>CP131462.1:12500-5012500 GCA_030664755.1 Microcos paniculata | reverse complement strand
GAACCTTGTACCTCCAGCGAATAATCCACCTGTCTACTTCTGTAGCAGGAACGGCTGTTGGTGTCTGGGAAATGCAACATGCAAGTAGAAACATGCAAAGGAAAGGAGCTTGAGTACTGTAAGAATACATGCTTGCGTCTGCTTTCAAATTCAAGTTATGTTAATGGGATTCTTTTGTTTCGTTGAACAAGGAGTCAGAAATGACTAAAGTCTTAATTATATGTAAAAGCCATAATATTATCAGTCGACGAAGACATGTATAACTCTTTATTAATGGATAGTAGGTAGGATTCCCATTGATTGACTTATTCCTGTTCTGGTGAAATAGTAACGGCTAAAACTTTCAGTTAAAGGGAATGAAATCCTCTATATATTTTATTGCCAAGAATAATGTTAATGAATGTTGGTCCTTGCACCTTTCGGGTCAAAAAACCTCATTTATAAGCTTGAATTCTTGGTTTTTCTGGAGGGCGCGTTTGTCCCAAGATCAAACCGCATTCGGAAGGCAAGCAAGATACGTCCATGGCTTATTTTATCTTTGTTTGCAAATCCATTTGCAATGTGAACTTTGAAGTTTGAACCTGAAGCTAGATTTCTTCATCTTTTATGAAAAGCAAGAGAGCCGAGATGAGATGTCTGAAGCATGCAAATGAAGCTAGAGATATTTGAACCATATGCATGCAAAATGCAAGAGATAAACAATCCCAAGACTTGATTCTCCTGGTTAAGAAGGAAAAAATTAGTTGTACTAAAATAGTAAGAGTGGGGTAAGAAAGTAAAACACTTAAATACTGGTAGAACTTATTAAAATCGATTTCCATTGCCACTGTAACATAATTTTATTAATTACTATATTGTAACTTTAGATTCTTTCAACATTTGCAGCAATTCGCTCACTCTCTCTCTGTGTTGCTATATATATCACTGCCTGTCAAACCTTTTCACCCAAAATTTTAAATTGTTTGCTAACATAAATCCCATCCTCTGGGGTTTTCCAGAAGCAATTCCCTGTAGCTTTGCATGAATAAGATTCAACAGCACTTTTGAAAACACTGATATTATCCAATGACTTTGATCCCAACTTAAAGTTGCAGACGAAACGAGTCGTCTTAACAAAGTGTTGGATGAATTCAAATCGAAATTCTTGGTTCTTCCAAAGAGTATGGTCTCTAAGATCGTCGTCGTTCGAATGGCGATGAATCAACGGTGGCTTAGCAAGTTAGCATTGTCTGCAAAACCGTTTGCTATGCGAAACTTTGAACCTGAAACGAAAAACGACTTTATCTACTTCTGCTACAGAAACTGGAAGCGTTCGGAAACATGCAAGGAAAAGAATGCAGAGGAAAGGAGCTAGAGTAGTGTGAGACATGTTTGCTTTGCTTGCAAACTGAATGGGAATATTTTCATGAATGATTTCTTGTGGCTTGTGAGATAAAGATGGGAGAGTTTATATAATGGAACAATAGAAGAAGAACTTAAATGACTCAACGTCTGTCTTTGAGAAAAGAACAATTGTAGTTGATAAGGACACGTATTACAGCATAACTTAATGACCAGAAAAAGAAAAAACGGAGACAAGAAACTACTTGTGCAAAATTACTTGCACACTATATTGTTAGAATTTTAGCTGTTCCTGCTACATTTTCGTCCTTTTCCGTTTGAAATTTTAAGAGATCAATGATAATCTCGCAGTTAAGTAACTGAAGCCACCCCCAGCTCCAAATTTAGTCTCCACGTGCCGAAGCCCAAAATGGACCCAAGCTCGAAAAAACACCCCACCTCTATAACGCCACCACCACCGCGGAGTTCTCTCTTACCTCCCTGCAACTTTCAATCTCTCTCCCATCGACAACTAAAGAAGAGGTAGAAGGGAAGCTATAATAAGAATACAGTTTATAAAAGTTTACAATGATCCAACCATTGGTAGTAACAGCAGATGACAGAAAAATGTTCTCGGTGAAATTAAATATTAAAAAAGAACAAGTTAAAAGGCTTCGAATAACTTACCCGAACTGTAAGGGGAATCATATGGACCGGGAGCAAAATGACATACCACCATCTCTTAACAGGAAACCACTTATAGAGCTTAGTGAGCTTTTCTGGAGACAAGCAAGACAGACAAACATGTTCAGTCAACGTTTTGCAGATTTCCAACCATTCCCACCCGGCCCACACGCACATGCACACGATAAAGGGTGCCACCGAGAACAAAGCTTGTATCCTTTTCCATTTTGCAAATATAGAAAGGACAACTTAATTACCTGCTTGTCTAGGTTCCAATTCCAGTTAATAAGTTGAAAAACTTGGGTGATTTGCAGTACACTGTACGTGCATGAACACAAAAAATATGAACGTCAATCAGTTCAAATACTTCTGTTTTTGTTCAATATGTGATGGTCTTGTTACTCCTGAAAGGAAGCTTTCAATCCATTTTTAATCTCCATCAAACTGAGACAACCTAACTGAGAAGTATATCAAAGGTAACAAAGCTAATTAACAATATTGCTGGCTAGCTAATTAGCTGAGGAAAGGAGCTAGAGTAGTGTGAGACATGTTTACTTTGCTTGCAAACTGAATGGGAATATTTTCATGAATGATTTCTTGTGGCTTGTGAGATAAAGATGGGAGAGTTTATATAATGGAACAATAGAAGAAGAACTTAAATGACTCAAAGTCTGTCTTTGAGAAAAGAACAATTGTAGTTGATAAGGACACGTATTACAGCATAACTTAATGACCAGAAACAGAGAAAACGGAGACAAGAAACTACTTGTGCAAAATTACTTGCACACTATAGTGTTAGAATTTTAGCTGTTTCTGCTACATTTTCGTCCTTTTCCGTTTGAAATTTTAAGAGATCAATGATAATCTCGCAGTTAAGTAACTGAAGCAACCCCCAGCTCCAAATTTAGTCTCCACGTGCCGCAGCCCAAAATGGACCCAAGCTCGAAAAAACACCCCACCTCTATAACGCCACCACCACCGCAGAGTTCTCTCTTCACCTCCCTGCAACTTTCAATCTCTCTCCCATCGACAACTAAAGAAGAGGTAGAAGGGAAGCTATAATAAGAATACAGTTTATAAAAGTTTACAATGATCCAACCGTTGGTAGTAACAGCAGATGACAGAAAAATGTTCTCGGTGAAATATTAAAAAAGAACAAGTTAAAAGGCGTCGAATAACTTACCCGAACTGTAAGGTGAATCATATGGACCGGGGAGCAAAATGACATACCACCATCTCTTAACAGGAAACCACTTATAGAGCTTAGTGAGCTTTTCTGGAGACAAGCAAGACAGACAAACATGTTCAGTCAACGTTTTGCAGATTTCCAACCATTCCCACCCCACACGCACATGCACACGATAAACGGTGCCACCGAGAACAAAGCTTGTATCCTTTTCTATTTTGCATATATAGAAAGGACAACTTACCTGCTTGTCTAGGTTCCAATTCCAGTTAATAAGTTGAAAAACTTGGGTGATTTCACGGATTTGCAGTACACTGTACGTGCATGAACACAAAAAATATGAACGTCAATCAGTTCAAATACTTCTGTTTTTGTTCAATATGTGATGGTCTTGTTACTCCTGAAAGGAAGCTTTCAATCCATTTTTAATCTCCATCAAACTGAGACAACCTAACTGAGATGTATATCAAAGGTAATAAAGCTAATTAACATTGCTGGCTAGCTAATTAACTGAGGTGTTATTCATTAAATGGACATGAACATGGCTTTGATATGGGAGGTTAATTAACATATATATATATATAGTGACATTAATTAATGGAAGGCTAATAAATGATTCCCAATAAAGTGAAATTGCTTTTGTTGTAATGAAAAAAAAAAATTGGGTTACATTGTTGTAATAAATTATTGTTAAATAACCTTCCAATTTAAAGGCATGATGAAATTTCGTGTTCATAGGTCATTCTCACCGTGACTCCTGGACACCAAATATATGATGAGTTCGAATCGGGCCAAGGCCTGAATTTGGCATATTTGGTCTGATTTATACCCGATCATTTTTGTACACTATGTGGCCTAAGGCCGAACTTCGGTCTATTGGGTTCGACACATTTAGGCCCTATCAATTTAAATTTAAATGTATAATTAAAAGAATTTTTTTAAAAGGAAAATTAAGAGAAAATCTTAAGAGTAAAAAAAGGAAAATGAAACCTTGAAATGAAATTTACTGGAGAAGATAATTTATTTGGGAACAAAGAAGAAGATATTGTCTGTTTGTATTGGGTTGAAACATTACTGCCGGTCGAATCTTTTCTCCCAGTTTTGATCATTATTGCTAAAATATATAGAGCCTATTTTCTGCCGCTTTCCAGAAGCAATTCCCTGTAGCTTTGCATGTCTTAGTTTCCTCTCCCATCTTGAAAACAGTGATACCATACACTGTCTTTGATCCCCACTCAAAGTAGCAAACGAAGTGAGTCGTCGTCAAAAAGCTTAAGCCGAATCTGAATCGAAATTCTTGGCCCTTCCAAAGTGTATGCTCTCCCAGATTGTCGTCGTTTGAAAGGCAACGAACCACCAACGGCTTAGCATTGTCTGCAAAGCCATTTACTATGCGAACCTTGTACCTCCAGCGAATAATCAGCCTGTCTACTTCTGTAGCTGGAACAGCTGTTGGTGTCCGGGAAATGCAACATGCATGCAGAAACGTGCAGGGGAAAGAAGCTTGAGTACTGTAAGAATACATAGCTTGCGTCTGCTTGCAAATTATGTTAATGGGATTCTTTTGTTTTGTTGAACAAGAAGAAGTAAGCAGTCAGAAATGACAAAAGTCTTTATATGTAAAAGCCAGAATAGTGTCAGTTGGCAAAGACATGTATAACTTTTTATTAATGGATAGTCGGTAGGATTCTTATTAATTGACTTACTCCTGTTCTGGTGAAATAGTAACGGCTAAAACTTTCAGTTAAAGGTAATGAAATCCTCTATATATTTTACTAATTGCTCAGAATAATGTTAAATGAATGTTGGTCCAAGCACCTTTCGGGTCCAAAAAAAAATGTCATCTATAAACTTGAATTCTTGGTCTCTCTGGAGGGAGTGTTTGTCCCGAGATCGAACCGCGCATTCGGACGCCAAGCAAGATACGTCCATGGCTTAGCTTTGTTTGCAAACCCATTTGCGATATGTGAACTTTGAAGTTTGAACCTGAAAGGAAACGCACTCGGGATTCTTCTTCTTCTTGATCATTTTTTATGAAAAGCTGGAGCGCCTAGATGAGATGTTTGAACCAAGCATGCAAAGATGGAAAAAGGTTATGCTAATTATATAATGAGAATGGGGTAAGAAAGGAAACACATAGTACCTAGTAAAACATATTAAAATCGATTTCCATTGTCACGGTAACATAATTTTATTATATTACGATTATAACTTTAGATTCTTTGAACATTGAAGCTATTCGCTCTCTGTCTCTGTATCACTACCAGCCAAACTTTTTCGCCCAGTTACGATCATTATTGCTAAAATAAATCCCATCCTCTTGGGCTTTCCAGAAGCAATTCCCTGTAGCTTTGCATGACAAAGATTCAACATCAGTCTTGAAAACACTGATATTATCCAATGACTTTGATCCCCACTTAAAGTTGCAGACAAAATGAGTTATTTTAAATAAGTTTTGGATGAATTCAAATCGAAATTCTTGGTTCTTCCAAAGAGTATGGTCTCCGAGATTGTCGTCGTTCGAACGGCAGTGGATCAACAGTGGCTTATCATTGTTTGCAAAACCGTTTACTATGTGAACTTTGAACCTGAAACGAATGATAACTTTATCTCCTTCTGCTGCAGAAACTGGAAACGTCTGGAAACTTGCAAGGAATAGAATGCAGAGGAAAGGAGCTAGAGTAGTGTGAGACATGTTTGCTTTGCTCGCAAACTTAATGGGAATTTCTTGAATGCTTTCTTTCTTGTGGCTGTGAGATATAGATGGGAGGGTTTATATATAAGTGAACAACAAAAGAAGAACTTAAATGACTCAGGAAGGATCAAAGTCTGATTTTGAGAAAAGAACAATTATAGTTGGTATAAGGACACGTATTACTTTTTTTTATATATGGATGGTTGAGTAGGATTTCATTAATGTGGACTTGTATTTCGGTGAAATATTAATGGCTAAACTTCCATTTAAAGAACACCCTAACTCTATTTCTCTTAGAATAACGTTAATGTATGTTTAATTAAGTGAAGGCCCACCCCCTGAATGTATGTCTAATGAACTTGGCAATAGAAGCCAATTCCATTGAGAAAATATTCGAAGGAAAATGGGGAAAATTGTTCTCCTCGACCAAGTAATTAATAATTAAATATCAAACTCTGTTCTTAATGGGACAGAATAAAGAAGAGAGAAACTGAAAAGCTGCATACATTTTAGTCATGGCTTAGCTTTGTTTGCAAACCCATTTGCGATGTGAACTTTGAAGTAATTTGAACCTGAAACGAAACACTGTCTGGATTCTTCTTCTTCTTCTTGATCTTCATCTTTTATGAAAAGCTAGAGCCTAGCTAGATGAGATGTTAATTTGAACCATGCAAAGGAAGCTAGAAACGTGTGAACCATGCATGCAAAATGCAAGATAAACAATCCAAGACTTGATTCGCCTGGTTGAGATGGAAAAAGGTAAGAAAGAAAAACACATAATACTGGTAAAACTTATTAAAATCGATAATTTCCATTGTCATTTGTCACTGTAACATAATTTTATTAATTACTATTACTTTATTCTTTGAACATTGAAGCTATTCTCTCTGCCCGTCACAATATCACTACTACCAGTCAAATCTTTTCTCCCAGTTTTGAAAATTGTTGCTAAAATAAATCCCATCCTCTTGGGCTTTCCAGAAGCAATTCCCTGTAGCTTTGCATGAATGAGATTCAACAGCGTTCTTGAAAACACTGATATTATCCAATTCCTTTGATCCCCACTTGAAGTTACAGACGAAATGAGTAGTCTTAACAAAGTGTTGGATGAATTTAAATCGAAATTCTTGGTTCTTCCAAAGAGTATGATCTCCAAGATCGTCATCGTTCGAATGGCGATGAATCAACAGTGGCTTAGCATTGTCTGCAAAACCATTTACTATGTGAACTTTGAACCTGAGACGAATAATGACTTTATCTACTTCTGCAGCAGAAGCTGAAAGTGTTCGGACACATGCAAGGGAAAGAACTTTAATGACTCAGGAAGGATCGAAGTTTTCTTATGAGAAAAAGAACATTATAGTTGGCAAGGACACATATTACTCTTTTATATATGGATATTTGGGTAGGATTTCATTAACGTGGACTTCTGTTTTGGTAAAATATGGCTAAACTTCCATTTAAAGAACACCTGAGCCTGTTATTCTTAGAATAATGTGAATGTAAGTTTAATTAAGTGAAGGCCCACCCCACCTGAATGTATGGCCAGTGAACTTGGCAATAGAAGCGAATTCCATTGAGAAAATATTCGAAGGAAAATGGGGGAAAATAGGTCTCCTTGACCAAATAATTTAATATCTCTGTTCTTAATTTGTATATAATAAAGAATAGAGGAGTACATTTTAGTAGTCAATCATGTAAATGAGAATCATATATATAGGGGAAAGACACACCAAGTAAGAAGATGAAACCAAATGAAACGAAATTTATTGGGCAAGAAAGAAGATGTCGTCTCTTTGTATTGGGTTGAAACATCACAGCCGGTTAATTTTTCTCCCAGTTTTGATAATTATTGCTAGAATATATCCCATCCTCTCCTGCGCGCTTTCCAATAGCAATTCTCTATAGCTTTGCATGAGAAGTTTCCTCTCCGGTCTTGAAAACAGTGATACCATACAATGATGGATAGTTAATTGGTAGGATTCCTATGAATTAACTTGTTCCTGTTTTGGCGAAATAGTAATGGCTAAACATTTCAGTTAAAGGGGATAAAATTAAATCCTCTATATATTTTGCTTAGAATAATGTTAACAAATGTTGTTCCATATGCACCTTTCGGGTCAAAAATATTCATTTCTAAACTAGAATTCTTGGTCTTGGTCTTTTGGAGTTGGTCCAAGATCAAACTCATCAGGCTTCGTCCATGGCTTCGCTTTGTTTGCAAACCCATTTGCGATGTGAACTCTGAACTTTGAAGTTTGAACCTGAAACGAAACACAGTTTGGATTCTGGATGATTCTTCTTCTTCTTCATCTTTTACGAAAAGCTAGAGCCCAGATGAGATACCTGAACCATGCAAACGAAGCTAGAGACGTGTGAACCATGCATGCAAAATGCAAGATAAACAATCCAAGACTCGATTCGCCCCATTTAAGATGGAAAAAAAGGTTGTGCTAACATAATAAGAATATGGGGTAAGAAAGGAAAGCACATAATAAACCGGTAAAACTTATTAAAATCGATAATTTCCTTTGTCATTTATCACTGTAACATAATTTTATTAATTACTACTATTACTGGAGAGATTCTTTGAACATTGAAGCTATTTTCTCTCTCTCTGCGGCTATATTACTACCAGTCGAACCTTTTCCCCCAGTTTTGAAAATTGTTGCTAAAATAAATCCCATCTTCTTGGGCTTTCCAGAAGCAATTCCCTGTAGCTTTGCATGAATGAGATTCAACACCGTTCTTGAAAACACTGATATTATCCAATGACTTTGATCCCCACTTAAAGTTGCAGACGAAATGAGTTGTCTTAGCAAAGTGTTCGATGAATTTAAATCGAAATTCTTGGTTCATCCAAAGAGCATGATCTCCAAGATCGTCGTCGTTCGAATGGCAATGAATCAACAGGGGCTTGGCATTGTCTGCAAAACCGTTTACTATGTGAACTTTGAACCTGAGACGAATAATGGCTTTATCTACTTCTGCAGCAGAAGCTGTAAGTGTTTGGAAACATGCAAGGAAAAGCATCCAGAGGAAAGGAGCCAGAGTAGTGTGAGACATGTTTGCTTTGCCTGCAAACTTAATGGGATTTTCTTGAATGCTTTCTTGTGGCTTGTGAGATAAAGATGGGAGGGTTTATATAATTGAACAACAGAAGAACTTAAATGACTCAGGAAGGATCAAAGTCTGTTTATGGGAAAAGGACAAATAATAATTGGCAAGGACCCATATTACTCTTTTATATATGGATGGTTGAGTAGGATTTCCTTAATGTGGACATCTGTTTTGGTAAATATTAATGGCTAAACTTTCCATTCACCTGAGCCTTTTTTTCTTAGATTAATGTTAATGTATGCTTAATTAAGCGCGGGGCTACCCCACCTGAATGTATGGCCATTGAACTTGGCAATAGAAGCGATTTCCATTTAAGAAAATATACGATGGAAAATAGGGAAAATTGGAACTCAAGTTTTCCTTAGCTAATAAGTTTCTAGCAAACTCTGTTCTTAATGGGAAAGACAGAGTACAGAAGAGAGAAACTTAAAAACTGCATACGTTTTAGTCAATCACGTAAATCAGAATCATATAGTGGAAATACACACAAAGTAGAGAGTGTAACAACCTTAACGATTTTACTGATTCTATATTTGAGTATTCAAACAGAAAAGCAAATATCTTATGCCAATAAGCATAATTCAGTGTCATATATACATATTATCATATCATATAGCACTCTTACAGACAAATAAAGATGATAAATACAATTCACTCCATATACCTACCAAATGCTTGGGGATAAATATTTACAGAAGGTGAATATAAAGGCCCTGTCCCCCCGATCTTGTCAGCATCCGGAATGCTGGAGTAGCAGTAGAGGCAATTAGACATTTCCCAACTCCAGTCCTGATTTCTAGAAACAAACATTCGGGGCCATCTGTTTATCCGAACATAATGCTCCCTGATCTGTCCTTCACCAACAAAGCTAGTAACTATAGAATAACAGCATTCATGTCCACCCCAGACCTTGTCACCAGGATCTGCAGTTTGGCTCCCATCTGGATGGAAGTATCGGCGCATTAGAGGACCAGTGCCCTTCCAATAGGGATCAAGATTTCGCCAATATTCTGGGGCAGCCTGAGAGAAAAATGATATCAGTCAGAACGTCAGATTCAATCAGTTTGGGTCATTAGAAAGGACTCTATAATGCAGACTACAAGACGAAAACATCTATGAGGTTCAGCAATTAGTCAGGAATTCTGCCCAGAAGACAGTTCTTTGGGGAAAGCATGAAATCAGCAAAGGTCTTCTAATTAGCACTTGCAACAAAAATGACGAGAATTGGAACCATTGAGTAATTATATTTACCTAAAGCAAAAACATCTTGTGAAAGCAGTAGCAACATACAAACAGAAAGGAAGCTGTTCTGACAACTTTAACTTTAGCTATTCAAACCTTACCATTAATGCATTTCTGGACTGTGCAAAATCAAACAATCATGACTCTGGCCGAAATATAATAGTGTAGTACATACCTTATTAAAATGAAACTCCCAGACATGGTCGCAAAGATCATCCTTCATGATGCGAGCCTGATAAAAGAACAACAAAATATATCAGCGTCAATAGTGCTCCTAAGCATGGTGGTTTAATAGGTCTAAGTCATTGTCCAAGCAAGCAGGCATGCATATATATGTGTGAAGGCATCCACATTTTTGGTTGGATCTTAAGAGGATCGAATTTATTAACTCACGCGTTTGCCATCCAAGACAGATATGGAATAAGCAGCCAGCTTGGATAGTCCCCGGACTTGTGATGCACGAGGTATGTGTGCCTTCCCATGCCACAATTCGTCACACTAGGAAAGCAAAGCAAGGAAAGTTCTATAAGTAAATTTTTCTTTGCAAACTTTTCTTTGGAAACTAACACGTTTGATAAGATTTAAAACTAAAAGCCATCAGCATGCAGAAACATAGTTAAGCGTGAGTAAAGAGCTGTATTTTAATATAATAGTTCAATTAACAACAGCAGAAGTTCATCTTATACTCGGTATTAGCTAAGTTGAGAGACAAAATGCTCCATTGTACACAAAGCATGGCATCCCAAGTCAGTGAAAACTCTTACGATATCATAGTTACGAACTAACAAGCAACAAGATACCAGCAAGTATACTGTTAAAGTTTAAGGGTCAAACAAAAAAATCAGGCTGTGGACCCTATTTACATCCTTAAATTCTCAAATTCCCTCAACCTTATCATCCTCAAAGACATCAGAACCCATTCAAGCCAGCTACCGAGGTTCCTCTTTAGCTGTCCAATGCAAACTGCCTCCTGCCATTGGGCATTAACAAAAATACTCCCGTTTTATGCAGCAAACTGAAAAGGTAGTATTTTTTAGGACAGGGAGAAGAAGGAACCAGAAAACATAATGGAAAAGTCTTGGTTGAATTAGGTACAGCATGTTTAGTTGACAATCTATCAATGCCAAAGATGTCTCCAAGAGGCTCACAACCGTCATTCGTATTTTTTTTGTTGAAGAAAGCAATCTACTTTCAAAGATGAAAGAGAAATATACTCTTAAATCTAAATTATTCAGTAGGTAGATAAGAAAAACAATTAAGAAACAGAGCAACAGAACCAACATAATAGGCAAACTCCAAAGAAAAGCTATTAAAATTACACAAAAAACAAGGACTGATTAAAATTTCAAAGACAAAATGTCAGCAAAAAGAAGACCAATATTCAAAACTCTGATAATGGATGCTAAACTAAACCCCAGCTAAAAAAAATCTAGAACCCCATTCCTAAAATTCAACCAAAATGAATGATTTTTAAAACCAAATTCACCTGCAATAAAGTAACCAAATTCGCAAATTCCCCAAAACACAAAAACGAAGACCCAATTCAGGAAGCAACGGAACCAAACGAACCTTGGAGCTCCACAGACTATCACTGGAAGCAACACCGTGCCAAGCCCGTGAAACAAGGAGAGATAGTGCCACGCTGCGTGCGTCAAGGTTGCTTAGTATCATCACCATAATGTCCCTACCGAATATCTTCAGTGGGTCCCTTCCTACAACCTTCTCTTCTACTTCCTCCTCATGCTCTTCATTTTCCTGTTTCTGATCTTCTAGGTCTTTTTCTTTCACCCTTTTCCTTTTCTTCTTCAACCCCCCTTCTCCTCCCTCTTCACTCACACCACTCCACAGCTTTTCCACCGTCTCCATTCAAAAGAGTGAAAGCTTTGTGGGGATGGAGATAGAGAGAAATGGGGGTGTTTTTCGTTTTGTTTCCTTGTGAGAGATCGAAGAAAGGTAAGTGGAAATTGGAAAGGAAAGTAAGCATGTGAATCATGCAGTCTCAGTGCACCTCTGGGTGACGATATCAGTCAGACTCGGATTCTGTGTGCCGACAGCGTCTGAGGTTGACACGTGGACGATAGATTGTCCCTATTCCGGGCAAGTTTTATGGGACCCAGTGTTTACGTGGCAAATATCTGAATTCTTAGCACACGTGAATTTACAATAACTTTTATTCTCATTTTTTTCAACATACTATTTGTTTTTCTTTTAACCAAAAAAAAAATACCGTATCAGAGAACTAGGGTTTCAAAGCATGAAGATGAAAACAAAATCAGTGAAAAGAAAAACCAAATGAAATTGGACGGTCTTAAACAGTTTAAGCTGCGTTTTGTTAAGTGGTGTGTCCTGTCCCTGGGTCAAAAAAGTTTAAGCTCGTTATGAATTTTGTTGAAGGGTTTAAAGTAAACGCAAACAATAGCAGTTCTGAGGAAATTTTCAGGTGAAGATAATGAGGTAGAAGCAAAAAGAAAAAAATGAAAAGAAAGTGTAGAATTTGGTGGCCAGAGCAGCTCTCGTCAACCCAGCCTTCGTCTTGCAATCTTCTGTTTGGCTGGTTTGTCTCTTGCTCATCGGATTCTCTTGACATTGTCGTTGCTTTCGCTTCCAATTACGAGTGTTCTTCCAGTCTGCAATCTGGGCTCCGGGTAAAGCTGTAATTTTGATTTCTTTTTCTTCGAAAAGATGGTTATGTATATATGAATTATAATGGTTTAGAGGGAAGGGTAGTGAAAATTAAGGGAAGAAAGTTACTTTTTGTGTTTATCATTCTTGCTGAGCTTGTAAATGCTCGAGGTAAAGCATTCATTTTTCTCATTCACTTCTTTGTGTGTGAATTATAATTGCTTAGGGAAAAAAAAAGGTGCTTGAATTCATAGGGAAAAAGGGAAAATTGCTTCTTGAAGTTTTTTAGCTGGTTTTGGAGTTTGAAAGGGTTTTAATTTGGGACTTTATTTGACAATTTTGGATATTACTTGTAAACAGGAGATACTCCGTTCTGTCAATGGGAGTATGCATGTGTCTCTTCAAGACAAAACAAAATTTTCTTTGTTGGGGCAGTACAGATCCGGTCTTGGCAATGGCCAAGTGTTTTGCAATGGGGTGCAAGAGGATGCTCTGGGAAAGCCCTGTGCTGGCCGTGTAGATGGAATTACTGGATGTTGTGGACAATGGAGCTGTGGATGCCTCAAACTTGATGGCTTATTGGACCAACGCAGACAGAGGTTTATAGATAGTGGTTACTGGATCGAGCTGGCATATGATTCTCTTGATTTTCATGCTGCGGGAGTTCATTGGATTCCTAAAGTGCATCATATTCATTGGAACGGAGAAGTAGTATCTCTATGTGATGTCCACGTATGTAAGTCAGATCTGTTATGCCGTTTATTTTTTCATGGAAGTTGTATTTCTTCATGGTGATTAATATATGGCTCTTTGTCTGGGAAAATTTAGGTTATAGTCTATGAAACTCCAAAATATGGTGCACACCATTTCTCTTTGAAATTCTGGAGTTCTTCTGAGCATGGCAAAACTTCTATTAAGAAGCCTAAGTGGGTTGATGAACTTGACCAAAAGAAGCCTGTAAATGACTTGGTAAAATATTTCACAAGAAGTACCTTTTGGTGGAATTAGGCCTATTTCTTTTCTTTTGTTCTTTTTCTTTTAATTAAAATTTTTTTGAAAGCAGGATACAGTTGTTTTGGCAATCAACAGTGCCACTGCAGCTAAGAGATATTTTGAGAGACATGATGGCTTCAAGGGATCCTGTGTTAATATTCCCATTATTTGGATGTAATCTCACCTTAACAGTGCTTTGGTGCTTGTTTTTGGGATGCCTCTATCTGCATTTTCTGATATACACATTGTGTGGCTCTGCAGGTTTTCTGCCCTCATGTGGCATTTATTGGCTGTGGCAATGGCATCTTTGTCTACTCTTTATTATATTTTTCTTCAGTTTTCTTATAACTTTTTGAATCTTGGATCACAATCATGGGTATACTGTGCATCAGCAAAGGCATTTAGCACTACCTGGATAAATGTCCGAGTTCGATGTTGTCAGATCTTATATTGGCCAATCTTTCTTCAGGACAATGACCTCAGGTGGAAAGTCTTTAAACATATATGAATCCATTTATTGTGCATTTGACATGAGGCATGCTTTTCTGTACTAAGTTTTGAGAAGTGCCCATAATGCCTCCCATAATTATCCTGATATTTCTTAATTTTTCTCCTAGGTCTCAATCAAGTGTGGAATGTGCAGAAAAAGTTGCATTACATAAGCATTCTATGTGGTCAAGTTTGGTTGTTGATATCCTTTTGGGAAACTTGATTGGTTTCGCACTCTTATTTCACGCAGAATATGTCTGTTCGTGTGTTTTAAGTTTTGCCAGTGACTTTACAAATGATTTGTTGCGGTCAGGTTGTGTGTGGTTGATGGGTGTCCCAGCAGGTTTCAAGTTGAACATAGAATTGGCGGGAGTTCTGGGCATGATTTCTCTGAATACGATTCAAACTTGGTCTGCCCTTTGGATATTTGTGGGTTTCCTCCTCATTTATTTCATTAAAGGACTTGCTATATTGGCAATCCTTTTTGGAGTGACAATACCCGCTGCTTTGGTTATAGACATGATTGCGATGGCAACAATGCATGTGTCAACACTTCATTGGTTAATATCTATTCTCTATTCACTGCAGTTACATGCACTAGCAGCTTTGTGGCGTCTTTTCAGGTACCACTTCAGCAATTCTTAATTTAGGATTGGATTAGCTCCTCCAATCCGGTCGTTTCATTAAAATCTAAAATAATTATGACCATGTTGCTTAATGCAAATATAGTTTTCCAATTGGTGTCGTAATAGATTTGCTACGATATGGTAGAACTAGTTACAAGGCTTATTTGAGCCTTTTCATAGAAGTTGTATTAATCTGACCTCCTCAAATGACTTTAGGATCTGCTGAAGGCTGTGCTTTTGTACATATTGGTGAAACAAAAACTTGGAATTAAATAGAATAGCTTAAGCATATTTGTAGATCATTGCAGATCCTAATAAACGTTGATCTCTATATCTGATCGTACTGAAATATGGCCATTGTAGTGATGTAATGGATCCTATTAGAGAGAGGGGGGCGATTTTTTTTTTAAGTTTGGGAGAACATACCATATCCAACTCTATTCAATCTGAATCAAAGTTTTCTCCAAGATTAATTTGTCCAGAATCCTCTTTTCAGTGTAAATTAATGGCTGCTTGGAAGAAGGGATTGGATACTCTTTAAAAGCTAGCGTTTTTCTTTGTTATATTCCTAGTTAATCACATTGTTTTATGGTGCATCTGTCATAGTCTAACAGCTTTTAGCTGATTGAATGTGAAAGGCATACAAAATTGTTCTTTTTATGGAAGTAAACTACATTCTGTATCAGATATCAGTACTTGGTTTCAAGCTGTTTTAAGAGCTGCTTTACTGTTGGCAGGGGCCGAAAGTGGAATCCTCTTCGTCAAAGATTAGACAGCTTTGACTACACTGTGAAGCAACATGTTGTTGGATCTCTGTTATTCACACCACTTCTGCTTCTATTGCCAACGACCTCACTTTTCTATATTTTCTTCACCATTATGAACACAGCCGTCAGCCTTAGTTGTATGTTCGTTGAAGTCATCATATCTGTTATCCATGCTACTCCTTACATTAAAATTATCCTTCGTTTGATAAAACCAAGAAGATTTCCATCCGGGATATGGTTTGAAATCATTGGCTGTCAAGACAACAGCAGTGGTTCTCCATGTAGTGCTTTTACTGGTAAAAACAGTTTGCCATTTCAAGAGGTGCCACAAAGAGAGGATGTAAGCATTCTGATTTCTATTCTCCACAGCAATTATATGAACATAGGTGAGGCCTCTTTTTCTCGGAAAATCATTGGTTTCTTTGGATATATCTGACCAGTAGATAATACTTAACAAATTATCGTGTATGCACCATTTATATATAAACTATAAAGGACCTAATACAAGAGAAGGGCTTAACTCTCCATTCAGGATCTTTTGGATTTTCCGTCAAGTTGTGGAGAAATAATGGAGCAAACTAGGTAGTTGAACTATAATGTTGTCATAAATTCTTCTATGATGCAATATGATAAATCTTTTCCCTTGACATTTCATCAGCCAACTGATTATGAGACAGTTAATATTTTTCCTATTCCTTCTCATTTTAGTAGGTGTTTTCCATGTTTTCTTTGTCTGGGTTTTTACTGGAATGTCTACCCCTAATGATAATGGGAAAAATCTTATAGGAAAAATGATCTTGCCTCATTATAGAAAAGCCTTTTCTGGAGTTTCTGGATCTTACATTGCAACATCAGTTTTTGGACTCCTGAGTGGTAACAAGTAAGTTGATTTAAAATATTTTGCCTTTCTGATTGGTCTCGGCTTTCCCATTATATTTTAACCTAAATATGCTTTCCATCTGTTGTGTCTTCTTTCCAGAATTGCATCTACTTTGGGATCAACACTACCATCGACAATGCCATGGTTATTTCTCCCATGCAAAGAATATTGGTGCCTCTGTCGTAACTCCATTCTTGCTTGTATGCAATCTTACTAATCTCACGGCTCAATACCCTCTTCATTTGATCTAACACGAGTATATGGATTTAAGCAGTCTTCAAGCTGCTTTTGATTAGATAGAGAATTTTGGTCGGGCATAAGCTTTAGATTCTTCTTTTTCTTTCGGTTTTAAAGTTAGTCCATAGAATTAACTTAGATTCTTGAAGAACATGTTAGTGTGAAGGAGATCAGAGGAAAGAAAAAAAAAAGAGAGAGAGAACAGGAAATTCATTTTGGTTATCCATTTATGAGAATTCATTTGTATGTCGTCAGAGATTGTGTATGTTAATTAATATATGTAAGTATATTTCTAGTTTTGTTTTGGCATAGTTTTGTCTACACAAGATTCCAACTTTTCTGCCTCTTCATCTCTTGGTTTAAAATGCTAGCGTAGAGTTTAGACCCGTGAACCCTGGGTTGTGAGCAAGGTTATACATCACACACTCGACGAAGGTTTCGATTTTGCAATGGATGAAAGATCACCATTCAGAAGATTCCCATATTCTGGACGTTTTGCTTTTAACACGATGAATGGTTTTATAAATCGCTGGTTAAAAGTGTTGGAAAACCGAATAGATTTTCAATTGATCATGTCTGAAGTATACAATATTCAAAGCAAATTCCCAATGCGAAGCTTGTAAATAAGATCACTGAAATGTTGGAATGGATCGATGCAAACCGAATTTATTTGAAAGCTAGCATGCAGATGACCTGCAAGATAAATGTGTATATACATCTCAATGACGATTACATCCATTTCGAGTTAATGAAATTCAGGAAATGAAAACTTGTTCAGCACAAAATTGTGAAATACATAAAGACATGAGAGAAGGCTTAATGGAAATTTGAAAATGTTTCGAGGTTGTCCCTCCAATAATTTTATTTGGTATACAAAATTTGAACCCATACAATACATCAAGGACCAGAGTATGAAGGAACAGGAAGGAAGGGAAATGGGGCAACAGAGGCATATGCTACAGGTGGGCGTGCCCATGGACCTGAAGTGAAACGCCTCCCTTTCTTCTTCTGATCATCATCTAAACTATCGATTACCTCTTGCGAGGATGATGAAGGCTCAAAAATACGGTCAGAATTATCAGCAAGGCATTTCTGATCATCAGTGAGACGATGAAATAGAAGCCCAGACATAAATACAGGAAGATACAAAAGGCTAGCATAAAACATCTCTCTGGCCTTTTTAGTAGTCCGGTCACGGTAAAATGAAAATGCTGCAGCACTTATAGCTAGGGTGATAAGTGACGATTCAACACAAAACCACCCAGAAGCCACACCCCCTGCAGAAAGGATTTCACTTCAGCTTATGTATGATTAAACAAAAAGGGGAATGAAAGATAGAGATACTTGTCTACACTAGTAATTACAATTAATATAATTTAAAACACAAATGATTTGTTTGACAAATAGAATTCTAATCCAGGTTACATATTCCGGTGCATATCCACTCTATCATATACCTATGTGCCACTATGGTACTAAATCCAATTATGGAAAAGTTTAGGAAGTCTAAATGACAACTAATGGAAAAGGAAACCTAGTATGATAATTTTCATGTTTGGAAATTGGAATAAGGTAACTTACAATCATACGCTATGAAACCCAAAGGAATAAGATATAGGCAATTCCTGAAAGCCACAGCTGCCGTTCTCTGACCTGAAGCATCTGCAAGGGAGAACATCCTATACCTGCATTACACAGAAAAAAGAAAAACATAGGTGAGATAGATCATATGAGACATTAACAACTCAGTGGTTTACACGCAAAGAAGGCTTATATGCCTCACCTATTATACATGACAGAATCATCCTAATGATATCTTCGAAAATGTCAACTAAATTTCTTAATTCAGAAAAGGGAAAAGTTTTCACTTTCCCAAACATGATATCAATAGCATTAGCCTGCTGCATTGGAGATATTCAAAATGAATTTCTGACCCAAAGCTTAAGTTTTCACAAGAATGAAATGGAGGAAATTTTTGTCATAAAATGTTAAGCAATCAGAACCCAGTTCTCAAAACACTTATTGCAAATAGAAGCAGAAATGACATACCCTCCTGCAGCATAATCATCACGACATAAGTACGCTAGGGCCATAAAATGGGGTATTTGCCAAAAGTAGAGAGCTGCTGGAAGAATTAATCCATTAAGAGAAATCTGTCCAGAAGCTGCAGCCCACCTAAGAATTCAGAACAGAAAACGATAACCTGTACATTAGAAGTAGTTAAATTTATATAATAGTTAAAGCAAAGTCATTCTTTTTTCCAACTAAAATGAGCTCTATATTTTCAGAAAAGGCTTTAGACTGTTCTATATCCTCTCAACATTTGCTACCATCAACAATCACATATCAAAGAAGTCTTAGTTTAAAATGATAAAATAAATGCATATCACTGGAGTTCCATACTAGACACTTTAGTTATAAACCTTTTGTATGTTACAATACAGATTTTAACAGGCACAGAAAAAGTTGGCACATTTAAATACTATCAAGACCATTAAAAAGTATAAACAATTTACATTTCCTTTGAGACAGTCATCTGAAAATTTAATGAGTAGAGCTCTCAAAAAAAAAGAAAACTTATGAGTAGAATTTGGAGACATAATTACCCTAAAAGAGGAGGAATAGCACCAACAACAGCCCCAACCCATGTATTTACGGGGTGAATCTGCTTCAATGGAGTATACACAAATGCGTAAAGAACAAGATTGGAAGCTGCAAGCCCAGCTGCCAAGACATTAGCCTGCAATAACCTTGTCACCACAGTAACATTAGTCACTCAGCTGATACCATTTTAAAGCATTGGCTGATAATAAAAGATTCAGATTTTGAGATTAAAGAACACAGAAAGTAAGTGAGTGAATTCATCAGGCCACCTTGCATGCCAACAAAGCGGTGCCAGCAAGTCCAACCGAAGATGCCCAGGTGACCGCATGTGGTATTGCAATGCGCCCCGAAGGTAGAGGTCTGTGCCTTGTTCTCTTCATTTTGGCATCATTATTTATCTCAAACACCTAATAACATGAATGCAATTGATTAGCCGAAATCTCAATCAATCTAATCAATTATTGAAAAGTAACTCGGAACACAACCACCAGGAAAGATCATATGGTTGCATGTGCCTTGACAATAACGCATGTATAAACACAAAGTTAAAACTCGTATATCGCCTAAACCTTTGCCACCTAAGAGTGCCTTTTTCCCCTATTGGGGTGCAAAAGTTGCATAAAAGGCACACTTTAGAAAAGTGTGATTTGTTTTTCTTCAATGCTTTTCCATGAGCCATACTTTCAATTAACCAAGAAAGAGACTGGAAGTATCTTTTAAGAAGTACCTTGAGAAAAAGGAAGAGGTAACATTGTGTGCATTTAACATTTTGTTGAAGATAGAGCTGTTAGCCTATTACCATGCTTGCAAATTTAAATAGACACTCGTTTATATCAATTTGATAAAGATACTATCTTATAAACTGCACCTTCAATCTAATCAACCAAATTCAGGCTTCCCAATGCAACAAATGTGATTAAGAAAGCGTTCAAGTAGAGCAATCAGAAACCAGAAAGAACGAGAGGCAACCTGATTCAAGGAATTTGCCGAAGCCGCAACCATCATGGTCCCGGCACAGGTGCAACAAAGCCCCACCAAATCAACGGTGTTTCCACTCCCTAGCACATATCCAGTCCCCGAAGTCGCCACCACTAGCATACTATAAGCACGAATAAAAAAATTTCAAAATTTAACTTAAAAAATGAAAACTTTAAAGACTTGGCCTAAAAATATTGTGAGATTTGACCTGAGACGAGCCTTGGAGAGCTCCCAGTAACACCGACCGTAATGACGAGCAAGCTGGATCGCATCTCTGGCTTTGGAACTCAAAGGTCGAAACGCGTCGGATTTATCAGCCACAAATCCTAGCTTAATGACGGAGTCCGATGAGGGAGAAGGGGTAGGCGTCGCCGATGAAGAGTAAAAGCGTCCATAAGAAGGCGAAAGTGCCGGTTCCACGACGCCGTTTTGACTGAAAATGGAAAAAGCGGATGCATAATGAAAGTAATTAGGATTGGCCGAGGAAGAGAGAAGCTTCGAAGAGAAGCTTAAAGTGGCGGCGTTTCGCCACATGCTTTTTAAGAGGATTTCCCAAGGAAATTTTGGCAGAGATTTTGGATTTTCAGGAGTTCATCTTTCTTCTGCGTCTCCGTCGACCGTCGAGACAAGAAGTTTGGCAGTTGAAGTCTCGAAGATGCTGATGGTCTCATGGATGAGCTATTCAGAAATGGACTGGAGGGAAACAAAGCCCAAATATGTAACCCATCTCAAAAATGAAAATTAAGGAAAAGCCCAGATAAAAAGAAACCCAACAGGAAAGCACAATTGACACACCGTTAAAGGTCAACTTCCAAAATGGCATGTAGTGGAAGGGCAAGGTTTTGCAGGAGGCATTTGGCTCCTATGGAATGATAGAGAAGTTGATGTCACGGTGGAGGATGTAATGTTTCAAGCTGTAACAACCTCAGTTAAAAAGGACAATTTAGCATGGAAGCTTACAGTGGTGTATGGTAGCCCTGCTCCTGTTAGGAGAGAGGAACTCTGGCAACATCTAAGGGAGAAGAGTTCGTCCATTGATTGCCCCTGGGTCGTAGGGGGTGACTTCAATTCCATAGTATCAGCTGCTGACAAGTCGAACTTCTCTAATATTGATGTCAGTAGATGTAGAAAGTTCCAAGAGGTGATCTCACAGTGCAACTTGCTAGATTTGGGTTTTAAAGGCCAAAAATATACTTGGCGAAGAGCTGGGCAGGGAATATCTACTGTATGGGAAAGAATTGACCGAGTATTGTGCAATACAGATTGGAGGCTTATATTCCCAGAGGCCTTAGTGTATCATTTACCTAGACTAAAATCTGATCACTGCCCTTTACTTCTTGACTGTCAGGGACCTGGGCAACCACAGAGAGAATTGAGGCCCTTTCGGTTTGAGGCAGCTTGGCAGGAACATGAAACTTTTGCAGAGTTTTTAAAAGAATGCTGGGAGTCACGGACAGAGAACCTTGTTGAGAAACTAGATAGAGTAAGTAAAAACCTGCTAAGCTGGAACAAAGAAGTCTTTGGGCACCTAGCCAAGCACAAAAAAAGAATTCTAAGCAGATTAGGTGGCATACAAAGATCCTTGGAAGTGAAACCCAACCCTTTTTTGTTCAATCTGGAAGTCCAGTTACAAAGAAACTACCAAGATATCCTAAAAAGGGAAGAGATCATATGGTTCCAAAAATCTAGAGCAAGATGGATTAAATCTGGGGACAAGAATACTAGCTACTTTCGTACAGTTGCCCTCATTAGAAGATCAAAAAATAGGATTGTTACTCTGAAAGATGAGGAGGGACAGTGGATACAAGAAAAGGAGCAGTTGAAGAACCATGCTGTGAATTATTTCAAAAATCTGTACACAGGCCCTGGCATAGAACCAAAAGTCCCAAACATATCAGTATCCTTTCCTCGGCTTGGACAAAGGGAGCTAGAGTTGATCCACAGAGCTGTGTCTCCTGAGGAAATTCGCCAAGCAGTCTTCTCCATCGGGGCCTTTAAGGCACCAGGGCCTGATGGTTTCCAAGCTTGCTTTTTCCAAAGAAACTGGAATCTTGTCGGGAAAGAGGTAACTCAAATGGTTCTTGATGCTTGCAGCTCTGGTAGATTGCCTGAAGGAGCTAACAGTACTCTGATAACAGTTATTCCTAAAGTGAATCAACCTACGAGCATGACTCAGTTGAGACCGATCAGCTTGTGTAATGTTGTTTATAAAATTCTCACAAAGATCATTGTTAGCCGTATTAGACCTGTGCTGCCTACCTTAATATCACCCTCCCAGAGTAGCTTTGTCCCAGGACGGCAAATTATAGACAACATTGTAATCGCACAAGAGATGATTCACTCACTTAAGAAGAAGAAAGAAAGGCCGGGGCAGTGGTATGGAAAATAGATCTTGAGAAGGCCTATGACAAGATGAATTGGCAGTTTATCCAAGAGACTCTAATTGAGATTGGAGTGGGAGGATGGCTACTTACCATAATCATGGAATGCATCACTTCATCTTCATTTCAAGTTCTCTGGAATGGGGAAAAAACTGAAAGCTTCAAACCATCACGGGGCCTAAGGCAAGGAGACCCACTCTCCCCTTATCTGTTTGTCCTAGGCATGGAAAGACTCTCCCATCTTATACAAGAAAAGGTGTTGAACAATCAGTGGAAACCAGTTAAAGCTTCGAGAGGTGGTACGGGTGTGTCACATATATTCTTTGCAGATGATTTGGTTCTCTTTTCACATGCCTCTGTAAGTCAAGTTGAAGTTGTGAAACAAACTTTGGAGCAATTTTGTGAATGGTCAGAACAATCTGTCAGTTTTTCCAAATCAAAAATTTTCATCACAGAGAATACCTCAAGGGGGATCGCTGCAAGCATCACTAGGCGGAGTGGAATTCCAAGAACTAACAACCTTGGTAGGTATCTTGGCGTCCCCCTATTACATGAAAGGGTGACCAAGAAAACATACTGGGGATTGGTTGAAAAGGTTCAAGCAAGATTGGCTAGTTGGAAAGTAAGCCAACTCTCATTGGCAGGGAGAGCTGCCTTAATTCAATCGGCTTCTGCACCAATCCCGATTTATACTATGCAGTCAACCTTAATTCCCAAAGGCGTTTGTGAGGAGATTGACAAACTCAATAGAAGTTTTCTATGGGGAAGCACTAGCCAGAGAAGGAAAATCCATCTTATGAACTGGGATACAGTGTGCCTCCCAAAACAGGAAGGAGGTATGGGGCTGAAAAAAACCAGAGAAATGAATTTAGCACTTCTTGCCAAGATGGGGTGGAGACTTTTGACCAGTGAGAAAGAGCTATGGCAACAGATTCTCCATGATAAATACATGAAAAAAGTTGAGACTCAAAGAGCTCCAAAGTGTAGTAGTGCCTCTCATACGTGGAAAAGCATTAATGAAGCCTTTCCTGTTCTTGAAAAAGGTTTGAAATGGAGGGTGGGGGATGGATCGAAAGTGAATTTCTGGCTCGACAGATGGCTTGATGGAGACCAATCCTTAGCGGAGCAGCTTCATATTACTCCAAACAGAGATATGGATAAACTTCTTGTCAGTAACTTTATAAATGAAGGAGGATGGAGGATAGAGAGACTTGAGGAGTATATTCCAGATGAGTTTGTAGGAAAAGTCAGGTGCCTTCCAGTCAAAGTCCTCTCCAACCAACCTGACAGAATTATCTGGAGCTTAGCGCCCTCAGGCAACTTTACCACCAGGTCAGCTTACCAAAGCATTATTGAAGCCAGTTTTAGTTCTAATTCTTGGATTAAATGTATCTGGAAATTGGATGTACAGCCTAAAATCCAAACTTTTATTTGGTTAGCGACTCAAAATAGAATTTTAGTGAATGAGAATAGGAGAATGAGATGCCTGACGGATAATGCCAGATGCTCCAAGTGTAATGCTCCTATTGAATCTGTTACTCATGCATTACGTGATTGTTGTGAAGCTAGAGCTGTCTGGGAAGCCTTGTTAGTGAATGATAAAATCCTTGATCACTGGAATCTGCCGTTATTAGAGTGGTTCAAATGCAATATTATTGACTGTAGAGATATTACCATTGGAGATTGGAGTTGGCCGGCACTCTTTGCCAATGTATGCTGGCTAATATGGAAATGGAGAAATTACTGGGTCTTTGAGAAAAAAGAAATTCCAGTACCAAGAAAAATGGAAATGGTTGGGGGGGTAATGAAAGAATGGAGAGATAGCTGGGAGGGGTTCATCCCTAACAAGCAGAAAACCACAGTAGAGCTTGCATGGGAAAAACCAAGGGAAAATTGGATTAAGTTGAACACTGATGGAAGTTGGGACCAAGCTAAAGGGAAGGCTGCGGCTGGTGGGTTGTTTCGGGATTCGAATGGAACTTGGCTAGGAGGATTTAGCTTAAACATAGGGGATTGTTCCATTGACCTTGCTGAAATGTGGGGCCTTTACCACGGTATAAAATATGCCAGGCAACTCGGGTTGGACTACCTTCAGATAGAATCAGACTCTAAGAATTCAGTCATGGCGATAGAGAAAGGAGTGGAGCTGAACCATCCCTTGTACCCCCTAACCCAAGCGATAAAGGGCATGCTGGATAGCAACTGGAGATGGTCCCTGAAGCACATCCCTAGAGAGATGAATATGGCAGCGGATTGGTTGGCTAAGTGGAGCTGTTCTCAAGCGAGAGGGTTGTCCTACATAAGTCGACCTCCCAGTGGTTTAAATGGATGGCTATTGGCTGACATGATGGGGATCAGACATCCCCGTGTTATTTCTCTGTAGTTGGGCTTTGGCCCCGTTTTATCACCAAAAAAAAAAAAAAAAAAAAGGTCAACTTCGGGCTCCGGCTATTGTCTCAAAGCATGGCTGAAGTGAAGCTTGCTGGACCGTGGGTTAGTGCCTATTTCTTCAGTCATTTGGGCTCTAGAATCCGCAACATTATCAATAGTTGAAGAAGATCTCTCTTATAGGAGTCCTTTGCTTCAGTCTAACCCAGTTCACAGTAGAACTGTCCAAGGGTCGGACTACTCGCCCGAATCCGTAATCACCTCCGATATTTGAGAGGGTTTGGGTAATAATTTTAAATTTAAGGACCGGACTTGGATAAAATTCTTAGGCCCATTTAGAAAACGGGTTGGGCTTAGTCATAGGCGTAAAAGCCCGGCCCGGCCTGTTTTACTATTGATTTAACATAAATATATTTTTATATATTTATTTTATTTGTTAATGTGTTGTTTTTTTTTTGTATATGATATTGATATTTTCAAATATTATTAGTATTTAGACTTTGTTAATTTTGTAAAAATTGTCTTAGATAATAATTTTTTAAATGTATTGATTTACTTTTATTTATAATATAAATTAATATAAATTAATTTTTAAAATTAGTATACGAAAAAAATTAAAAACTGACTTTTGGACAGATCTCGGACATTCATAAATATTTTAGGACCGGGGTTGGATAAAATATTAGGCCCGAATTATGAGGCCGGGCCCGACTTGGACAAACAAACTTTTTACAAATTTTTACTTAAACCCGACCAGAATCCGGCCCATGGACACCTCTAGTTCACAGGGAGATACTTGTGTTCGTTCATGGTGGAAAATCCCATTGCCAATCCACTGATTAATCCTTGAATATTTATTGGAGAGTTATGGCCACATAATCGGATAATCCCGTGCTGCCAAGCGATCCCCTTGAGAAAGCAAAAGCTCGATTTTGGATTAAATTTGCACAGGACAAGGTAAATGTTCACCACTTCATGGCACTAGACCATGTTGCTAATTAATGTTAACCTTGTTGCTAATTAATGCTAGCCTTGCTGCTAATTAATGCTAATTAATGCTCTGGCAAATTCCAGCAACAGTCTGGCTGGTTTATTGAACTGAAGCCAAAGAGCAAGAAAAGGCAGTGAAAGGCAATGAATAAAAAACGGGACTGGTTGTCGAATCGGTTGATCATCCGATCATCGGTTTAATCGGTTCGATTAAATAAATAATTTAATTTTATTATTTTTTTTAAAATATTCAAAAAAAAATTAAAAATAGAAAAAATTCAAAATATTCCTTAAAAAAATAAAAAATAAAAAAATCAATTAAAAAATTAAAATTCGGATTGAACCGGTTCAAAGGCGGTTTAATGAAAATCTTATTTTATGACCCGGACCGGACTTGACTTGTGACCGATTCTCGATTCAACCGGTTGAACCGGCCGGTCCGTTCCGGTTTTTTATTCCATGGTGAAAGGGAGCCTCGAGAATCGAGATGCTGAAGAACATGCCCCAAGGGAAATAAAGAAGTTCTTTACAGGAGATGGGATTTGCTTTTATTTTTCCTTGTTTTCAATTGCTAACATGGAGAAATTATTAGGTAAATCGGATTTATCATGTCATTATAGACCCAATTAATAAATTTTTAACAACTCAATGATTATGATATAATTATTAAAATCTTACCACGATTATAATTTAAATTTAAGAACTTATCTTTTAAAATTTTTTTTATAATGTTTATAACATTAGCAGTATTAGTGGTGTTGTTGTTGCACTTTGTGGTATTTTTCTTCTTAAACTTTCTGTAAAGTGCTTTCCTTATAATTTGTAACAATTTTTACTGTTTTCAAGCATGAAGTTACATATTTCATCCAAAAAAAAATTTGTGTCAAATTCTTGTCTTAATTTTAAGAAATTTTTTAAGTGTCACAATTTCATTAGCATACTATTACTAGACCGACCTACCTAATAATTTCTCATTAAGGTGTGGGGTGGGCCAAAACTTTCCAAAAGTTAAAGAGTTCTTTTTTATTGCGGAGCTTATAAAACTTCATTAATTTATTCATGTAGGATACATCATGCATGATGCAAGGTAGACATCACATGACCAGAGAAGGTAAACCAGACAAACCATTCTCATTTTCTAATTAAGTGATGATATTTGTGTATACCAAACCATTAATTTGGACAACTTGGTCACTTAGATGCAAGTAGCATCTCTCTGCGAGCCTTGAAGAAAGCAAACATCTCATCGCGATCGGGAAGGTTTTCTTTGATTATTGGAACTTGCTTGAAATTCTGGATCCATGTTAGCAAACGAGGGAACTTGCTATCTTCAAGTAGCTTCACCTCTGATGCATCTGCAACGACTTCTAACCAGTGAGCAATTTGACCAAAGGCTATATCCACCATGTTAATCTTGTCTCCTCCGAAGAATTTCTTAGTCTGATCGCCAAGGGCACGTTCTTCAATGGTTTTTAGCATCTCCAGGCTGTCCTTAACCGCCTTCTCTTGTTCTTCACCTTTGGTTCGAAAAACCATCCAGATTGCTAGGCTCTGTAACAATCAATAACAAAACAATTAACAAAGCAATATATGCTCCAAAACCATGTCTGAAAGCCGAAATTGTTACCTTATCGTCGGCGAATTTAATCCAAAAACGAGCAATGGCTCTTTCATAGGGATCACTTGGCAGCAAGGAATTTTGTGGCCAGACCTCTTCAATGTATTCAAGAATGATCATGGATTCACAAATTGGCTTTCCGCCATGAACAAGTACGGGTATTTTCTTATGAACTGGATTATACTGGAGAAGCAGGGGACTCTTGTTGGCTAGATCTTCTGCTATGAATTCATATGCTATGCCCTTCAGTTTCAGGGCCCAAACCACTCTATAATAAAAATGACTAGGCCATGTTGCTAGCAGCTTCACTTCAGCCATGTGAGATCAATATTCAGATTCTTAATTTTTTTTCCTGGATGATGGATCACTAATTCTGAAATTCTGATAATGTGAGACATTGCATGCCTCCTGAAAGTCAATTTATAGTGATTAGTACTATTGGGGTTGTCCTAAAAGTCAATATAGGGTGTTGATTTTCCAATTAACCACAAATTCACGGCAATTTCTCAGGATTTTAAATTGGTGGCAAAATTGATGTAGCTAAGCATTGACTTCATAATCAAATTCAGAAATTGTGGTCGAATTAATGGAACTTCAATCTCATTCCCAAACGGTTGTTTGATTATACGAATTTACAGAGAATAGGATAGGATTTATCTGCCAAAGCCTTCACCTTGTTCAAATATGGAATTCCGAACTAAACAGCTGAGTTGAGATCTCGGTGACTAACTGAACAGAAAATCTACCAATAACTGGCTGGCAGGCCAAATGGCTTATATTATCCTTTTTTGGACATTAATCTGGTGTTTTGATTAATTTATAAGGCATATACCTCACGTTTCCGTCTCATTAGCAGAAATGACCAAAAGAATTCCGCCCCATCAAAATGAACGCTTCTGGGAATCAAATCAACTACAGCAAGTGAATTAAACCATTTTTCTTCGTCTGTTTTTGTTTTGGAATTTAGCCCTAATTTTTAATCGAGAGGCTTTCTTTATTGATTATATAATTGAGTAGCTAGAGATGTAATAAGACCACTCTGATTGATCTCTCAAACATGGAAGAGGTGAAACTGCTTGGAACGTGGCTTAGTCCTTATAGTAACAGGGTCATTTGGGCTCTCAAACTGAAAGGCATAGCATTTGAATACATAGAAGAAGATCTCAGCAATAAAAGCCCTTTGCTTCTCCAATCTAATCCGGTGCACAAGAAGATTCCTGTGCTAATTCATGATGGCAAACCAATTTCCGAGTCCTCGGTTATTCTTGAATACATCGAAGAGAAATGGCCCCAGAATTCCTTGCTGCCAAGTGATCCATATGAGAGAGCCATCGCTCGGTTTTGGATCAAATTTGCTGATGATAAGGTACATAACAAAATAATATTACCAACAGCGAAAACGCTCCTATTTCATATAATTGATTTAGTCTGTTTAAGTGTATGCTTCCTTTTGATTCTTGCAGGGTCCAATAATATGGAAGATTTTTAGAACAAGCGGCGAAGAACAAGAGAAAGTAATTGAGGAGAGCTTGGAAATGTTGAAAACCTTAGAAGAACATGCCCCTGGAGACAAGAAATTCTTTGGAGGAGACAAAATTGGGCTGGTGGACATAGCCCTTGGTGCGGTACTTGCTTACTGCACAGGAATGATTGAAAAAGTACTAGGCAGAAATCTACTCGAAGCTGACAAGTTTCCTGGCCTATACGCATGGACAAAGAACTTCAGGGAGATTCCTGAAATCAAAGAAAACCTCCCTGATCTTAGTCGTTTGTCAAAGCGAGAGTCCTAGATTCTTATTACTAGTAATTATCTGCTGGAAAAAAGTCTGCTTTCACTTTGTGTGAATTCTGTTTCATTGGCCACCCAATCCATTTTGATAATCTTGTATGACCTCAATTAAATAAAGAAAGAGTACTGGAGACGATTTTCTGTTTTCTACGAAATGACTTATTTCTAATATATTTAACCTATAACTAGAAGACCATCCCGGGCTTTGTCCCGGATTTTTAAAAAATTTTAAATATTATTATTAATTCTTTAATAAATTTTAATTTTAATTTTTATTTTAAATTTAAAAAATGAACTTCTTTTTCTTTTATTATATTCACACATGAATAGGTGTGTATTTTTTTGAAATTATTTTTAATATATGATATAGATGTACAAATTTTGGTCTTGTATAACTTTTAAAATTTGAGAGAAAGAATAATTTTGGAATAGAAAAATTAAAAAAAATGAAAAAAATTTTACTCAGTCTTCAAAACAATACATAAACATATAAGTAAATTGATGTTATAGAAAAATACTGTAAAAAAATATAATCTATATATAACAAATACAATTAATATAATTAATAAAAGTTTTATTTTAAATTGAAAAAAAGTAGAGGACTAATAAGAAAAAGTTTGAAAAAAAAAGAATGACTAAAATGAGAATGACAAATGGTACAATATTCTTGAAGTAAAGAATTATTAGTGATTTTTAAAAATAAATTTTGAAGGAATTTAGAAAAAAAGATAAATTAAAAAAAAGAATGATAAAATTCTTGTAATTTTATCTCAAGCAAAATTTAAAAAAATTGAAAGCCGTCCTTTTTTCATAAGTTAAAGTGACTAAAGACATAAATAAACTATTAAAATACAAAAAAATAATTAAAATACATAAAAGAGAAATAGTTTTTTGTTTCCCTTTTGTATGAAAGGAGAAAGAAATTTTTAAAAAAAAATTAAGATAAAATTTAAAGAAAAAGAGTGATGAAATTCTTATATTTTGTCTCAAGTAAAATTAAAATCATTTGAAAGACACTTTCTTTAAATATATAGATGGTTATGGGATTTTTTTGTCAATTCTTTTTTTAAAGGAATTAAAAGGAATAATATTATTGAAATTCTAAGAATTATTATATTGAAAAAGACAAATAAAAATATTTTCTTTTAAAATGTATAATACCTAAAGGGATAGTCTAGATAATTCACCTATAAGTATTTAAACTATTTGAAAAAGTTTAAAAAAGATATTAAACTTGTAACCACAATAATTAGCATAGGATCTTTTATGTAATTACGGTAGGTGTTGAAATTAGCATTATTATTATTATGAGATATAATAATATAAAAAAATAAATTTTATTATTATTATAAGATATAATGTTTGATGATTAAAAGTAAAATTTTTATTTTAAACTTCTGAGAGTCCTTCTTTCAAGATTTTAGAGAGACAAAATATAAAGAAATTAAATAAAATAAAAAGAAGGGAAAAAAAGAGAAGACTAAAGAGATCAAATGAATAAAGCGACAAATTAAAATTAGAAACCCTACTACCACTATCATTGGTCTCCTTTTTTCCTTTTTATCATTGAGTTTTCATAACTTTTTGATTCTCATTTAATCATTTTCTTTGCCCTCCTTTATCTTTTCTTTTTTTCATAACACTTATCAATTTATTATCTTTAATTAAATCTTTTTAGAAAAATTACGTCCATGAAAAAATATCAAAAAAATTTTCATCTTCTAGGTATTATAAAATTACAATTAAAACATCATTTAATTTAGATAAAAAATCTACAAAAAGAAAAACATTTTTCTAAAAAGACATGAAAATAGCTTTTTATCCTTTAAACGTCTTTAGAAAAAACTAAATTATCAATATAAAGGGCCAAAAAATGCATTTCTATATAATATTAATTTTTTTAGCATGAAATTATTAAAAAGTCTAGCAAGAAAATCATCAAACTAGTATGAATGTAGACAAATGCAAGTTGTGCAAATTATTAAAGTGGACAAATTCAAATTATGCAAATTATGTTATGAAAGTGGACAAATGCAAGTTGTGCAAATTGTCCAAATTATGATTATTGTGATGATAATAATGGGGCTAATATGTGCAAATTGCCAACTTGTATAGCCTACCATTTGATGCCTATAAATTGGGATTCATTCTCCCTAATGATACATACTTACAATTCCTTCAATCTTATTTCCATTTCCATCTCTATCTCTCTTTTTCTCTTGTTCCTTTAATTCTCAATTTCTCCTATTCTTATTTCTTGTTCTTGCTTAGTCAATTTTAATTAATACAGTTTTCACAACACGTTATCAGCACGAGTGTTCTAAAGTAAAGCAAGTTTGAAGTTTGGTAAGTTCTGAAGGTTTGATTCCATACAAAATTTATTTTCTATACACAAGATAATTTTAATTTTCATTGTGTAAAGATTTCCTTCTAAACATTTTTGACACCAGAAGTTGTCAAACTAATTGAGACCATTCTTTTCAGAATTATGGCAAATATTGAAAAGCCCAAATTCTAAATTTTGGATGTAAGTGGCAATAACTATTTGTCATGGTGTCTCGATATTGAACTACATCTTCAAGGCCAAGGTCTTGCAGCTACCATTGGTGAAAATGGAAATGCTAATGATAAAGATAAGGCAAATGCTTTGATTTTTATCCGTCGGCATCTAAGTGATAGCCTAAAAGTTCAATATCTATCTGTCCGAGATCCCTTGATCTTGTGGACAAGATTGAAAGAGCGGTATGATCACACCAAAACTGTCATCCTCCCTCAAGCACAATATGATTGGCAACATCTGAGGTTGCAGGATTTCAAGTCCGTGTCCGATTATAATTCGGCTTTGTATGATATTGTGTCACGGCTTGAACTTTGTGGTGTTAAGCTTACTGAGGTTGAGCTTTTAGAGAAAACATTCTCCACCTTTCATGCTTCGAATATTGTATTGCAACAGCAATACCGGCAGCGCCAGTTTAAAACATATTCTGAATTGATCTCAGTCCTGTTGACTGCAGAACAAACAAAGGAGTTGCTGCTTAAAAATCATGATTTAAGACCTGCTGGCTCTAAGGCATTTCCTGAAGCAAATGCCGGCTCAAGTAAGAATGTTGGCCGTCCTAGAGGCTGTGAGCGCAGGCATGGGAATTTTTTTCGTAAGGGTGGTGGGAGATTTAACCGTAATATAAATAACTCCCCACACAACCCTAAAGGTAAAAAGCCCATGAAGAAGCATGATGATAGTACTTGTCATCGTTGTGGAATGACTGGTCATTGGTCACGTACCTGTCGTACGACCAGACATTTGGTTGATCTATACCAAGTATCCCAGAAGGATAAAAGCAAGCATGTTGAGACCCATGCCATTGACCTAACTGAGACTGATGCTAAAGTCAATAACGTTTTGGCCAATGAAAATTGTCATATTCTTGGCAAAGAAAAACCTTTTGAGGTTTCTGATTTCTTTTTATGATGTTGATGAAAATAATAAGTCCCCAGAAATAGATCCTGAGGGTTTTCATCTATGTTTTGCCATACCCTTGGATAATTATGTTACCAAGGAAGATATTAAATAAATATGGTCGTCAAAATCCGTGAGGTCCTGAAGTACCAAAGCGAACAATATCCATAAGCTGTTTATAACATATTTGTTGGTTTATATATTGTTGGTTTATTCCATATTTGTTAAATTTGTTGGTTTATATCTTTTATTCCAAACTTGTTGGTTTATATTTTGCATCATATTATTAATTTGTTAAATTTTATAGAACTTGACACCTGAAGTTGTCAAGATAAATGCAAATGGGACACATTGAGAAAAAGGAAGATATATGTTTGCTTGATAGTGCTACAATGCATGCTATTCTTTGTGGCAAACACTTTTTCTCAAATGTGACATTGCGCAAGGCAAATGTTCAGACAATATCTGGTCCTATTAATATTATAGATGGCTATGGGACTACCACAGTTATTTTGTCAAATGGCACAACATTGTATCTTGAAGATGCATTGTTGAGCGGTAGATCAAAAAGAAATCTACTTAGCTACAAAGATCTACGCCGTAATGGGTACCATCTAGAAACAATTAATGAGCAAAATAAGGAATTTCTTTGCATCACTTCCTACAAGATGGGTTAGAAGACCATCCATGAGAAGCTGGAAGCTTCTAGTATGGGATTATATTTTGTCCTAATACGAGTTATAGAATCATATACTACGATGCCCTGGAAACTAATGAACCCTGATGTGTTCGGACTTTGGCATGATCGCCTTGGTCATCCAAGAGTTACAATGATGCGAAGAATCCTTAAAAATACTCATGGACACCCTTTAAAAGATACAAAGGTGTTGTTGTCCAAAGATTACATTTGTGAATCTTGTTCACAAGGAAAGCTCATTACTAAACCTTTCATGACAAAGGTTGATTATGAATCCCTTTAATTCTTGCAAAGAATCCAGGGTGATATCTGTGGGCCAATTCAGCCTGCAAGTGGACCATTTAGATATTTCATGGTACTAGTGGATGCATCCTGCAGATGGTCCCATGTTTGCCTATTATCAACGCGCAATGTGAACTTTGTTGATGAGGACAAAGCTCCCATCCTTAGCGTGGGTCATGCTGTTTTACATGCTGCATCTTTAATTAAATTGCGCCCCACCACTTCTCATTTATATTCCCCCCTTCAGTTAGTCTTGGGCCAGGAGCCAGACATTTCATATCTTCGCACCTTTGGTTGCGCGGTACAAGTTCCTGTAGCACCACCGCAAAGGACCAAAATGGGTCCCCAGAGCCGTTTGGGCATTTATGTTGGGTTTGATTCACCGTCCATTATTCGGTTCCTTGAACCATTGACGGGTGATTTATTTACCGCTAGATTTGCGGATTGTCATTTTGATGAGATAGTATTCCCATCACTTGGGATACCTAATGCTTCCACAAATGGAAAGCAGAAAAAGGTCGAGTTTTTCTCATGGAATGAGAAAAGTTTGTCTCATTTAGACCCAAGAACACCTGAATGTGAAAATGAGGTGGAACGATTGATCCATTTACAAGCTATTGCAAATCAAATGCCTGATGCATTTAATGAGACTGCTAAAGTTACAAAGTCTCATATCCCAGCTGCGAATGTTCCAACTAGGATATATGTTCCTGTAGAACCACCCGAAATGGATTTAAATGTCCCGCGCCTGAAGCGTGGTAGACCAATGGGATCAAAAGACACTGTTCCTCGAAAAAGAAGGGGGAGGAATTTAGAATCTGCTCCAGATGAGCATAATTCTGCTCCAGATGAGCACATTAATCTTTCTCGAGGAAAGCAATTTGCACCTGAAGTGCCACAACATAATATTCAAAGAGAGCATATTGCCCCTGAAGTGGCACAAGTTCATGAGCATATTGCCCCTGAAGTGGTACAAACCCATGAAACGATCACCAACCTTGGGAATACTGAAATTTCCATCAATTATCATAATGAGATATGGGATCGAAATGAGATAATCATCGATGATACATTTGCTCTCTCAGTTGCTCATGAGATTATGAATGATGATTATGAACCTCGGTCTATAACCGAATGCCGTCATAGGCAAGATTGGCCTAAATGGGAGGAAGTAATCCAAGCTGAATTCACTTCCCTTGCCAAACGTAATGTTTTCGGGCCTATTATTAAAACCCCCGACAATGTAAAATCTGCTGGTAACAAATGGGTCTTTGTCCGGAAACGAAATGAGAAAAACGAGATCGTGAGGTATAAAGCCTGACTCGTAGCCCAAGGTTTCCTGTAGAGGTCTGGGATAGATTATGATGAAACATATTCACCAGTAGTGGATATAGTTACCTTTCGTTTCCTTATAAGTTGGGTTGCCCAAGAAAATTTTGAAATGCGTCTTATGGACGTTGTGACGGCATACTTATATGGTTCATTAGATTCCAATATCTATATGAAAATTCCCGAAGGTTTCAAAATGCCTGAAGCATGCACTCCCCGCAACTTATTCTCAATAAAGTTGCAAAGATCTTTATATGGGTTAAAGCAATCCGGCCGCATGTGGTACCAACGTTTAAGTGAATACCTTACTAAGGATGGGTACATAAATGATCCCATCTGCCCATGCGTGTTTATTAAAAGATCTGAAACCGGATTTGCTATTATAACAGTTTATGTCAACGACATGAATTTAATTGGGACTCCTGAAGAGTTATTTGAAACTGCTGAATATTTGAAAAAGGAGTTTGAGGTTAAAGATTTGGGTAAAACCAAACTATGCCTTGGTCTAGAGCTTGAGCACAAAAAGAATGGAATACTTGTCCATCAGTCAGCATACACTGAGAGATTGCTTAGACGTTTTAACATGGACAAGGCTCACCCATTGAGCACCCCTATGGTTGTAAGGTCTCTTGACCCCCAAAAGGACCCGTTTCGTCCTAAAGAATCTGGTGAGGATATACTTGGTCCTGAAGTACCATACCTCAATGCAATCGGGGCTTTAATGTACTTGGCACAGTGCACGAGACCAGATATCGCTTTTGTGGTAAATTTGTTGGCACGTTTCAGTTCTGAGCCAACCCGGATTGGAATGGGATTAAACACATCTTCCGTTATCTCCGAGGAACCATTGATTTGGGGTTATTCTATTTTAAGAATACTACTAACTCTGGTTTAGTAGGTTATGCTGATGCAGGATATAAATCTGATCCGCACAGAGCTCGCTCCCAAACCGGTTATCTATTTTGCTATAATGACACAGCCATTTCTTGGCGTTCCACTAAGCAAACACTTGTTGCAATATCTTCCAACCATTCTGAAATTATTTCCCTCTATGAGGTCAGAAGAGAGTGTGTTTGGTTAAGATCTATGATATGTTGTCCTGAAGACAGTATAATGCTAGTGGATTCAAACCGGTGATAGATTCTCCAACTATAATTTATGAGGATAATGCTGCTTGTGTTGCACAAGTTAGGGGAGGATATATTAAAGGTGATAAGACCAAGCACATCTCGCCGAAATTTTTCTATACTCATGAACTCCAGGAAAGTCGACAAGTTGATGTTAAACAGATTCGCTCTGTCGATAATCTTGCAGATTTATTTACCAAATTTTTGCCAACATCAACATTTGAGAAATTAGTTTATGGCATTGGTATGCGGCGAGTCAGTAAAATGCAAGATTGAATTCCCCAGAAATAGAAATGTTTAGATGCTCCAGAAGTAGCAGTTTATTTTATCTCAGGGGGAGCGATTATGGACATAAGTGCACTGTACTCTTTTTTCCTTCTGTCCGGTTTTTGTCCCACTGGATTTTTCCGGCTTAAGGTTTTTAATGAGGCAGTAATAGCACGTCCAATCAGGACACTGAAGAAGGCCCACTTATATTGTCTTGAAGACAAGCACATATTGTCCTGAAGACATATTAGACGGACTTAATTGTATTGTACTCTTTTTCCCTTATGTTCGGTTTTTGTTCCCACTGGGTTTTTCCGACTTAAGGTTTTTAACGAGGCAGTACACGTCCAATTTTAATAGTAGCATTTGTCCAAGGGGGAGTATTATGAATGTAGACAAATGCAAGTTGTGAAAATTATTAAAGTGGACAAATACAAATTATGCAAATTATGTTATGAAAGTGGACAAATGCAAGTTGTGCAAATTGTCCAAATTGTGATTATTGTGATGATAATAATGGGGCTAATATGTGCAAATTGCCAACTTGTATAGCCTACCATTTGATGCCTATAAATTGGGATTCATTCTCCCTAATGATACATACTTACAATTCCTTCAATCTTATTTCCATTTCCATCTCTATCTCTCTTTTTCTCTTGTTTCTTTAATTCTCAATTTCTCATATTCTTATTTTTTGTTCTTGCTTAATCAATTTTAATTAATACAGTTTTCACAACACAAACCACATATTAAAAGGCTAAAAAGAAAATTTAATCAAGCAATTAATATAGGGGTATAGATATACATATAGATAATCTTATGTCCAATAATCCTAAATTCCTAACGACGAAGATATTGTTTCAGCCACCAATTTTGAATTTGCATAGCATTTGTTTGACTCTTGACTTCAATCACTTTGAATCGTCAACGTATTGTTTGAATCCATCCATTGGTTGGAGACTCTCTCTCTTTAAGTCATAGGTCCAAAAGTAAAGAAAAAAGAGGAAACAGAACACAGAACACAGAACCCCCTTTTATCTCTCTCAAACATGGCGGAAGTAAAGGTTCTGGGAACATGGGTTAGTCCTTACACTTACAGAGTGAAATGGGCTTTGAAATTAAAAGCCATAGCATTTGATTATCTCGAAGAAGATCTCTGCAATAAAAGTGCCTTGCTTCTGCAACACAATCCAATTCACAAGAGAGTACCAGTTCTGGTACATGGTGGTAAACCAATTTGCGAGTCTGGGGTTATTCTTGAATACATTGAAGAGACATGGCCACAGAATTCTTTGCTGCCGACTGATCCTTATGAGAGAGCCATGGCCCGATTCTGGATTAAACTAGCTGAAGATAAGGTACATTCTTTCCATCACCCATAAAATTTTTGTAATGGGACTTCAATTACATATTCTGCAAGGCAAAATTATAGAACTATAAGTCGATTCTTTGGTTCTTTGGCAGGGTCCGGTAATGTGGATGGTTGGTCGAGGGCAAGACAAGGCAGAGAAAGATAGCTTGGAAATGCTGAAAATCATTGAGGAAGAAGCACTTGGAGAGAAGAAATTCTTTGGAGGGGACAAGATTAACATGGTGGATATAGTCTTTGGACTCGCTCACTGGTTGGGAGGAGAGAAGCTGCTTGAAGCAAACAAGTTTTCTCGGTTGCACGCATGGCTCAAAAATTTCAAGCAAGTTCCTGTCATCAATGAAAATCTCCCTGACCTTGATGACATGTTTGCTTACTTAAGGCGCCAAAGGGAAATGTCTCCTCATTTTTAAGATGTTTCTTGTTTCTTTTTAATCAGTGAAGGACCTCTGTCCATTTTTTTAACAGTAAATTGACAAGAAGATGGGCCTGGTACTCTGGTGAATTTTCCTAGTACTCAAATACAAAACCAATTGATTGGGATGCATCATGCATGACGCAAGTAAAAAACTGACAAGAAATTTCAAAGCATGTGGTGCCATTAAATTTAACCCAAGTCTATATACATTCTTAAAGATTTTCTAGTACTCTCTTTCTATTTTATTTGTATGGTTTGGAATTGGTTCCTTACACTTACACTGTGTTTGGTATAAAGGAAATATGGAGAAAAAAAATGGTGTGAAAAGAAAGTAGGTGAGAAAATACAACTTTCATTTGTTTGGTAGGACAAAATGCACCTATAGAAAGAAATAGGAAGGAAATAAGAAAATCCATTTCCTTAGAAATCATTTCTCCCCAATTTGGGTCGAAAAATAAGAGAAAGAAAGTTGTTGTTGAGTCTAACAAATATAAATGATTATTACACCCTTAAAATTTATTTCTAATTATAAAATTTACTATTACAAATAAAAGATATTGAAAGTAAATTTTTAACTAAAGAGTAAACAATGGTAAAATAATCATATTAATTAAAATAAATTTCTTTTCTTTCTTATTTCTTAGTTATACCAAACAGAGAAAATAATCAATTTTTTTTTTCTTTCTTATTTCTTTCCTTGCTACCAAACATGATGAAGGAAATATAAATTTTTTTCCTTTCCCTACCTATTTCTTTTCCTTACCTATTTCTTTTTTTTATTATTTCCTTCCCTCCTACCAAACGTAGGCTTAGTTTAGACTTTGACCTCTAATCATAATTATAAAAAGATCTCACGATCTATCAGATTGATTAATCTCTCTATCATGGCTGTAGTGAAATTGTTTGGAACTTGGATTAGTCCATATTGTTGCAGAGTAGTTTGGGCTCTCAAACTCAAAGGCATACCCTATGAATACATAGAAGAAGATCTCTCCAATAAGAGTCCTTTGCTTCTTCAGTATAATCCTATACACAAGAAGATTCCTGTACTTGTTCATGATGGAAAACCGATATGCGAGTCCACCGTTATCCTTCAATTTATCGAAGAGGTATGGCCACAATGTCCCTTGTTGCCGAGTGATCCCTACGAGAGAGCAGTGGCTCTTTTTTGGATCAAATTTGCTGATGATAAGGTAAATCCTTTTGCATGATAGCTTTCAGATTGATCTATTGCTTGACATAAACATGATTTTGGGAATAATATAGCTATAATTTTGTGTAGTGACGTGCATATATCTCCGATTCTGGCAGTGTTCCTCAATCTCTAAGATTTATCGAACCAGTGGCGAAGAGCAGGAGAAGGCAGTAAAGGAAACCTTGGAAATGTTAGAAACTATCGAGGAACATGGCCTAACTGGAGGAAAGAAATTCTTTGGGGGAGACAGGATCAGCATGGTGGACATGGCATTTGGAATGGTTGCTCACTGGCTCGGAGTTTTTGAAGATGTAGCAGGGCTACAAATAATTGAAGGACACAAGTTCCCTCGTGTGCAGTCATGGATCCAAAATTTCAAGGAAGTTTCCATAATCAAAGAAAATCTCCCTGATCGTGATAAGATGCTTGCTTCATTAAAGCGTCGCAGAGAAATGTTGCTGGCAGCCAATCAGGACTAGAACCAGCAACATTACCTTCTAATTTTTTCCATGTTTTGTTTATAATGCTATGAATATCAACCAAACGAGCCAAACTGAATAATGCACAGAGTTGCTTCTGGCTCCTTGATTGCCTGGTGTCATATGTATATGTACTGCCATCTTACTTAAATAAAAAAATAAACCAAAATTCTTTTTTTCACAAGTGTTTTTTTCAATATAAACTCTTCCATGAGCATTTTAAACAATTTAATGGAGTGGCTATGGTAGAGCAGTAACGACAAGTCTGCTCTTTTCATGCCTTAAGTCATTGGATTTATAAATGTTACCTAACAGCAAAAAGGAAGTCTCACAAAGCACCGTCAAAGTTTTCTTTGGCCTGAAAGGTAAACAGTAATACCAATCCAGTTATTAATTCAAACGCATCATGCATGACGTAAAATATCAAAGATTACATTATTTGTTGAATATTTAAGTTGTCCCTAATCTATATCTCTTTGAATATATTGACTCTTAAATTTTTATTTGAGATAATTGATCATCAAACTATTATTTTGAGCTAATTAGCCTCTTAAATTATTATTTTGAGATAATTAACCCTAAATTATTACTTTGGAGCAATATAATCCTTAATTGAATGGAAGAGTTACATTAATTCATTGAAATTTTTATCTTTTAAGAGTTACATTGTCCCTAAATAAAGTTTGAGGAGTTAATTATTCTAAAATAATAGTTTGAGGGGTCAATTATCTCAAATAAAAATTTATAAATCAATTTATCCTTTTAGGTAGAGTTTAAAGGCTGATTTGAATATTAACCCTTTTTTTTTCATTTTGCTCTTTCTCAAACACCGGAAAAATAACGTCCGACGGCACAGGTGTACATACTTGGCTTATATACTGGCTTGCTGGTTGATCATCTAAAATTTACTCCGTCGGAAACTCAAAACATGTCCAGATCAGAAATCTTACAAATGCAGTTTGAAGCAAACATAGTTATACAGATGCGTCATCCATGACGCATTTTAACATTGAACACCAGGCAGTAATAGTCAACTAAACAAGTAAGTTACGTGATCAGGAATCTATAATTTGTACGATTGAATTGAAATGTTTGTTGCTTTCTTTGTGGAAAAGTGATTATCACTTTTCTCACCTTTGAATATTTTGGCCAGGCAAAGAACAATCCTCTGACATCAAACATCAAATCAAACAAGTATATAAAGCCCACCCGAACTAAACTAGTAAGATCAGAGTAGACTGCAGTATGGATAAGGTGAAGCTCTTTGGATATTGGCCGAGTCCTTTTAGCCAAAGGATCATCTGGGCTCTAAAACTAAAGGGTGTGAGTTATGAATACATAGAGGAAGATCTTCCCTATAATAAGAGTGAGTTGTTGCTGAAGTACAACCCTGTTCACAAGAAGATTCCAGTGCTTGTTCATGGAGGAAAACCAATAGCAGAGTCGCTGGTTATTCTTGAATACATTGATGAGGTGTGGCCAGAGAATCCCCTGCTGCCAAAAGAAGCTTATGAGAGATCCCTTGCCCGATTTTGGGCCAAATTCATAGATGAGAGGGTAAATGTTGTTAGGATTTTGTTCTTCAACGTAGGTTAATGCCTATGTCAAGCAATTCTTGATTGATATTTGGTCCTCCTAACCTTATGATTATGTTGTTGCAGACTCGATCGATGTGGGATTTCTTTAACAAATTGGGGGAGGAACAGGAAAAGGCAATCAATGACAACCTTGAAATATTGAGAACAATAGAGGAGCAAGGGCTTGGAGACAAGAAGTTCTTTGGTGGTGACAGAATTGGACTAGCTGATATATGCTTTGGATGGATTATTCATATCTTGGTGCCTATGGAAGAGGTAGTAGGAGTGAAGTTCATTAAAGCCGAAACCTTCCCCCGCCTGCATGCATGGATGAAGAATTTCATCGAAGAACCTGTAATCAAAGACAATGTCCCTGATCACAACACAGTGGTAGAATATTTGAGAAAGAGAAGAGAGTCATTTCTGTCATCACCTCATAATAGTCACTACAAAGTACAGTAGCCAGTAATTGAAGTTTGTATTGAAAAATCTGTCGAACAATAAAGGAGTATGCTTGTTTGTTTGTTTGGCATATCTAGCTGTAGTGGTGGATCAGTCCTTGTAAGCTTGTAAGCAGCTAGCTATTGAGCCTTTGAGTTGAGTTATTCTTCTAGACTTTGCTACTACTTCAAAACTACGTCGTTTCGGGTAAAGATATCAAAGGGCAGCATTTAGATTCTGTTTTGAATCATTAATAATAATCTGTCCGTTTCATTATGCTGTGCTTATTCCAATTGCTTAAAGATTATATGTTGAGTAGATCGGCATTAAAAAACTTAGCCTTCTTTGGGTGTAATATCATACAAGAAAGAAGTATTAGTGTCTTGTAATCAATTTACCGAAAGGACTAAATGGAAATTGTCTGGCTGTTTACAACTAGACTTCACCAACTCCTCGCATCCATGATCATGAAAAAAAAAATTTGTAGTATAATTTTCAAGGTATATGCCTTACAGTTTGTTTCTGGAAACTTTGCATTCTAGATAGCTCAGAATTTCTGGGATTTTGTTGCCTTTTCTCATTTACAAGAAGGATTGCACATTTGCATGTGAAGAACACAAGCGCTAATCCAAGTGAAAGTAACGACAGGAATTCAATAGCCACGGCTGATCCAAGGGCTGTCACCACTAAGTCAAGCATGTCAGTCTCAAGAGTATAAGTTGATTAATTAGTTGAACAGATACAAGAAGAAACTTACTGCGAACTAGAAATGAGCTCTTTGGCCTTCTTCTGATCAGATTCACAGTAGCCTCTGCAGTCAAAGGCTTCCATATCCTTTCAGCACGGTCTGCATAGCATCCATGGTGACCCAAATCACTTATTTTCACTGTTAGAGCAGCACCGTGCTCTCCACCCTGAAAATTGACATGATTAATTCAATCCTTCCATATGGATTAATACTGCTATTATGTCTCCAACAAAAAGAGGTTCAACTAACATGGTAGACCAGTTGTTGCATGACAGTGTTGCAATCGCTAATTGATGCTCGAAATCTTATTCCAATGGCTTTGACCATAAAATGTTTTGAGATAGTAACATATGTCTGAAGAGGTTGCCACTGATAAGTACTCTTCAGCTTCAGTTCTGTCGAATTGATGAGAGCAGCCGGTAGAGCTGCAAGCAAGAACCCATCACTGACTTCCACTGAAAATGTGAGTAGAAAGCCAGATTCATCTCCTGAAGTTAATTATTCGCCAGCATAATTTTAATGTATATCAAGACCAATTGGCACCATTCATGCATCAAAGTTTGAAGATTTTTCTTATGCTGCCAATAAAGTTTATTTATGTCCTAAAGAATGGTTCTGAACTTACCAGAGAAGTAAAGAAGATCAGGATCTCCAATAGAGAACTGAAATTTATCTTTTTCTTTGTTAAATAACAAAGATTTCTCCCTGGTGTTCTTCAATATAATGAAATCAGGAACGTTAATGTATGGAGGAGCACTAATAGGCTCCATTACAACTGGAACATCCAACTTACTTACCCCGTTTCTGTTCCTGGCAGAAACTTGAAGGGTATCTGTGCCAGAAAAATTCCCCTTCCTGGATTTAAACAAAACAGCAGAAATGAGGGAGAATTTACTTAACAAAACAAAGTACAGAAAAAAAGGATATCCAATGGAAATGAACATTCTAACGAGTAAATAAATCCCGTGATCAGTATCCAAGATACTGAATTGACTGAAGTGCAAAATTGATTACTTCTAGTCGTCCCTCTATGGTCAAATTCTTTCCTTCCTCGTCCCCTCTAGTCACAGAAAGTTCACTCCACATTGGCTGCCAGAACTGCATCCGCAAAGGTGAAAGGCACATCGTCCCAGACTTGGCACTGAGAATCACAGATATATTCTCCACTGGATCTGAATATTTTATCTCAAATCCATAGTAACCACTGCAAGGAGTAAGAGTTCAATCACATGAACACATGAAAGTAAATTGACTCATATGGCCAGTGCCAAGATATAAAATTCAGACAAGCAGATACTTCACCCAAATTTGGGAGTTATCACATCTTCAATAGCCTACAATTGACCTGGAAAAGAAACAAACTGAGATGGGATGGTGAGCACGGAAATATTAACTGCAGCAGAAGCAAGGTCGCCATTTACGTCGGATATTGTATACAGAAAGGAATCATTCCCAAAAAAATCGTTATAAGGTGTATATCTAAAGAGCCTTCCATACTGTAGAAGTGAACCATGATCTGGCTGACAAAATGTCATATAACAAAATGCTCAGCATGGTGTTTGCAAATTAAACAGCATAAAGACATTATACTAAAGGAAAAATAGGGATAGGAAGCTGCTTTAACTTTCTATCTTACTTTTTGAGAATTGGACAATACTTTGCATTTCCACCAGCAAAGTAATCTTTTTCTAACACATCAAAAGAAATTGACTCATCCTCCCAAAGAGAGATTTTGTCATCATATGCTTTAGGAAAATATTCTCCTGAAAGACATTAAAAACAGAGATTGTATCATCATATGCCCTGCCAGAAACCAGGAATCATATGGATTACATAGGTCACAGCAATAGTGACTCACTTCCATATAAATTGATCTCAAAAGGGCAGGGCGAAAGTTGCTTTCTGTCAAATGAAACACACATCTCGTAAGTGCCTATTTCCATGGCAAGATAGTGACCCGTGTATGAACCATCATTGTTATCCACAAACATCCAACTTGAGAAACCTGTCTTGTTAACGGAAGCAAACCCTAGATTCAGCTTTGACTGTTCTGAAAGGACAGGGTTGGAAAATGAATCCATCAGCTGCAGTACTATTTCATTTCTAACGACCTTTGGTGCCTTCGGAGAAAAATTGACTACTCTTGAGACTGATATATTAACCTCACCTGTCGAACATCATAAAACCATTAGTCTCCAAGGAAATAGAGAGCCAAAGAGATGCATAAGCCATTGACCATTCGGTTTTCCAATGCTGGCATTAAAGACATTGTACAATTTATGTTGGAATTCAAAAAAAAAATCAAATCATCAAAGCAACTTTTTGACTTTCACAAAAGCACACCGTCACAATAGTTTTTCTTTTTGTTTTTTTAGATCCACACAAAACCAGCTGCACAACACACACAATAATGCTTATATATCTAGATTAAATATAAGACTTAATCACACGCAAACACTCACACCATAACATATAACTAAATAACCAATACATAAATGACACTTGGTTTAATGCTAACATAGCCTCCCTTAAACCAAGTCTTCAAATTTCACCATGCCAAGCATCCTCTTAAGCTTCAAGAACACATCTGCTTTTAATGGCTTCGTAAAAATGTCAGCAACTTGCTCCTTAGATGAGCAAAACTCAACCTCAATCTCATTGTCTTTCACCAAGTCTCGAATGTAGTGATACTTGATGTCAATGTGTTTGCTGCGACCATGGAACACAGGATTCTTCGTCATTGCAATCGTCGACTTGTTGTCACAAAAAATCTTTGTAGGCTGGACTTGATCATGCTTCAACTCAACAAGCATTCTTCGCAACCAAACTGCTTGAGTAGCACAACCTGCTGCTGCAATATACTCTGCTTCTGCTGTGGATAGAGCAACCACCTGTTGCTTCTTTGATGACCAAGAAAACACACCAGTCCCAAGATGAAAAACAAAGCCAGAAGTACTTTTTCGCATCTCAACATCACCTGCCCAATCACTATCTGTATATCCAACAAGTTCCACATCATTAGCACATGAATAAAAAATACCATCACTAAGTGTACCTTTAATGTATCTCAAGATACGCTTAGCTGCTTGCAAGTGAGATTGGCGAGGATTTTCCATAAACCTACTAATTATCCCAACCCCATACATAATATCTGGCCTCGTAGCTGTTAACTATCGCAAACTCCCAACTAATCTCTTGTAATTAGTTGCATCAACTAATTCACCACCACCATTTTTCACAAGCTTCAATCTATCTTCAACAGGAGTCAAAATTGGATTGCATGACTCCATCCTAAATTTCTTCAAAATATCACTTGCATACTTTTTCTAGGAAACGAAAATCCCTGCATCTGTCTGTTTAACCTCAACACCAAGGAAGTAAGACATCAAACCCATATCAGTCATCTCAAACTGAGAAATCATGGCCTCCCTGAAACTCACTAACAAATTTGGGTTATTGCCAGTGAAAATTAAATCATCCACATACAAGCATACAATGATAAGATCACCTTGAGAATTAGATTTAACATACAAAGTATGCTCATAAGGACATATGTGGAAACCATGATCAAGAAAATAAGAATCAATTCGAGTATACCAGGCCCTAGGCGCTTGTTTCAACCCATACAAGGCCTTTTTAAGCCTGTAAACCTTGTCTTCCTTCCCTTTCATAACATAACCTGGAGGTTGTTCAACATACACCTCCTCCTCAAGCACACCATTCAAGAAAGCAGATTTAACATCCATTTGGAGAATTTTCCAACTATTCTGAGCAGCAAGTGAAATTGCCATTCTCACTGTATCAAGTCTAGCTACTGGAGCAAATACCTCAAAATAATCAATACCTGACTTCTGCTTGTAACCTTTAGCTACCAAGCGAGCTTTGAAGCGATCCACCTCTCCATTGGGCTTGTACTTGATCTTGTACACCCATTTAACACCAATTGGTTTCTTCTCTTTGGGAAGTGTAGTAAGTTCCCAAGTGTCATTCTTTTCAATGGCATGAATCTCATCATCCATGGCCTTTACCCAACGATCATCATTGGCAGCATCCTCAAATCCCAAAGGATCACAATCTGCAAACAAAGCATAGTGAACAGTATTATCACTATCATCAAAAGAATCACAAGTAGCACCAACCACATAATCCTGCAAATGAGTTGGCATGCGTCGTTGTCTTTGTGGGTGACTAGTAGTTTCTGTAGGAGCTGGCTCCGCCTCTGGATCATCATCAACTCCACTAACAACTACTGCAGGACTTGGTAGTGAACCTTTTTCTTCACTAGACCAATCCCAAACACCATCTTCATCAAAAGTGACATCCCTGCTAACAACAATTTTTCTGGTTTTTGGATTGTACAACTTATACCCTTTCGTCTCATGACTGTAGCCAATAAAGATACATTTTTCTGCTTTGTCATCCAGCTTTTTTCTCAACTCATCAGGCACATGTGCAAAAGCAACACAACCAAACACCTTCAGATGCCCAATATTAGGCTTTTTACTAGCCCAAGCTTCCTGTGGAGTTTTGTCCCGAACACTCCTTGTAGGACACCTGTTCAAAACATAAACAGCACAAGCAACTGCTTCTGCCCAAAAACTTTTAGGCAAATTTTTACTATGCAACATACATCTCACCATATCCATAACAGTTCTGTTCTTCCTCTCAGCCACCCCATTTTGTTGAGGAGTGTATCTAGCAGTCAACTGATGCATAATACCATGTTTCCGTAGAAAATCATCACAAACAGTATATTCAGTACCCCTATCAGTTCTCAAAACTTTAAGAGTACACCCACTTTGTTTTTCAACATAAGTCACAAAACTCTTAAGAGTATCACATGCTTCAGATTTATGCTTCAAAAAATAAACCCAGGCATTCCTAGTAAAGTCATCAATAAAAGTAATAAAATACCTGCTGCCACCGTTGGAAGGAACCTCTACCGAACATAAATCAGAATGAACAAGTTCAAGTGGTCTACTAGCCCTCCAAGATTTTCCTTTGGGAAAAACTTCTCTATGCTTTTTACCCAAAACACAACTGTCACAAACTTGTTTAGGAACAGAAATAGTTGGTAAACCAAACACCCACTTCTTTCTGGCAAGAAAATCAAGACTTCCAAAATTCAAATGCCCAAGTCGCATATGCCACAACCAATTATCATCCCCAATTATTGAAACATGGCAAGAAGGTGCATCATAATTAATCTGCAAAGGAAACAAACGATTTTTGGACATTTGTACCTTTGCTATCATCCGGTGCTCTGCATCATAAATAGTACAGCCATGTTTGTTGAAGTGCAAATCATAATCTTTCTCTGCCAGTTGCCCCACACTCAAAAGATTTTGGCTGACTTTTGGAGAGAAAAATACTTCAAAAATATAATTGAGAGTGCCATTCTTCAATCTGATGCCAATCTTACCTTTCCCATAAACTGGTATATACCGATCATCTCCAAGTTTCACTGATGTGTGAAACGAATCATCAAAGTCTGAAAATAAAGATTTATCTCCACTAAGATGATTACTACAGCCTGTATCCAGTAACCACCGGCTATCATACTCTTCTGGACTATCAGAACTGGCCATCAATAAAGTTTCTGTATTATCACCACCATTCCCTGCAACTTTCGCATGACAATCTCTGTTTTCTGATCTCTTGGAACAACAATCTCTGCTTAAATGACCATACTTCTTGCAATTATGACACTGAATATGAGACTTGCAATCTGACTGGTAATGCCCATACTTCTTACACTTGAAACACTGAACATTGGACATATCACGATTTTGATCACCTCGATTTTGATCCCCTCTTCCACTTTGCCTTTGACCAGGCCTGAAATTCCTGCTTCTTCTCTGATTGAATTCACCTTTGTTTGTTGACTCATCTTTTTCTTTCTTCACATCAGCTTGAGCTTTTAGTGCCTGCTCAACAACCGGTGCTGATCTCTCATCTAACCTTTGTTCATGTGCTTCTAAGGATCCCTGCAAACCATCAATTGTTACAGTTTTTAGATCCTTTGCTCCCTCAATAGCAGCAATAACATCAAATCTCTCCGTTAAAGTACGAAGAATTTTCTCCATGATCTGAACATCAGAAATAGTTTCCCCATTTGCTCTCATACTATTGACAAGTTTCTGGGTGCGCATAAAATAATCAGCAATCTTTTCATTCTTTTCCTGTTGAAGCAACTCAAACTGTCTTCGATACGTCTGCAGTCGCATCTTTTGAACTGGTTCTGCACCTTGATAGGATTGAAGCAAAGTATCCCAAGCCTCCTTTGATGATTTCGCATTAATAATCTTCTGGAACACAGACAATTCAACACTCTGAAAAATATGATGAGTAGCTAGATCATCTTTATTGTGGGCACGAGTTAGATCTCGCCTTTGCGCCTCTGTCAAATTTGCTACATCTGCAGGTTCAATAACTCCATGCTCAACAATTTCCCAAACATCCAAAGATTTTAGAAAGTACCGCATCTGGACCATCCATTCTTGAAAATTATTCTTCCCATCAAATTTGAAGACGGGACACGGCACGGCACGTACTGCGTGATTGCAGCCATCCAGGATCTTCTTGCTCTTGATACCAAATGTTGGAATTCAAAAAAAAAATCAAATCATCAAAGCAACTTTTTGACTTTCACAAAAGCACACCGCCACAATAGTTTTTCTTTTTGTTTTTTTAGATCCACACAAAACCAGCTGCACAACACACACAATAATGCTTATATATCTAGATTAAATATAAGACTTAATCACACGCAAACACTCACACCATAACATATAACTAAATAACCAATACATAAATGACACTTGGTTTAATGCTAACAATTTAGTTTACTTAAGAATTTAAAACTAGAAAGATTGTTGGGTATCATAATACCTGCTTTCACTTCCTTTATGAATGGATTTCCACCGTTTAGGATAATATTTCCACAGAATACATGAATTTTATAAATTCCACTCTTTTCAGGAGTATACATGACATTAAATGCACTGGCCAGAACTTTCAAGCTTCCAGGGGGCTCTTTTCAGAACTAAACTGTCATTAAAACCAAAATGTCAACTATCTAAAAGATACAATTAATGCATAAATTCCTTACAGTGTTGTTTAGGCCCTAGATGGAGCAGGAGCAAAATCTGTGTCGCTTAGAGCACCATCAGGTGATTCTCCTGTGTTTCCCACTTCGGTTATGCGCTTCTCAAGTTAAATTATGGATAATGCTATATATGTAAAGGGAAAAAAAGTATTTACCTTCCCTGAAATGCGTAGGATAAACGATGGGGAATACAGAAGAGTGATCAATTTCCCTTTCAATTTTTACTTGAAGTATGTCTACTTCCAACGGGGATGGGTACTGGAAAGCGTCAATTAAATAAACTGAAAACTCTGCCATTTCTCCGGCGATAGAGCTATTTAAACCAGTTCCATTAACAACACTCTTGAAGGCATCACAATAACCTGTTCAGGTTTAGATAAATAGCACCAGTTGGGAAGATGCAGAATGTAGAGAAAGGTTCTAATACTGAGAGATGCATAGAACGTTTAGCGTACTATCTAACCTATAAACACAGTATAAGCATATGGCCTATTGGAAATGCTTTTCTTGTGCTTCGTATCTGAAATCGTGAGCAAGAAGTTCCCTGGTTCAGACAGGCCGAAAGTAAACAGCTGAATCCCGGGTTCTACTGCTTCAACTTGCAAATCTCCTACAGGTACAGACAAATTGGTCTCTTTCTCGAAGACATCAGCGTCAAATTCATAATAGCCTGGAACAAGGTTCCCATACTGATCTTGCTGGTATATGAATATTTCCATCTTAGAAAAGATTTGCCATGCATTGAATTCAAAATCCCATTTGGCCACACAATTATGGACATCTAGAGGTCCTGCAAATGCCGGTTCAAAAGTTTAACGGGCATATTCGGCCTATATGCACATGTTGAACAGAGAATGATCATCATAGTGCATTTCATTTAGCTAATCACCTGGATTTACCTTGAATGGTAGTGGAGCGCCATTCAAGGTTTGGTTGCCCCCTTCTATATGCAACAAGAAGTTTCCTGCTTTCACTGCTATAAATTCCACAATGATATAACCAAATTCATTCCAACCTATGTAAGTGATATTTAGCATACTTGCAATGGAGCCATTTCCATGGAGAGCAGTCATTGAAATGTTATAAAAATTCAGTTCTTTCTCGGTTGAAGAAATGTTATTTCCAAATGCATCTTTAGGAAGAATCAAAAGTGGAGCCTTTGAACCGGCTTCAAATTCATTTAGGAAGCCCAACCAGGAAGCCACACTTGCAGAAGGGTACAATGGCCCTTTAATCAGACAACAAAAAGTCGGAAGTTAACATTTCTAACGTGGACTAAGTTATCATTGTTTTATAAAAAGAAAAAGCATTAAAAAAAAAAAACCTGGTTCAACAGCGAAATGTTGAGATGAATCAATGACCTTGAAAGGGTCATAATTGATGATTAATTTAAACAGCCCTGAAACAACTGGGGTAAAAATGATTTGCCAGTTACTAGGATCACCGGCAGTGTCTAGAAAAACACCAGATATGTAAGAACTATTCCCTGTTTTCCCATGCACTGTAATTGCAGGCTTAAATGCACTTTGGTCAAGTGAAGCGTTCCCTTTGTTGTCAAAGTTCCCCACCACTTTGATTTTGATGGTAGCAGTATCTCCAGCTTCGAATGTGTTCTTGTCATCCAACCAACTGAATGCAAACTTGGGCACTGTTGCTTCATCTGCAACATGTCGAACCATTCCCTCTATAAATAAGTTTTAAAACTAAGAAAAAAACGATTGAAATGTTAATCGAGTTTAGAGTCCAATAATAATCAAGTAAATTGAGGATTAGGTGATCTTGAGCTCAATGCTTTGTTACATGTCGTTAAGAAAAAAAAAAGAATGCATCTATACTCGCAGCGCATGCTGAGAAGAATCGGAGGAGTAAAATGAAAATGAAGTGAAACTCGGCTGCCTTGCTTGGGAGAAGTGTGATGGGAAATTCAAGGATCGGGTGGTTTATCGGGTTTTTGACATGTGTCATTCATGTATATAGGGGCGTTGGATTTCTATAGCGGTTGCTGGCGGTTGAATACGGTTTAGTTTGTGAGCTTTATCCGGCCCATTTCCTCCCTTTTTGCGGGTAATAACGAGTCTATACCTCCAATGCATCTAAACTCAAAGGGCAAGCCCAACATTTTAACTTGAAACTTACTACCCCAATTTTATGTTTAAACTTTAACTACTTTTTTCTTTTTTCCTTTTTTATCGGAACTACTTTTTTCAGTTCTCTGTTTAAATTTTATTTAAGATTGAGCTTTCTGTTCCAACTTTATTCTCAGAAAACTTTAACAGAAAAGAAAACAAAAGAAATACTGCTGTCATCTAAATTAAACTAGTACTACTTGCAAGCATCTTTTCCGACAAGAAACCTTTTTTTATTCCAACAAGAACTCTTGATTCTTGAATCTTGATACATTAGTAATGTTTTAAGTTTTTTAATGAAGTGGTTGAGTCAAATGCATCATCCATGACGAATACATAGATGAAACATTAACCCCAGCCCAGACAGTTTTAGTCAAATTAAAAAATGTAATTGAACTTATCTAGAACCTTTTCGCACAACCCAATTGCAATTTTACTGCTTTGTTTCAGGAAAAACTTATAGCTACAAATTTTTCTCACCTTCAAATAGTATGTTTGCAGACTAAGAATAGTCAAGATTGACCACTCAAACAAGTGTATATATATAATAGGCCGCTAGACTCTAGAGCACGACAAAGACCAGTAGATCAGAGAGATGGATGAGGTGAAGCTCTTGGGTTTTTGGCCAAGTCCTTTTACTCAAAGGGTCATTTGGGCACTAAAACTAAAGGGTGTGAATTATGAATACAAGGATGAAGATCTCCCCTTCAATAAGAGCGAGTTGCTGCTACACTACAACCCTGTTCACAAGAAGACTCCAGTGCTTGTTCATGGCGGAAAACCAATTGCAGAGTCGTTGGTTATTCTTGAATACATTGATGAGGTTTGGCCAGACAATCCCCTGCTGCCAAAAGATTCTTATGAGAGATCTGTTGTCCGATTTTGGGCCAAATTCATAGATGAAAATGTAATAAATATTTTTTTCATGATTCTATTATTCAAGGTTGGCTCAGGCCTTTTTGGTCCTACAAACTTATGATCATATGTTCTTGCAGATTTGGCCTATGTATGAATTCTTTCGGACACTTGGGGAAGAACAGGAGAAGGCAATCAAGAACAACCTTGAAATTTTAAGGACAATAGAGGAGTATGGGGGTCTTGGAGAGAAGAAGTTTTTTACCGGTGACAAAATTGGATTAGCTGATCTTGTCTTGGGATTTTTGTTTCATTTCTTCGTGGCTATGGAAGAGGTTGTAGGAGTGAAGTTGTTCAAAGCCGAAAGCTTTCCTCGCCTGCATGCATGGGTGAAGAATTTCAGTGAAGAACCTGTAATCAAAGACAATGTCCCTGATCACCATAGAGTTGTGGAACTTCTGAGAAAGAGAAGAGAGACACTTCATAATATCCCCTCATAATCATCACTAGAAAGTGAATATAATATGTTGTGAGGGAAGAACTACTTTAATCTTCTGTTTACCTAGAATAAAAAACATGAAAAATGGTGTCCCATATAAGTATTGAGCTTTCTGTGCCATCCACAGCTTGTTGCTAATAAATTATTTTCAGTTTCCAGAATCTGGTTGCTGGTGAAGAGCAATAAACGTCACCCAATTCCTGAAAATTAATTTGGTTTTCATGTTCTTACGGTAGAACTATAGTAACAAAATCTTCTCTGTCTTTTCCTCGAGGTAGGAGCTATTCCCTGTCTTGCCCTTCACTGTAATTGCCGGCTTAAATGCACTTCGGTCAAGTGAAGCGTTCCCTTTACCGTCAAAGTTCCCCCGAACTTTTATTTTGATGGTAGCAGTATCTCCAGCTTGGAATGTGTCCTTGTCATCATCCAACCAACTGAATGCAAACTTGGGCACTGTTGCTTCAAGTGCAACATATCGAACCATTCCCTCCATAAATAAGTTTTAAAACCAAGAAAAAAACGATTGAATTGCTAATCAAGTTTAGAGTTCAATGATTGCATTGTTACACGTAGTTAAGAGAAAACGAATCCGCAGCGGAAGCTGAGAAGGATCCGAGGAGTAAAATGAAAATGAAGTGAAACTCGACTGCCATGATTAAGAGAAGTGTGATAGGAAATGAAGTTTAAGGATCGTTAGCATCGGTTGTTGGATTTCTGCATCGGTTGCTGGCGGTTGAAGACGGTTTAGTTTGTGAGCTCTATCCGCCCTATTTCCAACCTTTTTTTTTTGGCCAAGGGTATTCTTGTGACTTTGTCCAAAATTAATCCCCTTTTGGACCAACAAGGAATATTAAAGATAAAGTCCTGACAACGAGTGCACTTCCACCTTTTTTGCTGGTGATGAATCTATACTTCCCGGTGCATCTTAAACTCAAATGGCAAGCCCAACATTTTAACTTGAAATTTACTACCTCAATCTATAATAACTTATTTATATTTTTATCCTAGAGCAAATCCTTTTACTACCACTCTAATATGGCATTAGGTGGTTTACTTACTCGATTGAATGGTAATTTCCTACTAAGAAAGTTAATATTGTGTAGAAGTACCATTTTTGTCATCTCAATTGGCAATTGTTAGTTTTAGTTGTAGATTAGTTAGTAATTTTACCCAGCAATTAATGTAACTCACAAAATTCAACATAAGAAAGAATTCTACTACATGATCTGTCTATAACCTATTTGACGTGGTAGGTTCCACTTTTTCTTTCTCTAAAATCTACCACTATAATTGTTAAAAAGAGAAAACTTACTTTATGTAGATGTTGATTTTTGTTGACATTATAAATTTCATATAATTGATGGTGTTAACCCAAGATGTGTGGCAGGGTCTCAGAGTTAACCTCATCATGGGATGTGCTGGAGGGTTTGGCTTGGAGGCTCAGACTAGGAAGTAGTTGGGAACCCCTCCTAACCTTTCCCTGAAGAGAGAGTGATGTCACCTTCCTTACAACCCTTCCTAATTATGTTAGTTGATTCTTACTCCCTCCTTTCCACAATATCTGTCGTTTTAAGGTTTTGCACAAGAATTAAGGTTGTCATTAAAGACTCCTAGAATCTTGATAAAATACATGAAAGAGCAATTTTATCCTTTTATTGTGATGATTTATTTCCATAAATACTCTCTTTTTAATAATAAATGTTTTGTAGGATTAATTCAAAAAAAGAAGGGTAAAGTTGAAAAAATGTAATTAATGCTTTGTAGAAGTCTTAAAGTGACAGATAATTTGGAAAAAAAAAATTCTCCCAAAAGCGACAGATATTATGGAAAGAATGGAGTATTAAATAATGGGTCCTTATTTGCAACACATATACTTCCACTATCCCATGATTTACTCACCACTCACCACCCATAAAACCCACTATGCCACGTTCTTATTAACATGACTTGCTTGAAGTAACTTCCAAAAAATTATTTTGCCTACAAATAGTCTTCTTCTGACATTTGAGGGGATTGATGAAATTCTAGCAAGAAAGCCCTACATATTTGACATCCAAAAAAGCTCTTAAACTAAAATATCTTCAAAACTCCAAAACACCAGTCTTCAAAAGCTGAAACCAGCACCTGCCACCACACACTCATCTCTCAGGGTCTACTCTGGTCTTCCTCTCCGCCGCCTCTTGCACCTCCTTATAGTGTCTGTGACGTTTTAAGAACCTGTTCTACACTCTATAAATAAGATAACTTTTTAAATATGAGACTAAATCTTATTAAATGTGGAGCTAAACTTTTATGATACTCATAAAAGTTTGATAAATAAAAAAAATTGCGTCAGAAGGGTTGTAGACGGGTCAAGTATAAACGGGTCAAGAAATATTTTTGACACACCCGGACCTAGTATGACCTTTTCGTACGAAACGGAATAGTGTAAGATGACGTAGTAATTGAACAATATGTCGGTCCGGCTGTGTCAAGTAAGAAGAGAAGTTAAAATTAGGATAAGACGGAGTCTGAAAATAAAATAATTAACCGTGCATGGAAATTAGTAAATGCCAAAAAGACCTCCAAATAAGTCCCTAGAAATTTATTATGGGCCCCATTGGCACAAGAAAGCAAAGGATTTAGCCAATGAGTGAAAATGAAAGAAAGTTGAAAAAGGGAGAAAAGTTTGACTCGGGGCCCGAGTAGACCCGGTGTCGGGCTCCTCTATAAATAGGGGTGAGCCGAAGCTTTTCTTCATTTCTCTTTTTCTTTTTCTTTCATTTTCTTTTCTTTTTTCTCTCTGGAGCCAAACGGAGGCATTTTGGACAATTGGCAAATCCGGACAAACCGACCGCAAGTTCGAGGCGAGATCTTGGTGAGTTGTTCTTAACTCCTCGATCTACGTTTTTCTAAGTTTACACATTTTTCCATGCATCGGTTTAGGAGAGATCCAAGTTCAAAGTTAGGTTCAGCTTTTAGTTAGATTTTAAGTTTAGATTCGAGATCTAGGAACTTTGAGCTTGTGATTCTCTTTTTTCTTTCGGTAAACGTGTCGTGGATGCATTAAGGTATATGCATTTGAATTTGTAGCTAAATTGGTGGACGATTGCATCGGTTTTCGAATTTTAAGAAAATTGAAGAAATTCTCGGGTTGAAACCCAGAACAGAACCGGCGTCGTTTCTGCTTGTCCGGCGACCGACCTTGGGTCGAAGAGAACCGGCGCCGGTTCACTCTAGATCCGGGGCCGTTCTTGCCCTTTAGGGGTAAAAGGGTCATTTTACCTCCCGAGACCCTAATTGACCCCAAATCGATTCGAAACACTTCCGGGTCATCCAAACATCATCTTAGGTCATATTAGAGCCTCGTAGGTGCATTCATAAATTTAATTATGAATGCTAACGTATATTTCCGTGTACTAGGGCTCCGGATAATCGAGTGTGGCGATGCCCCGGAGGTTAAGGCAACATGGAGCGCTTGGGAGTATACGATTCTCCCATCACTGTGAGTGGCTTAGTTTTCAGTGCTTAGCCACTAGGGCAAAATGTTTTAAAAACATAAATTGTTTTAAAAAGGTTTTACAAAGGTTTTGGGATAAGGGTAATCCACGATACACATTTTTATTTTGTGATACGCCCACTTATGGGGGTGGGATGATTTTAAAATATAAAGCTTGTGTGTGTTTACATGTTTTAATATTTATATAAGAAATATTATTATTATTATTATTATTATGATTATTGGGGTACGATGCCCCTGGAAGAGGAGTGATTGAGTGGGATTCCTCGGGGCTCCAATTTGGGGGAGCGTGGACCGAGTTTGAGAGCATGCATGATACTCAGCCGTGGACCGCCTATCGAGGGGCACGGTGAGTCGAGCCTGGTTGGGAGAGGCGCGTAGGGAAACTCGCCAGAGCTCCAGTTCACTGTGTTCCACCACAGTGAGGCACCACCGAGGGAACGGGCTAGTGTATGAGATAAAGAGAAAATGAATATGAAGAGAAAAGAAATAGCCCTCGGTGCAGTAAGGCATACGACCGGCCAGTCGTGCCTTCAGTGTATTAGGTGCCAGCCCATAAGTATTTAATTAGTTTAAAGGTTTTAAAATTTATTTCTCATTGGGAGAATTTCAAAAGAGGTTTTGAAAACAAAATTTATTCTATTCACTCCTGGAGAATTTGATACAGGAAGTGTTGAAAACAAAGTTTTTAAATTTAAATTATTTTATTTGTTTTAATATATTTTCGATTACCCTGTTTTCCCTAACCCTGATGGAGACTCATTAAATCTCTGTCACTCACCTGTATCCAAATGTGAATGGATGCAGATCCGCGTGCGAGGTCAGCCAATAGAATGGAGGCTCACTAGAAAACGTCGGTGGCTTAGGCTTAGTAGTTTTCCACTGCATAGGTATTCCTTTAAATTAATCCACTGGTACTACGTTAAAGTTTATTAATTTATTTAAAGATTTTAATTAAAGTTTTAGTTGTTTTGCAGCGATGATATCCATTTCAATACCTTGCGGTGCTTCTGGTGCGTGACCGGCCGGCACGTACTTCAAGGCAGTGCGGCGGTTACCACGTGGCCGACCCGGGCGGGTTGGGGCATAACAATTTTTCTATCGGAAAAAAGCAATTGAAAGACCTAATTATTTGAGCCTATTATCTTTTCACCTTAGATTTTGTTCATCATTTTATTTTTTTATTATTAAATGAAAAAATTTCTTTAATTTTTTTAAGTATTTCTCTCTAGAAAATTAATTCTTTTTTCAATGTAAACATCCTTTTTAGCCAAAAAAAAAAGATAGCATGCGTTATAATTATTGTTTTAGTTTAGTCAATATTTTAGTGGAAAACTTCTATTTCAATGCAAGTATATTATATATTTTTCTCTAAATTATAGATAATCTAAAGCAAAAGCTAATAATATTATCCGACGGTTTAAAAATAAAGCATAAATTTAATAAAATCCGCAATGTTAACGTGAATGTACATGCTTATTTTATGTTAATGTTGGTTAATGCCTTCAAGCTCACTTTTATAAATTTATTACTAATAATACACACTGAAAAATGATTGAAAATGATTGAACATTCTATTTCAAATTCAACTTTATTCTTTAAAAAACTTGACAAACAAGAAAACAAAAGAAATTCGGTTAGCATCTAAATTAAACTATTGCTACTTGCAAGTATCTTTTCCAACAAGAAACTTTTTTTTTTCAATCCAACAAGAACTCTTGAATCTTGATATATTGATAATATTTTTTGAAATTTCAAATCCTTTTTGACCTTGTTAAAGTAGTGCTACTAAAAATATTTATCCATTGCTATTTTGATACAAAATAATTACTAGTAAGTCAATGGTAGTTTTATAAAATTTGTGATAAGTAAATTACATTTACCTTTTTAATCTTTTTTTTATACAAATCCTTTTTAACCTTGTTAAAACAAAAAAAGGAAAAATTTTTTTTAACTTGAAACTTACTACCTCAATTTTATGTTTAAATTTTAACTACTTTTTTCTTTTTTCTTTTTTTATCGGAACTACTTTTTTCAGTTCTCTGTTTAAATTTTATTTAAGATTGAGCTTTCTGTTCCAACTTTATTCTCAGAAAACATTAACAGAAAAGAAAACAAAAGAAACACTGCTGGCATCTAAATTAAACTAGTACTACTTGCAAGCATCTTTTCCGACAAGAAACCCCTTTTTTCTCCAACAAGAACTTTTGAATCTTGATACATTAGTAATGTTTTAAGTTTTTTAATGAAGTGGTTGAGTCAAATGCATCATCCATGACGAATACATAGATGAAACATTAACCCCAGCCCAGACAGTTTTAGTCAAATTAAAAAATGTAATTGAACTTATCTAGAACCTTTTCGCACAACCCAATTGCAATTTGACTACTTTGTTTCAGGAAAAACTTACAAATTTTCTCACCTTCAAATAGCCATTTTGCAGACTAAGAATAGTCAAGATTCACCACTCAAACGAGTGTATAATAGGCCTCTAGACTCTAGAGCACGACAAAGACCAGTAGATCAGAGAGATGGATGAAGTGAAGCTCTTGGGGTTTTGGCTAAGTCCTTTTACTCAAAGGGTCATTTGGGCCCTAAAACTAAAGGGTGTGAATTATGAATACCAGGATGAAGATCTCCCCTTCAATAAGAGCGAGTTGCTGCTACACTACAACCCTGTTCACAAGAAGGCTCCAGTGCTTGTTCATCGCGGAAAACCAATTGCAGAGTCGTTGGTTATTCTTGAATACATTGATGAGGTTTGGCCAGACAATCCCCTGCTGCCAAAAGATTCTTATGAGAGATCTGTTGTCCGATTTTGGGCCAAATTCATAGATGAACAGGTAATAAATATTTTTTTCATGATTCTGTTATTCAAAGTAGGCTCAGGCCTTTTTGGTCCTAGAAACTTATGATTATATGTTCTTGCAGATTCGGCCTATGTACGAATTCTTTAAGACACTTGGGGAAGAACAGGAGAAGGCAATCAAGAACAACCTTGAAATTTTAAGGACAATAGAGGAATATGGTGGTCTTGGAGAGAAGAAGTTTTTTAGCGGTGACGAAATTGGATTAGCTGATCTTGTCTTGGGATTTTTGTTTCATTTCTTCGTGGCTATGGAAGAGGTAGTAGGAGTGAAGTTGCTCAAAGCCGAAAGCTTCCCTCGCCTGCATGCATGGATGAAGAATTTCAGTGAAGAACCTGTAATCAAAGACAATGTCCCTGATCACCATAGAGTTGTGGAAGTTCTGAGAAAGAGAAGAGAGACACTTCATAATATCCCCTCATAATCATCACTAGAAAGTGAATATAATATGTTGTGAGGGAAGAACTACTTTAATCTTCTGTTTACCTAGAATAAAAAACATGAAAAATGATGTCCCATATAAGTATTGAGCTTTCTGTGCCATCCACAGCTTGTTGCTAATAAATTATTTTCAGTTTCCAGAATCTGGTTGCTGGTGAAGAGCAATAAACGTCACCCAATTCCTGAAAATTAATTTGGTTTTCATGTTCTTACGGTAAAACTATAGTAACAAAATCTTCTGTCTTTTCCTCGAGGTAGGAGCTATTCCCTGTCTTGCCCTTCACTGTAATTGCCGGCTTAAATGCACTTTGGTCAAGTGAACCGTTCCCTTTGCCGTCAAAGTTCCCCCGAACTTTTATTTTGATGGTAGCAGTATCTCCAGCTTGGAATGTGTCCTTGTCATCATCCAACCAACTGAATGCAAACTTGGGCACTGTTGCTTCAAGTGCAACATATCGAACCATTCCCTCCATAAATAAGTTTTAAAACCAAGAAAAAACGATTGAATTGCTAATCAAGTTTAGAGTTCAATTATCAAGCAAATTAAGATCTAGGTGATCTTAAGCTTAATGATTGCATTGTTACATGTAGTTAAGAAAAAAAGAATACATATACCCGCAGCGGAAGCTGAGAAGGATCCGAGGAGTAAAATGAAAATGAAGTGAAACTCTACTGCCATGATTGGGAGAAGTGTGATAGGAAATGAAGTTTAAGGATCGTTAGCATCGGTTGTTGGATTTCTACATCGGTTGCTGGCGGTTGAAGACGGTTTAGTTTGTGAGCTCTATCCGCCCTATTTCCAACCTTTTTTTTTTGGCCAAGGGTATTCTTGTGACTTTGTCCAAAATTAACCCCTTTTGGACCAACAAGGAATATTAAAGATTAAGTTCTGACAACAAGTGCACTTCCACCTTTTTTGTTGGTGATGAATCTATACTTCCGGTGCATCTTAAACTCAAATGGCAAGCCCAAAATTTTAACTTGAAATTTACTACCTCAATCTATAATAACTTATTTATATTTTTATCCTAGAGCAAATCCTTTTACTACCGCTCTAATATGGCATTAGGTAGTTTACTTACTCGATTGAATGGTAATTTCTTACTAAGAAAGTTAATATTGTGTAGAAATACCATTTTGTCATCTCAATTGGCAATTGGTAGTTTTGGTTGTAGATTAGTTAGTAATTTTACCTAGCAATTAATGTAACTCACAAAATTCAACATGAGAAAGAATTCTGCTACATGATCTGTCTATAACCCATTTGATGTGGTAGGTTCCACTTTTTTTCTCTCTCTAAAATCTACCACTATAATTGTTAAAAAGAGAAACTTACTCTATGTAGATGTTGATTTTTGTCGACATTATAAATTTCATATAATTGATGGTGTTGACCCAAGATGTGTGGTAGGGTCTCAGAGTCAACCCCATCATGGGATGTGCTGGAGGGTTTGGCTTGGAGGCTCAGACTAGGAGATAGTTGGGAACCCCTCCTAACCTTTCCCTGAAGAGAGAGTGATGTCACCTTTCTTACAATCCCTCCTAATTATGTTAGTTGATTCTTATTAAATAATGGATCCTTATTTGTAGCACGTATACTTCCATTATCCCATGATTTACTCACCACTCACCACCCATAAAACCCACTATGCCACGTTCTTATTAACATGACTTGCTTGAAATAACTTCCAAATGGTGGTTACTTAATTATTTTGCCTATAAATAGTCTTCTTCTGTGACACTTGAGGGGATTGATGAAATTCTAGCAAGAAAATCCAAAAAAGCTCTGAAATATCTTCAAAACTCCAAAACACCAGTCTTCAAAAGCTGAAACCACCACCTGCCACCACACACTCATCTCTCAGGGTCTGCTCCGGTCTTCCTCTCTGCCGCCTCTTGCACCTCCTTACGGTGTCTGTGACGTTCCCTCACCTCTTAATCAAGAACCTATTCTACACTCTATAAATAAGATAACTTTTTAAATGTGAGGCTAAATCTTATTAAATGTGGGGCTAAACTTTTGTGATACTCAGAAAAGTTTGATAAATAAAAAAAAATTGCGTCAAAAGGGTTGTAGACGGGTCAAGTATAGGCGGGTTAAGAAATATTTTTCTATCAGAAAAACACAATTAAAAGACCTAATTATTTGAGCCTATCCTATTATCTTTTCACCTTAGATTTTGTTCATCATTTTATTTTTTTATTATTAAATGAAAAAATTTCTTTAATTTTTTAAGTATTTCTCTCTAGAAAATTAATTCTTTTTTCAATGTAAACATCCTTTTTAGCAAAAAAAAAAAGAAAAAGATAGCATGCATTGTAATTATTGTTTTAGTTTAGTTAACGTTTAGGTAGAAAACTTCTATTTCAATGCAAGCATATTATATATTTTCCTTTAAATTATAGATAATCTAATGCAAAATCTAATAATATTATCCGACGATTTCAAAATAAAACATAAATTTCATAAAATCTGCAATGTTAACGCGAACGTACATTCTTGTTTTATGTTAATGTTGGTTAATGCCTTTAAGCTCACTTTTATAAATTTATTATTAATAGTACACACTGAAAAATGATTGAAAATGATTGAGCATTTTATTTCAAATTCAACTTTATTCTTCAAAAAACTTGACAAACAAGAAAACAAAAGAAATATTGTTGGCATCTAAATTAAACTATTGCTACTTGCAAGTATCTTTTCCAACAAGAAACTTTTTTTTTCAATCCAACAAGAACTCTTGAATCTTGATATATTGGTAATATTTTTTGAAATTTCAAATCCTTTTTGACCTTGTTAAAGTAGTGCTACTAAAAATATTTATCCATTGCTATTTTGATACAAAATAATTACCAGTAATACAATAGTAGTTTTATAAAATTTGTGATAAGGAAATTACATTTACCTTTTTAATCTTTTTTTATACAAATACTTTTTAACCTTGTTTAAAACAAAAAAAGGAAAATTCTTTTTAACTTGAAACTTACTACCTCAATTTTAGGTTTAAATTTTAACTACTTTTTTCTTTTTTCTTTTTTTGTCGGAACTACCTTTTTTCAGTTCTCTATTTAAATTTTATTTAAGATTGAGCTTCCTGTTCCAACTTTATTCTCGGAAAACTTTAACAGAAAAGAAAACAAAAGAAACACTGCTGGCATCTAAATTAAACTAGTACTACTTGCAAGCATCTTTTCCGACAAGAAACCTTTTTTTTCTCCAACAAGAACTTTTGAATCTTGATACATTAGTCATGTTTTAAGTTTTTTAATGACGTGGTTGAGTCAAATGCATCATCCATGACGAATACGTAGATGAAACATTAACCCCAGCCCAGACAGTTTTAGTCAAATTAAAAAAATGTAATTGAACTTATCTAGAACCTTTTCGCACAACCCAATTGCAATTTTACTACTTTGTTTCAGGAAAAACTTATAGCTACAAATTTTTCTCACCTTCAATTAGTATGTTTGCAGACTAAGAATAGTCAAGATTCACCACTCAAACAAGTATATATATAATAGGCCTCTGGACTCTAGAGCACGACAAAGACCAGTAGATCAGAGAGATGGATGAGGTGAAGCTCTTGGGGTTTTGGCCAAGTCCTTTTACTCAAAGGGTCATTTGGGCCCTAAAACTAAAGGGTGTGAATTATGAATACAAGGATGAAGATCTCCCCTTCAATAAGAGCGAGTTGCTGCTACACTACAACCCTGTTCACAAGAAGGCTCCAGTGCTTGTTCATGGCGGAAAACCAATTGCAGAGTCGTTGGTTATTCTTGAATACATTGATGAGGTTTGGCCAGACAATCCCCTGCTGCCAAAAGATTCTTATGAGAGATCTGTTGTCCGATTTTGGGCCAAATTCATAGATGAACAGGTAATAAATATTTTTTTCATGATTCTGTTATTCAAAGTAGGCTCAGGCCTTTTTGGTCCTAGAAACTTAATATTATATGTTCTTGCAGATTCGGCCTATGTACGGATTCTTTAAGACACTTGGGGAAGAACAGGAGAAGGCAATCAAGAACAACCTTGAAATTTTAAGGACAATAGAGGAGTATGGGGGTCTTGGAGAGAAGAAGTTTTTTAGCGGTGAGAAAATTGGATTAGCTGATCTTGTCTTGGGATATTTGTTTCATTTCTTCGTGGCTATGGAAGAGGTCGTAGGAGTGAAGTTGCTCAAAGCCGAACGCTTCCCTCGCCTGCATGCATGGATGAAGAATTTCAGTGAAGAACCTGTAATCAAAGACAATGTCCCTGATCACCACAGAGTTGTGGAATTTCTGAGAAAGAGAAGAGAGACACTTCATAATATCCCCTCATAATCATCACCAGAAAGTGAATGTAATATGTTGTGAGGGAAGAACTACTTTAATCTTCTGTTTACCTAGAATAAAAAACATGAAAAATGATGTCCCATATAAGTATTGAGCTTTCTGTACCATCCACAGCTTGTTGCTAATAAATTATTTTCAGTTTCCAGAATCTGGTTGCTGGGGAAGAGCAATAAACGTCACTCAATTCCTGAAAATTAATTTGGTTTTCATGTTCTTACGGTAGAACTATAGTAACAAAATCTTCTCTGTCTTTTCCTCGAGGTAGGAGCTATTCCCTGTCTTGCCCTTCACTGTAATTGCCGGCTTAAATGCACTTCGGTCAAGTGAAGCGTTCCCTTTACCGTCAAAGTTCCCCCGAACTTTTATTTTGATGGTAGCAGTATCTCCAGCTTGGAATGTGTCCTTGTCATCATCCAACCAACTGAATGCAAACTTGGGCACTGTTGCTTCAACTGCAACATATCGAACCATTACCTCCATAAATAAGTTTTAAAACCAAGGAAAAACGATTGAATTGCTAATCAAGTTTAGAGTTCAATTATCAAGCAAATTAAGATCTAGGTGATCTTAAGCTTAATGATTGCATTGTTACATGTAGTTAAGAAAAAAAGAATACATATACCCGCAGCGGAAGCTGAGAAGGATCCGAGGAGTAAAATGAAAATGAAGTGAAACTCTACTGCCATGATTGGGAGAAGTGTGATGGGAAATGAAGTTCAAGGATCGTCAGCAGTCCCTGAAATTTTGTAAGGGCGGTTTTATTGGGGTGTTTCGACACGTGTCATTCAGTTTATATAAACTATACTATATATATATAGGGCCAAGGGTATTCTTATGACTTTGTCCAAAAGTAATCCCTTTTGGACAGACCAAGAATATTAAAAATAAAGTCTTGACAACAAGTGCACTTCCACCCTTTTTGTTGGTGATGAATCTATACTTCCGGTGCATCTTAAACTCAAATGGCAAGCCCAACATTTTAACTTGAAACTTACTACCTCAATCTATAACTTATTTATATTTTTATCCTAGAGCAAATCCCTTTACTACCACTTTAATATGGCATTAGGTGGTTTACTTGCTCGATTGAATGGTAATTTTCTACTAAGTAAGTTAATATTGTGTAGAAATACCATTTTGTCATCTCAAATGGTAATTGGTAGTTTTAGTTGTAGATTAGTTAGTAATTTTACTTAGTAATTAATGTAATTCACAAAATTCAATATGGGAAAGAATTTTGCTACATGACCTGTCTATAACCCATCTGACGTGGTAGGTTCCACTTTTTTTTCTCTCTAAAATCTACCACTATAATTGTTAAAAAGAAAAAACTTATTCTATAAATAAGATAACTTTTTAAATGTGATGCTAAACCTTATTAAATATGGGGGCTAAATTTTTGTGATACTCATAAAAGTTTGATAAATTAAAAAAACTGTGTCAGAAGGGTTGTAGGCGGGTTAAGTATAGGCGGGTCAACAAATATTTTTCTATATGAAAAAAGCAATTAAAAGACCTAATTATTTGAGCCTATTATCTTTTCACCTTAGATTTAGTTCATCATTTTATTTTTTTTATTATTAAATGAAAAAATTTCTTTAATTTTCTTTAATTTATTTAAGTATTTCTCTCTAGAAAATTAATTCTTTCTTCAATGTAAACATCTTTTTTACCAAAAAAAAAAAGATAGCATGCATTGTAATTATTGTTTAATTTAGTCAATGTTTTGGTAAAAAAACTTCTATTCCAATGCAAGTATATTATATATTTTCCTCTAAATTATAGATAATTTAATGCAAAATCTAATAATATTATCCGACAATTTCAAAATAAAGCATAAATTTTATAAAATCCACAATGTTAACGCGAACGTACATGCTTGTTTTATGTTAATGTTGGTTAATGCCTTCAAGCTCACTTTTATAAATTTATTATTAATAGTATACACTGAAAAATGATTGAAAATGATTGAGCATTCTATTTCAAATTCAACTTTATTCTTCAAAAAACTTGACAAACAAGAAAACAAAAGAAATATTATTGGCATCTAAATTAAACTATTGCTACTTGCAAGTATCTTTTCCAACAAGAAACTTTTTTTTTTCAATCCAACAAGAACTCTAGAATGTTGATATATTAGTAATATTTTTGGAAATTTGAAATCCTTTTTGACCTTGTTAAAGTAGTGCTACTAAAAATATTTATCCGTTGCTATTTTGATACAAAATAATTACCAGTAAGTCAATGGTAGTTTATAAAATTTGTGATAAGGAAATTACATTTACCTTTTTAGTCTTTTTTTTATACAAATCCTTTTTAACCTTGTTAAAACAAAAACGGAAAAGTTCTTTTTTTTTAGCTTAATATCAAATTTAGTCTCTAAATTATACCAAAAAGGTGGATTGATCCCTAAACTTTTATTTGAGATTAATTAGTCTTTAAATGAAAGAAAATTTAACGGAAACTACCAAAAATTAAGAACCGTCATTTTAAAAAAGAAATTAAAACCTTAACATGAAAAATCAGGCTAGTGCCAGGTAAAACATCAAATGGTTTCTATCAAGTTTTTGACTACTCAAGGACCGATTTATTTTAAAATAAAAGTTCAGAAACCAGAATGTCTCAAACAAAAGTTTAGAGACCAATTTATCCTTATTTTGTATAATTCATGGACTAAATTGGATATTAAACCATTTTTTTTCTTCTTCAAATTACGTCAAAAACTTTATAATAATCTCATTTTCATAACTTTAACAATTTATTTTACCATTTGAAATTTTTTAAAGAGATTAATTAATTTCATTTTTTATAGCCAATTATTAATTATTAGACTAAATATTCTTCAAAAAATGCTTCATAAAAGTAGTTGTCAAATATTTTTTAAAGAGCTTTATAAATTCTCTTATTATTATAGCAAATTATTATTTCTAAAAAAAATTCATAAAAATTATTTCAATTAATATTTTGGCTTTCTATATATTTTTAATAAGATTAAAATGGTAAGTATAATCTCCATATCAAAAATTTTATAAAATATCATTGACTTACTAATAATTATTTTGTGCCATGGTAGCAACTAGCAACGGATACATATTTCCAATTTTTAAAAAATTTTCCAAGATGTTAAGCCTTTTCAAATGCGTCATCCATGACTTATACATAGATGAAACATTGACCCCACACAGTTTGAGTCAAACAAAAAAAATTGTATACTAATTGAGTTGATCTAGAATCATTAATTCGCACAATGCAATTGCAATTTTACTACTACTTTGTTTCAGGAAAAACTTATTACCACAAATTTCCTCAGCTTTAAATAGTACCTTTGCAGACTAAAGAATACTAGTCAAGATTCACCTCTCAAACAAGTATATAGAAGGCCACTAGAGCAAAACAAAGACAAGTAGACCAGAGATATGGATGAAGTGAAGCTGTTGGGGTTTTGGCCAAGTCCCTTTACTCAAAGGGTCATTTGGGCCCTAAAACTAAAGGGTGTGAATTATGAATACATGGAGGAAGATCTCCCCTTCAATAAGAGCGAGTTGCTGCTACACTACAACCCTGTTCACAAGAAGACTCCGGTGCTTGTTCATGGCGGAAAACCAATTGCAGAGTCGGTGGTTATTCTTGAATACATCGATGAGGTTTGGCCAGACAATCCCCTGCTGCCAAAAGATTCTTATGAGAGATCTGTTGTCCGATTTTGGGCCAAATTCATAGATGAAAAGGTAATATATTTTCTCATGATTCTGTTCTTCAAAGTGGGTTCGGGTCTTTTTGGTCCTAAACTTATGGTCATATGTTCTTGCAGACTTGGTCTATGTTTGAATTCTTTCGGAAACTTGGGGAAGAACAGGAGAAGGCAATCAAGAACAACCTTGAAATTTTAAGAACAATAGAGGAGTATCTTGGAGAGAAGAAGTTTTTTGGCGGTGACAAAATTGGATTAGCTGATATTGTCTCGGGATATTTGTTTCATTTCTTCGTGGCTATGGAAGAGGTCGTAGGAGTGAAGTTGCTCAAAGCCGAAAGCTTTCCTCGCCTGCATGCATGGATGAAGAATTTCAGTGAAGAACCTGTAATCAAAGACAATGTCCCTGATCACCACAGAGTTGTGGAATTTCTGAGAAAGAGAAGAGAGACACTTCATAATATCCCCTCATAATCATCACTAGAAAGTGAATGTAATATGTTGTGAGGGAAGAACTACTTTAATCTTCTGTTTACCTATAATAAAAAACATGAAAAATGATGTCCCATATAAGTATTGAGCTTTCTGTATCATCAACAACTTGTTGCTTATAAATTGTTTTCAATTTCCAGAGTCTGGTTGCTGGTGAAGAGCAATAAACGTCACCCAATTCCTCTAAATTAACTTGGTTTTCATGTCCTTACGGTTGAACTATAGCAACAAAATTTGCCTTGTCTTTTCCTCAAGGTCAAGGTTTAAGGTTATGCACTTTTTATATAATTTTTTCAGTTTGAAAGAGGCAAAGTGATCTAAATTTGCCCTTTTTTTTCTATTGAAATGCATCATGCCTGACGTTTACTGATATTGGATCGAGTAATCTTATCCGTAAAATGCTAGTCATCGAAAAAAGTAATTTACATAATCCAACCATCTGACAGATTATTTGACTTACAGAAAGCACCATCACTAGAAGAAAAAGTCTAATCTGATATAAGAAACATTTAAAACAATACTTATGTATGATTTTCCTTCGGTAAACCTGTTGTCCAAGCTAGCTAGAAGTGCCCCATTGATCAATATATATTGACTAAGGCCTCGAGATCTTGATCCCATATGCAGGCAATGGCGGAAGTAAAGCTACATGGATTCTGGGCAAGTCCATTTAGTCACAGAGTGATATGGGCACTCAAACTGAAAGGCGTAAATTATGAATATGTAGAAGAAGACTTTCCTAACAAGAGTGAGTTGCTGTTGAAGTACAATCCGGTCTACAAGAAGATACCTGTCCTTGTTCATAATGGCAATCCAATCGCTGAGTCGCTGGTCATCCTTGAATACATTGAGGAAACTTGGCCCCAGAATCCTCTGCTGCCACAAGATGCTTATGACAGGGCCATGGCTCGGCTTTGGATCAAATTTGGAGAAGAAATGGTTACCCTCTTACTTCACTGAGGATTCAAAACTTTTTTTTCCATTTTAATCTTGATTCTCAGTTTTCATTTAGAGTAAGATTGAACTGATCAAAATGTTGATACTATATCCAGGGTCCTACTACATATTCTTTATTCCAAACTACTGGAGAGGAGCAAGAGATAGCAACAAAACAGCTTCTTCAAAAGTTGAAAATCTTAGAAGAACAAGGCCTTGGAGAGAAGAAATTTTTTGGTGGCGATGCCATAAATCTAGTAGACATTGCATTTGGACTGCTTGCTCATTGGGTTGAAGGAATGGAAGAGCTGATGGGACTAGAATTGTTGAAGCCAAGCACTCTGCCCCAGTTGCACCTATGGGTGCAGAATTTCAAGGAAGTTGCAGTGATTAAAGAAAATCTTCCCGACAAAGCCAAATTGTTAGCTCACATGAAACGTGTTAGGGAATTTTTTGTCTCAAATGCTTCTGTTAGAGCCACGTAAAGTGTGAACATCGCACTATGGTTTGCCTTGCTGGTGACAACATTTGGATTAGCACACGATGCAAATGAAAATGAAAAAATAAATAAATAAATCTCTCTTTGCAAACTTGCCATCATTATATACTCCTGTAAATTTCTTACTAGTATTTGTATGTTCTCGCATCCTTGCCAGATGGTCAGTCAACAGAGGAGTTCAGTCAATCTTGTTACATTGTTTTTGAGTGTCTTCTATATTTTCTACGTTAGAGAGACTCTGAAGCAAAACAGGATATTAAAATCTCAAATTCATCCTAAATTTATTCTGCAAGATCCTTAATCTTCCAAACCAAATTAGAAGATCCACTACTTTAACGAAGTATAGGATGTACCATAGGTTAAGTTCTACGAGAATACCTCTATTTGAAGTGATATTCTTATTAGTATTTGGCTAAGTCAATGACAATTACTTACTAGATTTTTTATTTTAAAAAAATTTAAAAAAACCTTGCCTAACTGTATCTGATATAGACAACAAGCAATGCTAGCAAAGTCAACAATGGACAAAGAAAAATGGGTCCCTATCCATTGATATTTCAAACCTAAACTAAATGATCATTAACTTGTCCGAGGAAAGAAGTCATCCGCACCCAGTGATCAAAATAAAGCAACTTTTGCATCTTGGTATCTTGAAGAGCTCAGAAGCTATGGCAGAAGTAAAGCTACACGGATTCTAGGCTAGTCCTTTTAGTCATGGAGTGATCTGGGCATTGAAATTGAAGGGCATAGACTATGAACACATAGAAGAAGACCTTGCTAACAAGAGTGAGTTGCTGTTAAGCTACAATCCAGTTTACAAGAAAATCCCTGTCATCGTCCATGGTGATAAGTCCATCGCTGAGTCCCTTGTCATCCTCGAATACATAGAGGAAACTTGGCCTCAGCACCCTTTGCTGCCACAAGATGCTTATGACAGAGCAAATGCTCGGTTCTGGGCCAAAGTCGTAGGAGAGCAGGTAATCGACTGTATCTAATCTACAAACATCTTGTTTTATTCATTCATTTCTAATTCATAGAATCATGGTTCAAGTTTATTTTGATTGCCAAGCAGCACCCTGCTTATCTTACGTTCTTCGGAGGAACCGGCGAGGAGCAAGAGACAGCAGCAAAAGATTTGCTAAAAACTCTGAAAGTGATAGAACAAGGGCTTGGGAATAAGAAATTTTTTGGTGGGGATGAAATAAATTTAGTGGACATATCATGTGGATGGTTGGCTCTCTGGTTCTCTGTCACTGAAGAAGTGGTGGGAGTAAAATTGCTGGAACCATCAACTTTACCTCGATTGCATGAATGGGCCAAGAATTTCCAGGATGTTCCAATAATCAGAGAAAATCTTCCAGACCGTGCAAAACTGAAGTCCCGTATAGGCCGAATCAGGGAACGTGTTCTAGCCACTACCAGGGCTAACAGTACTAATTAAGTTTTAAGCGTCTTTAATTAGATAGTAAACATGTTACATTTGTATAAATAAACAAATACTACTAAATAAATAATGTTATACTTCATGTTCTATGAATGATTGACTACAAGAAGAACGATTAATTGGAATAAATCAGGATGAGTTATACTTGCTGGGTCTGCATTCTGCAACCTCGTTTATTCTCAGAAAATGTTTTCTATTTTGGTTTCTTGGTGATCTCCACCTTTACATCGTAAAATATGATGCGTGAAATGAGGAATGGATCATAACTAAATCTAAGAATACTTATTAATTTTTCTTTTTTTTTGGGTCAGACCTTCTTAATTTTTCTTGAAACTTTATTTCCAAAACTAAATGCTCCTTAAACTTTTTGATTAAATGATTCTTGTAACACATAAACAAGTGAAAAGGAGGAACAGGAGGAACCTTCTAGGTTCTTACCACCATGAAAGATTCCAAGCACAATCAAAGCCCGGAAGGGACATGTACCAAATACCAATTCTTGTATATATTTATTGCTTAGGATTCAGATTAAGGAGACAGTAGGGAGTTTACAAATAAATGAGGTTGTTGGAATTGTCATAGGGGTAGTGCAAAGAACAAGGACTTGTGATAGGTAAATCAGATAGAAAGTCTAAGTCTTAAGTCCAACACGAAACTTATTGCCCAAGCCTAAAAGTCTTCTTTTGGTCGATATAAAATGACTGGCCTGGCAGCAGACTTTGCATCTTGAGCTCATCAAGTAGAAGCAATGGCAGAAGTGAAGTTACACGGATTCTGGGCTAGTCCTTTTAATCACAGAGTGATTTGGGCTCTGAAAATCAAAGGTGTAGACTATGAATACATAGAGGAAGACCTTACTAACAAGAGTGAACTGCTGTTGAAGTACAATCCTGTTTACAAGAAGATCCCTGTCCTTGTTCATGGCGGCAAGCCTATTGCTGAGTCCCTCGTCATCCTCGAATACATAGAAGAAACCTGGCCGCAGAATCCATTGCTCCCAACTGATCCTTATGAGAGGGCCGTTGCCCGGTTCTGGATTCAATATGGAGTAGATAAGGTGATTCTGACTCATTCTTTTCTTCTTTTGTGTTAATTACTCTTTCCTCTACTCATTTCTTGTTAACAAATTTGTATAATGATCTTCAGGGTCCAGTTTTTCGTGCATTTTTTACCTCAACTGGGAGAGAAGAGCAAGAGAAAGCGGCAAAGGAATTCTTGGAAATGCTGAAAACTATAGAAGAGAAAGCTCTTGGGGACAAGAAGTTTTTTGGTGGCGACACCATTAATCTAGTGGACATTTCCTACGGTGTACTGGCCTATTGGTTCAAGAATGTGCAAGAAGTAATTGGCGTAGAGGTGCTGGAACCAAAAACCTTACCTCGACTCTGTCAGTGGGCTCAGAATTTCTTGGAAGTTCCTGTCGTCAAGGAAACCATCCCGGATCGTGACAAAATGCTGGCCTACGTGAGACGCGTCAGGGAGAAGATTGTTGCTGGACAGCTTAACAAATAGTAGCATAAAAAACCTTCGTACATGTACTCGTCAGCTTGAGATGGTTATCTCTATAGCTCTGTATATGTAGTTTGCTTGGTTCTGTTCTACTATTATTAATAAATAATGATAATCAAGCGCTCAAATAAATTACTACTATATGATTTCATATATCTTTTATTTGTCGCATATTATTAAATCCAGTTCGAAAATTTACTCGAACGTGATTCTTCTATTTCTTTTGAGCTCCACTTTTACCTTGTAAAAAATGATGCATGAAATGATGATAATAATAACTAAATTTCAGAATCCTTATTTTCCTTTAAACTTTATTTTTAAAACTAAATGCTCCTTAATCTTTTGATTAAATGATTCTTAAAACACATAAAAGCCGGGATTCCAATAGCACAATCAAAGCCGGGATTTGGTCTTTGACCAAATCAGATAAGGAGACAGTTGAAAAGTTTATAAATGAATGAGGTTGTTGGGAATCTCATGTAATGAAAAGGACAAGGACTTGAAAGGTACTAAATCAGATAGAAAGTCTAACACGAAACTCAAAATATATTTTACTGAAACAATGAAGAATAACTTATTTTTTATGAGTATTAAATTCTAACTTGAAACTTACTGCCAAAGCCAAGCATGAAAGTCTTCTTTTGATCAATATATAATGACTGGCCCGGCAGTGGACTTTGCATGCATCTTGAGCCTATCAAGTGAATGCAATGGCAGAAGTGAAGTTACACGGATTCTGGCCTAGTCCGTTTAGTCACCGAGTGATTTGGGCTCTCAAAATAAAAGGTGTAGACTATGAATACATAGAGGAAGACCTTACAAACAAGAGTGAACTGCTGTTGAAGTACAATCCTGTTTACAAGAAGGTCCCCGTCCTTGTTCATGGCGGCAAGCCTATTGTTGAGTCCCTCGTCATCCTCGAATACGTCGAAGAAACCTGGCCGCAGAATCCATTGCTCCCAACTGATCCTTATGAGAGGGCCATGGCGCGGTTCTGGATTCAATATGGGGTAGATAAGGTGATCATTTTGACTCATTCTTTTCTTTTTTACGTTAATTACTCTTTCCTCTACTCGTTTATTGTCAATAACTTTGTGTCATTCTGATCTTCAGGCCCCGGTTTTCCGTGCACTTTTTCTGTCAACCGGAGGAGAAGAGCGAGAGAAAGCAGCAAGGGAGTACTTGGAAGTGCTGAAAACTATAGAAGAGAAAGCTCTTGGGGACAAGAAGTTTTTTGGTGGCGATACCATTAATCTAGTAGACATTTCTTACGGGGTGCTGGCCTATTGGTTCCGGACTGTGCAGGAAGTAATTGGCGTGGAGGTGCTGGAACCAAAAACCTTACCGCGACTCTGTCAGTGGGCTCAGAATTTCCTGGAAGTTCCTGCCATCAAGGAAAACATCCCCGAACCTGAGAAAATGAAGGCCTACATGAAACACATGAGGGAGAAGATTGTTGCTGAGCAGCTTAACAAATAGTAGCATAAAAACTCTTCATGCATGTATTCTCGTCAGCCTGAGATGGTTTTCTATATAGCTATATAGTATGTGTGGTTTGCTTGGTTCTGCTCTCTTATTGTTATTAAATAACAGTAATAATCAAGCACTCAAATAAATTGCTATATGGTTTCACGGATCTTTTAGAATTTGTCACTTATTGTTAAATCTTGTTTGAAAAATCCTTTAATCGTGTATAAATGAATAATTACATATCATTTGAACAAAAACTATTTATCGGTATGAAAACCCGCCAATTTTTGGTAATTGTATTGGATTTCAATTAATCTGAATCGAGTTACATTGAACCTTAAATTAGTATATTTATCGGTAACCATCTGGCTTAGCACAAATTAGAACAAATGAATGCGATTCCAGTGTCAGTAATATATGTTTTTCTTCATCAGAATCAAAAACTGAAGAAAAAGGAAATGACTCTGGCCAAAAATTGCTAGGAAAAAGGGACAAAAAGTAGGAAAGGTCCACGGTTGATGGTCCACCAAAGTCAGCAAGACAAACTCTTAAAGTGATAGAACAAGGGCTTGGAGACAAGAAATTTTTTGGTGAAGGTGAAATAAATTTAGTGGACATATCATGTGGATGGTTGGCTCATTTCCCTGTCACTGAAGAAGTGGCGGGAGTAAAACTGCTGGAACCATCAACATTACCTCGATTGCATGAATGGGCCAGGAATTTCAAGGCTGTCCCGATAATCGGAGAAAATCTTCCAGATCGTGCAAAACTGAAGTCCCATATCGGCCATCAGGGAACGTTTGCTAGCCACTACCAGAGCTAATAGTACTAATTAAGCTTTAAAAATCTTTAATTAGATAGTAAAAATACATGCTACCTTTGTATAAATAAACAAATACTACTAAATAAATAATGTTATACTTCATGCTCTATGAATGATTGACTACAAGAAGAATGATTACTCTAATTGCAAAAAATCAGAATGAGTTATACTTGCTGGGTATGAATTCTCCAACACCATGGATCTGTTCTCAGAAAATGTTTTCTATTTCTGGTGAGCTCCACCTTTACACCGTAAAGAATGATGAATGAAATGAGGATCATAATTAAATTTCATAATCCTTATTTTCCTTCAAACTTTATTTCTAAAACTAAATTCTACTTAAAATTTTTGACTAAAAGATTCTTATAACACATAAGAATGTAGAATTTTCAGTTTTTTATCTGTAAAATAATCAAGAGTAAAACAGGAACATGAGGAACCTTGAATTCCCTCCCGTTTGATATGGTGGAATCTCTTCACTTTGCATTTACTTTTCACCATTGAGATGAATTCACTTTCCATTGTTAAAACATGGGATCCTACTTTCCCACATACTTGGGAAAGTGAGAAATATTTTTCCTCTCTTTTGCCCTCATACATTCAGCTTAAGAGATCAGAGAGCTTTTATACGTAAGGGTAAAATGGATAATTTAACAAAATATTCCCACCAAAATATTTTTTAACCAAACATTACAATGTAACTTTCCATGACTTTTAGTCTGTACTTTCCTTCATATACCAAACATTATAATTTTACTTTTCTTCTAGTTAAATTCCATGGATATCAAACACTTTCCAAGCGAAATGATTTCCATGGAAAGTTCCAAACGAATAATCAAGTTCTTATCAGCATGACAAATTCCAAGCACAATCAAAGCCGGTGAGACATATACCAAATACCAATTTTTTTTTATATATTTCTTATTAAGAATTCAAATTAAGGACACAGTAGGGAGTTTACAAATGATCAAATTTTACAATTAGTCCTTCTACTGTACTAAAAGTGTGGATTTTGTCTATCTACTTCGATTTAATCAATTTGAGTTCTTATACTTTTATTTATTGTCAATTTCAATTCAATTACTAATGTAACGGTGTTAAATATTTACTGTTAATTATGCTGATGTGGCGTTGATTAGTTGATTATGATGACATATGCTTTTAAAAAATTAAAAAAATTCCATGTGACTTTTTTTTATTATATAACATATTTTTAACCTCGATAGCTCATTTTTTATTGTAATTTTCAATGTTTAATTTCATATTTTTGTGATGTGAAATTTCATAATTACGACAAAAAGGTATTCAATATGGTAAAAAAAAATCACAAAAAATTTTAAAATTTTTTAGATACACATCATCAAAGTTAACACAACGTTAATATAGTTAATATCAATTGTGAAAATTTAACATTATTAGTAATTAGACTAAAATTGACAATAAATAAAAGTAGAAAGACTCAATTTAATTAAATGAATAGATGAGTTAAATCCACACTTTTCATATCGTAGAGGAACTAAATATATAATTTGACCTTTTACAAATAAGTGAGGTTGTTAGAATTCCATAATAAAAAACAAGGACTTAAAAATAAACCAGATGGAAAGCTGTCCCTGTTGGGAGACTCACCAATCATATCTAGGTACGCGACACGGGTCGAATCTGGATTAGTTAGAGAGCAAAGAAGTTTTGAATACCGGATGAGAAACCGGAAAAAAAAACAATAATAAACCAGATGGAAAGTCTAAGTTAAGTCTAATACGGAACTTATTCCCCAAGCATAACAAAAGTCTTCTTTTGATCAATATATAATGACTGGCCTGGCAGCAGACTCTGCATCTTGAGCTCAGCAAATAGATGCAATGGCAGAAGTGAAGCTACACGGATTCTGGGCTAGTCCTTTTAAGGACAGAGTGATTTGGGCTCTGAAAATCAAAGATGTAGACTATAAATACATAGAGGAAGACCTTAGTAACAAGAGTGAACTGCTATTGAAGTATAATCCTGTTTACAAGCGGATCCCTGTTCTTGTTCATGGCGGCAAGCCTATTGCTGAGTCCCCCGTCATCCTCGAATACATAGAAGAAACCTGGCCGCAGAATCCATTGCTCCCAACTGATCCTTATGAGAGAGCCATGGCCCGGTTCTGGATTCAATATGCAGCAGATAAGGTGATTTTGACTCATTATTTTTTTCTTTTATGTTAATTACTCTTTCCTTTACTCATTTTCTGTTAACAAATTTGTGTTATGATCTTCAGGATCCGGTTTTCAGGGCATTTTTTGAACCAACTGAGAGAGAAGAAGAAGAGACGGTAAAGGAATTCTTGGAAGTGCTGAAAACGATAGAAGAGAAAGCTCTTGGGGAAAAGAAGTTTTTTGGTGGTGATACCATTAATCTAGTGGACATTTCCTACGGTTTTCTTGCCTATTATTTCATGAATGTGAAAGAAGTAATTGGCGTAGAGGTGCTGGGACCAAAAACCTTACCTCGACTCTGTCAGTGGGCTCAGAATTTCCTGGAAGTTCCTGTCGTCAAGGAAAGCATCCCCGATCGTGACAAATTGCAGGCCTTCATTAGACGCGTCAGGGAGAAGATCGTTGCTGGACAGCTTAACAAATAGTAGCACCAAAAACCTTCATACATGTACTTGTCAGCTTGAGATGGTTATCTATATAGCTCTATATATGTAGTTTGCTGGGTTCTGTTCTACTATCATTTTGATAAAGAATAATAATCAGGCACTCATATAAATTAGTAGTATATGGTTTCAAAAATCTTTTATTTTTCCACCAAAAAAAAAAAAAAATCTTTTATTCGTCATATATGATTAAATTCTGTTCGAAAATTTACTCGAACATAATTCTTCTGTTTCTGGTGATCTGCACCTTTGCATTGTGAAAAATGCAGCATGAAATGAGAACTAAATTTCAGAAACCTTATTTTCCTTCAAACTTTATTTTTAAAACTTTTATTTTTAAAACCAAAAATGGGCCCCACTCCTTATATTTTTCAAACCTAAACTAAAAGATTACTGGTAGTTTGTCCGGGGAAAGAAAAAGAAGTCATCCACACCCAGTGATCAAAATACAAGGAACTTTTGCATCTCGGTATCTTGAGCTCAGAAGCTATGGCAGAAGTAAAGCTACACGGATTCTGGGCTAGTCCCTTTAGTCACAGGGTGATCTGGGCATTGAAACTGAAGGGTATAGACTATGAACACATAGAAGAAGACCTTGCAAACAAGAGTGAGTTGCTGTTAAGCTACAATCCAGTTTACAAGAAAATCCCTGTCCTCGTCCATGGTGATAAGTCCATCGCTGAGTCCCTTGTCATTCTCGAATACATAGAGGAAACTTGGCCTCAGCATCCTTTGCTGCCACAAGATGCTTATGACAGAGCAAATGCTCGGTTCTGGGCCAAAGTCGTAGCAGAGCAGGTAATCGACTGTATCTAATCTACAAACATCTTGTTTTATTCATTCATTTCTAATTCATAGAATCATGATTCCAGTTTATTTTGATTGCCAAGCAGCGTCCCGTTTATCTTTCGTTCTTCGGAGGAACCGGAGAGGAGCTAGAGAAAGCTGCAAAAGAGTTGCTACAAACTCTGAAAGTGATAGAGCAAGGGCTTGGAGATAGGAAATTTTTTGGTGGAGATGAAATAAATTTAGTGGACATATCATGTGGATGGTTGGCTTATTGGTTCCCCGTCAATGAAGAAGTGGTGGGAGTAAAATTGCTGGAACCATCAACTTTACCTCGATTGCATGAATGGGCTAAGAATTTCAAGGATCACCCGGTAATCAGAGAACATCTTCCAGATCGTGCAAAACTGAAGTCCCACATAGGCCGAATCAGGGAATGTTTTCTAGCCACTACCAGGGCTAATAGTTCTAATTAAGCTTTAGAAGTATTTATTTTTTTAATTAGAGAGTAAAAATGCATGTTACCTTTGTATAAATAAATAAATACTAAATAAATAATGTTATACTTCATGTTCTATTAATGATTGACTACTCTTCTTATAGTAAATCAGGATGAGTTGTACTTGCTGTTGCTGGGTCTGCGTTCTGCAACGTCATCTATTCTCAGAAAATGTTTTGTGTTTCTGGTGATCTCCACCTTTACATTGTAAAACGTGATGCATGAAATGAGGATCATAAGTAAGTTTCAGAATCCTTATTAAATTTTCTTCAAACTTTATTTCTAAAACTAAATGCTCCTTAAACTTTTTGATTAAATGATTTTTATGACACATAACAAGAGAAAAACATGAACATGAGGAACTTTCTAAGTTCTTACCAGCTTGACGGTTGGGAGTGTATAAATAAATGAGCTTGTTGGAATTCTCATGTAAATGCAGTAGTGATGAAAAAAACAAGGACTTGAAAGGTAAATCAGATGGAAAGTCTAAGTCTAACACGTACACGAAACTCAAATTATATTTTACTGAAACAAATGAAGAATGACATTTTTTATGAGTATTAAATTCTAGATAGAAACTTATTGCCCAAGAATAAAAGTCTTCATTTGATCAATATATAATGACTTCGACTTGGCAGCACTCTGCAGACTTTGCATCTTGAGCTCATCAAATAGATGCAATGGCAGAAGTGAAGTTACACGGATTCTGGGCTAGTCCTTTTAATCACAGAGTGACTTGGGCTCTGAAAATCAAAGGTGTAGACTATGAGTACATAGAGGAAGACCTCACTAACAAGAGTGAACTGCTGTTGAAGTACAATCCTGTTTACAAGAAGATTCCTGTCCTTGTTCATGGCGGCAAGCCAATTGCTGAGTCCCTCGTCATCCTCGAATACATTGAAGAAACCTGGCCGCAGAATCCATTGCTCCCAACTGATCCTTATGAGAGAGCCATGGCCCGGTTCTGGATTCAATATGGAGTAGAAAAGGTGATTTTGACTCATTCTTTTCTTCTTTTATGTTAATTACTCTTTCTTCTACTCATATAAATTTGTATTATGACCTTCAGGGTCCGGTTTTCAGTGCATTTTTCCAATCAGCCGGGGGAGAAGAGCAAGAGAAAGCTGCAAAGGCATTCCGGGAAGTGCTGAAAACTATAGAAGAAAAAGCTCTTGGGGACAAGAAGTTTTTTGGTGGTGATACCATTAATCTAGTGGACATTTCGTACGGGGTGCTGGCCTATTGGTTCAAGAATTTGCAAGAAGTAATTGGCATGGAGGTGCTGGAACCAAAAACCTTACCTCGACTCTGTCAGTGGGCTCAGAATTTCCTGGAAGTTCCTGTCATCAAGGAAACCATCCCCGATCCTGAGAAAATGAAGGCCTTCATAAGAGGCAGGAGGGAGAAGATTGTTGCTGGACAGCTTAACAAATAGTAGCATCACAAACCTTCATGCCTGTACCCCTAATCTTGAGATGGTTATCTCTATAGCTATATATATGAAGTTTGCTTGGTTCTGTTCTACTATCATTAATAAATAATAATCAAGCACTCAAATAAATTAATATATGGTTTGATGAATCTTTTATTTCACGTATTGTTAATTGTTAAATCCTCGCGCATAAATGACTAATTACAGATCATTTGAACAAATTGATTAACCAAATTATACACCAAACCAGATAAGGAGACTGGAGACAGTTGGGAGTTTATAAATGAATGATAGAATAGGAGGTTGTTGGAATTCTCATGTAAACATTACTAGAAAACGCCCCGAGCGAAGCAAAATATTTATTAATTTTAATAAAATTATTGTTTTTTTTTTCAATTAAATCGAAGTAGATTCAAACTGAATGGAAACTCATGTTGTATCAATGAATAAAATTAAATATATTCGATTAATAATAAATGTAAAAACATGTACCTAATTGATTACATAGCAACCTAAGAAATAGCCAAAATAGAACAAAAGAAAGTTTGAAGGAGAATTAATCAGGGTTGACGTGCATTGCAAAACACCTCCAAATAGACAGTGTTAACCCCACAGAAGAATGCATACTGGAAAAATCCTCGAGGTTTAGCAAATTCCACCGTGCATCATTATCATTTCATAAGCTTGGACTTGGCGTAGAATGTTGATGACTAAGGAGGATTTGATGGTCATCATCTTTACCCTATATATGTTAATCACACAGAACTATACAGCTAGTACTTGTGAAATACCTGACTGCAAGAAGACAATATCAGAAAAAATGAGACCAAAAAAAAATTTATCAGAAAAAGAAAGCTTTGGAAGCCAAATAGCAACAACCAGTTAGCAGTTATAATTACTTGGAATTCTAGATATGCATACATATGTAATAGAAAAGAAACTCAAATGCCTAGATGAGCAATTGTTTTGCATACTATCATATTGAGAAAACACCATGGAACACACAGACACACACATATAATCCATAGAAATTTAGCTAAAGAGATCAGATTAGATTAATTGGATGACTTCCAAAACCTTTTTTTCTAAAATAGATCTTCTATTTTGGGTTTTGGTAAACTTTGACAAAAAAAAATTATTTTCCCCAAAACAATTACAAAATACTTTGTTAAGCAGAGCTCAAATCTTCAGGTTCGTCACTTAAAACAGAAGATGTGAATGCTGATAAATCTACATCAGATTATTTTAAAAAGGGAAGTTAGAAAAACCAGTTCAAGCATTACCTGCACTAATCTGCTCTTTCCCTAAATCTACATCAATTTTATCAGTAAAAAAGGCATCAGATCTTGAATGGTGTCAAACCAGGTCAGCACTTAGCACTGAAGCATTCAAGGTTTTATAGACCAATATCTAAAAGCATTCAAAGAACATCATACCAGCTTAGAAGGTCCATAGATTTGATGCAATTGTGATCAAGGTTTTGCTCTATTCCATGTCATCCACACTGTATACATGCTCATAGAGCAAGAACGATAATGTACATACAGGGCTCACAACACAAATACCATTATATCATAAGCTTATTTTCATATCAGATACAGCATACATTTAAAAGATGAGAAACTCTTTAGTTTTTCCATTGCTTAGTCAGAAAAAGAAAATCTATTTTACTTTGACTTCATTGCAAGTTGGAACATGATGTTACCAATAATATATTATTGAATTCAATTATACATACTTTTGAAGGTGCATTTGTCATCGATAATCATTTCATCGAGTGCCAATCAATCCAAGTGAAAACGATGTCATTTACTTGTAAGAGTAAAGTCATATAGCAAATGGTATAATCATATGAGCGCGATATTTAACCTCCATTAAGGCCAGGACACATCATAGATCATTGTTTTAAAATTAATCTTGCATAGATCTAACCAATAAAAATGGTATAAATTGTAGAAGATTAATGTACCAATCAGGTTGCATAAATAATGCGAATGTTGCTGGGTCAACACCAGAAGCCTCATTTCCTTTTGCTGCCTAAAAGAATCAATGAATAAATATATTATAATGGAATGACAGGACAAAGGAAAATTAAACAGGGTTCCTTCTGTTGGGAGACAGAAGAAAATATCCAAAAGCAGTGAGGTGTTGCACAAAACCAACCTAGAGAAAATTTTTGCTGTCTCACTAATTTGATATGGCATTTCATCTTCCCAAAACAGCCTAATGCATGCAAAATCCAAGTTATAAAACTGACATATATTCTTCTAAAATATGGCAATTAAGGTAATGTAAGGTCAACATTTCACAAGTTCTTTGCAATCCGCTATTCTGCAGCACTTATCATTTTTACACTCTGGGAACATACCAGGGCAGATAGGAGTTTCAAGTTTAGAATAGGTACTTTTTAATGTGCTTCTAGAAGTACTAATTGCTTTTTTTTTATAATGTGAGTTAACTGTCAAACAATATACATCTCACGAAAAGTTAGTCATATGCATTTTATGGCAATTGGCTATTGCTTCTACAGCACGTGAGTATATAGATCAGTAAAAAAGAAGAGCTTGAAGGATTTACAACAAAAAGACTTTTATTTTGCTATTGCATTAGCAGCTGCTGTCATTGTTATTTTTCTTGCTACCTATAGGACGTTGATCATATTTTTACATGGTATGGCAGCAACAGTAATTTTAAGATTTGCCTGCATCCATTACATGCATTATTTTCAAAAGTTTTCAATACCTTTAATCATTGAGAGGGGCTGCATACACTTTGTTATCTTCAAAATTCTACAATTTCCTACCGTATGAAGCAGACAATAAACAAAAAATTTTAAAAAAATGAACAAAAAATTCATTCACCATTGCTGACTTCAAAACCAATCACTATCTTAATATTATTCACAAACAGAGGAACAAAGCATGCTCTTGGTGTATAAATGGAGACAATGTACCATGTAACAATGACCTATGTGAAGTATCTACAGAGAGGGGTTGAGTAAAGCATCTGAGTCAATTAATTGATTGTACCTGTTATAAAGGAAGGTTCATCATCCAAGGAAAAGTTCTGACATTATTCTACATCTCCTCCAAGCGTCTAACTACAGCTACATCTGATGTATGCCTTAGCTCCTAATCAATATTACTTCCATGATTAACTTGAAAAGAACTCCTCAAATCAATGAAAAAGAACAACATGAACAACAAATATCTCAAAACTAAAATAATGTTTAGGCTGTAATCATGACGAATGAGATTCTTTTTTCAAGTTTTCATTGCAATAAAACAAAAAAAAATTAATTTCACGATTAAAAACAAAACCCACTGGAAAATTTCAAAAAGAAAACGAAAAATCACAAAAATTACCTTTTCCTTTCCCCAAATCTCCCAGGATCCGACCTTGCCATCGTCGGCGATCGGTGGTTCCTTCCTTTCTTTTTTTTTTCCTTTCAGACAACCCAACACCTTTCTCTTCCCATCTCTCTCTTTTTCTTCTCCTTCCTCCATCCCTTCCCCTGTTCCTTCTTTTCTTTTCCTCCGCTCTCTCTCTCTGCATGCAGAAGTTTCTCTTTCTCTTCCACCATCCGGATTCTTTTTTTTTTTTTAATCATATTAGAACACGACGTCGTTTTAGTTGGAGGAGTTAAAAAAAAATTCAAATTACAAAAACCATCCAATGGGGGGACGCCATATGTCCCTTCCAACCCTGCCTCAAAACGCCCCAGGAGGTCATGTATCCTCCTTTAATTGTTTTTAATAGATAGATAATAGACTAGTAACGAAAAGGACAAGGACTTGAAAGGCAAATCAGAGAGAAAGTCTAATCTGACACAAAACTCAAAATATATTTTACTGAAACAAATGAGGACAAACTTTTTCATGAGTATTAAATTCTAAATTGGAACTTATTGCCCAAGCCAAGCTTGAAAGTCTTCTTTTGATCAATATATAATGACTTTCTTCTGGTTGCAGATTTGCTCATCAAACGAATGCAATGGCAGAAGTGAAGCTACACGGATTCTGGCCTAGTCCTTTTAGTCACAGAGTGATCTGGGCTCTTAAAATCAAAGGTGTAGACTATGAATACCTAGAGGAAGACCTTACAAACAAGAGTGAACTGCTGTTGAAGTACAATCCTGTTTACAAGAAGGTCCCCGTCCTTGTTCATGGTGGCAAGCCAATTGCTGAGTCCCTCGTCATCCTTCAATACATAGAGGAAACCTGGCCGCAAAATCCATTGCTCCCAGCTGTTCCTTATGAGAGGGCCATGGCCCGGTTCTGGATTCAATATGGGGTAGATAAGGTACTCATTTTGACTCATTCTTTTCTTTTTTACGTTAATTACTCTTTCCTCTACTCGTTTATTGTCAATAACTTTGTGTCATTCTGATCTTCAGGCCCCGGTTTTCCGTGCACTTTTTCTGTCAACCGGAGGAGAAGAGCGAGAGAAAGCAGCAAGGGAATTCTTGGAAGTGCTGAAAACTATAGAAGAGAAAGCTCTTGGGGACAAGAAGTTTTTTGGTGGCGATACCATTAATCTAGTAGACATTTCTTACGGGGTGCTGGCCTATTGGTTCCGGACTGTGCAGGAAGTAATTGGCGTGGAGGTGCTGGAACCAAAAACCTTACCTCGACTCTGTCAGTGGGCTCAGAATTTCCTGGAAGTTCCTGTCATCAAGGAAAACATCCCCGACCCTGAGAAAATGAAGGCCTACATGAAACACATGAGGGAGAAGATTGTTGCTGAGCAGCTTAACAAATAGTAGCATAAAAACCCTTCATGCATGTGCTCGTCAGCCTGAGATGGTTTTCTATATGGCTATATAGTAGGTGTAGTTTGCTTGGTTCTGCTCTCTTATTGTTATTAAATAATAATAGTCATAATCAAGCACTCAAATAAATTGGTATATGGTTTCATGAATCTTTTAGAATTTATCACTTGTTGTTAAATCTTGTTTGAAAAATCCTTTAATCGTGTATAAATGAATAATTACATATCATTTGAACAAAAAAACTATTTATCCGTATGAACCCAACGATTCTTGGTAATTGTATTGAATTCCAATTAATCCGAATCGAGTTACATTGAACCTTAAAATGGAGAAGCACCCATCAAATTAGTGTATTTACCGGTGACCATCTGGCTTAGCACAAATTAGAACAAATAAATGCGATTCCAGTGTCAGTAATATATGTTTTTCTTCATCAGAATCAAAAACTGAAGAAAAAGGAAACGACTCTGGCCAAAAATTGCAAGGAAAAAGGGCAAAAAGTAGGAAAGGTCCACGGTTGATGGTCCACCAAAGTCAGCAAGACAAACTCTGAAAGTGATAGAACAAGGGCTTGGAGATAAGAAATTTTTTGGTGGAGATGAAATAGATTTAGTGGACACATCATGTGGATGGTTGGCTCTCTGGTTCTTTGTCACTGAAGTGGTGGGAGTAAAATTGCTGGAACCATCAACTTTACCGCGATTGCATGAATGGCCAAGAATTTCAAGGATGTCCCGGTAATCAGAGAAAATCTTCCAGATCGTGCAAAACTGAAGTCCCATATCGGCCATCAGTGAACGTTTTATAGCCACTACCAGAGCTAATAGTACTAATTAAGCTTTAAAAGTCTTTAATTAGATAGTACAAATACATGTTACCTTTGTATAAATAAACAAATACTACTAAATAAATAATGTTATCCTTCATGCTCTATGAATGATTGATTACAAGAAGAATGATTAATTGCAATAAATCAGAATGAGTTATACTTGCTGGGTATGAATTCTTTAACACCATCTGTTCTCAGAAAATGTTTTCCATTTCTGGTGAGCTCCACCTTTACACTGTAAAGAATGATGCATGAAATGAGGATCATAATTAAATTTCATAATCCTTATTTTCCTTCAAACTTTATTTCTAAAACTAAATTTTACTTAAAATTTTTGACTAAAAGATTCTTATAACACATAAGAATGTAGAATTTTCAGTTTTTCATCTGTAAAATAATCAAGAGTAAAACAGGGAGATGAGGAACCTTCAACCTTCCAAGTTCTTACCAGCATGACAAATTCCAAGCACAATCAAAGCCGGGATGGGACATATACCAAAAACCAATTCTTTTATATATACTTCTCATTAAGAAGTCAGATTAAGGAGACGGTAGGTTGTTTACAAATGGTCAAATTGTAAAGTTAGTCTCTACTATACTGAAAGTGTCCCTCTACTTTGATTTGTTCAAATTGAGTCCCTTTACTTTTATTTATTGTCAAATTGGGTTCTCTACGTTTATTTATTGTAAATTTCAATTCAATTGCTAACGTAACGGTGTTAAATATTCACTGTTAACTATATTGGTGTGGCGTTGATTATGATGACATATGCTTTTAAAAAAAATTAAAAAAATTTCATGTGACTTTTTTTTATTACATAACATATTTTTTGCTTTGATAGCTCATTTTTTATTTTAGTTTTAAATATTTAATTTCATATTTTTGATGAGAAATTTCATAATTACGACCAAAAGGTATCAAATGTGACAAAAAAATCATATAAAAAAATTTTAATATTTTTTAGGTACATGTCATCAAAGTTAACGGCACATTAATATAGTTAATATCATGTTAACATAGTCAATGCCACATCAGCATAATTAATTGTTAGTGATTGGATTAAAATTGACAAGAAATAAAAATAGAGGAATTCAATTTAATCAAATCAAAATAGATGGGTTACATCCACACTTTTTATATAGTAGAGGGACTAAATATAATTTGACCTTTACAAATAAGTGAGGTTGCTGGAATTCCCATTGGAGTAATGAAAAAACAAGGATTTGAAATGTAAACCAGATGGAAAGTCTAAGTCTAAGTCTAAGTCTAAGACGGAACTTACTCCCCAAGCATAATAAAAGTCTTCTTTTGATTAATATATAATGACTGGCCTGGCAGCAGACTCTGCATCTTGAGCTCATCAAATAGATGCAATGGCAGAAGTGAAGTTACACGGATTCTGGGCTAGTCCTTTTAAGGACAGAGTGATTTGGGCTCTGAAAATCAAAGGTGTAGACTATAAATACATAGAGGAAGACCTTACTAACAAGAGTGAACTGCTGTTGAAGTACAACCCTGTTTACAAGCGGATCCCTGTTCTTGTTCATGGCGGCAAGCCTATTGCTGAGTCCTCCGTCATCCTCGAATACATAGAAGAAACCTGGCCGCAGAATCCTTTGCTCCCAACTGATCCTTATGAGAGAGCCATGGCCCGGTTCTGGATTCAATATGCAGTAGATATGGTGATTTTGACTCATTATTTTCTTCTTTTATGTTAATCACTCTTTCCTTTACTCATTTTCTGTTAATAAATTTGTGTTATGATCTTCAGGATCCGGTTTTCAGGGCATTTTTTCAATCAACTGGGGGAGAAGAGCAAGAGAAAGCGGCAAAGGAATTCCTGGAAGCGCTGAAAACTATAGAAGAGAAAGCTCTTGGGGAAAAGAAGTTTTTTGGTGGTGATACCATTAATCTAGTGGACATTTCCTACGGTTTGCTTGCCTATTGGTTCATGAATGTGAAAGAAGTAATTGGCGTGGAGGTGCTGGAACCAAAAGCCTTACCTCGACTCTGTCAGTGGGCTCAGAATTTCCTGGAAGTTCCTGTCGTCAAGGAAACCATCCCCGATCGTGACAAATTGCAGGCCTACATGAGACTCGTCAGGGAGAAGATCGCTGCTGGACAGCTTAACAAATAGTAGCATCAAAAACCTTCATACATGTACTTGTCAGCTTGAGATGGTTATCTATATAGCTCTATCTATGGAGTTTGCTGGGTTCTGTTCTACTATCATTTTGATCAAGAATAATAATCAGGCACTCAAATAAATTATTAGTATATGGTTTCATAAATCTTTTATTCGTCATATATGATTAAATTCTGTTCGAAAATTTACTCCAACATAATTCTTCTATTTCTGGTGATCTACACCTTTACATTGTGAAAAATGCTGCACGAAATGAGGAACTAAAATTTCAGAAACCTTATTTTCCTTCAAACTTTATTTTTAAAACTAAATGCTCCTTAAACTTTTTGTCACATAAACATGTAGAGTCTTCAGTTTTTTCATATGCAAAATATAATCAAGAGAAACACAGGAACATGAGGAACCTTCTAAGTTCTTACCAGCATGTGACAGATTCCAATAGCACAAATGCACAATCAAAGCCGGATTGGGTCATGAACAAATCAGATAAGGAGACGGTCGGGAGTTTAAAAATGAATGAGGTTGTTGGGATTCTCATGTAATGAAAAGGACAAGGACTTGTGAAAGGTTTAAATCAGATAGAAAGTCTAACACGAAACTGAAGACATATTTTACTGAAACAATGAAGAATAACCTTTTTTTATGGGTATTAAATTCTAAATTGAAACTTACTGCCTAAGCCAAGCATGAAATTCTTCTTTTGATCAATATATAATGGCTAGCCGGCAGTGGACTTTGCATGCATCTTCAGCCTATCAAGTGAATGCAATGGCAGAAGTGAAGTTACACGGATTCTGGCCTAGTCCTTTTAGTCACAGAGTGATTTGGGCTCTGAAAATCAAAGGTGTAGACTATGAATACATAGAGGAAGACCTTACAAACAAGAGTGAACTGCTGTTGAAGTACAATCCTGTTTACAAGAAGGTCCCTGTCCTTGTTCATGGCGGTAAGCCTATTGCTGAGTCCCACGTCATCCTCGAATACATGGAGGAAACCTGGCTGCAGAATCCTTGCTCCCAACGGATCCTTATGAGAGAGCCATGGCCCGCTTCTGGATTCAATATGGAGCAGATAAGGTGATCGTTTTGAGTCATTCTTTTCTTCTTTATGTTATTTACTCTTTCCTCTACTCGATCTTGTTCATCTCATTCTGATCCTCAGGGCCCGGTTTTTCGTGCACTTTTTCTGTCCACTGGCGGAGAAGAGCAAGAGAAAGCAGCAAAGGAATCATTGGAAGTGCTGAAAACTATAGAAGAGAAAGCTCTAGGGGACAAGAAGTTTTTTGGTGGTGATTCGCATAATTTAGTGGACCTTTCCTATGGCGTGCTGGCCTATTCGTTCCAGACTTTGCAAGAAGCAATTGGCGTTGAGGTGCTGGGACCGAAAACCTTACCTCGATTCTGTCAATGGACTCAGAATTTCCTTGAAGTTCCTGTCATCAAGGAAAACATCCCCGATCCTGAGAAAATGAAGGCCTTAATGAAACACATGAGGGAAAAGACCCTTGCTGAGCAGCTCAACAAATAGTAGCATCACAAACCTTCATACACGTACTCTTCAGCTTGATCAGATGGTTTATCTTTACAGCTATATATACATGTAGTTTGCTTGGTTCTGTTCTACTATTGTTAATAAATAATAATCAAGCACTCAAATATATTACTAAATGGTTTCATGAATCTCTCATGTATCAAAAAAATCCTTTACTCAAGCATAAATGAATAATTACATATCATTTGAATAAATTGATTAATTAAATTATACTTATAGTGTAAACTCACAAGTATTTAGTATCACACTTAGAACTGATTAATTCGAAGTCCAACCTCAAACCTCGAATCTCGAATCCAAATGGAAAAGCTTTCGGCGAACTAGTAATAATCTGACTTAGCACAAATAAAAACAAATGAATGAGATTCCAATGTTAGCGATAGATTTTCATTTTTCATCAAAAATTTTTAAAAAAAAAAACTGGGGAAAAAAAGGAATGACTCCGCCCAAAAATTGCGAGGAAAAAACGAAAAAAGGCGAAAAATGGGAAGGGTCCACGGTTGATAGTCCAACAAAGTCAGCAAGACACCAACCAACCTTCCAAATTTGAACGTGTCGAGCACAGAAGCCTAAAGTAGCACATTCTTTTAATACATAGGTTCGGTGACGTTATCACTTGCACGACACCCAAAATTTCATTTTAAACAACTTACTATAAAATTTTGATAAAAAAATTAAAAAATCCTAAAAATAGAGAGAAGCAAGGAGATCTGCCGAAAACTTGAAAAAGGGAAAAAAAAAGGAAGAATTTTAACATATTTTCCCACGCTTCCCTCGAAAAAAAAAAAATACAGTTCTCTTTCCTTCTTTCGCCGATCCGATCGGACCTCCCGCCTCCTTTTCTTATTTTGTTTCAATTTTTTCATTTAATTTAAGGGGCTTTGTTTTCAATTTTAAAAAATTTTATCATTCACCTTACCGTTACTATTCGTTCGTATTTTTTTGGCTCATTCATCGAATCGCGTATATATTGATCTGCTTTGAATCTCAATTGTTGAGGGGGTTTTCATATTGGAGTCTTTGTCGGTGAGCTCGAGAATTTATTAATTTTAGTTTTTGTTGCTTTTCAATTGGCATTTCTTCGGTGAATTAATGGGGTGTTAGAATTGGGAGTTAGAATCATTAGATTGACGAGATTTTGAAGGGGTTTTGGGAGAATGGCGTCGGCTCAGGTCTTGCCTAGTTCTCGGAAGCAAGAGCATTTGGAAGCTGGGAAACGTCGGGTACGTTATTTTTATTGTTAATTGTTTTCCTCTATTGATTTTTAATTTGATTTTCATATAATTATCGATTTGGTTATTGAATTTGTTACTCGTTAGATTTTATGTTACAATTTTGTAAAATTTTAAACATTGTTACTTGTCTGATGAAGTTTGTTGAACCAAATTTACGGTGTCAGCATTCCGTGTTTTTAAGCTTGCATTTAGATTTCAGGAATATCTGGTCACTGATTTGGGATTTCAATTTTAAAATAGCACTGGGGTTGAGGGCATGTTTTGTTTTGGTACTTTTAGATATGATCTGTAGTCTTTACCCTGTTTAGCTGTATTTCAATTTATCATGGTTGGATTTGAGGGAAAACAGAATCACTTATTTTGTTAGGTGATGCCATTGGCACTAAATATGACAATAGTCCAAAGTTTTAGTTTTTCTTCTTAAATTAGATTTGAGAGCTTATTTATGTCATTACATTTGAATGTAGAGCAATGCTAAGCTTTGCATTCAAGCTAGAAAGGATCAAGAAGCTTTATGTGACACTACACTAAAGAAATAATGGTTCCCCTGGAACCTAAGAACAATTATTTTGAAAAGAAGAGTGTATCTGAGTTGCGTAACTGATGGCTTTGCATTTTAAAGTTGCTGCTATGCTTTTTTCCTGAGTGATGTGTCTTAGTGCCATTTATAATGTGTGTCTTGGTTCTGGTTGTTTAGAAATTCATACTTGCTCCCATCTTGCAGCTTGAGGAATTTCGTAAGAAAAAGGCTGCTGAAAGAGCCAAGAAGGCGGCGGCCACATCCCAAACTGATACTTCGGATGTCAGCATAAATGATAAACATCAATTAGAGACTGAACATGTGCGAGCCACTGATTCAGATGGTGCTGGTACATCTGATGGACCTAATCGTGCTTATGTAAAAATAGTTAGCAACAAAAACAACAACAATATGACTGAAGTTTCTGGTGAAAGTCTGCCAGCTTACATGAATGACAAACCTGCTATGTCATATCTTTTAGTGAATGATTATAGCTCGTCTTCTACAGAAGTGCAGATGCAGGCAAAGAGTCATGAAAATGAGAAATATGGTGCTCCATGGAATGGTGGACCGTTGTTTAATAATGGCCTGCAGACAAACCATATGAGTAATGACTTTCAAGAACCCAGGTCAAAAGAAGATGATGGTTCTGCCAAGGTTTTTACTGGTGTAAATCATATTTTGTCTGAAGATTTTGTTACTAAAATATCTCCACAAAATTCACTGCCAAGTAAGGCCAGTGAAGGCAGCTTGTTTGGTAGTAACCATGTTCTTTCTTCTTTGTATGAAGGTAATGTTAATTTATGATTTCTACCTCTGAATATGCTTGTTTTTAATGAGCAGAGTTTCTACTTGAATGTTATTTATGATTTTCTTGTTCCATGGAACTGACTACAATCTTTTGTTCCATGGCTTAATTGTAGACTCTACTGAATCTACCTCAGGCATGAGAGAATCTGTCCTTGAAATTGGGCCGAACTTACAAGGCAATGAAGAATTTAGGGAACCTACAGTTTCTGATTTTGGTGAAAGAAAATTTAGTAGTTCAGCTAGTGGTTTTTCAAGTGTTAATGGTCCGCCTAGGCTGACATCTGGATCTTCAGAGTTTGGTTTTGATGCCAGAAGTTCCTCAAGTAATGTCCCACTGCATTCAGTCACAAATGATACCAATTCTAGGAGATCTCGTCCATCTTTCCTTGATTCTCTCAATGTATCTAGAGCTTCTTCTGGGTCTCTTTTTCAACATAATGAACCTACAAAGGATGCATTTACTTCCCATACTTCACAATTTAACAGCATCAATGTCCCAGGATCATCCCCTTTTGAGAAACCGTCAAGTGAGGGTGAAACCGTGGCAATGTTCTCCAAGCTAAGATCTCCTGCTTTTCCTAGTGCTAATGAGTACCCTGGTAATTTAATCCCTGCCAGTAATAGTGGTGACATCTCAAGTCTTAATGTTGTCAATGAGAATCTCTCGGATAAAAAGCATGAGCTCTACTCAACCAAACAGAATGAGGATTTTGCTGCTTTGGAGCAGGTACTCACATTTCTTTCTTATTGAGTTTCCTATAGGTGCCACTCTTAGAGGTGACAAATCTTGGTAGCAAGTCTAGAGCTTAAGGGATGGAGAAGGCTGATTCTTTTCGATTTATTGTTCCTTTATGGTGAAACAGTGGATAAGTATGTTTGCATCTTTATTAGTTCTTTGTCTCCTGTTGTGTTCACCATCTTGTATAAGTGCGGTGCACGTGCTGCTGTAAGATATGGTTAGTTGGGGATTGGTAAGTTTAAAAACACAATGAAGAGTAACCTCTGCAGGATTTTTTATCTATAGTGCAATTTTTTTCATATTTGAAGACTAATGACATGATGGTATCTTAGAGATGAGCATGTAGTAGCTAGTAAAATATTTCCAGAAAGCAAACCTCCTTCTATGTTTGAAGCATGCGTATCTTTTGATGTAGAAAACTTTAATTTTCATTTGTTGTTTATCATGTTGCATTTGTATGTTGACCCTTTCCCGATGTGTCTTGTTTTGACTTTGTTTGTTTATATATTATTTTCATCTGCAGCATATTGAAGATTTGACTCAGGAAAAGTTTTCACTTCAACGAGCTCTTGAGGCCTCACGTACATTAGCTGAATCTTTGGCTGCTGAAAATTCATCCTTGACTGATAGTTACAATCAACAGGTTTGTTTCCAAATATGATAGTGCAGATCACTAGCATGTCATGAACAGTTGTCTAAAGCTCGTTTTTAGGCTATATGGATCTACTTCATTTTTTCCATTTAGATAATTATGAATAGCGAATATATACTGATAATGTAATATGCTTCTCTTTGCTTATTCTTGTTTTAATCTTTGAAGTTTCTGTGCTTGAAAGTCCCCTGACAATCAGCTTCCTTGGAGATAAGAAAAAAGATTGAATTTTGAAAAAGTTTCTGCATGTTCATGAAAGAGATTGAAAAGCTTGAAACAATAAAGAAATGGCTATATAGTCTAATTCTTTGGAAAGTTTCTTTTTATTTTGATGTTTTCATGTTTCTGCATTGCAGCTTACCTTTTGAAATTCTGAAGGGAATCCATCTCATTTCATTTCTCTCGAAAAAATTATATATTATCTATTGACCTTTTTTTTTTCTCCTCAGAGAAGTGTTGTCAACCAGCTAAAATCTGACATGGAGAAGTTGCAGGAAGAAATCAAGGCCCATCTGGTTAGTATTTTGTTGAATTTAAGGTGTATTGCTAATCATCTTAAGTTGGTCATAGAAATAATTGAATATTGTGCCGCTATATGCTGCTTCATGGTCACCCGCGTGGCCTTTTGGGGGAGGGGGAGGGTGGTGTACAAATCAGTTTTGGCTTTCTTTCTGCTTTGATAAGTCTTTATATGAAATTCAAATCTGCTGCTTTCTTTATTGCATCTTTAGTCATACCTGTTAACTACAAAATGCAGTGAAAAAAACGCTGAATTTATGAGATGCACTTGTCACTTGGTACCCCAATGCTACCTTTATTTATTTTTGTTTCTTTTTCTTCCTGATGTCTGAATGGCTGAGGGAGCTTTAGATGTCACAAATGTTTCTTTTGTAGTTTTTGACATTTATTCAGTGTAATCTTTTGTTATTTTCTTGCAAAGTCAAAGTCTGATGCTTGGTGTTTGCAGGCGGAGCTTGAGTCTTTTAGAATGGAGTATGCAAATGCACGACTGGAATGTAATGCAGCTGACGAACGTGCCAATATATTGGCTTCTGAAGTCATTGGTTTGGAAGAGAAGGTAACAGGTTACTTTAATGGATGAAGGTTTTTGTTGTTTTCTTAATATCATTCTATCGATTATAAATCTTCTACCACTTTAGATATACTCTGACTGATTGACAAATTGCAATTGTAATATGCATGGTTATAATATGTATTACACATCAAAGTTGTATTTTAGGCTCAAAGGTTATTGAAGTTTCAGTTTAACTTGAGTCTTCTCTCTGCCCTTTTCTTTTAGTGATTTAATCTGGTTAATTTGCTTGTTATAGATGATGCTATTAGTATTTGGATTATCTCCTCTTGCATTGAATGTGTTTCTGTACGAAGTTGTTGATACTGGCATTGACTTCAGCATCTGCTAGACTTAAATGTTGTTTTTTATATCCCTTTTGTAGGCACTTAGATTAAGGTCAAATGAGCTAAAATTGGAGAGGCAATTGGAGAACTCACAGGCTGAAATCTCTTCTTTCAAGTATGCTTTAATTATTCTTTGAAGAGGACTTGTGATCTATATTTTCAGCATGCTTTGAATTCTTATTTTGTTTTGCATAGTTACTCCGTTTATTTATGCCTACTGCCTTCTGACTTCTGCATTTAAAAGTGACCCTCCAGACAGACTGTAATGCTATTGCATAATTCTATGGTTGCATATCGGAGGTTATTATTACCATGATTAAACCAGTGCTTAGATTGTCTTAGAAATATTGATCCAGTTAAGAGTCCTTTGTTGGTCATGGCGTAGCTATGCAGAAGGAAAAAGGAAAAACTAGATACAGAAAGACTGGTGCAAGTTTAGTGTTCACTCAATACATTTAACTTATTGAACATGATGTATAGAATGCAATTGAATGTAGCAGTTTTATGTGCACTTAAATATCGTTATGCTATATTTCATATTTTCCCACAGATCATTCCTTTGGTTTGTGACTCTGGGGGAGCCAATCCTCAGTTTGTTTGGATTTTTTTCTTATCAAGTACTATACTTTGTACCGCTTTGTTTTGGGTATTAAGTTCTGCTGCTGATGCCATGTAAATTATTATTTTCAGGTGCCACATGAATAGGAAAATTAGCTAAAGTTGTTAATCCTATTAGAAATCAGAAATAAAGAAAATTGAAAAGTGGGGGACCCATTCTTGTTTCTTCCATTTTGCTATAAATAGTACCGTGGATTAGACTTCATTTCAATAAAATTTAATGCGAAGTACTCTATTAGTTGTCGGACATCTTATTCCTTCTAAATCTTGCAGAAAGAAAATGTCAAGCCTAGAGAAAGATCGTCAGGATTTGCATTCCACTATTGAAGCTCTTCAAGAAGGTAAGTATGCTGCTAATAGCAGTTGTGTTGGTTTATATATTGAAGTTTTTTATTTGTTTTATATGTTATTCATATCTTTGCTATGTCCTTTCTTATTTATGCAGAGAAGAAGGTACTACAGTCTAAGCTACGAAAAGCTTCTGCCAGTGTAAAGTCTGTTGATGTTATTATGAGTCCTGCAAGTAAGAAGGATGTGTCGACTTCAACAGAAGACCTTGGTATGGTATCTCTTTTCTGATTGCTACTTCAGACATAAATGGATATAAGAAAATAACCCTGTATGTGAAAGACTGAACGTACTTGTGCGAGACTACTAGCAACATCCATGACTGTAACTTGAGTGTTTGAGCTGCATAAGGGAAAATTGAATAGATATGAGCATTGCACTGCCTATTAACAACCTGCCAGTGCTTTAAAGCAATTATGAAAAGTGAAGCAATGTAAAACTGATAATGGTTTCTTAATGTTTCTTTGATTTTTAATGGTCCATGTTTGAATGTTGAATTTTTTTACTGAATTCTCACAGCAAGCACAGATGCTACTTCTGATGAAAGGGAAATGAATAGCACTAATGATGCCTCTAGTTTGAGTTTGCTGCCTGGAGATGGACAATTTGAAGCTTCTTCTGTTTATATTCCCCCCGATCAAATGAGAATGATCCAAAACATCAATTCTCTAGTTTCTGAGGTAGCTTCTCTTCGATGATTCAGATTTTGTTGGGGTTATCTCCTTGTTCAATTGAGGAATTAAGTTGTTGAGGTTTGTGCCTTGATATAAATGTCATGATCATTGGAAGACCTTCGTTATTGCAGTTAACATTGGAGAAAGAAGAACTGACACGAGCTTTGTCATCTGAGTTATCTCAAAGTTCAAAGCTAAAGGTAATTTACCTTAACTAGACATATAGTAGTCAGAATTAAGTTCATGTAATAGCCTCATTGGGTCTTGTTGCTAGGTTCTTTATCAGGCATTACAGAAAATCTCTAAAAGATAAAATTTCAGTTCTTATCAAGGTTCCTTTTCTTTAGGGTCTTGTCCTTATTATTTCTATTGATGAATGAAGGAGTTGAACAAGGAGTTGTCTAGGAAACTTGAAACTCAAACTCAAAGATTAGAGCTTCTGACGGCTAAAAGTATGGCAAGTGAGAATATGCCAGCCAGACAACCTGAGTCTCGAATAATGCATGACAATACTCCATATGCCGATGAGGGTGATGAGGTGTCATTTCTCTCTCTCTCTCTCTCTCTCTCATATGATGACATGATCATGAAAACATTTATCCTTTAACATAACTGGTTATTGATAAAAACATGCTTATTGCTTACTCTAGTTGAAGTCCGTGGCACTCTTTTGGACTTTGAGCCCCGTTTTATGCAAAGATCGAGCCTGCTCAATAATTGCTAATCCAACCATTTGCCTTGTATGTTTCCTCTTAGGTGGTGGAAAGGGTCTTGGGTTGGATAATGAAGCTCTTTCCCGGTGGACCATCAAGACGAAGAACCAACATGCGTCTTTCATACTGAAAAGCCGGATATCTTGTCAGGAGACGGTCTTTACTTTGCATATATGCTTTCGTTCGGGTTTGCCTGCCCTAGTTTTGGTGATGTGAAGGGAGGTCACGATTTGTATATTTTGAGTCAAATTATACAACCCATTCTTTTTAATAGAAGGAAAATGAGTTTATCTTTGATGGTGTCAGCATTGATTGGCAAAATCTAATTGTCAATTATTTGAGAGAAGACAATAAAGAAGGAAGTCCCTTGTTGCAGTCACTTTGGTTCTCCTTTTGGTGATCAAATTTTGATGGGACAATCTCAGTCGGTGTTGGAAAGTTCTAAGACAAAGATACAAGGGAAGTAGCCTGTAAGTTTGGAAAGTGTGCATTTACTGTTTTTTTTTTTTTTGAACACTTTCGGTGCTTAAGCAATAGAATTTAAACAATTGATATTGGTATCTTGACAGTGTTGGACCCAAGGTTTCAAACCTTTGAATGTATCTGGCCATTAAAGAAGGCCTTTGATGCAATTTCCTTCTATTTATACTTTTTGGAATTTCTCAGTAATGTTTCATGCCAAATTGATGTTTTATAACAATCTACTAGAGAGCTTAGATAATTAAAAAGGAAAAAAAAAAACATAAACATGTTCCAAAAATGAACCTCCTTAAAACAGCCAATTGTCAGTGGATCAAATCATCATCAGGATCAACACCTTCGAAAGCCCACCTATTCTCAGCCATAACAGCAGCCTCTTACTCCGGCGAAAAATCCTTCTCGATTCCGAAGAACCTCGTAAAATACTTCACACTCTTATTTCTAATCCTATCAGCCACGGCCTGGTTCAGCATACCAGGAAGCTCCTTTATCTTAAGATAGTTGCCGGCCAAGATCATCTCCTTGAGCGACTCATTACTCTTCATCGAAAGTCTTGGCCTCATCCTTCACAGAGGAGGAGCCGAAAGTCTTGGCCTCACCCTTCACAGACTAGGAGCCGTCGCGTGCATGGAAGGCTATGTGGGCCGTGCAGTACTCGATAATGGCCGAGAGGCATTTGGAGGAGAAGTTGGGGAGGGACATGACTTCTTCAGAAGCGTCAGGGTTTTCGTTAAAGAAAGTCTTGACAGCACCGAACTCCATGGCTATTGCTTCGTCCAGTTCGAAGTCTGGTTGTCGGCGGTTCGAAGGGTTATTTTTTTGGTTTGAACGGTGGATGTCGGCATTGTGGAGAGTAGAAAAGGATGATTAGGTTTAGGGAATTTGATCGGAATTTCGAATACTTTTGATTCTGATTTCAGCATATAAGATGGAAAAGCAGTGAGGGATGACGGCTTATTTATCTTGTCCTATCGGTTTAGGTCGGTGGGCCTTGAAGACTATTTCAGTTTTTTTCTCTATTTAAATCCCAGGTTAATATGGTTTAGGACTTTTTCTTTTTATTTATATATGTACACTTCACGCAATGCCAACCCAAATTTTAGAAAAAACTTCAAAAGGACAAAAAAAAAAGGAGGTCTCCCCACGAAGGAGGTCTGTACAAACTAAACTCACCAAGGTTATAGATTTAGCTGATTTTTAACCAAGAGGTTATGAATATAAATTGGCTAACCATAAGTCTAAGCGGCTGAAGTCCTTCTTAGGGTTTAACGTGCATAGCAATTTCTTCTTTAATTTTTTTTCCCTATTCTTTCTTCTTTAATAATTTAATAATATTTTAGTTAGCAAATAGCATTATCTTTTTTGGGCTACATGACCCTTTTTATTTCTTTAAGAAACACAAAATTTAAAAAATTTTATATCACTAGGGTTCTTTTGAACCAGGATTAATTATAGGAGGTGAGTAGGTAAATCTTGGGACGAAATTATTTGTCATCCCATCTTAAATATCGAACATTGTTAATATTCCATCAGGTTAATTAGCACAATTTCGGAGAGTCTGGTTCTTAGTCCAAGAAATCAAAGGGGAAAATATATATGGCAAGTGAAGAATAGCCAAGACCGGCGGAAACCAATTAAGCAGAGAGTAGTAATCTCAAGGACTTTTTTATTGACCTTTCTCACAATTATTCCCATTTGAATTTATCCCACTTGTACTTGTTTTATGCTTTTCCTACTTACCTTCTCCTTTTCTAATTTTTTTTTGAGTAAATAACATCAATAATCAGTAAAATTTGACCAAAATTCTATTTTGGTCCCTACAGTATAAAATATTCTATTTTAGTCCCTAAAATTTGAAAGTCAAACTATTTCGGTCCTTATAATTTGAAAAGTTTTATTTTTATCCCTATAGTTTGAAAATCAAATTATTTTTATCCTTAAATTTTTATACTTTAATTATTTTTTATAACTTTATTAATATAATATATCTTTAAGATATAAATAAATAAATTTCAATTAAAAATTAGTATCCTAATATTAAAAATATATAGTAAATTGACACTTATATATAAAATTAATAAAAATAGTAATAGAAGAACCTTAATGGTTTGACTTTCAAATTATAAGGACCAAAATATCAAATATCAAATATATCGTTTATTTTATCTTGATTGATAAAAAAGGTTATAATTGATAAATCAATCATATTAGAATATAGTATCTTTTCTTTCCTTTCCCTGGTCCTTATCCAACCTCATTTTTTGGTCCTTTCCCTTACTTTCCTGTCTTCTTTGAACACAAGCATAGTGTTAGAGAAACTAAAAGTACCTCAAGTATCAGAATATTCGATTCGGGCTTTGAGAATCCTCTCTTTAAATCTAAAATCTTCTTCTTTATTGACATTTGACACCTACAGGAGTAAGTGAAGCTGATATTTGACACCTACAAGAGTGAAGCTATTTGAGCAAAAAGTGCCTATTTTATGCCTTGCTCAAACTTGTAATTCGTCTGGGTAAATAAGATATATAATCTAATTAGTCATTGATTTGAGACAACATGCACCTAACATTCTTACTGCTAAGTCTCTTCTTTGGGTCATCCAAAGTGCAGAAGCAAGCAATCTTGAGAACCAAGAGCATGCATTCTTCGTACCCTTGTCCCAGCAGTTTTGGATGAATGGCTTGATTGGGGTTGTCTGAGGTCATGATGTTTCTCATCCATCTCACCAAACTCATCTCATTAGTGTGCAGAAAGAACTCATCAGATTGATCGTGGACGGTTTCCCATCACCAAAACCCCAAGTATAACCCCAAAGCTATAAATATCACACTTTTCAATGAGCTTGAGTTTCTGGTAATATTCCGAGGCTATATATCCCACAGTTCCTGCCAAGTTCGAAGTAGTTACATGCATGTGAGCATCAGGCATGGCCTTTGCGAGCCTGAAATCTGCAATTTTAGGCTCCATGTCATCATCAAGAAGGATATTTGTAGGCTTGAGATGTTTGTGAATAATTCGCAGACTATGGTGCATGTGTATATATTCAAGCCCAGTTGCAACTCTGACTGTAATTTTTTGTCGAGTAGGCCAATTGAGCTCCTTAGTCCCTTCCGAAACTTTATCTAAGATATCTTGCAAGCTTCCATTCTTCATGAACTCGTATACAAGATAATGACAATTGGGCCGAGACACATGAGCCAACAAAGGAATAATATTTCTGTGTCGAATTTGACCCATCGTGGTTATCTCTGCTTTAATTTGACGCATTGTTTTGTTCATAAGCTTACTATCTTCAACGGTCATTTCAGCTGCATCTTTTGGAGGCTGAATAATCTTCTTAATAGCTATCATCTTCCTCCCGCTTCCTGGTAACTCTGCCTTGTAAACTACTCCACATCCTCCTCTTCTTATTATATCCAATAAAGCCAAGCCATCTTCTTTCTCTAAAAACGATAAGTCCTCAACTTTCTTAATCAGTAGACTAATGATGGATGGGCCAGAATCTTCTTCCCCTCTTCCTCTTATTGCTGCCTGTCAATGATCAGGTTCCACACCGTTTGACTATGATGTTGGCACCCATTAAAGCACTTTACATTATAGATTTCATAGTTTGTAACATAAACTTTATTTATTGTAGCTCAAAATTCTTAATTAAATAAGAGAATCAATTGATGAATGTAAAAATTGTGTGTATATATATACTAATATCTTTGCACGTGCGTTGCACATGGGTAATTATTTATATTTTAAATATTATATTTTAAAGAAAAATAGGGCGCTGGCTGACTTTAGAAATAAAAACAAAGGGTGGTGGCTTGACAAAAAGAAAAACAGGGGAGAGGTGCTTCAGTTTGAAAAACAAAGAGTTTGAAAGAAGAACCCGCGAGAGAGGGGTATAATTTTTTTAGTTCTGGTGTTAGTTTAGGAGTATAACTTGTGAAATGTTACTATTAATTTATTATTAGGGCTTAGTTGGGCTTAAAATAAGTTGTACTAGTATAAGTGAAATTATCTTTAAAAAAAAATATAAATGAAATAAAAAAATAGAAAAAATGAAGAGAGATAGGGTAATCTATATCATCATTAAAGATAATGAATGCATTATGGAGACTATCGAGAGTGCCATGTAAGAGAAAATGAAAGAGAGAAAAAAAATTATAGGTAATTTAAAAATATTTTTTAAAAATTTTAAGTGAATTAAATACTTTGTGTAGGCTATGTATTGTATTAAATGCATTTAACATTTGATTTTTCATTTTCTACAAATTTTCTTTTTAAAAATTTCTTGGTTTTATGATTATATTTAAATTTTTTACCTTAAATATTATTTAATTTATCATATTTTAAATTTCTCATATAATATAAACTAATTTTATATATTGCATTATATTTATTTTTAACTCAAATGGATGTAAAGGGTTTCTTATCTAATATTAATAAGCTTTAAGTAAAAAATCAAAAGTAAAAAACCCACTTGATCTTATCACAAATACATCAATACATCAATACATACATACATAGATACAAATACAATGAAAGTAATCCCCTTCAAATATGAAAGCCAATTGAAAATATGGATGCACAATTACTTGACATGTCCAATTTGATGGTAATTTTGTAATAAATGAAATTTATTTGTGTATTGATTTCTGTGGTAATATGGTAATATAAATGGTATTTGATGGGTATCAATTTAAGAAGATTTGGTTATTAGAGGGTGTTTTATAGGTAATTAAGGTATTTCAAAGTTGCTTTTGAATTAATTTAGTAATTAAATCAAAGTTGGTATTTAGTTATTATTATGTTGTATGTTTTTTGGCACATTATTATGTTGTATTTAATGGATGATTAAATTATGGAATCTTAATGTAGTTTTTATGGTTTGTTTTGAGAATTAAATTGTTTATTTGGTTAATAAGGTGTATTCATGGGTAATTATGGGATTGGAAGGTTGGTTTTAGGATTGATTTAGTGATTAATTAACATATGTTTAATTATTTATTAGAGGACATTTAAAGGATAATTAGTAAATTATTAGAAAGAGAAAAATAATTTATACACCCATATATAATGGAATTTCAAAGTTGCTCTTAAAATTAATTTAGTAAATCGATTAAGGTGCGTATTTAGTTATTAAGCTAAATTTAATGGATAATTAGTAAATTTTTATATTGTTTTTAGGGTTAATTTAGAGATTTAAGGGTTAATTGATAGGTAATTATAGGATTTTAAGGTTGGTTTGGGGATTAATTTAATGATTATTGAAGATCCTAAATTAATTTTTAAAGATTATTTGATTAATAAAATAAATTTTCAATTAGTTTTCTTTACTGTTGTTATTATTATTATTATTATTATTGATGATGACAATAACATTGAAAAAAATTTATAATTTACTCTATATAAGAAATATCACCATGATAATTAATAATTAATAAATACTGTTAAAATTTATTAAAAAAAATTCTAATTCCAATTAAAAATTTAAAACTTTTTTAGGCTGATAAAAAATTAAGAATATCAATCAAATTGTTTACAACTTGATTTATACATTTTAAAGTGAAAATTAAATGCTCTAAATTTTAAAATATTTAATTATTTGCTTTAATTAACTTAATTATGATAATAGTTGATTTTTTTTAAAATGATACAATAAAATCTCATTACATCATATAAATCTCATATGAATATATATCTCTGAGAAATTATTAGACAAACTAATATACCAAGTTCATCAAAAAATGATAGGTAAGTCGATTTGCAAATAAACTATCCGTTTGAGGCAAATAATCTTTCTCAACCTCAGAAAGAAATCTATTTAACATTTTGGTCATTTGACAAACTCAATATAGAAATTCGATGACATTTGGCATTTCCGTAATTTCCTCAAAGAGTTTGGCAAATTATAATAATCCATAAAATAACATGGTAATAAATATGTGGCGCAAATTGAAACTGTGGACACCGTGCTCTTTCTTTGGAGCTTCTGTTTTCCGAGTTTCTGCTGGCTGCCATGACTTCGGTCGTTTCAAGCTTCTCACGGCCCATCTTCTTGTCTGCTTCTTCTTCTTCATCCCCTTCAAAAGGTACATGGAGCACATTCATTCATGTCTTAATTTAGTGTCACATACTTTCGTTCATACTGGGTTTGTTTCTGTGTGATAATAGAATCAGACTCCAACACAAAGAAAACAGTGAAGCTGAGAGAAGACTGGAGGAAACGGTCGAATCCTATACCACCAGGAGGCACCTATCCAGCCAAAGACCATTGCAGGTTTCTTTTCAGTAACCATCATCTCCGTTTTACTGATTGTTTGACAGCTTTTCTTTTCTTGTTGGGTTGTGTTTTTTTTTTTTCTTTTTTTTTTGCCTGTTGATATCTATAATTATTTTCTAACTTGTGTTGTGGCAGTCGATGTGGGCTCTGTGATACATACTACATTGCCCATGTTAAGAATGCCTGCGCTTTCTTGGGAGATGGAATGTCCAAAATTGAAGTAAGTCTTTCTTGCCGTACTCTTTATCTTCTTAGGTTAAGTAGTCTCGAGAGTACTAGAAAAGGCTCGCTTTAGTTACATAAAGAAATGGAAAATTGTTACTTAGAATGCATATGGAAGGAAGATGCTTGTTTGACCAAGAAATCACACTGTCACAAGATTAATGTAGTTATACATATAATTTGAGTACTTGACTGTACAACATGATTGCAACTATTACTAAGATTGTGAGCTTTGACCTTCTCCCGTAGAATTAAGGGCTTATAAGGCTTCAGATTGACTAATTTATTTCTGCATTTCAGAGCTTAGAACCTGTAGTTCATGGTAGAGGGCGGAGATCAGATTCCTTGGATGAGACATATTTAGGAGTCTATGAAAAGCTGCTATATGCTCGTAAAATTAAGCCTGTAGAAGGTATGCCTTTCTCAATTATTATCAACATTTCTTTTGCTTTTATTGACTGTTACCATTCTTTATTCGGTTCTCTGTTGTATGTTTATGTATAGATTGCATTAATTTATCTAATTTTGATTTTTCTGAGGTAGAGTCTGGTTCCTGCGTATCAAAATCTTACAAATCAAGAGAAAATTTGTTAGAATCGTCTTAAAGTAGATTTGAGGTTAAGGTCTATACTTTGAATTGTTAATAAACTGGTCTTGTTAGGTGAAATGTAAATTATAAGAGCAGGGGGAAGAGTGGGTGGGGTTAATTTGTGGGTGGGTGGATGGGGTGAGGGGGAAGAGTGGGGAGGTGGGGTTAATAATACTTGTATCATCCATAATATTTGATCTGCAGCCTAAGTTCATTCACACTGCAACTTTCTCTATTGTTAGGAGCTCAGTGGACTGGAATAGTTACAACCATTGCAATAGAAATGCTAAAAGCAGGCCTGGTTGAAGCTGTTGTTTGTGTTCAGAGGTAGGAACAGTTATTAATTGATAAAGGATGAACTAAACGTAGTTTATTATTGAATATCGAAAGTAATTATTACCTTTTGTTTTCTGAACTTGTTTTACTGTAATGCAGTGATCCAAATGACAGACTGTCACCAAGGCCCATTTTAGCTAGGTTAGTTATTTGCCATTTTTTCCCCCAAATTTGGACTTACTGACTCAATTATGGGACTTTTTCTTCTACTTATTTTAACTTCTTATTTCAAAGTTCTTCCTTTTCACTCTTGTTTATGACAGGACACCAGATGAAGTTTTAGCTGCTAAAGGAGTCAAACCAACATTGTCTCCTAATCTGAATACCCTCGCCCTGGTTGAGGTGCTTTTCAATCTTGATGCTACTTGTGGAGAGCTTTACGAGCTTTATTTTATTGCTTATGCTTAAGACCCATGGATGATGGCTATTAGTTGTCTTTGTGAGCTAGCCTGCCCTTCTGCCTTACCTCACTCCTAATGTCCATAGAAACTGAAAAAACACAATGCCTAATTTGTGGTTATAACTAAAACTCTCTCACAGTTGTATGTTTTTCTAATTTAAAAGTTAAATGAGAATAAACGATCATATTACCAATTATACAGGCTGCCGGCGTGAAGCGTCTCCTTTTCTGTGGTGTGGGATGCCAAGTGCAGGGTATACTTGATGCTATATCCTAACAGTTTCTGTTTATGCTTATTTCTATATTATGACTTGTACTATTGTAATGCAGAATAATTTCTTAAACTGCAGCGTTAAGATCTGTGGAGCACCATCTAAATTTGGACAAGCTTTACGTGTTAGGCACAAATTGTGGTAATTGAAAGTTTATATCTTTTCTTTTTCATCTGGTTCTTTGTAATCCTTGCAGCTTTAGTTTTACAAATTTGGTTAGGCAAATCTAGCTTATTTCAAAATGTAACATAGGAATAGTTCATATGGAATTGTATCTTTTTAGATGTTTGCGTAGACAAACCGGTTTTATCTACTAAAGAAGCTGAAGGAATTCACTTAAATTTGCAATTAGTTACTATGAAATTAGAATTATTCCTGGTTATGCATTTATAAGTATATAACAGTTGGGTGTTATGGTTTCAATTCATCATTACATGAACAGATAAATCTCTTCGAATTTCATAAGTATCAGATGGATAAATGATAGCAATATCAATTTAGACTGCTTAGTGCCTTAATTACAGGACACAACTAAATCATTATGACTGCTCTTATTCAACAGTTGATAATGGAACTCGAGAAGGCCTAGATAAGTTTCTAAAGGCGGCAAGTAGTGAACCAGAAACTGTTCTGCATTACGAGTTTATGCAAGATTACAAGGTTTGTGATGACAAGCTTTTCTTATTTGTCTCAAGTTATGCGTATTAAGATATTTTTTGTGGGAGTCAAGCCTATTATCAAGAGCAAGAATTTGTCAACTTACGTGGGACATAGTTCTTATGGAAGTAAAGCCTCACTGTCCCCTATTAAAAGGGATGCTATAAATACCAAAACAGGCACGTTAGATCTTGTTTTGTTTTCTTATACAGCTATTGCTACTTTCTGCTAGGTCCACTTAAAGCATTTGGATGGCCATATTGAAGAGGTAACAAAGTGCTCGTATTTTCAATCTGATCTGGTTCACTCATTCATCCTGCTTCATCCATTTCAAATTTTAACTAAAGCAGGTTCCTTATTTCTGTCTACCAGCGAACGAGTTAGTTGATGTTATTGCCCCATCTTGCTATAGGTAATTTCCTGTTGTCTCTGTAGGATTTTACAACTTTGGCTAGATATAGGTTTCTATTACTGTCGCGTTCTGTTCGTTGGGAGGTTTTACTGATTCTTCATGCAAAGATCATGTCAATTGAGGAAATCATATAATATTTCTAGTTGTAAAAGATATGATCAAAAACAATGATATATATCATGCATATTGTGCAAAACATCTTCTAACTACCGAATGTTTCATGTGATTTGCAGCTGTTTTGACTACACAAACGCTTTAGCGGTAAGATTATTTATTTAAGCAAGCTTTTCCTCTGAATGTTATATTCCCTGTTAAGCTTTAATTATCCACTCAAAAACTGGTCCTTTCTTTTTATCTTGGCCAACTCAGGATTTGGTGGTTGGATACATGGGTGTTCCGAAATATTCTGGAATCAGCATGACACAGCATCCACAATATGTTACGGTCAGGTACTTGCTAGATGCTATGACATCAAGTGCAGAAGTTGCTTGCTAGATGTGCTCCACATCTATATCCATAAGCTTCTTTTTTCCCATTTATCCTAATTGTTACATTCTTGTATTGCATAACAATGTTGGAGTTTTTCATTTCAATGCTTTGAATTTATAGAAATGAACGTGGCAAAGAGATGCTGAATTTGGTAGAGAACCTTTTGGAGATCACTCCAACCACTAGCAGTGTAAAACTCTAAGCTATGTACTCTTGAATTTCTACAGCATTTGAAGAACACAAACTAATCTCAAAACATTTTATTTCAGGGTACTCGGCAACCATTTGTTATGGAGACTGTTAAAGCTGATGATGATGCTAAGTTTGGTATGTATGGCAACATTTTCACTCCAGCCGCATGCAAGCTTTATAATTGAAAAATATTGTGGGAGGAAAATCTAATTGATGCTGCAAATGAATCTTTTAGGACTTACTTTCTGTATATTAAGAGTAAATCTAAATAATTTCTTTATTTGTTGATTCCTTCATTTCAATTACCACATATCTATTTCAAGGACTTTTAGAAGTCTTGACAATTATACTTCATTTTTCCTCTTGGTTTGTACATCTTCAAAATTTCTAGGATACATTTAGATGATTCACAATATTCACACTATCTAATACTTTGGTTGTGCTGACACTTCCTTTTTATCTTTTTTGCCTACAGGAAAGGGTCCTTCTCAACCCGCCCCTAAATTTATTGGGAATTTGATAGCTTTTGTGCTAAACTTGGTAAGGGTTCTTCTATTATGATGCACTTATCCTGAAAAAACAACTGAAAAAAATGCAATTTATTCTTATTCCTCATTTTGTTCAGATTGGGCCAAAGGGTCTGGAATTTGCCCAGTATTCACTTGATTACCATACTATAAGGAACTATCTGTATACCAATCGCACCTGGGGAAAACAAAGGTATATTCTACTGAGGAACTAATCTGTATTATACTATTACTGTTGTTCTTAATCTTAAAAATATGAATATGCATGCAGAGCTGATGAGCATATTCCTTCATACGCGAAGAAAATTGTGGCTGCATACAACCAGAATGGTCAGATTGATGAAATGCTTACCCGTAAGTAACCTCCAGGTGGTGAATATGCAGGCAAGGAGTATTTTCATATCTAAAAATTTTCCCTCCAAGGTGTGACACACAGATATATGTAAACCAGAAGACTACTGTAAATGTATGATCATATTGTGATCCGGTGAAGTCTTATGTAGATTAAGTCAGTGTGTCGAGGCCTGTTAGTCGACAAAATGTAACAATTCACACTAGTATACAAATTTTTTTGGTTGTCAATGTGCCATCCTCCTGTGTGCCTGAGGAAAATGCCTAATCAAGTGAGAGAATAGTGTTGGTCAGGTTTTTGGCGATAGAATTGACTCGTATTGCTTCCGGGAAAACTGACATTTTATTAGTCATGCTCCAAAAACAATGTCTTTCACCATTAAATTATCATGTTTTCTTAATGAAGTTATTATTTCCTCGGAAAAGAGCTGAAGCCGTGTACTATCGCCAAGTTATTAGACTGTAATTTTGGAGCTTTTTTCAGTTTTTGCTTCAATTTTCTATTGGATAACGATTCTTCTTTTCCAATTTTACATTGAACACAGTGTCAGTGATTTATTGAAGGCTGTATTTCAAAATAGAAAACATATTACAGAGATGCAAATCCTAATCCTCTCAGTTAAAAGAACAAGAAATCCAAGTACCATGAAATTATAGAGTTTAATTGATGATCATTCTTCGGATTTCTTTTTGCTCTTAATCTCTTAGGAGTTGACTATCTAATCTTTACATAATGAAAATAACTAAGAAATCAATAACACTAATTGATAAAATAACTTCAACTTTTGGGTAAAAATTAAAAAAAGGGTGGGGCGTTGTATCAAACACTAACTGATAAGCCTTTGAGACCACCAGCTTGCAAGTTTTGCAGTAACACATCATGCCCTGCATTTTTTGTAGTATTGGTAAGTTGAGCCCATATTGCTTGGGTTGTATAGTTTATAGTATATAATATATTTGAATGATTGATTTGAACCAAATTCCAAGTCCAAGATGTTTTACTGACATTGTAACTGTAACTGCAAGTTTCAACCAAAATACAAATTTGAGCTTCTGAGAAGCAAAGGTTAAACCCATTACTTCTCTTAAGTAGCCTCAAAGTTGAACATGTTCCGCAACTTGAGTGTCAGGTTCTGAGAAGCAGCTTCTAGCTGCTTATTGTGGCGTGGTTTAAGCTTAAGAGCAATCTGCATTGATCTGAGTTGCACTTCTTTTGTTTCGGACTCAAAGGCTTGCTCCTGTTTGTTGTCTAGTGATGAGCCATCACCAGTTAGTATCAGTTTGGCTTAGATCATCCAGCCTGGATGAACTTACTGACTCAACAGGTTTGGCTGGTTTCTGTTGGCGGCTTCTGATCCATAGTATCTAAGAATGCTTTGGTTTTCAATATTTAAATTTGTTCTTTTTTGTGAAATTTGGATATTTTCATGCAAAAAAGGTTTAGAATATTTTGATCCTTAGAAGTTTGAACTGAATTAACCATAAAATTTCAGATTTATGCAGGAGAAACACAAGCAAAACGAGTACAAGTTTTACTTTTTTGCTCTCTAAGCTCCCTGTCTTTCTTTTCCAATGAATGCATGCAAGCAGAAGCAAAACATGCACTTCAATGCACAGAAAATCTAAAGTATTCATGCATTTATTCATGACAATAAAATCGAATTACTATATATAGCAGCTAATTGCTAGAACAGTTCTTACTATTCCTGTCCAACAAGAAGGAGTGGGTCTTTGCCCTGGAAGTAAGAAGAGGTATAGGCTATAACCACCCCATGTGATTTTATTTTCTTGGTAACTGTGATGTCCAAGGTAGAGGTTGCAGAGTTGTAAGAGCATACAATTCTATTCTAATCGGACAGATGCACAGTTGTAAGTTTTAATGTTGTAGGCTAGAAGATGTACAATTTTCAGACTGTCAAATCTTTGCCTTTTTCTTTTTTGTCTCTTTTTCCTTTTCCCTGAAACCATTTGAGCAAGAAACCCTGCAGATGGCTTTGACGAATGGACTGATCGCTTCATCAAATATTTTATATGAAAGATTTGATTGTGTGGTGTTGAAGAAATTGAAAAATCCCTTAGGGCCAATGAGTTAAAGGCTTTTCTACAAGTTTTGGATCACCAGTATGGGTAGTCATATGGTGTGTCTATGCTTCACGTTTCTTTTTTGTAGAAAAATGAAGTTTTTTTCCTTACTTTTCAACGTCAGATGGGAAACCAGCGCTAGATGAACCAGAGTGGAGAAAAAGTTGAATCATGGGTAAAAGAAGCAATACTTTGGCTGCATTTGGCTGAATTTAGTGCTGAAAAGACTTGAACATATAGCAAGTTCTACATTTCTGATCATTATAATTTATTATAACAATATATAATCTTTTCTTCCTTAACTCAGGCTTCCTGGAAGCTGCAATCTAAAGTTCCTGTAAAGTTCATGGAACTAAATTTTATATTGCCAAGACTAACTTATTCTACTTTCAGGGATTAAAGAAAGATGTACAATTTCTCAGTACAAGTAGTTTGTTTTGGCTCCAAAGAGAAATATATGTGTGAGCAAAAGATCTCCATAAATTCTAGCCGAAGTTGGAGCTAGGCAGCAGGCAGCTAGATAGATTTTGAACTTGTTTCACTCATGGGCATTAAAAACAAACGGGAACTTGTTTCAAAGGGCATTAAAATCTACTTATAGGAGACGGTTGGGAATCATTATGATACATCCATTTTCATCCTCAATGGACTAGTTTTTATTTTTTTTTTCCTTTTGATATAAATCTGCAGTGGTCATATCAGATCTTGATTAATTTAGAATTGAATCGTGTTAGATTCTAAACAAAGAAAAATTTTGGTAATTCTATTTACTCTATTCACAAAACTTGAATCTAAAATCTTACTTAAACCGTATTGAATTCTTTTCAATCAACCCAATAGACGTTGACATAGACTAAGTTTTAATAGTTTGAAACGATCTGTTCCCGTTTTATGATCTGCAATCTTCAAGTAAATAAAGAATGAAAAACTGTTCAATCTGTGGACTGTGCTTCCTGCGCAGCTACATTGATACTTTTTGCGTCTTCCAAAGATAAGATTTACTTATCCTTTTCCTCTCGATTGTGAGCTCTAGCCATGTGAAAGGAAACATGGAAACAAATAGCTCCAAACCATTTTTCTAGAATAGAATCGGTCAGAATCAGGCCATGAAGAGATCTGTGTTGTTGCTAGGTGTAATGGACCTGGGGTCCACCATATTTAATGGGCCCTAGGTGGACCAAGTTTTGGAGAGAGCCCATCAGTCAGGAATAATGTCTTGTTGGACCAGAGATAGGGAAAGAAGAAATAGGATGAACTTATGACTAATGAATTTATTAATGTGGTGGTACAAACTACAAAGTTTCTTACAGAATGGAAACAGAAAAAAATTAAAAAAACAAAACAATTAATTAGCCTCATCTTCCTTTGTACAAAAAAGAAAAAAGAAAAATTGGCCTGTTGGGTTTTTCTTTTAGGAGAGGGCTACTTCCTGTGTTTTGTATGATCTACATTATTTTTTACACATAGATTGATCTCAGTTTTGAATTCTGATCAATCAATTGTCAAAGAAAAAAAATAAAGCAGATAAACGAACATCTACTAGATGGCAGTGTGGTTTCAGAAATGTGATATGCATCTCCTATGCCTTGCTGCTACAGACTTTTTCTTCTGCTTTGTTTCTTCTTTCCAACTTTTGGCAATGTCATGTGCCACACTGATAGCATCCAAAGATGCACCAGAAAGACCTCTCCTTGTGAACCCAACTGCATATAGCCCAGCCTTGCCTTTCCACCCATTGGGAAATGGATTCTTTGGAATTCCATCATCTGAAAAGAATTCATTTTCCTGTAAACACAAACATGCCACAAACACAAAATTAGACTTGCTGATTTCTTATCAGAAAGAAAGCTGCCCAGGGTCTGATTGTTTTTTTTTAAATATCCAAATCATTAATTAATCATATGATAGTGACAGAGAGAGGGGGGCAAAAGGGAAAAAACCCACACTCTCCGTTCTTTTTTACCTGTCTGATACAGGAGACGGGAACAAGTTAATCCATTGTTTCCTACTGTTACTATAGAATTTCCAATCTGAAGAAAAATACAAGTGGGTAACAGAAGAAGCTTCTCAAAATATTACTATGAATAAGACAAAAACAAACCACCAGACAAAACTAACAATGCTGACCGCAGTTTTGAATTTCCTAAAAACATGTAAATGTCTTAGTCAGTTAAAAAGACACCGAGTACAAAACAACAAGAGATGGAAATGGGGAGAATCTTAAAAACATAGAGTCAGACTTCCATAACTGTCACATGAATCCCAGAACAGAAGAAGTAGAATAAAAACAAAACAATGTAAAATAATTAAAGAAAAGAGAATCTGCCTCACCTTTAGCCATGAAGGAACATTGCTTCGATACCCAGTTGCAAGAATAACAGAATCAATCTCAAGAGTTTCCCCATTGACAAGCTCAACTCTGCCTCTGGAGAACTTTTTGATCCCTGGGACAATCTTGATGTCACCAGATCTAATCTTCTGTAATGCACCAATGTCCAATACAGGAGTCTTTCCTGTAGTGTTTTTGAGCTCCAAAGGTCCTTCTGAAGGTCTTTTTAGACCATATTTTTGGATGTTTCCAAGTATTAGACGCGCCAGAATGAGCAGCATCTTATCAACAAGCCAAAGGGGTATCCACTTCATTAGCAACATTGCCAATTCAAAAGTTGATTTACCAAAAACTTCCCTTGGCAATACATGGACCTGTTGATCCAATCAAGAAGACCCGGTTATATACTGTAAACATATCTATATTTGTAGCAGCATAGCATGATTTTTTAAATATCTTGGCTTACCGAGCTTCGGACAACCATTGATGGATTTGCATTGTGGTTACAAAGATCCAGAGAAACTTCCATGCCTGAATTACCACACCCAACCACTAGAACACGCTCTCCACTGTAAATTTGGCCAGATTTATAGTCACAGGCATGTGTAACATGACCACCAAAATCTTGCAAGCCTTCAAATTCTGGAACCACTTTCTCTGCATTTTCTCCCGTGGCCACCGCAAGCCACCTGCAAATGTATTCAACTTCAACAGGACTAGGACCGGCTGTTGAAATGGTTTTGACTCGCCACAAGCCAAAAGTTTCATCATACTTGGCAGACTGGACCGTCTCATTGAAATGTGGGTTTATGTCAAAGTGTTTTGCGTAGGATTCAAGATAGCTTATGAACTGATATTTGGTGGGGTATTCAGGGAAGTCCTCTGGAAATGGAAAGTTTGGCAGCTGGCAAAATTGTTTTGGAAGGTGCAGCTTAAGGCGTTCATAAGTTCTTTTCTGCCAAAGAGAGGCAATGCAGTTTTCTCTTTCGAGGATTATGAATGGAACACCTTGATCTTTAAGGCCAGCACCAACGGCAAGACCTGAGGGGCCTGCCCCAACTATAACCGGTCCATTCACCCATATGCACCGGCGAGAGAAATAGTCCTCAGGACCAGAAGTTTGAAACATTGTCGGTATATTAAGACAGGAGCTAGACATACGTCAACAAGTCTGACTTTTTAGGATGCTAAAAGTCCAAAAAACGATTGAGAGATACAGACTTTTGAACAATATTGAGCAACCAAATTTGTGTCAGGAACACAAAAAGAAATGAATAGAAAGAATAATGAAGATGGTGTTTTCAGAGAAGGGGAGAAGCTGGTTTGCAATATCTATGTGGTAAGATGGACAGGACAAGGAGCATGGAGAAGAGAGCAAAATGGAATTTGTTTGAACTTTGAAATGGTGTGTGTGGAGGGGGGAAGAGGAATGGAGGAGGTTAAATAGAGAGGGTCTTGGTCATGTGATTGGGATTTGAAAACGATGCTTTTAGTGTTCAGTCACAAATGATAAGCTCCCCGGCCACCTGCTATTTTTTATTACTTTGATACTATACATAAATAAATCCCCAAATCAAATATGTTCTATGAAGTCTCCAAAACTCATATTCTACTCATTTAAGGGAATGGTTTGGAAATTTTACGACACAAAGCAAATGGAAACAAACAAGAAAAGCTGCTGATGAAAATTTTCAGTTTAAATGAAAGTTCTAATTTTACTGGTTCCTTGCACTATAAGAAATGCATATATCCTAATGGAATCCTGATATAGATACCACTATCAGCTTAGAAGGGCCTTTTCTGTCAAGCTAATTTCTCTAAGCTTTGAAGCATAGAGTAATTAATTATAAGCACCAGTCTTTCAGTTACATTTTCTTTGATTAAGATAACATTACTTCATTCCCTAGAAGTTTTAAAGAAGGCATAAGCAGGGAAGGTTCTATGCTAATTAGTACCATACATTTTCACTAATGTTAATTTAAGTCTTCATGAATGACTAATATACTAATAGGCCCAAGAAATCTATGAAAGTTAATTTTGAAGGGAATTGACTGGTGGCTGCTGCAGCCATATATGGTCCTGCAAGAAATTCGTTACCATTCGTGACATTGATTCTGCAGAATTCTTGGATCAACATTGGCTGAGCTTCACCTAAAAGTATAACCATTTAAACAGTCGGGGGCTACGAGTTGACCACTTCCCCTTTATTTAGACCAAAATCCAATCCTACTTTCACTAGGATAGTAAGAGTGGTTAACTAAACGTAGACTTAACTTTGGTTTGGGTAATCCAAGTACTGAGTCAGTTTATCTTGAGTGGTTGGTTTAGCAAAGCAAGACAATTACATTTGAGCATTGAAAAAAATTTCAAAGAACACCATGTTTGACAGTTTTGGTGTCAACTTAGCAGAGCTCAAGCTCAGATTCAAAGATCAAACTTGAACTGAAGGAATTCTCGAAGCCAATTCCAATTTGTTATAATTTCAGACAATCCAGGCTCAACTTAAAGCTGTTTTGAACAAAAGTTACTTCAAGCCGACATGTCAAATTCTAGTAGCAAGTTGAGCTTTAAGCAATCTTTGGTCAACCAAGCTTGGTTGTTAGCTGCTAAACATCATAGTCATCATCATTATAGTGAAATTATCATTTCGATCTGCTCCGCAAGCAGCTATATCTATTAGTTTGTGAATCAAATGCAAATTTTTCTGTACTTATCATTGACAAAGTGCTAACTGAGCCAGGTCTTAATCACCAATTCGAATTCTGAGCTGAAAATCTTGCCATTATTGCATTGTCCTAACTCCTAAGAACTAGAAGAATGACCAAGTTGGGCTAATGAGAGACCAGTTACCGGTTAGCAATACATCTAGACTTCCCCTTGTGGATGAAACAGTGACAGCCAGGTTATCTTATGATAATCCAAATAAAAAACCACACTCTGTGTTTTTAGCAGCGGTTTGTTTATCTTGTATTCCAAGGAAACAAGCCCCTAGACGCTCACAGTTCGTTTGGTTTCGGCTTAAAATCTTTAACTACTAAATTACTATATTATTTGCATTCAAACAATCTCGATGTCATGGATTCCAGCTCCAGATGGACTTACATTCCACAATCTTTCAAGTTCCAATGATGTTTTAGATAGTTGGACCATAATTCAGGCGGCTACACATTCCACAGACATAAAGAATTCAGGAAAGCGCGTTATTGAGGGAATTGTGATTAATTAAGCCATGGTGTGTGTGACCCTTAGAAGAATTTTGTTTCTTTCCAATTTCACATATTTTATATTGAAGCTTCTACTTTTTTGAGGTGATTATTGCATAGGATTTCTAGTTATCTGATATAATGAGAAGGTGTGGTAGAAGATAACATATGATGATTGATGAAGACAATGTTGGTGATCCAAATCCACCAAGGCACCAACATTGATAACTTGATAGATAACGTTAACAGAGCAAATTTTATCGATATTGCTCAAACAACACTATATCTATAAGGGAATCTGGAGATTTTCTGTGTCATTATAACTTTTTATTTAGGAATACGATAAAATGAAGCGAATTATTCAGGTTCCTGTAGACCTGCAGAAGAAAGCATTCTTGAAGAATAGAAGTTGGCGCTCTCATATGAACCTTTTCTCTGAAAGAGACCTGGCATCTATTTCTGTACAATCCATAATTCTTGCTAAGAAGAGACAACGAATTTAAACGGCATAGATTTGTATCCTTTTTCTTCATGAAACAGCAAATCAATTGGAACATAAGTTAATTGAAGCAGCCAGGAAAATAATTTCGAGGCCGTAGCTAGAAGTCTCAAACTCCCAATTGTACAGGCTGTGCTCCGAAGAAATAAATTATACAAGCATGATAGAGATTTTGTAATGGACCAAGATAATGCTTCACAAGCAAGGGCTGCAGTTTCCAGAAATGGAAATTCAAGTGGTATTAAACTCTAGGAAGCGAGATTTTGACAACTTTACTCTTCTCACAACTAACTAGGGGACCTAAGATTTTAAATTTGGAATAAGAGCTTCTTGAATCTGTACACATCAAGGATCAAACTCAATATCTGCAAAATGAGCAATGGTGACAAGTATCGCGACGTACCCACGTGGAGTAGGTGATGATCTTGGAGTTGTATTGCATCTGGGGGGGCTCACTTCTCCCCCTGTTGGAATTTGGAACCACACCATCTACATTTCTTTTGTTCTTGCATTGGAAGGAGTACTGGACCACAGATTAAATCCATATTCTTTTTGTCAACTATAGCATCAGTTCATGACACCACAGCTGCTAAACAGAGGCAACTAAGTACTCTCTCTATTCGGGAAATTTATGAGTCTTTGGCAAATGGGGTTCATCATTTTCATGGGGAAAAAGAGGCACCGCACGTGCATGGTGCCATGGAGTCCCCTCTTTCGATCACCAAATCTCCTATGAATTTAACAGTTATAAAGGATTGAAGTTAATTACTCAACAAACATGATAAGCTTGAACCTGCTGAGTCTACAAATTGTTGAAACTACTTCATTAATTCTATATGGCAAGTGGAAATTAAGAAGATTTCATGAGAAAAAGGAGAGGTGCACTGCACGTGCATGCATGGAACCTAGGCTTCGTAAAAGTCTACATACTATTATTTTCACGCAAAGATTATATAGAGTTCTTAATTGTTTGGCTGTTCTTGGGTTTTCAATTTTAAAGAGCTTAGGAATGAGCATTACCATCATTCCGATATTTGTGAGTGATTGCAATAAAAAATTAATTGGTATTAACCCATTTGTAATCATTCCATGGCTCTCAAGCCAGATTATAATGGGAAATATGGCCTACTTGGAAGGCATGCCTCTATTATTCCTTAATTAACCCTTTCCTGCGAAAAACCATTCAATGTTTAAGCCTTGGCCCTTGAAATATATGCAATTATTAGGAAAAGCCCATTCAAGATAAATTGATGGATAGACGACTCTGATAAATATTCATGTTAAAGAATTATTTTATTAAATTAAAGCTTTGAGTTTTTGGATGCAAATGTATATATATGTATGAACATGGGGTGGTGGAAAATTATTTTTTTAATTGATCATCATGATTTCGCCCATTTGCTTTTTAAAGATGTCATTAAGAAATCTACTACTGGTTGATATTTATTTGTAGGGTCATACACATACAAACCATGAAGCAAGCTCTCTCTCCGGGTAATAAATTAACGAAGACTATCGAAGTAATCATTCCACATGTAAGTAGGAAAGTGAAAATAGAAAATGTTGCAAGGAGAAAAGTGAAGCTTTTTGCAATTTGTTTGAGACCTGAGAGATCAGACAGGGGCTTCCTAGAAGTTCAGATGAGAGAACCTGTTCATTTGAGAAACTCATTGGTAGCCACCGTCCGAATCCTCGTAATCATGATTGGGATGTCAAAAGATCATTAGTAATCAAATTCTGAGAAGCCCGGCCAATCTCCTTCCAAGATAAAAAGTCTACAAGTGATGAAATAAAGGAGAGCTATATATTTAAACAAGTACTGCTAGCTGATCATAGTGAATAAACAGGTAAGGCTAAGGACACCTAAGGTTGCAATACAAGTAAAAAAAAAAAATCCCCATCTCCTTTTAGTACTATTCAAAAAGAAGGAAGTAATCATTTCAATAGGATGTTTCAACTTTCATGTAAGAATGTATTCCCTTCCCGTCCATCCTCATCACTATCTGAGACTTAATTAAGTTCTGAGTAAATTGCTCTAATTCTCTAGAAAATTACGTCTAAACAAATTGACTAAAGACATTAATTTTCTATAATTAATATCTCTCATTAACTAGGGTGTTGTTTTAGTTTGATGTTGGTCAAAGAAGAAAGTTGAGGAATAAAAATCCAAAATAGGGGTTTCAACAATATTAGAAAACTGAAAAATGTTGGGGTTCAAATGATTAGAAGATTTGGTTATAGGGTCTATAAATTAAGTTTGTGAATCTTTTTGAGCAATCTTATATGATTTTATCTCTTTCCTCTTAATTATTATTACATTATTTAAGTATATAAATTTGGTCACAACACTAATTGCAACTCAATTTGCAGCCTCCTTGGAATGTTTTTATGTGCATGTGATGAGAGAAAAGAGAGAGAAGCTTATAAATATTCGTTTGGCATGTGAATGCAAGGATTGCAAGTGTTTTCTTCATCATAAAATAAGGGTCACATGGAAACATGAGGAGTTGAGAACCAAATGGATTATTAATTAATTTTTCAGAAAAACAATAATCATTATATATGAGCAATTATTTGAATATTTTTTGGTATAACCCCGGTATACAGTATCCCATGATACTAGCATTTTCCGTTTAAATTACAAACCCATTTATTTGTAATCTCCAATTTGACTTTGTGATTCCTTCTTTGACTAATGAGAAAAACACTAATGTCCTTATTAATTAATGCATCTCCTATTAATTAATGCTTTTAAATCCAACAACAAATCTTAAATTGTTGCCTTCTGTTTGGTTCATAAATTTCGTTAGAAAAATGTTTCTTGACCCTTTAATATTTAACCCTCATGACGTGATTTTTTCTAATTTGTCAAGTTTTTATGAGTATTACAAAAATTTAGTCCCTCATTTAATAAGGTTTAATCCCACATTAAAAAGTTATTATATTTCTAGAATAAGTTTCATCTTCTTGACAATTATAATGGTAAGGTTTTAATTAGTTGGAAAACTAAATGAGATCTACTACGTCAGGAGGGTTATTAGAGGATAGATTTAGACGGCTCATGTAGCAAAATTCATTTCGTTATTTCTTTGAATACAAGAAAACTTATTGCACCCTAACATTTGGGCACGATAATAACGACTAATAAGGGATTTATTTGAATTTAAAAAAATAATTCAAAGGCTTTTTCTTGTATTAAAGCAAATAAGGAGTTTTTATATAAATTAATGATTTTTATCCCCCCCAAAAAAAAAGAAAATTACTACTACAAAATAGGGGAAGGTTACTTGAACCTAAAGGATGCCGGGTGTGCCCTACTGAAGACTAGAATCCTGAAGTTGGTCAAATTTTGGGTGGTATCCCAGCAAATCAATCATTTGGGTTATTGGTATACATTCGATAATGTGGTATAAATGAAGAGAACAATTTGACAATCATTTATTTATGTATAGATTTTAAATGAGGAAATGCTTAATGCAACCCATTTTTCTTTTTGTCGGAAAATGAATATTGGAGTTGAAGATATGCATCAATTATGAAAAAATAATCTCAAAAGCTTGAAAGAACCAAAAAGCAATGTTAAGAAATTAATTAGAGGAAAGCATGAAAAATTGGAATCAAAACAATGATTGCTACTGGTGCCCAAAGTCTCTGATTACTTTCCCTTTGTTTTATATGTAAATCATTCCCACAATTAATGAGGCACATATATCAAAGAAGAAGAGATTCAATTCACTTGATGAGGTCGGTTGCTAAGCCTTGAATGTGAATCAATGAATGAATGAATAAGATCTATTTCTGGTCATCCAAATAACTTATTCATGTCAGAAATTTTTACCAAAATCTATATATCCTCTCTGCTGAACTGCTCCCCTCCCATGCTTATAAATTTCACATTATTTTATGTGTTGGTATCTGCAGATTTGGCTGCCTCCCCCATATGGCTTCAGAGTGGAATGGAGAATCAGATTAAAAGGGTGGAAATTTGGTATCATCATGTGATGATTTCTGCTCATATCTGATATCTGATTTCTGATGAAAAACTACTTATGTATCCCAGCATTTTATCCCTGACATCTTCTATACAGCTGAACATGCTCCATAAAAACTCCCAAGGGCTTTGTGATTAATCGACAATTTTCATAACTCATAAAATGATTAGCATAATAAAGTTGAATCGATCAGATTTATGCACATAGATACCCTGATCCTTAGTCATAGGTTACAGGCTTACAGTTGATAACTTCCGTGGACTCAAGATTTTCCTTATTGTTTTTATTATAAAATTGGGTGTTTTCAAAGATTACATGACAGAGGAAGCAAATTGCACTGGAACAGGATCCATGCTCTAAGATGCAGAGAATGGAGTATAAGATATGGGCCAAAACAAGGATTGAAAAAATGGGAATCTTTGATTTTTTTTTTTTACAAGAAAACGAGTTCAAATATCCCTCACTAAAAAAGAATGCCGTTATTTTCTCATCTCCAGTTGCTTACTGATATATAATATTATTACGTATTATTCTTTCTCAAATTGTCTTATAGTAATAGTATTTGACTAATTCACTTGCCTTGTTATAAAACAGCTCAAAGCTTCAAAAATATAAAATAATAAAAGAAGTGTGTGTGTGTGTGTGTGTGTGTATATATTAATGTAATGCAACTAACATCATAACTGAAATAACTGAAATGGGATTTTCAGGTTATAAATTTATGAGTCAAACATTTGGGCAACGGGAAAGAATCAAAGAAATGATCAGATGTGAAACATGGGAGGGACATGTGAGATCACATGAACGCTGGGACAGGACCAATGGTGAAGAATGGTCAAACAATTAAAGAGGTTTCAATCAGAATTCAGAATATGGAACCATTATGGCATGTGCTATCCTCTTCATAAAAAATAATACCTTGTATCATAAGATCCACTTAGGAGCAATGCTCACCCAATTTTTGTTAAATTCTTTTGTTTATTAGGAGAGCTAATTATTGGGAAATTAGGAGTGAGCTAGGAGAAGAGAAGACCCAATATTCATAACAAACCCATAATAACAGATCAACCAAGCCCGTGGGTCTGGGCACAACATTTTCAATCTGAAGTTTTGAGAAGAAAGCAGTTCAAGCACATGGTGTGACCCAACGGGTTCGAGCATGACCCAACGGGTTCGAGCAAGAGTTTCAGATTCTGGAACATGCAACGGGCAATCCTATTGCCCTCTTCCTTTGTTTGGTTGTTTTGTTTTCTAAAGTGGTAACTAGCTTACTCCCACCAGTCGTCAATAAGTCAATATATTCTCATTTGGTTAGCCCAAAAACAGAAAACTAGAAACGACCCATTCTAATTCTTTTGAACAAGAGAAGACAATCCAGAAAGAAGGCCTCAAGGCAGAGACCTAAAAATCGACCCGCTAGCCAACTTACATGAACCAAATCATCACTCTTATACTGAAAGATACCATTATATGTTTGGGCTGAGGATTTTTCCAAGGAACCCATGTCAGGAGATTGTTTGCTTTCATTTCTTTTTCCATTATTCGAACACAATATTTTTCGAATACCATTTAAAATGATTAGCAAATGCAGAAACAAAAATATCATCTTCACTTGGCTTTTTCAACTGAAAGCTTTAGCTCATCCTCTTCTCTTCTTTCATAAGTTGAAACCGGTAAGAACTTTGGAAAGAAATACAAGTAGACAACAAAGACAGCAAGTGTAACAAAAATCAATTTTCTTCTTTTTCCAGTAATGTGAAAATCAATTGTATTCCAATTTCCAGTAATGTGTCTATAATAAATGAGTGGGGAAAAAATTTAACTATAAATACTTCTGCTATTTGTTACTCTGTACAAGATGGAAATTTGGGGGCTGATGAATTAGCTTTTCTTTTCTTTTTTTGTCAGCTCCTGCCAAAATAGACTACATTAAAATTTTCTTCCCTTCCTACCATCGCTACAAAAGAATGCTGATGAAAATGACCAAATGACTACCTAAACTCCCTACTGAGACGGTGGAGCTCTAGGAATTATACTACAGTTGGGGCAATGGATGTTACAATGAAGGACTACATTTGTAGACAATGGGGCTGCATTTACAGTTAGGCTTTGATATGAAGTTAAATTTCTTTTCTATTTGACTGTCTGACAAAAAAATGCAATGCTTCAAAAAGAGAGAATGATGGTGGAACCGATGCCTTATTCCTGTAAAAATTGGAAGGCTGGATTCTCAGTAAGTTCTGCAGCGGGTTTTACATCTGTAAATTCCTTTACTTGCATGGAACTGGTAATATCTTCGATTGAGAACGGAATGCTACATTCAGAGAGGATAATCGATTAGGAATCTGAAAGCTTATCCTTCAATATTAAAGGAACTAAAAACTACTCTCCCTTCTCTTCCGTCTTTCCCCTTCGTTATCTTACCTGGAATCATCTTCCAGCAGAAAGGAGCTACCGCCATCATCTTCAGAATCATCCGTCATGAGAAGTTTCATATTGGAAATGACCTGTGCAAAAGAGGTGGTTTCATACCAATAACGTAACTAAATGAGAAAAAAATATATACTTTTCTCAATGGAGTTGAGAGAGAGGACAAGGAGTTTACAATTTAATGTGACTTACATCTTGTGAAACGCTTTGAGTGTTGTAGTTGTCATCCCTATAAAGTGTACATACCCTATACAGTTGTTGAACACTCAGCACCTGGAGGGGACACACTATGTAAGAGAAAGCAGAGAAATCTCTCCAAACATTTCAGAGATGTATTCACCAAGTAGCAGAAAGCAATTAATTGTCAAAATAGTTGGATTCTTCAGTTTCATATATAGGTGAAAACGTTTAGGTTACATTATATTTTATATAACGTTAACAATTATGGGATCGGTAATTCAAATTCCTTATTCCCCACATAGTTTTGAAATTCCAGAAAGTTCTATATTATATGAATATGGATTCCATAATGCAAAGAAAATGCATATATCTCCCTTGTCTTATCATTTTCACTTTCTTGAAGAATATATTATTGCATGCCACTCTTCACAATGACTAGTCAGTTCTTCAAAAGAATAATTATGAGTTGCACTATCTTTAAAATAACTTCTCTGATCAATATTAATCGGAATGAACTATGAACAATATTTAGCACCATACCCCGTCGCTAGGGGATTGAGCACTAAGAGACTTACAGTACAAAGGTCATTTGTTATTTCATCATAAGATATTCTGGATTTTTGATTGGTAACCTGACAAGACAAGACAAGTTGCTCAGATTGGAAAAATGAAAGAAAACAGAATAACCCAAATGTCGAACCAATAGCGAGAAACAGTGATTCCTTCAATTTTCCTCTTCATACTTCAAATAAAACGAGAATTGATAATAAATTAACAAATATATATATATATATATTTGCAAAAGAGACAGTAGGTACCAAAATTGCCTTGTCTTTTTAAACAATGGAACTAAAAAAATTGCTATGAATTAGAGGGTAACAATCAAGATTCAAGAAATCAGAGACAATTTCCCACCAACAGAAATGAATATAGCAATTTTTAAGATTTTAAATCCCCATTATGGATATAATTGGTTTCACCCAGATAAAGCAATCCAAACAAATTGACTATAGAAGTCAAAGACTTCGGAAAATTAAATCTTATGCCAATGGATAAGGATAGCTTGAAGAGCAGTTCTAGGCTAAGAAATCAGCACGTTTCCTTCAAGGCTCTATTTGTTACACTATAAAATTTAAAAAATAAAAAATAACATAAACTTGTGTGCGCTGGATCGGCTACAAATTTAGTCAACTTATAATCTTTACGCTGAAGGGCTAAAATATTTGAGTATGACTTATAACTCAAGACAGCATCTTTCATTGGTTCTTTTCCAACTTGACTAAATGAGTCCTAGCTGCCAAATCTTAATAACAAGCTTACTGCCCATCCAGTCATCCCAACCCCAATTCATCTCTTTGTCTAAAACGAAACGCTCTTCTAGGGGGACAAAAGCACTCCGCAGAAAATCACACACATGTTCAAAACCATATGGTAACATAACTGTCCCGTACTAAACATTCAATCTCTAACCAGGAAAGCACTTCAAAACTAGTACCGGGTTAAGCAGCAAAATTCCACATTTTCACTAAATTAAAATGAAATAACCAACAGCATTGCTACTGTTGCCTCTTATAAACAACAGGGGAAAATGTTATAAATAACCATGTATTATACTATAGTGAGTGCACAATGTGATCAATTCTACTAAGGCGACAAGGCGTTTATGAAAAAGAAAAAGGCAAGGTTGTGTCAACCCCAATTTGCCAAACCCTGAAATTAAGAATTAATCCTCTGTTTTAATTCACAACTGCCAACTCTAAATCTCTATTTACCCTCCAGAAGATATTGAGGCCAGTTTATACCCTTCTAAAGCCAGTGCAACTACATATTACACAGTCGCATCGGCATGACCTTATCAAGGGAACAACAGGAGTACCAGGCACACAAGTTATGTAATGTGAAATGAACAACGAAAGGAAACCTACCAAGAATCCAACAGCTTGCTTTGTGTGTTTAAGTTCATCCCATGATGGGCCTGCATACTGCAATTACAGGAATCACCATAACCATCAACTAATACTGAATTTAAATGCAATAAGGTACCATAACTAATAATCAAACAGGAAAAGTTTTGGTTGGTGGAATGTTCAGATCTTAAACAATGTGGAAATTCCACCTTCAATACTCATTAGTGAGAAATTAAAAAGTTACCTCTTCTTTTGCTTGGGCACACCATAGTTCCAATTCAGCTAAGCCGGATTTGACATACTCCCCATTGCTAAATGTGCAGCATTCTCGACGGAGAAGAAGGCTGTAGAAGAATATATTAACACCAAACTTTGTAATTTATAATTTATTCTTATGGTCTTGTCTACAGTAACAGGAAACTAGAGACAAAATAGTAATTTACCTATTGAAGAGCTGTACATTAATATATGCAAAAGTTTGAGTGAAAGTCTTCTGAATAAGTATTGGAGGCACCTGAAAATTTTTTTTAAAAAAAAAGAAAAAAGTCAAAAAGATGGTAATACTCCACTTTAATAACATCAAAAGAGAAAAATACATACGAAATTTTCTTTTAATGTGCAGAGCATCTTGTCCAGGCACTGAATAATGCTCTGCCAGTGAGTAGCTGGAGAACTATCGCCTTCTGACTCTTCAGATGTTTTAAAAGCAGTTCCCTTGGACGTCCTAGGTGCCTGAGACATAGAGTAATGCATTAACAACATAATATATATGTATATATACAGCAATTCCAAGATAAACTAGTAGCTTTCATGCATATAAGCAAAGCATAAAATATTGATCTAGAATGGCATTTTGCCACTATCTTAAACAACTTTTAAAAGTAACAAAAGACCATTGAAGCTCAAGTCAGAATAATCCTAAACTGCTGCTCAACATACAAATCCATACAAACTACTTATAAAGAAAGATTAAATAAACCAGCACATGATATCCTCAGGAACCTAAATATGTAGAAAATGGGAAAATAAGCTTACAAAGAAATGTCAAATCTCCATGGATCAATATGTATTAACTTTCTGTTGATCAAACAATAAATCATTCACTTTTAGAACTTCATTCCATGCAGGGCAGCAAGAAATAAACTGCTTCCATGGAAGTCAAGGGAGATGGGCTTGTCAAGTTACATATTTGAATGTGTAGAAACAGGAAATAGTTTGAAAAAATGTCAAATTAAGATGAAATTCATTAAGATCATAACATGCAATGTGAAAATTAACAAAAAGCAATAACTTTCAGTTGATCATACAACAAATCACTCTTTCTACAAGTTCAAGCAAAGCAGCGCACCAAACTTAAGCGTTGCAGGCATTAAAGTACGTTAGGATACTGTTTCAAAAATAAGCCTCAGAAAGACCACAGTGCTTTCACCTGATATAGCAACTAACAGATTTTGAAAGTTTGTAAAGTCACTCACTGGAAAGATTTGATGATTGAAAAGCATAGTTCCCTATACCTGAATACAACAAGAAATAAGTGGTGACAAGTCCTTCTTCAAGTTATCCCTAATGATTCCATATATCTTTTCTACATATGCTGTTAACTGCTGCTTAAAAAGCAGAGCTGGATACTTGGCCTCAACCTGACGCACTACGCCAACCGAAAGATTGGCAGAAGATGAACGAAAACTCTGAGAAAGAACAACACCACATTACATAATTTTCTTGCACAACCTCTAAAGTCATTCAACAATATGTTGATGAAGAGTTAGTTTTTTTGTTAGTTTTTTGGTACTTTCTTATCTCTTTTTTTTTTTTCTCTTGCCAATATGTTAGAGAAAAATTCAGTAATTTAAAGAATGGGCACTTGGTGTAAACAGTTTAGAGAGATTGTAATGAATTATCTCAATACTTGGGTCATCCGTGAAAATAAAGATGTTGGAGCAGGAGGTTTCTGTGCTGCACTTGAACTAGGGGCTTTCAAACTACGTTGAAGCAAAAACAATAAAGCAGACGTATTCGACAGCCAATAAGCCATGTGATCATTGTTGTCCTGATCCTGCAAAATATCATGTCATATCCTGAGTGTTATATTTGATTTATTTACCGTCATCATTTCAGTTCCTTAAACCTCACCAATCTGAAACATAATTTAAGAATCAGGGAAAGTAATCTGAAATAATTCACTGGCAAAGACAGCAAATCCATATTCCCACCTACTACTCATATCTAAGTAATAGCATTTTAACAAAGTAATAGAGAAAAAATTTTGAATTAAAGATGATAATGATAATAATAACACCAGCAACAATTCTTTGAATTAAACAATAAATTAAGAGTTTCTTGAATGCCAAAAATAACATTCAACTGTAATATGTGAATCGGTGTTAGTTTTTTAGTCATTTTCTCACATTTAGCTAAATAGGATATTGCTTTTCTGTTTGCATTTGCTTTATTGGAAAATACTTACACAAGTAAAAGACAAAGCAGCACAATATTGAAACTTCTATTTTCTGCCCGACTTGTCAAAATACTTCTCTGAAAACTTTTATACAAGCAAGGAACCAAATACAAGTTACCCGCTTTCTTAAGCTAACCACCAAGAAGGCATTTTCTATGAATAGATTGTAATGTTCAAACTAAAAGTTGCTAAAATAGTTTTTATTACAGCCTATACCACTGAAATCTCTACATCAGCGAGAAAAGGAGGGTTGATGTTGATGAAAATTGACAATGAGTTGAGATTATACCAAATACAAGCTTTTGCCAATAACAAGTTACCTCTAGTGCAGTGCCAATCATCTGAATAAGACGATCAAATACACTTGTCTTTTCTGCTTCAAATGATTTCCAGTGGAGAAGGCATTTGTATATCGTAAATGCTGCAACTGGCTTTTCTTGATTGAATCCCAGATTATGTGTCACACATTTGATTAGAGTGTCTGCATTCTCCTGTAGTAGAAGTAATACATACAACAAAAATTAATCCCAAGAAACTTCACTGAATACAAATACTTGAAAACAAAAGGTAGAAAAGCGGAAACCAGTTCCATCATTTCTTCATACTTGTTGCCTTTCAATGTGTGATCTCCTCAATTTACTATCTTCTCTACCAAACCTTTTTGATGGACCAGAGCTCAGTTGTGCCTGTCAGAAAGAGCCTTTGATCTCAGATTATAGAAGCAACAAAGAACCAAGAATGCAGATGTATCTCATAGACTGAAGTAAAAGGCAGTTAAACAGTCTCTACATTCTTCACTTACATGGTGACCATTTTCCAGAGGCTGCAAAGTGAAAAATAAAGATCAAGAAGGAAAATTAAGTAAAAAATAATCAGAACCAGCAAACCAACTCACAAAAGCATGCTTAAAGATAGCTTACGGCAGATGTTGAAAATGACAAATGCTGCGACATTTTTCTACTAGGCGCACTCAGCAACGCTTGCTGTCGCAAAATCTGGTCCTCCGTTTCCATGTCCAAAATCTTCTCTTCAAGCCTGTTTGAAAGGATAGAAAATCATTCTGATGAAAGGAAACACCTCTAGCAATAGAATGAAAATCCTATTGACTAAACATTCATATTAACATAAACATCAAACTTATATTTTTTGCAGTTCAAAATAGGATAAACCTCTGCATTGCAGTTTTTAGCTCAATTATCTTCGACTCTGCGTCCATAGCCTGCTTTAGCCGCTCTTCACTGAGCTTGTTTGTTTCCTCATATTTCCTCTCTGTTTCATCAATTTTCAGTTCTAATGAACTTACCAAAGCCTGCAATGAAATTGTGGCAAACAAGATTTCAAGAAACATAAAGGCAGAACCTTAGAATTTAAAGCTGACAGCTAGCAAGCTTTCATTCAAACCTAAGGCTTAATCGGGAAGCAACAAATTTCCAATGATACCTTGAGCTGTTCATTTTCAGCAGTAAGTTTTTTCGTCAATTCATCATCAATAACAGGGACCTGTTGAATGACTGGAGCTTGTTCAGCACCGTCCTTTGCAGCTTCATGTTCCTTCATTAGCAAGCCCCTTGTTTCTTCAGCAATGTTTTTTGCCACTTCACGTTCTTTCATTAGCAAGTCCTTTGTTTCCTGAAACTCAAGCTGCATCTTTTGCAACACAGATTGCAACCTTGAACTTTCCTGGTTTTTAGCTTCCTCAAGGTCAACCTGCCCTAATGAATGAATCACTTAGAAACAAGAAAAAGTTGGACTGCAGTTTACTAAATAGACTTGAAACATAATATATAATCCTACCTTTTGCTAACCTTTCATGCATATTTTGCTATAGGATCAAAAACAGGTAGAATTGGACTCATTCAAGCAAAGGTAACTTTTGCAAAAGCATTAGTAGCAGCTTCTCATGAAACAAAAGTAAAATGCTATCATCATGTATAGGCAAAACCAAACTAGACAGCAATTTTATCAAAACGTAAAATCAGCCGACACTTTAATGAATGGGAAAGCATAAGACATTCACCTTAAAAAAAATTTAGATCATAGTTAATTACGAGTTTTTTTACCAAACAGATATTGAAGATTCTAATGAATGGACAAATAACTTTACAACATCCATACGGAAATGTTATAAACCCATCTCTTATAAAAATAACATTATAATAATCAGGAAAAGATTTACCCTCATTCGTTTCTCCAGCTGCAAGCGCCATGTAAGTTCTTCAACTTGCTTTTCCAGCTTACTTTTGGCTTCTTGGAGAGCACCAGTTTCTTTGGCAGCCTGCATACAGAGAGGTAGAAGCAATTGAAACAATCATGCACATATTAATGAGCTTGTAGGTGAACCTAACAGATCACAGGAGATTATAATTTCAACTGATGCAAGCAATAGAAGCTGAGAGAAATTTATTATTCTATTTCTCAATAAATTGCTCTTATCAGAGATTGATGCTAGATTGGAATAACAATAATATTCACATAGCAATGGAGCATATTAAGAAATAATATTATCTGAAGAACTTGTTGGAACAAAAATATGAGAAATACCCATGCAAGAGAAGATCATGAACTTAAACCAATTCAAGAAACAAAAGAAATAAAGAAATGAGAAAATCACCATTTTTAGCTGCCGTAATTCTTTACGTGCTACTCTTGCTCTCCAGGCACATTGTGTGGTAATTGCTGCTTTCTTTAACCTTAGATAATGAAGCCTGGCCAAGAATCGTCGACATTCACTCTGAACAACATGAACTCACATTGTATTAGTACACTGATGTACAAATTATAACAGAAGCTGAAAAGACAAAAGGAATCCGCATTATTCTTTTCTGAACTAACCAACGGCAATGTTACTGCAATAAAAAATAAAAAAAAAACATAGGAAGCGAGACTAGGCCCTTTTTATCAGTAAGAATCTAGAACCTAGGTGAGTCCAATCCTACACTTTACAACCTAGGGCACACCTGAGACTGCTGCTACTCTTTACAATCACAATTCACAACTAGTTGGAGTGCAGTGTAGACTGTTTCTCCCTTCTTAATTTTATTCTTTTTTATTGGCAGAAACTAGGTTCTACTCAAGAATGAACTTGGTACAACTTGATCTAAATGACACACATTCTTATTTCCAAAGCCTACTAATGGTTGAAGAGAAATACAGATTTCTCGAAACAGAGAAAGAAAAGGAAGTAGATACCAATATCTCTTTAGTTAATAGGATTCTATCTTTACCTGAATTATGGTTGCAGCTCTTGTCTGCTTCCTGAACAGAAGCTCATTACGAGCAGTCATCCCACGCATGCCTGCTTGAATGGAAATAGCTGAGAAGTACAGATTCTTGTACCCTTTCCTGGCAAGAAATTTGCGTGAATGTTTTTGAATATTCAGACAAGCAGCTTCTCTTCTCATCTTCTCATATTGATGTCGTGCCACTTGTCCTACAACCAGGTTAGAGAAAAGAACAGGGAATAGATATTGCAGCATTTCCAACTATTGATACAATTAAAAATTGTACATATATGAAGTGCTTGTTACCTCTACACAAGGCTTGAATTTGTATGGCAGATAACCTCAACAACAAAAAGCGTTTGCAAACCAAATATGTACGGACTTTTCTCTGTATAACGCTTGCTGATCTTCCTAAAACCTCACTTCGACGTGCATCTAGTTCAGCCATTTGACCAGCTCTGAGAAAAATTTTTGTTTTACCAATCTGCAATGGCAGCAAATCTGTAAGGTACAGTATTAAATGGTGTATGAGCTTAACAAAAGCGAGTAAGCAACAACATTAAAATGCAGTAGACATTAAAACTGACGTAATCAGTCAGCAAGCTAGAGATGTGGACATGCTTATTGTATATGAACTCCCCAAGAAACACATGAAATAACAAAACCTCCCCAGAGTTACTTTTGCTACATTGGGGAACATGAATGTGAAAGAGTTTGATTTAGTTTATTATAAAAATTGCAAGGAAAAAATGCACACACTATGGTTCAATTAGTTAAGGGTCAATATATCATATACATTAAAGGGGTATAAGAAGATGAATTTCAAATTCATAAAATCCTATAGGCATTTCAAATTCAACTTCAACAGTAAATAGGCATCTTAGCAAATCCATGAGTTTGAACACAGTTTGTACTAAAATGAAATCTAAATCCCTTCCTTCAATTCAAGTTACCAAACGCTACCTTTAGGAAAAGTTATAATAAAAAGGTGTACCTGATAACCACTGAGGTTGGCTTTCTCCAGAATCCTCTTGCTAGCAGTGACCTCATTATAACTACCACTGAATAAGTAAAAGATAAGACAGTTATGCACCTCATGGTAACTCATAGATTCTGGTAACATCATTCTAAAGAATAAAGGAACACCCTAAAATAGAAGTTATGATTTTGAACTACATTTGCGAATCTTGTAAAAGTTACCTTCCATTTAGCACCTCTGGAGCCAATATGGCAAACCGACCTATAAATTCCCGAAACATCTTTCGAGAAGGAAAACCAGCACAACTAATTCTAATTGCCTCCATCACTCCCTAAAAATTAAACATATACCAGAATCATGTTGCACAGACATACGGACAGGTTTCTTATCAGCAAAGCAACGATTGACCAAAATATCAACACTTACCCCACATCGAAGTTGTTGTAGGACATTATTGTTTTCAAATATTGCTGGCTTAAGAGCATTATTTGGCTTTACACAACGAATGTAGTGTGGTTCAGTGGTACTCAAAGTCTCAAGCAAAGCTTGGAGTTGTTGCTGTATAAAGAACAGGTATGAGTGAAAATGAAAGAAACAGATGAAGCATATACTCTACCTTCAACATACAGACTGAAGCGGAAACAGACCTTGAAGCGGGTACCTATTGAGGAAAACTTTGATGATTTGGAAGATTCCTCAGGTAAAGGTGGAAACAAGCTTGATACAAAAGAGCACCCTGAAGCACCCAGTAGAGCTTGATGCTCTGGAACAACGTAATCTTTGTTCTTATCCAGGAAAAGCTCAGTCTGGTAAGTCACCTATAGCAGAAATCCATTTGCAGTGAATATTTAGCAATTGTCCAGTTAGATTTGCCAGACGCAGACTTGAGATCCTCGCTGAACCAGGCTGATGTGACTTTTTCTAGCTAATGTTTGAGACCATTTTTAGATTTATTTGACATCCAAATTGCAGAACAAAACAAGGTTACCAGTTTATTTTATTTAGGTTTTATGTAACTTGTTGAACCAAGGTTTTTCTAGGAGATTTCATATTTGCTAGAAATGGGTTGTCATGAATAATTTCAGGAGAATTAGTACGTGGGTCCATCTTTTTCACTCTAACTGGTTTTTCCTTTTTCTCTTATCAGCTCTACCTAGCAAATTAGAGCTGCGGTCGTTAGTCAATTTTAACTTATCTTTTCTAAGTTGGACATCATTGTATTCTGCTGGGTATAAGGAGTGATGAGCAGCCAAATACACACTATCATTCAAATTTACTGGAGAATAACTAAGATATTCTCAGCAGCCTTATGCCATTAAGTGCCTCCAAAATGTGGTTGCTAAGGATCCTAGCATAGTGAAGATACTTACATCGCCAGCATAATGAGAAATGGTGAAGTCAGTGCGTGCCAGCTTAGGCTTACTGAAGCGTTTATGATCTTTAAAAGTTTGATAAAGCTTTTGCGCAAATGTCTCATGTGTTGATCTGGGGAACATACTATGAAAAATAACAGTAGTTATTGTCACAATATGACGGGGTGTTTGAAGCAAAAGAAATTTATCATTGATTTGCATTTTGATACCTACCAAGCCTCATCAAGAAGAGCTATGATGCCACCAGGTTTCTGTAAGCATAAAAGTAAATATTAGCAGAAAAATTTCCATTGCACATAATGTCAAATAGTCAAATACATACCCCCAAAAGGTCCTTCCACAGTGTTAAATTTGAAAAAAAACAAAAAAAAATTACAAACATCAGCAACATTTAAAAAAAGAAAAATTGTCCACGTTGAAAGTTTAACAGGGAAGTGGCAAACATTTTGACGCAGATGGTTTATTTCTCTACTAAACTAATAAATTTCTTATAAAAGAATAACCAGATAAAACATAAATCCAGGAGAAGAATTAAAGGTACAGAAGATAATCTCCTGTAACAGGCAACTAAAAAACAGTTTAAGCATTACTAGGAAACATGACAAATACTCATACTTCACATCCTCCACTCAATAACTAACAAGATACATGGAATCTTCTCAAAAAAGAAAGAGAGACCAAAAAATATTTCTGAAACCAATATCAACCTTCGCGATTTAACCTTCTAATAGAAAATTACTAAAATTCTGATTGACATAAAGCTTGCAAACAAAAAGTGATTGTAGCATGGTGGCCAAGCAATCTTTGTGTAAGATTCATCCAGCACATCCAGTAGGCATGACAGATGCATTTTCAATCTAGAGACATGGTAAATGCATACATATACACTCAGACTTTCTCAATATATACATACACATATAAGCTGAGTTTGTCACATAAATTGCAAATTAAAAGTTAAAAACAACAAACTAACAGGTGACATACCTTTTCAATAAGATCAAGAATATCTTGATTATCAACAAATTCTATATAACTCCAGTCAATTTCTTCCTTCGTATATTCCTCTTGCTCCATCTTAAAAACATGCTGGCAAACCACAGCACCAGTTACATTAAGCATAGCTTTAATAACGTTAAAAGTGAAAATCCTAAAGACAAGCAACAATCTAACGCCTAACCTGATTAAAATGCTGCTGCAGCTTTTCATTTGTCAAATTGATACAAAATTGCTCAAAACTGCATGTATAAAAATTTTATGAAGTATGTTAAGTGTTGACAAAACCAAACTAAGGAATGTGGTAAACGATAGTGCACAGCACACACTATAAAACTTGAAAAACAACAACTGCAGGCAGAATGAGCTTTAATATAGAATCTCACATCATCTGGATAGAAAAATTAAAAAATACTGACCACAGTAGCCAGGAAAGAGCATTACTAACACCTAAAAAGTTTATCAGCAATAGAGACCTGGCATGATCTTTAAGGAAACTTTTAACATTGTGGTAAATCATCAAACCAAATTAGAAGTGCATCATGGCCTTAAAATTTTGAACCTAATTAGACATCCCGATCATAGAAAAAGTTACAGGGATGTCATTAAAGAAATTGATTTCTATAAATGACGAAAACAAAGCATACCGGCTAAGCACCTGTTTGTCTTGAAACTCTCAAATCCATAAATATCCAGAACACCAATCAAGGATTTTGACTCCGGATCCTGACTAATAGAAATATTTATCTTGTCCACAAGCCTGGGGAAACCAGAGGGAAAGATGTTAAGCAGAAAAAAAATATAGAATAAGGTGTTTATTCTGTATATCTGTGAGTGTCTCCTCAGAATCAATCCATCTAGTACATTGAAACTTACCAGTCAAATAATTTTGAATAAACAATTTTTGCCAAAGCATCTCTGCTGACAGCTGCGGCATCAGGGTCAAGTGATTTTGTAATGCTCTCATCACGAGTTACAATAACACGTTTACATAAGGAGTCTTCAAGAGACTTCTCATCACACCTAAACAAGAAAGACATATTAGATTTTTTCTACTTACATCTATGCATAAGGACAAAAAAATTAATATCTAAGAATAACAATAGCAATAACAAATTACATAAATAGTTCAGCTGCAGTTTTCAGATGGAACCGAGATTTATCATCCTTAGGTTCAGCAGAATCTGTTTCCTGCCCCTTTGCAAACTCAACATTTCCTAAATGTAGAATTGCAGCCACAACTCGAAATATCGCATCCTAACACAGTAACATCAAGCAGAGTTTTTTCACTTTAAATAATAAAGAATCACTTAAAGAAAAAGACGAGCAATTCCAACTAAAATAACTATCCGGATGCACTACCTGTTCTGCCTGACCGATCCCTACGACATCCATAGCTCTCCTAGTCACAAGATACTCCTTTGCATCATTTAATTCATCCAGTTCATAACAATTTGACTGGTTTAAATAATGAAAAGCTCGTGGGTTTCCCAATTTGTACTTCTCGACATCCTGATGACATGTATAAGCAAAAATAATCAGAAAAATCTTAAAATGCCTCTCTTGTAACAAACCGGTCTGCAAAGGCAAAGATGAGAAGCTTATGTTACAATAATAAAGTCAACTCTTTTATCACAAGATGTATCATGAGGCCCAAAACAGTTTTATTGCCATGTTGCATTAACCATAACCTTTGTGGATTATGAAGCTCCAAACATGAATACGATAACCCATCTTGACATGGGAACAATCTACAGAATAACATGACCAGAATTTTATTCCTCAGCCCAGAGAATTTGAAATCACTGCTAGCTATCTAGACACCTAACTTTAGCAACTTTCTGCACTACATTTGAGTCTAAAAGAATAACCAGTTCCAAATACTGAGGTATCATTTGTTTTGAGGGAAACTACTCTGAACAACAGAAATAGATTAAGCTAGAACAGTTCTTCTACTTTTGAGTTTTGATTTTTTTTTCTTTTTTTTAATTAGCATTAAAATTTGACCTGAATTTGTCTGTGAAGCCAAGAGCAGAAAACTTAGAGGAAACATTGTTACCTCAGGTGGTGCAGCACAAAGCATATAGAAGCAATGATAGTTTCTCTCCGGATCAGACACTTGGCAAACACGAGATCTTTCTAGCAAATAAGTCCTGATTGCAGCTCCTGAAATCCTTCCCTTTTGATCAAACTGAATTTCGACAAACTTTCCAAAGCGGCTGCAGTTACATCATATTCAATTAGGTGCAGTCTTCTCAACAAATAAAACAAGACACTAGACACATAGATCCTCAAGGCATGAGGAATAAACCTATGTCCAGAATATAAGTTTCCAACCTTGAATTATTATTTCTGACAGTCTTTGCATTGCCAAATGCTTCCAGAACAGGATTAGACTACAAATATAAGAATAAAAAAGTTAGAGCAAACATATACTTTTATTCAAGCAACCTAATTTTCCAAGAAGGAAGAAGGGTAACTCTACACCCAAGAAACAACATCAAATTCACAATTTCGCATATTGTAAAACTGAATAAGTTAAGGAGATTGAGCTACCTCCAAGACTTTCTGCTCCACAGACCGTTCCCCATCCTTGTTATCTCTCCCTCCCATAAAAGCTAGGTAGCGCATAAGCATCTTTGTACTCTCTGTTTTACCAGCTCCACTCTCCCCGCTTACCAAAATTGCTTGGCTTATACTCTCGTTGATCATCTGTCTGTTGAAAACATTTATAACATTAATGACACGCATAAAAAATGCAGAAGAACTCTATGATTGATAATGAGAAGCATAAAAACAGACTACCTATAGGCAGAATCTGCAACAGCAAATGGATGTGGGCTCAGCTCACCAAAAGCTGCCCCTTTGTATTGTTCCATCATGTGATTGTCGTATAAATGTGGCAGTCTTCGAAAAGGATTTACAGCAATCAATATATTCCCTGTGTAAGTCTGGTATAAACATCTGCACATTTAGCTTCGCAAACAAATAGATATCTCCACCAAAAATAAAACAGTCATACCAAAATGAAAGCAGCCTATTCACACTCAGCCATCATACATACTCAAAAGAATGCAATATGTGAAACATGATGCGAAATAACTAACTTGGGTAACCACTGGCCAACTTCAATATAATATCACAAGACAGAAATGGATGCATTATGAGAAACATTCTGCGAAAAAGCTAATTCGAGTAACCCCTGCCAACTTCAAACTAAATATAATAATAAAAAGAAAGTGGTAATGGGACATAAAATGAGCTCTAATGCTTACGTATATTTCATTAATATCAAATCGGCATCTTAAATTCTGCAAAACCCCAGGTTCATGTAAATATGCTAGCTTCACCATATCATCAACACCGCATGAAGGAAATTCAGGATCCTTTGGATAGACGTTAGATATCTTGGCCACAACCTACACAACATGAAAAGAATACAAGGTCACAAACCTTTCAAAATCCAATTTCATATTCTCAAACAAGTACTAAAAAAAGAAAAAAAATCTTCGAGACCAGCATTTATATTGAAGGAAAAGTAGAGCTTGAATAAATGACACATCCTGTTATATAGTGAAGAACTGTGTCCGTAATCCAAAGAAAGTATGTTTTCATCTACACAGTATTTAAAAAAAACTAACTGAAACAATTTCTATTTGGTTCCTGAACTACACCAATAAAAAAAGGAAAAAGAAAAAAAAGGAAAAATCAAATAGTATATGGAGAACAAGCACTCACCACCTTCTCCGTTGTACAGTTTATAGTAATCTCTTCCCCATTAATTTCTGTCACTTCCCCATCTATCCAAGCTTCCTCTGGATCCTCCACCCAAACAAGAGATCCAACAATAATACTGGATGAAGCAACCTTTGCGGCCATGTAAAAGTAATCAGCATATCAAAGTGAAACAATGGAGACCCCTCTCAAACAACGAAACATAAAGTAAGCTGAAGGTGAGCAAATAGCTTGTAGATGCATTCTTTAACCACCATTGCCACATTGGCAAAACTAACATTATTGTTATCTAAAACAATTTACAACATCCAACTATTAACAAGTTAAAGTTCAAAACCAACATGTCCTGGAGGTGGTTATGAAAACATGACCTCTACACATAACAGGGCTAAGGCTGCGAATGTCGAACCCCCTCCAAATTGCCATTAGCTTTAATAAACTAGCTACTTCTTGAAAGGCTATATTAATGCAGCGCAGGAAAACTTATTGGATGAATTGCGTTAAGCAAATTGAGAGATAGCCACTTTTTTTAATTCATTTCAAATACAAATGTGAAATGTCCATGTTATAAACCATCCATAAAGAATCCTGCCGACTAAGAAAAACATATTAGGAACTGGAATTAGTTCAACAAAACTAAATTCCCCCATAAAACAGCTAGTTAAAATGAAGTTTTGACATAATAAAAAAGACAACTAGTAATTCACATTTAAATGATTAACATTTCTAAATCAATCCAGAAGCAAAACAAAGGAAACAAACAACATTGAGAGAAAAGTTAACTTCGATTAGTTCATTGGAACTAAACGAGCTAACACTTAATCAAAAAACAAAAACTGAAATTAACATAACAACTAACGGTATATATAACTAGAATGCGAATAAATTAGAAGAAAAAGAGGAAAAAAACATTAGAACAAAGAAAATCGCAGGGGAAACGAATGCAGACCATTATTTCTGATTAGATTCAGATCGTAGGCAGAGCCAATAAACCCTAGATCCTTCCCCGGATCAATGCCAAATGAATCAACATAGAAAACTTGTCCTCCAAATCCGCGCCAATAATCAACCAAGAAGCACAACTTTCAAACTCCTCGCTTCCTTCTTTCCTGTCTGGAACGGTGCCTGTGTATCACTTCCTTCTCTTTACAGAATTCCTTTTACCAATGTGCATTCTTATTATATAAATTTATATCGTTCTTTTAATACAGGAATGAAGGGTGTGGAATTCACATTGAAGGAAAATGCCGTTGCAGAAGAAAAGCTATACAATGGCAGACCTTTAAGCCCTTCCTTTTCGCCGACGCAGACGAATCCAAACACCAAAACGAAGTCAAACACTGCCTCGTTCCTGCAATTTTCCTAGGCTTTCTCTCTGATTTTCTTTCTGGCTTTGTTTATTTTATTTTCTTTCGTCTCTCGTTTCGTTTCTCCCTCCTCAACGACGTGAACGCATAAACTCGAGAATCAAAATCAAAGTTCCAAATTTGTCCTTAAGTTTGGAGGGTATTTGCTTACACCGCCATGCTCTAAGTCACTATAACGTTACCTTTTCGACGGCTCTTGAATTGGAAACTTATTGCGGGTCGTTGGGTAGCATAATAGAAAGCATTTCTTGTAGCCCACGTCAAGTCGAGCCCCACCAAATTCTCTGTTCCTTTTTTAGGCCGAAGCCCAACATTTGACTGTCCCAAGCCCAACAATTTTCATTCCCTCAAAGACCTTTTCTAACACGTTAAAAAATGTATAAATAAAAATGTTAAAAGTAACTCAAATCAATAGCATATAGCCATATGGTATAGTATTTTTGGTAAAAACCCCGGTATTTTTGGTAAAAACCCCGGTAATCACATCGGATGATGAATAATTCAGAATCAAGTCGGATCTTAAATGGATAAAAACTCTTCAAAATTTATCGTCTCCACTCAAAAATTCTAATTAACAATTTTTTTTTACATAAGAAATAAGGAAATGAATCTACTTAAATAATGAAATATTTTAAACTCGATATCTCTTATATGAATAAAACTTTACTTAAGGGACATCGAGTTTCTTTACTCAACATACCTTGATAATGACATATAGTATTTACTGGTTGAAACCCATAATTGAAGTCATCTTTAGATTACCAACAACAAAGAAGAGAAAAGCCAAAAATTGGAAATGAAAGACTTGATGAGAGGTTTTTGCATATAGTTTGCAAGTGGGATTTTGATTAGAAATTCATTAGTGAGATCATTTCTAGCAAAGGGGAAAGGCATAATGTCGAATTGAACCCCCAATGTCCCACTTTGATCTTATCATTAACTCTCAAAAGGAGAAGGGGATAAGAAGGTGGTATTTTTACAGAAAAGTCTGATTGGCAAATATGGTCAATAACCAAATTTAATGCGAAATGGAGTACTTTGTACATTACAATGCTTCCCATTCTTGGAGCAGTACGTATAAAGCAGGCTCCCATTAAGCATCTTATAAATTGAAGTCCTTTTCAGCCAGGGAATCCAATGAGGTTCCATCATAAATGAATTTGTTGGCTTGCATTTATGTTGATTTGGTAAGCTTCGGAAGAAAAAAACATGCAAAGGGATGTAAAATTTTGTTCGGTGAAGCCAAGCATATCACTTGCAAAAATGAACAAGGAATACAGAACTCTTGATTGGGTAGCAACATTTTCTGAGAACAATCTCAGCAAATTCCCTGAGAAAATGGGCTTGAGAACTTGGACTATTTTGGCTTGTTTTGCACTGATATGGACAAACAGCAGATTGTCGGTGAAGATAGTTCATCTGCTTAGACCTTCTGGTTTCTTGGCACTGGGTGGTTAAATTTATGACTAATACCTAACAATTTTTTTAATCTGCAAATCACTCACAAGTCACAGAATTCAAATCAAATGCTTGATTTATGAACAAACAAAATTTCAATTACTTGGTGATCAATTTGAATTTGACAGCAAACAGAATGTTAGACAAATTAGTTATAGGGTAAATGTTCTCAATTCTGGACAAATTTTCTCACAACTGACAATGGGGTTCATGGGTTATTATACAGAAAGAAAGATAATCCAAAATAAGAAATTTGACAAAGAAACCAAACTTTATTAAAAGTAAATCACAGAAAATTGAATCACATTCACATCCAACAGAGGAAATGTGCTCAATTATGAGGGTTCTAATCATGTCCTGGAAATGAAAGTAGGCCCAAGCAGAGCTGGCACAAGAACATCATTGGACTAGATAACACACATGCATGTACATTTTCTTTGGACTGATGTTTTGGTGTACCAAAACTTCCATTCTCACCTCACAAATTGAATGTTGATGATTCCCATTCCCAATCAAATGATTTTAGAATTTGGGGAATTGGGAAAAAAACCCCTAACATATATGTTGGAAAAACAAGGTCACATCTGAAAGGAAAGCATTCTCTAGTACAAGTTAGTATAGCTTCCTTGTGAATAACAATGTAGGACCCAGGGAAGTGGCACACAAACTTTGGTTTAATTATTGGATCGTGTCTCTAAATCTTTGTTCCAAAAATCTTGCCATGTGAATGGCTACCATTCTCTTCATTTATCTTTGCCTATATTGTCTTGTGTGTTCATCCTCTTGTAGACTTTAAAACACAGTCTATTTTCTTCACGGGTCTATTTAACACTTCCATCAATTATTTGAGGGAGTTGTCCAATTTCTACCCTTCACAAGTCACAAATATAGCTAAATTTTTCATGGGGGGGAACATTAACTTTTCTTCATTAAATGGAGGAGCCTCTTTGCTAGGGAATTTATGTCATTCACACACACTTCTCTTCTAATCCAAAACCAAACCCAAAAAAATAGTATTGCATTATTTCTTTCAAAGTTCTTTAAGTATGGGTGCATTTCCTAGCAAGAAAAGGAGCAGCAAGCATAGTAATTATGAGAGGAGAAACGTGATGAGTTTGACAGACAAAATGAGGCTTCTTCAGGAGGAAATCAAAGAAATGGTGTATGAGAGGGAGAAGGAAGCAAGAGGGTATGAGAAAGAAGTGATGGTTTTTGCATGTAAAGAGGCTGAGTGGAAGAAAGAGAGGAAGTGGCTGAAGGAGGAAGTGAAGAAGCTGAGGAAGTTAGTGGAAGAGAAAGAAGACAGGATAAGGAGGATGGAAGATTATGCAGTAATCATTGAGAAATCTGAGAAAGGGTGGCCATTGCTGGGGACAAGTTTCCTGTTGGAGCAAATGAGGGAGGAGAGAGCAAGGAGAGATGAGGCTGTGGAGAAGTGGAAGCAACTCTATCTTGCCATCAAGACCGAGCTTGATGATCTCATCCAGAGAACTCATGGTGGGCTAAGCTATCTCTCTTTCCTTTTCTTATACTGTACATAGATATTCTTCCATTTCTTTCTATTATTTTAAAAGCGACTTCAACTCTTTTTCTCATTCAACTACACCCCAACAATAATCGTCAGAGCCAGGTTAACCATGTCACACAGTCTGCACCAATCCAAACCTACCGTTCAGCCTGCAAACCCTCCGTTTTCCATTGGTAGCTATTTAGCTACAGTGTCATTTGAAAAACTTTCACAATGGTTATAAAAATCTTTCTAAATTCCATGTTATCAAATATCTCTTAGATCAACGTCACAACCCCAAAAGCATTTTCATGAATCCGTGTTTGATTTTGCCTCCTTATCAGATGAATGAATGATTAAAAGCTTAGATAACTTGCTGCTTTCCTATATTTTTACATATTTTTTGTTGAGATTTATATAGGAGATGCACTGTATTGGAAAGCTGAGGAAGAGGAGATGGTAGAAGAGCTAAAGAAGGAAGTGAAGAACAAGGAAGAAACAATAGAAGCTTTGAGAACTCGACTGACTTCATTGGAGAGGGAAGAATATGAGAGGGGACGAGAAATGGATATTCTTAGGCAAAGCTTGAGAATTTTGGACAGCAAGAAGAAGACTGCTGCTTATACTTCTGATACAAAAACTACGATTATGGCTCACTATTTGTGAACAATAGTCGTAATATAGTATTTTTAATATTTTTTATACAATAAGTAACTCTCGTTTCTGTAATTTATATATATGATGGATAATTATATAATTTTAATAAAATTTTAAATGGAAATAGGAACTGCTTATGCCGAGGGCCATGGACCCCAATTAGCGTTGAGAACTGGTGCTAGTCCATGGATAACAAACTCCAGCTCTGGTTTACTTCGAAACCCAATTATTAAACTAAGTGATTTAGACCATGGCCCGTGGGTCCTAAAAGTTGAAGTTCGGCTCCTCTCATATTTCTTCGCGGGCCTCATATTATTTTGGTATGATGTGGGCTGGATATGAATCTTTTCTTTTTATTGTTTCTTGAGAATCCCGAGCCATATCAAAATCATATTGGACCCGATTAATCCGGATCCAACCGGGTAAAGTATAGCGTAATCAACTATATAGAATAAAGAAAAATAAGCATTTTTAAATTATACTATTAACATAATTGTTGACTTGGAACATTGTAATTGCATAAGAAGAAAAAGGTCAAAAGTTTCTCACAAAAGAGGAAAAAAAAAAGCCATCTATATTTGAATTTTTTTTTTTTTGGTTATATAATTTATAAGTACCTACATAGGCTTGGCTACTCAGCCAATGGAAGTTCCTTTCTCGGCTGGTTTTTCTTCATTATTTCGAGAGCTTGCGGAAATTTGGTAATTCGTTCTCACACTCTGGACAAAGCAATAGCGATTAGAATAAGCCATTTTCAATAGTAGGGTGACATCACAAGTGAAACTTTTGATCAGGCAGTAGGATTTGAGGAGGAAGGACATTTCAACTATTCAACTATGATAGTGTACCTCTAGCAGGGAGATGTAGTAGAAATCCTCCATGTGCTGCATAAGAGCACTCCCATCACGAATTGCACGGAATATATTGATTTCTGTTTGCAGTATCTGTTCAATGAGTTCTCTTTCTCCTTTCATCTGTACAGATCGTTCACATTATCACAAAAATCTTGAGGATTTAACGAGGAAATATAATAAGCTTGATGACGTCTTGATCATCGGTACAAGTTGAAAAGGTCAAAATAAATATAATTAGACAGCTAGGAGGAGCTTACAAATTCAGTGACAAGAACATCTGGTGTGTACTCCCCAATCACATCACCCTGATAACCATCTTTCCAGAGCTCCATATTTTCCTAAAAAAACATGTCAGAAACTTATAAAAAGATAGAATGCATTAACTAAGATGGATAATTCCGTATATTGTGGTTATAAGATCAGTAACATCAATCATGTTAAAATTAACTTAAAAGAATTCGTGATGTTTATTGGCAAAACAGATTTCTTATTGCCAGATTATTTACAGAGATAAAGAATAAATGATTTCGGATTTCCAAAAAGAGGTAAGGCAAATCTAGCAATCAAGGTCACTTGAGTCACCCCAAAAGTGAAATCTCTTACAAAAGTTGCTAAACACCATTTCAAATCAACACAAACAAATAATAGACATCAGCATGAAAAGCATCCTGTCCGTATAATTTTACACCGATTCAATTCAAATCAAGACATGTATATCATGACTATAAGCCCCAAATATTGAGTTCCAAATAAAAAGGACTCACCAAAGCATCTCTTAATTCTCCAGCAGCAAGATAAACAGGCTGAGCCACATGGCAATAACCCATCAAACGAGGCACAGTTGGTATAATGTCTCTGTGGTTTACTATTCTCCAGCTATCTTTAACTTTCTGCAAAGGTAGGCATTCAATTGAATAAACTTTAACGGTATGTCTCAAGTATCCCAAATAAGATATAGACATCAATCAGGATTGTTAAATGAGCATTGGTATCTGATGGTAGAAATTTTCGTAACTAAATTCCATGCATCTGGAAGCAATTATTAAATTCAAGCACAAAACTGACAAAGCGTGCCAAGTTTTTAACCAGCCTCTATTTATCACCCAAAACAATTCTTAGAAAAGTAATCTTCAATAAACGAAAAGAAGAGAAGGTGGTAGAGCAGGACCGGATCACTTTCTGACATCAATAAGTTAAAACTTCATTATATACTTTGCCAATGCAAGTAATCTTACCTCATTATAAACTTCTGCGAATCTTCTGTTACCAACTCTTGGAGAACCAAAGTTGTACATAGTCACTGAAATAGCCCCACACCTGATACACAAAAGAGATAGGCAGCTCAAGTATAATTTCTCTGTGTTTCTTTGTACCATTTTAACAGGATATCATGCACTAAGAGCAAAAAAAAAAATAATGTCATTCTTAAGTGAAAAGAGAGAGAAACTTACTTTGCTAATTGACTTGATGAAAGCTCAAGAGCTAGCAGGGTAGCTAGTGCACCACCCAAACTATGACCAGTCACATAAACTTGCCATCTATGCTGTAGCTCTGTACTTTCGTCACTGTCATGCAAACATGTGCAGAAAAGTTCAGTTGTCTATAAGCAATCTGTGTTTTACAACTTCAAATTTGCAATGTATAAGCCTTCAGCTTAACATCAATGACATTAACCTCCTCGTTTCATGGAATCAAACACTGAAATACAACTCTAATATCCTTTATCAAGGTTAATTAAGAGCTTAAAGAGAGATATTTGTTAGAGATCCAGTAGCCTCTGAATGCGTAATAACCTTATCACTATTAGTAAATGTAAAGCAAGCGAAAAATATTTGAAAAACTTCAATCATGTTTTACATATATAAAGAGAAACTAAACATCACTGCTAAAGAATTATAAATATATGCAAAACCCTTTTTCCTACATGTCAAAATGTTAGTTTTATGCTTGAATTGGAGAATCAGCAAAGAGAGGAAGAAAGTCCAAGGCTAAAACTTACGCATATCCGATCGCTTTTTTAATGAGGGAGATAATCCTTTTCCTAACAGAATCATATGCGCTTAAAAATCCACTATGAACCTGCAAAAGTACAGCCAGGTGTCACTATTTAGTCATGCAAGTAAAGTCAATAACAGTTGTGAAAAGAAGTATTCCATTTTACCCAAATAAGCCCTTACTCTTTGATTTATAATTATACCGAAACACGCCACTATTCTTTTATTTTCTTCTCTCCTTTGATTTGTATCTGAGGGATAGTGACTTGTTTAGGTATAAATCAAAGGATAAGGGTTTATTTGTGTACCAATCAAAGGATGGAGACTTATTGGGCGCAAATCAAAGAATATGGGCTAATTTGGTACAAATAAAAGAATAAGGAGTTTTTTTTTTTTAAGATAAAGTGCAAAAGAAAAAATTAAAAAAAAAAAAAAGACAAGGCGAATAAAGTGTTAGCATACTTGAACTTCTTGCTTGAAATCTCCACCAATCCTTTCAGGGTTCAGCCTACATAGGCAGAATAAAAGTTGATATTAGTAAAACAAGTTACAATATGGGCCTCACTATAATTAGATTATAATTGTGAATGATGATTGCCTTAGGAAATATAGCAAATGGCAATGATTTTTACCTACAAAAACTTTGAAGAATTTATTCTTAACTTCAATATGACTCAGACGTATACCAGGGAATAAAGTGAATCATTGCCTGGTTGTGTGTGTGTGTGTGTGTGTGTGTGTGTGTGTGTGTGAGAGAGAGAGAGAGAGAGAGAGAGAGAGAGAGAGAGAGAGAGGGAGGGAGAGTAGGATAGAAATTTGCGATTTACCCAGCAGGAACAAGCATTGAGAGAGGAGGAGGGAGAGTAGGATAGATATTTGAGATTGACCCAGCAGGAACAAGCATTAAGAGAGGAGGAGGGAGAGTAGGATAGATATTTGAGATTTACCCAGCAGGAACAAGCATTAAATCTGTCCGTAAGTCCTTCCATCTAGCCTGGATGATCAATAAATTATTAAATTCAACTATATGCTAAACAATCATTGAGAATAGATAGATCATGGAAAACTTACTTGTTCAGTCCCCCTAAAGGCAATAACTAATCGCTTTCTTGCTAAATCACGCCAAATTGCGACCTGCAGGTTTCTACAACTTAATATTAATACAAATATGAGGTGTGAAATAGAGGTTTCCAAGAATGAGAAAATTATAGGCAAAAGTCAACTTATGTTCGATGAGATAAAAGGTCACCTGGGTATCTGTAGTTTCATTATCCAGAAAACATAATTTCTCAAACTCAGATTTGATAAAACTTGGATGGCCCAGTGAAGTGGCAAGCATTGCCCAGGCTTCCATAGCACTTTCAGCAGTTGCAAAGAGTTCTTTCATTTCTTCAGCCTTTTTCTCATCTAGAACTGTACAATTCAGTGAGCTAGGGAGCTTCTCAGTACCGCTGTACATGGAGACATTGCTTTCAGTTTCAGCAGAGGAGTCTTTTTTAGTTTCACTCTCTTGTCCTTCCTTTTTGGACCGAGAAACTGCAGCAGTCAACACCATTAATCCTCCTAAAACGGAATCAGTTTGTCTTAATAAATCCTGTGTTGCCTTCTTTATGTCTGGAAGTGAAGATTGTATAGTGCTAATGTTAAGTGGTCGAACCGCTTTATCCTTCTTATCATCTGGACCTTCAGGAGTTCCAGACTCAGATTCAAGCACTTTATCGCCTTGAATAGCCTGATCATGAGGAGTTGCAAGCCCAGACTCAATATATTTAGCTTCCGCAATTTTTCGGGACTGTAGGCCAACTTTACTTAACAAGTCAAATCCATCCCATTTTAATTTCTCTGGAACAGGAACCCCAAGTTTCTGAACAACATTTTGATTGATAACATCAGCAAAGTTCTTCCAAAAGTACTTGTCAAAATGCAAAGCTTCAATAACTTGTGCCATTGGTTCAGTGCTCTGCTCTTTTGCTGTGCCATCATTATCCAAGTGAAACTCCTCTGAATTATTTTCATTGTTGGTACTTTTGTCACTGGAAGAGGCTTCTGAAATATCCATAAGTGAAGAAACCTCTGATACAACAGAATCATTGGAAGTCCCAACACCACCTGCCCCATTCTGATTACCATTCAACAATCGTTCCTTCAAAAAGTATGCATCATTAAACGACTTTAACTGCCCAAAGGCATATTCCACAAACTGGCGTGCCGGCACGGTCTCAGTGCCAACAAACATTTTGAAAGCAGACCCAAAGGCATTTCTCCGAAGTAATTCTGAAACAAAGGGGACTTTCCACCACATTTTCTCTTCTTCAATCTCATCAAAACTTTTATACTTAACCTGAAACGAAACCAGACACAAATAGGCAATACATAATATAATTTTTACTTCAATCTTAAAAAAATCAGTGGTCCTATGATAAAACTTTCTTCAAAATGAGAGAAAAATAGATAAAACTTTCCATCAGCAGCACAAGAATTGGGGTAGCTAAAAACTTCGTTACCAAAAAGATTGCCCATCCTAGGCCTTATTGCATATTGCTTTCCACTAGTTTTGTTATGTTTGAAGAATAGCTTAACATTCTTTCTACAAACCCAACCTCCAAGAATGCTATGCCTTCCTAGGAACATTGACATTTCTGCAAACATATCATCAAAAATAGAAGTTAGAGAGAGACAAGATGGCACAACAATCTGAGCAAGTAGATATAACTGAATGATAAACTGTTATATGAACAAGCCAAATCAAATAGGAAGTAGCAATTTTGAGAAATAATTCATCAAGAAAAGTAAATAAGAAACCAAAGAATTGAAAGAAGAAGCCACAGCATCATTACCTTCAATAAAGCAGACTTCGAGACTCAAATTTCCCAGAGTGCTCCTACATTAGCCACCCCTTCATCCACACAGGGAAAACCAAACGTGAAATGGTAAAAGTTTCCTCAGATAAGGGATAAAGAGAGAATAGAATTACAAAGGAAATATTTTAACAGACATGGAGAAATATTTTTGGTCTTTCATAAAAACAGATTCCTCCGTAAAAAAGGCAATGCGAAGATAAATATAAAGAAGTAACTAGAAAGGTCAAAAATTTTCCAAGAAGAAAAGCCTTGTTCTCTATATGAGCAGCATATACATCCTAAAGAGATGCACTAAGATGTTTTTGTGCAGCTTAGAACAAGTGCTAATTATTTCTTAGCAACTCCATTCTATTTGAGACTTCTATTTGGTAGTTTAGCACTTTTCAAAATTTAAATTCAGTTGAAACACATCTGCTAGACATGTATATTCTGAGATTACCAGATAACAATTTGATTCATGAACTTACCCCCTCAAACCACCATAGGATTACTCAGGCATCTAAAAAATCTAAATTTCTGACAGTACATAATACCCAACATCGGAGAACGTTCAAAAAAAGATTTACAAACTGACTGTCATCAAGAGAAGAAAGATCCAAAAGTGGACATTTTTATAGGAACCTTCATGTTTACTTGAGGGATTTCAAATGCATTAAAATTTAAGTTGAATTTCATGTAAAGAGAAGAGATATTGCAATTGGCAGAACGTCTCCAATATAATTTTTCTAATCCTAGCATGCAATGAACTCAAACTTGGAAAGGCATTGAAGCATTAACTTGGAAATAAGGAAGTGCTCTCCAGAACTTCTTTTTGACATTAGCACTAGAAAACCTACCTCAAGCTGCAATTTGCCACCACCTCCCATTCCTTCCAACTCCACCAAAACCTCATGTAAGTTTCCTGGAAAAAAAACACACATTTCAATTAGTGACGTTCTAAAACAAAAATTGCAGCTCTTTGAAACCGAGTCTGCTGAATGTTGGTCAGCCCATAGCTAATGAAATTAAACTAGTAGTTTAGTTCCTAAAAGCAGTATTATACAACAAGGGATCACGTACATCCTGTAAAATTTTAATATTCATAGAAACATAACACCCTTGCTCGATGATAACATAATAATCTCACTGAATTAGATTTGGCAACATGAAAGTTGATGACCTGTTAATCTAATAATTCCAAGTCATACATGTAGTTCGAATTCCTACCATCACAGAGGCTTTCTAGATTAATGCCTGCATTCCCCATGCGCTTATGTGGAGTCACAAGGTTTGCATCCCAAGCAGCAACCTGAAATTTGAAAATGCTCATTAGAAACCAAACTGGAATTCCTGAAACAAACTCACAAATTATACACTCCCACAAAAGTTTGTAAACGAGTAATGCAATTGTAACTTTGTAAACGAGTAAGAAATGCAAGTGACTCAGCCATGCTCCACTGAAACAACAGGATGTGAGATGAAACTAAGAAACTAGGAAAGTCACAGAGAATGGCTTCTACCGAAAGACAAGTAAATAACCAATGAAATATGAAATCTTAAGGAGATTGCATATGGACCTGAATATATTTTGAAGAAGGCAATTTAATATTCAAGGTGATGTCTTCATTCCATGTTGGCTCCTTTGTCCTGCAATCATACAGTCACTATTATATGAAATTGATGACAAAATTAACAATAAAAGAGTTAGCTATAACCGCTCAATCTAAAAAATACATAGATTAGCTCTAAAGTACATATGAAAACACCTAGAACTTACCCCCATTTAGTCTTACTTTTCACAACCTGACCATCCAATTGTATTACCACATATGGATCACTAGTTCCCTGAAGCCATACCAGAAGTTGCAAAAAGCCATAGTTAAATTTTGTGTCATACAGAAAACCTGCATAAACCTCCGATTTTTACACAATAACCTACCCATGGATCCATGGCAGGCAAATCCAAACCTTTCTTTAACTTTATAAACAACTGGCCATCATATACCTCTCGTACAAATGACCTGCTTTACATACACAACTCTTTAATATCAAGTTAAAAACTAAAAGTTAACAATGAGATTTCAGTGTTCAGTTACTGAGTGGAAAACAAAACATACTCTGAGAGATAAACAGTCTTACAATCTGCAGCATCAATTTCACGCCTCCCAATATTTTCCTGACGAGAAAATAAATTCAACCACAGAAGGAAAAAAAAAGAATCAAATTTATTCCCAATATGTATGAAAATGAACTTCTTAAACCTAATCTTCCTTTGGTTGTTAACATTACTCCCGTTTTTCACTTCTTTAAAGTAGATAAAGGCAAATTTTGATTAAAAATGAGCATTGATCAAACGGAAACAAACATTCAGTTCGAAATTTCTTCTCGTTTTCTATCGAAAATTTTAAAAAAAAACTACTAATCTTTTCATTGAAACTGCTGTTTGCTTTTTATTAAATCACCTTCTCAGTAAAACCAAGAAACATAGAATAAGAACGTAATCTTCAAGCAATGATGTTCCGCAAATTTCTCAGAACCCAAACAGAGAAGTCTTTTTTGTTGAAAAAGAGAAGAAATTGGATTCTCCATATGATCAGATTACTTACAGGAGGAGTAGTATAAGCTTCGAAAGCGAAACCAGCAAGAATAACCGCCAGATTAATATCAAACGGAGGCCGTTCTTCTTCCTTCTCTTCCGACGAAGCCATTTCAATCTCAGCATTCGATTTCGAGAAACAAGAAATCGATAACACCCCATCTCTTCCTCTTCCATTGACATTCGCCCTTAAAGCACTCAGAACTCTAACTTTCTTCCCATAACATTGGCCTGAAAATCTCGGAACAACTTTGAGATGAAAGTTATTTAGGCGGAATCGAAGAGGCGAGTAGTGAGGTTGGAGGAAGAGAGTAGCCATGGCTGAGCTGACGCTGACGCAGACGCAGTGGCAAATTCTGTAATTATGTCGAAAGAGGAGGGAAGGAGGATTTTATAATTGACTCATCGTGTACAGCCACGTAAGTGGGAACTCGCGGAAGTCGGAAGAGTGTCTGAGAACTTTGTAGACGAGGTGACCGTTTACAGTTACAAATTGGAAGATCCAATTTGGGTTTCGGAGATCAGTTACTCGGGTTAACCACTAACCAATCCCGACCCATATTAGAACTGTGACGGTCCGAGTACTGACTAGGCCCAAATCTCAACTTGCTTTGGGTTTGGCCTCTTTAAGCCTGAACCACCAAGCCCTATATATACTTTCATAAAGGAAATCTATAAATCCATCAATTAAAATTAAATTGAATAAACGCCACCCTTTTTCTGTAAAAAGAAAATTGCTGTGCAACTTGCTTGGGACAAACCAAAGTCTGGATGGATCAAATTGAATGTGGACGGGAGTTGGGACCAAGTGAGAAATATTGCTGTTGTGGGAGGTTTATTCCGTGATGAAAATGGCAGATGGATCGGTAGGTTTAGTTACAATATAAGGGATTGTAGCATCAACTGAGTTGAGTTGTGAATTATTTATCACGAGTTAATTATGCTCGATCAATTGAATCTGAATTACTTGGAGATTGAATCGGACTCTAACAACTCGGTGCAAGCAGTCAAAGTGATGGGGATGTTAACCATCCCTTGAGACCCCTTGTCTCAGCTATAAAGACATATGTTAGACGATAGCTGGTCATGGACCTTGAACTATGTCCCGAGAGAGAAGAATATGATGGCTGATTGACTTGTAAAGTGGAGTTATTTTTGGCTGATGTCATGAGAATTAGCCTTCCTAGGATTATGTCCATTTAATTTGGGTCGTTGACCCCGTTTTCCACCGATAAAAAGGTTACTCTTTTTCTTCCTCCTCTGTACTCCCGCCATTCTGTTGACACAGGAAGAAGGACAGAGGCTTTTGAGATATGGAAAACCAAATTGAAGAATCGGCCTCGACTCAACAAAATCAACGACTCGACTCGCTGAGTTACGAACTCCGACCGGCTTCTTCCCGTCAAGAAATACAGAAACGGAACCGCTGGGAATCACCGCCGCAGGAAGTAAGCCACACGCCACCTCAACACCCCAAACGATCAAGAATCGTTAACCCATCTCCGCTGTCTTTTCAGCCACTCTTTCCACAAGATATCATCGTTGAAATCTTCTCAAATATGCCCGTCGGATCACTTGTCCGTTTCAGGTGCCTTTCCAAATCCTGGAAATCCCTCATAACTGACCCTTTCTTCATCAAAAAACACCTCGACAAATCCCAAAACGACCCTGAATTCACTAAAAACCACATCTTTTTCTACACTTGGAACGTTGAATACAAAACTAGTATCATCAGATCATGCTCTGTTAGCGCTATATTTAAAGACCCATTTATTAATTCCGTAGAAGTTGTAGACCCAACGAAGACAGCCTATCGCGTTGATTGGATTGTTGGTTCTTGTAATGGCTTAATCTGTATTGATACTAGACAAGGTGCCCTCTTTCTATTAAACCCAACTTTGAGGGCTTGTAAAAGGTTGCCTAATTTAGGGTTCAAGGAAAGGAAGGGTTGCTACACTGTTTATGGGTTTGGTTTTGATGCGTCTGCGGATGATTATAAGGTTGTTAGAATTTTTTCTCATCGTGAAGATGGTTATGAGAGTATTGTTAGGGTTTATTCATTGAGGACTAATTGTTGGAGGAGGATTCAGAATTTTGCTTTTGGGGCTCCTTGCGATCAGCCTGGGAAATATGTGGATGGAAGTTTGAATTGGACCATTTCTCGCAGGCAAGAAACAGGTTTCTTGTGGATTATTGTTTCGCTTGATTTGGCTCAGGAGACTTATAAGGAAGTGCCGCAACCAGCTTACAGACATGGTGCAAATGACAAGACGTTGGGGGTGTTGAATGGATGTCTGTGTGTGCTTTGTGACTATGAGGGGTCGCATATTGATGTTTGGGTTATGAGGGAATATGGAAAGAGAGAGTCTTGGACTAAGTTGCTTACCATGCCACACATTCCAGATCCTGGGGCTGTCTTCATTTCAGGTATAACACCCTTGTATGTATCAGAAAATGAAATCATGTTGCTTTATGGGGTGAAAGTGTTTCTGTATAACCTGAAAGAGAGGACATTTAGGACTCCTGCGATTCACAACGATCCTGTTTCTTATATTTATCAAGCAGGAAGCTGCATGGAGAGCCTTGTTTCGCCAACTATAGTCAATCAGCAATGAGTCAATCGGTGATATGTAATCTTTTAGAATTGCAACCTTTATTATTCTTGCTGATGTGTAAAGTAATTTCCCCTTCCCATTATCTTTCTAACTTTAATACCGTACCGTGGAGTATACTGAATTGATTCATACCATGACGTATTATACATGAACAAAGGAAACCGATTTCAACTTTGGAGAGATTACGTTGAACGATATGACAAAATTGAGGAATAAAGTGCAGAAATTTTTGCCATGCACGATGTATCATGTATAGGCGTAAGTATCAGAAAAATATTTTCAAATTTGAGTTACATGCATTGCGCCAAATTGAGGTTTGAGGAGTTGTCACCTCTCACCATTACAAGGGAGAAGTGAGAACTGCCACTTGTTTTCTTCTTCTACTTCATGGAAGAATTGCGAAGTGCCATCTCTTTGTCTATCAGAACTTCAGTAAACTTGATACTTCCTTCCGTCAACATGTCCGCTCAATAATGGGATGCAAGGTGTTGCCATGCACAACAATGGTAAAATCTACAAGACTGCAAGTATTTACACAAGTCAGCAACCAATCACAAAAGAAACAAAATACATGTACAGCGATTTTCATGGAGACAAATACCGAGGTGAGGCGATGAAGATTATTGTATAGTTATCAGACAAGGAAGTAGTCAGACAACAGGGCAGCACTTGCAACACCAACCAAGCATAACAAGGAAACGAAATCTGCGATCCCACATGATGAGTTCGATAAGAAGTAGAGTTTATGAGCATTACTGTCACCCCTGAATCCCCTAACGATCATTGCCTGTAAAAGCAATAGACTTAATCAGATATTACAAGCAGAAACATTTAACAGAGGCACCTTAGGAAGCAAGGTATGGCAACTTTGGATGACACAGCAATATTTATATACGTTGACAAGAATATTGTTTTTCTAACTATTTGGCCAGTTACTAGATTGTTGAGTTGAGACTAAATAAAAACCATATCCAAATGCAAGACAACTATCAATTCCAGCTAGATATGGTTTAGGATGAGTAAACATGGCCTCAGATTCCATCATCAGCAGAGCCAATGTTGAAATTTAGCAATACAATTCAAAGAAGGCACAAAGGGAGCACTTGATTAATGCTTAAGAAAGTTCATCAAATGACCACATATGCAGTTTATATCATGAGATTGATGCAATTTATAGAAAAAGATAATTGGATATAACAATGTAAATGGATAGAAATAGCATGAAAGGACGATAATCTAGATATAAACCTGAGAGACTTGCTTTGCATGACTAAAAATGTTTTTGAAGATCCGCCTGATGTAGGAAGCAAAAACTGAAATTGAGAAACAATGCGACAATAAGCACCATAATCAAGAAAGATTAAACCAAAAGCAGACAAGCCAGAATCAAATTCCCTTTGTCAAATTTATTAGGTAATCAGAGAAATTCGATTAAAATGGAAATAGTTAGGTATGAAACTTTACATTCTTACCATTAATCGTCTCCATCGTTGTCAACTGTTTCCAATTAATTCGACGAGATACAATCCCTAATGCAACATTACGAACCTGGTAAGACATGAAGTTTGACATGATCAATCCTCCATCAAAACAAACACAAACATGAAAAAATAAATAAATAAATCATCTTTCCCATTCGGAATGCAGACTTTACCAGAATTGTTTCTCTTACCTCATCAAAAACTAGATTGATAAACCTCAAAGAAAGCATGAGCGTAAGAACAATTTCAGCCACTGGGACACCTATATGCCTCAAAGGGAGGATAAACCACCGCAAAGCAAAAGCAAGTTGTTCTGGGGTTGTGGTCGCCAAGCAAAGGCTTGCACTTTGAAAGATCTTGCAAAAGATAGAGAATGATCTCAGAATAATAAAGAGTTTATTTGTTTCTCAAAAGACATATTACAAAGCTAGTATGCAAAAGATATACACATTTGTGTAGTTATATAACTGTGTATGTCCATGTAATATGTATGGTTCGAGAAAGAAATATATCCTTTTAGTCACTTATATGTTGCAAGAACTCATTGCAATCTTAGCATTATTAAAAATTGCGAGGGATTCTTTTTATGGACTCCACTCAATAAGAGGAAAACTAGAACCATGCAAGATTAGGAGTAACCAACTTACAATGAAGGTTAAACATGATGCTGTGCTAGCAACAGACAAGCCTTTCCTTGTGAACTGTAATGGTCCTAACTTCATAATTAAATATGAATAGCCACTTAAAGATGTAGGAAGGTCAGGCAACCCCGTCATCGAAGATGGTGGGGTTCTCGACTGGACAAGCTGTGGTGCACCATCGGTACCAAGCCCTGACAGTATGAATAGAATTCCACAAAGTAGTGACACTCTTCCCAATTGATCCTACAAAATTGCTGAAATCAATATGCAAGTGCCAGCACTGTACTTTATGCATACTATTTAAAATGTACTAAATTTTACCATATACATCGAATATGGAAGAGTGATTACCCTAGATCCATTCAAGTCAAACTTCAAAGAAACATGGGAAGGAACATATTTTAATGAACACAAATAGCCATGCAACACATGCAGCAACTAAAAGCCTTTATAGTCCGAAGGATGTGTTGAAACAATATGGATAAGTTGAAACTAGTCTATAGACCTCGGATCAGAAAACCTTCAACAAGTCTCTTCTAAACTAGGAAGCACGGACACGGACACTTAATACGGGTACGACACGATACAGACACAGTGACACTTTAATTTTTTAAAATTGAGGACACGGGTACGGCAGGATATGGTGATAAAAAATTATTTTTTATATACTGTTTTACATGTAAAATTATTCATTGTAATTAACAAAAAGCAGCAAATAAGAGAAACAAAGCACTTTTGCTGCCCAAAAAGAACTAGAAGATGAAATAGAAGGTTTATTGGAATATTTCTCCCATCTCCACCTTCCTCCCTCTCTAATCTCCCACATCTTCGTCCTCTCCTATGTTCAAATTTTCATCAGTCAACAAAATAATAGTGAACCTGAATCTCTTTGGGCTTTATAGATCCTAGTTTGGAGGAGGAAAAATGAAACAAAAGCCCCACAACCATCTTAACCGTGTCTGTAAGTATTGGACACGTATGCAGCTGTGTCCACACGTGTCCTGTGTCCGACACGGGTATGACACCGGTACGTGGCCATATTTGACGTGTCCATGCTTCTTAGCTTCTAAACTATACCAACTATTCCTGGGTAATAGAACTTTCCCTGAAAAAAACAGTTAATTTGGCAAAAAGAACATGCTTTTAAATCATTTTTACTAAGCCATTCACCGAAACAAGGCATCCACTTCTTTTCTCCTCAACCTTTGAAAACTTAATTTGATCACAAATTCATTAAGGCAAACTTTTAAAGAAAATGTACAAGAAAGTTGCATCAAGAAACTGAAAACTTTATCAGGATACACTGAGCTCTAGTGGTTAATAAATTTGAAATCTTACCACCCACACGTGTTTAGGGAGAAACAATACTGACAAAAGAGCAATGAATGCTACCAATCCGAAACGAACTACTATTTGGGCGCGTGCTGGTAAGACAACTAATGCCAATAGCCATACCTGCACAATGAAGATCAGCATCTGAGTTACTGGAAATTATCTCGCCACAGAATATACAAGTACTCTCTCAGTATTTTCCCAAAAGACATATACCACTAAAGCTTAGAGAAACAAAACCTTTACAAGGATTACTATGATATCATCAAAATTCAATCTGAAACCAAAAAAAAAAAGAAAAAAGTAAAAAAGACCCAATTTCACAAAAAGGAAAAAGATATTGAAAGATTGAAAATTTAAATCTTTACCAATTTGATTCTAGGGTCCACTGAATGCAGAAAGGTTGTTGGTGAAGAAATGAACTGGCAAATGGGACTAGAAGTAGCAGCGGAAATGGATCTCAAAATTTTATCAGCTGCTAAACCTCCCGTGGGTATCCAGCTTATCCAACTCCTCGTTTCACCATTGTTACTTTCAACTGAAGCTGTGATTCGGAAATTCCTCTTCTTTGCAGCCAAATTAAGATTGTGGAATTTATTGAAATGTGGAAGGAGTGGTTTAGGGTTCGAGTGATTTTGATGGAGAATTAAATATTGGGTAGGATTTGAGTGTATTAGAGCTTTGAAATCGGGGTTTAAGAAACAGAAAGGGGATTTAACCGTTGGAATTGTACAATTCATTTGGATTTGGGAGTATTGAGGGGAGAGAAATTGGAAGCTTCTTTTCAGTTTTTCTGGTTAAGGTTGTTGAGATTGAAGGCGGGAATTCCACTAATATATCTTTGGATTTTGGATCTTGTAATTGGCCCATTGTTGTCCAAAGAAAATCTTCCCTACTGCCAACCCACCAAATATGGGTTTTAAAGCCCAAGAATGGGTGGGTATTCTTTTTTACTTGGCTAGATCTAGACGAATGGTTAGCCGTTGGTTAATAATTTTCCACAAGTATTCAAGAGGATCCATTTTTTTTCCCTTACTTTTAACGCTTCATCCATAAAATGATTAGTACGAGGCTAATAAAATTGGAGGATACTTTTTTTTTTTTATTTGTGATCGGATGTGATTAGATAAATTTTGTTTAATTTGCACCTTTTAAATTAATTACTCAATTGTATATTCCATCATAAATGAAAAAGAATTTTTATTAGGGATGGTAAACCTCGAGTCGCCTTGTGGATTTCACACTGATCCATCCTCAATGGGGCGAGTTTTTTTGTTTGAAAAACGGGAGCAAGGCAATTTTGGTATATGATTGTAACCACGACCATGCCTTGCCTCGTATATATAATTGTTAGTATTTTTTTCACCCATATATATATATTTGTGATTTTTAAATAACTAAATAAAAAGTATTTGTTGTTGTAAAAAAAAAGTATTTTTATTAAATTTGAAAAAATGGAACTTAATAATTAAGATTATTATTTTATTATATAAATATTTTGAAAATTATACCAAATTTGAAATATTAAGTATATATTATATAATTTTATTTCATTAAATTTTTTTATGAAATAAAAATATATATTAACAGAGTGGGCAGAGCGGGGCGGGAAATTAAAATAATCCAGACGGGACGCGGATGATAGTAAAAACTAAAAATCCGTGATGTGGTAGGGCAGAGGCGGTTGAGATAGTCTCGTCCCGCTCCGTCCTGTTCCATTGCCATCCCTAATTTTTATCATGGAGATTGTGCAATTAGTATAGCCTTGCAATTTGAATCAACTTATAGAAATTGGAATAGGGAGTTATATCCCAATAGAGGTATGTATACAGAAACAAGGCTGATGGTCCAACTTAATATCCAAATAACTCAGAAAATTCACAACATTTGAAGGAAATGGAAAGGAATTAGCATCACAATCGAAACACACTCAAGAATGGGAATTCAGCAGCTAGCATTGATGAATTGAATGGTGTAATCTGATCATCAAACAGTTCCAGCAGCTCGCATTCTATCAGGAGTAACATCTTCAGTCCCGGCATGGATAGCACCCGTGCAAAAGAACTGCGTAGCGCTCGCAATTATAGTCATGACCTCCAAAGTCCGCTGCATTAACATCAACCCAACAAATAATTAGATTAATGTTATGAAATCAAATTAATTTTGAAACTTCTTCGTTTAATCAGAAGAAAGCTTTATTACCAAGTTGGCATCTGTCCATCCAATGTTGATCTCTTTACATGCCAATCTGCAAAACAGGGCCCCATAGTCAGAGTCATGAAAATGGTGGAAAAGAAAAAAAAGAGGTATGATTTTATGAACAAACTGACCCCATGGCTAGCAGAGTGAGGGTCCAAGTAACAAGGGAAGAAGCCGCTGCTGCATTTAAATTTGCTGCATCCCATTGAAGAACATTGGTGAGTCCAGTGACCGAGGTGGCGACCCCCACGACACCGGTAATGAGGGAGAAAACGATGAAGAAACCGGTGGCCATGTTCCCCATCGGAAAGTATATAGGAAATATACGCGCTGGGATTGATAATACAGAAGCTGCAAAATTGCAATGCATTTTCCACAGATATGAACGTGTGTATAATAAGGAAAACACAAATTGTATTTGTTATGACGTTGAGAAGGCAATTGAAATTACCTGTTTCATGAGTTCTTTCGATTGCATGATTTACTGCCCACCCAGCAATTATAGTTACAATAATATACAGCCCCAGATTGAGAAACAAGAGCATTATTGCAGCAGATTTCGGTCCTCCAGCCATGATTGAAAACTATTTATGGGCTGAAAGAAGGCAAAAAAACTTTGAACCAGATCAATCTCTAGCTCCAATCCTATTGGCAGGCAAGCGAGCAAGAGATGACATGCAAATATATAAGCAATGGCTTGTTCTTTTTCTAACCAGGAAATCAATGAGTCATTGTTTCCTGTATGTTCACTTAACTTTTTCTTATTAAATGAAGCTTCTTCAATTCAAAGAAATGGGTATTCCTGAACTTTATTGAGGTTGCCTCAAAAAGGGTTAAGGAATTGATCAAACTATAGTGGCTGAATGGCATAACTTCAGGCATGGAATAAACTTTCCCTGCCCAAGAAACAAAGAACAAAGTCTAGGTGATAATTTGATAGTAAGAAAAAAGGGCAACAAAGAATCGTAAGTAAACATCTAAAATAACCCATTAACCGAAGATAGTTGATAAAATCATTCTGATTTACAGGGAACCATTGACAAGCTAGATCACAAGGCAAATTACTCATTGCAGGACCTTTATTTACAGGGATGTTCCCTAAAAGCCTAAATAGAAAAGGGCAACCATCCCTGCATGTCAAATAAGTTGACTAAAACCAAATTGCTTGCTTCTTGAATTGGATTCATCTCCCTTGCAAATTGCCTTACACCTTCAAAGCAATCTTCTGAGCAGCAAGTGCTTCAGCTTCAAGTGTTGGCTCATACAATAGTGTAGTTTCTGCCAGCAATGATGTAACAACATAGGGGTCCATGTTTGAAGCCGGGCGCCGATCTTCTAAGTAACCTAACAAAATAAACAAGCAGAAAGATCAATCATCATAATTTATCAAAAAAGACAAGGAAAAAGCAACATTTCTGTAGTGTTATCGGAGGCAGTACCCTTTCCCTTCTTCTCAGTGTCACGCCCAACTCTGATTGAGCAACCACGATTAGCCACTCCCTGCATACCAACATGTAACGAATTTTATGAACAAATAAGAAAGGGCAAGTCTTATTCTTCCAAGACTTGGATTACAATAGTTAAAGAAATCATAGGGACATACCCAAGAAAATGTGTTAATGCTGGCCGTTTCATGCTTTCCGGTCAATCTTCTCTCATTTCCTTCACCATAGGCACTAATATGCTCCTTGTGGCGGAGTGACAAATTCAAGATTGCTTTCTTTATAAGTTCGTAACCTCCTTCTTCCCTCATGCTCTTCGTACTGAATTAGAAATTTTTTTATTGTTATTGTGATTAAAGTGCTCCAATAAATTTGCAAAGTAACCTCTAAAGTTGCTATTAGAACTAATAAAAGTCTGAAATACCTGTAATTGGTGTGGCATCCAGCACCATTCCAATCACCCTAGCAATAGAAGGAAAACTGAGAAATCCTCTCATGGACTAATAGGATGAATTGAATGTGCAGAATGTTACATTACCTCAATTGGTTTAGGATCAAGGCTGAGAACAACACCTGCTTGTTCGGTGATTCTCTGTTGGAGAAAACAGAGGAAAACAGAGTTTAAGTTTCAATCAATAGAATGGATTATGCTCCTATTAGATTGGATTTTTACCATTGCTTGAAATATCGTTGGTTTTGTTTTAAAATAAAGCTGACTCTAAAACTGTTAGCACCAAAATTTTAAAGCTGGACTTCGTTATTTATTGATTCTACGAAGTAAGAAGGCCAGAATTTATCTCGAAATGCAGCAGAAACATATGGAGAAGAAATACCTCAAGAAGGTATCTCGAACACCATATATGATCCCCAGCTTCAATGCCAACACTCGGACCAACTTGATACTCCCACTGCATTTAGTAATTTACATAGTCAAATAGTGATTACACAAGAAAAAACAAGCATTGCATCAGCACTTCATTTTCATCAGAAAGATGGTGGCAGCAGACCTGGCCTGGCATGACCTCTCCGTTGGTGCCACTGATGTTAATACCGGCATACAAGCAAGCTTTGTAATGAGCATCGGAGATGTCACGCCCGAATGACTTGTCAGCCCCAGCTCCACAGTAGTAAGGACCCTGAATTCGGCATAAAAGAACCGTTGTCCATTTAGTATTTCACTAGGAATCAGCAGGGGCAGACCACTAGAACTACTTTACCCTCATTAAAAATTGAGTCAAGTTATTACCTGAGGGCCAGGGTAGCCTCCAACAGGCCAACCTAGGGGCCATTTCACGTTTTGTTGAAGTAAGGTGTACTCTTGCTCAATTCCGAACCTAAATAGAAAGATTAAATAACATCATTTCCAGCTTTAACCCACATAAGATCATAGTGGAAAATAATGTATTTCGTACCATGGTACTTCAGCTACCACCCTCGGGTTACTGAAAATCTCAGCAGCTCTGTGGCGCTTGTTTGTGGGAATGGGCTCACCAGCAGGTGTGTATGTATCACAAATTACCTTTGAGAAGTACGTAAGGAAATATTAACTAGACTATATATATAATCTACCTACAAAACTCTCAAAACAATAATTAGAAAGTTTTAGGTACAATGCCTATGGCAATATTACTCACCAAGATATTGTTACCTCCCCGGAAAGGGTCCTTGAAAATTGCTTGAGGGCTGAATAAAATTTTTAGTCAAGGTGGTGTTTTGATGATAACAAGCAATAAAGAAAAATTTTTAATATTCTTGAGAAGATCTTACTATAAAATAACTTCACTGTCTTCACCGGGTGCTTGTCCAGTGCTTGATCCGTCATAGTTCCACTTCGGTAGTTCAGAGGGATGTTCAACTGGCTTTGGTATTGTCTGCAATCAGAAGTGGCCCAATAAAACATATGAAGGCTAAACATTACTATGAAAGTATACAAATTTTTTATTTCTAGTATTTTTCTTACCCTGGATTTGCTACGAAGATCAATTCCACTGCCTCCTATCCTGTTTCAATATGGAAAAGCAGTGATTCAGGGATGGTCACCTGAGTTTCCAAAGTGCCACATTAATCTAAAATTGGTTTCGAAATGATTTTCTAATTATTTTATCATCCCATGTTAACATTCTAATTTGGACAAATGAACTGACAAAAAAATACTTAAGCAATAAATTATGATTTGAAGCATAAAAACATGTGTTGGCAAAGAGGATGTACCAAATATATTCAGCAATGATCTTGTCGGTGTATGGAGTGATGTCCAGGTTTAGTAATTTCTCTAGCCTGTTGACAGTGCTGTTTTCAGCCAAGGCAAACACTCTAAATTTGCCAGAGCTTTTAGCTGCTGCTTGCTTATTCTGTTTCACTAACAGAGAACTCCACATTTTTGTTGGAATGGGACTTCCAAATGTTGAGGTCTTTGGTAGTCTCATCTGCCATTGAGTTGAGGGTGCTAGAATCTGTGCCATTTTCCCCTTCTCCCAGCTGAGAAATCAAGACAAAGTACTTAGATCACAACCCATCAAAACCAAAACCCAACAAAAAAAAAATGGTGTAGTTTTTCATAAAGTTCTCTTGCGATGGAAGCTGAGAAATCTATCAGAAAAGGTTCAAATTACTTGAAGGTCAGAGACTATAATAATTTACTAATAGGAAGGGAATAACCTCAAAGTTGGATTGCAGATTATGCAACAAAGCAAAGACCTTACTCTCACAAGTATAGGGGCTATAACTACGATCAAATTGTGAAGATTTAAATGACACCCAACTTTCCACCAAGAAAAGGTATGCTTTAACGCTTGCCCAAGATAGCTGTATACACTGAGATCCTGAAAAGTTCATGAAAACCCATTTTGTTTTGTCTATTCTATCTCAGTTGCCAAAAGATAATATTTAGCTTCCTTGATGCATATCACATAGGATTAATATAAATAAATGTTGTGAATAACGTTTGATCTTATCTCTTCTTGGAGATAGCTCTATACTTGTCTGTAAATACACAAGTGTAAATGAAAATATTAATTGCCTGCCAAACTCTTTTACTATTTGTCTATATACATCTACCAATTTATCATATTGAGATTAAATTATGGACCACAAAATAGTAGTATTTCTTATCGCTTAGCTCATTTCCAGGCTCCTATAACAAGAAGGCTGAATTAATACTACATTGTTGAACGTATAAAGAGTAGCAATGCACAGAATTCATACACTGTCTTTAGCTTAATGAATCTCGTAAAAGCCTTAATGGATGGAACTTTCAATCATGTCTTATGTCAAACATGAGCGTATCAGACTCCGGTACATGCTTTGGCCAAAAAAAGACTCTGGTACGTGATCAATTTTGTCAGAAAGCCATTTTGATGCTTATTTGCCTAATGTAAAGCACAAGATTCTAAGCCATCAGAGCACAAAGCCTCTATTCTGAGCCCCCAATGAAAAACAACTCTAGAGAATAGAGACTTGACACAGAGATGAACAGAACTAACCTGGGAACTGCCTGCAAATGGCCTGACCAGGAAACCAGAAAGTGTGTTTTGCCGGAATTGCCTGTAGAGGGAGAAGGAAGAAAGCAGAGAAAGAGAGAGAGACAGACTGAGAGACCAAGTCGACTTATTTTCTGGTGCAGAAAAAGTCTTATAAGAGGTTTGATAGAGAAGATGGTTGTTGGCTTTTCCTAACCCGATAGGGGTATGTTATGAGTGGAGGAAATTAGTTTCTGGTCTCCCTATTGCCACCAAGAGAAGCTTGGACTATACAAAAAATTTTCAGATAAGGTATTCTCTCTCCGTAATACAGCCTTCTCTGTCCAGTCTCAACCTCAACTTCCATAGAAACCTGACAGATCAATTATAGTAAAATATTATTACTAGTAGAATTTTTAACAGTCATTTGGGACATAATTATGATGATTCCAAGGTTCATTTAAGGCTTAGATAATCGTCCTCATCTGCCTCCTAGGAATTTTTGAACAAGAAAACGCATGGACATATCACATATTATACGGTTCCAGTCCTTGGAATTGGTGTTTAACTGCTATTCGTTTCCAGCCAAGTGGTCATCTTATCATACTTTGCTGGTAGGTTGAGTTTTCGCCCTCATGGGTCCATCCCCAAGATGCCAGCCTCTTTTAAACCCATGACTCTAGGCTCCGATAGATGTACCCTCTGACTGCAAAGCAATCGCTCAAGACAAGAAAAACATAGAATAATCTTTAGTCTTACTGATGTTAGAAACAAACTGATTACCATAACCCACAATGAATACGTGTGAGATTTTGGACCTTGAAATTTATAAATTTGAATAAAATTTAGCAGCATGTCAAAGTCCTAACCATTCATATTATGACACGAAATGATTTCTGAATACAACTCAGATTCTTGGTGCTCTTGAATCATTCTGGCAGGAACGTGGAAGATCATTGTTTAGAGAGTTGGCAAGATGTTTGACAATGAGCATTTTGTTCGTTTTGTTCAATTTTCCATACCCCCAATCACTCAGTTTCTTCAAGGCTTTGAGGATCAGTTTTGTATTTGTTGGTTGATAAAGAGAGTGACATTGCATTCGCACTTTTGGGACCACCACGGATAAGGAATCTGCAAGGAGATGCACATGTGTTGGACGGCTCCCCTGTTTCTAACCGTTAAAATCTTTAGATCTAGTGGCTCAGATTCTGACACAATGGGCAGGGTCATCATTTTACAGAAAATTTCCAAGTCCGTCTTATGAAATTGGGACCAATAAGTTAATCTCAATGCCCTGTGGCCAAGGATTTGTTATTTCTTAAGTTTCCTGATATTAATAAAACAAAGATTCTTGTAACATGACTTTGTTTTATTATATTATTATTGGTTCATAATTAAATCAACAACCCGCCGATTCTTAAACCTAAAGTTTTCCAATTTGTCCTCTGATGCACTTACATAGACAAATATCAAGGAGGAAAGATGAACTTTAATTTAACATAAATCTTAACCTTCCATTGATGAGAGGTAATTGCCAGATCAAGCTTGAGTTGTCAATCTTAACATTTGGAGCCCTTGCTTAGGAGATCTATATGTGGCTAAATTGCAAATAATTGAAAGGTTTGTCAGGAAATTTCCTATACCCATTTTAAAAGGTTTTATACAAAAGTGCACTGCACATGCTTTGTTCATAAATTATCCAAAGTTATGTGTTTTTATCCCAAACTACGGTGATTTTGATGGGGGGCATCAGCCATAATATCCAAATAGGATCAAGATCAACATAAGGGAAGTTATATGTTTCATGGATGTTTTAATAAAGTATTCTTAAACTTTAAGAAAATCTGTTTTTTTTTCTTTTTTGGGTTAGTAAGTATATAGCTTAAAAGAAAAGTTTTACATGATAATAACAATAATTTAATTTAGCATTTACTGCAAGATTGCCGGCTTCCATCATTATAAATGAAATGAGTAAAACTACTAAGTATGTTATTTTTTGGTATATAAACCTTCTAGTCCGGTTACCACATTAAATTCCGACTAATCAAGAGAAACTATTCCGACCTTATATTTTGCCAAAATAAGTACCATAATACGCTTGCAATACAAGTCAACTTTAAGTTTGCAGCTATTGAAAATCAATCCGTACCCTTACAACTATTTGAAAACTAACTCAGAACTGCTCATAATAATTGTGGGTTCCTATCCTGATCCCATCAGCATAAATGGCTTGGCTAGCATTTGTAACACCATCGATTGTCCTCTTATTCCATGGAATTGTCAGCTAAGCAAAAGCTTTGATGTGTCCAACTTCCACTCACCGGCAAAACCCATTGTTTTTTTTCCAGGAATTATTAACCTTGGATGGAGTTAACCTAGAGTCAATCAGGGGGAATGTCCCAAGCTACTCCAAATTAGCTTCTGGCTCTGTCCATTATCTTACAGACAACATGAATGAATCTGCAGTGGTGGTGTGGCAGGAATGTTTTTTTAGTGGAACCATCTGGTGGTAAGGCTTTGTGGATGTTGATGCTTCACATCATGAAGTTTCCAAGAAAGGTTTTTAGTCCTTATCATTGCAAAATTTTGCCTTCTCTTCCATCTTAACCCATTAATTAAAGCTTTTGACATTTGCTTTTTTAAATGTCTTTTTAACAGATGGAGAGACTAAATAAAATGTCTTTAGAATCAATCTTGCCAAATTTCATGGTTGTTTAGCATAATGTTTTCAATTAGAAGAAGTGGGTCATGGCTCAACCATTACACTTTAATCCAATAGAAGCATGAGTAAATGAGTAAGGGTAACTAATTTGATTTGATTCCATTCTTCTTTAATAAAAAAAAAATGGCACTTTGAACTTTTCCTAAAATTTAAATCTTCTCCCTCCCATAAGTAATGGCAAAGGTATGTCCCAAGTTCCAACAACTCTTTTCTACTTTAGTTCTTCAAACAATTCTAACAGTGTTAAAATTTTCCTTAAATTTGTGCATAGTAAATTAAGTTAAAATTTGTTGGAAAAATAATCTTTCATATGCTAAATTTTCCATCAAATGAATAAAATTAAATTTTATTTCTATAAACTTTTTAGTATCCGGCGATCATATTGAATTTGATTAATCTAATATTAAACGGCATCGGACCTAAACGGGAAAAGGCGAGAAGCCCTTCTAAATGTTGTTTTTGATACGGTAAAAATGGAAAATTAACCGGGAGTGAATTGTTCAAAGAGAAAATGGGCTTCTTCGTATTTGGGCTCCAAATTACAAAAAAAAAAAGGGAAGGCCCATCACTCACTTGGGCACGAGCCAACTTCATGCACGTGCAGCAGCCAGGTGGGCAGAGATTGAGACTTGATTTTCTTTCTCTTGTTGTTTAGTTTCTTTTTTTGTTCTCTCAAGGAAAGAAAGAAACTCAAAAGGGAAATTACACCATCACCATTCACCAACAACATTTGACAAAAGCCCTCTTCTTTTTCTCTTCTTCTTCTTCTTCTTCTTCTTCTTCTTTGTCTGAGAAAACCCTTTTTTCTACTCATCACAGAGAACTTCTTCTTTGTTTCTATTATTGTTATTATACACATAAAAGGCATTTATTTTTTCATATACTTTAAGTTATTTTCTTTATTTATTTTTTGGGTTGGTAATTTACTCCAGAAAAACAGTTAAGCCCTGACAGAAAGAAGAAAAAAGAGAGAGATCATTTGGTTATCATTCCGTGAAATCTATGGAGCAGCTTGTCAACTTTATAATACGGCCTCCAAGGTAATCTTTTGATTTTTAATATTACTTTTGAGAAATTATGATTTTCTGTCTTTCTTTTCTATTGAATTTAAATACGTTTTTTTTCCTGGTTATGATTCTGTTGGTTGCTGAGAAAAAGCAGGATGAGAGAAAGGAAAAATTGGGATTTGAAATTCAAGTGTTTTTGGTTTGTAGGAACAATAAAGGAATACCCTTTTGCGTAAATGAGATTAATTTAACGACTTCCTTAAGCTTAGACCCTTATTTATATGGCATCAGATTTAAAGTTTTGTTTTTGTATATACGCTAACCAGTTTTCTAAGCAAGCAAGCTGGAGCTGTTGTTACATGGTTATTCATTGTTGGAATTCGATCATAATAGCTAATCTCTTTCTTTCCTGTTATCTTTTCAAAATTTTAGATTCCATCTTGTTAATTGTGATGGTTTTCTTTAGGTCTAATGTTATGGTACTTGATTTGGTTAAATATCATGACTTTGTTATTGTTTCTAAGGTGGGGTGTTGGAATCTTAAATGACAAACCTTTCTTAGGGCGCTGGCATGCGAGTTAGGGTGGTTTAGTTATTGTTTTCTGTTCAACTAAGATTTCTTACTTTGCTGTATTTCATATCTTTCTTAAAGCTTTAGCTTCAAGATTGTTAATTGACCAAGAGACTGGACATTTGAAAGATGAAATGTTAAGCAACCGTCTTGTTTAGTTTACATAGAAGTCCTTGGAAAAAAAGCTGCATGTTCTGGTTTTGATCGGCTTATATGTGAAACTGAAAATATTTTTGCTGGGAAGTAGATCTTCAAGACTTTAAAGTTATAGCTAGAAAATTGGGAAACGTAAATGTGGCCTGAAGTCTGTTACTGTAATGCTGTTCTGCTTTGACAACAAGGTAATATAACCTGCAGAGTCTGGAGATTCTTGCATTGAGATATTAAATAGAAAAGTAAATGGAAAGTTAACCTGGAACTTTTGTAATTAGATACTTCATCTTTTGCAACTGTTGGGACATCAATTATTTGACTGCAAATTATTCCGAAGTTTAATTGTATTGTACTTATCTTGCTCAATTTCTTATTTTTGGGTGGCAGAGCTGAATACAATCCAGAGAGTGATCTCTTGGATCAAGAGTTCATGTTGAAAGGGAAATGGTACCAAAGAAAGGATATAGAGGTACAATTTTAAGATTATCTGCGTAAGGGAAAATTTCAGATTTGTTTAGCTTCCTAAAATCCCTTACTTTCTGGTTTGTTGAATCTTAGTTATGATGTTAACCTGTTCATTTCCCTCTGAATTTAAGTTAGTCTGTGCTAAAGGTGAGGTATTTTGGCCATTCTGCAGGTCAAAAATAGCAGGGGAGATGCTCTACAATGTAGTCATTACGTGCCCCTGGTTAGTCCTGAAGGAAAACCTTTACCCTGTGTAATATACTGCCATGGGAACAGGTGAGCAGTTCTGTTATATCCAACAATTTTATTACTTCAGATCTAATCATATATTTGTTCCTTTTGTTGCATCTTCTTTGGTTGTAGCCAACCCAGTCAAATGTTGTACAGTTGTACTTGCTCGCTATCTCTCTTACTTTTTAATGTTGTTGTTACTGTTCTCTAGACATTTTTGCTGACTGCTAGCTTATCTTGACTTTTGGCAGTGGCTGCAGGGCTGATGCCAGTGAAGCTGCTATAATCTTGCTGGCTTCGAATATTACAGTTTTCACTCTTGATTTTTCAGGATCTGGTTTATCTGGGGGAGAGCATGTCACTTTGGGTTGGTATGAAGTAAGTGGTTAACTAACTAATTGAAGAAAATATAGATTTCTTATTTGCATTTTTTGTGCAGAACATACCTCTTATGTTTGATTAGTCTTTACTGGTTATGAACTTCTCATATTGTGGGATTTCTGCAAATTGGTTTTGTTAATTGTTATTTTCTCTAGAATTATTTGAGGTATTCCTGCGGGGTTCTCTAAATTTTGTAAGTTTACTCATGCTTTGAACTTTTTCTTGACTATGCTCTTCAACATTGACCACTGATTGAAGCATATTTCATGTGAAATTGCAAACTTGTAAGTTATAAAAATTAAAACTGTAAGGGCTAAATAGGCCCTTCTCTCCTTTGATCCTTCTCCCTGGCTTACAGTGAATGCTTCTTGTAAATTGACGTTTGAAGTTTTGACTTCTGATAAACAAACACTCCCAATACTTTAACTAATAAATGCTAAATATTTGTCATGGACTTTGGTCCTTATCAGAGAAAGTAACTATGTCATTCATATGGTCTTTAGTCTTATCAGATGCATATTCTGTCACCAACTTTGTACTGTGTAAATTGTCCTTTTTAAGTTGCTCCTCCTTTCAACTTGGGAATATACATTTTGGTATTTGTTCTCTGTATAATATCACCAATGTCCATGTCAGTATTTATTGCACATCATTAATTTCTACCTGACATTATTTTCCTATTTTTCAGAAGGATGATCTGAAAGCAGTGGTTGATTACTTAAGGGCAGATGGAAATGTCTCTTTGATTGGCTTATGGGGCCGCTCAATGGGTGCGGTTACCAGGTTTTGTAAAGCACTTTCCATCTACCGTTGAGCTTACTGTTGTAAAGTTTTGAGCATGGAAACCATTTCATAATTGCCATCTAAGAAACTCAATGAATTCAAGTTTTAAGGCTATCCTGCCTGGACTTGTCAATTACTTGTTAAAATAATTGTTTTAGTTTTCTGTCTATTCTCTTCTGCTAATATAATTTCCTGTTTTATTTATATGAACCAAATGTAGGAGATCTTTTTCTGCATGTTTATGTGACATTAAAGATGTAAATGATTGTTGACAGCCTAATGTATGGAGCAGAGGATCCTTCGATCGCGGGAATGGTTCTTGACAGTCCCTTTTCTGACTTGGTTGATCTGATGATGGAACTAGTGGATACCTATAAATTCCGTTTGCCCAAGTTCACAGTAAGTGGATGCATTGTGTTACAATTTAATAGCAATGACTTAAAATTGGAAATTCAGCAGCTGCTGCAAGTAAAATTTGTTTAAGCTGATTGGGTTGATAGGTTATATTGCTGTTAAAGGTCATCGACCTTCATTTTGAGGATCTAATTTTGCTAGCTTGTCTAATTTATATCTTTTACTTTTCTCTGCAAAGTTGCCCGTTTCCTTTTTTCCTTTTTACTTGAAATCATTGCTCCTGTTGTCCTATGACTCTAAAAGTTTCATTTTCTTTCTCCAGGTTAAGTTTGCAATCCAATACATGAGAAAAGCTATCCAGAAAAAGGCGAAATTTGACATAACAGAGCTTAACACCATCAAGGTTTTAGTCTGAAGATAATTTACTTTTTCTATGTTGGTTGTGTAGCTGATGTTTCTATTCAGTTCATCTTTGCTAACGATCTGAGTTTAATATAGATCGGTAAATGAAGGAACTTGTGTTATAACATCTCTCTCTTTCTCTGACCTCCCTGTACACCACACACTCCTGTTTGTTCATGATCATGCACTAAAAATAACTTTTGGAAGTGTATCTTGGCTGATTTAGCAGCTTTAGCTCTATGTTGAAGGGATTATTATGATCTGTGCTAAATAATGCCAGTATGGTGTTACCAACAGATGGCATTTGCAAATTGCTGACTATGCATTGACTGTTATCTGGAATTGGTGCTACCATATAGATGGGTTTGTTTTTAGGGGGAATGCAATATACTCTTAACTTTTGAAATTAGAAATTGAATGATATGTAATGATTTCACTTGCAGTGCCTTTTTTCTTATAGATATGCATAGAGGTAAAATATATGCATGGAAGCAAATTATATTTTTACTTTTTTTTAATCTAGGTGGCAAAATCTTGCTTTGTTCCTGTGCTGTTTGGGCATGCTGTTGATGATGATTTTATACGCCCTCATCACTCAGATCGAATATTTGAAGCTTATATGGTAAGTTTCTTCCTATTTAGTAATGGAACTTGATGAGGAATTCATTAGATATGGAACTCAGTATTGGAAAAACATGGTAATTCTATGCGTGTATCTATGGTAAGTGCATAGTTTTTTGGCCAAGAAAGGAAAAGGATGGAGTTTACATTGGACGAATCTGATAATGTAAAATAGTTGCATCCATTTTCTATTGGCTTGATAAATCCGTACAAAAGTAGTTACCTTCCAAATTTTCATTGTGCACGATAAAATGGTATTTTCATTATCTGCATTTACTTTGGAAATATGATATAATGCATGAATATCTTTCAGTTTTCTAGCCGTTCTTGCATTTCAGGCTATGCCTTGTGTATTAATGCACTACCTTTGCAGGGTGATAAGAATATTATCAAATTTGAGGGAGATCACAACTCTCCTCGCCCTCAATTTTACTTTGATTCCATAAATATCTTTTTCCACAATGTCCTGCAACCACCTGAGGATGAGGTGGGGGATTCTCTTTATGATTCAATACACAATTACTTTGGAAAGGTAAGTTGAACTCTAAAATTTCTTTGGTGGTTGTACGTTTATTGGAAGATGTCATATCTATAATCCTCTGCTAATTCTTAACTATTTTACCTTCAGGGTAGTTGGGCAGTCCCTGAAGTAGGTTTTCTCCCAGACTCTTCCGCTGCATCTAAAGGCATGACTAATGTACCTTGTGTTTCTTAACCTTTAAATGCCAAGTTTTGCCATACCTAGAATAGTATTGTCTTACATTTATTGTCTTACTGGTTGGTTTCTTAATACAGAGCCAGCAACAAGTAGCACAGCCGATGCCATTAACCAAGTTCGTTCTAAAAGACCTATGAGTAGAACAGAGGTCAATTTTAGTTGCTTTATTTTTTGCCTGTTTCTTAAGAATTACTTGTGAAACAATTTTTTCAAATCGATGCATTCCAACTTCCAAGTGGTAATATAATCTAATGAAAAGCAGGAAAGTGCAGGGTATGATCTTCTGCTTTGTATTTGAAAATAACATATGTACTTGGGAAGAAAAGATAAGGGGAAATACAGCAATATTTATCAATTTGAAAGCCTTGTAAACAGTGTCCCCTTTAAGTATTCTTTATGGTTTATTTATCTGCATTTTGAAAAGAAATGTAATACAAAATGAAAATTTGTCTCATATTTCATCTTTGATGATGTTGTTCAGGTTCCTTCGGATATTCCATCTAAAGAGGACCCTGGATGGCAGGTATATTTTTCTTCGTTTTTTTGCACTGCTTCATCACTTCAACTAGATATTGAATATGAAATGCATAGGAACAACATTTTTTTCTCCAAGTTCTAAAAATAGATGCTGCAGTTTTCTGAAACAATGCCACTCAACATGAGGTCTTAAGGCACTTAGTTATGTTTATTTCAGCTTATCTGTTATATGAATAAGATACTTGCTAATTGTAATATAATGCCAAATGACATTAAAAGTTGCTGGTATGATATCACCATAGGAAACAACTTGAAAAATTTATAGCTTTATTTAATGCTCAGTTATGTGTAGCTGCTTGTGCTATCTTAAAGATGCTTCACTACTTATCTTTCTTTGCTGGTTAATCATTCTTGTGGCTTCATTTGCCTTTGCATGGAAAACCTAAATCTCTCTCTCTCTCTATATCTCTTTTTGAGAAAGGTGGTGCAATGGATATTAAAGATAAATTCAAACGGAAAGTCTATATAAGAATTAGAAACAAAGTGTCTTAGGATGCAGGGGAAAGGAAGAAAAAAGTGCCACTTACACTAAATGATGTTTGCTGCAGGATAAAGATTCCATTGATGCTACTGGTCCGTCATCATCCAATATGATAAGCTTTGAATTATCCGATGGTCATGCATTTGGCCCACATGTGCCGACAACAATGGATGATGATCAGTATGTGGAATATCAACTGGATGACTTGACAGGTTTTCCATGTAATGTGGAGGAGGAAGAAAGGGTGAGTTAAATTTCAGCTTCCACTTTTCCACAGAAACATTCTTGGCTATATAATCAACTAATAACCCTTTATCAATATTTTACTTCTTGATATATTCAGATGTTTATGGAAGCCATAATTGAGTCCTTAAAGGACTTCGAGATTCGACGACCTCAGACAGAAGAGCAACCCAAGGCTTCTGCTGATTCTTTAGAGTCTTTAAGGAAAGATGACACAGGTGGCAGGGATACTTCTTCCACCATGGAAAAGTGCGGTTCCTTGCCCCCAGAGTCTAATTCCACTCTGGTTGAGCACCAGCCATCGACAAATTCCTCCTTAGTAATCAATCGCTCCAATGTGGCCAATGAGCATGCATCTCCTGATTCTAGTGCTTCATCCGGGGAACCAGCGTTTGATACTCCTCCATCAACCACAGAATCAGGGAGCACAGGGACATCTGCTCGAAGTGATACCTCAGGAAGCATCCAAAGTTCATCTGATGCTGACATGTCAGCTAGCACAAAAGCCACTGTAACAGTTGTACGGAACCCCTCTAGTAACATCATGGATGGTTTGATGCGTCGCTGGGATCTCAACTTCTTTCGAAACAGTAGATAAAAGTTAGATAACCTGGATTGAACAGCCCGGTGATGTATTATTTTGTAACTAAGATAGCGTAGGAATGGTAGCATTGTAAAATTTTCAACAAAAAGAAAGCAACACGAAATCAAAAGGAAAAAAAAAGTGGAAAAAATATAAGATTTGTAATGTTTTAAGAAATTTGATGATATTGGCATTGGCTTTCATTATCTATGGCTTTTGTTATGGAAAGAAAATGTAATGATTTATTTGCCCAATTGGGTAACCTGTCTGTCAACACTCTTTATCAAAACTCCTTTGCTTTCGTTTGGTATAGCTCTTGAATGTTATTTCAGGTTGTGGGAATGCCTTAGTTCCTCTTCCTCCTATTTTTTCTGTTCTTGTCAAAAAGGTGTAAAGAGAAAATCATAGCGATTCAATGGTTAGTGGGATGTCTCTTTTTTGACAGAGAGTGAACGTCAACGTATATCAGCAATTAGATAAAATTTGTTTTCTGCATTTCTTCTGCGCAAATTTTGCTTGAGAAATAATAGATATATATTGTCTACTAGGGGATTGAAAATATAATATGAACCCTTGAGTTCATTGATTACAATAACTTATAGCAATTTTATAGGTACATCAGCATGATTATTGCTTAGAGAAAAAGAATCCGATTTCAGCTGTTCCTAGTGCATAGTCAGAAAGATTATTCAAACACTTGCAGAGATCTATATTTACTAAATTGGGATAGTGGAGTTGCCACATTTTTGTACAATTTATCTATCCCTCAGCAGCTTCAATGCAGTTTCAACCAGGGAGTGAATTGTTGTGCTGTGCCGGCTCAGGCCAACCGTGCCAGAGAATATGTTGAAGCTCTCTAGCTCTGCTGTGGTCTCTAACACACCTTCCAGCTCTTTCTCCATTCCCAAATCCTTAAAAATGTATACATTCTGTACGTTGTCATGCATCATCCAAATTGCCAACTCTATGGTGAACCTCCTTATTCTTGGAATCTTAGCCGATGGATGGTGGTACTTTTGAAGAATCTGGACCAATGCTTTAGCTAACTCTTCCTCTTTAATGCCAGCTCTGTCAAACATGATGCTTGATTCCTCAGAAGTCATATGTTTGAAAACTTGTGCTGCTAGTCCGACCATTACTTCTTGCAACTTGTTCTCTTCTGACATGATTGCTTTGAGCACCTGACCCAATGATAAAACATTAAGTAGGATGATTTTATTCTATAACCACTAATTTAGACCTGAAATTAGTGTAAATTTATACTTTAATGGATCTTTTGACATATATTTTCTTGTTCACCGAGGAAAAAACTTACTGTTGGTGCTGCAGCTGTGACAGCCTTTAACTGGTAGAAGCATTCTGCTCCACTGTAGGTGCACAAGTTTCGTAAGATTCTTGCAGCATTTACCCGAAGTAATGGAACCTCCAATGCTTCTACAAGCCTTTCCAGTGCTTGTAATCTCAAGATGCGGTGGCAATTAGCTCTACTTTCTAAGGCCAACATGGCAAGGGCTTCTCCTGCAACACGTCGTACATGTTTCTGATTCTCTGGCACCTGCTTGAGAAAGATATTGAACAACTCCTTGAGTACCCCGCCGGTGCCACCAATCCTTTCCGTTGCTTCCTCTTCCAATGCCAGATTGGTTAGGATCTCTATGCTCAGATTTTGCAGCATTGGGTGTTTCTCACCGTGTCGTAGAATGTCTCTAATGTTGCTGATTGTAAAAACTACCTCTGAGATTTCTTTTCTGAGATGTTTCCCTGTGGAGCCGGTCGTGCTTGCCAGCATTTTCACCACTTGAAGAGATCGTTTCACAGTTAGAATCTGAGATGCTGCAACAGTTTCATCTCTCAACAGCTTTTCTCCAGCATGTGTCAAATCTATGATTTTAGGTAAGAGCCCCCTTGTGTTTCCAATCCTTCCGCAGTTGTCATGATCAGAAGCAAGCTTTTTCAGAACAAGAAGTCCTAAATGATTGAACGTCCAGAAACTGTAATTTTTATGATCAAGAATGAGGTTCTTTTCACCAATTTCATCTGCCCCTTCCCCAGAACTCCTATTTGTTTGAAGCAGAGATGAAATTGATTCCATTGCACCTGGTATACCGGCTATCCGCAGGCAGTTTTGCTTCTTACCAGCAAGTTTTGCCAATATCTCTGCAGCTGATTTCCTGATCTCTTCTTCTTGAGGGTCTTTCCAGTTCAACATCTCAACTAATCTTTCTACCACTGATAAGTTTATGCCAATCTTCTGTAAGGTGTCATCAGAATACCTCTCACTAATTGCAAACTGGCGAAGAATTCTAGCTCCAATGAGCTGTTCATCAGCGGAATTTGAAACCAATAGGTCCATAGCAAAAGTCACAATATCCATCTTCAAGCCATCAAAAATGCTTCCATTAACACATCTTGAATAAGCATCATAGAAGAACCTTTTGATGGAAACCATACCTGAAGGCCCGAACTCGCACTCCCTATTTACTTTCTCCAAAAGTTTACAATATGTGACTTTCCACTCCCAGTATGCTTTCTCCATCAGAAACAACAAAGCTTCTGCCAAGGCCAAGGTGTAGAAAATAATCAGAGCAGATTTCCGGTTCCTTTTATCAGTCTCTCCCTTCTGAACGTCTCCATAGTTTTGCTTGACGAGCTTCATGGATGAAAGTACTACACAAGCAATTGCAGATAAAAGCTGGAGCCAGTACAGGATTTTGCTTATATTCCTCGAAAGAAAAAACCATTGACCATAAGGTAGAAGAGGAACATCTGAACTTATCCATGCCCGAGTTGGGGCTCTTGCATGATTCCATTTTCCAATTTGTGAACGATCAACCTGTGTTATTTCTCTGTTGTTTTGACTTGGCTTCCTTATCAAGGAAAACGGATGGAAGGTTTTTTTCACAGCTCTGACAAGGATATGCGAGCTGGATCTCAGTGCCCGGAAACTAGTGATACCAGCATCAGTAATCGACCAGGTAGCTTGGTGTTGCCATTCAAGCTCATGACTTCTGCTGAAAATCCGAGTCCCTTCGATTAACAAAATAATGGTGATAAACCAGAAGTCAGTTTTGTCCAAAGTAATAGCAAAACCACCCAGAAGAACTACTGTTGCCCATATAAACCCGAGGGTTCCCAGGCCTGTAGCCGACTTCTCAAAGATTGAAAGCCTGAGAGCAAAAAGAGTTAGTTTCTTCTCTGGTGCTCGGACCACCGGCACTGAAGATATGGATTCTGCATTACTTTCTCTAGCCCCAGGACTGTATTGGGACTGGGGTTCAAAAATGGTGTTTGAACCAGAGGCTTCACTAAGCTTCCGAAGCTCATTAATCTGTACCAGAACACTTCCATCATCTTCCAAAGAACCCCCACGATCCATGTTTGTGTTGGGATCAAACCAGCCTGTAGGAAAACCGAAAACCAAAAGCCAAAAACTAGATGCTTAATGCTTTAGGAAAACAGATGAAAATCTTGTTGAACAACAAGATGTCAAAAGATTGGCTTAGGGTGGAAGATTTTCTGAATTCAAGGCTTGAAGTTATCTCTGTATTATGTTGAGAAATGGGAAATTGAAAGATTGGTGATTTATAAAAGAGCAAAGGAAAATGACCTTAGCAAGCACGTTTGTCTTGTGGAAATGTAGAGGAAAGAGTAACGTTAAGTCTCTTGTCTTTCCGTCATATTTCCTGGGAAGTTTTGGCTATGAATTTCTTGCTGTCCCTCGCTCGCTCCTCTTTATTACTTGGCTGACAAGGGTTTTGTCTCCGAAGTCTTTTTGTCTTCTATTAATTAGTTTCTTGACAAAAACATCCAAAAGCCTTTTTATTTTTGCTTTAATCAAAAGTGAAATCACTTTTCTATTTCTGGTTCACCCCTTCTCTGCCTCTTTGCTTCATGTGAACAAACAAAACCCATTTGAGAAAAAATACTATTCGGTTAAAGGAGCATAGATGCGACCAAACCACATCTGTCAACCTCAGTGATTGCTGGGTCTATTTCTTATTCAATTCATTATTTCTTGGAAGCATTGACCTTAACTTCTAGACGTCCAAATAACTCCCTGGAAATGAAAATAATATCCTCAGCAAGCTTTTAAACTAATCATAAGATCTCCAGGCCTTGCTTTCTTCAAACCACGTGGGAATATTTATCCAAACTCTATATTCGAGAGATACAATATTGGCAACTAAAAATTAATTATTAGTTTACAATTTACGAATCAACCATTAGACTTGAACAAGTCTAGCAATTACGTAACCCTTATCCAACCCCCGTAGAGGCAGTAAATATCAACAGCTTTATATTTCCAGGATGGATGCTTATTTTTCAGGATCTCGACTTGTTTTCAAGTTACTTAATTGTCATTTACTAGTAATTAAGATTTATTTATTGTGTAATTCTCACAATCGGGTCGGTGGTAGCTTGCCGGAATTGGTCTCACAGCAAGAGTTTTATTGTGTCAAGTTAAAGGGTTTTAATGGGACCCAACGTGGGGCCCTTGTTTCTAAACCCTTTAACCGCACGAATGTATTACTCTTGTTTGATCTGGCATAATCTAAGCTAGGGGTTTTATTGAACTGAATTTCTTGTTTCAAGAGGGAATGGTTTTGAGCAAATTACACACAAACTGCTTGATTAGGTCTCGATTGAGCTGTAGACGTATTGCTCTCTTATATATTCACTCAATCTTTGTCGTTCCTTTTGCGTACGGCCATCATGATTGGCAACTCTTTCTTTTTATATCTGGATGCATTGCCTTCCAGCTCTTTCAATGCTTTTAGCGTTTGCTTCTGGATGCTAAAATCATGGTTTAGCATGGGAAAACCAAAATAGCAAGAAAATTTTAAAGGGCATTTGGTTCAAGGTATCTTAGATTATCAGAGTCACGTGATTATCAAGTTATAACATAACCTAGTGCATATTCCCAAAATATGCACAATTTTTGTTTGATTGAGATTTCCGGAATATAAGATTAACCTATTTGGTTGGAAGGTATATGTTCTGTTAAAATGGATAATTTACTATAATGCCCTCAATACAACACTTAAGCTTATTTCTTATTTGTTCAATTTTTGTACAATTGTTGTAATTTTGTTAAGTTTAATAATTAAACATGACTAACATAAAAATTATTTAAGTAATAAGATAACCGGGGTTATCTTACATAACCCCTAACCAAACAGCCCCTAAGTATGTAACTTATGAGCCCCAAACATTAGAGTCATTGAGGCCAGTCCTTGTTATTCCATAGAACGTTGGCCCATAGCAGAATTAAGTAAACCATGCAATTGCCCCTGATCCTTCTACAGATGAAAAAGAAAAGAATAGCTAGGCAGGAATATTTGCTAGACCGGTTCTTGGATCTATCCAGAAGAAAGAAGAATTACAAAGAGAGAGTTCATAACCCCTCCAAGATCCTGCGGGAGATTCAGACAAACAGAATCGTGATGGGATTAAGTAAGATAATCAACAGACAAAACAGAAAGTTGCTTACACTGAAAAGATTCGACGACGATCAACTAAAAGTTTAACCAGAAGGCCAATGTTAGTTATTCACTATACTGTACACATGAAAGTAGTTCCCTGAAAACCAGGAGCAGTATACTGAAACATTAATAAGCATGGCTTCATAATCCTCAACTACAGAATACAGAGAGTTAACAGTAGGCCAAAATTCACCAAGCGAGGTTGATGTGTGTTTTGTCTGAATTGCTTAAATTCAACCACCTAAGCCATTCTATCCTTCAAAACTGTTCAGCCTTTAGAAATTTGTCCCATTAATACAGATTATACGGATACAAGTTACTGACCTGAGGAAAAATACTGAGAAATAGACACAGTAGATTCATATAAGATCGATGCACAGCAATCTGATTTTCTTCTTGTTTTTGTTTCAAATAAATTTCATTTCAGGTGGCTCATTCAGTGAATGCATCGTTATAACTTATAACCAATCATTCAATTGAACACCAAATGAAAGCTAAAAGAAAAGGGTCGATGGTTATTAATACTAGACACCAGATAGCAATCAACTTCCACAAAGAATTTCACCCATAAGCAGCTCCTGCAAAGCCAACTCCTCACGACTAATAAACCTTCCACTTCTAGCAACAACTTGAAATTGAACTTTCATTATCGTTGTTGCTACAAAGATCTTCCTAATCCAGAAGAGAACAGCCAGAAATAACCACAACATAATTGAGATATGGTATTTAATATTATACAATGACTGGTAAAGCTCTGTTTCCATTTGAGCAACAGCATTATGAGTTTATGACCCTGCCAATAGCAATATCATTCCGGCAGAGCTTTGCAATGCAACAAATACACCACTGTGTTTAACTAAATTATACCAATGATCATTGCAAATGAATATCTCTTCATCCCCCTAGCATAAACTTTAGAAGGAACTAGGGCACAAGGCTCAAAAGGGCATGTTAAGCAGAATGCCAGCAGTATAAGTTTTAGCCAGTGTCCTCTAAAATCATCCAGATATAACTATAAATTAACCAAATTATCAGTTGCACTCAATGACAACGCCATTAAAAATAGGATCTTTACATGTAAACAAGTATCAAATGCATTAATCTCTTTCACCTCAACAATTTCTCTTTCAGCATGCGCTTTGAAGAAACAGTAATAGTTCCTAATATGATATCATCACGTAACAATTTACTACTTCTCAATCAAAATCAACAAATCCTAAGAACAGGAAGCTCAACAAAGAAACGAAAAACCACCTAAAAGAACTGAAGAACCCTCCACAAGAAAAATCTCAGATGAATGGCCTCCTCTGTCTAACCTTGGCCTTCTCAGCATCAATGATAGACCCTACCAAATTCACAGCCTCTTCAAGCTTCCCTTGAGCATTCACAACAACATAATCAAATCGCTTAACATACTTCACCTCTTCTCTGGCAGTAGCAATCCTCACAAGCAATTCCTCCTTACTCTCAGTCTTCCTCTCAATCAGCCTCTCCACGAGTGCTAATTCACTCTCAGCCACCAAAAATATAAACACCCCAGAATCCCCAAGAATCTTCTTCAATGTTTCAGCCCCTTGAATATCCACTCTCAACACAATATCACACCCTTTTGCCATATAATCCCTTATCTGCTTCTTGGGAATTCCTTTATAATCACCATAAACTAAAGCATACTCCAAAAGCTCATCTTTTTCAACCATTGATAAAAACTCTTCCTTTGACACAAAATAATAGTCTTTGCCATCAACTTCACCGGGTCTCATTCCTCTGCTCGTAGCAGTAACAACAAAGTGAAGATTTTCTCTAACTTCTCTTAGTCGTTTGATGACTGCATCCTTGCCTACCCCACTTGGGCCACTTATAACAATGATTAAAGGATCTGGGGTGGGGCAAATTGAGTCAGAGCTAAAAGAAGAACCTACAGAGAACTCCAAAGCACGAAGTAACTCCTGTTTTGAGGCTTTGTCCAGGGAAGGGATGGGTTGGAACTTCTGGGCATCAGCCATTTTGATTGTTGAAGTAAAAAAAAGTCCCCTGGGAATAGTTCGGGGTGATGAAAAGATAGGGTTTTTGGTGAGGGGAAGTGAAAAGGGTTTGGAGTGAAAGAAAGAAGTACAGAGTCTACGAAACATGAGGGATTCTTCTAGTTTAGTTGAGATCCGAGAACGGGGATGCTAGAAGAGGTCTGTTTTGTTGTTGGGTATTTTGGGGTTTGGACTAGTTTGGCCATTTTAAGCTTTGCTTGAGACATTGAGCTGAATTTTGGGTTCTTTCTAGGCTTGAGGATCTATAGTGTCTAGTTTCAAAGGTTTAAAGCAGTTGGATTTGGGGGCAAAACGACTAATTTAACAATAAAAAGGCTATTTTACAAATTACACCCCACCAAAGGAAAAAAAAAAGAGCCTATTTCTTCAATTATAAAGTATTGCAAAGTGAAATATATGGAAAAAATTGGTGTCAAATATAGTGATATATGGTATAATTTACCTTATATTATAATATTATAATAACCATAACTAGACTAGGTTATAAAGTATAATTTTTTTGGCTAAATGCTCAATTAAGATCTGAACTTTTAAAATTGACGCAAATAATGGTTCAAAAATATAATTCTAACAAATTGGAACCCATACTTAACAAATTGTGACAAGTTTAACTCACTATTAGTTAATGTTAGTGTGTGATATGTATATAAATTGAAAATTACGTAAAGATATTATATCATGTTACATGTATTGAATTTATTTTGATTAATATTGTTTGATTTTTAATTAATATGACATCCTTTTTCTATCAAAATTAATGTGTACATACGACAATCATTGATTTTCATATAGAAAGAATCTAATTCATCACAATTTATTAAGTATAGGTTATAATTTATTTGAATTGTATTTTTAAACCCTTAATTGAGCATTTAACCAAAATTTTTTTATATTGCTTTTCTACATGGCTTTGCATAAAGTCACATTATCCAATGGTTTGAGTCTCATTATTTTGCAGTCGACCCATGTTGGACTTAAACAGAAAAAGCTTCTATTAACCTATTTTCTCCTTCGAAATCAAGACCTTATGCCAAGCTCTTTCGTCTCGATCCAATAGACAATGATTTTATTAGTTACTCTCTTAACAAACTTAATAAAACTAGCATGATGCTATTTTACTCTCCCTTTGAATTCAATCTATCACTTTGATCAATTCAACCATACCATGAAACAAAAAAATCATGATAAAAACGTGCACCATTAACATATAATCTATGATGAAAAAAGTTTAGTCCCGAGGGACCAAAATTAACTAGCAATTGATTGATTTGGGAATAGCAATTACTATAGTTGTCTTATAAGGAAGGAGTTGGGCATTTGGGGGAAGTTGGGTTGTGGGGGGGGTGGATGATTGAAGGGCCGTCCTTTTGCCCCCAAAACGGCCAAAACCAAGCCTGTTTTAAAGTTTTATCTTTTGGAAAATTCAGAAACTTCATGGTTCCTTCCATTATTTAAAAGTACCATCGTCCTTTCATTTCTTTTCATTCATCTTTAGAGCAATGTATGTATCACTTTCGTTTGAATTTTCAACTTTGCCGTCACGCCTAATCAAAATTAAAAGCAGCCTTCGATACTTTCCCCCACTCGACTCCCCTTTCAAATTCCCTATTTCTGAATTTTACTATCAGTCTCGTCCCCAAAATCCCCTTCTCAATTTTCTCAATTTCTAGGTTTCCATCCCCAAATCTGCATCTCAATAAATTACCCTAATTCTCTACCGATTTCGAAAGCTCTCTTTGTAGGGTTTGTATTTGTTGATCGAAATTAACCGTGGTTCGATCAATGAAACCCTAATTCACTTCCGACCCATTTCGATTCCAATCAAAGCAAGAAAAACCCAGTTCTTCAAACTCTAAAAGGACTCACCTTTCCATGAAAAAGAAAAACCCTCCTACTTTCAATTCCCAGTTGACCCAAAAGGATTTTTAAAAATTCACCATTTACCCATTTCATTTTCAACCATACTATTAATACACAGATCATCAAAATCCCAAATTTACCCTTCCATAGTTGATGGGCACAGTTAGCTTTCACAGGGAGCTACCAAAGCCCTTTCCGTCTTCATCCCCTTCTTCTTCTTCTTCTTCTCCTTCTCCTTCTTCAACCTCCTCGACCTCTCGAACCGAGACGGTAAATGGGTCCCACCAGTTTAAGATCACGGGCTACTCCCTTGACAAAGGCATGGGAATTGGCAAATATATAGCTTCAGAGACTTTTATGGTTGGTGGCTACGAATGGGCCATTTATTTCTACCCGGATGGCAAGAGTGCCGAGGATAATGCTTCATATGTTTCTCTTTTTATTGCGCTGGCAAGTGAAGGAACAGATGTAAGGGCGCTTTTTGAGTTAACCCTGTTGGACCAGAGTGGGAAAGATCGTCACAAAATACATAGCCATTTTGGGAGGACGCTCGAGAGTGGGCCTTATACACTTAAATACCGTGGAAGCATGTGGTTAGTTTCCAGTGTTCATTTATTCGTCTAAAAGTACTTTGGAGTGTTGATAGCTAGAATCGAAAATATAGTAAATTTTAAGCAGATAGTTTTTGTTCAAAGTTTCAAATGCAGTTGAGTTGCTTGCTTTCTTGGTTTCGTTCTAGAAGGCAAGATATGAAGACTCAATGTGAATTTATGGTTTTCTTCTCCCCTAGAATAGGGAAACCAAAATGGATTTTGAGGGAGTATGTATGTGGTGACGTTTCGATGCTTCTCCGCATTTTGAAAATACTAGTATTGTTTTTAATTTTGTGTTAAAAGGTAGATATTGGAAATGCAAACTAGAAGTAGAAAGCAAGATATTGAAATACACATTGACTTGTTTTTCTATTTCACATGTAGGATATGAAAATCGTATTAAGTGTATGTACGCTTTGGTTTTTATATTTAGCTTCTGTACCATTTGTTTGAAAACATTGTTAAATTGCACTTTTGTTCTGTGTTGCAGGGGTTATAAACGCTTTTTCAAAAGAACTCTTCTAGAGTCATCAGACTACCTTAAAGATGATTGCCTCTCGATTAGCTGTTGTGTTGGTGTAGTTAAGTCACATACAGAGGGACCTAAAATATATTCCATTGTGGTGCCACCTTCTGATCTTGGTCAGCATTTTGGGAGGCTGCTAGAAACTGGAAAGGGAGGTGATGTGAAATTTGAAGTTGACGGTGAAATATTTGATGCCCACAAGTTGGTCCTAGCAGCTCGTTCACCTGTATTCAGGGCACAACTTTTTGGTCCGCTGAAGGATCAAAACACACAGTGTATTAGAGTGGAAGATATGGAAGCCCCTGTTTTTAAGGTTCTGCCCTACTGTTGACCTAAATCCTAATCTTATTTTCATATATTTGTTTTCCCTCGTTTTTTCAGCCTGCTGGGCTGGGCTTATAATATTGTTCAACACTAGTTCTAGTTTTTAACACCAGATGCTTAGGAATTAGGATTATGTAGGTGTAGAAGCTTCATTTAGTTCTGTTCCATGGGATAGTTTCTCTGTAAGTTTGCCTGCCTTCTTTTTTTATTTGTAATGAAGTGTTACATAGGCTCTTAGCTCTGTGGTGGTCCATAAGTATCAAGTCATCTTTGAGTGTAAATGAAGGATATGATTATATCAGCTGTCTAAGAAGCAACAGCAAAAGATGCTTTGATAAGCTTTTTCTTCACTTAGCAACCCTTGGCTGTGTTTTCATCCTTGATAAACAAGTGTTTCTAATTACACAATTCATATATAGATGCTAAGGTGCAGACTCATTAGAATGTTCCTCGATAGATTCTTATTATCGCTTAGTTGCTAAGCTTCTTAATAGCATCCCCACTAGTGACTTCTTAATAGCATCCCCCTAGACTTTTGCGTTAAATTAAGGCTTTATGATCTTCACTTCAGAACAAACTGAATGGTAATAGGCATCAAGAAAGAATGGGCTATTTCATTGATGTATGTCTTAAACTGAAATGTGGACTGTGCTAGAGGGAATGCTTTTATGGTGTTTATCTTTGCTGGCTTCAGGGATTGGAAGTTCATGTGAGATTGGTCTTGCTGTTGGCATATCATAGAATCAGAAAGTTATTAAATGTTTTACTTGTTTTATGATCAGAAACACAAGTTATTGTGATCACTGATTAGGAGCACAAGGTGACGTACTTTTTGTTTCTTAAGAACTTATGAGCACAACTCGTTTGTTCATCATGAGCAATTTCTTGGATGGTATAGCTAGGTTCATAGGAAGAGGTAGTTCTGTTGGTTTCTTTAGTTAGGTGGTGTAATTGTGGTGCCTACATGATGGAATAAAGGGTTGTTCATCTGGATTTTTCTCCTAAGGGGCACTTTCTTCCTAACCTCAGATAAGGTTTACTGACTTTGCTTTGTTCTAATGCCACTGCTCTTTATATTGGTTTCAACATGGTCTAGTTGGTATTAACTATTGGACCTAGTGAACTGTTATCAAATATAATTTCAGCTGACATGCTCTAATGGGATACCATGATCATATGCTTTAAAGTGTTTTGACAAAATTTCTTAGCTGTCTGCAGCAGTGCTTCAGCTAGATGCATTGAGGATACTGCCTTTGGATGAATAAATTCAGCTGTTTATCTTGTAAAATCAGCACCGAATGTCCTAAGAGTCTGATATTTCCTCTGCATTAATATATATTTTCATTCCTAAATGTTGCTTAGTGTGCATGGTAGTGGATAAAACGCCGTGAAGCATATCATAGTAACTGTGAAACTTGATACAGATGACGTCATGGCTTCCTTTTACTTTGGTCAACATGGAGTTGGAATACAGAAGCTGATTTCATTAGCAGGTCCATGCTATGAGATTTCTGGCTCTGCTTCCCTGCCTTGCCCTAAACCAAACTTCTTTCCCTTTCTCTGATTAAAAACATTAAGTTAGCATTCTCTGTTCTTTAGATTGAACAAAATCTGCAGAACCTTTTATGAAAATTTCCAAGGTGACTTGGTAGCTTTTTTAGTATAATTTCTTATTATCATGATTGGATATTTGCAGGCATTACTCCATTTTTTATACTGGGATGCGCTGCCAGACATGGAAGAGCTTGTGGGTTCAACATCCAAATGGGCTTCTACACTTGTGGCTCAACATCTGCTTGCTGCTGCTGACCGATATGCAATTGAGAGACTGAGATTGCTCTGCGAGGCTAAACTCTGTGAGGGTGTGGCGATAAACACAGTTGCAACTACACTAGCCTTGGCAGAACAGCATAACTGTTTGCGTTTGAAAGCCGTGTGTCTAAAATTTGTTGCATTGCCAGAAAATTTAAAAGGTAGGAATGGGGAAAACCAACTGTATTTAGGATTTAGCAGCTTAGAGAGAGTAAAGTGTCTCTTCAGAAACTGAATGCGTATTGTTTTCATCCTGCATGTAATATGCTAATTTTCCCTTAAGCTACTTTCCTTGGTTCATATTCATAATATGTGGAACATCAAATAGTCTTGGTGCGTTAGAAAAAGCATCTTTATGGGCTACCACTTTAAAATTGTAAAATGTGAAGTAGGTAAAACACGGCTTCTTCACTGCCGTGGTTTTTTTTACTTGCGGAATGAAATTGGTGTTTTGAATTTCATAGAAGTCCCATTTAAATTATATTGAATCTGTTCCTGATAGATAATGAGGAATGACAATATTTGTTGTATTGGTTTCAGCTGTGATGCAAACAGAGGGATTTGAGTATCTGAAGGAAAGCTGTCCAAGTGTTCTTACTGAACTGCTGCAATATGTTGCAAGAACCGGGGAGCATTCTGTTATTGCTTGTGGATATCGAAAAGAAACATCATTAGACGGTTGTGATGTTAATGGGCGGCGGGTGAAACCTAGACTACAGTGAACAATATACTGTTCATCCCTTGCTTTGTAAGGAAACTAATAAAAGTGAGCTAAGATAGCTTTTAGGCATTTTTTGGTTGTACTAACATTTGGTGACTTACATGAAATATTTAGTTTAATGGCTCATTTGGTTGTCATGTAATGTTTTTGAGTTTGTACAGGCCTGTATGCCATAATTCATGCTTGTTTTCAGATTCTGATCTTTATGATTACCTACTGAGCTTATTTATAAGATTAACTAGGATCCGCTTGTATTGGATCTCATTTCCACGATGACACTGGCACATGAGATTCTAGGGATCCCAGCATCCCTTAATGAGTTTGACTTAAAAATTTTGAAAATCTTAGACCTATTATTAATGCCAGTAACAGCATATTAAGGTTAATGATCCATGAGCCATGTACATGTTCAAGGCCAGATATTAGATGTCAATCAATTTATTTCCTTAATCAAAACGTGTGTTCAAGTTGAAGAAATAAATAACATTAATAGCCCTTACTTCAGGCACAGAAAGGACAGTAAAAGGATACAACAACGAAATCATCATAGTTGTGGAACCCAAGTTGGGGAAAGGCACCTTTACATAATAAAGAATGAGAAAATAAGTAGAACTAACTTAATAAGTTAGTAATTTCACTTTGCCTTTTCCTCGATTCTGTAACTTCACATATCTTATATATTCTGTCATTGATCTGGATCATAAAACCATGAGGTGAAGGACAGTTGGCACCATTAATCTATCCTTTCACATTAGTGCTATAAATTACGACTTCGCTAAACTGTAGTTTGTCTGATCTTCTTTAGCCTGCTGTGCTCAAGCATGGATAATATCAATTCACCCGATGGACCCGTAGTTGTGGAAGACTAGTTCGGGACTAACTTCATGCTGCCACAAGTTACCCATTGGCAGTTGATATTAAGATCAATACCACTGACTTCCTGATCCACTTTGAGCAGCAGCAACTTTCCTAACCATGTACTGGGGCTTTGGCTGCAAGGCATTTGAACCTTCAACTACTTCATCTTCTCCCCTATCGCTTCTAGAGACTGAAGTTCTTCGTGGATATGAGCAGTTTGTGGCAGTGTATTGGGTTGGAACTGCAGGATTCCGAACCATCCTTCGCTGTTCAAGAGTCTCAGCCACTGCTGCTGCTCCACAATTGTTGTAACGCAATACCGATCCAACTACCTTCCCAGGTCTGGCAGCACCAGCTGCATTCATCATGATAAGCTGTTAGTGTAATATAGTAGTACAAAATAAGTAACTAGGAGCAGTTGCAGTTACTGGGAGAGGGTCCAGTAGTGACGTGCAGTTATATAAACAGCTGTGTGTGAGTATTGGGTTATATAGGATTTCATGCCTTAACAAAATTGCCATGGTTTTGTTAAGGAGTGTGTTCTGTCTCTGGCCAAAAAAAAAAAAGGTGCATGGCAGCCGCTCGCAGTGAATTAGTAGGATATTACTGTCTTCCCATGTCATTGTACTTCATAATACATGGTTCAATATATCATGCTCATAACCCTTGTTTATAGCATCTCAAAGAAAAACAAGCCACCTTCAACATGCCAGAAAATTCACTTGGAACATCAAACTCTGAACATGTCATGGTTTTGACCATGACTACATGCACACACTGAAAATCAGTTAATTCATTATTATCTTGCTAAGATACACTACAAAGTTATTCCAAGTAGGTGTTTCTATCCAGAGATTTAGATGAAATAAAACAACGACGGTATCTGAAAAAGAAACAAGAAAGTGCTTTTATAACATTTACCAATATCAGTAAAACACATGCATAACAATAAATATTGAGAAAGAAGTACAAACTTGGGAAGAACCACAGACATAAATATACAGCCTGCCGAGACAATGATTTGGGGAGTGAGAGCACCGCTATTTATCTATTTGAGAAAAATATTCATACCTTGGATGCTTTGAGGAACTTGAAGAGGAAGCCTTGTCATAGGGATCCCACAGCTCCTCTCTGTATGGGGTTTCTCGGTCTCCTTGATAGAACATTTAGATAAGTTGTCCGTCACATCCATTGAATTTTGTACTGAATTATCCGAATATAATACACATGGCCTGCACGCACACATTTTCTTCAGGGGGTATAAAATAGAAAAGATTGCATATTGATGAAAGTGTAATTTTAATGCCTTGGAGCAACCCCCACTATGGCAAGTATGCATGCCAAATTCATGATGACAAGCAGTACCTTGGCAAAGATGCATGCTGTCTCTCAGGCGGAGCTGCAGTTGTACCATTTCCATAGTGCTCCTCGAGGAAAGCAAACTGCTTCTTGAAATGGTCAACCGCACTGCATTGACAGATACATATGAGTAACAGCGATTTGGTTAGGGGAACAAATAAACTGAGGATGATTGGGGGAAAAAAATCAAGGATAGGACCCAAAATGGAATAAGGGTTTGATGTGATGCCAATCAGTTAAGATGATATTACCTTGGATACATGAAGCCAGTAGGCTCCGATCCTTCTAAATGCTCTTTCAACATTTTGGGATGATACTCAAGAATTTCACGGTATATGAGCTCCCTTACATCTTCCTTTGTAATCCTCCGTCTCTCAAACTCAAATTCCATCTTTGTAACTGGTTGAGCAGAAGGCTCCCTTTCAACTTTTGCCAAGCCCTTAAAATAAGGATCAGCAAGGGCCTGACACCAAGCCATAAGATATCCATGTTAGACTGAGCATATATATTGTGAAAAATTTGATGAACAGTCACAAACATATACCTCTTCTGCAGTAGGTCGATCCTTGGGCTCAAATGCGAGCATTCTTTCTAACAAACGAAGAGCAAGAGGATCTGCATTTGGGAATTTCTGGGACAATGGAAAGGGTTTTTTCTTTCGCATGCTGCTCAAGTATCTTCGAGCTTTCTCATTGCGTACCTGCTCAAATCATAACCATATTTTAGCAGAAAACAACTAGTTTTGGATGGCTATAACTTTATGCATTAAAACAGAAAACTTAAACAAATCCAAATAGGGGAAATGAGTTTATAAAAGCAAAAAATACCCTAGCAATGGCTTCAGCAGATGGTGTTCCCAAAAGCTCAGTCATCAGATCCAATTGATGAACAACATTTTTTCCAGGAAACAGTGGTTTCCCTGTTAAAAGTTCTGCAAAGATACATCCAATGCTCCATATATCTATTGCTGGGGTATACTGAAAATAGAAAGAAAAGAAAAATTAGAAATGCATTATGGACACATTTAAGTCAAGTAAGACTCCAATAAAAGGTGACACACTAGAAAAAGTGCAACTAGAGAAATAATACAGTTTGATTATCTGCTGCAGGCCAAATACCGCTTGTGTTGCACAAATAACAAATAATATTAAAACCATAACTTTGGCTAAAGTGAGCCATCAGACTGCCAAATTGTGCTTTGATGAGAAATATACTGACGGACATGCTCGGTGTGCTCACTAAGATGTTACTACCATTGCACCAACTAGAAATGTGTGTTTGGCTTTAGTTTTCTTATATAAATCAACAGAATAGGGTGAGATATGCACATCTTAGGTTTGTCTAAAAGTGATGTCCAGCAAGGCTGCATGAGCTATATTGATCACAGAACAGCTCCACTTACAACTAAAAGGTCCTAAAACATATCTCCTTATGTGGTAACCATACAGATGATAAAAGGAAAAATATCAAGCCACTTTCAATCAATTAAAATGCAGCAATAAATTTAGCACCTTTGAGAAAAAGGATCCACACAATTCAGGAGCCCTGTACCATCTTGTTGCAACATAGTCCTGAGGAGAGAAGCGTTGCAAATATTCAATTCTGAACCATGACACATACTTGTGGAAAAATTACATACAAATTATTTTCAGACTGCAGCATCTTGCAGAGAAAACTTACCGTCCAGAATATAGCAGTGGGGGTATCATTAAAAGCTACTCTTGCAAGACCAAAGTCACAGATCTTCAATTTGCAATCAGCATTGGCTAAGATATTTTTGGGCTTTAGGTCTCGGTGGAAAACATTAGCTAGAAGACCAAAACGATAAGAATCATCAGAAATATGACAACCAACAAGAACTTGAAATCGCATCAATACACGTACAACTTTCAAAATGTTATCTATTATCATACGAGTGGATCAAGTGACACTCTACAGTCAAAACTATTATAAGAGAATAACCTGTGTGAATGTATTTCAGGCCTCGTAGAAGCTGATAAAGAAAAAACTGGTAGTGTTCTGGGGTCAAATCATCATTTGCTTTTATAACCTGGTGTAAATCAGATTCCATAAGTTCAAATACTACGTATATATCTTTAAATTCCCTTCTCGAAGGAGGCAACAAGATGTGCTTGATCTCAACAATGTCTGGATGACGTAGGAGCCTGAGAAGCTTAATCTCTCGCAGAATCCGAGTGGCATCAGACACATGTTCAAAGATATCATTGATTTTCTTAATTGCAACCTTTTCTCCAGTATGTGTGTCATATGCTGAACAGACAACACCATAGCTTCCTTTACCAATTACTTCCTCTATTCTGTACCTGCTTCCCTCCCCATATTCGGTGAAAAAATCTACATCCACAGCTGACTGCAATTTAAAGTAAAGCATACTGTATTATAAATGTTACTGCCAAGGCTTACATCTTAGAAACAATCAGATTTCACATAAAATAGAAGAAGGAAGGTTTAAAACTGCTATATGCCAAAACAAAGGGACTACGATAGATAAATATGATAGCTAACTTAATTTAGAAAAAGAGTACAGACCCACTCACCTACATATTTAGCAATTAAACCAGAGTCAACTAAATAGATACTTAAGCTGAAACTAAAGCATATAACTTGTGGTCTTCAACCTACAGAGCACTAAACCAACTAACCAAGTAACCGACCACCATACTTGAAACTTCTAGCATCAACAAGAATAACCGTTATGTTTAAGTCACCTACAACATCCAAATAAAACGGAAAGGCAAACCAATATCACTTTAAAAGACACTTGCATTGTTTTAGTGGGGCATCCAATAAACTTGCAAATTCGGTCGGACAGAGTTTATGTGGCTTAGAAGATAAGACTTATAACTTGACAAGCTATTCTTTCTATCCAGATACAGAGCTATACCGACAATGGAAACTCCAAGTATACAAAAAGTGCATAAATTATAAGGATCATAAGTAACAGATTCATTGACTACTAATCGGAGCAAGCCAGATATACTTGATTCCATGTAACATTCAAAAACAAGATCAAATCAGACTTATATCTAGATCTCGTATACACCTAAACTCATAAAAGTAAATCTAATAACTAAAAAAGATTACCTTTCTTCTCTGATCAGGCTGCATCTTAGCATCAAAACCTTGGAAGGAAAACAATTGACAAGAGCATCTAACAGGGAGCCCCGAAAGTGAAATGAGAAACTAATTTGACTTAGCACTTAAAAGCCAAATCAAACTATCACAGGATAATAAGGTACCAATAATGTCAAAACCAAATTCCCAGAAAAAGAAACAAAAGATGCCCAGATTTCAGAACTGTTCAGTAAAGGAAAAACTTTCACCAAAATATCAGGAGCAATAATCAAAACAGCCTTACCAGCAACCTCAAAGAAATGGTTTAAAAGCAAAAATTTAATTTCAAAAGCAAAAGCCAACACTAGCTAGCTTAAGTTTTTGACGCTAAAGTTAACCATTTTTTTACAATAACACAGCCAAAAAAAATGAAAAAAAACAGAAATTTTATTCTTCTTTGGAGGCAAGGAACACAACAAGGCCAAAAGATTTTGGCTTTTGGCGGATGAGCCTAAAAAATTTTTGAGCAGGAAAATGGGAGCCTCTTGGAGGATCTAATAAGGCGATTAACACTATAAAAACAAGGCGGAAAAATAACGATTGGGTCTTTCTTCTTTTATTTTGAAGAGTGGAATAAAAAGGCTTTTTAGGTTTGTGGAAATGCCTTTGGATCTTAAGCAAAAGCGAAAGGAAAGAGGAAAAAAAAAAATTAAAGAGAAAGAAGAGCAAAATGTAAATCAAAGAGTGATGTGCTTCAAGTGGAAGCCTTTTTGTGACCAAGAAAGAGAAGGGTCCAATTGCAAATTTAATTTGAAAATTAATAATTAAAGTAATTTAAAGTGGGATCCAAAAGTGGTGTGTATGTGTTAACACAATCATTTTTCCATCTAAATGACATTTTCGCCACTCAACTTAGCTCATATTTACATGATACCCCCTTTTTTGCTTGAAATTTAATTTTTCACCCCAAAGATTAAAGCAATAGGTTCGTTATGACTTAATTGTGTGATTACTGATTAGTTTGGGGCTAAAGATTAAGTAGGGAAAAAAAAAAGCTCAAAGAGGCAGAAAAATGGTCAGCTTAAGCATTAACTAAAAAGCTCATGCTTAAGTGACTAATTGATTACCATAACATTCCTTTTTGCTTTTAATTCTGATTGATTGTATATGAAATTCAAACTTTGGAATAGAGGCTTTGAATTTAGGAGTTCTTTTGTTCACTACTATTAAAAAGTAATTACACAATTTAAAACTTCATCATAGTTAATAGAATTTGCTAAATCGATTACGTGTTTTCGGAATTTTTGAAACATATTTAATAAGAAAATGACATGGAAAAAGTAAATTAAAACCGATAATCCAACCTTTAATATTGTTAAATTTATTTTGTCATTATATGCATAATATTCGATTGTTGTTGTCTTTGTTCGTTTATAGTCGTTTTATTGTTATTTGTTTCTATTGTAATTGCCATGCCAAACCTACTCTCTAAGTAGACCACGTGCTATGTTTTGCCTAAACAATTGAATGACATTTGTGATGCCTACAGCTCACTGCCTTTCATGATCCATACAACATTTAGTTGATTGGTCAGATTAAATTAATATATGATGACTATCCATACAGCATCGTTGTTGTTATTTGACTACTATATTAAAAGAGAGGAGGAAGTCTGATTTCATATTTTATTGTAATTTTTTTTACTTTTTATTTGAATAAGTCCTAGTTTTTTTTATCTGAGTATTTGAGTTTTAGTTTTATCTGAGTTAATTAGTTTGATTTGAGTTTATCTTTGAATCGATTTTACAGTGGATTTAAGACTATTAAGTTTAGATTATGATGATTATGTTTATATCTTATGGGTCAATCAATGAAGATTTTGAATCAGTCACTTCTTTATCGCTGATAAAAGCCTTCGATTGGGAACAATACGAAATGAGAGCGAGAGAATGATGGACGTGCTAGTCTGCTAGAGACTCATGACTTTTTTATCGCTGATGAAAACCTTCGATTGTGAAAAATACGAAGCGAAAGTGAGAGAGTGATAGACGTACTAATCTGCTAGAGACTCATAAAGAAGGTTCGAGATTCAGCATAGTAAGTAAAATGGCTCAAGTTATGAAATAAGATTCAGATCTACAGAATAACAAATTTAAATCTATTATAATTTTTAATTTTTTATTATTAATATAATTTCATTTAAATGAATAAAAATTACATTTAAAAAAATATATTATAATGAATTATAGAAGTTTGATAAAGAATGGCAATAGTTGTGATTTTTCTGTAGAACAAGGGCAAGATAAAAAGAATGAGTGGAAAATCTAACGAACTGATTAAAAAGAAATTATATTAGATAAAATGAAAGCATAACCAAAAAAATTTATTTTTAAAAAAGGAGAGAAAATAGGAAAATACTAGATAGAAACCGCATAAACTAAAAAGAAATTGGCGGGTGGCCAAATCCACGCGCTTTCCCGTTGATGTGGAACTCCGTGTGTGGGACCCAGAAGTGACAGCCAGCGAAGTCTAGTATGTATATGTTGAATCGGTGGCCAAGCGTGTCCGCCACTCGCCACAGTAGGGTGAGCGGTGGGGTACCCCCTCCTACTGGGCCTGTGACTATCGGACAGGTACAGGAAATTTTGTGTCCGTTGGGCACTTTGTCTATGTCTAAGATCCATACACATACATAAGAGTTAAGTGCTGTTTGATAAAATTGAAGTAATTAAGCACTGAAAATTAAGTGCTGAAAATTTCTTTTGAAAATTTTAAGTACTGAATTTATTGTGTAAAAATTGTTTGATAAGTTATTATATTTGAACAAATTTATTTTTGAACTATTATAAGAGAAATGAAAGTTTATGAAAAATAAATACATTGATAATTAATAAAAAGGAAATAATAGTGGTTAAAAGTAAAGAATACAACATTAAATGTAATTAATGTGTGATTTTTTCCTTAAATGGAATTGTTGAATGAAATAAGTAACCTAAGAGCTACTTATTATTTTCAATGCTTTTTCATTGAAAATTTCCAATTAAGTGGTTCTTTAACTTTTATTATCAAACACATTGAAAAAATGAAAGCATTGAAAATTTTCATTTTCAATGATTTGAAATTTTTCAATGGTTAATCAAACAACCCCTTAGTGTCCGTGTCCCATCTTACTTCTTACTTATTTAATGAAATTTTTCCAAATTCAGTAATCTATTTTTTCCTTTTTAAATTATCACTATTTGTTCTTTAATTAATACTACTAGTATTTACACATAAATAAATTACCCCGTTTTGTAATTAAACTTATCAAGTAACAGTTTTTGAAATTTAGAGTAATTTCAATTTCAATCTTTATTATGTTACTAAATCAATTCATACTAAAAAAAAAATTCAACATAGGACTTTTTTTCCTGCCTAAATGATTATTAAAGGATACAATAATTGTGTTTTGGATTTATTCCAATCCAAGTTCATTTGGCTATGACCTATAGGCTCCTAAACATATGGACATCCTAGCGTTGAGGACCTCACCTCATCTTCAAACTTTAAACTGCTCCCAAATTGCAGGAATATACGTCTCTTCCACCCCAACCCCACTCTCCCTAATCCCCCTTGTGGGGTCAATTCACGACACAAAGCTAACAACCCCTTTTGCCCATTATTATTTTAGGAAATTACCATAATACTACAAGAATCCTTCCTATGGGCTCGAGCTCGACTGCTAGTGTTTCAGAAGGGATGCTATTGGGTCTGAAGTTGGTTGGGCTGGCCTAGCAGAACTTGTCTTCCGAGATGTGCCGGCTTGACCATTTGAGGAGACAATGGTCTGGCCCAAATAGAGCCTGCCCCAACTCTATCCTTTCTAAAACAAATTGGTCTAAACAATCTCCTAGCTAGGATAGTCATCATAGATGAATCTCATTCATTCGAAGGCTGTCACTGCAATTGCCAATTATATAGCTCTCTAAGTCCCGGCAGTGTGATACTTAACAGCAGACAGAAATTAAGACATACTACAATCAGTAGTCTTCTAATGAGTGAAAGAGAGGGGATTTGTCTCAATTTGAGCAACTTCTGAGACAAATATTCGAATATACGGCCAAGATATATTATGTAGCCAGCAATAAGAAAAAGAAGAAGCAGAAGCCATGTCAAATTGAAACCACTTTAATCCAGAAAGAAATAATTGCAGCAAATTTCTAATCAAGAAAGAAACAAGGCCAATTGTAAAGGTGTCAGACTGCTTGGTGGTTCAAGGCTAAATGGCCTTCCTCAAGTTTCACTTTTGAAAATTTTCTCATGGGTCTTGAAAAGGTGTCAGACTACACTATTTCTACCCCTGCCCCTACCTCAAATATTGTTTCTTGGCAACGTCCCCCTGCAGGCTTCATGAAATTTAGTGTTGATGGATTAGCTATTGGAAAACCTGGACCAGCAGGTATTGGGGGTGTTTTACGGGATTATGATGGTGTTATCCGAGGCATTTTTTCCAAAGCTATTGGAGTTGCTGACTCAAACTACGCCGAATTCGCAGCTATCATTGAAGCTTTTGTTATCTATTCTACTTATGAGTTCTCTAGCTCTCATAGTTTGATCATCGAAAGTGACTCTACGAATGCTGTGTAGTGGGTCAACGATCCTTCAAAGGTTCATGGCGCCTATCTTCCCTGTCTAACCATCTGAAGATTCTAAAGGATAAAGTGAAGTTTGAGTCTATTCATCATATCCCTAGAACCATTAACGCTATTGCTGATAGTTTGGCGAGATCAGGAGTAATGAGAGACCAGCCTTTGGTGGATTTTTTTGATCTGTGAATTTTAGGGTGATTGCGACTTGTTCTTTTACTCAGCAACCTCCCCTTGCTACTCTATTGCCTCTACTCCGGTCTTGGTGTTTGTGTTATTTGGTAGTGATGTGAAAGTGGTGTGTTTTATTCTAATTTTTATTTTTTGGATTTGCTCCTACATGATACTGTCAGGAGACCAAGATGTGACTTTCCTTTATCCTTAATGACATAACTATATGATTGCTTTTCAAAAAAAAAAAAAACAAGGCCAATTGTAGCACTATCCATCCAAAAAGAGAAATTTCTCCAACGAGAAAAAATACATTAAAAAAGAAGGTAACTAGTGCTAAAAATAACATGGTAACTTGAAATAAAGTCTAAGTTCTCCGGTATACCCATGTTATTCTGGAAAAACTAGACTCCCCATGAATGTACATACTTTGAAATGCTTGTTATAATCGCCATCAAATATTAACAAAATCCTCTTTGTTCTTTCTTTAAGGTTGAAGACTATCAACTTCTCTCCTACCTCCAGTAGAACTTCGTCCTTCCCCGAGGAACACCTTGGAATTGGCCTAATTTCTCCGAAGCAAGATGGAATCACGAATAGTTTAGCCCAAGATTCCGCGTTTCCGTATTGTTTCATTGCCCATACTTCGAAAATAAAACTTTTATAGCGATGCAAGGATATACTTAAGCATCCTTTGAGAACCCCTATGTCGAATTCCATCTCGGCCTCTGCACAGTCGGGTAACTCCACCTCCTTGAATTCCTCATCTTCTAAATCAAAATAAATTATCAAATAAGTGACAAGAACAGGAACATCTTCATATGACTCGTAATCTCGTTCAACTCCAATTAGTTCTCGACTATAGACACACCAATGTGGAACTCCATTAATCATAACAGCCAAAGTACCATTAGAGCATAAATTATAACCAAACCCCTGAACGTCCTTCATTGTCCATGAATTTAGTTTATAATTATAGACAATGGACCAAAAGGACTCATAATTAGCAAAATCTCTATGTGGAGATGAAAAAAATCCGCTGATATGGTGAACAAGTAATACCACTTTGTAGTTTCCAGAGATGGACTCATATCCAAGTCCTGAAATAATCCGACCGTCTGGAACTTCACGAGGAGAAGGAATCCTCCTGCACATACCGGTTGTTGGATTCCACAGGAAGTACATCTTGTCATCATCAGTAGCTATAAAGTAGCAAACCATTTTCTTTGGAACTGGAAAGAAATTACCAAACCAACTAAAGATGGGGGGCTTGGAATAAAGGAAGCAAAATTGCTAAACAAAGCACTTTTGGGTAAGTTGGTTTGGAACTTAAAAAATGATACACATGCATTATGGGCCCAAACTCTGTCTGCGAGGTCCGGTAACAACCCCTCAATAGTTACTAGAAACTCATCACTCACCTGGAAAGCCATGCAACAAGCTCACATGCTAGTCGCCAAGGGATCAGGAAAAGTCATTAGAAATGGAGAAACCTCAAATTTTTGGTTCGATAACTGGACTGGGAAAGGAAGTCTTCGACAGCTTATCCGTGGACCTCTACAAGAAAATGAGGAAAATATCTCAGTCAAAACCTTCCTCCATCAACACCCTGTCATCTTCTTCACCTTTCCACAAGAAATCTGGAATGCAATGCTCACTGTACCCACTCAAACTTTAGATAACAGAGAAGATTCCTGTTATTGGATTGGCTCTACTAATGGATCCTATTTAGTTAAGCTTGCTTACGAGCTTGCTAAGAACGAAGAGCTCTCAGACGATAGTAGCAAATGGTCATGGATCTGGAAGCTTAATATCTTGCCCAAGCTCAAATTCTTTATCTGGCAATGCATGCATGAAATCCTACTGACAAAAACTCTCCTTTCAGCTCGAGGATGTCAGATACCCATTCTTTGTGAACTCTACAAAAATGAAGCTGAAGACATATCTCACCTTTTTAGAGCCTGCCCCATTATTGCTTCAATTTGGTCATCCCTCCACCTTGTTTTAAAACACTCCTTGTCTTTCTCTGATTGGGTCAAGGACCTCACCACTGATAAAACCTTTCTCCATAACCATAGATTGCCTCGGGGTCTTATAGCTGCCCACTGCCTTTGGGAAATTTGGCTCCTCAGAAACTCTTATGTCTTTAAAGGAAAGCATACCCTTGACTCTGTTAAACCCTCCATTCTTGGCAAGGCTGCAGAATACTACGCCAATAATGGAAAAGTTAACAGAGTTAACCTTCCTGCTTTCACCCCTGTTAAGTGGTAGAAACCGCAAGCCGACTGGTTCAAACTTAACACTGATGGTTCTTCCTTTGGCAATCCAGGGAAATCGGGTGCAGGAGCTATTATTCGAAACGAACATGGTGAATGGGTTACAGGATCTTCCAGATACTTGGGTCACAACACCAACTTTGTTGCAGAATGTTGGGCACTTAGGGATGGATTGTCTCTTGCTCTTCAATTAGGCATATCCAAACTAGAAATAGAACTGGATAGTACTGCTACTATTTCTGCCATTTATAACAGCATGAATGGTATGTTTACTAACATCCTTACCCAACCAATCATGGCTGATTGCAGGTGCATGTTGGATGAAATATAAGAGAAACAGATCAAACACGTGTTTAGGGAGGCTAATTCATGTGCCGACCTTTTGGCCAAGCATGGGAGTAACATTTTATGTAGCAATATTAATGAGGCTTTTGAGCTTTTTGTTGAGCCTCCTGCTTTTATTATGAACAGGCTTCACCATGATGAAGCTGGGGTTGTAATATTTAGAACCTCTATTTCTAATTAAGTAATTCAGTTCTTATTCCACCAAAAAAAAAAAAGTAGCAAACCATTACAAGAACCCAGAATTATAGGCCGGTTGAGATGTTGGTCGAAAGAAAAATCTAACTCTTGGAGCGCACAATTCGATCCATCTGAGTCCACGGAATAAAGTGAGACGCATGGGTGAGGCTTCCGTGTGCAACTTATCTGTCCAACCCGCAACAGATTAGCATGGGATGTGTTTGCACGATGGACATGAGATTTGGCGAAGTTAGGATCGGATATTAGAGAACCCCAAGGCTTAGATACAAGCTTGAATCGAAGTAGAGACTTTGCAGGTAGGCATAAAAGGATATCATTAACAATCTCAATAGGAATCTGTTTAGGAAGAGGGAGCGCCATGATGTGGCTACGGTGTTTGAGAGTACTTAAAACGTATTTTTCTCTTGAGTCTTTCTGGAGTTTGGGAAGTTAAAGGGAGGCTTGGGTTTCTTTAGCCGTTCATTGTGCTACTTAAATATTACAGGGAAGTTTTTTTGCTTTTTCACTGGAAATTATTTAAATTTTTGAAATGCAAATTTTAACTCTTTAATTCCGGGATTATTAGTGGACCTCAGAGTTGACTAAATCTCGAGGTGGAATAAATTCAAACGGGAATAATTGTGAGAAAGGTTAACAGAAAAGTCCTTGAGGTTACCACTCTCGGCTTAATTGGTTTTATCCGGTCATGGCTATTCTTCACTTGCAATATTTATTTTCCACTCTGATTTCTTGGAATAAAAACCAGATTCTCTGAAATTGTGCTAATTAACCTGATGGAATATTAACAATGTTCAAAGTTCGTGTAAGCCATATCGGCCTAAATAATTAGTGTTAGAAACAAAGATGGGATGGCAAACAAATTCGTCCCAAGATTTACCTACTCACTCCGTAATTAATCATGGTTCAAAAGAATGCGCCTTAGTGATATAAAATTTATTAAATTTTATATTTTTTGTTTCTTAAAGAAACAAAAAGGGTAATGGACCCAAAAAAGGTAATATTATTTGCTAACTAAAAAATCATTAAATTTATTAATTGAATTGTATGAATCAACCCAAACCCGATATATCAACTTGAGTCCAAATCCAAAACAATTCAAACATGATATGCGTTCAAACACCCAAATGACCTAATCTAAATTTACCGAAACTTGATTTATTCCCTCTATTAGGATTAATAAAATTCAACTTGTTAAATCTATAATGATCTAATGAAGTTTGATTTTGAACTCCATAATACATGGGGACCGTCTACCAATTTGGATTTTTTTCTTTGGTTGAGATGCTGGTCTAGGGCCTAGGAGTGATAGTGAGAGATGAGGAATTAGGACGGCTAGTGGGAGGATTAGGGAACAAATTTGGTGCTAATTCCAGCATGGAGGCTGAGCTGAGGCAGTCGGGGAAGGTGAATACATTATGTTTATTTAGTTCGAAATTTGTTGATTTCTACACGTTGACTGAAGCCAATTGGCAAGGAAAATCTGCCTATTTTAAATAGTCAAGTATAATTCATATTTCCATGCAAATTGGGAATTTTCAGATTCTCTCACAGCCCACAATTCATCTCAAAACAAAAGCTTTCATGGAGATTACAAATATATTTAAGCACTTAATTGTAGTAAAGCATGACAACAAAAAATATCTGCAACACATACACCAAGAAGAAAAATAGAAAAACTTAACACAGTTGATTTTTCAATGTGGAAACTTAGTACTAATGGTTGTTTCTCCAGGAGAAGTGGGGGTGAAATTGATCAGTGTGTGGAGGAAGATTGACGAGTTGTCCTTCTTGTAAGATTGCTGGTTTGCTAGAACTGGCAGATCAATTAAAGTGATATATAGTCGATCGATCAATGAAAGAGGGAGTAGAGATATGAAAGATTTCCAGGATTTGCACACAGCCTTGAATCGCACAAGGGACTAACGGTAGTCTTTCAAGGATTTCTATGGAGATTTAATTTCCTTTGCATTTTACAAACTAAACAAACTAAGCAACTCAAAGAATCAATCAAACACAGCCATACTATACTCTGCCATCAGTCTTTAATGGTTGAAAGAAAGAGCGATTTGTCTCAATTTTAGCAACTTCTGAGACAAATTACTCCAATATACAGTGAAGATATATCATATAGGCAGCAATAAGAAAAAAAGAAGAAGCAGAAGCCATGTCAAATTGAAACCACTTCGATCCGAAAAGAAATAATTTGCGGCAAATTTATAATCAAGAAAGAAACAAGAGGAATTGTGGCACTATCAATTCAAAAAGCGAAAAGAGAAATTTGTCCAACAAGAAAAAATACTTAAAGCTAACTAGTTCTAAAAATAACATGTTAACTTGAAATAAAATCTATGTTCCCTGGCTGGTGCCCATGCTTACTTTTCAGTAGAAAAGTGGCCAACCAATACCTCAGGATTAATTTGTTCACCAAATTATCCTGGAAAAACTAGTCCCCATGAATGTACAAACACCTACAATGCCCTTTCTTTATGCAAGTCATCGGCCTTAATTAACTGTTTGAAACAAAGATGGGATGGCAAACAATTTTCTCCAAAGATTTACCCAACTCACTCCTATTATTAATCCTGGTTCAATGAATGCTAGTGATGTAAAATTTTCCATACTGATATTAATTAATCAAATATTATACTAAAGTAATAAACCAAGAAAATTATAAGAGATAAAAGGAAATCTAACAGAAAAATTGCCAACGAATAATTATTAGCAAATAGCACAACTACCGAAAGCACAGGGAGGGATGGGTTTGGAGTTTTTACTGTAATTAATCTTGGCCATACATATTAAACAGGGGAGTACAACATTTGTATAATTTTTGGAAGGCATAAGTTGACAAAGAAGATGTACCATTGAAACAGTAGAAGCATGCAGCTGCAAATTTCCCAGTGTCCAAGGCAAGGCCCTCGTACATTTGACTTAGCAGTAAAGAAAACTTAAGCAGCCGCGAGTTAATGCAAAAGATCCTCAAATGTCGACATAGCTGGCTAGTAGAGGCTGGAATAGAAGAAACTAAAAGCCAAAAAGGAATCCAGAATGAAATTCTTTATCGTGGCTCAATTGATTCCTTCCTGACTTGCTTCGTTTTCGTGTTCTTCTGGAAAAACTAGACTCCCCACATATGTACATACATTGAATCCATACCAATATAGTAGCAAAATTTTCTCCGTCTTTTCTTTAAGGTTGAAGATTATCAGCTTCCTTCCGCGTGTCTTCTTTTCATAAACCTCCATTAGAACTTCGTTCTTCCCTGTGCAACATATTGGCCTATATGGTTTAATGGAAGATGGAATAACAAATAATTTAGTCCAAGATTGTGGTATTCCATACTCTTTCATTGCCCAAACTTCAGTATCAAAACTTCCTTCGGCAGAAAGGCATATGCATAAACATCCTCCTAAAACCCCCAAATTGAATTTTGTTTCTTCTGTTGCAGCCCACTCTGGTAACTCCACCTCTTTGACCTTTTCAGTTTCCAAATCAATGTAAACAATCACATAAGTTACATCAAATTCAATAGGAAGGGGATGGTAATCCTCATCCTCATCCTCATCCCTTTGAAGATGGCGCCGGCGCCGGCGATAGACAATCCAATGTGGGACTCCATTAACCATCGCTGCCGTATCACTATAACATAAGCGATAAGGAAACTCACCAATCGTCAATTTCCACGAATTTAATTTGTAATCATAAATATGGCAAGCTATGCATTCAAATTTCCAGGCATCATAAACTATGTGCGGAGATGACGGTCCACTAATATAATGAGAAACTATGATTCCTTTGTAATTTCTAGAAGTAGACTCATAACCAAGTCCTGAGATAATCATAGCTTCCAAATTTGGAGTACAAGGAGAAATCCTCTTGTACTTACCGATTGATGGATTCCATAAAAAGTTCTCTTCGTGATTAACAGATAGAAATAGCAAACCATTACAGGAACCCAAGATCTGAGGTTCGAAGATATAATCACTGCCGAAGTCTAGCGTCCCAACATCACGATTCGATCCATCCGATCCATCCGATCCATCGAATAGAGTGACAAACAGGTAGCAATCGTTGACGTCCCCAAATCCATCAGCCCAAACCGCAACAGGTTAGCATTGCACTTGCCTTGGGATATTTTTTTGTTTGCTCGACTTAGATGAGATTCAGCAAAATTAGGGTCAGATATTAGAGAACCCCATGGCTTGGATAGGAGCTTGAATCGCAGTAGGGACTCAACGGGTAAGCTTAAAAGTATATCATAAACAATCTCATTAGGTAGAAGAAGCTGCGAGGTGTTTGTGTTTTTCATGACTGCGGTAGATACCGCTAGGGCTACCTTTTCTTGTGGATTATATATGAGGTCGGAGTTTGAAAAAGGCGGCCAAGGTCTCTTAAACTTTATATTTTGTGTTTCTTGAGAAACAAGAAAGGTCATGTACCAAAAGAGACCTTGGGATAATTACACCCTTTGTTCCTTGCCAGCTGCACACTGTAGCACCCAAACTCCCTACCTCGAAACCCTGTATCCACCTTCACCTTCTCCGACTTTCTCTCAGGTGACTTTCAAATAGATATCAATTTTGTTTTTTTAAGGTTTTAACTTTTAATTTTTTGCTTTATTAATATTGTCTTTTTCTTTGATCTCTGGCGGTAGTTACGATTGAAGATGGTGTGGGGGGAGGCGGCTGCAGCGGCGACGTTCCGATAACAGAGTTGATAAGGTTTCCGATGCAGTAAGTCAAGTGTGCTCCAGATATCAGATCAAACATGTGCCGGCGTTCTCATCTCTCATCCTCTTTCCAGAGATATTCGTGTAAGTTGAAAAAAAAGTTTCCTCAGTGAGCTTAAATGTAATTTTGTTCTATTTTTGAAATGATTTTTGGTGAAAACGTTTGTATTGGACTCATTTTCTATTATTTCGCTTTGCAAGTGTATGCTTTTTACTATGTTTGTTATGGTAAATTAAAAAGAAAGGATATTTATAATGCTCTGTTGCTTTGAATGTGCTGTAGAACTGTTGCTACGTTTGCAACCTAGGCATTCCATCAACTGTGTTCAAAGAGTTACGTAGTCTGATTTTTTTGCCCTTTTATGAATGTAATTAGTTCAACATTTGGATTCTCTTATTGGAGCTAAATGAAGCTTTACTTGCATCTTAGAATGTCTCAAAGAAATAACTTTTAACTTTGAATTTATAATCTTCGATGAATTGTAACTCGGTATTTTTTATGTGAATCTGTGTACAACTGCTGCATATATATATATGTTCCTGAACGTTCAGGTCTTTTGCAAAGCCTTCAAGTAACTGAGGTTTTACACTCTTGCAACTTTCTCCCTAAAACAAAACAATGTCTATGCCTTTACTGTTTTCAATATGTTAACTCTCTACTCTTGTGTTTCAAGGAACCCTTAAGCAACCAAAATCCATCTTTCTTGTCCCCTGAACTTGCATTTATCTCTCCGCTACCTGAACTTGGTCAGGACGTTTGGGATTATGATTGCCATCGCTGGTCCAATAAGAGATCTAGTCTTTGTACCTATGAGTGGTAAATTTTCATTTTAAGCATCTTATTTATGAATAACATCTGTAAAGAGATTTCCTTGAGCTTAAGATAGCTCCACAGTTATATTGATGCCTCCATCTAAAAGCAGTTTCTGCGATTTGGCTATAATGACCTGAGTTCAATATTGATATTTGAATGCTTCTTGTTTTAGTTGGAAATGCCAGAGGATTGGACACCTTGCTGAAGGTTGCTTGGCCGCCAAATCTGAGCAGGTTTGTTATCATTGACTTTCTTGTGAAGTTTTAATTGCTTTGGTTTCATGGACCTTTACATATATAAGCTGTGAAAAGATATTGACTCTGCTTATTGAAGTTTTCTTTATACGTTGGTGGCATGATGCAGAGCAAGCACATTTCCATATCCAGGGATCTTCTTAAACTATACAGCAGGTTTGGAAGTCACAATTGTTTTTATAGAAAATTTTAGTTTTTTTAAAAAAAAATTTAAAAAAAAAAAGAGATGCTGGGCTAAGAGTGATAGTGAGAGATGAGGAATTAGGACTGGTACGTAGTGGGAGGATGGGAGCAAATTTGGTCCTAATTCCAGCATGGAGGCTGAAGAATGAAGCTAGGCAATAAAGGGGATGGTGGGGAGTTGGGTAAGACATTAACGAGGGATGGAAAAAGTCCATGTGAAAATGGACTCGCAGAAGGTGCACCGCAGAAAGTATAGTAAGAGATTCCTGGTGCCTATCACAAAAAATATGTTTTCTTGTCTATTTTTTTCCGTTGAAATCCATGGAGAGTTTGTTAAGTCATTATGTCCATTCAGCTCAAAATTTGTTGATTTCTTGGTCACGTCAAATTAAAGCCATCTTCACCGATCTATATATAAATGTCGTAGCAGAAGCCAAATGACAAGGAAAACTTGTATATGCATTTATATCCTGTTACTGATATTTTCAATAGTCAACTATAATTCATATTTTCTATGCAAATTAATTGGTGAACTTTCATATTCTCTAATTGCTCAAAATTCATCTCAAAAATAAAAGCTTCCATGGAGATTACAAATATATTTAATTAAGCACTTAATATAATATAGTAAGACAATCACAAACTAAGAAAATTCTAAGAGAGAGGGAAATCTAAACTGTAATTAAAAGAAAAAAAATTACCGAACCCATTAATTAGCAAATAGCACAAGTGGAGGGATTGTTTTGGAGCTTTTACTCATAATCTTGGCCATATATATTAAGTAGTGGAGTGCTATTTTGTATAATTTTTGGAAGGCATAAGTTGACAAAGAAGAAGTACCGTTGAAGCAAAAGAACCAGTAGCAAATAACCCAGTGTTCAAGCCAAGGCCTCAAGTACAGAGAAACACAGAATCAGCTGCAATCCAAAACGTAAAGACAGAGGACAGCAGTCCCTTTGAAACTAAACTATGGTAGCAAAGAAATCCTAAGCAGTCAAATTAATGCAACAGATCCTGCACTTTATTTCCATTTCAAGTGTTATAGAAGCTAGCTAGCTAGGAGAAGAGGCTTGAATAGAAGAAACCGAATGAAAACAACTAAACAAGGGAAATCAAGAATGACATTATTCTATGGTCATGCACCAATTAATTTCCTTTGTGACTAGCTCTCACTTCCATGTTATTCCGGAAAAACTAAACTCCCCACATATGTACATACACTGTACATATCCTCATATTTTAACAAAATTTTCTTCGGTTTTTCTTTAGGGTTGAAGATGATCAACTTCTGTCCGGTGCTCTTCTTTTCTTTTACCTGCATTAGAACTTGGTTCTTCCCTGTGAAACATATTGGCCTCAAATAGTTAAAGGAAGATGGAATGACAAATAATTTATTCCACGATTGTGGTATGCCATACTCTTTCATTGCCCATACTTCAATACCTGAGCTTTCTTGGGCATCGAGGGATATGCATAAACATCCTCCTAAAACCCCCAAATTGAATTCTGTTTCTTCTGTTGCAGCCCACACTCTGGTAACTTCACCTCTTTGAACTTTTCAGTTTCCAAATCAACGTAAACAATCACATAAGTCACATGAAATTGAATAGGAACGGTATAGTACTCTCCATCTGCATGATGACGACGGCTGCAGCGGCGGCGGCAATGGCGGCGACGATAGACACACCAATGTGGAATTCCATTAACCATGACAGCTGAATCACTAGAGCGTAAGCGATAAGGAAACTCATCATATTTCTTCCATGTCCATGAATCTAATTTATAGTCATAAATACTGTAATGTAAGGATTCGTATTGACAACCATTGACATAATTTTTGTGCGGAGATGACGGTCCACTAATATAATGAGAGACTATTATTCCTTTGTAGTTTCTAGAAGTGGACTCATAACCAAGTCCTGAAATAACCATAGCTTCCTGATTTGGATGACAAGGAGAAATCCTCTTGTACTAACCGATTGATGGATTCCATAAAAAGAACTTTTCACAATCAACCACTAGAAGTAGCAAACCATTACAAGATCCCAAGATCCTAGCGTCGAAGATATAATCACTGCCGCAGTCTAGCATCGCAACTTCACAATTTGATTTCTCAGAGTCCATGGAATAGAGTGACAAACAGCCATGATGAGGCCTCATCTTCTCGGAAATTATCTTCCCAAACCGCAACAGGTTAGCATTGCACTTGCCTTGGGATATTTTGGTGTTTGCTCGACTTAGATGAGATTCAGCAAAGTTAGGGTCGGCTATTAGAGAACCCCATGGCTTTGATACGAGCTTGAATCGCTGTAACGAGTTAACGGATAAAATTAGAAGTATATCATAAACAATCTCATTAGATAGAAACAGCTGTGAGGTGTTTGTGTTTTTCATGGTTACGGCAGGTACTGCTAGCTAGGGTTACTTTTTCTTCTAGATTATATAGGAGGTTGGAGTTTGAAAGAGGGGCAGTTACGTTTCTTAACGCTTATATTTTGTGTTTCTTAAGAAAAAAGAAAGGTCATCCATTAAAAAAAAAGATAATAATATTATTTGCTAACTAAAAAATCATTAAATTTATTAATAGAATTTTTGTGGAATCAATTCAAACCCAATATACCAACTTGAGCCCGAATTTAGAGCAATTCAAACATGATATAAGTAATAATAAGTTCAAACCCACAAATGACCTAATCCAAATTTACCGAAACTCGGTTGCCACTAACAAAATTCATCTTATTAAATCTATATATGTGTAATAAAGCTTGATTTTGGACTCTAGGGGATCGTGTACCAATTTGGTGCTATTAAAACTCTCTTTGTTTTTTTTGGTTGAGATATGTTGGATTAGGAGTGATAGTGAGAGATTAGGACAGGTAGTCGGAGGAATAGGAACAGATTAATTTGGTGCTAATACCAACACGGTTTCATAGCTCCCCAAGTTCCAGATTACTTAGCAGCAGAAATTAAGCCATACTGTCCGTCAGTCTTCTAATGGGTGAAAGAGAGTTGGATTCGCCTCAATTTGAGCAACTTCCGAGACAAATTACTCGAATATACAGCAAAGATGTACTTCCTCTGTTCCAGAATATAAGTCCTTTTCAACCGTTTTATTAAAACCAATAAAAATAGTTTTATTTGTTAAATTTTATATTCTTACCTATTTTACCTTTATTTAATTGTATTAAAAAGGAGAGAGAGGTAAAGAGGAGACATGTATTAAAGAGAAAGGTTTCTAATATGACAAAACAAGGATAAAATAGGAAAACTATAAAATTATTGTCTTGGTTTTATAAAAAGGACAACTATTTTGGGACAAAATTTTTTTTCAAAAAGGACTTATATTCCGGGACAGATGGAGTATTATATAGCCAGCAATAAGAAAAAGAAGAAGCAGAAGCCTCAAATCGAGAGTAAGTTATTCATCATTTTTTTTACACAATTGATTTTGAATATTTAATTTTCAGTTCTCATCTAATGTGTCAAATAAAATTTCTTGGGTTAATGAGAAGAAAACATCGTCCAGCACGGAATTTTAATCGAAAGATCCACGAATTGCTGAATGAACAATTTCCTTATAATGTAAAACCTATGTAAGTAATAGTATAGAGCTTTGAAATTAGAATCTTATTATCGTCATTTTTTCAAACTAGTAATTTTTATTTGTTGCCAATATTATGATGATATGTTACCAGTTGAAGACAGTGTTATGTGCCAGAGTACCAGTAGATACATATGGTGAATTATTTTAAATCTGCCCAGGAAAAGTATAAACTTTATATTACCTCCTTTCTTTTGTTTTGTTGTTACATTATTACCTCTTATTTAATGATACTGGTAGAAGATAACTTTGATCATATCAATTTGTAGAAACTTGCTGAATTTGATAGAAAAGGACGTAGATGCCAAAAGGCTCTCCACACTTCACACTTCAGGGAGTAAAAGCTTTGCAAGGAAGAAACACGACGTGGTATTATTATAGTGTTTTGTGCATATGGTTTCCTATAGCTATAATGCTTTTTGGTTCCTTCCTCTGACTCGTCTGCTGCTGGTTCATTGCTACAAATAAAATAAGTCTAGAAAAAATTAAAATTAAAATTAAGTTGGTCACATGAGGACTTGACTTTGCTTGGCTTTGGCTTTGTGTTGAAACTTAGAGTGCCAGCTATCTGCTTTTTTTATTTAGTAATTACATGCCATGTATTTTAAATAATCAAGCTAATTATTTACTTTAGTGCTACATATATGGCTTTACAATGTGAGACCTGGTTAAAAATTCTATAAGAGCAAGATGCTGAAAGAACTATAGGAGCTGTAGAATTTTATTTGGCGACTCATCAACGTAAGAATGGGAGCTTCATTGATGATGAAGCAGAATTTGTTGCGGTAAAGTTTTATTTTACAATCATAAATTTTATTCTTGATTTTTATTGAAAAGATGAATTTCTATAGGAAGATTTCTTTAATCAAAAGTCTGTTTGGTTTCTTATTTGTAGGAACAAGCAATAAACAAGTTGAATGACATGAATGTATCCCTTGACTCATACTCGGAGGATGCGATTAGATTGCAAAAAGAGGCACTATCACCGGTAAGAGGGAAAGAACATTGTGGTCTGGTTCGTGGTTTAGGACTGGGACCAACACCAACTCAAGTGTTCTGGTCATCTCGTTTCTCTACAGATATGTTGGAATCCCAAGAGGTTAATAGCTTGAAAAACAAAGTTTCAGGGTTGGAATGGCAAGTGGCTACCATTCCCTCATTAGAAGCACGAGTGGATTATTTGACAGCTATATTACAGAAAAACTTTCCCCCAACTAGAGGTAAAATCAAAATATAACTCATATTTAAATGTAATTTTATAGTTCAATCTTTTTCCTATAATAATTTTAAATTATGTTTTTGGTTGGTTGGCTGGAATGAGAATGTTGAATTCAACTCATTAACCAGGTAATATTTATGTGTTTTTTTTTTTTAACAAGATCCTATCATTAAAAGCAATCAACTATGACTTGGGTTGCAGATGGCACCATAAGGTGATGATTTTATGGTATAACTTTGTTTCATTTGGATAACAACCATCTTTTATATATGTGCCATTGATCATATAATCACATAATTAATTGGTTTATTAAATAAATTGGGTATGGCATTATATAAATTTAGTTTTGCAGGTCTTCCATGGTAGGTCTATATAAATTAAGGATGAAGGTGATAGAGATTGGAGATTGATAGCTAGGCTGAACATTTTTTTTTTTCTCAAGGTTGTAGAGATACTTTAATACTTGACTTTTCCTTTATGTTTTAATTGGACGAATTTTAGTTTTGTTGGAAAAACTGGTTCATGTAATGAGAATTATTTGCCTCTTAATGAGATTGGTTCGAAGAATTATTTGTTAATTCCTTCTTTAATTTCATTATTATATTCATTGCACATTCTTTTAAATTTTTTTTATTCTTAGATGACATTCAATTGTATATATGTATATATATCTAAATCTAATCTAAATTAAAATGGGGTAGCAGGAAAAAAAATTTCATATGGCGGAGGTTATATAAAATCCGATTAAATAATTTCAAATTCATAAGATTCAAAACCAAATATTTATCGGGTGTTATAACTTCCACTAAATGTAGGAGATTCAAATAGCTTGCGTATTGACAAAACAGATTTTCACTATAAATTTATATTTACCGGCGCAAAAACCCTTGGTACGTGTGATATTTTTCGGGGGTTTCAACTGCCGGTGATTCTACTCTTTACCAGGGGTTGAGACAACCTCCGTTTAAACATTTCCCGACTATATCCGATAGCCGGCGGGGGCTCGGCGGTTATGTGGCCTATGGTAAAGCTTTGATTCAGGGGTTTTAACCCTCGGTAAAAGACCATTTAACCCCAGTTAAAAATCATTTGTTTTGTAGTGTTTACAGGTTTTGCTATGGCATGCGCAATAAGGTCTATTTATTGCGCAATAAGGTCTATTTGAATTTTGAAGCATGAAGGTGAGGAAGATTGAAGAGAACTTTTGTGGGTCTACGTGAACAATCCTTTGTTTGTTGTTTTTTTCAAGGCTGTATATTTACTTTAATACTTGATATGTTTTAGTTGAGGGAATTTTACTCTAGATGGTCTTTGATTAGTTGGGAAAATTGGTTTACGCATGCAATGAGAATGGCCTCCTAATGAGTAATGAAATTCCTTCAAGATATATTTATTATTTCCTTTTGTCATTATATTATATATTATATTTGTTGCATGTTTTTTGTTTTTCAGATGATATATATTAAATAAATTTTGTAAATATTAGTATGTATCTAAATCTAAATTAAAATGGAATAGAAAGGGAAAAAAAAAATAACTGTTCTATCTGGCGGGGTTGTAGTGCAAGTACCAAAAATCCAACAGAATCAGCTACAATAAAAATGACAAAACGGAGGACAAACAGTCCCGCGAAACTAAAATGTAGCATCAGAGAAAACTTAAGTAGTCAAATTAGTTTATTCCATCTCAAATGTCGACATAGCGAGCAAGTAGAGGCAGGAATAGAAGAAAATGAAAAACAAAAAGGAAATCTAGAATGAGATTCCGCGGTCATGGACGATGGATCAATTAATTCCTTGCTGACTTGCTTCGTTTTCGGGTTCTTCTGGAAAAACTAGACTCCCCACGTATGTACATACAATGAATCCATACCAATATAGTGACAAAATTTTCTCCGTCTGATCGTCAAGGTTGAAGATTATCAACTTTCTTCCGCATGTCTTCTCTTCATGAACCTCCATTAGAACTTCGTTCTTCCCTGTGAAACATTTTGGCCTTGGCCACAATTGGTTAAAGGAAGATGGAATGACAAATAATTTACTCCAAGATGTTGGTATTCCATACTCTTTCATTGCCCATACTTCTGTTTCAGAGCCTCCTTCGGCATAAAGGGATACGCATAAACATCCTTCTAAAATGCCCAAATTGAAACATATTCCTCCTGTTGCAGCCAGCTCTGGTAACTCCACCTCTTTGACCTTTTCAGTTTCCAAATCAACGTAAATAATCACATAAGTTACATCAAATTCAATGGGAAGGGAATAGTCGTATTCTCCATCCATAAGAAGACGGGAGGGGCGGCGGCGATAGACACTCCAATGTGGAACTCCATTAACCATGGTAGCTGAATCACTTTTGCATAAACGATAACGAAACTCACCATGTTCCTTCATTGACCACGAATTTAATTTGTAGTCATAAATCCTGTACAGTATGCAATCATATTGCATAGTATCATAAACTCTGTGCGGAGATGATGGTCCACTAATATAATGAGAGACTATTATGCCTTTGTAGTTTCTAGAAGTGGACTCATAACCAAGTCCTGAAATAACCATAGCTTCCTCATTTAGATGACAAGGAGAAATCCTCTTGTACTTACCGATTGATGGATTCCATAAAAAGTACTTTTCACGTCCAACCGCTACAAGTAGCAAACCATTACAAGAACCCAAGATCATAGCGTCGAAGACATAATCACTGCCGCAGTCTAGCATCGCTACTTCACGATTCGATCCGTCAGAGTCCATCGAATAGAGTGACAAACAGTTACGATGAGGCTTCATCTGCTCGGAAATTATCTGCCCAAACCGCAACGGGTTAGCATTGCGCTCGCCTTGGGATATTTTGGTGTTTGCTCGACTTAGATGAGATTCAGCAAAATTAGGCTCAGATATTAAAGAACCCCATGGCTTGGATAGGAGCTTGAATCGAAATAGGGACTTAACAGGTAAGCTTAGAAGTATATCATAAACAATCTCATTAGGTAGAAGAAGCTGCGAGGTGTTTGTGTTTTTCATGGCTATGGTAGGTACTGCTAGGGTTATTCTTTCTTATGGATTATATATGTATGAAGTTGGAGGCGGCCAGGGTTTCTTAACCCTTATATTCTGTGTTTCTTAATGTACCGAAAAAAAAAAAAGATAATAATTTTATGTGCAAGATATGAAATCAACCCAAACCCGATACCAATTTGGGCCTAAGGCCAAAGCGATTTAAATATAATACAAATTTAAACTCTAAATGACTCAATTCAAATTTATTGAAACTCAATTATCGCATGTAAGAATAACATAACTAATCATTTTAAATTTTTATGATCTATTAATAAAGTTTGATTTTAAATTCCTTATTACTAAGGGATAGTCTACCAATCTGGTGCTATTAATTAAAACTCTCTTGAAATAATTTTTTTTTTGGTTGAGATGCTGGGGACATATGAGATATTAGGACGGTTAGTGGGAGGATGGGAACAAATTTGGTGACAAGTCCAGCATGGAGGCTAATGGGGAAGTTGTAAAGTTGGCCGAAACATTAATGAGGCATGGAAAAGTCGCCAAGAAAATGGATTCACACAAGGTTCACCGGAACTCGCCCAAACCAAAGCATAAGGGTATTTAGTAGGAAAATCCTGCTGCCTATCATAAAAACTTTTTCCTGTGTTTTTTTTTTTGTTGTCTAAGGAGAGGTATACATATAATTCATTATAAGTATTAATACTATTTGTTGGGTCTAAATTTTGATGCATATAGGTTTGTATCTATAATATCCGGTTCTGTTTTCCTACAAAATCTAAGTCTGAAATCTATCGAGTTCGTGAATACATTAGCTCAAAATTTGATGATTTCTTGGTCATCTCAAATTAAAGCCATCTTCACCAGTTTATACATGTTGAATAACAGAAGCATAATATTAAAATAATTAATATTATTTACTTATTAAAAATCCATTAAATTTACTAGTAGAATGATATGAAACTAGAAGCCAAATGACAAGCATATATATATATATATATATATATATATACACACATATACATACATATATAAATTTTTATATAAATTAAAAAAAATAATATTATTTACTAATTAAAAGTCCATTAACTTTACGCTAGTACGTAGAATGATATGAAACTAACTCAAAGTCAATATCAACTTGAGCCCGAATCCAAAATGATATAAGTTCAAACCCCAAATGACCTAACTCCAAATTTATTAAAACAGTAAAACTCCCTTGCCACGTCTCACTAAGGCTAACAAAATTCATCTTTTTTGGACATCCACATTTTAGGGAGGGTGTTGAAGATATCATATCACATCCCTTAATTCTAGTGATTCTGTAGTTGATTCATAGCGAAACTCAAGAAATTAAGTAGTAGACTTAAGGTATGACTCATTGAGTCAAAATTACACTACAACAAAAATGACCAATTCCCACAAAAATTCTTAGGGAAAAATTTTCCCATGAGCCTTAAAATTTTTCGTGGGTATAAGGTTCGTGGGGAAAATTTTTTCCGTAGGAAAAAATATTTTTTCAGTGGAGATTTTTCATAAGAATCAACCATTTTTCTTGTAATGTTAAATGTATTAATAAAGACTTACAATATACTTGACTAGCTCTTGGAATTGTACATACATGGGGTCAGTTTATTCTCTGAAATTTTCAAACCCCTTATAAATAATATATAATTGGAAAATGCTAAATGGTGCACCTATGCACCATTTAAGGTGCTAAATATAGAAAATTTTATGTAATTAATGTTTCATTTTTTTAATAAAAAAATTACTGCATTAAATAAAAGTAATTTTCTTAAATAAAAAGTTAACTAATCTTATAATCTTAAAGGCTACATGGATGTATTTATTAGCAAAATCATATATATATAATTTTATATATGAATGTAATATTGACCCCATTGGAGAAAAGTGGGTGGGGGTCAATATAGAAGACACAAAAACCCATGTAAGAAAGGGCTCATATAATTAGTACATAAATTTTATAAAATCAAAAAGCCCAAGTGAAATAGTAAACGTGTAAAGCCTTTAGGGGCTGGTTCTTTTTAGTTTACTCTTGTTTGATTGTATTGTGGTGTGAAAGTAAGAGAGGTTGAAAAGTTAATTGGGATTAATTACTCACAACTTTTCAGATGAAGCCCCCAAGCTTGTTGAGGAAGCTAAACTCAAAACTAACAACGTGAACAAAGTGAGAGAAAAACCAAATAAGAGAGGAAGTGACGTGAAAGTAGAGAGAGGATAAGAAAATTCAAGATCACTAATGAGACTTTATCTTTTTAATTTTCATGTGGTTTTTTCAAGAACACAAACAAAAAAGTTGAAGGAGTGTCTATTTGAGGCATATTAAATTTCAAAGGGAAGAGAAGACAATATTTGAGGAGTTAAGGTATTTTAATTAATAATTTTTGATATTGATAAATTCTTGAATTGTGATTTTTATTATTTAATTTTACTTGCGCTAGATTTATATTATTTGATTATTTAGAGTGTGGTATAAAATATGGAATGTTTGTATTAGTTGAATTAAATGTTTGTTAATGATAAGATGAATTGAATGTTCGAGTTAAGAATAAAAATGAAATTATAGTGTAAAATTAATTTGTATGATAATATAGTTTATTTAATTATTTATTTTTTAAGAGAATACGAAATGTTAGATTTTGAAAGGAAATAAAATATATATTATTATTGTTACTTTTTATTAATTCAATTATAATTACATTATTATTTTAAACGTTTTTAATTAAAAATAGTTGTTTCTTTTAATTTTAGATAATGGAAAGATATTTAAAAAAAAATCAACATTAGAACAATCAAATTTAAGTAAAGAAAATAGTCATTAAGAAGATACACAAAAATGTTCAAAGCAAGCTCATTTTGAATATATCATGTGTAAAATTTTTATGTTATATAATTTTTTGAACTATAATATTATTACATTAATAGATTGACCCTAATAGATAAAATTCCTAGCTCCGTCACTGCAGATATTAGAGAACCCCATGGCTTGGATACGAGCTTGAATCACAGTAGGGACTTAATGGGTAAGCTTAGGAGTATATTATAAACAATCTCATTAGGAAAAAGAAGCTGTGAGGTGTTTATGTTTTTCCTAGCTGCGATAGGTACTTCTTCTAGGTTTACTTTTTTCTTGTGGATTATATGAGGTTGAAGTTTGAAAGAGATGGCCAAGGTTTCTTGTAAGCCTTATATTTTGCGTTTCTTAGGAAACAAGAAAGGTCACGTACCAAAAAAATATATTATTTGCTAACTAAAAATTATTGAATTTATTAATAAAACCAACTCAAACCTAATACCAAACTTAAATGCAAAGCGATTCAAACATTATATAAGTTCAAGCCCCAGATGACCCAATCCAAAACTTTACCGAAACTTGATTGCTACATGTAAGGCTAACAAAAACTCATCTTTTTTTTTAAGGATAAAATTAATCTTTTTAAATTTTTATGATCTACTAATAAAATTTGATTTTGGACTCCTTATTAAGAGAGAGTTGGATAGTCTACCAATCTGGTAAAACTCTCTTGAATTTTTCTTTTTTTTTTTGGTTGAGATGTTAGCTGGGCTGGGAGTGATAGCGACGAGGAATGAGGACCGGTATAGTGGGAGGATTGGGAACAAATTTGGTGCTAATTCACGGTTTGACGGATTCCACAAGATGCACCTTTCAGATTGACGAGTTATAATCTGTACAAGTAATAAACCATTGCACGTACCCAAGATTCGGTGATGGAGGACAAAATTAACACTAGGATCGTAGCCCTCATAGTCTACCAATACAACTTCGCGGTTCCATCCTCGGGGGTCCATGGAATAGAGTGACAAACGTAGATGACCTTGGTCGTCCATCGAGGACCTCAGCTGCCCCAACCGCAACATGTTAGCTTCGCCCTCGCCTTGGGTCGATATCATTGTGTTTACTTGATGGAGATGAGATTCAACAAAGTTAGGATCTGATATTAGAGAATGCCATGGCTTGGACACAAGCTTGAATCGATGGAGAGACTTAGGAGGTAGGCACAAAAGTATATCATAAACCATCTCACAAGGAATTGTAACAAGAAGAGAGGTGCTTTTTGTTTTCATGGCTTCTTCTGTGTTCTCCATTGATTCTAGGGATTTGTAAATGATCTTGTTTGTACCACAATTTACATTTTTTAGGAAAAAGAAATAATTAGTTTATGTAGACTGATCGGCCTATAAATCGGACTAGCATGTTGGATTATTAGTTTAAGGTCAGCGACTTAAATCCAAATTAAGGCTGCACCAATCTTGAAAGATTGGAAAGATCAATTAAAAGTCAAGCGAAATCAAAGGGATTCAGTCTTAAAGACTGAGATTTGAAAATCAAAATCAACTGATTCAGAGGAGTTGATTGGAAACTGTGAGGGCTATATAAGCCTCATCCTAGAACGACTGAAGGACACGAACAATCATCCACAAAGCCTCTTCAACACTGGAAGATTAGCCCGATGGCTTTCAATTTTTAGCATTTCTTCTAAGTTTTTCTAAGTCTTTTCTTTTTACTTGTGTTCTCCAAAGCTCTTTAAATTTTACTTTCACTCAGTTTGGCCTTACTCAAGGCTTTCATGTTTTTCTTATATGTAATCGGCCTAGTACAATTCTTGTTTTAATAGAAAGCTTCTCTCATACAGTTTCGATTTCTTTTCTTTACAATTATTTTAGCAAAATCACCAAGTAGGTTTAATGATTTAAACCGTCCGTTTATGATTTTAAACCAGAACTCGCTTCTTGTTCTTCTTTACTTTTGTTGTTTTTGAGCAAAAGCAATTGATACGTCCGCAAATCGGCCAAGGGAGTTTTTGCGACAACAAATATCGGAGGCTACAGATTTCTTAACCTTTTAGTATTACTATATACTACTATATAAGTCTGTCTTAATATTGTGTTTCCTTTTTGGATGAATAAAACTTTTATTGTGTTTACTTTTAGTTTATTAAAAAAACCAAAACCGTGAAGTGTCGGTGCACTTAATCCGAGGTTAAACCTTGACAACTTCAAAGTAAGAAAAAGAACCAAAAGTGTTGAAACCTAGCCTTATATATATCTCTTGTCACTTAAGTTCAATGCAATGCCAGCATGTTTACAAAGTTTTACGTTGGCTGTCGAACTCTTTCATCTTTGTTTAAGGCTGAAGAATCCAGGGTAAGGCAGAATCCTATAGCAGTCGATAAAAGACAATAAGGAAATCCAGAAAATGCAACCCTTTGAAGTTTTTTGATCACATTCCAGAAACAAGCAAAATTCTGTTGACAACTATGTAATCTTTTGATTTGGTAATGCGATGAATCTACCAAAAAATTCCGTTCGAAACCCAGTCAGCTTCATGATTCAGAAAGCTTCACTTCACGATTGCTTCCCTTCGGAACCATTTTACAAGGAAAACAAACTTCTACTTGTTTGCCATCTACATCGCATTCATAAATTTCAAGTAACATAGGAATTTGAATCATAGCATTAATAGATATTACAAAAGTTCAGAACCCAACAATGACTCCCAGAGTCCTTATAATTTACAATCTGACTTGCGAGGCAAGAAGGAAAACTGAGAATGCAGCTCAAGACAATCATGATTCTTAATCTTTCCATTTTAACCCATTCAAGAACGCAAAATGTTCTGTCAATCTTGCAGCTGAGTATTCCACATTGTCCCAATTATAAGCAGGATGCATGCTGTATTGTCCGTGGTAAAAACCTGGATACATGATTCATATGAAACCATATTACAGATCACATAGGCCAAGAAGACGCATTATAGACAAAAACATTACAGAATCCATTCAAGGTTTCTTGGTACTACAATATTCTCTCATCCATAAAATAAGAAACAGTTTATCAGAATTCACCCTCTTATTCTTCCTACTGGCTTGCATATCACAAACTCGAGGTACATTATCAGCCATTTAAGACTAACAGCAACAGAGTTCTAGGTGATACACATTAATTCCATCATCCGATAATTTTCTCACTTGACATACTTGGAGAACCACTCCAGCATATCTTTATGAGCTTCCTCTGCGCATGAAACAGCAGTTGGATCCTCAATATTGTATCTGACCGTCCATCCATGAGCACATTTTGGAAATATCTTCACGAACTTATCAATCTGTCAGATTAAAGATGTTATTTTCAAAATGAGATGATGAGAGGTCATGCAGTGATGACAAAGGCCAAGAAGATCATTCAAGACATTCAAGAAACAACAGTTTACCAGGGATCTAACAGGGGAATAAACAAAAGCCTTGGTAAAGAACATGTAGCCACAGACCTATGGTTATAGGCACCTTTGGGTTGAAGGAAGGAGATCACCAAACTCCCTAATTTGAGCAGGCCATAGATAACCAAACCTAGGACCAAGGTAGAAAGGGAACCAGGAAAAAGCCATAACCAACCCCAAGTGATTGGAGTAGTATTTTCCCTCCTTGATAAATAACAGATTTGCCAAAAAGGTATACCCCACAACAAGGTGGGGTGGGTGTTGCAGGTTGGTGCTTTGATATATATAGCCAGTCACAAGCCACAACTACCTATTACTCCCACCAACTGCCACCATCTTAAAATAATTGTCATCATTTCCTATAGGGTGTACCCCAAACGTACATATAGCCAGTGCTCCAAGACTAAGCATAATCAACTTTGAAAAAAACCAGCTATATTTATTAACTGCAGACATCAACAACAACTAAGCCTTTTTCTAATACATGATAGGCTCAGAAATCAACAACAACTAAGCCTTTTTCTAATACATGATAGGCTCAGCAACTAAGGACAAAGAATAACGACAAAACCTCCATTTCCTTTTTGGTGTTGCCAACACAGTTTAAGCAAACAGCATTAATAATACAGAAAATAAAAAACCAGGGCAAAATTTGGATCTGAGCTTTTATAAATGTGTGAATGAGTGAATACAACTCACCGCTCGTCATAAGTATATTTTTAGCTAAAAATAAGAGAAAGCTAGGGTGATGCAAGGTCAGTGAGAGGATAACGTCTAATTGTAATCTATTTTGCAGCAGTTAAGAAAGGATATTGGTGGATGTGGTTTTGGGCCGGTGGGGGAACACAGAAGACATGCAGCGTTGTCATTGGAAGAGAATCTAACTAAATGATATTCAATAAAGAGACGAAGCAGCAGCTTATAATTTGATAAGAAGACAGCTAATTACTGTAATTTGAAACCATGTATTGGGCCTTCTTACCTCAGGTTTAGCAGTTAAGATTTCATCAAACTGTTTCACAAGTTCTGGGGGAGACATCTTGTCAATCTCGGCTCCCAGTATCGCAATGGGCACCTTCACACCTGCAAAATTTGCTCATAATCATTAAAACTAAGTTAAACTAAGAGAGAAGGTAGTCATGATTTTACACTCTAGAATCTGGGTCAAGGAGGTCTAGTCATTAAGCTTTTCAGGCACTTTAAACTACAGGAAGACAAGAGCAACTTTTGACCGAAATGGTAAAAGAAACTTCAATTAGAACGCCATGAATTCTTTAAAGACTGCTCAAGCAACATGCCCTTCTGGTAATGAACTTGATCCTCATGCAAGAGCCCATTCAAAAATTACACAGAGAGTTCAACAGGAAGTTTTGCTCTATAGCCTCAACAAATATCACCTTAAAGTCACCAAATCCTAAACAATTTGCTAACGAAATGAACAAATCATAACTGAAATATTTGAAAAACTAGAATCTTACCCTTGATATCATCCACAGTCACAAATGAAGGATGTAACAACACAGCAGCTTGGATAAGGGCCTCCTTTGCAAGTCCAACTACAACTTTAGCTGATATAACCCAAAGACTTAATATTGGCCATCTCAAGATAAAATATCTAGATCCTATGCAATAGCAAAAGTATATAAATGTAGTAAACATGTGATCATGATTCCACTTAAAAAGTAACACATAAATGAAAACTCACCACCCCAACAGAAGCCCGCAGCTCCGATTGCTGAAACTCCTTTACTTTTCAAAGCATCAATCACTAGCTTTGAGTCTTCACAGCCTTTATCCTGAAAGAGCAATTGCAATTCTTCAAACCATAAAACTTCAAAATGAACCCATCATTTAAGCATTAAATACTTGTTAGATAAAAGATATAATAAAATAGCAGCTACTGCAATAGTGAACATTAGCACAATGCACCCTACAGATTCCAAATCAAAACTCCATCTAATAATAAGAAACTAAAGCCATTCTACATTGGGAGATTCCAAAACACAATTGGAAGGAAAGGAATAAAACAAAGTATCAAGTAAAGGTCCTTTCTTATACTACTATCACTAATGAACAAATTCAGGCATATGTCAAAAGGCCACTAACCGGTCCATGATCCTTTATCCAAACACCTAAAGGTCTATCATTTTTCTCAGGGTCATAGGGATCTCCATATAAGAAGTCAGGAACCACCACGTAAAACCCAGCAGCTGCAACCTTGTCTGCAAGCTTCCTATACAATCAAAATCAAACGAAATTATGTTCCACAAGCTAGTAGAGTTCAACTCTAAATGCTAGATCGAACCAACTATGCAGGTAATTTAAATTGACCTCAGACCACTCTACACAGATTCACTCCCATCACTCACGATCTACATGGATAAATCAATCCAACTTTTCCAGAAATCAGTTAGAGAAATGAAAACATTAATTTGCCAAATCACAATTTTCAGAATAATATTCTCATCTCAGCTATTATTTTCATTTCTCAAAACTGAGCGGTGACCGTGTTTTAAGCAAAGAACAACCATATGAGAGGAGAGAACACCTCAATAAAAGAGCATTCAGTCCACAAAACTATTTCGTAAGTGGAAGCAAGATAAGTCATCTAATAGAATTTCTTATGGAATCAAGGTGAAACAAATATTTGTTATTTTTTCTGTTACAATTACTATGCATGTGACATAAATCTACCAAGGTCTATTCTGACATCGTGATACCAATTGGAGATTTAAAAAATTGTATTTGAAAGAAAATTCACCACAATCGCAAAAGCAAGTTTCTTCCTGCTTTTGCAATTGGCAACAAATCACTGCTGACAAGGATTCTTTCTCTCAAAAGATCAAAAAAGTTTTACCCTGTGGTGTTGTGTTCATTAATCAAATTTAGTAATTGCAATCAAATGGAAGCAATGCTTGTAGAGCAAAACTTTATCAAGAATTAATTAAAGTTGCAGATTTGTCTTACCTAAGGTTTGGAGCCTCATATCCTGCAACCATTACAAGAACAGAGAAATTAGAAGATGACCAAGATGATGACAATGACTATCATGATCATGATGACAACTATCTATTCATGGATAGAAGACGAGCAATTTCAAACATTGCCACATCAAAACTATACAGCATATAAAGAACCCAAAACCGCAAATTGATGAGAAATTATGTTACAGATGTATCACGAACACAGAAATAAACACTCTTAACACAGGCAGCAAACAAGTCAAATAATGAACTAAAATAAGTGCAGAAAATGGAAAAAAAGTTTTTTTTTTGTTTTTTTTCAGAAGGAGCTTCTTTTGGCATATGTGGAGTGAAAACACTTTAAGGTTGAAGCTGCTCAACTCATAAACAGACAATCCATCATCAGTTTCAGAAGCCAGGAAGAATATGTTCAAACACGGAAAAAGAGAGAAAAAAAAAAAGCGAAGCTCTTGGATAGAATCAGGACTAATATGATTACCAAAAATATCTGAAACAAGAAGAACAGCAAGCTTGGAGTCAAGAGAACCAGTGACATAAGTCTTGAAGCCAGCAAGCTCCTCGACATGACCACCTCCACTCGCAGGGTTCAGTGTCGGCGGGTTTGAACAGCACTGAGGACCCGACATTCTGTTTCTCTTCCCCCTTCAGCTTCACCCAACTTCAATTTGTGATCAAACAAAAACACGGCCACGGTATAAATAGTACTAGGACAATGAAAAATGGGAAGTTTCAGGAAAAACAGAAAGGAGAACACACACACGGCCCAGGAGGGACCATTGACTTTGGGCCTATCAGCGAAAAAGGATTCCTTTTTTTTGGGTACACAAAAAAAAGATTCTTTCCTGGCCAAATTTTTTTTAATTATTAATATTATTATATATATGAAAAAATGAAAAGACATCATCGTCAATTCATCAGTCATCAGTGGCGTCATCAATCCATAGTAAAGGTTCTTTTTTTTAATTGGATATTCAAATTACTCTCTACATAATACTGTTTTTTAGATATATGATCTTTCATATTTTATTTAGGATAATTGAATTTTAAAATTATTATTGTAAGATAATTAATCTTTTAAAATTATTATTTTTAAAATAAATGATCCCTCAATTATTATTTTGAAACAATATAACCGTTAGAGTTCTACATAATTAAAATTATATTATCTCAAAATAAATTTTAAGGGATTAATTTTCTAAAATAATAATTTAAAGAATCAATTGTTATAAATAAAAATTTAAGGATTAATTTATCTATTTTAAAATAATTTGAGGGGTTATTTTGGTATTAAACTATTTCTTTTGCCTTTTAGAGAATACTAGAAATCCTATAAAAATGGAAAAATATCATTTTTTTTATTTTTTGTGGTGGATGTGGAGGCAAGAAAGGGGCCTGCTGCAATGGAAAGATTCAAATATAACTTCTGTTGCCAGCAACCGCACCTGAAAAACCAAAAAAGATTCAAAGAAGATAACTCTTTGCGACTTTCTTATCTATTGAATGAATGATTCTTTTTTAAAAATGGAAAATCCATAATATTACTATTTTTTAATTAGTAGAATGAATTAATAATTCAGTTCAATAAATGAGAACCAAACAAAAAAAACAAAAATAAAAATATGACGTTCGATATATGTACATGTGTACCACCCATTTTGTAGGACTTGTTGAATTGCAAAAAGAGGTGGAAGAAGGATTCAATTCAAGAGTCAAGAACCTTTGACATCAAACTCTTTGTTTGCAGTACTAAAATTTTTGCAAAGCAAATCTCTAGGCAGAGGGAGAGCGACAATTTTGTTATGGGGTGTGATGCAATTGGGTTGCCCTGCCTTCATCTGCCACGTTCATATTTCTTGCGATTGTCTGTTTCTGCGGTAAAAGTAGTAATTGTTGTAGTTTGCATCTGATATGGTGTTGAATGCCACCAGGTGGCCAGCTAGCTTGCTTCATTGGATTGGAGTAAATGTGGGAAATTAAACAGAATCTGATTAAAATTAAAAAGGCAGGCGTAAATCTATGCCTGATAGTGATTATCCATTTCTCTCTGTCTGCTAGTATCTGTATCTGTGTCTATCTCCCTATTTTCATTGCTTGAGCCATGATACAAGCCTGGATTTGGAGTTTTCTTTCCATCAAATTCAAATTCTAGCGGAAAGAACTTTGCAGATTTTCACTACATGGCAGATAGTGTATCAGATATTCTCTTGGCTCTTCCCGTTGCACTTTCAGACTCTTCCCCATCAAGAAAATAAGGTCGTTTCGCCATAAAAATAAAAAGGGCTAAAATTGTTAATTATTATACAATCTACACAGCAGCCAAGAAAAGTATATCTCATTGCCATGTCTTGAAGCTGGAATAGAATGCAAGTAAAATGCATCTATAAATAGTCTTCATGCCAAAGCAGGCAAGCCCCAGTAGGGCTTTTAAGTTTTAACCGGGATTGTTTGAAGAAACTAAATAAGAGATAATCTCGTATGAATGAGATTACTACAACAAATATCTATATAAGATTCATAATCTGGCCTTTATTGTAATCTCCGTACGACCATGTATGCGCCTTGTCTAGGTAGAATAAGTTTTTGAATAAAATGTATTTTTATTTAAGTAATAAAGAGTTTTAATACAAATGAAGTACATCATAATAATGACCATAATAAAATGCACCTGTTAGCAATTTCCTAAAAATAATTAAGACGATAGAGTGAAAATAAATCATTCTTTGAATGAAAATCTTTAGCTATCTTAAACTTATTTCAGCCATCATAAAATTTGGATATAACTTATAGAACATCACTTTTCTAAAAGGAGAAAAGTTTGACCTAAAGCCTTCTTTCATCTGTCAATACTATACCCATCACCCTCTCGCTTTCACTATTTCTTTGAAAGAAGAGCTTTTATCAGTGACAGAGATATGATTGATTCGTAGATCTCTACAACGAGCTTGTACCTCCCTCCCAAGACAAACAATTCTTTTAACGTTAAAAACGAAGTTGAGATAGAAAAAAGATACTCATCATGAAAGAAAGACTAAAAAAACTCTACATAAAACAAAATAAACCAAACGATTTAAAACCCCACGTATCTAAAAATTCGGGGAATTGAAATAAAAAAATTAATGTCACATATCAAAAGATCTAGGACTACCAACCGTCAAGATCTATAGATATGAAAAGAAACTTTATTCTAATACTGAAAAGTGGAAACTAACTAAAAAACTAAAATTACCACAAAGTTCTCCTCCTCCTTGGCAACAAAGGCCAAGAAGGATTGCCAAGAAGGAGTAGAGCCCGAGATTAGAAAAAGAAAATCAAAGGAAGTTTTCTTTGACGAGAGAAGAGACATTTTTTTTATTAAGGCCCTCGTCTAGGTAGAATAAGTTAATTCGTCACTTGATGTACTTGGCAAACCAATTTAACATATCATCATGAGACTCCTCGGCACTCTTTACGGCTGATTCATCCTCAACATTGTATCTTACAGTCCATCCATGTTCAACACCAGGGAAAATCTTCACAAAGCTACCAAACTCCTAAAAGAAGTTATGTAAACAAAAGAATGAGCTGTATATCCCTATTCGAGGCTTCATCGGACTGCTAAAAGATTTGTAAACGAGTGTTAAAAAATATTAAAATAAAATCTTATTACAGGACCTCTATTTACCTCGGACTTTGTTGACAATATTTCTCCAAACTGTTTCAGTTGTTCTGGTGGTGATGCATGGTCATTCTCAGCTCCCAATATAGCTATTGGAACTTTAACCCCTGAAGCAAAAGTTCCAAATCCATATTTGCCATTAGTGACACATTTAGCTAAAGAACATTAGAACTTAAAAAGGGTAAACTTTTCTCAAAAAAAACAGGGTAAACTTACTGTGGATCTCATCTTCTGTTATCCGACCAGGATGCAACACAACTGCAGCCTGGATGTCATCAGAACTTGCTAAATTTGTTACTACCACCCCTGATGCAATTCAAGCATCCAAAAATTCGAGGTTTAGTTTATCAGTGAGGTCCAGCTTACAAGAGAGATTTACTCAGTGTTTAAAAGGGCAAAAAGGAACAAAAGTAATTCACCTCCCCAGCAAAAGCCTGCGGCTCCTATAGCAGATACACTTTTACTTTTCAGGGCAGCAATGACTTGTTTTGCCTCTTCAGTTCCCTTTTTCTATAAGATAAAGAGATTCAGACTAAATAACTGACCCTTAAACATGGAATAGAAATCGCTATGTGGTTGTTGTTCATATGCTCAGTCCATTAGCTTTGCTAACTATTTACATTCTATTGATAATGGACTGAATGAACAATGCCGATATCATTGCTCACGATCATGAGTTATCAATACTTTTAAGCTATTTACTGCAATGTTATCAAGCCAATGACAGTTTTGGAACAATGCTTAAAGACAACAAAAGAATGACTCTTTACTCGACCAACACCCTGAGTTTCAATTGCTATTCCCCCGGTTTCCTTATTTTAAGAATCATCATATACTATTGTCTATTTCAACGATGAGCTGTTCTTGAAGTCTGCCAGTATAACAAGAAACCAACCGTGTTATGAAGTTTTCTCCATGCTTCTATATCAAATTGAGGATTACCGATGTCAGCAGGATCACCATGGAAAAAATCAGGAACCACCACAAAGTATCCAGCCGCTGCAACTTTATCTGCCAGTTTTCTATAGTGAAAGAATGCAAACATTAACTTATTAAGAAACCAACTTAAACAAGATCATAACATGAGTAAAGCTAGATGGTCACAGTCGGGAAGAAAGATCCTGGAAGTTCTTGCTGATGGCACTTGGCAATTTCAAGACCCAGGTTTTACCACGAGTAAGTATCCTTTCTTTAAGGATGTTCTGTTAGGCTGAAACGTTTTTAAATAACTTCAAAGGACATCTTTTAGCAACGAAAACATGAATGTTTAACTGAAAGAAACTTAAGACTTTCCTATATTCATAGAGTGAAAAAGCAACTTAAAAGTCTTCTCATTCCGAGATCACAGAAGCAATAAGCAGTAAACAATCAATCTAGCTTTGATACTGCCATACCTAAGATTTGGCGCTTCATATCCTGCAAAATATTTCCATGCAACAAACCAATCAAATCCTAATTCCTAGCTATCTTTCTCGAAAATTTTTTTTTTAAAAAAAAGTCTATTCAAAAGTCAATGTAAATCGATTAAGTAGACATGGAGCAATAAAATATCATAGAGACTCGACATAAAAATGTTACCAAAAACATCAGAAATAAGAAGAATGGCAAGCTTGGAATCAGGAGGGCCGGTGACATATGTAGAGAGGCCGCCGAATTCTTGAACCGACCCTTTTCCGCATGCCGTGCCTTTCCTTGGTGGGTTCTCAAAGCACTGAGAGCTTGACATTTTAACTTACAGCAGGATTTGGAAGGAACTTGTACTATGTTTATGTTTCAACTTGCAAAGACAGAGGAAACAGAAAACTTGAGTGTGCAGAACAAGAATGCTGAAGGCTTGATCAACTAAAAGTTGATTGACCTTTTTATAATTTTTTATTCGAGAGTGAGACTGAAAAAGTGAAAAGGCAGCAACTACGTCACGGCTTCCGTCATAGGAACTGCGTGCTTTTCAACCTGGAAATAAAACCTATCTTCAATACATTGACTATGATTTTTATTTCTTTATTTCCACAAGCCTTTTTTTTGGAATGAAATATTTCTAGACCGATGTTAAGACTTAGGAGTTTATTTAAATGAACTTTGAGGTTTATATAAGGGAATATATTCCCCATAGCTTAGGGATGGCAATGGGGCGGGGACGAGGACTACCTCAACCGCCTCCGCCCCATCCCTCTATTGGAGGGGAACGGGGCGAAGGCGGATCGCCTCGTTAATATATATTTTATTTTAAAAAATATATTTAATAAAATAAAATTATATAATATATGCTTAATATATCAAATTTAATATAATTTTCAAAATATTTATAAAGGAAACTAATAATTTTAATTGTTACGTTATATTTCTTCGAATTTAATACAAATGCTTTTTATTAATTTATTTAAAAATCACAAAAATATATATATTTTGGTGAAAGTTATTAATTATTATATATACGGGGCGGATGTAGTCATATACCAAAACCGCCCCGCCCCTTAAAAAAGCGCGGTAAATCGGGATGGATCGATGCGGAATGATCGGGACGATTCGGGGATTGCCATCCCTACTTCTGCAGCTGCAGGACTTCACTGACAGATATTTGCCATCGAAAACAGAAAAAGAAAACCACTAGCAGGAAATGGAGCACAGAAAAGGGGCAGATGGTAAGAAAGATCCTGAAATTCTTTTGTGATGGCATTTGGCAATTTTAAGAGCCTAGTTTTTACCACCAAGTATCTTTCTGAAATTCTTTTGTGATGGCATTTGGCAATTTTAAGAGCCTAGTTTTTACCACCAAGTATCTTTCTTTCAAGGATATGCTGTTAGGCTGAAATGTTCGTTATAATAAGTTTAACTGACATTTTTTAGCAGGGTAAACATGAGGGTTTAACTGCAAGAATCTTGGGACTAAGACTAACCGACGAAGATTGCCATGACATGAAGCTGGAGTAGAATACAAGTAAAATGCACCTATAAATAGTTTTCATGCCAAAGCAAGCAATTTGAAGAACCGGGAATGTACGAAGAACGTATGAACGAGATTACAACAATATCCATAGAAGATCCATAGTCTGGCCTTTACTACATTCTCCTTACAGACATGTATGTGCCTTGTCATGGTTCTTCTCTCGCCTTCTTTGTAGAACATGTTATCTCGTCACTTGATGTACTTGGCAAACCAATTTGACATATCATCATGAGCCTCCTCGGCACTCTTTATGGCTGATTCGTCCTCAACATTGTACCTTACTGTCCATCCATGTGCAACACCAAGGAAAATCTTCACAAAGCTATCGAACTGCTAAAAGAAGTTATATAACAGTGATGAAAATCAGTTAACATCCATTTGAGCCATAACACCCTACTCTATGTGTGCGACGCAGTGTTGAAAGAATCCTACTTGTTAGAGGCTTCATCAAACTGCTAATCAGTTTGTACAACAGTGACAACATTTAACCTCTAGTTACCTCAGACTTTGTTGATGACATTTCTCCAAGCCGTTTCAGTGTTTCTGCTGGAAATTTATGGTCGTTCTCAGCTCCCAATATAGCAATTGGAACTTTAACCTCTGTAGCAATGTTTCAAATCCTTATTTGCCATCGGTGACAAATGTTTATATTTACAGAACTTAGAAAGGGGAAACTTACTGTCGATTTCATCTTCTGTTATCGGACCAGGGTGCAACACAACAGCAACCTGGATGTCATCGGAACTTGCTAACTTTACTACTACCATCCCTGATGCAAATTCAAGCATCCAAAGTTTCAAGGTTCAGATTATCACCTAGGTGCAGTTTACAAGAGACTTTAGTGTTTAAAAGGGCCAAAAGGAACAAAAGGGATCTACCTCCCCAGCAAAAGCCTGCAGCTCCTATGGCAGACAGCCAGACACACCTTTGCTTTTCAAGGCAGCAATGACTGCTTTTGCATCTTCGGCTCCTTTTTCCTGCAAGATAAAGAGATTCTGACTGAATTACTGACGTTAATCGTAGTTCAGATTTCAGAAGCTGTGGTCACTATTCATATACTCAGAAACTAAAGCCATTCTAAATTGGGAGAGTCCAAAACACAATTGGAAGGAAAAGGATACAATAAAGCATCAAGTAAAGGTCCTTTCTTATACAACTATCACTAATGGACAAATTCAGGTACATGTCAAAAGGCCACTAACTGGTCGATGATCCGTCATCCAAACACCTATAGGTCTATCAGTTTTCTGCGGGGCATAAGGATCTCCATATAAGAAGTCAGGAACCACCACATAAAACCCAGCAGCTGCAACCTTGTCCGCAAGCTTCCTATACAATCAAAATCAACCGAAATTATGTTCCACAAACTTGTACGGTTCAATTCTAAATGCTAGATCAAACCAGCTATGCAGTTAATTGAACTGATATCAGAATGGAGTATATGTAGTAAACGATTGGTTGATTCAAGTGGTCCGGCACTAATGAACAACTATCACTCTTGAACAAGTGACTCTGTGTATTGCCATCGAAAACTCTAGAAGACATCTTTAAAGTAATGAGTCTAATGACTATATCTTCCAAAGCCATAGAGGAGAAATTAAGGTAAAACTTTATCAAGAATTAGTAAAAGTTGCAGATTTGTCTTACCTAAGGTTTGGAGCCTCATATCCTGCAGCCATGACAAGAACAGAGAAATTAGAAGATGACCAAGATGATGACAATGACTATCATGATCATGATGACAACCATCATCTATACTTCATGAATAAAAGACGAGCAATTTCAAACATTGCTACATCAAAACTATATAGCATATAAAGAACCCAAAACCACAACCTGACAAAAAATTATGTTGTAGATGTATCAGGACTACAGAAATAAACACCCTTAACACAGGCAGCAAACAAGTCAAATAATGAACCAAAATAAGTGCTGAAATGGAAAAAAAAGATGTCTTTTTTTTTTTTAAAGGAGTTTCTTTTGGCATATGTGGAGTGAGAACACTTGAAGCTGCTCAACTCATAAACAGACAATCCATCATCAGTTTCAGAACCCAGAAAGAATATGGTCAAACACGAAAAAAGCGAAGAAAAAAAGTGAAGCGCATTGAATCAGGAGTAATACGATTACCACAAACATCCGAGACAAGAAGAACAGCAAGCTTGGAGTCAAGAGAACCGGTGACATTAGTCTTGAAGCCAGCAAGCTCCTCGACATCACCACCTCCACTTGCAGGGTTCAATGTCGGCGGGTTTGAACAGCACTGAGGACCCAACATCCAGTTTCTCTTCTCACTTCAACTTCACCCAACTTCGATTTGCGACCAAACGGGAACACGGACACAGTTTAAATAGTTCTAGGACAATGAAAAATGGGAAGTTTCCAGAATTTTATTTTGTAATTTGAGAAGGAAGAAAAAAAAAAAAAACAGACACGCACTGCCCTGGAGGGACCATTGACTTTGGGCCAATCGGCAAAAGAGGGGAAAAAAGAAGATTCTTCAATCATTTAGATATATACATATGACAAAAGCATCATCATCCCTGGCACTTTGCTAATGCTTTCTTTTTATTTATTTTTTTTTGGCCGATCTTTGCTAATGCTTTCTAATTATTGAATAAATATATGGTTCTTTTTTAAAAATGGAAAATCCGTACTACTAGTAATTGTTTACTAGCTCGGATCTGATATAGCGTATTAAATGATGAATGCCACCAGGGAGCTACCTACCTTGCCTCATTTTCATTGGAGTTAATGTGGGAAATTAAATAGAATCTGATTAAAATTAAAAAAGCAGGCCAAAATCCATGCCTGATTGCAAAGCAGGCCAAAATCCGTGCCTGATTGCGTATATCTGTATCTGTGTCTATCTGTCTGTTCATGGCATGAGCCATGATATAATATAAGCCTGACAACGACATATATAATTGGAGAGTTGGATTTGGAGTTTTCTTTCCATCAAATTCTAGCAGAAGGAACCATACTCAGCAGATTTTGACTAGATGGTGGATAGTGTATCAGATACCCTCGTGGCTCTTCCCGCTGCACTTCTGACTTCTTCCCATGATCAAGAAAATGTTGATTACCCACTAAAATAAAAATAAAAAAGCTAAAATTGTTAATCATACAATCTACATAGCAGCCAAGAAAAGTATATCTCATTGCCATGACTTGAAGCTGGAGTAAAATACAAGTAAAATGCATCTATAAATAGTTTTCATGCCAAAGCAAGCAAGCCCCAGAAGGGCTTTTAACCGGGAATGTTGGAAGAAACTAAACAAGAGATAATCTCCTCATATGAACGAGATTACAACAATATTCATATACGATTCATAGTCTGGCCTTTACTACAATCTCCATACAAACATGTCTGCACCTTGTCATGGTTCTTCTCGCCTTCTAAGTGGAACAAATTATTTTGTCACTTGATGTACTTAGCAAACCAATTTAACATATCATGATGAGCCTCCTCGGCACTCTTTACGGCTGATTCATCCTCAACATTGTACCTTACTGTCCATCCATGTTCAACACCAGGGAAAATCTTCACAAAGCTATCAGACTGCTAAAAGAAGTTATATAAACAGTGATGAAAGTCAGTTAACATCCATTCGAGCAATAACATTCTATTCTGTGTGCATGATGCAGTGTTGAAAGAATCCACCTTGTTAGAGGCTTCATCAAACTTCTAATCAATTTGTAAAGTAGTGACAACATTTTAACCTTACTCTAGTTACCTCAGACTTTGTTGACAACATTTCTCCAAGCTGTTTCAGTGCTTCTGCCGGAAATATATGGTCGTTCTCAGCTCCCAATATAGCAATTGGAACTTTAACCTCTGAAGCAATGTGTCAAATCGTTATTTGCCCTCAGAACAAACATTTATATCTACAGAACTTAGAAAGGGGAAACTTACTGTCGATTTCATCTTCTGTTATCGGACCAGGGTGCAACGCAACTGCAGCCTGAATGTCATCAGAACTTGCTAACTTTACTACTACCATTCCTGATGCAAATTCAAGCATCCAAAGTTTCAAGGTTCAGTTTATCACCTAGGTGCAGTTTACAAGAGACTTATAGTGTTTAAAAGGGCAAAAAGGGACAAAAGGAATCTACCTCCCCAGCAAAAGCCTGCAGCTCCTATGGCAGACACTCCTTTAGTTTTCAAGGCAGCAATGACTGTTTTTGCATCTTCAGCTCCTTTTTCCTGCAAAATAAAGAGACTCTGACTGAATTACTGATGGTAAATGTAGTTCAGACTTCGGAAGCTGTGGTCATTCTTCATATGCTCGGTCATAGCCTTGCTGTCTATTCACATTCTATTGATCATAATTGCCGGAATAAACAATGTCAATATCAATGCTCAAGAATCAAGATAATGAGTTGCCAATATTTTTAAGCCAATAACTGCAACATTATCATTCAGGCCACCGGTAGCTTTGTTAATGATGCCTCGTTACAAGAAAACTTAGAAAAGCACTCCTCTTTACTCAACCAACAACCTGATTTTTCAAATACTATCCCCTCCTTCCTAATTCTAAGAATCATGACATAGTATTTCAGTGATGAGCTATCCGTCAATGAATTCTGCCAGCTTAACAAGAGACAAACCGTGTTATGCATTTTCAACCATGCTTCTCGATCGAATTGAGGATTACTGGGATCAGCAGGATGACCATAGAGGAAATCAGGAGCCACCACAAAGTATCCAGCTGCTGCAACTTTGTTTGCGAGTTTTCTGTAAGTAAAAGAAATGCAAATATTAACGTATTATGAGACCAGCTTAAACAAGATCATTACATGAGTAAAGTTATACAGACTCATACAGTCATATATCTATGTAAACATTTGTTGCTGCTGTCACAGATAGGAAGAAAGATCCCGGAGTTCTTCTATGATGGCATTTGGCAATTTCAAAAGCCTAGCTTTTACCACAAATTATTTTTTCTTTCAAGGATGTTTCTGTTAGGCTGAAATGTTTGTTCATAACTTCAGCTGACATTTTTTCAGCAAGGAATCATGAGTGTTTAACTACAAGAAACTTGCCCTAAGCTTGACAGATATATAAAGATGACAATAAAGCCAATTAGTACTCAAGGCTCAAGCACCAGCAAATCTGATTGCTTTTTCAATCATAGAGTGAAAAAGCAACTTAAAAGTGATTTCATTCAGAAATGACAGAAAGTGATAAGTAGCAGTAAATAGTCAATCCAGTGATACTCCCATACCTAAACTTTGGCGCTTCATACCCTGCAAAATATTTCAACATAAGAAACCGATCAAATCCTAGCTACCTTTCTCCAAAAAGAAAGAAGAAGAAGAAGAAGAAGAAAGATACCAGTTCAATTAAAATCAACTAAACTAATGAATAATCAAAGGTAAATCGATTAAGTATATTGAAATCCGACATAAAAATGGGAAACAGTTACCAAAAGCATCAGAAAGGAGAAGAATGGCAAGCTTGGAATCAGGAGGGCCAGTGACATATGTAGAGAGGCCACCGAAGTCTTGAACCGACCCTGCTCCGCATTCTGTGCTCTTGCTTGGTGGGTTCTCAAAGCACTCAGGGCCTGACATTGTTAACTCACAGACTTTGCAAGGAACTTTCTACTGTGTTTATGTTTCAAACTTCAACTTCCTAAAGTAGAAACAGATCCAAAACTAAAGAACCGACGAGGACGGTTAACCACGTTGTTTGACCAATTTATCAGTGAGTGAGACTCTGAGAGTGAGAGGGGAGCAACAGCGTCACGGCTTTCGTCATAGGAACAACACGTGGTTCTTTCAGAAGTTGACAACTTTTTCTCTTTTTTTTGGCCTCAAAACAACTTTTACGTTTGATCATGGGTTTGTTTTGTTACTTTTGTACCATGAACCAAATGAAACTGTCCACGAACAATTACAATTATGCAAATACTAACAATAAACCAAAAACAGGGAATTTACTGTAGTATGTAGAATTCAACAATTTTTAAACGTGGCATTATGTAAATCAATCCTACACGTGCCAACTCTGGTTTGTTACCTTTTTTGGTAAGAGTTTTTTTTTTTCATTGATATAAATTCATCGAGATGATAATTACATTAAATTTTAATTAATCTCAATTAAATAAAATTTTGAGACTAGTACCTTTAAACTGTAGCCTTTTTTCCCACATTCTTCATTGGAAAAAGATGTTACATTTTGTAATCTGTGATGATGATTCCCATATCGTGGCAGCAGGCCCACCTTATACTAGAAGCCCGAATCAAGCAGTCCACACCACATTTTTAACTTGAAATAAATTAAAATGAAAAAACATTGCGACGGAAAAGACCTGTAAAACGACGTCGCGCCTAATCGAAATGGACGGATACAAAAAGGTACTACTACACAAAATGTCAACCATGCAAAGGGCAAAAACAGAGAGAAAAGACCAAGGCCAAAAAACCTCTTTTTCTTCCAAACTGTCAGTTTCCTCTCGAGGAATGGTTTTTGTAGGGTTTTTATTGTTTTTTTCTTTTATTGTTCCTTGGGGTTTCTCATTCAATCAGTATACATAAATAAAGATAAAAAGGAAAAGGAAAGATAAATGGGTTCCTTGAGAGATGAACAAGATAGAGAAGGGGAAAACAGAGTAATGGAAAATGAAGAACAGAAGGAAGATGAAGAGCCCATATTAAAAGAACAAAACCAGAGGTTTTGCATGTTTCCCATTAGGTATCAACCGCTTTGGGAGATGTACAAGAAGGCTGAGGCTAGTTTTTGGACAGGTACTCCTATCTTTTCCCTTCTTTCTCTGTTTTTATGTTCCTACATTCTTTTTTGCATTGTTTTGTTTCCAAAGGCTTTTTTTTTGTCAAATTGGGGCTTTCGGTGTTGTTTTTGGGTGTTTACAATTGGGTTTGTTTTAGATTTTGTAATCTTGGCTTTGTATAAATGAACGGTAAGCCAAAATAATGGTTGGAAGCAGAGTATTGAAGAAAAACAGGGTCTAAGTTTGATTAAATTGAGAAGTAGATTGTTGCATTGAGCATTGTAATTTTGGTATCAATTTTTTGGAACGTGTCTTAATAAGGTTCAATGGCGTTGAAAAGTTTGAATTTTTTTCCTTTTTCATTTTAAATTCCTGTTAGTTTTGCAGTAATGAAAAAACTACCTTCTCTAAACATTGACATGGATAACTTGTTATGATGTTTCTGGAATTGCTTATCTCTATATCACTCTTCCCCATTTTATATAATGCAGTCATAGTGTAGCCGTGTGGGGAGGATTGTTGGTTACTGAAATACAATTGTATTGCATAAAGAAAAGTTGACTTCCAATCTTGAGAATATTTGATGTGATTTGTGAATTTTCGGAAACAGAAACTATACGATTTTGATTTGCAATATCAGCATGTATTTACACTTTTAGAATTGGTATTGTCCTATTTTTAAATGAGAGATTGATTTTTTTTGACAAATTCCATGAGCTTTTTAGTTTTTTCCCAGCTTGTTCTGTAAGCTCTCCTCACTGATTTGGAGCTTTTGTCAGTATATATAATCAGGTCCTATTGTACGTCATTATTCTTGTCTTGTTTATACGTGGTTTCTTTATTTGATCCTGTATTTCCTTTCCCTCGGTTTGACCTCGTTGTGATAACTTGTTAATGTTATTGCAGCTGAGGAAGTTGATCTTTCACAAGATGTCCAGCACTGGGAAACCTTATCTAATTCAGAAAAACACTTCATAAGTCATGTGCTGGCTTTTTTTGCTGCATCTGATGGGATAGTTTTGGAGAACTTGGCTGCAAGATTCCTAAATGATGTTCAAATTCCAGAGGTATTTGTTAAGTTGTTTATCAAGCTATTTTATCAATACCTGTGGGCTGTGAGTACAAATTAGTTTAGTATCTTTAATGTTGTTATTTTGGTTCACTTTTCCATTTTATCTGCCATGCTTATTTTAGCTACTTGGTAAGTTCATACTTATGAGGCTTTTCTTATGCAAAAATCATACTTTTCTTATGGTGTTAGGTCTGGTGGGCAAGATCATGCTAGTTTTTCCATTTAACTCTTAAAAGAAAACATGTTTTTTGTTTTCTTATCTTTGCTAGTTATAGATCAAGAATCGTTACTGACCAGTTTTGTTTTACATGAAGGTAGAAAATGCTTCTTTTATGTAAACCAATAGTCATATTCGTTCTTTCCAGCTTATCATCTAACATCAAGGTTTCTCATTCTCAGGCCCGGGCATTCTATGGATTTCAAATAGCAATGGAGAACATTCATTCAGGTAAAGATTCTTGGCCAATTGGCATAATCTAGCTTACAGCATTTTGGACTTCTAAAGAAAGCCCCTGCCTCTCTAATGCTTTTATTAACTTTTGGGGCTTGGAGGTAAAGATAAAGATGAGTCCTGCCCCTTACATTTAATGTCTTATCTAGTCTTGGGTCATCTTAATCTCTATCAAAGTTGATAAAACATAGGTAATTTAGGGGTTGGTCTAAGCTTCAGGAGTTGGTTATTGATTGGTTTAAGTAGTCAGACTTATTTGGCTTAAATGGTCAACACAAGACTGTGGCCTAGCCCTTATTGGCTTGTGCTTCTTTTTTGATGGTTTAACTGTTTCCTTCCTTAAAATTACCTAATTGGAGATATTTTATGCTGTCAATCTTTAGAAATGTACAGCTTGCTTTTGGAGACATATATCAAGGATTCAAAAGAAAAGGATAGATTGTTCAATGCTATTGAAAGCATTCCTTGTGTCAGTAAGAAGGCAAAATGGGCTTTGGACTGGATTCAGAGGTACTTTCAAGTCCTACTCTGTCTTCTGGGAACTTATATGTGTTGCATGAGTTCCGATATGCTTATGAGGACTAGAATGATGTTTGAGATTTAACTGAATGATATGACCTACTCTCATATTGACATTTATTCACCGTTTTCCTCCCCTTGTTGTCTTAGGGTTACGTTATGCACATCAGGCATTGTTAAATGCTCATTCCTCTCTCTCTCTTTTCAAATACTTGTTAGCATCTTTTTCCAAGGGTCCTAACTTTGGTAAACATTTCACCATTTAGATTCCTTAATGCATAACTTCTGGCCCAGATATCATCGAAGTTGAGTCCGAAGGTTTATGCATATTTATTTGCAGTTTCTTCTTTACTTTATGATCACATTTTATAAACATTTTTTATCAAATATTGAGTGTGCTTGCTTCGTCTCGATTTTACACCATTAAATGAAGGGACTTTATTTGGTCAGCATCATTGTGGTTGTTAAGCTCATTTACACTTTTACAAGTAGTATGTTTAAGTCGAAGTATTATGCCTTTCTATCTTTAAAAGGTTTCCTTCGTGTGCCTGTTTGCAGTTCCACTTCCTTTTCAGAAAGACTTGTTGCTTTTGCATGTGTTGAGGGAATCTTCTTTTCTGGAAGGTAATTTCTCTAGCCAGCTTAACCAGGAGTTTCTTCCATTTGATGTTGTTGAGTTTATATTTTATGCTTTTTAGTTAAGAAGTTTTTATTAATTTCTAAAATTTTCCCATTTTATTAGTTATTCATTGTGCTTTTCAGCTTTTGTGCCATTTTTTGGCTTAAAAAGAGAGGACTGATGCCAGGTTTGACATTCTCAAATGAGCTTATATCCAGAGATGAGGGCCTTCACTGTGACTTCGCTTGCCTTCTGTACACGTAACTTTCTCCTCTTATTTTTTATCAAGCACATATGAAAACAAGAATAAAACTTTAAAACTTTTACTGATGCCATTTTTCGGCTGAATATGTGGGTTGAATATAGAAGATAAGGAAATTTCTAATATATGGAATTCAATGTGCTTGCTTACAGTTTGTTACAAAGGCAACTTAAATGGCAAAAAGTCCATCACATTGTTCATGAAGCAGTGGAAATTGAGACTGAGTTCGTGTGTGAGGCCCTCCCATGTGCACTGATAGGCATGAACTCCGCACTCATGAGCCAGTACATAAAGTTTGTTGCTGATCGCCTTTTGGTATACCTCTGTCAATTTCTTTTTCTTTTAATAATTTAAGCAATTTGATATACTCAGCTTGATATTTTGGACTACCCTTGAAAGGAAAAATACATGTTTTTTATTTTTTTTGGACGATATGTATACAGACAAATACATGCACACACAGGCATATATAATTTATAAAACTTATTTTTTGAAACCTGAACTCTTTACCCATAATAAGTATAAGAAACCTTTTAATACATGATAGTCTCCGTTTTAAATTTGATCATCCTTGCTTGATTGCAACCTATTGCAATTCAAAAGCATGTTAACATGATGATAAAAAATCACTATAATTATTAATAGAAGAAACCATACGTTTCTCTTAAGATTTTCCTTTAAAATTATATTTCTTCGTGAATGAATTGCTCAAAATTTTAATTGCAACTGCAGAAAGAAATCTGCTTTAAGGAAACAACAGATTCACATAATCTTTATTTAAAGTCATTAGAAACTTGGGTTTTGAGAAGAGAAGGAGCATTGCCAATTGCTTTCTATGTTATATGATGTTGCATTATGATCTTCTCTGATTTTGAAAAAGAAAAGGATTCTCATTGTGTTTGTTGAAGGGTGTTTTTGATATTTGACAATAAATATGTTGGAGGGGTGGAGAACTAAATACTTTAGTTTGTTTCCATTTACTTACAGGTTGCACTGGGGTGTCAGAGAAAGTACAATGTGGAAAATCCCTTTGATTGGATGGAGTTCATATCCTTGCAGTAAGTGTTTATAATCGTATGAGTTTATTTTCTGGTTTTATGTTGTTGGATTGAATCAAAATATTGCTGATATCAATATTTCTCAAGCTGACGTCCGGAATCTGGACTCTTCAATGTGAAGCTTACGACCATGGATAGTTAGATACATCCTTTTGTCTATAGCCTTATTTATATTCAAACCTTTTTGATTTAAATGCTTTTCAGGCTCGGCGGGACCCATCTAACTTTGGTCCCAAACAAATAATTGCAGAAATGAGACTTCCATGTTGAATGCCATTGCATTATAGAATCCTTCCCTTCTAACACCACCATGTTAAATATGGAAAGGAAATTTGTGTGGTGTTATATATGTGATCATAAAAGTCATGACTTTCCACCAAGACTCTTTTGGGGTTTTGAGTAATCATGGTGTCAAACTTTTTGACTGTTAACTTTCCCTTGAGGCAAGTGCTTGTTAGACCTCATCCATATGTTTGTTAACTGCCATGATAAGTCGTAGTTAAGTTGTTATGGATCATATCATTTGACTTGCCACACTTTGTCTCCTCTAAGCTAACATTTCTCATGTGTAAGTGCTTAAGTGAAGGTGATAAGTTCAATATGTTGATTATGATGTCTCTAATCAGTATTCGAATGTGTGGTTGACTTTGCAGAGGAAAAGCTAACTTCTTTGAGAGGAGGGTTGGTGATTATCAGAAAGCATCTGTTATGTCTAGCCTCCAGAATGGAGGTAAAAACTATGTCTTCAAAATCGACGAGGACTTCTAGATAGAAATCGGACTCACAATGAGGATGGTAATGGGAAGCAAATTTCCCCCATAGAAATTCTAAAACCTTTTTTTTCTTTTTGGTAGTATATTATGTAATCACTACCACAAGTTTAAGAAAATTTTAGTTGTTCCTATTGAAATTTAATTTCTGTATTACAAACTGAAGTTTATCAGTTCATTATTGTATTTATATGGTCAATTCCAGAACATTGCATCATTTTATCATCGGCAGGCGGCAATTAATTAGGCTAAATATCATATAATTAGGCCTTCATTAGAGCACAACCATTTTTTGGATGCATATTGTTGTTCCTTAGCTGATGTTTCTAAGTGGCTGTCATATTCCAACACCCATATGTATCTTTATTCCACATTTTGCTGTCTCAACTCTCCAACTCTGAGGGTGGAAAATCTATATCAATATATGATCATCTCTGATTAGTGATTTTGCACTTGGCAATTGCATGTTTTTCTTCCTTTCGCCTGCATTCATTTGTGAACTTTTTTTTTTTGAGTGTGTGTACATCGAACCGGTTAAGTTACATAATTTAAAAAAAAAATTAACCAAGGGTATTTTTAGGTTTTATTGGTTTAGGACTAATTCCTTTCTAGTTGGGAGTGAACTGTTATTCTCATCTCTACCGGGATAAGGCCACTACAATCTCGACCAACACTGGAGTGAACTATTATTCTCATCTCTACCGGGATAAGGCCACCACAATCTCGACCAACACTTGTTGATGGATAAGTTACATGATTACTTCTCACTTACATAGTGGAAGAACCATAGGAAATTAAAAAATTAAAGGTAGGATAAGATTTTTTTGGCCAAAGGAAACAATAAAAGGGTTAAATCATTAAGTAAAATGTTTTATTCTCTTCCCCTTTTCATTGTTTGGTACAAGAAACTTGATGACGAACCCATCATTTACAGCTTAGCAAGGATCAAACGCATTGATGTCATTCTCTTTTATTCTCTCTTTATTGCAGTTCTAATTTCACCGTCTTCCCCTTTTTCAATCTCGTTGACACCCGTCATGCCGAAAAGGCTCTAAAGCAGCTGAGTAAACAAAATGGCTTTCACAAATTTGAACCTCAAAATCATGCATCCAAAAACATCTAATTTTATCGACTTGAGCAAGGATAACCAATTTCAAGCACCTTTCCTGTTCTAGCTATCAGGCAAAACTTTGTAATTTACATTGCATCTCACCTTTCATACAGACAAAAATGCGTACAGAATTGTTGTATGTACTTTTTAATCTCTTTACCTTTCATGCAAGGAAAACTACATAGAATATGAAGGCACAAGCAAGCTATATATGGATCAAATTGAGGATTTATTTATCTCATTGAAATATTGATGGGAACAATTGCAAGTGAAGTTTCTTTGGGATTTCCTCCTCACTTGAGCCTCCTCATTGGATGGAATTTACTCAAATTTGGCTGTTTGTCACTGATATTTCAACAAGAATTTCTTTCGAATAAGATCAATATGAATGTTTGCATGAAAACGAGTTTTTGGAAGGGATTGTGATGAAAATAATGAAATTCTATATTCGGCTGGGAGATTTGACAGCTGATCAGCAAAGTTGGGAGCCGGACCACAGCTCATTAACTCTGAGAGGAAAGCCATTTTTACTTTTGGAGAAGTCTTTTCTTTTGTGCAACTGGGTTTCATCATTATGGAACTGTTCTAATTATGTTTGCTTGCCTTTGCCGTCTTGGTTTTGGTGGTTAGGCACTCTCTTTTCAAATTGAGAATGAGATGCAGCACCTGGGGGGTATCAGACATCAAATCTCCACAAAATTATAAACTAAACTTACTCTTAAGCATAATTAATGATTCCTCTTTTCCATTTTTCTACCAGATATTATTAATATGATTGCATCTCTAATCAGTGATCACCACCTTAAACAAGGACAGGGCTGCCAATCATAAACCGCAACCTCAGATAGAATTTGGAAGTTTCTGAGCAAACTGATCAGCTTAATTGCATTAAATAAAGTGATGATCTGATCACATAACAACTCCGCCCCATGATCAGATCGTTCAGATCAGATCACAAATACCTCAAAGATGGTGCTGTTACTTTGATGACTGCACCATTTCACCTAACTCAATGTCTGAAAAATATTTTGCATCTGCAACTTTTTGCAATTTCATTGGTTCATAAACTAGATGTTTGACAGAAGATTGGTGGGCGGGTAAGGAAAAATATTTTATCAGGGTCCCAAAACTTGGAATCTGCTTAATAAATTTCTCTTTTTGCCATTAAACAGGCAGGCTGCAGCCTCACGAGTTACATACCAAACTAGAAAGAAAATAGGAACAACTCACATTTCTTTGTTATAAAGAAGTATATCTTCAGAGAATTATTTACTCCCCCAGCTGACAATTACACAGCAGGCAAGTGGTGGACGGCTTTTTTTAATATTTTTTTGCTTTATATTTTGTCTATGGTGGGGTGGGGAGGTTGAACCATATTTGTTGAGAGCCTTTAGGATAATGATGTTGGATTCAATTACAAATCACTTTCGTCTAACTAATAAGCTCTAACAGATTAAAGCCTACTAAAGCTTACCTACCACCACAGTCCACAGCAGATCATGCACAAGGCAGAAGCAAAAGCAAAGAAGCAATATATATATATAGTAGAGAGAATAAAAGCTGTCAGCATGCCAAATTTGCTTTCAAGTTTCAATGTAAATACAGCCAAATTTGCCATCATCAAAGGAAAAAGTGGGTGGTGGAGAATTAGATAAAATAAAGGAGTTCCCTCACTCTCCTTTCCAACTTCCTTACCCTCTCTGCTACATGCCAATACGAGTCACTTTGGAGTTGGGCTGGGGGGCCAGTTCTCATCCCCCTGTCATCATCTTTACCTACCCTAACCACTAGAGCATTTTTCCAGTACTCTTTATTATCCAATTGATTTTCCCATTTCCCCGTTGAAAGGACAGCTTGTTTGGTCCTGTATTAAGGACTATGACTAGAATTAGGCCGAAGCTTTGCACTGTAAATCCTGAAATCAGGCAAGAATTTGAAGCTGAACATCACTGTATCAATTTACTAAGTATCAAACAACGTGTGGAGTTTAGGAGTTTCATCGGTGGGCCATGGACTTTGATGCGATGCTACCCAAGAAAGGAATGTCCAAACATTACAACATTTTTGCAATTAACAGATTTACAGCCTAACCTAACCCTTTACTTTCCTTCAACTTCAACCGAAGACAAGTAGTCTCAAGTCTGGCGGTTCAATCCCATTATTACGTGGGGTTATCTCCGTCTGAAGTTTCTACAAAGAACAATACTCCCCAATTCGGCAATTCCGCATACCCAAACCACTCAAATGACAACTCTACCCTCCAAAATCCAATTTTAATTGACTTCTTAATATGATTTAAGCAATGAAATTAAAAATTAATACTTGAACTACTGATTCTTTGGGCAATAACATAAAATATTGCTCTGTGTTAGATCTAAGGTTGATCTAAGATTAACTACAAAAGAACCTTGATTAATTTAATCATTGGAATAACAAATGATCTCACGTTCAAGTAATTTCTTGTCAGTGTTAAACTTAAATTTAGACTAACTCCTTCGAAGAACTGAGGTAGGAATCGACTTACACTGATTTGACCAGGTGAACTAACATTAAGAGAAATGAGATCTAACCCTGAAAGTTATTTAAACAAAAATGAAAAATTTTTAATGCATGATGATCAGTTGTTGTCACATGGGCTCCATCCATGGAATATCTAAGATTAAAAATGTCCATATATTTGTACATCAAATGGCCACCACTAACCCTCACCATCTTTGACTTTCTCAGTTTATGTGCCATCACCAAATTACTACCAAGTTCATTGTCGGACTCCAAACTCCAACCTCTAAACCCAATTGAGAAAATAAAAAAGGAAATAAAGGACAAGAAAAATATAACTTTCAAAAACCGAAAAAAGGCCTCCTTTCAAGTCCCCCTCAAAGGCTCAAACTCCGCCACCCTGTTTCTCCTACTGTTTTTTTTTTTTCCATTACAGGGAAGAAGAAAGAGAAAGAAACGTGGCTGCTTTAGCTGGAGCTTTAGAGCAATGGAGGTTAGCTTGCAAAGCAGCAGGCTGTGGGACGATGTCCTGGAGCAAACAAAGGTGGCAAAAGAGAAGGGTATTGATCCCCTGCTTTGGGCTTTACGAGTGTCTTCGAGTTTGAGCTCATCGGGAGTTGTTTTGCCTTCAACTGAGTTGGCCCACGTGTTGGTTAACTACATTTGCTGGGATAACAATATCCCAATTCTATGGAAGTTTTTGGAAAAAGCTTTGATGATGAAGATCGTTCCTCCCCTGCTTGTTCTTGCTCTGCTTTCACAAAGGTTTCCTCCTTTAGTATATTGGCTTTTCTGTTTGGGGTTTTTGGGAGCTTTTTCAATCTGGGTTTCAATTAAAGTTGTCTTATCTGTTCATGGCAAATGAAAGCGTTGATGGACTTTTAGTGGTAAAATTCGATTCATTTTTTTTCCTTAGTTTTTTAATTGGGGTTTTCACTTTCTATTTCTCCGAAAAATGGCGAGCTTTAAAAATGTTGTGCATTGTTTTTTCCTTTGAAGTCAAAAAGATTTATCCTTTTTAGGATGCTTCTGTCGCGTGTATTATTTAGACTAATGAGAGATTCGATAACAGACGCTAGGAGGATAGTTGGACAAGAAAGCATTGGTCTTAATTTTAAAGACAAATTTCTTTCGTTGAAGTGTAAACTGTCAGCAGGCAGATAGTCAAACAGTCGTGTACTGTTCTTATTATGCTTTTTCCTTCTGTAATTTAGGATTGTAATGGCTTCTTTTGTCAAAATTTCCCCTGTTTTACGTATAGGAGAATTGAGCATCGTGATGCCTGATTAATTAGAATGTTTTTTTGATTCAAAAGATAAATAAAGGGAAGAAAGGAATTTGTATTGAAGATTGGTTTAGCGGACTTTCTGTGTTTTTGATGTTGTCAGAAACAAGAAGCTTGAATATCTGGATTTTTGTCTTGAACAAGGAAGTTGTATTGAATATCTGGGTTTTTAGCGGACTTTTTGTCTGCTTACCTCACTTTATTGGTATCTTTCTTTTTACAGAGTAGTACCCTGTCGACATTCTCATCCTGCAGCTTATAGGCTTTACTTGGAACTTCTTAAAAGACATGCGTTTGCCCTTAAATGTCAAATTAATGGGCCAGAATATCAAAAGTGAGTGCTTACAGTTCTTATCCTCTGGGTTATTTTACACGCAGACATACATAAATAGATATCAGCGAGCAAAGAAGAAGTTTTTTAGCTTATATAGCATTGAATCTTGTGCCAGCATCCTCAGGAACCTGTTTTTGAAATTCGTTAGATGCCTCAAAATCAATATGACTCTTGAATCTTAGACACCATTGAGGAAACTTGGGAAAATTGATATGTTCCTCTGTTGGATATTATTAAGTCCTCAAGTAGGCTTTGATTGGTTGCTCGACATCATTCATCTGCAATAGGTTAAAATGACCATTAGAGATTGTACTGTTTATTGTTGTATTTTCATTCGTAATTTCTGTGCTTTCTGCTCACACAGGGTCATGAAATCAATAGATACTACTCTTTATCTTTCTGAAAACTTTGGCCTGCAAGCAATGGAACCTGGTATTCTTGTGGTCGAGTTCGTCTTTTCGATTGTGTGGCAGTTGTTAGATGCATCATTAGATGATGAGGGATTGCTAGAACTTACTGCAGAAAGGATGTCTAGATGGGCAATTAAAACTCAAGACATGGATATAGATGGTCACGATATTTATGAGGAGAAGAAAATTGAATATCATGAGAGGTTGCGGAATTTCAATACTACAATGGCTATTGAGATAATTGGACAATTTCTGCAAAATAAAGTGACCTCAAGGATTCTTTACTTGGCACGGCGAAATATGTATGTATTTTATGGACTCTCATAATAGCTTCTGCACCTTCATGTGTTCTAGTTTGTCCAATGCATTTTTTAACCCTTTATTTCAGTTTTCCAAGCATTGGAAAGCACATGGTCTTAGTTAATTATAAAGGTATAAACTGTTTGCCACTTGCCCAATGTTTCATCTGTAAATGCTTAAACTTCTTGAAGTAGTTATATGTGCCGCTGGATGTTTATCATAGCAAGTTCTTGCCTTATTTGAATAAATTTATGTGAATTTCTCCACTCAGCTTCCACTCTGTTTGTAGTTGTTGTATTTGAAAATAGCATAGCCATTATTTTTGTATGATAATTGCTTATCAATCTTACCACTTTCCAGGCCTATGCATTGGGTAGGTTTCATTCAGAGTTTGCAGCTTCTTGGAGCAAATTCAGCAGCACTGAAAAATTCAAAAGCTTTAACTTGTGAGGCTCTACTAGAGTTGACATCAGATAGTCGTATTGTCTTGTCTAGAGAATGCAAAACAAGTTCACTGCAAAAGTTCCATGCTGTTATGGCTTTTGGATCTCTGGCTTCTTCAGCTGGATTATGCCATGGAGCTAGTCGTTCTGATCTTTGGCTCCCTCTTGATCTGGCATTAGAAGATGCTATGGATGGTTATCTAGTTAACACAACAAGCGCCATTGAAATTATTACTGGTAAAGATAGATATCTTCTTTAGTTGAGATAATATTTTCATTTTAGAATGTTATAAGGTTGTCTGTAGCAAAGCCGATATGCAAATGAGATCACTAAGTTTCATACTATGCAGGTTTGATTAAGACTCTTCAGGCAATAAATGGCACCAGCTGGCATGACACCTTTTTAGGTCTTTGGATTGCATCTCTTCGCCTTGTTCAAAGGGTTAGATTTTCTTATGCTGATCTGAAATTTTCCAATATTTTTTACTCTGTATGTATCTATGTTCTGAACAGAGAATATGATGTATTCTTAAAGCATTTAAGCTTTACTTTACTTGGACTAATTGCTGTCCATGTAACATTTTAGCCTTGAAATGGACTTATCTTTTCATGCTCTTAAAGAATGGAACTTATTTTTAATGTTGCTGTGCTTGAAGTTCATATGGTAAAATGACTAAGTTTGATAGAAAATCTATGCATACAGGAAAGAGATCCCATTGAAGGTCCTGTGCCTCGGTTAGATACTCGTTTGTGCATGCTACTTTCTATTACCACTCTTGTGATTGCTGATCTCATTGAGGAAGAGGAGAGTGTGCCCATTGATGAAACTGAAAATGGTTCCACTAATCACTGGAAGGAAAAGAGGTTTCCCAGGAAACATCGTGACGATCTGGTCTCTAGCGTACAAGTGCTTGGCGATTATCAAGGCTTGTTGGCTCCACCTCAATCTGTTGTTTCTGCAGCAAATCAGGCTGCTACTAGAGCAATGTTGTCTGTCTCTGGCGTCAATGTTGGGAGTGCATACTTTGAATGCATCAATATGAAAGACATGCCTATCAATTGTTGTAAGTAATTCTTATTCAGTTGGTCAATATTTATCTTTTTCCATACGTCCTGAAGTGTAATCAATGTGCATGTGTTCATAGGGCAGTTGTCAAAGCCACTTAGTGATTCCATTTGTGTGTTACAATGTACTCAGAGAAGTTTAGTACGGGTCTTAAATAAATTCTGAACTGGCTATTCAGTCAAGATAAATTGGAGAACCAAACTGATAAGGGTGCTATTCTCTTTATTACTATCTTTTGTGAGGATAGGGTAAGGGAATTGAATGGTATGAACGATGCATCTGTTGAAAGATTTAGACAGCTTTGTTCTGTTCATTTAATGTTAAACATATAGTAAGAGTTTATATTCTTAAGAATATTTTTCTTTTGTAAGTACATCTTTTAATATAATAAAAGGGAAATAGTCAAGAATAACTATTAGCTCTTCTTTGTGTTGTGCTGGAAAACCTTTTATACTGCTATATCATTACGAAATTTTATGAAGTTAATTTTCAATTCATCTTACTGCCAACCCCCTATCTCAAAATTTGATGATTTTACTTATTTCCTTTGGGGTCAATATTTTGTAAGGTATTCAAATGATATGATGTTTTCTTGTTTTCAGCTGGTAACATGTGGCATCTGATAGTTGAGGCTTGTATTGCAAGAAACCTACTAGATACATCAGCATATTTCTGGCCAGGCTATGTGAATGGACGCCTTAACCAAATTCCTTATACCATGCCAGCTCAAGCACCTGGTTGGTCGTCGTTCATGAAGGGGGCCCCACTTACTTCAGTTATGATTAATGCTCTTGTTTCAACTCCTGCTTCCAGGTATACTTATTTCTTTCTTTTGGAATTATACTTTTGGTTTTGGGACCTTATCTCCACAAAGCTTATATTCTATGCTACTGAGCCATTCCAAGTTTTGAAGAGCTTGTGGGGTTAAAGGGAATTATCAATGACACACAAAATAGGAGGCTGTAGTGAGTATGTAACTTCTAGTTTCCTTTCTTTATAAATATCAGCTTGAGGGGAGTGCTATGCACTGCTTTAGGTTGAAAGGGATTATAAGCTTTAAGTGTATCAATATTATCCTACAAATCTAATTGAGGTTATCAGGAGTGTGTAACCTTCAGTTTTCTTGACTCTCACTTTCTCTCTATTGTAACATTTTGGAAGAACTATTCTTTAGTTCTTGGTCAGTGAAACCTTCGCTACCTTAGCAGTAAGATCTCAAAATTTATTTGAAAACTTCATATTAATGAGGTATTTTGTTATTGGCTTGTGGAATGTGTTTCTTCCATCAAGTACTTGTGGATGGAGGAAAATAGGGTTGTTTGACATGACATATCTTTAAGCAACTCATGTTTGAGTGACAAAATTATCAACATCAAGATCTAGCATTCAAAACCATCTAAGCTGGTTAAACCAAATTTTTAGTTGTTATGTTTGTAAGCCATTGAGAAAACTTGTCAGGATTCAATGTTTGAATTCAAGGGTGAACTTGATATACATAAGTTTTCAAATACAGTCTAATTTTTCTTGATTCCGCCTGGTCTTCAGTTATTCCTTTTTCTTTCCTGAAGCCAGGTATAGCAGTTGCTCTTTTTTGTAAATTTACCAAGGGTAAAGCAACTGAATTTAAGCTCATGGATTTGATGGAAGCTTAGCAGAGTTGGAGAAAGTATTTGAGATTGCGGTCAATGGATCAGATGATGAGAAGATATCAGCTGCAACAATTCTATGTGGGGCTTCTCTGATTCGTGGCTGGAATATACAGGTAATAAGATGTATATTCCTTTTCATATACGTGACCCTTGTTGCAGGATGCAGTATTTTCATGCTGCTGCATATTTACTAACACTGAATAGTTCTTCCTTTTCTTCTTTGTTTCTTTTCCTTGAATTGCCCTTTTTTCTCATCCTTACATTTTATGCTTCTTTTCCATGCAGGAATATACTGTTCAGTTTATAACTAGATTAATGTCTCCTCGGGTTCCTGCTGATTATGCTGGGAATGAGAGCCATTTGATAGATTATGCTGCAATGTTGAATGTACTAATTGTCGGAATAGCATCTGTTGACTGTGTTCAGATTTTCTCACTGCATGGCTTGGTATGGTTCACTGACTTACGTAAGCATATCCATTTTATAGGTGTGGGGTGATATTGCTGCTTATGGTTTATGGGGATGATACCTTTTAGTATTATTCCTTATTTTGAAGATATATTGTGCATTACCAATATTAAGAAATAGAGAAAGAAAGACAAGACTGGGGATATTGCTAGGAGGAAAGTTATAAATCTCATATAACTGAGGTGATTTTGCTAAATAAATAACTTTTTGCCTACCTTTTGCAAGTATATACTATGGCACAAACCCGGGAAAGATAAACCAATTAGTGGAGACTACAGAAGCACTAACTTAAAACTGATAACCTAAAAAGTCAGCCAAAAAACAAATCAAATACTAATCACACTTATCTTAATTGAAAAAATAAAAATTACCTGGTATTGCCTTAAAACTCAGCTGAAGTGGAGCAAGCATGTAACAGATGTTGATAAAGAGAGAATTTGTGAAATTTTGTAGAATAATTGTCATGTATGATCCATGGATTTTACGTTTAAGAAGTTAAGCTGCTATCTGATGGAATTTTATTGCTTTCTTTTCTTTCTTCGCAGGTCCCACAACTTGCTTGTTCATTGATGCCAATATGTGAAGTTTTTGGATCCTGTGCACCCAATGTCTTATGGACTCTCCCCACAGGGGAAGAAATCTCTCCCCATGCAGTTTTTTGTAATGCATTTGCTCTTCTTCTGAAGCTATGGAGGTTTAATCATCCTCCTATTGAACATGGAGTTGGTGATGTACCCACAGTTGGATCCCAGCTTACTCCTGAATACCTCTTATTAGTCCGAAATTCTTACTTATTGTCTTCTGAAAATATCCACAAGGACCGATACAAAAGAAGACTCTCAGAAGTTGCAAGTTCATCATCTCCACAGCCTGTATTTCTGGATTCATTTCCAAAGTTAAAGGTCTGGTACCGGCAGCATCAAAGATGTATAGCTGCGACACTCTCTGATCTTGTTCATGGAACCACTGTTCACCAGACTGTAGATGGACTTCTCAATATGGTGTTCAGGAAGATTAATAGAGGAAGCCAGTCTGTAACTTCTGTTACTTCTGGAAGTAGTAGTTCATCTGGACCTGGAAATGAGGATAACTCCCTGAAACCTAAGTTACCTGCCTGGGATATACTGGAAGCTGTTCCTTATGTTGTCGACGCTGCTTTAACAGCATGTGCTCATGGAAGACTTTCTCCACGTGAACTGGCTACAGGTTAGTCTGGTCTGCTTATCTGATTTTATCTTCGATGAGAATCATATATATATATATATATATGGTTACTATTGAGGGAGAAAAAGAAGGGAAAAAGAGTCTTGTTGCCGGAAGTAGTTGTTGATGGAGGAAAACAAGAACTCATAACAGAAAACTACTGTTATTATGTGAATTGACATGACACAGCAATATGATGCTTACATCAGATCAAATATACCCTGTTCTAACTGGAATCTTTTAATGTCTCAGGGCTAAAAGATTTATCTGATTTTCTTCCTGCATCTTTGGCAACCATTGTGAGCTACTTCTCTGCTGAAGTAAGTCGATGTGTCTGGAAACCTGTTGTCATGAATGGTGTAGACTGGCCAAGCCCTGCTGCAAATTGGTCCAATGTTGAGGAGCACATCAAGAAAATTTTAGCAGCCACCGGTGTTGATGTCCCTCGACTTGCTGCAGGTTTTTGTTATTGCCATCTTAATTTCTTATGTTTAAAGTTTACAATGAGAAATTCAAAGGAATAAAAAGGTTACTGTAAAATTGTGCTTGCTGTCTTTTGTGCGTTGTGTTTGGACATGCATTTATAGCTCCTCATTCTGTATGTCTTTACCAAATGACATGAGCTCACCATGCCTTCACTTTGCCTTGGGGTGTATCAAGTAGAATTTCCACTTAAGTTGGTACAGCATATGCTGGAAGTAATCTTGCAGAAAGAAATGTTTAAAATGCTTTTTCATTTCTTTGTTCCAGAACCCAATTTTTTGATAGTATGACTTGATGCATATTGTAATAACAGGTGGGAGCTCTCCAGCCACTCTTCCATTACCATTAGCTGCCTTTGTAAGTCTGACCATTACTTATAAAATTGACAAAAGCTCGGAAAGATTTCTCAATTTGGCTGGACCAGCTCTGGAGTCCCTTGCAGCAGACTGCCCATGGCCATGCATGCCAATTGTGGCTTCCCTATGGACCCAAAAGGCAAAGCGATGGTTTGACTTCCTTGTCTTCTCTGCATCTCGCACTGTTTTTCTTCATAACAGTGATGCTATTGTTCAGCTTCTTAAAAGCTGTTTTACTGCCACCCTTGGCTTAAATGTTGCACCAATCTCCAGCAATGGTGGTGTCGGAGCTCTTCTTGGGCATGGATTCAGGTCGCATTTCTGTGGTGGGATATCACCCGTTGCTCCAGGGATTCTCTACCTACGTGTTTTTCGTTCCATTAGAGATATTGTGTTCATAACAGAGGAGGTTGTTTCTCTCTTAATGCATTCTGTGAGAGAAATAGCATATAGTGGTTTGCAAAGAGAGAAATTGGAGAAGCTGAAGACAAGCAAGAATGGAATGAGATATGGGCAGGTTTCTCTTGCTGTTGCAATGACTAGGGTGAAACTTGCAGCTTCCTTAGCTGCTTCTTTAGTATGGTTGTCTGGCGGCCTTGGTCTAGTTCAGTCATTGATAAAGGAAACTTTGCCATCTTGGTTTATATCTGTTCATAGGTCTCAACAGGAAGAAGGTTCCGGACTTGTGGCAATGCTCGGGGGATATGCACTTGCATATTTTACAGTACTTTGTGGCGCTTTCGCTTGGGGAGTTGACTCCTCATCCTCGGCATCGAAGCGGCGTCCTAAAATCCTTGGGACGCACATGGAATTTCTCGCGAGTGCACTTGATGGAAAAATATCACTTGGTTGTGATGGAGCTACATGGCGTGCCTATGTGTCGGGATTTGTGAGTCTAATGGTAGGTTGCACCCCAAATTGGGTACTAGAGGTGAATGTAGATGTGCTAAGGAGACTGAGTAAGGGACTGAGACAATGGAATGAGGAAGAGCTTGCTCTGGCCTTGCTGGGAATTGGAGGGGTTGGTACGATGGGTGCAGCCGCTGAGCTGATCATTGAGAAGGACTTATGACTGCTAACACCAAAACGCCAATCTTGTCTGAAAGTTTTTGTAGGACGGCGATTGTACACTAGTAGTTCATCAACAGGGGAATAGTTTGTGCAGTGGTCGGTTTCTTTTTGTACTGAAAGCCTGAATTTTATTTTAATTTTAATGGTAGATTCACTCTTTGTAGAGTGGAATATTGTACATAAAAACTTTGTATAGAAAATGTTGTTTGACAAATGTTTGACCTGTCAATCTGAAGCTTGAGATGAGGCTGGCTAACGCAATTGACATGGGACGTAAACTGATTCATGTACATTATACACATAACCAACTCTCTGTTCTTCATGGCTTGCTACGTGCCCTACCTCTCTTCATATAGACTTGCTGAATGTATGTTGACCAAAGAAGCACTGTGACCGATTTTAATTAAGTCATACTTAAATTGAAACTCTTTATTTTTCTCCTACTAAATATTTTTTATATATTTATTAAATGATGTTAGTAATTAACTAATTTTATTTTCATCATAATTAAATTACTATTATATTATATTGAAAAAAATAGTTTAATTATTATTCAATTTTATGTAGTTTAGTTTGAAGTTTACTAATCTATGATTTAATTATTATTCACTTTAATGTAGTTTATTTTTTTACCTTTATTATTATTTTTTATTTTTTGTTATTATTAATAATGTATTATATCACGTGCAACGCACGTGACAGTGAATGACTAATATTCATAAGAAGAGATGAGAAAAAAAAAAACAATTAAAACGAACACTACAAACCCAAATAAAACTAAAATCTAAATTAATTAATGATCGTCTTGTAAATAAAGCTAAACTAAATAAAACTAAACTTAAAACTAATTAATCCGAATCTTCAATATCCTCTTCCACATCTGCTTCAGGTTTTTCTTCCTCCGAATCTTCAACATCCTCTACCTCATCCACTTCGGCTTGTTCTTCCTCCGAATCTTCAACTACCTCTTCCTCTTCTTCCTCCGAATCGTCACCATCTTCTTCCTCGTCTGCTTCATCAGGTTGTTGTTCTTCTTCAGCTTCATGTTCTGCTTCTGCACCAGGCTCATCCTCAGCAGCTTCCTCCTCATCTGCTTCAAGTCCCTCAATATTTCCAATATCTGCTGGCATTGCTCCAAGAACCTCGTCAGGCTGCTCTTCAATTCTATGCCCTTCGAATCTATTCCAAAGATTCGAAACACGAACCTTAGGTGCAGGGCTAAGCTTTACATTTTCGTTCAACCTCATTTCAGTAGCCTCACATAACCATTTCCAACGGGTTTGTAGATCTTTTGCTCTCAGCTGCCGGCCCGAAGGAAAATACTCTCTTCTTATTTGCGTCCATCTTTTCTGTCCAATTCTTTCCAGAGCTTTAACCAAGGTTAGATAATCTTTTCCGACGAAACGATCGAGCATGTTCATCGGGCTTCATTACAATCACATCCAGGGTTCCTTCAATATCGTAGGCGTGCGTTAGTGGGCGTGGGCAACTACAGGTGAAAGTTACTTTTACCCCTCTTTCAGGTTGCTCAATGTAAGTGGAAAAGTTGAACGATCGCTCAAATCCACAATTACACTTATTGTACCGGTGGTGTCGACATTCATCTTCCCTTCTTCAGTAAAACCAGTCAATTTCGATCGAGGAGGTGGAGGAAGCTGCTCGTCATCATCGACATCGAAAGCAGTTAAAATCACTCTTAACCCACATGCATATTTGATGAAATGGTTGATTTCCCCTCTCTGAAAAAAAAAAAAAAAGAAAACAACTTATCAACAGAAAAAAACTTCCAAAAATAAACATGAAGTAGATAGCACAAATAAACCTACATACCCGTTCAAAGTGGTAGCAACTGCCACATAAGCATATAATCCGACAGAATTGATCCTGTAAAAAATTTAAACTTCAATAAAATAAACTAGTTGTGAATTAAATCTTTCTCTAGTTATAATGATAAGAAGTAATTTCAACTTACAAAAGAAAAATAAAGTATCATGATCTTCAAATAATTAAGATATATATATATATATATATAATTTGGAAAAATAATGTAGAGATTTGTTGCCCAAAGATAAATTCATTGTTTGTTTAAAATTCTGCTACTAAGTTTAAGTTGTTGTTAAGACAGGATTAGTAAATAAGAATAACACAAATAATCATAACCAAATTTTACGCATTAATTAGCAACGAGCAACACAATAATGTAAACAAACAAATAAGAATTGGAACAACCAAATTTTATGCATTAGCAACGCGGGCAACACAATAATATAAACAAACAAATAACCACTTACCATCTCTAGCTAAGAAGAAAGAAGTAGACGAAGGAAGAAAGAAGCCCACGACACCACAATAAAGAGAAAAGCTCAAAAGCAGAAAGATGGCAATTGGAGAGAAAAAAAAAAGAGAGCCTTTTATACTAGCGCAGCGAGGGGAGAAGGGTTTTCTTGGCTTTTCACCTTCTCTGCTGTGGCAGTAGCAATTGGAGAATTACTTGCCCTCCAAGAAAACTTGATTAGATTCAAATAATTTTACTTATTTCAAGATATCTTAAAACAATTTATAATTTTTTTACCAGAAAAAGGAGAAGAAAAATTAAAACAAAGGGCATGGGGTATATTCATGAAACCCTAAAACACCGTATGCTAATTAAAAATCGAAACCTAACCCTAGTTTTCTTCTCATTGTCCCTTTAAAACCTCTGCTACCTCTTTCGCCATTGCCTCCTTTCTTTCCCGTTTTTAGCTTTTCTTCCTGTTTAGGTCGTCAAACTTCAAACTTCAATTTTCGTTTCTTTTTTTTTTTTTTTGGTTCTGCAGATCCTATACTATTACAACTATTATTTACTTAATAATTAGAGAGGTTTCTGAACATTTTTTTGTTTGACTTTGTCTGGCAGCCTTATTAGACATACTAATCCAGCGACAATGGTGGTTCTTTTTTTCGATATAATCGAGGATATCCTCTCACGGTTGGCGCTCAAGTCTCTGCTAAGATTTAGGTGCCTGTCCAAGTCATGTCACTCCCTGATCTCTAGACAGCAGTCATTTGCTAGATTGCACATGAAGCGAGCATCGCCTGAGTTTAATCCCCACAAGATTCTTGTATCTACATCTGCAAATCTCATATCTTTGGACTATGACAAGAATAGCGGTTTTTCACGGCGTCTAATTCGTTTCCCGGTTGAAACACCTCGCGGTTGTCCCGTGAAATTTCTGGTTTCATGTAATGGCTTGGTGTGCGTAGCTTTTCAACCGGACAAAGATTTTTTCTTGGGGAATCCGTCGACCGGAAAGTATAACAAGTTGCCAGATCCTTGTCTTAGACCAGATAAGCCTCTTGCAACTGATGTTGTTACTTTTTCATTTGCTTATGGCTTTGGTTATGACTCATCCTCTGATGATTACAAAGTGCTTTTTGGTATGAAAAGAAAGTGTTCTGGTGGTGAATATGAAGCAAGAATCTCTATATTTTCCATGAGACAAAATTGCTGGACTACTATTAGACAATTGCCCCCTAACGACAACTTCTTCAGCCGTTCTCCGAGTTATGCATCTCATGTTAATGGATGTCTCAATTGGATATTACCGAGCAGAATTATTGACGACAACCTCTGTACAATCCTTGCTTTTGATTTGAAGAGAGAGAGATTCTTTGAGTTGCCGTCTAGTCGATGCCCAATGGCGGTAGTCCGTTGCCTGCCTGTGGCTTGGGGGTTCTTAAAGGAAGACTTTACTTCACTGTCCGTACTACTATGGTTAATAAATTCCGCGGCTTGCCCTATCTTGAATTATGGGTAATGAACAAGTACGGTGTAGGGGAATCATGGACTAGACTGCCTGTTGTCCCATCTCGATTATTTTATAGACAACAGGGCCATCATCCCTTGTGCATTTCAAAGGACAATGTTGTTCTTTTGGTCACAGACCAAATGGAATGGATAGACTTAGAAGTTGAAAAGAGAAGTTTTCGATACATCGGGTGTAAAGAACATTCTCAAAGTCCTAGCCAATGTCAGTCCCAGGCTGTTGCTTATTTGGAGGGTCTTGTCTCGCCTAACCTTAAAAATACTCGTCTTCCCAATCAAATGAGAAAAAAGAATACTTATGAGGTAACTATCCTTATTAAATATTTTCCAAAGTTTGTTTCTTTTGTTTTATAGCTATATATTGAGATTTACGATAAGCTGCCTTAATTGATCCAATGGCACTTGTTTTTACAATAAACAATAGACTTAGCTAGAACTAATTTTTTGAACAATTGCTCTGTCTCAGGGCTGCTGCTCCCTTCATCCATCCGGCTGGAGATTTTGTGAATAGCAAAAGATTGAGATCAAACTCAGACGATGTTGTGAACAGGAAAAGATTGAGATTGAACTCAAATTCTGGCGATGTTGTGAATAGGAAAAGGTTGAGATCGAACTCAAATTCAGGCGATTTTGTTAACAGGAAAAGATTGAGATCGAACTCAAATTCAGGCGATGTTGTGAATAGGAAAAGGCCGAGATCGAGCTCAAATTCAGATTAATGCCAAAGGAGAATTCCATACATATTGGAGTAATTTAATCAATTTATTGATTGTTAATTAGTGTATGAAGTTGTGAAAAGGCCTAGCGAACTACTGCTGGGCAAATGTGTCGTGGGCACAGTTTATTTGAACTAATAAAGCTTCCGGTGGTTTAATTTAAGCACATAATTTACTTTTATGCAACTTGCTAGTATTTTTTTTATGACAAATAAACGACTCTTGTTCAATTCATTTTTCATGACTTGGTATGTATTACGCAGTCAAAAAAATCATCGTATATATTAATTATTATGCATTAGCTTTCATAGGTTTGGTGGCTTTTCTGGGAATTGGAGGTGTGGTATGAGAATGAGGGGAAAGAAGAAGAAGACAAATGATCCTTCATTCCAACGAAAAGATATGAAAAGTGGTAGACTGAGTACAGAATTCTCAAAATAGAAAATGACAATCAATTTTATTTGAGGAAATGCTGGGGATTGTTGTTGTTTACAAAAATACAAGATGCCGTATCTCTTGTATGTTGTTTACCGGATTCCTGGTCAACACAATAGCATCCAGTCGAGCCCTTCACCCATAACTACATCAGAAAACACCACTGTACCCTGGAGATTTCTTCATTCTCTGACTTTGCATTACACTCCTAACAGATACTACATCCTCCCACCTCCCAGCATCTGCATACAAGTTGGATAAAAGAACTTTACCTCCACCATGCGATGGTTCCAATTTTGCCAAGTTTTCTGCAGCCTTTTCTCCTATGTCCACATTTCCATGTGTTCTGCATGCTGCCAATAATGTACCCCAAATAACAACGTCTGCCTTCATAGGCATGCTCCTAATCATTTTCTCAGCTTCCTCAAGACGTCCAGCTCTGCCCAAGAGATCTACCATACAACCATAATGCTTGATACTGGGATCTATGTTATATACATTCTTCATGCTCTTGAAATACCTCTCCCCTTGTTCTACCAACCCAGCATGGCAACATGCAGTAAGGACACCAATGAATGTTATGGCAGTCTGCTTGATATGATGCCTCCTCTCCAGGTCAGAATATATTTCAACTGACAAGTTGGCATGTCCATGCATGGCCAAGCCATAGATAATTGCATTCCATGGTGAGACAGCAGAGGTCTTTTCTCGGATTTGATAAAACACTTCTAAGGCAGCACTGATGCTCCCACATTTTGCGTACATATCAATAATTGCAGCACTTAAGTTGTCGTTAAGAGGAATGGAGTTATTGAGTATGTACTCATGAGCCCATCTCCCTTCGTTTAATGTGCCTAATGAAGCAATCGCAGAGAAAACACTTACCATTGTTATTTGATTAGGTTGCATACCACTAGCTAGCATTTTACGGAAGAGCTCTAAAGCCATGTTAGGTTGCTCACTCTGAGCATAACCGGCTATCATAGAGCTCCATGAAGAAACATCTCTTTCAGGCATCTCACTGAATAACTGTCTTGCCTGTTCAATCATTCCATTTCGAATAAATCCTGCAATGAGGGCATTTCTAGAAGCAAGATGATCCTTAATACCCACTTCAAGTTGCAAATAAGCAAGATCAAGCCTCCCACAGGCTGCATAAAAATGAATGATAGTTGCTTGTACAAAATCATAACAATCAAAACCTGCCTTCACACACCTACCATGAAGCTGCAAACCCTCTTGGATTGCACCCACTCGTACGCAAGCTGAAATTAAATCCACGACCATAACATTACTAGCGTCAACTCCCTCATGTAACATAGAACAAAACATAATTAAAGCTTCATTCAACGAATCTGCTTGCACATAAGCATCAATCATCGTGCCCCATGAAACAACATCTTTTTCCTTCCAAGGAATCCTCTCAAACAACTCCCTAGCCAACTCAACATACCCAGCTTTAGCATATCCATTTAACATCACATTCCAAGAAACAACATTCCTTTCCGGCATCTCATTAAATAAATCCCTCGCAGCCCTTAAACTCCTACAAGCACAATACATGTGCAACAAATTTGTCGAAACAATAACAAAGTTATGAAACAATGCCTTAACCGCCAAACCATGTAACATTCTGCAAATATAAATCCCTCCAAAACTCGAACAAGTAGATATCAAACTTGCCAATGTAACCTCATTAGGCAAAACTCCGACATTTCTCATTTCCTTAAACATCTCAATTGCTTCTATCCAATAACACTTCGAAGCAAATCCCATTATCATCGTCGTATAAGAAACGCAACCCTTTTTAGGCATTTGATCAAATAGGTTCCGGGCCTCATTCAACCAACCAGATTTTACATACCCAGAAATCATAATGTTGTAAGAAACCGGGTCCAAATTAGGACAAGAAGTGAACAAGCGTTCAGCCTCTTCAATGAAGCCGCACTTGGCATACATGCTAAGTAAGGTGTTTTGAATAAAAGGGTTGAAAATGAAGCCTGATTTTATTACGAGGCAATGGGTTTTTTGGCCTTGAGAAATGGAAAAATGGGTTGCAGCGGATTTTAAAGAAGAGATGAGATTGAGCTCGTAGTCGTTGGGTTTTTGATGGGTTTTTGAAGAAGTTGCTGAAGATGAGAGCCATCTGAGAGAACGGTGAAGGCAGGATTTCGGTTTGAGAGAAATGAACATCAGAGACCACGAAAGCCGTGTAAAGAGTTGAAGGCTTGCCCTTCATAAGTAAATTGGTGTGGGTTTCCGTTATTAACAAGAATTCAAGAAACAGTTGGTTTTGGAGGGAAAGAACGGTTCCCTTCCTTATTTTAAGCAAAAAGGGTTCATCCTTAATTATATTTTTAATCAAAAGTTAAATAAGGAGAAATGCATTTCCAATAAATAAATTGATTTTACTACTAATTATTATTTATGCTTTTCATACAGATATCAAAATATTTAAGGAATTGTTATATGATTCTATTGGATAAGACATGGAAAAGGCTAAAACTAATAAATGTTTTTTTATTAAAATAGCTAAGTACCAAAGCTGAAGTCTACAAATTAATTTGACATAGAAATATCCATTCAGCATCCAATGTCATTTTATTCAAATTAAATTGTTTGTATATCCTTCCAGAAATGAGACAATAATATCCAAGGGGTAATGGGGAGGCCGCAAGGTTCTTTCAGATAGGTAAGGTTCAAGAAATGCCACCGGGAATATAAAAGCATAAAAAATTTCTTCAGATCAGAGTAAAGCCTTCCAGAAATGAGAAATAGCGTTAAAGATCAAAGTTATAGGAGGTTGGAATATATAAGGGGGGATCCGGTGACTGAACCATCATCGATAATTAGCGATGATCTCCATTTTGTGCCACACTGGCTAGAGCCCTGCAAAAGCAGATACTTGCCTTAATCAGATCGCTAATACAAAAGAGCAAAAGAAAATCTATCTATCAGTCAGAAATTGTTGCTCAAAGTGTTTATCAGAAAACTGCACACCACATAATAATTGTAACAAAACTAATTACTAATATATTCTACAAAAATGCCAGATAATGAATGCGGGAAACTATACTAAACTGAAGAGAAAACAAAATCCTGGGTCATTAATACTACAATGTAACAGCCCAGAAAGCCAAACTTCTTCAGCTGTCCAATTAAACGCATTGAGGCATCCTTTGGGTTTCACTAATTAATATGACCTTTACTTCGAATCATTCATTGCATATTACAAACTTGCTCATGAATTATATAGCTAGAAACTGATCTCCATATTATCAGGTAAGTGGAAGATGATTTCTGTGAAACAAAGAATGGCGAGCACAAACCTACAACTAGGCTAAACAAAATGTAAATAAATAAATGTCACTCTGCACTAGGAGACCTGGGATTATCTACTTTGAGACTTAGGCTAAATGAAATGTTATCAGTAAAACTTGACATGCAGAGCTCCTATGCCCATCCACTCAACCTGGCAATATGGTAGAAATCTTTACAAGAGCACATCCACCCATAGTATTGTCCAAAGGCACATGAGACAGAAACATTTCCAGCTGAGGATCACAAACAGTGACCAATGCTAAGATTAAATCTTATAGTTTATATGCTTGAAGGGCCAGATCATCAATAAGCTAGGTTCTGGTTAGCTTTTTCCTATCTGATGCAGAATGACTACCACCAACTATTGTAACTGAAAGCTACCAGAAACAGCATTTATTGGATTTCTCAGCCTCCACTCAACCCCAAATTATCGAGCTTCACTTGCTTAACCAGCTTAGATGTTGAAGCTTTAAAGTGTACTCAGATCAGTATTCTACCCAAGTAGCCAAGCAAGATACAAGATATGCCACACATATATGTCTAGTGCAATTGGATAAGGTTTCTCAGAATAAAGTCAAAAAAACAACTCAGTTGCAAAACACACACACAAACCATTCATCTGATGTTTGAATAAAACTTAAGAAGTCACCCTTTAGACTGCCAGAAACTCACTAAGGTAACGGAAAAGCGTACGGCAAAAAGAAAAACAACAATATACCCAAGGGAAGCATAAACAACAAGGTAATTTGAATGTTCTAATACAATGGGATGACTAACTTGTATACAAACTAAAGAAGTTAAAGTCCAAGCATAAGCAAACCTCACAGCATATTACCCAAAATCCGAAATTCAAGAGGTTTTATCCTCAAAAAAGAACTGATTAAATACCTCAGTCTAGCTCGTTGTTCCACACTACAGATTCCTTGCCTGAATGCAACTTATGTAACTGTCTGTTTATCCAGACTGCAACACTAACTCTGAACTTTTCTTCTAAAGTTCCTCACTTAAAAAGTATAGACTCATTACAATTTCATTGAGGTTATGAATCATTGATGTTGCCAGAGGAAAAAGATGAGAATCTAAACTGCAAATTGTTTTTGCACTTTCATTTAATTACATTTCGCAGATCAAATAATTAACCACAAGAAGCCTCTCGCATCCTTATCTTTTTCATCTCAATGCAATGAAGAAAAAATCGGCCAGTTATAGATAATTCTACTCTAATAATGAGACATCACAACACGCTAAATTGACAAACAATCAAAGCCACTGCAAATTATATACTGGAGCCAAAACCATAAGGCATATCAGGATGGACCAACTCTTACAATTAAACGAGAAGATCTCCCTTTCAGGAATTCGAATCAATGACTGAACTGGCCTAGATGAGAAGAAACTGATCAATCCCAGAAAAAAATCATAAAAAGAAGAAAAAAACATGCACGGGTTTAGCGATCAGCATCAAATGTTAAGTCCAGAAAAATGCAGAAATGTGCCAGTTCCAGTATACATATTTCTGTAAGTCTATCGCTATGTATACCAAAATCTGAGATCTTTAAAACCCAGAAGCCATAATTACAAAAATCTCTTAAAGCATTTTCACTTCAATTAAAAAACACACCATTTTGGCAAAGGCATCCAAAGAGCAGACTAATGGAAATGCTAAAAATTAAGAAAAAGAACCAAAACCAAAGTTTATAACCTTCTACTAAACTCCCTCAATCTAAACAAAACCCAGGATAAATCCAACCGACAACCCCAAAAAACAGTCCAGTCAACTCAATGAATCAATCAAGGAAAACTCAATTCCCCCTAAACCCATAAAAAAATCAACCCCAGAAAGAACTCACTTTTTATGGCGTCTCCCTCTCTTAGGACCCCAACCTTCAAGCTTGGCAATAGGGCAACCACAGCGAGCCCGAAAAAGCAAAACAGCTCGTCCATTAGGCGGCGCCATCTTCCTCAACTCAGCCCTCAAACACTCATAATCAGGGTTCCCTTCACTCCCACCTTTCCAAGGCAAACAATCAATCTCTTTTGATCCATTCTTCACACAATCCTCCGTTTGTAACTGCAAATCAAACTCCAAAGCCTTTTTCATCCCTTTACAGCCAGGCTTATCGCATTTCCGGGACCGCGAACCGCAGCAGAACTCGATGGAGATAAGGGTCGTGGCAAAGAAAAGAGTGCAGCCCAAAAGGTAGGACACGAAAGGGAGGGAAAAGGAAGCGCTGTGGGTGGAGAGGAGAGGGGTTAGGAGAAGGGAAAGGGAATGGAAGAGGTAGGAGAAGTAAGAAGAGAGAAGGAAAGTGCCCGAGAAAAGAACTAAGATTAGGATCAGGAGGTCAAGGGTAGCTGATGGAGAGTGTTTGCATAGGAGGAGAGGGGAGTGGGAGTTGTGGTGATTGTGATGGTGATGGCCGGACACTTTGGCGGCGGCGGCGGTGGCCGCGGTGGCGGTGGAAGTGGGTTTTGAAGAAGGGGGCATGATGAGGAAATGGAGCATGTTAAAATGTGGATTCTGCGGGGGTGGCTTGAAACTTTTACAGGTTAGGGAAAGTGAAAGGGAAGTATGCAATATGTATAGGTTTTGGTTTTTATTTTATTATATTATATAATATAATATAATATTTTTATTTTATTTTATTTTATTTTACCCTCTCTTGTGTTTTTTTTTTTTTTTTTTCAGTTACCATATCTTTGTTCATATATTTATATAAACTTTTTTAATGGAAAAGAACAAACAAAATAGTATATTCTTTGCTCTAGGAGGTAGATTTCGGGATTTTTTTTTCTTTTTGCTCTTTGGGGAAGTAATGCAGTGATCCTCCTATGGGGAAATAAGAAAATGAAAAAATTTTGAGTTTGAGTTAAAAAAAGCGATTGTTTTCTTTTTTTAAAAAAAAGCCATTATTTAATACTAATTTTAACTAAAGATTTTGGGGGGTTTTATCTTTTATCTTTTTAATCTTATATTTCTTTTATTTTTTTTGCACCACAACTTTTTTGGCACAAAATCTCTTTTCCTTTTTTTTTTTTTGGCTCTAGTCTAAATGGTATTTACAGTCAATATTTACAATAATGCCAAGCGTTCAAGTGGAACTCTTATCATCAAGTAACCAGCCTTGCACCTCGATTATCATGCCAAAGGGGGCAAGATAAAAATAAAAAAATCTCATAGTATTTCTTAATTTGGCATTTATTTTATAGTAGATGTAGATAGATATTGGCTAATCATAAATTGATTAATTGATTAGGTCGGTTCTCTTTTGTTGTGTGCTTCTTTGGTGAAGAGATAATGAAGCTGATTGATGGAATGATTTCATTAATAATAATAATAATAATAATAATAATACAACTCCCAAGTCCTACCTGGTTTCTTCACCACAATATTATTTCCTTTTCCCCCAGATTCTGCCACAGTGGATTTGATGAAACTTTGGCAAATTTGGAAGCCACTGTGTTGAGAGCTGGGGTTAGAGAATAATAGAACCAAAAATTCTTCTATCTTATTCTTATCTTAAGGTTGGTTTTTAGTTTTGGTTAAGCACTATACCTTCCTTCACCATGTCTACATGTAGTCCTCTTTTTGTTGTTCTTTTTCTTTTTCATGTTCTCCCCTTTTTTAGAATAGTTGTAGGATTTTACATAGAAAAAGTGATAAATCAGATGAAGTTAAATCAAAGACATAAATGGGCCATGGAGTCAAAAATATAGGGCAATACACAAATAATGTCATGGCTGACCAAACAAAACAAAAGTATGATGTGAATATACACCCAATTCTGTCATCAAGTGCACATGGATTTTCCTCAAATAGATTAGTTCAAACCTTTATTTATTTATTTTGAAGATGGTTCAAAACTTAGAATTAGCTCAACATGTGACATTAAAAAATGAGTATATTTGTATCCCATGATAACTTGGATCACATGTTCCGTAAGGCCTTGATGACATTGAAAATGAATGTAGTTAAGAGCCCATCAACACTTAGAATGGTGCTGACTCCAGTTTCTCCGCGTATGAACATTAACAACTTGTGTCTTGGATTGGACCACCTTATCAGACAGGACATGAGAACTTTTAAGTTTGAAGTTTGAACCAGCAACCCCACTTATTTATTTTCTCTCCGAAGTTGAAGTAAAGAAAGACTTGAGCTGTGGAACTCCATTACCATTAGCATACTTGTGTCGGAGCGGAGTCAGGCTTCATATCTGCAAAACTTTGTTCTTCTCTTTTTTCCTCTGGCTAGACCTGTTTCTTCTTTGATTCCAAATATGTGAAGAGATAAATTGATTAAAAAAAAAAGAAAAAAAAAAGGGGAGGAACCATGCAAAACCTTCAAATATAATAATAGCCTAATATGCAGGATTTTTTTATTATATTAAATTAAATCTGCAAAAGTTTTGACTTTATACATTCCTTAGCCCAGTTGGCGTGTAGATACAAATACAACAAACCCATAACCTGGCCTCATTTTCTAAAACCATCCAGTTTCTAATAGAAGGAAAGAAAAAGGGACATTGGAAGTTCTCAAAAATGACTAGCTTTGCACAGTATTACTCAAGTATTCAGATGCTGATAGTTTCTTGAATTGCTACTAGATATGCTATTGACATGAAACCTAAAAGAACTGTCGGTCAGGGATAATCAAGGGTGCCACAAGGGTCCAAACATAGAGTGCAGCAGTGACCCATTCGGTGCAGATTCGAATCCAGACTGATGTCCATCCAACATCTACAAGATCTGAGCTCTCGGATGCGCTGGTCCATCCTGAAAGAAGCATAGCAGAGTACATGCTGGCCAAGGCAAAGATAAGGTGGAAGAATGAATAGGAATAACTAACTGGTCGAGCTTCTTTCTCCTCCTTTTCTTTCCCTCCTTCCACATCTTCCCCTTCCAGAAGAGGTTTTTTACCACCTGTACCACAAGGTTTCCATCACATGGTTAGCAAAAATAGAATCAGCTCTCCTGATTAAGGCTTTCCAAATGAATGAAAGCTATTCTCACAACAAGAACGACACTACTTTAGAAATGCAGAAGCTTATCTATTGACAGTGAAAATCAGAGCCAAGCTTAGAAAGTATCATCAAGGACCTTGTTTATTTACTAATGCATTTTGAAAACATGGTGGAATACTGGTCTCGTTGAATATGAAGCATTTCACCTGGCACTAGAATAACTAGTCTTTACCATGTTCACCAAGTTACAATTTACAAGAAGCAGCTAGTAATACCCTTGACAAAGGCATAATAACCTGCAGTTTTACCACTTACCAGTTACATTTTAAATGAAATTGCATCAAACACATAAAAGTTGTACCAACACAGCTGGGTTGAAAAAAGCTAGCCCATATAATGGTCCATAGAGTGTCTGAGATTAGCGAGTAGCTGCCACTTTATTTTCTTACCTTTACCTGATTGACTGTAGCATAAATTATATGATGTACCGATAGAACTACGCATGCCATGCACTATGGGCAATGAAAAGATTATAGCCTTATTGCTAAAAAAATGATTAACAATCAATATACGTGAATCATGCAACAAAGATATAGTGATGCACTAGCTTAGACATCGGAATGTGTCAGAAAGGACACTTCAATAAAATGAATAGAACTATTGGATCATTTGAGTACCTGACTTTGGGGAGGATGGTGGTGATAGAAATATTGTTGAGGATCCAGCACGGAGGGCTGAATAAAGAACCGAGAGAACTGTGGTGACCAACCCCAGAATAAGAGTACTAAGGGAAACGGCCGAAGATTCATTATGGAGACCATTGCATACATAATCCCGAGGTTCACTGGAGAGGCCCGTGTAGCACACATAAGCACAGTACACTGATATCACGGAAGCAGGCAAGAGGCTGCCATTTACCTGTGTAAAATATTCAATCCCAAGCATTTTTTCAGTAGCAAAATCTAATTATATATTCATTAATTAGAACCTAAAATGATACAAGCCTGCCAAATCGTAAGGTCATAAGAACTTAGCACTGTACACTGTCTTATTCACAGAAACACTTGTACCAACAGAAGGTATTTGTACATGTTTTTCTGCCTATGGCGTGCATTGTCCCAAAGCATGCGTAATGAAGCAAAGGCATTGAGAAACCGACTTGGTAGTTAAACCAACAAGATTTGAGCTCCTAGTGAACTAAATTATAAAAGATATGTAAAGATCTAAACTCTAGGTAAACTAGCAGATTAACGAAGGAGCTAACCAGATGCATTATCTAGTCTTCTGCCATTCAGTGTTAATCTAACTCTTTATATGATTTGAAAAGGCATAGAATAGTATATATTCGGGTTACGCAAGTCAGATTATTTGCAGCAGGTCAGCCTGCTGATGATAAACAATAAATGGGAAAACAAGCTATCCTTACCGCGGGATGCAGAGCTACAACACCAAATGCAAATGCTAAAACCATTGTCATGACAATAAAGAAGACGTTGAGGCCGCAGTCATGACCAGAAGGGTTGAACCACATAAACAAAATTCCAGAGAATACAAATGCTGCGATATAGCAAGCAACTGATACAGCAAGTAAAGCAATATACCTGAAGGTGCAGAACTTAAAGGTTAGAAATAAATCAAAAGCAATGGAGAAAAATAATGAAGCAAGGGCATTTGAGCCAACCATTTTTGTTCATCTTTTTCAACCCAGGCATCATTCCAGGAGTGAGTAAAATCAAGTAATATAATCACTTGAACCAACAAAAACAGCCCTGCACCAAATTTCGATATGGTTCCTGAAAGTAAACCAAGTTTGCAAGGTTAATTGTGAATTTTATAAAAGCCTAAGGATAGAATTCCAGCAATTTCTTCAACATAGCCCCAAGAGACACAATCATTATAACCAAATAAAAACAAATAAGCCAAGCCTGCCTTGTCCCTTTCTCGCTCCAAATCTGGGAATCTACTGGCATAAAAGAACTTGTGCATTTTGATAAACCCTGCTGAATTAATTTCTGGTAATTAATAATTCTTTTAAAGAACACATATATTCCAGAATGTTCACTTAAGACACATCATATTTCGTCAAGCTGCCAATTAATTTAAAATTGAAAAGAAGAATGGTCTTGCTCTTCTTATGGAATCCTAATCGGATCATCTATAATCGATACCCCACGCAGACCTGGGAAATGGTTGGCATGTAAACCTAAATATTGTCTCATCTAGTTGCATAGAGAAAAACAGGGGTCTTTGTCTGAGACACAAGCTTGTTGCAGGTATCAGAAAGAGTCCAGTGGGATCCAGCACATGAGGCTCCCACATTGTTGGGTCTGGGAGGGTCAGCTATCCTTGCTTTTCCAGACATGCTGTTTCATGTAAAAAAAGCGGTACAACAACGTCCATTTGAAAAATTCTGTCTCCATACCGACTTGAACTTAGTCCACCAGACTAAAGAAGATTCTTATAAAGAAGTTTCCTTTAAGGAAGCAAAACTAACCATAGACTGTGACAACAACATTGGGAAGGAAGAACATAAGGATCACAAGCAAAATCCAGATCACCATCTTTGCAATCCATCCACCATGATGCCATGAATCACGTCTGTCATTTTGGTCCTTCACACCAATCATTATCAGAGCTAGAATACCAAAAAACAGGAAACTTCCCAAGCTTACACGAAGTACAGCCTGTTGTTGAAACCATGCTGTTGTCTCAGTAGAAGTGTTTATCCCTGTCATGAAAATGATAGCAAAATACTTGTGAATATATATTAGTTGTGCCACGGAAACACTACAAAATTAGTTAAATGTACCAAAAGCCCATGAACTCACAAGAGCATGTGCATTCTCTATTGTGATATAAAATAGTTTAATGAAAGTCAAGCAGCCAACAGAACACAAAAGATAAGATCCAATCAGTAGAGTAACTTCAAACTACAGTGGCAATAAACATGGTTTCTCTGCTATAAACAATCAATTATTACTAAAAGATCATTATGAAACTTTCAAGATCAGAATATTTAACATAGTGATGTCCCATGGACAGATGGCATAACAGCATAATGGATTTAACCTGGTGCTCGAGTTAGAACACGCAATATGATCAAAATGATCTGTTATTATTCATATGACATAATATAATCATAAAAATGATAACAAAGACAGTTCAACAACTCTATTATTAAAGAACGAAAAGACAATCTACAGAACACAAGTATTTCTCTTTTTGTCAGCAAGCAAATCAACGAGGCAAACGTGTTGCATGCCCTCATTGAATTCTTCTACCATGAGCTCACATTCTTAACACTTAACACTTTGGAGGAAAGCTCATGGTTCTTCTTTCTTGGTCACAACAAGCACTCGCCGTTACATTGGCTTAGATTGGTTTTAAAATACGTTGCAAGTCGCAATACTCGTTAATCAAAATTTAAATATTCTTCCGCAAATCACAATTCCAATACTTCAAGCATATTGACTCTTTGTATTATTCACGATTCCAAGCATACTTAGCATACTCTTCAAACATAAGCAAGAGGCAAACACCATCCTTCAATATGAAAAGCACTCATTTTTACAACAAAATGATTGAAACTTAAGGTTCCAATATCAGCTCCTACCTCCCCATACGTTAGGTCCATACTTTGAGATAACGGTAGCCACAATATTGGATTCTTAAATAGCTCATCAGTAATCAAATTTTGAGAAACCAAATACAACATTCAAACATTTGAAGTTGCCCAATTAATAAATGCCAATTATTTCATATACCCAATTCTTATTTTCAACAATTAAAGCCGTAATCACGTCCCGGAGAACTAAAAGAAGCAAAAATGAAACATACCCAGATGGGAAAATCAGACAATTTTCAAGAAGCAAAGGAAGGGACATTTACATGGTAATTTTTTCAAAAGAGGAGCACCAACTTCTCTAAGAACCCAGGAAACAACAAGGGAAAGGCCAAAAAGACCACAATAAGCAAGCCTAGCTGATTTCTTGGAGATCCCAGACGCCACACATGAGCACAGCCCGCAAGTAGACGCAAAACAGCAAGATGCCAAGCACGACATTTCTCTCTCTGTGTCTCTCTACACTCTACTAGGAAAATCAAAAGCTAATAAATACAAAGAAAAATAAACAAAGAGCTGACTGGTAGCTGTGAAGAGAAGGGACCAGAAGAAAACTGGAGTTGAGAATTCCGTTGTTGTTGGCTTGATTGGGTGCGAATTTTGAAAATCACTTTCTTAATGGGCATCAGGCCCATTGATTTCATTTTGGGCCTCTTTCTGTTTGCCTTCAAGGCCAAGCCCATTGGGTTCTAAGAAAAACAGTTGACTTTGACCTTATCCTTTCTTTTTCTTTTCCTTTTTTTTAGTTGAATATCTAAATCAGTTCCTAAATTATACCTTTTTGGATATATATATATTGACCCCTAAATTTTTATTTGAGGTAATTGACCCCTCATACTATTATTTTGGAAGAATTAATCCCTTAAACTATTATTTTAAGACAATTAACCCCTCAAAACTATTATTTTAAGACAATTAACCCCTTCAAATTATTATTTTGGGATAATATAACATTTGAAAATTCTATGTAATATAACCTTTAGAGGGTTAATTGTCCAAAAATAATAGTTTGAGAGGTTAATGTTCTCAAATAAAAGTTTAAGGGATCAATTTGTCTCTTTTGATATAGTTTGAGAGTCAATTTAGATATTTAACCTTTTTTTTTTTGCCCTTTGGTTGGGAAATCAATGATCACCATTGAAAGCTTTCTGATTTTTCTCTTCTTTTGCTTGTGGGATAAGTCAGTTCTGAAGAGGGAATATAAGAATGGGAAATTGGCTCCTCACTTTTGGGGAATACTGTATGGCTTCTACAAGCTATTGCTTCATTATTGTCCTCTTTAAATTGGGTTCTTTCCATGTTCGGACAAACATTCATGGGAACATGTGAGTACTAATAAGTTCTTGTGGCTGAGAATAAATAGATTCACTGTGCTGCCAAGACAAATATCATTGTACTTCATGACTCCATCCCTTATCCCCAACTTAAAACTATCAATTGAGCAATCATAATTTTTCATAACTTTACAAGTAATTAGTGATTTATTTCTCAAAGAATGGAGAGTTCCGAACCCTATCGTCAAGAAGTGAGATCTTATATTAATCATTGAGTTAAATATTTGACGTAATTAAATAAGTTGCCAAGATTGATTAAATAAATAATGTCAATGGGGGTTAGTCAAAGTGGTAAGAGCTTAGGCTAGTGGTATAAGGCACCTAAGTTTGAACTCCCACAGACTCTTTTTTATAGATAATCTGTAAGTCCGAAAAGCTCCATAAAATTAGAGTCCGTAAACCCTCAAAGAGATTGACAGCTTGCATTGGCCTTGGAGGTGGGATAACTACCATGCTCCTAAACTTTTATTTACCAAAAAAAAAGATTGATTAAATAACTTTCCAAAAGCAAAATAGTAGGTAAATGCATCCCATTTGGTTTGTAACTTATTGATTTGTTGTTAATAAGGAGGGGGATCTCAAAGTCAATGCAAGTTGTGAGTAATTGTCAATTTCTTTCTATAGAAATACAAAAAATCTACCTCTTTGAAAGTAAAGCTTTATTATTAATTTCTATCATTTTCCTTCTCTTTCCCACACTCTACTCTACCCTTTGGTCTTTCCATGATGTTTCTTCAAATGGAATGTTGTGATTGTGGTGTCTCACTTAGTCACATTCAACCTTAAGATAAACAACTTTGCCCCTCCCCCCTATTATTGTACTTCCCAGCCTCCCAACAAAATGCAACAAAAGAAAGCACTCCCCACCAGCTTGGAATTTTCCTCCCCACTCTCTCTCTCTCTTTTCAGCTTAGTAAAATGCATAATAATATCATCACAATTCTTTAATTGAACTTGTCCCGCAGTTTCGCTTAATTCTTGAGCACGTGTGTTCAATGTCATTGGTTCGTGTCGGCTCGCGGTCCATGTGTACGGTCTTTATTGGCCACGGTAGGTCCAACGTGGACTCATTTATTAGCTGGAGTCAGTGTGTTGATCTTTTTAATCTCTTCCAAAGGTCCATATCGATTATAAAGCAAGTATTAAAGATCTTATCCTTGATACTTATGCTTTAAGATAAGGTATTTGGGCTTTTCTTTGTTATCCTTTTGCATGGCAATGGGACATGATTTGATAGGTGGAGGGTGACCTCTAAATCTCTAATAGCAATCTTTCTTTGAATCTTATGGATAACATTCTTTGCCAATTAACTCTGAAGAAACCTTTTCTTCTTTCCTCTTTTCGACTGAGTTGAAATGATAATTAGAGGATATAAAGGAAAACTGGCAACTAGCATTGACAATCAGCTTGAGCTTGACTAGAGGATATAAAGGAAATTATATACTGCTTATCACAGCATGTGATTGCTTAACAGGTACGTGAAAGATGTGACAATCTCTCTTTCACTATCTGTTTATGTATTGACCTAGAGTTCCCTTAGGCCTTAGGCTTTGATCTCTCTCACTCTGTTTTCAGTTTTACGACCATGGATCAAGCCAGTAACTTACAGTGATCAAAGCTTGTATAAACCCTAATTACATACATTAATTATGTGAGGCCTAGGTTCTGTTGCTCCCTTGGAGGAAACTCTACCTACCAAGAAACTAATACTATTTAAAGATTAAAATCAAGCACTAAGATCTTTCTAAAAGAGTCTTAACCTTAATTAACATGATAATAATTAGCAACGTCAGATAATATTAAACCATTCTTTATGGAGAAAGTTGTAAAGATTATAGGAATCTTTCATATAAGGAATGTATCATAATCTATCCTCAATCAGAGTCATGAGTTTAGTTAAACCAGTATTGTACAAGAGGAAGCAGCCAACCCCAAATCATGTAGTTGTCCTCGAAAATCAGACTCCAAGAGTTCTTGACCACCTGCATGTTAATACTTTTAAAGCTAACAGCCTTTGTGGTCCAGGAAAGAAACTCGGTATAATATGTTCCTGGGGAGAGGAGAAACCAGAACCAGATCTTATTATAGCCCCTCACTTTTTGAGTTCATTAATTTGATGGGGTCCCAGTCTCGTGCATGGGGTCTGCAAAACCAAAAACACGTCCTTTCTATTAGAGGCCTTAGCTTTAAAGAATGGGAAAAAAATGAGTGTCCAGAAAAGGATAAAAGCGTGGGGTTTGGGAAACTATACAAGATAAGGTTGATGTTTGATGCTTTTGGAACTGCTTTGAAAAGTTTGGCAATGATCAGTGGCCGGCAAGGTTGTAATTGATAAACAAAACTGTTCAAAGTTGAATCTGAGAAGAAAGAGAGAGAGAACTGCGCACGTGATCCTGGTGTGTTTGATGGTAGAAAATGGGCCCTCGGGCAGAAACCCTGGAACTCTACAATTACATATGCGAAATCCCTTGTCTGGCTGGTAGATAAAACTATATATATAAGCAAGGATACTCATATATAAATTTAACTGCAATTAGGGAAACTAATTTGGAACCAAACCAATGAGAAAGAGATTTGCTAAGTGGAGGAGAATGGTGAAGCAACAGAAAGGAAAGCTCTATATCACGAGAGTCTGTATTTCTATGCTTCTTTGTTGGCACAAATACTCTTACAAATAGTGGCACTGTGTTGTGTTGTGTTGTGTTATGTCTCAGCAAGCTTTTCACAAGTCCCTAAATGTTATGTTTTTGTTGACATTAATTCATTTTTATTTTTCTGACTTGTTTTCCTCAGCTTGTCTAGTATAGTTTGATCTTTTGCTTCCAATTTAATTAACAATGTAGACTGATGGGATTTCAGGACAAATCATGAGACTACTGCAAGATTTAACTTTGCATTTTCTCTCTCTCTCTTGTCTCTCCTCCTCCTCCTCTTTCCGTACATGGAAGACTCTTTGTTGAGGACTATTGCTAATCGTGGTATTTCTTTGTTTTGTACGGTCCCTTTCATTGTGTGGTTGACTTCGTGCAAAGCTTTGCACGAATGCTTTGCCCTTTGCAGGCATATCTTCAAGCTTCTCTTCAAATTAATACCGCAAAGGGTTTTACTTTTTCCTCAATGAGAAAGATTACTTGGTATAATTTAAAACTAGAGAACTTTTAATCTTTGGGTCTAATGATGGATAGAAACAGGAAAACAAAGATCTGGACACCAAAGAAACAGAATTTATGGCGCTAATCAAGAGAACATGTTCCACCTAATTGTGAACCCCTAGCGGGTATAGAGCGTGTGGCATTTCGAAGATTTTTCAACCCATTAATCTGAAAAACATAAACATCTAAAGGAATCCATCCAAACACATCCTGGAATCCTGGCAGATGGTGGGTCTTGGTTATGTTATCCTACAAGCAGTGGGACAAATAAGAGCCTAAAACAGACAGGGGAGGGCCTTCAAGAGAAAGGAAAAAAATTAGGATAAGTTGTGTAGCTATAGCAAGTCCTTTTCCAGGGTTGATTTGTCAGGCAGACAAGCTGATGGGAGTCTGCCTTGTCATTTTTGATTCGATGGAACCCTTGCCATGTTAAGCCATTTAGGAGCCAACACTTGTCACTCACCACACACCGTCTTCCCACAAACCTTTCCCTCTATATAATTCTATTTTCCATGAGAGCTTTTTCCCATAAAAAGCATACTAGACCAGCTTGAAAGAAAGTATATACACAACCAACAACAAGGTTAAATATTCTGCAACTCGAATGTCTAGTTTCTGCCTGAACATGGCTGCTGGGTGTCCGAAATCGACAGGGATCCCCAAGCTTCGAGTATGGCAAAGGTGTTCGAGGCTTGTCAAGGAGCAGAGAACACGATTTTACATCATATGGAGATGCACGGTGCTGCTTCTACGATGGGAGGAGTAGATGTTTTGAAGGTTAGCCATAGCTGGAGTTAGACTTTTTTGTATATTGCAGCAGGATTGTAGCCAGAAAGAGGTCTGAATAGTGCAAAGCTCAAACTGCTGTTTTTCTTTTCTTTTTGGATAGAATCAGCTGGCATTATATGCCTAAAGGTTGCTTGCTTTCTAATGGTGACTGGGTTTTTTGGGTAGAATTAGTGTAGTTCTATGCCAGACTCTATGCTTGACTCTATGCCTGGCTGTGGGTAGGTTAGCTAGAAGAATGCATACAGATCGTGTAAAGTGTAGTGATTGTAAAGTATGATGGGTTGTTTTTAACCTCAAAAGTTGCTTTCCAACTCTTTTATCTGGCTCAACTGATGATCCCCACTCTTAGCCAACTCTAACCAAACCGATTTGCATTGCTAAATTGCTTGCAAAACAGTGCGGTTACATTATACTAGATCTAAAGAAAGAAAAGAAAGAGCAAAAGCATTGTGATCGAATCATATTGCCTTGGAGGCATGGACATTCTGTTCGGAAGAGCCGAGATCACGGCCAACGTCGGGCGAATTTTTTTTTTTTTTAAGTAGTTATCTACTACGATTTAACATAACCGCAATCTACTTGATACTGCAATCCATTTACGCCTCAACCATAACATAGATTTGCTACTAATTGTGATGGATAGAAGGCTTATTATCATTTCAGGACTTCTCTTTGCGAGATGGAAAACGAAACCAGAAAGGAAAAATTTTATCACCGCTCGTGAAATTGGTCTTTTACTTCTTCCTGTATTTTAGACGAAAAAGGAAATACATTGGCTGTTCCTGTTCATCTAACTTTAAACGCAACACAGCGATGTCGCAGAGGTTGCTTTATTGATTGGAACAAAGAAGAAATTTTCAAATTCATACTGAAGAGATAGTTTCAAAACTGAATCCGGAAGGATTTTCCCCGTTTTCCTTTTGTTTCAATTCTCAACAATAGGCTAGTTAACAAGATTTCAGCTCATGGGGAAAATACACGAAAAACATGATGCAAATGCATCTCTACATAGTGAGGGTTCAATTTCCATATTCCGTCACCAAAAAAAAATTACAAACAAAAAATTAAAAGAAAAGAAAAAGGAAGCCTGAGACTAGAAAGTTGGAAATGTTCTAATTACAGTTTTCTTTGACTTGCATATATTTAGATAACCATTTGCACAAGAAATTCATTGAGACATAGGAATCACGTCAATCTACAAGCCTTTATTTTCCCTTCTCGGCCCCTTTTAGTGTAGAAACGAAAATACTCAGCCCATCAGCGTCACTGGCATCAAGACCAGACAGTGATATAATGTATTCATCTCTTGTCCTCAGCAGGTGTACCTTGTATCGTAGGCGAGTTTGAATCACCCTCCGCAGGTTTTTTAGGGGCTTGACCTTGCTTATTTTGGGCTCCCTGGTAATCAGAAACAGAAGACCAACCAATATCAGACTCCGGCATATTGAAATCTTTGGGATTCTTATAAAATAAAACTATTTCTAAATTACTACTAAATTAGTGTTTGTGAAATTTCTTTGACTAAACTGATTTTGGAAAAGCAATTTTAAGTAGCCTCACTATCAATGTGGTCATTACATATGTTTTAGTTCTTTTAATTTCATAGATAATAAAAGCAGCAAAGGGGGTGGCAGCCTATGTATAAGGCTAGCTTGACTTAAGAGATCAATAAAGGCTAAGCATTGCTCCTATGTGCCGCGTCTAACTAAAAGGGATAGAGTGAAACAACACATCTATATGCCTTGACAAGCAAAATTCTACCCCCTCAAAAGCAATACATTTCCATCTCTCCACATAAGCTAAACAATAACAAGCATGACAGATGGAGCAGATTCATTCATGACACAAGCAAAAACAAGAAAGTCCTAAAAAAAAATTATTCCTTACCACTCCCTTCTGACCAGTTAACCTCCGACTTGATGGTGCCCGTGCCACTGATGAAGCAGCAGCTGCTGCAGCAACACGTATTCTGCAAAATTTGACATACCATCCATGCTTATTTTTCATTCATTGGAGATAATTGGATTATTAATGCTCTAGAAGTCCATTACCTTTTATGCACATCAACATATTCATCTGTTTCATCCACTATCTCCTCCTGCGGTTGTAAAGAAAATCAACAGCCAGTTAAGGAAAAACCAGTAGAAAAGGAACAAGATCCCAAGAGACTCTAATTTACCTGCAGAAGTTCTTCAAAAACATCTTCTAGGGTGATAATACCAATCACTTCACCATCTTCAATATCCTCTGATGAATTAGACAATCCATTTGTTGTGGCATCTTGCCTGTTTATACTGGAAGGCCTTGAAGCCTTGTCAATGTCAACAACAAAGCTCTCTGGCTTCTCATCCAGCTTTAATAGCAGAGGAGTAGTCAGTTGGGAGTCCGCAAGGGAGACTTTGTTTTCTTCATGTTTCGGTCCATCAACTGTCGGAGAAAGATTCTTATTCTTTCCTTTAGCCCTGACAACAGCTGCCATATGACTGCTTCCCTTTTGAAACTCATTCAGTATATCATATAGAGGCATATCGGCTGGAACTCTGTGAAAACATCCCATACATGAATTCCATAAGAGCTGGATATTTTATTTTTATTACCAATTAGAAATGATAAACATATCTATGACTAACTAAGAAACCTTGGAATTCTCCGGATGGAAACAGCACTGACCGGGGTCTCAGTTTCAGGGCGTACAGTGAGAAGGCTTTTCACCTGATTCCAAACAAGATTCGAGGTGCGGAAGAAGTAAAAATAACCAACAAGATCAGAAGCTTTAGGACTGAAATGCATGAAGGATCTGAGATGTCATTTAAAGTCATAAGTTCTGACACATACCAGCAGAAGCCCAATAATATTTTTTGGATTCCCAGAGTAGACAGGGACTCTGCTATGACCACGAGCCAGAATCTTACCCATTGCCTCCCTGTAGTAACCAATTCAAGATTAAACATCAGAGGAGAGAGCGATGAGTAAGAATCTTATCACAACTCCTTTTAGAATTCAACCAACGTTTTAGAAAACAATACAAAAGAAGCAATTACACTGGTACGCTAGAATCCACAGACATACAAAAGTTTAAAGATGGAAGAGCAATGACCAAGATGCTAGTCAACAAGCATCTACAGTTCAAAAGTAGTTGTAAATGCTCAATGCACTTAGCATATGAGAATGACATAAGAGGCCAACATAACAACGTGAAAAAGTAAACACGTTATACAAGCTTCAAAGAGTGAAGAAAGGATGTACATGAAGAAATTGAACATTTGTACCATTTTTTTTTCTTTGTGATGGCTTCTGGGCAGGGCATGGATTGTAAGAAATATGAACTTTAGCAATTAGAGTAATGTAAAATTTTTCTTATGTTAAACTACCGACAACGTTGAGGACCAAATATTACCAGTCCAACTTTGAATTGACATCCAATGAGAAAGTTGATTCTATAGGTGTCATAGCCTCCTCAGCGGTCTGTCCAAATATCAAAATGAAACAGAAGAAATCAATTTAAAAGCCGAGCAAAATGATACAATTATTTCAAACATGATTGTCCTAGTGAAGCCACAGTGATGGAAAGAAAAGGTATGAAAATTCTCAACCTAAATCCTTTCTGCAAGGAAAATGGTCATTACACAAGAAACCATATACTTATTATTAACGAAAAAGTTTAGAAGCCAACAATCATGCTACTTCGGTTGTGATTCATACCTTTTCAGTCAAATCTAGTGCTCCACTAATAATTGTTGTCTCATCATGAGTGAGCTCACCTCCCTTGCCAGCCTAAATAATTAGAGCAACAAAGAAATCAACATTATGAAAAGAGAGGCACATGATGTAATGGCAATTTCAGTTCTACAATTCTCAACACATTAGCAACTCTTTCCAAGTGATTACTATAATGTGTAATTAATAGTAACTATAAATTGACTTACCTCTTGGCTGTGGATGGAGACAAGGGCTTTTAGTTGAGCCCGCCTAAATAGTGCTTCATTATGGCCCAGCATCCAATCCAGAATCTGGAACACATATATGCCTTCAGTGCTTCATGAGTTCAAATAACCTTTCAATATTACACAGATGAGACAAGGAAAACTCTAATAGAGGCCCTAAACAACATAGTATTCGAGTCTAGTGAACACCGTCCAAGTGCTGTTTATCTTGTAAAATGCGCCAAAGTTAGTAAACAAAATATTTTCTACTTAATCATCTCAGGTGCCTAAATCAGATCACATGACTGGGAATTGTTATGATAATTTAATCATATCAGCACTTTCCAGCATGGGAGTCAACAGATTGCAACTCATAGAAAACACAGCAAGAATGTAAAGTGCTGGCCTCTAAATTTACCTTTCCAATAGGATATGCTATTGGATAGCAAAGAATCATTAAAATCCGCACAAGCACTACAAAATTTGCACCTACGGCAAGTCCATATCTTGTGCATATTGCTTGTGGAATAACCTGAAAGTAAAAGGAACTCATATTGGTCAAGCATTCAAAGGTTGAAGCCAAACTAATAGAACAAGAGTTTGAACAGCCTACCTCACCAAAAAATAGAACAAAAGTCACAGAAAGGATTATAGCAACATATTGATTGAACATCTTATCCAGGTATATAGGAAGGGCCTGAAAGTTGAAAATATCAAGACTGCCATAAGTTAGTCAACATTTTCTTTAACATCCTTAGTAAACTAAATACATAATATTTGAGGAATTTTCATGGGGCAAATTGAGTAATAAGATCACGTAGCCTCAGCCTAACAACAAGCATGGCTAAGAATAAGATAACAATTCTAAAAAACTAAATTTTAAGTACTTACATAGCTATGCTTCACTTGATTAATAACGCGTCATGTCAGAAACTAGTTACTTGATCATGGATAATATTTATACCTTAAATCTTCATTTATGTAATGAAGTAATTGCTTCAAATAAAAGCTAGATATTAAAAAAAAAAACCCATAATTGCAACCATAATTAAACGCTTTATGAGTGTCCTATCAAAGCCTATTCAACATGGTACAACCCCAATTCTTGTAATCTAATTCAAGCAAAAAATATAAGTCATTGCTTTGCAATAATGCCAAATGAAAAACTCCAACAACCTTGCAAGTAAGAAAACGTATTAGCTATCAAAAAGCTAGTGTTGAGACAACTCACTTGTCACTAATCAGCTTAAAACTTCAGTTTCTAATATTTGCTTACATCAAAGCTTCTGTTTAGCAAATACATTTCACTCCATCTTACACGACATTGTCCAATAAAAGATTTTGAAAATTTACTTCGGCCCCCTTTCTTCGTATTAGATAAAGAATTGATAATTTGAATCAAATTCACATCCCATTAATAGAAAAAGCTGTTGAATCAGTTTTACCTCCATGGCAGCAGCATTACAGAGAAGCAAAGTCACCAGAAGCTGATGCTGTTTTTGAACCACGGGCAAAATCGCAGCTAAAAATACAAATCAAATTTCAGAATCAAATAATTATTCCCAAAATTCAATCTTTTTCGTCACAACAACTCCAAATCAGAACTGAAGAAACTTAGAAATGATAAAAAGTTAAAACCTTTTTTTCCCTACCGGCTTGTTTCTTCTCAGCGGAAGTACCGCTACGTTGGAGAATTTCGAGTTCGACAAGACCGAGGGACATGAGTCCGAGAGTGAGACCCGACATGATCCCCGCGAAGAGGACTAAGCAGGCAGAAATTCCGGCGTAGACAAACCACCACACAGATCCGAACGGAATCCCAGCTCCGACGGATTCATTGACGGAAGCCGCCGTATTCAACACCATCCTCGCTGCCAGCACGGCACTTATCGGATGCATATCGTGGCAGTTTCAATCACAGAGAGTCCAAGAAAAAAAAATATATAAATGAAGAGTAGACAGAGAGAGTTGTTCTTTTGCTCCTCTTTTTTTCGTCGGCGTATGTATATAGTATATACCACATACTCAAGAAGATTTTGTCACTGAATCGGATCAGTCCACGTGGCTGGATCCAGAGGTTTTGCTAGGGTGCATTAAAGGGGTTCAGTAGAGAAAGTGGCTCGACAACGTAATGCTGGTCAAATTCGTACACGTGGCAGAACGCAGTCGGGCTTTCATCAGATTGGTTCCCTGGCTGCAGGTGGACGTCCGTATTCAATACTCTCTCAATCCCTATTTATCTATATGTCTCTTTTTAAGATTTTTTTGTCCCTTATCTCTCTCAATCCCTATTTATCTGTCTATTTTTAGGATTTTTTTGTCCCTTTTTATCTGTCCCTAACTAACATTGATTATTAATTTTTTAAACTTGCCCTTTTAAACTCCTTCATCTCTCTTTTAAATGAATAGTTTCTTAAATATGAGTGAGAATCAAAGAGGGAGAGAGATAGGGATAAAATAGAAACGTTAAGATAAATGTTTATGGAATTTTGTGTCTTAACTACTTTTCTTACCCTATATGCAACGGTTAATGGGGACAGATAAATAGAGACAGAGAAAGTATTATCCCGCATTTTCTATTTGCATTTAATTTTAATTCTGAAGCTTGACCATTATAATCAAATTAACATTGTAGTACTAATTACTAATTCTCTTTCCTTCATGCAACCAAAAAGAAAAAGGGCAAAATCTCCTTCTGCTTTCATTCAAGGTTCAATCACATCACCATCCCTGACCTTATGAATCCTTCTCTTTTGCATTTGTGGAATCAGTTTACTGAAACTTCCATTACTTCTGTGAAAAGATTATACAGGTATGACTGTCAAATGTGCATACAGGTGAAGGTGGAAACCACAAAAGTCTCTTTGATTCTCAACAGAAGCCATAAATGAAAAACTACACTTTACTTCCCTAAGCACTGAACTAAGCCGTTGGCTGTCAATACCATCCCCGTATCTGCTACTAAGTGAGATGCCTTTTACTATCTCATCAGCTCAGAATGATCCCGGGAAAGAGAAGCTGTGTATTGTGCAAACTAGAACTTGTATGGTGTTGCCTTCCCCCGTTTCTTGGACAGTCCAGGTGTGGCAATTTTAACTAAAATAAACCTGCCATCAAAAAACTAACCGTTTCGGAAGTTGTGAGAATGGGATGTTACATGTTAGGGTATTGCCAGATGAGTATCAATGTAACTGCTAGTTAAGCTACCTTTCCATTCATCTCCTTCACGGCTAACTGGGCAGATGCTTCCTTATCAAACCAAACGAAAGCAGATCCTAGAGACTGCTTAGATACTCTATCTCTCACAACATTGACTGCAAAATCATATTAAGCAATTAGAGAGAGAGAGACAATTGGAATGGTTCTTGCTTTGAATTTTCAGCAATGACGAGACAAAAATCTACAGTTCATCAGATTTTGAATAAAAATAAAGATGCTTGACAAAAGGCTCGCCACCACAACCTTCAATTAAATTTACAACATTAATCTCCAATATGAAGTACCAACAACTTTGATTTTGCAACAATTCCAAACAGAAACATACGCACATCAGAATATCCTTTTTTCAATTGTTCATGACATGCTTATTTTGGGATTAAGTCTTTTCTCAGTTTCAGAAATGAAACAATTTTCACCAACGAAGCCTAATTAGATAAAGCAACAGAAGTAGGAACTCTTTTCTTTTGTTGCAGACATTTGCACATCCATGATCCAGTACATTCACCATCCATACTACCATGTTTGAACCAAATACTTTGGTTCTAAGTCAAACACAAGTTCAGAGTCATGTTTTCTTTCTTAAGATGGGTAAAGTGTAGTGCAAGATAATTTCTTCCCATGTTTTATACCCACCAGACACTTCACAACTCCTCAGTTACCAAAGTTTTTTCCACAATTTTTACCTATAGATGCAACTTTATTCATGCACAATCATATCAAACAAATGTCCTACAGGAAACCCTATTACTAAACACAGATATCACATCAAAGTACAAGAATCTCTTCATGTTCATGGTATTTTTCAATAATCCTATCTAGATTGAAAAACTCCTTTACTACAATTCAGAACTATTCCATGGATGAACAATCATATCAAGCAAAACAACACTTGTGCTACAACATTCTGACAAACCAAAATGAAAATTTTGATAAGCAAACTCACCTCGTTTAACTTCCCCAAACTTTGAAAACACCTTCTTCAAACGTCCTTCGGCTGTTGATTGAGGCAACCCTAAGGCAACAACAACATAGGAAAAAACAACCACACCCTGTCATCTGCAACCTACATGTTTCACTACTACCAAGAATCCAAATATAAGTAAACCTTAAAAAATTTACCTTTGATGAAAACTCCAGTGGAAAGAGAAGTAAGGGCTTGGGAATGAGAATTGGAGTCACAACAGAAAGTAGATTGATGGCTCAGGGCCAGAGATGGGTAGCTAGTTCTGAATGTATTGGGGATATGGGCATTGCGGACTGAGAGTTTGAAGCCGATTGCGGTGGATAGTTTTAGAGGTTGGAGGGAGGAAGAAGAAACTGGCGATGGACACGACAGAAATACTGCCATCCAAGATGAACTGCAAATGTCCAAAGCCGAAAAGCCTGATCGTTTCTCTTGTTGGGTTCCTCAGAGTTCTATGTGTCCAAAACGAAGTTTTTCTTGTATATAGGCTTTTTGACATCCATGGGCTTATTTTGTTGGGCCATATCAGATGGAATTTGTATGAATGTCTTTTTTTTTTTTGGTCGAAAGGAAAAAATCTTTAATTTGTATGAATGTGTGGTTAGCTCGGCCTAGAGCTATGAACTATTCTATTTAGGCTTTGCTTGCTTCCCTGTTTGCTGTCTCAACAAGGAAAACAAAGGCATTTCTCTTGTCTAATCACATCCCTGATCCAACTTGCCAAGCATTGGCTACTTAATTTGCCTCAAGTTGGAGGGGACGTGGGTTAATTAGCACATTAAAAAAATGAAAAGTTGCTGAATTTCATATAATTTTGGTTTATCATTAACTAATACCAAGTTGCAAAGCAACTAAAGTTTCATAATGAATTGGTAGTTATCTAGATGAAACTTTGACCCCATTGATCATTATGATAATTAAAGACAAAGCTATGCAAATTTCTAAATTCAAAGAAGGTTCTTATCTTTAATTCTTGATTAGATTAACAACATAAAGTAATGCATTAATCAACGACTAATTCAAAGTTGGAATAGATTTGGATGCATGTTACATATAGTTTATGGCCTTTATTATGACTAAGTATGAAAAGATTCACAAGTTAACTGGGCATATGATGAAAGATATGATGGGAAATTGTAAAGATTTGATTAGAATTTTGGAAAAACTTCACCATTAGAACCCCAGAGCCTAATTAAGTCGACACTACAGCTAAATTCATTCTCCAAGGAAAGTGGGAATCGGATTAGAATTATATGTCCAAAGTCTCAATCTCATGTATACATACACGCTTCCAGCCTCCCAACCTTTTTCCAAAATCCCCAGTGGGAATCAGAACATATGTATCCATTCTCTAGAATAACATTATTGACAAAAATCCTCTAAAATAAATAATTAACAATTAAGCACCTGAGCATTTAGATCAAGTAGTTAGTGTGCATATTTCTCTCTACTCAAAAAGTAGTGAATAAAGAAAACAGACTTGAAAGAGCTTCTCCATCTGAGATTCAATGTGACTTTATTTTAAATTAGTCGGAATTCAATATGATTGTTAGATACCTGTGGATTTATATCAAAAAAGGATAAGGGCTTATCCTCTCTGGAGGTCTTATAAGGAAAAAGAAAAGGAAAAGGATAAAATTGAATTCAAATTAATCGGCAATGGGCATGAGACAAGGTAGTGAAGATGATATAAAAAGAGATGATGAGACTATATATATGCACGAGTGGGTTACTATATCATTATCACTTTTTCCTCCACATTGCTGTCAAGACTAATACATACAAAGGCCATGGCCAAAAAAACCAATTTAGACTCAGATATGCACTACCTGCACGTCTTTGAACTAATTGTTTGCTAGGAAACGTCGTTTCTCGCAACAATAATAATCTCCCACGGAGTCAAATAAGTGAGCGCTTTCCCGCAAAATTGCATGGTAAAGCATCCAAAGGACAGTTCGGAAAGTAACAAGCAAAATGAAAACAATCAAGCTAGAAGACAAGAAGAAAAAGCCAAAGATTGAATGAATAATTTTGATTTTTGAGGATGAAAATGAATGGCCTTTTTGGAGCAGAAGCAGGTGAGGAGCTGATGATGGAGGAGTTTTAATTTTTCAGATTCTTTGGGAATAGAAAGTTCAAGTGGTGAGGTGCGCTCTGATTCAAGGCCTGAACAAGACATGCATCTTGGCTGGTCTTGCCGCCCATGATGTGATGCTTTTCATTATGTTTTCCTTATTTCTTTCTGAAAACACATGCAATTTCCCTTTTCTTTTCTTTTTTTGATAAAACATGCAATTTCTCGTTTGTACGCAAACATTATTATTAATCTCTGATTACGTAAGAGTAATTAATGACTTGATCTTGCTGCGTTGAATGTAGCAACGTTGTTGCATTCATATCAATTTTCCAACTTGATGAGCTTGTGATTTTCTCGCCATGTGGCCTCCTGTATCATCAATCAAACTTAGTCGTCTCACGTGATAGCTACCCAGGTCTTCTTCAAGGAAGCCTAAGCTTTCACGATCTGCACAAAATTCTGCTTTTGAAACCCAAAACATAGCTTCCAAATGCATGCATGATTTTCTTTTGGGGATAAAAAAACTTGTCCAATTCTGGGAAATAAGAATTAGACACATATCTGAACCAACAAGTCATCAGCTAGCAAGAAACAAAACTTATCAAATAATATAATTAATACCCTAAGGCCAATCATCTGCAATAGGGTAACTTTACTAAGACTGAAATGAACCGACACACCCAACTTGAAAATTTTCATGGCCATTCATAAGAGAATGTGATCCAATGTCGGGCTACTTCAACAAACATATGACATGTCTCGATATCTACCACCCCGTACGTGCACCAACCCAAAGGATGGTTCACTTGTCCTTGTGTACCTTGTACTAACTCGGCTCCAACACCAAAAAGAAAAAAGAATACCTACAGGCTTTCGGCTTGATGTTTGATTGATCGATGCATCAACTCGATTGTGGCCTTGGCCGCGTTTAGTCACGTTAAGATACCACCGCACTACATATATTGCGCCCGGGTTTGATCCTTAAATTGTTTTGGCGTGATCTTTTGTTTTCGATCACTAAGAATATGTAATGATTGATCATATTCTTTGATCTTTATATTGTCTTATGCTCAAACAAGAATTCGATTGATTGTGATAAGTTGAATCAATCGATCCTGTGTGTGGGAATTCGTCGTCCTCCCATCTTATTCCACCCTAGCTTTTCTACCGTTAAAAAGGACAAAAAGACAGTAATATCTATAGAAGAGGAAAGGATAAAAGAGATAGGATAGTATATATAGAGGAAAGGAGAAAGAGATAGGATCGATCGATGCATTAGCATCTCTCATTTTTCTCTTCTTGGTTTAGCTAATTTGTCTAATACCATGATCATGCATTATTGCCTATGACAAAGACATAAATCATGTGCTCCTGATTTTATTTTTTGTATACAAAAAATATTTGCATATGCGAAAAGTGTATTTTTGGTCTGTGATTTGATTATTTTAGAGGACTTGATCATAGGGTTTTGTCGATTTTCTCATCTATGTGTCTCAATCAATCGTAATAGGAAAGCCAGGAGGAAGTATATATATATAAAAGGGAATGTTTTCAACTTTCTTAATGGTGCATTAACCCTCTGCATGCATACATTATTTTGTTTATTCTTGATATGAAGTATGAACACAATGGATTGCTAATTCGTGACTGTTTAACTTCGATTAATTCATGTATTTTACAGTATTAACGGATAAACTTTATCTTAATCTAGTTTTGAAATGTCAAAACAATCTTCGACACAATATATAATAAATTCATTAACTGATATTTCATGTGGGAGAGTAGGCTTAATTTTCTTATTCTTGAGGAATATGAGGATTCAAATTCTGTCGTTGATCAATTTGTACATGTAATCATCATGCATCAACTATTAATGAAGACAAATTAACGCTCCGATATGCAGACGAGATCAATAGCCCTAATTTTAAGTAATTAATCTTACATATATTAACCCCATATGGGTGTTGAAAGAATGTCCTCTTAGAAGCAATTATTAATATATTGAGGGGCACAACATGTCTTGCTTTTCTTGACCAACCTAATAAGCCAAAACATATCTAATATGGTAATACATCAATTATTACAAAGTCAAACAGTCAAAGTCTCTCTCTCTCTCTCTCTCTCTCTCTCTCTCTCTCTCTCTCTCTCTCTCTCTCTCTCTCTCTCTCTCTCTCTCTCTCTCTCTCTCTCTCTCTCTCTCTCTCTCTCTCTCTCTCTCTCTCTCTCTCTCCCATTCACAATGTTCATAAGAAAAGAATAGAAATGAAATAAAAATCTAAGTGAAACAAAATAATTTTGCTAGTTGAGGTAAACCTTTCTACTCTTACACCATTTTATGTGTTCTTCGACACAAATTTCAGCTTGCTAATATTCAAAACTATATATAAACATATACTAGCTAGCATTTTTCTTTCTTTTGAAATGAACATGAATACTTATTTTTGTTTGTTGATTTTTTTTTTCATGACAGAAAATTGGCGAATGCATGCTTGAGCATAAATATGTAGAATAAAGTCTATATTCATGTAAGTGGAGATTATTAAATATATCTAAAGAACCCTCGTGTGATATTACTTATCAAAATGACATATATGTGATGCAGAGATAGCTAGATACCCTCGGCCCTTAGGCTTTCCTTACCTCTTTCCAAAAGACTAAAAGAGAAAAAAAAGAGGATGATACCCCCCCATCGAAGAAGCTTTATAAAACCATTATCCCTTTTGCATTATGGGATGCAAAGCCAAGTTTAGCCCCCCCACCACCGGCCCCCTACCTCCTCCCCACTTTTCTCCTCTCTACTCTTTTACTAAAGCTGATTTTGACGCCTTGAGAACAATAGATGTTCTTTTTTTTCCCCATTGTAGGTTCCATAGCAACCTAATAATTTAGATGTTTCTATTAATCATCCGACATTTGACGATCACATTAGATTCTAATTAATTTAAAATTGAGTGACATTGGATCTAAAACGAGAGAAACTCTCCTAACACCTTCTTTTTTATTCACAAAACTATTGAATCCAAAATTTTTTGTAAAAGAGATCAAGATTTTTTTACTAAACCCAGCAAGCATTAATGATTAATATAAAATATTACTTATTAAAAAAAACTATGCTATACATAGTACCTGCTTCTAAATTTGGTGAGAATAGTATTATTAAACAATAAAAAATTTATATTTTAGAACATAATTATTTTATCAATTACTATTAATTTATACCTATAGATACCTGTTAACCGAAATATAAATTATAAACTAATATGTGTATATTAAGAGGTGGAGGGGGTGACTGGTGAGTGGTGAGTGGGCATAAAGCACCATATTATATGGATTGGAATCATATGAGCATTGAGGAGGACAAGAGCTTCTGCATTGGCCCCACCAAAATGCAACTATTATGGCCCCTTGTCCCTTTTCCAAGATTCCCATGAAAAATGTTCATTAGTCACAGCCGTTTGATCCCCCATCAACTTTCAATCAAAAGAATATACTTCCCCTTCATCAAATCAAAGGGGGGGAGGTGTTTCTTCTGTGGGGTCTTAGGTTTTCTTCCTCAAGGTTCCCATAAACCGTCTGATCTGGAACTGATTAAGCAAGCAATCATGGGGTAAGTTTTTATTAAAAAAGATGGACAGCTTTCATATTCCAATGATTTCTTCATAAAGTATATATACCCATTGTAATTGTAATTACTAGTACTATCATTTCATTTCTACAAAAGTTTAAAAAAGGAGAAATGTCACATCGAAAAGACCAAAATGCCACTGGTTGTCACATACACAAAGGGGGCGGGTTCCATGGGCTTATTAGACTTTTTACACAATCAAATGACATGGACCCCCTAGAAGAGAGTCTCCTGTGCCGTATGATGTTTGATGCGGCCGCATCGCACCCAAGTACGGAAACCAAAAGAAAAAAGGAGAAAAAATAAAAATTCGAAAAGATTTTTCTTTTCTGAACTTTTTTTAGAGCGCACGGATTTCTAAAATGCTTCCATCTGTACGGCCTCCAAACGTACGGAGTTAACGACCTGACAGCAACCTATGTAACTATAATAACTTCTCCAATCTCCAAGTCCAACGCCGTAATTTTTTTTTTCATTTTTGTTTTTTTTTTTTAGTATAGAGAAGTAAGTATTACTACTGATATTGTGAAACACAAAAATTTTTAGATTAAAAAATTATAGTGGTAGGATGCCAGCCTGCCAAGTGGCATGATGCCACGTGGCGTTATCTTCTGCATGTGGGAGATTCCACGGGGTTGGCGGTCGTACCTTTCAACGGGTTGCCGCCGCGACAGCAGGGATGGGGACTGATGATTTGGCGGCGGCGGCGGCTGCCATCACAGCGGGGGGGTCGGAGGGTACAATGGAGGCGACACTGTAGTTTTCGTCGTAGAGGAATTGGCCCACGATCATGGTGCTTGGTCCCGCCACGAGTCTCTCCCAGGCCTCGTCAGCCTCCTCGCCACGCTTTAAGAATACTCCCGTGGCATCGATACGGTGCATTCTCCAACTCCACTGGTTGTAAAGCCGCAGGATTTTTTGCAATTGGCGAAAAGCTAGTTCGCATGTATTTTCCTTGATTTTGGAAATGGCTGTCTCCAGCAATTTAGCTCGAATTTTGGCATCGAGAATCGATTCCGCGCGGAAGTATTGGTCCATTTCGGGGACCCCAATTGCACGTCTAATCCCCCGGGAATAATCGATTACCTTTGGATCAAACATTTGCTTAACCTCGTCAACCAAGCCTGCTTTCACCATCTTATCAACCCGTTCGGACACAAACGAGTGCAACACGGGCAATGACACATCGACCCATAGGAAGCAACAGTCGTACCTTAATTGAAACTCAGGATCATCATTCACCAATGCCTCGATGTACGAATTGGAGCCGCCGGCGATGATCGGAAGCCGGCCTTGGGAGAGTATGGACTCCACTGCTCCTGATGCATGGTGTCGGAAATCCATCGATGTGAAATTGGAGTTTGGGTCTACTGTGCCTAGCAAATGGTGCGGGACCCCACGACACTCATCTTCGGTCACTTTGTTAGTTGCTATGTCAAGACCTTTATAAACTTGCATTTTGTCAGAATTCACAATCTCGGCTGGAAACCGGGTGGCCAGGTCAATCGCCAGGCGGGACTTACCGGTCCCGGTTGCTCCCATTACGAAGACCAACTTATCTTTCCTGCGGAAGAAGGACTCCATGTTGAGTCCCCCTTGGAAATTCACAAGGGGTACTTGTTTGCAGGCAGACAAGGAAAGTTTCATGTTAAAAAACCCTGGAAAAAGTTGACAAAAGGAAGGATAAAGTTAGAAAGTTAGAAGAGAGGACCAGTGGTAAGGTCTCTGGTCTATGAGTATGGAAATTTAAAGAGAAACAAATTACAAAAGCATGGTAACTGGCAAGTCACTAAGTGGAGATAGGTGTCTATTTATCCTAATAAAAAGCATGTAAAGGAGTGAACGCCACAGGGAAAATTCAAAAACCCCACGGACCACTATTATTACCTTTTTTTTTCAAATATGCGGCAACCTGTAGAAGAAAGTGGCCTTTTACAAGCACCCTATGCAGAAAACAAAAGGGAAGAGAAATCTGCGGGAAATCTGCAGGAAAAAAAGGTAAAGGGTACAGAAAGGAGACCAGAGGGCAAAAGAGAAAGTGCAAAATACTGTTGCAGAAGGCTGGCAATGGTGATGGTGGAAGTGAAGTGAATAAGCTAGTGGGAAAGAACTTGGGGAACTGGGGGCGTTTTGTAGGTATATGCAAAAGCCACTGTTTAATGTTCCCGTTTTGAGCACCACAAAAGGGTATTTATTGACATATTTATGTCCTGCAATTCTATATATTTATATTTACAGTGCTGCTGGGGAAAATATTTATGATAAAAGAAAAAAAAAAGATAGAGAGCACTTCTGTGGAGGAAAAATATTGAATCTTTCTCTGAGGGGTTTGAGAGCACTGATTATGACAAAGAGGAGCTGTCCATCCCACTTGAAGCTCACAACTATGAGAAGATTGGGCTGGGTATTTATGGTGCCTGGAAAAGAATACTTTAAGGTCCTTTAACAAGTGGTTTCACAGGGCTTTCATGACTCTGAACTCATCAATGAACACGTCGAGTTTGTTATTTTATAATAATTCAACTAGATTCGTAATTTATTTCCGTTATTTATTTGGTGATGGGATGTCTAATTCACTTTTATCATAACACAAGGGGAAAAAAAGGTCATCCATCTGGGAGTAAAATCCAACAACCATGCAGTAATACCTAAGTTATTACATGTATATGTCAGTATCTGAAGCTGGTAGCATGGATATTTCATGCAACAAGAGCAAGACCAGGATATTGTCTTTGGTAGGTCAAAGGGTATGGGCTGACTTCTGTCTGGCTCCAAATTTATTAAATTGGGATTTTATATATATGTCTTTGGGACCATATGAAATTTTTTTTTCTGGACAGACTTCTTTGGTATATGACTCACCAATTTTGATTTTCATATATTTCATGAAAACTTGCATGAATTTATATATAATAAAGGGCCATCTGTTCAATATTTTCTGTCTGTGCATTCCCATTGTCTTGTGTGTATTTTATGAATTAGAGTTAGTCAACTCATGGGAGAAGGATGTGGCTCACAAGAGGATTCCTCTTTTCTCCCTTTTGTCTGTTTAATTGTGTTAGTCTCAATATATTTATGAAAAAAATATTTTTTTTTTGGGGAGAGGTACTTCATGTTATGTCCTGATCTTTCATATATACAATAGCAGCACATTGCCCAACAATTTGGGTGGGCTAGTTGTTTTCAGAAAAAGCAGTGGGCAAAGAGAATTTCCCTTTTAGTGGTTTTGATACCTAAATAATATAGTTTTTATGTCCAGTGAAAGGCCAGGCTTAAAACTCTTGTGTTCAATCCAGAATTATTATTTTGATTTTAAGGTCTCTGCTCATAGAGTTGTTCTGCCCTTATAAGATGCCCCAGGTAATCAATTGGTCTTTTTTTTTTTTTAACTAAAGTGCTGTTGACAAGACATGTTAAATTAAACCAGAAATAATATGAACTGCATACTTTTTATATTGCATATGATCCAGAGAATATAAAATTCATAATAGACTTTTCAAACAGTTTTTTGCAGGCACTCTTTGATGAGTGAAAAGATCAGCAAAAGCCAAATGCAATTCTCTTCCCAGTAAAACCTTGTGAAAATGACTGATAAAGTTTTTCTGCAGAGTGTGGTGTCTTGCAAGCCTGCAATTTTCATTTTCCAGAACATTAGCCTGAATTTTGTCTGAATGCAGAAGTCGAGCACTCTGCAAACAGTCCGAGAGAAGTTTCAAAGTACCAGAATAGAAAAATATCACCACCGGCCAACCACAAATAGAAAAAGATGAAATATTTTCTATGTGATCAAGAACAGTTAAACATCAGAATTTACTTTCCATAAATAGCAGCCTCTGGAATCATATAGGCCCCTGAAAAGTTAGAGAATAAGCATTGTTTGAGTACAGAGATTGGTAGGCTTCTGTAGGAATATTGAGAGTGTAAAGGTAGTTTAGAAATTTATGCAGCAAAGTTGATTGACTACACATGCAAGAATCTTTAATTTTTTCTTTTCCTTTTCCTCTAATCCTCTCTTTTTGTTTATTAATTTGGTATTCTCTTCCTTTCTTTTCTTATGGAAATTATTGTTGAAATAGCTAAATCAGAAATCTATTCATTGCTTTGACCATGTTAACTTTGCCGCTCACTAGGACACTGTAATTATAAGTGGAAGTGACAAGATTCAAGGGTACCAGAGGAGCTGCCCATTGGTAATATGCAGCAGTACATTGATCATGAACTGATATAAATACCGGTAAGCATTTTAAGAGCATCACTATCATTGCTTGCAGTTAATTATTCCTTTTGACGTTTCCCTTTATAGATCATACTTTTAGAGCCATTATTATAAGTAATATTAGAGGCAGCAATGAAATTGCAGATCAACATCCATGAGTTGAGGCTTTCTTCTTCTCCATGTAAGTTAAACTCACTGTAAGCATAAACACACAATCTATCCACCAAAGAAGCATTTAACCTTTATGCATTTTTTTTTGTATAATGGAGCATCATTAAGCCCTTTTCTTTTCAAGTTTTATGTAAGTGTTCGATCAATAATGATAACGAAAGCCCTTAACAAAATGTCATTAGGATAATACTTAAATCGGGATCAACCCCAAAGTGCATAAACAGCTTTATTGACAAGAACAAGATATTATGAATCTGAAAGTGACCGTGAAAGGAAATATTGAGTTTGTCTCATCACACGTGTTACCAATTAAACCCTGTAGTTTGGTAATATAAAGAAGTTTCACTGTCCACAACTCATGTTTTTTTTTTCAGGCTCCACATCAATTAAGACTGATTCTGCTGATAATCATTAGGAAGAGAATATTAAACATTATCTAAGGTACCAACTTGGCAAATAGTTTATGTTAAAGATTGGAGAAGAAATATTAATTGTCAAAATAGAGGCCGGTCTTCAATCAATGAAATGTGAAGTCAAGCATGCATTGGGGACTGCAGAGCAGTACATATTAGATCATGACTTATATATTTTTTTCTGATGAATGATGGCTTGAGCGTGCGGATTGAACATAAGTGCTGAAGTCACTTTAAATATCAAATTCAAATGGAAGTGGCACTCAAAGATATGGTTTAAGAGATTAAAGAAGGATTGCCACAATCTTAAACTTTCTCCCTTAGAGCTTAAAAGAGGCTTTGATGGTCTTCCATTTCATTGAATATTCAAACACATTTAGAGCTGCACAACTAATCATTCCCCCCAAAACTTTATCTGGGGGCGTGGATTAAACTTTCCATTATCTTTTCATGATTAATTAGGCGTCTCCATTGATTATACTAATCATAACCATCATCTTTGCATCATATGTTCGCGTCTGCTTTGCACATCCTTGGTGAGAGAAGAGCTTACCGACGAAAAGATTTTGCAGCACCAAAAAGATGATCAGCATTTCTACATTTATCAGCCAAAAGCATCTGTCGTTTTGATTTGCCTTTAGTTTTGCGTGGCTTCTATCCTTTGAGGAATCACTCTCCACACATAAGAAACTCGAAAAAAAGCAATCATGAGCAAGTCAATAATGGGGTTAATATATAACTTACTTTTCTTAATAGAATCACCATAACTACATTATTATAATCCTAAAGGACACTGTGCAAAACTACTTTTATAATACTGATAAACAAGGCTTTTTCAGAGGCACATTTACACTTCTTAAATATTTGTTGAAGGGTTGTTTCTTCCTTTGAGCCCACCTTGGTTTGATTCCTCAAGACCCCACTTCCATTCAATGCATTTACAAAAAATTCCAATTCCTGCCACCATTTTCTTGAGTTTATTAGAAACTCAATTAGAGAACAGGATTAAAATTAAAAAGGAACATCTGCAATTGTCATTTTCTGCAGAATTTCCAGTGTTAGTTCATTTAAGATAGCTGGTTTGCTACGCAATATGTCATAGAATGTCATCAAGTCAAATAAAATTTTAATGCTTGTTAAAATAATCTCTCGAGCTAAATCCATGGTTGTCAACGCGTTTAGCTGTTTCCATGTCTTATTCTTCAGTTCTTTTCTTTGAGAATTGTTTTCTTGTTTTATGCACTTATATAAAGCCCATAGCAGTAGAGAAGAGCCAACATGTTCATATTTTTATCTGCTAAATAATTACAGTTTTATAAGTCAACTTGTAGCTTAATTTCTCATTTTCTTTGTTCAACCAAACTCGAAAGAGCCAGGAAGCAGAGTGCAACAGTATGCAAATCACAGATGAAGTCTGCGCAAAATGCCACAGCCAGGATTAAGCTTATTATAGTTCTGTCAATCATCTATACATATGGTAGCTCCAGCCTACTCTGCCTATGCAAATTACAAGGGTGTTAGCAAATTAGTTTATACAGGCTGGTGATCATTAAGATACCCTTTTGGCTAGGCTTTAGTGTGTGTCAAGTGTTAGTTTATTTTTAATAAACATTAATGTGGCCCATGTAATGGATTGGCTTTAATTACTATTAAAAGACCCATATGGTGGACATTGGGTTTAAGGAATTAAAACCCTAGGGTTTCCTATATAAATAAGGATTAAACCCTCCCCTCTCTCTTCATAACATAAGATAAGATAACTTGATCCCCAAGTTATTAGAAAAGTACATACTTCTCATTCATCAGAAAAAACCTAAAAGAAGAAAGAAGAAATGGGAAAATTCAAAAAGATCAAATCCTTTATTCAATTGTGGTTTTATTTAATTAATTGTCTAGAGCTATGAATTAAGGTAAGTGCTCTTAATTTTCTTGTTAATTGAATTATTGATTGATTGATTTCATGAGATAAAAGATCCTATATAAAAGTTAATTCATATTTTCTATCATAGTATAATTGAAAATATGCTTTCAATTGGTATCAAAGCTTAGGTTATAAACCTATAGAATCACCATAAATATTATTATTACTATTATTGGTGTTCTTTGTGTTCTTATAATTTTAGAACACATTAAAGAAATTATTATTTTAATGCTTCCGCTAAAACTTTTTACAAGAATTAAAGTTTATAATTTCTTGTGAATGGATTTTTGTTTTCTTGCAATTGAATTGTATTTTTATTTATTTATTGTAATTTATGATCAATTGAGCAAAAGGTGTAAAACCTATTATAGGCTCCATTGAATAAAAGTATATATATTAAAATAATAATAATAAAAATTAGTTGGTCATATGAATTTTATATGCTATGTGTGACCATGATAATGGAATTGTAAGGAGAAAATTTCATTGTTATTTTTTCATAATGAAAGTTTTATTTTGGGATATTAAGAATGGTTAATTAAATGTCTATTGCATGAAAAGCTTGTTAGTCACCAAAGTGGTCTAGCTTGAAAAAATATTTAGACATTTAATTGTTTGCTTTCAATTATTCATGTATTGATGACATTAAATGATATAAAGTGAATGGATAATTGAAATTCATTAATTATATTGCTAGAAGGTCACCCAAATGTGGACCATTGCTTATGACTAGTGATAATAAAAGAGACTAATTGACATACTTGGTGAATATGTTTGTATATCTAAAGATGACTTGCATATTTATTTGAATATGTTTTATTGTCTATTAAAGTTTATTTGAATTGGCATCATTATAGATTATGTATTTTAAGTATCACACAAAGGTGAACTTTAATACATAATAAAAGTTTATTATTTGTTTGAATCATTAAGGTTACTCAAAGCATTAATGTGTGAGCTTATATAAAGTTGACAGTTTTTTAGTTATTTGTTCAATTTGGGCGATGGGCTAATTAAGCTCAATGGGCTGAACTATGGGGATTGGTCTGAACAAATCCAGTTATAGCTGGGTGTTCTGGATTTGGACCTAACCATAATAACGGATGAAAAGCCTGTAGCCATTTCGGAGAACAGTACAGTTGATGACAAGTCTTTTTATGAGGATTGGGAAAGGTCCAATAGGCTGAGCTTGAACTTGATGCGAATGTCGATGGCTAAAAATGTTAAGCCATTAATGCCCAAAACAGACAATGCACGGGAATTTATGCAGAAAATAAAGGAATACTCTCAATCGGACATAACTGACAAGTCCATTGTTGGGAGTTTGTTGAGTGAGCTGACGACCAAGAAATTTAACTGGTCATAGCCCATGCATGATCATGTGACGGGAATGGCAAATCTAGCGACTAAGCTGAAGTCGTTGGGAATGGATGTAAGTGAGTCTTTTCTTGTTCAGTTCATTATCAACTCACTTCCTCTAGAGTTTGGCCAGTTCCAAGTGAATTATAATTCACTTAAGGAAAAATGGAACTTTCAAGAAATTAAGGCCATGTTGGTTCAGGAGGAAAGGATGTTAAAGAACATAAATGAACAGACTGTCCATCTCACGATTCATAAGGGAGATAGCAGCAATAAGGCTAAATCGGGTGGCAAGGACAAGAAAAGGGATAAGGCTCCTTTGAAAGTTAAGAAGGGACAAGTCCATAAGGAAGTGAGATGCTTCTTCTGTAAGAAGATTGGTCATCTTAAGAAGGTTTGTCCAAAAAGAAAGGCTTGGTTCGAAAAGAAATGTACATATTATGTTTTAGTATGTTTCGAATCAAATCTTATTGAAGTACCTAGTAATACCTGGTGGTTAGATTCTGGTGCAACTACTCATGTGTCACATGTAATGCAGGGATTTCTTTCAATCCAGCCCATAAGCATGAATGAAAAGTTTTTGCATATGGGGAACAGAATGAAGGCACGTATAGAAGGAATTGGGACTTACAGATTGATCTTTGACACTGGTTGTCACCTAGATATAGAAAAATGTCTTTATGTTCCTGAATGTGCTAAGAATTTAGTTTCTATTAGAAAGTTGGATGATTTAGGTTTTAACTTTAAGATTGGAAACGGTACTTTTTCATTATGTAAACAAAAGCACCTTTATGGATTTGGTACTTTGATTGATGGTTTATATCGTTTTAATCTTGATGTTAATTTTGTTGAATCCCTATTTCATGTTGATCACAATATAGGTAGTAAATGTAGTACACATAATGAATACTTTGCTTTCTTGTGGCATCAAAGATTAGGTCACATATCCAAAGAAAGGATTTTGAGGTTAGTGAAAAGTGATATCTTACCTCACTTGAATTTTGCTGACTGGGATGTATGTGTGGATTGCATTAAAGGAAAGTAAACCAGTCACATATCAAAGAATCCAGCCATAAGAAGTAGTCAACTTCTTGAGTTGATACACACTGACATTTGTGGTCCTTTTGACACTCCATCATGGAATGGTGAAAGATACTTTATCAGCTTTATTGATGATTACTCACGGTATAGTTACATATATCTTCTGCATGAGAAGTCTCAATCAATAAATGCCCTTAAGGTATTTATTGATGAAGTGGAAAGGTAGTTAGATAGAAAGGTAAAAATTGTTAGGTCAGATAGAGGTGGTGAATATTATGGAAATATGATGAGAGTGGACAATGTCCAAGTCCATTTGCAAAGTTCCTTGAAAGTAAGGGCATATGTGCACAGTATACAATGCCCGGTACACCACTACAAATTGGTGTAGCTGAAAGACGGAATCGTACTCTTATGGACATGGTTAGAAGTATATATGATGAGTTACAGTACTGTACCAATATCATTGTGGATGCATGCATTAAAGACTGCTACATATCTGCTTAATAGGGTTCCTAGTAAGGTAGTTCCTAAGACTCCTTATGAACTGTACACATGAAAGAAACCTAGTTTGAGGCACCTGCATGTTTGGGGTTGCTCAGCAGAAGTAAGGATATACAATCCACATGAAAAGAAGCTTGATGCAAGAACCATTAGTGGTTATTTCATTGGCTATCTAAAAAAGTCAAAGGGTTACAGATTTTACTGTCCTAACCATAGTACGAGAATAGTTGAGTCTGGAAATGCACGGTTTATTGAAAATGGTCAGTTCAGTGGGAGTGGAGAATCATGAAAGGTGGATATTCAAGAAATTCAGGGTGAAAACCCTACATCTAGTGCTTTTCCTGAAGTTGTTGTCCCATTTGTTGTATCACAATCACACAACATATTGAAACAACAAATAAATGTTCTAAACCCACAAAACGAACATGTAGGTGATGATGTTCTGAATCAATAAGAGGAACATGTAAATGATGAACCGATAAATGATGCATAAGTCGAAAATGAGCAAACAGTGAATGAATCACATGAAATGGCATTAAGGAGGTCTGTAAGGCAGAAAAGATCAGCCATTTCAAAAGATTATGTAGTTTACTCATTTGAGCATTAATGATGATCCAGTCTCGTTCAAACAAGCCATGGAATGTGATAATTCTAGAAAGTGGTTGAATGTCATGAAAGAAGAGTTGAAATCTATGGATGACAAAAAAGTCTAGGAACTAGTTGGGTTACCTAAAGGTTCAAAATGAGTCGGTTGTAAATGGGTCTTTAAAACCAAATGTGACTCGAAAGAAAACATTGAAAGCTATAAGGCTAGACTTGTTGCCAAAGGTTACACTCAAAAGGATGGCATTGATTATAAGGAAACCTTCTCTCCAGTTTCAAAGAAGGACTCCTTGAGGATTGTTATGGCTTTGGTGGCTCATTATGATTTAGAGCTCCACCAAATGGATGTAAAGACCGCTTTTTTGAATGGTGACTTAGAGGAAGAAGTTTATATGGATCAACCAGAAGGTTTTTCGACCACAGGAAAGGAAAACTTGGTGTGTAAGATAAAGAAGTCAATAAATGGACTGAAACAAGCTTCCCGACAGTAGTATCTTAAGTTCAACAATACCATTAAGTTGTATGGTTTTGTAGAAAACACTGTTGATCGGTGTATCTATATGAAGGTCAGTGGGAGCAAGTTCATTATATTAGTCTTATATGTTGATGACATTCTTCTTGCTGCAAATGATGCTGGTCTGTTACATGATGTAAAGATGTATCTCTCTAACAATTTTGAAATGAAAGATATGGGTAAGGCATCCTATGTGATAGGAATAGAAATATTCCGTAATAGATCACAAGGATTGTTAGGACTGTCTCAGAAAAGTTACATCAATAAGGTGTTAGAAAGATTCAGAATGGAAAAGTGTTCTGCTGGAATGGTTCCAATTCAGAAAGGGGACAAGCTTAGTCAAATGCAATGTCCCAAGAATGATTTGGAACGAAAGGCTATGGAATCTATTCCTTATGCATCAGTGGTTGGGAGTTTGATGTATGCTCAGACATGTACTCGGCCGGATATCAATTTTGCTGTGGGAATGTTAGGCCGATATCAAAGTAATCCCGGAATAGATCACTGGAAAGCTGCAAAGAAAGTCCTTAGGTACTTACAAGGCACCAAGGATTATATGCTCACGTACAGGAGATCAGATCACCTTAAAGTGATTGGTTACTCGGATTTAGACTATGCTGGATGTGTGGACTCAAGGAAATCCACATTGGGTTATTTGTTCCTATTTGCTGGAGGGCAAATATCATGGAAGAGTGGTAAGCAGTATGTCATTGCTACTTCCACTATGGAGGCTGAATTTGTGGCATGCTTTGAGGCCACTATTCATGCATTGTGGTTGCGGAACTTTATCTCGGGGCTTTATGTTGTTGACAGCATAGCTAGGCCATTGAGAATTTATCGTGATAATTTTGCAGCTGTCTTCTTCTCTAAAAATGACAAATACTTGAAAGGTGCTAAACACATGAACTTAAAGTATTTGTCTGTGAAAGAAGAAATGCAAAAACATACAGTGTCTATTGAGCATATTGGTACTGACATGATGATAACGGATCCGTTAACTAAAGGATTACCGCCCAAGATTTTCTCTAGCCATGTTGAAAATATGGGCATTATAAACAAGTCCTTGTTAGCATAATAGTTTGTTATGTATATATACATAAAGAAGACTTGCTTCGCTTTGTTATGACACTGGATGAATTCATTTAAAGTTATATTTATGTTTCTGCTTATTACTTCTCATCCACATTAGGTTATGTACATGTATTGCTTGTGTGATGAATAATTGTGTTTTTAAGGACATTAAAGTTGAGGATTACAGTTTTACTCAATTATGGTTACTCTTAATTAAGGCTATTCTGACTTGAGTTAATTTTGTGATACATGGAAGGAATCGAGTTGTTATATAATTTGTGACCACCATGATCCAATTAATTTATTTCAGTTAAAGACAATGACTTGATAAATTTCAATGTATGGTGCGCACTTATGGTTGTTGAATCTTCAAGTCATCACATGGGCCAAGTGGGAGATTGTTAGTTTATTTTTAATAAACATTAATGTGGCCCATGTAATGGGTTGGCTTTACTATTAAAACATATGATGGGCATTGGGTTTAAGGAATTAAAGCCCTAGGGTTTCCTATATAAATAAGGATTAAACCCTCCCCTCTCTCTTCATAACATAATATAAGATAACTTGATCCCTAAGTTATTAGAAAAGTATATACTTCTCATTCATCAGAGAAAACCTAAAAGAAGAATGAAGAAAGGGAAAAATCCAAGAAGATCACATCCTCTATTCAATTGTGGTTTTATTCAATTAATTGTTTAGAGCTATGGATCAAGGTAAGTACTCTTAATTTTCTTGTTAATTGAATTCTTGTTTGATTGATTCCATGGGATAAAAGATCCTATGTAAAGGTTAATTCATATTTTCTATCATAGTATAATTGAAAATATGCTTTCATCAAGTTTATGCAAAATGCTGCGAATGCAATGGATACAATTAATGACCATTTTTCTATTAGCTTCCAGCTTTGAGGCAAAACATTGTAAGAGTTTCAGCTTAAAACCTAGAATTTCCGCGGGAACCTACATCAGAACTCTCATCTCGAGTCTTTGGGGACTGTCAGAAAATGCTAAGCTATAATTATAGCAATATAGGAGAGTATAAATCGGGGCCTGGAAAGTCACAAAGCAGAATGATTCTGGATAAGGCAAAAGCATTTTCTTTCCTGTAGATTTTGGGGAGCTGAACCCATGCATGGTAGGTGTTAGGACTTAGGGAATTAATTCTCCTTTGCTAGCTAGATGTACCGAATAAGGGTTGCCACCAACTTGACAGGATTCATAGAACTAAATATATTAAAGGCAAGTTACTATAATTTAACCAAAGTCCCTTCTTTGCTGGATCATGTTCATCTGGGATCCGTACACATATTCTGAGTAACTTCTCTGGTCATTTTCATCCAAAAGTGGGTAGGTCACCATGCTAGCCAGAACCTGAACTCTTTAACCTACTACTAGCAAACATCACTACCTGTATGTATGCACTCATGTCTGCTTGTTGTTCTTGTTCTTTTGCAAAGGTTGGATTAAACCTGAATCCTCGCATAAGAATCCTTTTCAACTAATAAATTAACCAGAGTTAGAAGTATTTGTCTTCCCCTTTACAGTCACTAGATTAACCTCTCCAAATGGTTTAAATCAGTCAGACTCTTTAATTTAGATGGACACATACAGCTATTATACAGCAGCATTGATGATTGATCTAATCTAAGTAACAGTTGGGAAGGCTTTTTCATGACATGACAATTTCTTTAAACAGGGATACTCTAAACTCTGTCGCATCTAACATCTTTGCACTCAAAGTAAATATTCCTACAGATTTCTGATATTTGTGATTTGAATTGAATTCAGTAATTAACCCCATCTTCTCTGTTTTGGGAGTTTGTGTGGACTTCGGCCAGCCTCACCAACAAATCCAGCTCGTAATATAATCTCAAGCCATGAATCAGCTTGTGTTTTTCCGGCTAGCTAGTTATTACTATCAGTATTACCAGGAAAGGCAAGAGGGAAATATCAAGGAAGAAGAATACAACAACTTGTAACTGTTTTAATATTTTTCTATCAAGATAGGATGAAGCTATGTGATATATGTGTATTTACATCTCTTTAGAAAATTGATCATGTCAACTCCTAAGCAAAGGGGAAGAAAATTTATAGTTAATTAATTATATTGACAAGAACTGGACAAGAAAAAGAAAGGGTACTCTGCTATTTTGGGTTGTGAGTGGGGCGTGGAGCTGGAGCACCTTAGAACAAGCTTTTGGTCTGTTTAATTGGGCTGCTGCATTCAAGGGAGAGAAGCGTCCATTTAGAATCCATTTCCAGGAATCGAGTTCTCTATGACGAGTGGCGAGTTGCGAGTGGCGAGTGGCGAGTGCAGCTGGAGCACCTTAGAACGAAGCTTTTGGTCTGTTTAATTGGACTGCTGCATTCAAGGGCGAGAAGAGTCCATTTAGAATCCATTTCCAGGAATCGGGTTCTCGGGAGCACCTTAGATTTACAACGCTTTTGTTCTGTTTAATTGGACTGCTGCATTCAAGGGAGAGAAGAGTCCATTTAGAATCCATTTCCGGGAATCGAGTTCCCGGGAGCACCTTAGAACCCGTTTGATACTTTACAATGAATTACTTCGCGTGTAAAGTGAATTTGTAATGTTTAGTTTAACACATAAAAATTTAATTAAATTATTAACAAAATTTTTTACAATGTTTGATTAAAAAACACTTTCTCTGCAAAATTTATTTAAATATCAAATTTATTCTTCTATTTTATATCTTTTTAAAAAAATAAAGGATAATAAAATAATTTAAGTACAATACAAAATATTTTCATACCTCCCCCTATGTAAATATTTTACCTGGTTAAAGATAAAATGAATGTAATTAATTATTTACTTTATATCCTTAAAATTGAATCAAACGTGATAAAATTTTTATAACCTTTAACTTTATATATAACGAGATTAAATTACATCAAACCAAATCACCTTTTAGTGCAAAGGAGAATAGTCCATTTAGAATCCATCTCTAGGAATCGAGTTCTAGCTGCAAGCCTGCAACCACATATTAGCTAGAAGCTCCAACAATTTCCTGATGAATCTGGGACCTTCAGGCCCATTTTCATTGTTTGGTGGAACTTTAAGAGCATCCTCGCTGTAATGGACCTGCCGTCGAACCTTTATCGGCACAGGGTCAACAGATATTGATACTCTAGTTCTAGTGAAACACATCATCCATACCGGCCTTCCGGGTCTATCCGCCATATGTTAGTGGCCTCCTTTGGACCATGAAGTATTCCAGAATGCGGCCCAATTTTCCGAGAGAATATTTTCTTTCTTTTGGTCCAAAAGAACATCTTTGACCCCGTTTTCTAGCAAAAAAAAAAAAAAGGAACATCTTTGACCTTTCTTGACTCTATATTTGATGATTGAATTATGGAGTATTTATTAAATTAACCCAAAATTGTATAGCATCAATCTCGCCGATAATTAAGCTTGCATAGTTGGATTGATGAGGTGCACATGGGTACCCAAATTCCCCAGTTGATGACTTGATGTTGAAATGTTGAGACTTGAGACAGCGTCAATCATTTGTCTACCAAAATTGACAGAATTCCCCCAGCAATCAATGCATTTACTTAAAAACTTTCCCTCTTGCTCTTTCCCTCTGCGACTCTTTTTTCTCTCTTTTTCTCTGCAGATTTCTCTCTCTTTCATGCATTGGCAGCTTGTACTTTCTTTTACATGTTGATTCGTATTTGACAATAAAAAAAGTGTAGTCGGTTCATCAAAATTTGAGGGGTTATTGAAATTTTCCTGTAGGATTAGTTTGTTTTTTTAATCTCTTTTCTTCATAGTGTGCGCCTTGTAATCTCATCCAGTTTTTCTTCCTTTTGCTCCATTTCCAGACAGAATTCACAACAAGTAACAGTGTAACACTTTTCCTTTTATTTAAGTTATAAGGTGAAAATCTTTCCTTGTCCGACTCCAAAAAAGTTCAACCCCTGCTGAATTTTTAAGGGGTCACCATGAACCTTCCTCTCGCTTCAAAAAGAAGTTGGTGTTCGAAATGGAAGGCCAAGTCAAGCCCTGGCCATGGACCTCGCCTTCCAATTCTTCAACTGAGAATGTAAATTCAGACAAATGCAGGTTTATAAAATGCCCTTGACATTACTAATACGTAACTAACAAATTAAGGCCTTTTGTAAACTTGCATTTTGTCTGAATTTACAAATTGCAATATTCTCAGCTTCCAGCCTTCAGCAGCTGAATATCATCGAGCACATGCTTCTCGGCAGCTGGAATATCAGGGTCAGAGATATACATACAAGACTTACTCATTTACATAGCTAGATTTGATCCATTCTCTCATACCTCTTTGCATATATCTGATTCTGCACGTTTATGTTTTTTAGGCATCCAAAACCTGATCTTCCTTGCATCTTAAGATTGGAGCCAATGGCAACGATAACAGGTTACCAGAATCCTGGTCATTGTGAACAAAATTCATCTTCAGATAACAATCTGAAATTATTTAAATGGGAAACGATTTGATTTTCATTTTCTGGAAAGTGGAATTGATCATAACCCTGAAAATGTAAACTCAGCATCAACATCTTCAGGAAATGACGAAATGTTGCACGATTCAATCCCATATTTGCTCATTGAGTAAACAGTAGACTGCATTCCAGTTCCAACTCTGCAGACATCATTACAACTTGATTTAATCTCACCATTTTTGCTTTTTCTTCTTCTTCTTTATATCTTTGTCTTAACAAATTTGCTTTGACTGCTTAACCTCATTGCACCATTGATTGATCAAGCACAGAAAGCTTAGCAAGTTGCTACCTTTTTTTTTTTTTTGGTCGGAAAGTTGCTACCATTTGCCACATTATCTCCTTCTGTTTTGATTCTCTAGATCCCTTTATTATTCTTTAATTAACTAAAGAAATTTAATTAATATAAAGGAAAAAGAAGAAGGGAAATAAGAGGCGGTTCAGTTGTGGATTGGGTAAGAAACAAGTAACAAGTTCTTCACCCGCTACAATCCAACTGCAAGCGTTACGGATTACCCAAAACGGAATATTTCCAACACGCGCTTGGACGAGTGGCGTAACATTCCTTTTTTTTTTCTTTTTCCTTTTATTATAGTAAAAAAAAAACACTAATAGTACTACTACTATTTACTGCTATTAAAATTATTGGTTAAGAATTAACAGTAACAGATGGATCTACAAATTTATTTATTATAGTACTATGATTCATCATTTAAATATTGTGAAGAAAAATGCTAGAAAGGGTGGAAAATCAAAAAAGGAAAAAAGTTTTGAAGTTTCTAATTTGTACAACGCTCTCTGACCAGCGCGTGGAATGGGTCAAACGTTACATTTCTGTCGAACTGGCATAGTGGCAAGCGAAGACAGACAACGTTGTTGGCTTTTTGGCCAACCAAAAAATCAGATCTTTTCTTCTCTTCCTTCAAATTTGGCTTAGAATCCGAAACAGAAATCTTGATGGTGTTGGATTTTATCAACTAAAGAAAATGAATTCTCTCTCTACATCGTCCACGGTTTCTTCTTCTTCTTCTGCTTCAGCTTCTTCCACTTCTTGGTTTTCCGGCATTGTTAGAGGCCGTCAAGACAGGTCCTCCTCCGTCAAGATGGCCGGCAGCGCCTCCTCAGGTGGCGGCGTCGCCTCCGATTATGAAGGGCCCATCAAGGGCAAGAACCAGTTCCGTGGTGTGCTCTTCAAGTATGGGCCTAAGCCCATTCAGGTTGGTTCAACTCAACATTATGAGTCTTGGGCATCTTTGGTAGCTTGATTTGAGTAAAAGGTCTTGTTTTTCTTGTGAAATTTGTGAAATTTCTGTGATTTATTGATGGTCATCAGTGACTTTGAAGATTTTTTTTTTCTTTTTGATATATATTGAGCTGATAAATGAGTGTACATTGTTGATATTTAAGCTTATTGTTAATTCTTTATGCTAATGTTGAAGGAAATGATGGTTAGTTCTTTTATTTGTTTGTTTCGTAATAATTTGATTTAAGTGAAATCCAGAATGTGCTGATGCTGATAGCCTGATACTATTTAGTTGGGTTTAGCAAGTAAATTGAAAAATCTAATTCATTTGGCTTCTTGGTAATTTTGGAAAATGACTTACATGCAGTTATCGTTTTGCATTATTGTATGATTTTCAATTGTTGGATAAGAATTCTGGGTTATTGGTTAGTCTTCTCATTGACGGATCAGTTGCCATAATTATGCTCTCTTGTTAAAGACTTCTTGCTGTCTTTACATCTATTCTAAAAGTGGATGTCTCTCTTATGTTGTCTTTTACCTTCTAGGTTGCATTCAAAACAGGTGACTATAAGCAACAAGTTATCTTCATTGGTGGACTGACGGATGGATTTCTAGCAACAGAGTATGTTTTCTATCTTGTTGCCTTCATGAAAGAAATGAATCTGTTTATGGCAATGAGATCAAGCATAATCACTAATGCGTTTCCTTAAGTTACCTTTTCCCTCTAGCTGAAGTTTCTTCTTTCTGCAAAGATAAACCTTTTTAAGGTGCTAGTAATTAATGCGGACAGACTTGCCATGTTTACTATATTCTTTTTTCTGTAGAGTTGTTTTGTCGGTTGTCCCTGCAATGCTAAAAGCCTAAAACCGCGTTGTACATAAAATTGTGTACCGTCGCAGATTGGTAGATGAAAGTAAGGAATGACTTATAGATATAGTAAGGCATAAACAGTTTGGGTTTAACTGAAGTATAGAAGAGAGATTGAACATATAAGATCATTGTTCTTCTATTGCATGGTTGGATGTTCAGCTTATGTTTGAATTTGAAATTCGTAAATTTCTGATTTTCTGGTTTTCAGTTATTTGGAACCTCTTGCAATTGCTTTGGATAATGAGAAATGGTCACTTGTTCAACTACTTATGTCATCTTCATATTCTGGATATGGCACGTCCAGCTTGCAGCAAGTAAGACATGTTTTCTTGGTACACATTGATGGTTCTGTGTAATCCATTTTATTCTTTTTAGGTTCTCCTCTTTTTCGTTATTTTTTCAATCATTATGATAAGTTAAAGTTTCACTGGACTGGTTTATCTTGTTCTACTTATATGTTGAGTCAAGCCATGGTCTTGCTCTGTCAAATCACTATGATGCCATTCTGAAAGTACTGTGGGACCTAAGTTGTGGTAAACTGCTTGTCTTACATGGAGATAAGGGCTTAGCTTAAATTTCGCGGACTGTAACCTCTTATAGTTTCATGATCTCATAACTTTTTGCAGTTGAGCTTGAAACAAATATGTGTACCTTGGTTATTCTCTGTTCCTTGCTACGTTTCTCGAATTCTATGTTATCGTGCTCCTTATTTAAGAAGTTTTTCTACCACATTTCTTGAAGGATGCCCTGGAGATCGACCAGCTTATCAGTTATTTAATCAACAAAGAAAATTCTGAGGGTGTGGTCCTACTTGGTCATAGCACTGGCTGTCAGGTAGCTGCAGATATTATGTTGAACTTGTTCTATATCCAAAGTTTGTGACTGCTTATTTGTGGCATTTTTTTAAGAAATAAGGTTGTCTTTTTCTTGTTTGTGCACGACTCCAGGATATAGTGCATTATTTGCACACAAATGCAGCTTGTTCCCGGGCAGTCCGTGCTGCCATTTTGCAGGTAGATGCCATTCACCTTGATCGACTTTCTTCTTTATATGCTTTATTTGCAGCTTATGTGCTTCACAATAAAGAAAGCGAGACAAAGGCCATTTTTTCTAGTCTCATAACATTATCATTTGAGATGTCCATTTTTTCATGGTTTGAATTAGAGGAATATCTGTGCTACATTTTGGCAATACCTGACATATCATTAATGGAAATGAATGGAAGAACTTTCTGTGGTTTTCATCTAATGCATTCATAGTTTAATCCAGAAGATGTACTACCTCTACCATGCCATAATGATGACTACACTTACTTTATTCTTGTTTAGTGCAACATCTCTTTTCTTGCAATTGCCTACATTGATTCAAATTGCAGTTTTGGTCATATTGTTTATTTGACCAAATCATATTCGTTCAGGCTCCAGTTAGTGATAGAGAATACAAAGCAACTCTTCCTGAAACGGCTGCTATGATTGACTTGGCTTCAAGCAAGATCAAGGAAGGTCGGGGTTCAGATTTAATGCCTAGGGAAGCGGATCCATCTTCCCCTATAACTGCCTATAGGTAGGTATGCTTCTACTGTCATCTTGAAACCACCACATGCTTTTAGTTATTTGCCATTTTACAAAATCTGATTATAAATACCCCTTTCCCTAATAAGGGCTCTCTCGGTCTACATTATAGTTTACATTTATCTGTAGAAATTTCAAGTATTGGGAATGTGATATAATCATCTATCCACGTTCCAATGAGTTCATGGAAGCATTGGATATTCTTATGGGAAATACTAGGTCACATTAGTCATTATTGTGATTGATTTTGCTCCATGATCCTTTTTTCAGCATTTATGCCACTGTCTTTGTTTTTCCCCTCATTGAGAGTTCCAGTGTTTCGCAGATATAACTCCCTTTGTGCCTACATGGGGGATGATGACATATTCAGTTCTGACCTTAATGATGACCAGCTTAGAATGGGACTTGGACACATGGCTAACACTCCTTGCCAGGTACTAAACACCTTGCATGGGATATGTACTCACAGTAGCTGACGAATGTAACATTCATTAAAATAAAAAAGAATCGTATAAACATCTTAATCTTGGGAACTTTGGGGGTATAAAATTCTCTTTGTCCTCTAGAATAGGGTTATGACATCTATCATAAGGTTGTGCTGTATAACTAGGATTCTCAGTGTACAAGTTCAATAACTAAAAGGCAGAGCTTGGGTCTGTCACAAATTTCTTTCAGGTTATCTTTTCGATGGCGGATGAATATGTACCAGAGTACGTTGATAAGAAAGCATTGGTTGAAAGGTGAGAACAGACCATTCTGGTCCAGATAATCCTATTTGTAACATCTCTCTGTTGCATGCATGTGTGTGCATTTCATTATATGGCAGAGAGATAGAGAGATATGTCCCTTATCTGATTCGATGATTGGGTTGGTTTCTCGACTCCTGCAGCATTAATGCTCCTCGGGAGACATTTTTGCATTTAATTCAGCTTACCCTGTTTGTAACATCTCTATATTGTTTGGCTGTCTCTGCACGTTGTGTGTGTTTTCGCAGTGCTTAAAACCTATATCTGAGCAAATGATCATGTTGATCTTTAAACCCCTACAGATTATGCAGAGCGATGGGTGGTGCAGAGAAAGTGGAAATTGAATACGGGAATCACTCCCTCTCTAACAGAGTCCATGAAGCCGTGCAGGCCATTATCGACTTTGTTAAAAGAGAAGGACCCAACGGCTGGGATGATCCCTGGAGCTAATGCTCTGATTTTCTCTTTTTCATTTTCTTTCTCTCTTAAGCATTCATTTCTCTATAAATTCATCTTTTTCTATTTGATCATACTTAGTAATTTTGATTTTTCTTTTCTTTTTATATATTATAGCAAAGGCTGTGTGAATTTCATCAGTAGGTTAGTCCGAAAGAATTTGTATACTTTGTATTGATGATCCTTCTTTTCCCCCAAATGGAAGTTGAGTGCTGGCATTAATGATTAGTCTCAGTCGATTACGGAATTTTACTTTATTTTTCCTGTAAAGCTCGGAATGATCGCTTTTGCATCCCAAAATGGCTTTTGAGAATTCAATTAGCAATGACGATTGGTAAAATAGAGACAAAAAGAAGCTTGTTTTAGATATTAAATTCTTCAGAAGATCAGATCCAAACAATGATTTTTGGGATAATCATTTTCATGTAATCACGGAATCATCCGCTCTGGACTACACTTGACAGCCTTGATCTGCATCTCCTACTTCTTCCCATGTTGACTACACTATCACTTTCTAATTCAACATATTTCAATAATTTTTTTTACAAGAAAAAGGCTGACTGGTTTCAGCTAATCTCTCATTGCTTATGACATGGACGTAGCAGTGGAACTTACCAACAAAAACACAAATTTCCTGAGAAAGATCAATAATGGACTGCTGGTTTTACTGGGAGTTTCATATGTTGTTTTTCTTTCTTTTTTTTTTTACCTAAACAATTGACAAAATTCCAGGTCCAACAATGAATGAAGCTTTTTGACTATCTAGAATTAAAGCCACCAATCTACTGCCACTGTTCTAGTGTGGCTGTGGCAAATGGGGGTTGAGGAGTTGGTTCCTGCTTCCTTTGTGGTGGCCGGTGGGTGGTGATGGGTTGGTAAAGTTTTCTTTTGCTTAGAGTAAGTTCAATTTTTGGGTTTGTTAAACCAAAGTCTTTGCCTGTTACATCATCACATATCACTTGTTGGCAATTAATCATGAGAAGAAAAATCCCATTTTCAGGTGTGGAAACACACAAACATAAATTGGGATCAAGTGTTTGTTATCAGTTATCACTCAATTCCTCTCTTACTGTTACTTAACAAATACTTAAAGAAGGGTCAGAAGATTTATATGTACTCTACCTAAAGTGTTTAAAAATTTAACCGATCCACTGTTGAGGGATTTATTACGCCAATTATGGAGCAGCCCGGAAAAAAAAAATTTGCACACAACGAAAGAAGAAACAGGTGTTGAGCGAAGGAATGAGCCATGGCAGCAGGCAGCAGCTTGACACATTTTAAGTTTTCAACCATAATTTTATATTTCTGGTTCCATTTTCAATTTGGTGGTGGCCGGGTTGGTGCAATGGGCATAATAATGGAATGGTCCACCCATATATCATATATTTATTATTCGTATTGTAATAAATATGACAAGTAAACCATAAATACTCCTCGCACATGCAAAACACATGCCTGCCCTCTGCAGCCCACAATAGGGGACCCTTGAGATGAAAGTGGATTATTCATCAAAAACCACAGATGAAAATGTAAATTGAGAAGGGCAGCCAGCTGGTAACAAATTGTTATTGTAGCGGGAAAAGAAAGGAAGGAAAGGTGGAGGCTCAAGGATTGGCTTTACTTGGCTGTATTGACAGGTGTTTCATTAAATTCAAAGTAGCCTTTGAAAGCCCTTTTTCTGTTTTTTGCTGTTCACAGGTCTGCCGTTGCATTTTCACACCCCCACAACATTAGTTTCATGCTTAATTTCAACAAAGTTTGAGTTTGTTGTCTTTTTTTGGTAAGGCTTGCATTGAAATCTAAATATAGTAAATATCGCCATACATCATAACAAGTCCAACTCGACCAAAAGCCAACAAAGGCATATAACAACAGATGGAAAGTTCGTGAAAACAGAATAACAAAAACCCCCACTGGAAATTAACCAAGCAAACAACAAAAGCTAGCTACAACTCCCATTGCAAGCTAATAATTAACCAACACAACTGCAGATCGATTCCCTTGTGGACAGGACAGGTCTATGTTGAATATGGGTTTTGCTCCAACATTTAGGCTATATGCTCAATTTGGGGCATAATCTTTTAAAATTGGCTCAATTTAGGGCCTAAAAATACAATTCGAATAAATTGGAACCCATACTTAGTAAATTGTGACAAATTGAACCCATCCCTATATGAAAATCAATACTTGTCATATATATGCATTAATTTTGATAGAAAAAAAATGTCGTAAAATTAATTAAAAATCAAACAATATTAATCAAAATAAATTCAATACACGTGGCATAAAATAAAATTTTCACGTACTTTTAAATTTATATGTATGTTGCACACTAAAATTAACTAATAATGAGTTCAATTTGTCACAATTTACTAAATATGGGTTCTAATTTATTCGAATTGTGTTTTTAGACCCTAAATTGAACTAATTTTAAAAAATTAGACCCCAAATTGAGCATTTAGCCCAACATTTAATCCTGTCAAAGCAAGGCCCTGCAATCATTTTCTTCATGCTGTACTGTCTTCTTTTGCATGAAAATGTAATCATCAATGGTATCCACTCACACATATAACACTTGGAACTTGAACGAGGAAGAAATAAACCCCATCGACATCGTAGACTCCATGCATATATAAGCCAGATTTTGACTTGGGATTTCATTTCTAGTTCAATTTGAACCGTGTGGTCCTTTTGGACCTTTTCCACGTCCTTGCAACTCCCTCTCTCTCCTTTTTGACTTCGGATCTCCTTTTTTTTTTCCTTTTCTTTTTCCTTGGTTCTCTGATTAGTCGTATGAATGCATATGAGCAACATGCGATGGATGGGTTACTTGAAGATGAATCCCGCATATCTTTCACAATAATTTAGCTTGTTGGATGTTAGATTACTAAACTTGCTTTCATTCCTTATAACATTCTTGATAATCATTTATACACGTTCTGATTATTATTATTATTATTATTGGACCCACATTTTCTTAGACAATTTAAGAGGTCCATTATCATTTCCTTAGATTTTTCAAAAGGAAATAAAGTGATGTTCATTTCAAATTCAAGTTCAATCAGAATGTACGAGAACAAGATCCCCACCAAAACAAAATTGAAACTCTTGGTTTTTCCTTTAGAAAATAAAAATAAAAATAAAAATTTTGGTAGATTTGGTCCTCATCTCCTAATCAAGATCCAAATAATTCCGGATGGAACCATTCCTTAGATACTGTTGGGAAAGACAACCACTTTTTTGTCCTTTTTATATGTCCCAACATCTCATGTGAACTCCCTAAAAATTTAAAAAAAAAAAAGGAAAAAATGAAAATTAAATAATGCGCCGAATTGACATTACTGCCCTGCGTCCCATCACCGATGCCCTTCCCAACCTGTAAAGCAGTTCTTCGTGTCGGTGCCGTATTGGACCTTTCCAGATTCACGTATTTAACTGTCATTCCGGTGAAACACAAAGGGTATTATCGTCCATATGTACAAAGATTTTCAGCCTTTCTTGGAAATGTCCTGTTGGTTTCATTAAGATTTCCCCTCCTTGTCTCTCTCTTGTTTTGTCCATGATTAAAAACAAAATAGTGAAATTTATAAATCTGGAAAAAGAAAATTTAATTGGTAAATTAGCGACTGAAAATTTTTAATTAACAAATTTCAACATTTTATTACTTTTAATTCTATCTAAGAAATTTCACTAGTATAAAATTAAATTACAATTAGAATTAAATACCATATTACTGACAAAATTGTCTTTTAACACTTTTGAGCAGAATCATCAGTTCCAAAGTGTTTTTCATGCCATATGGAATTCTAATTCCTAAGCGGGTATATATTCAATTTGGGATCTAATTTTTAAAAATTGACTCAATTAAGGATCTAAAAATACAATTCGAATAAATTGGAATCTATGCGTAATAAATTGTGACAAATTGAACCCATATCTATATAAAAATCAATGCTTGTCATATATATGCATTAATTTTGATAAAAAAAATATCGTAAAATTAATTAAAAATCAAATAACATTAATCAAAATAAATTTAATACACATAACATAATATAAAATTTTCACGTACTTTTTAATTTATATATATATATTACACACTAGAATTAACTAATAATGAGTTTAATTTATCATAATTTATTAAGTATGGATTTCAATTTATTCGAATTATGTTTTTGGCCCTTAATTGAGCCAAATTTAAAAGATTAGAGCCGAATTGAACATTTAACCAATTCCTAATAAAAACCAAACTATATAACGTTGAACATAAATGGGCAAATTACTACTTCTACTAGTAAACAAATTTTGATTAAAAAAATAAAACTTAAAGGCAAAGAAAATAATAATATAAATCAAAGTTGTTGCTGTTGTTGTTCATCCAGGACAACTGGGACTAGGACATGCCCTTGGATTTGTTTTCTTTTTATAGATTCAGGGAAAGCAGGTGATTTTGTTTGATTTCACAAGCCATCCGTCAAAGCAAAAGTTATCCTTTTTCCCTGTTTCTGTAAGGCCAGAAAGGGTAGGCTGCCTGAATATTTACATTACAAGAAGTTGAAGTTCAGTCAGCTCTTTAAACAAATTCCTTCTTCTACATTGAAGCATATATGCAGTAAGTGGTACTACTATTATAGAGTATATATATATTTTTTCCCTTGATAAAATCAAAAGTTTTGTGCCTTAAAAAAACTTTTTCTTGAAACGTGCTATGTCGTCAAATTATATTCGTTCTTGATTCTTGAGCATTTTGAATAAAAAAAGGGTTCTGTTTTTCTTGCTTGGTTAGTTGAAAGAAAAAGGCTTTGTTTTTCTGGGTTGTTTACTCAAGTTGGTTGTTTTTTATTTTTATTTTTTGTGGTTTATTTTATTTGCAGATGCCAGAGAAAGGAGGGAGCTTTGTTCCACCGCCGTCAATTGCATGGATGCTTCGTTCGAGTCCATTGCTTCAATGGCGTTTTGGCTTGTTAACAGCTTTGGTTTTTGTTGGTATGGTGGTGGTTTGGAGCATAGATGGTTGCACTATCAAGAACTTTATCCAGTCTTGGCAGTTTAAACAAGATTACATTACCTTGAAAGTTAACTCCTTGGCTAATCTCAACCAAACTCACCAAAATCCAGCCCATTCTCTTCGAAACCTTACTTTAAATCCAACTTTAAACACAACTTTAAACACCACCCAGTTCCCCATTTTCAGTATAAACTCTAGTTTTGTTCCTGCCAATTCATCCCTGGAAACCTATAATGTTACCCAGTTTACCTCCGGGGAACTAGCCAACGCTTCCGGTTTGAAGAACCCCGCTGAGAATTTGACAAAGTTTAATGATTTGTCCAGTTCGAATTGGGTTTCAGCTGAGCTGGAGCACAACTTTACAGAAAATCTGTTAGCTAGATGGCTGGCTCCAGGAGGAGAGCCTTGTAAGGATTCTCAGACTATGGAAATCAAGATTCCTGGTTTGGATGGAAGGAGTTTGGTGGAGTTAGCTGCTGGTGAAATCCATGAGTTTATGTTTCAAGCCGTTGATGAGTCCGGGAATGGTCGTTGTTTAGGTGGGGATTACTTTGAGGCTGATCTTTCAGGAGAGTCATGGAAATCTAGGCCTCTGGTGACAGATTTTGGCAACGGGTCTTACTTGGTTTCTGTTCAGGTTCATCCTGATTTTGCTGGTGAATATAATCTCAGTGTGATTTTGCTTTTTAGACATTTTCAAGGTCTTAAATATTCACCTGCAAGGTTTGTTTATGATAAACAGTTACGCCATATAGGGATCAGGTTTTATAGGACTAGAGCTCAATTGCCAGAGCTGCAAATTTGTAAAAAATCTGATTTTAGTAGAGATGTTTGGTCTGGGAGGTGGACAAGACATGGAAAGAATGATGATTGCCAAATTAGTAATGATGGTAGATACCGATGCCTGGCACCAGATTTTCCATGTCAAAATCCATGGTGTAATGGTTCATTAGGAATGTTAGAGAGTAATGGTTGGGTATACTCTAGCCACTGTTCATTTAAGTTGTTTTCAGCTGATTCTGCTTGGGATTGCTTGAAGAATAGGTGGATTTTCTTCTGGGGTGATTCAAATCATGTTGACACGATAAGGAATATGCTTAATTTTGTCTTAGGTTTGCCTGAGATAAAATCAGTGCCTAGAAGGTTTGACTTGAATTTTTCAAACCCCAAAGATCCCTCTCAGACAGTTAGGATTACTAGCATTTTCAATGGTCACTGGAATGTAACGCAGAATTACTTAGGTTTGGATTCTTTGAAAAATGAAGACTTTAGGAACTTGATAAAGAAGTACTTCACAGAGGACAGGGTCCCAGACACTATCATCATGAATTCTGGCTTACACGATGGTGTTCACTTGCCTAATATAAGAGCATTTGCTCATGGGGCAGATTATGCAGCATCGTTTTGGAAAGAAGTTATGGAATCGGTGAGCCAGAGAGGGTTAGTAGTGCCACAGATAATTTTCCGGACCACCATTGCAACTGGTGGTTATGCACGATCACTGGCATTTAATCCTAATAAAATGGAGGTGTTTAATGGGGTGTTTCTGGAGAAATTGAGGCAGGCTGGGCTGGTTTCTGGCGTGATTGACAACTTTGATATGACTTTTCCATGGCATTATGACAACAGGTGCAACGATGGGGTTCATTATGGCAGGGCTCCGCTAAAGATGAAATGGAGAGATGGTGAGATCGGACACCAGTACTTTGTTGATCTCATGTTGTGTCATGTGCTGCTGAATGTTCTATGTGCAAGATAGCAGAGCAAGAGATAGAAGGTTTGCTGGATTTTCTGGGTGGAGAGCCCTTGGAAAGTGGCATCTGTGACACCTGGAAACTAGAGTCATGGAAATTGCAGGCAGCGAGAGAATGCAGGTAGAGACAGTTTGAGCTTGTGCCTGGAGGCAATTTTATGAGGCAGAGTTCTATAAACTACGGTTCATATTAGTCATTTGAGTAGAGTCGGCATTCTTTATTTGTTTATTGATTTATTATTACTATATATAAAGGTCTAGATATCTAGCTTATATTAAGCCTTCTTCCCTTGTAGATCATTAGAAGCCCTAGATTTTCAAAGACTGAATTTTGTATATTCATAATCATACGGAATTGTAGTCGTTGCTCGTGTCTGGTAAAGTTGGAACATCAAATCCGTCCAAGTGGCATTGAGGTTCACTAGTTGCCAGGCATCATAATTCTTTGTCCATGTCTCTGGATATTCTGCTTTGTTCTATGTACAATAGTGATTTCATGGCATTGGTTGGCCTCTATTTGCTGCATATCTAGAGTTGTGGAACTTGTATCTGACTTGGAGCAAATTTTGAATTAAGCAAATTACTCTGCCATCAGATTTGCATGGATTTCTTCCGAAATTTTCTTCAACTTTTTCCAAAGAATATCCAATAACAATCTTTGGGTTTTCCCCCTACATTCAACTTTGGCATAATTTATGGTGGGCTCAATCATTTCAGAAAAGTGTCTTTCTTTTTCTCCCTCTCTCCCCTTTTGAGTGAAAGTTAAGAACTTTGACGCATGCATCATAATGACTAGCTCCTAGCTAGCATCAGCGGCAGATGAACGAACTTGGTTATCTTGACAGATACATTTAAAGCTTTAGTTTGAACTTTGATTGGTGCCATGGACCTTTCTGTAAGAACATAATGATTAATCTTAATTCTCAAAGTCCACCAACAACTTCATGGAGCGAGCAAGCAAGGTTTGGTTGACTGGCTAACCCCACTACCTCTTTCCATGGAATTTGCCACTTTGGGCTTTTAATAGCCATTGCAGGTCCGTTTCTTTCTTCAGATGCAAACTGACTAAAGAAAAATGGAAATGGCTTTTGGGTTTGCATCCAATATGGACCATGAATAGCATCAACTAAACTGGAAATGGGCTTCAATTGGGCTTGGGATGCAGTTTGGGTTTATGAATTAATGAATTAGTTTGATTTCTGTCATTATAATTTAATTTTTCTAAGCTTAAAAAAGATTAAAAGGAAAAAATTTTCAGTTTGATTGAACCAGAAATTAGAAAAAAAAAAAACTTTTTATTTTTAGTTCCTTTACATGTCGCCTGTCGGCTTAACTTAACCCTTAATCACACGCAATTAATAAATCAACACCTCATTTTAATAAGTAAATAAATGAATATTTTTAATTTTAATTACTTTTTCCCTATCAGTTAGGGAAAAATTAATTAGCCCTCAATCAAACAAAAATAAAGATAAAAAAACGATGCTTCCTGCACTCTTGCAAAGCCTATCCAAATCCGAATAAATTTGGCCCTTTTTCAATGCCAGAAATTCCAATAAATAAAAGGAATTGAAATAGAAACAATCAGACAAAAACCCATAAATCTTTGACTGTTTGTTAGGCTAAAACCGCAAGAGAAAAACCAAACAGAAAACTGAGAAGATTGTAGTACATTTTTGTTGTTTCTTTTAACTTTTCAGAAATCTGGCAACCATAGAAGGATTAAGGGCACGTTCATCGTTGAAACAAGCGATCCTTGATATCAACAACGACGACGAAGAGTGTAGGCCGTGGCGTCGTAGGTTGTCAATGGCTTTCACCTGGGGCTCGGCTCTCAGGATCACTCTTCTTCTTCTTCTTGTTGCTGCCGTGGTCTTTGCTTTTTTCACCCTCCCCGTTGAAAAGGTTCGGTTTTTCTAGCTATTCACGCGTTTCCTTGATCTGGGTGAATTTTATTTTCTCCTTTTGATTGATAATTTTGCTTGATTTCATAAAACTTTGTAGGTTATTCAATCTGGGTAATCCTGTATTTTCTTTTTTTTATTCATGGTGTTGCTTGTTTCTATGATTCTTTTAATTTTCCTAATAGGTTGATTCTTATTTTAACTATTTGCTTAATAAATTTTGGATGTTTGGGTGTTTATGTTGATTGAAAATTTGGAATGTGGGATTTTTCTAGTCGAATGAGTTTCTTATGTGTCTCATTTTGGAGCTGTTTTTGTACATAATTTCCTATTTTTTTACTTTTGGCATGAGATTATGAGTACAAATTTGTGATTTTGTTCTTAGGTTTCCGGAATAATTTGCAACCAAGCGTTGCCTTTTGAATCAGATATAATTTCCTAATTGTATTCCATTCGCTGAAACTATTACAGAATGCAAATAGGATTCGGGTTATAACTAGGATTGAAATTTTGAGCCTAATGGGATTCTGGTTCTCCCCAGCTTTTCAAATTCTATGCCCGTTTGTTATTTTGCTACAGTCTGTGTGTTGATGAAAATGGTTTTCCTTGCAGATTCTGAAGGATTTTTTGTTATGGGTTGAAAAAGATCTTGGACCTTGGGGTCCACTTGTGCTGTAAGTCACTTGAAACCCCCTAGTAACTTTTGACTTTTAATTAGTATGTCGTATTATGTTTGCTTCGCTTTTAGTAATGCAATGCGATTTTTTGTATTAATCATGATAATATGTCAATCTACAAAGTCTGATTTAAATTGTTCATCGTTGAGACATCGCCAAACCTGGGGTGAATTGAAGTTAGTTTGCTTTGTTCTTACAGTCTTTAGCATTATGTTTGCGTATATCCTAATTTATGTAAGTGAAAACTGCATTATCTTCTTATGTTATACATGAGAAGAACATAACTTCATGTGATTGCCATCATTAGTGAATAGAATGCACCTGAGCAGGTATTTGTATTTAGGCTCTCGTTTATGTAGAGTATCCCTAAATTCGAAGGGGTAATTCCCTGTTTTCTAGTGCTTTAATCAGTTTTGTAGGACTTAATTCTGAAGTGGCTGGAGTTTTTTACCTTCCTACTGTTTTTTCCTGGTTGATGTGCAGGGCTGTTGCTTACATTCCTTTGACAGTCTTGGCTGTTCCAGCTTCAGTGCTTACTGTAAGCAATAAACTCCCGTTCTTGTACTCTAGGATAGCCAGATTTGTTATCATTTTGTAACACCATATAAAATATTCTATTCCTTGTTTATTTTCCCTTTTCCATTTATGAGTGCTTTTTTCCTTGTCTTGATATATGTTCTGGTTCTTACACTCCTTCTTATGAAAATGGGCACATATTGATTTGACAGTTTGGTAAAATTATGTGCTGCCTATTGGACAATTGAAAGCATCATAAACTTTTTTCACCCTGGACTTTTGTTTCACATTATTGGAGGAAAGTTAATCTGCAGTTGACTTGCATTCTTACAGTTAATGGTGATATTAAACTATCTGTATTTTTTTTTACTTCTTTTTTTATATTTTATGGTTGTGACTTCTCTTATTCAATTTCCTATTGCTACATGATATACTTTGCTCTGCAATGCAAAGTTGTAGATTGAAACCTCCTTCCAGATGCAAAATAGGAAAGAAAAGGATTTAATCTTACAATGTACTCTGTTTATCTTTCAGCTTGGCGGTGGTTATCTTTTTGGATTGCCTGTTGGCTTTGTTGCGGATTCAATTGGTGCAACTGTTGGTGCTGGAGCAGCATTCCTTCTGGGCAGAACAGTATGTTTGTGAATTGATTTCCGTAAAAACTTTTAGCGTTACGTCTTAACAGTTTATCATTCATTGACAAAGCAACTTATTGGCATGTTGGATATCTCTTTCCATAATATTCTTTTTCTGCATTATGTGTATTTCCATTATTTATTTATTTTTGTGTTTCTCATTCAGTTTTCTATTTATAATGTTTTTCTTGTACAGATTGGGAGATCATTTGTCGTTTCTAGGTTGAAGGATTATCCTCAGTTCCGATCAGTAGCAATTGCAATAAGGAGATCTGGCTTTAAGGTTTGTTAGCAATCATATTCTTTTTTAAAAGGATTATTCTTGGTTCTAAGCCATGTCTATCTTTGACTTTGAGGTCCCATTTCAGAACACCATATTTCATTGCTCAAATTTATGCTTGTTTGGTGCCCTGGGTGTAAGTCGTTCTTATTGCATTGGACTGTGTTAAGCAATGCGGTGGTATCACAACTTCATGAGAAAGTTCTATTAGCCACTGAGTGGAATAACAAAATGTGTCTTATGCAATGTTTTGTTTTAAGTGGAGCAGTTATTATATGTCACAACCATGGAAAACATTGCTCAAAATGCTGTCTGATTTCTAAATTTTCTTCTGTTCTTGGACAGATTGTTTTGCTGCTTCGGCTTGTACCCTTACTTCCTTTCAACATGTTGAATTATCTGTTGTCTGTGACCCCTGTCTCATTAGGGGCATACATGCTGGCCTCGTGGTTAGGAATGATGGTATTTTCATCTCTATTGAACTATCACATTCTATTGTTCATTCCAATAATTTCGACTTGCCGTTATGTGTGTTTCAGTGTTGGTGGTTTATCACACTTGGGATTTTAACATTGAAAATGGTGTTTGTTGCAGCCAATAACCCTTGCTTTAGTTTATGTTGGAACAACTCTTAAGGATCTTTCTGATGTGACACATGGATGGAGTGAGTTTTCAACTGCTCGTTGGGTAAGTGATCTTATTCTTTATATATGTTCTCTTGTTTATGGAAATTTCTTTATTTTGAATGATTTGGGTGGACATGTTCTGCTGAAATATGTTTCATTTCTTGCCCTTTAAGCGAGGAAAATGTAGACAATCTGTTTATTGTTGCTTTTTCTATAGTACTGTCTAGTGACAGGCCCGAAATGGACCACTGTTCATTTTTCGTGTTATTTTGTCTTGTATTTTGATCCATGTTTTCTTATGAATGCAGGCATTTCTCATATTGGGCCTTGCTGTGTCTGGTAAGTTGTTATTCATTTGTAAATGCATGCAAATAAATGAGTAAGTGATAATTTGCCTCTCTCCCTTTCTCTCTTGCTTGTTGTCTCAATGGCTTGCTGTGTCCCTCTTTCTTCTTATTTATTTGTTTTCTCAAACTACGTACTAGGAGAATCCCAATCTTTACTGTGTCAAATAGTACCTATAAAATTGTTAAGCAATGTGAGGGATGGTACCGGAAGAAGATAGGAGTAAATTAGTACAAGGTTATCTTTTTCCCTCAAAATGTTAGATGATTTAATTAAGAAGTGTACATGTTATTTTTGCCCACTTGGGTTGTACACACATTTCATTTCTTACAACCTTGACCTTAGGCTATACATGCAGTAAACACATAATGTCACCTTGAAGGTGAAGAGCTAGCATCGTAACTGCTGGGTCTTTTTGCTTCTTTTTTTCTTCTCCCTTAGTATTTTGAAGTCTAATGTTTTGACTTGTAGAGTTGGGCTTAATGTAATAAATTTCAGGTTAAAATGGAAGGTCATCATCATAATCAAACATGACAAAGCATTGATGAATTAAGATAGAATGTTATGTTATAAAATCATATTGGATGAACAAAGATAGGTTCTGCTACAGGATTCTTGAAAATTTAGGATTTTCTCACCTTTATTTTGGTACTACTTTAATTCTGTGGTCAATGGTAGTCAAGAGAATACTTGACTTCACAAACTATTTCATTTGAATTTGATATATGATCCTCAGTTTATATGGCTTGCAACTTATTGAATTTTGCATTGTTCATTTTCGTGCAGTGATTTTAATGATTTGTGTGACTAAAGTTGCCAAATCAGCTCTCGAAAAGGCATTGGCCGAAAACGAGGATGTAGATAGCATGATAGGCTCGCCACAGTTGCCCATTGTGGGTGAAACTCCGGTGGATCTGCACCAGCCTCTCATAATTAAGATAGACTCTGCCGAAGACACTCATGAAAAGTAAACTGAAATTATCTGTAAATTCTTGCTCTACCTTCTTCATAAGCCGCGCTTCTCATATCAGTGGCAATCGGTGCTTCTCATATGTGATTTGTACAGATTGCCTCGTTGGCCTGCTTAGTTCTTTGATAGATTTAGTTCATAATACAATTGAGATATTGTTGGGAATATGTCATGTGAGTGTACTTTGTTTACTGGAAATCAATGAAATAATTGTTTTTTCACCCCTTTTCATGGGGTACACGATGCTTTAAGTATGCCGATTTAGTGCTCTCTTTCTCATCACATGTATGTATGCACGCTCATTATTATACTGTGTTCAGAGAGCTCCTATAATCTTATTCAGCAAGATAAGCCATCAGAGAACTATGGCCATGAACTAATGATGGGAGTGGGTCACATTTGTTTTTGCGTGTGGACCTTGTGAATTGTGTCTCAAGACATGAATCTTTCTCGATGGGGATTATAAAAGTGGGAAGTTGAAGGATAGGCATAAGAAAGTGGCTCGACATTTGTGGATCTTTGTATTGTTTTCACGGCCTTGTCCCTTGATTTCGCAAATGCACTTGCAAGTCTGAAAGTCTTGTAAGTATTTTTAAAAAGAGGGGAAAAGCGGTAGTTGTTTCGAAATGGGCCGGGAGGTACAGGCGCCTGCTATTGGGTGAACAGTAACTTCCCTTGATGGCGAGTGATTAACGCTGGCTGCCCTGCCATGATTAAAAGAAGGAATGTTAAGGAAACCTGAAAGGCTGAAACCCTCACTTTGGAGACATCGACCCTGTTCATATATCCATGCTAGATGGTCCAAGTTACCCCCTTTTTCTTCTGTTGTCCAGCTGGACTTTTACATATTAAAATTGGGTTTAGGGGTGAACTGATTTCCAGGAAGAAAAAACAAAAAGGTGTTAGTTTGAGACTTGAACAGGAAAAAAGAAAGAATCAAAAGCAAACTCCAATGATAAAAGATGAAGCAACATCATACCCAACCTCATCGTGGTGGGTGCCATCAACTTCCTTTTTCACCTTCTCAATCAACCAAGAGGAAAGCCATTTGCTATGGAATGCTAAGGTCTTTTATTAGTAGTTATTTTTTTAACCAAATCCCACCTTACCTTTCCCCATTGTCTACTTGTGTTGAATTTTGGGGGTCTTAGGGGCCCTCTCATTAATTCCTTTGCTGAAAGGCTTAACATCAGGGCAAGGAATAGCTTGTATGGTGCACTTCTCTGTGTTGACTGTATCTTTTGAAATACAATCAAGACTGCAGAAATCACGTCCCCCTTTTGGTGGGGTCACTAACAAATAATCACAGCCGTTGATGCAAGAGCAAAAGTTATTAAGTTGAGACCCTTGATATATATATGATTCTAAACATAGACTAGAAAAGTTTGTTGAGTAATTTTCCATTACAGAATGCATGTAGTTTCCAAGACTCAGGTTACCAAACGTTTTGAGTCCTTCAGAAGGAAAATGCCAGGGTTTGGGATCTTTCCCTTAGGAGGGTGCTTCGATGGATGCCGAGATCATACTCAAGCGTCAGGATTCGGCACCAGAGTGTGGAACCTGAGTGACAGACCCGTGGAGCTTCAAGTGAGAGTAGGATCGATACTGAAAAAGGTTCACACATTGAAACCAGGGTGTTCAAAGAGACTGAAATGCAAGAGCATATACAAGGCCTATATGCCTGGCAGAAGTGGCAACAGCAGCGGCGGAGGAATGAAGAGCTTGCTTTATTACTATGATGAAACCTGTCATCCTTACATTTGGGTACATGACACCGGGGGCGATTCTTCAAGAATGGTTAAGCAGCAGTATATTAGTCTTGAAGACCTCAGAGATTGTTCAGAAATAAGAATATTTAGAGATCATCAGAGAGGCTGCATATCAGTCCGGAAGAAACCTAGGCCTGACTTTTGCTGAAACATTAATCAGCTCCAGCTCCTTCCCTTTGTAAGTCTGCACTGTTCTTTGCTTGTTCATGGGGATTAATACTTGTTTTCAGCGATTTTTTCCCCTTCATCCTTTATACCCTCTTCCTTCTAATTATCAGATGATCTTTTTCCTTGTTTCTTGGTTTTTGTGTTTTTGAAGAAGTCAAGATGCTACTGTTACGTTACAACTTTACATGTTACAACATATGTAACAAAAAGATTAATGGTCTTGTTGTTTTCTTTCTGTAAACTTAGATTTTGGGAACAACAACTTTCTGCTAAAAAGCAATTTAGAATTCCTTGCACTGGGGCATTGGCTATAATATTCTAGCAACTACACAACTAAAACACGAGTGTCTTTGGCAATTCAATGGCAATTACGAAATTAAATTAAAGGGATGATGAACGCAAATTATAAATAAAGACTCATCACGAATATTTTGGAGAAGGATACATATGGTACCTCATACCATCTTCTTCTTCCGTTTTCTCGGCCGGGCCATGAACTTTCTGACTGTTCAACAGGAGTGTCTTTGATATTAGTCATGATCTTTCCTTTCTCTCAGCCTACAATTCGGTTTCTGTTTCTCAATACAAGGCCAGACTAGACTCTCCGAATAGGCAACAACGTTAATTGAACTCATAAATGGATAACCATTATGTGATTGACACTTGCAAATCTCACGCTTTTCAAATTTTCTTCCTTCAGCGTCAAACCTTGTCAATCTAAATCTTGCATTGGCCAAGATAATTTGATTGTCCTTTGAGAAGCACACGGGCATATGGATCTCGCAATTAGATTGAAAGGGAGCGTTAAGCAATCTAGTCCAGGATTGCCCCACACCGTATTCCTTCATTATCCATAATTCAACAAGGAATAGGATGATGAGCTTCGATCAAAATCGGCAACAGATAAGCAAAGTCTTCCATCAAGAACCCCCAAGCAAGCAAAGGTATGACGAGCATCTTTGTCAGGCAACGGCGACTCGAAGAAACTCTCCGTCTTCAAATCAAAAGCAACAAGTTTATAAACACACCATTCGTGGCTCAAATGACGGTCTTTTTTCCTTGTAGCCAATTGAGAGTCCCATTAACGAAAGATCCACACCTTGCATCATGTGGGTGAAACAATAGTGTCTTAGGGGGAAGTTTTTGAATAATTCTCCAGCAATTCTCTCTCGTAGAAAACATAGCAACTTTCTCTTCCGAATCATCTATGTAATTATCAGTTCCTTCAACCCGGACAGCAAAAAACACTTTGTAATCATCAGAGGAGGAGTCATAACCGAAGCCAAATAAATATTCAGGACAGAAATCCTTCGGGGGGAAGAGGCTTATCTAGTCGAAGACAAGGATTCGGTAAGTGGCTGTAGTCTCCAGTTGACGGATTCCACAAGTAAAAGTCCTTGCCATCCTGAAAAGCTAGGCATATCGAGCCATGACATGAACCCACAACTATCCGACCCATGGAACCAAATCTTTCGGCAGGGAAATCAAGCCTTGAAATTGCACCATCATCGGCAAAAGGGGAAGCCTTTTCATAGTCCAAAGACTGGAGCTGGCAAGATGAAGAAGATATAAGAATGTGAAGGGAACTTAATTTAGGAGATTGTAATAATCGTTTTAAGTGCATTCTGGCAAAGGACTGATCACTAGAGATCAAGGAGTCACATGACTTAGACAGGCATCTAAGTCTTTGAAGAGTCTCGATGGGCGATCGTGAAAGGATATCTTCCACGATATCTTGAGGAAGAACCACCATTCCCCTTGGAATCACCATGTCAACCCTAACAATAAGAACGAAATTTGGAGAAAGAAGGTAAACTGTTTTTCTAGTACGAAGGATTTAGCCGCTTAGGTTAATGGCCAATTAGCTTCTTCTATATATGGTAAGTATAAAGAGAGTTGGACTCGAAAACCAACTCCTATTTGACAAAGGATGATTGGAGTGCTTAATAACAAAAATAAAAATCTCCTAAGTAAAATCAAGTTCAGCAAGCTTCCTTATGACAAAGTAACTATAATTTAGCCTTTTTGTTGATGTGGGTAATATTGGTTACTGTCTACATGTAAAATTATGACTTAAATATAAAAGTAAAAAATTCTCTAGGCCCTTAATATCTATACTTCTATACGTATATATTATTTATATCCCCGATTAAATCTCCTTTCTACCCCTCTAATTTAACATATGATGATTTCCTTACCGTACTGTATGGTAATTTCATAAGAATAGAGTTAATGTGGTGTGCAAATACCCTTTTTACCTTCTCAATTGAAAATTAGTTTTGGGTATGGATTAATTCGTAATTTTTTCCAAAAAACTTATTTTTCTAATACTTTTTACATTTATTTAAAATAATTAAAAGTGAGAGTTTAATTTTTTTTCTAATTCAATGTCTTAAAATTTGTGTTGACATTTATTCTTTCTATTTTGACTTTGTAATTTCCTTTTATTTTCTCCCATAAATAAGTTTATTAGTTTATTAATTTTTAAAATTTTCTTTAATTGTTATTTGTGGAGTTATATGAATATCATATTCGTATTTTTTATTTTTTTCTCAACAAATTAATTAAATCAAATTTCATATATACCCGCAGCGTTAGCATAGGGGCAAATTGCTAATATATGTTAATTCTATCCCATATTAAACTCCCTTTTAGGCCCTCTAATTTGGCATATGATAACTTTTTTATTGGCATGTATGGTAATTTCATATGAAAGATGTTAATGTGGTATGGAAATGTCATTTTTACCTTCTCAAGATTTTTCCTTGGTTTGGGGTCTTGTAACCAATAAGTTTTTTATATATATTTTTTAATTTTCTTAATTCTCTCTGTATTTAAAATTCATATTTGAAAGTAATTCTTTATGGAGATTAAAAAATCATTAAAATTAACAAGAAAGTTGTGCTAACATTTATCCTTTTTTTTAGTTTTTTTCATTTATTTTCTCTTATATATATTAGTTGTTAATTTTTTAATTTTATTTAGTTGTTATTTGTTGAGTTATTGATGATGAACATCATATTAGTGTTTTTTTTTCTTTTTTCGTCAATGTTTTAGCAAAAAAGAAAAGTTAATGTTGATAATTGTTATTTTGGTTTCATCAATATTTCAGCAGAGAACTTCTATTTCAATGCAAACATATTGAATAACAAATTAGGTTTAAGCTCTCGTTTCGCGTCTGGATCATTATAATTTAAGTATAAAATTTCAAACAAATCAACAAAAGAAATGAAGAAATAATTACCTTTCAAATTTTATAATCCCTATATAAAAATTAGATGATATAAGAATAAAACATGACATTAAAAGGAAAAAGAATTGCCATTATAATATTTTTAGAAAAAACAAAAGTCTTTAAAGATATTATCATAATCTTTTTGTTTGTTATCCTTTTGGGTATTTATTTAAAGATATTAATTGTAAAAAAATATTTTTAGAATTACTTAATTCAACAAAATATTAAAAAAATCAAAATTGTCATTTGGTACTCTCTTGGAGCCCCATTTTACAACTACTTTAAAATAATGTAAGGTTTTACAACAAATCATCTTTTTTTTTGTGTAACCAAGGGTATCCCTAGGCCTTTAGCTCAAGACTAATCTCTTTCGAGCCGGGTTGGCCCACTATGGGAGTAAAGCTCTCCCAACAATGATTTTCTCCATTCACAAAACTCAAACTCGAGACATTGTTTAAGGAGAACAAGTGCCAAACCACTTGAACCAACCAATTGTTGGTTACAACAAATAATCTAATACAAAATGTTACAATATTATACAATAAATTTAAAATAAAGTATTGATTTTCATAAATCCTGAAACGTAAACGCGGGCATACACATTTGCCTACCAAGCCATGAAAGAACAGACTTGACACAGTTCGTCCAATTGAAAGAAAATAAGAAATGAACAAAGACGTTTCGTTGATTCAGGTTTTTGAGAGAAACCGTCAGCAATTTTGTATAAAAGTAAAAAGCATATGATTAAATTAAACCACTAGAAGCTTTATTAGGCCCACAACACATTTGCCTAGCAGTAGCTACCTCCTGTTCGCAACTTCATTACACTACAACCAATAATTTCTTTTCTTTTCTCTAATGAGGAAAAAAAAAAAAAGAAAACAATTGTGGATGCCAAGAATTCGCCTTTGGCATTAATCTGAACTTGGATTCGATCTCAATCTTTTCCTATTAACAAAATCGTCGAGCCAAAGACCGGATCGATGAAGGATCGATATGGAACCTCATGGCATCTTTCTCCGTTTTTGACTGTTAATAGGAGTATGATCTTTAACATTAGGATTAATAATCTTGATTTCTCTCAGCCTACCATTCGATTTCTGTTTCTCAACACAAGGCCAGACTAGACTCTCCAAATAGGCAACAACTTCATATGAACAAATAAATGAACGACGACCATAATGAAATTCACACTTGCAAATCTCACGCTCTGCAAAATTTCTTCCTTCAGCGTCAATCCTTGTCAATCCTTTGAGAGGCACACTGGCAGATGGAGCGGGTAATTAGATTGCAAGGGAGCATTAAGCAACTAGTCCAGGATTGCCCCAAACCGTACTCTTTCATTATCCATAATTCAACAAGGTAGGATGATGAGCTTGGATATATAAATCAGCAACAGATAAGCAAAGTCTTCCTCCAAGAATCCCTAAGCCAGCACAGCAATAACGAGTATCTTTGTCAGGCATTGGCAGCTCGAAGAACCTCTCCGTCTTCAAATCAAAAGCAACAAGTGTATAAGTACAAAACTTGTACCGATCCTGTTCTTTTGTTTGTAGCCAATTGAGAGTTCCATTAACGAAAGTTCCACACATTGCATCACGCCGGTGAAACAATAGTGTCTGAGGGGGAAGTTTTTGAATAATTCTCCAGCAATTCTCTCTCGTAGAAAATATAGAAACTTTCTCTTCCGAATCTTCTATATAATCAGTTCCTTCAACCCGATGCATCCAGTCTTTTGAGACCAAAAAACACTTTGTAATCATCAGAGGAGGAGTCATAACTGAAGCCAAATGCGTATGTATAAAAATAAGAGAAATTCTTTCGTTAGAAGAGGCTTATCTAGTCGAAGACAAGGATACGGTAAGTTGTAGTAGTCTCCAGTTGACGGATTCCACAAGTAGAAGTCCTTGCCATCCTGAAAAGCTAGGCATATCAAGCCATGACATGAACCCACAACTACCCGTGGGTAACCAGATCTTTCGGCAGGGAAATTAAGCCTTGAAATCGCACCTTCATCGGTAAAATTCTCATAGTCCAAAGACAGGAGCTGGCAAGGTGAAGAAGATATATATAAGAATGTTTTGGGAACTTAACTTAGGAGATTCTAATGCTCCTTTTAAGTGCATTAATCTAGCAAAGGACTGATCAGAGATCAAGGAGTCACATGATTTAGATGGCATCTAAGTCTTTGAAGAGACTCGATGGGCAATCGTGAGAGGGTATCTTCCAAGATATCCTGAGGAAGAACCACCATTCCCCTTAAAATCACCATGTCAACCCGGGAAATAAAAAATACAAAAATCCGAAATTTGGAGAAAGAAGGTAAACTATATATATTTCTCCGAAGAAGGATTTAGCCGCTGAGGTTTATATAAAAGGAGAGTTGGACTGACCTATTTGGTGAAGGATAATTAGAGTGCTTATTAAAAAAATAAAAAAAGTTCTAATTAAAATCAAGTTTATAACCAATTTCTATTGGATTAAGTGGAAGGAGTTACGCCCTTTAAGAAAGGTCCTGGTTTCAAGAGTCTTAGTAAATGGAGAAAACAGACTTGAGGTTTTCATATCAAGTTCAGCTAGCTTCCTTGTCCCTTGGTCACAGTGTATTGGTTACATGTTTATGTGTAAAATTGTGATTAAATATAAAAACGAAAAATTCTGTAAATTTCCTTAAAATAATAAATTAGATCTTATAAAATGATATAATTAAAAATAGTCACATGACATGAGTTGAATTCCAAGCCACGAAAGAAACATGAGTTGGATCCACAAGAAAAATTAAGTCCTTGTCCAATTGAAAGAAATGAACAGAGTTGTTGGTTCAGGATTTTGAGAGAAACCATCAGCAAATTTGCATAGAAGTAAAGCATATGATTTAAATTAAACCACTGCTAGAAGCTTTACTTGTTCACATGAACTGCCCACAACACATTTACCGAGCAGTAGCTACCTCCTTTTCACAACTTCATTACACTAATTAACAACCAATAAATTAATTGTGACGGTAACTGAATTACTCCAAGATGTCTGGAATTCCCCATTAGCATTAATCTGAGTTTGAATTTGAAATCATTCTCAATCTTTTCGTATTCACAAAATCGCCAGATCGATGAAGGTAGCAGCAGCCCTGAGACGGAGCAAAGGTTCAAAAAATTATTTCTTGCTAGCCAAATCTATTGTTAACTGTAAAATCAAGTCCCACTGGATCAATTAAGGCAGGACATCGTAAAAATCTTAATATATAGCTATATATATATAACAAAAGAAACATACTGTGGAAAAGATTTAATAAGGATAACTGAGAAAACCAAAAAAAAAAAAGATTTAATAAGGATATATATAGGTACCTCATAAGAAGTATTCTTCCTTTTTCTCATTCCATCATACCAACTTTCAATGGGAAGATGAGTATTTTTAAGATTGGGCGAGATGAGACCCTCCAAATAAGCAACAGCCTGGGACTGACATTGGCTAGGATTTTGATAATGTTCTTTACACTCGCACATCCTACGCATTCGAAATTTTCTCTTTTGAACGTCTAAGTTTATCAATTCCTTTTGGTCTGTGACCAAAATAACTTGATTGTCCTTTGAAATGCACAAGGGATGATGGCCCTGGTGTTTATAAAATAAAAATGGAACATCAGGCAGTCTAGTCCATGATTTTCCCCACACCGTACTTGTTCATTACCCATAATTCAAGGTATGGCACGCAGGATCGATTATTATGGACGGTGAAGCAAAGTCTTCCTTTAAGAACCCCCAAGCCACAGGCAGGTAACGGACTAGCTCCATTGGGCATGGGCAACTCAAAGAATCTGTCTCTCTTCAAATCAAAAGCAACAATTGTAGAAAGGTTGTCGTCAATTCTTTTTGGTGATATCCAATTGAGACATCCATTAACGTGAGATGCATAACTCGGACAACGGCTGAAGAAATTGTCGTTAGGGGGCAATTGTCTAATAGTAGTCCAACAATTCTGTCTCATGGAAAATATAGAGATTCTTACATTGCTTCCTACAACCTCAGCACCAGAGCAGGATATTTTCATACCAAAAAGCTCTTTGTAATCATCAGAGGACGAGTCATAACCAAAGCCATAGGCAAATGAAAAAGTAACAAGATTAGTTGCAAGGGGCTTATCTGGTGGAATACAAGATCTGGCAACTCGTTATACTCTCCAGTTGATGGATTCCACTAGAAAAAATTTTTGTCCGGTTCAAAAGCTAGGCATACCAAGCCATTACATGAACCCAGAACTTTCACGGGACGATTGTCAGGTGTTTTGACAGGGAAATGAAGCTTTGAAAAACCGTTTCCCTTTTCCTTTTCATAGTCCAAAGATATGAGATGAGATTAAAAGATGTAGATATATACAAGAATCTTTTGGGGATTAAACTCAGGCAATTGTAATGCTTTCTCCATGTGCAATCTAGCAAAAGACTGTAGAGATCAAGGAGTAACATAACTTGGACATGCACCAAAATCTTCGCAGAGACTTGAGGGGCAACCGTGAGAGGATATCCTCCATTATATCTTGAGCAAGAACCACCATTGCGACTATGCTCCGATGTCAGCTTTCTCAATTTAATTCCCTAGGGCTACTTACTTTTAAATATTATAAGTGATAGAACAGTAAAGACAGAGTAGAAATTTCTGGTATATTGATTCAACATAGAGTACAAGGTTATATACAAGTGTAGAGAGAAAATTAAGGAATAAAAGAATCAATCTAAAATTAATTCTGATTGTGTAATCTGCAAAGCTGATTTTGTGGCTAGAGTTTAGTTCCCACGTTGAATTTCATCAGATTTTGTGGCTAGAGTTTAGTTCCCACGTTGAATTTCATCACTCCCCCTCAAGTTGGAGTGTGAATGTCAAGAACACCCAACTTGCCAAGTAACATGTGGAATGCTTCTTTGCCGAGAGGCTTAGTAAAAATGTCAGCAAGTTGATTGGTTGAAGCGATATACTTGGTCTGAAGAATGCCAGATTGTATTTTTTCTCTAACAAGGTGACAATCCAATTCAATGTGTTTTGTGCGTTCATGGAAAACTGGATTAGCCGCAATGTGAAGTGCAGCCTGATTGTCGCAATATAGGGTCACTGGTTGGGAATGAAGAATGCCAAGATCTTTCAACAAATATAGCAACCATTGTAATTCACGGGAAGTCAAGGCCATTGCTCGGTATTCTGCTTCAGTTGAAGAACAAGAAACAGTGGTTTGTTTCTTTGTTTTCCATGATATTGGTGACTGCCCAAGAAAAATACAGTAACCTGTGGTGGATCTCCTTGTCATTGAACAACTTGCCCAATCAGAGTCACAGTAGGCAGTTAAATGCAAAGGACTAGAGGAGGAAAGTAATATGCCTTGACCAGGAGAACCTTTTAGATACCGAAGCAGGCGAAGAGCGGCATCCCAATGAGTTTTCCTTGGTTGGTGCATGAATTGACTTAAAATGTTGACACTATACACAATATCTGGACGGGTAATAGTCAAATAGATTAAGCGACCAACTAATCTTCTATAAGGAGAAGGATCTTCAAGCAATGAACCATCACTATCATTGAGTTTCAAGTGTTGTTCCATGGGAAAATCAGCAGTACGTGCCCCCAACAAACCTGCATCTTCAAGAATTTCCAAAGTGTATTTTCTTTGACTAAGATAAATACCATTAGAAGAGCGCGACACTTCAATGCCAAGAAAATATTTCAAAGCCCCTAAATCTTTGATATGGAATTTAGTGTGGAGATAAGATTTCAGAGCTTCAATGGAGACATCATCATTGCCTGTGATAATGATATCATCAACATAAACCAATATGAAGATGCTGTTTGTACCTTGGATGCGAGAAAATAGCGAGTAGTCTGCTTTGGATTGAGTAAAACCCACATCAAGTAAGGCATTGGAGAATTTTTGAAACCAATTGCGAGAGGCCTGCTTTAAGCCATATAAAGATTTGTTGAGCTTGCAAACCATGTTCTCCCTCTGTCGAGAAAAACCTGGTGGAATTTTCATGTACACTTCTTCTGCAAGATCACCATGTAGAAAGGCGTTATGGACATCCAACTGTTGCAAAGTCCAGCCTTTGGTGGCAACAATAGCAAGCAAACATCTGACAGTGACGAGTTTAGCAACAGGGGCAAACGTCTCATGATAATCAAGCCCCTCTTGTTGAGTGTAACCTTTTGCAACAAGGCGGGCTTTGTATCTTTCAACTGTGCCATCTACATTATATTTCACCTTATAGACCCACTTACAACCAATAGGATGCTTGTCAGGTGGAAGAGAAGTAACAGTCCAAGTATTATTGGATTCAAGTGCTTGGATTTCTTTTTCCATTGCTTCTTTCCATGGTGAAAGTTTCACAGCCTGAGAAAAAGTCTTAGGTTCTTGAATGGATTGAATAGAGGCTAAAAAAACACGATGAGAAGGAGAAATATTTTGATAACTAAGAAAATTAGCAAGAGGAAATTTTATACCTGGAGGAGCTGTCGTTGAAGAGAGATTGGCAGAGGAAGGAAGTGTCGGACAAATAAAATCTTTTAAGTGATGTGGTATTTTAGTTGTTCTTTTTGTCCGACGAGGAGGATTTACTTGAGGTGGGGTAGGTGTTTGTCTAAGTGAAGAATCTTGATGATCAGCCAGGTGGTTGATGGTATTTGGTGGGTTGAGAGGAGAATTTGGCTGTGTGGAATGGCTTAAATGTTGTAAGTCAGGTACAGGAAGAGGAAGTACTGGATTAGAGTCCATGGCAGTGGGTGGAACATCTTTGAATGGAAAGACAGTTTCATGAAACCGAACATCTCGACTAGTAAAAATTTTCTGTGTTTCAAGATCATAAATGCGATAGCCTTTTTGCCCAAAAGGGTAACCAACAAAAATTCCAGGGGTAGCTCGTGCATCAAATTTATTTTTATGGCGAATATTATAAGCAAAGCATAAACACCCGAAAACACGCAGATGTTGAAGGTTTGGTGTTGTTTCAAAAAGAGTTTCATAGGGAGATTTTCCAGACAAAACTTTTGTAGGAATTCGATTGATAATATAAGTAGCAGTAAGTATGCATTCTCCCCAAAATTTTAATGGAAGTTTGGCTTGAAAACGCAAGGCACGAGCAACCTCAAGTAAATGTCTGTGTTTACGCTCCACCACACCATTTTGTTGTGGAGTGCCTACACAACTATGTTCATGTGAAATTCCTTGTTCTTGAAAAAAAGGTGCAAGTTCTTTTTGTTCAAAAAATTCAAGACCATTATCTGTTCGAATTTTCTTAACTTGTTTTTGAAATTGTGTTTTCACAAGAGAAAAGAAAATTTTAAGATAATGTTTGGTTTCTGATTTTTGTTGCATCAAATAGACCCATGTAGTGCGTGAAAAATCATCAACAATAGTTAAGAAATAACGAGCACCACAGTGAGAAGCAATTGAAGAAGGGCCCCAAATGTCAAGATGAATTAGCATAAATGATTGAGTTGAAGAAATAGAACTCAAAGGAAAACTAAGTCTGGTTTGTTTTGCAGCTGGGCAAACGTGACATAAGCAATTATTAGAAAAAGAAACATCAAAATTATTGTTTGAAAGTTGAAGTAACCGAGATGGGGAAAGATGTCCCAAACGCCAATGCCATAAATCAAAAGGGCTTTTACAGATGGAAGCAGAGAAGCAAGCATCTGGTTGAAAAATATAAAGACCTCCTTGTTCTTTACCCGAGCCAATCTTCTTCTTCGTGGACAGGTCCTGCAAGTAACAAGAATCAGGTAGAAAAGTGACTGAACAATTCAAAGATTTAGTCAGTTGACTAACGGACAAAAGGTTATGACAAAATGAAGGTACATAGAAAACTTTAGCAAGAGATATGGAATGATTTAAGTGGGATGTTCCAGAATGTGTAATATTGACTTGGTCCCCATTTGGAAGAGTTACAGGTTGTGGGGAATCCAAAACGTGACTGGAATTTAGCAGAGATGTATCTGAAACCATATGATCTGTACAAGCACTATCTATGATCCATTGGTTTGAAAAAATTGAGGAAGCAGAAAAACAAGATATATTCTTACCAGTAAGATTGGCTGTAGGTTGGGTACTACTTGAAGAAATTAAGGCTAGGATTTTGGCATATTGATCAGGCGTGAAAGTGGTCCCACTGGAATTGAAATCAATTGAACTGCCAATAACATTGGATTGTTGATTCTCAGATGGTCTCATGGTGTTGGCTGCAAGAACAGAAGCTCTCAGAGACGGAGTTCTGGATTGAGTGCGTTGGGGAAGACTGGTGCCACCTTTCATAGTAGGCTTGCTTTTTGGATAGCCATGTAGCTTATAGCATTTTTCAATGGTGTGATTAGTTCGTTTGCAATAACGACAAAAATCGCTTTTGCTATTAGGAGAATTTTGCTGAGTGGGAATGGCTGCCAAGGCAGTGGTTTCAACCATGGGTTTGGTATTGAAAGAGAGTGACCTTTGTCGTTCTTCTTGAAGTAGCAGGCTATATGCTTTGTTGACAGAAGGTAGTGGTTCCAAAAGCAAGATTTGACTTCTAAGAGCAGAGTATGAGTCATTAAGACCCATCAAAAATTGCATAAGGCATTGTTGTTGTTCAAAAAAAGAATGGGATTTGGAAGCATCACAAGAACAGGTAGTAAGTTGAGAAAGAGTGGATAGTTCATCCCAAAGTGTTTTAAGTTTGCTATAGTAAACAATGATGGATGAGGAACCTTGTTCTTGAAATGCGATTTCTCTAGTCAACTCAAAGATGCGTGGTGCATTACTTTGAGAGAACCTTTCTTCCAAATCTTTCCAGATTTCATGGGCTGAAGACCCGTGGAGAATGCTGTTGGCAATATCAGCAGACATGGCATTTAAGAGCCAAGAAACAACCATGTCATTAGCACGATTCCAAGCAGAAAAAAGAGAAGAGTCAAGAGATGGTTGGGATATGGATCCATCGATGATGGCAAGTTTGTTTTTGGCATTCAAGGCAATTTTTATAGAACGAGACCAGCCATAATAGTTATCACCAGTCAAGGGTTTGGAGACTAAAATACTGCTGGGATTGTCAGAATGATGAATGAAATATGGTGATTGATCATTTTGGTTGAAGGATTGGGTGGAGGGGGTGGAAGGCGTGGAAGGGGTGGTGGTATTGGAATTGGAATCTGCCATGGAGGAAGAAAAAGGATCGAAGCTAGGCTGATACCATGATAGAACAGTAAAGACAGAGTAGAAATTTCTGGTATATTGATTCAACATAGAGTACAAGGTTATATACAAGTGTAGAGAGAAAATTAAGGAATAAAAGAATCAATCTAAAATTAATTCTGATTGTGTAATCTGCAAAGCTGATTTTGTGGCTAGAGTTTAGTTCCCACGTTGAATTTCATCAATAAGCAATGGGCGAGATACTTTCAATTATTATAAGCAATGGGCAAGACAATGTCATAATCTCTCTCTTTTTTCTGTATATATAAGTGACAGAGAGAGTTGGACTGCAAAACCAACTCCTATTTGGACAAGGATTGTAGGGACCAACTTCTATTTGGACCAGGATTGTACGGACTTTCTTGTTGACAGAGCAACTATTGGATAAGTGTATTTGGACAAGGATTGTACGGATCAACTTCTATTTGGACAAGGATTGTACGGACTTTCTTGTTAACAAAGCAACTATTGGATAAGTGTAACATGCCTTTATTTTGTAATTTCTGATTAAGGACTTCATTTGCTTAAAATAATCAGACCCTTTTTAAGTATGATATAATTAAAATGGGTCACGGTGCTTTTCTGGGCAACATACATTCGGCAAGAGTTTGTGAAGAGAGGTAGGCACATACCAATCCAAGAAAGAACAGAGAGTTGGTTCCACAAGAAAAATTCCTTGTCCAGTTGAATGAACAGATTTGTTTTTGTTTGCTTATTAGGCTTTTGAGGGGAAACAATTAAACCACTTGAAGCTTTATTAGTTCACATAAACTGATCATATCACCCCCTTAGTCCACATAAGCTTTATTTGTACATTTTTATGTAGAATATTGAGTTTTATTTGTTTATTTTTCATTAATTTTTGGGCCAGAGACTTTTATTTTGTTACAATATTTTTGAATTTTAATTGCCTATATTCTAATCCGCCACAAATGATCAAAGTTTTTAAGGACCAAATCATTACAAATGAAATTGATTTGTGCTAAACTTAAAACTTGGTTGAGAAGCATTGTTCGATGAACAGAGATTCATGAGTTGTAGTTGTCGATGCAGTTAATTAAAGATTTGTCAAGGGAGAAGAAAGGAAGGCTGAAGAAGAAAAAGTCAAAAGAGTAATAAAATTTTCTTTCATATAAGCCCACTTTTTTTTTTTGGTCTGAAAGAAGGATTCAATAATTAACGCTTAGCAAACATACAACAGTCAAGTCACTGGGACTAAGTCCCTGGTTGCTCCTCCATCGTTTGAAGGGTTCCTAATATTAATATTACAGACCCTGGGAAAACAGATTCCCATTTTATCTACCAAAAGTGCAGTTAAAATGAACGAAGGAGGAAAACAAAAGGTTCTAAAGTAAACTTCCATAGTAGGGCTATCCTTGGCAAGGAGATCTGCGCAGGCATTCCCCTCTCTATGCGTATGATACAGCATTCTGACGTTCAAGCGGTCCATAAGGCACTTGTAATCATCCAGAAGAGCAATAAGTTCATGTTTAGGTTCAAAACAGTTATTAATGAGTTCAATGGCAACTTTGCAGTCAGTTTCAACAACAATGTTTGTATAGTTTTTCTCCAGAGCAATTATCTTCCTGTTAAGTTCAATGGCAACTTTGCAGTCATATAAGCCCACTTCTATGCTAATTATCTTCCTGTTAAGTTTCATTTTCCACAAATATAAAATTGGATAGATAAGTAATTCAATTGATGGTCAAGAAATTTGTAAAGTTAATGCCTACTTTAGCAACTCTTGTGACATAGAGAGTTTTTTTTTTTAATTTTTTATCTTTGAGACCTGGACATAGAGACATTTAGATTTAGACACGACATTTGTACGGATTGTCAACTAACAAAAAGAATTTGGAGAAAAGCAATAGAGATAGTACTTGACATGATGAGGCTCCTCTCGGTATTCTATTGCATGATATTGTTTGGTTGGGAAGAAAATTAAATTACAAGGACGATGAACACAAGTTATAAATAAAGACTCATGGAAAATAGTTTTGGAGAAGGATTAATCTGGGAATGAAGGATCTAATACCGTCCGTTTTCCCAGCCTGCCATGCGATTTCGACTGTCAACAAGAGTATATTTTTCTCTCAGGCTACCGTCCGAGTTCTGTTTCTCAACACAGCGCCAGACTAGAGTCTCCAAATAGGCAATAACTTCAATGAATGACGTCCATTATGTAATTCACACCTGTAAATGTCACACTCTTCAGAATTTCTTCCTTCAGCATCAAATCTTGTCAATTTATTTTCTCCACTGGGCAAGATAATTTGATTGCCCTTTAAGAGGCACACGGGGAGATGGAGCGGCGAACTAGATTGAAACGGAGCATTGAGCAATCTAGTCCAGGATTGGTCCACACCGTACTCATTCATTACCCATAATTCAACAAGGTAGGATGAAAAGCTTCCATCAAAATCAGCAACACTAGATATGTAAAGTCTTCCTTGGAGAATCCCCAAATTAACCACCACAGAAGTAAATTAAGACCATCTTGGTCAGGCAATTAATGGCAACTTCAAGAACCTCTCCGTCTTAAAATCAAAAGCAACAAATGTATAAATACAGAAACCGATGTCGCATTCTTTCCTAGTAGCCAATTTAGAGTGCCATTAACAAATGATCCACTCCTTTCATTATATGAGTGAAACAATGGTGTCTTAGGGGGAAGTTTTTGAATAATTCTCCAGCAATTCCAAATCATCTATGTAATAATCAGTTCCTTCAACCTGAAATAGACGGTGTCTTTTGAGACCAATAAACACTTTGTAATCATCAGAGAAAGAGTCATAACCGAAGCCAAATGCAAGTTGACAATAGTCATACTTCGTTGGAAAGGCTTCACTGGTGAAACACAAGGATCAGGTAAGTTGTTGTAGTCTCCAGTTAATGGATTCCACAAGTGTATATCTATATATTAATTCTATTCCCTATTAAATCCCTTTTCTAGCCCTCTAATATAATATTTGGTGATTTTTTCACCAGACTTTTTTGTAATTTCGTGTAAAGAAAATTAATGTTGGGTGGAAATCCTTTTTTGGTCCTCTACATTGGTAATTTAGTTTTTTTTAAAGACAATGGATAAAAATGTATTTTCATGCTTTCTTTTTGGGAAAATTGATTTTTCCTTTTTTAGACTTTTTTTCATTTAAATTAAGTGATGTTTTAATTGTAGTTTTATAATACCTAGGAGATAGAAATTTCTTTTGATATTTTTTCATAGATTTTTTTCTTTCCAAAAAGATTTAATTAAAGATAATAAATTGATATAAATGTTATGAAAAAGAAAAGAAAAGATAAGAGTAAGAACAAAGAAAATGAGAATCAAAAAGTTAATTATGAAAAACCAACAATAAAAAACATAAAGGGAAAAGAGAGAGCAATGACAATGATAATAGGATTTTTAATTTCAATTTGTTGCTTTACTTATTTGATCTCTTTAGTCTTCTCTTTTTTTTAAGAAGGACTCTCCAGAAGTTTAAAATGAAAATTTTACTTTCAGTCATCAAATATTATATTTCATCATAACAAAAAAATGCAAGTTATTCTGCAACGAAACGCAAACAATTTTTCTAGTTGACTTTTAATTTTCTGCAATTAGTATGTATTTAATTATAAGCAAATTTGGCTGCGAGACAATGTCAAGCACTTAATAAAACGTTGCTAAAAAAACTCCAACAGTAGACATTTTAATTTTGAGAAACAAGAGATCCAGAACTGCTATGTTATTTATGATTTTATATATAGCTTTTTTATTTGGAGTAGACATTCATTGAAAATTAACTAGGTCATTGAAAAAGAAAATAAAACTTCAAAAAAACAAGAAGAAGAAGAAGAAAGATAAATTGGTGGGGAAAAAGTAATAATAGGACTAATAATTAATGTTTTCTTAAACAAAACTTCAATAACCCCAATCCTAATTTAGGATTTGACAAATAAATTAATTAAACAACTCCCTTTCTACTTCTACCGATTCTTTCACTAAAGAGTTGCAAACAAACATTGGAAAAATATTGAAGCATATTTTCTTTCATTTTTTTCTCAGCCTATCACCACACTAATTATTTTTAATATTAGGCGAGATTAGACCCTCCAAATAGGGAACAGCTTGACATGGGCGATAAAATGGATGAACTACATGTATTCCACACTTGCAAATCTTACGCTCTCCAGATTTCCTTCCTTCAGCATCGAACCTTGTCAATCTATTTTTTTTATAGTGTTCATTGGCCAAAATAATTTGGTTGTCCTTGGAAATGCACAAAGGAGATTGGTGCCAGTAACTAGCTTCTAGTGGAGCATTAAGCAATCTAGTCCAAGATTGCCCCACGCCGTACTCATTCCTTACCCATAATTCAACGAGGTAGGATGATGAGAAGGGTTGATTAGCATCATAATAATTAACAATAGATAAGCAAAGTCTTCCTTCAAGAACCCCCAAGCTGGCACACAAACAAGGAGAAACTGCGTCGGGCAATGGCAATTCGAAGAACCTTTCAGTCTTCAAATCAAAAGCAACGAGTTTTTCGGGTGTTTTGTATAACCAATTGAGAAATCCATCCACAAAAGATCCATAATCTGGGCAATAGTGAAAAAATTGTGTGTAATCAGGGGGAAGTTCCGGAATAATTCTCCAGCAATTTTCTCTCATAGAAAATATAACAACTTTATTTTCTTCATAATCTGTTCTACTTCCTGGGACCTTAGAGGACCACCACAATCTGAGACCAAAAAGCACTTTGAAATCATCGGAGAATGAATCATAACCAAAGCCATAAGCAAACGAACAACCACCGCCCTTGTCTTCTGGTAGAAGGTAATAAGGATCTGGCAAGATTTTGTACTCTCCCGTTGAAGGATTCCACAAGCAAAAGTCCCACAAGAAATAGCTGTCCTTCTTGTGATCCATAGCTAGGCATAACAAGCCATGACATGTACCCACAACTCTGATAGAAGAATCATGATCGGGTGTTTTCACAGGGAAATCAAGCCTTGAAATTGCACCGTCATCAGCAAAGGACTGATCCTTTTCATAGTCCAAAGCGTATATGGGACCACGAAAACCTGGACATAGAAGAATCTTTTCGGAACTCGATTTAGGGGATTGTATTGCTCGTTGCATGTGCATTCTAGCAAAGGACTGAGTAGAGATCAAGGAGTCGCATGACTTAGACAAGCACCTCAATTTTTGCAGAGATTTGACGGGCAATCGGGATAGAATATCCTCTATGATATCTTGAGGAAAAACCACCATTGCCTTCGCAATTATTAGTATATGCTTCCAATTCTAATTAAGCAAACAAGAGGCCGCGACGCCACACCAAAAATTGCTATGCTCATTCTAATTAGACCTCTAATTAGGTTAGGGCTATTGTAGGGTTATTGGGTGCTCTTACCCCTAAATCTAACGGCTAATAAACAATCGTCAGATATGCTTGACGGCTATTTTAAAAGGGACAGATTGTGGGAGGGTGGATTGAAAAGAGGCGGATAGCCTCCAGTCCTCCACCTTTTTATTAGTTTTTTTTTAATTAATTTATTTGTTTTCCGAATATTGACTTTTTTTAAATTTTGGAATTAGTGTTTCTTGGTCTACTTCCAATATAATTAAGCTAATTTGGCTGCGAGACTATGTCAAGCACTTAATAAAACAGTAGTCATAATTTTCTAAGGAAAGGGAACAAGAAGAAGAAGAAGAAAATTAGGGGGAAATATATAAATAAGTATAAACAAATCTATTATAGAATTGGACTTGATCAAAACCAGTACTCCTATTTGGAATGGACAATTCCTTGAAAATTATTAACTATAGGTCATTGAAAATGAAAATGAAACTTCCTTCATCAAGAAAGAAGAAAGAAATTTAATGGGAAAACTTTGAACAGCGGTTTAAAATTAAAGATACAAATTATCAAGGGAGAAAGAAAAGAAAGAAAAGGAAAATTAAGCCTTGAGTAATACATACTAATAATCTTTTCTTACTATTTCTTAAACAAAGACTTCAATTCCAATTATAATCATACTATCCCATCTTCATTTACATCTGACAAATAATAATTAAATAAATTAAACTACTCCCTCCTCCTCCTTCCAATTCTTTCACATTAAAAGCCTAAAAGAAAGCACAATAATTAAGAACTGATCTTTTTTTTGGTATGATAATAAGTATCCGTATCGTTTAACGGTTATGATTAATCTTTCAGATCTTAAAATGAAAAATTCTTCTAAATTTGTTTTCTCCAGAGTAGTTGCAAACAAACATTATGGGATAATATTGAAGGATAATATCATCACATATCTTAGTTAAGTCTATCTGTCAACACTAACAATTTATTTTTAACATATTTCTAGGCGAGACTAGACCCTCCAAATTGGCAACAGCTTGACATGGACGAATTACACACTCTAAAATCTTAGGCTCTCCAGATTTATTCTTTCCTTGATCAACATCAATCCTTGTCATTCTATTTTTCTCACTGGCCAAAATAATTTGGTTGTCCTTTGAAAGGCACAAAGGAAAATGGTACCAGCAATTAGATTCCAATGGAGTATTAAGCAATCTACTCCAAGATTGCCCCATCAAGTACTCATTCATTACCCATAATTCAACCATGAAAGATAAATAGACAACAGATAAGCAAAGTCTTCCTCGGACAACCCCCAAGCCAGAGCAATCATAGGGAGTATCTGTGTTGGGCAATGGCAACGCCAAGAACTTCTCTGTCTTCAAATCAAAAGCGATAATTTTGGGGGGATTTGAGTACGGCCAATTGAGAAATCCATCAACAAAACATCCAAAATCTGGAGAAGGGTGAACAAATTTTTCGTAATCAGGGAGAGCTTCTGGAATAATTCTCCAGCAATTTTCTCTCATGGAAAATATGGCAACTGTTTCTTCATATATATTTATATTTTACTTGTATTATAACTTCCTAGCTCACTTCCTAGCTCAGGGGACCAAAGTAACTTGATAAACCCGAAACCAAAAAGCACTTTGTAATCATCAGAGAATGAATCATAACCAAAGCCACAAGTGAATGAACAATCAAAACCCTTGGGAATTTGTAGAAGACAATAAGGATCTGGCAACATGTTGTAGTCTCCTGTTGATGGATTCCACAGGCAAAAGTCCCACAAATACTTGTCCTTGTCGTTTTGATCAATAGCTAGGCATAACAAGCCATGACATGAACCCACAACTCTGAGAGAAGGATTATCGGGTCTTTCTACAGGGAAATCAAGCCTTGAAATTGCAGCGTCATTGGCAAAAGAGTTATTTTCATAGTCCAAAGAGTAGATGGGATCACAGTAACCTGAAAATAGAAGACTCTTTTGAGAACTTGATGCAGGGGATTGTAATGCTCCTTGCATGTGCATTCTAGCAAAGGACTGATCATTAGAGATCAAGGAATCGCATGACTTAGACAAGCATCTAAATTTTTGCAAAGAGTTGAAGGGCAATCGGGACAGGATATCCTCCATGATATCCTGAGGAATAACCAACACTGCCATTGTCTCTCTTCAATTCCTCAATTTTCTTCAGGCTAGTGCTGCTTCCAATTATAAAAAGGCAAAAACAGTCTGCAACTCCAAAAATTGATGTGCTTATAAACCTTTTAAGTTAGGGCTATCAGGGTTACGTGCTATTTTATACTAGTACTACGTATTGCTAGTGTTTTTTTAATTATTATTAATTAATTAATTTGTTTTAGGTAGAATATTGACTTTTTATTATTTATTACATTATTGCGTTTTAATTGCTTATAATTCTAATTACCGTTTAACATAAATAACAGAATTTGAACAATAAGATTGAGGTGGTAACGATTTCTATTCCAATAAAAATAAGGATACACGTTTGATCTTCTAGAATGAGGGTTTATTTAATATTTTCAATTTAAAAAAGATTAATTTTAAATCAAAGATCCGAAATAGTATTGATTTAAAAAATTGAATTTGTTAAGACCAAATTAATCATTAAGACATAAATTTTGGTGAGAAACATTGTACCCACCATGAACAGGGATTCATTGAGGACCAGAAAAAAAAAACAGGGATTCATGAGTTGTAGCTGTTGATGCCGTTAAAAAAATTTGTCAAGTCAAGTCAAGAGGCAGAGAGGGGAAGGTAGAACTAAGAAGAAGAAAAAGTCAGAAGAGTAATAAAATTTTCTTTCTTAAACAACACACAAAGACAAAAGACTTTCAACAACTACTGTTCTGTTCTGTATTCTCATTTACATCTCACAGATAAACAAATAGCTCTGTTCATTTTTTTCCGTTTCACTTTCCCTCTCCCCAAACATGGGCCTCTCATGGAGCAGCACCAGCAACAGAAGAAGAAACCAAAATTACCTCCATGCCCCTCCACTGCCCCCTCCTCCACCCTACTATTATCCTCAGGAGCCCACTTCCATTCCTCCACCGCCACCTCCTCCTCTCCCTTCTACTAGCCACCCTTATCCTGCGCACCCCCAGCATCCTTATCCTACGCACCCCCCACCTCCACCGCCTCCTGTTCACAACAATTTCTACTGCTCTCCACCCTACAATTCCTGCGGCTACTCAAACCCCATGATGGGTCGTTATCCCGTTCATTACCATCCTTATTACGCCAACCAGACTAATGGCTGGCCCGCGATTCGTGCTCATGCCATGGCAGCGCCGCTTCCTCAGCCACCGCCGCCTTATGTGGAGCACCAAAACGCCAAGAAAGTGAGGAATGATGTTAACGTGCATAAGGATACGTTGAAGATCGAAGTGGACGAGCAGAACCCTGATCATCACTTGGTTTCTTTCGTTTTTGATGCCTTGTTTGATGGCAGGTAAAAAAAGATCCTTTCTGTTTTAAATTAAATTGTTGATTGAATTTGGGGATCAGTTGAAACTCTATTTTTTAAAGGAAATTTCGGGAAGTTGAATTTTTAGCTTAAGTTTTGTTGTTTTACTATTAGATGAAAGTTACAGGGGAATGAAAACTGAAATCATTATTGAAGGTTCTGTTCTTTTTTAAAGAAAAAAAGAAATTGGGATTATGATTGGATACTAATGGAGAATAGAAATTGGAATCGAACCCAAAGGTGAGTAGCAGGTGGTGATTTGACAGATAATTTGAAGAGAATGAGGGCCTTCCGTATAGTTGCAGTAAACTGATAAGTTTGAAGGATTAAGAATTGTAGGGTATGAACATGAACTAAGCAATTTCCTGAAAGTTTCTGTCATCTAGCTGAGCAATAATCAGTCTTTACACTAGTTAAGCTGAACTAGCCTGAGGCTGATGCTGATCATATTTTGTAAGCAGAGGAGCTTTAATAGTGGAATTGAGTTTTTTGTATTGGGTGACTGCTTTTCTGGCTTTAACTGGTCAAACCATGAGTAGCATTTAAGCTTTAGGAACTGCAACTGAAGGCTATATTAGTGAGGGAAGGTAGATTGCAGATGAATCGGAAGAAAAGTTCCCTTAGAAGATGCAAAGGTTCTCTTCATCTGAGGGCTTTCAATGGCAATTGAAATGTTTGTGTGAAGGCTCTTGAAGGTTTTATTTAGCAGAGTTGTATCTCTGGTTCAGCATTCACTGTTCTGTCCTCTGCGAAGCATAGCCCACTTGGGCATTAGCTGGCTAGTCTAGTTTTCAGGGGGGGACCATGACTTTTTAATACACATCTTTATCCATTGTGAATTCAGGATGCTGTTAAAGCCCTATAGTATTAGGTTATGTTTTGTCCATTGGGGGAGCTCACCTTTTTCATCAACTTTGACTTTGTTTGCTTCACATCATGTTGTAGGTTGTCCACATATAAGTTCCTGTTTTCCAGGAAGATATTATTGGTTAAGACTGTTAGCTGACCTGCAGATCATTTTGCTGTAGTTCTGGCATTTGCAAAGTGAATTACTTAAAGTTCCAAATGAATTTGCTTGTGTTGTTTGCGCTAACCTTAATGACATTGGGGAACTCCAATTGGCCCAAGTCATATGTAGATAGATTTCTATTCAAAGAACTACTCCCTCATGGATAGTTTGTTAGTTCAAATGAGTTTTGACAAATATTAGCATCATTAGGATAGATGCCTTTAGTCTCTTCTTCTTCGTCACCATCTCTTAGTTTCTTTACTCCCTAGAAAAAGCTGTTCACAACATTCATAAGAACTGTAAAATAACCTGCTTCAATTTCTGAACAACATTGATAAGAAAAGGTGGGGAGAGTATGGTGGCAATGGGTATTAAAATTGTCACCCTGTGTTTTTGTTATGTTGGTTATTGCTTGTAGCCCTTTGTGTTTATCATTTTTTCACAAAGTCCTCCCTTTCAAAGAATTGTTCTTCTTCATTTGAAGTTTTTAGCGTTCTAAGATAAAAGCATGATTTGTAATTTGAATCTGCAGTTGATACCCCAAATCTTTGTTACAGATAGTGTTCAGGTGAAGGGTTCTCAAAGTTGAATGGTAAAATGTTTCGTAATATCTGGATATAAATGATTGTTAAGCTGTAGACATTGATATCCTGATTTTGAGGAGTAATGCTTCATTCTTTATTTGGATTTGTTTGTTCATCTTGTTTAAAAGGACCTGTGGTTAATAGAGTAGCTGTAAGTTAAGTTGAGTTCTTGATCTCATGGAATTGTGCTTATAATGGTGCTTTTATGAATCGGGGTGAACTGTTAGTTTAAAAATAATTCTACTCCCTATTTATAGGCAAGTAATAGCACATCAAAGATGTTGATTCTGTATGAGCTATATAAAACAGTTATTCCAACAATCCTAGTTCAGGCGTCTCATTAACTATTGATATATTTCATAGGAAGAAACTAACTTATCTTAAATTTTGACTCAATTATGCCAGAAAGAAACTTATTCTAGGTTGATAGATATAAAGCTTTCCAAGTCATAATTGGTGTGTGTTAATTGTCTGATAAAGTAAATAAACTCCATGATATGCCTGCTTTTATATGATTAACATGGTTTCTCTTGTTTTGTTTTCTAATTTACAGTATCACCATTTTTTACTTTGCCAAGGAAGAGTCGAACTGTCAGTTTGTTCCCCTATTTCCTGAAGCCTATGAGCCTGTGAGAGTCCCATTTCAGAAGGGACCTGGCCAAAGATTTCGGCAGCCTTCAGGAACAGGAATTGATTTAGGTTTCTTTGAACTGGATGATCTCTCAAAACCATCACCAGGAGAAGATGTTTTTCCTCTTGTAATTTCTGCTGAAACATGTGTGCCAACTCAGGTATCCAATGAACATATTGATGATCCTACAGACAATACATCAGCTCACATGCAAATTACTCAAGCTGTTCTAGAGAAGAACAATGATAACTCTTTCCAAGTGAAAGTAATAAGGCAGATATTATGGGTAGATGGAGTTCGCTATGAACTACGTGAGATATACGGAATTGGAAGCTCAGCAGCAGCAGAAGGCTTTGACGATAGTGACCCAGGGAAAGAGTGTGTAATCTGCATGACTGAACCTAAGGATACTGCTATCCTACCTTGCCGCCACATGGTAAGAGTTCCCCATACTCCTTGATATAATGCATGCCGATAATCAATCTGATATAACAGTCTGAACATGTTTCTTATGTTTTCTTGTGGAATGGTGTTATTGAAAATGATAAGGAGGCGTTCTCAAGCATGGGTGTTTGAGGTCGCTTGGATGCTGTAGGATCAGTCATCATTTGCTGACATTACCGTATTGTCATTGTGCTATTAAGTGGATTCCACAGAGCGCCTACTGTACCATCTCATCCTGTAATGTGATCATCGTTTTTTAGTTGGTGCTCATAGGCATGCTAGCAATGAGAAAGAGTGCGAGGATTGGTGATTGAATAATAAGTGTGATGCCTCTAATTTGGGCTTTGTTTCTTTCAGTCTCTTGTCCTTGGCTGTTACAATACCTGCTAAGTGCTGAGCCAATACATTTTCTTTAACCCCACCTTACACCAATCCAACCCAGAGTGGCTCTAGACATACTTCTTTCCTTCATAGGAATAGCTAGGTTATTAGATATTAATATCTGTTAATGATTGAGGTTGTCTACGAACGTATTGCAAGATTGCTTCGAGAAATTTCTCAATAGGGAAAGAAAGTGCTTGATTAATGTGTAATCCTTGGAAAACCCTAATACTTTGTATGATTATAAGCTAGAGTAACGATTTCTATTTTACAAATCATGCTTTTCAAACTTGGATAAATCATTCTAAAGTGAGATTTTTTTTTTTCCAGTGTATGTGCAGTGAATGTGCTAAAGCATTGAGGCTTCAGTCAAACAAGTGTCCCATATGTCGCCAACCTATCGAGGAACTTATAGAAATCAAGATAAACAGCAATCATTGAGAGATATCTTCCTGCCATGTTTGTATGGTATGACATTCTTTTTGTTTGTAATCTGTTTCTGCCTGATTCACTTGTATATGTTGATTCCATATCCTTTTTTCACTTTTTTGGGGCCCACAAAAGAAATTCATGAGCATCTAACTTGCCAAGGATGCCATCCGACCATACTAGTTTTAAGGATGGAAGTGGCTGGCATTTGGACAAAAGGCGTAAATATTTAGTTTATCTGTCTGGAAATGGTTGGCCATCTTCACATTCTTCCAAATCTTGGCATGGGCAGTTTGTGGCCTTGTGGGCTCTTTATAAAGAGTAAAGTTTCAGATATTATAGTTAACTATGTAGAGCTTGCATTTGTTGGAAGTAAACTATTTTTTGTTCTTCGTTTAACTTTCCCCTTTCGGAAGCAATGTATATTAGTGAGGTGAATAATCCTGCAAGTTTGCTGCTCAATGTTGTTTGAAGTTTCTAAAGAATATATGACAGCCATGTAAAGTGTTAAGGTTCTTTGCTTTATTCTTTGTTTTAGCCCCTTTTTTAGTATGTTCTTAACTGTAGTAGCCGGCCCTCCTTGTTTGAAAGTTAATCTATTGACATGTTTTCTGTTATTAGAAAGAAAGATTCAAAAGGCAAGAAAAACGATGTCGGGCTACAGTATGGGATGAACATTCTACGCACCGTGGGCTTTAGACTTAAAACATCTTAAAAAAGAGAAGCCGAGAATCTGCCATCTAAGTTAAGCATCAAGGGGACGCGAGTGTTTGCTTTTGAACAGGGATTATTATCATCTTACATGACAGCTGTGCTAATCATTCTACGCATTTTACCGACAACTCTCTTTTTGGGCTCTTTGGTGCTTGGAGGCCTGTGGTAGATCTCAATTACCATAAAAACTGCCCTTACATTAAAAGTTACTAGTTTTCGATCCCCCACCGAGGCCCAAGCCTCCATCCCACTGGTTTGAGTTTCCAGTCTTAAAATTATTTGCCTGAACCAGGGCCCAACAAGTTGTTTCGCAAACCTTTGGTTTTCATGGCAGTAGAAGCTTGCATAAGCCATCTTTCAAACTTATATCCATTTTCAGCTTTGAGGACAAATAAGTTAAGGGGAGATTCTGTAGTTTTCTGCTGAACCCACTTCGACTGCCAGTTGATCACGCCGAAACACACTTCTGATTCATTGATTTATTTTGTGTAATAGCTGACAAAAGTCAGCATATTGAATCCCCTGGAAAGTTCCATTCCGTGAGAAGTGTGATGGGCAAGGATTTATTTATTTATTAAAAGTTAAAGCTTGAGACTGAATCTGCCTTATGATTAAGCATGAAATATGATTCACCGGACATCATCTCTGCCAACTAAAGGTTACAGGCAACAGAGCTACATTCTCATTCAAGTCATAATAGCTTTGTGGGGGCAAAAGCAATGCGGAGAATGAAAAGAATGTTGCAGAAAGAGAAGATTGCTTAAAAGTATGAAATGTAATAGATTTTTGCTCAAAGTCCATAACCCTGTAACTTTCTTATTAATCTTTATTTTCTTCAGGTTTCTTTGATTTTCCCTCACAGTGGTCCACTTGAATTAACCTCTTCGAAAGCTACAAGAAAACTAATAACTACGAAACTACAATTCAGGGTTTCGCAAAATGACAATCTTCATCAATGAAAAGTCATTAAATCTTTTGGTGGATTCTCATAGCAGTAGTTTTTTCTTTTTCTTTTTTTCTTTTCCTTCTTTTTTCAAAATAGAGTCACACAGACACACACCCTTTGTAAAGTACAACTGTACATCTCCATCTCCATCTCCCCCATATTAATAGCATGCCATACTCATTATCATCCAAAAATATAAAGGCAATAACCAATGGGAGGAAGATTTGTGTTGGACCATATGTGTGAATGCAGCTAGAAAAAAAAATCATGTTAATTGGCCTCCCAAGCTCTCTCTCTCTCTCTCTCTCTCTCTCTCCCCGCCTCCCTCCCTCCGCCCCAAATTCTGTGATTTTCCTCCTTCATCAATCACCATCTGATAACCATGTGAAGCTCATGTGATTCCCCTGGTTATAAATGGCAAACTGACCTAGCTGGTTTGCCCACTCTAAACAATTGTCCTGTAAGAACCCAGAGACACATCATGCAATGTCAAGTTCAAAAACTGGTTGGCACTTACTCTTCTGTATTCAGATTCAGAGAGAAAACCTAACCCCAATGGCTGATATTATCAGTCCAACCTGTTAGAACGAAGGATCATTGACCTGAAGAAGTTCTAGCACACTGTCTTCAACTCCTAACTTTGGTTCTTGATAAACAAAACTATTGTGTTCAAATCAGCAGTGAATTAGGCTGAAGCCGAAATTTTAAAGGGTAAATCCATTTTTATTAACACGTTATTAGGTCATTTGTCACGATTCAAATGCTCTTTTACAAGTAAAGTGACATCTTCAAAGGGAGGAAAAGAAGAAAAAAAAGAAACAGAAGGACAAAAAGGCACGAGGGTTTCATCACGATTTAGGCTTTTGAGAGAAACCATCAATAATTTGCGTAAAAAAGAAGGGTACAAACTTAGAGAAAATAGGCCTACAAACGTGATTTATCTTGCATCATCACATAGGGCTAGTTTTCTTGTAGCTCTCTTTACCTAATTGCTGCTGCCAAAGTAAAGCATATGATTAAACTACTTGAAGCTTTATTTGTTCTCATAAGCTGACCACATCCTGGCCCTTTGCCCACCTTTTTTTCACAAACTCCATTACAACAAGCTAACAACCAAGAATTCCTTTTTCTTTTTTTCTCTTTTATAGTTCTCTTTCTAATAAGGTAAAAAACTTGTGACAAAAACTAAATCTTAGATATACACCCGGATTTTCTCTATGTTACATGAACTCGGGAATGGGTATCCAACGCAAAATGCGTCTAATGTCTCATTATGTATTTTGGTTTAACACGAATATATTATGATAAAATAAAACGGGAAGATTATAGTCTAGTATCTTCAACTAGGTTTTTTTTTTCTCTTCTTCTTTTGTTTTTTTATCCATTTTCAAGTGAGGGTTTAAGAAAATGTACGAGCACTAGCGGATAATAATATCCTGGACTCTTGTATAATTAATTGCGAGTGTTTTTGGCCTCCCATTAAAGCTTGAGAGATAAATAATGAGCAGGGGAGGCGTTACAGGTATAGCAAGGAAAGAGGATAATTTTCAGAGCACATGGCATTGCTTGAATAGAAACACCAAAATGCAGAAGGTATATCTTATGTAAGCTAAGGAAGAATGGACTTTTCTCCATATATACCAATCTTTTCCCTTATAAAATGAAATAATGCTTTCTCATTGCACCAATCTTTAGCCAAGTTAGGCAACTTTTACCCTTTTCAAAGAAAATTGCTATTACTTGATAGCAACTATAGACTGCAACTTGAACTGTATAATTTAACTTAGACATTGATTTGGCAAACATGGAAGGCTAAAGAGAAAGAAAGAAAAATCATGGAATATTGAAGAATTTGACCTTTCTTCCTCTGTCAAAACTCAACCCCCGGCCCTCAAGGCTTCCAAACCTCATTTCTTTGCTTTCTGCTTTCTAAGGGCTATCTGATACCTAATTAACCAAACAGTCTTCCATACTCCATTTGGTAATGTTTGCCTATATTTTTCTACCCTTTGATTTCTTGCTCATAAAACCTGGCATGTGACCATGATTCATGAGCTTTAATTCCTTCTTATACCAACAGCTTCCAACAAGGAAAAGGAGGCTTAATCTTCACCCTTTTTCAGAAAGAAAAGTAGAAGCGATAGTGTTGTCAACTAATTGAGTTGGTCTTTCAGAGGTTAATGTAAAGAATTTATGGTAGTACTCATGTAATCAAGAGGCATGCCAAGTCTAGAAACTTGGATGGTCATTCCGTCTTTTCCAATAGAAACCATAGACCACCTTTGAAGGATTTCCTTTTTCTTCCCTCCACAATCTGAAAATGGAAAATATTAGAATCAGATTTCAGCTCATGCATTTACTGCCAAAGATTAATAATCAACCAGTCTTTTACCAACTATTTGATCTAACATAAATTGATTAGTTGAAGCACATTATTTACATTTCTTGCTCACCCATTGATTAAAATAAAGACTTCTTCAATCAATCCATCTACCCATCACTTCCAACATAAGTGAAGATGACCATTTCCATATAGTATTTGCCCTACACGTATCTCTGTTTTTCTGGGGAGCAAAATAATTACAAGTCATCCATGCATTTAGTGATCACTCCAAATTTTTTGTTGCCTTCTTGTAGCTTACATTCATTATTGTTAGGTTTTTCTGAAAACCATGGTGGATTTTTACATATGTGGGGAATTAATAAGCAATTCAAAGTAAATTCAGACATCATTTGTTGTGGGACTCAACTAATTGTACATTCATTGTCTTGAATATGAGACATATCTTAATTCTTCCTAAATTTTTGTAGAAAAAGGGGGCAAAAAGAGGAATAGATTCAATGATTCAATCTCATCTTCTATTTTATGGATGAAATAAATGAGTACCGGAAGCCACTTATTAAGGACAGGAGTATAATTTGAGATTTGACAAAAAAAGTTTCATGAGTCAATTTTCTTTGACTATTTATATTCAAGTCAATTTACAAAAGAGAAAATGAAGAATTTCAATTTGTATGAATCTCGAAGCTCATAATTAGCTAGGCCCATCATCCATTTAATTTGTTAATTAATCCGACTTCATTGTTATAGTTTGGAAGTAACATGAATCTCAAAAGCAAATAATGAATTGGGTTGATTCTTCATTTATTTTTCATTAAAGAAAAAACCAAATTAATTGACAAAAAGAAATCCATCAAGTTTCCAATAAAATTCGGAATAGACAGCAGTCAGCAATTAGGGCAACAATAAAACCAGTTTCCTCCTCAAATTAAACCAAGCAGTCATTAGAATGACTAACACTAAAATATATATGGTACTAAAAGACAAAGGAACAAGTTAGGCTGATATGGGTTCACACTTCAAAGGGTCCAAGACGCAATGGCTAGTGGGGTGGGTTTGGCAAATTTTTTGGCTAGCCCAAGAAACCCAAGAGGGTATAAGGGTAAATTCAAGGTGAAGAGGCAAATGTGGTAATGTAGCAGAGACAGTGTTGTGTAATACTAAAAAACTAAAACAATGTTCTACCGACCTCCACCTCTTGATCTTTGTACCCCCATTGTACCAAAAAAAAAAACAATGTTCTACCAAAAAAAACTAAAAAATGGATTAATAATTTCACAATGCCAAACCCCATGGCCCATTTAATGACATTATTTATTGTACCACACCAAATTGGAAGAGGAAAGGAAATCTGACAAGAGTTCATTCACATCTGCTGATAATAATTATCAAAGATTAAAAATACAAATCTGAGAGAAATAAAATCTTCACTCTCTCTATCTATTTCTCTCTCCATCACCCATTTACTATTAACCACACCAAAATCCAAACCCCCTATGGTCAAAAAAACAGAAAAGGTAGAAAAGTTTACCAGAGAAGCCAAAGCCAACCCTAGTAAGAATCAAACCCAAAAAAGAAATCTGACCCCTCAAGCCAAGCCGGCTCCCCAATTGGCTAGCTATGGCTTAAATGGTGTAAATAAAGTTAAAAAAGCCATAAATTTCTGTAGAAGTTTGACACAATACAAACTGATATACTACAAACTGCTGCTGATATTTTGAAAAAGTGGCTAAAACAAAAATTTATGTAATGTAGTAGTATCGGCTAACATACCAATAAATAAAGGTCCAAAAGATAGAGTGAAGCCTTGCCAGCACTCGCTCTCTCTGCCAGTCTTCTATGCACCCCCCTCTCTCTCTCGCTCTCTGTACTTCAACAATTCATTCTCTTTCTTTCTCTCTTTTCTTCTTTCTTTGTTTCTCTCTCTTGCCCTGAAATAGAGGAAGCAGATTTACCAGAGAAGTTTAATGTGCACCCACCGCCTGTGGATATCTCTCTCTATCTCTCTCTTTCTTCAAGACTGAACCTTTCTTTGTTGTTGTTGTGTCTCAAAAAAGTTTTTCTTCTGTTCAGAAAGAGAGAGAAAACCGAGACCACATCCCCATTTGTTTTTGCTCCCATTTTTTTTTTCTCTCTCTGTTAGAAAAGAACCAAAAGAAAGAACAAAGAGTAACCCTTTTGTGGGGATTTGTTGTAAATTCATATTCTTCTTCTGTTTTTTCTTCAGATCTATTGCCAACCCCTTTTTTTCGTTTCTGTTTCCACTATTGTACTCTTCTGTTTGTTGTTTTTGAGCATAAGAGAAAAATGAGTAAAGAGGAGTTCATGAAGATCCAGGTATTAACTCTCTCCCTCCCTCCCCCTCTCTTTTTCTCTCTCTCACTCTCTCACATTTCTTTTGCTTGCTTCAAGTAACCTTTACTTCATTCCCACTCAATCTTCTTGCCCGTTGTTTTCTTCTTTGCAGACTTGTGTTCTCAAAGTTAACATACACTGTGATGGATGCAAGCAAAAAGTGAAGAAAATCTTGCAAAAAATTGATGGTATTTCTTCTTAAGTTATAGTCTTTCTTGCTCTTGCAGTTTTGCCCCTCGTTGAGAAACATTGATACGACAAAAATTGTTCATTTGTTTCTATTCTTAAGACTGGCCAAGTTCATTTGTTTTTTTAACATATATGCTATATATTTCTCCATGTTAAGCTCTCTGGTGGTCTTGTTGGTATTTCATTTTGCAGGGGTTTACAAAACCAGCATAGATTCTGAGCAAGGCAGGGTAACGGTCTCTGGAAACGTAGACCCAGCTGTTCTTATCAAGAAGCTTGCAAAATCAGGGAAGCATGCAGAGCTCTGGGGAGCTCCGAAAGCTAATAACAACCAAAACCACCTCGCCAACCAGTTCAAGAACATGCAGCTTGATAATGGCAAAGGTGGAAACAACAACAACAAAGGTGGCCAAAAAGGTAACAACAACAATAATAATCAGAATAACCAGCCAAAGGGAGGCCAGCCAAATCCCCAACTGCTGCAGCAGCTTCAACAGCTTCAGCAAATGAAAGGGTTACAAGATCTGAATCTGCCTCAATTGAAAGGCATGAACATGCCTGCCTTCAACCAAAACAACAATAATCAGAAGGCTGTCAAGTTTGCTCCTGTAGAGGATGACTTTACTGATGATGATTATGATGACTTCGATGATGATTATGATCTTGATGACGATGAATATGATGATGAGTTGGATGATCCTCACCATCCTCTAAACAAGATGAATCCCATGATGGGAAACGGGCCTAAAGGAGTGCCCAACATCATGATGCTGAATGGCATGATGAATGGTAATCATCCTCAGCTTATGAATGCCCAAAAGGGTGGCCAAAATGGTGCTGCAAATGGAGGAGGCAATGCTAAAAAGGGAGGCAATGGTGGAGGTGGTGGCGGTGGCAATGCTGTGCCAGTTCAGGTTCTCACTGGCGGTGGCAATGAGGGTAAAAATGGAAATGGAGGGAAAAAGGTTGGCGGCGGAGGTGGCGGAAATAATAATGGGGGAAATCAACATCAAGGTGGTGGTGGTGGTAAGAACGGTGGTAAAAACGGTGGTGGTTTACCTCAAGAGGTAAAAAATGGTAACAATGGAGGTGGTGGAGCAAACAAGAATGGTGGTAATAATGGTGGTGCAAATGGTGGTAACGGGGCCAAAAAGGTGAATAACGGGGCTCCTAATGGTATTAATGACGGGTTCCCTAGCATGGGTGGCCCCAATGGCAACATTGGTCAGATGGCTAACTTGAACATGGCTATGGGCCAAATGGGCAGTTTACCTATGAGCCAAATGGGCCAAATGAGTAACATCCCTGCAGTCCAAGGCTTGCCAGCGACGGCCATGAACGGCGGCGGTGGCGGCGGCGGCGGCGGGGGCTACTTCCAAGGGGCTGGGCCAGATGTAATGCCCGGGAACCCATACCATCAACAACAGTATCTGGCGGCTATGATGAACCAACAACGTGCAATGGGAGGAAATGAGAGGTTTCAGCCCCTGATGTATGCGAGGCCACCTCCAGCAGTCAATTACATGCCCCCTTATCCATACCCGTATCCGCCACCCCAACCGGACCCGTATACCCACTTCTTTAGTGACGAAAATACCTCAAGTTGCAATGTAATGTGAAAATTTGGATTTTGGGTCAAAAAGTTTGATCAAAGTTTGTGGTGGTGGTGGCAACAATGCTAGTGCTGCTGCTGGTGGTTCAGTTATACTACAAGAACTGGAAGTTTGATGCGATAATATACATGGAAATCGTTTTTTTTATCACTTTAGTTTAATTTTCCCCACTTCTTTTTTCTTTTAAATCCTTTTCATTTTCTTTTTTTCTCTTAATCTTAAGCTGAATTAGGGTTTAAATTATCATAGGGAGTATTTATAGATAATATTTTATATTAAATTAAAGTCCGTAGGGAGAGAGGATGATGAGATGTAAGTGGGAGTTAAGCAGTGGGCTACCCCTTTTTTTATGAGAATGTTTATATGTGTTTATATGTTGCAAAACAAATAAGACTAAAAAAGATTAAAAAAAAAAAAGGATGAGAATGGGTACTTATTACTTAACCAAAAGTGCCCATCTCTCTCTGCCCATTTCTCTCCCAATGTTTGTTTATTTATTTATTTATTTCTCCTGCTTTTCTTATTAAAATTTTAATTAGTAGTAGTAGTAGTGTAAGCCCAATTTCAGCATCCTCATGTGCTCTTGCCCTTTTATCTTTTATTTCAATCGTCATGTTATGCAATTCTCCTTTGTCTGTTTCAATTTGCGGGTGAAATCATGGAGCCTTGTGATGGTGTGGGGCTCACTCAATGAGTTGGGTGTTTTTGGACAGTTGGACCCCACCATTCATCAACACCGTGTTTCTATTGATGAGCTTGTCCCTACTTCACTTCTCTCCCTCATTCCAAATCCAAACCCAAAGTGATTTAAAACTTTAGGTGAAATTCTTACAGTCATTTTATTCCACGACCATTCACTTACATGTAAACTGTACGAGCTTTCATTGCTTGTTCGAGTACTCATTATTCATATATAATAACACTACCACCTGTGGAATTCGTACTAAGTACTAACCATTTAATATATGGCGTGATTACTTCACATTCTTCTAGTTGAATCAGGATTCAAACTCGAGACCTAATTCATTGATCAAAGTCTTGAATTCTAATTATCGGCCAAATTTAGAACAATGTTTGTGGTGTGAAAACCTTAGCATTCAAATGGGGCATACCTGGGAGCTTGAAATGAAACATTTTGGTCATATGACAAGAAGTCCCTTTGTCGTGGTTGTGAATGAAACTTTGGGTTTTAGACTTTTAGCATTTGTATCATTCAAGTCTTTCGTCTCTGAGTAAAATGGCATTGGATGACAAAACAAAAGAGGGTCCTTTTACTTCGAATCCAATTGTTTGTGACAATGAAAGGACAAAGGGAAGCATAACACAATTATTATTAGTAGTAGGATAAATTATTAATCGGAAAACATGGAGCAGTGTTGAAGTGTAACGTAATTGGGTTGCAGCTCTTAAGTACTTTTTTGGTGAATACTCTCCACTGAGTCTGAGAGAGAGTGAGAGAGAGAAAGCAAGAACGGCAAAGTTACTTCTCTGCCTCCGACGAGAGAAACAGAGCTCAGAACGTGTTGACAAGGACAAGCTAACTACTTTTTATGAAGAAAAATCTAACGGCGTTGACACTTGACACGAATTCTGGTAAGCGTCTAGTCTTATCATCAGAGGAACAGCATCATCACCTAAAGAGAAAAAGCTCTGTTTTCCCTTTTGTAAAAGAAAACAATAAAAATTTTGTTACTGGTACCATAATATTAGTAGCAGGAAAAATTATTCTGATTTTTCCCTTTTAATCGAAAGAAAAACGGGTCCCCGAAAATGGGACCCATCTCCAAAATCAGAAACGATCATGAATTGGATTTGTCACATGATGATGATGATGATAACTGGGGGAAGGGGGGAGGGAAGTGATCACTCATCTCTCCTCAAAACGCCATCCATCTGTCTAATCAAATACAGTGATTGATGTTTGTGGGGGCCATTGGCGCTTTTTTTTTTATTTCTTTTGGTCTCTGTTCTAAAGTACTACTTAACAGTAATAATATTATGATTTTATCAATAATGTCTTCCCAAACTTTGGCTTTATATAAATGTCCTAAGCAAAAATTGATATAAAATAAAATTAAGATTATAATCCACAGAAATTCAGTCTCATGGGGCTTAATTACAGATTTATTATTGGAATTCAATATAGTTATCAGATATGAGTAACTGGTGAATTTATAAAATTAAATAAAAATGATAGCAATTCTTATTGTCTACGTCTTTGATAAGAAGATTGGAATTTGAGAAAGATTTTGTTAAGCATGGTTGACGATCTATGATTCCATATTCTACAATTTTTTAGGTATGAAGTATTGGACTTTGATGTTATTGACCTTGGTAAGATTTGTGTAGTACGCATTTTGGAGAGAACCATCTTTATGCAATTTGCTTACGCCAACTTTAGAGTAGTTTTTTTCAGGCTACGGCTACACGGGTGCTGTGTCCCTGAGAGAACATTTAATGTGGGGTTGCTCGAGATCCAAAATTTACTGACCCTGTTTGGCTACAATGGTAACCCGAACCCCTCGGTCCTTGGCTTCCATCCTGCCCCTCTTTTCCTTAGATAGCATCGTCTACAATGTGAGTCCTACCGCACCTCTTACGTCATCCATAAAAATGAATCCAAAGCCAAAAGCCAAAAAGCAGTCTTGTTCTTATTCAATTTTGAGGTATAAAAATCTTCCATGGCATACACAAACATGTTCGTTCGATCAAATGCAATAAAGTAAATCTTAGTCTAGTCGGACACAAGTCGGAAGTGTTGTCATGGTTAAAAGTTTTTCCGACCAATTGTCGATCATGCAAGAGGACACGTAGAGGAAGAGTGAAGGAGGACTTTGACGGGGAGTTGAGGAAAATCACATGGGGGATGGGGTTTTCGGGGTTGCGGGCTTTTTGTTTGGATGCACTGTATGCATGCATCTGCCTAGGCAGGGAGGGCACAAAATCACACAAACCTCACAACATTGCGCTGTTTTACATGTGGGTTTTGCTTCGACAAACTTTTTAACTCAGAAGTCTTGTTTTTGTTTACACTTACAGGGAGTCCTGGCAAAGAGAAAATTACTTTGGGTGGTCTGGGTTTTGTTCTCAAGTTTTGTTCCTCTTATTACAGTGAGTCTTTAGCTTTTTTGTGCAAACTTTAAGCTTATTTTGGGGAGGAAAACCTGGGGGGTTTTAAGGGAAAGTGATGGTATTTAGCCATTGGGGAGCAAAAGAGAGAAAAAAAAGGCAGTCAAGGGCTTAGAGCAAAGAAGGGAAAAGACGGAGTTCTGCCAATCATGACTAACATGAGAATGACAGAAGCAGATGGGTTTTTTTTCTTTCTTTTTGGCCCCTTTTTCACTTTTTCTTTCTTTTTGGGACCTCTAACAGTCTAATTTTGACTAAAGAGAAAGAATTGAAACATATTATATACTGTACCTTCACGTGGGCCCATCTGCCTTCCCATTGGCCCCGCTTGGTCGAGCAACCAATCAAATGTTGCCATGTCTAAAAGTCTTGAATGAAGAACTGAGAGCAAAAGCAATCACCATTCGATCTGATGATGATTTTGTGTAGTAGCAAGCGAGGAGGTGTGGTGTGTGGTAGGGTGATGCGATGCTGGCTCCCGGATTTATTATTTCGTCCGTACCATAAAGTCTCGTCCCAAACGATTATTTGGAAGAAATCAAAATTCTCTTTCAACATAACCATCATTTTCTGTTTTGAAAAGTGAGAAAAATGCGTAATGTCTTGATCCACGATTAAAAATTGCCCCAAAACACCCACTGGGAAAACGATGTGTTCCGACTTTGTAATGTTTGGACCTTGGAGTTGGACTTGAAGTCCCAGCGTACACAAGACAAAAATAGTAAACCTAAACGTTATCCTTAGCTGATAAATTGAATTTACTAAAAATAGAAATAAATAAGTATACTTATTCCAATTTCAACCCTCCTACTTATATTTATGCATTAAAGTTTGATTCTACAAGTACCATCCTTCTTTCATGTTAAGAAGAGAGATTCGAATCACATCCTTTACATAAAAAATCACACAGCAGGTATATTTGCATATCGACTCGATCAGTGTTACTATACTATAGCTATGTTCACTCAAGGTTATATAATATACTGACTCGATCGACGGAAAATCTAAGAAGCAATTACGACTTGATGTCGATGTGTTTCTTGGTTGAAGTTAAGATAAGGAGAAGACTTTTGATCGCACCCATTGAAGTTGGAACCTAATTAGGGAAAGAGAATATCGTTTTGGTGATCGTATGCATGTGTTTCTTGTGCTCGTGTATGTCAAAGAATTCGACAATCTCGTGAGCTCTTCTATATAGTAGTTCATACGAGTGACGAGGGTGGTCAATTTGTCTTGATTATTAAGATACGCGTAATAATTAAAAATAAAAGTGGTGCACTTTGATCACGATAAAGTTTGTACACTAAGCACGTGCAATGGTCATACACATGAAAGTCACATTCTTTGGCTAAATTTTTCATATTATGTGCATTTTTTTTGAAAGAAACGCTAAACATTTTGTACATAAATTTCAAATCATTTAAAGAGGGATATAGTAACCCTTTTCTCGTCCTTAATCATTTTTTTCCATTCTTTTTATAAGTGGAATTTTAAATTTTTTAGACGAAATTTTAAATTTTAACCATTAATTAAAACGTAATAGATTGATTAGTTATACATTTTGATGGATTGAATTCCAGATTCTTTCAATTGGATGTTTGCCATGACGCCCTTGAGTAGAAATATTTCGGATCTCCAATTTTTTTTCTTTTTTCCAAAACAAAGGTATTGTTATTGAAGGCAAAAATTAAACCTTGAAAATTAATGTAAATAGATAAATTAGGAGACTATGGGCTGTATAGTAATTTTACGAGGCTAAATAGATCCAAGAGATTTTCAAATGCCGAGACGTAAGTGGGGCCCTCGCTTGCTCCATTGTTGGTCTCCTTATCAAAACAAACAAGCCATCTCATTGGGCCCCGCTTTTTGTTCCCGAAAAAGTCCAAATTTTATCTTCCGAAACTACGAAATCACCGTAACCGGACCAACAAACGCCGTTGAGCATAATAATTACTTACGATTTCTCAAAGGTGTTTTTTTTTTAAAAAAAAGAAAAAACGCAAAAGAAAATACGAACAGGTCTAAATTCGTACCATGGAAAAAATAAGTGAGTCCGTCCACTATCATCTGAACGGCGGTGAGGTATGTTCACACGTGGTCTCCCTATTTATTCGATGCACCGTCAATCTTTTATTCCCATAATACCCTTGTAATCTCTTTTCCTTAAAAAAATATTTATAATTGTTTTGTCAATTATTACTCTTTTTTAGTTTTTCTCTAGTCAATTGTTAAATACTCCTATATAAACATTCGAATATCCTTCATCGTTTGCAATACATTTGTTGATATTTCGTAATCACATTAAATTTTAATTAATTCAAAATTTTAATAGTATAAAACTCCATTATCTTTTCATATCATGATATTCTATATCTTCTTTTGTAAAAACTAAAAAGAATATTAAACTTTGTTTACAACTTCACATGCGGTATAAAAGTTATTTGCCTATTTGATTTGATGGCCTTGTCTAACATTAGCCATTCACCCATCTTTTCTTCTTCTCCATTGGGATCAAACTTGTTAGTGTAAGACAAGTTTGCAATTAGGACAATGTTGAAAGGATTGACAAGTTTTTAAAGTAGATTGAAATCTATTGTAAAAACCTATGGCATATAATTTTCCAATGTTGTAACCCAAGTGGGTGTTCCACCACCGCCATGCAACCACTTCCAAAGGCCTCAATGAATTCAAATTCCCATTCTCATCAAGGGTTTTCTTCTTCTTCTTTTTTTTTTTTTTAATTCCACTCAAAGCAATAGTCAAAGAGCACTATATCTATGTTAGCACTAAATCAAAAACCCAAATTCACCATGTGAATGTCCTTTCTTATCAATTACTATCATTTTGCCTTCCCCCACCCATGGACCCAAAATTTTAAAAAGATTGGAGGATTTATTACAAACCCCTAATTTCAATCCATGAAACTTCCACCACTATTGTTTAATTAATGTTTCAATTATACCATACTTCTTCCTTCATTACAAGTTTCAATTGTACTTTTCTTTATTCTTGATTTCTTGGTACTTAAATTAGAGAACTTTTTGAAGTTTGGAAAGCAGATGATAAGATAATTCCAAATAAATCAATAAGCCCCATCACAATATCCCAAGAAAAAAAAAAAGCCTATAAATATTATGAAGCATGCTAATGTATTCTTCAATGGGTCCCACCATATTGAATTAGCAATAAACAATAGGGTACTTTTTAGATGAAAGTTGACTATTGGAACAGTTGAAGTCACTGATGTTAGCAAAACTTAAGGCAAAATGTGTTGGGTGGAGTGAGACTTTGAGTCCTAAGAAGTTGAAATTCTTCGCGCATTTGTCCAATATTATATTAACATTATAACTTTTTTTTAGGATATAATATAATAAATTCTTGTTACATCATATTAATCTTTTATACATAAATATTTATTGAAAAATCATGAAAAAAAAAATAAATTAAACTAATACAAATTCATAAACAAACTAATTAAAATAATATTAAATTATATAAAACTCACACGTGATTTACTTGAACTTAAAATCTCAAGTCTCATAAGGGTGCACGTATCACTTCAGCTAGAGCTTAAGTACAATTTTTTTTTTATTACTAGTACTCTTAATGCACAATTATTTTCATCTAATATATACTAGTACTACATAGCATGTGATCTCCATTACTTCATTTTTAGGTTTAACTTTCAAAGAAAAGAAAAGATTGATTTGATATTCCCCAAATTTACTAGCTAGTGCGCTTTGTTAGTACCATGAATCACGGATCCATTTTCCTCATATCTTACATATTTCTCCGCATAGAAAGCTAATTTCACAAATGTTCATCAGCAATTTAAAGGCAAGAGAGGATTGGAAGCAAACCAATACCCATTTGGGACATGAAAATGACAGTGACGAAGTTATAGAGATCACTACTCGTCAGCCGATCCAATGCCTTTAGATCAAATTTTCGAGAACAATCATTACTTATTCCTTCCTCCAACTCCAATACTCAACATTCCTACGGATAAAATTAGGTTATTTTTGTTTGTTTGTGTAACTAGGGCATGCCTCTATCGTCTCAAATGAATATCTTAAAGGAGAAGGGAAAAGCATGAGATCACATTTCACCTTGAGCTGCAGTAAAATCAGAACCTCAATTAATAAATATAGCAAGATGTTGACTCTGAAGGTTGAGGGGGGCTACCGAAGCTGCTTGATGAGCTGCTTTTTTACTTGCATGACTTGACAATTAGTGCACACAGATGATATATCTTCTTCAATATTCCTTTGTGCATATCCAGAAAGGAGGAAAACGAGTGTGGGTTTGCCTGCCTGTCCCCATTCCTTTTCTTAGGGCTTTGAGTGCAGAGGCTGCACATGCCCAAATCCCTCAATCAAAAACCCCTTTGTCAACACCTAATTTTTCATCATTATTTTTTACTACTGCTACCATACAGTAAGTTCAAATATTTTATATATTTATCTACAAACTTTCAAGTGAGACACTGACTGACATTTATTCTCAAATTTTTCTGATCGCTATGGCTTCTGATTTTATATATTCAAGAGCGAGCTTAACTTGTTTCTTCAATTATTAGCCTTCACTATGCATTGCCACAGACTTTCTTGCTAGCTAGCTTGCTTGCCTTCGCTCAATTATTTGCTTTCATATGATCAGTAAGAGGTGTTTCACTCTCACTATCACCATAATCAATCTCTGATGGGGTCTTTCTCTCTGTTTTATACTAAATGACAAAGAACCTTTTGTTAAAAATATCTCAAGTACAATTTCGCTTGGATAAAGAATCAAATGTAAGATGTGGTAGTTTGCATATCTGATCGTGTCAATGAGATTAAAAATGCTAGTTGGATTCTAATATAGGAAACAAATGTTAGAGATCAAAATTGTACAAACAAGTTAAACTTTTTTATTTAATTTTTTTTTCCACGAGATTAAGACAGATGCATTGCAGCTTTATAGATTTGGAAAAGGAAAACAAAAGAAAAAGGGACAGATTGGACTTGTGCTACAGAACGATTGCTTTGAGTAGTCTTAAAAGTTGATTAAGCTCCAAGAAAAATCGGCAAAAGCTGCTGATTACATTAACCTGCTCATTTTCATGACTTTGTTTCCTTTTTCTTGGTGTGTTCTTAACCTTTTTCCAGGTTTAAGTTTGTATCTTGTTTCACGTGCTGTTGGATTTCGAGAGATACCATGTATACAATCATTACTTTGATAAAGTCACCAACTAACTCTCTTAACCAAGAATGGAATCACGTATTAATGTATAATTTCTTTTTCAGTTTTTGAATGGTTTTGCTAAGGCAAAACTAAATTTGCTTGGAGCAGCCCCCTTGACCTAGTGGTCAAGTTGCAAGGCTGCTCACTTTAGGGGGTTCAAATCCTTGACCGCATCAGGGGTTCGAATTTCTCCGCCTTAGGTGAGCAGCCCAAAGTTTGGCCGTTCGATCAAGGGCACTGTTACGTTTTACCTTAACAAAATCATACAAAAATTGAAAAAGAAATTATACATTAATAAAAGAAACCTAGCGGTGGTTCTATTCTTGGTTAACAGAGTTAGGTGGCGATTCTATGCTTGTATACTTGTAAATTACTTTAAACATGCTTCTTTCTTTGTTTCTTGGTCAGAATAAAATTTCAGGATTAGGCCGAAAAGTTATCCATTTACATAGTGTCTCATCAATTTCTTTAAAGATTTATTAATCTATTGTATTTTTATTTGAGAATTTTCAAACTTATAGATCATTTATCAATAAAAAGAGATGTGTAAAAATTCAAACTCGAATACCTTACATCACAAATCTAAACTCTTATCTATTTACCCAACCTCCGTTGACTTTAATTAGATGCTTCTTTAATTGAAGCAATTTGGTGGTCATATTTGATTAAAGAAACTTGATGGTCATATGTGTTTTCATCTTCTTTTTTTTTTCTTTCTGCCGTTTTATTGTCAAGGTCATATTCTTGAGTTGTACTCCACCGTTGCCGGATATATATTAATTAAATAGTTTAGAGCTAATCATTAGCTGTTCTATATTCCTACGTGGAGTGTTCAATTCTTAGTATGGAAACTTCCCTTGTAATCTCACATATTCCGATCAAAATCGTTTGAAACTCGACTTACGTGCTAAAGAAGAGAAAAAGATATATCAAATGAGAGTAAGGAGGACTAATATGATTCCTTTGTGTAGAATCATGATCAGTTTCTTCATAATAATAATTAATAGTTAGAGAGACATATATGATTTTATTTTTGTACACTAGTTTAATTTTTCTCCCTCTAGGTTCCACATTGGGACGACTAGTCAACAAACCAATCTTACCTAAAAGAGTTTAGCTTCAAAGATAGTCAATATCAAATGTCGAAATATTTTTATACAGTCAAACACCTTGCCTTGAGACTATGATTATGAAATCAATCATTGTATTCATAATCGATCGATAGGGGTTTTTTTTTTTTGGATGGAATAGAAAATTAACATTTTATCTAAAAAAGATCAATAAGGGTTTTTTTGGGGTAAAAATTTTAATAATTATTGTTAATTATGTAAAAAAATCAAAGAGGTTGCATAAATAAATGTATTAGGAAGTGAATAGAGAAAAAAAATAGAGAGGGTTTTGTAACCAAAAAAAAAATAGAGAGGGTTAAATATAGATAATTGTAGTCACAATGAGATAAAGAAGATTTGGTGTACTGTTAAAAAAATAAATCTAATAAAGTGTATTGGTTTACATATTTCCAATTTGGTGTATTGATTTTGCTATAGATAGACCTTTTTACCCTCTGAGAATTGAGAAAAAAAAAAGAAGCCTCAAGGGGCCTATTTGTGCCATGTGGCACCACCCCATTGGAGCTTATCTTTTCTCTTTTTGTAAAATTTATTTTTTTTATTGGTGGATTTTTTTTGTTTGTAAATTTTTTTTATATTTTTGGCAAATTTATTTTTTTTAATGATGATGGTTATGTAAAAATTACTCAAAACTTTTTAAAAATTATGAAAATGCCCTATTGGAAGGATTTCTTTTCTTTTTTTTATTATTTTTCCATGCCATGTCAAGGAACTATTGGTTGTTTTGTAAAAAATTATAAATTTTAACTACACTTTGCAATGAGAATTTACTATGATTTTTTTTAAGTTCACCACTCTTTTTTGGCCAAAAAAATGTTCACTACCCTTTGTATAATCAATTAATTTTTACATGTTTAATCAAATTAATTACTTTTTAATGAAGTGCATTCAAGATTTTACTATCAAAATGAAATCAAATGTAATTAGTTAATAACTTATAAGGACTAAAATATAGACAACATAAGGATCATATATGTATGAAAAGCTACAATTGGGTGAAAAAAATAAATGGTTAATCTATAAATGATGTTCAACAAAATCAAAATGAAATGTCTAAAAAATACAAAAAAAATTTTAACTTTTTACAAAACAACCAATAGTTAATTGACATGACATGACAAAAAATCAAAAAGAAAGAAATCCTCCCAATAGAGCATTTTCATAATTTTTAAAAAGTGTTGAGTATTTTTTAAACAAATATCATCACTAAAAAAAAGAAAATGGCCAAAAGCATTAAAAAATTACTAAAAAAATCAGTAATGGGAAAAAAAGGTTAAGATTTTTAAAAAACTTAAAAATTAAAAAAGCTCCAATGGGTAGTGCCATGTGGCACTCGATGATCCTTAGGGCCTCTCTTTCTTTCCCAATTCTAAGAGGATAAAGAGGTCTCTCTCTCATAACACCAATACACCAAATTAAAAATATGTCAACTAATACACTCTACCGGAAATATATTTTTACGGTACACCAAATCTTCTTTATCCCATTAGCACTACACTTGTCTATATTTAACCCAAATAGAGATGCAAAAGAGATGGTTTCAACTTTCAAGTTCTAATGTAAAGAGATTATGTTGGGTTGGGGGGTAGGGGGCCAAGTTGGTGCAATATTTAATGCAAAGATTATGCAAATCTGAAATCTCCCCCCCCAATAAAGGACACTGTGCAGTGTGGGGAGATCGACAGTGTGTATGTATAAATGGCCCAATTTGGGAAAAAAGATGAACGTAGCTCTCAACATGATTGATTGAACCAACTAGCTATATAGTGACTTTAGTGGCCAGCACGAATTTAATTACTAATTCTTAGGTAGCTCAAAATTTAATATATGTGACAGTACCGCCTTCATGTAAATGTCCAAAATCTTTCTTTTATTATAATGTTTTATTCATATAAAAAGTATCCGAAAATGATAAATTCTTGTCCACCCACGTGAATAATTGGATAACATAAACAAAATAAAGGGCATAACCCCATTATTGGAACCACTAATTTTATACTCCCTCTGTCCCTATTTAACTGTCATTTTTTGGTCAACTTATCATAATTTTGACCATTATTTGTGATAAAATTATAAAATTATAAATTTTTTGAAGATAAAATTTAAAAAGTACAAATCTTAAACTTTTCAAAATATATTTTTTGAAAATTTAATTCTACATATATTTTTTATAATTAATGATCAAATTTATGATAAGTTGACCGATAAGAGATAATTAAATAGGGACAGAGGGAGTATATTGGCCATTTATTGGTATGAATCTATCTGCACATCTATTTTTAGATAAAGAAGGAAATCTGGACGTTTAATTCAATGATAAATATGTATATCTTTTACTTATGAAGTGGAGTGTGAATCCACTCCCTCTCAATGAAAGAGATCGAGTTTGTAAATTTTATATTATTTAGTATTCGATTTTTTTTGCCAATACCCAAAGTGAAACTATGGAAGATGACAGCTCTTTGCATCCTAAAGATAGTTCTTGAGCATAGGGTTGATATTTTAAGCCTGAAAAGTCACAATCAAAACAAAGGAATTCAATGATGCATTCATTTAACCAAAAACCATATGGGTTTTTTTATTAAATTTTCTTTGAATCATGCAAGGTGCTCTATTATATAGTAGAAAGGGAACTGAGTGCATTATCTATTCAGAAGTAGATTGATAACTTTGGATGAACTTAATAGGTGCTTGTAAAGTTTGTGGTTTGATTGTGTGTTTAAGAAAGTGAAAAAGATAAACATGTTGCTCGGATTTCTGGCTAAGATTGAGGATTATATAAATGATTGCGGGCATAAAAATAATAAAAAAATGTTTCAAAAGTATCCCAACAAACCCACGGAAAGGAAATTCTTTTGTAGATTTAATTGAGAAAAGAAAAGAAAGAAACAATGGAGAAATTTAAACTGCTGTTAAAAAATTCTTCTGAGTTTGGAACCAGAAATAGAAAATTACTCCATATTTCCATGTACTACTGTATGGTAATTCTCTTGTGATTTCGTGATTTGCTCGGTGATTTTCATGGGGCAAGTGCTCAGAAGGAGAAGTCGAGTAGATACTGAAAACCTGGCAAAATTCTATAGCTGTTAGAAAAGATACTTTTACAAGAACAAGAGAGCATCACAGACAGTCGACAGACCATTTGGGCCTTGAAATTTGAGCGAGCTGATACAGTGCAGCCACAATTACTGACTCCTTGCATTGCAGCACAGCAGCCTAGCTTAGTTCCTAGCTGAGTACTTCATTAAACAAATTGATTAATTATACTACTACTAATATTGTAATCCAACAGAATTAGTAGAAGTCAAAGTGAGGAATTCTAAGTTCAAAGCACGAGGCCCAAGGAAGTTTGAGCAGTAAAATCACATGGGGGCCATGTTTTGGGCGCAGGCAATGGTCGTCGTCTCTCTACTCTCTATTGCATGAACAAGGAAGCCGAAGTCCTCGAAAGGGTGAAGGAAGAAATGGGCTCTCGTCTTGCTCTTTGCTCTTGCTCCCTTGTTGGATTGGCAAATTCCTATGCATCACGACAATTTCCCCTCTCTCTCTCTCTCTCTGCAGTTTGCTTAATTTTCCAAGGAGTACTAGGCTCCATCCCCCACTTGTTCATTAACTGTCATTTTCATAGGACAGAATTTCATAGGGGAAGAAGAAATATAATTGAATCGTTGAATTAAATATTAACAGAATCAGAAGCTATAGCTTACAATAGAGTAGAGAGGGGAGAAGGGGGAGGGGGGAGGGCTCCATCTGACAAAAGGAGGTGAACTCAATACTACTTGGTGTTACAATAAGTTGTTCCATGCATGTAACATCTAAATAATGGAAGTTGATGAGTTCAACCAGTACTCCTCCCTATTCCTTAATAGCTAGCTAGCTGAACTTATTCTGCTAACTTGATGTAGTTTTGGACTCACCAGTCACCACCAGGAGCAGTAGGTCAGACTTTTGTTTCCTTCTTGGGTTTCAGACTTTCAGGATTATTTCTAGCCCGTTCAAAACCATCCATTAAAACCAGATGGAAATTCTGGTAGCAGAGAAGAGATGTTTATGCTTGGGAAATTGGAGAATATCTGGTACTGCATGCTTATTAGGAACACATACATCTTTAATCATTCCATATAGAATTACTTATCACGCTTAATAAACAAATAATCATAGATTAGGTAGCAATCACAGCAAATTAAGGTGGAGTTGTATTACTTAAACAAAGCTTGAACTGTTTGACTTATGAAGAGCACTACAAGTTGAACAGAAATTGGCAGTGGCAGACTAGAAATAGAACACTACTTTATTAGTAGTTGATATTGCAGCTACCTAGTGAGGGTAGCTTCTTAGGGCAAGGAATTAAGAGGCCGACACAGCCCCCTGGATTCATGGTCTATGCATCAGATAATTAGCTAATTGAATTGATTACTGAATTCTAAATTTGAACCATATATTTGATCTGCATTCTCCCCACTTCATCATCAAAGCTTCCACTCTCCCCCCTATTTCATGCATTAGATACCCAAAAACACTTTCATTCCTCACTGAATACTAAGTTAAACCCCCCCCCCCCCCCCACTTTATCTTGCTTTTGTGTACGTATACCTACAATAATAATAGTGCAAAGTGCAGTGTGACTTCATCTTCTTGTAATTAAAGAAATAGAGCTCCAACAAAACCTAATACAGGAATGAAGGAGATGGCAGGATTTTGGACCATTCTTTCCCGGCAAAACGTACATTTGGGTGATCCGCTGGAGTTCCTGTCAAGATTTTGTGCAGTATTTTTGCAGGGTTTCTTTATTCTTAATCCTTGTGGAATGATACTAGAATGGATTTAGATAGTACTATTTATTTACTTATATCCAAACAATATGTACGTATATAATTAGTCTCCCAATGGCAGCGAAGTGAAGGGTCATTTGTACAGGGAATTTATTTTTCTGGGTTACAAAGATCTCACCGATGATCTTCTTCTTCATAGTGAAATCAAAGTACATCCAAGGATTCGATTGTCTGTCTTCTCGGCCCCTCTTCTCCACTCTATTCCATTTCCAGGAAAATTTCAATATCATAACACTATTTCTATTTTCCTTCAAAATTTGAAGCTAATCATTTTTATTAATTCAATAGAATTTTAAATGATTTTTCAGCGACAAATGGAAGACTAATGTATTCCTTAAGTATTTGTAGATTTTTTAAAATATTTTCAGCGTCATTAGCCGGCCAGGGCACAGCACAGCCGACATCCGAGCCGAGCCATGGTAGAGAAACGGTAAAACGGTGAAAACCGTTAAAGAAAAAGGACAAAGTGGAAAATTAATAAATACGTGCTGAGGGAGGAAAGAAGAAGGAAGAAAGTGAAAAAAGATAACGGAAGCCAGGAAACGGCGAAATTTGTCAGTTAGCCTGCGAAGAAGAGAGCGGGAATCTTTTTTTTCTTTTGTTGTTTTTATTATTTCCAGGGCCAAAGCCCAAAAGCCCGTTTAGTAGTACGGACGGGGGAGTTAAATTAAAATTGGGTCCCACCCAAAGGCCCCCGCAACCCAAAGAATAAGAAAATCCAGTACGCATCCCACGCCTCATTATTACTACTCCCCCCTTCTCGCCGCAGCCTCCACCTAGTTATAATCATGTGTATATACTCACCGCTTCTCATTGGGATCAAGATTAGGCGGATTTGTTAATTGAATCAAACTCTTCTTTGGGTTTGATTGAAACTCTCTTTGAAAACTTTTTATCTAAAAACATACTTGTATCATATGTAATATGTACATGATTATTGAGAAAAAGAGAAGGTGGGGTTGGTCACTTGTAGCTTGTATGGTCAACGCATGATTTGGGGTGAGTGAGTGGGGTTAGAGATGTGAGGATTTGGTCAAGCCTTTTTGGCTTTGTACCATTGTATTCCAATTGGGTGCATGGTTACTAGTACATTAAGTTTCTATATTTGATATAAACTTTATGAGATATTTGATCTTATTAATATGTAATCGAATCACGTCGAATCTTAAAATGTGGGGAAGTTTTTTTAATTCATTTTTTTTTATTTATGATTAGAATCCGATACCTACTTAAAAGGTATCAAACTCCTTTTACTCGATTCAGTAAGAGTGTGTATTGATTAATTATATTTGAATCTTTTCCTATATATATATAGTTTAGTTATATAAGTTTCTTCTAAGTGGTGGATAATGAAGCTTTAGGTTACATGAATGTCAAAAGAGTGGTTTATTAACAGTGATTGATTTAGACAAAGACAAATTAAGACATCGGTGAATGTCAAAGCAATAGCCTCATCTCTACATTCTTGTATAGCCAAAGCCAATAATTGGGGCTAAAATGGGCCTAGATTGTTGGTTAAGCTTTGTTGAAATTATGCCTCAATTTTATTAATTCAACTATTCAGGAAAACCCATTACAAGATTCCCAAAGCTTTAAGAAAATGACAGCTTATTTGGCCGGTTTCTCAAAGGAAAAATTGAAAAGGGTAAAAGTGAAGTTTCAATCTTGTTTTTGTTTTTCCCTCGCATTTTTGCTTGACAACAAAAGATGTTCTTGAACCAATAACTAAATAAGAGAATATTGGTACGAAATAAATAAGGCCAAGAACTACTAGCTTGCTTGCTCCCAAAACATAAACAACGAAAGGCAACAACATTAACGAGACACATGATCGAATTTGTTTCAAATGTCAAAAGCTCATGTGAGTTTGACCTAAGATGAAGGAGGAAATCTGGCTGTCGGAAAGTGAACATTTTCTTTGAAATTTTATGAAAAAAGTTGTTTGAAGTTCGAACTCTTTCAAATCAAATTGAGAAAAGATAATTTTAAGAAAAAAAAAAAAAGAGAAGGATAAACATGTGGGGGCTCATAGCCTATAATTCTTGTGCCAAACTGATAAATTATTTCTTCAAAACACAGCACTGAGAAATGAGTGTGGGTCAGAAAGAAAGAAAGGGCAGGCTACAAAAAAAACACTGCCAAAACATACCATGAAAGCGGCAATTATGAAGGTAGAATACTGGATTGATCTGGATCCAATTGATCTGGATCCATCAACTTCTTCAGACTTCAAAAGAGTGGACCCAACAAGAGCAGGAAAAAAGACCCTTTAATTATAAGCTAAAATTATAGTTGAATGTTTGATTGAAACGGTGCCACCATGCCATCTAGTGGGTAAAAAGTGGGCAGCTAATTGCGGCTATGGGCTGCTGCTTTATTTACATACCAGACAGCATAGGGCCAAGTTTTTGTTTTGGGTTCATTTAGGTGAAATGTTCTTATTAAAGTAATTGTGGTACAAAAATTACTATGTAATAGGAATGAAGAACAGTGTGGTAAAAACTAAAAAGGCTAGAACAGATATATATAGAAGCAAAAGGGAACCATCCAATCCCAGTCCTAATAGCAGCAAGTACATTTTCATTTAATAGACTATAGAGTATAGTTAATTAATGCACTAATATTTCAGAACTATTTTGGAGGCAGGGACTCAGCCGTGAATGGTGATGTTGCATTTTCAAAATTATTAGGCTTAATACCCATTTTGGCCCTTGAACTTGTCAGAAATTGATAATGTCCCCCCTGAATTTTATTTTTTTTTAATTGAACCTTGAACTTGATAAATTCGGGACAATCTCACCCTTAGCATAGACGGAGCCGTTACGGTTGCTGATGTGGCCGGTCCATCTGTCCACGTCGGATTCTAGTGGGCCCCATTGGCGGTCAAAAGCCACTTGAAGTTGAAAAAAATTTAAAGTTCAAGGGGAACATTGTCAATTTCTGCAAAGTTCAAGGGTTAAAATGGATATTAAGCCATTTTTTCGGGGGACATTGTCAATTTCTGTCAAGTTCAAGGGCCAAAATGGGTATAAACTCAAGGGCCACTAAAATTTGACGTGGACGGATGAACCAGGCCCCATTGGTGTCAAAAGCCACTTGAAATTGAAAAAAAATTTAAAGTTCAGGGGGGACATTGTCAATTTTTACCAAGTTCAAGGGTCAAAATAGGTATTAAGCCATTTTTTTAGGGGACATTGTCAATTTTTGTCAAGTTCAAGGGCCAAAATGGGTATAAACTCAAGGGTCACTAGAATCCGACGTGGACGGATGGACCGGCTAGAAAAATGCCATGTCAGCAACCGTAACGGCTCCGTCTGTGCTGAGGGTGAGATTGTCCCGGATTTATCAAGTTCAAGGTTCAATTGAAAAAATTTAAAGTTTAAGAGAGACATTGTCAATTTCTGACAAGTTAAGAGGCTAAAATGGGTATTAAGCCAAAATTATTGCTACTAGAATTGGCAGAAAGCAAAAGACTTGCATAGGGTTCGTTACTTGGTATTCCTTCTGTATTTTTTGTACATGGGTGATGGCCATGGGTCCAGGATCCCGGGCATTAGCCGCATTACTGTCGTGTCAGTTTGTGTGTTTTGTCACTTGTCAGGGTCTACAATTAATGAGCCTGAAATTGGTTCGAGACTTCGAGTCTCCAAAGAGAGCCCATCCAGAGCCTGATTTATTTGGATTTCGGGGCTAACTAAATTTTTTTACTCTTTTAGCCCACAGGCCCAGTCGAATCCAATGCGGTCGCCAGTCGGAGAGCTTTGTTCAATCGATCGTAGACTGATGAAAATTGGTCAACATAAAACATATTCTGATTTGCAGAATCAAATTCTAAAACAATTTGACTCGTTCGATCGTTTCATTAATTTCAAGCTTTTGTATCATTTATGGCTAGAAAGGAACCTCGTACTTTTTGGTAGTGTTTTAGTACTAGAAACTTAAGATGAAATCACGGCACACTCAAAGATGATAATTAATCTAAAGTACCCATACATCTGCCATATGCACCAAAAAAGATAACTAATTGTTGAGAAAATTAAAACTATAACATAAGGATGATGAATATGAAACATCAATGGGACACTTAAGAATTAGTAAATCATCAGCCAGCTGCTGATTTCATGTATAGAAGTAGAGCAGATTCACCACTAATTCAAATACAGGTTGGTCTCTGCTTTATAGCAAGCTGATTTTTATGATAAAAAAGGAAGTTTATTACATAAAACCAAAACTCAAGTAAAACAAAAACTCTCATCTCTACCTATCTGTTAATGCATGAGATCATGGTAAGGTTGATGATGTCTCGTTCATGTAACTCTATATATATGGGTATGTGTTTTAAGCTTTTTATGTTGGTTGACTCGAAGAAATGAAACGTATATATGTTTCATTTCTTGTATGCATTTATATATGAAAATACATGAAAACTTGAACTATATATGAAGAGTCTATATCTCGGTCAGGAAAATAGGCTCTGAGAAGAAGCTTTGTTGAACTTCAACAGTAAGTTCCTCCAAGCTCAGATGACATTCTAGACCAATCTGCAGACCAAAGACATCGAAAGTTAAGGTCAGTTTGCAACCGTGAAATAATGATCAACATTGTTAAGTATACTTGATGATGAACAAGATTTTGCATTAGTGTAATTAAAACACATGCATGATTAATTTGTATATCTTTGTCTCAAAACATTCACATCATGTGCCTGTGATTAACTACTTTAATTAGAATGCCAGCCTTTAGTTAAAGGAAAACATCTCAATTAGAAAAGAAACAATTATTTCTTTCTCCGATATTAATTAGTCCAATGCCCTATTTCTGATGTCTTCCATGCTTTACATATCTTGATGGGTGCAAATGCAATGATGATCAAGCCATGTTTTCATTTCACTTGAAATCAACCGGTGACCGCACTCAAGTATTTCTAATTTCCATAGAAAATCTTCTTGAAGTATTGAACATGCAAGATAAGAAGCAAAAGAAATTAAATGTATTTTTACTGGAAAGTTCAGTGGAGCTAGTTATTTGGGTCATTATTATTAGTTAACCAGGTTATAGAAGTTGCCCAGGGCGGTAATGTTCTGATTAACTATTAATCCTTGGGGTTTAGGTCTTTGTCAGCCTGAATTTTTTAGAGTTAAAAATATGAACAGATTTATTCTGGTATGTATATACCTTTATGACAAAGGAGTATAAAACAGTGTCCTCCATGCTGCTGATGTTGAGGTGAAGAATCTCAAAAGAAAACCTCTCCAGCACTGCTATTATCTTCAGAATTTGGCCCGGTATCCGCTTGGAAATGGTTTTAAGGATCACGTTGGATCCTGAAATCCTCGCCTCAACATCTGCAAGAGATGAGTTGCAACATGCTCCTAGTTCTCCTCCACTTTCAAATGATCCAAAGGGGCTATGATCAGGTTGGGAAGGCTGCAGCTGCAACAGCGGCCTTGGACTGGGTGTACCAGGGCTAGGGCTTAAACTGTTCCTTTGTTTCTTCGACTCCAAAGCTTGTAAAACTTGATGCAATTCCTTGATGAACTCTATCACACCGCCTATGATCGATGCTTGATCACCCTAAAAACATCAGAAAGTTAAAACAACGGAAAAGAAAGAAATTCACAAAGAAGAAGAAGTAATTATTATTACCCTTTTAATGTAGAAACAAGGGGTTAAAGAACGCAAAACTTTGAGATGCTCATTCATCTGCCTTCTCCTATTTCTCTCCACAGCTATATGAGACATGATGTTTACTAGTAATTTCTAGGTTTCTTGATCTTTCCAGCCGATAATGATCCTCCTTAATTTGTTTTAACATTTTTCCTTGGAGCTATTTATAAGAGGCCAGAAAGGGCCGGGGGCAGGAGACACAGTTGAGAATGTGGTGATGGCTTTAGTTGGGAAATAAATGCTGAATGCTGCAGTCCCGTGAGGTTCTTGGTTACTCATCATTTTTCCTTTGTTTTTCCCCCCTTATTACTCTTAGATATTATTATCATTACGTCGAGCTCACGTTTATTACCTTGGAACAATTACATGCCCTCGCGTGAGTTAAAACTGTGGAGAGAGGCTTTTGCTGAAGTTTTTACTGCCTTTATCTAATTCTCATGCTCTTTCCCCCCTCTCTTCCTACATTGCTCGCCAAGCTATTTGTCATGCATGCATGCATGCAATAATATTGCACAATCTACAGAAGATAATAAATACATTGTCAAATGCATATAAAGGAAAAGAAGTCAAGATGATCCCTTACTACCGTGCATGGGTTATATGGTTATGGGAAGATTAGGGTTTAACTAAGCAAGCTCATCAAGCTTTCTATGTTACATTAATAAAGTGGCATTTTTTACTTAAACAATCTTTGGACCCGACTTTGGGTAAATTCCTTCGATGATAGCTAACCTTTTCTTGAAGTTCTACTTCGAAGAACCCTAATGATTGAACTGTTCGATTTGGATCTTAATCTTTTATAAGTGGTTTCAATTTAGTCATTTTGTTATGTCATTTCGTTGGTAATTAAGAAAATTAATTATATCCATGTAGAATGCTCTGTAAATATTTCCCTACATGGCATGTCACGATGAAATTAATGATTAGAAAATCAGGGGTCCAAATGAAACAATTCAAAGGTTAAGGATTAAAGTGGAATGTAAATATATAAAAGGTTTAGGATTTGAAGTAGAGAAAGCCAAGTCTTGATCAAGGTTCTTGAAAAGAAAAAAAGATCAAATTTTGTGAACCCTTGAAAATCAATTGGGAATTTGGGATGTAATTAGAAATTCATTCACACCGGCAAAAGAGATCCTACCCCATTGACTCTAAAATCAAAGCTAATTAAAAAAAAAAAAGGGGGGGGGGGGGGGGGGAAATCGTAGTTTTCATGAATGAAATATTTTGACACCCGCTTGAAAATGAAAGCCATCACTTTTTGTGTCTCTAAAATTCTCAGTGTTCATGATCTTACATGCAGGTGTAAACCTGGGTAGCTACTTTTGTCCTGAACCTTTTGTCACAACATAAATGAATAAGATGCAAAACTATATAAGTACCTCACGAGTTGGTTGTTATCTGACCAATCACACGCCTTTGTTTACTACAGCATTCATTTGCTTTTTATTTTTGGATGTGGATGCATCATATATCTATGTACATATGGTTGTGGACATTTCTGGCTTCGGCCTACACTTAATGCTGCGTTTGGTAATTGTAAGGAAGAAGAGAGTACGGAAACTTACTTAATTAAGCCTAACATTAGATCAGGAATTTGGTTCCAAATTCAGCCTTAAGACACCTCTGCATAGCTCTGCAGTTTGTGTAAAGGCTAGTAGCAAATGAAAAACTCTAGTTCAACACTGCAGAATACAGTTTCGTCAACCTTATGTATGTCATTCTGCCCCCATAAGACCAGTAGAGAATGTGAAAATTGCAGTTTTTTACAGTTCTTTTGCTTCAGTTAGCTTTTTGTTAAATGAAATTGAGAACCCTTCTGAAAGTACCCTGGCAGAGAATTGCAGAGGCAGTCCACTTATCTGCAGATAGCGGCATCGGATGGATGGAAGACTTCTAATTCATTGCTTGAAAAGAAAAAGAAAACATGAAATATATGTAATCGATCTTAGCTTTGGATGAAAGCCCTCTTATTTGTTCCAATTCATTTGGATTAGGCTCAAGTTCATATATGGATACTATATTGGACTACATTTCGCCATCGCACAATATAGTCAACAGCTTAACTAATGGAGGTTTTAACTAAGTGAAAAAAGCCACTTCCTAAAATGCTTAGCTTTTCTGCATTCATCACTCCTCCATTGCCTTTTCACTGCTTTTTGTTGAAGAAGGAGAAAATGGACTTACGAAGTGATGCTGAAAGGTCGAGCCAGGTCTTTCCATCTACCTTACCTACATTACAAGAGAAAGTAAACGCAAACAAAGTTCAATTGTAGTTACTGCAAATTCATCAAGTATCTTTTGTAAGGACAGAAAAATCACTAATTATACTACTAATTAGCTGCTGATCAAACTTCCAGAGCTGAGGAATGACCAAAGCTTATCAACCTTGAAGAGTTTTTTCAAAATGCTGCAGCTGTAAAATGAAACCAGAATTAGGGGATGCTTGAGGCCGTCTGCTCTTTACGTGTTCCAAAGCTCGAGAAAAGCTCATACCATGCTTTTTCATAAGATAAGCAACAACCACCGTCACACTGCAAGATGCAAGAAAAATAAAAGCTTCAACATAGTTTGCTCCCAAGTTTCAATAATGTGAAAGCAAAAGTAATTTCCTTGTAGCATTCTTTTCATATTTTTGGCAGAATATACTTTTCCTAGAATTCAAGTCATTGTACAGTGTGATTATGCACTTTAAGCTACAAAATGCAAGTCACATAGCAGCAAAACTTTATAAATCTAGCAAACAGAATCTGTACTACCATTGAGCCAGATCAAACAATGAAACGTGGCAGATCAAAATGCATGCAATTTCAAGGAATAAGGCTTAGAGAATGTCTGTTACAACTCAAAGACTGAAACTTTATATACAGATTTGCCAGGCCTTTTTAGTGCAAAGAGTATTGATCCAAAGTAATGGTGTAATACAAATTCTTTAGGGATCATTGTTAGCCAAGATTGAATTCTATAAAAATATGATCATGATCAAGGAAATAATACAAAGTAAGGAAAAGACCTTCTAGATATTCCCATGAAGCAGTGAACCAACACACCACCACCCTGTCTTTTAGCTTCATCAATGAAACCGAAACACTCGTCAAAGTACTGCATTAGATTTGTGTCTTCCTGGTCCGTGACTGCCTCCATTTACCAAAAATACCAAAAATATGATAATTAAGTTTAAATTTCCGAGTTCATAAACTCTTGCACAGTTTATTGATGAGGCAAGCATTTAACTAAATGCTACAATCTAAATGCTCAGAGAACAAAAGATTCCATGGCTGCAGCTAATGGTTAATGTCTCTTAAGCTGTGAATCAAGGATTTGGATTTGGGATCAAATTTAAGAGGATAAAACAAGCTTCCTACTATTTATATAGCCTAGCAATTGGAAGGACAAGGGAATCCAAGAAGACATATATTAAAAGGAAAAATGCTTTGCTGCAAAGCACAAATTTGATATATAAATATTAAAATTTTATGCACAGATTTGTCAACAGGAAGAACTTCTTACCAGAAAAGGGAATACTTTTCCATACCTCCAATAAGTTTATAAACAAAATCCTTTGGATATGAAGGGACTGATAGGTTAGCCACAGTTAATATATGTGTAACATTTGAACTTTTCAGTGCGGTCTTGTTGCCTGCATCACCCAAGGAACCCAAGAAGAGACCCTAGAAGAATATAAATGAAAAACTGGCCACAAAATTCAGGACCAAGAAAAGAAAGTATGACAATGCAGAACAGAATATAATCAAAATGTGTACCTCTTCAATTTGGCACAGAGCATTGTTTGGTTCAAAATATCTACTGATATTTCCCCTCCAAGTTTCTGGTATTTCATTTTTGATGGGATTATCAATCTGATCCATAAGAAATAAGGGGTACAGCTCTTCTGTTTGACTTGTTCCTTTTTCCCCTTCAAAGGCCCAAACAGAGCTAAACTCTGGCAAAAAGAGCATATACAGTTATCTACCCACAAAACATCTGGGAAAAAAGTTACATGATTTAAATCTTCCAGTTGGGTCAGTAATTCTGAAATCTGCTCTCATTGCTCTCCATAATGTTCTATAAAAATGCATAAAATCTATTCCAGAAACAGTCCCTCTAAAAGGTCTTTCTAAATGCAACCAATAATCATTGGTTTTGTGACTAAGACAACAGTATCAGGTACAATGGTTCAAACTTACAGAAGCGTATAAACATATCTGCAAATTAATTACCGACAAAAAGTAATGTAATGCAATCCTAGGAGCATGAAGTTAAAAGATTAAACATATCTTTGCAGCAGACAAACAAGAAACAGTAAAAGAGTCCCAGAATGTCAAGTTTGACATAAATCTGGTATAATGATCATCTGGGCAGTTCCAAGAATCTTGGAACTCAAGACCAAAGAGGAAGTTGTACAATATGCTCTCACAGACATAAAAATGAAAACCAGAATGGAATGGGTAAGGGAGGAAAAAGAAAAGGAAAGACAGAGAAAAGAGTACTCACCACACCAGTCAGCAGAGAAGCTAATAGAATGAAGCAAAGATAAGTTAGTACTTCCAGTTTTAGACCGGTTTGTTTAACTGTTTATGTAAAAGATGTTTGATAGGGGACAGATTTTTATTTGCTGCTGTCAGTCCTCTTATCATTTTGATGCATCGACCCCCTTGATTTCACCGCATGCCATGTAGTAGTCATCATTAGTCATGTACTTTGTTCTATTCCGGGTTTTATTTTAGATTAGGATCATCCTAAAATTTGAGATTTTATTTGTTTCAATATCGCAATCATATTTTAGCCAACACAGAAAATCCTAACCAATCCAAACCCAAATCCAAAGATTGAGATTTTAATTAAGCATCACAAAAGTCGTTGTGAAACTTTCACTTAAAGATGAAGGTGATTGATTTGGGGTTTGGAAGTGTTTAATATTAATGACATGTCTTTCGAATTTAATGATGTGGCAGTTTTTTATTGCATGCCTGAATAATACTACATGATAGCTCTATGGAGATAATGCTTTAGATTGGTAAGTGATTGATAGGCTTGGTCTTTCGCAAATGATAGATTAATTGCCAAAGGTAATGATTAGGTTTCTCTTAAGCATTATTATTCTTTAACCTTTTTTCAAAAAAATATACATTATTACTTTTAGGGAGAAATGAGAATAATTGATAGTCACCTCAGTGATGATGTGTTTTTTGTCTGTGTCTCCTGAATTATTTTGGAAGGGATTTTGGCCCTTCTTTTGATGTACTTGAAGAATGGCTCAAAAAATGGTACTATTATTGTTACTCTTTCACCTTTTTAAATTTTCAATTACTACATTAAGGAAAAAAAAATGAAGTGAACACTAAAATTAACAAAGCATGAGCACAAAATCGCTCCCTTTTATTAGTATTATTATTTTTTATTTCTACCGAGGATAAAGTGAAACTGTAACGAAAGAGACTCTTCCTGGTACCCTTTCAGGTCCAAGGCCAATATGACTATATCCCATCTTGGGCCATGACATTTTGCAGAAATGATGACTAATAAAACAAGTAATCCCCCCCATCTGTTAATGTAAACCTTTGAATCTAAAGCATATTGGAAACATTTGATCATCGATATCTTGGGCAAACTAATTTTCCATCAACTGAATCTCTACAGCTGAGCTTTTCTTCATTCATTGTCTTCCTTCTGTTCCTTGTTGGCTGCAACACGAGAAGTCGAATAAGGAAAATTTTCAGTTGATGCAAAAGAGGAAAATGAAAGATGAAAATGGATGAAGAATGAGATGCCGAACAACAACAAATGGTGGGACTTCAACTGGTTTTAATAACAGTATCATTTCTAAATGTAGTGACAGTAAGTATGCCATGGAGATTTCTCATGTTGTACGGATAAAGTGATAGCATTTTCTGGTTTAATGTATCAAAGTTTGTTTAAACAACATAGTATGACTGTATGCAACAACAATTTTTGAACCAAAATAATTTTACACCCTCTTTTCTCGTTAGTAAACAATGGTAACATGACCAAAAGCACAGACCTTCATGTTTCGGCAGGGTAGAGACATCCTACTTCATGATGTTAATTTCTAGAAAGCTTCATTTAGGTGATTGGTGCGTGCTGTGAAGGCCATGTTAGTATGTGTATTGGAACTAGTGTGTCAAGAGGTGAACATACTTATAGTGTCGTTTATTTCTATAAAATATTGACAATAATGCACCTTTAAGAGATTTTTCAAGGTCTTGCAACTGTTGGATGAAACCGGGATTCGGAGCCGCCAACGGTCGTCTGCTCTTGACATAATCCACGGCTTGTGCTAGGTTCATACCATGCTTTTTCATCAGATAGGCAACAACAATGGTCACACTGCATGGAAAAGCAATACAACAGAATGACTTGAAATGATAAACAATATACTTCAAGCCTCAAAGAATTCAAGGAGCCAAGTGCAGTTTGAAATTACAAATAATTGGAAAATGTTCCCTGATAATTGAACTTCAAACCCATACCTACTATGACATCCTCTTGATATTTAACAATATAATTCATTTGAAACATTTGACTAATGTGGCTTTAAATCCAGTGAGCAACAAATATCATACTTTTATTTCTTTGGGCTCCTTTAATAGATTCAGCGATAAAAACTTCAGATGTTGCCCATTAATTAGATGAATAACGGAGAAGAAAGTGAGTACTATAAGACAACACAACATTGATGTGTGGATATTGGACACAATCACCATGTTAAATGCAAGTCTATATAAAAGATTTGTAAGAACAATCATGCCAGAAAGAAAGAAGATATCACTAGAAGCATTACCTTCTTGATTTTCCAACAAAGCAGTGAACCAGTACAGCACCACCCATGGTTTTAGCTTCATCAATGAAATTGAAGCATTCATCAAAGTACTGACTTATATCTGTGTCTTCTTTGTCCAAAACTGTCTCAGTTAGCAGAAAAGATCATACGACCTATTAGTAACTGCCATCAGGATGTTCAACAAGGCTTATAACAAAAATAAGCAGGAGAAATCTTTGCATAGGGATACACAATAGTTTAAGGTATTCTCTGGGTAGAGGAAAAGGAATCATAACCTTGCAGTCTAAAGAAGCAAAAAGGAATGTAGAAAACCATATATAACAAAAGGAACACACATGATTAAAACATACAACATGAAGGCAATCAGGGGATGCTTGAGCATATGGCACTAATATGCAGAGGCATCCAATTGAAAGTTAAGGACAATGCTTATTATCTTAGTTAGAAACTCATTTAATAGCACAAGATTCCTGCAGCAACAGACAATCAGTTAAGTAAGACGAAATGATTGCTTAGACATGATGAGCCAAGTGAAAAAATGCATACCATTTAAAAACAGACTAATGGAACTACAATGCCAAAAAATCACAGCATGACAAGTCCAAAAGGCTGGCTTAACGATATGTAAGCTTAAACCATATCACATTACCAAAGGAGAACCTTCCTACCTGGTATAATTTTGTAGACCAAGTCATTGTTATGTGCAGGCTTCACAGAACTAGCCACAGTTAAGATGTGAGTGATATGTAAACTTTTAAGTGCATCCATATTATTGGCAGCTGCAATGGAACCCAAAAAGAGACCCTGAGAAGTTGAAAACAAAATTAACAAGAGACTTCAGAAAAGGAAAAAAAATAATAGGTCACTAACCAAAATAACAGAGTGGAATATAAAGTATGTCCATCACCTCTTCTATTTTAGAAGGAACATTGTCTTCTTTAAAGCATCGTGTGAAATTTATAACTCTCAAAAGTGCTGCTATTTGATTCCGCATAGAATCATCAATCTGGGCCATCGGAAAATGGATAAATTGTTCTTCTTGATCTATTTCTCCTATAAACAGGCATAAAACTGCCATGAGTTGCATGTTTGACTAACCTTAACTAAAATAGGCATCCTGATCAGCAAAGAAAACTTCAGTAGCATGCTACAGCCATTGCAATTTCTCAAATGATTCAATAAATGATTTTCTGGAAAAACTAAAATCAACAAAAGGATATGCTTTTCAGAAAACAACCATTCAAATTGATCATTCAGGATAGCACATTAAGTCAGGCCAAAAGAACTTAAAATATCTATGAAAATGAAGAATATAAGGATCTGGGTTTCATTCTTTTCCCGATACTGAATTAACTAAAATACATTGAACATTTCAGTTAATCATCCTTTCCTCCAAAACAAACCACCATGAAAAGCAGATTACGTTACAATGGAAACATATTGACATTTCTATCAAAAACAAAAGAATTGGTAATTCAAGAAATCAAAGTCATCATCGGAACTCCAAGAAAGAAAACCGAAACCAACACGTTTAAAATCATTAAAATCTACCTCAACATGCAAAACAACCCTCTAGGCAGCCCCCAGCTCCCATGTTCCACAGCAAGAAAAACCCAACTTCAATGTATTATTATCAAGATCAAATGCATCAGATAAAGATTGATCTTATATAAAAAGTAAGAAAATAATTCACGCATCATCAAGAAAAAATTACCTGTGAATATGTGAATCCACCGGGAACTCAGGGGGAAAGATTAAGGAACAGGGATGACGACTTCAGAAAATTAAGTCGTTTCAGAAACAGAATCCAATCAGAATCATGATCATACGCGTCTCCAAACATTAAAACGCTGCGTTATACATTAGGAAGAAGAATAATTGAATTTAGTGGAATAAGCAAGGGTTGAGGAGAATTAATCATGATTGTACCGGCCCATATGGTACCTGGGCTAACAATGCCGGGCCGACACAGCCCACTACAGTGTTGGGAGGCTTGTTTCTTCTTGCGGGGCTAGTCCAGCCCGTCGACGTTGTCAACATTAACGTTGTTCTTGGATGTTGTCCAATGTCCACCAATTGTTGTGAAAATTCCCTTTTCGGATGGTCTTAGAATTTAGCTAAATGCCAGGTGCAGTGCCAATGGCTTACCCACATTCCAGTACAAAGCTTCAATGCATCGAAGCTTATATCCATCAGCCCATGCTTTTCAGTTATTTCTCGTCACTCAAACTTGGGACAAGATAAACATAGTTAGAAAATATAAATAATTCGCTGAAGGAAAACTGTGCTGCATTGATTGGATAAATATTCCACTAACTTTACTACAGTTTGAGAAAGTTATCCATCAGCCCATAGTTTCTGGTTATTTCTGAATTCCAAATTCCCCCAATCTCTTGTGTCTGCACAATAAAAGAGGGCATCCACTTGAATTTCTCGACACGTGAGCTACTCAAACTTGGACAAGAAGAATATTATGATTTCCAGCTAAAAAGGGTACTCAATTTGGAATATTGCTGAATGAATGGACCTAAAAGCTGCTTCCATTAATTAGCAGTATTTTTTATTATAATTGTAAGATCAAAGAAAACCCTATTCAGCTTAACAGTACATATAGGATTGCCCTTTGCACCATTTTTCTTCAGTTCGATCCAATGGCTTCTTCCTCTCCGGTAACAATCTTCCTATTCTCCATTGCCTTTGCGTTCATTTTAGGCTCCTCAAATGCAAGTAAACTTCCCAAACCTCAAGCCTTCCTTCTTCCTATTAGGAAAGACAATGGAACCTCCCAATACTATACAACACTAGAAATAGGGCATCCTCCGATGTTCATCGATGCTGTAATCGATCTTGGAGGATATTTCCCTTTGGTTCAACTGTGACATCTACAACTCTTCAACCTACCGCCCTGTTCCTTGCGGCTCTGCCAAATGCAAGGCTGCCGGGGGCTTCGGCTGCCTTGTTTGCAACGCACCCCGCAGGCCTGGCTGCACCAACAACACTTCTATCCTCACAACCCATTCGAGGACCATATTATCAATGGAGGTCTAGCGGAAGATGTGATGTATGTAAAGTCAACAAATGGAGCTGCCGTTCTCTCAAGTATAAATGTCCGCCGTTTCCCTTTCGCTTGTGGATATTCGGGTTACTTGTCAGGCCTTGCCAAGGGAGTTCACGGGATGATTGGCCTGGCCAGGACTCAACTTGCATTACCAACCCAACTCTCCTTGAAGTTCAGCGTGTCGCGTAAGTTTGCTCTCTGTTTACCCTCTTCCATGCCTGATTCAGGACTTGGGGAATTTTTCGTTGGTGGAGGTCCATATTATTTGCCTCCTTACACTAAAGATGTCTCAAAGTTGCTTGTTACCACTCCACTTATCATTAACCCTATAAGCACGGCTCCAATCTATTCAGAAGGTGATCCTTCCGATGAGTATTTCATTAATGTGAAATCCATCAATGTTGGTGGAAAATTTGTTTCTTTCAAAGCCTCATTGCTGTCCATTGATAAGAAAGGAGTTGACGGCACCAAAATTAGCACCATAAATCCTTACACGGTTTTGCATTCTGCTATCTATAAGGCTATGGTAAAGGAATTTATCGCCGAGGCCAACGCTATTAGGATCAAAAGAGTTTCACCAATTAAGCCATTTGGGGCATGTTTCAATTCAAAGACGATTAGGGACTCAAGTACTGGACCAGATGTGCCGGTCATTGACCTGGTTCTCCATAGCAGCGAGGTGGTCTGGAGGATTTTTGGTCATAACTCTATGGTGAAGGTCATGAAAGACGTGATGTGCCTGGGGTTTGTTGATGGAGGATCCAAGCCAAGAACTTCAATAGTTATAGGAGGCCATCAGTTGGAGGACAACCTCTTGGAGTTCGATCTTGCTTCCTCAAAGCTAGGACTTTGCTCTTCCCTCCTGCTTAAAAATACAACCTGCTCCCACTTTAGAGTAAAGCAATAGCAAATGCTAGTGTCTCTCTTTCATTTTCTTGCATCCAAGGATTGTTGGGAAAATAACAGTCTTCGGTTTGCTTGTATCAAATAAAGAAGTGAAGCAAATGTCAGAAGGACCAGGTTTTGAAGTTGACAAATAAAATATCTATGGTGCCGGTTGAGCCCATATATCCGATGCTTTATCCATATAGCAGAATTATTGAAATTTGATGCGACTGTTCATCCCTTGCCATAAAAGATCGCTGCTTAAATATCCCAAAACTTTTGGTTTTCATTTTAAAAGGACTCCCAGACATCAAATTGACAGAGATAGAAAGTGGAGAGGAATTTTTTGCATTTCTTTTCTATTTTCTTCCGAACCAATCATGTCATTGTGAAAATGAATACAGGTTTTAGCTAAATACTTGTCCTCTTTTTTTATACTAAAGTTTTGTTAAAAATGCTGAAAAACACCCGACTACTCATTAACCCTTTAAGTCCCAGTTCCTAGAAGGTGATCAACTGATCATCCATCTACCTGAGAAGTATTTCATTGTTGTTAAATCCTTTAAGATTGATGAGAAAATTGTCTCCTTACGACAGTTCATTGCTACACAGTGACAAAGAAGAGTACCATCTTTTCGCCATTTCTGCATACTGAAAATTACAAGTCTCTGGGTGAAAGGGAATTTGTCAAAGAGGACCATAGCTAATGAAAAATCACTAAGAAACCAATTAACCTTCTTATGAATCAAATCCCGTCTAGATTCATCGGCATTGTCAAATCAAAATATCTAACTTAGGAGTTGTTTGATAAACTATTGAAATTTTTTAAATTGTTGAAAATAAAAATTTTTAACAGTTTTAGATTTTCAACATGTTTGATAATTTTTACTAACCATTACTGAAAAGATTTTTTTTTAATAAAATAGTGTAGAATTTAAAAAATAAACCGAGACCTATTTATCATTGAATAATAAAAAAATTAAATGATTTTAATTTAAAAAACTTTTCTTTTATATTAGATCATCTTTATTTTAAACATTAATAAATTTTAACAAATTTCAATATTTATTGTTTTCAAAAAATATATTTATATTTTATATTTATTTATCAAACAATTTTCATATATAAATTTAACACTTATCAAATTAAATATTTATTTTTTAACATTTAATTTTTTTAATTTATCAACCAACACCTTACAGGTAGTGTCACGATCACAGTAAATAATGAAAAACCAAAAGAAGAAAGAGATTAAAGAAACAAAAATCTACGGAAATCTGAAAAACGTGGCATTTGTCTTCTTCCTTTTGACGGGGACATTCCAGGCACCGTACCTACAGAAGTCCACAAATTATGGGTGAGAAAAAAAAGAAGCCGATGATATTTAGATTGGTCACATCACATGGCATGGGCAGCGAGAAAAACATAGTTGGGCCTCCCCTCCTTATTAGTGGGCTTTCATGGTTTCACCACATAAACGCACACTGGTCTAGTCAGCAAAACAAAACTCAAAATCAGATCTTATCCATTCAATTTCTGCCTTTTCCCTTCGGACAACACTCATCCAACGGCGGCGACCCATCGCATCACATGTTTAAAAACAACTACTACTAAACTACTATATAGTATTTTGCTTCTCCATACTCTGCCCAATTTGTCTCCTTTCTATATCAAAGCTTTGTTTCCACGCCTTCCCATGGCTTCTCCTTTTCAGCTTCTTCTCTTCTTTTCTTTCCTTTTCTGCCTTAAAAGTACATTCTTTGTTCTGGGTTTTCAGTCGAATTCTGTTTACTTCCCTGTTACGAAAGATGCAGCGACTCTCCAGTATGTTGCCAGGATTTCTCACGGGACTCCGCCGGCTCCCACCAACCTCGTGGTCGATCTCGGCGGTCCGTTTCTTTGGATAGATTGCGATCCCGGACACGTGTCATCGTCGAACAGACTGATCTCTAGCTGCTCGGTCAACTGCTCCAGAGCAAAATTCCACGATCTGGAAAGCAAGGGCGAGAAAGGTTGCCTCTTTAAGACCAACTGTAATGTGTGTCCGTACAATGGCGCAACGGGGTTGACCGCCAAGGGGCAGCTAGTCGAGGATATCTTAGCCGTTAATTCTGTTGGGCAGTTAGAGGTAGGCCCGATCAGAACCGTCGACCACTTTCTCTTTTCTTGTGCACCGACTTTTCTTTTACAAGGCTTGGCCAGGGGTGCAAAGGGAATGTTAGGACTGGGGAAATCTTCAATTTCACTGCCGTCACAGCTCAGTTCTTCAATTGGGCACCCTCAAAAGTTCACTCTTTGCTTATCATCATCCAACGGCATCGTATCAACCGGCACTGGAGACCCCATTTTCGGTTCCAAAATAACAGGGTCACTGGTATACACTCCCCTGCTCACCAAGCAACATGATTACTTCATTAATGTTCAATCCATCAAGATCAATGGGAAGAGATTAGCCATCGATAAATCGAAGTTATTAGGGGATGAAGAAGGCAAATCAGCGACAAAATTAAGCACAATTTTGCCTTATACCACGATGGAGAGCTCAATATATGCTATTTTTTCTGAAGGTTATGTTAAGGCTGCTGCTTTCATGAATATGACCAGGGTGGCTGCTGTGTCTCCGTTTCAGTTGTGCTTCAGTTCTGATGAAAGGCTTGAAAGCTCAACGCTTGGCCTTGTTGTGCCCGAAATTGATCTAATTTTGCAAAGTGAGATGGTGAAATGGAGGATGAATGGGAGGAATTCTATGGTGAAAGTAAGCAATGAGGTGATATGCTTGGGGATGTTGGATGGAGGTTTGGAACAAAGCAGCTCAATTGTGATAGGAGGACTTCAATTGGAGGATAACCTTTTGGAGTTTGATCTTGGGAGTTCCATGCTTGGATTTAGCTCCTCCTTGTTGTTGAAGGAAACAAGTTGTTCTACCTTCTTACAAGATTCTAAGCTGAAGAAGCAGTACATCTGATTGTTTTTCTTTCTTTTCATTCTTTTCGGTTTTCTTTTTGCCTTTTGTTTTTGGATTTTGTAAAGACAAGCATGGCAGATGCAATTTGTGCAGCCAGCATTAATACTACTAATGAGAGGAGAGTACCATATAACTTTGAATGTCAAGATTTTTGTTCAAATTCTTGTTGTTACATGCTTGACAAAAACCATTGGATGTATTGGATCTTAAGTTAGACTGCCTCAGTATTGAGATAATTGTGGAATAAATTCAAGCTCAAAACACAGGGGGAGGCAAAGGCTACGATGATTAAGAACAATATTGCATTTGGTAATATCCAAATAAACAGTGACAAAAACTAGTGATAATGCCTAAAAAATTCCCAAAATATGATCCATCTAAATACTCTCTCTCTCACAATAAGACATGTTAAAATCTCAAAACACCTCTTATCTTTCCAACAAGCTTTGCTAGCTCTTATCTTTCCAACAAGCTTTGCTAGCGCTTATCCAAGATTGTCCCCATTCTTGAAGTATTTTGGTCTCCACATCTCAACTTTCAACTCTTATCAAATGCTTAGAGGATTGGGTTCACATTTGCCACATAAGCAGTGATACATAAAATGAATACTTTATTGATAAGGCCACGTCGGTTTTTACGATTTGATAAGGACAAAGAATTTGTTGGGTATATGCTGCTTTGATCCTTCCGAATTTGATGTCACAATCTCGAGGCCACGCGGAGATCCGTCCAATTCCAATTACTCAAGTTTTATTATTAGGCGGACTTGTTTTGGTCAATATTTGGGAACTCAGTTGGTGTTAGTTGGATCCATGTCATCCATCTATATTGGTGGGACTTGCTGCAGCAATTCCTTCGTCCTTTTAATCTTTTTGTACTCCTAGTTTCCTATCTTTTTTTTTTGGTAGAAAAAGGAACATTCATTCATTAATAAAAGGCTCTAAACAAAGAGTGGCCTACTTCATCCAGTTTAAGTAAGCTCACAACAAAATAAGGTCCTAGTTTCCTATCATCCTCTTCATTATCGGATTAAAAATGGAACTTCTTTGATACTTTATTAAAAAAATTAGCTCTTGTTACCTATATCACGTGCATATCCAAGTCAGGGTCAATGTTTAATACTATTAATTTTGCTTATAATCATTTTTTAATGCCTTAACCTTCTCCCTTAATGATAATTAATGTATATTTTCATGGCATTGGCACCCAAAACGCCTCATCCTTGACGTACATTCCTACGCATCAAAGCAATATAGAAATTTCATGGTCTAATTAACTATACTTACCACTAATGCAGATAGGGCAGCAACTACCAGAGCACTATCAATCAGCTATTACATGAGTACATGACCAGGTGGTGGCACACTGCTTCTAGTGTTGTAAATATTGACAAATTTTCCGATGGTTCCTCTGTTCCATTTCTTTCTCTTTTGTTTACTTCTTTTATTGTCTCCCTCCATAGCTGTAGCTTCTTTCAGGCCGAAAGCCCTTGTTCTACCGGTTTTCAAAGATCCATTGTCTCTTCAGTACCTGACACAAATCAGGCAAAGAACCCCGCTTGTTCCTGTATATCTAACTGTTGATCTTGGAGGCCAGTTTCTTTGGGCTAATTGTGAAAAAGATTTTGTCTCGTCTTCTTACAGGCCAGGCACTTGCCGCTCAGCTCAGTGCTTACTTGCTAGAGCTCTTTTCTGCCAAAATAGTCCTTTACCCAGCCCTGCCCCAGGCTGCAACAACAACACATGTACTCTTTTCCCAGACAACACCGTAATTCGGGCAGCCGCCTTTGCTGAGCTCGCTCAAGATGTTGTTTCCGTCCAATCTACCGATGGAACCAATCCTGGTTCTGTGGTTTCGGTGCCCAAGTTTCTCTTTTCTTGTGGAGCTACATTTATTCTGGAAGGTCTTGCAAATGGTGCAACCGGCATGGCCGGGAAGATATCCAATTTCACTCCCGTCCCTTTTTTCTGCTGCATTTAGCTTTGATAGAAAATTTGCCATTTGCTTGAGTTCAACAAGCAAAGCCAATGGAGTCATATTTTTTGGAGCCGGGCCTTACATTTTTCTCCCAAATATTGATGTCTCCAGAGATCTTATTTTCACCCCACTTGTTCTCAACCCTGTAAGCACCGATGCTACATTTTATGATGGCTTCCCTTCCACCGAATACTTCATCCAAGTTAAATCCATAAAAATCAATGGCAAAACGGTTCCATTGAATACATCCTTGCTATCCATCGACAAGGAAGGCAACGGAGGGACCAAGATCAGCACCGTGAAGCCTTACATGTTGATGGAAACTTCCATTTACAAAGCTGTAATCAAAGCATTTGTCGAAGAGATTGCAAACGTCAGTCAAGTAACAGCGGTGGCTCCTTTCGGGGCCTGTTTTAGCTCCAAAAATATTGGGAACACACGAGCTGGACCGGCTGTGCCGCCAATCGACCTTGTTTTGCAAAGCGATCTTGTGTATTGGAGGATTTTCGGGGCTAACTCGATGGTTCAAGTCGATGAACACGTTTTGTGTTTAGGGGTTGTGGATGGAGGGTCGAACCCCAGAACGTCCATAGTGATTGGAGGGCATCAACTAGAAGACAATCTTTTACAGATTGATCTAGCCACCTCCAGGCTTGGGTTTAGCTCTTCTCTCCTGCTCAGGCAAACAACTTGTTCAAGCTTCAATTTTACATCAATTGCTTAGAAAAATAATGGAATTAAACTATTCTAATTAACGACAATCTTCTTTTGTAGTACTGATATTAAAATGCAATTTGTAGCATGCATTTCAATTAAAGGAGAATTTTGTTACATAAAAATGAGAAAAAAAGAATTAAGTTAAAGACATGTGGGTTTATGCTTTTATAAATACTCTTTTGATGCTTTTCTTTGGAGGATGGGAGGATTAATTGACCAGCTGTGGTCAATTAAGAACATGCGGAGATTAGATTCAGACGAATCCACTCAAACCATTGGTAGATAATTGTATTGCTGTTCCCACTACCTAAAAAGGCCAAGGAATGAACAGGTTGGCAAGCAGAGAATTAGCTTATACTAATAATCATGCTTATAATTAATCATGTAAAACAACGACCTCTCTCTGTCAACTTAAACCCAATTAATTATTAACATGGAGTCACTATTCTTTTGTTTGTGAGGATTTAATTTATTAACGAGTTGTTAATTATATATCATGTGTAATTTTCATTTTTTTTAATGTAGACGAATGCCTAAAATTAGATTTATCCTAATAAATAAATATGCGTAACCAACAACTATTAGTACTAAATTTAATTTCTTAATTTCTTTCCGCTATAATAAGATTCATTCGATGGAGTGTTTATTGTCCAGTCAACAATCTGAAATCTCGTGATCATATATTTTTCACGTGTAACTTTTCTAATAAATTATGGAGCAGCATACTTCGGACATGTGGGATTAACAGGCATGTAGGATATTGGAATCAAGTAGTCAATCAAGCCATTAAAAGGATCAAGGGCAAACCTTTCATTGTTTTATTGCTGAAACTTGCTTGAGGAGCATACTGCTACTTCATTTGGAGAGGGCCTTGTAAGTTTTAACCTCACCACAGCAGAGACAGTTTCATTGCCGTCACAACTTTTAACCTCACCATTATCGATCTCACCGCTAATCCGAACAAATTCGTAATGCAAGGCCTTTTGGAAGACCAAGACCACCTCAAAATGGAAGTTGTGTTTCAACTACTAAGAGATGTTATTTGGCTAAGATTGTATGGCCTTGAAAATGTTGCTAGGAATCTGTTACTATATATGTCAGAAATGGGGCTTGCACCCAAAAAAAAAGAAAAGAAATGGGGCTTAGAAGTTATGTAATATGTTAGTTGTTGATCATAGTTTGTAAAAGACTTTGTAAAAGGATGAATGATGTGGCCGTGAGCTTGTAATAGCGGTTTACTGCTGCTTTGTAAAATAAAAGAAAACAATTATCCAAAAGAAAATATTCATTCTCAGTTAAACAAGTAATATAACAACTACCAGATTGCTAGCTTTTGACATTTCTTGAATATGAATATATATATATATATATATATTATATAAAACTCGTGATAAATAATGGAAGTTCGATTCAAAAAATAATAATAATTAGATAATGGGAGTAAAGGTTTGGAAATTTATATCTTTTATGTGTAAATATTGGTATAATTTGTTTACTACTATGAAATAACAATATACTATTTTGCAAGGTAATTGCTGTGTCCCTCAGGCATGATCAAAGGGTAATAGAGAATGTTTGCGGCTGCCAGGTTGTGCTCTTTTCTTTTTTTTTTTTTTTTATCTTGTTGATTAACTAAGGACATCCCGAAGATTAATTCCTTTTGGACCAACATTAAATTGTAAAATCCTTCTTATAATTGTGCTTCCTGGAAAATAATACTCTCTAATTATTACAACCATACATGCATGCATTAGGATGGAGAAAGATTTTTATATTCTCTATTTTATTTGTTATGAGAAATTATTGGGTATACTAGGCCTACCACATTATCTATAGACCCCTTCCAATAAATTTATAATAATTTAAAACATTTTCTTAATTTAAAGCACAAATTTGATCACAAATTTAGCTCCTAAGTTATAAAGTAAAAGAATTTAGATTATAATTATAATAGAGTTTAAGTAATTATATATATATATATATATATTATAATCTCTTAGTTGGTACAAATTCATTGGTAGGGTCTACCAAATAATTTCTCCTTGTTGGATACGTGGTCATGGTTAAGATGGAGATTAAATTATAGTATTATTAATTAATTAAAGATAAAGTGTGAAACTAGAATATAAACAAACAACTAATCCAATTTGGGTAACATCTTTGCACTTTCCTATTTAGCAATTGTACGTAGTTAATGGATGAGTACTGCTGGAGCTTTCTAGATGTGTTTTAGCAAATTAAAGGCGTTCTTTCCTCAAAAAAGAAATTAGAGGCGTTCAAGCAAAAGCATCTCTATATTATTAATTTATTATAGAGTTTCCATGTCTTTATTAATAAAACCAAAACAGCTAGTGAGGGGTTAACCTTGTCCGCTACCAACTTGTGAATCTGCTTTAATTTTTTAATTAATGTACTAATTAAAAGATTTAGTATTTGTTCATAAAATAGAGTGAGGAATTAGGCCCGAAATTATTACATTTGTCTCATATCTTTAAAAAAATTTAAAACCCCGCCAACAAACCCTTTTTTTCCTTAAATGTATTTCACGCTTCGAGTAGCTATTTTTCTTCATTAAGAAGAAAAGAACAGCTCTTTTTTAGATATGATACGAGGTACTATGACCCGGGGTGGAAAATGACAGAGGTCGAATTCCTATCTTGTGACCTCTCAAGCCTCTTAGTCATTGGACCAAGAAGTAGACGCTATCACAAAAAGGGGAAAGAAATGAAAATCCTTTTATAAGAGGGCCTTTAATTGTCTTATACCCTATCGGCCTATCCTATTAGTGGCCTAGTGGATTACATGACCATTTGGGCCAATGCTCTTGGTCAAACTTAAGAGCCCACTAGTTACTCTAAGCTATTTGGATCAGAACTCTCAAAGGACCAAAAAATTGAAATTTAAAGAGAGGGAATGGGAAAGAAAAATAAAAAATCACAAGAACAGGAAAAACCTTCGAAATAATCAATTATTTCTGAATAACACTTTTCAGTTTCAAAGGAAATAACAATTCTATGGATTCTGGAACATTTAATTTGACAATCAATGGACAGTCCTTATCTTTTATATTTTCCTTCATTTATTTGCAAAATGCTAACAGATTTGAAGCCGAATGTCTAGAGTAATTAATAAGCAACGCGTATTATTGTGTAGAAAAAAACAACTGAAATTCCGTTTGAAAATTCATTTTTCTTTTATAATGAAAGCTGTGAGAGTCAATGGTCAATATTGTCAATCGCCATTTTTCTCTTTCCTAAGGCTTTGCTAGATTTTGCGAAGTTGCCAATTTCCATCCACCATCGACATTGGCTACAGCTATAAATTGAGCCTCCCGTCCTCAGCTCTTCACACCATCCAAGCTCATTCTCCAATATCCGTACCCAAAAACAACAATGGCTGTCTCTAGTAAATTCCTTATTTTTACGGCTTTGCTTTTCTTCTTCTTCGTCTCCCCATCCATCCAAGCTTCCTTTAGGCCTAAAGCATTAGTCCTTCCGGTTTCAAGAGATGCTTCAACCTCCCAATATGTCACCCAGATCAAGCAAAGGACCCCTCTAGTCCCTGTCAAGTTGACCCTTGATCTTGGCGGTGAATATCTTTGGGTTGATTGTGACCAGGGCTATGTCTCGTCTTCCTACAAGCCTGCACGTTGCCACTCGGCACAATGCAACCTGGCAAGGTCCAAGTCATGTGGAGATTGTTTCAATGGCCCCAAGCCAGGCTGTAACAATAATACTTGCAGTCTCCTCCCATCCAACACCGTCACCCGCAGCGGCACCATAGGCGAGGTTGCCCAAGATGTTGTGTCGGTCCAATCTACCAATGGGAAGAATCCTGGGAAAGTTGTTTCCATGTCTAAGTTTCTCTTCACTTGCGGTTCTACATCTCTCTTGGAAGGTCTTGCCAAGGGTGTTAAGGGCATGGCTGGTCTTGGAAGAAACAAGATTTCAATGCCTTCCCAATTTGCTGCTGCCTTCAGCTTCCATAGAAAATTTGCAGTTTGTTTGCCTTCTACTTCAAATTCTAATGGCGTCCTCTTCTTCGGTGATGGGCCTTACACTTTCCTTCCTTACTACTTCGACATCTCGAAGTCTCTCATCTACACCCCACTCATTCTCAACCCTGTCAGCACAGCGCCTGCATTCTTTTCAGGCGAGGCTTCTACCGACTACTTCATCGGAGTCAAAGGTATTTCGATCAACGGGAAAGCGGTGCCATTGAACAAAACTTTGCTATCCATTAATAAAGAAGGCCAAGGCGGAACAAAGATCAGCACCGTTACGCGCTACACTGTCATGGAAACTTCAATCTACAGAGCTGTAGTTAATGCCTTCGTCAAGGAAATTTCCAAGATTCCCAGAGTTCCAGCAGTAGCTCCATTTAGTGCGTGTTACAATGCTAAAAGTTTAGGTAGCACTCGCGTGGGCCCTGGTGTGCCCCAAATCGATCTTGTGCTACAAAACAAAGATGTTTTCTGGAGGATTTTCGGTGCAAACTCGATGGTGCAAGTCAACAAAGATGTTCTATGTCTAGCATTCGTTGATGGGGGATTGAACCCCCAGACTTCGATAGTGATCGGAGGGCATCAGATTGAGGACAACCTTCTGCAGATCGATCTAGCAACATCAAGGCTTGGATTCAGTTCTTCTCTCCTGTTCCGGCAAACAACATGTTCCAACTTCAACTTTACATCCAACGCTTAACAGGAGTCCCAGCTGGCTTGTCATTCTGATTACCAATATTTTAAGATTGAGTGAAGGATTAAATTGCTTGTCAATTTCGAAAATTGAACTTTGTGTAAATAAATGGCCTGCCGCTTGGGCAAAGGGCCTCGTCCCTGTTATGTAAACTGCAAGTTCCAATAAAGATTAATCGTATATCTTTACACAGCTGGTTTTATGTTGATTAGATTCAAAGTTTATATTAAAAAAAGGAAAACTTCATAATGCTTCTCGGATAAAGAACATGGGGAGGTTCGACTGTTTCCTAGCTAGCTCGTTGAAGCAATAACATCTCATAATGGAACAGGGGAACTGCTAAATTGGTACCAATCCGTTAAAAGATCATGTAGAATCCTGAAAAGCTGAACTAAAAAGGCACGGGAATATATCGTATGGCATCGAATTCCTTGCTAAGTTGTAGAAATGAAAACGGAGAAGTCCTGCAGAAATTTTTTATCATCTATAACTTCAGAGTACCAGTCAGCTTTGATAGAAAATTTGCCAATTGCCATTGGCGCCAGTGGAGTCATGCTTTTTGGAGACGAGTCTTATATTTTTATCCCACATATTGCTGTCTCCAAGGACCTTATCTACCCCACGTACGTACAGGCCCCCCTTCCACCCAATACTTAATCCTAGTCAAGTCCATAAAAATCAACGGCAAAACGGTTCCATTTAATACATCCTTGCTATCCATCGACACCGAAGAGAACGAAAGGGCCGAGATCAGCACCGTGAAGCCTTACATGTTAATGGAAGCTTCCATTTACAATGCTGTAATCAAAGCATTTGTCGAAAAGATTGCAAACGTCAGTCAAATGGCAGCTGTGGCTCCTATGTATATATTGGGACAACACTGGCTGCACACTGGCCGTGCCGCCCATCGACCTTGTTCTGCAAAGTGATCTTGTATATTGGACGCTTTTCGGGGCTAACTCGATGGTTCAAGTCCATGAAAACGTTTTGTGCTTAGGGGCTGTCGACGGAGGGTGGAACACCCAGAACATCTATAGTGATTGGAGGGCATCAACTAGAAGACAGTCTTTTACAGATTGATCTAGCCACATCCAGGCTTGGGTTTAGCTCTTCTCTCCTGCTTAGGCAACCAACTTGTTCAAGCTTCAACTTTAAATCAATTGCTTAGAAATTAATGGAATTAAATATTCTAATTAACGACAATCTTCTATTATAGTACTAAATTACTAATATCAAAAATGCAATTTGTAACATGCATTTCAATTAGAGGAGAATTTTGTTACGTAACAAAAGAGGAAAAAATATCAATATGTTAAAGACATGTGGGTTTACGTTTTTCCATACTCTTTTGTTGCTTTTGATTCAAGTGTGCGAAGATTGATCATCTATGGACTGTGGCCATCTGCGGAGATTAGATTGAGGTCAGTCCATTTAAACAATTGCATAGATAAATGTATTGCTCTTCCCACTGCCTAAAACGGCCAAGGATAAACAGGTTGGTAAGCAGAGACTCTTTTATACTCTCTTTTATACAAAAGTAAAGAATTCTTAAATTTCCCCTTAGTTGGTTAGAGATTGAAAAATTCATACAAGAGGTCCTTTTATTCTCAAGTAGATTCATTTTTCTACTTCCTATGTATAAAAAAATGGTAAAGAACTATTCAAATAATTGTGAGAATCCTTCAATGGTTGACACATAACATGTCTATTTAATTGTCACGTGTCAAGTATTTGGTTATTTTTTAAAAATTGACATTAATTAAAAAATTAATGAAATATGAGATATTTGAATTCAAATTTTAGTTTTGATGACATTCTAAAAACTCATTTCAAAAATCAAGTTATCTTTTAAATTTTAAATAATATCTTAAATTTCTAATTGAACTCTTTTGTATCTTCAATATACTAGATCAAATTAAGTAACAAATTTTTACAATTTTTAAATAATTATGAAATGATATATTTTTCAATATTAGTATAGGTAAAAAATATATTATTATTATTTTAAGTGTCCCGTACGTAGAATAGGTTAAAAACTAATTAACTTATAATAATCCTGCTTATAATTAGCATTTTAATGTAAAACCAGTCTCATCAAAAAAAAAAAAAGTAAAGCCAGGACCTCTCTCTGTCAACATCGGGCTACTATTCCATTTTTTCTTTTTTGGGTAGAGAGTTTAAATTATTAATAGAGTATTATAATTCTGATGTATGTACGTCATCGGGAACTTTTCTATTTAGAAAATGTATGTAGTTAATGGACGAGAGCTAGGGTTGATTAATTTCTAAATTTGTTTAGCGAGTTAATTAATTATCTTTCCAGCAAAAGCATATACTACAAATGTGTTTATTAATGAAACCAAACAATTTGTAAATGGTTAACCTTATCCGCCTGCTTTGAAAGTCTGATCTGATTTCAGACAAGGCTTATTAATTAAATCCTCCGTGATGCTGCCACCTGCTAGCATCATCATTAGTTTGTAGTAAAATATAAACTATAAAGTTAAATACTCCTTATGTGTCCCAGAATATAAATCATTTTTAACTGTTTTATCAAAATCAATAAAAATAATTTTGTTTGTTAAATTTTAGTTTTTTTATCTATTTTATCCTTATTTAATTGTATTGAAGAGGAGAGAGAGATAAAGAGAAGACATGTATTAAAGAGAGAGGTTTCAAATATAACAAGATAAGGGTAAAATAGAAAAACTGTAAAATTATTATCTTGGTTTTATAAAAAGGACAATCATTTTGAGACTTTTTTTTTTTCAAAATGAACTTATATTCTGGAACAGAGGAAGTAATAACAAAAATTAAATGAGGCCTGAATCTAATGATGCTGCCAGGCGCCGGCTTCTTTCTTTTACTAATTCTTTGATTTATTTATTTGAAATTTTGTCACATTTTAGTTAAGTTTAAAATCAGTGGTTTGAATACATTAAACCCACCAAAAACCCTTTTTGTCCCTAATATTTCACACTTCAAGTGGCTAAGTTATTATATTTTTCATTATTCACTAAGAAGAAAAGACAAAAAAAAGGAAAATTTTAGCTTTTAATTATTGATGGAAATAAAATTAGTTAATTATTAATATCGTTTAATAAATATTTTAAAATATTTAATAAAAAGCTTTAATTTAACTGAATAATATTAATAGTATTTATAAAATATAAATATGTTAGAAACAAAAAGATATTTAACACGACTCAAAAGCTGTACAACATTAACACTTTTATATTGTGTTTTATAAATAAGTAATAAAAGCCAAGAGAGGTTTTTTGTAATAGGTTACGGTATGCTTTAGTATTGTGGAACGAACCACCTGATTAAATTAAAAGCGTGCTTACCCGTGAGACCACAGGAAACTTTGTTCTAAAACAATTTATTAATTAATCGTAGTTGCATGTTTATTACAAAAAAAAAAGGAAAAAGTTATATAAATATATATATATTAAGCATTTTTCATATGAGTAGTTAATAGAATATTATCAGGTATATTTTTAAAGCATTAAATATCTAACTATTACCGTAAGAATCAAATACAAAAGCATTAGGTTGAAACTTGCTTTCTTTTCCATTAATTGATATGCTCTTGAGGCAGTGTAGTATTCAATCGAATTGGACTTGTTTAGCAATGGATTGTAAGAGAGAATTTTCGTGGGGTCAAATTGTGTTGAAAGAAAATGGTAAGGACCATCTCCAAAGAAACTAAACCCGGGAGCCCTGTTTCCACGGGGCAAACAAATTGCAAACTTTTAGGTCAAGCCAAGGTAAGGAAGACTGATCAGCTGAGACGAAAAGACAAGGGGAGCCCGAGATACAGCAGCCAAGCCACTAACTCCTTGAGGAAGAGACTGTAACAGAGTTTTAGGAGCACAGGAGAAACAGGTTTTTTTCAAGTTGGTAATACCGGTGAGGTTCTTACTATTTGTCCGAGAAAGGATGAAGTTTCTGTAAGTTAATTTGTCTAAGGCACATGATTTTACGACGAAATTCACAGGCGTAACAATGCAATGGCACTGCCCATTTTTCATCACTAGGTTGTTAGCTGGAGGACACATGCCAGAAAGAATAGACCGAGCCTGGATGCATTGTGGGGCTGAACAAGAGACGGGAATATGGATTCTGGCAGAGGCGCCATGAGAGTGGAGGAAAAGCTGAAACTTCAAGTGAAATGAAGGATAATGCAATGAGGAATAGCACTGGAAAGGGGAGCATTTTGGTTTACAGGCTATAAGCTTCAAATATTTCTCTTGGTTTCTAGGTGTGTGAGACTTAAGTTTTAGTTGATGGGTATATATAGGAGCAAAGGTTAATAAGACCTAATTTACAATGGGCTCAACCAGGACTCTTAAAGCTTTCAGAGTACATTAAGGGGGAAAAAACACTTTGACAGCGTCAAAAATAAGAGAAATGGATGAGGCTTTGTAATAATGAGAAGGAAGAGATCCATAGGAACCTACATTGACCGTGTGCTAGCTGTTGTGTTCCCTAGTTTCAAGTTGCAAAGTCGTATAACAATTAATGAGGAACACACGAGAAAATTTCTGAGAACCCAAGAACTAGTGTTTGACAAAACCATAGCAAAGGGTTTTGGGACTGCTTCAAATGACTATAGAGCACACTGACTAGATTTTCTGGCAACAACAATGGATATTCAGACACTGTTCCCGCGAAGGATGGTCAACTATAAAATATCCGGTTCTAAGCTCAAATTCTAGTCAATGGCTTAATTTGCACTCAGTTTCTGGCCAATTTATTATTGGTGTTCCTTTTTCTGGTTTGCCACCTCAATTGGCCTGGGCTGTATATGGGTTCAAAGACCCTTCTTTTCAGGATTCATAAAGCCCATCCCAAAACTTGTAACTGGTGATTTGGGCTATTTTTCACCTCTTAATCCCATGTGGCCTGTGGGCTGAATGGGTTTTATACTTTTATGTTGGAACTAAAAAGGCCTAGCCCATAATATGCCTCATGGGCTGCATCCTTTTGTGGGGATGGAAGTCCAAACTGAGACATTCACGGATCACAATCATCTTATCAGTGAATCAGAACAATATATTTCACTTCTCATCATTTTCATTTCTCCTCACTCATTAATTTCTGAACCTTGTTCTTTAAATATATTTTTCTCATTAAATTAATTTCCCCTTTTTCAAAAAAGAAAAAAGAGCTATAATTTGATGGCTTAATCACCGAAGCTCCCGCTTAGTAATATAAGATTGATCCCCATATTCTGTTTTAATTGGTAGAGCTAAGAACTTAAGATTAAAATTTTGTTTGACAACTTTCTAGCATGAACTTGTTGCCTCACTCAAAACCTGGACCAGAAAAGGTAAATTTTTATGTTGCAGCCGTGACGCCTCTACAACAGCCTAATTTTGGTATCCCACTTCAACAAGTGATAAAAAAAAAAGTTTTTGAGTATATTCACAAGCCCTTGTTATATTTAAAAAAGAGAAAAAAAAATGCAGAATGAAATTTTCATGCATGTCGATTTTGTGGCAGAGCAGAGCAACTTATCCAACCTAATCTTAACCCCAGTTTGAGTCACAAAGTACTCTCGCTTGTGAGCTAGGCATGATGCTTACTGCACTCCAAGTTGCCCGCATGACTCGAAAACAAGAAAGATGATATTCCAAAATTAAACTTCTGGAATCATGAAAACTTGATGACATAAAGCAGGAACATGAACTTGGATGCTCACAAAATTATGGTGACTAAAAAGAAATTTTGGGTGATGATATATAACAGAATCCTGAATGGTGATCATGAAAAACTAGCTACTCTACTTGATGATGGAAGCCTGGAATCTGGAATCTCCAATTCTGCTTTATAAAATTCAGCATCAGGAATGAGTTTTGCCATTGACCAAATATATTGTTGGGGGGAACCTGGTTAACATTTTGAAGCGAAACAGTTAAGAAATTGCACCCAAATTACTCCTCCTACCCCGGCCCTTGCCCTGATTAACACCACATGGATTGCGTTGAGCTTCACAAATTGCCTCAATTTCTTCTCAAACTTTCACCATCTTATGAAAGCAGCTGAAACTGCGTGAACAACAAACAATTCAACAGATATTTAAAACCCCTCCCCTTGCCATATCAATGACCCTCCCCTTTTATGCAAAGAAGGAATTAAATTTCAGATTTTCTTACTCTCCATGTTCTTTACACCTGTAGGCATTATAGTATTCTAAAAGTTCAATAAGACTCCGTTTATCCCTCCTGATCAACTCGCTTGTCATGAAAAGCGTCGTCATGAAAATGAAACATTTTCCCCAGGAGAATTCACTGCCTAATATTCCCAACAATGCATCTAGAGATGATCAAGAGATGGGCTCCAGTACTTCTATGTCAAGACATGGAGATATGTTGATCGAAAACTCGGGCATTTGCTGCCTTTCCCGTGGAATTGATCTCAATTTTGTTCGGGCGGTGAGAATCTTTTTGTGTTTACAAATTACAATACATGCTATTAGCTTCTGCTGCTTAGTTTCTTCTAATGAATGCAAGCAATATTTTTGTAATTAGGTAGTCATTTATGTAATGCAGGCAGAAAATCTCTACCCTGCCAACAGAAATTATTGGAGAAGTTGCATGCGTGACCTACAAATTTTAAGAAGTACAATAATAATTTACTTCATCCTTTATAAGAAACACCAACAGAACATAAAAAAAAAAAAAAATTGAACTCTACATGACAAGTCAAGCTGAAGGATCTTATTGTTGGACTTTCATGATTCATTATGTTCTTGAAAACATGTTAATAATTCTTTTTCACTTCTAAATTGAAAAGATTTTTATTGCACTACTAGTTACGAGATTTCAGAATCTGAATTTGCTTGAAACATAAATGCAGATCCTGGCAGAGATGCTGGGGACTTTCATTTTAATGTTTTGCATATGCGGGATCCTAGCAAGCACCAAGCTAACTGGAGGTGCAGCAGCTCTGCCGGAGTATGCAGCCACAGCGGGGTTAACCATTGTGGTTCTGATTTTCTCCATAGGACCCATATCTGGTGCCCATGTTAACCCTGCTGTTACCATATCCGTCGCAGCATTTGGCCATTTCCGGTGGTCAAAGGTGCTTAAAACAATCTCTTTGTCTAGCAATGAAGAGTTCACCTTTGTTTCTTTTTTGGGTTAAAATACGAAACATGAAATTCTTCTTTGGTCCTATTTTTTTTTTAATGAAACAGGTACCACTTTACATATTGGCACAGATTCTGGGTTCTGTTTTGGCAACATTTGCAGGAGAGCTCATCTATGGCATAAAATCAGATCTTATGGTAACCCGGCCAGGCCAAAGCTGCGAAGCAGCCTTCTGGGTGGAGCTCATTGCAAGTTTCATTCTCGTGCTTGTACTTGCAGCACTGACACACCAATCACAATATGTAAGCGAATTGCCATAGTATAGTTCATTCAAGTGCAAATCCATCAGAAAAAAAATCTTTGTTCTAGAATGTCAAATTAAAGAAACTGAAAAATCTTACAAATCGGGTTCATGATCCTGAAAATTTTTTGCAGGTTGGTCCAGTTTCCGGATTAATCGTTGGAATGGCCATTGGGCTTGCAGTCCTAATTACAGGGTATTCACCATAGCCAAACTGTAATAAATTTTCTTTTCTTGGCCTATATGGCTGAAAAAATCAACAATTCAATCAGTCTTTATTTTCTAATGCAGGCCTATTTCAGGAGGATCACTCAATCCTGCAAGGTCACTTGGACCTGCAATTGTTTCCAAGAATTTCGAAAGAATTTGGATTTATCTTACTGCCCCAGTAATTGGAGCCGTTTTAGGTGGCCTTATATATCGATTCCTGCGTCTCCAAGCTCCTCCTTGTAGTTCCACTTCCTCTCCGAACAGCAGCAATATGCTCAGCCACTCCTTGGCTTTTATCAGGAGTTAGTGAAGAAGGCAGTGTTGTTATAGAGATAATTGGACTAAGTTACCTAGATTTATAAGCAAGACAGAGAAGAAAAATCATGGGGAACCGGCTCTCTTAGGTGGATACAAAGAGAGTCATGAAGCAGGATTAAGCCATGGCCTTCTGAGATATAGATTGAGCTTTGCTTTGGCTTCCAGAATTTTCAGAACATGGCTGTCCAAATGCATTGTTATAAAATATAATTTGTTATGATTTATTTATGAATTCAATATAGTTCTAACTAGTAAACCAGAATTTGGGTGGAAATTGTGTCCGGAAAATTGAAATCCATTTAACCGAAATTGGCTGCCCGTGGAATCATGGGTCAATCTGGTTTAAACTTACAAGTTTCAACTTGCAACTTATTTTTCATATATAAGTTGGAACCTTTCCATTTCCTCAACTAGAGATAGAATGGAGGCAAGTCAAGCTTTAGCATAAAATAACTCCTAATTGGACTGGACTCTTTGGAAAAAAGATACAAAAGTTGTATCAAGAGAGCAAAAATATTCGATTATTCCCAGGGTCGCATGTACTGATCTTTTTCAAAACGTTAGTTCAAAAGCTTTACAACGTCTAAGCAAATGGATTTAAATGTTATTGTGAACGAAGAAAATTTGTTTAAAATAAGTTTCTCGTTTGGAATTCGGCATAATTCAATTTTTAATTAATTAGGATTCAATGTATTTATTTGATATCAAGAATTAAAAAAAAACGTAAAATAAATATATTAATAAAATATAACCTATAATTTTTTATTTAAATGCTGTTTTGTTTTTTTCCTCAAAAGAAAATGTTCTTTTGTTTTTTTTATATTTAAAATTAGATTATACTACTTTTTTAGACCTCAAATTTAAATTATGTCGTTAGTCTTCTTGAAAAGATTCGAACAATATAGTTTAATTTATTACTACTTACTAGGTGTGAATGTTATTTATCCGAAATTGAAAATTTTTCATGTGATGAGCGGTGGAAAGTATACACTTGAGTTTAGGTTGGACACGACATGTCTTCTTGTACAAGAAACATTGGTGAACATAAAACAGTCAATATTCTCAAATAAAACCAAAAAAAAAAAGAGAAAATGGTTTTTGGAATTTTAAATATGAATTATCCAAATAGAAAATTTTAGTCCTACCTAAAAGACTCTCTTTCTTTTGTGGAAATGATATAATTAATAACGTCTTTAATTTCTTTTAGAAAATAAAAATATAATGATAAAAACTCAAGAACTCATAAGTACGCGTAGCTATTGAGTGCCGACTCCGAACTCTGATACGATACGAGCTCCAAATTTATCTCTTCCCACGATCTGAAGTCTCAACATCCTGGATTCATGGCCATAACTTCGTAACCAAACCACGGCCATCCCATCACAATCTCTGCCCATAATTTTTGATCAATGGGCCCATCATTGCTCTGCACCTTTACTTTCTTGGTCTTGCTGATATGATTGCATTTTCCTTTCTGGCTAAAATTGCAATTATGCTTAAGACAAATTAAATCATGATCAGAGCTAGAACTTAGGCCTCATAAGATTGCATTTTCTCCGACTAAGATAATTTTAATATTATTAATATTATTTGAACTCAAACTCTTTAAATAAGAAACATATTTATAAATCTATGAGATTTGGCCAAAATTATAAAGATCCGAGAATATTTTATAGTGTTTAGTGAAAAACATCAAAATTCAAACTTCTATAGACTTTTATTAGATTAATCCAATGACTTAAATAGAAAAAAATAATTTAGATTAAAAACTTGTTGATTTTTTATCTTCGTAATGACCAGAATAAACAGTAAGTACACGCAATTTCCAAATAATTAAAGACCATGACAATCCAACGACCATTCAAATGACTTATTTTGTGGCCAAGGTACTTGTAAACCATATAATTCAATTGAATACATAATCAAATAATTTGACCCCCTTTTGGAGGTGGCGGCTATAGCTAATGGGACATCAACTCGACTATTCTTGATCGATTCTTCACCTTATTAATGGGAAATATGACATCCTATAAATGAATTAATACTAGGAATGAGTTCATGTTCATGGCTAATGTGGTTAATATGATAGTTCCCAATAATGCCCACTTTGGGAAAAGACCTCGAGCAAGTGTCTACAGATTATTTAATATACTAGTATACCAATAAACACATCATTTTCTTAATAATTTGAATACAATTATTGATTATTTTAAAATTTTATTTCCAAACTAATTATACGGTAATTATTATATATTTAATAAGATTTTTTTAATTATAATCCAATATTGTAAATCTAAATTGACTCAATTAATCTTTTATCCTTTCTTTTTTTTTTCTTATGTATAAAAGATAGAGAAAGGGATTTACTTAGAGAGGGAGTGAAAGGTCTTAAACTCGATATCTCTTGTATGAATTTTTAACTACTGTTAATCTTAATGGCAAATGATGATTATCGACAACTTTTCTTCTATGTTATTCAATGAATATGACAATTACAGACTTTTTCTCCGGCGGTGAACGTGAGTCATATGAGTCCAAGGGACCATTGGACATAATGCACCTCTCATAAATAAATTCTTAATTCTTAATTTATGATACAGTAAAAGAGCCATAGTAAAAAAGTTTAATGTAGTGTAATATATACTCCATTTGTTGAGGTCCTTCGGTTAAGGCCTCTTTGGAATAAGAGATGGCCTGAGCGAACCCCGTGGATTCGGAATCTGCAAGAGAAAACAGGGGAATCGGCATTTCGTCGGTTGATCCCGCTCCGATACTTAAGTCAGTTTGAGATAATGCAGTGGAGGAGAATACTGAGTTGTGTCTGAAAAGCTTACCATGCATATATTGAAAATCACCTTATATTAGTCTGGTAGACTTTGCTTAGAAGGCCTTTGGTTAATAATGGGTTGATTTGGTCGTCTTAGACTTTGGTCTGTAGGCCCAGACTCCGTAATAGATTATAGTGGACATTGTTGGGTTTGTACTCAACACCATTATTAAAAGAAATTGCTATGTAAGGCTGAGGCGTCCATAGTAATTATTTATGTAACAATTTGCAGATGATGGGAATGTGTAAAAAGACGTTTATATTAGGCTCCAAAAGCCTAGGACAATTCACCCCCTCCAAACCCTCTCGATTCATTGCAACGAACCCCTTCGTCCCCCTTTTCTTGTGGCTATTTTGTAAAGTAATCAACAAGCAATGACGAAGTAAGCACTATAATAAAGCCTTTTAAATCTTTGCTTAAGCACTGGAACAAACTTCACCTTAAATTTATTCCCTTGTCGCTATTGAACCAAACCGAACAAACCTGTCCAAACCTTTTCCTGTTCTCTTTTCATGACTTCTTAAGCCAAGACATAATTCGAAATCGAATCTGTTGCATAAGAAATCTAGATGAATTGATCTTTGTTCGAACTTCGAATCAGTTCATTGCCTCCCATTTCTTAGATTCATCGGCAAAATCCGTATAAATGGCGATGCAGATTGTGATAAGCCAGGATTCTTTTAGGTCTCTCTTGTCACTATTGAACCCTTGATGATCATGCATATTCCATACCATAAAAGGCAAAAATGATATTTCAAATTGGCCCATCAAAGTTGACAATAACTTATGAAATTAGATGATATGATTATTGATGATAAAAATCCGATCTATATGTATTATATATTCCATACAAATTGGATGTCTTATTTTATAAATGGTCCCGATGGCAAAGGATCAGTCACAATGCCACCTTCTCAGAAGTAGTTTTCAAAATTTTCATGGCTAATTTGGAAGGTACCCAAAGGGTGAAAACAGAGAAGGAGATATAAAGAAAAATGTGATATATATTTGATGTTCATTTTAGGAAGAAGTCTCAATCGTTGCGATTAGTGGTTGTGCTTTAACCCTTTTTGCTGGGTAGAGTTTGATTTTTTTCTCTTGATAATTAAAACCCAAAATTTGTTTGGTTTGGATTCCTGGAAAACAGTTGTAAACATCAGCCAGGACGTTCGTTCTCAGACTTCCGAGGCCCCCAATGCATAACAGCCATTCCCCTTCCATTGGAATGGAAGGATGCATATGCTTCTCTTTCAAGCCGAAAGTTCTTTCATGGAAGGATAACCTTGCAAGTCTCTTGCCTTTCATTTCTGTATTTTTCATGCTCCTCAAGATGATTCTTCTGGAGGAAAAAAAATCTAGAAATTTTCTAGGATAGTTTGAGAAGATCAAATTGAATTTTTTTTTCTCAGAATCCAAAAAAAATCTTCATAAGGAAAGGAAAAAGGAAAAAGGAAAAATAAAATCAAATGAAATGGGACCTAAACCATGGGCTAAAAGCAAAAACAATGGGTTTTAGTTGTCTGGTTCTCATATATTTCCACCAAATTGAGATTCCTTTCCCTTTTATTTTTTATTTTTTATTTTTTATTTTTTTTGTTTCCTTTTACAGGTGAGAATTTTGAGTAATGAATTATCCAACTTAGACAAGTCAAATTACCCCAAAGTTTCAAGCTAATCCACCAACTTTCGTGGGACCCCTTCCTCATCCATCTAATCTTTTTTCACATCAACAACTTGAATGAATCATGATCATCAACCTTGACATCCCATATCTCCATCACATCTTAATTTTCCGCGTGAGCCAAACAGGCAAACACTCTGAAAAAAACACGCTAGCTTTTCTGCTTTATATTTGATCATTTATTATTATTATTAATTTTTTTAAACCAATTAATTAATTAATTAATTAATTCATAGTTAACACCGTAATCAAAGTGCTAAAATATTCTTCTCGATTATTTCCATATAAATTATTGTTGTTAAGCATTTTTAAATAGAATCCTAGATTCCTAAATTTGAGTATCTCCTTTCATAAAGGATAAAAAAAGGAATTCCCTTTTTTTTCTTTGGCTTGGGATGACTAGGAAAAGCACTAAGCAAAATCAGATTATGACATGTAGAATAATCCGTGGCCCTCAAATGCATAAAAAATTTCTTTGATTGGGTTTTAATTTACTGAACATAACATGTAATTACCGTAAAGAGACTTGTATAATTAATTAATCAACATGTTGCAAGACAGAAATATGGATTCCTAGACAACCCCACCATTCAACATTTTTAGTGAACCATTAATTTAAGTTCAAGTTGCCGTCAGAACATAGGAACCAATGGCTTCATCCACAGTTTTGCCGTGTTAGAAGCTTGGACCCGTTATTTTATTTCATGTTTTGAATCTAATCTAAATAAAAAAGAATAAAAATTACTTAATATAATCTCTTTGAATTTATATGGAATAGTATAATCATCTAACCAAATAATCAATTTAATTTAAATTACTGCTCCTATGAAAAATATATATAATAATTAAAACTAATTAAAAACTGAAAATTATGAATGAGAAATGTCATTCAAGATGTCATAATCAGGGGGTAATTAAAAGGATCAATTTGCCTTAAAAATAATTTTTAAAAAAATGAGATTTGCTTTCACGCCTTTAACGTATGCTAGTAAGCATGCCCTGGGGGTGGCGTTCTCTATACTGATGGTCTTTTGCCAATAGTAGTAAGTGTTTTGTTCCAAGTGCCTTTCTATTTTTATAATGAAAAAAATTAGTATAATTTTTTTTAGTTTATTTTAATTAGTAACTAGTGTGGCTGCCCGCGTTAACGCTGCGGGTATATATGAAAGTTTGTTTGATATGTATTTCCCTATATAATAAATGTAGGTGTATGATAATGGTATTTCATGGACCAATAAACATGCATAATATTGGCAATTGGCTTTCAACACATGTGCAAAAAAAGCCTTTGTACATAAAGCAATTTAGGCAAAATGATATGATATAATTATAATTAACCATTGAGTATTTAGATAAGTAATTATTAATAATATTTCACTTTCCAAAAATAAAAAGTGAGATAGTGCTCGGGGAATACATCATTAAAGTATCATTGGCTCCACAGGATATTTAAGATGGTTGTTGGAGCATATAAACAAAGTCATCCGTTGTCAAAAAGAACCTCAAATTCAGTCCTTCCAGATTGCAAAAAGAGAGTTAGCTGTTACTGTGTTTATCTCTTTCACAACAAGCCTAGTCGCCAAAGATTCTTCGGGTACTGTACATAATATTTATCTTTTTAGGTCTTCACCAATTGAGTATGTGGTAGAGAGGGAAAAGAGAAAGTCCGTCACAATGACATACACAAACAAACAAATTAACTAATATGTTTTACATATAGGATAAGCATGCACTTCAATATAGTAAGTCACTATCCAATTGAATCTCAATTGAATAAGATTTTACATATGGTCTCAATTGTATCTCTATCCAATAATATTGCTATAGCCCTTAGTAGTAGTCACTTTTAGATCAAAGAGAATGGCTTTTTGGCATAAAAAGTTTCACCAAAATATGAGAAATGTAAGATGCAGTACAAATCAAAATGTTACTTTCATGGTCTGTGATAGCTACTCTTAAACCTGCAACTTTCACAACCTTAATTGCATTGGACTTTGTATAACTGAATTGATTTTAACCTTTATTTTTCCGCATTATAATAGTAGAAAGAATAAGACATAAGAAAAGATTAGACCTTTAAATAGCTTTGTAACAAATTAAAGGTCTTTTAATATAATCAATCACTTTTAGTTAATTTTCAACTTCTTAAAGTAGTATATTCAAGATTACTTGTATATACCACTACTGTTGGTCTAAAAAACCTAAAGTCAAAAATGAATTCGAAATTAGATCTTCCAAAACCTTCAGCAACATGAACATTCAAGGCCTTAGCCCTTTTAAGATAATAGTATTATTTTCCTACCACCAAATGATAATTCTAATTATTTTAACAGGAATAAGTTTGAGAATAGTAAAAGATATATCGCTGGAAAGATTAAGAAGCAGTATCTCTTATTTTCACCAAACACATATTATTTCCTACAACTAATGACACGAAGGTAAAAAAAATATTTAAAAAATGTAAAGAGAGATAAGAGTAATATTTTCCAAATATAGTGGCTCAAAATTTGGACAATAAATTCTTTTCAAAACATCGTGGCAAGTACTTTTGAATTTGAATAAAAAAATTAACTTAAAAGAAATTGTTAAGATTATTAATTTATTTAAATCATAAAATGTGTTAATCATCAATAGCTATCATATATAAATTGATTTGAAACAGCAATGAATGAGCCAAAAGGCTAAGGAAATATTAATGGAAAAAACACACTCAAATATATTCTATGATCTGACCAAAAATATATATCAACCATAGAAATTTAAAAAAAAAAATACTACAAAATAAGGGATGCTAATACCTGTCAATAAATGATATAGAAAAAATCATCTCTGTAAAAAGCAAAAAATTAATGATTGCTATGTCTAATTGTAGATACTGTGATAATTTAAAATCTCAATTAGACTCATATATGCAGTACATTAAACAATAAGATGGTGAGCTTCTTTTTCCCCTACTTCCTGATAATAAAAAGTTATGTATGTAAAGAGTAAGGTAAACATAGAAAAGAAACAAAGAAAAAGCCATCAGCCCATAGAAAAAAAGATTTAAAATAGATATAAATCCTAACCCAATTTAAAATTTTTGAGAAGATCATAAACCAATTTAAAAAAAAAATTATGAGAATTAGGGACTGTTTGATAAACTGTTGAAAATGAAAATTTTTAACACTTTACGATTTTAAACATGTTTGATAAATTTTGTAGGCCACAACTTAAATGAATTTTTTCAACAAAAAAGTGTTAAATTTAAAAAGTAGGTAGAGACCTACTTATTATTGAATGGTAAAAAAATTAAACACTTTAAGTTTAAAAAACTTTCCTTTTATACTAAATCACCTTTATTTTAGCTATTAATGATTTCAAAAAAATTTCAACATTTATGGATATCAAACTATTTTTATACACAAATTCAGTCCTTATTAAATTCAGTACTTAAATTTTCAACACTTATTTTTCAGCACTTAATTTTTTCAGTTTATCAAACAACACCTAATCTCTTTTCTTTTTCTTCCTCACATATTTTAGTAGCTGGCATATTGGAAATGTTACTGTCATTTGCCCACCGGGTTTCTCCTCTCTTTCTTTCGTTCATTCCTTTTCAATTCTTCTATTTTGTCACTCCTAAAACCCAATGACAATAAAAAAAAAAAAAAAAAGAAACAATTTCTTCAATTGAAAAGACAAAAAAAAAACTCAACAAAAAAATGAGAGAGGAAACCCATCTCCACTATAATGCAAGTTTCTTCTTTGGATTCTGCTATGGAGAATAGAGAGAGATAGAAGAGTGAACGGTTAGAAAAAATAAAAGAAAAATATTTAATTTTATAAAGAATAAAAAATATTCACATATTTAATAAATTGAAAAAAGAAAAAACAAAAAAATTGATAATGTACACAATCTAAGAGAGTTTCTTTGGGATAAGTTTAAATGTATATATATATAAATAAGAGCTTTTCTCCGCTGTTAATCAAGCTAAAGGACATGATTAAAGGGTTTAGCATGGATGGACCCCACGGCCCTCCATCCAGCAACGTCGGTATCCAACGCTCAAGAATCATCGCCCATCACGGGGGACCCACAGCCACGTGCCACGTTGTCCTTTTTTGGATTATTAATTTATTCCCCCAATTAATACTTACTCACAAAAAGTGGAGAAGAAAATCAAAATAAAAACAAGAATCACTGAAACGTTTGATTTACTATAATGCCCTCGCCCTCTGTTTTTTCCCCTATAAATGGAATTGCGTCTACGGCCTTTTTTCCATTCCTATATCTGAGCTATCTTGAAAAAAGCTTCTGCTTGAGTTAGAGCAAAGAAAAAGAAAAGAAAAAAAAATTCTTTCTTTTTTAGTTTCGAGTTCTGCGGGAGAGAAAATGTTGGGAGTGTTTAGCAGTGCGATAGTGTCTCCACCGGACGAGCTGGTGGCTGCCGGCTGCCGGACTCCGTCTCCTAAGACAACGGCGGAGGCTCTGATGAAAAGGTTCCTTGACGCGAACTCTTCCGCCGTGTCCATGCAGATCGGAGACCATGTGCAATTCGCTTATTCTCACCAGAATGAGTCCGTCCTACGGCCCAGGTAAAATAATACTCCGGTCTCATAGTAGGCTAGTACTAACAAAATAAGCATAGAAAAACTATTACGACGTTGTTCCTTTGGTTATGGTTTGGCTGCTGGATCTCAACTGTTAATCGGCAAGTCTACTGTTTGATGACCGGAAGGTTGCAATTGCAAAACGTCATGGTTTTGTATTAATTTTCAGTCCTACAAAAATTATAGAAGTAAGTTAATTTAATTTAAGAGGAAAACTACTGAAAGGTTCGAATTTAGAACTTTTAAATTTTTTTTATAAGCATGGATAATAATTATTATGAAATCAAAACTTAGTTTGATGAAATGAGTGCTTAACTTGACTGTCGATAAAAATTATGCCCAAATATTTCAGTGAAAAAAAAAAAGCTAGCTCTGTTTATTGTTGTTGGTTTTGACACCTAAGCTGTATCCAAGGAAAATTTCACTGGATTAATTAATAATTAATGATTTATGGCTGATGATCGTTTGTTTATAACAAACAAGCAATCCTTGACACGTCCGATCTCACGAGAGATTAAATATTTAATATTTGTGTATATTGGGATATTTATCTAGATAGAGGTTTGGGGTATTTTGGAAATGTGGAAAAAGGGGAAGAGGGGAAATCTTGAAAAAGGAAAAGGAAAATGGGAAGAAGGGAGGGGAGATTCGATGGCCATGATTTCACAATCACGTAGATGTCTTCGGACCAAATTCCTAGATAATTCCGTCCGATCCGATGTGTGAGTCATGGCGATTTTTTGTGGTGGGGTCAGGTGATTGATGCATGAGTGCCATGTTGAATGTCCCAAAATAAAAAAAAACCAAACTGATGATCAAAGATTCTTCTGACCAATTTTGTCCGGAAACATACGAAGTCATTCAATCCTAGGGTCCTTCCTGGTTCCATCGATACCCGTGTCTAACATCCAGAATGCTCCGAGTACCTGGTAATAATTTAAGTTGATATTGACGCGCGGGCGGTTAGACGATCGTATATACCTATTATTTACATAAAGTCAGTCTGCTGTGTTTTATATCATTTGATGGGAATAAAGTTTTTTTTTCAACCTTTTCTCCCACTAACTTTGAAAAAGTAAACCTCCATTATTACACTAGTCACTAGGTGAGTTTCCTTTTCTAAACTATCTGCCAAAGTCTGTGACTTCTAGGGAGTTGATTCCAGTCCTGGATAGGAGAGGATAGAATAGAGGATAAGGATTGCGTAACTTTGATTGCGACCCAATTTTGGTCCCCCAACCCCAATGGCCCATAGTCATAACTTGAGGTTCGATGGGTTGAATTGAAGGTCTGAGAGGCCATCAATGTGGAGAAAATCATGTTTTCCAATTGGCTGTCAGGGCTTGGTTATGATCTTACGTTTGGAGATTGGATTCTCTAGTCGTCCTGTGGATTGATGTGCTTCGCTAATGCATTGAGCTGACTCGAAGTATTGTTCATCTCTTTGTTAATTAGATTTGATAGAACATAAGAAAATATTAGTAATAGTCCTAGTTTTATAAAACTTAGTCATTATTACAATTTTCATGTTATGGCAGCTGATATTTTGTCTATTTTGGGTGCTGGTGAATGGCAGATCATTTGCTGTAAAAGATGAAATCTTCTGCTTGTTTGAAGGTGCACTTGACAACCTGGGGAGCTTAAGGCAGCAATATGGACTTGCTAAGTCAGCAAATGAGGGGATACTGGTTATCGAAGCTTACAAGGCTCTTCGTGACAGAGCACCTTACCCCCCCAACCATGTGGTTGGCCATCTAAGCGGGAGCTTTGCTTTCATTGTCTATGATAAGTCCACCTCCACCTTGTTTGTGGCTTCTGTAAGTATACTGTTTTCTCACCTACTCAATCTTAAATGCCTTGGTGAGTTTAATTGCTTGCTTTGGTTGGTGGCTGACGACAAGTTGGGTGGTCTGATTTTGACAGGATCAATTTGGCAAGGTTTCTCTTTACTGGGGAATCACGGCTGATGGGTATGTTGCCTTTGCTGATAATGCAGAATTGCTTAAAGGTGCCTGTGGCAAATCACTTGCTTCTTTCCCTCAAGGTGAGTTAACTGGACCAGTGTGGACTTGTTAACTTCAACTCCCTTAAGCATTTGCTTGACAATTGTTTCTATTCATTTCTACAGGTTGTTTCTTCTCCACAGCCGACGGAGAGATAAGGAGCTACGAGCATCCTAAGAACAAGGTCACTGCTGTTCCTGCTGAAGAAGAGGAGATATGGGGTGCTACATTTAAGGTAACATGATTGTCTTACATATATCTGCAACTTCATTTGTGATTGCATTTACTCTCAAATTCTATGTTATTCTGGTGTTCCTATGAGCATGACATATGTGGTACCGACGGAAATTTACTCTCAAGAAAGCTAATTTAAAAGAGGCCTTTAGCATATAAATCCTGATTCTGTTTGTCCATTAGGAAATGATTGTTGTTGTTTTTTGTTTGTGGTTGCAAGGCACCATCAGTGTCTTATTTCAACTAGCTGTAAAGAAATTCACTTTGAACCACATAACTCTTAAAAAGTCCATCAGTACTTACTGTTTTGTTCGGTTGATTTGGAATTTCAGGTGGAAGGACCAGCAGTCCTCGCAGCCAGACAGTAGATCTTTCTCCTCCTCCTCGTTACCTAAGTCTATCCGTGGGAAAAGGGAGAAAAAAGGCGGTTTTATGTGGTAGCAAATGCAAGGCACAAGCATTAGTCTCCATGTGAATACCTGAGTGTGACTGTGTGGAATGGGAAAAAGAAAATTGTATGCTTATGAGAGATGGCAGTAACTTCTTTGTAGGTAGATTTGTCTTGTATCTGAAACTAAGCCTTTGCTCCATCTTCATCTTGTACAGCTTTCTAGTCTAATAAAAGTTTGTTTGAGGGGTGGTCCCAAATTTGTTATGATCATCAAATGCCTTGACTAATTTCCAGATGTGGCAACCCAAATAGCCCATCGCATTTTACAGCAGAGATGATGCGCCAACATAATCTAAAAGACGAAAAAAAATTTTACTTTCATTGAGTGTGAATATACAGACATTTCTATCACCTGTATATCCAAAGAAAATGTCATAAAGGGTGATCAAATTTGCTGGAAGGCGGTTTAAAACAAGAAGATTATTACACAAAGGCCTAGGGAACTCACTTGTATTCCTGCATCAAGCCCATTTTTCCTTCTGAAAGAACCTTCCTAAGTTCAGTTTCTGTATTTGTAATTCAGAACATGACAACAATCTCAGCCACAGGGCACAGCAGAAGTGAAGTTCACTAATGAAAAACAGATACCTTCCCCCATTCTTGCATTTATTTATCTTTTTTCTTTTTATGCGAAAACTGTCGATTTTAGTCTATATAAATACAGATTCTTATATCAACGTGTCTTTACTTAATTTGATTTCTTGTTTATCTTTATCTTCTTTTGTCTCTAGCCGAGACTCATATTTATTTGGTCCAATCAAAAAATATTTTATCATTTCTACATTCGCAATTCAAACTAGTTATCCCGTTAATTGGTAATCCAGAGTTTTCGATCTATATATATATTGTGTCATATAACCCGTAATTCAACGAACCTTCTAGTAACATGGCAATACAATTTGCATTTGAATAACATGTCGTGGCTAGATTTGGTCAGATCAAGTGATTGTTGAACGAACAGACCGCAGCAATCTTTTCAAAAGCTCCCTTGAAATCGAATGCAGCAGTTTTGGAGTTTTGCAAAATTATTTTGTCAGAAAGTCTCCAACATCCCAGCAACGCTAAGTGAAAGTTTCTTCGATTCCACTTATTTGCATTTTGAAAGGAATACATAAGCTTGATAATTTTCAAAACTTAAATTCGCTGCATGCTCCAGTCTTTTCTAGATCAACAGGCAACAGCATACTGCAAGCTAAGGGTCCCATAAACAGGAGTCTGTGTCTCAGAGCAATAATACGATTGAGTCACAACTCACAATGCAGGGACCAGCTGTGCGGCACCTGCCAGAAAAAGTTGAAGAAGCAAACCCAAGTGCACAAAGTGAAAGCTACTCGACAAATACACGTGGTGAAATGTTAATGCATACAATTTGTTCCATCAAAACCTCACATGGAAAAATCACCCTGCCCGAAGACCAACTTACCATTAATCGGCACGATGTGCCACCAAGGGATGTAATGTAATACAATATTCTTGACAATTATGAGTAGGTGAAGCAAAGATAAGCGCATAGTTAAGCCTAATCACATTGCAGCTCTATGTATTAATTAATTCACATGATTAGTTGTTTTCATTTTCTTTTCTTTTTTTTTTTCATTCATCAATTACGTTCTGTATCTACCACTTATACTATATTAAATATGAATTTCTGATATCAATTGCATGAGAAACAAAGTGTAGCAACAGAGAAAAGAGATGGAAAAAATATAATCATCAATAGAAACTGAGGGCGACGTCACAAGGCCAAGCTGAAATAGGGCTGTTCATACTTGGCTTTACCGATCCGATGGACTGAAATGTGCTGTGGAGCTCGGCTCAGCTGCTTCTGTAACTTCGTCACGAATTGCTCCAACTATTGATCACCAGTTCACCACTTTGGCCCTCTCCATGCCAGCCAACGTCTCAAAGAAGGCGGCAATATTGCTTTTGAAAACGCTCATGGCATGGTCCTGAGATTTGGGACTTCGCATATCCCAACGTCGGAATTTAGCACAAAATTCTTAATAATGCCATCGAATGTGACACTTGCTAGGATCGTGTTGATCGAATTGGCTGTTATATATCCTCGTCTAGAAACATGGGTTCCACAACATAGGATCATTGGTTGGTGACACTTTATTAAAACATAAACACGAAATACATTACTTAATTCCAAAGTGGAATTAAAATATTTACAATCTTTGGTTTTTGGGAATACAGGGTATGTCACCTAGTGGTGAAGGTTTTCTTAACTACCACTACCTAGAAAAATAATTTTCAAAAGCCGAACCCGTAAAGAAAATTTGGTTTACCCTATAATTTAATTTGGGTAGGTAATGTTAGAATACTTTATTTCTAATTTGGTGAAATGTCACCAATCAATTTTCATGTCAAATCATCAAGAAAATTTAGATCTAAATGTTTAGATCTGAGCGGAAGCGTACCTGGATCCATGAAGAAAGCTTGATTGTCTGGTTATTGTCTTCCAAGCCAATATGCAGACTTTGCTCTCTCTGAAGAGAGTTATTTCTTCTCTGATTGATAGGATTTCAGAAAAGAGAAACCTTTTGTTGTGCATATGGCTTGGGGACCATAACCCTTATTTATATCTTTAGTCTAACTTCTATTTTAGCCTATCATAAAAATAGAAATTAATCCTTTGGGTCTCTACACATTAAAGTCCATTCTCTATTAGATGTCTAGCCCAAAACTTTAAACTTTATTGATCACTTTAATTAGGCTTAATCTTATGATAGCCCATAATATATAATTAATATAAATATATGAGCCCACATGTTGAATTAAATCCAACAATCTCCCACTTGGGCCATATATGTATAACTCCTTTAATTATATATTATGTAATAACCTTATGAGCTCAAATTTTGCTATAATTACCATAGACATCTTAAATCAATCTGGTTCATCAATCATATCAACATAGGATTAAAGCGGTTTTCATTATACACATATCATAACGAAACCATCAATAGTCACATATGTCAATATAATTGAACAACATAGATCAAGCATGGATGCATAGCATGGGAAGTTACATGTAATGTGATCTTAACATGTCTACTTCCAACTGGTCCAACCTTATTCCTTAGTGAGATCAACCAAATAAAGAGTTCAAACAAACCACAAAATGTGTCTATAACTGAAAATCAACCAAAATAATAAACTCCCACTAAAATTGCATGTTATCAAAAGATACAACACCCATATGAGCGGTATGCTCATGAAAGACCTTAGGTGGTAATCCCTTAGTTAGCGGATCCGCAACCATAGAGTTTGTCCCAATATGTTCAATAGACACCTGACCATTTTGAACTCTTTCTTTAACAACCAGGAACTTGTGGTCTATATGTTTTGACTTCGTTGAGCTCCTGTTGTTATTGGAATATAACACTGCTGACTTATTGTCACAAAATATCTTTAATGGTCTCTTAATACCATCCATAATTTGCAGCTTAGTGACAAAATTTCGCAGCCAAATCCCATGACTAGATGCCTCATGACATGCTATAAATTCCGCTGCCATGGTGGAAGAAGCTATGAGTGTCTGCTTAGCACTCTTCCAGGAAATAGCTCCTCCAGCCAGCAGGTAAATATAGCCTGATGTGGATCTCCTACTGTCTTGGCATCCAGCAAAATCAGAATCAGAATACCCAATGATCTCCAACTGATCCGATTTTCTGTATGTGAGCATGTAGTCCTTTGTTCTCTGTAAGTACCGCATAACCCGTTTAGCTGCTTTCCAATGATCCATTCCAGGATTGCTTAAGTATCTGCCCAGCATTCCAACTATGTACGCAATATCCGGACGCGTACACACTTGAGCATACATTAGACTCCCTACTGCTGATGCATAAGGAATCTTTTGCATTTCTTTAGTTTCAAACTCATTCTTGGGGCATTGGTTGAGACTAAACTTGTCTCCTTTAGCAACAGGGGTGTCACCTGATTTACAATCCTGTATGCCAAATCTCTTTAGAACATTTTCGATATAGCTCTTTTGTGATAACCCAAGTATACCCCGAGAACGATCTCGGTGTATTTGTATGCCTAATACAAAAGAGGCGTCACCAAGATCTTTCATTTCAAATTTCTTTGTCAGAAAGCTCTTGGTTTCGTGCAATAAGCCTATATCGTTGCTGGCAAGCAGTATGTCATCGACATATAAAACCAGAAAAATACACTTACTCCCACTAAACTTGTGGTATATACAATCATCAACTGCATTTATCTCAAAACCAAATGAGATAACAACTTGATGAAATTTATAATACCATTGACGAGAAGCTTGCTTGAGCCCATAGATGGATTTCTTTAATTTGCAAACCATTTGCTTTGCATCTCTGGATACAAAGTTTTCTGGCTGCACCATATAAATCGTCTCATCAATGTCACCATTGAGAAACGCTGTCTTAACATCCATCTGATGTAACTCAAGGTCAAAATGTGCCACTAATGCCATTATTGTCCTAAAAGAGTCTTTCGAAGAAACCGGAGAGAACGTCTCTTTATAGTCAATACCTTCTTTCTGTGTGAAGCCCTTTGCAACAAGACGAGCCTTGTACCTTTCTATATTACCTCTCGAATCCCTTTTGGTCTTAAATATCCATTTACAACCAATGGGTTTCGTACCTTCAGGTAATGATACAAGGTCCCAAACGTCATTGTCCTTCATGGACTTCATCTCTTCATTCATGGCATTAATCCATTGTTGAGAGTTAGAACTTTCAATGGCTTGATGGAAGTTGATTGGATCATCTTCTACCACACCAATGTCAACCTCATGTTCTTGAAGAAATACAATATAATCGTCTGAAATTGCATTTCTCCTCTCTCTAGTGGATCTCCTTAATGGCATAGGTTCTTGAGGCTGTAGAGTTTGTTCTTCTGGAACAAGTTGTTGAACTTGAGCAAGAGGATCAATAACATTGTCTTGATCTGGAATTGCTTCTTGAACAATATCAGGAATTGAAGCCTGACCCTGATAATTTTCAAAAGCAATTAGAGGAATTTCGACACATTCCTCTTCAAAGACAAAGTCCTTAATTCCTTTTCCCCTCGCAAACTCAACATCCTCAAAGAACCGGGCATTTCCCGTCTCAAACATTGACTTAGTAGTGGGATCATAAAACTTGTAACCCCTTGACCTTTCAGAGTATCCAACAAAATAGCAACTGATTGTTCTGGAATCCAGTTTCTTTTCATTTGGCCTATTTGGCCTTGCCTCAGCTGGACAACCCCAAATGTGCAAGTGATTTAAACTGGGCTTCTTGCCCGTCCAAAGCTCATAAGGGGTTTTGGTAGTTGCTTTTGTTGGAACCCTATTGAGTATGTAAGCTGCAGTCTTTAATGCTTCTCCCCAAAGAGATTCTGGTAAAGTAGAATGACTAATCATACTCCTTACCATGTCCTTTAATGTCCTATTTCTCCTTTCAGCAACACCATTCATGCTAGGAGATCCTGGCATGGTGTACTGTGGGACAATACCACACTCTTCGAGAAACTTAGCAAACGGTCCTGGACGTTGTTCACCTGATCCGTCATATCTGCCATAGTATTCACCACCACGGTCAGATCTGACGCTTTTAATTCTTTTGTTGAGTTGATTCTCAACTTCAGCTTTAAAATTTTTGAACACATCCAGAGACTGAGACTTTTCTTGAATGAGATATAGGTAGCCATAACGTGAAAAGTCGTTTGTGAACGTAATAAAATATTGTTGACCATTCCAAGAAGCTGTAGGGAATGGCCCACAAATGTCTGTATGTATTAGTTCTAAGACATTCATAGCCCTGTTGGCACCTAATCTCCTTAGGTTTGTCTGTTTCCCCTTAATACAAGCAACACAATTTTCAAAGTTCGTAAAATCAAGGGGATCAAGAATCCTGTCAGACACAAGACGTTCAATTCTTTATTTAGAGATATGCCCTAAACGTTTGTGCCAAAATGAAGCAGAATTCTCATTGGTTAGTTTTCTCTTTATACCTCGATACACATGCAAGGTTTCATTATATGAGGCAATTGTATCAAGCAAATATAGGTTATCAACAAAAGATAAAGAACCGGTACCAATAACATTTGAATTTTGAAAAAGACTAAACTGACTATTTCCAAATGAACAAGAGTAACCAAATTTGTCCAATACGGAAATAGAAACCAAATTCCGTCTAAATGACGGTACAACATAAGTCTCATTCAAATCCAAATAATAACCAGTCTTTAACAATAACCTAAAAGTTCCAATAGCCTCAACTTCCACTGATTTACCATCGCCCACATAGATGTATCTTTCACCATCAATTGGCTTTCGGTAGTTCAGGCAACCCTGTATAGACACACTTATGTGAGTAGTAGCACCAGAATCTAGCCACCAAGTGTGTATAGGTACCGAAGTTAAATTAACCTCAGAACAAACCAGAGTGAGAAGTGTACCTTTCTTTACACGCCATGCGCGATATTTGGTACAATCCTTTTTCCTGTGTCCAGCAGCTTTACAGAAATAACAGGTAAATGCCTCACCCTGTTGGTTCTGTTTCTTTTCTGGTGGAACATTTGCAGCTTCCTTACCCTTCTTCCTTTTCAAGTTCTTGTCCTTAAAGGTACTAGCCAAATGAGCACTTTCTGTCTTCTCTTGCTTCAGCCTTTCTTCTTCTTGTACACAATGAGAGATGAGCTCATTAAGAGTCCAACTCTCCTTTTGACAGTTATAACTAACTTTAAACTGACTGAATTGTGTAGGAAGAGAGAGCAAAACTAAATGCACAAGCAAGTCCTCAGACAGCTCCAACTTTAGTGCCTTTAGCTTTGAAGCAAGATGAGACATCTCCATGATGTACTCCCTTATATTACCTTTTCCTTTATACCTCATTGAAATGAGATTTGCCAAAATCGTACTTGTTTCAGCCTTTTCGCTTTTGGCAAACCTCTTTTCAATTTCCTCAAGGTAATCTTTAGCAGTAGTAACCTTTTCGGACATAGTGCCCCTGAAGGTTTCTGGAATTGCACGCTTTATGATCATAAGACTTATGCGATTAGAACGTTCCCACCTTTCCATGTCCATCTTATCATTAGATGAACTATCAACCGTAAGGTCTGTGGGTCGTTCTGTTCTTAACGCTAGGTCTAGATCCATAACACCGAGAACAATCATAACGTTCTCTTTCCATGCTTTAAAGTTCGTGCCACTAAGCATGGGAATGGAATTCAAGCTGGCAGTAATAGTAGATGCAGAACTAGCAACTGTACAGAGAACGAAACAAGTAGAACATGCTCACATTAATTCCATATAATAACCATATATTCAAATAATGGTAAACCCCATCACAAGATACCTAGCACAACATTAATATCTAGTCTTTGGACAGAAATATTAACTGTAAGTGGTACTCTTGGTGTAGTAATCAAATATTGACAATAAGATCCTGTCAAACAATTAACCTTTCTTTGGACCGATTAATTGTTCACATGGCAAACTGAATAATTGTCACATATTTATTACCACAAGTGCACATGTATTTCGGCCAAATATTGATCCTCCTTTGGGCTGGCCAATATCCGCATGAATTACATATACACAACCAACTTAATATTATAAAATAAATTAATCTAGACAAGAGAGGCTACTTTGGTAGCATATTGTTTCAATCAACTTATCTCATAATATTAATAAAATAATAATACCAAAATTTGAATAAGTCAATGACAATTGACTAAAACAATAATTAAGCGCCGAAAGTTTGTTTCAATCAATTTATCTCATAATATTAATAAAATAATAATACCAAAATTTGAATAAGTCAGTGACAATTGACTAAAACAATAATTAAGCGCCGAAAGTTTGTTTCAATCAATTTATCTCATAATATTAATAAAATAATAATACCAAAATGTGAACAAATTCCTTAAGCAACCAAATGAGCCCCATGCCAACTTGCACCACTAACAAGCCCCATTATTGCCGTCATAATAGGAAAATTCTCCTATTCATCCTGCATGATTTTCACATTTTGGACAAAACCTAACGCCTAATAAAATTGGCCCAAAAAACCAAAACTTTTATCCCTTTTTTTTTTTTAATCCTTAAAACTTGAATCTGTTTCTCAATAAATTGGATCTTAGCTCTTGTTAACAAGATTCTGGCTGGATGCATAAAACGTAAAAATCAAATCTGAAACAAACTCCAAACTCCAAAGCCATATTTCTTAATAAACTGAATCCATGGAAAAACCAAATCCATGATTATGGAAGACAAAGAATCAAATTGATTCCCAATGATTTGACATGAAGAAGCTCTGAGACCAATTGTTAGAATACTTTATTTATAATTTGGTGAAATGTCACCAACCAATTTTTCATGTCAAATCATCAAGAAAAGTTCGATCTAAATGTTTAGATCTGAGCGGAAGCGTACCTGGATCCATGAAGAAAGCTTGATTGTCTGGTTATTGTCTTCCAAGCCAATATGCAGACTTTGCTCTCTCTGAAGAGAGTTATTTCTTCTCTGATTGATAGGATTTCAGAAAAGAGAAACCTTTTGTTGTGCATATGGCTTGGGGACCATAACCCTTATTTATATCTTTAGTCTAACTTCTATTTTAGCCTATCATAAAAATAGAAATTAATCCTTTGGGTCTCTACACATTAAAGTCCATTCTCTATTAGATGTCTAGCCCAAAACTTTAAACTTTATTGATCACTTTAATTAGGCTTAATCTTATGATAGCCCATAATATATAATTAATATAAATATATGAGCCCACATGTTGAATTAAATCCAACAGGTAATTCTCTATAAGAGTAGATATGACTCCAACTTATTTTGAACTCAAAGTCAACTTGAAATTTTTAATCAATGCTAAGTAATCAAAGTTTAGCATTCAGCTTGGGGTTAACATTTAGCTCTCGCCCCTCATCAATTGCTTTGTTGAACTTAGAATGAGATATTTTTGTAGTGACGTAGGCTAAATCTAATCAATACAAATACAAATAATTACTAATATTATAGTCTATAGAATTTTGCTTGACTTTTTTCCTCTTTTTTTATCTAAAAGAGGATTTTTTTTTTCAGAGCTAGGAGAGGAGATAATGGGATCGAACTTGCGTCTTACACGAGTTTTATCAAGTATCTGGCCACTAAGCCTATATGTCAAGATCTTTCTTTTTGCTCTAGTGCTTTAAGAATGTGGATATTGCATTGGTTTTTTTTATGATAATGCTTGCTTTTCATGGTGAAGCTTTGACTTTATTGATGAAATGACATATCTAGGAATCAAAAGAGGTCTCAATTTTCATGTTCATCATTAATTCTTTGTTTGTAAATTATGATGTATAATTATTTTTCGACTTAATACCTAATTTGGTTTTTAAATTATATAAAAAAATAAATTGGTTTTTAAATTTTTATTTGAGACAGATTACTCTATGAACTTTTATTTTATAATAAATTGGTCATTGAATGATAAAAAACTTGACAGATTATCGTAAATTGGTCTCTAAACTTTTATTTTGATACAGATTGATCTTTGAATTTTCTTTAGTTATTTTTATTTAGATTTATCTATCTCAAAATAAAAGTTCAGGAATCAATTTATCTCAAATAAAAGTTCATGAACCAAATTGGATATTAAGCCATATTTTCCTAATTTTCAAATCTAAACAATTTTTTTAAATATTTCATTATTGGAAGACAAAAAAAATGGGATGATATATAATATAATTAATAAGATTAATACGAAAAAAGTATTTTTCACATAAAAATATCCTCTAAAAATAAAAAGAAATGAAAATTCATGAACTTAAGAACAAAAATGGTTCCAATTTTATCGGATATCCCTTAGAATATTAATCATCCAAAATAAACAAATTCTACCGAAATAAAAAAGTCAACGACACCTGAAAATTTTCTTTAAAATAAGAAAATAGGAAAGCCTAGAATGGAAATTAGGAACTAAGAGGGAGGGCAAAAGAGTAAGAAAACAAAAGTCAAACTGAAAGTGAAAGAGAAAGAAGTCATATTCTGGAAGTGGAGAGAAAAGAAAGTTTGGTCATCCATTAAACAACTCATCATCCACTTTCCACACTCCTTCTTTCTTTAATTTCATTTGATTAATCTCAATTATTCTTAATTAATCCCTCTCTAAACCTCTAATTTTTCTCTCTTCCATATTAATCCAAACACTCTTATCCCACAAAGCACAAACAAATAAAAGCTAGCAACTTCCAAGTTTTTCCCTTTAACTCAGTCCGACAATTTCCCTTTTTCTCTGTTTTAGGGTTCCAATTCTTGAATAAGATCGAGTGGTCATAGCCAAACAACGAGCAGCAGCAAAAGGTAGAGTCTTTCGTTTTTTTCTTTTTAATTTTTGTTTTGGAACTCAGCTGATTGCTTTGATCATCGTTAATTTTCTCAGTAATTTGTTCTTTTTTTAATGATTTCTTGTAGTCTATGTGTTTTTCTTATAGAATTCGTAAATAAAGCTTGTTTCTTTTGTTTTAGTTGACATTTGTTTGGTTTTGGTCTTGATTCTTTTCAACTAGTTTGAATGAAGGCGGTAGGAAGGGCCTATGTAATGGCTCCTCTTACGCGTATATATACGTATTTTTATTTGTGAACTGCTTTGTTTGTATGTATGTATGTAGGCATATGCGTATATACGTACTTCTTAGCCGTATGACAAGTAAAGTTTCAACCTCGGAAGTGCAACAAGTCTTGTTGTTTATGTAATCTGTGTTATACCGCTGGAGTTGTTGTGTGATTCTTGAATGATTCGAATCGATTTCGTGTTGTTTTAGAACATTGGGAATTTTGTGCTTAGGATGATGGCTGTCGCTTTACCTGAATTTTCAAGCAAACTGGACTAATTGAATTCTATTGTAAGCGGGGCTCTTTCCTTTTCAACTGTGCATCTCCAGCTTGTCCGAATTGAATCCATTGTCCTAGCTCTAACCTATAAGTCCTAAACAAAGAAACATTTGGAGAGGGCATTAATAGTAACTTGACAACCGACAGTGAAGACAGTCCTCTTACACACAGATCATAGGTGGGATTTATTAAAACTGAATTTTCTGTAATTAATGTTAGGACATGTCTTGATTGTCCACCACTCGTCAAAAGATATTTTTTACTTTTCAGTTTGAATCAGTTGAAAGTATGAAAAAAGTTGTTTTGGTAGTTTGGTTGAGAATTTGAAGTGTAAGTTTGGTTGCCGTTGAAGATCGAAAGTTATTCATATTGTGAGTTTTCGGGGTTCTGGAAATCTATCTTTTGTACTTTTAGTGTTTTGCTGTTTATAATAGTAGTTTCTGGTTGTGCACTTGTAGAAACAATGTTATCCTTTCAGTGGTTTTCTATCAGTTTATGTTTTTCCCTGTGGGTTGTTGAAATTAATCTGTTTCTTTTCTTTTATAAAAAGGTTAATGGTTTATTTACTGCTTGGCACTAGAGGTGGTATAATTTAGAGCAGTATGGATCAGCAAGGCCATCGGCAGACCTCTGCTATGGGTGCAGTTGGTGGTGCAGCACCGGTTCCATATGCTGTAACCACTTATCAACCTAATCAAATGACAGCATCCTCTGCTCCTGGCTCAATCCAATCCCCCCCACAGCCAGGTGGTCTCCCTGCCTCATCAGCTCAGTTGGCACAACACCAGCTTGCTTATCAGCACATCCACCAACAACAGCAACAGCAATTGCAACAACAACTCCAGAGCTTTTGGGCAAATCAGTATCAAGAAATTGAGCAGACCACCGATTTTAAGAATCATAGCCTACCACTGGCCAGGATTAAGAAGATTATGAAGGCAGATGAGGATGTGAGGATGATTTCTGCTGAAGCTCCTGTAGTATTCGCTAGGGCCTGTGAGATGTTCATTCTAGAGTTGACACTTAGGTCATGGAACCACACTGAGGAAAATAAGAGGAGGACTCTCCAGAAGAATGACATTGCAGCTGCAATCACAAGGACTGACATCTTTGATTTTCTAGTTGATATTGTCCCTAGAGAGGATTTAAAGGATGAGGTACTTGCATCCGTTCCAAGGGTTGGAGGTCCAGCCGAAGGTCTTCCTTACTATTACATGCCACCTCAGCTTGCTCCACAGGTTGGAGCCCCTGGTATGACTGTTGGTAAGCCTGTGATTGATCATGCCCTTTATGGCCAACAGTCTCGCCCTTACGCTGGTCAGCAGATGTGGCCATCTCAACAGCAGCAGCCACCTTCAGATTCTTAAATGGGTGCTAAGTGTTACTACAAATACATAAAGGAGAATGCCAGTGAATTGATGATCATACATAGTTTGTGACTGATGTCTACAAAATATTAGTTCATTTCTGTTGCATAACAAATTAGTTACTCCTCTATATATAGTGTAAGATGCTTGTTAATGGGCCCATAAGTTCTTATTTCCTTTGACTTACATCATTCTCATTCACATCGAGGATGTGGAACTTAACTGCTGTTAAAAAAATTGGAATTTCATGGCCGTACCATGTAAATGCGAAGGTCTCTGGTTGTATATTATTCTCCAAACCCAAATATATATATATATATATATGTATGTATATATGGTTTTATCTTTCAGTCTGCTATTCATTTATCATAAATGCCAAATCTGAATCATTAATACGAAGGAAAAATGATGAAAATGTAACTTGAAGCCGTGCTTGAGGGATTTCCGCTGAACAGATTTTGCTTGTTAGATTCATTATTACGATTGAAGTTTCTGACTTGTATGAATACATTCTCAACGGGCGCATTGCACATCAGGGATTTGGCTCCTGTTCACATCTAAGATACAGACACGTGTACTTCTAAGAATTTGATGGTAGAGATCCACCCTTTAAAAAACAGTGCAAAAATTTGTACATGGGATACTAAATAACACAAAAGTTCTGGCACACCGCTGATTTTGTTGATTGAGCATTCTCTATAGTGGGGGTGGGATTAAATCATGTGCATGTTATGAAGACGCTGGACAAATAGCCTCCAAACTGTAACAACAGAACAGAAATGGTTAAATTGAGACTTTATTATTCACTATACAACCATTCTCATCACAAGGGAGGCTACCTTTGTCCCAAACATTTGATGATATCAGTGGTGAGCGTCGATCTTTTCTTATGCTCAAAAGCAAGAGATGCAGCCTTCCTCAATATGGCAGAGGCTGCAATGCAGCCCAAAACAGTTGGATTTTCTGGACTGAAACAAATCGAGTGTTTAAGACAACAATCAATGAACATTAACAAAGAAGATTGGGAACCATGAGCTAGTAAGGAATTTGAGACAAATCTCATCAGTGTTACCTGATGATTGGTTTCCCCTCGGTCGTCTTAATATGTTGACGAGCCCATGACAAAAACACCGCAATGCTGGCATAAAAACCAAAATGAAAAAAGACATTCACAAAAATTAAGGAAAAAATTTTGATGGATCACTTACCTTCCAGAAAGTATATCTCCTTGGCCGCCACAGCGCCGTGGCGATCCAAAAATGCTCACTGATTGGACTGAATAACGCAGAAGTGTAGCGTTAAAAACAGTTTTACAATTTTTCAATGCAAAGAAAATGGATACTGATTCTTCAAAAATCATTAGAAAGTTAAATAAAAAATACAACTCTTTGGGGAAAACCGAAAATGCATATAGATCCATACCTACTTCACCATCACTAATTAGGTCAGATTTTCCTTTCCTTAAGATAGTTACACCACCAATCCTGGCATAGAGCCACTTGAAATTAGAAAGGTTTCAGAATAGCGCAAATAAATGCTCTTTATTAATGAAAAAGATAGAATAGACCATTAAAGGAAATTTACCCTTTGGAAAGAGATAGCAGTTCCCCTTTAGTATCTTTATCGTTTACATCACAACCTAGAACTTTCAGGACCAGGCGCTTGTATTCATTCACATTTGGAGTTAAGACAGCTAAGGGATAGCCACTAACAAGCTCAACACTGTTTGTTACAAGGAAGAGTCCATCCTAGGAAATACCAGGTAAGAAACAGAAAATCAAGTGTAATTGCCACCAATATTACCAAAAAAATAAATAACAGAAGCTGCGTTCAAGCATCAAATCTTCACTAGACAATGAACATTCTTGTAGATACTGATTACATACCCCATCTACAACTATCGGAACTTTTGATTTTCTCGCATGCTTCATGATTTCGCTCACACATTCCTGAACATGATTTGCAAGGGATAAAAAGGTTGCAGATGTCATATGGCAGGTAGTATAATTTTGCAACAAGAGAGAAGATACTGTAAAATGAAAGTGATTATAAATGAGCTATCTAAATCCATCCAGACACCAAAAGTATTAGCAATGGAAAATGCTGAGCTTTTCTACCATTTAAGAAATCAAAGTTGAAGTTTCGACAAGTTTGCAACGCTTGAAAATTGAAGACCTAAAGGAACACATCACTTGGTCCCTCCTACCCGTAATTCAACTTTCTAAGAGAATACGTTGCAAAGACACCGTCAAGAGTTATAATTTCATTTCACATTACAGAGAGAAGGAGCAAAGAAACCATAGTTCCTCAAGCTTAAAAAAGTGTTCCAGGCATTTACAAATCAGAAGTGCATATGCATGTATCTTAAGTCATTAACAATTAACATGAATTTTGACAAATTAAGTGATGAAAGCACACCAGAAGAAATGGGTCCCTTCCAAGGCCTGGACCAATGACCAGACAATCAAATCTTTCCATCCATTTATCAAACTCAGTAAGAATCTTCTCTGTGATGTGTTTCCTTCCCTCATCATCAACAGCACTTTCTCACCAACACAGGATACCAGTCAGATATCAAGACGATATATTGAAAGATTAATTTGAAGAGAGAGAGCGAGAGAGAGATCACCTAATACTATATGACTCCTCTAAAATTGGGTGCACTATCAGTTCAGGACTATAGCTTTTTATAACCGTAGCAGCACCTTCTGTACAGAAAACATGTGACAAATCTGCACCCTGCAAGCGGTAGAAAATATTCACATTCAAGCAAACCATCAGTTGTTAATAGATTAAAACAAACTAATCATTTTCCACAAAAAATTCTCCAATAGAGGTCATTGAATGGAATTAGATAAAATAGGCCGAAAACAGTATCAAGAAAAAAGGAGTAAAACACTGACAATTTTCAAAGCTGAAATAGCAGCGAAGTAAGGTGCACCAGTGTATTCACGACACCCTCCAATAACAGCTACCTTCCCTGATAGAACATAAATGAAATTCGCATATCAAATTCAATCGGCTAAACAGAATAACAAGCATTACAGAAGCACCATTCTAACAGTCTTAAAACCTCTGATAACTTCAACCTGCCCTTACCAAAAGAATACAAAAACAAGAACCAACAACAATTAAAATGGCAAAGGTAACTATTTCTTCAGAGCTCTTACCGGCTTGGCCTTTATGCTTAGTTGGGTCAAGGGATGGAGTAATGGCCCTCAAAACATTCTCAGCATCTGCCTCTACAGAAGCCCCTCCGCCAAAGCATTTCACTCCTTCCATTCTTTTCTGATGAGTGTTACTGTACCCTCCAAGAGACCGTATCAAAAACTGCTGCCTCCTCAAAACAGCTGATGAAGCTAATGATGAAAACCCAGAATTCATTCCATGTTTAACAAACATCAGCAATCAAGTAATCAGCCAAAGCAACAATCCTTCTTCAACTGAACCACAACAACAAAACAAAAAAGAAGAAGGAATTTAACAATGATTACAATTGACAAATTGCTGATGTTGAATTGAAACAAGAATCTTAACGTGGGAAACAATCATGAACCTTAGCAAAATAATTGAAACTTCAAGTAAATTGTGAAAGTTCACCAGAAACTGCTAGTACCTCTGGAGGTAGAGATGAAAATGAATCAGCTTCAGCCTTCAGCTATCGCCGCTAAGACCGGCCGCTTAATAATGATACTATATGCTTCATTGTTTTATTAAATTGTGGGTCTTAACACGTCATCTTTACTGTCTGCCGTTGGATTGGATTTGTCAAAACAGGGTACGGCAAATTAAATTGTCAAACTAACCAGACTGAACGTCATCGTTTTAGGCCACGTCCGGAACCGGAAGTGGGGAACCGAGGAATATATAGCAACAAGTTTATAAAATTGGGTAGAGCCGAAAGAGAGGGAAAAGAGAAGAATGAACGGAAGGGTGAAGGCCAACGCAGTGAGATCAGTCATAGTGGTAATCGGATCCTTAGCATTCGGGTACTTGACTCTAGAACTCGGGTTCAAGCCTTTTCTTCAGAAAGCCCAAGAATTTGAAGCTCTTCAGCAACCTTCTCAACCTTCTTCTACTTCTCAAAAAGAAGAAACCCCAAGTCATGATTCATAAACCCTGGTATTACTTTCAATTTTGAAGAAAAAGTTTAAATTTTTATTTATCATTGTTTATTCTTTATTCTTATGGTAAATAAGCATTGATCATTATTTATTCTTTATTCTTTATTCTTAGGGTAAATAACTAGATTTTGAGTCCCTTATTTGGTTTTCTTCCAATGATGCGTAAAGCCCTTTTCTTTTCTGATAAAGATTTGATCTTTGAGCTTCGATTATGTGCTGACATTGCTAAGTTGTGTAAAATTGTTATACATTTGAAAACCCATATGTACCTTGTGCTGTTGTAAATAGATTATTTTTATGACTTCTTTTTTTTTTTTCTCAAAAGTGAACTATTTATATAAAAAAAACTGCAGATTACATCGACTTATGGAATTTCATATCTTATGGTAGCTAATGGGTAAAAAATCAGTCAACCTCGTGAAGTATATCGGGAGGTCGACTATTACAAGAATCAGTCTTAGTTTAGGAGTATTTACATAGTCATTTTATGACCTTTTAGTTAATTGTTGCAGATGGATAAACAATAAAATTTGGAAGAGACTGATGAAGCACGGTGGATGGAGAATTGGGATAGAAGGCGAAGAATGGCAGTGGTTCAAGTTCTTTGTTACGTAGTGTATGCAATCTATGTGTACCATGTGTATTGCCGTAGACATTATGATGTGCCTGGAAAGTCTTCCAAAGGCAAGAAACGAAAAGCTAATATGTGGGAAAGAGAGTTTAAGAAGATTAGGGATGCAATTAAAGATGTTGCGGAGGCAATCAGGGAGGGGAATGCTGTTATGGAGCGCGGCCAGGCTCATGTTTACTCTGGAAGAAGAAGTTTTTGAAGAATTGGTGAACATAGGAGTTGAGAAGCACTTAATCTATAATGCTTATATCTTTCTTCTCGAAGATCATGCCAGAGTCAGAGCACTCTTTGGTTTCCCTGTTGAGGAGCGTAAAGATTTTTTAATACAAATGATGTATGGTCCAGAGGACCCTTAAAAGAGTTTTCTTTGTTGTTTTGTTGTTGATGGGACATGATTGAGGATTTTCCATGATCTCTCCCTCCATGCTTGAATAGTATTTAAACGAATAAAATGATGATTTTATCTTCTTGCTAGCTTTATGCCTTTTTAGTCCTATTCACCTTGGACTCTTTTGAAGATTCAAGATTTCATGTTTGTGATTTTGAAAGTTACCATTTATATTGAGGTTGTTTATTGTGGATGATCTTGTGTGGATAATCATGAGTTTCTGTAGGTAATGCTGCTAGTGTATGGACTTCTTCTACTCTCTGTTTACATGGGAACTCACTACATTACTTTTGAATTGGTTTTAAATGCTTTGGTGGTGGGTGTTCCTTTAACTAGAAAAGTGAATGAACTGCCTTGACCTTTGGCTTTTCTATATGCCATTGATATTTTCCCCGCCCGGCACACAGGATTACATCGTTCCAGCTTACATACTATTTCAGGATAAGATGTTCACATTCTTTTTGTGGTTAACCAAGTACGAGACACTTTCAGGATGAGATATCACCCCAATTTTACATCCACAGACCGAAAAAGGAAGTCCTTTTTGTCTCCGACATGAATCCTACGGTCACTGTCTCATACATGAATCCTGTGATCTTAATCTGTCAAGCAGTACAAGGACTTTTTTATGATATTAAACATTAAAACAAATATTTTCTTAATATATGCTGGCTGTGAGGTTCGAACTCACGCGCACTTATGTGCAGCAGATCTTAAGTCTGCCCCCTTAACCTCTCGGGCAAACCAGCACAGTTATGTGTGGCAAATCTTAAGTATGCCCCTTTAACATTTCCCGCAAACCAGTTAGTTAGTTAGACAGCATAAAATATTGGAGCCAGCTATTGTATCCATTGCTAATATCTCTTTGGACTTCAATGCCATCCTTTAGTTGGGCCGCAAAGTCATGCTTTGCTATCTCTTTGGACTTCAATGTCATGTTTAGTTGGGCCACAAAGTCATGCTTTAGCTGGAACTTAGTAAACATGTAATCCTTAGAAGTCAATGTCATCCTTGAAGTCATGCTTTAGTTGGATGTAATCCTTAGAAGTCAATGTCATCCTTGAGCTGGAACTCAGTAAACATGTAGTAATTCTTAAAAGCCTATGACAATTTGAGGAACCACTGAAATAGGGTGACAGGAATTTTGACACTCATGCCACTAGTGGGGTGCTAGCCATTCATCAGACGAATCACCAAGGAGTACAATATATTCAACTTAGATTAGCTAGGTATTAAATTGTTTGCAATAATGACTAGACTGCTATGAAATTTGAGGAATTTTATGTATCATGTAGTATGATTAGGATATGTATTGAACAGCTTCCTTTGCCTAATGGTCAGGAGGTGGGCTGTTTACCAATTATATATATGTAAGGTTTCGAACCCTTGTATGTGAAAAATATTGTAAATAACCATTTAGTCTATGAGCAAGAGAAAAAAAGATTAGGATATATATTGGACTAATGGCGAAACAGATTTATATTTCAGATCAAAATATGGGAAAGGCAGGCAGAAGCCAGTCCACAGATCAGCAAATGTTCTTAAATCAAATTTGGATTTCTGATCTGGACTAAAAACGCAGGCCAGATAACCAAAGGTACAGGGTGATTAATTTGGTTCAAGCCCCAGGTTGTGTTTAAACTTTAAACGATAAAGGTGAAGAAACTCATTAATCCTACTGGCATATGTTGGGCTATTTTAGCTGCCTACTTGCCTTGCCCTTTCACATAGCGCGCCTTAGCCAGTTAAATCAATATGATGCCAAACAAAACCGGCAATTATTTTCTGGTTTTGCATGTACCCCGATCTGAACACAGTGGACGCGAAGGAATCTTCCAAAACCTGCAGCTGGGGCCACATTTGAACAACTTCTGTGATAGGGAAGGGAAGGAATTTGATCAGAAAGGAAAGGATAAAATGAAAGAAGGGGGTAGGAATTTAGTTTCCCTTTCCCTGGTATCAAAGCCTTTTGACCTACCAATGCCATTGTTGTAGCATAGTTATATGATTTGTATGTGTACAATACAAGTTATCTCTTCATCATTCCATCACGCTCAAGCTAAGAATCAGATTTCAAATCCCGAACTGCAATTTGAGTTCCAACTCCAGCGGTCCAGCCAGCCTATTTCGGTATTACTAAGTTATGATGTGAAAGTTCCAAGGCTTTGGTCTACGAGGGAAAAAATAAAATAAAAGATGCGATTATATTAGACAATTGAGGGGTAGATTACTATGAAAACTCAGGCTAGGAGACACCAAACAAAGACCGGGGGCATCGCAAAATGGGTCGAAATTAATTTGGATATACTAAAAAAACCCATTATGTAAAAATTAATCTGGACATTGCTGTTACGTTATTCTGTTTATGGACTTCGGTCTTCATTCTGTCCCAGACAAGGGTCATGTGACATTCCTTGGATTTCTTAATTAAACACAAGTGACATTTTTTTCCTTGGAGGACAAAGACAATCCATTCTACACTTTACCTCGCATCAATAGGTTAATACATAACCTAATTACAATATTGATTCTTAAGAAAGACAACATGAATCAAGATTCAAGAGTTTAAAAGTACTAATTAGTATTATACGAAACAAAATACTAATTAAAATTCAAAAGGGTTCTCGGAAGCATTGAATGATGTAGTTGAGTTGATCCTCTTCTTGGGGGTAGTGGCCTTCCCTACCCTTTGGTCTACAAGTTAAAAAGGTCTTTGAAGGTCCCCCAAAGTCCCAAACCCCAACTCTTCCCAACCTTGGAGGTCACACTGTCAATAAAGAAGGGTTCATCGCTTTGGCCACCAATTTTTGTCATTTTGGCGATGACTCTGCAAAAGTACTGCAGCCTACATTACTTTCAACTCAACATCGTTTGATCAATTTCTCTTGTTTCTAATCCATTTCCATGGGAATCTTATTGAGTGGAGGAAATACTAAGATCAAAAACACTGTTATCAAACAAAGTCACTCACTAAATTGAGTGTAAACTGTAAACCATTAATTAAAGTTTGAAAATGACCTATCTAATGGAGTATATTGAAATGTGAACGAAAATGATTTTTCTGGAGGCAAGCTTAAGAATTGATTAAATTAGCATCTCTTGATTTTGATTCTCATGTGGCCGGCTGGTGGCTAGCTTTTCATAAATTGACTAAATGTCCTGACATCACGGGAAATTGACAAAAACCAATAAATTAAAGAGAAAAATAAATGAAAAATCGAGATGATAATATATAGAGTTCATAGGACATAGAAGGACTAAATGCACTAACATAAATCTTTCCTATGTCTTCATAATCTTGGACTAAATGCACTAACATAAATCTTTCCCATGTCTTAATAATCTTCATTTGTCTTCAGCAGGATATTTGATTTGTTCAGTAAAATTTGTCTGTCTCAACTTTGCACTCTATAATCCAACAAAGCAGCTAATTTTGACATTAGGATTTACTCTTAGATCTTTTATTAATGCTAATCTCAAATGTATGATAGTAGTACATGGATTGTCCTGTAATCAAAGAGGTAGGACTAGGACATCCAACGGCACTTTAAAACCTGTACCCCTAGAGGGCCCTGTCATCTGCAATCCGCCAGCAGTGGAAATTCCAGGGCTTCTGGTTAGGTGGAAGTGTAACTAGGGCTAAGGGAAAAAAACATGGAAACACTTTGAATGCTGGATTTGGATTTAAGAATGGTCTGAAAAGTCAAAATAGGAAGCTTTGAGGCCACCTTGGGTTTTCTCTCGGTGTTAAAGGCAGCAATACAGGGAGGCTCTCAATCTTGACGCAAAGATGTACCAAAAGAAAATTGCACACTGATCTTAAGCTTTGCTTTGCTTTGCCTTGCTAACGTTGGGGAGTTTTTCTGTTAATATATATATTTTTTTCATGTTGTTGAGTTTGTCTGAGTATCTACTGTGTTTAGCCGATCAGTATCATTGTCATGAGCAGCACCGTCACCTTCCTTCACTCCACGTGAACTCCACGGACCAATTAAAAGAATGAAAAAAACATGGGGAATATTTCTCTGACCTTCTTTGGATGAGGGTGCTATCAACGTGCTTGATTGAAAGAATGGGATTTGATCCTATCCGTTGCCCATGCTGAAGCAAATCAATCCCCCACTTCTCCCACTAAAGGCTCAGGACATAAAAAAGTGCACTCCCCTTTAGACCCCAACTCTTTTCAAACCCAAATTCTCTCTCTCTCGAAAACTATGAAGTTTTTATAGGAAAGTTTTTGTTTCTGATTCTTCGACTTGAATTGAATCCATCTTACCAGTAGCTTACCTTACAAATTGTTATTACCATTAATCTATTCACCAACTCAAATCTCTCTTTCTATCTTCTTTATTTTTTCTCTCTCATGATAGTATAACTGAAAAGAGAGAAAAGAAGAAAGTTATAACTCCACCATGAATGCTGCCTTGCTTCCTTGACACCCATTTTTTTGTTTTCTCATTTTTCTCTTTGTTATCCATCATTCATAACTCAAAACAATAACTGACCTACCAAGCAAAGAAGCCAAAAGTGAAAATATGGTTCAAACACCATTGGCCATGAAAGCTGTTTTACTTGAAAAGCACACCTCTATATTCTTTACACCTTAGCCTTAGCCGTTCCCTTTTTCTTGTTTTTTCTTTGTCAGGGTTTTCATCAGTTTTAGGAAAGAAACAATACCCAGATTCCAAAATTTGATTGTTTTAAACTTCTTTTTAAAGTTTCAAATGTGTAAAGGACCATCTCAACAATACCATGAAACCATGGCCATCTTTGAAGTTTTTAGGAAGGTCAAGCGTTTGAGACTCTTTGAGCCTTCTTTGGGGGTTCTTGGCTTCTTCCTTGTTGCTGTTTGTGTGATTTGTTGTTTCTTTTACTTGGATTACAGAGCCGTGGCTAAAGGGTATAGAGTTCCTAGTCAGTCACAGAGATTTATGTGGCTTAAAGTAGATGGGTCTTCTCCAATTGAGATTAAAAAAGTTGATTTCTTGAGCCAGGAAGGCAAAGAGTGTGATGTTTTCGATGGTGATTGGGTATGGGACGAAAAGTATCCTCTTTATGAATCCAAAGACTGCAGCTTTCTTGATGAAGGGTTTAGGTGTACTGAAAATGGAAGACCGGATTTGTTCTACACCAAATGGAGATGGCAGCCTAAGCATTGCAACCTTCCCAGGTTCTTGCTTTATCTTAATTTTTTCCCCAAATTTTTACTTTTTTTTTGCATGCTGATAGATAAATGGCAGAAAGAAAGAGAGAGAGGTGGAAGCAGTAGCAACGGATTGAGTGATTTTCATGTGTGTGATTTTATTAATTTGCTGGTTTACTCTACTTGCGTTGTTTTCATTGCCGATAAGTACTATGCTGCTTGACAAGTAACCATTTTTCCTTGGTTTTTTGTCATGTCTTCTGATGCTTAATCATAAAGCTTTACAAATCCTCTGTGCAATGAAAATGACAGCCTGTTTAAGTTTCCTTTTCTTCCTAATGCCACTTTTTCTCCAGGTAGATTTACAAAGCAAGTTGATGAAAAACTGATTGTACCTAGTGGCAATTTGAATGTGGTTTCCCGTGATTTATTGAAATTTTGTCTCTTTTTTCTTCTTGGTCCCTTGTTTCCACCCAATTTCATCATTGTTCATTTCTGTTCCTGTTCGTTTCTTATAGTTTTGTAGTCATTTGTTAACCTATAGATAAGCTTCCGTAGTAAACATATAGGACTTGAAGTTTTTTTTATAAACAATAAAAACAAAATTGGCTCTCTCTTTGTAGTAGTTGAAATTGGTTTCTTGTATGAAACTGTCTTCTAACATTAGTTGGGATTCTTTTTACTGTCAACTGGACTTGGTAAATTACCTTTTACCCATATCTTAAAACTACTTCATAATCTCTACTGCAATTCTTGAGTTATTACAAGTTCCCGGTTAATTGTGTGAGGTGTCATATTTTAGTGCTGCTGTTTTGATGGCTTCCTTAAGTATTTCAAGTTTCATTTCTAACTTTTATACCCTACAAGGCTTGTGATCCTTATCTGTTATTTGTGGTTGCAAACTTATTTTTTATTCTTTTCATCTTTCTAGCACTATTTCACAATATTATTTATTTTGTTTACTTCATTAAGGTTTATTTTCTTTATCTGTCTTATGGTCATTGATAAAACAGATTTGATGGAAAAGTGATGTTGGAGAAGTTGCGAAACAAGCGTTTGGTTTTTGTAGGTGACTCAATTGGAAGAAATCAATGGGAATCACTCCTTTGCATGCTTGCTTCCGCGGTTCCCAACAGAGATTCAATATATGAAGTGAATGGCAGCCCAATTACGAAGCATAAAGGGTTCTTGATATTCAAGTTCAAGGATTATAATTGCACCGTGGAGTACTACAGAGCTCCTTTTCTTGTTCTGCAAAGCAGGCCTCCTGCTGGATCTCCAGAAAATATCAAAACAACACTTAAACTGGATCAAATGGATTGGAATTCTATTAGGTGGAGAAATGCGGATGTCTTGGTCTTCAATACCGGGCACTGGTGGAATTATGAGAAGACCATAAGAGGGTAAACTACACTTATTTCTTCCTATATTCTATATCATCATATCTACATGAGCTTAGACGTGGTTAGCTCTGGATACCATTGAAATTTAAGTAAATACTAAATAAAAACCTATCTGGGTTGGTGGTATTTGGTTTATATTTTGGTAATTTTATATTTATATATTAAAAAAAATGGTCTTTGGATGCATACATAATGAAGAATTGAAGATCAGTGGCTTATGGAAGCTAAGTCTTTTTCAAGCATGCTAAGGTGTCCCGGGCAAACAGAAAATGACTGAATGGCCTCCTGGAGGGGATAAGCATAGTCTAGCGTAGCTTCCGTTATGGGGATGCCTAACATAGCGATGATTCATAGCTGCAGATTTGTAGATTAGGATAATGGAGGGCCCTAATGGTTGATATTCATAATGTGAAATTTGGGTTGTTAATTGATATAAGTTGTGGTCCTGTGACAGCTCAACAACTTTTGAAAGGAGCTTCTTCTATGGGTTGATAATCTCTTTCTTTTTCCTTCAAAGATATGAAGAATGCATCAGTTTTTGCAATCATGAACTCTGCTTCTATCTTAGACTCTTTGTAGGACCTTCTTTTTCTCTCTCCTCTTTTTTTTTTATGATTTTAAATGCAAAGTACTGTTGGGTAAAGGATTTAGCTGCAAATTGTAATTACTCCTGCTGAAATCTAAGAGGGTCCCATTTATATTTTAATGACTAAACATAAAAGGTGATTTGTGGAGTGGAACTTTGGTGGGTTGGTTTTAAATGGTTTTCAACAATTAACAACAATGGACCCTACGTTTCATTTATGATTTAGGTTGCATATAAATCCAATCAATGGGTTCTTTAGATTTTGTTTCTTATGCATGCATGGGGGCAAAGTAGAGAAGAGAAGGCCAATTGTCAGTAGAAATTAAGAATCAGTGCTTGCTGTAATCATATATATGCTTGAACTACGTGCAATTACCACAATCAGATCTTAAGTTCCATTTTGCCGGTCAGGGGATGTTATTTTCAAGAAGGGGAAAAGATCAAAATGGAAATGACAATAGAACGTGCATATCAAAGGTCTATAGAGACTGTGATTCAGTGGATACACAATGAGGTGAATACAAGCAAGACCAAGGTCTTCTTCCGCACATTTGCACCTGTACATTTCAGGTGTGTTTTAACTTTATAGTTGTTTTACTACTATATATTTATTGCTTGCTGCTTGTTTATACCTTTGCATATGTATGTTACTTTCTCTTGGACGCCCTTTTAGTATTATGTGGTCGCACAGAGTGAACTGGCACCAGTAGAGACCAAGGATGATGACTGGGGAGAAGTTTAACAGTGGAGGGATATGTGATGGACTTTGGTTAAAAGAACTCGAAGGTCATTTATGAAATTGCTAGGTTTCCAACTAATAAGAGAAGTTCTATCAAAGTCAGTGTTGTATATGCATTTAAAGACGGATCAATCTTATGTGGCATTCCCTTTTGCATTCAAGGTCTTTGCTCATTATGAAGTACAGGACTATTTTTTCACTTGACCCAACTATGAAACTGTTGTAAGGTCCGCATGCCTGCATTAATACCACTTGTTATACATCTGGAGAAAACGTGAATTACTCTTCAAGAGTCAAGATATCCTGAGAAAGGAAAGAAACCCGTGTTTTTAACTTGTTGAGTATATTTCATTGGCAATTCTGCATTTTATGGGAATAGCTAAATTTTTAAAACTTTGCAGAGGAGGAGATTGGAGAACTGGGGGAAGCTGCCACTTGGAGACGCTGCCAGAGCTGGGTACATCATTGGTGCCATCCGAAACTTGGGAACAATTCAAAATAGTCAGTGATGTGTTATCTGCGTACTCAAATGCAACAGCAGCGATGAAATTTGACATATTAAATGTCACTAGTATGACAGCACAAAGGAAAGATGGGCATTCATCTCTATACTATTTGGGTCCCGGGGACAGCCCTGCACCACTCCATCGGCAGGACTGCAGTCATTGGTGTCTACCGGGAGTGCCTGATGCATGGAATGAGCTACTCTATGCATTGCTTCTTAAGCATTATATTCATCATACATTCAACTCATCAACATATAAAGCACAGATTTGATGGTGGTGGATGAAGCCTCTAATTTATACACCTATACAAAAAGGAAAAAAAAAGGAGTTATCTGCACAGAAAAAGAAACGACTCAAGACGGTTGGATTTTCCCCTACCAAGACAAATAGGAGAAGAGTTTAGAATGAACTTTGTCACAAGGATCAAAAGTGGGTAATTTTGACAGTTTTAGATATGAAAGAAAACAGATTTTTTGTTTCCCTCTCTTTGGATGGGTGGTTGTTTCCCTCGATTCAAGGAGCCCCATTTTTAAGGGCAGTTAGTTGGCACGGAATCTGCCTGAGCCCTGAGCCCTGAGAGAATAAAGCTGTAGGGCAAATTTACATATCCTGTTGTGATGACATATTCCTTGGGGGGAAAAAAATGTAATTATCCTTTTCTTTTTTCCTCCTTTGCTCCATTTTTCTGTTGTATTTAGCCTGTATAATTAATAAAAAATGTATTAATCACAACCCAAAAGATAGCTGGTAAGCACTGATCCTGGCGCCTTGTGATATTCAGATGGGATGACCCTAGGATCATGATGGCAAGATTGCAGGGCCCTTTTGCTTAGTTTATTAAGCATAATAAGCCATTAAAGTTGTTAATTAATCTCTGGAAAATAGTAGTTGAATTGCAGTTACTGATACTAGTGATAATTGACATCAGGTCTGAAGAAGAGGTTGAAGTTGGTGAATTATAACCAAAGGCTAATTAATTAGGAAATTGCAAGTTTAGGTTCCATTTTTGTCTACAAGAGAAGCACACTATGATTGGAATTTTAAGGGCTCTACTTAACCTTTAACCGACCAATCTCTTGATTTTCAAATCTCTACAGCCTGGACTCACTCTCCCATCATTTTAACAAAAGAAAAGCCTTTTCTTTTCTCTATTTCAATGAGAAAAATGGGATGTTCAACCGTTAGGTGTCAAAGTCTAGACTCTAGAACTAGGAACAACTTAAAGATCCATCTTACATGACAACGTGCACTGTCCGGCTCCATTTGTTTTTTTTTTTTTTTGGCCAAACCCGGCTCCATTTGTTTAAGAACAAGTTCTCACTTGTGTAACAGTATCCAATATGATGATTAAGAATATTTCTTGTCAACAGGTGTTGGTGAGTGATAGTGGTTTTTATTCGGATAAAAGTGAGAATATAAATTTGATCTCTTACTAGTATACTTATTGAGAGAGCTTTACCTTTTACATTCTAGGCCAGAAGGGATTAGTCCCAAACTGATAAGCCGTAAGAATACATTTGATTAAACCAAAAATACTACTTATCTTCAGCATTGATTTGTAAAATTTTCTCTAAAAATGAACAATAAATAGAGATAAAATAGAAGAACAAGAGCAATGGGGCCATAGGGTCTTAATAGGCCCAAAAATGAGCAACCAATCAGTGGTCAACTCACTAAATTAAATCTGGCTCCTAGCCCACTTCTTTTTCTCCCAGAAGAATATTTCCTTTTTACTGAAAATATGAAAATCAATTTCCATCAGAAGGAAATTTTTTGTGACTGAAGAGTGAAGAGGATACAGGAAGACCATGAAGGCCTGAAATTCAAAGGCCATCAGAGCTAAGCGTATATCTGAAGCTACGTTCCACTATTTTTTCCAACTTTTTCCTGCTTGGGTCCCCAAGTTATAAATCAAAAACCCCTCCCAAAGAACCTAAAATCTTCCTAAAATATGGCGGACGCAGCACCACCAAGCAAATCAAGAGACCTAGACAAGCTCCTCCTCCGACCTGGGAACCTCGTGGGTCCGAGCTTTGAACCTGGCGCCCAAGTATAGTTCTCTCTCTTCGAACTTTTTGCAAACGCTTTATTCGCAATCTTTATATGTTCTGTTTTTGGTATAAAGTTTTGATCTTTGAGGGTTTTGCGTATTTGCAGTTAAGGGATGATTTACAAGAATATGCGAAGGTTTTGGTGGTGGGAGCAGGAGGATTGGGATGTGAGCTACTTAAGGATTTGGCTCTCTCTGGTTTTAAAAATCTTGAGGTCATTGATATGGACCGGATTGAAGTCACCAATCTCAACCGCCAATTCCTTTTTAGGTTTTTCCCCCTTTTTTTTAATCTTTCTTTGTTTTACTACTATTTATCTTTGGTTGAACTGTTGGTCTAATTTGATGATATGGCAATTGGTTAGTTGCGATTAAATTGATTGGCGACATAGGATAAGAAATTGCTTGTACTTATTGTTATAATTTTAGCTGGGAAGTCTTAGGTTCAAATTCTGGGAAAGGAGAGGATTACTTAGTATCTTGTAGCAGTAGCTTGATGAGCGTTCACAGGTATTGAAAAGGTAAAAAAGGCATGGAAAAATTCATGGGTTCTTGTGAAAGATTGGCAACATTTGGTTATGACTGTTTACCCACCTGCTAATTATGACAAGCATTGCACTTCTCTGGTGCCTTTTTTCCATTTGATGATTGCTACTGCAGCTTGAATGTTTACTTTTTTTCTGCTACTAAATTTATCTTTGGAACTGGAAAGTTTAAATTTAGTGTACTCTTGTGTGGTAATTCTTGTAGGCTGGAAGATGTTGGTAAGCCCAAGGCTGAGGTAGCAGCAAAGCGTGTCATGGAAAGAGTTAGTGGCGTGAATATTGTGCCTCATTTTTGTAGAATTGAGGACAAAGACATTGAATTTTATAATGACTTCAATATTATTGCCCTTGGTCTTGATTCCATTGAGGCTAGGAGCTACATTAATGCTGTGGCTTGTAGTTTTCTTGGTATGTGTTTATCATCTATTACAAGCTGACTGAATCTACTTGAATTTGTTTTGTATCTAGTATATGAGGCCTAGGGTATATTTAAATTCAAATTTTCATATTTGGAGTTTATTGGAACGTATCGTAATTGGAGGGTTAGAAAAATAATTGAATACTCTAGGTTCATTATCGTGGCACAATGATAGTTATGAAAGGGTAATAGACTACATTCACCTTACAGCATAATGCTCTTTATGTTTATATGAGTTGTAAAAAGCATGAGAGCTTGCAACCATGGCATGTTTGTAAACGTATATTAGTCGCTTGAGACTTGCTTAATCCCTTAAAACCTAGCATTGATGGGGTGAGTTTGATAATTTGAAGTTTAATGGTTAATTAGAAGTAGGTTTCTGGTATCTATACTATTTGACTTTCTTTTGGTTCTTGTAGCATGAAGTCTAAGCTAGGTATCTCTTTTCTTTTATCATCTAAATTGCTTCCTTTAATGTACCAAACTTTTAGTTGTCAAGGGGACTTGTTACGTTAAATTGGGGCTAATATCATGCCTCATTGTTTTGTTTTATTTAAGAGTATGATTCTGACGACAACCCACGAGAAGACACAATGAAGCCTATGGTAGATGGTGGGACTGAGGGTTTCAAGGGCCATGCTAGGGTGATTGTGCCAGGGGTCACACCATGCTTTGAGTGTACAATCTGGCTTTTTCCTCCTCAAGTGAAGTTTCCTTTATGTACTTTAGCAGAAACCCCCAGAAATGCTGCTCATTGTATTGAATATGCTCACTTAATTAAATGGGATGAGGTAATACTAGAATTTATCTCTTGTTTGTCAATTTCTCCAATAGATTACATGTCACTTGATTCTGATATTTCATGGCAGTTTTGTTTTCCCCACCTTGTAGGTTCATAGCGGAAAGCCTTTTGATCCCGATAACCCAGATCATATGAAGTGGGTCTATGATGAGGTCAATTATACAAATCTGTTTAGTGATGCTTTTCTTTAAGTTGGTTTTGCTTTTGGTCCTTTCACTAATGCCATCCAAATATCACAGGCTGTCAAGAGAGCTGCGCTTTTCGGCATTCCTGGAGTTACTTATTCTCTTACTCAGGTATTCTGAAGTAGAGTTTGTGACTTGAATTTCCTTGATCACTGTATGGCTCCTTTTAATAGCTTATATTTTCTAGTTTTCTAAGTTAACAATATACTTTCTTTGTCACTCACAGGGTGTTGTGAAAAACATCATACCGGCAATTGCTTCCACCAATGCAATTATTTCTGCTGCCTGTACTTTGGAGACCTTAAAGATTGCATCAGGATGCAGTAAAACACTGTCAAACTATCTTACGTATGTTGAAGTCTCTCTCTCTCTCTGCGGCATTCTATTACTGTGACTTTTGATGATTTAGTGGCTGTATCTGAATGGCTTTGACATATATTCTTGTTTCAGTATGGTGCTTGTGTCACATTTTCCATTTATCATGCATAAATAGATTATATAGCAGGGAAAACACAATGATGTGGCAATTATAGACCTGAATCTTGGATAGTGTGAGGAATAAATGGCTAGGTCCACTTAAACTGTGCAAAATTTGATTTTGCTATTGTAATGACTTGATGGTCAAGAGCACATTGTAAAGATGAATATGTCAATGGACTTACTTTGCATTTGGATGAACAATTTCTCATTTCCAGTCTTTATCTGGCTTTAGAACAGTGATATTCATTCATTCATTTATCTATTTATTTTTCATGTTATGTTGTTATGATGGTTGTCTAATCATTTTCAAAATTACCCTCAAACTTGCATACCGCTTTTGTAGGTATAATGGTGTTGAAGGTCTTCATACTAAAGTAACTGAATTTGTGAGGGACAAGGACTGTCTTGTATGTGGTCCAGGTGTTCTCATGGAGGTGGATACTACAGTTACCACACAAAAGGTTAACTCTCTGCCTCTCATGTAGCTAATTTTATACTGTTTTTTTTTTTTTTGGAGTCAAATTGCTTTATTTATTCGTTTTCTTCTTTATCTGGTTTGTGTGAAAGCAGTTCATTCATATGCTAGAGGAGCATCCTAAGCTGCTCATGTCAAAAGCTTCAATCACCTATCGAGGGAAGAATCTTTACATGCAGGCACCTCCTGTTCTGGAGGAGATGACCCGATCAAATTTAAGTCTACCGCTGTATGACCTTATGGATAAAGTCCCAAAAGACGTCCTCCATGCAACTGGTATGATCAACAAGGACAACAAAAAATCTTCTGGTTTAAGAAAATTGCGAGTTGTTTTCAAGGGAGTTGATGGGGTTACTGATATGGATATGGCCGGTGGTGCATAATCACAAACATTTTAGTGATATTTTATTCTTGTCCAAAGTTTCAATATCTTTTCATAGTATTTGGAGAAGAGAATGTGCTTAGGTCCGAGTTACTCATGTTAAAAATTGAACTTCTAAGATGGCAATTGCTTCCGATGGTATATTTTACATGAAGGTCAAATCTTCATCTTATTTGCCTCTCTGCGCACCAGTTAGAACCCTCCGAAGGAAAGGAACTAGCAGAAGTCAATTTGTAGTATATCCTCGACCACCATTTTGGAAGCGTAACATGTTGCCAGCGGTTTAATTTGAAATCAGATCTTTTCAATGATTTCTGCCTTGTTTGTTAGGTAATAAAGTTGTTACCCTCGGCAAACAACTATCAAAGATTGAAAAGAAAATCTTATATATAGGGATTATAAAGATCCAGGGGGAGCATATCACCGTACTTCATATATTCTTCAATTGTGGCACGTCCCCTAAGCCGGCCCCCCACCAAAATTTGTGGACCCTGGACCGAAATAAGTTATAAGTCCCGTCATTGAAGGGCTCTTGCCTTCACCCTTAATAGATTTGTAACATTTGTTTGGTCCGCTTTCCTTGTACATAGATTGATTGAAGACTAATACCAGCTTAAAGTAGAAGTGTAATGAAGTTCTGTTCATCAGTTTCGGTTAATGCAGATGCATCATTTGAACCCATCCAATAGGCCACAGGTCCCCCTTTACTTGGTCTCGTAGTCAATTTCGTATTTATCTGTTGTTTATTTTGCTTTTTGATCCGAGTGAGTGGATGATCTTTCATGTTTTCACTCTACTTTATTTCCAAATGCAGTCAGATTATCTATTGCAATTTGCAAGAAGCCAACATTTTTCCTTTTTCTGGTCGATTTAGGAATGTATGCTCAAAGACCCAGACATGTTCTGATCACTAAGATAAAATATTTAAGGCTAAAAATATATGTGAGAATCAATCTGGAATTAAACTTATAAAATTTCTCAGAACCTAAATGGAAGTCTGACATTGTCGCCACAAGCGAGTGGCACACGCACGAGCCTAGAGCAAATAGTATGGAGATGGAAAAGTAAAGACTCACTATTTTGAACTTATTAAAGTTGTTGCCCTGATTTAAATCTCTAGAGATGAGATAGATCTTCTGATTACTGGTTGAGTTGCGATTATTCTTTCACTTGGCCATGACAACAGAATTGATCAGCGTGCAAGTAGTGGACTGTGAATTTTAGGACATAAATCTTGTTCTCCAGTAGAGATGTAAGTGGATAGAGTGAGGAAGTGAAGCTTACCCTCAGTTTACAGCCAAGCATATGCTGTAGAGATTTGGGTCTATCTTTGGATCAGATTTCAGGGTTTGGAGCTGTTGCTAGCTTGCTGTTTTCCTCATCTCTTCCCCCTACTGGATAACATCATAATACAACATGATTCTTGTGGGGTTTTGAAGCGCTTTTGGCAAGATTTGCCAACTGCTACAAGGACCCTCACCGTCCCCACATGCACTTCCCCACTAACTCTTTTAGCTTTCCATCCCTATTTATATAGCCCATGAATCTACATTTATTGCAAAGACAGATTTAAACGATTAGAAAGGTTTCCTTCGCACTTAACTCGCCCACAGACACAGAAACAAACTCTCTTTTAAGTTTTAAGTTGTAGTTTCAGCATACCACCAAAACCAGAAGTTCCGAAAGACATGGAAGTGAGCCAAGTGGCCGTTGAACTAGAAGATGATCTGTTTTTCGCTGACTTAAGCAGGCAAATCTCTCAGCTAATCATGGATGACGATGAGGATCCAGTGGCAAAATATCCTTCTGTTTCTTTCCAGGTTATTCATCATCTCTATTCTTTTCAATTTTCAGTCATAGAATGGCAAATATTCTCTTGCATTTTAGTACAAACGGGACGTAAACAAATTAGTTGTACCGTAAAACATTCAGGCATTCCCCAGAGCAAATCATCCGATAGCACCATCTCCATTTATTCATGGACAAAGCTGCAGAAGAGAAAGCAAAGGCACAGGGGTCTTTATACCGCAGTCACAGCCAAGAAGGAAGCATAGGCAAGGGAGATTCAGTTCGTTCAACACAAAGTCTAAAAGGAAACCGGCATGATAACTCATAATCAATGGTTTCTCGGGCATTTTGCAACAATTTTTTATTACTCCAGGAAAGGGTAGGGACACAGCTTTATTGGTACTCAATTCTGCTTCGTCTAAGGCTGCTGAGGCGGGGTAGGTTGTAATGATTTGTGATCCTTATAAACACCCATGAATCAAAATAAATTGATTCTGATGAGGCTAGCCAAAGGGTTTTGCCACCTCAAATCATGGATTCATGGAAATATATGGTGGTTGTTGTATAATTAAGTGTGATTTAGGAAAAAGTTGGTTGTCAGATTATGTACATTAATGACATATTTATTTATTGATTTTTATTTTAAGGAAGGGAGCATTTTAATCTGATATAATGTTTATGCTGTTATGCAATGCAACCTTCAACTAACAAAGAAAAACATTCTGTTAGCCTAACTATAGATACTGTTTATAAGTGTAAGAAAATAGCAATGAAAGATTGATGCTGCTGCAAGCCAGCAGCTGGCCAGCAACCTCGAGAATTTACTTTTTCTTGATTCTAGGACTAGAGTTTCATTTGATCAACTTGCTGCTTGGGATTATACCTGAGAAGTGAAACACATGATCAATGGATAAAAGAACAATAAAATTGCTGCAAATATCGATGAATTCACGAGCTTTCGGCTTGTGATCTCAATCAAGTCCTTCATCTCTCAAGAAACCCTATTGACTCTGCTCTGGAAGCCACTTTATTACTGGAGGCTGGAGCAAGGCAAATGCATAAGGTTACTAGTATTGAAGAACTTCCTCCCTAAAAACACTTACATATTTCATCAGAAGGTCACTTCTCTTTAGGCTTCCCTTAGCTTTCAGTCATGCTCAAAGTCCTTTTTTAACAATCATGTTTTTGGTATTTATTAGCCCAAATCATTCTCACATCCATGTCTCTGCTGTATCCACTTTCACTGTTTACCAGCAAGTCTACATGCCAAATGACATTTCATTTCTTTTGATGGAGACATAATATCTGTTAAGAAGTAGTAATAATAACCAAAATAATTTGATTAGATGGCTGGTATATTTCTCCCAATAATCATGATCTCATGCCTCAAAAGGGTTTATTTTGCGTTGCATCTTTTCTGAAATCTATCAATGACAATCTGTATGGATTTATATCCCAAAGTAGCTGTGAATTATTGAACAACTGATGGATCTTGTGTGGGGTTCCAACATATATTTGTTCTCCATATCTCAAGCATCTACTTAGGGTGAAGAGCTTTGCTTAGAGAAGAAAAGATGTGTGGGCACATGCACCAGCTCAGTTAGAAAATACAGGTCCAAAACGATGGATTAACATTTCAACTGTCTTTAAAGATAAAGCTCTCTCGAGACACTGCAGCTAGCCTGTTCCTGTAACTTCAGAGACTCTAAAAGGCCCCCAAGGGACGACAAGAGTCTAATCATCCCACAAGCTGAGATGTGAAACCACTATCTATATATTCTCTCAGACTCAAGATTGATGCCTTGAAACTTTCCTAAGTCAGGACCTAATGTGGGGGCATCGCATAAAGATCAAGGAGGAATCCCAAGTTTCTGCTAATAAGAATCCAAGACACGATCGAATTTCATTTATCTGTTGAAATAAAATAGAGAAAAATATCTGAATATATAAAGCCATGAACATTAATGGAAGCTCAAACCGAAAAAAAAAGACCGATCAATAGTTGGAACAAATTTGAAAGAGCAATACACCACACTGAATTCACACAATCATTTTCCGGCCTCTCTTTTTATTTTCTCTCATTTAATTCTTATCTTCTCCTATTATTGCTTCTTATTTCAATCTTAATTAGTATAATTTCACAAACAATAATCTATCTGCACCCCACTATCAAAATTATCTCAATGCTTCCACATAAGATATTAGAAAATTTTTCATTTTTTTAAAATTTTTTCAAAATCTATTTGTAGTAAATTTGTTTAAAAGTTATTCACACTTAATTTATAATTTCTTTATTTTCTTAAAATATTAATTACTATAAATATGTTTGTAAAAAAAAAAAGTATGCTAAACATAGTGACTTTCTCTTCATATATATATTTTTTAGATTGTTGGATCAGTCAATGATTTTAATATGAAATTATATCTATGCTACATTTTTTTTATTCATACATAATTTATGCGGTTTTAAGTTTCTCAAATTATAATAAATCTATGACCGTAAATTTTTAGAAATAAAGAAAAGATTGATCAGTGATTAAACAATTTTTACAAAATATAATAAATTGCAGAGATTCTTCTTTCTTGCTATACTCATAATTTTCTAGTATTTAATAAGTAAGATAGAAAGAATTTCTTTATCAAATTAGAACACACATAAATATATAAAAAGCGTTTATACTTCATTACAATCTATTTTATATTCAAAATATATGAATATTGTATTTAATACAGTATAGTACATAAATATTCTTTATTTAATTGTAATACTTAAAAAAAACTTTTTTATTTAAAAAATGAAATTATTTTTTCTTTGATAAAAACCTACAAGATTGTTAAACTATTTAATTAAACTCAATTATATATATATGTTAGATACTTTTTTTCATCGAATACATATTTATTAATTAAAATAAACATATAATATATTTTAATAAATATAAAATAAATAAAAACAAAAAATAATTTTTAAAATAATTAAAAACTTTTCTACTTAATATAAAGCCATAAAAGATATCCAATTAAAAGCCCAATCACGTGCATTATGTTACCCATCTCTCTCTTCTTTTTGATCCAAAATCCAAGTCCATAAACTCTATTTACAATGATAAAGAGTCCTCGTAACATTTACCCAAAAAAAAAAAAAAAGAGTCCTCGTAACATAGAACAAATGAGGCCATGTATGATGTATCTAATTTCATTATGACGTTTTTATTCTTTAATAGCAACAAAAAAACAAAAGTGGTAGTAGGTGGAGAAAGTAGAAGAGATGGCCGGGTATTTCTAAGCAAAATCTTTATCGATTTCTTTTTTCTTTATGAGAGATCTTTGTGTGATCTTCCTTTGTTTATATGATGTCTTCTATTATCAAGTTCTAACATGATTTTTATTGTTTTATTTAGATTTTTGCAGGGATTATGGGTTTCTATGTCAGAAACTTACTTGGTAAGTTATTCTTGCTTTGTTGTTGCCTTTCTCTGTTCGAACAGAGATGAGAGACAAGAATTTATAAATATATACAGAATTTATAATTTATAATGCATGCTGAAATATTGTTGGCTGGTATCTCTGATCCATCATCACAAGCTTCCTTTCCTCATTGTTTTATACGCATTAACTCAGTGTCAACGCACTTTATTTTTATTTTTTAATTTTTTTGGCCTTTCTGCATTGTAAATTTGAAAAAGTTTGGATTTTTATTTTCTTGAACGCAAATGCTTAAACTTGATTCCGGTTCTGCCTTTGATTCCTCCTTTTTGATAGCTTGTTGTTGATTGTCACTGCCCTATTTGTTTTGGGTTTATTTGTCACTGCTCACAAAGAGCTCTGGTAATCAGAAAATTCTCAACTTTATGGCCTTGCTTTTATCAGGATTGTTATTGCTGCTGATGTTGAAATTGATTCTTCCTCTTTGGTTTATACACTAAGAAAAGCTTCGTATTTTGCATTCTCGTATTAATGTATATGTGGGATTTTTTTTTTGTTTTCTCATAATAATGGAAATGCTTAAACTTGTTTACGTGTCTGCTTTTCCATTGTCCCATTAATGGGTTTAATATTGGTTACTGCTTATAAAAATGTCAACTTTTTTGGGGCCTTGCTTCAATACTGAATCTACATTATTGTTCTTGCTGATTATTCTGAAATTGACTTTCATTCTTGGCAATGGCAATGTTACATTGTAAGTGGCTAATGTTGTGTATTCTGGATTTGTTTCAAACCAGTATCTACCTTTTGGATTAGTGATGCGAACAATTGGTGAGAAGTGGGATGACGAACATTCTGTCATTCGTGAGAAAGGAGAACTTGACTTCATTGACTATGAGGATGATAAATCTGTATGTAATTATCCAATTGAAGAAGGCCCTGTTTCAATTTCTGCACCATTTCCTTTCATAGATGGGAAACCTCAATCTCTATTTGTGGTAGACACTGCTTTTGATTCGATCACCGTCAAACACACCACTAGTGATCCAGTTGAGTTATGGATTCACGTTTATGCATCCACACCTGAGAATTCTTTCACTCATCCTTTGATGAAACCTCCATCAACAAATTCTGATGGAATCACAAGCCAAGGTTTGTTGAATTTTTTGATTTGGAGGAGAGATGATACAACCTAGGGAGACTTTAATTATTTGGTTGTCTTGCAAAGCAAAGGAAACTGGCTTGCATGCTACAATAGTGCATTTTGATGTAGGGGGTGATCCATTTGAAAGAGTGGCCTTTATCTTGGTGGATGATATGATCTCACAATCTTTGACATAAAAAAAGCCATATTCTAGAGGTCAGAGAAAGAGCAATTTGCTGTAAATGCATTTGTTGTTGGAACACGCCCCGCAAGGCCAATGGACCGAGGTGTTAAAAACAGGCTTCCCTCTTATGCCATTCCAAAGGACATTAGGGAGCTGGTTGGGAGTAAGCAGACTCCTGATGTTATTAAAGCCGGTCTTACAAGGGATAAAAACATCTTTTAATCTTGGAAGAGTTACAATCTAGAGGTAGCCCTAATCTTCAGCAGAAAGAAGATTAATATTTATTATGATGTGGAATTATTGTTTAGTTTCTGCTGAGATTGGTTCTCTCTTCTTCTTTGGGCTTCAGGAAGACAAGAGGGCCTATAACATGGAGAATATTAACATGAGGAAGAGTGGAAAATTTTTATTACTTTAGGTCCCGGGGCTTGCTGAAAGAAGGCCTTCACTTGTCCATGGAGATTATATTTTTGCTAAGCTTGCTAGTGAAGATACAAATGAACCAGCTGCACTATATCAGGTCTGTCTACATACCAATACTTTGGGTGAAGAGCTTTGCTTAGAGAAGAGAAGATGTGTGGGCACAAGCACCAGCTCAGTTAGAAAATACAAGTCCAAAAAACGATGGATTAACATTTCAAATGTCTTTAAAGATAAAGCTCGCTCGAGACACTGCAGCTAGCCTGTTCCTGTAACTTCAGAGACTCTAAAAGGCCCAAGGGACGACAAGAGTCTAAATTTAGGGCTGCAACTTGGGTTGGGTAACCCAAGAACCAACCCAACCCAACCTTAATGGGTTGGGTTGGATTGGGTAAAAATCAACATAGGTTAAGATGGGTTGAATAATCCGTGGGTTGATTATAAACTGAGTTGGATTGGGTTGGGTAAGATGATTTAATGGGTTACTCATGTAACTAAATTTTTTTTTCAAGTTTTTCTTAATAAATTTTTTTGAGGTAATTTTATGGCTGAATACCTAAATCAGCTCTCAAAGTATATCACAAAATGACAATTTGATCGCTAAACTTTTATTTGGAACAATTGACCCCTCAAATTTTTATTTTGGGACAATTAACTTCCCAAACTTTATTTTTGGATTAAGGGTTATATTGTCTCAAAATGATAATTTTGGGGGTTTAATTGTCTCAAAATAATAGTTTTTGGGGGTTAATTGTCCCAAAATAATAGTTTGAAAGGTGAATTATCCCAAATAAAAATTGAGGGATCAATATGTCCAAAAAAGTATAGTTTACAAGACGACTTAGATTTTTAGTCGTAATTTTATTATGGACCCTAATCCTTGTAATTTGTATTAATATAACTTATTATATAATGACAGAATTTTGTTCTCTGAAAAAAAAAAAAGACGGAATTTATTTTTTGTCTTTTATCTTTTATGGAATTTTATTATGACCCAAGTATTTAAAAATTCTATGTCTATACAACATCATGGCGTTTGAAGTTTAAACTTACAAAACCATATGTTGAATTAAAATTTCTTAAAGATTGAACCATCTTTCTTGGTCTGTCAATATCTTACTTCTTGAAAGATACTAGATATTGCCCTGAGCTTCGTCCCGGGATCAAATATTCTTATTTTTTAAATTAAAATTTAAAAATTTTTTAAGGCATATTTAAAAATTTTATAAGTTTTTTATATTGTTTCATCCCATCATATGTTACTAAACACATTTTGATTAATAAATTCTTAAAACATTTCAAGAAAGTAATTGAAATAAAAATTCATGACTTAATTACATGTCCCAAGAAAATAAAAGTTAAAAAAATATTTTTATATCATTTTATACTATCATATGTGCCAAATACATTTTTAATTTATAAATTTTTAAAACATTTCAAGAGAATAATTATAGTTGTTCCTAAAATCAAATGATAAAAAGTCAATTACTTAATTATATGTTAAAAAAACATAAAATTAAAAGAAAATTAAAATAAAGTTAATCAACTAATAAATAAAATATATTATATATTTATATATAAGTTGAAAATATTAATTAACCAATAAATAAAAATATATATCAAATAGTAAATTTTTTAATAATAAATAACTTTTAATATGATATATAATATATAAAAAAGAATTCTCTGAAAGTTTAAAAAAAACTCAACATTTTTTTGTAAGCCTATTTAAAAAGAAAATATTAGTCAACGAATAAACTAAAAGAAAGGTATAAAGAAGAAAAGAAAAAAATAAAAAGAATTATAATAGTTAAAAATTATAAAATTAAAGTAAAAAAAAAGAGTTAATTAATGGGGGGGTGACTATGCCCTCCATGGTAAAGCTTCCTTTACCTTTATATATTGTAAGACTATTTATGTGAGAATAATTTAGAATGAGATTATAATTCACTTGACAAGAAAGTGAAAAAAAAAAGAGTTTTTTTATTTATATGACCCATGGGTCAATCCGACCCAATCCATGTTAACATGAATTGAATTGAATTGGGTCCAAATAAAAGTTGGATTAATTCCTTATTCAACCCATTATAAACCACATTATATTAAATTGGGTTGGATTTAGACCAACCAAAAAATTTTGATCCAAGTTGCAGGCCCTAAGTCTAATCATCCCACAAGGTGAGATGTGAAACCACTATCTATATATTCTCCCAGACTCAAGATTGATGCCTTGAAACTTTCCTAAGTCAGGACCTAATGTGGGGGCATGGCATAAAGATCAAGGAGGAATCCCAAGTTTCTACTAATAAGAATCCAAGGCATGATCAAATTTCATTTATCTGTTGAAATAACATAAAGAAAAATTTCTGAATATATAAAGCCATGAACATTAATGGAGCTCAAACCGAAAAAAAAAAAGACCGATCAATAGTTGGAACAAATTTGAAGAGCAAATGTTGCGACTAAATTTCATCTGTTGTTTCAATTTTCTTCTTGATGAGAGGCCAAGATTGAAGGAATCTGCTGACGTTTTTAAAACAGGTATTTCTATTTTAAAAAATTCAGGAAATTATTATAAATTAGTACTAATAATTTTCTTAGCTTTTCTAATAGATGTGATTTTTTTAAAAATACTTATGACCAATTAATCATTATCACTTTGCTTATATAAGTCCCACCTACCGCGTTAATGATAGTTCAACCACTAATTTTATATCCATTTGGTAGGACAAGTCTATGTGATAATTTCTATTTTTACAACTTGGGTTAATCTTATAGCTAAATTATTAGCTAAAATTTAGAAAAATATTTGAGTTGGCACCCCCGCTGACCAAATATTCCTAACGTATTGAAGGAATTGGGAAATCTAGATTACTGTCAGTCTACAACTGAATCTCGTTAAGCAGAAAAAGCATCATTCCAAAACACAGTTGGTTCTACTGATGAACTTGGTGGCGTTGGTGATCTCACAGCAGGTTCTGGTGGGGGCGAGTACGTGTAAGCAGTAGATGAATCAGTCTTCAGACTCTGAACCTGAACCAGTAAAACAATTTTCTCAAGGCTTCTGGACAAATAACAGTTTAATGCTAATGTTACAGGCTTTTGACATAACCAAATACTTTACAGCTTTCCATATCTATGCCTATTTTAGTAAACCCTGTTGTATATAGTAACGCCATAAACAGTAACATCAACTAAGAGTTTGTGTTTGTATGTCTGTGGTGGGAATTTGACATGCAAATATATGAATATGCTTATTTATGAACTATTTTCTCAGTGCAACTACGGTTGTTTTTATTCCGTTGCATACTAGAAAATGCCAATGGATTTGCTTGAAAGTAGTGACGGAGCCAGAAAATTTTTTTAGTGGGGTCAATAATTTAAAAAAAAACTTTAAAATAGAACAATGATAATGGTGTTTTACTAATAAAAAACTTTTATTATTGGCTTTGTGTAAGTTATACCTTTAAAAATTATTCAAATTTCACTTTTATCCAAAGTAGATACTAGACAATTCTTGCCATCGACATAATTCTAACTAAGTTTTAAGTAATTATTATAGTTTTTATTCAATTATTATTAATAGGGTCATAAATCATTTTCTATAGATTTTCACTAATTTTAGTGGGTCAAATTATATAAATATCCCCAAAAACTCCATTAAAACATAGTATATATTTTGTTAAATTTTCAAAGTTTGGTGGGGTCAAGTGACCCCACTGAAAACCATATATGGCTCCGCCTATGCTTGAAAGAAACATCAAATAACTACTGGAAACAAAAACAGCAGCATTTTTTTTTGGCCTCAAAACAGCAGCATTTGATCATCAACATGTGTACTTCAAGCATGTAATTTACTCTTACACTTTTTCATACTTCAAACAAATAATTTAATCTTACATTTGATCAATAAATATGTAAGATTAATAGGCATACCTCAATCATTTTTAAAAGGGACATCTTCGTATCCTGCAGCGCGTTCAAATCTTTTAGCAGCATCAGCCTTCAAATATTCGGTCCTCCACCACTTTCCTAATATGAATATATTGGATAATTAAAATATATATCGGCCTTACTTTCACGAATAAACCATAAAAAAAAAAAAGTAAGTGTTTTAGATCTATATTATTATCATAAAAATATCACTATAAAAATACTGTCATAACATTATTATTTATAATTACTCTTTTGTTTTTTTTAAAATAATATAAACATGTTGGTAAGTGATCAGCTTTTTGGGTATTCTAGCTACTAATTTCTTTTTTTTAATTTATTTTCTATAATTTAAAATGGCAGGATAAAAAAAAATTGAAAGACACTCAAAATTACAAAACAAAAGTTTATGTAAAATAAAAAAATCAAGAAAATTGACAAGACAATAAAGTGACGTGACAAAAAAATTAAATGAAAAGCTGAATGACACGTTTCTCGCTTTTTTTTTTACATTTCTACAATCGATTTAAATTATCAACATCTAAATGACCTTTCTTGATCTCATGGTAAAGTTGTGGTCAACATCCAAATGTTAAGAGGTAGTTTGATTTAATGTAATTTAGTTACTTTGTATTTAAAATTAAGAGTTACAAAAATTTTATCACATTTGATATCAATTTTAAGATGTAAAATAAATAATTAATTGTAATTACTTTATCTTTAATCAGGTAAAGTATTTGTATAAAGGGAGGTATGAAAGTATTTTTTTTTAAATTTAAATTATTTTATTATTCCTTATTTTTTAAAAAAGACAAAAAATAAAAGGATAAATTTGATATTTAAATAAATTTTTTAAGAAAAGTGTGTTTTAACCAAATATTATAAAAATTTTACATGTGATTTAACTAAAATTTTTATATATTAAATCAAACACTGTAAATTCACTTTATATATTAAGTGATTACAACCTTAAATTTTACAAAAAATTATTTTATATATAAAATAATTCAGTGTAAAGTATCAAACATATTTTAAGAATCAAGCACAAGACAAAAACAAAATAATACTACATTAGCGGACCTATTTGATTGAAAACAGTACCTTTCTGGCCCACATGAATTCACGTGGCTGTCCTTTGCATCTTCTAAGGCCCAAATGAATTCAAGACTCACAACATCACCTATGAATTCAACAAGCAATCGCCCACGTGACTGTCAGTCTGTCACCTAACGCTTACTACCTGCCTTTCCTTTGCATCTTCTAAGGTCATCTCTAAAATCTAACACCAAAATATTATTTTAATGTGCGAAAAAACTACCCTTAAATTATGTTATAAGAATAAAAATTATCTTCAAAATCATTTTTTTTAAATTTATGACTAACCTTATCAAAAGAATACTTATCGTTTTTTTTAAACCCTAACACAATAAATATTTTAATTGTGAAGATTAAACCTTAAACATTTTTTTTTTGAATTTGTAGCTAAACTTTGTTAAAAGAATATAATTTTTTTTCTAAAATCCAACAATAAATATTTTAAATTTTAAGATTCACTTTCAAAATAATTATTTTAATTAGTGGCTAAACTTTATCAAAAGAAATATTTATTTATCTATTAACATATTAAATAAAAAGTGATCATGTTTAAAATATTAATTTTTGAATTTTTCTTGAAACATTATTTTAATTGACTTTTTGAAAAGGAAATATAAAACTTAGTTGAGGGAATTATAATCTTGAAACCACATAAACAACTTGATTTATTATAAATTTTATACTAAAACTTCAAAAAAATACAATTAATAAGCAATCATAACTACTTAACAGGTACTCTATATGACAATTATTAGTAAAACACAATTTAAAATAATTGATATGATATATCATATATTTTGATTTTATTTTAATTTTGATAATTTTAAAATTTTTTCAAATACTAAAATTATAATTACATTATATGTCCTGGTTTAAAACTAGAAGAAGGAAAACATAAAAAGGCACGGATCCTCTCCATACTAAAAAAACAGTGGAGAGGTCCACTACTTAATATAGGGCCCAAAATAAGCCACGTAACACCTATTCATTGCTGATTAAATAACCCATTCTCACAAGTCACAACGTTTCTACACCTCCGTCAAATGCTCTTCAATGGGTCCCACCACTTTTACGTACTTGAATCCGTTTATCCCAAGTTTCAACAGATTTCTATTTACCCTTTTTTCCTCTTTAAAATACCATTTATTTATACATATTAATTTTCCTCAAACATATAGCAGACAAAAAAAAAAATCCCACACATGCTTTCACGTAACCTTGGACAAGTATAGTGACTGTAGTCTTTGTACAGTACATCAAGCAAAAGCCCAGGCGGATAAGAAAAGTTACTGGAATTTTCTTTTTGAGGTTACTGTTTAGATTGGTAGAATAAATATTTTAATTTTATTAATATCATAAAATATATAAATTTTTAATTTTTAATTCAATTTTTTTTAATTCTTAAAAAAACAAGAAAAAAATATAATATTAATACATCAAAAAATGTAATTAAATATTGCAAATTATTCTATATCACAAATCAAATTTTTATTATGAGAATACATTAGAATAAATAAAATTAAAAATCTAACCTTAAAAATTCAAAATCAAAAGTCCAAACATAATAAAAAAAATTAGAATTTGGGCTTCATATTAACTTGGACTTCTTTTGAACTTGGATTAGTTAATTAAAAATAACTTAAAAAATAAAAAAAATTAAATTTCCAATCTAATCAGTCCAACCGATTCAATTGTTTAAAACAGTTCGTTAAAAAACGATTTCATCACCTTAATCAGATCTGACTTATGGCCGATTTTCGATTCAACTGGCCTGTTCGATCCAATTTTTTATTCATTGATTTTAGAAGTGAAGTTGTAGAGAGTCTTTCCTAAGCCATAATTAATACTCCCTCCGTTTCACTTTAATTGTCTACTTGGTAAGTGATACAAAATTTTAAAAAAAGTGGTGTTTTGATAGTTATTTTCTAAGTTTATCCTTTAAAAGTAGAGAAAGTGACGAATCCCATTGAAAGTGGATGTTTAAATAAAGGATAAGGTTGTATAACTTCTTTCCATTTTAGGAAAGCATACATTATTTTGAAACAACAAAAAATAGTAAGGTGAACATTTAATATGAAACAGAGAGAGTATAAGAAAACTTTCACTCTAAGAAGAGTGTTAGTCTTCCAAATCTCCATCCAAGGACGAGCATAACAAGTTATTTTATTGTTATATCTAGAAAATAGCAAGTCATAGGAATTCTTTGCGTTGAAAACAACAGATTTACTTCGTCCCAGTATGAGGAATCATAAATTGAAGAAATAGCAGAAGGAATGCCTTTAATTTTATCACATATAACTCTGCAAGTATATAGGCACAAATCCGAGTAAGATTCAATGATGAGTAGTCATCCTTAATGATATTAATTTGAAGAATAAACTAGAGGGAACATCAGACATCTCATAAAGTTGATATAGTGAGGGGAAATTTACCAATTACCAAACCAAATCAAGTACTGTTTGGATGAAGAGACCAAGTCAGAGGAAAGGGCAGCAAGCAATCAGTTTCAAAACAGATGAGAAGCCGCTCACAAGAATCAAGATCGTTACAGCGTTCTAAGGAAAAACCAGCAGCGTCAGCAAATAATTACTCCATACCTTAGATTTTGGAAAGTTAAGAATTTTCAATGTTGAAGAGGAAGTCGACTGTGCTCAGAAATAGAGTTGCTCAAGGGTCGGGCTATCCGTCTAAGCCCGAAGGCCCGCCCAAAAAATGAGAGGGTTTGGACAAAAAAATAAGGCCCTAATATCGGGTCAGGATAAAAGGAGGAGGTCTGTTTAGAAAATGGGCCGGGCCTTGGTCTTAGTCATTAAATCCTAGCCTGGCCCGTTTTGTCATATAATATAGTTTTTATATTTTTATTTCTACAAATATTAAATATGTATATAAGATTATTATTTTAAATATTACACTTTAGATATTGTTTTAATAAAAAATATAATCCTAAATAATTCTAAAGATTATTCTATAATTCTTATTTATTCTTAAAGAAAATAATGTTACATTTTTATTTTTTATTTAAGATAAAAAAATTTAGACGGACTATTGTGCGGTTCTTAGACAAACATATTAAAATCTATGTGAACATTAAACATTTAATCAGACCTAAATTTTCAGGCTGGACCGAGTTTGGGCAAACCAATATCTTATTTTTCCTAAGCCAAAATCCGGCCCCACCCATAAGCACCTCTACTAAGAAGAGAGAACCTGATAATTCTCCAAGACTTTGGTGGGAGATGTGGAGCCAAGGAAAGGAAAAAAGTGCAAAATATAATTTTATATGTACAAAACAGCAGTTGACGAAGTTGAAAAAATGGAAACGGTGTGAGAATAAATTATTTTAGTTAGTAATGAATAAGGTGTTATGTGGCCACGTTTGGGCCATATAAGAGGTAGTGGACCTCTCTGCTGTTTTTTAGCATTGGAGAGGATTCTTGTCCAACATAAAATGGCAGGATAAAAAAAAAATGAAAGACACTCAAAATTACAAAACAAAAGTTTATGTAAAATAAAAAATCAAAAAAATTGACAAGACAATAAAGTGACGTGACAAAAAAATTAAATGAAAAGCTGAATGACACGTTTCTCACATTTATTTTTACATTTCTACAATCCATTATCCTTCTTATAATTTATCATAAATTATCAACATCTAAATGTGCTCTTCATTTTATCCATATGGACCATATCTAACAATGACCTTTCTTGATCTTATGGTAAAGTTGTAGTCAACATCCAAATGCTAAGAGGCGGTTTGATTTGATGTAATTTAATCACTTTACATATAAAATTAAGAGCCATAAAAACTTTATCACGTTTTGTATCAATTTTAAGATGTAAAATAAATAATTAATTGTAATCACTTTATCTTTAATCAGGTAAAGTATTTGTATAGGAGGAGGTATGAAAGTATTTTTCATCATATTTAAATTAATTTATCATTCCTTATTTTTTAAAAAATACATAAAATAAAATGATAAATTTGATATTTAAATAAATTTTTCAAGAAAAATGTGTTTTAACTAAATATTATTAAAAATTTTACATGTAATTTAATTAAAAATTGTATATACTAAACCAAATATTATAAATTCACTTTGTATATTAAGTGATTATAGTCCTAAATTTTACAAAAAATTACTTTACATATAAAATAATTTAGTGTAAAGTATCAAAGCGTATTCTAAGAATCAAGCACAAGACAAAAACAAAATAATACTACATTAGCGGACCTATTTGATTGAAAACAGTACCTTTCTGGCCCACATGAATTCGCGTGGCTGTCCTTTGCATCTTCTAAGGCCCAAATGAATTCAAGACTCAACATCATCACCTATGAATTCAGCGGCCAATCGCCCACGTGACTGTCAGTCTGTCACCTAACTCTTACTACATGCCTTTCCTTTGCATCTTCTAAGGTCATCTCTAAAATGTAACACCAAAACACCAAAATATTATTTAATGTGTAAAAAAATTACCTTTAAATTGTGTAATAAGAATAAAAATTACCTTCAAAATCATTTTTTTAAATTTGCGACTAACCTTATCAAAAGAATACTTATCTTTTTTTCGAAACCCTAACACAATAAATATTTTAATTGTGAAGATTAAACCTCAAACATTTTTTTTTGAATTTGTAGCTAAACTTTGTTAAAAGAATATATTTTTATTTTTTCTAAAATCCAACAATAAATATTTTAAATTTTAAGATTCACTTTCAAAATAATTATTTTAATTAGTGGCTAAACTTTATCAAAAGAAATATTATTTATCTATTAACATATAAAATAAAAAGTGATCATGTTTAAAATATTAATTTTTGAATTTTTCTTGAAACATTATTTTAATTGACTTTTTGAAAAGGAAATATAAAAATTAGTTGAGGGTATTATAATCTTGAAACAACATAAACAACTTGATTTACTATAAATTTTATACTAAAACCCAAAAAAAATACAATTAATGAGCAATCATAGCTACTTAACAGGTAATCCATATGACAATTATTAGCAAAACACAATTTAAAATAATTGATATGATATATCATATATTTTGGTTTTATTTTAATTTTGATAATTTCAAAATTTTTTTCAAATACTAAAATTATAATTACATTATATGTCCTATGCAATGCACGAATTCAAAACTAGAAAATGGAAAACATAAAATGGCAGGACAAAAAAATTGAAAGACACTCAAAATTACAAAACAAAAGTTTATGTAAAATAAAAAATCAAAAAAAATGACAAGACAATAAAGTGACGGGACAAAAAAATTAAATGAAAAGCTGAATGACACGTTTCTCACATTTATTTTTACATTTCTACAATCGATTATCTTTCTTATAATTTATCATAAATTATCAACATCTAAATGTGCTCTTCATTTTATCCATATGGACCATATCTAACAATGACCTTTCTTGATCTCATGGTAAAGTTGTAGTCAACATTCAAATGCTAGGAGGTCGTTTGGTTTGATGTAATTTAATCACTTTATGTATAAAATTAAGAGTCACAAAAACTTTATCACGTTTGGTGTCAATTTTAAGATGTAAAATAAATAATTAATTGTAATCACTTTATCTTTAATCATGTAAAGTATTTGTATAGGGGGAGATATGAAAGTATTTTTATCACATTTAAATTAATTTATCATTCCTTATTTTTAAAAAATACATAAAATAAAAGGATAAATTTGATATTTAAATAAATTTTTTAAGAAAAGTGTGTTTTAAACAAACATTATAAAAAATTTTACATGTAATTTAATTAAAACTTTTATATACTAAATCAAATACTGTAAATTTACTTTACATATTAAGTGATTATAATCCTAAATTGTATAAAAAAGTATTTTACATATAAAATAATTCAGTATAAAGTATGAAATGTATTTTAAGAATCAAGCACAAGACACAAACAAAATAATACTACGCAGCGGGCCTATTTGATTGAAATCAGCACCTTTCTGGCCCACATGAATTGACATGGCTGTCCTTTGCATCTTCTACGGCCCAAATGAATTCAAGACTCAACATCACCAATGAATTCAACAGCCAATCGCCCACGTGACTATCAGTCTGTCATCTAACTCTCACTACATGCCTTTCCTTTGCATCTTGTAAGGTTTTCTCTAAAATGTAGCACCAGAACACCAAAATGGTGTTAAAATTTGGTGCAATCCAATCCAATAAACACAGCATTTCACTTGTTTCAAGAGCACCAATTTGATTTTAGCTACAGTGCAACACTTTTGGTGTTGAAATGTAGCTAACACCAAATTTGTTTTTTTTTTTTATAAATATTTAAATTTTAAAATTAAATTATTATAAAAAATATATCATTAAAAAGATTTCATTCAAAACTTTAAAATGAGATCAATATTAAACATATTTTTTATTTTTGATAATTATTTATAAATAATTGTTATAAAATTATTTTTTTAATACTCTTAACATCAATTTGGTATAGATTACATTGGAGTGAAAAAATTTTTGATGTAAGTATATTCTTCAAATATTCTTTTTTAACACCAAAATTGTGTAAATTTTGGTGTTATACATTGGAGATGCTTTAAGGCCATCTTAAGTCATCTTCAATGTAGTACCAAGACACCAAAATAGTGTTAAAATTCGGTGCAATCTACTTCAATGAACACTGTTGAGGACCCTTTATGAGGCCTCCTTAGAAGGACAGATGGCTCCGATGGACCTCGTGAAATGAAGACCTACAAGAGAACACAGGGAGATCAACCTTAGGCCGGTTGATCCCCCTCTTATGATTAAATCAGTCGAGGAAGAAGACATGGAAGAGAATATTCAGTTGTGTGGTGGAAGCTTACCGTACATGTGTTGAGGATCACCTTATATAGGTGTGGTCTGGTGGGCTTTACTGAGCAGACCCTTGGTTAATCATGGGGATTTAGTAGTTTTGGCTTCGGTTAGTCAGCACAGAATTGATGATGGCTTGTAGGTGGGCACTGTTGGGTTGTACTCAACAAACATAATATTTTGGGGGTACTCATGTCATCTCTAATGTATGGCACCAAATTTTATACTATTTTAATGTTGAAAAAAAAATCTTTGTAGAATATACTTATATTAAAAATTTTTTCACTCCAATATAATTTACATCAAATTGGTATTAAGAATATTAAAAAGTAATTTAAATAATTATTAAAAATATATTTAATATTGGTCTTATTTTAAAGGTTTTCACTTTTCATGAAAGATTTCTAATGACATATTTTTTATAATAATTTAATTTTAAAATTTAGATATTTATTAAGAAAAAACTTAATTTGGTGTTGCATTGTAGCTAACAACAAAATATGTTGCCTTGGGTTACTAAAATGGATGTCTTTGTCCGAGAGAAAATTTTGGAATTTTAACAACATTTTGGTGTTTTAGTGTAACCTTTAGCACCAAAATGGTGTTAAAATTTGGTGCAAATCACTCCAATGAAGACGGCATTTCCCATGCCCCGAGAACACCTAATTTGATTTTTTATTTCTTTTTTATAAATATTTAGATTTTAAAGTTAAATTATTATGAGAAATATGTCATTAAAAAGATTTCATTAAAACTTTTAAAATGAGGTCAATATTAAATATATATTTTTATCTTTCAATTATTATTTATAAATAATTTTTATCAAATACTTATTTTAATAATCTTAATATCAATTTGGTGTAGAGTACATTAGAGTGAACAAATTTTTAGTGTAAGAATATTCTACAAATATTATTTTTTAACACCAAAATGGTGTAAAATTTAGTGTTACACATTGAAATGCTCTGAAAGCACCAAATTTGGTGCTGGTGTTGCTACAGTTGCAGTGTAGCTAACACCAATTTTTTTTCTTTTTGATAAATATTTAAATTATAAAGTTAAATTATTGTGAAAATATATCATTAGAAATTTCATTAAAACATTTAAAATGAGACCAATATTAAACATATATTTTTACTTCAGATAATTATTTATAAATAATTGTTACAAAGTTCTTTTCTTAATACTCTTAACACTAATTTAATATAGATTACATTGGAATGAAATTTTTTTTGATGTAAGCATATTCTTTAAATATTCTTTTTTAACACCAAAATAATGTAAATTTTGATATTATAGATTAGAGATGCTTAGCACCAAAACAATGTTAAAGGGAAATTGCTAACGAGTGCCTACCTGTTAAGCAAGAAATTATTGACAATAATTGTCTTGTCTTAGGTGCTTAACATTTATTTTATGTTTTTATTATTATTTAAAGACAAGAATACCCCCTAATTAAATTTAGCCCCAAATAAAATTTTTTAATTTTAAGGGTTAGTTTTAAAATTTCAAATATATTATTGTAGGGTTTTAGAAAAAAATAAATAAACTTATCAAAGTTTAGTCCCAAATTTATAAAGTTTAACCTTAAATAAATCTAAGAATATTTTTATCATTCAAATATGTTCTGACAATAATTATTAATCTTTACAAAATTTAATACTCCTTTTATTATCATTAATTAGGCTTAAACACTAATTAAGCAAACCCATGTTAAAATTTGACAAAACCCACTCTAACGTAGACTAGACACCATTTTACGTTGCCCGAAGACACAAAATTCGATGTTGCAGACACCAAATTTGGTGTTGGGTGTTTTTTTTTTTTTACTTTTTAACTTTTGTTTCTTGTATTTATTATTTTTGTACATTTTATAGTTGGATATATTTATATAATTTGTTAAGTATTTAAATTATTACAAATAAATATCATTACTCATTGACACCTTGAAATTAAGATTAATATCGTTTTAATTTATTTCAAGAATTATTTATTAAAGTGATTTTTTGTGATGATGAAGGAGAAATTTGCTGGTCCAATCCTTTTTTATTAATAGACCGCCCCTTTTTTAATAAATTTGCTAGTCCAACTCCATTTCTCCTCTCCCATCCTTCTATAAATTTGGGCCAAAAAAGCAACTAATAAATTACTCCAATACCGCAGCAGAACCCAAGTCCTCTTTTCCAAACATGCTCCTACCTCTCCTCCTTGCACCTTTCCTCCTCCTCCTCCTCTTCCTCTACTTCATTGTACGGCCCCACCCAGTCACAATTCCAATAAAAAACCGTCACGTTTTCATAACAGGTGGGTCAAGTGGCATTGGTCTGGCCTTGGCGCAAAAGGCTGTCTCTGAAGGGGCCCGAGTCTCTATCCTGGCCCGCTCCCCGGACAAGCTGGTGGAGGCCCAGAAGTCAATCCGCCTCGCCTGTGGCGTTGACGTCGAAATCTTCGCCGCCGATGTCCGCGACTACGACGCGGTGAAACGTGCCGTGGACGATGCTGGACCCATTGACGTGCTGGTGGTTAACCAGGGAGTTTTTATACCTCGAACTTTGGAGAAACAGGGATTGGATGAGGTCAAGTTCATGATAGACGTGAATTTGATTGGCAGTTTTAATGTCATCAAAGCCGCTTTGCCGTCAATGAAGAGTAGGAAGTATCGTCAGCCAGCCTCTATTGCTCTTATGTCATCGGTATCTGGTCTGGTAGGTGACTAAACTAAATAAGTTCTAAAATAAATTCCTCTCATACTTGCTTACTGAGATTTTATGTGACTCTGATAAAACTGTGGCAATAAAATATAGGTAGGTGTCTACGGCTACTCAGCTTATTCAGCAAGTAAATTTGGGCTCCGGGGATTAGCAGAAGCATTGCAACAGGAGGTCATTTCGGACAACATATATGTCTCTTTAATCTTTCCTCCGGACACGGAGACTCCTGGTCTAGAGCAAGGTTTGAGATTTTTTTACGTGACTATTTGTCAAGAGTAACTTCTTTATATCATCAGACACTTATATTTATTGGTTAGTTACTAATTAAAATCTTGAGCAATTGCAGAAAAAAAGATTAGACCAGAGGTTACCAACATCATATCAGGCGCCGCTACCACATTGAAAGCTGAAGAAGTTGCAAGTAAGAGTTTAGATGGTATAAAATCCGGACGTTTTAGCATCCCCTTCAACTTGGATGGGCGCATGGTAAGCATCGCTACCGCTAGTCTCTCCCCTCAGAGTTCTTTCCTGATGGCATTCCTTGAGGTGGTTCTTGCTGGTCTATGTCGTCTTGTTTCTTTGTTGTGGGTATGGAACACTTATAGGATCGTAGCAAAATGGCATGCTCATCAGAGAAAAGGTAAAGTACATTTGTTATAGTTTGTAAAATCATTTGCTATGTATGCAAGTGATGCTCCGCTCGGTAATTTAATTTATGATAATGAGTCTCTTTTCTTCTAATGGATTTTCAGGGACCTAGAGTTCTTTGTTGCTTCTTCTGGCTGCTGTAGTTTACTAGTAATAAGCCCTGACGCGAAGCTCTCTGAACTCCCCAAGTTTCTGAATTCTGACACTGCACCAATGTGAATCATTCTGAAAAATTGTAGCTAAATTTCAAAGAAACTGCACGTCATCCATCCATATTATCTAAGGGCAAGGATCCTCTCCGCTAGTGAAAAATAGTGGAGAGGTCCACTGATCTTCTAACGCTCAATCTAATCTAAGGCTGAAAAAGAGCCACGTCACCCATTTGTGTTTCCTCTCCCATGCTAATCGTTTCATTAAACTCTGTGAATTCTCACACTGTTTCTCAGGCCTCGGTTTTCGTTTACTAGTTCTTTCCTTATATTTGCAGCCAATCGGTCACCTTCCACTGAGGTGTTGATGCTTCTGGCACCATGGCTGTATGTTTTCATCATGCTTTATTCCATTCCATTTCCAGAATAATGTCTCAAGTTTTACTAGCTAACTTACTAACTAACTTCTAACAACCTTGTAACTAACTAACTATAACTAACTAATTGTAAGATTGGAACTACATCGTTTTGCTATATTTAACATTCTTGTTCATCTTTTTCTCTTATTTTCAACTGCTCAGTTACAATTTTGCTTTCTTGTCTGATAAGTCCTCCCTAAACCCTGATTCTACTACAAAGAAACTACTTTTGGCCTGCCATTAATGCAAATATGAAATGAAGATTAATACCCAAAAAACTTCATCATAACAGGGAACAGAGGTATGCCACTGCTATTAATCTACAAAGCAGCTATATTGCAGATAAATGGTAGACGGATTTATATAAAAGAAAAAAAATTACAGTACAATTTTAGAAGAGCAAAATGGGCAAAATTACAATTAAACACTGGCTAGTTCCTTTTTTTTCTTTTCTTTTTAATTCCAAAACAACAGCAATATTATTGCTTCTTAAAAAATACTATACGAAGACTACATAAAAACAAATGCAAAACCAGAAGTATATGGAGACATTAACATAACGCTCAATACTTCTGAAAGTGAAAACTAAACATGCGGTGCTAGACAACCATCCTTGTTCCGTATGTACGCCAAAGAGGATTGGGGTAGGTCTACCCAATTTAACATGCTCATTCCCTTCTTGAACCGGTCCGCCACACAGTGAACGGCGTTGATGGCTGTTTTGTGAAACCCAATTCCCTCTTACATTAGACTACTTAGTAATCTGATATCATTCAAAATCTAAGTTGTAGTCTCCTGATTAAATTCCTAAGTAAATTCGAAGTTCAAACCCTTATTGCCACTGCCTCTGCCTGCAAACTGGAATTTACAAACAAGCACCCCGACAACCAGCAATTAGCCGCCCTCCAGAGTCCCTTTCAAGTTATAACAACTCAAAAGCCAGCTTTACCTCTCTTTGCATCGAATACCCCATCACAACCGGCTTCAATCCATCCCTCTCCAGGTCTTTTCCGCACTTCAGTTTGCTCTTTGAGAAACAGAACAAAATAAAGAAGTAGACAGAAGCTGAGAAACAGAAACAATGTTTAATAAATTCACAGAGTTTTCCTCAAAGAAATAGGAGGAAAGAAGTAGACGGAAACTGAGGCACGAGAAACGGTGTGTGAATTCACAGTTTAATGAAACGATGAGTACGATAGACGAAACACAAATGGGTGACGTGGCCTTTTTTCAGCCTTAGATTGAGCATTAGAATATCAGTGGACCTCTCCACTATTTTTCGCTAGTGGAGAGGATCCTTGCCCAGTATCTAATAGCCTGCATGGAAGGTTGCCGTTTATATAAAAAATGCCTAGCGATAATTGGCATCGTTCTGATGAACCTTTGTAAACTTTTCTTTGCTTTATCTCTAATCCGTCCTAATGGAACTAGAAAGCGTATGATTATTCCTATGGTAATTAATGAGCGGAATAGGGCTGTTCAAGCAACCCGAAAAAATCAATAACCGAATCGAACCGGTAATTAGATTAGGATTTTTGAATGTTCATATAAAAACCGAATGAATCGAATGGAACCTAAATGAACCGAATAAGTTAAAATTTTAAAAAATATTTGATTTTATTAGCCTAAAATTAAAAGACCCAAAATTTTTATAATCTTATTTAAGCTTTTATAAAAGAAAAAAGTTCAAAATTTAATGGATTTCAACTACCCGAAAACCCACAAAAAAATCCGAACCGAATCGAACCGAAGCGTTAGGGTATTAAAACTTTAATATCTGAACCGAATCGAACCGTTTACACCCCTAGAGCGGAACTTTCAGTTAGCCCCTCTCTGAGTCTATAATTAATGACCACGAGAAGTCATTTTAATTTTGGCTTAATATCCAATTTAATCTCTGAACTATTTAAAAATGAACAGATTAGTCTTTAAACTTTTATTTAAGAAAGATTGGTCATTTAACTTTAATTTTGAGACAGATTGATTCCTGATTTATTTTTTAATTAAAAATTACTTAAAAAGAAAAAATCGCGTCAGTGCCAAATAAGAGATCAAACAATTTTTGTGCTAGATAAGATATCAAATGATTTTCGTTGATGTGAAAAACTTTGACCTGATTTTTTTTTTAATTAAAAATTGGTTGAAATCTCAATCGGTGCCCTCGACTTTCCGAGAAATCTTAATTTGGTATCTAATCATTAAAAAAGGGCTATTTAAGTGCCAAACATTTCCATATGTGGTCAAATAAGTGCCTTTGAATGCAAGTCAGGTACACGCTTCCGTTAATTCTAACGAACTTTGCAACTTAGATGCTGTTTGATAAACTGAAAAAATTAAATGCTGAAAGATAAGTACTGAAAAAATAAATACTGAATTTGTATATAAATTTTTTTTTATAAATAAATGTTGAATATAAATATATTGTTTGAAAACCATAAATGTTGAAGATTTTTAAAACTAATTAATGCCTGAAATAAAGGTAATCAATATCTATATATATATATATATATATTTATAATCCTACTTTTGCAATTAAATCCTATGTCAGTTTTACCTAACTAATAATAAGAATGGCTTTTGAGTTATCAATCCTAATTATGAAATTTAAAAAAAAAAACCTGTCAGTTACTATTTTGTAATAATAAAGAAAATGAAAAGTCATTAGAAAAAACCTTTCAGTTACCAAAGCATTTCAATATCACTATAAATAGAGTGTTTGCAAATTAACAAAAAATTTTGCAAAAGAGTAAGTTTGAAAATTCTTAATTTTCAATTTTAATTCTTTCATTTTTTATGTAATAGCAATTTTTTGTGCTTTTTATTTTCATTTTGTAGGTGTATTTTAATGGAGCATGATATTAGCCATTAAGTTTGTTAGTTGAATTTTCACATTTGAATATTATAGTGTTTGTAACTTTTGATTTTCTTTGTCCAAATTATATTACATTTCGATTATGCCTAATAAACAATTAGAATATATGATAATTGATAAGTTATTTTCTTAAAGGGATGATTGGAGAGTCAAGATCTGTGTTTGTCAATTATGTGAAATTTATAATTATAAAACTAAGAAGCATGTTAGCACGGAAATGATTTTGGTGGATGAAAAGGTAAATAATATGTTTAGAATTTTGTTATTTTATCTTTCTTTTTGTTGTTGATCTTATTCATTTTGATTAATTCTTTTATATTTTGTTTTGTTTCATAGGAATTTTATTGCATAATGTAGATTTGAACGATGAATATAAAAGTAGTATTAGATTTACTTTGGTATTTTATTTGTGCTCTATTTAAGATTGTCAAGTTTTGTCTCTTTCTTTTAGAGATTTTATTATTCTTTTACATTTTAGAATAAGTATAATATTTTAATATGTTTCATTGTTCTAAGTTTGTTTTTTTACCTAATTCAAGTAAGATTTGAGTTTTAAATTGAGTGATTTCTAAATTAAACAAAACCTATTTTAATTTCTTGGATATCATTTTTAAACTAATAGTCATATTAGTTTTTCTTCTCTATATCTTTGAATATACATAGTCATGAGACTATTACAATAATTCAGAGATCATATGATTTTTATATATGAGTATTCATTAATAAGTTCTAGAGACAATTGTACATATTATTAAAATATTATAAAACTTTTGAATTTCTCTTGATTATCTATACGTTCTTTTAAATCTATCCCCAAAGAAGCTCTTCTAGGATGTCCACATCAACCTTTTATTTTCTTTTATTATTTAATAATTATTAATTATTTTTTTATTTTTTATATTTCTATTTCTATTTATTAAATGCATGTACTTTATTATAATATATTATATATTAATTCTATCTCTGAGTTAATATCTTTTTTACCCTTCAAATCTGGTATATAGTGACTTATTTGTTAGGTTAAATAATAATTTCAGGCCAATGAAGTTAATGTTGTGCAAAAATGACTTTATTACCATTTTAGTTAGCAATTGGTAATTGTAAGTGTGGATTATTTTATAATTTTGTCCAGTATATTGCGAACAAAGTAATTTTATTTTATTAATAATAATTTGGGTTTTTTTAATAAAAAAATTATGGCTTTCTTTCTTTATGTCTCTCTATTTCTTCTCCTTTATTAATTTCCCAAAAATCTAGTGATCCACTTTCCACTGTCAGTTCAGTGTATTTTGGCTTCAACTCTTCCATTCTTTAACAACTATTTCCCGTATATCTCTATTGTGGATCTTTCTTTTCATTTTGGCTTTTTTTTTCTACTGTTCTATCTCTCTTTCATTCCGATCCATGTCTCTACCTTCACTTTTCCTTGATTTTTCTCCATTCTCCCTTTCTAATGTTTCTCTTTTTTGGGGGTTTTTTTTTTCAGGTCTAATATGAAAGGCTAAGGGTTTATGGAACAGAAATGATAAAGAAATGAATCATATATAGCTTAATTTATACCCCTTTAATTCGGTATTCCAAAGTAAAATTTTTACTGAAAATCTATGGTCCCTAAAATTATGTGTTTAATTTGTTCAGGTTGGTCTCCATTATCTGAATTTATTTGCAAAGAATACATTATAATTTATACGACAACCTAATGAAACATGACAATTTTCCTAAGCCTTTAGCACAATATGTCAGTGTCTTACTAATAAAATTTGGAATAGATAAAAGATTGGTAAAAAAAAATAGTTCCGAATTACTTTAAAACGAATTATATTATGATTCATACATCTTTAACTGTTTTTCTATTTCATTTACTTCTTAAGACTCTACGCATTAAAGATAAAAAAACATAAATTATCGGTGTATCCGCAGCATTAGCACGGACTATAATCCTAGTTTAATTTTAATTTAATTTATAAAACTTATAATCAATGAATATTTTATAGTTAAAAAATTATAATGTCCCTTCACCTACAATACGACTAAGACTATTGGAGGAGATATAATCTTGTTGACGTCTCCAATGTCCAAATCCAAAGCTTCTACAATGAACTGGGTTTGGGTTCGACAGCTTGAGCCGACCGGGCCTTACATATCAATATATCATGTCAAAGGTGAACAACTATGTGTTGGGTGTCGGGTGTTGGGAGGTGGGAGTTGAGACTAATATTCAATAGTCCTTTGTAGAAGACGTGGTCTTTGGGCCCTCAAGCCCAGTCATAACAAATTTGTCATGCGAATTTCCTTGGACAAAAATAGCAAAGATACTTGCACAACTCTCTCTCTCTCTCTCTCTCTCAAGTATTTGAATATATGCAACCAGTAATCACCATTTTCCTTGAAATCTTAGTTGAGGATCTAATCATGGAAAAATTATATTATGGGACTGTCCAACCACGTCAGCCATAGAATCAACTAGTAAAAATTTAGTAACTCAAAATACTTGTTGAAATTTAATCTCTAATTTAGTAATAGATTTAACCCTAATTAAAAAAAATGAACGTTAATGGATAAGTACTGAAATTAAGGACATAATAGAGGTAGGATTTTAGTAATTGTAGAAAAATTTCTTTATTGGCAAGGTTTTACTGATTGGTCCTATGACTGACATAGTAGAATGGTCCCATAAAATAATTTATCTCTTAGAATTGTTTTATTTTTCTGCCTTGTTGCTTTCTTACGAGATCTTACCCTATGTGTTGCTGCATTTTATTATTATCCGATAAAATCATGGCCTAAATCCTTGTTCTTCTCGTGGCAACAATTATTAAATATAAAAAAGGTATATTTATTGAGTATTTTCGAGTTCGTGCGGGTCAGTTTTCCTCTGTCACATCCAAAATTCATTGAAGCCGCTTTATAAACAACATTAAACCAATAATTTAAATGCAAGAAGATGATCTAATCATTAATTTAGATATATTCCCCATCTGGCCATCTCAATTGGCATCTCACCTTATAATTTTTTGTTTTTATCACGCCATGGGCTGTTTTGCACTTTCATTTAAAAAAGGACTTGGAATCTGTCATTGTGATCCTCCACATAAATTAAGCTAGCTAGCAGGGAGAGTAGTTTCTCCATTTCAAGTCTTAGCGGCAACCAATTAACTTCAATGGTGCTCTTCTCTCTCCTCCTACTTCCTCTCCTTCTCCTCCTCCTCTACTTCATCGTCAGGCCTCGTCCCGTTACCATCCCTATAAAAGACCACCATGTGTTTATAACAGGTGGGTCAATAGGCATTGGCCTGGCCATAGCCCAACAAGCGGCTGCGGAGGGAGCTGCTAGTATTTCCCTTCTGGGCCGCTCCCTCTACAAGCTAGGAAAGGCCAAGAAATCAGTCCAAAAGGCCTACGAAAAAGTTGAGTTCTCAATCTTTGCTGCTGATGTTCGTGACTACGACGCCGTTCAGCTTGCGATCCGGGAGGCTGGCCCTGTCGACGTTCTAGTTGTTAACCATGGTGTGTATATTATCCAGGAGCTCGAGAATCAGGGACTGGATGCGGTCAAGTTCATGATAGACATGAACCTGATGGGAAGTTTCAATGTCATCAAAGCCGCTTTGCCGTTGATGAAGGATGTAGAATTGAAAGGACAAGGACCCTGCCTCTATCGCTCTTATGTCTTCTGTGGCCGGCCAGGTTTGTCGATTAACGGTTAACTTATGCCCTTAAATAAGTTTCCATTTGTTTTTCTTTATTCATTGTTTTTATTTACACAATAAAATAGATAATGATTCTATTTTATTAATTTATAGGTAGGTGTCCATGGTTATGCTGCTTATTCAGCCACCAAATTTGGGCTCCGAGGATTAGCAGAAGCATTGCAACAGGAAGTCATTTCGGACAATATCCATCTCTCTTTAATTTTCCCTCCAGTTACTGACACTCCTGGTGTAGAGGAAGGTCTGAATCTTTGTTCATTAATTCTCGAACGAAATAGTTCGTATAATTAAACTAACACATTAATATTCATGTGAATTGCAGCTATGAAAACTAGGCCAGAAGTCACCAGAATCATAGTTGGTCCTGGTATGATGAAAGCCGAAGAAGTTGCCAAGGTAACTATTAAGTGGCATCAAATCCGGAACTTTTAGCATCCCCTGTAACCTTCTCGGCCGGGAAGCTGATAGCCATAGCTACTGCGGGCCTATCCCCTCAGAGATCCTTCTTGATGGCCTCTATCGAAGTGGTTTTTGCCGGTCTATTTCGCTTTGGAGCTCTGCTTTTCCAGTGGAAGTTGTATGGGATCATTCTAAAATGGTATGCCCAGAAAAAACAGTAAGCATATATATATATATATATATATATATATATATATATATATGCAGTAATAAACAATGCCGAAATCATTCTTCAGTAACCCTGGATTCTTTTTTTGAGGAACAGTAACCCTGGATTCTGAACTTAGAGAAGTTAGAGTTTTACCATTTCCTGGACTTGTTATGACGAGGACAAGTATTATAAAGAAGTGCAAGCAACTTTCAACCGTCTCCGTTCGAACTGAAAGCAATTCTCCTATCTAATATTATGGACAATCATGGTTAATTATTTTCATGGATTAATGTACTTTATTTATTCAATAAAATTCAAGTTAAGATCGAGATGATATGATTAATGATACATGAATTTGTCAATTAATTAATTAATTAATTAAAAATATATGGTTAAACTATTTTTGTTTATTTTACTGATTATTGCAACAAAATATTGAACTAAAGTTTAACTGGCCGAAGCCCGAAGTCACAATTTTGGGACTTGAGCCCAGCATTTTCTTTTAAAGCCCAATAGATCCAACTCATTGGCGATTCGTAAGCCCATTGTAAAAATCTTCTTCCACACTCAACGGCCTTTCCAGAATCTGTGGAGAACCAAGACAAACCAGAGCGAGCAAGTAAGGAAGCGGGTGAAGAATCCCGATGGCGTCAACAATTCTAAAGCGGGCAACCTCGTCAGTTGTGAAATCAAGGGTGGATAGCCTCTTAATCGGAGCGTCAAGAAGAAGCTACGCGTCGCTGGCGGTGGGAACCGACATAGTCTCGGCCGCACCTGATGTTAGTCTTCAGAAAGCTCGTAGCTGGGATGAAGGCGTCTCTTCTAAATTCTCCACTACTCCTCTCAAGGATATTTTCAAGGTTTGAGTTGACTCTACATTTTCTATTCGCAGACATTTTACACAAAAATATTGTATTAATTTTGACTAATTTTGATTTTGCATTTTTCAGGGAAAGAAAGTTGTCATCTTCGGACTCCCTGTATGTTTTTTTTTTTTTAATTATTTTCTCTTATTAAGTATATTCCTCGATGTTGGCAATTTGACTTTCTGTATTTTTCCTTTTCCTTATTGAAATTAGAATTGGAGTTTAATTTTTAAGGCATGGTGTCGGAAAATTTGAAGCTGAACTTTTATAAAGAATAATTCCGCTGGCATAATGAACATAGTAGTGAGTTGTATGATAGTTTCAAATGTTTATCAATTTTGGAAGGCTATTATATTAATTATTTTCTATCAAGCATAATGAACGATTGATCTTTGTATTATTTATGCGATTTAAATATATAATGTGATGACTTGTTACAAAGGCTGTGAGCGATTAGTTTATATTAAGAGTAGGGATTATGTGAAAAATTTTGAAAGCTTTTCCGACACGAAAATTTCACTAACTAGTTTATCAATGACAAATTTAACTGATAACTAATGTGGAAGGTGGTTATAGTTGCTTTGTTATTTTTTATGGGTTTTTTGTACAATGCTTATTTAGTTTGGATTTTATACCAATTTTGTCATTATATAGGGAGCATACACGGGCGTTTGTTCTCAGCAGCATGTGCCTAGTTACCAAAAGAACATCGATAAGTTCAAGGCTAAAGGAATTGATTCTGTAGTTTGTGTTGCTGTTAATGATCCGTATGTCATGAATGCCTGGGCGGACAAACTGCAGGCTAAAGATGCGGTAAGTCATTTCAACGTGATATTGTATAATATTACTTTTGCATGTTGCGAATTCTTCCTTGGAATGTTCAGTTGATTGTTGATGTGTTTAATATTTGTCTCTGCAATCTGAATTTGTCATTTACTTTCTTTTTTCTGTTGTTTCGTACGGGTTAGTGTATATCTAGTGATTTCTCTGCTGTCTGGTAATATACTCATTCTTCTGTCTCATATATCTGTGTCAACATTGCTAATGGACTATTAATTTAAGATCTTTTAATTTTGCAAGGCAATACCACTGAGTAATTTACTGGCTATGGGTCAATCCTGAAATTTCCTAGTTGGAAAAGAAAACCTGAATTCTACCGTTTCTTTCTGTTACTAGTGGTAGTGAAAGAAAGCAGATGAGAAACCAATGGTTTTGTCATGGTCAAATAAAAACTAGACAAACCTAATTTATTGCTAGTATTGTATCTCCTCGAATTTGTGAGTGCAAGTTTGTAAATTAAACAAATTAGTCATTTGTGATTATTACAATTTGGTAAGATTAGCATCATTATTATTTTGTGTTTTTTTCTCCCCTTTTTCTCCATTGGCAAAGTGCATGAGTGTGGTTAATAAGGAACATTTTCCAATTTCCTCCATTACCACGTTCTTTTCTCCTTTTCTTGACCCCTTTTTCCCTATATAGATTGAATTTTATGGGGACTTTGATGGAAGCTTCCACAAGAGCCTAGAATTGGGGAAGGATCTCTCTGCTGCTTTGCTTGGGCCTCGCTCTGAAAGGTAGTTCTAGCAGCATGGGCTTTAGAAACATTATACTCATATAAAATATGGGGATGCCTTGGACCAAGTAGAATCTATTACTTTGGCCAGGGCATTGTCTTAAGAGATAGTTATATGTAGATCTTCAGGACAATGAACTGGTGCCTTCATCTATCATTGCCATAGATATATATTCCTCAACTGCTATTAAGATTTTAGATTTGTATCTGCTGTTGAGAATATTGTTGGTTATTATGTAGATGGTCAGCGTACGTAGTTGATGGAAAGGTTAAAGCTCTTAATGTGGAGGAGGCCCCCTCTGACTTCAAGGTTTCTGGAGCAGAGGTTATTTTGCAACACATATGAAGATGTTATACGATCATTTTGGCGGTCTGCACCATCAGTTAGTGAGTTAATATTATGCTAGTTGCTTTCTGGCTTTCAAATTATGTCACGACTACTTTACCGATGTTTCAATTTTGTAAATGAATCTAGTCTATAGATTAAGAGGGCGGGTGACTTGAATTTTTTGTGCCCGTCTGCTTGTCCATGTTTGTGAGCCGTCAAAATCATGCTTTTAACACCCTCAGACGATTGGATTTTAGAGGCAGGAAATCCTGAAGCGAATAACGTTCCTTCAGTTTGAGCCGAGGAGAAAAGCCGCATGCTCCATATATGGATATAATTATTCTGGAAGAGAAAAGTACCATATACTTCCCAATTATTATTTGATTGGAACCAGTCCGACATTTTCATTTGGATGGCAAGTGGCAACACAAGATAAGAGGAAATTAAACACGACAAGACTTTTAGTAACTTTAATTTGTTTCGACTCCAAGAAACCCCAGATCTCTGTTATAAGGATTCAGGGCATCGATCAATTTAATATCCTAAAAAGTTTGAGACGTCCACGCAAATGCCTACTGCAATCTCACCGGCTAATTGTAAGCCACAGATATGGGATTACGTGAACCAACTCGAGTCTTGTTCAAATACAAAGCAGAAAATGGCACCACAACAAGAAAGGCTTATTACCACGTTTTGTTATATGTCGGCAAATGTCTAAAATGTCATGTACAAAAAGTCTTATTCGTCGAACGTGGCAATGATGCTGAAGATTGAGGTTGGATTCGCATCTGATGGTCCTTACCTCTGTGATCTAACCGACACCAATACAAGAAGCCTTCGCTAATTCTATTCAACACAAAATATTAACTTGCTCGAACCTCTCTCCAGCAGCAAAATCAAGCCGTTCTTTTGTATTCCTTCATAGGTTGAGATAAAATAATGTACTGCTCATCCAAGCAGATTATGGCAAGCGGCGGAGACAAGTTTCCACCACAGCACCAATCAACACAGCCAGGCAAAGAGTATGTCATGGTGCCACTTCCACAGTCCATAAATTCTGATTACAAGCCAACCAACAAGCTCCAGGTATGCTTAATTTAGTAGAGAAAAGATCTACCGTACGTTTCGCATGGAAAAATTGGTGATAGTGTTATTTATTCTCTTTTGTTTCTTTATTTTCCCTTATCTCAGGGACAAGTGGCATTGGTGACTGGAGGAGACTCCGGAATAGGAAGAGCTATGTGCTACCTTTTTGCTTCAGAAGGTGCAACTGTGGCCTTTACGTTTGTCAAGGGCCAAGAGGACAGGGACAAGGATGATACTTTGCGAATGCTACGAGAAGCAAAGACACCTGACGCCAAAGAAGCCTTAGCCGTAGCTGCTGATATCCAATACGAGGAGAACTGCAAGAGGGTTATTGATGTTGTTGTAGAAGCTTTCGGAAAGATTGATATCCTGGTGAATAATGCAGCTGAGCAGCCTTTCTACAGAAGTATTGAAGAAATTACAGAGCCCCATCTTGAAAGAACGTTTAGAACCAATATTTTCTCTTATTTTTTCATGTGTAGGTACAGGACTAAACTTTTTCTTTTTTCGTTAAAAACTCCCAAGTTCTGACCAAATGCTATACAAAGGATTTATAATTTTTGATTCATATACAGGCATGCTCTAAAGCACATGAAAGAAGGAAGCTGCATTATCAATACAACATCAGTCCTTGGCTTCACCGGCGATCCTTCGTTGCTAAGTTACTCTGCAACCAAAGGAGCCATCGTGGCATTCACCAAGGGTCTGGCTTCCCAGCTTGTAGGGAAGGGAATCCGTGTCAATGGCGTGGCCCCAGGGCCTGTCTGGACGCCTCTGCAACCGGCTTCCTTGCCCGTGGACAGGATCACCAGCTTCGGGAGTGAGGCACCGATGGATAGGGCAGCACAACCGTACGAAATTGCACCATCTTTTCTGTTCTTGGCATCCCCTCAATCCTCTTCCTACTTTACGGGCCAGTTCCTACATCCCAATGGTTAGTTCCTGTTATACCAATTACTAGTATTTTCTTTAACCACTAGTTTAAAAATTGTTAGTCGTTTAATTCTCTAAATATTTCTGACGATCGTTGGTTATGTTACAGGCGGGATGTGGTAACCATCAAAGCTCGAGCTTTCCTGCTTGATTATTATAAATTGTACTATTAATAAGTGGGACCATATTATTTCGGCCTTCACAAGAGTTGGATTTCTTGTATTTCATATATTTGTTGATAATTATTATATATGTGCACAATAAAAATTTTGAGGAAAAGGTTTTAAAATTTGACATGCTTGAAGTATGAAAATTGAGTTCGACACTGTGCTGCTGTTAACTAATTCCATCCTATTGCCGGATTATTTTGGTAAAGTATTCAAATACAAAATCAATGAATATTACAGTGTTCAAGTTCGGAAAATATAGCAAATCAATAGTAATAAGGATGTCAATTGACTCCGGTCCCGTTGGAGTACCTTATTCTCCTATCCAAAGGAGACGGGGTCGGGTTTCAATTTCAGAGAATGGGGATGGGGATGGGGAATACCCTTCTTGCCCTGTCACCATTCCTGAAACAATATATTATTAATATTATATCTATTATATTGTGTTTATTTATAAAACTTAAAGAAAAATTGACTAAAAGTCATGTGTTTGTATATATTCATAATATTTGTAAAATAATATTACCCTCATGTTCTTATTTACTCGTCATGGATAACTAATTCTTTTAGATTAAGAAAGTAGTTAATTTTCAAAAATTAACAAAATTTTTAGATGTTCTTTCAAAATTATCCTTCCTTTTTATACTTTAATCTCTTTCTATATTTAATTTCTTTGTCTCTCTAACATATTTAAAGAAGGGTAAAATGATAATAAAGTCTATAACTACTTTTTTTATTTGCTAAAATAACAAGTAAAAAGAAACATGAATTTGTGACAAGTAAATAAAAACTGAATGAGTATTTTAATTTAATTACATATAAAATATATATTATATTTGTTCATTTTAATTATGGTTTGTGAACTTCTTATAGATTTTATTTAGTTAATTTTTAAAAAACATACTTGATCTTGTTGTGTATATTTTATCGTAATCTTTTAATTAATTTTAAAATTGTATTTATTAAGTTTTTATCTAATAAGCTTATAAAATATATTCTTAGAATTGTAATAATCACATAATATTTATATATAACTCGAGAAGTGGAGATTTTCCGTCGTCATGGAGTTAGGGACAGAGAAAAATCCCTCCCCGAGTTCAAGATCAAGGACGAGTGTCTAAATTTGGGGTTGGGGAATGTATTCTCGTATTACCCCCGTCCCGTTGACATCCCTTATCAGTAGGGTGTAAATGACTTGAAACTGTGCGACCGTCGACTAGACATATATATAGGTTGTTAACTTTAAGACTTGAGAAAAACAATAAGCACAACACAGAGATTCATCCTTTGTGCGCACTCATTGAGGATGTTAAATCTATCATGCAGAGGAATTGGTCGTGCACACTGAAGCATACTCTCCGTGATGGGAATTTTTGTGATGACATGTTTTCGAAGCAGGCTTGCAGTATACAGATGGAGAATTTGAGATCTTATATGAGCCACCTGGAGAATTGGGTCCCTTGTTATCAGCGGATGCAAGGGAGCTAGTTTTTCCCAGAGGTTTCCATGTGACAGTCTTTTTTACCCCGCTTTGTACACCAACAAAAGTTAAAAAACAAAGCGCTGCCGTTTGGTACTAAATCAACTCCATTTCCTTTTGAATTTGTCGTTATTACAAAGTAAAAGTAAGACTTAACCTTTCTATCCAGACATAACTACGGAACCACCTGCAAGCCACAATAAACACCCAACATTTTGATCGCCTAAGTCTTTTTCGGTTTTTCCCTCGTTAAAATGCCATTTGCCATTAGTTTTTCTCGGCAAATACAAGAACAAAGCTGAAAGGACAACCAGACAACGATGAGTAAGAAGTCCTTTGTATCAGCTGCCTCTGTTTCTAACCGCGCGTCCACTTTTGGACGCCCACAAAATGCCAATATTTCTATATTCGGCTATAGTCTTGTAATATTGATGTGATCATGTGAAGGAAAACCGAAAGCCGGGAAATATGAAGAGAATCGATAATGCCGAAGATGGTTTTAGTGCCCAGACCTCAGAAATCTAGCTCTTTCAAATCATGGATAAAGCTAATACATCATCAAAGAATCGATGTGTCCTCTTAGTTTCACTATATGGCAAAACCTCCCTGACACGAATCTACTTGGGTGGCAGATAGCATGAGCCCCACTTGACCCACCAATAAGGTAGGCCCAGCGGCCATGTGGGTCCTGAATCAGAATCACGCCACGTGGATCCCTGCTCGCGATGTTCTGCTTCTGTCTATAAAAGACCTTCACATACACAATCCATGCAAATTCAGTTGCTTTCTCTTCTCCAGCAGCAAAAAGCCTTGAATTCTAAGCCTTCTTTAACTTTCTAGCATTTTGAGTTGAGATAATCAGACCATGGCAAGCAGCGGGCAAAAGTTTCCACCACAAAAGCAACAAACACAGCCCGGGAAAGAACATCTCATGGACCCTCGTCCACAGGCCTTCAATCCTGAATACAAGCCTTCCAACAAGCTCCAAGTAAGCTTACTAACAGATACCAAGGTTGGCAGGTCCTGATAGTAGAACTTATTTTAAATTCTCATTGGTTCATGCTAATTATTATTCATCTGCTGCAGGGAAAGGTGGCATTGGTGACCGGAGGTGACTCTGGAATCGGTAGAGCTGTATGCTACTGTTTTGCTTTAGAAGGTGCTAGCGTGGCTCTCACGTACGTTAAGGGCCATGAGGACCAGGATAAGGATGATACTCTTCAGATGTTACGAGAAGCAAAGACCAGGGACGCGAAAGAGCCTCTTGCCATAGCCGCTGATATTGGGTATGATGAGCACTGCAAGAGGGTTATTGATGTAACCGTACAAGAGTTTGGGAAGATCGATATTCTGGTGAACAATGCAGCTGAACAGTATTTCGCCAACTCCGTTGAAGAAATTACAGAGCCACGGCTTGAGAGTGTGTTTCGCACCAACATTTTCTCTCAGTTCTTCATGTGTAGGTAAGGCCGTAAGGGATCTTAATTAACCTTTATGCAGCAGAAAAGCCTAGCGAATTGCTATATATACAAAGACTTAAATTTGGTGTGCACTGCAGGCATGCTCTGAAGCACATGAGCGAAGGGAGCGCGATTATCAACACGACATCAGTCGATGCTTACAAAGGGAATCCCTCAGTGCTGGACTACTGCGCCACAAAAGGAGCCATAGCGGCATTCACCAGGGGACTGGCTCTGCAGCTGGCGGAGAAAGGAATCCGAGTGAATGGCGTGGCACCAGGACCAGTTTGGACTCCGTTGCCAAAGGCAGCCTTGCCTGAGGAAATGATCAAGAGCTTCGGGAGAGAGGCTCCCATGGGAAGGGCAGCCCAACCCCACGAAATTGCACCATGTTATGTGTTCTTGGCATCCCCTCAATGCTCTTCCTACTTCACTGGCCAGTTTCTCCATCCCAATGGTCAGTCTTCTGATCAGCGCAGAAATCTGTTACATGTCTAACCATTTGCTAACCCAATTGTTTTATACTATATATATTTGCAGGTGGGATGGTGATCAATACTTGATCTGTATCTATCATCAAACTGTACCCCAGCTTTTGCACTTGACGTGTGAAAATGCTGTGGCTGTGGGCTTTTTTAATTTAGATGTGTTTCATGTTATAAAATGGAAAAATAATAATGGGATGTAGGGGCTTCGCAGCTAAGTCCGAGTGTGGACGTTATGAAATGTGCTTTACATATAGGTTTATGTACAAATAAAGTTTGGAGCAAAGAAATTAAGACCTAAAAGGAGTCGTAAATCAAATGTTTATCGTACTTAGCCAGCCTATAATTTAGGCTAAAGCAGAGAGAGCGTCGTTTTACTATTATCTATTTTAGATTTTTTTTTTTATTTCTCATCTGATATCCAGAGCTTCCCTCTGATTAATCCGAGTTCGACCCGCGTCGCGCACCTGGATATGGTAGGTGAGCCTCCTAACGAGGGCAGCTACGTACGTAAAGTCTCGAACCCGAGACTTACTTAAACTAAAATAAACTGCTTACCACTCAATCCAACCCCACGTTGATATCTATTTTAAATTTAAAAGCCCATTTCATGTTATACTTCCTTTCAAATGGGCTTAATGCCCATAGCATTGATAGATAGAGGCCCAGACCAGTAATATGATCGGAGTCTGGTTATACACCTCCAACCTTGCTTTCTCTTAACACTTACGCGCCAAAAAGAAAAGAAAAGATTAGAAAAGAAAAGCAGGCAATTTTTAAAATTTAAATAGCCCAAATAATTAGAGAACAGAAAAAGCTGAATGCCAAGCTTCTCTGTAAAACCAATATGCAAACAGCACAATACCGAATTCGAGAGAAACCCCAAACCAATTTATAACTCTCGCTTTCTCTCCTACTCCCACCAGTGATTATGACACTAAAAAATGTTGTCAATACAATAAATGGTGTATCTACCATCCAATTCGGAGTTTTTTTGCACACATATAGGCAATGCAGGACGCAAACCAACTGGCAAATTGGTTTCCTCACCGTATCGTCACTTGCATTAAATTACCTCTTCCAGAACAGAATGTCAAGCGTCATCATGAACCACACAGTAATAAGCCAACAGCATCAATGTCCTCTCTGGAAGACAAAGTTATCATTATTAATAATACTTCAAACCAAAGAGCATTCAGATTTTCTAATTATGTCTTCAAACAGGATATCAAAATATTCCATGTCTTGACAACTTAAAGAATATTGACTATGTCCTCAGATCCTAGATCACATGCTTAACTCTTAGCAGCAATGAGTTGCAAGAATGACATTTTGAGAAAAGTTTGTGATACCTGATTGTGAGAGACTTCAACTGTGCCTGGGATGTTATTAGAGAGACATGATGGTGCTTCCGAATTTACACCATCTACGCGGCTTTTATTAAGAGCCTGAGCAATAACATTTTCTTCTACAGCCTTTCCCTTAAATAAAAAGTTTGAGGTACCCCCAGTGACACCAGAAACAGGTACAGAAGCTCCAGGTCTTTTCGTTGCCATATCTAGGCGCTCAATCATTCTTGCAACACCAGCAATCCCTGCACTCATCTCACGCTGTACTCCTTTGCTGAGCTCCTTAACAGAGTTATTACGAGCAAGAAGCTTCTCTTTCAGACCTCTGGTACCTTTAAAAATCGAATCCTTGTATCTGTTGCAACACATCTATGCCTTTAGCAATGAGTAAATCAGTCTCAAACAAACCTGAATTCAAACATAAGTACCTCGCTGAAGCAATGGACCATTTAGATTTGATAGACTCTGAGAAAGATAATGTTTCAGATGAGCTTGGTCTATGTGGCGTATCCGGTTGCAGTTGCCTGAAGAAAACTCGAAACAATGATCCCAGGACTTAGAGGTTGTCTAAAAAGTATAATGCAATAAATACCAATGATCACTACAAACAGAATAACACTTCAGAGATATACCGTTTAGAGAAGTAGAGATGACCAGAATGACATACTGTTAGTAATTATGGTCATCAGAAAATTTTGATAAAAGAAAACAGCTGAAAGGCATATAATAAGATCTGCTGAGAATGAATGGTATAAACCTCATGCCAATTTGTAGGATGTTCTTCCAATAGGACATACTACAAAACGCACACCGACAGAAGGCTATGACTCCAAGAGAAAATAATTACCCTGGTTTGGTAGCCTTATCTGCACCAGCACTAGAGACCACATCAACAGATGGGGTTACAGGTGATGAAGGGTCAACATTGACTGATGGTATGATTGAAGCCAGTGAATCATGCTGGGTTGACCCATAACTTAAGTTTTGGCATTCATCTGGAGAAGTTGGATGTGTCTGCTGCATGCATTCCATATGTTCAGGAGAGGTGAAAAAAAGAACTTGAGAAGGGCCAAGCCCGGAAGATCTTTGCCTCTCCCTTCTGCGAACATAACGAGCTCTGCTTGCAGCAGCAGCTAGATGCTGCAAAATGCGTTCATCAAAGTCGGAGTCATCTGAATGAGATGCATCCTGAGACCATAACAACATCTGATCATTATAAGAACCTTACGAAGCTTAATACTCAGCATGAAAATGAATGTAAAGATTCAGAAGGAACCGAATAAATCACCTCATCAGCACCAAAATCATCATCGAAATGATTAAAGTCTGTGGGCACAGCAGGAGAAGTGTTCCTTGACCTGCATTGCCTTTCAATTCTGACAGCCTCCAAAAGCTCTTGGCTGCAAAGATGCACAGATAGAACAAAAATCACTGATTAGCTGATTGGTTTCTGCTTATCAGCATCAGACAGAACGTAATGCCTACGTCTAGAGAGTAAGAACAGAGGGAGGGGAATTAACAAGTTACAGACCTGGCAGGGTCTTTCAGGACAAATAACTGCCAACATATTGGGCATTCTTTGCTTCTTTGTGACCTAATGGATAAAAAAGTTCAATTAGGATTAAGGAAATGACAGCATTAAGAACATGGAAACATTACATCATTGTTATCCTATGCAAAAATATGAAAGAAGACACCTACCACTCAAGAATGCATTGAAGATGATATTCATGTTTGCAACTGGTGACCTGAAACAAAGAACACGGTTCAGAAAAGTGTGGTCCTTCAAAGAACCGCCTACAGACTGTGGATAAGATCAGATAAAAGGCATGTGTTGTAATTTTATAAATCTGCAACATGACACAAGTAAACATCATAATGGTGCAGAAGAAACAGATGAAAACAAAGTAAAGATACTCATAGATAGTTTAAGCATTTATCTTCTCAATATATAGAACTAATTGTAACTTTGTAAGGCATTTCCTCTTAAAAATATGAATCAACAATTAAACAGCACCAGACTATCAGAATTACGAAACAATTAAATCCATTTTGTTTCTATAAATGATTTCGAGCAAATTATCCTCCCAAGAAAATAAACATAGAATGAAGTCCATGTATCAAGCCATCAAAATAACAAGGCTTTATATAGATACATACATGTAAAAACTACCTGCATAGTGAGTTTCGGGGGAAAAAGAGCAGTCAAACAGATCGAATCCAACAGTAAAGATAAGCGACCAGATATCACTTTTTGTTCGTCATCTTAGATTAACAAATACTAAACTGATATCAATCAATTCATAACATTTCACAATCTTAGCATGAAAAGTCGGCGCATTTCCACTTCGATGATCAATTTATTTGGATCACTTGGTTATCGATGATTACAACAAAAGTTTTAGGGGTAAAAATTATCACGAGCAATAGTTGAAATGCGATTTAAACAGTGACACAAAATCTGAAAGATCTTCGATCAACCTACAGTATGATCAGCCAGCTCAAAATAACTGGAAATGAAAAACAAGTCAAAAGGAATTACTTGATCAAAATTTATGATAAAAAAGAACAGTAAATCGAAGACGACAGAGAGGATTGAATTATACAGTGGCAGGGTCTTGAGCAGAGAAAGGCTCGAGACAGATACTGCAACCGTCTTCAAAACCATCGTCAAGTGCTCCTCCGTAAGACGACGGCAGCGACGATGACGAAGCTGCTGTTAATGCGATCGGCTTATCAAACAAGGAGCAAGAAGGAGCAACAGCAGCAGCAGCAGCAGAGGAAGTAAAATCCGCCATTGAAACCAAACGTGTTTGGCAGAGGCAAATAAGATAAGAAGAATGGAGAATGTGGACGATAAAAGGAGCAAGGAACCCTAGAAAAAGCTAGTGTTTAGATTGGAGAGAAAGTAAATGGTCAAAGAAAAGAACTAAATTTAATTTTAATTATGAGAAAAACTGAAAAAGAGGGCAAAAGGAAGCAGAAAACGCAGGGGGGGAGGAAAAAGATAATCCGATTCAGACGGTTTGATTTTGATGGAATCAATCAATCTTAACCCTTTTTAATTATTGTAGTAATCAATAATAATTATAATTAATTAATAGTGAATAACTATTTGGCGCTTTTTAAGATTACATAATAGATAATACACTTTTCCGTTTCACACTCTACCTACGTATTACGGTAAGAGTAAGATACTCCGTTTTGTACTCCCCCGGTCTTTGCTACAGATTCTGCACTTAAAATTTCGTTCCCAAAAAAGAGAAAATTACTAAATAAACCAACAAATTAAAAATATTTCCGTTTTTTGACCTGCAATTATTAAATTGTTAATGTTAAGTGTCAAATTAAAATCAAATCAAATTTTCATTTCACAATAAATAACACATTGCTTCTAAGGTAGGGAAGGGAAGCCTTGCTAGTTGCTACCTACCAAACTCCTTTTTGATTTATTTCCATTTTCCACCGAAAGATTGAGAATCTTCTTTTAATTTTAAACTTGTCTTTGCATTTTGTTCATACAACTTTGCTTTTAAGCATGGACGACCAAATTGAATTTTGGGGCTGAGCTACTTAAAAAAGTACCATTAGCTTTGACGGTCTTAGCACTATTATGCGGCTCAGATTATTATAAAATGGAAAGAGAGCTTTAACACTTTAGTTCTAAAAAGTCGTAATCTTTTTAATGCCAATTTTGAATGCACGCAGAGGCAGTACTTCTTATTTACATCTCATAAATTTCGATTTTCAGCTTTTCAACTTTTGATTAATTTTTCTGAACCGGACGTTTTGAGTTTCAACGTTTCCATTAAGATGACGTAACGGCGGGGCCCGATCCAATCCTTGATCATAGACGGTTATTATCGTCTATAATCCTCGTCATCGTTATTCAATCTCTCTCCTTGAACCGTCACACTTCAGTCTAGGTCTCACGGAGGCCGGAAAAAATGGCTTCTTTAGGTTCACCTGCTCAGCTTCTCTCTCTGACTAAAGCGACACCGTATCGAAAGCCAACGACTTGTTGTTTCCTTCTCCAACCTCGAAACCCTTACCTTCCTCTCTCGCCTTCAGCTAGCTTCTCAAATAGAGCTCTCTTCTCTTTACCCAGTTCCAGTTCTTCTCCACTAACTAAAGAGGTGCAAACGAATGATAATTCTGTAACTCTTCGAGAAATTTGCCAGGACCATGTGCCGGACCACGTGCTGCGCAGGTGAGATTCTGCTTTACTCCATCTTCTTTTTCTGGTTCTGCTAATTTGTTGAAATTGAATTGGTAAATGTGGTATTTTCACTGAAAAAATTAGTTCAAGATTATGTTTTGATGCGGTGCCGTCTCAGGATGGAAGAGCTTGGATATGCTGTGCCGACAGATGTACAGAAGGAAGCTTTGCCTGTTTTATTCTCTGGAAACGATTGCATTCTTCATGCTCAGGTTTATTTACTTCCCAATCCATATTATAGTATAAAATTTTTTATCTTTATATCGTAGTTTAGATTTTTAATTTATAGTTAGGAGAGCTTATGTTATTCTCGGTAAACTTTGTTAAAAAAAGGTAATATGATTTGCCTGGGCTGATAAGGTTGATGTATGCCTTTTTTATGGTGCTCTAGACAGGTTCCGGGAAGACGCTGACTTACTTATTGTTAATTTATTCGGTAATAAATCCTAAAAGATCGGCTGTGCAAGCTCTGATTGTGGTTCCCACCAGGGAACTTGGCATGCAAGTGAGGACACATTTTTACTTTTTGAAGTTTAAACATTTCGAGTTCAATGTCATTTCTTTGATTCAATTCGGACAAGTGAGTAGTTAAAGGTTGAATATGGTTTATAATGGAAGTTTTTGGTGTTTGTTGTATGATCAAGGTTACAAAAGTGGCCCGGATGTTGGCTGCAAAGCCTACGGATACGGAAGTGGAGCAGAAGTCATATACTGTTATGGCACTTTTAGATGGAGGAATGTTGAGGAGACATAAGAGTTGGCTGAAGGTGCTGTATTCTGCTTGTTCTGTTGTTTAGTAACATTATCACTGTTCTTTTGCAGTATATTTTGAGAAGATAAATTGTGTTCAAAATTTCAGGCAGAACCGCCTAGTATAGTGGTAGCAACAATCGGCAGTTTGAGCCAGATGCTTGAGAAGCAGATATTTAAGCTTGATTCTATGCAAGTATTGGTAGTTGATGAGGTAAATAAAGTACAATTGCACTTTCCTCAGTAAATTAGTTGTTGACTTATTTGTAAGCATATTGTTTGCATTTAGTTTCCAACGCAGCATTTTTGGCTGAACTCTAACGTAGTTTGTATGACATTTTTAACTCCTTGTCATTTATTTATTCTAAGTGTCTTGAATTGGCATTCCTTTTTGCGATATTCTTCCTGAAGTAATGAAATCATTCTTCTTTTTTAGGTTGATTTTATATTCTATTCTTCAAAACAAGTTAGTTCTCTCCGAAGGCTTTTGACATCATATTCTTCGTGCTACAACCGTCAGACTGTTTTTGCCAGTGCATCCATCCCCCAGCATAAGCGATTTTTGCATGACTGCATTCAGCAGAAATGGACAAAGGTTAATTTATTAACAGTTCATTTCATGTCTTCTTGCTGGCACTTAATGCAGCACTGTTTTTGGTTTCCTCACCTGCATTATTATTTCAATGTAACCTACAGAGAGATGTGGTTCATGTCCATGTCAATCCAATCAAGCCCATGCCATCGTGCCTGCTTCATAGATTTGTGGTAAGAGAAATTTTAGTATCAGACTTGCTTATATGTACTTGATATGATTAGGTCTTAAAAAAATGCTATTTATTGATTGATCCATCATTCCTTGATTGATTATAATCATATGTTAAATCGCATGACAGATATGTGGTAGAAAAGAGAAACATCGACTATTGCTATCTTTATTACAATCTGATCAGCCTGAGTCTGGTATTATTTTTGTTGGTGAGCAGGTTTGCCAACTTATCCTTCTTCATGTGTTAATGTCTTATATTATGCAATTGTTATGGTTTATTATCATGGAGACAGGTTGCATCTATTAGGGAATTTGGGGTTCAGCATTATTTATGAATTGCCTCAAGATGATAGCCAATGAAGGATTGCTTCTTTATCTATTAACATGTTACATACATGTTGGTTCTGATTTGAACCTTTGATCTAGCATGCAGAGTTGTATAAAATTTAGAACTATCATTTATACATTTGCTATCCCAAAGAAAGAAAAAGTAGGAAAGTACATGAGGTTCATCTTTCCAAGGTTCTCTAATAATTTCATATTTGTTTCTCCACCATTCATGCAGTCTGAGAAGTCAAAAAAGGCTGGGAAAGCTCCTTCTACAACTCTTTTAATTGAATTTTTGAAAACCTCATATAGAGGTTCTTTAGAGGTCCTGCTTTTGGAGGAAGACATGAATTTTAATTCACGAGCAGCCTCATTATCAGTAAGTATCCTTTAGTTCCTCTGTAATTGGCTGAATGCATGCCTTCCATTCCCTGCTAGTAATGAGCTATTCAAAGAGAGCAACAAAAGGTTCTTTGTTCTTTTAGCTTCAGTGACTTATTTATCTATTGAAACTTAATAGAAAAAACGTTTGTCATTTATATATTCCTTTTATGAAAATCAAAAATTAGACAAGCGCTACACTTAGGTGTACAATGCACGCACAACGCTAGTCCTTACTGAATGACTCCCTGTAGTGTTGTCCATCCTCTAAGAGCTGCCTAACTGTTTCAATATTCATTTCAAATTTCAGGAAGTGAGGCAAGGAGGAGGCTATCTTCTTGTGTCTACAGATATAGCTGCTAGGGGGATTGACCTGCCTGAAACAACTCACATTTACAACTTTGACCTGCCTAAAACTGCTGTTGATTATTTACATCGGGCTGGAAGATCAGGTAGAAAACCGTTTTCAGATAAGAAATGCACTGTAACAAATATTATATCATCAGAAGAGCGTTTTGTTTTGCAAAGATATGAAAATGAATTAATGTTTAACTGTGAATCGCTTATACTAGAAGCCCAATGTTAAGTTTTCAATTTATACAAAAGTTCCTGTTTCCCTCTTATTATGGGAATGCGAACTTGAATATATTTGTTGTTTATCTTTAATGGCATAAATTATCTGCAAAATTCATACAAAACAGTGACAAAAACAAATCCTGAGAGGTACTTATGCAGGCAATCATTCGTGGTGTCTGGAAATCGACTTTTTTCTTTAATGAGAAGAAGAGATTTTCTGTTGGCCTCATCTCTCTGTTTACTAGCCTTTTCATCCTTCCATGGGTTGATTAAGAATAAGTACCAAGGCTTGAAGTTGTAGCTCTCTTCTCACTTCTGTGAGGCTGGGTTGCATTAATTAATACTGTAACTATTAACAAACATAGACACTTTTCATACTGATTTTACTTGATTCCTTCCTATTCAACAAAAATGGATGATGGATAATTTCTTTTATATAACAAAACCATCTTTGATGGTTGAGTTTTTCAAAATGATAGTGATCCCGGATCGAATGTAGAACCCTTCGGAGGATCTATCGGCCTCTTGTACACCCTGCAAAATCATTTAATTGCAACAACAGCAGATTAGATGAAAATAACCACGATCCTCAAAAAGCTTAACTAAGCTTATCTTTCTCCATATGTTTGCCATCAATAAAATTGAAGAAATGTCATTCTAATTTACTAAATATTCCAAATAATTATTATGTTGACGAATCAGTGAATCATACCTCTGAGTTGGCAATAACAACATTCTTCCCTATTCTGGCATTTTTGTCAATGATGCAATCTCTGCAAAACATATGGATCAATGATGAGAAAATTGGGGAAGAATTAAGACTGAGAAGAACAAAAACTTGCAGGGGGCCAAGGCTTTATTACTTGATTTTGGTGTTTTCTCCTACTCCAATGGGAACACCTCCCTCGGTTATAAGAGCTCTTTTTTCTGCATCAGTTTCGTAGAAATCAGCTCCAAGCATCACCGTATCCTGCATTCATTTACAGGTCAGGAAGTCAGATAGTAGATCGATTACAGAAGCTTGCAACTTTGGCATCTGATACAATTTGTACCACAAACCTTTAGGTGAACATTAGCAGTTATTCGAGATCTGATACCAACAACGCTGTGTTCTATGAAACAATCAGTCAAGAAACTTCCGTGAGATACGATTGAATCAACAATCTGCATGAGAATAAAGAAGAATGTTAAGCTTCTGTCAATAAACACATGGTGATGTCAGGAATTCAACAGTCTAGTCTTAAAGCATCTCAAAAGGTTTCTTGTCTGATTAGCATGCATGCTTGCAAGAGCAAGGGCAATTTTTTCCTTTCCGCCATTCAGTCAAGAGTCTAAGACTGAGGTTCACTAACCTTGCTGTTTTCGATCTTTGAAGGCGGCAGGTTTCTCCTTGATGTATATATTGGTTTTGCTGCATCATAGAAGCTAAACCTTGGTGGCTGCTAAGTGAAATGATATGTTAGCCAGAACAGTGGAAATAATGGTTTTGGTAAGTTTTGCATAGGTTGAGCTTGTCACCAAAGATCAGAACTGACAAAAGAACAGATTTTTGTGGCACTTACATGCTCAGTGAGGGCAAGGTTTGCTTCAAAGAAAGATCTGACAGTTCCTATGTCTTCCCAATAATCATTGAAGAGATAAGCCTGCTCAGAAATTTTAGATTGCAACAGGAAAAATGCTGAACTATGCTTCGAGTTGGAGTGAAGCTCTTTTAAGGGAGGGAATTGGGGTAAGAGATTGTTAGGTAGTAATGCTTTTATATGCTTTCTGTACAAGAAATTAGAGTAAAATATACCTTTATGAAGAACTCTTTGGCTGAGGCAGGAATTATTTCTGATCCAAAGTCATTTGCAGTAGGAAAACGCCATCTGAATGGTCAACAGTTTATATAACTTACTGATCAAGAAAGTTTCATTCTTTCTTTGCTTTCTTCAGACGAAACTAGTCTATGGAAAAGCAAACTTTAGCTTTATTTTGTTCAATAATCTAAATTTTTAAGTGGTGATCAGTACCTCAACAGGTTCAGAAGTATCTCCTTCTTGAAGACATACACTCCCATGGAGGCAATATATGGTTTCTTTTGAGCCTCCTCTCTTGAAAGTCCTAGAACTGTTGTGTCTACTGCCTAAAATATATAGTGATATTAGAAAAACCTCTGGAATTGCTAACCCCAGTTAAGAGAAGAAGCTCCTCAGAAACTGAGAATTACCATTGCTTTCAAATCTGCTCCCTTGGGCTTTTCACTGAAGGACAGAACCCTTCCTTTATTATCTATCTTCATTAGACCAAAATCTGATGCACGTCTAATAAAAGCAACAGACAAGGGTTATATTGATGCATATTATTAACAGATAATCATTAGTTCATTACATTCTGGAATCTCTGAAAGTTTACGAGATTCTTGAGAAAATTAAGTTGAAGTAGTACCTATCATCTATAGGAAGGCAAGAAATGGTGATGTCTGCACCACTCTGCCGATGGTTCTGTAAACAAAAAGGATGAATCTCAGTATCTGATAGTCTCCAAATTCATCTCATCGGTATCTGATGGTATTATTACCTGAACAAAATCCATATAGTCCATCCTATACAAGTGATCTCCTGATAGAATCAGCACATCCTCAATCGCCTTACTTCTTGCATCCTGCAAGATGGTAAATTGCAAACAACAGCCACTGTCACAAACAACAAGACTAAAGTATTATGGAAACAAAAGCTTTGTGGCCAATACATAACAACAAAGTTCCCCAACCACCCGCCACCCGCAAGTTATGTGAGCTAACTGTGAATACCTCAAAAAGCCAGTGAAACTGTCTCACGGCATCTGCAGTCCCTTGGAACCATTTTTTACCGGCCTCTCCTGGAGTTTGTGTGGCTGCCAGGGTCTAATATAAAGCAACAGAGTGATCAAATATCAGAATCACTAGCTGCTAAGCCAGATATGAACTTGCATTGGGCGTTAATTAATGAATTCACATTGTTCAAATCCATGAAATGGCGATCATCATACCTCAACATAGCCATCTCCAAAGTTGACACCATTGCCAAAGTTGTAAGCACGGGAGAGATGCCTGTTAAGTGAAGTCGAGTTAAATTGAGTAAGAATGTACACTTTGTTGATCCCACTGTTAATGCAGTTGCTCATTGGCACATCAATTAGCCTGTATGCACCTCCAATTGGAACCTGTAACAATTTGCAGCTGCTAATCCAAATGTGCAAATAAATGGATACATAATTGACGAAATTTGGAATTGAATTGGGTGGCTAGAAAGTTAGTAACTTACCGCAGGCTTGGCACGCCGCTTGGTGAGAGGGAAAAGGCGAGTACCAGCTCCTCCTCCCAGAATAATTGCCACAACGGTCCTTGGGTCACGCCTTTCCAGCTCTAGGTCCCTTAGCTGCACGAATTACCCTCCAGGATTAAATGCTGAAGTTCAGAATAGCTTATGTTTTGGCTAGCTAGCAACGTTTTCTTCTGATAATTGTGCAGAATTTATCAGAAAAATGGTCTGCATGTTTTAGTTCAATTATATGTAAATGTTCAAGATGGCTAACATGCATGGAAATTAAAGATGGGAAGTTAACATGCATTCACCTTGGACTCCCCTGCAATCTCACTAGTAGTAAGTGACATGCAAATATTTTGCTTGACATTCTTGTTACTGTTAACACCTTTATGTTTCATATTGAGTTTCTTCCCCATCAACTCTCCATTGCAAAACTTCACAAACCTCGAATTCCTCCCAGCCAATGCCAAGTTACCATGTAGCTGGCCGGCGGCAGAGAGTGATAACCGGCCATCAGCCGAGACTGCCATTTTGATGGGAACTCGAGGAGAAAATTGGAAATCAAGTTAATGAAGAGTAACAATAGTATTAGTATGTAAGGCCTATGAAGGTTAGAGCAAATGGAGCTGACGAGATTGAGAAAGGTGTTGCTTTCATGGAGTTCGTGAGATTGGGCCATGTTATCCAAAATCAATTGCATCCACCAAATTTTTTATTTTGTGTGGACTGTGGCCCTTTAAGAGTAGATATATAATGACTAGAAAGTCCTAAAGTTTGGCGACTAATTACGAATCAATATCATGGAATATTCTTAAGCATTGCAATTTGGAATTTGCATGCTGCCGCGCGATTTTTTGATTCGTTACGTATATTAATATCTTTATTACTAGTATATAAATTCTAGTTCCAATGCAATAAAAATTGTATTTTTTCTAGTTTCCTTTTTTTTATAGAAAAAATAAAAAGGTCAATATGATTAAAAAAAGGTAAGGCCAAATGTAAATTAGATCTGTTAATTTTTTTAATAAAAATAAATTCTATATAAAACCATTATTTTTCATTTGTAAAATATAATCAATATTTTACAAATGAAAATATTAAAAAACAAATATTAATATTTAAAAATATTAAAGTATTACAAAATATTAAAAAATATTTGATTGGTCTAACATACACAAAAGTCTTTCGTTAGTACAAGTCTAAATCGTAACAGAATCAACAAGGTTAAAAACTTAAAATAGATAGTTGGGAGGGATGTAATATAAAATTACATGGTGGACAATTTGGTACTTTTAGACTACTTAATAAATGGTTCCTTATTTTCTATCCTCTTATCTATCCAAAATTGGATAGATTTTTTTTTTCGATAAAAAAAAGTTCACGTGAGGGAGGGGTGTTCATTCGGTCGGTTCGATTAATTTCGAACCGAATTTTTCATTAATCGAAATTTCAATTCTTCAAACCATTAACCGAGCCGAAATATTTCGGCTAATTCGGTCGGTTAATCAATTTAGACGAAAATTTTGTATGAAATATCATTATTATTAAATTAAATAATTTCAATATTATAAAACCCATTATTATAAAACTAAAACTTTTTAAAATTAATTTCTTTTATTTTTAAATATAAAAATTCATTATTATAAAATAAAATAAATCCTATTCTTTTAAATATAAAATAAAATTATTAAAATATATTTAATATATATATAAACCTTTAATTTCGGTTAACTATTCGATTAATTCGGTTAAACTGACCTTTCGAACCGAATTAACCGAGAACCAAAATTCTTGAAAATTTGAAACCGATAACCAAACCGAATTAATTCGTTCACCAATCGATTAACTGAATTAATTCGGTTCGATCGGTTAATTCGGTTTTAACTGAATAATGAACACCCTTATGAAGGGAGGCTGCCCAAATCCAGGATCAGAGCATGCCACAAGCCTCAGAGAGGGCTGACAGTGGTACTTACAAATCACCCACCAATGAAGACCATTGGCACGACTCGAATTTCAAACCTTTCAAATAGAGGTCCAAAACCATATCAACTCAACCAACCTCAATTGATAATTTTGGATAAATTTTGAATCAAACATTAGGAGAGAAATCATATCCGTTTCTTATTTTCTTTCCATTCAGTTTTCTTATATCATACTTTGCATTTTATGTTTTCTCCAATATCTTATCTTTCTTTTTTTTCCCTTTGAGGATGGACATATGAGCATAACCAATGAATATTGAATCATACTTGATACTTCTATATTTGAAATCCCAAGTCATGGTTTTTCTCTTTCACTCTTTTTATCACAATATGTGCATTTACATGGTAGTTATTTGTTCCAATTTTCATGATTGGTTTGTGTTGAAATCTTTTTTATTTTATTTTATATAATAATAATATAGTTTGTGAACTAAAAATTACAGTAATCACAAATCAAAATTAATTTTTTTGAAATAATTATTAAATATAAATAAGCCTCTACACATGTGAGGTAGTTAAGTAGTAGTAACTTTTTTGGAGTAAGGAAAAGGGCAGTCATTAACACGACACCGTATAAAGCTATGTTGTGATCTGTGTAGGTCGCTCTAAGGTCAAACAAGGCTTTCAGACATCAAACGATTCAGACAACAACGCCAAGAAAGCGAACTCTTTTCTTAAAATCTCATTTCAGACAACAACGCCATCACCCATCATCAATTCATCATTGAGCAAACAATGGCACTCTCAAAGCTCTCTCTTTCTTCCTTCTCATTGCTCCTTTCCATTCTCTTCATCAACTTATCCCCCAGTCATCTTCTGCGATACTTGTAATCTTTTGTTTGTTTTCTTTCTTTGTTTCCTGATTTGATTAATCAGTTTTGTTTCTCTTTGTATTTATCTCTCCAGACTGTTTGTTTTTGAAATGCTGGATCTGGTTATTTTCTTCGATACTTAAGAAATATTGTTTGACCCTTGACGACGACCTTTTTTTGTTTCATCTCTCTACAGCTCTAGGTCCCTTAGCTGCCTGAATTACTACCAGTGATGAAGTTCAAAACAGCATATCCTTTTGGCTAGCCGGCAACTTTTTCTTCAGATAATTGTGAAGGATTCTTTAGAAATTAAAAATGGCTTGCACGCATGTTTCAGTTCAAGTTCTAACATGCATGAAAATTAATAAGGATTTTGGCCTATATTAGCAGCAAGTGACATACAAATATTTTGCTTGACATTCTTTTTATACTAGTAATACATTGATGTTTTACGTTGAGCTTCTTCCCCGTCGCAAAACTTCACAAAGCCTCGACAACAGAGATAGCAATCTAGCTAAGTTATTTTCTCTTGTCCTATATACATACATATACATATATATATATATATATATATACACTCTTTCTTCCATTTTAGACATGCACATTATGTCATGGACGTCTATCGTGGTTAAGAAAGGAGCAAGCATTTTGCATCGGGGGAAGAAGACATTTTGATCCTCACTAAGAAAATTCTAGTTATTGATGCCAATTGATATTTTCAGTTGTTTGTGTCTTTTGCCTAGAGACTACGAAAAAGGTTAGAAAAGATCTCTAACTGTTGAAAGTTCAAAACTTGCTAGTCTTGGGGGCCATTAATCAATGGAAGGACGAACTCGTTCAAAGGTTCACAAATCAATCACATCGACAAAACCAAACGTTTGACACGAATTGTAATAAGGATGAAAACTAGTAATAAAGACGGTACAGTACTATGTTTTCTCCTTTGACGATTCTGCTGCAAACACTGTTTTCGCGTTGAAAGGTTGTGCACGTGTTATCGCTTCCTATGAAACTCCAATAACTTTTGACTTTTTGGCTTTGAGAAAATAAGAGGCGAAGAAATACTAACCCACCGCTTCGTATTTTCTTTAACTTGGATTTTTCTTAATTATTTTCCGTCTAGTGAGTGAGACAATAAATTTAATTAGATTAGGTCCGTATACAAAAATTATAATGTGTGTGTGTGTGTTTGTGTGTATATATACATACAGTTATTAATGTAGTATTCAATACATTGTACTTGAAAAGACCTAGGCATATAAATTTCGTATTATTACCTTATAGATTTATGAAATTTCATATAGATTAAAATGAAATTAACATCTCTCATTGTTGTGGGGAGAGAGTGTAGCTATTTTATGGATGTCCAATATTTCAACCAAAAAATTTTTTGTAACTGTTTATAATAAATAAGATTGCATCCGCCGTCAAAAAAAAAAAGGAGGATTGCATCCACTAATCATTAATCAACGAGGCGATACATTTGAAATTGTAACCTCATTAATGGAACATACACTTTCATTATTTGAAGTGGGCTGCTGAGTGGGTTCTTCAACAACACGTCCAAAAAATGCCGGTTGTGATGGTCGAGGCAGTGTTATGGTCTCACTACCCAACATGAGAATCACCGAAGACATGGAAGGTCTGTCGGCCGGCCCTTCTTGCACACATAATAGCCCGATATGGATGCATTTAAGCACCTCAGTGGCCGCACACGACTCCACAAAGCGCTTATCTATTAGCTCCATTCCTTGGCCTTTAGACCATAGTTTCCATGCCTGCAATGTTGCTTATAGTATATAAGACTGCTACAATATTTTCATCATATAACTTTTTGAAGACAAAGATAGGAATTAGAAACGTACAAAGGTTAGAAGGCTTTCTCCACGCTCCCAAAGATGAAACCCATTGTTCCTTTTGCCGCTTATTATCTCCAATAAGAGGACTCCGAAACTGAAAACATCAGATTTCACAGAAAAAAGGCCCTCCATAGCATACTCTGGTGCCATGTATCCACTATTTCAGTTCATACAAATAAGATAAAAACCGGTCAGATGATGTAAGTATCAGAAGTAAGCAAGAAGATTTTAATTTGCAAAGTTTGAACATTGTGATATATCTAATCATCCACCTTCCACGCAAAATTGAAGGATGGTTTCTATTTAGGTGGTGGAAACAGCCATATTCCTCTGAAGAATAAACCTCAGTAAAAAGTAAAAACTGTGGTGAGTTGATGGAATGCCTATTCATTTTACGAGTTCCTTTTTCTTCTTTCGTTTGAATAAAATTTTGATTGATATAAATGAGAAAACTGGGCTTAGAATTGCAGATATATATATATATAACTGGACTTACTAAGTTCCAACCACCCTATTTGTATTTGCTTCGGTTTGATTTCCACCAAAAATTCTTGCCATTCCAAAATCTGAAATCTTCGGATTCATCTCAACATCAAGCAAGACATTGCTAGCTTTAAGATCTCTATGGATAATTCTAAGACGAGAATCTTCATGTAAATACAAGATTCCTCGGGCAATGCCCTTAATAATGCTAAGGCGCTTCTGCCAATCCAGCTGCGCACCAATGCTTGAATCTGAAAACAAGCCCCCAACAGAATCAGAATCCTGTCAAAAACAGAATGACAAGCAAAAAAATAGAGGAAAAGTTTTTTGTTTCGGGGATCATATCGAACCAAAGAGGAACACATCAAGGCTTTTATTGGGCATATATTCATACACAAGCAGTTTCTCGTTTTTCTCCAAGCAGCAACCGAGGAGTCTCACAAGATTTCTATGCTGTAGTCTGGCAATCAACGTTACTTCATTCTTGAACTCAAGTAGCCCCTGGCCCGAAGTTCTAGAGAGCCTCTTAACTGCAATTTCTTTACCATCTCGCAGCGTACCCTAAAAAGCATCATAGTCGAACTACTTAAGATGCAAGATTTTCCATTATTTCATCTTGTTTATACATGTTAGCTTAAGAGGTACATGCATCGGATGCTAAGTACGGACGTAATGATCCATTATCATAGTTACCTTGTATACGGGGCCAAATCCACCTTCTCCAAGTTTATTATCATTGCAAAAATGTTTTGTTGCTTCATGCAGGATATCTAATTGAATCGAGGGAAACTCCTGAGATGTCACCCCATCTTCATTTTGAAAATTTTCATTTGAGTATTGGTTGACTTCTTTTCCTTCTCCTACTAGTTCAAGAAACTGAACTTCGTTGTTATTATCTTCATTGTCTGCGAAAGATGGTTCATTAGCGTCTGGCCTAACAATGTGTCATGCAAAATTTGAAGTGAAAGTAGTCATCTAATGTATACCTTGAAAATATATCTTTCTCCAAAGGAAAACACCTCCAGAACAGAACAGAGTGAGCCCAAAAACGGCTGATAAACTTGCAATGATCGGAACCCTCGGTGATTTGCCTTTGTTTTTGCCTTAGAAAGGGGAATAGTGTGTTTTTTAGCGATGACTCCAAAAGGAAGCTCTGTTCCAGCTCATTGTTGTTTTATGGGCTATCAGTAGCACTTTGACTATATAGTATTAAAAATGGGTATAATACACAAATAGCCCTCGAATTTATACAAAATTATCGTTTTGACCCTTCAACTTTTATTTTAAATTTTTAACCCTCAAACTTTTATTTTGTGTACAATGTATCCTTATTGCTGATGTTGCCAAATGAGAAAATTTCACGTGTCAAAAAATGATTAAGCCACATCAGCATCAAGGGTTACATTATGCACAAAATAAAAGTTCGATTGTCAAAAATTTCAAAATGAAAGTTAAAGGGCCAAAACAATAATTTTATACAAATTCGAGAGCTATTTTATATATTAAACCCATTAGAAATGCAAGTATGCAACTGGAAATTACTAACATTTGCAGGCAATTCTATTTCCATTACAAAAAACCAAGAACTCCTAAAACTCTTTAATTAACAAAGAGATTTTTCTTTTCTTCTCTTTTTGGTCAAAAAGAATAGCAGATAGAACAAATTAAGAGAAGTGACCAATTTTTGAGTAAATGATTCATCCAACTATATAATTTTTCTGTCTGTTAAACGAACCTGGAGGAGTTGATGGTAGTAGAAGAGGATCTGAGGGCTGAGCGTCTGTAGTGCTGTTGGTTTGCTGATAGAATGGAGTAATATGGTATTGTACAGTACAGCTAGGAAACAAAGCTAAGGCTGCTGTTCTCTTTCCGCAACAAACTTGCAAAGATGATATAGCGGTCCGAAGGCAGCTTTCGCAGTCCTCACTGGAAATGTCCGCTGTGCACTGAGCTAGGCTATAAAGTGTTCGCAACTGCGTATAACTTGCCTCTTTGGTTGCAAATTTTTTAGCGCCCAATGAAGCATTTGAAGCCCGAGTTGCGATATCTTTCATCAGGCTTTCCCGTAGCTGGTTAAAGTGGTCGGACTCGGGTTCCTCCACCGTGATATTGGCATTAAACCAGGGACCTACAGAATCAGGCGCGGTTTCCATGCAGGAAAAGATATCCCGGTCGGAATAATGTAGCATACACTCGCTGTACCAAATTACAGCCCCAGTGTCGGAAGGACAACGTTGAACTACGTCCGCAGCAGCAAGTTTAATGCAGTTCTGGCAAATTTTAGGGATCAGATCTCCACGGCAGAGAAAGAGACCACGGACTACGTTAGGGCTCTGTCCCACGGTGGTGTTGTAGAATCCGTCATGTCCTGTGGCGTTAGAAAGATAAGAAACGAGGTCATTCCTATTGGCTATGAAGACTCTGTTTCCACTTGCAGCGGAACAGGCGTGGCTCCAGTAATTCGGAGTCGCGAAACTGGTGAAGCTAAAGGCAGAGATGAGAAACATAAACACAAGGCAGGTTTTCATGAAATACATAATTCCTAGGATTCAATCTCCTGTTTTGTTTTTGTATTTTTTTTTTCTGTGTCAAAGAAAAAGTTCTTTTAGTTCTTGGAATGAGATAATAGATGTACTATAATATGAGTTCAAGTCAGGCAAAAAAGGTCTAGCCACACTTGCTTCTTCGAGGAAAGAGAGATTTTGACAATTGAGAAGATCACCTAGTTTCATTCCTTTGATTTTTCTAAAATCTTCACTGTTTCAGAAAGAGCACAGTGCACAGTGCACAACTTGGCAACTGCACATCCTTAAAATGAGAATCGTCAATGTTTGATACCAATAATAAATCTGGTGGGTATATAGACTTTTCATCCTTCGGCTTTTGAAACATTCTGAATTGCAAGTTAATTTGGCGGGAAAAGTTCAATCAATGGAGTTGAACACTTTTTGCTTGTTCTCTTTGCAAATGTTTTCTTAACGGGGATTGCAAGAACTAACATTGAAAATGGCTAGCTCTGTCCCTAAAATGGCCAGCAATGTGTTTTAAAGTCTCGACCCTTATCTTGATTCAGAAGATTTGGGAAGGTTATAGAAGATGTCAATCAAGTTGAAAGTTCAACCCCTCCAGTTTTAGGAAATCAATGATTGAAGGGCGGTGCAGCAGACTGTTGGTAAGTGGTAACTAAAGAAAACAAGCAAGCACTGCTGCTACACTATGATAAATGATCTCCAACCAAAAAAAATTGATGAATGTTCCACATTGGGAGATTAATGGGACTCTCTTTACGTTTCATACGGTCAGAACAAAGGTTAAATCTAAAATGAATGGCCAGCCTGTTGTTTGTTTTCTATTTCCTCATACCCACGATAGCAGAGACAAATTTATCGATTTCAATTTTTTTTTTCTTTTTTTGGGTTCCCTTTTTCGTTTAAGAGCAGCATTTTGTAACTTTTTCGTTCAAATTAATGCAAACTGATAAAATGCAGGCGAAGTCAAGTTAAAAATGGGTCTCAACCCCCATCCCTGATTTCTTAGGTCAACTACCCACCCAAATAGACGCATTGAAATGGTAGCTCTCTGCCACTTTATGGAACTTTCGGGGAAGGACTAATGAAACTAAGAGCAGTTACCCCGGTACAGTGTAGTTTCATTGTTTTTTCTAATGTTTACATGTGTTGACGTGTTGTCTCGTTTGAAACTCCAACACAGGGGCGGATTTACAGTGGGGGCAGTGGGGGCAGCTGCCCCCACTGCTATAATCCCCTTAATATATTTACAAAATTTAGTTCAGAATTTCTTGTTCTTTATTATTGTCCCCACTGAGTTAACATATTACAATAGAAATATATGATATTCGATCTAAACTCAAATAATAAAAGGATAAAAAAGAGAAAAGACAACTCTTTTTTACATTTTTTTTTCTTTCGGGTCCCATTATTACCATCTTCTCTTTCTTTTCAATCTTTTTCTCTCTTTTTGATTTCTAACTAAGTTCCACTATCTTTTCTTCTCTATTACATTTTGTGTGTTATTTAAAAAAAATTTTTTTCAACCCCATACCCATTAGTCACCATCTCTATATATTTCTCTTTCCTTTCTCAAATAAAAGTTGAATTAAAGTGAACCATATTTTCATCAAATATTTAGTAAATGTGATTTTTAATTAATTTATTATTATTTTATAATTTCTTAATATGATGAAATATTTTATTGTTTGAAATTTTTTATAATGATGGAATCATTTAATTTAGAAATTAGAAATCATTGAATTTATTTATATTTATATGAATAGTAATTAACATTTAAATTTAATACTAATATCTTACTCTATTTTGAAATTGAAGAAAATAGTTAACATTTTTTTAGTTATTTGTTCATTATGATATTAATTTATTTAGTAAGATTGATATACAAAATATAGGATATGTAATTATATTTTTATAAGTGTAATTAGTGATTTTCGTATAATTCCATTTGAATATAATTTTTTTATTCCTTTGGAAACTATAAAACTTATTTATTAATTATGGAGAAATATCTTACAAAGAGGAAGTCATCAATTTTAGAGGATTCTTATATATATATATATATATATATATGAATGATTGATTGGTTATCTATATATATATATATATATATATATAGAGAGAGAGAGAGAGAGATCTATATATATATATATATATTTCGTAATATTGCTAATAAAAAGATTTTACAATGCTTTCAAGTTATGAATCTGTAGAAAACGATTGTATTTGTAGTGCATTATCTTTTTGTAACATGTTTTATAATTATGCACTTGACTTATATTATACATTTAGATTATATTATATTTATAGGTTTTACATCACTCTCTTCCAATAAAAATGTTATTTATTGACTTTTTTCTCATCAAACTTTTCAAACTATGACTTCTATATTATTTTAAATATTTTAGTTATTTAATTTTTATATAAAATACACATATTTAATCCCAAGTTTGTAGAACATTATTTTTATATTATCAAATATAAATATGAAATAAAATGAAGTCAAAGTTCGAAAAATTTAAATTAAAAAAAAATCAATAAGTGACAATTTTAATGGGATAAAAATAATTAGTATTAATTTTACCCCCATTACTTAAAATTTCTGGATCGGCCCCTGCTCCAACATCTTTTTGACTTGTTGACTTTTTTCTATTTGTCAAAGTGAAAAGAGAGAAATAGAAACAAGAACCCCGGTGCCCTTTAATTTCTGTCTCTTTGAAAGTTCTTAGTCTCTTAATTGGAATAACAGACTTTTGGATTACGTTTTTTTTTCGGTGCACAACTTTTGGGTTACGTTAACAACTTAGATTCTTGTGATTATTTTCCTTATAACGTGTTTGAATAGGAATTAAGATTTAGTTTGTCATATAAACGTCATTGATTAATTACTACGTATATTATATACTAGGTATTTCATTATATAAATTCATAAATTTAAAAATAAGTTGGTTCATCCCCAATCTACGATGATAAAAAATTAACATCTCCCATATTGTTGTTTGGAAATTGTATAGTAATTTAATGGATGTACAATACTTCAACCAAATTTGTTTATTTCACATTAAATTTGTTGGGTTTCGTGCGGTTGGTTTTGGTTACTTCAGCAGAAGAACTGAATAACAGAATAAGTACTCTTTCATCTTTTTGGGCAAGGCAGAACAAAGTACTCCTAAAGCAGTAAGTTCAGTCCATTAATTCAAGGTTCAACCTTTTCTCCAAAGGACCAAAGAAGAAAAAGAAAAATTAAATCACTAAATCTAGTAGTAGTTGATAATGGGCTTTTTTTTTTATATGTTTAAAAAAAAAAAAGAGCTGTTTCTTTAGCCAGAATGATAGCAAATGTTCAATAAGGTCTTAATCTTAGGGTTTATGTTTAATTTGAGACCTAATCTTTAATCGTGACGATTAAGGTTATAGAGTTTATGAATTATGACAAATAAGGATATGCACATATCTGTATTTTTTTTAGAATAAAGTATACATATACCCTTATTTGTTACAAATGAATACCTTAAATCTTTTTTGTTATAATTAGAAGGATGAATTTTTAAATAAAAATGCCTTAAATGTTATACATTAATTTGAGCAATTAGCCAAACCAAAATCTACAGATTTTGGCATCATGCTTTGCTACCACAATCTATCAATAGTTGGGAATGGCAAATTAATACTACAGAAGCTATGATCTATGCTCTATGCCATTATCTGTTCCTCTTCTCTTCCCTATTAAAAAAGACAGACCATGCAATTCACTTGGACTTGGTTTTCATTTTTTTCATGTGCTGAGATGAGATGTCCTCCAAATCCAAAACATTGCACCCAACTGAAATTAACGTTAGAGTCTAGAGTTCGTCATGTTCATCATAGTTTTCGTCATCGTCGCCGCTTACATAATGGAGAGTGTTGTAGAATACATTTTCGTGAGTCAACATCTCTTTAAGCGTCAAATTCCCATCTTTGTTATCATCAGCCTGCGGGCAGAATTAAACGAACAAAAAAGCTCAAAAATGAAACCCAAAATTCAGAAACCCCTGAGCTTCTTTTTCAACTGTTAATTGGTTACCTCGTTGATCAGATAACTGGTGTAGTACTTGGTGTAAAAGAGTTCACCGGGGTAGAGATAACGGAGTACGGGTCTCAGTTCATTTAGCTCAAGGTGTCTGCAAAGAAGCTCAATGTTGGTTCTAAATTTTTAGGATCAGTAAAGTTATTTCTAAGAGAAGATGATATGGGAGAGGAGTAAATTACTTGTCTTTGTTGATATCTAGCTCTACGAACTTTTCTTCAGCTGTGGGTGCAATGGCATCAGCAGTCTCAAATTCAGCATAGGCTTTGTAGATGTTGTAAACATGAGCAAGAAATTCCTTGAAGTCGAGTTTTCCATCGCGATCTTCATCCATCCGTCTGCTTCGATCAGGGAAAATAATCAACGATGGAAGCTCGTAAGACTATAACAAAAGTATGTAGAAACAGAGCAATGTCGGAGAACTAACTTCATTTTTTCTCTCAATAGCCATTTCTGAATCTGTTCATTGTCACTGTCTTCTGGATGTAAGAAACTGTAGATCAAGAAATTGGTTAGAAACTCATCGTATCTTTGCAATCTTGATCAACCAAAAATTGAGAAAAATCTGAAATAGGTAAATTTACTCTTTGAATTCAGCGAAATTGAGACTCCCACTGGAATCCCGGTCTGAATTCTTGAATTGCTCCATCCACCATCCAGCTTGACCGTGCTCCATTCCATTTTTCTCTGTTTTCACATTCACCTTTTTTTAATCCATATGCAAACAAAATCCTGTTCTTGCTTTTATAAAATTTGGCTATGATTAAGGAGACTGTAAGAAGATTATATTATATCAATCAATGACAATAAACTTTTGAACCCAAATAGCCAAAAGATTCCAGATTTCTTCTTTTTTCCTTTTTTTTCTCCTTACCGATATCTTCCTGGCTGAATTGAGGCAGATACTCGGTGAAGCTGATAGCCCCATCGCCATTTTTATCGTGCCATGACATGATGTTATCTGTTCTATAGCTCAAACGATTGCTGGCTGCTTTCTCCATCCAATCCCCTAGCTCCTTCCCACTAATCAAACCGTCCGCTGGTGCATTGTCTAGCAAAGGGAACAAAATGACCAATCTCAGCGTGGTGTTTAAAGTTCCTTTGTTGTCAAAATACTCATAGGCATCTTCAACCGTCGGAACATAAGAAATGTGTTCTGGATCAGCGTGATAGGTAACCCATTTCTTCTCTGCTAATCTTTCGATTTGTCGTTTAACTGGAGAAAGCATGAATAAAATTATGAAGGCGGTGGCCAGGAGGGTGTAAATCACCATCTTTGCCATTTCTGACTCTAGAGCACTGCAAATGATAATTTGATGTTTTTTAAATATTTTGTTAGATTAAATGATTTTAGATTTTTTGTACAATTAATATCGTTAGGTAAATATTTAAAGGGATAACAAACAAAAATATTATGATAATATCTTAAAATATTTTTGTTTTTTCTAAAAAAGTTTTAATCGTAATTTTTTTTTCCTTTAATTTTTCCTAAAAGGATTTTAGTGGCAATTTAGTTTTTTTTTCTTTTAATGTCGTGCTTTATTCTTACATCATCCCATTTTTTTATAAGGATTATAAAATTTGATGATAATTATTTCATCACTTCTTTTATTGATTTGTTTAGAATTTTACGGTTAAATTGTTATGATCCCGCTTGGAGCGAGGGCTTAAACCAAGTATATATTAAAGTTGTCCAAACATCTAATCTCAATTGATGCTTGATTGGATATTAATTTTAATTTTAAATAAAGCTGATTTAAAGAAAAAGAACTGAGGAAATAATTAATTTTGAAATAATAAAAATACAAATAACTTTTAAAAAATATATTTGCATCTGTTTTTCAATTTCGTGTTTACATCATATAGATATTTCCATGGTTTTTTCATTTACATATGTTACATAATTATATCATCAATTTCTTCAATTTTAGCATAAATTCACCAAAACCAACTCTCATATAGTTTATGCTAGCATTTATAAAACTCATACTAAGCATCCAAATTGAACAACATGCTCCAATATATTGTATTTAAAGTAAAAAACATTTTAATTTTCACAAAGAACATATAGAACCCTTATGAAAGGAATTGAATTCGTTAACTTTCATTATCTTCTGTAACAGGAGCGTTGGATGTTGCATTTTGAGTTTTCTCCAATATCTAAAAGGTTTTTTTTTTTAATAACTATTTTTATTATCATAGCTAATAAATGTTGAGCTATAGTTCAAGTTTAGACTGCTTTTATAATCCCAAGTCATGTTTTTTCCTCCCACTTTCTTTAATCATAATCATAATCATAATGTGCATGAAGCATCTATTTGATCCAATCATCATGATTTGTAGTTTTTATTTTTTTTTAATTTTATATAAAAATATAGTATTTATAAATTAAAAATTAAAGTAATCACAATCTAATTATTATTTTTCGAATATTTAAATACAAAAACTCCCTATTACAGTTTCTTCAAAGAGAAAAAAAAAAAAAACTCTTTACTACAGTTCTTGTACATGTAATTGTCTGCTGTTCATTTATTCTCTTTCTTAGTTTCCTTTTAAATCACTTTGTTTCTTTTTATGTCTCCAAATGTTTATCTTTTTTTTTTTGGTAGAAAAACGGGACAAATCACCCAAACTATACATCTAGTTCATCCTGGGATAACTAACTCCCATCATATCCGCCAACAAGGTATTACCAATTCCTTGGGGAGGCCGGCTCATGATGGTCACTCCCTTTCTCTGGAAGCAGCTCCATTTGGCGATCCAGTCAGCAGGCATATTTTTCTCTCTAGGAATGTATTTCAGCGACCAAGTCCAAGAGTCATCTAACATTTTTCGGATGGCTTCAACAAGTGGTTGTAGTGGATGGCTTCCATTGACTCCTTTTTGAATGGCAAGAACAGAGTTGTTGTAGTCTGACTCAATTTCCACATAGTTTAAATTTAATTGTCTCGCATATTGGATACCATGAAAAATGGCCCATAATTCCGCAAGGTCAATACTACAATTGCCAATATTATAGCAGAATCCACCTAACGAGTTGCCATTGTCGTTTCGAAATAGACCTTCTGCTGCTGCCACTTGCCTAGTTTGGTCCCAGCTACCATCAGTATTGAGTTTTATCTAGTTTACACCAGGTTTGTCCCATTTTAACTGGATGGAAGTTTTCTCCTTGGGGTTGCTCTGTATTCCAAGCTCTTTGTACCACTCCATCATCACCTTTCCAATAATTTCCAGTTTATTTTCAGAGGGAATTTGGCAATTTGAAAAGACCCGCCTATTCCTCCATTTCCATATTTCCCAACAAGTGATAGCAAAGAGGGAAAGCCATTCCCAAATTCCGAGTGACTTATTCCTGCATTCAATAATATTAAACATTAGCCAGTCCTCCATATTCAGGTTCCAACTCCCATTAAAATGAGATCCAGTCATCAAGGCCTTCCATAAATTTTGTGCTTCCGAGCAGTCTCTTAAAACATGGATAACTGATTCTGATCGGGCACCGCAGATCATACATGAGCCATCATTTGTCAGATTTCTAATTCTTCTATTTTCATTGCAAAGGATTCTGTTACTGAGAGCTAACCAGAGAAAAGTATGGATTTTAGGTTGGACTTTAGGCTTCCATATGGCTTTGGCAATGTGGCTTTCCTCCAAGTAGTCGGCTATCAAACTTTGATAAGCAAAGCTTGTTGTGAATTTCCCAGAAAGAGATAAGCTCCAGATGAGTTTGTCCGATGCTTCGGATTGAAGCTTGACCGGAATACAGCAGATTTTTTCAACAAATTCATCAGGGATATAGTCTTTGAGTTTCCTTTTGTTCCACCCTGTGTCATCAATAAAACTACTCACTTTCAAATCTTCGATATCTTTGTTATGCTTAAAGAACAGGATTTCAGCCAAGCATGTATCATTGTCCATCCATCTATCATTCCAGAAGTTAATTTTGGAACCATCACCCACCCTCCATTTAAGTCCTTTATCCAACACAGAGCAGGCACTATCAATGCTCCTCTAGGTGTAGGAACATCTACCAAATGTATTAGTTGGAGTCCCATTTTGTGGCTTGAGGTACTTGTCAATGAGTAGGTTCTGCCAAATGCCTCCTTCTGTATCAATAAGTCTCCATCCCATTTTAGCTAAAAGCGCCATATTCATATCCCTTGTTATTTTCAACCCCAATCCTCCTGCTTTCTTGGGCTTACAAACAGTGTCCAAATTCATAAGATGGACTTTCTTTTTATTATTAGAGCTACCCCATAACAAGCTTCTAACTAGCTTATCAATTTCTTCACAAACAGTCACAGGAATTTTTGTTGTCTGCATCGTATAATAGGGAATGGGGACCGCAGTTGCTTGAGTAAGAACTGTTCTTCCTACGAGTGAGAGTTGGTTAACTTTCCAGTTTACTTAGCAGACTTGCACCTTTTCAACTAAATTCCAGTATGTCTTTTTTTTAACTCTTTCGTGGATTAAAGGAAGCCCCAAGTATTTTTGAAATGTTTATCTTTGAAATGCTGGATCTGGCCTTTTCTTCTTCTTTTTTTTTTGGACTGTTCTTTTTAATGGGCAAGAAATGTTGTTTGATTGACCATTGACTTTTAGGCTTGTTTTGGAGACCAATACAGTCCGATTGGAGGACTTTTTGTGCCCTGGTGCAAGTGATGCACCAAACATCCTAATGGTGCGGTAAAGTTTGCCTTGCTAGCAAACTCCTTACACACCAAACACCAAAATTTCAATTGGTGCTTAGAGCACCAATTGACATCGATGGGATTTTTTTTCCAAAAAATCTTCTTTCTTTTTTTTTCTTTTTGAAGAATTGGTTTCGTTAATTAATATCCATTTTGGTCATTTCTTGTTTTCATTTCACCGCCATCGCTGTTTTCACCAAACACATATTTTCTCACTGTTAGTTTTAATCTCATCATCACATTTCCAATCTTAAATATACAGTAACTAATCTCATCATTTCAATCGCACCGAAACCAATGTCACCGCTCTCTCAAACATAGTCATTGTCGATTTGTTTGAATTACCAGCCAATATTAAATGATGATGTCACGCCCCGACCCGCCCGGGCCGGCCACGTGGCAACCGCCGTGCTACCTTGAAGTACGTGTCTGCAGCCACGCATCCGAGGCACCGCAAGGCATTGAAATGGATATCATCGCTGCAAAACAAAACTAAGATTTTAATTAGAAATCATTTAATAAAATATTTAATTTATAAGCAACACCAGTGGACTAATTTAAAAGAATACCTACACAGCGGAAACCACTAAACCTAAGCCACCGACGTCTTCTAGTGAGCCTCCTTTCTATAGCTGACTCCGCACGCGAATCTGCATCCATCCACATTGGATACAGGTGAGTGACAAAGGTTCTAAGAGTCTCCATTGGGGTTAGGGGAAATAGGGAAATCCAAAATAAAATAATAATAAAATATAAATTTTTCTTTTTGAAAACTCTTTTTTAAAAACTCTTAAATAAATAAATATATAGATCTCAAATGGGCTGGCATCTCTATCATACTGGAGGCACGACCTGTCGGTCGCGTTACGCCTCACTGCACCGAGGGCTATCTCTTTTCTCATTTATAATTATTTTTTTATTTCTATTTCTCTAGCCCTTTCCCTCGGTGGTACCTCGCTGTGGTAGAACACAGCGAACTGGAGCTCTGGCGAGTTTCCCTACGCGCCTCTCCCAACCAGGCTCGACTCACCGTGTCCCTCGATAGGCGGTCCATGGCTGAGTATCATGTATGCTCTCAAACTCGATCCACGCTCCCGTAAATTGGAGCCCCGAGGAACCCTCTCAAACACTCATCTCCAAGGGCATCATACCCTCAATAATCATAATAATAATATTTCATAAATTATATATATATGTATAAAACATTTAGATTTAAAACATATAAATCACACACACATAAGTTTTATATTTCTCTTTTAAAACATCCCACTCACTGTGTGGGTATATCGCAAACAAGTGTGTGTGCGTGGATTTCCCATATCCCAAAACATTTTTGAAAACATTTATATTTTAAAAATCATTTTAAAAACCTTTTTCCCCAGTGGCTAAACAAAGAAGTCTAGGTCACTCACAGTATTGGGAGGATCGTATACTCCTAAGCGCTCCATGTAGCTTAACCTCCGGAGCATCGCCGCACTCGATTCACCCGGAGCCCTAGTACACGGAAATATACGTTAGCATTCATAAATACATTTATGAATGCACCTATGAGGCTCTAGCATGACCTAAGACTGGGCTTGAATGTGATTCGGGGATTAAAAAAGTGTCCGGGAGGTTTTGGGGTAAAAAATTGGACACTTGATAAAAAATTACGAAAATGCCCCTGGGGACCAGTGGGCCCCACACTCTGGCTGGGCCCGGTTCTAGGCCAAGCAGGCCTGCTCCCTATAGCTGGGCCTAGCCTGGCCTGTTTCTGGGCCCAAAAAGGCCCCCCTTTGCTGATTGGGCCGAAGCCCACTCGGCTTGGGCCCAAAAGGGCCCGGCCGCACGGATTAGGCCAAATGGCCCAGCCCGGCGAGGGACTAGCCCAGGTCCCGCTCGGGACCTAGGCTGGGGGTCTCTCCCGCGTGGGAGAGACTCGGCTCCCGAGTGGGAGCCGTCTGGCACCCTCAGGATCCGAGGGTTTTCCTCGGTTCCCGAGCCCCTCGGTCCACCGATTCGCGTGAAATTCTGGATGAAGGTTCCTCTCACCTCCCACGACACGTTTACAGGAGCAGAAACGAGAATCACAAGCTCAAAGTTCCTAGATCTTAACTCTAAGCTAGAAATCTAACTAAAAAGTTGAAACTAACTTTGAGCTTGGATCTCTCCTAAACCAATACATGGATAAGTGTGAAAACTTAATGGAACGTAGTTCAAGGAGTTAAGAACGACTCCCCAAGATCTCGAATTTAACTTGCGGTTGGTTTTTCCGGATCGGCCAAAAGTCCAAAATTGCTCCGAGAGAGCAGTTGAGAGGAGAGAAGAGAGGGAGAAGAGAAAATGAGAGGGGGAGAGCTCATCTCCCTAGAGCTGACCCTGGGTCGGTTCAAACCATAGAACCGAACCGGAACCATACTTTAAAAACCTTAACCGGAATCGAATTTAAGGTTCCAGTTTTGGAACCGAACCTAATCAGGTTCCGGTTCGATTTTATTTTGTAAGGAATCAAAACCGGCGGTTCCGGTTCTAATTTTATTATTATTTTATTAAATTAATTATATATATAAATATATATAATATATGTTTTTAAATTTATAAATTAAAAATTCTTTTATTATATTTAAAAAAAATTTTGAATTGAGATGACTGATGTCAGTCATCTTTTTGATGACTGACATCAGTCATGTCATTGGTGCCTTGGTGTTTGTGGTCATCAATTTAAACAAATTGATGACCAACTGATGACCGTTGCTGCATTGCACACTGCAGGTCTGCAGCCTGCAGGCTGCACTGCAGCGACGCTGCCGGAGAGGGGAGCGTCGGGTGGGGGGTTGGGGCTATAAATACATGTATCCATTAGTATTTCTCCATCCCAACAATAGCAACTCATCTTCTTCAATCAATTTACTCTGAACTCTCAAGTTACTAAAATTCCTTTCTCTTCAATATTCATCTTTCATCAATCTTCATTTTATTCATTAGTCTTCAATCTTCATCTTTTTTTTTTCACAAATTCTTAATTTTTTTAATCAAAATATTCTCAATTTTTCTTATTCTTTTAATTTATTTTCTTTTTTATTTTATTCTTATTATTTTCTTAATCTTCATCTTAATCTTATTCTTATTCTTTTAATTTTTTAATGGCAAGTGGTAGTGGAAATTCTTCACATTCTAAGGAAAAAGATCATATCCCTCCCACTACTTATGTAGATGATGATTATCAAGATTTTGGTGCGTATAGATATCCACAAAATGCTCATTATACCCCTTTTATTTCCGAAGCCATGTCCAATACTACAATTCCAATAGAAAATCAATCCCAACATAATCCTCCTCAAATTCCTGAATCCGTAAATACGACCGGTTCCGGAAGACGTTCCAAATCTGCTATGTTCACAAAGCACATGACGAAGGTGGAAAATCCTGATGGAACCATAAAAGTCAAATGTAACTATTGCGACAAACAATTTGCTTGGTCAAAGTCTGGAGGGTATGGCACATATCAAAAGCATATAGATCAAAAGCATCCTACCCAATCCGAAGTTGCAAGATCACAAACACAAACACAGCTTGCAAGGTATCCTACTTCTACTAATCTATTATTTAATTACACCGATCAAATAATAGAGAACAATTAGCACGAATGGTTGCGGTTGAGCACTTACCATTTTCTTTTGGTGAAAAAGTTGGTTTTATTAATTATTGTCATATTGCATTAAATCCTTCTGCATGTCGTGTTCCTAGAACCACTCTCACACAAACACTTTTTAAAATTTATAAATCAGAAAAAAAGAATTTGATTAAATATTTTAAAAATTCTCAAGGTCGTGTTTCTGTTTGTGCCGACATAGGGAGTGATCATTGGCGATCACATTTTTATATGGGTGTAACTTGTCATTATATTGATAATGATTGGATACTACAAAAAAGATGTATTGCTTTTAGAGTTTTTGATGAAGTTCATACCGCAGATAATATTTATAGATTGCTTAAAACTATTTTTGAAGAGTATCAAATTGATTCTAAAATTTTTGCAATTGGTTTTGATAATGCGTCAAATAATACTGCATCTATTTCATCTTTAACTAATCTTTGTAGACCTCTTTTTGGTGGTAGATTTTTTCATCAAAGATGTGCTTGCCATGTTTTAAATTTATGTGTTCAAAGTGGGTTAGAAAAACTTTCTGATTTTATTAAGCCTATCAAAATGGCAATTCAATATTTATGGAAACATTCAAGACAAATGACAGCATGGACAAAATTTTGTGAAATTAATGGCAAGCGTCCCATAAGATTTTCACGTGATGTTCCAACTCGTTGGAACTCTACCTATAAATTACTTTGTCAAAGTGAAGACTATAAACAATTATTGTGTAATTTTATGCTACATAATGTTAGGGATATTATTATTTATCCTCATCATTGGAACATTTGTAATAAAATTTGTCAAATATTAAAAGTTTTTAATGATGCTACAAGGGTTTTATCCGGTGTTTATTATCCTACTACACATCTATTTGTTATTGAGGCTATTAATATAGTTGGTGTATTGCATGACTCTAATGATGTTGAATTATTATCTTATGTTAGTACTATGAAAGATAAATGGTTACAATATTATCAAAATATTCTAATTATTTATTTACTTGCATTAGCTTTTGATCCACATTGTAAATTAGATGGATTGAATGAATGTTTAAAACACTATTATTTATATTTAAGGTTAAATGTTGATATTAATATGATATGTACTAGTATTAAAGATTTATTTTTTGAATTATATGAAGATTATGCTAAAATTTATGGCATTAATGTTAGACAAAGTGACACTCCTTGTGAAGTTCCTAACTTATCACTTCCTAGGGGATATCAATTATTAGCTCAAAAAAGAAAAAAGTTTGTAGGTTCATCTTCATCATCCACAAGCTCAAGTCCCGAGCTTGAGAGTTATCTAACAACTTCTTTTGAGTTTGTTGATGATAGTAGCTTTGATATTTTACAATGGTGGAAGGAGCATCAAAAACATTTTCCTATTTTGAGCATCATAGCCAAACAAATCCTTGCAACACCGGTTTCAACAGTTGCCGTAGAACAAGAGTTTAGTGCCGGTGGAAATATATTGGATGAAAGGCGTTCTTGTATGAGTCCTGACTCAATTGAAGCTCAAGCTCTTCTTGATGATTGGACTAAAGCACAATATAGGCAACAAGAATTGGAACGACAACAAGAATTTGAGCAAGAATTTGGTTATGATATTGTCAATGAACAATCCACGGAAGGCGCCAATGGTAGCGACTAGAATAAATAAAGGTAAAAGAACTACGTGAGCTTTGATTCCTCTTAAATTTAACAAAGAGGATACGTAGGCAACTTAATTGTGGTAAGAGTTAAGTGCAAGCTCAATTTTTTTTCTTTGTTTTTTTTACAAATTTTCTTTTTGTATGGAGAGATGAGTTTATATTATCGCTCTTTCCTTGTAATATTTATTTTTTCCAAAATGAAATAAAATAAGTGGAACAATTTTAAAAATTTACATATCCTTGTAATATTTATTTAGTTTATTTTTATAATCTTTGTTGTAAAACTAATTAATTTATTTGATAGTATTTATTTGGAAGTAATTTCTTTTACACATTTAATCTATTTTATTTATGTAAAAAAATGTAATTTTTTTAAAAAAAATCGGAACCGAATCGGAACCGAACCGTTTTAGAACCTAAACCATAACCGGAACCGGATGGAACCAGAACCGAACCAATGCTTTAAGGTTCCGGTAATCGTCGGTTCAAAACCGGAACCGAACTGGGGCCACTACTACATCTCCCCCTATTTATAGCAAGGCCCGGCACCGGGTCTACTCCGGCCCCGGGCCAAACTTTTTCCCTTTTTTGAAACCTTTCATAATTTCGATCCTTGGCCCGATCCACCAACCAATTCACCAATGGATGTCCAATCCATTGGCTATGGACTTAAAGAAGTCCACTTAGAGATTTCATGCATGGTCACCAATATTATCTTCCAACTACGTATTGTCTTAAGCTTATCTTCTCTTCTGATTTGACACAGCAGGACCGACTTAGTGGTCAATTATAACGTCATCTTACACTATTCCGTTCGTATGAAAAGGTCGTACTAGGTCCGGGTGTGTCAGATGAAGTATTGAAGTTCAAAATAGCTTAAACTTTTGGCTAGCTAGCAATTTTTGCTTCAGATAATTTGTGAAGGATTCATTAGAAAAAAAATGGCCTTCATGTTTCAAGTATATTCTAACATGCATGACCCAACATTGATGAGAAAACTGGAAATCAAGTTTTTGAATCATGAAGAGTAATAGTACGCAAGGCCATGAAGGTTAGAGCAAAGACCCTTTTGCTTGAGCATTAAGTAGTTGACACTAAATCTTTTTTGATAGGTTTAAGTAATAGATCAAAATTGATGTGACCAAATTCTTTGATTATAAATGATAAGGAAAAATTAAGTTGACATTAAAAGTCACTTGTAGTGAAAAAAATTTTATTTGTAACTAATAAATTAACACTAAATTAATTTTTATACGTTTAAATCACAAAAAAAGATATTGTATCACTAAATTGTGATAATCAATGACAAAAATATTTTAGTTGTCACCAAAAATTATTTTTAATTATAACTTTTATTTATTGTCACTACTGAGGGAGAAATTATTAGGTAGACTGGTCCCTACTACGTCATCCGTAAGCTCGATCAATGAATTTGTGAAACCTAAAAAATTTCCTAAAATTAAGGCACGAATTTGACACAAGTTTAGTTCCATGTTAAAAAAAATAATAATTTAAAAGGTAAATCTATAAATTTAGACTATAATTATAGTAAGATTTTAGTAATTATATCATAATTATTAAATTATCATAAATTCATTGGTTAGACCTACCTAATAATTTCTTCTAATGAGGTTATATTTTTTGGTATAATTGAAGGTACTGTGACGCAAAGTAGGAGAATGTCAGGGGTGGGACCCTGCCAGCCTCGTTGACCTCCCTAGCCTCTTTGACCACTAGGCCAAGAGGTAGAGGTCCTAATGAGGTGATATTTTTTTTTTGGTGAGACCTAATGAGGTGATATTGATTTAATGGAGGAGAAGATTGGGCCACGTTCTCCGAATCAATTGCATCCACCAAATATTTTTATGGGCTTCAGCCCCTTTTTAAGTCAGAACTCCAGTCTATAATAGAAAGTCTTCAAATATTGTGGGCTGAATTCTGGGCTTTTCTTAGCCCATAACCTTTGTTGTTTGATTTGCAAATTAAAAAAATAATATTTTAAATTTGATGTGGCTAGTATGATCTCTTCTTTGTACTAAGAAAGGAACCACACCGTAAACATAAGTTTTGTTTATATAAATAAATTCTGTTGTATCTCATAAATAAGTGTGAAAATGAAATCAATCCCTTATTTGATTTATAAATGAGTTATACATATACACATAATTGTTTTATTAAAAAGGCAAACATTTTAAATATGAACAGTTAATTTATAGGGTTACTTAGATAAATTAATGTAATCATATCATTTTTAGGGTAATTTTTGGGTTAAGTATATTGGTTAATAATTTATTGATAATATACATATATATATATATATATATATATAATGGCATATATTAAGGTTGTCCCAACATCTAATCTCAATTAGTGCTTGATTGGATATCAATTTTAATCTTAAATAAAACTCAATTGAAGAAAAAGAATCAACAAAATAATTAATTTGGAAATAAAAAAATATAAATGAATTTTAAAATAGATTTGTGTCGTTTTTTAATTTCACATTGACAAATACAGATATTAGTTATATTACCATTGTTTCATTTACATATGTTCGACAATTATATCATAAATTATATAGTTTATACTAACGTTTATAAAACTCATACACCTAACCACCCCAATTGGACAACATGCTTGAACATGATCCATTTAAAGTAAAAGAACTTTTAGTCTATGTAAATAACATATAACACTCAACTTCTTCTATACTTGGAGGATTGGGTATTGCATTTTCAGTTTTCTCCAACATCTAAAGAGTAATTTTTTTTTCTCTTTTTTTTTTAATTGTATAACTAATAAATATTGAGTTATAATTCAAGTTTAGACTACTTTTATAATCCCAACTCCCAAGTCATGTTTTTTTTTCCCTCCCACTTTCTTTAGTCACAATAAATGTGCATTTTATTGTGTTGAACCATATCTATTTGGTACAATTTTCATGATTTGTTTTTTTTTTAATTGTTTATCATTTTATGTAAGAATATAGTATTTATAAATTTAAAAATTAAAGTAATCGCAATCTAATTATTATTTGAATATTTAAATACAAAAAACTCTCTTCTACAATTCTTTTACAACTTTACAAGTAACTGTTTAGTAATGTTTTTCTTTTTTCTTTTTTTTTGACACGTCCCATCTAACCTAGTAGCCAGGGCAGTTACATGTAAGGCAATGAAACCTTGATCTGTTAGTAAAAATTGAATGTAAATACCATTGAGTTAAAGCAAAAACATTTTTCTTTTTCTTTTTCTTTTTTTTTTTAACGGGAAGATTAAGAAAAAAATGGGAGCAATTATATGTCGCAACATCCATGTTTCAAGTTTAACCTTTTTCTTTTCTTTTTATAAGAAAATAGCATAACCTTTTTGGCTAGCTAGAAATTTTTTCTTCAGATAATTGTGAAGGATTCATTAGAAATAACGGCTTTCAGGTTTCAAGTATATTCTAAATATCCATGACGCATTGATGATATTTTGCTTGTGACATTGATGAGAGGTGAGAACTCTGGAAATCAAGTTATGGAAGAAGGAAGAGTAATAGTATGCAAGCCCGTGAAGGTTTAGAGCAAAGGGTCCTGATGTTGATTTAGTTAATGGACGGGAAGATTGGGCCACGATATCGAAATCAATAGATCCACCAAATATTTTTATGGACGGCTTGCTTGCCCCTTTTTAAGTGTAGATATCTAACGACTAGAAATTCCTAAAAAATTGTGGGTTGAACTCTAGAGTTCTGACTTGCTTTTGGTCTAAATTGAAAACCCAAAATGGTTTAATGGATCGAATTGTGGGCTGAATTCTGGGCCTAGTGTGGTTTTTAATCCATAAAAACTTTTGTTTGATCTACAAATTAAATAGATTTTTTTTTTGTTTTAAACAAAGGACATCTCAAATTTTGATTCAAATTAATTTTTTTTAGATCGAGAATGTTAAAGATAAAATCTTTTCAACAAATACGCTTTTAACGATTAAATTTGTATTCACGCATTATCGGAGTAGAGGTTGTTATCACATTAATCAATAGTCGTTAGTAAATTATTATTTTTGATTTAATTTAGTATGATCTCTTCTTTGTACTAAGAGTCTAAGAATACTATAGTAGAACCACACGGTAAACATAAATTTTGTTTAATACTAAATAAATACTGTTATATCTAGTGTGAAAATGAAATCAATCCGTTGTTTGATTTATAAATGAATTATACATATACACATAATTGTTTTATTAAATCATATACATATAATTATTTTATTAAAAATTAAACATTTTAAATGTGAACAATTAATTTGTAGGGTTACTTGGATACATTTATGTAATCATATCATTTTTTAGGATAATTTTTTGGTTAAGTATATTGGCTAATAATTTATTTGTAATATATATAATAACATTAACATATATTAACGTTGTCCTAACCTTTAATCTAAATTGGTGCTTGATTGGATATCAATGTTAATTTTACATAAAACTGAATTAAACAAAAAGAATTGATAAAATAATTAATTTTGAAATAATAAAAATTTAAATAACTTTTAAAATGTACTTTTATGTTTACAACATATATAGATATTTCCATTATTTTCTCATTTACGTAATTATATCATAAATCGTATAGTGTATAGTAGTGTTTATATCATAAATTATTTAATTTCCATTATATAGTTATAGCAATGTAAAAATCTGTTACATAATTATATCACAAATTATAATAGTTTATAAAACACATACACTTTACCATCCAACTTAAACAAATATGCTTGAATTAATATAATCCTTTGGCACTTCTGTGGAAAAAGCAGAATTATCTAACTTTCAACTTCATCTATTTCATGAGGATTGGATGTTGCATTTTAAGTTTATTCCAATATCTAAAAAGTTTATTTTTTGTTGGGTAACTATTTTTAATTGCATAACTAGTGATCATTGAACTCTAGCTCAAGGTCAGACTGCTTTTATAAGCCCAAGTCATGCTTTTTTACCCCATTTTCCAGCTTTCTTTACAATAATGTGCGTTTCATTGTGTTGAATAATCTATTGGTGCAATTTTCATGATTTGTATTTTTTGAAATTTTTCCTTTTTTAATATAAGAATATAATATTTATAAATTTAAAAAATTAAAATAATCACAATCTAATTATTATTTTCTGAATATTTAAATACAAATAATTCTCTACTACAGTTCTTTTACAAGTAAGTGGTAACTGTCTACTGCACATTGGAATGGAAGGTATAGACGTATAATAGGTAGTTAAGGCATCTCCAATCCATCACACCAAATTTTACACCATTTTGGTGTAAAAAGAGAATATTCTTAGAATATTTTAACACCAAATTTTGTTTCACTCCAATGTATTACACCATTTTTTACATCAATCATATTATAATATAACATCTACTATTTAACTTAATATAATTATCTAAATAATTATTTAAACAATTAAATTAATCTATATGTAATTATAACAATATATTTTATTAATTAAAAATAATAATATTAAATAATATTAAATATTTTTCTCATGAATTATTTAATCATATGTTATTATTAATAACTGTTAATATTATGTCACAAATAATTAATAAAAATATTATTTCATATAATTTACGAAATTAAAATATAATCAATAAAAAGATTACATTTTTGTTTTATATTTAATTAAAATATTGTGAACTAGTTATAATTAATTTTTGTTGTAATAGTCGTTGGTGGATTAATCTATGTTTTAATTTTATTTCTATGTTTGTTTAACTTGTGTTTTGACTATAATTTAAGTAAATTGATGTTTAATGAATTTTATTTTGTTTTCATTGAATTCTTCCATAGTTTATCTAATTTATATTTATAATTATTTATAAAAATATATTTAATATTGGTCTCAATTTAAAGATCTCAATGAGATCTTTCTAATGATATATTTTTTTCTTAATAATTCAAAAATTAAATTTAAATAAAATCCAAAATATATAAATACAACAAAAAATTAAAATGATATAAATGTAATAACAAATTAAAATTAAGGTCAAATTTAGAAAGAAAAAAAAAAAGCATCCCACCATTTTGGTGGGATGAATGCAAAAACGACAAAATGCACACTATTTTACCGTTTTGCTGCTCCATTGGAGAAGCTCTTAGTAGCATTCTTTTTTTTTTGCCCCTTTCCATTTAAAAAAAAAGGAAGCATGAAGGCTATACGTCGTCGTTTAAAGATCTGCCGCGATCTGTGACGGCCCCTCTCTGGTCAAACGACGCTTTCAGACATCTAACCATCTAACTAATAACTACTAGTATATTTCAAGTTTTCAACTAAAGAAAAGAAATACTCTCGACGGTGGACAAACAGTGACTGCCAAAGAAAGCGACAGTCTTCCAAACTCTTTTCTTTCTCTTCTCTTTTAAAAGCTCTCCCTTCGGACAACAAACAACAACGCTATCAGCATCCAACAAACAATGGCATTCTCAAAGCTCTCTCTTTCCTTCTCATTGCTCCTTCTTTCCATTCTCTTCATCAACTTATCCCCAGTCTTCTGTGACACTGGTAATTTTTCTTTCTTTTTCTTTTTTTTTTGTTTCCGTTCGAGTCACTTTGTTTCATTTTTCATCCATCCAGATTGTTTGTTAATTTCGACATGCTGGATCTGGGTTTTTTTTTCTTTGATGCTTGAGAAATGTTGTTTGATCGTTGACCTTGTTGATTTGTTTGAAATCTGGGTAATTGTTGGGTTGGTTTCTGCCTTACTGGTCTAGCTGTTCTTTGTAGATGCTTTACAGATATATTTTTTTTGTTATATGGTTATTGAATGGAAAAATATTTTCTTATACAAGAGATCTACATATATTTTGGATGGATATTGCTTTTATTAGACATGATAAATCCATATTTGAAACCCCTTTGAGAACTGGATTGAATGCATCTAATGGATTTTAATAAGATTTTTGCTAATTATAATAACGGTAAGTATTTGAAATAGTTGAGTGTCTTTGATGATCATAGTTTCTTTTACTCGTCCAAATATAGTTGCGGTTGATCCTCTTGTCATTTCTTTGCTTCTTGTTCTCGATCGGGTAGGAAGAGAAAGTTATATGACATTTTGACCTTGAATAGTTCCTGCTTTTTATGGGGAGATCTGGTTTCGTTCCCTTCTCATTATGCCAATATGGTAACAATATTTTGTTGTCTCTGGTGAATAGAGAGGTCATCTCTGATGTGATATATGCCCCTGGAAACTTGTTAGAAATTCACTACTTTAGATCACCATTCAACTTAGTGTCAGAATTGTCAGGTTATAGGTTCAGGTCTTGCCGTTGAGGCGCGGTTGGCAAAGGGATATACAAGAACAAGGCTTATCTCTGGTGGTGACCTAGTCAATGGATCCAGAAAAAAAGCCTATACTTAAAATTTTCCAGGTATAATAATGCCTATTGGTACCTTTAAAATCTTTGGTTATTAAAAAAATCTTACAGATCATGGATGTCAAAGTTAATTTAAAAAGAACCTTGAGGTAGTTGTCAACATCTTTGACAACTTTTCTACTTTGTCTGATACTGATGTAGCTATGATAATCTGTATGTATGGCCAAATATATTAATTAGCAACGATGATCGATGAATAACCACCTGCTAGACTGACCAAATTGTCTGATATTCCAAGCTAGTAGATTTCTTACCAAGCAAAAAAGTTGACCTTTTTCTTGAAAGTTATTGCCCAAGCTTGAAAATACTCAATCTTCTTTGTTGTCAATCCGCCCAAGAAACCTGAGCAATTAGAACTAGGCTCACCTAACCAACAAATGGGAGTTCAGATCGGCCCTGCTTGGGGATCTAAAGTTGAAACTAAATGTTGGCAACGTAGTAATATTTTTGAAGTTCCTGACCATAAATCCACTTTAAGTTAACATGATTAGTTTAGGTTAGATTTTGATCACTCCTTACATGTTGCTCTCTGGAACCAAAAGCTTTCATATTACTCTGACTGTAGAAATCAATTACTAGTTCCCATATCCTGGAATGCCGTTCATCAAGGAAAGTGCGAAGTTGCATGGCTAGTATAGAATAAGAAATGTTCTTCTCTGATATCTTGAGTGATGAGGCTTGCCTAGATAATAAATAATCTGGAGCAATCCAACCTTGGTCTAAATTAATTGGTTTGGTTTGGCTATTTTCCTGGAATTTTCTGCCACATAGGTTCATTCAAGAAAAGGGAAGAAAATTGCTTTCTTTGCATATAACTTGATACCTCAAATATAACTTGTTTGTTCTTTCAAGAAAGAAATGGCTGTTAAAACTATATTTGTTACAGAACTGAGAACACTTTGTTTGCCATTCTTTGATTGATATTTAATCAACGGGTATCATCTTGACCATCTACAGATGAGGATGATAATCTTCTTAAAGGCATCAATAGTTATCGGGCATCAATAAACTTGACAGCTCTGACAAAAAATGACAATGCTGAGTGCCTTGCTGATGAATTGGCTGATCAATTCAAGAACCAACCGTGCACAAACTCCACCGGTGCCAACACAGTACCTGGCACAGAACCTCAGTTTGCCAACTATCCCAACCTTTTAGCCAAATGCCATTTGAATGTCTCCAACACAAGGGATGGAGCGGTAATGCCTGCTTGTGTTTCAAACTTAGTTCCAAATCTTGTGCTTACTAACTTTACACAATCTCAGTATTCTGAAAATCTCAATGACACCAAGTATACAGGGGTGGGGATTGGTTCAAATGGAGACTGGATAGTTGTTATTATGACCACAAGCACCCCTGAGGGAAGCTTTGCTCCAGCTACTTCCACTAACGTAGCTAGCTTGGTTTCCAAGATCGGTCTAATTTATCACATCCTTTTGTTGCTGATGGTTGCTATATACTTGTTATAAGCACTAACTTTCTTTTACGGCACTGTAATTCATTTGCGGAGGGTAACGAGAGGACACTGTTTCATTGTTTCAACTGATAGGAAAATTATGAATTACCAAATACTGTAGAAGAATGAACCATTTCTTTGTAGTTTGATTGTGAAATTGTCATTCATATTATTATTTTCCAAACAATCACACAAGATTACATTTTGCCTGTATTAGTCTCATTTTTTACTCTACTTTATTTTGTTTGTTTTTGTTAGTCTTGCTGGAACTATTTTTCCTTTTAATTTTCATTTCCTACTCTATTTAGCCACGATTGGAAGGAAGAGAAAATTTAATTTTTTACAAGTTTATAATTGATTGATAGAAAAGGAAAATATTTCATTGATAGTGAAGATCACGTTCCAAATATTTTACTAGTGGAAAAGATGGTCTTTCTTCAGTTGTGGTGGAGTTAGATGCAGCACGATGGTCAAGTTTTTGAATAATAATGTTGATAGTCACCGTCCCTGCTCAACCTTGGTTCATGATGCAATTTCTTTGATTAGAGAAAGACTGGGTGAATGGATGAAGGAAATTACTCATATCTAAAGGGGAGGTTCATGATGCAATTTCTTTGATTAGGGAAGGATGGGTGAAGGAAGTTAGGCATATCTACAGGGAAGGCAATCAGTGTGTAGATTTATTAGCTAATCTTGTTCAGAGCTATATTTTGAGTGATTTGCCTATTCCTTCTCTCTTAGAGCATGACATGATGGGAAGAGCTACCCATTCCAGGAGTTTAAGGCTCGTATGGCTTCTTCTGTACCCGAAGAAAAAAATTACAAAAATTACTTGTCCAACAAACTTTGACAATTGTTTGACAATGTGCAATATTTTCTTCATGTACTATAATCTTTCTCCATTTAGTGCATAAGAAGGAATTGAGTTCTTGTACCTTCTTTATCAAGATTGACACATGTTGCAATTTAAGTTTTCTCCAATATCTAATTTTTTTTCCATATATTGAGTAACTATTTTTAATTGCATAGCTAATAATATATATATTTTTTGATACAAGAGGGGAGGGAGATGGCAGGGGTCGAACCCCTGCCGGGTGACTTCCCTCAACCTCTTTTGGCCACTAGGCCAAGAGGTGGAAGTCGCATAGCTAATAATATTGAACAATAGTTCAGAGCGAAAATGACTGCTTTTATAATTCCAAGTCATGGTTTTCTTACACTCTAATCACAACAAATGGGTTAAAGCATCTACTTGGTCCAATTTTCATGATTTGTATGTTTTGAATTTTTGTTTTCTCATTTTATATGAGAATATAGTATTGATAAATAAAAAAAATTAAAGTAATCATAATACAATTTTTTTTTGTGATTATTTAACCGAAGAGAAATTCCATTCTTTATATTGGTATAAAGTCCAATAACAGCTGTAAATAAGTGTCAAATTTCACCGTTCATATAAAAGTCCAATATAATAAGTTCTATTATAATTCCAGTGTTATAATTGAAAAAGGAAAATGCGTTCCTATCATAACACTGGTATTATAATCGAATAAGGTGATCAGTCATCCACCTAATTTTCTGTTACATAATGGGAAAAAGGGTTCCAGCAAAGAGGGAGTAAGGTGAAAAGAGAAAGCGCAAAAGCTATAATTCAACCACATCCGACATATTATAAACTTGGAAGTCCCAAATCTTACTTGATCACTGGTTTTACAATGGAATACATTCCAATGCTAGCAGCTGAAGCTATTGAAAGGAATTTCACTTCCATCGTTACAGAGTAGGAACAAATTTATTATTGTTGCAAATGAATCTTCCATCTGCAGGAACAAAAGTTAGCCTCCAGATGAATTTAGAAGCCTCTTTATTTACAGGAAGCTACGCCACAATACTTGCTTTGATTAAGCACTCTTTAATCTGGCGCGGGTCATGAACAGATACCTTCTAAGTGCGAGCATTAGGACCCATGTGGTCTTTGAGATCTTCTCCTTGATCATTAGAAGCAATGCTGAGCTTAAAACAGTCTTCAAAATCTGCGCTTGTAAGCCTTTGTAAAAACCCAGCAGACCTTCTCTTTTCCAAATGGAATAGAGTGCACCTGAAACTGTCTTTTGATTTTTTGATTGTGATTCCTTGGTTTCATCATCATCATCTGACTCTGCAGCCTGAATCATGACCTTACACCTGTCCGACATTCATACGCCAAGAAAATAAAATGGAAGTTTCACTTCAATCCATGGAATTCCAAAAAATAAATAAAGAAAAAACAATAAAATTACAAGTAAACTGCTTGTAAGTGGGGGCCAGATACTGCTGACTAAATACCTGATAGCTGGGTAAGTTAAGCATGTTGCAATACACTTTGAGACTGCACCCAGCACAAAAGCAGAGAAGGCCGAAAGTGCCACTGGTGATGACTCCGTACCTGTTTTCCCCTTTAGCTGCCTCTTAAGTAGTCTTTGCTTCAATTGATCAAATGCGGTATACTGCACAAAATAGAAAAGATCTATTTTCAGCTTAGTTCATCCTACCAAAAGTCAATATTGATGCTGTATAGAAATAAGGATGTAAAATCAGAATAGAAGACATCATAATGTCATATTTTCGAATAGGGGGGCCCACTAGCCACACTGTTAAGAAGCTAAAGTGGCAAGATGCTACATGAACTCATAAACCAAAATCATACTAGCATAATATGATCTTCAGGATCTCAAAACGGATCAACAATTCAAGTACGCTCAACACAATTGCTACTCAAACAACCTATATTGCTAAAGGCAGAGTTAAGTACCTGAATAGATGGATTCGAAGTCAAGAGAAGAGATATGCCAAGACCATCAAATGCTTCACTCCAAGAGCTTTCCGATAGTGTCTTCCAAAGTCCTTCGGACTTCCCAAATTCACTTGTCTGCATTCTTGAGGATGCTGTATCCAAGGGCTGAAACAGTAAAGTTAGACTCCAATATCTAATGGTGACACAAATTGGAGTACTCATTCTAAAAGGGGAGGAAGGAATCTTCAAAGGATACAGGGGTGAACATGAATATTCATGGAAAAAAGAAAAGTTCCTCCTCCATTAGAGTAAAGAATCTATTGAGTGTGATAGCCATTATCCTTATACTTTTCCTTTCAATCTCAAGAAAGGTGCATGATAGATTTATTACCGACGTTTGCCAGTTATGACTCTCCCCTAAACAACAAATTCTAAGTTCGAACTTCCAAGAAAGCAATAACTGCAATATATTACTTCCATCTAATATTTCAACAAGACTCCATACATGCAAATCACAGTTCAGTTAACGAATCTAACAATAGAAATTTCTTCAATGTTACACCACAGAATATGGAAGACACATGCAAAATAAACTCCCTGTTAGATATTCATATTCTGATCATAAAATACTCAAAGTATAATTACCATAGTAACTACAACAGTACAAGCCCCAGCAGCAGCAGCAACAATCAAGTTTGCTTTCGTACCGATATTCTTGCTTCCACTTTTCTCCAAGTACAGTCTCTTAAAGAAGCTGTATCCATAAAAGTAGATAAACTGTGAAACAAAAGACTGCAGATTTTTCGTGCCAAGGCCCTGGTATAATGAAAGAACTTGACCAGTAGAAACTGCTTCCCACAGAACATCAGAAATGTTCCTGCACGATCCAAGGCATACGTCAACATTAAACAAGACAATCTTTTAAGTTTGGGCTGTATCCAATAATAAAAAACACATTATACAAAATTTCCATTTAAAGGGGCCTACTTTAGTTTGATGTCCAAGCATGTCAATTTCGACATTGGAAAAAAAAAAAAAAAACTCCTTTTGACTTTCCACTTGATAATTTCATAAACAAATCAGAAAACAGTCGGCTTTACATGGAAAAACAAAATCAAAGCAAAGCGGAAAACACGTAAAAAAGAGCTAAGCACAAAAGCATGGTGAATAAAATATCCAAAGACTTCAAGTGGGACCCAGAAGAAGGAGGAAAAGAATCTAAAAAGCTTGTAGCTTGCAGGACTTGGACCTGTATTTTTGTTGATGATGAGCTCTAACTTCAGCTTGATACTTGGATTTACAAGTGTCGAGAGGGTACAAAATTGTGGTGCTAACCAGAGCTCCAACGGCTCCCGATGTTGCCTCTGACAAAGACTCTAGATCAAACGCCATCTAATCCTCTCAGCATCAAAAAAAAGCGCCACAATTATTCTCCAATGAAAGTATCCAAACCCAATCCAAGAGTTTGGGAGATATGGGCAATGAATTGAAATGAACTCAAATAAATAGGCTTATAACAGAGATTGAACAAGTGTAAAAGAAGGAGAAGGAAGAAGAGGGCGTAAATGTGACAATGACGCTGATGACTCACGCGGAGCGCAAAATTAAGAACGTGAAAGACGTTGTTCGGTCCGGGCAGTGCGTTAGGGAGAGGTTCGGCGGTTGGGACAAGGAACCATTTAACGTATCTACTCGGGAGTCGGAAACGTGTGTGGGCTTCTCTTTTTGCCATTCAGGGTTTGTCCTTTTTAAGGGATGGACTATGGGCTTACGTCAACTTTTTCGGTTCTGTTTTTATTACGGGTGTCGGGTTACCCATTTTGTCGCCCGGTCTTTTTTTGTCCTTTTTAAAATGATTTTCTTTTATAAGTAAAATCGAAAAAGAAAATGAAACTTTAGGTTAGTTTTGTGAAAAAATGTGAAAAAAAAATAGTAAATCAGATTAATAAAAGAGAATTCATTCTAAGGATTTGAGTAATGTTAGATAAGCTTGTACAAAGTGATGCATTTATATTAATAAATGTTGGTTGATGTGATAATAATTTCTAATTCGATAATGCTTCTGACTTGACAAAAATTAATCTTCATTCAAAGATTAGTAGAAAAAATAAAGAAATTGTCATGTCAATGAGTTGAGCCTAAATATTAAAAATACTAATTTTTTTAAATAAGAAAAAACACTTATTTGGGATCCAATATAGTTTGGCTCCAAATTAATCAGAACCCAATATAGTTGCCAAATATCTTTGGGTTTATATTGAGAAAAAGGCATGTTTGTTATTCTGGATTATATTGAATAGGATGATAAGAAAAATTACATGTAATTTATAATGTGATTCTATAATATTAACATAAATTTATATAGATTTATATTGTGAGGAGAATTATTCATAGAATGACTTAATCCTCTAAAAATAAAAAGAATTATCTCATCCTATAAATAATACCCCCATAATGCAGATTTACATCTATATAAATTTATGTAAATATTATAAAACCATATTACAAATTACATATAATTTTTTTCATTCATCTCATCCATCGGAATGTCAATTTGCCCTGTCCTTGTTGAAGAACCCAATTCGCTGCCCCGATGGGGATGAGGTCGGGGATGGGGACATCATTTTATTCCCCAATGGGGTCGGAGACAGGGACGAGGAATACCCTCCCCGGCCCATCCCTGTCCCCAAATTCCTTTTTGAGTTATATAAATATATATATATATTTATATATATATATATTATGTTTATTAGCAATATATAGATATAGATTTTAACCCAAAGAAATATAAAGATATATATTATTTTTTTAGAGAAATATATACTATGTATTATATTTATACTAAATGCAATATATCATGATATATATAACTTTAAATGAAAACTAAATGATAATAAAGTTATTTTTATTAACAAAAGACGTACTTATTATTATGTTTATAAATAATATTATGTTTATGTAAATTTTTATGGCATTTTTATAATAGAATAGTAAAATATACTGTTTAATAACATAATATAAACTATATATATATATATAAATCAAGGTCGCGAATTCCCTGTCCCATCAAATTCCCAAGGTGATTAGGGGTGGGGAAAAATCCCTCTTTGAACTTGGAGTTGGGGTCAGAGACGAGACGGGTTAAGGAAGTCGGGGTCGAGAACGGAGGATATATCTCCGCATATTCTCCGCTCTATTGACATCCCTACTCATCCAATTTAATTTGATATAATAAACATATCCAAAATATACTATATAAAATGAAGCGAAAAAGAGAGTATTCAAATTAAAAACTATATTATTTCCCAGGGCCAATAAATTGGGCCGCTTAGCCCATGAACGTCCAATATAGTAAGTCCAACGGACCAATATTTTTACAAGTAGTACTATATTATTTTTATTTGCTTAATAAAACGGTAAAGTGGTTCGTCTCTTTTTCGTAGTTCCATACGACAACCAAACTTAACGGTCAATAACATAAAAAAGCGGCCATAAACCCCAAAATTTTGAAAAAATAATCTTCAATAGTTCAACCTCATTATTTTTTACTCATTTTTTTTTTAATTTTTTTAAAAAAGGCACTTCCCTCTCCTTCTGTTCCCTCTGCATTCAAATTTCTCACTCTCACTCTTCTCCTTCTTCTCTCTCGCACTCGAACCCTAAAATATTGAAATCTTATATCAAAGAAACCTAAGAGAAAGTAAGGGCTATTTAAATCTAATGCAGGATTTTGTTGGATCGGTTCGCCGATCCTTTGTCTTTAGGTCTTCAACGTCCGGCGACGATGTCGGTGGAGGACTTGGAGGCTTTGTTGAAAAGATCGGCGCTAGTATTCGCAAATCGAGAATCGGCTTGTTCGCTAAGCCTCCAGCGCCACCAGCACTTCCACCTGTTAAGAAAACTGATGCTCCGCCGATCCGGTGGCGGAAGGGCGAGTTTATTGGTGGTGGCGCGTTTGGTCGCGTTTATATGGGGATGAATCTTGACTCCGGCGAGTTACTTGCAGTTAAACAGGTCAGTTACTCTCAATTGATCGCAACCGTTTTGTTTTTGTTTTTGTTTTTGTTTTTAAGTGTGATTTTATCTTAAATTTATGTTTGTGGATGCAGGTTTTAATTGCCGCGAATGCTTCAAAGGAGAAAACTCAGGTAAAATAGGATCTTTCCATATAATGTTTCTGAGAAATGAGCTTAAAACTATCAACTTGAAGACAACTTTAATTGAATTGATTTTGGATAGGCTCATATTAGAGAGCTTGAAGAAGAAGTGAAACTACTACAGAATCTATCACATCCAAACATAGTGGTAAATATAATTTTGTACCTTTCTTTGGATTTTAATGATGTGAATTATTCATACATTTCTTTGGATTTTACTGACGTGAATTATTCATAAACAATTTTTTTTTCTTTCTTTTGGTTTTTAGAGATATTTAGGCACCGCAAGGGAGGGCGATTCTTTCAATATTCTATTGGAGTTTGTACCGGGTGGATCCATTTCCTCACTTTTGGGAAAGTTTGGATCTTTCCCTGAGTCTGTAAGTTATTGTTTTGTGCTTAACTTATAGAATGTTTGGTGTTTCCCCTTTTTTTGAGCCCATGGTCTAATTTTTGTTATTGGTTTGCTAAAACAGGTAGTAAGAACGTATACTAAACAACTTTTATTGGGACTGGAATATCTTCACAAGAATAGAATTGTGCATAGGGACATCAAGGTACCTTCTCCTTTCTCGTATGAAACTGTTGTGTGTTTGCCTGGCCGTTTGATTCGATATTGCACTTTGTATTCAGGGTGCAAACATTCTTGTGGACAACAAGGGATGCATCAAACTTGCAGACTTTGGTGCATCAAAGAAAGTTGTCGAGCTGGTAAGAAAACTATGTTGCTTTCATTTCTATTCTTATCCTAAAAGTTATTATTTTGTATTTAGAGTGATGGCTTTCTGTTTCTTCAGGCTACAATAAATGGTGCCAAGTCAATGAAGGGAACTGCACATTGGATGGCTCCTGAAGTTATTCTACAAACCGGGCATAGCTTGTAAGAAAATTATGTAGCTTTATTTTGTTACATATGACACGCCTTTTCAAATTTGTCTCTAGACTGGTCCATAGGATGGTTTTGTTTCCGTACTTATGGTTTTTTTATTTTGGTAGACTGGTCCATAGGATGGTTTTGTTTCCGTACTTATGGTTTTTTCATTTTGGTTTGCTTCTCTAAAGTACCATCTCTCAACTCTTTTACCAACTAAAATGTCTGAGGGATCAACTGCTGTAATCTTTTTCATGTATTGCTAAAGTCTTCCTTTTCCAAGATAGAAACAAGAATACAACATAAGCAGCTCATGATAAATTAGCGAATATTTCTTGCTCCTGATCTAAAACATATAGAGTTGCGCAGCATGTCTTTGCTTCCTCTTCCTCAAATAAATAAACTTTCCTGCTTTTAGTTCCTACTATCTGATATTAGATGCTTATTTTATTTTGTACTTCACCTTTTCAGCTCTGCTGATATATGGAGTGTTGGATGTACTGTGATTGAGATGGCTACTGGAAAGCCCCCATGGAGCCAAATGCAGGAGGTATGTGCTTGAAGCTGCTAGAGAGCCTTCATAAGTATGATTTAATAAAATAATCTAATTAGACTGCATTTTGGCTTGTAATGTTTCCTTAGCTTAAAGACTGAAGTCTGAACTGGTCTCTGTTTCAGGTTGCTGCTCTCTTCCATATTGGGACAACTAAATCTCATCCACCAATCCCTGAGCATCTCTCGTTTGAAGCAAAGGACTTTCTGTTAAAATGCCTACAGAAGTACATTCTTCATATCTGTTTTTCTTGCGTTGTTAACTTTTATGTTCTCTTTATCCATCCTTTGCTTCCTGAAGAGTCCATCAAAGTAGGAAGTTTACTGACGCATAAACTTCAAGACGTTCATGTCAGTTTTTTCTTTTAAACTATAGTTGCTGTGTCAAGTCTTATACTCATCATTTTTGGTGCCAGGGAACCAGCACTTAGACCTAGTGCCTCAGAATTGCTGCAGGTAATTTGAAACCATTGACCACCTTTTGCTTGAATTGTTCCTAGAATAGTCACATAGAGTTTTACTAACTCATAATTTATCGTCCTTGTCTAAATGTATGTAGCATCCTTTTGTTATTGGGAATTATCAGGAACCTCATCCAGTGTTTCGCAACTCAATTAAGGTAGGTAAATCTAATTGCATTTAGCTTTATTAGTTTGGTCTTTCTGTTCTTTTAACCTTTCCTTATCAATGTATTAGGAACCTGGAAATCTGGTGATGACATCTGGGATAAACCTGAGGAGCTCGTATGTATCTTCATTTCATGGGTTAAGTGTATTTTTTTCCTTTTCCCTTTTTTGGGGGTTGGATTTTGACTCTAGAAATTATATTGATGTCACAGCATAAATTCGGAGATCAGGTCAACCTGCACAGGTTTAAAGGATGTTTGTGAAATGGGTAGTGTGAGGTGCTCCACAGTATACCCTGGGAAATTATCAGAACCAGGATCCTATTGGAGGGCTAGCAATTGTGATGATGATATGTGCCAGATAGATGACAAAGATGATCTTGACTTTGGTGCTTCAGTAAAGTTCAAGTCTATTTTAGCATCTACTGACTTGAATAAAGTAATCAATTATTCTTGAAGTCTCTGTTCTTGTTCAGATGCTTACAATTAGCTAAACAAATATGCTTCATTATTTATTTGCATCAGAGTTTTAATCCCATGTGTGAACCCACCGAAGATTGGCCATGCAAATTGGATGCAAGTTCAGGGCTACAGAGAAGTGGGGTAAACATGTCTTTGGGTGAAACAGTGGTGGCTGCTGGCAGTCCAGGAATGTCCGGTAAGGCGGAGAATGCTTTCACTTTTCCACTTGGACCAACAGCTGCTGATGATGATGAAGAAGTTACAGAATCAAAAATTAGAGCCTTCCTGGATGAAAAGGTATATTTTGTTTAGAAAATTAAGAATTGTCCTTCATTTATGGATGAGTGACAGACTGACTGTCATTTAATTTTTGCTTTATTGCCATGGTTCAATGGTAGAAGCTAACTTCTGTACTATTCCTTAACCAGGCTCTAGAACTGAAGAAACTGCGATCTCCTCTAGAAGAGTTTTATAACACATTGAATGGTGTTCCGCCCACTCCTGTTGGAACTGGAAATGGAGAAAATTTTCTGAACTTACCTCCTAAAAGCAGGTCACCTAAGCGGTTGCTTAGCAGAAGACTCTCTACAGTTGCTGATGCTGCCAACATAGCCAGCCCAAAGAGTCATTTGTCAAAGAATGTGGCTGTCCATGATCAGACTCTGCAAGAAATCCAACCACCTCCTGTTGTGGAAGGCAATGGACTTGTTCTTAATTCTCAGCAAGAAACGTTTAGTCCTAGGTGTGTTACTACTTTGAGGTTGGCTTTAGCTTATGTCCTCCTTCCAAAAATGTTTCTGCTCCATTTTCTAATCTGAGAACGACATTGCAGCATGAGCTTTTCTGAAAGACAAAGGAGATGGAAAGAAGAGCTTGATCAAGAGCTTGAAAGGAAGCGAGGCAAGTTCTATTTCTCTGCACACTATTTCAAATTCATTTAAGCTTGTTAAGAGATTTGGTGTTTGAAACTTAAAAACTGAAGTTGGCCATGGTGAGGAAATGATAAGGGCCAAGTTCAAATAGTTTTCTTCCTGTGTTTGGCATGATCCAAAGTCAATTGTGTTTGTAATGACTTAATCAATCATGTCTTGTTTCTCTTGCCCATTACAACGTTCTGCTTGTTCTTGTTTGGTTAAAGATCATAAGTGTTCAGATATGTTATTTCTCTTTTATAGCGGTATAACAAGCAAAACGTCTATTGCAGAGCTGCTGCGGCAGGCAAGTGCTGGAGGGAAGACATCATCTCCAAAGGATAAGTTTCTAGTTCGACAAAGAGAACAAATACAGTTTGCATTTCCTGGCAAGTAAATGTATATTGTATCTTACCTGTACTTGTGTTAGTGCCCCATGGAAAAAAAGAAGTTCATTCCTTTCCATTGGGACTGTCCATTTCTGTAATCTATTTTTGGTGAGAATGGTGCCCAATAATATGTAGCGGTCACTCTATAGATATGCATGAGTAGCAGGAAGTGTAAATCTTCCTCTCCGCTGTAGCATTCCCTTGTCCAGCAAAAGAAATTTAATATAAGCATTTGTGTATGCCTTTTCCCCCCTGTTTTTGACCGTTTCCACTTCTTTTGAACTGATGTATGTTACCGAGGGATTTAACAAACAAATATAACATTTTTCTATTTCTCTTTTTTTTTCTCTATATTTGTTGAAACTGAGTTGTACATTCCATGGGTAAAGCTGGAACGGTCAATTGTATTGTTCTATGGTTTCAACTTTCATCACATCTTGATCTTGCTGGAGGTCACTCCTCTCCTTCTCTCCTTCTGTAGATAGGTAAAAATGTGATAACAAAGAGCAAAACAAGTGGATTGGAGCAAGCAGCGTAATTGATTGCATTTTGTCAGGTCAAACTAAAGCAAAGAGCAAAACGAGAGAAGAAAGCCCACCTCACAGAACAAAAACAAAGCCCACAAGGCAACGCAACTAGACTTCGGAAGATGGTGAAGGCCGAAGACTAATATACTAGATCATCATTGGGCTAAATCCAACTATAGTTCCAAGCTTATGGGCCGTAAGACTGAAAGCCCACACATCTAAAGCCCAAATTAGGAGGGCTACGTACTGTATTTACAGAATGCGTAACCAAAAAAAGGAAAAAAAAAATTGAAGATATATAGTAGCACAGTAACATAAAAAACTTATCTTGATTTTCTTGTTATTTACATATGCAATATTACATGAATTTTTTATTGTTTCCCTGGAGTCTGGAGACTCTGGACTCTGATTCCGACCATATTTATATTGAAGACATGTCTTGTCAAAATGCTTAACAAAATCTAGCTAGATTCATTCCCCGCCTGAGGAGGAGAAAAAGGAGAAAAAAGAAGTGCACTTTTATTTGGCACAAGACATATATACATCACATCATATATGATATAGGCCACTTTGAATTCCAGGAATTCAACAATGTTTTTATCAGGCACTTGATATATAGATTCAAACTTTTCATGAATTCATTGTACATTTTTTTCCTCTTTCTGGGGCGATGGCCATGGGGGGTCCAAAGGAATTTGAAGTTGATTGAACCTTGAGCATGTGCAGCCACCTGCCTTCAAGATATTGAAATCTGACCAATTAACCCTAATTACATATTGCAGATGAAATAACTGTTGAATCTGCTTATTGAAACTTGAATCCTAAATGTTTGAAAATGACTTTTCAAAGTTATATTCCTTGCAATTAATGCAAACTTATGCATGCACCGAATCTGCTTTTCTTGATATTTCCCTGTCTTATATATTCCATGCTTTAAGAAGAAAACATATACCGAAAACATATGTTTCTCACAAAGAAATCTAATGATACATCTTTTTTTTTTGTGGACAAATGGGGTCAACGATCCAAATTAAATGGACATAATCTTAGGGTGAATCTAATTATGATATTTTTGAAGAAATCATACAGATGCACCATTTGTTGGAAGTCAAAGAAGCATGAGTTAAGCAAGTAATCATTTGATTTTATTGTTTGGGGAGAATAGAGAACAGAAGGGATCACTATACATATTGAGTCACCCAAGGTTTGAGTATGGGGCTATGGGCCTCCCTTAAATTTGTCCTCTTGCTTCCTAATTTATGTACAGATGGAACCTGCCTTTGGCATGGTTTTCTGTCAAAAGATCCCAAAAAATCTCGAAAAACTCTTCTTGTTCCCCGAACAATTGATGCATTTATATTCTTTTCTGGAAAATTTTTATGATGTTGGTAGGTGAGGCCAAAAATATATAATGAAAAAGCAAGGTATAATTATATATAAGTATTGCTTTTGCATGGAGTGGTGAGTAATTTTTTCTGGAAAACAGAAAGAGAAGCATGGAGGAAAGCAGAGGGAAAAGCACACTTTTATATATTGATTGATGACTTAACTCTTTGAAATGATAAGAAGAGACCAAAGTGCATGAAAAGATGTTTTGTGTAGGTTGTAGAGGAGGGCGCTTCCGTTTCTCCTTTGCAAAGGGAAGAAGGAAAAGGAAAAGAAAAGAGAGATCCTGCAGATGTGAAAGACCCAGATCCTGGGAGATCAAAATGACTATGAATGATCATACAAAAGATTATTTGAGAGATATCAGAGAAAAAAATCAGACAAAATGATTAATATCACATTTCATAAACTTAGAAACTAATACAATAATAATTCGTGTCATTAGGTTCTGATTATACCACAATTAACATTATATATATATATATATATGGATTTGGGAACATTATGTTTTACTTTAAGAATGGTCCAGAGCTATATATACACACCTTCTACAATCTTTTTTCTCAAATTTCTTTTCAGGTTTCCTTTTTTGGTTAAAATAAAAAGATGATCCAACTTGGTTTACCTTTGGTTTAGATTTTAGAAGAAAATTCCATGATTTTTCTTATGATAATGTACTAGACAGCTGGTCTCTTTAAAAAAACCCAATTTTTGTTGTATAATAAACAGTTAATCATCACCTAAGAAATGGTTGAGAAATAAGAATCACTAGATTCTTAATTTTGAATATTCTCAATGTAAAAACTAGAAAGTATCTAGGAAAAAGCGAGGCCAAGTTGCCTAACTTTTCTCTTTCCAAAAGCAACCATAACCGAAAAAATGAACTCCACTCGTCTCTTCAGTCTCCTCCCCCTCTCTTTACTACAGCCCTTTTGGTGCATAAGACATAAAGCATTCCATACCTTCGGCAATGCTAACAAAAAAAAATCTCAAAGGATAAGCTCACATAATAATCTCAAATGGAAAGTGGTCCTAATTGAAAACCAGCAGCTCAAGAGACCCTTTCGGTGGCTTAATTAGTCCCTTTGCTCTTATCTCTTAAATTGTGTTTTTTTCACTCTTAGCTTCAATCTGTCTCTGGCCAAATGAAACTTGAGTGTGAGTCTAAAGGAACCCTAGCCTATTTTTTCTCTTTGTTTGAGGATTTCCCTCCATATAGATTAGTGCATGAAGATGACTTATGCAAAAACCTAGAGCAATATTAATGAGACTTTGCAGTCGGGGAAAAGGACAATGGGGCAATTGATGAAAGGATTGAGGATTGAAGGAGGTTCAATTGCTTTTATGTGGAATTTTATCCATTGAGATGTTGACCATGTGATTTTGCCACCACATAAATGATAGAGATCAGAGAGAGAATCCCAATTTTTCATTTTGTGTTTCAAAAATGTGAAGGCGAGATTCCAATGCACTGCATATTTCCTTTTCTTTCCAGATGTACATACATATTTGTGTGTGCATATTTGCATTTACGCGTTCTCCTTAACACGCAGCAAATTTTTATTTGTTTTGTTTCAGTGGTGGGATCCTCCCATCATTAATTCAATTCTGTTTATCCATTTATTAGTACTAATTTTTACTAGTTTCTGTAATTTATTAGAGATTTTTTAAAAAAAAATTATTTCTTTTGATTATTTAAGCACTAGGATGTGAATGGATATGATAGAGACTATCTTAATAATTGAAACATGCAAGTTTGTTGTTGTTCATTACTAGTGGGGGCCTACTATGTTATATCCATAGGAAATTAGTCAATTTTGTTGTTCCCTTTGAGCAAATAAATTAAAGGCTTTTTCTTCTTCTCCTTCTTCTTCTACTTCATTTTCATCTCAAGTTTCGATTTTCTGTCGTAAAAATTGAATGGGTATGAGTGAAGAATTAATATTGGTGGTGGGGTCTAATGGAGGAGGATGAGTAGCTTTTACATGACAGTGGTGGATCCCCTGTTGGTGACGCCATGACCAGGTTGACCCACCGGACACAACCCGCCCTTTTCCTTTTCATATGGTTTGCCCTCCACCCTATTCTTCTTTTTTCTCCTATTTCCATTGTTCCCCTCAAAGTAAAAAAATTTTCCAATTATATACCTTCACTGAATTTGGATATAAGAAAACCCGATTTGCTTAGTTTTAGGATTCGGTCATCTTGTTTAAGGGTTTTATTTTGGTTTAATATCTAAGTTGGTCTATAAATTAATTTACATAAAAAAATAATAAATTAATTCTTAAATTTTTATTTGATATAGACTGGTTCTTAAACTTTTATTTTGAAACAAATTGATCTTTTGATGAAAGAAAACTCAACAAAAAAACCATCAAAAATTGACAACCATAATTTTTATTTTTAAATTAAAAACTTAACATGAAAAAATCATGTTAGTACCAGATAAGGGATCAAACGGTTTTCATCAAGTTTTCGACTATCTAATGATCAATCTGTCCAAAATAAAAATATATGGATTAATATATTTCAAATAAAAATTTAGAGACCAATCTATCCTTTTTGAAATAGTTTAAGGACTAAATTGGGTATTAAGTTGTTTTATTTTTACATATTAGAGATTCTAATCTTGACTTGCATTCCTCTTCTTCCAATGGAATAGCTCTCTAATGTATCACAAAAAACAAAAAAAAAATCCCATTTTACTTGTAGATAGTTTAATACTTTGCATGTTGAATTAACTTCAAAATTTCGATTTTGGATTAGTCCATTGAAAATTTGCACTTATTGCTTGCCACTACAAAAACATTTAAAAAATATTCATTTTATTGTCAATTTGGGGGAGAAAACAAGCATTTGGCAAGGAAAAAAATGCACTTAATAACAAAGGGAGTGAGACATCTTCCCACACATCCATTTTTTTCTCTTAATTATAACCAAAAAGGCTCAAAAGCAATACATTTTGGCCCAATAAGTGTTGAATGACAATTAGCTTTCAAAATTTTCTTTGGGTGGGAAAGATAGTGGAACTTTCTCTTCTGTGTGGATGTGTACGATTGGAAACTAAAGATTCCAACTCCTTAACAACCAAGAATGCTCTCAAAGTAATGCAAAAAATTGAATAATTCAACTTTTTCTTCAAAATGTCCTAACAAAAATTGATGGATTCACCTAATATTCTACACGTGACATTCTGTGATTGGTCACCAATCTTCAACATGGATTAGATCAAGGATGATTTGTTGGATTGCATAGTGCAAAATGAAATACTTAGTGGGAAAGGAAGGAAATTTTTTTTTTTTTAAAAGAAGCAATTAATAGAATGAGATGTTAAATCCCCTCATGAAGGTTAACTTTTATGCACCACTTTGCAAGTTGGTATCGGCTATTTGGAACTTTAATGTCTGATTACGTAATTTTCAAAAAGAAAACAGGGGTTTTTTGCAATTTTTCAACTTTTCCTTTTCTCTCGACACAGATAATTTTGTGGATAAAGAATTTGTTGCTCCCGTTGCATGCAACTTTTTCATTCATTATCACAATATATAAATATATATATATATATATATATATTATATACTTTTTTTTACTTTCCATTGCGAAGGAATTCAATCACGTGTTTGTAGTTTGGAAGGGACAAAAAAATAATAAAAAAATGGAATGCATATTGGTTAATTGTTTTTAAAGCCGGCTCTAGGTTATTAACTGCTTGTTTCTTATATATTTATTTGGCTTAGACACCCAACTAGAAATAATTTGTTAATTTGTTATACTAAGTTGTAAAATAATGTCAGGATCGAGGAAATTAATAAAAAGAAAGAGAGCAAGGGATTAGTTTATGTGATCATATAAAAAGAGAAAAACAAGATTTTTTATTTGTTGGAGAGAAGAAAAGAGGGGTTAAAATCAATCATTTTCTTTTTTTCCTTTATTTTTAAATTAATTTTCTGCCTAATAATATATAGCTCATATGATTTTGTGTTGTAAGCCATGTTCAAGACACGATGATGAATGCATATTCACAAAAATGCAGAATCTCGGATGAATATAGGGTAATTAATTATGCCAATAATTTATACCATTTTCAAGCGTCAATCCTTCATACTAAATATTATCCACTCATCGCATGTCTAAATCCAACCCAATTTTTCAAAGCCTAATTAATGTCTTACAGTCTTACTTACAGCAAACTGTTAGGACCACTAAATTTTTGTTTGCAATCTTTCGAATTTTGTTTTATAACTTAGGGTCTTCAAATAAAATCTTTAATTTAACACTACAAAAATGGCTTAATTTATTATGTTTGTTAATAAAAAGAGGTCGAAATGTTGGACCAAAATAGTATCTTAGTAGGAAAATGAAATGAGTCAAAAGATTTGCCATATCAAGCCCGAATCTGCGCGGAAAGGCCAAGAAATAGAGTGTCTGAATTCCAGCTTCTTCAAGTTCCCAACCGGCCACATTTCAAACCAATAAAGTGGTCGTGTTGAACGTGTCCAAATCAGGGGAAATTGATCCGTATAATAATAATAATAACTGAAAAATCAAAATATCCCTTAAAAGGCAATCTCAGGCACATGCGGGAGCGGGTACGGTTTCAACAGATTTTCAACAGCTGCAGTCTGCAGATTAGATAATGCAGAAGCTGAAAGATTATAAAGATATATATGGTATCAAGCCAGCCAGTGCAAAATTTAAAGTCGGTGGTGGCTCCGGCTCAAGTCATCGAGTGGTAAGTGCATGGGGAGATCAATATTGAATACTGAATGCGACCCACCCAAGATACTAACTTCACCCAGCGAGCTTCACATGTTTGCGCATTTTTTTTTTCTTTCTTCGTGCTCGTGGTTTCTTTTGGCAGACAGCCGAAGAACAACGCAAAAAAATCCAAAAAATATTTGGGGTTAATTATAAAGCGTAGCATACGAATCGTACATCAAGTTGCTTGCACTTTTTTTATGCTGTTTCGATCAGCAAGTACTGTGTGCTTCGCTTGCAATGAGCAAAAGCCATTTGCATTGCTTGTAGTAATTATTATCTATCTAAGGCGTCCCCTTCGCCTCAAGTTGAGGGGAGCCTCTGACGAGTGACGACTTTCAATTGGGAGATAAATTGAAGGCCGGTCTTTTTCTGCTTGTCGTCGCCACTCTTTCTCTCTCTCTCTCTCTCTCTTTACTTGCAGAAAAGAAAGGAAAACTAATTGAAAGCCAAATATGCTTTATGTAGATTTGTCCGGGCGTACCGTACGGATGCGAATCTTCCTTAGATAGTGTTTGTTCCTGTTTTGCTTTGGCTTGGCTTGGTTTTGGCTCCGTTAGTTCGCTGTTTTTTAACCTATTCATTTCTCTCTTGGGGTTATATAACGGTAAAAATACAATGGCCGCAAATCTTCTAAAATCTAAACACTGACCAGTCTTGCTTGTTGTATTAGAACCGGCCGAACTGCCAGAAAATTTCGGACTCGAGATTCTCTCTGTTTTTTTTTTTTTCAATAATATCTGTAAAATGTGGAATTTTCAAGTCAAGATTTTACTCCTCACAATGCAATTGTATACATATTCATAAGGATAAGGTGACTCAGATCATACTCATCTTTTATCACAATCATCTAATGTATATGTTGGAATTATCCCTCCACCAAAATTTGTTAAAAGTTGAAGAATTCATATAAGAGGTATCGGGTTCAAAATTTCTCATTTCCTAAATAAACTCATTTCTCTACTTTCTATATACCAAAAAAACATCTAATGTATATGTTAGGTATTCGTATATGAACACAAATTGCTACGCCAAATACATACACATATAATTAAATCGTTAAGCTACAACAAATATTTGTTGTCAATATTAACTTATTTTGACCTATCAAGAGGACATTTCATTCAGTATCAAAGATTTTAGATTTGAATCTCCTGATGAACAAATATCTATAGTTTAATAGAATCAAATAGGATTACAAATTTACAATCTCGCATTATGTTATTCAAAAAATTTATATATATATATATATATATATATATAAATATCAATCTATTTGACTTTGGACTCGTTTTAATGGTGTTGTGATGTCCATTTGGTAAACCATTCCCCTCTTGCACCTTGGTCTCACTACAAAATTATTTGAATGTCGTTTTCGTCTCATGGCCTTTACTCATTTCTCTTGAATTGCATGGCTATTCTTTTGCAAGCAGGATAGTTCACCCTAGCGATAGCGGGATCTATACTTTTCTGTCGGCTGAAAATGGGAAGAGAGAGGAGATCGAGATTCCTTCATTGATTACTACATGGTAAGACTAAACGTAACTAGACATATTAAAACATAAATATTGCAATGCTGAATCTCTTTAAACCACCAAACACAAGCTGCTGCGTGACATCTCTCGAACATTTGTCATGGTTAACGAGTAACAACTAGGGGTCGCCCGCCGCCGGCTGCGAGCCTGAGCTCTCATGTTGGTCGAGTTTCAAGAACTTTTTTCCCCCCTTTCTTTCTAATGATTGATCAACGTGTTTCTGTTTAGTGTATGTTACTTGTAAGTAATATTTGATACTCCTATTTACATTGAGAGTGTCGATTGTCTTTGTCTTCACCTACCCGTTTAAAGAGAAAATGAGTTGAAGTTTTGTGTTTTTATATGAGAGAGAAAGGGCATCTTCCAATAACGATAATAACTACCTACCACAAGCACATTCCTTGAAAGTCGAAACAGAGAAATTCAATTAGAGCAAAAAAAAAAAGAAAAAAAAGAAAAAGAGGGAGACAAAAAGGGTGCAGGACAAACTAAAAAACTGTGGGGAAATTTGTTTATAGAGACAGAGATCCAAAATAAAACTTTAGGATGTAGCTACCCAAAAAGGCTCCCAATCCCTGTTGAACAAACCATTGTTTTCATGTTCACCTTCTTTGCACCTCCCTCTGCCAGGCCTTTGGAACTTTTTTATTCCCATTTCAACCCCAATATCGCTACTTTTTCCATCCGCACCCTCCTCCAAGTACGCTGTAGTGTGTTCTTCTTCCTCTTCCTCTTCTTCATATGCTTCTTCTTCGGCTTCGCATGAGTTGCTATCGTTTTCAAACTCTTCTGCTTTATTGTCTTCGCTGCTTACTTCTCTTTCTGTGTCGTCTGTTTCTTCTCCATAGTCAAAACTAGGTGTAGAATCTTTCAAAAGGCACAGTCGAAGGCGGCCATTGCTTCGTTCAGCTTGAAAGAGAGTGTTTACTGATGGGGCCTTGACAGCTTTGATTACTAACCTTCCTTCCTCGCGGTGGGGCCTAACTTGAAGAGATTCCGATCCACTTATCGTTGTCAGAGGAGGTGGAAAATTGCGAGAAATTGCTTTCTTAGCTCCCCATATTTGACGCGATTTGTGTTGCTTCCTTGTTGGAGAATTTCCACCTTCAGAACCTGATGAAGACAATGAGAAAATGCTGTCTTCAAGGATGTCACTGCCTGTCTCATTACCTAAATTCTCAGTACATAGTTCCAAGCTCTTCTCACTGAGTGTGGACAAAGAGCGCTTGACTAAAGGATGAACATAAGTGTTTTCTTTATCTACTATCTCCTTTGAGGATTGGGGACAATTGGAGAGAGCTTGGAGGAAGCTCCAGCCACCCAAGTCAGGGTTTGAGGAAGTATGCTTATCCTGAAGAGAATCAGCTTCCTTGCTAACTTCTTCATAACAGCATTTCTCCTCAATTTCTTCGACGTTCGAATCAAAGAAACACGATTTAATAGCTAACTCTAGAGGCTGACTGAAGTGAGGTCTTGCTGAACATAGCTTGAGCTTTAATGCTCTTGGCTCAACCAGCTGAGACTCGAGACATGACTGTAGGCCTTGGCGGCAAACAATCGTTGCCATAACGGCAAAGCCTACGGGAGGATATAACAGATAAAAGACTAAGAGTTTATAGAAATGAAAAGCAGAAGATCATAAAAATATGCAGCTCGAAGTATATGGAGGCAGAGGAAAACAGAGTTGGAGCTTGTTGAGAAGAGAAAGGGAAGGGAGGACGATGGGCATGAGAAATAACCAAGGGTGGGGCGTGAATTTGTAGTTCCCGAAAAGTGCCAGAGAGGATGGGGAGGGGGGCCTTTTTGCACCACTTGAATTATACAATTCTTAATCTACCACACACTCCAAAAGAGAATAAAGAAACAGGAACAAAAGGGAGAAAAGTGGCAAAAAAGGAAGTATTTTATGTTCTTTACTGATTTTGTTTTTTATTTCTAATCTAAATTAGTGGGATTTGAATTTCAGCAGCGAATTTCTCCTCGAAATCTCATGTAGGTAGAATTTAGGTCTGCTGATGTTGTCCTTTTATAGTTATGAATGTAGTTAAAGAGAGAGACAGATGGTTTGTAACATTGCTCCAAATTTACCAGCTTTGCTATTCGCCTCCCTTACCCATCCAAAAGAAAGCCAACAAAAGGCCAGGACCTGTAGGATTCTCCCAAATTTTTCGTGATACTGTGATAGTGATTGCTTTCTTTCTTTCTCTTTTACTTTTATTGGAAACCAAAAAGAAAAAAATCCCATTGTTTCATGTATGATTCATATGTTTTAAGAGTCAAAACCTATGTTGATTGCTTTCAAAAAAGAGGAATAACAAAATATGCTACCATCAGCCCACAGCCTTTGAATTTTCCAGGTAGTAAAGTTACATAAATAGACATCAACTCTAGCATACCAACTTTGAGAATTGACAAAAACTCTTGTTCTTTATGTTAGAACACTACCCGTGAGACCCATAAACTGGAGGGCAACTATGTCAAAGCCTCAATGTTTGGCCTGGTAAGGACCGGAAATAAAAGAATGAATGCTTCATGGATCTATATATAATTATGTTTGAGAGAAGGTGTTTGGACCGACAGCCTCCTACCCCACAATAACAAAACCAGTACAGTGAGACCCACCAGATATTAACTTTGGGCAAGTTATTCAAATATAGTCATGTTACTCCCCACAGTTACACAGTTAATTTGTTTTGATGGAATATTTATTCAAGGAATATACAGTTTTCCAGTTATGTACTTTTCCACATTTATTTTGAAACTTCAAGTTGGCTTCAGTTTGGTTTGTGTTAACATCATTCTGTTCTGGCTGTGGTTTTTATGTAACTCAAAACCTTGTCCAGCCACAAAACAAATTAATTCTATGAATAGTTTATCTAGACATGCTTCTTCTAAACCTTTGGGAAAAAAAAAAAGGAAGAAGAAGAAAGAAGTGATCCTCCACTAACTCACCCTTTAGTTTGTCGGCTAGGTGCTTACCGACGTGAATATACTAAATTAAACGATCTCTCACTACAAAAACAGGCGGGGGCAAGAGAAGAAAATAAAATCATCAGACGAGTGAAAATGGAAAAATTTTGTGGAAGAAGCAGCGCTGAAGATGCACGCACTTACACCCCAGGGCCATGTGGGTGGACAAGAAAAGACCTACCCTAAAAATGTCTAAAGAATGGCAAAGGTTCATTAGCCTACAAAAGTTGGTGTTAGGACTCAATGCTATTTGAGGGCTTTGCGGTTGTGGATTTCCTAGTATAGAAAAGCTGGGTTCCCTAGCGCCATTTTAGAGCAAGAAAAGGGGGTAGCTGGCATCCGTGAACATCACAAAAATGTACCTGTATTGTACAGTAAGTAACTTTTGCACGTTGCCTTTCTGTGATTACACATGCATGAACAAGAACATATTTTTTGTACCAAAAAGGGAAAAGGCAACCACAGATTTGATTTTCCTTCTTTCTCATATTCGTTTGTTGTTTATGTTCTGTTCGGCTGATGAGGGATAGCAGAAGGCTACGAGGAGATTTTCAGTACTTGCATTTATAGGGAAACTAGACCTGACTCAGGTAGAACAGCACAACTCCATGATGCACCAGAGACAGGGTAGTTTAAGGGAAAATATTATGTGCATATTATTGTGCCTTGTTCTGAACTCTAAACATTTTTTTCTAAAATAAGTAGAAGAAAAAAAAGGAAACATAAGTTTTACATTTACTCTTTTCTTCAAGTACATATTTTATCTCATTGTCATGGATAACTGATGCTGGCCTGCCTTGTGGTCGGTTATACGTTTCTGACTTCCTAAAAGATAAGCCAGTCAGAGATTGTAAATAGATTAAATGTGTGGTAGATGCTTCAAGGAAGACTTTTCATTGAATCAGTCATGTTTCTTTCTTTTTTTCCATTTTCTATATGAATTTATAACAAATATTTTGTCGATTTTCAAGCGGAACCTCCAGCAGGCAGGAGAAATTATTAGGTAGATCGGATATACCACGTCATTTATAAACCTAATTAATAAATTTGTGTCAACTTAAAAAATTTCTTAAAATTAAGGCACTAATTTTGACAAAAGTTTAGCCCCACGTTACAAAGAAAGAGAATTTAAATGATAAGTCCTTAAATTTAAATTATAATTGTGATAGGGTTTTAGTAATTATATCAAAATACTTGAGTTGTCACAATTTCATTGGTCGGACCTATAGATGATGTGGTACACCCGACCTACTTAATAATTTATCAGCAGACGGGCTTGACCCTCTATAATTTTCCCTGTTATAACTAATAATTCCTCATTCTAAGATGTGCCTGAAAGCAGATAATATATCTCTATAATATGGCATCTAATAGAGCAATAGCCCGCAAGTGACTTTTACATTTGCAATTGTTTTTATCGTTTAATTTTCATGAAGTCTGCAAAATATCCACTCAATCGAAGATTTATTTTTTTTGAGAAAGGACAGGAAATCCATAATGGAATTATTTGTCACCAGATTTACTTGGTCAGAAACTAGAAACTAAACTTTCACCTCTGCCTAAAAATTTCCTAGAAATTTCAAGGTCACATTTTATGTATCATTATCCTTCATATCCAAGCAAAAAACATATAAGGAGAGAAAAAGCAAAGACGCTGAATAGTGAAAAGCATTGCTATTTGTTTATTAGTACCAGAAAGGAAGAGGGGGAAGGGGGGGAAGGAAAGGACGGCGATGACGAGGTTACCTTGTTTAATCTGGCCCCAGTATTCTTCTTCCAGACATCTTCATCATTAAAATTATTATTACAGCATCCCGTTCCAGTTGGCTTGGGATCATCTTTCTCATGCTAGGTCAACATAGCTATAGACCCTCTCCCCCTGGAAAGTTAGAATACCCGGTTACTAATTAAAGAACAAAAGTAGTTCCTTTACTAGGTAAAGAATAATCTCAGGTAATTACAGTTCTGAATTCTACTTATCAGAGCTAGTTTTTTTTGCCCTTTATTGTACTTTTGATTGAAAATTAATTAATCAAAATCCATACAATGGGAAAAATGAACAAATGTGCATTTAAGCAAATGAGGTTGGTTATAATAATTAAGCTTTCTTAACATTAAGGACTTTTTTATTAAGCAAGTTGTGGGTACAACATAAAAATAATACTCCATTTAGCCCAGTTGATCAGCACATTACAATCCCCAACTTCTGACACTTGAAAAGTTCTAAAAGGAGCAGTTCATAAACAGCTTATAATTAAAATATCTTGCTTATTATTAGTGGGGGGAAAAAAAAGGCATGTGGACAGGTATAATCTCTCCCTTAATATCTATTTATGTGGTCCTAAACCTAAAGCAGTAGCCATAAAACTGAAGAAAAGAAGCCTATAGTAACCTTTGGTAGCTCTAAACGAGCATTCTTTTCAGCTCTCTCCTAGTATATATAAAAGCATCAGAATCTATCTGGTTTAATTTCTTTGATTTTATTAACTCCGTGCCCTTTATGACAGAGGGAGGGAATGAAATTTGCATCAGAATCCATCAAACGTTTGTTTTATTTTGTTTTAAGTAATGGAGAATCATTAACCAAGAATACGACGTCATGTCGCCTTGGCATTAGGTGAAGCCTAAAGTTAAGCCTTTGATTTTTATTTTTTTTTTTGCCAATAATCCATATATATTATAATAAAAACTTTATTAAGAAGACGCGAATCCAGTTCACAGCTGAAGTAAGCATGTAACAAAGCACCTTCCTACCTTTTTGACCATGTTAGTGCCACCTTTCCCATCCATTTTGATTCTTCTAATTTTTTAGAACTCAAAAAGCTCAATAGAAACAAAATGGGCAGTGACTACGTAAGCCATGCAAACATGGTATAAAACTAATGGTCAATTTGTCACTAATTACAAGGATAAATTTTTGCATTGAGCCCATGAAAGAACTTTAGAAATGGAAAATGTAAACATCACACTCGAAGGTTAGCTTTACGGACCGTGACAAAACTTAAGGTCTATTTCTCAGCCAGCGGGCATGATGAAGCAACGATACTGCTACAACTACTTTGATGATTTTCAATATTTTATTTGCTGTTAAAGTAGATTATCAATCACCTTCAGGCTCTACATAATTATGTCAAGAGCTTCTGGATTTGGCCTGCAAATTTTGTTCCTTTTTCTCTTAAACTAACATTTACGGTGCTGTGCGAAACTATAGAGTACCATTTGATAAAGTTCATGACAAAAGGAATTATCTTCCCTGCAGAAACTAAAAAGCTTGTCAAAATCAGTACCAGGACCTTTTTAAGAAGACGTTGGTTAAGAATCCACTGCTTGGCTAGGTAGCACAAAATGATTGAAGCTGCAACGTAAAAACCTTGCCACAGTTCTGCGCTTGGAAACATGTTTCTCCTTTGTCTGCTATGTAAGAGAAAGAAAAGTCAGTTGATCAAAGCTGAAAACAAGACAGCCACCTTATAAGTAGCACAGTAATTGATAGGAGTGGAGTTTAATTTCCAATAAGGCAACTTCGGTAACATCATTAATGACCAAAGCTTAAAACAGCCAAAAGAAAGGAAGAAAAATGCCGTATGGAAATTAATCTGTCGGCATGCTTTGCCATTTCACCCCTGACGTGGCATGGCATGCACAGAAGTCAGAAACATGTCAATCGCAGCACATGACATTATCCTAATTGGGCAATCTATCTTTGATAAATTATCATTGAGCAAAACAAATATCTTTGATAAATTATAAGATTATTATATATCATTGAAAGAAAAAAGGAAATATAATTGATTCCTTTACTCAGGGGAATCATAACGAGAGAAAATAAACCATGTTGATCACACTTCTAAGAAGCCAAATCTAATTTCCGTTAGTATCATGTATATCTTGATAATTTCAAGTATATGCTAAAAAAAAAAAAAGGTACAAAGAGAATTTCAAGTTCATCGACCCAAAAAGTTAATTTTTGAGTTCGTTTATCAAATTTAATGGATGAAAAAAAGATATTAAAAACCATGCAATTTCTGGTGTTTATTCTAAGCTTGACAATTCGAACCAAAAATAAATTTCTTGTACATGAGATGATATGAAAAATCACTCACACTGGCAATCAAGGAAGAGGATATGGTTGTAGAAATTGGAAAGCAAGTAAGGTTTAGGTGAAATGTAAGTGTCAGCATAGGCACGAGTCACGAGTCAACTGATATGATCATTGATCAGTGACTCATCACAAGAATTTCTTTGACAAAAAGTTCTGTATAATTTTTACTAGTAATACTTCTAGCCCTCACTACAGAAAAATTCTTTTATTACTTTGTCTATGAAACCTCACTAAAGAAAACGACAAAAATACTGCTGTATTTCTTGTCGTTTAGACTTTAGACATTCCTTTTTTGCGTTTCCTCGTTTAGGTAATGAGAGGTTTACATATTCACCCAAAGTTATCAGTAAGGAATCTTATTTGTCCACAATAAATCTGGACAAAACTGGGCATTAACAATTTGAACTGTCAAAGATATAAAACCAAAAAATTGAAAAGCATTTGATGTAAGCCACTAACAAGTAATTTAGCAACAATATAATAAGATCTCCCTGGGCTTGCATGTGATTCCCTAACTATGGTAGAGGTGTTGAAAACGATGTTGTACCTTGGAGATTTGATTATGTCATTAATCATATATCGAAGGCAGTTGTGCAAGTGCAAACTGGGCCATAATCTTCATTTATGCCAATATTGTCGGAAATGTCGTTCCTGACTCTAACTTAGAGTGATGTACACGTTTGACATAGATGGCTTGCCTATGATCTCAATGTTGCGTTTCAAACAACTAATTTGATTAGAGTGGCTACAAGTGTGCTAATGAGAGAGAGAGACAAAGAGAGAGAGAGACTTGGCTTTTTAAATTTCTAATTACTTGCTTTCGTAAGGAACAAGAATGACTTGACCTGAAAACAAAAGTGAGGGGTAGTATCCCAGAAAGAAGGAATCAATCACTATATGCAAGAAAAAGGTTGCTGCTTTCAGGATGTTGCATAAATTACTCAGCAGCAAACATACAACTCGTATTGGAGAGATTAAGGTGAAAATGAAGACAGATATGATCCTTATAGAGCAGTAAGCTTCTCCTCAAAATGTCAGAAGACATTTTACCAACTAGAGCAGTAAGCTTATAGAGCAGATAAGATCCTTATAGAGCAATAAGCTTCCTTCTCTGCTTTTAGAAATCCTCTGTTTCTAATTTTGTTTTCTCTTAACCAGTATGCTACTTCTCAGGCTGTCTTCCAATAATATTTCGGTTCAACAAATCAAACATACACCCTCACTAATGTTCTTCCTATTGGACTTCTTACATGGTTTCGGTATACTCCAAACTCTTTGAACTATACTTGAAAAGGACAAAGTTAAAAACACTCTTTACCAACCAGTTCGCCAATGGAAAGAGTCATGCAGAATAAAACTGCGTTGTGGCAATTTGAAACCATTAAACAACAAAGCATACTGCATTTGCTTGGAACTAATCCTTCAAAAATGGAATTCATATGAATATCTTTTGCTTATTAACAGACTTTAAATTAGCATCACGGAGAAAACATCAATGCAAGATACTGAAGTTTGAGAAAGCTATGAAACCAAAACAACTTTCATACATATTCTTGATTTTGAAGAGGTGGATTGATGTGCAAATAGATAAAACTTCCATTGAAATTTTTTATATTTCCACAATCTACTAATGAAATCCTTTCTTCAACAGCATGTCATCCAACAGCAAGGAAGCATCTTATTAAAGATATTTCATTCAGTGAACAAATTGACTAATGAGGAAAGCAACTGAAATGATATAATCTTCAGGTCAAAGGAAAACAGAACAAAACGTTTGTCTACTTTAAAGTAGCAAAAAACTACAAGTGCAACAGGTATTACTGCAAAACTTACGGGTGTGGCACCGCATAAAGGAAAAACAGGGCACGGAATTTATTGTGTACTTGACATAATTCAGCAAAATGTTGCGAAAGGAACCTCATGACTAAAATGTATATGGAGACTCCATAACCTTACCTCATCTTTTGTTTAAAATAGACTCTTCCAGGGCAAAGCGAGCATATTCTTCCAACTGCACACCGTTAAGATGAAGAGAAATTCCAAACAAGAAACTGCAACTTGATATTGCAGAAAATCAGTAATTGTTTGCAATAATATCCCAATCAAAATTAAATTCCAACACAATCTCAGCTCCAGATCAGTAGAAATATTGCCTCAGTGTCTAACATATTCTGGCACATGACATGAGCTGACACTTTAATTCGACTCAACGAACCATATTCTAAGACCCGTGTGGTGGTAAAGGGTTAATAATTCCTCTCAGCTATTCTATTTTATTGAAATTGCAGAGCATTCTCTGCCATTTCACTGCAGAGAGTAATATAGAATTTGTTTTGCGAACAAATAAGTCTTAGAATTAATAGTTTTTAAGCATGATCAAAGCACAAACTAACCAGCCATCCAAGGCTTATAGCATAGCCTTGATACAAATGCTAGAAATCATTCTCCGGTACCATAACATGTCTTGAATCATGATTGATGACTGGCTCATAGTATGATTTTAGCAAAAACCATTAAGGATGGGAGTCCATGATGAGTTATTGTGATTCTGTTTATCAAAAGATAAGTTCACACTCAAACAAAAATGTGGAAGAACAGCTAAAACATGTCATACAAAGACAATCAGATGCATACTCCACATTCAAACTACTACTGAGCATTCAAATGTTACAATTTGCCATCAAACTTAATGATTCGTTCATTCAGTAATTTTCTCGTGAAGAGGGCCATTGTAGCTTCAATTTAACTCAAAACCACCAAGATTCATTTTCTAAGGCAAGAAAAAACAAATCATACCTATTCATGCGGCCATATATTCAAGCGGACTTCATCCAATGGTCTACGCACCTACCATCCTTTTCAAGATTATTTGATTCCTTTACATTTTTAGCTGCAATGAATTCAAACTAGACCCTGAATAACGACCGCATCGAATCGTCATTGTTATAATCGATTTGAGCTGTTGACTTAACTAGCTCAGAATTGTCTTTTCTGCTGAATCTAACATGGCACCTTATCTTATTAATATATAAATTTATCAGGTCAATTGATTAGAAATTCATTAGAAAATGTGATTAAACAAGAATCATGGCAATAGAATAAGAATTACTTAACCGAAAGTATGATTCCACGATTGCCGAGAGATTAAACTAATGAGAAGGAAAACAAAGGAGCTCCAAAGAAAATTTTAGAACTAAAAAAATCATCGGAGGTTATGAAAAGAAACGAACCTTGAAAAGGGCAGAGAGTGAAGCTGCTACCCGGCGCCAACTGCAACCACGAAATATGGCTTTGAATTTTAAGTATATATATGTATATTTGGTGCCAAAAAGAAATACAAAAACGATCCTTGGTGAGGGGAGAGAGGGAACGAACCAATCGCGCGCGGAGTACAGTTTGATTTTGGTAGCCGCCTTAGCCGGGGATATCATATCTATGATTTTATTGAAATTTATGAAGAGTACCCTTAAGTTATTAAAACTATAAAATATACCCGTTAGGTTTCTGAAATTTCACTCGTGCCTCTGAAATGTTTTCTTTCTTTCTTTTGTTTCCTTTTAGGTAATTGTCAGTTTGGGAGAGTGGTCTTCGTCTTCATTTAAAATTTCAATTCTATAAATAAGATATATGAGGACTATATTAGTATTTGAATTGATGTAACAACTTCTATTCACAATGCTAGCATTCGTTTATAACTTATTAAAGTTTTAAGACACCATGATCATTAATCTCTTTATCTTAACAAAATAACAACATTTTCATTGTGTTTAATCAAACGCGATCTCAAACTAAAAACTTGTAAATGTATGAAATTAGTGTTTCTATTTGGTTCTTAGTGATGTATGTTCAACCGTTATAAAAGAATATAAATTTTATCATAAATTAATGATTTAATTTAGTATTAGTTTGTATTTACCTATAGAATCGTTTTTTTAGTTAAAATAATGTCGTTAGGATTCCAAATCGACCCTAAAACATTTCTAATAACGAACTTAAAACTTTTTTTTCCTGAAAGCTTATCAACAATCGACTCTTTAAATTATTCTGACTGTCTTAAAGATGGACAATATTTTATTTTGCTTATCCGATTATAAAATTAGAAATTGAAATCAATGATCTAATTTGAAATCTTATGCTACCCAAATAGAAACATCTAAGCAACTTTCATTCATTTATTTTCTAAAAGACATTTAACTATCTCATAAGATATTTTTAAATAATATTTCCTACATAATTTGGGCAATGTTGTAAATATATGGAAGGAACTCAAATGTTTTAACAGTTACATTTTTAAAACAGGTTAGAGTCCAAATTAAGTCATGAATTGTAACTCCCCAATTTGTCCTTATGCTAAATTAAAAATTAAAAAAATATATGTAAATATGAAAGCAATTAGTATCACCCAGCAGTAGTACCAATGGCATGAAATATGAATAATGTACATTAATATTATTTCCATATATAATGTAGTTTGAATATTTGACCTACCGTTTCACTTTGATAAATCATCCCCATATAAGGGCATCTTAGTTAATTTCGATGGCATCCCAGCAGGGGCAGCATCGTTTTGCTCGTGTGGTTACCCTTACGTGCGGGCGTCCTCGTTTTACACCGGCTAAAAAGTAAGTAACAAAATTTTTGGAAAGCCATCCCAGCCAAGTAATTAAAGAACTCAACTATGCAATAAAAATTAAATGACTAACTATTGATTTGTTTTCTTCATTCTTTTTCATGTTGAACAAATCAAACGAAGATCCTTGTACTGCATTGAAACCTGAAAGATTGCTTCCAAGGCAGCATGGAGAAGAAGCAGGTATTACAAATATCTATTTTATTCTCATGCATATTTTTTTGGTTAGCATATCTCGTTATTTTAATACATATATAAACCGTTTAAAACATTTAACTCAACGGACGTGTATCATTTTATTCAAATGATTAGATTCGAATTATATCTTTTAATAAGCACGTGTATCGTTTAAATTAAAGGATTGGGTTCGAAATTTTTTTTTTTAATAAAGTACCGTCAAGATATATGTACATGTGTCCATGTTTATGCATATTATTTTAATCTCTTTATAAATGAATTTGCTTGATTTATAAGTTTTGATGTTCACATGTTATTTAATCTATTTGTGAATATAATTTTTTTTCTTTTTCGTACTTTTTAAATGTTTCATTGTCTCTTTTCAAATTGAAGCCTTTATAGAAGTCTCAAACTCCCAATGATTCGAGATAAAACACTTTTAATCGACATTAACCTACCTCTCCCCATCCAACCCAGTTGATTTTCTTCCTTTTTGTGTGTGTGTATATATATATATATATATATAATGGTTTGAAGAACAATCCACATGATTTTCTAGAGATTGCTTAGCTTCATAGCATGTTTTGGAGCCGAAACTTAACAAACTTTTGTGCCAAAAAGGCATGATAAAACATGCCATCTAATTGCCTTTCAAAAAAAAAAAAACTTGCCATCTAATTTAAAGGAAGTAATTAGTCCATTGCCTTAAATTATCAATTATTACCAATATTACTCAATAATGGGGCTTTCTTTACAAGAGAAGAAAATAATTGATATCTGTTTGACGCTTTAAGCCCAGGAATGGTAAATGGGGACTTAACTATTTATAGACACAGATAAGGATTAATCCGACAAGGACCATTATTAAGGGAAACTATTAAGATCTTACAAAGTGGTCTAAATCATTGAAGAGAGGAACAATTAATCTTACAAAAGCCAAAGAAAGAATCTTCAAGATTAAGATTTCACTTAAAGATTAAGAATTAAGGTGTTTAGCACTTCCATTATGCAAATTATAAGTAGTAACTAACCACTCATTATTATTATGTTATATATAAGATGAAAAGTCCAAAAATCTTGGAATCTCTTTATGATATTTTCTTTTGGCCAACATCTTTTCATCATTGTGCTTGTAAGTTTACGAAGAAAAGTTGATATATCGTACTGTTATGTTTTGTCATTTGTGCACGTATACTATGAAATAGTATTTGGCACTCATATAGTCATAATAATGACTGAAATTAAATCTTAAAATAAAAATAAAATAATTATTCAAACTTAAAATTCACTAAATTAAATTGGTCAAGTTTTTCCTTTTTTACTCGAAGTTATGTCCCATTTGTTTGTTTGGGTACATAAATTTAGAACTTTTGTTAAAAATGATGTAAAATTGTAAATACAGCAAACAAGACAATTTTTCAGAACAAGGTACGACTTGGGCCGATAAATTAGGTGACGTTTGGTAACTAGGAAAGCCTAGGTGGTCAATTAGTTAGTTAATCTTTTTGATGGTGGTTCGGGGTGTAGGGACACTAGTGAAGAAAAAGATTATAACATATCGGCTTAATAATCAAAAAAATAAAAAATAAAAGAAAAATAGAAATATTAATCTTATACGTGTGACATAAATTCTCAAATTTTGAAATATTTCAAAGTTCCAACATTCAAATAAATACTCAAATTAATCTTACGTCCAAACTTTGATGATTTAAAATGGCTATTATTATTCTCTAATAAAACAAGAAAAAAGAAAGACAGAAAAGAAGCGAACAAATTAAAATCTACGGTTAGTTTGGTTCAATCGAATCGGTGGAATATCAGATTCGGACCGATCCCCAAAATGTGCAGGCCTCTCTAGTAAGGAGTCAGGACAAAACCAAATCAACAAACACAAATGTCTTAAAATTACAAAACGGTTCGTGTTATAGACATCATTAATCAATCGTGTCTGATTCGTTGCATTTCTAATTTCATTTTTGGACCGATTCAGTTACAAACTTTACATTATACATATATATAAGTAATACTTAATCAATTAGCATCGATTTGAATAGTAGTAGTAAATTACTAATAAATCCATGGATGCATGCCACCTGTGACACATCCACAAGTCACCAGAAAATACCCGTACACGTACTGTCTAGTATTTTATCTTATTTAATTATAAAGAGTATATATAAGTAATAATTATTATTAATAATTAAAATTGTGAGCATGATTTTGGGTTTAATCGTTTTTTAATTTTTTTAAAAAAGAAATAAATGTATAGATCATACTTTTGAGGAAACAGTACATAATTAATGACAAAAAAAAATTTGGGGGAAAATGAAGTGCGACCGATTCAAAGCGAGGTTCTCGCGAAGAGGGAGCCCAATCTGAAATCTTTCTCTCTGAGAGGAGAGAGAGCGCGCGACGACGATGGCGATGCTAGAAAGCATTGTCGTTATCACCCTACTTCTCCTTATGTTGCTCCTCATCATCGTCATCATCCTCTTCGCCTTCAAACCATGGCGCTTCTTCCCCTCCTCCTTCTTCTCATCTTTCTATTCCTCCTCCACTCGCTCTCGCAGCATCAAGGTACCTTCTCCTCACTCCTCCCCTTTCGTTCGCTTCGTCAAATCATCCGTCCCTTTCTTTTTTCCCTTAGCTTTTAATTTGTTTTTGATGAGAGAAAATCTTCGTCTTATTATAGGATATATCTCTTTCGCAAATTATTGATTTAGGTTTGATTGTGAATTTGCAATATGCGGATCATCGCCTTCTGAGTGAAGGTTGAGCTGGAAATCCATTTTTGAGGTGTTATTTGTTCGTAATAGTTCCTATTTTATTGATTTCTGGTAATTACGAGTTTTTTTTTATTTCTTTTCAAAGTTAATTTCGAGACTGATTTACTTGAAGATTCTTAGGCTGATTCATGTATCAGGAGTTATTTTGTGTGTGCAATGAATCGATGGTCAGAGTTTAATTGGAAAGGTTTTGAATGAATAGAACAGGGCTTTGATATGTTAGGCAGTATCTGCTTGTGTTCATGGTAATAGGAATGGAGTGAAGCTTCATTTGATTCGTGAAATTGGAGAGATGCATTTTGTAGATTTTTAAAAAAAATCGTTTTTGGTATTTTTCTTTAACGCTGGTAGATTCTTTGTTTTCCTATAACTAATTTTTAAGTGGATCACAAGCTGATTGGAGTGTAACATATGGTCTGTTTTTATAATGGCCTGTAAATGTACTATGATTTTTGTCAGCTGTTTCAAATGTGGATTTCAATCATGAAATCCGAATATGGCATGTAGTCTAGTAGATTTAATATGGTAGGAAATTTGCTTGGAGATCTGTGAAATCTATTCTCTGCTAGTCAAATGTGATTGACGGCTTAACTCTTATTTGCTAATAATAGGTGGTAACCGGTGCCCTATCCTAGGGGCACTTTGCAAAGCTGTCATGTCTAGAAATATATGTGAATGTTTTTGATTTACAATGCATTGAAAGAAAATATTTCTTGAAGCAATAGCTTTAAGAGGTGCCGTTAGGGACCTTTCATTAAGAATTTTGCTAATTTCTTTCGATGGCGAAATGTGTAGAAAAAGATAAAACATAATAACTTAATTATTATTCACCCTTTATCTTATAACTTGCTTTTAAATCTTCTGGTGAGTGAGAAATTTGGAGGTCAACAAAACCAGCCAGTAGAAGAATTTTCCAAATATGTCACTTATTCCCAAATAAATCATTTAACAAAAGTCCTGTTATCATACAGTTATCTATTCTTTCTCTTCGTTTCTTCTATCATATCCAAACAAATATACTGGAATTAAATTTCACTTTAAATGATTTCTCTCTGTTTCTCTTCCTTTAACTTTTGTCCTATCAACCCAAACTTGATTTCACTGCATGAGATGGATACAAGAGTTGGGATCTTTCTTTAAATTCTGCATTTGTTTGTATATCTGAATGCAAAAGTTGTGATAACATTTGTTTATAGTTATTAAAGTCCTTCCATTTGGTCGAGTGGAATACTTGGAAACTATTCTGGATTTGTTTCTGTTTGAAACTCTAATGGTCCTCGTAATTTTTGACATTTCACATTAATTTGTAGGATGGTGACTTGGATAGGCCTCTTGTCTCAAATGTTGTAGATCCAGCTCGAGATCAAAGCAGTGATTTGACAAGAAGTTATGATTTGGAGGGAGCTTGTTACCAAAATGAAGCTCTTCTTCGTTCACCTCGCACCCAGGGACTTGTTCACAAACCGCGGCTTCCCCCTACATCTCCCCATTTGACTCCGGGTATTAACCACATGTGTCCATCTTTTAATTTTTTGTTGGTATTTATGCTTTAATTGGTCTCTTGTTTAATCAAATCCAGATGCTAATAGTTTTCTTTATACAGGTGCTAGCCTGATTCTAGATGTAATATCTGATCCTTCGGAGGATCTTTTGGTTGGTCAGACACTAAGGCGACCATTGGTGACAGAGCACATAGTTGAAGCGCAAAAGCTTTCTAGACAAGAAAATCAAAGTCAGAACTTGCAATTGGATGTGGAAAATGATAGGCAACGAGAGTCTGTGCCCAAGGCTATCAATGATCAAAGTAATTTCGTTTTCCTCTCACTTCTATAACGTGATTAATATATCGCCCCCGTTCTATTTGACTGAATCATGTGTAAAGCATGTAACTATATCTTTCTGTTAGAAGTGCAGGAAGCTGCCTCTCTCTTGAGGTTGTCTCAGGTCCTTCTTGTGGACTTCGTTGTTCTGTACAGTCAACAAGCACCTCAATGCTACCATTGACTCTTGGAAGAGTTTCTCCAAGTGATCTCTTGTTGAAGGATACTGAGGTTTCTGGAAAGCATGCAATGATAAAGTGGAATTCAAACGTAAGCTTCTTATAAGTTGTATGACATTTGTTTGCATCTGGTTGCTATGTTGGATATATGGTGTAATAGATGTTTCGCATGTGTATGGGCACTTGCAGAAATTGAAATGGGAGTTGGTAGACATGGGTAGCCTCAACGGAACACTATTGAATTCTCGGCCAATTAATCACCCTGACACTGGAAGTAGGCAATGGGGTGAACCAATGGAACTTACAAGTGGAGACACAATAACACTCGGCACAACCTCGAAAGTATATGTAAGTCAATCTACTTTTTTATGTACTTGTAAATGTAATTCTAGTTTGCTTCTGAAAAGTATAAAATCTTTCTAGATAAATAATCAGAAGTCTGGATTTTGCGGAAACAAGATCTTTTCTTCATTCTACTCCAGGTCCAGGATATTGAAGTACTTGCATATTAGTGTATTTTAGCAATTTGATAAGATTGTCATAATCCAAGAATATAAGTTTAGAACTGATATCTCACTCATCTTATGTATATTCTGACTGTCAGGACCATCCTGGTGATAAAACACCTTTTAAGAAATTGGTCATATGCCACGAGCCATGTCCATTTTTGTCATTCTAAAAGTACATGATCTCTGTGCTCTTTTGTTTGCCTGATTTCATTTTCTTTCATTTTCAGGGAAGCCTCTTTTGCTTCTCTTTCATAACTATGTTTTAAGAGTTGATAGATTGTTGTCCATTAGAGAAAGTCTTTATGGCTAATGGTATCATAGATATGATATATAAATGCTTTAATTTTCTGATGGAAAGTAATTTTTTCGTGTGGGCACTGCACCCAATAAAATGTGAATTCTGGTCGGTGGTGTCGAGAATATTAGATTTATAGCTAATTCTACTGATTCCCTGTTATTTTTCTTATGGAACAGGTCCATATTTCATCCCAAAATGAGTGCCTGGTCCCTTTTGGGGTTGGTATGACTTCGGACCCCATGTCTTTGCGTCGAGGAGCAAAGAAGCTTCCTATGGAAGATGTTTGCTATTATCAATGGCCTCTTCCTGGCCTTGATCAGGTTTTCAAGTTATTAATTTCTTAGTTGATATTTTCTGCTTCCAACAGAAGAAGCGATGAATCTCATATTTGTGCTGACATTGCAGTTCGGAGTGTTCGGTATCTGTGATGGACATGGTGGTGTTGAGGCAGCCAAATCTGCAAGCAAGTTTAGTATTCCTGTTCCATCTTTAGTTAATTCCTTTTGAGGGGTTGCGATTGACTCCTACATCTCAAATTTTGATTGCTTTATCGCATGAAACATTATTATGCTTGCAAAAGCGAATCGTAGTCTTCAAAGTTTGTCTCATAGTAATATGCATCTTTTCCCCTCTTTTTTTCTGTATTTGTTGTGTTTGTTTGGAGAAAGTTCATGAGAGTTCATGAATGTTCTGAGCAGGCAATTGGTATGACATTTTGTTGGCATGACTCATTGAATACTGTCATATATTTTTGTACTTTATTTTTCTTGCCATTTGCTGTTATGATATAATAGTCTCAGTATAAAAGAAGGCAAGCTCAACCCATTGACCGCACTATTTTTCACTTTTACTCTGGTATATTTCTGGATTAGAGTTAGATTTTTTTATTTTTTTTGGATTAAATGCTCTTCTTTGTTGTCTTTGAATGCTTTATTCTTATATCATAAAGCTTTCACTTTCAGATTTAAGGTTTCTAATCTATAAAGAGACTTTGGCCAAAAAAAAAAAAATCTACAAAGAGACTAGTAGTCCTGCCCTTTTAAGCTGATATGTTGATGTTGTTTTTGACATAACTATTTTTCTAAAGTTTCAAGAACTTGATGTCTAGGATTCTGCCTGAGATGATTGCTACCATTTTGTCGGATTCCGTAAAACGAGAAAGGGTTCTCTCGCAACGTGATGCCTCGGATATTCTGAGAGATGCATTCTCTCAAACAGAAGCATGCATGAATAACTATTACGAGGTTTTTTCTTTTCTTGGTTTACATATATTTTCATTGTTGTTTAGTTTTCTCATAGTGAACTGGAATGCTTTTATTTATTTTAATATTGTGTTTCATGTTTCTGTTTGTCCCCTTAGTAAATTTGTAGATATTCTACTTGTTGAATCATAGTCCTATTATGCAGGCCTTTGCATTTTTTTCCTTTGACTTTACATGTTCTTTTAGTCTTAATTATGAGTCAATGGTTTATGGTCAACGCTCCAAGAATTGGGTCTCTTTCTTCTTCCTTAATTGAAAGTTGTAGATTTGTATATCTTACTATCTAATTCCTTTCAGGGCTGCACTGCAACTCTGCTTCTGGTTTGGGCTGATGGTGATGAAAATTTCTTTGCACAATGTGCAAACGTTGGGGATTCAGCCTGTCTTATGAAGTATGTGTTTCTACTCTTATTGTTCCAATTAGTGGAATCTTTAGGGGTATGAGGTTACTTTATGATCATGGTCTATCACCTGGAATCTTGAAAGATGCCGGCTATGCAAGCGGGGGTAATATGGGTTCCCTTGACAATAATTTGGGTTACTATGGCCTTTGTCGATTGTCATGGCTATTCATAATCATCGGAAGAAATTGTCATTGTCCGGTAATACTGGAAGTCATAAATATGGGATAGGTTGCTATCAGCAATTCATTGTGGTTTTCTATGCAGTGTCTGTTGCCTGATGTACTGTCACATTGCTGTCTTACCACTAGCAGAATTTGTCATCATCTTTCTATTCTTTCATATATTTTTTGCTTCCTTGTTTACTTAAAATGAAATTTGCCATCATAATAATGCCTAAATTGCTGCACTTATGACTAAATACAATTTAAATATGACAGTATTGGAGGTAAGCAGATTAAGATGACGGAGGACCATAAAGTAACTAGTTATTCTGAAAGATTCCGGATCGCAGGAATAGGGGAACCATTAAAAGATGGGGAAACTCGCCTGTGTGGTATGCGGATATTTCTGTATCTAATTCTTACAGACAGCACTTAGCAGCATTACAAAATTAAAGTACATAATTGAGTAATTGACCACTCATTACAGGTTTGAACCTCACTAGGATGCTTGGAGACAAGTTTGTGAAACAGCAAGATTCACGCTTTAGTTCTGAGCCTTATGTAAGTGAAGCTGTGCATATCAATCCAACAAGTGCGGCATTTGCTCTATTGGCAAGGTGATTCTATTGGTCTCTGAATACTAATTGATCAAAAATAAATAATTGAATACAAAATGATGTTGCAACAGTCTCAGTGTGTTTGCTTAATTCTAAACCCCGTGTGGACTAGTCCATCGACCTTTACAGGAAATACTTCAATGGTTGTTGTTGGCTGTACCATCAGTATATGTTCTTTACCTCTTGACAATCTTATCTTTGTAACATTGTTGAAATGTGGATCTGATTTCTGCACTGATTGCAGCGATGGATTTTGGGACGTCATTAGTGTTAAGAAGGCTGTTCAGCTAGTTGCACAGGTATTATGTTGTACTTCAGAGTTTGTTGCCCGCAGAACAGTTTTTCTCCTTTACCTCATGTAAGGACTTTTTGGCTGCGCAGGTGAGGGAGACACATTCTACAGATAAGGAGAATTTGGCAGAGAAGGTTGCTAATGTTTTGTTGAATGAGGCTAGAACTCTGCGAACAAAGGATAACACCTCTATTATTTTCTTAGATTTTGACCGCAGATCTAGAATATCTTGTAAAGTTGATTCCTAATGTGAATTTCAAAGTTTTTAGTGTGAAAATAATTATGGTTAATTTTTTCAATGTTATTTTATTTTCTTGATGTTGCTCAGCTTAGCTATCCAAGTTTTTTTTTTTTTTTTCTAAGCGGAGTTGTTTTGCATCGCCTTATCGTGCCATTCACATATCTCACGTTTATTTGTTAGGAGGCTATTAATACTTTAAGCCTAATAGAAACTTGACTTACAACAGATACATATATTAAAGAATTTTTGAAGAAAATTACCCAACATGATTTACCGGTTTCCAATTTAACTCTCCATGTTACCAATTTTTGGTCACTTAAAATTGTCGAATGACCAGGCTTTTTAAAATCATGTTGGGCTCATGCTCATTACAGGAGAAGGGCCTTCATAAACCCCTAAAACCCCATCGAAGGCGCGGTTTAGTTTACCGTTTCACGTCCCCAGCCTGAAAGCAAAAAACTCCGAGATGGGAAAGAAGAAGAAGAGAGCGGAAGTAGAAGTAGAAGCTGAAGCAGGCCCCCAACCCCAGACGAATGACTACGAAAACAAACAAACAGACAACGGCGATGCTCACGAGAAAAAGAAGAAGAAGAAAAAAATCAAAGCAGAGAAAGAAACCAACAGTGAAGCAAACGCCGAAGAAGTTCCCACTGTTAGCATAGCCATCGCCGGTTCCATCATCGACAACGCTCAATCTCTCGAGCTTGCTACTCGCGTAAACAATCTCTCTTTCTGTTTACTTTTTCTGCTTTTTTTATTTGTTTTTAATGAGATTTTTTTTTTTAATTTGGTTTTTCCTTTTGGTACAGTTGGCAGGTCAAATTGCTCGTGCTGCAACCATTTTTCGAATCGACGAGGTCTTTTCCCTTATCTCTTATTCATTTAATCCTACATTTTAGTCGTTAATTAGTTAATTAGACTAATTAATTTGCGGTTTGCACAAGCAGGTTGTAGTATTTGACAATAAGAGTAACGCGGCGACTAATGGTGCTTTTACTACACAAAATAATTCAAATGAAAACGAAAGAGGAGCAGCGTTTCTTGTTAGGATATTGCAATATCTTGAGACGCCTCAATATCTGAGAAAAGCTCTTTTCCCTAAGCATAATAGCCTAAGATATGTGGTGAGCATCAAACTTTATTACTAATTGGCAGATTGGGAGATTTGATTGAAATTCTTTTATTCTTGTTGTTATATTTGATTTTGTGTTTGCTTGCATTTTACAGGGAATGTTGCCTCCACTTGATGCCCCGCACCATCTGCGTAAGCATGAATGGGCTCCCTACCGTGAAGGTAAGTTTTGGTTGGTGTATTTTGAACTATTCTTTGTTATTCATCATATGGCAGATGAGACTATTTCTGAACCATTCCTTTATATCTTATGTTTTTCCTTCCTTATGGAGTAAACTTAACTCCTCAACTATCCTGTCTTGTGATTTGAAAATATCTGCAATGTTGTAGTTTTCTTACAAGGTCAAGGTTGTGGTTTCAAAAGTGAATTTGTAGGACAGATAGAATATGAAGTGATAAATTGATATGGTTTATGCTTGTAAAGGATGAAATTGAAACCTGAGGTTACCAGCTTTTACAAAAGGAATGGTAAGGCTAGTTTGCCGATTTGAAAGAAATTGGATGTAACTTCTGTGGGAAATCATTGCAATCTGTAGCCTAACTGAAGTTATGACTTGATCAATGGTGAGACTGAATTCAGTCCTTTATCTGACTTCATTTATTGTTATAACTTTATAGGTGTCACACTTAAAGAAAGAGCTACAAGCTCTCCCGGAACATTGGTTGATGTAGGTTTAGATAAGGTATGTCCTTTCTTGTTGGGGTTTGTCTAAGAAGCTCTGCCATTCATTTGTTGGAATTACCATAAATTTTTTCTATTATTACTTGGTACACAGATCAATTTTCAAATAAGAGCCGGCAGTGAGAAAGGACCATATTTTTTTCCACACTTAAGCTCTAGAAGGTTGCAATTTGTTTGCCTAATTTGCATGGGCTGAGCTCAATGATGCCTTTACTTTAACTTGCACAGTATTTTCCTTTCATTCAGATTAAACTTGTATGCTAAGTTCGTTTGATATGGTGTGCATTATGCTAATTGAGATTTCCCCCACCCATTTCTTTGGTTTTTTCATGGTTCTTTATGCAGAATGTTGTGATTGATCAAGTACTTGAACCAGGAATTAGAGTCACTGTTGCAATGGGCACTAACAACAACTTGAATTCTGGTAATAAAATGGTACTTACCATATTTATGTTCCTGGACTCTAAAGTATAGTTTGAAGTTTAATAAGTTTGGTTGATTGTTTTAAGTATCTGAAATTTTAGACCTGACTTAAGATATAGGTTTTCAGTTGATTTATATTTTTATTCCATATGTTACCGGTAATGCAAAATTTACATGCCTTTGTTCATCCATAATAAAATGATTGCTTGTGATATTTAGTCTGTGTCTGGCAGGGCTTGAATACTACATTCCTTTACTTAATTCTAATGCAATACTGCTGGTCAGACTTGAATTTTGTATGAAAAAGTTTTTCTCTCAATCTTGTTCCTGGATGAACCCTTTCTCTGAGCCTAGTTCTAGAACTTTTTTCTTCGTTTGGACTAATGCACATTTTTCTAAAAGAATTTAGGTTAGAATTGCCTCCACAGTTTATCTTTAAACTGTGCCTACACATTTAAGCATATGAGATTCTGTGTCTTAAAGCTCATAAAGTTGTTACATCCTACTTTCATTTCCATAGATTTACCACACCAAGTTGTCTCATCTTCCAAGCCTAGGGAAGCAGCGGGAACATATTGGGGGTATAAAGTGCGGTATGCTTCCTGTATCAGCTCAGTATTCACAGATTGCCCATACAAGGTATTTATACTTTGGTGATATACTTTTAACCCACTGCTCTTCTCTCTAATATATTTTTTGGTTCAACTACCGCTAACAGAAGTATACCTTCTATCCTGTCGTTTCAGGGTGGGTATGATCACCTGATCGGTACATCGGAGCACGGACTGATTGTTAATTCATCACAGCTTACTTTACCTGCTTTTAGGTATGATTTTGTTCATATTAGGCCCTTTAAGTATGACTTATGAGCCTTCATTATTTATTTGCTGGTTTGTTGCATTTGTTTGATAATTAGCAGACATCTGTTAATTGCTTTTGGTGGACTTTCCGGGTTGGAAAAGAGTGTAGAAGAAGATCAAAAGTTAAAGGTATGGTAATGGAAGAAGCTTAATTTTAGTTTTTTGTCTTTCCGGTGTACATCACTGTTTTTTTTTTTTCTCTTCAGATGCAAGGAATTGTGTATTCCCTGTGATGAACATTTGTAATTGTGCTTGACTAAAACAGTTCAACTTAACCACTATGCTCTTTAAGTTTATTTAAGCAACCAAGAGTGACATAACAGTTATTCCTTGGTTTTGATGGTCGGTATTCTTGCAGGGAAAAAATGTTCGTGACATATTTGACTTGTATTTGAACACGTGTCCTCATCAAGGAAGTCGAACAATTCGGACAGAGGTACCGTTGATTTGTTTTTGTCTAATTTCGCATGTGTGATCAAATTTAGGTAATCATATCATCCATGTTTGATATTGTCTTAATAATGCAGGAAGCACTCTTTATATCACTCCAATATTTCCATGAACCAATTACTCGAGCAGTGCAAAGAGCTGTGAGTTGAAGGAAACTTGGGACTCATCACTCAAGATACATTGAGCGTGAAGGTTTCTTCACGTTGGCTGGACTGAAGAATGTTTTTTTTCTTGAGGTAGCTATTCTCCAGATTTTGAAGCTGGTTGCTGCATGCTCATGCTCTAGGCGATAGGTCTGTGGCCAAAAAAAAAAAGAAAAAAAGCGATAGGTCTATGAAATGTAAGGTGGCAAAAATGCCTGCCTATTTCTTGTAATCCCTTTTTGTTTGGCCCTTTCAAGTTATTTGGCCAATGGATTTGTATTAACATATTTTATTTTTATAAATCTAGTAATTTTGTTTAGTTCATTGAACTGTATTGGGAATATGGTACATGATATAGAAAGAAATCTAAAGTCTTAACTCATTTACAAATATATTACAAATCAGAGAAAATGTGTTGCTTTCATGAAATTGTTTGTTCACAATTTCTATTCACTAATCAACTTTTGTTTTGTCGATTTAGTATGTCCAAAGCATCAGCACTAATCAAAAGAAATTATAAAAAAGTTATAAATTGAGTTTTATCTAGAGTAAATAGCATCATTGGTCCCTAAAGTTTAAATCAAATTCTATTTGATCCCTAAAGTTTAAAATGTTCTATTTTGGTCTCTACAATTTAAAAGTCAAATCATTTTGGTCCTTCTATTAGTATTTTTATTAATTTTGTATATAAGTGTCAATTTACTATATATTTTATAATATTATGATACTAATTTTTAATTGAAATTTATTTTTTTATATCTCAAAGGTATATATTATATTTAAAAAGTTCTAAAAATAATTAAAGTATAAAAACTTAGGGACATATAATTTGATTTTCAAACAATAAGGATGAAAATATAACTTTTCAAACTATAGGGACAAAATAGTTTGACTTTCAAATTTTAGGGACCGAAATAAAATGTTTTATATTGTAGAGACCAAAATAGAATTTTGGTCAAACTTTAGGGGCTATTAATGCTATTTACTCTTTTATCTATTATTTTGTTTTATTTACCGTAATTTTGAAGTTCACGGCAAAAGAAGTAAAAAATGAAAAATATATGAAGCCTGATTTTAACCGTATGTTTGGATTCAAAAATAGAAGGAAAAGTAAGGGAAAAGAAGGTTCAACCTTTGTTTGGATAATCAAATTTAGTGAGGAAAAATAAAAAAAGAGTTGCTTGATGATATTTGTTTGTTAAACAATGGAAAGGAAGGGAAAAGATAATATTTTGATATTATTTTATAATTATAACCCTTTTATCAAATGTTAATTACTAAAAATGAAGGATATTTATGACATTTTATATATTATAAAAGTTTTTAAAATTTTTATCCCTCTCTTGGCACCCCAAATTGGGGTTCCTACAAAATTAAAATTGAAGGGATTTTGAAGGGCCATGAGAACCCTCCTTTTTCTTTGAGAAAAATTAAAAAATTTTATGCATGAGAGGATTCTTGCTAACCCTCCTTAACCCTTTATTTCCCTTCCTTTTCCTCCCCTCTCCCTTTTTCTCCCCTCCCCTCAATCCAAAGACGCTGTAGGTTCAAAAGCGAAAAACTTTTTTAAAAAAAAATTTATTGCATTGCCTTTTTTTGAATTTGTTACTCTTCTGTCCTTTTTATTTTTTATTTCGTTGTCCCGTCCTTGTTTTCAATTTCTTTTCCCTTCTTTTCCTCTTCCGATATGCTTTCTTTTCAACGGAAAGGACAAAAATATCCTTACAAACCCTAAACCAGATAAAGAGAGAGAAAGTGTGTGTTATCTCCCTTACTAAGCACCCCACAAAAGCCTACAGATAAAATTTTTTTCTTTTCTATTTTTCCTTTACAAAATATAAAACCACCCCTCGTTTTTAAATTAAAAAAGAAAAGAAAAATTAACCGTTGCGAAAAATTTTAATTCCCGCCATGGTGGCTCAGCTAGAGCACCAACAACACAAGGAGGAACCTTGTTTAGACAGTTTACAGAAGGCAAAGTCTTTGATCTGTGCCCTTAACTTTGTCTCTAGGAACCTCCCTCTACCTCCCGACTTATTCGACGTCGTTTCCTCAATTTGCTATGAAGAACAAGAGGGTCTTGGAGAGGCCACAGATGACGGGACCCAGGGTGAGGATGGATCTGATGGTGATGGGGCCGCCCAGATGTATTCGGTCAGTGTTTCTTGAAATTCCCTTTTGATTTTCTTTTTGCCTTGGGAATTGTTGTGAATTTGAGGGATTTTTTAGCTTTTCTTGTGTGGAATTGTTCTGAAAATTGTTTCTTTTGCATGAATTTTTGTTCCTCTATGTGATTTGTTAGATACTTGGTTTGGTTTGTTTTGCGAGAAATCATTGTGATTTCTGAGCTCTTTTTAGTGAAATTTGTACCTTTTTCTGTGTATTCGTGTGTTGTTTTTAATTGCGATACTTTTGTTGGTTTTGTCTGTTTTCTTTAGAATGTGTTATTTCCCTTAATCTCATTAGTTTGTTTTAGATTATGGTGAGGTATAAGAACTAGGGATTAATAATACCCTCTTTATGTTGTTTTTGTATTTTGCTGTTGAAATTTTGAAGTTTTTGAGGAAAGAAGTTAATAATTCTATTTCTGTATTGTTTTCAGCCCGCCACCCCAATCCCCTCCCCCCTTCCCTCTTCCCTTCACTTTTTTTATCCTGCTCAAGTTGACTGAATTAATTTCAGATTTGCAGTGCTACCATTTTACAATAAATTTAAATGACTGATAGTAGGCTGTCATTGCAGTGTCTATTTTGAACTTAAAATTGTTGAAGTCCTTCAAATTATACAATCATTTTCACTTTTACTTTCCTAAAATGTTGATTTTTCATTCATATGGCAGGATGATTCTTCTGATTCTAAGAAGGATGATTTATTGGCTGACCTTGATGATGCACTATCAAGACAACGCTCAAAATGCGCGTCTGGTTTTGGCTTGGCAGAATCAAAGGAAAACCGTTATCAAAGCCACCTTCATCATCGGTTGAATGAACTTGAAGGTTATTATTTTCTGTAAAGGATCTTTACCAAATATATCATAGTTCTGCAAATAGTCCCCCATATAAGAAAACTTAGTGATAGAATAATCTTCTTTGTTTGGTTTGGTGTGCATCTAACTTTCTTTTAGTGCAATCTTTGAGTTTTAAGAGTAGCAAAATTCAAGTTCAAGTAGTACTTTGGATGATCAGCTTTAGAAGGATTACTTATGCCTTTATATTTTAATCAGAATTGCCAACAACCAGAGGGAAGGACCTGCAGGCAAAGTGCTTACTTGAACTCTACGGACTAAAGGTAAACTAATGCACTAAAGTTGCTGATAAACATTCTAATAAGGGAATGCAATCTTCTATTCTACTGGTTGGCAGTTTTTGATTTCACTGCAATGAAGCTCTTTTTGCTCAGTTTGCGTATGGAATCCATTTGTTTTCACAAAATTGATTTCTGTTGTCTAAGAACCACTCGGTTAAGGACTTCCTTTTCCCTGGCAGCTAGCAGAGTTGCAAAGCAAGATACGTTCTTATGTGAGTTCCGAGTATTGGCTTCAGTTCAACTGCGCTTATCCTGACAAGCAGTTATTTGACTGGGGCATGGCACGATTGCCTTTCCCTCCATATGGAATATTTGTTCCATTCACTAGTGAAGCTGATGATCAAGCGAGAAAGAAACGGGATTATGAGGTCTTTTACTTATCTATTACTCCTTTTAACTGTAGTGTAGTCTTACTCTGGAAAGTGGATATAAGAATCTAGGTCAATTGGTTTTGCATAAAATCTGTAATAAAATGAAGTTTGAGGTGACACTTAAAATTTATATTTTCCGTTTATATTGGCCTATAGAATCCTCTCCCTTTTGAGATCTCTTATTTACAGAATGTGACCAAAACTTTACTTTAGCTGTCAAAAGCTTCTGCTTTATTTGGGCTTGTCCAAGCAATGTAAAAGACACAGTGAATATCATGTGCAGAAGTTGTATAGAAAATATATGAGGAAACATAAAATTGCTAAGAGTGTTCACTAGGTTGACTTTTAATTTGCATTGCTATGAGAAAGCCCTCCCATTGGTGAGTCCAGTCCTTTATATTTGGACAAGTAAAGATGCAATTGTAGAAATCTTGCACATGAGAAAATCATATATGCAATATCTTTAAAAAACAAAAAAGAAAAAGAAGAAGAAAAGAAAACCGTTATTATGTGTCAAAAAGGGTTTGAAATTTCTTATACACTATTGATGAGTGACAATTTTATGTGCAGAGGCTATCAAGATTGAGAGAGGAGGAAAGGAACCAGGTAGAGAATAAAAAGAAGAAATTTTTTTTAGAAATAGTTAATGCCTTCCGTGACTTCCAATTGCAAATTCAAGCTACTCTAAAGCGTCGAAAACAAAGGAATGATGGTGTTCAGGTATTAATGCTTTTTCTTTGTTTTATATATCTCAATGGTTTATTATTCATCTGATAGGATAGAATGGTGCTAAGTCGTGCCCTACTTATTTGAGTGGGGAACATATGGGGGGAATTTTGTAGAGAATGGTTGTCTTGAACCAAATATTCATCAAACTAGTTGGAAACAGTTACATCGTGCATGGGGAAATGAACAATAGATTTTAAATAAGATAGGCGATAGATGAAACTACATCTCCACTGTAAGCCTTTAACAAATACTTGAACTGAACCACCACATGGATCGCATTTGAGCCTTTTAATTTTTTTCCTAAAATGTTTAAACCAATTACCCATTTGTATTCCAATGAAGTCGATACTGTAATAGGAAAAACATAATGCTGCAAGTACTGCTGTTTTCATTATTTTTCTATAACTATTATCATTGCATTATCATAACTTATAAATTCATGTCTTCTAGCTTTCCATCTTCGTTTCTCAATGGTTTATGGCATGTCTTCAATATATCATCATTTTCATGAGAGGTCTGATTAACTTATTCCATTAGAATGGTGGAATTCCAGTATATATACCTTTAATGAGTATTTTTGAGTGCCTTAATTTTTCCTGGCTATTGAAACAAACGCAGTTAATACTACCCTGTTGGCTGTCATTTATTCATGTCATACAAACGTACTTCCACCCTAATGCAAATGTAGAAAATGTCTAATTTTACTGTGCTTTTAGTTGCAACTGCAGTCTGGTTTCATCATTTAGATACTAAGTATATGTATTGGGAAATGGTATAAGTACTTATTTCCTCCTGAAGTAAAAAGGAAAAACTTACCTGGTTAGTTATCTTTTGCGATTCTAAACAATCATTTTTAGTTCTTTAACTGTATTTAGCGTCAATTACATGTAGCTATAATCATCATAATTCATAACATGTGGTATGAACTACAAAATCCCATATATATTTTGTTTTGTACAGGCTTGGCATGGAAGGCAAAGACAACGTGCTACAAGAGCAGAGAAATTGAGGTTCCAGGCCCTGAAGGCTGATGATCAAGAAGCATATATGAGATTGGTAAAGGAGAGCAAGAATGAACGGCTAACTACACTTCTTTCGGAAACAAATAAGCTTCTTGTTAACTTGGGAGCTGCTGTTCAACGGCAGAAAGATGCTAAGAATTCAGATGGCATCGAAGATTTGAAAGATTTAGATTCTGATTCACCGGAGCTAGATGCTTTGATAGATGGAACTCCTCGAGATTCACCGCTTGAAGAAGAAATGGAAACCACTGATTCTGATCAGAATGATGACTCAGATCTACTTGAAGGTCAACGGCAGTATAACTCAGCTATTCACTCGATTCAGGAGAAAGTAAGATTATGACCCTATCATCTGTATCCTTTTATATTTGACCATTCAGATTATCTACTTTTTGGCCCAAAGGGCCATTGGGATTTGATTATGACAGAATCCAATGGCACCATAAAAACTTGGAATAATGCATATGTCTATTTGTTGCACAGTAATGGTTACAAAAGCAACCTAAATGTTTTTTTTTTTCCTCTTTTAATTATTGGAAGATAATTTCCTCATAGTACTTTTGGTAATTGTACTCTGCCCTTGATCATATTCTATTTGCATTGTAAACTGTTTGCAATATTTGTAATCTCTTAATCTTTGTTAATTTTTTGGGAATAAGCTACTAAATTTACATTCTGTAAACAGGTAACCGAGCAGCCATCCATGCTTCAGGGTGGGGAATTAAGATCATACCAGTTAGAAGGGCTTCAATGGATGCTCTCTTTGTTCAATAACAACCTTAATGGAATTTTAGCTGATGAGATGGGGTTGGGAAAAACAATACAGACTATTTCATTAATTGCTTATCTCATGGAGAAGAAAGGTGTGACTGGACCCCACTTGATACTGGCGCCGAAAGCTGTACTACCAAATTGGATCAATGAATTCTCGACATGGGCTCCTAGGTATGATGGTCCCTGAAAAAATTCCCTCCCTTCCACCCCCCCTTCCCCTTTCTCATTCATGTGTGTGCATGTCTACATGGAACACATTCATTTTTTTTTTATTAACACACACACATCTGCTTCTGCACATGTAATTCATAATTTGAAATTTCTTATGCATTTTTGTCTTGTTTCAGCATTCATGCAATCCTTTATGATGGACGTTTAGATGAGAGGAAGGCGATGAGGGAAGAAATTTCCAGAGATGGAAAATTAAATGTGTTGATTACACACTATGATCTTATTATGAGAGATAAAGCATTCTTGAAGAAGATACAGTGGCACTACATGATTGTTGATGAAGGGCATCGATTAAAGAATCATGACTGTGCACTTGCACGAACTCTTGTCTCAGGGTATGATGAAAAACTTTATTTTTACTGCTGTCAGATTGCTATAATGTTTTATTTGAAGGTTAGACATATCCCACTTTTTCCGACCACTGACTGTTGGAATGGGTATTCTTGATCCTAAGGACCTCTTTTTTATTTTGCTTCACCTCTGAGAAACCAATTAGTTTAGTTTATGCAATTGATTAGGGATAAGCCTTGTGAGCTTTTGGGTTTTAAACTGCATGTGGCTTGTGTGCTCTTTGTAGAAGAGAGAAATAAAGGATTGGAAATAAAAATTACTTTCCTCTTGCATATTGATTGTTGTATTTTCTTCCACCAATTTTTATGCATTTTACCATTATGTTATATTTTAGATTATATCACTGCAAGAAAATTGTAAAGGCTCTTCTAATTAAAATTTTACCCGTGTTCAGCTATCAGATCCAGCGTAGACTTCTGTTAACTGGAACTCCAATACAAAATAGTTTACAAGAATTGTGGTCCCTCCTTAATTTTCTGCTCCCACACATTTTCAATTCTGTTCAGAATTTTGAGGAGTGGTTTAATGCCCCCTTCGCAGATCGTGGTGATGTTTCTCTTACAGATGAAGAGGAACTCTTGGTTATTCGCCGTCTGCATCATGTAGGTCTTCACTCTAGTTTCAAACTCTCTTATCTATGTTTGAACTTCTTTATCTCTGATACAATTCCCCGGTTTTCAGGTTATAAGGCCATTCATTTTGAGGAGAAAGAAAGATGAGGTGGAGAAATACCTTCCCGGAAAATCACAGGTTATACTCAAATGCGATCTATCAGCATGGCAGAAGGCATACTATCAGCAAGTAACAGAAAAAGGGAGGGTCGGGCTAGATAATGGTTTGTATATTCTGCTTTCATGTGATCAGTTGGCTTTTTCTTAATGGCGTCTCGTTATATCTATTTGTCAAAAAACCATCCATGCTGTCCTTGGTTAGGCTGGGATGTTGGTGGGACTGTTGTGCTTTTTGTGGCAATTATAGCTTCTCTTTTAATACTGTTAAGTGGGTTGACATTGTTTTCAACATGCTAAACAACTGCTTTGCTAACCTGCTCTTTCTTCAAGAAATGGGGAGGGTAAGGTCTTTGTACTATCATAGTTTCTGTATATCAATCACAACCGTCTCAAAGGGAGCCGGGTTTAGTTGTTTGCTCCATTTCTGGTCAAAACTAACCTATCTTCTATAATCTTTTCCATATACTTGTCAAGTTTTAATCTTTGGCTCTTTCACAATTTTGGTTAAGCTTAGTTGACCTGTAGTATACGGTTTCCAGCTCAGCTGTAGTACCACCTTAGACAAAGGGAAGCACGGATAGTTGATAGTTGTTCATTAATAAGTTTAAATTTTTCAGGGGCTAGAAAATCGAAGAGCCTCCAAAACCTGACTATGCAATTGAGGAAGTGTTGTAACCACCCATACCTTTTTGTGCCTAACTACAATATGTGGCAGAGAGAGGAGATTGCAAGAGCATCAGGGAAATTTGAGCTTCTTGATCGATTACTCCCTAAACTTCACAGAGCTGGCCATCGTGTCCTGCTATTCTCCCAAATGACTCATCTCATGGACATTCTTGAAATATATCTGAGACTCAATGATTTCATGTATCTTAGACTTGATGGCTCTACAAAAACTGAGGAAAGGGGGTCTTTGCTGAAGAAATTCAATGCTCCGGACTCTCCATATTTTATGTTTCTACTAAGCACTCGTGCTGGAGGTCTCGGCCTGAATTTGCAGACAGCAGATACTGTAATAATTTTTGATAGTGACTGGAATCCCCAAATGGACCAGCAGGCAGAGGATCGAGCCCATCGTATAGGACAGAAGAAGGAAGTCAGGGTTTTTGTGCTGGTTAGTGTTGGATCAATTGAAGAGGTCATTCTAGAGCGTGCAAAGCAGAAAATGGGTATTGATGCAAAGGTCATCCAGGCTGGATTATTTAATACAACTTCCACAGGTTGGTTGTGCTTGAATTAATCATTTTTATCAGTGTAGTGCATGCTTAAAAGTCCATTTGAACTTGAGGAGCTTGCTTATGTCCAAGCAAGTCTTGTTAGTTTTTCAAAAGAAAAAGTAAGTGTTGGTTTCATCAATTGCATGGCAACGGCTCCTCTCGTTTGAATGTTTGAATTTCTGTTTGTCTACATTCAATACCATGCTAATGTGATGATATTGATATATGCAGCTAAGGACAGAAAAGAAATGCTGGAAGAAATTATGCGTAGAGGAACAAGCTCACTTGGAACAGACGTGCCAAGTGAGAGAGAAATCAATAGACTTGCAGCTCGTTCAGATGAGGAGTTCCGGATGTTTGAGCAAATGGATGAGGAAAGAAGATTGAAGGAGAATTATAGGTCTCGTCTCATGGAAGAACATGAGGTACCTGAGTGGGTATATGAACTTAATGACGATGAAGGGAAGACTAAAGTTTTAGAAAATAACAATGTTGAATTAGGGAAGCGAAAAAGGAGGGGGGGAAATTATTATCCTGATACTTTGAGTGACTTGCAGTTTATGAGGGCTGTCGAAAATGCAGAAGACATGGCGAAAAAGGTATCAACAGGTAAACGAAGGAGAAAAGACCATCTTCCTTCCGAAGGCAATGAATCTGTTAGTAATAACATAGGAGTAGAGAATAAGGCATCAGAATTTAGGAATACTAATGCGCCTACTCTAAGCGAGGGAACAAGTGAAGATACCTACGGTTCAGCGCCAAACAGAGCGAAGTCCAATGGTGAAATGACCGAGAAACTCAAATATCCTGGTGTCGAAAAATCTGAACATCAGGGTGTTGGAGGAAGTTCTTGGAATGAACGAATAATTACATGGAATACTCATAAGAAGAAGAGATCAAGCTATGCTGTTCCAAGTTCTTCATCAGATTCTAGAGGACAGAATTCCAATGGAAGAGGAAATGGATGGGTTTGACGTCATTTTTTTGCTCAAGCAGCAGTACCCTAGGAAAAAAAAAATAGAGGGACAAAGGAAATGGATTTATCGTAGAAAAACCTTCAGTAGTATGATGTATCTACCATGTAAGTTTAAGAGAAGTTTAAAATTTACCTCCCTCAAATTCATGTGTAAACCGCAACTTATTTGGATTTGATTCGTGTTAATATACATAATTAGCATGCTTTTTAAAAATTTTCACTCGTTCAAATAAGGTTTCCTTTGATAAAGGCTTTCACTTTTATTCGGTGCTAGTGCTACTGCCGTTACGCAATTAATAAATTTCATTAAGATTAAACCAGTAATGTGTTGCAAACAATAAAAGAATATAAAACCAGCGGTTGAGAACAGATCTCAAGCATCATTAGCAATGCGGGAGGAAAATAACAAAGAAGATTGGCTATCACAATAAAAGACTTGATAAAAGATTTTAAGCTCCGAACATGACCTAAGGAAATAAATGGATAACAACAACAACCCTACAGAAGTTTCAACTGCTAAAAGACATCCGTTGGCTACTTGCTGCTTATAGCCACCGCTCTGCTCGGTAAAATTCAGCAGAGCAATGAATTCTACAAATTATTAGTGTTCTTAATGTTTCTAAAGCAGCAGACGCTGAGGCATTTTAAAACTTTAAAAAGGAAATAAATAAAAATGACAAATCTATTCTTCCTGGTTAACTTCAAGATTCTTCATCTTAGATTCCAATTCATCCTCATTAGCTTCACCCTCGCCAGATTCTTCGTCATCATCTGCTCCTTCAGGATCATTCTCATCCAAGGAACCAAGCATGTCAGGTGACTTCTTAAATATTTCCTTCACCTCATCGATACCATCATCAGAGATAATATTCCCATTGATGTTCAACAATGTAAACCCAGGTTTCTGAATAACTACCTGAGCCAAATGTCGAGCCCCAGCTCTTCTTATAAAATTAGTGCTCATATCAACCTCCTTTAAATGCGTATGCCCTTCTTCCAAAGCCTTACTTATTTGAATAGTACCTTCATCCTTAAGTTCATTCTCAGCCAAGTTCAACTTGGTTAGTTGCTGCTTCCCTGCTATACAAGCAGCTAAACTAGGAGCAGCATCAGCTGTTATGTCATTTCCGGCCATATCCAAAACTTGAAGAGAAGGTGCTGATTCCTTGAGAGCATTGGCTACAGCAATTGCACCCTCATCTTCCAAGTTGAGATAACTCAAGTAGACTTCAACCAGATCCAAATACTTCGAAAGAGCTTTACTCAGGGAAACTCCAGCTTCTACACCAAACATGTTGTCCCGCAGGTCAAGCTTCTTTAAATGGGTACAAGACTCGAGTGCTTCTGATAAGGCAACTCCTCCTTCAGAACCAACCCTGGTAGAGGAGCATCTGAAATCCTCCAATAAAGGAGAATGCTTCACAACCTCAGAAATTGCAAGCGCACCTTCATCTCCTGTCATATTATTATGAAAGTGAAGTACCTTCAACTTTTCCGTAGAGGGAATCAATTCACAAACAGCCTTGGCAGCTTCCTCTGAGATACCGTCATTCACTAAATAGAGCTCCTCCAGGCAACTTTGTGATTTCAAAAGAGCACCAAAAGCCCTCACACCCTTCTCACCTAAGGCATTGTTTGAGAGGTTAAGAGACTTCAAACCACTACCCTCCAAGGCAGATGAGAATATATTCATAACATCAAGAGCCTCTGCCTCTGGTCTTCCGGCAATAAAGTCTGACAAGTCAGCATCTTTCAACTGATTCTTGAGGGAAACCAAAATGGGCTCAGCAACACGGGCTGCTCCTAAACCAAAGCTTCTATTACTAAAGCATATCTTGGTGTAACAGTTTCCAGGTTCCTTTAATGGCCTTAGAAGATTCTCAGCCTCCACTGCCTCAATAAAAGCCCTTTGCCCGTTAGATATATCAAAGAATGTTTCAGAGGAAGTATCTTTCTCAGATGCCAACTCCTTCTTCTCCTCTTCTGCTGCAGGGACAGAACCTCTTTTAAGAACTTCCAGCAGAAGTTTACTACATTCCTTGGCATAAAGCTGCACCGCAGCACTTCCATCACCATCAGGCTGTCTATCATACTGTTCATTTGCTGTGTTAAAAGCTACATCCTCAATTTTTTTGGCATTCTCCTCGGCTTCCTCTTTGTTAAGAGCACCATACTTTTGGGTAAAGATAGAGTTACTGGTGAGATTGTTTGTCAAGCGTTGCACTAGTACCTGCCGTGTGCTTTCGCTTGGGGGCCACAGCTTAATTGAAAATGGCTTGCGTTGTGAATTCGTTGTGGAATCCATTACAGAACCTAACGAATGGCCGCAAATACTTAATAGCCTCAGTAAATACTAGAAGAAAAGATACTATAAAAGGGTACACAGAGCAATTATAAACAAGCAAACATGTAGTATCACTATATTTCTTAAGTTATACATATTTCAACTAAATCACACAAAAAGAAAACTGCAATATTTGATCAGAAAGTATCTTTCCACATAGAAGTACACCCCAAGGGTATAAGACATTCATTTGCAATCGGCAAAACAAACTCTAATTCTTTTTCCTTTTCAATAGTAATAACTGACAAAAAAGGAAAGGGCCCAAAATCAGTCCTTTTAACAAGAATCATAAAAATCAAAACCCCATGGATTTAAAGTAGAAAGATTTTCTATTCCTTACAAAAAAGACAACTTAAAACTTCATTTTCCTCTGTGGAGTAACTGCAAGCTGAAACTTAAATCTTCGGAATAAATCCATAAAGATAGAAAAAAAAAATTCAACCACATTTCCCTTCAAATTCCAACTATTTACTCAAAAAAATGGGCTAAAGCAAAGAAAATCTCTGAAAAAACAGATAAAAACAGCAATCATTTGTTTATTTGGTGCAGCGGTTAATCAAAGAAATTAATCAATATAATATCAATGATGCAATAAATAGAAGGAAACAATGAAACTAATCATAGTGACAACGCAAGATCTAAGAGAGTAAAGGAAAGCTCTTTTCAAAAAAAAAATACTGAACATTACAATGATTGAAAAAAAGAACTTTAGTAATCAAAATCAGCATAAAAGTTTAAACATTTCCATACCTGTAGCAGATCTGAAGGGAAAAATTATTAAAAACAGTTAGAAAATAAAAATAAAACAAAGAGATTGGATTGGAAGCCGCCAAAGGATTTTTGAAAACAGGAAAAAAAAAAGGTAGAAGAAGAAGTTAACAGTAACAGAGACTAACGGAACCCTAGATATAACAAAGGGAAGACATGAGAAGCTAACGTAATGTCAGAAATAAATTTGGAAAAGAAAAGTATTACCTCGTTTTATTTTTCTTTCTCTGAGATTTTGTTTTCAAGTTAGATTCTCGTTTGAGAGAAGTAGAGAGTGAGAGTGTTGAGTGAGGACCGGAGGGAAAGGGAATGAAAGCGAAGGAAAAGAAAAGAAACGTTATTGCTTTAGGTTTTTGGGGAATAAAGATTAGTGCGTTTTAAAGTGCGTGCGCGCGTGTCTTTAACAGAGCGTTTGGAAACTCATTTAATTATGTTCCTGTTCAGGATGATTGATGAAAAAGAGAAAATTACTAGTAAAACGGTAAAACGACCAAAACTTTGTGAAGTTATTAAAAATACGTTGAATTCGGATTCGTCTTAATAGAAAGGGGAAGAAAAAATTGGACTAAAATGAAAATAAGGGAATTTAACTAAAAAGCTCATGGGGGACGGAAGTTTTTCACGCGCTCAACATGAAGGGTACATTGCAATCACACTTCTATAATCCATGATACCGAAATCATATAAACTTGTTTTTGGTCAATGATTGATTTGGGTCATGGTCTGAAGGGAAGCAGAGGGCAAGGTCGAAGCCAACAACTTTGCAGGAAGAAGGCCGGTCTTGTCAGATTGTCAAAATCGTTCAATGAATTTAACCTACACGAAAAGTATGTGGAAACACAAATTCGGATACCTTACTCTATTGATTCAAATTCTTACCATTTTAACAACCCCATTCACAATCCCTTTGTTCCAAATCTAAGAAAAACAACGAAAAGAAAATAAAAGAAATAATGGAGGTTAATATGGGTTGTAGTGTCTGTAGGTGTAAATGTGGGCACCCAAACTGCACATGGCAATTGCGTCCATGTCACAATCTATCTTATCAGTTTTATGAAGGTAGATGGTTTGGGAGCAGGGATTTTGGTTTTATATGAGCGGAGGTTTGGTGGTTTTCGTAGTACTGGATTCAAAATGGACCACCCTTTCTCAGTGGTAGGCAACCACCCAAGGGGAAGATAGTAAAAGGTTGCTATGATTGCACCCATTGTTTCAATTTTTCTTTCAATCTTTTCGGGTATTTTTACTCGTTTGTTGCCTTCTTATAATACTAGCTGTAGGCAGCATTAATGTTAATGCATTTTTGGGGTTTTTGTTGAGTGAAATTTGCATGAAATTAACGCTAAAGTAGCTTAGACTTCGCTGGCTTCAAAGGAAAAGGATTCCATGATGCCCGTTCCTGTAGTTTTGTCCTGTAAGTTTCAAGCTGGTCAAAGAGGCGATAAATGCAAATAGGAGGGGAGGGGATAAGGAGATCTGCTAAAATAAAAGTAGACAAGATCTTCATCAAAATGACGACGACTTTAATTGGCCTGGATGTTGAATAAAATGGAATGGATTGGGTTGCAGGTTTTCCACCTTTTTCATTTTTCAAATTTTTGGTTAACCCTATATTATTACATAGAGCATCCGAAGGCGTGCAAGGTGAAATCTTCGAAGTTCAAGCCAACCGGAGTAGCTCTTGTAGAAGTTGCAATATTGATCTTCTATCATCCACGTTGCTTGGTTTTGCTTCGTGCCGTAACACCACCATTTGTAGATGCCTAGCAAAAGGAGAGGAGGAATGAAAACTAGTTGCTCCCCCTTATGGGCTCAATGGCAGCTCGTATTCGGCTATTTGCTCATCGGACTGTGATTACTGGCTCACTTTCCAAGAGAATATAACAAGGAAAAATTAGCCTACTAGAGTCAGACGGCTCGTGGATAAGCATTCAGCAATGCAGATTTCTCCCTAATTCAGCTACAAAGATTTTTTTTTTTTGGCGAAAGCTACAAAGTTCAAAACAACCCTTGGGGGCCCTGGGAGTCTGCTGGGGTTTGGACATATGTCATTTTGGTGTAATCCACAGGCAGGCCCAAGTATTATCTCAGATGATTCCAGTTTCAACTTGGTAGTAGTACTTCCGGCCAATTGCAGATCAATTTTCAGGAATGTAGCCAGCTGCTAACCAATTTTTAACGTACATTCACTTTATAACCAGCAGACACTGCGACTTTCAACTTGTTCCCTTAAAAACCGCTCATCCTCTTGCCACGACATACCAGAAATGAGAAACCTAATGCTGACAACAAGCTGAGTAAATTGTTGAATAGATAGATTCCCTCAGTTTTCTACATCCAACTTATTATTCCGTTAAAATCCAAATCCATAAGCTTACGAAAAAAATCCATATAAATAAACCATTAGATGCATGTAATGTGATATGCAAATATAGGAGAATCCCACAACTGTCTGAAATCCTCTATATGGGGGTAAAGAGCTAGTCCAACAATTTGAGCTTCAGTGAAGAAGAGAACAGGTACTTGGAAGGTTGAAATCAAAAGTCCAAACTAAAGGCCATCAATGGCTGGACCTAAGCAACAAGATATTGTTCACATCTGACAACATCTGCATTCTTGCATGTAGAATGAGATTGTTCCAGACAAGTAATTGCTCATTTCAGCTATACTGTTTATTCTCATCAGTTAAGGCATCATGAATGAGTGATGGCATCAACCGCATCAAGAATGAAAAGATTGCTGGGTTCTATTGCAATAAATCCATTGAAAACTAGTGCATGGTTTGGGATCCATAGAATACCAATGCAAAAGCTTTCCTTTTCAATTCTTAGCCAGTTTAGACAAGACAAATATAAAACTAAGTCAGCATAATATGAAAGGATTCCATGCATATTATCTTCCAAAGGGTCATCATGTTCAGCATGTAGAATTTCCAACCATGTGATGAACAAACCTCTAGCATCTCACTCAACTAAACAACAGACATTCCAGAATCAGAGAAATGCAACTCAATATGTCCCAGCAAAGAAAGTTGATGATTTTCAATCTTAAACACCATCAAGGTACCATAAATTCATCATATCCAACACAGCAAATCAACAACTAAAATTAGAATTTTAATTGGCCCCTAAATAGTAACTACTCAGTCACTTTTTAGAATCATATAACTAAGGATGTCAAACTGCAGAAAGCAGCTTCAACTACAGACTTCCAGCAGCTGAAAAGTCCTAGAAACCATTTTCAATCAAAATAAAGCATAAAGATAACAAGATAATCAAGGCAAAGAACCTGTTGATTCACCATAAATATTATAAAATCCCATTACAAAACTTAAATCAATATCACTAAATCCAACAACCTTTAAAAAAGCAACACTAACATGACATTTAGCTTGTCCAAATTAAAACATACTCCAAAGTACCAAAAATACCACCACAGACAAAGAACCTCTCTCTCTGTATTGTGTTTGTTTCCTCAACGGTAAGACTTCTGGAACCTAGCCCTAGCTCCACGTCCACCGAACTTCTTCGGCTCGCACCGTCTGGGATCCGCAACGAGCAAGGTCCTGTCGTACCTAACCAAGATATCCTTAATCTCCTTCTTGCTCTGCTCATCCACATACTTCTGATAAAACGCCACCAGAGCCTTGGCTATGCTTTGCCTGATTGCGTAGATCTGAGAAGTGTGACCTCCGCCTTTGACTCGAATCCTCATGTCGACACCGGCGAAACGCTGGCGTCCAAGGAGCAGGATCGGCTCGTAAGCCTTGAAGCGGAGGATCTCGGGCTCCACCAGCTCAATTGGGCAGCCGTTGATCTTGATTAGACCGCGACCGCGCTTGCAGTAGGTGACGGCAACGGCCGTTTTCTTGCGGCCGAAGCATTGAACGGACTCGACTGGAGCCGCCATGGTTAGGGGTTTCGGGTATTGCTCTTTTGAGTTGAAGAGAAGAGGCGGCTCAGGGGGTTGAGAGTAAAGGGGAAACTGAAGAGTTTTGGGGGGTTTTTAGATGGACATCGTTTTAGGGTTTTTGATGCTGATGAATGAAGTGAACGGCTATGATTGGATTAAGGTGCCAAAGGCTAAAGGCCGGACTTTTTCTTTTGGGCCAACGAGTGAGTGTCAATCAGCTTTATATATACCTAAATTTTTGGGTTTGACCCAATTCCAAAGGACTTGGGTTATGGATTGGACCTGGACAGAGAGATATTCTATTTTCCCAGATTTTTGTTGAAAGTTTAAAACTTCCACTGTCACCGTATTATTATAGTATTAGATAATTCTCCTTCTACCGAAAAAAATCTTGGTATGATTGCCATATTCCCTTTGGTAACATAAACAAGAGATGAAATTTTATCTATTGCAAATAAGGAAATAGAAATAGAAAAAAGAAAAAAGAAAAAAGAAAACGTAAGAGAAGAGTTATGGAAATGTATCTAGTCTGGTCAACAAGAAACCAAAAAAAGGAAGGATCTCATTAAAGAAAATAGATTAGCAAATCCCCTTACTTTGGTAGGTCTCCAATTTCAACTTCTCTGCTGTTCACAGATCACAATCCATGTGCACATATAAAAGACCACCTCCACAGCCCAACCATTCAAATCAAGACCGAACCATTTCCTAGACAAAAAGCCTCAACTGTATAAAAAAGATGGCTAAATGTGATTCACTTCGTTTCTAATCCTTGCTCTTATTTTCATCGGTTTGTTTCCTTTATCCCCTTCCCGAGCAGCATATATTAAATTTAAGTTTCAAAATTTGTAAAATTTCTTACTTTTGTCATCTGATTTTGGTCATGTTTTGGTGCAGCTACGTCGAGGTTGCGTGCCTCAAGCTGATGCATGCGACCAAGAGATTTTAGATCCCTCCAGCTGCATCCTTAAAAATTGTCAAAACAAATGTGTCGAACAGCACCCAACTGGTCATGCCCAATGTGTTGGTTTACAATGTGTTTGTTTTTTTAGCTGCGGAGCTGCTTAAAATTCTGTACTACTTTCTAGTGGGAAATAAATGTCAAAGATCCCTCAATAATAATAATAATAGTAAATTAATAGCAATAAATGAAGGATCAATTATTTTCAAATCTTATTTCTTAGTCATCACATGCAACGATGCCGTTTCAATGGTTAAAGACTAGAAGGGAAGGGATGTTGGAATGAAATGTATTTTGTTAGAGCTTGTCATCACACATCAACGAGCAAAAGAGTAAATTAAAACGATGTCGTTTCTTGTTATTAGCGCCTTCATCAATCATCACTTCATTTCTTGTGCTTTTTCCTTCTCTCAGTCTTTACGCTTTTCTATCCCTTCTCTCTACGTTGAAAGCCAACTAGTGGAGTTGCAATACCCCACTGATGGCCGTCACCGACGTCTAAAATCCACGCATAAATATGATTTCCATTCCTCTTGGCCTCCTCTTTCCATTTCTCTAATTATTTTTCTTCAAAAACATTTCCTTTGCCCTCAACAATTCAAGAATCTGAATTTAAGAAAACCTAGACCTAGCCGCCGTTCCGAAGGCTATCTCTTTTCTTTATAAAGCATTTCTCTTTCTTTAGCCCGTTTCCTCGGTAGCGTCAGACGCTGTGATGGAACACAGCTACATCGAGCCCTGGCGAGCTTCCCTAAGCTCCTCTCCTAGGGCCTCTGCTCACCGTGCCCCTTGATAGGCGGTCCACGACTGCGTCCATACATGCCTCTCACTCGGTCCACGCTCCCTCAAATCGGAGCACCAGGGATACCTCTCAATCGCTCATCTCGTCTCCTATCCACATCAAATATCATACATATATATATTTAAAATATATAAACATACACATAAGCACAAACACATAAATCTTTATACTTTTCTTTGAAAATGCCCCATTCTCTAAGTGGTATATCACCGAGCACGAGTGTGTGCATGTGGAATCCTCGTATCCCAAATTCTTTGAAAATCATTTATATGTTTTCAAAATCTTTTTAAAACCTCTGGCCCCAGTGGCTAAGCAAAGAAATCTAAGCCACTCACAGTGTTAGAAGGTTCGTATACTCCCAAAAGATCCACGTAGATAAGCCTCCGGAGTATCGCCGCACTCGATCTTCCGAAATCCTAATACACAGAAATACGTGTTAACATTCATAAATCATAATCAAACTATGAATGCACCTATGAGGCTTTAACATGACCTAAGACAGTGCCTGGATGTGTTTCGGGGCTTAGAAAAGTGTCCGAAAAGGTTCGGGGTCAAAATCGGACATTTGAAAAAAAATTACAAAAATGCCCCTAAGGGCCTGTGGGCCCGCCGAGCAGACTAGGCCAAGTCTCGCACGGTTTTGGGACCAAAAGGCCACTCTCACGCAAATTCTGCAAGGTTCCCGAGCAGGACCTGTACAGCTCTTCCGCGGGACCTACATAGCTTATGTGCGGGACCTGCACAGCTCCTGCGCGGGACCTGCACGTCTCCAACGCTATACTTGCACGGCTCCTGCGCAAGAGTCGAGTGTTCCGTTTTTCACGTCATTCGATCGCCGATCGTCTGACAAACTTATCTAGGCGATCTTCGCGATCGCCAACCGTTAGATGGCTTCAATTTTTAAGTATGTTGTTATCCACCCTCTGCGCTATCTTTTCATCGCTGTGATTGCTTAAAAAGTTACTCTAAAGCCTTCAACGGAAGACCAAACCCGAATACCCTTTTTTTTTCCTTTTGGATCTTGATTACCTTTGTGTTCTTTTGCTTGATTATACTGCCTTGTGTTTGTTTTGTGCTGTATTGATTGTGATTCTTTGGTCATTCATATCTTTATTTGGTTTTCTCTTCTTGTTTTTTGTTATTAATCTAGATTTTGATATTGACAAAATTGCAGGATTAGCGTTCTTGAAAGAGTTCAGTTTATGGTTGTCTTTAAACTCGTCTCTATCCAAACCAGCACTATCATCACCAATGGTAAATTAATTCCTGTTATCTTTTTTTGTGTGTATATTTAGGTATTAATTAGCGAATTTCTATTATTAGATTTGGCATGTGAATTTAATTTAACTCCTAGGATAATTTTATTTCCCATTTTGAAAAGAGACCAGAGGATTTTTCTGTATATTCCTTATTTTACTCGTATTCCTTCGTTCTTTTCTAAATTAAATTAAAATAAACTCAATTTACTCATCTTTCGTATAAGTTCTATATACAGATTAAGAATCGTGTTTTTATTAGTATACAGAAGCAGAAAGTTTGTTTGAACTTTCACATATTATTAGTTTGAGAAATCGTATTTGTCTTTCTTTCTGTTTATTCTTGCTTTTAATTAATAATTGGAAACTTTAACATGAATATTTGTTTACCTTGCCACCAACGGTTTTTTTCCTAACTTTATTTTTGAAAACCATTGTATGCTGTGTCTTCTTGCATGTGCTGCTTTGGTGCTCCTTGTTCCTTTGGCGCTGCTTTGGTGGTTTAATCGCTTCTGTGGTACTTAATTACTGTTCTTTGGTCCTGTGAATTGTTTGTTGTCAAACTGTTTGTTGTGATGATGGTAATTTTTCAGAAATTTTCCTTATTTTCTCTGCTTTTGGTGGCTATTGTTAATGTTTTTTTTCTCCTTTGCAGTGGCTATCCTCTCACTTGTGCACCCCATTGAGTAGCAGCCACTGCAACCAACCTGTTTGCTGTCATAATGGGAAGATTTCTGAATTTTCCTTACTGCGAGCTGCCGTTTTTAATCTAACTATTGTCTTATAACTTTATTGAATTATCTTTCTTGTGTAAATTCTATTTTTGATTGATGAAAGTATTTATGGAAATCTTCTCGTTAATTTTGTTCATGTGTATTTGCTTTGTTTTTTCCCCTTCATGTAATGTTGTGTTGTGCAGATTTTAATTCAATTTTTGAGTCTTTTGTTATGGTTGTTGGTTGATCTGTTCTACTTTTCTTATGCTAAGTGTTTGATTTGATAGGTTTTTGGCAGGGTGATCAACATTCTGACTGAATTTGTTGAGTTTGTAAGCGGCATTCTCAGCAACATGGGACATACTGTCTTGTGATGTCCCATTTAGGTATTAAAATTTCAAATTTACTTTTCATTGAAGTTTCTGATAGTGCTCTCTACTCTTTTCTTCGGTTTCAGTTGCAGTAGCTGATATACAATCCTCTTCCCTGATCTTGTTATGGAGTTGGTTGATGTGAATGACCATACAATTGGTCATTTTTTTAATTTTTTTGAATGCATATTTATGAAAGTTTGCATTATGGATATTGCAAAGCATTGTAATGAACTAGTAGATGATGAGATTTGAATTTGGATGTGCAGCCACCAGTTCAAGATTGGAGACCCTGTTCTATTCTATCGCATGTGCCTACCCAACGATTGGATGGTGAGGGGTGGGGTGGTAAGTGAGAGTGTTTGGAGGAGTGAGTTAAGTTGGGATTGTTTCACTCTGAGTCGATGATGCTTAGTATAGGTTGGGTGGGATTAGCTCGGGTGAGCAGCTCTCGCCTGAGTGAAGCCGCCGAGGGTGATAGTGGACGGGCATGCAGTTGTCCTGTAGATGTCACAGGTACCCCTCTTTTCAGAGTTCTTTTCTATTGTTAGCTATCATTTCTCTTCCAAATGATTTTTGTTCTGTTCTTGTCTCTGTTCACGCTGCCCTACTTTTCATTTTTTATGCCATCTGCTTAGTAGGTTTTTGATGGAAGGTTACCCATGCTGTTTTCTTATTTATGTTGACTTTGGATGGTAAATCATATTTTCTATTTTCTTTTTCTTCTGTATGGCCTTTACTTATGGGAAACATTCTCTTGTTTGTTCATAATGTTATTGTTTCTCATTTTTGCACGGAGTAGGTTCATGTGATTGACCATTAAATTGGCAAATTTGTCTTTCTTTGAGTGCATATTTTTAAAAGTTTGCACTGTGGATTTTGCAAAGCATTGTAACCAACGAATAGGTGATGATTTTGGTGTGCAGCCACAGCCACCGATTGGAGACCGAAGATGACTTATAATTTACAATATATTGTGGCATTCCTATTTATTTTGTTATGATTTCATTAGATGCAATGTATGAGGAATAAATTTGTTTGTAAAAGGGAGTTGTAATTGTTGTGTATTATCTTGAAAGCCATGTAAAGTTATATTGGACATGAGCACTTTCAGAATACCAATAAGAGGCACATCTCTCGTATGACTTAATTGTATTTTTTTTCTCTGATTCATTTTATTTTATAATCATGAAATTGCCCTTTTATTTTAATGTTGTTCTGTTGAGTATATTGCCAATGTCATATGGTTATTCTCTTAATTAAGAATTAATGTCCAACTTTACTTAATAAATTTATTTTATTTTAATGTAAATTATTTAAATACAATATCTTAAAGCAAGTGCAGGCTTTATTTTAGGCCAGAAGCAAAAGATGTTTATTCGTTCAAGCGATCTACTTTAGTAATTAGTATTTTGAACGTTTCCCTGCTCTTTGCTTCCTAACAAACTTTTTAACAATATGACTGCGTTATGTATAATTTATATGATTTTGGACAATTTTTTCAATATTTTTTAGCTTTGGTGTTACTTGGACAGGAGAATCTATCATCTGTCATCTGTCTTGACTCAACGAGTGTAGAGTATTTCACGGGATAAACCCTTTTAGAGTAGTTTTTGTTTTAATGTACAAATATGTGCAACCCTAAACCTTTCCATAATTTCGGGGAGTTGTATAATTTCTTTTCATCACTTTTACAACTACTTTATGAATTTTGGGTTGTTTATGAATTTGGTAACTTTTTTTTACTGTTTGTCTACTTTAATTGTTATGTAGTTTGTTAGATAATGAGAAACAACAGTCCCACGTTGATAAGTGAAGAGCTTAAAGTGCGCTTTATAAGCACCTATCTTTGACTAAGGGTGTCTTCAAATACCATATGGGTTAGGACTCAACTCATTGGTTAGCCCAATTTTATTATAAATCAAAGATAGACACTTAGGCATTTGGGGCACTTGGGCCTTGGGCTACTTCAAAATGACTTAATTTTTTTCTAAGTCTTGAGAAAAAAGAGTTAGTTACCAATACAAATTAAGTTACAATTATTCAGATCAAATTGAACAGTTATCTTTTAATTTAAACTGTTTTTTAACAGTTATGTTTTTTGAATTGGTAACTTTCTTTTTCTATATAAAGAGGACTTCGTTCTATGATTAAAATTAATTCAATTCTCTGAAAAACTATTCAATTTCCATTGATTGTTCTCAAGAGGCTTTGTTGTATCCTTGGTGTAACTTGCTTAAATTGCAAAGCAATCTTACACTAAAGAAAGTCATTCACACCTCAAAGCTTTATTTGTTCTTTGAAATCCGAAATTTACCAACATTAATAGTCATTTATGAGATGCAAAACCTTTTCAACTCAATAATCGGGGCTACTTAACAATGTATCTCTTGTGATTCTATTCATCATTTGTAAATCGTTTTTGACAATGATCACTCAATGGTGATATTCTTTTTGCCAATTTAAAATTTTTACAATTCAGGTATTTTATACTATTTTCCCTGAGTTCTGCAATTTGCGTTTTCGTTTTAACTCATTATTTTTTGAGCTATTTTATTTTGCTTCTTTGGTATAGCATTGTTGAACTATTTTCAGATAATTATTGACTTCAGATTTAGTTAAGCTTCGAATTTAATTTAATTTGATATGATTATATGAAACGTACTTCAAATATGGGGCAAAATCATGGTTATAGAGGAAGGCTTCAATGGGCCGATAATAGGCCTCCATATGAATTAAGTTTTTAATTATTCATGAATCGAGTCTAAACTGGGCTCATTAGCTAATAAATATATTCTATAAATTAGAGGCCCTTTTTGGCCCAAATAAATAAACTCTGAACCCATTTCCAGCCTGTTCTTTGCCCACCAAAAAATTACAAACATTTGGGGGTCAATCATAGCCCCAAATAAATAATTTTTGAGTCAATTTAAGCCCTTTCTCGACCAAGAAAAAGTTTAAGTATCATTTGGGAGCCCATTTTTGGCCCAATAAATAAATTTTGAGCTCATTCTTGGCCACTATCATTTTGAGGCCCATCTTCAGCCCAAATAAATGAACTTGAGCGCCATTCTAGGCCTAGATATAAAAATACTTTCATTCGGACGCCCATTTTCGGCCCACATACATAAAATCATCGCCCAATTGTCAACTTGAGCCCAAATAAAGCCCAACTAATTTAAGCCCAAGATTTTGTGGTGGATATATGAGGTTTGACAAACTATCAAATTGGGTCCAAATAAAGCCCAACTAATTTAATCTCAAGATTTTAACGAGGATATATTAAGCTCGCTCAAAGAACACAAAGGTTAACACTTTATAAAGTGTCAAAATGATAATCACTTATAGAAAAACTCAAAAAAACATTAGTGAATGTAATCATTTAAGTGATGATTGTAGAAAATAGATTCCAAAAGACTATTAAATCACAAAAGAAGCCCAGCTCATTGTAGATATAAAAAAAGGCTTTGCATAGCTAAAATCATACAAATACCTTAGAAAAATTATAAAATGGAACCAAAAGTGGGAAGTAGCAGAAAACTTAGTTCGATGTCATAAATGAAAATTTTAGGTAAAACCTCATAGGCTAGAAAATGACTGTAAAGCAGTAAACTTACAAAGAAAAAAATAGTAAAATTATTTCATCAAATTAGCCACTACAAAATTGTAGAATTGACTCTAAAAACCTTGTACATAATAGATGAAAGTTGTAAAACTACAAAAGATAAGAAGTTTCAACGAAGTCCTAATATCACAAATAGTGGTAAAACCAGAGACAATGTTGTATTGTTGTATAAGCAAGGCCAATATAACTTTTATGTCTACAATAGTGGTGCGAAAACACATTCCTTTACAAGGCTTTTGGAATAATACATCAACAATTACAATCCCTCTTTACAACAAATAATTCTTAATACATAGCATCTAATGTAACATTAAAAAATACCTAAAATAAATAGGAATGCCGCACCACTATTCTATCCATAAAGTTATCTTGAAACAATAACACTACAAAATAAACAAATAATGCACACCGATATAAATATATCCATCCAATAACAAACCACATTCAATTAAATCACAAACACTACACAATTCGCTAAGAATAAATGGAAAAACCAAGCAAACAACACAGCTAATTCCTTCATTAGAAGAATACAACAGCATTATCAAACAGCCAAGCCAAGCAATCAAACATTCAAACCCAAGTCCTCGACAATAATACAAATAACATTGCAAAGCCCACAATATTATGCAAAAATAATAATAAATAATAACAACCTAAAATTCATTAAATTAGAAAGCAATCAAATCAAACACATTAGAAAACTAACACATTCTACCATACCATATCAGCCTGCCCTATTCCACATTAGGTTTCGGGCCTATTTTGCCCAAGTTCTAAAAGCCAAAACGAGTTTGAAGAATTTTGAATTACAAATTTACAATAATGCCTTGAGGCTAGGGCGAAGTTGAAAATTTTCAAACAATAACGACTTATAAATGGATCAGTTTTGCACCTATTTGGTGTTATAATTATTGAGCTGATTCGACCTAATTTATGCCTGAGTGGGGCTATTTTGGGCCTAGAAAAGTGAAAAAACCAACTTTTGCGACTAAATTGGGGCTCACTAATTTTAGAAAATCACAAACATAAATCCTTCCCTATATATATATATATATATATCTTAATAAATCCACAATAAAGAATGCTATAAAACATACATATTATCCAAAATATGCCAAAACATTTGCCAAAAAAGTTGCTGAAAAACCAATACTCAAACATATTTACATTGAATTATTAAGATATTAATTCCTTATTAAGAGCATAATAATTTGATCCCATATAAATCCATAGAGCTATAAGACAACAAATAGCATAAAGCCACCACAAAAAATTAATTTCACACAAGAAAAATGACATTAATAAAAACAGTGACAGACAATAAAAGAAACTTTACAGTAAACAATTGATCACAAAAGGCATAGGGAAAAGACGTGTTAAAGAACAAAAAATTGCATCAGGAACATAGATTAATGAAAACTAAATGACACACAATAAAATAAAACACACAAACATATAATTATACATTACAACAAAAACAAAACTTACCCTTATTAGAAAATTCAGAGGAGACCAGTCATACCTTCAATTGTAAGAAACTCTCTTCTTGAGCATTTAGTCCAATTTTCACATATTTTAGCTCATCATGGCCGCTTTCATCTATCCACAATATGGATAGTTTAAATCTTCACTGAAAATGCTAAAATTAGAACATCACAGCCACTCAATTATTTCTTTTAATTTTCTGTGATCTTTTTTCTTTCAATGTTGGATTCTCGGTGATTTTGCTTGCCATAGATTTTGGCTTCTTAGGCTGGATTTTGTTTTCTCACTTGGGGTCACTATCATCAACCTCACTCAGGTGGGTCACTATCATCAACCTCACTCAAGGGCACTATCATCAACCTCGCTCAGGGTCACTATCATCAACCTCACTCAAGGTCATTTTCCATAGCAAGCAAAATCACAAAGAATTAAGCATCAAAAATAAAAAATGAACACAGAAAAATAGAAGAAACTAGAATGTTGTTGCCATGTTCTAATTTTCGGGCTTTCAGTGAAGATTTGAACAAACCGAACAGCGGAGAGGTGAAAGCGTCCACAAAGCCAACATATGTGAAAACAATGCCTCATCAAATGGCATATGTTGACATTAAATTCTCAAAAAGAGGTTCTAATAGTACCCTCCCTATGATTGCTGAATGCTCCAAGTTCTCAAGGGTTTGAATAATGATCTACACAACACAAAGCTCAAACCGTGTAAGATCCCATGTTCAATGTCTGAACAAAGCTGAATGCATCAGAAGAAATGCAGAACTAACAGGGCATAGCTAGACAAGACCATATCTAATAAAAACTAAATGACACATAATAAAATGAAACACACAAGCATATAACTATGCATGTACAACAAAAACAAAACTTACCCTTATTAATAGATTCAAAGGAGACCAATCATGCCTTCAATTCTTCAATTGTAAGAAACTTCCTCTTCTAGAGCATTTAGTCCAATTTTCACATATGTTGACTCTTCAGTGCTACTTTCACCTATCCATGGTTTGGATGGTAAATCTTCACCGAAAAACCTAAAATTAGAACATCACAGCCACCTAATTATTTCTTTTAATTTTCTATGATCTTTTTTCTTTCAATGCTGGATTCTCTATGATTTTGCTTGCCACAGATTTTGGCTTCTTGGGCTGAAATTTGTTTTCTCACTTGGGGTCACTATCATCAACCTCGCTCAGGGTCACTATCATCAACCTCACTCAAGGTCATTTTCCATGGCAAGCAAAATCACAAAGAATTAAGCATCAAAAATAAAAAAAGAACACAGAAAAATAAAAGAAACAAGTATGTTGCTGCCATATTCTAATTTCAGGGCTTTCGAGAAGATTTGGACGAACCAAACAATGGAGAGATGAAAGCATCCAAGAGAACCAACATACGTGAAAACTAGCCTCATCCCATGGCATAAGTTAGCACCAAAATGCTCAAAAAGAGGTCCCAATAGTAGCATCCTATCATTGTTGAATGCACCAAGTTCTCATGGGTTTGAAATAATGATCTACACTGCACAAAGCCTCAAACTATATAAGATCCCGTGTTCAAGGTTTGAACAAAACTAAATGCATCAGAAGAAATGCAAAACTAACCGGGCTAGCTAGACAAGACACGATATCTGTATATATCTGTGGTTGCAGTCATCCAACCAAATCTGAATTTGCACACATCTTCAAGAAGTAATCATAAGAGTCATAAAGCGCAAGTGAGATAAGACGCAATATCTATAGACAGAAATCAAGATGGCACACACTTGCTTACCCCTACTTAAGCCCTGAAACAGAAGACGGAAGACAGCTCCAACCAATTTCAATTGTAGATCCTCCAAGAGGAATCGGTCTAGAAAATAGGTTGCTTCAAAGTTATTGAACCAATTCTTGGATCACAAACTTGCTAAACCTACAGTAAATTAGGAAAAAAATTACCATTACTATCACATATCATAAACTCATAAATCAGTAAAAAGCCAAGAAAAGACCAAATATGATGAATAATTGGAATAAAGTACAATATTTAAGGTATTGAATGGCCAATGTCCTAGATTTTCTGCCGTCAAACAAAATGCTTCACCAAAACTCCAAAACTAAAGCTAAACATACTGCATAAATTTAAAGCCAAAATTATGCAAATTGACCTGACCATAAGTTTTAAAAGCTCACTTGGGACATTTTGTTTTCCGAATTATTCTCTTTAACAAATACCTAATTATCTACTAATTTTCCTAACGAGACGAGAGAATTTAATAGAGCTAGGACACAAGAAGTAGCACAAAGCCGCAACAGACAATCATATTAACACAAAAAATAGAAATAAAAAGCTATTTGGCAGTAAGAAAAATTTCAGAAACATTACCATCTTCACAACAAACATGGCAGCAGACAAATCATAAGTATCAAAGCGCACAATTCAACAGCATCCATCAAAGAATCGCCAATGGAACACACAACTGAGACTCAACATGAGAGGTGATGGGGGTGCACGAGTGAAGGCACCACTGCAAGAGAGAAGAAACATAAAGATCAGCCACCAGAAATTGTAGTCATTTCATTGAATACTAATAGTTACTAAATGAACATACATTGCGCATCTCCATCAGAAAAACCCCTAGCTCTGAAAGTGCAGCTCCAACAGAGAGATGACTAGAAAAGAGAAGAAACATGAACATGCAATCATCAGAAGCACAAAAAGGGGAAAATAATCAGCAACGCCAAGCAAATCTATGCAATGACAACACAATTCATAACAAACAATCACCAAAATCCACAAGTATAATCATAAAGAATCCAGCATCACATAAAACAATCAAAAAGAGCACAGAAAAATAGAAGAAAAGATTAGGCGGCTGTGATTTTCTGATTTGAGTGCTTTGGACGAAGAACTGGACGATCTAAATGGTGAAAAGTTGAAGGAGACCAAAGACAGCAACATATGTGAAAATTGTACGAATGCTCAAGAGATCCTGACACCCTCTCTATCATAGTCAAATGCTCGAAGTTCTCATGTGCTCGAAATAATGCTTTACACTGCATAGATTCAAACTATGTAAGATCCCATAATTCAGGTTTGAACGAAGCTGAATGCATCAGAAGAAATGAAGAACTAACCAGGCATAGCTAAACAAGACACAATGTGTGAACACAACTATGGTTACAGTAATCGAACCAATTCTGAATCTGCACATAGCTTCAAGAAGTAACCAAAAGAATCATAAAGCGCAAGTGAGATGAAAGCAATATCTATAAACAGAAATCAGTAAGACACATACTTGCTTAGCTTGACTTAAGTGCTGAAGCAGTGGACAGCTCCAAACCTATTTCAATTACAGATCCTCCAAGAGGAACACATCTAGAAAACAGCTTTCAATGCTCCTGAACATAGCAGAGCAGTTATCATATAAGTGTGGCAAAATGAAAGCTAAATAAAACTTCATTATAAGGAAGGAAAAAAAAAAAAAGACAATGAAAGACAGAGTGAGAAGACAATGAAAGACAGACAGATTTTGAAGAAACACAAAGATGATTGTCCCTAAATTTAAACTATTTAATGCATGGAGAAGTTAATTCAAAGCGAAGGAAGACAAAGTACCTTCAAAACAGCATGATACTTGTTGAGAATGAGTAGGGCAAGTGCATCACTCTCCACATTCTTAGCAACAACAAGAAGTATTCTGTTTTTCTGTTCAAATATAAGAAAAATAAAAAGAGCCAAGTTAACCAGTTGCTTCACCTACAATAATATACATGTAAAAAAGTCCTGAAAAGAATTACATTTATAGCATGCTCCTAAGTTCCAACAACAGAGTTCATATCTGATATTGATACTCTATGCTGAATCAAGTCAATGAAGTTAAATCCAATCTTCTAGTTTCTCCTGAAACCAAATAGACATTAAGTTAACATCGATACTCTATGCTGAATCAAATCAATGAAGTTAAATCATGGTGCAGTACGGCTACATGTTCACTAAATGCTAGCATAAGAGGTCAATTACAAAATTTTTTATTTCAAAGAAAATAAAAACAAAATAAGACTTCTCATTATCAAATAATCACCGACAGTTTTATTGAAATCTATACTAAATGGGTGGGAAAATTTTGTAAATATCATATTACCCTGTTGCTTACTTGAACTTCGCTAAGCCATTTTATTATCTAGTTAGATAGTTGCCTTCCTCTGACCACTCAACACCTTCAAGCAGCTTCCAGTCTGACAATCAATTATCTTAACTGTGTGATCTCCACTGCAGGAAAAAGACCAAAATCCTACTAAGAAATAAAGCAAATGCGAGGGCTAAGGCGACTAAACGCCTTGACACCAAGAAAAATACATTGAAACAAGCAACTCACTGTGTAGAAGAAAGCCTTTCCATCAAGATTGAAGGGCTGCAGCAATAGCAGATGTTGAAGAAGGCAACAATGGACAGTATTTTGCTGAAAAACTCAGCTTCTACACTGCAACATAATTGAAGTTCAACAACACAAGAAAAACACAAATTGTCATCGCCAATCATAATCAGGGGACTACTAAATTATTGAAGCAGTCAATTAATGCAATTCCAATTATATGGTGCCGTTGCAGGAACAAATAATAATAATTAAATTAAAAAAAAGGCAAATGATTATTGAATTAAAATAAAGAAAAGTAAAATAGAAAAATTAGTGAAACAATTAAGGTTCCTCCGATTTTATTGAGCTTTGACTTTGGAGAGTTCTATAAATCCCTCTTTTCTTACTCAAAGACAGACAATTTACACAACAAAGATAATTCAATATAGAGCTATAACACAACAATTATCACAAAGCCGCCAGAGACAATTGAAATCACAAATATGCATTATCCAAATCAAATATAGCACTGCGCTTTAGTTATACATTAATCATCTACCTTGTCTAATATGCATTCAAAAAGGAACAAATTAGCTTCAAACAACAATTTATATATGGAAAAAAGGTTAAAGATTAAAAAGGGAAAATTAATAAAAATATACAGCACCAGTTAGCTTCAAATAACAATTTCTTTCAAGGAAAAAGGAAGTAAAAAAACAAAAAATTTGGTTTAAGTATCAGTGAGTAAATATGAACCATCTAATGTTTACTAGGAAAAATATGGTTTGGAAAGTAGAGTGGTTGACTATTTCTAACAGAAGTTTAAAATCCAAATTCAACATTTTACACTGCAATACTAATAATTAACAGGGACAGGAAAAACATTAATAACTAACATGCAGCGAACTATCCACCAAGTGCTAATACTATACTTAAGTTCATGAAATAACTTCAGAGTTCAAAATGTAATCAAATAAAACCAACAAAGAAACCTAATCAGAAATCAAATTTCAAAAGAAAAGTGCATATAATTAGTAAGAGAAAAAGCTTTGACCTTGTAGACTAGGATCCAATTCAGGCTTTTAAAGATCACCGAGGAGAGCAGGACAGATGATTTTAAGCACTGAAAAAGTTGAAAAGCACTACAACTTTGTAAAGATTTATCGCAAAATCAATGATAATCACAAAAAATGCACCAGAAAAACACCAAAAGTATCACAATCACGGTAGCCACAACACAAGAGAAACACAAATTGTCATCGACAATCATAATATATATTAGGAGAAGCTGTAAAGGCAACTTGGCATACAAATACTAGGTGACTACTAAATTACTGAAGCAGTCAATTAACGCAATTTGAATCATAGGGTGCCATAGCATGGCAGAGACAAACAATGATAATTACGAAGAAATTAACCAAAATAAAGCTATAGAAAAACAGTTCATGACAGGGTAAAATAGTATTCATGTTGACGTTCCCAATTATCAAAAGCAAAAATAAACTGAGAGGAAGACAGATGATTTCACAAACCAATAATATGTGAAAGTTCAATAAAATTTCTTCTTCGGTACGCTAACAGAAACGATTTTTATTTTGTTTAATTTAACATAAGAAAGATGAGTTGAGTTTAATTTAATTTAGAAGAGAACAAAGGAATACTAGTAAAACAAGGAATATACAGAGAATTCCTTTAAGTTTCGTTTCAAAATGGGAAAAAAATTATTCTAGGAGTCAAATGAAATTAACATGACAAAATATAATAATAGAAATTCACTAATTATACCTAAAGACACTTATAAAAATGCATAACAGGAATTAATTTACCATTTGTGATATAGCGCTGGTTTGGGTAGAGATTTTGAATTCAACTGCAGCGAGTTTGAAGACGCCACAAACGGAGCTAATTCAAGAACGCAATCCTGCAATTTTTTCAATATCAAAATCGAGATTAATAACATAAAAAAAAAAAAAAGAAGAGAAAATCAAATCAAGATGGGCATACAGATAAAATACCCAGAAAATTACCATTAAACAATGAGCAAAGAATCACAATCAAGATGGGCATACAGAGAAAAGGGAGAGTAGAAGGCGGAGAACGACCTATTCGAAAATGGAAGCCATCCAACGGCAAACGACGGCTAGATCTAGGTCTTTTAGGTTTCATGTTTTTGGTATTTTTGAGGACAAAAGACATGATTTTTCAGAAGAGCAATTAGAGATTTAGAAAGGTAATGTTGAGAGGAAGAGAGAGCATAAATTCTTCATAATTTTCAAACGGCAAGTGGCCGGCGGCGAAGGAGTGTCGCCGGACATTGGAATAGGAGAAATAGAGACAAGGAAAGAGGAAAGAGAGAGCGTTTGGTTTTTGGATGAGCTCTTTCGTTGGTCACTGAATTGCTGAATGGGCTTAGTATGGGCCGTAGATTCATATTTGGGCTAAGCATGTAATAAAATGGGTCAAGTTGTGTAGAATGGGCTTAATATGCATCCCGCTTTCATTGCCGTAATTTGAACATTCGTTGGACCTATGCAACAATGTTTCTACATTATGGGTCAAACTACAAGTTCTGTTCATTTGATTGGATGGGAAAAATGCTTGAATGCCGACACTGACACGTCCGTGAAGAATGCTTCATTGGAAAATCGCAATCTTTGAACGTTGATCCTCAGACTACCCTCCCAAAGCTCCAATGATGGCTGAGATTGTCCAACAATCACTATCTATGGCTGCATGTGGAAGATAATTTCAACAGCTGATGTAATATGGCATGGGCAGTTTAGTCTCATAATTTTGACCTTATCCCTGTTGTTATCTGGTTTCAGACCCAGCCTTTGAAGAATCTAAAACATTGAATTAGAGCTTAAGACCTGCTGGTGTTCCAAGTTCTATTATACTTATCACAGTAGATTAGTTTCAATGTCAAATCTGCGTAATAGTTATCAGGAAAATAACTATTATATAATGGAAAAGGGATAAGAAACCAACTGGAATACCATCAAGGAGATCGGATTGAATTAAAATGACAGAGACAAGGGAAAAGTCATATGTTTATTGATGGCTGTTAACTGTTACAGATGCAAAACACAAAACTAGAGAAAATAAAGGAGAAGAGATCAGGCAAGAAAAGATGCCAATCTTTTGATCATAATCTTAGAGTTCTCTGTGCAAAAATCCAATATATGAAAAGCATGCTTCTCTCCCTTCACTTCGAAAAGCTCAATTTCTCCTTTCCACTCGCTTTTCTTCACTTCATCATAATACAATACCCCAAAGTCCCTAAGCTCATCCTTCTCTGCAACACAGACTAGTAGCTTTGAGCATCCAAGCCCTGCCATACTCGGCTTTCCAGGGCCAAAAGGGTTTATCAGCGCGTTGTCAATGCCTCCGGGAGCTGACGGGTAAACAAATTCCCAGACCAAAGTTGGCAAGGACTTCTCATGATCAATAGGAGGCTGATTAGAGCCTGCCGGTTTTGAGCCCCATAAGTAAGGATGGGAAAGGAAAGCTCCCAAAAGCTTGACCCCACCTTTCAAGCCTTCAGCCCCTGCTCTTAGAGCTACATTATGGGCAATATTGCCTCCTGCGCTGTCGCCACCAATAAAGATTCTATCGAAGTCACCATGGTTCAACAACCATGGATCTCTTTTGAGTTCATTGTCGAAAGAATGAGAAGCTACCCATTGGAGAGCAGCCCAGCAATCTTCATATGCTGCAGGAAGAGAGTGTTCAGGGGCCAGCCTGTATTCAACTGAGACTGCAACAACTTTAGCTTCAGAGACCAAGGCGTTTAGATACCTTTGGTCAAGGAATGAGAAAGCAGATTCAAGACAAAAGCCACCGCCATGGTAGTAAACTAAAATGGGAAGCTTTTCATCATCGGGTTGAGTGAGCTTTGGGAGGTAAAGGCGAGCCGAGATTAAAGGGTTGTCTGATATGGCTATGTCTTTGGACGAAACACCTGTTTCAGGGTCTGCTTCAGGTGATGGTGGCACATACGGGGAGCCAAAGAGGCGTTCCACCGACCCATCTTTGTACACTTTGATAAGTGCCGGTATCTCTTTGACTACCTCTTTGGTTGTAGTATCCATGTGTGGTGTAGAGAAGGGAGAGAGATATATATATCTGCAGAGAAATAAAGAAGTAGATTAATTGGTAGGGAGTGAAGATAAGGCCACGAGAGGGAACTGAACGACTGAGAAAGGCTGATGACATTCATTTAAATAAGCCATAAAAGGCTGGCCAATTGAAATTTCCAAGAAGTGATCAAAGTTGGTTAGTTTTGACCAATGAAACCGGTGCTTGAACCGGTGAGGGTAGAGGGTCAATGGTTCAATCGGTTCAATCAGTTGAACTGTTTAGACTGGTTATTTAAATATTTTAATTTATTAATTTCTTAAAATATTTAAAATTTAAAGTTTCAATTAATTTTTTAAAAAAATTCGTAAAAAATAATAAAAAATATAAAATATTAGTGCATCACATAATATAAATAAATAATACAAATGATTTTACATTACAAATTAAATTTTTATTATAAGAGTACATTAGAATAAAAAATTAGAAAATTTAAGGTCAAAAATTCAAAATCAAAAGTTCAAACATAATAATAAAAATAAAATTTAGACTTCTCTGGACTTTTTTTATATTTGGGTTAGTTAATTAAAAATAACTTAAAAAGTAAAAAATTTAATTTTTTTTACTAAACCGGTTCAATCGGTTCAAAAATGGTTCAAACAATGACTGATTTTCTGACCCTTAAAGGATCGGACTAATGACCGGTTCGTGATTGAACCGACCGGTCCGGTCCGATCCGGTTTTTTATTCATTGGTTTTGACTGTGATTATTGAAGTGTGAAAGGTGCCATTTCATTAGATATAATCGGATTTATTTGTCCTTGTACTCATGTCAAGGGTATCCACCTACCACTTTCGTTCTAGAAATCGAACCACCCAGGAGAAGATTTAACATGTAACTTGATTTCCCACAAAGAATAAGACCATCGTTTCATTTTTCTAATTTTTTAATGTACGTTTAATTATCATTACTAGTAGATTATTAGTAATAAATTAGTAAATTCGATTGCATTGATTGATAAATGCAATTTCAACAAGATGCTTTCTTTTGCTTTAGTAACACACAAAATAAAATACACTAATAAACTCGAGTGTTTGCTCAAGAAAAATTAAAGAAAAAATAAATTCAAGCAAAAACCAAAAAGCAAATAATTAACATTTAAGTAATATAACTAATCAATTGATATTTCAATTTTACCTGATGACTTTATATTTTAAGGTCACTCATTTAACCAATGACTTTAATTTCTAACGTAAAAAAAAAGTTATATATATAAATATAACCAAGTTAATTGGCTGAAAATAACACAGTTCCTCTCATTGCAAAATTTTTCCAAATAGAGTGTGATTTTAATCAATGATGATTATGATTTTTCAAAGTCTCAAAATTCCAAGAGAGAGAAGAAAGAGAGGAGCTTGACTTTGCCCATGATATTCACTACTATTAGTCTTTAGCATTTACTACACTGATGCTCATCATACACATATATCTTGCTTTTTTTTTTCTAATCATTTTTAAGCTGCAGCTTGATTTTATTGGGTGAATGGTCTAACTTTTCTTTTAAGCAATAATAATGGAATTCCGAATGAACGAATTTAGATTTGGTCCATTTAGTTCTTCTCAGCCTTGTTACTTTCAAACAGAATTGACCAAACCCAACTACGCGATTGCCTTGAATCTTCATTTTTCTTTTGTTGGAACTCCGAGTGTATAGTTCTCAAAATTACTCACCCAATTGCCACGAATCTTCGTTTTAATTGGCAGCTGCTTACCTGCTTTGACTTAAAATGTGCAAGTTGCAAGTGCTCTTTTTTGCCTAAGCTTTAACCATACTGATATATCAATGATATTCAGGAGAATAAATAAGGAAAAAAACAATGCTAAAAAAACTTGTTTTAGTTTTTTGATTTTAAGTTTTATCCGCTTTACTTTCAAAGGAATACATGCAAAATCTTTGCATCATCCAATTATAAAGGTCGATCGTTGGTTGAAACTATTGATTACTTTTGCTCTTCTAATAACATGAAAAAATTTGGGTGGCCGGCCCACCCAAAGGTTGGTGATAATATATAGTTGCCGTTAATCACTATATGTTAAAGAATCCGAAGAATCATAAAACCTCCGTGGCCCGCCCCAGAGGAAAGGCAAATTACACGTTCTATTGACTTTTACCAGTAGCTGTATAGGAAACTCCAATCCAAGGTCGGGCGGTGGCCATTGACGCGACTCTCTCAATATAGTAATATGTATAATATAATAAAAAATTGAAATAATAAAGGTTGACGACTATATGGATTTTCTCTTTATACTGTTCTTATTGTATTCGTTTTACATGCATGTGGACCGTATGCATACATGCAAGATATTAAGATATTATTCTTAATTAATTGCTTCTGAAATATTGAGATGAAAAAAATATATTGAGATCAAATTCCATCTTATTGCATTCTATATATATATATATATATATATATATATATATGTTGTTGATCTTGCACGTTTCTATCTATCTGATTCGATTAAAGAAAAAATATTCTCTCGATAACTGATAATGACATGAAAATGATGTTATTATCGTTGCAAGCATCTCTTTTGGAAAAGAAAAGAGCACTAAAACAAAGTATAGGTACCAAAAATTATTCAATATTCTACATGCTTAATATTTCCTAGACGATGAAAGAAGCGAGGTGTTTGATCATATTCTTAGCATTCTCAGACTCATGAGCCAAAATCTGAAAAGCATGATCTTCTCCTTCAACGTCGATTAATTCCAATTCTCCTTTCCACCCACTTTCCTTCACTGCGTTATAGTATAAAACCCCTCTATCCCTCAGCATATCCTTCTTAGCTACAGTAACAAGCAGCCTGGGACATCCAAGTCCAGCCAAGCTAGGAGCTCCTGGAATCACCGGATTCACCATCGGATTATCAATGCCTCCGGATGCCTTCGGATACACCAAGTTCCAAATTGTCAACGTGGGAAGCTTCTCTCGTTCTTCAAAAGTCCTTGTCTCGGAACCAACCGGCTGTGAACCCCAGAAATAAGGGTGTGTTAAAAATGCTCCTGCAATTTTAACACCACCATTCAGGGCCTCCGAGCCAGCTCTCATCAATATATTGTGAGCAAGGTTAGCCCCAGCGCTGTCACCAGCAACATAAACTCGATCAAAATCAACATAATTTGATAACCAAGATTCCTTGTTATCTACGGCGCCATGACCATCAGAATGAGAAACAGCCCACTGCAGACCAGCCCAGAAGTCTTCATAAGCAATGGGGAGAGGATGTTCAGGGGCTAGCCGATACTCGATCGAAATGACAACAGCTTTGGCATGATAAGCCAAGCGGTTCATGTACTTGGTTTCGACAGACGAGAAAGCAGACTCAAAGCAAAAACCTCCACCATGAAAGTAGACCAAGAGGGGAACCTTTTGGGGTTGTTGAACCTGTTTTGGTAGGTAAATTCTAGCCGATATAGGAGGGTTGTCTGAAATAGTGATGTCTTTGGATGAGACTCCAGTTTCCAGGTCTTCGGTTGTTGCCGGCACGTTCGGAGAGCCAGCCAGTCTCTCAACTGAGCCATCTTTGTAAACCCGGATGTAAGGGAGAATCTCGGTGGCTACTTCTTTACCAAAGGAACCCATATTGAAAAACTGATCTTTGAAATGTTTAAACTTTAAAGGTGGGAACTTGGTAACTAGAGAGAGGAAAAGTTCTGCAAGTCTTGTGAATGTTTTCGGTGGAAAGACTGGCTGAACCCCTGCATCAGTGTAGCCAATTTATAAGGCTTGTGAGGAGGAAGCTTACATTAAAAGTAAGCCAAAATTGACGTACACGTCTGCCTTTGAATAAATCTTAGCCATCGATCTCTTCTGAAGATTTTGGTAAACGATCTCTTCTTAAGTTGGGCCATGTTATTACAAATTTAATTATCTTATCTTCTTCCAAAAAAAGCTATTAACGTATCTCTGGTTACTGACAAATTATTTGGTACACACTATTATTAATATGGCGTCAATCGGCTAAAACGTCAGGTTCGGTTGAAAACGTTGTTTCGTTTTTAATAGTGGGACAAGATCCGTGGAGATTGAACCAATCTCTCATTGCCAACCTCGGAATACCACCACCGGACCTGCCACCACGTCCAAGGTGCACTTTTTTAATTTCCCTCGTCTCGGCCACACTTGGTTGAAAACGTTCGGGCAATTATTAATCAAATCAAATTTAATACAGATGTATGAAGTGGTTTTTAGTTTACTTATTTATGGTAACCATCTGACCAGGGAAAAAAAAAACCATGCAATTTTTGAGGCACTACTAAATCCATTAGTCTGGCTTTATTCATGATTCCTGCCAAGCATCCTCTGACTTCTCTTTTGGTGGGGGACGAACAGCATCCGCAACTTTTAAACTGGAAAAATCAAGCATTTATATTTGATGACACAGCTTCAAGAAGAAATATGAGGAAACTTATCAATGCTCATGACCACAAGCATTTCAATGAATGCCAACTCGGAACATAGTTGGAATACTTTTTTCTTTTTTTGGTCATACAAAGGAAGTTGGAATACAATTTTTAAATCTAATAACCAACACAATCCACGAAGACGAAAGTGGAGGCCATATTCTCAAAACATCTAACGACAAAACAATGAATCAAAGAAGAAACTTATGATCGTTTCTCTACATGCAACATAATCTCTGGCAATCACTGACCATTATGAACATATAGACGAACCAATTAGAACCTTCAATCAGCTCCACGACATCAAGAAGACCTGCTACTTTGCTACTTTTCTGTACAACGTATCTAGTTAGAGATCAGGAGTTAAAAACCAGCCTTCTATAGCCGCACGTTATGTGGGTTAGGTTTTCTAAGTGCTTTGGCAAAGCAATTGCGGATCTCTGGAATTATGCGCTGGATTAGATGCAAGTGCCTGCAATTATACAGCATGTGCAGAAATTTTCAGCTGTTGAGATAAAATTCTATTCCTGGTAGTAATTCCGACAACGGAGCAAAAAGAAAGCTACATCATGAAAAATACCACAGACAAGTAGCTATGCAATACCCCAAAAGGGTTTTCGGAAGTTCCAACCAGCAAACTAAGAGATCATGGATCTCAAGACAGAATTCTTTGCATGTTATATAGATAGCAAATAGAGAACTAAAAAGAGTAGCTAATACAATAAAATTGCAATGCTTAATCCTACATGATGTTTAACATCTGGTTAAATTCCTCAAGAATGGTAGGGAAGGATGTCACAAGATGATTGAAGTACATACCCAGGTCTTGTGCTCAATTTATCAAAATGCTCCAAGATAAACAAAATGCAACTGTGCCTCAATGACATAGCATGGAAGGCTTCTGAGAGTTCATACATGCTTGAAACATTTTCCAGTGATATATCCTTGAATGAAAACAGTGAAATAATCAGACACCAATTTCCAATTCTAAAACGCTAAACAGGTTAAAAATATCTACAGACAACCTTTCTGGCTCACCTGTCCAATGGTATACTCACAGAGTCGCTTAAGTCCCTCCAAAAGATATTGATCAGCAGCTCTGAGCAGATCTTGTGCAATATCCAATGTAACATCTACTGATCCGGTGTATATAAATCTGTACAAAAATTTGAAACAACTATTGATGCTAAAAGAGAATGAGGGACAAAGGGGAACAGTTCTGAATCAAAGAATTTGTAATACCTCATCATCAACTCAAAAACCTCCCATCTAATGTTTGGAATTTCAATATCCCTTGCATCTTTTTCCTGCAACACAGGCCAAGAGATATTTAAAAATGAATATAATGCAGCTAGCCAAATTGTTTCCATCTTGTAGTTAGTGCTATAAGTTTGAGTTTAAAAGCTAAGAGAACTAGTTACTTTCAATAAGGTCACCAGTAGTGGAAAAGCCCAAGTTTGCAAAATATAGATAAGTTTAAAGAATTTGCAGAATCATTAAAAAAAATGCAAAAAAAAAAACAAACGCTTAATCAGCTGCAAGACAACCATAATAAAGTGGACTCTCCAAGTTAGTTAAAATAATAGTTGAATGAAATCTCTCGCTGTAACACCAAGAGTGATGGGAAACCTTGGCCCCTCTTGGAAAGAGGAGGGATGATCAACTAGGGCATTGCAGCGCTGCAAAAGTAAACTCACCCGATAGCCACCATCAAACATGGCACGAAATGCATCTGAAGAAGCAAGCAAGCAGATTCTGTGAGCATAGAACAGTTTACCTGCGAGAGAAAAGCAGGAGAGGATCTTAGTTACAAATTAGCTATAATATGACCATAGCCAAATGTTTCTCATAGCAAGTATCAGAGCTTTAAATAAGCAGATCATATAACAACCTTCAACTAGGAACGTAACATCAGATAATGTCGCGTTGTTTACATATTGCTCCCCCAAATAGACCTGCATTAACGTTGCATGTTAGGCACTTCAAACAGAACATTCAAAAGTACCAATAATTCTCCTACTTCTGAACCAAATTATGACAAGCTGACAATGTTCTTGGTAATTGAAATGATTATAGGAACGCACAACCATATATACATTAAGACTCTTGAGCAAAAGAGGACTACCTTTAAATAAGCTCTCAAATAATCTAGAATATAAGCTTTCCATATGGTTGCCAAGTACAATTGAAAACATGAGAAACAAGAGAGAAGGTTGACAATTCCTCAACTTCCTTGTTCTTTCCATCAATCTCTCGGACACTAGAGAAGTACTTGCTTTTGATTAGACAAACTTCATGTTTTTTTTGGTTTAGTGATTTGTCCCTGATGTCCAATTCAGTTTTTATTTTGAGTCTTCAAATTAAAACATACATTCAATAAGATGTACTACCAATGAAATATGAAAGTAATTAAAATTAAAACAATGAAAAACACATTTAACATTTAAGTTAACAGATGCCCTAAAGTAGAAAAAAACCATATGAATTATGCATAAACTTTGGTATCCAAACAGTTGAAATGCAAGCTGACATATTTACTTTCATCGTTCATTGACTTGTTCTTGCTATTACGGTGAATTCTATGAACAATCCTAACAGTTTTTCTAAAGCAGGAATTTATGGTGGTTGGGTTTTTAGCAATTTCTTATTCCCTGAATAAATAGCAAAGGCACCTATATGAAGAATAGCACCATAGATTGATGGTTCGTAATCTTCCATTAAGGTCCCATATTGACTACAATCAGGTCTTCTCCAGTAGCAGATTCTTTGTAAGTTTTCCTTCATTCTCCAACTATGTGATTGGGACATCCATAGAGAAAATACCATCCAATAAGCCTATTCTATGGTGTATACCACCCTGAACCAGAGACTATGATATGAATATAACTGGTCATAGATCTGACCTTACCATAATCATGGAGCAGGATGACCATACAAAACACCATGATACGTGAAATGACATGCATTCATTTTTAGGATTTCATACAATGACATGGAACAAAAATAACTCGTTTTTACAAACTCACCTGTGGCGTTGGGGATGGAGGAGCTGCATCCATAGGAGAGAGACTCATAGCTTTGTTGGCCAACTTGTACAGGGCAACAGCACCATCAAGTTGCTGCTTAGGGCTTGTAGAACCAAGAAGTCCAAGAAGCAGCTCTAGTCCTGCATGAAATTACAGCACAATCAGCCTCTCAAAGCAGCCTAAACATGTTCTCCACTCATGCAATAACCTAATTTAAAACGCATGGAGCTAAAAATATGACTGTGATTTGACGGTAACTGAAAAAGGGACAAAGAACATTACCATTGTTATCAATGAATATAGTTCTTTGATCATCTGGAGAGCAAAGATGAGCTAGAGCCAAAGCTACTCGTCTTTGTATCGCCTTCTCCGCTACACGCATGAGATACAGCAAATGGTTCAAAACCTACAAAAGATAATTAAACCCAGAACCTCAGAGACTATACACACAAATTTAGTGACACATAAACCACAGAGCATTGAAGAGCTAGGTTTTCCAGATTCCCAAACAGAAAATACAAAATATAAACATATGATAGTAAAGGGTAGTTATTAGTTACTAGGAATGAAAATGCTTACTCGCCCATGAATCTTCTCCTCTAGTCTTTTCAATGTCTTTGCCACACAGTCCTTCGTCGCCTGAAATACCATTTATGATATTAAATCAATTAAGAAAAAACATAAAAACATAGCAAAGACTTGGCAAACATGTGAGGTTCCTATGCATATCATGCAGCAATCAAAGAAACTAGTAGCATGAAAACTAATAGGAGAGTAAGAGGTGACAGCTAAAAGGATTAACATACTTGAACAATAAACTCTCCATCTTGCAGTCGTTGTACACCACCCACCCTAATAAAATCGGATACATTATCCTATGTGAGAGAAGAAAAGTGTTAAGACGGTGTTATATGAATCCAGAATATAAATTCAAGCACTTCTGCAGGTTGACAGTTATCACAAGCTTCATACCTCATTGTCTGCAAGACCATAAAGAGCAAATGCAGCATTGTGTTGCAAAGATCCATTCTTCGAATCTAGAAGCTTCAACAATGGCATCAAGCCACCGTCATGGGCAATACCAGCTTGGTTGTGTGTTTCCTGAAATCAAATTATTTTTTGTTTATATGGAACTCCATACCAGTTCTAGCATAAGAAGGCAAGAAATTTAGCTAAGACCAAGAGCATTAAGGTTCTCAGAACCAACAGACAGCAATTATTGGAGATTTTATAACTAAAGCTCAAGAGAATGCCTCTGTCAAAACCCACATTAAGTGTAATAGAACCACCTTGATAAGAAAAATCAAAGAGAAAAAGAGAAGATCAAGCCCCAGATAAACATGAATTGCTCGGGGGCAGAGTACTAAGATATCATACAGATTTGATTTGCAAACTGACACTGAATAAAATGAGACAAAAACCATTTTTCATAGCGTTAATAGAAGTCTGAAACTGTATAACTAAGAAAAATAACAATAATAACCTGTGCCAACCTCCCCAAAGCAAAGGCTGACATCTCTTTCAGCTGTACATCCTGTGAGTGAAGCATTTCAATCAAGGGTCTAACAGCACCTCTTTGTACGATATGAACCTGCAGTCCCAACGCACCAAATTCACAAACAATAAACGATCAAAATTAAGGTAAAAGGATGTAATAAGTAGCAGACATAAGACCACAACAAAATGATATGAAAAGCTAAATTCATTTAAATATTAGGACAGCAATTTCAGAGTAAGTAATTGTTTTCTCTTTCCTCTGTCTGCTAAATAGACAAATACAACCAGGAAGAATTTTATTAAGCCTGGTAAACCATAAAGAAAAGAGCAGTCTTTACCTTGCAGTCAGAATCAGTTGCAGCAAATTGTCCAAGTAATAAAGCTGCCTCCCTTTGGCTCTCTGAGCAGCAGGAGCTATTTCCAATAAAGCAAATAAATGAATAAGAAAAAAGCAAGAAACTCGGATAAACTGCAGTACACAGCCCATAAGTGACAAACAAGAACTAACGCCAGACAAAGTAAGAAAAACATCAACACAAATTGAAGCACACCTAAGCAAACCGATGACGGGTTGCAAAGCCCCAGCATTAATAACTTCTTTTTTTATGTTTGGTGATGAATGTACCAGATTGCCAATCACACCAACCTACAACCCATACAAAAAAGTTGATAGAGCAGCTGGTGTTAAAAAAAGAAAATAAAACATGGTGAAAATGACCAAAAATAATATAAATTGTGCTACAATAACATAACATCCTACCGCTTCATAGTGTATAGCAGCATCCTCTGATCTTAGCATTAGAATGAGAGTAGGAAGAGCATTGCATTCAACAATCTGCAATGCCATAGTATTCAGTCCATTTACTATCAATGATGAAAACAACTCAACCAACTTCCCAAGGCAAGTCTTTTACCTGATTCTTGTTTTCATCGTTCTTGAATGCTAGAGTTCGCAATGCCCCTGCAGCAGCTCTTTGCACCTTCGTATCAGTAAATTCAAGCAATTCAACGAGAGGTGGAATCCCGCCTTCCATTCTGTCAAACCAATCCAGATAGCTATTAGAAACACATGGAGCAAAAACTAACGAGTTAAGAAATCCACAAGGTTAGCACCTGACACGGGTTTTAATGCTGCTATTCTCATGAGCAAGGTTGGTAATAGCATCAGCTGCTCTTCTAATGACACTTATTACAGCACGAGAAATAGAACTGTCCTTCTGCCGCCTCAACAAATTCACAAGATGAGACAAGGCCCCAGAATCAACTATAAGTTGCTGATGTTCTGGCTGTTACCAGCAAAGTCAAAAGAATATCAGATTCAGTGATTAAAAATAGTGAAAACAGAATATATCTGCATCATGGTGGGAACATAAATCATGCAAAACCAAAGAAATTTACCGGACTCAAAATGTAGCCCAGATTTAGAGGCCAGATCTAAAAAAAAAGGACCTGCCCAATTCTATGTAGTTTTTTTCTCTGCTTCACTAGTGGTATGAATGATGGTCATTTCATTGCACCATAAACTTTTCTTTTTGAAATCACAGCATATATTAACAGGTTACCACTCCACAAACTTTCTCAAAGTTCAATTTCAGCTATCCATGGTAGAATTGATAATAATGGATTGTCTTAAGTAACATACTTTTAAGGAAGAGAAAAAAAAATCACACATAACATTAAGCAGTTACAAATGCTACTAACAAGAAATTCAAACAAAAACATGTACGCATATCACAAAACAAGTGAATATCAAATAAATCATTCAAGACTTAAGCTACAATAAATGTTTAAGAAAAACTACATAAACTATAAATTAAAATCATGACAGCAACAAACAATTTTTTTATGAATCTATACTATACATGTTCAGTAAAATCACCTTTACGGCGAGAAGTCCTAAGGCAAAAGCACTTCCTTTTTCAACCTCGTGCTCGAAAGGCTTCGGGCTTCTGTCGCCGTCTTCAGACGAAGGCGCTTCCAGATGCTTCACTAAAGCCGGAACTGCTCCACCTTCTACGATCACATTCACAACTTCCTCTGCCAGAGAAAAAAAAAACAATTATTACCGTTAAACATGAATTCCAAAAACAGTAAAAACACAACAATTTGAATGGCAGGAGGTGCAAATAAGAATGAGATCAGGATTAGGGACTTTAAAATTTACCGTTCTTGGCAAGCTCGGCTAACACGTGAGTGGCGCGCTTAGCAGCGGCGCGATCAGGTTCGCGCCAAGAGAAGGTGGACTCGAGCACGTTAACCTGAGCGGTGACTTCGGCCAAGAGAGCACGGCGGCCTTCGCCTGTAGGGAGAGAGATTTCGCGGTCCTCTTGGTTTTCTTCCTCCAGTTTCCTCTTCTGGCCCTTTCGTTCTGGGAGGCCCTGGTCCTGGCGCTTCTGGAGCTCCATCAAGAAGGAACGAAGAAGGGGATAGAGCGAGGGAGAGAAGGTTTTATCGGAAATGGAGAATCGTGATTTGAAAGAGAGAGATTGGATCAGGGGTATTTTGGAGATTTTAGTAAAAGAGAGAAGCTTTTTCTTTCCTTTTCTTTTCTTTTCTTTACTTTTCTTTTTCTTCTTGAAGAAAAGGGGAGATTAATGTCGGGTTTAAACCGGCGACGTTATTTGATTTCCCGATATCTGGCCCTTATGTGCTTTAGCCTTTTTTAGATTTTAGATTTTTAGATTTGAAGGTTAAAATCTCAAAAATGTTTAATTAAGCCTAATTTGTCTAATCACTATATGTAAAAAAACAGAACTAAACATCCTGTAAAGTCGTAATTGCATTCTTTTTACATTTATGTACTAAGACTGATTATTTGATAGACTTGATTTCGTAAACAATGAAATTAAAATGTAGTATAATTATTATCACATATTTAAAATAAAGTTTTATCTTAATAAATATCATTAATTATGAAATTTATTCTGAAAATTTTAAAAATTTTTATTTGGGATTAAATTTTTTAAATTAATAACTAAATTTTATGTCACATTTTGATTTCGTGATAATTCTTATAAAATCGAGTTTTTAGAATTATTTCTCTATGCTCTAAACAGAACTAAATGAGAATTCTTTATTTTGATTTCAAGTTAAAAATAAATATAATAAAATATACAAATTTTGACTATATTATATAGAAATTTAAAATATGATAAATTAAATCATATTGGGTAAAAAATTTAAATATAATCATAAAACTAAAAAATTTTTAAAAAGTATTGAGATAAAGTGATAAACAACCTATCCAAAGTATTTCTTCTTTTTTAATCACATGTATCCTTATTCATTTAATAGCCTTTGATTAATTCTATTCGAACCTAATCAGTTTATTATGAAGACAAATCTCTTCCAGCAACAAAGGATTTTTTCATTTAAAAAATTCAAATTTTAGACTTTATTTAAAAAAAATAAATATCGAACCACTTGAACCAATCAATTTTTGATCTATAAAAAGTCTTTCTAAGCAACTAAAAATAAATACTAGCAACATAGAATAAATTTCGAAATATATTTATCAATGTCTATTTGAATTTGAATTCTATCATTTGCGCCAATTTCATATACTAGCACTTTCTATTTTTTTTTGGTGAGTCTATTTTTCTTATATTCTTAAGTCTTAACTGTTTCTCTGTCAGCTTTTCCATAATTGTAATTCGACTTAAGAGGGTAGTGATTAATAAATAAATTCAACATTAAACAATGAATGAGTCCGTAGTTTTGGTTTAGCGACCTACTAAACTTTTTCCAAAGAAAAACCAATGGGCTTTAAAGCCTTAAACCAGGCAATTTCCTTTTCCACCCGAGCCCTGACCTCTATTTTAAAGTGCTGACTTAATGCTGTGACCATGAAAGCCCGAAAGCGAGAGGGTAAGAAAACGAGTTAACGTGCGCATGTTTGGTGAGTGGGTGGAAGCGTGGGCTCCTCGAACAATGTTGGGCTCCACTCTTTAGCACGTCACTTTAATTTTCATTTTTATTTTAATTTGATTTGGTTTAATATACACCCCAAAAAAAAAAATTAAAAAAAATTCTATGTGGTCTATAGTCTCTACCTTAGTTGATGTCATGATCGTGTCGAGAGTGAAATTGGCTTTGGCGTTTTCTGAGCTTCACAATATCACCCGAAATCGGATTCCCTTCCTTTTTTTTAATAGGTAAGTTATCTCATCTTAGGGTAAATCGTCAACTTCTTTAAAAGTTTACGGACTTATAAATTACTTATCAAATGGAGTTTGTGGGAGCTTGAATCCGGATGACTTACACCATTAATCCAAACTCTTATCATTTTGATCAACCCCATTAACGAATTCCCTTCTTTTAACTCTTTATAAAGCTACTATTTTTTTAAAGTCTAAATATGTATATATAAAGAATATATGTCCCGTGATTACTAGCAAAATAGTAAAAGTTTCATTATGGTTGGTAATTATTGTTACTTGTAGCAGCTAAAAGTTGCCGACATTGCTAGTTTTGCCCTTATATTATTACTTTTAATCACTATGTTATTATGTTGTTGTTGTTCTTAAGTTTCTTGTATTAATGACTTGATTATTTCATTTTTCCTTTTTCATTTTTCCCATTAAAGAATACAAATCTTAGGCTTGTTTAAGCTTTTAAACTTGCCTTGTTTTTCTTTACAAAGCTTCAATAGGAATCGATTAAGTGTAAGGATGAAGGAAACGGGATGTGGGATACGTTAGGATTTTGAGAAGTCGAAGTGAGATATGGTTTTGAGTATGTTTGTAAATCGATCTAACTACTAGGGTGGAAATTAGCAGTAACGTGGGGGGCATGAGCATGAGAGCATCACCTCGTCCTTTGGGAACCAGCTAAGCCAATCAACGGGACGCTCGAACGTGACCAAAAAACCAAAGTGATTTTACGCGACTACTAACTAATCATGGTCCCCCCTCGACGTTAACATGTATTCGCCACGAATCTGGAATCCTATGAAGGATTGGGTTTAGCCGATTGCGAAAGGAGACGGAGATTCCCCGAAGCCAAATGGCTATTCTCTAATACTACTAATATTCTACCTGACCATACACTTTCATGCTGATTAATTCCATCTTAGGCCCATTTGGTAACTTGTGAGAATTTTGAGCTCATACGAAAGGAAAAATTACAAATAAGAGTAGGGTATTGAAAATTACCATTGTTTGGTATATTGTCATATTATATTTATTGGAAAGAAAATAAAAACTTTCAGAACGATTAAAAAGATACTAAAATGTTACTTTTACCTTGATACAAAGTTAAATTTTCACCCAGCCAACCACATCTCCTTTCTCTTTAACTTCAATTCAACCAATTAAAAACCCTGCTGTTGATAGCTGCCGGTAGCTCCCATTCTTCATTTTGTTCTCCTTACTTCCCAATATATACCATGCTACTTTCCCAAAAAAAAAAAAAAAAAGCCTTAGAATGCAAAATGGAAACCACGCGAGATAGCAGAACAAAATGTTTCTTGTTTCTTTTTTTGGATTTTTCACTTTTTTTACTTCTCTTTCTTTTGTTGAATTTTGATAATGTTAACATGGCAGCAAGAGTTGAGTGATTTGATGGTACCTATGTTAATTAAAGATAAAAGTGGTATTTTAATTTTTTTTAATTGTTAAAAAAGTTCTCATTTCCTTATTAATAAATAGCTTAATACCTAATTTGGTTATTGAATTATATAAAAAATGATAAATTAGTCTATATAAATTTTTATTTGAGACAGATTGATTCCTGAATTTTTATTTTGAAACAGATTAATCCTTAAATAATCAAAAAATTGATGGATTATGACAAATTAGTTTCTAAACTTTTATTTTGGAATATATTATATCATTGAGTTTTCTTTAATTTTTTTTCCCATTCAGGATTTATCTATTTCAAAATAAAAATTCAAGAATCAATATATCTTAAATAAAAATACATGGATCAATCTGTTTTTTTTTTTTTATAATTCAATGACCAAATTAGGTATTAAGCTATTAATAAATATAATTGGATATAGCATCAAATAATTTTCAATGCACCATCATTATTTATAATTTTTTCATAAAAAATCAACATAGAATAATTTATCAAACACGTGTTGTTCATATATATTGGCTAAATGTCATTCAAACTATACATCTACGCCAACTTCCTTCTTTACGTAAACACACACAATGTCATTCATCATGTTTGTATTCCTTCTATGATGAATCATGGCTTTCATTTTTCCAAACCCTAAACCCCTTATTAGCCTGTTATCATCTTAATCTTTGTGGTATTTTAAGTCAGTTGATCAATTGGTGAAATTCTCTTGTCGACTAACAAGTCGATTATAGGAGATGTTTACTTGTTATTTTTGGATGGTTATGTGCCTTGGTACGAGGAACAAGTTCGATGTTCGTGTGGAATATAATCAATTATGTGGCTTTCATTTTTCCAAACCATAAACCTTAAACAGATAAAACCCTCAGCTACCTATTATCCCTTTGGGCTCCGTTTGGTAGAGCGGTAGTCGATTCTAGGAGATGTTTACTTGTTATTTTTGGATGGTTATGTGCCTTGGTATGGCGAACAAGTTCAGTGTTCATGGGGAATATAATCAATTGCTCAATGGCCTTCATTTTTCCAAATTCTAAAAAAACGCCTAAAACCCTTAACTGCCTATTATCTCTTTGATATTTGCGGTTATTTTTGTCCATTTATCCATTGGTGAAATTCTTTGTCGAGTACTATCCACTAACAAGTCCATTCCAGGAGATGTTTATTTGTTAATTTTTGGGATGATTATGTGTCTTGGCACGATGAGCAAATTTGATGTTCGAGTGGAATATAATCAATTGCTCAGTTACTATCTTCCAGTCCTCGGCTGGCTTCGGGAGGGGAGGAAGAGGGAAAGACTACCTTGAAAATATGGAAAGCAGAAATTTGAATTTTCTTCTTTGAATCCTGCTTGGATAGAAAGATGGCAAAAAATTATAATCCAAATCATATAATAGACAATTTCTAACAAGTTCTTAAGAATTTACATTAAGAATTTAATGTAGTTAATGGATTGATTTTTTTTGTTATATCAAGTGAAAGTTTGCAAACAAGCATGGTATGTACTCTCATTTTTTTTATTTATATTATTATTGATAATGTGTTTGCATCATACATGACAAAGTTTACTTAAAAAAAAAAGCTTTAGGCTTTTCTTAAAAAATTTTACATCATCGGACAAATAAATAAATTGGATAATACTCACGCTAAAAAGATCAAATCAAGGTCTTAACTTTTTGAAAAATCTCAATTTGATATCTAACCTTTCAATTTTGTTAAATAAGGGTTAAACGTTTTCAGATCGTGTCAAATAAAAACTTGATTAGATATTTAACAGTGTGTGAAATACACTTACTGTTAACACTAACGACACCAAATCGAACGACACCAAATCGGTGACGTATTAAATTAACTTTTTTTCTTGAAAAAAAAACTATTTTTTTTTTTAAATTTATCTTTTATTTCTCTTATTGCAAACCCAGAAAAAGTGAACCCTAAATCTAAAACCCAGAAAGCAGCCACCCTAAACACCGTCTTCCACCGCTAGTCCTTTACCAGTCTATCGCCGGAGCTTCTTCTCCCATCTAAACATTCCAGATTTTCTATCGTATCAAACCCTTACCATCTGCCATCTAAACATTCCAGATTTTCTATCGTATCAAACCCTTACCAGTCTATCGCTGACTGTTTGAGCACTCAAATCGTTAAAATATCACAAGAGCACCAAAAGGAACATCACACGGCAAACATAAAAAATCCATTTGTAGCATTCCAGGTTCCCTAAAACGAAAACCTTCGAAATTAAAGAAAAAAAGAGAGGAAAAGCTCACCTTTTTATTCGGTTTTGGGATTCTCGATTTGCTTAAAGTGAGCAGGGAGGAGAGCCCAGAGAATCGAGTTTTTTTAGTCTGATTTTGAAAGTTGAGAACAAGTAAAGAGGTCAGAGTGAGTGATCTTGAGTTGCTAGGTTTGGCATTGGAGGTTTTTTAAGAAAGAGAGGAAGAAAAGACACAGAAGAATGGACCTAGGGTGAATAGCTTTGTCTTGGTGAGAGAAGGCACAGATCTCGACAACGGCAGGACGACGATCTAACAGTTGCTTTTGCCGGACTAGAGCTCGTGGTGAACAGAGGTTGTAAAATTGATCTGAGCAAGGTTTGAGTTATGATTTCTGGGTTTTGAGCCATGGAAAGGCAGAGAGAAAACGGAAGAAACGAAAAAAACAAAAATAAAAATAAAAAGAACTGTATAGATTAATTATGAAAAATATATGCACATGTCGTCATCATAATAGCGTCAGGCGCTTTTCATTTATACCCTTTGTTAAAACTGATTGAAAGGTCTTATTTGATCTAACTTGATAACGTTGGATCTTTATTTGATAAAATTAAAAGGTTAAATATCAAATTAAGATTTTTTGAAAAATTAAAGCCTCTATTTGACCTTTTAATCTAAAACCCACACATAATTTATATATTATGAAATTTGAACCTAGGACTTTAAACTTTAAGAAAGGTGTACCTACCATTTCAATTGAAATTTTGTTGCTTAAAAAAATCTTTTTTATACGAGGAGTATTTATTATATTACATTCACGATTACAATAATTTTTCAAAATTCACAAACGAGATAAATTTACTAGCATTTTTTAAAAGATTTATCAATATTTTCACCCTGTTGATATATAACTTTGGACTCCACCGGTATATGACATAATTTGTCTTTATTATAACTAATTCAAAATTTTTAAGTAAATCGTTACCGGTAAGTAACCACTAAAGACCTAAGCAGCCAATTACAGAGGAGCCGGGGTCTGGTCCGGGGCAGCCCTCTCTGACCTGGCCCTGACCGTCCGAGTTTTCCCGCGTTAAATAAAAATTCCTTTCCTCATCTCCAACTCCAACTTACCCCCCACCCCACTCTCTCCTATTCCTTTCTTGCATCACTCATCGTAGACTCATTCAAACTTACTACTACTACCCTCTCAATTCAAAACCCAAATAAATAAGGCAAACAACTCCACTGCTCATCTCAGCTCTTTCATGTCCATAATCCTTCCTCTTCTTTCACCATGTCCCCTTCCTTCCTCCTCTTCCTTTCCTCCCTTTTCCTCCCCTTTCTCTCCCTTTCCTTCTCGCAACAACCTCCCAGAGGTAATCATATATCTTTCCCCTTCCCTTTCTTCCCTCTTTTCCATTTTTTTTCCATTTCTATCATAATTTGATTTGCCTTTTCATTTTTTAGGATATTTAATTGATTGCGGTACAACCACCAAATCCGTGATCGACGGCCGAGAATGGCTCCCCGACAACGACTTCATCTCCGCTGGTACGTCCAAAAACCTCACGGTCCCCGGCCTCGTCCCGACTCTTTCCACCGTTCGATCATTCCCTCTCCAAAACAATCTCCACCGCAAGTTCTGCTACGTGGCACGCGTCTACCGCGGCGCGAGATACTTAATCAGGACAACTTACTATTACGGCGGAGTCAACGGATTGAATTTTCCTTTGCCTCCCGTTTTCGATCAGATAGTAGACGGCACGTTTTGGAGCGTGGTGGACACGGCGGAGTATTATCAAAAAGGTTCGTCGTCGTATTACGAAGGAGTTTTTGAAGCTAAAGGAAATACAATGAGTGTTTGTGTTGCTCCGAATACGTATACGAAGTCCGACCCGTTTATTTCGAGTTTAGAGATGCTGATTTTGGGAGGTTCGCTTTATAATACTACGAATTTCACTACTCATGCTTTGAGTTTGGTTGCTAGGCACAGTTTTGGACACCATGGATCCATTATTAGGTAAGTCTAAGTTCCATGGAGTTTCCTTTCTTTTAGCTTTCCTTTTTGTCATGTATTTGAAATTTAGAAATTGCAAATTAAGTAATTTTTGGAAGGCTTGTTGTTAGTTTTATTTATTTGTTATTTTATAAAGCTCAAGCATAGACTATTAGAAATAAAATCATATGATTAATTAAAATTGATTAAATACTTATTGTTGTAATTTATGAAAAAAAAAGTGAGTTAATGATTTCTCACTTTGACAGAATTTTGGATTTTCACGTGAGAGTTTGTTTCAGATGCTTTAACTGATTTTGTTGAATATGAATGTTTTTTGGTATGTCAGGTACCCTGACGATCAATTTGATCGATTTTGGGAGCCATATGAAGAAAATGTTCCTGTTATAGCTAGCAATAAGACGCCACCAGTTTCTGGGTTCTGGAATATACCTCCTTCAAAAGTATTTGAAAGGGCACTGTCAACAGCCCAATTGGAACCCCTGGAGTTAAGATGGCCACCTTTGTCACTGCCAAACTCGAATTATTACATTGCTCTGTATTTTGCGGATAATAGTGATTCAATGCCATCAAGCTCAAGGGTGCTTGATATACACGTAAATAATGTTAGGTATTATGTCAATTTGAATGTGACTTCAGATGGTGCTGCTGTCTTTGCAACCAGTTGGCCTCTTAGCGGTCCTACAAAGATAACTTTGAGTCCGGCTTCCAATTCAAATATTAGTCCTTTGATCAATGCTGGGGAGATTTTTGATGTGCTTCGCCTTGGAGGAAGAACTCTTACAAGGGATGGTATGGTTACAAATAATTTCTACCTCCTGTTCCATAAATCAAATTGAATTTGTCGCCGTGGAAAAGTCTGTGGGTGGTTGCACCACCACCACACCCTCAGAGATTGACAATGAACACTTTGGTTAAATGGAGTTACATACTTGCATTCTTATCTTATGTACCATCCCATCCATGGCATGTCTATAAACCGATGACAGTTATTACTGCTTGAGTTCTTCATTCTCCTTTTAGTGTTTATTTAAAAGGGATCCTAATTTCTTGTTGCAGTAAGAGCTTTAGAAGAAATAAGAAACAATTTGCTGAACCCTCCACTTGATTGGAGTGGTGATCCTTGCCTGCCACTTAATTACTCATGGACTGGAGTTACGTGCTCTGAGGGTGATCGAATTCGTGTGACTGCTTTGTAAGTTAGTTAAGATGATGTTATTTGCTGTCCATGCATCATTTATACTTGTGCTCAAACAAATTAGTTTTATTCTTGTTTCTTTCAGGAACCTGACTAGTATGAGTTTTTCGGGATCCCTGTCACCAAGCATTGCTAACCTAACTGCACTGAGGAGCATGTAAGCTAGTAGAACTACATTACAAATAATGAAATTCAGAGATTATAAATTTATAACATTCTAATCGAATTTCTTATTCCCTCAACAGTCGGCTTGGTAATAACAGTTTATCAGGAGTAATACCTGATCTCAGTTCATTAAAGCTGTTGGAAATATTGTAAGTGTGCAGTTCTCTTGTGCTTTTTGCTTCTTGGTCAATTGGAAGCCTAAATAGTTGGTACATGAGCATTTGTATAGAATTATATTGTAGCATTTAATAAAACCTACATCTGATATATGTCACTTCTGTTAAAGGCATTTGGAAAACAATCAACTCAGTGGAGAGATTCCCCCATCAGTTGGAGACTTAGGAAGGTTACGTGAACTGTAAGTCGTTCTCTCAGTAACTAGCACATTTTTATCCTCACCATACATTGTAGCCTGTTATTACTCTGGCCACTTCTTGACATATTTGTAGTTGTTGGGCATTTCTGACTAAGTTGCCATCTCTATCATTCGGCCATAAGATTTTTGACTCCCTTTTGGCTTCTTATTATTAGTTGGAAGAAGAACAGAAAATGAAGTACTTGAGAACTTTAGGTTAGGATGAACTTAATTAGGCCTTTGTGGGCTTTCCAAAGGTCTTGGAATATAGAGGCCCTCTTTATCAGCAGTTTGTCCTTCAAGAACTCTAATCATCTTTTCCATTAATTTTTCCAGAGGTTTATGTCCTCAACATGAACTATTACACAGTGCATAATCATTACTGTCTAGTTAGTATCTTGTATATCTCATATATATTGACCTTGCCCTCATTCAGATGCATAAATATCATGATCTCTGTGATATAGGGCAATACTAAACTTTATTATTAATGGAGGATTTTGGCTTAAACTGTTAGATTTGGCTTGATTGAGAGATTTGGGTATATTGACAGACTAGATGCGTCTTTGTCAGATTTACACTGGCTTGCCAGTGTAATTTTTTTATTGCTTCGCAAAACGGTGGAAGATGAATGTGTATGAATTTTTGGACTTAATAGTGTGTGTCCTATCGTCCTTTTTTGTGGACTTCCCATGTACCTGACTCGTGATTTTATTGTTATTGGACCCATGTACTTGGTCTAATGCACATGGTTTCTTACCTACATTGATAGAGAATGGCATGACCTCAACAATATGCCTGTTCATAGAGCCATAGGTTGCATGAGTTCTGTAGGATTGACATGTGATCCGTCCTTTTAACTGGAGGGAACAGCTAATGTTTCATATAGTTTGTGGTCTTTCATTTGTTTGCTTAAAATTTGTGGTTTTACCCAGTGTGAAATTCAGATTTATCTCGTGATTCCATTGTTTTCTTGTAATAGTTGCTTGTCATTGGTAGTTTCAAATGTACACTTACCTCTTTCTTGTGAGCTCGAGATTTTAAAACCATTCCAGTGGAAATATGGTAGACTGGTACTTAATTTTGCTGATTAGAGTTCAAGATACTATCAATATAGCCATGCAGCGTAGAAAGCTGGAACATGTCTCTGCTTTCCACTAGCTAGTTTTCCAATTACTACGACCTTTTAATGCAATAGCAGAGGAAAATTATACGATAGCTATAATATTTAGTAGCTTAAACATTATAAACTCACCATCCCAGACAATCATAAACCTACTCATTAGGCTTACAATAGCCAAGTGCTGAGGCCTGAGAAAACGTATGATGTTGCATGTCCGGTTTCATTTAATCCTGCGATAATTGGCATCAATGACAACACATTATCTATGTAACTTACTTTTTCTCTCCATCTATGTTCTTACTAGTTAGTTGATGCGAAAGCCTGATTTGAAACTCTGCACTCGACTTTGTTCTTTGTGTCTTCTAGATTCTTACAAAACAACAATCTCACTGGCCGCATACCTGATAGCCTTGTTGGAAGACCAGGACTGACTATTAGGTAAGTGTAAATTTAAACTAGTCATGTCATCCTTAAATCATAAACTGCCAGATTACTTTTTTCTGAAATTATAAACTGCTAGCTTAAGCTAAACTGTCAAATTTTTGTTCAGGACCGCTGGGAATCACTTTTTGTCCCCACCACCTTCATAAGTAGATTGTAAATGCATTCGGAGGTAACATCACATGACTGGATTGGTCAAAGCACTCTGATTTCATTTCACCCAGTTCCCTGTGTCTATATTTATTCCATGACATTGGTAACATGTTGGCTTGAAAATTTTGCTGGAAGTTTCACCACCATCTTCTCTTGGACTTTAAAGTTCTCATAATTGGCCTTCTCCTGTTGGCAAGACACACAAGCTCCAAAGTGCAACTTGGAGTATCTGCATTTTTATACTAGAAACGCTTGTCCATATTCAGTCAGTATGATTCTTTATTTATCTGTATTCCACAATACGTCTGTAAATTGTACCTTACATAATTGTGTTTATTTCACTCTCACTGTTATGAATCTTGATATAGTTTTGTATTCATTTTACCACAAATATACAGTTGTGGATGCTTTTGTATAATCTTATAATTTGATTCGATTGTTGCGGATTTAACTCTGTCGCTTGCCAGCCCAGGAAATAAATATGACACTGACCATTTTATTAGTTCAAAACTTCAGAGTTGATACCAATTGCAATTTGCTTGAATTTGAATTATTACCATGATCATCTACTTTTGTGGGTAAGAACAAAGAAGAGTCCTGGGTCTGGTGTACTAAATTTTAAAATGTACTTTTGCTATATTTGCTTCGCTTCGATAGCGAAGTTTCATTTCCTTTTTTTAGAAGAAATAACTGTTGCATTTCTGAAACCCATCTAGTCTCCTCTCTCGATTGCAAAACTGGCATCAGAAACAAATTTAATACTAAAAAAATTGTGTTGAAATCTTTGATGGATACTTGGTGGCTGTATGCTCAGATGCACTGGAGCAAAGCATCTTTCAAATTCATAAATGGTGAATCAGAAGAATTTGCTTTTCCAGATCTTTCTCCCTTTTCCAAAAATAATTCAGGATTCATTGCTGTTAGACCATTGAATATTGATCAGACTCCCTTTGGCTGATCTTCCAGAGTGGGACCCTGGTAAATTCACAAACTCTGCATCCTGCATGTGGTATGACTGCTTGCTTTCTACTTGCTAATTGATTTAGAGCCTGACGAATAAAATGAAATTCTAGCTTATAAATAAAGTTATTTTTGTGGATAATACAACCATCGATTACCAGTCAACATTTACATTGTAAGAATACACCTGACTTCCATCCATCATCCATCATATTCAAGATTTTTCTAAACATAAAAGAAGAGGGAAAAATGAAAAAAAGAAAAAAGAACAGGGGAAAAAAAAGAAGGGTGGGCTAAAAATTTGAAAATGAAATTAAAAACAAATGAACATATTGAACAAGCCTAAATTTCAGATCAAACTCGACTATGACTCTGTTTCCTTTTTCACCTCTCTAATCTTCCTTTCTTAAGCGGAAACAGGGGAGGCAATCCACTACTTTTGACTTGTGTGCAAATGGGCACAGTTATCATAGGCCTGATTCTAATGCTTGCTGATCTTGTTCTTTCCAACCCTTTTTTAACCCTCTTCACATGCTTATCTCTATTCCCAGACCCTTCTTTCCCTTCTTCTGCTGTGGCTATATCAGCCAAGGAGCTGGAAGAAGACGATGTTGAAGAAGAAGAAGATGATGGTGATAAAGAAGAAGCACGTTGCTTCTTCAACCGAAGCAACTCTTTCCATAGCACAGTGCATTTTGGTGGCCTTGGAGAAGGGTCATCATCGACGAACCAACTTACCCTACTCTCCTCCTTGTTAACTTCTTCCTCCTCTTCCTCTTCGGAATCTTTTGCTTTGAGGCTGATTTTGTTGAGCTTCTCGGAATGCTGCATTTGCCAAAAGGGAAGCAGCTTCCCTTCAAAGAAAAGCTCATCCGCTGTCAACATGGCATGGCTACTCACATTGCTTGAGAGAAACTCAAATTCTGCAACTCTTGCCTTGTCTTTCTCTTTCTCCTTGATCTCCTTCCGATCCTTGTTCTGCTCTTTGTCTGCGTTTTGAGAATGAGGGTTGATGGAAATGAAGTTGGTCTCATCAAGGAAATCAGCAGAGAAAGAAATCCGGGGGCTTGAAGTTGGCTCAATGGTACTTCTAGAGGTTGCTTGAACAGCTTCCAGGGCCATTTCTTTTCGATTCAGGGAATAAAACTTGAAATTTTAGTTTTGGAGTTTGGCCTGGGAGGGTGTGTTTCTGTCTGAAGAGATGTGCATGGGATTTGTGATTTATAAAGGGAGGAGATGCTTTTTAAGAGCTTTCTTTGCTGAAAACTTTTATTATTATTTTTTTATCACTTTTGTTTTGTTATTGTTACTTTGTCATAGTAATTGGAGTGGACGGTGAGATTATAAAAACTAACTTGGTCTGGTGAAGCCGAAACAAGTGAGCTAATGAAGTGTTTAGTATACTGAAAACAGCACATGGTCCTCCTGGAGAAGTAAAGGACAAAAAGGATTTTCCCTTCGGATTTTGGATTTTTGCATGCAATTCTAACCATCATTTCTTTTTCTCCTTGCTGGAGAAAAAGTGAGAATTAAGAAATTTCCTGTTCCATTACCGTCTAAACTTGCTAGCATCTTACAATTGTGGTGAAAAATTAAAAGACACTATAGTTTTTTTTTTTTAATATTTATATTTAGTTAGCATTTGGGCATGAAAATTTTATTGTTTCCCAAGTAAACTATGAAGTGGGTGAGGTTATCATATTAAAATGAACGTTAGAAGAATATTAATGGTAAAAGGACAAAGCACGTTACAAAAATGTGGATAATATTCTACAAAATAAACATAAATGATTTACTAACATTTAATTTTCTAATAAATTGATTATAATTTTCTTTTTTTTAAATGTTAAAATTTCAATCACTTGAAGATTTTGTTATGATTTCGGCCAAAAAAAAAAAAGAGAAGATTTTGTGATGATGGTAGGTCTTTTAGCTTTAGAGGGAAAGGAGGAACAATAAAGAGGATTTTTCTTTTTTAAATAAGTTATCTGCTTGTCTTTTAAGGTTTAGAGATGGTGGGACTTAATTAATTATTTGGATTAGGCAAGGGAGATAAAGTTTTGTTTGTTTGACTCCTCTGCTTACAAGATGATAACATGGAAGCAGCCTCAAGCATGTGTGATCACATGAGAGTAATTTCTAGCCATGTGACAACTGAATCAACTACATATACACATCACTACATTTTTTACCATTCTACCCCTCGAAAGAGCTTGACCCTTTTGGTATATCTTGTTATTTTCCCCATCGGTGCGAGGGTATTTATGTCTTTAAAAGAATGATTCAAGTGGTTGATATCATTTCCAGTTCCTCAAAAGCTTCCTTCAAGATTTGCACATCCCTAATTAAATCCAGACAGCTAATAATTAACACAATGGTAAATCTTTCATTTGATTATTCCTAATCACATTATCCTGGCATTCTGTGCCCCTCTGTTCTATAATAGAGGGGAGACAATAATGTTCTAAAGCTTAAAACCTCGAATAAACAATTGGTACTTAACATGTGATTAACAAACAAAATTAAGATTAATTATTTGATTCTTGCTGTGACTTTTTTGGTCCAGGTTAACTACTTAATTCAATCCTTTCATTTCAAACTTATTTCCTTTTCCCCCTCCCGGCCCCTTAAACAGTTCAGAATAGCAAGTTTGCTGTGATTTATCTTATTAAGCATTCCAGCATTTGACTCACTGATTAATGTATGTATAGATTTCAACTCGACACACCTCTCCATTGAATTAAAACTTTCTATTAAAATTTAAGCATGAAATCAAAGCAAGAGGGACATTGGGACATGTAGGAAAAAGAGAGGAGTACCAATTTTTCATGGCAACTTAATTACTGTTGTAAGAGACAAGAGGAAAAGGTCAACAGACAAGAATTTAGTACCTTCTAAACAGGCCCATTTGATATAGTTACCTTAGGGTAATGGGGACCTTCAAAGTTTTTGGTTGTTTTGGGGAAATACAATTGATCCAGTATAAGCTCCCAAGGCAAGAGCATGGAAGGGCAATGTAGCAAAACTGTGCATAGAGTGGGGGACCATTAATAATTTTTCTTTTTTTTTTCTGTCAAATTAAATGATTAACCATAGTCTAGTTTCATGCAAAAGCTTAGCTGTTACAGCATATGAGCCCTCTTGCTTTTAGATACTGCTACTATTATTAATCAACTCTGTGTGTGTTTGATAGCTGCCGAGACAGAGAGAGGACCCCAAAAGCCTTTGACTCTGACCTAGTTTATTAGTTAACTTACTCTGACCAAGATGATTAACTATAATGCGTCTTAATGGAAGCTTGAATGCCTTGTCAGTCAGGCAATGAAACAGACTGGCTGTAAATGCTACCAAAATTTTGCTTCAAAAGAGAAGAAAATCTAACTTCAGACCTGAACCAACCTGTTTCATTATTTATTAAATATTTCTTGACTGTTCGACTCTTCTTCTTCTTCTTACTTTATTATCTCTGGAGTGTGACAAGTTTCATTGAGAAGCTAAAATTGTTTTCTGCAGAGGGAAAATAGCGTTTGACCCCCTTCAAAAGGATAAGAAGGCATGGCTGCATGGGACACACACCCAGCAGGCCAAATGGCCAACAAGAAGTCGAATTGGTCCACCTCCACTGCCTCATTGGGCCTTGAAGAATCATGTCACCTAGACCTAGAGTTTTCTTTCATCAATCATGATTTTTCCCCCCTTGATATGGTCCTACAAAGCATTATTCTCACAGAAACTTAACTAATTAATCTTTTTCTATCTCAAAGTGAAAAAGAAACTTGGGGTTTGATCCTAGTAAAGTAATCTTGTTTTACTTTGCATGATATAGTGTTTTTGTCTCTGACAAGCTCTTGCCTGATATGATCACTGTCTCTTCTTGCTTGAAGAAGAAACACTTTTAACTACTTAACATAAGCTAACTAATCATTCCTAATTAAACAGTGAAATTGTCTAGAAACATTGCCTGCATTATCCATCCTACAGACAGATACAAGAATAAACAACTTTATTAACGAAAATAATCTGTTTCTGCATTTCTGATTGCATCTTTGGAATTATCAAAGTCTTAAAGTTAATGTAGCCAGTGAGGTTAATTGCTATTTGCCATTGTAATAAAAGAACTCTATTATTGCAACCAATAATATAAAAAACCCAACGTTCAGTTTAGTGTCTCTATTTGGATGTACGTAAGATCTTCAATTTAAAAATCAAACCAAGTGAGTACATACAAGAAGCAGAAGCTAAGCATATTATATTTGTCTAGGCTGAACCTGGAAGCCTAGCTAAAATTTAGGCATGAGGCAGCACGAAGCTGTTGTATAGATATTTTCACAAGCCGAAGACAACATTATGTGCTTTCGATACAAGCTTGTGCATGTCCTCTTCTGGTTTTCGGAAAATGCTGAAGTACCAGTACTGGACAACTCAAAAGAAAACATCTTTAGACAATGAAAAATAGACAGTTGAAAGCCTACTTTAGACAACTAAGACAAGCAAAAACCCCAAGGAACTTGTAGCTGCTTCTTTCCATGAATTTGATTCCACTAACCCAGTTGCACTTTTTGGAGGCAATGGGTAGAAATTTGGTCGAGCAGGGAAATTATTGTCAGCATAATCATAGAGCCCTTGCTGCCCCATTTCCATCAACTCATATGCGATTATGCTCTCTGCTTTCTTTTTTTTTTCCCTTTTTCTTTTCTGTTTTGTGGTTTACGGACATCTGCTTTTTAATATTTTATCAATTACACATGATATCCATGAAAGAAGTACAAGTTTTGAATGTGAGATGAGATTAGTGTTAGAATACTTTATTTCTAATTTGGTGAAATGTCACCAACCAATTTTCATGTCAAATCATCAAGAAAAGTTAGATCTAAATGTTTAGATCTGAGCGGAAGCGTACCTGGATCCATGAAGAAAGCTTGATTTTCTGGTTATTGCCTTCCAAGCCAATATGCAGACTTTTCTCTCTCTGAAGAGATTTTTCTCTTTGGATGAGAGTTATATCTTTTCTAATTGATAGGATTTTAGAAAAGAGAAAACCTTTTGTTGTGCATATGGCTTGGGGACCATAACCCTTATTTATATCTTTAGTCTAACTTCTATTTTAGCCTATCATAAAAATAGAAATTAATCCTTTGGGTCTCTACACATTAAAGTCCATTCTCTATTAGATGTCTAGCCCAAAACTTTAAACTTTATTGATCACTTTAATTAGGCTTAATCTTATGATAGCCCATAATATATAATTAATATAAATATATGAGCCCACATGTTGAATTAAATCCAACAATCTCCCACTTGGGCCATATATGTATAACTCCTTTAATTATATATTATGTAATAACCTTATGAGCTCAAATTTTACTATCATTACCATAGACATCTTAAATCAATCTGGTTCATCAATCATATCAACATAGGATTAAAGCGGTTTTCATTATACACATATCATAACGAAACCATCAATAGTCACATATGTCAATATAATTGAACAACATAGATCAAGCATGGATGCATAGCATGGGAAGTTACATGTAATGTGATCTTAACATGTCTACTTCCAACTGGTCCAACCTTATTCCTTAGTGAGATCAACCAAATAAAGAGTTCAAACAAACCACAAAATGTGTCTATAATTGAAATTCAACCAAAATAACAAACTCCCACTAAAATTGCATGTTATCAAAAGATACAACACCCATATGAGCGGTATGCTCATGAAAGACCTTAGGTGGTAATCCCTTAGTTAGCGGATCCGCAACCATAGAGTTTGTCCCAATATGTTCAATAGACACCTGACCATTTTGAACTCTTTCTTTAACAACCAGGAACTTGAGGTCTATATGTTTTGACTTCGTTGAGCTCCTGTTGTTATTGGAATATAGTACTGCTGACTTATTGTCACAAAATATCTTTAATGGTCTCTCAATACCATCCACAATTTGCAGCTTAGTGACAAAATTTCGCAGCCAAATCCCATGACTAGATGCCTCATGACATGCTATAAATTCCGCTGCCATGGTGGAAGAAGCTATGAGTGTCTGCTTAGCACTCTTCCAGGAAATAGCTCCTCCAGCCAGCAGGTAAATATAGCCTGATGTGGATTTCCTACTGTCTTGGCATCCAGCAAAATCAGAATCAGAATACCCAATGATCTCCAACTGATCCGATTTTCTGTATGTGAGCATGTAGTCCTTTGTTCTCTGTAAGTACCGCATAACCCGTTTAGCTGCTTTCCAATGATCCATTCCAGGATTGCTTAAGTATCTGCCCAACATTCCAACTATGTACGCAATATCCGGACGCGTACACACTTGAGCATACATTAGACTCCCTACTGCTGACGCATAAGGAATCTTTTGCATTTCTTTAGTTTCAAACTCATTCTTGGGGCATTGGTTGAGACTAAACTTGTCTCCTTTAGCAACAGGGGTGTCACCTGGTTTACAATCCTGCATGCCAAATCTCTTTAGAACATTTTCGATATAGCTCTTTTGTGATAACCCAAGTATACCCCGAGAACGATCTCGGTGTATTTGTATGCCTAATACAAAAGAGGCGTCACCAAGATCTTTCATTTCAAATTTCTTTGTCAGAAAGCTCTTGGTTTCGTGCAATAAGCCTATATCGTTGCTGGCAAGCAGTATGTCATCGACATATAAAACCAGAAAAATACACTTACTCCCACTGAACTTGTGGTATATACAATCATCAACTGCATTTATCTCAAAACCAAATGAGATAACAACTTGATGAAATTTATAATACCATTGACGAGAAGCTTGCTTGAGCCCATAGATGGATTTCTTTAATTTGCAAACCATTTGCTTTGCATCTCTGGATACAAAGTTTTCTGGCTGCACCATATAAATCGTTTCATCAATGTCACCATTGAGAAACGCTGTCTTAACATCCATCTGATGTAACTCAAGGTCAAAATGTGCCACTAATGCCATTATTGTCCTAAAAGAGTCTTTCGAAGAAACCGGAGAGAAAGTCTCTTTATAATCAATACCTTCTTTCTGTGTGAAGCCCTTTGCAACAAGACGAGCCTTGTACCTTTCTATATTACCTCTCGAATCCCTTTTGGTCTTAAATATCCATTTACAACCAATGGGTTTCGTACCTTCAGGTAATGATACAAGGTCCCAAACGTCATTGTCCTTCATGGACTTCATCTCTTCATTCATGGCATTAATCCACTGTTGAGAGTTAGAACTTTCAATGGCTTGATGGAAGTTGATTGGATCATCTTCTACCACACCAATGTCAACCTCATGTTCTTGAAGAAATACAATATAATCGTCCGAAATTGCATTTCTCCTCTCTCTAGTGGATCTCCTTAATGGCATAGGTTCTTGAGGCTGTAGAGTTTGTTCTTCTGGAACAAGTTGTTGAACTTGAGCAAGAGGTTCAATAACATTATCTTGATCTGGAATTGCTTCTTGAACAATACCAGGAATTGAAGCCTGACCCTGATAATTTTCAAAAGCAATTAGAGGAATTTCGACACATTCCTCTTCAAAGACAAAGTCCTTAATTCTTTTTCCCCTCGCAAACTCAACATCCTCAAAGAATCGAGCATTTCCCGTCTCAAACATTGACTTAGTAGTGGGATCATAAAACTTGTAACCCCTTGACCTTTCAGAGTATCCAACAAAATAGCAACTAATCGTTCTGGAATCCAGTTTCTTTTCATTTGGCCTATTTGGCCTTGCCTCAGCTGGACAACCCCAAATGTGCAAGTGATTTAAACTGGGCTTCTTGCCAGTCCAAAGCTCATAAGGGGTTTTGGTAGTTGCTTTTGTTGGAACCCTATTGAGTATGTAAGCTGCAGTCTTTAGTGCTTCTCCCCAAAGAGATTCTGGTAAAGTAGAATGACTAATCATACTCCTTACCATGTCCTTTAATGTCCTATTTCTCCTTTCAGCAACACCATTCATGCTAGGAGATCCTGGCATGGTGTACTGTGGGACAATACCACACTCTTCGAGAAACTTAGCAAACGGTCCTGGACGTTGTTCACCTGATCCGTCATATCTGCCATAGTATTCACCACCACGGTCAGATTTGACGCTTTTAATTCTTTTGTTGAGTTGATTCTCAACTTCAGCTTTAAAATTTTTGAACACATCCAGAGACTGAGACTTTTCTTGAATGAGATATAGGTAGCCATAACGTGAAAAGTCGTCTGTGAACGTAATAAAATATTGTTGACCATTCCAAGAAGCTGTAGGGAATGGCCCACAAACGTCTGTATGTATTAGTTCTAAGACGTCCATAGCCCTGTTGGCACCTAATCTCCTTAGGTTTGTCTGTTTCCCCTTAATACAAGCAACACAATTTTCAAAGTTCGTAAAATCAAGTGGATCAAGAATCCTGTCAGACACAAGACGTTCAATTCTTTGTTTAGAGATATGCCCTAAACGTTTGTGCCATAATGAAGCAGAATTCTCATTGGTTAATTTTCTCTTTATACCTCGATACACATGCAAGGTTTCATTATATGAGGCAATTGTATCAAGCAAATATAGGTTATCAACAAAAGATAAAGAACCGGTACCAATAACATTTGAATTTTGAAAAAGACTAAACTGATTATTTCCAAATGAACAAGAGTAACCAAATTTGTCCAATACGGAAATAGAAACCAAATTCCGTCTAAATGACGGTACAACATAAGTCTCATTCAAATCCAAATAATAACCAGTCTTTAACAATAACCTAAAAGTTCCAATAGCCTCAACTTCCACTGATTTACCATCGCCCACATAGATGTATCTTTCACCATCAATTGGCTTTCGGTAGTTCAGGCAACCCTGTATAGACACACTTATGTGAGTAGTAGCACCAGAATCTAGCCACCAAGTGTGTATAGGTACAGAAGTTAAATTAACCTCAGAACAAACCAGAGTGAGAAGTGTACCTTTCTTTACACGCCATGCGCGATATTTGGTACAATCCTTTTTTCTGTGTCCAGCAGCTTTACAGAAATAACAGGTAAATGCCTCACCCTGTTGGTTCTGTTTCTTTTCTGGTGGAACATTTGCAGCTTCCTTACCCTTTTTCCTTTTCAAGTTCTTGTCCTTAAAGGTACTAACCAAATGAGCACTTTCTGTCTTCTCTTGCTTCAGCCTTTCTTCTTCTTGCACACAATGAGAGATGAGCTCATTAAGAGTCCAACTCTCCTTTTGACAGTTATAACTAACTTTGAACTGACTGAATTGTACAGGAAGAGAGAGCAAAACTAAATGCACAAGCAAGTCTTCAAACAGCTCCAACTTTAGTGCCTTTAGCTTTGAAGCAAGATGAGACATCTCCATGATGTATTCCCTTATATTACCTTTTCCTTTATACCTCATTGAAATGAGATTTGCCAAAATCGTACTTGTTTCGGCCTTTTCGCTTTTGGCAAACCTCTTTTCAATTTCCTCAAGGTAATTTTTAGCAGTAGTAACCTTTTCAGACATAGTGCCCCTGAAGGTTTCCGGAATTGCACGCTTTATGATCATAAGACTTATGCGATTAGAACGTTCCCACCTTTCCATATCCATCTTATCATTAGATGAACTATCAACCGTAAGGTCTGTGGGTCGTTCTGTCCTTAACGCAAGGTCTAGATCCATAACACCGAGAACAATCATAACGTTCTCTTTCCATGCTTTAAAGTTCGTGCCACTAAGCATGGGAATGGAATTCAAGCTGGCAGTAATAGTAGATGTAGAACTAGCAACTGTACAGAGAACGAAACAAGTAGAATATGCTCACATTAATTCCATATAATAACCATATATTCAAATAATGGTAAACCCCATCACAAGATACCTAGCACAACATTAATATCTAGTCTTTGGACAGAAATATTAACTGTAAGTGGTACTCTTGGTGTAGTAATCAAATATTGACAATAAGATCCTGTCAAACAATTAACCTTTCTTTGGACTGATTAATTGTTCACATGGCAAACCGAATAATTGTCACATATTTATTACCACAAGTGCACATGTATTTCGGCCAAATATTGACCCTCCTTTGGGCTGGCCAATATCCGCATGAATTACATATACACAACCAACTTAATATTATAAAATAAATTAATCTAGACAAGAGAGGCTACTTTGGTAGCGTATTGTTTCAATCAACTTATCTCATAATATTAATAAAATAATAATACCAAAATTTGAATAAGTCAGTGACAATTGACTAAAACAATAATTAAGCGCCGAAAGTTTGTTTCAATCAATTTATCTCATAATATTAATAAAATAATAATACCAAAATTTGAATAAGTCAGTGACAATTGACTAAAACAATAATTAAGCGCCGAAAGTTTGTTTCAATCAATTTATCTCATAATATTAATAAAATAATAATACCAAAATGTGAACAAATTTCTTAAGCAACCAAGTGAGCCCCATGCCAACTTGCACCACTAACAAGCCCCATTATTGCCGTCATAATAGGAAAATTCTCCTATTCATCCTGCATGATTTCACATCTTGGACAAAACCTATCATCTAATAAAATTGGCCTAGAAAATCGAAACTTTTATCCTTTTTTTTTTTTTTTTAATCCTTAAAACTTGAATCTGTTTCTCAATAAATTGGATCTTAGCTTTTGTTAACAAGATTCTAGCTGGATGCATAAAACGTAAAAATCAAATCTGAAACAAACTCCAAACTCCAAAGTCATATTTCTTAATAAACTAAATCCATGGAAAAACCAAATCCATGATTATGGAAGACAAAGAATCAAATTGATTCCCAATGATTTGACATGAAGAAGCTCTGAGACCAATTGTTAGAATACTTTATTTCTAATTTGGTGAAATGTCACCAACCAATTTTCATGTCAAATCATCAAGAAAAGTTAGATCTAAATGTTTAGATCTGAGCGGAAGCGTACCTGGATCCATGAAGAAAGCTTGATTTTCTGGTTATTGCCTTCCAAGCCAATATGCAGACTTTTCTCTCTCTGAAGAGATTTTTCTCTTTGGATGAGAGTTATATCTTTTCTAATTGATAGGATTTTAGAAAAGAGAAAACCTTTTGTTGTGCATATGGCTTGGGGACCATAACCCTTATTTATATCTTTAGTCTAACTTCTATTTTAGCCTATCATAAAAATAGAAATTAATCCTTTGGGTCTCTACACATTAAAGTCCATTCTCTATTAGATGTCTAGCCCAAAACTTTAAACTTTATTGATCACTTTAATTAGGCTTAATCTTATGATAGCCCATAATATATAATTAATATAAATATATGAGCCCACATGTTGAATTAAATCCAACAATTAGATTTATATAAGACCTAATTGTTTAAGACTTCAGTCTCGATAGGTAGGACTTTTGGTCTTGGTTGATGATTGAGCGAAAAGGTAATAACGTTGATTGGGACGAGAGACTTTGTTTTTAATTATCACCCTCACTCTCTTGACATGTTCTTTTTTTTTCTCCTTTCTTTCTAAAAAAATCCCATCCAGATCTTTTACTCTGGCGCTAAATTTTCTGTCTTTCAGTATTCACTCATTGGAAATCTACAGAGAAATAATGGGAGAAGCACCTTAATTTGCAGTACAAAAAATATGTAACAAATCGTCCAATATATAATTGAGAGAAGAACAAAGAAAAGCTGCAAAAGTTTGAACCGTTGGACAAAGTACTAATGTTAGCATGAGATTTTCTAAAAAAGAACTGCTTTCAGCTGTCGGCCTGCCAGAGCTTTGTAATTCTTTGACAGTTTAATTAGTTCATTGATTCTTATATCTTTTCTTATCTTTGTTTCAACCCGATGCTCGTTGTAATTGCTCCAACAGCCATTGTTCCGTTTCATGTGGAACAATCATGTTGGGTTCTTGACAAGAGTAATGGGTTTTTACTTTGATAAGAATATTTGTTCAACACAAGTAGGCCATGCCTTTTTTAGACAATTCTGAAAATTGTGTCAAACTGAAAACTGTATCATGATTCGATGCATATGATATTATTAGAACAATGATTGACAAATGTGTCTGACATGTTATGATTTACATCGAAATGGAATATAAACACAGATGAATGGAAACTAGATTGAAAAAATTTCAAATGGGATGTTGGTGTGCTCCACTTCCATCCCTATACAAAAACTTGGCAGGGAGGTTATTTCTTCTGATACTAAAGCTCACTTCCACAGAGTTGCAAAATTGTTGCGAGTAGATCAAACTTTTGGGAGTCGGTTATGTAGGGATAACAATATCAGATTTCAAGCAATTTCTCCCTACCAGTAATCCGCACAGGAGCACTCACAGTCTCTAAAATGATGAAACCTCTTTGCATCCCTTACAACAATCTCTCTTCCAACCACTTTTGACATAAACTTGAATGCGTTATGGCAGTCTCCACAAATTCTAAGGTTCTTGAAAACCCTGACTGTGGCTCCACGAGGAAGCTTCATGAGTGCAAAAGCAACTGCAAGCTTCTCACTATGAGCAGACAAGATTTGTTCCTTCTGATCAGACTCCATATCGTGTAGCACAAACTTTGTGTCTGGAACATAACCTAATCTTCTCATCGCCTGCACCAGTTGACTAAGATAATTGTAAACTGCTTGCACCTCTGGGTGCACGGTGTCATCGACCAAAAACACATGGACTTTGTTTTCAACCTCCACCCAACTACACCCAGGATCCTTACGGACTCCTCTGTCTCTCATTAATTTCCGTGTTTTCGCCATATCATCCCACCGTCCAGCAGTAGCATACATATTTGACAAAAGCACATAGCTTCCATCATGTTGTGGCATCAGCTCAATAAGTCGTTCTGCAGCTTGAATCCCAAAATCTATGTTTCCATGAGTCCGACAACCAGCAAGAAGAGCCTCCCAAACTGGTGCACCTGGCTCGAAAGGCATTGATGCTATAACATCCTTCGCCTCCGAGAATTTTCCAGCTCGACACAGCAAATCAATGAGTCGAGCATAATGATCTTCACCTGGGGTTATCCCATAAAGTCTATGCATTGAATTGAAATAATACCGCCCTTCTTTAACTAAACCTGCATGGCTACAAGCAGATAGAACTGTGAGGAAAGTAATCCTATCAGGTAATAAATCTTCCTTCAACATCCGCTCAAAAAGCTCTAATGCTTGAGCACCATATCCATGCTGGCCCAGAGCTGCAATCATGGCATTCCAAGACACTGAATCCAAGCAGGGCATCGTAAGGAATAGTGCATTGGCAGCCTCCAAAACACCGCATCTTGCATACATTGTAATCAATGCATTTCCAACTGAGAGGCTTGAATCAAATCCCGCACGGACAAGTTGACCATGGAGTTGACGTCCATTCTCTAGTGCTCCTAAGACGGCAGAAGAAGTGATTGCTCCTGCAAATGCATAATCACATGGCTCAAAACCCTCTGATTTCATCTGGTTAAACAGCTTCAAACCCTCTTCTCCAAACCCATTTTGTGCCAATCCTGATATCATTACATTCCATGTTAAATGATTCCTCTCTGGCATCTCCCTAAAAAATGACCTAGCTTCAGCAATACGACCTGCATTCACATAGCCTGATAAGATTGCATTCCATGAAACAAGGTCTCTTACTGGCATGTTATTAAAAACCTCACGTGCCCAATCCACTTTATCACATTTCCAATACAAGGTAACCAATGCATTATTCACAGGCAATGAAAATTCAGGTGTAGGCTTACCCTCTGTCCTTAAAACATAACCATGCACCTGCTTCCCAAGCTGAAACAATCTAGCATGAGTGCAACAGCTAATAATGCTGGTATACGTGAATTCATCCATTTTAATTCCCATAAAATACATCTTTCTAAACATATCTATAGCTTCTTCATAACGTCCGTGATGTACATACCCTGAAATCATTGCATTCCAAGCAACCCCCAACTCTTCGCTCATCCCGTCAACCAACTCCCTAGCTGCATCAAGTTCATCATTCCTTACATACCCCGTAACCATTGTTGTCCATGACAGCTCATCTTTCTCATTTATCTCATCAAACAACTTCCTAGCGTCGAACATCAAAGCACAGTTAACATAAACAGAAACAAGTGCATTCAAAACCGAAGTAACTAACCCTGTGCCCGACTTCAAAACCGCACAATGCATTTGCCTATACTGCATTTCTTTATCAACAACGAGCGCCAACCCACCCAAAACACTAGTGAAAGTAAAGTTATCAGGTCTAAACTGATCACGTAACATCTGACGAAAGAGTCTAAAACAAGCATGGCCATCTTCATTACGCGAAAACCCAGTGATCATCGCGTTGTAAAAAACACTGTCCCGGATACTCAAAGGGGTTTCGTCAAACATTTGCCGCGCCATTTTAATGTTTCCGGACAAAGAATAAGCTAAAACCAAAGAGGTTCTTGAAACTATATCGGGTTTGGGAATTTTATCGAACAGGTTCCGAGCGTAAATGACTTTTGATGATTTGCAATAGACGTCGATCAAACGGTTGAGAATGTGGCCACCTGGGCGGAACCCGGAAGTTAACATGTGGGCGTGGATGGTTCTGGCTAGGCAGAAAGAGGCGGGAGTTTGGGGATAACATAGTTGCAGTTGGGAAGCGTAACGGTTGGCTACTGTACGGACGAATTCCGGGCTCATCATGGCTTAAACGGTCGATTTTCATGGCTTTATAGCGAAGAAGGCCCATTTATGAAGGCCGGAGGGTGTTTTCCCGAGTTATTCACTTTGCCCAAAAGGACTGAAGTCTAGACTCTGTTTACTTGAGAAAATTGTAGCCGAAAAAACAAGAGCTGTACCCAATAGTATAATATGCGACAAGCGGATTAGAGATTTTGGGTTGGGCTCCAAGGTTTCAACGCCGGGCTTGAATCCAACAGTAGTTCTTGATGAAGCCTTTGTCGATGTCATGTCGGGCTCATTCCAAGGGATTCTGCTGCTAAGTACAGTATGCAACTAGCCAGAGACAGTTTGAAAATATCTTTAGACAAAGGCCATTAATCCCGAAACAACTTCCGACTCAGGAAATCGTTTTTCTATGGCATCGGCTGCATGCATTTTTCTACAAGATTTGCACAACTTTAACCTGGCAGGAAAGTAAATGTCTTTGATCTGCCCATAGTTATAATTTTTTTAAGAGAGGTTGTTAGGGAGTACGTTGCGATTGCATGATGATCAATCAACAATCATGGTAGGGATTGCCTAATTTTCATCCAATTCTATTTGCTAGCTAGGCTTTCCGCCAGTCTACATAACATCAAAATATCATGGGTGGCAATATCAAATCAATGGGTCCTCATATCTCAGCAAGAAAATTATAGTTGGAAACTTTGCTTCCCCAATAGAGAAGGAGGGGGGGGTACACATGTTTACGTTTAACCCGATTAGTGCATGTGATACGAGTCTATTATTATTCTGCTTTCCAAATATATAATAACTCCTACTTTTTCCTTTGAAATTTTTAGCCTTAATTGGCTTAGCCTTTTTACCATGGCCCGAAGCTCGTGGAAGAAACACAATCGGGAGGAAAACTCAAAAAGAACAAACAAACAATTCAATTCTCCTGTTTTTTTTTTTTTTCTCTTTTCTTTGGAATATCTACTAGTATACAGTAAATGATGGGCATGTGACTCGTCTGTCTCAAATTTCATGATCGATCTTGGATCTTCTTCCTATTAACTGATGACACCTGGGAATTGTTCAAATGTTTTTTGATGTTATCATTTTTCCTTTTTTGCTTAATCAGTTCCCAATGAGAGAAATCTTCACATCATCCATCTACCCCTTTCCTCTTTTATAAATGCAGCGCAACCCTTATTCTCCCACATATAGAGCATAGGGCAGTCTTTCGTTTTTTGTTTAATGAATTTCACATGTAATATTAATTTTTTAGATATATCGTAGAATTAATTGTAGATGTGAGAATGTCAATTACATTGCAAAATAAATTATATATTATATGTGAGATATTATTTTTATGCAAAATGAATAAAAAAAGTAATGTGCATTGGATTTATCTCCGAGTATTTCAATGGATTTTGTTAGTAAAGTTATCGACTTGTACAAAATAATTTTCACAAATTTTGAAGGGAAAAACCCAAAAAGAAATATCAACTACAAATCAACAATCACTTCGAGAAATAAGATCAAACATGAGAGGGTTATAACTTACAAGCAAGATGATAAATCGATCTATGTTGTGGGTCCACACTTAACTAATCCAAAGCCAATTTGGGACCCATTTTTGGGCCTTGGTTACAAAGAGTACTAACATGTACTGAAAATTATGGCCACAAGTTATTAATTTGCTGCCTTTTCTATAAGGTGGTCAGGATATCCTATATCATGTCCCACTGAAACATCGGTGGGACCTGCTTTTTTGGGAACCATAGTTGAATTAGATTCCAAAAAATCTCGACGTCAGAGGGTGATGATTGGTCCATTTCCATCGCATTTTGTTTTCCGAGACCCCCTGTCCGACAGAAGAAAACATACAGTAACCGACAAAGACTATGCCAAAATCTACGGCTCCGATTAAATCTTACAGTCAAAACTAAGATGAATGTTGCCGTATTTGTACTCTTACGCGACATTATGATTCATGACTCTACTTACCCGTTCTATTATATATACCGAAATGGGCACTTGTTCGTCAAGTCTTTTTCTTCTCTTTGATTCAAGAGATTTTGATTTCATTCTTTTTATTACTAATAATGAAGAGATAACCATTTCTTTAATCCAAGAAGAAGGATGTGTGAAAGACATGGGAGACATTTTGAGGGAGGGCAAGAAATGTGATGATTATTCATACCCTATTTAGAAAGAGGTAATTAATTTCATATAAATACTCGTTTTAATTAGTTTAATTACCAACGCCTATTGGGCTTGCATGAAATGAACCCAATACTCTTTACATAAAATTTTGAATTAGAATTTTTATAAATAAAGAAAATATAATTGAAAGAACTTTCCTTATTTTGGATCCACCGCGACTTGATTCCAAATTAATTAATTTAACTTAAATGTAATTTATTTATAAAAATGAAAATGAGTAGGGTTGAAGCTAATTGAAAATACTACTAATAATTTCTTCGTATGTGTTTTCATACCAAAGAGAGGGAAGAAACTAGCTTGACCGACTAATTTAATCAATGATGCAGCTCATTCAGGGTGAAATGGGCAAAAATTTTGGATTATTGTGAGGCTAACTTGTCGACAAGCTGATGAACATTGAACTTATAAAAGAAATATGTAACATTGAACATTCAAATTTTTAAATTTGAAAATTCCAAAAAGACAAACTTCATTGCTACTCATACTATATATACAGCAATAAATATTTGGCACCGTCTAATCCCTATCAGAGATTCGTAGGAGCTGAAGCTTCATTTACTCTTCCTCACATGCACCCCTCCTCATCATAATTCCACCAAACTTAAAAAGTCAAATTAACTGCAAGAGCCCAGACTGTAATAAATTTTCCTATAAGCCTAGACATCAATAATCTATAATACGTAAACATATTTTTTTTTTTGTTATGGTTCGGTAATTACAGCTGCGGCAGCCGCAAAAAAGCCTGCTTTCTTGCTGACGAAATTTTATTTAATTTCATCTGCCGTGGGAAAAAAACAAAAGAAGCTTAACGAGAGCAGAGATATGGACAAATTGGAGCGTAAACGTTAATGGCTGGCTGGTCACGACTCACACACTCGAATTTGTTTGTTATCAAACGAAAATAGGAAAAAAGTCGACATGAATTAAAATTCCCAGATGTCTCAGCGGCACCTAAAATTTCGTGCCAAGTTAATTAATATATATATATATCAAGCAAATCCAAATGGATGTTACAGGGAGCGATCATACCAGCAAATGGATGTTACAAAAAAAAGTCACTTCTACGCAATAATTTCACCATGCAAACATTATTTACGGTTTACCTCACGTTCGTCTCATTCATCATACATATCCAAGAAAAAGAAAAGAGCACTGATCTGTTTTTCAATTGTTTTTCAGATGCTCAAGATCATGGGAACAAACAAAGAGATAAATCCAGAAAGTGAGATTAAATAACAAAAGAAAAGGAAGAACCCCTAGTTAGTACTCAAATTTCGTTCATGTCACGTTATTTTCATCTTACGAGATGAGATATATATTGACATGCTGAAATTTTACTCGTAAGAAAATTTTTTTGCTTTTGTTAAATTTCGTTACTTACTACAGATGTTTTGTTTTGAAGCAAAGAATTTTTGCAGTGAGCAATGGCCCCTTGAATTGCACTTTGCAATTCTTCCATTGATGAGGTATCCGAGAAGTGCATGCCACATGCGACCCGACCCGTATTCATGCCCATGCTTGGGAACCCGTTTCTAGAAAGAACCCCTGAGTGGCTTGGTGAGGAGCGCATGGAGGATGGGCAGCTTGAAACGCAGCTTCTCCTTCTTGGATACCTTAAGTTTCCCGAGAAAGAGTGAGAAAATCCACTGTGGTTGTTGCTTTCTTTCCTTGCAGTAGTCTTCTCCACGTCTTTGACAGATCTCTCTGGTTTAATGGAGAAGGAAGCCGGAACTGAAGTTGTTGATGACAAAGCTGAAACTACCCCGATTCCTCCCATTTTCTGCTGTTGTTTTTGAGATAGTTTCTCGTACAATGGCTTCACTTTCTTCAGATATTTCCTTATAACGTCTTTTGCTGTTGTGCTCATTTTTTTAACGGAAGACGAAGCTGCTGGCATGTTTTCATGGTCATTGCGGTTCTTGTTATTTTCCTTCTTGAACACCGATGAGAATCTAGACAAAGAGAAATACTTGCTTTTCTTGATCTGGCCATGACTTGAATAGTTCTGGTTCCCGTTACGAAGCCTTTTAAACTCATCGTCCTCGGTGACGGAGCTAGGCCTCGAGGAGTCGCAGTCAGCAAGCAAAACAAGGTCACTAGCGAAAGATGAGTGGGAGTCGTTGGAGCTGCCGGTGGAGTCACGGGAGGCGGTGGCGGAGGAGGTGTCGGAGGAGGAGGAGGTGCTGGAGGAGGCGAAGAGAAGCGTGCGGACCATGGAGAGGCGAGGAGAGAGGTGGAGAGGTAAGAGTTGGCCTTTGTAGAAGAGCTCGTCTGCTGGGCATAGGGTGGAAGAGGACTTAGCGCGTGGGGAAAGAGAGATGGTGAACTCAAAGTCAGAAGAGGATGATGAAGAGAAAGAGTGGGAAGGAGATGGGGGTAGTGTTTGAGATCTTGAAGCTAACTTCTCTCTTCTCTTCCCCATATTTTTCAAAGCTAGCTACCTACATTATCAACAGCAACAAAAAAATTTGAAGTCTTTCTTCGTAAAATGTACTACCAGTAGTATTATATACAGAGAGAGAGAGAAAAGGAGGGGAAGGCTTTGGCTTTGGCTTTGGAGTTGGAAGCAAAACGCAAGAGAGAGAGAGTTTGGTTGGCTTGGGGTACTTAAGATGATTTATTTAGAAAGAAAGAAAGAAAGAAAAGGATGGATTGGATCGTTTTATTCCTTGGGTTTTGTTTGACTTCACGCGACTTCATAGAGCATTCACCTATACGCGCTCTGTCATTTTTTTTAATATATTCAATAAATAAATATAAGAAAAACCTATAGGTCGAAGTCGAAGAATACTTGATGGTAACAAGGTATCATGATTGGATCCCATTAAATTTACAGAAATCCTCTTAAAAAAAATGTTCAAATCACAAGTCTAAATTCCTCTTCCCGATCGACTCAACGAGAAGTTGATCCAAATTTTTTTCATTTTAATGCATCCAAAAAAAGTAATCCCATGCCATGATGAGCAGCATATATTAGTCTTTAAGTCAAATAATAACAGATCAGTTTGATGAGTTTTACTCATCATATCGTGCCTTAAACTGAGATCTCTTTGGTATGTATGGCTGAGTTTGAGCCTTTTGTGGTTGATTTGGTGAACAAAACGTTATATGGCCGGCTGATCAGAGATAAAAGTGGGGGTGGGGGTAGGGTTAGGGATCTGTTTAAATCAACAAAAGCAACAAGCTAGTTTGAAACGTCTCCCTTCTTTTTCCTATCTATTAATCAGTACTGTTTTTTGTTTTCATTCCAATAAAATTCCTGACCTCCATCCTCTTTCTAATTTCTCAATGTGTGCAAAGGGTGTGAAGTAAACAGTAGTCATGTGTTGTGTGATTGCATGCAGTTAGGTGTCACGTGCCCTAAACGTGAAAGGTGGGGTAGGATCATGGGGTTAGAAAAATTCCCCATTTCTTTTTCAATTTCCAGAGGGGAAAAATGGTTTTTCTAATTAGGGGTTGGCAGAATTAGTTAATTAATTAATTAGTGGGGGGTAGCCACAAAGCTTTAGCTAGGACTACTGTGCGTAATTAGATTTATAGAGTGGACTAAAAGATGTTTTCTCTGATGCGTTCATTATTTTTATTTCAACCTGTGTCTTTTTTTTTATGAGACCTGGCCTGTTATGTACAGCTGTTTAATTAAGCTCTTATGAACTTTGGATTTAGGAGTGATTGCTCCTGACAAGTATAGATCGATATTAGCAGAAATTTGGTCCATAGATATATACTTTTCCATGACCAACTAAAGCTGCTTTAGGACCTAGTTTAGGTATATATAGAGAGTCATTGGTCCACATTCAGTAGGAAGAGAAGAAAGCAAAAGATGAGATATAACTTATAAGCATTATTTGAAGCATATATATACTTATAATTTGCGCATTAGAAGGGCCTACTGTCCTATATAATTGGTCATTGTAGCACAAGCATGCATGAAAAGTAGCAGTTATAGTTTGCCTTAATTGTATTCTTTTTCTTTTTGGGGAGTTTTCAAGGAGGAGAGGGGGATGAAGTTCGAGCCAGCGTTTTTATATAAATTCCCTATTATCTCGATCGATCACCAGATCAAGAGAAGAAAGTCGCTTTTATAATCATATGTTGGATATTCTTAAACTCTTATATCTAGATTGTTCGGTCTTTAGATCTTCCCTTATTTTTTAAATAAATAAAGTGAAAATCGGGTGTATAGATTTTTGCTTGTATTTTGGCTCGATGTGTGTGTGACGATGAAAATTGACAAGGGCATGAGCCTTCGCATGTTCCTATATGGCATTAACTGAGATACTTTGCATAAAAGGTCGTCACATTTCGTACTGCATGGTATGTATTTTTTAATTATGTTTCGATTATGATTTTAATAATAATAAAGTTAAATTAAAATAATCTTAATTGTGTAATTAGTCTCGATGAAGTACTCAAAATTTCGCCTTCAAAGTTTTGGATTCGAATCTTAAAATAGATAGATTAAAGGAGATTCTTACTTGATCATCACTATCACCATAAAGGGTTTAAAGAAAAAAAGAAACTTTTGCAGTGGCTTGGAGTTGGGAGATCTCCATCATCATATCAACTTTATTTCGGTATCTCAAAATCGACCCCTAAGCTCTAAAAGCACTTTGAAACAGCGAAGCAAGTGATCATTCGCATACTTCACTTCGTTTCCTTTTATGATGATCGAGCGTATAATAAAAATGGAATTTGGGAAGGATTAAATTGGGCCTTTTGAATGATTAATCGTGCAACGGTTAATGATTTTAATAGGCGTTGTTGGCCCAAAAACTTTTAATAGGCCGTCTTTAGGGGCCTATCAAACATGAACGAGTCAGTGCCTTAACCCAATCTAGATTGGCCCAAAACTGACCATTTCGTATTTTTGGTTCGGTGGCGTGAAAGTACACGCGTCTATCTTAATATAAGTCCACGAGGGATCGTTAGGCGTACCTGACCCGACGACGACCTCACCGAATTTTTCTTATCTTTTGTTTTTTGGCTGGTTTAATATTGGTTTAATTGATGATAATTTAATTGAAATCTAAGAATTAAGAAAAAAAAAAAAAACTGGCAAAAAAGAGATATATTTGCTTTGCTTCCTTTGGATTTTAGAATTTACCTTATAACTTCTCTTTTCCCCCCCCTTACTTTTTGACCTCTCTCATCTCTTCCCTTCTGCCTTTATTCTAAACCCTAATCTCATCTCAATTTCAGCTCTTAATCTTACTTAATCTCACATTTGATTTCATCAATAATCACGGGCGTTTTCCTCGATTTTGTTCTTTTATATTCAGGTAATTATTTTAATTTTATCGTCAATTATTTTTATGTTGATTGTAAATCAGCTATTTTCTGCAATTCCGCGTGAAAAGGTTGATTTCTGTGTTCTTTTATTTTTGTAAGTGTTGATCTAATTTAGTATCTGCGATTTTTACATTTTCTATGCTATAGTTGTGATTTTTTTTTTCAAGTCTGGTTTTTGAATGTGTTTTTAATTTTAATTCATATTTTGTATTGCTTTTGTATAGGGAGATTAATGAATTCTAATTGCTGGTTAATGTATATAGCTGCTTTTTTTGTTCCTTAAATCGATTTTAGCAGGATTGGGTATAATTATAGCTAATTAAGTTAATAATTACGCGATAATTGGAAGAGAAATGCAGAAAAATCAAGCATCCGAGGAATTAGTTAGCTTGAATATGTCAAATTGATTGATAAAAATTCTAACCTTTCTTTTTATAAATCTTATTTTGAGGTTAGAGATTCAAACTTTTATTTTCTGGATTGAGATTTGGTATAAACAGGAGGATCGGAGCCATAATTTATTTTTCTAGATACTTTTGCAAGAGTTTTATGGTTTTCAATTCAGCTTACGAACGTAGATATATTCTAGCAATTTCATTTTTATTCATGCTGAATCTCTAGCTTTTTTTGCAGGATTCCTCCTGAAAAGAAGTAAAGAGCAATGTCTTTTGGAAGGAATTGCCGTCCTCAAGGAGGAACTTTTCAGGATGATTACCACTATCCTTCAAATAGACATAACTATAACAATAATAGTTCCAACAACTACAGGAACAGGAACTGGAATTGGAATTGCAATCCTACCAGGAATTTAAACCATTCCCATGAATTTTCGGGCCATTTTGGGGAGCATAATAGAGGTTACCATTATGCTCAGCCGAATTGTGCTCCTTCTTTGAAAAGACGAAAGTTTTCAGCTGCTACTTGGGGAGATGCTGGGAGACACTATCTCCCAGCTAACATGCATTACACAGCTGCTCCATCGGACGCCAGCTGTCTCGTCCCTCCTATAAGATCAAATGCTGAAGCATCTACATCTCTTAGCAGTAAACGTGATCGGTCACACTTGGAGGATGATGAGCCTGTTTTTATGTCTAGGGACGAGATTGAGAGATATTCACCTTCAAGAAGAGATGGTATTGATGCGTTACGTGAAACACATCTGCGCTATTCTTATTGTGCATTCATTCAGAATCTTGGTTTGCAGCTTGATTTGTAAGCTCTCTATTTTGAATGTCTCTTTCAATTGTGCTATTTCCTCTACCTTTTTGTGGTTTAAGTTGTCTAAACTCTTTCTGATGTTATCAACTCCATGTCTTTTGCAGGCCACAAACTACTGTCGGCACTGCCATGGTTTTGTGCCATCGGTTTTTTGTACGAAGATCACATGCTTGCCATGATAGATTTGTGAGTTTCAGATACTCATGCTTAAGGAATTCATTGTATTCTCATTTATTTATGTATTTAAATAAAGACATGAAAGTGAAAATGTTTCATTTTGGAATCTTAACTTATGAAGCTGCTGAGCTTTTAGGTCAAGTTGAGTTTGGTGAAGTTGTTTTGCACCCCTTTTTTATTAAGTATAGATGTAGAAATATATATGCCAGCTGACGTGCAGTGATAATGTCCATTACCGTTTGTTTGGCTCTTTTGCAGTTGATTGCTACTGCTGCTCTTTTTCTTGCTGCAAAGAGTGAGGAGACTCCTCGGCCTCTGAACAATGTCCTGAGAACATCTTGTGAAATATTCCATAAGCAGGATATTGCATTTTTGTCCTATCTCCTGCCTGTTGTGAGTACCTTAGCAACTCCTTCCAATTTTTCCTTGCAGCATAAAAGGGAAATTATTTCTGAATTTGAGGTTGAAAATGGTGCCATGGAGTTTATTTAAGCCTTTTGCAATTTGTCAATCATGGAAAGCATTTTGCCTATGGAAAGCATTTTGCCAAAGATGAATGCAGCTTAGTTTTTGATTGAAAGCAAATTTCATTATGCTGTCATTAAATGAGTTGTTTGTTGCACAGGATTGGTTTGAGCAGTATCGGGAACGTGTTTTGGAGGCAGAGCAAATGATACTGACTACTTTAAATTTTGAACTCAACGTGCATCATCCTTATGCTCCTCTTACATCGGTTCTTAACAAATTAGGCCTTTCACAAACTGTCTTGGTGAATCTGGCATTAAACTTGGTCAGTGAAGGGTAAGATTATCTTTAACGTGTCAGCTTTGATGATTATTTTTTAATTGAAGTTAATTCTACAGGTGCAATATGTTTGTAAGGATTAGTTCAGTTAATTTAAAAGTAAAAGTGAATGTTGCTTTGTGAACTTCACCTTGATGCCTTACACAATGGTCTTGTTATATGTACAATGATTATGATCCTTCCCTTTTCAGGTACAATTTTGGTTTTAGTACTTTTGTTGTGATGTTTGTATTACTCCAAACTCCAGAGTAGTCTAATGGTTTTAGTAATGCTCAGTATATTGGGATGGGATGTCTTCTTCTACTATGATTGAGTAGCTGTTTTATACACTTGGAGGTTTGGGTGTTCCAATCCCACCAATCAGCAGATTTTATGGTTTCAACTCTAAATGGATTTTGTGTGGGGTGTGTCCCATGCAGTCTATATGATTGGATTGAAAAAATGAGTCAGGGTGTGAAGGTCATGCAGGTTATCTTCTTCATCTCGTCCAAAAATGTGTACTTGTGTCCATAATTTTGTTCTTTAGCCCAGCTACTCTACGTGGTTATTCTGTTATGGCATATTGATTCTTTTGGCATGGCATATAATTGCAGGGTCTTTACAAGATTAGCGTGCTCGCCTGTATGATATTGTTAGCTGCCGGATTGATGTGCTGTTCATGGAAAGTTTTATTTTTACATCTGAAGTTGAACTGCCGATGTTTGTGGTTCTCTTTCCTATGATTATAGCCCAACTTGGTCATAGCTGTGAAAGCCACAGAATTTGCAGAAGATAATACTGCTATTTTACTTTAACCCCTGTTTTTTTGAGTTTCAGTTTATCTGGAATCTCCGCCGGAGTCCATGCACAAACTGAGTTTGTGAAATTTCTGGCTGCCTCCCACTTTTTGTCCATTCGACACTAATCTGGAGAAAATTATTGACTTCAAAGGGTCAATATATTGTGTAGAGTGGGGGGTGCTTTCCTCCTTTTTGTTTTAAAATGGGATTCTATAAAGAAATGGATCTGGTGATGATTTCTCAAGTTGTGAATTGGTTATTATCATCCTACCTTCTTCCCTTGAGAAAGGAGCCTTTTGGTATTGTCAAAATTCTAATTTTTTTCAACTTTTTTTTTTTTAAAAAATTTTTACTTTACTTGAGAATGATTTTTCAAATGAGGGGTTTCTGGTATGATTTTGCGTATGGCAATGAAAGTTAAAACCTCCTTAAAAAAATTTTGAGAATTTTTCCAAGAAGTTTTCAATTTTGATTTATGATATAAGGTTGATGTGTATTCTCTGTCCAGGCTTCAGTCCTCACAGTGATGTCAAATTTAGAGTTCTGATGGTGATAGTCGTTTGGGATGGTTTGGTGCAAAAAATTAAGTGATCTACACCGAAGCAAATATAAATAACCCACTTGACTTAGATTTTCACCCTTCTGTCTGTAATATAAAGAATATCCACAAACACTTATCTTGACGTTCTCCCTGTCTGGTGGGATTAGTAATGGAATCAAGGATTCGACTTAGATTTAGCCTTTTCTTTTGGACCAAGTTCTAGACCTTTAGTTGAGAGCTATCTTGTGATTGAACTCTGAGTTTGCCATCTTACTGAGTTTCTCTGGTTCTGTTAGGAATTCTTATTTCGGAGTAATTTGTTAGTTTGACATCTGCTCTATTGCCTTCCTTATCCTTTGAGCCATTTCAGTGGTATCATTCACCAGTACTATCTGTCTTTGTATCATTCAGCAACCTTTTTGCTTAGAGCACTTTGCTGATTCTGGATTCATAGCAAAACTTTTCACAAAGTTGTTAATGTTGTGAAGCAATCAGTTATCAGTAGTGAAAATGTTACCTGGGGGAACTAGAATAGGCTCAAACAAAAAGGTATGCTCACTTCAGAATGTACAGTCAATCAGAATTGTACACAGCTTATCAAAATGCTGGGCAGCACTAGGCCCGAGTTCCTTAAGTTCCTTTTAGTAGGCTTGGACTGGCAATATTGGTAGAGTCGGTCTCATTTGGGCCTGAGTCTTATTTAATGCTTGGTGCTGGTTCAAGACATGGCATGCCTCCTACTGGTTGCTATTTCATGGAAGAATGTCTATCCCTTAAGGAAGAGGAGAATGATATTTATGGAAACAAGTGTAGTGGATCAAATGTGCTGACAAGTTATTTATCCTTGCCCTGGTTAGTTCATCCAGTTTCATACCAAGCTGGTTGCTTTATGAGGCTAAATTATGAAGAAAAAGGAAATCAGAAATACATCTTATTTTTTCCCCATTTCTGTGTTTTGGCTTATTACAAGGGACATATCTATACTATTTTAGATTGGTTTATATGAGTTAATATCTATATGCTAATAATACAGTACTATATCATATCTTGTGTTTCACTGAGTAGATTACAGATATTGTTCATAGCTTCATCTCTTGCCTGCCTTAGATCTCTATAATCCGGGTAGGATGCATGCTCCATGAGCAGTGAGGCATGCTTGTTGATGAGCCTTTCAGATAACTGATGAGCTGAAGAGACTTGCTTTGAAATCCACATTGCGCTGCTAGCTCTGTTTGTTTCATTTTGATTTTTCTATATTACTGGAGTTAAAAGCAAAGCAGAAATGGGCTGGAATTGATGTGTTCTCTAGATGGGTATAACATGTTTGGTATAATATTCGTACTCTATCAGCCATGGTGCAGAGATTCTTGCAAAATATTCTACCTGGATTGGTGCCCTTAGTTGGTAAGGAAAAAATGACTTGTCTTTTTTTCTCTTCACAAACACTGTTATGATTATCATTTTGTATTTTGGTTGATGTGTGGTTTCTGTGGTGATATGTTCTGAGTTGTACACGACATTGCCTGTTGGTTATAGTCTTGCTCCTATGGTTGGTTTGCTTACTCTCCTCATTTGAACAATAATGGCTCTCCTGTTCAAAATTTGCACCAAAATTTGTTTCGGTGGAGTTTGTTGACGCGTGACTTCTACTTTGCAGGCTTAGGAGCTCATTGTGGCTTCAATTTAAACCCCATCATATTGCTGCCGGAGCTGCTTATGTTGCTGCGAAATTTCTAAATTTTGATCTTGCCTCTTACCATAATATCTGGCAAGAGTTTCAAACAACTCCGGCTATTCTCCAAGGTAATCTATAAGTATTTGAGAAATTGCATCAGTTTCGTGTTCTCATTCACATATTTTAATCTCTGATATTGAAGGTTAGATCATCTCAATTCTAGCAGAACATAAAAAGTGTCTTCTATATGACAGCCATTGTGCATGTCAAAATTGATACCGTATGCAGTCAAAAAATTTAGTGCTTTCCCTTACTTTTTAACCACTAGCCTTCCATCGATAGATGGGATACTGATCAATATGATAGATATGGCTATGATTTAGGGTAAAGAGAGTAGAGAACCTGTACACGTCTAGAAATAGACGAATAATGCCAAAATGCATTATGTATACCTCCCTGATTTGTAGGCTTCTAAGAAGGGAAGTGGAAAAAACTTGACTTCCTTTTTTTTTTCTTTTCCCTGCATAATGTGATAAATCATGCCAATTTTTTTATTGATGCAGACGTTTCACAGCAGTTGATGGAGCTGTTCTAAATGGATGAGAGGATGCAATTGCAAGATGTGACAGATTTATTGTACACTTAGGTTTCTTAGTGTAATATAAATATATATATATATTCCCTGTTTAATTTAGCAAATATTTGGGTAGTTGACTAATGATAAAGATGTGATTAGAAACTTTAGGATGCCGGAGAATCGACTCTCAAGTCTGAAGTACAGGTTAAAGGATCTGCTACTTGTGTACCTGAATGAGCTTTGTTATCTGCAATGGAATATCCAGATTTTCTTGAAGCCTTACCCACACTCTCCGCGCCCGCCTGCCCCCACCCGCCACCCCCAACCCAACACCTCCCCCCACCCTCTTCCTCCTCCTCCCCCTCCTCCCCCCCGAAGCTTAAAGTGAGCCCAACAACTGCTACTGACTTTATAGTAATGTATTTAAAAATTTAAAATTTATCCTTAAAATTAAAAAATTTTAATTTGAGGTTAAATTATATAAATTTGTGGGTTAAACTTTGATAAATTTGTTAAGAGCTTACAATAATATATTTCAAACATTAAAATTTGCCTTTAAAATTAATATTCTTTATTTGGAGTTAAATTTTATAAATTTGGATTTAAACTTAGTTATTTAAGGGTATTGTTATCTTTAAAAAATTATAAAAGCATACAATAAATGAATGAGGTGTGAAATAATTTTTTACTTTTCATACAAAATCTAATAAAGCAATACTTGCTTGTTAACGAATGTCAATAATTACTTGTTAACGGGTGCCGGTTAACAATTTCCATCAATAAATATTAGAAAGAACTTGAAAGTTTTAAGCATTTTAAGTTGATAAATCACAAAATCTCAATTTTTAATGAAGAAATGGTCGAATGTCAATTTTTCATAGTGTATATCTATACATGAAAAAATGCTTCTTGATTCTTCAATATTTAACCCTCCTGACGTGATTATTTCTGATTTATTAAGGTTTTATGAATATCATAAAAGTTTAGTCTCACTTTTAATAAGATTTAGCCTCACATTAAAAAGTTATCATATTTATAGAGTAAGTTTTTCTTTTTTAAAAATTATAATGGGAGGATTTTAAAAAAAAAAATAAATATGACCCTCTACGTTAGAAGGGATATTGATTTGAAAGGATAAATTTAGACTGATCATAAAATAAAACTTTTATACATGATCAATAAGTCAAAGCCAGATTTAGAAACATTGTCCATGGTAGATTTTGTGTAGCTTCAGCGATACTTTCCTCTTTAAATAAAGCAAATACAAAAATAAAGTGGTATCCCGGTCAACTGTCTGGGCCCCAGTCCACAACTACAACCATACTTATATTTTTTGCTACTACTAGCATTTTATTTTATTTCATGATGACAACAGCTTTTCAAATTGCTGAAATAGAAGTTTCTGCCGTTGATTTTTCCTCCTCTGACCATACTTTTTTTTTTGGCCAGAATCAAAGAATGAATTTTATTGCAAACTCAAATCAGTTCTTTACAGGAGGCTAACGAAAACACATACACTAATGATCTTCTAAAAAATATTCGGACGAGCTGCTGAAAAAAAGGGAAAATAGAGTTTGAATCCCATCATCATATCATAATAATTAAGAACTGCCAGTGCCCGCAAGTCACCGTTTGCCGTGTCGTGGTCGTGGCTGGCGGCCGGTTTGGGATCCGATCCGACTGAATTAGGTCAAATGTTCCATTTTCTTTTTTTGGTACAAAGGTCAGATGTTCAATGCACTCGTAATCTAATTGCATAAACCCGAAAAAACACACGATTTAATTTCTGGGTTTTAAAAGAGACTGAAAAGCAGATACCACTTTTCTCTTCTTCTCTTTATAATTGATGCCACTGACCAAATCTCTTGAGGAAAGTCAAAACTCACGTAACACAATTAGTTACTCCCTCTGTCCCTATTTATCTGTCCCCATTAATCGTTGTATACAAAGCAAGAAAAATAGTTAAGACACAAAATTCTATAAACATTTATCTTAACTTTCCTATTTTATCCCTATCTCTCTCCCTCTTTGATTCTCACTCATATTTAAGAAACTATTAATTTAAGAGAGAGATGAAGGAGTTTGAAAAGGTAAGTTTAGAAATTTAATAATCAAGATTAGTTAGAGACAGATAAAAAGGGACAAAAAAAACCTAAAAAGAGACAGATAAATAGGGACTGAGGAAGTACTACAAATCCAAATCCAAATCCAAAAAGTTGCCTCTCTTTAAAGAACAAACGTTGAAAATTTTGAAAGCGTTGTTTCCTACTTCCCCCCACCCCACCATCTTAAAAGTTAAAACTTTGTCAACATTAGTTGCTGAAAGTAATTTTCTTCTATTAATAATATCTCACCTCGTTTTTTCATGTTTCGTTCAATTATTAATATATTTAATTAATCATTGAAAGAAAAATGACCATTAAATGAAATAAGCAAGTTTCAAAGACAAGGATCAAGAAAGAAAATTAAAAACCTTAATAAATTAAAATCCAAACTAACTTCAAAATAAAAAGGTAAAAATGAAACAAGAGGTTCATACGTTGGATCTTTAATTATTTTTTCAATAATTTTATAATTATTTAATTATAATAAAGAATTATATAAAGGTCCATTTATATAATTTTTTTATTGTGATTAGGTAATTGTGGAAATATTGAAAAAATAATTGCATGCCATATAAACATTTGTACCAGAGAAGAAAAAAACAGTTAATTATCCAAAAAAAAAAATGAAGAAAAAAACAGTTAATACTGGCGGCTGAAAAGTGAAAACAGAGTTTCCGAAAACATCAAGCAAATCAAACGCACAAACAACGAAAACGCCAAGAAATATATAGTATTTTAATAAAAATTGATAAATTAATTTATTTTATCCTTTTATTTTTTTTTTGGTGCCTGCTTTCCATTAAAGGAGCAAAGCAAAGGCAAAGCGCTTATCACAATCATCATCACCTTCGAAAACTGTGCCATCTTTCCCTTCACAAGATTCGCCAGAGACAAACGGGAAACGAGGGGAAGGAGGGAACAAACAAGCAGGAAAACGGATCCACGTCAGCTTTCCAATGGATTCTGCCATAGCTCAACGTCGACTTAAGGCCATTCACGACCATCTCGCCTCCTCGGTTGTCGCCGCCGACGATTCTCATTCCGGCCTTCGTGCTAACCTGACCGCCGGCGAGTTCGTCTCTGGTACGTGTATATATGTACGGTTGAGACTTGTAAACAGAATGTGAAGGAAACAACTTCAACCTTATTTAAGAAAAGTGATACAGACTTAGTACTGGTACTCTTTGTTTCCCTAGTTTTTATTACTGGAATTATCATTTATCCTTTGGGGTCTGGGCTTTTGGTTTTGATGTGTTCTTTAGAATTTTTATGTAATAAAGCTTGCATTTATTTTGATTGGTGTTTTTCAGTTCTGATGTGGAAAGTAAAAAAAAAGCTCTTTTTCCTTTTTCCTTTAATCTGGGAATCATTCGTAGGCAACATAAAGGTGATTCTTTAGTAAGATTTGTTCATCGTAGGATTGTTAAAAAGGATCAGGAGCAGCTTTCATTGTTGATCATAGGATTTTTTCTTTTTCCTTTTTTGGATTTCAAGTAATTAGGACGTCAAAGTCGAAGGCTTTTCTGATAGTTCAAAGATTTATACTTTGCTGGTTTTCTAGTGTCATTTCGCATCGACACGGCCAATGGGCAAGTTTTCCTATGGCCACCCAGAGGCACTTATGTCGGAACTTAATTCGTGTTAGTGATGCTAGATATAGTATTCATGATAAGAATAATTTCAGTGGAGGTAAATGTGTAACATTGGTAAGGAGCAGATGTTGGTCGACTTTATGGTATGGTGATATTTAATACGGATTGTCGGGAAGCTTTGGTTCTGGTTTGTCCTTTGGGAGCTATAAACATGATGCCAACAGATGTGAGAAGCAGGGTGTCTTTAGAGTGTTTTTGAATTTAACTCATATCATGTTGACAGCTGCTTCTGATGCCCGGTTGAAATGTGTTGACTTTGTGTGAAGATGGAGCAGAAAAAGTTGTTTGAAGGATGTACTCTATAACATGTTGCTTCTCTGAATGGAAGTTCGTTGCATAGAGAAGATGACAGGCAATCAGCTGTGGAATTTTTCTTATAAGTTAGTCTCTTCTGAATTTTCAGTTCATTGTGTTAAGAGAAAGTAAAAATGATAGACTCTGCTGGTGGGTGTGGATATTCTAATAATGTATCTCCTTTATTTAGTAGTAAAAGCGTGACCTATGGGCTTGGCTGGTATGTTTGTGAGTTTCTAATAGAGGTTGTTTGGATTATTTGTTAAATTTCAAAAGGAAAAGAAAAATATTAGGAGTGATTTCTTTGGAGAACTATCTATGGAGGTTAAAACAACGTTTTGAGTTGGAATCTTAATTTGAAGTAACGGTCTCATGCAAATGTCAAAAGAGCTTCTATGTGGGAAGTTGCAGTCTATTTTTTAACAGCGGAAGAGCCAATTTATCCATTTGTAAGAAGCAATATGTGTTTGAACTATCTAGTTATCTGTTAGAAACTGACATCTGTTTCTAATTTATCTGTTTTAGCCTGACATTGGTTCATAATCATTTTTGAGCAGAAGAAGGCTATAGTGTTATGCTGCCAGAGAAATTGCAGACAGGAAAATGGAATGTATACAGGTAAAAAGTCTGCTACCGTCTTCTGTAATTTTGATCTGGATTGTACCTTCTCTGTTTATCTGTTGTCAATTTTTATTTTACTCTCATATTTATGGTAGATCTGCTTGCTCTCCACTGAAGCTCGTGACTAGATTTCCTGGTCATCCGGATATTGGTACATTGCACGATAATTTTGTGTGAGCACCTCTCCTTTCCTGGCTGAATCATGTTTAAATTTGATAGGATGTGGAAGTGTGCATTGCACCAATGACTTATCATTTTTTAATTTTTTTTCAACATTGAAGTACTTCTGATGATTTCTCCACTTCCCTTTCTCTTTTTTGCTTTTCGTTTAGGCATGCGGTTGATACCTTCCGAGATTACAAATATCTTGGTACAAGAATTCGAGTTGATGGAACAGTTGGAGAGTAGGTTTCCCTTTATCCAAATGAAGGTCAAAGTTTGTTGTCGACTTTGCTTCATACATTTACCTTCATTTTTTATTCGTCAAGGTACAAATGGATGACGTATGGAGAAGCTGGTACAGCTCGGGCAGCCATAGGTTCTGGCCTAATATATCATGGAATACCGAAGGTGAGCATTTGAGTGATAACTACACATTTGATGTTCAGGTTCTAGAGTTTACTTTTTGTCTGTTACCAGTTATTGCCTGGTAGACACACACACACATAAGGCCTGATTTAATCAACAGATTGTTCCTTATGTAGCATGTGGTTCTACTGCTTTAATTATGCCAGGGCTCTTGTATTGGGATATATTTCATCAATAGACCAGAGTGGCTCATTGTTGATCATGCCTGCTCTGCCTATTCCCTTGTATCAGTTCCTTTGTATGACACTCTAGGTTTGCCACTGGCCAAATGCTCTCCTTTTCAATTGAACGTTGTCCATCTTGGCCTATCATTAGATGCTAAGTAAAAACTTTTGTTTATCTGCAGGTCCAGATGCTGTCAAGTATATTGTAAATCATGCAGATGTGAAAGCTATATTTTGTGTGCCGCAAACTTTGAGTTCTGTAAGTTTAATATGCGGTCTCTGTAGGCTAAACTAAGCAGAAGATGCCTATTTGATATGGAAAAATTAACCTTTATGGCATTAATTTTCTTCTGCAACTATTTTCTTTATAGGCTGAAAATCTGGTGAGATCACTCCTGGTTTCTAGTTGCTTTCTAAACATGTTATTAAGATTGGTATAGTGAGACTTATAAATGTGGCTTAGATATATGTAAGACTCCCTATGCCACGCAGTGAAAATTTTGAGAAAGGATAATGGTCCTTTTCTGACTTTCACAATGACCCTGATACTACTTTCTTTGGCATGTAGTTTTGATTGTTTAAACTGGAATTTAATTTCCATTTCTTCTGCAAAAAATTTTTGCTGTGTAAATATAAGCATTTATCTGACCTGATGATAAATAATCATAGATCCACTTCTAAATCCCCCTCACTAGCTGTAAGGAGTTATTCTCTTTTCCTCTATGTACTAGTGGCTTTTAAGACTGCTAAAATGGTCTTCACAATGCATAGAAACAGCTAATATCTTCTATCAACTTTGAAATTTCACTCGTATTCTGCTTCATTTACTAATTAATTTTGTACTTGACTCCTTTTTCTATTGCCTTGTTGTTGAGCATCCCTTTGTCTATTGTCTAGTCAATCATATTTTGAGGATACTAAATTTGCTTTACAAGATTGATTCATCTTCTCTCTTGGAATTTGCAGTTGCTGAGCCTTTTGTCTGAGATTCCAACCGTACGTCTGATTGTGGTATAAACCGTTTGAAACCTTCTTACTAAAGCTGTGAACAAGAAATCAAGTACACACCGATTTGCCATTTTCTTAGGAGTATAATAAGTTTCTTCTATGCTCTGCAGGTGGTTGGAGGAATGGACAATGAAGTGCCTTCACTGCCGCCGTCAACTGGTGTTCAGGTAGTGACATATTCAAAATTACTAAATCAGGTAATTAGAAATCCTTTTCATCTACATCAAAGTATTACTAAGCTGCATTTCTAATGCGGAAATGCTGTGGTTTTGTTTTATTTATTTGATTATCTGATAATATGCTATATTAGAATATTGCTATTCTGTTTTGTGATATAATTTTTCCTCCGTGTGAATAATTCCTTTAGGGCCGCAGTAACCTTCACCCATTTTGCCCACCAAAATCAGATGATATTGCAACCATTTGCTACACTAGTGGCACGACAGGTACACCAAAGGTATAGCTTAGTCCTATGAATTTTAACAAATCTAAGTAATCATATTAAGTAAATGAAGGTTGCTTTACTCACCTACTTATTTATTGGCCAGGGAGTTCTGTTGACCCATGGAAACTTGATTGCAAGTGCTGCTGGATCCAGCATAGGCACAAAATTTAACCCCTCAGATGTGTAAGTTCTTTGGGTATATAACATATCTTGATTAGTGTTTTGGTTGATTTTACTTTCATTCACTGGCTTGCTGAAATTTTTGTTCTTTCTTCAGTTACATATCATATCTTCCTTTGGCACACATTTATGAACGAGCTAATCAGATTGTTTCAGTATATTTTGGAGTGGCGGTTGGATTCTACCAGGGGGTATGAGAGCAAATCAAATCACCTTTGCTTTTATATATGATCTCCAGTTGGTTCTGTGTTTTTCCTTTAACTTGGACTTTCGTCTAGACTTAGACCTTTATCTTTGTGAATCCAACTTCTCTTTTGTGAACTGGGATTTGATTTGCAAATGATCTTTGGTTTTTATTGTCCTTTTTGGATATTTTAGCTGCAAAGCTGACCTTCTAAGTAACAATTTACGAGTCAAACTGAATGTATGAGCTCTTTTTGACCTTTCTTTCTAATAGTAGTCATGTTATACTCAAATCCATATAATTGTTCTTATTTAACCAAGAACTGGTCCATATTCTTGAAGCAGTAGTCTCTCCTTTTGGCACTATGTATGTTCTTCTTGGTTGAGGCACTATGTTCTTTTGTCAATATACATGTGCTTTATGGTCGAAGTGCTATGTTCTTGTCACTATATATGCTCTTTTTGGTTGAAGCACTGTGTTCTTTTGTCACTATGAGATGAAGCTTTAGATACTGGTTTCTTTATCTTTGTGTATGCAGGATAGCATGAAACTAATGGATGATATGGCTGCTCTACGACCCACTGTATTCTGCAGTGTCCCTAGACTGTATAACAGAATTTATGCAAGGTACTATTATCTTATAGTTAAGTTGATTGCAACTGATATATTAATCGATTATTTGATCAAACTCTTCCTTTGTGCAGTATTCTGAATGCTGTAAAGACATCGGGTCCTTTGAAGGAGAAGCTTTTTAATGCTGCCTACAATTCTAAGAAACAAGCAATGTTGAACGGTAAATACTCCCATTACTGGATTGGTTTTTTCGTTTTTATCCCCAGCTGGAGTGCTAGTGTAGATTCCTTTGCCTGATCTTTTGGCTGTCATCTTATGTAAATAGCTTAAATTTTAGTCTTGAAGCATAAATGTGCTTATTCTAGTCTCTTTAGTCAATTATGGTTGCTGTCTATAATTCAGTGCAAGGGTTCGCAATTTTAATGTCCATCAAATTGTTTAACTACGCCTTAGGAAGCCTGAAGAATATCTGGCATTCATAAACTGGTTATCACTCCACAAAGTCAGCAAGCCAAAATGGCTTTGGAATATTCAGAAAATCAAATTACTCCATAAGGTGGATGAGTCTTCAAAATGTTGAAGTTATTGGAGCATCCTTCTCCTCCTCACTCTGTTCCATTTCTGATTTATACTTGAAATGTGTCCTGTGGCGTTCAAATGGTATCGATTCGAAATGAATAATATCAATGTCATGCACTCATGCTAGTTATTTGACAGTCTAATTGAAATTACGAAGTAATTTATATGTGAAGAACTAAAGTATTTCTACCAGACTGTTACCTGAGATATGTGGCATGCCAAAGGAAGTTTTTTTTTTTTTTTTTTTTTTGGTAGCTTAGCTATTTAGTGAGTCTCTTGCACTACAAGGCTGGCCATTGGGAATAACTCAACTGTGCATATACTTGCACATTTACATGCACTCACATCTATGTTGTTATAGAAGAATATGCCCCTTTGTCTTTACTGCTTTGATAAGTATTGATTATGTGCGTCATCATGTTAAAGGAAAGAGTCCTTCTCCCATGTGGGACAGATTGGTATTCAACAAGATAAAAGCCAAACTCGGAGGACGCGTGCGTCTTATGGCTTCAGGTGCTTCCCCATTGTCTCCTGATGTCATGGACTTCTTGAAGATGTAAGATAATTAGTTTTAGCATGCTGATGTCTCATCAAGAAATTGTTAGCATCTGCAATCTCTCTTATCAATATCTCTGTCGCAACTCTGCAGTTGCTTCGGTGGTCGAGTAGTGGAAGGTTATGGAATGACCGAGACTTCATGTCTCATAAGCTGTATTGATGAGAGCGACACTCTCTCCGGCCATGTTGGCTCTCCTAATCCAGCTTGTGGTGAGTTATTACATGGAGACTTTTAAATCTAGTATACTGTAAAAATATGGAACTTTGGCCTATTCTTTTGTCTTTGTTCGTGATGTTTTCTTCTAGTTTTTTGCAATAAGTTCATAATAAGTTGTCTTTCCTTTCAGAGATAAAGCTTGTGGATGTCCCCGAAATGAACTACACATCCGATGACCAGCCCTATCCTCGTGGAGAAATCTGTGTTAGGGGTCCAATTGTTTTCCAAGGATATTTTAAAGATGAAGCGCAGACGTACGCTCCTACATGTGATTTGTCTTTTGTCATCTTGAAACTTTCACATACTGATTATTAAATGTGTCTATAATGTGAAAATTGGACAGGAGAGAAGTACTTGATGAAGAGGGATGGCTCCATACCGGAGATATAGGCCTATGGTTACCTGGAGGTCGCCTAAAGATCATTGATAGGTGAGGCTGCACATCATTTGTGCTTCTTCATTAAATGTTAAAACCTTCTGTAAGTTCTTTCATACAGCATGTTTATATCCTTGTTTCACGTGTGCTGCTACCCCCATTAGTTTGTCAGTAGGTGTGCGTCTGTGTTTCTGGGACATGTATACCTCTGGAAATTTACTGGAACATGTGTATTGGTACAGGAAGAAGAACATTTTTAAGTTGGCTCAGGGAGAGTACATAGCTCCAGAAAAAATTGAAAATGTCTATGCTAAATGCAAATTTGTCGGCCAATGTTTCATCTATGGTAAGACGATAAGGTTTGTTAACTTCCTGCTCTCATTTTCTGTTCTCTGCTGACACTTCATTGTTTTGGCTTGGTAGGTGACAGCCTAAATTCTTCATTGGTCGCTATTGTCTCAGTGGACCATGATGCATTAAAAGCATGGGCTGCATCTGAAGGCATCAAGGTGATCTATTTTCTGATGTTTTATGTTGTGGCAAAATCATGGATGATCTTTGTTATGGCTAAGTTCATGTTGTCCGGACCTTTATCTATTTGTTCTTCTCCTTTTTGGCACAATGTGTATGTCTATATCCTATCTTTCTTTTAAGAACCTCCTAATTGTTATGCGGCAATGATCTGAGTGCAGTATAAAGATTTAGGACAACTGTGCAATGACCCAAGAACAAAGGCTGCTGTTCAGGCTGAGATGGATGCTGTTGGAAGAGAAGCTCAGGCAATGCCTCTTGATGACTTTATCTATAATATGCTGTCATATATTTTAGTTAACTGCACCATCTATTCTTCATTTTCCTAAGCAATTGGATATTGAATTTTGATTGATCGGTTTTCAAACAGCTGAGAGGCTTCGAATTCGCTAAAGCTGTGACTTTGGTGCTCGAGCCATTCACCATGGAAAATGGTCTGCTTACTCCGACATTCAAGGCGAGTGGACCATAACTTTTCTTCTTGTAACCCTAGGAGCAAGAGAAAGAAAAGAAATTTAAGTTAACATGACGAAGTCTGAACTCTTTTCTTAATGGTGGACAGATTAAGAGACCGCAAGCAAGGGAATATTTTGCAAAAGCAATTTCAAACATGTATGCAGAACTTGCTGCATCCGAGCCGATGAAATGAAAAGGAATATAGATTCTAGGATCAAGGACCCCAACGCAGAGACAGACTGGCAAGTGGCAACGCAGAACTACATAATAAACAGTGAAAGCCTAAAAGCTTTCCAGATTTGCGAAGGCTTCCAACACTGTCTCTACTCTTCTATATGTACACTTCGATAACTAATAAATTTGCAGGTTCGGGGGACCATCAGCTATAATATTAATCATACAGATTTCAACAAATATTTGACAGATGATTCAGTTATCCATGAACTTAGATTGGGAAAACTTGATTCTATATTCTTAAGAAGCTTAAGAGACAAAATGGTGTTTTCGCCTGCCTGATACACAGGACATGAAGCAAAAGTGTAGAAGAAGAGTGCAAGTTTATCTGTCTGGACTATACTCTGTAGAGGCCCACATGGCAGGGAAACCAAATTCTTAGGTACGCGATGTCGTCTTCACCAGCTGGCCAAATTCCATTCACACTTTGACAAATAATCCCCAAAAATAGAGGCTGCCTTGCCTTATGTCTCAGTCTCACCAACATGTTAAAGCATGATGAACGTGTTAATTAAATTATTTATATAAGTTCAAATTCATGGTATTTTGTCTGATTAGACCTAAATACGATGTTGGGGGGGGGCGCTTTTCTTTTGGACCCCCAAAGGCCCTCTCAAGTTACAATTCTACTGACCATGATTTGGAAATTAGATCTAAGCTCTCATTGGCTTGACTTGAATCATGGTCCATGTCTCACCTAATTAATTAATTATTTATTTACAACTCCCTTTATCTCATAATATAAGTCTATTTTTAATTTTTTGTAATCAAACAACTTCATCTTTGATCATTATTTTTTATAAAAATATAAAGTAAAAAAATTTTAAAAAATATATTTGTAAATCTTAAATCATGAACTTCTCAAAATATATTTTTTTAAATTTTAATTCTATATAATTTCTTCATAAATAACAGTTAAAAATAAATTTGATTGACCAAAAAAATTAAAAATAAACTCATATTCTAACACGGAGGGAATATTTATTTTCTGTTAGTGGGATATTCATTTTCTCCACTCAGCACTCTTTGTGGTGTTCTAAGCTTTAAATACGGCGTGCTATCATTGTTGCTTAGAAATTCGGTAGAATTTCTTAGGCAAAAAGTCTCTCTTTCTCTCTCTGTCTATTTCATTTTTTTCCCCCTGAAAAAATAGTACTACTACGGTCATGTTTACTTAAAAATATATATTAAGTGATGTTGTGGAAGTGTATTAATAATAATTGGAACAAGAAGCAAGTAATAATAGAAAAAGAAAAAAGAGAGAGAGAGGAAGAGAGAAAAAGAAACGAAAGAGAAAGAAATTTTCTCTACACATTTCATCAGCGCTTCGGTGCTTTTTATAAACGAAAAAGGTTACTGTGCAAAGTTTGAAAATTTTGTACGTGGACCCTACGGTTTGAATATTTTATACATGAATAGTAATATGCACTATTCATCGATAGTGATATGTACTATTCATCAATAATTCATCCGACAGAATTAATATATGAATAGTAATATGCACTATTCATCGATAGTGATATGTACTATTCATACTGTAGCAATAATTTCAAAACTTCAATTGTGGCGTTTGAAGTCCACTTTCATAACACTCCCCCTTGGACAAAATGCCACTATGAAAAAATTGGACGTGTACTGCCTCGTTAAAAACCTTAAGTCGGAAAAACCCAGTGGGAAAAAACCGAACATAAGGGAAAAAGAGTACAATACAATTAAGTCCGTCTAATATGTCTTCAGGATAACATGTGCTTGTCTTCAGGACAATCTATTTGTCTTCAAGACAAAATAGGTAGGCCTACTTCAGTGGCCTAATTGGACGTGCTATTACTGCCTCATTAAAAACCTTAAGCCGGAAAAACCCAGTGGGACAAAAACCGGACAGAAGGAAAAAAGAGTACAGTGCACTTATGTCCATAATTGCTCCCCCTGAAATAAAACAAATTGCTACTTCTGGAGCATCTAAACATTTCCACTTCTGGGGAATTCAATCTTGCATTTTACTGACTCGCCGCATACCAATGCCATAAACTAATTTCTCAATTGTTGATGTTGGCAAAGATTTGGTAAATAAATCTGCAAGATTATCGGCGGAGCGAATCTATTTAACATCAACTTGTCGACTTTCCTGGAGTTCATGAGTATTTCGGCGAGATGTGCTTGGTCTTATCACCTTTAATATATCCTCCCCGGACTTGTGCAACACAAGCAGCATTATCCTCATAAATTATAGTGGGAGAATCTATCACCGGTTTGAATCCACTAGCATTATACTGTCTTCAAGACAATATATCATAGATCTTAACCAAACACACTCTCTTCAGACCTCATAGAGGGAAATAATTTCAGAGTGGTTGGAAGATGTAGCAACTAGTGTTTGCTTAGTGGAACGCCAAGAAATGGCTGTATCATTATAGCAAAATAGATAACCGGTTTGGGAGCGAGTTCTGTGCGGATCAGATTTATATCCTGCATCAGCATAACCTACTAAACCAGAGTTAGTAGTATTCTTAGAATAGAATAACCCCAAATCAATGGTTCCTCGGAGATAACGGAAGATATGTTTAATCCCATTCCAATGTCTCCGGGTTGGCTCAGAACTGAAACGTGCCAACAAATTTACCGTAAAAGCGATATCTGGTCTCGTGCACTGTGCCAAGTACATTAAAGCCCCGATTGCATTGAGGTATGGTACTTCAGGACCAAGTATATCCTCATCAGATTCTTTAGGACGAAACGGGTCCTTTTGGGGGTCAAGAGACCTTACAACCACAGGGGTGCTCAATGGATGAGCCTTGTCCATGTTAAAACGTCTAAGCAATCTTTCAGTGTATGCTGACTGATGGACAAGTATTCCATTCTTTTTGTGCTCAAGCTCTAGACCAAGGCATAATTTGGTTTTACCCAAATCTTTAACCTCAAACTCCTTTTTCAAATATTCAGCAGTTTCAGATAACTCTTCAGGAGTCCCAATTAAATTTATGTCGTCGACATAAACTGCTATAATAGCAAATCCGGTTTCAGATCTTTTAATAAACACGCATGGGCAGATGGGATCATTTATATACCCTTCCTTTGTCAGGTATTCACTCAAACGTTGATACCACATGCGGCCGGATTGCTTTAACCCATATAAAGATCTTTGCAACTTTATTGAGAATAAGTTGCGGGGAGTGTATGCTTCAGGCATTTTTAAACCTTCGGGAATTTTCATATAGATATTGGAATCTAATGAACCATATAAATATGCCGTCACAACGTCCATAAGACGCATTTCAAAATTTTCTTGGGCAACCCAACTTATAAGGAAACGAAAAGTAACTATATCCACTACTGGTGAATATGTTTCATCATAATCTATCCCAGGCCTCTGCAGGAAACCTTGGGCTACGAGTCGGGCTTTATACCTCACGATCTCGTTTTTCTCATTTCGTTTCCGGACAAAGACCCATTTGTATCCAACAGGTTTTACATTGTCGGGGGTTTTAGTAATAGGCCCAAAAACATTACGTTTGGCAAGGGAAGTCAATTCAGCTTGGATTGCTTCCTCCCATTTAGGCCAATCTTGCCTATGACGGCATTCGGTTATAGACCGAGGTTCATAATCATCATTCATAATCTCATGAGCAACTGAGAGAGCAAATGCATCATTGATGATTATCTCATTTCGATCCCATATCTCATTATGATAACTGATGGAAATTTCAGTATTCCCAAGGTTGGTGATCTTTTCATGGGTTTGTACCACTTCAGGGGCAATATGCTCATGAACTTGTGCCACTTCATGGGCAATATGCTCTCTTTGAATATTATGTTGTGGCACTTCAGGTGCAATTTGTTTTCCTCGAGAAAGATTAATGTGCTCATCTGGAGCAGAATTATACTCATCTGGAGCAGATTCTAAATTCCTCCCCCTTCTTTTTCGAGGAACAGTGTCTTTTGATCCCATCGGTCTACCCCGCTTTAGGCGCGGGACATTTAGATCCATTTCGGGTGGTTCTACAGGAACATCTATCCTAGCTGGAACATTCGCAGCTGGGATATGAGACTTTGTAACTTTAGTAGTCTCATTAAATGCATCAGGCATTTGATTTGCAATAGCTTGTAAATGGATCAATCGTTGCACCTCATTTTCACATTCAGGTGTTCTTGGGTCTAAATGAGACAAACTTTTCTCATTCCATGAGAAAATCTCGACATTTTTCTGCTTTCCATATATGGAAGCTTTTGGTATCCCAAGTGATGGGAATACTGTCTCATCAAAATGACAATCCGCAAATCTAGCGGTAAATAAATCACCCGTCAATGGTTCAAGAAACCGAATAATAGACGGTGAATCAAACCCAACATAAATGCCCAAACGGCGTTGGGGACCCATTTTGGTCCTTTGCGGTGGTGCTACAGGCACTTGTACCGCGCAACCAAAGGTGCGAAGATATGAAATGTCTGGCTTCTGGCCCAAGACTAACTGAAGGGGGGGATACAAATGAGAAGTAGTAGGGTGCAATTTAATTAAAGATGCAGCATGTAAAATAGCATGACCCCACGCTAAGGATGGGAGCTTTGTTCTCATCAGCAAAGTTCACATTGCGCATTGATAAGAGGCAAACATGGGACCATCTGCAGGATATGTCCACTAGAACCATGAAATATCTAAATGGTCCACTTGCAGGCTGAATCGGCCCACAGATATCACCCTGGATTCTTTGCAAGAATGAAGGGGATTCATAATCAACCTTTGTCATGAAAGGTTTAGTAATGAGCTTTCCTTGTGAACAAGATTCACAAATATAATATCTGGACAACAACACCTTTGTATCTTTTAAAGGGTGTCCACGAGTATTTTTAAGGATTCTTCGCATCATTGTAGCTCCTGAATGACCAAGGCGATCATGCCAAAGTCCGAACACATCAGGGTTCATTAGTTTCCAGGGCATCATAGCATATGATTCTATAGCTCGTATTGGGACATAATATAATCCCATACTAGAAGCTTCCAGCTTCTCATGGATGGTCTTCTGGCCCATCTTGTAGGAAGTGATGCAAAGAAATTCCTTATTTTGCTCATTAATTGTTTCTAGATGGTACCCATTACGGCGTACATCTTTGTAGCTAAGTAGATTTCTTTTTGATCTACCGCTCAACAATGCATCTTCAAGATACAATGTTGTGCCATTTGGCAAAATAATTATGGCAGTCCCATAGCCATCTATAATATTAACAGGACCAGATATTGTCTGAACATTTGCCTTGCGCAATGTCACATTTGAGAAAAAGTGTTTGCCACAAAGTATAGTATGCGTTGTAGCACTATCAAGCAAACATATATCTTCCTTTTTTTCAATGTGTCCCATTTGCATTTATCTTGACAACTTCAGGTGTCAAGTTTCATAAAATTTAACAAATTAATAATATGATGCAAAATATAAATCAACAAGTATGGAATAAAACACAAATCAATAATATGATGCAAAATATAAACTAACAAGTATGAATAAAACACAAGATAACGTGTTATAAACAGCTTATGGATATTGTCCGCTTTGGTACTTCAAGACCTCACGGCATTAAAACGTCCACAAGTAAAGGCTTCAGGCCCTGTTTATAAGCACGCACACAATCCCGTGTGCGAGTGATGTAGGAACTTCAGGTTCACAACAATGATTTTATTGAAGACCATATTTATTTAATATCTTACTTGGTAACATAATTATCCAAGGGTATGGCAAAACATAGATGAAAACCCTCAGGATCTATTTCTGAGGACTTATTATTTTCATCAACATTATCAAATGAAATCAAAAACCTCAAAAGGTTTTTCATTGCCAAGAATATGACAGTTTTCATTGACTAAAACCTTATTGACTTCAGCATCAGTCACAGTTAGGTCAATGGCATGGGTCTCAACGTGCTTGCCTTTATCCTTCTGGGATGCTTGGTATAGATCAACCAAATATTTGGCCGTACGACAGGTACGTGACCAATGACCAGTCATTCCACAACGATGACAGGTACTATCATCATGCTTCTTCATGGGCCTTTTACCTTTAGGGTTGTGTGGGGAGTTATTTATATTACGGTTAAATCTCCCACTACCCTTACGGAAAAAATTCCCATGCCTGCGCTCACGGCCTCTAGGACGGCCAACATTCTTACTTGAGCCGGCATTTGCTTCAGGAAATGCCTTAGAGCCAGCAGGTCTTAAATCATGATTTTTAAGCAGCAACTCATTTGTTTGTTCTGCAGTCAACAGGACTGAGATCAATTCAGAGTATGTTTTAAACTGGCGCTGCCGGTATTGCTGTTGCAATACAATATTCGAAGCATGAAAGGTGGAGAATGTTTTCTCTAAAAGCTCAACCTCAATAAGCTTAACACCATAAAGTTCAAGCCGTGACACCATAACAAGTAGTTATTGCCACTTACATCCAAAATTTGGAATTTGGGCTTTTCAATATTTGCCATAATTCTGAAAAAATGGTCTCAATTAAGTTGACAACCTCTGGTGTCAAAATTTGGTTGACAACTTCTGGTGTCAAAAATATTTAGAAGTAAATCTTTACACAATAAAAATTTAAATTAACTAGTGTAAAGAAAATGTTAAATAAAATAATAGAATCAAACCTTAAAAACTTACCAGGCTTTAAACTTGCTTCACTTTATAACGCTCGTGCTGACAGAGCCTCGTGCTGATAACGTGTTGTGGAAGTGTATTAATAATAATTGGAACAAGAAGCAAGTAATAATAGAAAAAGAAAAAAGAGAGAGAGAGGAAGAGAGAAAAAGAAACGAAAGAGAAAGAAATTTTCTCTACACATTTCATCAGCGCTTCGGCGCTTTTTATAAACGAAAAAGGTTACTGTGCAAAGTTTGAAAATTTTGTACGTGGACCCTACGGTTTGAATATTTTATACATGAATAGTAATATGCACTATTCATCGATAGTGATATGTACTATTCATCAATAATTCATCCGACAGAATTAATATATGAATAGTAATATGCACTATTCATCGATAGTGATATGTACTATTCATACTGTAGCAATAATTTCAAAACTTCAATTGTGGCGTTTGAAGTCTAGTGTCATAACAAGTGACAATTTTTATCACGTTAATTAATAACTATATATTAGGAAAAGTAAATTTTACCGGAAACGACGAAGACCTGTAAAAGAGAGAGAAAGAGAACCTATTAACAGTCAAGACAGCCAAATTTCCAGAAAAGGAATCAGAAAGTCTTTTACGTTCCTCCGCTACGATTTCCCTCTTTCGGTTTCTGGTTCTCGAATAGTTTCATTCCTCTTAAACCTTCTCTCTCTCTCTTCTTTTTTCCTTTTTATTTTTTTAGATTTCTTTCTGGGAACTGAAGCTTTGTTGGGGAGTGATCTGGTGAAAGCTAAGTGATTTTAGGGTTCTTTTAAAGAGATCGATCGGTTTTTGAAATCGATCGATCATGTTATCGAATCATTTTCAAAACGGAATGGAAACGGCGAGGCTTGTTTGGTCTCGGATTCCACATTCAGAAGAAGGTGAGCACGATGGAATTGGAATCTCGAGTAGCGCGAGCAATAAGAATGGTGTTGAGAGCCTCGATTATGAAGTTATTGAAAATTATGCTTATCGAGAAGAACAGGTGCTTTTTTTTTCTAGATTCCAAAATTAAAGCTCAGTGGTTCAGTTTTAAGTTATTGATTTTTTTTTTCAATTGTTCTTTTGGAATTCTATATAGGCACAGAGAGGAAAGCTCTTTGTTGGATATAACGTGGGGGTGAAATGGTTCTTTGCTTTGCTCATTGGCATTGGTAAGTTGATTGTTTTATTGATTCTTGTTTCGCTTTTGGATATTGTATTTCTTTAATCAAAATTTAGTCATTTGTTTAGTTATGCTGCTTTACACAATTTCGTGGTTGTATTTCTCCTGATGATTTGAGTTTGGGGGGAAGGAGCGATAGTTATTTTAGTTTCATTTATTTTACCGCATCACTTAAAACTGTTAGCTTAGAAAGAGTAAACAGTTCAGCATCCTATTGGTTGCCTTATGATTTTCAACAGCGTGTTTTAATTTGAGTAATGAATAGTACTGGTAAGTTGCATAATTTGTTAGGCAAACAAAGATGTAGAGGCAATTAGATGAGTCATTACTTGACCTGGATTAAGTAGTATAATTTTTAGAATTCCCTTCTTTTTCAAATAGTCCTTGTTACTGTAGGCATTGAACTTACATCCTCCTTTTTCTATGTTTTTTGTTTCCATATGGTACTTGATTGTGTGTATGATTTTTTTTTTCTGGGCTTTCAGGTACTGGATTAGCAGCTGTTTTCATCAATATTTCTGTTGAAAACTTTGCTGGATGGAAGTTTGAATTAACCTTTAACATAATACATAAGTCATATCTGGCTGGTTGTTTAGTTTACATCTTAATCAACTTAGCTTTAGTTGTTTCTTCTGTATATATCGTTACTGAGTTTGCACCAGCAGCAGCAGGTTCTGGTATTCCTGAAATCAAGGGTTATTTGAATGGTAAGATTTGATTTTTTTTTTTTAATCTGCTTTTGTTACTATATTCATTGATGAGCTATTCTAACTGTTGCATTGCCTGATAATCCAATTCTTATCTTACTTTTCAGGAATTGATATTCCTGGTATCCTTCTTTTCCGAACCTTGATTGGAAAGGTATGATAACCTTGCAAGCATATACCATTTAACCTAGTGATCTAGGGTTTGTTCTTTTTCCCCCATCACGGCTCTTTTCTAAATAGAAAGCTTATGAAGATGTAATTTCTTTAAATTCTAAGATGAATTCATATTGGGATTTTTGAGGCATATCAGCCCACACCGTCATCTGTTAATATGTATCTAGATCTGTTTCAGTTGCATTCTTCTCATTCTAATTTGCAGATATTTGGAAGTATTGGTTCAGTTGGAGGTGGTTTAGCTCTGGGAAAAGAAGGCCCTCTTGTCCATACTGGTGCTTGTATTGCCTCTTTGCTTGGACAAGTAAGCACATAGTCTTTGAAGCATGCTGTCAGGATATGATTTCTCCTTAATTTGCTTTGGAATGACATGAGTTAATAGTGATTAAGTGACTTGATTATGGTTTTACAATTAATTGTAATGATCCCGCCAAGCCCGCCTCTTTACCTTGTTGAAAGAGGAGGTTTTATGTTAAAATTTCTTCAAACTTGCCATACATGCTAAATTTTCATTTCATGTTATGGGTTGAGTCAGGGTGGATCTACAAAATATCATCTAAGTTCCAGGTGGCTTCAAGGTTTCAAAAGTGACCGTGATCGCCGTGATCTTGTGAGTATAAGAATGCTTCTTGATTGATAGTCCTAGAAAGGATTAATATAGAATGCCTTCATGGATTGTTTGTATGGCCGTCAAAGATCAATCCTCCTATACCTGGTTTCCAAATTTTTTTGTCATGTTTTCGTGATCTTATTTTGTGATTCCTCTTGACATTGGGTGCTTAATTGGAATTTAGGTATATGTTGTCATGGTCTATCATTTTCCCTAACAATGGAGGTGATATGTCTTTATACTTGTGCTCATCTTTTTCTTTTATTTGTGTAATGTTTTGAAAAGGTGACCTGTGGCTGTGCAGCCGGAGTTGCTGCTGCTTTTAGAGCTCCAGTTGGGGGTGTGTTATTTGCATTGGAAGAGGTTACATCTTGGTAAAGCATTCTTGTTTTCAATTATTGTTCAAGTGCATGCACAAGTCTTCTCATGTTTGAGACTAAAATGTTACGTCTTTAATTAACTTTAATGTATTGCCATAGGTGTCATTAGGGTAAAATCCAAAATACCCCCCCTCAAATCATCTCATAAAAACACTTTGGTCCCTCTTGTTTCAAAATGTATCTTTTGGCCCTTGGATTAATAACACTGTTAGTCAAAAGTTAAAAACAAATAGAGAAATAATTGTGTGGAGCATTCTTACCACATTATCTATGGTCCCAACCAAAAATAAAATCCACATTCTCATAACCATGCCATTTTTTTTTCCTCGAACTTAAGAAAAAATATCAACGTAATTAACGCTTCGACCAAAAAGAATATTCAGGTTTGCTTTCATCTAATTTCCTTCTCCTCTAGATCTTGTGCGAATACGTAGTCTATTGCTTCCAGCTGCTACATCTTTCCTGTTTACACGACCTATGTAAATTGGGTGATTTTTGCTCTATATATAAATAGGGAGAATTAAATATTTGCTTAAGGTAGTGAGAAAAAGGAAAATAAAAGAAATTAAAAAATGGAGAAATTTTTTTTCCCGGAGAAATTTTTTTTTCCAAATTAAAAATAGTAGAGAAGAAGAGTTGAACTTGAGCCGTAACAATTTTTATAGGCCATAATAAAGAGTGGTAATTTAATAATTTTTCTAGTGAAAAATATTTAATTGATGAGTTTAGGTGACATGGCATTAGGTCCATTTGTTTTTAACTTTTGACTAACCGTTTTAGTAGGCCAAGGGCCAAAGTGTCTTTATGGGGTGATTTGAGGGGGGTGTTTGATTTTACCCGCCGTCATCAGCAATGCGATTATAGTTTCTCCTATCATTCATGTCTAAATGCAGATATTTGCATGTATATATGTATTCAACTCTAACTTTCGTATTCATTCGAACTTGGTCTTTTGAAGGTGGAGGAGTCAACTAATGTGGCGTGTCTTTTTCACTTCTGCAATTGTGGCTGTTGTGGTGCGTGCTGCAATGGGATGGTGTAAGAGTGGAAACTGTGGACATTTTGGTGCTGGGGGCTTCATAATATGGGATGTATCAGGGTTAGGATCTCAACTTCCTTAAGCTCTTGCATATTAACCCAGTCTTGAATTTTTTGCTTGGCTTTTGGATAACTGTTTCCAACTTTTGTTTTCCCTTTCTTTATTCTTTTGTAGTGGTCAAGAAGACTACTTTTTTGAGGAATTATTGCCCATGGCGGTTATTGGAATTATTGGAGGTCTACTAGGTAGAGCTTTCTATTTGGGTTTCATATCTGTTCTTATAATGTTTTAACTTTCGGATTTATTTTATTAGTTATGTTCCTGATGCTATGGTATCTTTTTTACCTCTATATATATTTATGTTTCTATCAACCAGGAGCTTTATTTAACCAACTTACAATTTACGTAACTCGCTGGCGAAGGAATTATTTACACAAGAAAGGGAAGAGAGTCAAGGTGAGTAAATTATGGTAGCTGTTAATAAGTGTAGTTATCCTATGTTTTAGCTTTTAACTGTCCCCTTCCCCACTGGGTGTCTGAAAGAAAACTTTGCAGATATATGAAGCATGCCTCATCTCTGTGATAACATCAATTATATCTTTTGGATTACCACTCTTGAGAAAATGCACTCCATGCCCCGACTCAGATCCTGACTCTGAAATTGAATGTCCACGTGCTCCTGGAATGTATGGGAATTATGTAAATGTAAGATATGCTCATATTATACTATTACTTGGATCACTTTATGTGCATGGTATCTCATGTATTTCCTCTTGCTGCAGTTTCCCTTTTGTAAATACTTTGTTCAGTGGAAATGTATTTCACTATAATGATTCTGGTTTTGCTCCGTTATTATATCGGCTAAAATTTACTACATAGTGAATCATTGAAACCTGGTCGCGATTACTTAATATGGAAACTGCATCCAACTATACTTTAAAGTTACATTATTGTAATTTTTGAACCTTAAGCATCCTTTTTCAGAATGAAATCAGTTTGGGTCAAGGAGAATCTCAACTTTCAATTTTCTAACTTTAATGTAGTTTTCCTTTGTTTTAAAAGATTGTTCTTCTTCTGAGTGCATTTCAAGAGCCTTCATGATTCTTTTTCGTGAAGTTTTGATTGCTGTACATTGTGGTTATTTCCTCGCAATCTAATATAATCTGATCCACAGTTCTACTGTAGTAAGGACAAGGAATACAATGATCTTGCAACTATCTTCTTCAATACTCAGGTTTCTTGAATCTTTTGAAATATTCCTTCCTTTTGAAATGCCAGTTGCTAGTTTCTATTTTAACTAGTTATATTTGTCACAGGATGATGCCATCAGAAATTTGTTCAGTGCCAAAACAATTCATGAGTTCAGTGCGCAAAGCTTGTTGACATTTTTGGTAATGCTTTATGAACTTGTTGAATTCCTTGCAAGTGTATTGCTAATTCCCTTTGAACCCTGTTTGGTCTAACTGATTGTGTATGGTTATTACAAGAATATAATGTAACTGTCATATTATATCTTCTGAATGTATTTTTGATACGAGTTATGACTTAAACAATTGAGCGCTTGCAGGTAATAACATTTACTTATTCGTTACATGGTTGAATTCTAGGAGGTTTGTTCGATAGTAGTATTTCAATATTATATATTTTGACTATTTATATGCACAGCTGAAGTCATTGGCCTCCCTAAGTCATTTGTTTTCTAAATTTCATTCTTTCTTTTTTTTGTTTCCATTTTCAAATGATTATCTCAGGTTATGTTCTATACCCTAGCAGTAGTGACGTTTGGTACTGCTGTTCCAGCTGGTCAATTTATTCCTGGAATAATGATAGGATCAACTTATGGCCGTCTTGTTGGCATTTTTACTGTTAATCACTACAAGAAGCTCAACATTGAAGAGGGAACGTAAGTATATTATTTGTTTTACTTTTATGGAATTCAAGTATTCAGATGTATATTCCTCACTATTAATTCGCAACCTTACCTTTCTTTATTCTTAAACTAAGCTCACTTTTTCTGTTAAACTAAGCAAATGTTGATATTTGAGCACTATGAATTAATTTCATATATATGGGCCAAAAAGGGTAAAAAATTGATTTCATGTATTTTAGTCATAAACCGCAGATGAAATAGAGCAGATGTCTACTCAAAGGCTGTAATGTCAGTTAGATGTGAAATGTGCTTTTTTGTTAGTATACATTTATTAATAACTTTTTGTGTTTTTCTTCTTTTTAAAGTTTAAGAACAAAAGAGAGACCACAAGTTCTGCAACAATCTTTGCTCATCTTATGATCTGTTTTTCCTGTCAATTATAGAATGTCTTTGTTGATTACTTTCTATTTATTGTTTAGTGATTGATAAAAGAGTCTCATCTTTCTTGTTACATGCTGCACAATTTCATTGCTGAAGTGCCTTTGTGTCTTGGTGGATTTGCAGATATGCACTCTTGGGAGCTGCTTCTTTTCTTGGGGGTTCCATGCGGATGACAGTCTCTCTGTGTGTCATTATGGTTGAAATCACAAATAACTTGAACCTTTTACCCCTTATCATGCTTGTTCTTCTCATTTCAAAGGTAAGAATTTTATAATTGATAGTTTTGCCAGTGATATGCTTCAAAAAGTCCTCAGTCTTTTTCCCTCCCAGGCTGTTGGTGATGCTTTTAATGAAGGCTTATATGAAGAACAAGCGCGATTGAGAGGCATTCCACTGTTGGAATCAAGACCCAAGTACGAAATGCGGACAATGACTGCCAGGGAAGCCTGTGGAAATCAGAAGGTGAGTTGATTTTCCTTGCAAATGATGGCATTTGCAAAGAGGCCATGATTTTGCAGTGTTAGTGCATGACAATCATCTCAGATGTAGAATGAGTTGAGAATCATGTGAATAGCTTTGTGCTTAAAACAAAGTACAACTTTAACCTGCCCCATATGCTCTGACTCCTAAGGTACTTTTTTTCCTACCTATATAGGTTCTCTCGCTTCCTCGGGTTGTTAAGGTTGCAGATGTGGTTTCTATTTTGCGAAGCAACAAACATAATGGCTTTCCTGTAAGCTTAGCTTTCACGTCACTTGTTTCTCTTGTTTTATATATAGCAATTTTGAAAATTGTGCTTAATTGTTCACCCTACCTAGGTGATTGATCACACAAGAAGTGGAGAACCACTTGTTATCGGACTTATGCTTCGCAGGTATAGCAAACGGCTTGCTTTGAATCCTCCATTTTTTGCTATATATATGGGAAGGAACCTTTTGTTTTTAGAAGAGCCGAAGCATACTTGGAAGAACTAATTATTGTGCTTTGTTTATAATGCAGTCATCTATTGGTTCTACTTCAATCTAAGATAGATTTCCAGCATAGTCCTTTGCATTGTGATCCCAGAGGTGGATCCAGAGCAATTAGGTAAGTGAAAATTTGCTGTTAGTCTCTTTTTATATGGCTCATTGTAGCTTTTTTGTTTAGTTGAGATTATTACTAAATGGCTCCTTATAATATGCAGGCACAAATTTAGTGAATTCGCTAAACCTGTTTCAAGTAAAGGAATATCAATAAATGATATTCATCTTAGTTCAGATGATTTAGAAATGTACATAGATCTTGCACCATTTTTGAATCCCTCACCATATGTTGTACCTGAAGATATGTCTTTGACAAAGGTGATTCGTTCAGCTTCTCCAACAGATTATCATTGTTTGTTAGCTGTGGTATATTTATATTGTGTTGTAAAGTGTTTAGTGTTTGTGATTTATAGGTTTACAATCTTTTCCGCCAACTAGGATTGAGACACATATTTGTTGTTCCTCGCGCATCTCAAGTGATTGGTGTGATTACCAGAAAGGATCTGCTGATTGAGGAGGTATTTTTAGCTGCATCAGTTTGTTCTTAAGATTTTATCACGACTACAATTATCGACTTCAATTTTTTGTATCGCAGGAAAGTGAGGATTCAGCTACTATGGAGCTCCAATCAACTAGTGTAAGGTCTCTATGCTGCTTTACTTCTGTTTTGTTATTTCTGTTGTCGTAACACTCTTTCAGTGACCCATATGAAATTTAAGTTAGCAAAGGCTTTGTTCTTTGGAGTGGATATTGCTTAAGGGCCTTATTTGTCCGGTATGGAATTAAGCTGAGGTAGTTTCGAACTTGTTAAAAAAGGATAACTTGAAATATGCTTTATCACAGGTAGGGAATTGTGCTGCTTTGATGTAACAACTGAACTTATCCAATGCAGCAATTGGATTTTGAAATTTTTTTTTATGGTATAAGTTTTAATCGAATGAGAACGAATGGAAATCACAATCTCAAATTAGAAAGTATAATCTGCCTCGTTATGAAATGTTCAAATGTGCTATACGAGTCCATAGGTAAGGGCCCAATAGTAAAATTTTTCTCCAGTATCGGTTATAAGGTAGTCTCTTCCTCCTTTGAAGATGGACTTCTAAAATGTCTTTACTCGTGGACTCAAGTGTAAGATATGTATGGTGTTACATTTCTTTTAAACTTCTGTTTCTACATTCATCCTGTATTATATTTTCTCTATACATGGGTTTAGAGATAACTCATGCTCTGGTGGAATCGTTTCATGTTCAACATGTAATCTGAATATCTGATACTAGTCATGCCGAGTTCTGTGTTCCTCACCGTTGGCTCCTTCTCTTTTATCTCTTTACTCTCTCAAATTCAACCACGTATTCTTTCATGTGCTTTCACGTTTTTTAAACTTCAGATTGTTTTTCTTTTGTGATGGCAGAGGTCAGCGACATGAGAAAAGATTGTCGATAGGGAATGCAGATGCAGAGCTTCCACTTCTCAGTGGTCTCTTGGTTCAACATCAAAATCATACACCTAGTTGATAGTGATAGCATTCTTTGCTCTTCTGCCTAAATTTATCCAAGTGTCGCATTAGACACCAATATGAGCAACACTAACCGAAATTTTGTATCATATATTCGATAAAATTGTACACTGAAAAGAAAATAGTACTTATATCAAAAAAAAAAGAAAAGAAAAGAAAATAGTACTAATATTTTATTTTTTTTTTCACTTCAGTGCAGTTGTTTATACTTTTGATTGTCGAAATATACGGAATTATATTTAGTCTGTGTCTATCTATATATAATAATCAGATAACTGCAACAAACAGACAATTCAAACAATCAGACAAAATTGATGTCTGAAATCTATGTTTGGATACAATGATTTGGTATTTTTGGAGTAAATACAAACTGGCAAACATGATTAACAAGCTAATCAAGCGAAAGAGTTGGGTTGGTAAGTTAGAAGGACAACAAAAGCATCGCCGGGTAAGAATTGTAAAGGGAGCCAAATAGAGACACTATCGACAGCAAGATATGTAAGATGCGGAGGTTATATCTGTTGACGTGGAGTAACTGTTTCTGGAACGAAGAAGGAGAAGGAGAAGAAGTAAATATTTTATCCCAAAATTTCCGGAAAGATGGTGACTTCGGGTCTTTAGCACATTTTTCTCGTGAGATCAGAAATGTGGATCAAGGTTTGATCACGGATAAAATTAGAAAAATAACAGTAGGTCAAATGCTCAAAATCTTTTCGGACAACTTGTGGGGATAGAAGTTTGAATAAGAAGGCCAATTTTAGATTTCTGTTGCTTTCTTAACTCCTTGTATATAAACCATGCAAAGGGTGTTCAACTGAGCCAAAAAAAAAAAAAGGATTAATCAAACTTGTATTCTATTCAGAATAAACATTAATCTTGCTTTCCTTGATTTCCCCCCATTTGTTAATTGTATATCATCTTCTTCTTAGAGAAAATATTCTTCTATTGTAATGATTCTTTGAGAAATTTTGATTTGTTGAAAAGAAAGTACCGTGTCACTCTTGGTATTAGATCTTTTAATTAAGGAGAAAAGAAATGGCGCCGGCTGCAGTAATACGCAATAATGACCAGCCAGAATTTGAAGGCAGGATAACAAGCTATGTCATAGTCTGTGGGATAATAGCAGCTTTTGGAGGTTTGATGTTCGGATATGACATTGGGATTTCAGGTTTCAAATTTGGCTCAAGAAATCTTTTTCTTCATTCATCTTCATCTTATAATAGTGCTAAAGAAACCTTTTAATTTGTGCTTAATTAAGCATTTTATTCGTCTGATATGTATATATATTGACATGCAGGTGGAGTAACATCCATGGATGATTTCTTGAAAAAATTCTTCCCGGTTGTGTATGAAAGGAAGCAATATGTCCATGAAAACAACTACTGCAAATATGACAATCAGATGCTCCAGCTGTTCACATCCTCCTTGTACCTTGCTGCTCTTGTTGCCAGTTTTTGTGCTTCAAGGGTCTGCTCTAAAGCTGGCAGGAAACCTACCATGCAGATTGCTTCAGCTTTCTTCTTGGTTGGAGTACTTTTGACTGCTGGAGGTCTCAACAAAGAAATGTTAATCATTGGCAGAATTTTTCTTGGCTTCGGCGTTGGTTTTGCCAATCAAGTAAGAAAATCTAATTAACCCTTTAATTATACTATGCTAATGAGTATAATTAATGTGAAATATGGTCCTAATTAAGTCCTATTATTGTTTTTGTTGTTTCAGGCGGTACCACTTTTCTTATCAGAGTTAGCGCCGGCTAAGATCCGTGGAGCGCTCAACATCTTCTTCCAACTCTTCATTACGATTGGAATTTTAATAGCCAATCTAGTAAACTACAAGACATCAAACATCCATCCTAATGGATGGAGGATCTCTCTCGCCATAGCCGGTGTCCCTGCTTTTATCCTCTGCCTTGGATCTTTTGCTATTTGCGAGACTCCAACCAGCCTTATTGAACGAAACAAACTTGAGAAAGGAAGGAAAGTCCTGAGGAAGATCCGTGGTGTCGAAAATGTCGATGACGAGTTTGATTCCATCGTGCATGCTAGTGAGTTGGCAAGGCAAGTAAAACGCCCGTTCCTCAAACTGATGAAGCCATCAAGCAGACCCCCACTAGTAATTGCCATATTGTTGCAAGTTTTCCAACAGTTCACTGGAATCAACGCTATCATGTTCTATGCTCCTGTTCTCTTCCAGACTATGGGATTTGGGAATGATGCAGCCTTGCTCTCGGCTGTTATTACTGGAGCTATCAATGTGGGCAGCACATTAGTCTCCGTTTATGTAGTGGATAGGGCTGGCAGGAGAATTCTGCTACTCGAAGCTTGTGTTCAGATGTTCCTCACCCAGGTTCATTTCCTACATCCTATATATCTCATTCTCTCTTGCATTTCAATTCCATTTAAGTTGTCATTTTGGATCGATTTCATATTAGTAATTTGACTAATGTTTAAATTAATGCATACGGATTGCAGTTTATTATTGGAGTGATCCTGTTGAAAGACTTAAAAACCACAGGTTCTAATCTTGGGCATGGTCTGGCAACTTTTGTGGTGGTCCTAGTGTGTCTATTTGTGATGGGCTTTGCCTGGTCATGGGGACCTCTAGGTTGGCTAATCCCCAGCGAGACTTTCCCACTGGAGACCAGAACAGCCGGATTTGCCTTCGCAGTCAGCTCCAACATGCTCTTCACTTTCATCATTGCTCAAGCTTTCTTGTCCATGCTATGCCACATGCAAGCCGGAATCTTCTTCTTCTTCGCAGCCTGGATTATCGTCATGGGATTGTTTACATGGTTCTTGTTGCCCGAGACCAAAGGCGTGCCGGTTGATTCCATGGTTGACCAAGTCTGGAAGCAACATTGGTTCTGGCGCAGTTTCATGGGCGAGCAGGTTGAAGACAGGGACAATGTCAAGGTGGTTTGATTGTCATTCACAGCGGCTGGGTAGGATTAATTATCAAAGCACAATTAAAATGTCTGGTTTTCTTTCTTCTTACCCATGTTAAGCTTCCGGATCGATCGTTTTGGTGCTATACGTTCAGCTAAAAGCATTTTTCTTTTATATTTTGTAATAAAATTACATTTACATGTGTAAGCAAAATTTACTGCCATGCAACATGTACATTTACCTATCAAAAGCTTATGGATCGAAAAATCTTACTTTTTCCCACCAATTAAAATTAGTGTTTTAATCTAAATGCTAATATTATAATAATAATTAAAAATGCCATAGCAGTGAATATCGCTTTTATCTTTTGTGAAAATCAAATTGAAAAATAAAATAAAATTAAGCACTAAATTTGGAAAGAATAGAAAAGATTATCCATTACGTGGCTCAATCGATAAAAAAGGAATAATAGCAATTTTCATGAGTCAAAAGTTATTATTCAAATTTTTTTATACATTTACAGCTGGCAAAAAAGAAACTTATTACCTCTGCCAAGGAGCTGGAGAGTGCTTTTTACAAATCTAAAGTTGCTCGGCCAACTTGCGGGAATATATTTTGGACTCCTCCCCATGAAGATGTAATTAAGATTAATACAGATGGGGCATCTAAAGGTAAGCCGGGTGTATCGGGTGCTGGAGGTGTTTTGCGAGATGCGATGGGGAGATGGCTAGTTGGTTTTGTGGCTTATTTGGGGGTCTGTTCTAACACGATTGCAGAGCTTCAGGCGATGCGAATGGGGTTATTGGTTGCCTGGGGTGCGGGTTACAGGAAGGTTATTTGTGAACTAGATGCCTTGGTTGTTCTTCAGCTTGTGAACTCTGCTGATATTCGTTATCATCCTCTTGGTAATATTATTGCTGATATTCAGGCTCTGAAGGCTAGGGAGTGGGATGTCACCTTTCAACATACATACAGGGAAGGTAATTTTGTGGCAGATCAGTTGGCCAAGGAAGCTTGCGATTGGGAATTAGAATTTGAGCTCTTAGCAGACCCGCCGGATTCGGTGCGCCAACTTCTGGATGCTGACTCTAGGGGTGTCTCCTTTCCTAGAGGTTTTAGAATTTCCTAGCTATGATGATTCTCTTTTGTCACCAAAAAAAAAAAAAAAAGAAACTTATTAGTAAATTTTAGAGTAGCCAAATAGGTTTTTCCCTTAAATAAACACTGAAATATCTGTAATTTCTATACGAATTCCAACATTACTACCATTGTTGAATGAAGAAATAAGTATATCTCCAAATTAATACTAGCTATATATACCCAAGAAAAGGAAAATTCCTCCAAATTCATGCCCCTATTTATTACTCGATCCTATATTGCTATAACGTTCCAAAAACCAATTAAAGCCCTCCCCATTGACCATTGTGAATTAATCTTAATTGCTTTCTAGCAGCTTTGCTCTTATCCACTTTTTTTTGTTTGTTTTTTGTTGGAATATTTGAGGTTTGGTTGTCAGTGGCACATCTGAGACTTAAGAAACAAGATGACAAGTGCAGAAACTGACGACTACCCATCAAAGATCACTCTTTACGTCGTCGTATGTTGGATTCTTGCAGCTTTTGGTGGCCTCATGTTTGGCTACGACATTGGAATCTCAGGTTAATTTTAGATGTCTTTTAAATTTTATCCAATAATAATTAATTTGCACTTCTTGTTTGGTTAATTTCCTTCGACTTTTGATTTAAAAGCTGATGAATAATATGGAGAATTCAAGTTATACAAGATGAGGAGGGCAGAAAGAGAAATATGTTTATTTTAGTGTTGGAAAATGGCTTAGAGCCTTGAGTCTTGATTCTGCTTATAATTCTCCTTTTGTAGTAATTAACAATAATTTATTTTTAAATTTTGTAATTATCCTATAATATACTGAAGAAATTAAACCCGAATAAGAAAAGTTCATTGTTATAACTACAATGAAGATTGTTAATTTGTTATGCGGAGTTTGAATGTTCGGTAGTCGTCTTTGATTAGCTTAATACCTTTGTTGTCTCCTAAACTTTACATTTTTTGTCATTTTGTCTTATAAATTTTTATTTTGAACGTTTTGTTCTTTGAATTTTTATTTTGAATACATGTTGCCCCTTTTGTCAACAAAAAAATGAACGACGCTGTTATGATGCTGACGTGGAATTCCACGTCAAATGCCCAAGCCACATCAGAAGCTCCATGTAACAATTTAAACACAGTTTACCTCTTGAACTTTTAAAATTTTATCATTTTGTATCCTGTATTTTTATTTTGGATGTTTTACCTTATGAATTTTTGTTTTCTCTAGATTTTCTTACATTTTCTAAACAACCAAACATCAAACACTCTAGATTTTCTTACATTTTTTAGATAATTGAACATCAAACACAAATGGTTCTTTCAACTAATTCAAGCTTTAAAAGTTAAAAGAATGCAAACCAAGCAACCTAAGGGTGTAAAATGTCTAAAATAAAAGTATTGGGGGTAATATAACAAAAATTTAAAAGTTTAGAAGACAAATTGCGTATTAAGTCTTTTGACAAGCCACATGGCATGGGCATATTCAACGTCACCATCGGCACCGTCCATTTTCCGTTGACGGAGGAGGCAACAGCTATTTATAACAAAAGTATAGGGGGCAAAATATCTAAATTAAAATTTCAGAAGGTAAAATAACAGAAAGTGAAAAGTTTAGGGCTTAACAAGGGTATTGAGCCGTTTTTGATTCAATAAATTCGTACGAAATGCAGGTGGGGTAACGGCTATGGACGACTTTCTGATTAAATTCTTTCCCAAAGTCCATGAAAGGAAGATGCATGTTAAGGAGAACAATTATTGCAAGTACGATGATCAGTTTCTACAGCTTTTCACATCTTCGCTGTATCTTGCTGCTCTTGTTTCAAGCTTTGCTGCATCTAAGGTTTGCACCAAATTTGGCCGAAAGCCTACGATTCTCGTGGCATCTACATTTTTCCTTGCCGGAGCTGCCTTGAGTGCTGCTTCCCAGAACCTTTGGATGCTGATTATTGGAAGGATTCTCCTTGGCGTTGGCGTTGGCTTTGGCAATGAGGTATAATTAATGGAGTAGAGTACTATAAAATATACCCCGGAAATGGCTCAAAGCTTAATTCTGAAAAATGTTTTGCAGGCTGTTCCATTGTTCCTGTCAGAGATAGCCCCAGTTCAACATCGTGGTGCTGTAAATATTCTCTTCCAACTTTTTGTAACCATAGGCATATTTGTTGCCAATCTGGTGAATTATGGCACGGCAAAGATGCATCCATATGGATGGAGGGTGTCTTTGGGGCTTGCAGGCGCACCGGCCACCATGTTGTTCATAGGTTCTTTGATTATCACTGAAACACCAGCGAGCCTTGTCGAGCGTGGAAAGGAGTCAGCTGGACATGAAACACTGAAAAAGATTAGGGGTGTCGAAAAAGTTGATGCTGAGTTCGAGCAGATTGTAGAGGCTAGCAAAATTGCCCAGGAAGTGAAGCATCCGTACAGAGAGCTCATGAAGCGCTCCAGCATGCCCCCTTTGATTATAGGCATAATGCTGCAAGTTTTCCAGCAGTTTACAGGAATCAATGCCATCATGTTTTATGCTCCTGTCCTGTTCCAAACTGTTGGATTCAAGAACGATGCTTCATTGCTGTCCTCCGTGATTACCGGAATGGTAAATGTTTTAAGTACTCTGGTCTCAGTCTATGCAGTCGATAAGATTGGTAGGAGGAAACTACTTCTCCAAGCCTGTGTTCAAATGTTTATTAGCCAGGTATGCACCAGTTTTGCTGCATTATCTACCAGCGTCTCCTATATGTTCTTCAATTCTGAGTTCTGATGGTAAGATTTTTTGATGCAGACTGCAATTGGAGCAATTCTTCTAGCTCACTTGCATGCCACAGATTCACTAACAAAAGTACAAGCAAGTTTTGTTGTGGTGTTGGTGTGTTTGTTTGTTATGTCCTTTGCTTGGTCATGGGGTCCTCTCGGTTGGCTGATTCCGAGTGAAACATTCCCTCTTGAGACAAGGACAGCAGGTTTTGCATTTGCAGTGAGCTCCAACATGCTCTTCACCTTCATTATAGCTCAAGCATTCTTGTCAATGATGTGTCATTTGCGTGCCTCCATATTTTTCTTCTTTGCCGCCTGGATATTCGCCATGGGAATGTTTGTGTTGTTCCTTTTACCGGAGACGAAGAATGTCCCCATTGATGCAATGGTTGACAGAGTCTGGAAGAAACACCCTTTTTGGAAACAGTTCATGGTTGGTGATGAAGAAGGGAGCAGAAGCTCAAAGCCAACAAATTTAGAGATGATATAATGGCATGAAGGAGGTGAAATTGTCGTATCATTAGTCTTACTGGTTCAACTTTGTACATTTGCTTTGATAAGTCAATTGAATTACTTGACATGGATTTATAAGTTTCCTTCAAGAATTATGTCCAATTATTCCATGCGGAACTTGTTTATGTAACAGTTTAACTAATCTGAACTAATTGAGACAATTAAAAAAAAAAAGGAGCTACTCGACAACAAAATGATTATACAATTATTAGAGTACTTCTTGAGCATACATGTGTCTATGACAAATGACATTATAAAAGTATACTAACCATTCCCAGAAATCCCCACAAGACCCCAACATATTTCAACAAAGCAAAATCAGAGTAAAATACATGGTTCAATGAAAACCAAATACAAAAACTGCAAAAGCAGCCATAGCTAAACCAAGCTTACTGATACTCCCCTCGGAAGCTTTGAAAGAGATTGCACTGCTGGGAGAAGGAGCAGGAACACCGACCGAAGGAACTGAAGAAGCGCTCGCCTCGGAGGGAGATGGAGTTGGAGCTGTTTCAGACGTCCGAAGCACATTGATGTCAACTTTCTGTCCAGCTTGACAGTGACCAGGAACACCACAGAAAAAGAAGTGGTGACCTTTTCTGGTAATGGTGATGGAGTCATTGCCAGTGGTATAGGTAGCCAAAGGGGCTGTGGCGTTGCAGGCCTTGTACATGGGATGGGTAACTTGCATCACATTGTGAAACTGAGCATTGTACTCAAAAACTGCATTGTTATTAAGCAGAACATTAAGCAGTAAGATCTAGAATTTCGCAACTAGAAATGGCTATAGATGACTTATGAAAATGAACTTTTCTGTCAGCTTTCATTTCTTTTTATCTTATTCTAGAGTTGCATATATGTATAGTCCCCTTATCATTGAAACTTTCACACACAGCTAGGGGATCCCATCATATTCTAAGAACTGTGTGCTAAAAAGTGGCAAGGAAATATTGGGTTGAATACTCTAATAATTAAGCATGAATAGCCAGGCTACCTGCTTTTGCCATGAAAAGTTGTTGAGCATATGATAATTAAGTTTTGTCTTCTTAATTGATTAAGCTTCTTTTTCAACCTTGCTAGTAGCCCAAAATTTCATAACCTCAAGTTCATGAGGCATTTCTGTGTTGTCACATCTGTTTCATTTCCCCAAAATGTTAATCTTTCTAACTCTAAGCAAAAATGGTAGGGATAATTTAGTAACCTGTATATCAGATATTCGGACTGAAATATACCGTTTATACCTCTCAAATTATACCTCGACTTATGTCTTAGGAGTAGCATATAGGATTGGCTTTTTTCTGAAAAAAGGGGAGTATCTCAATTCTGAATTTCTATAAATACCCCATCTAAAGAAAAATAAAGGTATTTTTAATGCACTTTTGTTAGGCGACCGCGACGTTCGAATATTGGATGGAAATGATACCCTACCAGACAACTCCCAAACTTTGCTAGGCTTTCAGTGTGAAGTGAAAGCTATTATGAGAAAGAGGCACGCCAAGCCAATTAGCCAAAGTGGGGTTTGGAGTTAGCGTGGGTTGCGGGACCACATTTGTACCTTGGACCCCAACAAGTTGTTGGATGTTGGTGCCCTTTGTCAGGGTTAAAGACATTGTATGTACACATGTTTTCCAAGTGTCTTGTTTGTAAGATTCCGTGTGTCTTTCCATGCTGTACTCAAACAACAAAAGTTTCTTGAGATTTGGTTAAACAGGAAACAAACAGCCTGGTGAAAAAGAAAGATTAGGTCTTAGAAGGTATCCTAAATGCCAAAACCAGGAAACATATAGAAGAATCCTAGGCATTGCCTGTAGAAACAGGGAACATACTTCAGAAAACCATCTATTATGTATATCACAAGGAGATCTTAGGAAATTGCTTAGAATTTTTAACTCCTTGAAATTCCTGCACCAGCTTGAATACAAAGTACTAATTGCAAGACGTGGACCTTGATGGGAAGAAACTAGGTAGACGTTAAAACAGCTTCTAAAGAACGTGGCTAATGTAAGGAATAACCCCAGTGAAGGAAATAAGAGAGTCGACCCAGCAAAACTAGCGGCTAAGTGGGTATAGAAACCAGCTAAAGATGAAGAATGGAGCAAAGCTAAGCTAAATATTGAATGATCGCCAGAGAAAGCTTAGAAGAGACCAACTAGAAAGAAATAATTGAAAGGGAGACTTACGAATAATGTCGCCAATTTGGAAGGTCTTAGTAGCAGCCCACTGTTTGTAGTCAATATTGCCAATGGTGGTCCAACCAGCAGAGTCTCCAACTTTGTAAACAGCTGCATGGGACAACTGCAGCAAGGCAGCCATCACTACCAGAAGAGCCGGAGCCACAACTCTCTCTGCAAAACCCATGGGAAAATTGGCAATTGACCGGGTGTGTTCTATGCCCCTAAGTAAGGAGAAGAGAGTTGCTACTTTCTACTCCTTTTTGGCTCGGGTTTGTGAGAATGGGAAGAGGCTCTTTCCTTGGAGGTGTTTATAAATCTTTAGGAATAAACTTAGTTTGGTCGATGGGGCATCTTAAACTTTCAGTTACTTTGGGTTTGGGAGTATGGTCCCCCTATATTTTAATATTTATGATGTTGGGCAACCACTTTATTGCAAATTAGCAGAATTCATCCTAACTACAGTGACTGATATCCTTGTCCTTGTGAGATTGAGAGCTCAAAATAATAGAGTCAAATAGAAAATGATAGTGTTAAATTTTTGTCATCTTTATTTAGAGGGCAGTTTAAATCTCCTTTTCAACAGGAGAAAGGAGCATATCAGAATTGATATTAATGTTCATTCTAATCTCTGGTGCATTTCACATATAGGTGTAGGCCCAAATTTCATACAAGGAAGATGGTTTTACAATATTCATCCAACACCCTTGTCTTAATATTATTGAAATCCACTAGTTTTATGTATTAAATTTATTGACTCTGAAAAAGTTAAACATGGAGAAACTTAAGAAATGAAAAGAGTTGATAATTATTCAGTTTTGCTGCCACTACTGGGTATCAGCTGTCCCTGTTTTATTACTGAGTATCAGCTGTCCCTGTTTTATTACTGAGATCGCATGTATGAAGAAACAGACCAGATCTCAAACAATAGTGATAGGTTAATTAATTAAGGGGAATTAAATGATGGAGGAGAAATCAAAGGAAAAGGAGCTGTGATTCTTGATTATGACTTAAGAAAACAGCAACACTGAAGGAAAAAACCAAACACTACAAAATAAGAATGTGCAAATACGACCGGTTGTTGCCTCACCTATTTTCTCCGCTGCTTGCAATTATCATTGTCCTTTGTTTTAAACTTGAGGGTAATGCTTGAAAAGCTTGAAAGGAAAGAATGTTGGTGGCTGTTGGCAAGTTGTAGAAAAATGCAGATACAAGTTCATATTCAACAAGGAATGCCAGACATCCATGATTGCACACATTCTCACTACATAACATTAAATTTTTCTTTATTGGTCAGTGCCATGATTTCATAGTCCCCTAATACAAGTATATACATACAGCTTCATTTCTGGTATCTGTCTTGTTAATTTCATCAGAAAAGGGGAAAACACAGAGAAAAATAAATTATCCATCTTACTATTTTATCTTAATTATGTTTTGGGTAATAATTAAGCGATAAGTGCATTAACTAACACTGTTCACATCAGCAAAACTGAAGAATATAGTGATTTAAATGGCAGAATTAACTCAGAGTTGGTATAAGTATTCTGGTGAACACATGAGGATTTACTGGTGTAAGCTCATTTTCATGTAGACTTAATATAAACTTTTGATGCTGTACAAGACAAGTTTGAGTCTAAGTATATAGACCCTTTACCAATTTGACATTCTATTCTTTCTTTACTTCAGAAATCAACCTTTTCAATCTCAACAAGCAACCAACAGAAGCCACAAGTTCTGTTTGGACGAGGCAATGACTGAGATAACTACTTTTCTATCAGCAATATTAGTGGTAAATTTGCTGAGTATATAAAACTTTCCCGTGTTAGGTTGGCAAAGCACCCTGCTTGGGGCTAAAGGGCCAGTTAGATGAAGAAGCAGCCTTCAAGTTTGGACAAATATAGCTTTGAATATGGGCTCCCTCTTGCACCCTAGGTGCCTAAATAGTTTCAGTTTTAAGGCTTCTTTTGGCGCCCATAATTAATTACATTGCTTAAGGTTGAAAATACGCCACTAGAATGTTAACAAGAGCAGAATTCAATTACTCTCTTCTTTGGGTTAGGATTTAAGAGAAAGATATTGGAAACAAAGGAATTGTGCCGTTGATTGAAATTATTGATCTAAGATATGTTGCAGAGGAAAAATTCTACAATGAATGATTTTATCTTTCAGCAGGAAGAAATTCTCCTGCTTTTGGCATCTGGTTCACAAAGATTGTTTTGTTCATAGCCACTATTATACATCAAATACTCTGGCAATAACTTCACATCATACTAGTTCATTCATCATACACCAATACATCCGTTTTCTATTCCCTCCAATACTTCTATTCTTTCTAGTACTGAGATGTTTAATCAGAAACATCTCTTAAGTTTTACAACTGGGAAGTTGGGTCATATCCATTAGCATGCCCATTTTTCTTTGCAATGTCACCATCTGTAACAGCGGCTCCCTCGTAATCATCATCCATGAATCTCTTCCAAAACCAGTGCTGCTTCCACACTCTCTCCGTCATCTCTTCAATCGGAACATTTTTCGTCTCCGGTATCAGAAACATTGTAAAGATTGACATGATCAGCACCCAGGCAGAGAAGAACAAGAAGATACCATACTTGAAATGGCAGAGCATCGAGAGGAAAGCCTGGGCTATAACAAAGGTGAAGAGCAAGTTGACACAAACAGTCACACTCTGGCCTGCCGAACGGGTCTCCAAGGGGAATGTTTCACTGGGGATGAGCCAACCCAGAGGCCCCCAAGACCAAGCAAAGGCTGACACGAAAGTACACACCATAACAACTACTAGGATTGCGAAGCCTTGGTGGAGATCATCAGAATGGTCTTTAACCTTGATTCCTAGAATGACTGCTATGACTACTTGAGAGAAAAACATTTGGACGCCAGCTTCAAGTAACAGCACGCGACGACCCACTTTGTCAACCGAGTAAATGGAAACAATGGTGGAGAGCACGTTGACAGCCCCGGTAATTACAGCAGAATAAAGGGAAGCATCATTGCCAAATCCCAGTGTGTCAAACAAGACCGGAGCATAAAACATGATTGCATTGATACCCGTGCATTGTTGGAAGATCTGTCCCAAGATCAACATTATCATTAGATAGCTAGTTCAATCTTTACTTCTACTTGAAGTCCTGTTCCAGAATCTGGCAATAGGGAGTTGCAATTTTTAAGTACTAACCTGCAAGGCAATTGTGATGACAATTTGGGGACGGTTCCTCCGTTTGAGGAGATTCCTAAAAGGGTGTTTCACTTGTTTAGCCACACGGCTTGCCTCAACAAGCTCAAGGAACTCGGGCTCAATATTATCTGTGCCCCGAATCTTTCTGAGTACAGCCTTTCCTTCTTCCAGGTGACCGCGCTCAATGAGGCTGTTCGGACTGTCGACCACCAGGAGGGCCCCCACGGTTAGAAGAAGTGCTGGAATGCCGGCCAATCCTAATGATAGCCTCCAACCCCATCCCCCGCTAATTCTGTTGTTGCAAAGCAAAGCATCAATGATGGTCAGCAGAAAGGCCAGAATTTAGTTGCATCTCAAAAAGGAAATGACTGATTGATGACTACTCCATAGTAAAAGACATTATTATTCTCCAAAACATGGAAATGAGCAATGATTAAGAGTCAGAGGTGTCCTATTAAAAAGCCAATCGAAGGTCCTTTTTCCTCCAAAAAGGAAAAAGCTTGCATATGAAATTTGTATTGAAAGGGTGTTGTTATCAACCCAGTAAAGAAGTATTGGCAACAAGATTGCAAAATCCTCTGTGTATCATTGCACCAAACCCTGTCAATGGCTTTTCACACATTCGATTACAACCAGGAAACTGATTTCAAAGTTCTTGGGCAAAAAACTGAAGCCAATTCATTCCTATTTGATTGTCTTTACAATATTTTCAAGGTCTTCACATTTTTAATGGCACCAGTTCCAGCAGGCTGCCAGGCTCAGATTCTTCATAAATGAATAAATGATCATATCATAGGGCTTGGCCTTGCTATGATTACCCACACTAGAGTATGGAGGATACCAATTGACCATTCAAATCTGACCATCTTAGTAAGCTAACATTCAAAACACTTGATTGGGACTAACAAAAACTTACAAAACTTCATATTTGACTCTGCCATTCCAGCCAACTAAAACGGCTAAGAGGAATAAGAGACAGCTAGCTTTTTGCTAAAAATAACCAAGTTAGACTTATCAATGGCATCTGATTTGAATTTTAGTTCGAGCCTCCCAGGGAAAATATTACTATCATCTACCAAATTAAGGTTACTTGCTTAATAAGTGTTCAATTATTGACTAACAGGTGTCAAGAAATACACCAGCGAGGAGAAGTTAACAGAGACTAACAAATTGACTAGAACTTATTAAGTATATTTTGACTAGTGAACAATTTCTGCAACAGCCAACAGGGCACGTGTACTTCGTAAACAGCAAAGCTTCGTAAAATTTTACTTCTATGTTTAAACTAATGCATGCTGATTTGACTAATTTCCGTCGTTTGCTCCAATGATATTCTAATTAATTGAAAGATGAAGAAACATAAGAGTAAGATGGGAGAAAGAGACACACTTGGCAGTCCCGTAGTTGACAAGATTGGCGAAGAGAATTCCAATTGTGACGTTAAGTTGGAATAATATGTTCAGCCCTCCTCGAATTCTTGTGGGTGCTATCTCTGATAAGAACAGTGGCACTGCCTGTTTTCCATACAAATTGCAACATGATCAACTCAGTAATATAAATAAATCCCATTTTTTCCGTATTTTAATTGAATTAATATAACTAGATATCTTTTGGATCGCATGATTTAATAGATATATATTTTTATGTACATATCTTTATCTATATATATATATATATATTTGAAGTATAATTAGATTGGAATTCTTAATAGCAATAAAAATAGACTTTGGATCCCTATAGGCACCGCTAGTGTTCCCATCAGCTTACATATGGGTTGTTGAAGCTAATTAGGTCCAAGTAAATACCCAAAAGATAAGATAAACAATTCAGATACGTACACCACACAAGTGAAGACTAGAGACAACCGAAAAAGGGCACAAGGCATCACGTAATTCATTGAAGACTTTTCAATCAAAAGATTCAAAAAAAAAAAGAAAAAAAAAAAGATTCTAAGAGCAAGAAGAAAATGCAAAGAAACTTGTCTTTTGTAGACTTTTTTGGACAAAATCCAAACTAAAAGATCTTTGTCATTTGATGCCCTTCATAAATTAAGCCAATGGAGAGGAAAAAAGGGTCACGATCACATGTATAAAACGTCAATCCACAGAATATATAATATAAAGCTTAAAATAAACAAACTGAGGTGATGACTAAGACTTAACAAGCCTAAATTAACAAACAAGATTTAAATAATTTAATGTAATTATCAAGGCGTAGTTAATTAATTAATCAATTAACCAATAAACCAACAAAAAGTTGGAATTTAGCACTAGCTACAGGCTTTATATAGGAGCAATTTATTAATATAGGATTGGGTCATAAAAGGTCGGTCCACAGTTCTTACAAAACTAAGCCCACCGACATGCTCAAGATAACTCTATAGCTACGTGGTGACATCGGATTGCCGGAGACGTAATAAAAATGTAAGAACTCTGGGAACTGTGAGGTTTAATTTCGTAGGTCTCTCATAAGCGATAATTCAAATTTCAAATGTTACTATTAACATCGTAGACTAATTAAACACATGGAAATTATTAGTATTATTATTATTTTTGAAAGGGAGATTTTAATTAAATGATGTTGATAAGGAGGCTACCCCACCATATGGAGACAAGACAAACCAAAACCAAAACGCGTTTCTGCCTTACCTTAATTTGTTTTATTAGTCTGCTCTATATTTACCAATTTCACATTGACTCAACTCCAGGGACTTGCGTCAATAGTACAAAATTTGACTACTTTGAAACAATTATGTAAAAATAAACAAATAAAATCAAAACTGTACCTGGTTAGCAAAACCAACTCCACAACCAAGCAAAATCCTGCCAATAATAAGCATGGCGAGGTCTTGAGCGGCGGCATTAAGAATGACACCGGCGATGAAGAAGAAACCGGCAATCAACATGGTGGGGCGGCGGCCGAGATTCCTAGTGGTATAGGAGGCGAAAAAGGTGGCCGTTAAACCGGCCAAATAAAGGGATGAAGTGAACAATTGCAGGCCCTGATTATCATATTTGCAGTAATTCCCATTGATGCCCGGGTCTTTTGTTCTGCGATATACCACTGGGAAGAATTTTTCCAGGAACTCCGGCATAGATGTAACTCCACCTATATCATCCATACAAAAAAGTAAAGTACAATTGATTATTGAATTCAATTATTTATTTTTTCTTGCTTGGGCTCACCACTAATATATAGTATGATTGATGTATAATTACTTTAACAAATACACTATATATATATCAATAATTTCAATTCATAAGGTAAAAAAAAAGAATTAGCATAAAGTGTGGTTACATATATATTGACTCTAGAATCAGTAATTTTCATTTTTGGTTACAGAATCAATAATTTGTGTACTTTGAAAATTGGGCAAGAAGGTTGCCCCAAAAAAAAAAAAAGATGGGTAAGAAGGTAATTTCGGCGAAATGAACGTATTGCCAACGAAGGAACAAGAAACGGATTAAACAACTACCGGGCTCCACTAACTGCCGTTTCACAGACTCCTACGGCAACGGTGTTATGATGCCAAGGCCCAAAGAGACAACAGATTTCCGAAACTGCCCTTGTCTCCTAAAACATACTATAGTAATTGATCAAAGTCCAGACTCCCACTTTGGTGGGAGAAAAAGCTTCTTTTTTATTTCCCTTTCACAAATTTAAATCTTGATAAAATCTTAAAATGGTTTTTTTATTTCTTACTTTTCCTAATCACGAATCAGTAATCAGTAATCAACCGACAACCATAGCCAAAAAAGAAATATTTTTTAAATAAGAAGTGTAAAATTAAGAAACAGTACAAAAATATATAAAAGATGTGTTCATGCTTTCACAAAAGGGTATTCCTTGTGTTTATAATAAAACAATGGAAAGGAGCCTTTAAAATGGTTTAAAGAGGGAAAAGGGTTCCACGTCTTTTCCATTAAGTATTTATTAATCATCATCATCATCATCTAAACTTTTATTTCATGCAAAAACCATATTATGCAAATAATAACAAGAACAATATATTTACCAGAGACACCGACGTCGTAACCGAACATGAGGCCACCGGTGGCGGCCATTATACAAGAAACGATGACGATAGGAGTGACCTTAGCTTCGAACTCCACCCCCGACGGTGCCACCGTCGAGAATCCACCTCCTGGCATCTTTGCTATACTAAATTGATACCACCTCGAAAGCAAAGGTTTTCCTTTTCTTTCTTTTTTTTCTCCTTTTTTGTTTTCTCTCAGGTAGTAGAAGAAGAAGAAGAAAAGGAAGTGAGAGTCTACGTCTAGACTTATCAAATGGAATAGGCAAAGAGGGGAGGAGGGGGGTGAGAGTTTATATAGAAGTCGAAGGCACAGTGAAAAACACCTGCACGAGGTACGAAATGGATGACGTGGTGGGTCACCACCACCAGGATCTTTACACGTGGATATTGTCTGTGGATTATCTAATTTTCCCTTTTACTGCTGGGTTTTTTAATTTTCTTTGACGGCTGGTTAGTCAACCAACGGCACTTAATTAAGATTCATTTCTGTGCTTGTATTACTGTTAATTGAAGGTTTAAGCCTTAAGGACTTTCTTTTTGCAATATTTTATCTACGCAAAGTGTGAAAATGATGAAGAGGATTTTAGCTTTATAACTACTATTAACTATAAAAGCATAATTAAAGATTAAAGAAAAGAAAATGGGAAGGAAAAATTGATAAGATCAAAAACAAAGTTGTTGACCCAATGTGTTAATGGATGTTGAAAAGGGGAAACAAAAAATTAAGTAAAGGCGAAGAAAACCATGGGGGGGTTTTGGTTTCGTAAAATGGGGCCTCCATGTTTATCCATAGGATGGGAAAATGTGTCTTGGCATTTAACACCACCTACTTATCTCAAAAAAAAAAATCACCTACTACATTTCTCCATTAACAATTACATTTACGTTTGCCCCGTTTGATATAGTTTAATTTTGCTTTTGCCACTTCCTCCGTAGATCAGTACGTACGTATGATGATGTAGGGCAATACAGCATTTTCCTTCTGCCAATTTGAATAGAACAGCTTGGAATCAAATATTTTCTTTTGATTTTGAGGTAGCTGGGTCCTTATCTATGGGATTTTTGTACAAAATTGTGGCTGGCCACGCATACAATTAATTTCAAGCGACAAATACTTAAAGTGCTAATCACAATACTAATCTCTCCGCAAATTTAGAAATAATTGCTAATAATCTCATAGAGTTTGTCAAGCTATAGATGAATATGGTGATATGTACGTAGTTAATTAATTATGGTAAGCATGCATTTTGCTTTTTGATGTGTAGCCCTAAAAAGAAAACTTCAAAAATCTACTACATATTCTCGGGGACTAGGAAGATGTATTAAAGCAGGATATTTCATAGGAAAAGAGAGCAAATGTGTGAAGATAAAAGAAGGATATTTTGCGGGATTCTTGCTGTTTCTCTTCATCTGCCTAACGAGAGCACGTCTGGTATGAGAGGGACACCATTTTAGTTACAAACTTTGAGACAATTAATGAAAAAAGCTCAAATTCATGTTCTTACATTTGCGATGGAATAAAACCAAAGAAAAAAAAAACCTCAAATCTGTTTAATTTATATATAATGACACAGGATTAATGCACGTTGGGCCAAATGTGAAATGGGGTAGGGCTTAGTTTTGAGAAAGTCCCCAACGTGTTGAATATAAGTACATGTCGGTATCGATCTCTCATTCTCAGCTAATTTGATTTTTGCTTTTGGTTTTGTTAAAATCAAAACCCAAAAGGCCAAAACCTTGGGATGAAAACACAAGAGAGGATATGTCGCATTCAGAAATGTTAGCAAATGCACTAAAATAAACCCACTTTATATTTGTGGACCATTCTCGGTTGCGCAATTTGCAAATTATTAGTTAGGACTATCAACAGTTTTGGGTGTGAAAACTACAGCCTATCTTTTTGTGGCATATGCTTTGAACAAAACCTCAAGCAACTCTAGCTTTGAGGAACTTGCCAGGATGCTTGCCTGCCCAACTTGAAAATTCCAAGTCCACCTACTCGAAACAGTTTAAAAGTCTTAAGAATTTTAAGAGACAAAGTTCTATATATGCAAAGATGCTTGAAAGCACTTTTTTGTTAAATGGACTGATAAAGACATCCACATAATTTAATTTATTAGGGCAGAGTCATGTGTATGAGATCAAATTAATCTCATCATCTTTATACCCAAAATAAAAGGAAACGAAACGAAATTTTCTACTTTCATCATGTAACTCAATCATTGGACCAACAATTGATAAAATTTCTTATATTGCAGACAGGTATGTAAAATCTTTTGCTGTGCTTTTGATTTGCATGAGCGCCACAAACATTGGACCATCGTGCTCTCGCAAATTCGGTTGATTCGTTGCACTTTTGGTCTTATGCATTCTAACCCGAAATTCAAAGCCTCATGATCCATTGCTCATGAATGCTGATTTGGAAACCAACCAAAATAGCAACCACTTTAAACATTGAACCAACGACATTCCTTTGTTTTCCACCAAAATAAAGTAATAAGTGAGAACAGCCCGAGTATTATTCGTATGTGTCACACACAATTGGTTGTGATAGTTATAAAGATACTTAGTAGTAATCAAGTTTTTTATGTTCAAAATTTCAAGAAAAACCATGATTTATTACTGAATAATTAAACCATTAATTTGTTAATCTCACATATTTTTGCTCTTCTACATACAGCCATTTATATGTTATCCATTAATCACAGGTTGATTGTTGAGTGGCCATTATATATTTCCATGGATTGACATCAGCATCCTCACGTCTACCACAGAATAGAAAGGGCTATCTGAGTTTCGCTAATTAAATTTAAGAGAGTTTTAAGGTGATGCGGCTTCTCTTTATAAACGTTCAACATGTGCAAATTAATTATTTGATTATCAAATTTTTCCAAATCCTTAAGTCCCTTTGGTAATACAGTGCAGTGAGAACGGTGGAATTTTGTGCTTTGAATGATTGTACAATCCATAAAATAGTCTTTAAGTGTAAGTTGTAATGAGATGTAATTGTCCACATGAATTAGAGAAAGTTATATATGGTGAATAACCGCATAGAAGGAGCTGCGGTGTGTAATATCAGTGCTGCCACCAACAATCTCACCATCATTGTCAACAGCTATGGAGTTACTAAAAGGAGGCTTAAACAATTTTGAAACCACCACCCAACCAAAACCCGAGAGAGAGAGAGAGAGAGAGAGAGAGAGAGAGAGAGAGAGAGAGAGAGAGAGAGAGAGAGAGAGAGAGAGAGAGAGAGAGAGAGAGAGAGAGAGAGAGAGAGAGAGAGAGAGAGAGAGAGAGAGAGAGAGAGAGAAAAGAGAAGATGTTATACTAGTAACATCAAATTTTTGATGATTGACATTATCTAGTAATTAAATGCAAATTGCACTTAATTAAGGTATGAGTCATAAATTATTTTGCAGCACATTCCTCTGAAATGATATTTTACTTTTCTTATTCCGCATGTGATCCATCAGCTAAAACCTGTGATGCCTAAGTTGTCTGGAAAGGTCAGAATCTGATAAACGATTTTGATTATTGAAATGTTTTCTTGACAATTATATATATATATATATATATACAGAGTAAGAAAACAATAAATTAAAAACCATATTTTTCCTATTCTGTTCTTTGGGTCGTTTATCATTTTCAATTTTTCATCTTAGATCGAAGGGTCATTGAGAAGGAAAGAGCCGAGAGGGGGAGGCGCGGACGGCGCCAAAATTGACCACAATTTTTGTGTGGTTTGGTTTCCAAAACAATGGAAGGGAAGCACAGAGTTTATTGAACTTTTTGTTGGCTTTGGGTGTTGACTGTTGATAGAGAGCTTTGTCGTTTTGGATAAGATAAGGAAGAATTCACGGGAAAGTAAAGCTTCAAATTGATTGGTGAGAGTACGGCTTTTCCAAAATTCGCAGCCGAAAGCTGGAAATACTAAAACCTCCAATTCATGCACGCATTGCTGCTCATCTGTCAGACTTGGAGTAATTGGGCATCTCTGGTCAAAGGCCGCCCATTTCAAAAGGATATATACATATAGATGTTCAATGGGTTTTCTTAATTTTTGACTTTCCCTCAACACCTGGCCGTAGCTTCAATTTCAACTATACTGCATGTCGAGCTTGAGCCCTAAAAAATGTCAAATGATTATCTGGTAATCACAAATCCTAATTGCAATACAGCAAAGAATTAATCATTTATGCTTGCAAAAGGTTATTCAGATTAACATATACTAATTTTTAATTAATTCAATAAATTAAAAGGGAGATTTTCTTCAAGTTCTCTGACTCAGAAAATCACAACCACTTACCTCCACCATCATTTTTTATGGACTTTTAGGTGTAGATGGGAGATATATATAACAATCGATTATTAATGTTGAAGATGTTGCTTTTTGAAGATTTTGGGTTCCCCAATTTTGCTTTTTTTTTTTTCCCCTTCGTCTTATCTGTGTTGATGAATGATGATGGGATGGGCATGAGACACGAATAAGTGTAACTCAAGTTAATTATATGGAGTAACAATTATATGATGTTTGAAAAATTGGTGATGCCAAAGTGCAAAAACTTTGGAAGAAAATGGACCTTCATATCTAGAACTAGAGGTGTTCATGGGCCGGGTTTGAATAAAAATTTGTTAAAAACTTTGCTTGTCCAAGCCCGGTCAAGCCCGACAATTCGGGCCTATTCTTTTGTCCAAGCCCTACCCTAAAATATTTATGAAAGTCCGAGACCCGTCCAAAAGTCAGTTTTTAATTTTTTTCTTATACTAATTTTAAAAATTAAATTATATTAATTTATATTATAAATAAAAGTAAATCAATACATTTAAAAAATTATTATCTAAGACAATTTTTACAAAGTTAACAAAGTCTAAATACTAATAATATTTAAAAGTATCAATATCATATAAAAAAAAAGAAGAATAACACATTAACAAATAAAATAAATATATAAAAATATATTTATATTAAATCAATAGTAAAACTGGTTTGGCCGGGCTCGGGCTTTTATACTTATAACCAAGCCTGGCCTATTTTCTAAACGGGCTTATAAATTTTGTGCAAATCCGACCCTTAAATTTAAAATTATTGTCTAAACCCTCCCAAATATCAGACGGGCTTTTGAGCTCGGGTGGGTAACCCAGTCCTTGGACAACTCTATCTAGAACCATTGTCCTCTTTCTTAATTCAATTTTACTTTTTATTATTCTTGTGGCTCAATAGTAAATACACTAAATTAACCAGCAAAAGCCCATAATGCTAGAATACTTACATTATGGACTCATTAAAGCCTTCCTTCTTGTACCTTCCTGAAGCCCAATAAACATGTAAGAGTACCAACCCATATCCATTAGACCATTTTTCCTTTCAAACAAAAGGCTTGTTTTGCCTATTTATTGGGATATTTATGGAAGTTACACTTTATTAGGTAATAATTGAATGGCCTCATTCATATAGAAATTTCGCATTTTATATTAAGAAAAAGGAAAACCATACCTAATATATGTCTTGGTAACGTTTTGCTTAATCTCCTTGCATTGCACCAACCCATCCATGTGCATTGCACAGTTTCTTTCAGGTAACATAGCACTAACTCTTTTTTGTATTTTAGGTAACATATATTAATTAAGCATTTTAAGGGACCCAAAAAACTCTTATCACGATATTCATGACAAGTACCTGTACATATATTAAGATTCTTGAGGATATTTTAAAGATCTTATACAAACTTGGAAAAATATTAGGGTTACTTGTCAAAAGACTCGTAAGATCACTTTGTAGCTTTCTTTTCCTTTGTTAGCTATTGCAATAAAGGGTGGCACAGCACACTCCTTTTGAAAGCTAAGGCACCCCAAAGTTTGGTACGTTCATCTAATAAAAGTTTATAAATATCTTTGAAACATTAACTTTTTAATGTGTGTTAATGTGTCTTTAAATACCCAAAAAAAAACTCATTTATAAAGTAAATTGTTACTATAAACGTGATTATCATGGAATTAAACAAATGAATATTTCTATTAATTCTGATTTAGACACGATATTCTGAATACCGTATATGAATTATGTTATTGTAATTGGTGATGTGGTTGAATGAATGGAGAAATTATAAAAGGGAAAATTACATTTTACTATAGTATTAAACAAAAAAATAATTGCAAGAGGGGAAATTACAGAATAATTATTTGTCCAGCACCTACCTTCTCTTTGCTCCCTCCCCTAATGGCTATCCGTGACGTGCCATTTTGTCTTGCCAAGAGACATTTTTTTATTTGTTCTGTCCAAATTCGACAAAATATCAGTACTTTTATAAACAATCACATGTTAAAATCCTGATTTGCTGATGGTAGTCAAATTGGGTATGGCTTAATAGGTTTCCTGAAATTTAGGTATCTAGCTGAACGAATCTGTCGAGATAAATATCTGTGCCAAAAATGGAGATAAAAGTTATGGAGCTTCTGCTAAATTAGCATAAAGATTTGTTCATTTGTCAAGAAAATCTCATCAGCTGCTGTTGGACGGGAATCTTTCTTTCCCGTGTAATTTGGCAACCTTCAATCTTCAAGCCAACAGGATTACATGGCTTTTGAATTTGAACCCTTTCTTCTTCCTTAAAAGTCTCATGGAATGTGCAGCAGCATCTCAGCCACGTGATCATGGGGGATTGAGAATTGAAATGGACTTCAATTTTCCACTTTCCTTCACTTTAATGATTTTGTGTAAATCAAGCCCACTGTTGGACATGAATTGGGCTGACTTCACCTCTCTGTTTCTTCCTTTCTCCAGCGCCCCCACATGCTCCCATCCAGCCCAATAGTGACTTCAAGAGAGGTAGTCAGTCGTGTAAGCTATATTATCTTCTCCGATTCTAAAAGGTATTTCCAGGAAAATCTCAGGGTCGACGAGAGTTTCCAAGTTATTGGGACATTCTACTTGTGGAAAGCAATCAATCATTATCCAAAGGACTTGATCCCAAAAGAGGTAAAAATGCTGAATAAAATTACTATAATCATCTTTCTTTGTTATCCATATGCTCTCTATTTTCCCCATTGGACAGCCCAAAAGGGATCTCTATATCAATATTCTCCCCAAATTTCCAATTTTTCTAGATTTTCATATCCAAATGTTAATATCACTTACAGCGTTCTGTTGACCTTCTGTGTTGGTTTACAACTTTTGCTTATGTTCATAAATGTTTGGGTGTAATTTTCAGTGGCTTCAGACTTGGAAACTTCGTGACCAATTTGCACTATAATTAAAAAATAAGTAAATGGAATAAATTATTAATACTAGCAACTTGATCATTATCATAAATTTCATACTGTTAGTAAACAATAATTGGGTTTACTGTGCATCTTTTGAATATAATTGACCTATTTATATACTTCTTAAGCTTAATTATTGTGTTAACAAAATAACTTGAAAAAAAGTAAAAAGCGAAAATAAATCATGCCACTTTTTGGTATCAATCCCTAGTATCCATAGTTACATTGAATCTTAAGTAATCCGGATTTGAGTCGTCTTGCATTAATCAACAACTATATTATATACATACATACATATATACATATATACATATATATATATATATATAGAGAGAGAGAGAGAGCAATTACTATCTTTTTTGTGCCAAGCTACCATATAAAAGCCTATTCCTTAATCACTATTTAAGTTTTTTTTTTTTGTTTCCATCTATCAAATAGGATAGAAAGAAAATTAAATGTAGCATTAATAAATCACTAATTAATTAATTAATAGCATTAATTATTGCTCCCTTTACTAATCTCCACTTTGTAAGGCACTTTAGCTTGCCCTAGATGTGATTACACGTGTGAATCGCATTTACGTGGCACCTTCGCACGTGTATATATTTGTTTTGGTCAAAATTCCTAAAGAGAAAAAACATAAGCATTTGATCCTCTTTGTCCCTTAGCATGAGCTTGGATCTTGCGTGATTTAATTATGTTTTCTATTTAATTTTTTAATTCCTAAACTTATTTATTTAACTAATAGAGCATTGAGCTACTTGTCCTGCGCCACTACCACAATTAAGTTAATTATTTTTAAGTAATAAAAAATGAATTAATCACGGTAAGGGTTAGGTCAAAATAATCCAAATTCCAATAGATTGGAATAAATTAAAAAAAAAACTAAAAGAGTTTTTAATTAATTCTTGAGACTTTCCTTTAGGAAATGTTATTTTAATGTAGTTTGGAAAATTAAAAGTAAAGGTTAGGCTCCTTTTCTAGGCTCAATGTTCGGACGGATACATAGATAAGAGCATGAGAAGGCGTGGCAAACTTTGATTACTTAATAAAAAATTTAAAATATTATTATTTTATTTGTTCAAAATAATTTATTAAAAAAAAGGGAGATAGATAAATATACAAAGTTGTGAAAAAAGTCACTGTATGATACTACACGCCTTGTCCCACCTTGTGGACTTTTCCTCGTACATTTTTGGTTTCTTTATAAAAACTGCACCGTCGAAACTTGTATACTCACGAAAGTAAATAGTACAAATTTTTTCTTAAATTTGGCTCAAACCAATCAAATATCTAAATTAATACCGTGTTTTAATATAATTAACATAAATTTTAATTTTTGATTAAAAACATAAAATTCAATTTAATCTAAAAGATTAAGTTGAAATATAAATATAATAAATGGATTTTTATTTTCAAAATTCTCATATAATTTTTCAAATAAAAGGACATGTGTTTCATCAATTAAAATTGATAATTAAATAGATCTAAAACATCTGATCCGATATGATAATAATTATAGAAAATTTTCAATGATCGAATCTAATTTTAATAACTGATATTTAGTAATTTTGATGTTATTAATAAGTAATTAAATTACGTTGATCAAAATTCCTATACAAATAATAATATTGTGCAATTACCACAACAAATGGGTCTTTTACTGTCAGCTTACTTACTTTAACTTAACTAATAATATGAGTAGATCTATTAAATTTTTTTAATACATCTATCTAGTAACAAAATTATATAGTACTATAAAATTCCATGATGATGCAGTAGGTGAATTTTTTTTTAATCAAAACAATTGTTCACAATCATGAAAATTTTGCAAACATTTATTTAATTTTAATTTTAATTTGTGTTAAGGAAAAGACCCCACATTGCTTCTTTGCCATGACGGCAAATCTAGGCTTTATTAATGTAGTAAAATGGAAATAATATTAAAAAATAAATATACTAATGGTAAAATCTGTTACTAGTAGATGGTAGTAGTATTATTATTAATTTATTATGCAATATATAAGATCCTACCTGGCGTTTAAAATTGGCAGACAATCCAAACTAAAGTATTTTTTTTTATTTCTATTAGTATTTTATTACTTAATGATTCTTAGCTGTTTGCAAATATTGAAATGCTATATTATTATATATATATATAAAATACCAACTCTTGTTGTGATATCTTATTCATTATTTAATCGAAGATGGTGAGTCCAGCAAGAAGGAAGTAGGGATAGGCCACAATGTGGTGCCCCTTTTGGCCACTTACCATTCATTTATTTTCCCTTTTTTGCCCCATAGCTTATAGTAATTCATTTCATCTCATTTATTTATTATCCAATCCATGTTACATATTTAAAGCTCATCATATGACCTTCTTTCAATACCAAAAATATTGAATACTTTTATTTATTTTCCAAATTGGCTATAGTAAATAAGTTTTGTTTACAATTTTCAACTTTACTAAATAACAAGTAGGATTAGATAACTATCAAAATTTTCATTACTTAATTAATATTTATTTATAAAAGAAACTTATCAGTTACTATTTGATTTCATTTGTGAAATTTTAAAATTTTACAACAACAGCAGTTGTGATTATAATCCCAAAATAAATACTTATACTAGATGTCTAATATCATTTGAGTTGGTCACATCATGACATGAGAGTGGAGGGCGGAATTCTTTTTTTTTTCTTTATAATTATAATGAAAATACAAAGAAGGTCAATTCATTTCCTCAAAAAAAAAAAAAAAGAAGGTCAAATTCATTTTCGGGTCTATGATGAATTCATCATCCACAATTAATTTTGCTCATCTTGTATAAATCAAGTTGAAATTTAATTAATATATAAAACCCAACAAACACATTTTACAAAAGTTCATGAGAGGAATATACCAATCCAGACTTCCATTATCGAAATTTTAAATTATAATTTGTCCTTTAGTCTGGTCTTTAATATATACCCCAACTTTTAGATTAGTTTCAAACCCATTTTAAATGCATTTTTAGTAATAATAATATCATAAATGAAGTAACAATAGCTAATTATAAATTAATCAATTGGCCCCTTCAATTTTATACTAATTTATAGTCTATGGTAATTTAAAAAAGGTCAAATGGATTAGTAATCAATAAACCTTTATCTATTGAATTGATTATTTTAATTAGGGTAAGATTAACAAGTAATGGGGATAATGGGGTGGGTGTGGGGTGTTCTTTCTTTCATGTTCGTTGACGGCTAGGGTTAAGCATACGGTCAGGGAGTCTGCCACGTAAGACTGAAGACGTAGCACATTGTTGCACACGTGGCACACCTTGGGGATTTCACGATAGCGAGGGAGCAAAGCGACAAAAGGTGGAGAAAGGGATCCATTATGGTGGGTCAACCATTTTCTTGGTGGGTCCCGTATTCTAACGTGGCCACAATGGTCTCCCAAAATTTAATTTCTTTCTTTATTTTAGTAATAACAGTATTTTTTTTTGTAAAATAAAATTTCTTACTCCAGGGTCTTGATAAAATGACGTCCTCGTGCAAGAAACTCTTCACCACTCAAAAGTTGCAAGTGGAGACAATGAATATCTAATCTTCTAATAATCTAATTAATTTAATCGAAAACCAAAAAGGGTTTGCCCACCTGCCACGTCATTAAATGCGTGAAATACCCTTGTCGTATTATCCTTTCGGCCCTTTTCTTTTTTATTTTCCCTTCTTATCTAAGATATTTTTATTTTTCCAGTTTGTGACCACGAAAAAGCGGAAGGGTAGCCAATAACAAGATCCGAGGCGACGAATAAGCGGGGAGCATAAAACACGTGTCGAGTGCATAGGACGACAGGTAATGAGTGCGACGCAACCACGTCGGATTGCTTTTAGTAATATATATATAAATTATTTTCTCTCTCTTTGCACGTTTGTGAAATGTGAATCCCGCTCGAAGCGCGTGGGGGTAAAAGCGTCGGGGACTCGGCGCTTTTATATCCATTTTTAACTGCGCGGTGAAATTTGACCGAGCGAGTAGGTTTCCGACTTTTTTTTTTTTTGGTTGTTTCTTTTAAACAATGTTTGCTAGTGGGTCCCTATTACACGTCATCACAAGCTGCCACATCTTGCGAAAGTGACAATAGGCCAACGCGAGGAAATAATTTCTAGATCGGCAGCTGACTGTGGGGCCTGTGTTCTCGGAAGTTCCGTGACCGTGACTCGAGTTCCCTACCTAGCATCACAGCCGTCGAATCGATTCATCGGACGGTGTAGATCAGGCTCGCTGATCGACAACTACGAGCCTCCTGGTTCGGTGCCAGCTCGGACATGTTTGTTCGTTGGGAATCTGGTTACGGGTATATTTTCTTTAAAAGGGATGCTAGTGCCACGTCAGATCATGATCCAAGGGCTACCAAAGTTGCTTTTGCTGGTCACATCCAATTTGCTCCGTCGATTGACTATTTGAGTGTTTTCCGTGGGCCCACTCCTGTCAATTTTTTATTTTCGCCAATATAAAAGGAGTTATAAATTCGATTAGCAAATAATTATTAAAAAAACCACTCTACAATGAAACGTGGAACCGAAATTATGATTTGACCGGTTGGAACGATATTTTCTGCGGTCACCTAGATTCCTTGTGATCGCCATGTTGCTTTTACCAAGGTCTTTGCAACCGGTAATAGCCGGTCATGACATCTCCTTGGGGGAATTCAGGAGGCCTCCCTCCATCAGTTGATCGTGATTCGTGGGAAACAGTCCCCAGCTCCTCAGTCTTACCCTCATATACTAATACTAATACCATATATAATAATATACTCCTACTATCATCGTCCTTTTAATAGATAATAATAGAAATAGATATATTTATTATTTTAGTGCAAAAAAAATTAATATATTTATTTAGTAGTATTTATATTAATATTTTTATTATAAAAAGTTAAATTATTTTTTAGTGAAACTTACGGAAGCTTGAGAGGGAAGAAAAATTAGATCACACGTGGCAGGGTGGCAGAATAATAATACAGAAAAAAGGTTTAGAGCGTATTAGAAACCACTAAACCAACAGGTCAGATATTGCCATGTTGGTTTAAAGCACATGAAAACCGTTGGATATGTCGAGGAATCAACGGTGACGATCTGAGCATTTATTGCAGTCATCGATCGTGGCCGTCCATTAGCTTTTGGAGTGGGTTTCGCTGTGAGTGAAATAGCGAGATGAGGATGAGATTATAACACAAAAAAGAGGAAGAGAGAAGGAGAAGAAAGATAGAGAGAGAAAAAATAAGAGAAAGTTAAGATCTTTAACGTTTGACAGGTTTGCTTCAATACAAGATCTTTGAAAACTATTTGAATCGGTTTTCTCGTCGGAGACAAACACCGGAGCTCATTTCCGGCAAATTATGATAGCTTTCAGGCGATTGACTGATGAGTGATGCGATTAGTCTCGGTTTTATAACAACGATTCTAATACCAGCAAAACGAGTTAATTTACAGAGATGGATAGAACCAGAGAAGCGAGGAGAGTCACTATGGCCGCCGCCGCAGCTACAAATGGCCTTTCACGGCGGCGGCATAGAAGTAGCTCTCTTAGAGACTCACCAGGTCTCGAAATCAGATCTGTCTTTTTTCTTTATTTCTTTGACGGTGTGGTCTTGGTTAATTTTCTTATTTGTGTTTTTGTTCCTATTATGTTGGTGCAGAGGATGATGGACCGGTGGAGTTGCAGGAAACGGCGCGTTTAAGGGATCGAAAGAAGGATCGAGATCGAGAAAGGGAAAGGGAACGAGAACGGGAACGGGAACGAGATAGGGAGCGAGATAGAGAGCGGGATAGAGAAAGAGAAAGAGATCGCTTGAGTAGAACGAGTAAAAGAAGAAGGGGAGATAGGTTGATAAGTAACAGAGAAGATGGAGGCGATGACAGTTCTGAAGATAGCGTAAACGACGACGAAGATGAAGACGACGAAGACGGTGGTGGAACTACCGGCGGTGGAGGCTCCGTTCGGATGCTTCCTCCCAGCAGCACCACCGGGTCTTTATCGATGTCAACTCATCATCATCATAATCATCATCACCAGCAACATCAGCAACATCAACAACAGCAGCCGCAGCATCAACATCGGAAGAGCTTTCCGCCGCCTGTGAAAGTTCTTAGAACGACGCCACCAGCGGGGGCGGCGATGGCTACCAACACGACTACATCGTCCACGTGGAAGGCCGCCGATGAGATGATTGGCGTGTCGGTGCCTAGAAAAGCTCGGTCAGGTAGAGAGGTGGAAGAGATTAACGAAATTCAGCCGTTTTTTCTCTGTTAGCCAGTCTTCTTCTTTTGAATTCACTGGTGTGTTCTTTTTTCATTTAATTTTATCTTCTTTCAGCTTCTACTAAACGGTCCCATGAATGGGCATCAAGTGGCGGTGGCGTTATAAGTGGAGAACAAATTCACCGTCAAGCTTCCACTTCGCCGGTGAGAACAGGTGTAGCTGGGACGTTAACGTCATCGTCTCCAGCTCCAGCCCCAGCTCCAGCTCTAGCTCCAGCATCTCCATCTTCTTCCAATGCTTCTATGAGGAAGAAGATGGTCAGTTATCTATTAAAATCTCACTCTCTCCTTTGTTTTTTTGGGGCTTCGTTTTTGTTCAATTTAGTGACGAAGGTTTCGTTTCTGATGTAGAAGCCTAACGGACCGAAACAGAGGCCACCTAAATCGTCTTCCAAATCTCCATCTTCAGCTCAGGAAGAGATTGAGATCGAGATTGCGGAGGTTCTATATGGTTTGATGAGGCAGCCGCAAGTCCCATCTAAGCAAGAAATAGCAGGGAATGATTCCGTTAAGTTTGATTCAAGAGAAGTTAATAAACCCAATAATGATGCTAAATCAAGAGTCTCTTCACCGATCTCCAACTCCCCATCAACTCTTCCTCAATCTTCTTCCATTTTGCCATCAAATTCCAACTCCTCTGCTACTCCTATGTCTGCAATTGGTTAGTTTGAAGGAAAGCAAAAGCTTTTTTCCTTTTTAGCAATTGGTTAAATAGTTTTTGATTATGGTGTTGTTTTGCTTCTGCAGCTCCAAAGAGGAAAAGACCGAGACCGGTGAAGTATGAGGATGAGACGACGACAGCAGCACCTCCTATCTTCCCTGTTAGGAATAGTTCCATTTCGTCTACGACAACTAAGGTTGAAATCGATCAACCAGCCAAAGTTGAAGCTTCTTCTCCTCCGAATTTGGAGAAGAACTCGGGATCCGTGGCTGAAAATGGTGGGGGTTCCTATGAATTGATGAATTCTTCACAAGCTGGACCAGCTTCATCTGAGCTTGTTCAGGCTGAACCAGTGAAGGAAGAGAAAAACAATCTGGTACAGGATTCTAAGCCTTTGACTGAAGAATCCGAGAGCAGAGATATCGGTATCGGTAAAAAGGAAGAGTCTCAATCGCCAAAGAAGGAATCTTCACCAGCTCCTGCTAATAATCCTTCTTCCGCGAGTCTCCGATTGGATGATGAGCGTGAGAATTTGACAATGACAAAAGCGTGAGCATCATTTCTTTCTACCCTTTTCTTCTTTTTTGGGGGGGTTGAATTTGGAAGGTCTGAAATATTGCCTAATGAGCGTTTGGCGTTTCAGGAATTCGATGGTTTGTCAGATTGAGAGCCAGCGAGAAGAGAAGTTCCAGATAGATCTGATGGTGTGGATCCTGTTTTTGTTTGAAGATCCAAGCTTTTTCTCCCCATGTCTTGTCGAAATTCTAAGGGTTTTTTTTTTTGGTTTTAGGCTCCTCCGCCATCCAGATCATCCCCGGAAAGGGATGGTGATAACGATTTTGGGGGTTCAGATCCTAAACCAGTGGTCACAGATATGGAATTAGTGAGTCACCCAACTGTCAGTCATCATGCGGTTTGATATTGTATCATCATAAATTAATGGTTTTATTTTTGTTGTTATTATGCAGGAAATGAAGTCTATCGTCAAGGAAGATGATAAAAGAGTGAAAATTGGCAAGGAGAATGTTAATGTGGAACCTGAGGATAATAATAAGAAGGCCAAACTTATTGCCGAAGAGGCTGAATCACATAAACTGGTTATAAGTAAAGAAAGGAATATTGATCTTCAGCTTGATTTGGAGAAATCTGATAGAGATAGTGCCTCAGGTAGTGTGAGTGCGAACAAGCCCATTCACCATGTTCAAAAGCCGCAGCATCAACAACCCACTCTAGATAAAACTGGTAAAGTTAATCCTCCCATTTTTTTCTTCTCTTTTCCGGAAAATTTCCCCTCTTCTTCTGCTGATGATCTGGAGTTTTTTTTTTCGCGCTTCCTTTGGCCTTCTACAGCACAATCTGGTTCTTTGCCTTTGCCGATGTCAATGGCTAGCTGGCCTGGTGGACTTCCTCCAATGGGGTATGGCTGGTTCGACTCTGATATTGGTTTTGTGCTTTTTGGGCATCAGCAGATCCAGTCAGTGATTTAGATGTTTTAATGGGGGAATGACTTTTTTTTTCCCTTTTTCCCCAGATACATGGCTCCTTTACAAGGTGTTGTATCCATGGAAGGGAGCGCTGTATCTCCAGCAGCAATTCAGGCATGCCACTGTGTTCTTTCTTATTTTGACCGCATTGACTTCTTCTTTCCGCTTGTGCTAAGTTATCTTAAAATTCCGAATTTTTGCAGCCTCCACATTTGCTTTTTTCTCAACCAAGACCAAAGAGATGTGCAACCCATTGCTACATTGCTCGGAATATTCTTTATCAGCAGCAATTTATGAAGATGAATCCTTTCTGGCCAGCAGCTCCAGGTTCAGCTTCACTGTACGGGGCGAAGGCTTGCAATCTAAATGTTGTGCCCCCTACAGAATTGCATGGGAGCATTCCCGGAAGAGGTGCGAATTCCGCACAAGAAAAGGGGCAGGCTCTTGCAATTTTTCCTGGTCATGTGGGCAAAGAGAAAGGTTCTCAATCTGCTGCAAACATGGACTCTACGCAGAGAAAGCAAATACTGCTGCAGCAAGCTCTACCTCCAGGAGCACCCAGTAATATCCTGGTATGCTCTTAACTCAAAAGTAACCTCCTTTTTTCTTATTTATTTTTTTCTGTATGGTCCGGGGTTGGGTTGTGATATTTACGCAATTCTATATCTGGACGGCCTTTTCTGAAACTTTGGTTTTTTTTTTCCTCCTGTATTTGATTTCAGCATGGTCCTGCTTTTATCTTCCCACTGAGCCAGCAACAGGCTGCTGCTGCTGCATCAGTGCGACCAGGGTCTGTGAAGTCTCCTGCTGCTGCCAGTAGCAATCCTTCATCAAGTGCACCTAATTCGGCCTCAGTGAGTGCCAACACTCATACTGGTGCAACTGCAGCCCCACCAATGAGCTTCAACTACCCGAGCATGCCAGGCAATGAAACCCAGTACTTGGCAATTCTTCAGAATAATGCTTATCCATTTCCAATTCCCGCACATGTTACGCCACCTCCATATCGAGGAAATCATGCTCAGCCTATGCCTTTCATTCATGGATCTTTCTATTCTTCTCAAATGCTTCACCCTTCACAACTACAGCAGCAGCAGCAGCAGCAGCAACAACAGCAGCCTACACAGTTGCAGCAAAGCCAACAAGGTCATCAGAATACAAGCATGTCCAGTGGTTCGTCATCCTCCCAGAAGCACTTGCAGAACCAGCAGCAGAGGCCCCATGGAACTGGTATGAGTAGTGGCAATGGAAACTTGCAAGGTTTTCCTGCCCCAAAAAACCAGTCACCTCATCCCCTGCAGCTTCAGCAACGTCAGCAGCAACCAAATCAGCATGCTTCTCATCAAGCTCGGCAACTTGAGGGCGAATTAGGGGGTGAAGATAGCCCATCAACTGCTGACAGCCGAGTACCTCGTGCAAATATGAATATTTATGGTCCAAATTTCGCTGTGCCTTTACAGGCTCCAAATTTTGCTTTGATGACTGCTGCTCCAATGGGTGGTTCCACAAGTTCTGGCGGTAGCCATGGGGAAAAGAAGCAACAATCACAGCAGCTATCACAACAGCCAGGCTCAAAGACTGGGGTTGAGCCTCTTACATCTCAAGCTTTTGCTATGTCATTTGCTTCCATTAATGGTGCTACAACCCCTGGCCTCGACATATCATCCTTTGCTCAAAATCATGCGATTCTTCAGAGCCTTCCAGAAAATACAAGGCAAAGCTATCAGATCATGGCAGCTGCAGCAGCTGCCCAAGCAGCACAACAGAAGAAGAATAATTATCATGCTTCTGAAGAGGGGAAGCGAGGGACTAATGATGCATCTAGTGTGGAAGAAGAAAGGAAGGCCATGGCAGGAAAGGGTTCAGCACAGTCCATTGCCTTCTCGAGGCAGGATCTGGCTGATTCATCTGTTTCTGCTATTCCAGGCAACAATGTCATTGATAGTTCTGCCCGTAGCATTAATCTTGGCTCTGCTCCTGCTAGAACTTCAGGTTCTGTTATGCCGGCTTCAATCAGTGGCATCAATGCTTCTAATAGTCAGCAACAACTTCAGCGAAATCAGCAGCAGCAGCAACAGCAGATGCTTCAGCTTCAGAAGCCACACCAATTTGCGGCTGCTGCTTCTGCTCCTAGAAGTAAGACACCAGCAACTTGCAATGGAAGTACTTACTCTGATCATATTCCTTCATCATCTATGGCCGCTAAGTTCCCAAATGCCTTGTCTTCGTTTCCTCAAAACCTTGTGCAAAGCAGCAGCAGTCCAACTCAATCTCCTCAATGGAAGAATTCTGTGAGGACAACTACCTCTCAAGTTCCTTCTCCATCTCTCTCTTCTTCAACATCATCCTCCCTCAAGAACATTCCCCAGCAACAAGGCCGGCCACAGCAAAGCCACACACAGATTTCCTTTGCATCTAATCCTAAATCATCAACACAGGGTCAACAGCCTCCTAGTAGCACTCCATCCCCATCTCCTCCGATGATGGTTGGCTCTCCAACAACTTCAATATCCAGGAGTGCTGGTGGTAGCCCAAGGACAACTGGTTCCACCTCTACTGGCAACAAGGGTGGCCAAGCATCTAGTTTATCGTCTCAGCAAGGCAAGAACTCACCATCAGTGCCTAGTCGGAAGTCTTCTCCTGTTGGTGGAAGGAGTGTGCCATCTGTGCTGGGAAACCCCCACATCAGTTCAACTTCGAATATGGGAACCAAGCCCCAAGTGGTGCTACAGCAGCAGCAGCAGCAGCAGCAGCAGCAGCAGCATCAAAAGCATCCATTGCAAAATGCGCAGCTGTTCTTTAATACTTACATGCCAACCCAAGTTCAGCATTCACCAAGCGCAACGGCAACTGCAACTGCTTCAAGTGGGTATTTTCTACAAAGACAACAGCAGACACAGCCTCCAGGCTCATCAACAGCTTCATCAACTTCAATGCTGTCATTGTGCTCTCCAGTTACACTTGCCAACACTGGCACCACTGACCCTACAAAGGCGGTAGTTGCCGCTGCAGCAGCTATGAAAGGAGGTGGCTTACCATCACAGGGACTTATCCATGCTGCACAATTTGCTACTACACAGTCCTCTGGAAAGCCACATCAGCTTATGCAGGGCTTCCCATATGTTCATGCTGTCCCTGCTGCTGTTCAGGTAAAACCAGCAGAGCAGAAACAACCAGCTGGTGAGTAGAGTAATGTCCCTTTTTTGCTTCATATTGCAACCCCATACGGTGAACAGGAAAATCATACGGCAATGATTGGGGACCAAAACTTTATGAAGGGGAAACTGGTTCCTTGCCCAGAAATGACAGCGTGCTCTCTGGCAGACCACCAAGACTAGAGGAAAATGCAAAGACAAGGAAGATGATGAAAGATATCTCGTGGCATTGGACTCGACCCACAATTTTGCAAAAGTTTAGTGCAGTGGGGCGCGGAAATTGTTCCTTGTGTATTGTGCTTGCAATGTGTATCCAACATATGTGTACACTTGCGTTTATAATCTGACAAGGTTGATCCTGAAGTCTAATTAAATTTGATTGGTTTGATGGAGAAAGAAAAAGGTTGTCAAAAATTGTTTTGTAGGGTAAGGAAAGATGTGGGAAAAGCAAGGAAAAAGGAAGGGCAAACCTACTTTTCCATCTTTTGGGGCTGTAATGGAGGTTCTTTTTTCTTATTTTTCCTCTTTTTCTTTTGGGATTTTGAATTTTCCAGAGTAGATCAGTAAAAACATGTCTTTTGACATAATATTATGCAACTGAAGGGTGTATATGTATATGTCTGGCACATATAAGAGTAACCCCTCTCCATTTTTTTATTCAAACTCTTTTTCTTTACTCCATTCACTTTTTTCTATACATTTCATTTTCTTGGTTCAAAATAAGTGTGTGCTCCAGCTTTTAAAGCTTACAAGTTACAATAGCAGCGAGGTAGATTCTGTGAGCGGTTTGTGTCGATTGTTGTGTCGGGTGATAAGGAGATGAGTTTGTGTGCAGGCAAAGAACTGTAAGAAGGATGATGATGTGGATAAATCTGAGCCTGAAGATACACCAAAGGAAAGGATAAAAAAGTTGGTTATAGATTGTCGATGTAGCAGTCGTACAATATAATCTTACAAAACTCACCTCCTCCATTCCCATTTCCCCTTTCTCCTTTCCCACTTTCCATTTTCCATTTTTGAGAAAAGGCGTCCTTTTGGTAAATTTTTATTACTAGTTAACAAGGGTCCAAATTCGTGGGTCATCTATTCCCCCCAGCTTTGTACTCAGTTATGTTTTGCTCTCTCTTATCCTATTTAATTCTTATTTTGATCATTATTTCTAATAAAACTATGAGGTTTTAAATTTTTTAAAATTTTAATCATATATTTTTTATAATTAATGATAAAAAATTATAGTAATAATTTAATCAAAAAATGACAGTCAAACCCTTTTTTTATTTCCTTCCCAACTAGTGAGGCGAACACAGCACTTCCCTCCCAGCCCTTCCCTCATCTTTCCAAACCAAAAAATATTTATTAATAATATAAAATAATATAAAATATATATTTTATAAATAAAAGGAGGTTGTCGAAAAGGGCACCTCTCTTTATTGTCAGTACTCTACACGTGGCTGTGTCCATTTTGCAGATACTCCATCTTAAGAACTTTATCTCTCCGCATTTTTTTGGTTTAATTTAATTTAATAAAAATAATAAGTTGATATGGGTATTTTCTTTGTTTACTGCTTTATTCATTACTAATAGATAAAATAAAATTTGAAAGAATATCTTATATCTACGCAGAAGGAGTACGTGTTTTTTCAGGTTTCCGAAGTTAGCCTTCACCTTCATTTGGGGGTGGGGGTGGGTCCCAAAATATATACAGAACAAATGCTGGGGCCTAAAGTTTAGTGGAAACCTCCTTTCCTCCCAGAACTCTACTCTCAAAGTGTAGGACATGTGTTCTGAGAGTTCTGGGTCACCCTACCCTACCCTAACCCCATGTAAGGATGACTTTTCATGCTGCCCTCATCTTCACACGTGTTCACATCATTTTTTCCCTCTATTTTCCATTTTTTTGCCCTTTGACACTTGCACAGAAAGAAAAATAAATAAATAAAATATTTCAGAAGAAAAGAAAAAGAAAAAACAAAGTAAAATAAAAGAAGTAAGTAATGTTATGTAATCCTCAGCTCAACTTGCATAGATCCAGAATGAAAAGTGTGGGGGAGTTCCCCCTCTTTTTCTCCAAATTTTGGTGTGGATGTTGACGTTGATGTTGACCCCACCCAATAAAAAAGAATTTGTTCCTTTTTTATAATAATATAATTAAAATAATAATATTAATATACACACATATTTATTAAGGTCTTTTTCATGGTGTGGGGAGTGGAGCCCACTCCCCAAAAGGCCAAAAAAAAAAAAAGAAAAATATTTAAAGTGGGGTCTACTTATAGAATGAAGATTAGCTTAAACCCATCATCTGAAAATCGGGGTTATTATGTATGTATGTATTTGGATGGTTGGAAGCAACAACGTAGTGACGTACCTTTCACTTGATTGCCATTTGCACCCATTTTTCTCTTTGGGTAAACAACAAAGGGCAACAAAAAGACACGATATTTTTCCTCTTACTAATAATCCCATCTTTTTCTTTTTGATGATAAAAGGGGGTCCTACAAAAGGAATCAATTCAATTAATGGAAAGAGCAGTTCCCCCAAAGCCCCATGCCGCCTTATTATTATTATTATTTTTATTTACAATAACCAAAAAGAAAACAAGAAATTGCATTCTTTTATTTGTTTTGTTTGTCTTTGAAAGATTACGTTATCAAAGAGACGGAAAGACATGGCAGGATAGACGTAGGTGTCCCAATTGTATTGGCTTAAAGATTGGATTATCCACTTTTAAATACATTTATGCACATGGATTATAAGCCTATGAATAACATGTGAAAATTTGAGGGAATAAGACACTTATTTATCATTATTAGTATTGTTCTTTTAGAAAAGTGAAATTTATTAAAGAAATAACAAAGTTACAATCAAGCGATAAGTCTTAATTTCTAAAAAAAAAAAAACTTAATTATTAAGAAGTTTACACGTTTTTAACCCCAAAATAATTATTAGATAAGAAAATTTTCTTGATTTACAAAGAGCTAAAGGGTATTTTTAACCAAAAGCATACTCTCAAATCTCAATGAGAATTAAAGAAAGAAAAAAGCCAAAGTGATTGATTTTAGTTTTACCCTATTGTCTCTTGACTCTTGTGTTAGTTTAATTGTATTCCCCAAGAATAAATGATTTTGAAAGAGCCAAAACAGTGGAGAAAGATGAGGAAAGGCTTAATCAGGGAAGTATGTATGTGGGGTGATTGCGAGCGCAACACCGAGAAGGCAAGGCAAGGGAGCATCATCAAGGAAAAAGTTTTTAAGCGACCCAAAAATGGAGGGGCCCCTGCCCTTAATTAGCCATGGAAACCCTTGATGTATCCACGCCACTGTCCACATCCAAATTCCAAAGGGCCAATTTCTTTTCTTTTCTTTTCTTTATACATATATTTTTCTTGTAGAAAATAAAAATGGAGACAGCTCGAGGGAATCGTAAATGACTCTAATTCGATAACCAAAAACAAACAAATAACTAAAAGCTTTCTCTCTTGCCAAACAAATACAATGATGGGACAAGTTGGTTGAAAGGGGAAGCCCTTTCCTGGCAAATGGATTTCCTTGATCCTTAGTTGCATCTCAAACTTGGTCGTATCAGTTCTTGTCAATGGCGTTTTGACAGAAAAGTTCTCTCCTTCAAGAGGCATTAGACAGGGTGATCCATTATCACCTTATATCTTCATTTTATACCTTGAATTCCTAAGCTTATAAATCTTGGACAAGTGCGACCAGAAAACATGGCACCCAATTAAAGCTTCAAGAAGTGGCCCGTCTTTCTCTCATATCATGTTTGCAGATGATATTTACTTGTTCGGCAAAACAGACTCCATCATTGCTGCCTCAATGAAAGAAGTAATGACAGTTTTTTGTGCGGAGTCAGGTGAAAGAGTCAATCTGACCAAGTCGAAGATTTATTTCTCTCTAAACACAAAGGAGGAACAGAAAGCCCATGTCATGAACATCTTGGGAATTGGGGAAACAAAAGATCCTGGTAAATATTTAGGCCTGCCAATGCTTAACAAACGAACCAAGAAAGATGATTACCTCTTCATCATTGAGAAAATGAGAAGCAAATTGGCGGGCTGGAAAACAAGGTTGCTGTCTACTGCTGGACGATTGGTTCTTGCTAAATCAACGCTGGAGGCAATCCCATCTTATGTTATGCAATGCCGAAACCTCCCTTGCAGCATAACTAATGAAGTTGACAGATTATGCAGGGACTTCGTTTGGGGAGATACCCCTGAGAAAAAGAAACTTCATCTTGTTAAATGGGATACTGTCACTAAGCCAAAGAAAGATGGGGGGGCTCGGGCTCAGGAAAGCCAAGCTCCAAAATCAAGCCCAGCTTGGTAAACTTGTCTGGAAATTTAAACATGACAAGGATTCACTTTGGGTTCAGACAATTTCTGCAAAATATGGAGAAGATATTTTAGGCTTCAAGAAAGCAGGTTCTGTCACCTGGCAAGCAATGAAATGGGCAAATAATCTGGTTGATCAAGGTAGTGGAAAAGTTGTAAGAAATGGCATGACTACCAGTTTTTGGTTTGATAACTGGACAGGCTTGGGAGCTATTAGGAATCTTATTTCTGGTCCTCTACTTAGGGAAGAGACTTTACTCACAGTCAATTCCTTTTTCAATCAGCCTTCAGCTATTTCTTTTCCCCTTCCTTCTGTACTTCTAGAAGCTATTTTAGCAGTCCCAACACAACTTCTGGACTCAACTGATGATACTAATTGCTGGCTTCCTTCTTCTGATGGCCATTATAATGTGAAGTCCGCTTATGAATTCCTCAAGCATGGACAGGTTGTAGATGATAATGGCCAGTGGTCTTGGATCTGGAGGTTGAAGGTACCACCAAAAATTCAATTTTTCATATGGCAATGCCTCCATAAAGCTCTCCCAACAGCAACTCTTTTGAATAAAAGAGGACTTCAAGTCAACCCAAACTGTCCACTTTGCTCCATTGGCGACGACAACATCAGACACTTGTTCTTCGAATGCAATATATCAAGGAATATCTGGACAAAAATTGGTCTTCATCCAAACATGAATATTGACACCAACAGCTCTATCAAACGTCTACTCACTGAGAAAGCCTTTTTTGATAAAACGAAGCTTTCTGTTAGTCTCCTAGCATCTTTCACCTTTTGGGATATTTGGCTTCTAAGAAACAATTGGTTGTTTGGGAATAAAAGGAATCTTGATTCTGTTCCACAAACTATTTATGCCAAGGCTGCTGAGTTCTTTGCAGTCAATAGCTCACTGAGGCATATATCGTTGCCTTTATTCATTGACATAAAATGGAACAGACCAGCTAAAGGATGGTTCAAGCTAAACACTGATGGGTCTTCCATTGGAAACCCGGGTAAGGCAGGAGCTGGAGCTATCATTAGAGATGACCTGGGAAAGTGGGTTGCTGGTTCTAGTAGACATCTAGGCCATGCAAATAATTTTCTTGCTGAGGCATGGGCTTTAAGAGATGGTCTTCTTTTAGCCAAAAACTTAGGCATCACAAAACTGGAAATAGAGCTTGATAGTTGTGCTGTTATTGCTAATATTCCTTTAAGCCGTGATGTTAACTGCAGGAAGACTAATGCCTGCTTACAATCAATATTTGATGACTGCAGGTGCTTGTTGGATAGCTTTCCCAACAGGATCATCAAACATGCTTTCAGAGAAGCAAACCAATGTGCTGACGCCTTAGCTAAGTTTGGAAGCATTATTTTGTGTAGTAATTTGTCTGAGGCCTTTAAACTGTTTCAAGAGCCTCCTTTTTGTCTTATTAACCTTCTCACCTGGGATGAGAAGGGTGGTTGTATGTTTAGAACAACTCTATCTTTTAAGTAATGCACCTGTTTTTCTACCAAAAAAAAAAGAAGCCCTTGCTGTTATAAAGAGTAGAAATCTGTCAATATTTCAAATTAAAACCGTTTTCTTTCTCTTGAATCCCTTTATGATGTTAGCAATATCTATATATATATATATATTGGATATTATCACCCAAAAAAGAGGGAATTCCGGAGTAAATAAGAGTAAGGATGTAAACTAACTTTATGACCTTTCTTTAGCAATATTTGAATCATCATCATCAGTTTTGAGAAAAAAAAAAGAATTTCACTTTCAATATTTTAATTCAATAATTGGGGTCAATGAATGAAAACAGTTTCCAACTTCCCTTTTTAAGGTCAAGCACATCTTTGAGTATTATATTAAAGAAATAAAATAGCTGAATAATAATTGATTAAATTAAAAAAATACCTATTCATTTTCATGTCCTTTTCAACTATGGGGGATTCCTTGCCATGCATGTCAGGCATCTTGTGTTTTATTGATCCAGGAATAGAATGCACATTCCATCATATACGGTATATACATGGATTGAGACCTGCCCTACCAACTAAAACAAAGAAAACCCAGGAAAAAAAATGTAAATTAAAATTTTTGGAAATTTTGTTAATTTAATTGTTGAATAAAACCTACCTAATCTGTTCTAGAAGAAATGACAAGAAAAATGGGCTATTATATGGAGCTACAAGATTGGTGGTCGAATAGCTAGTGCTGTCCCGTTTTCTTTACAGAAAAATGGGAAGCTGACAACAAAATATTTATGGGGCCAGAAGCAATTGCTGCCAATAATGCTAATATTATAGTATTTATTGATTACTGATCTGTCCAAATTTCTGTTTAAGTACTTAAACCATCTTCTCTCAATCTCAAAAGAAGTGGAGAAAATGTCATTTGGTAACTTCGAATATTATAAAGGTCAAAATGGGTTTGATTGTTGGAATTATTACGAACTGAATATAAAGCAACTTGCTCTGAATGGAGATTAATGCAGCCTATCAACCATGCCCTTTATTTTTTGGAAAATGTCAAAGCATAAACCTCTTGTTCTTCTCATACATAAAGAATAATAATATTAGGACTTGAATGACCCAAAAAAAAAATAATAATAAAGACTTCTTTGATTGCCGTTGGTCTTTACTCATGCATGAGATTGAATTTGAAACAAAAGTTCCTTTCTTTCAAAATCCATCCATCTTTTTCAATCCTCTTTTACTTTTAAGACATCTGTTGTCACAAGAAGAGTCGATGATATGAGTAAAAATTTGATCAATACTAAATGGAAAAAAGAGGTTTTATACCCATTAATAATAACACGTCCTCTCAATATATTACAACATACATAATTATTTAAATAAAAAATTTCTTTTTACTTTTTCTTTACAAACTCGATAATTTTTTTATAATTACTAAAATCTTATCATAATAATACACTAATTTAGGACCTACCCTACAAAATCTTTTTTTCTTAATTTGGGACTAAATTTTGATCAAATATGGGCTTATTAGTGAAATAGTTATATGAGGTATATTATAAGATTTTGTAAAAACTTTAAAAAATTTGAAGTGACACATTATTATTAGAAGATGTAAAACCCTTATTTTACAGACAGTCTTGATGAAATATTCTCTCTATTGATATAACTTGTTTCTTAAATAAGGTTCCAACAAGTTCTTATTGGTATAAACTCTTAAATTAGTTGATGAATGTAAAGTCATGAATTTGAGATTTATGAATAGACAAAAAGACTTAAAGAGTTATTTTTCATTTAAAATTCAACGTTATTCGACTTTGAATTAATTAAAAATCTAATATTAATAATTGTCGAATATCAGACCAAAAGACCCCTTTTTTATTTTAGAAGAAAGAACACACCTAGATTCAACTCCCATGCAGTGTAATGTCAGTTAGCATTAATTATTCAAATCCTCTTATATATATAGTACATTAGGGATTCAAAACTTTGATGGGTCCAAAGGCAAACCCCACAAAAATTGTTGGCCATCCTAAAACAGTCAACAACGTATCCAAGAACCCAACCAACCACAGTAGAAAACTTAAAGGCTCATGGGGGGCAGCTCACAGGGACACTTATTAACTTCAGGCCTATCGGTTCTTACCAGAAGAAGAGTGATCCCTTATTTACATTACATCACAGCCTTGTGACGTGATATTGACCCTTTCAGACAAACACATTACACATAGCATAGGATTAGGAGGCAATATTACCCCAGTACTTATAATAGACTAATGGTACAAATTAAAAAAGTTAAAAAAAAAAAAAAAGAAGACCAAGAAAATCTAGGAAAGGGTCCCACCCACGAGTGTGTTGTCAGGAACTCCAAAATTCCACAAAACCCATAAAGGCATAATATGAACCCAAAAAAGAAAGAAAGAAAAGAAAACACAACTACTTCAACACGCTTGTAGTTTTCGACTACCAAATTACTAACAAGTGTATCCGTGATTCCTTGTGTTGTCTGTCTCTGTGTCTTTAACTTTTTTTTTCTTTTTTTCAAAATTTAATATCCAATTTCAGTATCAAATTTTTTCAGAATTGATAATCATTATCTTGAATTTTTAAGTTGAATAATTGAATCTTTAACTTGTCAAGTATAAGACAATATCATCTTCATCGTGATGGTTCTATAAATTCAATGATATGGCCTTGCGTTCCACGCGGGAGAGAGATTTTACGTCAGTGAATTTAATGAAATTGTCACGGTGAAAGATAACATTATTTTGAATTTGATAAATTAAAGATTAAATAATCCAAATTTAGAGTTTAAAGTGATAATTATCCATTTTAAAGAAAGTTGATGATAAAATTAGATATTAAGTCCTTTTTTTAATGATATAGAGTTTTATAATTTATATCAATTGAGGTTAGTTGAGTTGGTAAGGTTTTGAATCTTTATTTAAAAAATTTAAGGTTTGAGTCGTGTTAATGATCCTCATTAGTAGATGATCCATAAATATTACTGTCAATTCTCTCTAAAACTTATGACATGTTCTGATCTTATATTAAAATAACCTCCCATCACCTAAACTTTTTATTATAAAAAAAAAACAAAGGAGTTTACTGATTTATCATTCACTATTCGAGGAGGATTGACATAGTACTAAAATAAAATCAAAAGGGCCCCGCCATTAATGGTGGCGCCGCCCCACCACTATGGGGGCCAGAGGGGGTGGGTCTCCCAGATTTCGGTGGTGGGCTGCCACTGCTACGAAGAGACTACCCCCCAGCCTATCCATTCAAGTCCAACAAATCAGAGGGTTTTTGGGATAATCGTAATTTTGCATGATTCTTTGCGTGAATGTTATGTCACGTTAGCATTAAAAGGAAAAAGCAAAAAGGAAAAAGAAAAATAACATTTATTTACTTACTTATTTTGTGGGTTTTTGTTTGGAATATAATTGGAAACATAAGAACAGGAACACTGACTGACTTTGGTCCCCGTCTTCCATCTGGGAGATGTGACTAGCTAAGCTAGTTTTAGTCTTAGCAGGGTTATTAATTATTTGGAGTGATTTTGTCCTTGAAAAGTTGCACAAGTTCTTTTCCCTTCTTTTTGTAATTTTTTGAAAAAAATTGATGTTAAGATACAAAGAAAAGATTCTTTTCATTTGTTAAACAGAATGAAATATCTTCTTTTATATAATGTAGTATACTGGTAATAAAAAATGCTCATACTTGATTTAGAAAGAATGGGATCAAAATGATTGATTAAGATGATGTTAACTACTTTTTTATAAACTCCATTTATCTAGTAATTAACTAATTATATTGGAGATCAGTTAATTCAAAATAAACTCCTATCAAACTCAAGCAGGAAAAGATCTCCAAAATTCATTTTCAGGATAGTGTCTGTTAACCAAAAAAAAAAGAGGATTGATTAAAATTGATTGATTGTTTGATTAGGTTAATTAGTTGGCTAATAAATGCCACATAAGATAGCATTAGGTAATAATAGGGTAAGGCAAAACTCATTCACGTATGTGTTAGCGCTATTAAGGGTCAATTTGGCATGTCAATTTTGTTTCATTGTTGACTTTTTAAAGATTCGAACAGAATGGGTTTAATCAGAATCATGCTTTTCGGCCTCCATATTCTCTTCTTTTGAAAAATTTGTACCCGTCCGTCACTCAAACTCACCAACACCAGTCCAATCTAATCCAATGATCCCCAGTTAAACTGGCTACAGTGAACTTTGATTGGCCAATTTCTTGTCAACTAAGGAAACTTAGCCATCCACTTTGTCAAACAATTTTGGTAAAAGAGCGAATCATTGGGGTTTTGGATATTTTGAAGTAAGGTTGCTTTTACAAATAATTCCTGGCTATTAGGAAATGTTCTTTATTGACAAAAATGAAGAAAGAGCAAATTAATCAAAAGTCCTTGATAAAATTAGAATACCCAATACTTTACTTTAATGTTCACAAGTCTGTTCCTTTAATTACAATCTGGGGATTTACAAATTAGTGAGATAATAATATAAGTGCTTAATCTGAAAACTTACCAAGCCTTTGGACTTGTGAAGAAAGATGAGAATTTAGAGCTAATTAAGGGTGGTGTCTAGGAAAAATATTGTAAAAACAAACTGGTCAATATTTTGGGAAATTAGAGCTAATTAAGGGTGGTCAAAACATGATTAAAGAAAAAGGAAAACTGCCCTCGGGATCTGCCACAATATATAAAATGGAGTATCAATGCTTAATCAACAAACAATCTATCATCATCGGCTGAGAAAACACCTATGAATACAACTCATTTGATTATCATTTTCAAATGAGTATTAAAAAATTAAAATTAAAAAATATTTTATTTATTTTTATTTCTCTCTCTCTCGAGGTGGAAGAAGTCAGAATATTTCCTTAAATATTGTGATTTGATTATTAAATTAAAAGTGAAGGTTTAGATCTTTACCTGAAGCAATCTAATTCAATACTTATTTATCCCTTCTCTTTCAACAAAATCAAATTCTACCAAATACGAGTATAATGTAGTTTCTTTATTTCGATAATGCTTGAGGGATTGCTTTATTTTATGGGTATTTGTGTTGGCCAAACCAAAGACTACACCCCATAAACTTTGATTTCTAACTTAGGGAATCAATTGCCAGATTAACATGGGCAATGATGTCCTAAGATTCTGATTAGTTATTATTATGGTATAATAATAGTAAGTATTAGTAAGACTTCAACACCAGAACCGAACCTTGATTTAAGCCACGTGTGACACATGTTCCAATGTTTAGATGCTGACGTGTTTGATATTTTATTTATCACTCAAAATTCACTTAAAATATACTTAATTCAGTTAAGTGGTAGTACTAGAAATATTGTATAAAATGACAACAATGATTACGTCATACTCACCATAATAATGATACTTTCCTCTTTAAACTGTTGGAACTTTCAAAGATTAAAAATAGAAGGTGGAGGATGTCAAGATGATGCCTACCAATGTGTCCCCACCAATATTAAATTAAATTAAATGATCAAAATGGGATTAGGGGAACTCTACTGTTTGCTAGTAATTAATGATGAAGAAAATTATCACCATGAGTTCTCACTTAGACTTGTAGTATACCTGACTCTAAATTGAACAAACTCCTCTCACGTAAACTTTTTACTATAAAAAAAAAAGAATGATGAAGAAAATTAAGAGAGAGAGAGAGTCTCCCCTGTTTTACTATTTTAAAGCAATGATTTAAACCTTTATGCTAAGAATTTGTTAAAACCTTAAATGGAAAATTTAGGCAAACACCGGTAAAGGTACTTCCTCCATTTTTAAATAAGAGTCGTTTTTGAAGATTTTTTTTGTTTCACAATAAGTTTCGTTTTCAGAATTCTGTGTTTCATTAATTACTTCTTTTTCAATTTTACCCATCTTCTTCCTAACTAATTACATTGAATGAAATTTGTTTATAAAAAAGAGAGTATGTATTTTAATAGGAGTTAAGAATCTCAATATTATAGTAAAATTGACATAAGAAAAAATTTGTTTCTAAATTTTAGGATTTCTTAATCCGTGTACCAAGTTAAAAAACGACACTTATTTAAGTATAGAGGGAGTATCTCTTTACGAATTGTTTTTGAGAATACCTTAGTAGGATTTAACATAATTTTGATCATAAATGAAGTGAATGGAAAACCACATAAAAATAGTAAATACGCATCATGGCTTGAAACAAACAGTCGTCGACAAGAATCTTTCATTGTATTACAAGGAAATGATGGAATGCAAGAGCTGGAAGTGAAGGGAAGATAATTTGTCTTTGCATTGCCAAAGAATGATGAGATTCCGGTTTCCCAGTGCCAAACAGCATTTAACACTGGGAGAAAAAGAGCCCAAAACAATGATTACCCCCAGAATTGCACAGGACAAGTAAACCTTAGCTTCTGTTTTGTGTTCCTAGTTTTTTTCTATACAATACAAGCGCTTCTAACATGGGACTAGCTAGTGCAAATGGGTTCTCTTGTAGTAGCTTCAGTGGGTAGTTTATGGAACGGCATTAACTTTTAGTTCACTAATGCTACTCATGAACAAGAAGGAAAAAAAAAATTAAAAAAAGATGATGAGACACGTGTCCGCTTCATCAAGGCAACACGGTCCAACTCCTAATCTGAACGTGTTGAAGCAGATGGCTTCTCTGCTAGCTGCTTATCCTGCTGCTTCTTCAGATACCTCTGAGCAGTCGCGTTGACGATCTTGACAAAGAAGTTCATGAGCATAAGCCAGACAACAGTATTCCAAATCGAAGCAAATGAAAAATCCCACTTTTCCTGCAGCAACATTTCGGAGAACACAATTATAAAGTTTTCAGATTTGGCTTAGAAGGCTCAGTTTCCAGAGGATGCACTAGTCAGTAGAAAGTCATGCTAAAATAGGTATATTCTTGTACAAGTTTTAAGGGAGTACCTTGATATTTGAAGGAACAGGACGTGGGGCGGCCAAGTACTTATCTTTAACTGCATGAAGTTTGGCCGTGAGCGTTGGCAAGAAAGCATCAAAACCAGGGATGAGACTGAGCACCCAAATCAGTTCATTCTCTATCCAGTCAAGAAGTTGATTATTACAGACAGAGATAATAAAAACCGTCTGCAGAAAATAGGAATCAAATAAATATTTATCAGATACCATAAAAGATTGGACTTCCAAGATAAAAATGAGGAATCTAGCTTCATTAACACAAAATCAGAAAGTTTCGGTTCCTAAGGTAGTAGTCAATAGGGGCTCCGCTTGTATGTAAAAAACAACAAGAACATCACAAACCTGGATGTGAGTTTTAATAATTGCCTTTCCAATCAATGTTGCTAAAAAGAACTTCCAGAAAGGAATCCCAAATTGCCCACACATGATGCCAGCAAGGTCAAATAAAGGATTTGGGACCTGAAAGATGAGGCAGTTGTATTAGTGGACTTACATATTAACATCGATCCACATTGGAATAAATAGCATTTCTGAACCATGGTCAAATTGTATGTTATTTGAATGAAAATAATTAACATAGTGTTCAAACACCATTGAAGTTTTGCTATCATGCTCCAAGAACCTCATGTTTGACCAAGTGAAGAAGTTATCACATTGTAATTTATCTTGACAACAAAAATACATAGCTTGAGAACATTTGATGGATGAATATTATCTTAAAAGTAGAATTTCAGTGAGAAGAAAATGCATCAGACCATTGATATATCAAAGGCCAAAAGTGCGGGTGTATAGGTCTTCTCTTGTTCATGTATATTTGGACCAAAAAGGCCAATGTGCACAAGATAAACATAGACAAAATAAATGTTCACTTTAAACAGAACATCCATAATGCATCATTATTTGCATTGTTTAGCATGTTGTGCTATGACATGAAAATATTACTAACCGAGGCAAGCACTAAAATGGTGAAGAAGTTCAAGTGTTGGGAATGGGACAATAGCCAATGTTTGATCTGGTTCAGGTGAGTGGCTATGACTCCATTATCCTCACTTGAGGAAGCATCCAATTCTTCCATGGCATCAATTTTGCGGCCTGATACACTAGCTGCATAAAGCAGGAGATCAACATAAGATGGATGCTTCTAACACAGCACTGTAAAAGTAGAAAAAATCGGATACAACAATCTTCGGCAGAGAAAGAATGGCCAAGGTTTCAAACTTCAGACAGAAAATTAGATTGGCAGCTTCTACCAGAAACGACATCATTCACTCTTATTACGAAGTTCTTCAAAAAAATCTTATTACTGCATTAAAATAGTTCAAGTATAAATGATGGTGTGCATACCTGCTCTTGAGATAAAGTATGGAGGAAGCTCCCCAAGTGCAGTCCCGAGACCCCATAAGATAGCCTCCATCTGCACCTGCGGCAATATGCTACAAAGAGGAACACGTGATCCATGTGATGATGAAAACAATGGGGGCCCAAACTCTTCACAGGATTTGTCCAGCCAAGAAGGACCTCTCTTCAACTGAATAGTATCATATGGAGCACTTTTCAGATCTACACGTCCACATTGCATTGCTTTTATTGTAAACAAGGCAATATGAGGACCTAAATAAAGGACAAATGTGTGCAGACCAGACCCTGGAATATGAGAGGTTAAGTAGAAAAGAAAAATATCAGATTAAGGTATATTGCACAAACATAAAAAACAAAGCAGTATAAGAGTATTGTCAGCTCACTGAAAATATAGACAAGATTCCAGAAAAATTCATTTTCTTGGGCTGCAAATGCATGCATAGTAGATACCAGACAAATTCATTTCCTCTCTTTCGTCCCTTTAAATGTTTTAACATGTGAGCACACCATAGACAACAATCTTGGAACAATCATTAAAGAGATACTGCCAATGCTCAAATTTTGCAGTTTTGCAAGTTTTTGTATAAGCTTTGATGAAAACAGATCAAGAAAAAGGGAGCCCCTTTAAAATTACAAAGAAACCCATCTAAAGGATTAGATTTATATTTTATTGCAGGAGATATTGCATATTCCCAAAAACACCATTTCACATCTGCTTAGTCTGCCAGCCTGTAAGAGTTTAGTACCCTATAAATCATACTAATATAACAGCAACAAAAAATCACCAATTAACTCTATTGACTCTACTCATGAAGCATATGCGTTCAGATTATTATAAAAGATCTTTATGAAATCAATGTTCTTACCTAGACCAATTGAAGATGCAACACCAAGTGCAACCCACCATAATCCAAAGCGAACATAGTGAGAAACTTCCTCAACATGCTGAAGAAAAAAGTAGTTAAGACATCAACTGTTAGTTATTTTTTCATTAATCTTCACATGTTAAATGAAGAGAATAATAACCAGACAGATAATTTATCATCTTCACTATATAAAAATTTCAAATATATATAGTTAGTCAGGAGAAATTAAGAACCAGCAAAGCCACCTTCCCCCACAAAAGGAGGGTGAGGGCAACAAGGTTATAATGAGCCATTTGCATCCCTCAATTGCACAGTGAAAGGCCATAAATCAACAGAGAAGCATGATAAAAGACAATAACCTAAAAATTTTATTACCTTTTCATGAGGGCCCTCGATGGTCACAAGCAAAATTCCAAGAGCGGCTATTAGTGTGCTTAAAAGCATAAGCCAGCCACCCTTTGCCAAAAGATATAATACTGATCGCTTCAAATATTGAAAGAGGGCCAGAATGAAAAGCCTTAATGTTTTGAATGGCTGTGTTGTCAATGTCAAATTATCTAATTCTTGTTGATGTCTCTTACGCAGATCTGCAAAACATAACAAGTATATCAGCTAAGGGATTAGTAGAACAATATGCCTGCATAAAAGAAACTGTTATATCCATTATATACATTTCAAAAGCACAACATTTCCGCACTAAACACTACCACGTTTAAAGGTTCTATATTTTCTGAGAGCAAGATCCTCAAATGAGAAAATAAGAACTAATCCAGTCAGCTTGATACAACATTTTCAACATGCGTTTTTTTTGTCCAAAATCATGCAGTGGGGTTAAGATAGCCAATAATTGAATCAAAGCTCAATGGATAAGAGGCAGCAAGAGAACAAATAGACCATTCAATGATTTAGCCTACAATTGACAACCACAAATTGGTAGAGAATGAACAAAGAAAGAAATCGTACATAAGTATGCAGGTATTTTCCTTAAATTTTCATGCACACACCAAAATAAGTTCTAAATACCTAGTCTATAATATCTAAGGATTCGATATCATCAATCCATACTAAAATTACTTTGTCATTTCTTTTTCCCGGGCATGGTAGCGGTTAAAATCCAAGTCATAATATCAAAACGCCCTTAAAATCACACGTCATCAAAAAAACAGCCTCAAGATGGACGCTTTCAGATTCTAGCGTTCCACAAGACCAGCCTCCAGAATATAAACCCGTAAGTTCCCACTAAACAAAGCTTGCAACCCCGATTGAATCTTCATCAAGCTGACACACTCTCATAATCATAAACACGGGCAAACAAAACTACAAAAAAAAAAATCTCCTTTTCTTTAGGAAAAAGCAATCATTCTAAAATAAACTTTCACGTCCAAAAAGTATTAAAAAATTTTCTTCTTCAGCTTTCAAACTCAAAAATTTATACTTCCATTTTTAATCCTTCTCGTACATTCAGCTCATTTTCATGAAAGACTCGGTTAAATTAATTATTGATTTTTCACAATACCTAAATCATAATTAATCTAATCAATAAACGATAAGAGATCTAGGAAAAACTCAACTTGATTTGTGCTCGGAAACTAAATAATATGAAATGAGGATGTTAGAAGTGGGAAAATAATAGCAACAAAAATTAAAAAAAATTCAGGATAAATACAGTTTTAAAAGGATAAAAAAACTTGCCTTCGATCGACGTATCCATTTGTTGAGAAGAAGAAGAAATCGCGCGTTTCCCTGACCCCATCTCCAAACTCACATACTAAATTGAGAAACCAAAAAAAAAAAGAATCTTCCTTTTTTCCCGTAATTTCTTCAATAAAATTAGAAATTTTGGTCAATATCTACAGCTTAGTCGAGTAAAATCTATGATTCTGGGGAAGAATCAGACAGTTGAATTGGAATTGCTAGAGAAGAAATCAAGCATTTTTTGTTTAAATCATGAAAAAAAAAATTAATTTTGCAATAGTTGTAGATCTAGAAAAGAAGAAACAAGAGCGGGGGAGAGTAATTTTTGGTTGAAGATCTCTTCTTGTTTGGAGCTTTTATCGCTCGCCTATCTTTCTCTCTTTCTCTCCTCCCTTCTGTGAAGAAACAAGATGAACAACCTGATTTAGATTTCTATTAAATCCCATTTTTTCCTTTTTATAATTTAAGCAGGTTGTTAAAAATAATTATTAATTTTTCTTTAGCAATATGTTGAAAGGAAGGAAAGGTCAAATTACTTTGTTACCCATTCGTTTATTTTTTTATTTGAAGCACCATAACCCCTTGCCATTGGTGTAATTTTCTTCAATTAACAAAATAGGCTTTTTATTTACTTAATTATTATGGATTTTATTTTTAACATAACTTTTTTTAAAAAAAAAATATAAACCTTTAAGTATTTAGTAGTTATATTAGATTTGACTAATTAAGAGTTGAGTTACATTAGATTGAAAAGGAGAAAATTCTTCTTAAATCTATTTTTTTTATTTAAAATATCCAACGGTTATTATAAAAGAATATTGAACTTCTTTTCATTCGATCCAAGAAGTATTAATTTTGATGAAACTCTTTAAAGTTTGAAATCATATAAAAATTCCTTATTATAAACATAATGAATAATGAATTTTATCAAAACACAAAATTTGTCAAAGTAAAAGAGTTCAAGTTAGCTCCAACAGTTGGGGAAAATAAAGGAATTGGGTGGGAAAGACAAAGGCAGAAACATATCAACATTCAAGCAATCTAGGAGTTTTGCATTTATCCAAATTTAAGTAATCATTAAAAAACGGTCATAAAGCAATGAAAAAAGATAATTAAACGTTTATATTTTATAAATTAATTAAGAGAAAAATAATGTGGGTGTCAGCGTGAAATCCGTGCTAGTATTTTGTTTAACCTACCAAAAAATATTGTAATTTAATTAGGGATTAGGATTAAAACACTGTAGCAGTCAGCACAAATTACGTGTTTTTTGGTCCAGAACGTGAAAAAAAGAAAAACGTAAAGTCAAGTGGGAAACAAACACTGTTTGATTTTGTGCTTTTATTTTATTTTTTCCCATCTGCTATCGGGTTGCTCATACTCAAAGCTTCATTTCCCCACCAAAGAGAAAAAAGTTGTCACTTTTGCTGCTGTCATTATCATTATTAGGCCCGATTTTGGTTTTATTTATTTATTTCAATTATTATTTCTCAAGATAACCACACCCGACCAATTATTAATTAAAAAAATTAAATGGACTTAAACCACGTTTTAATTAACAAACACTCAAATGTCTTTCTCGGTCAACAAAACCAAACTTAATTTTCATTTTAAGGACCCAAAATTTGATCCAATTATTGTTCTCCCATTTTAAATAGTACTACTATACTATATACATTTTTTATTTGATTTAGACATTCTACAAAGACAGAATTAAAATAAAGAAAGAAAAACAAGTAATTGTGTGTATTTTTGCTATTTTAATTAGATTTCGGAGTATGGCACATGAAGAGCACATGTTCACATGTTCTTAACGACAAACAGATATGATACTCAAATTTAATTTGCTTCTCTATATTGTTTTTCAATTTACATATTCTGGGAATAATATTATATAGTTTTTGAATTATTTAGAAATTGATGTCTGTTGGACTGACTGATTCAAGATATTATAAAATACTATAATATATATTCCGTATATATAGATATAGTGGGTTATTTATTTATTTATTTTTTAATGTGACCAATGAAATGGAAGGTGAGGCCGTGAGGCCGAGGGCGTACGTACCCAATCAAAAGCAATTATTTTGTTGATACATATGCCGAGGATGATGCCATGCCACACAACAAAAAGCACTTCTTCTTTTTTTTTTTTAATATATATAATATAATATTAATATAGTAATTGAAAATATAAGCAAGGAATAAAAAAAGATTGTCTTTTTCTTGAGAGATTAATGCTTTTAAGCCTCATTTGCTTGTGTCGGTAATTCCTACTATTTTACTGCATACTATATATATTATTAAGACTTTTTTACAGTTTTATCATCTTCACCTGTCCTCTTTCATTTTCTGGTGATTAATTAAATTTAAGAATAAAACCATTGCTGATTAAGAATTAGTAGAAAAGGCTCCCCCATGTTTATAAATTATTTTCACCTAAACACAGAGACAGACGTGCACGTTTACAAGCAATGAGGAGAACTATACATGTATTGTTCAGAACAAGTTTAATTTTTGGAGAGAATATGCCAAAAGAATTGAGGCATATTGCAAGTGATACCATCTTTGATTCCCCATTTTTCAAGAGAGGAAAAAGAAAAAAAAAAAACTTTGATTCCCCATTTCATGCTTCCAATGATCAGAAGATTTTAGTTTTACACACATGTGAGGTAGTACAAAAATGTCTCCAAGTGTTTGTGAGTTTGTGAATGGAGAATTCGGACTGACAAATAGGGAGGGAGAAGTGGGAACTTTCCAGGAAAATGCTTTTGCAGGTGGGTGGTAGATGGAGATGGAGATGGACTTCATCTTGGCCTAGGACTAGATTGTCGGCCTTGTGGATGGGCAGAGGATGTTTTTGGTCCTATGAAATCCGGTCAGACTTCAGGGGAAATCCATGGCATTGGTGTTGGTACAAGACACAAGTGCTTTGTTCTTGTTGGGTTGTTTTTCCTTCCTTGCCCTTTTCTCTCTGTGCGTGTGAATGGAATATCTGTTTTTGGTTTGGGAGCATCTAGCAGTGGATTGCAAATGCCAAATGGGGGACCAAAAAGAAACAGACGCCTGCCTTTTGCCTTTGGGGCTTCAGCCTCCGAGCACCCAAAGCAGGCCAGAGTCGAGACCGTCAGGATTCCGGTTTCGGGCTTCTTACTATTTGGAATTTTGCATGTACAAAGTGTTGGACTTCGATGGCAAGGCTTCGACTTTGAGTGAGTGGAGATTGGACTTGGAGGCCCAAAGAGTAACTCCAAGGATGAGCCCATAAAAGAAAACGGGCCGGCTTATCAAATTATTCCGATTTCCAACCCACTCTCTGCTAGAGAAAGAAAGGAAAAGGGTTTTTAATGTGAAGTTGGGGGATGGCCTCAGCAGTTTCGTCACCGGGGAACATAATTTTAGTGCTTGTCTCAACTTAATTATCACAACTAGAAATCATGGGAAAGTACATATGAACTTTGTTCTTTTAATACACGGTATTTTATAAAAGATTTTCGATCAAAGCCTTTGCCTTTGCTTAGGTCATAACATGCCTCACCAACAAAGGAATTAAGACACTCGGCAGCACTTACAACCTTTGAAAAGTCACAGAAAAATATATATATATTGTCCATGACATGAACACGACTGCCCCACATTGACAACTCATTTTTGTTATCACTAGTCTTTTCATAAGATTAATAAGATTAATTATTGTTAATTCGGCGTTGATTAATTATCACTTGAATCTTCAAAGTCTAATAAATATAATCTCCGAATTTTATATATTACCGATGTTGATTTTCTTGTCAATAATCCATTCAAGCATGTCGATCTGGTATCTCTAAAATAAGATTATGTATCTCTCCTTGTTTACAATAAAATATTTTCCCATTAATCAAAGAAGCTAGTCGACTATATATTTTTCTCTTATATTTCTTAAATCCTACATTAAACATCGATTTTTATAATACTTCTAACGATTAACGAGTGAGCTGCGTACATTTTTGAACAATCTTGAAAGATACTTTAATGATAATGAAATTTTATACTAATATAAGATGGGGTCAGAAGAATTACTTCACGTGGTATGCTAGGAAGTTATCGGGAAAGAAATTTTGGGACAAAATAATTAAATATATCCCAAACACAAACTCATGATGTGAACCATTAATGATGCAAAGGAATTTGACGAAATAATTATAAAGATTTATTTTGGGGAGGAAAGGAGACAAAAGTATGCCCCTTGGAACTCTCTCGTTCCCCTTTACAGTACTGTTGCAAACGGCAAAAATGTGAAACGAGTGGTAATGAAGGAAAAGCCATCTCTCCAATTCAATTTGTACCCAACCACTTCGGTTCATGCATGTGACTCACATTCTCATTGAAAAACATTTAGGATATTCATTATTCATATGCTTCAAATGTCAATTTCAACTGTCAGGGTGTTTTTTTTTTTTTTTTGAAAAACATGAATAAAAACTAGTATATGTGAGAGTCTTGAGCATTCTTCGGACAAGCTTAGATTTAGTCCACAAACTTGCGAAACTGCTTAGTAGGTTTATAAATAGTGTTGAGTCTCGTCTACACACCAAGATATTATTCTTTAGTCTGACAAAATTAGCACTAACACCACACTCGTACCCAAAACTTTAAGGAGTTTGTTGCTCTTAAGAGCATGTTAGATCAAGAGGTAATATCTTAATGTGTAGGTTAGGTCTAATACCATTTGAAAAGTCCATTGAGCAAGTTGGCAACCCTTGAGATTGTGCGTTCAAGTAGCTCTGCAAGTATTAGTATTCGTTTCGTTAGATCAAGGGATAGTACCTTGGTGTGTGAATTAGGCTCAACATCGTTTGGAAAACCTACTGTATAGGTTGCAAAGGAGTGGGTTGGGTTCAAACTTGTCTAAAGAGTGCTTTAAGAACACAGCTCCAGTACTATATTAAAGCAAAACAAGTATGGGTGATAAACCCCTATAACATCCACTAAAATCAATAAATTAAGTCCAAAAGATGGACTGTCAATATAAAAAAAATTCTGTTGTATTACACCCAACAATAAAAAAAAGTCAACACATTGATCAATTTCTCTAAAACACTTTAACTCCTTAAATTAAATTGTTGGAATCTATTAAGTATGGACCTATAGTACTCAATAATAAAAGAGTGAGGATGATAAGCATGAACACCCTAAATCACACTCAATTTCACCTGTCAAGTTTGCTGTTGTCTTTTTCAAGATCCAGTTTGATTTTCCTTTTTTTTTGGCAACAACAAATGAATATTATATTGATTTCACAAAAATGTTTACAAGCAAGTATAGACAAATATCAATCAAACACTAGCTTTAAAAGAGCTAACAATATAGGTTGCTCAGACTAATGTTCACTCAAACAAGCTAACTAACCGGTGGCGTAGGAAGTCCATCTCTACTCAAAATCATCACCACAGAAGGGGGTGGTGTTGAATTTAATTCAACATGTGAGCTCATATATTTATATTAATTATATATTATGGGCTATCATAAGATTAAGCTCAATTAAAGTGATCAATAAAGTTTAAAGTTTTGGGCTAGACATCTAATAGAGAATGGACTTTAATGTGTAGAGACCCAAAGGATTAATTTCTATTTTTATGATAGGCTAAAATAGAAGTTAGACTAAGGATATAAATAAGGGTTATGGTCCCCAAGCCATATGCACAACAAAAGGTTTTCTCTTTATACCTCATTGAAATGAGATTTGCCAAAATCGTACTTGTTTCAGCCTTTTCGCTTTTGGCAAACCTCTTTTCAATTTCCTTAAGGTAATCTTTAGCAGTAGTAACCTTTTCGGACATAGTGCCCCTGAAGGTTTCCGGAATTGCACGTTTTATGATCATAAGACTTATGCGATTAGAACGTTCCCACCTCTCTATGTCCATCTTGTCATTAGATGAACTATTAACCGTAAGATCTGTGGGTCGTTCTGTCCTTAACGCAAGGTCTAGATCCATAACATCGAGAACAATCATAACGTTCTCTTTCCATGCTTTAAAGTTCGTGCCACTAAGCATGGGAATGGAATTCAAGCTAGCAGTAATAGTAGATGCAGAACTAGCAACTGTATAAAGAACAAAACAAGCAGAATATGCTCACATTAATTCCTTATAATAATAATAATAACCATATATTCAAAAAATTGGTAAACCCCATCACAAGATACCTAGCACAACATTAATATTTAGTCTTTGGACAGAAATATTAACTGTAAGTGGTACTCTTGGTATAGTAATCAAATATTGACAATAAGATCCTGTCAAACAATTAACCTTTCTTTGGAACGATTAATTGTTCACATGGCAAACCGAATAATTGTCACATATTTATTACCACAAGTGCACATGTATTTCGGCCAAATATTGACCCTCCTTTGGGCTGGCCACTATCCGCATGAATTACATATACACAACCAACTTAATATTATAAAATAAATTAATCTAGACAAGAGAGGCTACTTTGGTAGCGTATTGTTTCAATCAACTTATCTCATAATATTAATAAAATAATAATACCAAAATTTGAATAAGTCAGTGACAATTGATTAAAACAATAATTATGCGCCGAAAGTTTGTTTCAATCAATTTATCTCATAATATTAATAAAATAATCATACCAAAATGTGAACAAATTCCTTAAGCAACCAAGTGGGCCCCACGCCAACTTGCACCACTAACAAGCCCCATTATTGCCATCATAATAGGAAAATTCTCCTAAATCTAATAGAGAATGGACTTTAATGTGTAGAGACTCAAAGGATTAATTTCTATTTTTATGATAGGCTAAAATAGAAGTTAGACTAAGGATATAAATAAGAGTTATGGTCCCCAAGCCATATGCACAACAAAAGGTTTTCTCTTTTCTGAAATCCTATCAATCAGAGAAGAGATAACTCTCTTCAGAGAGAGCAAAGGCGGCATATTGACTTGAAAGACAATAACCAGAAAATTAAGCTTTCTTCATGGATCCAGGTACGCTTCCGCTCAGATCTAAACATTTAAATCTAAATTTTCTTAATGATTTGACATGAAAATTGGTTGATGACAATTCACCAAATTAGAAATAAAGTATTATAACAATTGGTCTCAGAGCTTCTTCATGTCAAATCATTGAGAATCAATTTGTTTCTTTGTTTTCCTTAATCATGGATTTGGTTTTTCCATGGATTTAGTTTATTAAGAAATATGGCTTTGGAGTTTGGAGTTTGTTCAGATTTGATTTTTACGTTTTATGCATCCAGCTAGAATCTTGTTAACAAGAGCTAAGATCCAATTTATTGAGAAACAGATTCAAGTTTTAAGGATTAAAAACAAAAAAGGATAAAAGTTTCGGTTTTCTGGGCCAATTTTATTAGGTGATAGGTTTTGTCCAAGATGTGAAAATCATGCAGGATGAATAGGAGAATTTTCCTATTATGACGGCAATAATGGGGCTTGTTAGTGGTGCAAGTTGGCGTGGGGCCCACTTGGTTGCTTAAGGAATTTGTTCACATTTTGGTATGATTATTTTATTAATATTATGAGATAAATTGATTGAAACAAACTTTGAAAATTGTGTTGCTTGTATTAAGGGGAAACAGACAAACTTAAGGAGATTAGGTGCCAATAGGGCTATGGACGTCTTAGAACTAATACATACAGACATTTGTGGGCCATTCCCTACAGCTTCTTGGAATGATCCACAATATTTTATTACGTTCACAGACGACTTTTCACGTTATGGCTACCTATATCTCATTCAAGAAAAGTCTCAGTCTCTGGATGTGTTCAAAAATTTTAAAGCTGAAGTTGAGAATCAACTCAACAAAAGAATTAAAAGCGTCAGATCTGACCGTGGTGGTGAATACTATGGCAGATATGACGGATCAGGTGAACAACGTCCAGGACCGTTTGCTAAGTTTCTCGAAGAGTGTGGTTTTGTCCCACAGTACACCATGCCAGGATCTCCTAGCATGAATGGTGTTGCTGAAAGGAGAAATAGGACATTAAAGGACATGGTAAGGAGTATGATTAGTCATTCTACTTTACCAGAATCTCTTTGGGGAGAAGCACTAAAGACTGCAGCTTACATACTCAATAAGGTTCCAACAAAAACAATTGCTAAAACCCCTTATGAGCTTTGGACGGGCAAGAAGCCCAGTTTAAATCACTTGCACATTTGGGGTTGTCCAGCTGAGGCAAGGCCAAATAGGCCAAATGAAAAGAAACTGGATTCCAGAACTATTAGTTGCTATTTTGTTGGATACTCCGAAAGGTCAAGGGGTTACAAGTTTTATGATCCCACTACTAAGTCAATGTTTGAGACGGGAAATGCTCGGTTCTTTGAGGATGTTGAGTTTGCGAGGGGAAAAGGAATTAAGGACTTTGTCTTTGAAGAGGAATGTGTCGAAATTCCTCTAATTGCTTTTGAAAATTATCAGGGTCAGGCTTCAATTCCTGGTATTGTTCAAGAAGCAATTTCAGATCAAGACAATGTTATTGAACCTCTTGCTCAAGTTCAACAACTTGTTCCAGAAGAACAAACTCTACAGCCTCAAGAACCTATGCCATTAAGGAGATCCACTAGAGAGAGGAGAAATGCAATTTCGGACGATTATATTGTATTTCTTCAAGAACATGAGGTTGACATTGGTGTGGTAGAAGATGATCCAATCAACTTCCATCAAGCCATTGAAAGTTCTAACTCTCAACAGTGGATTAATGCCATGAATGAAGAGATGAAGTCCATGAAGGACAATGACGTTTGGGACCTTGTATCATTACCTAAAGATACGAAACCCATTGGTTGTAAATGGATATTTAAGACCAAAAGGGATTCGAGAGGTAATATAGAAAGGTACAAGGCTCGTCTTGTTGCAAAGGGCTTCACACAGAAAGAAGGTATTGACTATAAAGAGACTTTCTCTCCGGTTTCTTCGAAAGACTCTTTTAGGACAATAATGGCATTAATGGCACATTTTGATCTTGAGTTACATCAGATGGATGTTAAGACAGCGTTTCTCAATGGTGACATTAATGAGACGATTTATATGGTGCAGCCAGAAAACTTTGTGTCCAGAGATGCAAAGCAAATGGTTTGCAAATTAAAGAAATCCATCTATGGGCTCAAGCAAGCTTCTCGTCAATGGTATTATAAATTTCATCAAGTTGTTATCTCATTTGGTTTTGAGATAAATGCAGTTGATGATTGTATATACCACAAGTTCAGTGGGAGTAAGTGTATTTTTCTGGTTTTATATGTCGATGACATACTGCTTGCCAGCAACGATTGACACACCCGGACCTAGCGCGACTTTTGGTACGAACGGAATAGTGTAAGATAGCGTATTAATTAAACAATATGTCGGTCCGGCTGTGTCTAATTAAGAAGAGAAGTTTAAATTAGGATAAGACGGAGTTAGAGGAAAAAGTAATTAACCGTGCATGGAAATTAGTAAATGCCAAAAAGACCTCCAATTAAATCCCTAGAAATTTATTATGGGCCCCGTTGGCACAAGAAAGCAAGGGATTTAGCCAACGGGTGAAAATGAAATAAAGTTGAAAAAGGGGAAAAAGTTTGACCCGGGGCCCGAGTGGACCCGGTGTCGGGCTCCCCTATAAATAGGGGAGGGCCGACGGTTTTCCTTTCATTTTTCTTTTCTTTTTCTTCTTTTTCTCTCTGGAGCCAAAACGGAGGCATTTTGGAAAATTGGCAGATCCGGACAAACCGACCGCCAGTTCGAGGCGAGATCTTGGTGAGTTATTCTTAACTCCTCGATCTACGTTTTGTTAAGTTTGCACTCATTTCCATGCATCGGTTTAGCCTAGATCCAAGTTTTCAGCTTTTGACCGGATTAGATCTTTAAACTCAAATAAATGAATTTCGGGCCGGTGGAATAAGGTGAGTTTTTAGTGTGTTATAGTATTCACCTTATTCTACGTCCTATTCCGTTTTTACGCATTTTTGAGCACCGGGTGTGAGTAAATCGGAGATTTAGTCAATTTGGGCTAAATCTCAGTCTACGGGAAAATTGGACCGGTGTTTCTCGTTTCTGCCTCGGCATATCCGTTGTGGATGTCATGAGGATCGCCTCTTTAAGTTTGTACGTCGAAAGGAGGAGAAACGAGTGCGAAAACCGGGGGAGAGACCGGCCGAAGAACTGGCCGATCGAGTCCCTGTTTAGATATTTTTAATATATTATTATTATATTAAAAGATATTTATATATTATATTAATATATTTAGATATTTATATATTATATCATTATAATGTATAAATATCTCATAGGAGGGCTTTTTGAGCCCGATTTCGAGTAGAATTTGGCCCAACCCATGTGGGGCCCAGCCTAGTCCGGGTGTGGGGCCCACGGGCCCCCGGGGGCATTTTGGTAATTTTTCACCGAGAGTCCGATTTTAACCCCGAAACCTCCCGGACACTTTTCTAAGTGTCGGGCCCGGCTCGAGTGGCCCATGGACCCCCAGGCGTATTTTCGTAATTTTTCACCAAGTGTCCAATTTTTACCCCGGAACCTCCTGGACACTTTTCCAAGCCCCGAATCACATTCAAGCCCAGTCGTAGGTCATGTTAGAGCCTCATAGGTGCATTCATAAATGTGATTATGAATGCTAACGTATATTTCCATGTATTAGGGCTCCGGATAATCGAATGCGGCGATGCACCGGAGGTTGAGCTACATGGAGCGCTTGGGAGTATACGATTCTCCCACTACTGTGAGTGGCTTTGTTTTCAGTGCTTAGCCACTAGGGCAAAATGTTTTAAAAATATAAATTGTTTTAAAAAGGTTTTACAACGGTTTTCGGATAAGGGTAATCCACGACACACACTTTTTATTTTGTGATACGCCCACTTATGGGGGTGGGATGATTTTAAAAATACAAAAGCTTGTGTGTGTTTATATGTTTTTAATATTTATATAAGGAATTTTATTATTATTATTATTATGATTATTGGGGTACGATGCCCCTGGAAGAGGAGTGATTGAGTGGGATTCCTCGGGGCTCCAATTTGCGGGAGCGTGGACCGAGTTTGAGAGCATGCATGATACTCAGTCGTGGACCGCCTATCAAGGGGCACGGTGAGTCGAGCCTGGTTGGGAGAGGCGCGTAGGGAAACTCGCCAGAGCTCCAGTTCACTGTGTTCCACCACAGTGAGGCACCACCGAGGGAACGGGCTAGTATATGAGATAAAGATAAAATGAATATGAAGAGAAAAGAAATAGCCCTCGGTGCAGTAAGGCATACGACCGGCCAGTCGTGCCTTCAATGTATTAGGTGCCAGCCCATGATTATATAATTATTTTATTTTAAAGGTTTTAAAATCTATACTCCTTGGGAGAATTTCAAAGGAGATTTTGAAAACAAAAATTTATTATATTCACTCCCGAAGATTTTGATACGGGAAGTGTTAAAAACCAAGTTTTTAAATTAATTTATTTTTATTGTTATATTTTGGATTATCCCTGTTTCCCCAACCCTGATGGAGACCCATTGAATTTCTGTCACTCACCTGTATTCCATTGTGATGGATGCAGCTTCGCGTACGGAGTCAGCCATTAGAAAGGAGGCTCACTAGCAGGCGTCGGTGGCTTAGGCTTAGAAGTTTCCGCTGTGTATGTATTCTTTTAAATTAGTCCACTGGTGTTGCTTATAATTAAATATTTTATTAAATGATTTCTAATTAAAATTTAGTTTTGTTTTGCAGCGATGATATCCATTTCTATGCCTTGCGGTGCCTCGGATGCGTGGCTGCAGACACGTACTTCGAGGTAGCGCGGCGGTTGCCACGTGGCCGACCTGGGGCGGGTCGGGGCGTGACAACGATATAGGCTTATTGCATGAAACCGAGAGCTTTCTGACAAAGAAATTTGAAATGAAAGATCTTGGTGACGCCTCTTTTGTATTAGGCATACAAATACACCGAGATCGTTCTCGGGGTATACTTGAGTTATCACAAAATAGCTATATCGAAAATGTTCTAAAGAGATTTGGCATGCAGGATTGTAAACCAGGTGACACCCGTGTTGCTAAAGGAGACAAGTTCAGTCTCAACCAATACCCCAAGAATGAGTTTGAAACTAAAGAAATGCAAAAGATTCCTTATGCATTAGCAGTAGGGAGTCTAATGTATGCTCAAGTGTGTACGCGTACGGATATTGCGTACATAGCTGGAATGCTGGGCAGATACTTAAGCAATCTTGGAATGGATCATTGGAAAACAGCTAAACGGGTTATGCAGTACTTACAGAGAACAAAGGACTACATGCTCACATACAGAAAATCGGATCAGTTGGAGATCATTGGGTATTCTGATTCTGATTTTGCTGGATGCCAAGACAGTAGGAGATCCACATCAGGCTATATTTACCTGCTGGCTGGAGGAGCTATTTCTTGGAAGAGTGCTAAGCAGACACTCATAACTTCTTCCACCATGGCAGCAGAATTTATGGCATGTCATGAGGCATCTAGTAATGGGATTTGGCTGCAAAATTTTGTCACTAAGCTGCAAATTGTGGATGGTATTGAAAGACCATTAAAGATATTTTGTGACAATAAGTCAGCAGTGCTATATTCCAATAACAACAGGAGCTCAACGAAGTCAAAACATATAGACCTCAAGTTCCTGGTTGTTAAAGAAAGAGTTCAAAATGGTCAAGTGTCTATTGAACATATTGGGACAAACTCTATGGTTGCGGATCCGCTAACTAAGGGATTACCACCTAAGGTCTTTCATGAGCATACCGCTCATATGGGTGTTGTATCCTTTGATAACATATAATTTTAGTGGGAGTTTGTTATTTTGGTTGATTTTCAGTTATAGACACATTTTGTGGTTTGTTTAAACTCTTTATTTGGTTGATCTCACTAAGGAATAAGGTTGGATCAGTTGGAAGTAGGCATGTTAAGATCACATTACATGTAACTTCCCATGCTATGCATCCATGCTTGATCTATGTTGTTCAATTATATTGACATATGTGACTATTGATGGTTTCGTTATGATATGTGTATAATGAAAACCGCTTTAATCCTATGTTGATATGATTGATGAACCAGATTGATTTAAGATGTCTATGGTAATGATAGCAAAATTTGAGCTCATAAGGTTATTACATAATATATAATTAAAGGAGTTATACATATATGGCCCAAGTGGGAGATTGTTGAATTTAATTCAACATGTGGGCTCATATATTTATATTAATTATATATTATGGGCTATCATAAGATTAAGCTCAATTAAAGTGATCAATAAAGTTTAAAGTTTTGGGCTAGACATCTAATAGAGAATGGACTTTAATGTGTAGAGACCCAAATGATTAATTTCTATTTTTATGATAGGCTAAAATAGAAGTTAGACTAAGGATATAAATAAGGGTTATGGTCCTCAAGCCATATGCACAACAAAAGGTTTTCTCTTTTCTGAAATCCTATCAATCAGAGAAGAGATAACTCTCTTCAGAGAGAGCAAAGGCGGCATATTGACTTGGAAGACAATAACCAGAAAATTAAGCTTTCTTCATGGATCCAGGTACGCTTCCGCTCAGATCTAAACATTTAGATCTAAATTTTCTTGATGATTTGACATGAAAATTGGTTGATGACAATTCACCAAATTAAAAATAAAGTATTTTAACAGGTGGAAGCATTAGTCTCGCATTCCAGCACAACCCTCCCCTTGCTTGAACTGCTAACTAGCCAGCTGCAACATTTGCTTTCCTGTTTATCTTTCTACTCTTCCTTCTGGAATTTGTCTCATTAAACGTTCAGGATCAAGTTTGATTAATTGAGATAAGATTCAGAGATAAGAAAGTTGAAGAAAAATTGTTTTGTTTCTTGATTTTTTTTTTGTTTTTTCTGAAGAAATTATTTGATTCCCACATGCGAGCTGGGGTTTTGTTGGTCATGAAGATGGCCCAAATATGCTTTAGATCATTGATTTGCTTACAAGAAGATGAGCAATTGGGTTCTTTCTTCGTCCAAAATATTGTTTTCTTTTTTTCCTCTTTCAGGGAAATCATTATGAAAACCCAATATGAGGCTGAGGCCTGGCTGGAAGCAGATGTAATGTTCATATAATGATATAGTTTGAAAAAGAAAAAGTCTGCCTCGTGAGAAACAATTTCAGCTAATTATCAGATCACCAAAAGAGACTTCTGTCCAAAGAAAAAGGCAAAAACCAGAGCAATGGAAAGCTATCAAAATGGTACTAGGAGACAGACACATGATAGGGTTTCAACAACTCCATGAACAAGACAAAATTCAATTGCGCTTTCGTTTACATCCATCTGATGGCAAATACGGTTAAGTTGTCAAACTTGTCATGTCTTTAGAAAAGCTTGTTATACAGAAAATAAACGAGAAAAACAAATGAAATATGAGACCTAATATACACAATAATCTCTAGTTAATAAGGTAAAATAATTAGGGTAAATGGAAGAATTAGCAATCGACATGGACTGACTTTACAGCGAAAACTTGAGATGGTTTCCAAAGCATCATCAGTTCACTTTGATGGAGTTTTTGGTATCATTTGAGTTCATATACAGCTTTTCTCACCCAAGGTCAAAAATAATTTACTTTTTCAAGTGAGGACTAATAGGAACAAAAAGTTTTCTCCAACTCTATCAATTCAGGAGACAGAATTCAAGCTATGGACCATAAAATTTCTGAAAAGCAAGAACCTAGATTCGCACTTCCCCCATTGCGAGGATAAAAAATACAAGCATGTGAGTCATTGTATAAGCCAATAATTACCTATAAATAACACATGGGATGATCAATATACTTTAGATGGGAATTAAAAGGAAAACATTGGATGATAGCTAGTTTCAAAATTATGAAAAAAGGAACAAAATTTTCCCTTTTTTCTTGGTTTCAATTTCAGTGATTCGATTAAATTCCATATTAATTATAAATTAATTACTACTTTACATGAGAATATCGGATTATCCAAATATATGCTTTAAGTAAAGAATATTACTCTCCCTTTTGTACTTTTACTTCCGCTTTGCTATTCTTTTTTCTTTTAATCACTTTTTATATTTCTTTTACGGTGAGAAAAGGAGGAAGTTGCAATATGCCTGGTCTTTTTAATATTTTTGTCCTTTTTTTTTTCTTTGTTCTCTAATCTCTTTCGGTTGGAAGGATCTAAATCCTTTATGGATTAGCTCTTACCGTAACTTTTCTCCCCTTCTATTTCCTCTCTAATTTACCTTCGATTCCTTTCATGGCAAACAAGAAAAGCATGGAATAAACATTAACTTAATTAGAATTCAGAAGCAGGCATTAGACTTGGAAATTTTGACTAAAAAGGGGACACAAGCAATGTTTAATAAGAAAGGTAAAATTTGGGAATATTTTTTGAGGTAATTAGCCGCTAGAAATTACCTATATAACTTGCAATTGTAATCTTTCTGAGGGTAAAAAATACTCAAAATAACTTGCATTCTAATTAATCTTAATCATCATTTCTTTCTTTTTGCTTGCAGAAATTATTTCTTTTGCTTAGAGAATTGGGTCATTTAGTTTAGCCAATTAATTTTGTTTGGAAAAATTATGGTGAAAAGGACACATAATAAATTAATAATCTGACTTGGAAATCAAATTCAAGCAACCTAGTTACCGGGTTACTGCTGGATTTGATTTCCATCAAAGTTTTATCACTATTTTCCAAAATAAACACAGCGGAAAACCCTTTAAATGGAATGGAGCCTTAGAAATTAAACCCAAAAAAACAAAGGAAAGAAAAAGATCGGAATTGATAGAATGAAGAGATATGGGACCAAATAAAAGTGTTGCATTCAATGCTGCCAAACGTAACTGAATTTTCACAGTTCTGAATTATTGGAGTCTGGCGATGACTCAGATGAGTGGGGATAGAAAATCTGGTGGCAATGGGCTCGCTGCAATTAAATTTTGTTGGCGACAGGGCACTGGCCATTCCCCTTTTATATTCATTCACACATATATGCATTAACTCTCCTTTTTATCAAAATCTTGTGCTTACATACGAAAACAAATTCCAAAATTATAACCACTTCTTTGATGTATTAATGAATAGATACCTTTCAATTTTGTATAATAATATGATTATGTGAGTGATGATAAAGTTAATTAACCTGGTTAATTAAGGTTAACTAGATAGACATTGACAAATAGAATGGTCCAAAAAATATATGGTTCGTAGGTGAAGTCGACAAAGGGAGGACCTCGTGCTGTCGATTTCAATCGAATTTTATGAGCATGAATTGCTCAAATCCATCGTTTTTCTTGTTCTTCAATTTTTATTTTTTGTCCTTTGTTGTGGGCATGGATGGAAATTAAATGAATCAAGCTGTCTTATTATTTTCGTCAATTATATTACCACAGTGAATGATACTAACACTCTCTCTCACGGGTTTCTTTGCTTTCAATATTTTTGGACGCAATTATTGAATTTAATTAGATATGTGTTCCTTTTTAAAAAAAAAATTGTGCTCCTCCTTTTGAAAGGTTGGGGTCATTTTGCTTCTCTATGTCTATAACTATAACTATAATCTATACTTTCTGTTTTAGGTGTCATGAGTTATTATTTTCAAAATGGAAACCATTTTGTTTAGATGCCATAAGAAATTTTTCTTTTCAATTATCCATAAGAAATCACTTTGCCAACAAAAGTATATATTATTGGCCCCTCTAACCTTTTTGCCCCCATTCATATCCCTTATAACGTGGTACAAGTTTAGCCGTTAATTTGAAATAAATTAAATTAAAGGGTAAGTTCTAAATTTGAGACTTTTATAGTGATAAGGTTTTAGATTAAAATTCTTAATTATTATTGTGTTACGTCAGGAGGGTAAGAGGAAGAGTCGGGTAGCATGACTCCTTTGCTAAATACTTATCATCTTTTAATTGTATATATTCAAGGCAAAAAGTATGGGATATCAACTACATATATATTAATTAAAGTATACTTAATTCTAATCCTAATGGTGGAAACGGATTAGATATTTGTGGGTCTAAAAGATTAGGCTACAACGACAGACCAATCGACCTTTCACAATTAAGTGGTTATCAAACTAGTTAGATCGAATTGATATAATGTTTGCTATTGATATGGTGCCCATGCTGGAATTATTACTATTAATTAAGTTAGTTTTCTTTACTAAAATTCCCAGCTAACTTTCTGTCGTGTTACACATTGTGGTATGTGAGGACAAAAGAACATGGACCCCAAAGGCAAACAAGACACCCCCTCTATTGTCTCTCTCGTCTCTCTCGCTCTCTGGGTTATGAATTTATGATGGTTAAATACTTAAATTGACCCTCAAATTATATTAAAATAGATAGATTGGCCCCTAAACTTTTATTTGGGACAAATAATCCTTCAAATTTTCATTTTGGGACAATTAAACCCTCAAACTTTATTTTCAAAGGAAATTTCTATTGAATTAAGGGCTACATTGTCCCTAACTAATAATTTTGAGGGCTTAATTATCCCAAAATAATAGTTTGAGGGGGTTAATTATCCCAAAATAATAGTTTAAGGGGGTAATTGTCTCAAAATAATAGTTTGAGGGGTCAATTGTCTCAAATAAAAGTTTAGGGGCCAATATGTCCAAAAAGGTATAGTTTAGGGGCCAACTTAGGTATTTAGTCAATTTATGATATACTTACCGAATATAATTTACTAAAAGATTCCAACTTGTGGTTCATGATCAGAGGGACAACCAGGATTACTGTTTTGAGTAGCTTGGTGAAATGCAAGCTGTTTTTGATCCAATTTCCCTCAATTATTGAAATGTTCGGCACTGAGGAGGAGACTGGAGACTGACATACATATAGGAAGGTGATGATTTTCTATAATGTAATGAAAATGTCTGATTTGATATATGTTGTACATAGAGACACCTCAGTCGTTCCAGTTCAGAGTTGGTCCAAAAATATATTATTAAAAAAAGAAGAAGATATTGTTCAGAAAATTTGGGTAGAAGAAGATCTCATCATCAGTTGTTACATGGCGATTTTCCATTGTTACAATTGAGAGAATTTGACTTGATCTCAGTTTAGGTTGATAACGTTAAAATTTTTTTTCTTTTTAATAAAACCAAAACTGAAATGAAGTTGCATGGTCTGGTGTCCAGCATACACAAAATTGAGCCTTGTAAAGTCATAAGAATCATAAATTCCTAACACGATTCTCTTGCTTTTTGCATCAAACAGTCAGTCGAGTTTGCAGTGTTTATTCAATATTGTATAAAATGCCAAAAAGAAAGTTCCCCTAATTTCCTTAACAGGGAACCAGGGATTCCCAATTTGGGTATTGGAATTTGAGTAAAATATTATGGGAAATAGTGGATGATCTGATTAATTATTGATATTAAAAGAGTGAAGAAAAAATATTTTAATCAGCCATGTTGTGCATGGGCTGTGGAGACAAATAAACAAATATAAAAGCAAATCTTGAAGCAACAACGAAGAAGGTTAGAAGGGAGATATGACGAACTTTAATAAGTGACACTGGCATCTTTCGGCTGATCTGTCAAGACTTTTCTTTATTTATTTTTAATCAAGTTGATTAGGTTTAACAACCGTCCATTTTTCATATTAGTCTTCATATATGCCTTGAGATTTGACAACTTCTATGCATTTGTATGTGTGACGGGGATATACACCTTAATTACAAAGTAACTTCCTAATCCTGTATGAATATATATAAATATTCCACCAGACTTGGCAAATTTATCTTTCCAAGTCAATGGCCATTTGTCTTTAATATTGTATTTTGGGGCCAAATTATATATTAGTAATTAACTTAGTACTTTAAATTACTCTATCCAACATTCTAAGTTTATAGTATTAATATTGTCAGCAAGAAACAAAATGAACATAGAACCACTCGAGTTGAGTGGAAAGTACTCTTAAATAAAATTTCATGTTAGAGTATTGCAAAAGTAGAAAATAATTTTGCGAGAGTTTATCCTCATTTGGAATATGATGTCACTGAACTTCGAATTAATTGATGCATAATACAACCATTGTATGTAAGAGAATTTACACCTAAAAAAAAAGAAAACTATTTATAGACCATGCAAGCTCCAAAGGACTAAATCAAAGGGACAGCCATCTCCAGTTCTCCACCAAAGGAAGTACACCATGTGTGAGCTCACACGGTACACATGTGATTATTGTATTAAATATGGCATACGCATTAATATGTATAATAATGTATAAGAAAATAAATGTAGGGGTATTTCTTTAATTAAAAAAATTCCATGAGTAATAGACCTATGACCATGGACCCATTGGCCATTGGGGTGGAGGAATCAGGTCCTTTGATTATCTATTAATAAAGAGATAAAGCTACGAAATCAATAAATATAAACGAAAAATAGTAATAAAGATATGAAATTCTTAAAGGACACTGTCATTAGTTGTCATGGGAAGTATATTTAAAACCTTTGTGTGTTTATCAAACCTCAAGTCTTTCTTAAGTCAAGAAAACTAGAGAAACCTATTTTCACATTTTTCTCCCTTTTTTTTTTGCATATAAATTTGTTCTTCCTTTACTTTCATTACATTATCAACCTTCTGAATAAAAGAATCTTTGTTTTTTGGCTTTCCTGGTAGCTTGATTGGGGAGCTAGCTTGCTAGTTTTCCTGGGGTACAGTTTAAGTTCAAAGATGTTGGAAAAGGTAATGGGGAAATGCTGCACAAAGCCAAAAACAGAGGATAAAGGCCTGGTGGAAGAGATCATGGAGAAGAAGAAGATCAAAGGAACCGTGGTTTTGATGAAGAAAAATGTGCTGGACATGAACGATATGAAAGCTTCTTTACTTGATCGAGTTCACGAGCTCCTCGGCAAAGGTGTTTCTTTGCAGCTTATCAGTGCTGTAAATAACGATCCTGGTTAGTTCGCTTCCTTCTTTCTTTCCCCTGTCTCTTTCTCTCTGTTCTAGACTTTCTGGGAAGTTTACCGAGACCAAGGTCCAAGAGTATACAGATCAGCAAGACTGTGCAGTCATGGTGGCAAACATGAGGAACTTTTCAAATTGAACTTTTGAATTTCCTTCTTCCAGTCCTCTTTTTTTTTTTCATTTTCTTTCATTTGAGCTCCATTCGGTGAAATTTTTAGCATAATTTAACTAACCATGTCTGTAACTGTCTGTTCTTCTTACATTATTTCTTTTAAGTCTTGCTTCTAGATGCAAGAATCCAGAACCTATAAGGAGTACAGTACTGCAAAAATAGGGACTGACTTACAAGTCCCTTAAGCAATCTTACGAGTCTTTGTTACATTGCTTATCTAAATCTTGCAAGTAAGGGGAAGAATATTTTAGATTTTTTGATGAGTTTTTAACCGAATTGTAATGCACGTGTCTTCAGCCAATGGGTTCCGAGGGAAGCTTGGAAAGGCAGCATATTTGGAGAAGTGGGTCACAAAAATCACACCGTTAACAGCAGGAGAATCTGTGTTCTCTGTCACATTTGAATGGGATGAATCCCTGGGTGTCCCTGGAGCTTTCATAATAAAAAACCATCATCACAGCCAGTTCTATCTCAGGACAGTCACTCTGGAAGACGTTCCCGGCCATGGCCGGATACATTTTGTCTGCAATTCCTGGGTCTATCCAGCGCATAGGTACAAGTATGATCGTGTCTTCTTCTCCAACAAGGTAACTTCATTTTCAAATTTAACATAAGAATTTTGGGACCAGAACTTTAATCTTTGTTTGTCATGGTCGTGTCTTGCCCATTTGTTAAATGATTAATCCAGAGGTAAACGTTCACGTTGATGTTCATGCAATGAAGACTTGCAACTCTCTGAACTAGTAGTGGGATAAATAATCATATCAGCCCCACATGTAGCCCAATGCTTCCTATGACGATCCTTACCTTCGGTGAATCGGTACAATCATAGAGGCCTTTTTACACTCTGGCTTAACTTTTTCACCTTGGTAAAATCATACTCTATTTTGATCTCAAAGGTAGATCTGGACTTCCCCACAGGCCTACGCTGTCGTTTTCCATCTTCTGGATTTCTTTACACATTCTCTCTCCCACGCCATGTCTCATAATTCTGTACCTAAGCTTCATACGGGGCGAAATTTGCTTTACACAAAAGTTATTCACCAGTGCTTTTCTAAAATGTGAAAAAGGAGGAATGAATATCAGAAGTGGGATTGATGCTCATCTATTGTTACTTTGTTAGTTAAGGGGGGGTGATTGATGTGATGAGGAAAAGTTATGTAATTAATCTGTCCAACCAACCAATAATTTAAAAAGTTTTGTTTGGTTGATAGATTTTGGGTTAACAGAAGACTTTGTTATATTTGTCTTAGACTTATCTTCCATGTCAAACACCGGAACCCTTACGCAAGTATAGGGAAGAAGAGCTGGTAAATCTCAGAGGAAATGGTAAAGGAAAGCTCAAAGAATGGGACAGAGTATATGATTATGCTTGCTACAATGACTTGGCAATGCCGGAAAAAGGTTCAAGGTTTACACGGCCAGTTCTTGGCAGACATAACGATTTTCCATATCCTAGAAGAGGGAGAACTGGTCGGAAACCACACAAAAAAGGTTAGAACTCTGTCTCAAGTTCTTATTGCAGCTACTGACTGTCGTCTGGCTGATGATATATAAGTATCTTAGCATTTCAATTCGTATTTAATTAATCAACAATCTAATGTAATATTTTTATCATTCTAACAGATCCCAATACGGAGAGCAGACTATTTCTTCTAAGCCTAAACATTTATGTCCCACGAGATGAACGGTTTAATCTAGTGAAATTTTCAGATTTTCTTGCCTATGCTGTGAAATCCTTGTTCCAGATATTGGTACCCGAGCTTGCAGCATTATGTGACAAAACCATAAATGAGTTTGACTCCTTTCAAGATGTGCTTGATCTCTATGAAGGTGGTATAAAGCTACCAAATGATGCCACAATTAAGAAAATAAGGGAATGCCTTCCTTGGGAGATGATCAGGGAACTTGTTCGTAATGATGGTGAGAGATTTATGAAATTCCCAACGCCTGCTGTGATCAAAGGTATGTAAAAAAATTTTCCCATTCATTTCTTGGCTGCATTGTACACACTCAACTAATTCTTAATACAAGTTGGGCTCAGCTACATAAACTCTTGGTGCTTAAATATATTCAAATTTTCACTTGCAAATTATGCCTATTGGCTTGTGTGGTTACAGAGGATAGGTCTGCTTGGAGGACGGATGAAGAGTTTGCACGAGAAACTCTAGCTGGAGTCAACCCTGTAATCATCAGTCGACTCCAAGTAAATACAATGTTCTTGTTAACTAGATCATATTATTTCATCCTCATCTCGAGAAACGTTTGTGGTCTCCTGCTTCAATAATTAACTATAACAAGTCTGCAGGAGTTCCCCCCATCCAGCAAGCTCGATCCTAAAGCATATGGGAACCAGAAAAGCACCATTTCGAAGGAACAGATTGAGAAGAACATGAATGGACTCACCGTGGAAGAAGTATTATTCACGCTTCACCTGTTTTTCTTGTTTTATTTCGTTACCAGTTTGAAATGTTCCTTTCTAGATTACTTATTGGTTTTCTATGGTTTGGTTTGATCCGTTTGAATTTAGGCACTAGAAAGAAACAAACTGTATATATTGAATCATCATGATGCATTGATGCCATACCTGGGGCGGATAAATTCCACTAGCACAAAGACTTATGCCTCCAGAACACTATTCCTTTTGCAAGACGATGATACGCTGAAGCCACTGGCAATTGAGTTGAGCTTGCCCCATCCACAAGGAGACAAGCATGGCGCTGTCAGCAAAGTTTTCACTCCAGCTGAGGAAGGAGTTGAAGGTACAGTGTGGCAGTTGGCCAAAGCTTATGCTGCTGTGAATGATTCTGGTTATCATCAGCTCGTTAGTCATTGGTATGATGCTGAATTGCCCTGTGCCCCATGTAGCAAAAGTTAGAAAGTTGTTTACACTTTACAATACTTGCCATGTTTGCAGGTTAAATACCCATGCTGTCATTGAACCATTTATAATTGCAAGTAATAGACAGTTGAGTGTGGTTCACCCCATATACAAGCTTTTGCATCCCCACTTCCGCGACACAATGAACATAAATGCTTTGGCCCGTCAGACCCTAATCAATGCTGGTGGGGTGCTTGAGTTGACAGTCTTTCCGGGTAAATATGCACTGGAAATGTCTTCTGCTATTTACAAGAACTGGGTTTTCACTGAGCAGGCTCTCCCTGTTGATCTGGTTAAGAGGTAAGCCACAGAGAACTTTGATAGAAAGCTTCTGCATTTGCTCTTCACCAAAATGAATTTTAATCAACCACCTTTGAACCCTTCATTTCAGAGGAATGGCGATTCCGGACTCAAGCTGCCCCCATGGCCTCAGACTTCCGATAGAGGATTACCCTTATGCTGTTGATGGACTAGAAATCTGGTCAGCCATTGAAACTTGGGTCACTGAATATTGCTCTTTCTACTACCAATCAGATGAAGTAGTAAAACAGGACAATGAAATCCAATCATGGTGGGACGAGATCCGAAATGAGGGCCATGGTGATTTGAAAGATGAACCATGGTGGTGGCCTGAGATTAACACCCGAGCTGAGCTCATCCAAGCGTGCACAATTATCATATGGGTGGCTTCAGCTTTCCATGCAGCTGTCAATTTCGGACAATACCCTTATGCTGGCTACCTCCCTAACAGGCCAACAGTCAGCCGTCGCTTCATGCCAGAACCAGGCACCGCAGAATATGCTGAGCTTGAGAAGGACCCTGACCTGGCCTTCCTCAAAACAATCACAGCACAGTTCCAAACTCTACTTGGTGTGTCCCTTATAGAGGTTTTGTCCCGGCATTCTGCTGATGAAATATACCTTGGGCAGAGAGATACTCCTGAGTGGACTTCAGATGCTGAACCATTAGCCGCGTTTGAAAGATTTGGAAAGAAGCTGATAGAAATCGAGAATAGAATTATGGAACGAAACAATGACAGTAGACTGAAGAACAGAGTTGGACCAGTGAAGATGCCATACACATTATTATATCCTAACACCTCAGATTACTCTAAAGAGGGTGGACTTACAGGCAAGGGAATCCCAAATAGTATCTCAATCTAAATCATAAATGCATGTTCCTGAAAGAAGTACATAGGTAGCATCTTTTGTTAATCTAGTAAGAGAGAGGCTGCCGATTAGATTTTGTATTTTCCCTTTCCAATAGTATCTAAGAGCTTGTGCAGAGTCTTAGCTATCTTCCCAAAACAATTTGTTTTGTAACAATGGCATGCTTTACCCATTTTTCTTTATCAATATAGTATTACTATATATAAATTAATTAGTTAGTCTCGAACAAATCTTAAGAGCAGAACATAAACAGTATCTTTGGGAGGATCAGAATATCGATCCCATTCCCAGCAATAAAGAGGAAAAGGAAATTTGGATGCAGATATCGGTAATAAAGAGGGTGTTGAGTTCATACCTTTCGGTTTCTGAATTAAGAATGAACAAGAAAAAAATAACTTTCCTCGAGTCGCAATTGTTTGCAATTGAGGGTTGTGCTGTGATTGTTTGCAATTGAGCGAGTCCCTTATAGAATAGTCTTGGGTTATAACCTTTCCAAAAACAAATTGATTTAAACATTTTTTTTTTTCGGTACAAAAGAGCCGAAGAATTCGGCTAAGTTCTCAGAAAAGGAATACCCTGCTTGCAAGCTTCCAAAAATTTGGTTAGACCTGAAGTTGGATGGAATAAAAACTCAACTCCAATAGGATAGGACTGAGCTAAATTAGCAAGAAAATTCGCACACCGATTCCCTTCACGAAAGACGTGACGAACTTCCCTAACTCAACCTTCTCTTATAAAAAAGATAGCATCATGTACCAAGGTAAAATAAGGATGTAAACTATCAACATTCTCCTGTAAGAATTTCACCATTACGGTTGCATCAAGTTCCACAATCACTTGATTAAGATTTAATCTGCGAGCTAACAATAAACCCTCTCGTACCCCCCCCACAGTTCAGCCATCAAACTGTTTGTAACTCCTATATTCATAACAAAACCTTGCACCCAATCACCATTGTTATCTCTAATAAGTCCACCAGCAGAGGCAAAACCAGTGGAAGATTTGACAGCACCATCCGTATTTAAAATATAGCAGCCCACATTCGGCAGCTTCCATGAAACCAATTTTGTACAAGAGGCAGTACTTATTGATTTAAACATTTAATTTAATGATTAGCGTATAATATTTATTTCTAAAAAATAAAATTCAAACACCATTTTATCACCTAGTGATCATAATCATATAGTTTCTGTAAATATGTCATAAATAATTCATATAACTTCCAATTTTAAAGTGCTAAAAATTGAATCGTCAAAAATTTCAATGTCAAGTTGATTGATAGAGTATGGTGTAGTGGTCGGTTGTAGAGGTTATGCAAGTTAATGGCAAGTTAAGGGGACTATTATATTTCTTTCTCATGGCTAAACACTACTAGCTTTATTGTGTTAGTTACTTAGTGCCAATCATCTTAATTCCTTTCAAACAATTTTGGACCAAATCTCACGCAAAGAATACTAATGTCTTAACTCTTACTTAGAGAATTTAAGTTCGAAAATGACTTATTATTATTCACCCTTCAATTAAGAAAATTATAAAATAAAGTATGTATATAAGACACATAAACTTGGAAGTAGAGGTGATCATGGGCCGGGTTGGGCCGGATTTGGGCCAGGCTTTGAGTTGGGAAAAATATAGGTTTAGCTTGTCCAAGCCCGGCCCGACCCGAAATTCAGGCCTGACCTTTTGTCCAAGGCCCGCACAGATTTGAATATGGTTGTTCAAGGCCCGCACAAAAGTCCGTCTAATTTTTTTTCCTCAAATAAAAATTAAAAAAATAATAATTATAACATTATTTTAGGAAAAAAAACCAAGGATTATTATTGAATAATATTTAGAATTATTTAAGATTATATTTTTCTTTAAAAATATTTCTAATATGTAATATTTAAAATACTAATCTTATATACATATATCATATTTTGGAAACTAAAAATATTAAATTTATATTATATATAAATACGGGCAGGGCCGGGCTCGGGCTTCAAAATCTATGACCAAGGCCCGGCTCGTTTTCTAAACATGCCTCATTCTTTGTCCAAGGCCCGATATTCGGGCCTAATATTTTTGTCCAAACCCTCCCAAATTTCGGGCGGACCTTCGGGCTTGGACGGGTAGCCCGACCCTTGACCAGGTCAACTTGGAAGAAAACATATAGTGATTTGATCAATAATTCTACATAATTCAAAAATTTATAGAGAATCCATGTATATATACAAATTATTAGAAAAAAATATTTAAAAGAATTTATTATCTTTTGAGATTCGATGTGATTCAAATAACATTAATCGGAAATCGTTAAATAGATATAAATATATATGATTATATATATGCATATATATTTTCCCATCCTCGTTAACTATACATATAAATTGTTTCCATGCTTTTTTCCTTAAATAAACAATTTAGCTGTTTATTCAATCCATCACAATTAAAGTGGTAAATTCAATGATCACTTTATTCACTTTTCCATATTAATCACCATCCATTTATTTATTGGTACCAATTGAATTGTATTTGATATTTCGATTGATTGCAACCGACTCAGACGTGTGACTGTGTGAGTAACCACACTCAACATTCCCTCTTGGAGATAACACAATCTGGCCAAAGTCGTCGTCTCACTCGCGTATAGCCATGACAAAATCCACTTAATTTAATCTCAGCACGTTCTTCTCCTCCCTCGCCAGGCCCCACCAACCATGACCGCTCTAACGGACCTCTCCTTTCTCCGCGCCTCGCCGTCCGCTTCCTTCTCATTTTCCAAACCAAACCACCCAATTTCGCCCCGCATTCTCAAACCTTTCAAGCTCCGATGCTTCATCGCCGAGGGACCCACAATTTCCTCCTCGAAGATTTTCGGAGAATCATCCATTGCGGATTGCGTGGTTGTAGGAGGCGGCGTCAGCGGGCTATGCGTTGCCCAAGCTCTCGCCACGAAGCACCGTGACGTCGCTTCCAATGTGATCGTGACGGAAGCCAGAGACCGAGTCGGTGGCAACATTACAACCGTTGAGCGGGATGGTTATCTGTGGGAAGAAGGGCCCAATAGTTTCCAGCCGTCCGATCCTATTCTCACCATGGCGGTAAGTTCATATTAATCCACATTGTTCATCAATTAGTGCATAACCATTAGTTTAATTAATTAATTATGCGATTTTTCTTATAAACTGTGCTTCATTGGACTAGGTGGATAGTGGGTTGAAGGATGATTTGGTTTTAGGTGATCCTAATACTCCACGGTTTGTGCTATGGGAGGGGAAATTAAGGCCTGTACCCTCCAAGCCAACCGACTTGCCGCTATTCGACTTGATGAGCATTGGTGGAAAACTCAGGGCTGGATTTGGTGCTCTCGGTGTTCGGCCTACTCCTCCGGTTTGTGCTCTTCACTCTCTTATATGATATTGAAATTCATGTAATCATGTTGTAGTTGTGCTTGAGTAAATTTTTTGCCAAAGAAGTTTCTCATATAGCTGAGTTTGACAAAGGTGACAGGGTCACGAAGAATCAGTAGAGGAGTTTGTGCGTCGTACTCTTGGTGGTGAGGTTTTTGAGCGCTTGATTGAACCATTTTGTTCAGGTAATGCTTGGTGATCTTTATTGTCATTTATCTTCTGTTTTGTTTTTGTATTTTATGTGTGCACGAAACATTGGTTTTTTAATCATTCTTTGTGAATGGCCAAAAAAAAACCACTGTCTCCGAATAATGTTAATGTCGTTGGTACCTTTCTCTTCAAACTAAATCCTTTGGCCAAAATGACTTGTTAATTGTCCTTAATATCTCAAGTTATGCATACAAGGAGTGGTGCCTTTGCTACATACATGGTAACTGCTATGATGGTAGTTTGAAAAGTTGAAATAATAGCATTTGCTTGAAAGTTTCCTCTAATCTAATACTATTACACTACTTTTGGTGATGGTTCCTGTCTTTATTGCATATCCACTTATCTCCGAGGATGTGCTTTAATAGTCAATGTTTTGTTTGTCTCGAGCTGTTCATTTTCAATCAGCAATTCATTTCACAATTTATATACTAGTGCAATGAGAGACCAGCCGGTTCCATCGATTTTTTAGCTAGGTCAGAATTCTATACTTGAATCTGTGGTTGCAGGTGTTTATGCTGGGGATCCTTCAAAATTAAGCTTGAAAGCAGCATTTGGAAGAGTATGGAAGCTCGAGCAGATTGGTGGTAGCATAATTGGTGGCACTTTCAAGACAATCCAGGAGAGAAATAGCACACCTAAGCCCCCCCGCGACCCGTAATTTACACATATTGAGACCTTTGAGGTGGTTCTTTTATGATATTCATTTTCATCCTGCTGAATATGGTTATCTTGCAGGCGTCTGCCAGAACCCAAGGGCCAAACAGTTGGATCTTTTAGGAAGGGACTTGCCATGCTGCCTGAGGCAATTGCTACTAGGTAGCCCAGTCACCATGTTAGCTGTAATTTAAGCCTTTGTAATGGTTTGAAAGTGCTGCACCCTTCTTCAGGTTTCAGGATCGTAATTAGTTGTTTACTTGGCAGCTTGGGTACTAATGTTAAATTATCATGGAAGCTCTCCAGCATTTCTAAATTGGACAATAGTAGGTATAGTTTGACTTATGAAACACCAGAAGGAAAGGTCTCTCTTCAGAGTAGAAGTGTTGTCATCCTATGTTGCTAGTATCCTGTTGAATGCTCTCTCGGTATGTTTCCATTTCCACCTGTTCCTCACTAGATAATCCTTTTATTCTGTGTTGGTAATATCTGGCATATGAGGTTCCCTCCATTATCTTGCTTTGTCTAGGATTCTAAGGTATCAATTTGCTTGGTCAACAGGCAATTAGGTTTATGTGCATTGTGCATAGGGCCTGTGTTTGTATGCTCATGTTTGTGAACCTCTATGTGCGTTTTAAATACTGGAATGCTAGCGGAAGTATATGTTTATTCTTCCAAATTTGATAGAGTACACTGTTGGCCTAGTTTTGGACTCCTATATTGGACATCTGTTATGTCTCGCATTAACTCTTGAGTCACTCGTTATTGCACTGGATATTAGTCAAACTTTAGTTTCTTGAGAAATTTTCATTCATGATTTGTGGTTTATGCATTGGTAAGATATACCTGGTACACTAACAATGTACACAGATTCATAAAAGACCTTTTATTAACAAGGAAAGGTGTATGAAGAAAATGACTGCTTAATGGACTAATTGAGGCCATGATATAGTTGTTTACTAATTTAAATTAAAATTCTAGTATAATTCTTTGACTTATTTCTACATTCTCTACACGGGCTGCTGCAGCAGATGCGCTATCCCAATTTTATTACCCACCAGTTGCATCTGTCTCAATCTCATACCTAAAAGAAGTTATTTGAAGAGAATGTTTGATCGATGATGAATTGAAGGGTTTTGGCCAATTGCACCCTCGCAGCCAAGGCATTGAAACTCTAGGTAACTCTGGTCTTCCTGAAATATCATATCCTGGTCTCATGCTGAATGTTTTTGCATTGAGGAGGTACTTCGAGAATTTTGATTGATTAAACAAAAATTTGCAGGTACCATATACAGTTTGTCACTTTTCCCTAATCGAGCTCCATCTGGCAGAGTTTTGCTCTTGAACTACATTGGAGGAGCTACCAATCCTGGAATTTTATCCAAGGTATACACTATGAATCTTTAAAAAAATAGCGTTTTATTGCTAACAATGCAACTACATCCAAGGCATTATGTGATGGATCTAAAATTTTATCTATGCTCTATATGGGGAAGATCAATGATATTTGTTTTAATCTATCTAGAAGATACTAAGAACCTGTCATAAGTATTGACTGGTTACTGAGCTGCCCAACAATCTTTAGATATCGGATGGTTAATTTCAACTTTTATCACAACTATGGTTAGTCTCAAGAATTATAAGTATTTCCATAACTAGGAATTCATTTGATCAAATGAATTGGCTTGTCTTGTGCAACAAACTTATTGTTGGTTTGTCACAACAAATGTTATTGACCCAGGCTTTGCGAAACGAAAAGGTTATAACCCAAGACTACATGTTGAGTCCTTACTGGTATCTCCGTTATCAAAAGCAAGTGCACACAAAAGGTCTGGTTGTACTGGAAGAATTGAACCTGGAAAATGTTTCACGCTCTACACTTGTAAAGAGTTACAATAATGATCTACAGCTGCAGACCTGTCCTGAAATATTAAGATCAATCCTGGCAATGCAGTTCCCTTCTTTAAGAAACTGGGAATTAATGATCTGGTGCATTTTGATTTTATGGACTCACCTGCTTCAGAGACATTAATGCAGGCTTTGGAATTATTGAACTATTTGGGAGCATTTGATGATGAAGGGAACTTAAGAAAAGTTGGTAGAGATCATGAGTGAGTTCCCCTTGGATCCTCAAATGTCAAAGATACTCATTGTTAGTCAAATGAGATTCTTTTAACTACTGCCATGCTTTCAGGTATATTTATTAGTTTCCTAGCATGCTTTTGTATGTTTATGTTTATGTTGAGTCAGGTGGAAGTAGTTGTTATGGGGCTCTATTCTTCTTAATGGTGTCCCTATATGAATAGTTTGCGTAGAGACTTGTGCACAACACTAGATGTTTAATTGTTTCCATGCCTACATTTGCATGCATTGATACAGTTAAAGCTGTAATATGTCTTAGGTTGTCATCAGAAACTTTCTTGTTTGCGTTCCCTGCCCCAGGGTGGATGCACCATAGGCTTTCTAAGTAAGTCCTGATGTGGATTGTTGCAGTTTCTCAGTTTATCTTGTGAAACAGATAGTCGCACTGGTCTTCGTCTCACCTGTATGCCTCTACCAACCTACTGTGGCATCTTCTGTGATAACCAAATTCTTTCTTTAACACCCAGTTGCTTTGTACTGCCTAGGGAGGCACAAAAAGCTGCAGATAAAGTGAAAGCTAGGTTTGGGCACATCGATGGAGATCACCTTATGCCTTTGAACGTGTACAATGCTTACAAACAAAACAGTGAGTACTTATATCCCTTTCTTTAAAGGTGAGTCAAATTTAATTACTAGCTTCAATTGATCTAAGAGTTTTATAATCTGTGAAAGAACCACAGAGGAAGATTCATCTTGGTGCTATGAGAATTTTATCAACCAGAGTATCTGAAGGCAGATGATAATGTTAGACAGTAGTGTACATCATGGCCTGGTTTAACCTCAAGTTGTGCAGCACTGATTGCAACAGTCGTGACTACTACATCAACAGGAGAAAGGCTATGCTTGCTGGATACTTCGTGCAGGTAGCTCTTAGGGAGCGTGTGCAGGGCATTACTTTACTGTTGAAGACAACCAAGTCAGTACCACTATCCTGTATTCTATTTTTTTTTTTTTTAACATGCTTTATTTCTGTGAAAGTCTTTTCTAATTTTTAACAACATGTTTGGGATGTGACAAGGTTTCTTCCACTGTCTTTTTGCAGGTGGTGCACTTGTGTCCATCAAATTGTTTAGATCACAAGCCAGAGTGGGTCATCTACAGTGAGTGTGTCCTGACAAGTTGAAATTTTGTTCGCATTGTGACTGACATTTGTGATGAATGGTTAGTCTCTCTTTTCCTATAGCTGTCACTCTTCTGGCCGTTTGATTTTTTCTTCTTGGTTGTGATCCTGTGGACAGAGCGTTAGCTTATGGAATCTAGGACCTTCAACTGGTTCTTTAAATTTTGTTTTACCAATGGTTAACTGATATCATTCTAACTAAACTAGGATCGTGAAAGAATACAAAATTGTTTCATTGACAGTAGGTTGTATTTTTAATTAGTTGTTATTATATTAGGGGACTTTAATCAATTATTTGTAATATGAGCATTATAAATGCGTACTATCCTATCCATATGAGAGTGTGTTTTGCATAAGATCAACTTATTTTCGCAAGTTTAGTGAATTCTTATAAAGTTTAAATATTAGTATAAAAATACTATCCTGTCCATATGAGTCTGTTTTGCATAAGATCAGGCTAGACTGATTTGTCACCCTCATGAACTGTAAATTTGATATGGTTGTATAGAATCATTTGTATTGGGGGTGAGGATGTGCTTGTTAGGATGGGGGTTCAGTTTAAATTTAGAGACAACCATCTATGTAACTGTCCATGCGAGGTTGTATCCTGTATTGTAGTTGTACCTCATATATGTATGTTTTAAATCTGTCTCTCTGTCTTCTAAAATCTATCTCTTGTTGTCATTTTGCCCCTTTATTTGATTTAGCTTTCCTTTTGTCATCCTTCTATGATAATTGCTCTGCAATGTTTAGGAGCATTAATAGCAACCTGTTATCTGGACCTATTCCTCTTGGAGGATCTGCAATTGAAATCAGTTGGAGCTGTCTCCTTCTTCAAGGCATAAGTAGAGCTAAGCAAGTATGTGTCTTACTGATTTCTGTTTATAGTTATTGCTTCTCTTGTGGCTTGTGCTTTACGACTTTTTTGGTCACTTCTTGAAGCTGTGTGCAGATTCAGAATTGGTTCGATTATTGCAGTTACAGATGTGTTTTGAGTTATGTGGCTTCTCTAGGCATGCCCGGTTAGTTCTATATTTCTTCTGATGCATTAAGCTTTGTTCAGACCTGGAACATGCGATCTTACAAATTTTGAATTTAGTGCAGCGTGAAGCATTATTTCAAACCCGTGAGAACTTTGACCATTCAGCAATGATGGAGAGAGTTTTAGGACCTCTTCTTGAGCATTTAACGGCGACGTATGCAGTTGATGAGGCCAATTTTCACATATGTTGCTCTCTGTGGTCTCCTTCACCTTTTACCCATGGATCTTGCAAATCTTCCCCTGAAGTCCTCAAAGCAGAACATCGCAACTGCCTTATCCTCTTTTTTTTTGTGATGCTGGATTCTTTGTGGTTTTACTTGTCATGGATTTTGTCGATTGCATGTTGTGAATTGTGTTACCATTGAGTTGATTTGTGTCCTGCTACTGATTCTTTTTTCTGCTTCTGATGCTGATTATGTTTCTTCTTTTTCGTAGTATTTTCTCTATTGGAGCTGAGCTTCGGAGCAACGGTTAAATTTATCTTTTCGTTGAAGCTTTTCTGATGAAGATGAAGGTGAGCTACTGCCATGCTTCAATTTTTGTTTTTAAAATTCAGTCTTATTATTTTTGGGTTGTCCATTATATTTCCATGTTAAGAATTAGTGTTATAAAAAAATCAGCTATATCTCTAAATTAATAAGATAAGCTTAGTTTTTTATATATTAAAAATTTACAACACTCCTCAAGTTATAGAGTTTTAAAAATTCTTGGTTCAAGTCGTTCTATTTCTTCTGCTTTTGAATTTTGGGGTTAGATCTTCTATGTGTATGGCAGTTGCTCTTTATTTACATTGTTAGCCATTTCCGAGAAAATTTGAGGAATGTTTCAATTTTACCATTATGATGATTGTTTGCTGTTGCTAATTTTCTCTCAACTTCTGGTGGCTGTGTGTTTATGTTATATCTCTTTTGCAATTACTGTGTGCGCCCCCTTTTGTGTGGCAGTTGTGTTTTCCCTTGGCACTGCTTTGGTGGTTTGATGGCTACTATTGAGTTGTGGTTTAACCCTTATGAATTTTCTTCTACCAGTTTGCTTGCTGTGATGTTGGTAATTTTTCTATAAATTTTCCTTGATGTCAAACTGCCTTTTTTTGCAGTGAATTCAACTATCTCATAGTCGATTTCGTATGAAAAAAAAATAGAAATGCTTCTCTTTTAACTGAGTTTTTCTTAATTACTACCTTTATTGTATCTTTTTTCTTTTTTTCGTCTTTCTTCCTTCCTCTCTTAACAGCGTTTTTTCCCTAGTCTGAGCTTTGATGATATTTTAGTACTGACCCAAGATAATGTATTTTTCCCCACGCAGGCTTTTCTTTAACCAGTCTAAGGTTATAGTTTTTGGCTTATAACTGGAATATCTTTTTGAATGTTCTGCATTAGTTTGTCTTTGAGGTTGATTTAAAGTTCATTGCAGCATTCCCATTTTCTTTGATGTACTAACACTAAAACACATTTTCTGTTTTGTTTCAGCATATCCATGCGGCAACGGGAGCACGTGGCAGAGTTGCTACAGTAGGGTGTCCTCCCCCGTTCCCCTTTTCTCCCCCTCCCCCTCGTGTGCATGGGTTGGGTTGCATTTGCATTATCACATCACGGCGAGCATGCGGGTTCTGGGAAGCGAGGTTGCATTAGTTATAGGTTGTATCCTTGGGTTGAGTCTCATCTACATCACGGCGTGCATGCATAAGGGTAGTGACCGTGTCGTGGGACAACCTGAAGTGTTCAGCTGAATATTGAAGTTGTAAGCTACCAATCTTGACTTTCAACATTTGCAATTGATTTAAAAATGTGCTTTATTTTCTTGATCAATATGTTGATGTTCTATTGTTATGAACTTGGAATAGGATCTTTCAAGGAGTTTCAGATCCTGGAAAGTTTGCTTAGTGTAAGAGGCTTGGCAGGTCTCCTCATTTGCATCTCCAATGCACGAAGCTAGTAATAAGGGTAAGTCTTGGTTTTATATATGTATAGTTATGTTTGTCTCTGTTCATTACGGTATATAGGTGCGGTTTAGTTTTTGTCATTTGGTTTTCTGATGTTCTTCCATTTATTTATGTTTGTGATGAAATTATTCATTCTGCAGTAGTATGTACAGCTGTTGAATCTTCTTTGTGGACAGCCGTGCATCAAGGTAAATAACTGCAATATCTTATATTGATCATTAGTTTTTTCTTTGAGGTTTATTTAAAGTGCATTGCAGCATTCCCCTTGATGTACTAACACAAACATATTTTCTTTTTCATTTCAGCATATCATCAGCGCCTGGAGAAGCTGTTACAGTAGGGTGTCCTCCCCCGTTCCCCTTTTCTCCCCTCCCCCTCGTGTGCATGGGTCGGGTTGCATTTGCATTATCACATCACGGCGAGCATGCGGGTTCTGGGAAGCGAGGTTGCATTAGTTATAGGTTGTATCCCTGGGGTTGAGTCTCATCTACATCACGGCGTGCATGCATAAGGGTAGTGACCGTGTCGTGGGACAACCTGAAGTGTTCGGCTGAATATTGAAGTTGTAAGTTATCAATCTTGACTTTCAACATTTGCAATTGATTTGAGAATGTGCTTTATTTTCTTGATCAATATGTTGATGTTCTATTGTAATGAACTTGGAACAGGATCTCTCAAGGGGTTTCAGGTCCTGGAAAGTTTGCTTAGAGTAAGAGGCTTGGCAGGTCTCCTCATTTGCATCTCCAACACATGAAGCTAGTAATAAGGGTATGTTTTGGTTTTATATATGTATAGTTATGTTTGTCTATATTCATTACGGTATATAAGGTGCGATTTAGTTTTTGTCATTTGGTTTTCTGATGTTCTTCCATTTATTTATGTTTGTGATGAAATTGGTGATTCTGCAGTAGTATGTACAGCTGTTGAAAACCGTCTCTGTGTACAGCCGTGCATCAAGGTAAATAACTGCAATATCTTATATTAAATGTTCTTTATTAGTTTTTTCTTTGAGGTTGATTTAAAGTGCATTGCAGCATTCTCCTTGATGTACTAACACACACATTTTCTTTTTCATTTCAGCATATCATCAGCGCCTGGAGAAGCTGTTACAGTAGGGTGTCCTCCCCCGTTCCCCTTTTCTCCCCCTCCCCCTCGTGTGCATGGGTTGGGTTGCATTTGCATTATCACATCACGGCGAGCATGCGGGTTCTGGGAAGCGAGGTTGCATTAGTTATAGGTTGTATCCTTGGGGTTGAGTCTCATCTACATCACGGCGTGCATGCATAAGGGTAGTGACCGTGTCGTGGGACAACCTGAAGTGTTCGGCTGAATATTGAAGTTGTAAGTTATCAATCTTGACTTTCAACATTTGCAATTAATTTAAAAATGTGCTTTATTTTCTAGACCAATATGTTGATGTTCTATTGTAATGAACTTGGGACAGGAATTCTCAAGGAGTTTCGGATCCTTGAAAGTTTGCTTTGCACGCTTCATTGCATGAAGCCAGTAATAAAGGTATGTTTTGGTTTTATACATCCATTTATTATGTTTCTCTCTCTGCGTTTCATTAATATAAGGTGCATTTAGATGGTGTGATTTGTTTTTCTGATGTGCTTTAATTAATTGTCTTAGCAAATTGCATGGCATGTGTGATTTGATTGAATGTAGTTTGTGATTGGATGGATATGTTTTTGTTGGTGTGCTTTCTTTGTTTATTTTATAGTGTTAATTGTTTCAAGGTAATTTAATGAATACAATAGTGGTGCGGCATTCCTGTTTAGTTTTAGCGGCATTCCTGTTTAGTTTTAGGTTAATGTTCATTTAAGTGCTTTATGTATTGAGAATTATTCGATGTAAAACAGTAAAAGGAAGGGCGTTGTAATTGTTAGAATGTATTATTTCAAAAGCCTTGTAAAGGAATGTGTTTTTGCACCACTATTGTAAACATGAAGTTACCTTGGCCATTTATTTCCTTTCTTAGAAATTTATTGGCACTTTTACCCTTTTTTCAACTGCTTTATGAACTTTCGCCTCTTTTACAACTATATTTTTTAAATCAAAGTTTGAACATGCGTAAATATAAATGGATATTGTGGAGCTGTAAGTAGAAGCACTCATTGTGGTCTATTAAATATGCCGAATTCATCAAAATTTCTATCAACATGTCGACCATCGTAATCCTATTTTGGCTCTTGATTAGGGGGCTAGATTTGTCTAACATATTCCTTGTACTATTTACTAAGACTAAATTTGGTAAAAATTAGCCTTAATATCGATTTTTCAATGTGGGAAATTGGTTTATTTCGGAGATGAAAGACGAAGAATTTGCTACAGTAGTTGTCTAAATTTTGTACCCCCATCCTTAAATGGGCCAATCTGGGCATATCTTTTAAACGGGCCTAATTTCGGTATGTGGGTCAATTTATTTTAAAAATTACTATTTCTTTCCTTGGCCTCGTTCTTGGTTAGGGTTGTTGTGCTTTGATCTAAAGATTGGGGATCAAAGTTTTAGCTTGGGACCATTCAAGTGCTACTGGCAGTGGAATTGGGCTTTTTTTGGGTTGTGGGATGAGAATAACATTTAACCTTATAAGTAGAGATTAGGCCTAACTGGAATGAGTGAGAATGAGCATCACCCCTTGGACCCAAACTGGGCTTGGTTGGATTGAGTCCTAATATCTGTCAGCTTCAATGTATACTGGTTACTGAACTTCCAAAAAAGCTTAACGTGACATGTTGGGCAAGATTTAGCTTAATTTCAATTTATAGGGCGGTATAAGTCCCAATTTTGGGTATATTAGACAATGAATAAAAAAATCGAAACGGATCGGTTGAACCAACCGGTTGAATTAGAATTTGGTTATAAGTTCAGTCCGTTAAAGGTTATAAAATCGGATTTAGGTTGGATCGTTTTTGAATCACGAAGCCGGATGAATCTGTTCAATTGAAAATTTAATAATTTTTTATTTTTAAGTTATTTTTAATTTATTAACCTAAGCTCAAAAGAAATCCAAATTAATGAAAAGTTCAAATTTAATTTTTTTATTATGTTTGGATTTTGAATTTTAAAATTTGTAGTTTAAAATTCTGAACTTTTTTTATTTTAATATACTCATAATAAAAATTTAATTTGTGATGTAAAATAATTTGTAATATTTATTTACATTATGTGATGCACTAATGGTTTTATTTTTTCTTATTTTTTTAATTTTTCAATATTTTGAGAAATTAAGAAAATAAAATTGTTTATCTAATTGAATCAACCAGTTGAATTGTAAATCAAATGGTCAACCAATTCAAGGATCGATTTGATTTTTTATTCATTGATATGGGATCGAATTTACATTGATTTGCTGTAAAATTGGACAAATATGATCGCTTCAAGCGTAGAAGAAAGTGTCAAAATTTGTTCGGAAAATTGAAATTTTGCCAAGAGAATCATAAAAAATTAGGAATAAATTGCACTTTTTTAGTGTAAAAATCTTGGGGGTCCCACAACCTGTTTTGAGGCAAAAATTCTAAAAATCATGATTTTCAATTTGGGCACATCAACTTTTTAAAAATTGAAAATAACGAGATATATATCAATCGCAGTAATCATAAAAATTTTGTTTCACTGATATTAAAACACATTAAAACTGACAAAAAGAAATATTGAAGATAAGTAGTTTCAAATGTAACGTATGATTATGAATTTATAAATAGAATACAAATTGATACAAAATGTAGTTTAAATTATCCAACCACTTAGGTTAAAAATAGAGGGCAATTAAACAAATAAGTTAGAGTCTCATTCATGCCCAAGGTAAACAAATTCCCATGCAAGTTCTTCAAAGCAACATATGAAGAATTACAATCACTGTTATCCTCAAAACGATATGGTGATAAGTAAAATAGAAAAAGTAAAAATATTAATAAAAAGAAACAGAGGAAGAAATAATCAAAGAGTGAAACTTTGAATAACCAATCCGAACCAAAAATAATATTATGTAAGAATGAAGCGAAGACAAAGTGTAAATGTTATGTAAGAACCAAAAATAAGGAAAAATTGAAAGACAAACTGACAAAGTGTAAATGTTTTGTAAAATTGAAGAAAAAAAGTTTTGATCTCTCGAAAGAAATTTCATAATGATGAACAAAAAAGTGAATTAAAAGATTTCATACAATTAGGGATATCAACGGGCCGGCGGGGAATATGCGGGGAGGCATATCCCCGTCCCCGACCCTGGATTCGAGGACAGGTTTTTCCCCATCCCCGTCCACACGGGTAATACACAGGGATCGGGGATTCCCCATCCACGACTCATAGTATACAATATTAACTATCATATTAGTTAAAAATTTCCATAAAAATCTGAAAAAATTATTTAAAAAACAATTAAGACTGAAAAATCACATAGAACAAGTGAAAGTTACAAATCTCAACCAAATAAAATAACAAATCATGCTACTCATATATATTACTACTAATCCTAATAAGAAGCAAAAGGAGCAGCTGAGGTGAAAGAAAACGAAAGCAGAAGAATAGTAATAAAAAAAACCAAATATGAATATATTACATCAAACTCAAAGGTCAGATCTTGCAATGAATCATATGCGTGGATAATAGCGTGAATGGAAATTTGGGATAGAGAAAGAAGATAGCACAAGAGGAAGAGAAAGTTGCAACCATGGCCTTTGCCCTTTAGAACAGAGGAAGAAGATGCAGTGCGGAGCAAAGGAAAAGATGGGGTTCCGCGTTTCGGCCTATGGGCTAGGTATAGTGAAGATATAGGGTTACTAAAAATTTGACAGGGCTGGGCTTTAGTCTTTTTTTTGGTCAGAAAGAAGAAGTTTTATAACATAAAGGCCAGACAAGCAGCTTACAAAATAGTGTATGGGGTATGGTCCCCGATATGGCTGGGCTTTAGTTAGTTATTACTTATTATCATTTAAAATTTATATGTCATTCTTTTTTATTTAATAAAATTTATCTAATATATAATAATAAAATATATAAAATAAAAAATATTATAAATCAGGGTCGGGTCCGGGGCGGAGAGTGTATTCCCAATCCCCGACCCCGTCCCCATCCCCGATGGGGAATGTAAAAGTCTCTCTGTCCCCGTCCCCGTCGGGCCGGAGGATTGGGTTTCCCATCGGGTGCGGGAAAAATATGCAAACAGCAACACCGAAAGCTGTTGTTTCCCAGTTAAACCGTCCCACAAAGCCAAAACAACAGGAGTTCTGGTACTTCTTACCAAAGGCTATCTATCTATTGGTTGCATTGTCCACTTGTCAGTTTTTTAGACGGGAAGATCTATTGTGTTTCGAAAGCGGTAAAAACGACTTCGTTTGCCCATTCCCCATGTGACATAGTCTCTGGTTTGACTTTTGAGTTTTGACGGTTAAACCGTGAAAAGTCCTCAATGTGAAATCTACGAGAACTTGCATGGACAAATAAGCTTTTAAAATGAGAACAAGTTTGTACTAATATCATGTTGGTTTTAGGTAAATTAAATTTAATTTAGCAAGACTTTTCATTTAAAATTTAATGAGAATTATTAAAAAAAGAAATAATGAGAACAATTAATATTATATATTAATCCATAAATTTTAGTAGACATATTCACAACTTGAAACTTCCTCTAAATCACTTGCAATTTGTTCTCTTTTTATAATCTGTTTTTTCCCCTAAGAGCTTGAATATTCTGACAAAAAAGGCAGAAAAAATTTAAAAGAATACAAACGGGTAAAGGTATGGGTAAGCCTGAGAATCAAAATCACAAATTCTAATTGGTCCAACGCATACCACCTTATCCATTTGCCAACATTTCCACCACCTGTTCTCTATGGCCATATGTTCACCAATCTCCTCAAAACCAAACTTTTTCATTACCAAAACAAAAATATCATCCCCAATCGCCATTAATTTCCAATATTCTCTCATCAAAATTCTCCATGGCAATGGCCACACAAGCCTCCCTCTTCACTCCAGCCACCCTCTCCACCCCAAAATCAGGGGACCGCGTCGCTGTGCCATGGAAACAACCACCATTCGCGGCACTCCCCAGCTTCAGGTCTCAAAAATTTGCAGCCCGCCCCATCAGGGCAGAAGCAGCGGAAGAGACAGCCACGAAGGCGGCTCCGGTCGGTTTCACCCCGCCTACGCTGGACCCTTCCACCCCATCACCAATATTTGGTGGCAGCACCGGTGGGCTGCTGCGTAAGGCACAAGTAGAAGAGTTTTACGTGATCACATGGGAGTCACCTAAGGAACAAATATTCGAAATGCCAACAGGGGGTGCAGCCATCATGAGGCAAGGCCCGAACCTGCTCAAGCTGGCCAGGAAAGAGCAGTGCTTGGCTCTTGGGACTAGGCTCAGGTCCAAGTACAAGATCAACTACCAGTTCTACAGGGTGTTTCCCAACGGGGAAGTTCAGTATTTGCATCCCAAAGATGGAGTTTACCCTGAAAAAGTGAACCCTGGTCGCCAAGGAGTGGGTGTGAATTTCAGGAACATTGGAAAGAATGTTAACCCGATCGAGGTCAAGTTCACTGGCAAACAAGTCTATGACCTGTAAGGAGTGAGAGATCAGAACTAAGATGTGCTTTCATTTGTGATTATGTTGAAATCTGTTTAATGTTTGTTGTAATTTTAGTACCCTTTTCTAATACTACATGACTATAAAGCAAAGTTTGCAATTCCTTTTTGTTCAATTTCTTTTTCTCATTTCCACATTAACCTCTCACAATATGTAAAGAGTTTCAGCATGAAACCTTTATTCTGCTCAGAACAAGGCAGCATTATATGTCTGAATCAAAGCAAATTTCATAATATCCTAGTAATAGATTTCATTGAGGAGGGAAGTAGATGTTTGGAGGTTTCAACCGAATAATATGATTAAGCTCATTTGCTCCTTAATTATAAGAAACAAGGCTAAATGATGAATAAAATTAAAAGAAAATTTTCCAATCAAACGAGTGTGATTCAGTCTACTTTCATAACAGAGGTCTATAGCCAATCTAATTTTCCTTTTTCTTTTGTTTTGTGTTTTTTTTTTTCCCAATTGTTCACATGGGTACATCCCAAAAGTTTGGCCCAGTATTAATAGGGCGGAGTTTCCTAATCCGCGTGCATGAGAGAAGTAGATGGGCTTATCAACATACCCACAGATGTGATTGACCCAACCCAACCCCGCTGTCCTTAGTAACAGTTCATCATCTAAATTTCTCCGCTAATTAACTGTTATTACTTATTCTTTAATTTATTTAATTTAATAAGGATTTTGCTAACGGTGCCTACAAGCACCCGTTAATAGTCATTAAATGCTTTAAAAAAGTTATTAATCATTCATAAAAGTTGTTTTAATTTTGGTGTTAATAATAAATTTGATAAAATATTATTAAAATAAAATTTGTGTGACAAAAATATTTTTCAATGTGTAATTGGGGCTAAACTCTATCAAAAGTGTGTGAGATTTTTTTTCTAAAACCATACTACAATAAATTTTAAATTTAAAAAATTACCCTTAAAATTACTTATTTTAATAAAATTTGGAACTAAACTTTATCAATAATGTTTGATTTTTTTTTCTAAAACCCTACTACAATAAATTTTAAATTTAAAAATTTACTCTTAAAATTAATTTTTTTTAATAAAAACTGGGGCTAAACTTTATCAATAGTGTTTGATTTTTTTTTTAAATCCTACTACAATAAATTTTAAATTTAGAAACTTACCCTTAAAATTATTTTTTTAATAAAATTTAGGGGCTAAACTTTATCAATAAATATTAAATTTAAGATTTACCCTAAAAATGAAAATTTTTTGTTAAATTTGGGGCTAAACTTTGTCAATGAGTACTGTTATCTTAAAAAATTATAAAAAATATTTTCTTTGTTAATTGTGAAAAATAATTTTTATTTTATATGAAAATAAAATATAAAAAACAAAGAAATCTAAAAATTATGATTAAGAGTAATATTATCCTTAGAACTAATTCTTAATTAATTAAGGATAATAATTACTGTTGTTGACTTTTTTGTTTGGTGTACTATTTAGTGTTTGTAACGGGTGCCTTAACAATTTCCATTTAATAAAATGGAAAGCAACAAAACATGAAAACAATCATTGATTGGGCCACTACCGGGGCAGATTTGGCCCATTATTACACTAAACAATAATTCTCGCCGGTTTCTATAGAGAACAGTTCACGATTTAAAGTCAAATTTTATAGTAACTCGTAACGAGAGGCAGGAAAGCGTGGAGATATAGAGATTTGAAGCGGAGTAGCTTTAAAGTTAATGGATGTTCCTGTTGCCACTTGCATATCCACTGGTTCATCAGATGGCCTTGCGAGCTCAAACCCCTGCAGCAAATTCGCTAGCGCTAGCTGCACAACCTGGAGCGCAAACGAAACTCCGACGCACATTCTGCGCCCATTACCAAACGGCATCAACTCAAAATTCTGACCCGTTACATCAAAGTGTTTGTGAGCAGTCAAAAATCTTTCGGGTTCAAACTTGTCAGGATTAGACCACACTCGTGGATCGCGGTGGATTTTGTGAAGATTGATCTGAAGTATTGTCCCTGCAGGGATATGGTAGCCACTAACGGTGCAATCTTCCATGGATTCATGGGGAACTGAGAGTGGTGCTGCAGGGTATAAACGTAAAGTTTCCTTGACGACTGCTTGAAGGTAAACTAAATTACCGAGGTCATTTTCCTCCACTAGATTGTCTTTACCTACTTGAATGATTAATTCTTGCTTTGCTTTCTTCAACACATCAGGATTATTCAATAACAGAGCTAAAGCCCATGTCAATGTAACAGCCGTGGTGTCAGAGCCTGCTAAGATAAGAGCCTGAAAAGTAATTAAAAACAACATATGTTAATAATTTAAACTATGATCAGGGGTAAAATTTATTCAAAGCAATCTCTCATACACGAACCTAGCTATAGAGTTAGCTCCAAGAGATCATCAACCAGAGGTTTTCCAGGTCTTGAATGGTTATAATTTTATTATGTGGTAGCTAATGGGAAGTTAGTGCATACCAGGCAAGTAGCTTTGTTTATGGTATCAGCATCGAAATCCTCAGCATCCGTGATGGCTGACAGCATCACGTCCATGAAATCTTCGTCGACCTTGAACTCTTCCAAAGCTTTCTTTTGCTTGTGCTCTTGTAACCATTCCTCAGTAATTTCATTCAATTCATCTTTCAACTCCTTCATGAGCCTCTCGCTTCCACCAATGTCCAACCATCTTAAAAATGGAAATGCATCCCCTATCACAAACTTGCCTCTCCAGAAGAATTCCTTGAACGCCTTTCTCCATTTCTCAGTCTTGGCATCATTACCCAAACCCGAAATTCGCTTCCCTGCTATAAACTTCATTATTGCGTTACGGCTAACATTAGTGAGCCATTCACTAATCTTTACCAGGGCCTTACTAGAGCCATTTTTGTTCTTCTCCCAGATTTCATATAACTCGCGTAGAGACATCTTTACCTCAGATTCTCGTAATTGTTTGAGCATTTGGAGTCGATGGGGAGAATGGAGCTCCAGACTGGCAATCGTACGCACTCTCTGCCAGTATGGTCCATAAGGCGCGAAGCCGAAATTGGCGTGGTTGTAGCCCAAAACCTGCATGGCAATAGTATTTGGGCGAGTGGCAAAGACTCTGTCCTTGGTGGTTAGGCATTCCTTGGCAGTTTCCCAGCTGCAGGCAACCAAAACTCTCCGCAGGCCCATCTTGATGGTGAAGACAGGGCCGTGTTTGTCTGCCCATTCGGCCATTGTTAAGTGGGGTGCTTTTTTCCCTGCTAAGACAAGGAGATGGCCAATTACAGGCCAGGAATCTCCAGCCTCCGGTGGTAATCTCTTTTTGTTAATGCTTTTGTTTGAAATCCATATAAGAAAAAGAAAGAGAGAAAGGACAAGTATTGCTATGTAGAAATGAGAAAGTTCCATTGGTATTGCTATACGCTTATGAGCACAATGGAGATTAGTATCATACTTGCAGATGTATATATAATAGCGGAAAGATTTCAAAATTTTAATACAATAAATATTACAGTATATTTTTCCATTATGTCAAAAGTTAGGTTTCACATGGGTACTTAAATTTTATTTTTTCTTCTTCTAAAATACTAATCCCATGAGTTCCTCGTGAAATTTGGAAAAGCCTCCCACAAGCTACTTTTCTATTAATTTTTCATGAAACCATTCCACCTAATAGCATTACCTAAATTACATTTTTTCATGCATTTTATCAATGGGGCACGTCATTGCCAAGCAGTCCTTCCAATCTCAAAATGTTTATATGTATGTTTTTTACATTAATTATATATACACAAGCAATATCCACTGCTGTCACGCACGTGCCTAAATTACAATTACTCTATTAGATTAGATGTGTGTGTGTGTATTTTGTTAGGGGTTCACATACATTTTTATATGCGTTAATGTGTCGTGCACGCATGCTTAAAAATGTATTGTTTATTAGTTCTCAATCACATGGATACATCATATATGGACTGTGGGAATTAACAAAAAATAGAGATTAATTTGATCATGCTTGTGGAAAGACTATAGTACCCGATTGAAGATATATGGATAATGGGATTATCATACTTGCAGATGGATGTCTATATAGATAAACTTATATTATAAGTCATAATAGCGGAAAGATTTCAAAATTTTGCTAACACTAAGTACATGTTTCCATTATATCAAGAGTCGGGTTTCAGATCGCTACTAAAATTTATTTTATTTAGTTTTCATCTAAAATATTTCCATGAGTTAATTCCTTGCGTAATTTGAAAAACCATCCCAACTAACCAATAACATTAATTACCTTAATTATATTTTCCCATGCATTATATCACCATAGTGCCATCACTGCCATCTAATCCTTCTAATCTAAAACTGTTTATATATTAGTATATTTGTCTTTAGGCAACAACAACGAGTTTCCCTATTTCGAACAGTTAGATCATGCACCCTGCCTCCCCCCACCCCCCTCCCCTCCTTGCAAACTAAAAAAAGGACAAAACCCGGATTTGAACTTTATCCTCTCCAACGGGGATCATGCATCGACTATATTAAATCAAATATGAGTCCTAAGTGCTAATTACTAAACAAAATATTAACTTAGTTCTTTTTACGAAAGTTGTCTTTTAATAACTTCTTAGCATACGTAGGTATTTGGTGTTTTCCTCTGTTCCATGGAGCACACCATCCATATTAGAAATTTTGTTGATGGAGCCATCCATATATATTATTACAGTTGCAACTAGTGGATTATCCAAATGAAATCTTGTTTGAGGAATATCTAAATGAAATCTAATCGTTGGTTTTATAAGATAATAAAATATAAATATATGTTTTTTAATCACGCATCTTGTTCGTGGAGAGTGGAGACACAGAATGAATGTATGCAGCAAAGGTTTGAAGTAACGAGGAAAAAGGTTAGAACTTAGGAGGGACGAGATATATGTTGACTTGGCATCTCCGGTGGCTGATAATTAATCTGATCAAAGCTTTTATTTATTTATATAAAATTGATTAGTTTTAAGTAACAACCCCCCATTTTCATAATACTATTACTAATTAGTAATTAGTTTTTTTATTTGACAAATTCTATGCATTTGTTTGTCTAATGGGGATATACATGGATATCTTACAAAGTAACTCCCTTATAAACCTATACTATATCATCATCCTAATTAAATTAATATTTGAGATGATATCACTTATAATCCACTAGACTAAGCAAGTTTAACTTTCTAAGTCAATGCCTTAATGGCCATTTGTCATTAAAATATCTACTTTTCTGCCAAATTTAATTTTCCGTAAGAAAAATTAGGAACATAGAAAAATATGGGATACACATGTATATTGTGGAAATAATAGAATGCAATCAGGTGTACTTTTTTATAGAAACCTATCATTTTCACTTACCCACCCCTCTTTCCGCGCATAAATTTACATTTATTACATTAATTATCAAGCTTCTGAGTAAAAGAAGTATTTGGTTTTGGTATTTCCTTGTAGCTTGATTGGGGAGCTACCTAGCTGGCTTTTCTGGGGTACACAGTTCGAGTTTCAAAGATGTTCGATAAAGTGATGGTGCCATGTTGTGCAGAGCCAAAAACAAGTGATAAAGGCATGGAGGAGATCACGGGGAAGAAGAAGATCAAAGGAACAGTGGTTCTGATGAAGAAAAATGTGCTGGACGCGAATGATACCAAAGCATCTTTACTTGATCGAGTCCATGAGCTTCTTGGCAAAGGTGTTTCTTTGCAGCTTATCGGTGCTGTAAATACAGATCCTGGTCGGTTCCTTTCTTTCTTTCTAGTTTCCTCTGTTTTTTTTCTCTCCGTTTTATACTTTCTGGGAATTTTACCGAGACAAGGTCCAAGAGTATACTGATCAGCAAGACTGGGCAGTCCAGGTGGCAAACATAAGGAACGTTTGAATTTTCTTCTGTCTGTCTTTTTCTTTTTTTCTTTTATTTTGAGTTCAATTAGGTTAAATTTGAGCATAACAACTAACCATGCATGCCTGTAACTGTCTTCTGTTCTTACGTTGTTTCTTTAATCTTGGGTTGTTAGATCAGATGCAAGAATTCGGATACTATAACGAGTATATATAGTACTGCCACAATATAGAGAGTGACTTAACAAGTCTTTTAAGCAATCTTTACCAATCTTTTGTTACACTGCTTATATATACACATATCTAAATCTTGCAAGTCAGGGGAAAGAATACTTTATATTTTGGGAACTGAGTTGTGTTGTGACACTCGTGTCTTCAGCCAGTGGGTTCCAAGGCAAGCTTGGGAAGCCAGCACATTTGGAGAAGTGGGCCACGATCACACCGCTAACAACAGGAGAAACTATGTTCTCTGTCACATTTGACTGGGATGAATCCCTGGGTGTTCCAGGAGCTTTCATAATAAAAAACCATCATCACAGCCAGTTCTATCTCAGGACAGTCACTCTGGAAGACGTTGCCGGCCATGGCCGGATACATTTTGTCTGCAATTCCTGGGTCTACCCAGCACATAGATACAAATATGATCGTGTCTTCTTCTCCAACAAGGTAACCTCATTGTCAAATTTAACAGAACAAAATGGGACCGAAACTTTCGATCTTTGAGAAAAAAGGGATAAACTAATATCAGAAGTTGGATCGATGGGGAGCTATTGTTAGTTGAGGTGTAAATGGTAAATACACAGTTGATGCACCGACGAAAATATTTATGTGATTAATGTGTCCAACAAACCAATAATTGTGAAAACTTTGTTAGTTGTTAGGTTTGGGGTGCGACACTAACAGCAAATTTTGTTATATTTGTCTTAGACTTACCTTCCGAGTCAAACACCGGAACCTTTACGCAAGTATAGGGACGAAGAACTGGTAAATCTCAGAGGGAATGGGAACGGAGAGCGCAAAGAATGGGACAGAGTATATGATTATGATACCTACAATGACTTGGCGATGCCAGAAAAGGGTTCAGAATTTGATCGTCCAATTCTTGGTAGATCTCAGGAGTTTCCATATCCCAGAAGGGGGAGAACTGGCCGGAAACCAAACAAAAAAGGTTAGAATAGAACCCTGACTCAAGTACTTGTTTCTATTGTGTGGCGTAGTATATGCAGCAATCTTATTCTGATCTATCCACTATTTTTCCTTTCTAACAGATCCCAATACCGAGAGCAGGCTGTTTCTTCTGGACCTAAGCATTTATGTCCCACGAGATGAACGTTTTAACCAAGTGAAGTTTTCAGATTTTCTTGCATATGCTGTGAAATCCTTGTTTCAGATATTGGTACCCGAGCTTGCAGAAATAGGTGACGAAACCATAAAAGAGTTTCACTCCTTTCAAGACCTATTTGATCTCTACGAAGGTGGTATAAAGCTACCAAATGATGCCACTATTAAGAAAATAAGAGAATGCATCCCTTGGGAGTTAATCAGGGAACTCGTGCGTAATGATGGTGAGAAATTGATGAAATTCCCAATGCCTGCTGTGATCAAAGGTGTGTAGAAAAATTTTTCCCATACTTTAATTCGTCGCTGAATTGTACAAACTCAACTAAGCCTTAATATAAGATGGGCTCTGCGCCTCTGCCATAAAGTCTTGGTGCTTAAATATATTCAAACTTTCAATTAAAAATTTTGCCCGTTGGCTTGTGTGATTACAGAGGATAGGTCTGCTTGGAGGACGGATGAAGAGTTTGCACGAGAAACTCTTGCTGGAGTCCACCCTGTTATGATCAGTCGACTCCAAGTAAATAAACACAACACAACATTCTTGTTAACTATATCAGACTATTTCTTCCTCATCTCCAGAAATGTTTCTGGTTTCTTTCTTCAGTATTAACTATGATAACATGTCTGTAGGAATTTCCCCCATCCAGCAAGCTTGATCCTAAAGCATATGGGAACCAGAAGAGCACGATTTCAAAGGAACAAATCGAGAGGAGCATCAATGGACTCACTCTGGAAGAAGTACAATTCACGCTTGACCTGTTTTGCTAGTATTATTGCATTTCCAGTTTGTATTATTTCTTTTTAGATAACAAATTGGCTTTTTATTGTTTGGTTTGATCCTTTGGAATTTAGGCACTAGAAAGAAACAAACTGTTTATTTTGAATTCACATGATGCATTGATGCCATACCTACGGCGGGTAAATTCTACTAGCACAAATACGTATGCCACCAGAACTCTGTTCTTTTTAAAAGACGATGACACGCTGAAGCCACTGGCAATTGAGTTGAGCTTGCCGCACCCACAAGGAGACAGCCATGGTGCTGTCAGCAAAGTTTTCACCCCAGCCGAGGACGGAGTTGAAGGTTCAGTGTGGCAGTTGGCCAAAGCTTATGCTGCTGTGAATGATTCTGGTTATCATCAGCTCATTAGTCACTGGTATGATGCTGAATTGCCCTATGGTCCGTGTAGCAAAAGTTAGAGTTGTCCACATTTTACAATACTTTTGCCTTGTTTGCAGGTTAAATACCCATGCTGTCATTGAACCATTTATAATTGCAAGTAACAGACAGTTGAGTGTGGTTCACCCCATATACAAGCTTCTGCATCCCCACTTCCGCGACACAATGCACATAAACGCTTTGGGCCGTCATGCCCTCATCAATGCCGGTGGGGTGTTTGAGTTGACAGTCTACCCGGCTAAATATGCAATGGAAATGTCTTCTGCTCTTTACAGGAATTGGGTTTTCACTGACCAGGCTCTCCCTGCTGATTTGGTTAAGAGGTAAGCCATATGCACAGAGAATTTTGATAGTAAAAGTTTCTGCATTTGGTCATAACTAAAATGAAATTTGAATCAGCCACCTTTGAACCCTTTATTTTAGAGGAATGGCAATTCCGGACTCAAGCTGCCTCCACGGCCTCAGACTTCTAATAGAGGATTATCCATATGCTGTCGATGGATTAGAAATCTGGTCAGCCATTGAAACTTGGGTCACCGAGTATTGCACTTTCTACTATCCATCAGATGAAGAAGTAAAAAACGACAATGAAATCCAATCATGGTGGGAAGAGATCCGCAATGAGGGCCATGGTGATTTGAAAGATGAACCATGGTGGCCTGAAATTAAAACCCGAGCTGAGCTTATCCGAGCATGCACAATTATCATATGGCTGGCTTCTGCTTTCCATGCAGCCGTCAATTTCGGACAATACCCTTATGCTGGCTACCTTCCTAACAGGCCAACAGTCAGCCGTCGCTTCATGCCAGAACAAGGCACCGCAGAATATGCTGAGCTTGAGAAAGACCCTGACTTGGCCTTCCTCAAAACAATCACAGCACAGTTCCAAACTCTCCTCGGTATGTCCATTGTAGAGCTTTTGTCCCGGCATTCAACCGATGAAATATACCTGGGGCAGAGAGACAGTCCAGAGTGGACTTCAGATGCTGAACCGTTAGCTGCATTTGAAAGATTTGGAAAGAAGCTGATAGAAATCGAAAGTAGAATTATGGACCGAAACAATGACAGTAGACTGAAGAACAGACTTGGACCAGTGAAGGTACCATACACCTTACTGTATCCTAACACCTCAGATTACTCTAAAGAGGGTGGACTTACTGGCAAGGGAATCCCAAATAGCATCTCAATCTAAAACTCCGTTTGCCTCGCTGGAATTGGCTTTCGGAGATTGATTTTTAGAAGATGAACTTATTTTCCAAAAAAAAAAACTGATTTTTCTGTGGTTTGGTTTGGTTTAATAGTATATATGATTGTTGTATAATACATGTAAGATAAAATTTGAATGACCTTCTTTGTGTAACATAATTCGGAATTGCCGTTGTTTAGTTATGAAAAAATTTTATTTTTATAGCAATTCCATTTAATTAATATGTTTTAATTAATGGAGAATTAACAATATTAGTAGTAATAATAGTACAATAAAGATGAATTATTTTGGCTTCTTATGTACCAAAAAAAATAAAGATGAATTATAGTATTTCATAAAAAAATAAACATTATTTTATTTCTTGAAATAAAATAGTAGCTTTTAAATCCAAAAAATGAATATTTCAGATGTCAATTTGGGTCGGATTTGTCCGGCTTTAAGTTTAATTAGATCCTTAAAAGGTCCATTTTGGGCTAGTTTCTTATGGTCCCAATTTGACGTATTTTAAATCAAAATTTGGTCTTATTGGTTAAGCTTTAGCGAAGTAGTCTTAGAAATGGATTAATTTCGGGATGTGTAGGCCTGTTTCGGCCTCGTAATGACGATTTGAGCATGGTTCACATTTTAATTTCATATGGATGGGCGAATTAGACCTATTTTGAAGTACATCAAGGCCTAAATGTGTCCATTTTGGAGAGTTGTCTAGAAAATGGAGGCATTCTAGGCACTCGGCTTTGAAAGCCCATTTTGGGCCTCTGGATGACAATGGAAGTTACAATTGGGCCAGAAGTGGGCCTCAACTTTTTAATTACAGGGACGCATTTTGAATTATCATAAGGACTTAACGGGCCAATTAACTGACAAAAAATACACTGGTACAATCGCTCAGATTGTTAATCACCAGATATATACAGATCTCTAAAGGTTTGTTTGCTAGGAATGAAGAAAAATGGTAAAGAAAAAAATTCACTCAATTTAGTAATTGTGATATATAATCACACCTATTATTTTATAGCTCAATTATTAGATTGAAAAAATTTCCTTCTTTATTATTTTTTCTTCTTTACTGAACAGACCTAAAAGACGAAAGATCATAAACAACTCGAAAATATATTTTCAGCCACTAAGCTATTTTGGTCCTTCTCAATCCCTAATCATCTATTTGAAAAACTAAGTAACAAATCAAAGCACATGCATATGGAATAAAAATCTCTCACCCCATCTCAGTGTCCTATTCTGTACCTAGTACACCACAGTTTACCACGTGTTTCATTCATTTAACTCATGCTATTCTTTGGTTTTAACAAAATAAACAAAGAAAAAATCATTTTTTTCTTGATTTATACTAAACCCATACCCCAACAATATCATAAATATGAAACTTACCCTCAAAATTTGAGGCTAAACTTTTGTTATAGAGAGTTTTTTTTTTCTCTCAATAATAGTTTTAGAAATTTTTATTTAAAAAAATCTTAAAACCGAATAAGAAATAATTAAAGTTAAATAAATGAGATACGTGGATTATTCTTGTGAGTGACTGAATGAGACATAAAGTAAGATATTAAAATGAGAAAGATGATTTTCATCCTTGCACATGAGCATCAATTAATTAATTTTCTATAAAACCAGGGGCACCGATAATATCTAATCTATTTCACTTGTTATACTATATTTTATAAATAGTACTAATAAACTAAACGTCCCCTTAGATGTGATTGACCCAACCCCAACATCCTTATCAACGATGTCATCATCTTAATTTCTCCTCTAATTAACTATGATTAGTGAGTCTTTAATTTTTTTGAGAGTATGCAAGCAACAGAAAAAAAAACAACAATTGATAATTGATTCCTTTAACCACCACAAATTTTGTTCGCTTGAGCCATGCAATCAACCACTTGCTACGTGTACGGTGTATCCAATACTTTATTCCTTCTCACGAAAACGAGCATTATTTGAAAAGATTTTTTCAGCAACTAAGCTATTTTGGTCCCTCTCAATCCCTAATCATCTATTTCAAAAAGACTTAATACCCGAATTGATCCTTAAACTATATTAAAATGGACAAATTAGTCCCTCAATTTTTATTTAAGACAAATTAGTTTCTGACCTTTTTATTTTGATATAAATAGATCCTAAATGAAAAAAAAATAAAAAGAATTCAGTGATTAATCTGTTTCAAAAAAAAAGTTCAGGGATCAATCTGTCAAGTTTAAGGACCAATCTGTCCTAAAATAAAAAGTTTAAGGATCAATCTATCTCAAAATAAAAGTTCAGAAATCAATCTGTCTCAAATAAAAGTTAACGGACTAATTTATCATTTTGAATATAGGTTAAGGACTAATTTGGATATTAAGTCATTTCAAAAACTAATTAACAAATCAAAATACAGGCACATAGGCATCAATTAATTAATTTTCTATAAAACTAGGGGCACCAATAATATGCAGTCTATTTCACTTGTAAGTTGTAATACTATATTTTATAAGTAACACTAATAAACTAAACATCCCCTTAGATGTGATTGACCCAACCCCAACATCCTTATCAACAACGTCATCATCTTAATTTCTCCTCTAATTAACTATGATTAGTGATTCTTAAAAATTTTTTTTTTTTTAGAATATGCAAGCAACAGAAAAAAACAACCATTAATAATTGATTCCATTAACCACCACAAATTTTGTTCTCTTGAGCCATGCAATCAACCCCCTTACTACGTGTACGGTGTATCCAAAACTTTATTCCTTCTCACGAAAACGAGCATTATTTGGGTTTCTTATAGTAAAGTATATTTTCAGTATATGTTTATTACGACAAGTTGGTGGCTCATGTCATATATATCTCTATGTGACTCACTTTTGGGCGACACCAACTAGTGGGAAATAATGTGGAATGGGCTTACTTGGATCATCATTATTTATTTAATCTTCGAGCTAGGGTTTAATAATATATAGATTAACTTAGCTTATTCTTATGTGTGAAAGCAATCTTTTCTATCATCTAATTCCACACTCCAATAGTATATTCGGATAATTAGTTAACTTCTCCAAAACGCGATAAGGAGAGCTGATCATTCTTGAAGATACTTCCCATTCCAAAATATTACAATTAAATTTAAACATTTAAAGAATGTGAGTTTGATGTCGATTAAGTAATCTTTTACGTTTGATTATTATGAATTGAAAAAAAATAAGTAAATCTAGGAGAGATCCCTCTCATTTGAAGTTCGATGTGTTTTATACTCCAAATTAATTGAAATCAATTCTAAGATTAATCTAAAAATAAAACATTTAAAAGGAATATCTTGTATACATGGATTAAAACTTAAAATTTTCAATTCAAAAGTAAAAGGATGAATTCATATCCTTGCGAATTGATAAAATTGAAAGCAAGATTTTATTATGTACTTGATTTGCTTGATCGGGAAACAGCCCATTTTGATACATATAGTTATATTAAGACATAAACATTTAATATTATCCACATGATTAACATGATTATTATGTACATTAATGGGTCCCTAACCCAACAGCTTTTTCAATTGGGTCCCCGGAGGCCTTGAATTGATCAGGCCCCAACTGGGGTTGTTGCCGTCAGCATGGCATCCAATTCGCTCCTGCTCCTACTGATCCTTCCATTACCGCCGTCCGTTTGGTTGACCCATATTTCTGGTATTGTTTGAGCCAAATCGTTGACCCACTCCATTGCATAATCCGCTTCTTTTGTCTTGATGGTCTTGCCAACCTATATGCATACATTTACATAAGTCATTAATTTACGAATCAGTTGAAGAAAAAAAAAAAAGAAAAAAAGAAAAGCATCGCTCAATAATTTGAAAATTTTAGTATAAATCATGCCTAAGTAGACAAATTAACACGGTACTTAACATTTAAACTTTGTGAATTTCCATGATTTAAATTTGTTCTGACTGAAATTATTATAATTAATTGAAAAAAATGAAATTACCAGGCAAGTCCGCAGGCCCATTGCTTTTCCAGCGGCAATATTCCGAACGTTGTCATCAAAAAACAACTGCAACAACGAAAGGTTTTAAATAATTAGTGTCACTTTCAAGTTTCACCATCAAAACCAGAAAATAATAAAGAAAAAAGAAGAAATTAACGAGATTTCTCTTGTATTATTACCGTGCGTCGAGGATCAACGTGGGAAACTTCGAGAGCAATCTTCATGGCATCAACTGAGGGCTTCAAAACCACAGGGAACTCGTCGGGACGCGTTGAGTTGGGCAAGTTTGGATTCAAAGTCTCAAAACAAATGATTTGGTCGAAACTGTCTTCTATTCCTAGTCTTTTCAGAACCTTAATCGCATGAACCCTGTCGGAATTCGTAAAAATCTACAACCAAGAAAGAGAAAAAATAAAGTCAGAAGAAATTTCAAAATCTTGAAGCACGGTAAAGAATTTGATTTTCATCATAATTGACTTTTTTTTTCTTTTTAACGTACAATTTTTCTTAGGGTGATGCTACGTAAGAGATTACGTAACTGAGGATCTGGCTTGATCACGTCGTATGGCAATTTTCCGTGCACGAAACTGACAAATTATAACAGCAAAAACAGAGCCCAAAATTAAAACTTAATTCCAAATTAAGCAAAATAATACAAATGATTGACCGGTAAGTTGGTTCTTACCCGTGGTAATCGTCGGCATCGATGTCATAGCCTAACGCCTGCAACACCAATTCAAGGGAGGGTGAAATTAACAAACTTTAATTAATTAGCAGTAAATTCTGGAATACTCGATGTAACCAATAAATAATTACTCGTAAACCGGCGAGAGTGCTGCCGTAAGTTTTGAAGAGTTCAACTCTTAGACTTGAAGCTTTGCTTTCCGAGAATCCACATTTCTCAATCAGAAAGTCTGAACAAATAAAATAAACGAAAATAATGATTAACTTCTAAAATTCTTGATTATTATTAATTTTCTCGTGATCATGTTGATTATTCTTTTCTGAATTGTGAAATTTGACGAACCATCGATGTTTTTCTTGACGGCTTGAGCTATTCCGACGTTGGAAGGGTAAAGGGTGTCGTCCAAATCTGTTTAGAAGAAAAATGAAAAGGTCGAAAAGTCAGAACAAGGAAATACAGAGAAAGTTTGATTGAAGGAAACATAGAGAAGGAAAGAAAGAAAATTTATGTACCAAACAAGAGGCAGTTGAAAGGAGAATCCATAGCTTGAGAAATGTTGACGAAGAAGAAGCAAATAGAGGCTTGAGAAAATTGAAGCTCTGAAACGACAAGTTGAAGCAAAAAACAGAGAAGGCGAGGCTTTGAAGGGGAAGAGAAGGAAGGTATTTATAAGGAGGAAAGTGGGAAGTTTGCTGACTTGGAATTGGAATCTTATTACAGCGCATAATTTAAGACCGAGCAGATAAGGTACCCCACACGGTCGTCCGATGAAAATACCACTAATAGAACGCACATGGGGTAGCCAATCAGATTACAGAATTAAATATAAGAAGGAAATATCTGGGTGACGTGTCGCTGGACCAACCAGATCAGCTCAAGATATTAACGAAGTTGAGGTTGTTTTCGTCATTTCATAATAGGAAGGTAACTCGGTAGTTTTCCTTCCTTTTATATGTACGATATACGATGAATTAATTGTTAAGAGCTTAAGAATTAAGATTGGTATGCAAAACGTGCATTCGAGTGGGTAAGAATCTTTTATGATTTTCGACATGTGTAATAGGTACCATTAAAGTAAATTTTCCCCTTTTTTTAAGTGATTGGAAAATGTGGCTCACTCATTTTTAATAATTATATTTCATAGTACTTTGCAACATTAATACTACCTTTTTTTAAGGGGTACAGGTAACATGAATATGTTAAATCATAAATATTTTTAGTTACAATCTGATTTTGAAATTTTATAAGTTAAGATTACTATTAATTACTACTCCTTCTGTCCATTTTATTTGTTAATCTTTTTCTTTTGAGAAGTTTTAATTTGTTTATTTCTTATTGCAAATAAATAATTAATAAATTTCAATTATCAATTTTACTTTTTATTTTCTATTATTATTATTATATCATTACACAAATTCTTAAAAACATTTATAAACATAGATCAGCAAAGTAATTCAACTTAAATCAACTATTCTTTCTTAAACTTTATGAAAATCAATGGAGAATAAACAATTGTAGATGAAGGGAGTATATGATTTCTCACTCTTATGGTCTTTATTATTTCTTCAAGATTGGACACATTGGCCTAATCAGGCAATAAAACATTAAAAGAGATGTCAAATTAATGAGCTTGTTAATTTACTTGAATTGATTACTAACTTGGGGAGTTTCTTTCGACGGAATTTAATTTTAAATTAGTTAAGATCCAATATAATCATTAGACGCCAATAGATTTACACCAAAGAAGAAACATTTTCAATAAGTTTTCATTGACTTTTTTTAGTACATCTTTTGTTGCCCCCCACACTGAGGGCTATGTCATTGATGTTACTACTCAACATAATTATCATGGTGACTAAATGCTAAAAGACAATATATTAAATCTTTTAGCGGTCTTTGGGGTCCTTTCCTTTGCTATTACATACTGTATGATGCATTAGGAAAAGAGAGAAGATGGTGAAGTCAGAAATAAAAACGTGGTTTGGTTTTTGACAAAAATGATTGATTGTTTTTTTATAAGTTGATGGTCTCATTGTGGGGTTGGATTGGGAACACACCATAGCTTGTCTCCGTCGGATGGCAATGGGCTTTTGGCACCCTCCACCACTCAAAACCAAAGCCAAAAGTTACGAACATTGATTGGGAAGACGCCCACTTCACCACCAAAATTATTAACATCGAGCCTTCTTTAATTTTCATCATATTAAGAATATATAATCACCAATGACTACGCATTTTCATTCAGGCGTGGGATCCCTCGTAGGCTCGTAGCTAATCTTGAATTGATAAGTGTTTATGTGAAAGGAAAAGGGGCATCTCTTTGGGTCAATCAAAACGCAAATCGACAGACCTTCTGTTTGATTCCTCATCATCCTCCACTTCACTTACAAAAAGATAAAATTATTTTATTTCAATTTTTTTGGGTTTGATTCTGATTACACGACGTAGAGGGCTGAATGCTAGGTCCTTTTTGGGCTTGTTGGGCATATTTAGATTCCCATTTCCCAAAACCCAAGTAAAATGTTCGGCTTGATATTTTCCACTCAAGTAGGTCCAATGGAGAGATATCAATTTGTCAATTTATTAAATTATTACTAGTACCAAGTACCTCAGAGGATACTAGTACAATCATAAACAAAACAACAGAATTTCAATTCTTTTTCTCCTTTTGCTTTCCTTTTTCTAATTTTCTTATTATATATGTATACACACTAAGGTTTTACTTGGTAAGAGAAATGAAAAATTGAAAAGAAAGGAAATGTAAAGAGAAAAAAAGTGGAAAGATGAAAAACAAAATTATTTTTCTCTTAGCATGCTTGGTAGGAGAGATGGAAAAGTAGATGAAAAAATCAATTTTGTTCCCTCTCGTTGGTTGATAGAGGAAAAAAATAGAAGGAAAGAAAATAATTTTAACATACTTTTACCATCACGCCCTTCCTCATATAATAACAAATTTTAGTTGACATTTATTAATTTTTTGTAAGTTTTTATTTATGAAATAAAGATTACAAATTTAGAAGGAAAGCTATTCTATTAATATTTAATGGATTTATTTGAAAAAAAATGAATTACTACTAATTATATTAATATGATGATTTTTTTTGTACAAGTAAATATGATGGATATTAAAAAATCTGAACAAAATAAAAGCTTATTTATATGTTAATATTTTTTTATAACTATTATATATGTTAATATTCCGTGACTTTTGATCTGGTTTCAGCACCACATTCCCAAGCACTCATTGATAGCTTGGATGTGCATGTTGGACAGATTACCAACTAAAAGCAGAATGGCTGCTTAGGGCATTCATTTAGATAGTATTGATTGTGTTTTTTGTGGTCAACAACTCGAAACTAGAGATCACCTATTCTTTTCTTGTGTTTTCTCTAGAGATCTATGGAGTAAAATTATGCAGGCAACTGGTCTGCAGCGTGAGGCAGGTACTTGGAATTTTGAGGTCAATTGGGCAACTAGGAAAGTTAAAGGGAAGGCGCTCATTACAACCATTTTGAAGATTGCTTGGAATGCTTATATTTATAACTTGTGGATTGAAAGGAATATTAGAGTCCGTGGAGGAAATAGGAGCACAGTTACTGATCTATTTTTTTGTATTAAATATGTTATTCGTTTTAGACTAACTGATTTAACAGGTATAGCAAATGATCTAGTGAATGAAATGTTGCGTCTGAATTGGGGACTTGATATGAAATTTGCTGGTGAATAGTTTTTGTATAGTTTTTGCCTGTACAGTTGCTATATAGTTGCTGTTCCTTTTTGCTGAATAGCCACTGTGTTCTTGTAGCAGTTCACGCTGCTTTTTGGATGAATGAAATTTGCTTATCCAAAAAAAAAAATATTCCATGACTTTTATCTTTCAAGAAGTATTTTAAAAAAATTTAAAATTTATTATTTCTTCCTCAAATTTGAAAATAAAAATAGATAGTTCTAGTGACTTCAAATTTTAAGACAATTGCTTGAGAAGAAAAAAGAATTGGTAATTTCTTCGTAAAAAAAAAAAGAATTGATCATTTCTAATATATATATATATATATATATATAATATGCAGTTGTGTAATTATAACATTAACAATTATACATAAATATATAAAAATTTCTGCAAGGTGTAACGAATAACTTTGGCAATAGAAAAAAAAAAGAAAAAGCAACAAGAAATTAATAGTAGTTGGAAGAAACAAATAAAATACTGAGTATAAAATCAGTAACCATGCATTTGCACTTTTGGGTAAAAAGGGCAAATATGTAAAATAACCTGATAAAGATAGATCACAACTTTTTTCTGTTGTGTCATCCGTCCAATTTTGGATAAAAAATGATTTGTTAAAAAGGAGAGAAAACATCCATCTTCTCTCTTGTCTTTTTTTTGTATTCTCTCTCCTACTTAAACACTCTTAAAATATTTTTCTTTCTTTCATTTTTCATCTTTCTAATTTTCAATCCTATCGAGCACACTCTAAAGGATTTTTGTTTGGTTCTCATTATTGTTGTTTTACAATAATCTATAGAGGGCTGTGAATGATGATCATTTCTGGGGCCTAAATATCAGTTGGCTTCATTGGCCAACAATATCTATGGGCTTCTGGTAATTTCATATAATTATATTGCCAAGCGCCAAGCCCCTCTCGATATTGGGCTTCACTTAAGTTGGACCAACGGGCAAAAAATCTAAGTGTCAATTCATCGCTACTGGGACAGTAGTACTCCGGGGAATAATTACTGCCTCAGAATTTCTTGGGTGAAGATTTATAATCATGGCAGCCAAAAAGTGAAAATGAGAAAACAAGTACTACAAGTTATGATTCATAGAGTGAGAATTGAACTTAGCTCTTTGAATCGAAATCGAAGATAAATGTTCACGTTGAGCCAAAAATTACCAAAACTGTCGATACATTAAACCTATGTCAAACCGAAAGCAAGGTTTGTGTATGTGGAAAGAGCAGAGAAAATCTAACACCAGCTAGTTGAATACTGTTTATGAAACTTTCCCTTTCCTTCATGTGAACATCTTGAAAAATGTTAGCCTTTTAGGTTTTGGGTACTCTGTCTGCAGCCATTGGACAATTGATCTTCTTGATACTCATACTATTAGCCCTACGCGCTGAACTAATTTTAATTGTCAATAAAAAGGTGAAAAAGTTTAATGAATCAAAGACAAAGAGGGAAAGAGGATGGTCGTTCACACTTCAAAGTGTTCATACATTATAGTAGTAATATTGTTTCTTAGAGTTAACTACATAAGGAAGCAGAAAGAAAAATTGATAAGTTCCAAGAAAAGTGAACACCAGGAGACGAAGGGGCAAAGAACGCAAAAAGATAAGAAGGAAAGAAGAAGATTGTGTCTTGCAGTATTATGTGTTTGCTGATAGACTATAGTGGCTTCCTTTTCCCTTTTGTCCCAAAATTTATCATTCTTGGCTGTATTTTCCATGTCCATATATGAACCTTGCCGTCCCTTCTGTGTAAACTTCAGTCTCATTGTCCAGTCTGCCAAATTTCCCATTCCAAAAACCAATTTTAATCACTCCAATCAGTTAACATTAACGTAAGTTAAATCAGTTTGAAGACGTCTAGTAGCCCTTACGAATTTCTAACAGCTTTGCTTAAGGTAGAGGCTGATGAAAATGTTTTTCCATCCATGTATCTGTTTTCTCCTTTTAGCCTCTGCTTCATTCTCAGGTCTATCTCTTCGGGACTCAGAACCAGTGGAGAATCTGAAGCCTGTCATTTTCAACAACTTTAGGCCATACCCTTAATTCCAAATGTAAGAGCATATATTCTCGTCTTTGTCAAAAAGATTGTTGATTATGTGTAAAGATGCAGTTTCCTAGAAATTTTGCAAGAATTTTCCTACAAAGTAGAAAACTTAGGATAGTGTTTGGTTACTTTACCATGACCCATCCCCAGGTATCAGCAAAGGAAGGAATATGAGCTGAATACGGCACAACATCTGCACATGAAAACAAATCATTATTAACATCAAATCAACTGACTTCATGCTTTTAATTAGCACTGTATAAGTTAATTAATCAATTAATTAACCAAAGTAATTAGATTGAGGCTGCTTAATTACATTTGAAAACCTGCCGTAAAGTGTTATAGATGCAGGAGAATACTTCTGTGTGGCTGAAAATTCCAGCTGGCCCAGCCTACATATTTAGACGAAACTTGACCTTGTTAATTAATGTTTTAAGTATCATTAATCTTCTCCCTATTCATAAGCACGCACAAAACATAACCAAAACATTCATGATTACAAATTCACTAACCTGTGTGACAAATATGCCACCATGGTTGAGTCTAGGCTTGATAATGAACTCATAAAACGATTTAGTGTAGAGTTTATAGCAAGGGCCGCCTTCGATTGGATCTGCCAGGTCGCCGATGATCACATCATACGATTCTTTTCTGCTTTCTAGCTCGGCCCTGGATTAGGTTTCCAGATTCTAAATTTCAGAACAAAATTATGACTTAGCTAATAACTATATTGTTGAATAGTGGAATGTGGATTAAACCTGGCATCATTGATTATGAGCTCCATTCTTGGATCGCAGAAGGCTTCCCTGTTTACAACCAAGTATGACTTGCAGAATTGCACCACTTCCTGGACCCACCATTTATGAACATGAAATCGTGTTACAAGAAATTCCCACTTTCATTAGGAGAAGTTCCTGTCGGTAATAATTATAAAAGGAACTTTTATTGGAAAAACTATTTCTATCTCGTCTTAATTTGTGAGCGTGAAATTTGCACAAGGCGGGTTCTCTATTGTGCTTGGCTGCTCGCTTTCAAGTTTCAACTTATCCTTTTCCTTTTTTTTTTCTTTGGTCCCAGGATACGAAAGGGGGAGAAAAGACAAAATTGCGTTAGTCCAAAGTAAAGAATTTAGAAAGAGTGAGAGTTGTAATACCTCGTCAATGTCACACATGACAAGCTTTTCAACAGTCTTGTGTCTAAGTATTTCTCTAGCGGTGGAGCCTTCACCTCCACCCATGATGAAGATAGATTTTGCACTATATTCAAATTCAGATAAGACCCAAATCAAGAAATTTAGCTTCCAGTAAAAAATTAATCCAAAAGATGGAAAAGATTTGGGATGGAAAGAACAAGTTTTTACTTTGAATGATGGAGAAGTGCAGGATGAACAAGACATTCATGGTAGATAAATTCATCCACCTCTGCACTCTGAAGCTTTCCATCAATGACTAATGCCTGTTGCAGGAATTAAGGAGAAAATCTTGTATTATCTTTTCAAAGAAGGAAAGATAAAGAAATTTCTATATAAAAAGAAAAGAAATATGAACCTTTCCAAAGGGCTTTGTGTCTAACAGGGCAATGTCCTGGTACTGCGTTGCTGCTGTATGCAATATACTGTGACAGAAGAAGAACAAAATTATTACTAGAATAATGTTGTTAGAATTTTGTTCCTTGAAAAGATTACTTTATTATACTTTATAGTGTTTTGTCCGGCCTTTTCATGACCAGGATTTTCGAAGCTTTTTCGCTTTTATATGGACGAAATGGATAGAACCCTCTGTTCTTTATTATGAACGTGAACTTGGTAAATCTAATAGTGCTATTAAAATGAGATATGAGTGGCCCGGGCAGTGGGGCTGGCTAGAAAAGAAGGTTACCACAGCAGAAAATCAGAAATCAGCCATAGTGGACAGCCAGGACTTTGGCTGATCTGTCACATAATGATCAATGGAAATCCGTTACCTTTTATTATATTCTTTCTTTTCTCAGTTCTTGAAGCTTCTTTAATGATTTTGTTTTGATCGTGTTTCTTGTCATGAAAAATACTTAAAGACTCTATTGTTTATTTCAAAAAAGCCAAATAATATACCTGCCGACAGCACTAACACTGTAACAAAAACACCCCCTAAAACGGAGAAAAGGGTGTAAAAAAGGCCAAGGAAGGAAGATTGAGAAAGGAAGGATAATTATCCAAAGAAAAATGGCAAGCAGAAGGGAAATACATAAGATTATAAGTTGAAAAATACAAGAAACGATTAAGTAAACTGAAAGGGTTGAACCAGCAAAAAGAAACAAGGCCATTGATAAGTTTTAAGACTAGACCCAAAAACAAAATAAGAAAAAAAGGGAGAATTTTTCCATACTTTTTCCGGGTTTTAACGTGCATGTTAAAAACAAATTAAAGGAAAACATTACCGATAAATAATGTATCTGTATATGTATAGTTAAAAGCTACCTATTAAGAGCAAAAGACCATCTCAAATTCTCTTCAATTTCTTCTTCATACCAGCAGCTCTTTCTATAACCTGTTAATGGGTGGCTCTTCCCATTAACTCCATTCCCATTGTTAATCCCATTAGAGCAAGAAATTTCACCCATTGTTTCTCCTTAAACAAACACACACTTGAACGTTGAAACCAAAGAAAGATAGTATGACAGATATATGAAACAAACAAAGAAAGAGAGAAATAAGTAGCTAGGCAAGGGATGAAGAGGAAAGGAGAACGAAAGGAAAATATATAAATGCGAGGCTGGCAAGGAATTCGAAAAGAAACAATCATTACTTTCATTAGGTTAGACTTTGGAAGAGTTTGGCAAAAATCTATCGAACTTGGTGCACAATATGGTATTCTTTAGGGGCTGAAAAGGAGAGTCCCGAAAGAATCCTCCTGGGGTTTTTAACAGATTACAGAAAAGTGTGGGAAAGAGGGATTGTGATTTCTAACGTTGATTCGGTCGCGTGCATGGCTTTTGTTTCATGTCCTCATCAAAGTTTCATATACTATATACCTTTTTTCTCTTTCCTGTAGTTTTGAAAATACGTGACCATATCTTTTCATTAATGTGAATTCCCACCAAATTATTCATGTATATAGTATTAAGAGATGCGAAAAAAAAGTTGTGGTTTTAACTTGTTACGTATATCAATGAACATTAAAATTCTTTAAAGTTTATAGTAATTGTACACTAGTAAATATACTAACTTTTTGCACGAGAGATATTGACAATGGATTTTGAGTATATATTAGCCTCTTTTTGGAGTAATAAAAAAAATAATTCTACAATTTGCATCTCATGAAATCATATCAAGCAAAATTAAGTACTAGCAAAGTTAAAAAAAGAAAAAAGCATTTATATAAATTAATTGACAGAGGCTAAATATCCAAATTGATCATCAAACTATACCAAAATGGATAAATTAACCTCTAAACTTTTATTTGGGACAATTAACCTCTCAAATTTTCATTTTGAAACATTTAACCCCTCAAATTTTATTTTTAAAAGAGATTTCTATTGAATTGAGGGTTACTTTGTCCATAAATAATAATTTCGAGGGTTTAATTATCCCCAAATAATAATTTTAGGGGTGGTCAATATATCCAAAAAGATATAATTTAGGGGTCAACTTAGGTATTTAACCAATTGACAGATCCAAACAATTTTTTTTTTGTACATAAGAAACCAAAAAATAACTAAATCTTTGGATTAGTCTCAATATATTTGTCTCTAATAACGGAAAGAGATTCCTAAAAGGATTAGTCAAGATTAAAGTGTCAATGTCACAAAACTACATTAAGTTTACTAGAAAATCAGCACATCTGTTACCCTCACAAAACATGGGTCTACCCCCTTAAACCAGCATATTAGAGATTGAGTTAGGTTTTGAAAAGGCAATTATCCGGATAAGTCATGTCCTGGGCACGTAGAAGATATATATAAGGTCATCTCTCTCACATCAGTCGTCGCCAGCCAAGAGAAGACTTATAAAATCAGAAGGATGGCTTTGGCAATTGGCATATATGCATGGCATGTTGGATAAATGATGGGTGCGAAGAAAAACGAAACTCTTTAAATAGATGAAGGAGATAAAGGATAAAATAGCATGATTACAATGGCCGAAAATTCGGGTTATTCTTTTGGTAAGAAAATCTTGGTTGGAGAAAGAGATAGAAAGGGGCGTGCAGTTGGAGCCATCATCATATTCCTTTTGCTTGAAAAGATGAAGAGAGGGCCGAGAGGGAGGGGCGTGCTGCGCAGGCGCACTCATCATCGCCACCATCGGTCCGTCGCCATCACAAAAACCAAATCCTCTTCTGAGTAGAGAACAACTTTTAAGTTTTCTGTTTTTAAACGCACCATGATCAAACAAACAATCCTCCCGGTTCTAGCCTAATAGAATAGATGTATTCTTTCGAGTTTCACCAAATTATCCAGTCTTTTTGGCCACTTGTTCAAAGCTAATCCCATGTTGCAACCCATAACGTTGGTCTAGTGGGACCCCGTAGGGCATGGCTTGTGGGGGGTTTGGCATTTTATATGAGGTGATGTTAGATTAGCATCAGCATGATGTGCCCTCTGCAGGCCAATAAGCAATTGGTCTCGTGACAGAAATAAATCAAAACCAAAGGGGTTTTCACTTTGTTCATGCAAAGGAGATTAATTGGCAGGCCAACCACAGGAATGCAAAGAATCATCTTCTGGCCAGCTAGCTAGCTAGCTAACTAATAAGAGGGAGTGGAAGTAAGTGTTTTGGGGGTTTGATTTAGGGTGATGATGAATGCACCCACCTTCTAGCATTCGGAAGACATTATGATGATTTGGTCCCAAAAATCAATAGTCATGTGTTGTGTTGTTAGGTGTCACCTTATCTTTTAAGTACTTGCTTTGTTAATGCTACCTCTCTGCTGCATGCCCCAAGTCTCTTACTTTGGAAAAATGATTACCTTTTGTCTTGGGGTGAGGATATTTGTTGTTTGATGACATGACACTGTTGGAATCAATGGCATGGATGATTTTGGGTGACAGTTATCTAAATATAATAAGATGTCCAAACCCTCTCGTCCTAGACAAAACATTGCCGCATAGTTGGACTCCAAGCCCAGAACAAAAAACTTGAGACCAATGTTTGAGTTGGTTTTTTTTGGATCGCTTGGTTTCAGAGCCTAAGTCATTCTCAATTGGACCCGTATTTGCGACACAGGTGATAAAATTACTCTACTAATAGTACTTTTTTTATTCAATTAATTTCATAAACGATTTAAAATTTTAATATCGAATACACCAAAATCTTTCATATTAAAAACAAAGCCGTTCAAAAATCAAATAGAGACAATGGATTGGAAGTGGTACAAAATCTTTCGGTCCACGCCTCCCTAGTGCTCTCGCATCACAGCCGGGCAAAACAGGGTTGAAGATTGATGGAAGTACTGTAAGGTGAGTGGTCTATACTTTAAATTAATTAATGAAAACTGACCCGATTACATTATACTTATATTATAAATTAAGACCATATACTACATAATTTATACGTTAGATAAATTGATGTCTAACATTTCTTCACAAAAAATTGATGTCTAGCATAAATTAAATTAGATTATAAGTTAACATATTGTTGTTAATATTGGGGAGGTTGGAAGAAAGTTAAAATATTGAAATTTGAAACCCAAATTTGCAAATTATATCAATAATAATAATAATAGTAATACTAAAGCAAATTATTTAAAATTTATTTTTCCTCCTCTTCTATTTATAATGTTTTTCTTTTTTTATTATTTATTTTGAATTCTAATTACATCCATACTTTCATATTTATTAAACACATCAATCAACAAAATAAAGAATTACAAGTCGTCCCACAATCTAGTATTTCAATTATTGAGGGCCCTTTTTCCTTTTTGGATAAATTTATTGTCCGTTTTTCCCTGTAGTAATAAATATTTGGATGCAAAATCATTTTTCCTTTTTAAAGAAAATTAATATAAGCAGAAATCCTGAAATATAATCCACCAAAATTCCCTAGGGATCGATGTGGTATATTATTGGTTTGTTTTGTTCAAATTCATGACCACATGCATTGCAATTCCTACATGTTCCCAATCTATTTTCACAACTATAATTACCAATTACTCTTTCCATTCCAAAAATATTTTTAATAGTATTAAATTGTTTCAAGTATGAATTTAACTATTTTTAAACATTCAATTAATTAATTGTATTAAATCTATATACTTTTTGTCCAATAAGAAATCTATACCTACTTTATTTAAAATTTTAAAATATATTTTAAACAAATTTTAATTAATCATATCATTGATAAATAAATAAATGACAATAAAAGTTTTTACTTGGAAAATTCAACGAGTACAGTATATATATTGTCAATGAAAACAGCTGCCAATAGTATTCAAGTTCAAACTCATTCTTGACGTACGGGAAAATATCTCTCGTACTTTCTTTCTTTGAGAAACACAATATGGGGCGCAGTCACAAATTAAGTTCTTCTTCTTTGATCCGTTTTTTCTTGGTTTGGATATGATCCATAAACAAATTTCTTCTTCTTGCTGTCTCTTTTCTCGGTTTGGACGACGTCGTAACTAACAGTAGTACTATAGTCTATATATATATATATATCTATACTACCCTAAATGAAAGTTTAAGTATATTAGAGAGAGATGAGATGCAATTGTCACCTCCCTATTGATTAAGTTTTTTTTTTTATTTCATGGGTGAACTTCTTTTATAAAGATGTAACTTTAGTTTTATTTTGGATTTGAGTACCCTAAATGAAAGTTTAAGTATATTAGAGGGAGATGAGATGCAATTGTCACCTCCCTATTGGTTAAGTTTTTTTTTTTATTTCACGGGTGAACTTCTTTTATAAAGATGTAACTTTGGTTTTATTTTGGATTTGAGTATTGATTGTGTTTGGGCCTCTTATTTTGTCTTGAAGTCTATTTTGTAAGTTTTATTTTTTAACTTGGTTTGGTAATAATCAAATGATTTTGTTCATATCTATACTATTTTATATGAAAAGTAGAGCATATTAGAAGAAGATGGGTGCAATTGTCACCCCATCATTAACTCTTCATTTTTTTTGGAGCTAAATGGCCCATTTGCTCTTTCTTTTTTTTTTTTTTAATTTTGACATTTATTTATATTATTAAATTTTCAATATATTTGTTGTAGGACTTTTTTTCCCTTGATAAGTCTAAATAAAAGATTTAGTTTGGTGATTTTTTTGGGTTTGAGGAAATTTTTCATATTTTTACATATTATATATGTTATTAAAATTCATTTATTATTGAAGAATTCAATATTTGATTTATATTTTTTATTTAATGGTTAATCAACATGTTTAACTTATATATAATATTTTATGTGTATTTTTATTTATTAGTTAATTAACATCAAATTTGGTGTGTATATCAAAATGATTTTTTTATATATTTTTATACTATATTTTGATTTACATGTAATATCAATAATCATATGTTATATTTTTTTATCTTTAGACATTATCCCTATTAATCCCACATATTTTAGATAGTAAAATTTAAATATTTAAAATTAAAAAACTCCTGGGCGTAACCCGGGTCAATTTCTAGTATATATGGACAAAATGAATCATTTACGTACAGTGCTTTTTTTTTCCTGTTAGGAGGGCCACCAAACTTTCATCATTTACCATTTATTGAGAACCATATGCTAGTATTTCAGATACACCACCGGACCAAACAGGGTTCAAATGAAAATATTATTGTCGAGTTAGAGTGTAAGGTTAGATTGATGGAAATACAGTCAGGTTAGAACATTCTTTAAATTTCTTCATATTGGCGTTTATGTTTTTTTTAATTTTCAAGAATTAACAAACTTCTATGTTTAACCTAGGAAATGAGTAAATCAATTAAAAACTTTTGGAATTTGATATCAGATGGGCAAACTGGAAATTCCACTTAGGATTTGATGCTCGAGCTGGTGCAGTAATCTCCGTAGCTTCCATCTACGATCCTGAAAAGAGAAAATCTCGTCAAGTGTATAGAGGATACATATCCAAGCTCTTCGTCCCATACCAAGACATAAGCAAGGAATGGTACCAACTTACTCAATTCGACTGTGTGGCGACTTTGGGTTCGGTCTCACTGTAGTTTCGTTGGAGCCCCTCAATGACTGTCCGGCTAATGCAGTCTTCGTTGATGGTTACTACGCAGGCCAAGATGGGAAGCCTATCCAAGTCAAAGACGCCATATGCATATTTAAGAAACATCCCGGGGAGATAATGTGGAGACATGCAGAGACAGAGATTCCCAACGTTCATGTAATATTTAATTATAATTGTTTATGGTATAAGTATTTCATTATTTATTGGTTTCCAAAGAGAATTGTAGTTATGATTTGATTCAATGCAAATAATTGTTATGTTTGCAGATCAGAGAGCTGAGACCTGAGGTTAGCCCTGTGGTGAGAATGGTTGCAACCGTTTGGCAACTATGATTACATCCTTGATTGGGAGTTCAAGCCCAGTGGATCCATCAAATTTGGGGTATAATAAAAATATCTACTTTGAACCTTATTATAATAGCTTTATTATCTTAAAAATTACTAATTCCTTATCACCAAAAAAAAATTACTAATTCCTAACAACTTCCGATGTTGATCCTCTGTACAGGTTGGGTTAACAGGAGCGCTAGCAGTGAAGGCTGCACCATACACCCACACAGATCATATCAAAGAGGAAGTCTACGGTACATTAATAGCAGACAATACTATCGGTGTGCACCATGATCACTCTGTCACCAACTATCTTGTTCTTGACATCGATGGCGATGCCAATTCCTTTGTCAAGACTAATTTGGTCACTAAGCGTGTCAAAGACAAAAACATACCAAGAAAAAGTTACTGGACCGTTGAACAGGAAACCGCTAAGACGGAAGCGGATGCAAGGATAAAACTTGGGCTGAGTCAATCAGAGCTGGTTGTGGTGAACCCAAACAAGAGAACTGAGCCTGGAAACAGAGTTGGGTATCGTCTGCTTCCTGGGTCAACGGGGAGGGCCACTTTTGGAACCAGATGACTACCCACAGATCCGAGCTGCTTTCACAAATTATAATGTGTGGGTCACTCCATGAAACAAGTCTTAGAAATGGGCTGGTGGGCCATATACCGACCGAAGTCGAGGGGATGATACGTTGGGAGTGCCGAGTGCGTAACAACAGGAATAGGGATTCTCTTATGTCATAGGTTTTCCTTATTTTGGTTTATCTTTTTTTTTTTCAACAAATATTTAATTTAAAAAACAATATTAAATCAAAGTTTTGACAAAGTTAATATATAGTTAAGAAGATAATTTTATTAAATAATTTACATTTCAAAACTTAATAAATAAATTATGATTAACGCAATAATTATAAAAATTTGCCTCATGTTCGCGAAGTGTGTTGAAAATAATATGCTCAGACTATGGCCTGTAGATATCACATGGATATGGGAAAAAAAAATTGACAATAATATCTTGGAAGCATAACCATGTGAGCATCTGGTTACTACTTCTTCTTTAAAAAAAAAAAAAATCTTTACTTGTTATAAATAATAAGGATTATTAATTTGAGTATATATATCCAAAAAAGGAAAAAAAAGGAATTATTTGATTATTAGCCGAGTTGGTCGGGACATAAGATACAGTAATAATATTTTGTCTTCTATAAAATTGAAACCTGCAAAAACCAAGAGATTGAAGACAAAAGACATGTCGTTCACTAACATCTTTGATTTAGGGTGTTTTTGGATGTTCCCATTGATAATAACATCTCTAATTCATAGCATCACTTATTGAATTTTCATTTCAATTAGCTATTTAGGCCTATCTAAACGTGTTTTTTTTTTTTTTTTTATGGCCGCATGTGGAATTTTGCTTATTTAATTTTTTCTTTCTATTCGAGAATGTGAGCTTGCAATGGAGGTATAGGAGAAAGTCATCACCGACGTTTTTTTAATAATATGGAGGTTGCTATTCAGAATGGAACTGATGACTTTGAGTGCCCAACTTGGTTCGACTTTTCTCTGGTCACTGCCTGGGCAATTTGGGGTACCAGATGGCAGCCAGCAGCCAGCAAGTGAGAGACACACTAGGAAGCCAAGCCCAGGAACTATGGAGATAAATTTTGATGGGGCCTTTATTATTTCCGAAATTAATGGCAGGGGGGGTTTAGGCATTTGTGGCAGGGATTGTGAGGGTGAGCTACGTACTTGGAGTTTATGCGGGCCGGCTATATGATATAATGGACACTTTGGTGGCCGAAGGACTGGCGGCTGTTAAAGGAGGTGGGCCGTGGAAGGTGAACACCAACGCCGACGTTTCACCCTTAGGAGTACTCATTGAGAAGGCTAGAGGTTGTTAATTTCTGATTTCATCAGCTGCACTTTTTCTCATTGTAGTGAGAAGTGGGTTTTTTTTTAATCAAAAAAAGTTTAGGAGCATGATAGTTTATACCATCTTTAAGGTCAGGGTAAATCATCAATTTTTTTGAAGATTTACTAACTTTAATTTTGTGGAGTATTTTTGACTTACAAGATCATCTATAAAAAAAATTTATGGAGTTCGAATCCGAATATCTTACATCATTTATACAAACTTTTACCACTTTAACCAACCACAACTGAGGATAAAGAGTGAGTTCTACACTTCCTATTACCTCATCATAATTCGTCGGTACATTGTAGGTACGGATCGAAGAAGAGCCAAGCTGGCCTGATGTGTATTGCTGCACGATTAATTGTATCAACAATCAGTTGAGTTAATAAAATTTCACTTTTTATTAAATATATATATATATTGATAACATCTTTAATTAATATTAATATAGAATTTTCATTCTAATCGGTGACATACACTTAACTATATTATTATGCATTTAAGCCTTAATTTTTCTCTTAAAAAAAACTTCTTTAAGTAAAATCAAACAATTTGATCAATATTTGGGTTACAACGACAAAATGATCTTTTTTTTTGGGGTTAAATACAACTACAAAATGATTGAAAGATGGTTGACTGACTCAAAGTAATCAATTAGAGAGTAATGATACAATGAACTCAGTTTCTTCTTAGAAGCTATCATGGAATCAAGATGTGACATCATCATGATCATGTATTTAAAATAATAAATGATATCTTAATAAATATCATTAATTATGAAATTTATCCTAAAAATTAAAAAAATTTTATTTAACGCTAAACTTTTTTAAACTAGTAGTTAAGCTTTATGTCATAACTTGATTCCGTGATAACTCCTATAGAACTGGGTCTATAGGATCATTTCTCATCAATTAAATCAAAGATATGAAAAATAAAAATTTAAGAAGAAGAAAGCTAAAAGAAAACCTATTAATTGCATTAACGCTTATTGGGTTGAGTGACAATTTAATATTCTTTAAATAAAGTCTCGAATTCGAGTTTTATGAATGAAAAAAATAGATTTGAGAGAATTTCTCTTCGTTTGAGGTTTGACGTGATTCGAATATAATTAATCATAGATCGTTAAAATGAATACGGGTATGTAAGGTTGTAAAGAAAAAACTAGTAATTACTAATGAGTCCTGTGAGATTTGTTTGAATTGCTCTTAATATTATTTTATTGTATATATGCATGTATAATTTATTCAAAATAAAAAATCATATTTTCTTCGAAAAGAATTTAATTCAATTTCCTTTAAATACCAATAATTTTTCCGGAATAATAAAATAATTACTACGTACATTTTGATTTTTCTTTTTCATTTTTTCTTTTAACTTTTGCTCCGTATATGTTTGTATCTATTTAAGGGGAGAAGACGCTCCAGGTTTTCCTCGCACAGAACAATGGCTTCAACATTGAAGATAGCATTATTGTTCTCCATCTTATTCTTCCTATCGCCAATCTCCACAAGCTCTAAGTCCCATCCCCTAGACTCCCTCACTCCATCCGAGCTCCTCCTGGTTCGAGCCATTGTGAACCACTCATACACTAGCAGCTCCACCCACAAGCTAACCTTCCAGTATGTAGCCTTAGAAGAGCCAGAGAAATCTCTTGTCAAATCATGGCTATCAAAACCGGCCATCACCAAACCCCCACCTCGCCAAGCTTTGGTCATTATCCGGCTCAACCAACAAACTCATGAGCTCATCGTAGACTTGTCAAAACGTTCTATTATCTCTGATAAAATCTACGATGGATATGGCTTCCCTCTACTGACCGCAGAGCAACAAGATGCCGCGGCCGATTTAGCCCTTAACCATGAACCATTTTTAGCATCACTTAAGAAAAGAGGCCTAAACAAATCCGAGGTTGTTTGTTCTACTCTAACAATTGGTTGGTACGGAGAAGAGAAGAGCAAAAGAGAGCTCAAAGTCGCATGCTACTACTTGAATGGGACAGTTAATATGTATTTGAGGCCAATAGAAGAGATAATTATAGGTGTCGATATTGAAGAAATGAAGATATCTCAATACATTGACAAATCCGTCTCTCCGATGCCCAAAGCCGAGGGAACGGAGTATCGACCTTCCAAACAAACACCGCCTTTCTTTCCACGTCTCAATGCTGCTCCCCCAACGCCACCAGGCCAAACTGGGTTCAAGATGGATGGAAATATTATAAGGTGATCAGAATGATATTATATATAAATAGCTAGAATTTCTTTGAAAAAAAAATCTATTTGTTTACTATTATTATTCATCAAAATAAATGATATATAATATATTACCATTTTTGGTGCATGGGACTTTGGAGATAGATATTAAGGTTTAAATAGGGACATCTGGAAGATTTCTTTTAGATAATGTACCTTTGAGTGGATCACCAGTTCGAGTAATGTATACCACGAATAATCTTAATTAGTATTTATTTATTTATTTGTGCTCAACGTATTTTAGTAACTCAATATTAGGTTTTAGTCTTTCAATAATTAAAAACAAATCTAGCTTTCACTTTCGTATATATATATGCTATAATTTACTCCAAGTACGATCCAAATATTTTCTGTCGACCTAATTCAAATTTTCATATTGGAAAATTTCCCCAAGCCTTAGAGATCTCGATTGGTTCCATTTTCCCCCCTTCAAAAGATTACAAATTTTCATTTGATCATAATATCAGCTGGGCAAACTGGAAGTTCCACCTGGCCTTCGACGCTCGAGTTGGTCCAATAATCTCCTTGGCTTCCATCTACGATGCTGATAAGAGAAAATACCGTCAAGTTATGTATAGATCATTCATCTCCGAGCTGTTCGTCCCATACCAGGACCCAACCGAAGCATGGTACCACAGCACATTTTTCGACTGCGGCGAATTTGGGTTCGGTATCTACGCTGTTTCATTGGAACCGCTCAACGATTGTCCATCCAACGCCGTTTTCGTCGATGGTTACTACGCAGGCCAAGATGGCAAGCCTGTCCAAATACCCGATGTCATTTGCATCTTCGAACGACATGCAGGGGATATAATGTGGCGACATACAGAGTCCGACCTTCCAAGTGATCAAAAGGTTAATTAATATAATTAACAATTAATGATTGTTAATTAAGCGATTTCTTTTCCATGGTGTTTTATTTATTAAGATTGACTAAATTAATTACATCGAGTAAATAATAGTAGTAATAATTTTGATGCGTGCAGGTCAGAGAAGTAAGACCCGAAATTAGCCTTGTGGTTAGAATGGTTTCGACAGTGGGCAACTATGATTATATAGTTGACTGGGAATTCAGGCCAAGCGGTTCCATCAAATTTGGGGTATATTTTGATGACCATTTTTTTCTTATATATGATGAATGCTTAACTAAGACAGCTAAAACTTCCATGTCATTTGGTTTTGAGAATTGATTAGTGGAGTTGTCAAGATATTGTTTGGATGGCTGAGAAAAAATTTCTGGGAAAACAAATCTCGGTTTGATTTGCACTAAGTAATTGAATACTATTTCCTCTGTTTCTTATTATCTGACTCCAATCTAATTTTCTTTTTTATTTGTCCTTTTATGGTTTCAATAAAATATTAATTAATTATTTTCAAACTTATCCTTCTTTGGAATTGTAAGAACTATTAAATGCAGTAATTGTATATTAAACCAACTAACTTATAAAGATGAGAGAAAATGAAATAGGCTTAAAGTAATTTTGGAAAGTGAAGTAAAATTTATATAAAATTTTATTATTTAACTAATTTTTTTAATCGAAGATATTCAATTATTGGGATAAGATATATTAGAACGAAGATAATGATAAAAAAGAAAGAACAGGAGAACAGTGATCGATGACTGCCAATAATATATTGATCGGACTCTGGGCTGGCTGCAACTATGGTGAATGGTCCAAAGGTCCGGTGGTCCAGTCCATTGGTCAGTCAATGTGTGAGTCGGGCTTAATAAGAATAGACCCATCAGTATATTCTAACAATTTTTTGCTTCCCTGTTTTGACTTTCTACCTTTTTTACTAAACTAAAACATCAAACATCGTAAATTATAGTAGCAATTTATTTACCCAGAAAAAAGAAACATGGTCAATTATATTCCATTTTTGTCCTTTTTCTCATGTCAATTATATTCCATTTTTTCCTCTTTCTTTCTTAGGTTGGACTGACAGGAGTTCTAGAAGTTAAATCTGTACCATACACCCACACGGATCAGATAAAAGAGGAAGTTTATGGTACATTGGTGGCAGACAATACCATGGGCGTCAACCACGATCACTTCTTAACTTATCATCTTGATCTTGACATTGATGGTGATGCCAATTCCCTTGTCAAGACTAGTTTGGTCACGAAACGAGTCACAGACAAGAGCATACCGAGAAAAAGTTACTGGACGGTTCAACATGAAACGGCTAAGACTGAAGCTGATGCAAGGATTAAGGTTGGGTTGAAAGCGGAAGAGCTGGCTGTCGTGAACCCGAACAAGAAAACTAAACCTGGAAACAAAGTTGGGTATCGTTTGCTTCCAGGAGCAGCAGCAGGGCCACTTCTGCTAGCAGACGACTACCCGCAAATCCGAGCTGCCTTCACAAATTATAATGTGTGGGTAACTCCTTATAACAAGTCTGAGAAATGGGCTGGAGGGCGATATGTTGATCAGAGTCGGGGGGATGATACCTTGGAGGTCTGGAGCATGAGGTACGGAAATGTCCAGATGAATATACAATCTCTCTCAAAATTATCTATAGCGAAGAAGCAATTTTATAAACCTTTTTAGTGATTCGAATTTTGAATGTTCTTGCAGGAATAGGTCCATTGAGAACAGAGATATTGTCTTATGGTACACCGTGGGATTTCACCATGCCCCTTGCCAGGAAGATTTTCCAATGATGCCAACACTGAGTGGTGGGTTTGAGCTGAAACCGACTAATTTCTTTGAATATAGTGCAGTGCTCAAAACCAGAGCTCCTCAGCATTTAACTTGGCCTAATTGCACCGCATGATACTCGGTGTCATGTTCCGGGACCATGTTTTCAGAGAAACATGAGTGTTTGTTGGAAACAATAAAATGTCCCTTGATGTTCTTAAGATGTAATAATAAGATAGTAATATATATGTGGTAAGCGGCAGCTCACTGCCCACATCAGTTACTAGGTCGCCTATGATTTTTGTGTTCAAGTTGGGGCTCCCAATCTGTCACAGATTGGTTTTTAGGTCGAGTGCTTTAGTCATGGTATTAGTCCATTAATTAGAGCTTAGGTTTTGTTTGTTGCCATCGACTAGTTTGTCTGAGTGCATTAAGTATATCATCTACATCAATTGGATGCTTTGAACAATGTGATTCAAGAGATCTATCTTTAAAATAAAATATAATATAAGATTAGAAGTATTCATTTCGACCTTTGGCTTTTTCATTTCATAAAATATAGTAATTTACAAAGCATCATCATCATTCTGGCTTATTGGTTTGTTTTCTTGTCGTTAATTATTTAACTAGTACTATCTTTTATGTACTAATTAAACTATTAATTAACTGTTTCTTTTGTAATTACTACAATTTTTTATTTAAAAAAATTCCACTCATTTAGGATTCATTGGGATTGGACGACGAAGCTAACATTTCCATCATTTAAGTTCCATCACACATTTCTTGTTTCTGGATAAAATGCAAATCGATAGGGACGTGACACATTTCCATTGGGCAATGTGAATAATACGATCGAAAGCCTTGGATCAATTATTGATGAAAAAACAAAGCGCGATTTTGCCTTTTTCCACGAGGGTCCAATCACGTCACCTTCGGAGGCAACATATGAAGGCTTTCAAAGTAAGTCGATTTTTCTTTTCCATTTCTGTCTCTCTGATTTTGTTGTTGCTTTCCGTAGATATTTGAACACACCCACCACAAAAGTTTGTCACCCATTGTCAAGCTCTAGCCAGATCTCAACCAATATCTCAACCAGATATCAAAATTTGATTTTTGATACAAGTTCATTACAGCTAGATGGAAATTGACAACAGCTAGCCGTAGCATCTTCCCAACTTTAAAGATTGCACAAAATGGTAAACTACAGAGTTTCTGAACTCTAGCAGATGCATTGCCGGATGACTTGATGCCTATGTCACGGACCAAGGCCTTTCAGAGTGACCATGTGCAAGGTGACGGGCAATTCTGGTTTTGGGAACGGGCACATGGCTTGGCCAATCTAGGTGCGGGCAATTTGGCTCGAGTACGGGCACGTCAGATTCGCATGCGGGCACGCAGCACGCACGGGCAGACAGTGCGCGCGGGAGACGGGCACGTCGCGCGGCCGCGACAGGCATGCGCGCCAGTCACGAACACATCCTAGCTAGCCGAACCTAGACAAGCCTAGAAGCCTTTGGAAGGTTCAAGATGGCCTAGAGAGGCCTAGCATGGTGAGCACTCTTGAAGAGCTTTGAAGACACTAGAAGCATATCCAAGTTGTGCAAGTTGGTCAAGTGGTACAAGTTGTGTGGGGTCCATATGTGCAAGTTGCAAACTTTCATAGCCTACTATAGTTGTCATCTTTTAAGCAAGTTGTAAGATAAGTTGTAGGAAATATCTAGAGACTTGTAGAGAACCATGGTCTTAGATGAACACTAGAGAGGATCTAGACCATGGCCTCCACATTTATAAATAGGGGTGCCACCCCACCATCATTTTGTGTTGTGTAGGAAGGTTGTGTGAAACCACCAACCTAGAGAGAATGAGAGTGAGCTCTTGTGCACTCTTGGAGATTAATAGAATTTCATTCGGTTGAATTCTAAGTTCTCCATCATTACCATTTCTTCACTCATTTTCCCATCTTTGTATTAAGTGTTCAACACCTTAGCCAAGTGAGCAAGGCTTACTAAGAAGCAACAAGCTAGTTAGCTTGCCTTAGGCCGCACGGTGCGATATCCTAAAGCGTGAGCCCGTGACACCTACACTAGCTTATAAGTTAACTTTCAGTGTTTTACTAACTTTTAACCATTTAAGTTCTCAAGGTTGAGTTTTCTGCGTATTTGGGTCATTACTGAGTCTAAAGTTTGCAGTTTTGCTATATATAGTAAGTAGTAATAGATTCTTTACTATGTATATTGTAAAAGTTTTTTCCAGCGTACATAATTTCAAGGTAATAACATCCAATTACTAAACCTGTTCATCTTGCTCAGGAAAAAAAGTAAGTACAATAAAAGCAGTTCAGTACTATAGTGTTGGTTGTCATAAAAGTAGGGGTGGAACCTCAACCTCAGTTGTTCCTTCAAGCATTTGAGTAACCTTTTTCATTGAAGGTCTAAAATGGGGTTGAGGACTGATGCACCACAATCCCACCAGGCACATTCTTTCAAACCTTTTGAAATCAGCTAACACATCAGGGTCATGCTTCACCACCTCCTCCAGCTTCCCGAACATTAAACTACTTTGAATCCAATCTGAGAGGACAAGATCATTTGCTTCACTCTCTTCCTCAACCCGGCTCAATTCTATGTGCCTTCTGCCACATATTATCTCAAATAACATCACACCAAAGCTGAAAACGTCTACTTTGCTTGTAACTGGTGCAAACCTCAGCCATTCTGGAGCCATATATCCCATTGTTCCTCTTATATTAGTGTCAGTCCTTGTGTCAGTCCTTGTTTGGTCTCTATTCAAAAGCTTGGACATCCCAAAATCTGCTATTTTTGGAGTGCAATTTATGTCAAGCAGGACATTCTCTGGCTTAATGTCACAGTGAATAATTTGAGTTTCACATTCTTCGTGCAAGTAGAGCAAGCCTCTTGAAATTTCGATTGCCATTTCAGCCCTTTGTGACCAGTTGGGTCTGTTTCCTTCACCGAATGTGAACTTTGATAGTGCCCCATTTGCCATAAACTTATAAACCAAAAGATGCTGATAATTCTCAATACGGAATCCCAACAATCTTACCAAATTCTTGTGATAAGTCTGGCCTATAATTTTGAGCTCTGTCATGAATTCCTTCTCACTTTTTTCAATCTCTTTCTCTAACTTTTTCACTGCAATCTCTATCTCTACATTTTGCAGCCTTAAATGTCCACTATAAACTCTAAATGAAGATCCTCTTCCAAGGGCCTTACTGAAACCACCTGTTGCTTCGTATAGTTCTTGGAATGTGAATTCTCGGAAGCCAACGCCAATGGCGTCTATATTCAAATAGAGTCTTCTTTTAATCAATCTTCGAGACATCGGATGGTAGTAAACGGCCGAGACACAAAGTAAGAAAGCAACCGTCACAATAACAATCAGACCAATCTTCAAAACAACCCGAAAACTAATTTTATTCTCCCTTCTATCTTTCAGAAAATCCGGATTGCTTTTATTCCTTGGCACCTTGATTATTGCTTTGATTCCAATTGTTGAAGTAGTTTTTCTAGCATGCAATAAGGGATACCTCTTTGTGTAACATGTCAAATTTTCCAAGGAAGCTGCCATTGTGTAACAATCTTCCATAACAGCCTTCTTACAGCCCTCTAGATCAGTATTCATGATTCGAGACAATTCTTTGAAGTCTTTGGCCGAGAAGTCAGCACCATCAATGACCTGAACTGTAAAATTCTCCATGGCATGATCTTTACAATAATTTATCAAGGTTTCAGGGCGACATCCCTTTGAGAGATTTTTTCCATCGACTGGAATAAACCCTGGCAAGCAACTACAGCTGCTGATTTCATTGTTTGCAGAATTGCACAAACTATTCACACCGCAAGCTGAATTTAAAGAGCATGGTTCATCAAAAACATCAGCAAGGGAGCGCCAGGAAGCATGAAATCTGGCATTTAAGCAACACAAGTTTGAAACTGCTATCAGAAACAGGGGGAAAATGGTTTTAACATCCATTGCAGTTTGCAAAGTGCGTGAAAATTAGAACCCCAAAATTTTAGAGCGAAATAAAATGGTGTCCACTAGAAAAAAATACTGCCACCAGGGGGGGACAATGCTTAATGCTAATGTAAATTCTTGTTCTTAAACATCCAGAACAAAGTAAAAAACTGGGAGATGCTTAAAGAGTTAGGACATAATGGCAGCCTTATTTGACAGAAACTAAAGCCTATCCAATCCAAGGTTGAATTTTCATGATGTTTAGGTAACCTGGGCCCATTAGAGCCATGTGTCCTCTCTTCGAGCTTTCTCTTTTCTGTTTAGTCCATGGCTGATTGGCTTCTTATTTCAAAAAGAGGTGAAAAGGATAAAATCCCGTGACTGGTTTATGCTTTTGCCCTATTAGTCAATTGCATTTTCATAATTTCGGATAAAGAATAGGAAATCAAGCATGTGTAAACTGTAAAGCGTAACATTAGCCAAGAAGGAACTTAATGTTACTGAACATGCATGAAGATCAACAGAAAAAAAAAATGCTCTGATTGCTTCACAAAAATCTAGTCAAGGGACTCAATCAGAGTAGCGGAAAATCATAGGAATGAGGTAAGAATGTAGACCAAAACTTTGAATAAATGTGAAGGCGTATAGCAAGTCACGGAGACGTCGGGGATTGAAACCTCTTAACTAAGAACAAAAATCAAAACCTACAGCCTCGAAATGGAAAGCTGAACATTTTAGTCAAAAGGAATTTGCCTACTACTTTTAAATCTGTTGTCTCGAGTATCAGGTCATCTTTTTCAATATGATGATGAGTAATTAAGACCTCAATCTGCAAAGAGCCCAAATCCATTTCAATGATGACTTTGAATTTTATGTAGTCCTTATCTTATCATTTGATAAAGAAGAAAGGAAAAACTTTCAGCTCTCTTTGTTGGCCTTTTAATTATTCTTTAGTAGGATTAGCTCTTCGCCTTTTCGGATGACTCTCTACTCTCTTGGCAATTTCATAAACACCGCTTAAATAACGACTCAAATCAACAGGAAAAGCTCGTAATATGTAGCTTAAAGGTCAGAATGAGTTCTATTGTTGTCGAGAAGATCTTTCAGCTAATTGCTTTAAACGACAACCAATATCTGATTTCTTAGAAAAGGAATTCAGTAGCATTGAAGCTGTTCATATTAAAATTGAATTCCAGCTTTAATTTTGCATCAACCAGATTTTTTACATTCACAGTAGTAATGTCGTGAAAATGGTAGTACAATACTCATATGATGCAATATTCCTTCCAATATCATGGTGCAAAAAGAGCTATTCCAGGTTTAAAATCAAGAAGAAAAGACAATAAAGATTTATCCTAAAAGAACGGTGCATCAAGTAGAGGAGGAAGACCGACTTCAGTTGTTTCTTCCAGCATGTGCATAAGTGTCTTCATAGATGGGCGGAGAGTTGGGTTAGGACATAGGCACCATAATCCCACCATAACCATTCTTTCAAACCTATTGAAATCACTCAGAACTTCGGAATCATGACTCACAATGGCACCTAGACTTTTGTCTCTCACACTATGCAAAACCCAATCTATCAGAACCATCTCTTCGCCTATTGTTTCTCCGTCAGATTGATGCAGTTCAATATGCCTTCCGCAGAAGACAATCTCAAGCAACAAGACCCCAAAGCTATAGACATCAACCTTAGTAGTTACAGGTGCATTCTTGAGCCATTCCGGTGCCATATATCCCATTGTTCCCCTCACATTTGTGCTTGTTTTCGTCTGATCCTTCATCATTAGCTTTGCAAGGCCAAAATCAGCTATTTTAGCTGTTAGAGAGTCATCGAGAATAACATTCTATGGCTTTATATCGCAGTGGATGATTTGAGTCTCACATTCTTCATGCAAATATAATAAGCCTCTTGCAATTCCAAGCACAATATCAGCTCGTTGATCCCAACTGGGTTTTTCTTCCCCAAACAGGAAACTATACAGTGTACCAGTCTTCATTAGCTCGTAAACCAGAAGCCGATGGGTCTTCTCATAACAAAAGCCCACCAGCCGAACAAGATTCTTGTGATGCGTAAGGCCTATCACTCTGACTTCTGTCAAGAATTCCTTCTCACCTTGTTCTATGACCTTCTCTAGCTGTTTCACAGCAACTTCAATATTCTTATTCTCTGATGTTAAAACCCCACTGTATACAGTACCGAAAGCTCCTTGGCCAAGTTTGTTCTTGAATCCATTTGTAGCTTCACGCAACTCTTGAAATGAAACTGCCTTCAAATTGATCTCCACCGGCTTAGACTTCGGAGGTGGTTGTATCCGTATGTAAGGTTCGGTGAATGGATGATAATAGATGACAATTGCTGCAAACAGAACAACTAATACCAAGCACGATATGAGGCCTGCAAGAAGAGCAACTGTGGATGGACAATCCTTTTTATCTTTGTCTGGTGAAGTGCTATTCCTGTTAGGAACTTTGATAAACGCCACTTTGTTATTGGTAGAAGGATTGCTTTTTCTATCATTAAGCAAAGGCATTCTCTTCTTGATACAATCAGTTCCATCCAAAACAGAGGCCATACAGAAACAATCTTCCATCACTTTGTTCTTGCATTCAGTTACATCCATTGATGCAATTCTTTCCAAATCTGCAGATCGATCACTTGGGAAATCGGCATCATCAATCTGTTCAATAGTGAAATCAGAAGCCGAAGACTCTGAGGCACAAAAATCCACGGTAACATCAGGATAACATCCGTTGGAGGGATTGTTTGGATCCCATGGTGAATAACCTTGCAGGCATTCGCAGTTGACAGTTCTGTTATCAGTAGTGCAAAAACCAAACACCCCACAGATGTTAACAACTGTGCAAGGTTCTGTAATGGCTTCCCATACCATTGTCCATTGGCTCCCATTTTCCTTATGGTAAACCAACTGTTGAAAATTCCCAAGGTCATTGACCGTTGCTCGGTGGTAGTAATTTCTTGCTGGCGATGGAACTTGTGAAGCTGCACTCAAGGGTTGTATGATGGATCCATCACTTACAACAGACATTAATGCTGTACTCTGGTGGAAAGTTAGGCTTACATTTTTTCTTCCATTGGTTGCAGCGTTCCAGTAACCAGGATCAGCGTACTTGAATGCAGACAGAACAACATTGCTGTCCAGGTTTTGAACCTCTAACATATACCGGCCAGTTGAGTAGTCGACAGTTCCCTTGGCATTGGAATAGAGTTTTTGGCCCATAACAAGTCTCTGTCCTAATAAAATCGTGTCCGTAGGAAAATCAAAGCTCTGCCAAACGATTCTTGAGGAAGAATCCCGCAAGACAAAATTGCCATCATCTTGCATCAAAGCTGAACTGGTGGATGTACCATTGAATAGAGTGAACTTGGTGTGTGAGCGCAAGTTGGCCATCACCTGTCAGATCAAGAGTTGATCCATCTTTTGCTGGATTACCGCGGTTTGCTGACCAAACGACTGTTTTCTCTGGGATTTTATTGAACCAAACTCCAACAAGAAATAGGCCTCTAGGAATAAGATAGAACCCAAAAGCAAAATCACCAGAGCTGGATAGCCATGAAGAGTTACTACCAGCAGTGATGCTTGAACCCAAGGCAATAGTGTTATTAGTAGTTTGAGCAGAAGAGCCAAGTAGGAAGCACAAGAGAAGCAACATCCAGACAAGAATTCTAGTAGCTGCCATAGTAGCTTAGAGAGAAATCAATAAAGGAAAAACGAGAGAAAAATTATTTATACCAGAATATAAAGGAAAAAGAAATCATATACTATTTTGAAAATTCATTAAGTAATAAACAATAGCTTAATATGCAAATTAATCCCTAAACTATACCAAAAGGGACAGATTGGTCCTTGAACTTTTACTTGAGACAGATTACTCCCTGAATTTTTATTTTGAGACAGATAGATCCTGAATGAAAAAAAGTAAAGAAAATTCAAGGATCAATATGTCTCAAAATAAAAGTTCAGGACAAATCTATCCCAAAATAAAAGTTTAAGGACTAATATATCTCAAAATAAAAGTTCATGGACTAATATGTCTTAAATAAAAGTTAATAGACCAATTTATCTTTTTTTTTATAGTTCAGGAGCCAATTTAGGTATTAAGCCCATAAATAATAATGTTCTTATGTCGAAGTTGTTGGGCTGGTTTCTTGTCAAACCAATCTCACAGATCAGCCGATGATACATGAGATATGCCACTTTCACTGGTCTCCATGACATGAAGCCTATGTTTTCAAAATTCAAATACTTTCCGTGTCACCAACCTAATTTTCCGAATAAGCTAAAGCTCGCTTCCAAGTTTTTGTTAGCACGTCGATCTTTCCATGTGGACAATGGCATTAACCACCGAAACAGGTGCTGCAGTCAACTAATTATACAAAACTTCAGCAGCTCTGGCAACGATGGAAGTTGTCTCTACGGAGTGTTTTCAAGACTTTCACAGAAGGAAATATCAAAAGGAAAATCAAACCAGACTATTCAGTTCGTGATAAATTCATATTGCCGAGAATATATCATTCACCTTGTTTTAAAGGCCTTCTTGTAAACGGTATCCCTTGTTTTCATAATTCATTAGGATACTGAGGCAGTATAGCTTTTGTTAATATTGAGAATTGCCAAGTGAATTTGATTGGTTGATCAAGGGTCGACTGCAAAAATTAATTTGCAAAAATTACAATAACATCAAAGAAGAAAAAGTCAACTATCAAGTGCATTATAGAGGATCTGTAATTCTGCATCTCATTTTACCAGATATAATTAATGTCCTAAATTCTTGCACAAATTCAGTTTTTACTGCAAGTGGGGATTACCCTGTACAACAATTTTAACCCTTGGCCACTTAGCTAATAAACTAGTATTCATTTTTACTTTTGATGATAACTTCTACTTCCAAAGTTCCTTCCAGCATCGGTGTCACCTTCTTCATTGAAGGTCTAAGCATTGGATCTGGATGAATGCACCATAATGCCACCGTGGCCATTCTCTCAAACCTTTTAAAGTCACTCAGCACTTCCGGATCATTCCCGACCACCATCTCAAGCTTTCCAGATATTATAGAACTTACAATGCACTCTGAGAGAATAAGATCATCCATTTCACTCTCTTCCTCAACCTTGTTGACTTCTATGTGCCTTCTGCAGCATATAATCTCGAGCAACATCAGACCAAAACTGAAAACATCTAATTTCGTAGTTACTGGTGCATGCTTTAGCCATTCAGGTGCCAAATATCCCATAGTTCCCCTTACCTGGGTATCAGTTCTAGTTTGGCCCTTATTCAAAAGCTTCGACAGCCCAAAATCCGCAATCTTGGCACTGTAATTTTCATCAAGTAGCACATTTTGAGGCCTTATATCACAATGGATGATTTGCCTCTCGCATCCTTCATGCAAGTAGACTAAGCCTCTTGCTATTCCAAGTGCCATTTCAGCTCTTTGAAACCAACTAGGTCTTTCTCCTTCCCAAATAAAGATCTTGACAATGGCCCATTTGCCATTAGCTCATAAACTAAAAGCTTTTGATTATTCTCAATGCAAAATCCCAGCACCTCACTAGGTTCCTGTGATGCGTCCCGCCAATCATCTTGAGCTCTGTCATGAACTCGTTCTCACTTTTCTATATCTCTTTCTCCAGCTTCTTCACTGCAATCTGAATATGGACACCCTTTAAACTTAGAACTCCTCCGTAAACTTTGGCAGAAGATCCTCGACCAAGGGTCTTAGTAAAACCATTTGTTGCTTCATACAGCTCCTGAAATATGAATTCTCTAAATCCAACTCCAATGGCATCCAGATTCAAATAACCTTTCCTTCTTAGTAATATTCTAAATCCAGGAAGATAGTAAATGGCAGAGGCCCCCCAAAAGAAAGCAAGTACGGCATTAACTATAAGGCCAATCTTCAGGAAAAGCCTAATATTGAAATTCCTTTTCTTTTCACCTTTTGGAATATCTGGATTTGATAAATTCATTGGCACCTTGATTAGTGCTTTAATTCCGATGCTAGAAGCACTTTTTCTAGCTTTCAACAGAGGCATCCACTTTCTGTAGCATGTTGAACCCTCCAGGGAAGCAGCCAGGGTGTAGCAATCTTCCATGACAGCATTTTTACAACCGTCCACATCAAGATTTACTAGTTTAGCCAACTCTCCTTGATCTTCACTAGGGAAATCGGCATCAGCAATTACCTCTACTGTAAAGTTTTTCATGGAAGGATCTAGACAATAGTTTACCTGAATTTCCGGGTGACACCCCAAATCTTGATCGCTTGATTCTAAATTAGTATAACCTGGAATGCAAGCCCAGGTTATGGTCTCATTATCCATGGAAGTGCACATGCCATTCACACCACAAATAGAAGTCACAAGAGACGGGTCTTCAACCGCTCTCCACACCCTTGTCCATCTGCTACCATTTCTTTTATGGTAAACATATTGCAGGAAGTTGCCAGTATCATCAATTATTGCTGCTCGATGATAGTAGTCTTGAACAGGGTCTGGGATGTTTCTTGCTAAAGAAAAATTTATTTGACCTGTACCATTTACAAGGTGCATGAAAGCAGTCTGATTGAATACCAGGCTCACATTTTTCTCTACAGACGAGGGATCTGTAGTCCCCGTCCACCAACCAGGTTCTGAGAAACGATTGCTAGAGAGAACCAGGTTCCCATCATATTGCATTTGCAAGATGAAATTTCCTCTTGAATAGTCTGTTGTTCCGTTCGCATTTGAATAGAGAGCGTGCAGTCTTAATAAAGCTTGTCCCGGTAAGTGTGTGTCTGTTGGGGAATCAAAGCTACTCCAGACAATTGAAGTGGCATCTCTCAAGACGAATTACCATCATCTTGCATTAAGCCTAAACTTGCAGAAGCTCCTCCACTATTAATTGATTGCTGTGTACCATTAGAGTAAGAAAGCAAGAGCTGGCCAGCTGCTGCTAGTTGGATAGTTGATCCTGCTTCTGCCGGAGAGTCTCGGTTAGCAGACGAGACTAGTGTTCTCTCTGGGATTTTATCAAACCAGATTCCAACAAGGTAGAATCTTCCTGAGACTGAATAGAAGCCAAATGCAAAGTCACCTGAAGGGGAGTTCTAGGATGCATTTGTTCCAGCAGTGATGCTAGATCCCAAGGTTATGATTGAAGAATTCTGGGCATATAAGCCACAGAAATTTGCGGAGAATATTAGAAACCAAGGAAGAACTATTAATTTAATCGACATCACAAAATTTTATGATGAGATTGAGAACTATAAAAGCGCCATCTAAAGAACTTTTTTACAGTTTCCTGACAGATACAAGATGAATATATTATTAGAAAACCCACCCATTGCTATTGTCAAGAAAAAAGAGGCAATCAACCGTTGGTGGCTGAACTTCTACGGCTAAATAACCAATTAACCATGGCCTCATTGACTTCTTGTTGTAGCTGTTGGCTTTTTTTTTTTTTGGAAAGGCTTATTGACTTGTCGATGTTGGCACCATGCCATGAACATACGGCACGAAAAACTTCTTTTCTTTTTTTTTTCTTTTTTTTTTGTTCGGAAAAGGCTTCTTTTCTTTGTACCATAGCAACTGCATATGATTTTGTCAGCAAATATGGCACAAATAACGGCAAAAGCTGTGGAAGTTTCTTTAGCTTTGTGGGTCCTAGGCTTTCTAATCTCTACTGATTGAAAGGTAGTAAAAATCAGAAGGCTAAACTACTGAAAATCAATTTTGGCCAAAAATAAAAACTACTGAAAATCAATAATAAATGAGAAAGCAACCAAAGCTTCTAATAAAAGAAAACCTATTGAGGGCTGAGTCAAGTTTGTAGGCGGCTAATGGCTTCCCATAGGACCACCCAGAACCAAGTCGAAGTCTGTCATTTCCATTGTTTTATAATTACAAGAAATGTCAAATGGTATATCTATATTTATTTAAAATGTTAAATATAAAAAATTTTATGTATAATATTTTATATTTTAATAAAAAATTATTGTATTAAATAAAAATAATTTTTTTAAATAAAAAATCAACTAACTTAAAAGATATATAGATGCACCCTTAGTAAAATCGTATAATTATAAATTTTCTTTATGAACTTTTTAATAAAACATACTTTATTATTGATCCAAAAGAACTACTAAGGTCAGATGAGGCAGCTAAAAACCAAAGAATAAAAAACAGACAGAAAATTAATTAACATCAGATAAATCAGAAACTACAAAGTACAAACCAACACCATAATTAAAAAACCCGAGACTGCCAAGAATATTGACAACAACACAGCCATATCCCAACCACAACATAAAAAATATGTTTTAAAAAAGGTTACCATGGTGTCTTCCACCTAGTCAACACCTGCTCTCGTTGGCCGAAAGACCATAGTCGCAACATTCGAAGTGTATCAACATTAAAAGCAAATATTGCTGTCGTTGGTCTTTAATTTGCAACTCTAGTCGTCCAATGCAACTGATCGTGTAAGAAAAAGCGCTTCAAAAGATTTCTTCAAAGACAAATCAATAACAAGCAATGTCCATGGACTATACATATAACAGCGAAAACATCAGCTGAATACATTAAGAATTATACTCAAACTTTAATTTTGTTGTAAAAGAATAAAAGTACATCAGATGAAGGAAAGCTTCAGGGCTTTTCAATACAATTTTCTAAAGGATATGCCATGTTAATAAGAAAGGAGGTAAAAGAATTTTACTGTAACCAAATCATACTTTTCATTTTCGCTCCTAATAAAAGCTACATTAAATTACATATTACAGAACAGTGTCTTGTTGAAGCAATGGATTGCTTTCGAAGAAGTTTGTAGGCCGGAGCTCAAATCCACCATGAAAGGAAGGCATCACCGGGAAATCTTCTTGACATGGAATGTGATGGAAACCTACTGTGTACCATAGAACTATATCTTTGTTCTCGATCATTCTATTCCTGCAACAACAAATACCACAATATTATGGAGAAAATTCCATGTTACAAACATTTTTTTCAAACGTTGTAACAACAAAGATTCCTTAAAAATAACAGTAACTTGCGACAAGTAAAAACCTGTTACCTCTGGCTCCATACGGCTAAGCCATCATCTCCATGGCTTCTATCAGCATAAAAGCCACCAGCCCACCTCTCTGACTTTTTATAGGCAGTCACCCAAACTTGGTATTTGGTATATGCTGCCCTAATCTGAGGATAATCATCATCAGTCAATAGAGAAGTCGCCGGCTGTCCAGGTAATAGCCGGTAACTCACTTGATTTCCAAGCTTTGTCTTCTTATTAGGATTCACAATCAACAATTCTGCCGGTTCCAAGCCGAGTCGGACCCGGGCATCTGCTTCCCTTTTGGCGGTTTCTCTAACGACCTTCCAGTAACTTTTCCTCGGAGAAGCACTAAAGTCTTTTATCCTTTCCGTTTGCAGTTTAGCCTTGACAAAGGAGTTGGCGTTACCGTCAACGTCAAGATCCAAGTAATACGTGAGGTAATGGTCGTGATTAACGGCGACGGTGTTGTCGGCTACTAACGTGCCGTAAACACGCGTCGTTATCTGTTCGTTATTCGTGTAAGGAGAACCTTTCAGCAATAGAATTCCTGTTAAAGCCACCTGAAGCAAAATCCAAATACATTTTTACAGCATCAAATCTTTACATCTATTTATGCGGGAAGAAGCATTAAAATTGCAATTGGAAAGATCATGAATCGATGAGAAAAGTAATAAAAATGTTAAATGTTTGCATTAAGATTGAATCTTACCCCAACTTTAATGGTGCCACTTTTCTTGAACTCCCAGTCAAGGACGTAATCATAATTTCCGACGGTAGCCACCATTCTAACTACTAAACTTTTTTCCGTCTGCCCACTTCTTATCTACCAGACAACGATAGGTCAAATTCAGACCAAAAATAACTCCAAAAGGCAGAACAATTAATCCCAAAATGAAAAATCTATTTGAAACCTGGTAGACTACCTTACCACTTGTCCTGGAACATTAATTTCGGCATGTCTCCAAGCAACATCAGCAGAGTACCTTTCGAAAATACAGATAACCCTTTGCATTTTCTGTGCCTGCCCGTCTGCCACTGCCCAATATCCGTCTAAATACACAGCATTCTCCGGGCAATCAATCGATGGCTGGAGACTGCTCGCAGCTTGTCCGAATCCGAATTCACCAATATCCATGAAAGTTCTGAAATACCATTCACTTTCGGGATCCATGTATGGAACAAAGGTTTCAGACACATGGCCTCTATATAGAACCTGTCTGGACTTCATTGTTTTGGCATCAAGAATAGAAGCTGTTGATATCACAATCCCTGCTCGGACATCAAAACCGACGTGGAATTTCCAGTTGGCCCAGTTGACATTATTGCCTTCGATTTTGAACCCTTTTTCTGTCAGATTGAGGATGCCGGAATCAGGGTACTGGTGTGATCGGAAGTCGGTTCCTTCAGCTTTAGGCACAGGGACTCTGAATCTGTCAATGTACATTGTAATTTGCATCGAATCAACATCGACAAAGATACTAATTCCTTCAATGGGCCTCGCGTAGACATTGACGGAGCCACCTCCTCTGTAGTAGCAGGTAACCCTGAGAGTTCTTCTTGTGAATTTTTCCCCATACCAACCCACAGTGAGTGGAACGCAAGAAACTTCAGACAAGTTTAAACCCCTTTTCAGAATTGAATTCTTGAATTTGGGGTATTGCCGAGGCAATTGACTAGCCTGCAAAACGTCGTTAAAAGTGAGTGGAGGGAAACCGTGACCGGTGTAGACATGGCTCGATTTAATTGAACCAGAGACCAGGTCAACGACAAGTTCCCAAGTCTCACCTTCTGCTCGGACAACAACCTTGGCTTGTCGAGAAAGAGCATGCCGCGTTTTCTTGTTGGCAGATAGCCAGTTAAGAACATCTTTTTTATCTGGCTCTTCGAGATCTACGAAGTGATATGTCAGGTTAGGAAGAGAACCAAGATTAGACTTGTCAACTATGAGCTTCACCTGGTTGATTTCAGATGGAGTAAGAGGATCTAAGGGATGATAAAAGCCAAGACCCAAGCAACATTGTAACAGAAAAGCTAGAAGAAACAATGGAATAGTCATGGATTCCAAGTTGCTTCTCTGGAAACAAAAATGGAAATTGTCCAAGCTGTCAGGCTTTAAGACAACTTCACTGTTAGAATAATATATATAAGAAACTTTAAATAGTAATTTAATGTAGATATCACCAGTTGATCACGTCCTTGCATGATGACTACGTATAATAATAACATTAATCTGTAAAGTGATTAAGTGGTTTCTAATGTTGTACTATTATTAAAATATAAATTGCATATAAATACTTATTTCTAAGCAGACATTTAAGGGTCCCTTACGTGCAGTAAGAGCAAGAATAATTGACTTGGCTTTGCTTTGCTTTTAGTTATGATTTATGAAGTAAGGGGAGATATAAATGATCCTTTAACATGTTGATGCTCCCTCTTCTATAAATTGAAGACTTGGTGAGTGAACCACGTGCTCTACAAGCTCAGAAGTTAATGCTATAACACCGGAGTCTTTCCCCCCTTCTTTCCTCACAAACTTATTTAATTACCTTCCTTTCCTTCTGAGCTTCTTTCTTTTCCTTCCTTACCTTCTTGGCTTCTTCTTACCTATCTTTCAAGCGTCACCTTTTTCCCTCTTTCTCCTCTTCCTTCTCCATCTTAAACATTGGTGCTTACCTCACACCACACATGTTCCAAAAGAAAAATGTTTTTTTGGAGTATTGTAAGGAAAATGACTTAATACATAAAATAATCACTAAACTTATATAAAACTGTCGTTTTAGTCTTTTAACTTTTATTTTATGAATAGTGTAACCCTTGATGCTAACGCGATCTATCTAAATATTGACACGTGAAATTTTCTTATTACGTTATGTCAGCGTCAAGGACTACATTATTCATAAAATAAAAGTTTGAGAACCAAAAATTCTAAAATAAAAGTTGAATGGCAAAACGACAATTTTATACAAATTCGTAGATTATTTTATGTAGTAAACCTAAGGAAAATGACAAAGCATTGATCTTCCACCTGAAAATAGACCAAAATCCCATTCCATTTCTCTTTGTTTCACACTTCATTCCCGCCATCTGATCTCTTTGAAAGGTCGTTTAGTACTTGAAATGTCATATTAATACGGGAATAACGATGCACTTATTTCCACCGACTAAATTGAGGCTTAATTGATTATTAACATGCAATCTTCCAATACTAAGACTTTTCATTAGTCGCTCGGGCAGCAATACTGGCATGATTTATTGCAGATGGATTACCGAGTCAAAAGTATAATGCAGAATATTCAACAATTATAGTTAGTCAAAAGTCTTAAAAACAAAATTTTCACGTATTTAAGGGTATTAACTGCTCTGACTTCATTACATTATTATTCAGTTCAAATCATTGAAGTTGTCCAGATCACACCAACTGTCAACAAGTTGTTAAATTTGAGTATAATACTTCTGCTCCTGAAAATTAATTAATTTTCCAAGAGGAAAAACAGATGCAGAGAAAGCGAAATTTATTTGTGATCTCTAGAGTTCTAGAAGCAGAAGCAACCTAATTCAAAGTTTTAAGCTTCAGCTAATTAAACGTAGTTAACCCACTTGACATCTATATGATTGGTTCCACTTTGCTTGCCAGAGGTGGGTCCGAAAAGCCCAATTGACTTTTGGGTCAGAAAAGAGGAGTCCAAAGTCATGTTGTACAAATTGGGCCAAAAACTTGTGTTTAAATACGAACCACCACTTCTCAGTGGTTAATTTGAAAGTCGGCTAAAATCATTTGCACTTGGATTGAATCATGAGCCAGTTTTGAGTTGGTCTCAATGGTAAGCTCCACACTTCCACAATCTTTTTTCCTTGATTCGCTACAAGAATAGAAGAAAATCGAGGTTCTCTATTCAAAGTAGTTCAAACTAGAGAGTGAAAATATTTGAGCAAAGAAAGATTCATGAATGTCAATGATTGTCAGTGTTCTTCATGCTGAATCCACCTAATTAATAATTTTCGTGTCATGGCCGATGATAGAGCAATTAGGCCATCTGACGTTCTTAGGAGCTTTCACCTTAAGCACCGGATTGTGCTCGAAGAAGTTAGCCGGCCGGAGCTCAAATCCGCCAGTTAATGTTGGCATCAAAGGAAAATCCTCCTGGTAAGGTGCATGATGGAAACCTAACGAGTACCATAATACAATGTCCTTGTTCTCTATTCTCCTATTCCTGTTGGACAAAAATCAACATTCTAATTGTGCCAATTAATCTTAAACAAATGTTAAAACACTTTTTAAACAAGATTATATACCTGCTGCTCCATGTAGCTAAAGTGTCATCTCCTCTGCTCTGTTCAGTATATAATCCCCCCGCCCATTTTTCAGACTTGTTATATGGAGTAACCCACACATTGTACTTGGAGAAGCTTCCTCGAATCTGTGCATATTCGTCGTCTGTTAGAAGGGGACCAGTAACTGATCCCGGGATCAGTCGGTAGCCAACAAGGTTACCCATTTTAGTTTTCTTGTTAGCATTTACAACCAAGAGATCAGCTGACTCCAACCCAAGTTTAATTTTTGCATCTGATTCAGTTTTAGCTGTCTCACTGACAACCTTCCAATAACTTTTTCTTGGTGAGCTTTGGTCAGTGACTCTGGTTGTCTGCAACTTGGATTTGACAAAGGAGTTGGAAACACCATCCACATCAAGATCAAGGTAGTAGGAAAGGAAATGATCATGGTTTGCACCCAGTGTATTTTCTGCCAATAATGTGCCATAGACCTCCTCATTTATTTGGTCTTTGTGGGTGTATTTTGATCCCCTCACTTCTAGTAGTCCAGTTAATCCAACCTGTGTAAAGATTTGAGAATGACCATTTATGAAAAGGAAAATCAATACAAAAGCTTCACGATAATGGGATTGGTAAAGTGAGTAACCAACGTGACTCAACTGTGACTTTGATGGATCCAGCCTGCTTGAATTCCCAGTCATTTATGTAGTCATAATTGCCCACAGTTGATACCATCCTAACTACCAGAGTTACTTCTGGCCTAACCTCTGTAATCTGCAGAAACCATTAAATTAAATTCCAATCTTCAAATCTTCAGCTAAAATTAAATTAAGAACCAGCAAAGACGATATTAGTGAAAAGTCGACATACCAATCCTTCTGGAATCATAGTCTCAGTATGTCGCCACATTATGTCGCCAGCATTTCGTTCAAAGATGCAGAAAACGTTAGAATACTCAATAGGCATCCCATCCTGTCCGGCAACAAATGCACCCAAGAAAACTGCATTGGCTGGGCAGTCCCTTAGTGGTTCTAGTGGCACTGCACATAGCCCATAACCAAATTCCCCGGCATCAAAAAATGTTCTATAGTACCACTCTTCAGTCAAATCCATGTATGGCACAAAGAGCTCTGATACAAATCCCCTATACATCACCCTACGAAATCCTCCCTTCTCAGTGTCATATATCGATGCCGAAGATATGATTGGACCTACCCGAGCATCGAAACTCAAATGAAAATCCCAATTAGCCCACCTGATTAACATTCACACAATGGAAAATGTTGTTAAATATCGAAACCCACAAGGAAAACGTTTAGAAATTTAATAGGTAAATAAAGAAAGGTTCTGGACAAAAAGTCTATTTTCAATTTTCCTAGTTGTATTTCTAATAAAAAAGTCCACAAAGTCATTATCCAAGAAAGAAGATGCATATATAAGATATTACTCCCTCTGTTCTTATTTAACTGTCTTCTTTTGATCAATTTATCATAATTTTGACCATTATTTGTGATAAAATTATAAAATTATAAAATTTTTTAAGATAAAATTTGAAAAGTATAAATATTAAACTTTTCAAAATATATTTTTTAAAAATTTAATTATATATATATGTTTTATAATTAACAGTCAAAATTGTGATAAGTTGACGAAAAAAAACAGTTAAATAGAGACAGAGGAAATAGTAATTTAATTATCCTTATTACTAATTCAGTACATGCCACAATAAATTCAGATTCGGACATTATTTTTAATTGGCTGGATCCCATCAACTGTATCTAGTGGTAGAAAAATGAAATAAATAGTCATGGTTGGCCCCTCATTACTTTACCTACCTAACTCTGTTTCCATTGATGGTGAAGCTAGGCCCGTCGGGTTGCACGACCGTGATTCCTTTCACCTCTGGTCCAAAAGGAGCCCTTTGCGCGGATTCTCTGTAATCTGTACCGGCAGCCTTTGGAACAGGGACCATGAAGCGATCTTGGAAATGCACGATCTTCATTTCTTCGAGATCAACTGTCACGGTGATTGCCTCTATAGGCCTCATGTACAAATTAACTGTCCCGTCCAAATAATAACACATAACCTTAACTATCCTTTTGTTTCTTTTCTTCTCTCCGTACCATCCCACAGTAAAACTTCCGCACAGTACTTGATCAGCCTTGAGCCCTCTCCTACTAAGGGACGCCAAAAACGGTGCATACTTGAAAGGCAACAGGTTTGCAGCATTTTGTTCTTCGAAAGTGAGCAAAGGGTATCCATAACCATCGTAAATTCTATTAGAAACGATTCCATTAATCGATAAATCGACAATGATTTCGCGAGTCTTATGGCTTATACGTGCTATAACGAAGGCTTGGCGAGCTGGTGGTGCTGGCAGGGGTGTAGAGGAATTGTTTACCTTTTCCAGCCATGAAATGACAACCCGTTTATCTGGTTCTTGTAAGCCTACGTATTGAAAGGTTAAGGTGTGGTTAGAGCTAGGATACGATTGCTTAACAATGGCTTGAACCTGGATGAACTCGGTTGGAGTCAAAGAGTCTAAAGGGTGCTGGAGTTGGTGGGAGGAGGGAATAATGGAGAAAGTGGAGAAGACGAAGACGAGGAGGAAGGTTTTGAAGGAATACTGAGCCATTATTTTTCCTTGGTGCTGCAAAGCTAGGTGGTGCCCCCTGATCTTTATATGTAGAAGCCAAGAAAAATTAAGGTCATTGTCAGTATCTTGTCTTTTTGGGATAACTTGGTGGAAGTTTTAGAGTTTCGAAATGTACTTCATGAAGCTTTGTTGAATTGATAGGGGATATGATTAAGTGTACAAATATGTTTCAAATAGATTTAATAATTAGAATAATAGTAGTAATATTTATTTCTTAAAAAAAGAATAATAATATTTATTATATATTATTACAAGTATTAACTTAAATTATTTTAAAATAACACTAAAATATAAACATATAGTATTAGAAAATTTTCCATGTTTTTGGGTTGCATCAATAAAATTATTATTATAAGATGTTAGATGTCGGCCATAGAATGAAATATATCTACCACTATACCATTTAAGGACATATACTGAGTTTTAGATTAAATGCAGCATTAAAAAAAATAATATGTTTTTTTTTATGAGTGGCAAAAACATAGGACCACTTTGACCATTGACTTCCTCCTTATGGGTGGCAAAAATGTGGATGAGCTTTGTTTTTCTTTTTTTTTTAGTACAATTAGGGGTCTAAGACCCAGGGGAGAGAGGGGTGACAGGGGTCAAAACCCTGCCTTGGTGACCTCGCTGACCTTTTGGCCACCAGGCCAAGAGGTAGAGGTCAGCTTTGCTTTTCCGTTTGTTCACTTGGTAGATTGATTGGGTGACAAGATTAAGCCCATGAGATGAAACTTTGAAGAACCCAAATAGGAGACTGAGCCCCAATTTAGGCCCTTCCCAGTCTTGGGATTTTTAATTTTTAACCTTTTGCTTTTCTGCTTTGCCAAGCAAGCTTTATATCTGGAGACTTCTCTGGAGCACACAAGCAATATGTTTTTGTTATAAAAAGGAAAATGAGATCAAAAAATTTTAAGTAAAAGATAAGACAACTCAACTGAAATTGAACAAAAGCCTTTCCTCTGTTTCCACTTTCATTTTAAACTATTTTATTATTTTATCTCAAAATGACAAATTTTCTGTTCGTTCCCAAAAATGGGTAAGTTTCCTTGTCCTTCCCTTTTAGTAAATCTTTTATTACGTTAAAAATTATATGATGAATGAATGAAAATAAAAGAAACCAATGTTTAGTAAATAAAAACATTAATGCTTGATTAAACCAAATCCTTATTTGTTAATGATGTTAAATTGAATTTAATGAATTCCTTTTTTTGTGGGGTCAAAACGTATTCTCTAAATATTTTTCTTTTTCTGTTTTTGGCTGGAAACTACTTACTATTATTCTCCTTTTTTTATTGAAGAAACAGTTACCATAATTTTTTTTAGTTTAATAAAAATTTATTGACAATTTAAAAAGGCTTTTTGAAAAAGAAATTTAAAATAAAATGGAAGGAAAAAGAAACTCTTGACTCTGTCAAAAGAACTGCCTCTCTCTAGGAAACTCTAGAACGTAAACCAAGCTGCTTTGTATTATTATTATTATTGCGTGAGCAGGCTCTCTGTGACTCTGTCTCAGCTCTCAACTCTTCTCGCCTCTTCTACTCTACATTTTTTGCCACTTTCCTCTTCTCTCTACCAGTAATTCAAAAACTCCATTCTCCAAATCCAAATTGTGCTTTACTCTTGGCAGTTGCTTTGCTCAAAGTAACCATTCTCCAACAGGTTTGTTTTTCTCTTTGCTCGGCTCTTCTCTCATTATTTTAGACTTCCTCTGTTTCATTTTTCTCCCTATACGTCTTTCTTTCATTATTTTTTTCTCAATGGGAATTATGAATCATATCATATCTCAATGGGGCATGGGAATTATGAATCATATCATATCTCGGTTTCTTGTTTGTTCTCTTTGAATGTCATGGTAATAAATATATAGTTTCTGAAACTGGTTGGTTTTGGAATTTAATGTTTTGTTTCTAAAGTTGACAGTTTTTTCCGTGTTCAACTATGACTTTGTATTGGAAATTTAAGAGCTTGATTCTCCACTTGATTGTTTCTGATAGCTAAAGCTTTCAGTTTTATGATCAAAAACTTCTGTGGCATTTTCAGTGGTGGGTTTTTCTAGTTTCTCTGGTTCTGTATAAAGGTGTTGAACTCTAGCCTATGAGTTTTTTTTTGGGGGGGGCCAAAAACTCTAGCCCATGAGTTAAGTAAAGAAAGAAACAACTTATATTTAATCTCTTTGGGTGAATATATGTTTTATGTGCAACGTGGTTTTTGAGTTCTTACTTTAGAAATTCGAGGCTTGCTAAATTTTGTCTATTGATTTGGAATTATAGTACATTTGAAGTGTTTGTGAAAAGACCTACATGAACGAATGGTTGTTTGTCGAATTCCATAGTGTAGAGTAGACACCCTGCAGAGTTTGAGGTTCTAACGGCAGTAGACTTGATTTTTCTCCACTCATGGAGATTGGATATTACCTTCTCATTGTGTGAGTTGCTAAGTTTGAGCAATGAGCAATTTTATATTTTGAGTTAAATGGTTTTTGTGTGCAGGGATGGCTGAACCAGCATACACCGTGGCATCTGATAGCGAAACAACAGGAGAGGAGAAATCTTCGCCTGCCTTTCCAGAAATTGCAATTGGAATTGATATTGGAACTTCACAATGTAGTGTTGCTATCTGGAATGGCTCACAAGTAGAGCTTCTCAAGAATACTAGGAACCAGAAGTTAATGCGGTCGTATGTTACTTTCAAAGATGAAGCTCCTTCAGGTGGAGTGAGCAATCAACTATCCCATGAGCATGAAATGTTAACTGGGGCTGCTGTTTTCAACATGAAACGTCTAGTTGGACGAGTTGACACTGATCCGATTGTTCATGCATGCAAAAACCTTCCTTTTCTGGTTCAGACTTTAGACATTGGTGTCCGTCCATTTATTGCGGCCTTGGTGAACAATGTTTGGAGATCTACCACACCTGAAGAAGTTCTTGCAATATTTCTGGTCGAATTAAGAGTCATGGCTGAATTTCAATTGAAGCGGCCAATAAGAAATGTTGTTTTGTCCATACCAGTTTCCTTCAGCCGCTTCCAGTTGACCCGAATGGAACGAGCTTGTGCTATGGCTGGTCTTCATGTTCTTAGATTGATGCCAGAGCCCACAGCTATTGCATTACTATATGCACAGCAACAACAACAGATGATTCATGACAATATGGGCAGTGGAAGTGAAAAGATTGCTCTCATTTTCAATATGGGTGCAGGCTATTGTGATGTTGCTGTATCAGCTACAGGTGGAGGAGTTTCACAAATAAAAGCCTTAGCTGGAAGTGCAATTGGGGGAGAAGACCTTCTTCAGAACACGATGCACCATCTTTTGCCAAATTCAGAGAACCTCTTCTTAAGCCATGGAATTAATGAGATTAAGTCAATAGGGTTACTTCGAGTTGCAACTCAAGATGCCATACACAAGCTCTCTTCCCAAGACAGTGTCCAAATAGATGTAGATTTGGGTAATGGGTCAAGGATATGTAGGGTGATGCACCGGCAGGAATTTGAACAAGTAAACCACAAGATATTTGAGAAGTGCGAGAGTCTCATAATCCAGTGCTTACATGATGCAAAGGTAGAGGTAGATGATCTCACTGATGTAATAGTTGTCGGTGGCTGTTCATATATTCCAAAGATAAGAAATCTTGTCAAGAGCATTTGTAAAAGAGAAGAACTTTACAAAGGGATGAACCCACTAGAAGCAGCAGTCTGTGGAGCAGCACTGGAAGGAGCAGTGGCTTCAGGAATCAGTGATCCTTTTGGCAGCTTGGACTTATTAACCATTCAAGCCACCCCCCTTGGAATTGGGATACGAGCAAATGGGAACAGATTTGTGCCGATTATACCTAGAAACACCACAATGCCAGCTCGGAAAGAACTGATCTTCACAACTGTGAATGATAACCAGACTGAGGTACTGATTGTTGTGTATGAAGGTGAATCGGAGACAGCAGAAGAGAATCATCTGCTGGGCTATTTCAAGATTATGGGGATTCCTCCTGCACCTAAAGGAGTTCCAGAGGTAAACGTTTGCATGGACATTGATGCATCAAATGCGCTGAGAGTTTTGGCCGGGGTTATACTACCAGGTTCTCAACAACCTGTAGTTCCTATAATGGAAGTAAGGATGCCAACCGTTGATGACGGGCATGGTTGGTGCGCTGAAGCTCTGCATAGAACATATGGATCTACTCTAGACTTAATGACAGTGCAGAAGAAGATGTGATACTGAGGCTTAAATGCCAGCCCCGATTGTGTGTTTGATTCAAATATGTCTTTTTGCTTTCTCATCCAGTGAAAATCAGTGTTCAGCCAGAGTCAGTTGTATAATGTGTTTTTCCATACTTGCATAAAACGTAAACTGGTGTAAATAAATAAAGCATGTAAAAGCTACTTTGGTGTGTTATGTTTCATGAAATAAAAGTTGTCCATTGAGCTCGATCGGAATGCTTGGGCTAGTGAGTAGGAATCCTCTATTCTGATTCACACTTATGCGAGGGTACTGAGCAGCAGCTGGATTCCTCCAAAGTCCAATCCAATTAAGGAATAACTATGAGTATTTCTTTCAAAAGGGAATCAATAATTCATGTTAGAATTTCTAACACGTTTCATCTTTGCCCAACTCAGCTATATTTGATTAACTCCAATGCAAGTTTTAGAAAATTCGAGACGGCGCACTGAAGGGACTTTGGTTCTGGACCTAACTTTCACGTTCACTCATCTCATTCTTACAAGAAATAAATGGGCTACCAATGTAGTTGATGATTTGTCTTAAAATAGGAAAAGAATGTCAATGAGCTGAGGTGGCGGAATCCTTTTCTCAGTTCAAGTTTTGAAAAGTTTCTCATGTGGACCTAACAAGTGAACCCTGCATGTATACGTTACAAGGGGAACAATCTATTTAAAATGCAGCTCTTTATGTTCTAGTAACTCAAAGGACTAGCTAGGAGGAAGTGTTTGTCAAACAGAACAGAACAGCTTGTAAGAGGTACCTCCGGAGTTCCTTTCATTCTTTCTTTGTTTCTTCTTCTTCTTCTCCTTTTTTTTTTAAATATTTTTTGTTAATGATGGTATAATTGTTGTAAGGGTTGCTGTCATCCAAAGCTGAAATGGGTAATTTTCATAGTTCTTATTGTTACTATTTTTTCTCCACATTTTAGAGTTCTTATTTAATTCAGTTTATTCTGTGCTTGTAACAGAGGGGTTTTGACTAGACACTACACAGTGCAGATGTTGTTACCTAAGACACTGTTTTTAAGTCTTATCATCTAAGAACCTGTTGTTTGATTGTTAAGAATGAAATTGCAATCTAATTCTCTCTTACTATACTTTGTTTGTGTATTTTCTGTTTATGTTGGTTAGAAAATCTGGAGAATATGGCCTCTGTATTTGCCATGAGCATCATGATTTTTGCAATTCTTGCTTTTCGCCCTGTAACTGTCTTTGGTGAGTAATTCTAATCATTTATCTACATTGCTTATATTTTCTTCCTACAATCCCTGAGAGAAATCCTTTTGGCAGGCGGTGATACTGGCATCAACTATGGTAGAAATGGAGACAACCTGCCTTCTGCCAGACAAGTAATCGATTTCCTCACAACAGAAATGAACAACAAAATCTCATTGATACGTGTTCAAGATGCCAGCCTCGAAATCTTAGAGGCATTAAGTGGAACCAATCTGGTTGTGACCATAGGGGTCCCGAATGAGGCAATTGCCTACGTAGCATCGAGCCAAGAAGCTGCAGATAAGTGGTTCCAAGACCACATTGTCACATACATCACAAAAGGTGTTAGGTTCCGTTATCTTTGCGTAGGCAACGATGCCATGACAAGTACTATTGTTGCACCTTATGTCCTGGGAGCCCTGGCAAATCTCCACGAGTCAATCAGGAAACAAGGAATAGATTACCTATTTGTCACGACAGCTGTCGGAAGCAGTGTCTTAGGAGCCTCATATCCTCCTTCCCGGGGCCAATTTGCTCCTCAAGTAGCTCAGATTATGACCAATCTTACTTGCTATCTATACAGAAGTAGCTCACCACTTCTGATCAATGTGTACCCTTTCTTTGCCCTTGTCTCGGAGCCTAACCATATTTCATTAGACTATGCTTTGTTTCAATCTCAAACACCGGTGGTTGTTGACGGGACCTTAGCATACTACAATCTGTTTGATGCCATGGTAGACGCCTTTGTAGCAGCAATGGTGAGGGTAGTGGGAAGGGAGGATGTCAAAGTTGTCGTGTCCGAAACAGGCTGGCCAACCGCAGGTTATGAGCCCTATTCAAGCATAGAAAATGCCAGGATCTATAACAGCAAATTGAGGGAGCATGTTACTGGGGTGGGGAGAACACCAAGACAGGCTGACATGAATATGGAGGTTTACATCTTTGAAATGTTCAATGAGAACCTCAACGCTGAGGGAGTTAAGAGAAATTTTGGGACATTTTATCCTGACTTCAAACAGGTATATGCATTGTGGAATTGAGTTGTAACCTTGATCAAGGGGCTTCGAATTCACCAAGTATATGTAGTTGTTGAGTTTGAATTTGCAATGAATAAAGCATATTTTTACATGAAAACCAGTGCGATAGGAAGGCTTATGGAGTACGATTTTAATGGGCTGCATTTCTGGATAGACGAAATTGATTGGACTCTCATGGACCCATATAGCCATAAGAATTGGGCTTTAATTTATGGGAAATAAAATAACTAGATTGAAAACAAAAACTGGGGATGGGTTGGACATTTTAGGATCAAGCAAGAGATATAACTTCACTCTTGTGAGTGAAATATTGTGTTTCTATTTGGCTATCTGATAAAAGAATGAAAGAGAGAGAAAACCATAAAAATACAAAGCGAGTAGTAACTCATCAGAAAGAAAAGGAAATGACATGAAATAGTTAAAGACATTAATGCAAGTAAAGGAAAAACTGAAAATGCAAAAACTGAAAAACAAACAGAGGAATGAATGAGTGTAAAGTTGAAAAAAGATAATTCCACACCTAACAATGAAAAAACAGAGAATGCTCAAATCTCTCTGAAATCTGAGAGCAGTCCCTTTTTAGGAGCAGAAAGAGAAACCCCACACAAACACACACACAGAGAGCATCAGAATTCACAGTGGGTGAGTAAATAAAATCCATTGACAATCCATTTCTCTGGAAAGTGCCCCCCCCAAAAATCCAAAACGAAAGGGACACTTTCAAACACGCATCACAACAAAGAATAAACTCCAAACAATCACACTCTTAGATGCTGTTTGGTAAACTGAAAAAATTAAGTGTTGAAAAATAAGTGTTGAAAATTTAAGTACTGAATTTAATAAGGACTGAATTTATGTATAAAAACTGTTTGATAATTAAATGTTGAATATAAATAAATTGTTTGATATCCATAAATGTTGAAATTTATTTGAAATCATTAATAGCTAAAATAAAGGTGATTTATTATAAAAAGAAAGTTTTTTAAACTTAGTATTTAATTTTTTCACCATTCAATAATAAGTAGGTCTCTACCTACTTTTTAAATTCAACACTTTTTTGTTGAAAAAATTCATTTAAGTTGTGGCCTACAAAATTTATCAAACATGTTTAAAATAGTAAAGTATTGAAAATTTTCATTTTCAACAGTTTAAAAATTTTCAACAGTTTATCAAACAGCCCCTTAGTACCCTCCTTTGTCCATTTTTAATGCCCATTACGTACAAATATTTTTTTTTCATAAATGGGGTGGCAGTAAAAGAAAAACAAAGAAAGCACAGTGCAAAAATTCCAAACACATAATGACCTTGACTCCTTAACGACACCTCTTACACGACAAAACCTCCCACTCCCACCTCTTCTTCTTTCATTTCCCAATGCGAGAGAAACAACTTTTCTTCTCAATCTTTCTCTTCTTCTTTCATAAACCACATCTACTACAACTACAAGTAAAGAAAAGAAGCAGAGAAGAGAAGCTCATCGTTCTGAGTTTGACTTTCTTACAACAACATAAAAACGAGACACATATTCCCAACCCAGCTAGCTCTGCTAACGTTGAAACCAATGCATAAACAAATAGTAATAATGAGATTTGATGATATGAACAAGATTAATTATACACATGATGAATAGTACAAATAAAAGATTCAAATTAAACTCACTCAAATTGTTTTTATTTTTTTCATTTTTTATTCCTTCATCTCAAAACCAAAGTCCAACATACACAAATCATAGATTCGAATTCTCCACCCTTTTTCAAAACTTAAAACCAATCAATGTATTATGATAGTACTACCGCTTATGAACATTTAAGTAATGAAACATTTTCAACGCTTTTTTGGTTTTCTTGTTGGGACAATGATTTCCAATGCAATGTTCAACGTTTCGACCACGCTGTCTTCTTCCCACGCTTAATTTGCTTCTCCTCCGACCTCCAAAACCTCAAAACGCCGACTGTTTATAAACAAGTTGAAGGGCCACATTGCTCAAAGTTTTGACATGTTTGCACAACATTTCACGTCCCGCCTCGCACGTTGTCTCCCCCCTCAATAAATTCTTCAATCAATTCACTTTCTCGTGTTAACCAAATTGCGATTAATCACACGAGTGGGCGGCAAGATAGCATTAAGCCATGAACTTGAAGTAATTAAACAAATAATTAATCAAATAATTAGTAGAAATTGAGTTGTGTTCGTCAACACTTGATCATCAAGTCAATGTAAATATAGTAGTAGCTCTATATGTACTCTTCTCTCTCCTTTTTTGCCCTTTTTGGGGTTTGGGGTTATTTGGACTAGAACCGTTGCGATACGGACATGTGGCGACGTTTAACGATGGAGATGAGGCCGCCCAATGGGGGCCGCATCATTGACCTATAGATCATCTCATCGTACGGCCTCCTGTAGAACTTCAAAAATGGCAAGAACGATTCCCGAGACCTTTCTGTCTTGGTGCTGATGTGGCAATCCCTTCTGAAAAACATGGCAGGCGATTGGAGGAAAGATGGCCGTGGGGTCCGTGGATGGTTGGCCTTGATGGACTCGCTGGCTTTGCTACGCTGCGGTAGAGGTGTCGATGGGAACAAGCTCTTCCTCATGCTGATATTTCCACGTGGCGTCCTGGCAGCCGGTGATGCGAACGAGAGGGACCTTGCGTTCAGTGGGGAGATCAGGGCCGGGCCCAAGGGCGAGGGGCTCGTGGGTCCAACTTTGGACGATGAAGTGTCAGTCAAGGTGAGGTACCAAGGCTTGAGAGAGTCAAAATGATGCGATACGGTGAAGGAGAACCTAGAGGAAGAGCATGAACCAATCTTGGGCGTTGATCTGATTGACGAGGGGTCAAATCGGAGAGATGAAGCTCTTGGGTATGATGCAAAGTCGTTAAACTCTAATGATTCTTCAAAATCTAGTGATGACACCACCATTGTAGCCGTTGATGACTCCACAAATGGACGAACACCCTACAAGATCACATCAAACAAACATGTTGATTTTTACTAAATCATTCACCCATTTCAACTTTACCTCAAATGATTAAAGTAAGATAGAATTTAAATAAAAATTTTTATATAGTTAGGAGTGTCACAATCTTTAAATTCCACCGTCAATCACACAATTTATTAGTAATGTAAAACAAAATCATAATTACCCTTTTATGTCACATAATGAAATCATTAAAAGAAGAGAATGTTTAATTCTACACTAGACTTGGACCCAGTTATTGTAGACTTGCCAAGTTTTTCAAATTGCATGGAAATATATAACCCATCGAGCTCTAGAATTTGTTAATAGTCACATAATTCAAAAATTATGCCACGGTCGAGATGGAATGAAGGACCCACCAACAGAAAAGAGAAAGAAGTGTACAAGATTTGACTTAAGCTAGATGATGATCTAAACAGAAGCATTGCAGGTTCAACAGTATTAGACTTTTTTTTCTCAGGATTGTCAAGCGTTTGGGGTAGACGCAGAGCTTTGAAATTACCTTCCAAAGATAAGAAAACAGGGAGGGTGGGTCGATCACAAAGGCCTTGAAAAGTCTTCCAGGGTAGTACTCGGCCACTATTTTCAGTGCTGCCAGCAATAAGTTCATAAAAGCCGATGCTGATCTGAAAAAGCCTGTCAAACATAACCATTCTCAAAATTATCAGCCAAGTTTCAAATCTGTTTTGGTATTATTATTTTTTTTTGCTAATTATGATTATAAAACATTAAAGCCTGACATCTGCAGAGGATTATTTATGAGATAAAAGCTTGAAAAAGTAGAATCCTGACTGGGTACTTCTGGTTTTGATGATGATCATTTTAAAAAGGGGAAAAATTTAAGGAAGTCCGAGTCTCCTACTGCTGGAAATCGACCAATTGTAGGAAAAGAATAAGTAATGTTAAACGACTCCAATTCCCGATAATACCCTTGTAATAATCCCCTACAGAAAATGAAGATTGAGTGTGACACTTACAAGGGCACCCCGGACATTGTCTGAGGTTGTCTCAGAGCCTGCCGGTGATTCGACATAGTTGCCTATCTTGGGTATTTTTCTCCCATTTATTACACTCTAGGCAGCTGCTGCTGCCCTGCTTTAGCAGCGTGCTATGACACAGAACTCAAAATGACTCAAAAGACACTCGATTTTCAAAGTTTCGTGGCACTTTCATCGGATTTTGGAAAGGCATTGTAGTCATTTGGATTGTGAAAACTACTTACTTGCATCGAAGAGTAGAACAAATTGCTCGACATTTTTGGGCATGCTTCCTATGGCAACCTCCAATGTGAAAACCAGCAAACGAGTAAAACTGCAGCAAAGACAAAGGAAAAAACAAGAAATACAAAAGTTGAGATCTTGGTTTTGTTAGTTAACAAGAAAAAGAAGACAAGAATTTGTGTTAAATTATAGTACTCACAGTTTCTGAGAGTGGAACTTTTGGTAATCTTGTTTGATCCTGAAAACCTGTAACAAAGACAAACAGAACAACATTTTAATTTATAGAAATCATTTTCCAGCTTCAATTCTCGAGAAAAACTAGAAAGACAAGAAAAAAAAGAGAGAGAGACTTGAAAATTACCATGACTGGTCTGGAGTCTTCATCATGTCCAGCTACATAAGCAACTCCTTCAGCTAACTCAGCTGAGAACTCATCTGCTATCAAATTTTCTGCATAAACGTACCCAAAACAAAAAATAGAAATTAATATAGTGATACAAAAGAGAGAAAAAAGGGCAAAAAAAAACACCAAGAAAAAGAAAAAGAGAAGCATGTCCAGATGTCCTTCGCTAATGGTAAGTGGCTTTAATCATTACAGAGTATATACTTTTGACGTTTCAAATTGAAATGAAAAAAAGTAAGATTCGTTCATATCTATAAGAAACAAAAAGAAAAAGAAGAAGCGTATAAAAAGAGAAGAATAAGTATATTCAAGGGTAGCAAGGCAAAAGCTTTTGGAGAAGAAGCTAGAAGCTACCACAAATAAGAAACAAGAAGAAAAGAAAGACGAAAGAATCATGATCACTCACCAGTGCCAATGCTCTCTCTCCAAGAAAGACAAGCTCGTAAGTGCTTAGCAGCCTTCTTCACATTATCACCTTTTGCCCTTAAAAACCTCTCAACACAAGCATTGTTGCAGAACTTCTCCTGCAGTTTTGAAAGCAAAAAACACATAAATCACATCACCAGAATTGAAAAGCCCCCTTTACCATGGCTAGCTGGGAGTCTTATTATTTCCCAAGTACGAGAAAATGATTAGCTATGGAACCCATATAATATGTGCACAAAAAACTTGAAGAAACCCTTACAACTGTTTTGTAGGAGACAGGAGAGAGAGATCTCAGGAAAAACAGAAAGAAGGAAACCTACCTGTTTCACTGTTAATGGAGACTGTTTCCTAACAAGTTGAAGAACAGCTTCAACTCTTTCGTTTACTTTCTGATCTCTCGACTCTTTCTTCCCCATTTCGAGAAACCCGAAAAAGAACAATGACTCAAAACTGATAAACTGGTCTCTGCTATCCCACTGATGATCTCTACTCTACTAATAAAAAAACACCAATATTCCAAACTTTTGCTTCACGCAACCATTAAACTAACAGTACAGACAGAAGAAGAGGAGAGAGAAAGAGAGAGGGAAGAGATGTTCAAAACTAGAAACGTTGAATAATGAGAATACAGAGAAAAAAGCATAGAGGAGCAGTCCTATATATAGCGAAGTGACGGCTAATAACGCCGTTATATGGCTTTCCCCAAAGAAAAATATTTTTAAAAGTAAGTTCAATGTCAACAGTGCTTTTTATTTAGTCAATGCAAAAACGCATTATTTTGTCGAACAGGATCTCGATTCCTAACGGGAAACGTCGTGCCCCCATAGCCCACCAACCGTTATAAGTCTCATTATTGCCTTTTTCCTCTTTTTTTTTTTTTCAATTTAAAAAAGAAGAGGATAGTGGGATATTAATTGGAGTATAAACACATCCAAAATAGCTTCATTTAGTGTACCTCCAACAGCCATTACTCTTGTAATCCCTCTTTTTCATAATATCTTTCGTTTTTGAAAGAATTTTTTTTTTAAATTATCTGTCACTTTAAGACTTTTATAAAGCATTAATTACGTTGTTTTCAACTTTATCCTTCTTTTTTTGAATTAATTTTATAAAGCATTTATTATTAAAAAGAGAATAATAAAAGGATAAACTTATCCTTTCATAATATTTTATCTAAATTTTATGAATTTTTAATGATAATCTTAATTTTTGTACAAAACCTTAAAATGACAGATATTGTGAAAAGGAGGGAGTACAAAGTTTCATTTATGGGAACCGGACTCTAATGTGAAAGGCTGCCACTGCGATAACAAAGTATGCTAACCAGACTACAATAATTGCTTGAAAATGAAAGAAAGTCTTACTCATAAGTCATAAGTAGTAGTTGTCCAATCCTAACCCTAATAAAATCTAATGTTGCTCATGTCGATTAATATATATCATTAATTTGTTTAAGTATTTCTTAATTTTAATTATATGCAATATTCCACTTAAGAGAATTTATCAATGTCTTGTCTGAAACCGACGTAAAGTAATTTTGAATTAATTGGAATCTATGTGATCAGATACCATTGATCATTGAGTTTATATTTGGAAAAAAAAAAGGTATTTCTTCTTTATTATAATTGAAATATACACTAGCTAGCTACATTAAGGTTTGTATTTATGCATGAAACATATTTAAAACTTTAGTCAGAAGTGTGTAAGCTACAAAGAAGAACGGTAAGAAGATAAATGGTACTAAAAGGAAGCTGTTTTTAGATATCATTCTGTCTTCATAATTGGTATAAATTCAGACAGGGACATATATTATGTACATAGTCATTATAACCTATGAAGACCAAAGACATTATTAGGTATGATGAAGATTGAAGAGTACTCCAAGAAGGGAAAATGGGATATATGGAGACCCGTGAACTGATATTTTCGGGATATCTATAATTATAACACTAGCTTGGAACTTAATTGGAAAGTAGCAAAAAATTAAACAGTGTTTTCGTGTACTTTGGGGTTGGATAGTTTGGAGTTTTACTTTACTTCAGTACTCATGTTCTATATATAGCTAGTTCTGGACTTCTCCTTGCCGGGATAAACTACTGTTACTCTTATCTTTTCCTCCTCTTTTGCCATGAAACAACAATTATCGAAATTGTCGAGATACCTTACACATACAATTTTTCCTATATCTATCTTCCATGAAAGTTGAAACAACAAAAATTGTTTTGTTTTCTTTCTTGTTCCCCTCTTCCCTTGTTGGGCTTGTACTTGCTTTCATCATGCATTTATACAGATTTTCATCACCAATTTTCTTCGACATGCATATCTTACTATATATGTGAACGCTGGAAAACTTTTTCTTTATGATTGTGCAATCACTAGTCATTGATTTCCTCTTCTTTTTTTTTTCCTTTGGATTTGGATAATTGTAAAACGAGATATTCAAACCTTTCTTTGAGTTATGGATGGTTGGGCCGGGGTTTAATATGGGTTTTGGATACCGATAGATTTATACATATATATATATATATATACCTAATTAAGTGTAAGTTTATCATGGGAAATTTTTATTTTTTATATAATATTTGATATTTGAAGTTGAAAAATGGATACGTATATATACTCCCATGCATGCATATGCAGGCCATAACGAAATGTAGAAAAATTAAATAATTATTTTAAAAAGAAGTTGAAGATCTTTGTAATTAATTAATGCTCAAAGTAGTATAAAACCCTGCATATTTTAACACAAACACAAAACGCACAGTCCCACAAAGTCAAACCTCAAAATATTGATATGTGTTGTCCTCCTCCCCAAATACCAAAAATATGAAACCCCATAAAAAAAATATATATAAACAGAAAAAGGAAAAGAAAAAAATGAAAGTCCAACCAAAGTCCGTTGTTGTTACGGCGGAGACTTTTCCACGCTTTGAAAGGACCAAACTGTCCCAACATTCTCCACGTGTAAAGTTTTTTTAACTGGAATAAAAAAAAATCTCCATTAAATAAAAGTTAAATCTATACTACTAGTACCGTGAAAAGAGAATTGCCTAATTTTGAAAGCCAAAGTCAAAACTCGAAAAGGAGCTCAAATGAACATCCGAGCTGGTCCATCAGATGTACAAAATCCTAAGCACTAATGGCAAATTGGCATTTTTATATTGGTTCCATTAATAGAATTCTACATACCCCTTGTTATTTTCCTATGACCATCAAATAATTCTGCTACAATAATACAATTTCTGAACTGAAATACTTAATTAATAATAATGCCCTGACATTTCCACTTTAAACCCTAATAATTTTCACTCATATTTGAAACAAAAAAATATATAATATAAAGTATATTTTAAGGATGTAGTATATAAATAAATAAATAAATGGAGTAAAATGAAGAGAAAAGGGAAGTTTTTTTGGGGTTTGGGGTAAAATAAAGGTTGAACTTAAACAAGGCCAAAACCGAAGATTAGGCTGGTAAATTGGGTTTCCCAAAGTTTAAAGTGTGAGTAAGCTTTATCGTTCTTGTTAAATAACTATAGAAAAGGTGGTATTTAGTGAATTATTTGTTTCATTTGTCCCCATTCAAATATGTGCTAGATTCTCCTCTTTATCCAAGCACTCTCTGTATTTCTTTATTTCTTACCCCTCTCTCTCTCTCTTCCTCTCTCCAGAAATTAAAGTAAAGATTTGTTTGATATTTGCCATCTCATCTATGTGTCAGGACGTATATATAGTTGGGGGCATAAGATGACGACTTTTGGGACTTGATATTTTTTTTTTTGGGGTGTGTTGGCTTGTATTATATGATATACTACTACCATATTCAATCCCTCTCCCATCCCATGTGGCCCAAGTCTCTCTCTAAAGTTGTTTTGCCTTAGTTCACCTACCCTTTTTTGTGTATCTGATTTCGATTTTGATTTCAAATTTTGAAACAAGCCATCATCTCCCTCTCTCCCTCCTTCCCTTCCTATAAGTTCTTCCTTCTACTTTTATTCTGCTGATCTTTCACACCCCACAAAAACCATCATCATCAACCTTTCCCACTTCTAACCATAACATTTTTATCATGTCTTAATCATGGCTTTTTAAATTCAAACTAACAATATATACTTTCCTCTCTGGCTCATATATTCTCTCTCTTTCTCTTTCAGTAGACGTCTATTTATAGATCAAGATAAAATATTTTTCTCGATAAAAGATCAAGATAAGATATTGGTTAAAATGTTTTAAGGTGATAAAATGGGTTTAATTTTTTCAAGTTGACAAATTAACTAAGATACATATAGGAGGGATCGGCAGCTTGTCTTGTTTGTTATTGATGACGTTTGTTTTGGACAAAACTAGGTTAAGCGATCTTGTCTGTATTGAAAGTAGGCTGTAAGTAAGTTTGCAGGAACAAAACAAGTTTTCCATTTTCATTTTGGCCTTTTTGGGTTTTGAAAATCCATTGCAATGCTAACTCACATATGAAAACGTTAAAATATCTTCAGCGTATAGAAACAATAAGCCATTATATATATGGTCGAAGGAGTTGTGTTTAAATTATTATTAAGTAGAATGGGATATATAATTAAAATACCTACTATTGGCTCTACGCTTTGACTAATTAGTAAGTTTCAAGTTAATCGACTGCCCATTTTAATTAGAGATCAAATTCATTAAAATATATATGGTAAGTAAATGGCTTACCTAGAAACTATGACTTAGGTGGCCAAAAAAAGAAACTATAACCTAGCTAACGCATTTTTTTTTTATAAATTTGAAATTAAACTTTTAATCTCATTGAACAAGTATTAAAGATATATAGACAATATTATATTTTTTTTATTAATATTCTTATAATACCGAACCCTTTCAAAAAATGGCTGCTAATTATCCATGGTAGCAAACATGCAAATGATATCAACTGTTACATATTCAAAATATAATTGTACTATATAATTTGATATCAAAGACAAACAGAAGATTCTGATTTTTTTTTAATTTCCAAAATAATTTCTTCACCTAAATTGCATGAAGAAAATATTGAAAGCGAAATGGTTAACGTTGGAGAAAACTGAAAAAGCATAAATGAGGTGTCAACCATCAAAGTATTACCAAAGGGCAAAGGGGCATATTTTGTTTCGTTTTTCGATTTCCTTCTAGCTTTGGACTTTGAAACCGTTAAAAAGGAAAGACAAGACAGAGTTATTAGAAACAGCTTTATTTTTGTTCCCATGATGAAATGGCACACTTCCTATATGTGGGCTTCGTAATATGTTGACCACAGCTCATAAATAACTTTTCATATATATATAGTGGTAGGGGACCCATGGCTTTGTGGCTGCACCCATGGCCCAGCCATTGAAAGAAAGTTGGTTGTCCCCCCGAACCTGATCGATCTCACCCCATATGGACCGGTCTCTCTCACTCTCGACCCTCACTCACGACCCTCTCACCTCTTTTTGGGATCAAAATCATGTATCTTTGGAAGACCTTTTTACTAGACAAAACCTCAATAGAAGCATGCTCTCTTACAAAAAGAAAATATTCAAAAGCAGAAAATGCTTGCAGATACATTGTGATTACTCCTGGTTAGTACATTATGAATTATAGCTTTCAGGCCATCACAGTCCGAGCGAGGGTCTAATTTTTATTCACACAAATTTTGAATTTTCAAACTTATATGTTAAATAATTTACTTCTTATATATTATTACTATATTATAATAATATATATGCATGAATAGTGTAAATTTACTTGTGAATTGATGCATAAAATATCTAATTAATCGAAAATATAATTTGAGTATATATATCAAAATTTTACTTTAGTTAATTTTGTAGGGTGAGATTTCTTGTATGTTTAGGTGAACGTTCACCGAAGGAGAAGAAGGAGGAGGAGGAAAGAGAAAAGCAGCGCAGTAAAGAAATCTCAACAGCAAAAAGATAAATCATTCAGAACATGGCGAAAGAGCAGGCAGTCAAGACATGCATGATGCAAGTTAAAGTAAGCCGATCAGCAAGCCAAAAGTTGTTGTAGTTTTCCTTTTTTATTATTTTCTCATTTGGATCGATATACAAAAGCAAAATGCATATATTTTCCTTTTGAATCCATTCGTTAGGATTTGATATATTTGTTAATCCAAAAATCAGTCTTTGAAGGTTTTAATTAGATTGAGAATCACTAAAAATGGAAAAGTAGAGTAGTGGTCGGCTGACTGTGCTAAACTAATCACAGGGATTAATTAATTAATTAATTAAAGTAACAAAGGCAGGTAAAGAGAGAAGAATTAATGATTGTGGTTTTTATATATACACATAAAAAACAAAATCTTTTGCAGCCAATGGCATGGGATGGCAATAATTCAAGTAAAAGTATAGTGCTTAATAATTAAACCCTACTTTACTTTATCTTTTAAACCTTTAAACTTTTTTGTTTAAGATATTGAAATGATCATGACACGGTTAGACCACAAATTCTCACCCTCTAAGGCATGTGATTAGACGTCAAATATCCTGAAATCTTTTACTTATTTATCTTAGTACTCTCTTTCTCTCGTGCATGCCTACGTGCATGCACATGTGCTTCAGCTATGTTTTTCTTCTAACCTCCAAATCTCTAGAGAGAGATTTACTTTTGAATCCAACTAAATGAATGAACCTAAATGGTTCATCCCACCATACGCTATTTAAGTATGGTTATAAGATTTATCAAATTTCATCACTCTAATTGACTCGTCTAACATGGTAGAAGCGAGATTTTTTATATAAAAATTTAGTGGGGATATTAGATGGGTTAATTAATTAATGGGATAAAATTTGATTAGTTAAGAAGATTTTTCCATTAAAACCAATATTACTTATGGTTGGTTTTGATGGAAAAGGATTCTGTTAATTAATCAATCACGGGATGTCCTATATATCAAGGGAAAATGAATCACGAGATATAATCTTTCCCTTTAATGAGATAATTCCCTTTAATTCTCTATCAAAAGAAAATGATTACAAGGTTTAAAATTAAAAGTGCACACTCTTGACATGTTTTGAGCTGCAGAATGTGTGTGATTCGGACTGAGCCTCAGCCTGTGGCTGTGTCCTAGGTTGGTCAGGGAGTGATGAGGGCCAATGGGTTCAGCCCATCTATCATGACCTGGCTGAGTGAGGGCAGAGCTCCTCGCCTGGCAAAATTAGTACAAATATATATATCTAATGAATCACTGCATGGTCGTCTTTTGTTCCATAAAATCCAAACACCTCTCATCGATGCCCCATCGTATTAGCTTGTCATTTTCCTTTTGGGACATAAGAATTCAACTCTTCAATTGATTTCCAAATTGAAACTAAATAAATGTCTAGTACATTACTCTACTGAAAATACTTACTATTATGATTGCACTTTTATTTTGTTTTTTTTTTAATTAAATTTTTGGAGGGAGGGATTCAAAATTTTGACTACATACCGTATTATTATACTTTGTATTTCCTAATTCTCATTAAGTATTTGAAAATAAAAAGAATTCGTAGATTCTTCACCGTTTGGGGCAGGCCCAGCCCTCTCTCGGGTTAGCAGCCTACGGCCCAAGGGACCATCGCTGTAGAATTTGAAACCCGTTATTAATCATGGGTAATTGAGTCCAAAGAAGCTTTCAAAAAACAAACCATGGTCCTGAAAATTTTTCTTTCACCTCAAGGTCCTCAACCATTTGGATTTTGGCCCAACCATAAAGAGTAATTACTAATTTGTGATTATATTGGTATCTTGTCAACAGGGGTTGGCGAAGTAGCTAAGATTTTGATTTGTGGTGTAAAGTACTAGTGAAAGTGTAATGGATCCGTAAATCCCTAAAGAGATTGATTGTTTATCCTGGTCTTTGGACATTTACTTGAAAGATTTGATGTTCGAGTTGTACCAATAGTCTTTATTGGTGAGTGATCTGTAAGTATTACTGTCAGTCCTCTTTTAAGGCTTGTGTCATACCCCGACCGATTGGGATAGACTCCCCTCATCACAAAAAAAAAAAGAACTTTTTGTTAGAAAAAAATATAGATTATATTGATATCCCATTTTTATATCAAAAGATAATTAAAAATTTAATAAAGTTAAAATTCCTTAGTTTTTTTATACTTATATTGCATTTTGAATGTTACATTTCATAATTTAAGCCCAAACTGTTGTAAGCGGTGTTTGGGTCCTAAATGTTTGGAAATTGTTTTTTATGATTTTGGTTGTTGAGATATAGTCTTCTTCCTGGTCAAAATATTGCTTAAAAGCATAGAAACAACAAAAAAATATTATTAATGTTACAAGAATTAAATCATTTTTCTATTGTTTGATTTTATTTTAATAATAATATGATCAAAGAAAAAATAAGCTTATATCGTATGATTTGTTGCCGACAAAACAAAATTTTACTTAGAAGAAAATATCATGAAATCATGAATCATGAAAAAGGACCTAAACTTTGCATTAACGCCAAATTAATTGACACGTGTGTAAACAGCCATCGCAACGTGCCTTATTTTTTGTTTTGTTTTTGTGGGTAAAAATAGAAATATTAATTGGGCAATGGAGACTTGAGACGTGATGAATGAGATCATCCATTTATAAAGAAATAATGCCCAAAGTGGTCTTAAATTAGGCCAATGTGAGTAAAATCCCAAGCCGGTGAAAACAAAATAATTAGAACTCGGCTGCAATGCAAGTGGTCTAATCTATAACTAAGCTCAAGCCCTCCAGTCCTTCACCTGATTCGGGAGTTTGTAATAAACAAATCAAACCGAAAGTAATCACTACAAGCCGATAAGAGTCAATTCAGTTCTTGGGGTTCTTTTTGTAATGATTGATGAGTCCAGTTTGTGGGTCAGCAAGCCATGCCACTGTAACACTTTGAAGGCACCCAATAGAACAGGTGTCTCATGAGAGGGAGACCCTTCTTGGAGACTTCTTTGAAAGTTTTTGGTTAACTTACAAAACAAGAGCTGGCCCCAGAAAAGGCAACGAGAGAGGAAGAAAGAAACCCCGCATTACAGAATTTGCCTATCCAAAAACTTATTTCCCAAAATTGATACTCTATTGTAGGAAAGTAGACAAATTTTGTGGCTTGAGGCATAAGGGAAGTTAGTGAAAAGGAAAAGAAAAATGGGGCAAAATATGAAGAAAAAGATTGGTTCAAAAGTGTGAAACTCACAGCAGATTGGTGGGGTGGCTTCTTCTTCTACAAGGGAAAAAGGATACGACAGTGACACTGCACCAAGAGCAAAAAATGTGATATGGCATGATTTGGCAAGCAAGGATTGTATGTAAAAATGTTTTCAATAGAAGGCAAAATTTTTTAGGAAGAAAAAAAAGGAAAAAAGAAATTGTTGATGACATAGAATTGATCCTGCTTGTCGAAGCAAACCCTACAGTTTTTCTGTCTCTCTTGGCTCTTGGGGCTTGTCTTATTTTTGTGCTCCCCACTTTTTTCACCTACATGAGCTGAGCCACACCCTCTTTCCTCCAAATGGGGTGGCTGCAATCCCTCCTCTCTCCATTGAAGAAACTCTGGTTTCGTGTACACTCAGCTCAGAAGAAGAGTATGTTCTTCATTTACCACTTACTGCATTTTTCATCGTCATTTCTCTTGTTTCCAGCTTTACATGCATGCTAAGTTTCAGCCCTTCCCGCTTTCGTTTTCTCTTCATTTTCATCTCTTTTCCCTTTCATGGCTTTGAACTCAATAGACTCCTCTCCAATGGCACCAATGCTTGTTCATTTTGATCAACCAAAATCTGCTCTGCCTTTTCTTCAATCTTAGGATGGTTTCCTTTCAAGAACCAAGATGGCTTTTGCTCTGTTTTTACTCATTATTAGAATTGAACAATATCAATCATAATTTTCTCCTTCTATCTTGCTCTTTTTATCTTGTTAAACTGAAATTGTGTTTGTTAAATTTCTCAGGAAGAGGGCTATACATTTTATATGAGGATGTGAAGTCCTGCCCCTATGAAGATGTGCATGTTTTATGGTCAATATTGGTGGAGTCAAATGCAACTTCCTTGCCGGCCAAACAGTGAAGGCCCTTTTGATTCTTGGGGGACAGAGTTTCTAAAGCAAACAATATTCAGAGAGTTCTCCACTCTTGTAAATACACATTACTAGTATTTATAATGTTTTATGCCCTATGAAACAGTTTTTGTTTTCCTCTCTTCTCTGTTTCTCTTCTTAACGTTCCTCTTTGGAATGCATCAGATACCAGAATATAAGCTTTACTTCTGTGTTCCCTCTTCTCTTAATTCACCATTTTGTTTTTAAGGTTAATCAAATTTAATTTCTCAAAGAGGCCCGTAATCCAAAAATGGCCTTAAACATAGTGATGATTACTGAGAAGCTCTGAGCAAATGAAAGGGCAGTTTCTTCTCATTACTTAAAATTTGGATTCTTATTGTTGCCTTGTCACTTTTCAGCAGTTGGGAGATGGCAGTTTAATTTGTTGTTTTCATATCCCTCTGAAGTTGACTTGGGGAAAACTTTGAATGGATGTGATAACCTACTTGAGTTTCATCATGTCTTCATTGGAACTTAAACAAATGGAAAAACGAAATGGTGAAAGTTACAAGTATGGACAGATTGTGTACGTAGATTGGTAGACTACAATATCTATGTAACAAGATAATATAATTTAATTAAACATATCCCTTTCAGATTAAAAATTTTGGATTAAAGCCTAGGAGCTGCATCATTTTGGTCTTATCCCAGGAATCCAAGGTGATCAATCTTTAAACAGATTTGAAATACATTTATGAACAAATAAAGAATAAATAATAGGGCAAATTTGTCATTTCACCTCAGGTTTTTTTCATATATTGACTGATTGTGGTGAATGCTGACCTACTGCTCATCAGCTATCAGCCCATCACTGCAGAGTAAGCTCATTTTTGTGATGAAAATTGGCCACTTGTTGCTTAGTGAGAGTTCGACTGCCATGAGCACCCAAAAGTAAATTGATTTGTTACTAATAATAATTGTTTTTCCTGTCTTATCTGATGTTTTATTTTGAGCAAAGTTTAGTCTGAGAGAATAAGAAAGCTTGGGGGAACCGACAACTAGTATTAATTAAATAAGAGAGCTGAAAAAGTCCAACAAATCACAACAGCAGGTTTCAAAATTGATACAATGATAATGCTCAATGGATTAAATGTTTGCTTCCCATAAGTTAGCGGCATGATTTAAGCTATTTTGGCTTTTGTTATCTGTTTTGGAAACTAAGAGCCATTACTGTCAAATCCCAGCAGTATGTGGACAGGTGAAAGAAGACATCAAGCCAAAGCCGAAGGGGAATCTACAGAAGATTGTTTTGGCAACTGTTTGAGCCTGCTGGAAGCTCTTTCAATCAGCCTAGAATTAGTTCACAAATTTGCATTATTTTCATAAAAAAATGCATGTTAAAATGCAGCATTTGCATTGTTGCTTCATAATTCTCCAATATTGGAAGGGGATGACAGAAATAACTCGTAATAATAGCACACGTCTGATGCATTATCAATGCCTTCTTCTTTTTTTATTTCTTTTTTTTTTGGCATAATTCAGGGAATTTGTAAGATTTCTAAATTGCTTAGGGCACAAGTCTTTGCAGGCAATGATGTCTATTTTTTCAGTACTGAAAGCATCATACGTGTAAGTACAAGCGATATATCTGAACAGATAAAACTTATCCATATCAAAGTCATTATTGCTAGCCTGAATGGGATTACAGTTGAAATGATTTCAACAAAAGTTTATTATTGCTAACCATGGAATTGAGATTGAAGCATTATGAAACATAATGCATTTGCTTGAGCCGCTGTTGGGAGCCAAAGTTTAAAGTGTGCTTCGCAATCATTGTGTGGATGGGCGAGGACACCGACGGGAGTGAATAGAGATGGTAATCTGAAATTCAGAACAAGTTTTTATGAGGTAATGCAATTCCTCTCTGAATTCATCCAAATTTAGAGAGCTTTTATTTTACGTCGACTTCGCTTGGTAGGAAAGATAGAAAATTGAAAAGAAAGGAAATATCAAGAAGAGAAAAATAGGAAGATGAAAAATAAAATTACTTTTCTTTTAGTATGCTTGATAAAAAAGATAGAAAAATTAATGAAAAAATTAATTTTTTTTTCCTTTTATTGGTTAATAAAAGAGAAAAATAAGAAGAAAGAAAATTAATCTAATATACTTTTATTATTATGCCCTTTATTTAGTATGCTAATGAGTAATAGTATTATATGTTAGAATATTTTTTATAATGAATGATATATAAGTATTTTTACCTTTAATTAATCAATTAGACTTACATTATTTTCTCTCCAATTTTCTTTTTAAATTTGAAGAGATTTTAAATATAAAGTATAAAAGAAAACATCCATCTTTTCAATTTTATTTCCTCTCAAATTTCTTCCTCTCAAATTTCTTTCCAATCAACCATTTCAAAATTTATTTTTTCTACACTTTTCTCTTCTAATTTCTTCATCTCTCTACTTTTCTCTTCTACTAAGCAAACTAATTAATGCGCCTATGCTCCTTTCAGACGATTCACGCTCAGGGAGAAGACACCAGGGTTTTGGATTAGTTGACTTTGACTACGAACCTTTACTAGTTTGACATTATTTCCCCTTTTCTTCAAAAGCAGGGTGATTGGATGCCCAATATGCCCTTAAAGTTATATTGATTAAATTTATTATTTTGTTTTAGTGAAATTTATTACTCCATTTAGGTAGGAAGGCTGTTCCCACCAGATAAAATCTGTTTTGTATCCCTCCTCAACCCCCCAACACAAAAAAAAAAAAAAAAGGCTTCTGTACTACCAAATAAAAGATAAACTTTGCCGGTAACTCAACAAAAACAATAATAAAAGAGCAGATCCAAATCAATTGGAGGATACGAATACTAAAAATTGAAATCAAATATTCAGATACTGAAGCTTTTCTTATTTCAATAATAATATACTGCCCATGGTTTTTAGTATTTCAATGGGGGCTGCTCTTGTAAAAAGACATGGAAGAGGGAAGGAACCCGAACAAATACTTCACATAAGTACTCTGAGTTCAGAAGTTCTAGCAATCAACCCCGTAAGCAAGTTCCTGAAATAACCAAAAGCGAATAGAGAAGTTGTCCGATTAGATATGATTGCTCACATTGCCTACTTAATAGTGGAATGCTAGTAAGAAAGCAGAGTAAACGGCAAAAAGGGAGTGGGAGTACTCAGAGTGAATGTTCGACTCACTAGAGGTAGAGGGTATAAACCACATTATAATGCTGATGATGAGAACTGTTGAACTGCAATTGGTAGCCATTCTTTAAAATATGACTGGCAATCGGCCTCTGCCTGAGAGACAGCTCCGAGAGGAGTAATAGTAATCTGAAACGAAGTTTTGGGTATATCGTCAATTACAAGCTATTTAATAAAAAGAAGTTGCATCAGGTTGAGCAAAGATGCTTACATATCCTTCCTGAAGAGATCGCTTATCTGTATCTTCGTCATCAATTACGGCCTCTTTCACCTGCAAAGATTGAAATTCAATTTCAAAATCAAGCAAGATTTTAGATTTGAGAGATGAATGCCCTTCCCATCAGACTTTCAGATGAGGTATTGGGCTTCCAACTTATTCACAACAAGCAATGCAGAATCAGGTCTCAATTTACATCCTTTACATGATTTTCCAGCTTAATAATACCTAAGAAGCCCTCCAGGTAGAAGTTTTAAAACTTTCTCTTCAAAGTAGCCATCTTCTTATGACATAGTTTGATGTGAACAAAAGCCAAGCAAAAGAAAAATGTTTAAAGAACATTGCATAAGCAGAGGAAAACCAACTTGAAGAATAGAAATTAAAAACAAATATACCAAGAAAATAAGATCACCTCTCTTCTGAACAAGAGATTTCCTCCTGCTGCTGTGATTGTATCAGTTTCTATTCTTGCTGACAAATCTAACTCCATTTCCATCGTTGATAACACTTTTCCTCCTCGTCTATCAGAAGTAACCTGTCTCCACCCCATTTTGAATATACTTTTCCCCTGTCTAGTTAGCTTGTATCCCTTTTTGAGTAAGAAGAAACAGCCAAAATAATCATTATAAAAACATCCAGAGTAAATGCCTTGGTAGAATTAATTAATATTATGTAGTAGATGCTAGTAAGAAAAGTACTACAGAAAAAGCAAATAATGATCATCACCAGACCTTCTATAGTAAAGTTCAAAATCGGGGGATTTAGACAAAATAAAATCACTTGAAACAGAGAGATTTAAGACCTCTAGACAGACAAAAAGAGAACAATTAATTGAGAAAGAAAATTCATTGAGACATAAAATCAGCCTGCCATGCAAATATCTTAACTTTGCCCGTCCTTTCTAAATTGAAACAGGAAATGAAACCCTTAACCATTTCGTTTAACCTAGCATTTCCCATCATATCATACATGGTACATATATTCTTAAGTCATTGTAATTCATAGAAACCTAAGAGAAAAGTTTGTATGTGTTATCAAACAAGCAACCACCGTGAACAAGGTTCGAAATTGATAATGCACGCAGCAGATTTGGAAGCAACTAACTGGCAGAAACAAAGTGGAAAGCCCAAAAGAAAACAGGACAAAGCTGAACTTTTGCCCAAAAGAAAACAGGACAAAGCTGACCTTTTGCCTACTAAAGGCGAGGTCCTTTTAAAAGAAAATTTAAGATGCCAATTTATTAACCAATTCCAACAAGTTCTCAAACTGCAATTAACGGGAATAATTAGACATAAACATAATTCGTGGAACGTGGAATCTAATCGACAAAACTACAGCACGGAAAAATAAATTTGAGGAGTAAAATGCCTGTGCTAGAAGTACAAAGACGAAGGATGAAACATTCAAGAAAATATATGGTCAGACAATGTCGAATTCCAGCCTAAAATGCTGGACTGATGAGATTAAAAAATGCTGAAATACACAAAAATCAGGACAGATAGAGGCAAAAGTGAGCATAAAGAGCCAAAGGGCTTTTTGAGCAAACAGCATCTCTTTAAAATGCTAGAACTAAACACACACCACTCAATCTAAACCTACACAAAACATCTAGCAGACTGACCATATCAGAATTGATAGCCTATTGGTTAGACATTAGGTGTCTAATAGACAGGGACTAGATGCACAAAAGTTCATGTATACAGTGCAGAATTGTTCGCAATCTAATTTGAAATTTACCTTGTGGTTGGCAATATCTGTTGGCAGATCTACATTCAAAAAGCCGTTTAGAGGATAAGTTTTATTCTTAATCTCAGCTAGTATTGCAATGAAGATTGGCAAGCAAGCCTCAGCAGCAAGGTTATAGTCATCAACACTGCTCCGACCTCCAATCCTGAAATTCCAAACCAAGAATATTCACGTAGTATACTTATACATACTAGAGTACAAACTGCAGACTAGTATTAACGATCCATTTTTACGAGCACACTGTGATGAAAACTAGATTTCCTTTGAAAACTATATATACATAGTACATACCAGTCATATGATACAGAGACAGCAGGTACATCATTGAAGAAGGCTTCACGAGCACCAGCAACCGTGCCAGAGTAGACACTGATTCAAATAACAGGCCAAATCAGTCACACAATTTCCAAAAACTTACTTTCCATATAGAATCACTACCTAAGCTGTAGCATTTACAACAATGATACAGGTACAGAATTAATGACTATGAAATAACAAGCTAACTAATTATACAGAAGCCGTAGAGAGAAGATAAAAAAGATTGCTAACATATGATAACCACAGTTGCTGCCCATGTTAATGCCACTGATGACCTGCATATGTAATACGAGAAAGTTAACAACCAGCAACACAATCTAAACGCAATGAACAATAAATTTTTAGGAAGAAGACAAGCCATTTCTTTCCCAAACCACATTGTCTCAAAAAAGAAAGGATTAAATAGAGTTGACCATCGTCCTCAAATGTGCACAACACAGAGATCACTTGACCCAAAGTACTATAAGTTTAATGCAAGACACTTCTATAACAATATATCTCAAGATACCCAGATTACTACCAGATCAGGAATTGAGGGGAAGAGTGCTTCTGAGATACCCAAAGAAGTACAATCTGCTGGAGTTCCTGCAGAGTACAATAACATTATTGAAATTATTGTAATCATATGTCCAATAAATTGACATAAATCTTTCAGCAGCAAATTCAATGTAAACTGAACAGAGTAAAACAAACCAGAAACAGCATAAGCCGTCGCTCCATCGATATGCACTTGCTTTGCAGAAATAGGGTGACGCCATGTGATGCTATGACTAACAGCTGATTTCTCCCTGAGATATAACATAAAAAGAAACACTTTTTAGAAAGAAAAATGTAAACTTTATAAAGCAAAGTTAACAAGGACCACGACGACCCTATTATTTACAGAAACTGCCACTAAATTTGATCAAACAGATGTGAATTGCGATAATAAACAGAAAAGAAGTCAAAACAATGATCAGCCGAGAATCAGAAGTGTGGAAGTACATATAAGCGTAGGCAAATATGAATACTGAAAGAAAAGACTGAAGAAATGTAGTAGTACAGCTAGTTACATACGAATCAGGAGCGCAAACGAGGACGCGAAAACGGTTGGAGGAGACGAGGACGCGGACGAGAGCGCGGAGGCCGGGAGCATCGATTCCGTCGTCGTTTGTGACCATCACGGTCGGCTTGTCATCGTCGTTGTTAGTAGATTTATTCTCCATTTTCGACCGACGACTACAACAAAAAACAAGGCAATATAAAGTTTAAAATATACAATAATTGTACCGATACACTATTTTTATAGCCAGGGATACAGTTATTCCGTTACCATTACATGGGGTGGGGGGTGTGTGGGGGAGAACGGTTCGGTTCGTTATGGATATTACGGTTTTAATATCATAACGTTTTGGTTCGGTTTGATTTTGATATTTTTACAAGTTTTTGAATAGTTAAAGTTCATTTAATTTTGGATATCTATTCTTTTATAAAAGCCAAAAATAATATTATAGAAACTTAAGATCATTTAATTTTGAATTTTTATTCTTTTATAAAAATCTAAATAAGATTATAAAAATTTTGGATCCTTTAATTTTGGGTCAATAAAATCAAATATTTTTTTAAAATTTTAGTTCATTGGACAATTCGGTTCAATTCGATTTTTATTTGGACTATTCGAATTCCATATAAATAATAAAAATCCTAATTGAATTACCGGTTCGGTTCGATTATCGATTTTTTCGAGTTTCTTGCACAACCCTAGGGGAAAGAGATAGAGAGCGTTTTGTGCACGTGATACGGGGGAAGTGGGAAGAGAACATTTTTGTGCCTTTTGGAATATATTGATTCAGTGGGAGGAGAATTAAGAATATGCTTACTAGATAAGAGAATTGCAAATTGAAGTTTGCATCTTCCTTCAAATAGTATAATTTTTAGGGGAAAAAAGGGGTAAGTTTACTATTCAAGGTGTTTTAGTTTCATATATATATATTGTTGTGGAAAGTATGTTAATTAAAAATGGAACAAGAAGTAAGTATATCTTAATAAAGGAGAATAAAATGAAGAGAGAGAGAAAGAGATATCAGAAGGAAGAAAGGAAAACGAAAGAAGAGGTCTTCTGATCTTCTGATCTTATTTCTCTTCGTTCTTCAATTTCAATTTATAGACGAAACAATTACTATGCAAACTTTGAAATTTTTGCACATGTGGGCCTCACGGTTTGAAATTTGAAATTTCTGATTGATATTCATCATGTACTATTCATCCTGCATTTTGTCCACTTTCATAACACTCCCCCTTGGACAAATGCCACTATTAAAAATTGGATGTGTACTGTCTCGTTAAAAACCTTAAGTCGGAAAAACCCAGTGGGAAAAAATCGAACATAAGGGAAAAAGAGTACAATACAATTAAGTCCATCTAATATGTCTTCAGGACAATCTATTTGTCTTCATGACAATATAGGTAGGCCTACTTCAGTGGCCTAATTTGACGTGCTATTACTGCCTCATTAAAAACCTTAAGCCGGAAAAACCCAGTGGGACAAAAACCGGACAGAAGGAAAAAAGAGTACAGTGCACTTATGTCCATAATCGCTCCCCCTGAAATAAAACAAATTGCTACTTCTAGAGCATCTAAACATTTCCACTTCTGGGGAATTCAATCTTGCATTTTACTGACTCGCTACATACCAATGCCATAAACTAATTTCTCAAATGTTGATGTTGGCAAAGATTTGGTAAATAAATCTGCAAGATTATCGACGGAGCGAATCTGTTTAACATCAACTTGTCGACTTTCTTGGAGTTCATGAGTATAGAAATATTTTGGCGAGATGTGCTTGGTCTTATCACATTTAATATATCCTCCCCTGACTTGCGCAACACAAGCAGCATTATCCTCATAAATTATAGTGGGAGAATCTATCACCGGTTTGAATCCACTAGCATTATACTGTCTTCAGGACAATATATCATAGATCTTAACCAAACACACCTCTTCCGGCCTCATAGAGGGAAATAATTTCAGAGTGGTTGGAAGATGTTGCAACAAGTGTTTGCTTAGTGGAACGCCAAGAAATGGCAGTATCATTATAGCAAAATAGATAACCGGTTTGGGAGCGAGCTTTGTGCGGATCAGATTTATATCCAGTATCAGCATAACCTACTAAACCAGAGTTAGTAGTATTCTTAGAATAGAATAACCCCAAATCAATGGTTCCTCGGAGATAACGGAAGATATGTTTAATCTCATTCCAATGTCTCCGGGTTGGCTCAGAACTGAAACGTGCCAACAAATTTACCGCAAAAGCGATATCTGGTCTCGTGCACTGTGCCAAGTACATCAAAGCCCCGATTGCATTGAGGTATGGTACTTCAGGACCAAGTATATCCTCACCAGATTCTTTAGGACGAAACGGGTCCTTTTGGGGGTCAAGAGACCTTACAACCATAGGGGTGCTCAATGGGTAAGCCTTATCCATGTTAAAACGTCTAAGCAATCTTTTAGTGTATTCTGACTGATGGACAAGTATTCCATTCTTTTTGTACTCAAGCTCTAGACCAAGGCATAGTTTGGTTTTACCCAAATCTTTAACCTCAAACTCCTTTTCAAATATTCAGCAGTTTCAGATAACTCTTCAGGAATCCCAATTAAATTCATGTCGTCGACATAAACTGCTATAATAGCAAATCCGGTTTTAGATCTTTTAATAAACACTCATGGGCAGATGGGATCATTTATGTACCCTTCCTTAGTCAGGTATTCACTTAAACGTTGGTACCACATGCGGCCGGATTGCTTTAACCCATATAAAGATCTTTGCAACTTTATTGAGAATAGGTTGCGGGGAGTGCATGCTTCAAGCATTTTGAAACCTTCGGGAATTTTCATATAGATATTGGAATCTAATGAACCATATAAGTATGCCGTCACAACGTCCATAAGACGCATTTCAAAATTTTCTTGGGCAACCCAACTTATAAGGAAACGAAAGGTAACTATATCCACTACTGGTGAATATGTTTCATCATAATCTATCCCAAGTCTCTGCAGGAAACCTTGGGCTACGAGTCGGGCTTTATACCTCACGATCTCGTTTTTCTTATTTAGTTTCCGGACAAAGACCCATTTGTATCCAACAAGTTTTACATTGTCGGGGGTTTTAATAATAGGCCCAAAAACATTACGATTGGCAAGGGAAGTTAATTCAGTTTGGATTGCTTCCTCCCATTTAGGGTAATCTTGCCTATGACGGCGGTTATAGACCGAGGTTCATAATCATCATTCATAATCTCATGAGCAACTAAGAGAGCAAATGCATCATTGATGATTATCTCATTTCGATCCCATATCTCATTATGATAACTGATGGAAATTTCAGTATTCCCAAGGTTGGTGATCTTTTCATGGGTTTGTACCACTTCAGGGGCAATATGCTCATGAACTTGTGCCACTTCAGAGGCAATATGCTCTCTTTGAATATTATGTTGTGGCACTTCAGGTGCAATTTACTTTCCTCGAGAAATATTAATGTGCTCATCTGGAGCAGAATTATGCTCATCTGGAGCAGATTCTAAATTCCTCCCCCTTCTTTTTCAAGGAATAATGTCTTTTGATCCCATCGGTCTACCACGCTTCAGGCGCGGGACATTTAGATCCATTTCGGGTGGTTCTACAGGAACATTTATCCTAGCTGGAACATTCGCAACTGGGATATGAGACTTTGTAACTTTAGCAGTCTCATTAAATGCATCAGGCATTTAATTTGCAATAGCTTGTAAATGGATCAATCGTTGCACCTCATTTTCACATTCAGGTGTTCTTGGGTCTAAATGAGACAAACTTTTCTCATTCCATGAGAAAATCTCTACATTTTTCTGCTTTCCATATGTGGAAGCTTTTGGTATCCCAAGTGATGGGAATACTGTCTCATCAAAATGACAATTCGCAAATCTAGCGATAAATAAATCACCCGTCAATGGTTCAAGGAACCGAATAATAGACGGTGAATCAAACCCAACATAAATGCCCAAAAGGCGTTGGGGACCCATTTTGGTCCTTTGCGGTGGTGCTACAGGTACTTGTACCGCGCAACCAAAGGTGCGAATATATGAAATGTCTGGCTCCTGGCCCAAGACTAACTGAAAGGGGGGAATATAAATGAGAAGTGGTGTGGCGCAATTTAATTAAAGATGCAGCATGTAAAACAGCATGACCCCATGCTGAGGATGAGAGGTTTGTCCTCATCAACAAAGTTCACATTGCGCGTTGATAATAGGCAAACTTGGGACCATCTGCAAGATGCATCCACTAGTATCATGAAATATCTAAACGGTCCACTTGCAGGCTGAATCGGCCCACAGATATCACCCTGGATTCTTTGCAAGAATGAAGGGGATTCATAATCAACCTTTGTCGTGAAAGGTTTAGTAATGAGCTTTCCTTGTGAACAAGATTCACAAATGTAATCTTTGGACAACAACACCTTTGTATCTTTTAAAGGGTGTCCACGAGTATTTTTAAGGATTCTTTGCATCATTGTAGCTCTTGGATGACCAAGGCGATCATGCCAAAGTCCGAACACATCAGGGTTCATTAGTTTCCAGGGCATCGTAGCATATGATTCTATAGCTCGTATTGGAACAAAATATAATCCCATACTAGAAGCTTCCAGCTTCTCATGGATGGTCTTCTAGCCCATCCAGTAGGAAGTGATGCAAAGAAATTCCTTATTTTGCTCATTAACTGTTTCTAAATGGTACCCATTACGGCGTACATCTTTGTAGCTAAGTAGATTTCTTTTTTATCTACCGCTCAACAATGCATCTTCAAGATACAATGTTGTGCCATTTGGCAAAATAACTGTGGCAGTTCCATAGCCATCTATAATATTAACAGGACCAGATATTGTCTGAACATTTGCCTTGCGCAATGTCACATTTGAGAAAAAGTGTTTGCTACAAAGTATAGTATGCGTTATAGCACTATCAAGCAAACATATATCTTCATTTTTCTCAATGTGTCCCATTTGCATTTATCTTGACAACTTCAGGTGTCAAGTTCCGTAAAATTTAACAAATTAATAATATGATGCAAAATATAAACTAACAAATATGGAATAAAAGATATAAACCAACAAATTTAACAAATATGGAATAAACCAACAAATATGGATATTGTCTGCTTTGGTACGTCAGGACCTCATGGATTTTGATGACCATATTTATTTAATATCTTCCTTGGTAACATAATTATCCAAGGGTATGGCAAAATATAGATGAAAACCCTCAGGATCTATTTCTGGGGACTTATTATTTTCATCAACATTATAAAAAGAAATCAGAAACCTCAAAAGGTTTTTCATTGCCAAGAATATGATAATTTTCATTGACCAAAACCTTATTGACTTCAGCATCAGTCTCAGTTAGGTTAATGGCATGGGTCTCAACATGCTTGTTATTATCCTTCTGGGATGCTTGGTATAGATCAACCAAATGTCTGGCCGTACGACAGGTACGTGACCAATGACCAGTCATTCCACAACGATGACAGGTACTATCATCATGCTTCTTCATGGGCTTTTTACCTTTAGGGTTATGTGGGGAGTTATTTATATTACGGTTAAATCTCCCACTACCCTTACGGAAAAAATTCCCATGCCTGCGCTCACGGCCTCTAGGATGGCCAACATTCTTACTTGAGCCGGCATTTGCTTCAGGAAATGCCTTAGAGCTAGCAGGTCTTAAATCATGATTTTTGAGCAGCAACTCATTTGTTTGTTCTGCAGTCAACAGGACTGAGATCAATTCAGAATATGTTTTAAACTGGCGCTGCCGGTATTGCTGTTGCAATACAATATTCGAAGCATGAAAGGTGGAGAATGTTTTCTCTAAAAGCTCAACCTCAATAAGCTTAACACCACAAAATTCAAGCCGTGATACAATATCATATAATACCGAATTATAATCGGACACGGACTTGAAATCCTGCAACCTCAGATGTTGCCAATCATATTGTGCTTGAGGGAGGATGACAGTTTTGGTATGATCATACCACTCTTTCAATCTTGTTCACAAGATCAAGGGATCTCGGACAGATAGATATTGAACTTTTAGGCTATCACTTAGATGCCGACGGATAAAAATCAAAGCATTTGCCTTATCTTTATCATTAGCATTTCCATTTTCACCAAAGGTAGCTGCAAGACCTTGGCCTTGGAGATGTAGTTCAATATCGAGACACCATGACAAATAGTTATTACCACTTACATCCAAAATTTGGAATTTGGGCTTTTCAATATTTGCCATAATTCTGAAATGAATGGTCTCAATTAGATTGACAACTTCTTGTGTCAAAATTAGGTTGACAACTTCTGGTGTCAAAAATAAAATAACCAGATCCAATTTGACAACTTCAGGTTGTGATATGAAATTTTGCACAACTTCCGGTTGTGATATAAAGGAAAATATTCTCAATATTAGTATGACAGCTTCTGGTGTCACCCAGCATAAAATAAATCGTAACCCTTGAGATTAAAATCAATAGGGTTTAACTTATCAAGAATAACATATATTAGTATAATGGAAATAAGGAATCAAAACAAAATAATTTGAATAAAAATAAGTATGAAGATCTGACCTTCCGCCATAGAATCAAACCTTAAGAGAGCTTCCTCGTGCTGATAACGTGTTGTAGAAAGTATGTTAATTAAAAATGGAACAAGAAGCAAGTATATCTGAACAAAGGAGAATAAAATGAAGAGAGAGAGAAAGAGATATCAGAAGGAAGAAAGGAAAACGAAAGAAGAGATCTTCTGATCTTCTGATCTTATTTCTCTTCGTTCTTCAATTTCAATTTATAGACGAAACAATTACTATGCAAACTTTGAAATTTTTGCATATGTGGGCCCCACGGTTTGAATATTTTATACATAAATAGTAATATGCACTATTCATCGATAGTGATATGTACTATTTATCCTGCAAATTTGATATGCACTATTCATCCTGCATTTCATCCACTTTCATAACATATATATATATATATAGCACTTTTTAGGGAAGTTTTATACTATTGTCATTTCATTTTGTTAAATTTGTTAGATGTTAGATTGTAGAATTAGTTGTGTCTCAAACTCTATTCGTTAAAATTTATATGTACCTAATAGTGAATCGAGATTTTGGTTGGGGCAGTGCAGTGGCCCAAAAGGGGAAAAAATATTTGACTTGGGCCGGTGTTAGATTCACTTGAATTTTGGTCATTGGTCCATTGTCCAATTCAACAAGCTATGATGGTCCATTTACAAGTTCAAAAGGTTTCTTATTATATGTGCTCTATGATCTCTCTGGATTTTATCGAAGAAAACAAAATGATCTGCACTAAAATCATACTATAATTAAATAGTAAAAGGTCAGATGAATTTGTATAAGTATGGCTTTTTTTTGGTTGTCGAGTTTTCCGAGGTTCATGTTTGGAAATAAGGTAGAAGACGATGCTGGGCGGTGGTAGCTAGTGTGTGTTGATCAGCATTATCATAAACAATCAATCAAAGAAGCTTGTCACGTTCTTAAATTACTAAGAAATGTTAAACCCATTGTTAATTTACGAAGTTTCTAGCAATTAACTTGAAGGGGAAGATTAGAAAAGTCTTGAATTTGCTCAAAGGAAAACGAATTTATAATATGATGATTTGGGATTAGATTCTCTTATTAATGACATTAATCAGTCCGATTGAACTCAACAATGGGGATTCGTATATTATATGCTAAACCAGAATAGAATGAAATTTTAAGTGGTTTTTGTCCAATCACGTGCGGAGTTACTGTCACGAGCACCAAAAAAAGCATATGTTGGAAGAATAAATATCTGAAGTTAAGAGCAAATTGTTTACGGAGCATTTGGCCATTTGGGTACTTCTTCTAGTAGTTTAGTTCACTTTGTATACGTAGGAATTGCCCTAGCTGTACGTAACATCATGATCATCGGCATTCAAGTAGATCGATCATCCAAGTGCATGCAGCTTTCCCTCGCTTGATTATGCAGAAAACATGGCCAAAAATGGTTCATTAACTACTAATTTTAATCTCAAAGCAAGTGAAGAAAAAAGGTTTAGGATGCTTTCATTCAAGAATGGAAGAAGTTAGTGGGTATAGAGACAATAAACCACCGGGGGTGGTGGCTAGAAACCAGAAATAAGGCCAAAAGCTAGCCCGAAACCGTGAGAGAGCATGCAGCATGTTGTTCCAAGCTTACATGCATGCTGCTGCGTGCCAGTCTGCCAGAAAAGGAAAACCAGAGCATGCGCAAACGATGATGAGCTAGGAAAGCATATATTGCTTTTTCAGGTGCATGAATGTTTGGAGTTTGTTTCAATGATCGATCTTATCCTGTCAGTCGCCATATCACACAACTTAGAAGTCTTATATTCATTTTGATCCACCTCAAGCAGATACATATATGCATCAAAAGCCAGGCAAGGCAAGGAAAACATGGAGCAAATTAACTGGAGACAGCAAATAGCTGCGGCCCTGACTTTAATCCAACACATTCAAAAAAATCATGCTGCAATATTATGTCTCTGGATCCGGCCTTCCATTGAATTCAATATTTTCCCATTACTGGCCACTCGCAAATGTGACCTTAATTCCAAGGAAATACTATATATGGAATTGCCTCTGAACTTCTCGTGGCATCACTTTGTTCCATTAATCTAGCAGGAATCCAGACAGAATTAGATGCACCCAACGGCTGGGTCTATGGACTTTGTTTTGGAATTGGGACCTATAATGCTTTTAATATAAACTCACTACATATGCCAAAATTTACACGTAATGTAGAGGAGTCCTGACTCCTGAGGCATTGTGATCTCAATGGGCCCTAACAGCTTAACCACCAGACATATATAAAGCCGAGCAACTATGGAACATCAATGGCTTAACTTAACTAATTAGCCTTTTAGCTTCAACTTGTCGTTGGCCTTTGAAGTTCCATTGATGTTTGCCACTTCTTGAAGTGCTAATTACTTAATCCTTGATCAAAAAGTTTATCCAAAATTAATTTAATTTAAATAAAAGAGAATGTTCCAACGGATGCCTATCCATTAGGAAGATAACAGAGATTAAATTATTATTATTAAAATAAAAGTAATACTGCATACGTCAGGTATAAAGGTAGCTTTCACGATATGAAAACTATAGAAATTTGCATGAATTACATATATATACTAAAATAGTAAGATTTTTTTCTCTTTCCCATATCAAATACTTCCTCTTTTCATAATATTTGCCGTTTTTTAAAAAATTTTTTATTTTATATTATATGTCATTTTAAGAATTTTAGAGAGTATTAACTATTTTTTTTTCAGTTTTACCCTTCTTCTTCTCTAACTTTAAGTGGGAGACCATTATTTCTCTTAATTAATGAAAAAGAGAATACTTGATATTTATGGGAACAAATGATTTTAATAAAAGAGTAAAGTTGTTATTTTATAATATTTTTTTTAGATATTAGAACTTTTATTATAAATCTTAATATCGGTTTATAATCTTAAAATGATACTCCCTCTGTTCCTATTTAACTGTCTCTTTTTGGTAAACTTATCATAATTTTGACCATTATTTGTGATAAAATTATAAAATTTTTTAAGATAAAATTTGAAAAGTACAAATATTAAACTTTTTAAAATATATTTTTTGAAAATTTAATTATATATATATTTTATAATTAACGATCAAAATTGTGATAAATTTATCAAAAAAAAACAGTTAAATGGAGACCAGAGGGAGAGAAAGTAAATGAAAAGAAGAAAGTAATAAATAGTGTCTGATTTTTGGTCCACATGTCTCATACTTAACCTCAGCCACAAACTATATATATTTCCGTATTCCTTCCGTATTAATTAAAACTGTTCAATGAAAGAAAAGTACAAATCCACAAACTATGGTTGAGCAGTCTAATTGAAGCTACAATGAATCCAACCAACCACCCAACCACGTATTATTAGTCAATAAGTAATAGTAGTAATTATAATAATAAAACCCCATTTAATCCATTTTTTCAACCAAATTATCGTAAGTCTTATAAACCCAAGGCTACCTCGATCAGCACTCCTTGGTTATTGTATTTAATCTTTATTCCAAGTATCACTATTACCATGAAAAATTTCCACTATTCCATTTTAATTTTTTTAGAATTAAATTAATCAGCTAAAACAATGTGTAGTAGATTCTTTTAGAAGGTAGGAATTTTTTGGTAAAAGATTTTAATGCCCTCCAGAGAGAGAGAGAGAGAGAGAGAGAGAATTAATGAATTTTTAATGGTGTCACATATACTAGATCCTTTCGGGTAGTAGACTCGCTGATGATTAGAGGGCCAGCCAACGCACCCAAAAAAAAAAAAGAAAAAAGATAGTAAACCAAAGTACCATTCTTGTTCCTGAATAAAAAAGCTATCACATGATTTTCATGACGCAAAAATCATTTTTTCTTCTTTTTTTTTCAAAAATTGAAAACAATCACATAAATCAACTTGGCCTACAAAAGCCACAAAAAATTTAAAAAAATAAAAAATTTTGGTTGGTCCATGTCTCGCAAGCTGTTGCAGCCAGCAGGGTTAGAGGGGGTGCGGAGAGAGAGAGAGAGAGAGAGAGAGAGGTCTGAGTCAGTTCTCAGTACTTGGGTTTTTTTCTTTTTTAATTTTTACAGCTCGTGATGAGATAGGAAGGGGGAGAATAGAAAGAAGGAGTTGAAAAGGACAGGTTTAGTTTGTCAGGTTGTGCGTAAAAAGTTGGGGCTACTTGGGGCAGAGGCCAAGCCTTGTGAAATCTGTGCCTCGTTGTCCTATGAGATGAGTAGTTAGTTGGCTATTAACCTTAACTCTTGTCTTTTGGACATGTATCCGGTTCTTTCCTCTGTTTGCTTTTGCTCCACATTCATAAAAATAAAAATGGAAATCATAACTTGAAAAATTTCAAGGAAACAATCATTGGTTTCCTCTCCTTTGTTTTCCCTATATATTTTTAGTATTTCTTAAGAGTGATTCTTCTTGTTCTCCTTCTTTCCCTCTTCTTTAAAAGCTTTGTTGGTACTTCAAAACTAGGAATGAATGGTGAAACAAGCTTTGAACAAGAAATGAATGGTGATATCAGCTTGGAACCTGATTGTTCTGAGTTTGTTGAAGTTGATCCTACTGGAAGATATGGAAGGGTAAGTAACTAAATAAAAATGCATACCCTTTTTGGCTAACCTCTGGTTTTTGCTGTCTACATTTAGTTTTTTTTTTTTTTTCTTTCTGTGAATTTAAAGTATGGATTTTGAGTTCCAAAGTTTGTTGCTTTCTGTCTTGCAGTACAATGAAATTCTTGGCAAAGGTGCCTCAAAGACTGTGTATGAATTCTCTCTTGCTTCACTTTCTTGTAAATTCATAATTTGATATCCTGAAGTTTTTGGTCAGTTGGATGATGTTAGTAATTCATTCGTTTTTTTTTTTTTTTCAGTTTCAAGGCTTTTGATGAGTATGAAGGAATTGAGGTAGCATGGAATCAGGTGAAGCTTCATGATTTCCTGCAAAGTTCTGAGGATCTTGAGAGGTTGTACTGTGAAATTCACCTCCTCAAAACCTTGAAACATGAAAACATCATGAAGTTCTACACTTCCTGGGTTGATACTGCTAACAGGAACATCAACTTTGTCACAGAAATGTTCACCTCTGGTACTCTCAGACAGTAAGCATTATGTAGTCTCATATAATTCTGATCAATACTATTTCTCTTTATCTGTCTGTTTTGGGTAAATGAGTCTCCAATATTATCTTGATTAGCGTGTCCTGAATTTTCATGCTTTGGTATAGGTATAGGCTGAAACATAGAAGAGTAAATATTAGAGCTGTGAAGCATTGGTGTCGACAGATTTTGAAAGGTCTTCTCTATCTACATAGTTGTGACCCCCCTGTCATTCACAGAGATCTCAAATGTGATAACATTTTTGTTAATGGGAATCAAGGGGAGGTCAAAATTGGTGATCTTGGCCTTGCTGCAATTCTCCGCAAATCCTATGCTGCTCGATGTGTTGGTATGTTAAACAAAAATTGGAAATTCTTCTTTTAATCATTTGCTTTTTGTATGGCATCATTTTTTTGTATAATAGACTTGCTTCAATTCTCCGCAACAGTATTTCAGTATTAGATCATGCGCTTTTGTTTCTTTCCTTTATTGTACTCAGGAACACCAGAGTTCATGGCTCCGGAGGTGTATGAAGAGGAATATAATGAATTAGTTGACATATATTCTTTTGGGATGTGCATCTTGGAAATGGTCACTTTTGAATATCCATACAGTGAATGCACCCATCCTGCTCAGATCTATAAGAAAGTCATTTCGGTATGAACTATAACTTCTCAAAGGTTTTGCGTTCTTATATCAGATTCAGTCATCTCTAGCACTTATTTTTGACGTTTCTTATATTTTATATAGGGAAAAAAACCAGAAGCTCTGTACAAGGTAAAGGATCCTGAGGTTAGACAATTTGTTGAAAAATGTTTAGCAACTGTATCCTGTAGGCTTACGGCCAGGGAGCTTCTGAGAGATCCTTTTCTTCAAATTGATTATTATGGATCTGATTTGAGACCAATGGAGTACCGAAGAGACTGTTATGATGCACGGCCTCTTGTGAGACAACCCTTTTATGATATTCACCATAGTAACAGCAGCTCTTTGATCAATGGATACGCCAATTATCTTGGTTATGCACCTGAGTATGATATGGGTTACCATTCTCTTGAATATGAAACAAGTGAAATCGATCTCTTCAATAGTCAAGAAGATGGGCATTTAGGAGATGTTGACCTTAAAATCAAGGGCAAGAGGCGGGAAGATGATGGCATCTTTTTGAGGCTCAGAATTGCAGATAAAGAAGGTTAGAGCTCTTAACTATCTCCTTCTAATATTCTTATTCTCCCGCATGTTCCATTTTTAGCATTGATTAATGAAAATAGAGAATAATTTTAGATATCTGCTGGACTTCAGAGTTGTAAATTTTATTTCTTTTCTACATTTCAAGTCTAGGTTTAATTGTATACTTGTGCTTCTGTTCTTCATTCCTGTTACAAAATTTAATTCTTTTGTGCAGGTCGCATTCGGAACATCTACTTCCCCTTTGACATTGAGTCTGACACAGCATTAACTGTTGCAGCTGAAATGGTTTCTGAGCTTGATATAACTGACCAAGATGTTTCAAAAATAGCAGATATGATTGATGGTGAAATTGCTTCCTTAGTACCAGAATGGAAGGGGGGATCAGGCATAGATGAAAATTCGCAATGCATGAGTTCAAGTTTTTGTCAAAATTGTGCTTCAAATGGTAATTTGTCAGGTTATGTATCATCAAGTACTGCAGGTTCCAAGAATCTGCAAGTTCTTCAGTGCTCAAAACATGGGTGTACTGCAGTCCACGGCCGTTTTGAAGAGATTACATACCAAGTTGAAGGGCCGGAGCAATGTGTTTCAGAAGGTGCTATGGCTTCATTAAGCCAACCAGATGGCATTCATTATGCTGACATTTGGGCTCAGCGAGAAGGACGAGAACTAATTTCACAAGGTCCAAAGGATATCCACTGCAATGAGGCAAATGAGACATCAGACCAGTCAATTTATGGAAAGGAGGAGAAAATTATAAGCATAGATTGTCATAGTGATTCTAATCCTAGGAACTCTTTCTCTGCCTACCATTCAGTGGATTCTGGTTTCTTGGATGATTATGAGAATGAGATTAGGCAAGAGCTAAGATGGCTCAAAGCCAAGTATCTAATGCAACTGAGGGAACTTAGAGACCAACAATTAGGAGTCAGATTGCAATCTCCAAGCATGACTCAAAGTTTTAATGATTTGGAGGAAAACAAAGATGACAAAGCTTCAACGCCTTCAAGAGTAGCATCACCTAGGAGTGAAAGCAATGGACCTCTCCTGAAACCATTACTATCTGGAAAGCATCTTACTTCATATTTTCCTATCGCTGCTGAGAAAAAATGTACCAGTTTTGCAAGCCGAGGACTCCAAAATTCTAAGGCAATTAATGGTTCTTGTAACCCTGAGACGGTAGCTACTGCGAAGACTTTCTACACAGGAGTGTTGCTTCCACACCCTCTTCACAGGGCTTCTTCCCTTCCGGTCGATGCTGTAGATGTCTAGAGGTTGCTGAATTCTCTAATTGACCAGGTTCGCATGCCACACCTTCAAACCATTTACAGGCTGACTCACTCCATAGTTAAAAAGCAAACGCAGTTGACATTTGTTTTGCGAAGAGAGATTTAACCTTTTCATAGCTTGTAGGTGTCCAAGAGTGATCACTTGAGTGTGTGAAAATCAAGTTGTTGTACATCACCGCGCTTACATTTTAAAGTATGAAAGGTTTCGCAAAGTTTTATCTAAACCAAGCAGAAGGGAGATCCTCTTATCCTCATGGATGCATTGCCTATTGAAAGAGAGACACGCAGCAAAGATATAGGAAAATGTGCTTAAATTCTGCTTCAAAACTTGTGAGAAATGCAACTCCCTCAGAATCCGTCGTCTGAAAGAATGCCTGTGAGAAGGGCATTCTCCCAACTGCCCATGCAGATGTACATTTAATATTGGATCCCTTTTTTTCTGAGGATTATAATATTGAATCCCTATATCCACATCTCTCCACAGAAATTTCAATTCCAAGGCTATAAACTTTTAAAAGGCGTATAGCTCCTAAAAACCTGCAACCACAGATGACAGATCATCTGTGGAGTCCATTACCATCCCCTACGGTCCCCAGCCTTTGTTTTTCTTATTTCTTTTATAAAAGTTAAACCATTGCCCAACTATGGGTCATTTTCTGAGAACAAAAAGGTAGGATGGTCCAAAGAAGTTTGATGGGTTTTCTGTGGCTCAACAGTCGAGTGTATATCACTAGACCTAACTCCGGCGCCATGTGACCATCTGCGTGTACAACTTGCCAACTTGAGATATTTAAAGTGGCATGAGGCTGATTTTACTTAAAAACTACAGGATGCAGCCACAAGCTACAAGCTCCCCGGCCTGTCTGTGCCTTCTATAATTACTGTGGATTTTCACTTTTCAGCTTCATGCGCAAAGCTCAAACCATTTGCATGTTTTGCGTCCACCCACTAACTTAACATACGCGTTCCAGAGTGATTTTCCAATTTCGTCAAAGAGTAAACAGTAAATTAGACATTTGGATACAAACCCTAATTATGGAGTGCAGTTTATAGATGTGAGTATGTGGCTAGTGACAGTGAATTGAATCCCTCGTCTGCCCACGAGACCGGAAAAACTGGAGAAAGTTAGTTGATGGCAGAAAAGTGCTTTAAATTACACGTATACAGTATCCTTTAGTAGTCCCCACTTTAAAGAAGTGTCTTTACGAACAAAGAGACCCTTCCCAGTTCCCACGTTGAATTTAGCAGAAGTTAGAACCAAAAAGCAGGAAAAATGTGAAATCTTTCGTACAAAAAATAGAGGATTACATAATAATTGTACTTTTAAAACTTTGCATTGAATTTTGCCTTGCTTCTGTCTTTCTCAATCAACAGCCTTCCCTTTGTCACTTATTGTGCCACGGCCAATAACTTTTTTAGTCCTTTTCTACGTCACGATGAACTTGGAAGCGTACAAATTCTGCCGCGTCAATGTTTCGTGGGAGATCGAGTCTTCAAAATGCCCATCTTAGACAGCTGTTTATAAATTCTGAAGTATATATTTCTGATCTATTTTGTATTGCTGGAAACCTCACATATATATATACAGTTTTGACTATGCCTAACTATGGTAAAAATAAAACAAATTACAATATCACAGCCTGAGATTGCTCCCAGATAATAGCATGGTATCTGATGATGATTTTTCAGATCAATCAGCTAGAGTTCAGCCTTGATACTTGCTTCAGATGATATTGCTGGGCTAGAGTTCAGCCATGATACTAGCTTCAGGTGATGATATTCCTACATGCCCCCGCAAGAAGGTGGAGCCATCCGCGACACCTATCTTGGATCTTAGGAGAAGAAACCGTAATCGAGCCAGAGATTTGGTAAGTCCATCAGCAAGTTGATCTTTAGTGGAGATGTAGGACACTTGAATGTTGTCAGATTGGACTTGTTGACGAACAAAGTGGTAATCTAGTGCCAGATGTTTCATCCGAGAGTGAAAAACAGGATTTGCACTGAGGTATGTTGCACCAATGTTGTCACAGTGAATTATTGGTTTAGAAGGGAGAGTGATGTGCAGTTCAGACAAGAGATTGCGTATCCAAATGAGCTCAGCTGTAGTATTTGCCAAAGCTCTGTACTCTGCTTCAGTGGATGAGCGTGCTGCTGATCTTTGTTTGGATGATTTCCAGGAGATGGGATTACCGCCTAGGTAAAGGACATAGCCTGTGGTTGAACTTCTATCATCAAGGTTACCAGCCCAATCAGAGTCACTAAAGGCAGAGAGCATTAGCTGGCTGGGTTTCTTTAAAAGGAGACCATGATATAAAGTTCCTTTGAGATATCTTAAAACACGTTTAAGACATGTCCAGTGCCCTTCTGTTGGAGAGTGCATATATTGAGAGAGCTTGCTGACAGAGAAGGCGATATCAGGACGAGTGAGAGAGAGGTACTGAAGAGAGCCAATCACTTTTCGGTATGAAGAAGCATCAGTAGGATTTGTCCCATCTTTCAATTTTAGTTGAGCGTTAGTAGCCATAGGAGTTGCAACTGACTTTGCTTCTAGCATATCAAACTTGTCAAGAATTTCTCTGATATACTTGTGTTGAGATAGAAAAATTCCTGTACCATTGTGAATGACTTCAACACCTAAGAAAAAATTAAGACAACCAAGATCCTTGAGAGAGAATCGATTAGCTAGTTGTCTTTGAAAATTTTTTAGGGCAGGTTGATCATTCCCTGTGATTAACAAGTCATCCACATAAACTAGGAAATATAGAAGCACAGAGTCTCGAGCATAAACAAACAAGGATGCATCACTGACTGAATTGGTAAAGCCGTAACTGATTAAAAAGTTGCTGAGCTCTTTGTACCAAGCTCTTGGAGCTTGTTTGAGACCATAAATTGCCTTGTTCAGTTTACACACAAATGTGGGAAAATCAGAATTAATAAAACCTCTCGGTTGCTCCATGAATACCTCATCAATGAGAGAACCTTGTAAAAAGGCATTGTTGACATCAAGTTGTAGAATGGGCCAATTGTTGAAAAGGGCGATGCACAACACAATCCGAATTGTTGTTGGCTTAACAACTGGACTAAAGGTATCGTGAAAATCAATGCCAGGTCGTTGATGAAAGCCTTTAGCAACAAGCCGTGCCTTATAGCGGTCAATGGAGCCATCAGAATTTCGTTTAATTCGGAACACCCACTTGCAGCCCACAACATTCTGATTAGTGGAAGAAGGAACAAGTGTCCAGGTTTGATTTTTAACCAATGCATTAAACTCATCAGCCATAGCTTGTCTCCATTGTTGGTCTTTAAGAGCCTGTGTAACACATGTAGGTTCAAGAGGAGAGGGAAGAGGATGTTTGGAGGCAAGAAAAATTTTCTTTGGTTTGTAGATGTTATTTTGAGATCGAGTGACCATGGGATGATTTCGAGTTAGAGGGGGTGGTGGAGCAGAAATATTAGAAGATGGTAATGGAGAGGCATTACCTGATGAATTTTCTGATAACGGGGATGACTGCAAATTGAAGGTCGGATCAATAATGGATGAAGAACATGATAAATTCTCCTTTAATGGTGCTTGAAAGAATGTTGGTTGTAGGGCAGCAGTCCATTGCTTGAGCATGGCATCAGGGACCTGTGAGGAGTTTGAAACAATTGAAGGATATGGGAACACAGTTTCATGAAAGACAACATGACGAGATACAAAAATACGATTAGAGATGGGTTCAAGACACTTGTAAGCACTTTGAGTGGTAGAGTAACCAAGAAAGATGCATGGTTTGGATTTGGGAAGAATTTTGTGAATATTATATGGTTTAAGCCATGGATAGCAAAGGCAACCGAAGACTTTAAGTTTGGAAAGATTGGGATTTTTGTGAAACAAGGCTACATAGGGAGACTTGAGATTGAGTATTGGAGTGGACAGTCTATTGATGAGATAGACAGCAGCTTGAAAGGCATGAGACCAAAAGGATAAAGGTAATTTAGCATGATGTAAAAGAGTGAGTCCTGTTTCAACAATGTGGCGGTGTCGTCTTTCGGCTGTGCCATTATGTTCAGGTGTATGAGGAGGAGTGGTTAGATGAGAGATGCCATTTTCATTGAGAAATGAAGTAAGTTTGGTGAATTCACCACCATTATCCGAATACACTGTCTTGATTGTAGTGTCAAAAGCATTTTCAACAAGTGCCTTGAAAGATGGAAACAACTTGAACACATCAGATTTGGTTCGAAGAGGAAAAAGCCAAATAAACTTAGTAAAATGATCAATAAATGTAACATAAAAGCGAAAACCATCCATGGAAGTGATATGAGATGGTCCCCAAACATCGGTGTAAATTAGTTCTAATGGTTTAGAGCTAGTCAAAGTGGAATAATGGAAGGGCAATTTGTGACTTTTATTACAATGACAAGAATCACAAACAGAAGGCTTATTGGAGAGACTAAGGTTTGGATAAAAGGATTTTAACATAAGATATAAAATTTTAGAAGATGGATGACCAAGTCGATGATGCCACAGATCAAGAGAGACTTTTGTTGTATGGAGAACGATAGCACCATGTGAAGAAGATTTCATGTACTTCGGAAATTCATAAATCCCATCATTGTTTAGACCTTTCATTATTGGTGCCCCCGTGGTCAGATCCTTCACCAAGAAATAAGGATAAAAGAATTCAACCGAAACATTGTTAGTTTTGCAAAATTTGGAAATGGAAACAAGATTTCTTTTCATGCTAGGAACATGTAGAACATTGGATAAATGCAAAGGTTTTGGAGATGTAACAATGGTAGATGAGCCAATGTGATTAATTTTCAAACCTGAGCCGTCACCAACAAGGATTTCATCAGGACCACCATAGTCAGAATATAGAGATAAGTTGCTGAGATCTGTGGTGACATGGTGTGAAGCACCAGTGTCAGCTATCCAATTTGAGTTGGATTTAGGAGAGGCAGTGCTGACATGATTAGCAACGGGGCTGCTGTGAAATGGTTTGGATGATCTGCAAGTTTTGGCTGAATGGCCAACTTTTTCACATAACTGGCATATTAGTTTAGATTGAGAAAATGTAGAAGATTGAGCAGGCTTTCCTTTGGGATAAAAATTTGAGTTACGATGGCCGGATTGAAAGGAATTGCCTCGATTAAAATTACCCCTGTAGTGGAAGTTACCTCTACCTCGTCTGGTGTAGTTGACAGCTATTGTAGAAAGAACTTGAGTATTTTCTTGCTTGAGGAAAGTCTCGTAATCAACAAGTTTATCGTAAAGTTCCTCATAACTGATGGCAGATTCACGTGCACGAATAGCAGTGGTGATTTCCTTGAACTCTGCCCCAAGACCATTGAGAATATAGATAATCAAGTCATCGGCAGCAACTGGAGATTGAGCAAGAGCAAGTTCATCAGCTAGATGCTTCATATAATGCATGTAGTCAGAAATATTGCGGCCTTCTTGAGTAGAAACAGTAAGACGTTTCTTGAGAGACATAACCCTTGATCGGGTTTTGCTGGCAAAGGTTGTGGAAAGAATATCCCAGGCTTCTTTTGAGCTTTTGGTAGTAGCAATCAGTGAGACAATAGATTCAGAGACTGAGGCAACGATGGCATGAAGTAAAAACTTATCCTGGCGTTGCCAATGAGCATAGGCAGGATTTGGTTGAGAATTTCCAGCAACCGAAACCATGGCTGCAGGACAAGGAGTGGTACCATCAAGGTACCCAAGAAGATCATAGCCAGCCAATAGTGAGTGAAATTGAAGCAGCCATGATGGATAATTAGCTTGACTAAGTTTGAGAGGCAATTGAGCGGCTGCATTAATAGAGATAGGACTGGAATTTGAAGAAGATTGAGTAGTGGTAGAGAGATCAGAGGTTGCAGAAGTGTTTGAAGAGGCCATTTGTGGATCGAAGAAAGAGAAAAAGCTGTTAAGCAAAAAGCTCTTGATACCATATAAATTCTGAAGTATATATTTCTGATCTATTTTGTATTGCTGGAAACCTCACATATATATATACAGTTTTGACTATGCCTAACTATGGTAAAAATAAAACAAATTACAATATCACAGCCTGAGATTGCTCCCAGATAATAGCATGGTATCTGATGATGATTTTTCAGATCAATCAGCTAGAGTTCAGCCTTGATACTTGCTTCAGATGATATTGCTGGGCTAGAGTTCAGCCATGATACTAGCTTCAGGTGATGATATTCCTACACTGTTGATGTAATAAAGGGACGGACAGATCAAAGGACATGTTTTTTCAATCAAAGGACAATTTACTCGTTTGGGGAAGAAAACTTGTACATTACGGTGAAATTATAAAGTTTTTGGCGAGAATCCAACGGGAGTAAAATTCAACTCAACAACTTTTACTCATTCTTTCTTGACCAAGAAAATTCTAAGTCTTTGTTAGAATACGCTTGTTTCTAGAGAAATTATTAAATAAGTTCAGTATACCACACCATTCATTCATAGATTTGATTAATAAATTTGTGTTAATTTAAATTTTTTTAAAAAATTAAGAAACTAATTTGATAAAAATTCAATCCTATGTTACCAAAAAAATTTAAAAAATAAATCTTTAAATTTAAGTTATAATTATAATGAGATTTTAATAATTATATAATAATTTTTGAGTTGTCATAATTTTATTGATCAAGCCTATAAATAATGTAATACATCTAACCTACTTAATAATTTTTCTTTTTTTTAAGCTTAAAATTTTTCATTTTTATAGTAATACAAAATACTTTAACTTTGCTATAGGAAAATACAAAATGAGTTCTGAGTTGTGAAGTGTCATGATTTGAAACCCACCCCCCAAACCCCCCCAAAAAAGTGTGTTTCATGACTGGGAAAAGCCCAATAATACAGGCTTGGGGCCCGGACACAACACCTTGAATGCCCAAGAAACGAACCAAGACTTAAAGTGGACAGAGTAACCAAATCCAAATAAAGATTCCGGCCTGTTCCATTATTATTTTATGCTAGTAAAGTTTACTTCTAAGGTAATAACAGGGCAAAGAAAAAAAAAACAGGGCAAAGAAATTTTATCAACGAGGGAAGTTTAAACCTTAAACGTAGTGTATATATGGAATAAGACAGACCAACAGCTGAGCAAACATGACGAGGCTGAATTTACATCATCTAAGACAATTAACAGGGTTAAGCACCAATTCTATTCCCTTGTTCAGAACCACGCAAAGCACTCCAATGTGGTTTCTTTCAAGCAAATTACGCTTTGCAGCAGCCTTTAAGTTCATCAATTGGCCTCAAATATGAGTAATGTTCAACCAATTCCTCTTTTGACAAAGAACAAGTCTCATCTTTTGGGGTCAAGTATACCTCCACACCCTATATTTTAAGAAAGAAAGAAGGTACAAGTCCTCATTAGAAACAAATATGACCAATTTAAATCCAGGACCGGGACATATACGAAGATTTTCTGTCCTCGACAGTACATGCTTACCATGGTTTTCCGGGAACTGCAGATATCTCGCAAAGAATTCAAAGCCTTCTTCACGTCGTCTGTGGTTCTGATCCTAGGCAGATTGCATGCACCTTCAACTGCCACCAGGATGGTTACCTATGAATGAAAAAGGTTTTTAAGGAGACTCTCTCAAGTGCCATCAGAACAGAATTCATGCAATCAAGAAGAGAGAAAAATTGTGAAGCGTACCACCGTGTAGTCCTTGCTTGTAACTTTATGAGCATTTGGAACTAATGGCGTTGTAACTGTAGCTTGAATATTGTTCAGATTTACCTGGGACTCTATGTCAATCATCTCCTTCCTCTTCCTTTCTGCCTCGCCAAGTTGCTCAAGACGCTTTTGAGTGCCTTCAATTCTCCAGAAACGAGTCACCTGTGAGAAAAATTATTGGACCAAATCTCTACAAGTTTCAGAAATTAAAACAGGCAGTCCCAAAGCCGTAAATTATTAGCCTCAAGATATAGATTGACTTACATTTGAATAGGCATAACAAAAATAATCCGAATGGCGCAACAATAAGAGTCTGGCTGTACATTTTTACAAGCAAAAGAACAGAAATAGAATTAACTTCTTCTTCGATGGTATAAACAGCAGATGCATAGAACCATCAGTTTCAGCCATACCAAATAGAGTGCGGCGCCATTGCCAATACGCAAGAATGCCTATCACCACCATTATTATTGTATCCGCCCCACCATCAGCAGAAGGCAGAGGAGCCCCCTCCTGGTAGTAGTCATAGTCATCATCATATTGATTAGGACGCAACCCACCGAATATAATCGGGTAACAAATTAAAGGGAAGGCCGGCTTGGAAGAAGAAAAAGGAGACGACGAAGAAGAAGAGGAAGAAGGAGAACCGTCCATGGGTCCAGAATTCCAGATGGAGAGGCTGCATAAGCCAGCCACGCAAAGCATGACAAAAGAATCAATAACAGGAAAAACTCATTGGGTTTGGATATTTCATCATCATAAACGCCATTGATCGATGGTTTTAAATCTTAAGGGTATTTGAGTTTGACTTTCCAGATCTGTTCTTGTACATGTTTATGTATATGCATGTAACTCCATACAAATTCCTTTTAGAATTGGATCACCATCCAAATCCAAATTACTATACTAATTAGACTGCAATTTGAATTGTTGTTTATAATCCACGCCATCTAATTAACACCGAGACACCGAGTTTAATTAGTGTTTATCTTAAATAGTGGGTACGTACGTAGTAACTTCCAAGCTACTACTTTCCTAAATAAAAAATTTTAAAAAAAATTTTCTTTTTAACTTTTTAGAATTAGTGCCAAATTTCATCCAAACTTCACTGAAAGTGTTTGGTTGTTTTTGGCAAATATAATATAAAAGGCTATTGCACAAGCCGTTGGTTCTTTATAAGGGCATAGCAATCCCCTGTAAGGCCGCAGAAAGCAATCCAATGTGGTTTCCAATTTAAAGCAAATGAGTTTGTTTCATTTATTGGCCTTACAGACAGAGTAATATTCAACCAATTCCTCTTTTGACAAAGAAGAAACAACCAATCTCATCTTTTGGGGTCAAAAACACGTCTACACCCTATACTTTTAGGGTTGAATACCCATAATGGCCCATAAACTATATTACTTTAGATATATTGATCCCTAAACTTTTATTTGAGACATTTATACACCTATATTTTTATTTTGGGACAAATATCAGCCCCTAATTGGATTCCACAAATGGGTTGAAGCCACTCCACGTTAGCCATGGGTGTTTGGGTTTTGGGTATACTAAATAGAAGAAGCTTTTGCGTTCTTCACGTTCACATGGTGTTGCAAGTTTTTTATTTTTCTTTTTTTGTTAAAGAAAGGCCACTATAGATCCTGTTGGTAGTAATTTTGCTTACTTAGTTTTGGAATTTTAGTTCTGGAAATAGGTTGGTATGAATGGTGTAACTTTTTTTTCAATAGAAAGTTTGGTCTTTTTTGGTTCAGAAATATATACGCATGTTACTGGCTCAATCTTTTGTAATGAAGTTGTTGTTTAATGAAGTTGACTTGTATCTATTTGAACCTTTAGAACTTTTATGTGAGTTGACTTCTATTACGAAGAGCATGAGAGAACTTGAAGAACAAAGCAGGGAGAGAGTTTTTGTTTATGAGATGCTATGAAAGAAAGAATGAGGTTAGAGCAAAGCATTTTTTCCAGTCTTTCACGATTTCTATTTTGACTTTGATTTTTGGCTAAAAAAAATTCTATTCAGTCCTATCTTTTTTTTAAAAAAATCTTACCTAAAATGGATTTTAGTAAGTAATTTGTGGGATTTTTTTAATTTTTTAATTTTTTAATTTTTTAATTTTTTAATTTTTAATGTGGGACACACATGCCATGTCATCATAATCTGAAGTGGAAAATACACGTCATCGCAAACTAATAGAGCCGTTTAAATTCTATCCAATTAGGAGCAGATTTGTCCCAAAATAAAAGTGTAGATTTGTAAATGTCCCTAATAAAAATTTAAAGATCAGTATGTCTCAAGTGGTGTAGCTTAGAGGCCATTAGTAAAAAAAAAAAGAACGTACAAGTCCTTATTAGAGATCAAAGATGAACAATTAAAGTCGTATATGTGTGTGTGTATATATATATATATATATATATATATACTTACAACATAAACATGAAGACTTTCGATCCTTGATATATTCATGTTAGAATTGGAATTGAATTTCGATCCAAATTACTAATGAAACGGTAATTTTTTCTCGGAAACAATATATATGAACCCTTGGATTGCCGTTTTACAGAGTTTAATTAGTGTTTATTTAATTTTTCAACGTAATAGTAGATTTACTCTATATAATTGTGAAAGAAATTTATTCTACAGAATGAAGACTGACCCATTTTAATTAATAAATTACTAAACCATTAAAGGTCGAAATAAGAAACTCAAAATACGAGCCATATGCAAAAACGCGTATGGTAGCGCCCAATAACGTTCCTATTTCAAGCAATGAAGTCTAGTCTACATAAATATAAAGCCTAAAAAGGGGAAAATCCCTAAAGAATTTTAGATTTTCAGCCTTCTATCTTGTTTAATTTTGTACTTGTGAGGTTGTTGAATCAAGACCCTTTGGAGGAAGAACACGTAGTCCAGATTACCAACACCACAACAACACATACAAACATAATAAGAAACCCAACTTCCAGCAATGGCAGCCGGCTCGGTAGAAGCTGCAGGAGCTCCCTCGTCGTAGTCATAATCATAATCATAATCACAATCATATTTATCAGCAGAAGGGGAAGGAGCTCCCTGGTAGTAGTGATCATAGTCATAGTCATAGTCATAATCATATTGATCGGGCGACGCAGTGATGCTTAGAAGATCATAAGCAGGTACAGGTCCTTGTACTGGGTCATAAGAGAATAATGACTTAGAAGAAGAAAAGGATGAAGACGAAGAAGAAGAACGGCCCATGAGTCCAGATGGAGAGGCAGCATAAACCAGCAATGCAAAGCATGACAAAAGAATCAACAACAGGAAAAAATCTTTGGGTTTGGATATCGATTTCATCATCAACGTGATTGATGGTTATAAGGGTTTTGGGGTTTTGACTTTCGAGTTCGGTTCTTTGTGTATGTGTATGTGTATGTGTGTATACATATATATGTATGTATGTATCTATGTAACTCCATAGAAATTCCTTTTAGAATGGAAACGATATTCCAAATTACTAATTAGACTAAAACTTGGATTGTTATTTAATCCATGCGCCATCTAACACCAAGATATCGAGTTCAGTGTTTATCTTGAATGGCACGTACTACGTAGTAACTTCCAATCTACTTTCCTAAGTAAAAAAAAAAAAGAAACCTTTTTTTTTTAATTAGTGCGATAACCAAACCCAAAGGTTTACGCAAAGATTGAAAGGTATAGCAAAAGTAAGTGTGAAGCAACTGCTCCCAATATCATTATAGTAATTAATTTGACAATCAACAGGCCATTCATCATGATAATTTGAGTGGTGGTGGTGGTGGTGACTGTGATGACCATATTGACCTGGTGCCTGAGGAGGAGGATCCCAGTACACCTCTGACGCCGTCGCTTCGAAGCTAGAATGTTATTTGGCTTAATACCTAGCTAAATCAGCCCTTAAATTACATCAGAAAGAATAAATTGACATCTAAATTTTTATTTGAGACAATTGATTCTCAAATTATTATTTTGAAACAATTAACTCCTTGAACTTTGTTTAGGGACAATGTAACCCTTAAAGGAAAAAAAATTCAAGAGATTTAGGTAACCCTTCCACTCAATTAAGGGTTATATTGTTCTAAAGTAATAATTTGAGAAGATTATTAATTATTTCATAATAATAATTTTGAAGGGTTAATTGTCATAAAATAATAATTTAAGAAGTTAATTATCTCAAAATCATAATTTGAGAAATCAATTATTTCAAATAAAAATTTAATGGCCAATATATCCAAAGAGATATATTTATGAGGCAACTTGGGTATTCGGCCAATGATACTTGATGAAAGCCACAGTTAGGCTTGCTGTAGGTTTATAGGAATGGACGGAAAATGGATGATTAACTACTTCGTTCACTATTTATGAAGAACTAATGCTTGGAGTTGCCGGTTGCACGAGAGGATGGATGGAAAATGCCAATCTTGGTTGTTGACGCGATAAAGGGCATGCTTTTTTGAATCAAAAGACATTTTACTCGTTTGGGGACGAAAACTAGTACATTTTGGCGAATTATAAATTTTTTTTAGGGAGAACCCAATGAAAGCAAACTTCAAGTCAACAACTCTTACTATTTCTTGACCAAGAAAATTCCAAGTCTTTGCTAAAATACGCTGTTTGAAGCTTAGAAATTTTCATTTTTATAATACTGAATAAAATGGGGTTCTGAGTTCTGTAATTTTCATGCCAGAGAGACCAAGAAAGTTAACGTTAGGCCTTTACTAAAACCAAGGCTTGAAGTGGACAGAGTAACCAAAACCAAAAAAAGATTCCGGCCTGTTTCATTATTATTATGCTTCTAAAGTTTACTCCCAAATATTAACAGAGCAAAGAAATTTTATCAACGAGGGAAGTTTACATCATATAGTCTATAAACTATTAACAGGGTTATGCGCCAACTCTACCCCTGGTTCAGAACATGGCAAAGCAATCCAATGTGGTTTCTTTGAAGAAAGTGCGGCTTTGTAGATGGTGTCAAGTTCATTTAGTGGCCTTAAATCTGAGTAATTTTCAAGTAATTCGTCTTTTGACAAAGAAGTAGAACCAGTCTCATCTTGTGGTTGTGGGGTCAAGAGCACCTCTACACCCTATATTTTAAGAAACAAACAAGTCCTGATCATAAATCAAAGATGAACAGCTGACATATATATGAAGGTTTTCAGTCCTCGACGGTGTTTCTCTTACCATGGTTTTGCTGGAACTGCAGATGTCTCGTAAAGAATTCAATGCCTTCTTCACGTCGTCCGTGCTTCTTACTTTAGGAAGATTGTATATATGCACATTCAACAGCCACCAGGATGGTTACCTGTGAATGAATGAAATAGTTTTTAAGGAGACCCAAGTGTGATCCGAACAGAATTCATAAAATCAAAGCTAAGCTAGATCGTGATGCAATAGAACTTATAGAAGGGAGAAGAAAGAATTGTGAAGCGTACGTACCACCATGTAGCCCTTGCTCGTAGCTTTACGAGGTGCTGTAGTTTGAAGATTGTTCAGATTTACGTGGGACTCTATGTCAATCATCTCCTCCTCCTTCCTTTCTGCTCGCAAAGTTGTGTGAAATGCTTTTCAACGCCTTCCATCCTCCAGAAACGAGTCACCTGTGTGAGAAAACCAAGTTTCAGAAATTAAAACAGGCAGCCGGCCGGTAGCTGGAAATTAGCCTCAAGATAAGTATATATAAGCTAATTGACTTACGTTTGAAGAACCAAAACAAATGTAATCCGAATGGCGCAACAAGAATAATCTGGCAGTACATTATAAAATGCAAAAGAATATAACAAGTGGTTATAAATTAGATCGGAGAAAGCAGCACAGCTGAAAATTAACTTTTCTTCGATCAGATAAACATCAGAAAAGTACAACTGTTTTCATCCATACCAAATAGAGTGCGGTGCCAATCCTGTGAAGTAGAACTGTTTCCATTTTTGTGAATTTGGTTCCAATCTCTATGAACCGAGCTTGCTTGAGCAGATAATGCAATCTGTGAGTGAAAAAGAAGGTATAATAGTAATAATAAGGTTGATTAATTAATCGTTCTGCAAATATAACAGTTAAAGTTAATTTGATTTAATTGCCATAATAATAATAATAATAATAATGTTAATAGCAAGTACCAACTAGCAATAATATTCCTTATTACACTGTTAGTATATACCTGAAGCACAAGGACAGTCTTTCTGTTGAGGTTCTTTGGGCAAGAGCATTCCTCGGATTCAAACGCCAGCGAACACCCAAACCACAGTTCCCAGGATCGGTGACTCAAAATAATCGGAAGATGACGAAGACGAAGAGGATGAGGAAGAGGAATAGGAAGAACCGCCTCTTGACCCATATGGAGAGGGAGCATAAGCCAGCCATGCAGAACTTGACAAAATAACCAAAAAAAGGAACAAGTATTTGGGTTTGGATATCGATTTCATCAACCCCATACTGATGGTTTTAATTGGTTTTGACTTTCGAGTTCTGTTCTTGTTCCTTGTTTGTGTATTTAAGTAAGTCCATACCATACAAACTCCTTTTAGAATTGGATAACGATCCAAATTATTAATTAGACTGAAATTGGGATTTTTGTTTAATCCACGCCACCTAACTCCGAGATACTGAGTTTAGTGTTTAATATCTTGAATAAATAAAAAAAATAAAGGAAACTTTTTTATTTTTTATTAGTGCGAAATTTCCTCCAAACTTCACTGAAAGTGATTGGTTGTTTTCGTCTTTTGATATATATATAGTAGCTGTTCACTGGATTTTGCATTACGAGATGTACACTATAATTGTTAAAAGGAAATTCATTCACAAGAAGAAGATTGAACACTTAAGCTATCAAAGGTCGAAATAAAAGACTCAAAAACACAAACTATACACAGACACCACTTCAAGAAATTGAAGCGTCTGGGCTGCAGGCTGCAGCACCTCTAAAACCTAAGGAAAGGGGGAAAATCCATGCATAAATTGGAGATGTTCAGCCTTCTATATATACACCATGGTTATGTACTTTTACTGGAACAAAACTTTACCCGAAGATTGAAAGGTATAGCAAGTAAGAGTATGAAGCAACTGCTACCAAGATCATTATTTGACAATCAACAGACCATTCTTCTTGAACATCTGAAGGTTTTGATGATGGTGGGGATCGTGGTGGTGATGGTGATGACCATATTGACCTGGCGGCTGAGAAGGAGGATCCCTTACCCCTTTGACGCCGTTGCTTCGAAGCCAGAACTATATTGATTAAGGCCATAGTTGGGCTGCGCTCTTTAGCAGAGGCTGTGTTATATATTTTGAGCCGTGAATTAGGGATGGATGGAATGGAAAATGGACGATTGATACTTCACTATTTATAGACAGAACTAATACTTGGAGTAGCGGATTGTTCGAGTGGGCATGCCCCAGCAGGTAGCTTCTCTGCATTTTCTTGGAAAATTACATGCACCAATAAAGAGCTAGTACTCTTTGAAAAATAGAAGAGTGAGATCATCAAAGATTATGACACCAAATCCGTCGTTTTCTAAAGTTGAATCGAATTTCTAGCTAGGTAGGTCCAAACATAATCAAGAGGCAAAAATATTTTTATATTGGCATTACTACCAAAATTAAATAACAAAGGCAACTTTTTGAAGGGATTTAAGACCATGTTAGCTCTTCCTACTAGAGAATGAAGTAAAGGACTTCTGCACATGCCGTTGGTTATTTTAAGGGCATAGCCATCCCCTGGAACGCTGCAACTTCCCCTGCATTTTCCTCGAAACTTCCCAGTTAGGCAAAGCTGTTAAGAATGACGGTCAAGAAAACACGTAGCCAAAATGATGAAGGCATCATATGTTAACAACACGATCGTTTGTTGGAAATTGCTTGCCTCTATCCTATTTTCATCAAAATTTCTTTCTAGATTTCAACTACATGACCTTTTGCAAAATTTCTCTGTTTTTTAAGTTGGATCTGGTTGTATACTTTTCACTCTTTTTATATATGAAAACTTGAAGCTTCTGAGTTGTTCACTTAGTTTAGCGTTCTCAAGTTCAATTATTAGACTAAAAAGTTTTGTCTATGGGGCTTTTTGAAATGTCATTTGACGATTGAGCCAATTGAACATGTGAAAATCTACGTAATTGAGAGGATACTCATTATTGACACTTCTTGCCTAAGCCTTTGGTTTGGTCTGCTCTATATGACCTCTAGTTGCTCTTGCAAGCAGGCTATAAATTGATGGTGAAACACTTGAAAATCCTTTTTAACTATCATAAAAAATGGTGTAGAAGAAAATGAGGCAGAATTGTGCCCTCTATATCCATCGGTAATGTACTAAAGTTAAAAAAACTCTAAATAACAGGCCAGATAAAGTCATCAGCATCAGCAGTTTTGGAAGAAAAATTTACAGAAAGAGTGAATTGCCCAAAATTTAGTACCTAGAGGTACCCCATACATAACAAGGCAATGAAGACTTCAAGCGTTTGTTCTTCAAGCATCGAAGTATGTATGGCATCCGAAACCAGAATATATCAAACTAGGATATATCATTACGCAACAGTTTTGGTATCTGCACTCCTTTTTCCTGGCCAAAAATCCGGGACCTCCATCTTCAGGTAAAGTGCGGGTAAATCATATTTTATAAGAAATTCCTCGACCGACAAAGAATCAGTCTCATCTTGTGGTGTCCAGAGCACCTCCAAAGCCTAAAAGAAAGATAGAAATTACTACTGCATATTAGAATCAACAAGCTAGAATGACATGAAACTTGTAATAGTCCTTTACCTTAGTGTTGCAACAGCAAGAAGAGATCTTTCTCAAATGTCGCAAGGCCCTCTTCGCATCGTTAGGAGTCCGTATGGTAGGCAGCTTGTGGTCACCTTCAACAGCCACCAGAATAGTTACCTGTGAACGATATATGGATTAAGGGAAGCTTTCCTGAGATGAATACAGGTCTCATGATCCGGTATTTTAAACTAGTTACCGTAGAAATTTTCATACTGCAATATAAGGAAAAAACAGGTAAAACATACCACTATGCAGTCTTTGTTAACGTTTTGAGCTTTTGGAACTGCTCTTTGCTTTGTAAAACCTCTGACGTTTACAACTGACTCTACATTGCATTTCTTTCGTTCTTTCTTGGAAAGCTGTTCAAACTCCCACTTGCAATTAAAGCTCTTACACGATGTTACCTGCAAGGAAAATGATCAGAATAATAGTAGTTTTATTTTTTGGTCAAACAAAAAATGAGATAGAACAAGAGGAGGTACAGAGGAACCATCAAATGAGATAGCATAATGCGAGTAAGACTTACCGATGAATAACCATAAAGATAGTAGTAGTCTGGATGGCCAAGCAATAATGATGTTGTTTCTGCATCCAAAGGAAAATAGTTCAAACACAAAAGTTAAATTCCAGGAGAATTTGGCAGTTTAAGTGTTTGCAAATTGCATCTTGATTCTTCAGCACATTCCAGTGATCTAGACTAGATTATTATAATGGTAATAAGAGAGGGAAACGAAAAGAAAGAACAAAAATCTATTATACCTCCCAATATGCTGTGCCACCCATGTTTGCAAGAAGTGTCTGTTCTAAAGGCAATTTCCGTCAATTCTCTTTGCAAATAAGGAGCTTCTGCAGAAAAGGCAACCTGAAAAGAAAGTGAAGAAAAGTTACTACGTCTAAAACAAAATGCTCCCTTTAAAGTTGCATGGTGTAAATAAGCAAAACAGTACTACCAGGAAAGAATCCAACCCTTTTGGTTTAGCAGAGGAACAGAGTGAGGACAAGAATAAGATTTGCTGTGAGTTGAATGCTATTGTTTGCCAGATTTTAATTATAAGAGAATGAATAAAGCTTGACTGCCAGAGTTCGTTTATAGGGTTGAATTGAAGGAGAAACTTTAGACTTTTAGGCGAGAAGTTCAGGAGAAATCAGGACCAAAGCAACTAGTATCAAGTATTAACAAACATGAGATCATCAACCAATTGAATGATTTTGATTCTACTAGGATCTTTTGACTTATATGGTACAATAAGGGTCTCATTTATCATCATAAGCATGAAAATTTCTTTTGAAGGGCACAGAGATTCTAGCCTATTCTAGAGGGTAGCTTAAGCAGCAAGGTTTTATGATCTTTTGCATCAAATGCTTAAAATCGTCAGAGAAGCAATCAATTCATTGACTAATGCAAGAAAGACACTAATGCAGCCCAAATTCCTTAAAAACATGATCAAGTTATCTTCCTACAGCCGAATACTGGTCGAAATTTACCATTCATAGCAAGATAAAAGTATGCGAAGAAATAGCTGCAACAGTAAACAGAACATATATTTTTTATAAACAATTAACTGATCGATAATGAACGCTAGCAAGTTCACCCATTACCTGAAGTTTGAGAATACTTATTGTAGGGGTCAGAATGTAAGCTACCACCAACACCACAATCACTATAAATAATAGAAAAATAACAGAAGCAGCATCGTCAGCATCGTCAGTAGAATCAACAGGACCAACAGCACTCCTCGTAAAATACTTGTCTTGACAGAATCTACCAAAAGATGTGCTGTCTGATCTATATGAACTATAAGATGAATGATCATCTCGCCCGAAAGAAGATCCGCCCATCCGCCCACCAGAAGCTGCCGAAACTGCATATGGGTTGTTGTGGCATAGTAACAAGGCCACAGCAAAAACAGCAAAAATCCCAAGTTTTGGGGAACTCCTTAAAACCATCATGGACAAAAATCAGTTGATTTTTCGGGGTGAGAAATTAGGATGGTGAAAGAAGAAGATTTAACTTGTTCGAAGGGAAAACACCTGGTATAAATTTTTTTTTTTGTCTGTTTCTTTGTGGAGAATGAGACTCTAGGGTAAAAATTTGGACAAAGACGCAACTTCTCATTGCGTATATTATATATATATTGAGACTCTCAAGACAGATGCTTAACGGGGTGGGTAAAATTCTGAGCTTGTGTATATGAAATTTCTGACAAATTTCTGAGAATATTACTCCCGTTTACGATGTTGACCAAAAGATTCTACTGTATCAGAAAATTATTGGAGATTCATTTACAACCAAACATAGGAAAGTATTTTCCATAGTACGGTCCAAACATTAGAAAAATTCTACTATCATCTTTTCAGAATAAATTGCCCAAATTTCAGTACCTAGAAGTACCCAACACAAGACAGGGCAGGCAATGAGGACCTCCATGTCAAATTTGTCATTACATGTTTGGAATCCGAAACCAGAATTTACCATTACAAAACAGTTTTCGTTATCTATACTTCCTTTTCTTGCCAGAAAACCAGAACCTCCTCGTTCTGGTCAAGTGCGGGTAATTCATATGCAATTCCTCGACGGACAAAGAATCACTCTCATGTTGTGGGGTCCAAAGCACCTCCAAAGCCTGAAAGAAAGAGAAATTTCTACACATATTAGAATCAATAAGCTAGAATAGTGACATATGAAAATTCTAAGTCCTTTACCTTAATGTTGCAAGAACAGGTTTTTCTCAAATATCGCAAGGCCCTCTTCACATCGTCAGTAGTCCGGATGGTAGGCAGCTTATGGTCACCTTTAACCGCCACAAGAATTGTTATCTGTACAATGATACACGCATTAAAGGAAGCAAGCCTGAGATGAATTCAGGTCTCATGATCCGGTCTTCTGAACTAGGTAGCATAGAAATTTTTCCATACTAAGATAGAAGAAAACGAAATAACCAGGTAAAACTTACCAATATGCAGTCCTTGTTAACGTTTTCAGCGTTTGGAGCAACTGCTCTTTGCTTTGTAAAACCGTTGACGTTTACCAGTGACTCTACATCGCATTTCTCTCGTTCTTTCTTGGAAAGTTGTTCAAACTCCTCCTCACAAAGTAAGCTCTTATGCGATCTTACCTGCGAGGGAAATCATCGGAACAATAGTTTTATCGGTTGCTTGGGACTGGCGAAAGGCATTCTTCAATTCTCCAAGGAACTATGACTGTTCAATAATAGTCAATACAACATTATGAAAGCTGGGGTTAATTGAACATCTTTCCAATCCACAAGGAAGTACCAATATTGCACTTAGCTTGCAGAGTTAATCTGGTGCTACTTCAACAAGCACTCGAATGGAATGACACGGTCAGATTTTAAGTCTGATATTAAAATATTGCACTAGCGAAGGTGCAGAGAAACCATCAAATGAGATAGCATTGCGGCGTAGGACGTACATATGATGACCATAACGATAGTAGTAGTCTGGACGGTGAAGCAATAACGATGTTGTTTCTGCATCCAGAACAGAAGAGTTCAAACACAAAAAGTTGAATTCCGAGACATCTGCCAATTGCATCTTGAATTTTCAGCACATTCTAGCGATCTAGACTAGATTATTATATCACATTCTATTTTGCAAATGAGGACTTTTCTTTTGTTTAATTGACGAAGATGGAAGAAAAGGAGATAAAACTGAAAGATACACATATATATCATAATAGAATAGAAGATTATTAGTGAACAAATTCACCAAAATACCTTCCAATATGCTGTGCCAGCCACATTTGCTAGAAGTGTTTGTTGTAAAGGCAATTTCTGTCAATTCTCTTTGCAAATAACGAGCATTTGCAGATAAGGCAACCTGAAAAAAAATAAGTGAAGAAAACTTTCTACCACAGTCTAAAACAAAAAATGCTCCCTAAAAGGTTGAATGGTATAAATAAGCAAAACAGTACCGTAGCTACCAAAAAAGAATCCCACCCTTTTGGTTTAGCAAAGGAACAGAGAGAGGGCAATAGCAAGTTTTGGTGTGACTTGGATGCTATCAATTTTCCAGATTTTTCTTGTAAGAGAATGAATAGAGCCTGACTGCTAGAGTTCATTTACAGAGTTGAATTACAAGAGAAACCTTGGAGTTTTAAGCAAGAAGTTCAGGGGAAATCAGGAGTCAGGACCAAAGCAACTAGTATTAACAAACTTGAGATCATCAACCAATTTGATGATATTGATGCTAGTAGGACCTTTTGACTCATATAGTGCTATAAGGGTATCATACTATCATTCATACTCATAGCTTATGAAAATTTCTTTTAAAGAGCACAGAGTTACTCAGTAACTAATCGGTAACAAAAGCTTAGTTCTGCATTACCTGAATTTTGAGAATACTTATGGTAGGGTCCAGAATGCCAACTACTACCACCACAATCACTATAATTAATAGAAAAATAACAACAGAACCAGCAGACACGATAGGATCGACAGAACCAACAGAACTCGACGTGGAATTAGTAGAAGTTCCGGCACTCATCGTGCCATGCTTCTCTTGACAGTCGTCCCAGGAAGATGTGCTGTCTGATCTATATGATCTATAAGATGGACAAGATGTGCTGTGTGATCTATAAGAACTATAAGATGAATAATCATCATCTTCCCAGGAAGAATAATCATCATCTTCCCAGAAAGAAGATCCGCCCATCCGTCCAACAGAGGCTGCTGAAACTGCATATAGGTGGTTGTGGTATAGTAATAAGGCTACGACAAAAACAGCAAAAAATCCCAAGTTTCGGAGAACTCCCTAAAACCATCGTGGAGAAAAACCAGTTGATGTTTTGGGGTGAGAAATTAACATGGATTTAGTGAATGTGAAAGAAGAAGGTTCAACTTTTTATACGTATTGAGAGAAAACTTTTATGTATTGGTTCACTCTTTTTATCGAATTTAACTTCTAATATTTATTAGTTTCGGTGACAATTTTTTATTAATTAAATTGTTTGTCATAGACTCCGGTTTAAATTCAAACACTTCGAATTATAATTTATAATTACCTTGGATAAAAAATTAAAAATGACGCAATCAAGCCAGCAATTAAAAAAAAAGCTGCAATTAAAGAAAAGAGAAAAGCAATTTGGCCAACGGCCATGTGGTCAAAAGGTAAAATGGTTTGTAAAACAAGATTCAGAAATTTGAGTTTAACAAATAGCAGAATTGGAGCTTGAATTGCCTCTGCCTGCCATGTATAATTCCATGAGATTCATTTACAACCAAAAATACTAGCATATTCTTTTCAGAATAAAGAGCATTCTCGCGAACCACATTGAGACTAGCTAAAATCTTCACTGGCAACCCAAAGATTTCACGACAGTTACCATAGTTTGGCGAAGTGGGGTAGTTTTCAAGCATTTCCTCAACTGACAACGAGTCATTCTCATCTTGTGGAGTCCAGAGCACCTCTACAGCCTAAAAGAAACACAGAAATTAGTTGTCCAAAACTAGACTAGAATAAGCTAATAGTAATAGGCAGTAACGATGACAAATGAAGATTCTCGGCCTAATGTACCTTCGTATTGCTAGAATCGATTTCTCCTAATGATTCCAAGGCCTTCTGCACGTCCTCACCATGCTGATGGTAGGCAGGTCACGATCATCTAGAGCAGCCAACAGAATAGTGATCTGTGAATGATTCATGAGATTAATACAGGCCTCCTAATATGATCAATCTGGTCTTTTGAACTTGTTACAGTAAAAGTTTTCATTCTGGAATTGCAGAAAATAGCCATGTATAGAACATACCACCATGCAGTCCTTGTTATGCATCGTTTCCTTCTGATGTTGTTGACCTTTACCATTGACTCCACATCAAATTTCTTCGTTCCTTCTTGGAAAGTCTTTCTTTTTCAGCCTTCCAAGTGGTGTAAAACCGAGTCACCTGTAACGAAGAACTTTGAATGTTCAATAATACTCCATACAAAATCGCATGAATTGAACTTTGCGTTGGAAGTGTCTGCTTTTGTGGCAATTTCGGTCAAATCTCTTTGAACTGATCGAGCGTTTGCAGATAACCCAATGCCAATCTGAAGAAAATTAAGTGAGGAAAATTCAGTTACTACAGTCTGGTAAGCTTCTTCTAAAAGATATAACAGTATTTAATTCAAAATTGAGCGAAAAACTTCAAAATTGAAGAAATATTAAAAGAAGAGGTTCACTCTTTTATATGCATTTGTCAGATAAAACCCAAAATTCATCCTTACTACCTAAAAATGAATATTAACAAATTCAACAAAAATTATCATGGTGAAATTTTAAAAAGTAATTCAATTAAATTAGTCAACAAATGGTAAGAAAAATAATGAATTAATTTAGAAAAACGTAATGAGCACTACTTCGGTGATTAGAACCTACCAAATAAAATTGTAAACAAAATAAAAAATAAGGAAATCGGAAAGGAAGCAAATAACATGATTAAAAATCATCTCACCTTAATATATAGTAAAAAGATACAAATAATATCTTTAAAACACCAAAAAAAAAGTTAAATTGATAAACCAAAGAATAACCAAAATTTACCCTTACTACCTTAAAGAAAAATATCCAAAAATTCAAAAAAAAAATCGTTAGAGAAACTTCAGAAGTCTTGCCTTCCATAGCCAATGTGAATAGAAGTTAAACAAATAAATAAAAAATTTTGTAAAGAGAAATTAAATTAAAAACAAATTTAAAAATAGGTAAATTAAAGAGGAAGTAATAGTGTCATTGTTAAAAATCCCTATAAAACATAATAACAACAAAAACATAGACAAAATAATAAAATTCTAAAAATATTATTTATCTTTCCATCCACTAAAACTAATACGGTGCTAACATGCTTCTTAGTTTTATAATTATAAATTTCGTAAAATCAGTAAATAGGAACCATAATTCTTCAACCATCCTTTGAGAAAATAACTTATCAATTGTTATGTATTCTAATTATTTATTCAACATGAAAGAACTATAAAATAATTTTAAAAAACATTAAAAGCTACAAACATTACAATTTATATATTTTAGTTGCGAGAGAGGAAGAGAGATATATAAAACATCAATATTTAAATATAAGAAATCAACTAACAAACCTCATAGTTAACAGTACGCTCCGTAAAGTAATAAACCTACAAAAGAAAATAAAAAACGCAAAAAAATTATCATTACATAAAAAATGAAAGGAATGAATATTAAGAATTAAGATTTTTTAAACTTACTCTTTTTTCAAAATTTTGTTCAGTTGGTAAACTCTCTATTTTTCTATAATCTATAATCTATAATATAATAATAATAATAATAATAATAATAATAATATATAAAAGTACGAATGGTGTAAAACTTTTGAATCGCCTAAAATATCTTTTTTTTTTCTAAATATTTCAGAATTGCCATTGATATTGTTTATTTAAATTGAAAATCTTTATTTATTTTTTACTAAATGTTTTTTATATATTTATTAAATGTTTTTAGTAATTGACTAATTATATTTTCATCATAATTAAATTACTACAATTTTATATTGAAGACAAAATACATTTTTTTAATATTTCAGAATTGGCATTGATATTGTTTATTTAAATTGGAATTCTTTATTTATCTTTTACTAAATATTTTTTATATATTTATTAAATGATGTTAGTAATCAACTCATTTTATTTTCATCATAATTAAATAATTAAATTACTACTATATTATATTGAAGAAAATAGTTTAATTATTATTCAATTTTATGTAGTTTAATTTGAAGTTTACTAATCTATAGTTTAATTATTATTCACTTTAATGTAGTTTACTTTTCTAAACTTATTATTATTTTTTCATTTTTTGTTATTATTAATAACACATTGTATCACGTGCAACGCACGTGACAGTGAGTGACTAGTAGTGATGAAATGTTTTGGTAACTCAAAGGTCTATTTTTTTAATGACTTTTGGTTATCTTTATTAGTAGTTGAGTAAAAGTGATTTATATAATTTAATTACAAAATTAATATTAGTGCCTCAAATTACATAATTATGATTAGTAGCTTAAAGATTTTTTTTTTTGAAATGCTTGGGTAATCAAAAGGTTTTTTTTATGACTTTAATTTTCCTCATTATTAAAGATTCATAAGAATTTTATAGTATATTAAAGTTGTTTAAATAAATTGTTATCTTTTGACCTACCTACTACTATTAAAATAATATATTAAATTTATTTAAATAAATTGATATTTTTTGAGTTACCAATTCTATTAAAAAATGTTATTATTTATTGTTTAAAGAGTTGATATTTATGACAAAAGTAGAACCTTATATAAAACTTTTAAAATCATAAATTACCTATATTTAATCTAATTTTTTAACCCTAAACTATCCTTATTAACTCCAAATAGGAGTTGGTTATATATATATATATATATTATAGATTATAGATATTATATATATATATATATATATATCTAATACTACTCAAAGGAAAAAGAAAAGAAAAACCAAGAAATTAATAAAAAAAAATAAAAGACCCCGGGAGTTGGTTATTCCCGGTCCAAGTCTAACCGAGAACGCAATTCTCCATGCAACCAATCAAAGCCGAAATACGTCTTCTATTTACCAAAACCCTAATTAAACATCCTTCTTTCATTTCATCTTCCCCGCCGGCGCCTTTCACTAAAAACCCCACCAGGCTCAAACCAAAAGGGCAACTTCAAAGAAGAACCCTAACCAAAGTAAGCCCTCTCCTCCCTCTAGTCATCGTTTAGATACGTAAAGAATATGTATGTGAATACGTACATTTGTGCATCGTTTCTATTTCCTTTTTTTTGGTTGTGATTGCAGAGCCATGGCGGACAAAGCTGTTACCATGATAACGAGGAAGTTCATGACCAACAGGCTCCTCTCAAGGAAACAATTTGTGCGTTTGATTTCCTTTTAAATTTTCTTACGAAAAGTTTCACCTTTGGACTGTCTGCCCCTAACCCACCCACCCAACAACCCCCCCCCCCCCCCCCCCCCCCCCCCCCACAAACCCCAACACACACACACACACCATCCAATTCATAAATACTGTGTTGAAAAGAATGAGTTTTGAATAGATGGGTTATTGTTGAACACTGAAAAGTTGCTTTCTTTTTGTTTATTTGGGATTTGGCACAGATCATAGATGTTTTGCATCCTGGAAGACCTAATGTTTCAAAGGTATATTAATCCGTTATTTGCTTGTTCACGGATTAATTTTGATTGTTCTTTTGGTACTCTATAACTGTTTTAAGTTTGAACCCCAATGTAGGCTGAGCTGAAGGAGAAACTGGCCAGGATGTATGAAGTGAAGGACCCAAATTCAATTTTTGTATTCAAGTTCCGTACTCACTTTGGAGGGGGGAAGTCAACTGGGTTTGGGCTTATTTATGACTCAGTTGAGAATGCAAAGAAGTTTGAGCCTAAATACCGCCTAATCAGGGTAATCACTGCTCTTATCATGATATCTACTTCAGTTTAAGTATGATATTTTAGACGACCTGTTATCTGTTACTCATGAGAATTTCTTTATGATAGTACTTTGGCTTTGGTTTCTTCCAGTTGTATTGTTATTTGGTATTGTTTTATCTTCCAAATGAATGGATTAGGTCTTCGACAGATCAAGTTCATGAGACTCAACTGCAAACACTGCAGTCATTTTAAAACTTCTAGTATGTCTAATTTAGTTTAGGTTTTTCTTTACAAAACTTAGATCCTTACTAGTTATAGGAATGACAATAATTGTTGTCATTAGTGTGAATCATCCTTTCAAATATGCATAGTACTACATGACTAGTTTTTTTAGGGATAAAAGTAGCTGCTTCAAAGAACTTATCATTGCGTTCTGGTTAGTGGTTATTTTGGCATCTTGCTAGGCATAATCTCATCGGTATATTATATGTCCTTCAAATGGCCTTAAAAATGTAGAAATGGCTCTAGAAAAGTCATTCTAACAAGCTATATTCTGTTTGTCATGATGTATTTATCTTTACCTTGTACAAAGAGCAATACTCATTATTGTCATAGGGAGAAGTCACTAGCTGGTGAGTAATGCATTCTATGTCATACTTTTGACTTAACTGTAATGTAACAATTGAAAATAATAGCTTGAACTTTAGTAATAGAGAAGAGTGTCATTAATATTCATAATGTTCTCTCATTTCCTCTCCCTCCCCAAGTGGATGCATCAGCAAATGCTTATATCTGCCTTGTGCGTGATACTGATGACTGAAGTTCTCCCTTCTAATAATAGAATGGACTAGATACCAAGGTTGAAAAGTCTAGAAAGCAGATGAAGGAAAGGAAAAACAGGGCCAAGAAGGTCAGAGGTGTAAAGAAGGTAATGAGACTGTTTCTTTTCAACTATCCATTTGTAAAACTTTATTTTCTTGTCAATTATTTGTCACTGAACCTAACTGCTTACTTTGTTTCCCTGCAGACCAAGGCTGGAGATGCTGCCAAGAAGAAGTAAAAGCTCATATAGTATGAGCTAGTTTCTTGCAACAATACAGTGAAGCCCGGGATCCTTTACCTTCATTTCTTCTTTTACATATTGATAACTTCAAAGGAGATGCTGAGTTATTTTTCATTTTTAATTTTCATTTGAATTTGTATTCGGCACCACATGTAATTGTTCCTTTGGAGATTTTAATCTGCAGGAAGATTTTTCTGTTCCGAATTGCATTAGAGTAGTCTCTATATTTTGTCATCTCTGGCTTGATGCATTATGGTTTGCATTTAACCATAAGCGACCCTTAAGAAAATGAAACGGGTGGGTTGATATGGAAAGGAGGACAACCGAAGGGATACACAGAAAAGGGGTGTTTTCTTTTCCCTTTTCCATTTCCCAGGAAGTCAACAATTGCCTAATTATGTTGGATGATTTGTTACTTCCCTAATGAAGAATGTAAGATTTTGTTTGCTTTAGAAATCCTATTAAGATTAGGGGGAAATAATGGAGATTATGTCTTCGTGTTTAAAGACTGATTTCAAGCAAAGAATACAAAGCTCCCAACCTAAATTAATCCTTCCGTTCCTTATTATCTGATCTCAAGAATCGAATATCTTAGATTAAGAAAGTAAGTTAAATAACAAAATTTTATATAAATTTTATTTTACTTTTCAAATTTACTCTAAACCTATTTTATTGTCTCTCCTCTTTACAGGTTAGTTGATTTAATATACAACTATTATATTTAATGATTCTTACAATTTTGAAGAAGGTTAAGTTTAGAAATAAATAATTAATGCTTTATTTAAATCATAAAAGGACAAATAAAAAGAAATATTAGGTTGGAGTTAGATAATAAGAAAATGAGGAAGTAGCTTGTGGTGAGAGATTCTATTCCTTTATGAGCCACTCTAATCTCTGTCATTTGCTATAATACACAATCTTATCTACAAAAGTGGATACCACTGCATCCATCATATATTTTTAACCTGTTTTTCTTTTTCTCTTTTCATTAAAGAATTGAAACTTTACACAGTGTTTTAGATCTTAATCACTTTTCTTTCATTTTCTAATTTCTTTGAGTCAGGAAAATACTGAACAGTTACACGAACGTGATTCATCTGCCAAATTGGTGAGAGTAATTATTAAAAAAGGAAAAACAAAATTGCTCTATAAATAAGAGATTGCTTGAGTTTTCTGATTTTGTTTTTCTGTAGACTAATTTTTTTGAGTGCTCCCATCTTTCCCAACAGAATGTATGAACTCGGTACTTACTACTAGACCTACTCAAAGGTCGGGTTATCTGCTCAAACCCGAAAGCCCGCCCGAAGTTTGGGAGGATTTGAATAAAAATATTAGACCCGTTTTTCGGGCCTTAGACAAAGAATAAAGCTCGTTTTAAAAACGGGCCAGGCCTTAATTTTGTTGTTTAGATTCGGGCCCAGCCCGAGCCCAATAATAATACATAAAATTATTTTATTATTTATAATAAAGTTAAGGAATAAATTTATTTATATTAATTTAGACATGTAAAATTCTAATAAAATTTAAATTTTATATTAAAATTCATTTAGATTTAATTATATTATTAAATTATTTATATTTTAGAGTTTAAATTTTATTTTTTAGGCGAATTTTAATTATTATTTTATTTTAAAAAATAAATATGAGCGGATTTGTGTAGACCTTGGACAAACCTTTAAAAATATGTGCGGGCCTTGAACAAGTACATAGACCCGAATAAACGGGCCGGATCGGGTTTGGGCAAGCAAATAGCATGTTATTTTCAAGCCAAAGCCCGGCCCAACCCATGAGCAGCTCTACTTACTACTATATTAAAAACAAATATGGTTGAAAAATGATGAAAAATGACTATATGCTTAGGTTTCACATTAATCAAAACCATAATAAAATGAGAATCATTATTTGAAAATAGTGACATCTGATTTGACTTTAAAGTCAATGTAACTCCCAATCTTAAAAAATGGATCCCTCTTAGAAAAAATTTTTATTTTTCATATTCCTAATAAATTCATAATAAAAGCATTTATGATTTTGTGTTTTTCTAAAAATGTTAGATTGCTATGTATACATATAATAAATTTTTTGTAACATGTAATCTAATTTTTGTAACATATACATACATACATACATACATACATACATATATATATATATATATATAACATGTAATCTAAAAAATATATATGCATATATTATAATAAATTTTTCTCTCTTTTAATAAAAAAAGGCAAAATTATATTAAAAACATGTTATATGATTCCCAATTATTATTACAAATTACGAATAAAAGGTTGGGGATATCCTTCTTACATTAAATCAATCAACTGACAAATAGGAAGAATATATTAAAACTTCACATAGACATAACCCAAGGCATGAACACAAGGCTTAATTAACTTATAGTATAAAAGGCTTAATTAACTTATGGTATAATATAATGCTTTTAATTAACTTCTAGTATAATATATTAATCCTTCTAAAGTTTATTTTGAACTTTTGGTTTGCTTTTGCAGGATAACAATGCAATTATACTCTTATTGAAATTGAAACCGAAGGCTCTACCATTTGTGTGGTATATTAATGTTTATTAATGTTAATTTTTCAACTTTATACCATTAGATCTGGACAAACTCACTAAGTCATGATTTTCTCAGGCGAATACACATATAGCTACAAATCATGCTCATCAAATTGCAAAATTATAGTAGGTTTTCACCTTCTCTTTCTTCCCAAAATAGGTGTCTATATTTCATCTTTTATTAGAAAGATATAAAATTTTAACAATATTTTCTCCTCAGGTTGCAACCCTTATTAATGAATTAGAGCGTACCGAATCAACGATTCCTCTAGTAATTTGTAGAGATTTCAACTCCACTCTAGATAGGTTAGTTTTCTACTATTATTAAACTTGATTCAAAATATTGGGACAAATTACCTTCTTCTAGTTGTTACCTTTTTTTAAGTTTGTAGGTTAAAGGTTTTTTAAAGCTTATTGATCCACTGAAGTTAGTCTTCTATCATCTCGAATGCCATCAAACCACGTTGCCCTAATGGCAGAGTTTAGATTCCAATAGTCTTTTGCCTGCTAATTCTTTTTAACAGAGATCTAACGACAATTATAGACATAAAAAAGGCAAAAGTCTTGGAACTAGAAAAAGAAGTGGTAGATATAAATAAAGAGCATAAAAATTTAGTGGATTCTGAATCTAACATTAGGGAAAGGGTGAGTAAGTCACTTAACACATTTTTAGTGACAGTTGGGGTGCATAGACTTATTTTCAACTTTTCGAACCTGTTTTAAAATTTGCATATTCATCATTCCGGTAACCCTAAACCCTCATTGCTAGAGTGCTCTCACACTAGCTAGACACAATTATAGAACAAGGATTGCATGATGGAAGTAAGATGACTATGGTTTATAAAAGAATGCTAAGGGCGCTCTTTATTACTACCAATATGTACACCATGCACTAGTGCTCATTCATCACATTGTCCATCTACTAAATGAGGGAGGAGCCACACCTATTTATAGGCATTCCACCTCCTCGGCGAAGATCAACCACTTAGCTAAATCCTGCAAAGCCTCTAGAATACTCTGTATCTAGATTCACCTAAGATCTCTCTAGATCATGGTTCTCTATAACCTTCTAGAAAAGCCTAGACCACAATGTTTAAGAATTTTTTAGAGTCTTCTTGGGTCTTTCGGAGTTTTCTAATATTCGGGACTTCTAAAACCTTCCATGATGTTCTAGAATTTTCCACAAACTATCGAGTCTTTCCATGACCTTCTAGAACATTGCGAACCTTTCTAGACTTTTCCACACGCTTCTGGACCCCTTCAGAACATTCCAAAAACTAACTTTTCGAAACCTTTCGCATTCTTTCACATGCTTCTGGAACCTTTTGGTCTCTTTTGTAAGCTTTCAAAGCCATCTAGCCAACTCTATGCCTAATCTACCTGCACATTGGCCAAATTGCCCGTACCCATAGTAGTGTGCCAGTACGCATGCCTGCACCTGCTCGACTATGCCCATAGTTGTGCCCGCTCTCGTACAACTGTCCCACACCTCGACCTGCCCCCGCACTTGTGCCTAGGTTGCCTGCACCTTGGCATGCTCATACCATCGAAAGGCCTTGGTCCATGATGCTTGTTGGAGCTTTGATCCATTTTAAAGCTTTTTGGGAGATTTAAACCGATATAGGGAACTTTCCAAAGAATTACTTGACCAATTTAGATTGCTAAAGTGTAGAATTACTCTTGCTCAATTTCTATTACATATACCTTCGTCCTCAAGTGACCGACTTGTGAAAATTGAAGCTATAGACAACGCCATAAGATGGATTATAGGGTTTCCTAGGACCTATTTTATTGTGCTGATAGTAGCTGGGGTGGTTTTACTTATACTTGCTATCTGTACCTTGATTGTGAGCCATGTTACATTATGTGGAAGAAGAAGTTAGAAGGTATTAAAACTTCATTTTAAAAGTTCTATTATTGTTTGGCTACCATAGTTTAGTTTATTGTTGAAAGAAAAATTAGATTCTTGCTAGTTGTAAGATTGACAATAATTGGTGTCATACGTATGGATCATTCTTTCAAATATGCAAAACAATAGGTGTGGCTGGTTTTATGAGGGATAAATATAGCTTGTTCAAAGAACTTATCACTGTCTCATGGTTACTGGTCGGTTTGACATCTTGTTATTTGTAATCTCTTGGGTTATATATGTCCTCATAATACGGAAATGAGTTTAGAACAGTAATTTCGACAAGCTATTTTGTATCTCATGAAGTCTTTACTTTTAGTGATAATCATTATTTTCATGGGAAAAAAGCTCAGCGGCTAGTAAGCAATGCATTCTATCTATGTCATGCTTTTTGGCTTCATTGTAACGTATCAAATAAAAATAACTTGAACTTCAATTATAGAGATGAGTGTCACAAATTTTCACAATGTTTTTCCTTTTCCTTTCCCTTCTTGCAAGTGAATGCATGTGTTAATGCAAATATCTATCTTTTGTGCCGTGATATTGAATTACTGATTATGGAAGTTCTTTCCTCTAATAATAGATAGGACTAGATACCAAGGAATAGGGGTGTAAACGGTTCGGTTCGGATATTAAGGTTTTAATATCCTAACGTTTCGGTTCGATTCGGGTTTTTTTCGGGTTTTCGGGTAGTTGAAATCCATTCAATTTTGAACTTTTTTCTTTTATAAAAACTCAAATAAGATTATAAAAATTTTGAATCTTTTCATTTTGGGCCAATAAAATCAAGTATTTTTTAAAATTAAGCTCATTCGGTTCATTCGGGTTCCATTCGGTCCATTCGGTTTTCATATGAACAATCCAAAACCCTAATCTAGTTGTCGATTCGATTCGGTTATTGGTTTTTTTTATTTGCTTGAACAACCCTACCAAGGAAAGGGGAGATAGGGCTAAGAAGGTCAGAGATGTAAAAAAGGTAATGAGACTGCTTCCTTTCAACTATTTGTTTCTGAAACTTATTTATTTGTGGCCAAATTTAACTGCTTACTTTGTTTGCCCCCCCCCCCCCCCCCCCACGAAAAGATGTCGCTCTCTAACTCTCCACCTCTTGCGAACTTCTCTACCGTTTCCAACCCCATGAAACCACCTAAACCACCTGATCTGCACAACGACGTGAATGAAACTATTCGTAATGCTAAAAGGATGAAGGAGACGATGTCTCGCAACACCATCCAAGATGCTTCCATGGATGTTGAAACTGAGTCCGAACAAGGGAACATTCCCAACTCCTACTCCTATAAAGATATGCTGATTGCTGATCAGGATGAAGTTCATATCTCGTACATGAGTAATCCAAGCTTTCTCAACGATATTTCAGACTCAGAAGATGAATCGGAGATTGAGGAAGGTATGGTAGCTATCTCCATCTCCAAGGAAGAAAAAAGAAGAATTAGGACTCCATGGACCAATTCCATTATAGTTAAAATGTATGGAAGAAATGTTGGATATAAATTCTTACTGCCGAGAGTTAAAGCTCAATGGAAACCTGTCCATAAGATGGACTGCATTGATCTGGGGAGTGATTTTTTCCTCTTCAGATTTCATAGCAGAGATGACTTTGTGAAGGTTATGTTTGGAGGTCCTTGGTTCGTTAGACCTTACTTCCTGTCCATGAGACAATGGGTTCCGAGTTTCATTTCGGACAAAGCCACCTTCTCAACTACTGCAGTTTGGGCTCGTCTTCCGGGACTCCCCATTGAATTCTTTGATCCTCAAGTATTGTCTAGGATTGGAAATCAATTGGGAGTCTTGCTAAGAGTGGATGCCGCAACTGCTAGTAATTCCAGGGAAAATATGCAAGGATCTGTGTTCAGGTTGACTTAGATAGACCGTTGTTCCATACGGTTAAAATAGGCAAATACAGGCAACCGGTCTTATATGAAACAGTCGCTGGACTCTGCTTCAAATGTGGCTGTATAGGCCATGATCGGGATAGGTGTCATTCCTTAGTGACTTCGAATAATCCAGAAGTTGTTTTAACTCAGGACAAACCAGTTGAAATGGAGACTAATACTGAGCTTAACTCTGATGGCGATCATTCTCAGCGAAATTACGGTCCTTGGATGGTTGTTGAACGCAGGAAACAGAGGAACAACGGTAGGAGACAGCCACCGACCATGCCAGACAAGGTGGCTACTGGGAACTATTCCAATATCAACAATGGGCCGAACTTGAATTCATTGAAGCCCAAAATTTCAAAAAATGATACTACTAATGGGTCAACCCAAAAAGACAAAATAGGGAGCGGTAAGCCTAGACATGCTGTAACGGGTAGTAGCAATAGGACTCAAGTTACTGGTGGCTGTTCTGTACAGCAACTTAATCTGAAGGAGGCTTCTTCGAGCCTTGTGCCCTGCAAAAGCGCTGGCTTGGATGTGATTGAAAACTAAATGGAAAAGGAGAATTGTGGAAAAAGCTCAATTGCCGATGGAAAATCTGTAGTTATTGCGGGCTATGTGGAAAAAACATTTCAAACGGAACCGTCGGTCAATTGTAACCCTATTCTGGAGAAATTAAACCCAACACCGAGTTCTGATGACTCACCAAGAATTGAAGCAGGGTCCCCTCAAACTGTACTTGTTTCATCTAGACCGTTTCCTCCATCTGGAACAAGCAACAAGTTGCCTGTGCAACCCGATGGAAATTCCAAGCCCCTCAAACACTCCTCTACCACTTTGCAAATCATGGAGCAGGAAGGTAGTAGTGGAAGAGCCACTGATCCCGGACCACCACCTCCACCTTCTGAATTCTCTGGGCCGGTATCTCGAACTCTCAGAGCGAAAAAAGACGAAATGCTGAAAAAGGTGATAGAGGAAGAATTTCAGGTTGCAAGGAACATGGCCGTGCAAGAAGTCGAAGCCCCATCCGGCCTTCCTTAGATAGCAGACTCTCTCCTCAGAGTAATTTACAACAGCAATCTACCACTGGTGAAAATGGTCTAAGCACCAATGGGAGTGAGAGAGATGAACGTTATCGCTCGGTCCTACAAAGAGCAAGACACAGCGACATTGACTCACAATCTGGTCTTCCTACCTCAATGTCATCTAGAAGCCAATCTCCTGTTCAGGATGGGGGATCAGGTACAGATCAACCCTGAACTCGCTATATCTAGATGGGGTTTGGAGGATAACATCTTATCCATGATTAAGATTCTTATTTGGAATTGCCGCGGTGCGGCCAGTCGAAATTTCAGAAGAACTTGTCTTGATCTTATAAGATCTCATAGACTTATAATCCTCTTCATCTCGGAGACAAAAATTTCTGGTAATCAAGCTGTTTGGGTTGCCACTTCTCTAGGTTTTGATTGTTGCCACATCATCGACTCTGTGGGGCTCTTAGGTGGGCTATGGATGCTGTGGAATTCTTATGAAGTCACTGTTGATATTTTGCCTCATGGAGATCAAGCTATTCATGCTGCTATCCAGGTGCCTTTTGGACCGCTTGAATGTCAGAAAGTTAGAACATACCTCTAGGGAGGGAAATGCTGCTGCTGATATGCTTGCTAAGGCCAGCTGCGATATGGACATTTTGTTTAAGATCTTTGACAGCCCTCCGCAATATATTTTGATAGCGTTATTAGCTGATAAGATGGGAATATCCTTCCCAAGAAGATGTAATGCTAAGAACAACAACTCCTTATCGGAGATCAATGTCTCTAGGGACTGAGTCCTAATTTTGTTTGTACGCTTTCTTGTGATAATATTATGCTTCCTTTCGACCAAAAAAAAAACTTTGTTTACCCCCGTACCAAGGCTGGAGATGCTGGAGCCCTTGATCCTTTACCTCATTTCTTCTTTTTCCATTAAACTTCAAATTTGAATCTGCAAGGAACTTTTTTTTTTCGGGTTCAAAATTGAATCAGGACTGGTCTATATGTTTTGTCATTTCTTGCTTGATGCATTATGGTTGGCATTTACCTATAAACAACCCTTAAGAAAATGAAACATATGGGTTGGTATCGGAAGGAGGATTACCCAAGGGATAAATAAAGAATAGATGTTATCTTTGTCGTTTTTCCTATTTTGATTTGTCACTTGCCAAATGAAGAAGGTGTTAGATTCTGTTTTCCTTTTTCCTATTACAGAATTAGAAATCCCATTACATTAACGAGAAAACTAAATGCTTAATTCGGGGTTTAATATTTTCGAATCTATTTAATTTAGGGTCAAAATTTTTAATTACGTCGATTGAACGTCTAATATTTAAAAATTGACTCAATTTGGGCCTGTTGTTAATTGAATAGGAGTATGAAACACAAACGTCGCTAACGTCGCTAAGATTGATGGCATGCTGACGTGGCAAGCTTATTGCTCCATTTTTTTCAAAATTATTGCTAATTATTATAAAAAAAGGAAAATAACTCTTTTTACTTTTTCTTTTTGACCGTCTCTATCTTAAAGAACCCAGAACCGGAGTAGCACCACTGCCACTATCACCCACCACCATTGCCATCGCCACCCACCAGCACCGCCACCACCATCAGGACTGGATATCACAAAAATTTACACGATGCTATTTTTTTCAGTCTTAAAAGTTATAGATTTCCTTAAAAACCTCAATTTTTCAAGAAAAATCAAATTATCCAACCCTAAAAAATCATAGATCTAGAGTTGGTAATAGAAAAATTAACGATTTTTATGGGTTTTTTTTTTCCTTAAAAAACCGCAAAGAAGACTTCATTAAATTGCAAAACCAATCCTATCAAAAAATCACCTGCAACAATCGAGCAAAAAGCCAAGCAAAAACACAAGAAGATTTTCTTGAAATGGTAAGAAGAACTACAAACGAGAAAAAAAAAATTGCACCTCTACCAGGACTTTCAGGTTAAGCCCTTTATGCAAGATTTTGCAAATTTTGAATGATGAGGAGAGAGATCTCATATCAAGGAGCGATATACTAAAGATTCGTCGTCATCCAACAACAGATTATGGCAAATTTGTAGGTCGAAGGTGCAGTGGGGTTTTGATTTTTTATGGAGTTTGAGGATTTGAAACAACAACTTAGAGAGAAGAACAAGAGACTTGAAGCAAAGTAAATAGAGGAGAAGCAAGGATTTTGTTGCTGGAAAGTGGAGATTGGAAGTGTAGGATCGTCGACCATGGAGGTTTGAAGGAAAATCAAAGAAGAAAAAGGATTCGGGGAGAGAGAAAAAAAAAAGGCAAGCTATTGGTTTTTTTTTTTTTAAGTTTTTCTTATTTTTTAATTTTGACTTTTTATCTTTTTTATTTTTATAACAATATGATTAATTATTCACCTACCCGTATGTCAATATCTCATTGGTTCACATGCTTTTCATAGCATGTGCAATCCACACGCCATTAATTCTTACTGTAAGTCTTAAATTGAGTCGATTTTAAAACGTTAAGTCCTCAATCGATGCAATTAAAAAATTTAATCTCAAATTAGACATATTTAAAAACGTTAAGCTTTGAATTAAGCATTTAGTCTAAGGAGAATTAACAAATATTCTATCTTAATGCTTAAAGACTAATTTTAATTTCAAGCAAAGAACACAAAGGTCCAAAGCTAAATTAGCTTTTTGTGGTGAGAGATTCCTTTATCGTCTACTCTAATGTGTTTGCTATAATAATAATGCACAATCTTATCCGCTTAAGTGCGTGCCCTAACTCTGTTTTCCTTTTATCTTTTCATTAAAAAATCGAAGCTTTACAATGGGTTTTTAGATCTTACTAACTTTTCTTTCATTTTCTACTCTCTTAGAGACAGGAGTTACATTACATTACATATTTTAAAAAAGGGAACATACTAAACAGCTATACAAACGTGATTCATGAGCCAAATTGATGAGACGAATTATTGAAAAAAGAAAACCAAAATTGCCTAATAATAAGAAATTGAAAAAGTTCTCTAATTTTGTTTTTCGATAGCCTTATCCTTTTGACTTTAAATTTGTCCTTAATTGTACTCGGACATCACCAAAAAGTGCTTCCAATTCCCATCTTCCCCAACAGGATGTAAAAACTTAGTACTTAGAAATATTTAAATTTTTTTTTTCTTACTACTGTATTTTACAAAAAATACACATATATTTGGCAAAAAATGGAAAATGACTATATGGTTAGGTTCAACATTAATCAAAACTATATGCTTTAATAAAATGGAAATCATAGATTGAAAATAATGGCATCTGATTTGACTTTAAAGTCAATGCAACTTCCAATCTTAAAACTCACTCAATAATAATCTCTTTTAACTTACAAACAATATAATAATAATATAATAAGCAAAGTAAAAATTAAGGTTTGAACCCAAAAGGGTTAAAAACTTGAAAGGCGAAAAAAATGGAAAAAGTAAAAACCCAATACCCAGGAAGAACGGTTTTAACCCAGAAAGGCTAAAAACATCAAATCTAGTTTTGGGCAAAACCCCTGGTAATCAAACAGTCTGACCTCATCACTGTCTTATTTCACCTAAATCTACAAATAAGATTCTATTGTCTGTCTCATCGCATTCGCTCTCTTCACGCGCTCTTCCATCGCAATTGCACTTCACACCTCTTGTTTATCCACTCTGAGAAATTCCTTTAATTAAAATTTTAAAAAATAAGTAGAAATTCAAGTCTAACAAGGATTGCCACGTAAGCAGATACTGTGGAATTCGTGTGCTCGTTCTGACGTGGCAAGATCTAAACGGCGTCGGAGGAACTGCCCCGACTCTTGCGTCAGCGGGATTTGGAGGGAAAAAGGCTGACTAGATTAGTTAATCAATTATTATTAACCAAAAACATAAACGCAAAATATAAAAATATAAAAAGAAATTGGATTATTAATTAATTAATTAATTATTACAGAACGGATTTGTTTTTCTTATTCTTTTTTTTTATAATCCAACAAAGCGCTAGTTTTTATGTCTCTCTCTCTCCCTGTCGCTTTGTTTCTCTCTCTTCTCTCTTCTCCCTTCTCTTGTTCTTCGCCGTGAAATTTCGTCAGCGATCACCGGTGAATTGTCGCCGGGAAAGCAATCACGTTTTCTCAACGGAAAGGTATCATTTTTTTGCTAAAGCTATATTATTTCATTTGGATATTTAAAAGCTTTTTTTTTAAAGAAAATTATTTATTTATTTATTTATTTTTTATTAATAATTTTTCTGGGAAATTCCCCCTACAGATCTGGTGGATGAGAGAGATTTAGGGTTTCTTATGTCGTTTTTGATGGATTTTGTTTTGAATTTGTGATGAATTTTGGGAAAAGAATAGGAATTTAGGGTTTTTGGTTTGGTTTTGATGGAAGAGCGAATGAGATCCGGCGAGCATTCGGGGATTGTGGTGAAAAATAGGAGCCAATCGGGATGTTTGATTGTGAGGAAGAAAGGGGATGGCTCAGTTGGGGCTGGGTCTATGGGGACTCGGAAGATTTATGAGTCCAAAAAAGAGAAGAAGAGGCCTAGGATGATTATGAGTGATTCAGGTTCTAGCGATGAGCTCGTAATGCCACCTCGAAGGAGGGTTGGGCCCGAAACGATTCAAGTTTGTAATGGTTTAGCTGTTTATGAAGAAAGTGAAATTGGTAGGAAGAGGAATAGGGAGGAGAGACTAAGGCGGAGTGAGGAAGGTTTGATTGGTAGGAATGGGGTGGATTTGATTGAGAACAAGAGGAATAGGTTAGATGTCTTTGACTTTAATGAGTATGACGGACTTGATGAGGAGATGACCATGAGGAGGAATCAATTTGATTATGGTGTAGATGAGGCTCGAGGAAGGAGACTGTTGGGTTCAATGCCGGCTGCAGCTCGGAGGAGTATGGAAAGAGAATATGAAAGCGGTCCGAGCAGGCATGTCTTTCTTGAGAAGAAGAAGAAAAATTTGTACTTTGATAAGAGTGGCTTGATGAGTCGGGAAGAGCATGATGATAGGAACAGGTTTAGGAAGGATAGGGATAGCAGCAGGCTGCATTTCTCCTTGCTGAGGGAGAGGTATATGGCTGATTCTGATGAGCCCATCAGGGTTCAGGGGAAAAATGGTGTTTTGAAGGTCATGGTGAACAAAAAGAAGAAGGTAAGCGAGCCTTTTAAAAATTTTGATCACTTGGATGTTGAGGAAGCTCGGAGTGGTTCAAGGATTGATAATACAGTTAGGAGGAACTTGCATGTTCGTCCATCCTTGTACTCGGAGGCTGAAGTTCCTGAGAAGCCTGGTCCACTTGGTAGGAAACAGAAAAAGAAAATGAATCTACTAATGACGCCGTCAATTAAGAAGAATAAGGTCTCTGACTGGGATTCAGAGGACAGTGATACTTCTCCGAAGCTTCGATCAAAGAATATGGAAGCTTCTAACTCTACAAAGAGGATTCGTAAAGAGGAAAGAAAGGAGGCTGAGCAGCCTCTGTCTACCAGAACTAACGAAGGAAAAATTAGGCGAGGATGTGGCACAGAAAAGCAAAAATTGCGTGAACGTATAAGGGGGATGCTTCAGGAAGCAGGCTGGACAATAGATTATAGACCAAGGAGGAACAGGGACTACCTAGATGCAGTGTACATCAACCCTGCTGGCACTGCTTACTGGTCCATCATCAAGGCATATGATGCACTTCTAAAGCAGCTAGATGATGAAGATGAAGGAAAACCTTCTGGGGATGGTTCTGCATTTACCCCATTATCAGATGAAGTACTTAGCCAGTTGACAAGGAAAACAAGAAAGAAGATGGAAAGGGAGATGAAAAAGAAGCGAAGAGATGATAGTGACAGTGAGAATGCACTTGAAGCTGTTGCTCGGAAATCTTCAAGTACTAGGCATGAAGATGAGAGTATGGATAGCTTGAGTCATGAAGAGAAGTTAAGTTCCTATATTAAGCAGGGTAAGTCATCCAAAGGTAGGTTGAATGAAAATTGTGCCTTCAGTGCTAACTCAAAAGGTCAGAGTTCTCTCCATGCGCTTGATAGCTACAAAAAACCCTCCACTGTATCCAATCCTCATCCTGTTCATGGAAGAAAAAGCAGAAAACTTGGCAGATGTACTTTGTTGGTTCGTGGTTCCAGTGCAGGTCTGAATTCAGAGAGTGATGGCTTTGTACCTTATCGTGGGAAAAGAACACTGCTTTCCTGGCTGATTGATTGTGGAGCAGTGCAGTTGAGCCAAAAGGTGCAGTATATGAACCGTAGGCGAACGAAAGTGATGCTAGAGGGCTGGATCACTAGGGAGGGTATTCATTGTGGTTGTTGTAGTAAAATCCTCACAGTTTCGAAGTTTGAGATTCACGCTGGAAGCAAGTTGCGCCAGCCATTTCAGAATATATATTTGGACTCTGGTGCTTCTCTTCTTCAGTGCCAAATAGATGCATGGAACAAACAAGAGGAATCTGAGCATATTGGTTTACATTCGGTAAACATTGATGGTGATGACCCCAATGATGATACTTGTGGCAATTGTGGAGATGGTGGGGATCTGATCTGTTGTGATAGTTGTCCATCAACATTTCATCTGAACTGCCTAAATATAGAGGTACTTTTGGATAATTTTTGCACCTGATATAAAGTGTATTACATTTACCAATGGTGATTGGTCTCTCTTGTTTTTCTTTCATTGCTTACCAGTTTTCATTGTAAACTTCTGGGCCGGTTTTAGTTTGGATAGAGTTAATGCTGGATTTGGTGTTGAGGAGATCTATGTGAGTGTTGAGAATTTAGGGGATGTTCTGGGGCAATAAAACTCCAGTTCTTAGATCTTGCTTTCTTGAGTTTATGCGGATTATTTATTTATTTATTTATTTTTCTTCCTCTCCCTCCCCCTGGCCCAGCCTAACAATATTCTTGGTTCCTTTTGAGAAATAGAAGTTCTGTTACTTTGATGGAGTTAATGATCAGGCTTTGATGTAAATATGTTGCAGGTAGTACAATTTCTTCCTTTAGGCAGATATGTTCATTTTCAAGGTCATAACTATTGACCTTAAGGTTAGGGATCCCCAAATTTTTGTCAGTACCAAACAAAGAAAGGCATTCTTAAACTTCCTTGATTGGTGATAGACGTGCAGTGTAGGTGGGAAGTGAAGGCATATCTCTTATTTTATAGCTCTTAGAAGAGACATCTTCTTCTTCTTCTTCTTCTTTCTTTTCTTTTTTCCCTTCCTGACTGTTTCCTCTTTGCTGACTGTTCTTAGGACCTGTCCCAATGAGTCGGTATTATCAGTGTCTTGGATCTTTGGCTAGAACTTTTTGTCAGTAGATGAAGTGCTAAATGTTTTGTCCTGCTTACATTATTGGTTTTGTAATTTTGAATTTGGTTGACAATTTGCGCTTGCTGACTTGGACTGCCTTGTAGTTGCATCCAGCTTACCTTTTGTATAATATATGTATAAAATTTTACAGTTTCCACCACCGGGTGATTGGCACTGTCCAAATTGCATCTGCAAATTTTGTGGTGACGGCAGTGACATTGCTCAAGAGGATGATTTAACCAATTGTGCGCTTCTCACTTGCAGCCTCTGCGAGAAAAAATGTACCCATTTTTTTCCTGTTTTTGGTGTTTAGTTCTTTGAGCTTTAAAGTTACTTTTGTAGTTTGCCCTTCTTGATTTCTTTCATTGAGATTCTGATTAAATTTTCACTTTTTAGATCACAAATCATGCATCAAAGTGGCAGACGAGGTTCAGATTGATTCCAACAGTTTAGTTCTTCCTTTTTGTGGGCAGGCATGCAGGGAGGTAATTTTTCTTTTCTTTTTTGGCCTCAAAGAGGTATTTTTTCTTCAGTTGGCATTTTAATACGGAAGATCTTCATTAGATTTAAATCTAGAGATTAGGAAAAATTGTATCAAAGAAGCAATTAGTTATTCTACCTACCAGCTCTAAAAGATGTTAAACCTATCCTAAATAGAACTATGGAGAAGCCACAATGCTTGTCAGAAAGTAAACGTGGTTTATCTATGACATGATGCTGTTGTTGATATATTATTGCTATGATCGTGCTTAGTGGAAATTTTATCATGAACTGTGTTACTGAAGTATTGATGAAATTTTCTTTGTATGTGGGAACTTGTTTTGTTAAACAGAAAGAATACATCTAGGTTTTTAAATGTCTTATATGGCAGATTGGTTCTTATTGCATCTATAAATGTTGTTGTGTAGCCGTCTGGTTTTTTTAATGTCATTTTATGAAGAGTTAATGTTCAAATATGTGAGGGCATATTTGACAATTGTTCTTGTTGTTCCTGCAGCTCTTTGAGCATTTGCAGAAGTATCTTGGGGTTAAACATGAACTCGAAGCAGGATTTTCATGGTCTCTTGTTCAAAGAACAGATGCAGATTCAGACACAGCTGCCAGAGGTCTTCCTCAAAGAGTGGAATGCAATTCTAAACTAGCTGTTGCACTGACTGTTATGGATGAATGCTTTTTGCCCATTGTTGATAGGAGGAGTGGGATCAATTTAATAAATAATGTCCTCTATAATTGTGGGTAAGCATTTTGATGCTAGAGTTAAACTTATAACAGTTTTTGTTTGTTTATGTTTTCCTTAATGGTGCTTGTTTAGCTTATTACACTTTGGTTGTGATGTTTCTTCAAGTCATTCTAATTTTGGGAAATGACTCTTTTTGGCCATTTTCCTATGATTTTCTTTGAATTTTCCCATTACGTTCTTTCTATACTAGATGAATCCTAGCATGAATTTTTATACTTGGATGAATAGGATGTTTTGATAGGCTGTTTGACCTCTTAAATGCATGCTTGCACATCTATGATTTAGTATTTCAGTTTTAGTCTGACTAGGCATATTTGCTTTTGGAGAACTGTCTGGTAGTGACAGTATGCAGTAGTTTTATGTATTTTAACAATTTCTAAAAGGATTCAAGGGATGAATTTCATATTTAAGTGCTCTTTCAGCTATCATTTCTTTTTACAGTTCTATCCCTTCTCACTTTCTGCTTGGATTTGATCTTGCGTATTCTGCTGTAGTTTGTTTTTTTCTTGGATTATACAGATGATATAACTATGTTGAACATCAAATTTCTAACTGTGTGCATTTTGCTACTTTTATCTTTACAGATCAAATTTCAATCGACTGAATTATAGTGGCTTCTACACTGCTATTCTGGAGAGAGGTGATGAAATAATTTCTGCAGCCTCTATCAGGTATATAACAGTTTGGCACTTGTATGCTGCTCCTTTTACCCCTTGCTGTTGTTTATTCGTAAGGACCAGGATGGTCCAAACAAAGTAGTAGCATCTGACTTTTTGGAGTAGATATTGCTGGTCAGGTGGATTTGATGCATAATCTAGATTACCATTTAAATCCATGCTTACCAATTTCATGTCATCCTGCCCTATGTAGGTTCCATGGAACTAAGCTCGCAGAGATGCCATTTATTGGGACTCGCCATATATACAGGCGTCAGGGAATGTGCCGTCGGCTTTTCGGTGCTATCGAGTCGGTAAGCTCTGAGGAGTAATCCATATATATGTGTCTGTCTGTCTAAGTTGATATGTGTGTGTATGTATGTTTCTGTATCTCCTATTGCACTTTGCTTATATTTTTCCTTGCATCATTTATATTAGTTTATTCCTTTTTTGTCTGAAGGCTCTCTGCACTCTCAAGGTCGAGAAACTAGTTATCCCTGCAATTGCTGAACTTATGCATACATGGACTGCAGTCTTTGGTTTCACAACTCTAGAAGACTCACTTAAGCAAGAAATGAGGTCCATGAATATGCTGGTCTTCCCTGGTATAGATATGTTGCAGAAACTACTACTGGAGCAAGAAAACACTAAGGCAAACTTGGCTGTCTCAGGTTTGAGCAAAAAGCAATCCTTGCCACTCCCTTCAATTTTGTTTATTTGCAGCGCTTTAACTTCTTAAAATTTGTCCATTTAGGTGTGAATCAAGCTGAATCAGGATCTAACCAATGTATCATACCTGAGGTGGCTAAAGAATCTAATCCTGGTTCATCGAGTGGGCATGATCCTCAAGAGTGTGATGATGGTGGTTTGCATCATACTAGTAGGATAAATGGTGAAAATGCCACTGTGGATTCAGATGCCCAATGCCCAAATGCTTCTGTCAGTGATGCTTCTGGAACTAGTGGTTCCTTGGAGGCATCCCTGGAGCCTAACGTCTCGGTTTCAGTCAAGGAAACTCCATTCACTAATTCTTTAACTGGGGACAAGAACGATTTTGCAGCGGATAGTAAAGGTGATGTTAACCCTAGCTCAAGCCATGATGCACTTGAGGCAGAGAAGAAGACAGGATTGAATTTTCCCGCCGAAGATAATACGCAGTCTTGTAAAGAGGGTATGGATGATACCAGTGCAGTAGGTGTTGAAAAATCTAAAGTTGTGGCCTCTGAAGATGGGACCATAGGCACATCAGGGGACAAGGCAGCTGAATCTGCTTCTGACAGCAAAAATCCTGATACCTCCTCTATGGACTATAGTGCAGTAGACATGGGAAATAATAAAACAGTATTAGACTCTCCTGTCGAGGGAAAGCCTAGGTCCTCTGAAGATCCTGATTTGTATGCAGCCCATGCAGGTGATGATGTTGCCCCTGCTTCTGATGTCAAAACTGAGCTCACAGTTGAAGAGACTATATGTACTGATTCTCAATCAGGGAACAAGCTGGCTGAATCTCCTGTTGGAAAATCTATTGTTGTTTCAGATGAAAGTCATGACACTCTAGAGATGGAAAGGAAAATAATATCAGATTCCCCTGATGAAGATAACATTCAGTCTTCTAGAGGAAGTGATGTAAGTAATCCTCAGCCGGATGATAATGTAGCTGTTTCTGATGATATTGAAGTTGGAATTGGAGTCCCTGTTGAGGACACCACGCATGCCGACTCCAAGTCTAGGGACAAGTTAGCGGAGTCTGACAAATCTGTTATATCTGGTTCAACTACAAATCCTGATGCATTAGAGATGGAAAATAAATCAGTATTGGATCCTCCCAGTGAAGATGTTTCTCATTGTTGCAAGGAGCATGATGATGTGTGTGATCTGAGTCGGATTAACAAGATTGGGGGCAGCAGCAGCCCCCTTTGAAATCGTTAACTTTTTTGGTTGTATTATGTAATTACCACAAGTTTTAAGAAAAGATTTATAATTTTTTTTCCCATTGAAATTTCATTCTTACCGTTGTTCAATTTTGAATTTCATTTGTCTTGACAGACTAGCTTCTTATAAAAGGAAAAAAAAAATCTATGATGGTTTATCTTCTTAACTACTAGTTAATTGTATTATATGAATTTTATTGAAATCAAATCCCACAAATGATTAACTTGTTGAGTATTCTATAGAAAAAGAAATGTATTTAAACAATGCCCAAATCTCGTACCAAAAAAAAAAAAAAACTAGTGCGGTAATGCTCGAATGGCCAATTACGACGTCGTGTTTGTCCCCTACCTGGACTTCCGCCTCCCTTGTGCTCTCTTTCGCTCTACCTTTCTTCTCATTAGCATCCACAAATGGAGCTTTCAATTCCTTCTCGTCTCCCTAACAGCTCCTCCGCGACCGCCGCCGCCGCCGCTACTACGCTTCTAAAGTCCAAGTCGAGAATTCCTTTTAGGCCTCTGTCATTCGATCTCCTTCCTCTTCAACGCTCACTCTCCCCTTTCACTTTGAAGCACATGAACAATAATGATTTCCAGTCGCCACTTTCTTGCTCCTCTCTTCCCCCAAACAATGGCTCCCCTCCCTCCACTTCCCCTTCATCCGAACCAGGTTAACACCAAGAACCCCAAATCCTAAATACCCAAAAAGATCACTTCTTTTTTTTTCCTCTATCGTTTTTTTTCAGCTAGGATTTATTTATTTATTTATTTTGGTTAGGTCGGATTGGAGAGGTTAAGAGGGTGACGAAAGAGACGAATGTGTGGGTTAAGATAAACTTAGATGGCACCGGGGTCGCTAACTCTAGTACCAGTATTCACTTTGTTGATCATATGTTGGATGTATGGTTCTTCTCTCATATATATCTTTCTGGTCTGAATTTTCTGTTTTACCAGGCTGCTGAGTGCTATCTGATATTTAATGGTTTTCTTATTAGCAACTAGCCTCTCATGGATTGTTCGATGTGTACGTCAAGGCTACTGGGGACACTCATATCGATGATCACCATACCAATGAAGATGTTGCCCTCGCTCTTGGAACGGTGATTTCTTTTTCTTTTTTCTTTGTAGTTCATATTTAGATGAATTTCATTGCTGAATTTATCTAGGAAGAATGAAAATTAACTCCTTTGTTGCATTATGATCTCAACTTTAAAAAAAGAAAAGGTCTTGACTTCAAATGTTCCCTGCTTCAACTTAATTTCCAGAACATATAAGCTCTTTTTCGTATAAATTTGGAATATTGAAGCTTTTCCTGTTATCTAAGAGCTTATGTTTGTAAATATTGTTGCCAGCATAGTCTAATAGTTTGGTTCTGAAGGGATGTCGATATACTGGTTTTCTGCTTTACCAACTTAGTCATTTGATCTGCATTTCCATATCTATGCAAAATTTTAAGAATTTATTAGTTATCTTTCTTCTTCAGGCATTGCTTCAGGCACTTGGCGATCGAAAAGGAATCAACCGCTTTGGTGATTTTTCAGCTCCTCTTGATGAAGCCCTAATACATGTGTCCCTGGTATGACATGCATCAATATTTGATGACTATTCCTTAAACATGGATTATAGTCCTATTTGGAACTCAAGGTGTCATTCTGTATATTCATTCCAAGATATTTCCTAATAGTGTGTAGAGCTGTGTAGGCTTTGATGCTTGGATATTTTCTTGAAACTGCTATCTTTCCAAAGAAAACTCTGCTGTGAGCTTCAAAAATATTAGGGTTGGTTAGTTAATCCTCAAACTCTATCATGTTGTACGTTATAATTGTATTAACCATATGTGAAGGTACTTCTTTGGAAACCATGTTCCTAGAAAATCTTGAAATTTATATATATATATCCTAAATCTTATATTGTTCTTTCTAGGATTTATCTGGCCGACCTCATTTAAGTTATGATTTGAACATTCCCACTGCAAGAGTTGGGACATATGACACTCAGGTAATCTTTTTATTTTGGTCTTTTGGTCCAACAATCTCAGTGTTTGCTGTTGACTACGGAGGAAACTTGTCAAGGATTCAAAATTCTATATTGCTTTTTTAAGTCATTCGCTTCCGACTTCTTAAATATGTTATATGCTGAATTTCACCAACCCATTTTTAAATCCTAATATTCACAGTTGGTGGAGCACTTTTTCCAGTCTTTGGTGAATACTTCTGGCATGACACTACACATACGACAGGTAGAAATAGCTAGACCACCTTAAAAGTTTTATTAAAATTAGCTGCCCTGTGGTAGTACCTTTTAAAATTTTTATCAGTAATTGACCTTGTGCCATATGCTTGCTTATTTAAATCAGCCATAAATCTTTAAGTTATCTTGCTCTGTATCTTTGGTGCTAGGATTTTAATGTGATATTGTGAATTATCTGATTGCAGCTTGCAGGAAAAAATTCTCATCATATAATTGAGGCAACCTTTAAAGCATTTGCTAGGGCTCTTAGGCAGGCAACAGAATATGATCCACGTCGCCTTGGGACCATACCAAGGTGAAGTTGATGTTTGGATTTAGTTTGCATTGATTTTGATCAATTAAAAGGATGTCTTTTCCCCTTACTTTTGTTATGTAAAAGTTGATTTTTGGGACTTTGAATGAGTAGTTATGTTACATGGATTTTGTTGTATTTCATAATTGTTTATTGCATTTTTTATTGCGTCCAAGGCTAAATTTCTTGCTTGGAGTGATTTCCTTGGTTCTTCTTTAATTTATCCATATTTTTCTCTTCACGTCTAACTTCATGGTCTATATGTGCTTCCGTCCTTTTGAAGTTGTGAAACATTTGTATTTTTTGCAGCTCAAAAGGGGTTCTATCACGATCTTGACATTATGTGAGGGGTCATTCATCAGAGAGCCGAGTTATATGATGGTTGCATAATGGTTGCATGATGGTTGCATGATGTCAGTGATCTCATTAACTCGAGCACATAGAGCAACCATTTTAGTGAAGGTTGATGGTGTGTAGAAGTAGATGCCTTTCTGGTTGTTCATCTGTACCGTGAACATGACGTTGAATTTAGTCTATTTGTAACAATAAGCTGTTATAAATGTTGTCAAAATTTGGGCTGTGGTTGATATTTTTCATCTTACCCTCATTTCTGTAGAAAATCTTTGATGTGCTGTGCTAACAAAGATGAATTTTGCGAACGACTGCCTATGCAAATAGAAACCCCTTATATCTATGTTATGAAGATGAGGATGTTTTATCCACTTTGTAATTAACCTGCTTTAAGCAAGTCTGATTAAGAGGTTGTACCATTGCATTTTCGTATATGGCCATCTCTAGCTTAAATCTGGCTTGAAAATTAAATTTCGTTCCATTCGAACATCAAAATGTCCCAATTCTTCTGGACTTTTGCTTCATTTAAAAGTAACTTCTGGTACTACTTGGTCACTTCAAGTCTTTAACCCAAGAGTAAGAACAGATCAGATGGTAAGCAAGGGAACAAGCAATTGTTGATTCTTTATCGAATAAAGATACATTAAAAGAAGCAATCGATATAGTTTGGATTGATGAGCTATATATATGCTTCATCTCCAACATGCTCCTGCACTACAAAAATTCTTCAGCTGCGCTTAAGTCATTCAAGATTTCATTCTTAATATCTTCTGGTAATGGGGCAGATGGACCTGCCTTGGAGTAGAAACTGGCCAAAGATCTGATTACTTTTTCCAGCTCAATGTATGATTCCTGTGATCCACAAGTTTATGAAGAGATGTCAAGCTAATCCACAATCTGATCTCAAAAAACAAGTTAGTGAACGATACAGACCTCATTAGTCACCTTCTGTTGTCCCCTCCAATTGCTCAAATAGTCTCGAATTGATTCTTTTGCTGAATCTGCAGTTCGTCTAAATTTAGCAATATCTTTTGGATCCTCATTCAGTGATTCACGCAGTGTCTTCACAACTTCTCTTGCTGACTTTAGGTAAGCCTTTGGCAACACTTTCCCATACTTTGTTTTCTCATTAGGATCAAACATAGATTTAATGGCTTCTACTACTCCTTGATCCTCTTCCTTCTGCTCATCTGATTCAGCCCATACTGGTAATGGAGTTAAGCTGCAGTTGATGGTGAGAGCAGCAAGCAAAGAAGCAGTGGAACGCCCTATTATGTAACGACGACTTGGCAGAGCTTCATTAGATGGATTAACAACATGATGGCTGATTTGCAGTTTACCTGTTGTGTTGCAGAGTAACAGTCAAGAAGGAATGGTAACTGATAAGGAACAAATTCATCAAAATGGAAGCACGTAAAGCTCTATTCAGGACTATTCATAGAAAATGCAGAAATCTGGTCTCGAGTACTAAGATAAAGGGAGAAGAAGAACATATACATTAATCCATAGGAAGTAGGCCAAGAGTTCGGAACATTTAAGTCATGTCATAATCTCAATAAGCAATCATATAAGTATAGCTGGGAAAATTGTTGCTTACATTGATTTTCAGGTCTCGAGACCGTCTCCATTGTATTGAAAACGGTAGGGAAACATGTCTTTGCTGCAATACTAAGAGCCATTCTTTCTTGTATCTCGAACCAATTTGAGTCTTATATCCCCAGCATTCATCGGCTATCCCATGTGTGAAAGCATTCACCTTCATGGCAAACAATCCAAAATTCTCAAATTCTTACTCAATTTCTTTTGAAATAGAAGTATAATTATTGTGGCCAGGCTTGACGGCTGTCACCCGGCAGGCAGGGTTTCGATTTGAACCCCTGACCAGTTAGATGTATATATAGTATGTAAATACCACTTTAGCTAGAGATGTATAATTATCCAACTTTGACAGTTTTCATTGAAAACTGAAATATAAAATGAGTAGCTATAACTCTAGACATGAAACAAATGAAAACTAAATTGCCTGGGAAAAGCCAATGATTACAGAAAGTGCAGGAGAGAAAGACATGTAACAGAGAAAAAAAAAAAAAAAGGAAAGGAGAACTCATTTGGTAACTAAAGCAACTTCCACGGCTTTAAGCAAATACCTGATGCATCAACCTCCACCTTAAACTTCTACCTTGCAGAGTTCCAGTCCCAGACAATTGTTATCCAGACGGTAGAGACAGGAGTTTGGACAAAGATCTCTTTGTTTGGTTTGGGACTTTGGTAAAGAAAATCATGATTTTAGGCCCATCAAGGCCTCTTTATCTTCGGTTTCCGAACAGAATGGGCCCGGAGACGTTGTAAGACTGGAGGAAACCCACAAAACTAGAGATATTGGGCGACCAAAAATCAAAATTGGATTAGGCTAACCCAATGATTCAGATACTACTGCCGAATCTGGAATAAGAACCTTCGCTGTTGGGTCATACGGAAAGTTAAAACGAAACTTTTATTCTTCCTCTGTGCTCCCAAATGTACCCAACGCACAACCGCTAATTTCCCCAAACGTTAGAAAAAGAGAAAAGACTTTCCGAGGATGGCCGGTCCGAACCCGCCAAAACATCCGTCGTCCTCGGCTAACAACCACCGCAAATCCCGCTGGGAATCTTCCTCTTCCACCCCGAACAAAAACGCCGCCTCCACCACCACCGACCCCAAATCCTCCACCAAGCCCAATCCTTCCCCCAAGACCGGCCCATCCCCGCGCTCCGCGGCCCAAAATAAATCCCTATCCGACCCAAGTCCAGCTCTTCATCCGTTCCACCCCTTCCCTGACCCCGCCGCCGTTGGCCCGCCGCCACCACCGGCATACGGATTCCACATGTTAGAGCGTAGGACAATTGTCCTCTACGATGGCAGTGTCCGCTCCTACTTCGCTCTCCCGCCTGATTACCAGGATTTCCCTACCCGACCCTTACTCGGTCCTGTCGATTTCGGTAGCCCACCATTAGGCCTCCGTGATAATCGTGATTATTGGAATGGCTCTGGAGAAGGACCCAGCCCGTTAAAGAGGAAGTTTGGCGAGGAAGAAAAGGATCCAAGGGAAGAGAAGAAGGACGAACCAGCGAGGCAAAGGTTCGGGCACTCGCATCTCAACGTTAAATTCTACTCCTTGGGGGGTGGGACGGACCGCCTGCCTGGAACGAGTAGCCCGTTTCGAAATGAGGAAACGAGAGCGGCCAAGTATATGAGAGTTAGTGGGGCATTGGAAAATAATAACTTGGGATTCAATAAGCATTTGGAAGTTGATCAAAACGCACTGAAGAAGGCGTTTTTGCACTTTGTGAAGGCGGTATTTGAGAATGCAGGTCAAAAAAAGAATTACTTGGAGGATGGGAAACAAGGACGCCTTTACTGTTTGGCTTGTGCCAGGTTTGATGATTAATTTAGGTTTAATTCTGAATTGGAAATAAAATTTTTTAATGTTATTTTGCATTGTTTGAATCACATATTTTTCTTTTTGGTTGCATGTGATTTAATTGAAAATAGAATTTTCAACTGCTTATGTATCTTAGTTTTTACATGGTTCGTGGTGATGTAAGTAGTAAGATTACTTGTTATGTTTGAGGTTAGGGTATATTATTCCAGTGGACGCTCCGCTAATGGTAATAGTTTAGAGAGAATAGTTATCTTTTGACTTAAGGATGCAGATGCCTTCTGACACAGTGTTTAGTTGACGTGTGCTGTGTGTAATGAGCACGTACGTAGCACTAGAACTAGTGGTTGGTGCAGAGGGTCTTTGATGTTGTAGTGTACTCGTTTGTAGAATTATGAATTTTAATCAACTGTTATTCGTTTGGATTAGGTCTGGGTAGAATACGACAATGTTGTTTTCTTTCTGTGAGATGTTTTATAGCATAAACTACATCGAATAATGATAAACGGTTGAGCTTTAGTAATAAATTCTAGATAAGTAGATGGCTTATTGCTAGTACTTGAAGTCATTGTTAAATTCAGAGTGGTGAGGCAATTCTAACCGCCGAGTTGTCTGCCTTTCATAAAGGTTGGGCTACACAAGTTATCTACAATCTAACATTACTAGAGTTTAAGTTAGGGTGTGCATCTGATCCATTTAGCTAGAATTTAAGTCTTGGATTTGCTGTAATCGTTCAGCTTGTTTGCTGTGTACATGGCTTATTTAAGGTTAGTTGCTTGCTATTACATACTGATTTAGAGAAGTTCTTCCGATGTGGGATTGCTTTGGCTTGTATGATATGAAGATTATGTATCAAACACCTAGAATCAACCTACTTCTTCGTTATCGAAGTGAAATGAGGCCTTTCTCCCGGGGAAGCTTGGCTGCTGAATTTGTGGGGTTGATTATTCTTCATGGTTGGGAATTTAAATGATTCAATTGCATAATGCTTTTTTCAAAATGAAGGGTAGGTGGTAATAGATCATTGTTTTTCTATAAAATGCTTGGATACAACAGTGTTTCCAGTAGTCGTGTGCACGTCAGCTTGTTTAGCCATGCAAGGGCAAATAAACTCAAGGATGTAACATTTTTGGTATATATATTGTACTATAGAGTTTCTTTATTCTGTTGCAGGTGTCCATGTCCTGTATAGTTGCTTGGTAATATTTACTTATGGTGTTTCAAGGATTGCTTTTAGTAGTTGTTGTCTCTTATATCTAGATAAATATTGTAATTGGCATTGGTTGTTTGAGTATGTGACTGTTTGCAGGGTCATGTGTCAAAGTTGTTGAGTGGTGAGCATGTACACAGTAGATTTGGGCAAACAAGGGAGTGAAAGATCGCTTTTCAAGTTGTTTTCATCACAATTTTGTAGATTGTAGCCAAATTGCACTTTTATGTTTATTATAATCATCCGTAGATTATTGTAGGCTTCTACGTGGATATTCCTTGTAGAGCTTAGACCCTTCACTTTGGTTTTTAGTGTGGCCAATATCTTCTGCTGCCTGGTATTTAACATATTCTGGGTTATAACTTCTTTCTCATGTGTATGACATGGCTGGGTTGGACTGATAGTGTAAAGTTGTATTCTTTTGGTGGTTGATATAACCTAACTTAAATTATAAGTAAAACTGAAATTGAAGACCAAAAAAAAAAAAAAAGAAATTGAAGACCAAAAGCTTCCCTCCTTAATGGCTGATGAACAATTGGACGCTCTTCCTTTACAAACTCTTAAGTAATGAAAGTAGTCTTTACTATATTTTTCTTGCCTTTAACTTGAGTGCAGCAGTTTGGATGCTAGTTTTTTGAGAATTCTTCATATTTTTAGAACTTGACTACTTTGCAATATAGTGGCCCTTTGGGTGATTATTATCTGTTTGAGTGTGGCAGTAGGCTCATCTTAATTTTAGGCTTATTTGTTTGATCTGCTTAATATGCATCTCCCCATGCAGGCATGTAGATAGAGCATGCATGTTTTCTGGATAGGATTTCGCTCATTTTTGTTTAAATGCCTTATTGAGTCATGTTTTTTATTTATATTGCTTATAGCACTGTATGGTGTATATGGAAACCTCATTATTTTTCTCGTAGTATGAATTAGAGAGCGAAAGTATTGGTTTATATGGTGTGTGGATATATGGTTCATACCGTGAACCAAATGTTCACCCCATATGCTCATATTTCCTTTGATAATCATCTCCTGAATGCAACAGAAACTTTTTGTGGACTTGATTCTTTGTTGCAACTCTGTAGCGTAATGTCTATGCTGATGTTAAGATCCAACATCCTGTTCTAGCTGTGTGTTTCTTCAAAAACCATATATGATGAGTTGCCGGTCTATCTTTTCTGAGGATTGTTGGTGAAGTTACGGCTTATGAATCGTGAATTTATGTTTTATTTGGTATGTATTTTGAAGGCCCATTTACATTAAAGATTAAACTACAACCCATCTGCCCCCACCTCTTTTCCTAACCCTGTGGCTATTATTATTTTTCCGGTGATGAGAATACCCTTGTTTCCAATGATTTACAAATTGGGCAAATATCCTGTGGAAATGCTATGATTATGAATAGGTTAGAGTATAAATTATATGCCAGCGTTCAGATTTTCACTTAGTGAAAGTTTGTAATTGATGCTTTTCGGTCTACTTTTGTGAAAGTCTACAATATATTGGCTCAATGCCATGGTCATTACTTTGCCTTTTCATGTGTTCAACTTATTCTCAAATTGGTGAATATTTTTTGTTAATTGCCCTAGTTCAATCTTATAGGCTAATTCATACTGATGTCAAAGAGGAATACCTGAATTATTATTCTTCAATACTTGATATGCAAAATTACAGGTCCTCTAAAGACTTTGCTGATATGCATGGTCTGATAATACACACGTACTACTCAGACAATGCTGATTTGCGTATGGATCACTTAGGCTTACACAAGGCTCTCTGTGTATTAATGGGATGGAACTACTCAAAGCCTCCTGATAATTCAAAGGTCTATCGGTTCCTACCTGCGGATCAAGCAGCCGCCAACCTAGAGGATTTGATTATGTGGCCTCCTGTGGTGATAATACATAATACAATTACAGGGAAGGGTAAAGATGGGCGCATGGAAGGTTTGGGAAACAAAGCAATGGATAGCAAACTAAGAGGTATAGTGTGCCCCATTATTCTTTTATCTTTTGGTGTTCTGCATTCTGGTCAGTGGTTTCTTTAGGAAATCCATTTTAACTAATTAGTTCCCTCCTCTCTCCTTATAGGTCTTGAGTCATGTTCGCACAGTGCATATACTGGTTATGATTTGTTATTAGTCAAATCCCTAGTTAGATTGTCCAATTCCATTTTGTTATAAAACTAGTTTTCCGGGATGCTGCACAATTCTGCTATTTCAATTGACCTTGAGAAAGTGTAAAGGTTTACTTTGAGAACTTCTCCATCTCAGAAATCTATCTATTTAGCAATAAAAGCAACTAACATACAAAATAATAACTAAGGTAGGGGTTAATACTGTGAAATTGGGTGAAAGTCAATACTGCAATATGTGTGTGCGGGTTATTTCATTTTTCCTTACATTTTGTTTATACCCTCAATTGTGGATGATATATGTGATTGTGCATGTGCTTATTCTTCATTTTTTTTTTCTTGTTTGAATGGTCACTGTGACCAATCCTGAACCTTTAATTGCTATCATTAAGTTTTACTTTGTCTGGTGCATACTCTCTCTTCCAAAACATTAAAATATTTTTTCCCTTTATGGTTGATGCTGTCTTTGACGTGGACTTGTAATGAGCAAAGGTGTGCTTGATATGATCTCTAAGTGGGTACAAATATTGTCACTGCATTAATATCAAGTTTGGAAAAAACTTCCTGCCGGGCTAGTTCTATCTGATGCTCTGAGCCAATTTTCTGTCAAAGGTTTAGCGTATGATGGCTTCATTGTTTGAGTAGATAGTCCTCAAACTGATCTTAGTTCCAGCCTAGAGGAACAGACAAGCTTGATATAGTCTTTGAACGTTTATTACGTGCCTTTTGAATCTATAACACGGTGATGCCATCTAGTTTGAAGAAACCAGGTTGATTCCTCTCTTCCGGTATGAAGGTGAAGCTTATTAAGAAATGGTAATGGAGCTTAAACCTAATGTGCATGGCTCCACCTCATTTGTGCTTGCCTCCAGGCATACTTGTCTTTTCTGCTTATTACCATGATGTAAAGTTTATATGGCATGCTTCTAAAAGTATAATGCTGTTAAACCTGATCACTATTTAGTCATATTTACTTTTGGTTTGGTTAAGAAAACCATAAATAGTTTTGCTGTTGGTGCCCCTCTATGGTTCAGGTACAAGGTGGGTGTGATGAGATTAACTTTGCCGAAATGCATGAATGCTGTCATGGTTGGATTAGAGGATTACATTTTTCCAAATTTGTTTGTTCTCTTGAGAGTTTATAGATATATTGTAGTTTAGCTTGTGTTTAATTTCTCAATGTGCGCACATTAATTTTCATTGTTCCTTGTTACGAGCATTGGCTAATCATAGTCCACTTTCAACCTGGCATGAGTTGTTACGCTGCAGATTTTGGTGCGAGTTTAGATATTACCCTTTAGGCATGTTAGTACAGTTAAGTTTATGGTTTTAGATATGGAAATTTCTTTTTGTATTTGCTGGAAACAATGCTGGCATGATGCTTAAAGGGACACAAATTTTTGATCTTGGGGACATGCCTGATATTTTCTGGAGAACATGCTTAGAAAAGGTAAGCACTAGGGAATGCCATGTTTCCATTATAGACAATGTTTAGCTTTTCTATCTTTTAAGTTTCCTCAAACCACTACAGATGGACATCCATTTTACACCATACATGTTTTGGCGGATAATAGTTCTCATGTCAAGTATGTCTGATTGAATTCTGAAGTGAGATTCCAGCAGCCTGCAGCATTGGTGATGGTATTGTCTTCAGGAGTGGCTGGGATGATATTATATTATATTTTTATTGATAATTGCGAAATCACTACAAAAGGATTTGTTTCTTATTTTTTTTCCTTTTTGGTGTGGTGTTGGTTTGGGAGGAAGAGTGGGCATCGGACAAGCGTACTTTGCACCAAATAAATAGACACACAAAGAATGTTTGACATAAGCACATGCCAGACTTATCTTCTTGTTTGGGTGCAATGTTATTAAGTATCATTAGTGTTAAGCTATCATAGTTGAGAGAACTTTGTCACTACTCATATAAAGAATTGAAGAATTTTTACCTTTATATATTTCATTTTTTTTTTCGTACGGGTCACTAGACCTTTATTAAGTTTTTGTCTCTAACTGGTAAATATTCACTAAAATGTTGATCTCTGTATGCTTAGATCATTCATTGTAGGATTTTCTTGATCAGCCTCATAGATACCTTCTAATGAATTATAAGAAAAGTAGCAGCATAGGAGAACCAGTTGCCTTTACTTCTATCTGAAACAGCCCTCTTTCTTGCCCATTAGCCCACAGATGCATAAACACGTATGCTCTACAGGTTGCTTTTGTGTACATGAATCTGTTTCTTTTGCTTGATTATTGTTTGTTCTGGTTCACAAACCTGTCTTTTACTCCATTAAGTTACAGTATATACTTCTGAATCTGGTCACCTTGAAATTTGGAGTCTGGACTGCTGTATGTTCTGTCATTTGCTTGTTCTCTGTCGTACCAGTCATTATGGATAGATTTGTTTCTTGTGTTCATCTTTTTTGAACTGTTCTTTTTCCTATTGGAATTCAAGTTCTAGACTGAACTAGGTGGATCGCTGCATGTGTGCATGTTATTTTCTTACTGTTTGTTGCCAGCCAGTGACAGTAGATTCTTGACCTCTTCCTTCTTGATTTTAGTTGACTGATCCCAATAAGTGAGCCATTACATGTTTTGACTTGCACCGTGTGAGTGTTTTCACATCTTGCTAGCAGCCATTATGAGAGCAAAACTTTGTGATGGATCTTGTGTTGGCAGAAAAGATGTGTACTGGAACATGTTTGTTTATATGGATTGTCTACAGGTAATCTTAGAAGATGCTTGCCATGACTATTTGGTGAGTCAACTTCATGGTTTCTGATCTTGCAAAAACAAATTAACATATCAACCGTGGCATATGACATTCCTAAGGAGTTTGAACTTGCACTTGAAGTTTTAATGAGTTAATTATTTTGAAATATTTCATTTTACTCTGGTGCTTGTGCTTTCAGATCTTGGATTTGGAAGTGGCAAGTCAAAGGCGATGTATGGTAGAGAAGGTCATCTGGGTACTACGGTGGTCAAGTTTGGCGCAGATCATTCAGGCCTGAAGGATGCTATCAGGCTTGCTGAATACTTTGAGAAGGAAAACCGTGGCCGCAGGGGTTGGTCCCATGTACAGCCCTTGACCTTAGGCAAGGATGATGAGAAAAATCCTAGCCTTGTGAAGGTGGATGAGAGAACTGGAGAAAGAAAGAGGATCTTTTATGGCTATTTAGGGACAGTTGCTGATCTGGACAAGGTCGATTTTGACATGAGGAAGAGAGTCGTGATTGAGAGTCGGAGAGAGCAAAAAGGACCCAGGTAGTAGCTTCTGGCTAACACTGGCAAAGTACCACCATATTTAATTATAGTCATTAGTTTGTGAATAACTGGTCCATAGGTCTTGGCATATCTCGGTGATAGAAAATGATTTAAGCTGCTTGTGTTGTTTAATTGATGGCATTATCTGGTGTTGGGTTGGCTGGCCCTCCTCTCCACGTGTCAAAAACGTAATAGCATCTCTTATGCCTAGAATCCTTCAAATCTTGTCATGTTAATTCATATATATTTTTCATCTCCAAAGGAATTATATTGTTCAACAAGGGTTTTGTTCTTCTACCGTGCATTAGCAAGCCTTGGGAAGAAATATCTTCACGTATATCAAGTTTTGTGACCAAATATGTTTCAGTTAGTCTAGGTTCTGATAGTCCAGATCATCAGTTACTTGATCTACCTCATTACATGAACCTATTCTTAAGACATTTTCCTTTGTTGGAAAAGAAAAAGCATGTCCGAAACATCACATGGTTACCTTTAATACCACATGTAATTGTACTTTCCCTACCATCTTTTGCATTTATTGTGTTGTGCTCATCTTGTCCTCTTCTTTTATCCGCGGTCGCCTCCGGTTCTGTCTGATTTAATTAGGGAAACAATAATGCAAACACTAGGAGAAATTTATGGCAGGGTGGAGCATAGTTATTGGTTGGATCATTTGATATTTTGATCCATCAGGCATCGGGCATCAATTGTGAAAGGATTTACAAAATGACATCGTTTGATATGTGAATAGCTTGTAGATAATGAACTGTACCTTTTGATTATTGGATCCCTTAACGTAAAGAAGTTTTTTTTTTTTTTCGGTCGAAATAAAGGTTAACGTAAAGAAGTTGGTAACTCGAGACTTGTTGTATGCTTGTAATGATTATAGAGAAAGAGGACCATGAACCATGTATCGGTGATTCAATCACATGATGATTATTAGTAGCTTTCATCAGAGTCACATCGTTGTTGGGTGATTCATTGAATCTAATCTAAGCTAAGTCAAATATTTTATGCTGAACCAGTAGAAAGAAACGATATATACCAAAAACCAGTAGCCCTGTCTTTGTTACTTAAACGAGTCGTAGTCTTATTGTGTCTACTTTTTCCTCCAAGTACTTTTCAACAAAATTCTTCAAACAATGGAGGTGGAGGTGGAGGTGATGGGATAGATTGAGAATCTGTGGTGCGAATCAGAGAGCTCGGAAGTGGGATATCCTTACCCTCTGTGGGTGTCTTGCCATCCTGGCCGAAGGTTGGGGAGGGGCTCTAGCCTTACTGTTGGCCCAGCTTTTATTGGCTGTCTTTGTAGTACTATTATATATTGGGGTGGTGAGCACTGAACAGAAGACTGAATGATGATGATTTGGATATCGGATTTGGTATCTGCTACTGTACCCAACATGCAATTAGTAGGCATTTGAAGAGTAATTAATCACCATGTCTTTTCAAAACAAAAGAAAATAAAATTTTTCACCACGAATCTTTCTTGTCCAATTGGGATTGTTCTCATAGGCAATTGTGCATGAAATTAGTATAATAATTTCAGACCTTATAACATTAAGAACCTTTTATAAACCATAGTCCCACCATTGCATAATGCATTTTTGGTTCATTTATATATGAACCTTAACCACTTCATGTTCTTGTCACACATGCCGCCACCATGCAATCATGCCCCAGTGTGGCCCAAGTTTCCAAATTTTAATTTAGCTCTGAAGTTTGGCCACAAACTCTTTTATGGAACTAAAATGTGGCTTCGTTTGATTGCTCCAATTCATTAAAGATTTCAATGGGTCGTCGAAATCTACTATCCATTTTTAATTTGAAATCGACAATCCAACAACCTATACGATGATTTGAGTCTAAAATATAGATAGATTCAACACCTTAATTAGAGGACAAGATCCTATTGTCAAAAACTATAGCTTTTTTCATATATCAAACTTTTGAATTTGAAATGAATGGAAGAAATTGAAAACCAAAGCATCATTGATTTTTCCAACCTTATCACCTCCAACCCGGTGCCCAATTTTGAAAATTTTCAACCCAACATGTTAACCCCAGTTGGGGGAACCAAAATCACCTAACACTAACCATTTTCAATTTTCCACCCATTGTGATTTGTGAAACACCATCATTGGGCCGTGATGCTCACGTGTCAAAAGTTTGCATCCCTCAATGGGGGCCCACCAAACAAAATGATGGACCCCCAATTTCTACGATGTTCGTTTGATCATCTACCAGGGACGGTGATCTCATCCCATCCATCTCAAACGAGCTCTGTTTCAAATTTCAATCGTTGATGTGATTTTTCTTCTTTTCTATCAAACAAATGCGCGTGCATTGTTCCCATTTCAGACTTCACCGGGGAATTTTCCTCTCCTTTCCCCCTTGTTTCCCTTTGTTTCCTCTCTATCTCCCTCTTTTTCATTTACCTTGAATAGTTTTTCATTTTTTTATTGCCTTCCTAGTTCCTATAAACAATTGTCTTTACTTTTTCTGACTCTTCCCATGTGGGTATGTTCAGTCGCCTTCCCACTGGCCCACGGCCCACCTCTCCTTTACTTTTCCCCAGCTTTTTTCCCCTCCTCTCCTCTCCCCTCTCTCTATCTCTCTTCCCTGTTTGCTTTTCTTTTTCTTTTCTGATCTGACTTCGGTTTCCGGGAAAGCACTCCACCTCTTGTCTTTTAACGCCAGCCAAACACCTCCCTTCTCCCTTAGCCTACGCACCTTCACTCACTCCGCGCACTTTAGCTCCATCACTCGATGTGTGCACACGTTATACTCCGCACCCCGGGCGTAGCATAGAGACAATCATTACCATCGTTTTCTAGTCGCCATTAGATGTGTCTTATTCTCAAAGATCCACGTCAGCATCTGCCTAAGCTTTTTAATTTCCTGTGCTTCCCCATTTTTAGGGTTTCTAGTTTCTCTTCTCTATTCTCTCTTTTGTCTTTCTTTCCTTTGGGTTTCAGCTACTGAGTCACCGAACGAGTTAAAGAAAGCGAGAAGTTCACCAAACATGGGGTCGATCCCCGATCCAGGCGGGTTGACCGAGTTAACTCAGCCGAGTTTCGACGAGTTCCAGCGTCAAACTTCACTGATGACGAGCTGCACTCTCCTCTGGAAAGAGCTGTCCGATCACATCAACTCCCTCGAGCAAAACCTGATGAGGCAGTCGGAGGCCTTGAAACGCAAAATTGAGACACTAGACTCGGAAACCAAGGCCTCACTGGACTCGCTCAAGAAGCGCGAACTGAGCATCGAAGACAGTGTGAAGATCGCACTCGGCCGAGTGGAGTTCCACACTAAAGCAGCCTTGAAAACTCTTAGCGACGATGTTGAGGATAATCCCGACGGCGAAGTTGATGATGGAGACGGCCTTTTGCAAATTCTAAAATCGATGTGCTTGAAAATGGAAGCCAAAGAGTTCTGGAACTTCGTGACCGGCAAAAAGAAAGAAATTGATTTGCTTAGAGAGAAAATTCCGGCAGCTTTATCTGAATGTATCGATCCGGCGAGGTTCGTAATGGAGGCGATATCGGAGGTGTTTCCGGTGGATAAAAGAGGGAATGAGAGAGGAAATGATTTAGGATGGGCTTGCGTTTTGATTCTGGAAAGCCTGATTCCGGTGGTGGTTGATCCTGTGATTGGAAAATCGAGGAAGCTGGTTACTCCTACTGTGAAGGAGAAGGCTAAAGAAATCGCTGAAACGTGGAAAAAGAGCCTTGAAGAAAGAGGAGGAATTGAGAATGTGAAGACTCCGGACGTTCATACTTTCTTGCAACATTTGGTTACCTTTGGGATTGTTAAGAAAAAGGATCTAGAGCTTTATAGGAAGCTGGTTGTTGGTTCTGCTTGGAGGAAACAAATGCCTAAACTTGCCGTCTCGCTTGGCCTCGGTGATAAAATGCCTGGTATGGGAATTTTCTTGTTGAGATGAAGAAACATTCTTTTTTAATGTTTAATTGCTGTTGATACTATGGAGTTTCTACATCGCGTAACTATTAGAGGGGCTTGCATCCTAGGACTCAAGTTTTTAACTTTAACTACTGGAATGGTTTTTTTTTTGGTAGGAAAACGGGGCCAAAGCCCAAATTAAATACTGACTACTGGAATGGTTATGTTCCACTGTAATGGTGCTCTGAAAGTGGTTATGTTGTTTGATTAAACTGTACTTGGCGGCTTAAGAGTCTGAGCTTAAGAGTCTTAAAGATTTGATCTTTAGGGCATTTGGTGAACTCTGTTGATTGTATTTGTGAGTAACTGTTAGACACAGGGGATGCAGCCAACATGTAATATGTAGAAATGTTTTCAATTTTTTCCTATATCTGTGAATTGGAATGGAAACCATGTATGCATGTCTGTTAGATAAGTGTTTGACATGGGCAGTCTTGCCAAAATGAAGAGTCATAACAATGGTTAACAGGTATAAGCAAGTGATTGTAACTTATGATGCTATAAGATGTTGCTAACCATGTGCTTTTTCTTTTACAAGATTACATTCTTTATAATTTGCTCATTTGTAATTTGACTGGTAAGAGCGCTGTCAATTTCTTGTATATATTTTGAATTTTCTGTTTTGGTGTTTTTGGTCTATAGAGTAATATTTAGGGAACTAATATCTCAATGCAATTTTAGCGGTTAGGGACTTGTGTGCTGAATTTTATGGTTCAAAAAGGACAAGAATGAGAACTTTATTGTGAGGCTAGATATTCATAGGATTGGATATGTATCAAGCTGTTTGATGAGGTCTAGAGTTCCGTTAGTTTGTTCCTGGGAATAAAATGAATCAAAACATGTTGGTGTTGCAACAAATAGGTGTGTTTTTCACAACCAAAACGTGTAGCAAGTTTAGTGTCTTATTTGCAATGTTGTTTTTAATGTCTATATCACTACTTAATCTGTAAACATGGTCAATATTTAATTGAAAAACATTGCTTATATGGACTGTTTTGGTTTTTCTGAAGCTCTTTAAACGCTGTATTATATTTGTTTAGAATCGATCCAATAAGCTAAAATTATAAAGTTGAGTTTCTAATGCATTTAGGTTGTCCTCTATACAGATATGATTGAAGAACTGATCAGTAAGGGACAGCAGCTTGATGCAGTTCATTTCACTTATGAAGTCGGCCTTGTGGACAAATTCCCCCCTGTACCCCTGCTGAAAGCTTTCTTGAGGGATGCAAAGAAGGCTGCATCTTCTATTTTAGAAGATCCCAATAATGCTGGCCGGGCTGCGGTATACCCCCCTCTGCTCTTACTGATCATCTGTGTTATTCTTTAACTGTTTATGATTTTGGGTTATCCCCTTTTTTCTTGATTAGATATTTGATGTTTGGTTTGCTGTAAGCAGAATGCTTAATTCTTCTGTTTTATTCCAGTTAAACTGTGATGTTTTTGTATGATAAAGCATGCTCAATATGGGTGAATGCTATTGTCATTTTGTTTCTCATTTGCGGTGGAGTTGGGTATGTGGGATTATGGCTGGATTAGCTCAAAGGAAATATGCATCAAAGCACTTTGAATTCCTTGTTGAGTTAGCGCTAACATATCATGAAATAGTTGGTATCAACTATTAACCCTGGGTTGACGAGATTAATTGATCGTCTGTATTTTTTATTTTAAATTTGTCTTCATTTCTAGCAGTTACATTCCAATTAACAAGTAAATGTTTCTTCTTGATTTTCCAGCAACTTGCTGCACGCAAAGAGCAATCGGCACTTCGAGCTGTCATAAAGTGCATTGAAGAGTACAAACTTGAGGCTGAGTTTCCAGCTGAAAACCTCAAGAAACGCCTTGAACAGCTAGAGAAGACCAAGACTGAGAAGAGAAAGCCAGCTGCAGTCCCAGCTAACAAGAGGACACGGGCTAGTAACGGTGGTCCTATGCCTCCAGCTAAAGCAGGCCGAATAATGAATGCATATGTCTCATCTTTTCCTGCACCTCCTACATTTGTCAGGTCTCCCTCACATACCCAGTACCCTGCAGCAGTCCCAGCATACCCATCCCCACCTGCCATGTATGGAAGCAGGAGCCCACCCACCAACCCCTATGCTTACTCACCAGAAGCTGCCCCTCCTCCCCTTGTTGGTTCTTACCCCGGAGCTCCAATGAACTATCCTGCATATGGGGGTTATGGCAATGGTTTGGCACCGGCTTATCAGCAGGCTTACTACCGATAGACAATGACTACTCTGGAGATGGTAACCACTGATATGATATATAACTACCAACCAAGCTCGGTTTCTTTTCTAAATGGTTTGTTTGTAATCACTAACCGTTTTAATGGTAGCGATGTCTGTGTGTTAATTATAACTGTTGTGCTTCTTGCTTTGCCGTACAGTGAGAAGCTGTATTTCTAATGTTGATCAAACTTTAGTACTAGGTGATTGTGAAGTAATCACGATGGAAGCATAACAATGTCTAAACTCAAGACAACCGTGTAGGATTAGTTGTAGAAAGAAGTTATTCTGTTTTAATCTGAGCCTACATCCTTGTTTTTAGTTGTGTTCGAGTGACCCAAATGCCATCTGGGAAGACTCTTGGCGATTGGTTATTTTTCATTTTGCCCTTAGAGGTGGCTTGATTATCACTAGATGGTGTTTGATTCGTTTGGAAGCGCAGGCGAAGCGTCAAGCCAACGACTGAAATCTGCATCTTAAAGCTATTGCAAGAAATGATGTGGAATGATGCAAATAGTTTTTTTATTCTTAATCGATCTTTTCGAATCCTTGGGTCGATAGGGTAATAATCCTCTCATTAGTTACCAATAAATAAACCATGAATAGTTTCCTCAGAAAGAAAAACAGGCCACGGACAAAATCATCGGGATAAAATGGAGCAGCACTTATGAAGTCCAAATTAATATTAGGCCTCGAATAGGGCCCAGGGTTAAGCTGTTAAAACAGTGACATATCTAGCCCACCAAATAGAATTACCTCTCGGGCCTCGGCTCCCCCTACGGTTCCCTAGGCCCTAAACATGAAGTCAAGCGCTTTGGTGGTCCTGAACCTGAAGCAATGCACATGAAGGCTGAACTCTGAAGTTACTTATCGTTTTACCTTGCACAAGGCCACAACCATGGAGTTCTTTTTGGTTCACTTCAGCTTCTCAAATGTGCAACCTTCGACCCATTGAAGTGTTAGCTGTTAAGAGGAGATTGCTTCTGGAAGGAAAAGAAAGGTTTACTCCTTCAAAAACACCTCCAAGCATATGACTTCAATTTCTAATGGTTTGGCGAGAGCCAAATCTTTTCTTGGTCTACCAACTATTTGATGATTTGCCACTAGAAAGCTTCTTCAGTCCCGCCTGTTTCGCTCCTTTATTGCCAACTAACTACAGCTAATCCAAAATGACATTGCATTTGCTTAGAAAAGCCAGTGCCTTCCCATCAATTGGCAATTCTGATTTCCTTACAAGACTCCGTAGTTTTTGCTCAAGGGTCCCTCCACTTATCAATGGCGAAGACGTCAAGCCAAAGCCATCAACAAACTACTCTAGTAGGATTCATCTTTCTCCTTTGTTTAATGACAGTTCTTCTCACTCGGGTGGTTATGATATTGATCTTGTGGACGATGAAACCTGGCAAGTTTCATCGGCTTTAGCCCATTCTTATAAAGGATTTGATAGTGAGAGAGAAACAAGACCCTTTGTTGAAGCAGTTGATCAAGGTGTAGATGATGGATCTCCAGATGATCAAGACTTTGACGATATAGATAATATGAGAATCCGGGGTAACCTCTTTTACAAAATTGACCGTGGTTCCAAGGAGTTTGAGGAGTATGCTTTCGACTTTCACAGGAAGAAAGGTTCCAAGAACAAGGACGATCATAAAGCAAGTGCAAAGAAAGAGTCTTTAAAGAAGAAGGACGATACTAAAGAAAGTAAAAGGATTGAGAAGTCAAATGTTGAACTGCCGGAAGTTGTTAGAAATAGAAATGTTACTAATATCCTTGACAAAGTGGAGGGTTGTTCTGCTGAGAACAAGAAGGTTAGGACTCCCACTTTTAATCAACTGACCGGTCCTTGTCATGAGCCCTTTTGCTTGGACATTTATATATCAAAGGCATCCGTCCGTGCCTGTATCATTCACAGAGCGACCAGCAAGGTTGTTGCTGTAGCTCATTCCATTTCTAAGGATATGAAATTTGACTTGGGGTCAACTAGAAATGCATCTGCTTGTGCTGCGGTTGGGGAAATTTTAGCTCAGAGAGCATTGGATGATGATATCCATGATGTGATATATACACCAAGGAAAGGGGACAGAATAGAGGGGAAGCTTCAGATTGTTCTTGAGTCCATAATTGATAGTGGTGTAAATGTGAAGGTTAAGCTTAAACAAAGGAGACCCAAGAAAGCAGCACATGCATCTACAACTTAAAAGCATTTGTTGCTGTCTGTCTTGGTTCTCTTATTAAGTCCATTTGATTATTTGTGAACTACAATTTCAGTTGCATGCTGATTGGTGCCACATTGATTGTATGAATCACTGCCTTGATGATGCGATATCAGTTCATTGCAAGCAGATGCTTTTTCTTTCTATTCACAGTAGGAGGAGTAACTTCTACTACAGACTTCCTGCTAAGGAAAAGGACAAGTGATCAATGCCACTCACTTTTTAGTTTCTAATGAAGTGGTCTGTTTCTTCTCTATCTTCTGAAATCTCAAGTGCAAAAGAAGTCAGCTGACATCACATGTTTGGTTATTTATGGGTTAGTTCATGAAGCAGCTGCTTCTTCCAAAGGTTTCTGTTTCAATTTCCCAAGTTGTTGGGAATTGCAACGTTGCTGTGAAATTAGAACCTCCTGTAAAATCTGATGTTTTTAGCTAGTATCATCTTACTACGTTGGAATTGGATACATCATCAAATTTGTAACTCAATCCTCTGCTTATTGTATTCTTTAAGAATGTAGATGATGTTTCAACGAACTGAATGGATTTATTGTACCAAAGAAAGAAAAAATTGCTTTAAAGAAATTGCTACAATTGAGAGCTATTGCCCAAGACACTTTTCAGCAACTTAATGGAGATTTTAAAACCAATCTTGCTTGGCATATTATCAGACAAAAAAAGTCACAAAGTTAGATGGCATAGACTAATCTGGTTTACCAGTAATATTCCAAAGCATTCTGTCATCACTTGGATGACTACTTTGGATAGACTCCCCACGAAGAATAGACTGTTGAAATGGGAAATCGCAATATCTGATGATAAGTGTCTGTTATGTCATCAGCTGCAAGAATCCAGGGATCATTTATTTTTTGAATGTGCCCACTCTAAGGAATTATGGAGTAGAGTTCTTAGGCTTTGTGGCATTCTTAGATCACCTACCAATTGGAGTGATGAACTCACATGGAGTGTGACACATTTTAAGGGAAAATCTCTACTCTCTCGTATCTGCAGGCTTGGATGGTGTGCCACTATCTACTTTATATGGCATGAGAGAAATAGCAGATTGCATGGAGGTTCACATGCTTCAGTCTCACATCTCCTCTTATGCATTGCAAGACTTATTCAGAGCAAAATTCACAGTTTGGATTATATTACAGTAGATCCCATTAACAAATTCCTATGCAAGAACTGAGGGATAAGCCATAGTGTCTTTAGTGTATAGATTCATGATTTTATTGTATAGGTTTCTTTTGTTATAATTGTACATGCCTACTAGCACAAAACTGTAGCTTGACTAGCTTGTAAAACAATAGCAGTTTTACTGCTCTTTTTGGATGGAATAAAAATTAACATTTTATCCAAAAAAAAAAAAGAAAGAAAAAATTCAAGGAAAATTATGATGTTAGTTGAAGAGATAATTCTATAATTGTCTGGTCATGATTAAGATTAACCGAAACCACATAAAATTGCAATTGACCTTTCCCCTCTAAAATTATCCAATAAGTTAAATTCCAACTCATTCAAGAACAAAAATAGCATCGAACGTACACAAAACTTTTAGTAACTGAAAATCAAGCACAACCAACAGTTTAATCATTGGCAGTCGCTAACTGCAATGACAGCAGCTCTTCCTCAGGAATAGTCTTGATGCGGCAATCTGATCTTGGATAAGATGCACATAGCAGTGCATATCCACGCTCTATAACATCATCACTAAGCATACCTTCACTCTGATCCACGGTGCCACTCAAGAGCTTAGCAGGGCAAGTCATGCACACCCCAAGCTTACAGTCATGTGACAAATTCAAGCCAGAGTCCAATGCCTTGGATAGAATGGTCTCATCAGGATCAACTTCTAGCTCTGTGGCCTGTCCCTCATGGTCTATCACCACTTTGTAAGACCTTGCAATGAATGCAGAGAATCTGAGAGAGCCATGGCGAGCTCTGGGGTTCAGCTGGGAGGTTGAAAGAGTGATGGGATGTTTTGGTCTGGTGAGAATGAAGGAAGGAGATGGACTGAAATGAAGGGTTGCCATTGTTTTTCCCGGTAAGGACGAGGAGATGCTTTTTTGAGCGCTGGGGAGGTGCGTGCGTGGTGTTAGATAGGATAAGGTTTTTCCATTCGTTTTACCCTCATAGAGAGTACAGACCACATCAGGGCTGAGATTTACTTCTGAGAGCATTGATGCTTAACTTGTTGACGCATGCCAAAGACAAAATTTCGGTTTGGGCTTATAGGTGGGCCTAAGATGGCCTAACATCAAAGCTTTAACCGAGATTAAGCACTATAACGGGCCCAAGTACAAACTCAGATATATTCCACAAGTCAAAAACTGCAGACATTTATTTTTCTTTGCTATATTTTGGACTGAAAAATCAATTACTTCGACACAACAAGTCATTTTCCAATTGGTTGCATTTAAAGTTCACAGTGTGGATTGAGACCCAAATTCGGGTTACGTTCAGAAATGCCCCATGGCCGTTTCTTCTCTATCGTTTGGACGCATTCTTATTTCTTAGTAGCTGATTCACAAACTATTGGTCCTCCTCAAAACTAAAAATAAAATAAAATAATTTAGTGTGATCAAAACTCTACGGTCTACCATACAGAATCTGTTTCACAGTTCGTCAGCCTTTTTTACTAAATCAATTGTCAAGAAAGGTGATTTATTTTTAATCCTCTGTTTGTTTGCTCTAAATTCTAATCAAACTATATCATTTTACTAAAGCAAAATCAAAAGTTTTTATTATTATTATTTTTCTTTTTGGTGTTACTGTTACGGGTTGCTGAAAGGGTTATTAAGGTTGTTGTTGAAACAGAATCCTTCAGTTTGGCTGCCGGCATAAATCACGGACTGAAGGAAAAATCAGAATTTTTTAATTATTTTTCTCCCACATTTTGTTGAACAAAATGCGATTTTGTGTTTGATAAAGGTGAACTTTTTAAACCTACGAGTTTTTTATATGATGGGTTTGTTCGTTTCAGTGTTCTGAGAAAATGGCGCATGAGAGCGTTGGGATTGCCAAAGATGTCACCGAAGTAAGCCTTTTCATAATTTTCTTTTATTTTATTCTTTAGTGGGGCTTTGCGTTTGTTTATTCGTTCATTTGTTTGTTTTTGGTAGAGTGGTCTGCTCACTGATGTCTCTCTCTCTCTCTTGTCTTTTTATTTTTTTATTTTTGTGTAAAGTTGATTGGTAAAACTCCATTGGTTTATCTGAACAATGTGGTGGATGGATGTGTTGCTCGGATTGCTGCTAAGCTCGAGATGATGGAACCCTGTTCCAGTGTCAAAGACAGGTATTATTATCTTAATGTTCTTTTTGGGCTTCTTGCAAGTTCATTGCTTGTAAGGTTTTTGCTTTCTTGTATTGTTATAACTGTAAAGTTCTTTTCTTTGGCACCTAACTGTAAAGTTTTGTTTATCCAAATTTTGTATAATCCTGATAAATGCTTCCACTGGTGCAGAATTGGTTATAGTATGATCACAGATGCAGAGGAAAAGGGTCTTATTACCCCAGGGAAGGTTAGTAGTATCTTTGAGTAAACTAACTTTATAATAAATTTAGAATTGAAGTGTGTTAATATAAGAAATATCAACTGTAGTTAGCTTATTGGTCATTCTGCTTATGCTGTTCAAATGGTTGTTTATTACAAGAATCAAGTAGAAGTTATATGAATTTGCTTCATGAATCACCTACGTGAAGAGTCCCTTGATTTTGTGTTTTTCTCTTTCGTGAATGCTCATTTTGAAGAGTGTCCTCATTGAGCCAACAAGTGGAAACACTGGGATAGGATTGGCCTTCATGGCTGCAGCCAAGAGATATAGGCTTATCATTACAATGCCTGCTTCAATGAGTCTTGAAAGGAGGATCATTCTCCGAGCATTTGGCGCTGAATTGGTGCTTACTGATCCTGCTAAGGGCATGAAAGGGGCTGTACAGAAAGCAGAGGAGATTTTGGCTAAGACACCCAATGCATACATCCTGCAGCAGTTTGAAAATCCTGCCAACCCAAAGGTATTCTCTGAAACATTATCTTAACAGATTCGTTTATTGGTTGGAAAAGTCAATTAACATATACTTTGTTGGTTTAGATACACTACGAGACTACTGGACCAGAGTTATGGAAAGGCTCCGGAGGTAAAATTGATGCACTTATTTCTGGCATAGGTACTGGTGGTACCATAACAGGTGCAGGCAAATACCTGAAAGAGCAGAACCCCAACATAAAGGTGAGCCGGTATCTTTTTCTTTCTACCACTAGTTCACTATTAAATTGGTTTATTAAGTTGTAAAGCAGATAATTTAGTGATAATCTGTTTCTGATATCTGGTCCCCCAATAATTGACCCTCTCATTAGTTTCCTTGCTGTGTATGATAGCTTTATGGTGTTGAACCAGTTGAAAGTGCTGTTCTATCTGGAGGAAAGCCTGGTAAGTTACTGGTGTGCTTAACAAATTTTTATCTTTCTGAAAATGAAAGATGTCATGTAAGTCACGGTTTGTTTGCTCTATCTCTTCTCTTCTTTGGCCTTGGGCCATGGGTATGTCTATGGATTATGCACCCTGAACTTTGATCTGCACAAAATGAGTCTGCTTTCCTTATATTATTGTTTGGAAAAGTTTATTGGTTTGCTGACTGTAGCTTGCTTGATGCTTATGTATCGATATCAAGGTCCACATAAGATCCAAGGAATCGGTGCTGGTTTTGTCCCTGGTGTTTTGGATGTCGGTATCGTTGATGAAGTTGTTCAAGTAAGGCCGAGATGTTAAATATGCATTATTATATATCCTCTTGTCCTGATTATGGAAACTTATTATTATAGTGAATATTAATAAGCCACAACTGTCTTCCATTCCTATTAAGTATTTCTGTAAATTCACAGGTTTCAAGTGATGAAGCTATAGAAACTGCAAAGCTTCTTGCACTGAAGGAAGGCTTACTTGTAAGTTTCCATATCTCGTAAAATCTCTTATGTTTGGGATTCATATAACATTGCTTTCTTGACAATGTAACATTGGGATTTATTCCATCCTACTTATTGCCCCTGCACTTAGCTGACTGTGGAAAAATCGAATACAGGTGGGAATATCATCCGGCGCTGCCACTGCAGCTGCAATTAAAATTGCAAAGAGGCCTGAGAATGCTGGAAAACTTATCGTTGTAAGCTCATTGTTCTCTCAAAACTTTGGGTCTTGTCAGAACTTTCCTGAGAAGCAATATCTGCACTTGTACTACTTCAGCTTTATGGATTAGATTTAGATCGCATCTCTGCCACTCTAAACTTTGGCTCTGATATAATCTCTGTATTATGCAGGCGATATTTCCAAGCTTTGGGGAAAGGTATTTGTCCTCGGTGCTGTTTGAATCAGTGAGGAAGGAGGCAGAGAGCATGACTTTTGAGCCATGATGAGTCATCCGCTAGTTCTACTGTTCTAGACAAAGATTGGGAATTTTCCTTTGCTGAATCCTATCAGATTCATGTAGGATTTTTTTTTTTTGGTGATAGATTTATGTAGGATTTTGATGCTTTAACCAGAGCTATGTTAGAGGATTTGTCGTTTAGTTCTTAAGACCCATTGCAACGTTAAATTCTCCAATGGATTGCGCTGCAAATAAGTATTGTTAGACAATGCCGTTTATTCTATGGCCTGAATGAGAAATTACAATGAGAATTTGAGCTTAAAAAGAAAGAACAAGTTCCATTCAGATGAAAATCATCATCAGCTAAAAAAAATCTTGGACGCCTTTGCCAGCAAAAGCTCGATCAGAAAGCTCAGCTAAAATGGCATTAACGGTCAGTAAAACAACACTAGACCCAGCTATAATCCCAAGCACAACGCCGGTGGTCCCCAACACTTTCCCAAATGGAGGCCACTCGATTTCCCTCATCTCCTCCGCCACACCGCCTACGAGGTTACCACTACCCTCTCCATCTCCCTTCCTCTCCATCATCGCCTTCTTTATCTCCGCTCCTATCTCGCTCAACTCGTTTCCTTCACTCGCCGAAGCTCCCGCTTCTTCCGTTTCCTTTGCGGTTGTCTCTGGCTCTTCCGCACTCTCTTTGCTTTCTTCGACGGCTTTAACGGGAAAGAATCGGTTTTTGCTTGAGCTGCCGCTGATTTTGATAAGCGGCCTGGCTTTGGAAGGGAATGAGGGGAGGCGGCAACTGAGAGGCGTCGGCTTCGACTGTTCGGAGGTCGGAAAAGGAGCAGCTGTTTTCGTTGAAGATGAGACTGGGAAGAACTGCAGCGACACCGCCATTTTACGCCGTGTGAGTTAACTGAAACTCCTCATCCTTTCTTGATTGATAAATTGATGAGGATTTTTCGGGTTATCGTCGTTGGGTCAAAATATTGGGTTAATGGGCTGAATCATGAAGGCTGATGGACTGCCGGCCCAAGTTCTTTGTGGCCAAGTGGCCCAAGTCTTCTTTGCCCGTTTAAGAAGAAATTTGTGGAAATGTATCGACTGTCCTTTTGGAAATTTGCCATTTTGCATAGACAAAGGAAGATTTCATCCGAAAGCGAAAGACAAACAAAAATTAAATAAATCTAACAAACAAAGATTATTTATTTCAGAAAAGGCTATTGTGGAGATGGATTCTGAGTTACTGTACAGAAATATTGGCAGTAAGGAAGCGGATAGGAATTGGGAAATCAGAACAATAATGCTGATATTGACACCCTGACCAAACATGCACAGACAGCAGGTGAAGTTCAAGCTTATCAAGTGAGAGGCCAATAGACCTGAGGAGACATCAACTATTCTCATTGGTGGGAATTTTGAATAAAGAAGGCCTTCCGGCCCCACATTGACTTAGTTTGTACTTTGGATGGCAGCAGAAAATAGAGTAGAGAATGCTGTGCTCTTTTTCCTTGTTATGATTTGATAAAATTGTTTGTAATTTTTTGACCTTTAATCAAATCCTTTTGTTGATGCAAAAAAAAAAAACAAAAAACAAAGAAGTACTATAATTTTTAATTTATTCATGTGGTGGTGGTCTCAATGTTTGACAAAAGTTAGAAGACACAGCTAACAGCTTCCTGTTTTGTTTCGTTGTTCATATTTCTCTTTGGTAACGAAGTTTCATTCTAACTTGCCGATTTTAAATATTTTTCTTACAAACAAAGTCAACTTGGTCGGTGCAGAAGATAAGTAGTAAGGAAAATTACTGCACTTCTATTCCAGCTATCAGTTTCCACTCAACAACCTGTAAGGAAAATTCAACATACCAAAACCTTTGAGGTTTGAAACTACCAATTCCTACATTCGCTTTGCAGTTTCCTTTTGTTTTTCATGGCGACGTCTCGCCGCTATGGGACTGTCTCGCAGTCACAGACACAGTCATCTCCACTTGATTACGAACCATACAACATAATCCCCACAGACAATCTCCACCTAGACGGCTAGACCACCCTTCCAACCGGTACCCCGAGGTAGGGGCCGCTATATCATCCTTACGTGCTGCCATTCACAACCTCCCTAGACCACCAAACTTCCAGCGGCTTCCTTCCATGGACCTCCTTGACTGGTTGGGTCTATTCTTTGGCTTCCAACGTGATAACGTCAAGAACCAAAGAGAGCATCTTGTTCTCCACCTTGCCAACGCCCAAATGCGCCTCTCCCCTCCTCCAGACAACAGCGACACAATTGAAAATATTGTGCTCCGGACTTTTTGGGAGCAATTACTCGAAAACTACATTAAATGGTGCTCCCATCTCCGGATAAAATCCAATGTCTGGATTCTTAACAGCTCTAATTTCTGTCATTCTAGAGAGTTACTTTATATAGGACTCTACCTATTGATATGGGGCGAATCTGCGAATTTGAGGTTCATGCCTGAATGCATCTGCTACATTTTTCATCACATGGCCATGGAACTGAATAAAATTCTGGAAGATTACATTGATGAAAATACTGGAATCCGAGCGAACCCATCTACTTGTGGAGAAAACGGGTTCCTAAACTGCATTGTGAAGCCAATATATGATGTAATCAAGGTTGAGGTGGAGAGTGGCAAGGATGGAACCGCCCCTTATAGTACGTGGAGGAATTATGATGATTTCAATGAGTACTTTTGGAGCCAAAGGTGTTTTCAGAATCTCAAATGGCCAATTGTTCTTGACAGCGATTTTTTCCTGACGGCTTTCAGTACAAGGAAAACTGGGTTTGTTGAACAAAGGACATTTTGGAATGTTTATAGAAGCTTCGACAGGCTGTGGATGATGCTGGTGCTGTTCCTTCAACTTGCAGTTATCTTGGCCTGGGAGGAGAAGAAGTATCCATGGCAGCTGTTAAATAATAAGAATGTTAAGGTAAGAATGTTGACATTGTTTATTACTTGGAGTGGAATGAGATTTCTCCATGCTTTCTCGGAAGCAGCTATGGAGTACAGTCGTGTTTCAAGAGAAGCATTTGGATTCCTCCTCAGAATGGTGCTAAAGATTTTGGTTGCTGCAGCTTGGACTTGTGTTTTTGTGATTTGTTATAGAAGAATCTGGATGCAGAGGAACTATGACAGAAAATGGTCTGATGAGGCTAACAAAAGGGTAATCTTTTTTCTGTGGCTTGCATTTCTTTATGTATTACCAGAATTGCTGGAATTGGCATTGTTTTTCCTTCCTTGTATAAGGAGCTTTATTGAGCGAAGGAATTTGAAACTATTTTACCTAATTTCATGGTGGTTCTATGGTGACGATTTTGTTGGTCAAGGATTGAGGGAAGGGTTAGTCGATAGCATTAAGTATATTCTATTCTGGGTTTTGGTGTTAAGTACAAAGTTTGTGTTTAGCTATTTCCTTCAGATTAAACCTATGATCAGCACAACAAAACAATTGTTGGATTTGAAGAATGTAGAGTGGGACTTGTTAGAGTTTTTCAGTGTCAACAACAAATTTGTTATAGGGTTGTTGTGGTTGCCTGTAGTCTTAATTTACTTGGCGGATACTCAGATTTGGTTCTCAATCTATTCTCCATTTGTGGGGGCTGCGGTGGGGCTGTTCCAACATTTGGGTGAGATCAGAAATATCCAGCAGTTGAGATTGAGGTTTCAATACTTTGCTAGTGCCATTCAATTCAATCTGTTGCCACGAGAGCAATCAAAGATTAGTAATGGAACTTTGAGGGGAAAATTTAGTGATGCCATTCATCGGCTAAAGCTGAGATATGGGGTAGGGCAGCCTTACAAGAAAGTCCAATCCGACCAGGTTAATACTAGAAAGTTTGCTATGATTTGGAATGAGATAATTAGCAGTTTTAGGGAAGAAGATATCTTATCTGATCAAGAGGTTGAGCTATTGGAGTTGCCCCCTAATTCTTGGAATATCAGGGTTATTCGCTGGCCTTGTTTTTTGCTGGGAAACGAATTGCTATCTGCTCTTGTGCTGGCAAGAGACTTGATGGATGCACCTGATAAGAGGCTCTGGTATAAAATATGCATGAATGAGTATAGGCGCTGTGCTGTGATTGAAACTTATGATAGTATTAAGCACTTGATGCTTGAAATACTAAACAACAACACTGAGGAGCATTCCATCCTCAAGAACTTGTTTGCGGATATCAATCATTCTATTGAGATTGAGAAGTTCACTGCAACATTTGAAACGACTGCACTGCCTCAGATTCATTCAAAGTTAATAAAACTCGTTGAGCTACTGCTTGAACCCGAAAAGAAGACAAGTGAATTGGTGTATATTTTCCAGGTTCTCTATGGAATTGTTGTTCATGATTTTTTTAAAGTGAAGAGGACTGTAAATGAGCTGAGGGAGGATGGATTAGCTCCTCACAGTCTAACTGCCGGGGTGGAATCACTATTTGAAACTGCAGTTGAGTTGCCAGATCCCAGTAACAGCAACTTCTATAAGTGGGTTAAGCGCTTATATACAATTCTTACTACCAGGGATTCAATGCAGAACATTCCTGCTAATATTGAGGCAAGACGTCGACTTGCCTTCTTTAGCAACTCACTCTTTATGAAAATGCCTCGTGCTCCTCAAGTGGAGAAGATGATGGCTTTCAGCATCCTCACGCCTTTCTATGATGAAGATGTATTATACAGCAAAGAAGAATTGAGAACTGAGAGCGAAGATGGGATATCTATCTTGTATTATTTGCAGACCATTTATGATGATGAGTGGAAAAATTTCATGGAAAGGATGCACCAAGAGGGAATGGTAACGGATGATGAGATATGGACAACCAAGTTGAGAGATTTGAGACTTTGGGCATCTTACAGGGGTCAGACACTTGCACGCACCATCAGGGGAATGATGTACTATTGTCGAGCTCTACAGATGCTAGCTTTTCTTGACTCTTCATCTGAAATGGATATAAGACAACAGGAACAGGAGCCTGATTTTATAGGGAGAGATGGCGGTTTTGACGGTTTCACCTCCAAGGAGTTACCTCCTAGGAGTTTGAGCAGAAGAAACAATGCAGTCAGTTTGCTATTCAATAGCCATGGCTATGGGATTACATTAATGAAGTACACATATGTAGTTTCTTGTCAGAAATATTGGGAGCAAAAGGCCGGCGAGGATCCCTGTGTTGATGAGATCGTGGATCTACTAAAACACAATGAAGCCCTTCGAATTACCTATGTTGATCAAGTCTCAATAGGGAAGATCAAGGAATATTATTCTGTTCTTGTTAAGTATGATCGGCAATTACAGAAGGAAGTGGAAATCTACCGTGTCAAATTGCCTGGTCCGTTGAAACTTGGAGAGGGCAAACCAGAGAATCAAAACCATGCTTTTATCTTCACTCGAGGAGATGCTGTTCAAACTATTGATATGAACCAAGACAACTATTTCGAGGAGGCACTAAAAATTCGTAACCTATTGGATGAATTCAGACCCTACAATGGAATCCGGAGGCCAACTATCTTGGGAGTTAGAGAGCATATATTTACCGGTTCAGTTTCATCACTTGCTTGGTTTATGTCAGCTCAGGAAACAAGTTTTGTTACCTTATTTCAGCGTCTCTTCGCAAATCTTCTGAAAATTCGAATGCATTACGGCCATCCTGATGTCTTTGACAGGTTTTGGTTCATGACTCGTGGTGGCCTTAGTAAAGCTTCCAAAGTGATAAATATTAGTGAAGACATTTTTGCTGGCTTTAATTGTACCTTGCGAGGAGGCAATGTCACACATCATGAATATATTCAAGTTGGCAAAGGACGAGATCTTGGTTTGAATCAAATATCAAAATTTGAAGCCAAGATAGCTTGTGGGAGCGGTGAACAGTTTCTGAGCAGAGATGTTTACAGGTTGGGTCAAAGACTTGATTTCTTCCGGATGTTATCATTCTTTCACACAACCGTTGGATATTATTTCAATACAGCAGTGGTCATCCTTACTGTCTATGTGTTTCTATGGGGTCAACTTTATCTGGCTCTTAGTGGTGTTGAGAATTCTGTTATAGGGAATGTTAACAACAACAAGAAAGCACTCAGCGCTGTGATCAATCAAGAACTAGTCATTCAGTTTGGTCTGTTTACTACTCTTCCCGCAATAGCTGAGAGCTCCGTCGAGAAAGGTTTTATTGAAGCCATTCGGGAATTCTTGTTGATGCACCTACAGCTTTCAGTTGTTTTCTACACGTTCTCCATGGGAACCCGTGCTCATTTTTTTGGCCAGACTATCCTTCATGGAGGTGCTAAGTATCAAAGAACTGGGCGTGGTTTTGTTGTGAATCACACGAGTTTTGCAGAAAATTACAGACTGTATGCGCGCAGCCATTTTGTAAAGGCTATTGAGCTTGGGCTGATTCTTACCGTATATGCCACATATACCCTGGGAGCCAAGGACACATTTTTTTACATAGACACGTCAGTGACATGTTGGCTTCTAGTTCTATCATGGATATTTGCCCCCTTCCTATTCAATCCGTCTGGTTTTGATTGGTTGAAGACTGTAAATGACTTTGATGATTTCATGAAATGGATTTGGTACCCTAGTGTGTTATCAGATGCCAAACTGAGCTGGGAGCGATGGTGGTATGAAGAGCAGGACCATTTATGCAGAACCAGCCCTTGGGGGAAGCTACTGGAAATTGTTCTAGACCTTCGTTTCTTCTTTTTCCAGTATGGTATTGTATATCATCTGGGCATTGCCGGTGATAGTAAGAGTGTTTCTGTTTACCTGTTGTCTTGGATCTACATTTTTGTGGCATTTGGAATTTATGTAACAAGGTTATATCTTGGGGATAAATATGGGGCAGAGAAACATTTATACTTTCGCCTGGCTAAAGTCACGTTGATGACACTTGGGATACTTGTGATCATTTCCTTGCTAGAGTTTACAACCTTCAAATTTGTTGACATTTTCACCAGTCTGTTGGCTCTTATTCCAACTGGTTGGGGAGTAATATCGATTGCTCAGGTGTTCCGACCACTTCTTCAGCATACTAGACTTTGGGAATCTGTTGTTCCACTGGCTCGACTCTACGATTTACTGTTCGGAGTTATTGTCATGGCTCCAGTGGCCATTTTGTCATGGATGCCTGGATTCCAGTCGATGCAGACAAGGATCCTCTTTAATGCAGCATTTAGCAAAGGCCTTCAAATGTTCCAGATTATTACAGGGAAGAAACATCAAAAAGGTGTCTAAGCTATAAGCTCCACTGACGATTTAAGGTAAATTTAATCATCTTTTTCTTACATTGTTTCAAGAGTCCGCATTTCCCGTAACCATATATATCAACATTATTCTGGTGCGTGGTCAACTGCAAACATTTATATCTTAGCCAACGATCAGTATTGTAATTTTTGCATCGTGTTGTCTACTAGTATCTCAGTTTGGCTACTTTTTCCACGAACATGCGACTTTGACTTTTGTTGGTTAGTAATTTGTTTATAAACATGAATAGTAATATCTTGAATTTTTGGGGTGTTGATATTCCAGATGACAAATACTGTATTTATGGTGGGGAATTAGAGGAAATGCAAAACAACTCTTCTTCTTTTACAATTTATGAAAGTAAGATCTGGGGAAAGTGCTGTAGTCTTCAAATATTCGTAGGCTATGGAAGCATTCAAAGCCAAAAAGACAGTACTGATCAGCTGCGGCTATTTGCTACCAAACAGCTAGATTGGTTTTGTGAATTTAACTTAACTTTCTTAATTGTGTGTAGGAATTTAGTGTTGGTTTGTATGCGAGATTTCTTAAACCTTGGCTTGGCTTCACTTGCACCAGCTATTTTCTCGTTCTTTTCCTGTTGTGGAGATTGGCAGTTGTTCGTACTTCATGTGTTTAGGTGAGCTATATACAAGGGCCATTGAGCTCGGACTGGTTCTTACAGTTTATGCAATATACAACCCGGAAGCCAAGGACATGTTTTTTCACATAGACATGGCAGTGACATGTTGGCTTCTAGTTCTATCATGGATATTTGCTCCCTTCCTGTTCAATCCTTCAGGTTTTGATTGGTTAAAGATTGTAAATGATTTTTATGATTTCATTATACAAATTTGGTACCGTGGTGGTGTGTTTGCAAAGGCTGATCAGAGCTGGGAAAAATGGTGGTATGAGAAGCATGACCATTTGCGCAGAACCACCCTCTTGGGAAAGCTACTGGAGATTATTTTAGATCTTCGTTTCTTCTTTTTCCAGTATGGCATTTTATACCATCTCAATGCTGCTGGACCTGGTCATAGTAAGAGTGTTTGGATCTACCTTTTGTCTTGGATCTACATCTTCATGGCATTTGGAATTTATCTAACAATGTCATATGTTCGGGACAAATATGGGAAAAGGGAAACATATCTATTTTCGGTTGGCTCAATCCCTGTTGATTAAGTTTGTGTTAATGGTTATGGTTTCCTTGCAAGAGTGCTTCAAATTGGTTTACATTTTCACCAGTCTGTTCTTATTCCCACCGGTTGGGGACTTGTATCAGTTGCTAAGGTATTTCCGACCACTTGTTCAGCATACTAGGCTGTGGGATTGTGTTGTTTCTTTGACTCGACTCTATGATTTAGTATTTGGACGTAATGTCATGGCCCCTGTCGCTATTTTACATGGATGCCTGGAGTCCAGTCAATGCAGACAAGGATCCTCTTCAATGATGCATTTAGCAAAGGCCTCCAAATGTTCAAGATCATCACAGGTGAAAAACATTAAAGGCCTCCGCTTTAGGATTGCTGATGACTTTTGATCAACATTATTGCTGCTGCTTGTTAAATATCTCAGCAAGATTTTCTCCTTTTTCCAGTGCCGTGGGCGCTTGACTTGTGTGTTGTGTTTGTTCAGTTAGTTGATTCTGCAATGTGGACCTTTAGCACTACGCCTCTGCTATCGCATCAGCTATCTTATTTTTTGTCTTGAATATCATTAAATTTCTTTTTAAGCGTTTGGGTGATGTATTGATCGGTTAATGAACTACTACTAGTAAACTGTAGCTTTTTTATAGGAGAAAAATGGGAATCTGAGTTCAAAATCCAAGGGAAGTGTTTCAAGTTTCAATATTTTTATGGATCACTTCAAGTTCAAGCAAGTCTGCAGCAAGGTAGGTCCAATAGGGCCTAAAGGAAAGATCTCTAGGTCCAAAAGGAAAGTGACCGACTGATCTGAAATTAGCATAAATTGATGGGCATTTTTTCGGTTGTCCTTGAGATCCAAATATTGGGTTATTGGGCTGTGGCCCAAATCTTTATGGGCAAGTGGGCTTAATAGAAATAGTCCAACAAAAGCATCAAAACAAAAGAAAGAGAGTTTTACGTGTTTTATTTATTTATTTATTTTGAATAAAAATATTTTGAAAATCCTAAAATATTCTTTTTTGGTGCAAAAGAAAAAAAAAAGGTTTATTTAGTTAAAATTAATGTGATTTTAAGGATGCTATTGCATCGAACATCTGAATTGATACTATCCTTTTTCTTAAACTTTTACGTAAGCCAAGCTACATGACCTATTTACTGTATATATTAATCCCAATTGCAATTATTAATTATTTACTATATATATTAATCCCAATTGTAATTACTAATTCATTTCTCTCCCAACTTTCTCAATTTTTATAATCAATGTGATTTTCGGGATGGTAGATAGCCATTGCATTATTTGACCGCTTCTTTTCCTGACCTTGGAACTTGGATATATATATAATTGTAAACCAGTACAGATTATTCTATATATTTCAGTTGCTCTATGATTTCACACCAACTTTTCTCTTCTTTCTTTTTTTTTTTTTCCCAATAAAAGACAATTTCGAAGTGCAGTAAACGTATCCAACAGCCAACATGAGAAATTTATTATTATGGAAAGAAAAAGAGAAAAAAATCGATTTATTTATTTAAAAAGGTCCCGCCGAAACGTCAACAAACAAGTCTTTTTTTATTTTTTGATCGGCGTCCGAGGACTAGTCTTAAACAAGAAATAGCCCGTCCGACAATCCTTCCGGCTCTCCAGTTTCCCGTCAACTGTGACTCTGTGAGTGAAAACTAGAAGGCACCGTATCAAACCTCGTACCACAAGTTCTAATACTATCTTTTACATTCCTGTTGTTTCCACGCGATGTCTCGGTCTCAAAGCAATATGGCTAGCTCTGGCTCGCAGTCATGTCCAGAACCATACAACATAATCCCCACCCACAATCTCCTATCCGACCACCCTTGCCTCCGATACCCTGAAGTACGCGCTGTCTTAGCAGCATTACGTGCGGTGGGCGACCTCCGCAAGCCACCATATGCCCAGTGGCATCCTTCCATGGACCTCCTTGACTGGCTGGCTCTGTTTTTTGGCTTCCAACATGAAAATGTAAGGAACCAAAGGGAGCACCTGGTTCTCCACCTGGCCAACACCCAAATGCGCCTCACTCCTCCTCCAGATAACATTGATACCCTCCAAACCACAGTCCTTCACCAATTCCGCCGGAAGTTACTTGAAAACTACATGAACTGGTGTTCTTATCTCAGGAAAAAACACAACATCTGGATCTCCAGATCTGTAAATGATCCTCGTAGAGAATTACTTTACGTTGGACTCTATTTATTGATTTGGGGAGAATCTGCCAATCTGAGGTTCATGCCTGAATGCATCTGCTTCATTTTTCATCACATGGCCATGGAACTGAATAAAATTCTAGAAGACTACATTGATGAAAATACTGGACAGCCAGCGGTGCCAAGTATTTGTGGAGAAAACGCGTTTCTAAAACAAGTTGTGCAGCCAATATATTACTTAATCCAGGATGCGGTGAACAAAAGCAAGGATGGAACCGCCCCTCATAGTACGTGGAGAAATTATGATGATTTCAATGAGTACTTTTGGAGCAAGAGGTGTTTTCAGAATCTCGATTGGCCAATTGTTGTTACAAACTGGGAAAGGAGGAAAACTGGGTTTGTTGAACACAGGACGTTTTGGAATGTTTATAGAAGCTTCGACAGGCTATGGACGATGCTGGCGCTGTTCCTTCATGTTGCAGTTATCTTGGCCTGGGAGGAGACTAACTATCCATGGCAAGCGTTGAATAATAAGGATGTCAAGGTTAGAATTTTGACGTTGTTTATCACCTGGAGTGGAATGAGGTTTTTCCATGCTTTCCTGGATGCAGCTATGGAGTGCAGTCGTGTCTCTAGAGAAGCTTTTGGATTCTTTCTAAGGATGGTACTAAAGATTTTGGTTGCTGTGGCTTGGACTTATGCGTTTGTGATTTCTTACAGAAGGATCTGCGTGCAGAGAAATTATGACAGACGATGGTCTGATGAGGCTAACAAAAGGGTAATCTTTTTTTCACGCCTTGCATTTCTTTATGGATTGCCAGAATTGCTGGAGTTAGCATTGTTTTTCCTTCCTCGTGTTCGCTGCTTTATTGAGCAAAGGAATTGGAAAATATTTTACCCGTTATCATGGTGGTTCCATGGTAACAGTTTTGTTGGTCGAGGATTGAGGGAGGGACTACTCGACAGTTTTAAGTATATTTTATTCTGGGTCGTTGTTTTAAGTACAAAATTTGCATTTAGTTATTTCCTGCAGATTAAACCCATGATTAGCACCACAAAAGAATTGTTGGATTTGAAGATCACAGAGCATGAGTGGGACTGGCATGAGTTTTCTAGTGTTAGTAACAAGTTGGTTATCGGATTGTTGTGGCTGCCTGTGGTGTTAATTTACTTGGCAGATACTCAGATTTGGTTCTCGGCCTATTCTCCTTTTGTGGGGGCTGCAGTGGGGTTGTTCCGACGCTTGGGTAACATCAAAAACATCCATCAGTTGAGATTGAGGTTTCAATTCTTCACCAGTGCCATTCAATTCAAACTGTTACCAGAGGAGCAATATGTAAAGATGACAAGGGGATCTTTGAGGGAGAAATTTAATGATGCCATTCACTGGCTGAAGCTGAGATATGGGCTCGCGCAGCCTTACAAAAAGATCGAATCAAACCAGGTTGAGGCTAGAAAGTTTGCTTTGGTATGGAATGAAATAATTACCACTTTCAGGGAAGAAGATATCATATCTGACCAAGAAGTTGAGCTATTAAAATTGCCCTCGAATTCTTGGAATGTCAGGGTTATTCGTTGGCCTTGTTTTCTGCTAGGTAATGAGTTGATGCTTGCTCTTACGCTGGCAGAAGATCACTCGATTGACGCTCCTGATGACTTGCTCTGGCGTAAAATATGCAAGAATGAGTATAGGCGCTGTGCTGTAATTGAAACTTATGATAGTATCAAGCACTTTATGCTTGAAATACTAATTAACGACAACAGTGAGGAGCATTCTATCCTCAAACGAGTGTTTGAGGAAATTGATGATTCTGTCGAGAAGAAGAAGATTACTAGTACATTTGAAATGACTGCACTGCCTCAAATTCATTCCCAGTTTATAAAACTGGTAGAGCTATTGCTTGAACGCAAAACGAAAGCGAGTCACGTAGTGTATGCATTGCAGGTCCTTTATGGAATTTTTGTTCATGATTTTCTCAAAGCAAAAAGGACTCCAAACGAGCTGAGGAAGGAAGGATTGGCTCCTCAGTGTCAAACTGCCCCGGAGAGATGGCTATTTGAAACTGCAGTTAAGATGCCAGGTCCTGCAGTTTACTGGCACATGAGGCGTTTGCATACGATTCTCACCAGCAGAGACTCAACGGACAAAGTTCCTGCTAACCCGGATGCAAGACGACGGCTTGCCTTCTTTAGCAACTCACTCTTTACGCGAATGCCCCGTGCCCCCAGTTTGGAGAACATGATGGCCTTTAGTGTCCTCACCCCTTTCTACAATGAAGATGTGTTATACAGCAAAGAAAGACTCCGAAGTGAGAACGAAGATGGGATTTCTATCTTGTATTATTTACAGACTATTTATGATGATGAGTGGGAAAATTTCATGGAAAGGATGAACCGAGAGGGAGTGGTAAGGGATGATGAGATATGGACAACCAAGTTGAGAGATTTGAGACTTTGGGCATCTTACAGGGGTCAGACACTTGCGCGCACGGTCAGGGGAATGATGTACTATTATCGAGCTCTAAATTTGCTAGCTTTTCTTGATTCTGCGTCGGACATGGATGTAAGAGAAGAGGAACAAGAGCTTGGTTTAATGGCGAGAGATGGTGGTTTTGTTGGTTTGAATTCCAAGAGGTTACCTTGTATCAATGCAACCAGAACAAGTAATCCAATGAGTTTACAACTCCAAGGCCATGAGCATGGGATTACTTTGATGAAGTACACATTTGTGGTTTCCTGTCAAAATTATGGAGAGCTGAAGGCTAGAGAGGATCCCCGTGCCGAGGACATCAAGGATCTATTGAAACACAATGAAGCCCTTCGAATTGCCTACGTTGATCAAATTTCAACAGGGAGGGATGAGAAGGAATATTACTCTGTTCTTGTTAAGTATGATCAGCAATTAGAAAACGAAGTGGAAATCTATCGTATCAAATTGCCTGGTCCATGGAAACTTGGAGAGGGCAAACCAGAGAATCAGAACCATGCCCTTATCTACACTCGTGGTGACGCTGTTCAAACAATTGATATGAACCAAGACAACTATTTTGAGGAGGCACTAAAAATTCGTAACCTGCTGGAAGAATTCAAGCACGACCATGGAATCCGGAAGCCAACTATCTTGGGAGTTAGAGAGCACATCTTTACTGGTTCTGTTTCATCACTTGCCTGGTTTATGTCAGCTCAGGAGACGAGTTTTGTTACTTTAGTTCAGCGTCTCTTCGCAAATCCTCTGAAGATTCGAATGCACTATGGGCATCCGGATGTCTTTGACAGGTTTTGGTTTATAACTCGTGGTGGCCTTAGTAAGGCTTCCAAAGTGATTAATGTTAGTGAGGACATTTTTGCTGGCTTTAATTGTACTTTGAGAGGAGGTAGTGTCACACACCATGAATACGTTCAGGTGGGCAAAGGAAGAGATCTTGGGTTGAATCAAATATCCATGTTTGAAGCCAAGATAGCTGGTGGCAGTGGGGAGCAGGTTCTCAGCAGAGATGTTTACAGGTTGGGACAAAGGCTGGATTTTTTCCGGATGTTATCTTTCTTTCACACAACTGTTGGATATTATTTCAATACAACAGTGATCATCCTTACCGTCTATGCATTTCTATGGGGTCAACTTTATCTGGCCCTCAGTGGTATTGAGAATTCTGTTCTAGGGAACGATGAAAACAGCAAGAAAGCACTTGGCACCGTGGCCAATCAAGAACTAATCATTCAATTTGGTCTGTTCACTACCTTTCCAGCAATAGTTGAAAGCTGTGTTGAGAATGGTTTTCTTGAAGCCATTTGGGAATTCGTGCTGATGCAGTTCCAACTTTCAGTTCTCTTCTACACATTCTCCCTGGGAACCCGTGCTCATTTCTTTGGCCGGACAATTCTTCATGGGGGTGCTAAGTATCGAGCAACTGGGCGTGATTTTGTTGTTCACCACACGAGTTTTGCAGAAAATTACAGATTGTATGCCCGCAGCCATTTTATAAAGGCTATTGAGCTTGGATTGATTCTTACACTCTATGCAATATATAGCCCGGGAGCCAAAGAAACATTTTTCTACATAGACATGGCGGTAACATCTTGGCTTCTAGTCCTCCCATGGTTAATGGCCCCTTTCCTGTTCAATCCTTCTGGTTTTGATTGGTTGAAGACTGTAAACGACTTTGATGATTTCATGAAATGGATTTGGTACCGTAGTCTGTTATCAGATGCCAAACTGAGCTGGGAGCGATGGTGGTATGAAGAGCAGGACCATCTACGAAGAACCAGCCTATGGGGAAAGCTTCTGGAAATTGTTCTAGACCTTCGTTTCTTCTTTTTCCAGTATGGTATTGTATACCATCTCGGCATTGCTGGAGATAGTAAGAGTGTTTCTGTTTACCTATTGTCTTGGATCTACATTTTAGTGGCATTTGGAATTTATTTCACAATGTCATATCTTCGGGATAAATATGAGACAAAGGAACCCCTTTATTTTCGGTTGGCTGCATCCCTATTGTTAACACTAGGGATACTTGTTCTCATTTCCTTGCTAGAGTTTACAAGCTTCAAATTTGTTGACATCTTTACCAGTCTCTTGGCTCTTATTCCCACTGGCTGGGGACTAATATCGATTGCTCAGGTGTTTCGACCACTTCTTCAGGATACTAGACTTTGGGAATCTGTTGTTTCACTGGCTCGACTTTACGATTTACTATTCGGAGTTATTGTCATGGCTCCTGTGGCCATTTTGTCATGGATGCCTGGATTCCAGTCGATGCAGACAAGGATCCTATTTAATGCAGCATTTGGCAAAGGCCTTCAAATGTTCCAGATTATTACAGGGAAAAAACATCAAAAAGGTGTCTAAGCTCCACTGAGGATCGGAGGTAAATTCAATTATCATTTCTTAATTGCATTGGTTCAAGAGCCTCCAATATTATTTCCCCATAACAAAATATAGCAACATTATTTTGGTGCTTGATCAACTGCAAACATGTATCTTAGCCAACGACCAGTAGAATAAATTTTTGCATCGTGTTGTCTATTTGTATCTCAATTATTTGGCTACTTTTTCCGCTAACATGCTACTTTGACTCTGGTTGGTTAGCCCTAAGAGCAAGTGGAAGTGTATTGTTTCTTTAGTTTGCTATCTGCTATTGCATTAGCCATCTTATTTTATGCCCGGGCAGTTGTTTATAATATTATTAATTATCACTGTATAATTTGTTTATAAACAAGATTAGTAATATCTTGAATCCTGGGGTGTTGATATTCCAGATGACAAAAGCTGTATTTATGGTGGGGAATCAGAGGAAATTCGAAACAACTCTCGGTCACTTACAAATTCTGAAAGTAAGATCCGAGGAAAATGCTTCGGTCTTCAAATGTTCGTAGGCCAGCTTCTATGGAAGCACTCAAGCCGGAGAGACAGTACTGATCGGCTGCTGCTATTTGCCACCAAATAGCTGACTTTAATATTGTGAATTTATGACTTACGATCTCTTACCAGTATCTGTTAATTAGCAAACCTTCAAATTGAGTGTGTGTTTGTCTGCGAGATTTCCTAAACCTTGGCTTCACATTGCATCAGCAATCTTCTTCTTCTTCTTCTTCTTTTCCTGTTGTGGAGATTCGCAGTGTTTTGTTGAAGCCTTTTGTTTGTTCAGTTAGTTGATTCTGCATTCTGCAATGTGAACCTTCAGCATGTCACTTCTGCATCAGCTATCTTATTTTTTGTCTTGGATATTATTAAATTATTTTCTTTAGGGTTTGGGTGATGTATCGATCAGTTAACGAGACAAGAAGCATGCTTTTCTCAAACTCTGCTGCAACTCTGTCAGAGCTTGGAGTATTCATAAGTATAATGTTTGGATGGAAAGAAACGGCCAACGGGTGGAAGCGTTGCAGCAAAAGACGGAAGTTAGCTCAGCTCAGCTCAGCTGCTGCCATTTGCTACCAAATAGTACTAGTAATACCTTCTTACAAAGACTATATATATATGTTGGAAAGCTTTAAAAATGGGTCATTGTGTTTGAATAACCTAACAAACCTTTACAATTAAAGGAAACTAAAAAAATTACTAATACTAGTTAACCCACCGAGAAGTAGATATAGAGAAGTGATAAGTTTGGGAAACCACTTTGAACAAACCTTTAATTAGTCTCAATAATAATTGAAATTTTATTGTAGTCCCATTTCGAAATGGGTAAAAGGATTTGAGGACTACGAGAAGAAAATACTAATACTACTAGTATATTTTATTTTATTTTATATAATTAAAGAAACTAAATGATTGGAAAAAATAAATTGTTGAAAGTAAAAGATGATAGGAGAAAGAGCTTTTACAGTATAATATTATCGTGGAAAAAGAAGAAAACAAATCTAAAAGGGTGGAATCAAAATCCCGAAAGACCCCAACTCCATTAAAGGCTTGCCGACGAAACATCACATCACCAGACAAAGCGCTTGTCATAAAAAAATCCATACTCCACTCTTAAGAAAAATGGGGGAAAGAAGAAGAGCCTTTTTCTGTAGAACAAAAGAATTGTATTAGTATTATATGGAGTATTAATTAGAAATAAGTCTGGAATTAAAAACGCCAACTATTTTTTGAGAGCATCAGTTAGCATAAACAAGTGAAGTCAACCCTAGAGTCTTGGTTTTTTCTTTTTCCATTTTTGGCCCTAATGGAGATTTTTTCTTTCAAAAGAAACGAAAGGCCCGCCAGACGATAATGAGGTTGATGTGATTGTCACGTTTAGTTCCGTATATCTTGTTTCTAACTTGTCAGAATTTTGCAGCCTGTATAACGTTCTTCTCGCACGGAATTCATAGCACAATTTCATTGACTAAAGTATGCAATCGCTCATTTCTAGTTTACTTCCAAGTTGCTACGCTCGTTGGTCATCAATTAGCTCAACCATCCTCTCGCCCATCCCTCGTCGTCTTTTCCAGTTTCTCTTTATATTTTGTCAATAGTTCAAGAGATGCCGGAGTCAGGGTCGGCTTCGCCTAGGCCCGAACCTGATGACGAACCTTATAACATCATTCCCGTTGGGCATCTCGAAAGTGACCACCCCTCCTTCCGGTACCCCGAGGTAAGCGCCGCCATATCTGCATTAAAAGCCGTCAATAACCTCCGCAAGCCACCAGGCGACCAGTGGCATCCTTCCATGGACCTCCTCGACTGGCTGGGTTTCTTCTTTGGCTTCCAACGAGATAATGTCAAGAACCAAAGAGAACACCTCGTTCTCCATCTCGCCAACTCCCAGATGAGACTCTCTCCTCCTTCCCAAGAACCAGATATCCTAGACACCAAGGTCCTCCGTAAGTTTCGACGGAAGTTGCTCAAGAACTATACTGATTGGTGCTCTTATCTCTGGAAAAAATCCAACGTTTGGATCCCCAGTAGCTCTAACTCTAATTCTGATCATTCCAGAGAGTTACTTTACGTAGGGCTGTATTTACTGATATGGGGCGAATCTGCAAATTTGCGATTCATGCCTGAGTGTATCTGTTATATTTTTCATCACATGGCCATGGAACTAAATAAAATTCTACGAAATGACATCGATGAAAAAACAGGCTCCACGGTGATGCCATCAACATCAGGAGAAAATGCGTTTTTAAACAGCGTTGTGAAGCCAATCTACGAGACAATCAAGGCTGAGGTGGAGAGAAGCAAGAATGGAACCGCACCGCATAGTTCGTGGAGGAATTATGACGATTTGAATGAGTATTTTTGGAGCAACAGGTGTTTTAAGAAGCTAAAGTGGCCAATTGATCTGAACAGTGAATTTTTTGTTACTTCCAGTACAAGGAAACGTATAAAGAAAATTGGGTTTGTTGAACAAAGGTCGTTTTGGAGTCTATTCAGAAGCTTTGACAGGCTATGGGTGATGCTGGTGCTGTTCCTCCAGGCCGCGGTCATCGCGACTTGGGAGGAGAAAAGGTATCCATGGGAGGTGTTCAATGATAAGGATGTTGAGATTAAACTTTTGACACTGTTTATCACTTGGAGCGGAATGGGATTTTTGCATGCTTTACTGGAAGCAGGGATGGAGTACGGTCGTGTTTCGCAAGAGACCTTGAGGGTTGGAATCAGGATGGTCCTAAAGATTGTGGTTGCTGGAGCATGGTTTTGTGCCTTCGTGACTTCTTATGGAAGGATTTGGACACAAAGGAACAGAGATGGTCAATGGTCTGGTGAGGCTAACAAAAGGGTTAACCTTTTTCTCCGGCTTGCATTTCTTTATGGATTACCAGAACTAATGTCATTGGATTTTATATTTTTCCCTCTGATTAGGGACTTCATTGAAAAAACGAATTTGAACTGGAAATTGTTTTATCCGCTTTCATGGTGGTTTCTGACAGATAGTTTTGTCGGTGAAGGATTGAGGGAGGGTTATTTGTCCATATCAAGTATATTCTGTTCTGGTTTGTGGTCTTAGCTACAAAATTTTCATTCAGCTATTACCTGCAGATTAAACCAATGATTACCACAACAAAACAGTTGTTGAATTTTAATGATGGGGAATATGAGTGGAAAGAGTTTCTTGGTATGAGCAACAAGCTGGTTCTTGGTCTGTTGTGGATGCCTGTTTTGTTGATCTACCTGATTGATACTCAGATTTGGTACTCAATCTATTCTCCATTTGTGGGGACAATGGTAGGTTTGTTTCAGCACGTGGGTGAGATTAGAAACATTGAACAGTTTAAGTTGTGGTTTCAGCTCTTCTCTGCTGCAATTCAATTCCATCTGATGCCGCCAGAAGGTTCGTTATCAAGGGGTGTTAGGAGCAGTTTGGTGAATATATTTAAGGATGTCGTTGATCGGTTGAAGCTTAGATATGGGGTCGGTCAGCCTTACGGAAAGATTGAATCAAGCCAGGTTCAGGCTAGCAGGTTCGCTTTGATATGGAATGAGATAATTAGCATTTTCAGGGAAGAAGATATCCTATCTGACCATGAAACTGAGTTGTTAGAATTGCCTCATAATTGTTGGAATATCAGGGTTATTCGTTGGCCATGCTTTTTGCTATGTAATGAATTGAAAATTGCTCTTAGGCAGGCACAGGAATTGAAGGATGCTACTGATGACTTTCTCTGGTCTAAAATATGCAAGAAGGAGTACAGGCGTTGTGCTGTAATCGAAACTTATGACTCTGTCAAGCACCTGATTCTTGAAATCATTAGTAGAGACACCGAGGAGCACTCCATTCTTTTGCGCTTCTTTTACCTATTGGATAATCATATTGAGACCAGGAAGTTCACTTGTGCATTCAAAATGATTGTACTCCCTAGGATTCATGCCAAGTTCATAAAACTTGTTGAGCTATTGCTGGAGCCCTATAAGGATGTGAAGGGCCAGGTGGTAAATACCTTGCAGGCACTTTACGAACTCACTATTCGTGAGTTTTTCAGATTAAAGGTGAGCATAGTCGAGCTACGGCAGCTTGGATTGGCTCCGTGCAGTACAGATGTCAATGAGGGACTGCTGTTTGAAAATGCAATTCAGTTGCCTGATCCCAGTAATGAGTACTTCTTTAGGCAGGTAAGGCGTTTGCATACGATTCTTACCACCACGGACTTGATGCATAAAGTTCCTGCCAATCCTGACGCAAGACGTCGACTTGCCTTCTTTAGCAATTCACTCTTCATGCAAATGCCTCGTGCTCCCAATGTGGAGAAGATGATGGCTTTTAGTGTCCTCACCCCTTACTTCAATGAAGAAGTCTTGTACGGGAAAGAAGAACTCCAAATTGAGAACGAAGATGGGATTTCGATTTTGTATTATTTACAAACTGTTTATGATGATGAGTGGAAAAATTTCATGGAAAGAATGCGCCGGGAGGGAATGGAAGATGATGATGAAATATGGACAACCAAGGTGGGAGATCTGAGGCTTTGGGCTTCTTACAGAGGCCAGACACTTGCCCGCACCGTCAGGGGAATGGCATATTGTTATCGAGCTCTAAACTTGCTAGCTTTTCTTGAATCCGCGTCGGAAATGGATATCAGAATGGCAACAGATAGCGTGGATAATTATTTAAATGGTTTCAACAACAAGAGGTCATCTTCTTCTCAGAATTTAAGCAGAACAAGTAATTTATTCAAAGGCCATGAGTCTGGTATTGTTTCGATGAAATACACCCATGTGGTTTCCTGTCAGCAATATGGAGAACAAAATAGTGATGAAGTCATGTATCTAATGAGGCAGAACAAAGGCCTTCGAATTGCCTATGTTAAAGAGCTTTTAACGGGGCGAGAGAAGGAGTATTGCTCTGTCCTTGTTAAGTATGATCAGGAATCACAGAGGGAAGTGGAAATTTATCGTGTCAAATTGCCTGGACCATTCAAGCTTGGGGAGGGCAAACCAGAGAATCAAAACCATGCCCTGATCTTCACCCGTGGTGATGCTCTACAAGCTATTGATATGAACCAAGACAACTACTTTGAGGAAGCACTTAAAATGCGAAATCTATTGGAAGAATTCAAGCACTACCATGGTGTCCGGAAGCCCACTATCTTGGGAATTAGGGAATACATTTTTAGTGGTTCTGTTTCATCACTTGCTTGGTTTATGTCAGCTCAAGAAACAAGCTTTGTTACCCTAGTTCAGCGTCTCCTGGCAAATCCTCTGAAAATTCGCATGCATTATGGCCATCCAGATGTTTTTGATCGGTTTTGGTTTATTAGTCGTGGTGGCATTAGTAAAGCTTCAAAAGTAGGTAATATCAATGAGGACATTTTTGCTGGCTTTAACTGTACTTTGCGAGGAGGCTGTGTCACGCACCACGAATACATTCAGGTTGGCAAAGGAAGAGATCTTGGAATGAATCAAATATCCATGTTTGAAGCCAAGATAGCTGGTGGGAATGGCGAACAGGTTCTCAGCCGAGATGTCTACAGGTTGGGCCAAAGGCTGGACTTCTTCCGGATGTTGTCATTCTTTCACACTACTGTAGGATATTTTTTCAATACAACCATGATCGTCCTCACTGTCTATGTATTTCTATGGGGTCAGCTTTATCTGACTCTTGGTGGTGTTGAAGATTCTTCTGATCTAGGAAATGAGAAAAACCTCAAGAAAGCACTTGTTGCCGTTTTCAATCAGGAGGTCCTCGTCCAATTTGGTTTTCTGACTACCTTTCCAATGATAATAGAAAGTTCCCTGGAAAATGGCTTTCTTGGAGCCATATGGGAACTAGTTCTGATGCAGCTCCAGCTTTCAGTGGCTTTCTATGCATTCTCCATGGGAACACGTGCTCATTTCTTCGGTCGGACCATTCTTCATGGAGGAGCAAAGTATCAAGCTACAGGGCGTGGTTTTGTTGTACACCATACAAGCTTTGCAGAAAATTATAGGTTGTTTTCACGCAGCCATTTCATAAAGGCTATTGAGCTCGGATTGATTCTTACAGTCTGTGCATTATACGCCCCAGTAGCATCCAAGAACACATTTTCTTACATAGACACGGTAATGACGTGTTGGTTTCTTGTCCTCTCATGGCTATTGGCCCCCTTCCTGTTCAACCCTTCTGGTTTTGACTGGTTTAAGACTGTAAAAGACTTTGATGATTTCATGACATGGATTTGGCACCCAGGTGGGGTGTTTGCAAAGCCTGAACAGAGCTGGGAGAGTTGGTGGTACAACGAGCAGGACTATTTGAGGACCACCGGCCTTTGTGGAAAGTTATTGAAGATCATTTTAGACCTCCGTTTCTTCTTTTTCCAATACGGGATCGTATACCATCTTGGCGTTGCTGCCCATGGTAAGAGTATTTCTGGTTATTTGTTCTCTTGGATCTACATTTTTGTTGCATTCGGAATTTATTTTCTTATGTCATTTTTTCGGGAGAAATACGAGGCAAAGAAACATATATTATTTCGGCTGGTTCAGTCCCTGGTGATTATAATTGGGGTACTTGTTCTCATTGTCCTGCTACAATTTACAGCCTTCAAATTTTGTGATATTTTCACCGGCCTGTTGGCAATTATGCCAACCGGTTGGGGAATTATATCCATTGCTCAAGTGTTTCGACCATATCTTCAGCCTGGTAGAGTTTGGGATTCAGTGGCTTTTATGGCTCGGGCATATGATATATTGTTTGGAGCTATTGTAATGGCACCCGTGGCATTTTTGTCAGGAATGCCTGGAGTTCAGTCAATGCAGACAAGGATTTTATTTAATGAAGCTTTCGGCAGGGGCCTGCAAATGTTCAAGTTCATTTCTGCCGGAAAACAAAAAAAGGATCTCGAAGGTTCACTTGATTTGAGGTAATTTCTTAAGCATCATGTTCTTCATTAATGTTTGTTTCATAAATGACAAGTGGTTGGAACCATTTTATGGTTACATATATTTGTAAAGTTTGCCTCCAAAAGAATTGCTTCTTGTTTCAAAACCTGTTTCTTTCCTGCAATTCTCGTTTTAAGACCGTGGCAAATTCCCTTTCAAAACAGGCACAGCTCGAGTACCAGAGTTTGATTGCTGCGTGAGCTGCTTTGCAATATTACCTTCTTCATTTGGTTAGCTTTAAAGTAATAGGTTGTAGTGTTTGATTATTTTCAGTTAGTTGATCCTACATGTGGACCTTTGGCATTTTATTTGAAGTTGGAGTGTCTTTTCCTTTTCCTTTTTGTGGAGATTGGCAGTTATTCATAGTTCATATTGGTCAACTATGATTATTAAGGCATGAGCTATAGGAAATTGGGTTTGGGAGTGCCCAAATTTCAATTCCTACTAAGTTTAATAAGAGAGATTTAGGATCTTCTATTACAGTGTTATATTACATTATACTATTTTAATATATTTTTCTTTTGTTTATATGGAATTTTTTAACAAATATGTTTTTTTAATTAACATTTAAGAAATAAAGTATGAAAGGGTTTTCTAATTATTTTTATTTTTAGAGAAGCATATAATTTTTCCATTATTCCTACGTAAACCAAATATAAGATGACATTTAATTGTGTTGTGGCAAAATAAAAAAAAAAGGAAAAATATAAAAAATGTGAGTTTTTTTCTTTTTTTTGAGGCCAAATGGCCGAAGCGACAACTTTTGCCCCATAGTTAGTATGAGTGAAAACTGAAAGGAAGCCACGCCAGACCCAAGCTCGTCCGATACCTTTTTGGGGGGCCGAGGCCCAAGAACCGGTGAACAATTTTTTTTTTTTTTAATTTGACCATTTTCAACAGAATTTACTGGGTAATGTTAGCAAAGAGTTTAATTAGCTTTAACCCAGAAAGGAAGATAGATTAATCAGTTTGTATTCCTATACATATGGCTTATTAATTTTGAATGGGATTTTATTAATTAATTTAATTTTTTTTTTAAGTTCACCTAAAAATCTAAAAGAAGAAACCCATTGAACTTTTATCCCATATAAATATCATGAACAATATTGATTATGTGTATTTATAAAAATCCCAAAAACCATAGATGAATTAATATTGACAATAATGGTAAAATTATTAACACAGAACAAAAGAAATATGAATCTAATATTTGCTTATCTACTCCCTTTTTCTTTTTGTCTCATTCTGGCTGAAACTACAATTGGATCTTATATTTCATGTGCTCCACAGGCACAGGCTAACTTCATATCAAGCCCTTGGAGATACATAGGATATGGCTTTTTTTAATCTTTAGAGACTTCATTTGTCTTAAACAATGACTAGTGAATCATAACACTTTGCAATGTCTAAGAAGATCCAAATCCAAACTCTATATTCTATGTCTACTGGTTGGTGTCCATTTGATCAAAACAAAGAGCAAATGGATTTAAAATTTTGGCGTGCAAATGTTCACTTTTCAATGCCATATGCAAACAAGAACATAAAAAATTGCTACCCATTTTCCGAGAAAGAGAAACCCATGAAGCAGGAACGCAAACAGAAATAGTCCCATATGCAAACAATTTTGACAGAATCCTTTGCTGTATACGATTTTTGAAGGAAAAACAAGTAAAATAGTAGAAAACAACTCATTTCTTCAACCCCCCAAAGCTAGCTGTTCTCTCTTTGATTCACATTCACACATATATTTTAAGCTTACAATTCATTCTACCTGCTATAATATGGGCAAGTGGGGTTGCTTCTGCTGTTTAAAGTTCAAGCAGGGGTGCAGCAGGGTCTAATAGGGCCAAAAGGAAAGATCTCTAGGTCCAAGAAATCAGTTTAGGGAGTTGATTGAGATGATCAAACCATTGCATTTCGATAAATCTGCCAACCATTTTTCGTTCGACTTGTGTCTCACTTTCGTTTGCCTGTTTCTCTCAGTGGTTTCTCTAGGCATTATTAATTTTTGCAATTATTTGATATACATATCAACAGGTCATATCAACTTTTATTGGCTGTTGCTCCAAAATTTTAATCTAACATTTCAAAAATGGCTTTTCATATCAGCACTCATATGAACATGCTGTAAGGCCAAAAATACGAAAAGGGGAGTAAAATCATTTAACTCGTGATGTATGACACCATATTGGACTAAACAGGGAAACATTTGTTGTTTCCTATAATTTTGTTCATAATAATAAAAGAGTTTGACGTGATACCAAGAGATGTAAACTTGTATACTTTGGACTTAATTTCTTTTATATATATATATATATATATATAGAGAGAGAGAGAGAGAGAGAGAGAGAGAGAGAGAGAGAGAGAGAGAGAGAGAGAGAGAGAGCTGGGTTGATGGAAATTATTGCCCATCTAAGTCAAATTTAAATTTTCTGCTAACAAGGAAGAGAATGTCATGATTACAATTTAGGATCTTTATTAATCAAATCTTATTCTACTCTAATCACTGGGAGTTTTACTAAATTAAACTTAAAACAATATTTTTGCGTATTCTTCTATGACAAGCAAATCCTTGGCTTTGGTTCTAGCTGGTAGTTAATGGAATTACTTGTGCTTGCTAGCTAGCTAGCTAGGTTGGGACATCATCATCATAACGACTTCATTTCTATTAATCGGCAGGGGATGAAAAAAGAGAGAGCTAGCTTCGTTATTATAAACATAGAAATTAAGAAATCTGCTCTGAAATTTCGGATGATGAAAAATTTTTCAACCTTCAAAGAGAGCTAGTGTAAAAATCCACGCTGACAGCTAAGGGTTTCGTACATTACAAGATCAACTGATGTTCTGTCAATGATGGACAGATGGAGGCTTGTTCCAAAAATCTTAAAGTCTTTTGTCAACAAGATATGTGTTATTGGATCTACGTTTTCCTGTTACTCGTTCAAGTGTATTGGTCCCACTAATTTCTGATGATACTGACCTTACTGTACATATATTTTTCAGGAAGTAATAAAAGAATTCAATATTGAATATACCCAAGTAGTTTTTTTTTTTTTGCCCACATACCCAATTAGTTTTATAGAGATTCCATAATAGTTTTCAATATTTTACTGCATTTTTTTATCCATTTTGTCTTATTTCGTCTTAGTTTTCAATATAAGGGATGATTTGAGAGTGCCTGAGTGAAATCCTGAGACAAAAAAGCCATTAAGATCCATGCATGTCCTAGAGTAGTGTAGCGACTAGCGAGCTCTATGTGCAGACAAAACAAGCCATTTGGGCATTTATAGAAATGCTGGTTAATTTTTCATTTGGAGTGGGTAAAGCTTCCAACAAATATATGTTAGTTGAACTCCCTGTTCAGGCTCTTGGCTCAAAACACACTGTCTTCTACTAGCAAACCATAATGTTAAGATTCTCAATACATGTTTTAGTATTTGGGATGAACTGCTTATAGCTACATTTTGCAAACTCTACATTTGGAATTATATCAATTGCTTTTAATCAAAATTCATTTTCTTCTTAGCTTCATTTGGTTACCCATTTTCCTTAGTTGCCTGATTATAATGCTAATAATTAATAATAATAATCTACTGTATTCAATTGTTTATGTCTTTAAGTACTTTCCAAATAAAGATCATATTGTCTCTATCTTGGTATATAAATATAAATAAAATAAAGGTATATTTTGACATTGGGTTTGGGGTACACTCATATCCCACCAAATGCCAAAAGACTCGAGAACTTGTAGACTATATATATAAAAATAAGTCTTGAATTTAATAATGGAGACACTAGAGGACAAATGGTCTGGTTTTAACCTTACCTAAACCAACTAACTTTGGCCTTTGGGGATGATTCATTATAAATTATGGTAAAAATTAGTGCATTAATTCATTCTTTTCTTGCAGTTGTTAGCATCTCTCTTTGGATTCTCTTGGTTTGTCTCCCCTTCTAGCTTGTGTCCAACTATAAAATAAGTGAAAAAAGCAAACCACCCTCTCAATTTTCTCAACAAACAAATCCCACCCCTTTCTCCCCTCCATGTAATTTTTAGGGCCTTTAAATGCCCTTTCCTCAGTGTCTTGGATATATAAATACTCTATTGACACTAACCTCCTATCAAGACCTTAAGCAGTGGCAGCTCCCTTTGAATTTAGCTTCTGAATAATCCTTCTACTTATTACCCAGTCTTTCATAAGTATATGATTAAATTTCTACGACAATATTGAAATCACCTTAATTTTTTTTAACCTTGTTCCTATTTCGATTGCAACAAGTTGGAGGACATCCTTAAAGAATGTTAAGATTCAATAATCTCGGGTCTTGCAAGAAAAGGAAGACGTCCTCATTCATCTAAGGAGAGATTGAAGTTGTAAAACTTTGTTTCCTAATCATGCATTACTTGTATAATTTTTGTGCCCAAGATTTGACATTGAATAAGTACAAAACTTCACAACTAACCATAGAATTCTACTTTAATTATTACAATAATCATCACTAGAGAGGACCCGACATGTATAGCAGCTAAGTTTGTCCGAAATACTAACTGTATAAAGTTATAGCCACCTCGTGATAATGTGTGCAAAACTCTCCAACAAGCTAAATGCATCCATGGGCCACCAAAAACAAAGTTCAAGAAACAAGAAAACGAGCTTTGCCTCCCCAAGACTATCACCATTGCCGCCAATCAACCAAGGAGGAACACTTAACAAGAAATTACTGCTATTGTTTTGCATGCCTTATGCCTAAATCAAACACATTTTCTTTACATATATAAATATTAACACAGCCAACGTACAAAAATTACAGCAACATATGCCTCGAGACATCAGATATGATGCTTCTTTTGATTTGAATCTTCAATTATCAAAGATATTAATTTCTTTGTCCTTTTGCATCCAACATGCGTTTTTTAACAAAGACAAAGTCATTAATTCCCATGCAAGAGTCCAAAAGAAAAACAAAAACAATCGCCAATATTGATTTTCATTGGTTTTTTTTTTGTTTTAATCTTTTCTATGATCTAAATTCACCAGGAAACATAGAAGGAAAAGAGAGTATCACCGGCGGTGGGTTTCGGGTCCGGGCTGGCTATCGGAATCCGGCGATGAGGACAGTAAGCAAACGACAATATCAGCAAAAGCACTAATAATAAACTTGTGGGTGTTTTGGGGGTTTAAAGAAAGGTAACAAAGGAGCAATTCATGCAGAAATTCCCAGTCCTTCTTGACGTCAGTTAAGTTTCTTGCTTCAATCATTTCCTGCATTGATAACCTGAAATCTTTATAAGGGTCCGGTGAGTACTTCTTGACTGCAACGCCTCCGTCCAGCGCCGGTGCTGCCTCTGTGCTAGTCAACGACTTTGCTTCGTGTTTTGTGTCAGTTGACTCGATGATGGAGTTGGAACGGCCTGGAGAGGAGAAGAAGAAACGCTGGGAAGCGAAGATGGTGGCGAAATCAGGGGGCGACGACTCGGCGTCAGAATCAGAGTCGGAAGAGAGGAAGTCAGCGTCGGTGGAGGGAGTCATGGCGGACTTGGATGTTGAGGCTGATGAAGAGATGTCGTAGAGGGAGTTGAAGTTCTTGAGGAGAAGTGTCCTCGACGAAGTAGTGTCATCTTGTTTTGTGGGTGACGGTGGAAAGATTGAAGATTCATGCTCTGACTTTAGCTTCGTGAAGCAGAGATGGAAGTTTTTCCAGAAAATATTAGACATTTTCCTCTGGAAGAAACGGGGGAAGAAGGTCGGAGGAGATTTGAAGATAAAATCTAGCAGAAACTAGAAAGAGAAGAGGTGCGATAGCCGGATAGTGGGGCTTTATCTCCAGGAAATAAAAAGAAACTATGCCAGGGAGGGCAGCAAAGATTTTCTTTTTGGCGTTTCTATTAGGCAAATAGTTACGTATTGTGCTCTGCATATATAAAGGAACGGTCTTATATGAATATGACACAGCACACAGGGTTGGGCATTTCACCCCGTCATCCAGGGGCTGAAAAGTAAGCTGTGAAAAGTGAGATATGATAATTTTCATAACATAAAGCTTTATCCACTAAGAAGAGAAGAGAAAAGAAGGAAAAATTTTGCACCTCCCCTTTACTTTTTGGTGAGAGATTCAGATTTTGGACCACCATAGATTGAAGCTTAGTAGCATAACTCAATTGGGATTCTTAGTTTCTTACTACTTTTTCATAGAACCGCTCGAACTATATCTTTTGCTTTCCTAGCTAACTAGCTAGCTAACAAGCTAACAGCTACTCAACGAACAAGATGGGCCTCATACCGATAGTCCGATACCATTCCCTAGGTCCATCGTATCGAAGTAGCATAATGTAACTCTAAAGTGTCCCAAACTTTTGCCAGAGCTGTACCCTTCTCCTAGCTTTGACCTTGACTGTTAGATTCCAAATTAGAGTATGAGTAAATCATTGTAGCATTTAACGTACGTAAGCTTAAATATTAGATTGACGGTAATTAACCGATGGCGAAAACTTGTTCAATAATTGATCACAACATAATTAAGGCACTAAACCAGTTAGTATTTTGAAATGACTCAGGATCACAGTTCAATTAAATTTTGTCAATTTTTTCTTTTTTTTTTCAGGATACTAAGACTAAGATGTGGCCTTGGAAAGAGAAAAAGAAAAAGACTTGACGAAAATTTACATTTCATCCGGGGTCAAATAAGAGACCAAACCATTAGCTCCAATTAAATAACCAAATTAATGTTTGTTCTCGCTGGACAATATTGATACGATCATACGTACACTTTTAGCTTCGCCAGTCATTATTGCATTCATTTTTGTGATAAATAAATATTGTAGACAGAAAGAAAAGAAGAAAGTTTCTGAGACCAGCCTTATGACAAAAGCAGTGTCATCCTATATAGAAATTTTACATGCCTTTCTCAATATATAATCAGAAAATTTCCTTCAATTTATTACCATGAAAAATTGAAAATTCTGTGGATCGTCTGTCAATTCAAAAGGGTTCTCCCTATCCCCAACGGTAGAAATAGTGAAATACCAGAGACTAAAATCAAACAGAACTATGAACAAAGATACTTTATTTAGCTCAATGTCGAGGCAATATATATATATATAGCAATATATGTAGTAGAGACTTGTATTTGAGAACACATCCAAGTCCCAATTTGACGTAAAATCCATGCGACTGTGGAATTCAAGCTGAAAGCTCATCCCCTGGTCTGGTTGCCACAGCGATGTTTGTTTGCAGATTGCTAGAAAAGGCATTTTATGATTGTAAAAGGACCAAAGCATCTTATCTTTATAGGTAGAGAAAGACAAAGGTTGTGGCAGCGTATGCTAACGTGACTGAAAGCCGAACTGCCTGCTTTTTGTGGGTGGGTTTCAGCGTCACCCTTCTCTGTCCCTTCATGGGAATTAGGAGCTTATCATCAAGATCTCTCTCTCTCTCTCTCTCTGTTCCTTTTTTTTTTTGGGAGGCCATGATAGTCCTTATAGATTGTGAAATAAAAAAGGCTCACGAGGCCATATGGGAGTCCTGTCCTTCTCCAGTAGGGTTTAGTAAGGAAAACTCCCAGGGTCCCCTTGTGACTTATATCAATTATTACCATATTGTTCAGAAAATGTGAACAAACAGGGCGTTTTCCCTCCCTTTTGAATCAAAGCTTTTTACTTCAATTATGGAGGTACATAACATATATAACCGAGCTGAAATCTTGTACAAGTGGGGGCACCATCCACCAGAGGATTCTTTCGCTCTTCCTTCACGTCCACATTGTTTTCTTGGTTAATGGTTATGTTCTACAGATGGGGTTTATTCGCTTTAAACATCTTACAGATGCGTGAGCGTGTCCTTCATATACAGGAACCTGTCAACTGCAGTCTCTGTAGTTTGTGAAAGAGAGATCGAGACAGCAGAGACTCCCTCCGTCCCTCGAGAGCGTTATTATGGATTAAAACTCAAGGCCCATTTTCAAGATTTAGCCCACTTTAAAACCATCTTCTTGCCTCGAGTCTCTAAACGTTGAGCCCAAATTTTTCCTGGCTCGCATTTGCCATGGGGACGACGGATACAGGTAAAATCCCGAAATTGTACGAGCAAAAGTAAAGAAGCATCTGCATTTCATGTAAACAAGTTTCTTTTTCAACAACATTTTAGTCATTTAGACAAATTTTTAGCTGTAACCCAAAATAAAAAAAAGAAACATTATAAGCTTTTCACCAAAAAAAAAAGAAAGAAAGAAAAAGAAACACCACAAGCTCGAGTGGAGACTAAACTTTTCGACCGGCCATCATAACTAGATCCAGTCATCTACTTCCATTGATCAAACATTAACGTTCTCGTTAAGCCTAGCAGCTGCAGAAATAGAAGCGGCCACTCCACCTGGATGCGTGGCAACATTCGGATTGTTTCTCAGCTCTGCAGTCACCACTCCTTCTGCATCCTGCCTTGTCACTGCTTTATCCGCTGGCAACTTAGCGGTTGCATCCTGAAAATAAAAGCTCAAAACTCTCAAAACATAACCCTTAAACATAAATAACCAATCAAAACTCTGCAATCCAGGGAAAAACCCTGAGTAATTGTATACCGTTAATACTTCATTGAGCTTGATCTTTTCCTCATTGCCATTCATGGAAGCATTGTGAGCCGCGGCAGACTGAGCTTTAGCTGCGAGTCCGCCAGGGATTATAACGTTCGAACCTGTTGCTCTTACCTCTGCTGCTTGAATTCCTGCAGCATCGCTTTGATCAATAGGTTTATTACCGGCTGTTTGAGCCGTTGCTTCAAGTGCTTCCCCTATAGTTATTGCACTTTGCTGAATGATCCCCACTTGAATAGTTGGGACTGGCGTAGCTTGAACATACTGTCCAACAACCTAAAATACATAAACTGCAATTTGTAACATGGAAATTGGTGCTAATTAAAGACAATTTTAGGAACTCGAAAGATGAAAAACCTGTCCAGCAACTGATTCTGTGATTATACGGCGTCCTGAAACATCAGTTTCAGCAACGCTGACGCCTTGTTCTCCAGCAATGTCTGTGACTTCATTGTGACCGACAATGCCCGCTTGCTCATTTCTTGTTGCAGCAGATTGCATGACGGCGGCTGTTCCACCTTTCTGGGTCTGACCAAGCACCTCGGTTTCAGCTGTCTGCATCATGGCAGCGTCTTGGGGTGCAATAGGCTTATCGGCGAGGTCGCCTCTTACGTTGAAAACATCTCCATATTTGATGGGTTCTCTGTTCTCACCTTCAGCTGCTGCTTGAGGCCTCCTTGGCTGTCCCTGGCTCATCTCTGGTCAATGAAAACGATTCTGTTTTGAGCAATCTACTTTGGTTCTGTCAGGATTCTCGTCACTCGTTCGTGGCTTTCGGAGCAACCTTTATACGCAAGGGATTGCCCTGCCTGCTTGATTAGTCTTTGTGGGGGCGTTGGCACGTGGCTAGAAGTGACACGTGAATGTACGCGTGGTGGTTCTTGGCATGTCCTAGTTTGTGAAACCGGCGAAGGTGCCTGAATGATCAAAGACACCTGGCAGAAAATTGTTACAGATGGCAATTGAGAGCTTAGCTAGGGACTGGACTACAACAACAAGCTTACAACTATTGTGTTCTAATCTTCTAGGTTTCCCCATCTCTGTATGTTTCATATTTTGTTGATGAATAAATGCAGACCAAATGCGTACACTCATTCTGTACCTCTGCCAGGATGCAGTAGATTTTACCGGGTTAATTATTTGTATCATTTTTGGTAGAGGAAGGAAAAGGAAAGGAAATGGAGCCAAAAGGAAAACAAAAGGAAAAAAAAGACGAAAATTGATAGGAAAAGAGTCAATGATAGCAGTACAAGAGATCGACATTAATAAATCAGATATTTTTCCATCTATTGTGTAAGGTAAAATCAAGATAGTAGCAATATTAGTGCTTTTTTTGTCCTTGAAACAAATGAAACACCGCTTTGGAAGAGGTAGATGTCAAGATATATGCTGCTTTTGCACGTAACAAGAAGAGGGAAGGATATTTTAGAAAACAGAGGGAAACTGGTCGATTAACGAATAACGATGATTCCCTTTTCCAGTCCCTTTCCGTCCTGCTGTTTGCACCACAGTTCTCAGACCATGAAACGTGAAAACAGGTAGAGAAAAGACATGCTGTTTGGTCTTGGCCAGGCCAACATTAATTTTTCTTGTGTTATAATATATCCTTTAATTTCCATGAAACATTGAAAAGGGCTACAAAGTCTTGACCAAAAAAAAAAGGGCTACAAAGTTGCTTGCAAAGTAAGCTACTGAAAGAAGGAAATAAATCCTCAGCAGCCAATGTAACTTCACACTTGCAAAGGGCATGGCAAAGCTTTTCTTCTTGTCTACTGAAGATACCAAGCGTATTAATCTTAGCAGTAGAAGAGATAAACTAGTAGTAATTGCAAAGTAAGCTACTGCCTTTTCACATAATCATCATCACAGTGGAAAGTTCGAGTTACAGGCACACAACCTGTTAAATTAATTAGCCATCAAAAGACTCACATCCTCACTACATTCTTGATCAGGAAATCAACATTGGCATAGCAGTAGCCAAATGCCAACTGATGTAATTTTATTAAGGACGAAAAGTATGTATACATCTAAAGGTTACACAAAGCATCCACAGATATCTGATAAATATTATTACACTTACAACTGCAAGCAAGAGCAACTTTGAGTTGCATACTATTGTCTATCTGCATATTAGTTTTGCATGAATACATACGAACCCCAAATTGCCGCCCCTATGGATCTTCCCTACTGGCAACCTCCAATCCATTACCTGCACATTAAAGTTCATTCTCAAATACAAATTACCTGAAAACGCCAATAGGCCAAAGCCTAAGCATTACGAAAATATTACCTAGAGGTAATCAACATTCAGCCCCCTAAATACTAAATGTTGCACACATTCAAACTAGACTACATGCAATTATGCATGGAAATAAAACAGGCCGAAGGGGGATTTAATCTTTGGTGGGTGTTTTACTTTAGGGGGGTTGGATAGTACTCCAATTGCAGGATGCTCATTGCACACGCTCATTTATAAATAGAAGCCTTTAATATATTAAAATGCAACCTTGACAAAAACTTACCATCAGGATCAAAGAAGAAGACCTGTCTGACCTTCCCATTTGGTAAGGACCTTTGAAAAGCCTCTATTCCTTTATCCTGGAAAAACCAAATATCTCATGACGTCAAAAGGAAATGGATAACCAACTATTGAAAGATCTATTCGTTCTCATCTTATCTTCCTTTGCCTTTAACTTGTATGTAAAAATGCCAACCTTCATCTTTCTCAATTTCCTCATAATAGTCTTGAAAATTAAAACTTTAAGATCACATCTAAGGTTTTTATCAATTATAACACTAAATTATCATTGGTTACTTAAAGAATTATAACATGTTATATATTTACATAAAATGCAAGACCAAAAGCAGGCACCTTGAGAGACTGAACAAAAGAATCGAAATTGGGGACGGTGAAGCAAATATGGTGACCTCGGGGAAGATGGCTGGGGTCAGCAACAGCTGACGTGGCACTGTAGGGACCTTCTGGAAGTTTCGTATCTGGGCTCCTTTCAATCAGGTGCATAGGGGAAGCACCCGGGAGATTCAGCCAGATTACCTTAAACTCGAACTGTGGGCTCTCAATCTCCTCGAACCCAAAGATCTAAAACACAGATAAAAGAACAGCTAAAACCTCTAAAAAATGTTACTGATAATTAAAAAAAAGGTAAGAAGCCCATTAGAGACAACCTCTTTGTAGAAATTCGCGAGACGTCTAATATCGGAAGATTCTCTGGAGATGTGGTTAAGGCAAGCTCCTTTAGCCACTGCCATTTTTGTTGGAGGAACTCTGTTTCTACGTTCCAACTTCCCAGATTCGCCACGCTCTGTTTTTATAGTACTTTATCTATTTAATACATACAGCCGTTAGCGAGCATGAAACGACACCGTTCCCTGTATTTGTTTATTTATTCATTTACTGTGTTTCCAATTATTTCTAGATAATCAACAAACTCAATTCTTAAGTAACTCAAACACGATGGAATCTGACCTCTACCTCTTGGCGGCCAAAAGGCAAGGAGGTCACCAAGGCAGGGGTTCGACCCCAGCCACCCCTTCTCCTGGGTCTTAGACCCCGAATTGTACCAAAAAAAAAACACAATGGAATCTAATTTCTCTCTCTCTCTTCTTTTTTTTTGAAAAAAAAATTTATTATGTATATATCTAGCTAGCTTGAAATTTGCTTTGCAGAATACTTTTAAGAAACTAGCTAAAGCTGGAAATAATGGGAAATCGAGTTAAACAATGAGAAATAAACAATTTTAATTATATAAATTATTCACCAATAATCTCTACAAGAGCATTGCCCGTTCTTGAAGCAATGAAATCGATTATTATCTCTCACAATAATTTCTCTCCCAACAATGCCTGATATAAACTTGAAGGCACTATGGCAATCTCCACAGATTCTGAGGTTTTTTGTGATTCTTATAGGTACTCCAGGGGTTAAAACTATAAGACCAAAGGCAAGTGCAATTTTCTCGCTATGGTACCCAACTTCTGATATCTTCTCCTCTTCTTCTAAATCATAGAGAGCAAAGTTGGTGTCAGGAATATAACCAGCCACCTTCATCTCATTCCTGAGTTTAGCCAGCATAGCTTGAATCTTAGAATTCATTTCATGTGAAGTATCCTTTGCTTGAAAGACATGCACTTTGTTCTTTACAGTAATCCAACTGCAACCAGCACCCTTTCTTATTCCAACATCCTTCATTTCCCTCCTTACAAGATCAGCATCCTCCCACCTACACTTTTAGTACTCAGACTAGTTAGCTAATAGAAAGAACAAAATCAGAATCCTTATAGCTCTAAGATACTAACGACTTGAAATTTCTTGAAGGTTCAGCTTTATGATAGATTTCTAGGGAATAGTTTTACCTGCCAGTAGATGCAAACAGATTTGATAGCAACACATGGTTGCCAGAATCTTTAGGATCGAGTTCAAACAGTTTATCAGCGGCTATCCTCCCCAGTTCAGGTCTTTTATACACCCTACATGCGTTTAAAAGAGCCCCCCAGACAGAAATTGTTGGTCGAATTGGCATTTCTGTAATAAACTCATAAGCACGCTCAACCATCCCAGCTCTCCCTAGCAAGTCCACAACACACGCATAATGCTCTGCCCCTGGTTGAATCTGAAACCTCTCTTTCATTGATTCAAAAATCTCCATTCCCATTCTCACTGCCCCTGCCCTGCTACAAGCTGATAATACACAAACCAAAGTGACATAATTTGGAACAACTTCACCAGAAGACATCATGTCTTGAAACAATGCCAAAGCCCTATCAGCACATCCTCGATGCGCATATCCACCAATCATTGCATTCCAAGTGACTAAATTCCTTTCAGGCATGTCATAAAAAACTTTCTCAGCATCTTCAATGCTTCCACATTTACCATACATATCAACAAGTGCACTCCCAACAAAAATATTCCCTCCAACACAAGCCTTAACAGCAAGTGCATGGACTGACCTACCCAACTCAAGCCCCGCCATCCCTGCGCAAGCACTAACAATACTCGAAACCATAAAATCTGTAGGCTCAACCCCTTCTTTCCTTGCCTCCAAAAACACTTCACAAGCATTCTCTTCCTCGAAATTCTGCTCGTAAGCAGACAGTAATGAGCACCATGAAACCGCATTTCTTTTCTCCATTCCATCAAAAATGATCTTTGCAGATTCTACCTCTTTACACTTTCCATAAAAATCAATAAGCCCATTACACACAGACAAATTCCTATCAAAACCGCTTCGAATCACATATCCATGTAACTGCATTCCCAATTCCAAATATGAAGCATCTGAACAAGCATTAAGGAAGATACAAAATGTAATCGGATCAGGCTCCCCGCCAATCCTTCTAAACTGAATAAAAACATCCACCGCAATACTCGGCCTCCCATCAAGTACCGCATTAGAAATATTTGCATTCCACATTGCAATACTTCTCTCGGGCATTTCATCAAACACTTTTCTCGCTTCATATCTAAGCCCTGCTTTCAAATACATATCAAAACAACTACACCCAACAAAGGAATCAAAAATCTGGGCAGACTTCAAAGCCAGCGCGTGAAGTTGTTTCCCCACAACAGGTAACTTAAGTGCGGCAGAGGCCTTAAAGGCACAAGGGAAGGTGAAATCATTGGGAGAAATGGAATCCTTCCGCATCTGGGAAAAATGGAGGAGTGCGGAGGTGAAATGGCCGTTTTGGACATAACCGGAAATGAGGGCGGTCCAAGTGACGACGGAGCGGGAGTGCGGTGGGGTTTGTAAGAGGGTGAGGAGGGCGGAGTTGGGAAGGTTGAGTTTAGAGTACATGCTGACGAGGTGGTTGGAGAGGAAAGAAGGGAAAGGCGTTTGGAGAGTTTTGACGATGTAGCCATGGGTGGCTCGGCCAAATAGGAGGGATTGAGTAGAAATAGCCGATAACAGGAGGGAGCCAAGCTCGTTCGCGCTGAGGAATGGCATGGGTTTTGGTGTGGGAGGTAGTAAGTGCGATGATCATGGTTAAGGATTGTGGCGGTAACAGTTTTGAAGAGGGAGACATATATGCGTTTCTTGTCGGGTTCCTTGGTTTGGACTCGTAGGCATAAAAATTTTGGGTTTAAACCCAATTTTAGAGGCTTGTTGGGTTGCCGACAATTCCTCCATGCCCCAGCCCACCCAGTACATCCAAATGTTTGTAAAACCCGATCCGATTCATAATCCGTTGAAGTCTCCCAGATCACGGGTCAATAGGATTAACTGGATCAATCGAGTGGGTCAATTATGCTAACGCCAGCATCCAATAATATTTTTGAAAATTGTCAATCAATTTTAATTACCCAATAAAATAAATATCTTTGGAGTGAAGGACAATTTTCCCACTCGGCCAAGTCTTATCACTAGAAATGGCAGCGAGCAGGATATTTAAAAAAATTGTCCTACCTATACTCAATCCTATAAAATTATAGGGTATATGAATCTTATAAATACCTAATTATTTTTCAAACTTTCTATCATAATCCTACCTTAATAAAATTTTAATTATTTTATAATTATTCGAACCCTATAAATATTTGTTTAATATATTTATGAAAATGAAAATTTTAATTTTAAAAATAATAAAATAAAATATATAATATGTTTGAACATGACTTCTAGATATTTTTGACTAAGATTTAAACCCTTACAAAAGTGTATTTATATATTTTTTATATAATAGATAATCGAATATAGGATATAAGATACCCTAAGAGTACTACTTAAATCCTATTCAAATTTAATACTGAGTAGTAAAATTACTATCCATATCAATTTCAAACCTAATTATAAAATACTAAAATTCTATATAAACGACTCGAACATAGAGGAGTATCCAATTAAAGGTTACTCATCATCCCTACACCCTACTTATCAAGTGGGAAAAACTTATTGAATGGCCTAGAGAACTGTGCAACTCTTACTCCTGTTGTGCCATGTCCATTAAAGGGTGGAGTGTGGACCAAAGAAAAGAAAGGCAAACAAGAGAGAAGAGACGGGCTGACAACTAAACCGGATCAACTGGTTTCTGGGTTTTACTGTTTTTGGTCGATTTTCATCCTAGACGGGTTGGGGGTATTTTCCGAATTGATAATCAGGAATGTTAATGAGATTGGGAATATATGAGGGTATATTTTACGTCCCCGACTCTGACTTTTGGAATCTGTCCTTGACCCCAGCTCGAATTCGGGGAGGGATTTTCCCCATTCTCAACTTCGTTAGAAATTTGATTGGATCAGGGTATCTCTGTCCCTGATTTATATATATAAATAATATATATTTATATAATTAAAAGCATATCTTACTATTTATTACATACAAAATTCATTAAAAAGTTTATATAATTATAATAAATATAATAATTATGTTGTAAAAAGTATGTTAATTAAAATTTACTAAGCAAGAACAAGAAATAAGAATAGGAGAAATTGAGAATTAAAGGAACAAGAGAAAGAGAGAGAGAGAGATGGAAATGGAAATAAGATTGAAGGAATTGTGAGTATCATTAGGGAGAATGAATCCCAATTTATAGGCATCAAATGGTAGGCTATACAAGTTGGCAATTTGCACATATTAGCCCCATTATTATCATCACAATAATCATAATTTGGACAATTTGGACAATTTGTACAACTTGCATTTGTCCACTTTCATAACCTAATTTGCATAATTTGCATTTGTCCACTTTCATAATAATTTGCACAACTTGCATTTGTCCACTTTCATAATACTCCCCCTTGGACAAATGCTACTATTAAAATTGGACGTGTACTGCCTCGTTAAAAACCTTAAGTCGGAAAAACCCAGTGGGAACAAAAACCGAACATAAAGGAAAAAGAGTACAATACAATTAAGTCCATCTAATATGTCTTCAGGACAATATGTGCTTGTCTTCAAGACAATATAAATGGGCCTACTTCAGTGTCCTGATTGGACGTGCTATTACTGCCTCATTAAAAACCTTAAGCCGGAAAAACCCAGTGGGACAAAAACCAGACAGAAGGAAAAAAGAGTACAGTGCACTTATGTCCATAATCGCTCCCCCTGAGATAAAATAAACTGCTACTTCTGAAGCATCTAAACATTTCCACTTCTGGGGAAATCAATCTTGCATTTTACTGACTCGCCGCATACCAATGCCATAAACTAATTTCTCAAATGTTGATGTTGGCAAAGATTTGGTAAATAAATCTGCAAGATTATCGACGGAGCGAATCTGTTTAACATCAACTTGTCGACTTTCCTGGAGTGGTTGGAAGATGTAGCAACTAGTGTTTGCTTAGTGGAACGCCAAGAAATGGCTGTATCATTATAGCAAAATAGATAACCGGTTTGGGAGCGAGCTCTGTGCGGATCAGATTTATATCCTGCATCAGCATAACCTACTAAACCAGAGTTAGTAGTATTCTTAGAATAGAATAACCCCAAATCAATGGTTCCTCGGAGATAACGGAAGATATGTTTAATCCCATTCCAATGTCTCCGGGTTGGCTCAGAACTGAAACGTGCCAACAAATTTACCGCAAAAGCGATATCTGGTCTCGTGCACTGTGCCAAGTACATCAAAGCCCCGATTGCATTGAGGTATGGTACTTCAGGACCAAGTATATCCTCACCAGATTCTTTAGGACGAAACGGGTCCTTTTGGGGGTCAAGAGACCTTACAACCATAGGGGTGCTCAATGGGTGAGCCTTGTCCATGTTAAAACGTCTAAGCAATCTTTCAGTGTATGCTGACTGATGGACAAGTATTCTATTCTTATTGTGCTCAAGCTCTAGACCAAGGCATAGTTTGGTTTTACCCAAATCTTTAACCTCAAACTCCTTTTTCAAATATTCAGCAGTTTCAAATAACTCTTCAGGAGTCCCAATTAAATTCATGTCGTCGACATAAACTGCTATAATAGCAAATCCGGTTTCAGATCTTTTAATAAACACGCATGGGCAGATGGGATCATTTATGTACCCTTCCTTAGTCAGGTATTCACTTAAACGTTGGTACCACATGCGGCCGGATTGCTTTAACCCATATAAAGATCTTTGCAACTTTATTGAGAATAAGTTGCGGGGAGTGCATGTTTCAGGCATTTTGAAACCTTCGGGAATTTTCATATAGATATTGGAATCTAATGAACCATATAAGTATGCCGTCACAACGTCCATAAGACGCATTTCAAAATTTTCTTGGGCAACCCAACTTATAAGGAAACGAAAGGTAACTATATCCACTACTGGTGAATATGTTTCATCATAATCTATCCCAGGCCTCTGCGAGAAACCTTGGGCTACGAGTCGGGCTTTATACCTCACGATCTCGTTTCTCTCATTTCGTTTCCGGACAAAGACCCATTTGTATCCAACAGGTTTTACATTGTCGGGGGTTTTAGTAATAGGCCCAAAAACATTACGTTTGGCAAGGGAAGTCAATTCAGCTTGGATTGCTTCCTCCCATTTAGGCCAATCTCGCCTATGACGGCATTCGGTTATGGACCGAGGTTCATAATCATCATTCATAATCTCATGAGCAACTGAGAGAGCAAATGCATCATCGATGATTATCTCATTTCGATCCCATATCTCATTACAATAACTGATGGAAATTTCAGTATTCCCAAGATTGGTGATCTTTTCATGGGTTTGTACCACTTTAGGGGCAATATGCTCATGAACTTGTGCCACTTCAGGGGCGATATGCTCTCTTTGAATATTATGTTGTGCCATTTCAGGAGCAATTTGGTTTCCTCGAGAAAGATTAATAAGCTCATCTGGAGCAGATTCTAAATTCCTCCCCCTTCTTTTTCGAGGAACACTGTCTTTTGATCCCATCGGTCTACCACGCTTCAGGCGCGGGCCATTTAGATCCATTTCGGGTGGTTCTACAGGAACATCAATCCTAGCTGGAACATTCGCAGCTGGGATGTGAGACTTTGTAACTTTAGCAGTCTCATTAAATGCATCAGGCATTTGATTTGCAATAGCTTGTAAATGGATCAATCGTTGCACCTCATTTTCACATTCAGGTGTTCTTGGGTCTAAATGAGACAAACTTTTCTCATTCCATGAGAAAATCTCGACATTTTTCTGTTTTCCATTTGTGGAAGCTTTTGGTATCCCAAGTGATGGGAATACTGTCTCATCAAAATGACAATCCGCAAATCTAGCGGTAAATAAATCACCCGTCAATGGTTCAAGGAACCGAATAATGGACGGTGAATCAAACCCAACATAAATGCCCAAACGGTGCTGAGGACCCATTTTGGTCCTTTGCGGTAGTGCTACAGGCACTTGTACCGCGCAACCAAAGGTGCGAAGATATGAAATGTCTGGCTCCTGGCCCAAGACTAACTGAAGAGGGGAATATAAATGAGAAGTATTGGGGCGCAATCTAATTAAAGATACAGCATGTAAAACAGCATGACCCCACGCTGAGGATGGGAGCTTTGTCCTCATCAATAAAGTTCGAGCAATAATCTGAATGCGCTTAATCATGGATTCTGCTAATCCATTTTGAGTATGAACATGTGGGACAGGATGTTCAACTTCAATTCCTAATGAAGCGCAATAAGCATCAAAACTCTTTGATGTGAACTCACCAGCATTATCCATTCTTATGCTTTTAATTTGATAATCTGGGAAATGAGCTCGAAGCTTTATTATCTGTCCAAGCAAATGTGCAAAGACAACGTTGCGCGTTGATAATAGGCAAACATGGGACCATCTGCAGGATGCATCCACAAGTACCATGAAATATCTAAATGGTCCACTTGCAGGCTGAATTGGCCCACAGATATCACCCTGGATTCTCTGCAAGAATGAAGGGGATTCATAATCAACCTTTGTCATGAAAGGTTTAGTAATGAGCTTTCCTTGTGAACAAGATTCACAAATGTAATCTTTGGATAACAACACCTTTGTATCTTTTAAAGGGTGTCCACGAGTATTTTTAAGGATTCTTCGCATCATTGTAGCTTCTGGATGACCAAGGCGATCATGCCAAAGTCCGAACACATCAGGGTTCACTAGTTTCCAGGGCATCGTAGCATATGATTCTATAGCTCGTATTGGGACATAATATAATCCCATACTAGAAGCTTCCAGCTTTTCATGGATGGTCTTCTGGCCCATCTTGTAGGAAGTGATGCAAAGAAATTCCTTATTTTGCTCATTAATTGTTTCTAGATGGTACCCATTACGGCGTACATCTTTGTAGCTAAGTAGATTTCTTTTTATTCTACCGCTCAACAATGCATCTTCAAGATACAATGTTGTGCCATTTGGCAAAATAACTGTGGCAGTCCCATAGCCATCTATAATATTAACAGGACCAGATATTGTCTGAACATTTGCCTTGCGCAATGTCACATTTGAGAAAAAGTGTTTGCCACAAAGTATAGTATGCGTTGTAGCACTATCAAGCAAACATATATCTTCCTTTTTCTCAATGTGTCCCATTTGCATTTATCTTGACAACTTCAGGTGTCAAGTTCCATAAAATTTGACAAATTAATAATATGATGCAAAATATAAACCAACAAATATGGAATAAAACTCATGATTTTATTAACGACCATATTTATTTAATATCTTCCTTGGTAACATAATTATCCAAGGGTATGGCAAAACATAGATGAAAACCCTCAGGATCTATTTCTGGGGACTTGTTATTTTCATCAACATTATATAAAGAAATCAGAAACCTCAAAAGGTTTTTCATTGCCAAGAATATGACAGTTTTCATTGACCAAAACCTTATTGATTTCAGCATCAGTCTCAATTAGGTCAATGGCATGGGTCTCAACATGCTTGCTTTTCTCCTTCTGGGATGCTTGGTATAGATCAACCAAATATTTGGCCGTACGACAGGTACGTGACCAATGACCAGTCATTCCACAACGATGACAGGTACTATCATCATGCTTCTTCATGGGCTTTTTACCTTTAGGGTTGTGTAGGGAGTTATTTATATTACGGTTAAATCTCCCACCACCCTTACGGAAAAAATTCCCATGCCTGCGCTCACGGCCTCTAGGACGGCCAACATTCTTACTTGAGCCGGCATTTGCTTCAGGAAATACCTTAGAGCCAGCAGGTCTTAAATCGTGATTTTTAAGCAGCAACTCATTTGTTTGTTCTGCAGTCAACAGGACTGAGATCAATTCAGAATATGTTTTAAACTAGCGCTGCCGGTATTGCTGTTGCAATACAATATTCGAAGCATGAAAGGTGGAGAATGTTTTCTCTAAAAGCTAAACCTTAGTAAGCTTAACACCACAAAGTTCAAGCCGTGACACAGTATCATACAAAGCCGAATTATAATCGGACACGGACTTGAAATCCTGCAACCTCAGATGTTGCCAATCATAGTGTGCTTGAGGGAGGATGACAGTTTTGGTGTGATCATACCGCTCTTTCAATCTTGTCCACAAGATCAAGGGATCTCGGACAGATAGATATTGAACTTTTAGGCTATCACTTAGATGCCGACGGATAAAAATCAAAGCATTTGCCTTATCTTTATCATTAGCATTTCCATTTTCACCAATGGTAGCTGCAAGACCTTGGCCTTGGAGATGCAGTTCAATATCGAGACACCATGACAAGTAGTTATTGCCACTTACATCCAAAATTTGGAATTTGGGCTTTTCAATATTTGCCATAATTTTGAAAAGAATGGTCTCAATTAGTTTGACAACTTCTGGTGTCAAAAATGTTTAGAAGAAAATCTTTACACAATGAAAATTAAAATTATCTTGTGTATAGAAAATAAATTTTGTATGGAATCAAACCTTCAGAACTTACCAAACTTCAAACTTGTTTTACTTTAGAACACTCGTGCTGATAACGTGTTGTAAAAAGTATGTTAATTAAAATTGACTAAGCAAGAACAAGAAATAAGAATAGGAGAAATTGAGAATTAAAGGAACAAGAGAAAGAGAGAGAGAGAGAGAGAGATGGAAATGGAAATAAGATTGAAGGAATTGTGAGTATCATTAGGGAGAATGAATCCCAATTTATAGGCATCAAATGGTAGGCTATACAAGTTGGCAATTTGCACATATTAGCCCCATTATTATCATCACAATAATCATAATTTGGACAATTTGGACAATTTGTACAACTTGCATTTGTCCACTTTCATAACCTAATTTGCATAATTTGCATTTGTCCACTTTCATAATAATTTGCACAACTTGTATTTGTCCACTTTCATAATAAATTAGTTTTTTTAATTAAATTAATTTTATTACATGATATTTATTTTAGATTTATATGTTATTAATGAACATGATATATATTGTATATAATATAAATATAAATATAATATATATCTATATTATCTTATTTGATGTTGCATATTACATCTATTCTTTTACAAACATAATAATACATAATATAAGAACTAAAAAAAAATTGAGGATGTAACGAGGACGGGGAATACCCTCCCGGCCTATGCCCAACAAAGAATAAAAAATATTCCCCATTCTTGACTTTTATCCTTTTCTCCGTCCCCGTTCCCGTCCCCGTCAGTGAGGGAACGGTTCCTATCGGATCCAGAGACAATTAACACCCCTTTTGATAAGACTTTCGAGTCCCGTTCGAACCGGTCGGGTCGATCCGGGTCTTCTAACACTGTATGCCGCTAGGGCCAACGCCATTATTCTTCAGCTCTTTCTCATTCTTGTCGCATTCTAATGTTGTTACTAATTGAGTAATTGTGTTTCTTCTCTTAGTTTCTTATCTTATTCGTTCGCTTGGTCGTTAATTTGCTCTCTCTCATCTATATTGAAGTATAAGTATCGGAGGTCCGGAGGAGCATGCTACGCTTTTCCGTGGAAAATAACTGAAATCATTAGCGGGCGGAATGTTTGCTATCAGCTATTAGCTAGAAAACGTGAAAAAGAAAAGGTATATATGCACACTCATGTTCGGCGGCAAGGATGTCTCAGATAATCCGGTGCCTATCCACAACGGACAACTATGCGAATTGCAGAATGATGGCTTGGATCAACAACAGCAATTAAACACTTTTCAAAGTGATGATCAAGTAGTGCCTTTAGATGCAGCAGAAGCAATCCCACAGCAAGGCTCGGAACAGTATCAAGTAAACCAACACCAAAACTCAACAGTCGTCACATTATCCGAGCAAGGAAGGGGTAATCGTCGTAAAGGAGCCCCGCTAAGTGAAGAGGAGAAAAGGAAAAGGAAGAGAGAAAATGACGCCAAATACAGGAAGAACAAGATACTCGAGAATAAACGGCTGAAAAATGAGATTAACATGTTAAGAAACAGGTTACAATCATCAGAACAAACAAGGGAAACTGAAGCACTTCCAAGTATTCATGAGTTGGGGCAGGACTTGGACGTTACGCGCACTGATTTTCCCGTTGCTTTGGATAACGAATCTCTGAGAAATTTGGGAGAAACTCAAACACTGATCACTCACCCTGATCAGGTACCATCCTACAACCTATATATAGGAAGAAAACTATATATATGGAGTACTTTAATGTTAATAGTAGGCAACTCATCCTAGATCCGGTTGCCATATTATCCTAGCACACCATATTTCTTACAAAAAATTTGGGAGCTGTTTTGTAACTTTTTATTTACTTTTGCAGAATGTTTTTCATGGAGATGATCCTTCGTTTCTTATGCAAAATGATGTTCCGAGTCAACCCCTGGTGGAAAACCAACCAATCACTTACGTTCAGGTAAATTCTCCTACAGTCCTATACCATGGTGAACTGGAAAGCTAAGGTTTATGAATGAGAAATATTAGATCTCCCCCATGTTTTTGTGGAGCTTAAAATCATATATCTGTGGAAAGGAAATGGAAAATAGTACATTTTCCCCCTCCATGCACGCATTTATGTCGTGGGTGATGCTGGTGATTGGTGTGCAGGATGATAATCAAAGGGCTATTCCTGTTGTTCTTCGAGATGGTGATTCTCATCAAACTGCTCTTTCGGCTGGTGTGCAAAATGATGCTGCTCAATCCTTGGAGGAACACCAATCACTCACTCATCAGCCCCAGGTAGTCTCTAAATTGAATAAGTACAATTTTATTTCCTATACTGTATAATTTCACAGCTGTTTACCAAAAAAAAGAAGCATCAATATATAAGTGATGATGAGGGGAAACTGATTTTGCTGGAGATTGTTTTTACAGAAAAGATGTAGAAACTGTTGATTTTTCTCTCCAAAGTCCAGAGTGTTTCTACTGTAGTCAAGTCATACTGTGGAGGATCTAGAGAGATGTTAATGTTATCATTTGTCTAGTTTTTAAAATGTCTGTTGAAATTGGGTTTAAGAAATGAATTCGTTTGTTGACTTTTAGTTGTAGTTAGGGCGATGCTATCAGTAGAATAAAATAATGCTTCCTTTGTTTTCATTGCTGTTCATCATGTTGTCCACAGATTAATAAATTATTATGGAGGCTTTTTTTTCTTTTTCATTTTCTTTTTTAGATAAAGAATTGTGGATTATTAGCTGATCAAGTTAATGTTTATAAATTACTATGTTATACTATATTATGGGTGTTTTCGAAATACGGAGACGTGAGACCGCAATTACGCTCTGAGTCTCTGACATTAATTTCGTGTGTGGTGGCAGAACGATATCCAAAGAGCCTCCCCTGTTGTTCTTCAAGACCAATCTCAAAGAACTCTGTTGGCCGTTGGGCAGAATGATACTCTGACAACCCAGGATGAAAACCAATTGCTCACTCAGCCCCCGCCCCAGCCCCAGCCCCAGGTATTCTGTTGTTGTTATGACTTGCTTTTAAAAGTAATTACTAATTATACATACTGTATACATAATGCAATTCAAAACCAAAAAGTTTTGAGCCTTAAAAAAAAGAAAAGTTTTGAAATATTAAAACCCTACTTTCTAAGTAGAAAATGCCTCTAAATTCTATATATATCTGTAGGAATTGCCTGCTCGCTACTTAGCATTTATGGAAAAGTTGGAACGAGATGAAAGGAGCACTGTTTCATATGCTGATTTCAAGGCGTTATTGCAAGGAGAGACACGGGAAGTTGGAGGGTACAGGATTCCATTGATTTTGCTGCATACTTATAAAAAAATAATGACCGCCTATGGTAATATAACAAGCAGCTCTTTGTTTTGCTCTTTTTCTGCTGAAAACGTATTGCTTCTCTTGTTGGCCACAATCAAGGAAATGGGAGACACATCCATTGAACAAGTAACTGAGGATCTGATTTTCAAATGGAGAGACTGCATAGCTGAAGCCAAGCGCATCAAATTCAATGTAGAGTTTGTGGCAATACATTTAAAGCAAATTGCTAAGTCTTATCTGGGTCGAAAAATTTTAAACGAGTTGAGCGGTCTTAATACGACGATGGAGACATTAAAGAAAGAGCTCAATGATCTGGAAAGAAAGAAGCTTGAACACGAGATTTATTTACCTCAGCTGCAGGCTGATTCAGAACATTTCCATGGACACGTTGGTTTATTTTGATGTTGGCTCTAGATCTCAGTATGTATGGTGAACATGACTGTTTTTGCAGTTATTAGTATTATGCTCGCTGTGGCTTCATCAAAAAATAAATAAAAGTTTCGTTACGGCTATTCTGTTCATTTCATCTTCGTGTCTTCTGAAAATTTGGGATAAAATTCGCAACTAGATAAATTTTCGTGGAACTCCATTTCCTTGTGCAGTTTCCTAGTAAAACTATATGTCATGTGGTAACATTGTCCTTGCCCTTTTGGACTCTTGACAACCAAATGGGAGCTCAACATCATTTTTCGCTGTTGCCCAATCTAGTTGTCAGTTCAAAAATTGTCTGAATGTAGTGTTTTCTCAACCGGTTCTTTCTCCCGTGATCCCATCTTTTCGCTTTTCTTTCTATCCTGCACTCATGTTGTCAAGAAAACAAGGAAACCCCAGATTCAGAGGGACAAAGAGCTCTCTCCCCTATACATCTCCCTAACAAAATGTTTTGACTGTTTTGGGATTTCTTGAGGGAAATAAAAAAGCAGAAACAAAAGGCTTAGAAAATGGGACGCTTGAATGGGAAAAACCATTCGAGTGTTCCTTCTACTTCTCAGAAGTCTGATCAAGCTACCTATGATCTCCAGGAAGGAATCACATCGCTTCTTTCTCAATGGCATGGCCTTGGTACATTCCATAATACCTCTTTTTTTTTTTTTATCAAAATCTGTTCCTCGAGACTGTTTGGCTATTCCAAAATTTCCCTTTTTTAATTTGGTCTAAGTCATTCAGTCTGTTTTTTATGATTCTATTCTCATTGTTCATACAGGTAGCAGAACAGTTGATGATAATGCATGAAGAACTCTTGCACAGAAATCATTAGACAAGAAAGAAATCTAAGAGGACTCTGCCTTCAGATACTGGATCGATCCGGATCCCATTGCCATTACAGATGAGTCAGAGTAGCATTTACAGCTTATCTAATAATGAAATTCTTATCATGTCTACTTACTTTCATGAATCATGTAATCTGTAACAGTGCCTTATTTTATTTAGGCATATTATTTCCACCCTCAACAAATTACGAATACCCACTCATCATTCTTAAAAGTCCAAAATTTTCTGTAATTTCAGTGAACAATAGGTTAGACTTTATACAGAATAGAAATTTACACAACTAATAACGACTATCATAAAGCAATATGAATGATGAACCATGCCTGTGTAATGAGGCAAAAAAGTAGGTTACAGCTACCTTGTCGCTAAGTTGCAACAGCTTTGGAAACTCCAAGCTCAACCCTCTGTTATTGACCTCGGAGAGGATTACTTCCTTTTTCGTTTTTCAAACGCCGATGATTACAACTTTGTAATTAGAGAAGGGCCGTGGTTCATCAACGGACATTTTCTCACGATCAGGCAATGGGAGCCTAACTTCAAAGCTTCAAACGCAACACATTCATCGGTTGCGGTTTGGCTAAGACTGCCTGAGTTGCCAGTTGAGTATTTCGACTTTCAAGTCCTTTAAAAAATTGGAACACGCCTCGGTCACCTCCTAAAAGTCGACAGTTGAACTTTAACAGGAGAACGTGGTCGTTATGCCCGTTTATGCGTCCAGATCGATTTTAACAAACCCCTTGTACGTTCAATTTCCATTGAGGGGATGAAACAACAAGTGGTATATGAGGGTATTAATGCTCTCTGTTATCACTGTGGACTAGTTGGCCACAGGGAGGATAAATGCCCAGATGTCACACCTGCAATAAAACCGAGTGAAGAGGTTCCTCAGAATGAAAGCCATGCAAACCAGGATGTGCCGGGGTTTGGACCATGGATGATAGTGACCCACAAGAAAAAACGGGCGAGGAAGATTGCACCTCCTAACCCGCCTGACCCTAGTTTGCATGGGATGAGAAATTTGAATTTGCCGCTCAAAGCTCCTTCACGTGACAAAAGTCCAATTACAACAACCAATGAAGTCAGAAGCTCTGAAGCTTCGGTTCCTCGGACAGAGAACTATACATATCTCGGTAAAAAATCTCAACAAAGCAAAAAAGCAACTCAGGGGAAATTAGATATCTCGATGGGTACAACAGAGAGGGTTCCCAAGGTCCACTCTGCTCAAGCCGAAAGTTCTGATATTGCTAAGGGAATTCAAATTGCATTTCCTCTTCAAACTTTGGCTGAGAGTTCAAAAACACCAGCTACCACGACCGACTTCCCTTTTGAGCATTTCATCGAAATCCAGCCCCATCAGATAGATAACACATCTTCATCAACCAAAGAAAATGTTGTTCAAACCCCCAATCAACCTCATTCTAGTAACCAAGGAACTTCTAAACACCCTCAACCAGTTTCTAACCTCTCTATACCTGGCCATGGAACGCGCTCTAAGGAACAGAGTTCACCAACGGCAGAGGAGATCAACAATGAACCCCTCCTTGGTTCTAAGGCAACGACCTTTAAGCCAGGAAAGGAACGACACACTCCAACTCTCCAACCAGCTAAGAGAGCTCTCTGTCACCCAACCCATCCTTCCACTTACAACAGCCAACCCTCCTTGTCCCCCTGCTCTATCATCGAACCAGTCGAGACAAGTCTTTGCGTTTCAAGCCCAAAGGAACACAAATCAGTCAAGGCGAAATCCAAGACAAGCACAGGTATTCGAAGACGAGACCTGGTTACGCTCCTTCACCTCGATCCTAATCAGTCCTCAACCTGTCCCAATCTCTCTCAAATACGCCTCCACAAAATATCTGAAACACTTTTGGTCAGTCCCATCTTGGAACCCCCCTCTGTGGATGGTAGCCCTAGATGCTCATTACATGACGTGCAGTCCACTAGAATACCAGCTGAAAGGAAATCTGCTCCAAGCAACTCGACTAGCTCTAAACCCAGGAGTGAGGCTCCTCAACGTCTTCGCCAAATCCTTGCTTCCGCACGAGGAGGATCATCTGCTGAACAAGATCACCGTACAAACAAGGAAGTTTCAAACAAACCGGAATTGGCACCCATGCCACTAATTGAACAGGCTCAGGGAGAGCTCACCCCCCCCCCCCACCTCCAATATCGATGTCCATCATTCTATGGAACTGTCGAGGTGCTAGGCACCCAGATTTCATCACTACAGCTAAGGATCTCATCAGGTTGCATAAACCTGAGATGATGATCATTACCGAAACAAGAGTTCGAGTAGCTCAAGCGAGACAAACTGTAGAAAGATTAAGCTTTGATAAGTGCATTGACACTGAAACAATCGGCTATCGCGATGGAATATGGCTGCTATGGAACTCCAACTCTGTCACTGTGGAGGAGAAAGGATCAACTGAGCAAGAGATCCACGCACTTGTTAAGGTAAGCTCTACTAACCATTCTTGGTTACTTACCGCTTTACATGCTAGTCTTAGATTTTCTGAACGAAAATTATTATGGAATAATTTAGTTAATGTTGCTGAGAACCATGACTTACCTTGGCTTGTTTGTGGGGATTTCAATGAAGTTCTTTCCCCTGCTGATAAGAGAGGTGGCAATGCAGTATTCATGACTAGGTCTAGAGCTTTACATGACTGTTTAAGTACCTGTAACCTTTCAGACTTAGGTTTTAATGGACCTAGATTCACTTGGTATAATAGTAGACGTCTATGGGACCTAATACAAGAAAGATTGGATATGGCCTTTGCCAATCCTAATTGGAGGATCCTATTCCCGAATGCTTATGTCCAGCACTTGACCCGCATTCATTCTGACCATTGCCCAGTTTTAATCTCTCTAACCAATGCTGAGCCTGCCTTGGATAAAAAACCCTTTAGATTACAGAAGATGTGGTTTAACCACCCAGATTTTATGCCGCTAATCATGAGAAGTTGGTCTAAGCCTTCTACTAACTTCACTCACTCAGTGAACACCCTCAAAGAAGACATGATCAAGTGGAATAAAGAATCCTTTGGTAATGTCTTCAAGAATAAGAGAATAGTCATGGCTAGACTAGCAGGTATCGAAAGAGCACTCCAAACTGCTCCATCATAATTTCTACTGGATCTGCAAGTTAAGCTCATGGAAGAGTATCGAGCCATTCTCCAAAATGAAGAAGATTTATGGGCCTTGAAATCAAGGGTTGATTGGCTGCTTGATGGTGAAAGGAATACCAAGTTCTTCCAAGTCTCAACAATTGTTAGGAGGGCTCGTAACAAAATTCTAAAGTTAAAAGATTCACAGGATATCTGGATCACAAACCAGCAGGATATCAGTTCCCATATCCGAGATTTTTTCATGGAGATTTATTCCTCATCATACTCCCATGAGTCTTTATCCTTTTCAAATGCTCCTTGCAAACTGATTCCAATCTCGGATCAAGAAAAAAATTTCCTCCAGCAGCCTTTCAGCCTCATTGAAATTCAAAAAATTATCTGGTCCTTCAAACCATTCAAAGCACCTGGCCCTGATGGTTTGCATCCTTAATTTTATCAACAATGTTGGCCAATCGTTAAAGATAAGTTTTGCCAAGTTGTTCATCAAATCTTCTCTTCGGGTTATATGCCTCCAGATTTGTGTGAAACCCTTATTTCCCTGATTACGAAATTGCCACACCCTTCAAGAATTGAACAATTTCGGCCCATAAGCCTCTATAATATACCGTACAAAGTTGTTACTAAGCTTATGGTTCAACGGCTCAGACCTCTCTTAGTCAAACTTATTTCTCCTTTCCAATCTAGCTTCGTACCAGGCAGGTCAAGTGTTGATAACTCTATCATAGTTCAAGAAATACTGGACTCCTTTAGGAGAAAGAGAGGCAACATCGGTTGTATGGCGATCAAGATTGATCTTGAGAAAGCTTTTGATAAATTGGAGTGGGGATTTATAAGAAAAGCCTTAAGTTTTTTCAACTTCCCAGATGCATGGATATCTTTGATTCTGAGTTGTATCTCAAATTCCATTATATCAGTTCTCGTGAATGGTGTTTTGACAGAGAAGTTTTCTCCATCTAGAGGTATCCGACAGGGTGACCTTTTGTCACCTTACATCTTCATTCTATGTCTTGAATTCCTAAGTATGCAGATCTTGGAGAAGTGTGATCAGAAAGCATGGCACCCGATTAAAGCTTCAAGAAAAGGACCATCTTTCTCACACATCATGTTTGCCGATGATATCTACTTGTTTGGCAAAACAAACTCAACCACTGCTGCCTCAATGAAACAAGTAATGACAGAATTCTGTGCAGAGTCAGGGCAAAGAGTTAATCTCCATAAGTCCAAGATTTATTTCTCTCCAAACACAAAAGAGGAACAGAAATCATTAGTTATGAGCATTCTAGGAATTGGAGATACCAAAGATCCTGGTAAATATTTAGGCCTACCAATGCTTAACAACCGAACAAAGAAAGAAGATTACCTCTTTATTATCGAAAGAATGAGGAGTAAATTAGCATGATGGAAGGCAAGGTTGCTATTAACTGTTGGAAGACTTGTTCTTGCTAAATCAACGCTGGAAGCTATCCCTTTGTATGTTATGCAATGTCGACACCTCCCTTGTAGCATAACTGATGAAGTTGATAGATTATGCAGAGATTTTGTCTGGGGAGACACGGCTGAAAAAAAGAAAATGCATCTTGTTAAGTGGGATACTATCACCTTGCCTAAGAAAGATGGGGGTCTTGGACTTAGGAAAGCCAGGCTTCAAAACCAAGCCCAGCTTGGTAAACTTGTATGGAAATTTCGACATCATAAGGACTTTCTTTGGGTTAAAACAATTTCAGCAAAATATGGAGATGTAATTGTCGGTTCTAAGAAGGCAGGTTCTGTCACTTGGCAGGCTATGAAATGGGCTAATGATTTGGTTACCCAAGGTAGCGGCATTGTTGTTAGAAGTGGCATGAACACTAGTTTTTGGTTTGATAACTGGATAGGTTTAGGAGCTATTAGGAACCTCGTTTCTGGCCCTCTAAACTTTGATGAATCCAGACTCACTGTTAATAACTTTCTCAACCAGCCATCAGTCATTTCCTTTCCCATTCCTTCAATTCTTATTGATGCTATCCTAGCTGTTCCTACTCAACTCCTTAGCTCAAAGGATGATAATATTTGTTGGCTTCCTTCCCAAAATGGCCACTACAATGTGAAGTCAGCCTATGATTTTCTTAAGCATGGACAAGTGGTGAAGGACAATGGTCAATGGTCTTGGATTTGGAGGTTAAAGATACCGCCAAAAATTCAATTCTTTATATGGCAATGCATGCACCAAGCCCTCCCAACAGCTGCCCTTTTGAATAATAGGGGACTCCAAGTGAATCCTAATTGCCCTCTCTGTTCCAGCGAGGATGACAACTTTAAACATTTGTTCTTTGAATGTGAAATCTCAAAGGTAATCTGGTCTAAAGTTGGTCTCCTTCCTAATAGGAATATTGACATCAATAGTTCCATCAAGCTCTTGCTCACCAAGAAAGCCTTTTCCGATAAGCCTAAGCTTCCTCTTAGTCTATTAGCAGCTTTCACCTTTTGGGAAATCTGGCTTTTAAGAAACAACTGGTTATTTGGGAATAAAAAGAACCCCATGTCTGTTCCCAAAACCATTTGTGTAAAGGCTGCTGAATTTTTTGCAGTCAACGGCTCTTTGAAGGACATTCCTCTTCCTTCATTCATTGACATAAGATGGATAAAACCAACTAGAGGCTGGTTTAAATTGAACTCAGATGGATCTTCCATTGGGAACCCAGGTAAGGCAGGAGCAAGAACAGTAATTAGGGATGATCTTGGAAAGTGGGTTGCTGGAACCAGCCGATTCCTCGGCCATGCAAACAACTTCCTGGCTGAGGCTTGGGCTTTGAGAGACGGTCTCCTTCTAGCCAAAAATTTAGGCATCACAAAACTAGAAATTGAGCTCGATAATTGTGCTGTTATTGCTAATATTTCTTCAGGCTGTGATGATAATCGCAAGATCTCTAATGCCTGCTTGCAACCAATTTTTGATGACTGCAGGTGCTTGTTGGATAGCTTTCCTAACAAGATCATCAAACATGCTTTCAGGGAAGCAAACAAATGCGCCGACGCATTAGCTAAGTTTGGCAGCACCATTTTGTGTAGTAGCAATAATCGTAATGAGGCCTTCCGATTGTTTCAGGAGCCTCCCTTTTGTATTTCTAATATTCTCACATGGGATGAGAATGGTTGTTGTAATTTCAGGCAGACTTTATCTTATTAAGTAATGCATCAATTATTCTACCAAAAAAAATGCCTGTGTAATGAGTGATTTACTGATCCATACTTCACCATTTTGGACAGGCGGCTGATGGCCTACATATATATATTGAGTAAATAATGCACAACAGGGCCAGATACAATACACAAGTGAGGCCTTGAAGTGACAAGAGTTCCAAAAGGAATTAGTTCAGATGCAGTCTATAAACAGTCATTTCATAGCAACAAGATTTCTTTTAATTTGAATAGTTTTGAAATTTTATTGCAATGTGAATGGTATTAGAATTTGATTATATATGACAGGACAACTAAATGGCTGATTCAGTAGTTTAGTTATGACTCTGTGTCTTCATTGCATCTGTATGTGATAAATTAAATGGACAATGATGACTTTGAATTTAAAAGAGTAAAACATAAGCCTGCGCTGCAATGGTTCTGTTTGATTGGATCGTGGTACTGAATTCAACATGACAGGTGGCAACTGGCAAGCTTATATTAATTCTTCCTCGGAAACTAATGAATAAAAAATCGGATCGGTATTTGAACCGATAAGGTTAGAGGGTTAATGGTTTAATCGGTTTAATCGGTTAAATCGTTTAAACTGGTTATTTAAATATTTTAATTTATTAATTTCATAATTTCTTAAAATATTTAAATTTCAAAGTTTCAATTAATTTTTTAAAAAAAATTCATAAAAAATAAGAAGAAGTATAAAATATTAGTGCATCACATAATATAAATAAATAATACAAATGATTTTACATCACAAATTAAATTTTTATTATAAGAGTACATTAGAATAAAAAATTAAAAAATTTAAGGTCAACAATTCAAAATCAAAAGTTCAAACATAATAATAAAAATAAAATTTATACTTCTCATTAATTTGGGTTTTTTTTAGATTTGGGTTAATTAATTAAAAATAACTTTAAAAGTAAAAAATTTAATTTCTTTTACTAAATCGGTTCAATCGGTCAAACCAATTTATCGGTTCAAACGGTTTAAATAGTGGCCGATTTTTTTATCCTTAAAGAACTGGACTGATGACCGATTTACGATTGAATCGACCGATCCAATCTGATTTTTTATTCATTGTCGAAAACCAGTTGGAGAATTGGGAAGGATATGTAAACATTTTTCTTCTCCAGGTTTCAGGATGAAGTCAAAGCTAACTCATGTTGAATGTCCAGATTCCAAACCCCACTTCTTAAATTTTGACGTGAACATATTACAAAAATCTAATTATAAAAGCCTACACCTCCGTAAATTTTCTTTCCGTCTCTAAAACCCACCTAAAAGCCAGATTCTCATAATTTCAGCGCTGGAACAATTTGTCAAATGTGAAACATCAAGATATTAATTAATGCTTCAATACGAACGGCTCAATCTGCTACAAATGTATGTAAGAGACTCGTCCTTAGAAGCTAGAAAGTGACCCAGGTTACGCCCTTAGGAATTTTTTTTTAATTTTAATTATTTGAATTTTATTTTTTAAAATTATACGAGAATATGGATGAATAATATTTTAAGATCAATCCATACAATTATATATTAATATTATATGTAAATCAAAATGTAATATAAATATATATATAATCATTTTAATATACATAGATAATGTTAATTAATTAATAAAAAAATTACATATCTAAAATATTATACATAAGTTGAAAATGTTGATTATTAATAATTAAATAAAGATATTTACTAAAGAAATTAAATAAAAATATATAAATCAAATATTAACTCTTTGGTAATAAATAAATTTTAATAATAACATATATATAATATACCAAAATGTGAAAAAATTTTCTTAAACCTAACAAAAATCACCCAGCTAAACTTTTTTTAGACTTATTAAGTGTGAAAAAATTTCTACAAAATATATATTAAAAATTTTCAAAAATAAAAGAAAGTACCAAAATTAAAAAAAAAAAGGAAAGAACTATGGGCTTTAACCCAAATGATCAAAAAAGGAATATGAAAAAAAAAAGAGCCAATGATGAGGTGACAATTGCATCCCCTCCTCCTCTAATGCCCTTGAATTTTAGTATAAGGGAGTATAGAAGTATAGATAGTATCAAAAGGTCAGTTGCAACTTGCACCAACAGGTCACCCCACGTCACCTGACGTAGGAAGAGGTTTAATCATATTAACAATGACATCTCTGTGTTTTTCATGATTGGTCCCTGCAATGACTTTTCTTTTATATACTAGAAAATGACCCGGGCTACGTCTCAAGAATTTTTTTAAATTTTAAGTATTTGAATTTTATTTTTTAAAAATATAAGATGCTAGAGATGAATATTATTTTAAAATCAATCCATATAATCATATATTGATATTATATGTAAACCAAAATATAATATAAAATATATACAAAAATTCATTTTGATATAAATAGATATTGTTAATTAATTAATAATAAAACTACATATATAAAATATTATACATAAGTTGAAAATGTTGATTAACAATTAAATAAAAATATTTGTCAAAAAAAATATATAAAAAAATATAAATCAAATATTAACTCTTTGATAATACATAAATTTTAATAATATATATAATATACCAAAATGTGAAAAAAATTTCTCAACCCCAATAAAAATCACCAAAATGAATTTTTTTTAGACTTATTAAGGGTTAAAAAATTCTTACAAAAAAGCACCAAAGTTTTTTTTTAAAAAAAAAAAAGAGAGAAAAATAACTAATGGGCTTTAGCCCAAAATATAAAAAAGAAAATAAAAAAAAGAGTTAATGAGGGGGTGACAATTGTATCCCCTTATCCTCTAATATGCTTAAACTTTTATATATGAGAGTATAGATAAGAAACACCCATTGTTACTTTCGGCTAGTAATACACAATTGTCTTGTCTTGACATGTTCTAACTTTTTTTTTTGGTGAGACATGCTTTAACTTTTGATCACATTCTATTATCAGTAACCTACAAATATGAGATAAAAATATCATAAAGCCTAAATTTTTGAAAAGCCTAACCTAAGGTTGAACATGTGTATTAACTAAATAAGTTTATCTGTCTCTGTAACTTCATATATATATTGTATAAAATTCTCAAAAGGCAAAAAATGTTTGACCAATCAAAGTCTTTCTTATTTAAACAATGCAGTCTATTTAAGGCATATTGAGAAATTGTTTGGTTTTAGCTTGCTGAAATTCTTAGCAAAAAATTTTTCCTTCATCAGCTGAAATATTATACAATGGTTTCCAAATTCTGATTCTACCAATTCAATCGCATTTTTAGAATTAAACTGGGCAATATTTCAGTAATCTCTACATTTCCATATGTAAGGTACAGACAGAAAACAGAATCTCAAGGTGGAAAGAGAAGCCTTCAGACAACCATGGATTACAAAATGGAAACTGCAAATTTACCATAAATTGGAGTAAATTACTAAATTTGTATTTGTCAGCTAAGTTCGCCCGGAGATGGTTGATCAATATGAAAGAAAATAATCTGTTTTTTGTAGACTTCGATTTATGATGAGTATGATGAGGACATGGATGATCCGTTGGGAACGCATGACGCATCAACCAAGGTCCTTAAAACACCAAAATGAAAGCTGGTGTAAATTTAGAAAGGGTAGATTAGTAATTTCAGAGGCCTCACATTCCTGGTAGATAGCTTCTTCCTCCGTGACAGATGCCTTGGGGTTGTCATCCACTTCTTCTGTTGTACCATCAGATCAAGCCCTAGTTTTGTTAACTTGTAAACCCAGATTTTTAGCCGCAAAGGACAGCCATGTTAACTCGATGGACAAATTTCACTACCGGATGGGTTGGATTATTCTCTGTATACTTCAGGTGTTAAGAGGAGGGAATGGAAATCCGCCGTGTGGCTTGGAAGTAAACGAATCCCTAGTGGTAAAAGTACCCCACAAGTCCCTCTACTATAGGAAAATGTTCAATTTAGTCCCTGTACTGCAATTTTGGTCAATTTAGTCCCTCTACTATCAGAAATTAAACAAATTAGTCCCTCTTACTAAAAAAATCAATTTTGACTATTCAAATTGATGATGTGGCAGTGCCACATCATCACCAATGCTGACGTGGCAGTACCACGTCATCACCAATGCTGACGTGGCAAGCCACGTCATCAATGTTAATTAATAAAATTTTTAGAGGGACTAATTTGTATAATTACAAATAGTATAGGGACTAAATTGAACAAATTTATATAATATAGGGATTAAATTGAACAAAAATATATAGTATAAGGACTTATTAGAAACTTTAACATCCATACTTGAAAATTTTTTCTAAAATTATATACAAATTTATATAACATAGAATTATTAATTGAATGTGTTTTTATATAATTAATGATAGAAAATGTAAATCAATTAATAAATCAAAAGTATTATACCGTGTTATACTTTTTTATTATAAAAAATTGAACATTGGTTATTAATTTATTTATTTCCACTTTCTATCATTAATTATCATTAATTTTTACTTCCACTTTCTATCATTAATTATCATTAATTTTTACTTATTTAAAAATTAGTTTTCATACATTTAAAATTTAAAATTAGTAAAAAGAAAGAAAACTATAGTTAAATTCAAATGTAACTTTATTTAATTTTTAATAGTTTTATATGTAGAATTTATTAAAAGATTGACTACTAGAAAAATAAAATCAATTTTAGTATTATATATATAAATTAAAATAAATTCAAGTGTTTAGTATTATATAAAAAGGCACATGTTTTAAAAATATTTATTTAGTTTTTATTTTTCTAATAGAAGAATGTGAAGTACTTTTATAAAAAAAATTGAAAAAATCATTTTTTATTATAATCATATTCGAAATATATATAAAGTTTATTAATTTATTTTTACTTTCTTCCTATCATTCATGACATAAAAATATCTTAAATGATAATTATATCTATTTACAATAATTTAAGAAAAATTGTTCAATATCATATTATATAAATAGATACGTGTTATAAAAATATTTGTTTTGATTATATTTTTATTGTATAATACTAAAATTATATAATTGTAAGTAGATATATAATACTAAAATTGATTTTATTTTTCTAGTAGTCAATTTTTTAATAAATTCTACATATAAAACTATTAAAAATTAAATAAAGTTACATTTGAATTTAACTATAGTTTTCTTTATTTTTACTAATTTTAAATTTTAAATGTCTGAAAATTAATTTTTAAATAAGTAAAAATTAATGATAATTAATGATAGAAAGTGGAAGTAAAAATTAATGATAATTAATGATAGAAAGTGGAAATAAATAAATTAATAACCAATGTTCAATTTTTTATAATAAAAAAGTATAACACGGTATAATACTTTTGATTTATTAATTGATTTCCATTTTCTATCATTAATTATATAAAAACACATTCAATTAATAATTCTATATTATATAAATTTGTATATAGTTTTAGAAAAAATTTTCAAGTATGGATGTTAAAGTTTCTAATAAGTCCTTATACTATATATTTTTATTCAATTTAATCCCTATATTATATAAATTTGTTCAATTTAGTCCCTATACTATTTGTAATTATACAAATTAGTCCCTCTAAAAATTTTATTAATTAACATTGATGACGTGGTATGCCACGTCAGCATTGGTGATGATGTGGCACTGCCACATCAGCATTGGTGATGACGTGGTACTGCCATGTCATCAATTTGAATAGTCAAAATTGATTTTTTAGTAAGAGGGACTAATTTCTTCAATTTCTGATAGTAGAGGGATTAAATTGACCAAAATTACAGTACAGGGATTAAATTAAACATTTTCCTATAGTAGAGGGACTTCTGGGGTACTTTTACCATCCCCAGTTGATCAAACATGTTCAGTTTCTCACACAAACTCAAGAGGAAAGGGTACTGAGCGTCGTAAAATAGCACCAAGTGAAGAAGAGAGAAAGAAAAGAAAGAGAGAAATTGACTCCAGACACAGGAACAAGAAAAAGGTCGAATACCAAGAGATGAAGGATGAGAATAGTATGCTGAAGGATGAGAATAATAGGTTAAGAAAGAGGGTAGAAGCCTCAGAACAAGGAAACGAAACCAAGGTAGTCAGTATCCACGGGGCTGTGCCGGACTTAAATTGTGACTATGTTCCCGTTGTTGTCGAGAAAGAACCTGCTCCCACTCCTGGGGTTTTGGAGGAAAACCTATTCACTTATCCGCAGGTACTCTCCTCTGATTTGAAATTATCTATCCAAAAAGTTAGAAACTTTAGCTGTCAAGATTTGCAACATATTTGCAAAAGTACTAGTACTGGATCACTTGCAGTACCAACTGTGATAATTTTTGGTTCAACCTAATAGTTTAAACGATACTATGAGGATTTCTGCGTCTAGAACAGGGACGGAGCTAGGAATAAAATTGAGGGGGGCCAATGAAGGGGGGTTGTGGGGTGAAATTAAGGTTAAGGTTTTTTTTCTTTTAATTTTAAATTCTTTAGTATGGCTTAAATGTAAAATATTAATTAAATACACTTAATAATTTTTTTCACCAAGTAGTATTGATAAACTATGACTATTCATATTTATAATATGAATTATATAAAAAATTTTACAGCATGGACGGGAAGAAGAAAAAATTGTTGAAAGTAAAAACATGTTTATGCAAAACGTGTAAAAGGTTTTTGTTTTGCTAAAAAATAAAAAAGGTTTCTTTTAATATAATTAATCATAAGTTAAATGAAAACTTTAGAAAATTTTATTGCAAATTTAAAAAAAAAAAAAAGTTAAACTCAAATACAAATTTTAGAAAATATGGAGATCTAACATGGGAAGTAGAGATTAACTATAACATAATTTAGAATACTTTTAGGGTCTGATTGAATTTTTATCAAATTCAGGAGGGCCAAATATAGATTAGAAAGAAAACAAAGAAAAATACCAGGAAACTAAAGGGAATTTTGCCAAAGCTAGGGGGGCCATGCGCTCACCCTGGCTCCGTCCATGTAGAGGTGTCCATGGGCCGGGTTCGGGCCGAGCTTGAGTAAAATTTTATAAAATCTTTGCTTGTCCAAGCCCGGCCCGGCCCGGTATTTCGGGCCTACTCTTCTATTCAAGCCCGGCCCTAAAATATTTATATAAGTCCGAGGCCCGTTCAAAAGCCCGTTTTTAATTTTTTTCGGACACTAATTTTAAAAATTAAATTATATTAATTTATATTATAAATAAAAGTAAATCAATACATTTAAAAAATTATTATCTAAGCAATTTTTACAAAGTTAACAAAGTCTAAATACTAATAATATTTGAAAATATCAATATTATATAAAAAAAATAAGAAAAATAACACATTAACATATAAAATAAATATATAAAAATATATTTATATTAAATCAATAGTAAAACGGGCCGGGCTCGGGCTTTTATACTTATAACCAAGCCCGGCCCGTTTTCTAAACGGGCCTAAAAATTTTGTCCAAACCTGGCCCTTAAATTTAAAATTCTTGTCCAAACCCTCCCAAATATCGAACGGACTTACGGGCTTGGGCGGATAGTCCGGCCCTTGGACAGGTCTACGTCCATGCTTCTAATACGAAATTATTTTGCTTTTATCTATAGAATACAAAGTAGTATATTATCCTCTTTAAATTATCGTTTAACTTCAGAATAACTTAAAAGAAGTACGAAAATTGACGACAACCGGTTAATTGAATTATGTAAAGTGATTTGACAAACTAAAATTGCTGATAAGTTTCTGTAAAACAGCATGTCTTTATGCTCTCCAGAGCATGAACTTTGTACATGGTAGAAGTTTTTACTGCTTTTCTGGAATGAAAAACAAACATTTCATCTAATACACACACGGTTAAACGTTGACAAAAAGTTTTATCGAAAAAGGGAGACGTGGGGCTACAATTACATTCTGACATTTATTTTGCTTTGTGGTTTTCGTGATTGTGCAGAACGATATCCAAAGAGGTTTACCTGTTCCTCAAAACCAATCTCAAAAAGCTCTTTCGGCTGTTGGGCAGAATGATACTCAAACAACCGAGAATGAGAGCCAGTTATTCAGTCAGCCCCAGCCCCAGGTATCCTCTTCTTCTTATTACTTGCTTAATTTTAAAAGTAATAAATATATATACATAATGCAATTCAATATAAAATCAATATATATTTGAGATATTAAAACTTGACTTTCCAAGTGGAAATGCTTCTAATACGAAACTATTTTGCTTTTATCTGTAGAATAGATTATAGTATATTATTCTCTTTAAATCATCATTTGATTTGACTAAAAAACAACTTAAAAGAAGTATAAAAATGACAACCAATTAATAGAATAATGTAATGTGATTGACAAAATAAAATTGTCGCTATATATACTACTATATTACTTCTGTAGGAATTCCGCGCTTGCTGCTCAGCATTTATGGAAAAGTTGGAACGAGACGAGAGGAGTGGTGTTTCATCTGCTGATTTCAAGACGTTACACATACTTTTTATAACTCAACGTATAATTAATATTTAACAATTCGAATCATTCGAATTATGTTTTTATATCTAATATTTTTATGATACATGCATTTAACATAGCCCCCCAGACAGAATTGTTGGTCGAATTGGCATTTCTGTAATAAACTCATAAGCACGCTCAACCATCCCAGCTCTCCCTAGCAAGTCCACAACACACGCATAATGCTCTGCCCCTGGTTGAATCTGAAACCTTTCTTTCATTGATTCAAAAATCTCCATTCCCATCCTCAACGCCCCTGCCCTGCTACAAGCTGATAATACACAAACCAAAGTGACATAATTTGGAACAATCTCACCAGAAGACATCATGTCTTGAAACAATGCCAGAGCCCATCAGCACATCCTTGATGTGCATATCCACCTATCATTGCATTCCAAGTGACTAAATTCCTTTCAGGCATGTCATAAAAAGCTTGCTCAGCATCTTCAATGCTTCCACATTTACCATACATATCAACAAGTGCACTCCCAACAAAAATATTCCCTTCAACACAAGCCTTAACAGCAAGCACATGGACAGACCTACCCAACTCAAGCCCTGCCATCCCTGCGCAAGCACTTATAATACTCGAAACCATAAAATCTGTAGGCTCAACTCCTTCTTTCCTTGCCTCCAAAAACACTTCACAAGCATTCTCTTCCTCGTGATTCTGCTCGTAAGCAGACAGTAATGAGCACCATGAAACCGCATTTCTTTTCTCCATTCCATCAAAATGATCTTTGCAGATTCTACCTCTTTACACTTTCCATAAAAATCAATAAGCCCATTACAGACAGACAAATTCCCATCGAAACCGCTTCGAATCACATATCCATGTAACTGCCTCCCCAATTCCAAATATGAAGCATCTGAACAAGCAGTAAGGAAGACACAAAATGTAATCGGATCAGGCTCCCCTCCAATCCTTCTAAACTGAACGAAAACATCCACCGCAATACTTGGCCTCGCATCAAGCACGGTATTAGAAATATTTGCATTCCACATCGCAAAATACTTCTTTCGGGCATTTCATCAAATACTTTTCTCGCTTCACATCCTAGCCCCGTTTTCAAATACATATCAAAACAACTACACCCGACGAAGGAATCAAAGATCTGGGCAGACTTCAAAGCCAGCTCGTGAAGTTGTTTCCCCACAAGAGGTAACTTAAGTGAGGCAGAAGCCCTAAAGGCACAAGGGAAGGTGAAATCATTGGGAGTAATGGAGTCTTTTCGCATCTGGGAAAAATGGAGGAGTGCGGAGGTGAAATGGCCGTTTTGGACATAACCGGAAATGAGGACGGTCCAAGTGACGACGGAGCGTGAGTGCGGTGGGGTTTGTAAGAGGGTGAGGAAGGCGGAGTTGGGAAGGTTGAGTTTCGAGTACATGCTGACGAGATGGTTGGAGAGGAAAGAAGAGAGAGGCGTTTGGAGAGTTTTGACGATGTAGCCATGAGTGGCTCGGCCAAATAGGAGGGATTGAGTGGATATAGCGGATAACAGGAAAGAGCCGAGCTCGTTTGCAGTGAGTAATGGCATAGGTTTTGGTGTGGAAGGTGGTGAGTGCGATGGTCATGGTATTGGTTGACGATTGTGGCGGTAACGGTTTTGAAGAGGGAGACTTATATGAGTTTCTTGTCGGGCTTCTTGGAATGGACTCGTTGGCATAAAATTTTGGGTTTAAACCTAATTTTAGAGGCTTGTTGGGTCACGGTTCTTCTTATTCCGACCATTCGTCCTTGCCCCATCCACAACATCCAATCCAACCGCGTACAGAGTGTAGCAGTGTGTGGCTCGGTCAATTATCTTCTCAAGTCGACTCTCTCTCTCTCTCTCTCTCTCTTTCTTGTGTCTTTCCGATTGGGGCCAATGCCATTATTCTCCAGCTAGTAGTGACCCCGGTTCGGTTCCGGTTCCGAACCGGCGGTTCCGGTTCCAGTTATGGTTTATGTTCTAAAATGGTTCGGTTCCAATTCTGTTTCGGTTCAGTTTCGGTTTTTTTTTAAAAATTACATTTTTTTACATAAATAAAATAGATTAAATGTGTAAAAGAAATTACTTCCAAATAAATACTATCAAATAAATTAATTAGTTTTACAACAAAGATTATAAAAATAAACTAAATAAATATTACAAGGATATGTAAATTTTTAAAATTGTTCCACTTATTTTATTTCATTTTGGAAAAAATAAATATTACAAGGAAAGAGCGATAATATAAATTTAAATTTTATAAATTAAAAGAAAAAAATAGCTCATCTCTCCATATAAAAAGAAAATTTGTAAAAAAAAAAAAGAAAAAAAATTGAGCTTGCACTTAACTCTTACCACAATTAAGTTGCCTACGTATCCTCTTTGTTAAGTTTAAGAGGAATCAAAGCTCACGTAGTTCTTTTACCTTTTTTTATTTTAGTCGCTACCATTGGTGCTTTCCGTGGATTGTTCATCGACAATATCATAACCAAATTCTTGCTCAAATTCTTGTTGTCGTTCCAATTCTTGTTGCCTATATTGTGCTTTAGTCCAATCATGAAGAAGAGCTTGAGCTTCAATTAAGTCAGGACTCATACAAGAACGCCTTTCATCCAATATATTTCCACCGGCACTAAACTCTTGTTCTACGGCAACTATTGAAACCGGTGTTGCAAGGATTTGTTTGGCTATGATGCTCAAAATAGGAAAATGTTTTTGATGCTCCTTCCACCATTGTAAAATATCAAAGCTACTATCATCAACAAACTCAAAAGAAGTTGTTAGATAACTCTCAAGCTCGGGACTTGAGCTTGTGGATGATGAAGATAAACCTACAAACTTTTTTCTTTTTTTAGCTAATAATTGATATCCCCTAGGAAGTGATAAGTTAGGAACTTCACAAGGAGTGTCACTTTGTCTAACATTAATGCCATAAATTTTAGCATAATCTTCATATAATTCAAAAAATAAATCTTTAATATTAGTACATATCATATTAATATCAACATTTAACCTTAAATATAAATAATAGTGTTTTAAACATTCATTCAATCCATCTAATTTACAATGTGGATCAAAAGCTAATGCAAGTAAATAAATAATTGGAATATTTTGATAATATTGTAACCATTTATCTTTCATAGTACTAACACAAGATAATAATTCAACATCATCAGAGTCATGCAATACACCAACTATATTAATAGCCTCAATAACAAATAGATGTGTAGTAGGATAATAAACACTGGATAAAACCCTTGTAACATCATTAAAAACTTTTAATATTTGACAAATTTTATTACAAATGTTCCAATGATGAGGATAAATAATAATATCACTAACATTATGTAGCATAAAATTACACAATAATTCTTTATAGTCTTCACTTTGACAAAGTAATTTATAGGTAGAGTTCCAACGAGTTGGAACATCACGTGAAAATCTTATGGGACGCTTGCCATTAATTTCACAAAATTTTGTCCATGCTGTCATTTGTCTCGGATGTTTCCATAAATATTGAATTGCCATTTTGATAGGCTTAATAAAATCAGAAAGTTTTTCTAACCCACTTTGAACACATAAATTTAAAACATGGCAAGCACATCTTTGATGAAAAAATCTACCACCAAAAAGAGGTCTACAAAGATTAGTTAAAGATGAAATAGATGCAGTATTATTTGACGCATTATCAAAACCAATTGCAAAAATTTTAGAATCAATTTGATACTCTTCAAAAATAGTTTTAAGCAATCTATAAATATTATCTGCGGTATGAACTTCATCAAAAACTCTAAAAGCAATACATCTTTTTTGTAGTATCCAATCATTATCAATATAATGACAAGTTACATCCATGTAAAAATGTGATCGCCAATAATCACTCTATATGTCGGCACAAACAGAAACACGACCTTGAAAATTTTTAAAATATTTAATCAAATTCTTTTTTTCTGATTTATAAATTTTAAAAAAGTGTTCGTGTGAGAGTGGTTCTAGGAACACAACATGCGGAAGATTTTAATGCATTATGACAATAATTAATAAAACCAACTTTTTCACCAAAAGAAAATGGTAAGTGCTCAACCGCAACCATTCGTGCTAATTGTTCTCTATTATTTGCATCAGTGTAATTAAATAATTGATTAGTAGAAATAAGATACCTTGCAAGCTGTGTTTGTGTTTGTGATCTTGCAGCTTCGGATTGGGTAGGATGCTTTTGATTTATATGCTTTTGATATGTGCCATACCCTCCAAACTTTGACCAAGCAAATTGTTTGTCGCAATAGTTACATTTGACTTTTATGGTTCCATCAGGATTTTCCACCTTCGTCATGTGCTTTGTGAACATAGCAGATTTGGAACGTCTTCCGGAACCGATCGTATTTACGGATTCAGGAATTTGAGGAGGATTATGTTGGGATTGATTTTCTATTGGAATTGTAGTATTGGACATGGCTTCGGAAATAGAAGGGGTATAATGAGCATTTTGTGGATATCTATATGCACCAAAATCTTGATAATCATCATCTACATAAGTAGTGGGAGGGATATGATCTTTTTCCTTAGAATGTGAAGAATTTCCACTACCACTTGTCATTAAAAAATTAAAAGAATAAGAATAAGATTAAGATGAAGATTAAGAAAATAATAAGAATAAAATAAAAAAGAAAATAAATTAAAAGAATAAGAAAAATTGAGAATATTTTGATTAACAAAATTAAGAATTTGTGAAAAAAAAAAGATGAAGATTGAAGACTAATGAATAAAATAAAGATTGATGAAAGATGAATATTGAAGAAAAAAGAATTTTAGTAACTTGAGAATTGAGAGTAAATTGATTGAAGAAGATGAGTTGTTATTGTTGGGATGGAGAAATATTAATGAATACATGTATTTATAGCCCCAATCCCCCACCCCTCCCCCCCCACCCGACGCTCCCCTCTCTCCAACGGCTCTTTTGAGCCGTTGCACTCGGTTGCAGCGTCGCTGCAGTGTAGCCTGCAGGCTGCAGACCTGCAGTGTGCAACGCAGCAACGGTCATCAATTTAAACCAATTGATGACCAACTCATCAATTGATTTAAATTGATGACCACAAACACCAGGGCACCAATGACATGACTGATGTCAGTCATCAAAAAGATGACTGACGTCAGTCATCTCAATTCAAATTTTTTTTAAATATAATAAAAGAATTTTTAATTTATAAATTTAAAAATATATATTATATATATAATTAATTTAATAAAATAATAATAAAACCGAAATCGGTTTCGGTTCGGTTCCAAAACCGAAACCTTAAATTCTGTTCCGGTTAAAATTTTTAAAGTATGGTTCCGATTCAATTTTACGGTTTGAACCGAACCGGGGTCAGCTCTATCTCCAGCTACTTTTCTCATTCTTATCGCGTTCGAGTTATGTTGCGACTTGCAACTAATTTTCTCTGGTTTAATTAATAAAATAGTCTTCAAATTTGTATAAAATTATGTTTTTAACCCTTTAACTTTTATTTTAAAATTTTTGACCCTCGAATTTTTTTTTATATATAATGTAGCCCTTAATGTTGACGTGATGTAATCATAATTTGACATGTGAAATTTTTATATGACACGTGAAATTTTCTCATTACGTTACGTCAACACTAAGATTATATTATACACTAAATAAAAGTTTTAGGATCAAGAATTTTAAAATAAAAGTTAAAAGGTCCTAAACAATAATTTTATACGAGTTGAATGGTTTTTTTTTTGTATTAAGCCAATTTTCTTTCTTCTCTGTTTCTAATCTTTTTCGTTGTCTTTGTCGTTTGCTCACTCTCATGACTCATCTAATAATCTATAAGTATCGGCGGCTTGGAGGGGCTTGCTATGCTTTTCCGTGAAAACAGCTGAAATAATCACCAGGCGGAATGATTGCTATCAGCTGCTAGCTAGAAAACGTGAAAAGAAAAAGGTTTATATGCCCACACATGTTCCAGCATTCAAAAAGGGTATATATCGGCGGTGAGGACGTCCAGATACTGCGGTACCTATCCGCAACAGACAACTATGTTAATCTGAAGGAACTTGGAGGACAATCTTCGCTGCTGCTGAATGATGGCTTGGATCAACAACATCAATTAAACACTTTTCAAAGTGATGATCAACTACTGCCTTTAGCTGCAGCGGAAGCAATCCCACAGCAAGGCTCGGAACAGTATCAAGTAAACCAACACCAAAACTCAACAGGAGTCGTCACATTATCCGAGAAAGGAAGGGATCGTCGTCGTAAAGGAGCCCCGCTAAGTGAAGAGGAGAAAAGGAAAAGGAAGAGAGAAAATGACGCCAAATACAGGAAGAACAAGATACTCGAGAATAAACGGCTGAAGGATGAGATTAACAAGTTAAGAAACACGTTACAAGCATCAAAACAAAGAAGGGAAACTGAGGCACTTCTAAGTATTCATGAGTTGGTGCAGGATTTGGACGTTATGCGCACTGATTTTGCCGTTGCTTTGGATAATGAATCTCTGAGAAATTTCGGAGAAAATCAAACACCGATCACTCACCCTGATCAGGTACCATCCTATAACCTATATATCGAAAGAAAACTATATCTTTGGAGTACTTTAATGTTAATAATAGGCAACTCATCCTAGACCCGGTAGCCATATTATCCAAGCACCATATTTCTTACAAAAAATTTGGGAGCTGTTTTGTAACTTTTTATTTAATTTTGCAGAATGTTTTTCATGGAGATGATCCTTCGTTTCTTATGCAAAATGATGATCAGAGTCAACCCCTGGTGGAAAACGAACCAATCACTTACGTTCAGGTAAATTCTCCTACAGTCCTATACTATGGTGAACTGGAAAGCTAAGGTTTATGAATGAGAAATATTTGATCTCCCCCATGTTGTTGTGGAGCTTAAAATCATATATCTGTGGAAAGTAAACGGAAAATAGTACATGTTTCCCCTCCATGCTCGCATTTATGTTGTGAGTGATGCTGGTGATTGGTGTGCAGGATGATAATCAAAGGGCTCTTCCTGCTGTTCTTCGAGATGGTGATTCTCATCAAACTGCTCTTTTTGCTGGTGTGCAAAATGATGCTGCTCAATCCTTGGAGGAACACCAATCACTCACTCATCAGCCCCAGGTAGTCCCTTAATTTCACTCACTCATCAGCCCCAGGTAGTCTCTTAACTGAATAAGTACAATTTTATTTCCTATACTGTATAATCTCACACCAGTTTACCAAAAAAAAAAAGAAGTATCAATATATAAGTGATGATGAGGGGAAACTAATTTTGCTGGAGATTGTTTTTACAGAACAGATGTAGAAACTGTTGATTTTTCTCTCCAGAGTCCAGAGTGTTTCTACTGCAGTCAAGTCATATTGTGGAGGATCTAGAGAGATGTTAACGTTATCATTTGTCTAGTTTTTAAAATGTCTGTTGAAATAGGGATTAAGAAATGAATTCATTTGTTGACTTTTAGTTGCAGGTAGGGTGATGCTATCAGTAGAATAAAATAATGTATCCAGGTAGTCTCTTAACTGAATAAGTACAATTTTATTTCCTATACTGTATAATCTCACACCAGTTTACCAAAAAAAAAAAGAAGTATCAATATATAAGTGATGATGAGGGGAAACTAATTTTGCTGGAGATTGTTTTTACAGAACAGGTGTAGAAACTGTTGATTTTTCTCTCCAGAGTCCAGAGTGTTTCTACTGCAGTCAAGTCATATTGTGGAGGATCTAGAGAGATGTTAACGTTATCATTTGTCTAGTTTTTAAAATGTCTGTTGAAATAGGGATTAAGAAATGAATTCATTTGTTGACTTTTAGTTGCAGGTAGGGTGATGCTATCAGTAGAATAAAATAATGTATCCTTTGTTTTCATTGCTGTTCATCATGTGGTCCATAGATTAATAAATTATTATGGAGGCTTTTTTGTCTTTTTCTTTTTTAGATAAAGAATTGTGGATTATTAGTTGATGAAGTTAATGTTTACAAATTACTATGTTATATATGATGTGTGTTTTCGAAATAAGGAGACGTGAGACCGCAATTACGTTCTGAGTCTCTGACATTAATTTCGTGTGTGGTGGCAGAACGATATTCAAAGAGCGTTCCCTGTTGTTCTTCAAGACCAATCCCAAAGAACTCTGTTGGCCGTTGGGCAGAATGATACTCTGACAACCCAGGATGAAAACCAATTACTCACTCAGCCCCCGCCCCGGGTATTCTGTTGTTATTATGACTTGCTTTTAAAAGTAATTACCAATTACATATACTGTATACATAATGCAATTCAAAACCAAGAAGTTTTGAGCCTTAAAAAAAAAAGTTATGAAATATTAAAACCCTACTTTCTAAGTAGAAAATGCTTCTAAATTCTATATATATCTGTAGGAATTGCCTGCTTGCTACTTAGCATTTATGGAAAAGTTAGAACGAGATGAAAGGAGCACTGTTTCATATGCTGATTTCGAGGCGTTATTACAAGCAGAGACACGGGAAGTTGGAGGGTACAGGATTCCATTGACTTTGCTGCGCACTTATAAAAAAATAATGACCGCCTATGGTAATATAACAAGCAGCTGTTTGTTTTGCTCTTTTTCTGCTGAAAACGTATTGCTTCTCTTGTTAGCCACAATCAAGGAAATGGACGACACATCCATTGAACAAGTAACTGAGGATCTGATTTTCAAATGGAGAGACTGCATAGCTGAAGCCAAGCGCATCAAATTCAATGTAGAGTTTGTGGCAATACATTTAAAGCAAATTGCTAGGTCTTATCTGGGTCGAAAAATTTTAAACGAGTTGAGCGGTCTTAATACGACTATGGAGACATTAAAGAAAGAGCTCAATGATCTGGAGAGAAAGAAGCTTGAACACGAGATTTATTTACCTCAGCTGCAGGCTGATTCAGAACATTTCCATGGACACGTTGGTTTATTTTGATGTTGGCTCTAGATCTCAATATGTATGGTGAACATGACTGTTTTTGCAGTTATTAGTATTATGCTCGCTGTGGCTTCATCAAAAAATAAATAAAAGTTTCGTTACGGCTATTCTGTTCATTTCATCTTCGTGTCTTCTGAAAATTTGGGACAAAATTCGCAACTAGATATAATTTTCGTGGAACTCCATTTCCTTGTGCAGTTTCCTAGTAAAACTATATGTCATGTGGTAACATTTGTTCTTGCCCTTTTGGACTCTTGACAACCAAATGGGAGCTCAACATCATTTTTCCCTGTGGCTCAATCCAATTGTCAGTTCAAAAATTGTCTGAATGTCGTGTTTTCTCAACCGGTTCTTTCTCCCCTGATCCCATATTTTCGCTTTTCTTTCTATCCTGCACTCATGTTGTCAAGAAAACAAGGAGACCCCAGATTCAGAGGGACAAAGGGCTCTCTCCCTTATATGTCTCCCTAACAAAATGTTTTGACTGTTTTGGGATTTCTTGAGGGAAATAAAAAAGCAGAACGAAAAGGCCTAGAAAATGGGACGCTTGAATGGGAAAAACCATTCGAGTGTTCCTTCTACTTCTCAGAAGTCTGATCAAGCTACCTATGATCTCCAGGAAGGAATCACATCGCTTCTTTCTCAATGGCATGGCCTTCAAATGGCTGTCCAAAACCAATGGGGCGGCCGTGATTCTTTCCAGAAATCTCAACAGCTTGCTGCCGATGTCTTCTCTTGGTTCTCTCAATCCAAAGGTTGTTTATTGCTCCGATCTTAAGGATGTTTCTTGGAGATATTGTTGTTTTTGAAGAATTTTCAGGATGGAAGTTAGGTTTGTAGGAACATGAGTAATGAACTATGATACCCTATGTTGATTTTTGCAGCACTTAAGACAGAAGATTTAGAAAGTTTGCTTCATGAAAGAATGCTACTATCTTTAAATACAGAGATTGAAGATGGGAGCATAGAGGAGGTACATTCCATAATACCTCTTTTTTTTTTTTTTTGATCAAAATCTGTTCCTCGAGATTGTTTGGCTATTCCAAAATTTCCCTTTTTTAATTTGGTCTAAGTCATTCAATCTGTTTTTTATGATTCTATTCTCATTGTTCATACAGGTAGCAGAACAGTTGATGATAATGCATGAAGAACTCTTGTACAGAAATCATTAGACAAGAAAGAAATCTACGAGGACTCTGCCCCCCAGATCCCCATTGCCATTACAGATGAGTCAGAGTAGCATTTAAAGCTTATCTAATAATAATGAAATTCTATTCTCAAAAAAAAAATAATAATGAAATTCTTATCATGACTACTTACTTTCATGAATCATGTAATCTAAAACCGTGCCCTATTTTTCTCAGGCATATTATTTCCACCCTCAACAAATTACGAATACCCACTCATCATTCTTAAAAGTCCAAAATTTTCTGTAATTTCAGTGAACAATAGGTTAAACTTTATACAGAATAGAAAATTACACAACTAATAACGACTATCATAATTTCATAAAGCAATATGAATGGTGAATCATGCCTGAGTAATGAGTGATTTACTGACAGGCAGGTGATGACCTACGTATATATTGAGTAAATAATGCACGAAAGGGCCAGATACAAGACACACGTGAGGCCTTGAAGTGACAAGTGTTCCAACAGGAACCAGTTCAGACTTCAAACTTCAGAGTTCAGATGCAGTCTACAAACAGTCATTTCATAGCAATGAGAAACACCCATTGTTACGTTTAGAACTTCCAGCTTTGTCTTGTCTTGACATGTTCTAACTTTTTTTTATTTTTGGTGAGACATGTTTTAACTTTTGATCACATTCTATTATCAGTAACCTACAAATATTAGATAAAAATATCATAAAGCCTAAATTTTTGAAAAGCCTAAGGTTGAACATGTGTACTGACTACTAAGTTTATTTGTATCTGTAACTTCATATGTATTGTATAAAATTCTCAAAACGCAAAAAATGTTGACCAGTCAAAGTCTTTCTTATTTAAACAATGCAGTCTATTTAAGGCACATTGAGAAATTGTTTGGTTTTAGCTTGCTGAAATTCTTAGCAAAAAATTTTTCCTTCATCAGCTGAAATAGTATACAAAGATTTCCAAATTCTGATTCCACCAATTAATCTCATTTTTAGAATTAAACTGGGCAATATTTCAGCAATCTCTACATTTCCATATGTAAGGTGCAGACAGACAACAGAGTCTCAAAGTGGAAAGAGAAGCCTTCCGACAACTATGGAATCCAAAATGGAAACTACAAATTTACCATGAATTAGAGTAAATTACTAATTAGGCTCGTTTGGTATAGTTGCCGTTTTCTGCTTTTTATTGTTATTTTTATGTTTTAAAAATAAAACAGATAAAAACACGTTTGACATGATATTTTCGTTTTTAAAAATTTTGAAAACAGATTCAATGTTTTAGAAAAAAGTGAAAGTAGAAGTTTTATATTTTCATATTTTTTTCAAAATACTTCCATAACATAGGTGAATAATAATTTTTTAATGACATCTTTAATACCTAATTAATACATGTTTAGGTTTTTTTAATATATTTTCATGAGAAAACAAATAACAAAATTATTTATCTAAACATGTTTTTATTTTTTAAAAAATAGACAGCGTAATAAAAACAAAATAAAAACAAAAAAAATACAAAAACGATATCAAAGGATCCCTAAATTTGTATTTGTCAGCTGAAGTTCGCCCGAAGAAGGTTGATCAATATGAAACAAAATAATCTGTTTTTTTGTAGACTTTTCTGTTGGGAACGCATAACGCATCAACCATCAACCAAGGTCCTCAAAGCACAAAAAGGAAAGTTAGTACATCTAGAGGGTAGATTAGTCATTTCAGATTCCTCACAGTACCTGGTAGATAGTTTCTTCCTCCGTGACAGGTGGCTTGCGGTTGTCATGTAACTTGTAAGCCCATTTCTCCCGAGACGGTAAGTAATCTTTGTTTTTCTCTCCACTTCTTCTCTTGTAAACTACTTGTAATATATCATCTCTCGAAGTCCCAGATCCAGTCCTAGTTTTGTTAACTTGTAAACCCAGATTCTTAATTTATTGTCATCAAAGCTTTCGTCTTTACTGTCTTCAGTTTCTTAACCATTTCTCCCAATTAAAAGATCTTTTTTTAGTGAGGGTCAAAAGATCAAAGCTTTAACCTTTTAGCTTTGGGTGCCTTGATTTTTCAGGATTTAAACGAATTCTGTTCAAATGATGTCAATTCCTTCTCCTCCCCATATGGGGACTCCTCCTCATATGGGTGCTTCCCCTCAGGCTGATAGCCCTTCTAACATGGATAGTCCTCACATAGATATCCGTGAGGATCTCTTTCCTGAGTAAGTTTGATATCTTCATTTCCTCTTTCTTCCTGCATGTAATATTTGTATACCTTGCTCGTTTTCTTACTTAGTTGCTAATTTGGATGACTTTAAAGTAATAAATCCTGGGAATTCGAGTATGTGGGAAGTAAAATATGTTTGAAAGCAGAAACTTTTATATAGAAATTTATTATGTATTATTTACCTTTTTTTTTTCTTGAAGTTCATGTTTCTAATAGTTCATATGTGTGACCAATGATCAATGATGCATGGTACATTTCCTCTTCAGGTTGCGTTGTTTCTGAACCTGTATTGTAGAGTGCTTCGTATATTACTCTTACCCTATTTTAAGAATGTAAAGTACCTGTAATTGGAAATATGATTTATTGTAATTAGCTGGGAGTGAAACCTTCTAGTCTAAAAACATGAATAAACTATCTTTCTAACTCCAAACGTTTCATTTGTTGTTATGGTTTATTCAGCAATTAGTCAGCATATCAGCTTCAACATTGTTCATATGAATTTTAAAGTACTTTGGATGGTGTGTGATTATGTTTACTTGATGCTATTTTTATCCCATTCACAGTTACTATGGTGGAACAGCTTCCATTCCATCTGAGCCAAAAGAAGAATCTTTAGAGACTAATATCCCTAATGGAAGTAACGATCCTGAGATGAAAGAAAATACTTTCGCTTTCCCAGTTCAACCTAGTACTGCTGGGGAAGGATTGCCTTATGCGCCTGTAAATTGGCCAAATCCTGGTGATATTTGGAGTTGGAACGTGGGAAAGAGGGTCAACACTGCTGGCTTCTACAACGATCGGTTTATCAGTGTACCAAAATCTCTTCAAAAGCGACATACTCCAAAAAAGTTTGCAAGCAAAAAAACACTTGAAAGTTTTCTTCTATCGGTATTCCCTGATGCAGATATTGAAGCATTCTTTGCCTCATTTGTTTGGAAGATTCCCGCCGTTTTAGAATCTCCTACCAAAGGTTGGCTTAAAAACATGTACTGTCCTCTATTTATTGCTTGCCTTTTTCATCTTGCAGGGCAATCAAATTTCTAACCTTTTCCATGTGAAGAGAGTTAGATACATCTTGAATTATATGAGATTTTAGTGTCTAATTGTAATCAGAGTGATCTCATTGGGTTAGCATAGCCCGTGTATATGGGATTAACCAATTAAGGCTTACTTCTGGTGAATTGGTATCTCATGAGTCAAATCTCGAACGTTCATGTTAGTGACTTAAGAAGTTTGAAATGCAAGGTAATGGAAGAAAAAGGCACCAGTAAGGGAAATGGGGAAGTATGGAAAAATGCACATGGAGACATTGATACATGCATACCCACATGTATTCTCTATCCAAGAGATTGTTGTCTTGAGGCTCTTTAACAGCCAAAACCTTTTACAAGCCATTTTACTGATGCCTTTTGTGATAAATAGAGAAAGTTTATAAGCATGTTTACATTTGCATTTCCTCTTTACATGCGTCAGTATACCTTTACAAGCTAGCGCTGGTCTAGACTCCCTGCTTAAAGTTCTGGTGCTGTCCTGGGAGTTTCCGGGCATTTTCTCACTGAGCTTCTTTTAATTTGTCATGGTTGTTACTACAAACTGAGATATTATTTCCCTTATTTTGCTTCTGCTTATAACTTGGAACTGCTGTTACTGATGCTTGCGCCTGTCTTAGCTAACAAATCTAGTGGTAAGGGATTGTCATTAGAGCGTAATATTAATTATTTCTATTGGGATCTCCTGGCCTTTTATAATTCCACCTTATTGCTATCTCATCCTTAAGGGAATAAGTGATGATCCCATGGACTCGGTTCCGTGGGAATTACCATGGAACCAACTGGTGGCATAATTATGGCCACATATTTAAAATAAATCCTACGCCAATGAATGTCATTAATTATGAAACTTACACTGAAAATTTTAAAAATTTTAATTTGGGGCTAAACTCTTTTAAACTAGTGGCTAAACTTTATGCCACGTCTTGGTTCCGTGATAACTCCTATGGAACCGAGTCCGTAGGATCATTTCTCTTTTGAGATTGGACACTTTTAAGGCATATAGTAGCCGTAGTTTAGGGTATGGCACGATGATTGTTGGTATCGCTGTTACATGTTTTATCCAGTGATTTAGGGTATAGTATTACATAAAATCAAGATTTCAACTGCGCTTTGAGTAGACCTTCATTGCACCAGCACTTGTTATCATAATCTCTATTGAGAACTTACTGTTTGCACAAGCACTTCTTCCTCAATTTTGGTTTATACTTTGAAATTATCTAATCTTCAGTGATAAACTAGCTCATTCTTTTGAGGACAAACTTGAAGGTAAGAGGTTCTTTTTGTTGCTTCCGGTTTTTCAACTGTATGCTCATAGAATTGCTTAAGATTCTGTCCCAGAAACTGAATACTGTGACAAAATTATGGTAATGACTCTCATCAGAATCTAAGATTGGTGTCCAGCTACCTTGATGGGGCGCACCAGTCCAACTTTTATTTTAGTCTTGCTTGTTCTATTTGGTTTTCGATTTCTTGGCTATGAAGTTTTCTAGGATTTCTTGTTGTAAAGTCTTTTATTTTTTCGTAATACCTTTTCCTACTTGGGTTAGGATTAGGATTTTGTTATTTTAGCTTAATATAAATAGGTTTTAGTAGAGAACCCATTAGTTGTATTGTTTTATTATAATTTCAGAATTTAATCTAGAGGTTCCTTTACTTAATTATCTTTTGTTCCGACTACAATCTACTCTATTACATAAAGTTTGCAGTAAACTGCAATATAATCCAACTTGATCCGTTGCCCTTCATTCTTGTTTGCATCTAAGGTAGGGAAGTTGTTGACAGAACAGAGTCTTTTATTTTTTTGGTGTATTATTATTATTATTATTATCTTTCCTTAGAATTCTCAGTTATGCCATGTCTGTTTTGTCTAGAATTCTTGCTCATAACGCTTCTCTATTATGTGATGTAAAAGCCAACTCTGTCCCTCCAGCAGAAGGAATGGGGGGTGCTGAAAAAGAAAGCAAGAAAATAACTCCTCGCAGCAGCGGGAAGAAGAGGACTCCCCAACCTAAATTCAGCAGCAGTAGAAAGAAGCAGAAGACAACTAAAGAACCAGCCAGACCCATGCGAGTGACCCGGCAGCATCTTAAAAATTCTTCTGCGCCCCCACCTGAACCTGAGGATACAAATGGAGGGCTGGATATGTCTTTCTTAGATGATGAAAAGACGAGAGGTGAGAATACAAATATTACCATGGATTCCGTAGGGATTATTTACGTTTATCCTGGTGTGGTTTCTTCCTTTCATTCAGCGTTTGAACTGGTTGCAGAGGAATTTGATAACTACCTCAGCTCTTTGGATGACATGCTTGCTCAGCCTCTGTCTGAAGATCCATTCCCCCATCCTGTAATGCATAACTCCTTTGCCGCAGAAGACGAAATGGCTGAAGCTCGAATGAAACTTTCTTCGCTTCTAGATATGGATTTTCCTTCATTGATTTGCTTCAAAGACCTTGATGAACTCACAAGTCTAGCATTTAAACTTAGGAAGGATCCTACTCTTACTGCTGAGCAACTCGTAAAGTTGAAGTTGATTGAAGAGATTCCATCTTTTTGTGAGGTCTTCCTGGAGAATAGGGAAGTTATGGAGCAAGCAGACAAGTTCTTTATTTCCCTTGAGGGCAATAAGGCGAAGGTTAGTTCCCTCAGGCAAGAGTACAGCGAGTTAAAAGAACAGGTAACACATCTGCAGTCCGAAGTAGATTCCAACACCTTGGCCGTGCAAGAAATTGATGAGCAGATAGCTCAACTCAAATCCCGTCGTGCCGAGCTTACTAGAATGATGGAGAATAAGAAGAGAGATAGAGATGAACTGACATATAATCAGAAGCTGGTGGCAAACTCCATTCCTAAAGTTGTGCATGAAGTTCAGCTTGCTAATGCCCGAAAGCCAGAATGGGAGCTAAAGAAGGAAAATGCAGAAAGGCGTGAGGCCGAAATACTTGCCAAATTCGCTCCTCTAAAGGGATTCTCCCTCTAAATCAACTATGTCCCGAATCCATGTTTCTGCTAAGGTGCTAATAGATGAACACCATAGTTATGGGAGTATGCTTTGTGATTTCCATAATAATGACTTAAGGCTTAACTTTCTTCGAGTTTTTCTGACGTTTTGATAGCTTTAGCTGTTGGGGTGGACCTGTGTGAAACTCAATCTGGGACACCTAATTATCAGAGGATGGCACAATCAAAATTATGGAATTAAATGAAATGCCGTAGCCACCTTCTACGGTTGAGTACTTGTTAGAAACTAAAGTGGTAAAATGAACAAAATCTTAAATAATTTTTTCAAAACCAAAGGTATTCCAACGCTTTATTAATCCGAAATTAAATCTTTTTTGGTCGAAAACATTAAAAGTAAAGCCTTCTGAATAAGTTTTTGAGCAGCGAACTTGTAACAATGTGAGATTTGATCGAGTGATAGACGGTTTGTTTCAGTTTAAGCGGATCTCGGTTTTGAGACCTTGCGTACGTAGCTGTCCTTGTTGGGAGATTCATTTACCATATCCAAGTCCGCAACGTCGAATCCAAATTAGTAGCTGTCCTTGTTGGAAGATTCATTTACCATATCCAAGTCCGCAACGTCGAATCCAAATTAGTCAACGTTGTCAAAGTAAAACTCTGAATACTAGGTGAAAAACTTAAAAAAAAAAAACTTGTATATACTTTTTTTACCGAAATAGAAGTTATTATCAATTCCTAGCATTATAAACCTAGGAGGGAGAGTTTTGTTGTCCTTATGGTTTTGTCTGGTTCAAATCTGGATTAATCGAAACGAAACTCTGAATATCAGTTAATGAAAACAAAAAAAATCAATTTTAAGTATTATTAATTTTTTAAAAAAAAGTTATTCATTTATATTCTTTTTAGTAACTTATTTTAGTTAGGCACTTTGACCGATGAATAGTGGGTTATATCATCTATATATAATATAGTAACTTATTGGAAAAAATCAAATAAAATAAAAATTAACTTCATAAAAAATACTACTAAAATAAAATAAAATTTAACCGCCTTATTTTAGGAACTCGCGCGTGAAATGGGGTATACAATTCGTCAAGAACCACCGTCCCAAGCCAATAAGGGTAAATCAGGAATTCGAGCTTCACGTATTAAATCGTAAAAATTTTCCTATTTGCTGCCTGCCGTTGGAGTTCATGATCCCTTACTTCCCCTACTTTTCATTGGGGTTTAATTAGGGCTTCCTTTTCTTCTTCAAGCTGTTAATTTTTTTTTTACCTCAAATCTCTGAAAAGTTCGTCATCTCTCTGTTTGCTGATTTCTTATCTTTTTTCTTTTTTCGGTTTAAATTTTGTTTATATTCAAAGTTCAAACGTCGAATTTGTTTCTTCTTTTTGGTAAAAGATGAGTTCAGTTTTGGCAGGTGCAGATATCGTCTCGGTCTCGTGAAAAATTTGAAACACAATCTCAGGTTTTTTTCGTTTTACTCTCTTCTTTTCTCTCCCTTTTTTGCTTGATTCAGAGAGTTAAAAAGACCAAGACTTTATATTAGTTAGCGTTAATAGGTTAAAAATTGTATGTTGAATCACCGAACACGTTTTGCATAATTTGGATTGTTGGAAGAGATTCATGAATTTGATTATTCGACGCTAAAAGAACCTACATTGATTTATTTTTTGCGTAAAGTGTTGAGTTTTTCATTTTTAATTTCTTGTTTTGAGTCGTTGATCTGAATTCCAGAACCGGTCGAATGTAGTTTAGTATGAATTTAGTGGTAGTTTTGCTTTGGAATTGAATACTAGTATAAATTTAGCTAAGCCAATCTTTGCTTGTGAATTGATGAAATTGTGAATGCCGAAGGAGTAGGGTAATGAATGATGGATTTGACTTGCGATAACCGAAGTGTTTTCTAGTCTGTCGATTGCTAAACTTGGTTGAAATTTAGATGGCGTTGAATGCAGTTTCCTGGCCATTGGCTACTTATTAGCTAAAATTGAATCGTCATGGAGCTTGATAAGAATACTAAAGAAACCAATGGAAGCACACCTAAGAGGAGGGAAAACGGTCTTCATCTGAAGCCAGTCTCGCCGGAGGCATCTGGTATAGGCTTGCCATATGCTCCTCCTAACGATTGGCCTAAGAAGGGTGATGTATGGGCTTGGAAGGTGGGGAGGAGAGTTGCCATCACTGGCCATTTCTTGGATAGATACCTCTATCCACCGAAACGCCTCCTTAAGCTTGACCCATCTGGAGGCAAGAAACGTGGTCTTGCTAGCAAGCTTTCAGTTGAGAGGTTCCTTAAAACAACATGCCCCAATGCTGATATTAGTGCATTTTTTGCTTCATTCAGCTGGAAAGTTCCTGCAAAAAAGCATTCCTTGACAAATGGTGAGCTTCAAATCATCCCTGCTATCATGGCTTTTTAGAGGAATGTTTGTCCTATAGGTTTCAATACAAGGCTTTTTTTTTTTTGGATTTCCTAGATTCTCATGAAATCCTCCAAGTTTTTGAGCAAGTTGAGGTTTTCAGTTACTTCACATGTTTTTAATTCTTTGATAAATGAAAATTAATATCAATTGTAAGTAATGCAACTTGTATAAATTTAATTTACTTTTAATTAATGAATAAAATATCCAACGTGACAAACAAAAGAATTGATATGCTCATTAAAGTCATGTTAAACTGGTTAACCCTTTCTGGTATGCTATATATGTCTTATGTATCTTAGAACATAGCCATAGATTAACCACTAGTGTCTTACCACTGAATATCAGAATCAACCTGCTTTCCATGACAATCATTCTTTTGAGTTAATAATCATATTCTTTTTTGCATGATATTATTAGTTACATAAATTTGGAAATGCAATCTTATGAATATCTATTATTGAAGTATCCAATATTGCATCTAATTGGTTATGACTTAATGCTATAATTTGTTATCTTAGTTTGTTATCCTCTCGTATCATTAAAGGTCGCATTCTTACTGTAATGCCTTTTTCTTGAGTCAGCATAAATAGAATGTCCTTGAATAGTCTAAGGTAGTTTGTTCGAGATGCCTAGTTTTTAACCTTGAACTCCTTTTCCGTGTCCAACAAATTTTCCTGTTCTATGAGTAATGCAGTGGCTCGGAGTTTCTTTGTTCCCATTCCCCAAGAGAGAGCTGAGCTTCCAGTGTCTGACCCCCAGTCCAATGGTGTGACTTGTAAAGCTGGAAATAAGAAGTGCAACAGTTTATTTTCTGAAGAAAAATGCCCTTCTTTGGTTCCCTTGCCTTGTGATCTTTGCTGCAGTGAACCTCATTTCTGCCGTGACTGTTGCTGTATTCTGTGTAGCAAGACTATAGACATGAAATTTGGAGGCTATAGTTATATCAAATGTGAGGCAATGGTGAATGGCTGTATGTGTGGGCATGTCGCTCATTTGAATTGTGCTCTTCGCTCTTACATGGCTGGGACAGTTGGAGGTAGCATTGGGCTGGATGCTGAGTACTATTGCCGGCGTTGTGATGCAAAGACACCTCTGGTTCCACATGTGACAACGCTTTTAAAAACTTGTGAATCCATAGATTCTCGTGATGACGTTGAAAAGATTCTGAATATTGGTGTCTGTATTTTACGTGGTTCATGGAAGACTGACGCGAGGGAGTTACTGCACCAAATTGAGTTGGCTCTCGCAAAGGTAAACCCCTTTTTTTTTTTTTGGTTATCCTTGTGACAATGGGGGTTTTTCTTAAAAACGTTAGTTAGAGCTTCTGGTATTTACATCAGCTTAAACGTGGGACTTCTCTTGAAGATATCTGGAAAGAGAAAGACAGTGATTCTGCTGTTTCAACAGGTAATTTAACTGTAAATCTTATGCATTAACTTTGCGTGAGCTAGTATGAAACACTTGATTTTGTTATAGTTCCTGCACATTGGGAATTGAGGAGCTTCAGAGTAACCTCCCTCTTTTCCTCTCTAAGATGAGCAGTTTTGTTTTGATGTGAATCACTCACACTAAAATCACCCTGGCTGATCCAGATGGTTGCCTATTCACTGTGTTTTTTGCTTTCTTATTACATTCCACAATTTGCGTAACATCTCTATCTCTCTTTCTTGTATGGCTGGTCCATGCAATCTGCATAAACTTCGATACAGAATCATAATTTTGGTTTATTTTCAGGTGTCCTTCATAATGGAACTGTAGAGCTTGAATCCCCAAACGGAAAGGACTCTCAAGATAGTAGACCGTTTTCAGGGTCAGTTCTATCAGTATCTTCTGATTATCAGAGTGAGTACCTAAAACTTGAATATGAGATTGATCAGGTTCTTCAGGCTCTGAGAAAGGCACAGGAGTCTGAATATAAAATTGCAGAAGAAACGCTTTATGCTCAGAAGAATTATCTTCGCAATCTTTATCAGCAACTGGACAAGGAGAGATCTGAATTGTCTCATTGGGCACTGAATGCTATTTTGAACAGAGTGGATCAGATAAAACGAGAAGTTATCAAACTCAAGGAAATGGAAGAGGTGGCCAATGGATTTGGAAGGACTCCTAAAGGTATTCTTAAGGAACACTTTGGTTTGGAAATTGAGGACTAAAGCATTCTGCATATCGATGGATTAGTCAGCTGTTCATTAAATTTTGCTGTTGAACTGTAACACATCCTTTGAGCTTGCCTTTACGCCTTTCACAATGAAGTTGCATAAAGCAAAATAGGTCAAACCATGCACCCAAAGAAACTGTGGATCCTCTCTCCAGGACGATTGAGAGAAGAAATGTGAAGGCTGTTAGTAAAGGAACACTGCCTATTAGAAATCGGAATTGGACTCAGCCCCTATGGCAGGTTATGGTCATAGATGGTATTAGCTGTATTGGTTTAATCAGTTTTCTCCAAGTCTATTATATTCCATTGATTGCCCAAGAAAATTGCATTGGAGGGAATCTGTTGCGAAGCTGGACTTGGAAGAGAGGAAGTTGGGCATCTACCAACTCTGTTATGGGTGCTATTTTCCCAGTCACCGATTTCCTGGCATGATTTTGGAGACGGATTTGGATGTATTGCTGTTGGAGCAGAGAACATCATGCGACTGAGGGAGCCATTCTCAATTTCGTGGAACAGTTGATACTAGAATTCTTTTTGTCCCAGCAAAAAAAGGCAGTCTTCTGCGGTGAATTTTTGTTATTTCCAAATGGCAGATTTTCCTTTTTTCTGTTAATGGAAAATTCAAATTATGCAATTTCCCTACCCTTCCATCTTTTCTCGTTTGAAACATTTCCTCAAAATCTTTCTAACACTTATACGTAGATGGTTCTAATTACACAACAAGGGTAAATTACTTATCCTCAATATTTGGTCTTAATCAGTCATGCAATGGTAGCAGATGTTTTTGTCCCCCAATTGCTACCGGTCAAGGAATTTCTTTATTTGTTTATTACGGGGCATAAAAAATCGGACCGGATTGACCAATTGAATCAGGGACCGGCCATAGGTCTAGGTCTAGCTGTTAAAGGTTATTAAACCGTCTTTGAATCGGTTAAACTGTTAAACTGTTAAACAGATTAAATCGGCGGAGCTAGAAATTTAAATTTTTTAATTTTCTAGACTCTTTAATTAACTAATCCAAATCCAAAAAAAGTTCAAATTAATGAGAAATCCAAATTCTGATTTTGAATTTTTGACCTTAAATCTTTAATTTTTTTTATTCTAATATACTCCCATAATAAAATTTAATTTGTGATGTGAAATAATTAGTAATATTTATTTGCATTATGTGGTTTACTAATATTTTATATTTTTTCTTATTTTTTAGGAATTTTTAAAAAAAATTTTGAATTGAAAATTTGAAATTTAATTATTTTAAGAAATTAATAAAATTAAAATATTCATCCAACCGGTCTAAACGGTTTAACCGGTTAAATCATAAACCGTTAATCTAATCAATTCAAGGACAGATCCGGTTTTATTCATTGGTTTATTATTATTTTCCCCTTGATATTACCTTCTTTTATCAATTTTTCTACTGTAAATCATGGTCACATTTGATAAAGAAAGATGCGGTAGGCTCTGCTATAATATGTTAGATAGTGATGAAAATTTCACGTAGAAATCATATGATAATCTTCGAGCACCGATTCTTCGTAATTGATATTATGGGAAAGTGCAGCAAATAGTGGGCAATCTTTTTCAAAGGCCATGAGTGACCGGGCGGACATTTTTCCGTCTCCATATTCAGCAAAGACTGGTGGGCATCGAGGATGATGCTTACGCCTCAAAAAGCATATAGATCGTGAGGCGACGCGACATTCTCTTAACAACATTTGTGAAAAGAATCCCACCTTTATTCACGCCACAATTGCAAACCAAACCCCAACCCCAACCCACCCCCTCGCGCCCGAATGCCAAGAAAAATGACCGGAAACGAAATCCCTTCACTCCACATCATATAAAAGGAGGTTCAATTTCTAGGAAAAGCTTTTGCAGTTAAAGAGAAGCAACCGATCAGTCAGGAGCCAACGTTACCCCACTATTTCCCTCCAGTTTCTGAAGTTGTTCCATGGGCAGGAACAGAAAACGTTCCTGGAAACCAACATTTTGTGGGAAGCTAGGACAGTTAATCAGATGAGAATGTAGGTTCATCGAGCATGACAATCATATATATGGAGCACTGCAACAAAAGTTGGGCTTGAATGCTGCTGTCGATGGTATAAATCATGATGAACAAGATATGATAGGCAAGTATGCCACACAAGATGATCAAGATGTCCAATTGTCTTTTTGGACCAATGTATTGTTCATTGATAAGCAAACACAAGCAAAAATATTTGACATTGTGAATCACCGTGTCTAACAGGAGCACGAGAGATGGGATTTCCTTTTTCTTTAGAGAAAGAATCAGCCGTAAACAAAAAGACTCATCATAATCAAAAGGGAATGAATGACCCAAAGACTTCATCACATAATATAATTTAATAATCGCTACTTTGCAAGAGCCTGATATGCTAGAAAACATATTTAAACAACCAAAATAAAAATGGAAAAAAAAAAATAAAACCCCAAGGAACAAGATTAGGCAGCCTTACCTAAACCGACCAAGTGGACCAAAGCATAGATTCTTAACCACAAAGTAAGAAGGGAACCAATTCTCAACATCTGCACATGAAAAATGCTTTTGCTTTACCAGATTTCTGGTTGAATTTCGTCCAAGGATGTAAATGAAGAAAATGCAGACACGTAAAATACTATGAATCTCTAGGACGAAGACAGGAAAGTAGCAATTCACCTAGGAATGTCAACTAACATATAATATCTTGATTACATAACAGAAATGTGAATAACAAAAGGATAGTTATAACCGAAAAAAAAAAAGGATAGCAAAACTCAGAATGCTTTTTATCTTTACTTTAGACTAAATTATTAATTCTTGGCAAACAATATATAGATGACTAAAATAAGAAACAAAGACACCGGTACCGGATGCCACCCTGCTAGAGCTACGGCACCTAAAGAAGGCCATGGTCCATTCATTGCTTCGAATTCACCTAATAATGGGATGAGAAATAAAAAGACCCCAACTTTCAATCAAGCACATATTTAGACCAGTTTATGTCGATTCACATTTCTGTGGAAAAAAAAAAGGACCAGAAAACATCCACAACCATGTTTATGATAATTGTTTTCATTCTCAGTAAATTATGCTAAGCATCACATTCCTATGGACGTACCAAAATTCTAGACCTTTTCTTGACCTCAATAAACAAAATGCACCATAAGCAGCCTTAATATACACAAACATGCTCATAAAAGAATTATTGTGCTCAAAGCTATTAATCCTACAAAATAGCTCATCAAGATCATGCCAAGCAAATCATGTAAACAAAAGAAAACAATATAGAAAGCAAAATTGCCACCATGCCCACAATGCAAGAGAAGAACAATTCTTGATTTGATTCAATAATAGAAGGTAACCATACAAAAAGGAAGAAAGCTAAGCTCCACCAGGGACCTTCGAAAACTAAAATCAAAATAACATGCAATTAAAAAACAAGGAAAAAGATTCTATTGTTATTACTGTACAAGAACAAGCCTACTGTTATTATTATTACCGTTTCCCATACCTCCTCTAAACTCCCCATTCCCTTCACCTCCACCGCCTTCCTCCAGATTCTCCACCTCCCCTCCCTTTGGCACCGTCACAATTAGCTCCCCATCCTCGTAAACTGCACTCGCCAGCTCTGGCCGGGTGGTCTCAGGCAGCCTAAACCGCCACATATCAAGCTCCAAATCATTCAACGAACTAAAATCCACTAAGCTACTCGACCTTATCACAATCTTAGTAACCCCAGGATGGATTTCCACGGTATGAGCCCTCACGACATCGCCGATCCTCCCATCCGTTTCTGCCACGAACTTGAAGCAGTCGGGGCTTTCCTCCACCGCCACGTCGGCGTCTGACCTGAAAGGCAGTTCCAGGACGCGGCTGAAGATGTGGGGTAGCCTCCGGAGTTTCTTGTGGGACCCGCCGTTTAACAAGGTCTCAGCTTGGGACCTCGTGGTTCTTGGGTTCATCTCATATTGGATAGTGATGTTTCTTTTCCTGGGCAATGGGTGGATTCTCATGACGTTCGCTGAAGGTATTTGGGATTTGGGTTTCCGGTTTTTGTCACAAAGATTTGATCTTTTAGAGGTAAATTGTGAAGAGGTAGACGCAAAGGTGAAGACTTGGATCAAGATTAATAGCAACAAGAAAGATGCTTTGCTGAAGAAAAGTGAAGAAATTTGGACAGGAATCAAAATCTTGATCAACTTGTGGAATGAAAAAGGTGAAATCATAAAGGAATGGTGTCAATTCTTCAAAAAAAAATTTCCCCTTTTTTTATTTCTTTGTTGTCTTAGGAGATTTTTTACAAAGAAACCCTAAGAAGGATTATGGAACCATTGGAATGGAATGATGGATTATGGAGAAAATTTTGTTTTCTGAGATTGAGTGTTGAAAGGGGGTTTAGATTTTGTGTTTTGGACCTTTCCTTTCCTTCTTTATAAAATGGGAAAAATTCTTTGAGGGGTAAAACAAAAGGTTGTCAATGAAAATTCTGAAATTTGCCCTCTATTCTAATAAAGGATAAGCAAAGAAGGCTGGAGGCTATAGCCTACAGGGGGAATCACCTGAACATATTAAAAAGAGTAACTTTGGTTAGGGGCCTTCACTTCTAGAAATTTACCTATGAGTCTACCACCCTTTTTTTTTTAAATTAAAACTTTACAAGCAAATACTTTTATTGTTTACAAATGATTTGAGCACACTTTAATTCAATTAATTGATAAAAATGAAATGCTCTGTAATAAAATTCATAATAATGCTAAGAGTGAAAAAAGAAGATTAGAAAGAAGAGAGTTCTTGACTTGTTGGGAAAGAATTTGTAATGATAATGAATTAAGAACATAACATGAGTAGGCAATAATAATGTGTTATTGGACAATGAAGCTAATCAATTGTACACAAGGATCAGTTTGGGATTTTACAAAATCAAAACTTATGTTGAGTTAAAACTGAATTTTCTTTTCAAGTACAATAATCAAAACATTATAGCAAGATTAGTAACATATGGATAAGTATTTTTTTGGGGGGGGGGGGGGAGAGAATTAGTGGCATATATATTTTATAAGTATTCAATATGTTTGTGGTTCAAATATTGGTTCCATAGTTCATAAAAAAAAAAAAAAATTGGTTCCATAGATGTGATTTTGGCCACTTTGTTTTGAAGAGAGCTATCATTATTACACAGAAAAGGACCAAAAGTGAAAGATCATTATGAGAATATATTATGTGGTCACCCCAGCATTAAACTTTTTTTCCCAATTTCATGCGTTAGAAAATTGTGCTTTTATATAGCAAAAAAATTCAATTAATTTTCCTCATGTTTCTTGTTTTAATTTCTTAAAATCTTCTATCCATTAATCACAACTTTTTTTTTGAGATAATGGTCAAAAAATTATTAGCTTTTATATGAAAATAAAGATGATAGTGGCAAGGTAGATCCATCGTGCACATGTTTTGTTTTTGTTGGTTACTAACAATAATTGCATTATATGGTAATAAATGATGAACTTGGTTTTTTTGGTAACCATGATTAAATAATCTCGAATATTACTATATCATGTAAATTTCATTTTTTTTAATGTTCATAATAGTATTATATTTAACGTAAAATATTATTATAAATACTATTCTAACTAATTTAAAATTTCCTGTCTATATCAAATTTGGGTCTATATGTTCTTTAAAAAAAAAACATTTTTCTATATCCAAGAAAGTATATAATTTGTTGCAGTAAACATTGATGAAAGACAAGTCAGATATTAAAATTCTATTGCGTCCAAAATTATAATTCCAGAGTTCTCATCTCATTGAAGTGTTAATTAACAGAAGAAACTGCATAACCAGTAATTGAAAATCTTTCTGATTGACACAACAATTGCACCCAAATACAAAACGTTCGACAAAGATCTTTCTGGTATTGAGATCAAAGGAAAACGTGGTGGAATGCTTACATAAACACCCAAATAATTATTAACTAGCATGAAGAGATGTGTTGTGGATTTAATTGAACTTTGTGTTGCCAACATTATAATGTTTAAGAAGGTTTTAGAAAGTTTTAGGATGTAGAGACAAGGAGTGAAAGTGCCATGATCCTTCCTAGAAATGATGGGCGGTGTGGGTGTTTTTGTTGTGAACCATAAAGCTCTTCTGTTAATCTCTTCTTCGGTTCTTTTACACATTTTTTAGGTTTGGTCTATGCTTTTTGTCTCTTTCTCTGCAATTTGGCCGAATGCGTGTGGTAGGGCAGCGGAAGGCAGGAACCAGGGAGGGTCCCCCAAGGCCAAAGATGACATAATTCATACTTTTTCCCCCATTTTCCTTCGCATGATGGGTGACGGAAGCCAACAAAAGGAAAACGATAAACAAGATGTCATGCTTTTCAGTTATGGATGTAATCAAGAGATTAATCGTATTTACAGCACAGATTGATTAGGATGTTGGGGTTGTTTTTTTCTCTCAAAACTTTGTTTGGATGGGGGAGTTAGGCAAAGTTTAGGTGGAGAGAGAGAGATAAGCCTTAGTGATGATGATATATAACGCACTGACATTTACCTTGGCATAACAGTAAAGCACGAGGTTTTAGACTAAACAAAAATGATTATGTGCATCTCAAATAAAAGCCAGATGGTAGCAGTAAAACGGATCTGCTTTGCTTTGAGAAGTGAGTATACGTCAGAAAGACAAATCTTGAAAGCACAAAAAGTAGGGCTGCTCGGAATAAACAGAATGTTGAACTTGTTGGCACTTCAGATGCTTTGCTTTTGTTCGCCGTTCTGTTGATATTTACTCCTCCATCAACCTTCTTGTTGCCTCTATTTTGACCTAGCAAGCGAGTCATCCGGAATGCCACCAGGCCTACCCTCATTACCATTAGAAAGAAGGAAGGCTCAGAAGAATAGATTTATTTACATCCTTTTAATGTGTATCGAACCCATGAAAAGCAAATAAAACCCCGGTCTTTGTGAACTACTAGCCAATAATCATTAACTGAAAAAGATACTGAGACTTTGAATCCATTCCATTTCATTCATCTATCAGTTTCAAGTCAACTGCATTACTTTCATTATGAGAATGCACTTGACATGGTTCATGTTTCAAACTCTCAAATGAAGCTCCAGAGATCCAATTTTGTTAACATTCTTCTCTTATTTCCTCCCAACTATACATTACATCCAACTTGGCGTTTACGCATCAAGAGAGCCCAACGAACCTTCCTGTTGACGCAATCGATGCCTGTGCCGAGCTCTCTTATGGGCACGTCTCTGTGCTTTGCTTGGCACACTTGAGGTTCCAGAATGATAAATCTCCTCTGTTGTTGCTGTATGACCGAAAACACAATCTAGCGGGTCTCCCATCAGATCAGTACCAGAGTTCACCTAAATAACAAGATAGTCACGAAAGAGGGCATTGAATCCAGATGCCATGAAAAATAACAGACAAGTGAAAACAACCATGTTCAATGTAGTTGCTGAATAGAAATAACGATAGATCTAGAAGTATCTGTTCAGCATTTGCACATATTAAAACTTGAGATCTGAGAGCAATGTTGCCACAAATTGAAAGAAACAAAACACACTTACAGGGATTTCCTTGGACTTCAAATCAGTCTTTCTGCTGTCAAAGTTATTATGAGAATCACTGGGAGCGGCCTTATGGGAGTCATTCTGGGAATCATCATTAGTTCTTTGATAATAACCAGTATTATCACTGTAGAAATTTCGATAACGCCACCTTAATTTTGGCTGTGATGATGAATCGTCAAATACTTCCTCTGAATAGAAATGTTTAGAGATAAGTCGCATCACAAGAGGATCATCCCCATACTTCTTCACCATTCTGTTATTCGAGTTTCAGCTAATGAGTAGGAAACTTCGGCAAAAGTAACTGCATACATATACTAACATGCACCAGTAGAACATGCAAGCAGATGCAAGACCACAGTAGAGAATTGATTGCTAGGCCTTGGCAGCTTAGAAGTTTATTTAATATATGACCTTGTGTCTAACTTAAGAAAATATGAAGCAACATGAAGACAAAAGATTCAGGTCTCCATCCAATAGTGAATTTGTAGCCATTATGTGGCAGACACAATTCAAACTTTTGTTTGGTTTGACCCTGATGAAAACAAAATCTTTAAAAATGGGAAAAAGGTGGTAGATGCACATAAACGATGTGCAAACAAGAAATAACTGTTGATTCCCCCATCTACAAATAACATCATACCATAGTTCACGTGTCCGATAGACAAGAAAAAAAATTCAACCAACAAGTAAAAAGAGCAAGCCCTCTTTACCTCATAACAAAATTTTTTGGAGATCACTTCTTCATGATCAACATGTTTACCAATGTTACCTTTCTGAATGCAAATGGCATACCCAAAAATGGTTTTTCTTGCCCTGAAGAAATACACATTGAAATCCATGGAGCATGTACAATGATAATTTAAAGAAATGACATTTAGTTTTCTTGTAGCTTTAATGCAGGCGTAGAATTTCTATTTATTATTGATCTGATTCTTCTAAGTCTCCAGAATTTTATAAAGCAAATTACACAATAAATTTCTTTATTTCAACTTTATAGGAAACATATGAACAATAAATCCAAGCTAAGTTAAGCTTGTTACCTGTTTATTGTATCCAAGCACACATTTTTGTCATCATATATGTGATATATCCACGAATACCATAAAGCATCCTTAACTTTTCATGTTATTTTAATTGGAAAATTTCATGACAAAACAGCAAATGGTACATACATAACTGCTAAATCTCTCTGCAACCGAGTTCCCTCTAATGCAAGAATATGGTCAGCAGACGAATTTAATGAGCTAGTAAATCTCCGGAATCCAAAGATTATGCCAGCTCCTGCATAAAAGAGTAGTTCTAATGAGTGCTTCTGCATGTTCATGCATGTCTGTGAGTGATAGTGAGTGGCTGTGGGTCAGAGAGAGAGAGAGAGAGTTACCGCCTAAGATGTTCAGCCGAAGAAATGTATGCAACTTCCATGTGGCTGCCAGAAAGGTTTAGAAATTATAAAAAATCCTAAAATAGCAAATCTTTCAAAGTTGTCAGAGTAAGTTGCAAAATTTTTTTTGAAAAATCCTGATTATTACCAAAATGATTTGAGATTTATTAAGACAAATTTTAAGCAAATAAACAAAACATCAAAATAGAGCAGCAGCATCAATAGAAAAGAGAAAATACACTGCTAGAGTAAGGGATCAGCAAAGAACTTACCTTCATAAATGTTCAATGGAATGGAAGATTTACTAAAGAATTAAACGGACTGCTGGACAACAGTCAGGAAAAAGACCATCTTACTGAAAGGTACTTAACCAAAGTTCCAATTTTGAACCCAAAATCAATCACCTTTTCAAATACAAAGAACAAGCAATAATGCAGGTAAAAACAAATATACCTGCCCAGGCAATAGCACCTCCAGCAATTAGACCATCCACGAAATCCCTGACAGCCTTTAGCTTACATTTTGTTACAACATTATCCTCTTCTAGGGTAATTTTTTCCTTGAGAAAGACACACATTGAGAGGTGAAAATCATAGAGAAATAACTGATGCCACTACCAGCAAACTTCTAATATTACCAAACTCAATTTCTACACAAATTAAAAGTTTTGAAACAACTTGTATTGCTACCGGGTAGTGTTTAATTGGCTTTTCCCGAAGCAAGTACCTTACTTGCTTTAGTATTCTCACGGAAACCAGAAGGAAATAAATTGCTTCCCAGATTAATAAATGAAAGGTACTCAAAAGATTAAAAAAATGATTGGCAGAAATGAAGAGTAATAAGCCGCGGGAATAAAAAGAAAATGTAGCTGTACCTTGCTGGATCTGAGAAGGGTTTCAAGATCGAACAAAGCTTTACCGGCAGCCATTTCCAACAAGTCAGCTTCTTTGTTGATGGCGGTGGACGATGAGGGTTGAGACTCTCCAGTCCCCTGAAAGTTAAAACTTCAACAATGAGAATCGAGTCTGTTTTTGGGCCGTGGCCCATTTTTTGATGGGTTAGGTAGTGAATGATTCTAGGCTTCCCTCCATTTTCTAACAGTCCCTAAGGCCAAGTCTTTTTGTCTCCATCCAACGTCCTCGAGATCGGAACACTAACCCACTTCTTAGTTTTAACTGTTTAACTTTCCCTCCAGTTTCTTGACTGTTATCCTTCAACCCCGCAAAAACCCTTCTACATGTCAGCTCTTCCCCAACCCACAGTTTCTCTCCCTTCCCCGACCCTCACATCGCCGACAACCACCAAAATCCTTCTCAAAAAAATCTCTTCTTCTCCCTCTCTCATTCACCTCAAACAAATTCACGCCCAAATCCTCCGGTCTAATTACTCCCACTCCCATGCTCTCATCCTTAAGCTCCTTCTCTCCTCCCCTTCCCTCCCTTACTCTCTCTCCATCTTCTCCCACCTCCCTCACCCTTTACCCTCCCTCTCCACTCCCTTCCTCCGCCACCTCTCTCGTAGCTCCAGACCCGAGTTCGCTTTCTTCGTTTACCAAAGACTGAGGAATGAAGGATTAAGCATTGACCGGTTCAGTTTTCCTCCCCTTTTAAAGGCGGCAGCGAGGGTCGAGGGGTTGGCTGAAGGGAAAGAGATTCATGGGTTTGGGTTTAAGTTGGGTTTTGATTCGGACCCTTTCGTTCAGACTGGTCTTGTGGGGATGTATTTGGCCTGTGGGAGAGTGCCGGAGGCCCGGCTGGTGTTTGATAAAATGTCTTACCGTGATGTTGTTGCATGGAGTATTATGATAGATGGGTATGATTCTTGCAGTTCTCTTTGATTTAAGTAAAAGACGTTTTTTTTTTGTCCTTTGAGGAACTAAAAGACGTTTTTGAATACAAAATCAAAAAGCAATGTTTTCTTCCTCTTTAGAAAATGTATCATTTTGAGGAAGGGGGATTCAAGATTCTTACACTTATTATTTGATCAAACTGCTTTGGTGCAAAGGAAATATGTATTTTGAGTAAAGTTTGAATGAAACTTTGTGAACGGTGGAATGTATGATTTTACTGTGCTTGATTTAAAAGTATTTAGCTATTTATTCATTTTTTCATTAAATCTGATATGATATCATATTAACTTACGAGAGAATAAAAAATAAATAGTAGTAGAAAACAGAGTAAGCAATAAATGGTCTATTTTAAGATGAAACCATGCTTGTTTGTCTAATGAATTTAATTTTTAACAGCTACTGTCATAATGGACTTTTTGACGATGCATTGGAGCTTTTCGAGGAGATGAAGGGGGCTAATATTGAGGCGGATAAGTTTATACTTTCCAGCATTCTTTCTGCTTGTGGTCGTGCCGGGAATCTAAATTATGGGAAGGCAATACATGACTACATTATTGCAAAAAAACTTGTGGTGGATTCTCATTTACGGAGTGCTCTTGTGACCATGTATGCAAGTTGTGGTTGCATGGATTTAGCTCAGAAATTGTTTGATCGGATGGCACCAAAGAACTTGGTTGTTTCGACAGCCATGGTTTCTGGATATTCAAGACATGGAAGAATTGAGGATGCTCGATTAATTTTTGACCAAATGGAAGAGAAGGACTTAGTATGTTGGAGCGCGATGATATCTGGTTATGCTGAGAGTGATCAACCTCAAGAAGCTCTTAGACTGTTTAATGAACTGCAAGTTCTAGGAATAAAACCTGATCAGGTGACAATGCTGAGTGTTATCTCAGCTTGTGCGCTTCTTGGTATACTAGATAAAGCCATATGGATACATGTATATGCTGATAAGAATGGTTTTGGAGAAGCTTTGCCTATTAATAATGCTCTCATTGATATGTATGCCAAATGTGGGAGTTTGGAAAGAGCAAGAGGGGTTTTTGAGAAAATGACAAGAAGAAATGTAATATCCTGGACCAGTATGATCAATGCATTTGCCATACATGGGGATGCCAATAATGCTCTAAGCATGTTTCATAAAATGAAAGAGGCTCGCGTTGAGCCCAATGGAGTTACATTTGTGGGTGTCCTTTATGCTTGTAGCCATGCAGGGCTGGTGGAGGAGGGCCGCAAAATCTATGCATCCATGATTAATGAATACCAGATTTGTCCTAAACACGAACATTATGGTTGCATGGTTGACCTCTTTGGCCGTGCTAATCTCTTGAGAGAAGCTCTTGAGATTGTAGAGACAATGCCCTTGGCACCCAATGTTGTCATTTGGGGATCCCTCATGGCTGCTTGTCGAATTCATGGTGAGACAGAATTAGGAGAATTTGCTGCCAAAAGGCTGCTTGAGCTGGAGCCAGATCATGATGGGGCTCTTGTGTTATTATCAAATATTTATGCCAAAGAAAGAAGGTGGCAAGATGTTGGGGAGTTAAGGCAATTAATGAAAGAAAGAGGTATATCTAAGGAGAAAGGATGTAGTAGGATAGAAATGAACAATGAGGTGCATGAGTTTTTAATGGCCGATAGGAATCACAAAGAAGCAGATAGGATCTATGAAAAGTTGGATGAGGTGGTTAGTCGATTGAAGATGGTTGGCTATGCACCCAATGCCCATAGTGTTCTGGTTGATTTAGAAGAGGAAGAAAAACGGGAGGTAGTTCTATGGCACAGTGAGAAGTTAGCACTTTGTTATGGGCTCATGAATGGGGGAAAAGATTCATGCATTCGGATAGTCAAGAATCTTAGAGTTTGTGAGGACTGCCATACTTTTATGAAGTTAGTTTCAAAGGTGTATGGCAGGGAGATTGTTTTCAGGGATAGGACAAGGTTCCATCATTATAGAAATGGAGTTTGTTCTTGTAAAGACTATTGGTGACTTTTCTTGATTATTTTTGATCTGCTGTTTGATCCTAAATAGAGAAATTCTGTAATACCTTAAGTCGTTAGGTGCATTAAAAGAACTGTTTGTAATTGTAGATTGTATTTATGAGTAGTGAAAGGCCGAAATGTGATGCAGGTCCAGTAGCAGACTTCTACTAGCCACGATATTAGCCTCATACTATGTAATCCATTCTGTTTTTTCATTATGTTAGCCCATTATATGTAACCCATAGTTGTGGGCCTTGCATGGCCATATATATCTTCCACTGTAACCGCATGTAGACCATGAGATAATTAATCAAAAATCACATCTCCCTCAACGGAGCTGCTCCCAGCGAAATGGCGGCAGATTGGCTGGCAAAATGGAGCTGCTCCCAGCGAAAAGGTTTATTACTACTTAGCAGGCCCCCGCAAGGTTTCCAAAATGTTTTACTGGAGGATATCAAGGGTGTTAGCCACTCCAGATTAATGACTATTGATTAGTTGGGTCTTTGACCCCGTTTTCTCACCAAAAAAAAAAAAATCACATCTCCCTCAACGTCTCTACTCTCTGATCTTTTCTTCCTTTCTACTCCTCCTCTTTCTCTGATTTCTTCTACCTTATTCTTCTTTATCGAACTCCCGTATCAAAATGCAACCGGGGTGCCTGTACAGTTGTACCTAAGCATGTGTTTTTGTTTCCTCTGTCCTGTTGTTATTCCTTGTTTAAAACTGCTTTTAATCTTTTATGCCAAGATTATTCCAGGAATAGCAAGACAAGGGGAAGGGACGCCTATGGAATGGAAAAACATTAGACAGGAAATGAGAGTGATATTTTCAGAGGGAAAATTAATGAACTATCTTGTGATAGAGATCCTACCCATAAGATTGGTGGATTTGGATGGTAGTCTATATTTTTAAGGCACATCCCTTGGTAGCACTGTATGACTCTGGTGTACAATTTGGTGCAAATATTTTGCAACTAGTAACGACATATTTACTCTCATATTATGTCCTCGCCAGATAATACTTTCAAGCCAATTACTATTTGTCCTTTCACTAGCTAGATTCTTTTGATTTCCATTGGTGAAATCAATGACTCATCAATAAAGAAAATTCTAGAGTGCAAAACAAGGGAAATGCTGAAAAGCGAATGAAACATCAAAAAGAAAATGACAATTTGATGTTGTCTATGATAAGGCGAGCTGAAATTGATAGCGTAGCCATAGGGTCTCCGAGAAATTGAAAACAAATTTCACAGTGAAAATTGGCTTCTTCTTTTTTTCTGATTGCGGGTTGAAGAAGCTAGAGGTTTAGAAAGTTTATAAATTTCAGACGTTATATGCATTTCCATGATCATGATCTGTTGAAGTTCCTTAATTAGTTCTCAAGATTCTTGTCATGTTCCATGCTTTTCATCAATTTATACGCACAAGGCACAACTGCCCAAGTCTATAAACCAAAGTAATTTTCAATTCATAGGGCACATGCCATGTTCTAAACTTTGTTGGTGAATGATAATATATGATTGACTTAATGATTGTTATCTCATTCTTTCAGGGACGAATCCAAGCCCTCGACTGAAATTCTCCTTTAATGATGACTTTCTTGTACCAAACACGTTGTGTTATATTGCTGTAGACTATGGAAGAGATGCTCGTCGATGAGGAACCTTATATGATAAGGTAGGCTAAGACTTCTGCTTCTTTGTCACTCTTCCGAAACAACCATTTTTTTATGTTTTTGCCCTGGAATAAATTGTGACATCTGCTTCTTTAGTTCGTTTTACAGAATCTCTTGCAGGAGTTGCCTGTCTTTTATTGATTTGTTTAATTTCTAAGTCTACGGTGCAAAAATATCCAAGCATAACAAGTTAATTTTTCTCATGACAATCTTTCTTAACATAACTTGACACGCCCCCAACAGATGCCACTGGATGATTTGATGCTTGCAATATCAGCACAAACGTTCCACATCTTAAAGACAGAAATAGTTCTGCTCCTCGATGCCTTCATTAGAAAGTAACTGATAATTTATGGTCAAAAAACTGCTAGAAATCACTCTACCTGTTTCTTCTTTCTGCGCATGCCGAGAATCTGATTCGAGATGGCATAGAATTGTAGGCATTTACTGCACCCGTAGAAACCAAGTATATTAATGCCAATGATCAATAAGTAAAGGTTGACCTCTCTATATGTAATCTAACTAATCACATGGAACACGATTAATTAGTGGCGAAATAAGTTGAGGGTGACTGCTTAGGATGCTTAAACTTGGTGATTAAGCAAATGATCTTCACTCCACTGACACTGCAGATCTTCTCCTCTGACATGTTTTCAAGAAACATGTGAAAGTTTTTTTCCTGATGTTACCAAGGGTGATTAATGTTACATCTGTATTAGTAGCAAAAAAAAATGTTACATCTGTAGATTCTGTACACATTGATAGCCTAATGCGGGACCTGTTGCTGCCCACGGGATAGAAAAGTTGTCTTAATCAAAATGAATTTGGTTAGTTTTGCAACTGAAAAGGGAGCTTTTGGTAGACCAAACTTGTAAAGGAGGGAAGGGGAAAGATTTAATCAGATGGCCTACCAAGATCCCACGGTTGTAACTGATGGATTATTTCAGCTCCTTGGTTTTTCTCTTTAAAGTGCTGTTGTTGAATACATAGAACATCTCTAAATGATATGGTACGAGATATAAGGCTTCAAATACAAGGAAAAGCTTAAGAAAAAAAAAATTTAATCTACTTGTTTGATAGATTCCTATGCAAGGCATTGCAATCATTTCTTGGAAACAGTTACTGAGGGATTAGAAGTTTTCATCACCAATTACTGCTTATAGTGGAAAATAACCATAATTTAGAGCAAATAATTGAGCCATATGGGCATAGCGTTTGGTTTAGTCCTTTCTAGTTTAGTGGAAAGCTGACCTTTACGGCTTTATTATAATATGACTAAATATCTAAGTTGGCCCATAAACTTATATTTTTGGATATATTGGCCCATAAACTTTTATTTGGGACAATTGACCCTTCAAACTATTATGTTGGGACAATTACCCCCTTAAACTATTATTTTGGGACAATTAACCCCCCAAAATTATTATTTTGGGACAATTAAACCCTCAAAATTATTATTTAGGGACAAAGTAGCCCTTAATTCAATAGAAATTTCTTTTGAAAATAAAATTTGAGGGGTTAATTGTCCCAAAATGAAAGTTGGAGGGGTTAATTGTCCCAAATAAAAGTTTTGGGGTCAATTTATCCATTTTGGTATAGTTTGAGGGCCAATTTGGATATTTAGCCATTATAATATTGAAAAGCTTAGATTTGTTATTGATTTTCTTTGTCTTTGATAAAAAATTGAGCCAGTTGGGAAAATATCTTCCAGATCAAGAACCAATGGCCTCTGCTCTCCATTGTCAAACTCCTTCTTTAGCCAATAATTTATAAGGCATCAGCATTTCAAAGAAAAACCAGTAACTCTGCTTTCATTTCCCTCATCAGTTCAAAGTCATTTGATGACCTTCAAGTAAACTGACATTATCTAAAGGTAAAAATTGTTCCCATGTCCCAGACCTTAATTTTTTTTTTTCTGAATTCATTCAACCGTTCATTATTCAGCTCATTGGAAGAATATCATAAACAAAAAATGTGATATGTCATTGAGAGAATTAGAATATTTCATGCTGTCCATGGTCAGGATTTTCTTGGGGGGGGGGGGGGGGGGGGGGGTTGTGAAGATACAGGAAATATGAAATGGAACCTCATCGCCTTTGGTTTTGAAAATTGGGAAAAGAGAAATCAAAGTTCAAACCTCTGTTTGCTATGAAACATTGTTATTTGGAGATAAGACAAAGCTTGAATCAAAGTTAAGATCTCGGAAAACATTTTCTCTTCAAACAGGAAAAGGAAAAAATGGGAAAAAATGCATACCATATCAAGTGGGGTTAAAAGAACAGAAAAAGGAACAAAAACAGGAAGAAGCCTCCATTGAAATAACATCTCCTGTACAAGACAAGTTGAGAACTTAGCCAAGAAAAGGCTTAAATATCAATATTATTCCGACCAAGATAAAGGCCTTTCCACTGTTTTTTGACCATATTAGTACAGTTTTGTGCTAGCTGATCTTGTGAACTTCTTAGAAGAAGAAGGTGAATTTGACAACTCTCCCGACCTTCTTCTCAGCATCTGCCTCATACCATCGGCTACTCGAACGGCTGGATTGGATTTGAATTTACCACAAAATGACATGTGAGCGTTGACAGCTTCTTCGACACCAAATTGCTTCTTGCTTCTACTCACTTCATCTCTAACAGCTTCTGAGCATAACCCACATAGCCATTTCCCTTCAAATTTGGCCTTAACATCATTGATATAATCTTGGGTGCAATCCTCTTTCAGTCCACAGCACTCACATCTAACTGATTCAATTTCCATATCTTCTTCTTCTTCCTTTTTTCCTTATTCCTTTTTGTTTCTCCCTTCGCTTGAAGGTTGAGGCAGGACGGACAGGACTTTCTTCTCTCTCTCTTTGGTTTGTTTCCAAGTTTCAAGGGGATAGCAGGAAAATAATAAAACAAAGTGCTGCTACTGGTAGAATGTTTACTTTTATAGTAGTTGGATTTGATTGCAATGATAGAATAGAAAGTGGGCTTTCTTTTCTTTTCTTTCTTTTCTCTTCTCTTGCTCGAGTTTTCTCCCTCTGGATCGATGGTTTTTGTTGGTACAAGAAGTGTAAGAATATGTTAGGTGTTTGCATGAGAGCTTTTATGGTTGGTCTGAGAATACAGGGATACGGGGGCTTTGGAGTTTAGAGTAGGGGAAAGCTTTCCATAATTTACTCCATGTTCTAAGGGACATGAGGCAGTGGAAATTGAGACAAAATGGTCGGAAGGGGGGCCTCAAGATAATGGCCGTTTCTAGCATTTAAAACTCCACCGAGACTGGGTTTTTCTTTTTTTTTTTTTTTATGGTAGTTTTTCTTTTTCCTTTTGCTTGATTGACAGTTACTTTCGGTTAGTTTAAGAGGAAATTGCCTAGCTTTTGCCCTTTGGCTTGAAACTTGACCTGGGTATATTTACTGGCTCACGAGTCATAAACCTCTCCGGCTGAGGCTTGGAACTAATTGGGCTTTGTTTGCTTGGTTACATTCTAAATCCATGGCTTGTCTTCAGGACTGATCAACCATACCATTGCAACAGGGTCAATGTTGCTACCATAATCTGCTGACCAATTTGCCTCAGGTGGTTCAACAGCCAATGATCTATCAGACGATTGTGAAGTTGGCCTTGAGATTGTTAATGATTTTTCTGTTTTATCAAGGCCTGGATTTAGATAAAATAAACTAATCCTTTTCAGCTCTTCTATCTCCCCCTTTGATCCATCTTACACATAATCTCTCAAGTCAAATTAAAGATCTCAAACTTTTTCTTAAGCACAAAGTATCTGATATAAGGTTGTTAGCCTTAAAATGATCTTTTTTTTATTCATTAATTGATGATTGAAATACTTCTATACTATAATTAGTATTCTTTCACTTTCTCATTTCTCACCTTCCCTTCCAGGGGTTCACAGAAGAAGTGGGAACAAGAGGGGGAACTGAAAATAGATAGTTGTTTTGGTTTTATTTTACAAGAACCAGTTGGATCCTGTTTGATTGGTGAAAATACAAATATATATAATTCCATTTGGCCTTAAAGGCAGTTCAAAATTGAATATGACCCAACAGGAAAAATGACAAGATGACCATGAAGTTTGCTTTCTACATTGTCTTGCAATAATGCTAACAACTTTTTGGCATGATTAGAACATTTGAACGTAAGTTTTTTTTCTTCCTTTCAATGGAGAAGGTATGGCCATTTGAAGCGTAGTCAAATTTGATATGCTAATATGCTCCATGTGTTTTGCCCAATCACATCATCTCCTCCAATTTTTCTTCTCATAATTCTTTTTCCCATTCTCTTTGCAACTCCCAATTGCATAAGTCATCCAAGCTTCACCATCAACATCCAAGATTACTCTGTATTTGGTTTATTAGATATAAAATGTCATTCTGATTATATCGAACATATATTTCCGGAATTCTCAAATTTACAGTTTAATATCCCTTATACACTAAATTGATATTGTAACACCCCAATCCCACATTATGAGGATGTGAGAATTATGTGTTCTATATAAGCTAAGACCCAAATCCAATACTATGAGAGGTGTTTTTTGTGTGAGACTAAAATGTGAGTTTTTCAAGTCAAAGCACATGCATATAAAATCGTGAGGCTTTCGGACCAAAATGGACAATATCAGATATTATCTAAACAATTTGGCAAAAAAATTATGAAAAATGCTGTAAAATACAAGATTTTTAATATATAGCATGAATAAGGCGTTCGTAGTAGCTTTCAAGCAGCTTAATGGCGATGAGCAACATTTTCTTTTCCCCCATCTTTGATTCTCGGTTTCAGTTTCCTTCTTTCTTGAAATGATCTCAGCATCATTTGAAGGGACACCATCTACCAATTATTAAATATTGAAAAAAGAAAACTGTCATCTACCAAAGGATGATAGATACTAGTAGGTTTTACATGTATAAATTTTTTGTGGTTGGTTTGAGGCTGCTTTCACCTAAACTCCAGTTTCTAATCATGCTGACTTAATTCGGCAAGAGACTTCTCGAATTGGACATGTGGCTAAGAACAATTAGCCAGTTTTAGGAACCCTTAACTCAGAATTGGACAATCGAATTACTATATAAAGAAATAATTCATCCCAGGCTCAATTATTTTAGTTGGAGTGTATCCATAATTTCTGCAAGAGTGAAAGTACAAAAACCCCCCAAGTAACCTCTCAAGACTTGATCATCAGCTCAATTAGTCACTACGAATTGAGTCAAAGACCACTGTCTGGGGTTGTTTTCAGAAGGTTTGTGCCATAAACAAAGAGCTCAACTTTTCCATAATGCACCAATTATTAATCTTCTAAACAAACCTTAATTAATTATCAGAGTGGAAGTCTTTGTCACTTCTGGTTTTCAGTACAATAAAAATAAAGAAAAGTATTTGGCAATCATAATTACATGTAGTTGCAACCAACCAAGCTGGCTGTCATCTTGCAATACATAGCTTCACAAAGAGAATGTATTCAATAATTCTTTCTTACCAAGCAAACTGAAACTACCCAAAGGACTGGTTATTGAATCAAGAACATGTCCAAATTTATGGTATGGGAAGGGAAGCAATGTCAAGATCAGATGGGTTGCCATTATTATTTACAGGTGAAAAAGAAGTTTCTTACATGCATGATTTAGAGTCAACTAATGTATATAAGTATGCAAAGCATGATTAGCTTTAGCACTCTAAATATCGTCGAAATCGAGAAGCCTAATTCTTGATTACCCACACCACTTTCTTGGATTTGTAAGATCTTATTTTGATGATTAGATGATTTCCCACTCAAGAAAATGGGCAATGGCCCATGTATTGAAAGATTAATTCAATATCCACTACAAGAGGGGCATTAACTCGATTATCATTGCAAGCAAAAAATGTGAGACAAAGGCTCAGCTCAAGCATGCGTTTCTCTCTCGAATTCAGTTCACGTGATCTTTTATCACGATATATGTAATGTAACGCAAGTTTGTTGGGAAAAGGACGTTTAAAGAAAGCTGTTTGACTTTTTTCTTTTTTGCTGAACTAATTGACAGGACATTTTTTTTATAAAAAAGGAGGCACAATTCCAAAAGGTGAAGCGCTTTTTTCATGCTGGCAAGGATTCATTTCATGTGTTGGGAGAAAAATGTCATCCTGAAATTTCAATTTAGCAATGATGCTGTTGTTTAGCCAGTTTTCAAGCAAATTATACTACAAGACTTGATAAATATTGAACTCAGCAATGTGCCGAAGAATCCTACACATGGAGGGTGGTTACAGTGATCCAATTTGATTTGACATTGTTGGGCAATACAAGATCTTGGATGTGGCCCAAGATTTCTGTAATACTCTTTTGCATGTCTATCAAATTGTAGGATTAACTTTTGCTAATCATAGTTTAGCCATACATGCATCCTCCCCTTCCCCGCCTACCCCAATTTACACCGATCAGTTGACTTCTTACTCGTGCTTGTATAAGGATTGGACGGCCTAGGCCAAGGCCTGCCTCAGTCATGGTTCAATCGTTTAGTTCATAGGGGGACAACCGGACAAGTAAGCATACTTTTCGGCTTTTATTTATCATGCTTGATTGTTTTCTCATTAGGCTCATAACCCTAAAAAATTAGAGTTCATTGTTTATCAAGTAACTAATTAACCAGGTGAAGACAAATTGGCAAGTTGATTTTCCAAGGATGAACAGAGTCTGGTTATGAATATCATAAATGTTTTCTGTTTGAAACAATAAATAAGTATTGGGCAAACTGGTTATTCCTGAGACCCCATCTTTGTTAAGTTAAGCCATCGGGCTAGCTAGCAGGCGACATAGTCCTGACCCCATGTGAACTCCAAAACTGCAGTCAAATATTGTCCTTAATATGAAGAAAGGAAAGTTATAAGATGCTATATATATTATTTTACAGGTCCACAGACAAAGCCATGGTCAAGGCATGTGGGGTTGCTCAGGCTGAATCCACACCCCCTTAAAGCCATGGCCCCGTTTAGTTGGGTCACTGTCAAAGCACCCTCAACATTCGAGTAATTGCCCGGTAGATGTCCAGCAATTCCAATGGCCACCTTAGCTTTTCTAATCACTGTCTTTCCCTGTAAGACTTGAGTAATATTTTGGCCAAAACCATGTCTGAAACTAGAAGGAGAGTACAAAGCTTTGGCTGAAATTTGGAAAGGATCATGTTCATTACTTGAATTAAATTTTGTTCGCATTTTATTTTTCCTTTTTGGGTATATCCAACTATATCATCAGCCTGCAGGCTTAGCCTTTCATCACCATTTTGAGACGCTTTTAGAAGGTAAAAGTCTCCGTGTTCTCATTGAAAACTTGTTCTTCCCTGTCATCGGCCTAATTGTACTTATAATTCGGAATACCAAAATTAGACATTTATCTTGATGGGAACTGTAACCAGAAAATTCAGTTCTTTCTTACAACTTAAAATAGAATCTAACAGATCATGCATACTATGATCACTTGAATTCAAGTTAATTAATCGAATCCAAGACCGGCTTAGCAGCTCATGGGTAATACTTGAAACCAAGCCGAGCGAGCCATGTTAGAAAGTTGGAAAAGTTAGAATACAAGAATTCACCTGGTTTTAGTCTTTGTCGGGTGAATCTTTTATATTCCTATGTCATTTTGTTCTGTTTTTTGTGATGATGTTTTAGTTATTAGAGCCATATCTCGTTCTTGAGAAAAGTTTTGTCTTGAAGTCTTGTTCTGCATGATCATTTTTCCTACTCTGGGTTTTAGCTCTATATCCATTGGCACAGAGAGAGAGAGTCAATGATTTTCACATGGGGTTTGTTTGTTTGGTTATGTTAAAACAATAGAGTGGGAGGTTGAGTTTGTTAAGAAAAATAAAATTTTTAAAAATAAATAAAACTTTAATGCTTTTCACATGGCTATCCACATGCATGCCCTTGCCCTTTCTTCCAATCAAGGATTCTTTTCTCTCCCCGAACCTAACTAATTCCATATTTAGTTTTCACTGCCTAATCAGTCTTTTGGCGCTTGCAACTCAATTTCTAGCTTGGGATTTTCTTTAATCATTTTCTGCTAAAAAAAGTAAAAATCTGTCCCTAAGTTGATGTGCTTATTGCTTGATTAATTATAGCTTAAAACTCGTATTACTCATCATTAGTACTCTCTGATTTCCCTGGCTTCATTATCATCACATTGTTGTCGTATATATAATTGTTTTGCTTCATTCTAGATAATGATCATACACATCCAAAATCATAATAAGAATCACTTCAAGAACATTAATTTCTTCTTCAAATAGCCAAAAGGAAGAAAGAAAGAAGTCTATTTTTTTAGCAGAACTTTAACAGGGCTTATGTAGCTAAGGGAGTGAAAAAATCTAAGGATTTTTTTGGTAAAGTAAATGCGATTTCCTCTTAGATATTTTGGATAAGTGAGTGAATTGAATTCATTCATCCCAAAGAAGCAGAGATTATATAAATAGAGGAATCAACATGCATGCAGACCTAGAAGCTAGCATTTCAGATAAGAAAACTGGAATTTAATTAACTTCAGTAGGAACGTTAGGGTTTTGGTTCATTGAGCACTATAATAAAACAGCTGCCGCCTGCAAACTGATCCAAAACAATTGTTCCTCTCCACTCACAAAAACTGTGGATTCTTTGAGAAGGAAAGTTTAAAATAGAAACAAATTTGGACCCACTAGCCTCAATTTTCTGAAAATTATTTTTTCTGAAACTGTGATCATTATTGGCTATGAAAACTGTTGCTTTTTGTTGTGTATATTGTGGAAGTGGGGTATTCATTTGGTTTCAGAATTATTTTAAGTTTTATTGACCTTTTTCTATTAAATAGGCTTCAATCATTTCTGACCTAACAACTATTTCAGCTTCAACTCCCAAGTTCCAACTCGTCTGCCTTCCGTCTAAGAACGAAGGACCAACTTTTTGGGATGTTGTCTTTGCTGTCTGAGCAATGAAGAATCCCTTTTTCAGTCCCCAGTTAGCAATTATTGAACAATGAAGTATCTAATCTGCCAATTCCCACGTCGTCGACCTGAACAATCTTACTTTTCCTTTGTGAAATCAGCCGAAAACATGGAAGTAATGTGCTGCTGCAGATTCAATGCAGGATGCCATAGATTTGCTTCATCGGCCATGGCTTCGAATTTGGTTTTCTAATTTTAGACAGTGCAGACTTTCCAAGAAATCTCTGTACGATAGTAAGTAAAAACAATCTGATATGATGGCCTAGCTGGCCAATCAAGGACTTTTCATAGAACTCAATCCTTAGATTATGAATTTGATAATTCTTTTAATTCAATCAATAGGGTCCTCATAGATTGATTTGCAACTGTATAATAATTCATTATCTTATAGAGAATTGCTAGCTGACCCGCCAAAACACAGCCAGTCTGATTGCCTGCTTGACGTGGCGCATGACATGGCATTTTGCTGGTTCCACTTTATAATGTTAACTTATTCTCCGTTACCTAACATCAACTAAAGTTACTCTCCATTCTTGTTTTTCTTTTCAAATAATCTCGAAAGTTAAGAAAACAAATAGGTGAAAAGATATAGATGTGCCACGTCAGACGGATAGTCTAACTTCGACTTGCGAAGGGTCGAGGAGTATCCTTGTATCTTATCTTATATTATCCTTTCTATAATTTCTCTAAAAATTGATGGATAAGATTGTATCCAATCTCAGTTTTTAAATTGCAAGAAAATTTGAAAGATACACTTTGAAACATACACATGAACTCCAACAACACATTTTGAAAGATTGTCTCAATGGGTTAGATTAATTCTTCGAAGATTAGGCTTTAGAACAAGTGGAAAACCTATTTACTTAGATTTTTTGTCTGAAAAGAAAAAGGTCGTAAAAGAACAATACTTTTTGGTGTTTAGTTTAGACTCCAGACAGAAACAGAGGGCGTGACAAAACAAATTACCAAGGATAAAGATTTGTAGGACAACCCCATGTGTTCTGAACAAGTCAGCATGCCGCAATTGGAACATTGTCCTTTCCACTTCAACTGTTGTTGTCAGCTTGGTTTGCTGGGCCTGGGATGGGGGGGGGGGGGGGGGGCGGGGGTTTTGGCTATACTGTAGCCTGAGATTAGAGCTGCTTAAGGGCCGGATTATCCGTCCGAACCTGAAAGTCTGCCCAAAAAATGGGAGGATTTCGACAATATTATAGGGCCCAAATTTCGAGCCTTGGACAAAAGATGAAGTCCATTTTTAAAATGGGTCTGACCTTGGATACAACTTTAAAGCTCGAGCCCGGCCTGGACTTTCATATAATATAGTTTTTATATTTTTTATTTTTAGAAATGTTAAATATGTATATAAGATTATTATTTTAAATATTACACTTTAGATATATTTTTAATAAAAAATATAATCCTAAATAATTATAAAGATTATTCTATAATTTTTATTTATTCTTAAAGAAAATAATGTTATAATTTTTTTTTAATTTTTATTTAAGGCAAAAAAAATTTGAACAGTTTTTTGTTTGGAACTTGAACAAACATATTAAAATATGTGCGGGTCTTAGACATAACCTCAAGCCCGAATTATCGGGCCGGGTCGGGCCTGGACAAGACAACCTCTTATTTTTCTTAAACCAAAGCCCGGCCCGACCCATGAGCACCTCTACATGAGACACGAACATGGAGCGTCCAACCTACGTTGGCTTTAAGGCAATCGAACACCAAATTGCTTATGGAATATGGAGCTCTTCTACTTCTTTTCTGGATAAATTTAAGGGAATTTCGGATCCAAATAAGCTTTTCAAACAATTTAACTAAAAACTGCGGAGTCTTGCTAATTACAGCCGAAAATTGAAGAACAATCCAATGCATTAGTCACAAGTCATTTCAATCAAGCAAAGCATGAGCTTTGAATGAGTTTCGTAATATTTACGGAGTAGTCTTCCTCTTTCTCTAACTTTGTGTTCTAAACTGTGAAACCTATAGTCGAACAAAAGGCTAAAACATTTTGGGAAGGAAGTGTAAAAATTATTCGTGGAAGAGGATTGGAATATCATTGAGACTTGGACAATGAGGCAAACAACCAGAATTCAATTAGATTTCATCTCAATATCTACATCCTCCTTTGAAACAGTGTCCGAATCATCCTTAGGAAGGAGGCCAAGTAGAGGCAAAGGCAACAATGAACTGAGATTGCAGAGGATTATCAAGGTGACTAAGTTATCGAATTTATCCTTTGTTACACCAAATATCTGCGTCAGACCAGCACCTATCAGGCCCCCGACCACACTGCCTCCATTTGATATGGACATTAGAGTCGCAAAAAGTGTCGCTTCCATCCCTTCTGGACATAATTTTGCTGCAAGTACAAGAACGGGCATGAAAGAAGCCTGCATCAATATCAAGTGCAGACAAAGTCAGCAGCAGAACATGAAATTAAGTAAATAGAAAGAGTTGAGCAGAGATGCATGCTACAAAGAGATCATGAGGCCATGTTTATCATATGAGTATCTTAGTATAGTAGACATCATAAGCCTTGCGTAGCTCGATGAAAAGGGCTCCCAAAAATTGTAAAAGAAACAGGGCTCCCAAAAATTGTAAAAAAGAAACAGAGCACAAAGAAGTTTCTTTAATTTTATATCTTGTTATTTAAGAAACTTAGAAGGAAACTTATACCACACAGTAACTCAAAGAAGTCCTATCAACTTCACCCGGTATTCTCGAGACTCCAGCCTGTCCAACAACAAATAGTTGTTGCCATAGGCAGATATCATTTGTCTCTACAGTCTACTCCCTATTATAGATTATAGCAAATCAGAAGAAGTAAACCAAAATTACCTGAGCAAGAACAGTTAGAATCAAGGAATCCCCAATTGCAAACCACTCATCACTTATTCCAAACTGCCGGTTCAATCCAGTAACAAGGAAAACCTAAGCAAAGATGACAATAAAATGCTTATATAAAATGCCTATCATCAGAATAAGCAAAAACTCTTAAAATAACTTTAACCAAAAGTATATGAATATCAAAGCACAAACCTGAGTCATTCCAAGAGCTGTACCAGTGATTGTTGTGGCAAGAAAAATCTTTCGCAATGGTACATTCTTTAGAAATCCATTATAAAGTCCAACTCCAACCAATGAAGCAACCGAAGTAACAAGCTTGACACGTCCTAGAAATTCTGGGGTGAAACCAAGTTTATTTGTGCTGAAATGAAAAGAACCATTTCCTTGCAGATATGAAACAAATTATGAGAAAAATCAAGGGAAAAGAAAGACTCTTAAAAAGTAAAGAACTTACGTGAAGTAAAACATGGCCGACTCTGACTGTGGTGTTGCCTGCCACAAGAAAATAAAAACTGTCGGAAGGAATACATTAGGCTGTCTGATAGCATTCCACAACTGAATAATACACTCTTTGGCGCTTTCAAGGAAGCTAGGATTGCCCAAAAGGACATTCTGCACCCTTGATGAACCAAGAAAACGCTGTTCTTGTACAAGAACGGCAACAGCAGATGTTATCAAAGGTAGCAATGCCGTGACACCAAAAACAAACCTGAGACATTGAATTGGTAACAATATGGTTAGCAGGAATATCATTTTTCCTTGCAAATCATATCCATAAAAAAATCCACTTAACTACCTTACACCATAAGCATCCACTAGAGAGCCACTAAAATAGGAGCTCACAATTCCACCAAAAGCTGAAGATCCCCAGCAAAGAGACTGAAGAGATCCTGACATGCTTTGTGACTCCCCACGAGCCCTCTCCACAACCATGGAATCTACAACCTACACCATGCATTAGCTTCCAACATAATTTCAGAAATATAACTAGAACATGAATACGATAACACCCAAACAAAAAATTTTTAAGACTAAGAACTAAAATGCTTCTGAGAGTATTGTAGCATGCGCATGCTCATGCAGTCTTCTTTTTTCCGTGACCGAAGCTCATGCAGTAATGTTTCAGTAATTTTAAGGATTATATTTACACTTCAAATATGAGCCAAGCATGCACAAAAGCCGCCTCAAAACTTGTAAATCAATTAACTTGCTGTTTTATTCCCAAGCACACCATAGTTCATGATTAAGTTACAAAATATTGGCAAAACCATTATGCAATACTTCTCCTGTAAAGTTGGGTGTACAGAAAGCTTGGACTTGAAGTGTAACCAGATAGGACTACACGACAAAATTATCATGGGAAACATGCATCACAAGAAAAGTGAAGCTATAAGAAACAATAGAATTCTAAGCTTCCCTCGAAAGTAATAGGCATCTTTAAGTGAATAACTTAAAAACATTTCTGCAAAGCAGCAGTCACTTACAACATCAGAGAAGGCAACAGAAAGAGATCCAAGAAGTATGCAGAATGCAGCACTATACTTGCTGTCAACAAACGAGGCCATCAAACTCCACGAGAGAGCACCAAGAAGCCCTGATAGAACCAAGTATGACCTTCTCCGATAACCAAACAGAGGGATTGAATCACTGCAACAACAGAGAGTTGGCACAAAGCAAATCCAGAAACAAAATAAATACTTCAAAATTATTCAAAGATGAACAGAAACAGGAAGAGCTAATAACAGAATCGCACCTAATAAAACCATAAAGTGGCTTCACAAGCCACGGCAGTGCAGAAAAACCAGATATCACAGCTGTCTAGTCAACCATGTATAACTTGTCAGTCCTTAAGATATTAAGAGAAATATGCAAAAATGCAATGCAAACTCATTAAAATGCTCTTCTCAAGCTGCCTTATCAGATTAAGCTTATTCTTTGACATGGTAGTAGAGCCAAATAGTCCAAGTGAAACCTCAACATTTCTTTTTTTTTTAAAAAAAAAACCCAGCCATCACAAGTAGACTTTAGGACATCAAGTTAAAGCTGCATTATGAAATATAATTTCAAAAAGACAAAAACTACAAATGCTACCTTGTTTGGAACACAAATTCTCTGAATTCACTTTATAAAACAATTTATTAGTATTAGAATTATCGTTGCACTTGAGTGTTCCACAAAGCAGATGGAACAAAATGCATACCATACTTTATTATAAAATAAACCCATGACTAAAACGTAAAACTGATTCTACCATCATTATTTCATATGAATAATATAAAAGCATGCATTTTGTTATCGAACTAATCAAATAAAGGCTAACTTAACTTAAAACAAGAGCTAAGTTATCAAATTATCAACGAAAACAGCTTGAAAATCAAGGAAAAGAAAAAAGAAAATTACTTCTGCAGGATCAAGATGCAAATCATCCTTCAAGTAAAAACTAACAGCAAGCCTCGAAAGGCCTAGAACGCCTTGAACGAAATACACCATAGCAACTGCCACATTGTCCGGCGACAAATCGACGCCGAAGCATTTCAATCTGCCGCTGCCGCTGTATCTATTCTTCTTCCTCGAGCTCCCGCTCGAACTCGTCGAAGTACTTGTCTCTCGTACCATCTCCGTAGCTAAAGCGTCTCCATTTCCAGCACCTTGAAACCAAACAGCTCAAATTAAGCTGAAATTCTTCTCTTTTATTTTAGAGAGAAAAGAAACTTACTATTTCTGGAATCTAGAAAGGGCTCGAGTTCTCTGGGGGAGATAGGGACGGTAACGGACATATCGTTTCTTTTCCGGCGATGTTTTCGGCGACTCCTGCGACGTTGGGAGACGGCAACGGCAGCGATCGGCCTACGGTGACGGATTTGCTGGTGAAAGGAGACTTGGAGCGGAGGAGAGGAGAGGAATGACAAAATGGGTTTTTGGGAGGGTAAGATTGAGATTGAGGGGCGAAGATGTGGAGCCATTACTTTAGGCGTTTCTTAATTTTTTAATTAAAGCATTAAAGTTTAGAGGAATTGTTCTGTATCAAATTACAAAACTATCCTTCTAAAATCCAAAGGTCTTTTTCTGTTGATGAATGAATTTTAGGGACCTTGTCACGACCTTGTTAAGCTTTTATCTGCTTTGGTGTAAGCCTTTGTTGCCAAAAGTTTTTGTAGGGAGGAAAATGAGTCAATGAAATTATGGTAGATATTTTAACCAAAAAAAAGAAATTATGGTTGATATTCAGCCAAACATGGGCTTGCTGCCTTCATGGTTTAGCCCAAATAGTCCAAATCATTTGGGCCAACTTGTTTTGTGGCTGAAATGATTTGGGCTGGACCATAATTTTTACTATGAAGGAAAGCAATGAAAGAATTAATTCATCACAATTCTCTTTCACAATGAAAACAACTTCCTATATTGACGGAACAAAATATTCCCTCTCAACTCTCAAGAGAAATTAGGAAGGGAAAAGAAAAAATACCATGCGTGCGTAGATAGTGTAGATTAAGAGCGGAAGGGGAAACAGAAGAAAAAGGTTGATTCTAATGTGGAAATGGTCCCAAATTCAGTTGTGTTATTTACGCCCAGGTGCCTCCCTGTGCAGACTGCTGTGCCTGTGCTGCTTCTATTCTTAAAACGCTCTGCTTCGCACATGGCTACTAGACAAGCCGATGGAACCGCCATAGTGAAACAGGTTGGTGGTGGGCACGGCAGTAGGTCCCCATTGTCCTTCATCACTTTCATAACTTTGGGTCATCTGTGTTGGACCCAAGTTCTCTTTCCCTATGAAAGTTTCACTTCTGAGTGTTACAGGTGCAGTGACATGGGGCATCCGTCAACTGCAAGTTTCGATCCCAACAGCAACTAAACCACCCATAGCTGATCAATATGGAGTTTGTGGCTGGCTGGCTGCTAAGGGTCTTGCTTGCCAAGGCGTAAATAGTCTTAAAATCTGAGTCTCACCATAAATGCCGATGTTTTGCCACTTTTTCATTTAAGGGTCTCACTTAAGTATATTAATTTTCAACTTACCAATTCCTAACCACATGAAACGAATAATTTTGACTAAAGAGCATACAAATTTGGAATGTCAAGTTTCTTTTAAAGCCTTTTACTCAGCTAAACTTGTACAAATTGACATTTCATTCCCTTTCAGTGCTCACACGAGCGAATTATGCATAATAATTGATCTAAAGTTCCAACCGAAAAGATTAAAATAATGTTAAAGATCCGAAATTTATATGGGCAATCTTCCTTCCCCGGAAGCAACTATTTTTCCTCCCCTTGGGCGGCCCACCTGAAAGTAGGGTGAGGGGCTATAAGTCAAAGTCTCACAGCCTGATTATTTTGATTTGTTTAAGTACTGTTTAGTATCATGAGGAATTATTCCCTTGAATTATTCACTAACCTGCTCCTTGAAAATGGTTAGACTTGCGTCAGGGTTCTATAAAATACAACAGAATTCTCTGCATAATCTATTAAACAAAGCTGAAATAATGAAAATGAGCCGGGGAAGAAGGACGACGACAGAAGAAAGAAAAGAAAAGAATCTACTTCAGTTGAAGTCATTGGCTCTTAGTGCCTAATCAAAAGATTGATTAGTGGATAAAAATAAGCAAAGATAATAGTATATGCTTTAAGTCGCAAATCAAAAGGGTCATCATTGCCCATTTGCCACCAACTTTGAAAACCAAAACCTGTGGACGAAAAACCCAATACCAGAGCCTGTTACTCCCTCCACCTCTACAGGGAGATGTGAGGAGTAAATCAAGGTTCAGTTTAAAACATCTAAGCAGATTGAACTGTCCAGGATATATATTCCTGTATTTTTTTTTCCTTTCACCAGTAGCCTAATCTGCTGAAGGAGTAGTACTAGAAATGTTTATGACTGTATATAATCATAAGTTGTGGAGTTGGTTTACTTTTTCTTGGGTGGCTCTTCGAAGGAAAGAAAAAGACTGATGAAGATCGAAACTACTGTCAAGAACAAGTCCCAAAGACATCATCAGGTTCCATTTGATCTATTCCTTCCTCTAGCATCATCTCTTGGTACCGGCATTCTCTGCTGCAGAATGCTTTCTCGCCTCTGAAACAGAACAGAGCAATCAGACTCTAGATTTTGATATGGATTTGGATTGATAACACATGAAACCAAACTCAATATACCTGTCCTGAAATAGATGAAGCTAGAAAGCAGAAAGTTGAATTAAAAGAACAACAAAAATTCAAATCAAGGTCGATATATTGATCGATTGAAGTTGGAACAGAATTACAAAATAGAAAATTGAAACTACAGCAAAAATATGAAGATCAACAAAGAGAAGACAGAGTAAGGCTAATACCAGAAACAGCAAATCATTTCAGAAGAGAAGAGAGCAAAAAACCATTCCTGAAAACGAAAACTTGAGGCTAACCTGTACATGTAAATGTCTTTTCCCTGACCAAGATTCTTCTTGCAAGTGTAACAGAAGCTGAGAAAACTCTCTGATTGGTAACTCAATCTATCCCCCAAAAATCCATTCTCCCTCTTCAAAGAAGAGAATCCAACAACCCCACAACAGCTCTCCACAATGCAATTGTCAAAAATATGGGTGGTTCTTGGATTAGGCCCATGAGAAATTACACAAGTGTAATCTTCCGAGAGTTCCATTTCAGTAGCTGAGAGACTCCCAGTGAAGACCCTAGGAGAATTCAAGGTCTCAATGCTTTTCCTCACAGGAGAAGGAGACAGGCCAGAAGAAAATGAACTCAATTGAGAATTTCTTGTCTTGATACCAAACTCAGGAGGTGTTCTAGGAGATTCTGCCGGAGAATAAACAGGAGGCGGCAGAGATGGAATTTGGATCCTAAGTTGTGAACCAAAAAGGACAGGTTTTGACAAGTTGGGATCAAAATCATCATCTTTGAGAGCATCAACAATGGCCAAACCAACCCCTCTAGTGTCAAGCTTGTGTCTAGTTTCAGGTTCCGGGGTTTTGGGGGTGCTTACTTCAGACCAAAAAGGGTTTTTGAGAGCGGAAAGAGGTTTGCTATCAAGTATAGAAGTTGGGCTCATAACAGCCTCAGTATTATCAGTAAAGACTTTTAAAGTAAAACCAGTGAACAACCTAGGGAATGAAGTGGGCTTCTTTTGCTGCTTGTTGTCTGCAGGAGATGGTAGAGTAGTGCCACAGTCTGCCATCATTAGAAATCCAAAATCTAAGTCTTTGCTTGCTGATTCTTGCTCTTGAATCTTGATCTCTTCTAGCGCATCAATTGAAAATTTATTGTTTTTGAACTGTTAACGATGGAAAAGAAATCCTATTTTAAGATTTTAAGAAAACTAATCAAAATATTACATAGAGAAAAACAATTTAACAGAGGAGAAGAACGAGAGAGGAATCCACCTGAAAAGGTTTGGTTTACCCAAAATCTGCTATTGACTGAAAGAATTAACCTTTCAAGGCAACTTTAAGCTTCAAAGATAAGAAAAAGGAGAGATTTTATTTTTCTCCTCTTTTGAGGTTAATATTAGAGAATGAGGAAAACAAGGGCAACATGAACAGAGTCAAAACCACCATCTTTACAAAACCCAGAAACCAGAAAAGAAAACCAAAGGCCCCATGAAACACCTTCTCCTTCTCTCTATGCTAGAACTCTGTGGCTTCCATTTCTGGCCAGTTAATTACAAACCATGAAAAAGAACCCAAAAAGAAAAGGAAATAAAGAAGAAAGATTTCACTTTATCTCCCTTATTTCTCGGCTATTGCTGCCTCAATTTCTCAGTAAGAATCTCTCTAGGTAAGAGACTTCAGAACAGACATGCATAGCGACCCTCACGGGTCATCATCAAAGAGACCAGACGTGCAATGAATCAGAAGAAAGAAGGATTTGTATTTTTGTTCCCTGTATTAAAGCTTTCTTTTTTGGCTTTGCTTTTGCTTCTTCCTTTTCTTTTTTTTTTTCCCCTTTTCCACCTTTTATCTCCTCTCTCAATGCAGTCCAAAACTCCAAAAATTTGGTTTTTTTCAATATTATATCACAATAAAAGATTCAATAGATGTAGACAAAACCCCTTCACCTTAAAACCCCAAAAAGATAAATACAAAAACACATTTATTACCTAAAGGGAAAAAAAAAAAACAAAAGAGAAAAAAGAACCCAACAAGAAAACAAAAAGACCAGTGAACTCTGAACAGTGAGGTGATCAGTTTTTTCTCTTCCCTTTCTCTTTTTCTTCAGTGGTTTTATCTTTTCATTACAGTTTCTCCATCATCAGTGCTGAAAAATTAGCATGGAATTGCAGAGTAGAGACAGAGAAAAAGAGAAAAAGAAACTGAGAGAGAGAAGCCAAACGAAACAAATAAAGAAGAGAAAGCCTTTTTGTTAAAATGGAGTTGTTGGGGTAAATATAAAGACGCGTGTGCATGGGAATCAGCAGTTTTTGGCTAAAACCACACCTCGACCGCTGTCTCCTAATATGGAAGGTTTTTTCACGTCATTTCTGTTTTTCCTTTCTTTTGCTTTCTTTGATTATTGATCCTTCTGCTTTCTGCTGCTTTCTTCTACAACTACCACTGATGATGATTTTCTTCAGTGGAATTTCGATTTCAACTCTTTTAACTCTCTTATTATTCACTTCTCAGCTTCTCTTCTGTTCTCTCTGTTTTTCTCTTGGCATCGTCCAAGGGGCTGCCTTCCTCATTATAAAAGCACAGGCCACAGAGCTTTCAAAGCTGATGGGACTGCCCAACCGGACATTATTAGCTTTAACCGAACAAAGCATCGTGTTTAAGCTTAACCTGGAGTTTTACTTTGCTTTGGCTTGACTTGGCTCGTTTTCTTGGCTTTGCAATTTGGATTTCCTTGTTTTAAAAAAATAAAAATTATTTAATTGGAATTGGAATAGAATTTTGTTGATTTAAAAAAAGAAAAATTGCCAAATATATCTTTGGTTGTTGAGTCATGAGCGTTGGAAACATATTGGTAAAGAGTTTTTACATTTTTTTTCTTTGTTTGGTTCTTTGGAAATGGAAAGTGATTAGTATGAGACAGTGATGGGTTTTAACTTTTAAGTTTAAATGCTAAAATAATACTATTATATTGTCTAAAAAATGACTATATGACTATATTAGTATATTGATAAAACTATATTATTATTTATTTTTCATTTGTCATTATCAATGTCATTAGTATAATGTAAGGTCAGCAAGCATTGTATAAGTTCCAAATTACAAGAAATAGACTTCCCCTATTAATCCGACAAACCATGATTTAAGAGGTTAAGAAATCATGTAAAGATACGGATTCTATCGGAGTAGATAAAAGAAAATTAAGAAAAATGGATTTTATATCATGATAATTAAATTTTTCAAAAAATTGAATTCCAATATTATTTCCCTAGCCCAAATTTTAATGAGCTTAGCCGATAAAATGATCAGACTTAAATCAAATCAAATATTAGTAAAACTTAGACCAATTGTGAAGTGGAAATTTTGAACCCGCAGCCATCAAGTTGAACCCTTCGGCCTTCGTCAGTGTCTGGGTGGGCCCCTTCGTCATTTTTTCTCTTTGGACCATGGTCGGCTTTGGAAAAAGAAATAATGTTACAATTTATATACTAGGAAAAAGAAAAAAAAATCACGGACCGTCTTGTAGACCCATCATCATCATAATCAAGGCCCCCAATGGGCCTAGTAGTGGACCCTACAGAACTCCCAGTTCGATGCCCGGATTCCTGACCCATGCATCACCTGATTCAATTTATATGTCTTGATAAATTGGCAGTAACAGTTTAATATACTGTCTCTCCTAAAATAATTGTTATTTTAAGAATTTTTTTTATTTTAAAATATTTATTATTTTTATAAAATTAATGTAATATTATTGTAATTTTTTAAAATTATCATTGTTATTAAATATATGTCTCATCTACTTTTTCTTTTGATCATAAATAAGAAAAAATAAAAAATGAATAATATAGAAAAGTAAATAAAAAATACATAAAACTTAACAAAAAAAACTAACTTTTTTTATCTTGTAAATCAGTTAAAAATGATAATTATTTTGAAATAGAGGGAGTAATTTTAGCTAATTATTATATTTGTGAATTTGAATTGGTTTTACTAAAATGTCCATATGAAATGATAAATGGATTTTAACATCAAGGGCACAGTTGGGAATTGGGATTGGGAAGAATCTTGGAGGGACCCTCTGGAGAATGATGGTGTCCCAGTCCAGAGAGGGTTAAATAATGGGGTGGCGTGTGTGATCAAATCAGAGTTACCAAAACCAGAGACCTTGATTCTCCCAACCAGGCAACATCTCTCTCCCTCCTGGGTCGAGGCTCAAAGTTTATAGAATTCAATATCTATGGATATATCTATATTGTGATATATCTATTAAAATTTTTTTCTCCAGATATCTGTTGATATATTTATATATTCGTAATATATTTACGACATTTTATTTATCCGTAAAAATTTGTAGTACATTACAAAAAATTTGTTTGTTAAATTTTTGCAATTCGGCTCGAAGAGTAATTTGATCCAAAATATTCGGGATCTTGATCCGAATGGAGAATTGCTTAAGATCTTTGCTGAAAGTAGAAGGCTCGGGCTTAAGACATATAATTTAATCACTATATTGCATTCATGAACTTTTTAAGTCAAATTTAATGTTGATATCCTAAAGATTGAAAAAGTAGACTTTGGAAATTATCTTTGTTGCATTGGCTATTTTTTTTTTGGTCGGAGTTGCATTAGCTATTTGGTTGACTTACAATTACGTAACGGTAAATTTTAGTGAATGTAACATTAAATTTGAATAATATATTGGGATAAGAGAAAAATAGAGTACTTTGTAAACTAGTATTTTATATGTTTCTTTCTTGTACTAATATCTTTTTTAGGATTAGTTTAAAGAATATTTGTGAACTCCAATCTCAATCTAATATAGTATTGAACTCCCAATAGATAAATTTTTGTGAAATTAAATTTTTTCTAAGTCTGATTTGGAGAAATTAATCAATACTAAATTAAACATGTGGTAAGAATTGAAATTTAAGGAAATGAAGAAGAGTAAAATTGATAATTTTGTCAAGTAGTATAAATAGGTCAAATAGTGCAAGGAAGAATTATTCCTTCTTCCTTTCCTTTCTCGATTCTTTCTTCATCCTTTTCCATTAAATTTCAAACTTCATTTCTTTTTCAATTCTTAACGGATCGGAGCAAATAAATACTCTATCTTGCATAACTTTTCGAGATCTATCAAATGTTGGTGGCTATTAGTGTTGAAACTTGGTGAATTGAGCTCAATCTTAAGCTAAAAGTTTCGACTTTTTTTGGAAATTTGGAGAATTATTGGCAACAACCTCTTGAGCTAAGTAAGTGTGTTATTTTAACCCGTCTTAGCTCTCAATTAAAGTAAATTGCATGTTGATTCAGGTATTTGATGGCTTTGTAAGCTTAAAAGTATGTTATGAAATTTCTGCAATTGTTGTGAAATTTTGGGCTCTCTGCTTTCGTGAATTTTGTTTGGGCAAACGGTCTCCATTTGCCATGAAGATGAGTATCCTCTTTTTCAATGGATTAGGGTTGTACATTTAGAGGGTCATGAAAGGAAACCTAATCTAGAAATTAGCATTTGTGCTCAAGAATATAGGATTGATGTTGATAAAGTCTTATCTGAAGAGGTAGGCTTGGACTCTTCATCAGATGAAACCATCGGTCCTTCATCTGGATTTGAAGGTCATGCAAGAAACCAAGATGATGATGATGATGATGATGGTGATGATGATGATGATGATATGATGGAACCAAAGAAAGGACTACAACAACAGGGACTGAAGGTGGGGGTGGCCAAAGAGGAACAGAAAATGTTACAATGTATGATCCTTGATGTGAAAGTGATTATTATAGAGCTATAAGTCCGTTTACATGCGAAACAACTTTCACACATGCTACCCAAGATGAGGACCATAAGTCTCACAAAGCTAGGTATGGAGCAAAAGGTAAAAAAGGGAAGAGAGGTATAAATAGTCTCGCTGATGATTTTGGCTCTATGAGTATAACCACAGAACAAAGTTCAGTTGGTTATAATACACCGATGGATTTATATTCTGAAAATTGGTCTAATGGTAGATATGGGGAATATTATCACGGGGCACCATATTCATCTAGTCAGTATCCATCATATTATTCCCTTGAACAATAGCCTTCTTATGATTGTCAACCAGCACAGCCAGCACAACCAGCAAACCACTGGTGGAATATAGTCAGTTCCCCCCCCCCCATTAAATATCTTCTGCAAGCTAGTTCAACTGAATATTTTACTCATGTACAGAATTATGTAAATAATTATACAAAACTTATAAGTTGGCCTGAATATTGTGTCTTAATTCAACTTAGGGCTAAAAGGCAGGTTAATTTTGAGCCTCCAAGGACTTCAATGTAGTATTAAATATTGTCAATTTGATGAACTTTGTAATATTTGATGTTGTTGCATATATATATTTTTATAAATATGATTGATAGTCTTATCTTTATTATATTTCATATATTTTTACCGATTTGAATATTTACTAACACATTAATTCTATGTTTAAATATACTTTAATTAAGATGTTTTAACTCTAAAATATGTAAAAATATGTAAATAAACAAATGTTGAAATTTCATTTCAAAATTTCAATATTTACTATAAATATCCGTGATTTTTTCTCATTTTTTATCACTTTTTTACTATATCAATATATCGATCGATATATCCGTCGATATATCCTTAATTTTGAAGGTGCGATATCGATATGGATATCGATATTGAATTCCTTGCTCAAGCTCAAGCAACAGAAGGGTGGAGGGACCCTTTTTTTCTTTAGTTTTTGGCTATTTTTGACAATCTTTTAGGCATTAAGTTTCTTTTTCAAACCAGGTTCAAGGAGGTAAGCCCTCAAACTTCCTCAAGGTGACATTAATTTGTCATTAACAAGTATTTAATTAAGTTGACCAATAATACAATTAAAACGTAAGTTTTAAGTTTGACGAAGAACTTGGTAAGTGATTTAATGGTGGTGAAGGGGTAAAGCCAATTAGGTTTAGCCTTGTGGAAAGAAGGTTTTAGATGCAACCATAAACTAGAAAAGGAATTTATTGAAGGATTTTGCTAAGCGGTGCCCATAAGCACCCGTTAACAAGAGTAATAATGTGCTTTGAAAGTTGTGTTAAAGTAAAAAAAGTCAATATTAATTAATTCTTTTACACAAGTATTTAATGATCTGTTTTTCTTCAAGAGAAGATTATCCTTTAACAAAGAATATCTTTATAATTTTAAAAATTGAATGAATATAAGAAAAAATAAAAATTATTTTATGAAAAATGTTTTTTTATACTTTTTAAAATAATAATATCTTTTTTTAGCCACAAATTTTTATAAAGTTTAGCCCCAAATAAAAGAAAATATATTTTTAAGGATAAGTTTCAAATTCTTTAACATATATTGTGGTAGGATTTTAGAAATAAAAAAAACCCAAGTTTGATATAATATATTTTTGATAAAGTTTAGCCACAAATTTTATAAAGTTTAGTATGAAATAATAAAAAAAAAACATAATTTTAAGGGTAAGTTTTAAAATTTGTTAACATATATTATGATAGGGTTTTAGAAAAAAAATTTTAAGATTGATATAAAAAATATTTGTTCAAGAAAAACAAAAAATTAATTAATCAATAAATTTTCTCCCACCATATATTTATAGTAACTATTAGAATAGTTTTGTCAAAAAAATTTACTATAATAGTATAATTATTATTGTTTTTAAAGTAATCATTGCATTTATAATGATTGTTGGTTAAAAAGTTAATGTTAAAGGAAGCTTAAATGGTTAACCGTTTATTGAATTTAAATGGGTATGAAAAGGTTTGACCATCAGGATTTGTGGTGGAATCATGAAGAAGATTTTAGTTAAAATTAAAATGGTTTATTTCATGAGTATTATTCCACTAACTTGCAACTGAAAGGTGATTTTAGGAAAAACAAAATAAAAATAAAAAAAACCGTATAAAGCAAACCTGGTGGGACTCGAACCCACAATCGTTTGATTAGTAGAAGTCAAGCGCCTCATCCATTAGGCCACAAACATTTATGATCGTTACACGTGGATCAAGCTTTTCTATTCGATTGTTGGATTCTAATGCTATAACCATTTTCGTAATTTTATTTTTTGGCCATACCGTTTTCGTAACTTAAATTGAAATGAAAATTTTGTTGCCTATATAAATTGAATTGTATTGTGAAAGTATGTTAATAATAATTGGAACAAGAAGCAAGTATATCAGAATTAAATAAACAAGGGAGAGAGAGGAGAAGAGAGAAAAGAAAAAGAAACGAAAAAGAGAGAGAGAATATCAGAAAGATAAGAATGAGAGAAAAACTTTTTTATTCGCATTTTCATCAGCGCTTCAATGCGCCTTTTATAAACGAAATAGGTTACTGTGCAAAGTTTGAAAATTTTGCATGTGGACCCCACGGTTTGAATATTTTATATATGAATAGTAATATACACTATTCATCGATAGTGATATGTACTATTCATCAATAATTCATCCGACATAATTAATATATGAATAGTAATATGCACTATTCATCGATAGTGATATGTACTATTCCGTCGGCAGATTTGTCCAGATCTCATAACACTCCCCCTTGGACAAATGCCACTATTAAAATTTGGACGTGTACTGCCTCGTTAAAAACCTTAAGTCGGAAAAACCCAGTGGGAAAAAACCGAACATAAGGGAAAAAGAGTACAATACAATTAAGTCCGTCTAATATGTCTTCAGGACAACATGTGCTTGTCTTCAGGACAATCTATTTGTCTTCAAGACAAAATAGGTAGGCCTACTTCAGTGGCCTAATTGGACGTGCTATTACTGCCTCATTAAAAACCTTAAGCCGGAAAAACCCAGTGGGACAAAAACCGGACAGAAGGAAAAAAAGAGTACAGTGCACTTATGTCCATAATCGCTCCCCCTGAAATAAAACAAATTGCTACTTCTGGAGCATCTAAACATTTCCACTTCTGGGGAATTCAATCTTGCATTTTACTGACTCGCCGCATACCAATGCCATAAACTAATTTCTCAATTGTTGATGTTGGCAAAGATTTGGTAAATAAATCTGCAAGATTATCGGCGGAGCGAATCTATTTAACATCAACTTGTCGACTTTCCTGGAGTTCATGAGTATTTCGGCGAGATGTGCTTGGTCTTATCACCTTTAATATATCCTCCCCTGACTTGTGCAACACAAGCAGCATTATCCTCATAAATTATAGTGGGAGAATCTATCACCGGTTTGAATCCACTAGCATTATACTGTCTTCAGGACAATATATCATAGATCTTGACCAAACACACTCTCTTCCGGCCTCATAGAGGGAAATAATTTCAAAGTGGTTGGAAGATGTAGCAACTAGTGTTTGCTTAGTGGAACGCCAAGAAATGGCTGTATCATTATAACAAAATAGATAACCGGTTTGGGAGCGAGCTTTGTGCGGATCAGATTTATATCCTGCATCAGCATAACCTACTAAATCAGAGTTAGTAGTATTCTTAGAATAGAATAACCCCAAATCAATGGTTCCTCGGAGATAACGGAAGATATGTTTAATCCCATTCCAATGTCTCCGGGTTGGCTCAGAACTGAAACGTGCCAACAAATTTACCGCAAAAGCGATATCTGGTCTCGTGCACTGTGCCAAGTACATTAAAGCCCCGATTGCATTGAGGTATGGTACTTCAGGACCAAGTATATCCTCATCAGATTCTTTAGGACGAAACGGGTCCTTTTGGGGTTCAAGAGACCTTACAACCATAGGGGTGCTCAATGGGTGAGCCTTGTCCATGTTAAAATGTCTAAGCAATCTTTCAGTGTATGCTGACTGATGGACAAGTATTCCATTCTTTTTGTGCTCAAGCTCTAGACCAAGGCATAATTTGGTTTTACCCAAATCTTTAACCTCAAACTCCTTTTTCAAATATTCAGCAGTTTCAGATAACTCTTCAGGAGTCCCAATTAAATTTATGTCGTCGACATAAACTGCTATAATAGCAAATCCGGTATCAGATCTTTTAATAAACACGCATGGGCAGATGGGATCATTTATATACCCTTCCTTTGTCAGGTATTCACTCAAACGTTGATACCACATGCGGCCGGATTGCTTTAACCCATATAAAGATCTTTGCAACTTGAGAATGAGTTGCAGGGAGTGTATGCTTCAAGCATTTTTAAACCTTCGGGAAATTTCATATAGATATTGGAATCTAATGAACCATATAAATATGCCGTCACAACGTCCATAAGACGCATTTCAAAATTTTCTTGGGCAACCCAACTTATAAGGAAACGAAAAGTAACTATATCCACTACTGGTGAATATGTTTCATCATAATCTATCCCAGGCCTCTGCAGGAAACCTTGGGCTACGAGTCGGGCTTTATACCTCACGATCTCGTTTTTCTCATTTCGTTTCCGGACAAAGACCCATTTGTATCCAACAGGTTTTACATTGTCGGGGGTTTTAATAATAGGCCCAAAAACATTACGTTTGGCAAGGGAAGTCAATTCAGCATGGATTGCTTCCTCCCATTTAGGCCAATCTTGCCTATGACGACATTCGGTTATAGACCGAGGTTCATAATCATCATTCATAATCTCATGAGCAACTGAGAGAGCAAATGCATCATTGATGATTATCTCATTTCGATCCCATATCTCATTATGATAACTGATGGAAATTTCAGTATTCCCAAGGTTGGTGATCTTTTCATGGGTTTGTACCACTTCAGGGGCAATATGCTCATGAACTTGTGCCACTTCAGGGGCAATATGCTCTCTTTGAATATTATGTTGTGGCACTTCAGGTGCAATTTGCTTTCCTCGAGAAAGATTAATGTGCTCATCTGGAGCAGAATTATACTCATCTGGAGCAGAATTATGCTCATCTGGAGCAGATTCTAAATTCCTCCCCTTTCTTTTCGAGGAACAATGTCTTTTGATCCCATCGGTCTACCACGCTTCAGGCGCGGGACTTTTAGATCCATTTCGGGTGGTTCTACAGGAACATCTATCCTAGCTGGAACATTCGCAGCTGGGATATGAGACTTTGTAACTTTAGCAGTCTCATTAAATGCATCAGGCATTTGATTTGCAATAGCTTGTAAATGGATCAATCGTTGCACCTCATTTTCACATTCAGGTGTTATTGGGTCTAAATGAGACAAACTTTTCTCATTCCATGAGAAAATCTCGACATTTTTCTGCTTTCCATATATGGAAGCTTTTGGTATCCCAAGTGATGGGAATACTGTCTCATCAAAATGACAATCCGCAAATCTAGCGGTAAATAAATCACCCGTCAATGGTTCAAGGAATCGAATAATAGACGGTGAATCAAACCCAACATAAATGCCCAAACGGCGTTGGGGACCCATTTTGGTCCTTTGCGGTGGTGCTACAGGCACTTGTACCGCGCAACCAAAGGTGCGAAGATATGAAATGTCTGGCTTCTGGCCCAAGACTAACTGAAGGGGGGGATACAAATAAGAAGTAGTGGGGTGCAATTTAATTAAAGATGCAGCATGTAAAACAGCATGACCCCACGCTAAGGATGGGAGTTTTGTTCTCATCAGCAAAGTTCACATTACGCGTTGATAATAGGCAAATATGGGACCATCTGCAGGATGCGTCCACTAGTACCATGAAATATCTAAATGGTCCACTTGCAGGCAGAATCGGCCCACAGATATCACCCTGGATTCTATGCAAGAATGAAGGGGATTCAAAATCAACCTTTGTCATGAAAGGTTTAGTAATGAGCTTTCCTTGTGAACAAGATTCACAAATGTAATCTCTGGACAACAACACCTTTGTATCTTTTAAAGGGTGTCCACGAGTATTTTTAAGGATTCTTCGCATCATTGTAGCTCCTGGATGACCAAGGCGATCATGCCAAAGTCCGAACACATCAGGGTTCATTAGTTTCCAGGGCATCGTAGCATATGATTCTATAGCTCGTATTGGGACAAAATATAATCCCATACTAGAAGCTTCCAGCTTCTCATGGATGGTCTTCTGGCCCATCTTCTAGGAAGTGATGCAAAGTAATTCCTTATTTTGCTCATTAATTGTTTCTAGATGGTACCCATTACGGCGTACATCTTTGAAGCTAAGTAGATTTCTTTTTGATCTACCGCTCAACAATGCATCTTCAAGATACAATGTTGTGCCATTTGGCAAAATAACTGTGGCAGTCCCATAGCCATCTATAATATTAACAGGACCAGATATTGTCTGAACATTTGCCTTACGCAATGTTACATTTGAGAAAAAATGTTTGCCACAAAGTATAGTATGCATTGTAGCACTATCAAGCAAACATATATCTTCCCTTTTCTCAATATGTCCCATTTGCACTTATCTTGACAACTTCAGGTGTCAAGTTCCATAAAATTTAACAAATTAATAATATGATGCAAAATATAAATCAACAAGTATGGAATAAAACACAAATCAATAATATGATGCAAAATATAAACCAACAAGTATGAATAAAACACAAGATTACGTGTTATAAACAGCTTATGGATATTGTCCGCTTTGGTACTTCAAGACCTCACGGCTTTAAAACGTCCACAAGTAAAGGCTTCAGGCCCTGTTTATAAGCACGCACACAATCCCGTGTGCGAGTGATGTAGGAACTTCAGGTTCACAACAATGATTTTATTGAAGACCATATTTATTTAATATCTTCCTTGGTAACATAATTATCCAAGGGTATGGCAAAACATAGATGAAAACCCTCAGGATCTATTTCTGAGGACTTATTATTTTCATCAACATTATCAAATGAAATCAAAAACCTCAAAAGGTTTTTCATTGCCAAGAATATGACAATTTTCATTGACCAAAACCTTATTGACTTCAGCATCAGTCGCAGTTAAGTCAATGGCATGGGTCTCAACATGCTTGCCTTTATCCTTCAGGGATGCTTGGTATAGATCAACCAAATGTCTGGCCGTACGACAGGTACGTGACCAATGACCAGTCATTCCACAACGATGACAGGTACTATCATCATGCTTCTTCATAGGCTTTTTACCTTTAGGGTTGTGTGGGAGTTATTTATAATACGGTTAAATCTCCCACTACCCTTACGGAAAAAATTCCCATGCCTGCGCTCACGGCCTCTAGGACGGCCAACATTCTTACTTGAGCCGGCATTTGCTTCAGGAAATGCCTTAGAGCCAGCAGGTCTTAAATCATGATTTTTAAGCAGCAACTCATTTGTTTGTTCTGCAGTCAACAGGACTGAGATCAATTCAGAGTATGTTTTAAACTGGCGCTGCCGGTATTGCTGTTGCAATACAATATTCGAAGCATGAAAGGTGGAGAATATTTTCTCTAAAAGCTCAACCTCAGTAAGCTTAACACCACAAAGTTCAAGCCGTGACACCATGACAAATAGTTATTGCCACTTACATCCAAAATTTGGAATTTGGGCTTTTCAATATTTGCCATAATTCTGAAAAAATGGTCTCAATTAAGTTGACAACTTCTGGTGTCAAAATTTGGTTGACAACTTCTGGTGTCAAAAATATTTAGAAGTAAATCTTTACACAATAAAAATTTAAATTAACTAGTGTAAAGAAAATGTTAAATAAAATAATAGAATCAAACCTTAAGAACTTACCAGGCTTTAAACTTGCTTCACTTTATAACGCTCGTGCTGACAGAGCCTCGTGCTGATAACGTATTGTGAAAGTATGTTAATAATAATTGGAACAAGAAGCAAGTATATCAGAATTAAATAAACAAGGGAGAGAGAGGAGAAGAGAGAAAAGAAAAAGAAACGAAAAAGAGAGAGAGAATATCAGAAAGATAAGAATGAGAGAAAAACTTTTTTATTCGCATTTTCATCAGCGCTTCAATGCGCCTTTTATAAACGAAATAGGTTACTGTGCAAAGTTTGAAAATTTTGCATGTGGACCCCACGGTTTGAATATTTTATATATGAATAGTAATATACACTATTCATCGATAGTGATATGTACTATTCATCAATAATTCATCCGACATAATTAATATATGAATAGTAATATGCACTATTCATCGATAGTGATATGTACTATTCCGTCGGCAGATTTGTCCAGATCTCATAACAAATTGAATTTAATACAATTAATTAGTACAACGCGTTTGTTAATTTAATTAAACTTAATAAAACTTGTAGATCTTCTTTAATTTCATGATGGGGAATGGATTCTTGTATTATCCAATCATTTGATTGTATTTTTTCAAAACTTTCCATCATGGTTTTATTCACTTTCTTCAATATTTATTTGCTTAATCAAAAGGAATTAAATGGTTTTTCTTTTTTCGTATGAGCTACCCAAGCTAAAACTATACTTAATTAAAGTTTACTAGCATGTCCGCCTGCATTAACGTGGAAACACAAATTTCTATTCCTAAGCTAAAACCTAGGCATTTTTTTTTTTGGTTACATATATAGGCATATATTTTCTCATGCCTACACAAAAATATGCCTAAGCTAAAACTATATTTCCTTGGTATGAGAAAACACAAATTTCCATACACCTAAGTGTATAGATTTTCATCAGTCTTAGAGAGCATTAATTACACCCAAAAAAAAAAAAAAGAGAGCATTAATTACTCTCTGTTCCATATGGCTAAGAATTAAATGTGGATCAGGTACTTGTTCACTTTTTCCCATAAAAGAGTTGTGGTGGATAATCGAGTACAGTATGATAAATTGGCGGACGTTTTTAATTAAGTCCTACGTACAAACAGATTCATAAATGCTTTTAATTAGGACATCACATTAAATTAAAATCGTAAGATTAAAATTTCTTGACTACTTAGAAACTTGTTGAGAATAAACAAGCTTATTATAAAAGGGGTTTTCTTAGGCACCCGTTAAGAAACAATTGATATTAAAATTAATAGTGGTGTAATAATGATAAAAATGATTAGTTATATAATAAATTAAAAAGGAGTTGTTAAGTATTAATTTGTTTTGACAAAAAAATCTTATATATTTAAATAAAAATATTTTTATGAAGGTGAAACGTTTTATAAAAATTAAATATAGAATTAAAGTGATGTAATTATAATATATATTTAAACTAAAATCTTGCAAACAATAAATATTTTAAATATTACTAAGACTTACCCCATAAATTAACATTTTAAATTAGTGGCTAAATTTTGACAAATTAATGGATGCTTTTTTTTTTCTAAAACCCTATAATAATATATTTTAAATTTTAAAATTTATCCTTAAAATTAAATTAAAAAATTATTTGGGGCTAAACATTTTTTTTTAATTTGAGACTAAATTTTGTTAAAGGGTATTCTAATCATAATAAAAAGTTAAAATCTTTCCATTATTACACTTTTATTTTTTCAAAAAAAGGTGCAACATCAGTATTATATTTTTATCTTTTCCAAAGAAAAAGCAGATTCAAATTGTGTGCTTAACGGGTGGACTTTGGCAGCCTTTAGCATTTTCCTTATAATAATTAATGAAGGGTAATAATGTCAATGTATTTGTCAATGAGAACTACAAATTGTAAGAGATGTGATTATAAGAAATCACGAAGTTTATACCGAAAATACTAACTAGGAATTTGATATGAAGTATCCAAATAAAAGAACGCGTAATTATATAGGAAGAAATATATATTGGCATGATATGTTAAGCTAAAAAAAAAGAGGAAAAGAATATGAAAGTGAAATGGTAAGAGACTAGCACTTACTAAAATGTCGACATCATGTGTCACCAAAAAAACCTAACCCTATATTGTATGTCGTTGGAGCAAGTGGGAATTCACTTCAATCTTTTTCTTTCATGATGTAACCCTAGCTAGAGGCAAGCACTTATGATCTTTGATCATAACTCTACATATATGACGGTGCAGTGATGGTTTAATTATAGATTGAAGACAGGCCGGGGACCCCATCGGACGACAAAACTTTGTTGAGTAAAATTGACTTTGCCACGTAATTAAGAAGATGAACATGATTATGAAATTTTAAGCAACTAAAACCATCAAAACGTTCGTACGTATCTGAATAGGATCGATGGATGAATTATTAATATCTGACATATATATATTTAATCATATATATACATATAAGTGGAAACTTGAATGCGCTGGTTTAATTAATATTATTTTTTTCCTGATCTATGTACGTATAAGTAGGATTTTTCTTCTCCAATTGTATGGAAATTTACGTCCTCTCAAAGGACTTTTGAAGCAAAAGTGGGTCACAGAAAACTTAATCTTGAGAGTCTTGATCAAGAGCTCCACAAAATGGGACCTACATTGACTAGATGATCACCTGGTTGCCCTGTGGCATTGATGCTGGGGTATTTGAGATATGAAAAGAACTTTGGAGTGTAATCCAGGGCCGGGAAAGGGTCGATAAGACTAAGGAGAAGACATCACTTCTTGGAACAAATTTTAGTGCACCTCTATAGCTCTATAATTAGTTTCTTAGTTTCCTATTATGTTGATCCTAACCTAGAGTTTGAAGGCTCGAAGCTAGCTGATTTCAGTGGCCAAGTCGGATCCTGATCACTCTTGATCTGTTTCTTGATTCAAGCAAAAACCCCAAGCTATAGTGCAACCTCAAATCCTAGTCTAGATCCCTCCAAATCAAGCAAAGGATAATGGAACAGGAGAAACACAAGATCTTATAACATCAAAATTGGTCCTAACTCTCATGATGATATATGTGGGCAATAATTAATAAAGGTCAGGAAACACATAATTTCGCTGAATTAGGTTCATGCTACTATAGTCTCTGATCTAACCTTAGCCCCTCTCTTTAGAATAACATAATAGTAACAGATGAAAGCTGAAAAAAGCAGCCATAAGTAATTCGGCTTAGGTTCAATGATTGAGCAAAAGCTTTCTGACTTTTGTTGAAACCCAAATTTTTGTTTTTCCATTTTGATCTGTTTTTGTTCTTAGCTCTCAACAGATTCTTTACATGCAAAGACACGTACTTTTCACCTAGAATGAAAAAACTATAAGTAAAAGGAAGTAGGTAGGTGACACAGCTTTTTGGGTCTTAATGCTTCACATGGAAAAATCTAGTGGGTAGGACCATTCCATGGGACCTATTCAGATGTCCTTTTTCATAGGTTTTAAGCATATTTGCAAGTAATGAGATTGGTGACCCTCCCAGCTTATTCATCAGTTTATGATCATCTGTCTTCTTTTATACTAGCACACTATCTACAGCAGAGGCTCTAGGGTTAGTTTAGTTTCTCTCATCTCTCAAATAATTAGGAATGGAGAAAGATAGGCTTCAAGTTAACTCTTGTCGCCAAGGCCCTCACGTTTTCTATATTTTTAAAAGAAATTAAAACCCCACAGTGAAAAGTAATTAAAATGTGAACGAAACTTATGAAATCAGAAACTAGTTTATGTATATATACTTATTAGCTTGCAGAATGAACACATGTTTGAGGTTAAGAAGAAGAAGAATAGACTGAAAACGGGTCCATCCATCCAAAAGCCCTTCAATTATATATATATATATATATATATATTCTTTCCTTTTAAGCTTTTTTAGGACAATCTTTTATTGCTTTTATATGTTTTATCCGAACTCTGCACAGCAATCATCACATTTTTTTGCATGCCTGACTGATATCCATGATCTATGATCTGAATTATAGGAAGGGGACCAATGTCGTTATCGTTTCCTGGCTATGCACTAAATGAAGGCGAGTTCAATAGGAAAGCCATGGAGAGCCATTGATGGTTGACATGATATGGTAAAAAAAATTCTCCAGAATATATAACAGACAAAAAAAAAAATTCTCCAGAATAAGTTGGTTTACATGAACTATATGATATATCAAGTACTCACCAAAAAAAAATATATATATATATATATATATTTATATCAAGTAAGAATTAGTGGAGTTCATTGAGTTTCTTAAGAATTATTAGTAGAGTTCATTAAGTTTCTTAATCTTAGCTATGGTTTAGTGTGGTCGTGAAGATGTCAGGCACTTAGAAAGTGAAATATGGATTGGCAAAATGAAGAGAGTAAAGATCAATTGGATTGAGAAAAGAACAAGAACATGAAAGGAATCCCCTCGTGATGAGAAAAGCATTGATGGAGACTCGGAAGATGGAAATGTGGCTGATATTATTAACCGGCCATTTTCTTTGCAAGAATGATCACTTATTGAATTGAACAGGAAAAAGGGGTTATTGTAATAAAGAAGCAAAGTAGCTAGGAATTGGGGAAAAGCATCAAAAAGAGGAGGGCAAGTTTTGGTTTGTCTTTGTCCATGAAAGGCCTTATTTATTCACTGTTTTTTTCCTCGCAAGTACATTTACATGTTACCTAGCAAGGAAAAATATACTGTTCATCTTTCTTCTTCTAATCACTAGTACTCTTAATAATTATTCATTGTATCAGCAAGAAAAAATGAGTAGGGTTAATGGATTTAATTATATGGGGTTCACAAAATTTGAAGACGTGTAACTAAAGCAAATACATATACGATACGAAAAAGAGTGATATTGCTAGCGCTTTTTTTTTTTTAAATATAAATACCCAAATGTAATGGTCATAATTAGATTTCAAATAATTCGTGAGCGAGTTACATCAAGTCCTAAATAAGATAGATCTCTCAAATATATTTTCTTAATTCACAAGACTTACACACGAAACCTTATTTAATTAAAGGAGTAGTAGCCCTTATGATCTATGTTGGATGTAAGCTTGAATATATATATATATATATTGTGAAACATAAGGCTGGATATAAACTTGGCGGATGAATTCCATAAATTCTACCTTGAACCACTACAGTATATTGGATTCAATTCGAAATGGACTAATTAATTACTCAAAAACCTGATAGCATCCATAAAGTAGCTAGCAAAGGGCTAACATCCTTGGATTAACATTTATGAATGCCACGTTGCACATTCTGATTGGAGTAACTTGGGGTACCTTTGAAACGCATTGAATGATTCCGGAAGCCCAAGTTGAGTCCTTTTCTCTGCACCTCAGAACTTATTAACTCAGCCAATGATCATTGCCATCCTTTTTATGGCAATCTCTAATCGGCATATACAATGTGTTTGTGGCCTACGTGAAATGGATGGTGTGATAATCATGATCTGATATCAAAAGGGCAAATAATAACCGCCATGTGGCCCCACCAAAGGAAAGATCATAGGGCCCTGAGAGTTTAATTTCAATCAAAGCACCCACATAAGCATAACCATCTGATGTTGATGATTGCAAATCTGATTTTCTGCAGGTTCTTACAAAAATTAGGTCAAATATATTGAAGACTCTAAAGTTAGTGGGTCATTTTGCTTAATTATTAGACGCCTCAACATCTTAAATTCCATCTTCTTTTTTCTAATGTTCTTATGAAATATAGTACTACTATGTAGTTAATTACTAATTTTTTCTGTAATTTGTTGATTTTATTTATTTTAGAGAATGAGTAGACAGTTGCTCTCTTCTAATTAGATGGGCTCGTGACTGTTGCTAATCTAAAGGTAGCCATCACTTTTTTTTTTGTTAGAAAAAAAGTTTAGGAGCATGGGGTTACCCCATCTCCAAGGTCAGGGTAAGTCGTCAACCCCTTTAAAAATTTACAGATCTATTGGACTTTCATCTGCGGATTTATCGAACTTATAGATTGCCTATCAAAAAGGGTCTGTGGAGGCTTGAATTAACCACTTGAGCCAACCCCCATTGGCAAGGTAGCCATCACATTTGAAATGTTGATTTAGGACTTAGGAGACATCTCATCTGTTGTGGGGGGAAAAGTCTAAGACGAATTAAAATTTGTGTTTTCTATGATGTAGTTTCATTTTTTACACGACAAAAAAGAAATCATTTCATAAAACAAGAAGTTTCATTTTCTAATAGACTTGAGCGAGCTCTCTAATTAGGATTGGACATAACCCAGTTCTTAATTAATCAAAATCCAATGTATTTATAGGATACAAATCAATTTATGAAGAAAAAAATCATATAGGTAATCAATGTAGTGTCTCAAACATTACATTACATTGTACTATAAATCTATAAAATGTTTAAGCCAATGATGGGACATAGCGATTGTCCTTCTATAACTTTAGGCGTTGGTGGGCTTTGTTTTCTCTGGGCTTGGAACAATCACTTGATCAAATCTGTCGACAAGAAGCTGTTCATAAACATGTCTCTGATTTCACCTTTGCAAAACCCATACTTCCTTAGCAGGCCTTCTTTCAAAAACCCAACCTTCTCCAACACCTTTTGGGAGCCCACGTTTTCTACCTCCACAAGAGCTTCAAGCCTTACCAGGCCTGGAAGCTCTTCGAACGCATCGGTCACGGCCATTTTCAGTGCAGCTGTAGCGATCCCTTGTCCCCAGTACTCTGCACTCACCGCATACCCAAGGTGAGCTCTGCACTTATCATCGCCTGGTCCTGGCTTGATTGAAACGTATCCGACGGAGCGGCCGTCTAAACAGATGGATCGACGATAAGGTTGGGGTATAGCAACTTTCTCGAGATATGCCAGGGCATCTTCCCTGGAAGTGATGGTGTTCCATCTGAGATAACGGGTTACTTTATCATCGCTAGCCCACTTTAGGAAGTCGTCGACATCGGAGAGTTGGAAACGACGGAGGGAGATTCTTGATGGGTCCATTAATGGAGAGGCTGAATGAAATGGTTACGAGGAGGTTTCGGAGATGGCTCCAAGGTCGGGAGCTTTGAGATATATAACATGTGCTTTATTCTTGCGTTGACCAAGAGAATTTAGTCTCCTCTTGCAAATTGCAAGGCCTGAAATAGATTGAATGCCATCATTCAGAAACGTGCATCTTGGTCAAATAATGTAAAATTGGGTGTATTGAATTGAACCAGCGTGTTGGCAGGCAATTAATTGGGAGCTACGAATCCAAACCCAGAAAAAACAAAACTTTCGTCTTTGTTTCTGACCCTTCCACTGATCCTTGATGAGCAACACAACTTTTGTCTCATAAATTTAATTCATTTTATTCATATAATGATTTGAAGGGACGGCCATGGGAAGCCAAACAGGCTTAAAAACAATCAAATTAGAAACATAGATGACCTCATTAAAGACAGAAGGCTTTATTAAAAAGATGGAAAATACAGAAAGCTACTATATATATATATATAACCATTCTAGCTCAAAGTTTTAAGGTTGAACTTTATTATCAGGGTTTTCAAAGGGTCCCATATCCTGCCATTTCCTCAGATAAAGTATGGGTTGATTCTGAAGAAACCAAAATATTGTCATTATGATCAATAGTCTATAACTGAACTTGCATAACTCGGAAAATCCGAAACCAAGATGATCCAATAAGCAAAAGTCCTCCATGTTAAAGTCAAGCAAGAAATCGGATTGATCATTTTCTTGACTAACAAATGCCGGTATCGTGTCGTTTGTAATATTGGATATCAAGAATGGATCAGAATCTCCATTCACCCGACACTGCCGAGCCTTCTCACCAGAATTTCCACGTTTCGTTAGCTGAGGGTTTATAAAAACCCTAGAGCATCTCACGGGCTTTGTTCGGATTACATGTGACTCTGCCTTCAATGGACTCTGATTCTCATCAGTTTTTGAAGCTGACGATGAGCTTTGAAGATCTACCCCTTTTTCCAAACGGGTTTTCCAGTAATTCTTTATCTCGTTGTCCGTTCGGCCCGGAAGCCTCCCAACTATCAAAGACCACCTGCAGCAACAAAACCGATTGGCTTTGTTACAGTAGAGTTTGCATGAAAACTGAAAAGAAGCAAGGATCACCATTGACCTGTTTCCCAAGAGTTTGTGAAGTCTAATAATAAGCACTTCCTCATCAGCTGATATGTTCCCTCTTGTAATATCTGGTCTCAGATAATTCAACCAACGAAGCCTGCAACTTTTGCCATTTCTTCTTAAACCTATACAATAAGCGATTCAAGGGATTGGAATTTATTCTAAATTCTAAAATATGTTGCGTCGCATCAATAAAATTGCATAACAGGCTCACCTGTTTGTTGGGAGACTTTTTTCCACCGGTCTTCTCCATGGACTTGGATGTACTCTTTAAGAATTTTGTCCTCCTGAGCAGTCCAAGCTCCTCTGTTCATCATGACTCCTTTGAACAACAAGGTTTCCTCCCAGTTTTTGGCCACAGTACCAGCCTCTTTCTCTCTTTGTGTCTCTGTCTCTCACTACAACTAGGAGAGCATCGCTAAGATTTATACTTCTTTTTCAGACTCTTTGTTAATCATTCGCAAGCAATTCGGACTCCTCTTTCTCTCTTTGTGTCTGTCTCTCTCTTCAACTAGAAGATCATCACTAAGATTTATACTTCTTTTTCACACCCTTTAATCATTCACAAGTAACTGGAGACCATCTTTTTCAAAAAAAGGAAAAGTCCAAAAGGCTCTAAAATTTCAAATTATTGGCATTTCCTTTGAAGTCTTGTGCAGGTTTGCTGTGCTCCATACACGGAAGAACCTATGCAGAGAAAACAATGCAGCAACAGTATCTGACCATTCACTACTCTGTCTTGGGCCATATACTTGTTACGGAAAGATCTACAAGAATGAGATTTTGGGCGTAGCCGACAGTTCATGCCTACTTGCCTAGTCCAATATTTGGAACGAAAGCTTTAGTTGGAAACCACCATTTTCTTGGAGGATAAAGGAGCTTACACTGATATTGATAGTTATATAATTTCCTATGTAAATTGGTTATTGAATGGAATATGATCTTTTAATTTATATATTTTTGGAACCCATATCTTGTTGGTTGATTCTATTTAATCTCCTATCATATCTCCAAGGAAAAATAAAAGGGTCTGTTTGCAAAAAAGCTTGGCATGTTTTATTTTGTTTTGATCTTATTTGCAATTTAGTGCACTTGCCAATTATTTTTGTAAACAGATAAAATATGTTTAAAACTCAATTTAAGAATTTTATCAACAATTTAACAAAAAATCTAATCATAAGATGACAAGATTAAATAATTAATGATATGTCAATACCAACGAAACTTTTCGTATTTTTCAGCTTTTTGTAACATGACACATAATAGAAATAGAACTAATCATTCGGTCCTAATAACGACATCATATTCATCGTTTTTGTATAAAAGTTTGTAACAATCATTGATAATTCTAAAATAATTGTACTACTACCACTATTGATTATTCATCAAAATACACGCTTTCCGATCGTCCTTAGAAGGTGGAATTTTCATGTCGGGAAAGAAATCAAGAAATGTCAAAACAGAGAAGAAATAAAAGAACTTGATGTTTAATGCATTCCATTTACAGAACAATATGTACCCTGTCTGGACTCTTGTTTATCTACAGGTGAACTTGGCTTTTCTCTGCCTCCAAGCTGTGAATTACTATTAGAAAACCTTTAATTTGCCATTAGATCAGAGACTAACAGGCTGAATACAGAAACATCAACAGTGTTCCCATTGAGAATGAGATATTTCCCAAGGGTAGCTTCCTTTTGGAACCCTGCCTTTTCCAATACCCTTTGTGAGGTACGTCTTGTTATCTATATCTACATCTACAAGACCCTGCGCTCTCTCAATATCAGGAAACTCTTTCAAACACAATTGGAACGGCCATTTTCACAGCTTTTGGGACAATTCCTTTGCTCCAGTACTTTGAGCCCAAAGCATAGCTAATTGATCCTATGCATCTGTCATTGTCAGAACCTGCTGGCTTGAATGCTATGAACCCAACTGGCTTGCCATCCAAGCAAATAGCACGGCACCATGGGCGTGGGATAACAACTTCCTTTAAGTAACTCAGCGCATCTTCTTTTGTGGTGAAGTGCCTCAATCTTGCTCGACAGATCACTTCATCATCACACGACCATTCTATAAAGTCATCGACATCCGAGAGCTCATAAGGCCTTAGAGTAATTTCCATGGCTATGAATCTTTTCGAGCCTCTGAAGAGTTAGTAGTATCCGTAACAAATGCTTCAATTGAATTTTTTTTCCCTAATGCTGATTTTAATTAAGCTTTAGCTGATGGAATGCATTTTCAGAGTTTCACTTCCACCCATTTATGCCCATAAACCTTGGCCTTTCCCACCGGATTTATAATTAGTAACGATCCCATTTATTCTCTCAAATTTGACCTTAATCTCTAGTTAATACTACTATAAGTAATGAATCAAATTCTTTGTAACAATTGGCTAATAAAATTTCCTTTATTATAATCTTAGTTCTTAATTCTTAAACAAAAACAAAAGGAAAAGAAGAAAGAGAAATTACACCCCAAAAGAAAAATATTATGAGAAATGATAATTAGCAACTAATTAGTCCACCATTGGGTCAGTAGATAATAGCCCAAACATAGCAATATCAGTAGTTTTACCTTTCAGCACCATCCATTTTCTAAGAATACCTTCCATTCGGAATCCAGCCTTCTCCAGCACCCTTTGAGAGGCCTTGTTTTCCACAGCAGCATATCCTTGAACTCTCTCAATGTCTGGGAACTCTTTAAAGACAGCCGAGGTAAGCATTTTCACGGCCTTTGTTGTTATGCCTTGGCCCCGATACTTGGCTCCTAAAGCATAGCTGATTGATCCTCTGCACCTGTCGTTACCGGAACCTGGCTCGAATGCTACGAATCCAATCGGACGACCGTCCACGCATATGGCTCGGTAACATGGATGGGGTATGGCAACTTCCTTCAAATAGGACATCGCATCTTCTCTAGAGTCGAAGTGCCTCAATCTGCTTAGACGGATCACTTCTTCATCGCTTGCCCATTCCAGGAATTCATCAACATCGGAGAGTTCATACGGCCTCAGAGTGATTTCTCCCATTTTCTCATCATTTGACTATTGGAAGTTTGGAACTACTCCATTTTTCTTTTTGTTTATTTAAGTTTTCTCGTGGGCAGACCAAGTCACTTCTAATGTCAACTGACAACTGGTAATAATTAGTATAATATATTAACGATTGCTCATGCACTAATATATAAAATAAATATTTCTCTAATCTCTATGGAATACAGTATGTTAAAGGATTGTACTAGGAAGTGTAGTTTACATATGGGGAAGGTGATTCGAACTTAGCGTTCTTTGAACAAAAAGTATGCAATAATACTCGAGTGTTATGCATTAAGAGACTAACTTATGTATGTCTGTCCGCTTTGACACTTCAGGTGCCTCACGGCTTGTAAAACAGCGATGTGGGAACTTCAGGTTCCACAACACACCCTATCATCGTGAAGGCTTCAGGCCCTACTTATAAGCACGCACACAATCCTGTGTACGAGCGATGTGGGAACTTCAGGTTCCACAACACACCCTATCATCGCGAGCATCGTGCTGATAACGTGTTATAAACAGCTTGCAAGATACTGTCCGCTTTGACACTTCAGGTGCCTCACGGCTTTCAAAACGCGTCTTACAAACGAAGGCTTCAGGCCCTACTTATAAACACGCACACAATCCCATGTGCGAGCGATGTGGGAACTTCAGGTTCCACAATATTAACTTTATTATAAAAAATTTTAATTAATTATTGACCTCTAATTATCTTCTACTATTATTATGGACTAATTTATGAAGCTTTATTATAATTTATAACTTAAAGCACATCAAATGAAATATAGAATCCGTATCATTATTTATCCTTGAAGAGTAAATTACTTTTTTTTTTCTTTGAGAAGTTTAAATCACGTTAAACCATGTAGACACCTAAGGCTGGTGCGTCCAAATAAAATATCGTACACAAAATATGTTTTTTTGTTTTTCGAACATGTATTGTTTTACTCATTTGTTCAGGCAAAAAAAAAAAAGAACATGGCCTGTTTTAAAGCACTGGCAAGCTAAAAGTATTAAGTATTTTAGAAGTAATCATTAATTATAGAATATAACTTACATTAGGATGATCCTACAAAATAGATTTTTAGGTATATAGTAGTATTTTGATATTTTATAGATTTTAAAAGGTATACCACAATTGTTTTATACCAATGTACACCAAATCAATTCTTATTAATTGATAATTTTTTTCTTTATTTAAACTAAACTTTACAACAAAAAATGTAACATGGATTGAAACTTACCCTTAAAAGATAAAAAAAAGTAATTAATTTGGGGCTAAACTTTGTTATAAAAGATAATTTTTTTTATTTCTAGAAAAATTATTTGGTGAGAGTGAATGTATATTTAAAATCTTAATCTTTTTAAAAATAAATGAAGTGTCCCTTAGTTATTGGATGATTAAAAAGTCACTTTTTAAGATTATCCTAATATAAGTTAAACTCTTAATTATATATCAAAATTGGTCATTAAGGCCTTGCTTGGTAAAAGAGAAAAGTGGAGAGATGAAAAAGTTAGGAGAGAAAAGTGGAGAGAAAATAAATTTTGAAATGGTTGATTGTAGAGAAATTTGAGAGGAAAGAAAATTAAAAAGATGAATGTTTTCTTTCATGTTTCATATTTAAAATCTTTCCAAATTTGAAAAGAAAAGCTGAGAGAAAATAAGGTGAATCTAATTGATTAAGGTAAAAGTATTTATATATCCTTCATTACCAAAAATATGCTAACGTATAATACTACTACTCACTAGCATATTAAATAAGGGGTATAATAATAAAAGTTTATTAAATTGATTTCCTTTCTTCTCATTTTTCTCTTCTACCAACTAATGGAAGGAAAAAAAATTAATTTTTCTATTCATTTTTCCATCTCTTACCAAATATACTAGAGAAAAATTAATTTATTTTTCATCTTCTTACTTGTCTCATCCTCTTATTTTTTTTTCTTTTCAATTTTTCATATTTCCTAACAAACAAAACCTAAATCTTAAAAAAAAAAGTTGTTAATATATTAATGTTTAATAATTAGTCATTAGTTTCTTCAAAAAAAAAAAGTCATTAGTCGCTATCAAACTTGTGTTATCTGGCAGGAATTTTCTACTGGTTGCCTAACTAGTAACTGCCAAGAGGCCCATGACAAAGAGTCAAGAAGGACGGCTAAACAAAGCTGAGCAGTGAGCACCCATTGGCTCTTGGCTTTTGCTGCCACTCCAAGGATCAAGAAACCGACTATGCCTTCGGTTCCTAGCAATTTCTTCTGCCCATTGCCATTCCTCTTGGTTGGATATAAGCCAAAGGCAAATCTGCATCTTGCTCTTCCATGGTGGCTTCTTGTCTTAATTTTCATTTTAAATCGAGACCAACATAAATTTTTTCTTACAAGGAACCATGGAAAGAACCTGTCCCGTTCAACCAGAGGCTACAAGCAAAGGCAAGGATGAATATTCCAGTCTGTATCTTAGGCCATTAGATGTTTCAGACATAGATGATTTCATGGTCTGGGCTAGTGATGGGAAAGTGGCTCGCTTCTGCACTTGGGAACCTTACACCGACAGAGAGGCTGGCTTAAACTTCATCAAAAACACCGTTCTACCTCACCCTTGGTTCAGGGCAATTTGCCTTGATAACAAACCCGTCGGTGCCATTTCTGTCACATCAAATTCATGTCGGGAAAGAAATCAAGAAATGTCAAAACAGAGAAGAAATAAAAGAACTTGATGTTTAACGCATTTCATTTACAAAACAACTAGCCATGTATCCGCGTTTTTGTAGCGGGTTTTGTATTCTTACTTATTTAATTTTATTTAAGATAATTAAATATAAAAATTGAGATAAGAATAAAATATAAATATAATTAAAATTAATTTAATTTATTTTAATTTGTATTAAATTTATATTAATACCTTAACAATCATATTAAGATTATAAGTCATAATAATAGTGTAAAGTATAAGAGTTTAGTTTTCATATACTAACAATGAAATTTTTTAACTCTACATGCAGTGTTAAGTAAATAACACATGCTCTACTATTTAATTAATTAATTAAAAAAATATATAAAAATATATCCTATAAAAATACATGTCAATCCTCTAACTCCACCTGTGGAGTTAAAAAACTATACTATCAGTGTATGAGATAATTTTCTAAAGTATAATTAAGCAAAATAAAATGAGTTCAATTCTATCACATTTAGAGGATTGACAAAAGATGTTATCAACAATATTCCTATTTATTTTGAATTCTCAATATCTCTATTCATTCTAAATGGCATAAATATACAAACCTATTCTTAAATTTAGTAGTATTATATGTATGTATATATATAATGTATATTGTATGTATTTATGTATGTGTATATATTGTTAATAATATTTATAATATATAATAGTATTTATATATTACAATATAATAATGATTGTGTATGTGTGTGGGTCCTATCATTTTAAGAATATAGATTAAAAAATGGAATGTAAAATGACTAAAAGGCCATAATAACAAATAGAGAAAAAAAATTTGAGATAAAATGGATATTTTTATAAATCCACATATTTTTTTTATGTTTTAGTAGATATGTACCCTGTCTGGACTCTTGTTTATCTACAGGTGAACTTGGCTTTTTTCTGCCTCCAAGCTGTGAATTACTATTAGAAAACCTTTAATTTGCCATTAGATCAGAGACTAACAGGCTGAATACAAAAACATCAACAGTGTTCCCATTGAGAATGAGATATTTCCCAAGGGTAGCTTCCTTTTGGAACCCTGCCTTTTCCAATACCCTTTGTGAGGCCTTGTTATCTACATCTACAAGACTCTGCACTCTCTCAATATCAGGAAACTCTTCAAACACAATTGAAACTGCCATTTTCACAGCTTTTGTGACAATTCCTTTGCCCCAGTACTTTGAGCCCAAAGCATAGCTAATTGATCCTCTGCATCTGTCATTTTCAGAACCTGCTGGCTTGAATGCTATGAACCCAACTGGCTTGCCATCCAAGCAAATAGCGCGGCACCATGGGCGTGGGATAACAACTTCCTTTAAGTAACTCAGCGCATCTTCTCTTGAGGTGAAGTGCCTCAATCTTGTTCGACTGATCACTTCATCATCACACGACCATTCTATGAAGTCATCGACGTCCGATAGCTCATAAGGCCTTAGAGTAATTTCCATGGCTGTGAATCTTTTTGAGTCTCTGAAGAGTTGGTAGTATCCGTAACAAATGCTTCAATTGAATTTTTTCGCCTAATGCTGATTTTAATTAAGCTTTAGCTGATGGAATACATTTTCAGAGTTGCACTTCCACCCATTTTATTGTGCCCATAAACCTTGGCCTTTCCCACCGGATTTATAATTAGTAATAAACCCATATATACTTTCTTCGATGGAATTCCTTCTAGGGTGCAGTTCCCTGAAAACTTGGGGGCTACTTGAATCCATAGGTGGTCAACCAAGGTAGGCGTAATGCAATAAGCAGAATTACATGATAACAACTTCGGCACATTTGATACATGAATCCATTGTTCCCCGCTTCAAGTAATGGAAACTTGAGCAGACTTTGGTCCGCGGTAATTTTCCTTCTGGTCATTAATTAGTGGGGAGGTTAAAGACTTCGAATCTCCCATTTAATGGTTTAATATATAAAATAGTTTTCGAATTTATATAAAATTATCATTTTGACCATTCAACTTTTATTTTAGAATTTTTATCCTTGAACTTTTATTTTGTACATAATATAACCCTTAATGCTGACGTAACCTTTGTATATATTGACACATAGAATTTTCTCATTATATCATATCAACGTCAAGGGCTACATTGTACATAAAATAAAAATTTGAGGGTCAAAATTTTTAAAATAAAAGTTGAAGGGTCAAAATGATAATTTTGTATAAGTTCGAGAACTATTTTATGTATTAAGCCTCTATTTAATCCTATGATTATGCATTTTGACCCATATATTTACAAGCAAAAGCTTAATTTTATCAGAAAACGGTCCAAAGAAAAGTTTTCTGCAGTTTATTGTTCCATGTAAGAGAATAATGTAGTTAATTACAAAGTCTCAAATTTGACCTTAATCTCTAATACTACTATAAGTAATGAATCAAATTATTTGTAACAATTGGCAAATACCAGTTAAAATGAGAATTGGCTAATAAAATTTCCTTTATTATAATCTTAGTTCTTAATTCTTAAACAACAACAAAAGGAAAAGAGGAAAGAGAAACTACACCCCAAGAGAACAATATTATGAGAAATGATAATTAGCAACTAATTAGTCCACAATTGGGTCCGTAGATAATAGTCCAAACATAGAAATATCAGTAGTTTTACCTTTAAACACCTTCCATTTCCTAAGAATACCTTCCATTCGGAATCCAGCCTTCTCCAGCACCCTTTGAGAGGCCTTGTTTTCCACAGCAGCATATCCTTCAACTCTCTCAATCTCTGGAAACTCTTTAAAGACCGCCGATGTAAGCATTTTCACGGCCTTTGTTGTTATGCCCTGGCCCCAGTACTTGGCTCCTAAAGCATAGCCGATTGATCCTCTGCACCTGTCGTTACCGGAACCTGGCTGGAATGCTACGAATCCAATCGGACGACCATCCAAGCATATGGCTCGGTAACATGGATGGGGTATGGCAACTTCCTTCAAATACGACATCGCATCTTCTCTAGAGTCGAAGTGCCTCAATCTGCTTAGACGGATCACTTCTTCGTCGCTTGCCCACTACCGGAATTCATCAACATCACAAAGTTCGTACGGCCTTAGAGTGATTTCTCCCATTTTCTCATATGATTATTAGAACTATATATTCGTTTCTTCCTTTTGTTTATTTACGTTTTCTCGTTGGCAGACCAAGTCACTTTCTAATGTCAACTGGTAATAATTATAATAATATATTAACGATTGCTCATGCACTAATATAAAATAAATATTTCTCAAATCTCTATGCAAGATGTTAAAGGATTGTACTAAGAAGTAAGAAGTGCAGTTTACATGCGGGGAAGGTGATTCGAACTTAGCGTTCTTTGAACAAAAAGTATGCACTAATACTCGAGTGTTATGCATTAAGAGACTAACTTATGTATGTCTGTACGGCTATCTTCCTAAATACATAGGTCTAATAACTTAATTTTATTAAAAAAAAATTGTAATTAATTATTGACCTCTAATTATCTTCTACTATTATTATTGATTAATTTATAAAGCTTTATTTTATAATTTTTAACTTCAAGCACATCAGATGACTTCATCTGAAACTATAGAATCCATATCATCATTTATCCATTGAAGAGTAAATTACTTTTTTCCATTTTTCTTCGAGAAGTTTAAATCAACGTTAAACCATGTAGACATTCAAGGCTGGTGCGTCCAAATAAAATATCATACCCAAAATATGTTTTTTTTTTTGTTTTTCGAACATGGCTTGTTTTACTTATTTGTTCCGGCCCAGAAAAACAAAAAGAACATGGCCTGTGTTTAAAGCACTGGCAAGCTATAAGTATTAAGTATTTTAGAAGTAATCATTAATTATATATCAAAATTGGTCATTAAATCTCACCCAAAAAAATTGGTCATTAATATATGAATTAGAAAAATTACTCACGCTTGTCTGCGGATTTTCTCAAGTTAATTATATTTATTTATCTTACATACAAATACAGTAAAAGTATAAAACTATAAGAAATTAAGAATTTAGTTTTATATTCTAATTATTATAAAAAATTATGATACATAATTAAAAATAACGGTAAAAATTTTTATATCTATATATGAAAGTCATAATAATAATATAAACTACAAATTTATAGTTTACAGCATATAAACATCATAAAATCATTAAAAGGTTAAGTTTTTTTTTTTAAAAAAATCATAATACTCTCTAATTCTACCGAGAATGAACAAATAAGAATAGGCAAGAGAATAAGAGTCGGTAGGAAAAAATTTTCTTTTTGATAAAGAAAAAGTAAATATTGATCGACCTTTAATTTTTTTCCCCAAAATAGAAAAAAAAAGAAAAAATGGAAATACTCAGGTTTTATAGGGATAAACCCAAAACAACACTATCAACTTATTTGTTTTTTTTTTCTCATTAACATATTTAATAAACTTAAAAAAAGAAAACCTAAACAAAGAGAGAGAGAAAAATACTAATAAACTAAAATAAAGCAAGGGACATATTTATTGAAATTCATTGAATATGATAGTTTAATAAATTTCTTAATTTAATGTCTTAAAAATTGTGTGCCAAGTCAGTAATTTTAACAACAGAAATTAATTCCATTACATGTGAGGACTTGATTATTCTATTTTTAATAGTAGAATGATTAAATTGACTTAAATTAGAGTATATGGGTTAAATTGAATATTTTCTTATTGTACAGGGAGCTATGAGGACTTTTACCAATTTTCTACTGGTTGCCTAACTAGTAACTGCCATGACAAAGAGTAAAAAAGGGCGGCTAAACAAAGCTGAGCCCCCATTGGTTCTTGCTCCCCACTCCAAGGATCAAGAAACCGACCATTCCTTGGGTTCCTAGCAATTTCTTCTGCCCATCCTCTTGGTTGTATAGAAGCCAAAGGCAAATCTGCATCTTGCTCTTCCATGTTGGCTTCTTGTCTTAATTTTCATTTTATATTGAGACCAACAAAAAGTTTTTCTGACAAGAAACCATGGAAAGAATCTGTCCCGTTCAACCAGAGGCTACAAGCAAAGGCAAGGATGAATATTCCAATCTGTCTCTTAGGCCATTAGATGTTTCAGACATAGATGATTTCATGGTCTGGGCTAGTGATGCGAAAGTGGCTCGCTTCTGCACTTGGGAACCTTACACCGACAAAGACGCTGGCTTAAACTTCATCAAAAACACCGTTCTACCTCACCCTTGGTTCAGGGCAATTTGCCTTGATAACAGACCCATCGGTGCCATTTCTGTCGCATCAAATTCAGGCAATGATAGATGCAGGGGTGAACTTGGCTATGTTTTGGCATCCCAGTATTGGGGCAAAGGGATTGCTACAAGAGCTGTGAAGATGGTGGCCAACACCATATTTGACGACTGGCCTCATTTGGAGAGACTTGAAGCCCTCGTTGACGTTGAAAATGTTGGGTCTCAAAAGGTGCTGGAGAAGGCTGGGTTTCAAAGAGAAGGTGTTTTAAGGAAGTACTTCTTCCAAAAGGGAAAATCTAGAGACATGGTTATGTTCAGTCTTCTCTCAACTGATCCTCGACTTTGATGATTATTTGTGAGAAATCCTAAAGTATTGTTGATTTGTTTCTTTATCAATGTGTGAAGAGTAATATTATAGCCTTTGGTCCATGGTAATTTTCCTTATGGTCATTAATTAGTGGAGAAGTCAAAGACTTCGATCTCCTGTTTTATCTTATGATTATGCTATTTGACCCATATATTTACAAGCAAAAGCTTAACTTTATCAGAAAATAATCCACAGGAAAATTTTCTGTAATTTAATTATTCCATGTAAGAAATTATTAGTTAATTACAAAGTGTCAAATTTGACCTTAATCTCCGGTTAATATTAAGTTATGAATCAAATTATTTGTAACTATTGGCAAATACCAGTTAAAATAACAATTGGTAACAAAATTTCTTTTATTATAGTCTTAGTTCTTAAACAAAAACAAAAGGAAAAAGAAAGAGAAATTACACCCCAACAGAACAATGAGAAATGATAAGCCTATTAGTCCACAATTGGGTCAGTAGATAATAGCCCAAATACAGAAGTATCAGTAGTTTTTTTTTTTGCTCAAGAAGTATCAGTAGTTTTTCCTTTCACCACAATCCATTTCCTAAGAATACATTCCTTTCGGAATCCAGCCTTCTCCAGCACCCTTTCTGAGGCCTTGTTTTCCACGTCAACGAATGCTTCAACTCTCTCAATGTCAGGAAACTCTTTGAACACAGCCGAGGTAAGCATTTTCACGGCTTTCGTTGTTATGCCTTGGCCCCAGTACTTGGCTCCTAAAGCATAACCAATTGATCCTCTGCACCTGTCGTTACCGGAACCAGCTGGCTCGAATGTTATGAAGCCAATCGGACGACCATCCAAGCATACGGCTCGGTGACATGGATGGGGTATGGCAACTTCCTTCAAATAGTGCAGTGCATCTTCTCTAGAGGTGAAGTGCCTCATTCTGGTTAGACGGAACACTTCTTCATCGATTGCCCATTCCAGGAATTCATCAACATCGGAGAGTTCATACGGCCTTAGAGTGATTTGTCCCATTTTCTCATGATCACTAGAACTATTCCTTTCTTCTTTTCGTTTATTTATGTTTTCTCGCGGACAGACCTACAACGCAAGTCACTCCAAATGTCAACGAGTAAATAATAATTTAGTAACAATTTGTTAACGATTGCACATGCACTAATAATAATTTAGTACAATGCAAATCACTCTTTGAACAGAAAGATATTCACTAATTGTTGAAATGGAAGGAACCTGTCCCGTTCAATCAGAGGCTATGGGCAAGGGCAGGAATGAATTTTCCAATCTGTCGCTTAGGCTATTAGATCTATCAGACAGATGGTTTCATAGTCTGGGCTAGTGATGGGAAAGTGGCTCGTTTCTGCATTTGGGAACCTTTCACCGATAAGGAGGTTGGCTAAAACTGCATCAAAAACTTTGTTCTACCTCACCCTCGGTTCAGGGCAATTTGCCTTGACAACAGACCCATCGGTGCCATTTCTGTCACATTAAATTCAGGCAATGATAGATGCAGGAGTGAATTAGCTATGTTTTGGCATCCCAGCCTTCTCCAGCACACTTAATACCGTTTATTATTTGTCTAAGGAAAATGCTGAATGGTGCATGGTGCACTATTTAAGAAACCAAATATAGAAAGTTTTTTATAATTAATACTTCATTTGTTCTTGAATTCAAAAAAAGTTAATGCATTAAATGAAAAATAGTTTCATAAAATAAAAAATCAACTAATCTTAAAGGGCGAATGGATGCACCCATTAGAAAAAAAACCGTTTATCTAAATATAAATAATGTGTCTAACTGGTTAAGATATTATAGCCTATGTGAAGATAAGCTCCCCTGCCTATGGCAAGTAGTTGAAAATTTGTATTTGATTCTTATATGGGTTCAACTTTCATGTTTTTTTTGTCGGCTTAAGTTCTCATAACAGGACCTCCATGGACATTAGACTCCAAGATCGACAATAGATCATACGGTGGATCTGTCAAAACAACACCATCAACTTATTTGTTTTTTTTTTCTCATTAACATATTTAATAAAATTAAAAAAAAACCTAAACAAAGAGAGAGAGAAAAATACTGATAAACTAAAATAAAAAGGAAAGTAGAAACTAAAATAAATCAATACATGTTAGCACAATTTTTAAGACATTAAATTAAGAAAATTTATTAAACTCTCATATTCAATGAATTTCAATAAATATTCTCAAAAAAAATTTAAAACAAATACATAACATTTATTACTATAAAAAAGAAAATATTTTTAGATAAAATTACAAAATAATTCATTTCTAAAACTATTAATTTCCAATTGAGAAGGTAAAAAAGGTATTTTCACACAATATTAATTTCTTTAACACGAAATTACCAAATAATCTAACTAAGTAAATCACTGTATGTCAAATTAGAGGGTTAGAAAGGAGATTTATTAGGGAGATAAAATTAATATATAGGTATAAATGTTTAACAATTAGTCATTAGTTTCTTCAAAAAAAAAATAGTCATTAGTCGCTATGAAAATTGTGTTATCTAGTAGGAATTTTCTACAGTAAAATTATTGCACAGGTCCCTGTAATACACAAAAATATTCAATTTAGTCCACGTACTATAATTTGGGTCAATTTAGTTTCTGTACTGGAAAAAATTGAACAATTAAGTCCTTACATGTAATAGGATCAATTTCTGCTGTTAAAATTACTGACATGGCAATAATGTTGATATGACCTTATAAGTTAAAATATGAACTAGCATGTTCGGCAGTGATGCAGCATTAACAGATCACTAAAATGTCAAAATAGTGTCTATGTGGTTATGACAAATTAGACCATAGATCAATGTATCAGTGCCATTTCAATGATGGGCATGCCAATTTATGATATAACTTGCCATGTCAGTAATTTTACAGGTAAAAATTAGTTCTATATCAATAATTCTAACGATTAAAATTGATTTTGTGACGTTAAAGGACTTGATTGTTCTATTTTTAATAGTAGAAGGATTAAATTGACTTAAATTGAAGTACATGGGTAAAATTAAATATTTTCTTATAGTACAGGGAGCTATGAGGACTTTTACCAATTTTCTACTGGTTGCCTAACTAGTAACTGCCATGACAAAGAGTCAAAAAGGGCGGCTAAACAAAGCTGAGCACCCATTGGTTCTTGCTCCCCACTCAAAGGATCAAGAAACCGACCATGCCTTGGGTTCCTAGCAATTTCTTCTGCCCATCCTCTTGGTTGTATATAAGCCAAAGGCAAATTTGCATCTTGCTCTTCCATGTTGGCTTCTTGTCTTAATTTTCATTTTATATTGAGACCAACAAAAATTTTTTCTGACAAGAAACCATGGAAAGAATCTGTCCCGTTCAACCAGAGGCTACAAGCAAAGGCAAGGATGAATATTCCAATCTGTCTCTTAGGCCATTAGATGTTTCAGACATAGATGATTTCATGGTCTGGGCTAGTGATGCGAAAGTGGCTCGCTTCTGCACTTGGGAACCTTACACCGACAAAGACGCTGGCTTAAACTTCATCAAAAACACCGTTCTACCTCACCCTTGGTTCAGGGCAATTTGCCTTGATAACAGACCCATCGGTGCCATTTCTGTCGCATCAAATTCAGGCAATGATAGATGCAGGGGTGAACTTGGCTATGTTTTGGCATCCCAGTATTGGGGCAAAGGGATTGCTACAAGAGCTGTGAAGATGGTGGCCAACACCATATTTGACGACTGGCCTCATTTGGAGAGACTTGAAGCCCTCGTTGACGTTGAAAATGTTGGGTCTCAAAAGGTGCTGGAGAAGGCTGGGTTTCAAAGAGAAGGTGTTTTAAGGAAGTACTTCTTCCAAAAGGGAAAATCTAGAGACAGGGTTATGTTCAGTCTTCTCTCAACTGATCCTCGACTTTGATGATTATTTGTGAGAAATCCTAAAGTGTTGTTGATTTGTTTCTTTATCAATGTGTGAAGAGTAATATTATTAGTAATATTATAGCCTTTGGTCCATGGTAATTTTCCTTATGGTCATTAATTAGTGGAGAAGTCAAAGACTTCGATCTCCTGTTTTATCTTATGATTATGCTATTTGACCCATATATTTACAAGCAAAAGCTTAACTTTATCAGAAAGCAGTCCACAGAAAAATTTTCTGTAATTTAATTATTCCATGTATTGAAAGAAATTATTAGTTAATTACAAAGTGTCAAATTTGACCTTAATCTCCGGTTAATATTAAGTTATGAATCAAATTATTTGTAACTATTGGCAAATACCAGTTAAAATAACAATTGGTGACAAAATTTCTTTTATTATAGTCTTAGTTCTTAAACAAAAACAAAAGGAAAAAGAAAGAGAAATTACACCCCAACAGAACAATGAGAAATGATAAGCCTATAGGTCCACAATTGGGTCAATAGATAGTAGCCCAAATACAGAAGTATCAGTAGTTTTTCCTTTCACCACAATCCATTTCCTAAGAATACATTCCTTTCGGAATCCAGCCTTCTCCAGCACCCTTTCTGAGGCCTTGTTTTCCACGTCAACGAATGCTTCAACTCTCTCAATGTCAGGAAACTCTTTGAACACAGCCGAGGTAAGCATTTTCACGGCTTTAGTTGTTATGCCTTGGCCCCAATACTTGGCTCCTAAAGCATAACCAATTGATCCTCTGCTCCTGTCGTTACCGAACCAGCTGGCTCGAATGTTATGAAGCCAATCGGAACCAGCTGTTTAAAGCCCAGCCATGCTCCAATGCGATTGCTGGCTTCATCTCTCCAAACCCCGCATTCTTACATCCGTTGAACCCCAAGCCACCCTTAGGGTCGGGAATTATGAATTCAATCTCAAAATATTTTTCCACATTCAGGTTGGTTTTGAACTTTGATTCATCGAATTTGAGCTTGTCAAGAGGTTGAATTAGTGGCGCTTTTGAATGAGCAAGAGTTTATTGAGGATGAACGAGAACAGAGACATCAACAGGGGCTTCCACGGTGGTGAAGCCATCATCGACAATAACCTCGGTCTCTTCACTATCGTCGTGTTCACTTTCATCTTCTTCCATGGCGAGATAAGCCTCAGAAAACTCCTGTAACGCCGGTTGTATACCAGAGAAGCATCGATCAAATGGGTCCTCGGATTTGCCGTCGAATTTGTCACCGATCGAATCGGGAGGTGGTGAGAGTGGAGAGTGAAAAAAGGCTGAGGATCGCTCCAATTTGGCCACTCGAATTTGGATATCACGGATAGAGGTGGAAAAAGATTGGTCGAAGGAATCAATTTTGGAGGCAAGCTCTTGTTGAGAGGCTCGGAATGCATGGATGGATTCAGTAAGTTGATGGATGGCTTCCTCGATGGTGGTTTTCTGGGGAGCCATTGACTCTCAACGAAAGCACCAATGATAGAAACTTAATTCTATCAGATAGAAATATTAGAGAAAGGTAGAAATAGAACAGAACAGGGTAGAGAAGGGAAAGAGAAACAGAGAATAGACGGGAAAACAGAGAGAAGAGCCAAGAGTAAGAGGGGAGGGAGAGCTAGAAAGTTAAGAGAGAAAATCATTCTGCTTGTATTCCTCCTTCAGGCGTACAATATATATATATATATGACAAGACTAACAAATTATTCTCTGGAATCACTAGTCAATCATTGGCGTTATTTCCCATACTAACTAATTGGCTATTCTTAATCAACCCTTGACCCGTGTACACCCTATCCCATAACCAACTCATCAGTCCACTTGAGTCTATGGTCCATCCGTAACAGATTTGTCCCATTTTCTCATGATCACTAGAACTATTCCTTTCTTCTTTTCGTTTATTTATGTTTTCTCGCGGACAGACTACAACGCAAGTTACTCCAAATGTCAACGAGTAAATAATAATTTAGTAACAATTTGTTAACGATTGCACATGCACTAATAATAATTTAGTACAAACGTAACCAAAAAATTACTAATTTAGTACAATGCAAATCACTCTTTGAACAGAAAGATATTCACCAATTGTTGAAATGGCAGGAACCTGTCCCGTTCAATCAGAGGCTACGGGCAAAGGCAAGAATGAATTTTCCAATCTGTCGCTTAGGCTATTAGATCTTTCAGACAGATGGTTTCATGGTCTGGGCTAGTGATGGGAAAGTGGCTCGTTTCGGCATTTGGGAACCTTTCACCGATAAGGAGGTTGGCTAAAACTGCATCAAAAACTTTGTTTTACCTCACCCTCGGTTCAGGGCAATTTGCCTTGACAACAGACCCATCGGTGCCATTTCTGTCACATCAAATTCAGGCAATGATAGATGCAGGAGTGAATTAGCTATGTTTTGGCATCCCAGCCTTCTCCAGCACACTTAATACCGTTTATTATTTGTCTAACGAAAATGCTGAATGGTGCATGGTGCTCTATTTAAGAAACCAAATATAGAAAATTTTTTATAATTAATACTTCACTTTTTCTTGAATTCAAAAAAAGTTAATGTATTAAATGAAAAATACTTTCATAAAATGAAAAATCAACTAACCTTAAAGGGTTAATGGATGCACCTGTTAGAAAAAAACCCATTTATCTAAATATAAATAACGTGTCTAACTGGTTAAGATATTATAGCTTATGTGAAGATAAGCTCCCCTGCCTATGGCAAGTAGTTGAAAATTTGTATTTGATTCTTATATGGGTTTCAACTTTCATGTTTTTTTTTTAGGTACATAAGAGCCGACAAAAGTCGGCTTAAGTTCTCATAATAGGACCTCCATGGGCATTAGACTCTAAGATCGGCAATAGATCATGCGGTGGATCTATCAAAATTGTTACGCCTTGAGGACATGCCTGACCAAAATTGGCCAAGAAATCTGCACACCGGTTTCCTCTCGTAAAATATGTCGAACTTGTGAGACCCATCCTTCCTGCACCAACAAGAAAGCATCGTGGACCAAAGTAGAATGGATATGAGAGTTGAGGACGTCTTGTTTTAGGAACTGGACTACCACTGCTGCATCGAGCTCAACAATGACATTAGAAACTCCCAAGCTTTTCGCCAATAATAAGCCTTCTCTAACATCCCAAAGTTCAGCTGCTAAACTGTCAGTGTGACCAATATTAACAGCAAAACCACTTACCCAAGTCCCATTCGAGTCACGTATTAGGCCACCTGCCGAAGCACGTTTAGACTCCTGTTTAAAAGCCCTATCCATATTCAACATGAAATATCCTTCTAATGGATGATGCCATTTAACCCAGCTGGGTGGCAATGCATGTCGCCTTCTTCTATCAAAAGCTTTCCCTATTTCCATAGCCAGCTTACTAGCCGAATACCAAACCTTACCAGAAGCTTCCAACGTTTGTTGAAAAACCAGTAGATTTTGTCGATTCCATAGACACCAAAGTATAGTTACAAAATGAGTGCTCCAAGATATAGTATCATTCATAGCAGTGCCGCTTGAACAATTATTGATCAACCATTCTTTAAGGCTCAAGCTATAAAATCGTGTTACATCCAATCCATTAACATACCAACAATGCCCAACTTCTTTAGCATATTGACAATCTCGGAAAAATGGAGAGCCGATTCAGATACCTGAGAGCAGAGAGGACAAGAGTCATCTATACTTATTTTTAACTCTATTAACATTGGTATTCAGTTTGTTTGCAAAAAGTAACCAAAGAAAAAAGCGCATTCTCGCTGTGCAGGCTACCTTCCAAATCCAACTATAGTCACGGGCTGGTTGAGTATCTAATCGACCCTGATGAAGTAGCCTAAAAGCAATGAAGAAAAAATGGACTGGACCAGACCGATCGGTTCAACTTGTTCAACCACGAACCGACTATCAATCCGGTCCTTTAAGGGCTATAAAATCGTTTACTATTTGAATCGTTTTTGAACCGGTTGAACCAGTGAACCGATTGGACCGGTTTAGTAAAAAAAAATTAATTTTTTAAAATTATTTTTAATTAACTAACCCAAATCCAAAAAAAGCCCAAACTAATGAAAAGTCCAAAATTTTTTTTTGTTATGTTTGAACTTTTGATTTTGAATTTTTGACCTTAAATTTTATATTTTTTTATTCTAATGTATTCTTATAATAAAAATTTAACTTGTGATGTAAAATCATTTGTATTATTTATTTATATTACATGATACAGTAATATTTTATACTTTTTCTTATTTTTTATGAATTTTTAAAAAAAAATTAATTGAAACTTTAAAATTTAAATATTTTAAAAAATTAATAAAACTAAAATATTCAAATAACAGGTCTAAACGGTTCAACCAATTGAACCATCGAACCTTTAACCTCACCGATTCAAACACCGTTCTGATTTTTTATTTATTGCCTAAAACCTGATCTTGAAGTAAAAAGTCCAGAGCTCTCTCCACTCCAACACTTAGTATCCTCTCTTCCTGTTACGTAAGGAATGGGTGTAGCAACACTTAGGAATCGTGTTTCAACTTTCATGTTAAACAACCATCTTTTCATCTGATTTCAGATGTAATGGATTTACACATTCATAATCCGTTCACTGAAATCGATGATATCTTTGTCGAGGTCATTTGACTGATTCAAATAGAAAGACCTCCGACTTTTCTATCAAAATCTGTTTTGTTAGCCTAGATTATGGGCCTCTGGTCTATCAATCTAATTGAACCTGGACTCAGTCCATAAAAGTATAATACAAAATGTCCAAAGCTTTTTTCTTTTCGGGCCACTGGGGAAGTCCAGGTTAAAATGATCGGAATCAACCCCAACTTGATCCTCCTCGGTTCAGGATCAAGAAAATAGAGTACATTGCAAAGAATCTACTGATTCATGACCATAGTATCCATTTCCTTTATAACAATAGTGTTATGACTCACTGTTTTGAGTTTAATTTCAAGTTGCATTAACAAGTGGATCTCAGCCCTGGGAAGTTTCACTGTCAAAGTGTCAAACATAGGGGCTATGGCATTCTAGGCTGCCCAGTCCAGGGATCAGGAAATTGACAATACCTTGCTTCCAAGCAAGCAACATTCTGATCATTACTTTTTGCATATAACCAAGGCAAAGCTCGTATCATAGTGACTTCTTAAACCTAATTGTTGTGTTTCATTCATACCAACAAATTTCGTTGAGCAAAAGTTGGAAGAAGACTGTCCTGTTCAATCAGGTATTACAGGCAATGGCAAGGATGAGTTTTTACAAATCTGTCTCTTCGGCCATTAGATCTTTGAGAAATAGATGATTTCATGGTCTAGGCTATGGCAGATAATATTCCAGGTTTCACCCGATTGATGCAGCGATTAATAGTCATTATAGGAGGGAAAAGGATGTTAAGATGCCAATATATATACTAGCTTCTACCTTTTTCAAAAAACAATTTTTTTCCCCCTTATTTTGATGGGTTTTTTAATTAAGAAATAGTAAAAATATTATGTGTAATAAGAATAAAAATAATGTAAATAATTTCCATAATTCTCACAATTTTTTTTTACACAATCCCAATTGAAATTTTGATAACACCTAAGTAATTAGTATAGTGTAGTTAAGTTCCCCCTTCCCACAGAACAAAGTAAACAAACGAGTTCATCACTGACAAGGATCTTTGTTTCTCCCAAGTCATAGATGAGTAGATCGCAACAAAATCCACTACAACAACATAACTTACTACATAAGTGTCTGCTAAAACCTTCGGTTCTGTAAGATTTGCTTCTTTTTCCTTCTGTTTTTCCCATTTTTCGGATCGAAAACCCTCAAAAGCAATGGACCCGCTATCCGCCCTGCGCGACTTCACAATCCGGGGCGAGCTCGACAAAATCGTCCGAGTCAACGACGAGTTCCGCTTCGGCACAGACTATTCCTTCCCATGCTCCGCCGAAACAGCCTATCGCTCCAAACAGGGCAACCTCTACACTCTCGAGACCTTGGTCTTCTACATCCAGAACCACCATCTCAAGCACACGGATTACATGCACAACTCCCTCTCTCTCCGCATCCCCGCCGTTACTTTCACCGACCGTAAGCCCCTCCTTGATTACCTTACTGGAAAGGTCTCCACCTCCGATTCCATAGTTTGGAACCCACCCAAATTCCCCGACGAGTTCCGACCCGACTCCTCTGGGTTCGACCCGGATAGCAGTAAACCTAAAGGTAATTCCAATGATGTTGTTTTGGATGAAATTGGAGATGCCCATTTCGAAAGTAAAGATAAAGAGGCTGAATTTGCGGATTATATGGGGATAATTCGAACAACTGAGAAGCCTTTGAAGGATAGAGAAGGAATTTTGGAATGTAAAAATAGGGATTTTTATAGTGTTCTTGTTGCTGCCACGAAAAGGGAAGAAGAAAGGCAAAGGCTTGAGTCTCAGCAGAGGAAAGATGGTTTAGTTGCTAAAAATAGATTGATGGGGGCTGAAGATAGGGGTTTGGGGTTAAGTTACGGGGATGAGATGGTGGGATATGATTCAAAGCCGAAAATGCATTTGAAAGGGAGCAAGCTTGGGGAAGGGGTGCCTATTATTTTAGTGCCGAGTGCGTTTCAGACCTTGATTACTATTTATAATGTGAAGGAGTTTCTTGAAGATGGAGTTTTTGTGCCGACTGATGTGAAGGTGAAGCAGATGAAAGGGGCGAGACCAGATTGTGTTACTGTGCAGAAAAAGTTTAGTAGGGACAGAGATAGGGTAGTAACGGCGTATGAAGTAAGGGATAAGCCTTCTGCTTTGAAGCCAGAAGATTGGGATCGCGTAGTGGCGGTATTTGTGTTGGGGAAAGAGTGGCAGTTCAAGGATTGGCCTTTCAAGGATCATGTGGAGATTTTTAATAAGAGTAAGTGTTGTTTTGAGCTTTAGCGGGATTGCTATTTGAGTTCTATTATCTTAGTGGGGATCTTTTATGATTGTCGTGTAAAATTTAAACTTGAAGCAGAGGATTGTTTCAAATATATATATCAATATATCATGCATTTAATTATGTATATGATGAACTGAAAATTTTGTATGACTATTGAGTCTAAGTTCTAGATTTGTTGGGTTGAGTTTTTTACAAATTATACTGCTGGCATTTGGCCTTTACTTGTTAGGGTGTTAGATTGTTTTATGGGTGGCTGGAAGATGAGAATTTATCAATTTTATGTGCACTCTTGATTAGAATAACATAAAACTCTTGATTAGAATAAATACTCATTCTTGACTTTTATGCAGTTATTGGATTTTTTATGCGATTTGAAGATGACAGTGTAGAGTCTGCTAAGATTGTGAAGCAATGGAATGTGAAGATTATCTCAGTATGAAATCTTATCCTCAGCTTGTGTGGTATTTCCATCTTGATTAGTGCAACTTTTGGTAGAACCTAGTATTTTTCCTCTGTCTTATCCTCTTTATTTCACTGCTTCTAATTTTTCTCAATGTGCCTAAACTTTGCAGATTAGTAAGAACAAGAGACACCAAGATAGAGCTGCAGCACTAGAGGTCTGGGACAGACTAGAAGAATTTGTGCGGTCACGATCACATTCTTAAACTGTGCAGCTTTTCGGAAACATTTCAATGTACGTGTCTGATGTTCATGAGCTATAACCTTCATCGTGGATGTTTCTTTGAATTTTGTTGAAGTATTTAAGAACCTTTATTAGCTTGTTAGGTCAATTGGAAATCTCATTATAGTTTTCTTGTGAGGGGGTTCGAAGGCAATTAAGTTGCAGAATATGGTGGCAGCTTGTAAAAAAAGGTCCTTTTAATCAATAATACATGTGTGCAGAGATCAGAGTGAATTGTGGTACAAACGTTAAGTGAAGTAGACTTTGTAGATTGCACCACTAGAGTGAATTTGCAGTTGTTTGCTGGTCTGATATACGTTAAACATTCTTTACATCTTTCTTATGAGCATGTGAGAGGCCTTTATAGATTAATTAAATTAATTTACTCTTTGGAACAGGAAGGACGTGAAAATGCAATCACTTGATGATATCTAAGACCTTGGGGCCGTGAACAACATTGAAGATGGGGTACTCGCAGCTGATGCTTTTGTTTTATAGAGTACCAAAGCACACCAAAGGTCTTTCAAAGCCGGGAGCCTGTGAGCTTGAGGTCTTTTGGAATGAATCCTGTGTTTTAAATACTGACATAAGCAGTGCAAGGTGGTTCTCGCATTTTCTTTAGGCTTTTGAGCGAGTTGATGGTACAAAGGCATTAGGAAATTACGAACTTTTGATTTATGGATTGTACTACTATGTCTCTGTTCCAAACATGCCAGAATTGCAATATTGTTTTCACGAGTGTATATACTTCGTAGGATGATTTGAGCTTCAACTTCAGTTCAATTCTGTAGTTTTCGTCTTCATGGTTTGATGTTTGTCGCTTTGAAGTGCTGTTGTTTATAAATCCCTTTCAGATATTCAATAAATAATAGTAATAAACAACCTTTATTGAGAAGGGAAGAGAGCCAAAAACTCCCTTCAGCAATACGAAACCATATGGACCGCTGAGGGGGGTAAAAATACTAATATGGTACAGGTATCATCAACCAAGGTGAATCTAAGTAACAAATGAAGAACACCATAAAATGTATGCTAACAAGATGGCTTCATGAGATGTGGGGCGAACTAGAGAAGATTCAGTGTGCTGAGAAGATTGAACCATATGCCGTGGCCGATAGAAGGAAGATGAGCAGAGAGAGTGACAATTTGGTGGTGCTTCCATCTGATGAGCCATTTTCCTGTGTGGATGGCACAGTTTTTGATCCACCTCCTGCGCCAATTTTAACAATCACTCCAATGAGAAAAGTCCAGGAAGGAGGAAATAATACAAACATTTGGGCCAGAAGATGACTAAACAAGGAAGTTATATATTGATTCAAAGAAATGATCGAGTGCTTTGTATTATACCTGAAGGAATTAGGCCCCCAGATCCTGGTGATCCCACAGGAGAGTCTGCTGGAGCAGGAGAAGTAGCTGATACACAACCACGGTGAGAACAAGCAAATAACATTTGCTGACATTTACGCTAGATTGAGATTAAAAAGAAATTATATATTTAATTACATCCTTACCGTTACAGCTGCTGACGGGTGGAGTCTGAACACTGCATGCGCCAGGTAAGGCCAAAGCTAGAGTCTGGTTGATGTTGATCCCTAGTGATGAAGCATCACCTTTGAGGACCTCACACAAGCATTGTGGTGATGAACGCACTACACTAGCAAGCTGTGTGCAGCACTGCTGGGATGGGGTTGATGAGTTCCCTGTAATGTAATTCAGGCAGGGTGACAGGCTGATCAATACTGACGTGCAGCTTGATTGAGCTGTAGCTCCTCCGCAAAGCATGGCTACCAGAACCAGGACAAGACATGTTGCCATCTTCTCGTTTGCCATTAGTTCTCTCGGTATTATAATTTCGAAGAACTCCTGCAGACTTTGCTGGTTTCCTGCAACTTGTGGATGTGGCTGGGTATTGATGGATTGATGGCACAATGCTTGTGGTTCTTATAGGGAGATTATGGAAGAACAAATGACAGAGTCTGGAAAAAAGAGTTGTGGGTGACCAACTTTCCTGCTTGTTAACGGGATTCAATAGTCAAACTACAGGTTGCACCTTTGAAGTGTTCAATGATTGAGGCTTTAGGCTTATGAATAACTTTGTAAGGTGGTTCTTATAGGTGTTGGTGACCAACCTCTATTCAGCTGATGAATCTGGATGCATGTAGATTTTTAAAGCGTTCAAAACTGAAGAATATTTTCTCTTGGAAACTTCAACTGTGAAGAAAGCATAACGTGTTTCTGACTCTACCTCTCTGCAGAATTTAGCTTTGTAAAATTCTCTGTTTCTAGGAATCTGAATTTGGGTTTAGAAAGAAGAAAAATTCGTTACCAAGTTAAAACGACAATGAGCAGATTTGTGTATTGGAGGAGGTTGGGGCTTTGCTTGCTTGCTTCTTCTAGATCTTGTTTGTATGGGGTTTTTCCTATGAAAATGATGGCTACTCTGTTCTATTGCTTCGGACCAAAGAAAATTGACTGCCTGACATTGATGATATAAGACATGACACATGTCTAAGCCTCTATAAAGGGACCAAAATGGGTAGACTTTGCGAAGACCAAACTGTAAATCGATCAACATCCCACATCACCCAAAATGGTAAAGAGGACAGATGCCCAAACGTCTATATTCATTTTTTTCATTAATTAATTATTTATTGAGAGGGTGAAGCGACCCTATGAATTTTCATTGTTAATTTCATGTGGCGGGCTGTTTGAAGAGTTTAATTTTAGCTGACCTGACATAATGGCAAATCTTAGATGAATGAGTGTTCAACTTTTAAACGTTTTTGAAAAATAAGGAATTGTAAAATCAACTTCATTTATCTCTACGAGTCTTTAATATTGAGGATGTGTTTGGTTTGAGGGAATTGGAATTGAAAATTCCTTTGATAATTGATTGTTGGTAATATCAAATAGTCATGTTTGGTTTCTTTATTTTAAAAATTCCAAATTATCTTGGTAATTTCATATTATCATATGATAGATTATAGGTAATTTCAAATTATCTTAGGAATTGGCTACTGGTAATATTAAATACATATGTTTGGTTGTCTAATTTATTCTGGGAATTTATATTATTTTGATGATTCCATATCACTATATGATGACGGGAATAGGTTATTAAAGTGGAATTCAATACCAACTATTTCTTAGGTATTTCGATATTACCAAGATCATTTGACTTTTATAACTTTTATGCCCTAATGAAACTAAGGTTTTGAACAATAATACCCCTTTGTCTTTCTACTATTTATCTAATTCTATCTAATGAATAAAAGTTTATGCATATTTTCATCTCTTTATACTCGTATTATTTTAAAAAAAGTTATTAGTTTTGTCATAAAAATATATTATTTTGGAATAATTAATTATTTTTAAATTTAATTCATTTCAATTAAAATTGTTTTGTATTAATATTGATAAATGTGTTGTCATATAATAAAAAAAATGTAATAATTTAGTAAAGATCTTATTTTGAAATATTATATCCCTTTAAACCAAATAAAGTCATTTAAAATTCACATTATGATAACCACCAAATAAAGTTATTTAAAATTCTTATTATAACAACTTAACAGAAAATATACTAATTTTCGCGTAAGATAATTTCAAATTACCACTAACCAAACGCCCCTGAGTTTTAATTTTAATTGTGTCTCTTACAATTTCTTCCATTAGTAAACTCTGTTTTTAATTCAGATAATCCAATTAAAACGTGCCACGTCAAATTTGTTATACCATTATTATTATTATTATTATTATTTTGGTACGCAAGGAAAGGATCCACAGGCCCAGTTGGTACATTGCATATTGCAGTGGGAAAGACGGAAATTCACGGTTGAAGCACGAAGGGAATCACATGCAATAATGGACCATTTTTGAATCACTAATCCAAGAACTTAGCAAACAATACGAGCATTACATATAATAAGAGATAGTTCATAAAATTAACAAACCACACAAGCTTCTGTTATTAAAACGACAAATCCATAAAATGCCAAACAAAACACAAGTAGAGGATAGGATCTTAAACGGAAATAGGAGCATGAATGAGATCTATATATCCCATAGGAGCTGGCCTTAGAAACTGCTGAAAATTGAAGCATGCAGAGCCATGGGCAGCAAGACCAGGATGATCAGCTGAATCGGAATTTTATAGATAACACCATTGGAAGTAGAAGATGTCGGAACTGTCTTAGATCCACCTGCATCCATTCAATCAAGAATCTATAATGTGGTTTGGAGGAATATTGTTAAATGATCTCAATTCTGAAAGAAAATCATTTCATAGCAATCATCTTCATTTCCTTTATCGACTATTAATTCTGATTTAGAGACCATTCATTTTGATAAATTGATTTGCCTGAAGGCAAGAACTTGTCCATATGATAAGTAACTATAGGTTCTGTATGAGATCTTGTCGTATAAAAGTTAACTTCGTCTAGTGGTAGCCAATCTATTAGGCTTTGATGCAGGTAACTTTTACTTCTTTTTCCGGACAAAATGGTCTTGTAATCATTTGTAGTGAAGTTGAAAGTTGAACCGAATCATGTCTCCAAATAGACCTTGATTAATGTAGTTTTTCCTTTATAGAAAAAGACCTCCATGCATGTGTTGGATGTCGAACTTTAACATTTTCTCCAACTAGCAAAATTTGAACTCTACAATTTAGGCTATAGCAAGACACAGAGAATCTCAAACTATTACAAGCAATATCTTGCGTGCTTCTTCTAAGCTCTTACATATCAATTTTTCTTAGGTTTTGTACGTCACACATTTTGTGCTTCCAAGAAAGCATTTTTAAGGCAAAAGTAGAAGTTCACCGCAAAAGTGTAACTTTTTTCTTCGTTTCCTTTTAAGAAAAAACCGAGAAAGCATGGTCTTACATATGTTTGTTAGCTTTGCGGTGCTAGATACAAGCCTACAACTAATTCTACATTATAAGTAATTAATTTGAACTCATCATAATCCTAAAGTTTAAGCTGATATATATACATAATCAGCTGAATGATCAATGATAAAATGCCCGAAAACCCGATTAAAAATGGTCAGAATAAAGCTTGCTCTTGTAGTTAATGGTACCTGATGTGGAGGAGCTGCTTGGGGTGTCATCGGAACTGCCTGGTGAGCCTTGGGGAGAACCAGCTGGAGGATCAGAAGGAGATATATATAGGAGTTGAAGGTCCATCAGCGGCTATTGAGAACATTAAAGCATCAAATTCTAAATTATAGCTCATATATAAATGTAGTACGTTTATTTAAAAAAGTGAACGTGGTTCACTTTTACTAATTATTATTACCATTGCACTTGCTAACAGGAGGAGTTTTCACGTTGCAACGAGCAGGGAGTTCTAGAGCGAGTGTCTGGTTAACTGTCACACCAAGAGAAGTAGCACCGCCATTAAGCGCCAAGCAAAGGCACCGTGGCTGTGATTGAACAACGTTAGCAAGCTGTGAGCAGCATGAAGCAGATGGGGTTGGAGAGCTTCCCGTCACATAATTAAGGCACGGAGCCATGGTGATTAGCACACTGGTGCAGTCTGATTGTGCCATGGTTCTTGCCCAAAGCACGGTCAACAGGACCACGACTAGAACCATGGTGATCTTCCCTGAAGCCATATTATTTCGCTATGATACGAACCTTGAGCTGCAGTACCTGTAGATTATGTGTGCTTTGAGTTGGATCCTCTAGTACAGGGAGCGGGCAGATTTATATAGAAAACACGAGTAATTTGGATTATTTGTAAGTTAAATTTTTAACTGGGGCTTTTGTTGGTAAACTAAAACATGCAATCTGAGGTAAGCGGAGCCGTCTAGTCCTGGTAATGAAGTAGGAACATATGTGTCGTTTTGGGAATTGGGTCGATGTCATGTAAGACCGATCCTATTGCATTCTAAATGGTTATGGATATAAGTATAAAGCCCAAATTTAAGATGCAGGCCGGCCCAAGTGCATGCGGCGATTGTGTTCTGTCTTGTGTGGTCAACAAAGTTAGAAAATGTTAGAATTGAAAATGACCTCTTTGGATTCATTCAATTAACAGAAGAAGTCAGGTAACCTAATATTCATTACAAATTTAATAATATCGACAAGGATTAATTAGTATTTTACACTTGACAGATTACAAGTATTTGTGGCCATTGTCGTGAGTAAGTAAGATGCCCCTAAACAAGTTTATCAAAAAGGACTTAGATTTAAATTAAACAAAAAAGAAAAGCTTAGATCATATGTACGAGAACAAACTTCTGTTTGGTAAGTTATCAAGCAAAATAGGAAACCATTTTTAATTCACAAAGTTTGACATATATATAATTATTGAGTTTAAAAGAGTTTAAAATTTAATCATTAAAATTAAGAATTCAATATTCTACCAACAGAACACGTAACTGTTTACTGACGTATGTTTCAGTTGATCGACTTTTAGCGCATTAGATCACAAAATTTGATGGGACCATATTCTAGCAATTAAAGTAAGCATTTGAACCATTAGGAGAGCTATAGTGGTATGAAGATTAATTTCTAACATATGAAGCAATTATTATTGCCTATAATTTGCAGTTACTTGAAACAGGAAATTAAATTAGTTAAGTAACACTAGAAAGCCAAGTGCTTCAAGAATGGTGGGTTATAGGTCGAATTAACTGCGGATTATTTATCATATAGCTTGGTAAACCAAAAAGAAAAACTTGGAAAGATGACATTGATGATCCAATTGTTCCTATTGGCAGATTGATTGCTAACTTTGACTTCACCAGCTTTCGATGGATAGGATTGGCGCTTCAATACCGGACAGGTTAGGGTCAAAATGGGTCCCCTTTAGACTAACTACGTGGCTGAACCAATTTTCTTTGTTTCACTCAATTTTGGTTAGGGTAGTTGAGCTTCAAAACCAACTTGAAATCCACCTGTTTGCTTCCTTGCATATCTCATTACCTAAACCCCCCCATCTATAAATTGAGTGATTCTTTGCCTTCCAATCATCAAATTTTCAATTCAAACACCAAACCCCACACTCCAATCATTTTTTCTTATTCCTGCTTCACCAACATAAATTCCCTTAATCAATTCTCCTCCGAAGTCTGTTCCCACCATAATATACAATGGAGTTCTCCAAGGCCAAGCTATCTTCTTTTCTTGTTCCAGTTATGGTCATAGGTCTGGCAACGTTGATGTTGCCTGTTCATGGCCAGATTAATACTCCATGCAATCCGTCCGTGCTCAGTACTTTTACTCCTTGTATGAATTTCCTAACAAATAGCAGCGGCAACGGTACTTCACCAAACGCAGATTGTTGCAACTCTCTTAAGAATCTTACCAGTGGTGGTATGGACTGCTTCTGCCTCATTATGACCGGAAGTGTCCCTTTCCAGATACCAATCAACCGAACTCTAGCCATCTCTCTGCCCCGCGCTTGCAACATGCCTGGTGTTCCTGTTCAATGCAAAGGTGGTATATGTTCAACTTGATAACTTTTCGCATTTTTACATTGTTTTTTTCATTTGAGTCAAATGAAAATAACTAGAAAGAAATTTTTCTTGTTTTTCAGCTGCCCCTGGTGCACCTATTCCTGCTCCAGGTAAAACAAATTGCTTCAATTATGGCTTACTTCCAAGAGGCCAGAGCCGAACATTTGCAGAGTTTATGTTTCGTCTCTCTTCTTTTAACCGAATTACATGTGCTTATGTAGTAATTAAGTTATTCTTTGACAGGTCCAACCTCACTTGCACCCACCCTCTCTCCAGGAGCTTCACCAACTTTAAGCCCAAAAGGTAAATCAAACTGCTCCTTCTGCTTAATTCTCAAAGCTACCACTGAGCCTATTGCAATGAATTATCAATTTGACATTGATTTTGGTTTCTTTGTTTTTTCTCTAAATAGGTTCCATAGTGCCTGAACCAACACCTTCCGCCGAAGCACCAGAATCCGACACCACACCAGCTCTAACTCCACCATCTTCAACGGAGGGTTCTGAAGCCCCGACGGCCACTACAGGGAGCCGCCCTGTTCTTACCCCCTCAGCTGCCAACCCTTCTCACAGTTCTGCACCATTCTTTTTGGTTTTTTCATTAGGATTTGTGATTTTCAAGAACTACTAGCTGGGTGGAACAGAGACTATTCTATATGTATTTATCCATTTTTTAGTAGCACTAGTGTATTGTTTTTAGGAGCTGTGAACTATTGTTTGATATATTCTTAATAAAGGATATTTTTTTGTGCTTTTGTGTAATAATTTTTTATTCTTTGAGCAATCGAGTTTGAATATTTATTTAATGTAAATTACTCATATTAATGTTATTAATGAAAAATCTTTTGAATATTGCATATTGACCCAACTTAAAGTCCTGATTGGAGTAGAATTCAATATTCTCCCAATAGATCAAAAGACTATTGATTGACATAACAATTATCACCTGTTAATGGGTCAAATTTTAACACACTAGATCACAAAATTTGATAGGATCATATTCTAGCTAGCACTCAATTGAAGTAAACATTTAAAATCATTAAAAAAGAGCAAAAGTAGTATGAAGATTAATTTCTAACATATAATTTATGAGGAAAAAAAACATATAAAGCATTTATTATTGCTTATAATTTGCAGTTACTTGAAACAGGAAATTAAATTAGTTAAGTAACAAGATAGAAAGCCAAGTGCTTAGTGGGTTATAGGTCGAGTTAACTACGGATTATTTACCACATAGCTTGGTAAACTAAAATGAAAAAACTTGTAAAGATGAAATTGATGACCTAATTGTTCCTATTGGCTGATTGCTAACTTTGACTTCATCAAACACCAGAATCCGACACCACATCAGCTCTTACTCCACCTTCAATTGTGGTTTCCGAAGCCCCGACGGCCCCGACGGCCACCACAGGGAGCCGCCCTTTCCTTACCCCCTCAGCTGCCGGGCACCATTCTTTAGGATTTATGATTTTCAAGAACTACTAGTTGGGTGGAATTTCTCTATAGTCTATTCTATAAGTATTTATCCATTTTTGAGAAGTATTAGTGTATTGTTTTAGGAGTTGTGACATTATTATTTTTATATACTCAAGTCTTAATGAAGGACACTTTAGTGTATTTTTGTGTAATTTTGTATTCATTTAAGTCATAGAATTTGAAGATTTAATGTAAATTACTCATATTAATGCTATTAATGGAAAGTCTTCTGAATATTTCATATTGACCCAAACGTAAAATACAATTATTCTTACTCCTGAAGTAGAATTGGATTAAACAATTTGAAGAATTATTAATGTGGCTTAATACTCAAATTGGTCCCTGAACTATATCAAAAAGAACAAATCAGTCCTTAAATTTTTATTTGAGACAAATTGGTCTCTCAACTTTTATTTTGGGATAGATTGGTTCCTGAACTTTTATTTTGGGACATATTAGTCTTTAAATTTTTTTTAGTTTTTTTTCATTCAGGACTAATCTGTCCCAAAATAAAAGTTCATGGACTAATCTGTCTCAAATAAAAGTTCAGGACCAATTTATCCTTTTTGATATAGTTCGGAGACTAATTTGGGCATTAAGCCAACTATTAATCAAGCTAAATTTGGTGGCCAAGTCAAGGAAATCAGAATCCTAATTGAAGTTAGTATAACATTTGTTCGAATCCCTATATATATATATATATATATATATATATATATTTATTTATTTATATATATGGCTATTGGGTCTCCAGTTTCACTATTCAAAAAGTCGTCAAATTTCCTTCTTTGCTAGTTGGTAAACCAAATTAAAGATGCAGCAGCAGCATGTCGAAAGTGAAGAAGCGAGCGGAAGCACAGTATCATGGAGTGATCTTCCTGAAGATATAATCATGGAAATCCTTCCGCGAGTTCCAGTCAAGTTCCTGGGACGACTCAAGTGCGTGAGCAAGTCTTTGCATTCCCTGATGAACAAGTCAGGATTTGCAAGAGACATTTTCCACCGTGCTTTTAAAATTACTAATAGCAACAATGAGGTGAACAATCAGCAGCACTACAGAAGCCTTGTTTTATCAGAACAGAACGGTGACTACTTCCTTCGATCTGTAGCCTTTAATGGCAGAGATATATCGATGGAAGAGTTTAATTTTCCTCATAAGGATTATAAGCTACTACCTAGAAATTTGAAGCCTTTTAATTCTTGCCATGGCCTCGTATGCGTTGCTGGCTCAAATTCAATTTACGTGCGGAGCCCAGGTACAAGGGAATGCAGACAAGTGCCCGTTAACGTCAGGGTTGTCCAACTACATGTATTTGCAATTGGATACGATATCCTGTCTTCGATGATTATACGATCGTGGAGGTTCCTACGTTCTACTCCGGCAGATTGCGTAATTATAGTAATCACGTTCTTAAAGTTTTCTCACTCGAGAACAATTGTTCGCGAAATATTTAAGAATTTCCACGTCGTTGCTTCCCGTATAAGATACTCCTTCTGTCTCTATTTATTTGATAATTTCTCACATTCTTTTTTATTTGATTATTTATAATTTCAATAAAGCATTAACTATTTTTTTCCAAATTTATCCTTCTTCTACTTTTAACTTTTTAAGTTAGAGAAACATCTATTTAATACTAGTAAGAGACAAGAAGATAGAGAAAATATAAGGATAAATTTAGAAAACAAAGTAAAATTTGTATAGAAATTTAAAATTAATTACTTTTCTTAATCTAAGAGATTCGGTTATTGTAATCAAATAAATAAGAACGGAGAGAGTATCACCTAGGAAATCACATGCGACAAACTTTAATGAAATCACACACTGGAGGGCTACAAATGCTCGGGAACCGAAAAATCTAATTGTTTACTTCGATTTCACGAAGGAAGAGTTGGGGACACTGCCTTTGCCTCATAATCTAGAAGACAAAAGTTGCATCATTAATTTTGGGCTTTTGGGAGGATGCCTTTCCGTGGTTAAGAATAATGTTATAAAAAACCAGCATGATGTATGGATTATGAAGGAATATAGGTTGTCAGATTCTTGAAATATATGAAATGTTTTTTTTTTGCAGCATGTATTTCAAAAGTTAAGTAGATAATAGGCTTTACCATAGCATCATGTTTGAAGTCTTCTACCAAACATAGGCTTATAGTAAAACACATCCATAGTGTCACGGACCTAGGCCTTCCGGAGTGACCATGTGCGAGGTACCGGGTAAGTTTCATTTCAGACACTGGCACATGGCTTGACCAGACCAGGTGCGGACAAGCCGTATACGCGAGACGGGCACGTCATGCGTGGGTGACGGGCACTTCTCAGCCAGTGATGGGCACACACGCCAGACGCGGGCAGAAACGTGGTCAATCGGCCTAGACAGCCCTAGAAGCCTTTAGAAGGTTCAAGAATGGCCTAGAGAGGCCTAGCACGTTGAGCATTCTTGAAGGGCCTTGAAGACACTAGAAGCATGTCCAAGTTGTGCTAGTTGTCCAAGCGGTGCAAGTTGATGTAGGGCTCACTAGTGCAAAATGCCAACTTGCATAGCCAACTTTAGTTGTCATCTTTTGTGCAACTTGTAAGACAACTTATAGGATTTCTCTAGAGACTTATAGAGAACTATGGTTTTAGAAGAATATTAGGAAGAATCTAGACCATAGCTTGCTCATCTATAAATAGGAGGTGCCACCCACCATCATTTTATGGGTTGTAGTGTTGGAAGAGCACTAAGTTGGGGAGAGTGAAAGATCAACTAGCCAAGTGCTTTTATGTTATCTTTGTGAGTTATAATATAATTTCATTCACCCAAACTCTTAAGTTCTCCATCAATACTCCCCATCCTTGCTTATTTTCCATCAATTCGGCTAAATGTTTTTATACTTTAGCCAAGAGAGTTAGACTTACTAAGGCAAAACTAATAAGTAGTTTGTCTTAGGTTGCACGGGGCTATGACCTTAAGCGTGAGCCCGTGACAATAGCATGAAGTGGTACTCCACGTTGACGTAGTAAGCAGTAACTTTACCATCGGTTTTATTCTCTAGCTCCCCACATCAGCTTCCAAATGGGAGATCTCAACTTACTATCAAATATCTCTCTCCCTAAAAGAGCCCTAGAAACATAATAATAATAATAATACTCTGACTTCACAGTAAACACACCCCTAGCTAAATTATGTAGAGTAATCCAACAAGGAGTCAAACACCTCCAAAACAAAAAGGCAGATTAATTCAACGTGAAGTTTGCAATTCTATCCTAAGCCAACTATATCTTGTTGTTATAAATTTAAATATACTTTAAATGTAGCATGAGATAAGAATCTATCTCTGACTTTGTATAAATACTCAAATGAGTAATACAAAATATAGGGGTTAAACTAGCTCTTCCATTGTGTTGATGGTTAAGAATTACTCTGCATTTACTTTCATTGGACAGGGTCCAAGAGATGATACAAAAGAAAAGAAAAGAAAAGAGAAATATAGACTTTAAAATATCAGGTAAAGAAATCTTTGGTAAAGGCATGAACAAGATACCATATACATCCTCCGAACAATGTAACTCACCATTCCATTCACCAGTTCCATGATCAATCATGGCAAAGGATCCAAGGATTCTATAAGTAGGCATGTAAAGCCCCAGCAGCTTTCTTCTTCCTCTTCAAATGTGGTAACAGGTATAATCTGTGAAGCCCCATTGTGCACATTATATCAATAAATCGGAGTCACTGATTTCTATAACAATCTCTCCACCCCTGCTATTTCCCATAATGACATACCAATGTATTTCCACAGAGAGGTTGATAGAGTAGCATTGATGCCAATTATCTCCATACATATAGATGTTTATGGAGTTCCCAGCTTGACAAGCAAAGCATAATTGCTTGTCAAGCACACCAATGCCACAGAAACCATTGTCTCTTGCTACAGGAATGGTATCAAATCCAAGGTTTGAAATATTAAATCTAGCCATTGTGTAACTCCCATCACTTATGCAAAGCCAGCAGAATGTGTATTGACCACTGTAGCCTTTAGGTCAAAAACGCAATTGGCTAAATGTTTTGGAAATAGAGGTAGCTCTAACCATCTATTCTCAGAAAAGTTGTAAAGCCAACAATTGGCATTGGCTTTACAAGCTAGAAATATGTACAGTTCACTGTTTACTTCTCCGAACCCGTACCAGTTTGCTGCTGAACAGTTGAAACCAAAATACAGATTATGGATGACCTTTCCCTTTCTTGTAAATGGATTAAGAACCATGATCCTATCTTCTACTTCATCATTTCTGCCCTGACAGATGGTTAGAAAACCAGAAGCATAGCCTAAAAGTTCTACATGAGTTGCACCTGAAATAAGGGGCTGAATCTTGGAATGTATATGTGGTTCTTCTAAGTGAAAATGACATACTCAAATTCAAGGCAGAGCAAAATATTCAAGTTCCCTCTTTCTCTTATTTCTCTTTTAAACCAATTCAATCTTTTGATATTGTCCCATTCATGACAAACATTTTGGTATGCTGGAAGATGAAATGAGGGAACTCTCAACGAGATTGATGATGCATTAGATCAATGTTCAGTGTGTCTATGCGAGTTGGTTGACTAAAAAAAAGTTTATTTGATGAGATAACAAAACAGGGAGTACTTTCAGACCCTCTAATGCTAGACAAAACCAAATTATTCAAGTCCACTGCTCCCTTATTTCTCTTTCAAACAAATTTGATCTTATAACGCTCCGGTATGGGAGATCGAATGATGGAACTCTCAACAATATCGATGACATTGGACCGATGTTCAGTACGTCTAGCATTGCTGAGATGCTACCAATGATAGTTCTCGACTCAGCAGAAGTCCACTTGATGAGACAACAAAATAGGAGGTACTTTGGGACCCTTTAGTGCTAGACAAAACCAATGGTATACTTGAAGTCCGAATTTGGGTCAAGGAAAGCTCCATCCCTCTCGACTCAAGAAGCCCCATGGATGGAGTTGCATGGTGGGCATGATTTCTTACTGTGTCACATTAAAAAAACACTATAATAAAATCCTATTCTTAATAACATTAAAGAACCCATCTACAAGGATTCTAGCTTCTTTATTGCCTAGTAAGTAACAAATAATAACATATAACCCTAAGGGGGTGTTTGGTTTGAGGTTATGTAAGATAACCCTGATAATGTGCACATTGGAATGTAACATTACTCCGTTTGGTTTGTGGTAATCACATTACTGAGGTAATGTAAGATTACTGATATATCAGCTTTTGGTGTATATTACTAGAAATCTCATAACCTCCAAATTCTTAGGTAATGTGAGATTACCAAGTTATATTAAAAATTCTTCCTATTTTACCCTTAGTATTTTGCCCTTTTGGACCCGAATAACCTTATATAATTGATAAATTACAATTTTTTAAGTATAATTTATTTTGATTAAGAAACATAATTAAACTTAGCTTATTTAATTATTAAATTAATAATTATATGTTAGTTCAATTAAACTAAAAGCATAATTTCTTTTTTGTTAAAAGTATAATTAAACTTAACTTATATAATCATTAAATTAATTATATAATATTTTACTAAGTTTATTACTTAAATAATTTTTATGTTAGCCATGTTTAATTATCAAACTTAACAAAATTACAATAATTATACAAAATATTAAACAAATAAGAAATAAACTTAAGTGTTGTAAACATGGGCATTACAATAAATTATCCATTTTAACAGAAAATATACCTTCCAACCAAACAGGTTAATCTTATATTCCAGGAATCTCAACCAAACAGAAATTGTACATATTCCGGGAATATGCACTAGATTATGTTATAACTTGGTAATCACATAACTCTGGTAATCTAAGATACCTTGAACCAAACGCCCCCTAAAAGTATTTAAGTAGAAATGATGATAAAGATTCAAAAATTGAAGAAAGAAAGAAACATTTACCTAAAAATGCAACTACATGATGATTCCCTACTAGAACGATGATCATTGTGAGCGATTCAAAGAACGAGCAAGATTGTGCAAGAAAAGAGAGAGAGAGAGAGAGAGAGAGAGAGAGAGAGAGAGAGAGAGAGAGAGAGAGAGAGAGAGAGAGAGAGAGAGAGAGAGAGAGAGAGAACCAAAGAGGAGAAAGGAAAGGATGGAAAGGAAAGAGATGCTAAGAGAAGAAAAAAAAAATTTATGGCGAAATGGTAGGCATTTCAGTAGTAGTAGTGAAACCTAGTGGCATATTTTGTAAGGCTAAATGCTCAATTTGAGGCCCAACCTTTGCGAATTTGTTCGATTTGGGACATAACCTTTCAATTGCAGCAATTCGGGGCCCAATCTTCCAAATTCGGCTCAATTAGGGGCTTATCCGTTAAAATGGATGGTGTGTGAAATACACTCTCTGTTAATTATAACGGAAGTTGATGTGGCATCTCAGTTTATTATTATTTTTTAATTATTATTAAAAAAATGAAAACAATGCTTTTTTTTCTTTTGTTTTTCTTCCTTCATCGGTGTCTCTCTCTAATTCAACTTGTCTCTCTTGTGTTCTAACTTCAACTCAGAAACAGATAAGCTTCCATCACCATGGTTGCCGACCACCACCTCAGGTGCGGCTAATATCCCAAAAAGATGACACTATATTATTGCTTTCAATCTCCCTTTCATCAAATGGGTTAGATTTTCTTAAAAACCCCAATTTTTTCAACCAAAATCAAATAACCCAATCCTATAAAATCCTTGCCTTCCTCTCCATCGTTGTTTCAATGTATTCCTTTACCCTTTCTTTTCTGTTTTACCTGGGTTTCTTTTCCCATTGCTTTTCCTTACCAATTTTGCTTAGGTTTCTTCTTCCGATTGCTTTTCCTTACCAGACAACCAAAACCGATCGGTTTTCATCCGATGAAGGAAAGAAAGTCTTCAAAGTCTTCCTTTGTTTGGTCTGATTCACATCGTCAATCTTTGCTACTCTTTCTTTTGCTTTGATTTTCTTCTCAATAGATCTAAAATTTCAAAGCAGATTTCTTTCTTGCTCTTTCTTTATTTCTGCTGCAACTTCAATCTTTTTTTTCTTCCTACTCTTAACAGCAAGTAGATGGCCTCACTTCCTTTCAATCATTTGTTGCCTTTTTCCACAACGACGGTATTCCGACTAGCTTCAAGTTTATATTTCTTGCTTTCATTTTTTTTAATAAAAAATAGTGAAAGAAAACAAAAAAAATAGGTAAATAATAAAAAATTTAGGTTGGAAGACTTGACTCGCCACTATTACCGCGTGTAACACACGCGTATTCTAAATTGACGGTAGGCCCTTAATTGAGCCGAATTTGGAAGGTTGGGCCTCGAATTGCTACAATTGAAACGTTGTGCCCTAAATTGAACAAATTCGCAAAGGTTGAGCCTCAAATTGAGCATTTAGCCATTTTGTAAAGTCGCATCAGTCAAGTTATAGTGGCACATTTTGTGAACTCGCACCAGTTCATTTTGATGCGAGTTCAGAAAATATATCACATGTCGTATAGTAGTCGAGTTCATTTTGATTCTCCTAACGTCCATTCCCGCCACAACTTTCTTTCTTATTTACAAAAACGCCCTCTGTGTAACAAACTTTCTACAACCTTCAACCAACTCTCTCCTCCTCTATCTTCTCTCTGCCATGGCCGCGACCATGTTCGTAGCGTTCCTCCACTTGACCCTCCTTGCCGTAGCGGCAAAGCCACAGCCACTGCCACTGCCACCGCCACCAGTTCAGCAGCCAGGCTGTGTGGCGGAGCTGGTGGCTTTCTCGCCCTGCCTGCCATATGTGTCCGACCCACCGAACAACGCCACTGACTTTGTTGCTCCACAGTGCTGCACCGCCTTCTCCTCTGCTTTCGAATCCGGCGACGGTTACTGTTTCTGTTACATTCTCCGGCAGCCGTTGATCTTTGGGTTCCCATTGAACCAATCCAGGGTCGCTTCTCTGTCTTCTTTTTGTACGATCAAGAACGCCACATCTCTGGACTCGCTTTGCTCATCAGGTTTTCATCTTTCTTTTCATTTCTTTAATTTCCTTTTTCTTTTCATCCAATCATTCAATTCATTGATTTCTTTATTATTTTCAGTTTTCTTTTCACCCAATTTGTTTAATTCATCGATTTCTTTATCATTTTACGTTTCTCGTGCTTGAGTACAGAATCAGTAATCTTGACTCTCCCGATTATCAAAATGAAGTTCTTGATAAAGAATTAATCCGGTTCTGGGTCTCCTTAATCTACTGATCAGGAAAATAATCCACTAATGCTTGATTGAGTTGATGGCATGCTTTTCTAATTCCTTATGATTATGTCTTAGGTGTAGCAGCGCTGCCGCCATTGCCTGGCACCACGGAATCGGGCAGACCAAAACCTTCCAATTCTGGTGAGAAATCCTCTTCTTTTTTGGTTCTTTTCATTTTTCTCTTCCAAAATTAAATTTTCAAAGAGTGCATAAAAGGGGATATTAGTTTCTGGCAATCTTGCATGTACAATTGACCCAATGTAAGAGTAAATTACTTGTTTGAAGTACACATGACACATGATGATGATCAAGATGATCAAATGTTGCTGTTTTTTCCAGTAAAGATGAAGACCAGATTATATATGATAGATAGTTGATGGTTCTGTTTTATGGTGTTATACGATGAAAAGCTGTAAAGGATTTGATTGTATTGAAACTGAAAGGCTGTAACATTAGCATTAAACTGTTATTTGTCCAGAAGCCTTGAGAAAATTGTTTTACAGGTTCAGGCAATGATTCGTCTGCTTCTAAATACTCGCCCCCAGAACCCACTGTGAGATCACCAACGCCACCAAATTCATCAGTGGAACCAACTGTTGTTTCTTCTGCAACAAGCCAGATTTACAAGCAGAGCCGTTGGTTTCTCCTTGGAATGATGATTTTTCTGCTTAACTAGATTCAGTTGTAGAGTGACAGCAATCTAGATTTCCCAATTCGTTCGATATATCACTTATTTGAACAAAAACCTGTTTGGTTAAAAGAAGAAAGCAGCAATTTTGTAATCAGCAAACTGTTAATGTCAATAGTTTCCGTCAGCAAAGCATAGCTAATTCATCAGATGGCAATAGTGTGAAGATCTCGCCTTTCCTTTTTGCTTTACCATTATATCATTTTGTTACTTGAAGTAAACACATAACATATCACATTTGTCACTATAAACAAAAGCAGAAAAAGATCATACGAAAAGCAGGGCAAAAGAAAACAAAAAGGGAATGCTTGCAGGATTAGTGTATCATTTCCAGCCGTCAGACCACTCAGCTTCATCAACAACTGGGTGGGGAATATCACTTTGAATGGTGTCTTCAACCCATCCACTTTCAGCAGGGATATTTTCATCATAATGCCAGCAATCCTCTGGTTTTGGATCTTCATCACTGCACTCCTGTCTTTCAGGAAGAGCACAGCCCTGATAAGAGTTGTTATCTACACAACGCCATATAAGCTTGTTCCAGTATGGGTCCTGCCATTCATTGATGACTATTAAACAGTAGGTAAACATAAAAACTAAATTTTAAGGCCTTTGGTATGACATAAAGGCCTAAGACAATCCGATAATCTACATAAATGACATCATTTGGTTGAACGCGTAGCTAATTAAGTTCACAAAAAGAGTAGCATCATATTTCATAAATGTACAAAGAGATCAGTTAGGTAACTCCGAAAACTGCTAAAAACTTCAGATTATACCATTGGTAGCTGATCCACTATGAACAGAAGTTTCAGGTGACTGCCTTCATCTCAGAAGTTTTGGACATGGACAGGAAGAACCATAAGATACTAAATAACATGTTTCATTAAGCACCCTATCAGTCCAAAATGCATGTATAATAAGTTCTTAAAGAGGTAATTTAAAGATTGGACAAGCAAAATTTTCACTGCATTCACTTGATGGAAATTGACAGCCTAAAGTGAGAAGTAATACCTTGGCAATTATGTGTGGATTTCCAATAATAACAAGCAAGGATATTGCACGTGTAATGGCCACATTAAACCTTCTTGGATTGCTCAAAAATCCCAAACAGTGGGTTCTGTCGAACTCATTGTGTTTGACCGTTGATCGAACAGTAGATATGATAACAACTTTTCTTTCTTGTCCTTGAAATTGTTCAACGCTTCCAACCTTGATGTCCGGTATTTCGAGATTCTCGAGGGCCTTCTGTAGTTTTAGGACTTGCTGCCTGTAAGGGGTTATAATGCCAATATCTTCCTGGCTCAGAATCCCACTTGCGGTCAAACTTTTAACAACCTCGACAACCTTACTGGCTTCAATCCGATTGAACCATGATGGATTACTTCCTTCCCTCTCATCACAGCCTTGGATGCCAAAGAAAAAGACAGGAAACTCCTTATTAGGAAGAAACTTCACTGACTTCAAGAGTGAACCTGTGTCATCTTTACAAGGGATCAATTCACCATTGTAAAATAGCAATGAAGGGAGATAAAGGATCTCTGGGTCACAGCGGTAGTTTCTAACCAACTTTGTCACATAATTTTCATCCCCTTCAGAATAAATCTCGCATTCAAATAGCCTTTCCAAGTATGACTTCCCAAGACCAAAAGTCTCTGCTTCTCTAGAGTGTATAACTGGACCTAATTGCATTGGGTCTCCAGCAAGCACAACAACTGTGTCTCTTTGGCAAAGGTGGGCTATAGGGATCATGCTTTCTGGCTCTGAAGCTTGACCTGCCTCATCCAGGAAAATATGAGAGAAATGGCCCATATCAACACCTTCTGCATACAGAAGGGAGGAACTCATGTAAGTTGATATGATGATTCTGTAGTGGATGAGAGCACTACGTGGAGGACATTTGAAGACAAGCTCATCAAAGAAGCAAAACCGAAGAAAATCAGGGTTGACATCATTGTATGAACGTGACGCTGCATTTAGGCGAAATATTTCGTTCTCTTTAAGCTCAACAGACTCCGCACTGAGGAGTTTCTCTAGTACGAAATCTGCTGCGCTATTTGAAGGTGCACACACAAGAATTCGAGAGCAATCTTGAGTTTTATAGAGCTGGAGGATTGCCTCCACTAAGGTCATGGTTTTGCCTGTACCTGGAGGTCCATAAATCACATAAGGGGGACCTCCTTTGCAACCAAGGATCATCTCAATTGCGCACATCTGCTCCTCATTAAGTGTACACGAAATGGGCACCAGTGGAGTGGTTTCAATCAGCCTATTTTCAGGGAACTCAGATGGAAAAAGGAAATTTAACTCTAAGCCTTCTGCAGCATCAATGGCCTGGTATAACCTCCTCATATTGATTCTATTATACGTGAACTGTACATTATACAGATCCTCATCTATGTGGCACGAGTGAAAATCTTGTGCAAATTGCAGACATACTTCATCAGCTTCTACTCGATGAACAAAACCCTGCAATACAGCATTCAGTGACAGAGAAAGGACCAGAAGATTTTCCAAACAAAAAATGGCCAGAGGAATTTAAAGACTAAAGTGACAACGGAGGAAAGAGGAAGAGTGAGAGAAATAATCAGAAAATCCATACCAAATACATAGAAACTGAGATTGACAGATTAAGACAACCCAGTTTGCATCAGGCAGCGATCTATAGATGCATGCCTGTTCATACAAATTATGCTGATAAGTGGTATTAGAATTATACATGTTATAGCATTATCTACCAACAGGAAGATAGACCTTACTCTTCCGTTTTTAATGACACATGATGCTCGACCTTGAAAGAAGTAAAGTACCGAAGCATCAAATCACATTTAGACCAATTGACATGGCAATAACAAGGCATCTAGAATCATGCAAAATATCACAAAGAGACTGGAAGTGCTTGAATGCTGAAAGGAGAAACATTTAGTATTGATATATAGACGGACCTGATACACTCCAGCTGTTTCACTTGTATCTTCACTAGCAAGCTTAGCAAAAATATAATCTCCATGGACAAGTGAAGGCCTTCTTTCAGCAAGCCCTGGGACCTTAAGCGATAAAAATTTTCTGGTCTTCCTCATGTTAATATTCTCCATGTTGTAGGCCCTCATGTCTTCCTGAAGCCACAAAAGAAAAAGAAAATGAAGAAGAAGAAGAAAAGAGAATCAGTCTCAGCAGAAAGTAAACAATAATTCCACATCATAAATATTAACCTTCTTCCTACTGAAGATTAGGGTTACCTCTAGTTGTAACTCTTCCAAGATTAAAAGATGTTTGAAGTAAGATGCATAATTATCCATTGTCAGACCAGCTTTAATAGCATCAGGAGTCTGCTTACTCTCAACGAGCTCTCTAATGTCCTTTGGAATGTCATACCGGGGAAGCCTGTTTTTAACACCTCGGTCCATTGCCCTTGCAGGGCGTGATCCAACAACAAATACATCCACAGGAAATTGCTTCTTTCTCTGACCTCTAGAATATGGCTTGTTTGATGTCAAAGATTGTGAGATCTTATCTTCCACCAAGAGAAAGGCCACCCTTTCAAATGAATCACCCTCTACATCAAAATGCACTAATGTTGTGTGCAAGCCAATTTCTTTTGCTTTGCAAGACAGCCAAATAGTTAGAATCTCCCCTGGTTGTATCATCCTGTCCTCCAAATCAAAAAATTCAACGAACCCATGGCTTGTGATTCCATCAGAATTTGCTGATGGGGGTTTCATCAAAGAAAGAGTGAAAGAATTCTCAGGTGTGGATGCATAAATTTTGGTCCATAACTCCACCGGATCACTAGTGGTATTTTTTATAGTGATCGAATCAAAAGCAGTTTCTGCCACAAACACAGATCGAGGTTTCCCATCTATGAAAGGAAATGGAAAAGAAATTGAAACTGGGCCTCCTTCGATTGGATAATTACATACAGATTTATCATCCTCGTAGTCAATGAAATCAAGTTCTCCTTTCTCACGAATGACAGAATATTCGTCATCCCAATTCTCACCAACTGTTGTCATCACTAATCCGAAAGGTAGAAATTGGTTTGAAACAAAATCCAGAATACACAATGTTAGCCACTTACAATGTAAGATTGCCATTTCAAAGAATGAAAATCAACTTTCAGAATCATCAGCAAGAACAATAATGTAGATTCAGGATTGAAGCAAGGCACTAAAAAAGTTGACATTTTTAAAGCAGTAACCAATAAACCCATCAATAGGACAATGGAAATGCAGAAACATAAACAATTTTAAGCAATTCCATTATTATAAAAAACAAAAAAAAACAGAAAAAAAAAACAACAAAAAAACAAAAGACCAAGAAGATATTCTGATAAAAGCAACGCCATAAAGTTGAGACTTTTCTGATTACCAGAGTTCTTTGTGAGCAGAGACTAATAAACCCAAAACAAACAGGACAGTGACGATCAACAACTAGATATCTAAAAAGAGAAATCAAAGGCAGAGCTAGAATCAAGTTTAAGCATTTGGGTTCAGAAAATAAAAATCCAAACATTTTTACAAGGATTACAATGCAGAAGAAACGCCAAAAAACAGAGTACGTTGACATGGAGTTAATGTATAAAAAAATGAGGAAAGGAAGGAAGCTTGTGATGACAGATCACAGATACCAAAAAAAAAAAAGGGAAAAACCCACCTTGGCCAAAAGCAATGCTTCAAAAATACTGTGAAACAGAAGGCAACCCAAAGAGGGTTGATGGCAATGCAGATGAGATAGATACTGCTAATATGCAGGGGAATTGAGGAACTCTTGGGGTGGTGGAAACAACAAAAGAAGAGGGACCATATCAGTGGTAAAAGAAAGAGACCATAAAAAGCAAAGGACCCATCAATCAGTAGATTTGACTTTTGAGCCCTATAGGCTGAAACCTGCAAATACGTATATACATTTTCAATTTTTCTTGACCAAAAAAAGGGCTTATCTGGTAGTATAGTAAAAGGAGTTCTGCAGTGGGAGTGAGCAGAGAAAACGTATACTAGCTTTTTTGGTGTAAGTATATGACATCTGGAGCAGATTTGACGTGGCTGAAACCCCTTGGTTAATGTCTGCTTCTTTGGGCCAATCGGCTTCCAAACAGAAGGAGAGAGAGAACAAAATGGAAGGATCCAAAGGATTTGGACTATGAGTGCAGTACTCCAGTAAACTGGGGTCTATTAGATCTTTTCTTGCACCCTGCCCTTTATCTTTTTCCTCTTGAATTGGATAAATGCGTACTTAAATATCATGCAAAAAGAAAACAGAAACAAGAAAAGAAAAGAAAATAAAATAAAATAAAATAAAAGGGGGTCATGGTCATGGAAGATACATTTTGACGTTTGAAAATCACAGTTCTCTTGGTTTCAAGTCTTAGCAAAACACTATTTTCGGGAACAATCATAACAATGTAAGTGAGACCTACGAGGGGTATCCCATATGAGAACATGGGTGAGCACATGAGATCAACAACTTTTATTATATATAGATGCCAAGTACACAAATATGAAAGAACTGTGATTTGTTACTTAAATGAGAGCAAGAGGAAGATGAAAAGTGTTTCATTAATGCAAATAAAGATCAAAGAACAGCACCAGGAAGCAAAGGAAATCAGCATGTGGGTTGTGTTCGATTGTGATATTGAGCATTCATTATAAGGAAAAGGTCAAGTTACAGGGATACAAAAAATGAAAAGAAATCTTTCTGACATTGCAGATAGTGATGGATTAAGCACCATTACAACATTTGTAGTTGGGGTCCCTAAAGAGCACTGTCAGTTTGATTTTCTGATTCTCATGTCTCAAGCCTTACAAAAGACCTATCAAATCCATTTGTTAAGGTTGAAGCCCCACGCGCATTTGATATTTCAAATCTTTTCTTTTACCATTTATTGCCTCTTTCAAGCGGCTAATTCTGAACTTTGGATGGCCTCTTACGAGATAGACTATACTTTTGCAAGAAAACCAGCAATGAGGCAAGACTAATATTCAGGGTCCCCAAAAGGTCAAATGCTTTCACCTTTTCTCCTCATGGAAAACCTCTTCCTGCAGAAGACGCTATAATGCCTACAATTCAAAGCTATTTGGTTAAAAAAATCAGTAAAATTTACTCCAAACAAAGAGAGAAGATTGGACCATCAATTTGGTTTGCAATTGAAAAATAAAATATCATCAAGTTTCCAAATTTTCCTACTTGAGAACATCATCAATTCACGCGACAGAGGGTCCATAACTAGTTTTTCATTCCAAGTTTTGACTGCTCAGACATATCATTTCCTATCGATACAAGCAAATTAAAGACCCAGAATGGAAGTGCAAATCCAGGATAAATCTTCAGGCTGAAGCAGCTGAAGCAGCTGCAGCATCCTTGACAGATTCACGCCAGGCATACTCCCTTGCCCCATCTTTGTCAACAATCTTGATAACAAAGTTAGGTGGTGCCACAACCAGCCTTGATCTGATCTCCATTATGCACTTATCAACTAAATCAATGGCTTCATCTACACTCATGCCACTGTGGTAGTGCCTGTCCATCATAGAGAGACAAAAATAGGAACCATAACCAAATGCTCCCTTATCAACCTTGTGAAGTGTAGCAATGTAGTCCATATAGTATAGAGAGGGGCCTGTCTCCTTGTCATAGCCGGCAAGAAGGATGTTCACAAAGTAGGGATTCTGGAAAAACCAAATGTGATAGTTAACAACAATAGCATTAAGAAAAAGCCGATGCCAGATGGGCAAAACAAATTCAGCATTTTCATGGCACACAGGAAAGAGTTTGTTTCACATACGGATTTATGTACATCACAGGTGCATTTAAAGGTAATTACAAAAGAAACAAGAATATGTCTACTTGGAGAAATTATCAACCGCTTGAAACTGAAGATCAATTTTTAAGTCATGTGTAGTAAAGGGCAGCCCAAAGGCCATTTTATATGCGTCTAGTAAGTCATAGCTCATAAAAGCAAGAAAAATTTACAAAATGTACAGCCACTGGACAAACAAAACTTGGGGTGAAGATGAATAGGATAGCTTCTGTAGTGACACAGTATCAGCAACTTTAAGCATCACAAACAAATACAGTGGTCAAAGTTAACGTTTCACTAAACAAAACAAAGGTTTCCCAGCAAATTCAGAACCTTCTATGGCTTAGCTAAGCACTCAATTCCACTAACCTTTCCAAAAAGTAGCTATTAGTATTACTACCCAGGAATCTACTCAAAAATGGCTATAATTTTATAACTATGCAGCTTTAAATATAAGAGCTCCCTTATTTCCCCATATAGCTTGCAGCTTGATCATCACTGTTTAGCACTCATTTAACCATGCTAGTATGCCCCATCTCTAATACCATTGGTTACTTATGCAGTAAACGGAGCAAAGAAGTGATTGTCACCAATTCTGGTATAAAGGGATCAAATAACATATAGACTGAGCCAGTTTAATTACTGACTGCCACCAGATCTAGATAGCTACAAGCTCTAACCCAACAACCTGATCCTTACATTGTTCTAGAAAAATGGTTTGCAAACAAGATATCCAGGTCAGAGGCTGAAGCTTCTTATTTATAGATGAAATCAAGCAAGCTAAACAGATTATAGCTAAGATCAACTCCTACACAAAACATTAAAACCTAGAAAACATGTGAAATACTCATGTAATTAGTCTCAACCTAAACAACACTTGTTCAATTTAACAAGCAAGTAAATTGAAATTGAAAAACTAACAACAAATTCAACAAAATTTTGAGTCAACAAGTGTCAGAGGAATGTACAATCAGTCATAATTGCAAAATTATTAAACCCCTAACAAAAAATCAAAACCCTTAATTGAAGCTATAAAGGAATAAACTTTATACCTTTCTTAAGGCAGTGGCAAGCTCACCGCGAGTGAAATTGGCGGCGGCCGCAGTCGTCAAAGGAATACCGTTTCGAAACTGATACAAAGCCACGTTTTTCTGTATATACTCCGTGAATTGTACTCTGAAGGGAAAGAAAAAAAAGAACAGTAAATATTTTAAAATTTTACTAGAAGGTATTGATACGGAAACAGACATATAGATCTATGCGGAGATAGGAGAGGAACCTGTCGCCTGATTCGCCGCTAGCGGCGACGAGTTTGTGAGAATCGAGGATCATGATCTTGTCTTCATCAGATTTGTGGACGAGGATGCTGTGAACCGCCGAAGTGTCGGCCGCTAATATGGCGAAGCCATTTCCTACTAGACCGAACACGCACTCCATTTTTCCTTACTTGGATCTGTTCTTGCTTTTGATTTTCGACTGTTTTTCTTTTTATTTTTCTCTGCTTTTTGTATATAACGAGCAGCTGTCTTGAGGAAGAAGTCGCTCAAGTGGAAAACGCGAGGGATTTCGGAAAAAGAACTAGGGCTATTTCGTCATTTAATAAACATTCGGGTTTTCCAGATGCAGAATGGGCCGCACCACCCTGGTCCATTTCTAAGAGTCCGTCGCCAGCCCAATACGGCCCATCTGAAGCTGCCAATGCAATTTTTTCTGCGCTGAAATAGGAAGGAAATTTGACCCAAAAAAATCTCCTCGCTTAACGGTTCATCTCTCGTTTCTACATGAAAATCTTTATAAATACGCCATTTTCGAGCTCTCAAAGGTGCAGGAGAGGTCAAAAATAAAGAATAAAGAATAAAGAATAAAGAGGTAGGAAGAAGGATTAAGGAGTACGAGTGTCGAGAAATGGCAAACAAAGTAGCTGCATTGTTGGTGATGTGCCTCGTTGTTCTCGCGGCCGTGCAGCTGCCGAGTGCCGCTGCGAGCGCCGAGGAGGATGCATTTTCCTCCTGCTTCAAGAACTGCCAAACGGAATGCCAAACTGGCGGGAAAAGCAACTCCTTCTGCGAGATGAAGTGTGACACCGATTGCTTGGAAAAGAGTTTTACAGGTAATCTTTTCATCTCAACTCTCACCTTCTTTTTTATATCTTTAACGTAGATGATCATGTTTCATACACGTCCTTGAAATGTATTTGTATCTGTGCAGAGAAACTTCACAGTCTCTATGGCCATTGAAGAGAGCAGAGGCAGCAGCACATGATCAACAATGGCGGAAATATTTGATATAAATAGTATATCTTGAATGATTATATGTAATGACCTCCTCCCAGTCTACCAAGTTAACCCCTCCCTCCTTCAATCCTTTTCCACCTCATTTGTACTCTTGATTTCTGCAAGGAATTGAAGTACATGATTCATACAATCTGGGTTTGCATTCGAGGAAGCAGTAGCTTTTCATTTCACAAACTCAACCAGAAAGTAGTAATACTTAAAATTTGTGATCTCCCTATAATTAACTTAACATCAAATTAAAAGAAGTTTACTTCAAAGTTAATTCTTGGGAATTTTGAAAGGATTACACTTGGAAAGAATCCATTCTGGTAAAGGTATGACCTGGCGAGTGGTGGCCACTCAAATAAATGCCACGAAATGAGATACAAACAAAAATTTTGCCATGAATAGAGAGCTGCGAGCTTTCAACAGAAAAAAAGGCTATACGATACACATGCCCTTCATGGCTGGGTCGCAGTCTGCATTAATCCTTGGTGTCATAGCCCGTGTCTGCACGTAGCAGAAGCAATAATAACGTTAACCAGCTAATCCTAACAACAAGCTAGTTTTCTCAGCAGGTGAAATGTAAAACAATAAATTCAGGAGGTCTCTGGATTTATACTTGCTCCTCTTTTTAGATTAAAAAAAAAAAAAACTTCTAACCAAAAGTTTACTGCTCCAAGATGAATTGTTACAAGTATAAATAGCAAAATCGAAGTAAAGAACTTGGCCATCTTCACCCTTACAAGCTTCTGCAAGAAAAGATTTCGGAACCTTTGGAAAGAACATATTTGAATTGGAATCTTAAACGGCATTGTCCTGATAGTAAATTAAATTTGAATTGGCCGTGCCTGTGGGTATCGATGAGGAATGAAAAAGTACATGCAGTCAATAAAAACAAAGAGCATCTGTAACAGAATTACTCATCAAACGTCCCTCCCTACCAAACAAACTGAATAGTCATTAATAACATTAATTTGATTGGTGTCACTGTGTCAGTACCCTAAATAAGGAGTACTCCAACTCAACCAAACGAAAAACGATTGGTTTAATTTGAATTTGGACCCTTATGAGAACATATTGAGATTAAAGCAATTATTGGTAAAATTTTTTATTATTATATTTGTTGCAAATTATGGGTTTTACACAAGAGTTGCATTAGTGTTGACAAGACGAGCAGGACACTGGGGTGGAGCTGGCGGGTTACAAGAGGCACCATGGGAGAAATAACAGATGCATTCATCAAATGGAATTCCTCCACCAGCTGGCCGGCAGAAGGCAGTGATCCTCCCGACGCCGCGGTAGCAGGGGCGGCAGATTTCAACGCACTGATTCACGTCAGGGCAGCCACCACCTTTTACTGCTAGTTGACAGTCTCCAGTCACCTTTAGCACCACGTTTTTGGCTGCACATCACAAACAACAAAATTAACACCATCAACAAAGAGTAAAAGAACAAAGTTAGGCTTAGTTCTCGCTTCATGTTCGGTACAAACCTGAAAAGAAGATAATGAGTACCAGAAGGAACTGAAAGAAGCCAGAGGGTCCGGCCATTCTCATTTTTTTTTCCTTCACAAAACGATAGAAAGGGAGAACGAGGAGAAGAAAGTTAAAATGAATATGGATTTTTAGTTTGGTGAGTACATTTTATAGGCAGAGAGTCTTGGATTTATGGGTCAAGAAAATGTCAAGTTTTAGGGATGGCATTAATATTGCAATATTCTTATATGGCCCTTGTGGCAGTAGACACGTCTTTTGCATTAATGAGCAAGATCCCGCTGCAGGATGCTTTTATTCATTCAGACAAATTTTTTATACCTCACACAAAATGTACGGGCCTAAATATTTTTTGAATTAAACCAAGTAAAATTTAACGTTTATTTGAACAACGATTTTGGCTAAACACTGTGATTTTCCATGTTTGGGTGCTTATGTTTTGAAAATGGAAATTTCCCTCTTCTTTTATTCATGAAACATAGAAACATAGAAAGATGACAACTCTCCCATTACATAGAAGCTTGCCGGTACAAAACAAGGTTAGACCTCGACAACAGCGAACTCTCTCCTCTTTACACAACTTATTTATTGCATTACTTATTACATATGTGCCTACTGACACACTACAAAAGGTAGAAGGAAGCAGCTTAGAACAAGCGAGTGAAGTCCAGGAATGAGGCTAAGGGACTGCCTTTCCTTTCATCTTCACGCTGCCTCTGTTGTGAGAAAGACATGAAATAAGACTCCTGCGGGTTGTTGAATACCTCGTCTATCAATCTCGATGGTGCCCCGAATGCAATCTGCTTTGCCTCGCTATCCATTTGTCTCATCAGGTTCTTTTTCCCTTTATGATCAGAACAAGAATCAATTAAATTAATAAGCTGACGCTTTTAGAAATGAATTTTGCAGCGTTTTTGCTGGAATTCAAGAAAATAGAATTAGACCTACCTGCAACGAAGATTCTTTGGTTGTTCTGGGCGTTGATTCCGAAGTTAATTGTCCTCAGGTTCTGGTTTTTGGATGCAAAGAAAGTAACTGGATGGCCTGCCGGGACAACAAAGACATCACCAGCTGACAATCGGGCTCTGACCTTCTGGTATTCTCCTGATCTTTCTTCCTCCTCTTCTTCTTGCTCGCTTTCACTCCGTGATCCCCGGCTCTGCCTAGAGAGATGAGGGCAAGCCATTTCAACGTAGCCACTTCCTTCCGTGACTAACACCAAGACTGTAGCCCTGGAATTGTAGTGTGGCACAAAAATTGCTCCCTGCAGAAAGGATGGATGATCAGCGAAATTCATGAAGCCTATCTATTGGTAGTTCTAATGGTCAAAATAATTTAAAATTCATTTGATATAATCAACCTCATTTATTTTGGTGGCTGCAATAGCGACATCCAAGTTCTGAAGTTGCTTGAATTCCTCGGGAGAAGCCTCGTAGAAGCGGCCGTTTTGGTTGGAGTAGACGGGCGATTGACTCATTAAATTGAAGGCGAGTCTCTCCATGCCTCTCCTTGGCGAACTGGCTTGTTGGCTCATTGACCTTATCTGCTCTGGCTCGACTCTCCGGAACACACCCTGCCGCCTACTCTGCCTCGGCTGCCCTCCCTGCCTCTGGAAGACCTGCTCTAGCTTCTCTCTGGGTGTCTAAGAAGAGAAAAATAAATAAATAAATAAATAAAAGATTAAGAGAGAGAGAGAGAGAGAGAATAAGTAGAAAATTGTTTGATTCATAGCCAAATAACCTTACATTGAACACAGCCTCAAGAACTTCATTGCTGAAAACTTGGAGATATGACGGAGGATTTCCATTTCCAGCGGGGAAGAATTCCTGTAGCAAATGTAAATAGAGAGCAAATGTAAATAGAGAGTTATCATATAGTCAAACCAAGGCATGAAGGTTCTAAATTTGGAAAATTTTTAGGATAAAAAGTTAAAAGTAAAAGGTACCTCAAATTTGCCAGGGGCATTAACAGGCTGCGCGAAGACGGCTATCCTTAGCTTCTCCTTGTTGTCTTGGTTGACCATGTACACAGCACTTCCGGCCGGAATTCTGAGTACAGTTCCAAACTCTACATTATAGGACTCTCTGTTTTCATGATTCACAAACGTGACCGTCCCCTTTCCTGACAGAAATAAATTACCATGTCTTAATCAAATAATCAACGGTGATTTGGTGATAAAAAGTTTGTTCAAAGGAGGGGAAGAGAATTACCGTTTGTTACAAAGTAAATTGCCTCAAAATCACAGTGGTGCGGAAGAACAAAAGTGTGGGGATTTACTTCAAACTGGGCCAAGCGGAAATTATTGATGCCCTTGAGAAGAGGAGACTTCTCGGCAAACCTTTGGAGGACCTTGAAATTGCCCTCTTCATCCCTGAAACGAGTTTGGAATGATCTCCTGTAAGGGAAGTAGTAAGGATTGTTCCTTTGTTGCCCTTCTTCTCCTTCCTCTTCTTGGTTCCAGCTTTTTTTGCGATGACGGTCGTTATCCTCGTCCGCATCTCTCCCTGGTTCGTATTGCTCCCTGCATTGTCTCTGGCATCGCTGTTGCTCCTTCTGACCCTGCTCTTGCTCTTGGCAACGTTGTTGACATTCCTGGTATTGTCTTTGAGACTCTTCTTCCTGTTGTCTCTGTTGCTGCTCCCGGAATTGTCTCTCACATCTTTCCTGGCATTGTGGCCTCTGTCTATACTCTTGTTGCTCACACCGTTGTTGGCACTCCTCGTATTTCCTCTGAGGATCTTCGGGGTTCAGACCACGGCCGTGCTGCCTCTCTTCCTGCTGCTTCTGCTGCTCCCGGAATTGTCTCTCACATCTTTCCTGGCATTGTGGCCGCTGTCTATACTCTTGTTGCTCACACCGTTGTTGGCACTCCTCGTATTTCCTCTGAGGATCTTCGGGGTTCAGACCACGGCCGTGCTGCCTCTCTTCCTGCTGCTTCTGCTGCTCCCGGAATTGTCTCTCACATCTTTCCTGGCATTGTGGCCGCTGTCCATACTCTTGTTGCTCACACCGTTGTTGGCACTCCTCGTATTTCCTCTGAGGATCTTCGGGGTTCAGACCACGGCCGTGCTGCCTCTCTTCCTGCTGCTTCTGCTGCTCCCGGAATTGTCTCTCACATCTTTCCTGGCATTGTGGCCGCTGTCTATACTCTTGTTGCTCACACCGTTGTTGGCACTCCTCGTATTTCCTCTGAGGATCTTCGGGGTTCAGACCACGGCCGTGCTGCCTCTCTTCCTGCTGCTTCTGCTGCTCCTTGAACTGCCTTTCGCACCGTTGCTCACATTGTTCCTGCTCCCTTCCTCCACGCGTTTCCCACTCGCATCGCCTCTGGCATTGCTGGAATTGCTCTCGAGGATCATCCTCAGGTTTCCTGTCAGAGGCACATACAGAAGAACAAAGCAACCCAAAAGAAAGCAGAAGAGAAAAGATTAAAACAAGGAAAGGAGACTTATTCATCACCATGTTTGATATACTTTGAGCTGTGTTTTCTCTTGATGGGTGATAAGAGCAGAGAGGCTATGCATTTATACACGGCGGAGGCTAAGCTTTTGCATGCAAATCTCCCTCTACGTGTTGAAGACATGGACATGCAAGGTGACGAGTGTGCAAATTAACAAGACAAACATTTTGAGTCTTTTTTTGTGAAGTTGGTGGTATAAAATATCGAGAGGCCACATCCCTTCACGTGGTACAGACAGGAAACTCGTGGTTGGATCTGTAACTAGATGTGTTATGTGGCGAAATGATACAGCAGAAGCTCAGAGATATATGCTCGAGTACTGATTAAATGTAGTTGTTTATATGTGAACTGAATTGAGTTAAATTAATTAAGATGGAAACTGGATTTGTTAAGGCGAATAGTTCGAGCAATTAGATTGGACAATGCAGGAGTTAAGATTGGGTTCATACAGATTTTCGCTTTGCAGAATCGACAGCTCAGGTGTACACTTGTTCTCGTGCATGTCGATGTGTTGCAGAGATAAGATATGACCAAATTAATTATGATGTATAATACTGTTTTTCCTAGAACAATTTTAACACTCTCACATTGCTCATCAAATTAAACTAAAATCATTAATGTAACCAGCAATTATTGTCACTTTTATCAAAAGAAATTAAATACTAGTAGTAGATATTGATTTGTTGTTCTTAGAGGAACTTACACCAAGAACTTTTTTTTCTTTTTCTTTTTAATTTTTTTTTATTTGAGAGGAGGAGCACAGCGTTTGAACTCTTTCCTTTGAATGGATTAATCATTAATTAACTAAAGATTAATTAGGTGCTGTCCATATTTTATTTTCTTAAACATTCATAACAAAAGTTATTCGAAATTTATACGTTTGCTCCTAATTAATAACCCACTTCATCCTATATAAATTATAATTAAAAATTTTTTATTGAGTATGATATTAATTACCTTATTATTATAAGTTGCAAAAGCATGAACTTTAATTGCGAGTCAAGGAAGGCTCAAAAAAAAAAAAAAAAAAGAGGAAGGCTCAAGGTTTAATTCACAAAAGAGGTATCATCTCAGTTCCCAATTACCAGAATCTAGAAAATTCCCCCCAAAAAAAAATCAAATCAACATATGCTACGTGTGCGTGTGCGACGTCGTCGTTTTATAATCGCCCCCATGCACGTAAGCAATGCGGGGAAACTTCGATCTACGTTAAGCAGAACTCCCTACTACGAGAACCAAACTCCATTCGCTACTTGAATAAGAGCACGCTAACTCCTATATATATACACGCATAGCCGCCGATCTCTTCAACACGATTAATCCATCAAGTTGAAATCGAATAGTTTCTCTAGAAATAAAAGTACTGGCAACCACATTTGAAATTTACAGAAAAAAAATAAAAAGAAGCCCTAGCAAACCTAAAACGGGTTCAAGATTTATGCTAGTTCATCGAGCTTATAAAAGGAAATCGGTACGTTTAAACAGATGTTTCACAATCCAGTTGCTGCAAGAACTTCTCCAAGGACGACGGTTAACAGCGAGGAGTTGAAACTGCAACTGCCGAAGCAGCGGCGGCCAGCGGTGGTGCCCGTTCAGAGAAAGGAACATGAGCAGCCAGTGAGGGTTATATTTACGTTGAGGTAACCGGAGAGAGTAAATGCGAAGGAAATGGACGAAGGGTTGGGGGTTTTCCTTCAAGTCTGTTTCTTATGCAAGAAGAAGCTCGAACCGGACAAGGATATCTACATGTATGGGTACGTCGTCGTTTATAGCTTTGAGTGATTATTATATACAGACGTAACTCTAAAATAATAAACTTATATTTAAACCTAAAATTCTACTAGTTTGTTTCTCGTTCTTCATGTTACTTTCTAAGATTTTCAGAATGACTGAATGTCTCTTCTCATCTCGATTATAGTTGCTGCAGCTTATCTTATGTACGATTAATTGACTTCTCTTGTGTCCTTGACCCTGTTTGGCTCAAATTTTTCTATGTACGTATAGAACTTATAGGAGTATATCGATTAGAATTTGCCTAACCTGGCTGCACAGAAGCTAACAGAGCTAGTAGTATAAAATTACTGACATGTAATTCAAACTTCAAACTAAGTATCAACCATATTATCTGATGATTTGTCGCATTTTCTTTCCTTGTTTTATACTGACTGCGATCCAAAACTTGTTTAATGTATGCAGTCACCTAGGGGCATTTTGCTTTCCTGACTGCCGAGATGATGGGATTGCTTTGGACCGGATGTACTTTGAGGAAGTTGACACAGTTCCAATAACAATGGTACCCTCGAGGAGGTTATGAGGCAGAAATTTCACCCTCTGCATGCTGCTAAGATTTTGTTAGCTTCAGAGATGCATGCAGGTTTATCGGATTTTTTGGCATTCACTTTAAAGCAGATATAGAAAGTATATATATAATATCCATTCTTATTCTAATTAATTTTACCAGTATATATAATATTGCTTTTCAAAGTTTCTGATGCCGAAAGCTTAACTGTATAATATAACTATAAGGTCAGACATACTGCTTCTGATCTCAAGACATGCATGCTTAAAACAGCCTTAAAATTGTTGACCTCATGTACTCTCTGATCAAGATGCTTGCTGAGTTCATGCTGGTTGAATATTTAGGGATTTGTGTGTGTGGGCATAATCATCACATGAAAAAGGGGAGAGCTTATACATGATAATATTTAGAAGGGTTTTATGACAGATGAAATATAAGTAAAGTCTTACATAACTTTAAGCCAGAACAAAAAATTGTAGTATAGTAAAGAAAAGGAGCCTTAGACAGGATTTTAGCAGCCTTGTCTGCTAGGTGAATAGCAGCTTCTTCCCTAATAGCAGAGGAATAAGGCCTATTCATTGGTATGGTCTGGATTGCAGAGACAAAAAAGAACATGCTTTTGATAGCCAATGTTGCTTTCACTCCCCACTAACAAAAGGGTACTTTTGATTATAACAAAAATTCAGACCATAGCTTGATCTGAACTATGAAAGATTATACTAAGCTATAAACCTTGGGTCAAAATATAGACCAATAGAGTCAGCAAAACAGATGGCTGTATTTTACACTAATTTGAAACCAAAAACTGTAATCACCTGGTTGATGAACAACAGGAAAAGATGAAAGCTGAACAGCAATATCTTCACAAGGAAAAGAGCCTCAAAATCATGACTTTGCTATCGTAAGTGTCAGATATATAAACTGTCATGTTCTTTTCAAGTATATATTGTTCATCCTCACAGAAAAGAGGAGCACGGAACCTCCTTTTTCTTTCAGTATATGACTTGCAGATCACTTCTGATCCTTTACCATAAGCTCGAATATTGTATTCATGATTTGCACAGTGCAGCCCACCGCACTTTACCTCTGATCAGTTTAATTAAAAGACGTATATATGCTGCTGGTTTTTCTTCTTCATTGTTGCACAGGAACAGATGGCACTGTTTGATTGAGTCAGCTCATCATGCTGAACAATAAGTAATTACAGAGTTGCAGATTATTACCTTTTATCATAAACTAAATGACTAGTGGGACTTAAAATGAAAATAAAGGCTTGGTTTCTTCTGGAGACATCACAAAGGCAAAGGTTATACTTATATATAATACAGAAGAAGATTCAGACTAAAAAACATTCAAGGTCCAAGAAAATGGTATTTTATAATGAATTATACAGCAAAACCAAGAAAGAAAAAGAGGACCCAACCTTTGTCCATTTGTGTGATATATATAGAAATGTCCCAATCACTCTTCCGGGGATTGTTTTTTTTGGAGTGATTCCTGCCCTGAAACTGGGGACCAGTCTCAAATACCAAAGGGATTCCAGCAAGATATCAGCTTAAGGACTACAAGCTGGAATTTATATATGTGATACTTTCTAGTTGTTATAATGCCAACAACAAATCTTTCTCAGGAGCCTCTGAATAGATAAAAGGAAAAGTGTGAACAAAAAAGAAAAAAGGGATATTGATGAGGCTCTCCCTTTTCTTCTCATTTTTATCGTACATTGGATATGTCTTTGTTACTGTTACAAGCTTCAATTATATGCCTTTTCATCTAAGGTAAGATCCTAATTTCCCTCATTCATGCTTTCAAGTAGACTTCATTTTCCCCCCTCTCTGCTTGAGATTTAGAAGGATTATGGGGGAGACAGCATATATCCGTAGCAGCTAACTTGGTACCCTCTCTGGAATACAACTTTGGGCTAACTGAAAGTCTACCATTGCCAGACAAATAAAGGAAAAGTTTGATAAGTCTTTACCACACAGAAATATATAGCCATAACATATTTTGGCCATATATGGTAGCCTTATTTTTTCAAGTGGTCCTGAGTCTTTGTGCTGCAAGGATCAAGCTAAGGGAGCTTCACAAAAAGCTAGTTTACTATATGGTTATGTTCCATATAACAGAGGCGAGAATCTGGTGGGATGATGGTGAATTGCTTGACAAGCAGACCGATGAACATTCAACCAGAAGGCCACCCTTTCAGTTCAAAATGTCCAGCCAAACCAAAGTGACTGAACAAGGTTCCTGCCGTTTGCCAAAAGAAAAAAAAAAAGAAAAAGGAAGAACAAGGTTCCTGCTATGGTATCTTTGAACATGTCTTTCTTTTTTGTCCCTTTTTGTGGCCAACTTCTTTGACCATATTTGGAATGGGGAGCCCGGAGCCAACATTTTACGTACAGATTATGCAAACAGTGTTTTTTTTTTTTTGGTCTGAATTATGCAAACAATTGCCCTCTTGCTTCCTTCCTTTTGCCCTTTTCATGTGACTGAAATCTCTTTGGAAAGCTTAGTGTGGCAATTATATAGGTTAGGCCACTATTACTAGGCATACTGTAGATTTCTATTTGATGGCAGGGCTACCAGATTTCAAAGTGCAGTGAATGGCAAACAGACAAAGGTTAAGAAGCTAAGCCCATGATTTTGTACTAGGTCTTTTGAAGGGATTATATGTAAGCCAGATTCCCACTTTTTCTTGGGTAGAAGCCATCTTTTTATTATTCGCACTCTTGTTTTGCTTTCTCTGCATTCTATACAGGTAAGAACAAACTGATGATCTGGTGCACGCAATAGAGGACAAAGGTGAAAATAATAATAATTGATTTGGATATATTAAAAAAGGAAGTCTTTCGAAAGAGAAGGCTCTTAATCATGGCTTCCATAAACCTGCCAAGTCCTGCAAAACTGTCTGGTTGCTTTTCAGGTTTGTTACTTACCCCACAGTTAAAAAGGAAAAGTAAAAAATTGGCAGTGCAGATGTTAGATTATCAATGAAACCACCTTTTCCAGTAAAAATCCTTAGAAAAAGCAGTGGGAGAAACGAAGAAGCACTCTGATTTCTATTATCACTTCATTGGTTTTCCTTTTTTTCCCTTTTTTTTATACATTTCCTCTATCACTTTGGTAATGAGTATCCATCAGCAAACCTTTACTTCTCTTTGCATTTAAAACAAAAAGTTAAGTACCCTAATGATTATATTGACCATACTTCCATCTTCTTTAGCTCATCAAAAAATTCCCTAAGCTAATAAAAGAATCATCATGAATAAAACAATCTTCAAGTACCCACTTTGGCAACTCTTTGATAGTGCACGTTCATCCTGCAAAACCCCATAAAAAAGCTCCATCATTATCACATTAAGCTAATTTTTACTTTTTAAGTATAAGGAGGAATCAACCAGTAATGGAATGTAAAGTACCTAATGATTGTGAAGAATTATCAACAATTGTTCAGAGCTTTGAGATGCCGTAGAAGTGGATGTTTGTTAATCAGTTAACTGGATGTTGTGCTGAGTAGTGGTATGGTTGTAAGCTAAACATCGTATTACGATTGAGGAGACGGTATTAAGCGACGCATGGAGCTAGTTAATCAATCAATTCAAAATTTACACCTGATCAAGAAAACATTGAGATAAGATTAGTCCACGAACAGATAAATAGCGATAAGATTAACATTGAAATAGAAAAGGAAAAAGGAAAAGAAGACCAACCTTTTTGGGTTAGTGGGCAACGGAATGTCTCCATCACCCGTAAGAATGAAAGTCCTCAAAGTGATCCCTATCTGCATACGGGGACCAAAATTATATACTTAGGAATCAGTAAGAACAAGGGAATGACCCTTCTCGAGAAAAATTACAAGGGGTAAAAGAGAACAAAAATATCAAACACTTTCATTAGATGCCAAGTACATTTTCCTTTTCAGAGCAGGGTTCTCATATAGATTCACATAATCCATTAACTAGGTGACCAAAAGCTATGGGGGATGATTCAGTTTCTTGGAAGACATGTTATGTTGAGGGCATCTCTTCCAAGTTTAAAAGCTTGAGAAGTCAAGGGTTAAGCCCAAGGACCACGAGCTCAAAGGAGTCTAGACTATGGACAAAGCACAAGACAGAAAAAAAAGGTTAAATAAATAAGGTCGACAGGGGTTTACCTGCTTGATTCAGAATGCAAATTATTGCTGATATGCAGAAGCACATTGAAATCTCTCCAAAAGATATTTACAGTCCTGGTTGTAAACCATCAGGAATCACTTAGTAATGGGAAAAGACAACCATTTGCAAATAAATAATAGGCATTCATACCAATTCCTTCACTGAATAGTATAATAATATGGAAACAAGACAACCAAAGCCTAAGTGAATGAACCATCAAAGCATGCGTGCTCAGTCCACCTAAAATGTACACTTATATATATATATATATATATAGATAGAGAGAGAGAGAGAGAGAGAGAGAGAGAGCATACTTGAATGTGGGTCACAACCATTTCCTCATTCTTCAGAAGAAATTTAGCTCAGTGTATCCATGCGCATATGGCAAAAGCTCCTCTACCTCAATCCTTGAACTAGAGTAACTCATGCTTTTCTTCAATCTGCCATGAATTGACTCCACCTCAGCCCAAAATATACCATAAACTGGCCTGTGATCTGAGAACCTAGATTCTCCACGGACATATGATAATTGGTGGAGTCCTTCTCCATACCACAATATCCGGTCACACCTTTGTCCAAAAAAGTTAAATTAAGTCAGCACGTCAAGACTCAAGCGGTTAGAATTTAAAAAAGATAAATACCACAAAGGAGATGGAGAGGAGTGTAACTAACTTCTAATAAACCCAATTTTTTTACCACAATGTCATTTCTTCGGCATCAGAGCTATGATTTCAATTATGTTATCCTATTTATGGCAGGAGGCATTTTCTTACCAGGCAGGAGTTCGGCGTTTCTCCTTAGGATGCATATCATCCCCTGCATATCTATCTGAATTAGTTGAATACTTGTATGTTGGAGGGAAGTAAATCTTTCCTTCATTCCATCCCACAAAAACACGCCCTCGTTTCTGCTCTATCCTTAACTGCAAAGAAAAACATTAACAAAAGGTTTACTTATTGAATTTGACAGGTAAATTTATGATATGTATTTTCAAACCTGTGAAAAAGGTTATGGAGTTCTGTAACAAGACAGTAAAACATACCTGGTCATTTTCTAACAATGCCCTCCAGTTCTGCATCTCAACAAGTGCCTTGGCAGATCGGTAAGAGAGGGCAATGCGATAATTCAAATCTCCAAGCCAAATTATTCGACTGAATTATTATATAAATAGTTAGTACACGGAAAGAAATGCAGGTGAGGAACACAATCACACAGAATAAGAAAATATGGGTGTGTTTGCACATACAAGATGGATCCATTTTAATCAAGTTGATGCACAATTGGATCATTTTAAGTCAAACATAAACAATATTACAACAAATCATCAAGTGATAAATGAGTTGGTTTTGTCTATCCCTAATCTACTATCAAATTTTACATTTTTCTAAAGCATTTCTTATTCATTTAAGTATTTTTTAAAGGAAACAACAGAAGCTAATTGAAGGGACACTAGCAAAGGCCTTACTCATGCTCAAGGATTGTTTCAGGGGACTTCTCATCAGGTGCATTATTAACCCGTGGAAACCTTGTCTTCTTAAGAATCTCCATGACATCACAGTTCCTTCTTAGCTCGTCACCCTCCTTTTGTCCTGAAGTTAAATGACTACAGATGAAGCAAAAGCTTGTTTGATGCACCAGCATACTGACAGATATAGAACCCTGGAACACCAAGCCATATATAGGTTACTTATCATAAGTGATTCTGCTCTCAAGTGGAAGACAAGCTATGTTAAAAATAATGCAAAAGACTAACATTATACACTTCAAGTAATACCTTATTTCCGAGATAACCCATCAATCCCCGGCCAACACAAGATACTTTCATGTTTTTAACGTGATCTCTTAACTCACTTCTCACCCAAATTGTGAGAAATATGCCAACCATTTGCTTGCTAGCCACTAAGCAGTACCTTGAATGCCCAGGCATCCTATATCCCTGTTCGTTGGATGCAGATCCACCATAGGACATTGGAGAGTACAAAACAGTGCTTGGTGAATCTGCAATCCCGTTATCATCATCTGAAGAACCCCATCTGGAGTAATCACTAGGCCTGGAGTAATCACTAGGCCGTGAGTAATCACTAGGCCTATTACCCCATCTATAACTGGAGTCATAGTCACTTGGCCTATGACCAAATATAACCCGATCACAAACACTGAATCGTCTGTCAAGTCGTGGTTGCGGAATTGAGGGGTCATTCTCTGTTCTCCAGCTGCTGGTTGTCTGAAATGACCGGCGATGAAAGAAAGATGAATTCTTCTGCCTAGATGATCCTTCAAAATCAGCATCCATCTCAACGATGGGCTGAGGAACAGGAGAAGGTGTATAGCAAGCCCCTCCTCCACTAGTTCCAGGAAGATCATTTAGAGTCTTTCTAATAAGAGACAACCATTTCTTGGCAGGACCGTTGTCTTCAGCACCCAAAATATTCCCAGCATTCAAAGGAACTATCTCTTGAAACCTGTAAGAAGATAAATGGAAAAGAAATATTTCTATAAGCCATAGATCTACACCAGAATTTGGTCAGCACTAAAACTGTCAAATCATACCCAAGGACATATATATCCGCAGGAGGTGAGGCATGGAGCCAGTCCTCTAGATTCAAATTACTAGGTGGGGATCTTCCAGCCACATTCCATGTAGCTACAAAAATGCTGTTCCAATTGAAAAGAGCAGGCCAGTTGGTATTGATTGATACATCACAAAGAAATCAAAGTGAAAAAAAAAATTACTTCAGAAAATTTTAAAATGAAAGATACCTGTAATTTTGGACATCTATGATTCGAGGGTGATCAAGATTCATCCTCCCTCGCCGGCTTTGCTCTGTACCCTTACTAAATTTTTCTGCACATGAAAGTAACATTTAGAAAATTAATAATAAACAAAGTCCCAAGGACAATTTAGAAACGGCCAAAAGAAATCCCCAAAGACTGGACTAATTGAGGAACCTGTTTTACTCTTTTTGATCGTGCATGGCTCCCTCTCTGAGAAGCTAGTCCTGTACTCCATTTCACCTCCTGAAATTAAAAAAAAAAAAACTGTTAATATATCAATCTAACACATACATGTTATGAAACAGAACAAAACCGTACGAAGAAGAGAAAAAAAAAACAGAAACAGAAACAGAACAAAAGATCAAAACAATAACAGAAACTGAGAGGAATATTCAATGATGCCTGGTGTTGGGGACGAGAAATTGTATGAAAAGAGAAGATATCAGAATCTTGAGTACTTATAGACAGAATCCATAAAAAGATAAGCCTTCAATTAATCAAGTAATCCATGCTAACTTGCTAAGCTGGCATTTTCTTATTGGATAGAGGAAAAACACTCTCTTTCCTCCTCCATTTTTCACAACTACTAACCAGTCTTCTCCTCTGGCTGAAAAGCTTCAAACTTTCTAACATTTTCCATGTTTCATGAATGCTTAGAACTCATTATGAAATCCCAGGAAAAAAAGCTCAAGTACCCACCTCCATAAACATGATCATCTGCTTGAAAGTCCTCAGTTTTGCTCTTGATATTGAACCACTTTCTGACCATTTTTTTGGACCATGAAAGCTATACCAAAATAATAATAGAAATAATAATAAGACAACAAACACCCAATAAGGAAAACTAACCAATTAACAACCTCCAAAAAAATAATTTTTTTCCCATAATTTTGAGCATACAAACCAGAAACAGAGAAAGAGGAAGGAGAAACAAAAACCTTGCTTTTCTTGGGTTTCCCATCTCTCATTGTTAGACTTTTACTTCATACAGTTCCTAATGCTCTTAACCACCCCCCAAACTCCCTGCTTTGCTAGTTATCACCAAATAGAACTGTTACCAGAGCCCCATAGAAAGGACTCTCCTTCCCCAATTTGGCTTTTTTAGTAGAGTTAAACAAGCTAAGTTCTTTGGTCCCAGATAGTTACCTAAAAGCCTAAAACAAACAAATGTCTTTATCTTCGGTTGCTCAAAAATAAGGTTAAAGTGGAATCAAGGAGAACAAAACAAGAAATGGGGTTGTCTTAGTTTCTCTTTCAAGCGCTTCTATGTATACGAAAGCAAAGAAAGAAGCCAAAAATCCAGAAAATATGAAGCTCCAACGACTATAGAAAAAGAGGGAGAGGTACAGAGAGAGAGAGAAATAGAGACAGCACTTTAATGCGTGGAAGTGAGACGAGAAGAAGGGGAGATTCTTGAAGTAAAACAAGACAATGCGGCAGACATAAAGAAAGAGAAAGAAAGAAATAGAGAAGAAAGTCTAGAGAGAGAAAGCAAGCAGTCCCCCCCTCTCTCTTTCTTCGTTAAACAAAGAGAGCCTCGTTCTCAGTTAAACAGCAAAGTATCGAATTTGAACAGAATAAAGTGCAGTAGAGAGAGAAAGCCTCACTCACTCTCAATGTCTTTCTCTTTATATTTTTGTTTAGCGCATAGTAATTTTTATGTCTTTTTTAATTATAATTTTGAAGGGGGTTCTTTTAAGAGTCTTTAGTTCCTCAAATCTCAAGGCAGTCCCAACGTGATGGGGCAAGGGGGGCAAAGGGCAATGTCGTTTTGATTCAAGCATGGTCCATTTTGTAGGTTAAAACGACAAGCTCAGGCTAAGGGAAAGGCTGCCCGGGTCAGCAAAAGTGTTTTAAGGGATGGTAAGAGATCCAGTATGCGCCCCCCACAGGCCACTGGCAGCTGTCTTTCTCCCCCGCCTCTCCCCTACTCTCCTCAGTTCCTGGTCTTCCATCAAAGTAAAAAAGCAGTTAAAGAAAGAGAAAAATATACACATAAAGATAAAGGGGAATGTTGTGCAGCAGTAGTACTATGCATTTTGTTTCTGTCTCTTTCTCTCTCCCCCTTTGATTTTTAGTTTTTTTATTTTTTTGGATTTTATTCTTTTCTTGGGTATGAAAACTTGGAAAATATAAATGTTTCTGTTTAGGAGGGGCTAGTTTACTAGTTAGTTTAGTTACCTATTGGTGTTGGTGTATTCACAAAGTGGTGCTTCTCTTCTAGTCTTCTTCCTACATACGGTAGCTTACAACTTCAGGATTCTGCAAGATTTCTAGGTTATTCAAGATTCCCTGTAAATACTCATTTAAACTTTTGAAGATGTGGAGCAATGTGCATGTGCAAGATTGGCTCTGCACATTGATTAATTACAGGAGGGGAAGAAGGGCAAAGGGGTGTAGGGAATGTTGCTAACCAATCTGACTATTTTCCATTCAATCTAGGCTAGTGCCCTTGGAAACAAAGGCAGCTGCCCCAATCTTTAGGGTGCTGTTATTGTATGTTCTTTCTTCTTTTTACTGCCCCTAGTTAACAGTAGAAGCTATATCAAACTTCCTTTTCTGGCACTGGACCATATATGGATTAATGAGATTTCTAACTTTTTCCCTTGAATTTGGGCAACTTGTGAGAATATGAGCCCCCTCCTTAAGGAAAGCATGCTCCCTAATTCTATGGTAGAGGAGGAGCCCCTCAAATTTTGTAAGTTTCTAAAGCCTCCGCCGTCCATGCTTGCTGCTCCTCGGGCCTTCAACAATCCTTGACTACTTAACTCCAAGTCTCAAACCATCTGATCTTCTAAATTATAAAGCAGTCAAAACATGGTTTTTTTTATGCTCCTCAAATTTTGAAAAACAAAATGCTTTATTATTTTGACTAGTCTTTGGGAAATAGTAGCCCAATATTAGTACAATTTACCATTAAAAAGAGGGGAGCTGTCTGTTAACCTTTGTTCTGTTTCTCTGCCTCATGATTGTTGGGGCCTAAGCCAATCGATTAGCAGCAAAATCTCATATGTATGCTATGTTTTTAAGGGCATATTATAGCATTTTTTTTATTGAGCTGACGGCGGAAACATTCTGTGTTGCTGGGACACCATCAACAAGAGCATATAAAAACCAAAGCATCTGCACCCAAACTTCCCAAATGGAAGAAAAATGCTTTAAAACTTTGATCAGAAGGCTTCCCACTAAGCTCTCATAGTGAAGGCTACTCTGGCATTCAATAAACCAATAGTCCCAATGAAGGATTACCTAAGGGAAAGGGATTGTTTAAAGGTGTATAGGGTCATTGTTATCTATAATAGGAATAGCCCCAGGTGAGGTGTTCCATAAGGGCCATAACCCACTCAAACTTTGTGTCACTCAAATCCCTTTTTCTGATTTTCTTCCCTGGAAAAAGGGTACATCACTTGTAGACTTGTAGTTAAATAGGGTTCAAATTCAATTAAGTGAACCTCAATAAAGCATGGTGATTTTCTACTATTTATATAAGTTAAAGATATGTGCACTTATCATTAGTTCTGAAAAGCATATGTAGACAAGGGTAAGTATATAAGATTAAACCTTATTGGGCATTTAACAACCTTTTCATTTATGGAAGAACAAAGACATATAACAACCTCCTAATCAATAATAAATTGTTAATTAATATGGAAAATGATAGCAAAAGTCCACCCAATAGTCATTTTTATTTAGTTTGTTCTCTCTTTTTTTTAAATTATTATTATTATTTAAAGTTATCAGAATTTAAACCACAATTATTAGAATTAAGAGTCCAATACTCGACTAATAAATCACGTAAGTTGTTATTTTTAGTGTCCAAAAACTACTATATGTTATATGTGTAAGTATAAGAAAGATTATACATGTTATTTTTCCTTCTCACCTCTCATTCCCCACTTGAATCAAACTCAACTCGACACAAGATTCCAAAATTATTTGCAATTCCATTCTTAAACATCTAAATTTTGAAACAAATGATGTTTTGATTTTTCATTACCCCAAACCATGTTCACATACGGTAAGAGATAGTTCATTTTTTATTTTGAAAAAAGGTCAACGAAAAAATGAACTTATTTCAAGTTTGAGCACATCAAATGGCAAGGCACCACATTGAAGTGCCATGGCCTCACAAAAATTTCTAAACATGTATAATGAGTGGACTTCCATTTGTTCAAATCAAGGTTATCTAATCAGCATTAAATCAACTGCCTCCATGAAATGGGATGTGATATGCTTTTTATTTTTCCCTCCTTTTTCTATGAAATGTAGAACATGTTTTGGTGTTTTGCCCTGTTTCAATGTGGGTCTCTTTGGGAATCATTTGAGGCAATATATGGAGAGAAAAAGTAAAAGATTGAATAATACAAAGAAACTTGTAAAGTGAAAAATTGTATCAAGACTAACAAAAATGGGGCCATGTTTTTGGTATTTGGATATCTAAAGGGCAAAGGAAGTGACCCTACTTTTGGAAAATATTCTCTTAAATTTCTATTTTTTTTCAACATTGACAACTTGAACTCCATCCATGATCTATTTCCTCCAGATGCGAGATGGTATCTAAGAGACCAACTCCTTTTGGATTCAAGAAAAACATGATGAAAGAGGAAATTGGATGCACATTTCTTCTTCCTCCCTCATTGTATGGACGACAAGAAAGAAGTTTTGTCCCGTAACCCTCTTTTTTTCATTGATTGTGTTTGGCTGTATACAAATGAACAACTTAGTGTTTTTAGGTCAAATTAAGATCTCTATAAAAAAAATTAGTATTTAATTTTCCTTTGAGCTTTAGCAAAATGAATTTTTGTGATAAATAAATTCATGTAAAAGATTGATAATTCGATAATGGGTCCAATATTTTGAGTGAAGAGTAGGACATGCAAACCTCTATGGTTGAACCACCCAAGTCCCTGCCTACATTTGTAATCAAAGATCTGAGATTCTTCCATTCCATCCATATTTTTCTAGGATAGGGGAGCCCCAGGCCCCAGGATGAGTTCCATCAACAGGGTATCTAAGGAAACACCAAATATATGGTATTCAACAGACTCATGATGAACATTTCATTAATATTCAAAAAAAAAAAGACTTTTGCCTAAGAAAAAATTGCTTAAAAATTGTCAATTACTTCATGAAAAAGAATCTTAATTTTGGGGGTTTGAGTTTGACAATGAAATCAATTGCAAATAACACCTGAACCATATAAGATCATTAATGGACTAACAACTTAAGAATCATTTCCTCTATTGGAAACTTTGGGCACAGAAAAATATGATACACGAAGATAGACAGCTACAAAACTTGATATAGAAATATAGAATTATAAGTCTGTAAGAGTTCATGAATGTTAGGACATCTGCATAGTGCAATATTTAAGTTAGTACATAGTTTTTCCATTTTCGTTGTGTTAGTAAAAAAAGTACTAACGATATTCAGTCATTTTTCCCGATTTGTTAAAAGTAGGATATATTATAGTATTATCACAAATACTATAAAGTCAGACCATGTTTTCCTTTTTTCTTTCTTTTAAAAAAATCTTTTGGTTTCTCTAAATTTAAAACTATAGCAATCATATTGAGGTAATCATAGTACGTGTACTTAATTAATTTTTAATTCTCATAATAATGACTTCTTGTGAGTGTTTTATTTTTAACATTTTCAACCTAAAAGGTATTTGTTTGGAGTTAACAAAATTTGGCATACCCTTAATTAAATAAAAAAAAGAAAAGAAATCTCATTATACGTCGTCGTAATCCACAAATAATAATGGGCATCTTAATTATGTAGTCCAACGGTAGAAAGAAAAAAAAATGATAAGAAAGGAAATTGTTCCAATCTAATGATTAAAAGTTATAAAATTGGATGTGTAATTATAAATCACAACCATTAAAATGGATAAATTTTCTTCTTTATCCATTTCTTTCATTCCTACCAAACAAACCCTTAGTTACTTAAATGTTTATAAAAATGTAAATAGTCTAAATTTAAGGATTTATCCTTTAAATTTTTTTTTGTATCGTGTGGCTAAATTTTTGTTAAATTAATGTCTTAATTTTAGAAAATTTTTTAAGTTATTATAGTTTTATTGATTGGATCTATGGATGACATTATACGTCCGACCTACCTAATAATTTCTTCATAACTAGGAAAAAAGAGAATAGCTTTATTGACAAATTGACAAGAAAATTAATGAAATAATAATGCCAATTGATTAGGTAAAGCATCAAAAAAGCTACGTTCACAGGTAAGATTAGCTGTAAGATTTGCGTAACTCAAATACTCACAATAATATTCCATGGACCAGTAAATCTTCCTACATGCAAATAAGATACTAGGAAAAATAAAAACAAAAGAACATAAAGGGTCAAAAAAACAATAAAGAATGGGCAAGAAGATTTGGTTTGCTTTTGCTTTTTGCATCTATGGGACAAGTTCTCCTTGGTGAATCTTAAGGCTAAAAATTATTAGCAAGATTTACGAGGCAGTCAAAGGGAGGCAGCAGCTGATTTTCCTTTGAGATTCTTTTTTTTTTCTTATAATTTTTTTTGTTGGCTTTGCTTTTTGGGCTTGGAATAGACCCCCATTCCTTGCTTTTTCTCTTTACCAAGGTTTTTATCCGTTTTTAAGGTATGGTTTTGTTTGGCTTTGCCACTTTGATTTTCAAAAATGTTTTGTTGCCTAAACCCTTTTCCTTTCACTTGTCACTTTCATTTGCACCTGTCAAAACTACAGGTATCCCCAATGTCCCTACCTACATCTACACTGTATTCTACATCTTCATATTTCTGCTGTACCCTCATTTGCTCTCTAATATTTGTCTAATCATTTTCAATTCTTAAAACACTACAATTAATATACAAAATTCGAACTGGAAACTTTTATCTTGAAGAGAAGAAGATGTACTTATTGAAATTGATATTTCTCAAATTTGAATGAATTACATCTTTTAATGAGTACATAGTATAATGATCATTATCAAACCCCCATTCGGGTAGCGAAATTTTAGATTATTCAAAATTATCCATAGGATTATTTATTTATACATTTAGCTTAATACTATATAAGCACATTAAATGACTTCTCAAGGGAGAATGCATGAACCCAAAGTGCATTAAGGTGCTCTATATGTGCTGGCCATACCTTCCAACCCCCACCACCCAAAGGATATATATATATATATATATATGAATAATAAGAAAATTGAAAGGTTGAGACTTGAAATGAAGATGCATGAGTTGAGTGCTGATAGCCCAAGCATTAAGAAAGCATGTGGTGAGACTGTGCCACTGCATGGAAAATGTTCAATATCGTGACAGTTAATGAGCCCACTTCTGAGATTTTGGATTTGTATTCTTGGTAGTGAAAAGTTTGTAATAATTAGTAAAGCATATGTTGGACCAACTGATGTTCTATTCATTTTTGTTTCTTCTTTCAAAATTTTAGATTACCCCCTTTATCCTACTGTTATAGTGAAATGATGATTATTTAAGCCTGTTCAAGAATAGTTTTCTTCATGCTACTATTAAATCATTGTATACAACTGTTTCTAACCTTAAAAAAAAGGGAAAAATATTGAAATTCCTCAGACTCAAGAGTCAATGGCTCATGACTTATGAGTTCTTAATAACTTATGGACGGACCACTTGAATATTTTATTAGCAGTTTCTCTGTTTAGCCACCATTATACTGCTCATGGCAAATTGATCTCAATAATTACTATGGGTTGTATTTAGTGGTCAAGACTCAAGACTCAGGGGAATGTTTGCCGGGAAGGAGGACCCCCAAGAATGAATGTCAACTAATGTAATTTGATTCTGGTGTAGGAAACAGAAAAAAAATCTGATTCTTTGTAAACAACAATTAATCTTTGATCCAAAAAGAGGTTTGAAGCTTTAGTTATTCTCATACTGCCAGAAAGTAACCACTCAGGATTAACTAGCCTGGCATTTTTGTTTGAATTAAAGTTGTGCAGAAGCATTTTAAGTTTGTGGTTTTCATTTTGGTATATAAACTTGATTTGTTTTTGTGGGATCAAAGAAAGGGAAACCCAAAAACCATTTATATGAGTATTAATGACACAACCAAATATGGATGTAGATGTGGTGAGGTGATTAGAATGAGGTCGCAAAGGAAGGCAAAACAAATGGGTCAGAAGAGACACTCACCACTCACTCGTGTTGACAACTATGTGGTGGTTACTAATTTTCAAACCTCCAAGCATTATATCACCTTCCAAATTGCCTATCAAATCATGAGGTTTCTGTCTGTTTCAAGGTCTTGTCTCTCCATGAAACTCTCTTGTTAGCATTTATGTCTTTGATTGGGATATGCAAAGCAGGGTTTTCCTAATTGGATGTCATCTTCTCCTGATCTCACTACAGCAACCAATCACTGTGAAGCTTCAATGCAACATCAAAATCTATGGGCCTGGTGGGTAGTTATTGAGGCTTAGATATTGGTTTCCTGATGTCTATCTTACTCTACAATGCAAATCTAGCTAGCTCATCTCAATGAAACTTCAACATTTTGGTTGACATCTGGAGTCTGAATTTATAAATGTGGTAAGTGTCAACCGGCCCCCCTTTGGCCTGATGGCCAGAGGTTGTAGGGCTGGTACCTAGACGGCAGGGGTTCTACTTGAGCCCCTAACCTTGTTGTAAATAACATATGCAAGTACCACCTAGTCTAAGAGCAAACAAAAAAAATGGTAAGTGTCCCATTGTCCATATCAGGTTAGATGTATTTATGATCTTATCTATTCAAGGTTTGATCGTTTGTTTGATGCATAAATCCACCTTTTGTCCATTATTTTGAGAATAATCACTTTCTTCGAGTAATAATAAAGTAGCAAAATGGTTTCGTTAATGAAGTTTGGACTTCATGAATTCTTCCAAGTTCCAACTTGAACAGCCTGGGGAATAAGATTGGCCCAGAAACGGAACCAGAGTTGATCCATTCTATTTTGGGCTGCTTTGGACTTCGGACATATATTTATTAAAAGCAGTTAGGACTTCTGGTCCAAAGATAAAATGGGTTTCAATGCTTTGGGCTTGCTTCATCTCTGTTAATGATTTCTCTTTTTGTTTCATCTCTGTTACTGTATTCTTGTCTTGGACTCTTGGTTTGACAGAGCCAACTACGAGGTGCCAGCAACCTCAAGACATGTGGTCTGGCCTCCGGAGACGGCGTAAAGCGCGAACTCAGGAGGAACAAAGTCTCGTAGCAAAGAAACCTGCGATTCTTCTATTCCACCACACGTTGTCCTTGGTCTCCGTATCTGTCCAATAATGTCTATTTTCGTTGTCTTTTGATTTTCCTTTTGAAAGTACAAACAACATTTCAGAATATTAAAACCAAATAAGAAACTAAAATAAATCGTAAAAATGGCGTCTTTACTTCTTCGCCAACGAAGAGTTTCAGCTTTGGGCGTTTCTCGGATGCTTAAAGGTTTGACCTTCAACTTCAAGCCCCTTTTTGCATGGGATAGAAACTTTCTGCTATTTCTTTGGAAAGACAGGGAAAATTTTTTCCCAATATTTTTGTTTTACTTGTTTGACATAAAAGTATTTTTTTCTTTGAGGATTCTCCATTGATTATATGTGAAATTGAATAAGAAGGAGAGAATTTTTAAGTTTCCATTTCTCAATTATATGCTTTCGTTAGATTTTTGAAGCGTTTTTGGCAATCGTGTGTTTGTAGCTAATAGAGAAAAAGTTGACTGTGGAGAGCTTTGTGGATATAGGTGTATGCTAATCCTTGCAGTTTGCCTTTTTTTCTGGTTCAGTTTTGAATTGCATTTTTAATCTGAATGTTTTAGCAGATAATGGGGATTCCTTTCGACCACAAATGGGATCGAAGTTTGGGACTTTTGCTAGCATAGGTGTTATTATAAGGAAGTATAGCAGCGGGAAGAGTACTGTAAAGTTTGATTTTACTGATCTCACGTAAGAAATATGTCCTTTTTTCTATTGCAAATTATGTTGCTAAAATTTCATTTGGAGCATGTCCTAATGCTAACATATGGTTAGTACTATGTCATTTGCCTTTTAGTTATATGGAGTTCTTGATGTTGAATTTTTTCCTCTCCTTTTTTGTTATAGGTATTTGAATCATTTTTATATGCCGGGGCAATGGTTTTTTGAATGCATTTTTCATAATTGGAATCACTACCTGATTTTATGGTTTCAATTTTGTGATACGAATACAGAATCCTGAAAGACAATAATAGATTCACAAATCTGAATGTCTTGATTTTTTTCTTGACTGTTTAGCTCTCCACTTTGGTTTTAAATGCTAATAGTGTCTTATGTATCTCAAAAGATTTTAGTTTCTGTTCCTTGAAACTGAATGGCTTCAAGTCTGTCTTCTTACCATAAGTTAAAATTCGTTGTTCCATTTTCCAGTAAATAGTATGTCAAAATGAGTTTTGGTTGTTTAGGATTTTCTTTCTCACTTACCCCCACTCCCCCTTGCATCACAAGTTTTCTATTTCCTCCTAATTTCCGTGTATCACTGTTCTAAGTTTATTTGTTTCTTTTATCCTAGCTGTCCCCATATGTGGTATCCTAATGCTCGGAAAAAGAAGCGCAAGGTTTTCTTGCATGTAGGTCCCACAAACAGTGGTAAAACATACCATGCTCTGAAGCGACTTGAATCAAGTCTTTCTGGTATATTTCTATGCTAACTTTTACACTGATTGAGTTAAATTTGTTCTTTGGTTCTGTGAATAATTGGAGGGGATGATCTAGGGATAATAAACTGACTAAATTTTTTGCATTGGTTCTTTCCCCCTTCAGGTATCTATTGTGGTCCTCTAAGATTGTTGGCATGGGAAGTGTCAAAACGGTTAAACAAGGCAAAAGTTCCATGTGATCTGATTACAGGACAAGAGAAGGACGAAGTGGATGGTGCAAAGCACAAGGCTGTAACAGTTGAGATGGCTGATGTAACTGCCGATTACCATTGTGCCATTATTGATGAAATACAGGTACGTTCATAGTTCAATTAAACACTCACTCACCATGTTTTACCAAGCTCACAAGGAATTTTTCTGTTAATTAATTTGTCAAAAGTGGTACATGCACAGTTATTGAACATAAAATAAATAGCACAACTTAAATAATTCCGATGCTGCTCTCAAGAGACAGTTTGACCATTTTCTTTGAATGACAGACAGACTACTTGCTTTCCAATTAAATTTTCTCTTTCTCTGCAGATGTTGGGATGTAAGACTAGGGGTTTTTCATTCACCCGTGCCCTGTTGGGACTTGCTACTGATGAACTTCATCTTTGTGGGGATGCAGCTGCTGTTCCTCTTATTCAGGAATTATTAAAAGTTACTGGTGATGAAGTCCAGGTAATTTAATTGCTTGGACATTTATAGTCAAGTTTTTTTTTTCCCTCTTTTCTTGCTTGTAAACATCAATACTTAATGTTATGACATCTTGTTCTTTTTCTTCTTTATGGAGACAGTTCTTCCTAATGGCTAAGGTATTTCCATCATCATTTCATAACTCCCAAGTGTCAGGGGAAAAGAATGATGAGTTCACTCTTGATCTTGTTAGTGGGTTGTTGGCAGTGGAACTGATTTCTTGTCACGTTGCTGAACTCCTGCTCATATCTTGTACAATGCATATAGGTTTTCAAAATCTTTTTGGTCGGAGAAAGAGTCTATTCATGTTTTTCTGTTTGTGCTGTGTCTGTTTTATAGGTCTGAATAACTGCCCCTTATGATAAAGATAATAAATGGATGCTAATAGTTCGTCTGCTGCACACTTTGATGATGTCCTTTCTTTCATTCTCTATCTAAATGAATGGTTGAACAGGCCAGAAAAGTTACTTTCTTGTGGACTGCCAGCAGTGGAATAGCCAAAAAATATAACCTTCGTGTTTTACTTCATGCTTGTCACCTGCTTTAGATGTATCTGTTTCTATTTGTTGGTATCATACAGCATCTTATGTTTTTTTAATGTCCCAGGTCCAATCATATGAGAGACTCTCACCACTAGTTCCCTTGGAAGTTCCTCTTGGATCTTTTTCCAACATACGAACAGGCGACTGCATTGTAACTTTTTCACGCAAGGAAATATACAAATTTAAGGTAATATTATTTTCTTTATGTTTTTTCTGCTATATATTTGTTCTATCTGGTTGTCTGTATGACTATGCTGCAGTTTCAATTATTAGGACCTTGAAAATGGAAAATTGAAAGCTATCTTTCCAACAAAAGATATAGGTTTAGTATGTCAAAACACTAGTATTTCTTCTGCCTTACTGTTTTGTTTCTGCTCTGTCTTTGTGGGAGAAGGTATTTAGATGTCAGCTTCCTTCTCTTTATTCTCAGTATTGAGGCTTACACAGAATTTCAAAATTTCTCTCATACCCCTTCTTTTCTCTGTTCGCTTCCTTTCCAGTATTCTTTCTGATTTTCTGTCTTTTACAGAAAAGAATTGAAAGTGGAGGGAAGCATCTTTGCTCTGTGGTTTATGGTTCATTACCACCAGAGACGCGGACAAGACAGGTATCATCTCAATTTGTGCAAATTAGTTTGTCTATGCATGTGGGGATAATGATAATGATGTCATTTCTCACTGTTTGTGTTTATTTATTTTTTGTTTATTGTTAATATGTTTTTCGGATTGCAGGCAACAATGTTTAATGATGCAAGCAGTGAGTTTGATGTGCTTGTGGCTAGTGATGCAATTGGGATGGGTCTTAATCTGAACATTTCAAGAATAATTTTTTCAACATTGAAAAAATTTGATGGTTTTGAAACGAGGGATCTTACAGTACCAGAGATCAAGCAAATTGCAGGTACCCTGTTAATTTTGTGGCTGAAGTTTGAAATTTTAGTTTGATATGAGTGGTAAACTGTTCTGGTCAAAATTCAAAAATGTTTCCATAAACTTTCATAGAGGGAGAGTCTTAGATTAGTCTAAACTGAGAATCAAATTCTTTATCTTGATGATGAGTTAAGACCCTTGGGCTGTGTATCAGGAGGAGGCATAGAGATTAAATGGTGCTGGATTATAGCTTAGTTAATACTTTCACCAGCCAAAATAAGTATATAACAATTATCTTATCATGTGGAACTTTTGTATTGTTAAATTTTAGAATATATTATTGTCCTTCACTGTCCTTGTTTTCTTTGGCATACTAAAACAAACCCTGGCTGCTAAAACAACTATTCTATTATATGACTATGTTCTATTATTGTAGGGAGAGCTGGAAGGTATGGATCAAAATTTCCCAAGGGTGAAGTGACCTGTTTAGATGAAGATGATCTACCTTTGCTTCATTCGTCATTGAAATCCCCCTCTCCTACATTAGAGGTGATCTTATTATCATTGTATTTAGAAAGTCCTGCATTGATCTGGCTTTTAACATTTTCAATGGATCCCAATAAGCAGCTTCTATACATATTCACATGTAGTTCAGTACTGTTGTTCCTTGAATCTGATTCATTCTTATAATGCAGCAAGCTGGACTACTTCCATCCTTTGATCTCATGTTTATGTATTCACGATTACAACCACAAAGTGGTCTCTACCAGATATTGGTAGGTGACCTTACATAATCATTCTTGTTTCTGTTTTTGCTAGTCCTATTTTCAGTGAGAGCTAGTCTATGAATCCATGAAGGCTAGAAAACAGTTTGAACCCCCACCCCCCATTATTTTGTTTATTATTTTACCTTATAAGTTTTTACTTTCGCAGGAGCATTTTCTAGAGAATGCGAAATTATCTGAGAACTATTTTATTGCAAACTGTGAAGAACTGTTGGTAAGTTTCTTTGGTCATGTTTACCTCTGAATTATTCAACTGTATGCAAAGGGAAGTAGATTGTCAGATAACAATATCTCCCCTTATGAGTATTTAACTTATGTTATGAATTGGTGATTTATCATATGTTTATTACTCATTGAGTGAATACTCTTCATTAACATCAGAAAGTTGCCACTGTTATTGATGAACTGCCTCTCGGGTTGCAAGATAAGTATCTTTTCTGCATCAGGTAATGTCTTTGATATTTCTCCTTCAAAACAACCAGAAATCTGGTTAGAATATTGAGTTTGCAATTACTAGTTGGCTTAATTCTTTTTAATCACTAGGAATCGACTGGCTGGGTATGGTATGTAGCAGATTTGGAGAATTTGTTCATTTTCTTATGCCTAGTCCTCTTTTGGTGCAGTCCAGTTGACGTGAGTGATGAAATTTCATCCCAGGGTCTAATACAGGTAAAAATTTGTATCTTGTCTATCATTATTTGAATGTGGAAGGTAATTAGTTATATATATTGTATTGTGATGGAGCAGTTTGCTGAAAATTATTCAAAGAGAGGCCTAGTTCACCTTCGAGAAATATTTACACCCGGTACACTTCAGGTGCCTAAAACACCTACTGCACTCAAGGAGCTCGAATCCATTCACAAGGTAGGAGTTTTTTTTATCATTCCCTGATTGTCGTGTGTTATGATAAGCTGTGAAAGACTTTAGTTGGACATGGACTTCAAGTAGAGTATTGTATGACCATTTTTAACTATTAAATAAAATGTCTTTGCCCCTAAAATTTCTTGATGATTGGTATAACTGAAGGTTTTGGAAATTAAAATGATGGATCTTCACTATCGGTCTTCTTTTCAACCATGTAGTTGGCTTCTCACTCAATGGGGTGATATTGATGGGGGACTATTTGAAAATTTTTTTTCCTAATTTCATCTATTCAATTAAGCTGAAATTTCTTGTTGTTTGCCACATCCCAAGGTCTTGGAACTCTATGTTTGGTTGAGTTTTCGGTTGGAGGAATCATTCCCTGACCGTGAGCTGGCTTCTTCGCAGAAGGCCATCTGCAGTTTGTAAGTACATTTTCGGCCATCCTCGTCTTTTGGTCTCCTTTACAATGTTACCTTACTACCAATATCGAATTGTAGGTTAATCGAGGAATTCCTTGAAAGACTTGGTTGGCAGAAGCCGACATCAAGAAAGCTAACTTCACGCACAAGCCTTAATTCTCTAATTGCAAACAAGCAAAGACAATACCTATGTGATTAAATGTGTACTATTATCCATGTATTCATTCATTAGATCATTCATTTGCTTCTCTGCATTTCAATTTGGAATTGTAGTTTTGAGACAGCGGATAAGCAGTCAATTTTTCTTGTTATATTTATGATTGACCCCGATCTTACCTCCAACTTCTATTCATATATTTTTACACGCATAAAATAGTAGTTTTAACGTTAACAACAGCTTTTAAAGGCAGAAAAGTTGCCCTGAAAGTGCTCGGAAAGAGTAACAGCTTCCCTCAGCTATGTAATGTAACACCTCTCATTTCATATTGGCTTTAACCAAAAATTAACAGTGGCTACAATAGCAAAGATTGAAGAAAAATATGACAAATTCTAAGCTTGATCAAAACGCTGAAATGTTGACAGGGTCCAATATTTTGATTCATTCTGAAAATTGGCATGCAATCTCTATTAAAGACGATCTTCCTTTTGGCACCTCGATGTTTGACATCAATCTTTGCATCCGTTCTATTGCTTCAGCCATGTTCTCCTTCTCAAGTTTCTCTACAAGTCTCTTATGTATGGAATCCTTGGGAATCATCCCTTTCAGCACCATTTCTTCAAAGAATGCACAAGCTTGATCCAGCTTCCCGCTATTACAAAGTCCGCGGATCAAAAGATTATAGGTTGCAGGATCAATACTGACATCGTGGCTTAGCATGTGGCTTAACAGAAAGTTGAGCACCTTCATCCTATTCTTCCTGCAGCACATTTTCAGTAAAGAAGCATAAGTTGAAATATCTGGCTTGCATGAATCCTCCTCCATCCTCCGAAGCAAGTTCAAAGCTTTCTCTTCTGAATGGCCACAAGCTGAAGTTATCATTGTATTATATGCCAATACATTCGGCTTAAGACCTTGCTTTGTCATGTCCTCAAAGATTTCATCTGCGTCCTTAAGCCTACCTGCCTTGCCTAGAATGAACATCAATGAACCATAAAATGCAGAATCTGGCAAACAACCATCGTTCTTCATTTTCTCATAAACCTCCAATGCTTTACCAATTTCCCCTGCCTTCCCTCTGGCATGCATAATTATAGTATAAGTCACTGTACTCGGCCTACACCCTCTCTCTTCCATTTCATTCAAAAGAGCATCCACATTTCGGAAATCCTTTTCGCGACAATAAGCCTCAATGAAACAAGTATAGGAGACAACACAAGGCTGACATCCATATTCCTCCATCTCTTTCAAAATCTTCCTAGCATCATCCAATCTCCTAGCCTTACAAAATCCATGTATCAAAATATTAAAACTACTAGAATTCAAAGGCACACATTCCTTTAACTCAACAAAAACTTCATAAGCATGCTCTACACCATCTCCTTTAACCAATGCATCCAACAATGCATTCAAAGCCATAACATCCTTTTCAATCCTATATTCCTCTACCCTTCTGAAAGCCTCAATGGCCTCACTAAACCGACCAGCCTTGGCTAACCTCCTCATAACCAAAACCACTGTATCCAAATTAGTATACCCTTTTAACTGATTCGTTTCCTTAACTAAATCAAACATTAAATCGAACATTTTAGCCTTCCCTAATATATCAACCATGAAGTTGTATGATTCAGGAGTATGCTTGTAACCTGGTTGTTCTTTTGCCCAAATGAATACCCCATAAGCTGATTTCCAGCTATTTTGGAACCTCTTCAATAGTTGCTGAACTGAAACGTTGCAAACACTTAAACTGGACCCATTTAAGGCTTCCACAACCTTTTCAGGCGATGAGTAGGGCTCTTTGAGGATTTTAGTGAGTTTGTCCAATTCGGTTTCGGGTTTTTTGGTTGGAAAACGCTTAACTTTGGGGTGGTTTTCGACCCAACCGGCGAGCGAAGGGATGACAAAGTCGTCATCTTCCGAGGGTTGGGTTTCTGGGTTTTGGTTAGTCACCCAGCTGGGGATGTCAGGTGACTCGGATGTGGAGGATGAGTCAGGGACATCTGATGGCTTCGTGTCGATATTCGTGGTGGCGGTGGTGAAGAGAGCCAAGGAGAGGCTCCAAGGAGTGACATCGAGGTATCTTTGAGGATGGGAACGGGTAATGAGGTTCAAGATTTGGACTTTTAGGAGCATTTTCATGAAGCCGAGAAGTAGATACTAAACAGAGCACGGAGAAACGTTAACTGAGCATGAAAACGAGTCGACTAGTTGCGACTTGCGAGGAAGCCTAGGCTCTGTTTGCCACGTTACTTTGGTAGTTTTTTTTTTTTTTTGCCAGAACTTTGGTAGGTTCTGTTTGGTATACATGTTAAATGATCTACTAAATTCCTTTTTTTTTTTTTTTTCTGTTTTGTAAACTCGAATAATTATACCATTAGTCTACCTCCACGTTTTGCATATTGCCGTAACCAAACAGGTCATTAACCCAAGAGGGAAAAAATATTACTAGGGTTTATACAAAGGGAACTTCAAGTTACCATCTTTTCCTTTCTCTCCAACACTCTGTTAACAATAGAGATTTCTGGTAAGAATATTTCGCTGCTTGTGTTTTTTTCTAAAACCCTGAAATTGGAATGCTTAACGTTCTATTTCAGTTCTTCCTTTTTCTTTCATTTGGGAGTCTTTCTTTATGCGGTTTGAGTTTAGAGATTAGAATTTCATAACCTGGTGGTCTCTTTTTCTTTCTTGAATTCAGGGAAGGCTGCATTGTGATTTGTGAGCAGTATGAAGAGAGTATTGCCGTGGAGTGATCAGGTTGATGTAATTGTATCAGATGAATCTTCTTCTTCTTCTTCATCTTCTTCTTTAGAAGTTGAGATTCAGGTCGATGATGGAACTACAATTGTCCCAAAAAATGATGATGGAACTACAAATGTCCCAATTGATCGACCTACCAAAGAATTATCCTCTGAAGGTGATTTTCTTAAATGGGTTTCAAGATTTCTTCTATTTTACTTGAGCTTGTACTCATTTCTTTGTGTAAACTCTTCCATTTCCATGTTATGAACTTGATGGTTTCATTTTGACTTTTTGAGTACTAACATGTTGATTATTGCCTTCTGTAATATGGAAAGCTGTTGGCCATTTCATGTTAAATTCTTCAAGGAGACGTTAGTCTTTCTCTTTGTGTTCTTGATTATTTTAATAGTCAAAAACTGTTTTTCTGTATTAAATGCTTTCTTTATGGATACTTCTTGTTCTTATATAAACATCCTTGTTGCAATTAAAACAGCTGTGTTGATCAAAAGAGCAGAGATGTATCAGGAATACATGAAGCAATTACCGATACCGACAATCCGTGGCTCTGTTATTCCTTTTACCACCTGGATGGGATTAGGCAGATCCATCAAACAATTATATGGTCAACCTTTGCATTACCTGACCAACACTCTCCTAAAACAGTGGGATCATTTGAGAATTGGCAGTGAGGATGAGCAGAGTCCCTTGGATATCATCATTCATCCTAGCAAAGCAGAAGCTGCTGTCTGGCTTGTTGAGGAAGTCCATCGGCGTACCTCATCTCATCATCACATAGCCAAACTGTGGCAGTCGGATCCAATGCACCTTTCTTTCATTGATTCCATTGTCCCAGAATCGAGAAGTTCATCTTGAAGAGTCCAGAAGTTTTCACTTACCCTGTGCCTCATTCTGGGGTGAATCTTTTGACAATTGAAAATATGCAATGGAGCCAAAGTAGGATAGGTTGAAAATACGAGTTCCATTTCATCCCGTAAAAATGTTATTTTGTTCCATCCCAAGTAGGAGAGGTTGAAAAAAATTATCTTTTGTCCATTTTTGCTAGTAAAAATGTTGTTACTTTGTTAATGTTGTTTCAGAGTAAATGATATAAGAGCAGGATGAAAAGTTATTGTGCGCCAACTCCCATTCCCCGTCGACAGTTCTAGTTATCAAAACATTGCATAAATTGTCGTGGTGAGCATTTGGTCTGCCAACAGTTGAGCCTGCGAATGGTCTTCTGCGTCTAAATTGAGAGTACTAATAAGGTTGATTAGAAATTGCAGCCAAATGAGTGTAATTATATGACAATAGAATTTTTATATGCATGTGAAAAATACACAAGACACAGTGAAGTCACTACAATATTTTTACATTCTATTGCAGTATTACCAGTAATCATTACAAGAACAGACCCCTCTCCGGAAAAAGTGAAATCTATTGTTATCTCGGACAATAATCTCTCTATCATAAACTTTTGACACCATTTTGGCAAATGAATGGCAATCAGAACAGATACGAAGGTTCTTAACAACCCGAATCGGCATTCCTTGATTGGTGCTGATTAGTCCGAAAGCCATTGCTAGTTTTTCACTATGCCTACTGAGTAAATATTCTTTCTCTGGCTCCCCAACATTAAGCAAAACATTACTTAGATCAGGAGCATGGCCGGCATCCCTTACTCTGTAGTTCATTTCATCCAGCATTGTTGCTATGTGGATCATTTCAGGATGTGATTCATTACTAGAAGTGAATTCATGAATTTCTCCATTTATCTCTATTGAGCTTGAGCCAGGCACTTTTCGTGCCCCTTTCTCCTTCAACTGCAGCCTCACGTTTGCAACATCAGTCCATTTTCCTGCAGAGGCATATATGTTTGATAGAAGCACCTGGATTCCAGTTCTATCAGAAGCCAATTCTTTGATCCTTTCAGCTGCATATCCTGCCATGTCGACATTTTTATGCATCCTGCATGCAGCTAAAAAAGACCCCCAAATTACATCATTGGGCTCCATGGGCATGCTTTTTATGAGATCTAGAGCTTCTTCCAACAACCCAGCACGGCCAAGCAGATCCACGATACACCCATAGTGCACAATTTGGGGAGAGATTCCATAGACCGGCTTCATTGACCTGAAAAGATACTGACCCTCTTCAACCAACCCTCCATGGCTGCATGCTGTTAACAATCCCACAAAAAGTATTCCATCAGGTCTGACTCCTTGTGCTAGCATCTCATTGAAAAGTTCAATAGCTTGATTCCCATTTCCTTCCATGGCCATCGCTCCTATGGCAGCGGTCCAAGCTGAAACATCTCTTTTCTCCATTTTATTGAAGATTTCCATTGCACTTAAAGGATCACCACATCTAGCAAACATATCAACTAAAGCTGTACTTAGCCGAATGTCACATGGAACATTGTTCTTCTTAATATAAGCATGGATCCACTTAGCAAGATCAAGTGCTCCTAGATATCCACATGCAGATGCAATACTCACCATAGTCACCCTATCTGTTTTTATTCCCTCGCCTTGCATCGTGCGGAATAGTTCCATGGCTTCTTTGAACATGCTTTCTTGTACCAAAGCACTAATCATGGTGTTCCAAGACACTAGATCACTCTCTGGCATACTGTTGAAAACTTTCCAAGCTGAGGCAACATCACCATTTCTAATGTATCCTGCAATTAATGAATTCCATGAGACCACTGTCTTGTTTGCCATGCGATCAAAAACTGCACATGCCATTTCTTTTTTGCCACACTTCATGTACATGTCAATCATAGCATTTGAAATACTATCCCAACCATCAAGACCATTCCTCAAAACATAACCATGACAACATCTTCCCCACAAAATACTGCTTAATTGTGCACATGCTGAGATTGCAGATAACATAGTAACCCTATCAGGCACCAGCCTCTGTCCCAACATTTCATCCAAGATAGCAAGCGCTTCTCTTGCCATCCCTTCCCGCACATAGTTAGACATAATCGTATTGCAAATAACCAAGTTTTTCTCTCCACATTCATCAAAAAGTCGCTTTGCAGTATCAAAAGCACCACACTTCATATACATATCAACAAGCGCATTCACCATTAAAGTATTAACCCTCACCCCCAACTCACCAATATACCCACATACTCTTTCACCCAATTCAAGATCCTTCAACTTTCCACAGGCCGAAATTACACAAACCATGGTAACTGAATTCGGCATAATACCTTCCTCCACCATTTCAAAAAACAATTCAAAAGCTTCCTTAGCGAGACCCCACCTTGCACAACCACAAATCAAACTCGTCCAAGATACAACATTTCTTTCAGTCATTGCATCAAACACCTTTCGCGCCAACACCATCTCGCCACACTCAGCGTAGAAATGTATCAAGGAATTTAATATAAAAACGTCTTCTTGAAAACCCATCTTTACCACTGATCCATGAACCTGAAAACCCTCAGAATGTGCAGAAATCTTTGTGCACGCGCTTAATAAGAACGGGAAGGTATATTTATCAGGCAAAATGCCAAGACTCGACATTTCAAGGTAAACCCCAACAGCTTCGTTACCAAGACCAATAGAAGAATAACCTCTAATCAAAGAATTGTACATATATAAAGTACCGTCATCTTGATTATCTTCTCTAAACTGTTCGAAGATTCTTTTAGCATAAAGTAAGCTATCAAAAGTGCCCATCTCAGTACACGTAGAAATAAGCTTGGTTACAGTAGAAGGCTGGTGGATTAAGCCTTGTTTTGTGACTTGACAGTGTAGCTTCTTGAGTTCTGTCAGGTTTTTGCAAGTTTTAAGAGAACCAGTTGGAGATGAGTCACTGGCTTCGGTTTGAGCTTGGGTTTGCTTCGTGAGGGATTTTAAGGTCGGAGATAGTATTACAGGAGGAAGAGAGGTTGCCGCCATGGTGGGGCGTGTGCTTTTTGCTGCAGTGGCGGCAATGGCCAAGCTTGATTAGATATTTATGTTTCTTTGGGCTTATATAGGCACGGATATACACGCACGTATGAACGTACCCAAGAAATGTACATCGGCTTTTTGGGCCTGTCTTAACGGCAGATCGCGAGATCCCTTTTGGAGACGTGCAGCACGCTGCCCCAAAAAGGACCTTAGGTGTGCGTGTGGTGTGGTGGAGGTTGCTTATGTGGCGACCTCTAACCACACCACGGCAAAAGCAGCAAAATGCTGTGAGGGAAATTCTCCATTGTCGCCGTAACATTTTTTTCAAAAAGACCTCATCTTTTTTTTTTACATTATTACCTTAAATTTTTTTAATTAATACCTATTTTTCATTCCCATTTCATCATCAACGTTGTTTTATCAAATCTATATTTTTTCATCGTTATTGTTTTTCTTTTCACCGTCACAATTATTAATCTTACCATCACAACTATTCATAACCATTAATCTCACCATTACTACCAAAAACTGTAAAGTTATGCCCCTTTGGGAGAGCATTGCAGCACGTTTAGAGGCTAAACGTGCCGCAATACCTGAAACGGGGGCTTACGTGCAAGAACATTGCGGTGGGGTTGCCTATGTGGCACCCCCAAAACGCAATGTTCTCATTGCAGCAAAATGCTGCGATGGGAAATCTCCATTCCCATCGCAGCACTATTTCCCAAAATCCCCACGTACTAGCTTTTTTTTTTATCCTTTAGATTTTTTTAAATTAATATCTCTTTTTGTCATTATCCATTTTCATCTCATCGTCATTATTGTTTCGTCAAACATATATTTTTTTACTGTTAATTTTAATCTCGCATGTATAATAACTAATCACAATATTTTAATCTCACCGCAACCAATCTCACAGCCCTGCCAAAGGGAACCTTAGGTTATGTTTGGGAGGACGGTGCGATTGGTTTCGGTACGATTGAAATGATGAGACTAGTTACTGTACATGTGATATTAGAATTGTGGTGGTGGGATTAAAATCAGTGGTGAGAAAATAGGTGTTTGACGAAAACAGCAGTGATGATGAGATGAAGATATAAAATGACCATTAAGGATATTAATTAATAGAGTAAGGGAGAATGAAATTTGAAAAAAAAAAGGACAAAAAAAGTCTCACTGGGGTTGAAAAATCCCACCAGAGCATTTTGCTCTGGTGGGATTTTGGCTTTTCACCGAGGGTCCAGTTGGCCACATAGGCCAACTGACCACCGATGAACAATGCACCTAAAGCCCCAGTTGCCCGTTTCAGTGCATTTAACCCCTCAAACGCACTGAAACGAGCTCCCAAACAAAGCCTTCACAAAGGAGGCCTAAATTGCACTTGAGTTTTTTAAGTCCTCTTAAGTATTGAATTTTCTACCCAAATTTTACCACGTTTTATTTTATGGGTTTTCCCTTTTTTTTTTCTTTTCACCAAAGAAAGATGAAAGCTGAAGGCTGTAAGCCTGTAACAAGAGAAGGAAACAAAACCTTCTTTATTTTATGACACAGAGATAATCATTACATTGACTTCTTAGGAGATTTCCGATCCATAGTAGGATCGGGGGGTCAATGTCCAAATAAAGCAAACTTTCAGATTAACGTGGGAATCGGGATTATTAGTTATGATCTACATATCAGCCTTGGATGAGGTAAGTGAAGATTTGTCAAAGAGAACCCTGGCTACGGCTCTGATGGTGTTTGGAGTAGTCCTGCAGCAGCCGCCAAAGAGAGAAGCACCGGCATCTTGCCATTTGCCTACATATGATACAAAGTCCTCCTCTGCTACCCCAGTTGATTTCTGCAAAAGAAAAGACTCAATTCAGTTTCCTGATCACTTTTCACAAACAAAGCCATTAGACAAAAGAATGCAGGCAGATACTCACCATCCATTGCTTGCTTACTGCATCATAAGTCTCACCACTGTTGGGATATACGACCACTGGTTTATTTGTCAACTGAAATCACAAGATCATATTGGTCGCATGAGTGTCTTAGAATGGAATGGGAAGGAAAATTCTGTACTTATAATCTGAACATTTCATTTCAGGACTTACTTTAAATGAGGGAGAAGTGGAAATTTAGCTAAAACGAAGTTGATGATTACCTTCCGAATAGAGAGAATCAGTCCATGTATGAATCGAGGAGAAGTACAGTTGATTCCCACAGCAACAACTTTCTTGCAAGAATCGGCGATGGAGGCACATTCGTGAATAGAATCGCCACTAACTACATTGATTCCATCCTTGGAGGTGAATGAAAACCAAGCCGGAATGTCTATAGCTTCTTCCTCAAGAAGCTCAGCATATGCCTGCACCACGAAAAGTATTTTGTTTTGATTGCTAGGGTCAAGTATTCAAGTATGTAAATCACTCACAGCTGGGAATCAAAAGAAGATGAAAACTGGCATACAGCTATAGAGATACATGTCAGTACCAAGCCAATTAGCAAATACCTGCGCTTCTAGCTTGTTTGGAATTGTTTCAAATGCAATGAGGTCAGCACCCGATTTAGCCAGAATCTGAACTCTTCTCCTGTGAAAATCTTTCAATGTTTCCAATGTCACTGAATCTCCATAGTTGCCACTGTCAAGCAAAGGTGATTGGTAAGAATTAATTGTGAAGACTGAAGACTGCAACAAGATCACCAGTGGTAACTGGTAATTAAAAATGCAACTGGCTCACTTACCTATACTCAGATCCGTCAGCCAAATAAGCCCCATAGCTGCCCACGGAAGCAGCAACAAGAACCGGACGCCTGGTAATGTTCCCATTGTCCATGAAGTCCCAGGATTCTTTGGTGCATCTGTCATGATAAATTTGCCGAGCCTCACAAGCAATTTCAACACTTCTTCTAATCAGAGTTTCAGCTTCTTCCCTGGACAAGCCTTTGGCTTCAAAACCCTGAATGGTGGCCTGATAAGATGCAGTTATAATCACATTTGCACCGGCATCAAGGTAATCTAGGTGAACCTGCAATATGTTACATTCATTGAGCATATACCAATAAGCAAAGTAGTAGGAGATCAACATAACAGTTCATATAAGTAATTACTTGACATCCAAGTGAATGGTGAGGCTAAAAATTTGGAAAAAACTTGGAAGAAGATAGCTTCTACTGACAGCCAAATTGCTTTATCAGGCCCAATTCTGGCAGATATACCAAACGAAATAGACTTGCCTGGTGGCTTTTCTATTTTTCATATCCCCAGTCCCCATTACAAAATTAGGAAGTAACCTTCTTTCTTCCCTTAATTTCCCATTTCTCATACGAATTGCATTCAGATTAATCAAATTATACCTTTTGACACTTTCACTTTGTTGCAGGGTCATTGAAACTAAGAAGAAAATGGAAAAGTTAGGAAAACTAGCACATCTGTAACTTAACTTTTGTAGGAATAAAAGCATTGTTAAAAAGACCTCTTGTCTTAATCAGAGAGTTTCAGAGGAACAAGTTTGCATGAAATTACTATTTCCCAACCAGTCTCTCACTTTTCCAAATTGCAACTTCAATCATCTTATGCCATGATGAACCACCACTTCCAGCACTATTAATGTTCCTCCATACAGAAAAATAACAAAAGAAACTGATCTGTCTTCCAACTTTATTGGATGGAACAGGCAACCATACTTTAGGTCTCTGTTTCGCTAAATGATAATCCAACATACAAATCAAAAAGACATAGTACCATCTAAATAATACCATTTATATATTTTCAAATCATTTATCATTTCCATTTTTTTTTTTAACTTTATACTATGTTTCTATCAACATCTGATGTTATGAGACCTCTGACGTCTGACATATGCTGATCTAATTTACAAATATATCTGCAGAATCTTTACATAGGTTGATGGAGATCAGATTAATAAAGAAGAAGGTTGGCCAACAAAAAAAAAAAAAAGAAGGAATCGTGATCCAGATTATAATTTTATTTATTATTAAATGTATAGTGTTGTATAAAAAATTCTAAGAAATTATTTGCAAAAGTTTATGAGATGCTCACTAAACCTTTTCCAAAAGCATACGCACGCTTACAGCTATGGTTTACATGAAACAACAAATTGCATCAGAGAATAAGGTAAATATTTTTTTTTTTGAAGGGAGAGAATAAGGTAATACTAAATGGCGTTTTCTGACTGTAGGAAAGTAACTAAGAAAAGACAAATGTCAAACAACTCCGATAAGAAAACCTCTGTCGGGAAGTGGCATCGACGCGTTGCTGCCAGATGCTGATAATATGATGATATGATACTCACCCTCAATTCATAAAGTATCTAATTCACTTATTTCATCTTCATCAGAACATTAATTTAGTTTGTTTGCAGTATTAATATTTTTTTCCTTTTATTTTCGGTAGAGTAAGGTTCCTGCAGCTTCTACACTAACTCATATCAGACATGTCCGAACTCCGAACGAAACTGATACTATACTACTTCTTTTTCCTGAGAATCAATCAGAAAATTAATAACCTGCAGAAGGCCTATGCCGATCAAGTCACGCAAGTCCAAACGTGGTACTATATGGCATCGTAGTACTTGCGTGGTAAGAAGAAAAGAAAGAAGAAAAATAGAAGGTACCCTTCGAACGAGATGGGGAGAACTGATAAGACATTTGGCACTCCAAAGAGGGTCATTGAGGTCTTGGCCATGGCGTTCAAGCTCCGTGGCAAACCCACCATCCACCACAGCATAGCCACCGCACTTTGCTAGAAAATCAGACACGAACAGCGACGGTTCCACGCCATCCAATCCCATGGTGATGGTGATATCAGATAGAGGAAGTAATTTAAGAGACAGAGCAAAAAAACAGGTCCAGGAGATTGTTAAGGAAAATGAAGTGAAGGCGGTCCGTACTTGTCAAGTTTTAGGCCTCTACTACTACTAACGAATGCACACGTTCACATTTTATAGAGGTAAGAGCCAAAGAGGTGATGTTAAGTTACAAATTTCTCCCTGGTCTGATGTATTGTTTTGTTCCAATTCTATCGGATGTCCCCAAAGGGACAAATGTGAAACTCTGCCCGCGTGAAATAATATTTCGGTACTTCTCTGTAAATTGTACTTTTGCGGTATTATTAAATTGTTTGATTCTGCTTAAAAAAAGATTTGGAAAGTTTTTATTGATTGGAGACGGGATTTATTGTCCAATCAAAACATGATGATATATTGATATTGATTTATTTATATTCATCCACGTTATCTCTGTATCCAAAGGTGACAACTTGCCTCGTTTTTGCTTGCGAATATATTATCTGGCTAAACATAAGGAATTTAATTGAAACTTTACATATTAAATGTCAGATTAAATTAATTAATACTTCTAATATTTTCCATCTCTTGCGTGGTCAAACAATATTATTGTTTCTGAACAGGATGAATATTATCGTAATAGCATTTTCTTTAAGAATATAAAAAGTCAGTGACAATACCCTTAAATAAGATATTAAGTTCGAGTTCTATGAACGAATAAAACATACTATTTGAAAGAAGTTTTCTTATTTAGCATCTTTAAATAGTTCGAGATTAAATTAATGTGATTATTAGATATCAATGATTTGAAAAAAAAAAAGAAAAAAAAACTCAAGAATATTAGTGGGGAAAGTAATTCAAAATGCAAAGAACCTGTTCATTAATTCTTTCATACGGTATACTTTTGGCTTGTCATATGGTACAAGCTAATCATCGGCCACAATACCACATATATACCGTGTAAGAAAACCCAATCAGCCTTTTTTTTCGTTTTTGGTTGAAAAAAACCCAATCAGCTTTAATACTGTAATTATCCTTCCTCAATCCTTAGGACAGTTAACTTTCCTAAAATGTGTGTTGGCACATGATGCTTAATCTCTATCTTCCCAACAATCCTTTATTTCCCCTAATATGTATCTGACAGCCATTTTTATCTCTCAAAACCTTTTTTATTACGTATATGGCAAGTTTTCTCATCATATCTATATTTATATTTTCCCTTATTTCCTAGATCGCCCTCGAAAAGAGCATATATATATATATATATATATATTAAGCTTTTGTGCTAGCTAAATTAATTTTCTAAGAATATATCATGATGAGCAATGAACTGGCAACCTCATCATCATGGGATTATTAATTTATTGGATATTCTTTGTGAGATTAAGGTTTTGTTTCGATTAAGTGAATGATTAGGAGACGATAATCCGGGGGTTAAGGAAAACAAAGAACAAAGAAGAACAAAATAATGGTGTTAATTAATATAAGCAACGTAATTATGATTTATGAAATCGATCAATCATTGTACGGCAAAACAGGTCACTTAAATAAAAATTAAGGATAATGTAGACAGATGAAGGTGGTGGTGTCATGAATTGGATGATAAATTTTTGGGCGGATTCTCCACTTTCAAAGCAAAAGCTTTTGACCTACTATTAAGCAAATGAGATATGCAAATTGCAAATTTGCAATGGCTAGTTCCAATTTTGGACAATACCCTCTTTTGTTGTTGTCCACCGTTTTTTTCTTGGTCATCGAAGAGAACAAAAGAGAAAGTAATCAACATCGATTTGCACATGTTGACTAGCTCATGTTGCTGGTGACTGGAATACTATTGGTTGTATCTTTATATCTTGCATTATTATAGAAGTTCATCATATTGATTCAGTTAAAACAATTAGTAATCTAAATTAATTAAGGAGATTAATCTGATTGATCAATTAGCCTAATTGATGGCTTGTGTTAGTGCTAAGTGAGAGTGATAGTAATTTTTAACATTTACATTTTCACTTAGAATAGTCATAGAGCAATTTTGCCTGTATTCATCCATATTTTGAAGAAGAAGAAGAAAGCTGTGGCTTAAGCTTTGTATAGAGTCCATTTCATAGCCCAAGTTCTATACCATGTACAAAGCCTTCGGTGCGTCCAAATTCTTTTCCTTTGTTGTCCTTTTACCTGCCTCTAAAGACTTTTCCCCATTCCAATTAGGAGACAGAGAGAGAAACAGATTACCTTTTGTTTCTTGGGTTGAAGGGATTAGGTTGAGGTGAAGTGAGAAGAAGAAGAAAAAGGTTGTGTGCAATGAAGCACCAAGTGGAGTATTGGAATTTGGAAGTGGTCACATCTAGGAGCAAAAGATACACTAATAATCTCTTCTCCTTATCTACTCAACCCAACAAAAGGAAAAGAGACAACATTTGGCAACTAAATATGGGACCAAGGTGAAGAAGACGATAAACGCACAAACGCCATGATGTCATGGGAATTTGATAAGGATAGCATTTGCCTGCCATTAGCGATGAGGTTGAGATTGGCAAATGAAAGAAAAATGTCTTCTTATGACCTTTCAATTCATTTCGTGGAAAACTTTGGAATCTTGAACAAGACAGAATTTTCAATCACCACTTTAAGAAAAACCACTTGAATTTCTTTGCTTCTGTGAGTTGAAATACTTCTCTTCAAGATTTTACTTCCAAATCAGATCCATCGTACTGTAGTGGGTATGGTTATATATACACACGCTAGTTGGAGCCCAGTAACGAGCAGCAACCCAACTCAAACCCAAGTTTGCTGTTGTGGTTTCGTGTGGGACTCGATTAACCCACACCCAAGTCCAACATAAATTTTAACTTGTTCCCAATCAGGAAGATGGATCAGGCTCTCCCTTCGTGGCTATATGACGGCCTTATTTTACGCCAAGAATGACAGCCCAAGAAATCTATTTTTAACATATATGTAGTAAACCAGATCAACCTGGAGTCCTGGACCATTTTAAGCCCGACACCGCCATTTCAGCTTAATGCCGGTCCACCTTGCTAATTTCTTGGATTTTGGAGGTGTGCCGATGGACCCATGGGCAATGGCGCAATCGGTGTTTAAAGTTTCTTTTACGGTCCCTTGTGCATGGATTGATGAATGATGTCGGAGTTCGAGTGGAGCAGACATTGAAGTTCCAGGAGGTTGCTGTCTTAAGGGGCTAAGCAAGACAGTAGGATGCAACTGCCGGTGTTATAACCGAGTAGATGTCACTTGAACCTTTTTAGTGGAGAAAGGTGAAATTTCCTTCAAAAGTTTGCTAATTATGTAATAATCACATTTAAAGTAAAATACAAACTGAACTTGAATTGGGGGGTATATCTGTTCTTAAAAGTGTGGTAGTTGCAATATATTAATTACTACCAAAAACTTTTAACAGGATTTTAGGACAAGCCCCCATTTCAAATCCAGCTCTGGGAATCATGGACCACGAGCAGGGGCAAAACAGAAGCAAGCCGGCGCATGGTCATCCGGAATCATCCCTCCTCCCTTGCTTGTATCAACTGCTTCTAGCATTCTTACAACCTCATCCATTTCAGGGCGTTTCTCGGGATTTGCATCCCAACATTTTCGCATAATGTTTGTTAAAGAACTTGGACAGCATCTGGGGATCTCTGGTCGTAAATTCTGCCAATAAACCATATGTAGTTTTAAAACCCCAAAATAGATTCAACCCTTCAACCGTATACACAAGCACATAGAGTAACAAACAAACACAATGACTTCACTACTTTTCCCTAGCTTATCTCTACTTAATAACCAGCGGTGAAAACAAAGACAATAGCACACCACATCTTAAAGTGGGATGTAGTCAAGGGTTACAGTCTGATAATCAAAAACTATATTTAGATTCATGCAATCCTTCTATAAAATTTTGGACACGGACATGATAATCTAGATGAAAGCCTTTCAATTTAAAGTTTTACTTTAATAAAAACTTTCACTAATCGTATAAACCAAGTCAGATACAAATAGTATCAATGATACATTAATACTAGTTTCATCTGAAAGCCTTGGCCGGTAAGTAAACACAATGATGAGCAGAGATATGTACCAAATTCACACTTGGATTCCTATCAATGACTCTAAGCATGCAAAGACTCAAATCAAAAGAAGAGTAATCATTCTTCAATGCAATTTCGAAAACATTAACTAACCAAATGATGGGACTTTTACATCAGGGTCACCTCACATCACAACATTTCAAAGAGAAACGTCTAAAAACAAGAATGCTTTACTTATAAAATAGAATAGTGCAAACTAACCTGTCGAACAACGGCGGATGACACATCAGCAAAGCTAAGATCTGGATAAGGCATATCACAGCAATAAATTTCCCACAAGCAAATGCCAAAGCTGTAGACATCACATCTTCTATTGTAGGGCTTACCATCAAGAACCTACAAGGACAATTTGTTAGCTTTCTGCTTTTAGCATGAAAAAAAATAGAGGTTTACAATTCTAAGCTTTGTCTCTCTAAAAGTTTACATTTCTTCCAACGTCCTGTGCATGTGACTATATGTGTGTGGTATGCTCACATAACAGACAGAGGGGCAGCAGGGGTAGGTGGAGAATATATTTGCCACCATGATAAAATGAAAAAATGATTGATGGTGTGTACTGTGTAGTATCACAGTAAAAGAAAAACAAAACATAAGGATGGACAAATGCCTGCTAACATAAATGATTAAGCTTTCAACTAGTTATGCTTTATTGATTTAAGAAGGCATACCTCAGGGGCCATGTATCCAAGAGTGCCAGTTTCACCAGTCATATCCCTTGGATTCTGAGCTTCAACACGAGCAACACCAAAATCGGCAATTTTGAGGTTTCTGTGAGCATCTAGTAACATGTTTTCTGTTTTCACATCACGATGTACAATCTTTCTTGAGTGTAGATAGCTGAGACTGCAATTTGGAAGAAGAATGATTGTCATTGGGAGAAGTTTTATTTACAGACTATCGGAACTAAGGATAAAAGACATGCTTACCCTCTAGAGAGATCCAACGCAAGTTGGACTACAACCTTATAGGCAAGCTTCTTTCGCCTATTTCTTATCAAGTATTGCTTTAGTGTGCCACCAGGGAGATACTCCACAATAACACAGCATGCTCTAGAAGGAAGAGAACTGTGACCGTCAGCTGAAGGATTTTTGGAAGGAATCTTAAGGTTTGAAGTTCCCATTGAGGCACCGACAAACTGTAACTCAAATTGTAACAGGCATAGGTTACAACAGTAAATTTTCCCAAGGACAAGAAGTTTTAACTTCTAACAGAACTACATCAATTACAAAGGAGCGAGCTAATCCTGAGAAGAGATAGTATAATCTTTCTCACAAATTATTTGGAATGGATAGCAAAGCATGGAAATGCCAAAATTTACACTAAAGCTTTTACTGTCATCAGGATATAAACAAGTAAACATAAGAAGCCAAAGGAAAAATTGGACCTTCGTAACATTAGGATGGTCAAGCTTGTGCCAAACAGCAACCTCTTGCCGAAATGATGCTCGCAGAGCAGCAGTTTCAGCAGTTGTGGCAATACCATCCTCACCCCAGTCCAACAGCTTAACTACAATATTCAAGATGACAAGGGTATTAATTCTCAAAGTCGTTAATACTACAAGCTGAAGCAAATTGGAATTAGGTGTTTTACAATGTCAAGGTGTTTACAAGAGCACATTTGAAGCAACGAACCAGCGTGTCAAACCGACATGAAACAGTTTATAAGTATCATGAACTACACCAAACATTCTAATATCAAGCCTTAAGCCCCATTCTGGCTTTAGCCCACATTACCTACAACTGGCACATGCCATCGAGACATCATTAGTTGGAATTTGCTCCTGTCATCTAAACTAATGCAAATTGCTCCGAATTTAGAAGAGACTGTAAGCGCTTTCGAATGCAGATTTGAACTCGATAAACTATCAAAATACAATGTTCAGTTACAGATTAACATTTTTTTTGGTACTGGACGAACCTAACAATTGGTGAATACCAAGAAAGTCTTGCTCCTTAAATAGAGTTTTCAAGCTGCATAAAAACTTTGGCCCTTTTTATCAACAATAAGTTGCAAAGCTTAAGAACTAACAGAAACCAAGGGATATCAGTTCCAATAATTTTCCTTTCTTCTGTCGCCATCTTTTATAGAAGATCAGAAATAAAACGATAATCAAATGCTAAGAATTACCAAAAGGGAAAATGAGGACAAGTACCTGCAACGTCTTGATTATCATAGGTGGCGCGATACACTGTCCCATAGGTTCCATGGGCTATATCATGCCTTAAATCCAATTTAGCCAAATCAATCTCCCACTCCTCTGTAGGCCTTTGGTTCTCAATGCTTCTAGAAAACACTCTGCTTAAGTGCTTCTCCAGCTGCATATCTAAGCTTTTCAAATCAATTTTATCAGCTCTAAAGATCATATCTTTGCTGCTAATGCCTCCAGTACCCTTCATCTTTGAATTTCCACCTCCTTGTTCACTTGCTTTCTTTGGTGTCTCCACACCACCACCTCCCTCCCCACTTTTCAAATCCATACTCACGGAATAACAAATCACCAGGTAAAAAACTTAAAAAAAACAACCAAAACTCAGGCAAATTCTATCTATTTGTTACCTCGGAATGACATGAGAAAACTGATAATAATGGAATTGCAGCACAATATTGCAAATTTATCCAACTAAGGACTAAAAAGAAACAAGAAAGCAGATCAAAAATCAATCAAATAAACAGGTAAAACAATATAAAAAGATGATCATCAAATATAAAGCCCAGTTTCTCACCAACCCCAATTCCTATTAGAACTCTATCCGATATTGACTTTACCCAAAATTAATGATTTTATATTAATTAAAAAGGTAAAATCGGCTGTTCATTTAGACCCGAAAATAAATTAAGCCTTTGTAGCTGAAAAAAAAAACCAAAATTTTCCCCGTCACCAACTATTTAAATAATTACAAACAGAAAAGAACAAAAGAAAAGGTAAAAACCCCCTAAGAAAACTACCGAATTCCCACCATTAGCTGACTGAGACCAATGACCCAGAATGTTTTTTTAACCAAAAGAAAAACTTTTTAACTAAAACCCAAAAACAATGAAAACTAAAGAAAGAGAAACATACATGCAAAAATAATTAAAAAAAACCCAGAAAAATAACGAAAAGAGAAAGGAAAAAAAAGGTTTTTATTTAATTTATAGAAGAGATAAATAGACGAAAAAGTTGACTTCGAATTAAATTCTAATATAATTGAAGAAGAGAGGAAAAGAGAACAAAAGGGCGGTGGTGGTGTCGTTGAATTTGAATCCTTCGTAAGAATCAAAGATGATAAGACGTCACTGAAGAGCTTAAGGAAACATGAGAAAAAGGAAAAGAAAAATTATTTGCGGCTTAAAAAGCAAGAGGGAATTTTGATGGAGGAGATTAATAAAAGGAAGCCAAGGAATCCAAAGGCAACCCAAAACCAAACCGAGAGAGAAATTGGAGTTGGAGTCTTGGATTTTGTTTTCCTTTTTTTGGCATTTTGAAGAGAGGAAGACAGAAAAGCGCGGGGGTTTCTTTTTGTTTTTCTCTATAAAAATGGCTTCGGAAAATTGCTTTCTTTTTTTTTTTTTTTTAAAAAGAAAACAAAAGAACAGCTAAAGAACAAAAATACTTGATTAAATGTTCTGTCTCCTCAACGAAATCTATTACTTGTGTCAGTTTTATGCGGTAGACGCTTAGATGGACTGTTCTGTTCTGTCCCTGAAAAATTTAGGACTTTGGTTTTTTTTAATAATAAATTAAATAATTTTTATACCCAATTTTTTTCCATTTTTATCAAATTTAAGAATATTCTGTAATTATTTCTATTACCAAAAAATCAAAAACAAAAGGATTCTATACCATAAAATCTATAAGGACATATAATTATTTACTAGAAATTAATTTGGAATAAAATTTGTCTTCATGAGGAATTAAATTCTACCTTGTTCATTCACGGAGACACCAAGGCCAGTCTTGTTTTGGAGAATTTGGGTTCATTTTTTGTCTTTTAATTCTTCCATATATATGGAGTTTGATTCTCAAGTTTTTCTATATAATAAGTTATCAAAACCTAGCTATAAGTTTGTCTGATTATTTTCAGTTTTGATTATTAAATTTGCAACAATCGATTGGAACCGAAACATCGAGACTTGAGTCTCATAATTAATTAGTTGGAAATGCAGATGCTGGTATGGAAATGATAAGTAACTTCGACGATTAGAATAAGAGACGGCAACAAAGATTCAATAGGCTGTCAGCTGTTTTACAGCAGAAAATGTTCGAAGGAGTATAGCCCGTCACGATAATGAAACAATGAATCTCTGTCGCGAGTGATTCTTTTGATCCTTTTGCAACGTTAATTTTAAGAACTCCTGAAGAAATGTGGCCTGGATCCGATCATAGACTAAGCCAAGCGATTACAACAATGTAATCGGCATAAAAAAATCATTGCGGATTAGGCTGGCATTGATTCTCTTACGATGAATGGCTGAAAAACAAGCCATCTCGTTCTAAGTAACATATATAGGATGGATTATATATATATATATATTTTTATTTCTATCATGATATCCAGAGTTTCATTCTGATTAATCCGGGCTCGACCCGTATCGCACACCTAAATATGATGAGTGAGTCTGTCAACGGGGGTAACTGACTAACTGCGTACGCAAGATATCGAAACCTGCTTAAGTTGGAACAAACTGCTTACCACTCGATCTAACTCTATATTAGTATATGATGGATTATATTTATAGATGGAGCCCATATTAGATTCAAGAATTGACTTATAAATGACAAATTTCAAAGTTTTCGGCTTAATTTGTTTCATGTCAAGTTTTCTCATTTTTAACCTCAACATTTTGAGAAAGTTGGTCTAAAAAGGTATGGTACGGTCAAATTATATGGATGGTGAAAAGACATTAATCATTCTTCCTTCGAATGTTTTCTGACTGTCTCCCCCCATAGAGTGAGTTGTGATATGTGGTATTTTTCGGAATATGCGCCAACAACTTCTTTGAGCTGATAACATTATTGAACAATCTCTTTGCTACTATCCATCATAACTCAGAGGGTGATCAATGGCCAACTTGGTGTCTCTCCATCCTTCTATCGAAAAAAAATAGCTAGCCTAAGCCCTTAAGGCCAATCCCAAGGCACGACCACCTATGTTTCAAATCATGGCTTTATCCATGAAGTTGACTCGGAGTAGTGCAAAACCAAGCTTCCAATGTCGTGTGCGAAATATTTGACGTTTACAATATTTGAATCATAAGCCTAGCTTGAATCTTTGACCATTATTATATTATTATACTATCATTATGAATCTCATAAAGAATTCATCTGTTTTGTTAGTATTTAATGGACGACTTTTAAATCACTACTAGTACTATTATAAAATTATGAATCGCCTTTTAATTAGGATAACGCATGGATGTTGAGAGAGAGAGAGAGAGAGAGAGAGAAAAGGCCTTGGCCGGCCCCAGTCGCCATTGTGGCTTAGAGAAAGAGAATTAACAAGCAAGGACTATGGGCCCTGGGTGGTGCAAAATCAAGGGCCAGCTGATCCGTGGGGTCCGGATTGCAGGAATTGGGCTAACAGGATTTGGTGGTCCAAGACTCCAAGAACTAGAGCACTCTTGAACTCTTGAGCCTTGGTTGAAATGAAATAGTACTGCAAGAGACCTTCCTCCTTCCTTGCGGCCAGTTAGACCTTCGAAGTGCTAGCCACTTGGCAGTCCTTAGACCTAAAGTACTCTATGGCATTCATTCACCTTCATAGGATTATTCTACTGTGAGAATACTCTTTAGTTTTTCTCTGTTTGGCAATTATTCACTATGCACGAAAGAGAGGGAGAATTCGAACCTCTTATCGAAATGTTGTCTCCTTTACCCCCCTAGGATCAAAAAGTCTGATTGGAGCCTTTCAAAAGCTCTATATTTCCCTTCTTTTGTCTATAACTAATCGATGTACTGAATCTCATGCATTTTCCTAATAATTGAACCCCATATCAGATAGTATTACAACTCATTTAATCATAGAGGAAACAGCCTTGGGTGTCATCACTCAAAGACATGTACTTCAGTTTGCGGTCCATTTTGACGACTACAGGAAAAGATGTATCGATCCCATTTTCTATTTTACTTAAAACTAATTAAACCTTGCATCTTTGACAACGATAGGCTCTTAAATTACCTAACCCCACTCTGAGTTTAAAGCATTTCAAAAGCTGAAGTAACTTTAATCTATCCTCTGTGTGTGTGTGTATATATATATTGTTTTTAGAAACCCCAGCCATGGATGGAAGTCAATAAGGTTAGATTCAACATTGAGTTTATTTCCACAGTTTGCTGTGGACAAAGTCAAGTATGCAAAATGTGTAGCATGGTCCATTTTTCTTGGTTGGATGGTTGAGTAGTTGATTTTAGGCTCTGCCCTCTCTTTTTGGTCCTCTCCTATTCTACCTGATATTAGGTCCAGTGGTTGGGATTCATATATAGTTTTTTAAAGTAAAGGAACTCCGGGTCTCCTTTAAATTTTCAAGGTCTTCAGCTTAAATGTAGGCAATATTCAATCACAATCATAGATGAATAATTAATACTAAGTAATTAATTTCTTTTTTTATATAAAAATAAACACTGAAGTCATATATATAGATGGGTCGTTGGATATGTATAAAAAAAGTCAATTTCTGGTTTATTAAACAGACCAAAGAAGGGCTTCATATGTTTTTCCAGGGGAAATGAGCCTGAAATGGCCTAATGTGCTTGTCAAATGGGAACATTCAGCAAGCAACGTAACATGAAGAAAACCAAAAGACCACCCTAATCCAAATGAAACCAAACCACATAAAGCACAAAAAAATCCCTAAATCCCAGATAAAAAGTTTCTAACATTGGCCCACACACCTAACAGGATCTTAATTATGCAAAGAAAAATTTGTCTACACAGAAAGCATTAACAGACAGGTTCCCGTATCATTACTTTTATTACCATCATGACTTTTCTTCTGTTCACTTGCATACAGCAAAAAGCATCCAGCACCAGGAGGGGGGATTTAATTAAGAAAATCGAAGTCCTAAGTATATTTAGTCAACTAAATCCTTAATTATTCTATTAATTATATATATATATATATAACCCACAATCTGACACTCAGAAAAAGACTTCCTCCAAAATTTTGCTTATTTCTAGATATTATTAGATATATCAAAGCATATCAGCAGAGAGATCAGCTTCATCATTATACATAAGTACTACAGTTAAGCATCTCTTTTTTTTTTTTTTCATTTCTCAAAGATTATTTTGTCGTGTTCGTCCATGTGGCACGTGCTAAAGCAAGCATGGAGTTAGTCGACACCATGATTTTGGCATGAAGTTTGATTGCAGAGAATGTGGGAAGCCGGGAAAGAACAAATGAAGTATCATTATTTGGATGTTAAGTACTTTGATGAGCCTGCTAAAATTTCTGGGGAGGTGTTAAATTTTGTGGAGGAAGGTAGGGTCTCACGTGACATATTTGGCCTTTGTATGGCTGCATGGACCACGGCAGGGTACCTAACCTGCCCTAACGAAGGTCACCACCCCCACCCCCACCCCCACCCCCAACCCCTTAGCCCCAAGGTCCAGTCCGATCCAATAATTTGTCTACAAGCGCCTTGGAAAGGTGAAAAGTTCAGTTGGATGAAAATGAGGTAGGAAGAAATTTTACCATGGGGTAGCAATTGGGATACATCAAAATGTGATTGATTTGATGATACAGATCGATCGCGGCCGTACACGTGTGATGATGTGGGTTGATTGGTGTCCCTAGATTTCCCTTTTTTTGAAACAATGATGTGAATGCTTAACAAACGTTATGATTGTTGTGAAAAATATATTAAAATTGAAACAAGAAGCAAGTATAAAGGAGAGAAAGAGAGAGAGAAATGAAGAAACCAGAAGAGAGATCTTATTATTTTTCTTTTCATTCGTTCGTCTATTTATAGACGTAATAATCACTATGCACTATGCACTATTCATAACTGTAGTACACTATTCATATGTGCAGTACAGTTTACTATTTGTGCAGTACAGTTCACTATTTGTGCAGTACAGTTCACTATTCATCTGGCACTATTCATCCTGAGCCCCATGAATAGTGATATGCATTATTTATCCAGTAGATTTTTATATCTTAGATAATTTGCACAACTTGCATTTGTCCATTTTCATAACACTCCCCCTTGGACAAATGTCATTATTAAAATTTGGACGTGTACTGCCTCGTTAAAAACCTTAAGTCGGAAAAACCCAGTGGGAAAAAACCGAACATAAGGGAAAAAGAGTACAATACAATTAAGTCCGTCTAATATGTCTTCAGGACAACATGTGCTTATCTTCAGGACAATCTATTTGTCTTCAGGACAATATAGGTAGGCCTACACCAATGGCCTGATTGGACGTGCTATTACTGCCTCATTAAAAACCTTAAGACGGAAAAACCCAGTGGGACAAAAATCGGACAGAAGGAAAAAAGAGTACAGTGCACCTATGTCCATAATCGCTCCCCCTGAAATAAAACAAATTGCTACTTCTGGAGCATCTAAACTTTTCCACTTCTGGGGAATTCAATCTTGCATTTTACTGACTCGCCGCATACCAATGCCATAAACTAATTTCTCAAATGTTGATGTTGGCAAAGATTTGGTAAATAAATCTGCAAGATTATCGACGGAGCGAATCTGTTTAACATCAACTTGTCGACTTTCTTGGAGTTCATGAGTATAGAAAAATTTCGGCGAGATGTGCTTGGTTTTATCACCTTTAATATATCCCCCCCTGACTTGTGCAACACAAGCAGCATTATCCTCATAAATTATAGTGGGAGAATCTATCACCGGTTTGAATCCACTAGCATTATGAATGTGTGATATCATAGATCTTAACCAAACACACTATCTTCCGGCCTCATAGAGGGAAATAATTTCAGAGTGGTTGGAAGATGTAGCAACTAGTGTTTGCTTAGTGGAACGCCAAGAAATGGCTGTATCATTATAGCAAAATAGATAACCGGTTTGGGAGCGAGCTCTGTGCGGATCAGATTTATATCCTGCATCAGCATAGCCTACTAAACCAGAGTTAGTAGTATTCTTAGAATAGAATAACCCCAAATCAATGGTTCCTCGGAGATAACGGAAGATATGTTTAATCCCATTCCAATGTCTCCGGGTTGGCTCAGAACTGAAACGTGCCAACAAATTTACCGCAAAAGCGATATCTGGTCTCGTGCACTGTGCCAAGTACATCAAAGCCCCGATTGCATTGAGGTATGGTACTTCAGGACCAAGTATATCCTCACCAGATTCTTTAGGACGAAACGGGTCCTTTTGGGGGTCAAGAGACCTTACAACCATAGGGGTGGTCAATGAGTGAGCCTTGTCCATGTTAAAACGTCTAAGCAATCTTTCAGTGTATGCTGACTGATGGACAAGTATTCCATTCTTATTGTGCTCAAGCTCTAGACCAAGGCATAGTTTGGTTTTACCCAAATCTTTAACCTCAAACTCCTTTTTCAAATATTCAGCAGTTTCAGATAACTCTTCAGGAGTCCCAATTAAATTCATGTCGTCGACATAAACTGCTATAATAGCAAATCCGGTTTCAGATCTTTTAATAAACACGCATGGGCAGATGGGATCATTTATGTACCCTTCCTTAGTCAGGTATTCACTTAAACGTTGGTACCACATGCGGCCGGATTGCTTTAACCCATATAAAGATCTTTGCAACTTTATTGAGAATAAGTTGCGGGGAGTGCATGCTTCAGGCATTTTGAAACCTTCGGGAATTTTCATATAGATATTGGAATCTAATGAACCATATAAGTATGCCGTCACAACGTCCATAAGACGCATTTCAAAATTTTCTTGGGCAACCCAACTTATAAGGAAACGAAAGGTAACTATATCCACTACTGGTGAATATGTTTCATCATAATCTATCCCAGGCCTCTGCGAGAAACCTTGGGCTACGAGTCGGGCTTTATACCTCACGATCTCGTTTCTCTCATTTCGTTTCCGGACAAAGACCCATTTGTATCCAACAGGTTTTACATTGTCGGGGGTTTTAGTAATAGGCCCAAAAACATTACGTTTGGCAAGGGAAGTCAATTCAGCTTGGATTGCTTCCTCCCATTTAGGCCAATCTCGCCTATGACGGCATTCGGTTATGGACCGAGGTTCATAATCATCATTCATAATCTCATGAGCAACTGAGAGAGCAAATGCATCATCGATGATTATCTCATTTCGATCCCATATCTCATTACAATAACTGATGGAAATTTCAGTATTCCCAAGATTGGTGATCTTTTCATGGGTTTGTACCACTTCAGGGGCAATATGCTCATGAACTTGTGCCACTTCAGGGGTAATATGCTCTCTTTGAATATTATGTTGTGGCACTTCAGGTGCAATTTGCTTTCCTCGAGAAAGATTAATGTGCTCATCTGGAGCAGAATTATACTCATCTGGAGCAGAATTATGCTCATCTGGAGCAGATTCTAAATTCCTCCCCCTTCTTTTTCGAGGAACAGTGTCTTTTGATCCCATCGGTCTACCACGCTTCAGGCGCGGGACATTTAGATCCATTTCGGGTGGTTCTACAGGAACATCTATCCTAGCTGGAACATTCGCAGCTGGGATATGAGACTTTGTAACTTTAGCAGTCTCATTAAATGCATCAGGCATTTGATTTGCAATAGCTTGTAAATGGATCAATCGTTGCACCTCATTTTCACATTCAGGTGTTCTTGGGTCTAAATGAGACAAACTTTTCTCATTCCATGAGAAAATCTCGACATTTTTCTGTTTTCCATTTGTGGAAGCTTTTGGTATCCCAAGTGATGGGAATACTGTCTCATCAAAATGACAATCCGCAAATCTAGCGGTAAATAAATCACCCGTCAATGGTTCAAGGAACCGAATAATGGACGGTGAATCAAACCCAACATAAATGCCCAAACGGCGCTGAGGACCCATTTTGGTCCTTTGCGGTGGTGCTACAGGCACTTGTACCGCGCAACCAAAGGTGCGAAGATATGAAATGTCTGGCTCCTGGCCCAAGACTAACTGAAGAGGGGAATATAAATGAGAAGTAGTGGGGCGCAATCTAATTAAAGATACAGCATGTAAAACAGCATGACCCCACGCTGAGGATGGGAGCTTTGTCCTCATCAATAAAGTTCGAGCAATAATCTGAATGCGCTTAATCATGGATTCTGCTAATCCATTTTGAGTATGAACATGTGGGACAGGATGTTCAACTTCAATTCCTAATGAAGCGCAATAAGCATCAAAACTCTTTGATGTGAACTCACCAGCATTATCCATTCTTATGCTTTTAATTTGATAATCTGGGAAATGAGCTCGAAGCTTTATTATCTGTGCAAGCAAACGTGCAAAAGCGACGTTGCGCGTTGATAATAGGCAAACATAGGACCATCTACAGGATGCATCCACTAGTACCATGAAATATCTAAATGGTCCACTTGCAGGCTGAATCGGCCCACAGATATCACCCTGGATTCTTTGCAAGAATGAAGGGGATTCATAATCAACCTTTGTTATGAAAGGTTTAATAATGAGCTTTCCTTGTGAACAAGATTCACAAATGTAATCTCTGGACAACAACACCTTTGTATCTTTTAAAGGGTGTCCATGAGTATTTTTAAGGATTCTTCGCATCATTGTAGCTCCTGGATGACCAAGGCGATCATGCCAAAGTCCGAACACATCAGGGTTCATTAGTTTCCAGGGCATCGTAGCATATGATTCTATAGCTCGTATTGGGACAAAATATAATCCCATACTAGAAGCTTCCAGCTTCTCATGGATGGTCTTCTGGCCCATCTTGTAGGAAGTGATGCAAAGTAATTCCTTATTTTGCTCATTAATTGTTTCTAGATGGTACCCATTACGGCGTACATCTTTGTAGCTAAGTAGATTTCTTTTTGATCTACCGCTCAACAATGCATCTTCAAGATACAATGTTGTGCCATTTGGCAAAATAACTGTGGCAGTCCCATAGCCATCTATAATATTAACAGGACCAGATATTGTCTGAACATTTGCCTTGCGCAATGTCACATTTGAGAAAAAGTGTTTGCCACAAAGTATAGTATGCGTTGTAGCACTATCAAGCAAACATATATCTTCCTTTTTCTCGATGTGTCCCATTTGCATTTATCTTGACAACTTCAGGTGTCAAGTTTCATAAAATTTAACAAATTAATAATATGATGCAAAATATAAACCAACAAGAAGCAGTAAAATGCATAAAATTTAACAAATTAATAATATGATGCAAAATATAATATAATGCAAAATATAAACAGTTTGTGGATATTGTCCGCTTTGGTACTTCAGGACCTCACGGATTTAAAACGACCATAGTTATTTAATATCTTCCTTGGTAACATAATTATCCAAGGGTATGGCAAAACATAGATGAAAACCCTCAGGATCTATTTCTGGGGACTTATTATTTTCATCAACATTATAAAAAGAAATCAGAAACCTCAAAAGGTTTTTCATTGACCAAAACCTTTTTGACTTCAGTATTAGTCTCAGTTAGGTCAATGGCATGGGTCTCAACATGCTTATTTTTCTCCTTCTGGGATGCTTGGTATAGATCAACCAAATGTCTGGCCGTACGACAGGTACGTGACCAATGACCAGTCATTCCACAACGATGACAGGTACTATCATCATGCTTCTTCATGGGCCTTTTACCTTTAGGGTTGTGTGGGGAGTTATTTATATTACGGTTAAATCTCCCACTACCCTTACGGAAAAAATTCCCATGCCTGCGCTCACGGCCTCTAGGACGGCCAACATTCTTACTTGAGCCGGCATTTGCTTCAGGAAATGCCTTAGAGCCAGCAGGTCTTAAATCATGATTTTTAAGCAGCAACTCATTTGTTTGTTCTGCAGTCAACAGGACTGAGATCAATTCAGAGTATGTTTTAAACTGGCGCTGCCGGTATTGCTGTTGCAATACAATATTCGAAGCATGAAAGGTGGAGAATGTTTTCTCTAAAAGCTCAGCCTCAGTAAGCTTAACACCACAAAGTTCAAGCCGTGATACAATATCATATAATGCCGAATTATAATCGGACACGGACTTGAAATCCTGCAACCTCAGATGTTGCCAATCATATTGTGCTTGAGGGAGGATAACAGTTTTTGTATGATCATACCGCTCTTTCAATCTTGTCCACAAGATCAGGGGATCTCGGACAGATAGATATTGAACTTTTAGGCTATCACTTAGATGCCGAAGGATAAAAATTAAAGCATTTGCCTTATCTTTACCATTAGCATTTCCATTTACACCAATGGTAGCTGCAAGACTTTGGCATTGGAGATGCAGTTCAATATCGAGACACCATGACAAATAGTTATTGCCACTTACATCCAAAATTTGGAATTTGGGCTTTTCAATATTTGCCATAATTCTGAAATGAATGGTCTCAATTAGGTTGACAACTTCTGGTGTCAAAATTAGGTTGACAACTTCTGGTGTCAAAAATATTTAGAATTAAATCTTTACACAATAAAAATTTAAATTAACTAGTGTAAAGAAAAGATTAAATAAAATAATAAATATTTTTTTTTATATGGAATCAAACCTTAAGAACTTACCAGGCTTTAAACTTGCTTTGCTTTAGAACACTCGTGCTGATAGAGCTTCGTGCTGATAACGTGTTGTGAAAAATATATTAAAATTGAAACAAGAAGCAAGTATAAAGGAGAGAAAGAGAGAGAGAAATGAAGAAACCAGAAGAGAGATCTTATTATTTTTCTTTTCATTCGTTCGTCTATTTATAGACGTAATAATCACTATGCACTATGCACTATTCATAACTGTAGTACACTATTCATATGTGCAGTACAGTTTACTATTTGTGCAGTACAGTTCACTATTCATCTGGCACTATTCATCCTGAGCCCCATGAATAGTGATATGCATTATTTATCCAGTAGATTTTTATATCTTAGATAATTTGCACAACTTGCATTTGTCTATTTTCATAACAATGATGTCGTTTTATGGATGTTTTTTAGTACTAATATACACAAAGAATAGAATATAAGGTACTCTGTCAAACGGAAACACTAGACGTAGAATTGCGTTTTGAACTTGATAATGGAGCTTCGTGTTCGTGAGTCAACCGATTAATAATTTTTTTAAACCAGTGATTAATTATAATTAATCTTCGTATTAATGCATTGATCTCATACAACATGTGCCACATAAGCGTGGAATGGTGATGAAAGTAAATAGAGATAAGAGGGTCCATTGCATGTGGTGGAGCTGAGCCTGGCAAATTAACGTACCGACCCAAACCCTTTTCAAAATTTTGGGCGCGAAAATGCTGTTCGGCCTGTTTTGACGATTACGTATTTGTGTTTTGGACCGCATCCGCATGAGTCATTCAGTCATTCTCAATAATAAATTAATAGTAACAAGTGGGAAAATTCCATTTGGTTCCAAAAACGAAAAAATAAAGGCTATAAACGGTAAAAGCAAAACTTTATTGTAAAATATAGTCCGATAAGTTTGTAATTCGTAAGAGTGAAAATTTTCATTTTTATTATGGCTCACGGGGAAGCCATGTTCCCTCAAATAGGGTAGCCAATTTAATTTAATACCCACATAGGCATTCCACTTTGTGACATGCTATAAATCTACAGTACTAATAATTAAAACCTAGCTATCATTATTAATTTTTCATGCCAATAATGTGCCACTGCCATCCCAAGAAATTTCCCACTCTTGCATTAATATTGTACTTTGCCTTTTTCTTTTTTTTTTAGGAATGGATTTTTTTTTAGAATTGTCTCTTACGTGCAAAACATTTATTTTTCTCATATTATTAATTAATTATTATTTATAGGTAAGAGTTTAATATACCTATTTAAGGTTTTGGTTGCAACATTTAAAGTGTAGCAATGAGAAGATAAAGATGATGATCAAAGTTATAAATGGCAAGGGATTTTGGTTGCATTGGATGCTTGATTTTGTGTAGGTACTAATAAATAGAAATTCAGAATTCATTGATTTTTATAATTAGGGACGTTATATCTGTCCACCTTCTTCCTTTGCCTCATAACCATGCATTAATACATAATTATTTCATATTTAAATAATTATTATATGCAAATTTAAATCATTAAAAATGGACTATGAAAAGAAAACGGAAAATTTTCTGAAGTTAGTTATAAGTTCAAAATTAAAATTACCAAATAATAGTAGTATATTACTATTTGTAACAATTTATTTATATATATTTTTTTGGTCAGAACAATTTATTTATATACTACTATATAGAATATAGTAGTAGTATATATATTTACTTTTTTGGGGTAATTTAATTTGTGCATGTCGACATTGAAGGACATGAAAGGCAATGGTCCCCTCTCGTTAAATGTGCTGCGTGGAAAAATTTATTTTAACCTAAATTTTATAGATTTTGGTAAATTTATAACCCCAAAAAGAAGTTTTTTTTTTTTTTCATTTTTTACTTCAACAGTTACAAAACTTACTGAGTCGTTTTTAAGTTTTCATTATTACTATTACTGGCGAATAATGAGTAATTAAAACTAAATATATTTGTCTTCTTCTCATTTTTTTGATGGATTTGACGAGTGGAATGGTTAGTGATGCCAAGATCTGATTAGAAATTTAATTAAAATAATTATTCCAACTAAGGCATGCACTGTCAGAAATCTAGATTGGTTTTTTTTTTAAGTGGCATTGCTGGTATACACCTGGCGGTGGCTTAACCATAATTAACGTAAAAAAAACTGTTTAAGGTTAATTAATTTCGAGATGCTCCATCATGAATACTAGTGATTATGAATTTCAATGTACTAGATATGAACAAGAAAAAGTACCATCAAAGTTTGCAAATCCTCTTAATCAAAATGGAAATTGTCATTTGGTAAAACAGGAACAGAGGAAGAGAATAGTTGCGGGGAAGAGGTGAAGCAGAAGAAACAAAATGGAAAAGGCTAGGAACAGAGTTAACCAGATTCTTAGAAGTAAGCCGTTCTGTTTTTCTCTTTTCTCTTCCATTTGGGTTTCCCTCCAAAACCCCAGAAAGAGAATATTAAATATATATATAGTATTAATTATTAGTATTATTATTATAAGTGAAAAAAGAAAAGAAAAGAGGAAGGAAAGAGAAAAAGAGGTGAAGAAGATTATTACAAAATCCGGTAAAAGAGTAAAGAGTGGAAGGCGAACAACTGTAGGTACGTTACTTTATGTTAAAGTGAGTGACTGCGAGTGAGTTTCTCTTTCTCTTTCTCCACGTATAATGAGAGCGGCAACATGGAAATTGGGACAGCGGTGGACAAAGTGGGGCTCTTTCTTTTGCTTTGCTCGCTCTTTCTAAATGTAAATGTAGGGTCTTTCTTACATTACAAAATACTTATCTCTCTCTGTCTCTCTCCACGAGAAAATCCCAAGCTCCCGCCTTCCCGCTTCTTGAATAATCTTACTAACTTGGAAATAAGTGGGTAATATAACTACTCACTCTATACAATACTACCATAGAAGTAGACAGATAAAGTAGATAGATGTGGATATAGGGATAGAGATAGAGGAACCAAATAAAAGAAGAAAGAGAGGGACAAGGAAAATATCAACAGTTGAGAGTGAGGCAGTGGGAGGAGTATGTGGAGGAGTTTCTTCTCTGGATATGGATACCCCTGAGAAGACCCAGATCAATTCTTCACTCTCTAAGTTTGAGGTAATGCTTTTGATTTTCTCTTCTACTTGATGATCTCTTTGGTGTGGGGGTCTATTTTTCTTGGTCTTTGGTTTTGGTTCCTTCCTGCTTCACTGCACTGCATGTGCTTGGATTTGGTTTCTGTGGAAGAGTTGACCTTGACCTTTATGGGTTTTGTTGTTAAAGCTATGTGCTTTTTGTTCATAGTATTTGAAAGTTATGGTCTTTTCATTTTTGGAGGTGTGAATTCTTTAGCTTCAGCTTTTCAGGTGAATTAGATCTCTTCTTACAGTTTAATTTTCTTTACAATTTCTTGCCTTCTGGTTTCTGGAGTTCTTCTTTTGGTGTTCATATGATGGAGCTTACAATCGAGATTTTGCTGTAAGTTATCATTTATTTGTAAAACTCATCTTTCTGGAATTTTCTTGAGGCTTCTTTCCTATTAAATCCTCTTGTGTTGGCTCACAGACTTTTACTGAATGTACTTACAATTTCTTTCAGTCTCTCAATACCTTCAATTCTTCTCCTTTCTCAAGCCTCAATTTACGAAGTATCTTTGTTTTTTGTATTTCTTTCCTGGCAGATATCTAAGCCTTTGCTTTAACTTTTTTTTTTGGCTCACAGAAGTTTCCTTCAAAAATTGGCAATGGAAGGATTTGTTTTCTAGCTTACTGTTAAACCTGTGAATTTCTCGTGTTCTTTTCCCATCAGAAGTCCTTTTTACCCTTAGTCATCAATTTGACCGATTTTGTTGATAGTCATTTGGCTGTATAACTTTTTCACCGACTTACTAGTTCTTTGTTTTTTCCTAGAGATTTCAAACTTTTGCCGTTGCAACAGTATAAATGTGTCAGTTTCCCCTGCTTTTGCATTTATCTTTGTTGCAAAATTTTGGATTTCAGAGAAGCATTTGATTTAGATTGAAAGGTCGGCAAACCATTCTTTCATGCTCAAGGACATTTAATTTCATATAAGCATCACATATTAACGTTGTAAGAAGTATCTAAGAAGGGTTCTTTGCCATTGTGTACAGGATTCCCCAGTCTTTAACTATATCAACAGCCTTTCTCCCATCAAGCCAGTCAAATCCGTCCACCTTACACAGACATTCAACCCGCTCAGCTTTGCATCACTTCCCTCTATTTTCACTTCACCCCATGTCAGCTCTCAAAAGGAGTCTAGATTCTTGAAAAGGTAACGTACTAGTACAATATATTCTTGTTACTGGTTATCGCTTCCTTTCATTCTTCTTGTTAATGCTAATTACTCTTTCTTTCCGGGCATAGCTATGCAGATCCATCAAAACCTGAGTTATTGTCTAGAGAGAAGACTAAAGTTAGTACAAATGAAGAGGCTGGTAATAAAGCAGGTCAGCTGGGTGATAGCTCTGCTGAGCTACAGGATAACTTTGATCCAGGAGCTTCCCTGGGAGAAGCGTCTGTTGAGCTGCCTAATGAACCTTCAAGGTTTGCAATTGAGCTGCCACGAACATTAAAGTATGATTGTGGTAGCCCCAGCTGCGACCCAGCACCTTGTGTAATTGAGACAAATTATGTCTCAGAATTGACTTGCACATCGATTGTTCCATTTGTTCAAGAGGCCTCTGAAAAAGGTCTATCTGATGGTGGAGAGGAGGTAGCGGGCATTTGCCAGATTGAGCATAAAAGGGATTCTATAGGATGTGACTGGGAGAGTTTAATTTCTGATGCAGCTGACTTATTGATTTTTAATTCCCCTAATGATTCAGAAGCTTTTAGGGGTGTAATTCAGAAATCAATGGATCCTGTTACAAGATTTTGTCCCACTCTTATTTCTCGGTTCCCTCAAAATGATATCAATGATGTGCCCCAAACCACTGCTGATTCTGATGAGCAAAAAGATCCTCCTATCCAAACTGAAGAAGAGGGTGAGCTGGAGAAAATAAACCATGCATATGAAAACTTTGAGAATACTAGTGCGATTAACATCGTGTCTGGTAGTCTGACTGACAATGTGGAAACTGGGATCTCTGCCCCATTTTCTTTCAAGGTAAGAGATTTTGCATATTTTTGTTGACAACATTCACAGGAGTTTAAATTTGAAGTGATATAGAGCAATTTCTGCTGCATAAGTTGAAGACCAGTAGAAAATATTTGAACATGTTTGTTGTCTTACCACTGCAGTATGATCTGTCTTTTTTTGTTTAGGTCATATCATGTCATAGTAATAGCAATAAGACTTATTTCATTATCAATCTACTCCTAACAGCGTAGGGTATCTCCATCTTGGTGGTTTATGTACTCACCCATATTGATTGGTCATTCCTTGAATACAAAGATTTCTTTTTTGGGTTGTCTCTGCAAAATTTTGTTGCCAATCCTCCCCACTTTTAATAGGAAACAATCTTTGTGGATCTGTTCTCCTCTGACAATCCTTTTATTTGTTTCTAACAGCCCGGTTCTAGTTTGCATCGTGGATTGAGAAGACGCTGTTTAGACTTTGAGATGCTGGCAGCTCGGAGGAAGAACTTAGATGGCGCTCCAAATACTAGTTCTTCTGTAGATAACCAAATGATGCCTACTAAACCTGGCAATGATTCCTCAAGGCGCATTCTACCAGGAATTGGTTTGCACTTGAATGCTCTTGCAATAACTTCGAGGGATAATAATAATATTAAGCATGAAACTCTATCTTCCGGGACACAAAAGCTAAGTTTCCCTGGCTCCACTGCATCAATTTTACCCCCCACGGCTTGTCCAGATGCTCTTCATGAATCTTTGAATTCAGCCTCTACTGAAAGAGAAACAGATCCTGTTGAAAACACACTTCAACTTGTAGAAGTTGCTTCTCAGGCATCTACCTTTTTAGCTAATGAAGAGTTCAATCAGAATAGCCCCAAAAAGAAGAGGTACCATAACTTGACAACATGTGGTATATTGGACTACTACTGTCTGATTATCATATGCCTAACCTTTGTTTTGTACATCATCATTTTATGATTTTCAGACGGAGATTAGAACAAGCCGGAGAGAGTGAGGCCTGCAAGCGTTGCAACTGCAAGAAGTCAAAGTGTTTGAAGCTGTGAGTTCTACTTTTGTTCACAACATGCTTCTTCATATTCTGGGTTACCTTACCAGGATGAGTTCTGATTCCATGCAGCTCCTTCCATTCAACATTTTGTGTTAATTATAATTGCAATATGTTGTCAACGCTCTCCTGTTTCCTTTTGTTTTGTTTTTGAAAGATATCAGTTCATGTTGCTTGTTTTTCTTCTATATTTGTGTGCAAAAATAAGAATGTGGAAGGGAACAATTTATGTTTTGTCTACATATTTTTTAACTAAATATGCTTGTTTGATTTTTGAACCTTCTTTTTCAGCTACTGTGAATGCTTTGCTGCTGGTGTATACTGCATAGAGCCATGTTCATGTCAAGACTGCTTTAATAAGCCTATCCATGAAGACACTGTACTTGCAACTCGCAAGCAGATCGAGTCTCGTAACCCACTTGCCTTTGCTCCCAAAGTGATCAGGAGCTCTGATTCTTTACCTGAAGTTGGGGTAGGGAACAACTCTGGCATTTGTCTACTGTTCAGTCAAGCAAATTCTATCTAGCCTAATGGTAATTTCTTCTTGCAGGATGACTCTAGCAAAACTCCAGCTTCAGCTCGACATAAAAGAGGATGCAACTGCAAGAAATCAAGTTGCCTGAAGAAATATTGTGAATGCTATCAGGTTTTTCTCCTCTGCAAAATCATTTCTGCTTTTATTGCTCTACATAAACTGATGTAGAAGTCATCTTTTTCTCTTAAAGGGCGGTGTTGGATGCTCCATCAACTGCAGATGTGAAGGGTGTAAGAATGCATTTGGTAGAAAGGATGGTAAGTGTACCTTTGGCTTGCATGATTATTTCAATATCTATTTGATATTTTGTTATTTGGTTATTTGACTTTAATTTCAAGTTTTTATTCACTTGATTACTTTGAAATACAGGATCTGCTATAGTGGAGACGGAAGGAGAGCCGGAAGAAGAAGAAAGAGATCCCTATGACAAGAATGGGGTAGAAAAAAATTTAGACAAAACTGATATTTTGAATGATGAGGAGCAAAATCCTGTTTCTGCTCTCCCTACAACTCCACTGCAGCTTTGCAGGTTTTCATCTTTGAACTTGTTCGATATTAAAGTTAATATACTGTTATTATAACTCTAATAACATTTTCTGCACAGACCTTTACTTCAGCTGCCGTTTTCATCAAAGAGCAAACCACCACGGTCCTTTATTGCCATCGGATCATCTACCACACTTTATAATGGCCAGAGATATGGAAAGCCAAACATCATTAGACCTCAAAACATAATTGAAAAACATTTCCAAACTGTTGCAGAAGATGAAGTGCCCGAGATTCTACGAGGCAATTGCTCTCCCAGCACTGGGATCAAGACTTCCTCTCCCAACAGTAAGAGAATCTCTCCTCCTCAATGTGAGTTAGGGTCGACCCCCGGGCGGAGGAGTGGCCGGAAGTTGATATTGCAGTCAATACCTTCATTTCCTTCTCTTACTCCACAGCATTAAAATGGAAACTTCCGGTTTCCATAAAGTTAAGAAGAAATTTTTTAAATCTTTGTTCTGTTAGAGGGCATGCCTCTTGCTCTTAGGCTGTATCTGTATAATAAAACTATATCTTGCTTCCATAATGTTCAAGTTCAACTACTTCTGTATAATATGGCATCTTGTATCTTTAGTTTCCAAGCTCAGTTTTGTAAATTTCATTATGGTTCAACTTCTCTTCCTTGAGATCTCCATTCGAGCATGCTTCCTTCTTTGCCTGTCTAAGTACAATTCATGTTATTACACAGTATGTTCAACACTTTGTTGAAGATTGTAGCTTTATTTACCTCACACAGGACTGTTTTCGCCGTATTGAATGTTTAGCTTTCTAGCAGCCATGCAAAGAAATATATCAATGTTGAATTCAAAATTAATTTACAAATATGAAGAGGCTATGTATGGACAACAATCAATAATTATGGAAGCTGAAAATTTTAAGTGTCTTTTTTTTTTGGTGAAAAAATTTTTTACGTGTTAGAAAAATAACTGAAAATTTTATGTTTGATTGTAGAATTTTGTCCTCACCGGTGATGATTTTAACTTTAATCTTTTTTGTTTTTTAACCAAGGGTATCTTCAGACGTTTGGTCGAAGATTTTTCGCTTTCGAGCTGGATTGGTCCATTATGAGGTAAAGTTCTCTCAACAATGATTTTTTCCATTCATAAGACTCGAATTCGAAATCTTTTTTTAAAAAAACAAATGCCAAACTACTGGAGTCAATCAATTATTGGTATCTTAACTTCTTTTTTTTTTTTTGGGTAGGAATTGGTATTTTAACTTTAATCTTGCATCTTTGCATGCTGATATGCATAAATGAAACGATTGGCCCTGTTATGAAATCCGGGAATCTTGGATGAATGGCCTTTTAGGAGGCCCATTAAGGTTGAGTTGGATAAGATTAGGCTGGTTTCGCTTTCCAGGGAAAACAGGGCCTGCGCCTAGTGGGTTTGGAGGGCTTTCTGCACGATCGTCCTGGAAATCATCTTTTTAGAGCATTTTTATTCTGGGCCAGCTGCATGTGTTTAGGTTTAGCAGACTTCTGCTCAAAATGGGCTAGCTTCGTCGAGTGCCTTATGGATTCACCAGGCAAAGCAAACTCGGAAAGAAAACAGAATCATCAATGTGAAACTCTTCTTGGCTGATGTATAGGGATTGGCCACCCTAGACTTATGGCTACTTAATTTGTTGGGTCTTTGACCCCGTTTTCCTACCAAAAAAAAAATGTGAAACTCTTCTTGCTAGAAATCTTTCCATACATCTAGCTAGGTGTAGGTGTCAATAGAATTAGAGTTATGATAGAAATTTATAAGTTTCACTTTTGATTTTCTTTTGCTTCAATCTTGCACCCAATAGGGACAAAGAAAAAAAATTAAGAGATATCAAAAACCGAGAAAGTTTTACCTATATACACGAGTATATATGACTCATAACTTTCATATGTAAGAAATATTTCGTGTTGGTATTTGCATTTCAGAAATGGAATTTGGTTTGGAGTCATTTTATCTAAATTTAGCGGAATTTGGCAAGTGCTAAAACTACCTTTGACCTCTTAAAATTGTACATATGTGGTTAAAGTTATAATAGGATCCAAATGCATTGCCACCAACTAGACAAAAAGGTGAACGTTTTACCTACACTACACAAATTCACACCTTTCCATGTAAGGAAAATGGTGAATAGCTGCACCACGAAGGTGGCAATGGCCGCATGGGCCATGGGCCCATGGCCCTTTTGCCCTTTCATCATGGCAGTATATGTGCGAGATTTCGTATCCAGATTTTTTTGCTTTAACCACCTTTGCCTTCTCCTTGTTCATTCTAGTGGCTCATAACCTTGGAAAAAATAATTGTTACTTTTTGGGTTGAACTTTTCAGAATCTTTGAAGGGGAAGGGAAAACAGGAGGTATCCTAGCTGGCTACTTCACTAAAAAACGAGAACACAATCTGGACTTATCTCTTTATGTCGGGGTCCCCATTATGCATTTTTTCATCCCCTCACCCTTTTCTCTTTCTCCAACATCTTTTTGCCCTTTTCGGATTTTGTAGGCAAACTTCGTAATTGTGGTTGGTGGGTTTTCAAAGTGTGAATCAAGAGAGGTAGATATAACTATAAGCCACAAGGGCTGGCTACAAAGTCTTCCCATTCATATATTGCATTTTTGGTTTGCTGATCTCCCATCTGCTTTTGCCCACATCCGATAATGTTAGAGTGAGAGAGAGAGAAACTGAATTTTCCACTTCGCCTTTTGCTGATACATTGAGAGAGAGACTGAGTTATCAAGATCAAAACTGTCGGTGTTTTTTGGCTCTATATAGTGCCTTCAAAGCATGGCATAGCTTTGGTAGCTAGTGAGTAAGCATCAATAGTGCCTTTGAAAATGATAGGAAACGACGTTTCAATTTGAACAATATACAAACTTTGTTCTAAGTAAATGAAGTTTAATTTACTTGTATCTTTTATTCTCCTTCGGCAAATCTTTACACGTTTTGATGAAAATTTGACAACCAAGTATGGCGTGGGGAAAATGCAATTAGAAAAGTGGAGAAATTAGAGTGAGACAGTATGTTTATGCCTTAACCTGCTGATTTGGTGGCCCAACAGAAACATTCCAGTGGGATCAAAACAGACCACTCTTTCTCTGATGGTCTACACAATTTTCAATTCTTCTTATAGGAATATTTTCATGCTACTTTCCCCTTCCTCTCTCCAAATACCAATAAGGCAATAACTCAACAAATATTAAACAGCTATTATTTTGAAAATTCGACATGAACTGTTCAATTCAATTATAGATTGGTCCATCATCACAAGTTAAATCAAACAGGGAAACAAGTCCATAACTCATGCATAGGTTGGGGATGATCTATTTGCGGCACGCCGGCACCTAATGATCTATCTTAAGGCTCAGCAAACGCCACATTTCACACCAAGACATTTCGGTCTAGCGAGTTTGGCATTGTTGTTAGGAAAAGTTTCTGGACAAATCGTCTCCCGATCTTTCTTCTGTTCGGAAAAAAACAGCAACATATTTAAACTCAAACCAGATGATCATGTTTGGCATTGCATTAAGAACCCAAACCAAATCTGGAACTCTCACCCAATTAAATATCTCTTATATGATCTCGTCATCAAATCCGAAAATTTTCATGATGTCTTAAGAACAATATTGGTAATGTTAAAGATTTTATATGGCTCGAGGCATTGAGTGTAGTACCTTATTATTATTAATGCTGCAAGACAGACTGAAATTAAAACTGTTTGTGCTGTGCCATGTGAGGACTGGACCCATAATCATTCGTCATCACATGTAGTTTTGGAGTCAATACCCATTTTAATCCTCATCATCCATGTGGGGGATCATTAATTCTATGGCATGCATTTGATTTTTTAGACCATTCAAACGATGTTTCATTTGCAGACAGCTGTTTCATTCACCCTTTTCCTCAAACTAGACAGAAAGCCGTCGGTTAACTTAACTTAATTACCCTTTAACTTGGTTACCAAATCATAAAACCATCATTAATTAAGTCCAAAAATTCAAATGGTTTAACCCAAATTAATCATTGATATGTTTCCTAAATCCTTGCCCCCTTATGTAATCATGCTTAATCTTCCCGGTTGGTAACCATTTCTATCATCTTCAACCTTTTCTTCTTTTTTTCTGCCCTATTTTTGTTGATGAAATGATGCATTACCTTTCTTCTTTTGTATATTTATTATTAATTGCAGTTGTTACTTGTTACTTTGCCTTCCTACCTTTTCAAATGGAAAAAATAAAGTAAATGAAGCATGTAAATATGATACATATTCTAGTAGAGTATTTTAATTTTCTCAACCAGAAGGCAAAAGTTTGGCAAAGATTAATGGATGAAATTGTAAGCCCATTGAATTTCCAACAGAAAATAAAAATAAAAGTTGAATTTCTGTAAAGGAGAGTGAGCTTGCAATTTTCTTACAATATGACAAAAATGGCACCGCACTTAGAGCCCCTAGAGGTCCACCATTGAAAAGGAACAACCTACCTCTTTAGAGAAACAAACGTAATCCAAAATCCAAATGCAGATACTGGGTCAATTTTGAAGAAAGTGGCAATTAGAATTACTACTTTAATTTGCTATATTAATGTTTAATTAATAAAATAATGCCACGCAAGTCTTCCTTTTTTTTTGGTTTACTCTTCCTATTGCGTTTGCTTGGTCCTTAGAATTGCAACAAAATAATAAAAGGTTTATGTACTCCTTTTTTAAAAAAAAAATTATTAATCAATAGTATCAAATTTCATTTTTTATGGGCCAATAACAACTTTATTTTATGAACCAAAAAAAAAAGGAGGATAATATCAAAAGCTATGATTAATCAGCACTTTATAATTCTTTCTTTTGTCTACTTCTAATGTCTAAGATAAAAAATGCCATAATTATTAGAGCTTTTATTATTATTATTATTATATATATATTACTATTTATTTAATTTGACTTGTAAACAATGATGGACCGATCTTGAAGAAATTTCTAGTCTTCTCCATTTCCTATAATTCTGTCTTCTCATAGCCAGCAGGACCATTTAAGTGTTTGTTGAATTTGCTAAGTTTTTATTGATGAGCAATAAGTCAACTTTCTCCCCTAACAAATTTGAAAAATCTATATTCTCATAATGAACCTTTGCAATTTCCTTTGCTTTAGGTGTGCATGACCTACTATACTTTTCTGCCACAAACTTACCCTTTTTTTTTCTTCTTATATAAACAATATAATTAAACATGATTTTAGTAATATTATTGGTCCTAATTATTATATACAATACTACCTCCTTTCCATAATAACTGTCGCTTTTGACAAATTTGTTTATTCTAATTTATATGTCATTTTAAGAATTCTAGGAAGTATTAACTATTCTTTTTTCAATTTTATCCCTATCCCTCTAAATTAATTCTTCAAAGCATTAATTATCAAAGATAGAGTATTTGTGAGAATAAACAATTCTAATAAAATGGTAAAACTGCTCTTTCATAATATTTTACCTAGATTTTAAAAGTTTTTAACACTATTCTTAATTTTTGTGTAAAATCTTAAAGTGACAGATATTGTGGAAAGGAGGGAGTATAAGAGAAGGAATGACCTAAGTAAATTAATTTTGGTAATAGAGGTAGAAATGGATGTGATCACCACTAATTAAATTGCTCTATTTTTTTAATTTTTTTAAAAATATGAAGTTAATATATGCTGATGATGATCACTTCCTCAGTTAGGTTTGTTGGAAATGTGGTTTGTGTGAAAGGTTACCAACTGTACCAAAATAATTGTCTTTGGAGATGCATTTAGTGGTAATTATATTTCTTTGAGAAAAAAGAAGAAAAAAAAAAAACAGGAATCACATGTTGTAACATACATTATTGGAAATTTTTACAAGCAACCAGTTAGGAATATGCTTGGAACATGAAATTAAAATATAATCCATAGACCGCAAACACAACCAAACAGGGATTCTGGAAACCCAAGACAGAACATTCTTGAGATCTTAAGCAAGGATAAGGATAGAGTTGTCATTTTGTTTCCTTTTCCATTCTCATGTGTAGTTCTTCAAGCACAATAAAATAAAATTTACAGAATTTTTTTTTTTATAAAAGACAGCAGAAAAATTTGACCTTTTTGCTTAAGAAACTCCAATTTTGAGTATCCATATCTTTAAATTTAACAAAGCAAAATCCTATTCAGTCTCTTTTTTACTTTAAAAATGCATAAATAATTACTACTTACTCAAACAGGAAATATGAAGAAAATTTAAAAAAATTCATAAATATCTTACCTTGTTAACTTTGCTCTTTCTCTCTTTCTCTTTCTCTCTCTCACTCTCTCCCCCTCCCTACCAAATCTAAGAATATATTGCAAATAACACGTTTGAGTTTTTGAGAGAGAAAAAGAAGTATAGAGAGACTGTGTAAGGCATAAAGAGAACAATGGGGTAACTTTGGAGATGATGCAGCTGGGGTAACTATCACAGCTGCTGATCATCAAAGTCCCTTGTACCAGTTTTTGTTTTGGTGTTTTCGGTATGTTTGATCCGAACTTTTTATAAAGACTTGTTCTTTTGCCGTTTTTCGATTTCCCATTTGCTTAAAGTTCATGTTTTTGCTATGAAAATACTTTTCTTTCTTTTCAGTTTTGCTGGTTATGTTGATTACCCATTTGCTTAGTCTTGTTTTTTTGGTTGTTGTTGTAAAGATAGTTTTTTTTTCTTCTTCTTTCGTGCAGTTTTTGTTGATCCTCATTTGCTCAAAGTTGATAATTCAAATGGTAGCCTTTTCTAGCTGATCAAAGTCCATATCAGATTTTGTGCTTCCTGTAAGTGTTTGATGTTGCTGTTTATAGAGACTTCTTATCTCTTCCCAGTTTTGTCTACTAATTTTATTTTGGCTCGGTTTTTCTTCTTTTTCGAGATCAGTTCGCAAAAAGATCATGATCCTTATATCAAAGTCAAGAATAATTCATGAATATGTGCTTCTCTGAATGGTAGATTTATTTGATGAATTACTTTTGTAATTGGACCACTGGGTCCAAGTAACTTTTTTTCCTACCAAATTTGGTTTCCTTCTCGCTGAATCACTTTCTCTGCAAGTACAAATGTCTTTTTGGAATCTGCATGCACGGTGTTTGTGTTCTAAATTCATGGCATTCCCATTATTCGATTAATCACCATGAACTCTAGTTGCCGAGTGCTGACCTTGAATTTTTCAAGAACCTTTATTCACAAAGTTGAAGATCTGACTTCATCCTTTTCTTTTCACTGGATCAGTGCTTTTTCGCTTTGGAGGCTGCAATAGAGTCACAATCGCCATTTGCAAATGATTGGAGTGATCTTCATTTAGCAGGTAATGCGCACTATACATGATGAGTTCTTAAGCACTTTTTTTCCCTTTCAATAGTTAAAAGAAGCTAGTGTGAGTTTTGTAGTTTTGAATGTACTTAAGCTTGAGTTGATTATCTGGATGTATAGGTGCAAGAAATCAGGCATAAAGATCTCTGAAGGCGTGTTCAGGAAAGAGATAGGGTAGTGGAATAGCGGTAGATTGTTATTCTGGCCTGGATCCATTACTTGGGTTTTTATAGCTGGTATAAGGACCAGGCTTTTGCAAAGTCCAAACCAATTGCACTATTGTTCTTTGGTGGAATAATGGCAACTTTGTTACATTCTGAGTCTAGACGCCTGTATTCCTGGTGGTGGGACAGCCACATTAGCCCGAAGAATTCAAAATGGCTTCAGGACAATCTTACAGGTACGGATACTCTATCTAAAACACAGTGCTCCAGTTAGTGTTCTCGAAATATTCTGAGTGTAAAAATATGTTGTATGATAAGAGAGATATAATACATAATCATACTTTCACATGTCAAAGGTTAGTCTGAACCGTAGGAAATACACTATGCATACCAGAAGTTGCTAAATCGTTGAAAACTAGTGAAATGCTAAGAGCCACTTGCATCCCTGATTGGCTCACTAGTGTGGAGGATTAGTAATTGGGCTTCATAATTAAGACGAAATTGTTTCCTGTTTGCATTACTGTTGTCTAGTCTTTAGGTATGATTAAACCAAATCAGTAGTAATTTAGCAGAAATTGTGAGATGTCACTGGTTTTCGCATAATCAACAAGAGCATGAATCTGCATCTGAGAAACAGAAAAAAGGAAGCTTTGGATGGTCCAATTAGTGCCATAATTGTTTTGTGCCTGATCTGCATTGCATACCCTTTAGCTCTATATCGTATTGCTACAGGTTCTAAGAGATGATTGAGCTCTGTGCTTGCCTGTGGAGTATAATTAAATATATGGAGTTTCATATCTTTTTCCCTTTATAATTTAATATTTTCCTGAACTGGAACTATTCGGTTTCAACAGATATGGATACTAAAGTAAAAGCAATGATCAAGCTGATTGAAGAAGATGCGGATTCTTTTGCAAGAAGAGCAGAAATGTACTATAAGAAACGACCGGAGCTTATGAAATTGGTTGAGGAGTTCTATCGGGCTTACCGTGCCTTAGCTGAGAGGTATGATCATGCAACTGTGGAGCTTCGCCATGCCCATCGAACCATGGCAGAAGCCTTCCCCAACCAGGTACCCTTTGTACTCGCTGATGAATCACCCTCAGGCTCTTCAGGCCCTGAGGTTGAGTCTCACACACCAGAAATGCCACACCCACCCCATGCATTCTTTGATCCAGATGACTTGCAAAAGAATGGAGTCGGACTGTCTTCGGCTTTTCATGCTTTAAAAAGGAGTGGTGGAAATTCAGAAGAACCAGACTCTGGAATAAGCAAAAGGGGTCTAAAGCAGTTGAATGAAATGTTTGGGTCAGGAATAGTGCCTCCAAATTCCGTCATTGCAGAAGGAAGGACGAATAGGGGGAATGGTGGTGAAGCAGTGGAAAGTGAGGAAGGTGGGTTTTCTCAGTTATCGATTGAGAATGAAAATCTGAGGACTCGGGTTCTTTCTGAATCTGAGCGTGCAGGTAAAGCTGAAACTGAATTACAAGCCATGAAGAAAACTCTTGCTGAGATTCAAGCTGAAAAGGAAGCTGTACTTCTCCAGTACCATCAGAGTTTAAAGAAGTTATCTAGCCTGGAGAGAGAACTTAATCAAGCACAAAAGGATGCTGGGAATCTTGACGAACGAGCCAGCAAAGCTGAAATTGAAATCAAAATATTGAAGGAAGCATTGACTAAATTGGAAGCTGAGAGAGACGCTGGTCTTCATCAGTACAATCAATGTCTGGAAAGAATATCCTCTATGGAGAATACTATCTCCCAAGCAGAAGAGGATGCAAAGGGGCTCAGTGAGAGGACCTTTAAAGCAGAAATTGAAGCTCGAAATCTTAAGATAGAGCTATCAGGATTAGAGGCTGAAAAGGAGGCTGGTCTTCTACGATACAAGCAGTGTCTTGATATGATATCTGCATTAGAAAACAAAGTCTCACTTGCTGAGGAAAATGCAAAAATGCTTAACATGCAAATTGAAAGAGCTGAAAGTGAAGTTAAAGCACTGAAAGAAGCTCTTGCTAAGCTGAAGGAAGAGAAAGACACTGCAGCTTTCCGGTATGGGCAGTGCTTGGAAACAATAGCTAAGATGGAGAGTGAAATTTCTTGTGCCCAAGAGGATGCAAAACGATTAAGCAGTGAGCTTCTAGTCAATACTGAAAAGTTAAGGTGTGTGGAAGAACAGCGTCTTCTGCTGGAGAGATCGAATCAATCTCTGCAGGTAGAGGCTGAAAACCTGGTGCAGAAAATAGCAATTAAGGATCAACAACTTTCAGAGAAGCAAAAGGAGTTGGAAAAACTTCAAACTTCACTGCAGGAAGAACATTTACAGTTTGTGCAAGTTGAAGCCACGCTACAAACTTTGCAACAGTTGCATTCACAATCTCAAGATGAGCAGAGAGCTTTAACATTGGAGCTTCAAAATAAGGTTCAAATGTTGAAGGAGTTGGAGATATGCAACCATCAATTGGAGGAGGACATTCAGCAGGTGCAGGGACAAAATCAAAGCCTCAATAAGTTAAACAGTTCTTCTGCCATTTCGATAAAGAATCTGCAAGATGAAATTTCGAGCTTGAAGGAACTGAAAGAACAGCTTGAAAATGAGGTTTCAGTGCAAATGGCCCGAAGTAATGTCCTCCAGCAAGAGGTTTACAAATTGAAGGAGGAAATTGAGGTATTGAGCAGTGCATACCAGGCTTTAATTCAACAGCTGCTGTCTGCGGGTTTAAATCCAGAATGCCTGGAGTCATTAGTGAAGGAATTGCGAAATGAGAACTCAAAGCTGAAAGAAGAATGCGGCAAGAATAGAGGTGAGACTGAAATTCTTTATGAGAAATTGAGGGGCATGGATGATCTCTTGGAGAAGAATGCTGTTTTGAGAAGTTCGCTTTCAGAACTGAATGGCAAATTGGAAGGGTCAAGGGAGCTGGTAGGAGAACTGCAGAAGTCCCGTGAATTTCTCCAGGGGGAAAAATCTTCTCTTGTTGCTGAGAAAGCCACTCTTCTTTCTCAGCTACAGATGATGACAGAGAATATGCAGAAGCTCTTGGACAAGAATGCATTGCTAGAAAGTTCCCTTTCTGGTGCTAATATTGAGCTTGAAGGCTTGCGATCAAAGTCAAAGAGCTTAGAAGAATTCTGCCAATATCTCAAAAATGAGAAATCCAGTCTCGCGAATGAAAGAGAGAGTCTGGTCTCTAAGCTGGAAAATGTTGAGAAGAGGCTATGCATCCTGGAATTCAGGTTCAATAAACTGGAGGAAAAGTATGCTGACATGGAGAAGGAGAAAGAGTCTACACTCTCTCAAGTAGAACAACTACAGGATTCCCTTGGTGTAGAACAACTAGAACGTGCCTCTTATGTTCAGTCAAGTGAATCTCGGTTGGCAGATCTAGAAAACCATGTCCATCTCCTGCAAGAAGATAGTAGGTTGAGGAAGAAAGAGTTTGAAGAAGAGATCGATAGAGCTGTCAAGGCTCAGGTTGAGATCTTCATCCTGCAAAAATTCATAAAAGATCTTGAGGAGAAAAATTTGTCTCTGTTGATTGAATGTCAGAAACATGTTGAGGCATCCAAGTTTTCCGATAAAGTGATTAGGGAGTTGGAGAGTGAAAATCTTGAGCAGCAGATAGAGGGTGAGTTCCTGTTGGACGAAATTGAGAAACTGAGGTCAGGGATTCATCGAGTTTTCAAGGCTCTTCAGTTTGATCCTGTTAATGGGAATGGGGGTGTGATTGAATTAGATCAAATTCCTCTTTCTCATATTTTGGATGATATTGAAGACCTAAAGAGCTCGCTTTTAAGAAAAAAGGAGGAGAAGCAGCGGCTGCTAGTTGAAAACTCAGTGCTCTTAACTTTAATTGGACAGCTTAAATTAGAGGGCACTGAACTTGAGTCGCAGACTCGAGCACTTGAGTATGAGTTTGAGATCACTGAAAAGCAGAATGCTATGTTGCAGAAAGACAAGGAGGAGCTCCTGGAGATGAACCAGCAGTTGATGCTGGAAGTGCGTGAGGGGAAGCTGGAGAAAGAAATAGTAAATGCTGAACTGGAGACTCAACATGGAAAGTTGAAGAGCATGCAGGGAGCTTGCCTGCTATTAGAGGAGGAAAATTCCAGGCAGCTTGAAGAAAACAGACTTTTGCTCCAAAAATTTTTGAACCTCAAAGAGGATATGCATATTCTTGAAGATGAGAACAATTTTGTCCTACAAGAGGCAATAGTTCTTAGTACTCTGTCTTTGGTTCTAGAGACGTTTGGTGCTGAGAAAGCTAATGAAGTTAAAGCTCTTGCTGAAGATGTAAGTGGTCTGGAAATGTTTAACATTGGACTCAAGGAGAAGGTTTTGAAATTGGAGGAGAAGTTGGGGAGGAAAGAATCTGAAAATTTACTTCTGAATGGAACTGTTGAAAAACTGCACAAGGAGCTATATGCTGTCAAGGATTTAAACGACCACTTGAACTATCAAATAATTATTGGTAATGATTTCCTAAAACAGAAGTGCATTGAGCTCTCAGAAGCAGATCAAAAGCTTCAGGCTGCACAAACCTTGAACGGGGAGTTTAGCAGGACTCTTGAGGAACTGTCAAGGGAATGTGAGGAATCTAAACAGATCAGGGAAAATTTAGAGAAGCAGATTCTTGAACTATCCGAAGATAGCAAAGTACAGAAAATGGAAGTAGAACACCTTCGTGAAGTAAATGCAAACTTGGGGTCTGAAGTTGTTAAACTACATAAGGAAATTGAAGATCAAAAGATGCGTGAAGAAAACATGAGTCTAGAGCTGCAAGAGAGAAGCAATGACTTTGAACTCTGGGAGGCTGAGGCTGCATCATTTTACTTTGATTTCCAAGTTTCTGCTGTCCGTGAAGTGCTACTTGAAAATAAGGTACATGAGCTTACCGAAGTTTGTGAGACTCTTGAAGAAGAAAGTGCTGTAAAAAGTGCAGAAATAGGACAGATGAAGGAGAGGGTTGAGTCCTTGGAAAATGAAATTGGAGGTTTGAAGGTCCAGATGTCTGCATATGTTCCTGTCATAGCTTCTCTTAGAGACAGTATAACATCCCTTGAGCATAATGCCCATCTTCAGCCAAAGCTTCGTGTAGCAAGTGATGCCAAAGGAAAGGTAATTTTTATTTCTAACTTCTGGGAGTATTTATGATTGACACAACTTACTGTGTCTCAAACCCAAGTTTGAAGAAGTTTTTAGTTGCCCCCTTGTGGGTTGGTGTAGCAAGTTCCTTGGTCAAAATAGGACTTTTTGGGCCCAATTCACAATGCATATATTCATACATGCACACATATATTCTACCTTTTCTAATTGGATTATCAGGTTTTACTACTTTTAAAATTACTATTTATTTGTTTTCACCAGGATGTGGAAAGGGCTAATGAACTTCATGAAATGTGCTCCAAGAAACTCAAAGTAGAGCAAACTGCTTTTCTGAGCTTTGGAATTTCAGACTTGCTGGAGATGCACACTAGGCTTAAAGCAGTTGAAAAGGCAGTGGTGGAAGAGATGGACAGGCTTGTAATGGAAGAAAGCAATAGGAAAAGCAACAAAATAGAAACTTCAGCAAATGTAATTGAATCCTCGTGTAAAGAAAAGAACATTAAGAAGAAAGATATTCAACTTGGCCATGAGCTTGCTGAAAACCTCAAGTCAAAGAAGATGAAGCCTGAACTCTCTGAATTGAGAAATGGGATATTGTTGAAAGACATTCCACTTGATCAAGTTTCAGATTGTTCATTATATGGAAGGAGCAAGAGAGAGAAGGGCATGGCTGATGATCAAATGGTTGAGCTATGGGAGTCTGCTGAGCATAATTGTGATGTTGATTCAACAATGAATGACATGCAAAAGCGGGCAATTGTCCCAGGGGAGATCATTGCTTGTTATCAGTTCGGTGGCGCAGAGCAGAAAAATGATGATCTTGGTTTGGAAACACAGCATGAGAAGGAGCTGAGTATTGATAAACTAGAGATATCTACAATCATTCGAGAGGCAAAGAAAGGAGCAAAAAGCACAAAAGTCTTAGAGAGACTTTCTTCAGATGCTCATAAATTAACTAGTCTTCACACTACCGTCAAAGAGCTAAAAAAGAGAATGGAAAACAAAAAAAGGAAGAAGGCCTATGATCTAGAATATGGACAAGTTAAAGAGCAATTGCAAGAGGTGGAGGAAGCTATCATGGAGTTGCTGAATGTCAATAGTCAATTAACCAAGGATGTTGAAGGGAGTCCTTCATCTTTAGATGGGACAAACTCAGCTGAATTGGAAGAAGCTGGACATAGCCGCAAGAAAAATGTGCGAGAGCAGGCACTTAGAGTGTCCGAAAAGATTGGAAGATTGCAGTTTGAGGTGCAGAGCATTGAGTATGTTCTACTGAAACTTGAAGATGAAAGGAAGAGCAAGGGGAAAGACAGAAAAGGTGTCCTCTTGAGGGACTTCATCTACACTGGTGGAAGACGAACTGGAAGGCGGAGGAAGGCTTGTTTTTGTGGTTGTGCAAGACCTTCTACTCAAGAAGAGTGAGGCAAGCACAAAGACAGAAAAAAGCCTGCTGTTTCCTGTTGGCTCCAAATCTCGTTTGGGATTTTCCTGGTATTATGCTTAAGATCTGTTGGAGCAAACTGTTACTTCTAGCTTTTAGAGCATTGTAAGAATTAGGCCCCATCTAATCAATTAATAAGCTGCCTCCAGCATTTTTATTTCGCGTAACAATGTCGAAGTAGAACTTCCTCCGTTCCTCGTATATGGAATAGCATTTTACCCTTGTCGGCTTTAATTGAAAATTTAAACATACATCTCTACCGCTAATTTTTCACTCCATTTTCGTTTTAGATTTTATGAGTAAGCTGTTAAGCTTACAATTACAGACTCCCAGGCGGTAGAACTACAAATTCTACGGATGTCTAAGCATGGCTGGTCTATGAGGAATAAGGGTCAAACTCTGTCCTGCACACGACCATGATCATGTTTATGAGAGCAAGGGAATAGTTCTTCCAATAAGAACTTAAGAGCCAGTTTAACACTATCAACTGTCAAATCTTTTGTGGTTGGCCTGGTTGAATAGAAAAGATCAAACGGTTTTTTTTTTTTATTCCATGGATAAATCACTATTAACCTCCAAAGAATCAAAAGCCCGCCACTTCCCTTGCTGATATTATCTACTCTCTTCACAAGTCATAACCTGTGGTTGTCGTAGAGGCCAGAAATCGAAGTTCCCGCATTTCGTCGATTTGTAAACCGTTAATGGGCTAAGATACTTACACACAGAATAAATAAGAGAACAGATACAAAAGATGCAGACCAATACCGGCGGGACCGGCCCAGATATAAATGAATCCGCCACCGCCATCCTTGAAAATTTTGAACAACCCAGATGGATATTTAATAACGATAATGAAATCAACAAAGCTGAAAAAATCCAGATTGCAGTGTGACAGAGAATCATTTTAAGATCAAAGGAAGAGCATATTAATAGTATAGATGCCTGATGCTAACACAGACGTGTCCATGGAGTAACAGATTGTCTACTCAATTAAGTTGCAAAATCATATCCTTAACATCAAAACCATGAAGAAATTCTCTACTCAAGTTTTCAACAAAAAGAAAATGATCAACAAAACTCTTAGAAGCAGAAAAAACGAGACAATTTCAAAGACTCTTCATTCAAGCTCCAACAACCTCTGTAGGAGCCTCAGCAACTGTCTCCTCAGCAGGCCTCTCTAATTTCACACCAACATCTTCTGAATAATCACCATGAACCTGAATGAAGAAAAAGGGTAATCAGCCATCATTTAAGATACAATGCAGCTATAAGTACCGATGCTTCATGAAAAAATTTCCATTAAACTTCGATAGTAAGAAGGGGAAAACTAAGAGCAGAGAGTGGATATATGAAACATGCCTCCATCAACTTTCCAAGATCAAACTTGGGTGCCTTCAAAATTTTGACTTTACGGATGAACACATTCTGCAAAGGATAGATGCTAGAAGTGGCCTTTTCAATCTCCTTTCCAATCATCTCAGGAATGAACTTTTGAACTAATTCCTTCAAATCACATGATGTTGCCTGGGCAGTCATAATCTCCCTCATCTTTCGGCGAATCTGAAAAGCAAAAGCAACTTCATCAGCCATTGGGTTCTCAATATGGATCAAGGTATCTGAGTCACGAAATTCAGTAAAGATACTAAAATCTATAAAATAGCAGAATAGTACCTGTCTAATCTGACTGGATTGTGCATAACAAGTCCTCTTAACCTGATTTGGGCGTCTCTTAGTGAAACCAATGCAGAACATTCTCAAAGTGTAATTGTCAGTTGTCTTCACATCTACATGAGCTTCAATCAGAGTTTGCCATTTGCGCACCAAAGACCTCAGTTTGTCAGTTGTAAAATCCATTCCCTGTAAATTTGAAAATGTAACAAAATTTTGAACTCAATACTGCTGCAAACAATGCTGAAAGAAAGAGAGTAGATAAAGAGTATATATTTATCATACCCAGAAGTTGGTCAACACATTTCTTCCTTGAACATCTTCAGCTCTCAAACGAATCTTTCTGTAGGCGTGATCCTCATCACCACCTTGGAGATCAGCTAGTGAAATCTCAAACACACGGTGTTTCAGTCCTTCTGAAGCAATCTGTCATCAAAATAGCCAAGTTCAAACCATTTGTCTATATACATAAGAACCAATTTTAACTGTTCGTTAACCAAATGCTTCAAGCAGGTGTAAATTCACAATCTTCTACCTACATGCAGAACTAGATACTCCTACTGCAAAGACAATTTCACATCCACATAGAATATCACAAGTAGAACCAACTCATGAAATCACTTAAGTTGCTAAATAACTGAAGCTGAATAAGGATCCAAGACCAAAAAGAATAAGAAATAACAACTAGACAAACAAAAACATAATGAGTAAAAGCAAAACAACCTACAACATAAACATGGCTCAACTAAAAAACGCAATTCTCGAAAGGATATAACACTATACTTCCTTATCCTCAAAAAAAAGTCTGAACACTAAGCCAAACAAGTAATGAAGAAGGAATCTGTTTGCGGCTCAGAATCGCTTTCAGGTTCAAAGCATCCAAAAATCTTATATACAGTTCAAAGACAGAAAAAAAAAAGACCGACCTTGGTACCCTGAGTACGAGTGACAAGAGTCTTCCCCACATTTCTGGTAGTAAAAACTGATGGAGCCTTGATATCATACCAATCCTTCTTGGCAAATGGATCAGCTCTGGAAACACAAAACCGACAGAAAATCATCAACACCAAACAAACAGATCCATTTACAAAAAACCCAAATGATATTTAAGCTAAAAACAATCAGTAGAAAAGGAATACTCACGCCTTCTTCTTTCCTCCCTTCTTTCCCTTGGAAATTCTCTTGTTCTTCCTATATTACAAACGGAAAGAACCCAAAGAAAAACAAATCAGATTTAAGACAAGAAACACAACCCATTTAAAAAATGAGAGAGAAGAGGAGAAAGATTGAGGTACCCGACGGCCATGGTTGAAGCTTTGCTGGTTAGCTACAAAGAGCAGACGGCTGCTAGAGAGCTAAACCTTTTTGTTCTTTGGCTTAGGGAGAGACTTCAAAACCCTAACTTTTATTCTTTCGTTTATATAGCTCTTTGATTGATGGTTTTTGCGCTCTCTGAGGGGGTTTTGAGTCTTTTCGATAAATCAAAGTTGGGCCTTAGCTAAATCCTGGGCCCAACCATTATTTGGGCTTCCGCAATTCTTTTTGTCGGAGAATTGGACCTAAGTTTAACGATGTAGCCCAATAATAAGCGTATTCGGCCTGAAGCCCACTATTAAGTTTAATATATTTATTTGTATTGTTTTATCTATAATAATAATAATAATAATAATCTGTAATCTATAATCTGTAATCTATAATATATAATCTATATCTATAATCTATAATATAATATATGTTGTGGAAAGTATGTTAATTAATATTGTAACAAGAAGCAAGTAATAGCAGAAAAGAAAAGAGAGAGAGAGAGGAAGATAGAGAAAAAGAAATGATCAGAAAAGAAAGAGCTCTTATTCTCTCTTTCATCAGTTCGGCGCTTTTTTATAAACGAAAGAGTTACTGTGTAAAGTTTGAAAATTTTGCATGTGGGCCCCACGGTTTGAATATTTTATATATGAATAGTAATATACACTATTCATCGATAGTGATATGCACTATTCATCCGGCAGATTTGTCCAGATCTCATAACACTCTCCCTTTAACAAATGCCACTATTAAAATTTAGACATGTACTGCCTCGTTAAAAACCTTAAGTCGGAAAAACCCAGTGGGAAAAAACCGAACATAAGGAAAAAAGAGTACAATACAATTAAGTCAATCTAATTTGTCTTCAGGACAATATGTGTTTGTCTTCAGGACAATATAGGTAGGCTTACTTCAGTGGCCTGATTGGACGTGCTATTACTGCCTCATTAAAAACCTTAAGCCGGAAAAACCCAGTGGGACAAAAACCGGACAGAAGGAAAAAAGAGTACGGTGCACTTATGTCCATAATCGCTCCCCCTGAAATAAAACAAATTGCTACTTCTGGAGCATCTAAACTTTTCCACTTTTGGAGAATTTAATCTTGCATTTTACTGACTCGCCGCATACCAATGCCATAAACTAATTTCTCAAATGTTGATGTTGGTAAAGATTTGGTAAATAAATCTGCAAGATTATCGACGGAGCGAATCTGTTTAACATCAACTTGTCGACTTTCTTGGAGTTCATGAGTATAGAAATATTTCGGCGAGATGTGCTTGGTCTTATCACCTTTAATATATCCTCCCCTGACTTGTGCAACACAAGCAGCATCTATCCTCATAAATTATAGTGGGAGAATCTATCACCGGTTTGAATCCACTAGCATTATACTGTCTTCAGGACAATATATCATAGATCTTAACCAAACACACTCTCTTCCGACCTCATAGAGGGAAATAATTTCAGAGTGGTTGGAAGATGTAGCAACTAGTGTTTGCTTAGTGGAACGCCAAGAAATGGCTGTATCATTATAGCAAAATAGATAACCGGTTTGGGAGCGAGCTCTGTGCGGATCAGATTTATATCCTGCATCAGCATAACCTACTAAACTAGAGTTAGTAGTATTCTTAGAATAGAATAACCCCAAATCAATGGTTCCTCGGAGATAACGGAAGATATGTTTAATCTCATTCCAATGTCTCCGGGTTGGCTCAGAACTGAAACGTGCCAACAAATTTACCGCAAAAGTGATATCTGGTCTCGTGCACTGTGCCAAGTACATTAAAGCCCCGATTGAGGTATGGTACTTCAAGACCAAGTATATCATCACCAGATTCTTTAGGACGAAACGGGTCCTTTTGGGGGTCAAGAGACCTTACAACCATAGGGGTGCTCAATGAGTGAGCTTTGTCCATGTTAAAACGTCTAAGCAATCTCTCAGTGTATGCTGACTGATGGACAAGTATTCCATTCTTTTTGTGCTCAAGCTCTAGACCAAGGCATAGTTTGGTTTTACCCAAATCTTTAACCTCAAACTCCTTTTTCAAATATTCAGCAGTTTCAGATAACTCTTCAGGAGTCCCAATTAAATTCATGTCGTCGACATAAACTGCTATAATAGCAAATCAGGTTTCAGATCTTTTAATAAACACGCATGGGCAGATGGGATCATTTATGTACCCTTTCTTTGTCAGGTATTCACTTAATCGTTGGTACCACATGCGGCCGGATTGCTTTAACCCATATAAAGATCTTTGCAACTTTATTGAGAATAAGTTGCGGGGAGTGTATGCTTCAGGCATTTTGAAACCTTCGGGAATTTTCATATAGATATTGGAATCTAATGAACCATATAAATATGCCGTCACAACGTCCATAAGACGCATTTCAAAATTTTCTTGGGCAACCCAACTTATAAGGAAACGAAAGGTAACTATATCCACTACTGGTGAATATGTTTCATCATAATCTATCCCAAGCCTCTGCAGGAAACCATGGGCTACGAGTCGGGCTTTATACCTCACGATCTCGTTTTTCTCATTTCGTTTCCGGACAAAGACCCATTTGTACCCAACAGGTTTTACATTGTCGGGGGTTTTAGTAATAGGCCCAAAAACATTACGTTTGGCAAGGAAAGTCAATTCAGCATGGATTACTTCCTCCCATTTAGGCCAATCTTGCCTATGACGGCATTCGGTTATAGACCGAGGTTCATAATCATCATTCATAATCTCATGAGCAACTGAGAGAGCAAATGCATCATTGATGATTATCTCATTTCGATCCCATATCTCATTATGATAACTGATGGAAATTTCAGTATTCCCAAGGTTGGTGATTTTTTCATGGGTTTGTACCACTTCAGGGGCAATATGCTCTCTTTGAATATTATGTTGTGGCACTTCAGGTGCAATTTGCTTTCCTCGAGAAAGATTAATGTGCTCATCTGGAGCAAAATTATACTCATCTGGAGCAGATTCTAAATTCCTCCCCTTCTTTTTCGAGGAACAGTGTCTTTTGATCCCATCGGTCTACCACACTTCAAGCGCGGGACATTTAGATCCATTTCGAGTGGTTCTACAGGAACATCTATCCTAGCTGGAACATTCACAGCTGGGATATGAGACTTTGTAACTTTAGCAGTCTCATTAAATGCATCAGGCATTTGATTTGCAATAGCTTGTAAATGGATCAATCGTTGCACCTCATTTTCACATTCAGGTGTTCTTGGGTCTAAATGAGACAAACTTTTCTCATTCCATGAGAAAATCTCGACATTTTTCTGCTTTCCATATGTGGAAACTTTTGGTATCCCAAGTGATAGGAATACTGTCTCATCAAAATGACAATCCGCAAATCTAGCGGTAAATAAATCACCCGTCAATGGTTCAAGGAACCGAATAATAGACGATGAATCAAACCCAACATAAATGCCCAAACGGCGTTGGGGACCCATTTTGGTCCTTTGCGGTGGTGCTACAGGCATTTGTACCGCGCAACCAAAGGTGCGAAGATATGAAATGTCTGGTTCTTGGCCCAAGACTAACTGAAAAAGGGAATATAAATGAGAAGTAGTGGGACGCAATCTAATTAAAGATGCAGCATGTAAAACAGCATGACCCCACACTGAGGATGGGAGCTTTGTCCTCATCAATAAAGTTCGAGCAATAATCTGAATGCGCTTAATCATGGATTCTGCTAATCCATTTTGAGTATGAACATGTGGGATAAGATGTTCAACTTCAATTCCTAATGGGCATCAAAATTCTTTGATGTAAACTCACCAGCATTATCCATTCTTATGCTTTTAATGTGATAATCTGGGAAATGAGCTCGAAGCTTTATTATCTGTGCAAGCAAACTTGCAAAAGCGACGTTGAGCGTTGATAATAGGCAAACATGGGACCATCTGCAGGATGCGTCCACTAGTACCATGAAATATCTAAATGGTCCACTTGCAGGCTGAATCGGCCCACAGATATCACCCTGGATTCTTTGTAAGAATGAAGGAGATTCATAATCAACCTTTGTCATGAAAGGTTTAGTAATGAGCTTTCCTTGTGAACAAGATTCACAAATGTAATCTCTGGACAACAACACCTTTGTATCTTTTAAAGGGTGTCCATGAGTATTTTTAAGGATTCTTCGCATCATTGTAACTCCTGGATGACCAAGGCAATCATGCCAAAGTCCGAACACATCAGGGTTCACAAGTTTCCAGGGCATCGTAGCATATGATTCTATAGCTCGTATTGGGACATAATATAATCCCATACTAGAAGCTTCCAGCTTCTCATGGATGGTCTTCTGGCCCATCTTGTAGGAAGTGATGCAAAGTAATTCCTCATTTTGCTCATTAATTGTTTCAAGATGATACCCATTACGGCGTACATCTTTGTAGCTAAGTAGATTTCTTTTTGATCTACCGCTCAACAATGCATCTTCAAGATACAATGTTATGCCATTTGGCAAAATAACTGTGGCTGTCCCATAGCCATCTATAATATTAACAGGACCAGATATTGTCTGAACATTTACCTTGCGCAATGTCACATTTGAGAAAAAGTATTTGCCACAAAGTATAGTATGCGTTGTAGCACTATCAAGCAAACATATATCTTCCTTTTTCTCAATGTGTCCCATTTGCATTTATCTTGACAACTTCAGGTGTCAAGTTCCATAAAATTTAACAAATTAATAATATGATGCAAAATATAAACCAACAAATATGGAATAAAAGATATAAACCAACAAATTTAACAAATATGGAGTAAACCAACAAATATGTTATAAACAGCTTGTGGTTATTGTCCGCTTTGGTACTTCAGGACCTCACGGATTTTGACGACCATATTTATTTAATATCTTCCTTGGTAACATAATTATCCAAGGGTATGGCAAAACATAGATGAAAACCCTCAGGATCTATTTCTGGGGACTTATTATTTTCATCAACATTATAAAAAGAAATCAGAAACCTCAAAAGGTTTTTCATTGACCAAAACCTTATTGACTTCAGCATCAGTCTCAGTTAAGTCAATGGCATGGGTCTCAACATGCTTGCCTTTATCCTTCAGGGATGCTTGGTATAGATCAACCAAATGTCTGGCCGTACGACAGGTACGTGACCAATGACCAGTCATTCCACAACGATGACAGGTACTATCATCATGCTTCTTCATAGGCTTTTTACCTTTAGGGTTGTGTGAGGAGTTATTTATATTACGGTTAAATCTCCCACTACCCTTACGGAAAAAATTCCCATGCCTGCGCTCACGGCCTCTAGGACGGCCAACATTCTTACTTGAGCTGGCATTTGCTTCAGGAAATGCCTTAGAGCCAGCAGGTCTTAAATCATGATTTTTAAGCAGCAACTCATTTGTTTGTTCTGCAGTTAACAGGACTGAGATCAATTCAGAATATGTTTCAAACTGGCGCTGCCGGTATTGCTGTTGCAATACAATATTCGAAGCATGAAAGGTGGAGAATGTTTTCTCTAAAAGTTCAGCCTCAGTAAGCTTAACACCACAAAGTTCAAGCCGTGACACAATATCATATAATGCCGAATTATAATCGGACACGGACTTGAAATCATGCAACCTCAGATGTAGCCAATCATATTGTGCTTGAGGGAGGATGACAGTTTTGGTATGATCATACCGCTCTTTCAATCTTGTCCACAAGATCAAGGGATCTCGGACAGATAGATATTGAACTTTTAGGCTATCACTTAGATGCCGACGGATAAAAATCAAAGCATTTGCCTTATCTTTATCATTAGCATTTCCATTTGCACCAATGGTAGCTGCAAGACCTTGGCCTTGGAGATGCAGTTCAATATCGAGATGTCATGACAAATAGTTATTGCCACTTACATCCAAAATTTGAAATTTGGGCTTTCCAATATTTGTCATAATTCTGAAAAAAATGGTCTCAATTAAGTTGACAACTTCTGGTGTCAAAATTAGGTTGATAACTTCTGGTGTCAAAAATATTTAGAAGTAAATCTTTACACAATAAAAATTTAAATTATCTAGTGTAAAGAAAAAGGTTAAATAAAATAATGGAATCAAACCTTAAGAACTTACCAGGCTTTAAACTTGCTTTACTTTATAACGCTCGTGCTGACAGAGCTTCGTGCTGATAACATGTTGTGGAAAGTATGTTAATTAATATTGTAACAAGAAGCAAGTAATAGCAGAAAAGAAAAAAGAGAGAGAGAGGAAGATAGAGAAAAATAAATGATCAGAAAAGAGAGAGCTCTTATTCTCTCTTTCATCAGTTCGGTGCTTTTTTATAAATGAAAGAGTTACGGTGTAAAGTTTGAAAATTTTGCATGTGGGCCCCACGGTTTGAATATTTTATATATGAATAGTAATATGCACTATTCATCGATAGTGATATGCACTATTCATCCGACAGATTTGTCCAGATCTCATAACAATATATATAATATAATAATAATAATAATAATAATAATAATAATAATAATATATATGTAATATATATAAAAGTATGAATAGTGTAAAACTTTTGAATTGTCTAAAATACCTTTTTTTCCTAAATATTTCAAAATTACCATTGAGATTGTTGATTTAAATTGAAACTCTTTAATTATCTCTTACTAAATATTTTTTATATATTTATTAAATGATGTTAGTAATTAACTAATTTTATTTTCATCATAATTAAATTACTGCTATATTATATTGAAGAAAATAATTTAATTATTATTCAATTTTATGTAGTTTAGTTTGAAGTTTACTAATCTATAGTTTAATTATTATTCACTTTAATGTAGTTTATTTTTTTACATTTAGTATTACTTTTTATTTTTTGTCATTATTAATAATGTATTGTATCACGTGCAACGCACGTGACAGTGAATGACTAGTATATATAAAAGTGTTACTTGGGTAAGATGTTTATACCTATTAAATATCCCTTATTCTTTAATATATTTCAAAAATGCCATTAGATTTGGATTTTATCTTTTTATATTGGGCTGTTAAAAAAATATGAATTTGAGTTTTGCCTTTTACATTAGGCTTTTAAAAATTTTTCTTTAATATATTTCAAAAATATCATTAAATTTGGACTTTATCTTTCATATTGGGCTTTTAAAAAATATGGATTTGGGTTTTACTTTTTACATTAGGATTTTAAAAATGTCATTATTTGGACTCTATCTTTTATATAAGGATTTTAAAAAATATGGATTGGAGTTTTATTTTTTACATTAGACTTTTAAACAATAAATAATTAGACATTAAAATTTTAAAAGACTTCTACTCATTAATGTCTAATAATGCCACTGATTTAAATTGGGTTTAAACATTAAAATTTTTAAGGGCTTTATTTAATGGTGTTCAAGAATAGCATCAATTTAAATTTGATTTTACACAATCAAAAAATATAAAATTAAGAATTAGAGATGTGAAATGGACGTGTTAGGTATGTTTTAGGTTTCGGTTAGATTGGCCCAAAGAAATTTTTGGGCCATTTAAATTTCGAGTCATTCAGGTTTTAGTTTTTTAGTCATTTAGTTTTAGGTTTTCAGGTCCATCGATGTTGAATTTTTCTGGTTTGACTCTCAAGTCTTTCGAGTTTGGCCCTTCAATTTTTCAAGCCATTCTGGTTTAAGTTTTTTAGTTTTCAGTTATTTAAATTAGTATGTCGAGTTCTTTCAGATTAATTTATCGAGTTTTCTAGGTTAAACTCTTAGATTAATTAGGTTTCGGGTTATTTAGTTGTCGATTAATCGGATTTCGGATCAGCCCGGTTTACATTGTTTATTTCTTTTAAAAATCAGTTCCAGTTAGATTAGTTTCGGGTGGGTCAATTGAACGGATTTCTCGAATTAGCATAACGTGTTTTATCACGTGCAATGCACGTAACACTAAGACTAGTAGATATAAAAATACGAATTTTGTAAAACTTTTAAATCGCCTAAAATACCATTTTTTTCTAAATATTTCAGAATTATCATTGATGTTATTGATTTAAATTAAAACTCTTTATTTATCTCTTACGCGTTATACCACGTGCAGTGACAATGAATAATTAGTTGAAATAAATTAATCAGAATAAATTAGTTTCATTATTTTATTCCAAATTTTCCCTTCACCTATCTGGTTGACCAATGAGTTCATGATTAATCTACAAGGCACCTCAAGGACGTGCATGAAATTATAGTTTAGTGAAGGCAAGCATCTTTGCCCAGATTTTTTTCCTCTTCTTTTTCATTTGCCAAAACTCATTCTTTCCCAAGAATCATAATACATTCCAAAACGAATCTTTTCTTAATTTATAAATAAATACTTCATTGATTGGCTGTTGCAAAACAGGAGAATGTGGATTGAAAACAGAATAAATAATCAGGAGATAGAATCATAGTATTTGTACACATAATTTGACAATTTAGAAGCATTTATTTGGCTATGAAATATTGCAAAGCAATGCAAAGTTGCAGACTAAGAAAGAAATTGTAACATCAATGGCATTATTGTTCTACAATCCGAAATGTACATAAAATAAAACTTGGATGTTGATGCTCTAAAAGGACAAATTGAAAGGGAAAACGACAGCATCACGAAAATGATCAAAGTAAATAACTAAGTCCTTTTTCTTTCTGATCTTTGATACGGTCATGGCCAATGATGCACCGGTGGAGGTGGAGGTGGTGGTGAAGGTGGAGGTGGCGATGGAGGCGGAGGCGGAGGACTTCTGGGTGAGCAGCCGGAGATACTGCAATCAGGTGGATGTGCATAGAAAGACTTGCATTCCATTGGTGATCTCTGCAATGGCCTATAAGGGAGACAATTCTTTCTATCATCTTTGTCAGGCAACTTGAGGCATTTCGAAGGTTCATAAGTGAAGTAATTGCTGGAGTAGGTGAAATTCTTCAGCTTAGGCAATGAACATATGCTCTCGGGAATATAACCAGATAGTTGATTATTTGCCACATTAAGCTGCTCCAAGCTCGTCATTTGTCCAATAGCATCTGGCAAAGGCCCAACAAGCTTGTTAGAACTAACATCAAAGACCGTCAACCCCTTAAGCTTACCAAGTTCTGGTTTCAAACACCCTGTAAATCCATTGTTCATGAGAATGATTTCCCGCAGAGTTCCTGCCATCTGTGCCAAACTTGATGAAGGGAAGCAACCTGTTAGGCCACTATTTGCCATGACAATGACTGATACGGAAGAGTTACCAAAGTTTTTCGGCAAGGATGATTGGAAATTGTTATTATTAAAGAACAAGGCATCTAGTTTCAGATCAAACAACCGTGAAGGGATTGTGCCACTGAATTTGTTGAATCTAATGTCAAGGAACTTGAGTGAAGGTAAATCAAGAACAACATAAGGGAACTCTCCACTAAATTGGTTGTTACTGATGTCAAACTCGTAAAGAAGGTTGATTTTGCGAAAGCTTTCGGGTACCATGCCATAAAAGTGATTGGAATTTATGTGGAAAAGAGTAAGGTCGGTGAGGAGGCCTAGCTCTTCAGGTAAATAACCAGATATGTTGGCATGGTTTATGTCTATTCCAGCCACTGTAGTGATATCAGTGTCATCAGGGGCTGGTGCACAAAAGACTCCGGTGTAGTTGCAAACCTTCGGGCCATACCAGTTTGCGGTAATGCCATTGGGGTCAGACGTCATGGCATGTTTCCAAGCATGGAGAGCTATATAGGCCTTCAGAAGTCGAGGGTTCGGGATCAATGGTAGATTAATATCAATATCAATCAAGCCATTAGAGGGTCTAGGGAAGAGAAATATGATAGATAGGATCACCCCAAAGGATGATGCTATGTATGGTGTTTTGTTCATTTTGGGGAACTGGGACTCTGCTTGGTGTGGTTTTGGCAAGAGGGAACCAGATAAGGAATTATATAAGCCAATATTGACAACTCTCGGAGAAGGTTGAATGTTGTAATCAATAAAGGCTTAATACAAAAAAGAGCCCTAGAACTTGTATAAAATTATAGTTTTGGCCCTTCAACTTTTATTTTAGAATTTTTGACCCACCAACTTTTATTTTGTGCATAATATAACCCTTGGTGCTGAAGTGGGGCAATGAGAAAATTTCACATGTCATATGAAAATTTCATGTGTCAATTTATGATTAGATCACATCAGCATCAAGGGCTACAATATAAACAAAAGAAAAGTTCAAGAGTCAAAAATTTTAAAATAAAAATTAATTAAAGGGCCAAAACAATAATTTTGTACAAATTCAAGGCCTATTTTGTGTATTAAGCCAATCAATAATTAGCCAACGCCCAAAAATATTAAAAAATGTGCAGTTAAAAGGATGAAAAGCTTGACTATATCTCATCTCCATTGTTTATTTGATATTTCTTTGGAATATTGAGGCTATATTTAGTGGAATACAGAAAGGTTTCAATTTAAAATTTTGACTTGATCAGGAATAGTACCAACACTCTTTCTCTTAGATAGACTTAAACATTGTTTTACATTATGTTTATGCGAATGTACTGGCATCCTGAAGATATAGAGTAGAGTTTCTGGTGGATGGTTGGATGGAAACTGATAAATGATGTTACCAAAAACACGGTTTTCGCTATTGAGGCACTAGGTTTAATTTTTTTTTTTTTAAATCAAAGGTTTAGATTAATTTAATCATGACTTCAACTTCAAGTTATTATAGAAATTAGCAATCCTGAGAGGCGGGGAACGTGATCTTTATGTTATAGGCAGGCAAAGCACAAAGCAGGCATATTTGGCAGAAGTAGACTAGCTGCCAGAAGAAGTGAAAGAAGGTAAAAATCACTGCTGTTTGAGTTTTTATGGAAATGGGGGGAAGACAGGAAATGGGAATCTGAGACATTATGAAAGCTACATTTTTTCTGATTATAGTTGCAAGTATACATCCAATTTAGTTTGGGAAAGTTTAAAATGATTAGAGGGAATCTGTTACAGATTGTGGTTGTTTATCCACAGTGTCTCTCATCTCAGTTTCTCATCGACATCAAAACAAATCTTAGGTGGTTGGAAACTTAAAAGACCATTGCCTAACACACAGACCAAAAATAAAATGCTGTCAGTTGTTCATGTAATATTTTAATAACCAGTTGCTTGAGTTGACAAATTATCAAATGTTTGTGAAACTAAGAATCCATAAACAATTCAGATCCCTAATTGTTCACATGTGTCTGGTTTTATATAAAGGTGATGAAGTCTAGATAAAGAGCTGATAATCTAACATTTAGATCACCTTAACCTCAATGATTAGCATTTACAAGGTAAAAGTTTGCCATTTTAGACCCTCATTAATTACCAAGGTTTACAATGATCAAATTCGTCAACGTTGGCAATAACTAATTCAAGCATATGCAGTATGCAGACATGCTTGAATTGAAGCAGAAACTCTCTGTTCTGTTTCTTGGAAGGAGGAAGGGAGGGAGAGGGGTGTTTTTCTCGTGATGTGACTTTTCTTTTATTTAATTCCACTTGGAGGTGGGAAGGTCGTGTGTGAGAGAGGAAACAAAAGTCAGCCAGAATAAATTTTTGATTTTCTGGGAAACATGCTTGAATCAGCAAAATAGAAAATTGAAAGAAAATCAACACAATATGTATTTTTATAGAAAAAAGGAGTAAGCAAAGGGTCAAGCACAGGAAGTTTGGTTGGAGGAAGAATAATTCCCTAAACTAAATATGAAAAAGAAACTTAGGAGCAGATCCCATAAATGTCTCAGCAGAGGTAAATTAATGGTTAAGAAATAGACTCACGAGGAAGTCAAGCACAAGAGTAATCGGAAAATATATGACAATTTGCAGTTATAATGCTATCTGGTGGCCAAGAAAAAGCAGTAAAGTTGGAAAGTTTTCAAGAATGTATGCCTCCGGGGTCCATACGACAATAATATACCAAACTCATGAGACCAGGTCACCGAGATCAGAGTAGTTAACAGCATTCAGCAAAATCTTCAATGATGCTTTATATATGAACAATTAGAAAATAAACCGAGAAGACCTTTTCAATGCATGGAGCATTAAGATATACTTAGAAAGTTAGAAATCAACACCAAAAAGACAAACATCTAAGGACCAAATTTGAATTTTAATCAAACACAGTTCTCTGTTTTCATTACAGACATGCTGAGGTTTGATAGCTCTGGTTTCTATTCATTGTCTGTTCTGTTCGAGGGTGATGGTGGATGATGGCTATATACAGAGAGGTCAGGCATCAACCTCCATAAATTTTAGTTTAATGAAATGGATGGGGTACATTAATAAAAGGGATTGTTGCTTGGACGTGTTCTTTAATTAAGGTTTACAGATGATTATGGAGTTAAACTAAGTCAAACGAAGGCAGTCCATAAATCATGCATGTGTACAAAACAGAACTTATTCATTTGACTTTGTCTTGTCAAATTTACTTGGCAACTTCATGGCTTTGGGTTTTGGAATTTGTCCCTTCAATATACTATATTAAGCAATTAAAAATGTTAGCCCCATTTATCATGTTATGGGACGAACAAATCGATTGGCAGTTTCCTTTATTAAAAGAGATGAATATGAGCATAATTCTAGAGAATCCAGAAATTCTTTCCCCTGGAAGTCAAGAAATTAACCAGAGTCATTACAGTAAATTGGCTTAATCCAATAATATATCTTCAACCATGTCGGCAACCTAGCTTTGGTTAGCGTAGATTGAGTTACATCAACTAAAGAATGAGATACTTTTCTTTCTTTCCACCTAAAAGAAAAGGTCTCAAATCAAACATTTACTTTTTAGACAATAACTACGTAGAAAGTACTGAGTATTGTTGTGTTGAAGAATATTGAAATGGATGGTTAGTTGGTTACTGCTGCAAAAGTGAAAAGGCCTTTAGCAAGAACTTTTGGCATTTAATTTTTATAAAGGCCTCTTTGTTTCTGTCTCAGAACAGAGTTATCGGGTCATCGGTTCTGTTGGAATTCTATATTGGAAAATGCTGTCATGTTGACAGTTTGCTGACTAATGCAAAATTTCCGCCCCATCAAATGTTTGAAGCACCATTAAGTTTTCAAGCAAGCTGACAGAAAATAACAGAGGAGAGAGCTCAAGTAAGCCAATGCATGATCATCTAATCATGTCAAAAAAGGCAACATTTGACGTGTGTCCCTCTTAAGGGTCAAAGTATAAATTATGCTACAAATGAACAAATGAAGAATAAATTCATTTAAGGAAAATGCAAAAAATCTTACTAAGATGTCTTGAATGGTAAGCAAAATAGCCCATAAACAACTTCCTTTCAAGTTACTGTTTCCTTCTCCACTATTTCCTTCAATGTTGCATGGTATTTTCTTTTTTTGGCACGTTAGGCGGGGGAGGGGGGAAATAGAAGTGGCCAACTCCCCGCCACCACCCACCAGGCCAGGTGTCCGCATTCAATGTTGCACTTGTTGCATGTTAATTTCCTCGCAGTCGTATACTTGTTCATAATCAACTTCCCCGAGTTTACCTCTGAAAAAACTTAGAGAACGTAAACCTACTTTAAATCATTCAACAGCCTATGTACTTTCTATATATACGTATTTCTTGTGCCTGCTGTTTGATCACTCAACGCCTCCTTTCTCATCCTCAGTTTCCTTTCTCAATTTATTGTTATCAATACGATGATGTTTTGCACGAAACCTAATTGGTTCCATGTTGTCAAAGTGGTTCTCCTTGCTTTACTCTTAATCTATGGTCCGAAGCCACATGAGGCTGCTGCTAGGCTTTCGAATGACAGGAAGCTGATGAACAAGGCAGCCCGTATGAGAGTGACCGCTAATGAACATATGCCGGTGCCGCCCATTGCTCGTAATCCACCTACATACATTCCTAAACCTCCTGGCCAACATTAACAAGGCTTACCAACTTCTGCATGTTAATATTGTAAATGGTGTCAACTTTCAAGACAATATTCTTATATTCCTTTTTTTTTTCCTTTTTGATCTCTCTGAATTAGCTAGACTAGAGGATCAAAATGTATTTTTTTTTATCATTCCAATATTGCCAAATGCCAAAGGATATCTACTTCCTGCTATGTAACAAATAAAGAAATGAAAGCAATGGTTTCCTTGTAGAAATTTGTCTATGTTAATTTGACTGTGATCATTCAAATAGTGTTCAATTAACATTTCCATGACTCTAGTATTGCTATTTGAACCAAAAATCAGCATAATCCATGGAAGGCGGGCTGAGGTCTAAGCAATGATGCGCAACATCAACATGCGTCAAGTAATTACTTTCTAATGGGCTTTTGCAGGAGATACTCTAACAGTTGACAACCCAAATCTCAGGGCCTGAGAATCTTTTTAGTTGGGCTTCATTCATTCGAATTTGTTCAAAGAACGGTCGGGGATCAAAGTTTGTGGATTCCTAAAAGGACCAGTGTTAAAAGCCTAAAAGCCTAGAACTTGAAAATTCTATGACACTCGAAAGCTACTTGCTTGCCGCTGCGGTGGCTGGCTCCATCAGAAACAAAAACAAACAACGAAAACAAAACCAATCCCATGTTTCTACTTAGAAACCCCATCAAGCAGGAACTTCTTTAAAACCCCATCACATCAGCTTTCGCTCTGTAAAAGAACCTGTTAAACCATCCAAAGACAAGAGCATCTCTGTTCCATTAACCCTAGCAACAACATATAAGAGTACCCAGAAAAGCAAGCCCTGAAAACGGAAGAGAAGAGAAGCACCTCATTCAAATATCTGTGTTATTGAATAGGATGGCAGAGGCAGAGGTAGGATCTGGTAAAGGAAGTAATGGTGGAGAAGAAAATATGTCATTGAAGGATAAAGGGAATGAATTTTTCAAGGCTGGGAACTATCTCAAAGCTGCTGCTCTTTACACTCAGGCAATTAAGCAAGACCCTTCAAATCCCACTCTTTATAGGTAAATTTAATGACTTATGTTGATTAGTCAAGCTTTCGAGATTTTTTTTTTCAATCAAAATGCAATCTTAAGTTGCTTACCGCTCACTTATTTATTGCTAGATTGAGATTCTTGTCGATGCAATCTGCTGCTAGTTATTGTTCGACTTAGACATTTTGCCTTTCTTTTTGTTTAAAAGAAAAAATCTTTCTTTTGTTCAAACCTTATGCCATTGAACAATATTCAAGACATTTGGTTGTATTTTAAATTTATGGTGTTACCTCATTTTTGTCCGCCGTTTGTTGTGCTATGGTGAACTTTCAAGAAAACATTGTGCATTTCCTGTTTACTACTTACTAGGACGAACTTCGAAGGACTTTTGTTCCTTTCGCCTATGGGTGGTTTTTACTTGTTACTTGAAACTTTGTCTAATTGCTAGCTGGATTATCGGATGACAATATTTAATAATCTTAAATACACTCAAAGTACCTGAATTATGTTCAGTGAGAACTAGTATGTAAATGAAAGTTATCCCTTCTGCATCAAACATGTTGACTGATTTTTATCAATTTAATTCTATGCCTATATTGATGAATTTGTGATTCATCATAATTCTCTACTTGTTCCAGATATGTAGTTGTACATGTACCTCTTTATTCTTCCCCACTGCTTTTATTAATGTGCAATTTTTAATGTACTTCTCTTTTCTTGGACCAGCAATCGAGCAGCGGCATTTCTAAATTTGGTTAAACTTAACAAAGCACTTACTGATGCTGAGACAACCATCTCATTGAATCCTCAATGGGAAAAGGTAGATTTTTCTGTTGTTTTCTATACTTTCGAGAGATGGAGATGTTGGTGATAGTGTCTAAGGGGATTGCATTTAGATAGTTGTCAAATTTGAATTGCTTAGTTTGCGTGTTTATGGTATACTTTCAGGGATATTTTCGGAAAGGATGCATATTAGAGGCCATGGAACGATATGATGATGTAAGTTCTTAGGTCCCCGTATTCTGATATAGAGTGGATGCTATCTGTTTTATGCTGCTGATATTTCTAGCATTTTATTTGTTATAGGCTTTAGCTGCCTTCCAAATATCTTTGCAATACAACCCCCAGAGTGCAGAGGTATCACGAAAAATTAAGAGGCTTTCCCAGCTTGCAAAAGATAAAAAGCGAGCTCAAGAAGTGCAAAACTTGCGATCCAATGTTGATATTGCGAAAAGCTTGGAGACACTGAAATCTGAAATGGTGGGTTCATTGGATGATGTCTTATGATTTCCATCACTAGTATGTACATGTATATAGTGGTGGAAGCTTGTTTATTTTTTTCCTTTATTTGCATGTTCAGTTTATATCTATCTTCATGTCTGCACTATATTCTATCAGACTGATTTACTCTTAACATTTAATCTTTGGTTTAATATTGGGTTCTGTTTTCTTTCCTTATTAATGAGTTGTTGTCAGCTTAGAACATCTTAGTAAAATTTGATGAAGTAGGATACTTTTCAGCACACCTTTTGACAAAAAACTGGTCTTTCTCATTGCAGTCTGAAAAGTATGGGGCTGAAGAGTGTTGGAAAGACATGTTTTCTTTCCTTGTTACAACAATGGAAACGGCTGTGAAATCATGGCATGAGACTTCAAAAGTGGATCCTAGAGTCTACTTCCTTCTGGATAAGGACAAGACCGATACTGAGAAATATGCTCCAGTTGTCAACATTGACAAGGTATTAAACTTTCAGAACTCTCTAATGTATATCACTGCCAAGTCCAAGGATTAAGAAATTAATAATTATCTAATGTATATTACATTACAACCAATTTAAGAGGAAAAGTTTCTAATAAATATTGCATCTTTCCTCTTGTGCCAGGCATTTGAATCACCCCACACCCATAGCAATTGCTTTTCCTTTCTTAGGCAATATGCTGAAGATTCTTTCTCCGGAGCAGCTTGCTTAGTAGCACCCAAAAGTATCATAGCTTATCCGCAGGTAAATTCTTCATATCTATTCTAAATTGCTGTAGTGACTTAGCTTGTGGACAAACCCACATACATCTTGATAGTCTCAAGCGCTACTTTAATTTGCAAAATCTGTCTGCATTTCAAGCCATTGTTATTCTTTATGGTTCATTTAGTGCACAATATGAAATTCAGGGCTACTAGTGCCTTTGATTCAATGCTATGCTTGCAGGTTTGGAAAGGTCAAGGGTCAAGGAAGTGGAAACATGGGCAGCATGATGGTTTCTTTGTTCAATTTGAGTCACCACTCTTGCGAAAACTATGGTTTATTTCAAGTTCCAATGAAATGGGGAAGACATTGTGCAGGTTTCTCTCCTTCCTTCCCTTCTCTCTTTATGCATCATTGCAGTCTAATCCATAACTGTTGATAATCAACTGCAACTTAAGCATTTTGGATCACTTAATTAATATCAAAGTTGAAATGCTTCCTCTCACATGCTCCCCTGAAATTGCATTGGGAGAATTCATTCACGGAAAAGTTAAATTTACTGCCTATCAGTTAAAATAAAGAGTTACTTTCCTTCTAAATGCTGCATGTGTGAGTGTGTGTGTAAATAAGCTGGCTTGTCAACTTTTGAGCTCAAACACCTTTCTATATTTCAGGGATCCAGAGGTCCTGGATATAGGTGCACATGAAGTGCTTCCACGTATGTTCAAAGAAAAGCTGTCCAATACTTCATAAGCTTTGTTTTGGTTGGATTTCTGCTGAAGGAAATAGCTGGGCAAGCTGGTGAACTTGATTGGAAGGTTCACACGTTCAGAACAGAACAGACCACGTTGTGTGCTTCCTTTTTGCGTTAAGCTGGATACAAGTTCCTTCTAAGATGAGCAAATTTGCAACAAGGTGCTTTTCTAAGTTACATAGCATTCATGTTCTTGATTTGAAAATTTTCTGAAGAAGTTTACTTGCCTCTTTGAGTCATTTTGTTTTATGGGTGTTTGCTGAAATTGCCTTTTTGTATTTGGTGATCCAAGGGTTTTGGCTTCTGAATGGATTTGTGCTTGATTCTTATTGTATACCTGTCATATGTTGGAAGAACATCAAAGCTAGTTGGCAAAGAACTTACTATTTGGTGTTGTAATTATATGTAGAAAATGATCAAAAAGGGCCACTGTAGGTTTGCCTCATTCCCTACTGATTTATGCATCAGTTTTTTAGCTCATTTCCTTCCAGCTACCTATTTTTTAAATTATACTTATTGTAGACCATATAATACTCAACTTATGCTTGTGTATTGTTGTCAACTTCTTTAGCATTAGCTTTTTTCTATTTTGAGGTCTGGCCTGGTTATAAACCTGCTAGAGCCATTAAGATGATCTAAGAATATGTGTATTTCATGATTGTTAGGGCAATAGTATTTTGTGCAAAATGTTTGATGCATCAGAATTGGATGGAAACAGGAACAAACATATCTTCCATATTATATTGAGAAACTATAAAACAACCAGGATATTAGAAATAGATCAGAATGGAACAGACTACACATCTTATTAAGTATAGCACAAGATGAGTAATTTCTTATGGTTTCCAAAATATAATCAATATCAATGAGAGTTTGATATCGCATATTTTAAAAGATTTTTAAATATTAGTTAATTTCTTGTGCTAAGAATAGGACCAGAAATATCTCTTAGTACTAGAAATATCAGTCAATTTGTTTGCAGATAAACTGTAAATCATGCATGTATATATTTAAATGTTATTGCTTTGATTCCATTCTTAAACATTAGTTAAGGAGAGAAGGATTCCACCAAGATTTTAGTTTTGGTGAGAATTACATATCATATTTCATCTATAATATTACAAAGCTTCCTCGAAAACATTTCCTCGAAAAACTTCTCTTTCCCTCTTCTGCATCAACCAAAACAGGTTGAGATGCAAGCTTCCTTAGATGGTAGCTGCAGCAAAGCTCTAAGTTCTTAGCAACAAGAAATTCATTTCATCTACACATTAGACATTATCTTCTGCATTATAGTCAACTGCAAGAGGATTTGACTTGCATGTATGTAGCATGAAATTACATGCGGCCACAGCCTCTCCTACCGTTAAGTAGATCCATTCTTGACCGATCGTTTCAATGAGTTTGGACTTGTCTAGTTTCTTCATTACCTCACTTCGTGGATTAGCTAGTACAAGCTGAAATCAATGACAATGCAAGTCATTTATAAGCTAACAAGCTTAGATGCGTGTGAGATTTACTCTTAAAATCAAAATGGGGCTCAAAATAGTTTTAATACCTTTAGACCCCTTCTATCAACATTCTTCTTGACTTCTTCGAACATGCTAATCCCACTCGTGTCAACACTAGCTACGGCTGTAAAACAAATTTGTTTTGAGTGTTAGAAGTAATATTCATATAAGTAGGGTCTTAATATTTCTTATGTTTTTGTGACTCGTCTTCACTTACTACTCAAATCTAATATCACATAGTGTAAGCTCGTTTCTCCTGCAGATTTTAACCTGTCTTCCTCTTCATAAATCCATCTTGAGATCCTGGAAAAAAGATATATAGTAGCAAGATGAGTTGTATGGCAGTCATCTTAACCTTCTATCCATGTTTGATTGCTTAAATGGAAGTGTTTGCCTGCCTTTCTCTTAGATAGCTTGCATTGGCAAAGTAAACAGGGGCATCTATCTGAAGAATGAGAATCCCTGGGATTTTCTGCGCAACTGGGTACTGATCCATACTCCTATAGATACCAGAGTTTGGAATATTGCCTAGAACTACTGTTTTGGGCCTCGCCACAAATAGAAGAATCCTTAGCAAGGAAACACTGATCTGCATTTGTAGAGATGGTAGCATTCTTGTAAACTTAATTGCTGATATGGAATAGAAGTTATAGCTAGGCGAAATATCACTATACTTACTGCAATGATTAGACCAGTCTCAACACTGCCAAGAACAACGCCAAGATAAGCCCCCAAGCAGATGAAGAAGTCGAATTTGTCAATTTTCCAAAGGTGGATAGCAGCTTCATAGTCAAGCAGGCCAAGCATGGCAGTTATGATTATGGAGGAAAGCACCACGAGGGGAGTGTAATGGAAAAATGGTGTTAGAAACAACAATGTAATCATAACTGCCGTTGACATGACAATGTTGGAGACTGCACTTTTGCTTCCGGCATTGAAGTTCACTGCAGTTCTAGAAAATGGTCCTGCAATGACATCCAGGGAACCGAAAAATTAATAAGTTCAAAATTCTCTAATGATAAAAGCAGCCAAGGGTATATTGTTAAAGGGCATTAGAGTGAGAGGGCACCTGCAGTCAAGTAGCAAGAAGTGCAAGAACCAGCAATGTTCATCATCCCAAACGCGATCATCTCTTTGTTCCCATCAATGTGATAGTTCTTGAACATTGCAAAGGTTCTTCCCACTGCGATTCCTTCCTGTTTATTTGCCACAATCAACCTTTACGTTAATGCTCGGACAAGTTTAAGTATTCTAAACTTAATGCTGTTTCGGTGTAATAAGATCAAATAATTCTTGGATCAAAACCCAAATTATTAGTATTCTCAATTACGTGGTGGAAAACCATAAAAAGTGAGATGCCAAGCATTTGGACCCCACCAAAAACAAGATGACGTGTCATTAGACAAAGCCAACTGTTGTTCTTTTTGAGGTAATCAAGTTGGGGAGCAATGGAGCATGTTAAAAATGGCGTAATAAATCGAAAAGATAAACTCACAGCGAGACCAATGATGCCAATGATGATCCCTGTTTTGAGAGCTGCCATCAAATGCGGTGACCCGAACGCCAGCTCTGACACAGACGGCGGATTCAACCCTTTCTTCAAGTGCCCAATCTGGAGAAAATAAACCAACAAAAAAAATTTTCAATACAGTTATCATAAAACCTTGTCTTGCCTGCTGAGGTTTATCCTCCGCTACATAAATTTATGTCACAAGTTTTTGGAACAACTTGCATGACTTTTGTTTTCAAGTCGAAAACCCCTGTTTCCTTTTCGGTTTTTTCTTGGAATTTTGTGGGGAAACTCTTTTCAATGTTGATGTGATGTTGATGATGACGATCCAGAGAGATCAGTTAGTTTGTTTCTATATTCATGCATTACTCCTATAAGTGTATTTTCCTTTTGAGTTTCGATAAAAAAAGATAAAATCAAAGATGTTGGACTATAGATGAAAATGGACTCTCCATCTTCATCAATGAGAGAGAAAGAGACTCACCACTTGAACGCCATGCTTCTCTGCATGCGTCAGATAGACGAGAAGGCTTCCAAGAATAACTGATGTGAGCGGTGCCAGGGCGCTTATCCAAAAGAATGCTGCCTTTCTCTTGCTCTACATGGATTAATTATTAAACATTTTAATCCCGAAGAAAAATAACTTAAAAAACGACAGAGAACATCAGTATGACAGTCAATATATTAATTAAACATTGATCACACAAAAAAAGAATACGAATATACTGACAAATATTGGCCTCTATGAATATCTTTTCGAGACCTTTCTGATTGGAGAGATTCGCACCAAAAGCATAAATCATGGGAAGGAACATTATATAATTTGTAAATACTATCAGCCCCTATTTGTGGAAATAGCTGGAATTCGTACGTAAATCTGTCTACATATTTCATAGTTAGTGCAGAACTATTTGGCTTCAATATTCGTCCTCTTTCTAGTTTTCTAGTATTAACTTTTTCAGCTTAATTCGGGGAACCATATCAATCTATTTTAAGCCTTGCAGTTAAAGAAACTCATCATTTTTCAAACACTTATATGGCTGCAATAATTACTGTCGGTGGGGGAATTAATACATTTTGACAGCAAGCATGGTAGGTAAATTATGATATGAAAATATACTTTTTAATCGTAAAAATGAAGAATGAATAACCTGTAACTACTACTCAATGGAAATTAATTATTAGAAGTAAAAAGAGGTACCATATATACTTACAAAGTATCTTGTCAGGAGTAGGAAGAAAAGGAAGCAACAGCCTAGAACAGCACTCTCCCATCTCCACTGCAACCACCACAAAATATACTCTCTGTTCAGTATATTAAAATTAGCATGGATGCTAACTTTTCCTTAATTAATTAATCATGTTTTAGGATTTAATTAATTAATAATTAGGCAAAAAAGAAATGGTGGCAAATTATGTAAATTAAACTACTGATCGACCTGGTGAACTTGGCCGAAAACAGAACGCAAGACGGATACGACATCAGTCTCGTGAGTGAAATGGACAAGGCCGAGCATCCCTTTCAACTGCTGTAAACAGACAATCGAGGCTGCGCCACCCATAAATCCCACTATGGTTGCATGTGACAGAAAATCCACGATAAATCCAAGTCTACAAAATATATTTTAACAGACAAGATGTTAGTTAATATTTGATTGAATCTGTATGTTTTAGAAAGTTCAACCGCAATCACCTAACTAATCTTTTCGTAAGTCTTTGTCCACAACAAAGGCCTTACTAGTTACGCCTCAGCATATTTATTATGAGTTATTGAGTTATGACATTAATTGAAATTTAAGCAACAAAACAAAACGTTCTGTTGATTACCTTAAGATGCCAAGGGAAGCTTGGAACACTCCAGCAAAGAAAGTAGCCATGAAGACTAGCTGAACGTATTGCTTGGGATCCTGCGTAGGGCTAACTTCCTTTCCCAGCATAGCAGACATTAGAAGTGATGCCACAGCCACAGTGCCCACAGCCAAATCTTTAGAGCTTCCCAACATGGCATATACCAGCGGTGGAACAAAGCTTGAATCTGCATTAAGTGGTTCCCAAGTTTTATGATTTTGACAGTATTTTCTACTAGCTAGGAAAAGTTACATGGTTGTTTTCAAAAAAAGGAAATGAACTTACAGAGTCCAATAATCGGTGGTATGCTGGCCAAATTTGCATAGCTTATCCCTTGGGGAACTGCAAGACTGGCAATGGTGATACCGGCAACCAAATCAGCCTTGAAGAAGTCGAAAGTGTAACGAGGAGCCCATTCCAGGATTGGTATAAAGTACTGTAATCCTAACAACAACTTCCTGGAAGCAGGCTGGTTTTTGAACTGCCTAAAAGGGTCATCGGGGAAGAAAGTCTCCTTGAGACTTGTTTGTAAGGACTTGAAAAATGGCTTGGAAGGGGGAACCGGCACTCGACGTGGGCACTCATAATCTGCTGTAGTACCCATTGCTGTAAATTAGATATAAGCTGCTTTATTAGAGATATAATATAACAATGTAAGACTCAAGTTATAGCGAGCTACTATATCTATATATCTAGCTTGAGTTCCGATTTCTTGTAATGAAAGAGCTGGTCTTGGCTGCATTTTATAGGGGAGGAGAGACTGGAGAGGTAAGGAGGATATCTAAGTGCTTTAAGGGACCCACACGTAGACTAACATGTGGCATAGTGACAACATTCTTGATCCCCTTGATGAACCCCCCAGCCGGCCAACCCACAAGAACAAATTTAAGATTTTTAAGATTTGCTTAGCATAATTTTCACTGCCATCTTGGCAGCTGCAATGCGTGGTCGATTCTGGTTGGGTGCTGCAGGTTAAGCCTACCAACACTCGGTGGTTCTGTGAATGGATACATGGGACAATGGTGAACGAAGAATTTCGGGAAGATACGGGAAATTTGTCAGTAGGATCCTTTTTGGAAACTAACGAATATAGAAGATTTATGTATATTTCCACTTATTTGACCTAATCATTGAATCTCTTAGATTTAAAAATTAATTAATTTCAAAATTTTATGCAACTATTACATATAAGTCTTTTACAATTCTAATTAAAAGAGTTGAAAATAGGAGAAGGATAAACTTGAAAAAAAATAATTAATGCTCTATTTAAATTAAAACTATACAAATAAAAATGAAAAAAAAGAATATAAATTACCTAATTAATTAATTATTGAGGGTCATAAGGCCCCCAACTAGCTAGCTAATTAGCTCCCAAAAGTGAGATACTTAGCTGGTTGCGGAGCTAGCCAAGCAGAAGCACTTTATTTAATTGATTTTCTTAGGTTTAGGAATGCACAAAATCTAATTACCTACATATAGGTCGGCTATTAACTTGATGGAATTATTAGTAGCAATTTAGCTGTAGGAAAATCCGAAAACCCATTAATTTGAGATGCGAAGAAGCGATCATGCAATTTGCGATTTGGCATGCATCTCTGAGAGAATCCAGGTCCGTTCCTTAAAAAAAGAAGTTGAACAGTAATTACTTATTGGGCTTAGGCGTAGGCCGTGTGTTTATTATTATGTGAGGAGAAAGAGAGAGTTGGGAGTTGGCAATGACAATTGGCAAGTGCCAACCATGTTTGACGACTTAAGGAGTCCCCGTTGACGTACGGTCTATATCAAACCATTTTTTTATCCTTACGCTCAGAGAAGTTGGCCGACAGACAACGTTAACTTTTTGACACACGTGTTAACCAAAGTATCGGCGAAAACCTGACATAAACCAAAAAAATGGGGCTTAATTTGTGATGATTAACGGTAGTAATTGGTAAAGAAAAAATAACGTACACTGTACTTAATTAACTCCTACTACTATATGCTGCTAACTGGTCACTATTCCGTCGTCATGGCTGACAACTTTAAGCACCATATATTAATTGAGCTATGACCTTTTAAGAAACATATAATTAATGTAATATTGCCTTTTAAGTTAATAATAATAATAAAATAATATATTAAATGAAAAAAATTCCTCAAAGCATAGTTTATCTATCCTTAAAGAGTCCAATTACATGGACCCAACTTTTATAATTTTTGAAATGCGAATTATATATATATATATATATAATTACATTTAACAAGATATTCATTTTTCCTTTTTGGTCGCACATTTAACAAGATGTATATATTCATCATGGTAATTTGAAAGTTGAGTACCTGAGTAAAATTAATTATTGCAAAATTGGGCTTTTGGTTCAAAATTAGATGAGACTAATGATTTGATAAGTGGGTTTGGTTTCTTGGACTAAATTTAAACTTTATTCCATCAATATTGATTAATTACTGGTAAAACAGCAAACCTCATTAGCTAAACTTGAACCAAACTTGACTAATTCACGCGCTACTCCATTACCTTCTCTCCTAATATGAGTGAATTGGGTTTTGTGAAAAAGAAGTTTTAAGTTTACCAATAATTGTAGGTTAAGTGAAAATAGTTTAATATATTTTTAATAAAGTCTTAAATTTAAATCTTATGGATGAAGAAAATAAATTTGGAAGAGATTTATTTAATTTGAGATCTAATGTTACTTGAATAGAATTAATCATAGACTGTAAAATAGATACGAATACTTATAATTATAAAAAAAATGTTTAAATCTTTTGACTTCTTCAGTAACAGTCCCTATAAGCAATAACTGAGAAGTCCATCGTGCAACCATTGAGTTGATTGAGAACTTGCAAAGCGTCTCCCTAAATATGCACCCACATTAGTCTTAGAATCCCATTTCTCTACTGCCCATTTTAAAGCTGACAGCGGTGCAAAACTTCCCATGAGAACTCCATCGTGCAACCATTGAGTTGATTGATAACTTGCAAAGCGTCTCCCTAAATATGCACCCACATTAGTCTTAGAATCCCATTTCTCTACTGCCCATTTTAAAGCTGACAGCGGTGCAAACTTCCCATGAGAAGTCCATCGTGCAACCAGTGAGTTGATTGAGAACTTGCAAAGCGTCTCCCTAAATATGCACCCACATTATTCTTAGAATCCCATTTCTCTACTGCCCATTTTAAAGCTGACAGCGGTGCAAAACTTCCCATAACTAAAGGCGTCCAAAGCATGTGATGAGTTTCCACAACTAAGGCTTGCAAACTCATGATGACGTTCTTGATCAACCATTTCTATGACATTCTTCTAATGAAAACAGGGATCAATTGTTATAAAATAAAAGTTTATGGACTAATTTATCCTAATCCGTCAAGTTTTTAATCATTCAGAAACCAATCTATTCTAAAATAAAAGTTTAAGGACTAATCTGTTTTAAATAAAAGTTTAGGAACCAATCTGTCATTTTTAGTATAGTTCAGAGACTAAATTAGATATTAAGCCCTTAATTTTCAAGAGATATTAAAGCTTTGTAATTAAGTCCATATCGTGTCAAGTTAGGTAGAAAAATGCTAACAAGTTCATTTTCATCTCTGGGTGAAATTAATTAATTATATGGCTTATGCGTATGAATAATAGAAAACTCTACCTTTTCATAGCACAAGTTAGTAGTTTATTACAGCATTTATTGTAAAATAAATTGTAATCCAAATCTTGTCTTTCAAATTCAAGCTACCCCAAACAAAAACAACACAATTTTTATGTGGAGAATTGGCAGTGCACACTCTGCAGAAAGAGAGAGCAACCTTTTGGAATATCTCTTCCTCTCTCTGATCTCTTTCTCTGTCCATGCTCCGTGGAAAAGCTTCTTAAGTCAAAAGCTAGAAGGGGTATGTGTTCCATGTGTAAGCAAAGAAGGAACTTTTAGAAAAGAAAAATGAATGGGCTTTTTCAGAAAGAAGGGAAATCCAAGTGAGTAGCTACTTCCATTCTATCCCCCTTTCCATCGTCTTTCCTTCCATAATCATTTCGAGAATGGGATGATTGTGAAATTCCAATATAACGAATTTTGTTGCTTCTAGATTCTCCTTTTTCCCACCTCCACCTTAATCGAATGGTTTAGTGCCCAATAAACTGAGATTTTCTCTTAATTTTCTATTTCTAAAATACTTTTTTTTTAAGGTTCTATTTCTAAAATACTCAATCCTAATTAAACCAAAATTATTAGTCCATAACATCTAGATTTAAGAGCACCCAATTCAACATTAATATTCATTAGCAATATGCCTATACTGAAGAATCTTTTTGCCACTACATATCATGGGATCATATACCATGAATTGGATCCAATTTTTTATTATTTTCCAATTTAACATCTAGGGAATCCCATATCTTATTACTCTTTTTTATTTCATTAATTGATAGATGTCAATTCTTAGTAATATTCTTGATTACTTTTTTGTTTTATTAAAAAAAAAATTGTGTCAATAACTCAAGAATATTATTTGAGGGGAGAAGGGTATTGACTTAATAAATTTTTAATTTAAAAGCTATACCCAAGTTCTCTTCCCAACAACAGAGGTCAGAACCTTATCTAATAAGCTATAGTCTTGAAGTGATATAGAGAATCACCCTTTGTGAAATCCAATTAATTCACATGGGTATATTGGATAATAATTACTATTTGAATCTTATATTTCTGATCATAGACGATTGTATTTCTGTTTCGACACATCTTGGCCAACAAATAGTGGTGAATCCTTTAACAAATTTGATATTTTGTAAGAGTTGATCAATCCCTTTTTCCCAATAAAATAAAATTAAAACAACTCAACAGTGTTGGAATGTGTTCTATATGTCCTATGCGGTGCCAAACAGACATTATATGGATTCTTCACTCTTTTTTGGATATATATGAAAGCTAGCTAATAACATGGTTGATGATTAGTCTAATATTATGATTTAAATCTTGATTATGGAAACCAACGTTGATGCCCACAAAGAAATTATTTAGCTCAATCATATATAATTTAATTGGCTTCTTACCGAGTAAATTAAGAGCTAGCTGAGCTGACGACTTATTGATGACAATAATTAAAGATTCATCATGATCGAACTCTCTATCCTTTGTTACGCTAAAGTGGATTATTTTTTAAATAAAAAGAAATCAGCATTTGGGCACATGATTGAAGAAAGAGATGCTCATGTCATGCCTCATATAACAATTCTGGAAAATGTAAATGGAAAGTTAAGGTTGTAACTGGGAAAGTCAGTTTAGCGCATCTTTCTTGAATATTTTTTCATTAAACATGGGGTTGAAAGTTAGATCATGGTAATGATTAAATTCCCTCTAGACCAATATTTGGATTTGGTGAATAGTCAATATATAGTGACTCCCTAGAAAATGACATAAGGCGAAGCGACCCCCAGTTGAAACCTTCGTCTTCATTCTTTGTCTTTCTTCTTCCACCACCATCTTATTTTTTCATAATAATGCCATAGACAATAGTAGTAAATGCCCAAATGGTAATGATACTTTGAGAATTAATGATACCCCTAAACCCAAGAAATCAATACATGGAACCTGCAGCCTGCCTATATGTTCTCTCTGTATTGCATTTTGACCTAACCAGATAGGGGTTCCGTCCCAAGAGGCTTTTTGAAAAAGATGTAACATGTGAAGTCAAGATCCAAAATCAAGTCAAAAATTATATACTTCTACTAGAACTTAGTCTCCTCAGTAAGTATGTAGTTTCTGTACATAATCAACGTCAAGTTTTCCTCTTAATTTTTACTGTAATTGATTGATAGAAATGCGACGGTTTTGAACTCGATTATGAATCCTTAAGATCCCCAGCAGTCAGCAGATTTCAAGTGCACTATTTTGAAACCCAAATTATGTCGAAATGGTTTCAATAATAGAAAGGGAGTCAACTGAATAAAGCAAATTCATGTCCAAAATCGGGCTGGCAGACCATGTGGGGAATTACCCGAATTACCCTTTAATTAATTGTGGGAAGCACTATTTTCAGCATCTTCGATCAGATCATTTGATTATAAAAGAGGATAGGTAATGGAGTTACACATTATGAATCATTTGAAAATTTAAAAAGAAAAAAGAAACTCCACAGGGATGGATATCCGTATTGGGAATATATGTTGATGGAGAAGTCCAAATGAAAGAGAACCAAGTGAATGCTTGAGGTGGTTGATTAAACGCGTTGTAACATGCAATTTAGATTAAGATCAGAAATGGATCCGATTTGCTGTAATCAGCAAATCATTTGCCAGTCCATGGAGAGGGAACAAATATGGGGCACATACAACAGACCAGTTTCTCTGCTCCGGGTCTGTGCGGAACAGAGATTCGTGTTCTGTCAGGTGGTCTTATTTGCTGCATAGTGATTCATGTTGGTGTTAGATTAATTATGTTGCCTCGACTCTTTATTTTCATGAAAGTATCTATGTCCGATACATATCTAAGCAGCAAGTCCATGGATGTTAAAATGAACCATTGTGGAAAATATTGAACACATTATCCATACTCGCACTCTAAAGTGATCTCTTTAAGGTAAGGTAACAATAATCAACCAACATTCAATAGTTTCTCAAGTACAATCATTCATAAATGGCCGGTGATGCTCTTTTCTTTACAAAGATAATGGTCCTCTCCAGAGTCTTAATTGACACCCCCAAAGTAGAAGACTTTGTACTCTAAATCATACCTCTGCTGAATCCAACCGGTTTCTGTCATATTCCATGGCTTGAAGATTGTCGTCTGGTTTTCAGTAAAGTCGTCAAAAAACCAAATGTGTGGATGTCCATCTTCCTAATTCCTTATTAGATTAAATTTGACTTAATATAAAAAAGAGTCATCGAACTTATATAAAATTATCATTTTGACTCTTCAACTTTTATTTTTTGAAATTTTTTACCCTCGAACTTTTATTTCGTATATAATATAGCCCTTGATGCTGACGTGGCATAATGAAAAAATTTCACGTTTAAATTTATGGTTAGACCACATCAGCATCAAGAGTTATATTGTATACAAAATAAAAATTCGATGAACAAAAATTTTAAAATAAAAATTGAAGGGTCAAAATGATAATTTTATACAAGTTCAATGACTATTTTATGTTTTGAGCCTATTAAATTTGGAAAATTTAATGCCACTATTGATTTGACATCGTTCTTTTCTTAGCCTCTATGTTGAGTATAGAAAGTTTGAATGTTATTTCTATCACGTAGTTTCTTACCTGTCCACTTTATGCACATTTGAGATTCGAGTAGTTCTAAGGAACCAAAATTGTTGAATAAGGAGGCTTGATTTGATATCAATCATCCCATTATATTGTCGGCTAGGGAAGTAAAGAAGCAACGCCTTGAAAAATAATATTCTAAAGCAAGCAGAGTGAGAATATCAATGACAAAGAAAATTTTTTACATTTTATATAGTTCTATTTACATAAACTCAAAACCAGGTGTGAGACACGGATATGCAGAGACGGTGGACGAAAGGGGGCCATGGCCCCTCCTGGCTTCTTACATTTTAGTATATATGATGTAAAAAATTAAGTTTTGAGGAAAATATTTGTAAAAATTTAATAAATGGCTCCCCTTGAATTTTTATATATTTTTTACTTAAGTAATTTATACATTGGCTCCTTTAAGACTTTTATTTTTCACATTTGTTCTTATTGATTTTTTTACAATTTCTTATTTATATGATTTAAACTTAGATCTTTGGACTTTTGTATTTAACATTTGTTTCCATTGACTTTTTACAATATCTTATCTATATGATTTTTTTTTGGTAGAAAAGACATAGAAGTTAAACCATAATATGCGACTCAGTCCCTACAGCCGATAAGGTCCGCAAATTACTGGAGGTATTACCATTTACCTCATACTGATCATTACAAACAAAATTGCCAAAAGGCGACTTATCAGAGATGTATCTAGTATAACAAACTCCAATATTGTCAGCCAAAAGTTAGAGTTGAAGCCAAGGAGGAGTAGTATTAAACAGTAGGAAGTCCTCCTGTTGCTTGGTTGCCATCTTTGCCAAGATGTCCGCACACTGGTTCATCTCCCTTGGAATGTGCAAAATTGCTTGAGCTCCCAGCGTCCTCATCAACCACCTGCAATCATTTAAGAGATTGGAGTAAGTATGAGCATCATCAAAACTAGTCTCTAATAGATGTATGGCTGTAGAGGAATCGCATTCCACCACGATTTTATTGTGGAGGTTAAGATGGATGGCTTGTTGTAAACCATCTCTTAACGCCCACAATTCCGCAGCAAGATTGGTGGTATAGCCAATCTTATCTATATGATTTAAACTTTCATCTTTAAGTTTTTCCATTTTACATTCGTAATTTGCACCCCTCTAAGAAAAATTCCTAGCTTCGTCCCTAGCTAGGGGTATGTATGTGTGGGACTCAAAGACATTATACCTTTGTTAGCTTTTTACATTTTAATTTTGAAAATGGAAACTTCATATTCTTATGAATAATGAAAAAGTATCGAACATGATCCACTAAAATATATTGAAAAGTCTATAGGCTTTTGTTCATTGCATCTATCAAGCTTTTCTTTCTCAATGCCTATTTGTCGGGATTCTTTGCCAAAAAGTTGGTGAGGAATGACAAAAGAAAGCACTCCAGTTTCATGGAGAATCTTTAATCATTCTGCATAGATAATGCCACTTTAAAAATTACAGACATAGAGTAAATGAGTTATGGCATTGCCTGCAGTCTCCATATTGGGAGATGTGTCTCGGCAGATGAAAACAAGTAGAAAGAGAACACAGAGTTTGGGAGTTGAAAGAGGCAGAAGAGAGAGCTATTGGTCCAAGAAAGAAGCAGTATGTGGATGAAATTGATCTCTCTGCTAGAAGAAAAAAAGGATCGAAGAAAAGATAGAAGAAAGGGGAGGACATTGCACGAATAAAACATGGGAAACTTTCGCATGGTAATGAAATTTCTCTATCTCATCATTATCAACTACTTTAGCCGGCCATTCCACTTAGAACTTTTGTTTGTTTCTCTTTGCCTAATCTTTTGTCTCCAAAAATCAAAATATTCCTTCTATACTCAGCATTGTTATTGCTTCTTTTTTCAGTTCTCTCAAGTCAGACTCTCTCCTGTTGTTTTTCACTTTTTCTTAGATCTTGTGGCATTTCAAAATCTATCAGAACCCGAAGTAGTGATTGTGGGTAAAGTTGCTGCCTGTTCTTTCCATTTCACAAATGTGGCTGCAACTGCAAAGAGATCCTAATTAATTTTCCGGACCCATGCCGCATCTTACAGTACCAATTACAGATATCGGATATCTTTTCTCCTGCTAACGAAATGATAGTTTACTTCCATCTTTCAAAATCAAGCTTACTGATGTTGCACTTCCATTAATGTGTAAAACGAATTTAAGATCTCATTTCACAAATTTGCTTGAACCCAAATTTTCCTCCAAGTAGCAAGACGAAGTTGGAAGGGGAAGAAGGGCATAAAGCAAGATAATTAATGAGTACAAATTGATGAGAAGAATTACAATAACTTAAGCTGATATATGAGGAAATCAAGATGAGATCAAAGTGGATTTGAATCCTAAATTTAAAAGTTCATTACTTCTTATACATGCGAGATTTTGACATGCAATGCATCTTTTTTGCTTGGGATTTACATTATACATGGAGAAAAATGCCTACATGATAATAATATCAAAAGGGAAAGAGGAACTCCTTTTCCTTCCTCACACTTTTCTCTTTCCTTTTTCCATCTCTCTTATCTCTTACTTTGTGCGCGCACACATACATACATATATATAACAGTGTCAAATAGTATTGGCAATGTAAGAATATCTTTGTTTTAATTTCGAAACGTGTAATGTAAACCGTTTAGAGTGGGTTCAATGTATCAAACTACATTAGATTAATACGACATTTTTCAATTAATGCTTTTCGTAATTCATAATCTGTTTTGATTGAGGAAGCTATAAGGATTTCACACCTTAATTAATAATTATGATTATTATGTGGATCAAATTAATCTTTCCCTTTCATGATCGGATATGTGCATGATCATGAAAATCAACCATAAAAAAGGTTCTTATAGCTTATAATTATGGATATTGCGATTGGAACAAGGTTGATACATTGATAAAGTGCTGAAAAGATCAGCTAGCTTTTCAGCTAATTCTCTGAAAATTAGAAGAAAGAGACAGAATGAAGATCAGAGGGAGGCATGCAGGATTGCTGCAAGGGTCACAACGTGGTTGACTTCTCTTCCAATAATTGAAGAGGAAGTGGACTTTGAAATGGATTTGAATATGACTATAAGTTCAAGTGCTTCTTTCTTTTTCCTCTCATTGGTTTAGAAAAAGAGAAAGGATTGGAATGGCCAGGTTTCAAAAAATTCTCGGAAAGATGGAAACCTCTGCTCTCTAGGACTCATGAATAGCTCCTAAGATTGTGCAATAACACATAAAAAGTTTCAATTTGAGTTGATTCAGTAATTTTTCATGACCACAATTCCATTCAGGGCCAATATCATTGAGATCATTAACATAGCACATAGGCCAGCCAAACCCATTGCTGATGAAGTGACAAGCTTTCAAAAGGGTCTATACATATTACATCAATACTTTCTCTTCATTTATGCTGAATCAGCTAATTAATCTAAATGATAGAGAACTTATTAGAATCCAAAATAAGCAAAAAAAGCGAAAAGGCCGAGAGAGAGTCAGCTAAAAAGAGATCTTAAAGTTCTTTTGGTTATGAAGCTTATAGTATTTTGTATAAGCCAAAAAGCAACAGAAGTTAACGTCGTTGATGAGAACCTCAGCATAAAAGTTTTCGCGTTTGGGCTGGGGCGAGGTTTCGCTTTGAATTTAAGCCAATGGGGGGCGAATTGTTGTGTTGTAGGGAGAGGTAGAGATTAGAGTACTTCATCTACACACATACATCATATTAACGTCCGAGTTAATTCCTTTTTGGGAAGGAAACTTTCTTCTTCCTTTTCAATTTCAACTCTTTTTCTATTTCTAGTTGTTGGAACGATTGCCCACAACCACAAGCCTCAAATCAAATGGCAGTGGCACACGTCTTGTGTACTAAGGGTTTACTGTCAAGTCTTTTCATTGGTCACATTAACACATCTTAAAAATTATTCATATCAGTATGTTTTAGATGTCATGATTTTTTTTTTGGTCCGAAAGAAGAGTTTCACTTCATTAGTCAAGAAAACAGGGCTATTACAGAATAAAGTCTGGGTATCGACCCCTATATTACAAATATCATTAAAACTAATAGAGTTCCTTCTATAACAGACTCTAGGGAAAGAGATTCCCATTCTATCAGCCATAAAAGCATTCAAAATACAAGCAGGAGGAACACAAAAAGTAATAAACGAATCCTCTATGCCAATGCTTTGCCAATGCTTTCTTTCGCTAGCAGGTCAGCGCAAGATTTACCTTCCCTAAGCGTATGTTGTAACATTCTGATATTCAATTAGTCTATAAGGTACCTGCAATCATCCAAAAGAGTAATAAGTTCATGTTTTGATTCAAAGCAATTATGAATAAGTTCAATGACAACTTTACAATCAGTTTCAACAATAATATTGTCGAATTTTTTTTCCACAGTTAACTTAAGGCCATCTCGAATTGCCCATAGTTCAGCACACAGGCTTGTAGCTTGTCCTATATTCCTCTGGAAGCCTAGAACGAAGTTGTCTGTTTCATCTCTGAAAAGACCTGCTCCTCCGACAGATCCTGGGTTTGTTTGGGCTAAACAGTCAGTGTTAAGTTTTAGCCAACTATTGGGTGGGGGAGTCCATCTAACATCCAAAGTTCCCACATTGGTTTTCTTGTTCTAATTTGGGATATTAGCAAAGAATTCTGCTGCTTGCTCTTTAATGTTCTTGACTCTGTGGCTCACATGTTGCTGTTGTTTGCCAAAGACGATATCATTTCTATTAATCCAAATGTTCCATAAAGTAATGGGGAACATGACTCTCCAAGGAATGCTGAGAGAAGAAGGCTGATTGTTGGAACAGTTGAATCTAAACCACTCCTCGAAGCCAAATTGAAACAAATTGCTAATGTTTGAATTAGGGTGAAGAGCTCTCCAAACTTGAATAGCAAACCTACATTTTCTAAACAGATGATCCATGGTCTCTTCTTCAACTCTACAGTGTGGACAATAGCTGATATCTGTTATACCTCTTTGCACAAGAAGATCTCTGGTGATAATTTTCTGCCGGGATAGTAGCCACATAAAGTTTCTAATCTTTGGTTTGGTTGGGCATTTCCATAACCAATCTCTTTTCTTGCTGTCCTGTTTTTTAAGGCCCTTAGCAATCCTATCAGCATCCCTTAGGCTAAACTCACTATCAGAACTGTAGTTCCAAGCATCCCTTAGATGTCATGATTTGATTCGTTGGATAAAAATATTTTTGTGGTCGGAAAAGAGGGCTGCATTCATAAATTAAGAAGTTCTAAAAGATACAATTTCAGCTTCATCATAATGAACTTTTCCAAGAATAAAGATTCGTTCAATAAAGGATTTTCTTTGATTTGAAAACACAATCTGAGAACTCCAATAAATGGGCCTTTAAAGCACTTCGTTCTCAAGTAGACACCCAAGGTCTTCACAGAGACATTTTCCAGAATATTGTGGACCGTAATAATGGGGCCTAAAGATCGAATCGATTCCTTTAAGATCCCTTTGGTAAGAAATAACAAAAAGGAAAGGAAAAAATTTTTTTAATTTAATAATTGAGTTATAAAATGGGATGTATAATTATAAATTATAACTATTAAAATAAATAAATTTCTTTCGTTATTCATTTCCTTCATTCTTATCAAACGAACCCTTAATTCTACCTTTGGTTTGGAAAGATCCACAGACTTGCAGCCCAGGTTCAAAACTTAGAGCCATGCTGCTTAGCAGAAATGACCCACAAAACATGAAGCCTTTGGCCCACCCATCTCTTCCCTTCAATTTTGCTTTGTAGCCCAAAACGGTATAGTTTCGGATGTTTCTTGGGCTGCTATATAAACCCATTGTCTACTTGAAAGAATTGCTAGATTAATTATCTTCTTCTACGGACATATTAGGGTTGTTCAAGAGAATCGAAAAAACTGATAACCAATAACTATGTTATTTTAGATTATTTATATGAAAATCGAATGAATCAAATAGAATCCGAGTGAATCGAATGAGTTAAAATTTTAAAAAATTCTTGATTTTATTGGCCTAAAATTAAAAAATCTAAAATTTTTATAATCTTATTTGGGCTTTTGTAAAAGAAAAAAATCAAAAATTAAATGGATTTCAACTACCCGAAAACTCTAAAAAAATCTGAACTGAACCGGACCGAGACGTTAGGGTATTAAAACCTTAATATCCGAACCGAACCGTTTACATCTCCAGGACATACTACTAGTTGAGTTATACACGTATATAACGTAGACATACGCGTATATATACACATTGTTTTAAATCAAAATCAGTTAGTTCCACTGACACAAATATTGTTGTCGACAAAACCAATTATTGACCAACTCCATCCATCAATGGCTTAATATATCTCCAAACAGAAAATTAGACAAATTTCCACTTCAAAAGAGGGAATATTAGCAAATTTTGAAAACAGGACAGTACAGCAAATGAGAACTGCATTATTCGATTGTTCAAGTGCAAAAGAAGTAAACATTTATGGTAGTGTCAGATGAAGTTAGAGAGAGATACTGGAAATCCTGGTCTTCGAAACTTATTAATCAAATTAAATTAAATTAAATACATTAATGATCAGGTAATAAATCACACCTTCAATCTCTATTGACGATTTCCTCACTAAATCAGTAAACTGAGCCCTGCAATTGTTTGGGGTCAGTTTCCTTTATGTTTGCCAAAAGGAAGACATTCAACGAACTGATCATGTTCAAAACATCTCAATCAAAGAAGGAAAACATCTCTACACAGGGAACGGGAGGGTTCAAACATGTCATGTCATCATGGCAGCTTCTACATCAATAATAGATCATGTCAGTTTCTTTAGCTTCCTTCTCCCACCATTTGAAGCTTGCCCTATTTATTAGATGTATATCTGCATACTTTTCTCAGTTGAGTTGAGTCACGGCCGTTTTGGTTCCAATGGTAAGGGAGATGTGCTATTAGTTCCTGTCTCCGTGAGGCTGCAGCCATGAGAAATCAATAAAAATAATACCATGTAAAAGAAGCTTAACTTATATGCATTAATGCTTTGTATTTGGAATTTGGACTTGTTTCAGAAATATTTTCTTTTGTTGTTATCCCGTACTCACATCATATGCAACAAGGGATCTGCAGTAGTTTGTGTTTGTGAGTACTGTACTTGAGGATCCACACTCACTGTCTTTGAGTGATACTGCTGATCTATCGAGTTTGATTGACCAAGGGTACTGGTAGTTGTGAGCAGTGGCTCCAACGTGTGAAGATGAACGCTGCATTCTTACCGCCCTTGGGACATTTCTACCTTCCATCGATGCCTTCCGTCTGCTTGGTTGCCTCTCAAAAGAATCCGGCCTTGATTTTGGTGCACTCTGTGATCTGACTTTGGCTCTTGAAGATTCTGTGTTAGCCATGTAATTGCGAAATAGGGGGTAGTCATATGACACGGACTCTGCATATTCGGGCCTTGGAAATGCGAAAGGAAGTTTTGATGCTTCAGGTTTGGAGATAGCAGAATGGTATTGGGGGCTGCTTTGTGCTGTGCTGAAAGAATAGTCCTCAAAATGACCGCTGCAGGCTCTGGGGCTCATGTCAGTCAAAGCTGATGGTACTGGAGATACCTGATAACTGTCTTGCTTCGAGTATGCACGGTTGTTTGAGGAATAATGAGTTGAGAATCGGTGTTCCACTATTCGTTCTGCTCGTGGATGGTGTGAATAGCTATTCCTACTCTTCAAATTTCCCTTTGAGTCACCAAGATCCATCTCTACGATCTTGATGTTTTCTTCCATACCTCTGTCAATCTCCTACATGAAACAAAAACCAAATTGCAAATCAATTGTATAAGAATCGCAAACGGTCGTCTGATAGATCAAATATAAATATTCCTCTGCTCTTTCTCTTTTTAGACTCGAAATATTTCTCCAGGAAGAAACAGTAATAGACTTTTTGCTTGTGTTCTAATTTTGACATATTCTACTAATTATGTAATATCAATCGGACTGCTCTTTCAAAGTTTAAATTGATGAAATTCCTGGTATGTTTGAAGGAGATGAAACATGTTCTTTATGAGATATTCAGATATTAGATGATTGCGAGAAACCTCCTTGTAAGGCAAAGTTAGGGATCATGAATAGAACATTGTGGTGGTTGAAGGAATTGAAACTTACATGATAGGCTTGCCTGAACTTGTGATCTGGTGTTGACCTTCTGTGGGGTGATTGTCTCTGGCTAGCAGGCTTTGAATCTTCAACCATTCGGATCCTCTGAGCTCGAGCTCTGGCTTGTGCTGTTATTAAAGCTTGCATGCACCTCAGGGTAGCTGTGGCCTGTTTTCTCACCAGGTGACCCCTTACCAGCGCCTGCAACTTTACTAGTCCTTTTAATGCATTCAGAGCTTTTCTAGCCTGTTATAAGACCAATGAAACAACAATTTCCAAATCTCATATCTCAGGATATTTGCCCTGTTAAGTTGAAAATGGATACATTAGCTACCAAAACTATACGTGGGACATTTCAGAAGTTGCATACCAAATATGATCGAAAGACAGATTGAATTTTTATGGCAGCGGCCACTTCAACAGCGCTGGCTTTCTCATTGGCAGCAGCAGTTAACCGGATCACAGCCGCTGCAGCCTGTGCAGCTGCCACAGCAGCATCAGCAGCAGCCGCTGTAGCCGCCGCCACAGCCATGGCATGCTTCTTATTTTCATCCTCATTGTTCAAGGAGGCCTCCAATGCAGGTGGTGGAGTACTGGCAACTTGTTCTGCAGAATTCAAGTCCTTCGTAGAAGTTTCTGTAGCAGATGATCTCCGAAAACTCCATCTCCTTTTCTCTTTAGGAGTTGTCGGCGGAATTGAAATTGGGGTCGATGGATTCTCGGGGACAACTGAAGAATTCTGATTGCTACTTGTGTATTTTGCCTTTTCTTTCTCCTTATCTTTCTTGCCTGTCAAGAAGCTTCTAAGCCATTTTCCAGCCTTCCCCATCCCTGTAAAACGTTTCTTCTAGTCCACCATTACATCAAAGAAGATCAGTGAAAGAAGATAGCAACAAGTGATATATAGATCTCCTAGGCCATATCCGATAAGTAGCTTTCAACATATAATGGACTTTCTATCTTAAATTGCTCTTTCTATTTTACATTTTTTTTTGTCTCTTTTGACAGCCTAATCTTAATTTACTGCTGCATTATTCCTTCTGTACTGCAACTACCCAGTTCGGAGGGATGATTGGAATTTGGAAATGCTCATTAGGTAAAACGACGGAATAAAGAAGGAAAGGAGGAAGCTGCCTAGGTAAGCCACTTGCCATGCACCATCCAGGAAAGGTTAAACGTTTGAGATTCCTTACCTTTATTTAAAACTTCTCCGTCTACCATTTTACCCTTGCAGTTAAAAACTTTCAAATACGTTTATCAAGGGTGTTATGGTAACTATGTCACTTATAATGATAAACATGGGAATGGGACATCTCAGAAAGCCATGTGAAATTGGGTCGAGAACATGTAGAATCCGTGTAAAATACTCGTTTCAGGGTGGGAGAGTTAGAGCCTGGAAACCCCTTTGTGGGGGTTGTGGGATCCACACTGAGAAAAGAGTAAGAGTTTTGCTTGGATTTGCTAGTTGGATCAGCACATGCTTATTTTACATCCCAGCTCTTGAAGCATTCTCTTGTCTTTTGCATCAAGGTTTCTGCCATCAGTCCCCTCTGTCAAAATAACCTTGCTGATACCAAGACCCTGTAAGAAGTCATCTGGATCACCAGCTCTCTTTATCCTTCCCCCTTTCCAGAAAAGCTGTGGGTCCAAATAGATTTATTATGCCACTGCTGCAAAATGGAGACATTGGATTGTGATCCAAGAGGCTTCGATAAAACAGTTGTTGGGGAGACAAGAGTAGTTTGCAAATTACTGTCTTTTTTTGCTTGGAACATGAATTTTCCAACTGTAAGAGGACCACTAATAGGTGTAGAGTTTGATTGATTAGGGTAATTTTAATTGCGTTGTTTTGTTAGAGATAGTGGAAGCTCTTACCATAACAACATTAAAGCTGCTGTAAGAACATTAAATTAGCTTTCAGCATATCTCTCTGCACAACAGTAATAAACAGTTACCTACTAACCGTTGCTGTTCTCTTTTATGTGGTTCCCATCAATTTTGTACTTGATATATTTAAGTACATTTAGGTGTTTAAAGCTTAGGAGAATATCCTGAAAATTGCTGATTATTTCTAGTAATTTATAACACCACCATCCCCTTACCAAAGGAAATTAATCTAGCTTGAATATTTATTCTTTATAGATAAAATAGTTGAGCACCTATTTTTTTTTTCTCTTTAAAAAGCAATAATATAAAGATGCAATAATTAATGACATAAATTTTAGGAGTCAAAAATAGTAAGACATAGTACTGCAAAGCTGTTGAAGCTCTGGTGACTGGTATATGAGTACTGACAATAATGGGATTTGGACCCTTCTTAGCTATTGTACATGAGCAATTTGTCTCATTAATGAACAAATAATATATGATTTTTTTTAGATTGGAAGGATTAGTTGGCAATCACATGGTGTGTTATGTGATCCACCATTTTGACTAGCTGTGCCCTATCCAGGGAAACACTGTGGGATCTCTCAAACCCCTCATTCAATTATTTGAAGATCACAACCATATGGTTCTCTTCTTCTTCTTTCTCAATTCATTGCAAGTATAATTTCGAGATGCCCCACTTTAGAGGATAAAGATTTAGCAGTACCAAAAAAAAAAACAAAAATGGATAAAAATTTGGGTTTTTCTTTTTCTTTTTTTTTTTTTCTCTTTTTTGGGCTTGGGAGGTATGGGAGAAATAATCTGGTGAAAATCTATGAAATCGCAAATGTCCCAAAAATGTAATTAACCCCGACTGACTAATCTATTCATTATTCAGAGAAGATGTAAAACATGAGAGGCAGCAAAGGTATCTTATTATCCAAGATTCTGTCTCAATTTAATAAATTTATGAACAAAAACACAGTCTTAATCCGTTCAAAGACATTCTGTCAGGCAAGAAAAATATATTGCAACGTGGTCATGGAATCAAATTATTGAGAGTGTGTTATTGTCTTAATTATGCCATGAATTGTTCAGATACAGTGGAAGAAAGATAAAAATAGCAAATTAGTAGAGAATATGTATTATTAAAATGTGATTCTTGCATGCTTACAATATTGTTTGGTTCTCAATCACATGGAGAGATGTACTGAGAAAAGAAGAAAAACCGATGAAAAGATTTGAATATGCATGTGAAAGATTGCTTGATTGAAGATAGATACTCTCCTCTTTTTGTTTGTATTTGTACTTCTGTTACTCTCTAAGATGGTTCCTCTCATCTATCTTTTGGGCATTTTTGACAACAAAAAGAGATTTTCTCTATCTCACGACTAAGATTGATCAAGAACACGAGATTTGAACTTTGTTCTTTAGACAATGAATCATGCATCGACCATTAAACCAAAATTGGGTATTAACTAAATGTATTTGTAGCTTACTACCTTATAGGAGTAATTTGAGAAAAGGATGCTAAGTCTTGTACATTAAAAAAATGTGTAGATTCACATTCCCCACTTAAAAAGGATTAGTCACGGAATTAATAAATCTAAGAATACCCTGGATTAAATTAGGAAAATAAATATGTACATACCAAAGAATTTTAAATGAAAATAAAAAATCGGATTGAAATTAGTAATGGTCAAAGTCCAAAGGAAACCAAAGGCAAAGCTATATATGAAGTAATAGTTTGACTCCATTTATCTATTGTTCGAATGATAAGTTTTCTTTACAAAAATGCTGTCTTTATAACTTCTTACCATCCGTATTTCGTGCCTTGCTGTGTTCATGGACCACAAATCCATTTTAAAAATTGAATGTCTAGAAAATGGCGAAAATGTTTTTTTTTTCCTTTTCTAAGAGAAAATGTAGAGAGGTCAACATCTTGCACCAATCCTTGTTTTCCGATGTTGCTGGATCATGTCCGATATTATTACCTTCAAATGTCCACAATTCACTATCGAGGTGAATAATTATAACAGTTCCCAGAGCCAAAGCCATCTCCATTTAGAAAATTGAATTGATCCAATTATTTTTTTCACCTCGAATTAGCAAGTTTGTCCAATCCACAATCCTGTACTAACATGCAACAATAATTCTCTCCTTCCTCTTATTAATTGTCACACTCTCTAAAAAGAGTTAAATCCTTGATGAATTCTAGGTAACAGCATCAACATCAAAGTTTTGGACCATTTAGGTTACTACCTTGGGCTAACAACATGGAGCCATGAACAGAGACAAAGCACCAAACCTGACGTCGAAGTCCAAGTATCAGATGGCGATATTTTGCTTTCACCTCCCTATCTGATTGCATTTGCTGTCTATCAGCCTATCAAGCTGTCACCATCAAATCTCACTGTTTTGGTTCCAAACCAACGAAGCCTAAACAAGATTTCGCCTGCCCTGTAGGCCAGGACCCAGAATACAAAATCTGATGTGTCATGACTGAGATTGGCTTCATCAGTGGTTGCTTGCTCTGCACCCTGGCCCCTGCTCAATGTTCAGGCAAACATTAATAAAAATTGGTCCCAAAAATCTTTCATTTTCCTTTCAAGTTCCAATGGGGGAATTGCGCGCCCATCATCCATCACCAAACCGGAGTGAATTTACTTGAACATCTGGACAAAATCTATTCATAGAATATGCAACTGTTGGAAACTTGGAATGCGTGCCCATCAGTCTGCAAGGCTCAGTCCAGGGCTTTTGTGAGCCCAAAGAATGTATCCTCTTTTGTTGGGCCAACCAAAACACAACTAAACACCCTAGAGATTAGGGCCGTAGACCCCAAGCTACATTAATAAACGTACAGCTAATCAGCCGACTATGTCTGGGACTGAGTCCATCCATGGCTCTGGGCTACTATAATACGGTTGCTGTAAACCAAAAAGTTCATCTGGCCCGGTTACGCAAACCTGATGCCTTTTTCAGGTTATCAAAGTTCACATGCAAATGCATGAATCACCATGAAGATTGATTGATGAGGCTGCAACAGTAGCAGGGCAATAGTTCCTTGACTTTTTATGGATTGCGTGACTCATTTGTTAGCTAGATGTAATTAGTTGTTGAGTTTCCCATGCAGATACAGATAAGTAATGGGAAGTTGGGAACACATTAATAAGGATTGGAGAAAATTAAAGAGTGAGCCCAAATCTATGACAAAAGGGCTTTAATTGAGCTAGTTATAGCTTATAGGTAAGAGTTTCACCCACGTTTTAGATGCCATGTTTCCATAAGCCATACCTCCAAAACCAACCCAACGCCGAATGCCGTTTGATGAATGAAAGTTTCAGGCGTGAATTGTGAATCATGCACATGTCTTCAAGACTTATTCCTACTGTGCTCTTCTAGGTTTCGGCCGCCCAAAGTCATTTAGCCGACAGATATATAATTGAAGACCATTTTTTTGGTTGCGGGTGGGGATGACGGAATTAAAACTCTGGCTTTAGACGACCGCTAAGCCTTGAAGTGGAGGTCATAGTTGAACACTATTAAATAGTATCAGATATTCAAAGCATAATTTCTATATTCAAAGTTCAAACAAAACCATGATTCTATCATTTTCTTTTTATAAATGAAATTTCATAATAATTTTTTCCTTAACTAATGTGATATTAATATACTCGATAAATAGTTAGGTCAGAGGTTTGAATCGAACCTATACTTTTAAAGTAATTAACTTTTATAATTTTGGTCTAACGACCAAAGGAAGCCGGTTAAACTTCCTAATTAATATTATTTCTTCACTTTTGTAGTAAACGAAAAAGGATTTCACAATCTCATAAGATTGAATAGACTTTGGTAGATGGGGTTTTGGAAATTTGCATCTTCGATTATTCAAAGTCAGATTCTAATGTTACCATGAAGCAAAGTCTTTGCAATTGGACTAGAAGCTCAGGCAATTTCAAGCTCTTTTCCTCTTTTCTTCTCAAACAATCAAAACAACCTCAAAGAAAAGGTCAAAAGTAAACCTTACTCAAAGAAAAGGTTAAAATCATGGGATTCAACCTAAACAAAGAATCTTAAATTAATTAAAAATTAATACTGATTCGTTTTTTAATATAAAAAAAATACTAGTATTTTACTTATGAGTAGTATCTGATTTGAACGGCTATATTTGGCAACTCCTTCCTATTTTCCCACTAGTAAAAATGCAATTGGAAGGACCATTTTAACTTCGCACATACTAAAAACAAGCTTCGAACTTACCAACTGTCAACGACCCAGTATAGCCAAGCCGAACGCCACGTAAACCACTTTAACTTCCAACAATCAAAGCACCGCCCACTTATAGAGGAGAAGACTCCCCTATTTTTCAAACTCCTTTGCAGACTTCCACCTTCCTCTGACCTCTAGTTAACAAAAACGAAAACCCAATCTCACCCTTTGGTCTTCCTCTGTGTTTCGACCACTCGTTGCATGTTCTGGACATGGCTTCCCTTACAACCATTGCTTTTCTTGCAATCTTTCTTGTTCTGCATCTTAAGATTGCTAAAAGTGACTTTTTATCTCCACTTTTTTCTCCCGTCTTTGGTTGGTTGCTTTCCCTTTTAAGTCCTTTTGTCTTTTGCTTTTGGCTTACAAATTAGTGGCTTTGAAATCTTTGAGCTTTTTATTGAACTGGGTTTTTCTTGATTATGAATTTTTTTAAGAGTTTGTTTGGTTTTTCTTTTTCCTTGCTGCAGATGATGTATGCAAAGAAGTGGAATGTGGAAGAGGAAAGTGCAAGCCTTCTATAAATGGAACATTACCTTACTATGTTTGTGACTGTGATCGTGGTTGGAAACAAACTCGTGCTGACGATGATGATCATCTCAAGTTTCTCCCTTGCATTGTTCCCAACTGTAATTAATCTCTCTTCCCGTCTCTTTTAAAGGCCCATGTTCAATCATTTCAACCTTATCTCTTTCAATTCATACAACTAATCTGCTTTCAACTTCTTTCTTCATCGGTTATGGTTTGTAGATTTCTGCATCTATAATCAAACCATGAATGTTTGGTGACTTTCGCATTAACTTAACTTGGTGTTGGTATGTGAGGGAATCTTCATAGTTAATTAGTGTACTGTAGCTTTTTGGAAATTAGAAGTGGTCTTGGGGTTGTTGCGGGGAATTCTATTAGATTGGATGCAATCATTGATTAGCCCCCTGCTACACATGTGAAGGCGGTTAGGTTGTTGGTTTTTCACCTCTTTTTTAGTTTTTACTTCCTTTTATGGCTATGAAGAGTGGTAGCTTTAGTTTTGGACTAGATACCTTGTTAAGGAGAAAAAGCTAGATTTAGCTTTGATGAAAAATATTATGCGCACAAATAAAAGGAAGATGGAAAGTCGTTTTTTTTTAACTTAAGTTGGTGATGCATGCTAATCACACCCAAATCGTCTCAAGATTGTGTCATGGTTCAGAACTTTCTTGAACAAGGGGGTACTACCGGACACTTGTCACTATGTGGTGTTGATATCTGAGCTAAGTCAAAGATTGTAAACTTTAATCTTCTATTTAGGGAAAAGTTAGATTGCTTATCTAAAGATGTGATCAAATTAAAATTTTACATTTGTTAAATGAGAGTGGTCAAATTATTCCATGGTTTTGGATTTTGATGATGCTGTTAATTCTGTGTTTTTAGGTACGCTAAATTCTGCATGTGCAGAGCCTCCCTCCCCTGTGCAAGAAAAGGCAGCCAAAGAGAATGCGTCTATCTTTGATAGTAAGCTTTGTCCTCTTTAAGCTTTCTGTTTGGTCATCTGATATCCTGATCTTATTAATGCTACTGCACTCTGTCATGGTTTCACAGTCTGCCGATGGACTAATTGTGGAGGAGGATCGTGCAACAAGACATCACCCTTTACATATGATTGCAAATGTTCTGATGGTTATCTAAATCTTCTTAATGTCTCTGCCTTCCCATGCTACAGAGAATGTAAGAAATAGCTTAGAGAAAACTAGAGGTTACTGTAAAGCATAGGATCTTCTTCTTGTAATTCCAAATGAAAATTGCTAATTTAGTTTGAATTTGTCATTTAAAGGTGCAATTGGGCTGAATTGTGCTGACCTTGGGATCTCAGTGACAAATAAGTCTACTTCCACAACACCAACACCGTCTCAAAATGAGTTGAATCAAGGTAAAATCTGGCATAGAGATCTCTTTCTTTTTTCTGTTCCCAGAACAAAAACATCATCACGTAATCATGCTCTTAAAGCATAGATTAGAATGTATTTCTATTTCTTTGTTAAAGGATGTTAGTCAGGCATATCAATTCTGCATATTATTTGTAATTTTTTGAATGCATAAAGTGCATTAACAGTAATGAAACTGCCTTCTTTTTTTTCTCAGCCGGCTCGAAGCTAGAAGGTAATGTTCCGTGGGTGATAACATTGGCGTTCTTGCTGGCTGTGGTTGCTTGATTCGTATAGATGAAGTTGATGCTCAGGGTTTCTGGTTCACCATCTGGACAGGAAATAGGAATTCTAGCATCAAGCAGCAGCATGGATTGTTGTCCTAGGGCTATTATAGTTAGAATGTTATGTTGCTATATAAATTTTTCGTCTCATATCAATAAGTCTGCTGCTCTGCCATACAGTTTAGGAGGAATTAGTTCTTATAGCGAGTGCTTGCTTATGTTATAGGAGATTTTTGATGGAGTTCACTTATAGCTGCGGATGGACAGATATTTACAGGTTGTATAGAACGTTGTTCCCTTGATTATTGCATTAATTGATTCTGAGCTTGGTGTTGGTTTGTGTAATTTACTCCCTACTCGTAGTCTTCTTCTACTCTTGAACTCGTTCTATTATCAAGGTGGAATGGCTTTCACTGCGAGGAATCCTGAAATCCAGAATCCTGATGGTATCAGGACCTTTGTTGAGGCCCAAACTCCTCTGCAATCAAACATCAATCCTTGACCGTAGTGGGAGAAAACCCAATCTATTTTCAGCTTCAGGCCCAATTGAAGGACCTTTCTGGAAATCAGAAACTCGCTAACTAAACTTCTCTACCTTGCCTAATTTCATAAAATGGGAGAGAATGAGTTTTGAGACTTGAGGGCTGGTTGGCCTGAACTGCTTGAGTTTTGAGACTGAGGGCTGGTTGGCCTGAACTGCTTTTCTTATTTAGCTATTTTTGCTAGTTTGGACTAATTAAGCCCATAAGCTGAACTACAGATTAAGCTCCATTGGAGCGCAAGGCTCGGGTGTAATGCGACCATAGGCAATTAGTAAACAGAGAATATAAAATTATAAAGTAATAATTGATGTATACTCCTATTTTTGTTTTAAATAAGATCTCTGCTTTAAATCTTATATATAAAAAAATTATTATTAAAAAAATTTTACTGTCATAATAAATTAACTTTGCCTCAAATAGACTACCAAACTAACTAGAATAAAATTAAACTTAAATCATTAAACGGCCTGTGATGCAGAACAACAAAGTAGTATAGAAGGGTAAAAGGGGAATATACATATAAAAAGGAGTTCCTTTTTTTTGTACACAAATAAAAGGAAGGTAGTACTACTAAAATACTTAGGGGTGGGTGATTGATGGAGTAGCAATAAAAGCAGCTGAGAAACATCCCAATCTGTCATAAACAACCTCCAATTACTACACCCATGGGGAGCTCTGTGCGCAGCTTGTCATTCAACCAATCAATCTCTCATCAAATCCCTTCTTGTAAAGTTTATGCCTAAGAAAAAGGGTAGACGAAAGAAACAAAATCCCAAAACCATTCAATCATAGCCCTACGCCTATTTTCGACCCTATAACCCCACTTCTAGCCCAAAACCTGCCCCTTGCGTGGCGCGGGTGCCTAGCAAACAATACACTCGAAACTCTTTCTATCTACATCGGCGGCGTACAAGTCCCCACTTTTTCATAGCCCAAGTAACTCCACGGTCTCCACCTCTCTCCTCTTCAGGCTCTTCTACTTTACTTCGCCGAACCCACTGCAACATTTACTGCTACTAGTGCAGCTGGGTATACATTTTTACTCTGATTTGAACCATTTGTTTCACTTCTTCCTTTTTATTTTTGATATCCGTGTCTGAATTATTAGTGGACCTTACTGCCGATTCCTGTTTTTCTTTTCACTCAAAAGCGTTTTCTTCTTTGTTTCAAAGTTTTTCTTCATAGTGGTGGTGGTGCCTCCTCTTGCTTAGTGCCTCCCATGCAACTAAATGGCCCCCTTTGGTTTTTCTTCCAAATCCCACTTATTTTTTTGGTAATGCGTAAAAATTTTTCGCCTACCTCATTTGTTTTGTTCAACAAAACAAAATTTCTCTGAATGCCGACTATATCTATCAGTGAGGAGAAGTCCCAGGGGTTTAAATTTTGGTGTCATGTTCTTTGGAAATTGTGGCTACTGAAATGGCCAGTGGTCACCATCTCTCTCTCATGTATAGTATGTGATTTATATATATTATATATGATAAATATGGTGATGGTGACAGATGTGTCATTATTGTGATGGTGCTCTTACACCTAATTGCTGTCCTAATACTTAAAAATGTTTACTTAACCAAAATTATGTTTTGGCAACTAAATTTTATGAGCAAAATAATGAAACAACACTGTCTAGGGTTTATCCCCTTGTTTTAAAGGGTAAAATCCACTTTTGGGGTGGACAAGGAGAGTTGGTGAGCATGAGACTCAAACTTACTTTCTTGGCTATATCGATTTCTTACGAAGGTGTTAAATCATTGAAGCAAACCCTTTATTTTTCTTAATCATCATTGTTTGAATTGAATATGATTCACGTATATGTTGCTACAGGAAGAGAAAGAGAGGTTCCAATGAAAAAGGCAACAAAAAGTAAACGCTTTACCGTGATCTTATTATTTGCATGCAATCAAATTAATCATCAAGTAGAAGGCGTAATAAGTGGAAATTACATCAAATTTATTTAGGTTGGTTAAGTGTAATAATCATTGAAAAAGTAATTATATTATTATAATGAAAATTGCACGGTTTAAGTAGTGGGACTGGGGGGTGGCCTAGCTGATAGCTCCCACTATGAGTCTATGACTCACACCTTAATTCATTTAACGAACCATCTAACAAAGCTGGATACCAGCCGCTAATGGTTTAATCCTTATCTGCGGACAGCAGACGAGTCCTAAGTCCCCACATGGCCCCATAAGTTGAATTACCCATTCTTTGTTTCTCAATCCTCTTGGAATCAAGGCATCAGACCCTCCAAAGCCATGAACTTGAATAGGTTTCTGATGTATATACAAATACTGTTTTGTCTTATTTTGTATATATGTAGCCATGCATAAGTCTCTCTCTGTTCTTCCTAGGAAAAAATCAAGAGTAATTTGAGTGGAACGTACATATGATCTCTATTCAAAATCTTATCTTCGAAATTGTCCAAATCCAAGTTCAAGTTATCGAGACTTTGGTATAGTATAGGAAATGGTCTTGTTATGGCTATAAATGAAAACACAAGTCAGTAACTGTTTCAAATATTTGAAAAATCAACCGTTTTTCCTTTTCAATCATTTTTAGGTGGGGAATTATTGGGAAGACTTTGGCGAAAATGAATACTTTGGTCCACCTTAAAACGTATCTGTAAGAGATATGCATGAAATTAATGTATTACTATTTTCTGCAAAAACGAGTTTCACAGGGGAAAAATCAATGATTCATTAGTCATATATGACGTGTGAAGATTGCGATCTTCGGCCTCCAAGTCCACCCCGACAGCATCCAAATCAGATCTCTCTGACGTTGTTATGGGCCTTAATTAAGAATTGGACCACCTCTTTGTGGGCTAAAAAATTTAGGTTTTAGTTAGCTTGGGGCAAATGCGTATAATTACCGCATTGAATCAAAGGATCTGGAGTCATATTGAGCCATTTCATTGGTGTAAAATGAACATGGATGCTGACCAAAAATGAGAAGATATATGGTGCCCGTAATCAAAGATTCCACTGATATTGAAATTGAAATTAAGGAAGGTGTATTTTTGGGCAAGTGGGATCTTAAGGAGCAAGATGATATATTGGTTTCAGGCAGTCCAAAGAAGAAACAGTAGTAGGGTCTCGTTGTCATCCACAAAGAAAAGTTTTTCTACAAACATGGAATTCTGTGAAGCAACTTCAGTGGCTCTCATCACCCTCCTTGACCTTGGAAGTTGTTGGTGGGTTTTAATCTGCCCATTTAAATCCTCCCCCTCCTTTGCTTATCCTCTGTTATGGCACTGTCCCATCTCATCATATCCATTTGAATTCTTTACTGTATATATATATATGTATCTATTCCAAACCTCTGCATATGTTACTATTTTAATACTCCACATTAATTCCATAAGGCAACAGGCTCGTAATTGGTTAACAAATTATTTAATCAAATACCCATTGTTATAAAGTATGCAGCATAAAACATGAAAAAACATTTTCATAGAAGTCTATGAGCAGAGTCTTTATCCCTGGTTTTGTTTTATGAATGTCATGTCTGAAAGATGGCATGGATTTCGCCTAATTAGTAAATGTTTGGTGGAGACAGATAAGGAGAAAAAGGATAGATGAAGGTCATTTTTGGATCCAACCCCAAATGCCCCCAAGGTTGAAGAGTCCGAGTCATGGTTTAAACCGATGTTTAAAGCCGAATAGGGGTGTTATAGGTCTCCAAAGGAACACGTAGTATCGAGTCTTAATTATGACAATGAGATCCCTCTGTCCTACCCACACATACATACACTCCCCCAACTTTAATCCTTTTCTTATCACTTTATCTGTCCCTGTCTCTTGATATTTAATGAGAGCAACAACTGAAACCCCCCAAAAGAAAAGTGTTTTCTGCCAGATTTTCATGTACTAGCTTAACTTAATTCTTATATAGCCCATGGCTCCAATCATAAACACTATCATGTTTAATGAAGGTGTAGAAAAGGATAAAAGAGAAGCCAACAATAGTCTTTTTCTGTACAATCCTTATGAGTGTATACTGTATAGTGCCCATTTTTCGCCCATTTTTCGTTTGCTTTGTTTTTGTCAAGGGGGCCAAGTTGAATGATGAAGAAATGCTGCTGCAGTCGGCTTTGGGCTCAAAAGTTATAACAGAGGATAGAATTTCTTTTTTTTTTTGTTTTCCTTCGATTCCTTGGAATCTATTAATTTCTCTCTTGATTCTCATGATTGTTATTCTTCGGTGTAATGATAATGATTCCCTATTGTTGTTTCTTCTTTTGCCTAATGAATTTGCAGTAAAAGTAGGGCAAATGTAGAATTCACCATACACTGAATTAAGAAAACTCAGATATGAATGCAAATAGTAATTATATATTTGAGCAAAAAAGGGAGGAAAAAAAAATCTACTAACCATTGACAATCTTTTTGTGGATGAAAGGTGCTTGGATGAGCATATAAATGTAGCAAAACTTGGCCCATCTTCATTAAATTTTCAACATGACAAGCTAAGAAACATCCACCTTACGGATATGTGAATAGGAGAAATCAAAGGAATAGACACCATAAAAATTCTTTTCCGGTAGATGGTACCTATCAATTTTCTGCACATGCTGTTTTCATGAGAAGTCACTAAAGAACTTGAATGAAAGAAATGTGTCCCTGACCCTTTGTCTTTGATTTTGAATGGACCAAATTAGTTTTTGCATAAAAGGAGAAGCACCTGATTTATTGGATATACTTGTTGATGGCTGGCCTATTGCCTATTGGCCTCTGCCCCTCCCCTGCTTCAACATCGCCATTAATAATCGGTTGTCTAGGCATGTCAATGTCTCTGTTATACTCAAATCAACGCCTCTTCTAATGTCATTCTATCGAGATATAAACCCATTTCTTCATAGTAAAATTTCCTTATAGATCATTCAGATTAGATTCCATTATTAGCTTGGGTCACAATAGCCCAAAGCTATTTGAGTTTTCTCAATCAATATTTCCGTCTCTTTTGAATCAAGTACAAGCATCATAGTCCTTGTAGCTTTGTCTTTACTCTCTAGGGTACCAATTTTCAAGAAATGCTCCCACACCCGATGAGGTGAGACTTGAGAAAGCTCCACGGCACTTAGCTGAAATTGAGGTTTTTACTAAGGTTTCCTTTGTTTAAACTGTACTATGGGCTTCGAAGATCTTAATAGTGAGATCGGTAACCGTAGCTTAACTGTTGACTCATTGTACCTTACTTTTCTAGTAAAAAAAAAGTTACTTTTGATTATCCATATAAGATAATCTCATAGCAGCTCAAATTATCTTGTGTTAAATCTTTTACTGTGAAAAGTTCAAAACAATGTGTTTTTGGCACAGCACATAACAGAATTATCAAAGGAAGCCTAAGTTGAGTCATGAGTGAGTCGCTTGGTCTATAATGTTGATGGCGCACACAACTGATGATTGGTTTCAAATTGCCAATGCTAACAAGAATAATAAAAATATACGAACATCAAATAAATCATTGCCTCATAGATATGTACTTTACTACTTAATTATACACTTTTCTGCCTCTCACTTTCTCCCAGGACCATGAACTTGTTAGCTGACACAAACCTCAATAAACTTGCTTAATAAACTTGATTAACCTGAAAGTAAACTTAGCTTTTCTTTTTTGTTGGTTTTTATTGGTAAAAGAAAAGCTGTTCATCATTTGCATTAGAGAAGCACAAACATTCCCCATTTATTCAAACAATTCTACTCTCTCTAAGCCCACTTATTTGACCCTAGGTAGACACTTTCTGTGGTCTGTCTCACATTAAATTAATTAACACAACTGAAGTCAGAAGACGAAGATCAAAACAAAATCTTCGTAGGGTGATCGCATTGGAGTTTTTTATTGTTCTTAAGCTATAGTAGAATCCACCTACCAAAAATCTTAATGTAACTTTGCCTTTAGAATTTATAAATATCACATCATGGAATTCTGATTCTGAATTCTCATACAGAGTTTTTTTGATCGGAGTATGAAAACGTCACAAATTTATTTGTGAAAGCTACTCGAAGAAAAAGAAAGAAGCAGAAATAAGTGAGACAAAGAGTCATCCACTCATCCTGGTCTTCTCTCGAGTTCCTCGGATAAGAAACAGAATGTCAAAAGAGAAGATAAGAAAAAGCAACAAAAAATGTGGAAAAAGCAAAAGGCTGTTATTGTGTTTTAAAAACTCTCAATCCTTTTGGTCCCAAGATGAAATCAAAAGAGGGAGATGATGACGCAGCCAGGCACGCCTACACGCGCAACTTATCTGCCAAACGGGAGGGTGGGGGCTCCAGGTTCAGGAACCAGGCTCCTGCCTTCCTTCCTTGGCTAAGCCCTTTCAGACCCCAGCCCCAGAACCACAAACCCGGCCCCAAAAACCTGTATAACTCTACAGATTTTACTGCTAAAATAACCAAAAGTGGTCGCTGATTTCTGTCAGGTTTCTCTCTATACTTTTGTCTGTCTTGCGGAAAGAAAGCCAAGGGACAAGATCAGCTGAGTCCCCTGCAAATGTCCGGTCCTCTATTATTTTTTATGGTACTATTACGTGGCAGTTATCTCTTTTGAGATGTACTTGTTGGACCCACGCAGAGTCTAGGTGGGGCCTTGGAGCCCTACTTCGATTGAGAATATGAAGGAATGTGAGGCTCAAGATTCGCGGCCTCCTCGTTTGTTTGGGTCCCTTCCCCACTTGAACGAACTTGGACTGAAACAGTGAAGTAGCTAACCGAATCTTGTTACTCACTTACTTAGAGGTACCTTCCCTTGTCTTTTTACCATAAAAAGTGTTTCAAACTTTCAATTAAGAGAGTATTTTCTTTTATAGCTCTTATTTTAGGGCATATGAATCCGAATATCTTATGCCCTGAGGAAGAAATTTAAAATGATGGGGGATGAAAACTGATGAAAATGGATGAAATAGTGTTGCCACTGCGACCACAAGACCAATTGTTTCCCCTCTCGCGGCCAAACCCAAAGAAAAAGCTTGCAAACACCAACCGCAACCAGCTTAGTTGCGGTTTCTTGTCTTGCCTTGCTGGAGGCATGCAAAATCAGTAATTGAATCACATGATCCGTTGCGTGCAGCCCTGGCTTGATCTCACACATTTATCTTTGTGCATTTTGACAAGTGCATTCAATGCAGACGTTCTAGGTTTTAGGTCCTTAAAAGCCTCCGATGGGTTATTGCGAAAAAAACAGGGGAAGCCAGATGCCAACGAAGAGGACCGGTGCTGATGTAAATTGGTGACACTTCGACTCAATGGTCCTCGTCAAGTTTCGGTCCAAAAATTTCACGCTCGACATTTCTTTAATGTGCCAAAATCCAGCTGACAAGAGGACAAATGAATAACTTTTTCTAAGAATAAATATTACTACTTCAGGAAAAAATTCTTTCCAATTAAACTATAAGTTGCATAGATTTGATGGAATGTACTTATTGAGATGCTCGCATTCCCTTTCCCATGTCGGTGGATTTTCTATTGGTTCACAAGTGAAATCGGCCCTAAATTTTAATTCAGCATGACTTTCTTTCTTTGGTAAAAAAAAGAAGAAATTATAAACTAAGCAATTTTTTTTTCATATTAATAGAAGCTAAATGTATATGCTAGGGTTAATTTCAAATTACTCCTTGGTAAATTAATACTATCAATGTTTTTTGTAGTAAAGTTGCGATTTGCAAAATGCAAGGATTATCAAGATAAAAAAATTAATAGAAAATAACAAGAAAAGGAAGCCAAATACATTTAGAGTGTTAGCCAATTATATAGTTTGTTATCAAATGCAAATAATTGAAAAAAAAAAAAGGAAAAATTTTGAGGGTGTGGGGTGGGAATCTATTAATGGTGGCATAATATTTATGGTAGGACATATAAATATTGCATTGCCTTTATTTCTCTATGTGACCTTACCAGCTTCGATTGGTGGAACATCCGGCAATATGTGATAATATAACACAGTAACGAACACTGGTCCTTTCTTTTTTTCAGGTTCAGACTTCATACCATAAAAATTTATATGCATCAACAACAATTGAAGCCTGAAAATTAAATTACTTGTAACTAACCTAAAGAAAGAAAATAAAACGAAGACATATTAGAAAGTCATCGGGATTAAGAATTTAATATTATATCAACAGAGTATCTGAGGGAGAGATTTTGTTTGAATATGAGAAATCTCAAACTTCTTTTCTCCACCAAATTAAAGAAAATACTTGAAAAGAAAATTTTGAAACTTTTTTTTTTCCGAAGGAAGAAAATTTTGAAACTTAAATAGATTAGATATGAAATCTAAAATTTTTTCATGTAAAGAAATTTTCAAAGAAGCAAATAATAAAGAGGAAAGTACATGAAGCAGCAGATAAATGCAAGCCCAAAAGGACTAAAACTGAAAAAGTAATATGATTGATGTTAACCATTCATTTAATTGGCAGCTCAGGTGATGGGCTTTTTAGTTTAACCTCATTTCGCAGGCTATGTACTTCCTCTTATATTTATTTGACAATTTTTCATATTTCTTTGTATTTGTTTATTTACAGTTTTAATAAAGTATTAATTGTTTTTTAAATTTTTTTTACTTTTAATTTTTTTAGTTGGAGAGATATCTATTTAATATTAATAATAGACAAGAGGAGAGAGAAAATAATAAAGATAAATTTAAAAAATAAAGTAAAATTTATATAAAATTTTAAAATTAAATACTCTAAAAGATTTGATTATTATGATTCAATAAATAAAAACGGAAGGAAGTACTTCCCCATAATAATAATAATCTCCATATTATACTTTGAGAAAGGCCCATTTCATTAATTTCTTCCAGGTGAATACATATACAGAGCCTGATTCAGCCGCAGGGCAGGGGCCCCTCATGCCAGTATTTTCTATTTTGAATGTTTTTCATTTCATTTTTTTCTCTTTAGAATTCATATGATTGTTGTATTAAATTTCCCTGTTTTGTTTTGATAGTAAATTGTAGTACTAATAAAAGGAACTTCCTATCTCATAGTAGTATAAAATCTGCCTTTATTTTTCCTAGTAGTCTAACAGATATGTTGACTGGAGTGGGGATGAATTAGTTGGATTGGAACTTGACTTGACCTAATTGTTCAAAAGAAAAAATTCATCTGTCAAAATCTGTTTCAGATGAATGATTAAACAGAGATTTACTATTTTTGAGAATTTAAACATAATCAAGAAATTAAGGCTACGTTTGGTATGAGAAATAATTTTTTATTTTTATTTTCTAAAAAATACAAAGAAACTACTATGTAAGATATGTGTTGTGAGGGAAAATGTATATATGTTTTTGAAAATAAAAATGAAAATGGATCTAGAAATGAGATTAAAAAAAATTTGTTCTTAATGTTAGATCCATTTTTATTTTCTAAAACATACATACATTTCTATAAACTACACCTATCACATATGGTGATTTCTTTATATTTTTTAGAGAATGAAAATAGAAAATATTTTCATATACCAAACATAGCCTAATGCTCTTATTGATTCTTTCAGACAACTCATATTCAACTTAAAATCCATAAACCTTCTTTTAAAACTTATAAGATTGGGATGTGGGCATTGATAAAAAAAAAAAAAAACCCTCCAATCATACTACTTAACCACTTCCCCACTCTCAAGCCTAAAGGATGGGACTCCCATATTTTCTCAAAATCGAACGCCAATTGAGTTTGTGCATCCATTTTTATTTGTGGTAATATTCATATTTATTTTTGAATTTTTTCATAATTGAAATTATAATATTAAATTTTCAATTGTGATATTTTCACATTTAAACTTATTGAATCGGGGACAATATTAACTTTATTATTGTTATAGTCGTAATGTCTGTTGATGTGACATGATATTTACGTGAAATTTAAAAAATCCATATTAATGAACTTAACGACTTTTATTTACTATTATTTTGATTTGATAAGTTCAAAGATGAAATTATCACCATTAATAACCTAGGATGATAGTAATTGTTAATTCTTGATGGATTTAAGAACAAAAATAAATATTAAGTCATTTTTATTTAAACTATACTAATAAAGTAAGAAGGGTGTGGATAAAAAATGGATCACCTCGTTAATGGAAAGCTAACCAAGGACAGTAAGTACAAGAAACAAGAAAAAAACAGTATTGCTGCACAAATGCACATGGTGAATAGATAATTAGCCTACATATATATATATATATATATATAATGAAGAAAGGATAATTGAAAGGACAAATCCCTCGTAAATGTAGCAATTAACCAACATCATAATATCATGCAACAGTAATATAAATGTACCTTGTAGTACAATATAACAGTAATTATATAATTATGTTGCAGGCTTTGTATGCACCATGCTAAATTTCAAAAACCCAATCTCAGTAAACCGTTTCTCTACCAAAATGTAATGCAACATGATGTTTCTTATCTAATGATCCAGAGGTTGGGAAGTCACAAGGCCCGGTTCTTTTTTTTTTTGTTTTTTTTTTTGGTCAAAAGGTAATAACAAGGCCCGGTTCAGTCCGATTCTCCTTCGAACATCAATGAAAACAATTACCCCCAAAAAAAAAGTACTAATGCTTATTTAGTCCACAAAATTTAATAATTGGATAATAACAATGGATTTTTATCAAAGTTTCAAAATTATGTTTTAAATTTTAAATTTAAAAATGAGTAATTAATTTTTTTGTATTGATATTGATATATATATATATATGGAGTATTGTATTACTAAATGTTTTAACCATTAAAATGGAAATACAAGTAATAGCCTGTTGTGAACCTGAAGTTCTCACATCACTCGCACACGGGATTGTGTGCGTGCTTATAAGCAGGGTCTGAAGCCTTTATTTGTGGACGCGTTTTAAATCCGTGAGGTCCTGAAGTACCAAAACGGACAATATTCACAAACTGTTTATAACACGTTATCAGCACGATGCTCGCGATGGGAAGGTGTGTTGTGAACCTGAAGTTCCCACGTCGCTCGCACACGGGATTATGTGTCTGCTTATAAGCAGGGCCTGAAACCTTTACTTGTGGACGCGTTTTAAATCCGTGAGGTCCTGAAGTATCAAAGTGGACAATATCCACGAACTGTTTATAACATAGCCAATAAAATATCGAAAAGTGGCACAAAGAGGCTGAGAGATATACTGATTAAAACCAGCCGTTGGATTTAATTCCGTCACTGTACTCAGGTTATTAGTAGTTGATTGTCGAGCGCGTGAGAGCACCTCAATGTCCTTCAAGTATATATATACTATATTCATCACTTAAAACAAAAACAAAGCCCAACTTTCCAGTTTTATCCTTACCCGGTTACTCAAATTACTAAATTTAACCTCCCTCAATAAAAAGTGCAGCCATTTCCCTCAATACTGTCACCCTCTATAAGACTCAACTGTATCTGTTTTACTTCTCTCCCAGAACTTCACTTCAAATTAAAAAAAAAAATAACAAACAGAAAGAGGAAATAAGAAAATGGAGAAAGCCATCGTGGAACCGTGGAGGCCGGAACCGGTACCGGTGCCGTTCAGGCCACCGGAGACGCCACGTGAACCAATGGAGTTCTTGTCACGTTCATGGAGTGTTTCAGCTTTAGAGGTTTCAAGAGCTTTAGCTCCTCCATCTTCCCAAGCTGCTGGTTCTCATCAAATGTCTTTGAAAGGCTCTTCTAGCGGTAACGTTGTCATACACGAAGACGTGGTGGGTGAGCTCGAAGACAGTGGCATAGTTTCAGGCAACCCTTTCTCTTTTGCTTCTTCTGAAACTTCCCAGATGGTCATGGAAAGGATCATGTCACAGTCGGTAAGTGTGGAAAACAACCCCCACATATGTCAAGACAAAGAATTTCTTAAAAAAAGTGGTTTTTTTTTTTAAGGTTTTGTTTTAAGTTTAACGACGTTTTTTTTTTCCACTTTTGTTTTGTTGTTTCTAAATGGGTTTCTTTTTCAAAAAATATTTTTCTTTTTGGTTTTCAACGTCTGGATACTTTTCATTTTGTTTGTTTCGGATTCTTCCGTATCCTTCAAAACAAAAATTTTGTTTGCTTTGGTTTTTTTTAGGAACAGTTATGAACTTGTGCAATAATTCAATCATTCACTCCTTAAAGTTCCATTTTTTCAAGTAAATTCTCTTGCTAAAGCTTTTCTCTTTTTTCTCTCTGTTGTGTCCTTCGAATTTACCAGCAAGAGGTATCTCCAAGAACTTCAGGGAGGCTATCCCATAGCAGTGGACCGTTAACAGGAGGTGGTTCCTTAACAGATAGTCCTCCAGTTTCACCTTCAGATATTGATGATGTTAAGGTTTGGTTTATTTAACTCTGAACTCCCATTAGAAACTTGAACACATTCAATAATCTGGCAAAACCCCAAACAAAAAAAGGATTCGGGGAATCATTTCGTTTATTTGTTACTTTAAAGGAATCAAATTTGTAGGTATGTGTTTGTTGTTTTTGACAGTTTAAGGCAACAGCAAAGCACGGATTTGAGCTCCTGAGCCACTGACTCAGGAACATAAATCTCAGGCTTTCACTGTAACCAAAGCCTCTTTTATTTAACACACCCCCAGAGACAGAAAAGAAAGTGAGAGTGTATCATGTGTTTTTGCTTCACTGTCTTCTAGTATGTGAAATAAAAAAGAAAGGAAATTCGAATTTATTTTTACTTTGCTGGGAAGAAAGCTACTTCCTTTCACTGGAGTGATTCTGCTTTGTGTAGTAGTAGTACAAAATAAAATTTTGGATTACCAAAGTTGCCCTCATTTGTTTTTAGTTCCTGTCCCGAAATCTTCACCACCGTCCTTTTGGTAGGACTAGGAGTAGGTATGCGGGATGCGTTGGTCCCCAAAGGGATTCGTTGCCATTCACAAAATCGAAAAGCTTTCATTTAATGGTCTAATGGTTTAATTTAATGGACCCCCAGAAAAACTCGCCTTTCAATGGTGGTGGTTTATGGTTATAATCTTAATGGGCTTTTTCTTCCATCTTCGGTAGTATCCTTTAATGTTGAATTTTTTACTATGGATGAAAATAACCAATCGTTATTGTTTGATTAACGGATAAGAGTCCCAATTTAGAAAATGCACTCAAGGGAATGACCGATGCACGTTTACCTCTGCAGCAATTTTGCCGCGCCAATAATTCTCTCAACACGCAATGCCGTACAACCGCGGCAGTTGCGGCGGCCACCCCCTCTACAACTGCGGTGACAGGTGGAGGAAAGACGGTGGGACGATGGCTGAAGGATAGGAAGGAGAAGAAGAAGGAAGAAACGCGGGCTCAGAATGCTCAGCTACATGCTGCTATTTCTGTTGCTGGGGTTGCGGCGGCCGTGGCAGCTATCGCGGCGGCTACTGCTGCTTCCTCGAGTGCTGGAAAGGATGAGCATATGGCCAAGACGGATATGGCGGTGGCATCAGCTGCTACCCTTGTTGCTGCTCAATGTGTTGAGGCTGCAGAAGCCATGGGAGCCGAGCGTGAGCATTTGGCCTCCGTGATCAGCTCTGCAGTCAATGTACGGTCTGCCGGAGATATAATGACCTTGACTGCTGGGGCAGCAACAGGTATATATATAGATAATCCAACATTTTAGGGAAAAATTATTTTGTTCCATGCTTTTATCAGTTCATGTTTCAATTTTTTAATAAAATGTTTGAATAAATTTTGCTAAATTTGTTGGGACTTGGGGTGCCATGTTTAGCATTAAGAGGGGCAGCCACCCTGAAGGCAAGGGCACTGAAGGAGGTATGGAACATAGCCGCTGTTATTCCTGTGGATAAAGGTGGTAGCAATGGCAGCAATGGTAGCTCCAATGGCAGCTTTAGCGGGGAACTTGTTCCGGAAGACAATTTCTTGGGAATCTGCAGTAGGGAACTGCTTGCTAGAGGTTGTGAGCTTCTCAAGCGCACACGTAAAGGTAAATTTTCATTGAAATTGTAAATGGGATCATAATCTGAGGAGAAGAATTTTGTTTTGTGTTTCTGGTTTACTTTTAAGGTTCAACATTGGCTGATAATTTCGTTTATTGTAAGACATTATATGAGTACATGTTATTCGATTTTCCTTGCTTTATTTTTGTTAGTCATTTTAGTTTCAAATGGTAACAGGTTTGATTAAGTCATTAAGTCATTTGTTCTGATTGTTATTGCAGGTGATCTTCATTGGAAGATTGTCTCTGTTTATATTAACAGAATGAACCAGGTACGGCTCTAATTGTTCACAGCCTTTGTTTTTTTCATATTTTAATGAAGGATCAAATTGCTCAATTATTGGGGAATCGATTGATGCTTTAGATTATGTTATGAGTGAGAACCCTGAGAGGGTAAAAGGACCTGAACAAAAGTTAAAAATCTTAAAAAGCCTGATGGAGATAACATTGATCCGTTTGCATTCTTTTCTTCTTTGTTACATTCTTTAACTCTTTTTGAAACTTCTTTTTGTTCAGGTTATGTTGAAGATGAAGAGTAGACATGTTGCTGGGACCATCACAAAAAAGAAAAAGAGTAAGTGATTGCTTTTGTCTTTCTCTAATAATGTGAAACTACAGAAATGGATGTGTGGGTCTTTGTTCCATTTGGGGATTTGAGAAAGCTAGAGGCACTAAAGTAAAAGAAGATCAAAAGGGTTTGTCTTTAACCTTTAGTCTTTAATCTTACATTACTTTTTTTATTTTTCTTTTTCTCGGCAGATGTAGTCTTGGAGGTGATTAAAGATATGCCGGCATGGCCCGGCCGCCACTTGCTTGAGGGTGGAGAACACCGGAGATACTTTGGTTTGAAGACGGTAATGCGCGGCCTCGTGGAATTTGAGTGCAGGAATCAGAGAGAGTATGATATTTGGACTCAAGGTGTGTCAAGGCTGCTTTCCATTGCTGCTGAGAAGAACAGTAGGAACAGAATTTGAAGCTCTGGGGTACATTAGGAAAGAAAAATCCGGGGAAAAAGGGTATATACTTATTGGGGATATATAGGATCAGATGCCTCTTATGATTAAAAAAAAATAGAGTTTTGGAAAAGATTTAATGGGGCTGTGATTCTTGGGTTTCTATTGTAAAAAAAAAGTTGAAATTTAAAGAAAAAAAGCTATCCAAATGGGTTTGTGGGCTTTTATTCTTATTTTTGAACTGGAAAGAGTAAAGTGACTTGAAACAAAGGTAGTACCCAAAATCCATGTGATCCAAGTCTCTTGTTCTTTCACTATTCGGGAAAGAAAATTGTGAGTATCTTGGACTGGGGATGGTCAAAAAGAGAAGAAAGGAATCCCATTTTGATGAAGGAATAATATTGAAGATGACAAAAGACCCCCCTGATTCTATCTACTTTATTATTTCTTCATGTGAGCTGAGCTTTTTTGTTGTTTTAAATTACCCTTTAGCTCCTAGCTTTAGGTGCTGTATATTGGTGGTGGGACTGTGATTGTCTTGATTTGTAATCTTTCATTTTAATATATGATAATTTAGCTTGGACCAAAGTGAATCAACTGGTTGGTGGAAATTTTTTCTTTCTGATATCCTTTGTTTGTCAGAGGAATGTTTGAAATGCCAACAAATCTCTCACAAAACTGTTTTAGACTTTGGATGAATTAAGACTCAGATGATGGATTCACACTGTGTGATAATATTTTAATTAAATATTATAATTGTTTGTTTTGTTAATGACAAATTATTCTTTTTGGACTGTTGTGAGTTTAGGAATTTGGGTTGCTCCAATGAATAACCTGTGAAACTGTCTGGGGGACCAGACCACTGGTTGGTGTATTTTGCAAAGAATTTTTCAAAGTTAAGTTTGGCTCAGATGTGGACCATGCGGAAATTGTCTTGGATTCTCAATATCCCAACCAAAAAGGCTTTGCTTCTGATTAGGGAGGCTGAATCCAACGTTGCTCAGGAGGTTTCTATAAAAGAACAAGGAAAGTTCTTCACAGATTCTATATTAGAACAAAAAGGGAATGGCAATGAATATGGAAATAGGAAATCAAGCAAACAGAGAAAATCAAGCAACGGCTATATGTAACATTAAAGGGCAGAATATAAGCCTCAATTTCTGCTTTTTTACCGTTGCATGTATATACTTTTATTTGTATAATTCTTGTATAAATAGATGACGCACTCTCTTTCTTTTCTCACCTTGAGAGAGAAATTAGTTTCATATTCTTAAAACGTTTTTATGGTATCCGAGCTATTCGGTGAGAAATAGAAAGAGAGCTATTTTACACACTTACAATGGCTGTCTCCTCTTCCAAATCTTTTCCATACCCAGCCACTTTAAATGTTTCAAATTTTGTTTCTCTTCATCTTACGTCTGATAACTACTTACTTTGGAAAACACAAATGATGGCCTTAGTTGAGAGCCAAGAGATGCTAGGATTTATCAATGGGGAATATGAGATGCCTCACCCCACGGTGGTTACCAATGAGAAGGAGGCACCGAATCCAGCATATGCTCTTTGGAGACGGTCTGATCGTCTTCTTCGTGGTTGGATCACTGGTACCTTAACAAAAGAGGTACTTGGAATTGTTGTCGGACTTGAGTCGGCATCAGAAGTATGGAAGGCATTAGAAAATCACTTTGCTCAAAATTCTCAAGAAAGAGAGTTCCACTTGCTGCAGGAGATATCTATCATCCGCAAAGGAGATGATTCTCTAAATGAGTATATCAGACGTTTCAAAACTCTATGTGATGAACTCTCGGCAATTGGTAAGACCATACCTGACCAAAACAAAGTTTTTTGGTTTTTACAAGGTTTAGGATCAAATTATGATAATTTTGTAACCACCATGCTTAAACCCCCTGTACCAGCCTACAAAGATCTTATTCCTTTATTACAAAGTCATGAAGCACGTGTCCAACACCATGGTTTTTCAACTCCACAAATGGCTTTCATTGGTCAAAGAGCTTTTAAAAGTCAAAACTACAAAAAGAATTTTGGTCAGAATCAATTTAGCTCCAAAGGAAAAGGTTTTGTCCAAACTAGAATTAATAACAACTTTAATGCTGGTGGTCACAAGTTTAATCAAAGGAAAAATGAGTCCTTACCTACCGAGCATAAGAATAAAGTCAAAAGTGATATTTCTTGCCAAATCTGCAACAAACATGGTCATACTGCTCTTAAGTGCTTCAATCGTTTCAACCATGCATTCCAAGCTGATGATGCTCCACAAGCTTTGGCTGCTTTGGCTATTAACGAGTACAACAGTGCTGATTGGTTTGCGGACACAGGGGCTAATGCTCACATGACAGCTAATACTGGTAAGCTCGTAAACTTAAAACCTTATAATGGAGATGATGGTGTTATGGTAGGTGACGGTAAGAATTTAAGTATAACACATATTGGTGATTCACATGTCAAAACCAATATTGATACAATTCCTTTAAAAAATGTTCTTTTGGTGCCTCAAATAAAGAAAGATTTATTATATATTGGCCAACTTACTCAAGATTTACCATGTACTTTTGAATTTGATGACTGTGGTTTTCTTATCAGGGACCGATGCTCCAAAAGAGTAATGGCTAGCGGTAAAAGGAAGGAAGGTCTTTATGCACTAGAGAGCAAACATCTAGCTCTCTTTTCTAGTCGATTTAGAAAAATCAATAAAGAAGGATGGCACCAACGATTAGGACACCCCCAATATCGTATTGTTGATTTTCTTTATCAAAAGAAATTTATTGATTTTGACATAGACAAAAATGCTAGTGCAATTTGTGACAGTTGTCAAATGGGAAAAGCATGTCGTCTTCCGTTTCTTAAATCCTATGATGATTATTTTGAACCTTTTCAAAAAATTTCTTGTGATCTTTGGGGACCAGCACCTGTGAAATCCATTGATGGCTTTAGATATTATGTCATTTTTGTGGATAGTTTTACTAGATTTACTTGGTTTTATCCTATGAAAAAGAAATCTGATTTTTTAGAATGTTTCACTCATCTTTATAAATATATAGAATGTCAATTTGGTAAGAAAATCAAAATTTTCCAAACTGACGAAGGTGGAGAATTTTCTGGTAAAGACTTGTTACAACTTTTATCAAATTTGGGGATTCACCATCAATCTGCCTGTGCCAAAACTCCTGAACAAAATGGTATGGCTGAGCGTAAGCATAGGAATGTGACTGAATTAGGTTTAACAATGATGCTCCATGCAAAAATGCCCGCAAGATTCTGGCCTAATGCATTTTCAACTGCTGTTTTCTTAATAAATAGGTTGCCATCACCAAAGTTAGACATGGATTCTCCCTTTTTCAAATTATATGCAAAGCATCCTGACTATTCTTCACTTCGTACTTTTGGATGCAAATGTTTTCCATACCTTGCAGATTACAGGAAAAACAAATTAGAACCAAAGTCTCTTCCATGCATCTTTATAGGATATAGCATAAAGCATAAAGGTTACAAATGCTTTTCACCGACTACTGGAAGAATCTATGTTTCACGACACGTAGTGTTTGATGAAACATGCTTGCCTTTTCTCAATCCAAACTCTCTATATGACAACAAATTATTTGAGGGTGAAATTACGAATTATAAAGAATGGTTTGATTTAAATATGACTAATCTTTCTTCTACATCACGTGCAGGAAATGAACCAACTTCTAGCCTAAAGCCACCCATTGATCCAAGAAATTGTTCGGATGGAAGTGATCATAGTACAGCATGCAATGCTCTAACTTCATGTGGTCAAAATAATGGAACTTTGGTACCTATGCCACTTACCATTCTTCCCACTACACCTATACCTCAAAATGATGACACATGTGCTCCACTATTGACAAAAGACAATATGGCATCTTCAACGTTGCAAATAAATGGGGACCACCAAGAAACCATTAGTCCAACATTGTCACCAAATCAAGACATCAGCGCATTACCAGATCCACAAGACCGAGATGACACACAAAATGCTGTTAGAGAAATAAGTGATAATTTGGTATTACAAACTCATGGCGCAGACTCTGATTCTTCTCGAGCCCATCAAATGGTAACAAGATCAAAATTAGGCATTCATAAACCGAATCCGAAATATGCTTCTCTCCATCTTAAAGTTGCAGACTCACGCATTCCCATTGAGCCAAAAACGATTGCTTCAGCACTTAAACATTCAGGATGGAAAAATGCGATGCATGAGGAGTTAGTAGCACTTGCAGCAAATCAGACTTGGGAACTTGTCCCTCGCTCTCCAGATATGAATGTTATTGGGTCGAAATGGGTTTTCAAAACCAAACTCAAGGCTGATGGAAGCCTAGATAGATTGAAAGCTCGTCTCGTGGCTAAAGGATTTCACCAAGTTGATGGCCTTGATTTCCTTGAAATGTTTTCTCCTGTGGTTAGAAGCAGTACTATTCGCTTAGTCCTTACAGTTGCTGTCATCAAGCAATGGTCCATTCGCCAACTTGATGTGAAAAATGCATTTTTGCATGGTAATCTTTCCGAGCCAGTTTTTATGGAACAACCACCTGGGTTTATAGACAATGATCGTCCTTCACATGTTTGTTGGCTTCGTCGAGCACTTTATGGCCTGAAACAAGCACCTCGTGCTTGGTTTGATAGACTTAGCATCTTCCTACTTGATTTGGGATTTTATTGCAGTTCAGCCGATCCCTCCTTATTTGTGTTTCATAGTCACCATGGAACACTTCTTTTACTTGTCTACGTGGATGATATGATTCTCACTGGAAGCACCTCCGAGTTAATTCAATGGTGCCTTGATAGACTTGCACAAGAATTTGCTATCAAGGACCTTGGTTCCTTACACTATTTTCTTGGTGTTGAGGTTCACACTAATAAGTCAGGAATGGTTCTTTGTCAATCTAAGTATGCTCGTGACCTCCTTGAAAGAGCTCAAATGGTGGGATGCAAACCTATCTCCACCCCTATGGCACTAAAAACTAGATCTACTTCTTTGGATAATGTTGCCTATCCAAATCCAACCTTTTACCGTAGCATTGTTGGAGGCTTGCAATATTTGACCTTCACAAGACCTGACCTCTCATTTGCGGTTAATTATGTCTGTCAGTTTATGCATGCACCAACCATGGGCCATTTTCAATTGGTTAAACGTATATTGCGGTATGTTGGTGGGTCACTAGACTCTGGAATACATATTTCTAACCAAAGTACTTTAGACTTGTATGCTTTTTCAGATGCAGATTGGGCTGGTTGCCCATTAACTCGAAGATCAACAACAGGATTTTGCACATTTTTAGGAAGTAATATTATTTCATGGAGCTCTAGAAAGCAACCGACCGTAGCTAGATCAAGTGCGGAAGCAGAGTATCGCTCCATGGCTTCGACGGCTGCTGAACTAACATGGCTTACCAAACTTTTGTGCGATATAGGTGTATCACTTTCCACCCCTCCTATACTTCATTGTGATAACTTAAGTGCTCTTTATATGACTACTAATCCTGTTTTTCATTGCAGAACCAAGCATATTGAATTAGATTACCATTTTGTTAGGGAAAAAGTAGCTTTGGGAAATCTAATCACTCGTTTTGTTGACTCAGCCTCACAACTTGCGGACATATTCACAAAGCCACTATCTCGAGACACTTTCAAGCAGTTTTGTGTCAAACTCGGCTTCTACATCATATCTCAGCCTAGTTTGAGGGGGACTATAAAAGAACAAGGAAAGTTCTTCACAGATTCTATATTAGAACAAAAAGGGAATGGCAATGAATATGGAAATAGGAAATCAAGCAAACAGAGAAAATCAAGCAACGGCTATATGTAACATTAAAGGGCAGAATATAAGCCTCAATTTCTGCTTTTTTACCGTTGCATGTATATACTTTTATTTGTATAATTCTTGTATAAATAGATGACGCACTCTCTTTCTTTTCTCACCTTGAGAGAGAAATTAGTTTCATATTCTTAAAACGTTTTTAGTTTCGGTAATGGAATCGGGCTCTAAGCAGAGTCTGAAAAGTGAAAACATATTTGTTGGAGCCTGGAGATCTGGCTAACTCTCAAAAAGGTCCTCAATATGTACCCTTTGGGCTACTGGCTCACTAGGTAAAGTTTTATTCATTCAATTCCTTCAAATAAGCTTTGGCCAAAATTTAAGTAGCAAACATTGATTTGTAAATGCAAAACATGAGTACTGTGATCTATAATATTTATCCCCTCCAAGTATTGGATAGACTACAGAGAAGTAGGATGATAAGATGATAGAGTTCGGCTTCGGTCGAGGCATATTTGTCGTAGCTATCACTCTTGATCAGCTTATCAGTGCATTCTATAATACAACCAGAAAAGAAAACTGCCATAAGGGAGTAAATTTTCTTCCATGATAGCATTTCGCCAGGCAAAAAGAAGATCATCATCTGTTCAAATTGAAAAAAGAGTTCCCATTGAAGTCAGAAAGCTAGAAATTAGAAGAGAGGGAAATATCAAATATGAAAGGTATTTAATTCATGAAGTTTGGGAGGAAGTTCATAGAAGAGCACCAGAAAAGAAACTGGCACCAACCAATCGAGGGATTTAATAATAAGATTATTATAGCCCTTTTTGGTTGCCCAAAATACGGAGAAAGTAAGGATTCCAACCACAGTACTTGTCAGGATTACAGCCTCCCACAGATACCTCCCTGCAAAATTAAGATTATCCCAGTTATTTAGAGTTAAATATCACTTTATTTTTCATCTCTCATCCAATCATGGCGTCACAATAAAATTGACCCAAAATATTTATACTAAGGTACTAATACATGGATTTAGCTTTATTATTTTTGGTCATACCTCGATCAACAAAAACAAAATAAAGGATGGGTGTCAAGAGAATGAAGCGTGCAAATGCCCAGGATTTTTCTGCCTTGACGGAAATTGGCTTCATAACTGTTTAAATATAAACAAATAAAAGATCCCATTAATAGGAAATCATCAAAAAAAAAATCCAAAATATGAAATAAAGAAAAAAGTACGACCAACATATTCAGAGAAAATAAAAGCTTGAGATGGGTACTGGGATGGGGATGAGCCGATAAGTTACTAGCTTACCTATCGTGGTGGCAATAGCACAAAGAAGAAGATGTAACCATCTCAGAGGGAAAGCCGTGGCAGCGACGAAAATGGCGACGGATACAATGCCAACGCGGAGCAAATTCCTGCGGAGGGCGACGTAAAATCTTTTCATGGAAGCTACCCGATCGAGCTGGGGCTTTTGATCAGTCGTCTCTGGAGCAATTTCGTTGTTGGTAGCTTCGATTCCAACCTTCTCCATGGTTTCATTAGTCGTCAACACCAATAACAACAATCAGAAGATCAGAAATTTACAATATATAAGGGTATGGGCAGTGCTTTTTTCCTACTCCCAGTTATACCTAAACATCCTTACTTTTTACCTCGTGGTTAAGCACGAGCAATATTATTGGATTTGGAATGCCCAAAATTAATGAATTAGAAACTTCTTAGAATCAACGTGCATGCAACTTATAAATAATACATGTTATTAGCGCATTTATGAATTGATAAACTTGAAATCTATGATTCCATTCAATATTTTTTCTGAGAAGAAGTCGCAAGAGGAAGAGCCTAGGATTTTAAAGGGATTCTATAGACTGTTTGTCATGCATGACTTGGGCAAACTATTTGGGTCGAATTTTGCTTCTTTTAAGTGAAGCCAAGACCGTCGCCTTCCCGAGGTTCCGGTAATGGTAGAGTTGGGCTTCCAAGCAAGGCTGAAAAGACAATTGTTATCGGAGTCTCTGAGGAGCTGGCCAACTTATATCAGTAAGCTCCGGCCTCAAAGGTCCTCAATTTGTGCAATTTGGGCTGTTGAGTTGCTGAATAAGGAATGTTTTTATGCTTAATTTGAGGAAATTGGGCCGCTGAGTTCCATACTGTGGAAAGTTTAATCCAATTCAACTCGCTGTAGGCTTTGTTGATCCAATACAATCCCCGCGGCAAATCTGGCATGGATCGTACTTTTTGGTTTAGTTTATTCACCTTTTTGGATAATCAGGTAGAAACTAAATGCAACCAGCGGACTCTGAAAAGCGAATATGAGTCAAGAGAACTTATTGGCCCAGAAAGTAAATCGGGCTAGATAAGTGAACTCAAAGTTTAACCCAAATTTAGACCCAAAGTATAATCCTCAAAATATCTACCCGGCACCTGATGGATGTGAAAAAAAAGTGGTGCAGAAAGTCAATTTCCATAGGCGTGGCTATAAAGGGTGTCATACAATACAATACATGAAACTTTATCCCATTATTAATCCCATAGATTTATGACGAGGAGAAGTTAGGAAAGAACTAAAAATAGGAAGCAGAAGCAGGAGAGAGCAAAGAAATTAAAAAGTAAAAGGCAGACATGTCTGCACTCAGTCTCACTTCTGCTACAAATGTTTTTGGGTTTGGAAGCTACACCACCATGGTTCAAAAGGTGGACTCAGTTACCAGTTCACTGCCTGTTGCCCCTCCGAAGCCACTCCTGATTGCCACGCCTGCTGAAGCAGGGGAATTCCCAGTCCTCATTTTTCTCCATGGTTACCTTCTTTTCAACTATTTCTACTCTCAACTTCTCCAACATGTTGCTTCCCATGGATTCATTGTCATTGCTCCACAGGTAGGTAGCAGTAGGCCAAATCCTAATCTGCAGTTCCTTTTTGCCTTTTTGCCATGCATAGTTGCGGGAAGAAAATGGTGATTGTTTTAGTTTTCTCTTTTCTGCATGATTTATTGGTCTGCAACTGGCAAAGTAGCTCAAGCAATTTGACCGCCATGACCATGGCGGAATAGAAATTTTGATGCTGCTAGCTATGTATTATGCTTTAAACAGTCCATCGTTTTCTCCCACTTGGGAATTGTCATTGTTTACAGGTCGGTTTGCTGAATTATCTAACATTAGTACACTAGTGCCAGTCACCACCCGAACGGTCAATCTATACCGACACCTGTATATTATTTAACTTAACCAATAAGGCAGAAAAAGCAAGTGTGAAAAGCTTGGGATGTTTTTCTTTGCTCAAACTTCTAGTGATTGTGATGTGAATTTTGTCCTAACTCCTAAGAAAATGGAAATAATTATTATCTGATTGGAGTTGATGAGCCAGAGGGGTCCAGTCGTCCAGATATTTCGTCTAGTTCTTAATGATTTTTGTTTTTCTTACCATTCTTACCATTGATGTTGTTGTCTATCTTCCTTTTAACTGCTTGTGGATGAAAAATTGTTCTAAACAATTTTCGCTCATCTTGTCTGATACATAAGTGTATTCTGCTATTACTTCATGTTCTAGTTTCTAAGACCACAGAGGAAAGGGGTCTGCTATGAATATTATAAAGAAACAAAAACAAACACAAAATCAAGAATCGAACAAATTTTTAATCGGCTGCTGTTCGTTTTGGATCGTAACCCACTTCTTCTTTGCTCAACAGTTATATAATGTGGCTGGGCCAGATGCAACTGACGAGATTAAGTCCACGGCTGCAATAACCAATTGGCTATCTAAAGGAGTGCTCCAAGGCTTGCTTCCACCCAATGTTAAGCCAAATTTGAGCAAGCTTGCACTTGCCGGCCACAGCCGAGGAGGCAAAGTCGCTTTTGCACTAGCGCTAGAGAAAGCAATGACCACATTACAATTTTCAGCCTTAATCGGTGTAGACCCCGTTGATGGAATGGATAAAGGGAAACAAACGCCTCCCCCTGTACTAACCTATGTTCCTCATTCATTCAATCTTGATGATATGGCAGTGATGGTTATCGGTTCCGGCCTTGGCGAAGTAAAAAGAAATCCTTTGTTCCCTCCTTGTGCTCCCAAGGGAGTTAACCATGAAGATTTCTTTAAAGAGTGCAGGAAACCGGCTTGTTATTTTGTTGCGAAGGACTACGGTCATCTTGATATGTTGGATGATGATACTAAAGGGATCAGGGGACGTTCATCTTATTGTCTGTGCAAAAATGGGAAGGCTAGGGAGCCTATGAGGACGTTTGTTGGAGGAGTTGTTGTTGCCTTCATGAAAGCTTATCTAAATGGAGACCAGACTGACTTGATTGCTGTAAGAGATGGGCATCAAACTGCACCTGTGGAGCTTCAAACAGTGGAATTTCTAGTTTAAATTGCTTGCTGAAGGAATTAATTAACAGATGTAATCCGCATCAAGCTGCTTTAATAGAGATCAGGGTTAGCATTTATCACCAAACCAACTGCAGGATCCATTTTTATGATGCCAAACTTTGTGGCTAACTGCACCTTCTCTGGCGGTAGTTGTCTCAATGCCCGATAGGAAATAGGAAATTGGTTTGACAGGCTGAGGAATATACTTAGAAGAACATATATGAATGTGATATATTATCAGGAAGTTGTATTGTGATTCATCTCAATAGTCTACACAGTAAAACTCTACTGAGCCAGAATGTTACCTTTCCTTGCTTGTAATGAGAATGGTTGAGCTTGCCTTGCTCTCTTTCTTTTAACTAGTTTTAAACCCGTGCAATGCACGGGAAACATGTAAAGTTATTATAATTTTAGTATTTTAAAAAGTATTTTTAAATTAAATAAATATTAAAGTTTATCACAAAAATTAAAATATATGATGTAGTATCAATTATTCTTAAATGTTATGTTCTGTATTTAACAAAAGGTAAATTAATATTTAACACCAATACCTTTTCAGTCAACAGTAAATCGAATACTTAATCTATTATTAAAATGGTATATCGAATACTTTATCTACTTAATATATTATTGACATGGTATTATGTTATATTACGTCTATATAAAAATTAACTGAGATGATGATATATTTTTTAAATTTCAAAGTACTCAAATAGAAATTTCAAATGTTCTTACATAAATAAAAAGATCTAATTGTTTTAAAATTTCAAATGCTCCCAATGTTTCCATTTCAATCTCTTGTGCAATTTTCTTCATTGGTGATTCTTTAGAAGCTTGTTCTATAACCTATGTGTATTTGACTCTGCACTAATTTTTTTTCGCTTAGTAGCAAATTTAGGAGATTGTGATGACGAACTCTATGAATTTGGCTCTTCAATAACTTCTTTTCCTTTTGAAGCTTGTATTTTTATAATTGGGTTAATTGACTCTGATGTTTGAACTGAATTATTGGATAACAGAATAATCTGTAAAAGTATTAACATAATGAAAAAGATTAATTAGTACAGAATTTTCACAACCATATTTTTCACTTTGATAAACATAGACATATTTATCTCTTTCAAAAAATGTCATGTCTCAAATTTGAAAATATTCAAATTAAATTAATATTGAATGGAATAATACTACATGATCTATCAAGTTTCATACCACCAATTGACCCGTCAATTGTGACCAATAAACATGTCTAAAATTTAAAACTTACCCTCTTATGACTGTTGCTTTTTAAAATTTACGGATAACTTTTTGTATGTAGGCAAGTCAATTAGTATGACAAAATTTGATAAGTTAAAAACTTTTCTTATTTAATGAAGATTGATTTAATTTATTATTTTAATTTATGAAAAGAAACTATAGACTTATGACGTGGTCAAAAATAATATTATATATGTTATATATATTAACATATATAAAGAGTGAAGCCTGTATACATTTATTTGTTTAGAAGAATATCATTTCTACTATCTGAAAAATCAGTTGACATATACATTACCTAATAATATTATTAGGTAGAATTGGCCTACCACATCATTTGTAAGCCCTACTAATAAAATTATGCCAAATATGAAATTATGATACAATTATTAAAACTCTACCACAATTATATCTTAAACATTATGACTTATCCTTTAAATTATTTCTCTTTATAACGTAGAGCTAAGGTGTCAATATGGTGTGGAATATGCGAGAGATATATTTACTGTTCCACAAATTTCCTTCCCGTCCCTGAAATCCTAATTTTATGAAAATTTAATTGTCAAAGAATAGCTAACAAATTACTAAGTTGTTTTTTTTACTAAAATAAGGCCTACGCTTGAATTCAAATTCTATTTTAGTGAATTTTCTTTATTAAATTATCTAATAATTGTATTAGTTCAATGACTAATCTAAAGAAATATTAAGTAATCATTTATTCTAAGAAAATTTAATTGTGAAAGTATAGTATATCAAATTTAAAAGCTTTTTTTTTTTTTGCTAAATATAAGGTCTTTGTACCTTGAATTCAAAGTCATTAAATTAATTTTTTTTAAAATTTTAAGTTGACCAACTATTTGTAACAAAACATAAACCTTCATTTTTGTAAACATTAAATTTATATTAAAATGGAAACAAAATCATCTAATAATGGAGGAACAATAAGTAATTAGTTATTAATTGTAAACTTAATTGTCAAATAATAATATATCAAAATAAAAGCTAATTTTTTGGCTAAGGATTTTGGAAAAATATAGAGTTTTAATATGTTTTCTATCATAAGAGTTTGAAATAATGATGATTTTTGGTTGATTTGTATATTTTCAACCAAATATCAATTAGTATTAGTGAAACTGATCACTTACTAAAAACTAACTCAAATAACTTTAATTAGTATTAATCAAAATCAATTAATATTAATTAATTAAGCTTTCAATCAATTATAAAAATTTTCGAAATTCAATTAGTCTAAAGATGGAACCTAGGGAGATTATATGAACTAAAAAAGCCCATTTGTTAATTTTCAAGCAAATCTTTTATATTTTTTCGGTAATGCTACATGACCCCGTCTATATTTGTCTCGTCTCATATCCCGCTTGGTCTAACTTTATTTTTTTTTCTAAAATCCTACCACAACAACTTTATCAAAATTTAAAATTTACCCTTAATAATTACCCTTATTAAAAAGTGAGGGTAAATTTGGTAAAAAGTTAGGCTCAACTTTTGGTACTTAGAAAAGCCACATCGGATAAGACAGAGGCATGATGCAGTAGATAGGTCAAACAGTATTTTTTATATTATTTTATCATGCAATTAGTGTCTTTGTTTGATGTTTGATTTAATTTAATTAAATTTGATTTGATTCAATCAAAACATGCATATTAATGATGATTTTGTGTTAATTTGAATATTTTCAAACCAAAATCAATCAATATTAATGAAATTGATCGCTTACTAAAGCTAACTCAAATAACTTTAGTATTAATCAAAATCAATTAGCATTAATTAAGATTTCTATTAATGAAGAAAATTTTGAATGTTTAATTAGTCAAAAGATGAAATCAATGAAAATATTTAATGCAATTGTGCTGTTATAGTTTCAACTTAAATTTTGAATACTAATTAAGAAGCATTGTATACCTTAAATCACACTTATGTAATAAGTTTCAAAGTATATAAAGAATACTTTTGATGAGAAAGTGAGGAACCTAATTATTAAATTAATTTGTTTTGTATTCCAAATTAAACTCCAATTAAAAACAAAAGTAAAACAAACATTTTAGGAAAATTTTGACACTATTAATGTTAGTTTGAAAATATGAATCTTTTTTTACTCAAGTACCTTATTTGGAAACTAATACAAAAAATGATGATAGAGCTACAAATAATTAAGCTTTAATACTTACCTTGATTTAAGGAATAATAAGTTTGTTTTTTTTGTATTGATGCATTGTGTTTTAGGCGCCAGTATATTCTAGAAACAAAGAAAAAGCCCAAACATCTTTTTTTATATATATTTTCATATATAATATCTATTAAAATTTTCCTTAAAAAATGTATCTAATGATTTTTCTTATAAAATCAATTACAAATAATTGTAAACGAAGAATCTTTGTGTCTAAACTTTTGAGGTTTTGTAATATTCTAATTTTGTAATATATTTTTCATATAAAATAAATTTAATATCCTTTTGTTGCAAAATAAACTTGATATCAATAAAAAGAAGCCTCCATAATGGACAATTCTTCGAAAATATGGAATTCTTTTTGAAAATTTCATTGTTCTTCCAACACATGAAAAAATAAAATAAAATAAAATAATTACCTAATAAACAATGGCGATTTCTAAATGATATGTAAAAAATAAATTACATTTGGAGAAATAATTTCAACTACCTTTATAGAAAAGATGATTTTGATAAACCATTAGTTCTCAAAGATTCCATTGGTTTTGTAACACATAGACACAAAGCAAAATAAAGTAATTTAGTTAATATACTTACAATTGAAAAACACAAAAATATACCTGGAGAAATAATTTTAACAGAAAGTAAAATTAAACAATAATACAACTAACCTCTCAAATGAATAGGAAATAGAGAATAAGAAAAATGATTACCTTTATAAAAATAATATATTACTTTGAATAACCAAGCTTTATCCTCAAAAATTTCATTTGGCTTCCAAAAAAATAGAAAACATTATAAATTAAATAATGTATCTAATCATATAAATCAAAATGGTACCAACCTCAAATGTGTAAAAATGGAGGCTAAAAAAAATTTTCTAAAGAGTAGTCATCAACTAATTTGTGAGATATGAAGTTAGAGTTTCACTGTCTTATTTATAGTGGTGGTAAATAGTATATAAGGTAACAAATATTGTATAATTAGTGTTTTAATATTAATTAGTATGAATTTTCTCCTAAATTATGGGTAAGAAATTATTTATAATTTGAAATTGAAATTTGATAGTAATTAGTATTAATTTTCTTCAAATTTAAGGTTTCTAATAGTAATTAGTATTAATTTTTTCCAAATTTAATGTTAACAGATTTTTTAGAATTTGAAATTTGAAATTTGATTTTTAATTTTGAGAATTAGGAGGGATACATGGCATTCATAGACCTAAAACACTTATCAAATTTTTAGACCAAGCACATTTAATTTCTTTCTTTGTATTGAAAGGGCTTATTTATGATTAGAAATTAGAAATTTGATAGTAATTAGTGCAATTGTTTTCTAATAAAAACTAAGAAAAATGACATTATGAATAGTAATAAGCATTAATTTTCTCCAAATTTAAGGTTAACATATTTTTAGAATTTGAAATCTGAAATTTGATTTTTGAATTTTGGAAATTAAAAATGACACGTGGCATTAATAGACCTAGGACACTTGTCGAATTTATAAACCACATACATTTAATTTATTTCCTTTTTTTGAGAGGGGATTGTTTATATATATATATATATATATATAAGATTGGGTATTTTTTTTATTGAGTTTAAATTATATTAAAATCATTCTAAAATTCATTTTTTTTAGATTTGACGGATATAATTGACACTTATTACACTTATTTTAAAAGATGTCTATATTTTAAAAGTGTGTCCATTCTCATCAAATCAATTTTTTAATCCACCTTAACCATGATTAATTAAAAGAAAAATCAATCAAAATCCAATTATCATTCAAATTTGGGTCGTTTTAATTGGATGGCCATGGCCTGCTTCAATTCATTTCAATTTAACCCCCCCAAAAAAGGCATGCTCTCCTGATGACACTTTATTTTTTTATTATGTAATGTACTACAATTTTCAGCCTTTGATATACATTATTTTGGGTATCAAATATAAGAAAGGTAGGCTCTTAATGGGCCAGTAGGAGTAGGATCTCATGCAACCACTTCACTAATGATTATCAGCAAGTTGCATGATATTGGAAAGGGGAGGGCAAAAGACATGATTTTACAGAAGAGCAATTAGAGATTTAGAAATGGAAGGCCAAGAGGAAGAGAGAACATAAAATTCTTCATAATTTTCAAACACCGGTGGCCGGCGGCCGGCGGAGAAGGAGTGTCGCCGGATATTGGAAAGGGAGAAATAGAAAGAAGGATTGGAAAGAGGCAAGAGAGAGCGAAGGGTTTGTTTCTTTATTTTCGGATTAGTGGCTTACTGAATGAGTAAATGGGCTTAGTGTGGGTCGATTCATTGTTTGTGTTAAAAATATTTTATTAATTTACTGTAATGGAGTAAGCCCATTATCAGAATGCCTTGGCCCATGAGCATATAAGCTAAGGCCAACGCCAGTTAAAAAACATGATAATCTGACCTCTACCTCTTGGCCGGGTGGCCAAGAGGCTTGGGAGGTCACAAGGCAGGGGTTCGACCCCTGCCATCCCCATCCCCCCTCCCGGTCTTAGGACCACGTAATGTACCAAAAAAAAAAAAACATGATAATCTGCTGCCCAACGTCGTCCTCTAGTACAACGGCAGTTGAAAACCTGATAGCAGAGCCGTCACCCCTGCTCCACTTCTGCTCCGCAATATCAACAACTTTTCCACCTTCGCGGACGCGCCACCAGCGGCACTCATCACGCCGACTGCCTCCCTCTGTTAAGGTCTTTCTGTGTTCACGTTTTCAACTATCATAAGGGTACAGCAGGAAATTCCTTTCCTTTTCGCTGATAGTTTTAGTGAAATTTCTTGGGGAATTTTAAAGTTGGGCAACGGGGTTAGATATTTTCAGATTGCTATCATGACAAAGTTTAACAGAAATTAGTAAGGAAATTGAACTATTGCTAATTTCTTGTTGTTGAGGTGCATTGCGAGTGTTTGCTTATATTTTTCAAAGAGGAATGCTTAAGGAGTGAAAGTTGGAATCTGGAATGCTTAAGGAGTGAAAGTTGGAATCTTTACTTGTTTTGGTACATCTGATGTCTTTTAGAGAAATTCTCAAAATTCCAAGGTAACCCTTTTCTTTTATAGGATTAGAGCATGAAGCTTTGATTTAAAGGGTAAAATGTTGGTTCTTACTTCCAAATTCTGAACAAGGAAATATTGATCTTGGTCTGGTTTCTCACTTGCAATTGTTCACTTTGCAATCTGCCTCATGAGTTGTCAACGCTGCTGTTGATTATTTGTGGACATATTACTTAGTAGACTAGGAGTATCTAGAGGGAAAATACTAGAAAAGTAGAAACAATGGTGGTTTTATAACCAGTTTTTCTTTGTGCTGTAATATTTGATTCTGTTTTCACATTTGCAGGACTCAAGCATCCTGCTGATAACTGCTTGTGCATTGTGTACAACTTACAGTCAAGAAGTCTCCTCTCAGTTACCATTGAGGATGAAGATGTATGTGCTTCCTTTATTATTGATTAGTTTTTTTGCTTTCAGTTTAATGCTTCAACTTCTCCGTTATATTTGTTTTTCTTTCCCTTTTCGTTTACCTTGAGGTGTACTCTTTTGCAGAAAAGAAGCTAATGCTGGTCCACTTACCAATTTTGAAGTACTTGATTTTCTACGATCTAGAGAGGAGGCTGCAAAGGATCCTACAAGGATTTCTGCTTCTCTAGCATCATCTGAATTCAAGGTCGAAATTGTTTACACTGATTTTCTTCCTATTTATGTTCTTAAGTTATTAGAAGAGTGGCCGTATCCATTACTGAGTTTTGTTCTTATCTTTTAGGTCTATGAGTACTTGGTGGACAGTGCCGCTTGCAATCAAACAAAAGAACAAATCAACGAGTTCTTGGAAAAGTGTAAAAGTTATAAACTTGCAAAAGCTGAGATTCTCAATATCATCAATCTAAGACCATCTGCTTTAGTTGAAATCGACCCGGTAAAAGTTTTCTTTTAACTGTTTCCATTCTAGTGATATTTCTTGAGCAATATTATTTCAGGCGTGTCATCCATGACAATTGTTGTTTAATTTTTTATTTTTAAGGTGCTTGTTTCTAAACTCTTATGCTAGCATTATGACGTCACCTGGCATTTCCTTCCGTCTTGGATAATTTTCATGCCAAATATATTGTATTTTCATTATGTATTGCCTTCGACAGAGATTGGAACTTGATTGCTTTACAGAAAAGAATGTGTTTGTCACGCACATACATATACATAGCCATTTTGATTTGTCCAAAAAAAAAATTATTCTTCTGTATTATTTAATTTGGTCTTTGTCTTCCCAGATAATAGAGAAATCTGAGGAGCGGTTTGGACAACAACTAGAAGAGATGGTTAATTTGGTGGTAGAGGTGTTCCAAGAGCCTCATTCACAGAAAGATGCTGAAGAAGGGAACAATGAGGATGAAGCAGCAGCTATGGACGGGAGAAAAATGGATGAGGATGGAAGGGAAAGTGCAAATGATGAACTGATTGATGAGTTTCAAACAGAACAAACTGAAGAAGGGGAGCAAATGGAGGTTAGTTAGGTAACGCCCTGTATGCGGGATAAATTCCATTTATGCACTGGTTTGAAGATCGTATGAACTTGAGTTAATTCATTTGGAAACCCTCCATTTTGTATAGCTGACAAGTTCATTAGAAGAAGGTCGCTAACTCTGTTATAGCCATGGTATTGAGCACAAGAAAACTTTTGTTTCTTTGAATCAGACGAGGTGTTACAATTGAAACTCTAGTGCAATATATATATGAGTATTTGGTTAAACCATACCCTGTCCATTTGCGTGTGTGGCCCTGCCTTGGGCGCAAACTTGTCTAATTCGTTGCTGAACCTGAATTAGGCTTTAACGGCAGCCCGCCCAACGCCTGGACCATTTTGATATTTGGACCGACCCTAAGCCTGAACGAGGATGGTGATAGTGAAACCCAAGTACGTACCCTTTTCAGTTACTCCCTGCATGGTAGATTATTCACCATAGATATGTATTTATACTTTATACATTAAAATAATTCTTGTAGAATCAATCAATAAATGCGATTAGGCTTTGGTTCATTTCTAAATTGGGCAATTATTGTACTTTCAAACAGAAGAAAAAAGATTAATACCCAAACAGAGAAGTTGGGATTGAGAAAAGGAGGACTCCAACTCCATGCCACTCCTCAAATAATTCTACCACCTAGTCCACCGGCAGCCCCAACAATTCTTGTCAAATCAAACATCACTTCCGAATGTCATTTCTCTTCTTTCTTTCTTTTATAATTTTGAGTCTGTGCACTGCAAATTTGCCCGCAGTTGGTGAAGGTGGTGACTTATGACTGGTGAAGGAGATGGGCAAACTGACCGACCCAACCCAACACATACTCTTCTTTCGGCTTTGGGATTTGAATTATATTTTGGAGCCTCCAAAAGCACCCTGCCCCCTTCCCTCTCCCCAGTCCCCTCCCATTCCACCCGCTCTCGTCTTTTTCTCAACCTGTCTTTACCTAATCCAAACAAAATAATTTCACTTCATTATTGTCAGTTTGTCAAAAAAAAAAAAAATCTAACAACCACCTAATATTTTTTTTGACCAAAAAAAATAACTACATATTATTTAGTAAATTTTATACAATTATTATGAATTTCTTTTTGGGGCCAAGAAGGTATGCAATGTGATACAATGAGAAAATTAAGTAACTGTAATATTTAGTCTTAATTATTAGAAAACTATTTTAATTATATAAAAAAAAGGCTAGTCCAGCATATTAAGAGATGAAAAAACCAAGTTCACCAATATTTGTTGGATTAAATAGAAAAAACTTAAAGTATTTTCAATTTGAGTTTTGTAAATGTAAAAAATATGTTTTAAAAAATATTTTTATTTAAAATTTAACGTAACTCAAATAAAATTAGTCCTAAATACTTAAACGATGATAAATTCATGTGATCATAAAATCAGGTTCTCGTGAAGGGACAGGCGACCAAGACCGTAAGAAAATTGCGAGTGGAATGCTGTGAGCAGGGAGTACATCTACAAAATCGTCCCGTCGATTGATATTGAAATAAAGCTTGGTAGAATGGTAGGGTCCCCTATAAAGCAAAGCCTGTGGGCCGTGGGGTGGGAGTGGGACTTTCCCTTTTTTTTTACTACTAATATATATTCTGGCCTTTTATTTTTAACTGTCTTTTTTTTTTTTGGGTTTATAAATTGCCCTTCTTTTTGACAATCCTAAATTCCAAAGTCCGACCTTATCATTATAGATAAACAAAACAATGCCCACTTGTAAGCATAAACAAACTGGAATTTATCTCCCAAGTTCCAACTTCCAACGCTATTAATGTAAACGAGAGCAACGAGGAGGAGGAAACCTAAACCCAAACCCAAACCCAAACCCAAACCCCCTCGTGTGTTTTGTGTGTATGTGTATCAGTACTTGTACAGAATTTATTACGTGAGCTCAGCTGCTTTACTATTTCCTTCCTTCATCAGTGAACAGCTTGACCTTTTCCTTTATATTTCTCCTTTCACGATGGAGGAGAAAAGAAAGTTGTTGTTTGAAAGAAGTTGAGCAACTTTTCTCACCAGCACAGTGAAGCTAAAAAGTTTATTCCTCCTGATTGGAGAAACTAGCTAGAAATAGTCTAATTGGAGAAGAAATTTTAGCTTCTGTACATTGTTGAAATTATACATGGATTTGCCCCCCAAAACAACAATAATGGAGGTGAGGAGGGGTTGTTGTGGGGTCGTGCTTGCATGCTTTGAGGATAACATTTTTCCTCTCAAATTGTACCTGAAACATATACTAATTAACAAAAAATTTGTTGTACTATAACATTAAATTCAAATTAATCAAAAAGACTTTCAGATGAGCAATTTGTTCCCTTGTAAGCAAACATTCCACATGCTGAGCTGAGAAAATGCTTATCCTTTTTCCTCTAAGTAATTCAAATAAACAGCATCCTAGTAATAGATATAAGACATGAGCAAAAAACTGACAGAGACTCACATTGATTAATCTTTCACACAATTGCTGACCAAACAAAGTTGACTTGTAACGAAATCATTACACATTTTGATCATGTTCGCCTTTTAATTTATGGAAAGGGTATTTCAGTTCTATCATTTGGAATATGTAAAGATGAAAGTGATCTGTAATTTTTTTGTTTCTTCACAGAAACTCAGAAAGTATTGGTATTGTGGAACAACATGCAAGTTGAAAGTGAGTTAAGGGACGAGTCAAATATGCCTGATCAATTCGTAAGGGAGAGACAAAGATAACTAAAGTTTTTTTCTTTTTAAAGGATTTTTCCCAGCTATAATAAGATTAAACAATCATAAAACACTAACACAGACTATTTCTTTTGGCTTTTCCTCGATGAGCATCGCTTCCCAACACAAAGGCACATTCGTGCTGTCTATTTGCACTGCTTCTGTGCAGCAAAATCGAGTTAATGGTCTAACTTAACAAAACATGTCTCAAGTCTCCCTCCCCAAACACAGGTTCTATAAAAAGGTTATTGTAGTAAAACCATACGGGACAAAACTCGAAAAAGTACACACACCAAAGCTTTAAAACGACCCCATAATGGCCCTAATCAAAAGTGAGGGGGAATTTGGGATATAGGCGTGGCCTGTGGGGAAATAATGGAAATCAATCAGGTTACATGAATTAATGCTGTCGTATCCTTCAAAACAGCGAAAGAGATTATGGGTAGAAGAGGAAGGAAGGGAAGGGAAGGGAGAGGGAGAGGGTGGAGGGTGGAGGGAAGGAAAGAAGAGAGAAGAAAAAAGTTTGTACAGTATTAGAAGAAAGGAAAAAAACAAGCAACCGTCCAGGGGGGTTTGCAGACGAGAAAAAGGAAACAAACAACATGTCCCCATCGTTGTTCCTCTAATTTGATGCTCTATCGCTGTATAGTTTCCAATTCTGCTCACAAATAGAGAAATAATGGAACCCCATGTTATTGCATCTTAGATATTCACATGCACTTTATTGCCCTTCCCCTCCCCCCTATCCACTCTTGCCCTGTAAAAAACTTAGCTGATTGCTACTGTTCAACACAGAAACTACAAAGTTCCTCCTTTTCCTAACTGGGAACTTCCCCCTCTCACTAAGCTGCTTCTTGATTCTTGAACTGATCTCGATAATGTCTTGAAGAAGATTTTTATATTTAAACATCTTCAAATATTGTTTTAATTTTTGTATTCAATCCTCATTTAAATTAAAAAAACCTAGGTGACTCTTTAACCGAATCCATTTGAATTTTCAATGAGGCCACGCTCTTTATATTAACTCTTGGAAGTCATTAATGAAATTGAATATGCACGTTTTCTGTACTACCAAGGACTTATTATTAATAGAATAAATCTTTCTTCAAATGATAATTGCGAAAGAAACTTATATTATATGCACAAATTCGAAAAAGATATTTTTACATGGCAAAAACAAAGATGGGGCCAAACTAAGTAGAGAAAATCTGGGTTATATACGAGCTTCACAGCATGTTAGAAAACCAATCATGACAGTACTAAAAACCTGTTGAACAGATCATCATGATGAAGCTTGAAACAGATCCCATTTTCAGTGTCAGTATTAATAACAATTTATAGCTAATAATTGCATGCTGCTAATCCAACAAGTTAACATCACGCTTGCCTGTTTCTCATAAAACATAATCTTACTTACAACCTTAATTACTGCCAATCTGTCTCATACAAAACTTGCTTCAGTATGCAAGTGAAAAAAGAAAATGATCATAAGCAAAAGAAAGAAAGCAGCTGATGAATAGCTGATGAACAGGAACTGAAGAGAGGAAGACAAAGGGAAACGAGAGAGAGAGAGAGAGAGAGAGAGAGAGAGAGATCCCTCTTGGTAATGTCACCTACAAATTACTTACATTCCCAAAGCTTTCCTGTCTCTCACAGGAAATGCAAAATCATTATATAAACATAGAAAGAACCAACCAACAATGTAAGTTACTACCAAAATAGCAATAATATATTATATAAAGTACTTGGAAAAGAAAAATTGTTCTTTTTTTCAGAAAAAAAGGTCTGAGAATTTTAGTGTATTCTTGCTTTGTAGTACTCTTTTTCTTCCTTTTAGGGCATAAAAAGCTTGTTGCCACACTTGCAGCGCCAAGCTTCAGGGTAGTACTCAAGTGGCATACTCAACCCTGGTTGAATCGGCACGTGAACTGGTTGGCAAGGTAAGCAACTTCCACACTTGGATCTACAAGAAGGTGGTGAAGAACCAGGACCAGCGAGCCGTTTCTGGGCCAAGAATCGGTCCAATACCCCTGTCGACCCACTTCTCTTCTTACTCCCCTCTCTCTCCTGGTGCCCGCTGCCTGCACAAAGAAACACAAAACCTTACTGAGTTACAACCGAGTCAATGGCTATATATCAGTAAATATACACATTCAAGGTTCATAACTTCAACAAGAAGAAAAAGGAATTGAAATCATATACCGAGTTGAGAAAGAGTAATGACCGAAGCAGAAGCAAACAAGAAAAAGGTGAAGGCAACGACGGTGTGGTTGAGGTGGTAGTGGCGGTGGCGGTATACGCCCATGCCGAGGATGAGCTGGCGGAGGGTAGGTTGTTAAAACTCAGCTCTAAAAAGAGTAGGACTCAGGGAGGAAGAAGGAATTGTATTGGCATGAGAGAGGAGAGTGAGGGACTCGGAGGGGGGAGTTGCTATTATTGAAGTTTCATTTTTCAAAATTATTTTTCTACTTCCTTTGCGTGAGAGTCCAAGTCAAAGACACAAATACACGAAAGAAGATTATAAGAGGGGAAAAAAGGATATTTTTTTGTTTTATTGTTTGGCTAAATAGGTGGGGCTGGGGTCTACTCTTCCAAGCCAAGGCCCGGAGGTCCTGAATGATTGTGAGATATTGGTGTTTTACACAGTGCTTTATTTATAGTGGGGAAGCTGTGTTGGATCTTCTAAATTTATCTTTGTACTTCATAATGTCAGCTATTTTCTCGTTGATAACTTTGGGATTTGAACAGTTATATAGTATTTATACATCAGAAACACAGATTGTGTGCGCTTTTATAAATTCTCCATATCGAATCATCTTATTGTGTATCGATTAAATAGGAGTTGAATCACGCCAAATCTTAAATATAAAAAATTTTTTAAAATTTATTTTCTTAGTTTATGATACTTGAATTTAAAATTTTGTTTAAAAAAGTATCGAACTTTCTCATGTTGTATTTGTACATACATTGAACACCTGATTTGAACACAAATTTTGTGTTAAGTCATCCGTCTGTATCCCAATTTGAAGAAGTTGACATATCAATTCTTTAGGTTGTACATATATCTTGATGGACCAAAATGAAGCTAAGTTGACATCATGCCATCGCCATGCTCTTCCTTCCATGATGGAAAAATTTTAATGATCTACGAATCTAGCTTAACACATTGTATATACAATAGTATATAGTTTCACATTCTGGGGCTCTAGGGCTCTCTATACGATCCTTTTTGTATGGTTTCAAAACTGTTGCACCAAAAGGTAAAAATGGGTTTCTGTTCACGTGCAATTTGATGTGACAGATATTCATCATGTGTTGGGTTGTGAATGGCACCTTATGGTCCTTTGCCTCCCTTCCGAATTTTATCAACTGTGTGTGTATATGTTCGAGCATGACATCAAGAGAGAGAGACAGACAACTCGACAATACATTAATCAAGCATTTAATTTTGTATGACAAATACTAAGTTACTGCAAGTTCTACTATAGGTTTTAGTGTATCGACCAAGTACAAGGTAATGTGAGGACTCAAATATTGCTCTTTTAAAATGGAAAAATATTACTACTATGATTAATTAGGTCAAGTTTATGTGTTTAATTTTACTCTAATTTCAATTAAAATATTATTAATTCATAATATTAGATTAACATAGTCGTATCTTTCCTTGAAGAATTTATTAAATAATTATAATAGAATTTATATATCCACTTAAGGTAAAACTTTGGCAATTAAGCTTCAAGCTGGATTTTATTTACCAATGGACCTACCTTTCCTAGGTTGGATTGGAACCCTAAACTTAACTCTTAAAAAAAAAAAAAGGCAAAGAAATTATGGGTACAGTATAACGTATGTACTATGTAGGCATAGACAAGAGGCGTGCAGAAAGAAAATAGGGAGAGAGGCTTACACTGTAAAATTTCCCAAAAAAAAGTGGGTGTTGAGTTACATGGAAGCGGAAACCACACGTGTGGTTGAGTACGTGTGTGAGAGAGAATAGGGGCCGTGTTCCGGTCTGTCTCGTACGGGCGGAACATCTGAGTCAATTAAGCCCCATAGTCCATAGCCATATAGGCTATCGCCATAGCCCGACGCTCCCACCATTATTGAGCTCCCCCTTTAAAGACCTTTTTCACGGTGAGTCCTAGTAGTATTAAATTTTTGGTAGGACCCCCAAAAGGGAAGAAAAAAATTTTGTTGACAGAGATGGAGAAAGAAAAGGAAAAAGCAGCACTGCAGCATCGAATTTTGTTGTTTTTGTTATTCTTGTTGTTCTTTTTTGGTTGTGACAAAAGATTAGCAGTTGTATTTGAAGTGTTAATACAAGGTTTGACTCACTTAATTGGTCTTTGATTGGAATCTGGGCATAGGATGTGTTTAAGGTTAAACCAAAGTGGTAAAAATGTAATAATTAAACGAAACTCGTTTGACGATGATCCTTTTTTGTAAGTTTGGACCCACCACCGGTGCCTGCCAGTGGGGTCCGGTCAGTGATCCAATGGGTTTGGTGGTTTGGGTGGGGTTCAGGCTTCAGAAGCATTAATTAAGGCAAATTGACTAGAGTCTAGAGAGTGGTGGCTCAGTCCGGGCTTTTAGATCGGTTGGCTAGGGTCAGTGGTTTTGTATTTCATGAATCATGTTGCATCAGCTCAGTCTAACTGTAAACACTATGATTCTTTCTGGAGTTACCATCAAGATTACTTTCCAGATCATTTTAGGTGTTTGTGGTTTTATGTATTATATACCTGCATGAGAATTGAGAACATAGAAACTGGAAATTTTTTCCCTGCTTTTTTAGAAAATTCAATAAATTTTCCTTCTACTACCAAAACCCAAATAAAGTATCGTATTGAAACTGGTACATAATGTAATTACTTTTATTTCATCAATCTTACAAAAGTAAAAACAATCATTTTAGGGGGCGATTGGTTAGGGACATCTTATATATCCTGTGGGAATGTGCACTATGTCAAGTTACATGTCTTCGTATGATTTCTCTTACAATAGTATCAGAGGGCATGTGATTACCACAAATGTTGTAACATGGGTGGAAATGTGAATACCATCTTCCTCTCAGGTTATGTTACATGTCTTATCCTTTTGACTTCAATCTTCCTATTTTACTCTTACTTATTTTTTATTATACAAACAAACAATGGTATTCTTTTTGAGTTTAACAATATTTATTTTTAAACCAAAAACTATTGGTAATTTTAATTGAAGGAATTTTAGATTATTTGTATCTTTATATATTTGTCAATTATAAATCTTATTTATCAAATTATTATTTTTATTGTTAATTTTTTGATTTTGTTAATGTTTACTTTTTGTTATTGAATATGTTTAATAGTTTCAAAATGTGTTAATTTAGTTAGAATTCAAATTTAGAAAGCTTTTTATATAAGTGAGGGAAAACTGGTAAAATAATTATTCATATATGTCATATTTTCACACCAACCAAACATGATAATCTAAGATATCAATCTCTCCCATCAAACACAAAACGCACACATTACCAGGACATCATATTACTAGGTAATGTGGTAGTAATCTTATATCCACATGTAATATAACATCACCCCAACCAAACACACCCTTAGTGTTATTAATATTCTAATACTAAAAACTTTTGTTCTTTCCTCCTCAGAAAGAGGATGCTTAGAAAAACAACTAGGATTTCTCTGACAACATGAACTATGTTCACATCTGCACTTGTCTTAAAACACAGTCCTATATTATTATTCTTCTTAATTTTCTCTGTTTTTCGGCTATGATATGAAATGAATAATAATAATAATAGTAGTAGTAATTTTCAAAATAAAAAAAAGTTAACAACCCAACAGTGAATAGTAAATTGCTGTTAACTATTTGGAGTATTTGAATTCCATAATTATTAATCTTCCTAGTTTCCTTGGGTGGTAAAATGGGGTGAACATTATAAAGGGAAAGTGGGCCTATTTAAGGACCAAAAGGCCAAGCCATGAACCCTTAATAGGGCCTTCGGAAAGATTGCAGCGTGAGAGAAGAAGGGCCTGTTAGGAACAGTGTCCCTACTAAAGGGACAGTCGTGCCAGAAAGGTACCCATTACTTCCAAGTTTAGCACTATATATATATTCATTGGGTGTTGAAACTGGAAAGGGACATTTCATAAAACAGGGTCCTTACTCCTTTCCATGATCCTAAATTGTGAAAATTAAATTAAAAAAAAATATCCCTAACAATCTGCAAAAGCCTCTTGGTCCTTATTTCCATTGAAGTTTTCATCTTTTTTGAGCCAAAAACTTTAGAGGAACACTAAAGAGCCACAAGAAAAAATAAAACCACTTTTCCCTTTTGATTTGGTTTAGCTAAATTCAACTTTTCACCTATTTCTAAACAGATTAAAAGTATACAAATAATGCTAAAATGAGTGAAAAGATTTCAGCAACTTTAAGACATTTACATACCATGTTTATGGACAAACAAGAATTATTAGTAGTCAAAGTCTTACGACTATGCGGGAACTTGACTACTCTACAGTCTACACAAAGGAACAATAATCTTTCTTCATTGACTCATTTCTTAAAATTTAAATTATACATTTCCATTTTAATTATTGTACCCATGCCACGTGTTTGAAAACCGTTGGTTCGCTGCTAATATTTTTTCTCCTTTTTCCCTCTTAATAATAAGGTAAGTTATTAAATCATGAACCTTTTGTTTTAAGCTATGCTAAAAAGAGTTCTAAAAATTCACCAAATAAAAAAGAATTTACAGAAATAATATTTCCAAAGAAAATAAAAATAACAACCTTAAATTAAATTCCTAAATATGGATGAATAATTAGTAGAATAGTTTTTCATGATTGTTATATTATTACTATATGTAAAGTAATGGTAGTAATAAAAAATCTGAAGAGGAAGAATCTAGGGGATAAAGATACCTTAAAGTCACATTAACCTTAATCTCCTCGCCACAACGACACATTAAGACATGTCAATAGTTAAGTCAGATATTTTTCAACTCCCTTTAAGGTTTGCCACGTCTGGTCCGAAATGGCAAAACCGCAATTTCTCACATCATTAAGCCTACATTTACTCCCCCTAATATCTAATTATTACCGCATAATAACAACAAAATCTTTGCCTACGTGGCAGCCTAGGGTGCTTCGCGGCTCCTCAAAATCATCCCTCCTAAAAAATAAAAAATTAAAATTAAAAATTGAAAAAAGGCAGAGCCCCTCCACGCAGCAACCCCCAACCTTTCTCCCTCAAAATTGCTTGTAGTCGCGGCCACTCTTTAAGTAGACAAAATTGGGCCTTCAAATTCCCTGTAATTACCAGCGCTGCCACTGTGGTGGGTTGCCGGCGACGGTTAGATGGAGGCCGGGGTAACGGCGGCGACGACTACGACGGCGTCGTTTAGCGCCATACTTGATAAACCCCTCAGCCAACTAACCGAAGAAGACATTTCTCAGCTCACTCGCGAAGATTGTCGCAAATTTCTCAAAGAGAAAGGTTCTTTTGATTTTTTTTTTGTTTTTTTTTCTCTTTTTCCCACTTTTGCCCTTCCTTGGTCTCCGTATTTTCTTAACGGTATCCAGAATCCCGGGAAACATGGAGAGATAGGCCAAAAAACTGTAATAATAAAAAAGAAATTTATAATTTATATCGACACGTGGCCTTGCAGGAATGCGGAGGCCGTCGTGGAATAAATCGCAGGCGATCCAGCAAGTGATTTCACTCAAGGCGTTGTTGGAGAGCAACAACGATTCCGGCACCGGAGCTCTCCGGAAGATCCTCGTTTCCCCGCCACCTCCGCCAGTGCCTCCGCAAAATGCTGCGGCACAGGTAAGTTCACTGCCGTTTTTAGTTTTCCTTTTGCTTCACTTTTCTATTTATATTTATATTTATATAAGAGTGATAGGATTTTCTGGAATGCGCTGTTTAGGTGGCCTCGGATTCAGGTGATTCGGTGAAAGAAGCGCCTGTTGGAGAAGAAGGAAGTTCCTATCGGCGGAAAGATCCACCTTTGAAAGCTGTTACGGAGGGGGAGATCAGTTGCCGGGGTGGTGACACTGATAACAAGAATCTCTCTCCTAGGTTTGTATTCTTTGTTTTTTAGTATTTCTTATCTTAATGTTGTGTTATTGCATTTTGCATTCAAGGTTTCAACCAATTCCTTTGTTTGATCTTAAAGTTTACTTTATTTTTTTAGTCCATTTCATTTTTTACAGAGCACTGCCATTCTAGTGGGTTGTCAAAAGGGATGATATTGATGGATTCTCTACATATATTTCTTTCAACTTAGTGTAGTAGTTCGTGTTTTATGTGAAACCATGTTGTGCTATCACCTTTTTCGTCCGTTAATCCAAGGAAATTGCACTGGACTCTAGGATGTAAGTATTCAGAGCTTGATTTTGTAGAAGGTGTAAAATAATAACTTGGTGCAGTCGAGGCTAATAGTTAACAACCTGCATCTTCATGTGTGATTTTTGTATTTGGAAATAGACTGCATTATGTTCAAGTTAGATAGGGAAACACATTGTTGTATACTTATGTGTCTATTCTTGAGTTTAAGTTTTCAATGGAAGTATCTGAAACTGGTTGACAGAAGCCCTTGTGAAACGAATGAGTTGGGTGAGCAAATGACAATTTTCTACTGTGGAAAGGTCAATGTATATGACGGAGTACCCCTTGATAAGGTAATGAAGCTTCCTCTTTCTGTGGATACCTGGAGAACAATGATAGCATGTTGGTCTTCCAATGCATCCAAATGTGGGTTTGCAGGCACGGGCAATAATGCACCTGGCGGCGACTCCTATTGATTTTTCTCAGGACAATCTCTGTGGTGGAAATGCAGCCCTTAGGTCCTTTGTGTGCCATGTACAAGCAGCTGGTGAAAAAAATGGCCTAATTGCTTCCACTGCCTTGAACTCTCATACCATGCAACCAGGTTAGATTTGTAATGGATAAATGAACTGCTTCGTTTCGCTACTGCCAGGAAGCAAACTATTGTTGCTTGAAAGTTATCAAAGCTATATTTGAACTGTACCTACATTTTAGTAAAATGGGAAAGAGAATTCAGGAAATGGTTGTTTCTGAAGATTGAAGAAGAATAACATAGTAGTTTTCCTCTTGAAACATTATCTTTTTAAAGTACAAGTAGAAGAAACTAACTTTTGTCGTTTTCAATTATTGGTGGTTATGGCTGATGTACGCTGTACGTCTTCTTTTGAGTTGTATGCTTGCATCTCATGTGTTACTTCAGTACCACTTGTAGAGCAACAATAATGCATTAAGAGCTAGATGCAGCCTTAACTAGGTCTTATTTTCATAAATAATAATTTCGCAGTATTGGCATGAAAGTCGCACCTGCTTGGCTGCTGACATGAAGATACTTCCAGTAATTTACATGATTGACGGTTTTTTAAATTCTTATTGCTGAATTTAATAGCTTGGTGATAGTGTAATGACAGTGATTGCAATTTGACATTTCAGAGAAGATGGCAGAATATCAGCAGCAGTTTAGGGAAAGGGGAAATATCACTCGTGACTCTGGTATGGCATTCTATTTCACTTCATGCTTATTGTTCTTATACAGTGTTCTACAATATGCAAATGTTATCATAATTCCTGTTCGGTGAGTAAAAATGAACTGAAAAGAGGGAAAGAGCTTTGAATTTCTGCCGCTTTATCCTGCAGCCTAATGCTAGATGTAGCTAAGCAGGCAAGGCAGTCCTTTATCACGATGATCATTATCCCAAATGTTGGGAATTTGTAAGGAGATCAAGCATGGTAGTTTATCTACCAAAAATCTTACCTAGTGTTTGCGCTATGTAGACTTGGTTGTAGATGAAGTCCCAAATGAACACACGGCCATAGTTTGTTACTATGTCACTAAAATTGACAGAGACTGATCGTAACTTCATGACATATTTATCATCGTTTTGAAGCCTAGTTGCTGTTCTGGAGTTTATTTCCTATTATCATTCATGCTACACATAAAAGCAAGTGCTTGATCATGTTAATTATTGTAGGTTGAAAAGCATATCCAAATGGTTCCTCAAAAGATCTCAGTTAGTACCTTTTGGACATTCATGATAATTTATTTGATAATCATTGGCACTTGTTTTAACTCTTGCTGGTTGGTCTTAAGATGTAGATGGGCAGGTGAACAGAAAAGTATCGTTGCAGAGATATCTAGAAAAGCGAAAAGACAGGTACATGTATTTATTAGAGATACTACTAATCCAAAGTAACATATCTTCAAGCTACTAAAATTTTCCAATTTTAAATTTATTGTCGATCTATTCTTTTAATAGGGGAAGATTTTTTAAGGGCAAGAAGAGTACGGGACAAACTTCTTCTACCCTGGAAATGTACCTGAACCATCAGATAAGAACTCACAGCTCAAATGGACAATCAAGCCGGAGCAGCACAAGTTCTCCACCACAGTCTGGAATGCCAAATGCGTTTTGTAGCTCAGCTGACAACCAAGCAAAACTTGTGAATCTTTCTGTAGATCTGAATGATGAAAGTAAGCTTTCAAATCTTCTTTTAAATTTCTTATGAAGCAAATATGTTGCTAAGTGTGTGTTCACAACTGTAGTGCATGATAATAGATGGTTAGTCTCATGGATTGGGTAAATTCTGGTTCTTGTAAGAACTCTGGCTAAAGGATGCCCATATATATATGTACATAATTTCTGAGGAACTGCTTTGGCCATATTTGTCTGCATAGATTGTAAGGTTTGTCGAGAGCAATCTAATAATTTTCCAAGTACTGGATTCTGTTAGATTTCAACTAGTTTGCAACCGGCCATTATGTTGTTAAATATATGAAACAGTTTATCGTGGAGATCTATTTTGGCTATTTCATGTTATATATCTCTTTGTTTCACATTGTGAATGTAAGAAATGGACCTAATTCAACATATTTGCTTCATGATAGTTATTGATTAGTCATGCATATCATCACAAACTAACCTTTGAAGCATGCATGGTTGGAATCTTATTTGTGTTTAGATTTCCGTGCAGGTGTTCAAGAACACTAAATCAAATGCGCTTTATAATTATACATCAGAATGTATCGGGACTCAAGTAAACAGACATGTTCTTTAGGTGCATTACCATAGCAGAGGTAGGAGGAAAAACTAACCTGGGAGCCTTCTACATGCCTGCCCTATTATATGATTCGGCTTGTAAGCATTGAGTTTCTTACTCGGAGAATGCTGTTTGAGAATGGTGCGGAGTTTGACAGTCCTCTGATCAATTTTTGTACTCTACAAAGCTTAGGACCATCTATCGGGAATTTCTAAATTTCTGATGTTGGGCTCTCTTGCTTTGAGGTATATAGAGCCACTTGCATGTACCAAAAAATATAGAGCCACTTGCAGCGGCAGTGCTTTTTCTTTTGCATAACCTTATATATGTAAATTTTGACTACCTTTGGCTGTGCTGATAGGCTATTGTACCAGCTGAACTAGCTCTACCTATTTCTATCAATGAGTATCTTCATCTCTATCTTGCATCTATATTTTGCATTCAGAAGTTAAAAAAGCCTTCATGATGCTTAGGAATTACTTTTTCTTTTCTAAAAAAAAAAAAATTGTTTAGCTTATTATATTATACATATTTTATTTTATTTTATTTTTTTTCCGAATTGCTGATTGACTTTACCGGAAATTATTCAAAAGAAAAATTTTCCAAAAATCTCATTCACAAATTTAGGAAAACGAACATGAATATGACACAGAAAGGGATTCAATTGACGCCAAAAATGATATTTTCGGGGATTTACGAAGGCAAACACCACAAAAAGAACAAGAGAAAAGTAAGCCCCACACTTGGCAAGCCCACATCTGAGGACAGAACCAAAATCTAGTAAGAAACCAACACACTGGACATGAAAACTCGACATCCATAAATACGAACGAAACTCACTCAACTTCAACGCCCAATCCGAGTCACTGAGTCCCAACACCGAGTCATCACCCATGGCTATCGAGGTGAGTTCCTTCAATGCCAATTTTAATTTCTGAACTCAAGTCCTAAATCGAAATTGGAGCTTCTGCAATAACCTTAAAAATTGTTAATTGAATTTGGTTTGTCTTTCAAATGAAAAAATAAAAACACACGCAGGCTTGGTTTATGGATGAAAGCAAAGAAGACCAAAGGCTTCCTCATCAACGAAACCCCAACGAGCTTGTTTCCTTGGACCACTTGGCCGGTCAGTTCCATTTTCTTCTTTGCTTTTAAGTTTTTCTGGTTTTCTTTTTCCTTTTTCTCTCTTTAGATTGAGGGAAGTGATGTTGATAAATGGCAGAGGTGGGAGTGCTTTATTGGCATTTGAACCCCAAGGATTACGAGAATGATGAGGAATTGAAGAAGATTAGAGAAGCCAGAGGTTACAATTACATGGTACTTCTGTTTATCTTTTAATTTCGTTTTCTACTTTCAAGATAGAAGTCAGTGTAGTGTGAACATTCAGTTTATGTTCTCTTCCCAATTGGCTTCTCTGTTTAATGTTTATGCTCTGCCTGCTTGTTTATGGTACCTTTTAATGCTTTGATATAACCCTTTTTCATTTTTGTTTTCTCAAATTGGGGAAGGTAGGATTCGAATTCAGACTCTTTGAGCATAGAATAGTTGCAGTGTTGCACCTACCATCGTTCTTATGCTTGTCAAATTCAATAGTACGGTAGCCCGTTTATTTGTTTTTGCATCTTACTATTGACCGACTCCGGTAGTATGTTGTTTTTGAAGATAAGATATGGTGTTAGTCTACTAAGCAGTCTCAGTTAAAGTAGAACATAAGTCAGTAGGTATAAAACCTTCATTTGATGAAGTTCTTGTTTTATGTGTAGGATATGCTTGATTTGCGCCCAGAGAATGTTGCTAACTTTGAGGAGAAGCTGAGGAACTTCTATACCGAGCACATACATGCTGATGAAGAGATACGCTACTGCTTGGAAGGCAGTGCCTACTTTGATGTTAGGGATAAGGATGACCGTTGGACTCGAATTTGGATCAAAGCAGGTGATCTCATCATATTGCCTGCTGGAATCTACCACAGGTTCACTCTCGACACCGGCAATTATGTCAAGGCAAGGGAATATGAGATATGTCATGCTTTAGGATGAATAGAAAACCAATGTATTAGTGAATGTGGATATCGACGAGAAGCTGCCATTGACTGATAATTTGCCATTTTGTGTGATGCCATGTGCAGTTAATGAGGTTGTTTGTGGGAGAACCAGTGTGGACAGCATATAACCGGCCGCAGGAGGATCACCCAGCAAGGAGAGAGTACATCAAAAGTTTAACTGAGAAAGTAGGGGTGCCGCTAGCAGCTCATTAAAGCTCTCTAGCTGTTATGTGGTTTATTTCTGCGCTTTAATGTTTATATATCTTATGTTGTGTCTGATATTCATAGTTCAATGAGTTTCTCAGTCGCTGAACCTAATAAAACCTTATATGGCTGTATTTCAAACCCTAAACCTTATCTGATAAACAATAATAACATCTCGATTTACTTCTTATCATGGTATGAATGTGTTGAGTACCGGCTTCATCCTTATGTTATTGTTTGGCTTTTCGTGAAGTGAACCGGCCTCAGGCGATAGATGTTACAACCTTATTACCTTAGCTATAAGGAGTAATGCAGAGCAAGGAGTGTAGTTAATAATTATACTATATGTAATAGATTTTCTAAGATGATGTAATGGCTGCTATTAGATATGGCAATGTGGGCGGGCTAGGCTGGCACGGCCCAAAAAGCCGTGTTGCCTGCACAAATATGAACCGTGCCGTGTTAGTTCATATATTTTGAAGGTCAAACCCAGTCCAACCTGTAATCCATATAAATCGTGTCGTGTCAGCACATAGGCTAAACTGGGCTGGTACATGGGTCAATAATTTTTATTAAATGTTAATCTTGTTAATATTTTTTATTTTTTATTTTTATTTTTTCTAGATTTTATTTTTTTTAATACTGATTATTAAATTAGATTTTAAGAATGAAAAATTTCACACAAATTTATGTGGTTCGGCTTACAATGCCTACGTCCACGGGAAAGGGGAACATTATTTACTATAAATAATAAATTTTACAAATACTAATTGATATAATAAACTAAGTAAAATCTATCACCTAAAAACTGAAAAAAAAAAAGAAAATCAAATTTATTCATTTTCATCTTTATTATTATTATGATATTATCTCATTTTGATGATTTTATTATTTACAACTAATTTCTTCATTAAAAATAAAAATTTTAAAATATAATTTGATAAAAATTAAAATTAAATTTAATAATTATTACTACAATTTTATTTAATTTTACCTCTATAATATTAATTTTTTTATTTTAAAATAAAAATGAATAATTATATAATTATTATATTATTAATATAATTCTAAATTTACATTAAAAATGGACTGGCCCAGATAGGTACATGGGTCGTGCCGTGCTGACACATGGGTTGTGCCGTGCTGGACTATTTTGGTGGGTCGTGCCATGTCAGTCCATGTGCCACCAAATAACAGTCCAACCCGTCCATGACTAATGGGCCGTGCTGACACGGTCCACCAAAAAAATAATATGAGTCGTGCTAGTACAACCCATATTAGGTTGGGCCGTACTGGGCTTCGTGCTACCCACCTATTTTGCCATCACTAGCTGCTATGATTCATGGTTTCATCTTGTTAGTCCATGAGTCTGATTTGAACAATGAAATCTATTGCATACCCTTTGACAATGTAAATGGGTGGCTCTGGAGAGGGTTCCGTCCTTGACATATACTTCCCTTGGCCTTGACCAAATTTGTGTAAGATTTTCATTGGCAAGAAAGCAGACATGAGATGAGAGGCCTGCTCGGGCGTAGACCCAAAGGAAGAATGTAAAAGGAATGTGTAAAGGAGCTATTCGAATTGAATCCATAGAATATAATAAAACAATGGATCAAATAAATAATCAGAGACTTGTGAAGAAATGGCACGGTGACTCCAGAGCGGCCTTACGTAAGCGGTAAGCCTTTGTTTCTTGGGCCGCGAGGGCTTATATGAGCCTTTGACTCGCATTAAAATATGAAAAGGAAATACCTTTGACAACGAACGCAGACTTGGATTGACAAAAAGCCCCTCGCGCATGGCTCTCACGTTCTCACGTTTTCAAGAGATTCAATTAACCTGGACAATTGTTCACGTTGTACACCCAAAAACTTGCCTAAATAACTTTAAGGGCATATTGGTCTTTCCGTGTTTATACAATCGGTCTATTTTAAAACCCACCCCCGAGGTCTCCCCCTCTTTGTGGCGTTGCCTCAAAGCGTTCTGGTGGAAAAGGAGACTTTCTTTTTGTTATTCGACAGACACCAAAAGAAGAGCTGAAACATGGGTGCTTCAGATAAGGTATGTCTGAAACTGTTTGTTTGTTTGTTCGGAAGATTGTATCTTGCATCAATGATTTTCCCGGGATATTTTTGCTGTGATCAGTGTTTGTATGTGTCTGTTTGTGGGGATAGTGTTATGACCATTTTGGATTGGATATTGGTGTTTCTTTGTTCAGAAGCTGATGAACTTAGGTGATTTTATAAAAGATTGTGAATTGAAAGAGGGGTTTTTTTTTTCTTAACATAAAAAAGCCATGGAATTGAAAGGACTAATAGTATTGACTTTACCTCAGTTATTGGCATGTCTGGGATTGTGAAGTTTTATTGGATATATAAAGTAGCTTATAGCCCCCTTCTGATTGGTGGCCTCAGTTTGGATTTGGTTGTTAATAATTGGTCTTACCAAATTAAATTTTTTTTTCCTAATCTTCACGTTCTGTTTAATTGGTGCTTGTAGATATATATCGATTGAATCTTTTACTTTGAAGATTAGAGGTCAAAGAGCTGTTCTTAGGGTCATGTTTAGATATTGAATTAAGGACAATCAAATTGTTCTGTTGAGGCGCGTCATGAAAACAGTCTTAGTCTTAGGGGTGATATTGAATATGCTAAACGTGCTGACTCATTCATTTTGCTGTCTTGCTATTGTCGTTTGACATGCTGCCTCATTTATTTTGCTGTCTTGCTATTGTCGTTTGACGTGCTGACTCATTCATTCGTGGAGTTAGTTCTGGGGAAAGGGTGCCTCAATATGGTTCTTCTGATTATTGGATTTTATTTGGTTGATTTATGCTCTATATGCTACCCTTCATTTACAAGCATATGAGGCTGTCAGTTGCGTCTCTAATCTTTGATTTATGTAGGCTTCAATTGAGGAGGTGATTCAAGCATGGTACATGGATGATAGTGATGAAGATCAGAGGCTTCCTCATCACCGTGAGCCTAAGGAATTTGTGTCCTTGGATCAGCTTGCTGGTAAGCATCTTAAATAAGAAGTAATTGTAATTAGATCATCAAAAGATTTTTGACATTTTACTCATTATAGGCTACCATGTTTATATTGCAGAACTTGGAGTACTTAGTTGGCGATTGGATGCTGATAACTATGAAAATGATGAGGAATTGAAGAAAATTCGTGAAGAACGTGGTTACTCTTACATGGTCTGTGCCTTATTTTTGTTTTTATCCTCTGATTCCAGTGCAAAAAGTTGAATTGTTTTTGGCCTTATGCTCATACGTAACATTTGTAAACAATCAAAGAGTTTTTATTTTCCCATGGCTTTGTTCTGTACTGATATTATTGGATCATTTAACATTTGAACAATAGTAGAATCTATAAAAGCACTTTAGTTTTCTTCTTGGCTTCAAATAAGCTGTTTTGGTTTATGCTTCTGATTTTGGGTGTACTTAACCGTATTAACCTAGGAACAGATTGTACTTCATGTTTGCATTGACAAGATGCTCTTTTCTTCAGGACTTCTGTGAGGTTTGCCCAGAGAAGCTGCCAAATTATGAAGAGAAGATAAAAAACTTCTATGAAGAACATCTTCATACTGATGAGGAGATCCGTTACTGTGTGGCAGGAAGTGGTAAGACCGACTAACAGCTGTTTTCTTTTTTTATTGGTAGTCACATTTCTTACTTATCTTTGGCTGACTAAAGTCTACTTTTTTGTGAAGGTTATTTTGATGTCAGGGATCACAATGAACGCTGGATCCGTGTATGGGTGAAGAAAGGCGCCATGATTGTTTTACCTGCTGGGATTTATCATCGCTTTACACTGGATTCAGATAACTATATTAAGGTACAAAATAATCTTCCTTCCCATATATTCTCCCGTAAAGTGGATTTTCTTTGGACACATTGTATGGGGGTTCTCTTTCATTTAATTAATGTGTGAAAGCTTGTTAATATTAAAAAGGGATCACTCCTTCAAACATTGTCAAACTTCCTTAATTGCTTCAACCTCATCAACTGCACAAATGACTGATTTTCTCTTTGCCTCTATGATTTGATTAGCAATGGGGGTATCCTTATTGAATTTGATTGACGGTTGTAAAAGGTTGATTTATATTTCAAAGGAGGATTTCTTTGTTCTACCTGCCTCATTATCAACTGCACAAGTTCATAATGTCTTCCATCATGTTCTTTTGTTCATTTGCATGAGCCCAATATTGTCAATGGAACCTTACAGTATTTCTGGCATGACTTGAGATGTTGGGAGATTTTAAAGATACTTTTTTATACTTTTCTAGTCTGAATACTAAAGTTTGAGATTTGTGCACAAATTTCTTCACACAGGCAATGCGGCTCTTCGTTGGTGATCCAGTTTGGACTCCTTACAATCGTCCTCATGATCATCTTCCTGCAAGGTAGGCATCTTACTTCCCATGGGGAAATTTCTACTTTGCCTGCATTTTGCCAGTGAAAACCTCTTGACGAGTATTTAATCTTTAAACATTTGGTTTTCTTTGCAGGAAGGAGTATATTGAAAACTTTTTGCAGAAGGAAAGTGGTGGTCAAGCTGTTGATGCTGCAGCCTGAGATTTGCATTTGCTCTGTATTGGGTTTTGAAATGTTGTATAAATTGAAAACCATGGATTGGTTGTAATAAACAACTCTAAGGCGTCTGCTTGTACTGTATGGTATGTTTGTATGGCTTGTGTTCTTAGTTTGCTATATTGCTGTTACATACCGACAATGCCAAACCTGCTGAGTACTTCTACATGTTATGTTTTTTTGTTTCTGAAAACAGTTTGTCAACGTCTCTCTTACCACGATGCTTTGGTGTGGTAATGGATTCTTGTTTAGCATGTGGTTTCAGTGAATTACTCTTATGAATCTGGAATGCACAGCCCTCATGGAATATGTCACGTCTTGACTTGGTCTGGGATCTAACAAGTAACAACCGTAATGGGAATTTATTCGTGAGAAAATGTTAAAAACATTACAAAAAAATTTGGTATGTGGGTCTTAAGGTTCACTTCATCTCGAATTATTTTTCCTACAACTGCGATTATTATTCAATAATTTTTCATGACATCAAGCCAAGTGTCCAAAATCCAAGGAGACGACCCTGCATGGGTACCTTTTAGCTGTTCATGTATATAAATAAAATATAGATACTACTGGCATTTCTGTTTGCTCGAGGTAAAGCTTCCTGAGAGTTTTCCCCTGCCTGGTGCGGAAACTTATATGGCTTCAAAATGGACACGACAGACACAAGATCTTACACATCTTTGTACTAATAAACATTGTTTTGCAGATCTCGATTGCAATAATTCATCTGGCTGAATACAAATAAAGCTTAAATAAAACTTTGAAACCAAGTTCCTCCTGCTAAATCTCCCAACTTGCTTTTGAAATTCTTGTTGGATTTGGCTATGTCGGGTATATTCGGATATGTTCTACAATAATCTTCCGGGAAACAGGAAACTATTGCTTCGAGTGTTTTATTTTGTTTGATGTCCCCGGCAGGCCCATTTCTAATCGAACGGCTTGAAAACTTGACACTTGTGCCTGCTGATATGTTGAATGAAAAGTGAAAATGAATCTTTCATCAAGTCGGCTTTTGTCTGACGCTAAGGGCCACGTGTCCCATACTTTTCGGATGCTCCTTTTGGGTTTTGGCCTTTTCCATTCCTCCCTGAGGGAATTTGGGTCAAGCACACTGGGTTGAATTTGAACCCCGAACTTCTTAAATATCTTAATCTTTCTGTTAATATTCTATAATTAGGATTAGTCATAAACAACTTACTGATTACCCTTGTTTAACCATGTTTAATTCTTTATTGGACTCAAAGTATTATTATTATGTGTTAGTATTACCGTGAGGAGTAATTTATATGCGTAATCTATGTTGTTTTAAATTTTCTAATTCCACCGACGTTTGTTAGGCTAAATATAAAAGATTTGGTGACATTTTATAATATTTTAAATTCAAGTATTGTTAATAAATAAAAAAATAATCATAAGAATTTCTCGTTTAGGTCTGATATATAATTGGATTCTGAATTAATTAGGTACCAATTATGAGGATTTATTTTAAAAAAATCTTCTAATTCTAACATGTTAAATATTGATTAAGTTTAGACCTGACAATTTTGGACACGACACGTTGACACGATATGTGAACGACACGAAGTTCCGTGTTAGTGTTTAACCTTAATGTGTTCCTTATTTTAATCGTATCAACACGATTAAGATTAAACTTGTTTCGTGTTTTAAGCATGTCAAACACAATTAAAACGCCAAAAACACGTTAAACACGATTACCTTTAATATAATTGAAAATATATTAAATTTTATGAATTTTTAATTTATTATAGGGATAATATAATAATTTTAATTAATTATGCGTGTTTACACAATATGAAAGCTAATTGTGTCGTGTTAGTATTTGATCAAATTACTGTTAATGATACATTTTTACACGATACGGCATGACATGAAAATTAATCTTATCGTGTTAGTGTTTAGATTAATAACTGTTAATGACATATATTTATACGACACGAACACGACACCAAACAAAGCCTAATTAAGTCTTTAAGATGAAAAATAGGTGAAGTAAAAGAAAATAAATTGAGACATGGGCATGCGACAGTGAAAGGAGTTATCTTTTGAGTTTTGAATTTTCCTCTAACTGGTCCAAGTTAGAGCATAAAAGTCCAAGCCAATGGCACCGTGCCACATCGCCCCGTTTGAAATTACCGACATTTAAAAAAGAAAAAGTACACCGAATCAGTTATAATAATTAATCAAATTCAATATTAAAGACCTAATCTATTTTTGCCTACCATGGCAAAAGCCAAGAACAAGAGAAAGCAAACTGAGGTTGGCCATCCACAAATCCCATCAACAAAATTTATATTAATGAAAAATATAAAAAATTTTAGTTGTAGGGTCCAATGACAATGGGACTCTTAACTCATTAACATAATGCTAGAATTTTATAATGGACCAAACTGATTAGTGCAACAAAATAAAATATTACTAAAACACTAAGATATTTCAAATAAACAATAGAGGCAGCTCCTAGATATTTTTGGCAACCCCAAACCCTTTTCTCTTTTCCCCCTAACTCTCCAACCAGGGCCATTTTTCATTCTCATTTTCATTTTTCAGGTGCAATTCGACAAGCCTCCACCTTGAATCTATCACTGTATCTTGACAAAAGGTTGTTCGTTTCCATTGAGGTCATCCCCCTTTTCTAGAGGTCCCAAGAGAAGGGCCAAAAGGTTAGTAAATTGGTATTTTTGGGGACCCAAAAAAGAGAAGAAAAACATATGCTACCATCATTTTCATGAAAAGAAAAGAAAATACAAAATTGGGTTTTGAAAAAAATTATTACATATCAATATTCCAAAATCCAATGAAAAGGCTACAGCACAATTTGTAGCAGTGGAAGTGGCATAACTTTTCTGAATTACTACAAACTTATTGACCCAGATAACAGGTGTGGGCAAAAGAGCAAAATTCCTTGGTTTTTTCCTTTAGAATCTTCTGCGTCTGTAATTGCAAAATTCAGATCCATTTTTGCTTGTAAATCATAAATAGATTAATTCTGCTTGTTGTGTTATTTACAGTCTTAACCTTTCAAAAATCTTTGTCCATGGACTGTGACAAGATGCAGTAAGTACAAAACTAGTAAACTACCAGCTAAATAACTTTCCCAAAGGAGTAAACTGTGGGGGACAGAGCAAAATATCTCTTTGCTATTCTGGTTTATTTTCAGTTGGCCCTTTTGCATCATCAGCCTCCCCAACCAACCCCCATGGAGAAAAGAACTAAGCTAAAATAAAAATATCCAAGAAATTAATTTAGCAAATTTTTATTAGGACTTTATAATATAAATATTTATTTATTATATTAATGACACTCGTCTGTCTCTCCTCTCTTGCTTCTCAATTCTTCCATCCTTGCCCTCTTGCTGGATAATAACTTTTGCTTCCATCCTAAACCTGAATCAAATCTCAACCCCCGGTTCTATGTTTAACCTGCATTTCAAGTACCCATTTTGAAGGCTCTTTCCATCACTCAACAGCGATCTGCAGAAAGTTTCAGTGGCTTGCTCAAACTCAACTACATTGTATAATTTATAGACGAACACATCAACAAATAAAGAGAAGGAAGATAACCCAGATCAAGTTTCTATCTACTATTTTTCTTTTGGTTTCTCCGGTGACTAAGCTAACATGAATCCTTATGGAAGAGTTAAAGAAGAGTTTCCAGGAGCAAGCTCATCTTATCGTGCAGCAGGTATGCCTTCCGTGGGTATCCCTCCTCAACCAATGGAAGGACTTCATGATGCAGGCCCTCCTCCTTTCCTCACAAAAACGTATGATATTATTGATGATTCAAGCACCAATCACATCATCTCTTGGAGTAGAGGCAACAATAGTTTCGTTGTCTGGGATCCCCAGGCATTTGCCATGAGCCTTTTGCCTAGATTCTTCAAGCACAACAATTTTTCAAGTTTTGTCAGGCAGCTCAATACCTATGTAAGTATCATCCTAATGCTGCTTTTTATCTCCCTTCTTTGAGACTTGAGCAGCCAATGATTTTCTGTGTTCTTTGGATTTACTTTTTCATTCAGTTTACTGTTTCTTTATCACAAAGACTACCACTTTTCTCAACAAAAGAAATAAAATTGCTTTGATTAGAATTTGAAACTGTATGTTTCTCTAGATGTGATTCAATCCATGTTCAAGAAAGAGCTAGATTGTTTATTTTACGTATATTTTTCCTTGGTATTTCTATCCTAATACTAATAGGGATTTAGTTTAACTGGTTACACGTCTTCCTTATTGTTTAACGGGGTTACTTATTGTGGACATTTTTGTTTTCTTTACCAGTTTTGGATATGGGAAGTGAAGAAATCAGAATAAATAAGACATTTATTTCATTCACCACTATTATTATCTTACTTTAGCATCTTAACTGGCACTTCTGTCGCATTAGAATTATTAGATTTTATGGAAGTTAGGTGTCAGTTTAATCCTATGATCAGTATATTATTTGAAGTTTGAGTTAATGCCATTGTTTCAATATAATCTCTTTCTTGTTTTTATTTTTTATTTTTTATTTTTTTGGTCTCCTGTTCCTAATTTGGTCATGATAATTCATGAAGAAAAAGAGCTTTGGTTCATCTGTAGGGGTTTAGAAAGGTTGATGCAGATAGATGGGAGTTTGCCAATGAAAGGTTTCTTAGAGGGCAAAGGTATCTGCTTAAGAATATTAGGAGGAGAAAAACACATCAAGCTCAGCCTTCACAATATTCTCTAGATCCTTGTGTTGAAGTTGGGAGGTTTGGACTTGACGGGGAGATTGATAGGTTAAGGCGTGACAAGCAAGTTCTAATGCTGGAATTGGTGAAACTTAGACAGCAACAGCAGAATACTAGAGCTTGCCTGCAAGTGATGGAAGAAAGGTTAAAGAAAACGGAGACAAAACAGCACCAAATGATGAGCTTCTTGGCCAAAGCAATGCAGAATCCAGGCTTTGTTCAGCAACTAGTTCAACAGAAAGATAAGAGAAAAGAACTTGAGGAAGCAATCACCAAGAAGAGAAGGCGGCGGATTGATCAAAGGTCCTCCAGCATTAATGTTGAAGCTATTGAATTAGGCGAGGTTGTGGGAGGAGCAGGAAGTTTTGTCAAGACTGAACCTGTGGACTATGGTGATCTTGTTGACGAATTTGAAGTTTCAGAGCTAGACAAACTTGCTATGGACATGCAGGGACTAAGGGGGAGCTCCCAAAGGAGCATAGAGTATGATCAGCCAATAGAGGACATTAGAGAAGAAGATGGAAGTAAAGATAAACTACATCTTGATGAGGGGTTCTGGAATGATTTGCTGAATGATGATGTTGAGCAAGAAATATCAGTTTTGGATGTTGAAGATGAAGAGGAGGAAGATGTAGATGTTTTAGTTGAGCAGCTGGCCTACTTGGGTTCCAGTCCCAAGTAGAGAAGAAGGCAAGAAGCTATAGTTTCAGATATTTATGTTTCGAAGAAGCTGAGAAGCAGATTCCCCAGCTATCTAACTGCTTTCATGCATTTCTGGCTTCTTTAGATGATTCGTGTCACACAGTGATGCCAAAAACCCAGAAAAACTTTCAGGTATGTTTCTCGACATTGACAAAAGTATTATTGCTTGCAGATTTACATTGAGAGAATGTAAACAAGATTCTACCAACGTGCAACTACCGGATGTAGCTTGCTTTCTTTGGGATTAACATTATTCAAAACAACGACAATTTTACTGTTCTTGGTGTTAATTTCTGTACTACTGCTCTTATATTGATCCAATTTCCTTCTTGTTGGAGGAACCTGAGAAAACCCTCGTTGGTGGTTGCTTATATAGGTAACATCAATCAAACCAAACTGTTAGTACTTCCACATACTTCTGAAACGATCTTTAAGCAGCTTCAGATTAGGTTTTAGCTCAAACAAAAAGGAAAGAAAACTCTAAGACATTGAAAACCTATGGACAGACGCCACGTAATGTAATATGCCGCCTTGAAATCATGGTGCAATTTGTCTCTGACTGTTTTGTCGGTCCCATTAAACTGTCGCACCTCCCTCAATTTTTCCATGTCTAGAACAAATTTTGACAATTTAATAACAACAGACATAGTGACCAGGATTCCGGAAAGGGCTAGATTGTCACAGAGGCGGTGTAAACCAAAGTGATTTTGGCATCTGTGTACTTGCATTCTGAATCAGCGCCTTGGATATAGCGTCCTGCTCAGAATTATATATAAAATTGTTCTTGGGAATTTTAATATTTTTGAGACAAATTTGCACTTTCTTTCTTTCTCAACTTCTCAGCCAGCTGCATCGATCGGAAAGGTTGGTGATCAGCATTTTCATTCAATTTGGCAAGGACAAATGACAAGGTGACACGTAATTTGACGAACACGAGGGAATGACGTTACAATCGTCCCACTAGCAGGGAAAGGACGAATCCGTTTTCTTTATATAGTTGGAATTTTGTAATTGTACCTCCAAGATGCATATAAATATCTACACGGCACTACAGGTGTCTATTGTGGAAAAACCCTGGATGATGGATCATTTTTCTCCTTTTTTTTTTTGGTGTGTTTTATTAGCCATAAATCATAAATCGTAAATCATGAAACTTAATTGTAGATTAAATTTAATTCGGATGTAATTATGATAATCATCTCATCAGCATCATCTCTGAGTTTTGATCTGGGCAGGGTCGACCAACAACACTACACTAGCCATAACACACCGTCGAAGTATCATGTTATGGGGACATGAGTTTGGGGTAAGAGCTTGGCTTTTTGGCCTCTTTTTAATGGACAAAAGGGAACGGTATATCATGAGCTTCCCGAACTTTGACAACATGAGAGAAAATTGAAAATGGTTAATTGGCCACCACAAGCATTGAGTTGGCTCACATTAGACCTTTCTCAATTGTCTGCCGACGAGATAGAATTGCACATGCCCTGCATGATCATGCGTATGATGAGAAGGAGCCAACAAAAAGTATGAGAAATTTTTTTTCTTTTGTTGGCCAAGCAACAAAAGTTTCTGAACCCCATTTTTGTTTTTCACCATTTTCCCATCGTCACGAAATCTGGGTTGGAGTCAAAGATATGTGTAAAGAAATTCTAATACAATCAGGTCAAAAGAGAACTGCCAAAAGGGCAAAAGAATGGGAAGAAAAGAGAACGAAAGGGCAATAAATTCACGCGCTTTGATTTTGTGAAACCGTTATCCTCAAATCCTTGCTGGGGAATATAAATCTCTGCTATCATAATGAAAAGATGGAAGGGCCCTTTGCTCCCTTTGTCTCTCTTTTTAAATCTTGTTTTGGGCTTGGACTCGACCCTTACGGTCACAGACCATCAAGTCTACACTAGCAAAACCTAAAAGCTGTAGGCCCTTGGATGGAAGGCCGAAAGCTATAATAAAACAAAAGCATGATTAAAGCTGAGCCAATTTGAACAATTGATTCACTAATGAGTACAAGTATGACTTCGTGTTGGTGTAAAATCCAGTGGGTTGACTTGAGCTTGGACGGTTGAGTTGGTCCAGAACCTAAATGGGGGTGTGTCATTTTCGTGGGTAGGTTGAATTCTCTCTGCCCTTCGGTTCATTTTTCCTGGTGTAACGGACACTAAACTTGAAAATGTCCACAATATTTATCATTTCAAGAAAGAAAAAAGCCCAATTAGGATGTTTCCTATTGGCATCAAGTTTGGTAGAAACCTACCACTTCAAAATTTCGAAACATTGCTAAAATGTAGACTTTTTTTGCACTTTGTAATTGACTTCTTCATTGATCTTCGAGGTAGTTTTTGGTCAAATACAAATAAAAACATACAAAACTTTTCATTAATAAGCAAATTCCTCCTCAATCTAGAACATTGATATGAAGAAGCCAAAACCAAAAACAGTTTTTTTTATTGCTCCTGAAGCTATGAAAGAGTGTCAATCACAAAAGCATTTTAAAGCATATCCAAACTGGAACCGGGCCAATAAGGTTCAACGGAAAGGCTCCTCCCAAATAATGCCAAGAAAAGGACCCGGCCGAGGGCCAGCCAGGATCACCTCAGCCTAAAAGGACTGGCTTTACCCACCGACACAGCCCAACTCCCTACTCTCAATCTTATATTTTCCTAGTATTAAGTATTATATTATGGAAAACGGGAAAAACTTACCCTTTTTCCTTTGTAATTATCCACAAAGCTTTGTCCCTTTCCTTTCCCCCAAAATTTGATTAAGCAACTTAATCAACCATTGCACATCAAGCCATTGCCGGCTCTCGATCGGTGAGAGTAGTTCATAAGTTATTTTGAACATGTATAGTTTTAGAATTTGGTCATAATCCAAATTAAAAATGTCCATTTCAATTAAAATCGAGACAAATTAAATTTCAATAATCAAAATAAAAAATCTATCAAATTTGAGTGACCAATAATGAAATTTACTCATAGATTATATAATGATGATGACACTAGGTTCTAAATTGAGATCAATATGGATGGAGCAAGGTTTAGGGTTGCCGAACAACAATTAATTCACAATTATTATGGTACAAATACTAGATTAATTCAAATTAATGACATCTACCCGAAAACAATTAACCACTCTACATCAACTTGTTTCGTGGATTTAGTAAAGTAATTAACCCAAAGTGTACAACTACTATTATTTTACCACAAGCGAAGGGCACTTATTGGGTCTAACTAAGAGCCCATTAACCAAGACTCCCTTTTTTTTTTTAAATAATTTTTAATATTTAAGGAATCTACAGTCGCAAACAACAAAATTTTAATACAATGATTTGTTTGGAAGTCAGTGTAGAATACAGATTTGGATGGGGGAGGCAACAAAACCTTTCCACGCGTAAATTAATGAATTTAAAAAACTTAGTCAAAGAGAAGACTCATAAATCAGACTCCAATGTCAACAAAACGGAAGGCGCACGTTAATTGATGGCACGTCCAACTCGGGATCGGATTTATTGGCTCCATTAACTATTTTTCAAAACGTCATTTATCTACAAGAGTCAATACATGAAATTAAAAGAAAAACATTATTTTAAAAAAATTAAATCAGATATAGGAGATTTTTATAAAAAATAAAATGTGTATGGAGGGAAGAATCGCCACACGACAGCGATTTGTTAATATTGATATGAAAATTACGTGATATATATTTTCTGTGATTTTAAGAGGAAAAAGAAATGAGATTAATGGAATAAAGACAAAAGAAAAAAAAATTCTGTATTTTCCAGGTGGACTCTTGCCGACGAACCAAAAATAAAATTTAGTTTGCAGATGACAGCAAGTCTGTAACTAATAAAGAAACTTTACCTTACTATATTCGCAAAGACTAGATTACCGTTCATAAATGTTGGAATTACTACTGGCATGAGGTACTTCTTTGATTTCCAAAATCTAAAAATTGGGATTTCCCTTTTTATTTTATACAGATACTGTATATAAATACATAGCTTTATTTTGATTTAAACAAAGGATCGAGGGCAACCTCGTCAAATCATCAATAAACTAATGACAGCAAGCATCATCGTCTAAAAATCTAAGTTCCTGATGAAAAATTAAAAATAAAAAATAAAAAATAAAAAATAAAAAACAAAGTCTGCCCCTTGATTTATCCCTCTCTCTTGTAAGTAGTATTTCTAAACTCTTCAAAACCTTCGTTTCTAAGCTCCCTCTTCCCTTTTTTTGGTCTATTGGAAAATTCATTTTCATTTTTGAAATTTCGCTTTCAAAATCACATATCTCTTCTTTCTCTCCAAACACACCAACCGGATCTCTATTTTCTTTGCAATGCCAATGGATTCCCAGTCCGAGATCCGTTAACTCGCTTCCTGTTCCTTCCTCTGATCAAATCAGTTTCTGTGTCCTTTCTCTACTCACCGAGTCAAACCGCCATTCTTCGGCCTTTTGAACGACGGAAACCGAAGAATGGGGGCGGTGCCTTCGACGCCGCGCCACGCCAGCACCGCCACCGAAACGGCGGAGTACCTAATCGGCACCTTCGTCGCCGAGAAATCCTTTCCCTTGGCTTCTGATTTCTGGCAGAAGCTTCTGGAACTTCCTCTCACTTTACGCTGGGCGCCTCACCGTGTTCGCCATGCTTGCCAGCTCTTCGGTCAGTGCTTTCTCTCCTAATTTTGTAAACATTTTGATTGTCCTTCTACTAATTTATTGCTTAGTTTTCTATTATGTGCAAAATGCAACCATTTCTCGTGGTAGCTGTCAATAAAATATCTTCTTGTTTCGAGGAAATGCTGATAATCTTGTTCTAGGAATCCAATGCTTAGCTTTGCAACAGATAAGGTTCAGAGGACTTTTGCTAGCTCTCTTATTTTATTATTGACTTACTTTTTCTGACTAAATGCTAGTGCTGCTATAATGATTTAAATATGTGGATGGAGGACCACTATCAGAGAATCGGAGATTAGAGTGTCTGCTAGAATCTTGTTGTGTGAGGAAATTTTGTTTACTAAAAACTAGATTGTCTCAACATATCTCAAAGTTAATAAGATATTTGTTTTTGCATCTTGATAAGTTTGACGCATGTAGGTTCCATTATGAAATTATACTCAACTAAAAAACTTGCCAAAAGAGAGCTAAAGTGAATTCTATTGATTAAAATCCAAATTCAATGATTATCTTGTGAAAGCCATTTCTGAATTTATAACTGTTAGCAACTTTGTTTGAAATTCTACTACTGCTTTTCTTTTTTTGCAAATATTTGCAATGATGCTGACCTTTGTTGCTGTGTGCTGGATCTTTCATGTGCAGCACAAAACAACCGCTACACTAGGCACCTTGCAAAGATTTTGATTCACCTGTCATGGTGCTTACAGGAGGCAATTCAGACTTCCGGTGCTCCATCCCCGGTTTATATGAAGGCTGTTAATGCAGTGTATATATCATCTGTGTTTTTGAAGTACATAATTGAGAATTCTCAGAGTGACACCATCGAGGAGTTATGTTTGTCTCTTCATGAGAATGAACCAGTGCCTGAAAATTTTTTGGCAGGTAAATAGGTCGCACTTCATCATTATGTATTTACTAGTTTGAAATTAAAATTTGTAACTAAGGATCTGACAAATTGCTAGGTAAATAGCATTATGGCCTGAAGCCTTTATTTCTGATGTGCAGATCAAAGCATCGAGAATCTTTTAATGTATAATGTGCTTACATTTCTTGGTTCAATAGATGTAAGGTACGCCATGACTTAATAATGTATGTGTAAGATTGACAGTTCTATTCAGTTCGGCTCCTAATATTACTCTGTTTGCGTTGCAAGTCCAACTACATCCCTTTTACATCAGGAGCTGCTTAATTTCATGCTTGTTGCAATGTCAACTCAGCTGCTTTCTGGACCATCCCCTGGCCCAAAAGATGTGAATCCTTTTATAGATGCAGCAATGTCTCAGGTTCCAATTAAAACCTTAGCTTGATTGTTTTTTCCCCACTTTTATTTTTTGGCATACTCATTCTTTTATTTGCAGGAAAGTTCGCTGGTTAGTTTGGTGGTTCGCAGATTGCTGCTTAATTATATAATGCGACCTCGTGTTCCCTCGAATGTTGCTGCTTCTTATTCTATTTTTTCTGAAGAAAGTCAACCTGGTGTTTTACAAAGAGTTGGTTCTGCTGCTGGTATGGTGTTTTCCTTTACGCTCTCATTAATATTGTTTACTAATCAGTTTGCAATAATACAAGCTTCTTTCTCTAGAAAATGTTTATGATGATGTTTATATGTTATGCTTGCAGCAAACCTTGTTTTGTTGCCATTCAATTATTGGGTCAGTTCAAATGGTGAAGGCTCTTCAAATCAACTGGCAGACTGCAGTCTTCATGTGCTACTTATTCTTATTCATTACCATAAATGTGTTGTAAGTGATGAGTCTTTGACAGATAGGAGTGATGATAGTGCCACTTCAGATTCTGTTTCAAAAGTAAATACATATTTTACTGTCAACCCCTATAGCAAGGCCTTAGAAAATGCAAGGGATGTTGAATGTGAGTTTCTCTTCCATTTCCATTTTATTAATGAACCTTTTGTTTTTCTATATGTACTTTTTGTCTATCTACTTCTCTGCATGCATGCCATTGTGATGGCATCTTAGACAGTCTTGATGAATGTATTCTCTGCTTTCAGTTGATCGCCTTGATGTTGAGGGGAATGCACAGAATGGACCACTTGTGAGATTACCTTTTGCATCCCTATTTGATACCCTTGGCATGTGAGTGTCTTTTCATTCTAATATCAGTATGCGAATGAATAGAATTACCTTTATGAGATTATTACGGCTTCCTTTGTTCCCCTTTTCTTTCCTTTGGTATTCATCACAGACAAGTTTGGCAAAAGAAGTTTGTATGGTTTGTTCATTCCCGTTAGTTTCTACTACCATTGTGCCAAATATAGGTTTGATTTCCTTGGTAATGGTTGATAGCTTTTTTCTGCCTCTTCCTTTCTGACTTGTGATGATTGTTTAAAATTGTTGTGTCATGAAGACTTGACTTAAGAATACTTGGGGATTTCTATCTTTCATGGCTCCTGCCTCTTTCTTGTGGCATATTTCCTAACAGGTTCACATCTTGCAGGTGCTTGGCTGATGAGACTGCTGTCCTTTTACTTTACTCATTGGTGCAAGGAAACTCTGACTTTTTGGAATATGTATTAGTACGAACTGATTTGGATACACTGGTAACAACCTGAAGCTTATGTTATTCTCATGTCATTTTTAGCCCTAAGCAATTCCCCTTGCAAAACTACCTTCAAATCTATGTGCAGCAGAACATGGTTTGGGCTGTTGCCTTGTTGACATGTTTAACCACCATACACACACCCCACACCTTCCACCGAAAATTAGAAGGGTGGAAAGAAAGGGCCTGTTGTAATCTGTCAAGCAGTCTAGTCAATACTTTGCATGGAATTCTGCTTGATCTTGTCCATTCTTTTGTTTTGTTTTTTTTTTTATTTATTTATTCATTCTTGTAATGAGTTAATTTCGTAATTGTTCTTTATAATTTTTTGATATGGGCTGGTATGCTGTAGTTGCAATTTATGTGGCTACATGCCACATCCCAGCTTAGTTATATGATATGTGGCATATTGCTTGGTCTTAATCTGTGTTTGCACAATGAATATCCTCAGTTGATACCCATCTTGGAAACATTATATAATGCTTCAAGGAGGACGTCAAATCAAATATACATGTTGCTGATTATACTCCTCATACTCAGTCAAGATTCGTCGTTCAATGCAAGCATTCACAAGATGGTAAGCATCTAATTTATTACCAACTTTCGACTTTGATGCGTGAGTATTGTCTTAATCTTTTGTGTTTATGGACAGATACTGGCTAGTGTTCCATGGTACAAAGAACACCTCCTTCATCAGACATCTCTTGGTTCTCTGATGGTCATAATACTGATAAGGACTGTGCAGTATAATTTGTCTAAGTTGCGGGTACGGCTTAAAATGTCTTAAGAATTTTACCTGATCGTATATGTTTAGGGAAGTAGGATTCAGGATAATATTGTTGAATGGACAGAGCTTCTCTTTTCATGTGTTTGTAGAGATAATGACTATTTCTCACTTTAAGGGCAGTAATATCTATTAGATGGATGTTAATAGCATGTTATTTGATTACAGAAGTGGAAGGTAATTCTTTTCTTGTTGATGAATGAACAGGATGTCTATCTTCATACCACTTGCCTAGCAACTTTGGCAAATATGGCACCTCACGTCCATCGATTGAGTGCATATGCATCTCAGAGACTTGTCAGCCTTTTCTATATGCTTTCACGCAAGTTAGTCATCTATCTTTATATTAATTTTCATTAATCATTGGGTTATTGTTACAGATAATCTTAGGTTGGTAATGTTATTTGAACTGTGTTTGCAAATGCATGTTGGATTTAGGTACAACAAATTGGTAGGGTTAAGAGATGATAAACTGCAAACGAAAACCATCTCAACAGGGGACGGCCTTGTGGAAGATATGGTAGTTGTCTTGGTTTTGCATGTAAAGTAGTGCTTTGTAAAATTTTATGCTATCTTGGTATCCTTGAATAATATTTCTTCGCCTTGTTGCAGTCAGCAGAATTGCAAATTTATACGGACTTCTTGAGAATCGTCCTTGAAATATTGAATGCAATTTTGACTTATGCACTGCCACGGAATCCTGAGGTATTTATTATAATGAAGTTATATGAGATAACTTTGTTTATGTTCTGTCCAACAGTTAACATGGATCTGAAATTGAATGTCTATGAATTTGGCCAGGTTGTGTATGCCATTATGCACAGGCAGGAAGTCTTTGAGCCATTCAAGAACCATCCTCGCTTTACTGAGCTGCTTGAGAATATTTATAATGTATGCTCTACGACTTTATGTGATAAAATTCATTTACATCTCCCATTCTTGGTTTTTATCAGAGAAACAGTTTAGAGATTTGTTGCAATGTCAAGATGTCATGATGCCTTTTCTACATGCTTTTGGATTATTTTGACCTCTTTGGTTGTTATAGGTGCTAGATTTTTTCAACGGTCGTATGGATGCCCAAAGATTGGATGGTGAATGGTCCGTAGAAAAGGTTCTCCAGTTCATCATTAACAATTGTAGATCTTGGCGTGGTGAAGGAATGAAGGTAGACCTTAATGACAGTATATTTGCTTAATTTGGGATTAACAGTCCTACGCATGCACCCATACACACTACCTTTATTATTAAGCATTACTGCTACCATTTCAATTCTTTTTGCTTCTTCCCAATGTGGACAGTTGGTGGTTTCTCTCTCCTCCTGCAGTTTTTTCTCACCTAATGTAGAATTTTTTTCTGTATTGACAGATGTTTACTCAGTTACACTTCTCGTATGAACAAGAGAGTCATCCAGAGGAGTTCTTTATTCCATACGTGTGGCAGCTTATCCTAGCCTGCAGGTAACATTCTGCACCTTAAATGAAGTATAAGTAGAAATGTGGATTCAAATAATTTGGTGTTCAGGTCATTTGGCATTACTCGGTTCGATATTTCGCACTGCCAAACTTACTCTGTGTGACTGTCCGTCTTCGCTCTGTCTTATTTCTTACTTTGTGCCCATGTGATTGTCTCAGTCTCATTCATATCTATTCCATCCTCTTTCTTTTTTCAGCGGATTCAGCTTTAATGCAAGTGCTATAAACTTGTTTCCCATTGATCTGCAAGCCGATGTAAGTATATGAATCGGCTCTAATTAGTTTCGTAAAAGCTAATATATGATTACATTTTATAGTTTCCTTTTTATATGATTCTTTCAAACTGTATCAAACTTTTTCAAAACATTTGATACTAGTTACCAAGGTTGTAGAGGCATAATCTGCTATATTAGTTCATAGAACATGATAGCATCCTGTCTCCCCCTCGCTACAATTCCGGTCTCCTGAGTCCTGATTCTTCATTTACTTCCGTCCAGAAACAAATTAACAACGGAGATGAACTGAATTCAAACCAAAATGTGGAGTTGATAGAGAACGGAGTTCAGCTTGATCCATAGAAGGCATGACATAATGTACGCTCGACTTATGTGCGGCCGGTTCTTGGTGTATTTGTAAATATATATAAAAATGAAAATAGCAGAAAATGTATTCTTCTCATTCTTTTCTGTTTATATGTTTGAAACACTGTAGAGGCCTTTTTGAGGTACATAAATTTTTAGAATCCTTGTATGTAATAAGAGAGCATATACATACATGATTCCATTTCTATAATATAGTCGTTCCGACTTCTGAGAAGAAAAAAGTTCCATGCTCCTTTTCCGATTTGACTCAAAGATTTGTGCTTATATTGACAGTTTCTTCCAAGTAATATGAGTTAATCTCGGAACTTTTCACGTCAATAATCAAATATATTACATAGTGGCTATCAAGAAGACTAAGGTTTTAACGGTACAGAAACTTCATTTCATTTCCATTTTGCTAAATTACATGACCAGTTGATATATAATTCAGCCAATAGAAGAAAGAAAAAGAACAGAATTACACAAGGGTTCCGCCCTTAACATATTCGGTAAATGCCAAAGCGACAAGTCCCAGCATGGCAAATCTCCCATTCCACAGCTCGGCATCCGAAGTCATGAACCCTTCAGACCTGGATTCAGCCGTGACGCCTCTAAATAATGGAATCAGAGATGCAACTGACAGCAAAATGCTGGTTCCAAGGAACAATGGGATCCCACCGTCGGATATCTGGGTGAACACATCTTGACCCTTGGATAGCTCCATTGCCAGGGCAGCAACGAAGCCGACCATCGCCAGCCTGCCGTTGATCCTCTCCGGTGCAGGTCCACTGAATGCTAAGACATCGGAGAATTTGGTGCTTACTTTCGGTGCTACCGGAGAAGGGCTCCGCTTAGGTTCTGGAGGTGAACTTGTAACAGGCGTTGTGGTTGCCTGCTCTTCCTTATTCTGGTTCTCCTGCAAAAGGAAAGAAAGGAATCATTTAATCGGTTTATTCCTTACCCATTGTCTCAAACATCTTCAAAATCAAAACCAGGAAGAAAGAAAAAGCATGAACTTGCCTCAGCGGTGCAGCGAACTTGAAGATTTGTATTCCTCTGTAAACGAGGCACGGATTTTACAGAGAAAAACCGGATCACCTTACTCTTGTTGGGAAGGCCAGTCGCGGGACTAGCGAGGAGGAGGGATTGCATGGCACTTGATGCAGCCATAATTTTCTCGCAAGACTGTAATTTCAGACCTGAACAGGAAGATATCAGAAGCTAGGGGAAGTGTTTGATGTGGGACGGAAGCAAGAACCCAAAAAGTTATTCTAAGCTTAATCAGGAGAATATACTAGTTCATTGCACTCATACTGAAAGGCAGCATTAACTATATATAGCAGAGACAAAGGGAGAAAAGGTTAGTGGATACTTTTGAGTCCACGTTATTTTGTACCTAACAATCGAAAGTGATTGAGTCACGTGGGATCGGTTGTCCACACACGATGGAGTTGGCCGATGTGGCTTTATTTTCCACCAGAAAGGGGGAGCAGTGAAACTGAAAAGGACATCAGCATTCTAGGCTCTAGGTCGTTGGTTCCGAAACAACGTAGGACATTCTGGTCTTTTAGCATGGGCCGTAGCCTTTTCTAGATTCTCGAAAGAAGCTTCTAGATTTGTTTACTCGTCGCTCCCTAACTCCCACTTGTGTTTATGTGCTGGCCTGCAGTTGCTGGGACTTAAAATGAGATGCTCTTGTTGGGCCTTGAATCTTGATTTTTAAGACATGGATCATCATTCACCATGTTCACGGACAAGACAAAACTAGCAGTAATAATAAAGTTGGGCTCCTAGTATGTTGCTAAATGCGAAGTGAAACTAATTTGAAGATTAAGATCAGATTGGCCTGAATTCTAAAAGATTTATCTCGCTTCCATTTTATAACGGAAGTACTCAAATACATAAACTCTTCATAGATTGATCACAGCATTAATCTGAGAAAACATAAAGAGAAGGGATGGAGAAACTAAAATTATTACTATTACTAGTAAAATACTAGTATTACACAAGGGTTCCGCCCTTGAGATATTCAATGAAAGCCAAAGCAAGCAAAATCCAGTGATCATTTATTTCTAGAAACCCTTACTCAGCAGCAAACTATGAAAAGATAGTAATCTACATGCCTTGGAGATTATTTGACTTAGAATCCCGTACACAACAATGTTCACCGGATTCCAAAGCAGAAATGGATCAAATTATTAAGTGATTTCGATCACAATGCTGCATTCATGACACCTTCAAAGTTTACCAGCATCACCACTTTTGGGGGGTATTTGCGAGCTTATAACAATAATCAGCATAGACATCCATCTCTCTATGGCCACTTACTTCTTCGGCGGGCACTGCATCACGGATTTCTTTCAGATCATCTTCTGTGAGCTTCACTGCCAACGATCCAATGTTGTTTCCAAGGTTTTTTATCTTTGTTGTCCCTGTAAAATACAAGTCAAGGTAAATAAGAAGCATCCACCTACGAAAAATCCCACACCCAAATTTGAGTATTATTTAGGCACGGGCCGTTTAAGTGTTTAACATGTTGAGACTTGAGATTGTGCTTTGAAAGAATAATAAGATCCTAACAAACCAGGGATGGGAACTATGTCTTCTCCTTGATGAAGTACCCATGCCAGAGCCAACTGAGAAGGGGTGCATCCATGCTTTCTAGCCAAGTTTTCAAAACGGGCATATACAAGTTTGTTCTTCTCTAAATTATCCCCTGTGAATCTTGGATGCATTTTCTGTGACAAGAAGATCAATCTGAATTAAAAAGGAGATCTTGCATAAACCAGAGAAGATGCATAGTTTTCATTAATACAAAAAAAAAAAAAGTTTCTGACATAGAAACAGAAGTTAGATTTTAGACTCATTAACTCATAAGCATTTGATTTACCAAAACACTTTCAGTAGGCAAGCTCTCCACAGTGGCCTTCCCACCAAAGAAACCTCGACCAAGAGGACTATATGCGACTATCCCAATACCGAGCTCTCTGAGAAAAGGGGCAGTCGAAGATTGGAAACAGTACTTAGACTACTTAAAATTAAACAGAAATGTAGATTACAAGATTGTAAATGGACCTAAAGAACAGAAGGCAAGCTTTGAATTACGAGTGAAGAACTTACATATCTACTTAATCAAGTGCAACATCAGAGAGGTGAATACTAACAAACCTGCAGACTGGAATTATATCTTCTTCAATCTCACGAGTCCAGAGAGAATACTCCATCTCTAAGGCCGTGATAGGATGAACAGCATGAGCTCTTCTTAACGTGTCAACACTTGGTTCAGATAGCCCAATGTACTTTATCTTGCCCTCCTCTACCAGCTTTTTGAGTTCCCCCATCTGTCTTGCAAATGCCCATTTAAATTTTTGGTGCACCAAGCCAAGTAATCATGTACTTCTATATAATCACTATAAACGAAGTGTTGGTGACAGAATATTGCTTACGGTATCTTCTATTGGCACTGAAGTATCTATGCGATGCTGGTAGTAAAGATCAATATAGTCCACATCAAGCCGCTTAAGGCTAGCTTCACAGCATTTTCGCACATATTCAGGGGTCCCCTTGACGCCAAAACTGAATCCCTCAAGCCTTATGATTCCAAATTTTGTTGCTAATTGCACTTTATCCCGCGGAAGCTGCTTTAAAGCCTGAGAAATGCAGAAACTGACACCTTATTAAATTGAAAATCTTTTGAGGTTCTATGTTTGGAGTTGAAGTAAGAAGGATACCTTCCCAACCATAATCTCGTTATCGTTATCGTCACCATAAAGATCAGATGTGTCAAAGAAGGTGATGCCCTTCGAAAAAGCCTCCTTTATGACAGAACACCCTTCATCATGGGAGAGAGGAGCATTGTATGCCCCAGAGAGTCCTCCACAGCCAAATCCCAATCTAGAGACCTGAATTACAGATGGATGGTGTTATTAGGAATCTTTATGTTCTAGTTTTTGTTGTCATTTAGACAATTAATTTGTATCCAGCATCGAGGGTCAACCTAACTCCTTTCTGTTGTCAATTTCTAACCCTTGTTTTCTAGAAATAGAACGCATCAAAGCTGTTCTATCAAGATTTCAAGGTCATCCGCACAAATCTTATCAGTAAATCCTAATTCTGAAGGGCATCCAAAGAGGCCAAGAGCACTACAACTTTAGAACTATCATGAAACAGATCCAATTCCAAGACTTGTGATTGTACGAAGTGTTTTCCATAAACAAAAGTTACAGGAGTGAAAATTCAAACAATCGGGCTTTGCTATTACATCATATATATTCGATGGATAATCTCACCTGGGTTGGTGAAAAACGGTGCTGACTAATAAAGGGTGATTTTTTTTGTCAAAGCTAACAATAATTTTGCTGGATTTCTTATGCTTCGTATAGAAAAGAACATCCATCTCGGTATTATATGCTTAATCCAGTTGAATCAGAAAGGTGAAAAAGGAAACAGAAAAACTATGGCTTACCTCCAATCCTTGACTTCCCAGTTTCACTCTTGGAATTGGAACTCGGTGTTCCTTATCCATTTTCGCAGCAGCCTGGTACTCGTTGAAGATGCTATCGCTAGCTGAAGGAAAATTATAAAGCTTCAAAACTCCGAGCTAGAAGACAACTCAAACGGACCGTAGAAACCCTTTAGGGCCGCAATAGAGACGGCACCTTCATTTGTCACCAACCTTTTTCTTTGCCTTTGATTTTTAAGCTTAAATTGATGGAAAGGCCACTCCAGACGTGACTATCCAATTTATTCGTCTACTTTTCAAGGAAGCATCTGTCTGCTGCTGAATGTTGTAGTCAAAGCGGTAAGAACTTGAACTAGTGGTGTAAGGTATCCGAATTTGAGCTCCTTCCCTGAATGCTTAACCTAGAAGGTCGACTCAATTATCAGAGTGCAACAATTTAATCACAGGGCAGATGGGAGATTGTGATGTCCAGGAAAAGAGAATGATGTCCACAATTTAATCACATGCTTAACTCGGAACAAGATTCGTCATTCAATGCAAGCATTCACAAGATGGTAAGCATCTAATTCAACTTTGATGCGTGAGTATTGTCTTAATGTTTTTTGTATGTGGACAGATACTGGCTAGTGTTCCATGGTACAAAGAACACCTCCTTCATCAGACATCTCTTGGTTCCCTGATGGTCATAATACCGATGAGGACTGTACAGTATAATTCGTCTAAGTCGCCGATACGGCTCAAAATGTCTTAGACTTTTACCTGATCATATATGTTTATGGAAGTAGGATTCAGGATAATATTGTTGAATGGACAGAGCTTCTCTTTTCATGTGTTTGTAGAGATAATGACTATTTCTAACTTTAAGGGCAGTAATATCTATTAGATGGATGTTAATAGCGTGTTTTTTGGTTACAGAAGTGGAAGTTAATTCTTCTCTTGTTAATGAATGAACAGGATGTCTATCTTCATACCATTTGCCTAGCAACTTTGGCAAATATGGCACCTCACGTCCATCGATTGAGTGCATATGCATCTCAGCGAATTATCAGCCTTTTCTATATGCTTTCATGCAAGTTAGTCATCTGTCTTTATATTAATTTTCATTAATCATTGGGTTATTGTTACAGATATTCTTAGGTTGGTAATGTTTTTTGTACCGTGTTTGCAAATGCATGGTGGATTTTAGGTACAACAAATTGGTGGAGTTAAGAGATGATCAACTGCAAATGAAAACCATCTCAACGGGGGACGGCCTTGTGGAAGATATGGTAGTTGTCTTGGTTTTGCATGTAAAGTAGTGCTTTGTAAGATTTTATGCTATCTTGGTATCCTTGAATAATATTTCTAAGCCTTGCTGCAGTCAGCAGAATTGCAAATTTATCCGGGCTTCTTGAGAATCGTCCTTGAAATATTGAACGCAATTTTGACTTATGCACTGCCACGAAATCCTGAGGTATTTATTATAATGAAGTTATATGAGATAACTTTGTTTACGTTCTCTCCAACAGTTAATATGGATCCGAAATTGAATGTCTATGAATTTGGCCAGGTTGTGTATGAAATTATGCACAGGCAGGAAGTCTTTGAGCCATTCAAGAACCATCCTCGCTTTACTGAGCTGCTTGAAAACATTTATAATGTATGCTCTACGACTTTATGTGATAAAAGTCATTTACATCTCCCATTCTTGGTTTTTATCAGAGAAACGGTTTAGAGATTTGTTGCAATGTCATGTCCTTATGCCTTTTCTACATGCTTTTTGATTATTTTGACCTCTTTGGTTGTTGTAGGTGTTAGATTTTTTTAACAGTCGTATGGATGCCCAAAGATTGGACGGTGAATGGTCCGTACAAAAGGTTATCCAGTTCATCATTAACAATTGAAGATCTTGGCGTGGTGAATTCTCCTCCTCCTCTTGCTGGAAGTGCAACAAAGGAGGAGGAGGAGGATGAGGGGGGCGGGGGGAGCGCTACACCTTCAAACGTTAAATCAAGGGAACAAGCAAAATATGAACTTAATTACCTCTGCCAAGCAACGAATGCAAACACTGGGGTCCCTTTGAGAACGAGGCACAGTTCTCAAAAGTAAAAACTGGCTGAGCCGTCTGGCAGTGGTAGCAAGGCTAGCGCTAGTTTCAGGACTTGCAGGGAGTAATTGCATTATGAGGCCATTTTTACACAATTTGAACGTCTCCAATTTCTGAAAGACTAGCCGAAAATAATGAATATTTTTGATCTGGTACATAGCATATGATATGAAGCCAAGAAGTCAAGATCTTGTTGCTGATATAAAGCTTAAGCAACTCAATGCTATTTACCATAACTAGTTCATTGCATTTACGTAAGGCTGTCAGTTAGGTAGAAATTGAAATATATGGAGTGGGCAAGTGAAAAAATGGGTGTGGTTACTTTTGGGTCCATGTCACTTTTGGATGCAACTTTCAAATTACAGCGATTGAGTCATGTGGGCTTATTCGTCTTCACATGAAGGAGAGATATCTGAAGTGGACTTTATTTTCCGCAGAACTAGATCTGAACCCATTAGCTGTGACAGTCAGTGTGACTCTGTGAGTGAAGTCCTTGCTGGACTTTCTGAATTAGGGCTCGGCCTATGAATTCTGAATAAACACCTTTTTGTTGTTGTACTACTAGGAAAAAACATTTGGTTTGACACTTTTTTAAGATTTCGAATTTAATTTTTGTGAATAGAGAAAATTATTATTGAGAAAATTTCATTCTCATAATGACTCAATCCGATTCAAAAAAGATTAATCTAGACCAAAAGTCTAAGATATCTTTGATTAAATAAAATAAATAAATAAAAATGCATTTCTCATTATTAAAAGAAAATAAATTTACCAGTCAGTTGCGAGGATTGGGCTGGTTTTTATCTCCAGTGATCATTCATCTCTAGAAACCCTTATTCAGCAGCACTGTGAAAAGATAGTAATCTACATGCCTTGGAGATTATTTGATTTAGAATCCCATACATAACAATGTAGATCGGATTCTAAAGTAGAAATTGATCAAATTATTAAGTGATTTCGATCACAATGCTACTGCATTCATGACACCTTGAGGGGGCGTTTGGTTGGGGATATCTTACATGTCTTGTGGTAATATGCACTATGTCAAGTTATATGTCCTCGATTGGTTTCTCTTGACAATAGTGTTAGAGAGTATGTAATTACCACAGAGGTGGTAATATGGGTGGGAATGTGAATACCACCCCCCTCTTAGGTTATGTTACATGTCCTACCATTTTGATTTCAATCTTCCTATTTTACCCTCACTTATTTCTTATTATACCAACAAACAATGGTATTTTTTTTTTAGTTTAACAATATTTATATTTAAACAAAAAACAATTGGTAATTTTAATTGAAAGAATTTCAGATTATTTGTATCTTTATATATTTGTCAATTATAAATCTTATTTATCAAATTATTATTTTTATTGTTAATTTTTTGATTTGTTACTTTTTGTTATTGAATTTGTTTAACAGTTTCAAAATGTGTTAATTTAGTTAGAATATTAATTTAGTTAGAATACAGGTTTAGAAAGCTTTTTATATAAGTGAGGGTAAACCCAAACATGATAATTTAAGATGTCCATCTCTCCAACCAAACAAAAAATGCATATATTACCATGACATCACATTATTAGGTAATGTAATGGTAATCTTATGTTTACAGGTAATGTAACATCACCCCAACCAAACGCACCCTGATAGTGTAACAGCATCACCACTTTGGCAGTTTTCATACATTTGCAATCACTTTTTGGGGGGTATTTGCGAGCTTATAACAATAATCAGCAAAGACATCATACTCTCTAAGGCCACTTACTTCTTCGACGGGCACTGCATCACGGATTTCTTTCAGATCATCTTCTGTGAGCTTCACTGCCAACGATCCAATGTTGTTTCCAAGGTTTTTTATCTTTGTTGTCCCTGTAAAATACAAGTCAAGGTAAATAAGAAGCATCCACCTACGAAAAATCCCACACCCAAATTTGAGTATTATTTAGGCACGAGCCGTTTAAGTGTTTAACATGTTGAGACTTGAGATTGTGCTTTGAAAGAATAATAAGATCCTAACAAACCAGGGATGGGAACTATGTCTTCTCCTTGATGAAGTACCCATGCCAGAGCCAACTGAGGAGGGGTGCATCCATGCTTTCTAGCCAAGTTTTCAAAACGGGCATATACAAGTTTGTTCTTCTCTAAATTATCCCCTGTGAATCTTGGATGCATTTTCTGTGACAAGAAGATCAATCTGAATTAAAAAGGAGATCTTGCATAAACCAGAGGAAGATGCATAGTTTTCATTAATACAAAAAAAAAAAGTTTCTGACATAGAAACAGAAGTTAGATTTTAGACTCATTAACTCATAAGCATTTGATTTACCAACACACTTTCAGTAGGCAAGCTCTCCACAGTGGCCTTCCCACCAAAGAAACCTCGACCAAGAGGACTATATGCGACTATCCCAATACCGAGCTCTCTGAGAAAAGGGGCAGTCGAAGATTGGAAACAGTACTTAGACTACTTAAAATTAAACAGAAATGTAGATTACAAGATTGTAAATGGACCTAAAGAACAGAAGGCAAGCTTTGAATTACGAGTGAAGAACTTACATATCTACTTAATCAAGTGCAACATCAGAGAGGTGAATACTAACAAACCTGCAGACTGGAATTATATCTTCTTCAATCTCACGAGTCCAGAGAGAATACTCCATCTCTAAGGCCGTGATAGGATGAACAGCATGAGCTCTTCTTAACGTGTCAACACTTGGTTCAGATAGCCCAATGTACTTTATCTTGCCCTCCTCTACCAGCTTTTTGAGTTCCCCCATCTGTCTTGCAAATGCCCATTTAAATTTTTGGTGCACTAAGCCAAGTAATCATGTACTTCTATATAATCACTATAAACGAAGTGTTGGTGACAGAATATTGCTTACGGTATCTTCTATTGGCACTGAAGTATCTACGCGATGCTGGTAGTAAAGATCAATATAGTCCACATCAAGCCGCTTAAGGCTAGCTTCACAGCATTTTCGCACATATTCAGGGGTCCCCTTGACGCCAAAACTGAACCCCTTAAGCCTTATGATTCCAAATTTCGTTGCTACTTGCACTTTATCCCGCGGAAGCTGCTTTAAAGCCTGAGAAATGAAGAAATTGGCACCTTATTAAATTGCAAATCTTTTGAGGTTCAATGTTTGGAGTTGAAGTAAGAAGGATACCTTCCCAACCATAATCTCGTTATCGTTATCGTCACCATAAAGATCAGATGTGTCAAAGAAGGTGATGCCCTTCGAAAAAGCCTCCCTTATGACAGAACACCCTTCTTCATGGGAGAGAGGAGCATTGTATATCCCCGAGAGTCCTCCACAGCCAAATCCCAATCTAGAGACCTGAATTACAGATGGATGGTGTTATTAGGAATCTTTACGTTCTGGTTTTTGTTGTCATTTAAACAATTAATTGTCAATTTCTAACCGTTGTTTTCAAGAAATAGAACACATCAAGCTGTTCTATCAAGATTTTAAGGTCATCCGCATAAATCTTACCAGTAAATCCTAATTCTGAAAGGCATCCAAAGAGGCCAAGAGCACTACTGCTTTAGAACAGTCATAAAACAGAGGATGCCCTCCAAGGGACCCCAACATAAGTCTCTGAAATGACCTTTAAACTTAACAAATACAATTCAAAAAATTGTGATTGTACAATTGCTGGAAGTGTTTTCCATAAACAAAAGTTACGGGAGTGGCAATTCAAACAATCAGGCTTTACTATTACATCATATATATTCGCTGGATAATCTCTCCTGGGTTGGCGAAAAACGCTGCTGACTAATAAAGAACATCCATCACGGCATTATATGCTTAATTCAGTTGAATCACAAAGGTGAAAAGAGAAACAGAAAAACTATGGCTTACTTCCAATCCTTGACTTCCCAGTTTCACTCTTGGAATTGGAACTCGGTGTTCCTTCTCCATTTTCGCAGCAGCTTATACTGGTTGAAGATGCTACCGCTAGCTGAAGGAAAATTGTAAAGCTTCAAAACTCCTAGCAAATAGACACGGTACCTCTTTTTTTTTTTGCTTTGCCAAAGAGATAAGATACACCACTTAATAAAATCATGGTGATATAGACACGGCACCTTCATTGTCACCAACCTTTCTATTTTTTGGCCTTTAATTTTTAAGTTTTAAATTGATGGAATGACCACTCCAGACGTGGCTATCCACTTTATTCGTCTATTTTTTAAGGAAGCATCTTGTCTGCTGCTAAATGTTGTAAGCAACCCCATGAAAATCCTTAGTTAACATCATTTGGAAATTGTAATCAACATATTTCGTTAGCTGTAACTTTGCACAAAGTGAATGCTGAGTGTGATTTTTAGACTTGGCTGATAACTATTATCTACGGTCAAGTTGCTGCCAGTCTGGGGGTAACTTGTTACTCTCTTGGAGTCGAGGGCTTGACATTGTGATTCTACCTTCGTCGGTAGTTGTTGAATGGGAATCTTACTAATTAAATAATGTCGTTGATGTTAGCTTCTCATTTTTCAAGTTCTCAGTCAAACCTGTAAAATTCTTTGGAATTATACTTGTTTCAAGGTGATAAGACTCTACAATTTACACTTTCCTTTGAATGCTTAGCTCAGAAGGTCGACTCAATTATCAGAAAGCACAATTTGATCATATGGGAGATGGGAGATTGTGATGTCCAGAAAAAAGAGAGATTGTGTGTTTCCTTTTCCCTTTTTTTTTTTTGTCTTTTTAATGAGAGAATCTTTCTCCTAGAGATTTTGCATTTTGTAATCTACCCTTTTGCTGATTTGCTCTCTGATTCGACATTTATGAAGTATTACATTACGGTTCACAGTTAAGGACACTATTTCCATAGGAATAGCCCTTTTTTTTAATAATTAAGAAAAAGAAAAATATTCAATTGATTGAGTGCTTCAAGTTCTTCGACTCTATTCAATTGTACCGTTTGTAAGGGAAAAGAAGTTGAAGAAGCACAAGTGGCAATGATTCCAATTTCCAAACAACAGGTAATGTTTGACTTTCACCATTCTCGTGAACCTTTCTTTTTCATATTAGAAAAGCCGACGTGTTTAATGTTTATAACTCTATAATTTTTCCTTGACTGACTTGGATGCAGGAGACTCCTTCTGCCTACATTATTTCTTGTATGATCCCTTTCACTTTACTGGAGTATTAGCAACCTTCCATGCATATTCAGAGAGCGAGCGTGAAATTCTTGGGCCTCTTACTTCATCAAGAGGCACAGCATCACAAATTTCTTTCAAGTCCTCTTGTCTAAGCTTCAATGCAAGGCATCCAATATTGTTGACAATGTTCTTAACTCTAGTTGTCCCTGCGCAAACCATGTTAATGGAGCAAAATCAAATCCATGTGTCCTGACCATTCAGATTCAGAGGGAAGGAGAGGCTTGGAATCAAATCCATAAGAATATGAAGACATTGTTTGTGGGGAAAAGATCCAAGCATACCAGGAATTGGGATTATATCATCTCCCTGATGGAGAAGCCATGCCAAAGCCAGCTGAGGAACAGTGCAAGCATGCTTTATAGCCAGGTCGGATAGTCGGGTATATAGAAATTTGTTCTTCCCTAGATTCTCCTCTGTGAACCTTGGATGATTTACCTGTTCCAGGAATAAGCCATTTCTGTTAACTAACATGAAGAATGAAAAAGGCCGTTGCTGAGAGTTTGTTTTTAGTCTCTCTCTCTCTCTCATACCAATTGACTTCCACTGGGCAAAGTTTCCACAACTGCCTTCCCACCAAAGAAGCCCTTACCGAGAGGACTATATGCCACTATTCCAATTCCAAGCTCTCTGTATAAGTAGATGCAAGAAACTATTGAAATCAGGGAGGAAAATTATTTACAGTTTCCTAGGCCTCAATGCCTAATCAAATTCCAATAATAATGAACATAAAGCTATCAGCAATATAGATTATCTGATAAACTTGTTATGTAAATTACAAAGTTCAATATCAGCATACCGGCAAAGTGGGATGATTTCATCTTCAATTTCACGGGTCCAGAGAGAATATTCCATTTGCAAGGCAGTGATGGGATGAACTTCGTGTGCTCTTTTTATGGTATCAACACTAGCTTCTGATAAGCCAATGTATTTAATTTTTCCTTCTTCCACCAGCTTCTTAAGCTCTCCCATCTTTACAATCATCAAAATAAAAGCAATCCTCAAGCTATAAGTTCAACTGCAGTTATGCTAAATGAATAGAAAGAAATGGTCTCTTGATACTTACTGTATCTTCTATTGGCACTGAAATATCAACTCGGTGTTGATAGTAGAGATCGATATAATCCACATCAAGCCTTTTAATACTAGCTTCACAGCAAGCCCGAACATGCTCAGGGGTACCCTTGATCTCATATAGAACACACCCTTCTGATTCTGATCTGACAACACCAAATTTAGTTGCTAGTTGAATTTTTTCACGAGGAAGCTGCTTCAGGGCCTAACAGGACAAAGAAAATAAATTTGTTGATGTATGGTAGAGTCTAGTTGTTGGTTGCCGTTTAGAACATGTATATCAGACCACATTGATGATGCTCCATCTATAGGATCAAAAGTTTCCCATGTAAACCGGGCACAAACTTAATGAATTTTCTTTTTTGAGTACTCGTATAATTTTTTGGTGAATATCAGTGGCTTCTGCCCATTTGTTTTGCCCTTTAATGAATCATTTTTTACATCAAATGGTAGCTAGATTGATTGATCTGGATGAGAATATGATAAATAGTACCTTGCCAAGCATTATCTCATTATCATGTTTTTCTCCATAAACGTCAGATGTATCAAAGAAGGTAACACCCCTACTGAAAGCTTCTTTGATGATTGAACATCCATCTTCATGGGAGAGGGGAGCATTATATATTCCTGTAAGTCCCGCACATCCAAGTCCCAATCTGGAAACCTGCAGGACAGAAAGGAATGGAACAATCAAACTCAAATTATCTTGCAACTTGGAAAGGGCTGTATATTATTTTAGTTCCAGCACCAATGAAAGTATGAAAGTATGAAACTACTTAACTTTCATCTAACCTTCATCCATATGACACTTCATTTTCATATACCACGTCTACTGGAGTAAACTACTTCCTCATATTCTAGGCAATATCAGGGTTAAGGCACAGTTAATGAAGTTATAGGAGAAGTTGCTGCTCTGAGAGAACCCATCTGAGGAATCTTTAGCTTAACTACTCTAAACCTAAATTTACTAAATATCAAAGACATTTCCAAAACTTCATGCAATTTACAAACTAGCACGAATTAGCTAATAAGAGGTCCAAATCCATCAGAAATGATGATGATCAATGCTGATGAAGAAAGCATGAACTATCTAATATAGTGGCGGATGGATTTGTTGTAGTAGTAGACGTTTAGTACAAGAAATAGATTTCAGTGAAAATCTAAGCTTACCTCCAATCCCAGACTGCCTAATTTCACTTTTGAAACTTGAATCTGCGACTCCTCCATTTTGAAGAAACTACAACTTCAGTGAAGTCGCCTTCAAAAAAGAAAAAGAACTTGATGGAAGAAATCCCAGCTAGTGGCTATCGTTGACAAATAAAAGAGAAGGGTTACCTCTTTTAATTAAAATAACAATTTCCCTAGTCTGATTTATACCAACCTTCTCTGTTCTTTTCAAACAAATCAGCTAAGCCCTAACCATTTTTAAACTAATGGACAAGGTACTTGCTGCGGTGGTTACCACTTAAATTCTGTATATATTATATACTTTATAAGAAGAGCATTTCCCACTGGCATAGTAACATATCAAGATTCTTTTCTGTTTAAAGATATATAGGTTTCAACTTGGCAACCTGAACCTTCCTAAGTGCAAATTATCATGGATTGGGAAACGAAATGGTAAGCGAGGTAACAAGTGTTCTTGGTAGATCATAGATGTGTTATGTTGTGAGGGATTGGGATTGTCAACTCCAAATGCAAATACTAGTCCTTAATCAAATTGAAGGTGTTGTGCCTTGTAGCCAGAAAAAGGGAGATCGTATGTTTGTTGTTGTTCTTCTTCTTTTTAATTTGTAAATCAGAGAATCTTTGCTCCTAAAGATTTTGCATTTTGTAATCTTCCCATTTGCTGATTTTGCTCTCTGATTCGACAATTATGAAGTCTTCTGTTACGGTTCACAATTAAGGACACGATTGCCATAATAGTACTAGCTTTTTTTTTTAAAATAATTTTAAAAAAGTACTAAAATATTAAGTCAGAAAATTAAGGAGCACCCCAGAAATTCACTTCTATAAATTCCCCACTTATGTGAAAAAGACAGACCTAAATTGCTTCTTCAACTTCTTTTTCAGTTGAATAGAGTTGAAGAACTTGAAGCACTCAAACAATGGAGGGTTAAACTTGTCAAAGTGTTGTATGGCTGTCATGTGGGGACGACAAAAAAAGGTTCCAAGAGCGGAGGAAAACCGAGTTGATCATCACTTGATCATGATAGTGATCACTTAGTTGATCATGATCCTGTAATGTCTATAGATAGACAATAATTATGAATATGATACTTAAAGATAGCAATTACCTGATCATGACCAGCCAAGTGATCACTATCATCAGCAACCGAATGGTCACTATGATCAGCTTGCTGGTTCTCATAGGAAGCAGTCACGTTGTTTTCCTCCTCCCTCCTGGAATCTCCTTTGTGTCGTCCTCAACTGATCTTTTCTGTCTGTAAGGGAGGCAACAAGTGTTCTTAGTAGATCTGTTATGTTATGGGATCGTCAACTTGAAAACCATAGTCCTTCTTTAATCAAATTGAAGGTGTTGTGCCTGGTAGCAATTTATTTAGATGTTCTTGTCATGGAAAGAGTTCTCCGAAGCAACTCTGTAACATTAAAATTTGAACCAATAACGAGATTATGCCTCATAGTATTATCAATATGTGACAAGCATTGTTTTCTCCAAGTACAAGCTACCTTGATAGCAACATAGAAGAGATTTTATCCGAAAAGCCAGAGCATGCAATTCCTAATGCACTAGAGATAGCCTTACAACAACTTCTTTCTCATTCAGTAAAAGCGTAGCTCTTCTGTCTGCTCTCAGATATGATAAAGAAATCCAAAGTATGTTTCACGCCAGATGAACTTTATCTGTTTGGTGTAACTTTCGTCACTTTGGTGGGGTATCAGCAAACTTCCAAGAATATTTAGACATAGTGGCCACTTCCCTTGAGCCACTCACGTCGTCAATAGGTACAGCATTACAAATTTCTTTCAAATCCTCTTCTGTAAGCTTCACTGCCAAGGATCCAATATTTTCTTTGATGTTCTTAACTTTGGTTGTCCCTGTGTGAATTCAAAGTAGAAAAACAAGATTCATCCGATCATTAGTACCTTAATGAAGCTGCAAACCATATTCATGAAGAGAGGTGTTCAATGCAATGTAGGCAGCCGAGAACAAGAGTAAGAGGTGTTCAATGCAATGTAGGCAGCCCAGAACAAGAGTAAACAGCTGTTAAATTAAGGCTCAATATGTGCACCACAATGAATAATAGTCCATTTGCACAATATCGAGCAAAGTATTAAAGTGGAGTGGACTGAACCTGACTAATTTCTGGTTACTGCTTTGGAGAGCAGGTCTGCAATTAAATTCCATAATTATGAAGATTATGTGCGTAGAGATTAGAGAAAGAACCTAAACATACCAGGGATAGGGATTATGTCGTTTCCCTGGTGTAGAAGCCATGCCAGAGCGAGCTGAGGAACTGTGCAGGCATGCTTTGTGGCCAGATTGGAAAGCCGATTATATATGATTTTGTTTTTCTCTAAATTCTCCCCTGAGAACCTTGGATGCATACCCTATTCCAGGGATATCACATATTGGTGTCAGTTGAACAATATTCAATTTCAGAAGAGATTTGTCTATGTACTTACTGCATAAGAATTTAAAAAACTAAAACCTTAATACAGAGGAACAAGAAATTTCAGTGTTATTAAGAGTTGGTTTCTGGTCACTTAATTACCATCATACTCCCATTGGACAAACTCTCCACAACTGCTTTACCACCAAAGAAGCCATGGCCCAGAGGACTATATGCTACTATTCCAATGCCTAGCTCTCTGTACAAATAGATTGGAGGAAAGATTGCAAACATGGTAAGATGAATAATGCTTCTCCATAATCAAGTCCAAAATCTTTAACCACGTCCAAGAATCAAAATCAATCTTTAACCACTGTAAAGTAAGTATGTATCTAACCAACCGGCAAAGCGGAATTATCTCATCTTCAATTTCACGCGTCCAGAGAGAATACTCCATTTGTAAGGCAGTGATAGGATGAACTGCATGCGCTCTCTTAATTGTGTCAGCACTTGCTTCTGACAACCCAATATACCTTATTTTTCCTTCCTCCACCAGCTTCTTAAGCTCCCCCATCTGCCTTATGAAAAGAAAATCAATGGCACAGTTACAAAATCCAAAGAAATTAATTTAAATGGATAGTGAATACCCTAGAAGTTTAAAGGTCTCTTGACACTTACCGTATCCTCTATTGGCACCGAAGTGTCCACACGATGCTGATAGTACAGATCAATATAATCCACATCAAGCCGCTTAAGACTAGATTCACAGCAGTACCGAACATACTCGGGGGTACCCTTGATCTCAAATTGAAGTCCCTCTAATACAACAATACCAAATTTTGTTGCTAGTTGAATTTGATCGCGGGGAAGCTGCTTCAAGGCCTAAAAGGGCAAGGATAATAATTTCGTTTATTTATGTTAGACCCTACTTACTCACTCCTCAGCCTATTACACCACAAAATCATCTTGCCCAGCGAAGATTCAAACTATTCTCTATGTTCACAATCACAATCAAAGGCTTCATATTTAAGCAAAGCAGAAATTCGCTTATTGGAATTTGCTTTACTTAATCTCCACATACTTACTCTTAGAAGTTGTTTTGATTGATAATGAATCATTGCTCTATCATCTAAGGGAAGAGATGGTAAAAGATAGTTAGTTAGTACCTTGCCAACCATGATCTCATTATGATGGTTTTCTCCATAGATATCTGCTGTATCAAAGAAAGTGATACCATTCTTAAAAGCTTCTTTTATAATGGAGCATCCATCTTCATGTGAGAGAGGGGCGTTCAATATTCCAGAAAGCCCTCCACATCCAAAACCTAGTCTAGAAACCTGCAGACCGGAAGGCAAAACAAAGATGGGCAAAAGACTAGTCATTATTTAACAAAACACAACTTCTCATAATCAAATTTTATCAAAATCTGACATTCTGGATGATAGTTTGTTAGTGTTAAAAGCTTTACCTCCAAGCCTTGACTGCCTAGTTTCACTCTGGCCATCTGGACTCTATTTTCCATTTTGAGACAGACAGACACTCAATTCTTGCTCTGTTTCACTTTGCAGATGTTTTCTCACCAACAATCTTTTCATTACCTGCCACAGCCACCGCCCAATTTTGGCAGAATGGCAGTTACTTATAACATACAAAGCCAGGCCAAAACTTTACTAAAAATGCTTGTAGCGGTTACCCGACCGCTGGACTTGTGATCTACACTAAACTGAGGCACCCAACGCTGTCGTTTCAGTTATAAACTGAGCCTCGTGCAAAGCACTATTAAACGGTAAGTCCAAACATTTGACTTTTACGTGAAACTGAAACAAATAAAATCAGGGAGAGAGGAAAAAAAAAAAAAGGAACTTCAAATCGAAATCGAAAAGGATGGAGAGGCGATGGGGAAAGATGTTGGCTTTGATGGGTTTACTTCTTGTGAATTGGGTGAGCAACGTTTCATCCCTTTCGGTTACTGTAAACGATGTCGAGTGCGTGTATGAGTACGTGCTCTACGAAGGCGACACGGTTTCGGGCAATTTTGTGGTCGTCGACCACGATATCTTCTGGAGCTCTGATCACCCCGGCATTGATTTCGCTGTAAGTTTACGATCCGATCTATAAATTCGATGTCTTTTTTCGTGAAATTTGGGTTGATTTGATATCTGGGTATTGGATTCCTTTCGGTAAAGGTTGGTCTTTTATGGTTCCATTTCAAATTTCAAATTTTTTCATGTTTGGTTATTGAAGTCCATTCAGAAAAGATTGGTTTTTGATGATATTTTCGATTTTTTATGTTTTCTATATTTAATTGAATTGAGTAAAGATTGGTTTTTATGATATTTTAAGAGTTGCTATATTTTGGTTTTGCTGGAATCATGGGAATTTTTTGTGATGAATCAATCACTTGGGGTACTTTTGAATTAGTAAAATTTTGATCTATGGCTGCTTGATTTTAGTTTGGGCGAAAGAATGTTTATTGTTTAGGCTTATGCACTGTGATTTGATTTTTATCTCCGGGGTATGTAATTTTCTTGAATTGTCCGCTTATGGAAGCTATGTTGCTAGTATTGTTTAAGGAGTCTTTAGGAATAGCTGGTTTTGATTTTCGTTGAAGATCAGCTGTGTTTTAATCCGTTTAATCTTTTGCATCATGCAGGTGACATCTCCTGGGGGTAATACGGTTCACGATTTGAAGGGGACATCTGGGGACAAGTTTGAGTTTAAGGCCCCACGAAGTGGAATGTACAAGTTTTGCTTTCACAATCCCTACTCTACCCCAGAGACCGTTTCCTTCTATATTCACGTGGGCCATATTCCCACTGAGCATGATCTTGCCAAAGATGGTTTGTTACAATTTCTTTTGTGTATTTTAAAGTCTATACCGATTTCTTTGTACTACAAGCTGTGAATTGCTGTTATGATCAGCATTCAACTTTCACTCCAACATTTGAGTTCCTATACATACATACCCTGTCTGGAGAGTACATTGCATGTTTGTTTCTTTCCTTCACATTTGTTAATTTGCCTTTAATGAGTTTCATTGTTACAGAACATTTGGACCCAATTAATGTTAAAATCGCTGAGCTGAGAGAGGCTTTGGAGTCTGTTACAGCAGAACAAAAGTACTTGAAAGCACGTGATGCTCGGCATCGTCATAGTAAGTTGCAATTATTTCCTGCTTTGTTGAGTTGATATTTAGGCATTACTATTTAGTATTTATTTTAGTGTTATTATATCATCTAAATTCCTTTTTAGCCACTTGTTGTTTGTTGCCCTGCTTGATTGTATGACAAATTCTAACTAACAGGCATGGATGTTACATTATGTGATCAACTGACTCTAAATTCCATGATTTGTCATTTTAGTGCTAAGTACAGTCTGGTAAACTTAAGTAGATAGCCACTGGCTGCATAGTTCCAAAGTGTGAAAGAGAATCTGTTTTGATTAGCGTTAGACTTGTGGTAAAGAGAAATTTTCCTGCACAATAGTAGTGCAGATTGTTGAGAGATTTAGAGTCGCAAAAGCTTGCAGATCCATGTTTGTATGATTAGCAGCCAATAGGCAGTGCCTTGCTGTAAATTTGTCAGGCATTACACTCAAATTGAAATGTCTATTTATATGCAGATGTTTTACATTACTTCATTTCCTTTTAGCAACTTAAGTATGTGGTTTTGCATTTTCCTGCCATATTGCACATGCACAAAGACAGGCTTGTCTAAGTGGAAGGATCAATAGTTCTCTATGGTAAATGTGGAGCTTATGAGGCATCCTTTATGATACTGGAGAAAACCAGAGAATGAATCCTCAAGTTCTAGAAAACATACACTCTAAGATTTCTTGTGTATTTATTTCTAGTGTAATGGTGGTTTTGTCTAGATCCTTGTAAAAACCATTGATAGTTAGCATGTGCATTCTTTGAGGTATGCTCTGATAACATTGCTGGTAATTTTGATTGCTACGTCTAAACTTTGAGGTATGGAGACTTCAACCAGTTCTGGTTAGGGGCTTCATTGAGTTGTGAAACTAACATGCAAAACAGTGCAGCCTTTATGTGGTTAAAAGTGTTAGAGCTAATAGGAATATCACCTTTTCTTTCCTGTTTTGTTTTTTTCTTTCTTTATCTTTCTAGAGTTGCTTGCCGTCCACTGTATTTAAGGAATGCATTAAGTAATGTTTGATATTGTACTGGATAACCGTATCTTTGGTGGTATTCTACGATCACTACATCTATATCACATTTGTAGAATACTAATAACACACCCATAGTAATGTCTGCGATTATGGTGTAACTCTCTACTGGCAACTTATGTATGAAATCATTTTCTTTTGCCTGCAGCAAATGAGAGCACAAGAAAGCGTGTTATAGGTTACACGGTTGGAGAGTACATTCTGCTAGCTCTTGCCAGTGCACTTCAAGTCATCTATATTCGCCGTCTCTTCAGCAAATCGGTCGCATACAACCGAGTTTGATCCGCCTGATTATTAATTTATGTGTCTGTTCCATTAACCAGGGAGAAATCCTATAGATGATGAGTTCACAGAAATCCATATGGCGCAACGAAAACATTTTGCTGTTTCATGTTATTCAGCTCTTGTATTCCAACAACAGTGTAGCTTTTTGACATAAATGTTTTAGACTAACTTTCATTTTATCAGTTTGAGCTACCTTTACACCCAGTCTTGAGAATCAGTTTTCTTTGATTCTATAGACGGAGCTGCTGGCTAATAGTTACTATACAACAATACTGCTGGTTTCTATCAGATTGTGAAACTTGGTTATGATCATAATAATGAAAAAACAATGAAGATAAATTAACCGGAATTCCACAGCCCATTTTCATTTTTCCTATTGCAAAGCTTACCAAAATGTCAGAGCAGCACATAAATAATAAATATAATAAATAGAGGAAAAAGGAGGAAAAAGTAATTAGACAAGTGCCGACTGCCAATTGGAAAAAAAGGCCGGAATCATGGGGAACAATATTACAGAACAGGTCCTTGTTAACTCTGAGGTAAATATTTAATAAGCAGTTGTATATAAATAATATTTTTGCTGGCTGCGTAACATTTTGTATTTCTGAAACGGGACCCATTAAGCAGAAAAGGACAAAAAATAAAATGAATCCAATTCTGAAAACTTCTGGAAATTTGTAAAGAATTAGTACAAATTTATATCCATATTTCAATTCATTGACTTTTTTAACCTTTTGTTATTAGCAATATTTAAAAAAAAATTCCAATGAGGCATCTACTTTCTGAAAAGTTTTTTTTTTTTTTTTTATGATATGATTTTCCTTTCTTTTTCATTTTTTTAAGGTTAATATTCTGTAACTGCGCCCACCGCCATTTGCCACGCCACCGGTTTTTGGTGGATAACTTCTGACAATTTTTGGATCAACTTATTATGCACAAAAAATACTTGAGGGGCCCTAAGTCCCTAAACTACCCTTTTATACTTTAACTGTGATTTAGTCAAAGATTTCTTAATTTAATTGGGTTATTATAATTGCAATTGCTGAAATCAGTGACCATTGATACACTTACCATGAAAATAATTACGCGTAGAAATAATTGAATCGTGAGCATTATATTAATTGGTCCATAATTTAATTTTGAACAACTTTTTGAAAATTACTATTAACTGCTGAGATTTTCTACATTTAATTCGATATTAATGCTAGCTCTTGTAATCTTCCTTATTAGACAAAAGGGGCAATATTGGAAACGGAAAACTGCCTTAAAATGCTTATATAAGTCTGGGGTATTTCTCCCACAGACTTCGTGTTCCTCATTTTTGCCACAACATCACCGACTCTTATCAATCGCCATCCCTCGATCAAAGAGAAGATCAAGAAACCTTTCTTGGTTTTGTTTCTCGTGGAAGTTTTGGATCTTTGCAAACGAAGGGGAAGAAAAAATGCTTGCTGTTTTTGACAAATCGGTTGCTAAGAGCCCAGATGCTCTTAATGCTCCTGATCACTCTGAGGCAGTTTCTGCTCTCAAAAATGGCTTCTTGGCTAACCACTTTGGCTCTGTCCACGCTGGTTCTGTCACCGTCAATCTTGGCTCCTCCGGTGTCCTGGCTTACTCTCTTGAAAAGCAGAACCCAATTCTGCCCAGGTAAAACCTCTCTCTCTCTCTCTCTCTCTCTCTCTCTCTCTCTCTCTATGGTGTGTAAAGATTTCAGTTTTGGGGTTCTTTATTCTCTTCCTGTTTGGTGGTTTTTGATTGATCTAGTCCCCATCGTTTCTGGTCATTCCTTTTTGGTTCATTGAATGGTGAAAATTTGTTAGAAAGTTTGTCTTTTTCCCCTTGTTTTCTTTGTTTCCTTCAAGTGTTATTGCTTTATCATGCTTATGTAGATAGGTATGCTGGTGATGATGATGTATTTTTGTTTGGCTTGTAATGCGATACAAACAAGTTACTTTTATGTGATTATTGATTTGGAGAAATCCAAGTTCTTGTTGGTTTGATTTGCTTCTTAGATTTTTTTTTTTACACGAGATTTTGTTGATTGTTATGACTTTGTACAGACTGTATTAGATTTGTGATTTATGGATTCAATTGCTTGTTAACAGTTTTCTTTACTTAGAAGGGAAAAAGAAAATTAGATATCTAGAGAAATTAATAGTTGACATTAATGGTTGTCTGCCAGTCATTGATGAGTATATTGCTAGATTTTGAGTTGCCTTCTGTTTTCTACAATTATTTGAGAACAATATGAAGCTTGAGAAATTCTTCCACTGAACTGTCGAACAGGGTGTCATTGTATCATGTATAATATGGGTTCTTTTATGATGAAGCTTTAATGTAATTAATCAAATCAAATCTTTTGTTTTCTTCAATTTAACTGCTTACAGGACCTTATTTGTTTTTATTCTAGATGATATTGTTTGACCACAGGTCCACGGCATATAGACATTAGCGTAATCAGAATTAATAATCGAATATCGTGGTTTTGAGAGACAGAAGAGACTGGCTTGATTGGACCTATCCGATTCTATATTCTATTCTATATAATTTGGCTCTCAGTTGTTTGGTTATTATGTGGAATGTGATCATCTGATTGATCTTGTTCTGCTTTTTTTAACCGAACATGTTTTTGGCTTTTGCATAATTTGTCACTTTGCCTGAGATGCCGGTTTAAATTACTTTGTTCATACTTAATAACTTCATAACTTAAATTTTTCCTGTGTCAAGATTTATTTTAGCAAGGTTATAAGTTTGTTCTGTCATTGGAGATTCAGAATTGACCTTGTGATGTTTTCATCTTTTGAACCCAGAATTTTTGCTGTGGTGGATGACATTTTCTGCCTGTTTCAAGGCCACATTGAGAATGTTGCTCTTCTTAAGCAACAATACGGCTTGAGCAAAGCTGCAAATGAGGGGATCATTGTGATTGAAGCTTACAGAACCCTCAGAGACAGAGGTCCTTACCCTCCTGACCAGGTTGTAAGAGATATCCAGGGGAAGTTTGCTTTCATTATCTATGATAGCTCTACGAAAGTCACATTTATAGCTTCTGTAAGTAAACCTTCCTGTGCATCATTTTGTCAGCTGATAATATTTAAAACTCTCATTGATTTCATCGTGAAATTTCTTCTCCCATATGATGCAGTCTCTTACCTTTCACTTGTGCAGGATGCTGATGGAAGTGTTCCTTTCTTCTGGGGAACCGATGCTGAAGGCCATCTCGTTCTTGCAGATGATGTGGAGACTGTGAAGAAGGGTTGCGGGAAGTCTTTTGCTCCATTTCCAAAAGGTAAAACTAAATGGCTATATGCTAGTCATTTTACATGCTTTATGTTTGCTTCACCTTTAGTGCTTATAATCTGGTTGGACACAAGTAGGTAGAAGCAAATGAGGGGGAAATTGACTCAGGTAAAGATTTTGATTTTGATACTGCTGTAGGATGAGATAGAAAATATCAAGGTCAAATGTGAAAATGAATATCGATCATGGTGTTAATTGGGGTGGCATACAGATTTTGATGCATAAATATGCATGATATAACACCTTACGTTTTTCCTTCTTCAAACAATGGTTTAAGTTGGGGATCAATTGTCTCTGTCCTTATCTTCAGGCATGTCTTTTAGTTAGTTCTTTATTAAAATGATTCTAACTATGATTATTGATTATATTCTAATTTAGAAGCTTGAGAACTTTATCACTGATATTTTGCAATTCTCTCTCTTTTTTTTTTCTTTCCTCCAAATTTCATTTTTCAGGTTGCTTCTTCACATCCTCTGGAGGGTTAAGGAGCTATGAGCATCCCCTTAATGAGTTGAAGCCAGTGCCAAGGGTGGACAGTTCAGGTCAGGTTTGTGGTGCAACTTTCAGTGTGGATGTAGAAGCAAAGAAGGAATCAACCGGAATGAAAAAAGTTGGAAGTGCTGCAAACTGGTCCTCACACTACTGAACTTAGAAACTTTCTGTTCAGTAAGGCTTTTGTTATTAGTGAGCCTCTCAGTTTTATCCATCTTAGTCCTTAATTCCTAATGAATTCACATTCCAGTGACTTGGCTGAGCTGGTGGGTATTCAAACTCTAGATTTTTATCGGTATTTTTCAAACTAAGACACAGCATTTTATGCAGCTGTACATGTTTGTTTACCATCAAAACTGAGCTTGACATGGTACATAACATGGAATAATATTTCTTCTCATAAGGGCTGCTATTTTCTTTTTCTTAATAAGTTTTGCCTTATTATTATAGTCCAGGAAAAGCAAATGGAAATTTTGAAGCCAAAAGTGACGGAATATTCATCAAGTAGCTTCTTTGACAACTCACATTTTGGACTTATTTGCAAAAGTAAAATGTTGCTAGATCTTTTGTCTTGTTCCGCACATACGAAAGAGCTTATCATATACGATAGCTAGGGAATGTCAAAGGTCTTTTCCAGTTCTAAAAGGAGGGACCGTAAAGTATAAACTATAAACAGTCGATTAAAAGAACTGTTGGTGGATAGTGGGAAATATTGGTATATGATATCAAATTTTCCTGTCTACTTTAGCTGGCAATCCTGGTAGCTGATCTCCGAGTTAGTCCTTTGCATCAGCAATGCCCCCTGGTGTTATCTGAAAGACGTGCTTTCTGTCAAGGATCAATAAACAACAGAGGTAGTACTCCAAATGTCACTGTGGGAGATAAGAAAGGTCGGTGATCATGAGTTATGCGGTTAGTCGATTTGGGTTTAGAGTGTTAACCATTGTGATGAAATGATCTAGGATTAGTAATTTGAGCAATCAGGAAACAAAAAATAAACTATTAACGTTGGCGAGACAGGTAAGGATATTGCTTCAGCTTCAGGCAGATTTGGGGCATCAAACACCTTGCATACGCGCTGTTCACCTTTGCCTTTTCTGAACATCAACCTTATTGTGGCTGCATGCGCAAGCACGTGCCCTCCGGCTGGTTTCTTTGGATCTGATATGAACACTCCGCCGCCGGGGTCGGCAATCACTGCAACAAGCAATCCCAATAATAATAGTTTCGAGATGGGCCCTGATTTGGGCCCAGTTGCACCGTATTAGGCTTTGTAGACGGATCGGAAATAACCAGACTGATGGGGTTACGTACCTTGGTTGGTCATGTAGACCGCGACATTGAATTCTTCAGCTATTTTTGTCAGTCGGGAGAGCATCTGAGCCAATTTTTGCTGCAAATGACCAACGGTTCATGTGATGAAATAGAGTACACTCGAAAGCAACTATATACATGTTTAAGTTGTGATGGGCTTTTCGATGATAACCTGGCGCTCGGCAAGTTCTCCTCTCCCTGTGAAATCCACTCGAAACAGAGCAATGACAGAATCGACAATCTGAAAATATGAGCGTAAACAAAAATCATTAAACAATTTCCTTGACATCAGCATTAATCTTGAATGGTGCTATCAATGAGACTCACCAGAAGTCTGAATGGTTCTTCGGACATTTTTGCAGCCAAACCAAGAAGCAGGTTGTATTGATGCTCATATGTATATGCACGAGCATAAACGATCTTTGGCATTCATGGAAAATAAACAACGTTAACATCTATTTCTACAATTCAATTGAGGTTGTACGGATATTGATGCTTACATTGTCAAGAACAGCTCCTGGGTCCATCCCAAATCTTTCAGCTATGGGTATGATTCGATCAGGCCGGCTGCAAGTACATTTAGTCAAAGAAAACAAAGCGCCTCTAGTAGGAAGTTCATTGAAGATCTTACCCTAGCTTCTTACACAAGATATATTATATTACGTAACTTCAAACATGAAGGATACAAAGTTCCTTCAGTATCAATGTAAGCCACTTTCCCATTCCCACCTCGCATGTTCGTAGGAAGCTGCAAAGGCAAATATAACTACACGATAAACACGTCTAATGTGCATATTGCAGAATGAGGTCAGCTAATTCTACTCAATCAAAACCATAAAATGCACAATGTTTTTGAAACATAATTAATCTATGCTCTGTATACCAGAACATTAAAACATTCATTTGGTTGACAATAATATTCAATTATCATAGACTCTCAGTAGATATTTACTGCTGCAGTCCTGCCTTCTACCGAGAACAAATCCAAGGATAAGTAAGCAAACCATATAGCAAAGGTAGTTTGGAGTTGATTCAGTGTTAACTCTATTCTTTCTTTTTTCTCCATTCCATCCACAATGTCTAGGAATTACTAAAAATCTCACAATTATGAATCACGAAGATAAGAAAAGGTACCTGTGTGGAAACGCATAGAGTATGTGCCAGCTGTGTTTTGCCGGACCTAAATCAACATTGAGATGAGCAGACAAAATGGTCATTTAGTAAGGCAGACATGAACCAGCAGGAGAGATTTGAACGGGCAAATGATAATAGTATTTCATATCCATACGGAAGAAAGTAGTAAACAATGTGCTCTTGTTTCTACCTAAATTCTCCAAAAGCTTCTGTGATAGCCAGAGTTTCTATTCCCCCTTCAAAAGTTTAGGCATGAATCATTTACAGAGAACTTCAATCGAGAATTCAAGATATCGAGTAACAGTAATGAAACATATCCCCGAAAGCAAAAGTTACCGCCTAAGAGTTCATCAAGGGCTTGGCTTCCAGTTGTGATCTTAATCACAGATTTTCTCTACAAACCCATAAAGAAGAGTACAAAAATAGCATTCAGTTTTACCATAAAACATGAAATCGAAAACAAGAAAAGAGAAAAGAAAACATGGAACCTTAACTTACTTTTAGTAGAGCATCGCTTCCAGTGATATAACCATAATTCTGTCGAAATAAAACATCAAAAAAACTAGAAATTAGGAATTCAAAAAGAGATTTGAACCAAAAAAGGAACAAATCAATTAATGAGTTTAACTAACCACTATTTTCTCAGCAGCTTCACAGATCTTATCAACCTTAGCTTCGGATAAACCTTTGATTCCGGTCAAGTGCTGCAAAAGAAAAAAAAAATGAAGATTCATAATAATTTAAGAAATTCCCGCCAAAAAAATTAAAATCTCCTATTATTTTGCGTTGAATTTGAAGTCACCTTCTTCGTGTGCATCATCAAGCCGTTGCAGGTATAGATCCCTGCATCTTGAAGCTTCTTCACGTCTCCAGCATTGATCCCTGCAGATATCACTGCAGTGAAAGAAAAACATTGCAATTCAAACCCAATATTCTGAAAGCTCGTTGAACATCTCCTTAAATAATAGAAAACATAATAAATCTGAATGATCCTCGTTTTCGCTGCCATCACAAAGAGAAATGTTCAAATTCGTATATATTTCAACAGCGATTTTGCTAGCGATGTTAAAGAAACGTGGCTTAGATTTAAAACTGAGTAGAAACAGAGAATAACAAAACGCAGATCTGAAGGTCCAAACGAAGAAAATAGAACTTTGTAGCATACTCTTGAAAAAAATCAACAGAATTCACCAAAAATGGTAACAACTCAAAGATCTTCAAAGTACTCATTTCAGATGGCAAATACAAGATCAAAACTATCAAAAAAGGGAAAAAATGAAGATTAAAGAAGTGAAGAATAAGCTGATGCGAGAACAAGAAGAAATCGTAAACAACAGATCAAATGATTCAAAAGTCTTCAAAACGATTTCAAAGTGTCGAAACAGAAAGAAAGAGATAGAATCTGAGGATCATGATAATTTACATTTGTCGATGGCTTCGAACAAATCGTCTTCGTCATCAGTATCTTCTCGCTCCACCAGCTGTAACTGGCTCGCATCTTCAGCTCTGCTTTTCATGCAAATTCTCGTTCACGATTCAAACGGAAAAACAAAAAGAAAAAAACGAAGAATGAGAACTTTAAAGTAATATTTAACTTACTTGAGAGTAGCGATCATCTTAGTTTCGTCGATGATTTCTGTTTGTTTCAGGCGTTGGAGGTTAAAATTGAAAGAGAGACAGAGGAGGGAGATTTTTATTTGAAAAGTGGAGTGAATCAACGAAGGCGGAAGCACCTGCGCTGAGACTTTATAAAGGCGGGAATCGAGAGCGAGGACGAGAAGATTGTGAAATGGCATGCGTTTAAACGACACTTGATGTATTTGGCCAAAAAAAAAAAAAAAACGACACTTGATGTCCGCGTTTAGATGTTTTAATTGAGCGTGTTTCCGTGGCCGTTTAGTTTCAGAGTTCAGGCCGGTAACGGTCCATACGGTGAATACAATAAGCGGCTAAGATGTTGCCATGTCAGCATTGCAAATGGGGTCCACAAATTGCGGCACCAGCCACTGAAAAATAATCTGATTGAGTATCTATTTTTCCCCTTTACTCGATTTTTGGATTTTTTTTTTGAGGGAAAATATCTTAGGCTTTATCGATCCAAAAACGTGAAATGTAAAGCATTCTCAATAAATGCATTTTTCAAATATCAAACTTGCATCGCATTATTATTTTTATTGGTATAGAGTTACTATCATCTCGATCAACACTCAAATTTTTTAGATTGCAACTAATAAGTTGAGCTCAAGGCTTTAAGTAACATTTGACTAAAAATATTTTATAAATTAGAGAAAAAATTACCTTTTTTGCTCTTAAATTGAATGGTATTTACATATACTATTTACAACAAGGTCAATAATTCAAATAGAACCTCTACCATTAAGGTACCAATCATACAACCTTTGGCCATCCAGCCAAAGGGGATGATAAATTAGAGAAAATTACTAGTTTTATACATTGTGGGAAAAAAATCTATAGCTTTGGATCAATTCTGAAAGAAATGTACTACTAAATATTTAACAAACAACTTCAATCAATGTTACAACCAACCCCAAAAAGAATGTTGATTTACCAAGTTTCTCTCTTTTTAAGATTACAAGACTTACAATTGACTTTATATATTCGATCCAAAAGGATATTCAAAAGGATATCAATAAAGTCTACCATTCAAAAGGATGGATCACATTGATAGAATATTCAGTGATATAGAGAAGGCACATAATCTAAACTTCAAATACAATTTGTAGTATTGACCAAGAAATTGTTACTTAAATACCACAAATACATGCTGGGTCGAGTAAAAAGAATTCAATGTCCCTTAAATAAGGTTTCGGGTTCGAATCTTATAAATAAATAAAAAAAGATATGAGAGTTTTCATTATTTGGGTTTAATGCGGCTTAAGTCTGAATTAATCAAGTTTCAATGTGACTACCCGGATTAAATTGGGTGAAAATAACTCGATATCTCTCAAATGTGGCTATCGATATTGAGTTCAGTAGAAAAAATTTGATGCTTCTTAAATAAAATTTTCGAATTAATAAGTCTTATAAACAAAAATTTGAAAGAACTTTGAAGTTATACATAATCCGGTTTTAAATTAGTGGAGTTTGATGAAAATACCATATACTTGTGTATTTATACCCAAAAATGAAAAAATAAGATAGCAACAACTTGCGAAGTGACGAGGAAACCACATTGGTCTTGCCAATTAATTATGTAAGTGGACAAGTCGCTATTTGATCAAATCAATGCTTTGCTTCGTTGATTTATAGTAATTAGCTTATATGTATATGTGGATAAATATGACTAATTTTACATATTTGTGTATAATTATTGTTTTCATAAGTGTAATTAATTATAATATAAAGACTAAAATTTACTTATATTGAAATTTCAACTGTTGAGCTTACTACATAAAGAATTTAGTGATGGAATGACACTTTAGATTTCTTTTCATAAATGCTTATGGTTTTTGTTACTTATTTTGGGTTTCTATTTATACTATTTTTAATTTTTACCTTGGGTGTTTTATAAAGATATAGATTCATTTTATTTTTGGTAGTTTCATTTTCAAGTCTCTAAACGGAATAAAATATATTACCAAAAAAAAAAGAAACGGAATAAAATAGTAGGGATAGCGAAAACTTAACCCTATAGTTTTGTATTAAAAATTAAAATAAATTTCAAGTTTACATAATTTTGATTTCACTTACCGCCACCAATATTGAGTGTTCAACTTTAAGCCGAAGGTTATTTCTGTCATATACCAAATGAGTCCCAGTGTCCCACTCAAATCAAATTAAATCAATAAAATTCATTTTTCAGACCCAAAAAAACATCAAAACTGTTTTTGGCACAGAAAAAAATCAAATTAAATTAAATTAAATAAGATAAAAGATTACACACCATCTCATTACCAGAAAAAAAAAAATAATACACATCATCTTCTTTCTTAAAGGGCAAAAGAAAATTAAATTTAATTGTAGTAGTAGTGCGTTTCCTATAGATTCTAGGGTTTCTCTTCCCGTTTTCTTTGTTTCTACTAAAATCGTCAGGGGAGCGGTTCCTCCCAACTTTATTTTTCGCTATCCGCCCGCTCCATTCTCTTTAATTTATTTGCACTTTCTCGTCAGTTTCCCATGTTTTTTCCTCCGCACCAAACAGATCTCATCTCTTCGTCAAAGTCCATTCCCAACCCTCTTTTCCCTAGGAAAATCCTTATTTCTTCTTTCCCGTCTCCGTTTCCCCTCTGAATAATCAAAGCTTTGCCCCCGCGACCTCAATGCAGCTCCCTGTTTCCACCGACATCGTTGAGAACCTGGCGGAGAACCCGGAGTCAACGAGCAGCCAACATAAAGGCGAAGACGATGACGACGTTAATGATAACAACGGCACCGTTGTTACCACCCCCGTGGACGGCGGTGCTGACAACAATAACAGGCGTACTTGTGGTAGTACCGATGAAGACTCGGTTCTTGATGTTTCCGGAAAAAGTGTGGAGTTTTCGATTTTGGGAGACTCTAGGGAGTCCGTAGACGGGCTTTATTTATACAAAAACGTGTTTAATTTGATTCCAAAATCGGTTGGGACCTTTAGCCGGTTAAAGAATTTGAAGTTTTTCGGAAACGAGATTAATTTGTTTCCTGTGGAGGTAGGGGGTTTGCTCGGGTTAGAGTGTTTGCAGCTGAAAATATCATCGCCTGGGTTTAATGGGACGACTTTAAGCAAGTTGAAAGGGTTGAAAGAGCTGGAACTTAGCAGAGTTCACCCTCGGCCCTCGGTTTTGACTCTCTTAAGTGAGATTGCGGGGCTAAAGTGCTTGACCAAGCTTTCTGTTTGTTATTTTTCTGTAAGGTATGGTTTCATGAGCACTTTTAGGCTTTGGCTTTTTGTGAATTTGGAGTGAATTGTTTGGTTAGCTTAAACTTTTGTGCTTGACCATGTTTCTTTGCTATCCATGGCTGTTGTGGTAATGTTGACTGATGATAATACTAGGATTATTCTGGTGAATGTATTAGTTTAAAATTTTTGTCACGGCTTTGTTTAGGAATTCCGAGATTTTCCGGTAGGAGTTTAATGAATGCAATAATTATTCAGCAGTTTTGCATTTGGACTATTTTTTTAGTTCCTCTGTACGATCTCTTTGTTCATCTTACATACTAATCTGCAATGAACATACAAAATACTCTGTTGATCTGAGCAAACCACTTAGGCTTCTAATTCAATGCGTTAGGAATAGCTAAAAATATAATCTCGCTCTCATTAGAAATAAAGTTTTTGAAAGTATTTGGTGATGAACTGGAAAGAAAGCACAAAATAATGTTTTTGGGTTCACTTCAATGGTCCTGATTAGATGTGTGTGTTGTTGTGTGAGGAGCTCGGGAAAATGTATGACATTTTTTTATTTTTTTCATGCAGATACCTTCCTCCAGAAATTGGGTGCTTAAAGAGTTTGGAATATCTCGATCTTTCATTCAATAAGATAAAGAGTTTGCCGATTGAAATTAGTTATTTGAAAGATTTGATTTCTTTGAAAGTTGCCAATAATAAATTGGTAGAACTAACTTCGGGCTTGTCCTCATTACAAAGATTGGAGAACTTGGACTTGTCAAATAATAGGTTGACGTCATTGGGGTCTGTTGAACTTAGCCTAATGCGTAACCTTCAGACTTTGAATCTTCAGGTACTTTTCTATGAATATAGACTTAAATTGATCCATATCCTGATATGTTCTGATGTATTCAAATGAGCAGTTATCCTCAAACATTTCTCATCACCAAGTTAATTGCTTGCTCTAACCAGATTTAGATAGTCATAACTCCTAAGCCCATCTCTTCCATCTTTCTGTAGGATGCAGCCAATTTTGATTTGTTCTGAGATCTTATTTTTGGATATACACTTGCATGCTATTTTTCATTAAAGAGCAAAAGAGTAGGTAGTACAATTACTGATGTAAATATGGTTCCACTTTTAAGTAGATTATATTGTAACCTGTTGGTCACCTTATAGTTAAGTCTTCATTACACTGACTGTTTGGTGGTCATCAGTATTTTCCTTGATACCTGCATTAGATGTACTATTTAGTTGAAATCTGCATGTTTTGAACTCATATAAATTAGTATTGGTGTTTCACTACAAGAAAGAATCGGTTTCTATTCAGTTTAAAGCTTTTTTGGCTTTCTTGGAGATGATTTTTTTGTAATAGATGAAGTAGAGGTTTGCTTCTTAAAATATTAATTCATTTGCACAACATCTCACTTTTTAAATCTAACTTTTGTCCCTGTTTTATACATCTACCCCATCAATCCAGTACAATAAACTTATAAGTTGTTCTCAAATACCTTCTTGGGTACACTGCAATTTGGAAGGAAATGGCAAAGGCATATCCGGTGATGATTTCACCTGTTCTTCAGTTGAAATGGATGTATATGAAACTGCTGTCCAGGATATTGATGGAAGTGTTTCTTATAATGGTAAGGTATTTAGAATTAGTTTTCGCATATAATACTTCCTTACCATTGTCATTATATTATTTTCCATTTTTTGCCCATGTCTTTAGCTTATCAGTGATATTAATTCATTCCTTTCTAAATTGACGCAGGCTCTTATAAATCAGGCCTCTTGACTGTGCCCTTGCTAAACAGTAGATCTTTTGCAGCTCGGAGGTCAAGTAAACGATGGAAGAGGAGACGTTATTTGCAACAAAGAGCTCGACAAGAACGTCTAAACAGCAGCAGGAAGTGGAAAGGTGAAGGGCATGCTGAAGTATTGACAATGAAGGCAAGTGAAGATGCACCAAGCAATGATGATGTCCTTACCTCTGACACTCCGGAAGTTGCATCCGAAGTTGTTGGTGTAAATGATGAGAAAACATTACTGTTATCAGAAGCCAAAGATGAAAAATTCAGTACTGTTGGACATGAGGATGATACACAAACTTCCAAAAAGGGGTTCTATGTGAAAAGTAGTGCGCCAGTTAATGAGTCATTAAATAAAGGGAGTGAAGATGAATCTTCTCAGCTTGATGCATCCTCAGCCCCGGTAAGAGAAGGAGCTATTGAGCAGGATGAAGGTTCATCCTCAGAAATATGCAAGTCTAACTCTAAGTCAAAAAGGCATTCTGATAGGGATCTTAATAATCCAAAACCATGCAAGTCTCGAAAACCAACAGATATTTGCTTCTCTTTATCACAGAAGTATAGTACTACTTCATTTTGTGGGACTGAAGACCAACTACCAGATGGTTTTTATGATGCCGGACGGGATCGGCCCTTCATGCAACTGAGTAGCTATGAGCAGATTTTTCATCTTGACTCACGTGAAGTAATTCTTGTTGACAGGTTGATTTTACATATATTGATGGCAATAAAGTTGCTTTGTCAACCAAGAATACCAAATTCTGTTTAATGGCTTGGCAAATCATATTTCTAAACTTCTATCAAGTATTGATTGTGTATTTCATTTTCTTTAGGGAAAGAGATGAAGAGTTAGATGCAATTACTCTCTCTGCTCAAGCTTTGGTATTTCATTTGAAGCACTTGAATGGTTTTGCTAGAGGCGTGGAGCGGGTTGCAATTGATAACTTGCAGATAGCATCATTGCTTGCTCTTTTTGTTTCGGATCATTTTGGAGGGAGTGATAGAAGTGGTATTGTAGAAAGGACACGGAAAGCTGTATCTGGTTCCAACTATAAGAAGCCTTTCATTTGCACCTGTTCAACTGGAAATGGCGACAGTGCTAGTGCATCTATCAAAACATTGGATACTGTAGAAGATATTGTATTCTCTGAGCTCTGTGAGAGATCTTTAAGATCAATAAAGTCAAGAAGGAACTCCATTGTTGTTCCAATAGGTACTCTTCAATTTGGTGTCTGTAGACACCGAGCACTTCTCATGAAGGTGATTCTTTTAGCTTTTTCATTTTTCATTTTATTTTGTGTTTGATTTTTGTTAATTTTGTGTATTCTTACCTTTCTCTTTCTTTTTACTTAGTAATACTGGTATGATTTCAATTGCTACAGTATCTATGTGATCGGATGGAACCACCGGTTTCTTGTGAGCTTGTTAGGGGCTACTTGGATTTCATGCCACATGCCTGGAATATCGTTCTTGTAAAGAGGGGTGATTCATGGGTTCGCATGGTCGTTGATGCTTGTCATCCGCATGACATACGAGAAGAGACTGATCCTGAATACTTTTGCAGGTCAGTGTCTTAATTGATGCGAAAATTCTTATCTGTTTCTATATTGGGAAACTTTTTTTGTATATTTTCTCATGTTTCTAGCATAATTTTTACATAACCAGTTAGTTTTTCTTCAGAAAAAAATAAAAGAAGGTAACCAGTTAGTTTTGGGTTGAATATTTGGTCTCATTATTAGGCAGCTGTTTGGAATTGGAAAGAGAGGGCTTGTGAAAGCACAATCTTGTGTATAACATTTTTATAATTCCTACCTGAGGCAGTAATGTTCATTTTGAATTATTTGTTCCTTTTATCTTGTGCTGATAACATGTTTGTGTTTTTGTAGATAAGATGTGATACTGTAAACAAGTTTTCTATTTTATTATTGTTCTGATAGGCATCTGCTTTATGTTACAGATATATCCCCCTTAGTCGAACAAAAGTGTCTCTTACCACTGAAGGCAGTTCTGTCTTCAGTTGCTCTTTCCCTTCTATGACCATAAGTGATGAAATTGAAGTGGCTTCTAGTTCTCTTATAAGATGCAAATTCGGATCAATGGAGGCTGCAGCAAAGGTCTGTTATTTGAATTCTCTTGTGAGGTTTATATGGTGATGTGGCACTAGAGATGTGATGACTTTCGAATTGTTTCATGGGTTTTTAGTTACACTAATCAAGTGTAATTGTTATTGATCCAGATGTTCTGCTATGACATTTTCATGCCGTTAAAAATTCACTATTAGTTTTTCTGTTATGTTAAGGGTTTTTAGTTACCAAATGTTTCTATGATATGGATTTGCAGGTGCGCACTTTAGAAATTGTCAGTGCTTCATTTGATGAGGTGAAAAATTTTGAGTATAGTTGCCTGGGAGAAGTAAGAATATTGGGTGCTTTGAAACACCCATGCATAGTAGAAATGTTTGGACATCAAATATCTTCAAAGTGGGTTCCTATAGATGATGGAAAGTCAGAACGTCGAATCTTGCAGTCTGCAATTTTGATGGAGTACATAAAAGGAGGATCTTTGAAGGTATATTTAGTGTTACATGTCACCTTGTGATTACCTAAGTTATTATTATTTTTGACACCTGATCTTTCATGTTGCTTGCATGCAGACTCATATTGAGAAACTAGCTGAAGCTGGTGAGAAGCATATTCCTGTGGATTTGGCATTGTGTATTGCACGAGATGTTGCATCTGCATTGGTGGAGGTGCACTCAAAGCACATTATTCATCGTGACATAAAAAGTGAAAACATTCTGATTGATTTGGATGAGAAGAGAGTTGATGGGAGCCCTATTGTGAAGCTCTGTGATTTTGATAGAGCAGTACCTCTTAGATCTTTCCTGCATACATGTTGTATTGCTCATGTAGGCATACCTCCTCCTTACATTTGTGTTGGAACACCCCGCTGGATGGCTCCTGAGGTTCTACGTGCAATGCATAAGCGAAATCAGTATGGACTGGTTAGTTTTTTTCGCTTGCAATTTCTGCATTGATTGTTCAATTGATGACTTTTAACTTTTTGATTTGGTGCTATGGATTGAGTAGGGTGGAAAGCTTAGGCAGATAGATACTTGGTGAACTGATGTGTAAAGTTCTATGTTGAATAGACAGGGTAGGAGAAAGGATGAGGGAAACTGGGTGTAACATATAAGAACTATATATATAGAAATAGAGATTGGTGTGTGAAGTATATTCTAGTTTGAAAACTATTTTGCTGTTGTGGATGTTAAAGAGTATGTTTGTTACTGGTTGCAGGAAGTGGACATCTGGTCGTTTGGTTGCCTGCTCTATGAATTGTTGACTCTCCAAGTTCCGTATTCTGGGTTATCAGAACAACACATTCACGAACTTCTTCAGGTGATGATGATTGTATATTCTGAGATTCTCACATTCTGTTTTGATACCTTTGATCTAAGCCAGCTTATTTCCTTTCAGATGGGCAAACGTCCAAGACTAACTGACGAGCTAGAGGCATTAGAATCGTCAAGTGAGAGTACAATGACCCAATCTGGTACAGATCTTGATGGAACAGAAGGTGAAACAGAAACCCTTAGATTTCTCATTGATGTCTTCTGTCGATGTACAGAGGAAAATCCAACCGATCGACCAACAGCTGAACAACTTTATGATATGTTGCTTGAACACAAATGATTTTCGGAATTCAAGTTAGGAGCATGTAGGTTAGCCAATAGTGATAATTGCTTCCTCATCCCAGATTATTGTCGTCTGATTATGTTGTATCATTATATTTAATTTTATTCCATTGAGGATCAGATATTTGGATTTCTCCAGGAATTAATTACCCTCATAAATTAGTTGCACTGACTAGGTTTTTCAGCCTGACTTAGTTTTGTTCTATGTTTTAGCAATAATGAAAGGAGTTATAGAGTATACCCAGCAGATTTTCCATCTGTAACGTCAGCGAGATTCGTAAATTTTGTAGGTAGGTAATTTTGGTTTTCCCAATCCTTGGTTGTTACATGTATCTGGTCCGCAATGTGAAGTAAGTCTTGAGTTATTTATCAAGGTTCCCTCCAATGCTATTTGTAGCTTGAAATAATTACTCTCCTTTGTAACGTGGCATTGAATACATGGACAATTGGATATTAGGCTCGTCTTGGTGATTCAGATCTTTTAGCTTTCATATGTATCTGGTGTTAGGTTCTAAATTTCTTCAGTGTTCTTTTACATTGTCTGTCTATAGACGAAGCTTCAACAAGATGAAGCATCTGATTTGGCACGTAGTTTGTGAACATCAGATTGAGTTTAAATAGTTAACTGTTCGTTTTCTTGATGAAATTGAAGTGTACCGAACTCTATCAGACTTTGTGAATATCAGTGAAATTTAGTACTCTATCCTTTGAAAGTCAATTTGATTATGTATACATGTGAGGACTTGAAACTTCCGACTGGCCAGGGTTTCCAGCCGGTAATTCAACGTTTTGCCATTGAACCCAGGGAATGATTTAAACAGAGAGATGATGTTCCCGTGGGAGAAGTTGGTTCGGTAACTCTGCACAGAGTAGACCAATATGATCGTTTATAGTGTGTACTGTTACAGAAAAACATTGGTTCTTGTAGACTGTCCGTTCTGACTTCCTAGTATAGAAAAAGCCCGAAATATCCGTCTTTTGCACAAATTTCTTGAAAGAAAGTCCTGATTAGCAGATTCAGGGCCCAGACCGACTAAGCTCTATAAGAGCACCCACCCGCCAAATTTCCGTTGGATTTTACGCTTTCATTTTCTTATTCTTGAACATTTTGTCCGCTGTAAATTCAGCCAATATCACATAACTATTTACAGAATCCTTAAAATGCTATTTGACAGCATGTCTTCTGGTTTATAAACTCTGTTTAATCCTAATCAAGTTCCCTTTATACCAATGACAACAGAAGGAAACCCCAAATCCTAGTCTTACCATCGTCATTATTGTTACTTAAAAGCACAAAAGTACTTGAAATTGTTGGGAAGGCCTTTGTGAAAACAAAGTACTGCCATTAGTAAATATTGTATGATTAGTCCCAAAAGAATCCTAAAACTGATGCTCCTCCAACTTGCGGCTTTGTTAGTTGACCTTAGTGGCTGGCTGCCTCCCCTACGCTATGCCCCAGGTGTTGCAATCATTTAAACCCTTCCCCTTCTCTACCGAAAGAAAAAAGTTGTCCATCTTTTTCTTTCCAAATTATCACAATAAAGCAGGATATGCATATGTAAGAAAGAGAGAGAGAGAGAGAGAGAGAGAGAGAGAGGGGAAAAAGATCAAAAGATGCCATCCTGTCTTGAGAACATAAAACAATAGACAAGTGAGATTTGGTTGGAAAGAATCCCAGACCACCTCTTGTTATAGCTCCTCTCTTTGTCTCTTAGATGTGTATTCTGCTGTGCTGTATTGTATTGTTTGTACCCTAACCTCTGCATGTACGTCGAGTCATGATCAGATAGAGAGATACAACACCAGTCTTCTCCTTCCAAATAAATGAGGGGGCTTTTGCAGTTGCAGTTGCTTTTGTAATTGTATGCCATTTCTTCTCTTTTTGCAGTTGCAGTTGCTTTTGTAATTGTATGCCATTTCTTCTCTCCCCCGCTGTCTCTGTGTTGTTAGTTTGTTACCTTTTATGTGACATTATAATGTTCTATTTCTGTGATACATGTTTGGTGTAAGTGGGCTTTTCATGAGAAAGTAAAATGTTTTATTGTTACCCCTTCATAGTTCACGGTTCGTGGTAAGCTGTATGTTGAAATAACTTTTTAGTAAGGGACCACTCTATATATTACTCCAACCCAACCCAACCCCACTTCTGCACAGTGCTGCACTGCCTTGCAGCCCCTCAGAACACAGAACTCTGCCACTCCCTGGAAAGCAGCAGACCCCCACACAACCTCCTTTCCTTTGAGTCTATAGGAGGCTATTAACAGAGCTATTAAGGGAACACACTTACCAAAGATAATGGTATCAAACAAGGGCCAGGCCGGCCAAGAAAACCCCAGTTTAATGTCTTCGTGAAATGAAAACCTCATATGGTTAATTACTGCTTAGTTAAAATATTACACGCGTGCTGTAACTCAGCCATTTGGCATCATGATTTTACTGCACACAAATGATTTATTGTATATATATCTATTCTCTAGATCCAAGTGATCACTTTGATGTTGACTTGGTCATAGCTAGCTAGTGTTGATTAGATTGAACTAAGGACATGGATGGAGATTCTGGGTGAAAATTTCGAGTTAAAAGTCAAAATCTGATCTCCAAAATGGTGTAACAATGGGGTTGGGCGAATAACATTACTGTTTTTTCCCGTAAGGTAGACGAATCAAAAAATTCTACTGATTACGTGGAGAATAACCCTTGTAGCTAGGAACTTATATATATATACCTACTCGAAAACTTTTTATATAAATTCCTATCAATATGCAGCAACTGCAATTGGCCAAAAGTTATATATGTACTATAGGCCTAGGATTTAAATATTGCAATTAATTCGCACCTCAGCAACCAAGTTTTCTATGCTCTTAAATCTCTTCCAGCTAAGCAAAATGCTTCATTTTGGGGCTAAGCTACTGTATATATTTGGAGTTACGTGTTAAGAATTGAAAAGTCGAAGATTTGAATGGTGGTCTATTAGGAGAAGACCTGGCCAAAAAATAGGCATGCCTTGCAGCAGTTTGGACCACAATTAAGGCAAAGCAGCGAGCCTAGTAGAGTATATAGCTGGTTTCATTCATTCTCGTAGCAAATTGGTAGTACTATGAGGTCCCTGTTAAAGATTTTGTGGCCCACCAGAGGGAAGCTGCTGCTGCCCTTCGATTAATCAGCACAAAGGTCTCTACACGATTGGTCCCAAAAATCATTTACCTTTAGCATGTAGTATATTGATTTTTGTAATAATATATATATGCATGGGATATCTTCAAAATTTTTCCAGTCCTAAAATGAGAGGAAATAAAGTTGTGGGACAAACTGCTGCACCAACTCTCATTAAAAAAACTGGTAGCAGACTAGCAATTGCTTCTATAAAAGGGAAAATTCTAAGGTTTGAACCACGCATCAGAAAACTTTTACAGATGGGGGTTCATGAGCACCAGACTTCAAACTTGAGTTAAACTTTATTGCTTCGCTGAGTCAAATAAGGTTAGGGAAAGGTTTCAGTTCCTATAGATAAAATGGATGGAAAAATATCAGTAACCTTGACTATGGAAACCCCATATTGAGGAATCAAATGAAGAACACGCAGAGGTTAAAAATAAAACCCTAATTAAACCTTGCCTTGCTGATCACTCAACCAACTAATGCTATAGGCAATTATGCAGCTGATGGAAACAACCTTTTAACAGATATAGTAACACCATTTGCAGCTGTGCTTAGATGCATATATAGTTAAAGCAGTACCGTCAAAAAATGAAAGAAGATAATAGAGCCAACTCATATATAGCAAGACAGCAAATGAATATTTGGTTGAATACTAAACTCCAACAGAAACAAGAACGAAAGGGACAAAAGCATCTCTTAAATGATTTATTAATCTACAGTTTCTCTTATGCAACTCTACCTTCAAAATAATGGCACCATCACATGGACAAAAGTCTTTTATAACTGTATATGCATGAGGAAAATAGGACCACAAATTTCATAAAACCATGTGACACAGCAGTCACTGTTTTTCTTTTCTAGGCAATCAATCAGCATGCCTCCGAATTCCTTTTTATGTTTGTTTCTCATATCAGCTATCATTAAGCAAATCTTGTATTGCATCTGCAATTTGCACAGCATGATTATACCCATAAACCACACATTTTGGAAGCAAAAAAATGTTTACTTTTTGGAATAGATGCTACAAAATCTGATGCTTTAGCATACAATCCAATTACCAAATCATCGATAAGCTATAGTATTAGAAAGTTTTTCTAGAACATAATTGATTGCTTACATTGTCTTTAATTAATTAACAAACTTCGGATGACCTAATAATATAGGATCGGAGATGTAGAAAATTTATTGGATGATTAAGCCAAATGGATTTATGTATCATCAGGAATATATATCATTGCATTCTTATCTGATCTCCTACATACAATATAGAATATAGATGCTTGCTTCTCGATGGCCTAGGCTAGTGAAGTAAAGAGAATAGAAGAATTTGGGGCTTCATTAAAGGGAAAGTTCCTTTCTTCCACGTCATTTTACTCTTCAATCATGCAGGCTGACAGAATTGAATCTAATTATCTTCCTGATGAAACCTCAAAGGTGGTATTTACATGAAGATAACACACTTTGAGAAAAGAAAATTAGAAGCACAAGGGGTTTTTAAATTATAAACCCCAGAATAATTATCACAAAAATTTCAGATATACCAAATGCAAAGAGTTTGAAGTTTGGATATGATTCTGGCGATGAAAAACGATAAACAGACACCTGTGTGATGACCTTGTCATGCCTTTTGCTAACGATATATGAAGAACAATTTCAAAAAAGAAAAAAAGCCAAGCAAGAATCAGTGCATATATATATATATATATATATAATTTAGGGTACCAAAAATAGTATAGAATATAGATTTATATAATTTTTTTTTGTAGATTTCTATTTAGGGCAGGTTGTTACAGCCTTTTAAGATATGAAACATTTCCCAAATTTCTTTGATATATTAATGTTATCCGTTACATGACCGATGTGCAACAACTATAATAATTTCATTGCACAAGTCTCCATATCTTCACATGCAAATGCCCATCATCATCATCATACATACATATATATATATATATATACACACATGTATATTATACATATATAGAGAGAATATATACATGTTGGCCAATAAAGTTCACATAATATTCCTTATATGGAAAATGATCCACTCTTCCTACTGACCAGCATGCATCCATACATGAACATATTTATGGTTAATTGATTAGTTCCCAAAAGAAGAAAGAAAAGAAAAATAATACCGATATGATCAATATATATAACCCTCTTCTTTGGTTTCTTACTGCTCAATTAATATATAATTCCAAATACTTATATTGTTTTTTTACAAGTAATTTTAACTATATATTTGAAAACTTTATAAAGTACTGTTTATAAAGAGAGACAAGTAATTAACCTTAATTTATAATCTTTGATAATGGTAATATACATTTACCATGCATTATCCATAGGATATCATGAAGATGTTGAGAGAATATTGCCAATAAAACTCTAGAGGAAGCTAGGGTATAAGTTAGGTCTACATTATGATAATTATAGGGGTTTCCGAAGTGTAACGCCTTGCTGACTGGCCCACAGCAAAATTAATTTATATTTAGAGAAGTTGATTATCATTGTTTGAGGAATATAACAACCAAAGGAATATGTTCTTAATGGAGAGAAAAAACTTAAAATAAAATTTAATATTAATATTTTGCATTGAAAAGAAAAGGGAGTATTCCATATACCGGAATCAACATATACAAAATCTCAAAAAGGTTAGGCAAATCTCATTGGGTACTATTTAGAACACTAAACATTAATCAATGATCATAATAATTAATCTTATGGTACGTATGTTTGTTACATATGATTGGATTGGATAGGACGAGGATGAAAATTACATGTAATTTGTAATGTGATTTTATGGTATTGATATAGATTTACATTGTGGGAAGGATTATTTATAGAATGAGTCAATCTTCTCCATTAATCATCCCCACAATGCAAATTTATGTTAATCCACACTATAAATTATATGTAATTTTTCTGCTCATCATATTCAATTTAATCCGGTGTAACCAATAAATCTTATATTATATACCAATAATAATAATTAATTAAAACATGTCTCATTTTCTACTAAATGTAAGGCTTTATTCTATGGAGAAGAGATGCTGACTGATGTTGGTTCCATCATCACACCTATAGAGCTAGGGCACATAACCAACAGGGATAGTATGAAATTTCTAAAACAACTACTACTTTTGCGGTAACATATCCTAGTCATTTTCATCATTGTCCAAATCAAAATTATGTTTCATCAAACAAAAGAATTTCATTCCAATATTAATTATAAAAAAAATAAGCAGGTGGCACCAGTGAGATGCAGGTTTAGCAAGTATCCAACAAATGGCAAGACTTGCAATAAAAAGGCTATCATCTCTGAACAAAAGGAAGATGCTTATAAGGAAAATTGGACCAAATTAAATGCACTTTCATAATTATAGTTATTATTACAAAACAAAATTTAATGTAATTTTCTTGCTGGGTGTGTAGAGCAGATGTAGAGATCAGATGCTCTGTTCCTGTTTCCCTCTTATATGTATTTTCCTGAATTTCCCTCGCTTGTTATTGAATGAAAATATTGAAACCCCATGCAATATATGATCTCTGGTCCCCCAATTTATAGTAGCTAGCGGTTACCAGTTACTAGTTACCACCTCTCTTCTTTTAATTTAATTTAATTTATTTTTTTGGCTACCTCATGGTTGATGATCCTTCCTTCTCACAACAGTTACAGAAAGAGAAAGAGATGTATAAGCAAAGGGAAAAAGAAAAGAGAAAGAGGTTAAAAAAGGTCCCCCCACTGGCTTCCAGGTCCCAACTAAAAGTTATTAATGCTCTTAACAGATTTATATAGAAACACTCACTAACCTGTCTGCAAAACTGCATGGTTGTAGTCTTGGCGTGACAATATTCAATTTGCATCACTTTGGGACCACCTCCTTGCATCTTTTGTTTTGTTTTTAGTATTTTATAAAAGTATTGCAACTAATTATATATATATTTTTTGCTCTTTAGCTTTTCAGAGAGGTTTTCTATATATTCCATCATCAAAAATTAAATTAAAATATTGATAATATCCCCCACAATCCTCTCCCTTCCTTCTTCTATTTAAACCCCCCCCTCTCTTTATCCTCTCTTCTCAACATGGAGCCTATACCACTGCTATAGCTACCAATTTATATAGGCTCTTCCTTCCAGTATGCTGTGTAGTCTTCCCTATGGTGGTGCTTTTTTCAGTCTTGTTTTTTTCTTTGGGCCCTATGTTTTATGAGGAGAGAGCTACGCATTTTCTTATGGTGCTCCACCATCAGTTGAAGCTGCCAGCATGATCTTAATTTTCCCTCTTTTTTCATTGAGGAAAGATCAGATCATATGGCAGTTTCACCTGTTGCTGCTTGCACAATCCAAACACAAACCCTAATTTCTTTCATAATGAAACCCTAGTTTCCACACCTTCCTTTCTTTCTTTGCTAACACATCCTATTCCTGTTTTCTCACAATCTTTTGAAAGGTTTGTCATATATCTAAACCTTTTGGTATGAATAATTCAGGCTTATATCATATGGATTCTATCTGGGGTTAATTTCATGTCTCTATATGTATTCATTTGATTCGATTTTTTTTCTTTGTGTATATACATTTTAATTTATAGATTTATAGATTTCCTTTTTTTTTCTTTTTCGCAGCACTGTCTGAAACTTTCTACACCGGAAAATGCTAACTGTTTCTAGGTTTGTTAATGCTTTATCATTATGTGTGACAGAAATTTTTTGTGTCTCGGTGCAGTTTCGATGATTTCAAGATTTCTTAGTACAGCTTTGGTGATTGAGCCTCAGGGTATATTATCCTTAAACCTGCCGTACAATTTCCCTTTAATGATTTCTTTTATATCATCAGAATATCTATCGGTTATTTCCTCTGTATGTTAATTATGCTCTTTCTTTAGGGTTTTTCATGACATAGGTATATGTTGCAGCTCAATCTTTTTAGAATTCAATTTTCCTGTTTTCATGAACATGCTTTTGTATTTGGTTTTAGAACACCTTCCTCAACTCTGCATACTATATGTAATTTGGAATTTAAGTCTGCTACCATAGTGGTGTAGCTAAGCTAGCTAGGGCTTATTTTTGAACTTGAGTTTCTTTCAAATACAAGTACAGAAGATTTTACAGAACATGAGAGAGAAATTAGAGACCTTAATTCACATGCCCTGTGAAGGTTTGAAGGCATATGTAGAACCTGCATTCTCCCACCCTCTCTCTCTCTCTCTCTCTCTCTTGGTAATTACCTTTACTAGCCAGCTAGCTTGGAGCCAGCACTTATTCAACTCACAAGCATTTGTGAATCAGAGACAAAGGGAGTGAACGGAAGGAGGTGGATTGGAGAGAGAAGGAGGCTTTCCTTCCTACATTTTTTCTTTTCTTTTACAAGTTTATCATATTATGTTATGTCAAAGCAAGCAAATAAGACATCACATATAGATATGTAGGATCTTATTAGTTAGCAGCATGGTGTTTCTTAAGTTTTCTCTACTTGTGTCATGGATCAGTCGCAACAGGAGGTGGAGAAACTTTTTTAGATATAGGGAATCTTAGATGACTCTAGCAGTAGGAAGGAAAAACTTGTTTTATGTGAAGAATTTAAAACTTGTGACTTCTAGCTAATATTCCAGTGCATGTCTTATCTTTTACAGCTTATAGCTGCTCAGCTAGGTCTGGTGTAATAGAAGCTTGAGCGTACTACTCTTGTTAGAACTTTTTGTTTCTTGATCTGCAACTTGTACCATCTTCAAAGTGTAAAGAAGATATTGTCTAAACAATCAAATTAAATTCATTAAACATTTTCTTGGAAGCAAAAATATGTGAAACCTGTCGCCAGGCTCAAATATTTAGCAAATGGAAAAACGATTTTTAAGTGCTTAATTAGTTCCTTTATGGGATAGCAAAAGGAAGGTACTGTTACCTAAAATGTTGTTCCCTTGTATTTCGATTAGAAAAAGAATGCAAGTCATATTTTGGGTGCACTTTCGGTCTAAAATTGATCTGCTGGTGAGAACCCTTTTGAAAATTTCGTTCTCTTAAAACTTAATAGAGTCCAGTGAGAATTAGAGTCGTATATAATTAGTTCTCTCTAGAAACAAAAATCACTATCATGGGAAGCTTCATCTAGTTTTCATTTGTTAATGTTGTCTCTTCTATGGCTCTCTCTCTCTCTCTCCCCCCAAGAGGGTTGCTTTCTTTCCATTTATCATCCTAGTTGGAATTTGGCCCTTCTCTTTTGGTAGGAAGCTTTATGTAGGCAAGATTCCATGCAGAGCTGCTGGTCTCATTTTGCCATAAGTACCAAAGTACTCAGAAATGTGATTAATTTTGATTCCACCCTACTCTTTCCAGGGATTTCCTTATGTCAGCCATCATGCATGAAGAAAAACTAAGTGAGCATTCATTCACAAGTACTTACATTCCACTTAAAGATGCTCTTTGGGAATCAGCCCCGTGAAGATACATCTTTGGCATCATTTAATTACTATCTTCTATAAAGAGGATCAAACATGGATCAAATTCATTCTGTGAAAGAGAAATATCGATAAAAGAAGTGGGCTGCTCATGTGTCTAGGGGAGGGGCCCGGACTAGCTATATTGTAGTAGCTAGCTAGGTTAGTTTCCTTCACCTGCATCACATATTATCCGATTAACTTCTCTTTAATGGTAATCTTATATATATGAGAAACTTATTTGAAGCTTTTACCTTAATTTGACTCTGTTTGGATCTCAGGAGGAAGAGCAAGAAGGTGTCAAATTAAATGTCTCATATCTCATATGATGCCAAAACAGCAGGATCAAAAGAAAACTCATGAGCTTTGTTGTAAATGTGCTAGAAATATATATATATATATATATATATATATATATATATATATATTGATAATGAAGAGCTAGAAAAGATAAGAAAAATATATCATCAAAGCGACAACAAAAATTTCAGTAGTTTTTGTAAGAGTAATATTGAAGCTCCTTACTTTGATGTAATTATGATTTTTATTATTTTACAATATATAATGATCCTCATGTATATGTGTGTGTGTGTGTATATATATATATATATATATGTATGTATGTATGTAAGTCCAAAATTTTACTATCATATATATATAGCTTAATTGTATAGATTGAATTTATTCTGTTTTGTTGGACATGAAGAATAATCATTGATCCTATGTATATAATATGCAGAAGATGGTACGTATTATATACGTACGCCACCTGAGAAAGATATTTTTGGGAACAACTTAGATTGAAATTTGAAAAAATTGAGTCCTGACAGTTTCATGGAGGCATGTTGAGTTATAAGTTATTCAATAAGTGATGAATGGAAAATTAACCCTTACTTTCTCCGGTTAGGAGGTGAAGAACTAATGAAGATATGCAAATCAAACTCCAAGTTGGGCTATGAAAAATCGAAAACAAAACCTGAAAAAGCCCCCAAGTGATTTGGGTACTTGCATGATGTCCTAGAAATTAGGAAGATTATTCCTTGGGCCTCTACAGAAAGGAAAGGTCTTCTTAACAACTGAACTTCACTTTTCCATTTCAATTAGTTAAGTACCATCCAACTACTTTGATGCAGAATGTACACTCAAAATCTTAAGATCATTTATATGTGGAGATCAGATTGAGAGAGTCAGAAACCTTATTATTATCTTGTGTTTCCCCCACTAAGAATTGACCAAACCAGGGGCAAAATTTTGATTGTTTGGACTTTGGAGTGATAAATTTAGCAATGTATACATTCATAAATACATCAAAAGAAGAAACCAATGTGCAATACTCTTAAAAAGAGTGTTTTTGTTTATAGTAGTGATCAAAATCAATCTTGGAAGCAGTGACTTTGCCTTGACCAGATCAGTTGTTAGAGAGGAACCAAAGCCCCAATGCAGATGATCAGATGGAGCTGCTCAGCAATCAATTTTACTTACAGAAAGCTTTGATCGAAAAAGTATACAGGAGCAGCCAGCAGAAAAGTCATGTGTGCATGCATGCCATGCATGCTTTTTGCGAACCCTGATGATTCATGCCACAATCAAACTATTCAGTCTAGTCTACCACACGCCGGCTTCTCCAGCTATTTACCCTTTCTTTTCTTTTCATTTTTTTTCCTACCAAAAACACATGCCTACAACGCTAGTAGAAATATTAGCTGCTGATAATACAAAGTTCAATAGACTTGACGGAAGGGACTTTCTCTGGTTAATGTAACATAAAGAGTCAAAACTTGGGCTTCCACCTGATGATTAACTTTACCAGCTGAAAAGCCCATCCAGGACATAATCCAGCTTGAAAGCCATGTTCTTAACATACCAAAGAGGTTGGTGTTCTTAATAGGCCAAACAACCAACTCGGCCATGTTCTTAAAGTTGTCCTTATCACTTGAGTTTAGCCCAAATGACGCACTTGGCCCAAAAGAAATGTGTGAACACACTCACAGCGCGCTGCACACCAGCCCATCTGAGGAGATTGCTCTGTTGGACAACGATGACAATTTCTACTCATCTACTACTGTTAGGGGTGTAATCGGTTGAGTTCGAGCTAAGTAGCAAGATACTCCAGCTCGAGCTCGATAAAATATCCGATGCTCGAGCTCGAGCTCGAGCTCGAAATCAATCGAGTTCTATTTTTGTAGCTCGAGCTCGACTCGAACCCTAAACCGAGCTACTAGAGCTCGCTCGATTAAAGCTTAAAAAACCCAATTTCACTATAATTCTATACTCGAAATCGAGCTTGAGCTCGAGCTGGACAGAGCTCAAATTGACTATAATATGCAATTAAGACCTGATTTTTTTTTCTCATCAATATAACAACACAATATTTGTGAATATCACAAATTCACAAACATTCTAAAAACAATAATGATGATATAGTAATCTACAACACTTGCCAAGTAGTAATACATAAATTATTAAATTCCAACTTCCAAGTAATGAACTCTTTTGGCCACAACTAAGGAGAAAACATATAGTCAACAAGAAAACAATAACTTCTTAGGCCATAACATAAAAATTATTTCTTTAAAGTTGGCCTCATGTGTTCCTACAAATCTACACAAATACACAAATGAATAGTTACATAACATTTTGACAATTAATAATAAGGAAAATAATAAGAAATGAATAAATAACCTAGCCTTACCACATATGAATTCAAGGTACTTTAAGTGTAATCTCCACTGGTTTCTTCTCTTTCTAATAAAATAAAAAAATAAAAAATCAGATTGAAAAAAAAAAAAAAACTGAACTAGAGTGTAAACCATATAAAAAATAGAATTAGATTAAAATTAAAAAAACAAAATCAGATGGACAGGCACTGAAACTGTGTAGAATAGACATCTGGTGTGCTTGATGACATGTTTCCTACCACCAAAAAAAAAAAAAAAAAAAGTCACTCTAAACTTGCAATAATTTTATCAAAAGCAGAAAAGGGTAAGCGACAGGCACAAATAAGCAAAAAAAATTCATTTAATAACTAATAAAACAAGGCATTAAATTAATTTATAAAATTTTATTATCTGCTCCTTTACTTCTTAATTGTCAATATTAGTTTAAATTAAGTTATTCATAGAGATTAATTAAAAATAAAAAAGGCTTTAATAATTTTAATTGTTTTGAATACCATAAAAGTGTTTTGTATTTAATTTAATAATAGTACGAAAGATTAATTTAAAAATGAAAAAAGTAAGTGATATACATTTAGTAGAGATTATATAGTATTTTTTTATGTGAACTGTGGTTTACATAAAAGTGTTACGAAAACTACCATATCAGTGACCATCTTAGCTGAAGCTACAAGAGCACCTTAGTTAAAAAAACCTTTAAAAAAGGTTCGCCTTTATTGGAATTTGCCGATTGCTTACGTGCAGCTCTTCCTGCAGGTGACTGTTCGAACTGTTCTTGCCTGCAGCGTTGATAAAAATTTAAATCTTTAAAAAAATGCCATATATAAACTGTTACAGGAGAAGCTTCCCTCACAAATTACGGAGCCAGAAATTAGATATAACTACTTCAGTGCTAGAAATTCACATCGCAAGTTCAATTAGAAAATAAACTCGAAATGAAATTTTCAATATTCCATACGATAATTTCAAATCCTAATTTTCCACAGTGAATTTCTCTGTTCTGATCAAAACTTAAAACCCAAGCATTTCTTATCAACAGAAGGATAAATCTTAGATTGCATTGCCAAAATGCCCAAAACTCGAGAATCTAAAGAACACAATCTGTTAGTGTTAAAAAGCCTAAATATTCTAACAGAAGCAACCGACAATTGAGAAGAAAAGAAAAGGCGAAATGTAAAGGAATAAAATCCGGAACTGACCTAGAATCTCTATTAAAAAAACACTTTTATGGCCAACCCGATTCCACACCATCCAACATACAAATCAATTTAATCATAATCACCAAGCATAAATGCAATAAAATAGTTCAAACCAGATATCAGCTAGATACAGATTCATCGCACGTGAGTCATGGATAAGGGAAGGATATAATACCTCGTTAAGACAGCTGCAATCAATTCAAAACCTTAAACCTCGGCAAACCAGGTTCACGATCGAATCAAACTGTCGATTCTCGGAACAAAACTAGATTCCCTTTCTCTCGTAGTCGTAGGGAAAAACCAAAGAATATTCTAGAAGAAGAAGAAGAAAAACACAGAGAGAGAGAGAGAAAGGGAGAAGCTGATCTGATAAACACTTTAAAAAAAGAGCTTTGGGGAAGGTAACTGAACAAGCAATAGACGCCCGAGGCAGAGGGATATGCTTATGGGAGTTCAGTAAAGCTTGGGTTTGAAGAGCTTTAGCTCTGGAGGGGGCCGAAGAAGTTAGGTTTTGGGGAATGGCAGCAATGGCCGCCAAAGAGAGAGATAGTAGTGATTCAAGACTTGGTCGGCTGAGAAAGAAAAGAACCTTCCAAGTCTTAGGTTTACAAACATAAAAGGTTCACAAAGACATATATAACCTTTATTGTGAAGAAAGAAAACTATATTAATATTTAAGTTTTAAGGGAAAAAATAGTAATTTTATAATATAAACATATTGACTACTCGATTAGAGTCACGAACATTCGAGTCAAGTAATAAGATACTTGAACTCAGCTCGATAGATTACTCGAGTAACTCTAGCTCGAGCTCGAGTTGGGCTCAACTATAATCAAGTCGAGTACGAGTTTTTCTCGAATCGAGCCCCGAATAGCTTACGAATAATGATGTTTTTCTCGAATCGAGCCCCGAGTAGCTTACGAGTAACTTACGAATAGTGGTGTATCGCTTACACCCCTAGCTACCGTCCACAGACTGCATTTTACTACCTTAAAATTTTGACATTGAGCTTGGTTCCTTGAAAACTATTTTGCACTTCCTGCTTTTGCGGCTCCTTGGCATCAAAATGAATTACAGCCAAGGAATCAACAGTATTAATCAATCTATTGATTCTGAAACACTTCTACGTGTCTTTTATATGTTTTCCACTTTTCTGTTTCCATTTGCACACGATGAAGCAAGCGTTTGGAATTGATATTAGCTCCGAAATTTGCAGGTGATGGAACAATATTACATTCATGATTTCCAGCTTCTTCACATCAAAAGAGTAGTTGGAGAAGAGTGAAGGGCTTCGCCAAAATTTCCTACATTTAGATTTGATTCTAAATAAACATTTCTTTACATGCCTAATTTGTCATTCTATCCCATGATGGTTAGGGACTCTAGAAGACAAGATCTGGTGGGTCATATCATATCACTCCCATCCCATGCACGTTTTCTGACATTTTATCCACTAACCCTGAACTAAAGCTTTGTAAACTTTTATAATCACTGACCTGACCTAAGTTGGAAGACTTTGCATCCATGCATTTAATCATTACAACTATACAAGGAAAAGTAAGAAATGAAAAGCTATTCATTATTTGCTGCATCTTCCAGCTACCTTTGACCGCCATCAACATCTCTCTATCTCCACTTCTAACAGTAGAACATTACTCTCTTGACATTCTCCTTCAACGCTGGCAATGGCCGCACCCCGGATTCTCCTGCTACCCTTGTACCTTTATTGTGACCTGTACCACCACCTGTCGAGCCATTCTCTTGCATCTCCGGTTCCAGGTAGAACCGGGCTCGGAATGCAGCTAAATGTGCATAATATGCTGGAGGAACTGCAAACACAACCGCAAATTACCAAATTAGGTTGCCACCAATCGAACAAGAGGCCAATCAAAAGATACTTCTGCATCAGTTCAGTCACCCTAGCAATAATAAAGAAAGCCCAAAAACTTGTTGAATTGCCAAGGCTGGTTATACCAAATAAAAAATTTAATCACATCCTTGTCTCCTAAGTTAATGAAATTCCCACATAATATATAAGAAGTTTATAATTTGTACCGAAGTGAAGTTCCTGGAGGCCCAACAGTATTTATTTCAAAGTCCTTCCTAGGAATTAAAGAAGCTTTGGTTGCAAGAATATACTATTAAAATATGAATATCTCACTTACCAACAGAGACTGAGCGCGTGCACCTTGCATAAGTGTAACAAAGGTTGTTTGTTAGAGACTGTATTCCATCTGCTGTAAAATTGTTCTCATCCCAAAGAACATGGTAATGTGCTGGCCGACTAGTTCCCTGCCATATCAATGAAGATGAGGTCAATACGTATCATCATATTAAAGCAACTGTCAAATCAAAATCAATTGGGTTAAGGAAGTTTCGGAAAGATCCACGAAAGAGTTCCTGTAATTGAAAAGGAATGATGAATGTCAACATCCTACCTGAATGCCAGCATGGCTGCAAAGATAGAAGTCAAATTCTGTTGGATGACATATTTTCGAATCAACAACGGTGCCTGTAATCAAAATGCGGCATCATTAGAACAATTAATGATGCTCAAGTTGTGCAATGACTGTGTATCCTGAACAATCAAATTATTAAAGAGTTAACACTTTACCAGGCAAAATGTTTCCGCTCTTGTCCGTGCTGCTTCGGTCCCTGTGATTATTAGCAAACAATCGAGTGTGGTGCCGTTTTTGTACAACAATGAAAGTCACCAGCGGTTGATAGTTTGGTTCTAGAGAAGCACACGCCTGGAAAATAAAATCTGTATCAGAACCATAAATGTCCCCAAATGCATTTCAAATTATTTAAAACAAGTGATCAGAGAAGAAAATATATTTTCTCACCTTCCGGATTGCATCTAGCTCATACAGCAGAACTTGATAAAATTGCCCTTCACTTACACCATCCCTACTCAAATTGTTTACAAATTAGTACAATGCTTAAGCGTCTAAAATTACACACAACTGCAAGTGCATGGAAGAATTTCATAACACAACAAAGTGGTATGCAAGCAGACGTGTTCTACTGAAAGCATCTCAAGAGTTTATAGATGCATGAATTTCATACTAGACGATCAACTTTGCTTGGATGAAGTACAGGAAAACCTTGAGAACTCTTCTTGGCCTCCTAATTACTTTGGGAATGAGATCTCCATCAAGTTAAACTCTAATGAAGTTACAGCAACTCAGAGTGAAATACAATACCAAAACTATTTACCAACAAATCCTGCATCACAAACCTGTAAAATATAATTCTCAGTGGCTTCTGCCCTGTTGCCTTCCTAAAGGATACCAGAAGATCCCTACACACACGCACACACAACAAAAAATGCAATTAGAAATGAAAATACAGTCAACTTGATCAAAAAGAGAAGTACAAGCTCTAGGGGAATTGACATCCTTATACCTGATCATGCCACCACTAACTGTGCCGCGTACAGGATCCTGCCACGTTTTGTACAAGTCCTGTATGAGTTCCTGTCGATGAGCTTGAGCACAAACTAGTCCAGCATATTTTGTCACTTCAGGCCAGTCTTGTGAAGCTACTACCTACAGAACCAGTATATTTCAAAAAGTAGAGTGTGAATAGAAGCAGCAAAATAAAAAATTATTTGGACCATAAACTAGGAAAAAGAATTATACAGCTGCTATTGAGGGGCTGGAGTCTTCTCCATTTTCAGGGTGAGTCACATCTGCCCCAAATATTATGGTTGGTATGTCACTAACTAATGGTATTCTACAGCTGATAGCATCCAAAAGAACAGTGTTTCTGCCACCCATCTGCATCAATGATGATGAATAATCAGTTACTAGGGACTTTCAAATACACGCACACACACACACACACAGAGGCACACTATGGAAAGAAGTAAGATGCATATACAGTCACAATAATGTTGATTTAGAGTTTGAAATCACTGAGAAACAAGTCACTATGCATAAAACTAGGTGAAATCATCTAACCTTAACATTGATCTTAAGGGCCACATTAGCCAAGTACTGTTTACTGATCTTGAAGACATGTTTTGTGAGACAGCATTGTGATATCAAGCCTAGATCAGTTTCACAAATTCGCTTGAGATCACCTGAAAAAGTATAGTGATGCATGATTTTAGTACTCCATTACCATCTTAAGATCATTCTTCCTCTATTTCATCTTTGCATTCGATGGCAAGGGAGGATCCTATTTAAGGAGCCATCATAAGGAAACAAAAGCAGAGGGGAATAAAGCAATAAACTAGGACTGCAAACCATCACAACATGACATACCATAAAGCGATCCATTGTTGTCAGGCAATATAGCTAATAGAAGCTCCAGTTCTTTTCCTTTAGTTTTATTCATGGACGCATGATAAACATGCTTCAAAGCTTTTTCCACTTGCTCAGGCCTGGCACTGTAGATCGGAATTACAGGCTCTGGATAGAATTCCTGTAATACAGCATTAACTTATACTCTAGTTAAATTATGTAGTATAAAAAATAAGGAAAAAGAAACTAGAACAGGATGATCTTAAATGTCCAAGATATAAGACATAGAAAACTACCATGCCAGAGACTTGGCACATTTGAGCAAGTTCATTGCAGAACCCACGAGCAACACTCTCTTGCACACTTCGTGAGAAGTTAATACATGCCCATCGGCTTACTGTCATCCCATTGATCATTTTCTACATCATATAGAAACAAGAGGACAAAACATCAGGCAACACAGCTAGAAACAGAATAGAACTAAAAGAACAACTCTAAGATCCTATAGACTTCTGTGCAAATGAACTGTCTAAATGGACACACTCTACAAATACCATACCCTAGAAAAATGAATCCATACACCACATGCTTAGCATATATTGTTGTAAAGAAGACATAATTAAAGACCTTAGTCCATCTATCATGTACTTCAACTTGATCAGCAAACTTGATTAGTGTAAAAATTGGTATATTAAATCTTCACAAACATTTCAAAATCTTGATTGGTTTTCCCACTACTTCTATAATTTTTCTCTTTTCGCTTGATTAAAAAGGAATAATGGAAGGGTAGGAAAGGAGATAACCATCTTAAAAAGTGAATGAATAGTATCGAAAACATACACAAGCGTGTTACCTTGTTCATCATATTCCACTGCCCCACTTGCGGAAGACAATCCTTTTCTTTTCCAGTTTCATGATATTTCAGCTGCAAGGAGCCAATTAAATTGGTCAAATAATGAATAAGAAATCCTTTTCTCTTTCAGATTATGCATGATTCAAGGATATGTTACCCAAGGGGCAGGGAGGATTCGCGCCTCAACTGAAGCAAGTTTTTCACTGATTTTGATTCCAAACTCCTTTGCATAAGGATCTTGGTCATAGGCATTATGTTGAACTGTCTGTTTATGTTCATTATGGACCAAAGACAAATAGTCGATTAGAAACACCAAATCAGACTCATAAATTCTATGTCAGATGGTAGCATTGTAGCCCTTTCTTGAGATTACATGTAGTTTGCTTCTTTTATTCCTTCATTTCCTTATGAATAAACAAAGCCCATGAATCCTATACGGTAAAGTTCGCACAAATACTCTTAACACATATACAAGGTTGCAACATCAAACATACCTGCAAAATGTCATTTTCCCGATCTCTTGGTCTTTGACATGTGACCTTTAGGAGGGCAGTAATTTGCCTCTCATTCAATCTTTTTGTATACCGCTGCCCCTCAACAATTTTGCAAGCCTGGCAGAGCAAAGAATTCAGATTTCTCATGAGTTTGCTAAACCAAAGAAAGAAAACAGTTGACCAGTGAATATGATAAAATTTTGTCTGGACCTCCATAGGTAAATAATTTGCCTTCCGCTGGTTTCCTACTTGAAGGCAAGGTAGATGTGTATGTTGAATTGTGAAGCCATACATCTCTTGGAAGTATTCAACAACAGACTTCATGGTTGAGTTATCATCAACAGGAAACCTAGAGCACCATAGAGTAACAATGACAGCATAGAGACTCATCAGGATTCATACACCCTCAGAAAGAAAGAAAGAGGTCAGAGTAACTTCTTTATCTCACTCTCTGGCAAGTGCTTAACATCCTGATTCTTTATCAATCAAGATAGCTGATAGAGAAATGCATGCAGAAATCAGAAAAGAACGAGCTGAAACTTACACTAGTTCTCTTGTAGGCTGAGAAGTCAATCCTGAAACACGGTATTTTCTTCGTACATTCCCTCGATGCGTAACCTCAACTTTCACCCCCCTGAGAGCCTTTTTAATCTGCCAGTCATTTCAAAGTGAATTCTGATTAAATCAAATGCCAAGAATGAAACCAGGCTTTAGCAGCAGTAGAAAGAGAAAAGTACCTTCACACGATCAGAATCAGATAATGGCCTTGACAATACATCCTTGCTTAGAAGCTGAGCAACAAACTCTACTACAGGGAGAGGCTCAATAAATGCAGCTGAAGCCATATCTATTAAAAGGTGAAACAGAGGTAAAATTAAACGACAAGAAACATTAACAGAAGATATTGCCAAGTAAGTAGGACATCTTTATAATAATTAATATACCAATATTCAGAGACAAGCCCATCTGAGTAGGCCTAATACTCTGGTAAAACCCACACCATGACTCCAAACCATCACCAAGTCTTTGTGGTGCTCTAATATCAGGTGAAAAGAAGGATCTCCCAATGGGACAGTACCTTCACAGCATCAGGCAAAGTGAGATTCATAGAGCAACAATAATAGCAAGAACAATTTTTTCTGTAAAACGTAGAAACTTGTAGAACCCATACCTCTTTGTTGATAGCTCACGTAATACAATGTCAAGAATCTGCAGAGCTTCTTGTGGAGCATCAGCACGCTTACCAGCTAGAAATTGGCCTAAATGATGCATGTTTGCTCGTGCAACAAACTTTATTACCACTTTGTATTCTCTTTCTCTTCTGTAAAATCATAAATACATCAATGGAGATCAACATGAAATGAAGTAATGCACATCGTACACTATTGGGTAAATGAAGAAACAAGGTAGCTTTAAAAGAGAGATGGTAAGAGAGTTTACTTTCCATTAATTCTTTTCAAGAATGTAAAACCAACATTGTGCGAGAAAAGAAGTAGAATGTCCATGAACAAGGGAAAAGAAGAGAGAATTGGAACTCACTTGGGGCCATTGATGCCATCCTCTTCATCTATAAGCTTGATGGTGAACTCCTTCCATGCAAAAGGAAGTTCACCAGCTGTGTACAGACTCTTTCTACCATCATAAGCAGGCAATCTCATTCCCAGGTGTGATTCTTTGTACAGTCTCACAAGCTCTGCCATGATAGCTCTGTTCACCGTTCTGGATGCCACTTCAGGAGTTATTGTAACCTGCAAAGAAACAGGTTACAGGGTTGCAAAAAGGCAAACGCCAATAAGAACAAAATTTAATCACCATAATGGCATTTAAAGGAAAAGAAAAGGACCTGGTGAGAACAGAGATCTTATTCAATTAAATCTTCAATGAAACATAAAAAATGAAAAGCCACAGCAGCATAGACATGACGAATGTCAGATTAAGGGCCCCTCCAAATATTGGAATGAAGAAATTATAAAAGCCACAAACTTAAAATGGATACTACCATAGGATCTTTTGTTTTGCTGCAGTAATATTATAAAACATTTTTAAGGTAAAAAAATTTTACAGGAAAAAAATGAGCTTACATCATACTGGTTTAAGTCCTTGTCTGGTAACTCTGCAAAGAAATGGTTAGCCTTTACTATGCACTTTGTCCCAACTTGACCATAACCAGGCCTAGGTGCAAAATTCATAGACTTGCTCGAAGTGGGAAACCCCATTTCCATTGCGCTCAAATTATGACCACTCTGAATAGACTCATTTGATGTTGTAGGCACAAGATCAGCAGCAGCTGGATTCACAGGTTTATGTGCTACAGTGCAAGGCCTTGAACTTGGCCTCATACAGACATCTCCTTGATCAGATTTCTTACCACCTCTTCCTCTTCTTCTTCCTCTATTCTTCGTTGGAGGTGAGGTTTGGTTATGGGGTTGTTTTGTGTTCTGTGGCTCATGAGCTGCTGGTGGACCTTTGCCATTTTGTTCAGCTTTAGGGGCTCTTTGAACTGGGTTCATGGCGTTTTGCAAGTGATTTTTTATCACAAGGTGTTGCTCTGAGTTCTCTCTCATTTGCCTTATAGGCATGCTGGTAAGTATTTCTTGACTTGCTCACCGAGAATGGCAGCACAAGAACAGAAAGCTTTTGACCACAAGAGTTAAATGATGGGAGTTTTTTTCAGGAAATGGCACACGCATAAAGCACTGGCTTCTTCTCTATTCTTATATACTTGTTTTGCTTCCCCTTCACGGATTAATGACCCTTTCTGCTTGGAAAAAACAAGAACCATTGCAGGGAAAATGTATGTCAGTGGAAAAATACCAAATTTTGCAAAAACTGCAGAAGAGTTAAAATAAACGTCGATAATGCACCAAAGTTGCATAGGCAAAAGTAAAAGGGGACGGGTAAAACGTCCAGACTTTTTTGCACATTACAAGCTTTACCATTCCTTTGCAACACTAAAACCCCAACCTTTCACCTTTGTTTCAGCATCTAACTCCCAATAACTACATACTACTAAAACTGAAATTGATAGTCAAAAAAAAAAAAAATAGAAATTCACAACTTAGAACTATAAGCACCATGTGATGAACATACATAATGACAATTTTTGTTTTCAAAACATTGCTCAAAAAACACCTTAAAAGACCAAGCAAAGGAGATTTAACTAAAGGCACAAAAACCCAAACCAGGCTTTCAACTAAAATTCAGCTTGTGCAACTTCAAAGACAACTGAACATCAACTCGAACCAAACCTTCTTGAGAAACCTATGTTAGGAAACCAATGACCATAAAATCATGAGACAAGAAACATTAACAATTAACAAAAGGAGTTAAAGAATAATTTAATGAGTACCCCAAAACACAAAAATGGATAAACCAAGAGGCCAGAAGGTAAAACCATTCCCCTAAACTTGTCCCTACCAAAAACTGAAACTTTATTAAGAGAAAAATATATATAATATTAGACCAGAAATGAATATGAGCCCAAGCAGATAAAAACATAGCAACAGCATTTAAGAAAGCCCATTTATTTTATTTATTTTTATGTAAAGAACAGATTTTGAAACCGTGAGACTTGGTTTATAGAAAGAATAAAAGCCATCTAGAAGAAAACAAAAAACAAGAACATGTATACAAAGAGAAGGAATAAACATTGAAAAGGGCAGTGAAATCGCTATCTCATGGATATCCCAAAAACAAACACAAAAATTTAATGCTTAAGAGAAAATAAAAATAAAACGAACCTACTAAATGCCATCTTAGAATATTAGTACTAGTTACTAGTAGTATATTATCCAAGTGACTCACCAACCGAGTGAGAAAATGTATAGAAAAGCAGTGAACTTTGAAGCAAAAGAACGGCAACAGGCAGAGGTTAGGAAAGATGGGGATGAAGCCAAAGAACGTGAAGGGAGATTAAAAGAGAAGGCAAAAGTGGGGAGATAAAAGATGGGTTTTTTGTGAAGGATTCAAAGTAGCAAAAACATAAAATATAGAGAGAGAGAGAGAGAGAGAGACAAAGAGATGGTGAGTGAGAGAGATGATGATGATGATGATGAATCTTTATACACGCATGCAAAGTGCTTTTGGTGTTTTCTTTATCACGTGTAAAAGCCTTTGTGAGCCCCCTGCCCTGCCCCCCTCTCTCTCTCTCTCTTTGTTGTTGCTTTTAAAAATATGGCTTTGGCCTTAGCTTAGCTTAGCTTTGCTTTGCATCTCTCTTTCTCTCTCTTCTCCTTTGCTTTGCTCTTGGTTCTGAACTGATGGCGCAGCCTCGGGGACTTACAACGACTCTCAATTTTTCACCAAGACATTAATAAATAAAAATTAAACGAAAAAGAAAAACAAAACACTGTCTTTGAAAAGCACATACATAAAAAATAGAGAGAGAGAGAGGAAAGTAGTTGCCTTGTTGGGGATGGTGGATGGGAGTGGCTTTGGTAAATAGTCCAAAAGAACTAACTGAGGAGATTTTATAAAAGCAAACATACACAGAAGAAGAATAATTCGAACTTGCAGTCCCCTCTTCTGCAGACTTCTCCATTTGGCGCTCTCTCTCTCTCTCTCTCTCTCTCTCTCTCTCTCTCTGTCTATCTCCCTCTCTCTCTCTCTCTCGTCCCTATGTAATGCTTGCCCCCTCCCCTCCCTATCTCTCCAATAAATCATTAATTATTTATTTATATTATTACTCCATTTTTTGTTGAGCACTGCACTGCTGCTCTCTTCTCTTCAACACCATGTACATCGACCACCATTGCCATTTCTCACCAGTGGTAACTTCTGAAGGCTTTTTGTAACGGTCAGATTTGTTAGAGATTGGAATTTGGGTCCTACTCTTTTTGATCTGGCCACTATCTTTTTTGCCTTCTCAGCTTTAAGAGTGATAAATACTGATCCGTAATTAAGTATCTAATTACACCATGTCAGGAGATTAATTCGATGTACATATGATTAAATGCTAGCTATAAGTACTATGTTCTAAGCGCCTAAGTATCTGCCAATAAGATTTTGGATTAAATGTTGGGTCCACAGTGCTATGGTTTGCTGGGGCCCAGAGATCAATGGTAGTGATGTGGTCATGTCACGGGGTTAGGTGGGGTAGGGGATGTACATTATACCTTATGATGGATCCTTGGACTCTGAGAGTTACAGGACAAAGACCCAGCCAGATGCAGATAAGGGTGGAGTAGTGTTTGTGTATTATGACATTCTGGACTTTGGAGGAGATTTTGGGTCCCAGCTTTTGTGACTTAGGACAATGTTGGCTAGTGAACTAGATCAAATGTTCAGTTTTGAATGGAAAGAAAGCCATCCCCCTCCCTTACTCATTATATTTTGGATGCTTCTTATTGGTGAACTGGGCTTAGAGGATCATTGCTTTGTTGACCCAGTTTGAAGATTGTTTTGAAATGATTGTGTGTTGTAGATTGTAGCTCATGCATGCTTTGGCCTTTCCCTACGGATAAAGATCCAATGGTCTAGATATCTTCCAATGGGGAAAAAGTTCTTCTCCAAAGGGAGTATCGATCTTTTTTTATTCTTTCCTTCTTATGTGTCAGAACTTATGGTGTTCACAATTTTCACAACTTTCATCTTGGATTCTGTTGGGCAAGTCCATGAATTAAAGAGCAAGGAAAGAAAGGTTAGTATCATCACAAGATCTTATGATGTGAGGGGGGGGAGGCATGGTCTATATTTACTCCAGTGTTGGATGATTTTGGTGGCATGCCCACAAAACTCCATCAAACTATAAATGCACCAAATCATTACCCCCATAGGGCCACAAGAGAAAGAAAGAGAGAGGAAGGGTAAAACTGAAAAGTAAACTAAGAAAAGGGTTTTTGTTGTGGGGTATGGCTTGTTTTGTTGTGACATACAAATGGTTTTTGGAATTTTCCAATTAAAACTTCAAAGAAGATATATATAATAGTTTAGGGACAAGTGATACTAAGATGGATGGGCAGGGTTTGTTTTGTTTTGGGGTTGGGATTTGTTTTTGTTACCAAGTAATACCATTCTCTTTCAACTCTCTAAAATGAAGGGTCTATGGATAGAGGAGGTGGAGGGGAGGGGGAGGGGAGTTTCCCAAGTAAATTTTCTTGTTTTCTTTCTTCTTCCTCCCAAGGGAGAAGGAAGGAAAGAGGAAGAAAAAACGGGGGAGAGTGCGTGTGGTGGGGCCCATCCTCCATATTAGAAAAGGGGTTAACAGTATTATACAAACTACAAAGAAACAACACATCCCAACACAATGCACATTTTGCACTGCTCCATTGCTGCTATGATTCCACCCATCTCTATGAATTGGATGCTTTGCTTTGTTGGGGACATTGTGTCTTCTACTTTCTATTTGAGCAACAAAACAATTGAACTCCTGTAGTTTGTGCCCCAAACCCTATTTCAATGCGTGTGAAACACGACCCTCCAAAAAAAAGTATGTTGCAGAATGCAGAAGATTAGTTTAATTGTTGATTACAGAATTAGCCTGCTAAATTCAAGATCAATTCCATTGTTTATAAGCTAAAAGAAGAGTGGTAAAAGGTTATAGAAACATAGTTTTCTTCCATTTTTATACCAAGTGAATAAACTAAAGAACAATGGAAGAGTAACATGGGGAGCAGCAGCTAGAGGTTTCAATGCTGTTAACCTAAAAAAGTTATGTTATATATATATAATCACACCTGCAATGCGATAAAGTTTACAGAATGGATATGTGAAGTTTCTTTTCTTTATATGAACATGCAGTGCAGGCAATGCTTTTGATTCTTTGATTATTATTGATTTCTTGGAAATGCAGAGAGAGAGAAAGAATGAGAATTAAGAACTTCTGGGTCAAAACTGGAGAATGGTAGTCATACTTATGGAGCATGGTTAAAGGAATTAAATAAGATTTTGTATGAAATTCTTCCCGTCATGATGAAGCAAAGGATATGCTTAACATATTTTGTGGGTTTGATCCTGGAAAGATTTCCTTGTTTTTATTTGTTTATTTATTTCTTTATTTTTCGGGTTTTTGCTAATGCATGCGTGCAACTCCTTCCTTCCATCATGGGTTTTTTTCTTTATTAAATCTTTTATTTTAATTAATCTTGAGTTTTGAGTCATTCATTCCTTTTAGTTGTGTATGTGTCATTCCCTTAATTATTGTATTTGATTATGTTTATTTTAGTATTATAGTGTTAAAGGTGTTTGCATTCTAAGATCCAATATAAATATGCCAAAATCTAGTGTTTAACTCACTAACAATTTAATGATTCAAATAGTTTGACACATGTTCTCCTCAAGTAACGTATAAATTCAAGTATTGTGAAAAGAGAAAGCTATTATTAGGAGAATTTCACCCTCTTAATGGGCCAACTTAGTTCGACTAGGATCAATTGTAAACCGTTAAATTGATATAGATACTTGTGATTTAAAAAAAAAAGATCTAGTGTCTAACTCATTATTATTAGTATTTAGAAAAAAAAAATACATTGTTAGGGTACATGTGAAAGTCTAGTGGCTTAGGCTTCCTTTGACAACACAACTGTGGTGAGTTTAGAGGAATTTTGTGTTTTCATGGGTTGTACAATCACTTTGGACGGCCTTAAGTGTAAGATGCAGTGAGATGCGATTGTCCTACGTGAATTAGAGGAAACTGCGGTGGGTAATTGTAGGGGAGGGGTTGCGATTGTCCTACGTGAATTAGAGGAAACTGCGGTGGGTAACTGTAGGGGAGGGGTTACGGTGAGAAATCTCACTGCCACTGCAGGTAATCGCATCGCCACCGTCAAAAGCAGTAGTGTTACTAAAAGGAGCCTGAATCTACATAAAAGGAAAGTTGTTTTTTAGAATGTGGGCATTTAATTCAAGTGAGTCTAGCTGTTCAAATTTGAGGCAAAACAAAATCATCTAACATGTAAATAATTACTACAAATGCGATAATTATAGTTTAAGAATGGTTTATGAAACATTTATCTTTGCAAAAGAATCTCGAATTTTAACCATTGAATGATCATTAATTATAAAGCTTAATACACAAAATAGCCCTCAAACTTGTATAAAACTGTTGTTTTGGCCTTTCAACTTTTATTTTGTACATAATATAGCCCTTAGTGCTGATGTAGCCTAATGAGAAAATTTCATGTGTCATATAAAAATTTAACGTGTCAATATATGATTAGACCACGTTATCATTAAGGGCTACATTATGCACAAAATAAAAGTTTAAGGGTCAAAAATTTCAAAATAAAAGTTGAAAAGTCAAAACGATAATTTTGTACAAGTTTCGAGGGTTATTTTATGTATTAAGATTTAATTATAATGAAGCAAATTATTAGTATGAATACCAACTAATAATAGTATATAGTAAACCCTATTAGCTAAGTATTTCCACTCATGAATTTAAGTAACCATGTCCATGACCATGATAACTCATGAGTAGCCACATTTATTTACGTGCTTAGGACATAATAAGGCTTCAAGGATGAGATCATCTTAGAACTAATTTTTGGCATTATGAACCAACTTTTCACCATCGCATACATGATTTCTATCATGGATTCCATGAATCGAGTTTCTTATTTGCAGCATATCCCATCGAAATTCCTCTCGATACTGATATCTGAACAGATCAAATACCGACGACAAAGTGTGGGATTTTTTTAAAGTTTTGATTGAATCCACTTAAGCTTTCAACTTTCAATTTTCAACTAACAATTCAATTATAACCAGTAGTACTTTGCATACTATTCTTGATGTTATTCTCTTGAAAATGCTATCCCATCTTTAACTAACGACCTTTTTCTTGCATGTTTAGTGTAATGTGCAAATAGAAAATTAAAAGCTATATATATAAAGACAAATGGGTTTTTCCAATTCCATCTTCTAAAGCATATGCTTTGAGAAAGTTTTTGTCTATCTTCTCTGCTTTGGGCCGACATGAGAGACATAAACAAGATAGCAGTAGGAGAACTATTTTCCCAGAATCTATGTATGTTTTGATGGGGAAATCATTTTCTGAGAAAACTGAACATCAAGCTGATCATGAGTTCAAAGAAATGGTAGGTTATAAAGATGTAATCAGTTATTTGTTACCATCAATGAATCAATATATATCCCCTTTGTCGCCACCAAGCAATGGGGCAATCAACTATGGTTGTTGAGGGATTCTTTATTATTCACTGAACAAAATGCCCACTTTTTTGTTTCTGATTAGTGTGATATAATTCTCCACTGCTTTTATAATTTGTCCACTTATCTACCATTTAATGAGTCACTTATCCTTAATCATTTTACAATCGGCACGCCTTAGGACTTATCCTTAAATCATTTACTGCATCCCAGATTACTGCTTGTAAGGAATCTGCAGATCAAAGGCAAAAATCAAGATCAGGATAAGACTATTAAACACAAGGTTGCCAGCAGAGAGTATAGAGAAGAAAAGTAACCAAGGGTTGGCAAAGAGTAAGTTCCTAAAGCTCACATTACTTATCACATCAGCTCAGCCTCTAAACTTTCAAAATTTCAATCATTTTCTCACCAAAAAAAAATCAATAATTTTATATATAAAAGATAGTATAACTAGCAAAAGGCAAAAATATATATATGGCCTTTGGGGTGGGGTGTCAGTTTTCCTTAAACAGTTAAAATGTGCAGAGCTGCCACTAAGACCCCTGTCCCTCCTTGGGTGGAAAAGTCCAATGTCATTGGCAATAAACTTTAGGTCTTTATTTGCAAAATCTTTATCAGACTCTCCTCTGCTTTTGACATGTGTAAATGGGTCCAGCCAAGTCCAAGCCACCAACAAAAAGTGATAGTTGGTGAGAAAATGATGGTATTTTTGGTGGTTATATTGTTTGTATTTGTTGCATCTGTCTGTACTGTTCTTGTGTTTCTGTTCACCTTCTCCTCCTTTCTATTTCACTACACTAACAATAAAGAAGAAAACCATCTCATTCTTGAGGAAAACAAAAAAGGTTACAGAGAATAATCACACCCTTCTTCTGCTATTGACAATCAATATCTTGACCATCCTCTCACTTAGTTTATATAATCCAATTTAAACAGAGAACTTCAAAAATTTTAGCAGAAGAAAGAAGAAGATTATGATTGACAGGAACATTATGTTAGTGGTGGGTGCAGAAGGCAGAAGGGGAGAGAGAGGGAGGCAGGCCCAGTCTAGCAGCTCTCTTGAATGGCTGAGTTGGGCCAGTGCAGAAGGACCCAGTTTTTATTGCACTTTAAAGGCGAAGTTAAAATTGGCTTTAAAAAGCTTTTCATTATTACCTCCTTAAAAGGGTTGTAATTATTAGCCAAAGCCTGTGAAAATGTAACTCGCCAGGACCCATTGTCTGCATCCACCAAATAATTGTCAAATTCTTTATTTTCAAAAGAAAAACCAGAGTATTATCATATAGAGGTGAAAAGGAAGAAAAGTTGATCCCCACAAAGCTCTAAGTCATGGATGTCATTGAGAGTTTGGGACTGTTATTTTGCCCAAAATTCATGCATGATAGAAGAAGCAACAATGGATTTTTGTTTTCTTCAGCATAATTGGTTGGGAATACTGTTGGCATCTTTGTCGTTCTCCCCATCACAATCTTTCCCCAACCAGCCAACCTTGAGCTAATGCATCAAAAAGGCAAAAGCCACCAACAAACCTTTCATCATCCACTTCAAAAGCAAAAAGTTCAAACCACAAAAATCACAGTTCACATCCTCCACTCTTAAATCTTAATCACCTATATACTCCTCTATGACAAATGCCATCGCATAGCAGCATTTCTGTCCCCAAAGATAAAGCTCAATAGATAAGCTCCTTAGACTAATAAGAAAAAATGAAAAAAAGGAAAAAACGCAATCTCACCGCAATAGTAACTCACTGGATTCTTCATCCTTGAGATGAGAGGTTCTTTTTTTTTTCATTTGTTGGACAACCTTCAATTCTTCATCACTATTGTAATAATGGGTCCCACAAAGATCATGAAGCCCATCTGGTCTCATAAGTAGGGGCCCATCTATATGCAAATCCTTGAAAAACCCACCTCATGTTATGTCCTACGGTGCAATGGCTGGCTGGTTCAAAGTTGCCTAGTTATTGTAGTACTATTTCGTAACCTTCTATGGACTATGGAGTTTGGTACGTACTTTTGACCAACCTCCTGTATGTATTCTGTCTTTCCTCCATGGTGTGGTTGAAAACGATATTCGACCAGTAATATTCAAAGACAGACAATGCATAAATAAATGATTTTTTTTTGCTTTTCAATTATTTGGTTTTTGGTTTGTCGTTATTGGGTCCTAATTCTCGATCGTGCATAGAGGGAGAGGAAGTAATCTTAATCATTTTCGTCAAAAGTTAAGCTTAAATCTGGAAAATAGTATATAGCCACAAAGCTGAAAATGAAAGGGTTTCATTTCACTTTCATTCACACATTCACATTGCGATAAAAGCTATTGGAGATGACAAAAAGTGATCGTTGTTGGGACCGATAGACACCAAAAAAGTGAGAGGTTTTTTTTTTCTTTTATGTGTTAATAAAGCCCAAAAATCATATCCTTTTGCTTTCTTTTCTTTGACTGCTACTATGCCTTTGCCTATGTATGCGTATCCCCCACGCCAGGGGATAAGACATAAGGTTAATCACTAACTAACCTCTACATTATTTAATTTTTATAACTTATTGTCCCTAAGCCTAATTTCTTCGTCCTCTTAGGTCTAACCTAACTTTCATTCAAAACCTAGACTTGGGTATTCTATTGATAAGAGGAGAGACCATTTGAACAGTTCGTATAAAATTAAACAAACATTAGTTCAAAATGTTTTATTATAAATTGTTTGACTTGGAGTCTTAGAGCCTGATGTGACTGGATTTCAAATTAATTGAATCCATGTGATTATTGGATTCATATAAAATTAAATAAACATTAGGTCAAAATATTTTATTATAAATCGTTTGAGTTCAAGTCTTATAGTCCGACGTGACTGAATTTCAAATTAATTAAAATCCAATATGGTTATTGGATACTAAGAAGGTTTATAAAAAAAAAAATTCTATATACACTAATTTATAGAACAAAATGTTTTCTACAAAATTGAGATGCCATTTGAAAATGGTGAAATTTTGTCTTAATCTCAACTTAGGATCAAAGCCAAGGAATTAGTAAGAGCCAACAAGAAAGAAAAGGGAAAAATGGGTATACATTTGAATGATCATAATTGAAAGTAAAGCAATGGTTAGTACTATTAGAATCAAGAAATGGGTGTGTACTTTTTGGCAGTAGATTGTGGCGGAATCACCAAAACAAGTGAGGTGGAAAAGGGTGCACCATTGTTCAAAATTATCATAATAGTATCATCATTGCAATGAATATTTGTTGGTGGGTTCCCTTGTTCTTCTCTTCTCGGCCCTTTTTCCCCATATCAACTTCAAATTATTGGTTGATGCAATCATATCATTATATGACTATATATCTCTTCTCATCATTCTTCTTCTATCTTTCTTTCTTTTTTTTCAATATTTTTTTGGTTAATTGGTGCTAACAAGAAAGTACATAGATTAATTAAGGTAGGTAGGGACAATAATGAAAAGCATTTTTTTTTTTGTGAGAAACAGGGAAAACTTATATTAATCAATAACAAGTCTGAGGCTAAACGCCCCTATAATATCTGCAAATAACAGCAAATTAAGTCCAGGAGGAGGACTTTCAAAAACAAAAAAGTTCTGCTAAAGAGTACAGCCAGTATTAGCAAAAAAGTCATTGATTAAATTCTCTAAAATATTTCTTAACTTGGAATTGCTGGAACTTATTGAGCATAGACTTGCAGTGGTGAATAACAATAGAATAATAATGATTGCTATGTATCCCCTTGGTAATGAAATCATAGATAATTTGAGAATCAATTTCATTGATAATATTGGTGATGCCTCTTTCTAATGCAAGACTGATTCCATCATAAATACCCCAAATTTCAGCCACAGTGCTAGAGGCAATACCAATCCTCCTAGCATATCCATAACACCAGTTCCTACATTCATCTCGGATGATGCCTGCTGAACCAGCTCTGCCAGGGTTCCCTTTAGCTGCACCATCAACATTTACTTTGCAGAAGCCATGAGAAAAAGCATTTTCTTTAGGTATGTCAATTTGGATTTACAATCCATAGATCCGTTAACAGTTTTCTAAAGACTGGGCTTATACTCGGGACCCATGAATTGAATTAAAAAGCTACGTTCGAGCCCATCAAGCCCATCAAGATGCCCCATGCACAAGCATAACTATATAAGCTTTTCTAGTGGTCGATCTCTCTCCGTTTCTCAAATTTTTCTCATCCTCGTTCCATATGAGCTTCGGAATCAGCCATTGACAAAAGTTGAGCAGCTGGATGAATTCTTCAAACCCAATCTTCAGCCACCCAACCTTAAATTATTTATCAAAATGCAAGACCCTTTACTCTCTCCAGCAAGTCCATGCCCAAATGATAACCACTGGCCTCACTCTCCACACTTACCCTCTCAGCAAACTCCTCCACGTCTCTTCCACTCTAGCTTTATCCCATGCCCTCGCAATCTTTAACCAAATCTTGAACCCAACTATTTTTCTATTCAATACTCTCATTTCCTCAATCGTAACAACCAACCAAAAAAGTAACACCCACACCCACCTGGCCTTTTCCCTATATGAGAGAATTCTTTGGAACAAAACAGTTAAACCCAATTGTCACACTTACCCTTCTCTCTTCAAGGCTTGTTGTTCTCAACCTTGGATGCACCACGGGCTAGCCCTCCATGCCTATGTCTTAAAATTCCTTGAACCCACCTATGATAGCTTTGTTCAAGCCTCATTGCTTAATTTCTATGCCAATTATGGCAAATTGGGTGTGGCTAGATATTTGTTTGATCAAATTAGCAACCCTGATTTAGCCACTTGGAACTCCATTTTATCTGCTTATGCACGGAATGGTAGTTCTAGTTACCATTATGTTAGTAATAGTAATAGTAATATAACTAGTGAGGATTCTAGTTTATCAATGGAGGGATTATATTTATTCAATGAGATGCAGCAAAATTCTTTAGTTAAGCCAAATGAAGTTACGTTGGTTGCTTTAATTTGTGCTTGTGCAAATTTAGGTGCTCTTAGCCTAGGTACATGGGCAAATGTGTATGTATTTAAGAACAGTATTACGTTGAATTACTATGTGGGTACTGCTTTAATAGACATGTACTCAAAATGCGGATGTTTGGATTTGGCATATGAGCTATTCGATCAATTGCCTGAAAGGGACACACTATGTTACAATGCGATGATTGGAGGGTTTGGTATTCATGGTTATGGTCACAAGGCAATTCAACTTTATCAGCAAATGAAGTTTGAAGAGTTAGTCCCCGATGATGTGACATTTATTGTCACAATGTATGCTTGCTCACATGTTGGGTTAGTACAGGAGGGTTGCAAGATTTTTGAGTCTATAAAGGAGGTCTATGGCAAGGAGCCAAAACTTGAACATTATGGCTGCCTGGTGGACCTTTTAGGTAGAGCTGGGATGGTTAAAGAGGCTGAGGGAAAGATCAAAGAAATGCCCATGAAACCAAATGCTATTCTGTGGAGGTCCTTACTTGGGGCAGCCAGAGTTCATGGGAACTTGGAGGTTGGCGAAGTTGCTTTGAAGCAGTTAATTGAGTTGGATCCTGAAACTAGTGGGAACTATGTTCTTTTATCAAATATGTATGCAAGCATTGATAGATGGGAAGATGTTAAGAGAGTGAGGAAATTAATGAAACATCATCGGGTTAACAAGACGCCTGGAAGTAGCTTGGTTGAGGTTAATGGTGCCATGCACGAGTTCCTCACTGGAGACAAGACCCATCCATGTACGTCAGAGATCTATTCGAAGCTTGGAGAGGTTTGCAGAAGGCTGCAGAAATATGGCTATAGGCCAAGAACCAAAGAAGTGTTGTTTGACATAGATGAGGAGGAAAAAGAAGATGCCCTTACTTATCATAGTGAAAGGTTAGCGATTGCATTTGCTCTGACATCTTCCGATTCCATTGCCCCTATTCGGATCATTAAAAACCTTCGAGTTTGTGGTAATTGCCATGAAAGTACTAAGCTTATTTCAGTGATATATAGGAGAGATATTATAGTAAGAGACCGAAACCGGTTTCATCATTTCAAAGATGGAACTTGTTCTTGTTCGGATTATTGGTGACAGTGTAAAATGAAATTCAAGGAATGCAAAGCTTGTATAAATTCTTGATCATAAGAATGAACCTAAGTGGCATTGAGTGCATCCAGAACCAATTAGTCGAATAAAACTACATCTTTTATTAATTTGGTTACGTTTTAATTAATTTTGGTTAATTCGTTTAGAGGAATTCTTTAATCAAATTGGCATTGGCATACCAACTAAATGCTCAATTGCATTCATTGTGAGGGTGCCTAACAACTACTCCAAAGCATTAACGTTTCCTATAAGTTAGAGCTTAAATGCATTCATTGAAGTTTATCTTTCTACCTTGTTAGGAAAGGTTGGACCGATATAATATACATCTTAATGCTAATATAATCAACAAAAGATTTATTTCATTACTATTTTGATGCTTATAATATATAAAAACTACTTATTGGTATGAATATTATTAGGTTAATTATTTCATACATATATTGTTGATGGAGTTTTTAGACTCCACAAATAGTGTTAGAAAAATGATGCATACTCCCACCATTTTATTAATTAATATTAAAAAAATGCATCATATGAACACTTATCAATCCTTTTAATCTCACGTGTGGAATCTAAAAACTCCAATGATCTTTGTATCATATAGTGTTTTTTCTTTTTTGAGATAAGTAATTTTCTTATTATTAATAATTAACAACGTTATTCTTATCCCCACCCCCCCCCCCCCCCCAAAAAAAAAAAAAACTTATCCTTGTCTTATGAAATCTTTTTCATGGAATTAATATTATATATGATAGGGGGATTTTCTTTGGTGGAAGATCTTATTACGTGCTATATATTAATTGTATTTTTTAAGGTTAGGTCGAAATTACATCGCTTTCGCTACAAAAGAAGCCAAACAAGGATGGATTCTAAGGATATATGCTGCATTCATCAAGATCTAAATGATGCATCCCTTAGATTTTAAAATTTAAACAAATAGACTATATTATAATTTATAATATGGGTCACTATCATATAATTTAAAATTTCAACTCATTGTTGAGGTAGGAAGGTATTGCCCTGTTAAAATAAATCATGTTTTTACGAAATAAAATATTTATTATTGGGTTCTTCATTTATATAGATTCATCGCTACACATGAGTTTTGATAATGTTATGACATTTATTTGAACAATGATCTCATTGAATCGAGTCTGTGAAAGTTATTGTAGAACCAAATTAGCACAAAATTCAATCGAGGATTTTCTTTGGTGGAGGACTTACTTCTTGCTATATATTTATAGGAATTTTAGGGTTAGGTTCGAAATGACAGCAACCTTAGATTTTAAAATTGAAACAAATACACTATAGTAGTATTATAATATTGGTCCCTATCCTATCTATATGCTAGCTGGAATACTTCAATAATTTCTCTTATTTAGTTATATCATAAGAGGGTCCCAAAAAGAAATAAAAAATTTGTCATGACTCATGAGAGTAACCGAACAGATAAACCCATAGATAAGACATATATTTTCTCTTAGATGCTTTTCATATAAGTAACTAATAGGATATTGTCAAATATTTTTTTAAAATATCTAACATAATTACCTAGATCGGGTGCATTCTGATACGTGGTACGTAGATTAGATTAAAAATTTTGTGATATGAAAGGGGATAAACTTAGGGGTCGTTTGGCATTGTTTCTGTTTTTTCGTTTTCTATTTTTGTTTTATTTTCGTTGCGCTGTCAATTTTTTAAAAATAAAAACACATTTGGGTATATACTTTTATTGTTTGTTTTCTCATAAAAATATATTAAAAAAACCTAAACATATGTTAGTTAAGTATTAAGGATGTTATTAAAAATATATTATTCACCTATGTTATGGAAGTGTTTTGAAAACATATGAAAATATAAAATTTCTGTTTCCATTTTTTTCGGAAACATGTTTTCTGTTTTTAAAATTTTGAAAACAAAAACATTCTGTCAAACGCGTTTTCAATTGTTTTGTTTCCAAAACATGAAAACGGTAACAGAAAAAAAAAACGATGCCAAACGAGCCCATAATTAATACGATATTTCGAATCATTTCGAATCATTGATAGTATATAATATATATTATCTCAAATCTTTGTAAAATTAACTCACATTATCCCACACGGTGGGCATTAGTTTCTTTTATAAATAATATAGTAACCGTCCTTTTGGCATAATTTTAAACTCTAAAGTGTAACTCTTGACTCTTTTAACTCTTAAAGGTGAAGTTTGAACACAGCTATCCCATATGGCAAAAATACTCGCACAATTCAAGAACACTAAAAGGGCTGAAAATTTTCTACAATCCCACATCGAAAGAATACGAAGGGAAGACGAGTTTTTTCCCTCTACAAAAGCCCTTCTACTACTCTTTTTATTAGACCTAACAATTCATGTTTCATGTTGTATTCGTGTCATGTAAACATATGTCATTTACAGTCATTAACCCAAACATTAACACGACACGATTAATTTTCTTGTTGTGTCGTGTAAATATGTACCATTAATAATAATTTGGCCAAACACTAACACGACACGATTAGCTTTCTTGTCATGCAATCGTGTCATGTAAACATACATAATTAATTAAAATTACTATATTATTCCTATAATAAATAAAAAATTCATAAAATTCAATATATTTTCAATTATATTAATAGTAACTGTGTTTAACGTATTTTAGGTATTTTAATCGTATTTGACACGCTTAAGACACGAAACACGTTTATGTAGAGTTTTATTCAATTTGGAGTCTTGAATAAAATAGACTGCTTATTCTATAAGTAGTTTTATTTAAGAACTTATAGAATAAGTAGTTACCCATCCATTATGTGATAAGTGGCCCATATCTTTTCCCATGATCTCATCACGTCACGTCAGTTTTTGGTTTTGAAAAAGAGTCCTTGATGGCAGGACTACTATAAATAGCCACTTGGGTCCCTAGTCTCAACAGATGTAAAAAAAAATTTCTTTACACCATCTAAGGATTTTCTAAAGTTTTTGTGAGAGACTAGAAGTATCCAAGCAAAAGGAAAGCTGCTTTTCAATGGCTGGAGGTATGATCTTCAATTCTTAATTTTCCGCATCAAGTTTTTCTAAATAAAGATGTTAGATTTTTCTGTGTGAATTTGTTTATACAGTTTAAAGAAAGTCTAACAGTTGGTATCAGAGCAATTTATCCTTTGTCTTGATTGGTTTTTCTTTCTTGGTTTTTCTCTATTAATGAGATAAAAAAATGGGATCTTAATATTATTTTTTTGTCAGTTTTAATCGGGTTAAAATTTGGTTTCTTTAACTTGTATAAAGTAAAGAACTGACTGTGAATTTGGTTTTTTTCTCGTTTGTACGAGATGGAGTACAATGTTACGGGAATCTGGTTTCCTTTTGTTACATGAATCTGTTTATTATGTTAACTAGTTTGTAATATCCAGTAGACTAAAGACATTCCTGAAATATTAATATGAAAGAAATGTCATGTGGTTAGTGTAAATTTAATTAGTTAAAGATTAGCCACAGCATCTTTAATTATATTAAATTACACATTATGTTTTAAAAAGTGTTTTTGACCACATATATAGAAAAATGACATTCATTGTGATTATTCATATTAAATATAGTAAATCTTATCCCACAGGAATTTTTATTATATTTTTATGATTAATCAGAGATGAAATGACAAGTTATTTTCTTAATTTACCCACAGGAATTAAGAAAGGAATATAATTTGTTAGTTTCTTCATAAAGAATACTTATGAATCTTTAAATATTAACTTAGCCCACAGGCAGTTTTTATTTGTTACATGGTTCATAAATTTGAAATATTTATGCATGTTTTTACATTGGTAAAGCATGATTTGTTTATTTGCCTCAATTTTGTGAAATAAGCATGTTTTATTATTTTATGGAGTTATACAACCTGTGAGTATCTCTGAGATAAAATGTGATATTCCTTATTTGAATGGCGATAACTATAAGATATGGAAAGAAAGAATTCTTCTTCATTTGGGGTGCATGGACATTGATTATGCTATAAGGAAAAATGAACCGCCTGCTCTTACTGATGTTAGCACTCCGGCTGAAATTGCTCTTCATGAACGTTGGGAGCGATCTAATCGCCTCAGCATGATGTTTATAAAGACAAAAATTAATGCTAGCATCCGTGGTTCAATTAAGGAGTGTAACAATGTCAAAGATTTACTGAAGGCTATTGATGAACAATTTGAGTCTTCAGATAAGGCCCTTGCCAACACCCTAATGGCCAAATTATCGTCAATGAAGCTCACCAATGTAAGAGGTGTGCGTAAGCACATCATGCAGATGAGGGACATTGCGGCTCAATTAAAGTCTCTTGAGGTTGAGATGTCTGATTCTTTCCTTGTGCATTTCATATTGAATTCCCTTCCACCTCAGTATGGACCTTTTAAAATCTCTTACAACACACATAAGGATAAGTGGTCAATTAATGAACTTCTGACCATGTGTGTACAGGAGGAAGGAAGGTTGACTATGGAAATGGGAGAAAGTGTACATATGGTAACACAAGGAAAGAACAAGGGGCAAGCCAAACAAAATGGAAAAGATAAGATACCTGCTCAGATTGACATCAAAAAGGAATTCAAATGCTTTTTCTGTAAAAAGAAAGGGCATATGAAGAATGATTGTGTCAAATATAAAGCTTGGCTTGAGAAGAAAGGTACCCCAATCTCATTTGTTTGTTATGAATCTAATTTGATTGATGTTTGTCATAACACTTGGTGGATTGATTCTTGTTCTACAATCCATGTTGCAAACACCTTGCAGGGCTTTCTAAACAAAAGGAAGCCGGTGGGAAGTGAGCAGTACATCTATTCAGGGAACAAGATGTCATCACTTGTGGAAGCAGTGGGAACATGCCAATTAATTTTAAGTTCTGGTTTTACTTTAAATTTGGAAAGAACATTTTATGTACCAAGTTTTTCTAGGAATTTGATTTCAGTTGCAAGACTTACACCTTTGGGTTATTCGTTTAGTATGGATATTTCTTTGAAATTATATTTTAAATCTAAACTTATTGGAACTGGTACAATTGTTGATGGGCTTTATCAAATCAAATTGCAAAATGATGTTTTTCAAAATGTGTTGCATGTTCATAGTGGTGTTAAAAGATGTGTTATGAATGAGGAATCCTCTATGTTGTGGCACCGTAGATTATGCCATATATCTATTGAAAGGATTAAAAGATTGGTGAATGATGGAGTACTTAGTACTCTAGACTACACTGATTTTGACACTTGTGTAGACTGCATAAAGGGAAAGCAGACTAACAAGTCAAAGAAAGGTGCCAAGAGGAGTTTAGACATATTAGAAATCATACATACAGACATTTGTAGTCCAGATATGGACTCGTATGGTCAGAAATACTTCATCTCCTTTATAGATGATTATTCACGATTCATGTATCTCTACTTGCTTCATAATAAAAATGAAGCATTGGATGCTTTTAAAGTGTTCAAAGCAGAAGTGGAGAAACAATGCGGAAAGCAGATTAAGATCGTGAGATCAGATAGAGGTGGAGAATACTATGGTAGATACACTGAGGATGGACAAGCGCTTGGTCCATTTGCGAAATTTCTTCAAGAGCATGGGATAGTTGCCCAATACACCATGCCTGGGTCTCCAGACCAAAATGGTGTAGCCGAAAGAAGAAATAGAACATTAATGGACATGGTGCGGAGTATGCTTAGTAGTTCTAAGCTTCCCAAATCCTTGTGGACTGAAGCTCTTAAAACGGCTGTGTATATATTAAACCGGGTTCCAACTAAGGCTGTCCCAAAAAACTCCTTTTGAATTATGGAAAGGTTGGAAACCAAGTTTGCGGCATATACGCGTTTGGGGATGCCCGTCTGAAGTGAGAGTTTATAACCCACAAGAAAAGAAACTGGACCCAAGGACTATAAGTGGGCATTTCATTGGATATGCTGAAAAGTCCAAAGGTTACAGATTTTATTGTCCATTTCACAACACTAGGATTGTGGAATCAAAAAATGCAAAATTTCTTGAAAATGACTTGATTAGTGGGAGTAATCAATCTCAAAACTTCAATTTTGAGAAGGATTATTGTGATGCACAAACTTCCATTTCAAGTGAAAAATTGGTTATCGTTCATAATACCCCTCAAGTTCAATTGGGTGTTGAACAACCAACCATTGAAAATCCACAAACTGTTGATAATCCAGTTGATCCAATTGTTCAACAAATACCTGAAATTGTTGAACAACCAGTTGTACAACTTGCACCTCAACAGGAAGATAATACAACATTAAGAAGATCAACTAGAGAAAGGAAATCAGAATCCCTAGTGATTATGTTGTGTATCTATAAGAGGCTGACTGTAATGTTGGAGTCGAAAATGATCCTGAAACATTTTCACAAGCCATGAGCTGCAAAGAATCTGATTTGTGGCATAATGCTATGATAGATGAGATGAATTCTATGGCATCTAATAGAGTCTGGGATCTTGTCAAGTTGCCTGATGGTGCAAAAGCTATCGGATGTAAGTGGGTCTTTAAGACAAAAAGAGACTCAAAAGGCAACATTGAAAGATGTAAAGCTAGACTTGTTGCTAAAGGATTCATTCAACAAGAAGGAATTGATTACACGGAGACATTTTCTCCTGTATCTAAGAAAGATTCTCTTCGTATCATTTTGGCGTTAGTTGCACACTTTGATTTAGAATTGCAACAAATGGATGTGAAAACGGCGTTCCTCAATGGAAATCTAGAGGAGGAGGTTTATATGAAACAGCCAGAAGGATTCTCCTCTAATAATGGTGAGCATTTAGTATGCAAGCTCAAGAAATCCATATATGGATTGAAACAAGCCTCCCGTCAGTGGTACTTGAAATTTCATGATGTAATCTCTTCATTTGATTTTGAAGAAAACATCATGGATCAATGCATATACCAGAAGGTTAGTGGGAGCAAGATCTGTTTCCTTATTCTATATGTGGATGACATTTTGTTAGCAACAAATGATAAAAGGTTGCTATATGAGGTGAAACAGTTTCTCTCTAAGAGTTTTGATATGAAAGATATGGGTGAAGCATCTTATGTCATTGGCATTAAGTCCATAGAGATAGATCTAGAGACATTTTAGGTCTATCTCAAGAAACCTATATCAATAAAGTGTTAGAGAGATTTCGTATGAAAGATTGTTCACTAAGTGTAGCACCTATTGTGAAGGGTGATAGATTCAATTTGAATCAGTGCCCGAAAAATAAGCTCGAAAAGGAACAAATGAAAACCATTCCATATGCTTCTGCTGTCGGAAGCATAATGTATGCTCAGGTTTGTACAAGACCTGACATTGCTTTTGCTGTTGGAATGTCGGGAAGATATCAGAGTAATCCAGGTTTGGACCACTGGAGAGCTGCGAAAAAGGTGCTAAGGTACCTTAAAGGGACCAAAGACTACATGCTTATGTATAGGAGAACCGACAATTTAGAGATAGTTGGTTACTCAGATTCGGACTTTGCTAGATGTGTTGATTCACGAAAATCAACATCAGGATATGTATTTATGCTTGCTGGCGGAGCCGTTTCTTGGAGAAGTGCAAAGCAGACATTGACTGCCACTTCTACCATGGAGGCTGAGTTCGTTTCTTGTTTTGAGGCTACCTCACATGGTGTATGGCTAAAGAGTTTCATATCTGGGCTTAGAATTGTAGATTCTATTTCTAGGCCATTAAAGATGTATTGCGACAATTCAGCTGCTATTTTCTTGGCTAAGAACAACAAAAGTGGTAGTCGAAGTAAACACATCGACATTAAGTATTTAGCCATAAGGGAGCGCATCAAGGAAAACAAAGTTGTCATTGAGCACATTAACACTGAATTGATGCTAGCTGATCCTTTAACAAAAGGCATGCCACCGATGGGTTTTAAGGATCTTATAATGCGATTAGGACCTGATTCTATTTTATGAAATAAGTCCTAATTTTCTATGTTGAAACTCTTTTGTTTGGTTGTTTTTTCATTATGGTGTACGCATTTGGTTTGAAAGACAACAATTATGGTTGAACCTTGAAATAAACATAAGGTTTATTCATAAAGTTGACTGACATTAGAGTGACAAAATGCATAGTGATACATGGAAGATAATACTCACTATTAGGGAACTTGTCGCCATGATCCATGTATTTCGTTTCTTTCTTGAGTTTAAAAGATTCATAGATTTTGTAAAAATATATGGGCCAAGTGGGAGAATGTAGAGTTTTATTCAATTTGGAGTCTTGAATAAAATAGACTACTTATTCTATAAGTAGTTTTATTCAAGACTACTTATTCTATAAGTAGTTCAAGACTATTTATTCTATAAGTAGTTTTATTTAAGAACTTATAGAATAAGTAGTTACCCATCCATTATGTGATAAGTGGCCCATATCTTTTCCCATGATCTCATCATGTCACTTCAGTTTTTTGTTTTGAAAAAGAGTCCTTGATGGCAGGACTACTATAAATAGCCACTTGGGTCCCTAGTCTCAACAGATGTAAAAAAAAATTTCTTTACACCATCTAAGGATTTTCTAAAGTTCTTCTGAGAGACTAGAAGTATCCAAGCAAAAGGAAAGCTGCTTTTCAATGGCTGGAGGTATGATCTTCAATTCTTAATTTTCCGCATCAAGTTTTTCTAAATAAAGATGTTAGATTTTTCTGTGTGAATTTGTTTATACAGTTTAAAGAAAGTCTAACAGTTTAATCTTAATTGTGTTGACACGATTAAAACACGAAACACGTTAAGACTAAATACTAACACGATAATTTCGTATCGTTCACGTATCGTGTCAACATATTATATCTAAAATTATCAGGTCTACTTTTTATCTCCCCAACTCTAACCCTCCTGTCCCACATCGGACAAAAGCAAAGGTGAGTAAGAGTTTCTTTCTATTAAAACATTCAGCCCATCCGGACATCCCCGATTTATTAGTCCTTCGAGGGTTGAAAGTAGTGGGCCCGATTTGTTGAGGGACCGAACCTGGTAAGGCTTGAGTAGAATATTCAAAATATTTTAACTAATTAGTTAAACTTGGATCGTTATATTTCCACTATCCAGATCACACGATCGGTACGTTGGATCGCATGATTTAATATTTCTTTTATCTCAAAATAATAATAATTATCAGATTTAATACTCCCTCTACCTTAAAATAATAATAATCATTTTATAAAAGATTTCATGGAACAAGAAAAAGGTAGACTTTTTTTTTTAAAAATTTTATATATTTTTTATTTACTTTTTTATATTATCTCCTTATTAAACTTTTCTCTCACTATTAAAGGAATAGTGAAGATATGCTCTATTATTTATAAAAGTGATAAATATTTTGAAATAAGAATGACTTTTATTTTAGTACAAAAGAAATGCTATCTATTATTTTCACGTGGATCACGTGATCTATTATTTTCACAATCGTGCCATCCTATTTTCACGATCTAGCGATTCAATATGTTGAATTACGCCATTCAATAGAAAAAGTATTTAAGTTATGTTTGGTATGAGAAAATATTTTTTGTTTTCATTTTTTAAAAAATATAAAGAAATTATCATTTAAGAAATATGTTATGAAAGTAAATATATACATATTTTAGAAAATGAAAATAAAAATAAAAATGAGATTAAAAAAAATTATTCTCAATTTTAGATCTATTTTCATTTTCATTTTCTAAAACATACATACATTTCTATATATTATAGATATATTATATATTATAGATATATTAGATGATGATTTCTTTGTATCTTTTAGAGAATGAAAACAAAAAATATTTTTATGTACTAAACATAATCTTAAATTCTGTTCTAAACCCACACTATATATATAACGATTTCAAAGGCCCTCTTTAATTTCTTCAAAGCAAGTGTTTAATATTCTCTTGATTTCTTCAAATCAATTTCCTTCTCTCACCGAGAGAAAAGCTAGTGTCTTCTTCTTCTTTTTTTTTTTTCTTTTTATGCAGTTTCTGTTTGTAGCTAGTATGGAACCCTCCTCCCCGTTAAAACCAATTATTGAATCCAATATCACTTCGGAATCCCTGCAGAAATACAAAGAAGAAATATCATGTCTTCCCAAAGGAAACGGCTGGAGTTACTGGCAGCAACATCTTTGCTTATATGAAGACTTTTGGTTCTATCCTTTCTTCTTGGAAGGGGCCATGTACGCTCGAGACAACTTCCAGGCTCAACCCACTGATGTTTTCTTGTGCAGTCCAATGAAGACGGGCTGCACTTGGCTTAAGTCCTTGAGTTTCTCCATTGTAACAAGAACTCAGTTCGACGACTCTTCCAGCCCTCTCCGAACCACAGTGCCCCACGATTGCATTCCTTTCTTGGAATTTGGTGAGTACTCCATTGCGCCAGGGCCGAGAATCCCACTCTTTGCGACACACCTTCCTTATACATGCTTGCCTACTCTTATAGTAGATTTAGGTTGTAAAATTGTCTATCTCTGTAGAGACCCAAAGGATACCTTCGTTTCAATGTGGCACTACTTCCGTAAAATAGTAGAAACTAAAAAACAAAAGGGCGATGAAATTGAAGACTTGATTCCTATAGAGGAAGCCTTTGAGTTGTTTTGCGAAGGAATATCTTCTTATGGGCCATACTGGGAGCATGTGCTAGGATATTGGAAAGCAAGTCTAGAACGGCCTGATAAGATACTGTTCTTAAAATATGAAGATATGAAGAAGGACACTAAAGCATGTGTAAAGAAATTGGCTGAGTTCTTTGGTTGCCCTTTCTCCCTGGAGGAAGAAAGAGAAGGAATGATAGAAAGGATTATAAACTTTTGTAGCTTTGAGAGTTTGAGCAATCTAGAGGTCAATAAAACCGGAAAGCAAGCGGATAAGAATGGGAAGAAGGATGGGCATCATCAAAATAGTGCATATTTTAGGAAGGGAAAGGTTGGAGATTGGAGGAATTATTTAACAGCTGAGATGGGAATGCGTATTGACAACATCATGGAGCAGAAGTTAAGTGGTTCCGGCTTGACCTTCAACAATATTTCATCACCTCATCAAGAATATTAACAAGAAGAAGAAAAAAGTTTGAAAAGTTGTTGATCAATGCTTAATCGTTTCTACTAGTATTTGTTTACTTTTCAATTTCCATGTCGCTGAAGCTGTTAACTTTATGGTTTGCTTGTTGGTTGTCGTTTTAATAATGTCTACCCTCAACTCGTCGTTGAAGTAGCAAGGTTTTACTCAGTTAAAATAAATCATGTTTTCACGGATTAAAATATTTACTATTCGATTGTTAATTTATATAAATTCATCGACTACACTTGAGAGATTTGATAACGATGACTTTTAGGAAAATGATGTCATGGAGTTAATTCTATGGAAGTTACCATAAAACTAAAATATGACGTAACATTCAATCATAAATTTATAATTTTTATTAAATATAAAAAGAGTTTTAATGTACAAGAGATAAGTATCATAAAATTCATAATCTATCAAAGAGATTTGCTAACGGGGGTTTTCTAAAGTAGTAAGAGCTTTAATTAGTGGTATAAGGCATTTAGGTTCGAACTCCCACGCAGTCCCCGTTTAATGGATAATTTATAAGTCCAAAAAATTTTATAAAATTGAAGTCCGTAAACCCAAAAAGGGATTGGTGGTTTACTCTGACCTTGAAAGTGGGATAACATACCCTACTCTTATTTTGTTTTTAACCAAAAAAAAATCTATCAAGAGATCTTATTACATTACAGAAGGATTTGCTTTCGTGGAAGATCTTAACATGCCTATATATTAATTAATTGGATTTTTTAGGTTTGGTAGAAATGATAACATCCCTTAGATTTTAAAATTGAAATGAGTCACTCGTCAATCAATTATCTTATTTAATTATGTTATGACTCATGAGTGTGTCACAGATTAAAAAGAAAACTGAAAAAGGTTATGTCAATAAAAAAGTGTTTTTTTTCCTTTGGAAGTTTTATTCATTTTTTATTAATATTGAAAATGAAACTAAGAAAATCGGGATTAATTGCATCCAAAATCAATTAGTTGAATAAAATAAAACTGTATACTTCCTCTATTATTTTTTATCTATCACCTTCTAGAAGGTTTTCTTATTTTTTTTATTTGTCACTTTATAAATCCAATAAATTGTTAACTTTTTTTTTCAATGTTACTCTTATTTGTCTCTATTAAATGAAAGAGAGAGAATGAGAGAGAGATATAAAGGTGGAGAGAGAAATCAAATGGAATTAATTTTGATGGAGTATTAAATTATGGATAAGTTTGGAAAAATGATATAATTTTTGAAGAATTTAAGATTATCAACTAATTTTCTTAATCTATGTGAAACAGTTGGAAGTGACAGATATATAATAAATTAGTAACAGAGGAAGTATATCTTATAACATATTTTTTAGTAATACTAGTTTCTGCATTACGTGCATTGCACGTAATACAATGCGTTATTAATAATTATATATTTTTTAAGAATCTCATCTAATTTATTTAGTATTATATTTATTTTTCTAAACACATTTGATTACATATATAAGAGTAATATTTAAATAATTTATTTTATTTTTAACATTATAAAACAATGTGTATAAAAATCATATTTCAATTAAATTATAATGACTCATGACATTTTGTACTTTTTAATTGTGAAAAACCTAATCTAAACCGGTGGAATTCTTGAACACCAATAAGTAAAAGTCTTTGAAAAGCTTAATTTTTAATCATTTATTTTTAAAAGTCCAATATAAAATGTAGATCCAAATCTAATGATAATTTTGAAATATGTTGGAGAAAAATAGATATTTAAGTGAAATAAACCTCATACCTAACTCACACTTTTATATATATTATATATCAAGTTTCAAACAAATTAAGAATATGACAACAAAAACAATAATAGAACATGATATTTTGTACATTTAGAGAGGCTGGATCTAGAGGTGCTGAAAAAACGAGTTTAAGATTAAAGAGATTATTTAGTGAACCATGTGCTACTTTTGAAAGATTAGGTACTTTTGTTTCCCATTCTGTATTTAATTCTTCATATATAATTGACACTGAACTATAGTAATATTTTATAATACAAAAATAAACAAAATTAATATACTATATATATAAAGTAGGATTTAACACATATTATAGCAGCTGTCAAAAGATATTCCTATCAATTTCATGTATATTAATTGGAAAAAGTCTAATTAGAGAGAAACTCTTCCATATATAAAAGAGTAGGTATAATCCTCTTTTTTCCCATCCAAATTTGATATTTTCTTGGTATTCTTCCCAAAAGGCAAAGCCTTTCAAATTATCCTTCTTCATAAACTACTTTTGAGACAGATATGGAAACAACTCCACCATCAAATGTAATCACTGCATCCGATATGTCTCCGGAATCCTTGGAAAAGTACAGAGACGAAATATCATCTCTTCCACAGGGAAATGGCTGGACTACTTTTCCCTATCCCCTTCACTTATACCAAGGCTTTTGGTTCTACCTTTTCTTCTTGGAAGGAGCCCTGTATGCTCAACACCACTCCCAGGCTCAACCGGATGACATTTTCTTGTGTAGTCCAATGAAAACAGGCTGCACACTTGGCTTAAAGCCTTGTGTTTCTCCATTGCAACCAGGACCCGGTTCGACATTTCCACAACCCTCTCGGAACAACTCTGTCTCACCATTGCATTTCTTTCTTGGAATTTGGTGAGTACTCGATTGCACCAGGGCCGAGAATCCCGCTCTTTTTTACACACCTTCCTTATACATGCTTGCCTACATCTATAATAGATTCGGTTTGTAAAATTGTCTATCTCTATAGAGACCCAAAGGATACCTTCGTTTCAATGTGGCCCTTCTTTCGTGAAGCAGTAGTAACAAACAAAAAATAAGCTATGGAGACTTGATTCCTATGGAGGAATAATTAAGCCTTCGAGTTGTTTTGCAAAGGAACATCTTTTTATGGGCCACTGGGCCTTACTGGGAGCGTGTGCTAGCTAGGTTATTGGAAAGCAAGTCTAGAATGGCCTGATAAGATACTGTTCTTAAAATATGAAGAGATGGAGGACACTGAAGCATGTGTAAAGAAACTGGCTGAGTTCTTTGGGTGCCCTCTATCGCTGGAGGAAGAAAGAGAAGGAACAATACAAAGGATTGTAAACTTTTGTAGCTTTGAGAGGTTGAGCAATCTAGAGGTCAATAAAACAGGAAAGACAACGAAGAAGGATATCAATATGTTGAAAATAGTGCGTATTTTCGGAAGGGAAAGGTTGGAGATTGGAGGAATTATTTAACAGCTCATGATGGGAATGCGTCTTGACAACATCATGGAGCAGAAGTTAAGTGGTTCCGGCTTGACCTTCAACATTTGATCACCTCAAGAATATTGACAAGCAAAAAAGTCTGAAAGGTTGTTCATCATGCTTAATTATCGTTTCTAATACTATTTGTATTCTTTTCAATTTCTCTGTGTTGCTGAAGCTCTTAATTTTATGGTTTGCTCGTCGGGTGTCATTTTAATAATGTCTACTTTAAGTCGTTGTTGAAGTAGCAAGATGTTGCTCTGTTAAAATTAATCATGTTTTCATGGAATAAAATATTTATCATTGTGTTCTTAATTTATATAGATCCATCTACTACACTTGAGATTTGATAATACTACAATGTTTAGAAAAATGATCTCATAGACTCGATTCTATGAGAGTTATTATAGAATCAAAACATGATACAATTTGTAATAAAAAAGAAAACATGATACAATTTTAATTATAGATTTATAATTTTCATTAAAAATAAAATAAAATAAACATAATCTCCAAGATGATCACTATGAGATTCAAATAATCTATCAAGAGACCTTCATACATGATAGGAGGATTTTCTTTGTTGAAGATCTTATTATGTATATATATATTAATTTGATTTTTATGGTAATTTGCTCGACATGGTAACACTGTTTGATTTTAAAATTGAAATAAATACTATTATATTATAATATTTTTTTTACATAAATTTATTTAATAATTTATAACTAATTATATTTGAGTCTCAATGAACCTTAAATGAAAAAAAATTCTTCCAAATATATTTTCTTCATTCACAAAATTATAATATTGGTCACTAGCTCGCTATGATAGTTAAGAACTTCAATCATTTCTATTATTTAATTATTATGTCATGAGAGGTTTTTTTTTTGTTTTTCGCCTCAATTCCTTAAAAAAATTGTCACCAGAGTGTCTGAAAAAGAAAAAAAAATAATATCATGACTCATGAGACTTGACAGCAACCAATAAGACACATATTAATTAATAAGGGCCATCAATTTCTTCAACGCAAGTGTTTAATAATTTCTTGATTTCTTCATCAATTTCCTTCTCTCACTGAGAGAAAAGCTAGTGTTTTTTTTTTGGCCAACGAAAAGCTAGTGTTTTTTCTTTTCTTATTTTTACATATCCTCATATACAGTACATAGTATGGAATCCTCCTCCTCCCCGTTAAAACCAATTACTATAGCGACCAACATCACTTTGGAATCCCTGCAAAAGTACAAAGAGCAAATATCAGGTCTTCCCCAAGGAAACGGGTGGAGTCCCTTGCAGCATCTTTGCTTATATGCAGGCTTTTGGTTCTATCCCCACTTCTTGGAAGGAGCCATGCATGCTCGAGACCACTTCCAGGCTCAACCCAGTGATGTTTTCTTATGCAGTCCAATGAAAACCGGCTGCACTTGGCTTAAGTCCTTGTGTTTCTCCATTATAACCAGAACTCAGTTCGACGACTCCACCAGCCCTCTCCGAACCACGGGGCCCCACGATTGCATTCCCTGCTTGGAATATGGTGAGTACCTTACCACAGCAGGGCCAAGAATGCCGCTCGTTGCCTCACACCTTCCTTACACTATCTTGCCTAAATCTATAATAGATGCTGGTTGTAAAATCGTCTACCTTTGTAGAGACCCCAAGGATACGTATGTTTCCATGTGGCATTTCTTCCGAAAGGCAGCATCCAAGATACCAGGGGAACAAGACCAGCTGCTTGTTTCCATCGAGGAAGGCTTTGAGTTGTTTTGCAAAGGGGTTTCTTCTCATGGACCTTACTGGGATCATGTTTTAGGGTATTGGAGAGCAAGTTTGGAACGCCCTGAGCAAATACTTTTCCTGAAATATGAAGACATGAAGAAGGAGACGGAAGCATGTGTGAAGAAATTGGCCGAGTTCTTGGGGTGCCCCTTTTCCATAGAGGAACAAAGAGAAGGGCTAGTGCAAAGGATTATAAACTTCTGTAGCTTTGAAAGTTTGAGAGATTTAGAGGTGAATAAGACCGGAAAACAAGTGAAAGGTGACAAGTTTATTGCAAACAATGCATATTTTAGGAAGGGGAAGGTTGGAGATTGGAGAAATTATTTGAGTGGTGAGATGGGTGAGCGTCTTGATAACATCATGGAGCAGAAGCTGAGCGGCTCTGGATTGACCTTCAAGAATTAAAGGTTGCAACCGATAATCATCATTAAATCATGTTTACTTAATTATAAATTCATCTTCGGTTGAAATAAGAAAATTAATTATGAACTGAGTGATGGATTTGCTAAAATTTTCGTGATGATTGATTGATGTTTGTATTAACTTTTCTCGTTAAAATTTTCCATATTTTTATATTTATACTTCCTTGAGCTAAGCTCGGAATGGACAAATTCTAGCTACCGGCTGCCTCTGCTGTCTCTCAAATCTGGTCTGATCTCATCAGACTTTGCTTCCACTAATTAAAATTTAAAACTTATGACCGGCTAGCTGCCTTTGTTTAAACTTTATAAAGTGGGTGGATTTGATTTCTATTTTCAAAATATTATAAAATTACTAGATTGCACTCGGGCATGTGCAAGACTGCAACCTAACCCATGAAACCCGGCTGGGTCGAATCTTTACGTCCATGTCCATCCACTGGGCCCTAAAATGTAATAAAAGAATATACCATTATTGGAAGAGATCAACCATCCTGCCGTACGTACTTGAGAAAGGAAATTGGGCCAGGCTAGAGTTGAAACTATAACAATTGGCCTAATTTTATTAAGCGAGCAAGAGTATTTTGATACTAATTTCATTTGCATTTTACTTGTCTATATGCAAAATATTTGCTTTTTACTCGATGGCGAAAAAACTCAACTCTTTGGTAGGAGAGAAGAAAAAAATGGTGCGAAGAGAAAGTGGGTGAAAAAATATAGCTTTCTTCATTTGATATGAGAGAAATGCACCTAAAAAAATAGATATGATGGAAATGAAATAGTTTATTTTCTTAGAAATCATTTCTGTCCAAATTAAGTAGAAATAAAAAAAATAAAATAGTTATTGACTTTAACACATATAAATAATTATTATATAAAATTTATTTTTAATTACCAAATTTACCAACATAAAATTCATTTCTAATTACCAAATTTACCATTACAAATAAAAGATGTTGAAAATAAATTTTTAATTTAAAAGTAAATAATGGTAAAATTATTATATTAATTAAAATAAATTTTCTTTCTTTCCTATTCATTACTTATCCAAATAAATAAAATGATTAATTTTTTTTTATTTCCTTCTTACTTCTTGAGTTCTTTCTTCTTTCTATTTCCATCCCTCTTATCAAACATAGGCTTAAGCTTTGATGACAATAATTAGAAGCTTTACACATCACTCAGTTCTATCGTTATCCATATGTTTTTCATGCTTAATCCAAGATGGTTAAATTATTGAAGTGGAAAAGCTCATTGGTGGGCCTTATAACCGACCTCCAATAATACCCATTAAACAAAATTAAGTGATGTTTTAGTTTCAATTAATAATTACAAAATATTTCTTGTTTTAATCTTAGTTTGAAGGTTTTAATTTTCAAGTTTTTATAAATTCTAAAACAAAACCCGTGTGATTTACAATATTGGGGATATGTAATTAATTCAATCATGTGTTTTTCATAAATAAATACTAGAAAATGCCCCGGGCTTCGCCCCGGGGTCATTTTTAATTGAAATTTAAAAATTTTATATAAATTTTATAGAATTAAATTTAAAGAGTGATAAAAAATTAACTTTCAAATTAAATGTCAATAATATAAATTTGTCACTCTTAACAATAAATTATAAATTTAATACTTTTGTAATATATAAAACATTAACCTTTGGATGAATCAAATCCCTAAATAAGTATTTACTAAAAAACATAAAAAAATTTGTAACAAAAATAAAGTAAAAAAAGAAAGAAAAATAAAAAAATCAAGCCCCTAAAGACTTATTTGCCAAAAAAAGTAAATTATTGTTAAAGAAAAAATAAAAAAATAGAGAAAAGTTGAAAAAAGAAAAAAAAAGTTTGGACCAAGGGTGGGTGGATAATGGGAGTAAACTCTAATAGGGTCATTACCTTTCTTCTATCATCTAAGGTTAGGTTTATATATTTGGCTCAAAACACAAAAAAAAAAAGAAGATAAAGCAGTTAATGGGGGGTGACAATTGCACCCCTTCCTCCTCTAATATGCTTGAGTTTTCATATAGGCTAGCATAGTTACCGAGTTCCCTCTATCCCCCTTGGAACCGCTATTTGCGATCCTTGATCTGAATCATGGTACTTTTACGTTCTGATATCTTTGGGATATCAATCCAGATCCATGAAAATGACGTTCCAGATTTTTCTATATAAAATTTAAAAATTTGAAAACATTAAGTTTAAAAAGGATGAATTAGAAATAAATAAAAAAAGGAAATTATTCACCTAATACTTTATTTTTGTTACAACATTTTTTTATGTTTTTTAGTAAATACTTATATAGGGATTTGATTCATTCAAAGGTTAATGTCTTATATATTACAAAAGTGTTAAATTTATAATTTATTATTAAGAGTGACAAATTTTATAGACATTTAATTTGGGAGTTAATTTTTTTATCACTCTTTAAATTTAATTCTACAAAATTTATATAAAATTTTTAAATTTTAATTAAAAAATGACCCCGGGGCAAAGCTCGGGGCATTTTCTAGTTCATACTAATTGAGACTTTAGTAGTGCAGCTATTGAAGATCAGACGATTTGTCCTTCTAATCTCAATATATGCTAGGTGAAAATTCATCTTTTCTTAGATGGAGATAATGAGTGTTATGAAGAGAGAAAGATAAAACTTGCTGGTAAATTAATTACTTGAATAAATAGTAGAACCTAAGTCTTCTTTATAAGCATTCTAATAATCAACTAATGAGCAAACATTTTTTATTCATATATTTATGGGCTAATTTTTTTTTTTATGTTTTGGCTGCAATTGTTCTATATATTTTAATTGTTTATAAACATTGATTTGTAATTACAAAGATTTTACATGATTTATACTATTAACGACCCAAAAATTCTTTTAAAGGTGTCATAAACCCAAGACATCGTACTATTTAAGTCTACCATCTTCGTACCTTAAAATTTATAAGTAACGTATTGCGTTCTTGTATTCGTATCATGTGCAAAAATATATCATGTTCTAGATAATTATATAGGGTACTATACATTTTTTCCTTTTTTCCCCCTTTTTTTTAAATCTTTAAAGATTTGTTGATGGGTATGGCCAGTTAGGGATGTCAATTAGACCCAACCTCGACGGGAAACCCGATTCCCCGCTCCGAAGGGGTCGGGGTCGGGTATTTATTTCGGGTAATGGGGGCGGGGACGGGGAAAAGATTTCATTCCCCGTCAGGGTCGGGGTCGAGGATGGGGAATATCCTCCCCGCCCCGTACCTATCCCCGATTATTAATAATGCTATATAATATTATCTGTTGTGTTTATTTTTAGAATATTTAAATAAACTTAACTAATAATCATGTAATTGTTTATATATATAATGTTTATTCATAATATTTGTAAAATGATATTATTTTAATTTACTTACATATGTAATATATATCATGTTTGTTCATTTTAATTATAGTTTAAGAACTTATTTAGATTTTATTTGATTATTTTTAAAAATTATACTTAATCTTGTTGTGTATATTTTGTTGTAATCTTTTAATTAATTTTGAACTTATGTTTACTAAATTTTTATCTAATAAACTAATAAAATATATTTTTAGAAATATAATAATTATATAATATATATATAATTCGGGGAACGGGGATTCCCCGTCCCCGTGGATTCCCCGCGGGGTCGAGGACGGGGAAAAATCTCTCCCCGAATTCGGGGTCAGGGTTGGGGTCAGGGACGGGGAATACACTCCCTGCATAATCCCCGCCCCGTTGACATCTATACGGCCAGCCCGCCACTCCCCAACAACCAAGCCACTCTCTTTTCATTTTTTCTCTTTCTTCAACATCAATGGACCAACACACCCATCAAAAAACCAAAAGTTCAGAAAACACCCATCATAAATGTAGACACCTCATTTTTTTATATTATTTAATTTCTTTTCTTACAACCTTTCTTACTTTCTTTATTTATATTAGATTTTAATTTTAATTTTAATCTTACTTTAGTCTTCTATTTTTTCTTTTTCTTTTTCTTTTTTTCTTTTTCTTGGGTTTTGCTATTTGGAATGTTGTGGGCTTTGATATGAGACAATTGGATATGATGTTAACATGCAGCACTCTCACTCAGCTCTGAGATTCCCTCAATGCAGTCGACGGTATGTCCCTCAAAATGTGAAAACTTGCACAGCACGGGCCCCATTGAGTCCCCAAATCCTTTGTTGCTCTCCGTTCTCAGCCTTACAAAAACAAAAAGCACCATCAACAACTTGGAGGATCAAAAAAAAAGAAAAAGAAAAAATACAAAAAAGGGAACAAACAAGAAAGCTAAAACAAATAAACCAACAAGCAAAAAAAAAACAAAAAAAAATCATTCGGACTCACCATCCCTCTCTACCATAAGACCATTGTCCATTAGCCATACACGGAACGATGGATACTCTGCCTAATTCCATTAATCATAAAAAAAAGCCAACTTCTCGGTGAACCCTAAAAAAAATGCTGGCTTAGCCATCTTTCAATTCCATTAAAAACCCAAAAGAAGGAAACCGAGAAACATCTTACCTCTCCCTTTTCAAAGGCTATCGTTTTCCATTCTTTTTAACGGATGTCAGCACTAGTTCTCAAAAAAAAAAGCCGATTGAGTTGCTGAAAATCCTCACCACTTTTCTTTCTTGACCTCATTCAAATAAACAAAAAAAAAACACATCATCATCACCCCTTTACAGCCTTCAAAACAAAAGAAAAATATGAATGAAGAACAGATAAAAAGAAGCTTGCCTTTTTATTATTATTTTTCTTCCTTTGACTATCAGTTGAGGAGCTGTAGTTGTCTTCATCGTGATCCCAACGGTGAAAAGGGAGATTCTAGGCCGTAGAACGACATACCCAAGAACTAAGATCATCCGACGGTGGAAACAGCCAGATCTGAAGTTCAAGCGCCTTAGTCTCTAGGTTGATCTTCGTGATCTTGCAAGCATATTTTGGCAAAACGAAGTTTGGATCCGAGAAAAGGAAGCAAAGATGATGTGATCTAAAGCTTTAATGGTCATTTAGGGGTTTCGATGCGGTGGAGGGTGGCTGTCTGGTATCTATTTTTGGAAGGTAGAAAGAAACCAAAAGAACGCTGATCCAAGAAGGAGAGAGTTCTGAAAATTGGCTAAAAAAGTTTGCAAAGTTGCTGAGAGAATTGCTACTATATCAAGGAGGACAAGGTTGTCTTTTCCCCATTAAAAATGCCCATGGACTACCCATGATCTGCGTGTTTTCCTTGGGTAATTTGAGCCGTTGGTAGCAACTTTTGCTCTCACTGTTGGTACTTTCTCTTGTTCTTTTGCTTCACGTGATTATGGCTAACTTTACTTTAGTCCTCATCATGGCTTTCTCTTGTCCTTTTGCTTCGCGTGATTATGGCTAACTTTACTTTAATCCTCATCATGGCTTTCTCTTGTCCTTTTGCTTCACGTGATTATGGCTAACCTTACTTTAGTCCTCATCATGGCTATTTCCAAGTTATATTTGTGCCCGATTCAATTTTTATAGTGGGGCCAGATTTGCATGATATCATGATTAAATTGATTTTTATATATATGTGTAGAAAGCAAAGTTGGTAACAGATTAACAAAAGAAAACTTTAGCAGCAGAATAAAACCAAGTGAACCCAAATTTTTCTTTTCTTTTTCGTGTGTATTGGCTCTATTGTTCGTATGACTCTTTCAAGGAGTATGAGTATTTCCTTTAACGAATAAATAAAGGTAAATATTGGTAAGGATAAAATGAAGATACATAGTTAATAAAAAATTTTAATTGAATAAACAGATTTCTCCGAAAGTAAGGTGATAATGATAAATAAAAGATAATACAAAATTGATTAATTGAAAATACTTGGGTATATCTTTCATCACATATTTATTACATGGTCATATTATCATTGTCATACATACGAGTAATGATATGCGGGTAGTGTGGATCTGATCATGGGATCCGGTTTGGGAAGGTGAAAATTCACACCTGGACCGGGTTCCTAGGTAAAAGATTCATTTTGAATCGGACCCAGAATTGGGCGAGATTCATAGTGGGTCTTGATAAAATCCTTATTATCCTTATTTTTAAAATTGATAAGATAACATTTCACATGCCATGCATTTAGGCATCTAAATAAATTATGGGTATTATTTTTTTTTAAAAAAAAATAAATAATAATCAATTTTAAACTAACAAAGATAATGTAATAATAATCAAGTCGAATGAAATCGGTAAATAATCTTTGAGCAAATATTTGTAAATATGGTTTAAGTTATAAGGATTCAATCACGGAATCCGGTTTGGGAGGGTGAAAATTTACACCTAGTCTGGATTCTTAGGTAAGAGACCCACTTTGAATCGGACCCAAAATTGGGCGAGATTCATAATAGACGTCGATAAATCCTCACTATTTTTATATTACATTGATAAGGTTGCACTTTACACTTCAAACGTTTAAATATCCAATAAAGATAATAATTTCGAAAAATCCTAAAATAAAAAAAAATAAAAGGTGTTTTGAAATTCGTTCCTTTTCAAAAAGCTAAAAAAAAAGAAGAAAAAAATTGTTTTGGAAATTGCTTTTTTAACTCTTACAATAAAAAATGAAATGTTTTGAAATATAATTTTCATTTAACTTTTCACTAATGACAAAAAATATAAAAAAAGAAAATATTTTTGAAACTTGTTTTTGTTTGAACTAATAAAAAGGAAATAAAAAATATTAATACAAAAAATTAAAAAAAATCAATCAGGAAAAAGGGGAAAACTATAAAAAAAAAACAAAACATTTTCAATTAAGACCTAAATGCTATTAAATTAATCGGTACCGTCATCTTGACGGGCGTTGTGAGGGTGCTCATCCTTCCCCGCACGTAACCGTACTCCCGACTCCAGTTCTCCGTTTCACAGATCGGGACCTACCCAGCTTAAGTACGTCATCTAACGGCCAATGCTATGTTAGGTAGATTCTTAATAGGTGACTAACCGCACCTAAACAAAAATTGTTAGTGACGACTCAGTAAAATTCTCTTAAGTCCCAAATCCGTCGTCATCTCGGGTAACGTTGCGACAATAAATCTAACCCAAAAAAATTTTTGAGCCAACCAACTAAAAGGGGACACGTTGCACACCTCCCTAGTCTCCTTCAGGTTCTAATTTTTATTGTAAGTATGATATGATATGGTCTTAATTATAAGATCATGTGTGCCTAAGATAGATGATATAATTAAAATGAAAAAAATAAGTTTGATCCCAATGGTCAAACCACCTTCGATTCGAACCTAATTGAATCATGCAAATTCTTGCAGGATTACGATTAATTCTAGCTTTGACTTTGCAAATTATATAATCCTAGCTACTGATAATTTGCCTAAATCAAAATAGCAACCATGGACGCCAATGTTATTACTTCGATCCATATGTAATCTTCTTTTAATTCACGGTCTTTGCTTTGATTACTCAACTCATCTAGCCTTAATTAACTCTGTAATCAGATGGTCAGAAAAAATTTAACTCTGTAATCACTTTTGACCAGTTGCACATCTATTAGTGTATATATATGGGGTAAATTGCATCATTGGTCACTTAGCTTTTAGTAAGTTTCTGTTTTGACTACTCAACTTTAAAATATAACAATTTGGTCACTAAAGTTTACGACATTGTATTTTTTTGTCACTTTGCCATTAATCAACCTTTAGTGACTAATGGCATCATGACCTGGCATGCCAGGTCGCAGAGCCACATCATATCAAAGGCCATGTGGCATTTTTTGAAAAAAAATCTAATTTCGTGCAAATAATTTCATAAAATATAACAACTCTTTTTACAGCATTAGACCGCATCCTTCAAAATCTGCATGTGAAAGAAGAAATAAAGCCCAGGAAAAAAAATGAAGAAAGAGGAACAAGAGAATATAAAGAGAAAAAAAATCGGAGTGAGAAATGTATTATTGAGGATTTATGGTTAATTTAACGAGCTAAAATTAGCTATAAAAAGTTCGGAAATTAATAGCCGAAAAATTAGGTTTTTAATTTTTTTTAATCTCATTTTTATATTCATTTTTATTTTTTAAAAGATGTATACATTTTTCTTCACAACACATATCTTAGATGGTAATTTCTTTTATATTTTTTAGAGAATAAAAACAAAAAACATTTTCTCATACCAAACATAACATTATTTTTTTTCTATTTGTCATTGAGGATTTCTGGTTAATTTAAGAGCTAAATAGCAATCCTGGAATTTGGTTTTTCAACTACAATAATTAAGGGTAGTTGCTGCTTCCCTTTCCTCAACTGATACGGTCCACCAATGGGTTTTTGTGCAAAAATTCTGACTTTGACAGTTAGGAAGAGTAAAGGATAATGGAGACAAATAATGAATGGCTACCGTTGTGGGTTTTTTTATTTCTCGTTTGATGTTGGCTTTGGATAGAAATGATAAAAAGGGCTTTGGTTTTTAATGGATTTCTGGGTGAGTTTAGTTGGTTGTTTACTTTTGTAATTATTTTAGAGATTACGGTTTGGTTAGAATTTAGTGGGTTAATTTGGATGATTTTTTTTTAATATCAATCAAAGCATCATGAAGAATCTTTAATGGGTCTTTGGCATAAATAGAGAGATATGGAGGAAATACATCTCGAGATAATAGTTTGTTGATATTTTTCCTTTTGTTATGCAAATTCTAGATCTCCCTTCTCTTTTTTTTTTTTTTTCGTTTTTACTTGTTCTTTTCTTCTGTTAGAAACCAGCGTGGAACTGCCACGTGGATTTGACACTTGACAATGTTAGCAGATGTGGAGTGCCACCTCATGACACCGTTAGTCTCTAATGACAAAGTGACTAAAAAAATAATGTTGTAAACTTTAGTGACCAAATTATTAATTTTTAAAGTTGAGTAATCAAAATAGAAATCTATTAAAAATTAAGTAATCAATGGTGGAATTTACCCATATATATGATCATGCATGTCAACATTTATTTTGTTTTATCTCAATTTTAAATTTAATCAAATGGTGTGCTTTGTGCTCATGCTCTCCAGCGAGTATCCATTAAGCCTCTACACAAAGTAGAGAAAAAAATATTAGTGAAAAAATGGGAAACGGCAAATCCGAAGGCTTAATTAATTAAGCTTACCTTAATGCTTGCTAATCGCTAATGACTAATCAACAATGGCAGCCACGGCCTCATAGTCCAGTAGTCCTAGGTCCCGTTTGATAGTGCAATTGACATCGATATAGTGTGATTAATAGTCCAAACTCACCGTCATCAGTATTTATCAAATATATATTTTTTATTGTACAATAATTACTCTTATAATTTTTTCATCTGTATAATTTTTTTTATTTGCATAATAATTTTTTCAAAATTTTAATTTCATCCGATTAATCTCATTACTCTCCCAAGTAGAGCTCTAGTTGCTAATTGGGTCGATGCCAGGTGTGCATTTAACAAAATTCCTGGCCACATCATTGTAGATATCATCATTTTAAGTAAAGTATTTTGGTACTAAGAATAAATTCTTAAGGGGAAAATATTAAAAAAAAATGGAGTGAAGCAACTCGATTGAATGTGGTCGGGAAAGAGGGCCAGGTTCAAGATGAGAAATGTTCAGTTGACACATGCGAATGCGATGACGAGATCATTTTCCGCTTTTGTTATTCCCATTTCATTTCATGTTAGTGTTAAGATTTATGGGAAAAGTGTGATGCGGCCGCATCTTTGAATTCAAATTTATGAAGATTCCTCGAAGGCCATGCGAACGCGGAAAAGCCATCAGGCTGCAGTCACCGCGACAGTTAAAATATCAGGAAAAAAAAATTAGTGCTAGGTTGTTTAATATTAATCAAAAATTTATTTTATAATAATAAAGGGCTCATTAAGATTTTTTTTTTTGGAATAAAAAAGGGCTCCTTAATATTTTCATGTTACACTGTTGGCCCCCCCCAAAAAAAGATATTTTCATGCTACACTACTAGAAGTATTTAGGAATATATGCCGATTTTTGTAAACAGTTAACAATATGTAAAAAAAAAAAATTAAGTATGTTTATGAGAATAGTTAAATTTTACTTTATTTTTTAAAATTTAATGTATTATATTCTGAACATAATTTTGATCCAAAAATATATTTATTGAGAGAATTTATTTTTATATTAGTTTCGGATCTATCGACATACCTTTTTGCTTAAAAAAACTCAAAGTAATATAGTAGCATTTTAGAAAATAATTATTAGTAAATTCCTAAAAAAAAGAAAACAATTAGAAAACTATTAGTGCATTTTTCATTAAATTAAAAAAAAATAATGTACCAAGAAAACCTAATTTTGCCAAAGAAAAATTACCTAACTGCTGTATAAATATAAATGGGCAATAAAGGAGTCTAATTAAAGCAAGATAAGATTCTAATGGTGGAATAATTACTGTGAAAACCTGTCCAAAATGGCAGGCCAAATTTGACCTAAAAACTAAGTACGCTAAATAAATTAGAAATTTTGAGGAAAATGTCCAGGTTCATCCTCCCAAAAACACAACTTAACGAACGTTATAAAATCCCAACATGGATTCCTACTCACTTCCCAGTTTTCCCCCCGCCTTTGTCTCTCTCAATCCGATCGCAGACCAAAACCAAAATACACTAATCCTTTTTATATCCCCAAACTACCCTTCTCTGCCCCACCCTCTCTTTCTTTTTCTCCATTGCTATTATTTTATTTAACTTGACAACCAAACACTAACTCATTGAGGAGGAGAAGAAGCAGCAGGGCCAAGACCAACCATTTTGGTTCTTCTCTCCTTTCTCTCTCTTCACAAAACATGGCTTCCACCTTTTTCAATCAAGCTTCACTTCCTTCCAAGTCATTCAACAATTATCTGAATACCCATTTTGTCCCTTCCTTCAAACTTCCCGTTTCCCTCTCTTTCAAGCCACGAACAGTAGTCCTCAAAAGGCACTCCGTCCGAGCCGCGTTGATCGAGCCCGACGGCGGCAGACTTGTTGACCTCCACGTGGCGGAGCGGGAGCGGGAGCTGAAGAAGAAGGAAGCGGCTTTGCTGCCACGGGTGAAGCTGACTAGTATTGACGTGCAATGGGTGCACGTGTTGAGTGAAGGCTGGGCTAGCCCGCTCACCGGGTTCATGAGAGAATCCGAGTTCCTCCAAACTCTTCATTTTAACTCGCTCCGGCTCGACGATGGTTCCTTCGTCAATATGTCGGTGCCGATTGTATTGGCTATCGATGATTCTCAAAAGGAGAGCATCGGTGAGTCCAACAGAGTCGCTCTCTTTGACTCCGATGATAACCTCATCGCGATTCTCAACGAGTAAGTTGATCAACTCGTAATAATACAGAAATAGAAATTATGTTATGGTACCTGAGCTTTATTTTTCTCCTTTCGTTCTTCAATACTTTAGTTTCGCACTTTAATTTATACTTTTTGTTTGCTAATTAAAGGATTCTTCTTTGGTTTGCAAGTTCATATATAAGTTAAAATTTGTACTTTTAAAACCCTTTTTTCCTTCTAAATTTGAGCTTCAACATTTTAATCTTTAGATATTTGCTGATTATTTTCATTACTATTAATAGTAGTTTTCTTTGTTAGTTTGCTTGAACGTTCTTTTCTTTTCAATGTAATTTGCCTTGCTATAGTGAAGCTTAAAGTCAATTACATTTGAATTTTCTGCTGCAAAGGCTTTCAAATTTTGTTGCTTTTTGAGAAAAATGATACTGTTAACATTAGAGAGGTGAAGAAGGGGAAATAAAAAGAAAGAAACGAAATCGTCCAATGCTTATTAGTTTTCTTGAATTTCATGTTTTATTCTGTTCATGTTAAGTATTCCAGAATCTAGCTTAGAATTTGCTCCTGCTTCCTGATGTTTAATGAAATCCGGGGTGGGGGACTGTGGAGAGAGGAAGAGGAGGGTGTAGCTTAGAAAAGTTTGTGTAATTAAAACTTCTGTATGTAGGTCATCTTATTATTGGGCGAGATGGGAAGAAGAGAGGGGTGTCGCTTAGAAGAGTTTGTGCAATTAAAACTCGTCTGTATGTGGGTCATCTTATTATCGGGTTGAGACTTCAAAGTGTGAATTTTCCTATTAATTAAGGTTTTTCTGCTGCGAACAAAATTTGTTTCAATTCTTGGGAGTCCATATTTCAGAAGCATGGAAACAGAGTTTATATAATATAAACTTTCTTGGACTGAACAAAGTGCATCAGATTCATCATTTGAGATTCCACTTCTAATCTTGAAAATTTTTTCTATTTTATGGATCATTCACAGGTGTTTTATTGTTCAATTCAATGGCTATATTGTCTTCTTATTTGCTTTATTACTGGATTATTGCAGCATTGAGGTCTACAAGCACCCCAAGGAAGAAAGGATAGCCAGGACTTGGGGAACTACTGCCCCTGGACTACCATATGTTGAACAAACTATAACAAATGCTGGAAATTGGCTGATTGGAGGTGACCTGGAGGTTATAGAGCCAATAAAGTACAATGATGATCTTGATCGTTTTAGGTTGTCACCTGCGGAGCTGCGTCAAGAGTTTGAAAGGCGCAATGCTGATGCTGTGTTTGCTTTCCAGCTCAGGAATCCTGTTCACAATGGCCATGCTTTGCTAATGACTGATACTCGTCGTCGGCTTCTTGAGATGGGCTTCAAGAACCCCATACTTTTGCTTCATCCATTGGGAGGCTACACAAAGGCAGACGATGTTCCTCTTAGTTGGCGAATGAAACAACATGAGAAGGTATTCCATACAAACTGTTCAATTCGTTATCATACGATAGGGGTTGCTTTGTTAACTGTACAATCTGGAGGGGACCTGAAGGCCCAGCAACCTGAATTTATGGCTTCTGCAGTTTCTGTATTAAACATTTTTCTTTTTTAATTAGCTATGTTGAACTCGCAGACAGCAGTAGGAGCTGTCTCTAATAAGAAATTGGTTATATTTTTGTCTTTTAAAGTTCACATGCAACCTTCTGCAGACCTATTATGTGACAGTTTGTTGAATGTGTTTATTCAGGTGCTTGAGGACGGTGTTCTTGATCCTGAAACAACTGTGATCTCTATATTCCCATCTCCTATGCACTATGCTGGCCCAACTGAAGTGCAGTGGCATGCTAAGGCTCGGATCAATGCTGGCGCCAACTTTTACATTGTTGGTAGGGACCCAGCTGGCATGGGCCATCCAGTTGAGAAGAGAGACTTGTATGATGCTGATCACGGGAAGAAGGTCTTGAGCATGGCTCCTGGCCTTGAGCGGCTGAACATCCTTCCTTTCAAGGTATAAAAAATGCATTTTGGTCTCATTGCTAGTTTATGGTATTGTAAATTTGTGACACTAGTGGCAGAATGTGAAATCCTTTGCCTCATAGTCACGGCTTTTAATTGCAGGTTGCTGCATATGATAAGACTCAGGGTAAAATGGCTTTCTTTGATCCGTCAAGGGCTCAGGACTTCCTCTTCATATCCGGCACCAAGGTATTCCTTTTTCCCTAATGGTACTGTTAACTAGTTTTAAACGTCCAATAGTATAAAAAGAAATAAAAAACACGAGTTGTTGTTGCAAACAAGTTTATTTCAATTCTCAAGTTTCAACAATGCTTGCTGCCATTTACAGATGCGGACACTTGCAAAGAACAAAGAGAACCCTCCTGATGGATTTATGTGCCCTGGTGGCTGGAAAGTGCTGGTGGATTACTACGACAGCTTGACACCATCAGACAATGGCAGAATCCCTGAAGCTGTTCCTGCTTAGATGAATTTCCTGTATCATACTTTATTGCCATCTGATTGGGAGAAACCATAACATAATTTATCTCCAATGCATGACCTGAATCTTGTAAAGTTTCTCTGTCCGGATCTCTTGAATAAAACGCGAGGCACCGGTACAGAGATAAAATTTGCCTCCCTGTAACAAGGATGCCCATTAAGGCATCTGGCTTTGGTGCCCTCTCCCTTGGGCAGGAGGGCACATTGTACCATATGAGTGTGGTTGTGTTCTTATGTAAAACATGGATTGTGGGTAACGTTTTACGGATTCTCGTACTTTCTGGCAGCCAAACCAGAGGCCAAACGCGTAAAGAAAATCTTAGCAAAAGTTAGCATAGGGAGGGTGATCGGCCCACGCGGGAAACGGGATTGTTCATAGTCCAAAGAAAGGACAAGCGGAAATTATGTAACTAAGAGTTCGATTGGTACTTTTGTTAAAAAGTTATTTTAGAAGGTGATTCGTGACCTTAAAGTCCTGTTGGTATTTTTCTTGAAAAATTATTTTAGAAACCGATTTTATAGAAAGTGATTATAGAAAATTATTTTTTAGGAAAATTTTTTTACCCGTCTTTCTTAGAATCGTTTTCTTTCATACGAGGGAGAGTGATTTTAAAAAAAGCATCACTTTGATTTTAAAATATATCAAGTCAATGAAAGTGTTTTCATCCTTATAAAATCAATGGTTTAAAATATACCAAACTATAAAAAATATTTTTACCATTTTAAAATCCATGAAAAATTAAGACTTTCCATCCAATCAAATGTACTCTTAAGAGAAAATATTTTTTGTTTTTATTTTTAAACAATACAAAGAATTTTTTTTACAATATATTAAGTAAATGCATACGAATTTATGTTTTAGAAAATGAAAATAAAAATAATTTTAAAATTTAGAATGATAAAAATATTTTTAAATTTAAGTTTATTTCTATTTTCATTTTTTAAATTATATATACATACAGATTGATTTAACATAAAATATATGATTTTTTTATATTTTTTAAAAAATAAAAATAAAAAAAATATTTTGATGTATCAACTTAAATCTTGCAGCAAGCAATCATCTGACGGTTCTCCATGAATTGTTATTTTTAAACAATGAAACTACCGAATCTTGCCGCAATAAATCTCGTACTCGTCGGACTCTTTGAGTGTTGACTCTAGGCATGTTTGACCAACCAGGTGGTACGGGGAAAGAGCCAAATAAAATATTTTTTTTCTATTTTTTTGTCTTTTTGTACTTCGGCTGAGGCAAATGAGCCGAGACTAGTGGTAAAATCCGTGCATCATAGGCCCAAAGGCATTGCCCAGAATCCAAATAAAGCCTTTACTTACGAAGCAACAGAAATTATTAGGGAGGATCTGTCTTTCCTTCATTCCCCCTTTCCATGGGAGTCACAGTTTCGCGCGAAATAGAAAAGTGCCATCTGACTAAAACTGATCAGAGTTTTTCTCAATTTTCCCGGCGAAATATTGATCATCCATAAGCTTTTCAGATCCTGGGCCGTCGCTTTCGATCCTTCTTTATCGATTGGTGTTTGGGGTAGGTTTTTATGTTTTCAAATTCTGTATTTCTTCGCTGGTAATTTGATCACGCACTTACCTGCTAGCATTGTTTGAGTCCTCTGTTTTCTAAGTCATTACTGCACCCAACACAATCCTGCCTGTTGAAACTTCTACCTGTAATTTTCCATTTAGGGACAAGCTTCTCTATTTCTTCCGTTGTCATCACTCTGCGTTGGCCGTATGTCGCAGCTAAAAGCAGAAAACAGAGTATGTGAAACAGAGGCAGCCGAGTCAGGCATGAACGGGAGTTAATGGGAACAGGAGGAGCATGGAATTGCATCAGGTCGTTAAATTTTCTCATTCAAGAACAATTTGAGCAGCCAAATAAAATCAAAAGAATGATAATAGTATAATTTTATTGATGAAAATAGTATTCCCTATAATCTTACACATAAGTAAACTAAAAATTTTCATTAATTACAGGAGACTAATGAAAAAAATCATAAAAGAATGAATATAATCATAAATTCCGACTTATGATGTCCTACTTCCTCCATTTGAAATAGCTGAAAATGGGTTTCTCTGGAACAGGTATGCACTTGACGACCCAACCAATGGGCCATGAGACGGCTGCAATTCCAATGCAGGCTCCCCATTGCCCCCAATTCAACCTCTCTGTATCTGCAAACTTCTTCAGAAATTCTACCATCACCACTTGAAGAAGAATGGTTATCCCAATGATCCCAATAAACAACTTATTCTTATGTATTCCCTCGAATACGTTCTTCTTCTCAAGCTTCCTGGCGTTGAATTCGTTGAACACCTGGCACAGGACAAAAGTGTTGAAGATCAAGGTATCATTTACCTTCTCTGTTACACCAAAGATTGATTCGCCGCTGAACTGTAAGGTAAGAAGTACCGCTATCTGGTACAAAGCTTGAGCTAGTAAGTTCCTCCACATGATATTTGTGATAAGCGGCTCTGTTCGACCAACGGGCGGTTTCTCCATTAATTCCTTTGTGGGTTTCTCTGTGGCTAAAGCCAGAGCACCCAACGTGTCCATGATCAAGTTCACCCACAACAACTGGACTGCTGTTAAAGGGACTTCACCTGCTGAAACTGCTGCTACGAAGTTGATACAAAGTGCAGCAACATTTACAGTAAGCTGGAATTGGATGAACTTCTGGATGTTGGTGTAGACACATCTTCCCCACCTCAAGACCGTGGCCACTGAAGCGAAATTATCATCCAAAATGACAATATCCGAGCTCTCTTTCGCCACTTCGGTTCCCTGAATTCCCATGGACAGTCCTATATCTGCTTCCTTGAGTGCTGGTGCATCGTTTGTGCCGTCTCCGGTGACTGCAACTACATGCCCTTTCTGCTTCAAGCATTGAACCATAAGAAGTTTATCAAAGGGAGAGGATCTTGCCATTACTCGGATTTTGTCAACTTTCTCCATCCTCTCCTGGTGTGTATAATTTCTAAATTCCTCGCCTTCTACTACCACACCTGTCCACATGTCGTCACCAGGCTTCAGAATCCCACATTCAGTAGCTATAGCTCTTGCAGTGAAAACATTGTCGCCAGTAATCATTTTGATGTTTACTCCAGCATCTTGGCAATCTTCTACGGCTTTCTTCACTCCAGGCCTGCATGGATCCTTTATACCCACCAGTCCCAACAGGGTCAAGCTGTCTTCTTTAATCTTCTTCTGCTCTTCTAGATTATCGTACTCTTCTTGAGGAACTTGTTTATGGGCAAAAGCAATGCACCTGAGGCTGCTCGCTGCCATGCCTTGAATAATTTGCTCGAATTTCATCCTTTCGCTATCATTAAGATCTTTTACCATTCCTGAAGCATCATAGAAGCTTGAGCACATAGCTAGAATCATCTCCGCGGCTCCTTTCCAGTGAACGTGGACAGTGTCATCAATAGTATTCCCAATCAAAACCCCACTCCGTTTTTTCTGTGAATTAAAGGCTTCGACTTGGAGTATTGCACAACTCTGCTTCATTTTCTCCATGTCCATCTTCAGTTCCAGGACAGCCCAAGAGAGGATTGCCTTTTCTGTAGGACTACCCGAGAACTCGAATTCTGATGCTGAAGAAGGTCTGTAAACACTACCGGTGGTGTTTAAAGCGACTCCCTGATGGATCAAGTAAACCACAAATGGAGAAATTGTAGAAGCAGCATCATCCATGGATTCTTGGCCTAGCCAGAATTTTGTAACCTTCATTTGGTTAAGCGTGAGAGTGCCTGTTTTGTCAGTGCAAATCGTGGTGGCAGAGCCCATTGTTTCACAAGCAGGGAGCTTTCTCACCATTGCGTGATCTGCCATCATTCTCTTCATGGAATAAGCAAGAGTCAATGTGACGGCTAGTGGCAGTCCCTCCGGAATTGCAACTACAACGATGGTAACAGCAGCAGCAACAATTCCCACTACAGCATTTATGATATCATCAGCCTTTGTGTTGCTTCCATTGAACTCCCGGTTTCCATTGTCATCGGTTGTGTTGCCTGTGAAGTAACGAACCAACAAAACCACTAGAACCAGGAAAGCAACTGCTAAGCCAACTTTACCAATTGAAGAGGTCAGCTTGGTTAAACGAGCTTGTAAGGGTGTCTGCTCATTCGTGTCACGGCTGATTTGGCTCATCATTTGGCCCCACGTTGTATTCATCCCAACCGAAGTGACAAGCATACGAGCGTACCCATCAGCCACCTTGGTCCCTGAAAACAAGAACGGGTTTTGGCTGCGATTTACCTCAACATGGTCACTTTCCCCGGTCATGCTCGATTCATCTACTTGCAAGGAATGTCCATCCAAGAACAATCCATCGGCTGGAACTTGATCTCCAATCTTCAGGCACACGATGTCTCCAACGACGATTTCAAATATTGAGATTTGTTGGCGCCGACCTCCTCGTACAACATCAATTTGAATATTGTTGCTGACTTTTGATAACTTGTCAAACTGTCTGTTCTGTCTATAGTTACTTACAGCGGAAACTGCAATGACAAGAAAGACAGCCACAAAAATGCTTCCACCGTCATACCAACCTTCTTTGGGGCCATGTTCCTTCATCCCAAAGCCAAGTGAAAGTGCTGCACAGCCTAGAAGAATCATTATGGTAAGGTCTTTAAAAGCTTCAACCACAAAATAGAAGAAGCTCTTGGTCGGCGGCCTCTTATACGTGTTGGAACCGAACTCTTCATGTCGGCAAGCAATGTCGTCGGTACTGCCAGATATGCCAACCTCGGTGTCGGTTCCAAGAGCAGAAGCCACGCCACCAACCCCGTCATGCTTGTGAAGCCTCTCGATGTTTTTCTCTTTGACAAGCTCAACGAGAGTTTTTTGATCAATCTGGAAATGACAGTCTACTGGCATAACACTGAGTGTAAGATGAGATGGTGAGCGAAGAGGAACAGCAACATTTGGCTTTTGTTTGGGTAATGGAGGCTCGATGACAAGGGATAAAAATTTTCTAGAACAATAGATGGTAGCGAAAGCGGAGTGCCATTTCTTCTTGGGTTTGCTAAGGGTGGCGGGGACTTGGAATAAACATTCAATGCAGAGCAAGTTTGATTGGAAAATGGTAGTCATGATGACCTTAAGTAAAGGGAAAAAGAAACAGAAACAAGATGATATAGAGAGAGAGAATTAATAAAGGAAACCGAAATGTCTGCTAATTTGCTTCAAAAAGATAATAATAAGGAGATGGCAAAGTATACTAATAGATTTCGAGAAACGAAAACTTATGAGGAAGCTCTAAGATGATTTTGTTTAATCGCCAAACGTAAGCTAATATGTTGGAGAGAAGAATGCTGTAACGCTCTTTAATATATAAACTCAGAATCCACCGTGTCCGTATATATAATAATGGTGTATTAACAGTGAAGGAAAATACGTGTTAAACGCACTATTTTGCATAAGCAATTTCTTTGAGCCTTCAATGCCGACGACAGGATTTTGAGCATCGTTGAATTTTCCTTTTTCCTTTTTCTCTTACAAAAAGAAAAAGGGGAGCTAAAAGAAAACTCTTGCAATTTTGAAACCGATGGGGAAACCAACTTCTTTTTGACAATCGTCGAATTGTTGCACCCAAAAGTGGGGAAAATAATAAAGCTATTAATTGCTACCTTCTTTAGCAAGCAGAGCTGCATATATGCATTGCAAAACACTTGTTTCAGTTTCTACCCAAGAAAAAGAAAAAGAAAAAGCACAAAATCGCGGCGACGGATGAAAATAATATCTCATGGTCTTCCTAATTGTTAAGTAACTGAAAATCTTGGAGACTAAGAATCGAGCAACAATTTTGATATTTTAACTTTTTTATTTTTTGGGCATATAGAAGATAATAGGACTTTAATCAAGAATCAATTGATTCTGATATAACGTTGGGTATATAAATATATATATATATAATTTATTTATTTATTCTTGGTGTAAATCAATGAATCCCTACATCATATATCTAATATAGTATATAATAATGGTGTAAAAAATTCCTGTACTTAATAATAATGCACAATTTGAAGTAATAATAGAGGGGAAAATGAGTTCGCTTGTTTCATTTTTGGAAATAAAAAGAAAGAAATCCCCATTTAGATTTTCTTTCCAAAGTTTTTATCTTTATTTGGTATGAGTTTAGAATTCTATAGAAGATATAGATTCCATCCTAAATATCTTTATTATCTTTATTTTCATATCATATTTGTCATGTGTCCAATGACATTGTTCCCCTATCATTTTTTCGTGTCTTGTTTTACATTATGTCATGTTTAAATTACTTGGGATTTTTTTTTTTGGAAATTAAAAGAAATTCCTTTCAGATTTCTTTCCAAAGTTAGTATACCTTCTTTTATTCTGTTTACATGGTAAGAGAAGAGATTAAGAATTCCTCTGAATATAGAATTAATCGTGCATTTACTTATATATTATTAGATGCAAAACACAAATATACGTTCCAATTGTGAGGAATTAATGCAGACCTGACTTTATGCCATAGAATACACATAAATACATACATTAATTAATTTTAATGAACAAACAAATTTCATGGAATCCTCTTTCCGACATGCACGAGTAATATATAGATTCCATTTCCATCCCAAATATATTTGTATATTAAAAAAAAAAGCACGTAATTAAGTAACGTACGGAAGAGTATATAAGCTGCTAACGTTTAGGATTAATTTGAAAAAAAAAATCAAACTTATAGTAATATATTAGGCATCGTGGATGATTAAAGATTGGTGTAATCCATTATGAACAAATTATTATTATTATTGTTTTGGTGAACAATTATATTAATTCGTAACAAAGCAAAGTCCTCACCGCGTTGATTTGGTACAACAAATTAACCAACTGATGAAGTATTGTCCTAGTTAATTAAATTAAGTACTCCATTTGGGCATGTGCCTAATCACAAATGTGAACTCTTAACCCAAATTTGAGGGGAATTAGTTCCTTTCACAAAGCTTAGTCCATGCAATTATTCGATTCTTTTTTTCTTTTGAAATGGCTTAGTGGAAGGAAAATGGATGGAAAGGAGGACTATAAAGAGATCAAGAGATTTTTCGTCACTGTGAGTACTGTACTCTCTTTCATATATATCCTAATTTCTCAATTCCTGATATGTACACGTAAAGAAGATGCGGGCGAAGTTTAATATTAAGACTTTGGTCGGACCACCAACTGGATAAGATTAAATGATTTCTCAAATACATCCTTTGCTCCTTGTTGGGTGTTATCTAGGCTACCAATTGATTGAAGACAACAAGAAGTTTAGAAAATTCTTTAAGAATGACGAAGAAACAAACTTAGAAATAGCACTTGAAAACTAAACGCAAACAGGGTGAATTTCAAAACAATTCAATTTAAGGATGGTCCGATGGAGCCTGTGAGAAGATTAACTTGAAGCTTCATGGCAGAGGCCTATTAGGAACCTTGTTTTACCAACTCGGAAAAGAGAGATTTTGGACCTTATCTTTGACCGTAATCCTATTCTCTCAATTCCCAGAATATACTTATAAACTGTTACCACCTTATAGATTAAATCAATGGGTCTCGTTTAGATACATGTAAATATATGTAACGTAATGTAATTAACTTGGAAATTTAAGGGTTCGTCAGTACTCAGTTGCTAAGTAAATATATTTCCAGTCTTGGTCTAAAGCCCATTCAAGAGGTTTATCAAGGTTGTCATCACTTGGTTGAATAATGCTGATAAAAGGCCTTCAAAATATATACAATGCTTTGTTTAATGAAGTACTTAATCTTTTAATGATTTTACTAGGTGTATCTTTTGTCCATGTTTATAAAGAAACTAACTGTCTAGCGGACTTCCTTGCTATATTAGAGGTCTCTAGGAATCCTTAGGAGTCAAGATTTGGTTGTTTAATTATAGAGTATAACTTACATTAGGATGATCCTAAAATGTGACTTTTTAGGCATCCAATAGTATTTAAACACCTCATAGATTTTAGAAGACATACCACAATTAATTTATACACCTCTACACCAAATCAATTTTTATTAATTCATAAAATTTTTTTCTTTATTTAAACTAAACCCTATAACAATAAATATAATATGGGTTGAAATTTACCCTAAAAAAATAAAAAAAAATTTAATTAGGGGCTAAACTTTATTATAAGAGACCATTTTTTCAGTTTTTAGAAAAATTATTTGGTGAAAGTGAATGTATATTTAAAATCCTAATACCTTTTAAAATCAATAAAATGTCAATTAATTATTGGATGCCTAAAAAGTCACTTTTTAAGATCATCCTCATATAAGTTAAACTCTATTATAACTCCTCTTAATTCATTGTTGATACTCCATCTGTTCTTATTTATTTGTTAATTATTCGTGTTCCTTTTTATTTGCCCATTTATAGTTTCAATAAAGCATTAATTTTTTTTTCCAAGTTCACTATTCTTTAAATAGAAGAGATAGATGTTAAATATAGAAATATATGAATTGGTATTTGTTTAAGGGTAATTCTGAAATTATATCTAAAATCTGTATAAAATTTTAAAATTTAACTATTTTTCTTAATTTAAGAGATTCGATTATTAGGGACAAATAAATAGGAACGGAAGGAGGAATATTTTACCTTAAAAAAGGGTTTATATCAAGGGGGGGTTTGGTAGAGTGGAAAGTTAGCACTTTTCATGGAATTTAATTAGGTGGAATCACTTTTAAAAGTTTGGTTGGTCTTTTTACTAGGAAAGTTAATGGACCCAATAGAATTACTTTCCTTGGTTCCGTGGAATTACTTTCCAATGACTTTGGTTAGGAATCACTTTCCCATGTAAGAGAGAAAGTTACAAAACACTTATTTTGTCTAAAATGCCCTCATCTTCAATATGTGAAATCTAAAATATCATCATATTTTAAACATTAAGTTAACAAGAAATACCAATACATGATTAATATTGATAAGAAATATAAATAACTAGTTAATTAATAACTTAACTAGTTAAAATTAGTTAATTCGTAGAGGGGTAAATTGGGAAATATAAAAACATTCCTTGGAAAGTTCTACCACATCAAACATTTGAATGTAGCTTTCATGGAATTTAATCAAACACTTTACTTGATATACCAAACATTTGAATCTTACTCTCTTAAGATTTTATTTCCAAAGAATCACCTTCCTACCTATCAATTATTCTCCTTAGAATGTTTTTCATGGGAAGGTACCAAACGCACCCCATGGTAATTACATATACAACAGCCAACAGCATTGAAGTTGACAGTTCTTTCGGATGAGTTACCATATCATGGTATTGGTACCGAAGACGGCCTGTTGGGATCTCACATTTTCTCAGGGTTTGCCCAATACGATTAGGCCTGTTGCCCAATGTTCAATTCAGCCGAGAAAATCAAGAAGCCTTGTTCATTCAGTTGGACTCAGTGGTCCATCGGAGCTCATAAAGAAAAGCTTGGGATCGAGATCCTAAATGGGTATTTTGTTGACAGCCCATCAAAAGCCCAAACCTTTGAGAATAATTTTCATTATGTCTATTTATTTAGCGATAATGATTTGATGCCACCCAATAAGAGATATGGAAAACCATTCTTAACATATAATTTTAGAATCACTTTTATTTTTATTTTTAAAATATGTATATATATACATTTACTTAACATATAATAGATGATGATTTTTTTATATTTTTTTAAAAATAAAAATAAAAATAAAACAAAAATATTTTTCATATAGTACTAAACATAACCTAAACGTTAGTACAAAAGAAATTATCTGACTGTTGTCCATGATTTTAAGCAATGAAAGTACCGAATCTCGCCGCAAAAATTCTCGCACTTGTCGGACTCTTTGCGTGTTGACTTTTGGGACAGTTGACTAACCACATCGTACGGGGAAAGAGCCAAATAAACGTTTTTTTCGTTTTGTTTTTTGTTTGTTTTTTCTTTTTTTTGGTACTTTGGCTGAGGCAAATGAATCTAGAGGCTAAAACTAGAGTTAAAAGAATAAGGTCTGTTTGGCCCTGTTGAAGTTTATAATAAAAGCGTTGTTTCCGGTACAGCTACTTTATAAAGTGTTATTTAGAGAAGTTAAAATAGTGCTTGGTAAATTTAATATAAAAATTTTATAAGATATAAAAAGTTATTTGACAGTAATATTATAAAACTGCTGTGAAATATTAAAATTACAAAAAGATTTTTTTTCTTTTTGTTTAAATATTTGAATTTTTTTTTTACTTTTTACATGTTAACTATTATATATATTATTTATATAAATTATGTAATAATAAAAATGATAAATAAATATTTTTTAATCTATATATTATTTTCAATTCATTTTAAAATTAATTTATGTATAAATTTTCTACTAATTGAAATTCATATATATATATATATATATACCTTTATTGCAAATAGAAATTATGAATAGATAAATTTAATACACATTCAAATAAAACATAGTAATATTAAAAATCTAAATTTTAAATTTTAAAATAAAATAACTATAGGCAAAAGTGAAAAAAAAAGTGAAACGTGAAAAATATGATTGTTTTGTTAGATGAAAAAAAACATACAGGTAAATAAGATATATGAAAATGTTTCATCTATAAAATCTAACATCTAACATCTAACATCTAACACGCTTTTAAAGGAGCAAGTAATAGAGGCCAATGAGAGTGTCCACATAGGATTTGTAATTTTTTTTCTAATTTTTTCTAATTAGTAATATACTATATATAAAAATATATTATCATTAATGTGCTTTTATGGTTAGATTTTTTTTGTTTTTTGTGTTACATTGAACATTGAATAGGAAAGGGATAGAATCAAATTAAAGAGGTTACACTTTCTCAGCAAATAAATTGACTCTTCAATTTACATAAAGAAATCAATAATAAAAAATTTTTCTTGGAAGAGATGAATAGGTATTACACTTTGTTAATAATTTAAATAGCGGTTCATTCCAAAAAAATATCTTACTTTTTTTATCCTCTCATTCATTTAGCTCATCTAATTCATTTTAGTCTCTATTTTTCTTACTTTTTCTTTGTCTTTTGATATTTTCTTACTCTTTTTTTTTTTAAGAATGGAGTTATGTATTGCCATAGCCTTCATATTCGATAAGGAGAGGCAAGTATTGTTCTCAAGTTTTTTTTTTTTTATCTATATGCCAATATCCTCTTAAATATTTTTGTTTGCGTCAATTTAATTGTTAAATTTTTTCAATGATTTTTATGTTATGTTAATTTTTTCATTGATAGTAACTATTGGAAGTTTTTTCTTTTCATTGATAGTAACTATTGGAAGTTTATTCGTTTCCTCTCTATGTTCTTACTTTGCACTTTTCTCATCCAATTTTTTATCAAGGGATTTAGAAGGTAATTATTAATTTCTTTATTCTTTCAGTTGATTCGTTTGAAATTTACAATTTTTTTAAATTTGTTTTTGATTTGTTTTTATTTTTGATGTTATTGAATTATTGTTGATGTTAGTATAATAATATTGTAAAACTTAAACAAATATAAAACTTTTTAAAAAAAACCCGCAGCGAAGCGCGGGCAGCCCTTCTAGTTATAATAAAGTTATCCCAAATAGAGAGCAAATAAAGGTACCACGTAAGATACTTTTATTAGTTTTTTAGGTTTTTAAGATTTTTTAAAATATTATTTATTGAATTATTATGGATAAGAGATGGGTTTTGGCATTTATTTGTGAATTAATTAGTTTTTAATGACTTTTGAAATTATATTTGTGTAATTAATTATAGAGTCCTTTGATTTATTTTTCATATATATATATATATGTTAAATATCAAATAAAGGTATTTAAATTAAATATTTTAATTTTTTAGTGAAAACTGAAAAGTCTTTTGGATGAAGACTTTTAGTGTGTGTTTGGATGAGGATTGTCAAAAGTTTTAGGAATTTTAAAAAGAAGACATTTAAAATTTTATCAATTTAAAATGACAGCATTTATCAATATTTTGTTTAGATGAAGAGTTTTTAGAATGGAATTGTAAGTATTTACCAATTTAAATGAAAATAAAATCTTAATTATAAAAAATAAATATTAAAAATATAAAAATATGCAATTTGGGTATCATTGAATTTGTAAAAATATTTAGATATTTCTAATAAAATAAAAAATAAAAATATATATTTTAGAAATAAGTTTTTATCATTAAAATTAAAAATATAAAAAGTTGCACCAAAATAGGAAACTAAATTAATGTAAATATCTAACTATTGGGTGAAGGATTTTGGAAAAGACACCTATTTAGGTGGATTTTAAAAGAGGGATTTGAGGGGTCTTAAAACCCCCTTTTAAAAAGCCATAGATTTTCAAAAATCTCTTCATTAAATAACCAAACAAAGATTTCATAATTTAAATTTGTCAAAACCTGAATAAAAAGGAAAACCCTCTTTAAAAAGCTTTATCAAAATACACACTTAGTGAAAAAAGACTTTTCACTTAACTTTTGGGGGAAAAAAAACTTTTCCCACGTAAGATGCCTTTATTTTTTAAGATATTTTTTAATTTTTAATGTCACAAATTACATTTAATGAAGGAATGATAATAGTTGGCTTTTGATGCCCTATAGTTTTTATTATAACTTTTGTCTTTTTTTTTCCCATTTGTTATCAATCTCTCCATTTATAGTCTGTAGTAGGTTTTTGCTTTTAAAAAAATATATTTAGGAATTAGGTTTTTCAATTATTATTATATTTTAAAGTTAATCAATTAGATTGTCAATTTATAATTAACTTTTTGGTTTCTATTTTCCTTTTGTTTTCTACTCTTACATCTTCCTTAATTCTTTATATTTTTTTGCCGTATTAAATTTTTCTTATTTTTAATATATCTGAAAGTTTATTTAATGAATGGAAGCCTTTGATTTTTTTCCCCCAATATTTAAGGTATTTTCTTATTTTTAATATATCTCACATTGTATTTAATGAATTAGGTAATAGAGGTAGCTTTCGAAAATTTTTTCTATAATTTTAATATATTTAAAATTCTATTTAATGAATGGAGGCCTTTTGGGTTTTTTTTCAATATATTTAAGGTATTTTCTTATTTTTAATATATCTCAAATTGGATTTAATAAATTAGGGGTAGAGACAATTTTGAAAATTCTTTTGCTTTTGTTTGTTTTTTAATATTTAAGATATTTTTTAATTTTTAATATATCAAATTATATTTAATTAATGAAGGATAAGAGATAGTTTTTAAAATTTCTTTGTGATTTTTTAATTCCAGGACAGGTATTATTTTTTTTGAATTATTTGTGTACCTTTTTTTCAATTCGTTTAAGACATCTTCTAATTATTTATTTATTTACTTCTTTTGAAAAATAAATTATTAATTAAATAGACTTTTGGCTTTCTATTTCCGTTTTTGTTCTCTTCTACTCCCTCTATCCCAGAATATAAGTCAATTTTTGATATTTTTCAGTCAAACAACTTCATTTTTTACCATTATTTTCTATAAAAATATAAAGTAAAAAAATTTAAAAAATATTATTTGTAAACCTTAAATCATGAACTTCTCAAAATATATTTTTTGAAATTTTAATTCTATATAATTTTTTCATAAATAACAGTCAAAGATAAATTTGATTGACCAAAAAAAGTAAAAAATTGACTTATATTCTGGGACAGAGGGAGTATTACATTTTCCCCAATTCAATCTATCTATTTGCTTGCCTTTTTCCTTAACAACAACTGTATGGATCTCTCTCTCTCTTTCTCCCCAATCTTTCTGCGACTCATTTGGCCCCTCTCTCCTGTACAACCCTTCCCCCAACAAGAGCGACCTCTCTTCTACTTATGCTGCAGCCTCTCTTTTTTTCCCTTTCATCATCTCCGGTAAAGCCGCTCTATCAACTTCTACATACGTAATTTCTGTCCTTTATCTTTTAACTCTTAGTTTCTGAATTTTTTTTTGTGACAACTTGGTAGTCAGAGGGAGAAAGACGATCGGGAGACAGGGAGGATATAAGAAGGAATTGTGGGTACTATTTTATTCTTAGGTTTGTTTTATATTTTCATTAAGATTAATAAATGTTATCTAATTCTACATTATGTTTTCTTCTTGCAGATTGATGACAATAAAATTGCAAGAGAAGTTGAAGCGCGGGAGAACAAGATTCGTAAAGAGTTTGAGAAACTAGATGATAAAAGGCGAAAGGTTTTATGATTTTTATTTACTGGCTCTTTGATAAATCCTCTGTCTCAGATTATTCACTATATTTTGAAAATTGTTTTTGTCAGAGTGGAGAAAGAATGAGGAAAGAAATTGAATGGCTTGCATGTGAAAGAAAGAAAGAAGAATAGAGGATGATGATGCATGAGAGCACTGAGGAGAAGAGAGATCGCAGCTTGCTTAGTCTTTTCACTTCTTTTTATGTTTGTTGCTAATTTCGCTTTGTGATGATCTTTACTATTTCCTTCTACCTAGGTAATGGTTTTTTGAAATTGACTATTACTATGGCTTCTGCTTGAATTGTTGGTTGGTAGCCTGAATTGTTATGTTATATATAAGTTTATAGCTTTATTTGTTATACTAATTTCTTCCTTCTTCATTCCTACCTCTCAGCACTTGACGTTGGTCTCCCTCACCTAAGGTTCCCTTTGAATTCTTCATTCGAAGCAAGGTAATTTCAATGGCAATTGCTACTTATTTTACTGGCCATCTCACCTTCATTCTTTTCTAATTTGGCTTTTTCTCTCAGTTTAGTTGACAGTGTTTCTTTGAGAAATTTAAGTTTATTGTAATAGTTTATTTGCTAAACACAATGTGCCTATCAAAGTTCAGTTGTCTAAGATCATTTCAACAGAGGAGTTGGTTTGTTTTAATGGTTAAATACATAATTGACTTTGTTCATGTAGACAGAGTATTTGTTTTAATTCCCAAATGAGGCTTATTGTTAAGCATCAATTAATGTCATATTGTACTCTCATTCTTTCTGTTCACCCTTCTTTGAAGGTTCTCTGTTCTTTGATTTTTTTTCTCCCTGTAATGTGAAATTGCTTTTGTTTTTCTTAATGGTATATATTTGTGTTTCATCTTTTTGCAACTTATCAATACAAAGTTCATATTCATTGTCCATGACTGAGGAGAGGACTTCACCAACCAGCACAAAGCTACTCAACGCGAGGTTATTTTCTTCGCCCCTTGAAAGTGGTTTTCCCATTTAATTTTAATGTAATTCACTAAAACTTTTGCTTTTACCTGGACAATTATGCAAATAATGCTTTGGGTAACCTCATCTTCCGTCTTTCTATCGCATATGTTACTTCTCTAATTACTATGAACATAGCAAATGAATTTACCTTTTCCATTCTATAATGTTTGGACTCCAATCGGTTTCTATTTTCAATGAAAATTGATATTGAAGTCCTCTTGAGCATGCCCTACTTTATTCTTTCTGTTTCTTTGGAATTGAATTACGTGAGATGAATCAATTGCTAGAAAATGGAATGAGGGGGAAGAAACGGTTTCCTTTGGGTGTAAAGTATCTCATGTTAATGCATGTGATTTGCAACCTCTTCTGGTTCTAAGTTAGAAAAATTCTTTGATATTGTTTAACATGCATGCAAACCTTGCCCAACTTTTATTGTTTAACTTTGAGTAACTTGCTCTTTTACTAAAATTCACTTATTGTATTTGATATGTTTGTTGTCTCAGTAATACCTAGGCCAAGGGTGGATAGTTTTTTTATTTTTGTTTAAAGAAAACTGGGGAAAAAGGCTTTCATTTCAGGGAATAAAGTGAAAGTTTTCTCAGAAACAATAGCTCTTGTTTATTTTTTTAGTTTAAAGCGAGAGGAGAGAGATCCTTTGCATGTTTCTTGGACATGAAGTCCATAGATTGTGTAAGTTTCTTACTTATTTTTCTACTTGCTTTTTCTCTATTTTTTTTGGTTTTATTTTGTTTGGAAAAGCCATGTTTTCGAATGGCTTCTGCTACAAAGGCTATTGGTAGCTTTCTGGCAGTATCTAATTCTGTAACCAAATGAGCTTCTGACATCCAAGGTAAAATCAAAGTTTCCAATTTTTCGTTCTTTTAACTGCTGATGTAATAATTGATTGTGGGTTGAAGCTGAAAAAAGTGTTAACTGATGCATTTGTTACGTGATGTTCTACTATGAGACTTTTAATGAATTTGAAAAGAAACTTTGAACTTCATGATTCTCTGTCTCTCCCTTTAATTAAGCTTATTGTGTATTGATTGATAAGTGTTAAGTCTCCTTATTAAGTCGTCTTATTGTTAGCATTTAGTATTCTTTTCCTTGCATTATTAAGTGATGAAGACGGGGATCAAAGACCGTAGATGTTTGATGAACACCATGCAGGGTACAGCAAATGAGGACTGAAGCAAATAGACCTACTAGCCTTGATAGGAGAAATAGACCACTCCAATCAACCTAGAGAAATCTTTATGTTTCAAGTTTTAGACACTTTTCATCTACTATCTTCATATATGTTTCAAGTTTATAGAGTTTTATTTGATTTATTTGAACTTTTACGTTCGACTTGACTAGATTGGCATTATCAATCTTATTATAAGTTTAAGTGTTGCAATTTTGATACTGTTCAGCAATTATAAAATGCTTTGCAATTTACCTTTCCTTGAGTCAATCCATAAATTCATATGGAAATTAAATAGGTACTCAAAATAAGTACATGTTCGAGTTTTGACTCGACCATTTATTTGTTATGTTTTGTGACAGGAACCTAATATATTTACAGCTTAAAATGAGAGAGACAAATTTTAGGGCAGCGGATTAAAACTAACAGTGATGGAGGTAAGTCCTGTTATTGAAATTTCTTATTCATAATCTATACCATGATGCTGCTGATAAGTATGATAGGGAAACCAGAATAAGCAACTGTTTTAATATGAGATGCTACCCCTTTTTTTTTTAAATCCTGCTTTCTAGAAGGAGTTTGGACTGAATGAAAGGGTTTGTGTGACGGTATATATTTTAAAAGGTTACCAATATCCATAGATATATATATATATATACATATATATATATATATAAGTGGTATCTGGAATATGTGTATTAGTATAGCTTGATTGGCATGATTCAATATCAATATTATTTAGATCATACATAGTCAAATTGGCTGTCTAAGTAATCCTTTTTGGAAAAATAAGTGGACTATGTAGTTGATCTTTTAACCATTCTGTTGTGAAGTTTATGCACATGGTCAAAAGATGAAGTTTTGAGCTTTCCTATTACTATTATTTAGGGGCAATTGGTTTGGAGATGAAGAAAATGTACTGAGGGCAAAGAAGCTGATATTTAGCCTTCAACTTTGCAGCCAGATTGTGAGATCCCAACAAAAATGAAAGAACGGCTGTAATTCTTTTATACAAAGCATGGAGCAGCATTGTTGCTATTGCCAGCCTTTGTCCTATATACACATGTCAATAGATGTCCAGGAATAATGTGTGACAAGGAACTTCATTTCTAGGTACTTGGAATATGCTTAAGCTATTACATTTCCATATACCTTGGTTAGTAGGTACTTGGATAGTAATATCTTACATTTGATCCATAATCTCCACGTTCTCTAAATTTCCCGGTTAGGACTTCTTCCTAACTTTTTTTACATTTGATGTTCTTCAAATAATCTTTCCATTTACTGTGTTTTATACTTTTTAGATATTTATTTCTTACACCAATTGTCAATTAAATCAGTATCTGCCCCATCTGAAATAATTCGTAGCTTTTAAAGACTTCTATCTCAATTCTTTTATTTGTCATTTTGCAAATGATGAAAGATATTAGCATATTATATACTGATACAATTCCCTTGATGTTTCTGTTTCAATTTTTTGAAACATTTGTATTTGTCTTTGCTAAATTTTCATTGTTAACTATATTTACAATTTACAATTGGGACACAGAAGTCCTTTTATCAAAAAATGCAATTTCCCTCGAGTAAGCAATTAACTAGTTAAAAAAAATCAACTACCCGTATAAGCCTAAAAAAGAAATTTTAGAGAAAGTTACAAATTATACTTTTGGTTGGTTGGAAGTTAAAAAACTGCTTTTCTCTGATGATAAGTTAAAAATTCAAAAACCATATATCAAAACGAAATGAAATCCATGCATCATAGGCCCATGGGTATTACCCAGACTCCAAATAAAACCTTTACTTGTGAAGCAACGGAAATTCTTAGGGAGGATTTGTCTTTGCCTCATCCTGCCTTTTCATGGAAGCCGAGTTTCGCGCAAAATAGAAAAGTTGCCTTCTGACTAAAACTGATCAGAGTTTTTCTCAATTTTCCCGGCGAAATATTGATCATCCATAAGCTTTTCAGATCCTGGGCCGTCGCTTTCGATCCTTATTTTATCGATTGGTGTTTGGGGTAGGTTTTTATGTTTTCAAATTCTGTATTTCTTCGCTGGTAATTTGAGCACGCACTTACCTGCTAGCATCGTTTGAGTCCTCTGTTTTCTAAGTCATTATTGCACCCAACGCAATCCTGCCTGATGAAACTTCTACCTGTAATTTTCCATTTAGGGACAAGCTTCTCTATTTCTTCCGTTGTCATCACTCTGCGTTGGCCGTATGTCGCAGCTAAAAGCAGAAAACAGAGTATGTGAAACAGAGGCAGCCGAGTCAGGCATGAATGGGAGTTAATGGGAACAGGAGGAGCATGGAATTGCATCAGGACGTCAAATTTTCTCATTCAAGAACAATTTGAGCAGCCAAATAAAATCAAAAGAATGATAATAGTATAATTTTATTGATGAAAATAGTATTCTCTATAATCTTACACATGAGTAAACTAAAAATTTTCATTAATTACAACAGACTAATGAAAAAAATCATAAAAGAATGAATATAATCATAAATTCCTACTTATGATGTCCTACTTCCTCCATTTGAAATAGCTGAAAATGGGTTTCTCTGGAACAGGTATGCACTTGACAACCCAACCAATGGGCCATGAGACGGCTGCAATTCCAATGCAGGCACCCCATTGCCCCCAATTCAACCTCTCTGTATCTGCAAACTTCTTCAGAAATTCTACCATCACCACTTGAAGAAGAATGGTTATCCCAATGATCCCAATAAACAACTTATTCTTATGTATTCCCTCGAATACGTTCTTCTTCTCAAGCTTCCTGGCGTTGAATTCGTTGAACACCTGGCACAGGACAAAAGTGTTGAAGATCAAGGTATCATTTACCTTCTCTGTTACACCAAAGATTGATTCGCCGCTGAACTGTAAGGTAAGAAGTACCGCTATCTGGTACAAAGCTTGAGCTAGTAAGTTCCTCCACATGATATTTGTGATAAGCGGCTCTGTTCGACCAACGGGCGGTTTCTCCATTAATTCCTTTGTGGGTTTCTCTGTGGCTAAAGCCAGAGCACCCAACGTGTCCATGATCAAGTTCACCCACAACAACTGGACTGCTGTTAAAGGGACTTCACCTGCTGAAACTGCTGCTACGAAGTTGATACAAAGTGCAGCAACATTTACAGTAAGCTGGAATTGGATGAACTTCTGGATGTTGGTGTAGACACATCTTCCCCACCTCAAGACCGTGGCCACTGAAGCGAAATTATCATCCAAAATGACAATATCCGAGCTCTCTTTCGCCACTTCGGTTCCCTGAATTCCCATGGACAGTCCTATATCTGCTTCCTTGAGTGCTGGTGCATCGTTTGTGCCATCTCCGGTGACTGCAACTACATGCCCTTTCTGCTTCAAGCATTGAACCATAAGGAGTTTATCAAAGGGAGAGGATCTTGCCATTACTCGGATTTTGTCAACTTTCTCCATCCTCTCCTGGTGTGTATAATTTCTAAATTCCTCGCCTTCTACTACCGCACCTGTCCACTTGTCCTCGCCAGGCTTCAGAATCCCACATTCAGTAGCTATAGCTCTTGCAGTGAAAACATTGTCGCCAGTAATCATTTTGATGTTTACTCTAGCATCTTGGCAATCTTCTACGGCTTTCTTCACTCCAGGCCTGCATGGATCCTTTATACCCACCAGTCCCAACAGGGTCACGCTGTCTTCTTTAATCTTCTTCTGCTCTTCTAGATTATCGTACTCTTCTTGAGGAACTTGTTTATGGGCAAAAGCAATGCACCTGAGGCTGCTCGCTGCCATGCCTTGAATAATTTGCTCGAATTTCATCCTTTCGCTATCATTAAGATCTTTTACCATTCCTGAAGCATCATAGAAGCTTGAGCACATAGCTAGAATCATCTCCGCGGCTCCTTTCCAGTGAACGTGGACAGTGTCATCAATACTATTCCCAATCAAAACCCCACTCCGTTTTTTCTGTGAATTAAAGGCTTCGACTTGGAGTATTGCACAACTCTGCTTCATTTTCTCCATGTCCATCTTCAGTTCCAGGACAGCCCAAGAGAGGATTGCCTTTTCGGTAGGACTACCCGAGAACTCGAATTCTGATGCTGAAGAAGGTCTGTAAACACTACCGGTGGTGTTTAAAGCGACTCCCTGATGGATCAAGTCAACCACAAATGGAGAAATTGTAGAAGCAGCATCATCCATGGATTCTTGGCCTAGCCAGAATTTTGTAACCTTCATTTGGTTAAGCGTGAGAGTGCCTGTTTTGTCGGTGCAAATCGTGGTGGCAGAGCCCATTGTTTCACAAGCAGGGAGCTTTCTCACCATTGCGTGATCTGCCATCATTCTCTTCATGGAATAAGCAAGAGTCAATGTGACGGCTAGTGGCAGTCCCTCCGGAATTGCAACTACAACAATGGTAACAGCAGCAGCAACAATTCCCACTACAGCATTTATGATATCATCAGCCTTTGTGTTGCTTCCATTGAACTCCCGGTTTCCATTGTCATCGGTTGTGTTGCCTGTGAAGTAACGAACCAACAAAACCACTAGAACCAGGAAAGCAACTGCTAAGCCAACTTTACCAATTGAAGAGGTCAGCTTGGTTAAACGAGCTTGTAAGGGTGTCTGCTCATTCGTGTCACGGCTGATTTGGCTCATCATTTGGCCCCACGTTGTATTCATCCCAACCGAGGTGACAAGCATACGAGCGTACCCATCAGCCACCTTGGTCCCTGAAAACAAGAACGGGTTTTGGCTGCGATTTACCTCAACATGGTCACTTTCCCCGGTCATGCTCGATTCATCTACTTGCAAGGAATGTCCATCCAAGAACAATCCATCGGCTGGAACTTGATCTCCAATCTTTAGGCACACGATGTCTCCAACGACGATTTCAAATATTGAGATTTGTTGGCGCCGACCTCCTCGTACAACATCAATTTGAATATTGTTGCTGACTTTTGATAACTTGTCAAACTGTCTGTTCTGTCTATAGTTACTTACAGCGGAAACTGCAATCACAAGGAAGATAGCCACAAAAATGCTTCCACCGTCATACCAACCTTCTTTGGGGCCATGTTCCTTGATCCCAAAGCCAAGTGAAAGTGCTGCACAGCCTAGAAGAATCATTATGGTAAGGTCTTTAAAAGCTTCAACCACAAAATAGAAGAAGCTCTTGGTCGGCGGTTTCTTATACGTGTTGGAACCGAACTCTTCATGTCGGCGAGCAATGTCTTCGGTGCTACCGGATATGCCAACCTGGGTGTCGGTTCCAAGAGCAGAAGCCACACCGCCAACCCCGTCATGCTTGTGAAGCCTCTCGATGTTTTTCTCTTTGACAAGCTCAACGAGAGTTGTTTGATCAATCTGGAAATGAGAGTCTTTTGGTATAACACTGAGTATAAGATGAGATGGTGAGCGAAGAGGAACAACAACATTGGGCTTTTGTTTGGGTAATGGAGGCTTGATAAGGGACGAAAATGTTCTAGAACAATAGATGGTAGTGAAAACGTAGTGCCATTTCTTCTTGGGTATGCTAAGGGTGGCAGGGACTTTGAATAGACATTCAAATTCAATCCGGGGCAAGTTTGAGTGGAAAACGGTAGTCATGACGATCGTAGATATATAAAAGGAAAAAAAAGAAACAGAAACAAGATTATGTATAGACAACAAAGGAAACCGAAATGTCTACTAATAATCTGCTTCAAAAAAAAAACTAAGAACAAGGCGGCAAAGCACAAAAAGTAGTTTGGGAGAAAAGAAAACTTAATTAAATTGTAAGCTAATATGTTGTAGAGGAGAATGCTGTAACCTTTTATAGGTGTTATAGATAAATAAACTCGAAAAGGAATATATCCGCGGTGTTGATGCTGCGTCGTCGGCGTTGCTATGTAGATATCCGCTGCCTGCTTACACCTTTACGTATATAGGAAGTAGTACTTTGGAACGTGAAGAAAGCGAAGCAAAATACTATAAATACTATAAGATAGAGATAAGCAACAGGGAAGGACGTAATTTCTTCGAAGCTGTATACAAATTTATTTCCCTAAGGAAGTTGACAAATGTTGAATTTGCAAGCTTTTTCACCTATAAGTGGCACAAAATAGATATTACTGCGTGCTTATCCTACACATGCAAAGCAGATGCACATCCAAACACTTCTTTGACCTAGTCAAATACGCGGCGACCGGTAATATCTATTTTATATTTTGCCCTATTTTATAGTGCGGCCAAGGTGCCAAACCGCCAATATTTTATATTTTCTAACCTTTAATTATTGAAATTGAAATATCTAAAATGATATTTTCTCACCCAAAAAAAAAAATTCTAAACTGATCTAATTCATCTCAGGCTCTTAATAAGTAGATCAAGAACAATTTTTATATTGCAACAATTACTTCATAAGTACTAGTATAGTAATTTCTTGGTGACTAAGATTCCAACTACAACAACGATTTTTATATTGCAAGTTTTTTTTGCGTTTTTGGGCATTGAAAATAAGTCTTTTGATTAATAATTAACTAATTCTGACATAATATCAGGTATAATAATGGTCTACTAAAAGTGCTTAATATTAATGCACAATGTGAAGGAAGAATAAGAAACTGAGGAAAAGAAAGAGTTAGCTTGTCAAGACCTCAAATTTCGTGTTCCCTTATCGTGTTGAGTTTTATTATATGATCCATATAAATTTATCCTATTTATAATCTATCTAACATATATAATTCTTCATTAATTAGTTTTTTTTATCTTTTTTTATTCTAAAATCCTATTACTATTATTTATAAAAAGATAAAATTTACTCTATAAATAAGATAACATTTTTAAAGTAAGGTTAAATTTTTGTGAAACGTTTTAAAGTTTGACAAATTAGAAAAAAAAAAAAAAAAGAGTCAAGAGGGCTGTAAGCAAGATAGATTTGAGTGGGTTAAAAAAATTTTTTTTTGTCATGTTTGATGATGTCTCTTGTTTTAATGAACATAATCTTGTTTTAAATTTAATGGATTCTTTTTGGAAATAAAATGAAGTTCCTTTAAGATTTCTTTCCAAAGCTAGTACTTCCTTTTTATTTTTTTAATTTCTTCCGTTTACACATGGAAAAAGAAGAGATTTAGAATTCCCTTGAATATAGAAAGAATAACCGTGCATCAAGTTGTATGTGTATATATTATACCAATAATTAATTAGTTAGTTTAAATGGTTCGATACTTATTCTCTTAAAAAAAAGTTTCAAGTTTTATAAATAAAAAAATTATCATTGAGAGAGTTTTTTTTATAATAGACCGACTCAACTCAAACTCGATTAATTATATAATCTGTGAAATGGAAACGGAAACATTTGATTCACACTAAAGAAAAGAAAAGAAAAGTGGTTGTACACGTGTGTTATTATTATTAGATGCGAAACATAAAATATACGATTCCCATTGTGAGGAATTAATGCAGATCTCTTTCTCCCATAGAATATATAAATGCGTAAGCACATTTTTATAAACTGACAAATTTCGTGGAATCCTCTTTCCTACATGTGTGACTACTACGTTCCATCCTAATTCCTAAATGCTAAATATATTTGTATTAAAGAAAAAAAAAGCACGAAAATAATTAACGTACGGAAAGAGTATATATATATATATATGCTACTAATTACCTTTAAGATTAAATCTAAAAACTGAAAATTATAATATAGTAATTCATTTGAAATGGACATAACTAAGAAGCTTAGTTACGCTGGCATCATCAAGGATGATTGAAGATTGGGGTAATTCATTTATTCAAAAAGCAAAAAAGATTGGGGTAATTCATTATGAACAAATCTTACGTATATTTAAAGTAATTATAAAATCTAGCTCCATATAGTTTCAAATACCAATTTTGATATTTTTTTAATATATATTTTGTTAAATTAAATAATTTCTAGATTTTTTTTACAATTAACATCTTTTGATAAATTAATATCCAAAGGAATAACAAACAAAAAGACTATAATAATATCTTTAAAGACTTTTATTTTTCTTTAAAAGATTTTAATAGTAATTTTTTTTCCTTTTATTTTTCTAAAAAGATTTTAATGGTAATTTATTTTTTTCTCTCAATGTCATGTTTTATTCTTATATCATCTAATTTTTTAGATAGGGTTTATGAAGTTAGCTAGTAATTATTTCACTTCTTTTGTTGATTTATTTAGAAATTTACAGTTAAATTGTAATGATTTCAACATTGAATGAAGGTTTAAACCTAGTTATTATTAAAGATTCGTAACAACTAACAAAGCAAAGTCCTCGCTGCGTTAATTTGGTACAACAAACCAACTGATGAAGTATTGTTTTACCACTTAATTAAATTAATTAGTCCATTTGGGTATGTGCCAGATCACAAATGCAAACTCTAACCCAAATTTCAGGGGAATTAATTCCTTTAACAAAGATTAGTCCATGCAATAATATTATTGGATACCATTTTTCTTTTCAAATGGCTTAATTAATACTAACAAGTACTAACAAATATTAAAAGGAAAGTGGATGGAAAGGAGGACTATAAAGAGAATGAAGAAGAGATCTTTCCTCTCTGTGAATGCTCTCTTTCATACAGCATATCCTAATAATTTCCCAGTTCCTGAAATGAACACGTAACGAAGATGCGGGGGAAGCGTAAAGTTAGAATAGAAATTACAGTAATTTTTAAAACTAGTCCTCGGTCAATGTTTGCAGTCTCCGGAATTTGAAACTTATTTAAGTACTTTGATCAGACCACCAATTGGATAAGAATGAATGATGTCTCAAATACATCCTTACTCCTTGTTTCCCCGTGGGCGTTGTCAATCAGGGCTACCAATTGATCAAAGAAAAACAAGTTTACGCAATTCTTTAAGAAAATGTAGTGTCAGTATCAGGTGAGTTGAAAGCTCAAGGCAAAACAGGATGAATTTTCAATTTTGTAACCATTTAACCATGCAAAGAGAGAATCGACAAGGATGAAACCTGTGAGAAGATTAACTTAAGCTTCATGGCAGGGGCCTATTAGCAAACTTGTTTTACCAGCAAGGTGGAGGGAGACTTTTGACCTTATCTTTGACTGCCATCAATGGGTCTCCTTTCTTGTAAATACAACGGGTGTTAAGTAAATATATCGGTTGAATATCCAGATCAATTCTCAAACTATATCAAAAATAATAAATTAGTTTATAAACTTTTATTTGAGATAATTGACCCATCAAATTATTATTTTGAGCCAATTAACCTTCAAATTTTATTTTTGGACAATCTAATCCTTAATTTACTAGAACCCTTTATTTTCACATGGAAGGTTCTATTCAATTAAGGATTATATTGTTCTAAAATAATAATTTGAGGGCTTAATTATCTTAAAATAATAATAATTTTAGAAGATTAATTGTCTCAAAATAATAATTTGGTGGATTAATTATTTTAAATAATAATTTAAAGGAACAATTGTCTCAAATAAAAATTTAAGAACCAATATATTCAAAGAGCTATAATTTAAAAGATAACTTAAATATATAATCTAAATATGTTCTAGTCTTGGTCTAAAGCCCATTTAAGAGGTTTATATCGAAGTGAAATACATGGACAACAGCCTTAAAATTGACGGCTCTTTCCAAGGGAAGTTATCTTATCATGGCACTGAAAAGTGAAAACAATGGGCTACTATCCAATGAATTTTTTTGACTTATATCTGAGATTTTCTCATGAATTTGCTCAATAAGATTATAAGATTAGGCTTGTAGCCCAATACTGCCAATCGTTCAATTCATCCCACAAAATAAAAAGGCCTTCATTCAGTTGGACTCCGTGGTCCACCGGAGCTCATAAACCAAAGCGCGGCATTGGGTATTTATTGACAGCCCATCAAAAACCCTAACCCTTTGAGAATATTTTCATTATGTCTATTTATTTTTTACCTATATAAACAAATCGGATTTACACACATTTTGAATAAATAAATATATATATATATATATATATTTTTGGTCGTCATGCTGTCATGCATAATCATAGCTTCATTTCTTTAATATGATTTGTTGATTGATGCAACCTCAGAGATATGGAAAGCCATTCTTTGGCTTTTAAGCTTATTCGAATTTAAAGATTTAGAAAAACAAATACACAAACTATGATGAGTTTGGCATTAAAATACTAATGTTCTTAGTCACCCTGCAACACTAAGCATTAAGGCCAGGAAATGTCTGAAAAACAAGACCCACCCTGTTCATGGCCTTATCAGAACAATTATTCCATACCGGCCAATCCCAGTTCAACATGTTGCTCAAACAAGCTAGTAGATATAATCTTGACAGGATTAGATATTGGATGTCTGTTTATCTGATAAACTAGTTTATCTGGACCATAAAAGTTACAAATTTGTTGGGATTTTTTTTTTCTGTTTTAAAGCTGTCTTTGGATTCTAATCATGTCCCTTTCAGCTTTCGATCATAAGGGTCAAGCTGTGGACAGCCTTGTAGGTCCTTTCTCCTATATATGCCTTATCAATTTTCAGACTGAAAAAATGAGGTGATGATCTGAGAAAAATGAGGCTTTTCACTGTGATTTTTCTCGAATGTCTAAGATCAGCCAACCTAAGTCCAACTCATTTGTGTTCCGACATGTTTCGGCTAGGCAAAAGAATATACTAGTAAAAGGTATCCTGAAAAAACACTACAGCAGGTGGCATCTGGCCATCTGCAGAGTCGGTGCAGACCTCCACTGCATATCTGCAGCTTATATACTACTAAAAGTTTAAGGGTTAAAATGAACAATTTAAAGGACTAAAATGTGTATTAAGAGGAATCTTTACATTGGTTGACTTGATGAGTCTTTGCTCCGCTTAAAAGTGAGGCAAATTAAGCTAAGCTATTCTTAATTAACTGTAACTGCCAAGTTCATAAGGTTGGTTTAGATGATACGTTTACATTTTTTTGGTACAATTTGGGGTCTAAGACCCAGGGGAGGGGGGTGGCAGGGGTCCCAGGCCAAGAGGTAGAGGTCGATGATACCTTTACATTAACAAGCAAAGAAATCATTCTAACAAAATATCGATTCTCGAGTTATGTTCTCGGCCGACTTATGGGGCTAAAATAAATTGAGCCATTTTTCCTTCTTTCACACAAAGTCCGCCACGATTAATTGAAATCTTTGTTCTCATATGGTGCCAGTTTTAATCTTATGTCTCTATTCATGTCACACATGTGACTCATGCACTACATGGAAATTGAGTGTCGGCTTTCCTTGTTCACTTAGCTTCTTCTTTTTTGGTCGGAGAATAGAAGTCATAGATTACTCGCAAAATAACAATGGCTTAATATCTAAATCAGTTATCAAACTAAAAAAAAAAAATTGGTCTCTAAACTTTTTTTTGAAACAATTGATTCGTTAAACTATAATTTTGGAACGATTAACTTCTTAAAATTTATTTTGGGACAATGTAACCTTTAAAGGATAAAAATTCAAGGCTTAATACACAAAATAGTCCTCGAACTTATACAAAACTGTCGTTTTGGCCCTTCGACTTTTATTTTAAAATTTTTGACCCTCGAACTTTTATTTTGTGTAAAATATAGCCTTTGGTGTTGACATGGTCCAATGAGAAAATTTCACGTGTCAATGAAAATTCTATGTATCAATATATGATTATGTCACGTCAGCAGCAAGGGTTACATTGTGCATAAAATAAAAGTTTGAGGGTCAAAAATTTTAAAATAAAAGTTGAAGGGTCAAAACGACAGTTTTATACAAGTTCGAGAGTTATTTTGCGTATTAAGCCAAAATTTCAAGGGGTCAATATAACTCCTCCATTCAATTAAGAGTTACATTGTCTAAAAATAATAATTTGAGAGGTTACATTTTCCAAAAATGATAGTTTTGAAGGGTTAATTGTCTTAAAATAATAATTTAAGACGTTAATTGTCCTAAAATAATAGTTTGAGAGGTCATTTGTCCCAAATAAAAGTTTATAGGCCAATATGTACAAAGATGTATAGTTTAGGAGGTAACTTAGATATTCAGCCAAACTTTTATTATCTCAAATAAAAGTTTAGCGGCCAATATGTTCAAAGAAGTATATATAGTTTATGAGACAATTTGAGCATTTAGCCAAATAGAAATCAAATACTATGATATAAAGAATTTAAATTACTTCATGATGATGGTTCTAAGAAATGGTTTTTTAGGCATCCATTAATGTAGTGACACCTTATAAATTTTGCAAGACATATTTTAAATATACATTTATCATCATCAAATAACCTTTCCAGAAAGAGGAAAAAGCCTTTTATAATAAAAATTTAGCGTCAAATTAAAATTTTTTTATTTTTCAAGGTAAGTTTCAACATGTATAATAGATTTTAGTTTAAATAAAAAAAATCAAATTTTAAATTAAGGCGAATTAATGAGAATTGATTTAATGTATAAGGAAATAAGACAGTTATTGTATATTTTTTTAAATTCTATAAGATATTACTATATTATTAGATGCCTAAAAAAATATTACTTTTTAGGATCATTATGATATAATTTACACCTTTTACGTAGTTATTTTGAAAAGAGAGTGAGAGAGAGAGTCAATGTTGTAAAACCCGGCCGTTCAGGTCACCAAGTCAACTGAATAAAACCAGAATGGTCATTTAATTGTAGAAATATATGAATTTTGATAATTTTAGTTTAACACATATGATTAAAAAATAAATTTTTAATAAGAAATTTAGTCTAGTATAGTGGTTAGTATGCTTGACTTTCTCATAAGAGGTCAAATGTTCAATTCTTATTATTTTCAACATATTTTTAATATTAAAATTTTAAAAATATACAAAAACCGGATCAAACCTGTTTTTTTACCGATTTTACGAGATTTTGACTATGTCAACCCTATCTCAGGTCACTCGCTCTCCGAACTGGATGATCCTCCGAGTCCCAAATCAACCAATCCGACTGGCCAGGCCGAACTGATTCTTACAACACTGGAGAGAGTAGGTGGATATGCAAAGAGGACAATTAGACTTTTACAACCATCGAAAAATACAAACTTAATTATTAGTATATGTATTAATATTTCTCCATTTTGGTCATTTTTTCATTTTTTTTTCTTTTCCATTAGTTTTAGTCTAGGGATTGAATATTTAAAGTAGGTTTGAAGTGATATCCTCCTTGGACATTCACAGCATATATAGTGGCCGACGTCGCCTCACGGCCGGACTAAACAATGTGAAAAACCTATCACCTAAAGTCTGAAGATCCGCTAAACTTCATCTTGTTTTGATCTTCTCTTTTGTTGTAAGTTTATTAAAGTCTCTACTAGTTGCATTGCATTTGTCTCCTAATAAAATTTTCTAAAAGAAGTACAAATATTGTTAGATAAATTTTTCGTTTGTATAAGGCACAAGAAAGAGAAAGTTACATGGTAGGCACTGATTTGGTTCATGAAACAGTCACATTTCCAAGCACTCAATGATGGCTTGGATGAGTCTATTGGAGATGCTGCCAACTAAATTAGGGGGTTGCAGTGCTTGACACACGGTGTAATGTATTTTGTGGCTAGCAATCATGAAGAAACGAGTGATCACATATTTTTCACCTATAAACTTCTCTTGTTAGCTTTGGAACAAATTTTTGCAAACAAGTGGATCGACCCGTTTGAAATGCGAGGAGTTGGAGTTTTGAAGTCAAAAAATTGGGCAGTAGACAAAAATTAAAGGGAACGCTCTTATAACTATCATATTGAAGTCGGCTTACGGTACGTCCATGCATCTACGTACAATTGGTGGATCCCTCTGTCATAGAATATAAGTTTATTTTTGATTTTTTTTGTCAATCAAACTTATATTTGACTGTTATTTATGAAAAAATTATATAGAATTAAAATTTCAAAAAATACATTTTGAGAAGTTCATGATTTAAGGTTTACAAATATTATTTTTAAAATTTTTTTTACTTTATATTTTTATAGAAAATAATAGTCAAAGATGAAGTTGTTTGACAAAAAAAAATGGACTTATATTCTGGGACAGAAAGAGTAGAAAGGAATTCTAAAATATAGGAAGTTGCATGCATCTACAACTCCATAATTCCACGTGAAAACTATGGCAAGGATATGTTATGTATGTACAAGCTAGCTAGGGTTGGATATTTATATGTTTGTTAGACTAATAAGGGTTTTGTTTTCCTATATATAGTTTTACTACTTGTTTCCCTATGTAATTCTTATGCTTAATTAATTAGCAGCTATATCTATTGTAGTTTTGTTGGATTATAGCAGGACTTACTGCTCGCTTGGATAAATGAAAAAACTTTATTTATTAAAAAAAACATTTAAATATTTATGCAAAACATCTTGTTACCTATCAAGAGGAATGATCAAACAAACACACTCACACTTTCTTACTGCATCTACTTTTGATCAAATTTTTCTTAATTTAAGACTCATATAAGCGAGTGAAATAAATTCTTCATATTAGAATATGTCAGAGAGGAAAAGCATAAGACTTTCATTTATAAAAGGGAGAATTATTGTAGGGTGTATTGATGCTAAATATGCCCTAATGGTAAAATGAATCAATATTTCTTCATGTCGAGTGAAATGTTCACTTAATTCCTTAAGAATGTAACCATTTTTTATCTGATTTATCCTTTTTAAACCTTCCATTTTTTTTTCTTTTAACTATTCATTTCTTTTTTCCAAGGAGTTTTTCTTTGTCAACCTTGGGTAGGGGTGGAAAAGTGGGCCAGATGATTTGGGTCTTTCCCAGTCTTGGTCCAAAGCCCATTTAAGGGGTTGTCGAACTAAATGCAAATAATGCGACAGCTTTCAGATTGACGGTATCTTCCAAAGGAAAGCAACTATATCATGGGATTGAAAAACGATGGGCTACTAATGGGATATTTGAGATTTGGGCTACTAATATCCCGGATTTGTAGGCCTGAAGCCTAATACTGTAAAATATTGAAGGCAGCCCAGAAAAGCAAAAAGCCTTCATGTAGTTGGACTCTGTGGTCCACCGGAACTCAGAAAGCACGGGATTGGGACCCTTAATGGGTGTGATATTATTAGCCCATCAAAAACCCAAACCCTTTGAGAATAATTTTCGTTATGTCTATTTGTTTAGCGATAATCATTTGTTGATTGATGCCGCCTAAGAGATATGGAAAGCCTTTCTGTTCTCATAGGCTGACCAAAGCCTCTCAATTTCTGTGCCCGAGCTTTTACTAATTTAGTTTGAAGTTTGATTAGAGGCAAATGGCAAAATCACTACCCCCAGATGCTATAATCATTTCAATGGCTAATCTTTTTTGTTAAAGAAGTGATTATGGTGGATATCCACCCACCAGGCCACCATTCCTGCCATTCCCCCTCAATTAGATAAAAAAGAAAGAAGGGTCCCAATTTCTTTAGCTTTTAAGCTTATTCAAAGGTAAAGATTTAGAAAAGCAAATACTCAACCATGATGAGTTTGGCAATAAAATATGAATATGTTATCTGTCCTTAGCCACCCTGCAACACCAAGAACAATCTTTAAGACCAAGAAATGTTTAGGAACAAGACCCACCCTGTTCATGGCCTTATCAGAACAATTATTCCATACTGGCCAACCCCAGTTCAACATGTTGCTTAAACAAGCTAGTAGATATAATTTTGAGAGGATTAGATACTTTGATATCTGTTTATCTAATAATAGACTAGCTCTTCTGGACCATAAAAGTCACAAAGTTTGCTGGTTTCTTTCTTTTTCTTTCTTTATGCTGGCTTTGGATTCTAATCATGTCCCTTTTAGGCTTTAGCCATCTTTTGATCATAAGGTTCAAGCTGTGGACAGCCATGTAGGTCCTTTCTCTACATGCTTTATCAATTTTCAGACCAAAAATGAGGTGATGATCTGAGAAAAATGAGGCTTTTCACTCTATTTTTATCGTATGTCTGAGATCAGCCGACCTAAAATCCAACTCATCTGTGTTCCAAAATGTTCCTCCTAGGCAAAAAAAAAAAAATACTAGTAAAAGGTATCCTGAAAAAACATTACAGCGGGTGGCATCTGCAGACCTCTACTGCATGAATGTCTAGAAAGATTAGATTAACCTATTTGTTCTTCCAAGATTACCTACAACTCGGAATAATCATATTTAAGAATTCAGCTCGACATAAATTTATGTCTAGAAAGTAATAGGTATATTTAAGTTGCCGACAGTGAACATGATTTAGGTAATGTAGTCCTAATGAACAGTACAACTATAAAGTTTATGGTCTCAGAATGTCAATGTCACACAAAAAGGAAAGGAGAGAATAAGGCAAACGTTGTGTTACTTTTAGTGAGATATCTCAATTAGGCTGACAGGTGACCCGACTCAGGCTTATGCTTTAAGCAATACCAATGAAGTAACCAATTCCTCAACTGCTACAACACCCTGGCAGGCTCACAGAAATCAAGCTGTACTCAGAATGCTTTATAGTTACTTGCATGTGAATATCATCATCATAATGGTAAGGTTTTTTGGACTCCGGATATTTTGAATTAGCCTCCCTTTTACTTCATATACTTCAATTGGAAAGTCTCCGGCCATCATAGTGGACTGCCTCAAGCATTGATCATCCTGCTTCATTATATTCAGGCCTTGGAGAATTGAACATGGGAAATGAAATGGGGAACAACAGCACTTCTGGATTCCGAGGTAAGCATATTATCTCAAGGTGTTTCTAAGTTTACATTTAAGTTAATGCTTGGTGACTATACTGCGTGTTTAGCTACTTATTGTAAGGCTCCTGTACTATTTCAGAAGAAGATATCATTGCTAAGGATAAATCTCAGCAAGAAATTGCTCCTGTAGATGATTTCAAAGGACAAAACTATGTAACCCCTGCAGCTGAAGACAAGGATTCTCAGGGAAAAGAGACGGAGTTGGCCTCTGGTGACACAGGGCGAGAAGATCACAATGTTGATGACAAGAAAACATATAATAGAGGTTGTAAATACAGCATTTTTCGTGTTAAAGATATGCTTTTTTTAACCTTTTAACTATATGCATTATAATGGTCTAATGCAGAACTTGAAGAACATAACATGAAAACTGAAGGAAAGGAATCTCTTAAAGAAGCTGCACAAAGCGATGATGTCAGGGGACAAAATCATAAAGTTCCTGCACATGATGATATATACACAAATGGAAAAGAGACAGGTATCTCTTCTATTAGTCCTGAGGGAGTGGCAGAAACTCATGATGGCATCCAGAAACAGAATGAGAAAGGTTAGTCAGTATAGTATTTTCTAGCCATTATTTAGTTGCCTATTTACAATCGCAATGATTACCCATATTTGGTTTTCTATGTATAACAACGATGGACGGGTGCAGAAGATGATAGTAACATGATTCCTGAAGCCAAGGAAGAATCCTTGCAAGACGATGCTTATGCAAATGAGGCAAAAGGAAAAGATCCTTTAGTTCCTGCAGCCGAAGATGAGACAGAGTTGATTTCTACTGAACCTGATCGAATAGGAATAGCAGCTTCTGAGAAAGGTTAGTACATAGGGTGCATCTTGCTGCTGAGATATATCTGTCTATTTACAATCTCATAATCTCAGCATCACACTTGCTGTTGCTACTTGCTACAATATATGTAACTTTGATTAATTGGCACAGAGAATAATAGCACAAATATTGAAATTAAGGAAAAATCCCTGCAAGAAGCTGCTGGTCAAGATGAAGTAAGAGCACAAGCTGTAGCTGACCTGGTTCCTGCATCTGTAGATGAAAATACTCATGGAGCTGAGACAAGGTTGGTTTCTAATGATCCCGATGAAATGGCATATGATGGTGTTGACAACCAAAAAGAAGATGAGAAAGGTTACTAGATATAGCATTTTTCTTGCCAAAATTCCAATGAACTAATGCAGAAAAAATATCAGTTCAGGATCACACCTGCTAAATTATTCATGATTTTGGTGGACTGGTGCAGAAGAAGATATTAACATAAATGATGAAGCCACGGAAAAATCCTTGCAGGAGGCTGCTAGCACAGATGATGTAGAAAGTCAACATCATCTAGTTCCTGCAATTGAAGATAAAAGTACTTGTGGGTATGGAACAGGGTTGGTTTCCAGTAATCCTGAGGAAACAGCAGATCCTCATGTTGACAATCCAGAACGGGATGAGAAAGGTTAGTAAATGCAGCATTTTATTTTCCAATACATGATTTGTCTATTTACAATGTCGTATTAAGCAGAAGAGGACAAAGCAAATGATGAAACTTGGGATCAACCTCCGACAAAAGATGTTGATGCAGATATTATTGAAGACCAAAATCTAATAATTCCTGCAGCTGAAGGTGAAGATTGTAATAAAATGGAGGCAGAGGCAGAATTGGCTGCTGGTGACTTGATGGTAGTAGGAGATGCTCTTGATATCCAGATCTTAGAAGGGCAAGGTTAGTAAATTCTCATTCTAGCATAAACAAGTTAATCTGCAATTTATTTGGCCTTTTATTTGAGTTCCATATTTCAGCTGTTCAATCTAGCAACCATTTTAAAAAATAGTTTGGTCCTTCCATGTTTACAGAAGAAGGAGCAAGTGAACTTCATCCTCAAACTGAGTCTACAAACGTTGAAGCAGAACCAAGTGATGAAGTTAGTGAAGTCAGGGAAATGCGACCGGCTTCTTCAGCCAAAAACTTGGATGACCATGAGATGCATCAAGAACTTAATTTGGAGGATAATCTACCCGGAACAAGTCATCATTTTGAGAATCAGAATTCCATGATGAGAGGTTAACACGATATTAGAAGATAATAATACATCACCAGTATCTAATTCATTTTATTACTTTTTTCTTTTTTTTTGGTTTAGATATTAAAACATTGGTTGAGTTAAATATAAATATTACAAACGAAATCCAGATTAATTCTTGGATACTTATTTTGCAACAGAGGATGAGGAGGCTAGAAATTCAATTCCTGATGCAGCATCTTCTACTGCACATTATTTAATACCTCAGGAACCAGCTGTTCTAGAGCATGAAGGCCCTGAACAATATGCATTGGCCGAAATTGACACAGAACAACTTGTAGAAGTGGGCAATGGGCCAGAGAAAAGTGAGCATATGATCATACCATCATTAACATGTCCAGATCAGGAAAATGGTTTCATTTCAGATTCTAGAGTATCAAATGATATGGTTGAGAGTGCTTTTGTTGATCCCAGTCCGGAGGTAGAAAGGGAGAAGGTTTATGTTTTGGAAGAACAGATCGCTGCCAGAGAAGTGACCAATGAAGAGACGGTTGAACTTAACTACGGCGACGAAGATGGGAATAATTTAAAAGAGATAACCACAACAATAACAGATTTGCCTAATGGAGTTGGAGTCAAATGCAATGGAGAGTTGCCAGGCAAGATGAACTCAAGTAAAAGTGATCCCCCTGAATCACAAGTAGAAACAATTCTGTCAGATGAAACACAGAACTTCCCACTCGAAGTTTCGAAAACTGAAGACGAAGGTCTTAGTCAAAAAGCCAAATTGGTAAAGGAAGAATCAGAAAATGAAGATAGCAAGCAGTCCGATTGCCATATTCACTCTGTAGAGGAGCCAGTTGAACAATCAAATGGCAAAGGGTCTGAGGATGGATCAAAGGCTGACGAGCCAAATGCCTCTCCACCTCAGTTTATGATGAACGGTCAAGAAAGCGAGGAAAAGAGATGCCTGCTCGATACTTCTTGTGATTCCAAGAGCAGTAAGAACAGTCAATTCGAGGAGGCAAAGATTGTTGAGAATGGTTACCACGTTGATGGGTCTTTTGAAAATCAGAATGAAGCTACTGAGGAACAACAAAAGGACTTACAAAAAGAAGTTCACTTGGTCATTGACACTGCAGTGATTTCTGCAGATATTTATCTGACAGACCAGAAATACAAAGAAGAAGAATCAGAAGAGAAGGAAATTATCGAAGAAATGGTGGAAAAAACTGAAGATTTAAATCCCACATCAAGGAGAGAAAGTGGAGAGCAATTTATATCCCAATCATACCCTATAGAACAAGCAGAAGCATCTCTCAGCCCATGTCTTGCTCTCCAGACTTTGCCAGAGAACCAACAACAGGAAGATGACGTTCAGGCTAAGGTTGTTCAGAATAGCAATGAGTCCAAACCGGAAATGATGCAAGAAAGTTGTGGTGAGTTTTCTCCTCCTATTGCAGCTTCTTGTTTTGTTAACAGAAACTTGACAGAGAAGAATGTAAATTCCATGGCTGAATTGGCCGTTGAGAAACCTCTATTGGATATTTCAGAGCCTCCAAAAACAACTTCAACGGCAATGGCAGGGACTAAGCTCCCGGAGAAACAGTCAAGGGAACAATGTGCAATTGTTGAAACACCTGCTATTGATAATGGTGATCATTACCAACAAGAAAGTGTAGGAAGGCTCAGCACCGAATCAAATCCTGATAACATGAGCAATCATGCTCAAATGCGGAAATCCCCCAGCTTTGATCTTGATCTCCGAATTGATGCAAGAGCAGAAGAATCAGACCAAACCCCTTTGTTGTATCAGGATAAGACGACAATTGATAGCTTCTCAAGCCAGGCTGATGTTACTGTTGGAAAAGTAACAGTAGTTAACACCGAATCCGAGAATAATAAAAACTCGTTACCATACGAAGCAATGGCAGTAGAGGAGAAAGTTGTTGCACTGGAAAGAAGTGATTCCGAGAAGTCGAAGACTCCATTCCTTGGCTTCTTGAAAGAAGAAGAAGAAGAAGCCCAAATGTTAGTCATACCAAAGAAACAAGACAACCATTCTGCTACAGAGATAGCAACCAAGGTTTCAGCAAAGGTAGTCACATCCGCTTCACCAAAAGGTAAAGAGAAGCGCAAGCCTAGGACTTCACTCTTTGGCACCTGCATGTGTTGTGCGGCGGTGATCAATTAATTAAACACTTGAACTTGAAATGCCAGTTTCATTTTCTTTTTCTTTGGTTTGATTTGATTTGATTTTGGTTGGGTTGGTTTTCCTTTTGTTTCTCCAATTCAAGTTCTCGAAAGTGGAGTTTTGGTGGAGGAGATCAGCTGTGGATTAATTAATTTATTGAGATGAATCATGATATATATAGAGTGAAATAACTTTGTAACTTTATACATGACTGGTCTTTGTTTCTTCCTTTCTTTCTTTCTTTCTTTCTGTCTATTGTATAGAGTTACAGTGGCACTGTGGTCCTGTTATGCAAGTTTGTGCTGGATTGAGAAGAGAAATTGTCTGGAAAGACAAATGTAAGTCAGGCAGCAGCAGTCTTTCTGCATTTGCTGCCTCCTGATTCATTTTATTGAATTATAACACAGTGAGAAAGATGAAGGGTTTCTACTTCCTATCTTTTTTTTTAATGAGAGCAGAAAGTTGACTCTGTGTATCTTAATATTAGCAGTATTATATTATTCTTATTATAAGGTTGTTAGAGATTCTCATTCATGTATTTTTTTCAGGCAAATATAAATTATATACACACATAATATGAAAACGGAAAGTTATTGGATTCGATGCGGCTGGATTTCGGATTAAACGAATCGGATACCGATGAGGTTTATCAAAAGAGGAGTCATTGGACAGATTTGCGGATTTTTTAGCAAATCTTGGCCAAACTTGTTCAAGAGGTTTGACAGTTTTAAGGGATCCTCCTCCTGATCTGGTGCCACTGCTACAACAGGATGAGCAAGGAGTTCCACACTTGAGACCTTAGCTGCGTTTTGCAGCTTCTTTTGTACCAAAAAAAAAAAAAAAGAGGAGTCATTGGATTGGACGAGTGAGATGGAACATTTTTCTTCCTCCTCCTTCCCTGCTGATGGCTTCAACTTTTGGGTTCTCTAAAATTTTCTTCTTTCATTTGGCTTTGCTGCTTTTGCTTTCACACTCCACACTATATACAATTGGACTAATCTTCGAGAAAATCCGGTAGAAGATTCATTTATGCAATTTTCTCTTGCATCCGCGTATTGGGTATATGAAAAAGACTATTACTACGAATAAACAAACATGCATACGCTACGCGGAGTCCAAAACTTCTTTTCCCCATTTATTTTGTATTGGGCGTGTAATTTTCTCTATTTATTTATTTTTTTCTTTTGATATAATTAATAATAATTCTATGAGAGAAACCTTTTATTTTTCATTATTTTTTGGAACTAGGAAAAAAATAAAATGTTAAAAGCTACTACTGTAATTACGAAAATGGCATAAAAGGCAATGTGAATTGGACAAAGCCCGTGTAATGTGGTTGGTAGTTGGAATGGATATATTCCATGGATACATTCCAACCGACCTTTAATCTTCGGTCAAAGTCAGGTTAATTCCAAATTTCATGTAGTTGGAATTGGAGAGATGGGAAATTCTAAGGAATATTAAAAAAAATGAAAGATAAATAAAGCAAATAAAACTAGTCACTAATTTTAATAAGGGCAAAAAGTTTTTTTTTTGGGCCCTAAATGGCAATTAAATAAGCATATTGAGAACAAATTTAATTTTTTCTTTTTTAAAAGGAAAAAGATAAAACAGGTTAGTAGTTAATCAAGACATCTTGAAATAAAATTTATATATTACTACATTTTTTTTTTCCTTTTTTGAGGATGAAATAAAAATTACTTCTTATATTAATGATTTATGCGCTAATACATATGGCCACACAGTAACATTAATGTTTTTGAACCATAGTCATTTGCGAGGTTCACTTGAAATGATTGAAGATTTCATCTTCATCATCAAAATCAATTACAAGAATAAAATGAAAAAATATCCAACAAAGTTTAAAAGGAAGGTAAATTGTCAAGTCATTCAAATTAAAATTTTGGTCATTTGGACATCATTTAATTTTACTACAACAACAAACAATAATAACAAACGACGAAACTAAGACAAATACTAAGAGGAATTAAACTTAAAAAGGATAGAAACAAAACGAATTTTGAATACAAAAATTAATAAACATATAATTTCTTTAATCAAGCCGTTGATCGAAGAAGAGACTTTTTCTTTCTTTTTCTTTTTTTTTTCATCCAACGGTAGTCATCATCTTGACAAATTCATCATAGTTAACCTGACCATCACCGTCCAAATCAGCTTCTTTGATCATTTGGTCGACTTCTTCATCAGTTAGTTTCTCACCCAGATTGATCATGACGTGCCTCAGCTACATACAATCAAAGAAATTTGGTTTAGATTCATTTACAGATTACATACATATAATAATAAATTAAAATATTCAGATGCAAAATCCCAAATGCAATGTCCTAGTAAAAAAATCGCTAATGTTCATTGCATGCAAGAAAACCATTACAGCCTATCACCTACATGGATGCCCACATGAAAATTTATTTGAACTAGGTGAAATCATGTGAAATACCCATATAAACAATTTGGTTTTTTTTTTTTTAATTTCACTTTGAGTGAGTTGCAAATTCCAATGTAAACACTGGAAAATAGACATTAATCTCTCATTTAACATATGATTTGTCTTGTTATTAATCTCTTTCTTCTTTTCTATTCCCCCACATGCCAGCTATCTCCATATAATGTTTGAAATGTTGAAAACAAAACTTTCATGGATAGCTGACCAAAAAAAAAAAACTTTCATGGATAGTCAATAGCAATAGCCCCCCATAGCTAGCTAGCTAGCTGTATTTTTCATACTTTTCAATGTTAAAAAGCAAAGCTAAAAGATTTAACCCCAAGTTTTCAAACTGAGTTGGATGATTCCTTCCTATTAACCAATCTTTCATTGAGTAAATCTTGGAAGAAAAGTTGAGTTAAAGCCTTAAATGTACAAAAATAAGCATGGGAACCTCTTAATGTCTCGATTGGAAATGTTCATGAACGAAAAATTAATGGAAAAGATAGATACTACTATCATCAAATTTTTTACCTCAGTGGCTGAGATATAGCCGTTTTGATCCTTGTCAAAAACTTTGAAAGCCTCTTTAAGCTCCTCCTCTGCATCAGTTTCCTGGTTTTCGACACAAACGAGTTAATCCAGTTCAGTTCTTTGTTAAATTGTCACTCCATTTCTAGAGTTTTTCCAGCTGCAGTTGTCGTATCAAAACAGAATCGAAAACAGTTAATGTTTAGGTTAACAAGTTTGTTTACCTTCATTTTCTTGGCCATCAAGTTCAAGAACTCTGTAAACTCAATAGTTCCATTTCCGTCGGAATCAACTTCATTTATCATGTCCTGGAGCTCTTCTTCAGAGGGATTTTGATCGAGGGACCGAATCACCGTAGCCAGTTCTTCCACAGTAATGCAACCTGATAACAAAACATGCAAACATCATTAACATAAAGGAGCTACTCGTACTAGAATTATGCTACACTTTTAAGCATAGAATTATGAGAGTGAAGAGAGAAAACCCACCATCCCCATCTTTGTCAAAGAGACAGAAGGCTTCTTTGAACTCAACAATCTGTTCTTGAGTCAGCACGTCTCCCATGATTGTTTGGTTGCCTGGAAAAACCTGAAGAAAGTTTGGTAGTGTAAGAGAGACAGATAGACGGTGAGAGAGAGACACACACACCAAGAGGAAGAGAGAGTATGCGTGTATGTTGAGTATAGCTCAAGCTTAGCTGGGTATATGTAGAATTCCAATGTGGGGAAGTTGAGGGAAAATTTCTTGGTGAAAGATTTTAATTAAAATTAAAAAAGGAATTTATTAAATTAATCAAAGTCAAATCAAGCTTATGACCTAAGTTGGTTGTTACAGTACTTACTTGCTCTTCAGTTTTCTCTCTCTCCCCGCTCTGCAGTCGTCTAATCTAAGATTAACCTACCTTGTGTTTATAGATTACTAGTGAATAAGTTATGGGAAATTAAAATGTAAAGACAGCTGTAAGGGTTCGAAGTTTAGGAGACAAAACTAGAAAAGCATTCAAAGTAAAAAGACAGGAGAGAAGTATGGGGCTATGGGGAGATGTGAACACTGAAGCTGAACTCCCTGTTTGGTTCCAAAAATATTTTTCAACCCCATAGAGCACGCTGCGTTGCTTGCACGAGCCGATCCAGACCCAGAGCTGTTTCAAAGCATTTTACTCTGTTTCTTTCCTTCATCATGTTAAAAAAAAAAGTTCAATTCAACACGCTCGAATCACACGTGTTGTGTACCTTTCTCGATCTTTTGGTCAGGGTGAAGAATCAAACAGGATTACTGGTTCAATATTAAAACTTCTACTACTTGGCATTTAAGTTTGGGGTTTTGGTGATTTGTATGAGTTGAATTTTAAGTAGGGATCTCTAAAGCGGAAAAGGGACAACCCAATAAGTCAATAAATAAAGAGGAGGGAACCATAAATGTGCATGGCTGGCCACGCGGTTTTGTTTTCTGTATTATACTAGTATACTTTACCTTGGCCTTTGAGTACGGTTGTACTCTTTGAAATTTGTGGCAAAGTTGAGAAATGAGAATCTAGATTGCGAATAAAATAGTCTACTTGGCCAAGGAGTCGACTCGGAATTAACACGTAAAAAGTAAGTAGAAAGAGACGGGGCCAGGGAGCGACGGAGTCATGGTCGACAGTTTAGACTTTGATTCAACCTTCAAAAGCCCCATGCTGGAAATCTATAACTTGGACTTGACTTTGTGGAAATTCGGGATTATTTTTTCGTTTTCTTCTGCTTCTGCATACGGTTTTCTGAGTTAGGACTGAGTCGGTTTCCACCAGGTAATCGTCACTCCTCAGGGGCCTCTTAGCCTTGAATTGAGTCCTTTTTTATTATTTTTAATTCAAAATTAATTTCTTAATTAATTACTTGACCAAAAAAAATCTCTTAATTAATCTCTTTTTTAAGTCAGTGTTAGTCTATGAAGTCTTTTAATAATAATTTTTTTATTCATAATATTCCAATTTAAAACCTTTTTTAAATAAAATAACTATCAAATCACTTAAATTAATCAATTAAATCATTTGAATTAATCAATTATTGATCTTCAATTGTGCGCTTTGATTCAATGGTCTTGGTCTTTCACAATTTGAAAACCCATTTTCATTGCCCAGTTGAAATTTTGATTTAATCAGACTTTCAGAGTATTGTTCAGGTCTCTGGCCTGTTTGAGGGGGACGATTTCTAGAGGCCCTGGCCAACTCACCCAAAGTCCAAAATCCACAGTCAAGCCTTTTTATCATTTTGCGGTCGGCAAATGGCTGCTTGAGCCAGTTGATGATGCATGTCCTTGACTTCGTAGGTAATATAACCCCGAAAGAGATGAATCGTCCGCTGAACAGAGAAACTTTGCGGGTTGTAACTATTTGTGAAACCAGTGAATTAATATAATTCTTCGAAGGAACATGTAATGCGGAATCCAGCATTATTCACAAGAATGTTCCATTGTTATTTTCCATTACATAATTTGCTCTGCGATGGGTCAATTGTGCAAGAGAAATCAGATCAGACAATGATCCTCAATCAATGTCTTGGCCCCTTTCCTCAGAAGATATCTGTTCATTAGGATACAGAAAGGAAAATAAGACGATAGTCCTTGAAACAAAAACAGTTAAATTTTTACAAACGACAAATTGCTACTAGTACATTTTTTCAGTGCAAAATATGCTACTCTACCAAGGAAAAAGGATAGCTGCAGAGTGCAGAGTGCAGAGGGTAACGCTTCCAAGTTTCTCCTAATTGGATATCTCGCATGGCTAGTTACATAATGTTGGAAAGGTAAGAGAAGCAGATAACCAGTCACATAAAGCACAAGTATTTGATTACTTTTTCTATTCTCTCAATTCATAGAGGCTGGCCCTTTGGAACAATTTGATCTTTGATCCACATATAAATGGGAACCAGCACAAAGTAAACAGCTGCTATTGCCCCAAGAATGAACCGCAAAAAGAACACAAAAGGATTAACGGGTTTCTTGACATCCTCTGCCTTTGGACCAAGCTGCAACAAGAATAATACCCTGTTAGTATAACAGAAGGAACAGGAACAAAACCTAGAAAAGTTGAAGTTCATAAAATGTTTTGAACATTTCTGTTAAATGTCTACCAATTCTCTCCCTTATCGGTAAGGAAGACGCAAAACTCTTGAATCTGAGAGCAGGGAGATGAAAAGTGCAGACAGGTGAAAAAAACAAACTAGATATATTAAATTTTGAAGATGAAAATGCGGTAATTTTTTGAGGAAAAAAGGGAAAGACCAAAAGGTTAAGGAAGTTCAGAAGTACAAGCATAGACTATAGTAACTTCCTTTAACTTGATTCTTCCCTCCTCCAAAACCTTCAATGCATATATGTTATTGGCACCAATTTGAAATAAAATGTCAAAAACAGATTGTCATACTCTGTTAAGATTTGCTAAGATGGATTCCTAGAAAACCTCAAAGCAAGGAGCTAGAAATCCAAGTTGATCTTGAATATCCGGACAGACAAGTTACAAGATTTCAGGATAGGCATATCACACAGGAACCTCTAGTCCAATAACTTTTACACTGATAGTGTGAATGATGCAAGGTCTTAAGCCAAAATGGAGATGAACTTTTACAAATGGTTGAATCCAATTGTTCAACAACCATATGAAAGGTATTCTACATCATTTATCAGTTAATCACCAGTATTAAGGAAAAAATTTTCCATATGAAACAACAGTATTAAATAGATTATGCGTATAATTAGTTTGAGGAAATTGTGAACAAGCACAGGAGTTGAATACAGGACTTGCACATATTGATCTGGTTCTATGATGTTAACTTAATGAAAGCACACATATCTAGATATGCAAACAATCAAAAGATGGAAGGTATGCTACCTTTAGTGGAGAGTCTCCCGACAAGGGCTTCACTCCAGTCACAGAGCAACCCATGATCAAGCCGTGTCTTCTGACACCACGGTACCATTTTGGACCAATCCTTTTAAGTTTCACATCTTTAAAACCAGCCTTTTTGAACCATTCTATATACTCTTCCTCTTTTGGAAAAAGCATCCACATATCTGCAAAAAAGCGAGACAACCAGAATGTTGGATAAACAGGACCTATCACACAGGCTTTCCCTCCTATTTTTAGTACCCTGTAAGCTTCCTTGATGCCGTGCTGTGGGTCTGGCCAGTACTCAATACTGGGGAAGACAAACATAAAAGGAAATATAATATCAGGACAAGCATTACAAAGAAATTAGATAGTATATATCCACCATGGATATAGAGAAATGTATATTGAAAATCTAGAAACCCGATTTAACAATTCCCTAGATAATCCTTATAGACAAGACATGAAAATAATTTTGCATAGCTGCCAAAAAAAAATCATTGCAAATTTTTGTATAAGAAAAGGTAAATGGACAGATTACCTCCCGGCAGACACATATCGGTCTGCATAATCAGTAGGAAATGGAAGGTCCTCGGCATCACCTTCAATTATCTTGCATTCCTTCAAAGGTTCCTTCTGCCTGGCCTTGGCAAGCTGGTGAGGTGACTGATCAAGAATTGTGACATTCTTCGCATCCACATGCTTCACTATACCAAGAGTAGTAAACCCCGTCCCACCCCCAACATCTACTACTATCATATTCCTAGCATAGAGATCAGCAGGCTCAAGCGCCTCATCGCGCATATCCTCTGTCCAGTGACCAGGGTTTATGATATGATCATACAATATTGATAGGAACCTATAAAACCAAAAAGCTTCTTTCTTGTGTTGTATGAACCTAGGCTGAGAAGCAGGCCTTGAGGATGATATACTGCATCTGGGTGCCAATACTCTACTCCTTTGGTTCTTGCTATAAGATAGTAAACCCTTCTGGGGCAAGCACCTAAAATGGAAATTTGACCCTACAAACCCTAATCCTGTTGGGGCTGCTCCACTAATTAGCTTAAGATTTTCAGCTCCACTAAGCATTGAAGAAGCCATGAAAGGATGCCCTTGCGAAAACCCAGAAACACCAAAGCCAAAATATCTGCTATCCTCACTGCAGTAAAAGTTCAGCAAAAGGAAACTCAACGAAATATCATCTAAACAGAAGCAGCATTGTATAGCGACACAAGAAAAAAATTGCTTACAGATGTGAGGGAGGCAGGAGGCTTGGAGATGGTGACTTAGAGAAATGAAATGCCACAAAGAAAGAAGGATTAAGAGCTTCCCGTCTCAGTATTGAATTGCAACCACACGTTACGGTGGTTGTGGTACACCGATTGCTGACTACTCAAACGAATAGAGGCACCGGGGCCTCACATGAAACGACAACCTGCTTGGCCTTTATTTTTGTCTTCGTCCTCCTCCTCGCCCGTTGATCGAAAACGTACCGTTTCAAGGGTCAATTTGTATTTGGAGCTCATCTCATTTATACCTAAGCCTATCTGGCCATTTACATTACCATCAGTCACTTTGCAAGGAAGACGAAATGCGATTATCTAATTTTAATTGTTTCTTTCCTTTATGAAGATAAAATTGTCGAGGCTTAATGTGCAAAGTAGCTCTCAAATTTGTATAAAATTATTGTTTTGACCATTTAATTTTTATTTTGAAATTTTTTACTCTCGAACTTTTGTTTTGTATATAATATAACTCTTAATGTTGATCTGACCTAATCACATATTAACACATAAAATTTTCTTTTTAAAATTTTCTTAATGGATACATTATGCACAAAATAAAAATTCAAGGATCAAAACGAAAATTTTATATAAATTCGAAGATTATTTTGTGTGTTAAGCCAAATTGTTAACAGCATACTGTAAAAGACTCTCAATTCAATTGTAAATCCTGCATTAATTGTTATCCCCCTTAGCAGCTAGCTAAATCCAAGTGGCAGAAAGAAATCGTTTGCTGTTTAAGAAGCCCATCTCACGTGTAAATATTCTGATCCATCGGATTCAAATCTTTAAACTTCTCTTTAATTCAGACTTCAGCTACACTATGAATCTAGTGAATACTAGTATTGAGGGGATTGATGCGGAAATCTGAGGGCAATAAGGCCAAAAGCATTCTGCAATTCAGCAATTTCATATAATGGAAGGCGTATGAGAGATATATTATTCTTATAATTGTTGTTTCCTCTTCTCCACGAAGAACAATGGCTACTTATTATATATGAAATTTGTAAATTAGAATATGTAAAAAACTGTGAGATTTATTCTTCAGACATCTCAGACGGCTTCTTGACCTCTCGCAGCTGCACGGAGTTTTCAAAACAGTGGTAAAAGCCATAGTGAGGGAACCGCTCATACCAGGTCTCTTGCGCCACGTGTGTGTCCCAGTGCTCCCCACTGCTACTCTTCCCATATTTGTGAACCCATCCAGAGCCAGTGTGGCGCTCACCCCAAGTGCGGTTCCAGCGATCTCCACGTTTCCCTTGCCACCATGTTTCTCCTTGCTTCACACCATGGCCATTAGGGTCGAAGTGTTCATCCCATTTGTCACCCCATTTCGACCACCCATCTCCTTCGCAACGCTCTGCCCATTTGTCTGTGTATTTCACGCTGCCACCATATCCATCATATTGTTCACCCCACCTGCAAAGAGTTGCAAAAATATGTGATCAAGCATGTAAAATCAAATTGGAAGAATAGCATCTCCATAGATGAGATCTCAAATGAAATCTTATATGAAGTGGCAGTTTCTTCAAACGTTTTGTTGAGCTGAACGAATGATAAGATCAAAAACATTGCTACAAGACTGTGTTCTTTTCTTGGCCTGTCAGGACCGAGTTCAATAGGCTGACAAGAAGGATCCAAAAGTAACCCTAAATGTCAATAAGTCTTTCCAATGCTTTGATAAAATCACAAACATTGTGAGAAAAGGATTTAAGCATTTCAATAGTTGTGGAGGACTTGACTGGGAACAATATCTACTTAGATAAACAAACCAAAGAAATGCTCAGCTAAGAAATTATTACCAGTGTAGGATTGACACCATAACCAAACTTCACTTGACTATAGAAACAGTTGCTAGATTATATCCAAACTGGATATGAAGTTTAGTACCTTTCATGCCAAACATGAGCATGACCAGCCTCAAGGGGTGTGTTTGGGTCAATGCTGCACCACTTGTCAGCCCATTTTTCTGATTTTCCGGATGCATCATAATGCTCCCACCATTTTTCTTGCCATTCTTCACCCTTTGCATTCTTTCCCCATTTATCAGCAGTTTTTTCAAGATGTACAAGCCCGCCACTCTGCACCAGCGAAGACTTTCAGCTTTTTTCCGTTTAACAAGTTTGGTTCAAACAAGATTCTCATAAAAAAAAAGATAGAATATGAACTGCTTTCAAAGAAAACCTAAAACTTAGTAATGGTACAATAGGTAAGACAAAGAGGGCATAGGAAAACTGTAATTATATGAAAGTACATCATACGTGCTCAATATATGCAATTTTCTAACCTGCAACATTGATTCTCTCCAGTATTCACTCCAAACATTCCCAAATGCATCACGTCCTGATTTCTCAGAACCAAGTTCCTTGTAATCAAACTCATCAGAAGCCTCCCAGAACTTTTCTTGCCACTCAACAGCTTGGTCAGCACTGACACCCCTGATCATTGTCCACCTGCAAATCACCCCATCAGGTCTTTGCTCAATTCCTGTTTCCTTCCACCATCTGGTTCCATTGACATGGACTCCTTGAGATGATAATTCTTTGGCCATATTAAGAGCATCAGCTGCTTCTGCCGCATGAGCAGAAAATTCAACTTCAATGTCATGTTCCTCTTTTAAAGAAGTCTCCTCTATTGCAATCTCAGATACTTTTGTTTTATCAACCTCTATTAGTGATTGAAAAGGTGGAAGATTGCGGGTGGTCTCATAAGTTTTACTCTCAAAAGGGATAGAGAGGAAACTAAGAGACCGATCTTTCTCCAAAACCGGATTGCTTGAAATTGGATACTCTGAAGATTTTCTAGCAGTCTGCAAACTATCCATATCATCTGAAATCTGATCGGTACCTTGAGGAGGTGTCCAGGACCAAAAATCTGGACCAGGAGTCCCATTTCCAGAACTTCTCAATGGAGTAACAAAAAGACTCCCACTCTGCTTTCCTGTTGAAATTAAGATTTATTAAATATGACAATATTGCCATGTGAAATTTAACCCAAAAAATAATAAGAAATGAACTACAACATGACCTCTGACTACTATTCCTCTTTTCGGTTCTGGTAAGACATCAGTATCTAATTGCCAGAAATCAGAATAAATTAGCAGACATCTTATATCAAGTACTAGCAATTTTAAAGCGAGTTAACTAAAATCCGCTTTTAAATTGGCAACTATACTATGTATGTCTAATTTCTAAATGTTGCTTTTAAATGAAAAAGGTATTTTCTACATTCTCGAATAAGTAAGCTCTACCCTTCTTTCCTTTTCCTAGTTCAACAAAGTTAATGTCTATCATTTAGTTATCAAAAAAGATTAAAAAGAACAGCGTCTCAGATTCTTTACTTAGCTTCCAAGAAATGTCACTCCCTTCTCATTCCCAAAACCAAGAAAACGAAACATTAATTTCAAAATCAAATGATTTAGGAACAGACAAAAATCAACAGTTTACTTAAACTATTTTACAATCAGTAACGTAAAGGTTTTAGTTCTTTCTAGTTTCTACAGAGGAAAAAAAGAAAGGTTTTAGTTTTTACCGTCGTCTTGAGCTCTGATTGTACTGCCATTGCTGTTCTTGGAATCCTCCTTTCCAGAAGAAGAAGAGTTCTTGAGAATGGAGCGAGCCGCTGCAATGGCCGCCGCGGCACGATCAACTACTTGCATTCGCTGTATCCGATCCCTTTCTTCACTCGAAACTTCCAGAATCTTCTGGAACTCCTCGCTCTTCTTTGCGATAATCTTTTTATTCTCACCATTACCGCCAACGCTATCATCGCCGACGTTAGCCAAATTATTGGCGAGTTTTTGGAACTCGGTGTCTTTCCTTTCCCTGTCCACCGCTTTCTTCCACATATCGAGGTACGAGCCCCCGCCATCAGCGACTCTAACAACCGTCAGGTTCGTCCTGCTTCTTGCTCTTCCTCTTTGATTAACCCTTTTTGGCGCGGAAATGAGCGCGTGTTTACGTTGGTCGGGAGGTAGGGGAGCGGAGGCGCGTGGGGTGGCCCGTGAGAGGGAAGCCATTTTGGTGGGTGGTGGGGGTGGGGGGGAGGGGAGGAGATATTATGAAGAGTGAAGTGAATTATGAGAGTGAGAGACCGGAGATATAGACGTTGAGACTCTCTTCTGGAACCTCTTCGAAGTTAGCGCTTGATTCCTCGTGATTTACTCTCTCTCCCTTCTTTTCCGGATTTCTTTTCTTTTTATTCTTACTAGCCAAGTACTTATTTCGTGGCACTGAAGGAAAGTTCAGATGCGCTCTGGCTGTGGTCGGTTTAGTTTTAACGGATTTACCTGTTTTTTAAAAAGGATATCAATCGGTGATTTTGACACGTGGCAGTTTTTGGATTGACACGTGTTTCCTTGCCACGAGTAATAATAATAATAATACTAAAGTGGTGCCCTGCGCTAACGCTGCAGGATGCTTTCAATTTATTTTATTTTATTTTTATTTTATAATTTAGACACAAAATTTCATATGTTATATGGTTGTTACAATAGCTTAAATGCTAATGGTTAAATGCTAATGGAAAGAAAAAACCAACACAAAACGATAATGAACGAAATAGAAAAAGGAAGAATGGCATCGAAGACATGTATATCGACATATATTGACAAATAGCATTCCAAGCACAAATGAGGTGATCAGGACCCAATCACTTTCGTTAATTGATTTGAAAAGTTACAAATAAGGTGTCATCTTGTTTGACTTTCCTAAAACCACCATTTTAATGCAATAACTCAAATAGATAAGTAAGAATGATCAATAAAGAATGCAAGAGAAATGAGTGCTTCAAAAAAAAAATTTAACAACCACTATTAGGAGTGAAGACTAATAAGAGACCATGAACATATCAAATACTTAAACTTGCAAATAAACAAACAAACAAAAAATCCATAAGCCAGAAAGAAATGTGTAGTAACATAGATTTAGATAATTCTACGAATTTAATACCTCAAGGCAATGAATGACAATTGTAAAATGGAAAAAAAAAATATACATATATATATATATATATGTATGTAAGTTCCAAGGTGCAAGAGTTTTTATTAAAACTTACATAAAAGGTAAAAGACTCAACAGAGTTTATAGCTTATTTTTAACTTAAAAGCAGTAGTCTAGTTAGATATATCATTCAATTTCCTTTTTAAAATAGTAAAAAACATGTTGCAAGGTAGTCTTTAAAATAGCATAAAACAGCAATACTGTATAACAAACACCAACAACTCTATCAAATTATGAACAATGTCAAGAGAGCAATAACTTTAGCTTTCTTAGAAATCTTTTTTTTTTTTTGGTTGAAAAGGATGAGATATCATTGCATTGAAAGGAGAAAAAAAATACATACAGGTCAGACTATCATATAGTGTCTGGGAAGAGCTTTCTTAGAAATATGCATAGTAGAATCTAGCACCATCAATTCGTGTTAAGTGAAAAAGCAAATATGTTTTGCCAAAGATTTGGTACTATACATTAATTCATTGTTTGTGATAAGGGTAAACTTACATTTTTTGCAGCTTTGTAGGCTTTAGAATGTCCAAGTTTGTGTATATCTTTGTAGCAGAACATATGACTAAATATTTTCTTCTATTGAGTTAAATAAGGCATTAAATTAAAGTACATGGAACAAAGTAGGAAAAGAGGTAAACATATTAAAGCATATGTCATTAGTGAAAACAATTGTTTGGGTGGGACAAATAGAATATGCAAACCTTCATAACTTCTAACGATTATTCATGCAAAGATTAATATTGGGTTGGGATGCATGCGGGCCATCTTAGTACCATCCAATTGATTGAAATGATTCTCCAAGACAGTTACTCTTATTTGATCCCCATTGCATAGTGACGACAAATTAGAATGTGGGTTATTGAGCTTTTTAAATTTGTGATGTGTAGTCTTACCTCTATTTTCTTGTAATCACATCTCTCTGTCCTGTTGTGTTTGGTCAGTTAGACTATAACAATTGGTCCAATAGATAGCAGAATTCCAATTGCAAGGAAAGAGTAAGGTGCAATTGCAAGCATGTGAGCATTAATTCAAAATATTAAAGGAAATGGTTAATGTAAAATAAAAAAACAATCGCACAGAACATAAAACAAACACCTAGCAGGCAAAGTGGGAACTTTGACCCTTCCTTTCCATTGGCAAAAGACAAGGTATAGATTCACAACTTACAGGCAAAAATAAAAATCAATACTCTTTCCATCCCCTATGAAACCGAAAGAATTACATGAAAAAATAACAATTGCCACATAAAGTGAATGTAAAAGAGACAAATAGAGGAACAAAGGTTGTGATAAAAGAGACCTTGATTGTACAAATATAGGATAGGAATTCAAAAGTGACTGTTACTACTAACAAATTACAAAAGGTGTCAAAAATTATTGAGGATTTATGGAACAATATGCTCCAGCAACAAAAAAAAAGAAGACCATTTATCACCTTCTACAAAAGAACAAAGATGGTCGCAAGAGGTTCACAAAGTTAAAGACCAAACAAACATACCTAGTGTCTTCATCGACGATGTGGCATTGAAAGGACTCAATCTTGAAGATACCGCCTGGTTTTGCATCTCGAGGAGGTGTTCGCTGTAGTGACCCATAGATATCGGTAAACCCTTATTTAAACAAAAAAAAAACTCAATTAATGTAAGAGAAATGGAGATGAGGAGAAATAGATCACAACGGAAAAAGGGAGATAAAGCATAGATAGAAACAATGAGACCAAAAAAAAAAGACCGATCATTGGTACCTGGAAGAGCAACGGAAGAAAAGAAAGAGGAAAGATATGAAGAGATCTCAAATAAAATGAATGTAATAAACACAAATGGGTAATATGTAAAAACACTATTGTCGGTTGATTATTGATTGTCCTAAAAAATCTTTTAATTTCTTTTTATCAAAAACTATTAAAATATCATCAATCCTATCAATCCTAATTCTTTAAAGTTCTCAAATGTAAGAAATATAGAACGTCATGTGTCAATTTGTGAGATCATCAGGGGATAGAATTAACATATTGTATAGATAATTAGTAAATTTAGCCAGTGCTAACGTTACGGAATTATGTAAAATTAAAATATATTAAATATATACTTTAAAAAATATATTACATTTTTTGTTTGTTAAAGTATATATGGAAAAGTTAAATTAGACCTGTACTAATGTCATAGATTATATAGATATTATAATTCTATGTTAAACTATAATAAATCCTTTATATTTATTAAAATATACATATTTTTAATAATATTACCCCGCACTATATCGTCACATGTTATTTATGTAAAATAATAGTTATACTTAATACTATATATATACATATATATTTGAAAGGAATATGTATAGGTAGATAATATAATAATGAATTTTATAAGCATTAATATCTTTCAAAAGGACCTACTTATTTATATATATATATATAAATTATTATAGACATTATTAAAAATAATGAGATGCATTAGGATTTTGATAATTGAGATGAAGAATTTTTAGAATAAGGAAAAAATAAAATTCAAATTAATCTAACTCAATTTTTTAAAAAGAAACATAAATGAAAGAGTAAATTATTTATTTAATACATAAATTAAAAATTTTTAAAAATATAATATATAAAAAAATCAATACTTAAAAAACATCAATCTTCATTTGACTTTTTTTTATGTAATTGTTTATAAATATACAAATTATTATGGAGATTATAAAAAATAAAGTTGTATTAAGATTTTAATGTTGGAGATGGAGAATTTTTGGGATAAGAAAAAAATAAAATTCAAATTAATCTAGCTTAATTTTTTAAAAAAGAAATATAAATATAAAAGTAAATTTGATGTTTAGGAAAAAATAAATAAATAACAAGGATATTTTATTTAAGGGTGCATAATTAATGAATCAAAGGTTATTTTAGAAATTTTATACATTTTAAAGAAATGATCAAAAAAACTTTTAAATTAAAACCATATGAAAATTTAAAAGATTTGTTTAGGATTTTCATATGGGGTTATATATATATATTTATTTATATAGAATATAGATAATGATAATTTATTTATATAAGAAAAAAAGAAGGTAATCCACTAATCCCCTCCCCACCTATGGAGATGCCTGATGAGACGCCTTATATGAGTTGCTGTTTTTGTTTGCTCTCATTAATATTTTTAGGTTGTTAGGGCTCTGTTTGTATAGTGCTTTGACTCAGATATTTGATATGATGTATCAACATTTTATTGATTTCAATAGAATGATGTATTGCACTATTGCTTTTGATCAAAAAACAAAAAAGAAAAATAAAGAAGAAGGTAATCTTATATGCGTTGGGCCTCGGTTGAATCCCAAAGAGTTATACCAATTTCCACGGTCACTTGCCCCGAGCCTAATGTGCGAAATCGGGCCAATGAAGCCCAAACTTTACTCTACTACATTCCATGGAAATCCATTTTTGTGATGATACGGAAATGGAGTTCATTTTATTGCTGCAAGTTCAAGAAACAGTGACTACGTACTAATATATTACAACAAGTTTTACTTCCCGGCTAGCTGGCTAGAAAACAAAAGGTGGACCCCTAGTGGGCGGAATATCAGGAGGTGCAGACGGTGGGGGAACATAATCCGGCGGTGTTGATGGCGGTGGAACGAGATCAGGCGGTAAGGGAGGGTCTACTTCGGGTGGCGGTGGCCTACCAGGTGGTGGGATAGGAATTTCAGGACCGGTTGGTGGGGGTCCCAGCGGGGGCTTCGGAAAATCGGGGCCAGGGTCAGGCACTGGACTACCGAGTGGCGGAGGGTCACTGGTGGTGAATTCCAGTGGATTGTCAGAAGGGTCCACTTCCGGTGTCAAGGGAATCCTAGGGACCTCCGGGGGAAATGAAGGAGGGCTATAGTTTGGAGGCCCTGAAGGGATTTCCCCTGGGGTCCCGAATGGAACCTCGGGTGGGAAGTCACTCTGGTTTTTCTTGCTTTTAGCTAATAACCCCCATGGCGACAGTTTTATCAGAGTTGCCGCAGCTACCGCATTATTAGAATTTGTGGTTCTTTGTGAAACAGTAGGAAATTTAGCTCTGCTTGATTTGAATGAATAAAATGGAAGGGACAGTTTCATAAGATTGGCAGCGGTGGACATGTTTGGCTTGAAAAAGAAGAGGAAAAATCCTGAGAAATTTTTTGAGAAATGCCTTTATCATCTTCATGAGCTGAAAGATAAACGAAATTTGACATGTGTAAATACGTGGCAGTGCCTTGACACGTGCATTTCATGCAACGCAAACGCAACAATGGCTAGGGGATATGGCTTTGTCGACGAGGACCGACCCAGTCCAAAGTTTCCAAGTTCCAAGCCCAATGCACAGTATTGGTCTCATGGAGGAAAGGGAAATAAAAAACTTTGCATAATGCATAATATAATGACTGGGTTTTTTTTTTTTGTCCGAAAGAAGAGTTTCACTTCATTAATCACGCAAGCAGGGCTATTACAAATTAACGTCTGGGGTACCGACCCCCATATTACAAATATCATTAATACTAACAGAGTTCCTTCTATAACAGACTCTAGGAAAAGAGATTCTCATTCTATCAGCCCATAAGAGCATTCAAAATACAAGCAGGAGGAACACAAAAAGTAGTAAACGAATCCTCCATGACAGTGCTTTCTTTCGCTAGTAGGTCAGCACAAAAGTTCCCTTCCCTAAGCGTATGTTGTAACATTCTAATATTCAATTGGTCCATAAGGTACCTGCAATCATCCAAAAGAGTAATAAGTTCATGTTTTGATTCAAAGCAATTATGAATAAGTTCAATGGCAACTTTACAATCAGTTTCAACAATAATATTGTCGAAATTTTTTTCCATAGCTAACTTAAGGCCATCTCGGATTGCCCATAGTTTAGCACACAGGCTTGTAGCTCGTCCTATATTCCTCTGGAAGCCTAGAACAAAGTTGCCTGTTTCATCTCTGAAAAGACCTGCTCCTCCGGCAGATCCTGGGTTTGTTTGGGTTGAGCCGTCAGTGTTAAGTTTTAGCCAACTATTGGGTGGGGGAGTCCATCTAACATCCAAAGTTCCCACATTGGTTTTCTTGTTCTCTCTTGGGATAGTAGCAAAGAATTCTGCTGCTTGCTCTTTAATGTTCCTGACTATGTAGCTCACAGGTTTCTGTTGTTTGCCAAAGACGATATCATTTCTATTAATCCAAATGTTCCATAAAGTAATGGGGAACATGACTCTCCAAGGAATGCTGAGGGAAGAAGGCTGATTGTTGGAACAGTTGACTCTAAGCCATTCCTCAAAGCCAAATTGAAAAGAACCGCTAATGTTTGGATCAGGGTGAAGAGCTCTCCAAACTTGAATAGCAAACCTACATTTTCTAAACAAATGATCAGTGGTCTCTTCTTCAACTCCACAGAGTGGACAGTGGCTGATCTCAGTTATGCCTCATTGCACAAGAAGATCTCTGGTGGTAATTTTCTGCCGGGATAGCAGCCACAGGAAGTTTCTAATATTTGGTCTGGTTGGGCATTTCCATAACCAATCTTTTTTCTTGCTGTCCTGCTTTTGAAGGCCCTTAGCAATCCTATAAGCATCCCTTATGCTAAACTCACCATCAGAACTGTAGTTCCAAGCTATCTCATCTCTCTTATGTTCAGTGGTTTGTATCGGGATAGCTTTTACACCTTCCTTGATGTATAGAGGAAGTTGGAAAGAGATTTTTGAGAACTCCCAGTTTCCCTGCTGATCCAAAAGATCTTTAACAGTAAAATTGTACTCTTCTCTAGATAAGGGTCCTATGATCAAAGATCTTAAGTTTCCATCCCTAATCCAATTGTCATTCCATAATTCTATACTCCTGCCACTCTTGACTATCCATCTTAAGCCTTTCTCTATGGTGTCTTTACTCATTGAAATTCCCTTCCAAAGAGGTGAAGGGTGAGAGGGTTCCTTTCTCGGGTCAATATACCTGCTCTTCAACACCTTAACCCAGAGTTCTCCATTGTTATTGATGATTTTCCAAGCAAGTTTAGCCATGAAAGCCAAGTTTAAGTGCTTTGCCGAATTAATTCCCAGTCCTCCAAACTCTTTTGGTTTCGTGACTTCCTCCCAATTGACCAAATGATTTTTTCTCCTATTACTAGTACTGCCCCAGATAATGACTGGGTTTGGAACTTTATAAAAAGCAACTTCAGCTTATGCAGAGCGTGATAAACAAATAAAGAAGGCTATATTTAACTGAGGTTTCTTGATTAAAGCTATATATAACTGGAAATTTGGAATTAACTATTAGTATATGGGAAAAAAACTATATAAAATGTATAAAATGGCTTTCTCTTGTTAAAACTTTGTTAGGGATGCTAGTTATTTGATTGCATGGTTAATCAATGATTTAATGTCTAAATTGGTTCCTGAACTATATAAAAAAGGATAGATTAGTTCCTCAACTTTTATTTGAGACAGATTAGTCCCTGAACTTTTATTTTGAGACAGATTGATCCTTAAACTTTTTATTTTGTGATAGATTGATCATTGAACTTGACAGATTGGAACAGATTGGTCATTGAATTTTTAGTTTGAGACAGATTGATTTCTGAGTTTTCTTTAGATTTTTTCTTATTCAGGGCCTATTTGTCTCAAAATAAAAGTTTAGGGATTAATTTGTCTCAAATAAAAGTTGAGGGAGACCAATTTATCCATTTTAATATAGTTCAGAGACCAATTTAGACATTAAACCATTAATCAATGGCCAGCAAACTTCAGAATAGTCAAAAATGAAGTTTAATTCCACATTTTGGATGAGATGTAAGTGGTCTAGTTATAATCAAGTAAGGGATTTTAACTAAATTATTGTCGTGAAACTAATTTTTTTAATCGGAAATAATTAAGAAAGTGAAAGTTATTTAAACAAATGTGCTTCAGGAGAGCATCGGAAGATGATTTACATAGATTATTCTTATTCATGGGTACAAAACATATATATATAATAAAGTTAGTAGCACTACTTTTTATTTTTTAATAATAAACTAAAAAGTCCCTCCTCCCTTTTGTGTTGTGTTGGATTACATCAGTGTCATGGATTTAGACCAAAAGCACCCCATCCCTAGATTTCATTTGACAAGAAATTAACAAGATTTTAAAATACAATTTGACTAAGAAAAATAAAAGGCCTTACACAATAGTATAATACAAATATCTTAATATGAATTGGTTGAGAAAATTTAAAAACTACTAGAATAAGTTTAGGTAAGACTATTTAAAGCTTGATTCAACATTGTTTTATATATTTGCCGAAATGACTTTGCCTTAGTCAAGGGATAAAGACTTTAGCATTATTAACTTCATTTCAAGTCGTGAGACTTATTTTGGAATTGTTCAAGTGTTATTCCATTAAAAAAAAAGAAAAAAGAATTGTTCAAGTGTCTAATTCCTACCATCGAATTCTTTTTTGTTTTTGGCCAAATTCCTACCGTTGAATTTAGTTACCAAAATTTTACCCACCACCCAAAATGGAATTTTCCTTTTTATTTTTTGTTTAATTTGAGGAAGGCAGATGATAGGCTTTGCCACTAGTAGAACTTTAGGTTAAAGCCACGCGGGACGATACAAAATATGTGAAAGTGGCCACGTGGCCAACGGAAACCAACTTGGCAAAAGCCAAGTCGTAGTCTTCTGGAGAGGGGAAACAGTGAATGGCACGCGCTCCTAAATTTAAAAAAGAACCGCGTGTGTTATACGACACACGAGGACGGCGACTTGTGCTTTCGATCAACTTCCAAGTTCCATGTACAGGCACCGTGGCCCTACCGCCGCCTTTGTCACGCGCCATGCATTCAAATGTTTAAGACGCTCCAAAATGAGCCAAAAATATTCCCTCATCCTTTTGGGACTAAAAAGTTCTCCTTTCTAATCCTTTTATCATCATATAGTAATTTTATTTTGGGAAGTAAGACATGCTCTTCGACTTTTCTTCTAATGGATTTAATTTTTTTCCCCCAAAACTATTATATAAAAAAGAGGGAAAAGTTGTTCTAAGAAATAAATCAAATTGCCTTACATCAACTTGGAAAAATAATTAAATTTTTCTATCTTAAGATAATTTAAGATTAGTGAGAATAATAATTAACGTTACTGCTATTACACACATGCACACGCAAGTACATAAAAGAATAAATTTGTTCACAAGATACATGCACCAATTAACAGGGGCACATCCTTTTTCTAATTCCTTGAGATGCTTTCAAACAAAAATAATAATGTCTTCTTCTTTGTTTTGTCTTCCTCTTTCTTTCTTCCTCATTATTAACTTAAAAGGATCAAATAAATTCTCTTTGGGGTTCACTTTATTGACTACTATAACTGGCTTTATCATTGCTAATTTGACAAATTCAAAGAATCATGTTTAATTTATGTTCCTTGACTCAAGTTCTTTAAATCTTGACATCAACTGTTTGACATTGTCAGGTTCATGAATGTGGTCTAAAATCAACATTAATCCTGTCCTTTTTTGTTCCAAAAAAATCGATTTAAAACTATTAAACCATAATTATGATGCACAAATTAATAAATAGACCATATTAAACCAATCCAAATTTCAATTTAAAATGCAAAAGCAATGTAAATTTCATTCATGATTCAAAAGGCAATATCAAATCAAAGGGTACAGAAAAGAAAGGAATGAAATCCAATTTGATTAGGTGAAAAGTTTTCACTTTTTTAGATTTAAATTAATAATTATTCCAAAAATAATCCAAAAATCCAAAACTAGAGATAAAAAATTAAAAAAAAGGCAGCCTCAAGGCTCAACTCATGCCTGTGCTTGTGAAAAGTGAAAGTAGGAAACATCGCGTGGGATAAAACAGATGTAAAAGAACTTTGTTAGGAATTAATTATTTTCTTTAAAAAACAGAAAGAGACAAAAAAATGACACAAAAAATGAGATTAAAAAAAGGAGCAGCACCAGCTTGCCCTTTTTATGTTGGATTTCTTAATTTGTTCTCCGTATTCTACGAAGGCCCAAACACAGTACACAGATAGGAAGTTTAAAAGGGCAAAGAACTAGTATAAAGTATAAACCCAATTCTGTTTTTCTCGACTTCCAGCCTAGAAATCCCCACAGATCCATTTGTCTTTGCAAAAAGCCAAGGGGTACTCTGTTTTTCTTTTGTTTTCGAAGAGAGAAGTAATTGGTTGACTAAGTTTAACCCTTTTATGGGGTCCATGAAGATTTCTGGGACATCCTTCGTTGCCTCTCTGCTCTTATGTTTTTTCTGATATACAACAAGCTGAAAAGCTTCAACTTTTGGCCCTTCTTTTTTGTTTCTTCAAAGGCTGTTCTCTGTCCAAAACTAAAGCCTTTGGCGTTTTGGGGGTTGTTCTTTTTTGTTAGTTGTTTTGGATTGTATTGAATTGTATCAAAAGGGAGATGCAATCGGGTCGGTCACAATCCGTGGTGAGTCCGATTCCCCAGCGGGTTCAATCTTTTCAAGCAGCTGATACTAGAGGGAAGCATAGGATACAAGCTGAACTCAAACGGCTAGAACAGGAAGCTAGATTCTTAGAGGTTAGTAAAAAGATAAGTTTTTTTTTACTCTTTTTAAGTTGGGCTTTCCTTTTAGATACTGAACCGTTGGTTTTCTTTTTTGGAGTGTTTGATTTTGAATTGTTTTGGATTGGATTGATCATCAGACCGTGTTTATGAATTTGAAATGATAAATCTTGGTTTCAGTACGTTATTTATTGTAGACAGATAGAATTCAATTGCTTATTTGTTGTTTTTGTTCAAGTTAACTGAATTGGTCTCTTGTTTTGGAATTTCCAATTTGGATTTGGAGCGAATGCCAGACGGCCAGATGGAATTTAAACCCTTCTGGCTTCTGCTATCACTAGAAATTATTTTCACTTTTGTTTTTGCTAGACAGGCAGGGATACCCTGGATTCGTTTGTTTTGATTGGTCCGTGGGTATAAATCCAGAAAAATGGAAGATGGAAGTAGATAGTTTATATCACCTTCAATTCATAAGGTGGTCTCCTGGTTTGACAATAAAGTTATGCCTTTTGCTTTGGAAAGAAATATCTTTTCTTTGGTAGCCTTCTCTTCCCTTCCATCAATTGAACTTTCTCGTTTAGTTCAGTAGGGCCTTACTAGGAAGGTTTCAGACCAACTATTTAACTGCTTCTTCCTTTGCTGGAACTGCCATCTTTACTATTCTCAGCTATGAAGTGACTGTCACTAGCTTATCAAGAAGCTCTAATGTTATAAGGCATCGGACTGCAGATCCTATTGTAGAACTTTCATGTGCCTCTGCTGTTAAGACATGTATTCTTGACCATCTTTGGGTTGATTATGGATCTTATAGGTTATATCTCCTCGCTTTACAAATTGGAAGCCAACTTAGTTTGATAATCAAGTTAGAGTTACTTCCTCAATACTTCTATAAGAAATAAATGAGAAATTTTCGGTTGGAGCCGGGAGCTGAATGGTTTTGGCTGCAATAGAAGAATCAGTTTCTACTGTATGAGTCTTCCATACTGCAAAGAGGAAAATATTCATGCCACCATCAATTTTGAGGTCCTTCAGTTGATGTCTTATAGTTTACGATATATGCTTAAGATTAGCACATAAAACCTTAGTTTTGCTGACAGTTTCTTACCATTTGATCCTATACTGTGTCAGTGTTAAGAGTGCTTAGATTTTTATTTACCTTCCATAATGTTGTGTGTACACAGGAAGAGCTAGAGCAGATAGAAAGGATGGATCAGGCATCAGCTGCATGCAAGGAGTAAGTATGAGGAATACTTGGTATCACCATTTCATCTCTTAGCTTATATATAAGTTAAAGGCAAAGCTGATGTAAATTTGTTTTCTGACAGGATGGTGAGTAATGTGGAAATTAAGCCTGATCCACTGCTCCCCATGTAATCCATCTCTTCAACATCCCCTTTTTTTTTTAATTTTCATTTCCATCCTTGTGGTAATTCTCCCTAAAATTTTTCTTTATCAATGGCTGACAGAACAAATGGCCCCCTAAATCCCTTGTGGGATCGATGGTTTGAAGGCCCCCAAGATGCTAAAGGTTGCAAATGTTGGATACTGTGACGGTATTGCTGATTCGAAGAGTTGACTATATATTTGATTTTGAGAGGCTTCGACTCACAGAGTTGTTACAAATGTTAGAGACTTAGAGCAATAGGGTTATCTCAGATGTTTATGAGATATATCTCATTGTGTAGAAAATGACAATTTTACAGCAATTTTTTTTTTTAAATCCTATTTATAGCAACATTTTGGTCATTGTTAATTGTTAAATGAAAAGCTTCATTGTGCAGAAAATCTCAATTTCTTCATGCAAATTGAAATGTGAAGACAATCTACAAATTTTAATAGTAAAAAGCTCATACAGCAGATGGTACATAAAAGTTGAATCTCTTTCGGTAATCCAAATCCATAACATTGGAAGAATGAACTATCTTTGATTGACCATCACCTAATTAACTTGGTGCTTTCCCAGTAACATGCTGGGCGATCCACCCTAGACCATCATACAATCCGTCTCCATTTAATGCACAGCAGGCTTGGATGTGCCAATCATGATTTTTTATGCTGTGAAGTGAAAGGGCATCGGTGATCTCAGCCGGGGTCATTGCATCTTTTAGGTCCTGTTTATTTGCAAAGACAAGTATAACAGATTGCTGTAGATCCTCATGTCCAAGCAACCGAAAGAGCTCATCCTTCATGATGGTGATCCTGGCCCTATCAGTGCTGTCGATCACCACGATAACAGCATGAGTTCCACGATAGTATGTTGCCCATGATGTTCTTAGCCTTTCTTGTCCACCAAGATCCCAGACCTGAGGCAAATACAAATATTTAGGAGCCCAGCAGATCCATAAAATCTTAAAAGAACCATCACATTCACCCTCTTCATCACTTTCTCTACTCTCTTTCACTTTTTACTTTCTGAAGCAATACTCTCTTTCACCTTTGCTAAGCACACAATTCCATGAAAAGTTATTTAGCTATGTCTTATTATGTTTGCAGTCTCAAGTCTCAACTATTGTTTTGAGAAAAGAACACACATGAATCTCAATTATCAAAAGACTTGCTCGAACTTGTCCTTTACTCTTGCCATCAAGCTACATCATTTATAGTAATTTGCAAACTAAATAAGAGGAGAGAATAAATCAACTTGGAAAATTTAAATTACATAAAAACACCAAGAACAGAGTATGAACAGATTATCCCAATCAACATGGTAAGCAAAGGTAGTATTGCCAATTGATGATCTTTACTCTTTAGCATCTGTCCGTCTCTTTTAACTCAAGACACATAAAAGAAGCTATGAAGTAAAAGAAATTAATGTTATTTCATATAAGGCAAACGTATATTCTAATGAAACCACATATTCTCATTCAGAAAACTAAAGGACGGACTCAGGACGTAGGAGTATGTTTGAGGAACCAGCAGAAGCATATCTGTTCGCAAGCAAGCATTACCAAAGCTTATGATGTATCATCTATTTGCAGCAATACACATACATGAATGAATAAAAAAAGGTAAAACAAAAACATGACACATGACACATGACAATCATACACAACCATAGCCACAAACATCGCACTGACCAAAATACTAATCTATTTCTACAATGATGCATAGCTATATTACCAAATTTAGACACAGAACGGTACCTCCAGCAAAAAAAAAAAAACAATAAAAGCTTTTCATGTTCTTATAAGCCATTAGGAAGTTTACTTCAAACAAGATATCTCTATCCTCATCAGAGATCAGAGCTACCTTAGCTTAAGATTGAGCATCAACCAAGTCCCATAGCCAAGCCAATTTGCAAGTATCAAAAGACTCTTAACTTTCCTTAACAAATTCAGACCATTGAACAAAGGTCCTTGCAAGCAACTAATTGGCCCTTGAATTTTTAATTCTAGCTCATCAAACTCTACAAAGAAAAAAAAATACTAATTCTACAAAATTAAATTTAAAGAGATTAAAAATCAAAAGCCATAAATTAAAATAATCTAGATATTGGGAAAGAAGAAAAAGCTGACCTCGAAGCGGATGTTTTTATAGACAAGCTCTTCAACGTTGCTACCGACAGTAGGATGGGTAGTAACAACATCACCGAGGTGAAGCTTGTAAAGCGTGGTCGTTTTGCCTGCATTATCCAACCCCACCACCACAATCTTATATTCCTTTGCGGGAAATAACATGAACCAAAACTTCGATATGAAAGCCCCCATCTTTTCTTTTAACTACCTTCAAAAAAAAGTTGAATCTTTTTATCTTAATCTTAAATCGATCAAATAAACGGATCTAAGAGAGAAGCAAAAGTCCTTTATTTTTATACCTGGATTCAGAGATTTGGCTGTGATGATGATGCCGATGAGGATGAGGATGACGACTGACGGTGGCGATGGAGGGGGCTAGCGTGGATCGTGAAAGAGGAAAACTGGGTTTCTCGGGCAATCGAGAGAAAATACGATCTGAAATTTTCCTCTTTTTTTTTATGAATGTTTTGAAGAAAGAGGGAATTTATTTTGCGGGGAAGAAAAGAAAAAGAAAGGGAGGACACGGTCGCTTCTGGTGACGTGTATGCTTAGTGCTGATTACATGGCCACTTCGCCACTAATTTTTTTTATTTTTAATTTTAACAACAATTTAATCTTTTTCAATCACCTTGTTCAATTTTTTAATAATTCTTTGACCATTTGTATGATAATTATTTATTTTACTTTGTTAACATTTGAGTTATTAAAGAAAACAGTAAAATATCATCAATCAAAGAAAGAAAAACTGAAAAAAAAATCTATCGAAAAAGAAAAATGCTAAAGGACTAAGGAATTTATTTAGGACCAAAATGGCGAAATGTGCTACCCTACATCAACTAGGATAATCTTGAGTGGGCCAGAGAGCCATTATAAATTAATGAGATCATGATCTGATCATCCACGTCGGCAAGGCCCAAACTATCCGTTTCTCACTTTCCAGCCCAGTGGTCCAGTTCATTCACAGTTCCACTCTTGTGCTTCAATCTCATCGTAAACCCTTCAAAAACCAAAATTACGAGTTTCCTAACCAACTTTAAAATTACCCACGTAAGCGAAAAAGATTGCACCTGATCGCCTCCCGACTCCCGTCACTCTCCCAAGTGAGTTGCTGCTGCGTACTAGATTTTTTAGCCGTTTAACAGTCCAGCTCGAAGCTGTTTGGCGAACAGCAAGAAAAACGTTGTTTTTGTCAGCTGGGGTCGAGTGGGCGACATTTCCAAAGCTCCAAACACAGCTTCTTCTCTTGGGTTTATCCGCATCCTTCTCTAATTCCCCTTTATAACTCGAAGCAGAAGGAAAAATTAAAATTAAAAAGGGAAAAGAGGGACGCTCTGAAATTCACTTCGCTCCATACTGTGCATTTCCCACCACCGGCAGCCGTTATCTTCTTCGGTAACAATGTCGCAGTCCCTCCAGTTCTTCACTCCCTCCCGCTCTCCTTATCTTACTCTCCCGAAACTTCCGGGAACGTCTTATCCCCGGTTCCCGGTTGTTAACCTTCCGAGTAGGAACCACTCTATCGCCATCGCCAAATCCTTATCTTCAGATCTCGATGCCACGTCATCACAAGTACTGGCTTCTGGAAACGGTCAGAGTGGCGTTTCTGGGGTTTTATCGGCGGAAAACGTGGGGGCGGTTCCGTCTTATTCGCCGTCTGATTCGGGAACGGCGGCTATCGAGGTGGATGCTGTGACGGAGGCAGAGCTGAAGGAGAACGGATTCCGGAGCACGAGGCGGACGAAGTTAATCTGCACGATCGGTCCGGCGACGTGCGGGTTCGAGCAGCTGGAAGCGTTGGCCGTGGGAGGCATGAACGTGGCTCGAATTAATATGTGCCACGGCACTCGCGAGTGGCATCAAACTGTGATTGAGCGAGTGAGGAGACTCAACGAAGAGAAAGGCTTCGCCGTTGCAATTATGATGGATACTGAAGGTAGCGAGATTCACATGGGAGATCTCGGTGGCGCTGCCTCTGCCAAAGCTGAGGCAAGCAAAAAGTTAAAAGCGAGAATTTTTTATAAAAAGACCGAAACTTTTTCAGTATTTCAGTGATTTTGAATTGCTTATTTTTGAATATAGGATGGAGAAGTCTGGACATTTAGTGTTAGAGCTTTCGGTACACCACGACCAGAGCGTACGATTAATGTAAATTATGACGGTTTTGCCGAAGGTTTGCAATCTTAACTTTAGTTGAAAATTATAAGCATTTCAATTCATTGTTGATTAAAATTTAATTGTTTGATGTTGTATATAGATGTGAAAGTTGGTGATGAACTTTTGGTTGATGGTGGAATGGTGAGGTTTGAGGTGATTGAGAAGATTGGTCCTGATGTTAAGTGTAGGTGTACTGATCCTGGATTGTTGCTTCCACGAGCTAACTTGACTTTCTGGAGAGATGGGAGTCTTGTTCGAGAGCGTAATGCTATGCTTCCTACCATTTCTTCCAAGGTTGTTACAATTTTCCCTTTTTGGCTCATTAAACTTTATTATTACTTTGTACTGAATGATTTAGTTAAATGTAAAAGCTAGTAGTTTGTTATGAGGATATCCATATTTCATCTTTGGTTAATATGGCAACAATGGAAATGGCCATTAGGAATTACTGATATTATAGGATGTAGAGTCTCCTTGTGTTTAACCGCATGTATGTCTGAATTACTCTTATATCCTACATACTGGTACTAAATAGTTAACTAACATTGTCTTGACCTTTTCTAAATCAAGTCAACCTGTGTGGGGCATTTTCTTTAGCTTATCTAATGTTGCAAAAAGGAGATCGAGGATATGTAAAAAATTGATATTCAAAGGTCTTGTTTAATAGATAATGTCTCTTTCAACTGTGGTAGAGGAGCTAATCCAGTTCATTCAAATTTGAACCCCAGCAATGGTTTTTTGGGGTTCTGATGTTGCTATTCATTCCGTAGGTTCCTTGGATTTTGAAAATTTTGATATTTGAATATTTAAGTGCGTGTCTTTATCGTATACTTTCATGCATGTTAACATTGAGGTACCTATCTTCTTCTGTTGCATTGCCTGTATGTAATATATCTGTTTCTGGTAAAGCTGTTATATAGAAACAAAATTTTTATGCCTTGTTGGTGATCAAGCCGTGTTTTGACTGCAGGATTGGTTGGACATTGACTTCGGGATTGCAACAGGTGTTGATTTCATTGCGATATCCTTTGTTAAATCTGCTGAAGTGATTAATCACCTTAAAAGCTATATTGCTGCAAGGTCACGTGGTAGGTAAGCATCGTACATTGTTTTGCACTCTCAGACGTGCAGAATCATTGTTGTCTACTCTGATATATTTGAATGGGTTTCAAGCTTCTACTTTCAGTATATGCATGTGTAATTTCAACAGTTTCAAATTAGAACGGGGATCAAGTACTCTTTTAACTAACATAACTGCCAGTGTTACAATAGCCGGTAACACGTATTGATCTTTTTTCCGTCTTGCTGAAAATGGTTTCTCAATGTTTTGATGCAGCGACATAGCTGTCATTGCAAAGATAGAGAGCATTGACTCATTAAAAAACTTGGAAGAGATTATTCAAGCATCAGATGGAGCTATGGTTGCAAGAGGAGACTTGGGTGCTCAGATACCATTGGAACAGGTCCCATCAGCGCAGCAAAAGATCGTCCAGGTATGCAGGCAGCTAAATAAGCCAGTCATTGTTGCCTCTCAGCTACTTGAATCCATGATTGAGTATCCAACTCCCACCCGAGCCGAAGTTGCTGATGTTTCTGAAGCGGTGAGGCAGCGAGCTGATGCTTTAATGCTCTCTGGTGAGTCAGCTATGGGACAGTACCCAGAAAAGGCATTGGCTGTTCTGAGAAGTGTTAGTGTGAGAATTGAGAAGTGGTGGAGGGAGGAAAAGCGCCATGAAGCTATGGAACTCCCTGATGTAGGCGCTTCATTTGCAGATGGTATTTCTGAAGAGATTTGTAATTCTGCAGCCAAGATGGGTAAGCATCTTTGGTTCTGGAGCTTATTTCCTACTATATGTTTGCACAAGCATTTATGTATACATTTATAGAACTCTATCGATACATTATCCAACATTTTATCAGCAGTAAGCTTTTATTCTATTATAGTCTTGACATGAGTATGGTTGTCATCTGCAGCCAACAATTTAGAGGTGGATGCCCTTTTTGTCTACACAAAGACAGGCCACATGGCGTCTCTCTTGTCACGATGTCGACCAGATTGCCCTATATTTGCTTTTACAACCACCACCTCTGTCAGGAGGCGTTTGAACCTACAGTGGGGCCTGATACCTTTCCGTCTTAGCTTCTCTGATGATATGGAGAGCAACGTCAACAAAACCTTCTCATTACTCAAAGCCAGGGGAATGATCAAATCAGGTGATCTTGTAATTGCTGTGTCAGACATGTTGCAGTCCATCCAAGTCATGAATGTTCCTTGAAAACTCAGTGTAACTCAGATTGCGGCCATTTTTCAACTTTGCTTCTAGACTGTTTTATCTATTAATCTTACTGTATCCATCGCTATCATCAGTTCAACTTGATTATTGTTCGAAAGAAAATCATTGCCAGAGAGCATCGAGGACAGCGACCAAATCTAAAAGCAAGGGACATCCTACACTTTTCTACTTCAGATGTTTTACGGTGTTGTGGCTGGCGAGCGCAACCCATAATCCGTTTATTATCCCATTTGTAGTTTTATATAATATGTACTCAAACCTGAAAGCCTGAGATGTAATTTTCTGTCTTTTTATTTTTCCTTTTTTCCTTTTTCAGTATATTTTGGGATTTTTAGGCATTGTAGCTCAAGTATGTTACCAATATTTTGTAATTCGACAAGAATTTGTTTTTCAATAAAACCATGCGTTATTTTCAATATCTGTAAAGCTCATCAAGACTTGCAGCTGCAAGCGAACTTTTGGTAAATTCTTGTTATCTAGTCATCATACTTTCTTCTTATCCTTTCATCCCATGACTTTCACGGTTTCAACCATCCAAACAAATCCCCCTGAAACTATGAACATCAAGGAACATTACCAGGCAGTATGTATTATCTTCTGTCAAAAGCTTTAACCATTGGCCTGCATGCGTCAAGAGCTAGAAAATTTCAGAGTTTTGAATCAGTTGCAGCCGCCTACAAACAGTAGGGCTGTCCCAAAAAGGAACAAACTAAATCCGGTAAGGCTCTAGTCCAATGTGTGTTGGAGGGTACTGGACATTAGACTGGAGCTAGATCCAACTAAATCTCCTTCATCGTTAATGAGCTTCAAGTGGGCCGATAAATGGCAACCATAACAAAAACAAATATTAAGGTTTGGGCTTTTTTTTTTTCTTTTTGGATAGAAAAAGAGCATGGATTACTTATCTAGATAAAAAGGTTCGGAACATAATGCAGCCATTCTCATCCCAAGGGAGAAGGTGCACGATACAGGTAGGAGGTTCTAGGAAAAGTTTGTATGCCTCATTTAAATTACAACACAAAAAGTTACTCCTAAATGTTGCAAGTGCATCAGCACACTGGTCTGATTCCCGGAAAGCATGCTTGATGATTTTGTGGGGGAATATCATCCAATAAGGACCTGCAACCATCAAAGATAGGTTGCAAGGGAGAATTAGTTGAACGGTTATGGGTTTTGGAAATAGTTGCAATAACAGCCGTGCTATCAAGTTTAATTTCTAGGTGGGTAGACCACCATCTCTGGTGGCCAAAGAGGTTAACAGAGGTCACCAAGGCAGGGGAATGATCCATCGCCCAGAGAATTAGGTGGGCAAAGGTTTGGGCTTTAAGTTTGCTGAAATTTGACCCAAATCAGTAGTGTCCCATTCAATAAGGTTTGCATTAACCAAAAAACATAGAGGTCGAGTTTATCCCATACATACATCACCACACCAAACTCCTTGGTTTTGGTTTGCTGCATGGAAGAATTGAAACACCAAGAAACTCTCTTTTTCCTTTTTTGGTACAAACAATACTTGAAGTTCATTTCTCACTCATCAAAACATCACAAGAAACTAAAAAGTTGAAAGAGTGAGAAGGAAGAAAAACAAAGTGGTAAAGTGGGTAGTAAGGTAAGGTACAAACTAAAGAATGAAACTTTTTTGTTGCAGAGCAGTGAGCACTTTTATTAGATTGAGGGTGATGCCCAAAGAGCATGAGTCTTTTGGCACTATATGCAGAGATTGGCTTGGAATTTAGATGCTTTCCTTGTTGCAGGCAGGTCCCTGCCTCCTGTACCATTTGGTAGTTTCAGCCTTTCTACCCTTTTTCTCCTGTTTTTATAATCTGGAGTTGAGGACACTCCTTTGCTTTAAAACCTCCACATTTGTTCTTTTCTCCCCACCGAGTGGTAATTGCTAAATACCAAGAGACTGAATTAATTGGTATAATTGGTACGTACGGTAGAGAAAAAGGGCTAAAGTAAAAATCTGATACTATTTCAACTTTTGTCTCCTTCTTTCCCTATAGTATATGAGATTCATCAAAATCACCAAGTCTTTGATTCAACATTTATACATTCAACACCATGTATTTTCTGGATGCCCTCAAAATAATACTATATTTCCTACAAGTTTTTAAGGGGACAAAAGTATATACAACTTTTTTTTTTTTGAAAAAAGAAAAAGGAAAAATTGCATTCTCTTTATTGTAAATCAAAACAAAACAAGATGGGTAATGAATAATGGGTTGTCTGCTCAAATTAGTTTTCTCCATAGTGCAACATACGTGTGTGAGGTCAGGTGGGCTCAAAGAGCCATCACATTCCAATTGAATGATTAAATGGGCCCACTTTCTTTGATGCTCAGATTTGCCAATGCCACCTAGAAAATTCTTGAAAGCCTTTGCAACACCTGCTTCACTTGGGGCAAATGCAAACTGTTCTTTTGATTCTGTTACGAACTTTACCATCAATTTAATATACTTAAACACTGCCTACCTCAGCCTCTCCCAATTTCAATATCGATAATTATGTGTTATGGAAAATGGTTTCTTTCACCTCAAACACAAAAGAGGGGGGAAAAAAACATAGTAATTTTTTTAAGAGATTCCGTGTTACTACAAATCAATCGATTTTATGTTAATGATGTATTCTTTCTTGAAAATATATATAAATAAAGATGTATTATATATACGGGATTAGTCATAAATCGTTAAACAGATACCGATATCTGTGATTATATAAAAAAAAAGATGTATCATGTATGTGTAAATAATTTTTTTTGTAACATTGGATGAAAGTATAAACTGGGTTTGTGCAATAATTAATGATGTCATATGGCACCATAAGAGTAAATGTTTCCCTCAAATCTACCCACAAAATGGGCCAAAATTTTTCGATGGACTTGTTCGACCTTATTATATGCTATAAGAACACCATCATGAAACAGTTAAAAATTATGCAATTATTTTTGTTACAGTGGACCTAAGCCTCGTTGATAAGAAAAACAAATAAAGAAAACAACGCCAGAACAAAGTTCTGTTTGCCTTTGCCCAAATAAAAGAAAAAGGATAAAATACTCAAAAGAAGAATCCAAACACAACCGTCCTAAGTAGAGGGTTGGTTTTGGTGTTTAGGAGGACAAAGACACAGCCATCATTTCATATATATAGCTTTCCTTATCAAACACCTTTATGTCTTCATCAGTCATCATCTTACATTATTAATAAAAAGGAATTTTTTTTCTTATTTTAAGACACCAATTTTGTTGTAATCGATACAAACAAACAGGGTATTATTGCTATAGTATTATATGTTTTCTTGTGTGAAGAAGAACAAAAAAAGGGAAAAAAAAAAGATAAACTCACAGTTTGATCACCATTTTTTCAATTCTTGATTTTTCTAGATGTTGCCATGAATTTTTATTACACACCTAAGTCAATATGTATTTATTGGATTTTAACTATCAAGAATGAGATTGCATTTAGCTAATCTCTTTGGAAAAAGAATTGCTATTTGTTCGGGGAAGTCACTAAGTGGGTTTGTTCCATCATGAAAGAAATTTAATTATTTCAAGAGGAAACCATCAACAATCATGAAATCATCAGATGCATTGCCAAATTTGCTTGCCACCAATGCATCACCATTAATTTTTATCTATGATCTACCAACTATAATTTAATATGATTAAGAAAAGATTATCTTTAAGCTCCTATCGATGAGCCTAAACAACACAGGCAATAACAATAACAACCAACAAGGCAAAGCAAACACGTATTTTTAATTATTATTAATAATGCGGAAAAATAAATATAATTCTATCTTTTCATGGGTCCTTTTGCTTATGGAATCTCATCTCATCTCATCTCTAACATTCTAGATTTTTACAGGCAAAACACTAGATTATTGAAATGATAGTGATACATACTTTGACAAAATTAATATCTCTTTTCTCTCTCCTCTTTATTGGTTGTCTCTCACTAACTTCAAAATTTTCGATAAAATGGTTAAGGATAAAAGGATAAAAGAGCAATTAATTAAGATTGGAGTGGATTTGGACTTTTGACGAGGTTAATAATAATCGGGTCTTGATTTTACATACTGTGTGATAAAACCAACAAATTAATATAAAGTTAGATCAAACTCGTCCCATTATAAGACGAGAAACTTCTGTTCTCAGAAATTCCTAAGCCTTTTTTTTTTAATTATCACTAGGACTTCACGGAGAATGATATTGGGTCTTGATTTGGAGAAAGATTAGTTACTATATTTGCATGGATTTTGTAAAGACAAGATGGAGAAAGATTTGCTCTTTTTTTTTTGAGGAATTTAATGATATGTTAATGTTAGGCCAACAAAAGGGGGTGTTAAGGGGAAAAGAAGATAAGAGGGAGGGGGAAGTGGAGGGACTACTTTTGTGACGTTTGCCCCCCATTTGGTGTGATTTGGTTGTGTAGAAGAGGACCTTTCTTTAATATAGCTTAGAGCCATAGGGAAGCTTTCTTTTGGATGGTGACCAAAGTTTGGCCTTGTGATATGATGACATTTAACATAGGCTAAATATTTAAATTAGTCCTTAAATTATGTTTTTTTAGACATATTGGCTCATAAATATTTATTTGGGATAATTGACTATTCAAACGATTATTTTGGAACAATTAATCTCTCAGACTATTATTTTGAGACAATTAACCCCTCAAACTTAATAATTTGAGATAATATAACCCTTGAAATTTCATGCAATTTAACTATTTGAGGGTTAATTGTCCAAAAATATTAGGTTGAGGGATTAACTGTCCCAAATAAAAGTTAGGGACTAATTTATCCTTTTTTGTATAGTTTGAGGCTCATTTTAGGTATTTAGCCATTTAACATTTATATCCTCGACCCATTACTCCTCTTAAGAAATGAAAAAAAAAAAAGAAGAAGGACATCTCCATTTAAAAAAAAATTCTTAATATATAATAGAGATTAGCATAGTATTTTATTTAATTTGTTTTTTAAATTGTTTGGGTGATTAAATTAAAGAAGTGGGTTAGAAATGTAATGGTTTGGGTTAGGGGTAGTTTGCTTAATATGCCCCAAATCCATTGCTAACAATAAAACCATGTTCTATTTATTTATAATGTTCACTTTTAGGAAACGACATTTGAATCTTATTTTCTATTCACTTTAAAGATTATATATTCGTATTGCTGGTTACATTAATGTCTTCTTCTTTTTGTTTTTAAGTATCATCAAAATTACAATTTATGCATATTAACAACAATATAATTTGCAAGTAGAGTGTTAAACTAGTAATTTTGTTATATTAATATATTTTGATATTAAAACAAAAAGAAAGTAAGGTAAATAAGTGAGAATAGTGAAATTCAAGGGAGCCCCTAGTCTCCAAAGACTCAGAATCTATGGGCAATAAATCAGTAATGTCATTGTTTATGGGTCTATCAAGAGATTAGACTCCTCATCTACCAAGAAAAATATAGATATATAGAGGGTAAAGGAGGCCTACTTCAATCGAAACTCATTTATAAGCCTTCTTCATCTGTAATGAATTGATGGAAAATGACACTACTTTCCTTTTTCTTCTTTGTAACTCTCAAATTGGGCTTTCCTCAAACTTTACATGTGCAATTCCTAGAAAACAATTATTGGATTCCATTTATAAGTTTTTCTTTACTCCACTCATTGATTTATCTTGGTAATTTGACTGAGATTGGACATTACTCCTTTTTTTAAAGAAAGGATTTATAGATAACGTTTGGCATGTTTACATTAATCTTAGATCACCCAAAGAACTTTAGACAAAATGGTTTGAAATTTAGGCTGAAAAAGGCAATAAATTGGTCAACAAACTTATTGATACTATGCAATAAGATCATTAGTTTGAATATAGACTAGTAGTTAACATAAAGCAAGCTATGGGGCTTTAGGAGGATAAGTTTATGGGGAAAATAAGAAATCCCCATGTACATTAATAAGGATTGAGATAAGGATTTAAAAAATTAGATAAACATTGAATTATGACGGTAGGACCTCCTCAAATGCAATTCTCAAAATCTGTCACCAAAGGAAAATATTTTTAAAGTCTGCAACACTTTTCCTCAAGTCATCACTAAAAAGTAATCCCACCACTACTGTAAATTAAAAGCATTTGAGTTCCCAAAAGCTAAAATTACTAGCCCATGTTCCAAAAAAAGAAAAGAAAGAAAGGGCAAAAAAAAGAGAGAAAACTCATGGGATTTTAAAGAGAGATTCAATAATTTCAACAGAGACAAACACCATCAAAAGAAGTTCAGTAAAGTGAAATCAATAGTCTTGATGTCACATTAAAGTTCCAACATTATACTAAAAAGGAAACACAAAACCCAAACAGATCATTAGTGACAAAATTCTCTTAACCTATACAACACATGGGTTTTGTTTTTTCACAAATTCTTGTGTGGTTTTTGGCTTTCTCTCATCATCATTATCATTTTTCTAAAAGCATAAAGGATGAAAAAGATTCAAATCCTATTTGACAATGAAAAAGATTAGTATGGTAGGTTTTGGCCCCAGTTGTGTTTTGAAGGAAAGTGGTAACCAGGGGCTGTTTTTTTCCCCCAATTAAAAACAAAAAACCTTTTTGATTATGAGGTTGCTTGCACTTGAATATAGGGATTTTGTTGGGAAGAACCCTACAGCTTTCAAAAGTGAAGGAAACAAAAACAAAGGACTTCACATTAATTAACAACACAAGATGCCTTCCTTTATACAGGGCAAGCAATGATCATTTCTAATTTTTCTTTTTTTTTTTGGAGGGGTTACAATAATTCAGGATGTGAGAAATTTTCACATATATGATCCAAAAGAAAGGGTAAAATGTTCAATATACCAACAAACTTGGTTTCATAATTCTTTCCCATTTCCCTCACATTGATTCATGGGTGAGTTGGCTTGAATCCATCAACTTAATTATTGAATGGCAATGTCAGTTATTTTCTAATTCAATTATTCGGAGGTTGGGTTGGCTGATGGCTACCACAGAAAAGGAAAATGTCAATTTGGAGTTTGTACACTCTCTTAAGAAAATCTTTAGGTGAATGATTTATTAGGTGAGAATTAATTTGCATTTAGAAATTAGAAATAATGAGTTTTTCTTTATTTCTTATAGCAATGAAACCAAATAATTTATTTAGATTTAAAATAATAAAAACCCATTTACGCTCTTTATCTATACCATTAAAGTAAAAGAATTACTAATGGAGGTCATAAGAAGTGTTATAGAGGATAAAATGAGAGAGAAAAATAATTAGAGATAATTTTAAAATAATTTTATTATTTTTTTGAAGTGTGTTAAATACTTTATAATGACTATTTATTAAATTTGTGGGGGGGGGGAGAGAGAGAGAGAGAAAAATGAATATATTTAATACATTAGACCTACGATTTTTTATTTTCCGCAAAAAAAAAATAAAAAGCTTCTTGGTTTTATGAGATAATAATGCACTTAATTATTTCGATTTATTTATATAAATTGTTCTACATATAATTTCATACCTCTTTTTATTTGTAATTAATTATTTTTAAATATTTAAATTTAATCATTTTCACCAAGTTAAAGAACTCTGTATAAAAGTAAAAGGAGAAGTAAAAAAATAAGAAAAATAGAGAGAAAAAGAAAAATAGAGAGAAAAAGAGAGAAAAATGGACTAATGAATGAAATTTTTATCATTTTTTTGTTAATATTAATTTTGAAATCCTTTATTAAATTTATTATATATTTAAATTACTTATATAATTATATAATTTTTTTGGTACATAAATCACTGATATAATATAATTATTTTTATAAACTATATTTACCTTTCTATTATATGACAATTGTAGTGTTAGCGCGGATATACGATCTTGTTTTATTATTATTATTACTTGTCTTTTAATTCAAATAGGCAAATCAAGATAATTTTATTTTTAATTCTTAAAAGAGAATTAAAAATGGTTACATTTATTTATTTATTTATTTGGTGGAAAAAATGGTTGCATTTATTAAAAAGGAAAATAATGTCATGTCTTGGGGGTGTCTTTTTTACACACAACACTGAAGATAATGACTAGACAGGCTTACAGAAGAAGAGTTGGGTTCATTGGTTTATTGCACAAATCATCATTTTCAACTCTTTCTTTCTCACCCAAGCCAGAGCCACCCCCGTTTCCCCATTCTCTTCACCTTTTTCCCTATCCCTCTTCTCTCCTCTCAGAAAATTTAATTACCACAGCTCAGAACTGAATAAGTTAATTAATAGCACAATGAGACTCCATTTAAAAAATATAATTCAAATCCTAAAATAAATACTAGCAGGATATTAAATATATTTAACGCGTAGAAACGTCTCTGATCTTAGAATTTGAAATCTTTTCTTTACGTACAAAATAAAAAAATGCAATAAATTGAAATTATTTTTTTTATGTAATTAAGGGTATCTCTAAACCTTTGACCCAAGACTAATCCCTTTCGAGTAGGGTTGTCCTATTATGGGGTAAACCAACAATGATTTTTTCCATTCACAAGACTCGAACTCGAAATCTTATTTAAGGGGAATAAGTTCCAAACTACTTAAACCAACCAATTGTTGGTATAAATTGAAATCATTGAATTTAATAAAATCCAATGTGTATTGGAGACAATCCTCATTTGCATTTATTTATTTATATGAATTCAGCTAAATTAGTTACAATTTGTCACCTATCATCTATTTGTACTTTTCTTTCTCTGGTTTCCATGTGACCTGTGCTAAGACTTTTTTTTTTTTAAAAAAAATCTCTCTAATGTGGAAATTTAATAAGATGATAACCTATTTTATTATTACCATTTATTTATTCCTCAATTATGATTACAGCATGCAAATCCACCAAAGCTGAACAAGGCAATCATAGAAAATCTACACCAATAACGTAACTAAGCGTGTTAACTCCAGGATTACGTGAAGTAACATTACACTAATCAAAATTAAAAGTCAGTGTCCTGATGCAAATTTATTATAATTTGGGAAGAATTATTAGGCCTTACCTAAACCAAATTTGTTGTTTTCCGTGTAGTACAGAATTAGTAGCCTGCATTTGTACTATTAAAAAAAAAAACTGCATTTGTACTTTGCCTATTTAAATTTTAATTAATAAGTACTATTATTATTAGTAGTAGACAAGTTTTTTTTTGAAAGGGGGTTCTTCGGAGAGGGGGATGGTAGGGGTCGAACCCCTGTCCTAATGAACACTTTAACCTGTTTGTTGTCACTCGATCAAGCGGTGAGGTTCAGTAGTAGACAAGTTTTTTTATAGTTGCTTCCGTTTCCGATGAAACAATTAAAACTAAATTATCGATGAACATTTCATTCTCATTTCTCCATCACATTGAATAATTAAATTAATTTTGGCATTATATTTTTGCTGCCCTATAGAACATACCTTTCTTAAAAAGCTTTAAATTTGCTTAAAAATTCTTTCACCTAATTCAATGAATCAGATAAATTGCTAGTAGTAGTGTTTTTGGATTTTATCATTAAAAGGATTCGAAACAAAAATTTTGCAGCTTCTCGACTTGAAAGCATGTGATTTGTCGTTTCCTTTTATTGCCTGTTTACATAAATGGGGCAGTCTAATTATTATTATTATTTTTTGTATAATTATAGGTACTCATATCCATTTGACGATTTATTATTAATCATATTATAGCCGTGTCAGATCCTAAATGACGATTTATTATTAATCATATTATAGCCGTGCCAGATCCTAAAAGGGTGAAAACTTTCACAAATCTACTTTTTCTATTTATAAGATCTGAATTCGAGACTTTATTTAAGAAATATTAAATTTTTCCCACTCAATCAAACATGTGGTAATAGCAGTGTAATTGTTTGATATACCATATTATTTTTCGTCCTTGGCGTTGCTAGGATTATTGTCCCATATATTAGTAGTTAATATGTACTCTCTTTGTTTCTAAATAATTGCCGTTTTAGAAAAAAAATTTATTTCACATTAGTTGTCGCTTTACAAAATCAAAAAGTATTTATTACTTTTTTATCAATTTTATCATTCTCTCTTCACTATTTTCAAGTTACTTTAATGAGTTTATAAGTAATTTACAATCTCAATAAAATGGTAATTTAATCATATAACCAATTTTTTATCTAAATTTTAGGTGATTTATTAACTTTCTTAATTCTTATATAATTATTCAAAAACGGAGGGAGTAGTTGGTAACTACGATAGTGAGGTTGATTAAAATGATAAGAATTTAGATTTATAGTGAAAGATACTTGGGTTCAAGTCCCCATAAACCCTTATTGATAAATAATCCGTAAGTCTAAAAATATCTACATCAAAGTTTAATAAATCTATAAATCATTAAAGGGGTTAGTACTAAACTCTAACCATGAAGACAAGGTAACATGCCGTACTCCTAAATTTTCTTCACCAAAGAGAAAAATAATTAGTAGTTACAATGTTTACATTAGTCTTATCGTTTTACCTAGGGTGATAAGCATTTGAAGAGCATCAACCCGATCACTCGGCTGCTTGACCATTTAGACCAAAACTAGTATAGTTTGTTTTAATTTTGAGGGTTTTTTGGTTCGGATAATGCAACATTACCTATGTGAATAAGTTACAACTTCATTATCTGGTAATTTGATTTCCTGATAATGTGTGTATTTTTTGTTATAATAAAGAAACTATAAGATTACTATATTTAGTTGGAAGGGAATATGACCTATAAAAAATAATATTTTACTATTTTACCCTTGTTTATACAAAGCTTTTTTAGAACCAAATATATTAAATTAATATACATATTAGGTTAAACCATATATATATATATATAGGTTAAACCAAATATATATGTGTGTGTGTGTTATCTAGTTGTCTTATTTTTAATTAATTAATTTATTTTAAACTTTAAATTATTTATTTGATTAATTATAATAATTTTTTTGTTTAAAGTTTGCATATAACAGGCTATTTTTCCTTAAAAAAATAATGGACAGTTTATGAGACTTATAATTTATTGATTTATTTAAAAAATTACCTTAGACTTCATGTTTTTTGGTTATGTTAAAATCAAATAAGGTAACATGAATCAAAATAAAAAAAAATGTAAAGATAAAATAAGAAAATTTAAGGTAAAAGAATAGAAAATGTTACATTATCTAAAAAAAGTAGTAATGACATTCTCTCACATTACCACCAATGTGGTAACAACAAGTCCACTAATGTGATAATGACGTGATAGTGACATACTTTCTTACATATTTTTCAAATAAACCAAATAAGGAAATGTTTCATTTTCTAGTGTACATTTTCACATGTAATATTACATTATCCCAACCAAATAACACTTTATAATAATGTTTTCCCCTTTTTTTTGAAAAAAAAAATCCTATTTTCTTTTATCTTCACAAAAGACTCTGGAGTACTAAGTATTTCTTGAAAGGTAGACTGACCTGTAGACCGAGTCCGATAAAACTGTGTAGCTCAAGTTTTCGTAACACGTGGATGTAGGCCCCTCACCCAAACTGATCATCAACAACAAAAATAAAAAATCATTATCAGACGGTCCAGACTCACCAATGGAGTTTAATAATTTTATTAGGAGAAAATACGGGAAAATTGATTCCGGCAAGTAGGATCCTCCGGTAGTGGATTACGTGTCGCAAAATGTTAGGCGCACACTTCTCAACAACGTCTACCGCACTCATACTCTAACCCCCACCCCTTAATATCTCGCCCTTCACGTTTTATTTAAATTTCAAATTTACCCCCAGACCCCATTTCCTCGACAGCTCGACTAGCAGGTTAGTAGAATAGTAGTAGTTCCCACTTCCCAATATCTCCGAAAACGAGGGGCCGTGGAGAAAGGATAACACGGTAATTTCAAATTATTTACCGTGTCAAAATAAAAGATCGCCACGTCAATAAGATAAACATTGCCAGGTAAGATCCCAGGTGGAGTACTAAGTCCAAGTCGGCCTTTTGCAGGAGGAAAAATTATAAAAAAGAAAAAGGAAAATTATTCGACTTTTCCTATAAAAAGCCTCATCCAAAATTTCCTACCCCTTCTATCTTTCTATGTTCATCCAGAAAACCCTCTCCTTCTGCAATCCTCCGAACCTCAGAGTTAACCGTCGCCGGAAAAAATGAATATTCCGGCGAAAAGTTGTTTTCTTTCTATACGCAATGTTCGCATCTCTGATCATCGTCGCCATGTTTTCCACGAAAGAACCTGACCTGTTTTGGACTAAAGTAGCTTCTTGGCTAATGTGCATGGATTTTGTTAAATTTTGAAATCAAGTTTTGGTTCCTGGGAAAGTCATCAAATTTTTTTTTTGAGTAAGGGATTTTGGATGTACATGCAGAAGAAATCAAGAGTCATCAATTGATTACACATTTTAAGCTGGTTTAAGCTCTCGAGATTTTGATCAGAACTGAACATAGAGCTGCTGGGTTTTAGAAAGGGAAAAGAAAAAGATAAGCTCTAACCTTTTTTTCAATGAAGGTTCAGCCAATCGACATCGATTCACAGGCACAAAAAGAAACTGTTCCGTTTCGAACGGAACCGGTCAAGCCAGTTCTTAAATCGCGTCTCAAGAGACTATTCGACCGGCAGTTTCCTAGTGTTCTAAGAATATCAACAGCTGACAAGCCGAGTATTGGTGAAACTCAGTTTAATACTAGCAAAGATGGAGGGATTGAGTTCGAGCCGAGTTCGGTTTGTTTGGCTAAAATGGTTCAAAATTTCATCGAAGATAGTAACAACGACAAGCAACCGCCATCGCAGCCGCCTGCAGCTAAATGCGGCCGTAACCGCTGTAATTGCTTTAATGCGAACAGCAACGATAGCTCTGATGATGAGTTTGATGTGTTCGGCGAGTCGATCAACGGCGGATCATCGCCTGCGGATGCTTGCGATACCCTCAAGGTAGATTTTTATAAAACAAAATTAACAAAAATGCCAGTTCTACTTTCTTTTCCTTTTGCAAATTTTAACAAAATTTCAAAAAACAGAGTCTGGTACCATGCGCCAGCGTTGTAGAGAGAAACCTCTTAGCTGACACGGCGATGATCGTTGAAAAGAACAAAAATTGCAAACGAAAAGACGATTTGAGAAACATCGTAACCGACGGCTTAGTTTCACTCGGTTATAACTCTTCAATTTGCTTATCAAAATGGGATAAGACTCCATCCTTCCCCGCCGGTAATCTTCCGTTTCTAGATTCTTCCAAAATTAATAGTGTTCTAATCTTTTTACAGAATTGCAAAATTGATTTTTTTCTGTGATAATTTTAGGTGATTATGAGTACATAGATGTGGTCGTGGATGGGGAGAGAATGTTGATCGATGTTGATTTTAGATCGGAGTTTGAGATGGCGCGATCCACTGGAGCCTATAAGGCGATTGTTCAGTCGCTGCCGTATATCTTCGTCGGTAAACCGGACCGTCTCGACCGGATTGTTTCGATCGTATCGGAAGCGGCTAAACAGAGCTTGAAAAAGAAAGGAATGCACCTTCCTCCTTGGAGGAAAGCCGAGTACATGCGAGCCAAATGGCTCTCTCAATTCACCAGAGCCTCTTCTGAGTCCAGCGACGTTTCGGACAAAACTGATAGCAAAGAAACAAATGATTGCGATAGTTGCGGAGAGCTGGATTTGATTTTCGGCGAGGAGAAAACGACCTCATCGGAGGAAGATTCCGGCATTAAAGGCTTGCCGGCGACTCCGGTGACCACGTGGCAGCCGCCGGCAGTCAAACCGAAGAGTGTAGAGAGAGGAACGAAGATGGTCACCGGATTGGCTTCTCTGCTCAAAGAGAAACCATAAAATTTTGGAATTTTTTAAATCTTTTGATCTTTACAATTTTCACCGGATATAAAAAATATGGATAATATAAAAAAAATCGTATAATCCCTTTTTCTTTTGCCCTTTTTCCCTTCGTTTTTTTGTTAGCAAGGGTTTTTTTTTTTCTCTCTCTGTGTAAGAGGCAGTAAATCCATAGCCGTTGTAATAAAAATAGTTACATGGTTACTACTATAAAAAAAAATTAAAATATTCAGAAAATTAAAAACACCTGAGAAATAGTGCAGTTCTTTTATGATTCTTCTCCTCTTTTTTCTTAATTATCCCTTTTTTAATTATTTATATATGCAAATTTGTTAGGTGTTGTTTCTTGAGAGGGGAACAAAGGAGTATGAAACTTTCCCTTCTTTAATTTTTCTTTTCTCATCTTTTTAGGATATATATTTACCCTTTTTCTTTTTTCTTGAGAATTTCAATTTTTATTCTTAACGAGGCGTTTGTTTATGACGGCAGAGAGTGTAGCCTCGTGGCGTCTCAATCCTCGTGCATAAAATAAAATTTAAAAAATAGTACCAAAAAAAAGCTTCATTAGATTTGCGTGATATTCTCTTCTCTTTTATCATTTCTATGAGATTTATTGGTTTATTTATTTATTTAATCTTATTTTTAGATTTTTCCTTTTGGGTTTTCAACCGTCAACGGGGCTCGTGAAAGTATTCATGGATTTCACGGCGTACGGGATTTTTTTTTCTGCGTTGGTGAAAACGAGTTTTTTATAACACGTGTGGAGTTTTAATTGGTCTAAGGTTGAATGGTGGCATGGTACTTTGTAGACAGAGAAAGAGACAATTTTGACTCTGTTGAGGGTTTCAAAGTTCAAACATCAGACGGTTCAAACTTCAAACCCCAACTGCATCAGATGAGAGAAGTCAATTTCGATCTATCAAAATTACACCATAAGTATTTAATTTTGATGATAATTTTATTTTTTTTTGCTTACAAAGAATTTTGATGATATTAATTAATTAATGCACACCCCATTAATTTGTAGCACCAACTCAATCATCATTTTTTTAATAATAGATATCTATATTCATTTAATGATTTATGATTAATCTTTATTCGTATTGAATCGATTTATTATCATTATAACGATAAAATTTTTCTAACAATAATTTTTTCTATTCATAAAAAATTTAAAATATTATTTAAAAAAAACAAATACCCAATCATTTAAATCAATTATTGATTTAAAGAATTTAGGTTATTGGACCAAAATTTTTGTTTTAAAAAGGATTCCCAGAGTCGTAGTAGTTGTTTAAGCATTTAATTATGGTCAATGACGCTATGAGATAAGCCTTTGAAGTCATGTTTGTCTCTATTCCTCGCTTGTCTAAACAAGTCCGATTTGTTGGTCAAAAAAAAAAGTCCCGAACTTTGAATTTTTTTATAAGAAATTAATTAATTAATTAAGCAAAAACCTTTTATTACATTACTACAATAATTTACAATAAAGATTAGTTATAAAAAAATAAGACAGAAATCGATAAGAAATATCATCAAAATCATGGGAAAATAAGATTAAGGCCATTTATAGTAAAATAATTAAGATTTTGTGTTAGAGAAATAAAGCCACATTCCTTATTTGGGCATTATAATTGTACTTAATTTTTTCTATTTTTATAAATATGCCCTTCACCAAAAGAAATTAAGAAAAGAAGGCTCTTTTTATTGCTTTTGCATTTACTTTTCTAAGAAAAAAAAAAGTAATCTCGCAATCATTGTGGTGGGCCATAATATAATGTTTTATTATTGAATAAACGGTTCTCTTGGAATCGTAATTCGAAATCTTCCATCATGATATTTTTACATTTTCAGATTTGTAAGTTTTCGTTCTAATTTTATGAAAATAGCATTTGAAAATTTAAAAAAATTAAGATTAAAAATGATAAATTTAAAATAAATATAATAAAAATAATTTATTCACTTAATTTTCTTGTTAAATTAGATTTTGAATGTTAAATTATTTAATAAAATTGGTGAGTAAAATAGAGATTAGGAGTATTATGAAAAGAGAAAAATAAAACTTTTAGATAAACTAATTATTTGAATAAAGAATAAAATTTAAAAGTGTATTAACAGTAACCAATGAGTAAATATTCATTTTTTTACATAAATAAATAAACATTATTAGTTCATATATTTATGTAGTCAAATTTTTTTATATTTTATTTTCAATTGTTTTGTATTCTTATTGTTTATAAAGATTAATTTATATTTATAAATATTTTATATAATAGATATTATTGAGGAATAAAAATTTTTCAAAGGAATCTTGACCCGAAATATTAACTATCTACTTCTTTGTATTATAAAATTTATAAATTAAATAACACATTTTTATATTAGTACCACATACTAGAATCATTTTTTTTTGTTTCTCACCTGATATCCAGACTTTCGCTTTAATTAATTCAGGTTCAACCCACGTCGTACACTTAAATATGGTGGGTAAATCTCCCAACAAAGACAGTTGTATACGTAAGATCTCGAATATAAGACCTGTTTAAACTGAAATAAACCGTTTATCATTCAATTTAACCCAACGTTGATACCACATGCTAGAATCTACAATCATATTCCAGATAATTATGCTCCTAAGTATTAAATATTTTGGTAATTATTTGTTCTTTATTTAAAATTATTTTATATCTGAATTTATCCTTTTATTTATTTATGAAGTGGGTAGGGTCGGTTGTATGGCTCTGAGAACTACTAATAACGAGTACGGGGGCCCCTTTGGGGGTTGCTAGGACTCATGGTGGGGTCTTTTCTTTATCTTTATCTTTTTCTCTCTCTCTCTTCACAAAGCAAAAATAATAAAAGCAAATTGCCCAAAGTTTGACAATAATAATGTCTTTACGAAAGCAACACCCCACCTACTATTCCCTCTCTCTCTCTCTCTCTCCAGAGGAATGGGCTCTCACTCTCTCTGAAGAAGAAAATAAAAATGATTGCTTCTCAAGTGTAAGTTTGATTTTTACTGAGTTTGCCTCGACCACACGAAATCACAAATATCCATTCCTAATATTAATTATTAGTACTTTTTTTTTTAATCAAAGATGTATCCCTCATTCCCACACTTCATTGGAAATCCATTAGATCAAATAAATGTGGTTACTATGAAACGGAGGAGAATTCGGTCAATATGTGAGTTCAGGGCTTAACTCGAATGCTTTCATGTCTCTTCGAATAATCGAGATGGATTGGGATCGAAATTCATTCATGGTAGATGTCGAAAACTCAAAAGGTAAATCATATGTAAAAATAAAAGTTAAATCTTTAGTGATTAATGGGTTAATATGTAGGAAAAATTTGAAAAAACATTAGAAGAGTGATGTAGACATCAAAGAAAAAGATCTTGGAGTCCCGGCCTAGTGGTTGGGAGCAGCCATGTTCCTGTAGTCGACAATGATTCGAATCATACTAGTCTTTCCCCCCTCCCGTCCCCTCCCCTGCCTAATGTACAAAAAAAAAAGACATCAAAGAAAAATATTCCTTGATCTCCTTTGAATTTGTGCTCATATTATTTGAAAGCACAGATGTTGAGGAATGTAACCCATCGTCAATCCAAAACAGTGGTAAGAGTGTGAGAGTTGAGGAAAGGTCTAGACATCTTAGCCATATTATCCATTCATATGATTCAAAATGTCCCTTCTTCCCTTCCCTTCCCTTCCCTTCGCTTGCATTGCGTCCTTTATTCAAGCACTTTTTATCCATTACTACTGCTACTATGTTGGTTATGGACTCTTTAAATATTAGGTGACACATGTGGTCCTGCTTTGGACCCTAGCCTCTTTAACTCTTCCTTTTTCTTTCTTTTTCTTCTTCTCGGTTCTAATTTTCCCTTTTCCCCTTTTGTAACGTTACAATTTTTGATGGGTCAAAGTGGGTTAATTGCAAGATTTTCAAATGGCTTTGTTATTGTTGTTGTTTTTTTTTTTTTTCCTGCCATAAGATTATAGGCTATACAACCAGAAGTAAATCCTATTTTCAACCGAAAGTAACCTTTTCTTATCCTATAAATTTTACTTTGCCCAACCCATAATTTGAGCTCAAGATCTCTAACAAGAAATTTTAAGTTCTAACAACTGGTTATCTCCTTGAGGATGTTGCGTTCCATTTTTTGCTATAGTTTGTGAACCAATTACTTTATTTTCATGTAATTTCTTGCCAATTTTGTGTGAATTATGGTTGTAAGTTAACCCCTCCATATACAGCTATTAAATATATACCTTTAAATGCAAAAGAGAAAAAAAAGGGGGAAATCAGCATGCAAGCTGGTGGTCCAAAAGCAGGGTTCATCTTTCTGATTTTGGGTTTTGGCCAATCTGCAGCCATTGAATAACCTACCAAGGCAGATTTGCAATTAATTTGGTACCGCTATTTAAAAAGGCTAATCACTAGTAATGTTCAATAGACCAAACGAAAATTACTTAAATTAATCAAATCTTGTTGGCCCAAAACAGCATTGTGAACGTGGTTTCGTGGTGTCAGAAGAAATATTAATTACTCGTGCATTGTTATTAACTTTGATCCCTGAACGAAAACCAAGTACTTCCCCACTTCACAAAGTTTCAAAGTTGCAGTGTTCGGATGATGTAAACTTCTGTCCATTTTGATCATTAATTTAAAGTCACTGAGTTAAAACTTAATGCAACTATGACAGAAGGTGATAAAACCATAATGAATACTCCAAAATAAAGAAGGATTTTAAAGCTATTTTAAGGAACAATCGAAAAGCTAAAAGAAAAGAGCTCTGATATGAGAAAAAGGAATTGAATCCATCCATATCCTGAGTAGAGATTAGAGATTGATGAATATGGAATCAAATGCTGCATTTACTGTTCTGATTTCTGGAATTCAGCTACACATATATGTAGCTGAAGGACCCTAGAAGTGATAATGGGTGATGGCTGATGCTGTCACCATAAATGAGATTTGCAGCATTCCAGTTAGAATATTAACTTCACTCAAGAAATGATCCAACATGACCATTTTTCAGAAGGGGGGAAAGAAATTATGATCATTTTCAAGTTTATAAGTTTATACTTCGGCATATTCTATCTGATTTGGAGTTGCTAATTGTTCAAGTTTTACTTTTGAAAAAAGGTTCTCAGTTTTCGTTTGACACAATTTCATGAGGAATATGTGTAGCAGCCATGGCAGAATATGCTTAAAGCAGAATTTCAGTTAAATTTGTTGTCCAATATGTCAAAACTAGAAAGACTTCCACCATGGCTGCCATTTTGAAGAAGTCCACTCCACTTCTTGGGTAGTTTAAAGTGCCATAAAGATGGAAATGGATGTTGAATACAACCCAAAGAAAAGATGACCTGTTTTAGTCCTCTCTTTAGCCACCCAATTCCAGGTTTTTTCTTTCCATCTTCCTTCATTACAGAAGTTTCAAATTGTCAGCAGGGAGAGTTGGTGTTAGATTTAGAGCTCTGTCTCTTTCAATCTACAATATAATGTTTCTTAGAAAATCTAACCAAGAACCTGATTATGTTTAAGAACTTATAAGATGAAAGACTTTTTCCTAGTCAATTGAATTAACCAATTCTCTGTAACATTAAAAACGGCAGATTACTTGTATTAGTGAATTTTGTAGCCATTTTCTGATTTGAAAGAAGAAAGCAAATGTAGCTTTTCAGGTGAAAACCAATCTTGAAGTTTGTGAACAAAAATGGTGTTGGTGCTGAAATCAAGTTAGCCCCAAGTCTATTCATAAACTGGTAAGATTTTGGATCTTATCTAGAGAAAAATGCTCATGATTGATCTCAGCACTTAGCTATCAAATGATGGAATCAGAAAAGGATATCCTTGTTCGGATTCCAAAATCACTTAAATGCAGAAGCCAGCTAGTTGGTTGAAACTAGCCACCAGTACCCACCAAGAAGATAGAAGAATCCAACTGGTCCTTTCTCCTTTTTCTTTACTCCATAAATTTGTTTTCTTGGAGGTTTTAGTCCCATTGACCCCTCTAAATATGAAAACTATATAGCTTTAATATAGTATATTAAAATATAGAACTTTATAAATTATTATAACAATAGGATGACAAGTAGGAGATGAAATGAGGCTCCTTTGCAATATTGAAGTAAGATTTTGTCACAAACTCACAATTGGGGTGGAGAATGGAGATCCTTTGTTGCCTTAGAGCATAAAATTTCGTATCTTCGTTACAGCTTTACCGCTACAATCCTATCTTATGTTACCATTTTTAATTACCAAGCTTGTTGGATTGAGTGAAAAGAGTTTAATAATTTTTAAATAAAATCTCGAATTGGAGTATTATAGGTGAAGAAAATAAATTTAGTAGAATGTCCTTTTATTTGAGGTTTGATGCAATTCGATTCCGAATTAGTTAGGTTATAATTACTAGATGACCATTTTCAATTGATGGGAAATTCATATATAATATAAGGTTTCTTTGGCAAAACAATTGAAAACCGTTTCCAAATGCTGGGGAATTTGATGGATAGAAAATTACACATATTTTGGTATATTTATGTAATTAGGATTGCTGCTTAAGCCCAGATCCATTTGGGCTTAAAGAGAACCAAGCCCTTTTAAGATTTTGGTCCTTTTGTACGACCCGCCTTAACATAGGTCCATTTTCAATTTCAAAGTATATAATACCGGGTTAGCGGATCCGGGTAATTACGGCAACACCAAAGCAAATCTTCCCGAGTTGAAAGAGGGAAAAAGGTAATGCAGAAGAGAGAGCAAGGGAAATCAGGTGGCGCAGCTGGTGGCACCACCGCGCCACCGCCGAAGAGAGGCCGGCCGTTCGGCAGCACAGCTGGAAGCGCAGCCTCCGCTTCGGGAGCTGATTCAGTGGCTCCGTCAACTCTTCTTGGTCCTTCCCTCCAAATCCACAACTCCTTTGCAGGTGATAAACCCTAAACCCAAAATTGAAACAAAAAGTTTGAATTTGTAAATAAAGAAGCTCTCTTTGAGTATTTTGTTTATAAGTTTCGCTGATTATAAGTTTCGTTATTGGTGTTGTGAATAGAACAAAACAATAAAAGGATAGTTCTAGCTCTTCAAAGTGGGTTAAAGAGTGAGTTGACATGGGCTTTGAACACTCTCACGTTGCTCTCTTTCAAAGAGAAAGATGATATGCGTAAAGACGCCTGCTTAGCTAAAATTCCTGGCTTGCTTGATGCTCTTCTCCAAATTGTATGTTTTCTCCTTGTCCCTATAGCCTTATTTTTTGTTTTAAATTTTAAATTGGTGGGAATTCTTTGATTTTTCTGTGCGTGCATTTGCATTGATAAGATTATGATTTTTCAAAAGAAAATTTGTATTGTGGAGCAGATTGATGATTGGCGTGATATATCACTTCCAAAAGAACTTAGAAAGGGAACAAGAGCTAGAACATTGGGTTCGAATGCTGTTGTAACAGGATTTGGCAATGAATATGAGGCTTTGGGATCAAATACCTTGCTGCCACAATCGGGGTAAGCTTGAAAATCTTTCTATGTTGTCTTGATGGTTGGAGCAATAGGAAAGTGAAATATGGTTTGGTTTTCTGGCATGGCAGATTGGGTTCAGGTTCTTCTGCTGCAGAAATATCAGCAGAGAGAAACATGAGTAAACTGCGTCCTTCAGAGTGGTGGTTTGATGAAGATGGTCTATTTAATCTTGATGATGAGGGCCGAGCAGAAAAACAGCAGTGTGCTGTTGCTGCTTCTAACATTATTCGCAACTTTTCTTTCATGCCAGAGAATGAACTTGTTATGGCTCAACATCGGCATTGCCTGGAAACTGTGTTTCAGTGCTTAGAAGATCACATTGTTGGTGAGACCACCCTTGACCCCCTCTTCTCTCTCATCATGTTCATTATGGTGTTTGAATGTATATGCCTTTGTCCATCAAACTATGCACTCTTTTAGATTCCAGGATGACATTGGAGAATTTTAGATTTAGATCTTATTTTGGAAATTCTGTTAAACCATTTAAACTTTCAACGTATGCTTTCTCTAAAATTTCTTTTCTTGGCAGAGGATGAGGAACTTGTCACAAATGCCATCGAGACAATAGTAAATTTGGCTCCCTTGCTTGATCTTCGAATCTTTAGCTCACCAAAACCATCCTACATTAAAATAACGTGAGAATTCCAATCTGCTTGTTTCAGTTCATTTTTTTCTCCTTTCTAACTTCTGGTTGATGATACATCTGCTATTTTACCAAACAGTGAAAAACGTGCAGTTCAAGCTATCATGGGGATGCTTGGCTCTACAGTCAAAGCCTGGCACTGTGCGGCTGCTGAATTTCTTGGACGCATGATTATAAATCCTGATAATGAACCTCTCCTCCTCCCCTTTGTTCCCCAGGTGAATAACATTCTGCTGACAGTATTGTCGTGTGTAAGAAAAATGTCTTATCATGTTATAAATTGTAATAATGGCTTGATTTGAATTGCAGATGTACAAGCGTTTAGTAGATCTTTTGAGCTTGCAGGCTTTTGATGCACAAGCTGCTGCTATTGGCGCCCTCTATAACCTTGTGGATGTCAATATGGACTGCAGATTGAAGCTTGCTAGTGAGAGATGGTAAATTTTGTCTTTTTCTATATATGCATGATAGCATAATGAAGATGACACTTAAATTTGCTGTCGTGATGATAATTCATTGATTTAGGGCCATTGATCGTATACTGAAAGTGATAAAGACACCACATCCGGTGCCAGAGGTCTGCCGGAAAGCTGCAATGATAATAGAGCACCTTGCATCTGATCCTCAGAACAGGACATCACTGCTAGCTTATGAAAATGCATTTGCAGAGATACTATTTTCAGACGGTAGACATTCCGATACCTTTGCGAGGATTTTGTTTGAACTGACTTCTAAACCAAACAACAAAATGGCGGCAGCCCGGGGTATTTGGGGCATGTAATGGAGACTCCGCCCTTTCAGCGGTTTGGCTCTAATGAAAGTCGACTGTTATGCAACGTGGCTCATAAGCTGACTTGTACATACAGGCTGACTTTAGATTTTAACTAATCATGATGTATGTCTTGCTTGTAATTTTGTAGTCGATCATTTTATCCTGTATTTGAGCGATGCCTTAAACCCCACGAAGCTAGGCTATAAAGTTCCTTAGTATTTGATTGCGCCGGTGTTTTGTGTAGTGATTTTTTCGGGAAACGGAGAAAGCCCTCCGCTGTAGCTGGAATTGTTCTTTTTAAACCTGCTGGACATTGAAAAAGTCCTAAACCCCAAAGCCCATTAAGCCTCTGCGCCCATTTCGTATACGTACAAGCGGCTTGCCTCTAACTTGTAGATCGGCAGAGGTTCAGCAGCGACACATCAAGCCATATAAGCCGACATGGTAATTACTGTAGATACTTTCTTATTAAAGTAATGTTTAATTGCCGTATTAGGCTATTAGCATATCCCTATAAAAATTAATAGTAAATCATACATGACTCATCAACATTATCAAATTCAAATGAAGCCAAAGGAAAGCCAATAATGAGAGGCCCATTGTCTCTCCTCATGCATGAAAAATTAGGGACAAGAGTTATCAATTGCCTATATCACCGATTTTGTCCCATGTACTGGCATCCTTTTTCTTTAACCAAAAAAAGAGGAAAAACAAAGATATCTTCTGACCGAAGCCCATTACTATTATAGCAACATATGTGGTAGATATGTAGATAACTGAAGATTTTATTTCCTTGTTTGTTTGCCAGAGACAAGACCCATTACTTAACAACATCATGATAATATGATAATTTTGTTTGAAGACTTTTATTTCAATATCCAAAAGATGCAGAAATCGCTGCTACAGCAGCACCGACCTATCCAGGCTAAACTTTGCCCAACTTCTGCCTATCATTTGGAAATTCAAGAGAAGAGGAAACGCCAACTATAATTTGATGAAAGATAGCCTTTGGAGAACTGAAACCCATAAAGTTAAATAGATTGCCGGGTTTGGATTTGGGAATTAAAGAATTGTAATCTTCAATCTACAGAACTAATTAAGATCCTAATTCTTATAGCGTCATAAAACATGCCCATAGGAGAAAGTCTAATAATGAACTGTTTCAATTTTGGGCACATGGACGGGGAAATCGTCAATTTCATCCATCCAGGGATTCTTCTCCGTGGCTGGATCGATCTTTCTTAGGGCCCTCCAAACAGCACTGTTACACTTGAATCCTGATCCCAGACCAATTTGCAGTATCCTATCCCCTTTCTTGATCCTTCCTTTACCTTCTAAGTAAGCCAGTTCATACCACACAGAACTGCTGGAAGTGTTGCCAAACCTGTAAAGAGTCATCTTCGAAGGTTCCATGAACCATTCACTAAGGTCGAGACTTTTTTGCAATTGATCTAACACCGTTCTTCCTCCAGGGTGGATGCAGAAGTGCTCGAAGGCCGACTTGAAATCGGGAACGTATTGTTTTACTTTCATTTTAAAGACTTTTCTAGCTATCGAACTCGCAAGGAAACGGAGCTGCTCTGACAGGGGAAGAACCAACGGCCCTAGTGCCGTCAGGTTCTTTTTCAGGGCTTCTCCTGCAGCTAACACAAGATCTTTTGAGAGCGTAACTCCGGCAATCCCTTCTTCATCGTCTTGCTGGTACACAGCTCTGTAGCTGCTGTCGTTGGCGGCTTCGTGGGTCCGAACGAGGTGAACCAGTTCATATTTTGAGCGATGGCGGTCTGATGACAGGTTTGAGAGAAGCATTGCAGCTCCACCAAGCCTGAACAAGCAATTCACGAGGATCATCGAACGATTATTGCCGAAGTACGAGCCGTGAGTGATGTTTTCGGTGCTGACAACCAAGGCATAAGAGTTGCGGTGCACCTGTTAAATGAAATACTGGTAGTATTTGTTATTGTTACAAACAAAGTGATTTGGAGTGATTTCTTGAGACACTGATCGTTAGCTTCTTAATTTGTTTAAATATATGTATTAAACAGACAAAATTTACCTGTAAAAGTTGCATGGCAAGGTCTATTGATATGAGTCCAGCGCTACAACCCATTCCAGCAAGATTAAAGCTTAAAATGTTTTCTCTAAGCTTGTATCGGTTCACAATCATGGCGGAGAGAGATGGCATTGGACAGAACAGAGTACAATTCACGACAAGAATTCCTATATCCCGAGGGTTCATCCCAGTTTTTGCCAACAGCTCATCGATTGCTCCAAACATGACTTCCTCTGATTCCTTCATGGCATCTGGAAAAGAGTTGTTTTTAATTGGAATCTGCGTTAAGGATTTTGGAAAATAAGTTTTCTGTCCCAACCCCGACCTTTCTAAAATTTTCTTCCCAAAGGCTATACTCTCTTCACTGAATCTCCCAGAGCGTGCAGAAAACTCCAAAGTATATTCTTTGCTACAAATTTGACTCGGTTCAGGCTTGTAGCATGCAAAGTTCACCAGGTAAACTTTTCTCGGGCGAGTTATGAAGTACAGGGTAGCTAGCAAAGCAAGAGAAAATGAGACTAAAATTACTGTTACGCGAGTGAATCTCTCATGTCTACTTAACTCACCGATGAAATCTTCAATAGAAAACGGCAGAAAACGAGCTAAGATGACGGCAAAGAGGGCCATAAGCAAGAGGTTCAAAACATTGGCAACCAAGTACTGATAACCAAGCTTGAGATGTTGCAAGTTCTGTTCTCTTCGATCGGGTTCACTTTCTGTTTCTGAGCACTTCGGCTCCATGGCATCCACCGTCCTAGCTAGGAAATAGTAGTACTTTCAGACCAAAGCCTAGCTAATCAAGAAATTAATCAACCTTTTCAACTTCGTTAAAATGGGGAAAACATCGAGATTGAATGCCTTGCAAATCTGGGTTAATCATGAAGATATATTTATAGGCCTACAGGAACTGAAAGACAGATTCTTCAAAAAGTTGCCACAAGCATTTTTAAATTTTTCCTACGTGTCCCTAAGCTATTCATTCATGCAACTCCACTAATTATCCTTTCAAGCCAATCGATAATCGAATCAATAGCGTATGGCCAGGGTTGCATACATAGAGCAAGATATGATTTTATTAATTAACTGATGCATTATATAGTACCTTCCCCTCAAAACAAATACATTAAATAGTACTAAGTACAACTAATTATCAATTTAGTACTACTAATTTTTTTATACTAATTACTTAGAAATGATTATTTATATTATAGTATAGTATAAGATAACAAGTGGGGAAATGAGGTTCTTTGCAATCAATAATGAAGCCAGTGACTGTATGATTGTGTAAAAAGTGAATCCAGATTGGTGTGTTAATGACAGAGTATTGGAAATGAAGCAAGCTGAGTGCACCATCGCTCTTTGGTTTTCAATATTTGTTTAATGTTGTCACCCAAGAATTACTAATCAATTAAATAAATTGAACATATAAATTGGAAAAAAAAAACAAAAACAAAGATTTGGGTTGAGAAAATATATTGAATCAATTAAGATATCAGTTTTAATTATGATATTTGTAAACATAAATAAGAATAAAAAAAAGAGAAAGGGTTTGGGGTTGAAAACCGAAAAAGAAAAAGGATATTTTTGATTTGGAAAGAAACAAGAAGCGATTTGAAAAGAATAGAAGATTGTAGTTTGTAGAACAAAAAAGGGGTTCCGACCAAAAACAAAAAAAAAGGGAGGAAAAAAGAGGCGACTTCTTTGAAAGGAAAAATGTTTTGAAGGACTAATATGAAAAAGAATAAGAATAGTAGATTGAAAAGAATAGAAGATTGCCAGCAACTTGTTGTCAGCCTTGAAACGCGAGTCACGTGGAGACCAAAATAATAGGGAGGTGTATAATATACGCCGATTTCTTGAAACAATTGTCGGTGTCAAAGTAAATCTTGGAGCCACTCTCTTGAATGCAATTTTTGTGGACGCCTATGTACACAAAAATTTGGCGTCAATCGTCAATTATTTACTACCTAAATCTGCAAAATAGAGTTACGAAATGTCTTAACCTTAAAACTTCTCCTTAATTTTCTTTTATGATTGAAAAGGAATTAAAAAAAAAAACTAGGCGTTTACGAAATATCATTAACGGTTTCCCCAAAGGTGGTAGTCGGCACATAACTTTATTATGTGGAAGCTGAAATCGTTGTAATTTCCCTGGTCGATGGGAGCATAGATGGGGCATCCTATATGCACAAACTCTAAGTCAGATTCCAATCCCCGTTTTCTTTCATGGAATTTGTTGACTACCGGTCTAATTATGGTAACTGTTGTCTGTGTTGGTAGGTTCACTGTTTCATTAACTCAGTTTTGGGTCAAATTAAAGAGTGTACATATACATCTTTTAAGGTTAGTTGACTTTCTGTTTAAGAAAAATATTTATATTTAATATAATAATATTTTTTAAATTTCAAAAAAATGAAATATTTATTATATAAAATTTTTTATATTTGATACCTTAAATGGTGTATGAATTTAACATTTTTCTTCATTTTTATATTCGTAAAGCCTGAAAGGGGACGTGGAATTTTGACCACCCGTTATTAATTGCCATTGATTAGCACTTTTAAACTTTTATATATACTAGAAATTGGTCCGGGTTTCGCCTCGGGTCTTTTTTTATTCTTAATTAAAATTAAAATATTTTAAGCCATTTAAAAAAATTTAATTATTAAATTTAAAAATTAAAAATAATAAAATTTAGACCTCCAATTTTTATCAATAATATAAATTTGATATTATTGATAATAAATTATAAATTAGACATTTTTTCAATGCACATATAAAACAAAAAAAAGAAAAATATTAAAAATAAAAAAAACAATAGGGTGACAAATGCACTCATCTTCTCATAATAAAAATATATAAAAGAAATACAAAAGAATTAAAAAGAAAAAAAAAGAAAGAAAAAGGATGACAAATACACCTTTCCTCCCTCCCTTTCTCCCTCAAATAGAATATTTATATTTTTATCTTTATAATATATAGTAGAGTTTATTTATAAATTTATAGATATTAAGTTTATAAACATAATATAAATAAATATATATTAATATATTAAAATTTATAATTTAAATATTTACATTAAATGAATTTGATAAAAATATAAAATAATTTTATTTTATATAATTTATATTTAAAATAATATTTAAATAACTAAAACATTATTTAATATAAAAAATAAAAAATAATAAATAATAAAAGATTTAAAATAATAAAAGAAGGGGCCAATGGGAGGATGACATTTGTCCCTCCATGTTAGTAAACTTCTTTTACTTTTATATATTGTATATATATGTGTATAGATAAAATATATAGATATATATATATATATAATACTATATTTGTATCTCTATATTCACTATTCACCCTTCGAAAAACGAATCCGAAAGGACACTCCTTTGTCTCGTCCATCTTCCCCGTGAATTCTCCTTTGACTTCGCCAATACGATTCCGTCGTACGAAAACCCAAACCAGATTTTGGTTTTATTGATCGGCTCATAAATTGCGGGTTGCAACATGTACAAATTATTCCTCTTTCTGACAAAAAAAAATGTACAAATTATTGATTGTCTCCAATCAAGTCAAGTGAAAATGCTGTTAGCTGTCAAATAATTTGACATATAAGATCAGTCTCATCGCTTTCTTTAGTTTATACTATAGTTGGTATCCTTTATCCGTACAATTTTTCTTTTTTTTTACTGCCTCACTAATTATCTTGTGACATTAATAAATTATTTTTGAGAATTGACTATGACAAAAATAAAGGTTTAATATGACTATCGAATAGGAGGATTTATATAAAATAAATAATAAATTATTATTGCTCTAATATTTATGGGACATCAAGCGAATCTTATCTAATCATTTATTGCATTAAATGATTGATTTTATCTCCCTTATAGGGGTTGATGTAATATTTTAGTAATACTAATGAACAAATGGAGAGTCAGAAGGGAGTAGTTGTGAACGAATTTTGTTACATGACCTGTTTGACATGATAGGTTTCACTTTTCTTTTTTTTATAAAACCTTTTTACTGTTATTTATAAAAAGAATATAAAACTTATTTTATAAATAAAATAATTTTTTTAGTGTGGGATTAAATTTTTGTGAAACATATTAAAATTTGATAAATTAAAAAAAAAGATACATCACAATGATTATAACCGAATCAATAAGTATTTTTCATCCGGAAATGAGGCATAAAAGAGCATATTGTATATATATATATAAAATCATTCGTTTGATTTTTTTTTTGAGAATTTTTTTTCTTTTTATATACACAAAAATAAAATGTTTGGTAGTGCATAAAATCAGACATGTGATATTTGCTTAAAAGTTAAATTAGACAACTCTCAGTGGCTTCTTCGCTACTTTATATCTAAACCGTAGTAAAACGCAACGTATGCTTGTCACGTTGCCCAAAAAGTGAATTAGAGAGCATCTAGACAAAGTCAATGTCTCACGTATACTCTTATAGCATGTGTTAAAACTTAATTATAGCAGTTTTGTTTTTTTGCGTTTGTTTTCTAATTTGGCATATCACTTATTCTTCTAACAAATCTTGTCATATCTTTGCCAAAGTTTGTTCAAAGTCTTTTATGGCAGAGAATCTAACTTCTTAATTTCTTAATTTCAAAAGAACAAGAATTTTGATACATAACTTTATCCAAATCACTAATTTCTAATTAACTCATAACAAACACATAGAAGTAGTTATTTTGTAAACTCGACAGCGAGTGAATCAACGAATTAAACACTCTCCATGTCTTCTTCTACCAAGTACTATAATTAGAAAAGATTTGACGATGACACATTACCCAGGAGATAATAATGGAAAGGAGCTGGCAGACTATAATTAATTAGCAGAAAAGGAATTCAACTTTGGGCACATGGACAGGGAAATCGTCGATTTCATCAATCCAGGGATTCTTCTCCATGGTTGGCTTGATACTTCTTAATGCTCTCAAACAGCAGTGTTACACTTGAATCCTGATCCGAACCCGATTTGCCATACCCTGTCACCTTTCTTGGTCCGTCCTTTAGCTTCCGAATAAGCAAGTTCATACCACAAAGAAGAACTGGAAGTATTCCCAAATCTGTAAAGGCTCATCCTGGATGGCTCCATGTGCCAGTCACTTAGGTCAAGGCTTTTTTGCAACTCATCTAACACTGCTCTCCCTCCTGCGTGGATACAAAAATGCTCGAAAGCCAACTTGAAATCCGGGATGTATGGTTTTACCTGTCAATTAAATAGATAATCCATTTTAAACTACTAATCATCTTAGTCTTGATTTGTACAGTATTTATTACCATTTTGTGCTACCTTCTTTTTAAAGACTTTTTTGGCTATCAAAGTTGCAAGAAAACGGAGCTGCTCTGACAGGGGAAGAACCAATGGACCTAGTGTTGTAATGTTTCTTTTCAAGGCTTCTCCGGCAACTGCCATAAGATATTTGGATAGTGCGACGCCAACAATGCCTTCTTCATCTTCTTGTTCGAATACACATTTGTAACTCTCGTCGTTGGCACCTTCATGGGTGCGAAGGGTGTGAATCAGTTCATACTTTGACCGATGCCGGTCAGACGACAGGTTCGATAGAAGGACGGCAGCTCCACCAACCCGGAATAGGCAGTTCGAGAGAAGCATTGCCCTGTTATTGCCTAGATACGACCCGTGCGTGATGTTTTCGGTACTTACAACCAAGGCATAAGTCCTAGGCCGCACCTGTAGAAAGAAAGAGGTTCTTTAAAGCGTTTTGATGATGTTACTAACTTCTAAATTTCTGTAACTTTCTTTTAATCCCACTTCTAAATTCCTACGTACGTACAATTACTAATTTGGTAAATCTTCAATAAGAATAAGCTATAAAGAAAGCGTAGTTTTGCATTCGCAAATTAACCTGTAAGAGTCGTTTGGCAGTGTCGATAGAGATAAGTCCGGCACTGCAACCCATCCCAGCAAGATTATAACCCAAAATGTTCTCTCTGAGCTTGTATTGATTAATAATGGTGGCTGAGAGAGATGGAACTGGATTGAACAAACTGCTATTCACCACAAGAATACCTATATCTCTGGTAGTTATTCCAGTTTTCTCCAACAGCTCATCGATTGCTCCAAATATAGCCCCCTCCGACTCCTTTCTTGCCTCTGACTTTGCCTTGCTAAGTGGAACCTGCATTAAGGCTTTCGGAAAATATGTTTTCTGACCTAACCCTGACCTCTCCAGGATTTTCCTCTCGAAGGCCAAACTTTCTTCGGAGAATTTACCTGTGCCCGCACATACCTGCACAACTTGCTCTTTGCTACAAATTTCAACTGGGCCAGGCCCGGGCTTGTAACATGCAAAGTTCACTAGGTAAACTTTTCTTGGGCGGCTTTTGAAGTAGAGGGCAGCTGAGAAAACAAGGGAAACTGATGAAAGTAAAATTACTGGCATTTGATTGAAGGCATCGTATCCGTGGGTGCTGCTTAACTGATTGAGATCTTCAACTGAAAAGGTTGGGAAATAAGCTAAGATGACGCCAAAGAGGGCCAAAAATAAGAGATGGCGAGCATTAGAAACCAAGTAATGCACACCAAGCTTGACGTGTTTGAGTCTGACAGTGGAGAGAGAGTTGGCTATCATGTTTTTATTCATTCCATCAAGATGAACATGAATCCGACCAGGTTCATTGCCTGAGTTCATCTTCATGTTCCTCATCATCACCCCCACCATCCTGAAAAATTGCTTCAGATAAGCCTAGTATAGAAGAAAAAATGGCAAACTGATATTGAATTGATGCCTTGCAATGCTTGGAAAATGGGAAGGGAACTTATATAGACCTTGGAGCTAGACAGAGAAAGAGTGAGAATCAAATCTAGCTAATGCATGTAGTCTCATCATAATTTTTAATTTCGCATGAATAACAGTCCCAATACAGCAAAATAACTTGCTTTCCAATCTATTTCCCATTTGTTCGTGCAAGGCCGCGGCCGGGTCCCTTGTCGCCGCGAAATTATTCGTAATCATTCTGATCTTAACTGCACATCTAAACTAGAATCATTTAAAACCTCTGCTTTTGAATAAATTGACAGTACACTGCATGCAGTGTAGATTTAGAGTAATCAGAAAACTCAAATCAGACCGGTATAGCCACGATTCTATAAGAGACATTAATTAATTAGTTAAGATCACTAACGTGAGACTGAATGAAAAAAAATATATAGCTGCACCGGATAAATTATTAGGTAAGTCGGATATACCACGTCATCCATAAGTCTGACCAATTAAATTGTGATAACTCAAAAAATTTCTTAAAATTAAGGTACTAATTTGACAAAGGTTTAGCCTCACATTACAAATAAAAAGAATTTAAATGGTAAGTCATTAAATTTAGGCTGTAATTATGGTAGGATTCTAGTAAATGTATCAAAATCCTTGAGTTGTCACAATTTAATTAGTCGGACCTATAAATGACGTGATAGACTTAACCTACCTAATAAATTTTCACTGCACTGGGATACTTTATCAATTAATGCTTCTCAAAGTATCAATCAAATCATGCCTCTTTCCCTTAAAAAAAGGAAAAAAATTGATGAATGCTTTTAAGGCCAATATGTAATTATGAAATGGTCGGGTATCATACCATTATCATAAATCATATAAAAATAATTCTATGTACCATATAAGATTTTATGTATAAAAAAAGGTGGGGGCTGCCAAACGGCCATTGTGGTCCGGCCTTATGTACGGACCACAATGGCTGGACGTTTATGCCCCTCCATTTTGAAACTTTTTTTTTTCAGTTTTAAACAATTTTTTTTTCAACTTTTATGAGTAATTTTTTTTAATCCATTCCAATCGTCTCTGATATTTCCTTCTAATAGTTTTATATTATTTGTAATATGAAATTAATGTCATTGTTATGAAGATAAGTTTTCAGGATGGCTAATACTATATCGGATAGTTAGAATATTCTTTTGGGATGAAACTTTGATTTTTTGAAAGAAAAAAAAATCTTAATTATCCCCAAAACGTTGTAGCCTCTATTGCTAAATTAGATTTTTTTTAATTTAAGAATTTAACCCCATGAATATAATTCCAACATTTAAATTTGGCGTATGCATATATTTTTAATTAAAATTTCATCATTATATATTTTCAATTATTTCAAATTTTTTAAAAAGAAAAATCAAAGGTTCATACTCAATATTTTCTTTATAATCCCTAAAATAGTCTTAATCATCCCCCAAAATGTTATATTCTCTATCCCGAAAATTAAATTTTCACAAGAACAATTTAACCCAATGAATACAATTCAAAAATGTAAATATGATGTATGCATATATTTATGTAATTTCCTTGTTCCATTGTGAAATTATTTTGAAATTTTTTTCTTTTTTATAGAAATAAGAGATCCATCCTCAATTATTTCTTCATTATTCTTTCAATAATCTTAATCATCCCCAAAGTGTTATAGTTTCACCCCTAGGGGTGTAGATCAGTTGGCATGGAGCTGTTCTAACTTAACCAAGTGACTCGAGTTCGAGTCCTTTGGTACACAGCTGTTTTAAAACTTGGGAGAGAGAGCTTTGTCATCCTTGTGGTCTTGCCCGGCTCGAATCTGGATTAGTCGGAGCAAAGTTCCGGATATCGGATGGTGAAAACAAAAAAAAAGGTTATAGTTTCTATCCCCAAAAAATTAAATTTGAGGAAAAAAAAAATTAACCCAATATATTTATTTAATTACCTCATTCCATTGTTCAATTATTTCGAATTTTGTTTTTTTTTTATACAAATAAAAGATCAATCCCCAATTATTTCTTCATTATCCCCAGAATAGTTTTAATCATCCCCAAAACGTTATAGTCTCCATCCCCAAAATATTAATTGGAAAAAAAAAGAATTCAACCAAATTTCATAATGTAATTCTTAATTATGCATATATTTATATAATTGCCTCGTTCTATTATTCCATTTTTTCGAATTTTTTTCGTTTTTATACAAATAAAAGAACCATCCCCAATTAGTTTTTCATTATCCCCATAATAGTCATAATGATCTCCAAAACGTTAGTCTCTATTCCCAAAACATTAAATTAGAAAAAAAAATTAACCAAATTCCATAATTTAATTATGAATTATGCATATGTTTATTTAATTATCACGCTCCGACCCGCAGACTTGGCCACGTGACAATCGTCGTACCACCTTGAGATGCGTGCCATGAAAGGTGGGCTATCCGAGATATTAGAAATAAGGACTCTAACTTATTAGAAATAAAATTATGGAAGTAATAAGGACTCTAACTATTAGAAATAAAATTATTTAATGATTAATAAATTTTATGAGATAAACTTAATTTTTTTTACGACTTTATGATAATATGTTTACTTATCGCAATGGATTTGTAATTGGGGTGTATTATCTTTAAAAATTCACTTTAGATAATGACAAATATAATGTTATAATAATAATTAATACCCTTTTCAAAAATTAAGAATAGACTCTTTTAAGGATGAAAAATATGGTTTTGGGGATGAAATATTGTTTCTAAAATAAAATAATTTCCAAATGTAATTGAACATTGGGATGGTTAAATCAAACGAACTAATATTAAGCAAATGACATAGTACACTTTTGGAATTGTATTAGTAGGGATAACTTTTTATTTTAAAATTTTTTTTATGGGAATGTAGATTTTAGTATTTTTGAGGATGATTAAGACCATTTTGGGAACAATGAAGAAATAATTAGGGATTGATCATTTTTTTTATAAAAACCAAAAAACTTCAAAATAATTAAACAATGGAACGAGGCAATTAAATAAATATATACATAATTTAGAATAAATTATGGAATTGGGTTGAATTCTTTTTTTTTTAATTTAATGTTTTGGGGACGATGACTAAAATGTTTTGGGGATAATTAAGATTGTTCTGGGGATAATGAAGAAATAATTGGGGATTGATCTTTTATTTGTATAAAAACGAAAAAACTTCAAAATAATTAAAAAATGAAACGAGGCAATAAAATAAATATATGCATAATTCAGAATCAAATTATGCAATTGTGTTGAAATGTTTTTTTTTTCTAATTTAATGTTTTGGGGATGATGACTATAACATTTTTGGGATAATTAAGATTATTCTGGGGATAATGAAGAAATAATCGAGGATGGATATTTGATTTTATAAAAACGAAAAAACTTAGAAATAATTGAACAATGGAACTAGGTAATTAAATAAATATATGCATAATTCAGAATTAAATTATGGAATTGGGTTGAATTCTTTTTTTTCTAATTTAATGTTTTGATGATGGAGACTATAACGTTTAAGGGATAATGAAGAACTAATCGGGGATGGGTCTTTTATTTGTATAAAAACGAAAAAAATTAAAAATAATTGAATAATTGAATAAAAATTCAAATAATTGTATTAGTAGGGATAACTTTTTATTTTAAAAATTTTTTTTATGGGGATGTAGATTTTAGTATTTTTGAGGATGATTAAGACCATTTTGGGAACAATGAAGAAATAATTAGGGATTGATCATTTTTTTTTATAAAAACCAAAAAACTTCAAAATAATTAAACAATGGAACGAGGCAATTAAATAAATATATACATAATTTAGAATAAATTATGGAATTGGGTTGAATTCTTTTTTTTTAATTTAATGTTTTGGGGACGATGACTAAAATTTTTTGGGGATAATTAAGATTGTTCTGGGGATAATAAAGAAATAATTGGGGATTGATCTTTTATTTGTATAAAAACGAAGAAACTTCAAAATAATTAAAAAATGTAACGAGGCAATAAAATAAATATATGCATAATTCAGAATCAAATTATGCAATTGTGTTGAAATGTTTTTTTTTTCTAATTTAATGTTTTGGGGATGATGACTATAACATTTTGGAGATAATTAAGATTATTCTGGGGATAATGAAGAAATAATCGAGGATGGATATTTGATTTTATAAAAACGAAAAAACTTAGAAATAATTGAACAATGGAACTAGGCAATTAAATAAATATATGCATAATTCAGAATTAAATTATGGAATTGGGTTAAATTCTTTTTTTCTAATTTAATATTTTGATGATGGAGACTATAACGTTTAAGGGATAATAAAGAACTAATTGGGGATGGGTCTTTTATTTGTATAAAAACGAAAAAAATTCAAAATAATTGAATAATAGAATGGGGCAATTATATAAATATATGCATAATTCAGAATTAAATTATGGAATTGAGTTGAACTCTTTTTTTCTAATTTAATATTTTGGGGATGAAGACTATAACGTTTTGGGGATGATTAAGACTGTTCTGGGGATAATGAAAAAATAATTGGAGATTGATCTTTTATTTGTATAAAAACGAGCAAAATTCGAAATAATTGAACAAAGTAACGAGGTAATTAAATAAATATATGCATAATTCATAATTAAATTTGGAATTGAGTTAAATTCTTTTTTTCCTCTCAAATTTAATGTTTCGGGATATAGACTGTAATGTTTTGGGGATGATTAAGACTATTGAAAGAATAATGAAGAAATGATTGAGGATGGATCTCTGATTTATATAAAAAAGAAAAAAAATTCAAAATAATTTCACAATGGAACAAGGGAATTACATAAATATATGCATACATCATATTTACATTTTTGAATTGTATTCATCGGGTTAAATTGTTCTTGTGAAAATTTAATTTTCAGGATAGAGAATATAACATTTGGGGGATGATTAAAACTATTTTAAGGATTATAAAGAAAATATTGAGTATGAACATTTGATTTTTCTTTTTTTTTAAAAAAATTCGAAATAATTGAAAAATATAATGATGAAATTTTAATTAAAAATATATGCATATGCCAAATTTAAATGTTGGAATTATATTCATGGGGTTAAATTCTTAAATTAAAAAAAATCTAATTTAGAGATGGAGGCTATAACGTTTTAGGGATAATTAAGACTTTTTTTTTCTTTCAAAAAATCAAAGTTTCATCCCAAAAAAATATTCTAACTATCCGATATAGTATTAGCCATCCTAAAAACTTATCATAACTATGACATTAATTTCATATCACAAATAATATAAAACTATTAAAAAGAAACATAAGAGACGATTGGAATGGATTAAAAAAACTTACTCATAAAAGTTAAAAAAAATAAAATTGTTTAAAACTGAAAAAAAAAGTTTCAAAAGGGATGGGTATAATCATCCAGCCATTGTGGTCCGTACATAAGGCCGGACCACAATGGCCTGTTGGCAGCCCTCACCATAAAAAAAATTGTCAAATCGATTTATATATGGTAATCTCTTTTTACACATTAATGAAATTAATAGGAAGGATACAAATTAGTAGTTGGATATTGGATATGTTAATGTTCAAAACTTCATTTTTGTATTTCCTCAAAAAAAAAAGAAGAAAAAAGAACACTTCATTTTGTATATATATATATATATATATATATATATAGGTTCGCAATATAAAAGAAGAAAATTTAACTGGAATATTACTCAAAGATAGTTGATTTCATTTTTTTATTAGTGAAAATTGTAGTTCAATTCTATCAAATTCAAACCTAAAATTACTAGATGAAAAAAAATTAATTGTCTAAACAAATATAGAAATAAGAAATTTGAGAATATAAAATAAAAAAAAAAAGGAAAAAAGAAATTTGGTCCTTTTTATAGATCATATGTTAGTTTGATCTGATTTTAACAACTTACCAAACACAAACCTAAAACTATTTAAACGAATTAATTGTCTAATAAATTAAAATTTCAAGAGTAGGATTTGATAGATATAATTAAAGTTTAAAATGAGTACTATATTTATCAAGGGCATGGATCCTCTCCACTGCTGAAAAACAGTGGAGAGGTCCACTGCTTAATTTGAGGCTGTAAAATGCCCACGTAATATTTATCAAATACTCAGTAAATTACCCTCTCTCACACCGTTTTCACAGTTCCGTCCAACGTCAATTGCTATTTCATCATCAGATATTTCCAACCCTTTTTTTTCCCTTGGATCCATATTTCCCTCCAAATAAACTTCTTGACCTATCAAACAAGCCATGGAGAACTATCACGAATAGCCACTCTTTCCCTTTCATATAATTCTCTCTTATGACCAGATAGATTCCTATTTTAGTCAACTTCCTCGTCTAACACTGAAAAATCTTTCCAAAATCTAAGCTATGCAGTTATTTATTACTGTGAAGATTCAAGTTTTGATCTGGGCTTTGGATGTGTTGGTTTTTCTTTGCGTAGTCGGTTTTGGCATGGTTGTTTGCTTGTGGTCTTTGTTTTAAGTTTCTTGGTTTTTGTTGTATTGAGTTCATCGCTGTTGGGAGTCTAGGAAGGCTGTCGAACTTCTCCTTTGTCATCAAAACTGATTGCGGCAATGCGGCTCTTTCCTCGGTTCCTTTTCTCTGGCTAAGATGATTGCTTTCATTCTCATTCTCAATAAAATGATGAACCTTTCAGAAAAAAAAAAAAATTCAGGATTCCATAAAATGAGTGCAGATCCTTTTTCCCCTGTTGGCAACTGTTTCATTGTTATATTGGTCTCAGACACAGTACCAGAATTTATTTGACTTAATGAGCTTGGATTTATCTATGAAAGCTTTTGAGGCAAAGGATTGCGAGACAATATCTGTTGGACTGCGATCGGTGACAGGATGGAAACCACTGAATTTGTAACTGGTTGCAGAAAATGGTACATAGCTTTAGCATCTCCCATGGTAGCACAAGGCATATGGGCTGATGCAGATGACTATCGCACGCTGGATGCTCGCTGTATGGAAGATGTGGAGTTATGGACTGGCACAATCTTATTGAGCATATTTCTGGAAATTTATGTTGAAAACAGTGGAACCAAATGGTTCGACATTTAAGTCCAATGCAGACAAGTCTTTAGCTGAACAAGTTGAAATTCTACCCAATCGATATTGTCCAGACAAGGAGTATTGTATTTAAAAATGCTATTATTATTGAAATTCAAATCCTTAGAGTCTTGCGAAATCAAAACATGTACAATGATACAAAATTCTAATTATAACATACATTTACAGCCATAGCTCCCGAGTTTCAGACAAAAAACTTCATTGTTGCTCACAAGTGGAAAATGATCAAAGTTGATAGCTATCCACTAAGAACATCCCCAAATCACAGTATCCAAGTTGTTTAGTCATTCAAGTATTAGATGAAGGCTCCAGTTATTCAAACCATTGCCAAGATAAATGAGTAGATAACTACACTTGCACCAGATCTCTGCAGCAGCTGCAGGTCCATTGGCTTTAGTTCGAACACCTCTTCTGACAAGTGGAAAAAGTAAAGGGAAAAATAATCAATTAGATGTAGATTATAAAAGCAATTATGAGAACTTGGTTAAAAACTTATAATTCTATGTAGTAGTAGTTTTGGCAAGGCAAAACTCACCACGGGATGCAAACTTTTTTTTTTTTTTGGGACAATGATCACTGAAGGGATGGAAATTTGTTGGAAGAAATATGGAATGAAGAACAAAAAAAGTGATGGGACCCATAAAACAGCATTTGACGGAAGTGTGAAAGTGGAAACGGTGTGAGAGTGGGTAATGTACTGAGTATGTAGTAGGTGTTACGTGGGTCTTTTGCAGCCTTAAATTAAGCAGTGGACCTCTCCACTGGTTTTTAGCAGTGGAGACGATCCTTGCCCGTTTATTAATTAATCGATGAGCAGGCAATCTATTTAATTCCTCCAAGAATATCAAGGAACGCAGGAAGATTCACTATCCTCGTACCATAAAGTTTAAAATTTTTAAATATATCTTTCTAGAGTTGAAAAGTAGATGGTGGTGTGAGTCTGTGACCAAAACCTAAGGCAGGGGAATACAGAGCTCTCTGCTTTCTATACATGGGAACCGGGTTCTGATAACTAAGTCAGAGTCTTTTTTTTTTTTTGGCCATCATCTTAAAGTCAGAGTTTGCTTAAGCTAACAGTTGGTGGGTTTGAATAAAAATACTTAAATAATTTTGTTTTAATTTGAATCCAGATTCAACCTGATTTGCAAGCTTATTTAATTTCTTGGAAAGGATAGAGATCGTGCTTTCACATGGCAGCAGAATCGATAATAAGTCGTTGTTTATGCTGAACTGATTAAACTCAGAACAAATTAGAATTAATATTGGATATAAGTAGAAACTTTTCCTAAGTAACTCATGAAGATTACAAGATTGGAGACTAAGAAAAGCCTCAAACGTCACTGACAGAAACACAACCACAATTAGGCTTTCAATTCTACAGAATAAATAAACACGATAGATGGAAAATACTGATAATTTTGGCAAATTTTAATAAACAATGGGTGCCACTTTCGGGATTTCCACTGGAAATTGGTTAATTTCATCCATCCAGGGATTCTTTTCCATGGCTGGATTGATTGTTTTCAGGGCACGCCAAACAGCGCTGTTGCATTTGAATCCTGATCCAAACCCTATTTGCCATAACCTGTCATGCTTCTTGATTCTTCCCTTGGCCTCCGAGTAAGCCAATTCATACCACAGAGAGCTGCTCGAAGTATTGCCAAATCTGTATAGAGTCATCCTGGAAGGCTCCATGTGCCATTTAGTCAAGTCCAAGCTTTTCTCCAACTCATCCAGCACGGCTCTCCCTCCTGCATGAATGCACAAATGCTCGAATGCCAACTTAAAATCAGGAATGTAAGGTTTTATATTCATTTTCAAAACCTTTTTTGACACTAATATCGCTAGGAAAAGGAGTTGCTCTGACAAGGGAAGAACCAACGGTCCAAGCGTGGTGATATTTGCTTTGAGTGCTTCTCCAGCTACAACCATGAGATCCTTCGACAGACTGACACCAACATTCATTTCTTCATCTTCTTGCTGGAATACACAGTTGTAACTTCTGTCATCGGCACCCGTATGGGTTCGAAGGGCATGAACGAGTTCATACTTGGAACGGCGGCGATCACTTGATCGGTTTGATAACAGAATGGCAGCTCCACCCACTCGGAATAGACAATTTGTGACCAGCATTGAGCGATTGTTACCAGTGTACCAATTGTTTGTGAGGTTTTCCGTGCTAACCACTAATGCGTACGAGTTCCGATGCAACTGAACGAACATTAGATGAGACCGATTACAATTAGTTTCCCATTGCATTTAAGTTGAGTTTCAAAAACAAAAGGAAATACCTGTAGAAGCTGCTTAGCAATATCTATTGAGATAAGCCCAGCGCTGCAACCCATGCCACCAAGATTATAGCTCAAAATGTTCCCTCTAAGCTTGTAGTGGTTCACAATGGCAGCTGAGAGGGATGGGGTTGGATTGAACAAACTGCTATTCACCACGAGAATTCCTATATCTCTAGGCTTCACCCCTGTCTTTGCCAATACCTCATCAATTGCTCCAAACATAACTGTCTCCGTTTCTTTTCTTGCCTCTGCCGTAGATTTGACGGGGGAAACCTGCATCAACGCTTTTGCTCCATACGTCACCTGGCCAAACCCTGACCTTTCCAGGATTTTCCTTTTAAGGGCTAAACTTTCTTCCGTGAATAATCCAGTTTTTTTCGCAAACTGCATGAAAAGTTCTTTGCTCACCATTTGAGTCTTATCAGGCTTGTAACATGCGAAATTAACTAGGTAGACTTTTCTTGGGCGGCTCATGAAGTAAAAGGTGGCTAAGAAAACAAAGGAAGCTGACAACAGACACATTGTTACATAATTTAACCTAAGATTTTCACTCAATTGAAGGAAATCTTCAATAGTAAATGTTGAAAGATGAGTTAAAATGATGCAAAGGAAGGGCACGACCAAGAGGTACAGAGCATTGGAGACCAAGTAGCGGTAACCAAGCTTCACATATTTGAGCCTAACGGAGAGAGAGAAGCTAGATGATGTTCTTGTTTCAGCTGGTAAAACCCGAACAGAACTTTCGAATTCATTCTCTGGGGATTTTCCCTTTGCATTCATCATGGATCCAAAACAAAATTGAATTGGAAGGCTGATTTCTGATGTCTGGGAAAGTTGAATGAAATAAAGAACAGATAAGAAATATATATAATGGGCTTTGGATGAATGGAGGGAAAGAGAAAAAACAACTTCTTGTAGATAACTAGTAAGAAAGCACTCAAATTGAAGCACAAGCTATCTAAATCTTACAAAAGATCTTATTTTTATTCTTTTGTGTATACTATTCAGTATTATTCCTGTACCATGTGAGGAGTATCTATACTTGATGTACCACGTTGTGTGTGCGTGCGCCTTTTAATTTGTGAAAAATTAAATCGTAACAAAATGATGGAGATAATATAATAAGAATATGTCAAAATTAAGTACTAATTAATTACTATATATTCTTAAAATTAATCATATTGATCATTCGAGTGAGAATGCCCAAAACAATCTTCTTTCTATTAGAAGAGAAAGGGAGAAAAACCTCAGAGGAATTAATATACACTTCTTAAGAATCAATTTGATAAAATTTCCTAAATTAAAAAAAGAAAAGAAAAGAAAAAAGGTCGAGCTAGCCAAAAATCTACACTCGTACATATAAGGTACAAGTAATTTTCTCCTCTCGCGATACTAAAGGATAGCAAAAATTAACTTTGTTTAACCTTTTTCTTTTTCCTCAACGAGATTGGGAAATTATCAACAAATTAAGAATACTGTCCAACAGAAAAAAAAAAAAAAGGGTTGTGGCCGGTGGCGTGCCTAGGCCTGCTGGCTGCTGCTAGCTTGCATAAACCCGGAATTGAAAATAATTATCATAAGCTGGATGATTTAAATTGACTTTGCGAATTTACTCAGAAATAAGATCACCCATTATCTGAATTATTGCCCGACAGATCCCGAAAGCAGCTTAAAATTATGTATTAATCAAATTAATGCTTAGTAAAATACTCAGGATTATCAAGTTGTCCTTAGAAATTAGAGCTTGCATTATCCAATTTTTTTTTTTTAAAAAAGGAATCAGATCCAAGTTATATTGGATAATTGCTGGCAAGACCCTAAAAAAGTAAAAAGTTTATTTCAGTATGTTGCAAGTGTTGCAATAATTAAATTGTAATTTAGCATTACAAAAGCAGGTTTCAGTCATGAGCAAATTACTCTTTTACCATCAATTTTTTGTTGGCATTCCTGAGCAAAAGAGCGGTGGAAAATATTTTCCTAGGCACTAGCTATATATTTATCAACAAACTCATCTAGCAAATTGTGAAGTTCCAAGGCAAAGTGCGTATTAAGCCCAATTATAATTACCGGTTAATCCTAAAATATAAAGATGTAGTATATCATATTCAAAGCACCTTTTAAAGTAAAGTTAGAGCTTACATATGGGGTCCTATTGAGGAGAAATACAAAGGAAAAAACTTTACATTAACGTCAACATGACAACATCAGATAGAACACAACAAGACTAATTATGAACTTGTTATGGTAAACATAGTTAGTCTCAATAGACAATGGGTGTGACTTTAGAGACTTGAACAGGAAATTCGTCGATTTCATCCATCCAAGGATTCTTTTCCTTGACCGGGTTAATTGTTTTCAATGCTCGCCAAACAATACTGTTGCATTTAAATCCCGATCCAAACGCAATCTGCCATACCCTGTCACGCTTCTTGATTCTTCCTTTGGCCTCCGAGTAAGCCAATTCATACCACAAAGAGCTGCTTGAAGTATTCCCAAACCTGTAGAGGGTCATCCTATTAGGCTCCATGTGCCATTGAGTGAGGCTCAAGCTTTTCTCCAACTCATCTAACACGGCTCTCCCTCCCGCATGAATGCAGAAATGCTCAAATGCCAGCTTAAAATCAGGAATATATGGTTTTATCTTCATTTTGAAAACTTTTTTTGCCACTAAAGTAACAAAAAATAGGAGTTGCTCTGACAGGGGCAGAACCAGTGGACCTAGCGTTGTGATATTGGATTTGAGGGCCTCTCCGGCGACTGCCATAAGATCTTTTGAGATTGTAATGCCTACGTTCTTCACTTCATCTTCCTCTTGCATTATACAATTGTAACTCTTGTCGTCGGCCCCTTTGTGGGTGCGAAGAGTGTGGACTAGTTCATACTTTGAAAGTCGTCGATCACAAGATCGATTTGATAGAAGAATCGCGGCTCCACCCATACGGAATAAACAGTTTGTGACAAGCATCGAGCGGTTGTTTCCAAAATACCAATTAGATGTGATGTTCTCCGTGCTGACCACTAAAGCATATGAGTTGCGATGCACCTATATATATATAACTGAGTTAGAAAACATGAAATTAGGTTTATGATTTGGGAAGAATCTGTTTTAAGAAGAAAAAGGGAAAAACTCATGAAACCTGTAAAAGACGGTTGGCAAGGTCTATAGAGATGAGGCCGGCACTGCAACCCATGCCACCAAGATTATAGCTTAAAATGTTCCCTCTAAGCTTGTAGTGATTCACAATGGCGGCTGAGAGGGAAGGTGTCGGATTGAACATACTGCTGTTCACCACGAGAATCCCTATATCTCTAGGCTTTACCCCTGTTTTTGCTAAGAGCTCATCGATTGCCCCAAACATAACTGTCTCGGTCTCTTTTCTTGCCTCTGCCATGCATTTGTTATGAGGGATACACATCAAGGCTTTTGGAGCATATGTCCTTTGACCATACCCTGACCTTTCCAGGATTTTCTTTTGCAATGCTAAACTCTCCTCCGTGAAACTCCCAATGTTTCCAGATAACTGCATGAAAAGCTCTTTACTCAGCATTCGATCCCTCTCAGGCTTGTAACATGAAAAGTTCACGAGGTAGACTTTTCGTGGTAGGCTTTTGAAGTAAAGGGTAGCTAAGAAAGCAATAGAAACCGACAACAGCCACATTGTCACATAATTCAAACAAAGGTCGTTCCTCAATTGAATAAAATCTTCTATCGTAAATGCCGAAAGATGCGTTAACATGATGCCAATGAAGGGCACAATAATGAGGTATAAAGCATTGGAGACCAAGTAATGGTAACCAAGCTTCACATACTTGAGTTTAACAGAGAGAGAAAAGCTAGGTGTTCCTGTTTCAGCTGGGAGAGCTTGAACCGAGGTATGTTCGTTCTTCATGATTGCAGAAATTGGAGGGTACAATTAATGGACGTGATCCAAGGATTTGGAAAATTGAAATGAAGAGTAATATAAATTGTTCCTACCTAGCCGCTTTGAGGAGATGTACAAGAAATATATAGGGCCGGGCTCGAGGGAAAGAGAAGAAAAATAGTTGACAAGTTGTGTGTGGTATACCATTATTAAATGATTACCCACACCGTTCCCACTTGAGAAGCGAAAGAATTAGACCAAAGAATACACGAGGAAAATACTAAGCAGGAAAAAATTAAGGGAAATTAATTGATTCATGCATGCCAGTAATGCATAGAATTTGATCATCTAACCATGCAACCATGTGAAAACAAATTAAATCAATCACAATATAAACCATGTGAAAACAAATTAAATCAATTACAATATAAATGATCACCATCATTATTAATTACTCGGCTATCCATGTAGCTGGGTTTCATTTTATGGTAGATGGCAGATTCAACAGTCCCAAGTATAGTGTTGCGAACATGGAGGTTTGCAGCCAGTGTGCTCATTGAAAATATTAAATATCTTTGGTTCACTGAGAGCCAGTGGCGGATATTAATTTCTAATCAATAAGACTACTTGTCCTGACGGGCAAGTAAAGATGGTGAAATATGGTTGTACCAAAAAAAAAAGAGATGGTGAATATGGCGATTCTGTACTACTGTCCCTCTGTTGGAAAGATGGAGGGGGCAGCGCCATTAATTTTAAAACTACTAATGCTTTTAATTACTCTGCTTGAGGCTTTTGATGTAATTTAATTTGTGGTTTATGAGCAAAAAGAACTCTTTTTTACTACTCTCTCAGTCCCTATTTATCTGTCTCTTTTTAAGGTTTTTTTTGTCCCTTTTTATCTGTCTCTAACTAACCTTTGATTATTAAATTTCCAAACTTACCCTTTCAAACTCCTTCATCTCTCTCTTAAATTAATAGTTTCTTAAATATGAGTGAGAATCAAAGAGGGAGAGAGATAGGGATAAAATAGGAAACTTAAGATAAATGTTTATGAAATTTTGTGTCTTAACTACTTTTCTTGCCCTGTGTACAGCGGTTAATGGAGACAGATAAATAGGAACAGAGGGAGTATCTCTTTATTTATTTATACGGATGATGAGATTATGAACATTTTATCTGTAACCCTTGATCAAATATTGTTCTCGTCAAGTTTCTTACCATAAGTTAGAGCGGATTAAATGAAAAATATTCATACCTTAACATGGTTTATGGACTAGTATTATGTTGCCATACCCAGGAATCAAACCGGTTGAGAACTCGAGATCAGGAAATGTAAAATGGGTTTTTGGAGGCAGGCTGCAGGGTGGAGGTTCCTACTTCCTATAGCTACTTCTATACTTTGGATATTGTAGGGTGGTGTCATTTTTATTATTACCAGCACCAGGGCTAGTGCTTCTTCTGGGGTGGAATGTTGGCTGCCTATAGCCATGAACCATTGCAACTTGAGACTTGTCAGCACTTGGTTTAGGGGCTGGTGGTTTGTTTGCTGGTTAGTTATATATATTACTGTTTCTGGACTTGAATTTTGATCTGCCACTGCTTTTGCTAGCCTAGCCAGCCTTATTCTTAGTTTATAGCCTTTTGACATGACAAAATAGCTTATTTAACACATCCATACCGTGAAGCAAAGGAGAATGAGCTGTTGCTATTAGTATTTTAAGTAGAAACATCTCCATGCAGTCTAGCTACTCTGATGACTATGGAGTATCAGAACTAGAAGTTGGCTACTAGCTAGCAGCTTTCTTCGACTTTTCCCCATCTATTATTTCCTTCGGTTTTCCGTTTGCCAGACACTTTTAATTTTTTGTTTTTCCTTCTGCCATCTCTTTGCTAGACACGACCTTCATCACTTCCTCTCTTATTTCCAGCATTTACTCTTTCTAGCCGCTTATATTTCTTCTCTCTCTCTCTCTCTGGTTTCCTTATCTCGCCATCATCACCATGCACCATCAATCTATATCTCTTTCTGTCCCTCTACTGCTACACCATTTTCACTACAAACCCTGTCACTCCCCATTAATTGAACTACCTTCATTCATGGACTCCCCAAACCCTTGAACTACTTTTCTTAATTTACACTGGTTGAGTTTATAAGACAAAGACATTTGAACCATCCTAATGGGAAACAAAAACGATCTTAACGTTTACACAAAAATGGATTGCAAATTATTTGAGCAAAAAGAGAAAAAAAGGATTGCAAATTAAGAAAATAAATACCCAAAAACAGAGAAAAATGACGGTTACTATTTTACATTTAATTTACAAAAACTGGTTTTTCAATTTTTTTTCCGTTTAACCAAGGATATACTTCAACTTTTAACGCAATACTAATTCCAAATAGGATTGTTAAACATAAAGTTCATCACAATTGAATAATTATAAACTTTTCAAAACTAATCATTTTCGAATGTGAGCGTTAAAGTAAAATCCATAATAGTTTTTCTGGTTATGAACTTCCCAATGGGCAACTGAACTCGATTGTCTTGGGCCGAGACCAATCCAACCTTCTTTGTCCGGTTTTTTTCCTTTTTTTTTTTCCCTCTGTGGGTCCTTTTTTTTGGCGCCCCCGGGGTTTTGGTGGGCGGGGCGGGGGGTGTCTGGTTGTACTTGTTTCTGATCTTAACTTCTTAAGATCTTTATCCGTATTTCCATTTTACTTCTATAGATAATATATAATGATTATTACTCATTTGTTGGATATACCTAAGATTATTGTTACAACTATCTATAATAATGGTCCAATTAAGTTTCATAATCACTTCAATACTTTAAAACCATTTAATTTTAAAGTAAAAAAGGTTTTCATTAGATATTAAGATTATTGTTACAATTATTATCTATATAATAATGGTCCAATTAAGGTTGATAATCACTCCAACACTTGAAAACCCTTTGCTTTTGAAGTAAAAAAAGCTTTTCATTAGATATTATAAACAACTTATTGTTGATTATAACATAATTAAGTAGCTATGCCGTCGATGCAATCTTTCACTCTAATAATTGCTGTACCTCCCTTAATTAGTAATTGATAGATGATAATTGGTTATGCCACTAATTAATTAATAATTAGCCTAATTAATATACGTACGCACCAAAAGAATAGGAAATTTACATGGCATTAATTAAGGACGTGGAAATGATATACTATAAGGGAAAAATTTTCTTGTCCATTAATCTGATTTCTTGGCATTAAAATCAATTATTTTATTAGATAAGTCCTAAATTTTAGACATCTTTCATTGTAGGATTTCAATGATTAAAATTTTATCATATCAACGGGTCAAATGATTGGTCATATAGTATTACTCATAGATAAGATCTATTTTCAATTATTCAAACAGAGTAGTTCCGAGTGACATCCATCTAGGCTATACCAAGCTTTAATTAATTATAATCTTTGAAAAGATGATACAATTTTAGGCACTGGTCACCCCACGGGCTCACCACAATTACCATACGCACATCTTTAAAATCCTACCCTTTTTTTTTTGGTCAATAAAAATCCTACCTTACTACTTCCATAATAATGCAATAGCCAAAATTCTATTTGATTTGACATACTAAATATCAATGCATTAATATATATTGATCGACAACAGCTAGCGAGCAGCAATTCGTAATTATTACTTTTTAATAAACAATGGGTGCCACTTGAGGGACGTGCACTGGAAAGTTGTCGATTTCATCCATCCAAGGACTCTTCTCCGTCTTTGGGTTTATTGTTTTTACTGCACGCCAAACAGCACTGTTGCATTTGAATCCCGATCCGAACCCAATTTGCCATATCCTGTCACGTTTCTTGATTCTTCCTTTGGCTTCCGAGTAAGCCAATTCGTACCACAAAGAGCTGCTTGAAGTATTGCCAAACCTGTAGAGAGTCATCCTGGAAGGCTCCATGTGCCATGGAGTGAGGTCCAAGCTTTTCTCCAACTCATCTAACACGGCTCTCCCACCGGCATGAATGCAGAAATGCTCGAATGCTAACTTAAAATCCGGAATGTATGGCTTTATCTTCATCTTCAACACTTTTCTCAACACTAAAGTAGCGAAGAACAAGAGCTGCTCTGACAGGGGAAGAACCAATGGCCCTAGCGTAGTGATATTGGCTTTGAGGGCTTCTCCAGCGACTACCATGAGGTCTTTTGACAATGTAACACCCCTTTTGTTTATTTCATCTTCTTGCTGGAATACACAATTGTAACTCTTATCATCGGCTCCTTTGTGAGTACGAAGGGTGTGAACAAGTTCGTATTTGGAACGGCGTCGGTCGGATGGCCTATTTGACAGAAGAATCGCAGCCCCACCAACCCGAAATAGACAGTTCGTCACAAGCATTGACCGATTATTGCCGAAGTACAAATTGTATGTGAGGTTCTCCGTACTAACAACCAAAGCGTAAGAGTTGCGATGCACCTATATATATATATATATATATATACACATGAGACAATACAGAAAATGATCAATTTTATATACTGTTCGATATATATTAGCAACAAATTAGTAAGCATTTGCTATTTAGGTTTTAATTTAAAGGCCTTCTGGATGCGAAAATTTATGATGAAAACAATTAGAGAGTTATATAGAGACCTGTAAAAGATGTTTGGCAAGGTCTATGGAGATAAGCCCGGCGCTGCAACCCATGCCGCCAAGATTGTAGCTCAAAATGTTGCCTCTAAGCTTGTAATGGTTCACAATGGCGGCTGAGAGAGAAGGCGTTGGATTGAACAAACTGCTATTCACCACCAGAATCCCTATATCTCTAGGCTTTATCCCTGTTTTCGCCAAGAGCTCATCGATTGCTCCAAACATGACCATCTCCGTTTCCTTCCTCGCCTCCTCCATGGTCTGCTTTGCAGGGACTTGCATCAAGGATTTCGGAGCATAAGTCGTCTGCCCGAACCCTGATCTTTCCAGGATTTTCTTCTGAAAGTTTAAACTTTCTTCGGTGAAGCATTCATTTCTTACACATAACTGCATGAAAAGTTCTTTACTCAGCATTCGAGCCTGGTCAGGCTTGTAACATGCGAAATTCACCAGGTACACATTCCTCGGGCTGCTCATGTAGCTAAAGGTGGCTAAGAAAACAATACAAATTGACATCAAATATATTGTTAAATAACTGAACCGAAGATTTTCACTCAACTGAATGAAATCTTCGATGGTTAATGTTGAAAGATGAGTTAAGATGATGCCAGAGAGGGGTATAACAATGAGATACAAAGCGTTGGTGACCAAGTAATGGTAACCAAGCTTAACATATTTGAGTCTAACTGAAAGAGAAAAGCTAGATGTTGATGGTGTTCTTGCTTCATTCTTCTGATCATCTGTGATTTTTTGCTTTTCATTCATCATGATGATTGCAGAAAAGTTTGGAAAATAAAGATTATAGAACTTATAAGGGTTTGCAAAGTAATTGAAGGAAAATATAGTAAGTTCCCGAGCCCTTTCTGCTATAAAGACATTTGGTTAGGACATTTATAGGCAGGGGATCGAGAGACAGCAAAGGAAAGAGAAGAACACAAAAAGGAAAAGAAAAAAATAGTTTGACAACTACTACTAGCTAGTATAATAAAGAATCACTCAACTACCAACCAAAGTATATTCATTGTTAGCCATCCATGATCCATATATACCGTGCGCGCTTGACAAGAGAAGTCCAATATTTAGGAGCATTTTACTCAATTTTACATGAGAAAAATAAGTATGCGAAACGAAAACAACGATTTTTTTTTTTTTTGAGGAAGAAAGTTTTGTCTTTCTTTTTCTCATTTTAAATAAGGATACTGTTGACCACATGTCTGGCTAAATCTAAAAAATTAAAAGAAAAAAAAAACCTAGAGACCATGCATATCTATTTCCACTTAATAATTAAAAGAATAGTTATGAAATCAAGTGATGTAGAACGACATGTGTTGTTTGCACTGAGCTCTAGTTGGAGAGATAAGTGCATCTTCCTTGATATTTGAGGGTTCAGATTCAAGTTCTATATATTATGTATAAATCATGTGTAGGTTTTGTTAAATTTAATATTGGTTTAGTTTGTTGGTTTCTTAATTTGTATTGGTTTATAGTTTGGTTCTTAATTTATTCGATTATTTAATAGATACTTGTGTATAAGAGATTTTTCTGATGTAATGAGAATTTATTATAATAATCCTCCTAAAAAAGTGATATAGAATGACATGAATTAAGTGATAATTAAAAAAATAGTTATCAAGTAATTAATTAACCAACTGAGTTCGTTAATTTAGTGATATAGATTAATGCATGTTTCCAATAACTTGATTTAATCCATATTTCTACCTCATATATTGGAGACTATATCTTCAAATAGTTTCTTCTCCCTCTGTCACGTGCCCGGCACAGATTGGGTAATTTGGACAAGTTTTCTACTTATTGATAATGTCATTTTTATGAAAAATTATTACATGGGTCCATTTCACAATGTTAATTAGTTATGGGATTAATCAATAGAATTTTATCAACTCAAAAATTTATTTATAATTACTAAAATCCTACCCATTAATATTCTTAATTTCATAATTTATCCTATAAATCTCACTTTTTAAACCATTTAGCATTTCCTTTTTAAAATTAGGGGCTAAACCTGTTGCTAAATTATTGAGTAAATTTTAACAAATATTTTGAGTTGATAAAATTCTATTGATTGGTTTTATGGATGATGTAGTGAAACAGACCCATATAATCATTTTTTTCCATTTTTATTGTTTAATTGTATTTTGTTAGTTGAGCATTATTAAATAATTAGACAGAGACAATTATATATAGTACCTTACAATTAGTAGTACAAATTTTAGTGTGCATGTAGAACAAGTTGCATGCGCACTTCCACGAGGATATTATTAATCATAGAAAGGCCAGCTAAGTAGCCAGTAAGCAATAATAGCTTTGTAAATCTAGAAAGAGAAGGAACAACGATGTTAGACATGTCTTTAATTAATACGATCGACACTAATATACATACTACAATGCATTGCATTTATGATAATTAAATACTCTCTATGTTACTATATATCTAATCAAAATAATTGAATCTCTTCAATTAAAAAAGTTAATGGAGTAACAAAATTTTTTACTACAAATTTTATTTCACTTTTCAAATTTATCCTACGGGTATTTCATTCTCTCTCTTCTTTACAAGTTAGCTGCTTTAATATTAGTCCCTTTGTCTCTATTTATCTATCCCTATTAACCATTTTATACAGGGTAAGGAAAGTAGTTAAAGTGCAAAATTTCATACATGTTTACCTTAACTTTCCTATTTTATCCATATTTCTTTCCCTCTTTGATTCTCTATCCTATTTAAGAAAAATATTCATTTAAGATAGAGGAAAAGAAGTTTAAAATGGTAACTTTGGAAACTAATAATTAATATTGGGTTATGGACAAATAAAAAGAGATAAACAAAACTTCTAGAAGGAGACCGATACATAGGAACAGTGGGAGTACAACTATTTTTTTTTGGATGAAATATGGGAGTTATTACAATTTCAAAAAATGGTAAATTTGAAAATAATTAATTAATACTTTCTTGATACTATAAAAGAACAAATAAAAATAAACATCATGTATGAATAAGATAAATAAGAACAGATGGAGTAAATATCAATAAAAAATTAAAAAACAATCATTTTATTGCAAGAAAGAGCGCACATTAAAGTTGTCCGATAGATTAAAGATTAATTAGAAGTTCTTTTTAATTATGGAAATTAACTAAAGTTTGAAATTAAGGACATGATTTAACTTTTAAGTGCTTTTTCTCAAATGTTTTTCTTGTCAATAGCCAATATAATATTGTTAAGTGCCCTTTTAAAGCGTAAAATATCTAACCCCTTCTTTTAAAAAAAATATTAAATCGTATGACACATGACAATATTGTATTGATTACTGACGAAAAAAGCATCTAAGTTTTGTCTTAAAACTAATACACTAATTCTTACAAGACTATCTATCAAGTACTTCCCCCGTTTCAAAATATATGTTACTTTTAGAAAAAAAATTTTGTCCAAAAATATTTGTCACATTTACAAAACTAATGCAACATTATTGTATGTTTCTAAAATTACCCTTGTTATTTAATGCATGTCTTATCTTTATCCTCTTCCTTTGAGTAAGTGAGAGAATAGTTAAATCAGAGATAAACTAGATAAATAAAAAAGACATTAAATTTAATTAAAAAACTTTTTTTTTAATCTTATAAAACAGTTTAAAGTGACATATTTTTGAACAGAGAGAATGATATGCAAAAGTGAACAAATCAGATAATGAAGATCATCATTAAGATTTTACAGAAGGATCACATATCCAATCCATGGAAACGATATGTTATCGAAAAAATATTTAAGATATGCATGGTAGAGAAAATATATATCAATATAACTATGTAATATTAAATTATTATAATGAAAATATGCTACCGGTATGGCGCGGTATATATCTATGTAGGAACACTTAGCATATTTGTTGATAAGTCGATATTTAAAAAAGAAATTAGAAATTATTAATCTGCATGGGTTTTTCTTCTAAATATATCGATATACTAAATTAAAAAAATCAAGATTTATGAGTAACCATCCCTAAAAACCCTAATTAATTGCGAACAAATCTCTGTGACAAATTTATATCTTACGTAACTTTAAGGTGCCAAAAAGTAAACTTTCCCAAAAGGGCGGATCAGCCCTTACCAGCCAGAGAAGTTCAAACTAACAAATTTCAGCAATGATCTGAATGATTATTTTCTGCACAATACCGACCATCATTATAACTTTTTAAAGAAAGAAAAAGAAAGAGTATTTCCTTTTTGACTTTATTAGAGCTAGGGTAATAACTATGGCAGTAGACACAGGTAAGGTTATTACAATTAAAATAGCTTTGGTGCCTTGCATGCGATGATCGATGTAAATTGATTTGAGATATGAAGGGTAGGTTTGTGGATGCTGATGATTAATTAATGAGACGATTCAATCGAGAAAGCCAAGTTCGCTGCCTCTTCTTCTTCTTCTTCTTCTTCTTCTTCTTCTTTATAATTACAGATATTCGTATTCGTTTAACAATTCATCACTAATCATGTTAGAGTCGCATCGAATTCCAAATGGAGAAAAATTCTTTAAATCTGTTTTCTCTATTCATAAGACTCAAACCGAAACCTTACTTAAGGGGTATTGAACTCCTTCCACTCAACCCAATAAGTATTGGTGTTCGTTGCCTCTTCTAATAAGTGAATAAGACTACTAGTTTTGTAGCTAGAGCTAGAAATCCAGGTCGAACATAATAATGCTCACTTTACATTAAATCAATTCACAGTCGAGTGTCGACTTTGATCATCTCGCAACTATCGTCCGAGTAGTTGTATGCTACCATCTACATTCAATACGTTTTGACGATTCCTTGTATACATTCATACACAGATCAATGATAGATCATGTGCGTTTATAGGATATAAATCATTACCGGCCATTACCATTAATTAATTTGTTTCATGTTTTCAATTTTTGATTGAAGCCTATACATCTCTAACTTCGCTTCTGATTTTCAATTATTTGTGCTTTAGTTATTCCTTTTTCCAACTTACATCGTGAGAGGCAATAAAGGCGTGCAGTTAGAGGATGGAAAGCTTAATTGGGAAACAAAATATTATACATGGATAAAGAAAAAAACAGTTATTGGGTGGCCAAGAATTTATTGTAGGTCGATTCGTAAACTCAAGCACGCGTAGGCTACTTAGTCTGAAATAGTCTCTATTCAAGGATCGGCCCAATCTTTAAAATATATCTTGGGCTTGGCGAGCTCCCTGCTGTATATATGGGTATGGGCTTGTTCTGCAATAGGCTCAATTAAATGACCGGCGTAATCTTTAAACTCATCTTGGGCTTGGCGAGTTCTTTGCTACATACAAGGGTATGGGCTTTAAGAACTTCGAGTATACGTTGAAGGAGAAAACATAGTTATTCGATTAATTTTTTTGAGGAATAGGCGTGTCCTTTCAAACTACCAAATTCCTTTTGAAAATAAACTGGAAATTATTGGAAAGGTGATGATGGAGTGGCATAAAGAACTTGGAAAACAGAGCAACCCCAAGGAGAAAATTTTCATCCAGTTAAAATGGGACAAACCTGCTACAAACAGGATAAAACTCAACAATGATCGTAGCTGGCACCAAACTAAGCAAGTGCCAACAGCAGGAGGTCTATCTCGAAACGGCAATGGCAACTGGTTAGGTGGACTCTGTTATAATATTGGCAATTGTAGTATAGACCTTGTGGAATTATGGGCCATTTTCCATGAGGTTCAATACGCCAGACAATTGAATTTAAACTGTGTGGAAATTGAGTCAGTCTCCAGCAACTCTGTTCTTGCCATTCAAAATGAGTCGATGGAAGCCATCCACTACAACCATTTATCGAAGCCATCAGGGAAATGTTAGATGACTCTTGGACTTGGTCACTTAAGTATATTTCTAGAGAAAAAAATATGGCTACTAAATGGATTGTCAAATGGAGCTGCTTGAAAGAAAGGGAATGACCATCCTAAGCGGGCCTCCCCAAGGAATTGGTATTACCTTGTTGGCAGATATGATGGGAGTTAGTTTATCCTAGATTGAACTAGTTGTAAAGTTTTGAGCAGTTAGCCCCGTTTCTACAAAAAAAAAAAGAATATTTTTTTTGAGATAAGCTATTAGATTAATTGGATTATTATTTCATATATTGTTCGTGGAGTTTTTGACTTTATAAGCGGGGTTAGGATAATGATACATACCCCTATTATTTAATTAATTAATTAAAAAATATAAAAATATACCTTACAGTGACACATATAATCTTCTAATCTTGTCTGTAAAATCTAAAAACTCTATTGTTAGTGGATGAGATAAATTTTCAAATTAATTTTATATAATCAACAAACGTTGATTGAAGTGACGATGACTTCTAACTCAATGAGAGTGAAGATACAAAGTTCCATTTCATGGAAGCACATTTCTTGGGATTTTTCTTGTGAGAGGAGTGGTACTGTGCCTCCTCCTTTGTGGCATCGTCGAATTACTTATCTCTCTCTATACGTTGAATTGTCTGTGTGTTACTCTAACTTGTTTTTATATGGCCTACTACAACTCTGTGCATCTAGGAAATGGAAGTTGTAAGAATTTAATTTCATTTTGCTTTCAATAAAGTTAGGAAGACTTCAAATATTAAGTCGGGTATTTTTGGTGTACCCACATTTTCATTTCTGGTTCAATCGAGGCCCGAACAGTACATTTCTGAACTGACTTGGCCCAATCTGGCTGAAAATATCTTTGACCCAAATTGTTAATTAGATGAACAACCATGAATAGGGTTCCTTGCACTGCACCCCATTGGATCGGTCTTCAGCTTGTTTTAGAATACATTTTCTTTGTTCATCAGCTACACTCTACCTCCATTGACTTGTTTGGAGAAAGTCATAAAGGAAGTCGACATTGAAATCACCAAAACATCGTTCATGCACGTGAGCTAAGTTTTATGGTAGGCAAAGAATAATAAAATTATGTGATTAATTAACAAATGAGAGAACAATATTAATTTTTTGCATCTAAAAATTACATTACTCAAATCGATTGTTTTCAACACTAAGAAAATTAATATGAAAAGAGAAAAAAATGATGGAATGAGTGTGTTTTTCCGTTTTAAATTTGGAATTAATTAACCTTCAAATTAACACACATTAACCATGTATAGAATAAATCATAGTACTGAATATTTGACTATTTAATATTCTCTCTCTCTGATCTTTTTCCTTCATGAAAATTATGGATTTTAGGATGAAGAAGAACCAACTGTCGCCACTCTAGGCACATGAACGGGGTACTCATCAATCTCATCAATCCAGGGACTCTTCTCCTTGGCTGGATTGATGGTTTTCAAAGCCTTCCAGACCGCACTGTTGCACTTGAATCCTGATCCGAAGGCAATCTGCCATGTTCTATCACCTTTTCTGATTCTTCCTTTGGCTTCCGAATAAGCCAGTTCGTACCACAAAGAACTGCTCGAAGTGTTCCCAAACCTGTAAAGAGTCATCCTCGATGGTTCCATATGCCAATCCGTGAGTTCAAGGTTTTTCTCAAGCTCATCCAGCACGGCTCTCCCTCCTGCATGAATACAGAAATGCTCGAAGGCCAATTTGAAATCTGGGATGTATGGTTTGATCTTCATTTTGAAGACTTTCCTTGCGACCAAAGTAACAAAAAATAAGAGTTGCTCGGACATGGGAAGGACTAATGGCCCGAGCGTGGTGATGTTGGTTTTAAGGGCTTCTCCGGCTACGGCCATGAGGTCTTTGGAGAGGGAAACACCTATCCTTTTGGTGTCATCCTCGCGTTGGAAGACACAGTTGTAACATTTATCGTCAGCACCTTTGTGGGTTCGCACGGTGTGAATGAGTTGATACTTGGAGCGGCGGCGATCAGAGGAGCGGTTTGAAAGAAGGATTGCAGCGCCGCCCATTCGGAAGAGGCAGTTTGAGACGAGCATAGATCGGTCGTTGCCAAAGTACCAGTTGAGAGTTATGTTCTCCATGCTTACCACTAAGGCGTAAGAGTTGGGATGCGCCTGTTGGATCAAAAAATAAAAACATATTTCATCAGCCATTGGAAAATCTTTCTATAATTAATACCGCTTTCTCTGTTCTTATTTATCTAATTCATATTCAATGTTCTTTTTTATTTGTCTTTGTCGTTTCAATAAAATATTAATTTTTTTTTTTTTAAATTTACCTTCTTCACTTTCAACTTTTCTAGTTGGAATTATAAAAACAGTAAATGTAGTAGTTAGAAACAAGAGGAAAGAGATAATGGGATATGTTAAGAATAAATTTAAAAAATAAAGTAAAATTTATAAATAATTTTAAAAATTAACTATCTTTTTAATCTAAAGTATTTAAATTAAATAGAATGGACCAGATCGTTAAGAATAGAGGAAGTAGTATTTATATTTGAAGGTGGCCGCGAATTTTCATTTTATGCAAGTACCTTGAGTCTTGAGAGATTCACATTAATTAGTTAGAATCCTAACCATAAAGTTAATTCAATAGTGGAAACGATCTAAAATTACCCTACCACAGATTTCCAATTGGGTGAGCCGGGACCCCCCTAAAGGTACAGCTGCAATTTTGTAGTAACTTTTCCTATTTAATTGATATACTAATTAATAGCTGTCTTTTCCTTGAGTCAGTTGGCCCAATAAAATCACCTGCAAGCTGCAGCCATTTACTGTGGCTCAATAATTGACCACTCACCAGCTCGAGCACATGTGCTCAGCTCGGATACAGCCCTATATACATGGTACAATTCCTCTGTATTTGACAGACCGTCATAATTAAATGAGATCAATTAGTTCATTCATTTATAAGCAAAAGTGCGTGAACTACTATTCATATAAGTTTTAATTTATATATACGACGTAGCAAACTAATTAATTACTAACAACGAAAATAAGGAAAAAAATGTGGTTTAAAGGGATGAAATTAAAAAAAAAAAAAGAAGATACATACCTGTAGTAGTTGTTTAGCAAGGTCTATGGAAATTAGCCCAGCACTGCAGCCCATTCCACCAAGATTGTAGCTCAATATGTTCCCTCTAAGCTTGTATCTGTTCACAACCATGGCAGAAAGAGATGGTGTAGGATTGAACAAGCTGCAATTTACTACTAGGATTCCTATATCCTTAGCCTTGACACCAGTTTTCTCCAGGAGCTCATCAATTGCTCCAAACATCACTGTCTCAGCCTCTTTCCTTGCCTCAGCCATGCATGGGTTCGGCGGAACCCGCAACACGGCCTCCGGCAAGTAGGTCTTTTGCCCCAAACCGGACCTCTCGAGGATTTTCTTCTGGAAGGCTAAGTTCTCTTCGGTGAAGCTCCCGGTGAGACCAGATCTTTCCATGAAGATCTCCCTAGTGCATGTACGATCAGCTTCGGGCTTGTAACATGCGAAGTTCACGAGGTAGACTTTCCTGGGACGGCTCATGAAATAAAGCGTGGCCAAGAAAACTAAAAGACCCGAAGACAGGGTCACTGAGACGAGATTGAACTTAAGTTGGTCCCATAGTTGAACAAAATCAAGGATGGTAAGCGTTGAAAGATGAGCCGAAGCAATGCATAGGAGAGGCACTAGCATTAAATACATGGCGTTGGAGATTAAGTAATGGTAGCCAAGCTTCACATATTTTAGCCTTACGGAAAGAAGAAAGTTAGGGAGATTGTTTGATGAGCTTCTTTCTTCTGATGAAGCTGCTGCTTGGACCTGAACTGGCTCAGCATTCGAGCTTTGCCTGCTCTCGGCTGCCATCCTTTTTTTGCTATAAAACAAAACCCAATACGAAGACTAAACACACACCCAAATCAAAGAAGTTGCTGAAAATGAAGAAAACGAAAACTGTGTCTTTTGTAAAGAACTCAACAAAAGTTAGTATATAACTTCTTTTGTGTTTTTTTTTTTTGTCGATTTCGAATTTGATAAGAAGATGAAGGAAAGAGTTAATGAGAATTGCAATTTTGGGAAGATATTGGGAGCAATTTAAAGGGGCGAGAGGGGGATAGGAGGATGCAACTACCCCAACGAACTTTTAATTGTTAGCCCGCCGTGGCATTGAATTCGCCAACCAGGAAATTAGCCCTTTATTTCTCAATTTCTTTTTAAACTTTTTAAAATCACTTTATATTATCCCGATGTACTTCTGTTGCCCTTCTTATAAAGAATAAATTTCAACTTTGCCACTCTTGCATGGTGTGAATGCATGGGGTTGGGCGGAGATGGAGGGGGCTGCTATCGCACGTCAAATATGAATAATATATTTGCATTAAATCATGTGTTGGTGAACAAACTTATAGCTCACCCAAATTAAAACAGTGTTTATATTATAAAGAAATATTTTTCAAACTAACCCGTAGTCCAAACTTATTTTAGAAAATATGATATAATTATACCCGATTTCGCTGCCTAATTATTAGCGAAGAAAATGAATTTTATTAGGGACATAAAATTTAATTATTTTGAGACCCTAATTATTTTTATATAGCAATTAAATCAAATTCGGGGTATACGGCCAGCTCGGTGCTAGCTTGGATGTGGTACTTAAAACATTTAAATGTGTCATATATGCACATTAATTTGATCAAACATTTGCAAAGCCCATATATATACTGTAGTTTAATCATTCATGTTGGAATTTCAATTTTTGTTCCTATTGAGACTAGCTTATAATTGATGATAATACTGGTTAACTGCCCTTATTTATTAGCTCTGGCTGGCTTCCATTGTTAGTACGATAAGGGCTTTGGGAAGTCCTACAAGACGGCTAATGTATTCTTATCAAAGGTAGGGCATTGGGACTAAGTCTAGAAGGACAACACTTGGTCCCTTAATTAAATTAACACTGCATTTTTTAGGTGCAAACCACACAAACAGCCAGCCATTGTAAATGCTAGGGTTTTTGACTTTGCTATGCTTTCAAGAATGCCTCAAACCTTCTAGTTAATTAATTAATAACCAGTTTTTTTTTTGAAGAATTAATAACCAGTTGTTGGAGTTTGAAGATTGAACATTGTTAGTATATATATGATTATTAATTTTGCCTATATATAACGCTTATAATCCAAGCAAAGGATATATGTATGCTGCTAAGCGGCCAGCTGAATTAAAGCTCCCATTAATTAATAGTCACTTCTTAATTAATTTCCTATTTAGTACTAATTTAAAGACTATATATTTATATTTATATATTTATATATAAGATGAAAGTTTGTCCATGGCCAAGGGCGTAGTCATCAGTCTGAATTGGTTTATTTGCGCTGCCTTCTGTACTTGACTTGTGCTTTAATTCAATTCGAAAACTTGCCTGCCTACTTGACTAGCCAGTACCTAGCATGACGCGTTTGATTCATTTTCACAAACAGTTAACATACAATTAACTTAACATAATTTTTTTTTTTATAATTCTGTTTGTATATTTAAATTTAGCTATTTTGATAATATAATTAGTTATCTTCAATTTCTTAATCTAAATATAATTGCAAAGAAATAAAACACTAAAAAGAAAAAATTAAATTAATTTTTTATTTAGACAGAATTTATGTCATTTTCCTTATGTGCTATTCATGTTAGTAGCCATTAAAATCTTGTCAAGCATCTATTTACACTACAAACTATTTAACATCCTTTTAACATGTTAGAATAATTTTTATTTGTTTTATTATTCTTTCCTTTTACAAAAAAATACGTATAACAAAGTTTAGCCCCAAATTTTAAACAAATTAACTATTTAAGGGTAAGTTTTAATTTTTAAAATAAATATTGTGGGAGGGTTTTAGAAAAAAGAAATTTTATTACGTATCACAAAGTTTAGTCCTAAATTTTAAATATTTTAGCTTTTTAAGGGTAAGTTTTGAATAAAAATAAATATAATGATAGGATTTTGGAAAAAAAATAGATTGGAGTTTTTAAAAATAAAATATATTGTGGTAAAGTTTTTATAAATAAAAAAGGGCACAAGAGAGGAATAAGAAAAAGTTAATGGTTTTAAAAAGGAGTTAACTAGTCGTTAATGATACGAATGAACACTTAATAAGATTTTAATGGCTACTAACATGAAAAACACCTAAAGAAAAAGATGTAAAGTCTTGTCCTATTTATTTTGTGAGTATATCATTTGTCAGAGCATCACCACTCTACTTATAAATAATGTTTACATTCGAATAAATAATAATACCATGTGGCATATAACTGTGAATTTTTTTGTGTACTTTTCGTAAGAACTTATTAAGTCAAACAAAAAATGTGTAAATTAATTATTTGTGGAACCTACTATGTACTAGTATATTATAGGAGTATAAGGCTTCTTCTTCTCTCATTTTCAGTAATACAAAAGTTATAGTAAATGCAGTTCCGGAGATGTGTGAACAGAATTCGTCAATGAGGTTTTAATCAAAATCCCCAACCCTCATTGCCTTTGATATTGATATTTTTCTTCAAATTGATGTGTAATTTCCTCTAATTACGTCTCAAACCAAACCTATATATATAATCCTAAAAATTAGCACTAAGTTCGGGTTTTATTTACTTAATTAGGAATTCTTCTCTGTTTTTACTTTTTAGTACCTTAACCATATAGGACACCCACATTTAATCCAGTGTTTATATATACCTTTGTCTGATGATATCTTTTTAATTTCTTTTTCCCCCAAAAACAAATTTAAGTTTAATAAGGTCGGCAGTCCAGTCCAACAGAGTTGACAGAGGCAATGAACGCAAACTGCCCCATTCTTGTGGGGATACCCTTACCTTGTCGAAGGGTATATCTGTATTTAAAAGGACAATAAATGGCACTCTTGGAAATGAATTCTCTCTTCTTTTCCTAAAAAAAAAAAAAAAGATAAAAGGGGCTTCCATATAATGTCAGATGGCTGGTAACAGCTATAACATGAATGAAACAATTTAATATTTGGTCGATTTCCTTTTGACTTTCAAACAAAGTCATCTCTAACTCTTAACTCTCTCTTTCTCAGTTATTTCTCTCTCACAAATCTTATAACATTGGTAATAGATAATGCCGAAATAGCGTGTCAAACTTGGAGGCTTTCTTCGGTTGCTTTTCTTTCATTCCCTTTCATTTGTTTTGATAAGGTTATTGAACAAACTTGAAACCATGTCTCTGTCTTTAATGCTCAAACTTCTAACCAAATATCCACCAGTTTTGCACTGACATTAAGACACTATGTGGATCGCATAGTAATAATATTCTATGCTAGCAGGAAACTTGATGACAAGATTTTGTAATAAAACTATGTCTTTCTGGTGGTGCATGGTGGAGTAAGGGGCTAAAGATTTGGGCCACTCGATTTGGGGAAAAAAAATTTATGGTTGGCAAGAAATAACTCTCACACGAAATCATCAAACCCCCCCTCTCTCTCTCTCTACATTTGCATTGCTTTGCAGTTTTCCACTTTTCTTGATGGGAATAGCAATTAAGATAAAGAGTTGTATTAAGAGTTAGATAGAGAAACCTTTGTCTTTCTCTGGAGTCTTGAGACTGAATCCTAAGTTTTTTACTTAACAAATTTCATGGCCCCATTGTTTCCCTTGACAAGATTATATGTTTGACAATTAGAGAGAGATGATTTTGGAAAATCAGATCATAGCCCATGTTTGCTTACTTAAGTAGGTGCCCAACTGCCAAGCCAATGCATAGACTTGTTTTAATGAGGTAATATTGAAAGCTTAACATTTGTTTTTCTTAGGGTGGAGGGAAGATATTGTGTCACTTGTTAAGGCAAGTGTTCGCATTAAGAAAACCCTTGTTTATTGAAGGGTCAGTGGTGGCAGTTGGCGTGGGATTCTCTTGTTCTGCCAGAAAATTGGGCCCCTGTATCGCAGGAGACGGTAGTTGTTCTTGTTTCTTCTTCCGGTTATTGTACTATTTAATTTAATGTCATCTTTGAGCCTTAACATGGATGATAAATTCCTCAAACATTCACCAAATTAATTCTTAATGCATGTATGTTTTGGCTAGATAATAAATTAAATAATTTCTTTATAAATTGAGTTTTTTAGTTCTAATTAAGGGTACCCCAAACTTTTGAATCAAGACTAATCCCTTTTGAGTCTGATTATTAACCCACTATGAGAGTAAAACTCTCCCAATAATAATTTTTTTTTATTTACAAGACTCGAATTCGAGACTTCGCTTAAGTATAACAAATGTTAAACGACTTGAACTAACCAACTGTTGGTTTTATAAATTGAGTTATTACTTTGTAAACTAAAAATAAAACATCCATCTTTTCCCCCCAAAAATAAAATTGATAATCCATCACTGATTTCCTCAAGGAAAACCCAATTCTCTAGCATACTATATTAGAGTAACACCGAAATTGTTTCCCAGGTATTAATTAATGGAGGAAATAGACCAGAAAAGAAATTAGTGAACCAAACTAATTTTCATGGAAGTTAGAACCAATGTTTCCTAGTAGTTTGCAGATTGCTACGGTAGAGAAGAGGATGGCCCCTTTGAAATGGTAACCTCCATTTATCTCGGAAGGTGGAAGGAGCAATGTCTGGATCAGAAAAGTTTGATCGACAATTCAAAGCAACAAAGAAGAGAACTAAAAATATTTCATTCTCTGGCTAACATTAAAAATGAAACCTTGAAACCTTCAATGACCTTTGTCGTTATTGTTGCTAATTAGCTGGCTGAAAAGAAGAAAAATGGAAATGAAAAGGGTAAGGTGCCTTTTTCATTAAACTATCAGAGGACCATTAAAATTTCATAAACTCTTCTTACTGGAGCTCTCATATTTGACAGATTATAGCTCATGAAGACTCTGAACTCCATCTGTGGCTGTGATTTCATCCAAATTTTCATCAAATGTAACCAAACTAGCATTAGGAATCTGTCTCTACTATTCATGAGTGTTTATCCATGGAAGTTTATGCAGATTGCAGAAAGATAATCATGTGCTAGTTTCACCAGATACTTGGCTGTAGCAAGACGGTCCGCGCCAATCTGTCACTCTGAAAGCGTTTCAAAGCTTTATACACGGTTAGACAGTCAGGTAAGGTATGCTAGTGAATAGAAACAAACACTTGATCTTCTTCTTACCATTTTTTTTCTTTCCAGTAATCTCTCTCGTTTGTAGGAACATAAAAAAGTGGGAATTACCCTTGAGATTCAGCCTAATGGGTGCTTCCTCTATTCTTGACGTACATAACATACATTTTCAACAGATTAAGTACTCCATTATAAACAGAACGCATCATGAGGTGCAGAATGCATAACATAAAGGTAACCTAATAATGTGATAATCAATTAATGTTATTCACATAGAAGAACATGCCAAAGGCAGCAATTTGCAGCAGAAAACATATAATATATACGTGAGGACTCGAACCAGACTCGCAACTATCAGGGTATTGGCTAATAATGATTGCAAAGATCCATGGCTACTTTCCAAGGATTGGAAGAGTGAAAAGCTAGAAATAAAGTTGGCTTAAACTTTTCTCTAACCTGATAACGTTTGTCCTTATCCAAATAGTCCTGGAATAATAGATGTTGATGATTTTGAATAACGTTCAAGAAGTGATAAAACTTTGGCAACCTTCGGACGCCCATCATCGTGAACATTCCTACCTGTTAGAGGAACCAGAAGGTATCTAGCTGAAGATCCATAGATGTCCACCATTTCCTTTGACAGAAAAACCTTCTCCAGAAGCCCTAGTGCCTCTTCCTTCAGAGAATCTGTTCCCCAACTTAAAATATCTAATACAGGTTGTATGGCTTTAGCCTCATGCAAGACATTGGCTCCTTTATGTGGACAGCTTTCCTGAACCAAAGTGGAAAGTGTCTGAATTGCTTCATAAGCAGTTGCTTCAACTTCTCCATCTAAGAGTTTTACTAACAGAGGCAGCGCTTTTGCTTCCAACACACAAAAAGAAGTGTCTACATTGCATATACCACCATGTGCAGGGCATAAAGGAACACGTGATGTCCTAAAACACCAACAACCAGTTTTTTCGGAAACAGTTGTGAGCTTAGGACTGCTCATGGATAGATTACCAATGAGAGCTGCTGCTCTTGCCTTAGCTGTTATTGAACCAACTTTGAGGAAATTTACAAGCAAAGGGTAAGCTCCTTGTTGAACCACAATCCGCTGTGACTCGACATTTGCAGGATCTGTAAACCGAAAGAGAGCACTTAAAGCATGTTCTATTGCTTCCATTGTCCCTGATTTCAAAAGATTAATGATTGCCTGAAGTCCATCCAATTCAATTAATTTCATAGTTAGTGATACTTCAGATTTTGGGAGATTAGCCAACAGACCAGCGGCAGCCATCTGGACATCATTGTTATTGTCATTTTCAAGAAAGCCAACTAGAGCTTCCAATCGTTGGGGCTTATGAAGATATTCCACAACTCCTTTTGGTTCTTGCTGAGAAAATAGGAATAGAATATTTATAGCAATTTCTCTAACTTCTGAGTCAGGATCATCAAGAAAAGGAAGAACTACAGATACGCCATTAGCAGTGAGAACAGCTGTCTTAACAAGCCCGGCTTCGGACTTGCAAATTCCTAAAAGTGCTCGTAAAGCAGGTTTTTTAAAATTGTTGGATGAATTGGCATTCTGCTGCAAAGCCAACAAGTCAATAACGATTGGCTCCAATTCAAGTTGAACCCCTTCTTCATCGACAAAGAATTTAACTCCATCACCTTCGGAAGAAAGTTTCTCGACAATTTCACAGCATCTGACTATAAGAATTGTGCGTACGTGGGGAGAAAACATTTGCCCCAAAATAAGAGAAACTCCACCACCAGCAGCAATAAGCTCTTTATTAGCACGGAAACCAGATACTTTAACCAAAACAGATAAGGACAACTCTTTTGCTTCAATATTACCAGATGCCACGATTGAAAGCAAAGGAGGTATGATGCCTTCCTCACCGAGGAGTTTTAAATTTGAATCAACCAATTCCATAGAAACTAATGCTTTCATCATTGACATCCTTGAAGAATCTGGCCCTGAAAGTATTCAGAGTAATCAATTGCTTTGCAGTTGAAGTATCATGCAGAACATTTCATTTAAAAAATATGGACATATATATAGCAATAACAATACACACCCAACAGAGCCAGCCAAAACACTTAGAAATGTCGATATAGACAACTATGACTAAGGATACATCTCCAGGTTTGCTGTGACATCTGACAGAAAGGATTAAGCCACAGTACTTGACTAGGGATCCAAGCAATCCCTCTCCAAGCAGTTGACAGGTGTCAACTCACTATCCTACTGGATTCATAAAAGAGCTTCAATATAAAATAAATTTTCTCTGTCGTTCATTTGTTTTGCTAAAGAGCTACATTCTTGAGCATAGATGTAAACCTCTCACATAAGGTTAAAAAAATGAAACACCACCTTTGAATGCAACCTAATAGCTAATACAGCTCAAAGATTTCTTTCTGACGGAAATTTTTGTGCTTTCAAACAAATATCTGAAGACTTCACAGAAACATCCTATATACTCTTTCTAGGAGCAAAAGACAGCATCTAGAATCATTACATTGACATAAAGAAACGAGCTGCTCAAGAACGTATACATGAAAGGGTCTACTAACCTTGAACAATGCGATCAATGAGTGGTTTAAACCACCCTGCTTTGGCAGCACGGGAAATATTCTCTTCATCAACATCGAAAAGCTTGTTTAATATTTTTTCTGCATACTCTGCTGACTCTCTGACTGGACCTTTTAGAAGGGTAACAAGAAAAATGATTCCGCTGCATTGCTGAGAGAATTGGCGACAAACAGAAACATTCCAATCAGATCTATCTTGCAATAACTCAAAGAGCAGTTCAACTGCAGCCATTGAGATGCTTCGGTCACGTCCTAAACAGCAAATGATGTGATCCAACCCCTGATGCTCAATCACTATTTCCTGTAATTTTTGTTTTTTTAAAAAGGGTCAGTAAAAAAGCTCACCTCTTTTGTTTACAAATTATCTCAATGATAATCAAAAAAGAAAAGTAAAATCAAAATCTAAACGGCTAAAAACAAGGCCAATTCCTGCTCACACTAGATTATTAGCTTTAGATAACCTGGGTAGAGAGTGAATCAAATCTAGTTTAGTCAATAGGGATTTTTCAGGAGTGCAGTGATGTGTTCACATTTGCATGTTTGCATGTAAGCCTGAATGTGCATGTGCCTGTGGGTTTTAATGAATATATATGTGCCTGCATTTTATGATTCTATATGAAACCATACGGAAGTGTACATAAGTATGTATATATGTTATCCAGTAGATCATGGTCAGGCTCCGCAGAGTCTGGCAGTCTGCAACCTAAAATGCAAGAACAGGAATAAACAGAAACCGTTATGATAAATGTACTAACAGCACAGGGTCAATCCATACAGCAAGGGGGAATAGGGACTTTGTTCGCAGGCACATCTTAAGATTCCGTTATAACACACCTTAGCTTAAACTGAAAATGAATAAAAACTTACCTTATTTCTTGCATGCCCTTCCACCAAATTTTTTAAGGTGACTAAAATCTTCTTCTTGACATCTCTGTTGTGTGAGATTCCAAGGATAGAGATTATAGTATCAGTAAGCCCTCCTATGGAAATCCAGTCCTTGTTTATAGAATTTTCTCTGATAAGATCTTGCATTTGGTTCAGGGCTTCCTCTACAGATGAATCAACACCTGAAGACAACTTTGCCTTACAAGCTCTTATTTTAAGGCAATAATTCAGTTCTCTCCACTCCTCTATTGATTGTCTAAGTGGAAGGTTAGACCTCAAAGAATTATCTTGAAGAGCATCTCCAGTTTCTGGATCCGTTTTCTCGTTACGGTCAAACCAAGCTTCAATAGCAGCTCTCTCACATGTAGTACCAGTGCAAAGGCTTACAGGATCATTCATTACTGTCCCAGTTATACGACAAACGAAAGGTTTAAGTGGAGGGATGTATTCTTCCCTTGCATCGTATCGTTCTATAACTTGAAGCCTTTGAAAATACTGCTTCTTCATTTCTTCATAATCTCTTGCTGCATCTGCTTGAGAAAGCAGCTCAATAATTTGCTCCAAGAAGAGAACTTCAGCTCTTTCTTTCCTACTGCCTGCTTCTTCTAAATCCCTTCTGAAACTTGCTAATTCCTTGCTAATTTCAGAGGGCTCAACAGGTACCCCAACTGCCCTTGCTATTTCTTCAAGCATGTCATTTGCGAAACCTTGGTCACGTTTCTGATCCCTAAGACCTTGGTTTAACTTGTCAACAATTTGGAGTTGAGAACGTGACGTCTCAAATTCTACTCTTTGCATCTCACTGTGCAGTCTATTGACCTGATCAGATATCCCCGAAAGCACTTCCGTATTCGCAATGGACAAAGAAGCCAACGACCTTCCAATATCCCTTGTAACTTCTTGCACCTCATTAACAATGTGCCGGCACTTGACAAGTAAGTAGAAACGTCCTCTGTTTTTGTATTTCTCAACCAAGTTATTTGCCTTCTTGACATCTGCTTCCAGAGACTCCAGAGCTAATCTTGCTGCTTGAGAATCATTTAACTCCCTTAGCTGCAATTCCTTTAATACAGGCTCAATGTCAAAGAGATGCTTTGAGAGGACCTTGAAACTATCTTTCTCAATTACAACATCCTTAGCAGCCTGAGCTGTTTTAATCACCTGGTTTGTTACCACAGCCAAGATGGTTCCGATCGGTATAAGTTCCATCGCCATTGTAGTCAATTTCTTTTCCTAATTCTCTAATAATATTAAGGAAGACTAATAATCGCTTTCCAACTAGAGACCAATTATTGGATTTTGTAATGCATCATTTCTTCCTTTAAGCAACCTCTGTATTTCTCCTACGCATTAGATTAGTCTGCAGCAGCAGTAGAGAACCACAATAAAGTCAGAACAAAGTACTTGTCTAAAGGAAAAGAAAAGCAGAATCTATATTATAGTCTACAATAATGAGTCACATAATTCAAAAATAGAAAGCAATCGACAAAACCCAGAAATTCTAAAAGGACGAAGTTACAAATGTGAACAATTTCAAACCCAATAATCGGATAAAGCAAAGGGAAGAAAGTAGAATACAGTGAATGAAAACAACTGGGAAAATTGGAAAGAGAAAAGAAAAAAATTTAAACTGCAGACACTGAAGTTTCATATTTGAATTGTTACCCATGACAGTAAAACCACTCGGTATCAGTTTGCAATGCAAAAATAAACTTGAACATAGAAATCCAACAGAAACCAAGAAAGAAACAAAAGTAAAAACGAACAGAGGGAGAGCAGCTGGAAGTTAAGATTTTTACCTCTGAGAAAAGCTCTTTGCAAATCACCAGGGAAAGAAAATATCTGAGAAGTAGCTCTTCCTTATAACTGAAGTATGGCTATGCATCTGATAATCATTCAGAAATCTGAAATGAGGCCAAAGCGATATCCACGTCGTAAGGAGGGAGACGATGACTTTGCGGATATCAAGTCAAGCCTGTCCCTTTCATTTCTTTCTAACGAGAAATTTCCTGTCAATTCAGTCTAGTTTCCGTTTCTTTCAAGTAGTAATATTTTTCTGTTTTAACAACCAGTCGTGGAAAACATGGTACCTTTCCAGGAAATTTCAGCTCAATAGGAAAAGGTCAGTCTAACATTCTGACTAGACTGCTATCTGAACTGAAATTTCTTTTCTTTTTTTCCTTCATATTGGTTGGAAAATTTTTTTTTCCTTTTTTACTTTTTTTCCTGTTTCCTTTCTCTTCTTTCCATTTCTATAGCGGTAACAGCCACATCCGGCTCTTTTCCTTTCTAACACAGAGCTATGGTTACAGTTACAGTTACAGCTAGTTACAGTGCCTCCAAAGAAACCGGATAAGATTTTAATATTGCTTGGAAAAATAGTTAAAAGCCATTCACAACATCTTTTTTAAAGAGATTCCCTGGAGGACCCCTTTTAATCTCACAAGAGTGCTCGAGTAACCGATTACCGACCCGTCAAAGGGTGTTCCTCTTCTCGTTCTCTAGTTTATTTCTATTGGCTACCAGACGGGGTGTAGTGGTGGCGACAGGCTCGAACCCACTTTTAACATAGGATGCCTGGGAAGTAGTAATTAACCAGATTCACGGCACCAAATGGCTTTCGAAGCACATTTGCACTTCCTGCCTTGCATTTTTCCGGCCATTGACATTGAAAAACTTTGACAATTGCAGTGGTGTTTGCTTTACTTATTACCAATAGAGTTTTACATTCATCCCTTGAACACATCATCCGACATTCCCCCTTCTTTCTTTTCAAAATCAGTGGTTTAAGCGCAGTTGAACAGAACAGGAAACCGTTACACCCATACCAAACAAATAAACGAACATTGGTCCAGGCATAAGGTTCACTACTACCTTAGATGATCTGTGTCGAAACCAGAAAGCTTATCTATCATGGTGAATTTGGCCATTGTCTTCAAATTCGTGCAGGTCTACGAGCAAACTGATTTGAGCAGGTTTAAAACCAGGGCATAATTAGCATACGAGGATAAGTAGTGCACCTGTTCATTCAAGTATACAATAGGAAAAATTTGACAAGGTATTTCCATGGTCGAATCACAAATCAAGTTTGGTAAAAGGGAAAAAATAGAGACATTTTACCCATAAAAGAGAGTCAATTTCCATGCTGAGTAGGCAGAATAACAAATTTAGCTATAAAATTATGCTACATAAAGTAAAATGTTATACAAACATGACATATTACACATGCTATTTCTTTTTCCAATAAAAGGCAAAATGCTTACTGTTGTAGTAGATTACACATGCTATTTTGTTGTAATAGTAGTAGGTATATCCGAGAAAGCTCCATAGATCACTTACACCCCTAAAGAGCATCAGCGAACATTTTTCTTCTTAGCCAGCTCCCGCGCCATCTCCCTTAATTCCTCTGGTGATGGAGGTCTTGGTGCCTCTGGAGGATACACTATATATGAATGCTTCACATCAAAAGGAAAACAAAAATGCTTTAGACTCCAATAAGAATCATCCAGTACAAATCAAAGGTAAAATACATCCAATCCTTAACCAGAAAAGAGCTCAAATCAAGAACCATATATGTTCTAAAATAGGCAGATCAGATACTCGGGCATCAAGATGATTCTAGTTAGAAGTACAATTCCAGGAAGAAGAAGTGGATTCTCCATTCTAGACACCCAAGCCACAGGCAATCTTTGATCTAGAGCAATCTCATTCACCGCCACACTATCTTTATAAGCCCTTGACAAGTTATCCATCTCATTTGTAACAAAAATGAAAGGGGTTAAGAGGATCCATGCATGTTTTTAAGATCAACAAGAAACTGCATTAGCATCCTATGCTGAACGTGGAAAGTATGATCTTGCGCATACAACAATTCTTCCAATAGCAAGGACAGCCCAGGCATGGACTGAAACAACTTTTACAGGCTCGAAGACAGGTACGAAGTTAAAGACTTCAACAACACTACAACAAACAAAGCCTTTCCCCACTCAGTGTAGGTGGAGTTAGCTGTGTCAGCAATTATTTCACTTTTATACAAGTTCATGAATGAAAATTCATCTATAAATTTTGACAACATAGCCCAAAAAGTATGCATTTAGATTCAAACTCCAATTGAAACTATTGCAAAATGATAGGGGGATCAAGTGAGGAACTGTTTTATGCAACAATGCAAAATTCACAACATCTTCAGAATGTTAACATAAACATAAAGACCAACAATCCCTCCAACAAACAAAGGCCAATAACCAAACAAACGATCAAAAGAAAGTGGCATCATTTAACAAGAAGTCAAATTCAACAAGAGAAAACAGGAAAAACAAAATGCTAAACTCCTTGTTGCTAAAAAGCTGACCAATAAGTGAACACCCAAATTTCAGGAAACTCAAACAAGTATCAAACTTTAATCCTATTTCAAGCCTAACCCAGATCAAAGTATCTCAATCCCTCAAAATATTCAACAAATCAAACAAATCCTTCCAACTAAGATACCCAAAAAAAAAAAAAGCTAGAATATTATTTTAATATTTATATAGAATGAAGAGAAGATATAAAAGAGAACTTACATTTCCCATAAATTTCTGGATATTCTTGGTGTTGTTGGCGAAAGTGTACATAAGAAAGATTGGAACTGTAACATAGATGCCAAATTTGGCGATCTCAAGAATACCCTTTGAAGTACCTAAAGAAGACATACCTTTCTTTCTACTTCCTGAGAAAATTCGATGGAAATTAGGAAGAAACTTTCTAGTGAAAGCTTGTGCCAGAACCGTTTCAGAATAGCTGAAAGCTGAGGCTGAAACCTTGGATACGTCACTTGATTATGCGATCATGAATCGGTCGGTTAAGAAAGATGTTAATGGGCTGATGACCGCTCAAAACAATGGTCCAACTTAACAAAAACATGACCCAAAGACAAAGCTCGATGATTACATAATGTGAAATGGGTAGGGCCTGTAAAGACATGTTCAAAAATATTGTCCTAAAATCTTGGGCTCTTACGAGTTATAGAAGTCAGTTCTTCAGCGGAAATTACAGATTTGGGCTCAGGAGTCTTTGGATTAACTTATGTTCAAGCTGATCCTTAACTAACATTAACATAAAGGTATGAAGAGGTTTTTCCCGTTTAAGGTTTAATGTGACTCAATTCTAAATTATTCAAGGTACAAAATAATTATCAGATATCGGTAGAATTATATTAAAAAAAAATGGAGACTTTAACATGTGACCTCGCTAGGTGCAATCTGCAACCACTAATTGTTATGCAATGCTTTCATCTCTATAATCTTCTCACTCGGTTTTGACCAAGGACCAATGTACATGTTCAAGTTCAACTTTCAAGTCTTCAACCCCTTCATTTGTATCTTGCATGATCTAAATTTACTTTATGAATCTAAATGGTCAAATTAGTAGTTCGGTTAGAAATGCACGGTCCTTCAGGTTCTTGTTATATCTAAATTACGAATAACTATAATCAATGCAATTATTTAAAAAGTATGTTTTGAGAGATTTCAAGTTACGAAATAACAATCATGTGAAGGAAAATAGAAGCGAGCCACTTGCATTCGCAGGAAGTCATACAGTTAAAGTTTCCCGATGGTATTAGTATCTTTCAAGATTTTTCGAATGAATCTAAACCACATTTTGTAGGGCAAAGTAGATACGAAAGGAAGAGGGACAGTCATTGCCACAGTGGCTGAGAAAATTGTGGGACGGTAAACATTATTGTTTGTTGGGAAAGCTTAGGGGCCATGGCTTGTCTCCCATATACTCTCAGAAAAGTCAGTGATGGTCAATTCTCCGTCAACCCCTATATCTTGTCCTTTCGCTCAAAGCAAGAGACGACTTTCATTGCATTGAACTCAAGTTTGAGACTTGAGTTTAGCTTTGAAGTTCAAGATTCTCCGCAAGCCATCTCAATATCCTCACATACAAAACCAAGTACGTAGTTTGAACCAACTTTTCCTATGATTTTGATCCAACTACTTCAATCTGTTTACTTTCTCGTGTATTTCAGGAAAACCCAATATTGGATTCAACTTACTTCCGCCAGGATCTGTGAAAACTTACCATGATCTTCGTATATATACACGTAGTTAATTTATTATTCTTAATAGAGTGGATAGTGCTTAAGGTTAATTACTTAGTAATTAACTAGGCACTCAATGGGGCATAGCCTATGTTAAAAATGATGATTTCTCCACTCTATATAGAGTAATAATTCCAAAGCATTTGCTTAACCCTAAATTAGAGGTTCCAAAATATATTACCCTATGAACATTCGAGATTGAAGAAGCATCTACCTTCTTGGTTGCATTACCAATTAATATTCAATTTCTTCCGAGCTACAATGTGTACCCTGTCCTTTTCTTTCAAGTTTTAACTTATAAAAAGATTATTAATTAATAGAATTATAATTTTTTATATAAATTTTAGATTGTAAACTAATATCTCTTGATGACAATGATGTTCATATCTAATACCGTGTTTATAAAGGTCCAACAGTCTCGTCCACATGGATAATGGCATCGAATCATCACGATCTGTGACAAGGACAATGGTTTAATTGAATTAATTAAGATCATTATTAGAAATTTAATACTGCAAAATATCACCCAATTGATTTTTACCTATATATAAAAGTTATTTGTTTAAGATATTTTCACGGTTGAAACTTTGCTATTGGCAAGTAAACTAATACATCCAACAGCATAAGCGCTCGATTTGGCCAATAATTTAATACTCCGACCAATTACCGAATACTATTGAGCTACCTAATTGGCGATTAGCAAGCAAGGCATCAAACGGAAACCATTCTGATCACTTTCTTAGGTTTACTTCAAAGCTCCACAGCATAACTATTTAAACTTCAAATTATATATATATATATATATATATATTTATATATATGGGTGTACGTAGTACTATATATAAACTATGAAAATTAAACTCGTGCTTTAATCACACTATTTATGTGATTCCCTAATAATTTATACACTTTTCCTTTATTGAGACATCCACAATCATCTTTCATGAAAAAAATGACATGGTTAAATAGTAATTTATCATTAGAGGAAAAAACGAAAATCTCGAACTTGTTAAAGAGGATACTTTTAGAATCAAATTTGGATATTCTAAAATTGGATACTTTTTAACTAAAAGTCTAAAACTAGGTTTAAGCCTTCGTCGGGATCGTTACAATTTAATTATAAAAATTTTAAATAAATCAATAAAAGAGGTGACTAATACTTACCACCAAATTTTGTAATGCCTATATAAAAATTAGATTATATAAAAATAAAGTATGACATTGAGAAGAAAAAAATAAATTGCTGTTAAAATCTTTTTAGGAAAAAAAAATCTTTTAAGATATTATCATAATCTTTTTATTTATTATCTCTTTGGGTATTTATCTAAAGATATTAATTGTAAAAATCGTTTCTAAAATCATTTAATTCAACAAAATATTTAAAAAGTATCAAAATTACCATTTGAAACTATTTTCAGTAAGATTTTACAATTATTTTAAATGTACGTAAGATATGGTTACTTTTCATGAAACAAAAGAAGTCATCCTTCTTATTCGTTTTACTAGGGGGCCAATAGGAGGGCAACAACCAATTTCAATTTTAGAATTACTACAACAAAAAGGGTTTTGTCCACTCATGTAAATTTTTTATAAATTACATTTATTTTTTGTTGTTTATTCTCTTACCAACTGATTTTATAAAATAAAAGTAAATAAATGCCAAAGGCATTTGACATTAAAAAACGGCTTAATACACAAAATAACCCTCGAACTTATATAAAACTGTCGTTTTGACCATTCAATTGTTATTTTAGAATTTTTAGCCCTCGAATTTTTATTTTATATACAATGGAGCACTTGGTGCTGACATAGCATAATAAGAAAATTTTACGTGTCAATATATGATTAGAATACCTCAGTATTAAGGCTACATTGTACATAAAATAAAGGTTCAAGAGCCAAAAATTTCAAAATAAAAACTGAATGGTCAAAACGATAGTTTTATACAAATCCAAGGATTATTTTATGTATTAAACCATTAAAAAACCAATTGCTAGAGCAATTGGCTTGACATTCGGCCCCTCCATTAATTTCTTTGAAGACAAAGCCATCCATATCAAACACGAAAGGCAATAGTTTTACATCAAATTAAGGTTACAGTGGCCAAGTATTTGATCTTGCCCTGCTTAAAGAATCATTTTAATCAATCAGAGATGACATTTTCCTTGTTCATGAACGAAAGGGACTAGGCATATATGTTTTAGTCTTTTTAGAGATATAATTGCCATAATAACTACAGCAAAAATTCTGAGTCTTTAAATTACTAAATGTTTATGAAAACGATGGAGCTCCTTCATGAAAATCATTCACTAAATATCAATCTTTATTGATGTCGACAGCTTGCCATTTGCAATTCAACGGTAGTAATCACTTACAAGTTATGTCCAAAGATCAAAGAGGTTCGATAAGAGGGTTGATCAATTTGATTTTTGTTGTCTTCTTGATTGGTCTTAATTTGATCACTCGTGAAGATTGAAACCAAGTAAAATCGTAGTTTAATTTAGATTTTTCTTCATGCATGTGCGCAAATATGGAAAAGGTGAAAGAGGAACAAATGGAGATAAGATATATATTACGAAATCCTCCGGATGAATAGCTAATCTAGGATAAGCAATTCTACGTAGAGATTACAATCCCAGGCCAAGCCATGTGTCGAGATTACAATGGTAAAACTATAATAAAATCCACAACTACCTTTGTTTGGAAAGCAGACAACAATCGTGCTTTAGCACCCTTTCTTTGTAAACATTAGAAAGGGTCCGAAGAAGGAAAATGAGAAGACGGGAGGCATGCAAAAGGAAAATGCAAATGTGGGTAAAGAAGCTGACAAATACAAATTGAACAAAAAGGGGTATTAGAATTTATCTTGTTTATAAAAGAGAGAAAATATCTCCAAGCTTCGGCAGGAAGATATGGGATATCTCTATCTACTTTTTTGACATTTAGCTAAAAATGGAAAACCAAATAACACCTTGCGGCCAGCTCAATTCGCTTCCCTTCCTTCTTTGTAATAAATAGATTGACTTAACATCTAAATTGGTATTTGAATTATACAAAAAAAAAAGATTGATCTCTAAAATTTTAGTTGAGATAGATTGATCTCTTAACTTTTATTTTGAGACAAATTGGTTCTTGAATTATACAAAAAAGGATAGATTAATCCCTCAACTTTTATTTTGAAATAGATTGATCCCTGAACTTTTATTTTGGGACAGATTGGTTCATGAGTTTTCTTTGATTTTTTCTCGTTCAGGACTTATCTGCCGCAAAATAAAAATTCTAGGACTAATCTGTCTCAAATAAAAGTTCTTGGACCAATCTATCTTTTTTTATATAGTTCAAGGACCAATTTGAATATTAAGCCTTCATAGATTGAAGAACTTAATTGTGAAATTAATTATTTTTGGTAATAAATTTTTTTTTGTAGAAAAAAAATTTAGGATTATGGAAGGTTACTCCAAGGTCAGGGTAAGTCACTAACCTTTGTAGGGATTTACAGATTCATTGGACTTTCACTTACGAATTTTTGGGACATACAGATCGCCTATCAATAGGAACCTATGAAGGCTCGAATCTAAGTACTTTACATCACAAATTCAAGTCTTAACCACTTTAGCTAACCTCCATTAGTTTTGGTAATATATATGGGAAATTATCTTGCGGTGAAGTTTCCACAAACTACATAAAGTCATAAAGATGTCACAGTTCATAAATTATTATTATTATATATAATAATTAAAGTAATTAATCAATGGTGCAAATACAGAAAAAGAAAAAGTCGGTAAAAAGAAAAGTACAAAGGAAGCATGAACATAGTGGCACAATCACTAATAAATCGATGATATATATAATATTAAACTTGATACTTGAGGGCCTCGGATCAGCGGCCACAAATTAAACACTGGAGACACACATTGACACGAAAATCTAGTCCGCTCTCAAAGCAAGTTGGGAAACGGTCCCTCCAAACCAAATTCATTATTGTCTTAAAGACAAACCCATCAATTAAACTTTCATGATGATCAAACATTTTTAACAAAAAAATTAACATCAAACTAATAATGGTACTATGAATTTGATTCTTTCCCTATTAATTGTTTTATAAAGAGGCAAGTGACACAGCAGGTTTCTACATATTTGCTCATACATAATTATATATATATATATATATACACACACAGCAGCAGCATATTGGTTTGGACTTTGGACGTTCTCATATGAAAAGTTGGCCGCTCCCTCTCTCTCTTTGTTCTGTCGAAAAGGGAAATGGGTGTTTTTTTTTTTCTTTTGAAGAGAAGTGAAATGGGTGGTTATATCACTTCAGCAAACTTTTGTTTTTTTTTTTTTGACAACTAGCAAACTTTTGTTTATAGTACTATTGATAAAGAGAAACAAAAAGAAGGGAAATGGGAACATTGGGATATGAAGAAAACTGCTAAAATAAATGAAGCAAGAATTCATGATTAATATAGAAAATGTCTCTCTCTCTCTCTCTCTATATATATATATATGTGCTTTTTTTTTTCTTTTTTTTTTTTGGTTATATAAAATGGTGACCAAAGTGAGACAATCACTTTGGAGCTAAGGTCGCAAGTTAAGGCTCTTAATCACTCCAACAAGAATTACTTTCAGGATTCAAATCTCCATCCTTATAAGTAAAATTTACCTTAGGTTGCCTACTTAACTATTAAATCAATTCTTGTAAGTTATATATGTGTTTTTTTTTTTGAAGTTAGAAAAGGTTTGGCGTCTCTTTTATCATTTAGCTGGAAAGGGAGGGAAAACTAAAAACATTTGACTAATTATGCCACCGAACTAATTATAAAGGGTTTTTTTTTTTCTTTTAAGAAAGAAATGAATAAGAAATTCTAAATTCCCACGCCTATGATAATTAATACTAGCACTGAGATATTCAATTCCTTCCTAATTTAATTAACTATGCTTCACGATTTTTTTCCTGTTGTTAATTGATACTAATTAACAATGTTCAAAAGAAAAAGAAAAACCGATCATTTGAAAGAATATTTCCTTTTGGATTGATAATTTAAGGCTATTTCCACATGTTAATTAAGAAAAAAAATAATAGAAGAATCAAATTAAGAATGTTTATATATGAAAGCAATGGTTTAGGGGAAAAGAGGAATGAATTCGAATTTTCAACGTTGACATGACCCAAATTAAGGTTACAGTGGCCAAGTATTTGATCTTGCCTGGCTGCTGAAATCATTTTAATCAATCCGAGACGACATTTTCCTTGTTCATGAACGAAAGGGACTAGGCACATATGTTTTAGTCTTTTTAGAGATATATAATTGCCATAATAACTACAGTAAAAATTCGGAGTCTTTAAATTACTGTTTGTTTATGAAAACGATGGAGCTCCTTCATGAAAATCATTCACTAATTATAAATATCAATCTTTATTGGTGTCGACAGCTTGCCAATTTGCAATTCAACGGTAGAAATAATCACTTACAAGTTATGTCCAAAGATCAAAGAGGTTGGATAAGAGGGTTGATCGATTTGATTTTTCGTTGTCTTCTTGATTGGTCTTAATTTGATCACTCGCAAAGATTGGAACCAAGTAAAATCGTAGTTTAATTTAGATTTTTCTTCATGCATGTGCGCAAATATGGAAAAGATATAAAAGAGGAACAAAAATGGAGATAAGATATATATATATATATATTACGAAATCCTCCGGATATAGCAGACTTCAATTACATCTTGAAATTTGATGTTGCTTTGAAGCACACTTATATCAAATTTCATGTACTTCTAATTCTCTTGTACATGAAATTTAAAATTGGGATGATAAATCTTCAACATAATAATAGTATTTACTATTTAATGATTATTTCATCCACTTGCAATATTTAATTGCCGCACTGAAAATTAGTTGGCTTTTATGATTAACATATCGAAACGAACCACTAATTGGGTCTCCATATCATAATACATTGAAATAATTATTATAATTTTTATTTTTATTCAGCATAATTAATGTTTATAATCATATATAAACCCTCGATGCTCTTTCTAATTTTAATTAGCTTAGAAAACCCTCAACTGTTGAAATATTCTTTTGAAAGAGAAATACTATCATATAGCTAGATCCTAGATACAAACATTGATGATCACAATTATGAGTACTTATAATTTTATACAGAAAAATAATTTCATTGGAAGAAATCTAAGTAGTAAAATTAGTGTGTAAACTGTTTAAATCTTGACCGGTGGACGAATGGAGCTATCAACCTCATAATTTGCAAGACGAAAAATTATTTGTTTGGGTGTGGGGTTGGGGGGCTGCTGGCGCAATCCAACATGCGTGCTATTGTGAATTTGTTTCTGGCTTTCTGCCGTTCGTTTCTTTATTTCTGACTTAACAATAAAAAAGTACTGGGACCTAGCTCAAGATCAAGAACCATAATAGGTCACCAGCAACGTACGCTTATATGGCGCTTCCACAGCCGTCCAACGCAGTCCAATTGCAATGCACCAACCCCCAGCTATGTGACAAAATCATCGCCATATGCACACCCCTCGAACCACACGCCACCAGAACGCCACCAGAGGCCCCCAACGGCCCCATTGTATAGACTTCACAGAGGCAGGTAGACTCCAGTAATATTAGAACATCTGATCATAGTTTAAAATAAAACAGAAATTTCTGATTCGAGAGAGATGATTGATAAATACTAGTTAGGAGTGATGAGATTCTTTTGTTGCCAAATATCCGAGCGAGTGAATTGAAGAATATGTGAATGTGAGTGGGTTTTGGTTATTTTGGACCATGCAAAGAGCACCAACACGGCAAGCTAGTTCGAGCTGTTGAGCTGTTCACAGAGAGCAACCCGTGAGTTGATTATTCTGAGAAGGAACGTCGATGCTAGATGGAACTAATAAAGAGGCGGTGGTGATTTTCTCAACAGAGATACTTCAGGGGTTGGACTGCAGATCAACTTTGACTGAGACTCCCCCAACTTGCAAGAAATTGAACTTTTAAAATATCTTATCAAAAGAAAAAAAAGGGTTAATTAGTGATGGCCAGTTAATACACCTATATTTGTTTATGATAAGGGATAATTATAGATGCTTTGCATATTCCTCTTTTGTCAAAGAAAAAAAGTCTCTTTTTTATTAAGGGATTTGCCCATTTGGGTTATTAACTTAATGGTGATTCGTTCTTTATTTCATTATTTTCCCAACTGTGGTGTACGTTTATAGGACTTATTGGCTATTTGGCTTTGGCATTATGGCCTTAATTGTCAGTGGAAGTACTTTTCATTAGAAGTCTTTAATATTGTTATATCAATTGGCTTTTCATGTTGTGTTTGATTTGTATGAGCTTTCTGCTTTGATCTTGACGCCTCTTTTTCCTTTTTTTGAGAAAAAAAAATCTTGACGCCACTTTTGACGGCAAATTAGAGTAGTTTTAGGCCGTGGGATTAAAAATCTAATACGTAAGTAATTTATAATCTAGAGTCTCATTAATCTTTTGTCATCACCACTTAATCAAAATATCTACTCTTCATAATTAACGGTTAGAAAAAAAACTCACTCGATTAATTTAAGCATGCAGCTAAATTTGATTTCACATGTGATGTTTGAAAATTCAACACACACACACACATATGTCATTTACATTAAGAAATTAATTTTTACGTTTTTTATTTTCATTTTCTATACATATAAAAATTAACCTTCCTACTAATTATACATATAGCATTATAAAATAAGAAGAAAATTCGGTTTAATATTTTAAATTTTACATACTATTATAATCTGACAATTGGAATATTTCATGAAGACATGGATTATTATAAAATAAAGCAAAAGAAAAAAAACCTTCACATGTATAATGTCAAGAAAAATAATTAGGCTGACATCAATAAATAAAAAAAATGGATGTTTCTTCAAAATTAATACTGCTAATAAGAATAATCGTTAAATAATATGGGTGTCGGGCAAAGAGCATATATGTATGTTTTAGGTTGCCTCGCCATGTCCACCGTATTATTATATTAATTCATCTTATTATTAGTTCTAACATGAATAAGTTGATTAATTGTGTTCAAATATGATTAAATACTATTAAGAAATGCAATTAAGAATAATAATTTAATTTAAAATAAGGAATAATGATTACATAAAAATAAATAATTTCCAAGCAATCAACCTGGTTAGGATTATGTGGCTAAATATAATAAAGAAATATATTCCCTCAAGCCTCAAAAGAGAAAAAATAGAAAGAAACGTACGATAACTTAATTCTACAAAACCGTTGGAGATTCATTAACGCAAAAATAAGTGAAAAAAAAAAACCCTTGATAAAATCAAAAGGCCCGCTGGGAATTTGCTACCTAATTACCTAAGCCTTTATTCACCAAAAAAAGGGCAAAAAAGTGGAAGTCCCAATCCCACCTGACCTTTGGGTTTGAGTCTTTGTCTTTGCCAGTGAGAAGCCAACCAAACCAAACTTCATTTTTCTCTCTCTCTCTCTATATAAGCCAACTCGCCTCCCCAAAAGCCCTTCTTGTGGCAGTCTCTTGTTTTTAGCTTCAGCCTCTCTTTTCCCCACCCCTAACCTTTTCCCCCTCCATCTACTATGCCGTCAGGGACTCCGCCACCCCTGCCACCATCGCCACCACCAGCAGCACCGTCTCCGCCGCCACAACAAGCAGCAACACCGCCACCACCACCAAGAAGAACACTCAGCCGAACCAGTTCACCCAACAGTATACTTTTAAACAAGTACCAATTGGGTCGGTTGTTGGGCCGTGGGAGCTTTGCGAAAGTTCATGAGGCAACTTCACTCGAGGACAACACCGTTGTGGCGATTAAGATTATAGACAAGACAAAAACAGTTGACGCTGCCATGGAACCGAGAATAATCAGAGAAGTTGCGGCCATGTGCCGTCTCCAGCATCACCCGAACATCCTTAAAATCCACGAAGTCATGGCTACAAAGACCAAGATCTATCTCGTCATGGAACTAGCCTCTGGCGGTGAACTTTTCGCCAAAGTTTTACGCCGCGGCCGTCTAGCCGAACCTGCCGCACGTAGGTACTTTACCCAACTCGTCTCCGCCCTCCATTTCTGCCACCAAAACGGTGTTGCTCACCGTGATGTAAAGCCACAAAACCTTTTATTAGACCGAAACGGTAACCTCAAAGTTTCAGACTTCGGTCTCTCGGCTCTTCCTGAACAGCTAAACAACGGGCTTCTACATACTGCTTGTGGAACGCCGGCGTATACAGCTCCCGAGGTGGTTCGGAGGAAAGGCTACGATGGTTCCAAGGCGGATGCTTGGTCCTGCGGGGTTATTTTGTTTGTTTTGTTGGCTGGTTATTTACCGTTCGATGATAGTAACTTGGTGGCTATGTATAAAAAGGTCCATCGGAGGGAGTTTCAGTTTCCATCTTGGATATCAAAGCAAGCAAAATCTATAATATGGCAGCTTTTAGACCCGAACCCTGACACGAGAATGAGCATAGTAAAGCTAATGGGCACTTCGTGGTTTAAGAGAGCTTTAACTGCATTGACATCATCGAACCAACAAGGAAGTTTGTTACATGACAGGAAGTTAAAACACAACATGGTTTCGAACGGAGTTAATGCTTTTGATATCATATCTTTGTCTTCGGGGTTGGATTTGTCTGGGCTTTTCGAAGGAGGGAATAGCAAGAGGAAGGAAAAGAGGTATACTACTTCGACGGAGTCGTTGGATGGGGTGGTGGAAAGGGTTAGGGAGGTTGGGGCCAGATTGGGGTATAGGGTGGAGAGAGGGAAAAGGGGGGTTGTGGGGTTGGGGAAAGGGAGGGTGGTGTTGGTGGTGGAGATGGTGGAGATTGCAGAGTCGTTTGTTTTCGTGGAGGTGAAGGTGGTGGAAGGTGGCGTGGAGTTTGAGGAAGGGCAGTGGCTGGATTTGGAAGCCGGCCTTGGAGACATTTTCGTTTCTTGGGATAATGATTCTGCAGAGTGATGATTTTGTTTGTAATATACATGGAAGTTTTTTCCTTTTACTCCATTCTTTAGTGTTGTTTCTTTTGTTCTGAATCTGAATCGATGTAAATGATGATAATTATTAGTGATACTAGTTATTAATTTTAGCAGCTTGGTGGAAATTATCAAAGTTTCTTTTCCTGTTTATTTCTTGTCATTTTCCATATCTTCCCAGAATTTAATGTCGAATTGACTGTTGTGGAGCCTGAGTTTCTAAAATTGGAATTCAATCCCAGAAGTAGGAAAAAGTTTCAAATAGAAAATTTGATGAAGAAAGAGATGTTGATTACAAATATTGTTCACAAACAGGAGAAAACTGATCTACCATATACAAGAACAAAAAAAGCTATGAGATTTTCGAAAGCTAGATCCTTTTTCTTCTAATATGCATGGTTGATTGTGATCTTTGCGTACAGTTCTGATTTAGTTTAGAGATCTACATTCTGCTGTGATAAGGGACAAAGGGGGAGCTTAGATTGCTTAAATTACAGCTAAGGACAAAACAAATCAAGCAGTTTTCTCGTGTAAGAAAAGGACATGCTCTTGTTATTCCTGGAAAGCAACTATGGATGCTACATACAGAGCACCGAACAAGCTAGGATCACAATGTTGAGTAACAGTGTCAAGACACGTGCTAAGGTGCCGTCTGTAGATCACCAAGATAGAACAATTTCAGGTTGAAATTTTAATGTCATGTAAACCTCTGCAATCATACAAACATTCTTTTATCCCCAGAGTCGCCATGAAAGTGGTGAAAATTTGAGAAGTCAACAAATTCCGCATATATGGATGACAGGATGAGATGTGTTTTAACAAGAAATAGATCTGCCAAACTAAAATTCTTTCATTCATATTCATAACAAAAGTCAATTTACATAAGCTCAACTAAAATAGCAGCAACAAAAAGAGCTATATATCAAAAGGAACAGTAATTGTTCTTCCGGCAGCGGCCTAAGTTCCCGAACATTTTTCCTCTAATAAATATACAAAAAACAACAGCTAAATACATTTTCATGACATTGAATTTAAGCTATACATTTGTTGAGGCTTTTGATTAAGATTTTGTCTATCAGGTCACCTCTAAGGCTTAACTGATCCAACAATGAACTCAAACCCAAAAAAGTCAGTGGCAATGTGGAAGTCTTAACTCTTAAGCATAATCATTATCATTGTCATCACCCTCTTCATCCATGTCAATGACTGAAGAGAGGGTGGACATCCATGCTTGCAAACCCCTCTGAGCATTCTTCTTTCTTGTAGCTTCCAGCTTGTTAACAGCTCGCTTCGGAACTCCACATTTCATGAGAACAAATCCAAGTGATTTGAATGTACTATCATCAGGTTGAATGCAAGCACTCATCATTTCCTTAAAAATGGTAACTGCCTCCCTGAATCTCCCATCCATGGCATACAATCCAAGCACATTATTATAACTCAACAAATCAGTTAGAAGTCCCAGTTCTCTCATCCGTCTTGCGATTTGAGAGGCTTCCTCAAACCTCCCATTTCTTTTATACATGCACAGCATCATTGCATATGTAAATTCATTTGCATCTCCCTTTTGCTTCAAGTTCTCGAAAATTGCTTCTGCTTGACTAACCATAGAGCGCTCACTGTAGAGGTCAATCATACAATTGGAAGAATACACATCGGGGTGGTATCCTGACAACCGAAGTAGTTCATAAACTTCCTCTGCTTCTTTCAAGTAACCAACTTTTGTATAAAGCTTAATCAATGAGTTGTATATAACAGCATTTCCAGGCAACCCAGCATGCTTCATTGCATTAAGATAACTGGTAGCTTCTTTAACACTTCCAAGATCAGCGAAAGCATTTATCAAAACACCATAGACAACTACATCAGGCTCCACCTTATACTGGATCATCTCATCATATAATCCTTCAGCCATTTCCAGTTCTCCCAATTTTACAAAGCTTGAGATCACAGCACAATAAGGGATGCAATCGCTTACAAGTCCTGCTTCCTGCATCTTCTTCAGGAAGCATTTTGCAACATGAGGTAAGTCAGCACTAGCCAAAATCTGTATGACAGAACTGTAACTGCATTTGTCTGGAACTACACCATGAGTCTGCATGCTATCAAATAACCAACATGCTTTATCGTAACTCTTCCCTATCCCATAAGCTTTAATCATTACATTAAACTCAAGGACAGTAAGCTTATTCCTCTCTTGGCAACAGAAAAAAACTTTTTCAGCTTCAAAAACATATCCCCGCTCCCCAAATGCATCAATGTTGGCAGAGTATCCCTCTGAACTCATATTCCCTGCAATGTGAAACCTCCTGAACCATAACCACGACTTCTCGAGCATCCCAACTTCTATATACATCCTGGTCAGTGCAGATTGTGTATATTCATCAATTTCAAGATGTCGTTCATCCATCTCCTGTACAAGGTCTTCAGCTTCACTAACCATTTGCCTTATTGAGTATGCATACAAGAGGGTACGATAACTCACAAGATCTGGTTCAAGGCGGGCCTCCTTCATCTTTGCAAAATAGGCTGCTGCCATCTTTATATCATCTTGCTTAGCATGGAGGGAGATAAGAATATTATATGTTCTTGTGTCAGGTAGGCACTGAACCTCCTCCATCTTCTTCATTAGTGAAGCCACATCTTCTAACCGTCCATGGTTACCAGAAATGTGAATCATTGTATTAAAAGTGACGCTACTTGGAACAATCCCTTCTCTAAGCATCATTTCAAATGTTTCAAAGGCCTCTGGAAGCTGCCCTGCCTTTCCATATGTATCTATCAAAGTGTTATATGTATACGAGCTTAAATGTGAATCACTTCCCAATGCACTGAATGTTTCACTTCCATCATGCCTCAAAGATCTATTCAATGACCACTTCTTGAAAAACTCCTCAGCTTTGTGATACTCACCTGCTTTCTTATACAACTGCACAACAATTCCCATAGTTACCTCATCGGGCTTTATCCCTTGCTTATTCATCTTCCCAAGCCAACAAAGTGCCTGCTGTTTCATTCCACCTTTACTATAAACATCCATGAGAGTACCATAAGTAGAATTAATCGGTTCAATCCCTCTAAAATTCATCTCATTCCATAACCTCTCAACCAAACCCCATTTAAGAGCTCTCCCAAGAATCCTAAACATAATATTGTAATGGATTACATTCACCTCATAACATTTTTTTTCCTTAAACCACTCAAAAATCTCTAAAGCCCTTTCCCAACTTGATTGTTCCTTCAAAATTATACTCCTTTCTTTGTTACTTAAATTTTCAGCCCACGGTTTTAATGCCTCATCTAAATTCTTAAGGTTAGCCAAAGCTCCCAAAATCGCTGGAATGCAACCTCCGTAGGAAACCCATTTCGTCGAACACTTGGCCTGCATGTTCTCCACCGAAATTTTCCCATTAACCCCACCACGACTACCTCTTTTATTCACAAATTTGACACTTTCCCAGGATATCTCTCTCCTTTCTCTATCTGGTGTTTTCTCCAAAATCTGGCTACTTGACTCGGGTTGATTATCGAGACTTTGTTTCCGCACTCCATTGAATTTCTTGGTTCGCCCTCCATTGGGAGTCTCGAGGAGTCTATGTTGCTTGTTTCTGTTGGTGGGTTCAAGTTTTTCTAGTGGAGAAACAGAAACCGAAACTGGAACTCCCGTAATGTTGGATGATGAGGTTTTCGTGGAGCATAAAATGTTAAAGCAACCGCTGTCTAGTTGGAGATTTGCGAACATTGCTACTTTTACTCAGACAATGGTTTTTTTGTGATAATTTAAGTAAACAAGAACTGAGAATTTTAACACCAGAATTCATAGCATGTTTTCCAGAATAATGGATTTTGGTGCAAGGGTTTTCAGTTTAGCTTTTCGACTTTGTCTTTGGTGTCGTAATATACAGCATAGTCTCTATGAGTCATGACCTACGAGTTCGGATGGAAAGAACCGAGACGTAAGCTTTTTGCTTTTTTATCTTTTTTGGTCATCTTTTTCTTTTCTTTTTCGGTTTTTCCCAAATAAAAAATGCCCCTTAATTTTAAGTTTAGCCAAACCCAAAATTTTCAACCCTCGCGGTATAGCCGAGAGGTATATTAATAAAATTCAGATCAAAGATTTCTGTTAAGATTTCCATTTGCCATAATTTGACCCTCTTTTTTCAAAGGTCCCAAAGTAAAATTCTGTTGAACATTTAACGAAACTGATTCTGATGCCTGTATTTTGCAATGCGTGATGGACGGTCGGGTCAAGCTAGCTTATTCCATAAATATAGTCGCTCAGAGTCAGCCCTGTTCAATAATATGGCTCAGGCCCATAGCAAATATTCCTTTCGAGAACATTAAAAAGGGCAAATAAATAAAGTCTTAGAAGGAAGAGAATCCACAAAGACAAGCGAAAATGACGGTATTAATAGAAAATTCCACAGTGGTACAGCTGTATGCTGAATATGCCGGCATAAACAAAGATCATTACATTATTATTGATTATTGAATGTCTTGTAAGGACAAACCATCTTAACCAAGATTGTATGACGTTTTTCTTGATTTCAGGTGCCGTGATACCTAAGCAGCTGTTACCCAACAATCTGGTCTGGTGACTCGAAGTTCAGACCATACAAATAGCTGCAACACAATATGAACTTGTTCATTTGCAATGCTTATTGAACCACACACCGATATTAACAAAACTTTCGAAGTCGGATTGTGGCCTGCAGTGAAAGAGCATAATATATCAGATCCCAACAGTATGCCATTGTTTTAAGGTTTTTATGTGATTAAATTTAGCAAAAGAGTAAGTTTGTTTAGGGCATGTGTTTGTTACCTCTCAATTCCATGAATGTCATTGGGAAACACGATAACTTTGGTCTCAACTCCTCTCTCCCTTAACGCCCGTAAATACTACAAGTTTCAAACATCATATCACATGTCACTAAATCATGCCAACCTTTTGTGTAAGAAAAAGAATGTTCCAGAAGAAAATTTTAACTTTATCCCCTTTTACTATTGTCTGTGATGGCATTAACAGCTTAATGAACTAATACAGGAATCACTCAAGCTCCTACGGCAGTATGGATATCCAAAATCCGCATTAAAATAAATTAAACATACACCATAGTTCATGCTGAAGAATGGAGCGGTTATCTTACTTGTATTCCATTGGAAACTGGGACACGAAGATCCTGAGCACCTAAAAGAAAAAGGGTTGGAGCTTTCACCTGCACAGATGATAAAAATTGACTTCACCCCATCATATTATGGATTTATGGCGCTTAACTGATGAATTATATATACCCTTTAGTAGCGAAAGCAATGCAAGTTCTAGAACACTATACATACTCCACTGCAGCTCAAATAACCCTCACCCCCTTCATTTTTTTCCACAAATATGAAGAGAATTTCTTGATTTAGTAAATATTCGTAATCTGAGTAATTTTACTTCAAATAATGCTAGTCTGCAACAGTGGCATAGCATGCCATCATAACCAGCTTGGTTGGCAACAACAGCACACCCCTCATAGAAGAAAACTAGTCTTTGTCGTACCTTTGAGATATGTGATACAGGAGACTTGCTGTAGAAGTGAGTCAGGTGCTCGGCTGTAGGTGCTTCAGTGAAGATGCCTTTCCCCTTGCTTCCATAACTTTCCACATAACACCAATCAGGGATATCTGTAATACCAACCATGGATGACAGATTACAAACTGGATTCCTCATGGCAGCTGCAGCAAACTTATCTGGTGCCTGTAGAAAGTAACTAAGTCACCGCCCAATTGTGGAGACATATATGTTAATGTTATGTAAAACCAGAGCTGTAAGCATTCCCTGCTAAAGGATATTTGCTGGCCACTAGAATACTAGAACACATTTACATTATTTTAAGAGAAAGCTCAACCTGGCCAATCAAGTGCGAGGTCAGAAAGCCACCATGGGAACCACCAAGAACAGTTATTTTGGATGGGTTGGCAAGCCCTTTCTCAATGACATGATCTATGGCTGTTAGTACATCATTGACATCCTGTACATGAGTCAAGGAGTGGGGGTTCATAATTTACAAAAAAAAAAAAGAAAAAAAAAGATTTAATTACTTACAACCAAGATAAATTAATGACCCGAGACATGTAACAGAATGGTACCTGAGAGCCAACTTTCCCAGGAAGAGATTGCAATGCTTCCTCACCAAATCCAAGTGAACCTCTGAAATACATAAGCATATTAGGCGAATAAAGTTTATGCCTGTGTATTTGACTTTAATGATATTGTAAAAGCTGAATTTTAAAGGAAAATTTCTTTAAAGCAGAGATCATCCCGGAGGATGTGCCATCTATTTTAGTATCAGCAATGTCATACTTTGCCGTACTAAAAAGAGTCAGCTCAACAGTCTCACCATAATTTGTGGTACTAAAACAAGTCAGCACAACAGTCTCACCTTAATAAAGTACTTTGCAAAGCAAATATTATATAAAAGGATCTTATAGAATTTAAGCAGCATATTGAAAATGAAACGACAATAAGAAGAGAGCTAGCTTTAACATATACTCAAAAGATTTTTGGAAAAATGGACTTCGATCTCAATTAAACTTTTCCTGAAGTAGTATAGTTTTACTCACCTATAATTTACTATTAATAGGCTGTAACCAATAGAAGAGAGAAATGCCAGCGATCGTGAGAAGCTTGTCAAAGAGACAGAATGTGGGCCCCCATGGAGGATAGCTATTAGTGGATCAGGTTCACTGGTTTTCTTGGAAGATACAAATATCGCCTCAAAAGGTTTAGCAGCTCCTGAATGAATTATCCATCATCAAAATCTTTTATTTTCACCACATTGGAAGTACCATGATTAAGGTTTCTACGTTTTTTCTTTAAAAAACAAAAAGAAACTTTCACTCTTAGCTGTACTTATGGAGAATGTTGAGATACAAAACTCGACAGCATCAAGCCAAACTGGTTTATGATACCTTTCGTTAAGCAATCGGAAACATCCCTGACTGGCATTGGCAGAATACTGAACTGACGAGCTGAAAGTAGAGATGTAACCTGCATCATCAAATGTCAACCTTTAAGAGCAACCCTGGTATAAATGAAATGCAGATCAGATAAAACAAAACTAAGTAAAATAAACCTTCTCAGAACATCTGAAAATAGGGCTTGCCACGTATAACCAATGCCATGGGGTGCTATTAGTTGCTTTGTCAACAAGGCAGCCATACTTGATTTGAGGAATATCTATAGGACTGCTACACACTTTGAAATGAAGAAACAACCACAAATTTCACTTCTTTTTGTTGTAAAAGGAGGAAGAAATTTTTGGTTAAGAAAATTTTTTTCCATTTTACCAGCAATCACATTGTCCCCATCTAGTGTAAGAACATTCCATGAAAAACCTGAGTCGGCAGGACTGATACGTAATACTTCACCACTGTAATACGATAATAACATCAGGTACTGAAGCAAGAGTATAACAGCCTATGCACCTTATAAAGAAGACATATAACCAATACTCACCTTAAAACATTAACAGAAAGTATGACTTCACAACTGTGCCAGTAGGAAGATAAAATCATAGTGCATCCATCAGAAAGCCAAGGTTTATTAAGAAAACTTGAACAGTAAAGCCCTGGGAAGTGACCATCCTCAGCACAGTTCACAACAGGAATCTGCAAGGATTTGGTAGAATGAAAACAGATTAAAAAGTCATATGAGAATCCAAGCAAGTAGAGAATTAAAAGTTTGAAAATAAAATATGATTTGCAGCAGTATTTCCCTAAAACACATAAATATAGAGTTGTTATATACTCAGACGGAAGAAATATGGCCAAATCAAGTCCAGCCAAAGAGAAAACAAAGAGCATCTACCAAAGTGCACAGGGCTGGCCAGCTGGGTATTAGGGGATTTGGCCTGGGGGGTTTCTATTTTCCTCCTTTATTAAGATGAAAAATTCCCAATCACTGCTGCTCACCACATTTAAGTTCATCAGAGAAAAACTGGAGAGCTTACCACGTCAATGATTTTTGTAGATGAGCATATCTTGCCATTGGTTGGCCAATCAATTCGGTGAAGAGAATCAGTTGCAGAGTGTGCCCCAGAATCCACAGAGGCTTTTGCAGACAGAAAGACAAGGAACTTCCCATCTGGGCTGAGGGAAAAGAAACATGATTCACATATAATTAGCAAGCTCCAAAGAGATTTGCTTTGTATGTAAACAGGGGATTTTAAACAATTTATGCAGCTACAAAGTATCCTCTACAGAGAACCAACAGACAAAAACGTTACAAAGAAATAAGTACCCATATAAGAGAGCCTCATTTGCACCATACCAAGAAGGGATGGAACCCAGAAGAGAAAGAGATGGAGGGAATACTCTTTATTCCTATCTTGACAAGTAAAGCAAGGAACAAAACTATAGACCGATCCACAGCTACCCAAGAAATTAGAAGATAAATTGATTCACTAAACTCATATTTTACATAAAGAAATTGATTTGAACTTAATAAATGTAACAAAGATATGACATAACTGGATGAATTAAAGCATAGAAGGAAAGGAAATTTTCCAAGTATGCTATTGCTAAAGGGTAGAATTAACATAGATACAACAACAAGAAAGTAAGTCTTCCCTACTAAACAGTGTCAGCCAAGAGTAGACAAAGGTTTTATGAAAATTATTTTGCTCCTTCACAGTGGCATTCTGCGCATGTTATCATGTAGTACAAATTTTAAAATTGCAGACTTTAGATCAAGAAAGATAATGCACACAATCTCAAACAATGAGGATAAGAGTTAAATAGCATACCTAAATCGTGGAAAGAATGCACTACTTATGCTTTGTGTTAAGTTGACTAGAGTTGATTCTTCCATTGATCTGTGTCCAGAAAATTATAGAAGCACAGTCAAGTTCCAATGTAAAAGTATATGAATGAAGAATATACTGAGAAATCAAAAGCCTTGGAAGTAACCCACTTGAGATCAAACTCGGCAGCTTCTGATTTATAAACTGGCGCCTTCACTGCATATAATTCACATGGTCTGTTATAGCAGTATTTAATACCAAGTTTTCTCTGATCAGCTGACCAGCCCACGAAAACCAAATATTGATCTGTGCCTTCCACCGTTGGACCCCAAACAACCTGCCCGACACTTAAAGACTTCAGGATTCCTTTAACAGCTTGAACCTTGCCACTGTCATACGCAGGGAAGTTCAGTTAAGTTCTCCCTCTATGCAAAAACCTTCTAATACGTCATACAATTGATTAAATAGAAAATGATATGTTAAACCTGTTAACACTGATCACAAACAATGCAGGTTGTCTTTTTCCTGCATAGCATTCCCCCCATTCCTCCTCCCAATCGCCTTGACCCTTCCAGATACTGCATTCCTTTTCTTTTATGGCACCCTTCTTGTAACCCTGAGAGTCAAAAGAAGGCTTGGGGGAAGATGGTTCCTCAGCAACATAAGCGATAAGAGATTCATCGGCATTCCAAGAGATTCCCTCAAACCTAAACCATCAAGGAACATTTCAACTTTTTAAAGTTTTCTGGGTGATAGATAACAATACCAGCTTTTGCATATAACTATGCTGCTGCTGCAAACACTACTACAACCAGCGATGCTCCTCTAAGTATTGAGTTACAGTTCTAGAGTTTCTACTAACATATACATTCTCGAAGGTGAAAACTGATTAAGTCACTTAAGTATTAGTTACTTATGGATGAATGACTAGGTTGAAGGTTAACATAACAGTACCAAACGTTATCATCAGAGAAAAGAAGACCTAAAGAATTATCAAATCATTTACCATCCATCGGCATACACCGAGCCATGAACAGACTGGGGAATGTGGTACTCCTTCTCCAGCTGAGATGAACTCCATATTTCAAATTGCAAGGGAGATTCATTTTCAGGATTTCGAATTACAAGAAGCTTCGAACCTGAGGGTGAGGGAACAATTGCAGAAACTCCTGTCATCTCAATAGGAAACGGGGCCCATTGAAAGTTTAAATCATTAGCACTTCCCTTCAAAATACTGGCAGACAGCATAAATTTCCGTTTCTTGTTTGCTAAGAGATTTGGTTGGCTAATAGAAAACATTGCCTGGGAAACAACTCCTGCAGTAACAGTTTCATAAACAGAATAGGATCAAAAATAGTTTTTTGGCTTTCAAATAAAAAAGGTAAGAAAGAGAAAGAGAAAGAAACTTCAGCATCCTACCATCATCAGGCTTAAAAACCCATGCCTTGTCAATGCTGGAGATACTAGTAAACTCTTGAAGTAATTTAGACTGAGAAGCATATTCTTCTTCAGTAGCCTCATCAACTATTCCAACTGGAAATTCCTTCACTTCAGCAGCTTTAGAAGAATCCATGGCCACAACAACGGGCAGTTTATTGCTACATATGGGATGAAAAAGTAAATAAGGAAAGAGACAACAGCAAATTGGAAGAAACGTGAGAATAGGACTGTGCTTCACATGTTAAAGCAAAACAACCATAGATAAGCCGCCATAGTTGCACACTGCACATTTTCTCCTCCTACTCCTTTTCCTGCTAAGATATTGACTCAAGTGTCTATACTTGACAGCAAATTAAAATTGCAAACACTTTCAAGTGCTAAGGTGGTGCTTGGCTAGCAGAGATTCTAAATTCATCAAAACAACCGAGTCTCAGAAACAGGCAAAGATTAGTTGACCTGAAAAGATTTCAATCCAATTCAAAAGAAACAAAGAAAATTCCCGATACTCTGCATGGACCAAGTAGCATTTTTGCAGTAAATATAAATGATACTACCTCTCAACTGCAAAGGTCGTCCCGACTCGAAACAACAGCGTTTTCAAGCAAACCGAATTCCCAAGATCACTTTCTTTTTTTCAGAAAATTTCCACCGATTATTGTATTCTAAAGATGCTTAACCATTCCAGTAATCAAGAAATGAATAAAAGAGGAAACTGATCAACAGCTTTTTAGTATCGACAGTAACAGCTGATGCCAAAGTCTATAATCTACACCCAACAGTTCTATCCGACCAATATGAAAACAAGCATCAGAGACACCCAAGAAAGATATCCATCAAGCAGTTTAGCAGCAAAACAACAAAAACTAGTTATTTTCAGTTCTCACACAGGCCGAAGATGAAAATGTAGACAAAGAACAAGAGAGAGAGAGAGAGAGAGAGAGAGGAAGCTTACGTGTATGGAGAAATAGGAGTCGAGTGAAAGAGCGAGGGACGAGGCGAAGGAGAGAAAATTGGAGGAGAGAATCGAGGAAATGCTGCTGACTTTACGAACCAATTAGAGATGGTGATGACGCTTTTGACGGATGCCAACGCCAAAGTCCTACTCATCTCATTTCAAATGATTCCAACCAACACTGTCACATGATTTTTCTCTTTTTCATATCCCCTGACTGACAATTATCCAAAGCAAGGAACAACTTTGTAATATACTCGTCGGTGTGAAGTCCTTTTTTAAAAAAAAATTTATCTCCAAATAGTTGTTCTTTTATAAAATTAAGATAATAATTTTATAATTTTTCTATTTTATCCTTATTTTGTTATATTAGAAATTTTTCTCTTTAATATATGTCTCCTTTTTACCTTTCTCTTCTTTTTAATATAATTAAATAAAGATAAAATAGATAAGAATATAAAATTTAACAAATAAAACTACTTTTATTGATTTTGATAACGGTTGAAAAAAATTTATATTCTAAGATAGAGACTATTTTTATTGATTTTAATAAAACGATTGAAAATATCTTATATTCTCGAATAGGATAAAGGGAGTAATATACTACTTTATTACATATAAAAAAAAAGCTTCGGCATTGGAATCTGTCATATTTCCCAATGTGGGTAGGCCGTCGGCCTCGTCAGTCCAGCCATGACTGGCGGGAAAGGGCTGTGTCATGCTAATTATTGTAACGGGCCTGGCCGGAGGACTGCCTCTTTGCTCTCAGTTCGACCTTTTAAACGACCCATAATGAAAAAGCGGATAACGAGCAAAGCAAACCACTCTCCATCGCTCATTTTAGAGTAACTAACCAAATTATCACTTGGCCCAGGGCGCAGAATTCGTTAAGATCCCAACCAAAATGTCCCACGTGCCCCCAATTAAGAGACCACATGAATCGTGGCTCAATTTAATTGGTCATTCACCTGATACGAACACCCCATTGGTGGCTTGCAAAGTTCAATCCGTTAAAGAAGGCGGGCGTTACATGCTGAAGATAGAAAGAGGAAGTAGAAGATGGCAGTTCATGCATCACTCTTAGTTTTATCAGTAAATTCAGTGCCTAAAGTCAGCTCTAAGAAGCTTGAAATTAGAGTTAAGGCTTTAAACCTAAGAGAGGTTTCTTCTGTTTGCTTCAAGCTGGTCGGAAACCATGGGGTTCGAAGCAGGTTAAGGAGATTGAATGCTGCAGGGTTGTCTGAGATTGAACCTGATCTCAATGAAGATCCTATTGACAGATGGGCCACGAACAGTGTCAGCCCTGTAAGTTCGTTTACTTCATCTCTACTTCTAAAGTATGTTGGTTTCGGTTCCAATATTGTCTTTATATTCATTAGATTTGAACTGAATTTGGAATTGCCAATGAGTACTTTTAGCATAAAGTTTTGTTATTTATATCTTTTGGTTGACTCCAAATGCTTTCTGTTTCGTTAATTATAGGAAGATTTTAAGTATGGGGAATATGATGGGCACCATACTTACCATGAGGGAGAGGAGAAAGGTACTTAGATACTTTTCTTTTCTTCTGTCTTTTCATAATCTGATGAATTTGGATATGAAGTTGCTTATGTTTTAGAGTGAAAATGGATGTGTTTCTATGAACCAATAGGGGGTTTAAATCTTATCGTGATCAAGCAAGATCCTGTTTCTGATTGAATCTTTACTTCAGGAACATTTTGGGGAGCGATTGCGGATGACATTGCTGCCGTAGGACCTCCTACAGGATTCCAAGGTATCATTTACAAAATTATGATCCTTACATATAGTTTTCTTGGACAGTTTGTAACTGGTTATCTTCAACTATTACACAGGGCTCATTTCATGGCTCTTCCTTCCTGCAATTGCTGCCGGAATGTTCTTCAATGTTCCGGTAATTTTTAAATCTTCATTTACTTTTCTTAATGAATTCAGTTATAAGGGCAAAAGTAGAACAAAGCAAAATGACTGTACTCTGTGGTTCATAGGGATTGACAAGTTTTTGTTTCATGGATTTTTGTGTTAGGGGGAGTACTTGTACATTGGAGCAGCTGTGTTTACGGCTATATTTTGCATAATTGAGATGGATAAACCGGACCAGCCCCATCACTTTGAGCCTCAGATATATAACATGGAGAGGGGAGCTCGTGATAAGTTGATCAATGACTACAATACCATGAGCATATGGGATTTTAATGAGAAATATGGAGATATCTGGGATTTCACTATCAAGAAGGATGATATCATGAAGAGATAACTTCTCTGGAGCAAAGAGAACTGCAATTAGTATTAAATATAATTATGCAAGCATGGAAGGTGTAGGTTTCTTTTCTTCTTATTTTCATTGTTTCCACGGGTGCAAATTCTCTGTTTTAGAAAATTTCTACCCTTATGCTGTGAGAACAAAACTGTTACTCCAACTCCAAAGCAAAAGCATCAATAGAGTTTAGTTTTGGTTCTTCACTGAAATCGGACCGCGTTTTTTCTCTTCGAATGCAATTTTGATGTTAGCAGCTAGACTTAGTTCATCATTGAGCCGAAGTGGTTGGAAGTGACTTCTTATAATGCTTGCTTAAGAAGATTTCTAGAATGCCCATATCCATCATTAATTTTTAGCTCATAACGTTTTGAGAACGAAATTAGATGAAAACTTTGTACTAATTGTAGGAACTCGCACTTGCCGTGTACTCACATTCACAGACTAGTTCTTTGCTGTTGTTTGCCGTGCGGGGAATGCGAGGGCCTTATTCTTGAATTTCTTCTTCATCACATTTTGTGAATAATGTTTTATGAGATTGGACCTTGAATTCAATAGTCTTTGCTTACCACATCATTCTTGCTAGTTAATATACACTGATTTGTCTAGTTTTTGAAACATTTTCTCTATTTCTAGTCATGCATAATATCTGATGACTTTTATGCAGCACTGCCATTTTTGAGTTTCTAAGATGTCATCGTCTTTCCTACAGAACACTGATCCGTGAATTCAACTTGGATTGCATATGAAAGGTTCCCCTGCATTTCAAAAACACTTTTTGAATTTTCAAAAGACTATCTTTTTTTTATCTTCCAAAGCTTTACCACCCATTTACGAAATGGAGTGGTTGGTCGCAAAATATATAGTTTTAATTTGGCTTAATATATAAAATAGTCATCGAACTTATATAAAATTATCTTTTTAACCATTTAATTTTTATTTTGGAAATTTTGATCCTCGAACTTTTATTTTATAGACAATATAGCTCTTGTTATTGACGTGACATATTCATATATTAACACATGAAATTTTCTTATTAGACCAATTCAGTATTAAGGGCTATATTATGCACAAAATAAAAATTTGAGAGTCAAAATTTTTAAAATAAAAGTTGAATGGTCAAAACAAAAATTTTATACAAATTCAAATACTATTTTGTATATTAAGCCTGTTTTAATTTCACATTTCTGAAGGTCAGATTTCAGCTTTAGTGGGTTATTAATAGTATTAGTCATTACGAAAACATTAACCCTCAATAGATCAACCACGAACATGATTGACACTGTCAACTGTATTAGTTATCTGATATGGGGTAATTAAATGAGAATTAACTTTTGCTTAATGACTGCCCCGCCTGCTACGCCAACGCCAAGTTCTTTATTACGAGCTTATGATTTTTCCGGCATACTGCCACCAGCACGTTCAGTTGGAGACTACTTAAACCCAAGGACTTGACTTGGAGAAGAGCTCGTTTGATACTTTGTAATGAATTACTTTGCATGCAAAATAATTGTCTGTAAAATTTAGGGCTGCAATCACTTTGCATGTAAAATGAGTTTGTAATATTTGGTTTAACACACAAAAATTTAATTAAATTACATTCAAAGTTTTTTGCAATGTTTGATTAAAACACACTTTTCCTGTAAAGTTTATTTAAATATTAAATTTATCTTTCTATTTTATATCTTTTTTAAAAAATAAGGGATAACAAAATAATTTAAATGCGATGTAAAATATTTTCACACCTCCCCCATTGTGCAAATACTTTACGTGGTCAAAGGTAAAATGATTGTAATTAACCATTTATTTTGTATCCTTAAAATTAAACCAAACGTGATAAAGTTTTTACAGTCATTAACTTTACATGTAAAGTGATTAAATTACATCAAACCACACGGCCTCTAAATTTATAATCTTTCCATCTACAGTTCTACACAAAGGTTCCTGCTCTCAGATTTTTGGCAATTTCACCTCACGGTGAAAAGGGTTAATCCAGCTTGTACCGCGGTTGTTGCTTGATGCTGTGGTAGAATCTGAATCATCCACTGAGATCTTATCTTTTCGTACTTCAATATTGAAGTCAAGGCTTATCAAAATACAAGGTTTTTCCATGGTCCTGGTCAAAATTAATGACCCAAGCAATTATGTCGAGGAAGAAATCTGGGAAATGCAAATGAAATATATCTTAGTGGTGGCATCTGATTGCTGTATTAATTCTTCAGTTCTTACAGTTGTAGGACCCAAACCCCTTGGAAAGAAATGTAATGGTATTACTTATTTTAATTTCCTCAGGCAAGTTGATTGTCAACAAAAGAGTAAAGACCACGATCGTTCCCATTTGACTTTTCCCAAGTTTTCATCACAGTAGGATATTTTTATTTTACAAATCATTTATAGACGAAACCGGCTGATGAAACGGGAAGCAGAACAAAGAAACAGAGCAAAATGAGAACCAAAGCCCACTATGTCTCTTTCTCTTGTCTCCTCCTATTCTTTCTCTTCCACCGTTTTCAAGCTCAATTGCCAACAAACACTACGGGCTATCCTTGCACAGCCAACCAGACCACTTATCCATGCCAAACCTATGTTTTCTACCGAGCCATTGGTCCTGACTTCCTGGATCTGGCTTCCGTTGGGGACCTTTTCAATGTCAGCCGTCTCATGATATCTGAACCAAGCAATATTTCCTCCCCATCATCTCCTCTCATCCCTGATCAGTCCCTCTTTGTCCCCATAACATGTTCCTGCAACTCTGTAAATGTTAACTCTACTGTTGACGCTCTTTCAGCTGCCAACCTCACTTACACAAGAAAAAAAGATGACACCTTCTACATCGTCTCAACTACCAAATTTCAAAACCTTACCACTTACCAATCTGTCGAAGTTTTCAATCCTACTTTAGTCCCTACCCGACTTGAAATAGGCGTCAAAATCGTCTTTCCGATCTTTTGCAAGTGCCCTAATGAAACACAGGTGCAAAATGGAGTGAAGTACCTTGTTTCTTATGTGTTTCAGCCTTCTGATAACTTATCGTCGATTGCTTCAAGGTTTGGAGTTCAGGCTCAGGCTATAACCAATCTCAATGGCAATAACTTTCAGCCGTCTGACACCATATTCATTCCGGTCAATCGACTTCCTGTATTATCTCAGCCTGAAGTAGCTCCATCTGCCTCTCCCGGAAAGACTGAGAGGACAGGGGTAATTATAGGATTAGCAATTGGACTAGGAATTTGTGGAGTGTTGTTGATTTTGTCCTTTGTGGTGTTGCTTCATAGAGAGGCTTTGTCCAAGAGAAGAGATGCCGAGAGAGATGCAGAGAAGGAAAAGCTTCAGTTTCAGAGGCCTGGAATGGGGATGAAGGGAATGGAAGTAAATTTGATGGCCGATGTATCAGAATGCTTGGATAAGTATAGAGTGTTCAAAAGTGAAGAACTTAGAGAAGCCACTGATTACTTTAGTCAGAGTTGCTTGATTGAAGGGTCTGTGTATAAAGGGTCCGTTGATGGAGATATGTATGCCATCAAGAAGATGAAGTGGAATGCCCGTGAAGAGCTTAAGATCTTACAGAAGGTATCATTTTCTTCATCTTCTGCAACTTTTTCTGTTTTTTACAGTGATATTTCAGCTTTTCTAATTTTTCATCTGGCGATATGGTATTAGTTTTAGGACTAACCTGTTAAGATTTTCCAAGGAGTCATGCGAAAAGAATTCTAATAACATCGGAAACAATTAGAAATAATGAGTTGTTTGATGGGAAGATTGAAAACATTCTTAGCAGATATGGACATCACTCGGAGAACCTCGATAACAAATGCTGATAGCAAATGTCTAATTTTCTGTTGCCAGTAAGATAATGGTTAGGTTAAGTGACCTTTTGAGCCTGGCGTGTTCATTTTTTAATGTTTCAAGTCAAGAACTTAAGAGCCACCCAACTTCCAAGTCGTACCCAATACAAATAATTTAAATTTAAACCCTACGCTAAGGAGTATTAAAAACAATTTAAGTTCTTAATTATTAACCTAATGAATAGACTGGCCTGATTCCCTACTGAAATCAATTTGAAAGCAGGGGATGATGGTAATATGATGAAATAATCCTAAAAATATAAAGTCAAAAACATGGAAAAGATGAGAATCCTATTTTGTATTTCTGTAAAAGTTCCAATTTTAAATTTCCACCTATGTGCTACGTCCTGCCTGCAGCTTTTTGCTTTGATCATTGTTTTCTGGCTGGTATCATCAACCTTGTTCTTAGGTTAGGTGGGGAATATTCTTAGATTATTGCATTTTTTTTATGAAATAAAGTCATAGTATTAGGTAACGTAAGCCTGAGCAAGGAACCAAAATTGGGTATCATTGGCATAAAGATTGATAGATCCTAAAGTTTTAAAATACCAAAAAACTTTGACTAGAAACAAAATAACGGTAGTGATTGGTTTTTGCTGTTCATTGAATTTAGGCTTTAGTTCTTCAGAACAAAATTCCCTGAACAGGAAACATAACTAAGTCAACTATTCTGGTTCTGTATTCTGAAGGTAAACCATGGAAATCTGGTGAAGTTGGAGGGCTTCTGTATAGACCCTGAAGATACAAACTGCTATCTGGTGTATGAGTTCATTGAAAATGGCTCTCTTTACTCTTGGCTTCATGAAAACGAAAATGAAAGGCTAAACTGGAAAACAAGGTTAAGGATTGCCGTTGACGTTGCAAACGGTCTGCAATACATCCATGAGCATACAACGCCGCGAGTTGTTCACAAAGACATCAAAAGCAGCAATATTCTCTTAGACTCCGACATGAGGGCCAAAATTGCCAACTTTGGACTGGCAAAATCAGGCTGCAATGCCATAACAATGCACATTGTTGGCACTCAAGGTTACATTGCACCTGAATATCTAGCAGATGGGATGGTCTCCACAAAGATGGATGTTTTCTCCTTCGGGGTGGTTTTGCTTGAGATTATATCTGGTAGGGAAGCCATTGATGAAGAAGGGAAGCTTCTGTGGGCAAGTGTTAATGGAATTTTGGATGGCAGTGAAGAGAGGAAGGTGAAAAAAGTGAGGGAATGGATGGATAGGCGTCTGTTAGAGGAGTCTTGCTCGATGGAAAGTGTGATGAGTGTAATGGCAGTTGCCGTTGCTTGTTTGAATAAAGACCTTTCAAAGAGGCCTAGCATGGTGGATATTGTTTATGCATTGTCTAAGAGTGATGATTTGTTTTTCGACATATCAGAAGATGGAGTGTCAGCTCCTACGGTTGTGGCAAGATAAATTTGCTCAAGGTTGAGTTAAGGAACTCTTCTGTAAGTACTACTGTAATAATATAGCAAAAACTAATACCAGACTAGAAGTAGTAGAGAATAGAGATACCTATCCAGCTTTTCTGAAAATTGGCTTCATTCTGAGTATGAAGCCTGTAAGATTGTAATTTTACCTTTATGATTGAGTTTATAAAATTTTGAAGTGCGTGAGTTTTATCAAAATTTGAAAGGTAAATAAAGGACTGCAAAATTTTCCTACCTACGATGCTGAAAAATAAGTTAAAAGTGTGGCCGTTGGTGCCGTTGTCAATGTGGGCTAGATTCAAGTCATCGACCATACTATGGTGGCCCAAGTATAAACTAAGACCCATGTCCTTGCCTTCGTTCAGAAATTGCTAAGAAAAACCCGTCTTATCTGATCAAGTTGATCTCCATGGATTTGGGCTTATACTTATGGGTTTTCAATGGCAAAAGTAAAAGACATTGCAATGGTCCTTCAGTTTCAGTAGTAAGCCTTGATTTCGAGCACAGATGATCCTTGTTAATGTTAGGTTATCCAGAATGCATATCCTGGGACAAGACCATTAGAAAATTTGCACATTTGCGTTCTAACTTGTCTGTTGTGTCCTTGTCCCTTCCCCGACTCGCCCACCGCCCATCTCTCTCTGATCTGGTCTTGGGTAGAGAACTATGACATGCTTACATCTCTGCCCCCACGGCTAAGCCATCAAAAAAAATCCAAAAACTCATCCGTATTTAATTACTTCAATTCAATAACTGAAGCTAACCGGCCTGGAAAGGGAGAGCAACTCCTTTGTGGTGCAAAATGAAGGTGAAGATAGCACCCCGCTGCCGGTTTTGACCCGTGGCATTTGTAGTCCTATTCCGAGCAGAATCTTTCAGCTCTCTAGAAAAAAGACCATACAATAGAACGGATTGGAACAGAAACAAAGATCACACATAGCCAGAAAGTGGCCTCTATCTATCTGATTCGGATTTTTGGCATCTGGAATTTTATCTCCATCATCATTCATCAGGAGTTGGTATAGAATAATGCTCGTTGCCAATTGCCATGGAGTGGGGCATATGCTCATTAATTTGTTTTCATTTGAACATTTGTACATTGATCTAAAATGCAAAGTGGGTAAAATTAATGATCAATCAATACATATTGGGTTGAGTGAAATGAATTTAATGTATTTTAAAAAAGATATTGATAGGTGTATTTTATACCTATATTATGAGCTATTTACAAGTTTAATTTGATGATCTTTGCTAATATTATAGCTTATTCTGTACATATTATTCTGACTTTTATCTTATTGCTTGTAGGAAAGCTTTATGTTGAAAATTTAAGAAAATAAAGAAGATTTGGGATGAAAAGACCAAAAAGAAGGAATAGATTGAAGTTTGGACCAAGAGAAGCTCATAGAATGAAGAAACATTGAAGCAGACCTGAAACGGATGGCGTATCATATATGAAACGGCCATGTTTCATACCTGAAACTGGTGGGGTATCATATATGAAGCAGGGTCGGTTTTGAGCCGAAAAGTCTGATAGTATGCGACATGAAATGGTGTCGGAATTGCATAGAAACGGTGCCGGTCCTATGTTTTTGAGTCTAACTCGATTTAATCTCCTAATTTTATGTAATCTCTCTAATATAAATACAAACGTTTAGGGTTTTTAGACGTACCTTATATACTTTTTAGAAGAGAAGAGCAGTCAAGTCTTCAAATTGGGAAAAATTATTCTATCTCTTTACTTTTGATTTTTCTTTTATTTAATAAATATGTTTTCTTTTCAAATTATGAGTAGCTAATTCTCTTGTTAGGGATTTGGGTAGATCTTCTAGGGGTTTAATTCAATATTTGTATGAATTGATTATATTGTGATTAAATCTGTTTTCTTCGTTCTTAATACGTTTTATGTCTTCTTCTTTCTTAATACGTTTTATGTCTGGCCAATATAGAATAGATCTTTGGAATTGTATGAAGGACTGAGAGGTGAAATATAATTCATGCTCTAGGAAAATAGTCACAATCTAATTGGATACGAGAGTAATTCAGTTTATTGTGATAACCATAATTGAATTAGGGTCATTGAGAAACTGATTTGATTATAATCCAAGGTTCTTAATGTTCTTAGCTAATTAGTTTATACACTGAGAGATGGTATCAATTAGTTAGAAAAGCTTAGGATGAGAGGTCTCCTAAGTAGACTAGTGATTCTTATTTTAATCTTGATAGTTAGTTATTTTAACCTGCCCGCCACTTAAAGACTTTAGAATTCCTTTAACAGCTTGAACTTTGCCACTGTCATACGCAGGGAAGTTCAGTTAAGTTCTGCCTCTATGCAAAAAACCTTCTAATACGTCATACAATTGATTAAATAGAAAATGATATGTTAAACCTGTTAACACTGATCACAAACAATGCAAGTTGTCTTTTTCCTGCGTAGCATTCCCCCCATTCCTCCTCCCAATCGCCTTGACCTTTCCAGATACTGCATTCCTTTTCTTTTATGGCACCCTTGTAACCCTGAGAGTCAAAAGAAGGCTTGAGGGAAGATGGTTCCTCGGCAACATAAGCGATAAGAGATTCATCGGCATTCCAAGAGATTCCCTCAAACCTAAACCACCAAGGAACATTTCAACTTTTTAAAGTTTGCTGGGTGATAGATAACAATACCAGCTTTTGCATATAACTATGCTGCTGCTGCAAACACTACTACAACCAGCGATGCTCCTCTAAGTATTGAGTTACAGTTTTAGAGTTTCTACTAACATATACATTCTCGAAGGTGAAAACTGATTAAGTCACTTAAGTATTAGTTACTTATGGATGAATGACTAGGTGGAAGGTTAACATAATAGTACCAAACGTTATCATCAGAGAAAAGAAGACCTAAGAATTATCAAATCATTTACCATCCATCGGCATACACCGTGCCATGAACAGACCGGGGAATGTGGTACTCCTTCTCCAACTGAGATGAACTCCATATTTCAAATTGCAAGGGAGATTCATTTTCAGGATTTCGAATTACAAGAAGCTTCGAACCTGAGGGTGAGGGAACAATTCCAGAAACTCCTGTCATCTCAATAGCAAATGGGCCTCATTGAAAGTTTAAATCATTAGCACTTCCCTTCAAAATACTGGCAGACAGCATAAATTTCCGTTTCTTGTTTGCTAAGAGATTTGGTTGGCTAATAGAAAACATTGCCTGGGAAACAACTCCTGCAGTAACAGTTTCATAAACAGAATAGGATCAAAAATAGTTTTTTGGCCTTCAAATAAAAAAGGTAAGAAAGAGAAAGAGAAAGAAACTTCAGCATCCTACCATTATCAGGCTTAAAAACCCATGCCTTGTCAATGCTGGAGATACTAGAAGACTCTTGAAGTAATTTAGACTGAGAAGCATATTCTTCTTCAGTAGCCTCATCAACTATTCCAACTGGAAATTCCTTCACTTCAGCAGCTTTAGAAGAATCGATGGCCACAACAACGGGCAGTTTCTTGCTACATATGGGATGAAGAAGTAAATAAGGAAAGAGACAACAGCAAATTGGAAGAAACGTGAGAATAGGACTGTGCTTCACATATTGAAACAAAACAACCATAGATAAGCCGCCATAGTTGCACACTGCACATTTTCTCCTCCTTCTCCTTTTCCTGCTAAGATATTGACTCAAGTGTCTATACTTGACAGCAAATTAAAATTGCAAACACTTTCAAGTGCTAAGGTGGTGCTTGGCTAGCAGAGATTCTAAATTCGTCAAAACAACCGAGTCTCAGAAACAGGCAAAGATTAGCTGACCTGAAAAGATTTCAATCCAATTCAAAAGAAACAAAGAAAATTCCCGATACTCTGCATGGACCAAGTAGCATTTTTGCAGTAAATATAAATGATACTACCTCTCAACTGCAAAGGTCATCCCGACTCGAAACAACAGCGTTTTCAAGCAAACCGAATTCCCAAGATCACTTTCTTTTTTTCAGAAAATTTCCACCGATTATTGTATTCTAAAGATGCTTAACCATTCCAGTAATCAAGAAATGAATAAAAGAGGAAACTGATCAACAGCTTTTTAGTATCGACAGCAACAGCTGATGCCAAAGTCTATAATCTACACCCAACAGTTCTATCCGACCAATATGAAAACAAGCATCAGAGACACCCAAGAAGGATATCCATCAAGCAGCTTAGCAGCAAAACAACAAAAACTAGTTATTTTCAGTTCTCACAGAGGCCGAAGATGAAAATGTAGACAAAGAACAAGAGAGAGAGAGAGAGAGAGAGAGAGAGGAAGCTTACGTGTATGGAGAAATAGGAGCCGAGTGAAAGAGAGAGGGACGAGGCGAAGGAGTGAAAATTGGAGGAGAGAATCGAGGAAATGCTGCTGACTTTACGAACCAATTAGAGATGGTGATGACGCTTTTGACGGATGCCAACGCCAAAGTCCTACTCATCTCATTTCAAATGATTCCAACCAACACTGTCACATGATTTTTCTCCTTTTTATATCCCCTGACTGACAATTATCCAAAGAAAGGGACAACTTTGTAATATAATATACTACTATTCTATTAAGATGCGACCATATGATCTAAGTTTGTTTATTACATATAAAAAGAAAAAAAAAAGCTTCGGCATTGGAATCTGTCGTATTTCCCAATGTAGGTAGGCCGTCGGCCTCGTCAGTCCAGCCATGACGGGCGGGAAAGGGCTGTGTCATGCTAATTATCGTAACGGGCCTGGCCGGAGGACTGCCTCTTTGCTCTCAGTTCGGCCTTTTAAACGACCCATAATGAAAAAGCGGACAAGGAGCAAAGCAAACCACTCTCCATCGTTCATTTTAGAGTAACTAACCAAATTATCACTTCCCCAGGGCGCAGAATTCGTTAAGATCCCAACCAAAATGTCCCACGTGCCGCCAATTAAGAGCCCACATGAATCGTGGCTCAATGTAATTGGTCATTCACCTGATACGAACAGCCCATTGGTGGCTTGCAAAGTTCAATCCGTTAAAGAAGGCGGGCGTTACATGCTGAAGATAGAAAGAGGAAGTAGAAGATGGCAGTTCATGCACCACTCTTAGTTTTATCAGTAAATTCAGTGCCCAAAATCAGCTCTAAGAAGCTTGAAATTAGAGTTAAGGCTTTAAACCTAAGAGAGGTTTCTTCTGTTTGCTTCAAGCTGGTCGGAAACCATGGGGTTCGAAGCAGGTTAAGGAGATTGAATGCTGCAGGGTTGTCCGAGATTGAACCTGATCTCAATGAAGATCCTACTGACAGATGGGCCACGAACAGTGTCAGCCCTGTAAGTTCGTTTATTTCATCTCTACTTCTAAAGTATGTTGGTTTAGGTTCCAATATTGTCCTTATATTCATTAGATTTGAACTGAATTTGGAATTGCCAATGAGTACTTTTAGCATAAAGTTTTGTTATTTATATCTTTCGGTTGACTCCAAATGCTTTCTGTTTCGTTAATTATAGGAAGATTTTAAGTATGGGGAATATGATGGGCACCATACCTACCATGAGGGAGAGGAGAGAGGTACTTAGATACTTTTCTTTTCTTCTTTCTTTTCATAATCTGATGAATTTGGATATGAAGTTGCTTTATGTTTTAGAGTGAAAATTGATGTGTTTCTATGAACCAATAGGGGGTTTAAATCTTATCGTGATCAAGCAAGATCCTGTTTCTGATTGAATCTTTATTTCAGGAACATTCTGGGGAGCGATTGCGGATGACATTGCTGCTGTAGGACCTCCTACAGGATTCCAAGGTATCATTTACAAATTATGATCCTTACATATAGTTTTCTTGGACAGTTTGTAACTGGTTATCTTCAACTATTACACAGGGCTCATTTCATGGCTCTTCCTTCCTGCAATTGCTGCCGGAATGTTCTTCAATGTTCCGGTAATTTTCAAATCTTCATTTACTTTTCTTAATGAATTCAGTTATAAGGGCAAAAGTAGAACAAAGCAAAATGAATGTACTCTGTGGTTCATAGGGATTGACAAGTTTTTGTTTCATGGATTTTTGTGTTAGGGGGAGTACTTGTACATTGGAGCAGCTGTGTTTACGGCTATATTTTGCATAATTGAGATGGATAAACCGGACCAGCCCCATCACTTTGAGCCTCAGATATATAACATGGAGAGGGGAGCTCGTGATAAGTTGATCAATGACTACAATACCATGAGCATATGGGATTTTAATGAGAAATATGGAGATATCTGGGATTTCACTATCAAGAAGGATGATATAATGAAGAGATAACTTCTCTGGAGCAAAGAGAACTGCAATTAGTATTAAACATAATTATGCAAGCATGGAAGGTATAGGTTTCTTTTCTTCTTATTTTCATTGTTTCCACGGGTGCAAATTCTCTGTTTTAGAAAATTTCTACCCTTATGCTGTGAGAACAAAACTGTTACTCCAACTCCAAAGCAAAAGCATCAATATAGTTTAGTTTTGGTTCACTGAAATTGGACCGCGTTTTTTCTCTTCGAATGCGATTTTGATGTTAGCAGCTATACTCAGTTCATCATTGAGCCGAGAGTGGTTGGAAGTGACTTCTTATAATGCTTGCTTAAGAAGATTTCTAGAATGCCCATATCCATCATTAATTTTTAGCTCATAACCTTTTGAGAACGAAATCAGATGAAAACTTTGTACTAATTCTAGGAACTCGCACTTGCCGTGTACTCACATTCACAGACTAGTTCTTTGCTGTTGTTTGCCGTGCTGGGAATGCAAGGGCCTTATTCTTGAGTTTCTTCTTCATCACATTTTGTGAATAATGTTTTATGAGATTGGACCTTGAATTCAATAGTATTTGCTTACCACATCATTCTTGCTAGTTAATATACACTGATTTGTCTAGTTTTTGAAACATTTTCTCTATTTCTAGTCATGCATAATATCTGATGACTTCTATGCAGCACTGCCATTTTTGAGTTTCTAAGATGTCATTGTCTTTCCTACAGAACACTGATCCGTGAATTCAACTTGGATTGGATATGAAAGGTTCCCCTGCATTTCAAAAACACCTTTTGAATTTTCAAAAGACTATCTTTTTTATTATCTTCCAAAGCTTTACCACCCATTTACGAAATGGAGTGGTTAGTCGCAAAATATATAGTTTTAATTTGATTTAATACATAAAATAACCATCGAACTTGTATAAAACTATCTTTTTGACTATTTAACTTTTATTTTAAAATTTTTGACCATTGAACTTTTATTTTATACACAATATAACTATTGTTACTGACGTGACATATTCATATATTAACACATGAAATTTTTTTATTAGATCAATTCAGCATTAAGGGCTATATTGTGCATAAAATAAAAGTTTGAGAGTCAAAATTTCTAAAATAAAAGTTGAATGGTCAAAACAAAAGTTTGATATAAATTCGAAGATTATTTTGTATATTAAGCTGTTTTAATTTCACATTTCTTAAAGGTCAGATTTCAGCTTTAGTGGGTTATTAATAGTATTAGTCATTACGGAAACATTAACCCTGAATAGATCAACCACGAACATGATTGACACTGTCAACAGTATTAGTTATCTGATATGGGGTAATTAAATGAGAATTAATTTTTGCTTAATGACTCCCCTGCCCGCTACGCCAACGCCAGGTTCTTTATTACGAGCTTATGATTTTTCCGGCATACTGCCACCAGCACGTTCAGTTGGAGACTACTTAAACCCAAGGACTTGACTTGGAGATGCCTTAAATTTCTAGTCTTTCCATTTACGTAAAGGTTCCTGCTCTCAGATTTTTGGCAATTTCACCTTACAGTGACAAGGGTTAATCCAGCTTGTGCCGCGGTTGTTGCTTGATGCTATGGTAGAATCTGAATCATCAACTGAGATCTTATCTTTTCGCACTTCAATATTGAAGTCAAGGCTTATCAAAATACAAGGTTTTTCCATGGTCCTGGTCAACATTAATGACCCAAGCAATTATGTCGTGGAAGAAATCTGAGAAATGCAAATGAAATATAACTTAGTGGTGGCATCTGATTGCTGTATTAATTCGCTCAGTTCTTACAGTTGTGGGCAGTCATCCACCATGTGGTAGGACCCAAACCCCTTGGAAAGAAATGTAATGGTACTATTACTTATTTTAATTGCCTCGGGCAAGTTGATTGTCAACAAAAGACCACGATCGTTCCCATTTCACTTTTCCCAAGTTTTCATCACCGTAGGATATTTTTATTTTACAAATAATTTATAGACGAAACCAGCTGATGAAACGGGAAGCAGAACAAAGAAACAGAGCAAAATGAGAACCAAAGCCCACTATGTCTCTTTCTCTTGTCTCCTTCTATTCTTTCTCTTCCACCGTTTTCAAGCTCAATTGCCAACAAACACTACGGGCTATCCTTGCACAGCCAACCAGACCACTTATCCATGCCAAACCTATGTTTTCTACCGAGCCATTGGTCCTGACTTCCTGGATCTGGCTTCCGTTGGGGACCTTTTCAATGTCAGCCGTCTCATGATATCTGAACCAAGCAATATTTCCTCCCCATCATCTCCTCTCATCCCTGATCAGTCCCTCTTTGTCCCCATAACATGTTCCTGCAACTCTGTAAATGTTAACTCTACTGTTGACGCTCTTTCAGCTGCCAACCTCACTTACACAATAAAAAAAGATGACACTTACTATATCGTCTCAACTACCAAATTTCAAAACCTTACCACTTACCAATCTGTCGAAGTTTTCAATCCTACTTTCGTCCCTACCCAACTTGAAATAGGCGACAAAATCGTCTTTCCGATCTTTTGCAAGTGCCCTAATGAAACACAGGTGCAAAATGGAGTGAAGTACCTTGTTTCTTATGTGTTTCAGCCTTCTGATAACTTATCGTCGATTGCTTCAAGGTTTGGAGTTCAGGCTCAGGCTATAACCAATCTCAATGGCAATAATTTTCAGCCTTCTGACACCATATTCATTCCGGTCAATCGACTTCCTGTATTATCTCAGCCTGAAGTAGCTCCATCTGCCTCTCCCGGAAAGACTGAGAGGACAGGGGTAATTATAGGATTAGCAATTGGATTAGGAATTTGTGGAGTGTTGTTGATTTTGTCCTTTGTGGTGTTGCTTCATAGAGAGGCTTTGTCCAAGAGAAGAGATGCCAAGAGAGATGCAGAGAAGGAAAAGCTTCAGTTTCAGAGGCCTGGAATGGGGATGAAGGGAATGGAAGTAAATTTGATGGCCGATGTATCAGAATGCTTGGATAAGTATAGAGTGTTCAAAATTGAAGAACTTAGAGAAGCCACTGATTACTTTAGTCAGAGTTGCTTGATTGAAGGGTCTGTGTATAAAGGGTCCGTTGATGGAGATATGTATGCCATCAAGAAGATGAAGTGGAATGCCCGTGAAGAGCTTAAGATCTTACAGAAGGTATCATTTTCTTCATCTTCTGCAACTTTTTCTGTTTTTTACAGTGATATTTCAGCTTTTCTAATTTTTCATCTGGCGATATAGTATTAGTTTTAGGACTAACCTGTTAAGATTTTCCAAGGAGTCATGCGAAAAGAATGCTAATAACATCGGAAATAATTAGAAATAACGAGTTGTTTGAAGGGAAGATTGAAAACATTCTTAGCAGATATGGACTTCACTCGGAGAACCTCAATAACAAATGCTGATAGCAAATGTCTAATTTTCTGTTGCCAGTAAGATAATGGTTAGGTTACGTGACCTGTCTATTCATTAGGTTAATAATTAAGAACATAAATTGTTTTTAATACTCCTTAGCGTAGGGTTTAAATTTAAATTATTTGTATTGGGTAGGACTTGGAAGTTGGGTGGCTCTTAAGTTCTTGACTTGAAACATTAAAAAATGAACACGCCAGGCTCAAAAGGTAATATGATGAAATCAATTTGAAAATTGGCCTGATTCCCTACTGAAATCAATTTGAAAGCAGGGGATGATGGTAATATGATGAAATAATCCTAAAAATATAAAGTCAAAAACATGGAAAAGATGAGAATCCTATTTTGTATTTCTGTAAAAGTTCCAATTTTAAATTTCCACCTATGTGCTACGTCCTGCCTGCAGCTTTTTGCTTTGATCATTGTTTTCTGGCTGGTATCATCAACCTTGTTCTTAGGTTAGGTGGGGAATATTCTTAGATTATTGCATTTTTTTTATGAAATAAAGTCATAGTATTAGGTAACGTAAGCCTGAGCAAGGAACCAAAATTGGGTATCATTGGCATAAAGATTGATAGATCCTAAAGTTTTAAAATACCAAAAAACTTTGACTAGAAACAAAATAACGGTAGTGATTGGTTTTTGCTGTTCATTGAATTTAGGCTTTAGTTCTTCAGAACAAAATTCCCTGAACAGGAAACATAACTAAGTCAACTATTCTGGTTCTGTATTCTGAAGGTAAACCATGGAAATCTGGTGAAGTTGGAGGGCTTCTGTATAGACCCTGAAGATACAAACTGCTATCTGGTGTATGAGTTCATTGAAAATGGCTCTCTTTACTCTTGGCTTCATGAAAACGAAAATGAAAGGCTAAACTGGAAAACAAGGTTAAGGATTGCCGTTGACGTTGCAAACGGTCTGCAATACATCCATGAGCATACAACGCCGCGAGTTGTTCACAAAGACATCAAAAGCAGCAATATTCTCTTAGACTCCGACATGAGGGCCAAAATTGCCAACTTTGGACTGGCAAAATCAGGCTGCAATGCCATAACAATGCACATTGTTGGCACTCAAGGTTACATTGCACCTGAATATCTAGCAGATGGGATGGTCTCCACAAAGATGGATGTTTTCTCCTTCGGGGTGGTTTTGCTTGAGATTATATCTGGTAGGGAAGCCATTGATGAAGAAGGGAAGCTTCTGTGGGCAAGTGTTAATGGAATTTTGGATGGCAGTGAAGAGAGGAAGGTGAAAAAAGTGAGGGAATGGATGGATAGGCGTCTGTTAGAGGAGTCTTGCTCGATGGAAAGTGTGATGAGTGTAATGGCAGTTGCCGTTGCTTGTTTGAATAAAGACCTTTCAAAGAGGCCTAGCATGGTGGATATTGTTTATGCATTGTCTAAGAGTGATGATTTGTTTTTCGACATATCAGAAGATGGAGTGTCAGCTCCTACGGTTGTGGCAAGATAAATTTGCTCAAGGTTGAGTTAAGGAACTCTTCTGTAAGTACTACTGTAATAATATAGCAAAAACTAATACCAGACTAGAAGTAGTAGAGAATAGAGATACCTATCCAGCTTTTCTGAAAATTGGCTTCATTCTGAGTATGAAGCCTGTAAGATTGTAATTTTACCTTTATGATTGAGTTTATAAAATTTTGAAGTGCGTGAGTTTTATCAAAATTTGAAAGGTAAATAAAGGACTGCAAAATTTTCCTACCCACGATGCTGAAAAATAAGTTAGAAGTGTGGCCAGTGGTGCCGTTGTCAATGTGGGCTAGATTCTAGTCATCGACCATACTCTGGTGGCCCAAGTATAAACTTTTGTAACTGTCTAAGACCCATTTCATTGCCTTCGTTCAGAAATTGCTAAGAAAAACCCGTCTTATCTGATCAAGTTGATCTCCATGGATTTGGGGTTATACTTTATGGGTTTTCAATGGCAAAAGTAAAATACATTGCAATGTTCCTTTCAGGTTCAGTAGTAAGCCTTGAATTCGAGCACAGATGATCCTTGTTAATGTTAGGTTATCCAGAATGCATATCCTGGGACAAGACCATTAGAAAATTTGCACATTTGCGTTCTAACTTGTCTGTTGTGTCCTTGTCCCTTCCCCGACTCGCCCACCGCCCATCTCTCTCTGATCTGGTCTTGGGTAGAGAACTATGACATGCTTACATCTCTGCCCCCACGGCTAAGCCATCAAAAAAAATCCAAAAACTCATCCGTATTTAATTACTTCAATTCAATAACTGAAGCTAACCGGCCTGGAAAGGGAGAGCAACTCCTTTTGTGGTGCAAAATGAAGGTGAAGACAGCACCCCGCTGCCGGTTTTGACCCGTGGCATTTGTAGTCCTATTCCGAGCAGAATCTTTCAGCTCTCTAGAAAAAAGACCATACAATACAACAGATTGGAACAGAAACAAAGACCACACATCGCCAGAAAGTGGCCTCTATCTATGTGATTCGGATTTTTGGCATCTGGAATTTTATCTCCATCATCATTCATCAGGACTCAGGAGTTGGTATAGAATAATGCTCGTTGCCAATTGCCATGGAGTGGGGCATATGCTCATTAATTTGTTTTCATTTGAACATTTGTACATTGATCTAAAATGCAAAGTGGGTAAAATTAATGATCAATCAATACCTATTGGGTTGACTGAAGTGAATTTAATGTATTTTAAATAAGATATCAGGTTCGAATATTATGAATGAAAAAAATAGGATTGAGAGAGTTTTTTTCTATTTGAGATCAAACACGACTTGAACATGATTATTCATAAATCGTTAAACAGATACAGATACTTATGATTATATTAAAAAAAATTAATGAACTTGTAAATAAAATAAGAGAAAACTTGACTTTCAATCGATCACATTAACATGTTATTTTGATCCATTAAAAATGTTGAAATTGCATTGGAATATTGGAATTCTACTGCACCAGATCGATTCATAAAACCAACAGCAACAGATCATACACTATATAAAAACTGATACTTAAAAATTTTCTGTTAGATCTGTTTTTCTCTATGGGTCAGATCAATGTGTTCTCCTATCAACCAACATGTTCAGTTTAATTATTGCTGTAAGTCAAGATGATATATATTCATTTAAAGCAAGAGAAAAAGAATGGAGAATGGGAAATGAGGACGAAGGCAATTGACAAGTGGGAAATTTTTATTAGACTAAAGAAAAAGGAATAAGAACATGTGATTACTAATTCATTATTATTTTTAATATACTAGAATTTATTCAAATTGGTTGCTTGTTATATGATGCTTTCACCTTTTAGCCTCTCGTACCACTCTGCTCATATTTATAATTTTTTTCTTATCGACTCTGCCAAAAAGAAAGTTGTTGTCATTGAGAAGTTGTCTTCAGTGGGCTGGAGTCAGGATGAGCACTTCGGGTTTGGGGCCCCAAAGGGACACCGTGGGTGGGCCCAGAATCTCTACAATTATCAGAAAATCGTTAGTCGCATGATTGACTTGCAGTTGCACGTGCTCTGCATTCTTGTGAAAATCGAAGTGCAAAAGGAAAATAATAGGTATAATTAAATGTAGGATTATTAATTCATACAAAATAATGGAAAACATTATGTATTTATGTTGCTTGAATCACCATTTTTGAATTTTGACTTAAATAAATTATTTTCAAATTTGTGATAAAATTGTGCTATGTTAAATGGGATAAAATGGGGAGAGAAAAATGATGAATCAAATAGCATTTTTTGTAGAATAATGTGATAAACCTAGAACAGTTGAATTTTTTTATTACGAGAATTAATAGCAATCAAGTTTATAGTGAGACGGATTCGATTCATGAAAAACAAAAATTGACTTTTAACAACATGACATAATAATAAAATTCATCTATAGAAAGATTCCCTTTCACTTTCTTTTATGTTTATATATATATCTCACTTTTAATACTGTAAAATTATATATTTGTGATGTGATCAAGAAATTAAAAAGAAAAATACTAGTAGTAGTTTAGAAGAAAAGGAAGAAAAATATGGACTTGCCACATAAGCATCAAAGGGATTGAAGTGGATAAGCGTTGAGTGGTCCGTGAATAGATGATTGATTTATCTCAACCTTTCATTATTTGTTAAACTTGAAAAACTAAAACAAATTCTCAATTTTAATTACTCAAAAATCATTATACTCCTATTATCTTGTTAAACAAACTGGACCACAGCACAGAAACTGGTGGTAGTCGAGTCGGGTACTATGGCACCAAACATTTTTTGACTCAGTTTCTTTACGAGGAAAGATTTGTTTATATATGTATAATGTCAATGTCAATGGGGTTGATTTTTTTTTTTGGTGATAATCAATGGTGTTTAACTGTTTATTTTTTACATATGATGTCAATGGACAGCAGCAATGAAGTGGACAAGTGGTCCACAGACGGGAAGCGAAGGACTTTTGCTGTTCGCTCCCTCGAAAATGACAGCTATCCTACGATTATCATGCTTTGCTCACCCTTTTGTGTCTTTGCCTTCTTATTGATTTTTCTTTCCACAAACAAAATCCAAACCATCTGCCTCCCCTTTCCCGTAGACTCTAATCACTGCCTTTTCTTGTGCCCACTTTCTTTCTGTTTCTTTCCAACCCCATTCTAAAGCTTTTTCGCTTTTTTATTTTCTGTTTTGTTGCTTTTTTTCCTCCCTCACCAATAGGGGGAGACAGAAGAGAAAGATGATTCTTTGTCCGTTGCAGATCCCTCAGCCATTGTTCTTAACCCCGAGAGTTTCCAGGCTGACTCAAACTTCTCCTCCTTCTACTTCAACCAGGTACTTTCTCTTGTTCAAGTTTCTATCTTTTTGATGAAATGTTTGAACTTTAGCATCTCGGTCGGACTGGAGTTCTGGCAGTAATGCGTTGGTGATCATATGATTTGAAAAGATTCAGTTTTCTCTGAATTTTTATTTTTGATGGACTTGAAGATTGGAATGAATTGCTCTGTCTGCTCATTTATGCTGTAAAAGGCTTGGTCTTTGTGGTGCTGCGAGTTTTTCATCTCTGTCTGTTTTGGACCACGTTTGCCAAGTTAAGTATCCAGCATTGGCATTCTCTGCGCTATCGTGGTTATGGTAGTTGCTATAGTTAACTACCTAGCAGGAGAGTGGCGACAGGTGAGAGGGGTTTGCATTATTATTCGAAATTAAGTGCAGACTGGGTTTTGATCATGTCTTTTCTTCTCTTTCCTCTCTATAGATCGAAGGAGATTGCTTATTCTTGGGATTTTGAGTTTATCTGAATGTGGGTGGGTGAAACTGTGTTAAAAGTTCAAACAAAGTGTTTGAACAGCAGTGGGCTTAAAAGCGTCAAAATTTTCACTGCTGCGATTTATCAAAGCTGAAGCGACAGCTAAAGGTGATGGGCATGGATGATACTGGTGCCACTTCTGCAAGTGGTATTTGAGGTCAAATTGTAGTCAAACTGTTTGATCAAAGACAAGATGGTCTTTTCTTTCTTTTCTACTTTTTACCCTCTTTTTGCTTGATCAATCACCAAATTACATGTTTCTGAAGGAAGATTTGTGGTGTCAGATAGAGCATATGGTGTGAAGGATTGCCTTTTCTTTTCATTTTACGTAGCTAGCAATGTGGGAGAGCTCTGTTATGTGAATGCAACAAAATTATTTGGTTTTGAATGTGCCTAATGTCTGCATTTTGTTGCAGAATACAAGGTACAAGAGGCTCAAACAGTTTGATGCTTTTCAAGAAATCGATGCTATGCAGCTTCTGGTGGACAGATAGTTCTTCTTACAATGCACATAACTATATGATACACAATAGAGGTGAGTCCTAGCCATCTGCATTAGGAGTTTGTCTAATGGATACCTATGTTCAGTTCCTATCAATAAGTAGTTAATCTTTTTTTATTGATGTTAAACCATGCAACTGCTACTGTTTCTGAATCACTCTTTGTCAAACTTCTGTGATGTGGGATTAAATAGGTAAATTTGGACTGTTCCATAAAATGCGTCCACATAACGTGACTAATAATTGTGGTTGATTTGTAGTCGTGCAAGTTAATCCTTACTTGTTTGATAAGTATGTTAAGTGGTTCAATCTGTTTCTGACCCCAACAATATGAAGGTAAACCAAACCGTTAACTTTGTGCTTGATTCAACTTATGATATGAGCAAATTTTACCCATGTACGGACAGCTGGAGTAAAAGAGGGCTATGAATAGAAATATGTTTGTTGTTACAGGCTCATAGTTACACTTCAAATTAATTCTTTCTAGTATATATTCATGACGGTTGGCATCACTTTTAGTTCATTTTAAAGTATGTTAGAACCTCTTCCTGTTCCCTTCCTTTTATCCTTTAAAAAAATTTAAAATTTCTTTTTCATGTTTCAAAGGAATTGTGACCGGAAAACGCAAGGTTACTTGTCAAAGAACGATGAATAAGCTGGATTATGTTTCAGATGATTCAAATGTCAAATTCTCTAGGATGGACCATCAAAATAGTTCTCAGGTGAGGCATAAATCTCAGACCCCAAAAGAGTTGAAATGGATTTCTCCTAATTTATAAGTATATATGTTCTTTCAATTTGTTATGAGGACCTGGATTCATAACAACCTTTTCAGTTAGTGTGTATCTTCTATATTGACAGTTAGTTGTTATTATAAGTGATGCATGCTCTGCTGGTTGATTGTTTTGTTTATTTGGTCTTTCTATATTTTCTGGAGTGGTGCAGGAGTGAGCCCTGTTAGCATACTGCTGCTACCCACTCTTTTGTGTGCCTGTTAGTGACTGTAATATGGCCAAATTAGTTGCAATCATATTGCGTTAGTATTGATATGAGAGAGACTAACAAGACAGTTCTTAAAGTGTCAGTAAGGAATTGCATTGTTGGGCTTACTGATTCTGTTTCCATATTGCATCTTGTTTTATTTGTTAGACAAAAGTAGTTGGATGGAGGCATAGTGTAAAATTCTCTGATCAATCTGCTTCACTGTGTGCTTAAATGAAGTTGATCTTTGTCGAAGCTTCATATCTACAGTGGTACCTTCCAGTGTGTGAGGACATTTTGGAAGCTTGGTTATAGTGGCACGAAAAGAGATCCGAACAAAATGAAGATTGAAGTCTCTTGACATTGTTTATTACCATATGACCTTCTTAGAAAATTGCAATCTTGTTGTTTACTAAATTATTTGGCGATGATGAAAATTGCCTTGTTCATTTGGATGCTGTCAATAGTGGAAGCTTGCACTTATTAACTGCTACATGTGCTTCTGATTTCATCTGTTTTCTTGAACAATGAGTGGTGCACTTTGCTATTATTTCTACATTATCATTATTTTGTCTTGCAGAAACTTGCTATGTGATCGTTATTTTTCCTTTCTTGAATGGTACAGCCATAAGATTGATGGGGATAAGCTACAGCTTCTGATGTCCTACGTTTCTTTACTGTCATCACTGCAGGTGCAGAGTCACCAACCAAAACTGGTCACTGGAACTATGCCATCATTTCTCTTACTGAGAATGATGCAATTGGATTTTGTCAACACATTAACAAAGATTGTCCAAGACTCATTTCCACGCCTACTTCAGACTTTGGGAGCTACAAGCCTACCCCTTGCCTGCATATCTAATTCCCTAAATAAACCAACGCCTCTTAACTTGGATGTGTCCTTGCCTTCAATTCAGGATATTAAATGGAACTTTGCACGATTGCTGTATTTATTCAATATCCAAATGGAGAAAAATGTGGCCACGTAAGTGAAACTTACCATCTATATTTCTTATGGTTTGTTTTACATTTATGGCACTTCTGTTGTTTCTTGTGATCAATTACTATGGGCTTAGTAATCATGCACTAAAATTAACCATTGTCTAGTGCAATGAAAAATTCTGGCCACGACTAGTGCAGAAGTGCTGGTTCTACAATTAAGAATGTTTATATTGTTCACTTCTTGGTCTGCATGGACTTATCAGAGTTTAGTGATTGACTTGTTTTAAACATGTGTAGGTTTCTTGTGGTTCTCCTTGTAGCATGCTTCTCATTTGTTGTTATTGGCGGCTTCCTGTTCTTCAAGTTTAGGTAATGTACAATCAATCTTGATGTTTTGGGTAAATGGTCTGTTAGGGTTTCTGAAGTTGTTCGTGTTTCATTTTTCCACAATAACTTTTGTAGTTTGGATTATGTTCCTAAGAAACTTAAGAAAGACTACATTGTGTTTGTTGAGTTATATAATCTGACCAGGACTTGAAGGAAATGAGGAAAGAAATTTACGTATGATATTGTTTGTTTTCTCATGAAATAATATGTACTTTGCTGCCAATCATGTAATCTCTTGTGGATTAATAGCTATAATGCTACATTTGTTTGCTAATGTGATAGCTATGCCTTGAATAACACAGGGGAAATACACAGTCTCTAGAGGACTGCATCTGGGAGGCTTGGGCATGCCTGTGTTCATCATCTACTCATCTAAAAGTGCGTGGTGTGTTATGAATCTAATCATTTGGTTGCTTTAAGATGCAATTACTTTCATATTTCTTGCATAATTAGAAAATTGAATTTGAGAATTGAGATTAGTGTCTGAAACATATTCATGTCTTGGTCTTCAGCAAAGAACGCGTATTGAACGTGTTGTTGGCTTTGTTCTTGCTGTATGGGGCATTCTATTTTATTCTCGGTTGTTAAGCACAATGACAGAACAGTTTAGAGTAAGTACTTCTGACAAGAGCTAGTTTTACTTTTTCCTTGTTTTTAATAGCTTCTTTGAAGTACCTAGACATTTTGTTTTTGGGCGACAGAACAACATGCAAAAACTCAGGGAAGGTGCTCAAATGCAAGTTTTGGAGACTGATCATATCATCATTTGTGGTGTAAACAGTCATCTGCCTTTCATACTAAAGCAGTTGAATAAGTATCATGAATTTGCTGTGCGTTTAGGTACTGCTACAGCCAGGTGAAGATAACAGTGCCACAATTGTGTTCTTTATTTATTTTTATTTTTATGTTTTCTTGCAAGTGTAATTATTGGCTTCTGTGATTGTTCCTGCATCATGTTTCACAGGAGGCAGAGAATTCTTCTTATGTCTGATCTTCCGAGGAAGCAAATGGACAAACTAGCTGACAACTTTGCCAAGGATCTTAACCATATTGATATCCTTACAAAAAGGTATATTGATTGTTTGAGTTAGAATTATCTGTTGTCATTATGAGTCCGATTCTTAAACATTGGTTCTGCTTGTGCAGTTGCAGCCTTAGTTTGACAAAAACATTTGAAAGAGCAGCAGCCAGTAACGCACGTGCCATTATCATATTGCCCATGAAAGGAGATAAGTAAGACATCTATTGACTTAAAAGAAACATATTCTTTTTAATTGACTTTTTACTTTTTAGCTTTCTTTACTAAAAATCACCTAAAAGCATTTGAAAATGTTAATTTCTTTTCTTCCTTTGTCAGTGTTAACTTTTATTGTAACTCAAATAGCGGTTAGCAGACAATCATAAGGCATAGTTCGGCTGAAATTTTACAAATGAGATTAGTAGCTAGATTCTTAGTGGTTTCTAAGATCAAACTTACACTGCAATAGGTGACCCTTAAACTCCGACTTAAAGATCTGGAAAACTAAGAAAAAGGCAGAAAAGTTTGTTGGATATTATACTGAGGAATGAAGTTCGTATAATAGCAGCAGTAGCATCTACAAGGGGATCCACTATGCTCAATTGTTCATCTCATCTAGGTTTTTTGCAAGTTCATTTTGATTAGTGCACAATATAGACAATTTTCTCCTGGGAAAGTTTAGTGACAGCAGTTCATTAATTGATTAGGTATGAAGTTGATAGTGATGCATTTCTCTCTGTACTAGCACTTCAACCAATTCCTGAGATGGAATCAGTTCCCACTATTGTCGAGGTATGTCTCTGAGCATGATCATAGGATTGATAATATTCTACCTTATAAAGTCAAGTTTCATTTGGCATTTTTTCCGGATGCAGGTTTCAAATTCCAGTACATGTGAGCTCTTGAAGTCAATCTCTGGTGTGAAAGTGGAGCCAGTAGAAAATGTTGCTTCTAAATTATTTGTTCAATGTTCTCGGCAAAAGGGGCTCATAAAGATCTACAAGCACTTACTTAATTATCGAAGTACGGTATAAGTTCTTGTGGACTGTTGTTATTACATGACATTCGAAAGATATAGGGAGCTTAAAACTTACGACACTTGGGCCACTTATTCTTTGTCAAAAGTTGTCTTGAAGTTTTGTCTGTCTTTCGACAGAACAAGACTGAGACACAAGCTCTTAGACTTCCCCATTTTTGGATAGTATGGGATGGTCCTGAATCTGGAAATTGGTTAAACTGCTGTATTTTTCCTTCCTGGGTCAATTAAACCATCTTTTCTTTTCTATTTTAATACCATTTTAGCATGACCTCCACAATATCAACCGTGCTAACAGTTTCTTTTCGTAGGCTCTTTTCAATGACACGAAAGAAATTCTAAAAGGATCCATTTGTGATGAATAAAATTATTTCAAAATTAGATTCTTGTACATATCATTATGTATAGATTTCTGCTCCAGGACTAATTAGTGTCATGCTGTGGCAGAAAATGTATTCAATCTTTGCCTCTTTCCTAGTCTAACAGGACTGACATATAGACAAGTACGACGTGGGTTTCAAGAGGTAATACTTCTTGCCTGAGTCAGAATTCACCATAGGCAAGAACTTCCATGCAGTTTTCTTATCTTGGTTTCTTTTCAGGCAGTTGTTTGTGGTCTTTATCGAAGTGGTAAAATATACTTCCACCCCAGAGATGATGAAATTCTTCAGCAAACTGACAAAGTATGTAGACAATATGACTTTTTGAACTTTTACATTCATATTTCTATTTTACAGTTAAGCTCCATAATTTGTCATCTTGAATATTATTCTGGTAGAACAGTTGTGTCTGCAAATCACTGATGTGAAAGAGGGAATTACAGTAATGATTCATGAATATCTTGGATTGTTTGTCATTTCCCTGAATATTGACTTCATTCTGTAATCAGCAGTAAAATGACTGGGTGGTTGGCAGGACTAGCTAGAGGACTGCCTTGTAATATGTTTTCTTTTGGAAAATAAGCATAACGCGTTAGTTAGTGTCAACCAATCATATAATTTAAATCTTGCACACTTGAACAAATTATTTAAAATTAAAAATTGTCATGTCGTGAGCTAGTTGTGGCACCTTCTTGATATGGATGGATATGGCTGCTACCAAGATCCTGCTAGGAATGCTTAGATGAAATTTCTAGTCCATGCATTCCTTCCTTCCCTGATCATATCTGTATTCCTGACATACTTCTCTTTTGTTCATGTAGATATTATTAATTTCACCTATTCACAGAGCAGCAAAACATCAAGTTGCACTTTCAGATGTAAAAGATGAAACCAACACACTCCAAACTCTGGAAGCTTTCAAAAACAATGCTGATACTCCAACTTCTGCTTTAGAATTGAGAACAGAACGACTTTTAAATATTGTAAAACGTCCCAACAAATCAGGATCAAAGGTATGCTTGCTTCGCAAAGATATTAATGCTGCAAGTTACAGCAGCCATTCAACATTCTGGAAGTTCACTTATATATGCTTTTGGTCGCAAACTAGGCATCGGATTGGAGTCTAGGGCCCAAAGAATGCATACTTCTTCTTGGCTGGCGCCCAGATGTTGTCCAAATGATTGAAGAGTATGATAATTATCTCGGCCCTGGAAGTGTGTTGGTATGATTTTATTTCTTTCTCAGATACTTAAGGTGTCTTTGACCTTTACTGTTCTTAGTGTCTTGTCTTGAAATTGGCATGTTAAGATTATGTATTTCAAAGTTTGCCAGAATATCTTTAATGGAGACTAGAGAGGTCCTTTCCACCTTAAATACCTAGAGAAAACATGGAAATACTATATCTGACTTTAAGGAGATCAGTTGGTTATGCAAATATCAAATACTTGTCAACTGAGTTTTGCATTAGTGTGCATAATGCCAAACCGGATGCTCTTTTTTTTTTCTTCCCCTCAATCATGTTACTTCCTGGATCTTAAACAAAATAGCATGATTATTAGTTATTAATACTTAGATGGAAAACAATTTTGTTACATTCCATGTGTTAAGTTTAGAATTTAGACTATTCATTTGCTACCCATCATTTACTTTTCATCTTATAATCTGTATATATGCAGGAAATATTATCAGATGTCCCATTGGAAGAAAGGAAGAGGGCCATCTCCATGTGTGGTCAAGGGAAACTAAAAAATGTTGAGGTCTCCCATAGGGTACTGCCTCATTCAGTTGATTATTTGGAGCTTTGCACTACTTTCTTATTTGGGTGGGGGAGGGAATGCAAGCCTTTTACTGTTTCCTACTGAAAGGTCATTTTATTTACATGATTTGCAGATTGGAAACCCCATGAATTATGATACCTTAGAGGAAACGATAATGAATATACATAATTCTGTCAACAAAGGCAACCATATTCCTTTATCTATTGTTGTGATTTCTGATAAAGAATGGCTTCTTGGAGGTAATGATAACACATAGACAATTCTTTTCGTAAATTTATCCTTTGACTAACTATTTTCATTTCAGAACCATCTAGGGCAGACAAGCAATCCGCATACTCTCTTCTTCTTGCTGAAAATATCTGCAACAAACTTGGGGTGACAGTGAGTTTGGTTCAACATAATCTTGATAACCTCATCATACTGAAAATTTCTGTTTGATATTAGCCCAGAAAGAGAAAGCATATTTGAGATTCAACTAGTCAAGAGCATGTTAATAATTATTGTTGTGAAGATTAACTACTAAGAGAATTAACTCTTCTGCAGGTGCAAAATCTAGTTGCAGAAATTGGTGACTCAAAATTGGGAAAACAAGTATGTTTTCTACAGTGATTTTCAAAGTTTCTTAATTTTATATCTTTGCTTTCCCGAAGTTTTCTTTTTACATATTACTGAAATCCTACAAACCCTGCAGATTACAAGAATCAAGCCATCCCTGACTTATATTGCGGCAGAGGAAGTGATGAGTCTTGTAACAGCTCAAGGTCTTGAAGTTATATTGACATATATAGCTGTGTTTGTTTATGTTGTTTCCTTGTATAATCTTAAGAAATAACTCTGTGTTGTGCATAACAGTGGCAGAACATGGTGAACTAAATGAGGTGTGGAAAGACATTTTGAATGCCGAGGGTGATGAAATATATGTGAAGGTAAATGCCAATTCTTGGGTACAGTACTTACTTTCATCTTTGAACTTACTGAAAATGAAGAGGATAATAACTGGGAGTTTAAGGAGGAGGATAGCTGAGGGCTATTTACCATTAAAGCAGTCTCCTTTGTTGTGGCATAAAACCAAGTACTAGATCACATCATGTCATAGGAGAGTGCTGCAGTGTCAAAAGCAGGTCTTTTAGGTAATGAACTCATGTTATGTGTCGGTTAGGCAGCAGAATCACCTTTTTCTTGTGGTAATCTGGCATCTCATGAAAGGGAAGTTGACCTGTTAAATCAGTTTATTGGACATTTACTTTTGTCAAGTTGAACCATCAAGTTAATAAGAGATATTCGGAGAAATGTTTTCTGGTTTTTATTCACAGTCAAGTCTGCTGTTTGTGTTATGAAGAAAACATCTCAGCTGCTACTTATCTACATTCCTTGACAGGATATTAGCCTCTATATGAGAGATGGCGAGAACCCTTCCTTCTCTGAGCTATCTGAGAGGGCATGTTTGCGACGAGAAGTTGCCATAGGATACATAAAAGGCAAAAAGCAGGTATGATAATGACCTACTTTTGCTCGGTTCCAAACAGGTTTGCTTCAATACTTAATCCATTCCTGGTTACATTGCAGGTTATCAACCCAACACCCAAGTCAGAACCTCTCTCGCTGGAGATGACAGATTCATTGATTGTTATATCAGAGCTTGAAGGAGAACAACCCATTGTTGTTGTCTAAAATGCATATAACACCAGCCATTCTTCTTGTTCCACACTGCATTTTTGTGCCAATACTTTTCTTGGTTCCAAGGGCGTCGGCATCATAAACTCTGCATTTATTTGAGTTGAAACTTGAAACTACTTCAGTTTCATTGTAAGGGGTCCTGCGAAACCATTGTGGAGATAGAGAAAATTCGATGTTTTGGACATTAAGCTTAGTGAAGTACAGATTGTTGCCATAGGAAAAATGCTGTATCCACGAATGTTGTAAATTTCTAACGAAATCAATAGCTTTGTTCTCCTCACAAGTCACAAAAAATGTAGTTGCCGTTCCTTTGTCAAAATAAATAAATGAATATTTTCATAAATGTGGAGTAGGCTCAATTGGCCCAAATAAGGCCCAGCAGACCCTTCTCCTGGGGTCGCAATCAGCATTTATTTTTTCATAAACCCAATCAGAAAGTCATCATAAATTAAAAGGAAAAAAGAAAAAGTTTAAAAGGCAAAGAAAAGGGAAACCCCAAGCTCGTCATCTCTCTACGGGCAGTGACAAAAAGTGAAAAAGAAGAGAGACATGGCCCACGGTGGCTACGGTAAGCGGCGCGTGGCGGAGGGGAAGCGCGTCGGTCGCCGATCAAAGGGTCCCGGCGTAGAGAAGAAACCAAAGCCAAAAGCCGTTTCTCTCAAGAACCAGATACGCTCCATTGAACGCATGCTTCGGAAGGTATTCTTCATCTCAGTTGCTCGGCTTCTCTCATACCATCTTCTCTCTCTCTCTAATTTTCATTTTAGGTCTGTTAATTTGATAATAAGTGCTCTGGCTTCTAATTGTTATGTTCGTTATCTATACATGAAATAAGGATCTTCCACCTGAAGTTAGGGAGGCGCAAGAAAAGAAGTTAGAAGGGCTTAAGAAACAGCAAGAAATCCATACCCGCCTTGCTGTGGAGCGAAAGATATTCTTGCGTGACAGAAAGATTAAGTTTTTTGGTAAAAGGAAAAATTTAAAATTCGCTTCTTTTAATTGTTATGGTTTTTAGTTCATTTTGAAGTAAGTCATTAATTTGAAAGCGTCTTAATTGCTGTTGAAGAGAGAAGGAAGATTGAAAGGAGAATAAGGCGTTTAGAGAAGCTGCAACGGACTTCATCCGGTCAGGCACAAGATGCGGAGATTGCTGAGCAGCTTTCGAAATTGAAAGAAGATCTTGAATATGTTAGGGTAAGTTTGTAGTATGTCTAGTTGTAAAGTTGCATCATTTCGGATGAAAATTAGGTATTACAGAGCAGTATAATTCATCTGAGCATTTGAACTTGAATCTTTTTGCGGATGTGCTATAGCGTATAGGTTTGTCTATGCTTGTAGAAACTATGCAAAGCTGAAGTTAGTATTTTATCTGGAATGCAGTTTTTCCCTAAGACTGAGAAATATGTATCATTATTTACGGGCGGTGATGATTCAGACGTAGTTGATAGAAGAAATAGATTACGGAAGCAGATAAAAGCCAACTTAGTTACTGCTGCTGCTAGCGGGAAGGATTTGGAAGGTACACTCCTTTTCCATCATGGCCAGGCTACCATGTAATACTATATGAAGTGACTTATTTCCTTGATAGCGTGGTATGGACTATGGTGTAACTAACCCCTTTAGAATAGAGGCCTTCTATGAATTGCTCTGGAACTCTCATAAAGGTAAAATGCTGCAACGAACACTCTTTGTAAGGTTTGCAAACTACTGGGATGTTGTAGAATCTTTTTGATCATGGTTGTAGCTGAAAACTATGTAACAAGTTATGAATGTGTAATGTTTTCTCTTACATCTATGTTGTTTTACCTGCTTAGATGTTCTTGTTAACTTGCCATGTTCAAAAGGATTACATATTCTGTTTGGACTTCCTTTAACAGAGACAGGGAGTGAGGATGATGGCCTGTTGGATTTGAGTGATGATGATTTCTTTTTAACTGGAACCTCAAGTGATGAAGCTGATGCAGATGATGAATGGACAGATAAAAGTACCAGGTATATATTGCGCCTATGAGTTGAGCTGTTTGACTTGAAATTTGCTTCTTATGTTGATGGTTTGCATTAACTTTTATCTAGTTGATGGTAATTTTGTTCCCTCTTTGATTATGTTCATCGTATTTAGAACCAGGATAGATTACAGAACCAATGGACTCATAAAACTGCCATTAAAACTTATGCTCACATGAACACCGAATCATTAGTGCTGTTGACTTTGTGGTTAGCAGAAGCTGTAGGTCCTGTTCAGATTTAACTTTGGCCTTTTATTGCAAGCTTTCTGTAGTTGAACCAGGAATCTTTATCCCATCCTTAAGTCCTTTTGACATGATAAAAGTGCAGCTTAAGTTTTTGGAATTTGTGTGCAGGGAACAGGCTTCTAGTGCTTCAGGCAAAGCAGCATCTGGCATGTCTAGTGATGAAAGGAATCAGGTTCAGTATTTAATTAGATAGTTTCATTTTAAAGAAAATATAATTGATATTGACTGTTTTGACCTTTCTGCTCCTTGACTCTTCTGTTTCTTGCTGCAACTTTTAACAGAGACAGGTGTCTGCCAGAGCTTTAATGCCACCTCCCAGGCCATCGACTAATTCTTTTTCAAATTCAGTGCATTCAAAATCAAGGTTTGGATCTTCTTCTAGCCGAAATACATCCATACAGAGAGCTGAAATGTCCACATCCAGCAACACATCAAATAGCAGAAGTGGTTCTTCCTTTAAGGCAGGGGGATCCTCAAACTCAAAGACAGGAAATAGTAGTAATTTAAGTTCCAATTCTGATGCTCGCAAACCACGTAGAAAGAGGAGGCCGAAAAAGCGAAAACAGCAGGTTTGTTAATCATGACTAACATTTAATTATTATCCTTTTTCGCATTTCCTTTTGCCATGGACTATCTGAAAGTCACTACCTTCATGGTAGTGAAGATGGTTTAACTTGAAATGATTATGGATGGTACAGATGTACTTTTTCCCCATTAGTGTTACTTGTTTATGTAAGCTGCAAAGTTAGTTTCTGTCTTCCATCATTCTTGGTCTTGTGAGCTGCAATTGTTTTCTAACCTCTCTGATATCCATATGCGGACCTACGGCTAGGGGAAGGAGGGGAGAATGAGCCCTTAAGATAGACAATTTTGCAATTCAGCCTCAATGTTTTCATTGTTTGTGCATATTGTTCCTTTTTCTATGGAGTTTGCTTCTGTTAGCTAAAAACATTTTTTATAAACTTTTGGTTTTTCCTAATTCTACATAATTTAACAGTTATTAAGCTGAGTATTAGTCTCTGAACTTGTTAATAACTTATGTTCTTATGTATTTGCAGTCATGAAGTGGATTTTTGCTTTGATGGATCATACGTTTTCACGAAAGCAAAAAATTGGTATGGTGTTGGAGATGGAATTGTAATGGGACAATGGGAGCAGCTGCCTCCTCCGGAAGTTGGAACCTTTTTGTAGTATTATATATGTAATGTAATTACACAATTGTCTTAATTTTTTTTCTCTGATGGATTTTAACGCAACAAACAGAACCATGGAAAATTGGAACGGCCAAGTGGGCCTTGTTTTAGCCCTTGGGCCTTGAGAATTTGAACTCGTATTCAGCCTCTGCCGTACGAAGCCCACAAATCACCATATCTAGTTTGAGGTTTTTTGTTTTGAAGAAAGGGAACATCTTAATGTTATTTTTGTTTTCGTATCTAACGGAAAGAGTTTAACTTTGGATAATTTTCATGAAATAACATTTTGGTATTTAAAAAAATAAAATTTCTAAGATTTTACATCCAAAAAGAATTGGGGTTACATCTGTGTATAATTAGTGTCGGCCCAAAAATTGCTTGTGTATATAATTAGTTGTGCGGATCATTTTATTCCGTATTTTCTTGTCGGTGTTTCTCCTTTTTGATAAATTTCCCTTTCCAATTACAACTAAAAGACCCGGCCGGCCAGCCGGAGCGGCCCGGATCGACAATTTCCTTCTACTGTTTAGAACGAAAAGCTAAAAAATGAGAAAGAAGACATAAAAGAATCCGAACTGAAACCTATTACCTATATGTTAAGAGTTAAGACGCAGAGCCTAACGAAAAGGGAGATAGAAATTTAATAGAAATGAAAGCCTTGAACTTGATTCTTCAGTTTCTTTTATTTGTTTTGTTGTTGTCTTTACACAAAGCAGTTGCAGAAGGTGTCACTCCCGAGGAAGCCAAGCAGCTCAGGGACGAGGTAAAAGGAACATTCTTTCTCTTTAATTTCTTATTTAAAAACCAAGGATTTGCTCTTACATATATAGATATTATTACAATTCTTTTAATCGGATTTTAAACTTATTATTGCTAGTCTCAGTGTCTTTAATGATCTGGCATTTTAAGATTTTTATAGTGTTTGCTTGTTTTGTGATTGATAATTGAGAATTTAAGCCTTCTTTGATGATGGGAATCGATATTGAGGCAAAATCAACAGAACCCATTTTGGCAAAAGCATTAAAAAGAGTGAGAAATAGATATGCTGTCTGTTTACATTGTGTTTAAAGACTTGGTTTCCACATGCTGTTCAAGGAAAACTGAAGTCAAAGTTCGACCTTTAAAATTCAAACTATCGATAAACGAATTGGAGTGGATCGGATTGCATCATCCTTTTCTGGGATGGCTTTTTTATGTTGTTGCTTTTGGGTGCCGTAGGTGCATGAAATGTTCTATCATGCTTTTGATGGATACATGGAGCATGCATTTCCACTTGATGAGTTAAGACCTCTATCCTGTGAAGGGGAAGACACCCTTGGTGGGTATGCCTTGACATTGGTACAATCTCATTCTTAAGTGTTTTTTGTTCCATTCAAAATTTAAATGTGATTGAGATTGTCTATTGAACTGCTTTTTGATATTGTCACTATGCTCTTGTTGCAGATTGATTCTTTAGACACACTGGCTTTACTTGGAGACAGAGAACGCTTTACTACCTCCGTTGAATGGATTGGTAAAAATCTTCAGTTTGATATAGTGAGTGAAATATTTTTAACATCAATCTTTTGTGCTTATCCTTATCCTATTGGTATTTTTAAATATGGGTACTTTGCTATGGACTTTGATAGGATTGAAGGTGAGACTCTTTATCCTTGAATTAGACACTAAAAACTCTGATTTAAGGAGCTCCTAGATAACTCTTAAGACTAGTGGAATAGAAGCTTGATTTCTGTGAAGTGATAAAAGTCACAATTCTTCTATATTCTTTAAATGAAACATACATGGCAGTTAATTTATGTTCTAATATGGTAACAGATTATTTTTGTTAATTGCCGTTCTCTAATTTTGTATATGGAAGTCTGAACCATTCTTTATTCTGAAGCCCATATGATTTTCTCCTCAAAATCTAATTGGCCCTTGGGAAAATTAACATCTTGATGCTCATCATATGTTGATTAATAAAAGGGACAACTAATGCAATTCCCATGATTGAGGAGATATTACCCATTTGAAGGCCTTCATGAAGTTCGTTTAGGATGACGGTTGCTTTTATTGTCCAAATTTTTGTTCTAAATTCAATATAATGGTAATATTTTCTTGAGACTCATCGAAAACTACAATTTTTATTTTTGTCTGTATTGATCTTAGAATATGACTTTCACCTTTGATGGTTCATATTAACTTGTCCTTAGTCTTTTACTCCCACCAAATCACTGTTCCCATCCAATCAATTGATTGTTGATTTTATGGTTATGAATCTAAAATTTGGAGTTTGCTTTTATTTTGCAGAATAAAACAGTTTCCCTTTTTGAGACCTCCATTCGTGTCCTTGGAGGTTTACTTTCTGCTCATCTTATTGCAAGTGATTATGCTACGGTAATATCGATTTCCACCTCCATCAATCTTTCCTTATCTGTATTTTTTTTTTTCTTTTAGGATAAATATCAGATTCTTTTCAATTACAGGGCATGAGAATTCCTACCTATGACAATCAATTACTTGACTTAGCTGAAGACCTGGCCCGGAGATTATTACCTGCATTTGACACTCCTACAGGTATTTCTCCTGGACCATTTTTCCATGGAGATGCACAAATGCAAAAGTTGGCGTGTAGTAGATATGGTATCCTATTATGACCGTCTACAGCTATATTGTATTGCAGGAATCCCATATGGATCTGTTAATCTAAAATATGGAGTCGATGAACATGAAAGCAAGGCAATGCCCGTCTTATCTCCCAAGTGGAAATTGATGGTTTATTTAGTTAGTTTTTGTTAACTTCTCGTGTTTTGTTACCCTGAACATAGCTTGTGCTAGTTCCCCTTGTCCCACGAAATATTGTGCCATCCCCTAAAGTACAATGCTGTCGGTACTTGGTGGTGTGCATATTCATGTATGTTTGCTCTTTTCTTGTATATTATATTATATAAGTAATCTGAATCCAGTTTTGGTTTGTTTAGATAACATCTACAGCTGGTGGTGGGACTTTGACCCTTGAATTTGGAGTGCTAAGCCGTTTAACAAATGATCCTAGTAAGTATTCCCTAGAAGTTCATAAACCACAGAAAGTATCATTGCAAATCATTGGCTCTCCTGCTTACCTGCTGATGATAGCCTGATGAGCAGCCCTTGGTTTATAGGTTATGGGCCACATCATAGGTCCAGGTAGCAAGAGTTTTAGGATCTTTGAAAGTTCCACATCTTAGCAGAGCTTTGATTGAATATTGCTTTCGGCTTGCCCGTTCCCCTTGTAAGCATTTTAGGTTTATTAAAGTATTTTGGTGTTGATGCTCACTTGAAATTTAGGTAGAATAAAGTTGCTTCCTTGGGTTCTCAAAATTGCACTAAGTCTTCTGTGATGTGGATTTCAGTACAGTGCTTGTTCTTACCAACTTGCTTAGACCATTATGAGTTATGACCTTACACCATTCCCTCCTTTCCTTGTCCTAGTAGCCTTGCAACTTTAATTGCAACCTTGGGTGACTCTAAACCTATAAAGCCAATTTATTGAGCCCTTAAGATTAAGAGACCAGGATACTAGGTCATTCCTCTCACTGTGGGGATAGCTGGGAAAAGAGATTCCATTGTTTTCCATGGTGCACCAGTATATATATACCATGCAAAAACTGAGCCTCAATAATCATATTTTCTGTTTAAGTTAGTTCACAAAGAGATTGTTCTAATTGTTCATAAATAAGGAGCTGACAATATGGAAGGAGGACTGTGGAGATGCTAACAGGCAAGAAAACTAAAGAGAAAATCTGGATTGATTTGCTTGGAATCTTAGTTCAACAATCTGACTAGGCTGGCAAGGCAATGTTTTGGAGTGCTTAAATGAAAACTCATTTGTCTAGACTTTACAATGAGCTATCGGAAGGCCAGTGATATGAGACTTCTACGTGTCGTTACCAATTGTAGGGACTGTTAACTTTTTTATTCACTGCTGAAATAGGTTTATTTCTTAATATCAATGCAGTTTTTGAGCAAGTTACCAAGAATGCTGTGCGGGGACTATGGGCTCGCCGTTCAAAACTTAATTTAGTTGGTGCTCACATCAATGTCTTTACTGGTGAATGGACACAGAAGGTAAAGGCTATTTTACTATTATCACATGGTCAAGGGCTTGCAATTTTCTGTTGTTATACTAGCTACCTTAGGATATTCTTCATATTATTTAGTAGTTGAATGGAGGGAAAAGGAATAAATTTCCTTCTGCTGTTGCTTCATTTGCATTTTTCAGTTTATGTGAACTTAATCTTTTATAGAAGAAAGATCGGTAGTTTTGAACTATTTCGGATCTGACCTTTTTTCCGGTAATTTCGAAAGGACAAATTGAGAATTAATATTTTCCTAGGTTGTGTTTTGCTTTCAGATTGCCTCACTGACACGCAGGCGTTGAATAAGAAAAACTTGCACAGTTAAGAACATGCATTAAACTAGAAACACAAGTGCAGTTTCACTCATTAACCAATTGACTGCCTACTTGACCCTTCTTTATTGGCCTTCTGTAGTCCCTACAATGCAAAGGAAACATATTTAGCCAATCTATGTTTGGCCATCTCAAACTTATTTTATGCCACTTTGCAGGATGCTGGAATAGGAACAAGCATTGACTCCTTCTATGAGTATCTTCTGAAGGTCTGTCACGTGACTTGAAATTCTTGTACCTCATAACTTTGTGATCACAATTTTGTGATAGAGAGAACTTTTTCTTTCCTTGTTAATATCTTTTCAGGCATATTTATTGTTTGGAGATGAAGAGTATTTGTTCATTTTCCAAGAAGCATACAGTGCTGCTATGCACTATCTTTACAATGATCCTTGGTAAAACTTGTACTGTTGTTCACCACTATATAAGTATATGTTTCTTTTTCCTTATTTTGTTATACCGTTTTAGCATTTTACCCACATTGTGTGTTTTGACTTTATTGTGTCTCTCTTTTGATTTGTTTTGTTTCTTTTTTCCTTTTAAATTTCAATTTAGGTATGTAGAGGTCAATATGGATTCAGCTGCTATTGTCTGGCCACTGTTTAACAGTTTGCAGGCATTTTGGCCTGGCCTTCAGGTTACTATTTGTAATGTCTAATCTAAATTATAAGATATATAATTTAACTTTTTATAATGAGAGGTTTACTGTTTTTGGAAGGTTTTAGCAGGGGACATTGATCCTGCTATTCGAACACATACTGCCTTCTTTAGTGTCTGGAAAAGATATGGGTTCACTCCTGAAGGTTTTAATCTTGCCACGCTTAGTGTTCAGGTATTGGAATCATAATGTTGTGCTACTGTTACCATTCTCTTTCAGGATTTCTAATTAGAATTTTAGTAATTTTCTGTGTACCTTAATAAGATCAATATGTGTTTTAACAAAAGTACATTGCTTTACAAAATTGGTGCATTTGCTCCATGATGGTTCTCACTTAAGATCTTAAACATAACACCATTGAAGGTTCCATTGCCTGATTACTATTGCTTCTCTCCTTTTCCCTTCTTTTTTAAATATACATCCCACTTATATCAATTTCCTTTGGCAGCATTAGACAAAGAGTTGCCTCTTGCATCCGAGTTAATAGAAAGCACATAATCTGTGACCTATCTAATTTGCATTAATGTTTCTTTTACAGCATGGGCAAAAGAGTTACCCCTTGCGTCCCGAACTGATAGAAAGCACATATTGGCTCTACAAAGCTACCAGAGATCCCAGGTCAATCAGATTGACTTTTATTTAAGGGCCTTTCATAACTTCTTTCCCTGCATTTTCTTGCAAATCAAAAGTTTACAAATCTTTTCCATGATAGATATCTGGATGCTGGAAGAGACATGGTTGCTAGCTTGCAATATGGGGCAAGATGCCCTTGTGGTTATTGTCATATATCAGATGTTGAGTTTCACAAGAAGGAAGATCACATGGAAAGCTTTTTCCTCGCAGAAACAGTAAGTAACAATTTACGTGTGTTTATCCATATGCCCTGTTTCCCTAAGTAACTAGATTTCAGGATTTAACGTAAGTCCTATTACCTATCTTCCAGCTTCCCCTGCTGTGGATAACATTTGGAATTTTTATCTTGTTGTAGTCTTTCCATTCCCAGTATAATATTTGTTTGTAACCTCTCAACATTTTAGGTGAAATATCTATGGCTTCTTTTTGATTTGGCTGTGGGACCAGAGAACCTTGTTGAGAATGGACCATACAAGTAAGGTTTCTGCTTCCTAGGAAATTATTTATAACGTTTATTTTCCATGGAAGAAGCTACAATTTCTTGTTTTCAATTTTTTGTGGAAAATTCCAATTACAGGTACATATTTAGCACAGAGGGACATTTACTGCCTGCAACTCCTCAAATATCTCTTGTGCAAGAGCATTGTTCATATTTCGGGGCTTACTGTAACCGTGGTGACTTTCAGCAAGAGCCTCATGCATCAGGCCTGTCTGCTGATTCTCAAGAAACTAATGGTAGCAGAGTTTCTAGGGGTTGGGTTCGCACTGGATTTCAATTGGCATCTTCTTATCTTGAGGCATCTCCGGTATTAGGGCTGATTAAGGTTAGTTTTGAAATATATTCTGAATTATATGTAGGTATACCTTAATGGCCTTTATCCCCCGTACTTGGTATTTTGTTTGATTTCCATTAGGTTGATAGTAATCTTAGATAATGAAATTTTTGCAAAAAGATTGATTAATGTTTATCCTCTCAGTGTCTACTTAGAGATTTTCATTTACAGGTTATCACAAAACAAATAGACTATTTCAGATGTCCAAATGGAATTTGGTTCTAATTATGGCGTTACTTATTGCTTTTATGTGCTTTCTTATGGTGAAATATAGTAGCAGAATAATGAACAAATAAGGAGCTGCTACAGAAGTTTAAGGAACTTTTCCCTTTTTTTTCTCAATAACTCCTCTAATATAATGCAGAGCCCATTTATGTTTGTTTATTCTCTTAGAAGTTTTGTTCTTTATTTCACAGGGGCTTTGCCCAGGACTAACACATGGGCAGAAGTATGGCATTTCATATCTGGCTGCAGTTGATACACCTCAGGAAGATAATTCAGCAAATCAAAAAGATAATGTGATTCAGAGCCATGCTGTAGTTGTTTCTGATAAAGGTGCTAGTCAATCGCTATCTGGTGACAGCAATGATGACAATGTTGGAGAATCCAGTGAGAGGAAAGCAGAGAGTGATCCACCTCAATCATGATTCACGAAAAGGCTTTTTGATTGTGTAACAAGCTGGAGGTAGTTTGTGCCGTAAACCACATAAAGAAACCAGGTCTCAGCTCTTTCCTTTGTGCTATGTTCCCTGAAAGGTCGGTGATGGTAACCGATGAATACTGGCTGGTCCAACATTTTATCTGGTTTGGGCTTCAACCATAGTACTTTTGACAGCATGTATACTACAATCAAGAGGTTCGAGCAATTCGGCAACTGTTGATAGAATGAGCATAAATTTGAGGTTAGAGTCATAAACTACAAGTCAAGCAGGTATTTGTATGATGTCTGTGCTGTTCTTCTTGCCGGCTGTGAAGTGGAGAAATCAAAATAGGCACTTCTTTACTTATAGGACCCTTGCAATGTAACTTAGCAAAAATTTATAGTTGTTCCTAAGGTTGATTACTATGGTGAGGCTATCGTCATGTATTGCTGGAAGACCTTAGCCTGTCACTGCTCGAGGGGAAGAACCTGTCAAGTCGGGATGCCATCGATGCCAGCTCTTCGTTCACGGAAATGGTCTCACCATTGGATTCAAGCAAGTTACACTTAAATCTACAGTGAAAGTTTGATTAGCTGATGGACTCTCACATTTAATCATAGGGAATTGGTCAAATCTAAGACGAATTCTTTGGTGTTCTAGAGTTTGATTAATGAAAAGAGTATTCCTTATTGAACCTTGCTCTCTTTACCTCTCATTGGTATCCTACTTTCTCGCTGAAAACGACATCGCATGATGCAATCGGTTGAAAATGTCGAGCAGCTTTTGTTTGGGCCTTCCACGCAACGAACATTCCTATGGGCCGAAACAGAAAGCTAATGCAACGTAGAGAACCAAATCGCATGGTAAATAATTTTAGAAGGATTACTAGTATTATGTTTGATTGGCCCAAATCATGAAAAGCTCATTTTTAGAAGCCTATCTATTATTCAATTCAAATTCCAAAACATTTGAAAAGAAGTTTAGATATCACGACCGTTTAACACTTATTTTCTGTTGCTTTTTTGGCGCCATGAAATGAATCATTCTGTGTTACGCCTCCTTAGCAAAGTCCGATCTCTTAAATCCGTAAAATGTACCCACGCACGTCTCCTAATCCACGGCTCTATCGCCTCATCGGACGTTGTACTCAACAAGTTTCTGAGACTCTACGTTCGGTTTGGTACCATCCAATATGCTCAGAAGTTGTTCGATCGAATTCCTCAACCGAATGCATTTTTTTGTACAGCTTTGATTCATGGGTATGTTGAGAACCGAAACTTCCCAGAAGCTTTGTCTTTGTTTTCTCAGATGTTTGAAGCATCTATTTTACCCTTGAATTTTACCTTGGCGTCGGTTCTAAAGAGTTTAGCCAGGTTGATGAGAGTTAAAGATGGGGAAGCCGTTTATGGGTTGGGGTTAAAATGTGGGCTCGGTTTTGATTTGATAGTGCAAAATGCGATGATTGATTTTTTCATGAGATGTGCGGAAGTTGATTTGGCAAGACGTCTATTTGATGGAATGACCGAAAGAGATTTGGTTTCTTGGAATTCGATGATTTCGGGATATGGGAGTAACGGTAGAGTGGGTCTTGCACGGGAGTCATTTGATGAGATGTCAGAAAGGAATGTCATTTCTTGGACGAGTATGATTCAGGGATACATTAAGGCTGGGGATATGGAAGAGGCTAGGATTCTTTTTGATAGAATGACTGACAAAGACTTTGCAGCATGGAATGTAATGGTTTCAGGGTATATGGATGTCGGGGATCTTGATTCTGCTAGGTCTGTTTTTGAAACCATGCCAGTTAAAGAAGCTGGGACTTGGAATATGATGATTGCTGGGTATTGTAAAGCTGGAAAGATGGAAGTTGCAAAAGAATTTTTTGACAAAATGCCTTGTAAGAATATTGCATCGTGGACCTTAATAATAGATGGTTATATCAAGGCAGGGGATGTTTGTAGTGGAAGATGTTTGTTTGATCAGATGCCTGAGAAGGATCTGTTATCTTGGTCTACCATGATTGGAGGCTATGCTAGAAATGGGCAGCCTTGTGATGCTTTGGAATTGTATAAACAGTTTAAAAAACAAGGTATTAAGCCAGATGGAATTTTTGTGTTAGGAATCATTTCCGCTAGCTCACAGTTAGGAATTGTGGATGCAGCTGAATCAATTATTAATGACTTTACTGGACCACTATTTTCTAATTTGCGAATTGTCACTAGTTTGATTGGCATGTATGCAAAATCTGGATGCATTGACAGGGCTTTGCAAGTTTTCAAGATGGCTTACCAAAAGGATTTGCTTTGTTATAGTGCAATGATAACAGCCTTTGCAAATCATGGCATGGCTCAAGATGCCATTGCTTTGTTTGAGGACATGCAAAGGACAAATATAAGACCAGATGGAGTTGCATTTCTTGGGGTTTTGACTGCTTGTAACCATGGGGGATTTGTTAGTGAGAGTAGGAAGTACTTTAAACAAATGCTGGAAGAATATAGAATTCAACCCACAGAAAAACACTATGCATGTATGGTTGACCTTCTTGGTCGAGCTGGGTGCCTTGAAGAGGCACATAACCTTATAAGAAACATGCCTATTTTGCCTAGTGCAGCTGTTTGGGGAGCTTTGCTTGCTGCTTGTAGGGCCAGTTGCAATGTAGAATTAGCTGAAATTTCCGCATATGAGTTATTTAAGATTGAGCCAGATAATTCTGGTAATTACATTCTCTTGTCTAGTATTTATGCTGCTGCCAGACAGTGGGATGGTGTTGTTAGAATGAGAGCAATGATTAGGAAGAATCAAGTTAGTAAGAATAGAGCTTCTAGCTGGATTGAGTTGGGATCTGTAGTCCATGAGTTTGTCATGGGAGATGCTTTACACTTCGATTCAGAAAGAATATACCATACCTTACATTTGATCAGTGAAGATATGAAACTTTTGGGTTTTGTATGTGATTCCATAAAGGAAGAATAATCACATGTGTTTGTATGTGATTATTCTAATTTCTATATGAATAACAATTTTGAAGATGGCAGATCAAAAGAAATGTCAGCAAAAAGATTGTCAAGTCTTTTACGAATAATCACTCTTCTTGGTTATTGGACATTGTGGCCTGCTCCATCAGCATTATCTCATCCCATCAGAATCTAACTCATTGTTCCGATTTTTATTTGGTTTTTCTAATCCGGATAAAAAAATTTTCAAAGAATGCATAACATGATTGCAGTACTCTTTTTCATAGGTGGATAGACCTGTTATTGAAGTAGCCAGGTGCCGAGGAAACACAGTTCATCCACCAGTAAGCTTCATGATATCTTTTGAAAATTTTATATCTGCTCATAAATTTTTCCATCCTTTTTTACCAAGTTGTACTTCCAACTTGCAACTTTCTGAGGCAAAGCACAATAAAGTCGTGGCCAAGATGCAAGGGCCACTATTCTTTGTGCCAGAAGTTTATATCTATAAGGAAAACCTTTCTGACGGGTCCTATATTCTGCATTGTTGAGTAGCATGGTCCTAAATAAGCTGATTGGAAAGGAAAAGGTGTTATGTAGCCACCAGGAATAATTGGCTTCATGTTTGGGTTTGATTTGAGTATTAGAAAAAATTATTTCTTAGAAGATCATAATCCAGGTCAATGTAGGGAGATTTACTCCATTTGGAAACAGCTTGCTTATGAAAAATTGTAACAGAAATTCCAACAGGCATCGCTGGCTTGTTCCTGTGCTGTAGGCCTTGCATTGCGCTTGATATGGTATACAGCAACCGGCATAAATTAATTAATGCCTATGTGACGAAGGCATGTTTAATGCATATGAAGCGATGAACACGTCCTAACCTTAGTTGTGGAACGATAAATCTAAGCGACTGCTTTGGTGTCCCAATCTCTCGTATATTAGTGCAATTCCCTAATCAGAGCATCTTTGGCTGCCATCCCCCTTCCTAATGAACTGCACATGGAATCTATGGTACGGCAGGTTGAGGGCAATGACTTGGTTACATTGTCCATGGTAGTGTGGTTGGTCTGTGAGTGGTGACATAGAAATGATATTAATCTTGTGTTCTTGGTAAACACATATGAACAATGATCAAACATGACATGTGCTCTGTTTTAGACTTTGCCTTCGAGCAAAGCATTGTCAGAAATATAGGCTGTTGCTGTTTGCACATCCTGATTTTAAAATCTTGAAGTGCAGCATAAGTTGCTGTCCAGGAAGTATCTGTTTACTGTTAAACAGATAGCAACAACCAAAAACATCTTTATCAATGAACAGTTAGAACAGATTCATATTCAAACATCATACCGATATCTAAATAAACTTAGGATCACTAGAGTCAAATCCTGGAATCTTGTCAGATCTTGTTCCTTAATACCTTTAAGTTTTGTTACTGTTACATGGAGCTTAATGGAGAATAATGCTCATATTTTTGTTACTTATATGAAGATTTATATGGATATTGAAAGCCTAAACTAACAGGGGCGAAGTATAGTATTTAATGAGATGAAACCTTATTCTTTGGATTAGTCGAGATTCAATGTGACTGTCGAAACGCGAATGAATTTTTATACCAACAAAACATAACCTCTCTGCACTTACTCATTTTTATCTTCTCAAGCAAAAGGAAATGGACATTTTACCATGGTAGGAATATAAAGTGACAAAAGTTACATTAACTTTATGCTCAAAGGTAAATCTGTCAGGAAATGACTAACTTCTAAGCTTACAACCAACATAAAGTAGGCAGTAGTCAGATACATTTGCTTTGGGGCGTGGGGCTCCCAACAAAGCATCCTTTTGGCAAAAGAGAGCATTAGGTAGGAGCAAAATGTTTACAAAGTCCCAAAAATTTTCTCATAGCTCGATAAGATTTCCCTAACAAAATGGGATTAGTTTAATTATTTCACAAACCCACACTACCGGCTGGCATATATTGTTAGGAAATATTTTAGGTATCCATATCCTAGAAAGCTGTTCTTGAGAAAATGACAGCTTAATGCTACTTTTTAGTTACCAACAAACTGTTGTTTAATACAAAGAAATGCAATAACAAATGTATCCCATCCAATCATCATTTCATGTCATTGTGAAAAATACTCAAGTTCCCCTTAAACTATATTTTGTTGGATGTATTGACCTTTAAACTTTTATTTAGGATAATTAACCTCTCAAATTATTATATTTTATAACAATCAGCCTCTCAAATTATTATTTTGAGACAATTAACTTCTTAAAATTATTATTTTGAGACAATTAACTCCCTCAAATTATAACTTTGGGATAATGTAACCTTTAATTAAATGAAAAGGTTACATTAATCATTTGAAATTTTTGTCTTTTAAAGGTTACTTTGTCCCTAAACAAAATTTGAGGGGTTAATTATTCTAAAATAATAATAATTTGATGAGTCAATTATCTCAAATAAAATTTGTCTTTTTTAATATAATTTAATTTGATGGCTGATTTATGTAGTAAGTCAAAACATTTTCCTTTTGATAGATAAGACAGATTTTAATTCTTTTAGTGCCAAATTGATCTTAATTAAATTTTAAAACATGAAGGCATCATTACATTCAATGCCACAGAGCTGAGAGAGGGTTAAGGATTGAAAGAAACAAAAATTTCTGAATTCTGACTGTTCACTGTAGCCTGACTGACATGTTCGGTTCTATGGTTCTCACTGTTCCCAAAACTTACTTTCAGCCTTGGGAGGGAAAGATTTTGCTTTTCTGCATTTTAGTTTGGACAAAATAAGAATCCTAAAATCCTTGTATCGTGAAGGTATCAATCGAAAGGCTTTGAAAATGGCACGCTTTGACACTTGTAACCATTCGTGGGGAAGAATTTCAATAAACCAGAAAACAAGTTTATGTCATCCAATTTGACCGTTTCTAAAGACCAAAGTTATTAGTTCTATTTGATGACGTTTTCTTCGGAAAAGAACATTTCAGATAAAAGCATTTTCTGGCCTTTTTGTCTGTAATCTTATAGGTATTTATTAAATCAGTGATGGTCATAATCTTGGTTTGATTATTAGGTCTAAAGTCTAAACTGGTAGGCTCAGTGTTATTATCTTTAGCAAAAGTCTTATTTTATTCTTCTTTTACTTATATCAATTACTATCAATTATATAGATAATAAATCTATTCAAAAATTGGGACAATCAGACTCTTTAGATTGACTTTCAAAGGTTCATCTTAATAATTTAAGACCTTTTGCCAGAAAATTTAAGATATATATATATATATATATATTTACCCATACACTTTTTAAGGTTGATTGACTTTCTATTTAAGGAAATTAATTTTTATTTAATACAATAATTTTTTTTAATTCAAGAAAAAATGAAGTATTAATTACATAAAATTTTCTATATTTAACATTTTAAATGGTATATGGAGTATCATTTAGTATTTTTCATAAATATATATATATATATATATATATATATGCCCGAGTGAAGCAAGATCCATAATATAACATTGGCCCGGAGAAAAATCTTGAGTACCAGCATATTAATTTCATACGTAGCTAAGTGAAAGGGGCATGGTCTGAGGTCCTGAATCTGATCATCAGTACCTTCTAGTTTTTAGTTGTTTTTGGTTTGGCTCCCTGGATATTTTTGACATAAAATCACTCTACCTATCTAGAACTAACGGATGATTTTACTAAATAAGTTCTTAATTTAAGATTATTAATATTAGCATATATGTATATGTGTCAGCTGATCAAGATCCAAATTATGTGTTTTAACTCTGAAAACTATAAGGCTGATCAGATCCATCTAATTTGCTCACTTTCAATGCATCTTTTTCAGATCAAATATGGCTTAATACTTATTTTCGTCCTTGAATTTGTCCAAAATTGACAATGATCACTCTAAACTTTATATTTTGTTAATTTAACCTTCAACTTGCCAAATCGGAGACAATGTCTCTGTTTTGTTAATTATGTCCGTTAAATTCTCTCAACCCCACATGAAGGATTTAACGAACTTGTTAGTCATATGACTAACAAAAGGGCGGAATTGTCATGAATTTGTTAGTCATATGACTAACAAAAGGGCGGAATTGTCATGAATTTGACATGTTGAAAGTTAAATTGATAAAATTTAAAGTTTAAAGTAATAATTGTCAATTCTAGACAAGTTAGGACGAAAATGTTCATTAAGCTGATCAGATATCATTTCTTATTTTTCTTAGACGATAGATAATTAATCTGACTTTGTTGTAAGGAAAATTAAAATTTATGTTTCTTGGAGCTCCTAGTCCCGCAAATCAAGGGTATTGGGTGGATTTAGAGCAAGACAATTATATTTAAAGGGAAGAATTTATATCAATCCCATCTTCATGGTTGAATTTTGGAAAGTTATATGTAATTATTGGTGCTTCACAAGTCATACCACATGCTTTCATTCCCTTGTTAATGCTTGAATGCCACACAAATAAGCTGTAAACGCCTTTATAATCCTAGCTTCAAGTATTTTCTTTGGCATAAAGTACATTTTTTAACCTTAAAACCTTAGTTTGCACTTTTCTTGTGCAGAAATTTTGGAAATTCGTTCAATATTTAGCTTTCTCTCTCTCTCTCTCTCTCTCTCTGTCTCCCCCCTCTTTTTTTTTTTGGGTTCTTTTTGCACTCTTAACTCAGAATAGGGAATATGAACACAAATGAATTGATGATGACAATTTATTTCTGAAAACAGGAAGCACATGGACTTATATAACAATAACACAGAACAGAGACAGAATTGATATACAACTTTGTTTCTTTGTATTCAAACTACATAACCAAAACATTGATAGTCACATCCTTTTAGTCATTTTCTTCAATTTACAAAGTTGCACTTGAAGCAACAGATTCTTGTATTGAGTTCTGGTTTGATGGGTATAATTATAACAAAACATAGGAAACATTACAGAATGCTCAAACCACCATGTATCTTTGCTGTAGCCAAACTTTCTGAGGAAATTAAGAAATTATAACTCCACTTTTATATTTATCTCTTTTCCTACTAAACCTCCCAGTCGGCGGAATTTCTGACCAGACTACCTATTAAGGAGACTGAGAATCGGACCCGAAAATCTCCTTCGAGAACCCAAGCTGAAAGATCCTCTCTCCCTGAAAGAGATCGATCGTCTTCTGTTTTCATCTCTTGCTCTTAGATGTTTTGTTGCTAGAGAAAATGTCTTATACACCACAACCTAAGCCCCTGGCTTCTGATCCCTTCATGATTCTTAGTCTCTTGCATGATGTGATGAACATACTGCAAGAAGAATAGGCAACCTTATAAGTTACAGAAATAGCCAGGATAAATACAGATAAGAGAGAAAGAGAATGAGAGGGAGATAGAGACTTACTCCCAGGGAACATCTCCAACTAGCATCCAGTCTCCATCCTTGTCTTCATAAGTAGGCGCATAATCTGATCCTTTGTAGCCTTCTCTTTCTGAATATTCACCTGAGAAAAGGTGAACCCAAGGTCATTTTCATAAATTTCATCACAATTTCACACGAGTCACATCAACAAAAAATTAACAGCAATAATCACTACATTTCCTCACCTACGATGAACTTGAACATATTCTCTAAAGCCTGTAGGAGCTCTGAGTAGCCTGTGTAAACTTTGAGGTCAATCTTTCTTAGGTACGGTGCTCCATCCATGCTTACTTTCACGTAAATCCCAGGACCATCAGACTCAATTTTCTTTGGTTGAAAGTTATTCTTTCTATAGGACCGGATTGGTGGCCAACCCACAATCTGTGCTCTGCATGTCCCATAAAGATAAAAAGAATCCGTTATTTCCTGTAAAGCTTTATAAATCAAATAAGAAAAGAAGATCACACTTTTTAAGGCAACTTTTGTTTGTAACTTGTTATGATAACTTACTTGGCAGGAGGGGTAGTTTCATTTTGAGCATCAGATTTGCCACTTGCTCCACATTTCTCAGCAGCCTCCTGCAATTGTCGCTTGTTGTTCCTAACATTTGAAACTGGTTTTTCCTCTCTTTCATCTGTTCCCGGTAACCCTAATCTCAGCTCAGTTGCCTTAAGGTTTAGATCATTCTCATACGCTACGCTGCCTCCCATTTTTTCCTCAAAGATCTTCACCAAATGGTACACCAAAGCAACTTATCTTAGAAAATCCAAAGTTCCTTCTTCAATGTAGGTATGAAGGCAAGTGCAAGCTGATGAAGGTATATCTAAGATCTGATTTTAGGAAAGTTCCTGTAGTTCCTTTGAGGACGTACAAAGCTATTCTTGAGAGAGAAATGAAAATTTTTTGAGTTTGTGGTGGAAATGGGGAATGCAAAAGCAGGTATTTTATAGGATATGACGGAAGTCATAAAGGGAAGGGGAATGGTGAATTGAGATTTAAGAGTAATGAGGAAGCCTTGTTATTCTCTCAATGCATGAATTATGGACAAAGCCAAGCTAAAGCTGTCGGTAGCAATAGCAGCAACTTTGAGGCAAGCTGCCCCGGGGATAGGGGGACAAGGGTGGGACAAGCTCAGCCGCCCATATGGAAGACTTTGTGCATTGGGTTGGGACGGTCAAGATGCGTTTTTGGGGTTGGGGGACTGAAATCAGGGCCGTTGGTTTTTCTTTAAATGAAAGAAAAAGAAATAGAGGCAGCATCCCCATGTGAAACTGGGTCCATTTTGGGTGTAGGGTATGGGCACAGCATGGCCATGTGGGGCTAAGAATTTAGCAGGGTTTTTGGAAAATTTTTTCCTTTTTTTAATTTGGATGGTTAAATGGATTGTGGGGTTCATTTCATGTGGGCTGTCATGTGTATTCAGGTCAGCCCTAAATTATTCTACTCCTAGTAAAATTTTGAATAAGAGAAAGAGTAATTAAAAAGTTTGACTGCATTAATTACTCTGTTGGCCATTATAGCAAAGAGAAAAGCTCTTCACTTTGACCCAGTCCGCTTGTAGTTATTTGACCGAGTTATTATATGATCCGTCTATAATTCATTTTACCTATAACTTCATCCTAAAACTCTATTATTATGATTCGTAAAAAAAGAAAATTTTTTTTACCTATAACTTCATTCTAAAACTCTATTATTATGATTTGTAAAAAGAGAAAACTTATTTTATAAATAGGGTAACTTTTAAATATGAGATTAAATTTATGTGATACTTACAAAAATTAAAAATTTGGTCAGAAGGGTTATAGATGGAACAAGAAATATTTTACTATTCCAAAATCCCAACCATGCCATTTCTGCTATATTTCCTTTGATCTTTAGTTATTTGACGTAATTCTTTCGGAAAAGGAAAGACCACAAGGATTAGTAGTATTAATAATTTTGCTAGCATTGGATTCTCTAGTAACGTATCTAGATAGTTTCAGTTTATGAGGGGAATAATATAATTTCAATATAAACTTTGAAATGGATTAACATAAACTGCTTTCTATGATTTCTATCTTTTCTCATGCTAGAGTTTTTTTTTTGGTGAACCATAGATATTCACATTTATTTAACGATCTACCACTAATCTTCTTCGAGTTGGATTGGCCTACGTTGGAGGTAAAATTCTCCCAACAATAATTTTCTTTATTTATAAGACTCGAACTTGAAATCTTACTTAAGAGAATTAAACAAGTATCAAACCACTTGAACCAACCAATCAGTTCTCATATATGCTAGACAGTTAATCACCTACAAAGAATCACTTTAAGGAGACTTAAGGGTTAATCTTTTAGTTTTATTCATGCATTTGTTCACTCTATTTTCCTTTGTAGTCTGTCTGCAGGCCATCGCTTTTAGGCTTTAGGTTGGAAACTGATTTCCCAAAAATATTCATGAGGTACTCATTCCAATAAGGGTTGCTACTTGCTAGTCTAGTATAGTGTTGCCTAACCAGCTCAATGGTATAATTTCACCTTCATTGTATAATTTTCTTTACAAACATGTTCTGAATTTCCAAGATTAAGAAAGCTGCAAAGCCAAATACACTGAACAGATCTTTAGCTTTTCCATTTCGAATAAATGAAGCAGGAAAAGCTGGTGAACAACAGTTTAAGCAAACAGTGGATTCATGAGGAACTCTAATACTGTTAGAAAAACAGATCAAACTGTAGATATGAAACGTGGGTATATATATTCAAATCCTGAGACATTGGCCATTTACCCTCTGAGGATGAGTCCCACCTTGTCGTCCTGGTCTGAATGATCTCCATTGGATGCTACATTTAACGCGAAAGATGGGGCATTCAAAAATTATAAACATCGATTCAAGTGGTCCATTTCAGCCTCACCCGTGCGCATTAAAAAGCTGTTTGGTCATTATTATTCTTGTTCTGCTATAGTGAATACACAAATCAATTCAACGTCTTATATTTGATCGACTCTCTTCTGTAAATCTCTTTCTTTTCCTGGCAGCATTAACATGAATCCGATTCATCTTGCCGGTCTGGCACATTTTCCAGGGTTTCAATTTTCTATGGTTTGAATTTGAAGGAAAGCATTCTAGATATTACTAACAAACCGCCCATGCATTCATTTAACTGCACATTTATATGCGTCCAAAAGGAAGAGAAAAAGAACATAATATTTCTGCATTAGAAACAATTCTTGTTATATCTATAATTTATTCGAAATGGGGATAAATTTGGTTTGAGTTTCTTCTATTAAGATCCTGAAACTATCCAAAAGAAAATCCTATTTTTGACTCATTTATAGGATGGTATGTCTCCTGTCACTCCATGCATGTGAAAATAGGATCCTTTTTAATCTCATCATGCAGAAATTAAAGGAATACTTACAGAGGTACCCTGTAAAGAACTAGTTAATTAATCCCTTCAAAATCCATTTTACTTGGTAGAGAAGCGTAAGTTCTTAGGACAGCTCACAGTTTTTTTTTCCCCCTTTGCCCTGCTGTCGTCTTTCTGATGTGATCCCTCTCTGCATTTCTTCCTTCCTGTTTCAGTTCCCAAAAGAAAACAAATTCCTGATCCACAGATCCAGCATAGCAATTGAAGCGGGTTTAGTTTCTAACAATTTGCTCATATTCATATCACTCTGAAAAAAACCAATGGTTTTAAACGCCCGAAAGGTTCCTGTTACGACTTTAAGGAATCCAACCAGTTTTAGTACGAATGTCTGAGCTGTGTCATGCGGTCCTTTGGCCATGGCCTAAATCACACCGTTATGTCATTATTGCTCAAGCAATGCCGAGATAGCAACAGTGGCTAAAAATCTTTAGAAGTGTTAGATAAAACTTGCGGCCTCTGCCAAAGGATCACACCAAATGAAAGCTGGAAAACTGATTTCGGCTTTGAATTTGTGGTGCCTGAACACCCAAAACGCCCCTACAGGGAGCCAGGGATAGCGATGCATAACAAATACAGCATGAAATATATATGAATCTAAGGGTTCTTGGTGTATATTGCAGAATTTGATCCACTAAAAATATTTTCCATGTTGGATATGCATCGAGAGATATGACTCATCAACATGGAGTTGGAAATTAAATGCTTTAATTGGAAAATACTGTAGCAGCTAGCTGGGGTCGTCGGCAGAAGCTTTGACTGTGTACTAATTCCCTACTACCATATGAAATGGACTACACGGTATTGCTGGTACATGAAGATTCTGATTCGTGTCTGGTTCTAATATAGGAAACGTGTTCTGATAGCGAGTCAAATTTATTGCAGAAAGCAATTTGACATGATTTTTTCTTGCGTGTTTATTTGTTTCTTCATATATATCCAGACTATCCTAAAGGCTATAGCCTCTGATATTTTGTGTTAGGCAATTGAACTCCGATTTGCCTAACTTAGAACAGGTAAAATTTTGCGTAGCAAACTGCTAACTTTTTGTGCAGAATAGTAAATTTTGAACCCATTCCACTTTGACAGCAAATTGGAACGTAAGATTTGCTTCAATCAGGCTATATACACTGAAAGGTTCCTATCGGTTAAAAGGAAATTTTAGTTGCATCCATTATTGACCAGTAGGGGTTGCCTTGCCTGGCTTGAAGTTTCTGAAGAACTTCGGCTGAAGAAAACGGGTGACAAGAACACATTTTTGTGCTCATGATCATCAGAAGCGTACAAGCAACTTGCAGGAATGAGCTTTGAAATGACAATATATCTTTGTATGTCTAAAGAAAACCTAAGAAGAATATTTTGAGTTCGGCAGCCAGCAGAACAAGAACACGCTATGCAAAATATGTTTAAAGTGTTTATATAATTAATTCTTTAATCATCATATACTTTCAACACTTTGATTACAAGGTATCTGTTCTTGTTCTCACCAACACAAACACTTTGGCCCCTTTTACAGGTTATCAAAGCTTGGATCTGTTTCTTTGTTCTTTTGCTTTAGCCAGTCGGTGTGCGGAAGCTGAACTGCTTTGAATTTGATACCCTCTTTTTAATCTTTTATCCTACTAAACTCCCTTCACTTTATAGCACAAAACAGAGAGAGAAGGGGCAGTAAGTAACTTGGAAATAAAATTTATACCGACATTGAACACCAGGGTCGAGTTTAAAAGCTACTAATAGTAAAATGAGGCAAAAGCAAAATGACAAAAATACAACCTAGCTGAGAATCAATGGTCCCAATCCCAAACAGGGCAAGGTGCCAACGCAGAGAGGAAAAATAGACCCCCACACACAAATATTTTTTTTTTTTGAATGACCCACACACAAATATTGAATGGCACTGAACTAGACAAAAATTGGGCTGCCAGAATTGGGGGAGGACCACCTTCATAGGCAAATCAAAGGGTCCACCAATTCTTCTGCTGCATTTTGCACCTCCAACTTTGATATCTTTCAATTATACACATAAATTTTATCTTTTTTTGGACCAAGCCGTGTGTTTTTTTTTTTTTTTTGGAATAAGAACTGAATTACTTAAGTAGAAATAGAGGTTCTAAATATTACAAACCCAGTTTCATCATGATGAAGTCTGTTCATAATAAAAGCAGGAGGCTCAACAAAAAGTTCAAAAGCCTCATTAGCAATTATTCCAAAAAAAAAAAAAAAACACACGGCTTGGTCCAAAAAAAGATAAAATTTATGTGTATAATTGAAAGATATCAAAGTTGGAGGTGCAAAATGCAGCAGAAGAATTGGTGGACCCTTTGATTTGCCTATGAAGCCGTGTGTTTTTTCACAACATATATACCCACCCCACCCACCTTCTCTTTCAATTCTTCATGTCCATGTGGTGTACATGTCTTGATAATGCTCTTGAAAGCTAGTAAATTCAATCAATAAATAAAGAGTTTTTAAAACAAACTTTTGGGGATTTTTTAAATCTTTGTTTTTTTTCATTCATGATGAAGACCGAAAAATGGGGACAGCAAGATAGCAAGGCATTCTGTGATTTTATGAATTAATTGCTGCGTGTGCATAAATTCTTTGAAAATTCAATAAAAGTTGGGTGAATTGTCAATTTTTCGAGGTCATAATGTTCTGCAAAAACCAATCGATGTGCCGATGGCAGCAGAGACATTGGGGGTAAATTAACTTTGATCTTATCTTTGGTGAATTGAACTTGCACATGATCTAATAACTTGGAGAAAGAATTGTGAACAATACGTCTAGCTTCATTGTAAAGTTGACATGATTCGAAATTCTAAAACATCCATAATTTTCTGCCGCAATCATAGTTCATACATGAATTTAACCACATTCTTTGATCTGGAATTGCATCTTGAGAGCATAAATAGGCAAATAATTAATGTTGTTGGAAAGACCCATTTTTTCCCATAATTATAGATTCCAGAAATCTATACTCCTATATATGAAAGTTTAAGCATGTTAGAGGAGAATGGGGTGCAATTGGCCAATTGTCATCCCCTTATTGGCTCCTCTTTTTTTTTCTTTTTTTTTTGTTTTTTGGGCTAAAGGGCCCATTTGTTGTTTCTTTTTTTATTATTTTGATATTTACTTATATTATTAAAATTTTCAATATATTTTTTGTAAGATTTTTTCTTACCCTTGATAAGTCTAAACAAAAGGTTTTGATTTTTTTGGGTTTGAGGAAATTTTTCACATTTTTATATATTATTAAAATTCATTTATTATTAAAGAATTCAATATTTGATTTTTATATGTTATTAAATTTCATTTATTATTGAAGAATTCAATATTTGATTTATATATTTTTATTTAATGGTTAATCAACATATTTAACTTATATAGAATATTTTTTATGTGTATTTTTATTTATTAGTTAATTAACATTATTTTTGGTGTGTATATCAAAATGATTTTTTTATATATTTTTATATTACATTTTGATTTACATGTAATATCAATAATTATATGTTACATTTTTTTATCTTTAGGTATTATTATTCCTATTAATTCTCATATATTTTTAAAAAATAAAAATTAAATACTTAATATTAAAAAAATCCCGAGACATAACCCTGGTCAATTTATAGTCTAATTTTATATTATTAGAACAAAAAGAGCCGAAGTTGTGAACCTTATGACTCTTTATGGTAATGCCATTTGGCAGAAAATAAGAAGGAAAAAGTTCCATACAAATTTCACTTTAGGGGTGAAAAGAACCTTATGTCTTTTGGGGATTTCTTGTCTTATTTTCCACTTCTTGGTTACTGTTTGCAAAAAAGGATGTGGCATGTCAGACACCCGATCTTCTCACATCTTCTTTTTCTTTCTACTCTATTTCTTCAAAAATATTATGTGTTTGGCCTGGTAAGAGAAAATATTAGAATTAAGGATGTGACAAATAGCAGAAAAAAACAACTTCCTCCTTTTTATTAAAAGGGCAAAGTGAAAAGAGAGAATCTGAAAGATGTAGAACGTGGCGTCCCGGCCTAGTGATTAGGAGCTAGCCATGTTCATATAATGAGTAATGATTCGAATCATGTTGGTCTTTTCTCTCCCTGTCTAATGTATAAAAAAAAAATCTAAAAGATGTATATAAGAAGGTTTCCTCTTCTTTTTCATTTTCTTTCTATTTTTAATAATAATTGGGGTTGAATTCTCCCAGAAGAAATACTGGAAGCTAAAGGAGTATTCTGAGGAACTTCAATATTTTCAACCTTATTTTGAAATTCTTGTCGAAAGAACAACCTATTTAGGAATTATAAAGAAAAGATAAAACTATTCTCTTTGGAATTTCACCTGAATTTTAATTTTGTTTGAAAGCATAGTAGTACTATAAAATTCCTCAATAATTATTAGTATATATATTAGTATGACGAAATAGGATGAAAACATCAAAATAATTCACTTAAATACAGCATTCAATTATCTAAAAGACTAAAGCCATTACTGTTTTATGATAAATACAGTAATAATAAAATAAAAACCTGTCCTACTTTTTGAGCCCCCTGTCCCCCGCCAATGAAACAATAATTGGGTCAAATTTCCCTGATGGGCATTCGGGTCACGGTCCAACCTGAAGTGGGCCCAATTGGTCTGGAGTTGAGCCCACAAACTTCAAACCTTTAAAACAAGAGCGCGTGGGCAACACTTTTGTTTTTCAGACAAAACCAAAACCAAACTAGGATTTTGTGATTTCTCCAGGCCACACATCCGAAACACGGCGAAACTGGAAAGAAAGTGATAATAATAACGAGCAACACGAACTAGGTAGGAACTAGGAAGCATCATCTAGATGTACACGTGTGCCACACTGATTTAATCTGATTGGTCAAATGGGTCCCTCCCTCCTTCCAGCCAGGTCCCAGCACACGAGAGGGTAACTCAAAGAGAGGGTCCCGTCTTGCTTACTGGCTTTTCTGATACGAGGGGAATCAGGAGCTGATCGTTTGTTGGTTTGCCCTGGATGTCAGGCTCTCTCTGATTGACAATCTACGGATATGATATGCAGCAGGAAGTCCAGGGCTCTGAATGCTTGGAAGGAAGTCTAGTCTAAAAAGAAGCAGTGCTAGATCCTAGCCAAGCCACGTCGATGCATCCATGACCGCTCATGGTTGTTTCAAAAGGGTCCCCTTTGCTTTTGGGAAACTGCGGAGCTGGAACATCATCAAAATCATCAGTTGACCCTTTTTTGAACTCGCCATCTTGGTTCTTATCCTAGGTTATCACTATTTCGGATGTGCTACAGCCTACAGGCTTTGCTTGCTTGCTTCCACGCTGTCACATAACCTTTTGCAGGATTGTAGAATTTTTTTTTTTTTTGGTTACAGGATTGTAGAGTTTCACGCCCCTAGTTCTAGGCTTTCTTTCGTGTAGTTCCAGGCTTCTAGTCAGGCTTTGTTCTGGCAGATTGTAAAACTTGGAAAAGCATGCCTGATAGGGGTGTAAATGGTTCGGTTCGATTAAGATATTAAAGTTTTAATACCTTAACGTTTCAGTTCGGTTCGATTTGGGTTTTTTATGGGTTTTCGGGTAGTTAAAATCTATTAAATTTTGAACTTTTTTCTTTTATAAAAGCTCAAATAAGATTATAAAAATTTTAGGTCTTTTAATTTTAGGCTAATAAAATCAAGTATTTTTTAAAATTTTAACTTATTTGGTTCATTCGGTTCATTCAGTTTTTATATAAACATTTCAAAACCCTAATCTAGTTACCGGTTCAGTTCGATTATCAATTTTTTCGGATTGCTTGAACAACCCTAATGCATGATAGCCTCATAAGTTTGGAGACAGGATCCTGATTATTTGAACAAGTTTTCATATGCCATTTTGGTAATTTTCCATGTCAAGGAAAATTGTAACTCTTTCAGGACTAGAGTGACTTTCTATATATATCTTCTTTCTCTAAAACAATAAATAACATGGCATTTAAATTTTGGAAAACACGACGATATTCAAGATTCTTTTCATCAATGTTAGCAAATGATGAGCTCATTTTTCATTCATTTTCAAAGTTTTAGGCCTTTAAAATATGGGAAAAGAGAATTAGTTGAGCCGTGGAACAGGAAGAAGCCAACTTCTTAGTCCTGCCTCCTCTCCATACACTCTATTCCTTTAGGCTATAAGAAAAGAGTTCAATACCATCAAATTCTGTTTATTTTTCTTTAGTTGAATACATGAAGTAGGGCCAAATTTTCCTTAACAAAGAGATTTCCCTGTTAAATTGGAGCAAAAGGAGCAGGGGGTAACTAAACAGGGTATGAATTGAATAGGTTCTCTGTTCCCTTCACCAGCTCAGAACTCAATTCTCTTTCCGAAAGGGCCCTTAGTGGCCCATTACAGACAACCCTATTCAACCAGATGGGCTATTAAAACTTTTCAAAGATAGTAGGCCTTACTACTCCCACAGTAAAATGGGCTGGGACAGCTTCGGCCACCTTCTGGAGACATGACGAGCACCCCATTATTGAAATCCAACGGATTTAAGGGTACCTAAGGTATTTCTAATCTAGCTAATTATTGACGTCTGCCAACATATGTAGTTTAATTATCTGCCTGAACTCTTGACTCTGTCTTACAAATTCACAATCTGTGTTATGTTCTCAAACTTTTTGTTATAAGAAAATAGCAACGTTTCACCTATATTCGTCTATGAATATTAGTTTATACTGAAAAATCGATGCAAATGAGTGTGAAAACTACTTTCCATTCAAAATTCATCGATATCATATCTTCGGGGCAGCCAGCTAGCTCAGAGATTAAGCATCAGGCGGTGACAGGAATAAATTCAAAGTGTTGAGCTGGTAAAGATCTGTAAGATATATAGCCATATTTGTGTGGAGCCTAAGAGGACAGAGAAGTACTGCAACTTGCAAACGGAAGGGACAATGTTCATCAGGGGGCTAGCCTACCTAGCTAGCTCCTAGCTGCAGAGAGGCCTTGGAAGAGAGAGCTTTTAATGCCAATCTAAATGCCGATGGACCCCTTGATTAAGGCTTTGCAACAATTGAACACCATTAGTCCTAAGAAGGGTTCTTCTGATCCGTACGTCTTCAAGATATACGTCGTTTTTCTTCCTTTATTTCAGGGATTTAATGGCGTTTTCATGGGGCTGATGCTAATCCCAATTCAAAGTCGACACACACACTACACTCTCTATCAATAATAGAAGCTTTTAAGTTTTCTTTCTGTTGAGGAACTTGGACGTATTATTGGTTCATAAATTCCGCAAAAGTTAAATTAAGTTTGGGTATGCTAATGATAGAACAGTCTGCCTCTAAGCCGAGATGTCAACATTTTGAGAGCAACTATTCCTTCATCATTTGCCTCAAATGAAAAAAAAAAAAAAAAAAAAAAAGGCCTCCTGGTTTCATCTTTATCATCATCCGCTTACTAACACAAATATGTACTAAAGAAACATCATCCAATTTTCCATTTGAGGAATTAAGTGCATGACTTGTATAGTTGGTTGCAGATAAGCCTGCTAGTAAATATGCTTGATGGACACTGTTTTGTATTCTTCTATACTTCTTTTACATCCATACATAAATGTTAAGATATAATTTTCATCACATTCTTTGCTACGTGAAAATTAAATTGAAAGTCTCAATTAGTCATCATAACACGCGATCGGCTTTGGATTTAATCTTTGTTTTTTCCACTATAATTATACTGTACATGATGCTTAAGACAGCATATTTTAATGGGGTTATGAGGATTATGCTTGATCTTCTTCATTAAAACTGGAAAAAGGGACATAAATACTCACATTTAGTCTTCTAGGGAGACCAACTGGTCAAAAACACCTTATTCCCAGCCAATTTAACAAAACTGTTACTCCCTCCCCCACTACATAAACTAATGATTATATATCTCGAAGAGTATCTAACCAGAACTGTAAAGAGGAATAAGATAAAAGGAAAATAATAAACAATAACCTAAACTTTGATCCTTTCCAGTGTAAGTAACAAAAAATTTGATTCATCTGATCTTCTTTTAAAGGCGTGGTGATCCTCCTGTCAGCCACTAAAGCCGATTCGGAATCCTCTTTGATTTCAGTTAAACATTAAGTAAATAGGGCTACTGGCTGAAATAAGAACACATATGCAAAAATTGTTTGAGTTGAATATCTTTCATATATCTATATATATACAGAGATATGGATTAGAAAAGGGGTTAAGTATGATCAAATAAATTAGTTCAAACCGCGTTAAATTAATAATGAATGAATCAAAGGGGCAGGCTGGTGAGTCCATATATATATTTTGATTTTTGAGCATAGACATTCCAAGCAAAAGAGTGCCATGATCAGCCCCCACCATGGCGTCCACACTGTCTCAGGTTCCACCAACATCTGGAATAATATTATTGTGAGGGAGATTCTGATCATATATTGCGTTTGTAGGACCAAAACCTAATAATCTAGATTAGTGATCATAATTAATTAATATTTTAATTAACTTATGGACTGTCACTTAATGTGACATGTCTGCTAGCTAGCTCTCCTAATAGACAGGATCACTTTCACATTTAATTAATTGATCCATTGATCCGCCAGGCGTACAGCGAGACATCAACATTTGAAAACAGTACATACTTTCTAAGAGAGAGTTTGAAATGTCTACAGTGAACCTAATTATAAGTTTGGGTAAAATTTGGGAGACATTACACCGTAGACATGAACAGACAAATTAAATGAGCGAACCCAAAGTATATGTTTCTAGTTTTACTTAGAATGAATTGTCAATATATGTTCAAAATAATTACCATCCGAAACATTTTCTATGAAAAATGAAGCATGCCATGTTGCCAAATCTAGTTAATAAACAGGCATTAAAAATATCTAGAGGCATGCATCCCTAAAAAGAAGGCATAGAAAGAAGAAAACAGAGAGAGAGAGAGAGAAACAGATATAAATAGGACAAGTTATATAGTATATGGTAACATCGTGATAAAGAGAGGGCATGCAAATTGCAAAGGCATGAGGCATCCGAAGTCGTCCAAAGTTCAAGGGAGATAGTGAAAATCACTTGTTTACTTTGGGAGCAAAAACAAGATTTCATCTGGTACTCTTTTGCGGTCTTCCGTGGCATTTTGTGGCAATAAAGCAACCACAGGACAATCTTTAGATTATTGACGCATATATATTCTTGACTCTATATATCCCACCCCGCAAAACCCTCCAAAAAGCTAAATACTAGTTCATTACATCGTAAAAAATAAAGAAAAAAAAATAAAAGAGTTATCCAATTAAGTGGAGGAGTCCCTTTCTTTAGGAGATATAAGGAAGTGTATATTTTGGGTTTCCTTTTCCTTGCATTCTTATATGATTTTGACTCAACCAACCCAAAAGAGAAAAGGCCAAAAGGGTTTCTTTTCCTTTTTTTCTTTTGCTTGAAGGGGGCTTTGATCGATATTGAATTGGGTAATTATGTTAAAAAGAAAGAAGATGTGGATGGGAATTGGGCAAAGAGGGATAATTATATAGAGAAGGTAGGTTAGAAAGAAACAATCGAAAATGGGTTAGGGACGTTGACAAAGGCAAAGGGCACAGGTTGGGTTAGGGATGTTTCCTTCTCCAAAGGGATGTGACCTGTCTCTAAGTCACCACCATGCCCTCAAAGGCCTTTCGAATTCAGTGATGCTGATAGCTTTTGCTATATATTGGATACGTTCATGTGTCCTACAGGGGAAATTGGCAGCAACATATCGTGCATGCCACCCATTGTTCAATATCGTCTAATAATATTTTTGGACATTCAAAAAAATACTAAAAGTTTGTAGCTTGTTCCAGTGATATGGGTTCTCTCTTTGTACTGTGTCAGTAAACCCCGTGCTAGCTGTTTTCTAGATTCATAGTATTGTTTTTGTCACGTGACCGAGTCTGCAGGTCGAGACATCTTTTTTGTAAGAACCGTGCTTTAACAACACTAGTCTTCAAGTAAGTCAAAACCTCGTCCAAGGTCTTGTCAACCTGTGAACCTCACCCAACTTAAATGATTAAGAGCTGTGCTTTAAGTAGCAACAAACATCTTGGTGACTTAAATTCGAGGAGTATTGTAAACACGTTGATACTCGAATTTGTGAGAGTCAAGGGACAATATCTTTGATGGATGGATTAAATCCACCACCGTTTGTAAACTTGGTGGACGAGATCCACAAGTTGACAAGGCCTTGGACGAGATTCTAACTTATATGAAGAATGTTATTAGAGCACTTAAGACAATTCCTCACCACAAGGCAAATTTTTATATATATAGTGAAATAAATTAAATCTTTGAATTGAAAATTTGATGATTTAATTTTCCAAACAATTAAACACTAGACAACATGTAATTCATCATTACTCTTTTGGCACAAGGGTGACGGCATGATGATACTTGGTTTAACTCAGTTCATAGGTTTTAATTACTTTTAATCTCTTTTCTCATTAAATGATATATATATATATATATATATACATATATATATTATTAATAGTTACCTGAAAATTTCCAGTGACGTTCTAGAGAAGATCAATAAAAAACATTTTAACGTTTTATATGTGCCATTAATTGTTATCCCCAGGGGGTGGGCAAGTGTCAATTCAAGAAAGTTGTCCTTTAGTTGCAGCAGCTCATCCAAACTTCTTTAATTTTCATTTTTTTTTTGCCCTTTTCAGTTGTTCCATTCGTTCAATATATAATAATAATAATAATAATAATAATAATAATTCAGCTCTTTTATATCTACATGTGAGATGTGAGATTTGCCAAGTAGAAAAAATTGGGAAGTTTTGGTTAAATTTTGGAGAAAACAAATTATATGTACTAAGTAGACATACTACCGCTTTATCAAATAGATACTAATACATAGGAGTATTTAATAAAACTAGGTGCTGCATGGGATGAATTATTGGTTCATGTGAGAATGTGCATAATTGGAAGCTTCTTAGAAGTATCTTTACTATAAACTAATCACAATTTTATTTAAGTTATACAATATTTGGTATATAAAGATTGGGTCGTGCATAATCATATGCTACCTTCTCTCTCAACACCCAACTGATACCATTAAATTGATGATGAAGCTCAAATGGAAAATGAATATATATATACCCAAAAAATTAAAAAATTAAGAAAAGAAAAAACTTTTTCCTTGCATGTGATTTGTTAAACTTTTGTGACCCTCTCAGTCTCATCATGTCCACAAGATGATGATAATTCGATTTTGGTAATGAAGATCCATGTTTTTTTAATTTCTTTAAAAGAAAAATGAAGTAATGATTGATATTCAATGTAAAATAATAAAAAATCGAGCTCTATGATGATCAGTTTTTAATTGAGGATGATAGGTTTCAATTTCTCAAATTAAAACCGAAAAAAAAAAGAAAACACATATGTTTCAATAATTTCGTTTCATTAAGCACATGAGTCTGTTAATTACTTTACTTTAAAATGTGATTAGTACGAAATATGTTTTTTTTATAAAAATATCTATCCAATAAAAATTTAATTAATCCATTAATCCGGAATTGAATTATATTATACCTCAAAAGGAAATTATTTCTTTTAATTTATTTTTTCAATTCATAAGACTCGAAGTTAAATCTTATATTAAGGAGGTGGGTATCAATTTCTTTTTACTCAACTCAACAAGCGTTGGTATTAATACAAATATATGTTGTTTGCCTTAATTAGAAGACTTTGAAGTTAACAATTGAAGTATTATATAGCATCTAGTTGCTTAATTGTATTCCTAAAGTTCATATCCTCCTTTCCCTAATTAATCAAAAGCACAAATTGGAGTTATATATGGCTTGCATGTATAATTATATACCTTCTAGTTAATTACACCACAAAATCTATTTAATTGAACCCAAATTAAAATTGTGCCAAAGGCACACCATCGATATCTCTTATCATTATTCATTGAACTTATTCATCATCCTTTACGAAGAAAGTTATAACCTAATCAATTGCTATAATCTTCATGTAATGATTTATGAGGAAAGGCTAACTGATTATGAATTAGGTCCACCTAGGGCTACATTATTTCTTTGACAACATGATTAAATGTCTTTTGGTTTTTATAATTTTTACCATATGATTTCTCTCCATTAATGCAAGTGCTTTGCATGTGATATATAGTTGACCAAAAGAGCAAAACTGTGCGTGTGTTGACGACCCAAACCCAAAAGAATCGAGTCGGTCGAAGTACTATACTTGGTTGAAGATCAACGTTCCATCTCCCTCCACGTGTTGACAAACCATGGATCATCAAGCTGATGTGACATACACATGCAGCCACACAAGCAACACCCCACACTTTATATTATTGAGTGTTTCCTCTCTCTCTCTCTTTGTTAGCAAACATAATAGCAGAAGCAATCAGACAGAAGAAGCAGAAAGCAAAAGATATATATCAAGAAAACACACACGAGAGAGAGAGAGAGAGAGAGAGAGAGGAGAAGAGAAGAGAAGAGTAGAGCTGTAGAGCAAAAGAGTTAAGAGGTTATCTCTTCCATGGAAGTTAGTCGCAAGATGGCAAACATGCTTGGCACCGAGCGTGATTTGAACTTCAAAGAGACTGAGCTGTGCCTCGGGTTGCCTGGTGGAGGTGGTGGTGGAGGAGGAGGAGGGGGAGGAGGAGGTGGTGGTGGTGGAAATGAGGTGGAAAATCCAAAGACTACTGGCAAAAGAGGCTTCTCTGAGACTGTTGATTTGAAGCTTAATCTTCAGTCTAAGGAAACTGGCATGGATCTGAACAAGAACATAGAGAACGGTTCAAAAGAAAAAACTCTCCCTCCAGCTGCTGCTTGCACCAAAGATCCTGCAAAACCACCAGCCAAGTAAGTCAAAATATAACAACCCGCCAACTTCCTTTATTCCTTCATACTTTCTGATCATATAACCCTCAAACTTAATGATCATATATACCTAGCTATACGTATCTATCTTTTCCTTACATCTTCCTTTCTATAAAAGATATATTAGGGTTCTTTCTTGTTTGTGTACGTCTTTGTTCCTTTTAAAGATTAAATATATGTCTACATATGGGTTGGATTTTCAGGGCACAAGTTGTGGGTTGGCCACCAGTTCGATCTTACAGGAAGAACATTATGGCTACGCAGAAGATTAGCTCTGAGGAAAATAGTGAGAACGCTAGCAGCGGCAGTGGCAGTGCGGCGTTTGTGAAGGTTTGCATGGATGGTGCCCCATATCTGCGTAAGGTCGACTTGAAGATGTACAAGAGCTACCAAGAGTTATCTGATGCCTTGGCCAAGATGTTCAGTTCCTTCACTATGGGTGAGTATATTAGCTAGTCTTATAACAACAACTACAGTTATGGAAATTAGACAAGAAGAAAAAAAAAATAATACCGAAAGTACAATTTTAATTCTGAAGAGATCCATCATCCATGTGATTATGTCCATAACCTCCCAAAACATACCCTTTCTGCTTGAAATGACAAGCTAGCTAGAAAAATGAGTAGGGAAAAATGTACTATGTACTAGAGGGAAAACTTAAAAAGGTAGGTTTTGACTTTGAGAAAAGATGTTTCATTTCATTAGATAATAATTACACGCCAAAATAGTGTATTTTTAGGCTAAAGGGGGAGGAAGAAAAAGCAGCCCGGTTACTGTTATCTTTCTGTAGTATTGAAGACAAGCTCCGATTTATTGGCCGAAACCAAACTGTAAAGAAACGCACGAAAGCAGCAGTATCCTTATACGGATGAAAATATGACACAACTTTCTAGAATTTAGGTTACATGTCTTACTTTTCAGGATCTGAAGGATTTCCGGTGTTGTTTCTTTATTATATTCTGCAAAAAGAAAAGTATTAACATGGGTGTTTTTGTTTTTAAGGTAATTATGGATCTCAAGGAATGATAGACTTCATGAATGAGAGCAAGTTGATGGATCTTCTCAACAGTTCCGATTATGTGCCAACCTATGAAGATAAGGATGGCGACTGGATGCTTGTGGGTGATGTCCCATGGGAGTAAGCTTTTTATTCAATTCCCTTGAATAAATTATGGAAAAGCCTAAAGCTTCAGAATCATAATTAGTCAAAAAATTATCTTCGTATAAGAATATACTAGCCCTTAATTAATTATTATACCCTTTTAGCCGCTCACCTTTTAAGCGAGAGCCAAGAAGAAAAGGCAGGCTAAGCCAGCTGAGACGTAAAAAACTTGTTTCATCTATCAGTTAAGAAGGTGAATTCTGCAGCTAAAACTTGCTTCATTTTTCTCACATAGGATGTTTGTTGATTCATGCAAGCGCTTGCGCATAATGAAAGGATCAGAGGCAATTGGGCTCGGTATGTTTAAATTACACAATCATTCATTAATTATTTACTAAGCTGGATAAAACTATTAACTGTATAGATGAATAATTAATGTTAATTTCGTTTAAACCTTTGCAGCTCCAAGAGCAATGCAGAAATGCAAGAACAGAGCCTAAACCATATATACCCTAGCGTTTGGCCAGCTGCTGATTTCTTTTCCAAGTTCTGTATCCCTAAAGCCTGGACAAGTGCATGGTTGCTGCAACAAGATCCTGGAATAGAGCAAGGCTAGCTGGCTGCTTCTTTGGATGTGTCTGTATTTTTATTTGATATATTTGGTGTATAGATGTGCAAAAAAAAGGATCTGGGACATTTGTAATGGACAAGAAGCAATAAACTTAACCCTATTGTCTGGCTTGTTTATTGCTAATGGGGCTTGTTTTAATAATCACCTGTTTTTGCTATTGTCTGCTCGTCCTTGCTGTCACAGTTTGTTGTGTATGTGTTTGATTCGATTCACCCCCAGTTTTAATGCTAATACCTTTTTTTTCCCCCCTCTTCCTCTCCCCCAATCAGAAAGATTCTTCATATCATGTAATTCCATATATTCTTCATTTATTAATTTAATTATATATTGCATTGTTATTAATATTGTTTTTCTAATTTCTGATCATCATCTTGTGTTACATAATTGAGTTGGAAAATTTATTACTAGAATTTCAGGACCCCCATGAGGGAAGGGGGAACAAGGCCATGTGCAGGCTGATGGGGGATTCATTCATGACCATTAGTTTATATATATGCTGGTTTTTTTTGGGGATAATCAAAACATAAAGTTTTGGACTGGTGAATGTAAGGCTGTTGGGTGAGTGTGGCTCTCTCTGGCATTCTATAATGTAGAGAAATGGTGGTTTTGTAGCAGCACTTGCCTTTGCCTGTTGGATTTTTGTTTATTTTATGGAATTTACATCAATCCAATTGAATTTTCTGGGATCTCTAACATTATTTAGGCCATTTCTATAATGATTTCCTTCTCTCTCTTACATTTTTTAAAAGGGTTTTCTTGGATCCGGCATAGTGGCAATCTCATGCTCTATATCTTTTGATAGAAATAACATATAATTTGTGCAATTGGGTCACGTTATATATGTACAACCGAATCATTATGGAAAGCAGCAAAAATCTCTCTTCAATAGTGGTCATTACTTAAAATAGTGTCACTGTTCATTGTTAAAAGCAAACAGTACTCTCTAGAATGACCTAAACATGCCTCCACTTATTGGCAAATGTCTTCAATTTAAGCTAAGGCTCAGAGTGTGTTCTTTTCCCTAAATAAAATAAAGTTGATGATAATTTTCCAAATTTAGTCACTTAAATATTCATATAAATATATATATATATATATAGATGTTCATGGTTAAATTTAATTTAACCTGTATGAAAATATATATTCATTAATTAAGTAGATGAAAGCTTATTAAAATTTTTAATTTCGAAGAGAGTATTACATTTTCAGCTTAAAATCTGTCATCCGTGCCTTGTCTTATCAACTTGAGCTCAAACTCAAGCGACAAAAGACATCGGAGGAGAAAATATGATATTTGATTTTACTTCAGAAATGAAAAAGGACCTAAACCTTTCTTTCATGGGTTGCTCGTGTAAGTGTTCGTGGACTTCCCATTTACAGTTACAACTATCCAAGCCCCAAGTTGTGGGAAATTTTGAGTTGGAACTCGTTGTGTATAATAGGTGAAATCCCAGGCCCAGAAATCGAAACTCCAAGATAGAGCCCAAAACTTACTAAAGCCCAAGGGGGAGGAGGAAAAAGACCACTTTAACCCCAAGATCGAACCGTCTCTTTCGTTCAAAGATAATTAATTAATAAATATTGTAATTAACATAATTGGATATTCCCGAATGCTCTCATCAATACTAATCGACATATAAATATATAAAATTAAAGAAGCGTTTTGCTAGGCACCCGTTAACAATTCTTAAATTATCTTATAATTAGCATTAAATACATGTTTATGGAGTAATTATAGCAAAAGTCAACTTTTGTCCATTTATTACTGTACAGATATTGGTAACTTAGCTTTTTAACTTTCTATTAATGTCAAAAATACCCTTTGATGGTTTAAAATTTATTTTATTTTTAAAAAATAAAAATAGAATAATAAAATTTACTATGAAAAGTTTAACCACAAATATATAAAGTTTAGCCCCAAGTAAAAATATTTTGATTTGAGGGTAAGTCTTTAATTTAAAAAAATTATTATGGTAGGGTTTTAGAAAAAAAAAAGTTTAACCACAAATATATAAAATTTAGCCCCAAATAAAAATATTTTGATTTGAAGGTAAGTCTTTAATTAAAAACATTATTGTGGAAAGGTTTTAGAAAAAAAAAGTTTAATCAAATATATATAAAATTTAGCCCCAAATAAAAATATTTTGATTTGAGGGTAAGTCTTTAATTAAAAAAATTTATTGTGGTAGGGTTTTAGAAAAAAGCTTAGTCACAAAAATATAAAAGTTTAGCCCCAAATAAAAACATTTTGATTTGAGGATAAGTCTTTAATTTAAAAAAATTATTGTAGTAGAGTTTTAGAAAAAAATTAAATAACTAATAAAATTACTATTATATTATCTAAAAATATTGTATAGGAGTAACATTGTCTCAAAATACAATCTTAACTACATTTATTGTAAATTGTGTCATGAAGCTTTTTAATCTCATTTAAAGCTAATTATTACTTTTTCCAAAACAAAACTATCACATGTTTAAGTTAATGATTATGGGCACCCGTTAGCAGCACCCATTAAAGAATAATAACACTGGATATAATTATATTTTATAGGATTAGAAAGTGAGGTCATCTGATAATTAAGAACTTGAACAATTTGTAATTCATGAGTACACACTTGGTCGTTTTCTATTCACAGTGAGTGAAGGCATATTAATATAATAATAATATTATTATATATTCGTAGAGGACTGACAAAGACGTTGAAAGTCAACCCTCGACATAAAGCCGAGCAATAGGTGCCAAATGCCGAAAGTTGAGATGTTCCTTCCTTCCCTGGATCACTTTTGTTTGAAACTTCGACACGGATGTAAGCTTGCTTTGCTTGCTTGCATATTACTACTGAGTACTGAATATGAGTATTCCGAAAGTCTTGCGATGTCAGCTTAACTGAAACCCGGAAACCAAACATCACTCAAAGAAGTTTTCACTTTTCAGTGGGAGAACCAGGAGAGAGATCCCATTAATCTCCCCTAATCTAGTTTTAAGTACCCAAATTTCCTCAGTTGCTTTCTTAATTTTCTCAGACGTCGTATTGCTCACGTTGACTTACATTCCTACAACAGCTTGCAGACAGGAAAAGTTCCGGTTTCAGACTTAAATTCGTTTGACTTTCGGCAAAACGACACAGCTGCCTTTATTTTCTTATAGACTACTGGTATTTAACAAACACATCGGCTGAAGTCTGCATGAGAGACAGGCCACCATGACGAGAAGTCGAAAACATATTCGAGACATTATTAGTTCAAAATACATTTAAGAAAGCTGTCAGCAGAAGCTTAAGGAAAAAACTAAATAAATGGAAGTGAGAAATGCGTGTTGTTTCTAGGAACTAGCTGAACAAATAACAATGTAAATCCAGGTCCAGGCCATTGTAATCCCCTACCTAACTTGAATTGAAAAATCAATTTTCAGTGTTGACTCACTGAATTTGAACAACAAGTCTTTCTTTGTCTCGTACTTTCCTTTTCCAATGTGAAGTGCAAGACCAAACCCTTATTGGCTCGTCGAGTCGCTTCTACTTTTCGTTTTCCCTTTTGTTGGGGCTTCGGAATAATGAACATGGAACCTGAAAGAGTAAACTGATGACCAATTCTACCGTAAAAATTGTTTAAACAACAATATAAATATTAGCCCATTGGAGTAGTTAAAAATTTATCTAAGTACCTCAGAAGTCCTTGATACTTAAGCTAAAAATAGAGATCAGATAACCATGATAATTGTTTGAACCCTTCATCGAGTCACTTCTTACGACATTATAAGCAGAGCACATTAAACACCACATCTCATCTTTCCCAACCAATACTCGACCTCACCCCTCTAGCTCATCCCTTTTACCAGCCTGAGCAGTTTATGAAGAATTAATCAATGGCCATTTCTATACCTAAGATCGTATTGCTCTTCAATGGCTGTGAGCAGAAAACCTTCCTGCAGAGAAATCGTGTTCCAACTGTATTTGCAGGGCAAGCAAGAAAAGGAAGCATAAAAATAAAGCAATTAAATAATAGGGTCTCAATTAGAAACGAGTGCCAGTCTCTGCCTTCGGAAAATGGAACAGAGGAAGTAAAAGAAGATCTTCGAGAAATTAAGAGAGCAGAAGAAACTGAGATCAGATTAGCAGACACATGGCGAAAGATACACGGTGAGGATGATTGGTATGGTATGCTAGATCCATTTCATCCTCTCCTACGATCTGAGCTTACTCGCTACGGAGAAATGGCTCAAGCTTGTTATGATGCATTTGATTTTGATCAATTCTCCGTCTACTGTGGCAGTTGTAAGTATAGCCCTCACCAGTTTTTCCAGTCTCTTGGCTTAACACACCATGGATATGAAGTGACCAGCTACCTCTATGCCGCATGCAATATCGAATTCTCTAATTTCTTCAAAAGATCATTAAGTTCTGAGAGTTGGAGTCAAGAAGCAAATTGGATGGGTTTTGTTGCAGTGTCAAATGATGAAACTTCGGCATATCTAGGAAGAAGGGACATAACAATTGCCTGGCGGGGCACAGCAACAAAGCTGGAATGGATAGCTGACGTTATGTACTTTCTAAAGCCAATTAAAGTGCGCATGATCCCATGCCCTGATCCAAGAGTCCAAGTTGAGACTGGATTCCTTCACTTGTACACAGACAGAAGTGAAAACTGCCCATTTAGCAAGCAGTCAGCAAGAGAGCAAGTTCTAACCGAAATCAAGCGACTAACGCATCTGTACAAGGGAGAGAAATTGAGCATAACGATCACAGGACACAGTCTAGGGAGCGCACTAGCAATATTAAATGCTTATGATATAGCAGAGACAGGAGCAGATATCATGGATGACGGGCAGGCAGCCCATATATGTGTCTTCTCATTCTCAGGGCCACGAGTTGGGAATATCAGGTTTAAGGAGCGACTTGATGAGCTAGGAGTGAAGGTGCTAAGAGTAACGAATGTTCACGATCAGGTGCCTTCTGCACCTGGGGTCCTTTTTAATGAACGTGTACCAGCCACTCTACAACAGCTAGCAGAAAGGTTTCCATGGTGGTACACACATGTTGGAGTGGAACTTGCTTTGAATCACAAAGACTCCCCCTTCTTGAAAGAGACAAATGATCTGACATGCTTCCATAACATGGAAGCTCACCTACATTTAATTGCCGGGTGAGTATGTTCTTGTTCAAACCAGTTTATGGATTGCATGGCCAAAGATAAAATTTTGCTTTAACTGTGACATCTAAAAGAATGGTTCATTTATAAACCACTGCTGAGTCCAAGAGAATCCAACAAAAGTAATAAGGAGAAGTTTTATTCCCCATATCTGCATCCCAGACTTAATTAGTATTTGAAGGCAAAAATAGGAAAATGGTGTCTGCTTCTGTTTCTTTCTTTCCCTTGTCAATTTGCACCACCCAGTTGTGATTCACAATAGGTCATTACCATCAAACCCTGAATTTCTACATCATCATCCATTTTTGAATTTAAACTACGCTGATTCTTTGGCCTTTTATTTTAAATATGAAAAGGTACCATGGGAAGGGAAGAGAGTTCGTTCTTGTCAATGGAAGGGACATTGCACTAGTGAACAAGGCAGCTGACTTCTTGAAGGACCATTACCTAGTCCCTCCAAACTGGTTGCAAAGAGAAAACAAAGGACTTGTGAGGAACCACAAGGGTCATTGGATTCAGTTTGAACGTAAAGATCTAGAAGATCATTTAAAGAAATACACTCCTACTTCTGGACATTGGAAGTAGCTGGAGAAAGTGATACAGTGCGAGCTCTGAAGGCAGTAAAGTTTGTTGATTGAGCAATGACAGCTCTTGCCCTCTAGTAATTGAATGGAGACATTGGATGTTAGGCTGAAGAAACAATAACTCAAGTTGTCAGTGTGGATGTCTAAACTAGAAGGCAAGTTAGAGCATACTGAAATTGCTGAATAAAGCCCTTAGATTTCTCCCTTATAAGTTTTGTGCTAATGTCTATGAAATGTTTAACATTAATGTTACATCATTAACAACAAGATATACTGTCTTTTGAGTTTAATCATGAGACAGAGAAAAGAAACATGATTATGCTGCTCAGAAGACAGAAAAGACTAAACAAAACTACCTTCTTATTTACTTTAGTTGATTTTGAGGCAGAGAAAAGAAATCTTTAGCATTCTGTGCCACCTCTGCCTCAACTATTGCTTCCAACACAATGTCCGATCCTTTTGCAGTATCTGAGACCACAACCAACAGCCACTTATATCATATATTATATACTTAACATGCATCAACAAGAAGTCTTATAGATTATGTTTGAAATGATTGTGGATGCATATCAGATAACTCTAAAAAAGAGTAAATATCAGCGGGTGCACAAGTTGATAGTAAGAGTTTCATAGCTCCATTTTTACTTACACGTATTTCTACAAGAAGTATATGATACATGAGCCTGGCATTTCCATCCGAACATACATTCAAATACACACCCAAAAGCACAGTAGTTTTAACAATTTAGATGCTAGACTAAAATTTATCAAAGGGTTGTGATACTATAGCACACAGAATCAAAACTTCTTCAAAGGAGAGCACAACCCATAGATATAGCAAGACAATATCTAGAAACCTTCAAATGCAGGTGCAAACAAACATAATTGAAGCGAAACAGCATTTCATAAATGACTAATAAGAAATATTATGACCTTTCCGATCTGGAAGGAATCCAGCACTTTCAGCTGAAACTGGAAGAACAGTGACATCACCAAGTTCATAATTAACATTTTCTTCTTCTACACTGCGACTAGCTGAACCAGCTTTAACAGCTCCAGATTCAGCCAATCTCGCATATGCAGTTGCTCGGCTATGCAAATCAGTCGAAGCTGAAGATTTGAAATTATAATCCTGGGAGAAATTCATGTTAAGGAATCAAGATAATTCAAAGGAGACACCTTATATGAATAAGTACAAACAAATAAAACTAGAAGAAATGGCATCACATATCAGTAATTTTGATTAGATTCAAAAACCTTCTTCATAGCCTCAGCTGAATTCTTCTCTTCTTCATGTTTCTCATGAGGAAATATACCTGCTAAAAAACACACAGCAAAGAGAAGAGGATGGAGGAGGATATTCAGAAAAGTAAAGCAGAATAGCAATGCAATGCATTTTTAAACTTAGACTACTACCATTACTGTCAGAAGTAGGCTCTGGAGGACCATCCATGAGTCTTCGAGACATAGGACCAGGATTCATAAGAGATAAACTCCGTATTTCATATCGAATTGCATCTAATTGTGCCATTGTATCTTGAAGCTCTTTGTGAACCTATAAACGTCAGGCTATCATGAGTGGACCAGAAACCTCCATACATAAATTTTTCACTACCACTACCTCCACAGTTTAAGTACACTACACAGAGTTCATTTCCTATATAACATGCTATACGATCTATCTAGAAATGTTCAAGGACTTCCAACATTGGTGGCAGGAAGAAGAAGAAGAATGGCAATAAAAACATAAAATTTATTCAGTATAGTCGAGTATCTTTAACTTAGCAGAAAAACAAACACCTGGCGAGCTTGAGATTGTTGCATAACATTATCGAATTGGCCACGAGCTAATTGAACATACCCAATTGCTCGACCTGCTAACCTTCCAGCCGTTCTTGCAATTCTAGGGAGATCCTTTGTTCCTACAATGGATAAAACACTATTCTGTTTTTGGCTCAAAAACCAAAAAGCTTTCTTCTTGACAACAATGAAGGTATTTCTTCGAATCCCATAATCCCAACCCCACAAGCCTCAAAAAATCAAAGAAATGTATACGAGCAAGTATAAAAAGACAGAGAAGTTACCAACTAGAGCAGCAGTGGCTCCAATCAAGAGGAAGAGCTCTCCATAAGAAATACCGAACATGTCGAGACGCTCACTGATAGCAAATTTCGTTTCTTTTTCCTTCTTTGGCGCGCTTCTGTTAACGCTTTAACAGCTACAGAGCAAAAGAGGAGAGTTTCAGGGAGAATCAGGCAGGCGGTAGCCTAGTTACAGATGATCATGGCGGCCCGAAACTGATGCCATATACATGTACTAATAGTAGTACGAGCTTTGCAGGATTTGGGCTTCTGGGCTGGGTTTGAATACAAGTACAATCCATCATCAAAGTCATTAGCAAATCAATATCAATGGCTATGGATTTTGCCCGCCTCCAAAGGCTAAGCTAAGTCCTTGGACCAGGCCTTTCGGAGCGGGAGGCCATGGAGGACTAAAGGGGACATATTATAAGCATATGGATTCGGTTGCTTTGAAAGAGGATGTGGCGGTGCGGGATGGCAGGAGAAGCTTGGATAGCGGAGCGAGGGGTTTCCTTTGGGGCTTGGGCTTGGGCTTGGGATACAAAGGCTCCCCGAACTTGGAGTTGGTGGGGGTTCCTTCGACCGAGCGAGGAGGTTCATTTGTAGCCAAAATTTTTGAAAAAGTTATCTTTTTTTCTACCAAAACAAATGAAGTCAAATTCTAATTTTTTTGGTGAGAAGTCAAGTTCTAATATTTGCCCATCATCATTTATTTTTTTTTTTCATAAAATGGTAAATGGTAGGAAATTTTATAAAGCTGGTTCTTTCCCCATTAATGAAAATGCGTTTATTTATCTATTCTTTTATTAAAAAATAGTAGGAAATTTTAAAAATTTTTCTTTATTAGAAAATAAAATAAGGTATTGGGCAGGCACAGAGCTCGTCAACTTGCTTAAGTCCAAAGCCAAACCCCAAAAAAATGAATAGGACTAGAACTAGTAAAGTACATGATCGGCCAGTCACCAACGGTAACTTCCGATCAAATCCATTAAAATCCCGAAATCCAATCCTCCCAATCCCGGGTTTTTCACTTTCCTCCCCATTTTCCCTTACTTTCCTTTAACCAAGCAATCCCCTTCCCCTCCCCCACCAAGCTAAAAGGAACAGGAAAGTAAGGAACCTGAAAAACCCCGCAAAAGATTTCTCATATGGATTTCAACGAACTGGAAGCGATCGAAGGCCTGCGATGGTCGTGGCATTCATGGCCTACGACGAGACCCGACGCAGCCTCTTTAACAATCCCACTCGCCGTCATGTGCACGCCTTTAACGGTGTTCTCTGAGCTTCCAATCCTCCCTTACGATCCTCTCACTTGTTCCAGGTGCGGTGCAGTTTTGAACCCCTACGCGCGCGTAGATTATACTTCCCGAATCTGGTTTTGCCCTTTCTGTTTCTTCAAAAACCCTTTCCCTCGAACTTACTCCTCCCTCGGTGAATCCAACCTTCCCGCTGAGCTCTTCCCAAATTACAGCTCCGTTGAATATGCTAAAACGGTTAATTCCGTTAGTAATGCTATCGGGCCGTCGCTGTCGTCGTCCTCATTATCGTCGATGACTTCATCTAAACCGACCTCGTTGGCTGGAGAGGTGGGGGTTAAAGGGCCGGCTTTAGTGTTCGTGGTTGATGGGTGTTTGGAGGAAGAGGAGCTGAGAGCGGTTAAGAGTGAGTTGTTGCGTGTGGTGGAACAGTTGCCAGAGAGTGCATTGGTTGCGTTGCTGACGTTTGATGCAATGGTGAATATGTATGACCTTGGATTCTCGGAGTGTTCCAGGGTTGTCGTGTTTCATGGTGATCGGGAGCTTTCTTCGGACCAGGTAATGAAGTTTGGAAACTAGAAAAAGCTCAAGGTTTCATTTTTCCTTTTTTTTTGGATTATTGGCTTTGAATAGTTTTAATTGTAGTTAAACATGCACTGGGATCAAGTACCGTATATCAATCTCTGGTTGTTTTAAATGCAGTTACTATTGTTATGGTATAAGGCTGTTTTTTTAGGATGTAGAGTTGAAAGGTGGGACATTTTAGTTTAAAGTATTGATATTTCAAATCTGAATGCTAAATTTAAAGTTCCAGTATTTGTTGGTGACTGTATTTGGTTAGCAATGTGGAGAATAGTGTGGCAGCAGCTTTTGTTTTGGCCAGGGTTTCTTTCTATATAAAGTTTAAAATGGGACATTTTAGTTTAAAGTATTGATTATCGTTGTTAGGATACTAAATTGAAAGGCCAGTTTCGACCGTAAAAGTAGTTAGATTATTTTTAAGAGACGAGTTGACAGAATGAGTGAGCGTCCAAGCTGGTGCTGCCGGCTTTACCTGCTCAAGCCTTCTAATGCTCTAATTTGGTGGGGAATTTATAGTTTTTTTATGTGATATAACTGATTTTGTTCCATTTGATGTTCTCAGATACAAAAATTTCTCGGAATTGGTGGAAGAAAGCCACCACAACTTGGAAAGACTCCTGCTATCCAAAAGCAGAGTTTTTTGTTACCCATATCTGAATGTGAATTTAATATAACATCCGCAATTGAGGAGCTCCGTACTTCAAAGAAGGTGATGCCAGGCTATCGGCCTCAAAGGTCAACTGGAGCTGCAATATCAACTGCACTTGGACTTTTGGAAGGATGCTTGGTTAATACAGGGTCGAGGATCATGGTCTTCACGTCTGGACCTGCTACTCTGGGCCCTGGAATTGTTGTGGATTCAGATCTTGGTAATGCTATTAGAAATCATAGGGATCTCATAAATGGTCTGGCACCTTACTATCGAAAGTCTTGCAGCTTTTACAAAAGGTTATCACAGAGACTATGCAATTTGTCTGTTGTTCTCGATTTGTTTGCTTGTTCTTTGGATCAAGTTGGCGTAGCAGAGTTAAGAGTCCCTGTCGAGAGTTCAGGTGGATTCATGATTCTAGGGGAGTCTTTTGAATCAGATGAATTTAGAAAATGCATGCGGCATATATTTAGTCGTGATGAAGAGGGGAATTTGAAGATGTATTTTGATGCAACCATCGAGGTAGTTACCACTAAAGATGTAAAAATATGTGGAGCTCTTGGACCTTGTATTTCTCTTCAAAGAAAGAATAATTTAGTGAGTGAGAATGAGATTGGGGATGGCGGTACTTATATGTGGAAGTTGGGTACACTTACTAATAAAACCTGTATTGCTTTCTTCTTCCAAATAAATGATGAGCATAAACCTCAGGCTGGGTCTGCATTTATGATACAGTTCATAACCCGTTATAGACGTGGGAACATGGGAATCCGGAAAAGGGTGACAACTGCTGCAAGAAGATGGGTTGCAAAGCAGTCACCTGAAATTCCTGCAGGGTTTGATCAAGAAGCAGCGGCTTCGGTTATGGCCAGACTTGCCATCCACCGAGCAGAGACATGTAATGCTAGAGATGTTATCAGATGGCTGGATGATACACTTATTCGTTTTGCGGCCAAGTTTGGAGACTATGTACAGGAAGATCCTTCGTCTTTTCGTCTTTCATCAAACTTCTCCCTTTACCCCCAATTCATGTTCTACTTAAGAAGGTCACAATTTCTTGATGTCTTCAACAGTACCCCTGATGAAACTGCATTCTTCCGGCTGATGCTGAATCGCGAAGGAGTTATGGATTCTATTGTCATGATCCAACCCACACTTCTACAGTATTCATTTGATGGGCCTCCAGTTCCTGTCCTCTTGGATGTTCGCTCTATATCTCCGGATGTTATCTTACTCTTTGACTCTTACTTTTATGTGGTTATTCACTATGGATCCAAGATTGCTCAATGGAGAAAGCTTGGTTATGATAAAGACCCAAACCATGAGAATTTGAGAAAGTTGTTGGAAGCCCCCGAGATTGATGCAGGGCAATTGGTGGCAGAACGAGTTCCACCTCCAAAACTTGTTAAATGCAACCAGCATAGCAGTCAGGCAAGGTTTCTTCTTGCCAAATTAAATCCATCTGTTACTCAAGATTCTACTTACACGGATGGGTCGGATATCATATTCACAGATGATTTGAGCTTACAAGTTTTCATAGATCACTTACAGGCCCTAGCAGTGCAGGGCTAATTTAAGTGGAGTTGTATATACAGCATCTCTTCTTAAGGATGTCATACTACATAGAGAAATAGGCAAGATATCCTCTTGTGTTGTATATTGCTTCCAAGAGCAACGTTTATCTTCACAACAGTAGGTGGGTAGAGTCTTTTAACCTTCTTCTGTCCTTCAATTTTGAAACATAGATTGCTTTAGTGTGGTATTCCAAGAATAGTGAGTTAAAGCAATTATTATCGGTTTATGATCTCTTTTTTGGTTCCACAGGCGCATTTTTCTTTCTTCAATTTCTGTATTTCCTAAACTACTAAACTCTTGAAGTAACAAGGAAAAAAATATAGATCTTGTGTATACTTTTGAGTTTGGTGAGCTCAACATCATGAACCTTGTAAATCATTTGAATGCTGAGATAGTATGTTCTTTACACTATACAGAAATATGTTTGCTGCAGGCCTTCGTTGTTTGCCTTGCTAGAGCATCATAAGAAATATTCCTAAGAAATTCTTCAGATGATTGATATCTCCTACTTGTCGGCGCAAAATTGATAAATTGATAATTTGGATTTGGTCTCAGGAAAGGGAAAGGAGGGCATGGTGGACTGTAGATGCCCAATTTTGTTGCGTTTTCTATTTCTCTTTTGTTATTTCGTGTTTGACTAATAAGTACAAGCCTGCCTAGAAGGAAACCAATTGATAGTACGTTTACTTTTGAACTTAGATTTATGTACATCACCAATCACTCGAATCATACCCATTTCTTTTTTTTAAATACATATAAATTAAGATCAACTTCATAAAGTGGTTTCATATGGAATATAAATTCGCGTATTGACCTTTTAATTATTTTAGATTTAAAGTTAGGGGTTCATATATATATAGTACTATTTGATAAAATTTTGTTCAGGAGATTGCCAGCAAGCTATACATGCAAGTAATAAGGGAAGGTGACTTTTGGTGCCGATTCTTACCAGACTGGAGGTGTTCCTCTCCATTTTTCATTTCTTTTATCCCACAAAATCGTCGATATACAATAAATAAGTTGCAGACAAACCTGAAAATTGTGTAAAGAAATGAACTACGGATGATCTTATACATGGGAAAGTTGACAGATAAAACCCCCCCCAATTCATGCATTTTTTGTTTACGTTGTTAAATTCTCATGTACCTCTCTCCAACCAAGGACAGAAGAGAGCACTGTTCCATCTGAGCATTGTCAACGAACCCCAAGAAACCTAACTGAAATAATGTAATGCTTTGAATGCATAGTTCAATTTGAGAAAAGTTTCTTCTGGTTCCTTAGTTTCTTACCGAATTATAGGAGGCCGGTACTGGGGTAAAAGATGGCGCTTGTGGTGCCACTGGACCCAGAGGCGGTGGCGCCGGTGAAGAAGAAGACTCAGCCATCTCGTAGTTGGATCCTTTTGGAAAGCACGGGGAATACCGCCGTGCTGGACGTTGACAAGTATGCCATCATGAATCGAGTTAACATCCATGCACGTGATTTACGCATCCTCGATCCTCTCTTGTCCTATCCTTCCACCATTCTCGGGCGAGGAAAGGCCATTGTCTTGAATTTAGAGGTCCGCTAGCTTTCTCTTGTTCATCGTTTGGCTCATTTTGTTTTTTGGGGGCGTGTTTCTTATTCGTTCTGTGCCGTTTCTTTGGTGTTTTGCAGCATATCAAGGCAATAATTACTGCTGAGGAGGTTTGTGGGTTTTCCAATTCAATCGACTGTCGTTTGTATTTTTGATAGGGAGATGGAGCCAATGCTATAGGAATAAAAATCTCCTGCCCCCGTCTCAGTGCCCTATACACTACCAGTTTATCATGTGTCCCAATCATTTAACTCTTTTTATTTTTTGTTTGATTTTAACAAAATTAAAAAAAATCATTATTTTTTTTTGATTTAAACTAAAACCCTACCCAATAATATCATAAATATAGAAACTTACCCTCAAAATTAAAAAATTTAATTTGGGACTAAACTTTTGTTATAGATGAGCTTTTTTTTATCTCTAGAATAGTTATAGGAATTTTTATTTAAAGAATTCCTAAAATCAAACAAGAAATAATTAAAGTTAAATGAATAGGACATGTGATGCGTTTTAGTGACTGTGCTTCGTTAATTAGCTAATCAATTGTAGATTTTGAGAATTAATCTTTCTTTTCTTCTCAAAGAATAGAAATAGTAGCGAGGAAGAATAGTTTCGATTAGAAACTTTCTAAATTTAAGATTTTTATACAAACTGCTAATTTCGCAAGTAGTACGTAATTGTGACTTTCTTTTGTTTGAAACAGGTTTTGCTTCGAGATCCATCAGACGAATCTGTTCTCCCCGTTGTTGAAGAACTTCGGCGGCGGTTGCCCGCAGTCAATGCTATTCGCCAAGATCAAGGGGATGGGAACTGGGACTTCTCGCCCAGCCATATTGAAGCTGACCCTGGTGATGATGAAGAAGATGGTATGTATGCCATACTGATTGTGTAAATTAAGCAGCGAAGACCCCAGGGACAAAAAAATTTCCAAGCTTTCATTCTTAATATGACTACTAACGTCATAAAAGTTTTGTTTTGTTTCTGAAACTTGAATCAAGTTAATCTGCCTTGTAGTGCCTCCATTTGAATTTCGGGCGCTGGAAGTAGCTTTGGAAGCTGTCTGTAGTTTTCTTGCTGCACGCACGTTGGAACTAGAGAATGATGCTTATCCTGCGTTAGACGAGCTTACCACCCAGGTAATTAATTGGCAAATCATATATTTGGCCCTGAAATGCTTATAAAACATCATTATATATTAATTAATTGTTTGTGCTTATGTTGCAAGTTTATGTACAGAATTTTGGTATACAAGTCTAGGCATTCTATAATCTGGCTCAAACATTACTGCTTTCTCTTTTGTAATTTTTAGCTAAAATTAATTTCGTGAGTTGTACTATTAGACTTCATTTTAGTTCATATGGGCTTGGCAGGACTCAGGAGTGGCAGTGAGAGCCAGTGTCATAACAATAGAGGAAATAATTAAGCTGTTTCTCAAACTTGCATCAATGTTTGTGTTTGACAATATCCATGATTCTTTGTTCATCCTAACTTTCCCCTTTTGAGGGAAAATTCTATGTTTTGTTCAGAAAGATAGTAGACTCGTCTTTACTTTCAAGGATTTTTTTCTGCTTGATTATTAACTATTCCTAGGCTTCTTATCTCATTTCGTAAATTATCCTATATGCAGATTAGCAGTCGTAATTTGGACAGAGTTCGTAAACTCAAGAGTGCAATGACCAGGCTGACTGCTCGCGTACAAAAGGTAAAAGTAATTATGCAAACATATATGAAAGATTTGACACAACAACAAGTAGAAAGAATCCAATGGGTTTGAACAAAAATATTCTTAAATTTGAGTCATAGTTACACTCACCTTTTGTCGGAAAACAATACTTAATAAACAAAGATTACTAATCAGATGTAATACTACTTTCCCTGTCCCTTTATTATTGGCTTCATTCTGTAATTGCTGTCCTGGATGGAGGGCACCAGTTATATACGTAACTATCCACACATTCTTAAACTTTCTGTCGAAATTTTGGATTATGAAATGGGGGAATAATATCTTTCGGATAACAATCAGCTGCTTACTGAAGCAGCAAACAAACCTGAAGGCTCTACAGAGGTCCAGTTTTTATGTGATCATCACTTATTGTAGGTGAGGGATGAAATTGAACAACTACTAGATGATGATGGTGATATGGCTGACCTTTACTTGTCAAGAAAGTTGGATGGTACAGCTTCACCGGTGAGCGGATCAGGTGCTACCAATTTGTTTCTTGGGTCTCCTACCATAGGATCAAAGATCTCCAAAGCAAGTATAGCAAGTATAGCGGCAGATCATCATAGACATTATGAGAATGATGTTGAGGACCTTGAAATGTTACTAGAGGTTATAACCTTGTTCTACTAATCGCTATTTGAGTTCATTAATTTATATTTACCCAAAGGCTATAGTAGTTGTATGTGATAATCTATTTTGCAGGCTTACTTTATGGAAATCGATGGAACATGGAACAAATTAACCACGGTCAGTACTGTCTCCTCTTTCTTTGTCTGATAATTGTGACAGTGTTCTGGATCAGCAATTTTCCGCTAGATATACACAAAAGTTGGTTTCTGTGACTTAAAATCAGTTACAAGTTCTTGTGCAGAGTGTTGTGGATTGGAAAAGTAAAAGAACTTGTTTGGACCTAAGAGTTACTATCAACAAAAAAGTGGGTTAATACTAGGACTTTAGCAGATATAGGATCCCCCTATGATCTGTTTTTTATGCACAATTATCTCTTGTCCAGCTGAATTTTAGACTTGCTGGCAAATTATATATGTATGAATGTCTATGATCATAAATGAACTGTTTCATAATTTGGACTATTTTAGTTTATGACTGAAACATCAAACATTCACATTCTTAAATAAAAATCTCTAAGTTTATTAATTGCTGGAATTGGATTCATACAGCTGCGAGAATACATTGATGACACAGAAGATTACATTAACATTCAGGTATAGGCAGCATAAGCTAGAAAACTCGAAATGTCTGATCGTATCTATTCTGCCATGTGTGAACTTGTTCTTTTCTTTATTGCAGCTTGATAACCATCGAAACCAGCTGATCCAGGTTTGCATTTCTTTCTTCATATTAATAATTAAAATCATACTTCCCTTATCCTCATACTGAAAATTTGAGGAAAGAAGCATCTATGTGCTGGTTTTTTTGCAGCTTCACAAGGTTGCAGTAGTTGTATCCTTTTGATCCAATAACCTTTATCTGTTTGTCTGGTTTCTGCAGTTAGAGCTGTTTTTAAACGCAGGAACTCTTTGTCTGGCGATCTGGTCTTTGGTGTGCGGTGTCATGGGTGTGAACATCCCATATAATTGGAATCAGAACCATGGATACATGTTTAAATGGGTAGGCAGTACCGCAGGGTGTTCATTTATCAGTTAAACGCTTGTACAAGCTGAAGAAACCAGAATCTGTCGAGTAATGAATGTTGTCGTCTTATTTTGTCATTGATAGGCGGTCGTGGTGCCTGGAGCAAGTTGTCTGCTGCTGTTTGTACTAATTATGTCCTATGCTCGGCAGAGGGGTTTGGTTGGCTCTTGAGGTTATTGCGGACCGACATTCCGTATGACATGCGTGAAGCGCAGTTATTCTATCAAAAAGTTTCATTCCAGGAATGTTACAGGTAAAATCTTCTCAATTAATGTATGTATGTACTTTCGAGCAAAAGGCGGCTATGGCCCCCATGGCTTTTTACTAATTAGTGTATATGACTTTAAAAAAAATCAAATTTTAAGGAAAATATTTGTATAAATTTAATATATGGCTCCCTTTGAATTTTTATAATTTCTTACTTGATTGATTTAAATCTTAGCTCTTGACCTTTTACTTTCATATTTGTTCTCATCGATTTTTTATAATTTCTTACCTATATGATTTAAACTTAGGCCTTTGAACTTTTATATTTTACATTTATAATTTGCACCCCCCACCGCTCCCCGCTCCCCGCTCCCCGCTCCCCGCTCCCTCTTCCCACAAAGAAAGATTCTCGGCTCCGTCCCTACTTTCGAAAGATCAAATTTGTATCTTCACTCTTATTATTATTATTAGAATAAAAGCCGCTACCACCTCCTCATCATGACACATATCAAAATAGTAATTACATATATAAATCATTTATGGGTATATGTAATTTTTTCTTCTAATCCCGGTATATATCCTAATCAAAATATTAAAAAATTCCTCAAAAGTCAGATTAGAGAGAGGATTTTAAATAAAGCAAACAGCTCATGCTTATTTTATTTAAAGAGCATTGCAAGTTTGGAAAATTTAGAACTCATGGTGATCTTGCAAAATTTGTATTTTATTGGAAGAAAGTAAAGAAACAAAGTGGGACTTGTCTCTCTCTCTCTTTTTTTTTTTTTGGCCGGAATTTGTCTCATCTTTGGCATTAAGTAGATTCATACATCATTAACCACTCCAATCATGGTGCTATTTTATTAATTAATGTTAATACTATGTAGGCCCCACACTAATCTCATATATAGATTAAATAGACATAAATTCCACATTAAGAGTAATTGGAAAATACAATGACAAAAAGCATCAACTTGTCTGTAATTAATTTTTAACTTAATTTGCATGACAAAAACAAAAAAACAAATTAATTACTACCAAGACTACAGCGTTAATGCCCCCATTTTCTCATTATTTGCTCTTGTTTTCGTAAAGAAAATAGTACTAAAGACATCCCAAAATTAGTTAATAGGAAGATTTAATTTCAGTTACACTATCAGTATCAGATGGCGAATTGCAGTAAACTATTGCATAAATCTTCTGCAAAATCCGATTCTTCGAGTCAGAAAACAAAAGTCCCCTTCCATTGAAATTGTTTCGTCATTATCTCTTACTTATTAGTGAAAAAATTGTCAAGTAGTTTTTGTTATTAATTCCTTTTAAAGCCAATTCTTCCTAAAAGACTCTTTAGTTCTTTGAGCAAAGAACTTTGTAATCAGTAGTAGTTTTTAACTGCTTATCTGGAATGAAATAAAAACATTTCATCCAAAAAAGAAAACTTTCTTCCTAATTAAATTGTAATCCATAAATTTTTGATTTTGCATGATGCAAAAAAAAAAAAGATTTTGCTTTTGTTAGATACTCCCTCCTTTTCATAATATCTGTCACTTTAAGGTTTTATATAAGAATTAAGAATAGTGTTAAAAACTCTTAAAATCTAGACAAAATATTATGAAATGACAGTTTTATCCTTTTATTGAAATTATTTATTCTCACAAATACTCTCTCTTTGATAATTAATGCTTTGTAGAATTAATTTAGAGGGATAGGGATAAAATTGAAAAAAGAGTAGTTAATGCTTTCTAGAATTCTTAAAATAATAACAGATAAATTAGAATGAAAAAATTTATCAAAAGCGACAGTTATTATAAAAAAGAGGGAGTAATAAATAAGATAACTTCACCCACACACAAACTTAATGGTTTTTTTTTTTTTCGCAACACTAAAAGGTACTAAAAAGTAACTAAAATACTAAAAATAGTAGGAAAAATAAATTTTAATCAATCTTCTCACGTGAGGGATGAAAAAGCATCTCATGCATATATTAGTTTACGCGGTTAAATTAAATTAAATAACAACAAGTATTAATGAAAAGGAATAAATTCCCGAAATCAGGCTTCCGGTGCACATTTTCCAGTTCGATTTTTTTCGATCCAAAGCCCAAAAAAGTTAAATCCCAAAAAGCCTGTTATTCTCATAAATCATCAAAAGGAGAGAAAAAGCGAGAACTTATTTTAGTCATGTAGAGAATGGGGTTATTTTTGAAGTAGTTTGAGAAGAAGAAAAAGAGGAAAAAGAAACGCTTTCTTCTTTTTTTTTTTTTCCTTTTTTTTCTGTGGGTAGAGTTTTGAAGGGAATAAATTTCCCTTTTTGTGTGTGTTTGTGTGGGGTTGGTTCGGGGGATGTGAAAGTAAATGATAAGAGATGGCGCACGTGGTGCCGGCGGACCCACAGGCGGTGGTGACGGTGAAGAAGAAGGCGCAGTCATCTCGGAGTTGGGTCCTTTTGGACAGCACGGGGGAAACCACCCTGCTCGACGTCGACAAGTATGCAATCATGCATCGAGTTAACATCCATGCCCGTGATTTACGCATCCTCGATCCTCTCTTATCTTACCCTTCCACCATTCTTGGTCGTGACGGAGCTATTGTCTTAAATTTGGAGGTCCCGAAATTGATAAAGCTTTTCTTTGTTTTTCTTTTTCTTCTTCCTAAATTTCTGATTCATCTTTTAGCTCATTTGGTTTTTTATTGGTTTTTTTCTATTTTGCAGCATATCAAGGCAATTATTACTTCTGAAGAGGTCAGTGAGTTTATTAGCTTCTGCGAATTCAATTGAATCATAAAAAAAATAAAATAAGAAAAGACGTTAATTTTGGAGTTGGTGATAATAATTGGGATATAGGAGATGAAGGCATGGAGCTGTGGTGCTCTGTAGTGAGTACTTATTTGAGTGATAGGTTTTTACAAATTATTTTTGTTTCTTTTTAGATAATTTTAGATTTGGATTTTGTCTCCTTTTATTCTTGGAATAGTATAGACTACTGTCTGCTATAGTACTTTGGCATTCAGTTCCTTTCCTTGGTTTATAATGAAGCTGAAATGGTTTAGAAATAAACAGAAGTGATTCAGCCTTTTCTTGGGTGGAAACTTGAAATGATTTACTGGGGTTTAAGTAGTAATCTAGGAGGGAATTATAAGTTGAAGAAGACATATTCTTCTAATATTGCTTATGAGTTCCATACATGGAATGGAAAGAACTTCAGTTATTATGGTTCTTGTAGCAAGAATTGAGTTCTTAAGTATGGAGTATCATGTCTTTCGTATCGTACAATCTACTCATCCGGTCAATGTGTGCAGCTTTTGGTCTTAATGGAATGAGTTTGCTATTTAGTTCAGCTCAATAAGATGAATGATAATGTTATAATGTAAAGGAATTTAAGAATGGTTTCAATTAAGATCTTGTGTGGGCTGCTTTTGCAGACAGTAATTTGTATTGTATTTGAAATAGGTATTGCTTCGGGATCCATCAGATGAATATGTTGTCCCTGTTGTTCAAGAACTTCGGAGACGTTTACCTCCAGTGAATGCCATTCACCATGGTCAGGAGTACACAGGTGGCCAAAACGATGTTGAAGCCGGTGATGAAGATGGTATGTGTCGTATTGATGTAGTAAATCAAGCATCGAAGTTGATAACAGTCAGAACTTATTTGGCAGTCTTAGCAATATCATCCTTAATATAACCTCATAATGTGTTTGATTTTACATATTTGACATGTGAATCATCTGGACCATGCTATGTAGAGTCTCCATTTGAATTCCGGGCACTGGAGGTAGCTTTGGAATCCATCTGTAGTTTTCTAGCTGCACGGACACTAGAACTAGAGACTGCGGCTTATCCTGCTTTAGATGAGCTTACCTCCCAGGTAATCGTAATTTCACATTTTTTACTCTTTTATGATGTTGAAAACCTTTTCTTCTGCAGTCTACCTTTCTTTCTTCTAGGCTTGTTCATCTGTATTACCTTTTGCAAACTGTACTTTATGCAGATTAGTAGTCGAAATTTGGACAGAGTTCGTAAATTGAAGAGTGCAATGACCAGGTTGACTGCTCGGGTACAGAAGGTGATAATATATACTTATATGTTAATACGTATATGTGAACCTATTGTCGTCATATATGCTTTTATCTCTGTGGTATAATCATTGATCCCTTTCCTGTTAAGCAACTATTTTCTCGGAAATGAGAATTATTTAGAACAATATGTACATTCTTAATGTTTTCTGATTTTGAAAGGCTGATGTGAAATGGATGAAGTAACATGTCTTTCATATGGGATGTATGAGTTTAGGTGTGATCAACCTATCTAGCTGTTTACTGACCCGGAAAACCAGAGTGGTCTATATTGTTTCTAAATCCTTATGGCTTGTTGAAGCTGTTTGCTGACCCAGAAAACCAGAATGGTCTATATTGTTTCTATATCGATATGGCTTGTTGAAAGTGATTGATTTATCTGAAAAAGTTATTGGGTCAGAGAAACTATTACATGTAAAAAATGGACAATGTGAGCTAAACTTAAATTTTCCTTTTTAGAATTCACTATGTTCACCAATCTCATCTTCCTGAAAGTCTTTAGCTGTATCATCCCTGTAATTTTTGCTTGCATATTTCAGAGAATGACTTAGCTGGTTTTTAATGGGAGGCAACATGTGTGACACCTGTTTTTAACATTTCCACAAGAATAGCTAGAAGTAACATTGCGATCATAACTTTCTGTAGGTGAGAGATGAACTTGAACAACTACTGGATGATGATGATGATATGGCCGACCTATATTTGTCAAGAAAATTGGCTGGGCTTTCACCTGTTAGTGGATCAGGTGCAGCCAATTGGTATACTGCCTCTCCCACCATAGGGTCAAAGATTTCTAGGGCAAGTAGAGCAAGTATAGCAACAGTTCGTGGAGATGAGAATGATGTCGAGGAACTTGAAATGTTACTGGAGGTTAGAATAATGAAATTCTCCTCATCTTTAATGATTTAGCTACCCAAAAGGCTAAGTTGGTAATAATGTGTTTTGCAGGCTTACTTTATGCAAATTGATGGAACATTAAACAAGTTAACCACGGTACTCTCCCCCTCTTCCCTTACATTTAAGTGATATAGTTGCTTCACTTTACATACCTTTTTCTTCTTATATTTTGAGATAGCTGTGCCTTTTGCATTTGCATAGCCAGGGATTAGTTTGGACTTTTTCTATTTATGAATGGAAAGCTAATATTCGAATTCTGAAATGACATTTCTAACTTTGTTGCTTTAATTTTGAAACTATGCAGCTCCGGGAATATATTGATGATACTGAGGATTACATCAATATTCAGGTAGTCATCATAAGCTTGAAAACTCTACGTTACCGTTGAATCTGTTGTGCCGTTTGTGTGTGTGTCTATTTTGTTTTCGTTTTTTTGGCTGAGTGGAGCTTCTGTGTCCTTTTTGGCAGCTTGACAACCATCGAAATCAGCTAATTCAGGTGCTTTATTCTTTCTATTATATAACTTAGACTGAAATTAATTGCTTATTTTCCATATTATAAAATTGAATAAAGATAACATGTATGCTGGCTTGCTTTGCTTTTTGACATTGTAGCACTAAACATTTGTTTACCTTTTCTCATTTGTGCAGTTAGAGCTCTTTCTAAGTTCGGGAACTGTCTGTATATCCATCTATTCTTTGGTGGCCGCAATATTTGGGATGAACATTCCATATACTTGGAATGATAACCATGGATACATGTTTAAATGGGTAAGCTAAGTATTTCATCTGCTAATCTAGAACTCTTTGTTAGACTGACTCCATGCTCTGGTGATTGAATGTTCTTGTGTGCGTCATTGACAGGTGGTCATAGTCCCCGGTATATTTTCTGCAATTTTGTTCGTCCTGATTATGTCATATGCTAAGTTCAAGGGTTTGGTCGGATCTTGAGGTACCGAACATTCCAGGATGTGCTTGAAAGAAATTTAGCTTGCTGGAGATTCTCTGCCAAATGCAAGTCGACATGTTCAACTCCGCGAAGTTTCCATGGTTTATTTATATAAGGGTTCCCCATATTAACTGGAAGGGCAATGCTCTCTCTCTGCGCGAACCTCAAATTTCAGCATTGAAAGACAATCAAGGAGTCTTATATCAGTTGCAATAAACTGATTAAATGATTACAGATCATTTATATCTGTAAAAACAGTCTGCAAAAGGGTTATGTATTTCCCATCCTGATACAACATGAAGATTGTTGAATACAAAAAGTGACAAATTATATACACCTTTAGTAAGTTATGAAGTATATTATCAATTTTACCAGTGACGTGGTTCCAATTCTCTCTTCCCTTTTCTTCATTTCTTAATCTCAACGTTTTGATGATCTGAATCGAACCCATAACTCAAACTCAAAAGGGGTGCAGTGAAGGCCTCGGCCGCAAACACTTGCTGGACTGTGTAGTTCTCGAAGTGAACCCCATTCATTCCAAATTCTTCATCCCATTAGAGTTTCGAGTTTTTTAATATTCGGCCTTCTTGTGGTTGGATTGGACCACTTGACTTAAGTCCACCTTCTTGAAATTGAACTCAAATACAATATGGTGAAATTGATTGGTAATTAACAAACTTAAGTATGAGGCGGAGTTGCATAACTGTACTTATATTACCAGAGAAATGCAATGATTTCTATTAAATTACTACTACTTTAAATCATCAATTATATGCGTTTTGTAATTGGCGTCCATAAAATTCATTAATTAATTTTAACACGTGCTATATATATATATATATATATATATATATATATATAGCGAAATCATGTAAAAGGGAAAGAGAGACAACGAAATGAAGGAGAGGATTTATATACGTATATCAGACGAGATCAACGAGACGACATGAGTAGAATCGTTTAAATTCAGATGCAGAATTAGGTATTCTCTTTATTTAAATTCCTCTTTACTCTTTTTTTTTATCAAATATATTTTCTTTTTGATTGAAATCCCCTTTCATTTCTTTCTTGGTGGATGGTGTTCGCAAGTTTCATTCATTAACTTGAATGATTTAGAACTTCATACTTTTACTACCCATTCCATTTAATTCATGACCCAAAATGATGCATTAGGTTTTCCATGTCTCCAATATCTTCCACTTTTCCGATTTTCTTTCTTTATGGAAAAAGATTGAGGTAAATAGGTTATTCTGTTCAACCATTAGATTAGGGCGTAAATTATACTTTTCGTATATATTTTGTCAGATTTTACATTATAGATAGTATCATCGAATACTCGAATATAAAAAAAAAAAATTTCATCCCAATTCATATTTATTAAAACACTACTCATTTCTTGCGATCTTAAGGTGTGAATGTTCCATGAATCACAGTCATTCCATCTATTCTCAATCAATCTGCTTCACTAGGAGGGGTGTCAGACTTGAACCCAACATCACTTAACAGCCGTCTGATATAAATAACGTAATCAACGGTCCCAATAGATCTTGTGGGTCCCAACTATGTTCCTTAGCCTTTTCGAGAAAAAAAAAAAAGAAAAAAAATGTTATATCATATATGAGCATAAATATTCGGTTTTGCTTTTGGATTTGGGGCATTACAGCGTATCTTTGACAAATTGACTTCCCAAATTTGCCACCCAATCGATGACTCCCACGTTATCTCCGCGTAGTTTGCTGCGCCTCGGCTGTGCGTTTCAAAACGTTGTGCGCCGCAATACCTGCAGCTGCAACGAAAGATGCATGGCTCAACTCTAAATAACACGAGAAAGGTACACAAAATTGATCCTCCTTAGAAAATAACAAATTATCCCCCTTTTTTTAAAAAATAAATACATTTTAATTATATATATAATAATCTAGGGTAGGGCGGAGCATAAGATGATAATCTTAAAACGCACTTTATTAGCGGCGGTCATCCAATATTTATATACAAGTTATATACTCTATTTATATCTGAATTTTCTATATATATACATGTTCATCATGGAGTCGATGTTTGGTTCGTAAACATTGAAAAAGCCTCGAACAGATCACCGATATCAACATAGCCCATTGATTGTCCAAATTGAACAAGTCCAACGTCGTATACTCCAGAAAAATCCCAAACGTTTTCTCTTGTTTGGAGTTTTTCTTGCCAACCAAACAAACAAACAAACACTCCCAAGACGCAGTAAAAGTCTATTTTGAATCATCATTCACTAATAGATAAACCCTTCTTGCTTTTGTCGTGGAAAATAAGGGAAAGCCTAGTGATTCGTTGCGTTTTCGTGGCATGCACGGAGTGGAGTACGTAAATTAATGATAAGCGTCTAGGTTTATCGAAGAAGTCAGAAGCAAGTTTTGCCTTTTCTTTGTGTTAATAATGGTGTTTCTTTTTTAGTGTTAGTAGTGTCGCGTGCCATTAAGATTTGAAGAAGAAAAGAAGATGATGATGAGGGAAACGGGCTTGGAGGTTTCGGAGGTTGATAGAGAGAAGCTGGTGGCATGCATGACATGTCCCCTTTGCGATAAGCTCTTCAAAGAGGCCACCACCATATCTGAATGTCTTCATACTTGTGAGTTGATTCTTCTCTCATTATTCTCCTTCTGCTGTAATATATTAAACCCATTGAAGATTGGAATGCCAAACTTTTGTTTTTTGATCTTATTTGTTGTTTGAAGTTGATTGTCTTGTGGTTTTTGGTAGGTATTGGTTGTTTTATTAGCAGGGTATCTCTACGTTTTTATAATGTAATTAGGTCTCAATCCTTTCTTCTGAATTTTAATATTCAATGTTTTGGAGCCTCTAGGTTGTTAAGGGGGAAAGTATTCAAATGTCATTGATATTAATATACTACTCGGAGACTAATTAAATCGGAGGATAGCTTTTGAACATTTTGTTGTATGGTTTAGGAAGGATTACTAGTTTCCGACCATTATCATGAAGAGTAGCTAGGTATAGTGAATTATTCGTTTTAATGGCTTGTCTGTTACAAAAGTGTCTCCGAGTCAGAGCAACCCTCTGGTTCGTGCTCTGCTTTTGTCTTGTAAGTTTGGGAAATTGGAAAAATTGCTTGCCCTGCTTGTTTGTTGGATATGCACTAGCAGGAAATTCTTGGCTGTCTTTGACTTTCCAAGTATAATTTCAAATTTAAACATAATCTGATCGAAGATTGGGGTTCTTGATGCTTGTTGTAACCGATCAGGACACCTATTTTGGAGTTTACCAAGAGCTTCAGGATGGCTGCTTTGTTTGCATTATGGTGAACTTAACTACTCTGCGGGGCCGTGGGCTGCAGCTAGGCCTGGAAACTACTGTCCCGTAGAGAGAGTTCAGTTTGTCAAATTTATAGGAATTGTTGTGCATGTTATGTTACATTAATTAAGGTTAACCAATTTGTATTTCCAAATTGGCATAAGCTCCTTTATTGAGGTTAACCAAATCTGTGTTTAAGCTTGAGGTCTTTAAAAATGCCCCGCTTGAGTGGTGTTATGAATATGAGCTGAGCTTTTGGCAATAGTGTGCTACATTTAAGTTTCATGTAGATTATGACCTTGGTGAATTGCTTACTACAGATTACTAATAGACCAATAATGTTTGTTTTATGTTTCTGAAACTTCAAAAACAGTTTGCAGGAAGTGCATATATGAGAAAATAACACAACAGGAGCTAAACAGCTGTCCAGTTTGCAACACTGATCTAGGTTGTGCTCCATTGGAGAAACTCAGGTATCTGATAATCATTTTATGGCATTAACTGTGCCATCATCGAAATACTGATAACAATGAAGCAGCCTATCCGCTCCTTGGCAGGGGAAACTTCTTTATTCTGTCTGAATTTCTTATCAGCCATGCTATTGTAGGCTGCAGGAAACATGGAAAGTAAGTTAGTGAATATTACATCTTTAGTGCTTCACATTTCTGCAGGGCAGATAACAATTGGCAAGATATAAGGATCAAAATTTTTCCTTCCAAAAGAAAGAAGTCGAAGGAACCTGAAGGTGTATCCCTGGTCCCATCACCAGCTAGAAAAAGGGAGAGATCTGTGTCTTCGCTGGTGGTCAATACACCTAGAGTATCCGCGAAGTCTTGTTTGACAGGGAGAAGATCAAAGCTTACGACTGAAAAGACTAATAAAAGTCAAGATTCTCCTTCCCTCCATGAGGAAAAAGGTCCAAAGCCCGAAGATCACCCACTGAACCTAATCTCACCTGAGAACTATAGCAAGGTTGCCCAAAATAATAGGCCGGTAATAAATCGGTTGCTTCAGTTGGCTTATGTTTGTTTCCCAGCTTACGTTTTTGTTCTTTTTGAAATTTATCATTGTTAATTACTACTACTATGATCTAGCAGAATTTTTCTGCTGGGGAGTCATCTAAGCAATATGTGCTTAATAGAAGCACCAAAAGCGTTGATGAAGCATCAGAAGGAAAAACTGATTTGTGGAAATCCTTAAATTGTCTGGTAGAAGCTGCAAGTAAGACAAAGCCTAACAGGGTCAACTCACAGGTGATCATTGCCACACCAGCACCCTATGCCAATGACAAGGAAGTGAATCTCCCCACTATCAAGGAATGTGGAAATGGATCAAATATTCCCAGCAAAGAAAATGACTCAAAGCCAGAACCTTCAACTTCAGTAAGAACAAGGAGAACTCGAGCTAGCCTACGAAGGAAAGAATCCCCCCCTGAGAGGTTATATATTCCACCACAAGCTGTGGTTGATTCAAGCAATAAAAGTGATGGGAGATTCAGTCCAGTATGGTTCTCGTTAGTTGCTTCTCAGGGACAGTAAGACTACGATTTCTAATTTTTGAAGTTTTTGAGCAACAAATCTTGATTAGTTTTAAGTTGAATTTAGTTATTCTACTTCTATGTTGAGTTTCTGATTATTATTCATGGGTTTTCAGGGAAGGAGATGCGCCTCTGCCTCAGATATCTTCATGCTACATAAGGGTTAAGTGAGTTTCATTAGCCTTCTTCTACCTGCTGTGTGCTTGAACTTGAATGCTGCTTTGCATGTCAATTAGTTTACTTGTCTTGTCCCTAAAAATGACTTATGATTAACTACCATCTTGTTCCTCCACCATGGTTTTAGTTAGTTCTGTAGCAATACCATGTTTAAGGGCCCTAGGGAAGTGACAAGTAAAATATGCAGTCATTCCATCTATTGTCAGAGTAGTAAAGGAAACAGAAGAGTTGGACAAATATTTACGCCAAAACTTCCTTCTGCATCGATGACGAAGCCTAGGTTAATGTCTAGAACCTAGAATTTTAAACTCTTAGGATTTTCCTTTGACCATTAACGAAAGCTTAGATTTTCCTGGCCATTAGCTAAGGCTTAGAATTGATCATCCGGAAAGCAACCTTCTTTTCAATATTCGAGTGCCTCTCATCACGTGTTCACAAGGGGAAAGGTTCCACCAGCTGGCATTCAATCAGTAGGTATCATAAACATGGAAAGCTTTATTTGTCCTAAGAAAAAACATGGAAGGCTGGAAAGAAGAGTTCAATGACTCAAATCAAATCACCTTGATAAATAGGCAGAAGTTTCAAACAGTCACCTTTTCTAGCGTTTGGTCATAGTTACCAGTTGAAGTTTCTGATTGCATCATTGAATCTGATTTGATAACAAAATATTACTTAGGTTCAGTACTGTCCTTTAGTTGTTCAACTCGCTTATTAGGCATTTTAAAAGCCATTGTACTGTGAACTTTTATTGAGATATATTATTAGTATTCAGATGATTCATATGGATTCTCTGTTAAAACTTACAGGGATGGCAGTTTACCGGTTTCATCAATCAAGAAGTATCTCGTAAGAAAACTAGGCCTTGCCAGTGAGACTGAGGTACACTTAACTCTTCCCAGCTTTTTGTTTCCAATATGTTACCCATTACTTTTTCTTCATACGTGTTGCGACCTGGAAGCTCTTTAGGTGGAGATCTCCTTGCGAGGACAGCCAGTGCTTTCCACACTGCAGCTGCACAGCCTAGTGGACTGGTGGGTGCAGACAACTCCTGCATCAGAAAGAATTCAAGCTGTTGTCGGCAGCTCGGCTAAAGATTTTGTGATGGTGCTGTCGTACAGTCGAAAAGCTCAGCCCAAATAGTCCATATATGTTCCAATAACCCTTTATGGCTTCTCACTTAAAGCCATCTCAGACCAGGCAGCAGGGAAAAGCAAGATTTTCCCCGTCATCATTTACTAGGCATTTCATTCGGATTAAGTCTTGAACCCCGACGTTTGGTTTTGTCCAGCTTGTTTTCCTTGTTTTTGCCGACTTCCTTGCAAGAGGTCGAGATTTTAAGCAAAGAAATTCTAGCTTTGAACCAAGAAGAAAGGCATTAGAAAATAAATGGAAAACATTGTACTATTAAACATCGATTTGTCCTTTCATAACTTATGATTATTTCTGTCAAAGAAAGGCCGGCGACATGCAGAGAGAGATGGAGAGAGGGAATAAACTGCCTGACTCAATGTAAAAGACACAGTAATGAACCATTTAAAACTGGCTAAACCTTTTTTGGGTGGCTAGCCCTTGGGGAGGAAATCTAATGGCATTTTACAACGGAATACAAACGTAAATTTAACGGCCGTGGAAGGTACACATAATCCCGAACTCCACTCCGCTCCAGCTTTCTACACCTCGCAGGCATACTAGTTGTTCGGGAAAGAGATTGAATGGATGCCTGTAGACGCACGAACATAAAATCGAAGACGGGAAGGTGCTCTTAGAATGGTCGTCTCTTTCTAAGTGCAGTTCTTAGTGTCCTTAATAGCTAATGCCCTTCTCATTATAAGCAAAGCCCGCAATGAAAGCTGGGTGGCTTTCGCTGCAATCAGCTTCTAAATCCCTCTTCAGAGGGCAAGCAGAAGCAGCTAAAACACCAATCCTTATAACCTCAAGCTCATGATGCAGTGCATGGAATTCCTGCAAAAGCTTTGCAAGCCTTTCTGAATTATATTTCAAACAATCCCCTAAGCACAATCATTTACCAACCCACAATGAAATATAGTTAAGAAAATGCCATAAGTAATTTGAGTGAAACTTTCACAGCAAACTAGTTAACTACACATTCTTGGTGAATCTCCAGGCTTAATTTCCAAATCTTGAAAGATTCTAACTTTAATAGCTGAAATCAGTATCACCGTGTTTCAGGTTCTATCTTCAGAGACAAAGCTCAAACTAGACCTTTGTAAGCTTAATAACACTCGTTCTATTACCCTATTACTACCATTACAGGATTTGCTAGTGACTTCGATTTGCATACAAAGAAGCATTTTTTCCCCCCAAGACTGAGGATTTTCAGAATAATCCCTTCCAAATTCGACCAAAATTATTCAAATTAAGAACAAGACGATTTAATAATATTGAAAACATGTAAGAATTCATAGGGAAAAGAAAAAGACAGCAATTTCAACCGCATTTTTCGTTGCCAATAATGAGATTACATTAAACAATTTTGCAAATTTACAATGTTCAAATCCTGAAATTTAACTAAAAGAAAATTCAAAACCTAAAAATCAAATACCACTGTAATCGCCTCTAGGGCTTTCGAGCTCCTCATCCCCACCGGCGAGCACGTGTCCATACGGCGACTCCAAATCATCCATCACCAGGTCGTCCGTACTCCTCAAGGTCGCATGTAAGACGACGAAACAACCCCAGATCACAACCGCCAGCAGGACATTGAGCCAAACACCGGTTAGAACCAATCCGGCCACCGTCAAGAGGAAGAGCGCGGCGATGACAAGACGGTCGTCAATCGTCAAGCCAAAGATCACGACGGGCTCTTCCCGGTCGCGGGCAAAGTAGAGAAAGAACCAAGCGAGGAAGATGACGAGGAAAGTGAGGATAGATAGAGGGTGGTAGATTACGGATATTAAGAGGATTAAGAGGAGGATGATGGTGTAATTAAGGCGATAGTGGGTGAGGTTTTGGGCAATACGAGTGGTGGCGTCGGAGAAGGAGGATGGGAGGTCAACGGCGGTGATGTCGAGGAAATCTCGCCACGGGCGGCGGATTGCGGTGAGGGATTGAGCAGTTTCCTTTAAGCTGGATATCAAAGTCGACATTGTGTAGTCAAAGGGGGAGGAGTTTTCTTCATAAGAGATTTAAAAGATGCTTCGTTTGATGAGAAGCAGGTCTTTTTAATATATTGGGCCACTTTAATTTGTGATATGGACATGGATAGATCATAGATTAGTAGGCCATGAGCCCAACAAGCCTTTATTTCCTTTACAATTGGGAGGGGGAAGAGCCCTCATTTAATTTGTAGTAATTTTATTCCTCGTGAGAGGAATGTGTCGGCGGATTGGCTCGCCAAATAGGGTTGTAAATAGTCAAGGGGTCTCATCATTCTTCGTCAACCTCCCAGGGGCCTTGGTTATGTTCTCTGGCTGATGCCACGGGGGTTCGCCACCCTCGGTTGATGTTGTTGTAATTGGGCCTTGGCCAGGTTTTATAACCCAAAAAAAAAAATTTTGTAGTAATTTTTAGATATTTCCATGGGATGATTCTAAAGAAAGCTGGTCTGAAAGACTCTGAAAATCCTAAAACACATTATTATTTGTCTCACACTCACAGCATTGAAATCTGGCTCAGCATTACAGCAATGCCAAAAAATTATTTAATTCTATGGGAAGCCTTTATAAGTTCAAGCAAAAGACTAAATTTAATTAATTAATGCTCTTATAATAATAACAAAAAAATAATAATACGCTCTAATCAAGTAACATAAACTAATACGTTCTAATAATAACCAAAAACAAGGGTTACCAATCTAATAAACTAATACGCTCCAATAATAACCAAAACTACTATACCTAAGGCTAAGGGCTCTCTCATAAGGTATTTAGAAGAAGGAAAAAAAAAAAAAAAAGAAACTCTCTCATAAGGTTTTTACTACATTTTCACCTTTTTAGACAAGATCATACAGAAATGTATTTTTATATACTTTTATTTCTATCCTTAAAGAATTAATTTTAATACATCCACATGTCATTATTTAAGATTTTTTCCTCTATTTTTTATTTTTAATATTTTGAAAAACAATTATATCAAATTCATTTAATATTCTACTATAATTTTGTTCTTTCTTCATTTATTATTATTTTTTCAATCTTTCATACCTTTTTAGTTATCTTTTTTGTTTCATTTATTTATTTTTTTCATTCTTTTATGTCTTTCTTTTTTTTATTACATCATTTTTATACCTTTAAATTCAAATGAATCATTTCAGATCATCCACGTTATTCTATATTTTAAATATGTTCTAAAATTTACATATTTATGAACATAAAAAGGTTAATAATATGAATATTTTTCCCCTTTAATTTCATGTTATATCATGTTATGTTTAGAGTCCTATTGATAATTTTTAGTTTTCTTTTTAACTTTTCTGATTGCACTATGAACGTATAAAACATCATCAATATTTAAATAAATGTATTGGTTTAAGTAAATCTAGCATAATAACGTTGATCAATATTACATATTTGCTAATATATGTTATACATCACATCTTATTAACAAAGTAATAAAAGAATTAATTTGTAAAGAAAAAACACAAACAAAATAAAATGCTTCGCATATGTTATTGCATCTCATCGATATTTACTAGTATTTTACTTTATTAGATTTGGACATATATCATATGTGTTATATTTATTGGTTTATTTCACACTCTTATTAGTTGCCGGTTTTTAATTGGTTGTCATTTCCAACAACAATATTATATATGCAATATACATTTACAATTTTACTTAGAAATTCAATATCATTTTACTAGCAGCGTTAGCGGGGGCATTATTCCTGGTTTATATTTATATTTAACCCTAAACTTAAGCACCAAGTAATTAAATAACCAATTATGAAATTACCCACAATAAAATCCTAATTATAATTTGAGTCCTAAACTTAACCCCCAAGTAATTAAATAGTATATTTAATTACCAAATAAACCTTCAATAAATCCTAATCCTAATTATAATTTTGCATTTTTTATTAGATTTTCTTTGATTTCATGCATTTGTTTTTTTCCTATACATTTATATTGTCGATATACATATTATTATTACTAGTATTTATTTTATAAAACGTTTGATATAAAAAATTTGTAATTTTTGGGTTGAATAAGATTTTATGTATCTATATGTTTTTATGTTTATAATTAATTGTGGATTTTGAACAAATTACCACTCCAAAAGCAAATGTCCATAACTAATGTATTTTTTTTAAATTGCACAATAAATTGGTGGATAAATGTAGAATTGCAGTCGATGAGGAGGGAAGTCCCATGATTGAATGCAAGTGCACGTGCGGAAGAATAATAAGCTAGAAGATAGCCGTCTTAGATTCGATTTTTGAACTTGCTAGGTCGCAACTAGACCCCAACTTGATCACTGTGTCACGGGTTCACGCTTTAGGATCTCACATCGTGCGGCTTTAGGTAAGCTCTCACGGCTTGTATGCGTAAGTCAGCCTTACTCTTCCCTCGCTAGAGTGTGAAACTCTAAGCTAAGGTTAGTTGTGAAACAAGTGAAGCACAAAGGAAAGCCAAGTAATCTTATGAATTTAGAAAGAATGCTAAACGTGCTCTTTATGCAATGACTCTTTCATTATTATAAACTTCCATTGTTACAATCCATTACAACACATGTTATAAATGATGGGAGGTGACCCCTTTATATAGGCATTCTACCTCCTTAATATGTGGTTCATATTGTGCCACATGTCACTACACTATGATGACAAGTGTCAATGCCGCATCATGCCAAGTGGCAAAACAACCCTAGTCATATGCACCTACACTTATCCTTATCTAGATTCATCCTAATCTATCTAGATAAGGCTTATCTACTCTATCTAGATACTGCCTATTCATGATCATCTAGATATTTTAACACAATCCCACAAGTTGTTATACAATTTGCCAACTTGGCCAACTTGCACCACTTGTCTCACTTGTACAACTTGCCCAAGTTGTACATAGCTCCATAACCTTCCACAAGGTTCCAAGGTGTCCTAGAACCATCTAACCACCTCTCTAGCCAAACTGTCTATATTTGGTTCGTGTGCCCGTCACTGGCCAGGATGTGCCCATCCCCTACGCGCGACGTGCCGGTCCCCCTTGCACAAGTTGTCTGCGCCTGCTCTGACTGAGTCATGTGCCTATGTCCGCGTGCTTGCCTGCCCGCACTCTCTCGACAGCTTGTCCGCACTTGCTTGGCAGATTACCCGCTCCGCGCACTGTGCCCGCACATTCCTCTGCCTGCCAACAAATGTGCCCGTACCTCGGCTTTGTGCCCGCACCTTGGCTTTGTGTCCGCACTTCCTCTCGTGCATCCGCACCTCGTGCCTCGGTTGCCCACATCTAGGCTTGCCCGTACCATCGAAAGGCCTTGGTTCATGACAACTGCGTCCACTGCGGTATGTTTTGGTCGTCATTGCACTTTTATTTTTTTGTCTTTAAACTCATCATCAAACTTGTACTAGAATATATATGTGGTCCGGAGGTTGCGGTTTTTTAGTTTTATTTCAATTATCTAACTAATAATAGAATTATTATCCTATAATAATGATAATTGTGGTGCACATATTTTGATGTAATTATTTATTTTATTTGTACTCCTTTTAATAGTATTAGTTTTTCTCTATAAACTTTTTTTTTTGTCCAGATCACTTTCAAATGACAACTCTCATTATTATATATCATTAAGAAAAACTTTCTATTATATGTCAATTCAAGGAATGTATGAGTACATTTTAGTTTAGTTAAATAAAAAGTGTCCAAATTTATTCCACCAACCCTTGGTCCTATCATAGGACAAAATTATAACATACAAATATTCAAGAGAACACATATATTATATGAAATCATGCAATAATTTATTGTCAAATTAAACCCAACTATATCATTTACAAAAATTTTCGACAAAAAATAATAATATCTATTAGGATCGAATTAAGTAATTATTATATATTATTCCATTTGGTTATATAATATTAAACGTATAATCTTTAAAAAAAATTAAAAAATCAGTAGTCCAAAATTCCATCAACCCTTGTCCGATCATACCAAAAAATATGGAAAAAATTTAACCAATTTTTAAATCAAACGTTCCTATAAGCCTTCCCCCCACACTCCTTAACAAACCTTCCAAAGCCCAGAAAATGTCCATGCCCAAACCCCTATATCAAGCTCACACAATTTCTTTGATCCCAACAAGAAAAAACAACATTTAAGATCACGGGGGGTCAAAATACTTGAAATCCTTTTAATTTTTTTTTTTTGGCTTCAATCCCTTGAGGGGTTTACTTTAACAAATATATGGTAGTATAGGTAGATGAGAATTTCATTTTTGAAGTATAATACAATATTTTATAAACTGAAACATATGCTGCAACATATGTTAACAAATGTACTTATAATATACTATTACCACTACAACAAATGTATAAACGCAAACATTTTTGCTATACCACCATTCATTCACAGTTCCAATTCATCATACCCTGGCAATGAAATTGGTCCAAGTGAATCAGCATCTACGCTGGCAAGCATCTGAAACTCCCTACTTCCATTTACCCATCTTACAGCAAGCACCAAGAAACAAACCACAACATCCTTCTCTATCTTGGAAAGCTCGTCACTTAAGAAGACTGGTTTTTCGCCGGGCACATAGTGGTAATTTGGCATTTTCCAGGCTGAGAGATAAGCATCTCCGATAGGTCCACATCTCAAGAACACACCGCGATGAGATACGAAGTGTACAACACCTTGCAATACTTCTCCCTGGAAGGGCTTAAAGGTCCGACAAGAAAACTCCACGGAAAAGACCATATTCCCTGACTCATCCACAATGTCACCTTTACCTATTCTTTTCAGGCTAGTTACAGCAAGAAAGTAGCCGTGGACCTTGCTAGCTTTCTCCTTAAACAGGTCCTCAAGTAGGCGTTCTAGTATTGACCTCTTTAAAACCAGTCCACTTCTATCCAAGTCTCCAGCATGCACCTTCACATCCCTTTGCAATTCCACTTCAGAAAACATATCTTGTATCAACTTCAGAGAGACAAAAAAATCAGAATCAATGGATAGGTGTCACAACAGAGCAAACATATTCTAGAAAGCACCGGCAAGACTCTAGGACTGAAAAACAACTAAGATGACATACGAGGTAAATGAAGTAATTACAGTAAGTTTTCAGACTATAAAGAAATGGTTGGCTGAAGGTTACGACGAAAATAAGACAGCACACTAGGCCAATTGAAGAATAGCCCAGCTATTGGCCATGCCATGATGATTCTAAAGAAAGCTGGTCTGAAAGCCAGAAACCTAAAGAAAGTGACTTCTAGAAAATGCTAGGACCTCTATTAACAATTAGTATCACCAGCATCCTCACTTCCCTTCCCACCAAGCATACGGGATGACCAACTAACAGGATCAAAGTTCACATATGCAACAATTGTATAGCTTTATTTGGTAATGACATTAGTGGAGAGATGAAAAAATCACCAAATTCCCCGCTTAACTGCCTACAGGAGATTCCATAGATTATTGACTTCGACACTTCAGAAACAGCTACAAATAGTTCAACCACAAGAGAATAAATCCTGATCCATGTTTCATCTTTCCCTAGTAAGAGATAAACCCATGCAAGGTTAGTTCATAAGACAGCTAATTTTGAAACTTCCAAGGGTAAAACCAAATGGTGGCCTCCTCCTAAGCCATTAGAACAACTGCCCTCTTCACCGCTTCCTGTGATCTATCCCAAAAAAACACATTATTATTTCTCTCACAGCTTTCAAATCCAGCTCAGCATTACAGCAATGCCAGAAGCAGTATCACACAGTCAAACCATTGCAAATTGGATATATTCAGACAAACATTTCTAAGAGGAACTATGGGCAAAAGAGACTCTCTTTCTATCTTAATTTACCGCACCAAATATAAAACTCTAACACTCAAAACCCACATACGTAATTCAACTTTCAATTGCTTTCAAAGTCTTACTCAAAACACCCAAAATTATCCAATAAAAGCAAACTACAAAGCAATTGATAATTCATTAAGAGAATACAGTCTTTTCTGCTAGAATAACTAAAGTTTGGATATTGGGTTTTAAGGGAAAGATAAGAACCTGATAGTCAGATACCGTAAATAGGCTTTCTGTCTTTCTTCTCTTTGTTGTTCCTGCCAAACAACTGTTTCTCTGTGGTGGAAATCAGAAACCCGGAACGCGGTGGCAGAATAAGATTGACGATTATAGTTTAATAAAATGCGCAGGTCTTTTTAAAAGATTTGTTTGGTTGTTGATTTTCTATAACCGGACTAGTAATAGCCAATAGGCTCGGGGTTTCCAAATCCAGCCCGGTGCCCATATATATAGTAGGAGTATTAGCATGTTTGAGTTTGACTTTAAATTTAGAAATATTTTTTTTGCCTCAAAATTTTGTAATATTCAATAATTGAGTTATGTGTCACATGTTTGAATTTTTTATTTTGTATTTAAATTAGGACTATCATCTTTTACACAATATTTAAGAAATTAAAATAAAAGGATTAAATACTAATATTAAAAAGTAATATTAGTAGTTTTGTCATATAAAAGAAAATTTGAAAGTATTGATTGTATTTAAATCTATATTTTTCATTTTACTATGAAAAACCAAAGGCATAGTAATCATAAAAGAAAATTAGTAGTACTACAGAATAGCAAAAAGATTATATTTTTTTGGTATTCAAAAAAAAGATTTTATAGTATTATGCCAATGAATAAAAAATCAGACCGGACCGATTAGTTTAATTGGTTGAACCGAGGACCGATCACAAGTTCGATCCGTTAAAAGTTAAAAAATCAGTTATTGTTGAACCGTTTTGAACCCAATGGACCGATAGTGAACCGAGTGAATCGGTGAACCGGTGAACAGGTTGCGAATTTTAATTTTTTTAGTTATTTTTAATTGATTTGTTTTCTTTTTTTTTGAATTTTTTTAAATATTTAAAGAAATTAATAAAATTAAATTATTTATTTAATCAAACCGATTGAACCAATTAGACCGATTAAACAAAAAATCAAATGATCAATCAATTCAATAACCGGTTCGATTTTTTATTTACTGTATTATACCAACTATATTACCTCTTTCCTATTATTAAAGTTGAAATTACTTAACCGGTAATAGGAAAAACCCCCCAATTAATTTTGGAATAGACGTACTCATGCAGCCAAACAGACCGCAGATATTTCTTCCCGGCCCACGGATAAACAATAATCACCAGTCAGGCAGTCAGAGACCTCAAGAAACTAACCTCAAAGCCGTAACCTTTAAACCCTCCCAAAACCTCCGTCTCCAAATAACCTTTTGTTAAATTAGCAGACTCTTTTTCTTTCTGACTCCTTTTATGAATTCTCTTTTCATTTAATCAATGACTCTATTACCCACTCGCCAATTTCATCCAACATCAAAAACAACCTTCTTGGATTCATTCCAAACCTCTCTGTCCAAGTTCAATGGCCTTCCTTTCCCTTTTTTCAGGTCCAATTCATCAGATTTCCCTCTCAAAACCTTAACTTTCTTTGCAACTAACCGTACCATCACTTCAAACTTACAAGTTCACCCGTTTCCAGAAAGCAAAACCAAAGCTTTCCCAATGAAGGATCCTACTTGTAGAAGTAATTGGTTAGATAATTGGAACAAAACCCACAAAAGAAATGGGCCTAAACCACCCAAAACAGTGTTCAATTATAGAAAAAAGGGGAATTTATGGAGCTTGTCTTATTCAAAGAGTGATGATAATGGGAGTGCTGGTAGTAGTACGATGGAGAAAATAGTGGAGAAATTGAAGAAATTCGGATACATTGGAGAGGAAAACGAGCAGAAAGAAAAGGGTGAGGAAGAGCCACGGAGAGTGATTGAAAAAGGGTCTATAGAGGATATTTTTTATGTGGAAGAAGGAATGTTACCAAATACTAGAGGTGGGTTTTCAAAGGAATCGCCTTTGGGGATGGAAAATGGGATTGGAAGTGATGGGGAAGTAAAGTTTCCGTGGGAAAATAGAAAAGAGGAGCAGCAGGAAGAAAGGAGGTGGACAGCGAGAAGAGATGGTAAAACTTCATTGGCAGAGTTGACTCTACCTGAGCCAGAACTTAGGAGGTTGAGGAACTTGACATTTCGAACAAAGAGTAAGATGAGAATTAAGGGTGCTGGTGTTACTCAGGAGGTGGTGGACACAATTCATGAGAAGTGGAAGACGGATGAAATCGTGAGGTTAAAGATTGAGGGGGCACCTGCTCTTAATATGAAAAGAATGCATGAGATATTGGAGGTTTGATTCTGATGACTTCTATTCTTTTAGTTTAGTTTTTCTTTTTCCTTTTTAATGTGGAAATTTTTTCATTGCAATTTAGTCGAACTAAGAGCGGAATATACCAAATTGATAGATGACTTTTTGAAATTAAGTGTATATATTTGGAATCTGCCTAAAAAAAAAAATTTATATATTTAGAGTCCTCGACAACCGTGGAACCTTGACTTTAATCTCTTTGAGAACTTATATTCATTCTCCTAATGTCATGTTCATACTTTTGCTGGTTGAATGGTAATATTAATATAATCTCACCTGTTTACTGGTATACAATATAAAGGAAGTATGAATAATGGTAGTACTATAACTTAGGGCACAATAATATATAAGAATGTTGTGCTACAATCTCTCTCAATCTGTATGAATAGCCAGTTACTCTTTCTTTTGCTAACTTTGCTTTTTGATCTTTTCATTTATGAAGAGAAAAACTGGAGGATTGGTAATTTGGAGGTCAGGGACCTCTGTTTCTTTATATAGAGGTGTGAGTTATGAGGTTCCTACGGTGCACCTGGACAGACAAATATATAAGAGAAATGAGACAGCTACAAATTCCTTACCTTCTGTGTCTGATCAAAGAAAGGATCCTTCTGAGTTGCGGTCTCATAAAGATGTGGTTTTGGCTCCAGCAAACTCTGAAACTGCTACTGAGGAGAATAAAGATACAGAGTCTTTGCCTGAAACAAAGTACGAGGAGGAAGTAGACAAGCTGTTAGAGGACCTGGGTCCCAGGTACACAGATTGGGCAGGATGTGATCCATTACCGGTGGATGCAGATTTGCTTCCTGGAATAGTTCCTGGATATCAGCCTCCATTTAGAGTACTTCCTTATGGAGTAAGATCATCTCTTGGTCTAAAAGAAGCCACATCTTTGAGGAGACTTGCCAGAGTTCTTCCACCACACTTTGCTCTAGGTATGCTTTATTTCCTGGTTCACGGCATATGATGTGAAGATGGTTCTTTTGAATGTCTAATAAATTGTGCATCTGTAGGTAGAAGTAGGCAGCTGCAAGGTCTGGCTGTGGCCATGATTAAACTATGGGAAAAAAGTTCTATTGCGAAGATTGCACTCAAACGAGGAGTGCAGCTTACTACTAGTGAGAGAATGGCTGAAGATATCAAGGTAATAAAACTAAACTTTGTAAACCATTCATTGCTAATATTGATGTCAACTAGTATCTGATTCTTCCTATTCTATTTCTTTCTGGTCTGTGTCTCTGTCTACAGAGCTATAAAATGTTTTAGTGGAAAAAGCTTACTGGTATTAAACTCTATTTGATAAACATGTTAAGTACACCTATTTTGGTGCTGCAAACAGCATAGAACAGTTGATAATATACTTATGTTGATTGGCTGCAGAAATTGACAGGGGGCATACTTCTCTCGAGAAACAAGGACTTTTTGGTCTTCTACAGGGGAAAGAACTTTTTGTCACCAGATGTTGCTGAAGCATTATTAGAAAGGGAAAGATTGGCAAAGTCCCTGCAAGATGAGGAGGAGCAGGTGCGGTTAAGAGCAGCAGCTTTTTTTGTACCAAGAACTGAAGTAACTGAGCAATTAGGAGCTGCGGGTACCCTTGGAGAAACTTTGGATGCAGATGCCAGATGGGGAAAGAGGTTGGATGATCATCATAAGGAAAAAGTGATGAAGGAAGCAGAAATCTTGAGGCATGCCAACTTAGTCAGGAAACTTGAAAAGAACCTAGCTTTTGTGAGTTCCTTCAATCTTCAGTCACTTATTTTCATTCATCTTTGCTAGTTTTATTCTTAGAAATACTGTCATTACCTGCAATATGCTTGTTTATATGGTAATAGGTTCGAATGAGGAATTTTTGCCTTTCAGGCTGAGCGAAAGCTATTGAAAGCTGAACGAGCCTTATCTAAGGTGGAGGATTATTTAAGGCCAGCGGATAGGCAGGCAGATCCAGAAAGCATAACTGATGAGGAAAGGTTTATGTTTCGGAAGCTCGGATTGAGGATGAAAGCTTTCTTACTTCTTGGTATCCCTCTTTCTATAGAGTTTTCATAATCTTCCCTTTCAGTCTTTGAGATTTTTATGAGAGTTTAATTTCTTGCTTCAGGTAGACGTGGAGTTTTTGATGGTACTGTAGAAAACATGCACTTGCACTGGAAATACAGGGAGTTGGTTAAGATCATCATGAAGGCTAAAACTTTTGACCAGGTAAAAAAGGTTGCCTTAGCACTTGAAGCTGAAAGCGGTGGAGTTCTTGTTTCGGTTGATAAAATCTCCAAAGGATATGCCATAATTGTATACCGAGGAAAGGATTATCAGCGACCTTCTGCAATAAGGCCAAAGAATCTTTTGACAAAGAGGAGAGCTTTGGCACGTTCAATTGAGCTTCAAAGACGTGAGGTATCTATCGGAAACTCCTTCCTTGGCAAATATGGAACTATATAGCATCCTTTATCTTTTCATAATCCACCTTAGTGTAAATCTCCTTCGTTTACCTTTCAAAATGGCAGACACCTTTGAAATTACTCATTTTTCTACTTATTCTGTTTCACAGGCTCTTGTAAAGCATATTTCAGCTCTGCAGGCTAAAGCGGAGAAAATAAGATCCGAAATAGTATGTTTTTCTTATTTAGTATATTAGCTTTTGCTGTTCGTTGCTTAGCCAGCAGCATGGCCAGGAATATAAATACATTAACCTCTTTCATGCGATTTGATAGGATCAAATGCACAGCATGGAAGACGAAGGAGACGAGGAGTTTTATAGCAGACTAGATTCTTCATATCCTACTTATGATGATGAAGCAGAGGTCTATACCATTTCCGCACTAGATCCGGTGCTGCTTCATCTAAGATAGTTGATCTAACGTATTGTTCCTTTTGTTTTTCTGCCTTCAATAGGAGCAAGGAGATGAGGCATATCTTGAGACATATCACAGTGAAGATGATGACCAAGATGAAACTGATGAATCGATTCACAATGTCCAGATGGAAACGAATTTTCCTTTTGAGGACCAACATCGGGAATCAGAGACAGAATCTGGTGTTCCTTGAGCACTTGTCAGGCAATGAAACTGATGTTAGCAGATGATGGGTTATTAAATTACATGAAACTAGTGGGTGCCCTGGTCATCCCAAACCATGTTGTTTAGGAGTCATCAATTTCATGCAGCAGATAACTATTAGCTGTCGGAGACTGGGACTGGAGTCATTGGCACAAAAGTTATGTGGCATCCAATGGACTTGGTTTTTCTATTCATTGTTTTGTTATAATAAGAGTTCAAGAAAATATCGATGAATGTAAAAATTTCTTTTATTTTAGGCCAAGAAATGCATGACTTGTGTTGGTAATTTGTCTGACCAGTGATCTCCATTGTGGAACTGATCCTCTAATATCCTCTCAGAGTATGATTTACATACTAAACCACGCCAAACATAAACAAATAAAAAATTTACAGAAACACAGAAATAAAAGTAGTTTGTATATAAATAAAAAATAATTGTCCTTTCAAGAAACAAAGAAAGCAGAGGAGGAGAATAGGTCAAACACGGATACACGGTCATCATATCTTGTCCAATTCACTGTAGTAGCAGCCAAAACAAATTCTCGAAATGAAGCTTCAGAAACCTCGTATTATCCTAATAATAACCTGAGGCTGCCATCTTGACACCTAAGCTTGGGTGATTTCGTTTTTTTTTTTTTTGGCCAAAAATAAGGCTTGATTTCGTTTAATGTAAATAAAATAACTAAAATTGGGTCCCAGAGTTTCCAATTTCCATGGCCAATTCTTGCGGGCTCTTTAGCGCTGAAAATAAGAATCTCAACTTTGACCGGACCATTCTCCCCACAAGACCCTAAGTAGTAAGTAAACAAGTAAATAGTAGGATTTATACAATTTGCCACGTTTATAATCTGCACTAAACGAGTTTCAAACTTTGAGAAATCAAGCAATCCAGAACCGAGGAGACCGTTATATATATAAACCTTTTAAATCGAAATTTTGAAATTCCCCCCGCAAAGCAGAACTGCAGAAGGCAAAGGAAAAGCTATGGATCAGTGGATACAACAACTGCTGCAGGGTGATATCTTCTGGTATGAAACTACTCCTGCTCCACCTGTTAGGCTAAGTGCTTTCCTGCCGTATCAAAACATACCCAGGATCGGACTGGGGTGGGAGACTGCCGCTTCTGGTTCTCAAAATGGGGTGATAAATTCTGGAAACGTGAACAAGAGAATGATTGAATTCTTGAGGAAAAGTTGGCCTACAACGACTGCAGAAACCAAAGACTCCGAGAAAGAGAGGTGCTTTCGCCACATGATGAATGAGAGAATGAGAAGAGACAAGCAGAAGAGAAGCTATTTTGCTTTGCATTCAATGCTCCCTCTTGGCACCAAGGTTGGTTTAATCAGCTAAGTAATCAAATTTGCCAAATTTGGTTTTATTCATTTCCATTTATTTTCTTTGATCTTTCCGTCGCAGAATGATAAGAGCTCGATAGTTCAAACGGCAACTAAGAGAGTCCAAGAGCTGGAATGGCTAAGGAACGACTTGCAGAAGAGCAACTACGAGCTGCAGGCAAATTTGGCTGCTACGAATGAGGACAAAAATGATGAAGGAATCAAGATTAGAGTAAGGTTAGACAATCCAACATCTGGGATTGATTCCATGGTGGAGGTTTTGAAATGCTTGAAGAGATTGAATTTAAATCCCAGAATGATCCAGTCAAAGTTTACTACTCAAGAATTCCTTGCTGTCATGGATATTGAAACTCAGGTTAGTAAGACTAATTCCTTTATCTGTGGATTAGACTTGTGTACGTACAATTATTCCATAATTTTAACCCTTCAACAACCTATCCACGTAATCTTAAACAACTATAAGCAATTCGAGATTGGAATAATAAAGTTTGGCCTTGCACATAGATTCCTGTGATCAGCTATCTAGCTAATTCATTCTGTCATTCAATCTTTACAATTGAAAATTATAGTTTAAAGGAGTTTTAGTGGCACTTATGTCAAGGATAACACTTAAAAGTAAGAGTAACACCGGTCATTTGCCCACTTTTTTGACAGAGAGCAGCTGCCGAGGTAGAAAAGGTTGTAAATAGTACAGTGCAGGAAGCTGAGAGGAAACTTCAGGAACGTCAGACCAGGCGTTAAAAGGACTTAAGAAAAAGACAGCTGATCAAATTTTCTATTCTTACACCAAGGAAAAACCATACGTGGCAACGAAGAAGATAGAATTAAGGGCAAAAAGATCAAGTCAATTGACCACATATAAAATTTACTCATAAAAAAATTGTAGAAGTAACAGTAGAATAACGTGGGAAATATGGGTCAATTTAGTTTCTGATCGCTGGCTTGAATTCTGGTTGTATAAAACGCTTGTGAATTTGAATTGACTAATAACTTTTGTTTTTATTTTTTTTTTCTTGTTTACTAATTAAATGTATACGTTAATAAGCTTACATTTGCAGAGTTGTTTCTTTAATAAAAGGGTTTGGAGATGGGTCGCTCTCCCGAGTGACGTGTAGTTTGTTTTAAAAATGATTAAGCTTGCAATTCGTCTATTTGTATTCAATTCATCATTTCATTCATCATCACCTCCCCTTTTTTCTTATTTATTTATTGTATATTTTTTTATCATAAAATTGTGGTGAAAATATTACGGCGAAGGTTTGTTCAACAAACTTGTGCCGCCTGCAATTTGCAAGGGGATCTGGTGTTGTGTTCAGCAAAATTGACTCCGCCGTCACGCTGAGAGTTTGATTCGTTTTACCAATAATTGAGTCAAACTAATAAACAATGGTTTCAAATGAAGTGCGATCATGCGACTGCTATTGTGGTCTCACGGTAGTTGGGAAATTGTTCCTTCGAAAGGACGATGGGCCACAAAGTTTCTTTCTGCATGCTAAAATGGTGATTTTCGCCCTTCGGTTTTTATCCTTATTTTCGTTTAGACTGCAAAACAAAGGCTCTGGGTAGTGAGGACTAAGGAGACGACAACTGAGAGCGCTGGACGTGGTGGGCCACTTACATGCTGCAAACAGAAACCTAGCTTAATTCTCGTCTTCGCATCTGTAGGACACACGTAAGGCCCCGTACCCACGGTTTGAAGCCGAAAGGCACCTTCGCCGCCCCGTGTAGTGTTACTAAAGAACCCTTAGACTATGTTAGGGAGGGCGTTGAGATTAATTTCAATGCAATTGAAATAATAAAATTAATTATTGTATATGTGAGATTGAAATTGTAATGGTAAGATTAAAATTAACGATAAAAAAATATATGTTTGGCAAAAATAGAGATGGCGATGAAGTAAAGATGTAAAATGATCATTATGGGTATTATCATAAAAGTGTGTTATATATTATTTTTATTTATTAAATAATACATTAAGATAGGAAATATAAAATATATATATAAAAAAACAAACAAATTTAAGAAATATTCTTTTTAATAATTTCTTAAAATTATTATTTACATAACAATTTATAATATTTATTTAATAAAATAATACATTAAATATAGGAAGTATAAAATATATAACATTAAACAATAAACAAATTCAAGAAACTAATATTATTAATTAATTAATTATTATATAATATGTTTTTTATTTTAAGTAATTAATTAATAAAACATCTAATAAAAAAGTACGAAAAACAACAAAAGAAAAAGAAGAAGAAAGAAGGGTATAAAACAGGAAAAGAGCTGCCGTTGGCTCCACTAGACCAAAAAGGTCCAATGAGAATCTAGGGGGTCTGGTGCGTTGAGGGGCTTGCCAACCTGGGAAATTCCCACGCACTGAAATTACACTTAAGCCTTGTTTAGCGCGTTTCACCCCTTAAACGCGGAAACTGGCTACCAAACATTGCCTTAGTAGATGTCTCATCAGTCAAGTGGCCAACCATAGTTTCACCATTCACACTTAGTGGATGTCTTCATCAGTCAAGTGGCCAACCATAGTTTCACCATTCAGTACAATGACAGTCGCTCAATCCGTCGAGCAAATATACGCGCCAAAAGGGTTCAACCCTGACCATTCGCTTACCAGAATTTTAAGTCAAAAATCTTATATTACCACCCTAAGTCCGCCAACTACGATTGAATTTTGTCAGCACCTCTAGGAATAAGGCTTTGAGCGGGCAACAATTGAACCACCCAAATAAAGGCAATCAAATGGGCTTGCGGGCAAAATACGAAAATACCAAATCATGGACATCCTTAACTACCATAAAAACAAATGTATCATTCAAAGCACCTCTTTAGAACATGGGCAAGTTTTCATTATCTAATAACCAAAATAACATAAATTTTTCATTAAAAAGCTAAAAGTGCAACAAACAAAACTTGATCAACATAAATGTTTCCCCATAGTAACACCAGATCAAGTATCCAGGCTGCAGGTAAAGACTTCACTTCAGAGGAATGAACCTTGAAGAATGGGTAGCACCAATTCCGGGTCTACCATGCTTAACTGGCTTGTATGAAATGGAGAACTCAGCAAGGTAATGCCCAATCATTTCGGGCTTGATCTCAACCTGATTGAATGTCTTGCCATTGTACACACCAATGATGCTTCCAATCATTTCAGGTACAATGATCATGTTACGCAGGTGGGTCCTGACTGGTTCTGGCTTCTCACCGGGTGGGGCTTCCCTTTTCTGATTCAATGCATCAAAGTAGAAGATGTAATGTGAGTGTACTGACGAACTCTAATAGAATGAAACAAACGGTAATGATGTTCAATCAAAGATATTATTCCCTCAGGCAACAACTACAATGACAAGTCAGCAGAAGTTCTACAGCAAGAACAGTAAGCCAAGTTCCAATGAAGATCAGGGAATCCTGATGACCTTAACAAAAATCATCTCCTAGGTCTTGAATCACACTAATCTTCATGTATGAAGTAGTTATCATGCATGCATCATAAGTTCAGAGTTACTTGCAAGTAGAAGAAGGTTAAACAGACACAGGACTACATATTCTGGAATGCCCAGTCAAACATGTAAACATAATTTGAGTTTTGAAACATAATCAATCAACTAAATGCAATCTGCTTTTGTTACAGGTAGTAAAAGTAACAGGTCAATCAACACTTTGCAAGAGTGACTCGACTTCAGCTACTAGGACTTTGCAACTAAACACATTTCCAATGACAATTGACTCTATTGAAAAAGATAAAACAATAATGAGAAATTGAGACATAGCACATTTAAAACTAAACATCGGAAGAGGTTCTCTAATCATAACTATCTATTAGCGTGTCACATGTTATCAGCACGGCCTAAGGCAAAGCCCTAATCCTTACACAAATTGAATAAGAACATCAACCTTGGATCTATAGGTAAATCCTGTAAATATAAGTGATCAAAAACGATAAATGAAAGAGCAGAGTCAAGAGTTAATTACCGCCTTGCGAAGCTTCTTAATCAAAGCCATGGGCTTTCTCTTGAGACCCCTCTGGAACCTACAATGAAGTTAGAAAAAAAAAAACCATTAAGAAAAAGCCAATAAAATAAAGCTGTTTGTGAAAAATGAATCCTGATTTCAGTTATTACCTTCTACGAGCACGAGCATGGAAGAGCTTGACAAGCTCATCGGTGGACATATCAAGGAGAGCATCCAAATCAACGCCTCTGAAGCTAAACTTCTTGAATGTTCTCTTCTTGGGCAATCCGGCCGCCGCCGCCGCCACCTCTGTATCTGCATCCGCCTACAACAAATTTACCCATTCACCCCAAAGTAAGAGAACATGCAAGAGAAGAAAGAAAGAACGGGAGAAGAAGAATAAAGGCAGATACTTTACCATGGTTGAAAGCTTCGGAGTTCTGGAACTGGAGCTGCAGCCGCTAGGGTTTTTTCCCAAGGAGGTGGAAGAAGTGGGAAGGTTTATGATAAGTTGCTTATATATATAAGGCCGAAAACCCTAAATTCAGATTTCAGAAATTTTGTTTTGCTTTTAAGGGCCTCTGATTTTTGTTATTTGACATCACGGAGAGCTGCTAACTACAATTGGGCCGGGTCTATGACTTGGTTTGGGTTGCTTTTCAGTCTTTCAAAGTTGGATCACACAAAAAACTCCTTTCTCTTTTTTATTTTCTCATTCTCCAATCTTCCTAAGCCCAAGCAACAAACATGCTTGAAGCCATTGTCTATTGGCTAATGGATAGTACATACTTTCTTCTTCCTTTTTTCATTTAATTTTCATTTTTCTGGATTGGTACATTGGGCCATGAAGAAACCCCTTGATGCAATTGAATGCCTTTGTCCACCGAGCCAGATGCCCAAAACTTTATTTCCTGACGAACATTGGTATGGGTTGAATTTTTGCTAGTTTAATGGGGAAGTCCAGTAAGAGCAAAGGATTTTCCTTTCGTATGTAGTTCTTTTTAGTAGTAAAAGTAAGCAGAACTCCCAAGTACTTGTAAGTAAACCTTCATTTCTTTTGTGTAGATTGATGCACACGCATGACAAAATTTCTCAGAAGACTGGGAAAAATGAAAAAAAAAAAATGGCAAAGGAAAAAAGGAAACAATCTTGGTTGAAAGAAAAATTCAAGGTTTATGTTGGGGCTTGAAACAGGATTATGTTCATGTCATTGTCGGATTTCAATGTTGGCTTTTTCGATTCTTTGGATGCAAGCTTTCAGCTCGACCTGAATGCTGGGTCTTGACGGGAACAGGACAGTGTTTTTCCAAACCGAGCCAGGCTCGTCTATTGGATTTGGCTCCTTGTGAAGCTCATATACAGATTCTGCTTCTGGGTTCAAGCTGCTAACATTCGACAAGCATATGATGTCATCCGGATCTATCAGCAGCTTGTTTTCTCCATCTTTCCATGCTATCAACTGCATCATACAAGTTACGTGTAAGATATTACTATTTACTAAGAAAAGAAGAATCAACCGGTCAAAAACTACTAGCAAAAACAGACAGTATCTTGTCTATAACTAGGACAAGTCTAAACGGACCTTGTAGTTTAAAGTTTTAAACCTCCACGGTTCTTAATATCAAATCAAGTTGTTCATGGACCATTTAGAAATGTCCCGATTCCAAGAACCAAGAACTAAAGTGGGAGATTGAAGTTAAATTACATATATTCATGTTATCGGATCACTTTCTCTGTTTCACTTTCTACTTTAAACAATCAAGGACTATTAATTAACCATAACAATGAGATCAAAAGTTAAAGAAAACATGATTATCTCTTTTTCCTTTTTTGGTGGAACATGATTATCTCTTTAAACTATGCTCATAAATGACATATGTTTAAATATCTCATTAATCAATAAGCTTCTTTACCTTAGGTGGGCCTCCCACAGCATTGGTGCAAAAGAGCCTGGCGTTGTCAACAAGTTGGCAGTATCCTGGAAATGCACTTGCAAACATTTTGTGGGATTTTAACTGTGAATTTACTCTCACCGCTCTTTTGACCATTATAGCTCTCCTGTCGTATACAATCTCCAAAAATAAGCCAATCAATTTAAATCCAGATTGGAAACGAAAATACTTCTTCTGAATGATCAATTACCTTATCCCTCTAACAACAGCTAGATATGCATCACAAACCACCCCAACCAATTCTATTCTGTATGGTTTCCTGTGGGTCTCAGCATTTTGTCCTTGTTGATTTTCCTCCTCTTCTTCGACCTGTTCCCAATAGTTCTCAGTAATGGTGCCATCTTCGGCAACCTTGTAGCCAACTCCCATCCTGTAACGGTGTTTGTGAACGTTTCGAGCCATGGCAATGGTCTGCTCAACAAAAGGCACCCATGATAGAGTCCCATCCATTATCACGTCTCGACCTTCATTCAATGCTGTTACTAGCAATGACGATGCAGCATCGGTGGAGGATTGATGAACCTGTTTATGCTTCAATATAAGTAAAATTTTCTAAGTGTGATTGATGTTCATTTTGAAAATTGGAGAGAAATGGTGCGTACTAGTTCTGCTGTTTGAAGCATGTCGTTGTGGTGACCCCTAGAGCTAAGAGCTCTATATATAACATCTGTTTCCTTGAATGCATCAGCCTCTACCACCACCGCCTTTGCTGCTGCTTCTGCCCAGAATGGTCTGCCAATGTCCCATATGGACCATTCTTGACATTAGTACAGTTCAAATTCTTTCGGTTCCAGGACAGATTCAAATTTGACTCTTCAAGTAGGTAAACAATACATGAGATAACCAAATATTTTGACGAATTCAAACTATGCCAAAACTTGTATGGTTATCAAGTCAATTTCTATTTTTCCCAGTCCCTGCCATTTATACGAGTCAATTCTTAACTATCTTTATCTGCAGGCTTCGTTTTCTTGAATATAATCAAAGTCGCTAAAACTCCTTTTTGGCAACTTGTTTCATGTTAGTATTATTGTGTTGTTTCCATGTCCAAATTACATCACACATGCGACATTGCTTACCACACAAATCGAGTGCTATAAATGTTGATTATTTTAAAGAGAATCGGACTTGGTGGAGGCTAAGTCTTACCCTTTGAGAATGTCTTTGAGAACAGTGCTTTTGCCAGCCCCCATACCACCGCCCATAAACAACAGGACCGGGCTCCGTTGGCTGTGGGCCGCCGGCACCATCACGTCTGTGCATTTTGTTTCGTCGTCCACACGTGCCATTGCTTTCATCTCCTCCACCAACGTCGAGAACACTCGAGCCACCTTTAAATCCTTGGTTACCCTCTCAAATCTCTTCTGTCTAGCAAGACCAATAATCAAAATTGCTATCTAAAATATTCTTTAAAATAATTAAACATTTAATCTAAACTACCCTTATATATGATTAATATTATATATTCGATCTTGTTTTATACCGAAGCGATGAGATCATAGTATGTTGGCAAAAGAATTAATATAATGAATTAGTAAATTAATGTGCTCGCCCTGATTTATTTAAATCTAATCTCTATATATATAAATAATTTAATACCCCCTTGCATGGTGGGGACAGATTTTCACTAATTTGTTTTTTTGGCCGACAGATTTTGACTACTAAAAACGAAACAAAATAGCTGTCTCCAATCAATTAATAGAACAATGGTTTATCTATATCAGATTGGAGAGTGAGATGAAAAGGATAACGGAGAAGATGATGTAGTGAATAGTATACTACTACTTTATTTCAACAATTTAATTGGTTAGCAAGGTTAGGTGGGTTGTTATGCGCGCACATATATGCATGATTGTGGGTGGTGAGGGTTGAAATTAAATATTGTTGAGTTTTATTTTTTTTGGTCGAAAAATATCGTTGAGTTTATATACAGAAACCAATAAGTTTTTTTCTCAAAAAAAAGAAAACAATAATAGTAAGTTGTACTAATAATTATGAGGAATATTATTTAATTAATTAATTAAAGACAGCGACGTGGACGAAAGAGTAAATAAACATTGAGGCTATAATGGGAAGGAAATGAAATTAAAATTCACCTTGTAGCTGCCATTACAAAGTTCTTTAGCTTTGTTATTTTCTTCTCAGATTCGGCACTCAGAATCTGCCATCCAAAACAAGTTAGTAGTTATGGTAATTAATTTATCGATTAATTAATATATATTATTATATTGTTCCGATTAAGATGAATTCTCTGGTTCATACCAGGCTGACCATGTGAGAAGCTTGGTTCCAATGGAAAGCAAAATAACTGAGTATACATCTCTCAAGCTCCTCCACCAGCTTTACGTACAAAGTCTCAGCTTCTGGTTCATTCGCAAAGTATTCAAAGATGCTAGCCTCACAATCTTTGGGTTTTTGCAGATAGTTCTGAGCCAACTTGCACAGCTGCGGGCACTCGTTTGCATCTGCAAATCCCAGTTGCCTTGCTGTATCCAAAAATCGGAAAAAGAAAACATTTCTTTAGGCCGCCCGCCGCCTTGGTTTAAAAAGACTCTAAAAGCGTAATTTGTGTTGTATCAGCTGAAAAGGGCAGCACTATATATATACCAACATAATGCGAGAATTTTTCCAGGTTTCCAACACGGCCTGACTCCGTCCTTTCTAGCAGTGGAATGATACTTTGGTCTCTAACAGCAGGTTTACTCTTTCGCCGCCGGAAGTAACTTGCCGCGGCGGCTGTCATGGCTCCGATGAGAGCGGCAGCAAGGATGCGGGTGATGATGACTTTACCACGGCCTAATTCTGCAGAGAGAAAAATCAAGAGAAAGTTACAAAAACAAAAGGAAACTTTCAATATCAGAAAAAACAGAATACCGAGATGATTATAAATAAGCTTACCATCGTGCATCTTTGTTGGAAAATATCCAGAGAGAAGAATACAAGCGGAACTTGAGAACTTGGGGAAAATGAAATTTTGAAACCTCTGGCGAAGAAGAGACCGAGATATAAAGCGATCGCACTGCTTTTGTATAAGAGATTAAAAGCAGTACAAGTCAGCATCATTTTCTGAATAAAGAAAATTAGAAAGGGTCCACGAATGTGTCCCCGAAGCCAAGCACCAAAGCTAGAATTGGAATTCTTCCGTGAGCCATGACCAAATTATAAACTAACTTTACGAAAGGCAAATAAATATTTGTAGGGTTCGCATGTATCACGTGGATGGAATATCTACTGCAAACCCAAATCACCAGAAATCTTGTTTTATACTGTATGTTTATTATAGCAGCACATAGCACATGAAGTTGAAGACCCATCCATTAACCATTATCCATCATCATCATTATATTCATAAATGATGATGTACTATATATTTCTTTTTATTTATTAATTCTCAAAATTAAAATAGAAAAATTTCTATGGTACTCTAACAATAATTATTTATAAGAAATTAAAATCTAAAAAATTGAGTTTCAGGAAAATAAATGTTACCAAAATAGTGAAAATAGTAATTTTCTATAACCAATTTGCAAACCATGAGTTGTATTTTAATTCTAGAGTCAGTTTACAGAAAAAAAATTAAAAAAGAATTGTACTATTTATAGTAATAATTTTGTGCCCCTAAGCATCGCCATAGACTGTAACTTTGGCCGGGTTGCTTTTATTTGCTGGAGATATGGAAAATGAGATGTGAGAATATACATGGTGCTAAATGGGATTTCAAAATATTCCATGGTGCTACATTTTTCTTATGGCCCTTTGGAATATATGGAGCTCTCGTAATGCAAAAATCTTCCCTTCTAATAATATTCTTCGGGACCCCATTGATCGTATTGGGATATGCTGATGAAGCATTTGCACTTTTTCCTCACCGAAATCCCTATAAGGCTAAAGATACTATTCTAGTTGGCTGGAAACCTCCTCCTCCCAACTGTTTTAAGATCAATACTGATTGATCTTCCATTGGTAATCCCGGAATGGCAGGGGCTGCCTGCATCATAAGAAACCATGAGAAAAAGTTTATAGCAGCTTGCACCAAAAAATTTGGTATCACAACCAGCCTTGCGGCTGAGTTATGGGCTATTAGAGACGGGCTACATTTAACAAACTCCTTGGGTCTCTAATATTATTGTGGAGTCTGACTCTGAGGTGGTTGTTAACTTAATCAACTTCTCTAACATTGACTCTCATACTTACTATTCTCTCATCTCTGACTGCAGATGGATAGGGAGGGCTGTGGATCTTCAAGCTTTCAAACACACGCTGAGGGAGGGGAATAGCTAGCTGTACGGACTGCTTAACTAAAGCTGCTGTTACTCAGGAACAAAACTTTTGTACTTTTAATTCTGCTTCTGATTATATTTATCTTTGCCTTCTTGCGGATTCTATGGGAATTATCTTCTCCGGGACTACTAATGTCGGGAACCAGTCCCAAACTATTTCATCTGCCTAGCAGATAATTTTGTAGGGATTTAATCCCATCTCTTTTTATTTTTATTTAATGAAGTCTTTTTCTAAAAAAAAAAAAAGAGAATATACATGAAATAAAGGAAATATCAGTTCAAAGAACACTAGGAAGGATTAAAGCTGGAATAGAGGAGAGTTTAAAGAGGAGATTAAGGACCATAAGGAGAAAGGAAATGTCACAATGCTAGTAGTACTCCCATAAGAATTCAGAACTGATATGTAGCAAAAGACTCAAGAAAGCTGCGTCAAAGTTAATTGTGATGGAGCAAATCTGATGGGACAAGAGAGAGCAGGTATTGGAGTCATAATTAGGGCTGACTGGGGTAGACTCTTTTTTGTGGTGGGAAACGCAAAGAGACAAGAGCAAGTTCAGCTTTAATAGCAGAAGTATTGGTTGTCAGAGAACAGATAAATAATTAAATATTAATAATGGATTCACGCTTCATTACGGATTCGAGAATTAATATATTAATTATATATAAATATTATATAATTATATATATATATAATAAGTAAATTTTTAAAAATTGTTATTTATTATAACAAAAAAAATAAATACATATATATAATTTACGAAAATAACTAATATTTATAATCAATATTATAAAATTACACGATAATATTATATTTTTAATTTTATATGTATTATTATATTAATAATTATTAATTAATTAAATATATTATAATTAAAATATTAAAAAAAGATAATAAAAAATATATGATATATAGATATGTATAATGTATAATATTTAAAGATATTAATATATAAAAAAATATAATATATAAAGCTATTATATAATAATACATAATATATAAAAATATTAATAACATATTAATATTTTTTTTATTAGTTGAATGTAGGATTCACGTTTTAAAAAAAAATAAAATTAAATAAAAAAATAAAATTATTAAATTATTTTTATTTTTTAAAATAAAATTAATAAAAATTAAGATAATGATTGATATTTTTATCATTTCATACCAACTTTATATGTATTTAATATATATGACTACTTACTAAAGTAGGAACTGATTCAGAAGTGTTGTACAGACAAAATTAAAGAGTATATACAGGGAGAAGAATATGTGACGCATAGACCCAATTGTACAGGAAACTGCTGATTCTTTGCGGAAGTTCCAGATGTCTCGTCTGAGTTTAATAAGAAGAGGAGCCAATAAGAAGAAGAGGGCAGCAGCTCAGGGACGACCGGGGATGTGTCCGGGAGAGCTAGGGAATAGGCTACCATCATCACTAGTTGGAATACTGAATCGTGATGGACTTCCTGCACCGCCTTGTGATTTTTTAATTTTCGAGCTTAGTAGATTCAAGCACCTTGTATTTCGTGTATTCTGCGTTGATAGTCAATGAAATTATTGCTGTTGCCAAAAAAAAAGAGTGTGATTTCGGCCTAAAGAAAAAGGGGATCCTCGTAGTTCGTATGGTTTTCGTGTGGGCTAACAAATTCTTTTTGGGTCTAAAGGACTCAAAAGTAAAAAGTCCTCTATGGGCTTTCTCCAAGCCAAGGCCCATTTCCGCCTTTGACCCATTTTCTCCGTGTGTATATATAGATATCTATATAAGCGGAACTATAAAGCGTAAAACCCTCGCCCTCTTCATGTTTGTTTGTTTCCCTCACAAACTGGAAACCCTTGAACTCGAAAGCATTTGAACAATCCTTGTAAATAGGTTTGTTCTCATTCAACTACTTTTGTTTTTCCTCTCTCTCTTCTGGGTTTCTGCTTTTGTTTCCGTTTTTCTTTGTTTTCCCTTGGGAAATTCCTTTTTATTGTTCTTATTCTGATCGTAGTTCTCATAAACTGTTTCTGGCTTTTTGGCTTTTATTTAGAAAGTACTCGGTTTTATTGAAAATGGAAATTGATTCCGAGGTGGAAAAATCCAATGTTAAAGCCCGAGAAGAAGGCACTTCAATGCAAATGGATTCCCAGGAATCGTTGGAAACAAAGGTAACTAAAGACTCCTCCTTTGGTTACGTAATTTGAATTTGAACATTAGGAATGAGGAAAGAAGCTTCATTACTGTTTTCTGGATAGTTCTTGTAATTAGTATTTGGTTATTTGATTACAATATGTAGGAGGGCAATGATGAAAAAGAGAAGCTTGCTGATTCTATTGACAAATTAAATATTGAATCGTCTTCAAGTGGTTTCAAGAGAAAGCCTGTCATTATTATTGTTGTTGGGATGGCAGGTAATCCATGATAGTCTATTTTGGCAGTTCTTATGTTTTTTATATGTATCATGTTATGTTTCTAATTGAAAGTCCAAATTCCAAATTTCAGTAAGTTGTTTTGATGAAGTGAATGTTGAGATATATTGTTTGATTGGATTAGGGAGTGGGAAAACAACATTCCTTCATAGGCTGGTTTGCCACACTCAAGCTTCGAATATTAGGGGTTACGTGATGAACCTTGACCCTGCTGTAATGACCCTTCCGTTTGGTGCTAATATTGATATAAGAGACACAGTTAAATACAAAGAAGTGATGAAGCAATTCAATCTTGGACCAAATGGAGGAATTCTTACATCACTTAACTTGTTTGCTACCAAGTTTGATGAGGTGAACCTTCTGAATTTTCTGCGTTTATTTTCCAACATGAATTGTCAAAACAATGCTAAGCTTTTATGAGCAGGCTCCATCAGTTACATTTACTTTTAAAGTAGCCTTTTTGGTTACAAGGTTGAAACCGGGAATTGGCTGTATTTCTCTCTAGTTTCTACCTCATAGAGTTTATCCCTAGTCTATACAGGTACTTGCATATAGGTGCTATCATTTGCTTAAAGAGAAAGGTTGTTTTCATCAATGCATGTGCATACAGAGTTGAAGCTTTTTTATCTTCTTTATCTCTCCATGATGTTCTTGTAATGTTTTCACATGTTTTTTCGCTGTTGGCACTTTTTCTTGTCATTTCATGTGAATAACTTTGCAAATATCCATCTCAGGTTATTTCAGTAATTGAGAGGCGTGCCGATCAACTTGACTATGTTCTCGTGGATACTCCTGGGCAGATTGAGATATTTACTTGGTCTGCTTCTGGGGCTATCATTACAGAAGCTTTTGCTTCAACTTTCCCTACTGTAGTTACTTACGTAGTGGATACACCTCGTTCAGCAAGTCCAGTCACCTTTATGAGCAACATGCTTTATGCTTGTAGCATCCTCTACAAGACAAGGTTGCCTCTTGTATTAGCATTCAACAAGACTGATGTTGCACAGCACCAGTTTGCTTTAGAGGTATAAATAATTTCACTTAATGCAAATATTTTCTTTGGATTTGGATAATATATAGGCAATTGCTTCCATTTAGTGACTGGTTTTTAATGGTATGTGTCTTATTCCTGAAATTAAGTTTACTTATAAATATCTAAAAGATCTAGGGATACCCGAGGCCTTGTAGTTGAGGTTTGAAAAAGAAAACAGGGCTGCTGGCTGCTTGGTTGGAGGCTTACTTGGATCATGCTCATGAGCTAGATCCACAGCTTATTTTCCTCTTATTTCTTCTCACATTCTTGTCATTCTTCTTTTCCTTCCTTTGCTACCTTATAATTACTGTGATAAACTCTTTAACACCTCAGGCCTCCTTTCCCACCTTTTTGTTATTGCTTAAATTGCTTTTCTATGTTTGTTTCTGTTTCTTGTCCGTGCACACATGTGATATGTCTGCATTATGTTATTTTCTGTATGTATGATAGATGGATATACTTAATTTTAGAGACATCTGTGCAACCATTCCTGGTAATCGAACTTCGATAGCAGGTAGATTTCTCATTCTGTTGCTTTTGTTTTGTTAGCAATAAGGACCCACATCAGGCAAAAACTTTTAGCCTTTCAAGTTAATTTTCAAGTATAAAGTGATCTTGAATTATGGATTTGATATAATTGTTGAATTTATGCTTCTACCATTTGTTCAAGGTTCCAAAATTTTTGGATTTCCAGCTTTTTCTGTTGAGACTCAATATATAAAATGAATTGTTAGCTTTGTTATCAAGCTATTGTTTTGAAAACAAAAAATGGTTTATGCAGTGGATGGAAGATTTTGAGGCATTTCAAGCGGCAATAAGTTCAGATACTTCATACACTTCAACTCTAACTCAGAGTCTCTCCCTCTCTCTTGATGAATTTTATAAGAATTTGCGATCTGTTGGAGTGTCAGCCATTTCTGGTGCTGGAATGGATGAGTTCTTTAAAGCTATTGAAGCCAGTGCTGAGGAATACATGGAAACTTATAAGTATTGCCTGACTTAATGTTTCCTTGTTCTCTTTTAATTTATTAAAACCGATTGAGTTGTTTTATGGTATTAGAGTTTGCTTTATCCTGTTATCCTTATTTCTGTAGGGCTGATCTTGACAAGAGACGGGCAGAAAAACAACGTCTAGAGGAAGAACGTAGGAAAGAGAACATGGATAAGTTGAGGAGGGATATGGAACAATCCAGGGGGGAAACTGTTGTCTTGAGTACTGGTTTGAAGGACAAGGATGGAAGAAGAAAAACAATGATGGATCCAGAAGATGAAATAGAAGAACAAGAAGAGGAAGATGATGACTTTGAGAGGTTCAGTGAGGAGGAGGAAGATTTAATAGACGAGGATGAAGATGAAGAGGTTGGCAGGTTCTCCTTCTAACAAATGTTTCAGGGTTAGTGGCACGAGAAGAATCAAAAAGGTTTTATGATGGCAGTAAATTCTCTTTAAACTTTGTAGATGACTTTCGGTATTGACGGAATCATTTAGCAGCTTTTGGATGAAAGTTGTATTATTGTGCTTAATTGAGATAATCTAATCCCCACTCACAAGAAGAAATGGCACTGTTGCTCTGTATATTTGATTAATACAAAGACTTGAGCAAACGTTTTTCTCACCTATAAAAGCTGGAATGTGCCTTCCTTCTCTCTCTCTCTCTCTCTCTTTTTGGCATTTCTATACAAAAAAGATAAGACCAATGGAGTTGATCAGATGAGAGACATTAGTCTTTGAAGAGCAATTAAAACCATTAATAAAGAGAGATGATCTACCACCTGCTCACTCACCATCGTGTCAATATATATTTTTCAAGCATGAATATTTTCACGTGACGATGCCGTAAGAACAACATTCTATGATTCTTGCCACTGTAGTTTGATGCGGGACCGAATGTGAATCAACATCTTCCCCCGACGAATTCAATTTACATCCTTCGACAACCCCACAACCTCACTCAAAAGGAAAGAAAAAGGTGAAACGAATATCCGATCCTAGCACTCCTATATTCTAAAGCTAAAAGTGGCGAAGTTATTTACATGTTTTCACTAGGCTCCAGACAAATGGTGGTCCAAAGCGAAAGTGTAGAAGAAAGAAAGAGAGAAAAAAAAAATTGAAAACATAGCTACATTATAAGTTTGGAACAAACAAGGTAATGCATATCCACCAGCGGATACACCATGGAAAAGAAAAGTACCTAAAAGCCTAACATTCTTCTCTCTTTAACTTTCTTTGTCAATTCTTGCTCGGATGGAATCTTGCCACCGCTCCTTGTGGTCGCATGCCACCATGCCATAAGCTCATCCTGCAAAATGCATAGTTTGTTAGACTGTTTCCAGGACCAAACTATGAAAATCCCAAATGAGAGTTTAAATGGAGTTCTTAGATCACAATAAACTTGTATAACATCCCTACCAAGTTGGGTTGTAGCTCGGTGGTGAAGCTAATAATCTAATGATTGACTGTTCTAGTAAAGACTAAAGGCTGTATTATCATGACTGGAACTTCGGCGGAAGCTAAGAGCTACTGAAAAAGTTTCATAAAGTACATCATATATGAATACCTTCGGCTTTCATTTACGAGAGGCCAATCATAAGTTAAAGTTCACAAGCTATTATTGATACTTATGACTACTTTATAGAGGTTAGAAAATGAAGTCAGATTTGTACCTCAAGAAAATCATGATTGGAGATGTATTGGCTCTCAACCAAGCATTTGACACCCCCTACGTTTACAGAGATGGAACTCTTAGAATTCTGCTGAGTGCTGTGTCTATGTGCCCCTGTGCATAGAGGAGGAGAAAAATGAATAGATAGAGAATAAAAGAGAAAACGGGGAAAATGTCTCTACGTAAGTTATGCATCTAAGTGAGGCCCTAACTTGCTAACGAAAAGCAAACAATCTACTCTCAACAGATTTGACAAAAAACCACAACCTACTCATAATGTCTTACCGGTAATGCAGGCAACATAGTATCCAGTTCCCCCTAATCCTTCTTCCCACTTTCCAAGCCGCAAACGCAAGAAAAAACCTTCGAGATGTGAGAGTGATGTTTGTGAATTCATCCACCTGATGTCCACGACACATTAAAAATTCAAAATGAACAGAGATTAAATTTTAAGCAACATAAAAGACACACAGCATAAGCATGAGCCATGATCAGTTTTTACTCATTTGAATACTTCATAGTCACTTTTATGGCTGAAAAACATGTGTAAGAAAGCAGGAGGATGGTTTTAATTGTATTCTCATCAGCTGGACTGAGACAGCAACTGGAGAGAAACTTCCAATTCTACAATAAATCTGTGACCCCTAAAATTAAGCAAAATTCCTGTCATAACATTAAAAATGAATTTACCAATGAAAATCATGATCACTTACTTTAGTATATCTGTCCGTGAGAAACGAAGCATCCTAACAGCATCAAAGATTGCCTTCGGCATATCTGAAAACATCTGGGTGATGAAATTACTCCAAGGTTTGATCTGGTTTTCTTTCAGCTCATTTTCCTTGGAACTAGAAGCTATATGTTTCTTGTTCAAGTTGGTGTTTGATCTCGTTGTGTCTGCAGTAACCACATAATTAGTACTGGGGCTTTTTCTAGTATCAATGTCATCACTGAGATTAGCCAAAGAAGCCTTATGTGATGGCTGATGTTGACCTCTTGAGGACGTCCTAGGACATGCAACAGCCCAATGATTTAGCTCAGAGCATCTAATGCACACACAAGATGGTTCTTCCAATCTATTAGATGACTTACTATTCCTCAGAAGATCTTCAATCTCATCATCTGTTACCTCTGGACAATACTGCAACTGATGGCCCTTTTTTCCACAAAAGAAACACAATGTTGAAGCAGCTGTGTTGTCTGGTACACCAGAAGGCTTGATGTGTTTCAGGGCATCTAGTCTCCTAGCAAAAAGTGAAGCCATTGCCTCTGAATTTTTTAATTTAGAGAAGGGTAAAATAGAGCTCACTTTACATTTGGCATTCTGGTCATTTTGGACTATAATTCTATTGAAACCAATGGATGCCTCAATGTCAGTAGCAAAATTTGGCAATTCTTTACCAGAACTGATTAGTAGCTCTTCGGCACATTGCTGCGTGGCCTCCTCCACAATCTTGAGGTTGCTAGAAAAATTAGCATTGTTCTGGGAGCAAGGAATAAGCTTCATGGAGTCATTGGAGCACTCAACAGCCCCACCAGTATCCTGGTTTAACAAGGAGCTAGCAGACTTCGGAGTAAACCGAGTAATCCACAAGCTACCCAGAGGGTTGCTTTTGTAAGCACTGTTATGAAAAGTCTTTCCCTCAGATTGTGGGTCAGAATCAATGTTCGCTGTGTTCATTACCTTTCGTTTACCCAAGGAGGAACTAGAGCTAGCTCTATCTTTCTCCAAACCTACTGCCAAGTTGCATGAATTCTTATTCTCTGCAGAATTGAATTCACCCTCACTACTTCTCTTACTGGGAGATAAATTCATCGATGAAACCTTTGATGCACCTGCTCTGCCACATGAAGCTGGTTCTTTGAATCTTTCATTTGACAGCAGAAATATTTTGCGGAAGCCAAAATTTTCTCCATGACAGGCGATCGGAGTAGCATTAATGTCACAAATGTTGTTATTCAGCTCAAGTCCTGTTCGAGAATTTTCATTCTGTGTCGTTCCTTGGAACTTACTCTTTGGAGAATATATTGACCGGAAAATAGAATGAAACCCAATATTTCTGCACCCAGGAACTCGGTTCGTATCATTTGCATCAAGGTTCTTGTCAGGACTCTCTGGTGACTGATTAGGATTTGCAACAGTAAGCGCCAAAGAATGTGTGTCGTCTTTTGATTTTAGAAAACCTTTCATCATGTTTGATATCCAATTCATGAAGGAGCTATCTTGTTTTCCAAAGGATGAGGAGCAAGGACTTTCACCCATTTGCTTTTTCACTCTTTTGCTTCCCACGATCAACTGTTGCTCAAAGCCCCAGCGTTTTTGGCCACTAGAAAATAATCCAGCACTATTGCAACTTTCAACACTCTCATGGCTGTCATCCTCCTCTTTTGACATCATTTCCTTAACATCCCCATCGGATAAAGCTTTTTCCTTTCCTTTTCTTCTATATCTACGGATTCTGCTGTTAGTTGGAGAATGTTTATCAGCAGACATCTTCTCTGGCGATATCTCCTTTTGGTGCTGAAAGCTCTTTTCAACTTCGGATGCAGATTCTGAACCTGAAATTTTACTTGCTGCAACACCTACGTTATCACCTAATGGAGTCTGCAAATCATTTTCCGCAGTTGCCTCGAGTTTTTCCGAAGGCCAGAGACTTGAAGAAATGATTCCCTTCATCTTAATTTTCCCTTTTTTCTCCGTCGACGAAGCTGATTCCTCTGGTTTTCTACCAACTGATTTCAAGTTTTTCTCTCTAGGTGCAGATGCATCACTTTTGTTGTCAGTATGAACTTCAGAACCCAGGACCATCTCCATTCTTGACTTCGGAGTGCCACTGCTGCCATCTCTGGCTTGATTAGAAGGATCATTGAATAAAGATTCAATATGTGCGGCATCTGGATTAATTTCATCTGCTTTTTCAGAAAAGACTCTGTCAATTACATGTGAAATGTGAAAGGGGGAAAAGGATAAAAGATCAGTTCTCTTCAACTAAACAAAGTCAAATTAAATTGTTGCTTCAACAAAGACAAAAGAAGTAATAACATCAATATAAAGTGCCTCACAGCAGTTGTTTATGTAATAATAATAATTATTATTATATCTATAGTATCAATTAAAGACTCTAAAGTTCATCATACGAAATACAAACTATGAGACTTTCTAGGACATGCTATAAAGGTAGGTACTGAACAAAGTGAAAAAGAGAGCAGCATCAAGCACCTGGTGAACTTGGAACGTTGTCTTCCATTGCCACAGCTAGTTCAGCCACCTGGATATTGTTCGGACAACAAATATATGCTCCTTTAGAATCTACCTCATTGTTCTTTTCAATGAGCTTTTTATCAGATTCTTCTCCCTTTGTGCTTATCTCCTCTCCGAAGCCAGTTGTCCCTGAAGTAGGAGAATTTCTTAGCAATTTTAGGGCAAAAGGAAGAATAAAAGATATAGCAACATAAAGAATAAAAGATAAATATCTAAAAACCAACATGCCTTGTAAGAGATTATCATTATCTGTCCGCTGTTCATGAAACAACCTGATGCCATCAGTATCCCTAGCAGATTTGTCAGAATTATCTATATTGGCAATTTTAGTATTCATATCATGAAATGTGGACACGGATGTATCGAAATTCTCTTTGTATATAGGCTTGTCATTAGTTGACCTCATAGATTTATTAATTTGTTGCAGTGAAAGAACCACATTGCTTGGTCCAGCACCCCATACATTTTTGTCAAAAAAACTGCAGTCAGTGCATTTAAGACGAGGACCTTTCTGTGGAGACCAAACTAATTCTGACAGGGGATCGGTGGTCACAAATCTCATGTCTATCCTTGAAGCTGCATTTGCACCTGCACCGAGATCATTGCCCAATCTTCTCTGAATGCTGTTATTGGAATACCCCAGAGCAAGTTGTAAATCCGTCGCCGGTTCTATGTTATCATTCTCCTTCTCCACATTCATTTTTGTCGGACGACCCCTTCAGTTTGCTATCCTTAAACCAGGAAAGTTATTAATGTCAGGTCTTATCTTCAGTGATGACATATAGAATGGTTTCCAAAAGAACATAATATTCACCATTCATTCACATGCATTCCCTGAACCATAAGTCCGTAAACATTTGCCAGACGCATGTGAGGAAATTGTTCAATTAAATTTCTAGCAGCATTGATACTACTTGAAACTTGAATTGGATCTCATAGAACTGAAGCATGAAATACTCTTTAATTTGCATTCAGAAACCTCGGGACCATACAAATTAAGATTGCTGAAGAGGTGATATTATATGCAAGTTCGAATCTCAGAATGGCAAGAAGATCTCACATAATTCAAATCAAATGCGATTCTATCACGCAAATCCAATACAAAGCATTCTGATTTCATTTGAGAAAGCAGTTTCCTTTTCCTGGAACCATGTGCTTTCAGTGCAGTTTATTTGTTAGTTCTATTTATTTCTCACAAGGTTTGGTTGAAGTTAACCATAGCATTTTTCCCATTAAGTGACTTGTATTGAAATTTAACCCTCTAACTACTTGAACAATTGCACCACTTTGAACAGGTTTCCAGATCAAGCATCTGATATCTAGTTCCCCCCAAACTCTAAAAAGACTGAATTTCTTGAAACTCTCCATGTATTGAACTTGAGAGGAAAACAAACTAAGAAACATGAAAATATGAAATTACATAGGCCACTTTTCGTTTTTGATGGAAGACCTCTCCCTTATATGATTCAAACTTTGCATAGCTTACAGATGCATAGATTCAATATGCATTTAGACAAACATGCAAAAAGAGAGGGGAAGGGGGATAAGCCTAAAAATCACATATGAACCAGGAAAAACTTATCTACCACAGCAATTAAGATTAACTGCACCCCACAATAAAGGCAATAAAGTATATTAAAGGTAAATAATCAGGAAAGGAATCAATCAACTTTTTGAGTATGGCAAAGAAAAACAGGAAGCAAGTTAGCAAAAAGAACACCATAGTATGTTCAAACGAATGCAGATTTCAGGAAAACAGGCAAGAGTTGAACCAAAGTAGTTAAACCAAATTAAAACCTTCAAAATTTGAGAAGTACCCCAGTGAGGAAAAAGCCTTATCTATGGAGACCCACATACCTCTTGCACCCAAAATCCATGGAAAATATAGCTTTCTCTTTTTGCAGCTTCTTGTTATAAACAACCCTTGAGAGGCAAAAAAAAAATGCTAACAAAAGTATCTACCAAAAGGGAAGTAAAAATTATCTGAATTCCATGTGAGAAGAAAAGAGAGAAGAGTTTCAGTTAAAGTGACGAGAGCCAGCCATGCGGCCTGTTGCAACAGTTTACATGAAGCTGCCTTCCAAGCTTTCTACAAAGATTCTCGAGCATGAGGTTCAGGACTTGCCACGTGGAGTCATTGCATGCCAATGACACTAATCAGAGATTATTGTATTATTATTATTATCTCTTCATATAGCAAAAACCGGGCAACTGATTTCACCAGAAAAAAACCCCTCGACATTCACATGCCATTAACTTTTTGGAGAAAAAAATTAACTAAACTAATCACTTTTTCCAATGATTACATTTGCAATATTCTAACGAACTCCCTAAGCACAGACTGAGAAGGATAGTTAGTATTAATTATTATTATGAGTACAACGAGGAGAAGATTACGTCTTTGTTTATGCTTTTTCTCAACGAGAAGATCTAATTTTCTAAGACTGCTTCCCTTTCACCGCCTAACCCGAAAGTCAAAACTACTAATAAAATTCTCATATGAACATAGATTTCCTATTTTCAGGAAGGCTACATAATTCTAAACTAAATCACATGCAAAGAAATGTGAAAGTAGGATGTTGGAACATCTAAATCATTGACTTGAAATACTTTTATCTACCAGTCACATCAAGATGAACAGATTAGCAGGTATCCAAGGAGGCAAAGTTTTGCTAATTTTAGTTACCAATCATCATCTCTGGATTGGCATTTGGCAGTGTTCAACTTTGGCAAGACTATTTCTGGAAAAAGGTGCAGTGCTTATATGATATACTATGAATCTTTGGTAGCAATAATAGCATCACAAGTTAGATTTTCATTTTAAGCACTCAATCTCAGTTCACAAAAGCACTCTTCAGACCCACATGAGAAGTGGATTTTTCCAGACAGTATCTTAAGAGATGGATCAAAGCTGGCATTAAAAAAAACAGTGGGCACGGCTAGGTTTCTCCCTTTGATTTTCATTAATTGAGTCAAACTGGAGATGAGTCTTAAAATTATTTATTTATTTATTTATTTATTTTGTGCGAATTTTTTATTTATTTATTTTTATTTATGCGTGCAAGATCAGTCCAAGCACTGCATTGTCGTATTTCAGCATATAAATCACATGTATATATGTATAATAAAATAATACGTTCATGCTGTCTACCGGTTTCAGAGAGATAACAATCAAAATTAAATATACGAGTCATGTGTGTATATATATACATGCGCCGGTTCATAGATCTATTCGTATATATGTATGTGTAGCGTAACATTATGAAATCGGTTTCAGGGTTAATTTTGCTGCGAAAGAGGGGAAGTTGAGTTTGTGCAAACAGATAAGAAGCAACTTGACAAATTGAATGATGTTGATCTTCAGATATTGTTGAATTGGGGGGTCCCCAGTTTCACAAATGAATAAATTTCATCAAAACATATATACTAGCTGCTAGGGTTAAAGGATCTGTGGACTTTCTGTTTCTGGTCCAGTATCCACCACCACCAGCCAGCCAGCCTTGAGTGTCTGGACCATCTCAATTCTGAACACCACTAAAAAGCTTCTACCCACTACTCAAGAGGGTATAAGAAAGTGGGATGGTCATTGTCAGAGCTTTGTCTGTCCATTGGGATATGACATGAGGCATTGGAACCATGCATTTCTCATGTTGTAGAATGATCCACAACACATGTTTCTGTCACCATAAAGGTTTTCTGTGAAGATTGGTTGTTTTTGTATGAAGTTTTCCCCCCCAGTGATTGTGACTATGCATCAACCTCTTGATAATGCTAAGGTATTTCTCACAAACCATATGTAATTGTAAAGTAGCAATCATTGTTCGTTCATGGTTAAAATTAATGATCCCATCACTTAGTAAGTAATAATAGGTTGAAGACATCCGAATTTGTTCATGACCACCATGAAAATGTTTTCTGAGAGGATTAAAGAACTAGAAAGTTCTAGGAATTTTGAGATAAGTTATTATAACTTGTTGTTACCTTCGTTTATAGTGGAGACTGGAGAGTCTTGGTCAAATCAGCATAATAAATCTGTTCAATTCCAGTTTAGATGGGGGAATTCCTGACCAATTGGGATTTGGGAGCATAGGTAAGGGCGTAGGGATTTAAGATAAACACGTAGTAGTAGTACTATTTGAGATGATAAACCCTAGGTCAACTTGGCTGAATGAATCAAACCATACTATAGATTGTTGGCTGATGGGGCTGGTGTCAACCGTCACATTTATTAAGGCTCTTTGAGTAACACCTAACAAGCAATCATGAAAGGAACAGTAAATTAGTTTATGTTTTTGTGTTGATGGTAATTGGCCCTTTGAAGTTTTCAGAGGGTAGAGAAATTTAGGGAGAGAACTGCAAAACTCAAAGCTTGCAAGTTACTAATGTTACGGTAACTCGAACAACAATTGATCATAGAGGGCGAATCCAAATGTGATAAGCAAAAATGCTTCAACTCGAAAGTTGATCATACGTTCTTGATTCTGGACATGTCTGTTAGAAAATTGGAACCAAAACTTAAGGAACTTAGAGAGTGACTTCAAGGCATGTAGCAATGCTACTTTCCTTAAGGATTTATTTGCCCTCACTTATAGTGTACAAATGAGTTTTCCGGCAAAAACCCTCGAAGATACAATGAAGCCCTTATTGATTAATTGCGTTTTACACTAACAAAATTAATCCACCGAGCATCTTGAAGTGTATTGCAAGATTATCTCAAACATTGTAAGAAGATGATTTTCCTCTCTCTCTTCGTTTATTTATTCCAAGTCTATAAGACTCCTTTTATATACAAACTTATGTCTTCTTTGGATAGACATAATTGTATGGAAGAATACCAAACTCCTATGTATTTCAATAAACACATTTGTTTCAAAGAGTACCTCTTTGAATTTTACATATATTGAAAAGATATATCTTTTCATTTTCTAGATTAATGATTGAGTTTCTTTTCATTTCCAATTACCATTATTTCTATTCTCTTCCATTTTGAAAATGTTCCAACAGTGTCTAGTAGGCAATTTAACCACAAAATGCCGTGGGTTGGGATGAGCTTTTTCTGAAGAATCCAAAACTTTGGACTCAACCCATTTTCAAATTCTATGGCCCCAGCTTGTGCGTAAGGAAGAACAGGCAACTTTGGCAACTCTGGTCCAGCGCCAGCCAAGTTGTAGGTCGGCACAAGGACTGCAAGCATCTAGACCCTACCACAATTTAGAGGGGAAGAACAAAACAAAACCCCTTTAATCATTTACGAGGGCATTTTTTTTTTCTCCTTTTCTTTTTATCCAGGTAAATAGAAGATTCATATGTACAATAGAGTGAGTTTACTTATCCGTAGTTGGAACTCTTACAGACTAATGCAGTTGCCGACAGTAGGTAGCAACCATGAGCTAGGTGGACCAACATGTCAACCGACGACGACACAGCGAGCTTGTCGGAATCTCGCGTCCGTGAACTCAGCTACAGACAACTTGTAAACAGTAGTAGTAATTTAAACTTGTAAGTGATTGCTCTTGGCTGAAGGAGATGCTTAATTGCTTACCTTTCCGGCCATTTATTACCAACGATTTTTGGTCGGCACACTAGAGATGAAATCAGGATTGAATTTCTTTCATTTTTTTTTCCAATCATTGTTATAAATTCTGCCAGAATTGCTACACATCTGAAAAGGTTATTGGAAGAATGAGATGAAAGGCAAGAGAAACAGAAAAATCTACTTCAATATATGACCGTAGTAGGGGAAAAAAATACAGATACATATTTATCTGAATTAATAAGAATTGCTGCGTTGTTATGTTAATAAACTTTTACGGAATCTTCAAAAACCAGATAGAAATACAATGTCCTCACTGGAAAACTCTCACCGTCGGGCAAGTCTCTGCCCTGCTCCAAGTAACAATGCCTTCCCAATTGCACCCGAGTGAAGTCCAAAAACCAGGGCCACAGTTCCACCTACAACGATCCATTTCCAATCAAGACCATTATCATTCTGCCTCCTGATAACCATACTTTGATCTTTTTCATCTTCCCCAGAAACAGGACCAAGAGAATCCATGCTCTCATTAGAAGAAATTTTTGTAGTAATTCTCGCTAGCTGTGCACTTCTAGACAGGGAAGCGTCAGTTTTCCTAGCATTCTGGTATGCCCTCATCCCAGAGTGCAATTTCTTTACAGCGCCCCACATCCCATGACGAACACCCAATTTTGCCACATCTTTGGGGATCCCCATGTCTTCATAATGGAGAAGAGTAACCTCACATGCAGATTGCTGTCCATCTCCTTTTCGGGACTCCACTGCATCACAAATTAGATTAAAATAGTGACGTGACTATCTCTGGCAATGTCCAGAAATATTTCTCCTAGAATCAATCAATCAATCAAAAGGTTGACTGAGGAAAACTCACCAGCCCTGATAACCCAACTTGAAAAGTAATGCTCCACACGTCTTGGCTTGTCACGCTTCGGCAAACCAGGATATGGCACCCCCTGGAAGATTATATATAGCTTGAATGTTAATATTCATCATTCTCATGCCGAAACACACACAGCATTAGATATCATAATCTTCCTTCCACTATTCAAACCATAATACATAATACACAAGTGACATCAAACCGGTTCAACAGACAAGGCCTTATAGCATCTTCTGAAGCATCCTAGGAGAATACATGGGTTATGCAAAACTAGGAAAGAGATCAGAGAGAATGCTAGATAAAAGTTAGTCACTTGATGATCAACAACAATCACAGCATACTAATAAGCACTGATTAAACTCATCTATTTAGGTTTACTTATTGTCACTGAGAATTGTTAGTCACGCTTTCTACCATAAACAATAGGAATTCCAATCACCATATCTTTACGGAAATCAAACACACCACCCCACCTTATCTTTACAACCAGATCCTCTCAGAGAAAACACCATAAGGAGTACGGATTTACTGAAAAATTAATAGACCAAAATAAAAACAGAATCTGTACCTTCGTTACACAATAGTAAGTCTTTCCAGCCTCCCATATTCTTCGACCAATTATGTACTCTCGATCACTACAGAAGAAGGGGAACTGCAAAAACATGAAATAAGTCAAGGCATGCAAATCCATACATAGTCTTGGAATAGAAATGTGCTTTAAACATGACAACGAAACATCGATAATATAATCATTCAAACCATTCATTCTATCCACCTTTTTTATCCAGTGAACAATTGATGCCCCTGTATGAGGGCACTCTGCCAAAATTTTGAAGTATGCCAGCATAGGATCCCACTTCGGACGAAACTCATCATCCCAAAAGAAATCCCTGACCAACTCTGGAGTTGCGTCCTCAAAGACAGTTCGACTACGATAAATTGCAGGGCCAATCTGGTAAAAATAATCACCATCAAGAAGTAATTAAACTTGTGGTCTATATAACCATCAGGTCTCATATAAGAGATGATCAAACGTGGAAATCGATCCAACACAAACAAAAGACAAAGAAATGGTAAAGCATAATGTAAGCCGTCTCACATTTTGTATGCTTGCGCCCAATAAACTGTGAAAATTTGATAATGACAATAGCTCAAATTTAGCCATTAATCAAATGCTAAGTGACTAATGGAATGTGACGCTTATAAGATCTCAATGTGTGTTTGGATAACGATTTTCAAAAGTTTCAGGAATTTTAAAAAGAAGGCATTTAGTATGACAGCATTTATCATTACTTTGTTTGGATGAAGATTTTTAGAATGAAATTGTAAGTATTTACCAATTTTAATGAAATAAAAACTTAATTATAAAAAATCAATATTAAAAATACAAAAATATGCAATATGGGTATCATTGGATTTGTAAAAATATATTGATATTACTAATAACATAAAAAATGAAAATATATATTTTAGGAATAAGTTCTTATCATTAAAATTAAAAATATAAAAGTTGCACTGAAAAGGGAAACTAAATTAATGTGGAAAATTAACTACTCAAGTGAAGGATTTTGGAAGAAAAGCCTATTTAGGTGGATTTTAAACAAGGGATTTGAGGGGTCTTAAAACCCCAATTAAAAAGCCATGGATTTTGAAAAATCTTTCCATTAAATGACCCAAACAAGGATTTCATTATTTAGATTTTCCAAAACCTAGATCAAAGAGAAAACCCTCTTTAAAAAGCTCCATTCAAACACACACTTATAGAATTCAGTACATGGACAAGTGAACAAAAGAAAAAAGGAAGTTCCCTTGATATAGCCGGCAATCATTTAAGATAACAGGAAGGTAAACTGCAGTGGATCTTCCAAATCCCACCCACCTCTCTCTCTATCTAGAGAGAGAAGAAAAAGAAAACCCACAGCAAATTTCTTCATAAAGCCATACTGGTTTATGTAGCAATTTTGACTTATTACAGTAAGAAAAACCCTACAAGTTTATATGGACACATTTCATGATACTGATATAACATAAATAAATCAGGATTCTACCTCTGGCTCATGGCGCCATGCTTGGTATGACATATTTGGAGTAGTCCTTTCCATCAGACTTTGCCATTCCATCTCACCAACCTTCACTTCAAGTAAATGTAAAAGGTGTGCTAAGTCATTCTCTGTGATAATATCCTGCTCCCTTCCTTCAGCTTTACTACTAGGACCATAAAGAAACAGGTATTAATAATGAATATACTCAAGCATGACACAGCATTAACATCGCAGTAGTAAACAACCAAATCATAACTACACAACAATTAATATGCTTTATGGTGAAATTTACAGCCCCACTAAGATGTTCTTTTAACAAATTTTGGAACATGCAAAACTAACCAGAGTCATTACAACAAAAACTTTAAAGCATCCATGAAATTCACCTTACTTGGACTCAGCGGACAATGGAGAAGAAAATGGAGAGACAGAGAGCATGAATGGAAACTCTATCACACTATAGTCAAACATGCACGCTCTAGCAATAACAAGCAAGGGGGAAATAACTCCTAAGTAAATAACCAAAACATGCTCATAAAGTTATATGAAATCACTCATTACTCTTGGCTATAACACTTTATTTTAATTTTGGGCATTAAAAGCTTACCAAGAACTCTCTTAGCAGTACCTCATTTTGATGAATCTCATGCAACCACCTTTGAGGCACGTTAAATATTATGCATAGCATAATAAATATTGACACACTGGAAAAAATCCTTATAAAACTCAATCATTGGCGCCACCTATTTAACTCTAACCATTAGCTAGTTGTCAAGAACAGTCTCACATTAGTAACTTGAACTACAAATCACCTGCATTTACCATCAGAGTAAGCTTTAAGGAAAAAACAATTTCCTTGGACACCTTAACATAATGTGTTTAAGGAAAGGATCTCCTATCAAACGGCTAATAGATATCTTCTCCAGAACGCGTAGAATAAAAAAATAATAATAATGAAGAAAAAATGTATCCTGATTCTGTGTACAAACTGTTAACTCACAAAAAAAATTGACGCTAATCACAAATGCCTTGTACTAACTGCCCATTAAAACTAGCTTCCAGCTCAATGTATCACCACTTTCCCCAATCGCCGATTCCATGATTAGGTCAAATTCAAGCTTAATTAGAAAGCCTGGTTTATGTTTACCTTAATATAAATCAAATGGAATCAAAGGAACAAACCAACCACCAAATATGCAGATATTCATATAAAAAACCAAAATTTTTCGGCAGGAAGATTTGTTTAATTATATAGATAAAGAAAATTAAAGAAGGCAGAAAAGGTACTAACCTAACAGCATCAGCAGCTCCTTCCGGCGAAATTCTCGCCGTAGGCGACGACGGTGGCGACGGAACAGTAGAAATAGAAGCCGAAGCAGTCGATTTCTTGGCCCTCCCTCTAATAAAGTTAGAGACAATCGTGCGGCAAACGGAGAAAGCAGATAGAGCGGTGAAGGCGAGCCAGAGTCGGCGAGCTCCGAAGCCGGGAGGGGCGGTCCAGACGAACCGGAACTTAGACCGGAGACCAAGAAAAACCAAGCTGGTCCACCTAGGGCGCCAAGACCAGCCGATCACGAGGCCGATCATCACGGCCAGCCATATCGGCACTGCGCAGAGCAAAATGTCGACGAATGTTTCGGTAACGGTGGGTTTCTTCAGGAACTCCATTAGATCAAAGAACGTCTCGTCCATGATTTCGTAAGGAAATGAAATAATATTAGAGGTGTTTGTTTTTCACTTCTATCGGCGAGACAATGGACATGGATCTGCCTCAACGGGAGATCCAGGGGAAGAGCATTTCTTCGGGTAGGAAGAGGAGAGAAATAGGAACGTGTGTATTCCTCTTTAACTTCAACCTTTTTTTTTTTTTTTGGGAGCAGGGTTTGGCGCTTGATTGGGACGAATTAGGTATGACGTGGCGGGGCGAAAGCCGTTGATGGCCTAGTTAACGGGATTTGAGGCGCGTTGTGGGAAGTGGCAAGGGGTTTGTCGAAGATGAAATGTACGCGAGTTTCGGAGAGTGGGAATTGGGAGGATGAGGTCAATGTAGCTTTTGGTTTTGATATATAAGATTTTTTTAGGAATTAGTAGCTTTTTAGTTACTGACTGGCCTGTGGGAAGATTTTCTTCTGATCCGCTCCAGTTACAATAAACTAGATTTGATGTCGGGGAACTGGGGTGTCATCACCAATAAAAAATTGCCAGCTGTCAAGGTCATAATTTTTCAACAAATTTTTAGTACTTCGTTGCACAAGGGAAGAAAATCCTTCTCCTTTTTTTTTCTCTCCCAAGTCCCAACACCACCATCTCCCTCCCCCCCTCTCTTTCTTTAGGGGTTAAAAGGTTACAGACATTTCACTAATTAAACACTTTTACACACAAGAAAAAAGGCAAACAACTCTTGTTTAAACAAAAAAAAAAAAAAGCTTTCTACTATACCAAAAACAACAAAAAAAAATCATTTGGATAAGCATAGTAAAAATAAAAATTCTGATTTTACCAACAACTTTCATAGAGGGATAGTAATATGTAAAATGAAATAACTAACTAAGCAGATCAATTTTATTCTAAAATTTTCTGTAATTATCTTGGTCAAACTTTTTACTTCTTCAACATGTAAAAACAAACAATGAAAACATATAAGAGTAGTTTAAACTCTAGTCTTTGATTCAATTACCGGCTACAACTTCATTTCTTTCCACACATTATCTCCACATTTTAACTTCTTAACCTTTTGTCTACAAGAGATCATAGGAGTGATACCGCCAATGATTCCAAACTGACGAACAAAGGCCAATTGGGAATAAAAACAAAAGAAAAGGACACCTGATAATAATAATAATATAATAATAATTTAAAAAAAAAAACAACAACAACAAAGTACATTGTAACCGAAAAGCAGTTTGCGGATAAAAATTCATAAAGGAAAACTCCAAAGATTGTTTGTCTTATTTAACTTTTTTTTTTTATTTAACTTTTTTAAAATTCTTCCATGTTGATGTTTGGGCACTTTTGGGCACCGTTGCTCGGACATTTTTGAATCTGGGCTTTCGGTTGGACGGCAGTATTAAGAAATTCTCATGAAACCCACTATGAGGCCCAAAGAAGGTAAATTCAATTTCCAACATTCATAGTCCATAGTCCACGGCTGTCCATCTCCTTTTAGTATGGACTATTGTCTATAGAGCCAAGTGACAACGAGCCTTTGATCTGATCCAAAAACGAAAGTGACCAATTGACTTCAAGTATAAGAAATTAAGAATTACATTAAACGTACATCCAACTTATGGCTAAACTAATGGCTTCAAATTGCGACATTTTCATAGAAGAATATAAGAAAAGGAGGTTTCTTTTTTTTTTTTTTTTGAGGTATAAGTAACGACTTTATGTTTCCAAAAAATATAGTTATTGTTACGCCCAATCCCCAACAAAATCTCTCTTTCACTCTTTTATAAGTTTTTTTTTTCTTTTTCTAGCAAGTAATTTGAATGCTTTTTATAAAATTTCAAATGGTCAAGTCACCAAAAACAAAAAGTGCTCAAAAGGAATTGGGAATCTCATCTTCTATATTTCGGACAAGACAAAAAAAAAAAAAAAGAGAGAAAGAGAGAGAAGAAAAAATTACACTATGTGACTTTATCGAGCATAGGAATGCACTTTTGTTATCATGCATACTCAAGATGTCTCTCTTCTCTTTTGACTACCATTTATAAGGTTAACTGGTTAAGGATTATTGCAATTTCCATCTAAGTGTATATTTCTTTTTTTTTTTTTTAAAAAAAAGGTTTTTACGTATTATTGCATGCAAACATGATGTCATTTCTTACACGACGATTGTACGGACAATTACTTGCTTTTTTTTGGGTGCCAAAATCTATGGAAAGGCTAAAGTTAGATTTGCCTATTAGTTTTACGATCTTTGATGTCCATTGCTTTTCTTCCTATTCTTCTTCCTTTGATTCGTGACATTGCAATTTTTCTGATTTCGTGTGCTCTCCCGTTACGACAAAGACAATTTTGTGAACATGAATGGACAAAAATTTGTACAACGAGATCTTGAAAGAAAATCGAGTTTTCTGACTTTTTGTTAAAATTATAATTCTAAATTAATCATGGTTATTAGTTAGACGACGTGATGTTTTTCTAATTAATTAATCATTATGATGATTTTGTAATGGTAAGCTAAGAAGAGAAAAAAAAATCAAAATTTGCAGCCTGTTGAATCTGTCTAATCCACATTAAAAACTCTTTTTTGGTTTGAAAATGGCTGGTGTCTGCTGCTGATTAGTGATTTGTAATTTTTAATCAAGAAGAGATAATGATGCCGTGACTTTGAAGTTAAACAGTACCACAACAAGTAACTCGCAGAGGAACAAAACATGCTGCATTTTGTTAGCTGTCAGTTTGACCCAATTTTCAAACTTTTTCACAGAATGGACTTCCAAATCGCAAAGATCAAATCCAAAATAGAAGAAATATATTTTTCAAAATAATCATTCATCAAGGCAAGAAGTTAATCTATACATTTATTTCATTAATACTAGTAAACAAATTCTCCTCTGCAATCCAGACAACATACCAGCTTTTTGTCTGGAGGAACCATACCCACTCTCCATCTCTGCTCATTAATATCAAAACCAAACATGGAAGCACTTTATATTTATGTCTGACTCCCCAACTTGCTGTATCATATTAAATACTTACAAGTTTTTACAGTTTACCAGGTCTTAGAATCTGCAATGTCTTTTTTCTCTAATTCATTCTCGTATTGCAATTTTCTAATGGAAAAGATTTTGGTCCTCATGGTGCCTTAACTGAATAGTACATTGCAAGCCCTTAATGACTGAACCTTTGGGGTATAATCTTTGAGAGGGGACAGAGACAGAGTGAGGGAGGCATAGCAGTAAATGGGGTGGCATGGGGCTAAGAAGGTGAGCAAAGAGAAGCAGAGGGGTTTTTTTCATGCACAAAATCTGACCCACAAAGTATTAAAAGGTAAGGTGGGATTTGGGACTTGGGAGGGTGGACAAAGACTAAGGAGCTGGTTATGATGGCAGTCCTAAGGTGAAAAAAGGAGTAAATTCAAAGCTTAACTTTGATGGGAGGGTACCCCTTCTCCTAGAGAGAATATCTCCCTCTCATGCAACAAATAAAGTTAAAGTTCCCCCCCAGGTCCCAAACTTATATTCTTTGCAGCTCTCCACAAGCAAAGCTCATTTGGAAAAAAATTTTCAACTGCAAAAAGATGAAATACAACTTTTTTACTTGTGTTGTTTTCTTCTTCTTTATTTTTTCCTCTGTTTGCAGTCAAGTTTTCACACAATCACAATAGCCCCATACAATTGCTTGTTTTTTCAACGAGTTTGGTAAAAGCAGAGGAAGGTCGGCAGACTTAAGTTGCATATATGGAGCTACACTACAAAAGAAAGATGTTGTTTTCCATTTGTCTGTTCCCAATGCTCATTTTTCCAAAGACTCGACCTAGTGAAAATGAAGTTCTAGCAAGTGATTATTAATAGTATACTTTCAGAAAAGGGTATTCCTATTTTGACATGATACTAATTTTCTCATAAAAAAAAATGGGCTGTTCAAATTTACAATATTTCTTTTAATAGAATTGTTTTGCAACTGGTTTCATGGCAACTTGCTTCCGTTGAAAAACTCTTGTCAATGATCAACCTATGACGTTAACAATGTAAGAGAAAATGCTTATATCACTTGAAAATCCAAATCTCATTCTGGTGAATATATGCCTCCTGTAACTTCATCCTTGAGTTTTCCTGTATACCAACCCAGTTCTTACCCAGTTCTTATAGGCATTCTTCAGAAGAAAATCATATCAGGGCAAGAGTCTAGCCAAAATTCAAGAGTGAAAAATTCCCTTATATTTTGATTAAAACCAAATAACAGCATTACTATGAATTTAGTATTAATACTATACCTGCTTAGATTCTTGAGTTCTGCCTGATTCTATCCAGAGTCTTCCGAGGCTACAAACAGAACATGAATCGAATTTCAATGCTTGTACCTTGAAAACATAAAGAAAATGTTATGTTCTGTTGAGATTTGTGTTAAACTGAACTATGATTTCGTATGAACATGATACTAACCAGGGAGAATTGAACATATACGCATATACTCAAAGTTGGGGGGAATGAAGCCTGGTCCGACATCATTCTGATGAAGTGCGGTAGCAGCTAGAGCTTCAAACGAATGGTCTCGAACCAGACAGCATTCCCCTCAACAGTTCAAAGACTTCAAAGAAAGAATAGAAGAGAAAAACAGAGAGAAGGGATCAGAGAGAGAGAGAGAGAGAGAGAGAGAGAGATGACTGTTTGATATTGATTTGGCCATGCAATGTTATTTTTATTTTCCATGGGCCCTTATATACGTGGGGATGAGTATCTCCTTATGTGGGTCAGAAGATGACATTAGAATCCTGCTTTCTACAGCTTCCCTATCATGCTTTACACACTTACTTCGAGTTTTTCGTTTGTTTTTTCAACTTCGGCTGTTTAAACTTCTTTATAGGCTACGTTTGGTGCTTTGAAAATTGGAAACCCTCTCAGCAAATAGCTATGAAAGAACAGTTGGAAATTAGGTCATTGCTAATACAGTAAGTTGAGAATACAGTGTTGGATATTAAAATTTACTCAGTTTAATAAGTAAACCTTTATGTTTCATTATTACTTTCTTTTTTTCTGTAATATGGTACAGTTCTTGAAAGTCCTTTATTTTGTTAGATTTCAGTACAAGGTAACTGGATGGATCTGTTTCTAGTCCAATTTTTCTTTATCTTTTTCTTTACATTATTATCTAAAAGTTGCTTATCTTAGTGAGGTCACATGGATATGAACATTGTTTAGAAGAATGCTGCCAAACACGCCACTGTAATTAGAAAAATGAGATGTCAAAAGAACTGAAAATGATATAAAGTTTGGTGAAAGAAATTAAAGCTATTGCTACTGATTATAAATCGGGTTGAAAGTAATAAAAGGAAAAGATGGGTGAAATATTGGGGAGGTCAAAGCAAGAGCTTGTTTTAGCTTCTGATAAAAAGACCAGCAAAAGCTTTCTTCCACCTGTCAAGCCTCCAACCTCTTGATAACTTACCTGTGTAATTATAAAATTCATAAAAGGGTACACGTGTCGTATCCGATGCCGGTTGATGCAAGTGCAACGAACAATGTAAGAAAGATTTATCAAATGAATGAATGATCATTGCTTGGAGAAATTGATGTTATGATTAGGGTTACTTTTAACCGTGAGTTGAAACAAAAGAAGTATGTGGGGAGTGTGAAGTGGTGAATGCATCATGAAACATGATCTTGACAATGGGTGTCTAAAGGATGTCTCTTTTCCTTCCCACTTGAGGAAAAAAAAAAAAGAGAAGATTTGGAGGTGGGAGAAGCTTCATCAATGAGGGCAATGCCGCAAATAGTGTGATTCCAAGCTTAAATGGAAAGATATACAGGTTGGCCTGTTAAAAGGCTTTAGCAGAGCAAACAAAGATGAAAAAGAGTGGGAAGGGGGGGCATCATAGGAGAAAAAGAAAGCTGAAAGAAAGGAAAATCTTCATGGAGTGATGCTACTATGCTTAAATAATTTCCTAATCTCAAACCACTTTGAATTGTAAAATGAGTTATTAATATGACAATTAATTTGCCTTAGATAATGGCAGACATCTCTGTCTCTCTGTCAAATTTTACATTTAGAATAAAACCCTTTTATATCTCAGCATATGGCAATAAACTTCCTTAAACATGCTCATATAAGTAAACCAGTCAGATTATTATGGTGCCTTAATGAGAGACAGAAAGGGAAAGACGTGTAGAGGAAAAGGAAGGAAAACCTTCAAAGAGAGGTAGGAATTGCATTTAAGCCAGCCTTAGAACCTTGAAGATAAAAGCATTTTGTTGGGCAACCTACATTCATTGCTCTTGCAATGAAATGTGATTACAGCTTGTTGATTCTTTTTCCTCATAATGGAAGGTAAAGCATTATCTTTGACATTAAAGTCTGAGTTGAAATCAACGTAAAGTTTGTGTGTTTGATTAATTTGCTTGCCATTAAGCTCTCTATGAAGTGTTTTCTAAGGCAGCTAGAAGCTTTGAGCCCTCACCAAACATTCTCAAAGTTTGGTGTTTGAACTTGCAAAACCAGGTGCTCAAAGTTAAGCAAAAATTAAAGCCAGAATCCTTTTTTGACTAGCAAAATTGTTAGCACAAATGAGGCATTTTTCATCTCAGAAAGTCATCTTTTGCTGTTAAATCACTAAAAAGAAATTAAAAGAATACCCAAACACTATGTGCTTTACGCTCTATGGCATCTTTTTCTTTTTTTCTTTAAGACCTTTTCATGATGAGGCTTGCCTTAACAATACAAAACAAGGATTTCCACTCCATAAAAAGCACAGCTTCCACTCTACCAAAGCATCCCCTAACGGCCCCTCAATCAAACTTTATCTTCAGTTTTCATCTATTAATGGAGGCAACAAGCATATAACTCCTCACATATCACCAAAAAAAAAAACCTGACAATCGAGTACATAATCTTCACTGAGTTCAAAAATTTTGGTAATGCTTATAACTTACAGCCTCTGCTTTCTACATAGAAACAATGAGTCCAACTGGGTCAACTCGCAGCAAGTGGAAGTCATGCCATGTTTGATGGCTGTTTTAGCAGACAGATCTCGGAAAATATACACCACCACTGTCAGTGTGAGTTTAAAGATAGCGGCAAAACAAAAAGGTTACAAGGATGGATAGTTACTACTGTATGGGAAATAAGTAGTCAGTGCCTCCTTTCCCCGTGAACTCGAAAGAGAAAAAAGAGTCGAAAATGTAAAATGTTGAAATTTATTGAATGGTTAAACACAGCATACTGAAGTCTCTTGACTTTGTCAGATATTACAACAAATCAGGGACATTTTATATATATACGAAAATGTTATAACTTACAGAAATTTACACTTAATAACAATACCGAAAAAGCAACAAGTCTTTGCAACTTAAATAGAAAGAAATACACATTCTTTGAGCAGTCATCAGAAACATGAGAATAAACCCTTCTTTTAAATTAGAAAACTCACCAGAAACTCAAGAAAGGAGACTAATGTCTGAGTCAATGAGGCAGTTTGCTTTGGGTGGAACTGACTCACTCATCTCTTGCACTGTTGTGGATTCATCTTTGAATTCCAGAGGAGCATGGCCATTTTGGACATTGTTCTCATTCTTTTCGTTTGCTGAACCAAACATGGTGGCAATGGTGTCTTCTCTTTGACTACCTAAATTGTGCCCATTTCTGTGATCAGAAGCACCTTTCACCTTCTCTCCTTGACCTGAACTGACTGCATCACTACAGCTCTTCCTCCTACCTAGCTTTGGAGACTTTGCACGAGTTGGTGGCATCTGGCATCCGTGCAAAACAACATATCAAATTTGTAACAAACATGGCAAAAGATGCTATATAACTTATCAACACTGAATCAGAAACTTGACTTTCTTGATGAAGTATGTTGTATAGTGAATTAGCTGTTTGACCAGGCTAAATGACATTTAAATTTAACAAAAATCTGCGCTTATACCTTTTTCAGCTCAACTTTTGGTGGTGGTCCTTCATGGTAGAAGCTTGGCATTGGATTTGCTTTGAATGTCAGAGTCTTTCTGAATTGCTTGATCGCTGCCTCCCTCTCTTCCTAGAAAATTTTCAAAGTTTGTTAGGAAACAAGCAATGAGGGAAAATGGAATTATCAGTCTTGCATTGTTTTGAATTACATTTATCTCTATCAGACAGTAATTTGAAAAGTGGTAGACATGAAAGCGAGCAAGATAAAGGTAGAATGGCACCTTAGTCCTTGCTTCACTTTGGCTTTTCTCAGCCTCTAAAGCTTGGTGTTTCTCCTCCAGTTTTGAGTAGAACTAGAAGAAAACAACAAAGTCAGACAAGGATTCTGTTTGCAGATGCATATATAGCTTGCTAAACTTATAGGTGGATGCTAAATGGCATACTAAGTCAAGGCAATACCTCCTTCCTCTTCTCAGCACGTTCAGAACATCTAAATGAAGGAGCTGATGCTACAGTTGCTTTGGCCTTAGCAGTATGTGAAGACATGGTGCTTTGTACGGTCAAGTGGTAACATCACTGATTTGTGGCCAGGGATATGATCTCATGCATTTCATGAACATGAAGTGTCCTTGTCCCAAAATAGAAGAATAGGAATGCAATCTAAATGCACTTTTTGCATTTTATAATGATAGGAATTTGCATTATCTAGGGTATAGTGCTTATATTTTAACAAGTTTCATCATTAATTGAGAAACTCTTTTTTCACAATTACAAGTTCAATGTGTGTAGATGTAACTAGAAGATAATATGAAGCATACAAGATAGTACCAACTTTAAACAGTATAAAACCTTATCAATCAGAAGTTATATAAATTCAGACAGAAGGAAAGCATATCAAATATAGAACTTAAATTCCAGGTAGAAAGAGGATACATAGAAGTAACAGAACAAGATTCATCATCATCAGGATGCTTCTTGTTATTAGGTTGCAGTGGCTTCCTCAACACCAATTGTGCCTGAAGAAAAACATAAAGAGACTTCAATAGCGGTAAAAGGAGGGGGGACACACCGCTGAGAATTTACTAAGTTATTTATTCCCTATCAAAGTGAAGCTTTTTCATTAATATTAATATAGTTGCGAACAACTGATACAACTTCTAGCACATATAAAACTTGACGAAAGTCAAGTGCCTTGTATAACAGCATTTGCTTTAGTAGAATTCCTGATAAGCATACCTGATTCTGTTTTGTTGTATTTGGATGCAGTGCACCATTGGTTTTAGAGGATTTCTTCACACCAGATCCCACGTCAGTTTCAGTCACAGCAGGACGAGTTCCACATGAAGCACGCTTCTCAGTTGCAAGGGCAAATGGCTGCGGAACAGTGTGCTTCATTCGAACATTAACTGCAGCAAGTTTCGTTGCAGGCTTGGATAATCTTGACTTATTATTCTTTGTTTTGGCTGTTTCGTTTTTGACCTTCTCCTCAGGCGTGCCTCCCTCAAGATTGGAGCTTACTACTTTCTGCTCTTCCTTATTGCTCTCAATATGACTTAATTCAGATTTCTCAACTGAGTTTTCAGTAGTGCATTCTTTCACCTCGTAATCTTTTGCTTCCATCCCTTCTTCGGTACCTTGAAGCATTGCATCCTCATTCACATATGAGCCCATGGCATCATGATGACCGGGAAATGTTTCATTGTTTGATTCTTCTAGAACTCCATTTGAATAAACTATTACGCGATCTGATTCCTTGTCCATGCAGATGTCTGTGACTTCTACTCCCATTGAACTACACAAATCAACTGATCATTCTATTGCCATCAGTAACTTCATTTTGATGTTGATTTACATAAAAGTTAAAACAACCAACAAGTTCAATCACATAGACCGATAGAAATTAGAAATCATCCTATCTCAAAACAATCCGTCAATCACTTTAGATGTAACTTTGCTTCTAGAAATATTCATCTCGCCCTGGAAATCGTCCCATGGAAGGAAAGCTATAGATTCTGTAGAACCTAGATTCAAAAACTATAACATAGTTTCTTCAATTGTACTTCAAAAGGCTACAAGGAGAATATCAGAGATGATATTGGGGAAGGAAAAGCACTTTGCTGTTAGAGAAAGATTTCATAACAGTATCTTTCCACCTAGTGTTCAATTCAGTCACCAGCACTCTGACATGACTGTATCAACTAAAGCTTATTAGTCAATTACTAAGCATACTCCATAGAACCAATAGTTTCTCCTCTCCAGCAAACTAAGCAGAATTATGACGGTAGTGATACTAATCACGACAAGGAATTAAAGAATTTCGATGGTGGAAGATTAACAGATGATGGAGTAGTTGCAATCACCAAAGATACTAGTAGTTAGCATAAAACCATTACAAATAGGTACATTATTTGTAGAAACAAAACAAACAGGATGGCTTTGCCAGCGTGGAAAGATTTCTTTGACTTCTTTAAGATAAAGGAAGTAACAAACAGAATCATTTGCATCTTAAAATCAGGGATACTACTCAGAGAAATGGCGTGCTAAGTCCATAATTATGATAAGAGTCCGATAAACCAACTCAATCGTTCACACACACACCCGAAAAAAAAAAAAGGAAGCAACAATTATAGGTCAAAAGCCATAGAAAAAGGAAAAAACAAAAAAAGGCAAAAGAATAGAGAACTTTGTTTTGATTCAGCAGAAGAATATTCCTATCATTTAAATTCAGAAACATGGGAAATTCAAAAATTCCAGAACTGATTTCACAGTCAAGACCACTCACCTCTAGACTGTAACATCTGATTAGAATCTCATTAATGAAAATGATACATAAGAAAACAATAGGTTTAACTTGTTTTTGAACTCATATATCTATTTAAAACACACATGCATTTCAGGGCCTCACAATCTGATATAGCACCAAAACAGACCACACGGAGAAGGTAACAATACCAGAAATGCTCACTGACCCTCCATTTGATTCCTGGAAAAGCAAGAGAAGGAGATAATCTAAAATGTTACGCTTCAAAAATCCTTACTTTCTAATGAAAATCGAAACTTTCAACTCAACTAAAACTGGCATTAAATCCTGTTTTGTTCCCACATCACAGATATTAAATTTCAAATCTAACACAAACTGAACATTGTCAGTTCATTTCAGCTCCAAGCACAGAACAAAAACGAAACTACAATTAAACTTTTAACACCCCAAAGAAAACCAAAACAAAAACACCCATTTCCAAAGACCAAGAAGAAAAACGAATCTAAGTTCAGATCAAACGAAGCAACAAAGTGAAAAAGGATATCTTGTATTTCACAGAGTGACATTCAAAGACAAAGACTTGAATTTAAAACTCACATTTTTTTCTCACTTGCATGCAATGCAGCAAACAGAAGAAGAAGAAGAAGAAGAAGAAGAAGAAGAAGAAGAAGACAAGATCGGAAGTTATGAAGAGTGGCAAATGTGGTAAATTACTTACATTTTTGGTCCGATCTAATGAACAAATGAAGGCTCTTTGTTTTGCCTTATCAAGCTGTGTCTTCTGTCCTTCTCTGCCTTTTTTGTGTACCTGTTTGAGAATGTTTCTGTTACTTTGTTTCTTTTTTTTTTTCAATAATATTTTTATATATGAAAGCTGGCTCGTCGGTGTTAAACGGTGTTACTTAACGCCGCTATCTAATATTTTGTTTAAGGAAAAAATAATACAAAAAAACAAAAAAGAAAGAGCTTGATTTTGGAATAATGGAATCTTTTCATAAAGATATTTCCTCGAATTTTGGCTTTTTATTTGGCTCGGTTGCCCTCTTTTTTCCATTTTAATAATCTTTTTTTATTTACAATTAGTAGAAAAATAACTTACTATATAGAGAAAGGTCGTATAATCTTTAATTTAAGTATTGGTACATTTTTAAAGTATTGTTTTTGTCACAATGCACTTAGGAGTTTATATTTAGACAATGACGCATAGATTTAATTTGAAAACTTATAAAATACTTAACCACTTGAGCAATTAAGTAAAGTTTGTAATTGTAAAGTATCTTCCAGCTTAGAGTAATTTACTATTATCTAACCTACCAATTTGATCAAATGGTTACTGTATATAGTAATTGATCAAATGACACTATTAAAATTTTTTTTTTTTTAGCAAAACGATTTTATTTGCATCATGACAAGACGTTCAACTCTTTTAATTTTAAGTGCACCATTATTTATTGGTAAACTAATAGGTAAATGAAAGTTGAAACCCAAAAAATAGGAGATGAGGAAATAAAATTACAAAATTGTACAAGCCAACTCTGGTTGAAGGCTTTAACCTGTGCTTAGGCTTTCAAAGAAGAAGAAGATATATAACATTTGTTTAAATTCATAATAATATTGTCCTTATTACAAAGTGTGAGTTATCATATCAATGTCATCAGCTTATCGTAACTCTCCCATGATATTGCCTTGGAAATTATCATGTTCTTGTCCGATTTTTCACTAATTCAAAATTTGTTATCATGTTATGTTTGAATTTGCATTTTGCAGCCAAAACTCTACAAGATCACTGTTTGATTTAGAATAATGTGATGATGGCAAGTGAAAAAGGAGGTTTGAATATTTTAACCATGCCCAATTAGAAAAGGGAAATCATAAACTTTATTTGGTGGGGTAATGGGTATAATTGTATATTAAGCTCCTGTTTTACTTGCAAGTCTTGTCAATAAGACTAATTAAATTATCTTAAACATTTTCTAATCTTATGAGGTTCATATATTAACATAATAATGTTAGCGAATTGGTTGGGAAGTTTAGAGTTGCTATATTAAACACAGAAGATCAGTTGTCAGATTTGTCGAGAAGATGGATGTTCATAGCTTAACCAGAAAGTTATGAAAGAGAAGATGTTTCCATCCAAATAATTGCTAAGGTCCCATCTTTGATTATTCCTGCTTAACCCCTTTTGATAAAGGCCTAACACCCACTAATTTAATTATTTGATATACCCACTCTCTTTACTTCTCTCAGTTCCCCTTTTGCCCACACCCAACAAAGTTCGGCGATTAAGGATGCTCTTCTCTTTCTTGCGCACCAAATATTTTCCCCATTTTCTCTACTTCCATTGCATGAAATTTCCTCATTCTTGATCATGATGATCTCTCGACCAAAAGGAAGTTTTCCCTACTTAGAGAGAGAGAGATATATATATATATATATATATAATGGCTCAATACTCAAATCGGTCCATAAACTGTATAAAAAAATATAGATTAATCTCTAAGTTTTTATTTGAGATAGATTAATCTCTCAACTTTTATTTTGGGACAGATTGGTCCCTGAATTATACAAAAAAAGACAGATTGGTCCCTCAATTTTTAGTTTAGAATAGATTGATCCATAAATTTTTATTTTGAGACAGATTGGTCCCTGGATTTTCTTTGATGTTTTTATTCAGGTCTTATTTATCTTAAAATAAAAATTCAGAGATTAATCTGCCTCAAATAAAAATTCAAAAACTAATCTATCCTTTTTTATATAATTCAAAAACTAATTTAAGTATTAAGTCTATATATAATGTGAACAAACTTTGGACGTGGAGCATACTTTCCAATTCCAGGGCTGGTACGTGGTAGCAATAGGTAGCTAGCCAGGCTATAAAAGCCCTTGTTTGTTGCATGCGATGTCTTTCTCAAGATATGTTGGTGTTGGTTAAAGACTTGGGAAGGGCTTCTTGCAAATTCCTTAGTTTGTGATTATGTCTCCCCAGAATCGGAGGTGGGATCATTTATTGGTTTGCGGCTGCCGAGGATCCTTGATGCTCACATATGACATATGTACTACCCATTAATATTCATATTTAGTAATACTATAATATTTTTTGCATTGAAAAACTTCCCCACAACGACCTGAGATTTCGTTCTTAGCTTTATTAAAATTATCAGTTGTTATCAACTTAAATATCATCAAAATTTGATACTGTTTCATTCCTTAATATCAAGTTTAATTCCACATTGTTAATCAAGTAATAACATAACAGGTTCATTGAGAAGATATATAGAATTAGTCATATTGAAGCCTAGCTAGCTAAGAGTCTTTTGTAGTTTGAAAGGGTACATCGATGTGTTATCCATTAAAAAGGTTAAAGTTTGATATTAAGAGCGCAAATTAGGGACATTCGAAGATAAGTGAGATTATGGAAGACAAGGTGAGCCCGGAGGGGAGCACGGATGAGCTGTGAAACTATGACTTTAGTTGTAGAGAGAGGGAGAGAGAGGGGATGGGATCAAAAGAGAAGAGAAGAGAAAGTGAGTGGAGTAAAAGGGAGGGTGTCATTTAATTTAAGGCATACGAAAAAAAAAAAATAGAGAGAGAACAATGATTAAAAAAAAAGTGGGAGCCAGTTATATACATCCCTGGATTACGCCTTTTAATCTTCAATTTCAAGTCAATGATTGATCACCTTGAAAAGGGTCCCTACATCCTTAGATTGTACATTCCAACGGCCATGATTGATGATGACCATCGCCCTCTATCATTATCCACTCTGCCCTCACTTCAATCCTAACATAATAAGGCTTCAAGAAAAGAGAGATTTTCATTCTTCAAAGTTCAAACATAAACTATAGTCTATAGCACAAGTTTTAATGGCATTCACCCATATTAGTTCTCTACCAATTTGCCTTTCTTACCAACATATCTCATGCATGTAACTGATGGGAACTATGTGGGTGAGCCAATTTACTTTGTTTGACTTGAATACTTATTGGCTTTAGTTAGAAGAACTTTGGTGATAAACCAAAATTAATAACCCCTTTTGCAAGTAAACTGGGGAAGTGAATTTTTGCCCACAAGTAATTACCAAAGCTGTATTTGAAATTTATTACAAGATATTAATGCTTGAAGTGGATAAAACTAGGTTGCTACCTAAAACTCAAATGTGATGTGAAAGTGACCTTGAACCATTGTGAAAATGGCATAGATGAGATGAATCCAGCTTTGCTCAACTTGAAAATATAGTACTACTAAATTGCACCCCCCCCCCCCCCCCAAAAAAAAAAAAGGGGAAAATATAGTAGTACTAAATAACTAAAGTTGCTGCCTTTAGATGAATAATGTTTGGATTTATTCTTTAACTTCAATTAGTTTGAAATGGAGGAGTTTAATCAAGTCTATTTAAATTCTATAAATTCCCTTGACATTGAGTTCAAATTATGTTCAATTGCTTAAACTGGTATTTAGCCAAAAAAAAAAAGCCTCTATAAGAAATCTATACATACTTTTATATTCATCCCTAAAAAGCTTTTCTTAAGCCATCCACATCAGCATTTCTTTTTTTTTTCTTTTTAATATATCTCTTTAAATGATAGATATTTATTGCTCATATATATTTTTCATTTTTTTTTTGTTAAATTTTATTCTTTTCAAAAACCTTTTCTTCTTCCTTAAAAAAATTAATAATTCTTCTTTTAGAACATTGAATTCAACACTAATTGATTTGAAAAGCTTTTGGGTTGCCTAAGTTCAAATAAACAACAAATTAGTAATTCTTCAAACTCTTCTTCCCTCACCTCTAGATACTTCATGCGCCTCTTCTTGCTCTCCATCTTTCTCTTATTTTATATTTTCTTCTCCTGATGTAGTCTAGAGATTGATTAAATAAATTTGATGTTTTCGATGGTTTGATGATTTTCACTAACTAATGTTTTTTATGATTTATTAATTCATTTGACTTGAATTTTTTTTATGATAATTTTCAGGCCATTTAAAAAATCCTTTAGAGTCTATGAGAGGAGAGGTTTCATATACTGTTTGGAGAATACAGAATAGAATGCTATATTGGAAATGGACATGGCATTGGATTTGGAGGTGTACAGTGTCCACTCATATTCCAAGATCTGGATAGTCACATAATCACACAGGTATTTGTTTTTTGTTTTATCCCTTCTGTTTTTGGGTTTTCCTCTTTTGGTTTGAATCAATTCTATGAATAATGTCATGGGTATGACGTGATTGAATCTCTTCTTGCGTTGAAATCTTTGTTATAAGTCTTCCAACTCTAATTCTTCACTCATCAAAATCTTCTCTCTTTCGTCAATTATGATCGTAACCCAATTCAAATTACCTGCTTTTACTTGAGTTTTTGCCTTTCCTTCGTTAAAGCTTTGAACTTGATCATATATTTCATATTACTTTATAGTTCCATTGACCTGGGATAGCCAGTTGAAGGCACATCAATTGATCAATATCTTTATTTTTGTTTGTGTTTGGTTTTTGACATTGGAAGTAAGGATCCTTATGAACTTTGAATTCATGTAAAATATCAAACTTTTATTGAGAAATAGAAGAATGTATTTATTTACCTTGGGTGATTTAAGTTTATTTAAAGTCAAGATTTTATGATAATTTTGATGACTTGAGATCATGAAATCAATACTTATGATTTATTCAATAATTTATGATGTCCTAATTTTAGATAAACGTAGAATTTGTATTGCATTTCTCAACTTCATTCGTTTTCTGTTTTGCTTTTCCTCACATTTTAGATGATACTATTTGTTTGACAAATTTAAGTTCGAATAGTGTGGGTGCTGAGCATAATGTAGCAATGAGAGTTTAATTGTTCAAGCTTATTGCAATAGAGGAATTAGTTTATTTTAACAGTATTATCTTAAAAGACCTAAGGCTTTGAATGTTCGTGTTACTGAAGGTTTTGAAATGTCTAATTTCAAACTCATTTCTGACTTTAAGTTTTTTAAACCAATAATAGTGGAATAATATACAAGTACCCTTGAATATACTACTTATTGAGAAGTTGGAAATTAACTAAAAGTCTTTTAAGATGATTGATTATACTAAAAGACCTTCAATATGCAACAAAGCTACTTTAAATGTCTAAACTTTTCTTATATCTTATTCTTTCTACTATTATAATATGAAAAAAAATAAAAGCTAAAATCAAACTCAGTCATAAAAAGTCCAAGGCAATTGAAGTGATGAAAGTTGTAGGTTTAAGAGTAGTTATCACAGACCATGAAGGTAATATTATTTTGATTTGTACTGTATCTTAGATTTCTCATATTTTGGTGGGACTCTTTATGCCAAAGAGCTATTCTCTTTGATATAAAGGTGGCCTATACTTCTAAGGCTATAGTAATATTATCAGATAGAGATTCAATTGAGATCATATGTAAAATCTTATTCAATTGAGATTTAATTGGATAGTGATAGACTTTATATACTGAAGTGCATGCTTATCCTATATGTAAAATCTTAGCTAATTTGTTTGTTTGTTTGTTTGTGTATGCCACTATAACATGTATTCTCTTAGTGAAGACCTAACAAAAAAAATTATATACAATACATACTTGAAGAATCTTTGGTGATTGGCCTTGCTGGGAAAAGGATAAATACAGTAGCAACTAACTCTCTTTTTGCAATCTGGATGGAGTGAATTTTAGTCCTTTTTGATAATAGATGGCTTTGTTTATATGCTCCAACAACCATTTTAAATATCCTGTTATTGGAGCCAATGATACTTTGATGATATATTCCTGAGCACTATCTCACTTTTTTATTTTGGAAAGTGAAATATTGTTAATAATTGCTTATCTAAACACTTAATGGTTAATTATAATCATATCATATTATTTTGCCTAAATTACTTTATATAAAAAGGTTTTTTTTCTCCACATATGTTGAAAACCAGTCACCAATATTATGCATATTTATAGGTACATGAAATTCCATTGTCATACACTTACATTGATTATATAGGAAAATACATATCTAATAAACTTTCATATATTCCCGCAGGGTTAGCGCGGGCAGCTATACTAGTCTTAATTATACAAGTACCAAAAGGGAATTTTGAGTGGATTCTGTTAAGTGAAATTTCGCTTTCAAAATAATAAAATTTAATTCATTAAAAGGGACCGGAAGCTGCTGCATAATGATTTGGGCCGTTTCATGCCCAAACTAATGCAATCGGTTGTTGATTTTTGGGCTTCTAACTAGCCCATATCAAGTTCGGGTAACGGCCGATGCCCAACTAACCAGAGTCTATACTCTTCATTTTTCTTCTTCCCGAGCCCAATAATCAATAATAGAAAATGACACGCGTCAGCTCTTCATTGGACATTATCCTACTGATTTCCTTATAAAACCTCTTTCACAAAGCAAATCTTCTCTTAACTGAATAACAAACTTTCGCGCCATTTTCACACAGAGAGAGAAACCAGAGTTGAATCAATGGAGTCCAGTGCAGCGGCTGACTCAGAGAGCCCTCGGGTCAAAGAAGAAGCTAAGGAAAAGGAGATCACTGACGGTGGCAGCGGCAACATCAAGAGCAACAAGAAGCCAGTTGTTGCTGCAGCTTTATTTGCAGCTGTTGATCCCTGCAAGGTTGTTTCTATCACCTCTCCTGGGAAAACTGGGTCACCCCAAGGCATCAAGAAGACGAAGAAGAAGAACAAGGTCCAAGTCTCTAACACCAAGAAGCCCTTCATCTTTTATCTCAATCTTGCCAAGGTAAGAACATGATAATTGAACAATTTTTGGTTTCTTGGGGTTGGGCTTATAGAAGTTCATATTCTTTTTCTCCTTTCATTGGGTTTCTCTATGCTTTCTTGATGATTTTCCGAAACGAAGTTTCTTTTTCTGTTTCTTTCATATAGAGTTGAACCATATATCTTCTGTTGTTTCTTTGGCTTATTTGTTTTCTGATGTTTTCTTATGCTGGGAACTTGGAAGTTGTGGTTAATTAGTTAAATTTCCCCTGATTATGTCAATGGATCTTTAATTCTGGCTCTAATTATCATTTTACTTTAGGACTTGATCTGATTTTGCCTAATCTAATCTAATCTTTGCTTTGTTGCAGAGGCACATAAACCATTACAAGGAGGTTGAGCTCTGCGGCTTGGGAATGGGTACAAATTCTTCAATCCTTTTCCTTTTCTGTTTTTCTTCTATATCCGTCATTCTTCTCTATCTCAGGCAAACTGAATCTTTTACTTGAATCTTCCTGTAATCAAGCTGGATCCTGAAACTACTAAAAGCTACTTAGTTTTTCTAGGGTAACTGGTATCAATCTTGTACTCGTCTTTTGAGTTTTAGAGTATTAATAAGATATATCTTATATATGCATTATTCTTTTGGAAAGATAATGGCATCTTTGTTGTTGATAACAATGAAATTGCCAGACATAATGGTTATGGCTTGCAAGAAAAAGCATGGTCTTGGTCTGTATTTAAGCATCAATGGTTCCTATCTTGGACTGGATGGCAAGTGAATCCCGTCATCGTCAGAATATTTGCTGATTTTTGTAGTTATTTTACACAGCTATTCCTACTGTTATCACAATTGCTGAGATTCTGAAGCAAAATGGATTGGCCATCCAGAAAGGTAAGAAGCCTAAGAATACGTTATATTATGCTAGCCTAGGTAGGTATACCGCTTTTGTCACTCTTTCTGATTGTTTGAAAATGGAATAGGGATAAAGACATCTACTGCACCCTGTAAAGAGGTGGATAAAAAAGGTCGGCCAATTGAGAAAGCTAGGGTTAGTCTCCTTGTTTTTATTACTGGGTTTTGTTGAGAATCATGTTGTCCATGATAGCGTCCTGATTCTCTTCTCTGCTCTCTGTATCTGTCTCTCCACAGATTGAGGTTGTGCTGGGGAAAGCTGAGAAACTTGACAAGAACAATGCAGCCGTAACCCCAGAGAAGGCTGCTCACAATGAAGCATAAAAAAGCAATTGATTTTCAGTTTTACAGCATGACCTTTTCTCAGCTTCGCCGGTGTACCCTTTTCTTTACAGTTTCCGCTAGAGTTAGGTACTAGTTCTCATTTGATCTGCCGTTAACATGAGCATGGATCAGTTTACTAGGTGCTAGTCGAGCTGGACCTTTCTGCGCGTTTCTTTTCCGTCTTCTTCATCGTCTGAGAGTTGAACACGGTAATGCAGCACGAATTTACTGTACCGTTTTATCCAGCATTTTGACGACAAAGTAAATTCAGGAGCCCTGTCCTGTCTGTGTATGTGTGTTAAATATCATTTTGTGGAACGGCACTGTCATCTTACGATCATAAAACCATTGACAACAGTCATACAGATTACTATTTCACTAGCACCATTATAAATCTTGCGTTCTAGCTGAAAATGTGGCTTCGATGGTTAAATCTGCTATGTCTATAGAATTAATGGAGCAGGATGATTCAGTTTCTGTATGTAGAGCCACGATTTTAAGCACAGAGCCCCTTTTAAGGTTTAAGGCTTGGAATTCCATATCTTTGAAATTGAATCCCAAACATAATAGAAAGTTACATAGTTTTGAGATAAAATTCTACAATGCAAGTATTTATAACAAAGTTCTTTATTGAAACTATCAACACAAAGTTCTCAACGGCACACAGGCGTTTATAATACAGCATTAACCTGTGGGAGGGCCTAAGCAGCTAGTGTACAAAAACCAGAATCAGTACATTATTGCAAGGACAGTTTGGCCAGAGTTAGTGCTAACACCTTGACCCCATTTGCCATATCCCGAGTGGAGGCATATTCTTCAGGCTTATGGCTATACCCTGCAAAAGCAAATAGGTTTAATATTTTAGATTGTTTCGATGACATACGCACCAAAACTGCTAGTGTGCCCAAATACTGTTTCTCATATTAGTTCTATAGGGATACAGAGTGCCATTAGATGTCTGGTTTAAACCAGCATTGTTTCTTAGTCACGCAATCTAATGTAACAGTCATACAGAAACATCAGTTGATTTAGAAGGATTATAAAGAAAAAGCAAAATTGACTCTTAGATTTATAGAAACAGAATGCAAATCATACCTTTGTAACATGGAATGAATATCATACCCATAGGAGATATCCTGGAAGAATGTGAAATGCAATCAGAAGCTACTTATAGCATATAGTCATGATGACAGCGATGCTAAGACTGAAATGTCAAATCTTTAACATGTTTAATTGTGTATCTATAGCAAATTGCTGCTCTTCTAACTATCTCCTCAACAGGGCCTTTCCTTAAAATGAAAATTTGCACTCAGAAAAAGGATCCAGAGTGAGTTGCTTTCTTCTCTCTATGCACATTAATGCATGTATCCCAGCATAAGAAAAAGGGGAGGATGAAGTTTAGATACCAGTTCTGGATCACAAGAATTCCAGAACCGTCTCTGAGACAACATATAAAGAGCCATCCAAAGATAGTATCATCTAGAAGAATTCATAGGCCTGAGATTATTTATGATTCAATAACTTGGGATACTAACATTGGGCATCTACCCTTCTATAATGCTCACAAATTTACAATCTAGAAGAGGAGACTCTTTTTCCTATAAACCTATTTTCTTTTTATTATCATGAATAACAAATCTGATAGACCCAGGGACTAGATATTCAACCCTGAGCAACCTATGGAATGGTGCCTGCAAACGATTTAGTTGTCAAGTATCTCTCTCTCCCTCCCTTACCTTGCCATAAACAATGAATCATGGTAAGCTCTGCTAATCATAAACTTTTGCGTTAGATTCAGCTCTTTTGATGCAGCTTCCATTGCTTCAATTATAGATTTCTCAGAAAGGGCTGGTGGATCCTGATTTATGATCTTGAATTCTGATAGGATGGCCTTACGCCTTCTTGCGATTGCAATCGCAGATTCATGGATTTTCTCAATAACAATATTTCTTCTCTCTTCATCAATATCTCTTGTGTCTGCCAACAAGAAAAGACAAGTGGTAACAAAAGAAAACATATCAGAGAACTGAATGCAGATATAGCCAAGGAAAAGGTCAGAGCTAATATGTGTGAATTACGAAATACAAATTTCAGAAAATAATGGTTCCATCTTGTTTGGAGTAGGTTGTAGAAATTAATTAGGGACTAAGCAACAACGAATGTATTGCACAAAACTTGTCGGAGTAAAGATACGAAGAGTAACTTTATATTTTCCTGGGAGAATACACACTACATCATACATACCAATTTCAAGGTGTGATTTACTAGGTATGCTGTTGATTGCTCCTGGATGCAGCTCTAGAATCCCTGGGGAAACAAAAATTCTAAATTTGTAATACAAAAAGTTTATTTGGCTGAAATATTTTGTGCAAAAAAGAACTTTGCACAAGATAACCTGAGGAAAATTTTCTCTACTTACCTACTGTACCAACAGTGTCCATTGATCCAGATTCCAGTACATGTTTCTCAACAGCTAGTGCTAATTCAGCTGCTGCAAGTCCTGCGTCATTTCTGCAATTTGTAATACTTAAAGGTTATGGATCTTTTTGACTTCATACCGATTCAAAGCATAGACACATGTATCTATAGTACAGATGCTATATGCATGAAACAATAAGCATCAATGAAACATGAAAGCTGCAGAAGTTGGCATTAGTGTTATTAACTCTGAAGAATGGAGGAAAGAAGAATTTGAAAATTGATCATATTCACCTGTTCGGCATCACGACTGCACCAGCATGCCCACCATTGCCTTCAAAATCTACTTTTATACTTGCAGGGGCTGCAATAGCAGTTACCATACCAACTGATACACCTGAATTGAGGAACATGGTAGATTAGAGCACCCTCAGTTATGGCAAGAAAGATATGGCCGTAATAGTCAAATGTGAGCTACCTTCTTCCTCCAGAATGGGTCCTTGCTCTATATGCAACTCAATGAAACCAAAGTAATGACCTTTCTTCAGAAACACACTGGTTAAGTCGTCTTGGTCTTTGGCATATCCAGCATATCTTGCGGCATCTAAGAATGATATATTTTGACCATCAACTGCTGTCTTCAAAGCTTTAGCAAGGGCCTCACTACCTGCCAGTAAGCGGCTGCACGTTGAAGAACAAATCAGAGACTTTAAACTAGAGTCTAGAAGTTACCACCAGCTATGGAACAAAATGTGTCAAAGATAAATCAGTAAAGGTGAAAACTTACATCTGCAAAGATAAGTTGACAGAAGATTCAAATAGAAAAGAAACCACCTAGCCTGTGCATGCCTAGATTTGTTCATACTAACCTTCCCAAACAGCTGATCCCAAATCGTGTTGGCTCTTCAGATGTGAATAAAATTATCTCCAGCGATCTTTTAGGCTTAAACCCAGACCTATGTAGACCCCATATCATGGGATAAAAAATTTAGCCACAACGTATATATGTAAGGAACTGGGAAAACAAAGATATAGAAAGCTATATATTTATCAAGAAGTTCTTTCTTTTTTGCTGATAAAAGATGAATATAATTATATTTTAGAAAGTGAGTATTCTTTTATTATACAGATTGCATTACAGTTGAAGGATCTTAAAGGTTCACATTTACTGTTGAAAAATCACAAACCTCTTCAGTGCATTAATGGCTTCTATGGCACCTAAAACACCAACAACACCATCATACTTTCCAGAGTATGGTATAGCATCAATGTGAGAACCTGTTGCCACTGCAGCAAGCTCTGGTTCATAGCCATCCCTGCATGGTAAAAAGCATCCAAAGTATCATAAAGAAAGTAAACATGTGATCCAAGAAAATGAAGGCCTAGATATTAATGTAAGTTTTCAAATGCAAAGTACAAATCTATTAAGATGGAGAGAAAGAGCAGATATTAGATTGTGGCATGGGTGTAGGTATGAGGGACCAAAAAGGACGACAAACAAATCATGGAGCTTTTTCTAAACCATTATTGATCTGAAGACAGACACATTTCAACATCAATAAGGTAACAACAGGTGGGTAAACATAAAGAATCAGTCAAGCCATGATACAAAAGTAAATGGGAATAACAATGTCTTAAGATATCACATAAAAAACAAAACACAAGAGAGTAAACATACAAGATTAATGATTCAATTCCATATGGGAAATAATCGGCATCACTTATTCAATTCCCAGAAATAATTAATGACAAAAGAAATCTTAACTAGATGGAGACAACAGCCAATCAAAACGAAGCAAAAACCTACCACCGCCCAAACATGTTACCAACAGCATCCTCTCTAACAGAAAGTCCAGCAAGTCCCATCAATCTTTTTATGTAGCTGCAGTTAAAATGTTGCAAAGAGTTAACTTGAAGACACAGTTAAGGAATGGAAAAAAGGATGAAATTGGAATCATATACACATGAAAACACATTGTGCCAAGTCCTGTACTATTAACTTCAGTGAACCTGAAATGTAAATAGAACTGAACTCAACTGAAGCTAAGCCCTACAGTACAGATATGCCTATTCATGACCTGCTATTCACAATCACTCCAAAAATATTCAGCGTGGCAGCAGCATGGCAGCAACATAAAAAGGTGTAGTCTTTTAATCAGAGCAAAACACAACCTTTACATTACCTGCGAGCCAATACATCTTTCTCAGTGTATAGAATCCTAGTAACTGATGGGGCAGGTGTATCCGAGAAAGTTGATAGCTCATCAATCTAAACAAGCCCATTTCACAGCATTAAACTCCATAAGAGGAAAAATAAAACCCATAATTAAAACCACTCCCCAGTCCCTAGAGTCCTATTTAAAAGAAAAAAAAAAGGATTGGTTTTTTTTTTAAATTTTTATAAGTACCTGTGTTTGTAAAGTTTGAGCATCAACTGAAAGTGAGTTTGGCATAAAAGGGTGAGGCGGCTCATCGATGGGGTACCCAGAGAAATCGTGCATGATTTTGGTCGTTGGATCTTCATTTTGTTGACTTAAGATTGAAGAAGTGGAACTAAGGAAGAAGGAGAGATAGACAAGTAGAGAGTGAGAGCAATAGAATCTCAAAGACATCTTCTTTTGTTCCCCACTCTTCTCTTTGTTGGTTGCAAATGTAATTGTAGCGTATAATATTATATACTATCTGGGAGTTCAGAATAAACAGAGCTGCACGTGGCAAGTGCTAATCCGAGGTTGCAACAGCAATCAGTATTGCTCTTTTGCTCAATTCTGAGTTTTCAGCAAATTTAATTTAAAGTGATAAATCTGCTTTTTCTTTTCTGGTATTTATTTTACATTTTAATTTATATTATTATTATTATTATATCTTTAGAGCAATTTTTTTAAGTAAAATCTGTTCAATTTTCATTCTTTAGGAGGCAGAAAGACTGAAAGAGTGACAAGGAAATTGAATTTTTTCCAAAATATAAACTTATTAAATTCTTTGCCATGTGCCCATAATTTGGTACTGGTAGTACTTCTATTACAGAAGAGAAAGTAAAAAAAAAAAAAAAAAGGCAAAATGACGCAATACGCTTACTCCTGAAAAAAAGAAAAAGGGTAGTTTTGTTTCAAAATAAGTTAGCATACATAAGGGAAAGAAGGGAAGAGAAGGCGGGAAGACTCCATAAACTCTTCTGTAAGAAGCAAAAGAAATAAATCTCTCGAGCGCCACCAAAAGAGGAAAAATGGAAACCAGCTTAACAACGAGACATACTTGCTTGAAGCTCGGAATTCCTGGAACCGAACCAATCTTCGTCAAAGGCACGTGGTTCGATACCCACTTCGACCTCTCCGTCACCGACGGCCTCGACGCTTGGGTCTGCAACGGTACCTCTCCTTTAGCAAAATTTCTCACAATTTTTAATATGAAAATGCTTGTTTTTGAGTGATTTTTATTTTCTTTAATGTAAAACTTTGAACTTTGTGGCAGCCACGGAGGAGGAGGTGAAGGAAAGAGCGGCTCAGTGGGATCAGCCGGTGACTGAGTACATCGAATTAGCCGAACGGTATTTAGGGTTCCAACAGCCCGGTTCGGTCTACCGGTTCGTTGATGCCGGCGATGACCACAAAAGAGTTAGCTTTTCCTTTTCTTCTAATTTGCTTGATTCGGAAATTAAACTTTGCTTTTCATGTTGAAACTTAAAAGAGGAAAAGGAAATTTGAGTGTGTAGAGTTTGCCGAGTATCAAGTTCAATAATTGATTGATTTCGAGCTTAAATTGCGTGATGATTGGTTATATTTTATATACTTTTTACAGCTTTCATGGACTTTCGAGAGGGAAGGGACTAAGCTGGAATGGCGGTGGAAACTCCAGCCATCGCCCGATGGCAGGAAGCTTACAGCAGGGATTTTGGATTTTCTTATGGATGCGAATATAAGGCTAAGTGTAAGATCTATTTGCCATTGTCTTTATTATCTTGGACAATTTCTTGTTGCTTCCATTGGGAGTTAACTGAAATCAGAATGATACTGATAGGTGAATATTCATTTTTTGAGAAATATGTGTTCTTTTCCTCTATTTTGCAGGAAGAAGTTGTTAGAAAAACTCAATCTTTTGAGAAGCTGAAAGCCGAGGCTGAGAAATGTTTAGAACAAAGTGAGAGATTTGCCAATGAGAAGGTGGAATTTGAATCAGAAATTTATGCAAAAGTGAGTTCAAAGTATTTAACATGTTAATCCTTCTTTCTATTATTGAAGCAAAAGTTTCATATTATTTTCCCACACTTATACTGAGTTTAATATCAACCCCGCTAAAATTGCCGACATACCTGATAAAATACGCATCTACTACTCTTCTTTGGGCTGGCAGTTCCCCTCCCAATATTATTGTACTGTCAATTTCTGTTAGGTTCCCTAGGTATTTTGTGCTTGATTTCTTCTTGTTAACCAGACTTTTTACCTGAGAAAGGTTTAGCAACAAAGGCTACACCTTAATTTGTTGCGGTAAGAGGATTGAGGAAGATGCTCTATCAAATCAGGTTGTGAGAAAGAGATTTTGGAGTTCTTTGTCTTTCATTTTCAGTTTGTACTATTCTTGGCTAGAGAGTGAGGATGAATATGATAAAGCTCTATCTGAACATGTTATCTTATCTGCTAGAGAGTAGTTAAAAGTATTAGAGCCATAACTTTGTTGTTCATTTGTTTATGTAGCGGCATTTTGATCCATTTTGTTATTATTTTTGAGAGGACAAGACAATCACAAGTTATGTTCTTTGAATAATAATACACTATTATCAGTTTTTCATAATCACCACCCCCCCTCCCTCTTCAAATACAATGACTGAATTGGTTTTTCTCCTCTCTGTAGTTCCTTGGGGTCTTGAATTCAAAGAAGTCAAAGCTCAGGGAGCTTCGAGATCAGCTCTCAAAATGGGAAACTACAGGACAAGCTGCTACGGAAGAGGAAGAATCCACTGATAAAACTCAGAGTTACCACAGTGGAAGTGATGTTGAGGAAAGTGAAGAAGAACCTGCAAAGAATCTTGCAGGCACCTCAAAAAAGGCTCCAGCAGGCAGGGGTCGTGGTAGAAAAAGAGCTACAACCAAGTAGCATATAATCAAGGGTAGATTTTGCCATGTTAACCCAATGCTATGCCCCCACCTTCTTTTATCTCTCTCTCTCCTGTTTATCCTTTTCTTGGAATATCTGTAAATTCTTTAACATTTCTACCAAGGATTAAGGAGCAATGGAGATTTCTATAATTCTGAACAGAAACCTGTGTGATTGCTTGTGTTATAACAAATCCTACTTTAAGCCTTTGTTTGGATGGGGGTTTGGAGGTTAATGGAGGGATTGAGAGGGGTATATTTTGTTTGGTTGGAAAAAACGGGGGGAATGGGGGTGAGGCGGGGTACATAAAATCCCTCCAAATCCCTCAAAATGCAAACCCCCAAATCGGGGATTTTTGAGGGGGTGATAATTTTATTTCCAATTCTATCCTTATAGAAATAAATAATCAACTTCCAAAAATTGTCCTTAACCAGCTTTTCCCCAAATCCCCTGATTCATCCCTCTCAAAGCTCACTGTCTTCTATTTTCTGTCAAAATCAGCAAATGAACAGAGGAGCCACCCCTCTTCTTTGCCTCTCATTGACGAATCCCTGATCTACAAAGCTGCACACTATCAATTCTTTGGGTAAGTTTTCTTCCTTGAATATTTTCTTCATTAATATAGAGGCAAATGAAAAGGGCTAGGTTCTTTAATTTCTTCTTGGTCCCAAACTGGATGACTGTTGGAAATTTCTCATCTTGGTGAACTTTTCTGCTGATAGATTTGAGCTTATGAAGTTTAATCTTTATTTGGGTACTGGCTTTCTTTATTGGTTCTTTGATCTATTTTGATTACTTGTTTGGGTGACTTTTGATTTTCGGTTACATGTCTATTCACCTTCAAAAATCATTGGCAATGAAATAAAATAGTAGTAGCAGATGCGTGTCGGTCTCTAGATTTTGGTGCATTGTTCTTGGCCATGGACTGTACATTGCTTTATATATATATATATTCAACTAATGCTTATAAATAAAATGAATTAAATCCGATATATTTTTTTAACAAAATACATGCAATTTCAGTGAAACCAATCATAACATTTCTCTAGTATCTAATAAAGGAGCTAGTGTGAATTAGATAATATAAACAAATAAGTAATTAATTTAAGGGCATTGCAGAGTCTGGAGAGTAGAAATCCAGGTGGTTTTGCTTGGGAATTAAGGAAACTCCCAAATATGGAAATAATTATTTGTTTATACTACAAATACTTAGAACCTGACTGCTATCTTCTAAATTTTTTTCTTGGCTGCCTTCGCATTGTTCTTCAGGCAATCAATTTATTTGTTGGCTTGCTATTCCTGCGTTTGCTGGAGTAACTTGGGCCCCAGCTCTTATACTTGATATTTGTTAGTGTTTGCATGTTGGCTGTGGTCTTTGTTAAAAGGAATGTAATAGAGAGCAAAGGAAAATCTCTTCAAGAAATTGAGATAGCTCTTCTCCCACAAGAATAGAGGTAAATTTTCTTCAAAATAAGTTTCTTCTCAAGTCATTCTTATCCATGAAGTTGCTAGTATAAGTTGATGTTACTCAGATTAGAGCAAAAGAGAACTATTCCCTCACCATGTACAAAATCATTTTACCCGCACACACAAGCACTTGCAAAAAAGGGTGTTTGCATGTATGTGAATGTATAGCACATGTACTGTTGAGAGAGGGAGAGTTTCATTAACAGAAAATTCCTTCTTATTTGATGGAATGAAAATTTATTTCTTTACAAATCAATGGAATCCTGTTCTTATTTGCAGAAAATTAGCTTCTCTTGTTGAACTGTAGAATTTAAAGACAACAACAAACTTTGATTAAAAACTGTGATTAAGACAAAAATTGTGATGGCTGACGCATATAATTAATATGCAAGAAATATAGACAGTGAATAAGATGACATAAACATTGGATGTATTAAGACAAGAAATATATATAAAAATGTGACCCAAAGCCTGGTTTTGTTGTTAGAAATATTTGCTTGAAATCGTCATTCCCAGTTTGCGTTTTTAAATTAGATTCCTCATTAATCTTTTTAAAATAATGAAAAAAGTTGAATTTATAATCTTTTTGGAGTTCCAAATGCATAATTTTGCTTTTTATTTAGAACAATTATGCTACATTCAGTATTGAATTTGAATCTACTTGTTCACTTTTGATTAATTTGTGAATTTGCTTAGTTTCCTAGCTTTTTGGTATGCTTCCTGCCACTAATTTGGAAGCAATGTAAAAAGTGGGAAAGGAGGCAACAAACAATATGAGGAATTGCATTTTCCTGTTCTTTATTTCCTTTTTTTTTGGATAAAATGTTAAATTTTTTTGTTCCATCACAAACCTAAGTACATATTCCTATGCTGACTGTTCTTCTTAAATTTACAATAACATTGTAAAACACCAGCAAGTGTTAGATTCTTTTTCTAATGCATGATCTGAAGATGATTATTTGCTATGAAACTGAACAATGAAACTCGGGCCATCTGAGACATGCTTTTGAAGGGTAGAATTTCAAGACCGGTGCCTTTGGACTGTTTCAAGTTTTTCTATTGTTCAGTTAGCATCAATTTTGTTAACCAAATATGGACCAGTCAGTCTCAGGCTTGCCAGTCCACCTTCTGTGTTTGATCAGACTGAGGAATCAGACATGCATGTTTCATTCTGGATGCATTGTTTATTTTCTTGTCCAATAAATTTGAATTATGTTTACATTTAGTACGTGATTCTATACACTAGGAAGTTGGCTACTATCTCTGATGTGTTCTGACAAGTGTTTTCTTTGTGTACGCAGAGTGGGTCTTTGCCTCCCATTTTACCAGTAGAATTGCCATCTCCTTCTGATTCCAAATGAGGAACATTGTACTTATACGAGTAACAATGAAGATGCTGCTCAAGGAGAATATTTAAGAAATGAATTGTCTGTTACCATGCGGAGGGATTACAATTCTGCTAGTTGAAATTTCACCCCATTTAATTTAGGATTTAGGGCACTTTGTACAATGTTGATTTTCCTCTTGAGTGTTTGTTATGTTTGATGTCCATTGGAATAATTTAATTTTTTATTTATGTTTAAATGACTGTGTTGTGTTATTTATATGTGTTCAATGAAAGTCATTGATTACCATGAAAGGTTTATAGCTTTATTTTCTTTCTTAGTTTAGCAAGTAAGAAGTGTACATTTTATATTATTTTTGTAGTTTGTTGCTAAAAAAAATTTCCAAGCAAGAAGCTAATTTTTCATTCCTATTTAGTTGTAAGTTTATTTATTTTAAAATTACAAGAAAAACATATTTCATATAAAAGATTTTGTTTATAATTGAGTAAAAAGTAATTTTATTTTAATAAAGATTAATTTCTATATGATAATATGGAAATTAAAATATATTAAAAAAAATAGTATTGCATTGTCAAAGATTTTACATATAGAGGTAAATTGGTAAAAAGATACATTAAATATCTCCTAACTCCTCCAACCAAACACAAAAAAATAAGATTAGCACTCCCCTCCCCATGAAAATCCCCTATTCCCCTCACCCCCAAACTCTCCCATACTTACTCCCCCCCTCCCATCCCCTCTTTGAACCAAACAAAGGCTAAGGAGCTGGATATTAGCATACTATTTAATGATTGGATGGTGGCTTTTAGTTTTTCTTTTAAGATTGAAGGAAAATTTCAAGCACATGGACTAACTGTTTGAGAGAAGAAGACTAAAGGCAGATTTGCCTTAACCAATCAGGACAACATTCACCCCCCAAAAAGAAAAAGAAGACAAGAAGCACAGAATCAAGTAAATTTTATAAACAATTAGATGATGTTTGATACATGAAAACATTTTCTATTTTAATTCTCTAAAAAATACAAAGAAATCACCAGATAGATATGTTTAGTTTATAGAAATGTATGTATGTTTTAGAAAATAAAAATGACAATGAACTTAACATTGAGAACAAATTTTTTTTAATCTCAATTTTAGATCCATTTTTATTTTTATTTTCTAAAACATATGTACATTTCTCCTCACAACACATTTCTTACATGGTAGTTTCTTTGTATTTTTTAGAAAATGAAAACAAAAGATGTTCTCGTACTAAACCTAGCCTTAGTATCTCCGCTTTGTTAACTACTTTGAAGTTGCTAAAAATAAGTTAAAGCAAACAATGAGGGCTGAAGCATTTATCCTGTGATCCAGCACAGAGATCCTAAAGTGAATGACCTTGGAAAGACCTCTTTTGCTCGCATGTTCTTAATATTACAAGAAAGAAACCTTTTTCAAATAGCATCTGGGGCCGGAAGTGACTCAATGGCGGCAAGACATTGTGCGTCCTTAATGGCGAGGCGTAGCAGCATAGAAGTGACTGCCGCATCTGGTACAAAATTCCTTCTCCGCATATCTTCCAAACGAGTCATTGCTCTTTGGACCTTCTTTTCCCGTAGAAGACCATGAAGAATGATATTAAATGAGATGTCGTCCGGTAAGCAACCTTTTTCTTCCATTTTCATGAGCAATTCATCAGCTTCTATTGACATTCCTTTCTTGCAGAGGCCACTGAACATTGTGTTATATGTTACAACATCAGGAACCAAAACTTTATCAGAGATTTCAACAAACATTTTCCTAGCTTCTTCCAATCTTCCAGCTTTGCACATTGCATCAATAAGCATGTTGAAGAGCTCAATACTGGGTTTATACTCAGTACTTTCAAGGGAATGAAACAGATCAATTGCCTTCTCAATATGGCCATTTCTGCATAGCCCTTCCATAAGTGTTCTGTAAGTCACAATAGTGGGCTTAATTCCTGCTTCATGCATTTTTTGAAAAAATTGACAAGCTTCTTCAATCTTCAAACTCTTGCAATAGCCGTTAATCATTATATTGTAGCTAAAAGCATCAAGCTCAAGACCTTGATCAGCTATCACCCCCAAAAGTTTTGCCGCCTCATCTAACTGATCTGTTGAACATAACCCACCCATGAGCGAGTTATAAGTTTTTATATCTGGCTTCTTCCCCTGTCGAATCATCAGATCAAGTATCTCCTGAGCTTCTCTCATTTTCCCCTTTTTGCATAAACAATCTAAGAAAATCGTAAACGTTATTACATCCGGTAAAATCCCCTTACCAACCATCATATTGAAAATTTTCATTGCCTCTTCCCACATTCCCACCCGGCAAAAGCCATGAATCAAAGAATTATACATGACCAAATCTGTGGCAAGTCCTCGACTAACCATTTCATTGAAAAATGTAACTGCATCTTTTAACCTACCTAGACGACACAACCCATTAATCAAAGAACCATAAGCAACAACATCGGGACTAATTCCTTCTGATACCATTTCTGAAAACAAACTCATTGCCTCATCAACCATCCCATTTTTACAAAAAGCATCAATGATCATACTATACGTAACCAAATTCCCTTCACAGATACTCTTTTCCATCTTCCTATGCAATTCAAGAGCCAAACCTGGCTCGTGAATCTTACAAAGTCCTTTAATAAGAATTCCATACAAAACACCATCTCCTTGAAATCCTTTTTCACTCATTTTATCAAAAACTTGAACTGCATCGAAAACCTTACCATCTGCACACAGACCCTTAAACAAAATACTAACAGTGACAAAGTCCGGCTCGAATCCCCTCTTTATAATCTCACCAAAAACACAAAATCCACAATTTATTTGTCTCAACTGACAACAACTACTAATCAGAATGGTTAAAGTATACAAATTTGGCTTAATTCCTCCATAATTCAACTTTCTATACATTGAAAAGACATGTGAATCACATTTGAGCTTCAAAACCGAACCCAGTACAAAATTAAACGTTTCAATAGATGGCAAAGGTTGAATCTTTATTAACTTGTCAAAGTAAGTCAGTGCATCATTGAGTTTGATTTTACCTGACTTGCATTGATGCCTGACAAAATACTCGAACTCTTCCGGACCCAAAAGTTGTCCCTTTTCTGGGTTTTGAAAGCTGGGCCCGGATTCTGGTGAAGAATTGTGACGAGGAGGCTCCTTGGTAGATAGAGAGAAAAGGGAGCTAAGGGGTTTGGTCGTCGCTTGAACTGCATGGTTCGAATAAGCTCTACTCCTCAGCAACATGACCATCAGAGTTGCCCTGTTCCCTGTGTGACTGACAATCTGACATAAAGCAGTTGAAGGCCGTTTGACAACCAGTTAAGAATGGTAAAAACGGTTGTTTTGTTTGAGGCTCCGGGTTTGGGCCTTAGGGCAAGGTGGCAAATCATTTATGCGGACCATGTGGCACTATTTAGATTGATTGATTCTCTCTCTCTCTCTCTCTCACTCTTTTTGCGATATTTTATTTTCATTTTTCAGTTTTGTTAATGGATGTACTCATATACTTGGGTTGACTTTTAATTTAAAGAAGATATTTTTCATTCAACATAGTAATTTTTTTGAATTAAAAAAAATATTAATTATATAAAATTTTCTATATTTGACATCTTAAATTATGCGATGCATCATTTAGTATTTTCCTTCATTTTTAGCACATAGGTTAGCAATACTTTCATCTGGAACCCACAGTCTTCAACATGTAATCCTTGCAAAACAAACACTGGGGAAGACTTGATGATGTTCGATTCAAGCCTTAAACATGCTTAAAATCAATTACCCTTCATTTTGAACTGCTTTAGAAAGTCACAAAGTGTTCTACAAGCACTAGAGGTGTCAAATGGGCGGGTTGGGCGGGTTACGGGTTCGGGTCAATCGGATCGGGTTAATTTGACCCAAAGAAAATTTCGGGTCACACGGGTTTCGGGTCATTTGGGTTCGGGTCACACGGGTTTCGGGTTATTTGAGCTCGGGTTTTTCGGGTTTGGACCTCGGGTCATTCGGGTTTCGGGTCGTTCAAACCCGGGTTTTTCGGGTTTGACCCATGGGTCATTTGATTTTGGGTTTTTCAAATTTGTTCATTGATTCATTTTGATATGAGTCATGGGTGTAGTTCGGGTTTTTAGGTTAATTCATAAATTATTTTCATTTGAGTTTCCAATTATTTATTTAAAAAAAATTAAATTTATAAGTTAACTTTTCAATAATATATCAAGTAATCAACTAATCGAAATCAAGCAATTATTTATTGTCATCTGCTAGCACGAGTCTTCATACACATAAATTACATACCATTAAACTTGTAATTTATAAATCTTAATTATTAAGTAACAAATTAATAAGTAACTCTTCAATCTTCAATTCTTTATGTTTTTTCTTTCCACTCTCCACTTTCTATTTCTAATTCACCAGTAAACTTTAATTTTATTAAGTTGAATCAAAATAAGTAAGTAATCAAAATAAGTAAATAATTAAAACAAATAAAATTATGCATTACTGCTTTTTAATACTATTTATACAACATATTAACACATATATAAATGATAAAATCAAATTAAAGTATGAAATCTATAAATATATTGGGATTATATCAACTTATAATTTATGATAGATGTCTCATGTAACATGTCACACGTTACATATGATAAGAATTAAATAGATTTTTTCAAATATAAACTATCTATCATTCTATCTCTTATTAGAAGTATAATATAATAAGAGATATATTAAAGTATAACTTATAATTTATAAATTGTAGGACAAAGATTAAAATTTAAGAATATGAAATATGTCTTTTATTTCAATTTAATAAGACATTTATTTTTATTTTTATTTTTTAACAAATTTATTAAATAAATTTAATAATATCTAAGAATGAGAAGGTAATATATTACTTAATTAGGTTTTCGGGTTATTTCGGGTTAGCCTCTCGGGTTAAACGGGTTTCGGATCAAACAGGTTTCGGGTTAATCGGGTTTCGGGTCAATCGGGTTTCGGATCGGTCGGGTTCGGGTCGTTTACTTTTTTTGGTCAAATCGGGTTGGGTTAGTTTCGGATTCGGGCGGGTTGGGCGGGTTTCTCAGGTCGGGTCAACTTTTGCCACCTCTAACAAGCACCCTCCGTAAGGATGAAACTCGAGGATTGGTAAAAGATAAATATCGTTCAAGACTATAGTATACATCTTTCTGGTACATCGACTTCAATACATTATTATCAGTACAAAGAAATGTGACTAATACAAGATTCTGAAGTTGTTAAAAACCAAGAGAGAGAAAGTTCGACCTCAAATGACTTGCTGGAATGATTAACTTGTTGAGGGGATCCAAACAAGCTAATAATCTTTGAGGATCACTTTTGCTTCACATTGTGCGGATTTATGCTGAACTTTAAACTGTTCCAACTTGAAGGGATTGACTGAGATTACAAATACCGTGGCAGCCGGCAGTTTCCAACCTCCGACAATAAAAATCTTACACTTTTTCACTCCTTTTGGTTGGGACCTTCGATTGCCCATTTTGTGGTAACCCTCTTGGGCAGTTGGGCTTTACCTTTGAGGGGCTTTGCTGTCCAAGACCTCGTGGGTGTAGATCTGTAGCCTCTGGGATACCCTTTGATTAAATAAATACTATAAAGTTTTCTGGTTTAAACAGCATCGAAGTTGTGAATTTCACCAAGTGGACAAGGTTGCTTCTTTGAATCTTTGTGCTTTTCTCTATTTTACTAAACCTTATCTTATCTCCTACCTTGGCAATGGCCAATTGTGCCAGAAAGATATCAATCAATATTTCTTCCATTCTTTTGGCTTTGTTCTTATTCCCTCTCTTTATCTTTGGTTGAAATGGAAATGGAAATGGAATCATTCTTGTTTTGCTTTCTTTTTGAAAGCAATCCCTCTTAACGAAAACAAGGTACCGTTGCTTATCTGAATCACACGGTCCCTGTTGTTATTTAAATCAAAAGCGTTATCACCCAATTTGTTACTCTTTGGGTTAGGAAATTCGAAAATGAGTAAAATTTTTATTAAAAAATTAGGTTATGTTTGGTATATGAAAACATTTTTATTCTTTAAAAAATATAAAGAAATCGTCATTTAATATATCTATAATATATAAAAATATATATATATTTTAGAAAATGAAAATAAAAATAAATCTAAAATTGAGAATAAATTTTTTTTAATCTCATTTCTATGTCCATTTTTATTTTCATTGTTTAAAATATGTATACATTTTCTTTCATAACATATTTCTTAGATGATAATGTCTTTGTATTTTTTAAAAAATGAAAATGTTTTCTCATACCAAACATAGCCTTAAATTAATAAAAAATCTCCCGCCCCCATTCAAATACTACCATACAGTGTTTTCCATCTTTTTTCCATCGCAATTAAGAGGCTACTTTGCGAAACAGATTCTTTTTTACTAAGTAAACCTATGATTATTATTAACTAATAAAAGAGCTTTAATGATAGAATACTGCTTGCGAGTCCTCTGGCTCTCCCCCAAAGTGTAAACAACAGGAAAGAAGGGCCCGTCAAACAAGTCGGATAAAAAATTGGATTTTGTAATGTACATTCGGTTGTAGTAATTCATTTATCTTCGCTAATAAAACCACAAACTTAAAAACAGGGGAAAAAAGGTACAGGGAGATGATGGAAAGGTTGCAAAAGGTCGCTCAAAGTTGGAAAGGCCACCCACGTGTGCCGCACTTCCACCGCCCTTGCTGGAATCAACAACGTCTAAAATAACAGCAAAAAAACCAACAGAAAATCGAAGGGTTAAGGGGAAAAAAATGAAATTGATGATCGAATACATCTGTTTGGACAGAGAAACACGGTAGATTCAACCAAATCTGTTGGGAAAGAACAAGAAATCCAACCCAAACAGGCATCGACCGTGATTACTCTGTCCAAACAAAGGAATCGGATCCGAATAGAAATTCTTCATAGACCCCCAACCGGAGGAGAGCAAAAGAAAGACTGCAGTCGAAAGAAACATAATGAGTTACGGAGAAGAAAAGAGTAGATCTAGGGTTTATGAGTTGGGGAGAAGGGAGGTTTATCTCTCCTATTTATAAGGAGGCAGAGGCTTGGTGAGTAGGTGACTGATGAGTTGGCGTGGCCAACGAATTGGCCTTATTTTACCGTAAAAAGGAAAAAACACTTACTATCTTTTAATGGACATGATCCGACGTACGGGAATGCTCGCGAATTGCTTTTGCCTTTCTTTAATCAAAAGGGACTTTAAATTGTCTTGACCGTTGGATCAACGTTGAATAGTACTTATTACCAGACGTTGCGATTGTCTGTGACCGTGACTAGAACTAGCATCCAATGATCCATCAGCTTTAGTTTTCACTGGACCAACCAGACCGGAACCTAAAATATTGATTATTTTTGGGTTTTGTCGGCGACGGTAATTAATTAGAAGTATTTAGCTCCGACCTGAAAGTTGTATTTATTTATTTTATTTTAGAATCAAAAGAAAATTAATTTATTCATCCTTGTCAAACAATCTAAGAAAAGAGAAATTGACTTTGTATTTATTTATTTTATTTTAGAATCAAAAGAAAAATTAATTTATTCATCCTTGTCAAACAATCTAAGAAAAGAGAAATTGACTAAGAAGAATACAAAATTCTCAATATACATAAATATCTACAAGATTTCTAGAAATTACTTGATACATTATCATAAACTTGATCCGATATTTGGTGCTTTCGTTCTGTTTCAAGCAACCTCTCTTTCAAGGTGTAATGATAACTGAGATATTTACACCTACGGAGTATATTCTTGCTTCGAGTACCCTCTGCTGATGCCATGATTCATGTACCAACGGCAAATTGAAAAGACATTTCATTTGGCTTTGAACCAGTACCAGATGCAATTTTGGCTTCAGTCAAGTTGTTTTGTCCAGTCAAAAGGTTCCCAGTCATGGGCAAAACTTGTGACAGCCTGCTTCTGTTCCTCCACAGATTGATGCCTCCTGCGGCGATACATGTCCTCCTCTGGCAGTTGTAGCATGCCTCTTATAACATTGAGACCAAGGCTGCTCTTGAATTGGCTTTCATCATCGATTACATGAACAAAGCCCTTGTTTAGACCAAATTCCACATGGAAGTATGGGAAGTTCTTGGGAATTGAACCCCGCAATCCCTTCTCACTTGTGTCAATGAGCTTCTTTGCATTGTGCTGGCTCCACTCATCTTCAGCTTCATCAATTGCCTGAGACAAACTTCTTTTAGAACTATGCACATATGACAAAAGCACTTCAACTTACATTATATATAACACCAAAATGCATAATTTACTGCTACTTGGCTGAGTAAATCTTAACGGGCAACTTTTGAGAAAAGCAAGTTCCTATGTCTAGGACAGTGCGAGCTGCCGTTGCTTCTATCTCCACCATTAATGTTGCCAATCGTAATGAAATACGTTGACATAGTGGTCAAAGGAACAAAAGAGTAGAAGAAATCTAACCTTTTTAAAGTACACAGGAGCCTGTTTTGCAATTTTCCGTGGCAAAGGAATGCATTCAATCAAACAGTGGCGACGTTGTTGACCCAAGCCCATCACCGTTTCCAGGAACACCAACTCCTTATCTTGCTTGGCAAACATCATAATTAAGCATTTCTTGAAGTTACGAATTTCATCCCACACATTATTGTCAATTGTTCTTGTGGCTGACTCATGCTGAGCAGGCAGAAAATTTGCATTTGAAATTAGGATAGATAAAGAAGAATCCAAAAAGCTCAAGAAACAAAGTTAGTCCATTTCATTTCTACAGCCCCTATAATGAAATACATATATCATACTTTACACGTTACAACAGATCTCCAAATGACTTAATTTTGCTCCTAGTTTCCGAAAGTATCTGAGCAACTCAGCTTCATACTTCAATGTTACAACTACGTAATTTAGATGCCATGAAATGCAAATGGAAAGATCATTAAGAATATTCAAATCCTTCAAAGCCATGGATTATGTATAAGACCACTCAAACATGTTCTCGCTCTGTCTAGTTAACATTAAAGCACTAAAAAGCAAGAGATTAGGGCACCATGGATAGAGACTACCTGCATTGGTAAGATGCAACAATGACCTGGCACAACAGGTTGCCATTGTGGCAACATCAAGTAGGTGAAATTTGCTATGGCGACAACAAGATGTTTTGGCCTGTTTGGGTTCTCGAAGCAGAAAAGGCAGCGCTCTTGCTGAGTCAATATACGCCTAGCCAAATTATTATTTCCAGAGACCTGTTCATTATCCCCACCCTTCTTTCGAGACTTTCTGCTTGGACCATCCTCATAATCATATTCATCATCTGCCTGACCAGATAAACTATATTGTTTGTTGTGCATTATTCTTCGAGCTAGATGCTTATCGGTATCATCATCATCCTTCATTTTACGCATCGAGACATCACGAACATCATATCTAGATAAAATACAAGCAATTTTTATCATAAGAGCAGAATTACTTGTAAGATCTGAAAAAATGAGAGAAAGATACTGAAATGCACGGCACAGAATGTTACAGTATAGAAGGCAACTCAATTTTTCTTTCCTTCATAGAGAGAACTGAAAGGAGAACCTAATTTGCAATTTGTTCCAACTTGATATCCCAAAAGATTATCTCTTAAATATATAAGTTTACTGCTTTGAGCCCATTTGAAACAGAATTTAAGAAGGGAGAAAACCAAATATAAAGATTACAAAATTACCTGCTTCTGCCACCAACACCTTGCTGCCTACTTGAATGATCTCCAGTGCTCTGCTTTGCTTTCATGCTCTCAACTTCCAGCTGATAGATATGACACAAAATTAGATGAAATTAACTACAGAAGCAAAAGCTAAACTCAATAGTTCATAAATTCTCTTTAGAAAATCAATCTACTTCATGCTTATAGCATCTAGCTGTATAAGAAACAGGGTTCCAGTATGAGACAATAGATCATGATATACAACTACTAGTCACCCCACACCCAGAAACTTTTATGGTAAATTAAAGGATAAGAGAAACATCAGTTGTAAGAAAATACCCAAAATTTGATGGTGAATTGTTATAACCTAGCATTTAATGGTTTGGTTCACTTTTTGTCTTCCTATTTGTGGGATTATAACCAAACTATAGGAACTAAGCCTAAGCATGGTTTTGAGAAAATTTTCAGTAAGTCAAAAGTTCAAAGCCTTAGAGAAGAAAATTTCTTACCAGCAGTTTCTCAGCTTCTTCATGATTTCCCTTCATTCGAAGCTGCAAAGCCTTAGCAGCCAATTGGTTTGTGCTCAAAGTTTCCTTAAGCAGTATAGCAGGTTCACTAGGTTTATTTGTCTCTGAGGCAACAACTTCTGAGTCCACATTTCCATCATGCTTTGCATGTGAACCAGACGTATCATTGCCTTGCTTATGAAGAAATTCTTGAATAAAGTTTCCATCATTGGCATACTTATTGGCAGCAGATACAACGCCAGCATCTTTAGCATGAGTATTTTGGCTTTTTCGTTTTCCCCAGGACAATGATTCACGGACTCTTGGGGCCTTCATGTCAGAATGTCGAAGAGATACATCCCGCAAATAATCTCGAGTGGCATTCTGACAACCAAAAACAATAGGGAAGATTAGAGTATCTATCATAACTTGATTGCAGGAAGAACACACCTTGTACAATTTTACATGTAAATACTGTCAGACTATGGAAACCGAACTAGGTGTCATTCCAAGTACCTTTTTAAAATCTCTTCCACTTTCATTGTCTGCAACTTGTGGTTTTTCCTCATCTTCGCCTTGCTTTCTATTTCTTATGGCATGTAGGTGAGCACGAGGTGCAGCAGCTCTACGAGATGCACCATACTCAGCTAATATATCAAGAGAGCCCCAACGTTCTTGCACAACCTTTCAACAAGGAAGAATGGAGTCAAGAAAGATAGCACCTTACAGTACTTCAACTTTTCTTTAATTATACGCTAAAAAACTATTAAAAAAACTTACATCTTCAAGCCTCCGTCCTTCTCGAGCAGCTTGCTCTTCTGCACGTTTCAGAGCTTTCAATCTCCAACTTGCACCTCCATCACCTACAACTGAAGACGATAAAAGATGGTCTCCACCAACTCTTTTTTCATTCGCTTCATCGGGATAGCCAGTTCCATTATCCTTTAGATATGGATTCAGTTCTCTGGGATTCACCTTATTCATCTGAAAAGATAATATACCTATCGTCAGTATCTGATAATACACCATTAACAAACAAACAGCGATAAAGTGCTATACCTCTTCAGCAGGAGGCTGCTCAGGTTTCTGGACAGGTACTGAAGGTTTCTTATCGGACTTGAATGCCGGCTTAAGCATCCAATCCAATCCCATTTCTTTCCTTTCAATCTCCTTGTCTCCCAAGGAGGGAGATTCCCTACCATCATCTGCAAACCAGAAAAGACAAAAAAGAACATTTAATTAATTAGTGTTATGAATGAATCAATCATTTTTCACTCAGAACAACAAGTAACCATCTTCTCTTACCCTCTTTCTTTCCCTCCCCAGCACTTCTGCTTCGATCTTCATCTTCAGACAAATAATCCTCCGATGATGAGGAACAACGTTTGCGACTACTCTTGTAATCTTTCTTAGACCTACCAGCAGACTCATCCCCTGAACTATCATTTTTACCTCTTTTATTCTTTCTTCTATTCCTATGCCTCTTCTCATCCCCTTCAGAACTTCCTTCACTACCACTTTCACTGGAATCCTCCTCTGAGGAATACCATTTCTTTCTTCTTCTAGACCCTTTACTTATTCTATCAAGATCATCATCTGAACTACCATATCTCGAACTCTTCTTTTTTCTCTTATACTTTTCCTTCTTACTACTAGTAGATTTCTTCTTCTTGACATCTGATTTTTCACTTTGTTCCTAGTACCAATAAAAGTTTTAAAAATAGATCAAATTTTATAATAACTGAGGAAACCACCAAAAACAGAATTAAATCAAAGTATAATCGATGAAACATACCTTATCAATTTTATCACGAGGTATAAACTTGACCCCAGAAAGCATTCTGTACAATGTCCTACAAAATTAAAAGTAATTCGAGAACCCCATAACTCATTACGCTAATTAAACTTAAAAAATTACCAGAAAACATAGGTTTGCGAATTAATCACCTAAAGAAACTTTTAGAAGCTTAAAGTACGAACTTTGTGGAGGGGCGAAGGAGCTTTGAAAACCCAAAACTGAGGTAGTCTTGCACTAGGGCTTCTGATTTGCGCGCGTTGCGGACGTGACCTCAATATTGGATGCTGAGGTTTTCGGTGGTTCAATGGCTACAAGTTTAAGAATAAGAAAGAGAAAGAAGAAACCAAAATAAAGAAAGAGATACAGAAAAAGGAAGAATCAAATCAAATCGAAGGAAAAAATATAAATATATATGCGCCAGGTGTTAAGCCATCTGGCTAAAAAATCACACGTCATAGTAAATTGCAAACGCGAGGACCGGTATTAAGTTGGGCTAGATCCGTCTGGTAACGGAAGCCAGGTGAGTAGTGAGTTAGAGACCCATTTATTAAGACCCATGCCATTTGTAGCCCAACCAACCAAAGTTTTAAAGAGAGCCGAAAGGCCCAATAAAACATCAACCCGACCCATATCTTATTTTATTTTATTTTATTTTATTTTATTATATATATACACATATACACACTCGCGCGACAGAAATTAAAAGTGACAATTTCGCTCGAATTTTTATAAGTTGAATATCCAAGTTATCCTTTAAATTATATCTCTTTAAATATATTAGTTCTTAAATTTTTATTTGGGACAATGACCTTCAAATTATTATTTTTGATACAATTACTCCTCAAAACTATTATTCTGAAATAATTAATCCCCTCAAAATATTACTTTGAGACAATATAGTCCTTAATTGAATGAAAAAGGTTTCATTAATCCCTTATTGTTTTTGTCTTTTAGGGATTATATTATATCTAAACAAAGTTTGAGAGGTTTATTGTCCCAAAATAATAATTTGAGGGGTTAATTGTCTCGAATAAAAATTTATTAACAAATTTATACTTTTTAATATAATTTGAGAACTAATTTGAGTATTAAGTCTTTTTGAACTTTTGCATATGATAGAGTTTTTAGACAATTAAACATAAAAAAAGAAAATTCAACATGTTTAGTTTGAACATTTGGAGTTTCCTCGTACTAACATTTTTCTTTTCTTTTTCGCGTTAGTCGCAGCTTTGCTTATTGCACACGACCGTCAAAAGCATACAAGCATTTTCAACTTTTCAAAAGACATCGAATCATAAAGCTAATAATAATAAAAGATGATGAATTAACTTGCGTATCCGGAGGGGTAGGTGGTGTTGACGGTGGAGTCCGTTGTTTCCAGACAATTTCGAACGATACCCTTTGTATTGCTAAAAAGGTGAAATCCCCGGATCCTTGTCTCATACTGATAAAATATATGAAAAAGTCTTGTTGTTATTGTCAACAGAAAGTGATGCAAAAAAGAAATAAAGAAAGCGATCGATGCGGACGATCAGAACCAGTTAAAAAAAAAAGGAGCCGCGCGCCCACCGGCCCAAAAAGCTCTATTTATTTAGTAGGTCAGTGGGATTCCATTCGAATATTCAAGGTTAGCCCCCAGCCCCCACTCATGCATGTGAATCTTGTTCGGCTGCGTCGGATATATATATATATATATATAGACAATCTGGATTGTAATTTTATGGTATATTCACACAGTCAACTGCACTCTTCACCCCCAAACTAAGCCTACTACTGGCGCATGCCTCTCTGGGTTTCTTTCTCAAACACAATCTCAACCTCCCTCAAATGAAGTGTAACGTCTTCAAACTAACAATCGTATTCTTGCTGATATTAAGTCACTATGTATTATTTAGGGGTAAGACGACGAGTTTCCTGCTGGGGAAAGGCAGCCCGTCGGCCTTCCTCGTGATCAAGGATTATTAGCTATTTCACTTCGAGATTTGGGCGCAGCCGTATACATGTGGAGGTCCATGACAGAACGGGAATGTTGATTAATAATAGGATTTCCCGTAGATCATCAATTCGTTGATGTGAAGGGCGTTTAACTTGTTTTGTTTTTCTTTTTTAGTTTGTATGCTGAGGAGGGAAAATGCTAATATGTCTTCTTTAATTAATTTGAAGGTTCATTTTCCCCTCATGGCAATTGTAATTTACAATATATATTGCGATGTAGTAAAATTTATGATCTTATTACTAATTTTGATCCCGTATGTGTTAATCAATTTTTTTTTTAATCCAAGTATATGTGTTAATCAATTTCAAGATACCTTGTTTTAGTTGTTTATATATATAATTGAATGGATATGCACAAGATTGTTCTATATCCTGATACATATATAATAGCTAAAGACATTGATTGGATTAACCTGAAGAAGATGACGATTTTTAATCATTCATGAGGATCATCTGTTCTCTCACTCTCCATACAATGGCTAAGCCTTTCCTAATGAACTCTGCCATTAAAATCATAGTAGAGTACGAACATTCTGAAACTATATATCGATTTACCCTAAACACAACCTAATTAAGTAAGGATTAAACTCAAACTATTTCAGCTGCGTAAGGTGTTTGTGTAACTCGGTTTAGGTTGCTAGGCTATGGCTAAAGTACGTTGCAGAACATAAGCATTAGCATGAGCTAGTTATCGCGCGGTTGCTTTGTGCACGATTCCCTGATAAAAAAAAGTAGGTATGTTAACGAACAAAAATAAACCTCAATTCTCCGGCACATTTCCCTAGGTATAATCGAACACAATCACAAGGATTTTCACTATTGCAGTGGACAGACGTTTCTAAGAAAAAGTACTGGTCCGAATCTTCTGATAGCGCGGATCTGCTGCTCTTGTCTGCGGATTTGTTTGTTGTCAGTTTCTACTTTCTTGCACGACTTTTGACGGATAAAAATCCCTGCCCCAATTTGGTGCCCCATTCTATGCCCCTTGCACCAAATTCTGTCATGTGTTATCTTCACTTAATTCTCCTTACTCACCTTAACGCTTGTCAACCCATACTCCGTTAGTTTTTCTTAGACGGTAAAATCTGTTCTTGAAATAAATAATTCAACAACGATAAAACAAAAAAAAGTAATCACAGAAGAGAAATTTTAAAGCTCTACTACACGACAAATCATAAAGAAACAAACAAAAACAAAAACAAAAGGGAATCACGTGGCTTAGTGATTCAGGTTTATAATATGTTATACTTCTTGGTTTTCAACTTCTCTTCCAATTTCTTCTGCTCAGCTTCATGCTTCTGCTCCGCCTTCCACACGTTTTCTATATTCCTCAAGCTTCCCATGTGCCATCCTTTCTTGTTCAGAAACTTTAATGCCATTTTTCTGATTTTGATGCCCAATCACATTCTTCTCGATTATCCTTTTTCAAGCTTTCCTATATCAGATTTCGATGTCCAATCACCCTCTTCTCGATTATCCAGTTTGTTCATCCAGAAGATATTCAACAATGGCATCATTCACCTAGTTAATTCATCCGGAAGATTTCTGGTTAATTCACATGCTCGCTGACTTTTGGGTTTTTTGCCAAATTTTTTTTTCAAATTTCTCTCGGAGCAGCGATCCCCTTTTCTTTGTTCTGTTCTTTTTGGATTTTGTCTCACGGAGAAGAATTGTTTACTTCTCTTGCGGCGGCGATTACTTTTTCTTTGTTCTATCGTTGTTGAATTATTTATTCAAAAACCCGTTTTGAAAGTCTAAACTTTTGTTGACAGACGTTTAAAAAAAAGCTAACGGAGTATGGGTTGACAGACGTTTGAAGTGAAGAAGGAGAATTAAATGAAGATAACAGGTGGCAGAATTTGGTGCATGAGGTATAGAGTGGGGGTACTAAATTGGGGCAGGGGATTTTTATCCCCTCTTTGACTACTAAAGCATTTCATCACCAGCAAACTAAATCCCCTTAAATGCCGGCTCTAGATTAACCCTGATTTCGCTACTAGGGGATCAAAGTCACAACTCACAATCATCAACCATCCACCAGACAACTTTTGATTCATTCGAGACTCGAGAGTCAGAAATGGTGGGCACAAAAAGCATGTGCTTGTGAACAACTGAACATTGTAATGATGGTATACGCTATATACTACTAATTTTCATTCTTCTTGGCCTAATATATACATTGAATTAATTAGATAAAATGAATAATTAATAGCCCTCAACATTAAAACAAAAAGGTCATGTTGACATGACAATACAATACACGGACAGTTATAACTTGACAACCAAGAAATATGGTATCTCAGTATCTCACTCGGTTATTATATGTGCCGCTGATAAGAGTGCTGCTAAAATTAGTAAAGCTTTTGGAATCTGGTCGACGAAAAGTTTTGAGTAGTATTAGCGTGATCCAAAAAGCAAAATAAATTCGCCTGCTACAAGACAATCTATCATCCAGAAATTAACCAAGTGCAATAGCGCGCGCTCTATCTTTATATATAGCTAACGGACCAGCCCCCATATCCCACAATCCACATACAGTTCAATACCGGTTCAGTAGTTCATAATTCTCTCTCTTTCTCTGAGAATCTCCGGCCCAATTGGTTTGAAAATGGAGGTTGATAGAAAAAAGTTTGTTAAGATGGCTCAAGTTATGATCATGCTCGTTCTGATCATTTTGGTGGCTCCGACCACAACAATATCTGCAAGGCCTCTGATTAATGGAGAGGCAATGGTACGGAGTGTGGCCCTCAACCTTGACCGTACTCCCGAGCCACCAATTCGGCCTTCTGGCTGCAGCTATATTGGAAATCCGAAGGCCACATGTCCTCCCGGAACCCCTGGTAATTAAGCTTTATACATATATTTGCACACGCATGTGTTATATATGGGTGTATAAATTACACACAGATTCTCAAGTGGTAGATGTTTTTTTAAATTTTGGGTGGGTATGTATCTTTTTCTTCATCTATTTATATAGCTATCGGAGAGGTTAGAATTTCAATAGATAATTTTTTTTTTATACACGGTAGTAATAATAACTTGAAACGCTTTAAAAGAAGTTAATTATCCTAACTCCTAAGGCGTTTGCATTTTCCTTATTTTTCTTGCTAGGATAGCCAATAAGTAGACAAAGCTGGTGATAGTTAATAATTCATTGATTTGTGTTATTATTCAATTTAATTTGCATGTATAGTACGTAACTATTGAGAATTTGAGATGAATGAAGATAATAACATAAGAGGAGTGCATTTGAAGATTGTACTCATAATCTTGTCTCTTGTGGGGATATATGCAGGCAGCAGCATGGCAGCTGATGGCAGCAAACACTGACTCATAAAGAGTGTCTGTTCTTTTTTCATTTAATGAAACAGAAGATATTTGACGCTGACTCTGTTTACTTTTGTATGGGAATCAGGGAGGGTTGTCTTTATTATAGTCACTATATAGTTAATTATGCATATGTGACGTGCTGGTTTCTTATTCTGTAGTACTTACTTTTATAGCATTAATTAATTATGTAATCTTTTTCTAAAAAGCAGAAATTTAGATTTAAAGAATTGAGTACCAAAGTTTCTTATCTTATGTTTGAACACCCCACACTCGAATTAGGGGCCGGTGCTTGAAACCGGAAGGGTATATGGGCCAGAATCACTCCTAATTTGAAGGCTCAAATTGGTAGGTGCGAGTCATGATTTGTGACTGGGCGCTGAATTAAGACTTGGGAGATAAAAGGAAACAGCAACTACATTTTCCCGAACAAATGCGTCAACAAGCCAGAGAGATGAATATCAGTAATCAGAAGTAACTAAGAAGGAAACTCGCAAGAAAATATAGGAAGAGAATATGCATAAACTATGTTGCGTTTTTGCCGGATAGCTAGGCTAGGGAGCCTAGTCATTCACATAAAGAGATGAGTATCAGAATAGGACTTTGATTTTTTCAGCGTCGCGTCTTTCAACAATATTTAAGTTGATCGTCGAATCAAAGTCATCCAATTCCATTCCACACGATGGAATTAGAGTCTTTTTAGAGATATATATCCCATTTCTTTGATCAAATGCGAAATAGTATATGATCATATGCCTACATATATATGCTTTTTCATCAGCACATGAATCAACTCTGCCGTCCGCGTAAAACACAAACGACAGGACTCTCAGTTTGATAGAGAAGAAAAAAGGAAACACGAGGCCAAGTGTTTGATTTAAATAGATTTTAGACTTTGAAACTTGTTAGAACATGCAGGCAAAGTCTAACAAGTGAAATTTCAAACGGTCCAAGTCAAGGAATTAACCAAATTCTTATATTGAAATAAAAAAATTTACTTCATGTGCCAGGGCAAGTGCGTCAATAAATACGTATGTGCTTCCCAAATCTCTCCACCAAACCAAGTAACTTATTCCCATCAACCCATTCCCCTAAATCTTCCTCACAAACAAGAAGCTAATTATCCCCACAACATTTTTGTCCTCAAAATCAACAAATAAAATGGAGTTTCCCAAGGCTATAACTCTTTCGATAATATTGGCCATTGTGTTCATCGCTTCATTTGCCCCACAATTTGGCGCTGCCATTAGGCCTTTGCATGAAGAGCAACTCTTGAAAAAGATTGTTCCTAATTGGGAGTCACTCGCTGCACATGACCCAACCCAATCATCAGGTGGTACTCCTTGTTCAAACATCCCTGGCCCCGGTAAATGTGTGAATGAAATGAACTTTGCCGGCCGCCGTCTCATTCATTCACCGCCACCACCCTTTTACGGTATCAATGTTGTTGAAGCTTGAAAGGTTTGCTGTTGCTGCTGGTAGTGGTCCTTTCAATGGAGAAAAATAAGACTAACTAATTACAAGCAAAGATTATCTCAAGTTCTTGATGCCGTACATTAAAGTTCTATACCATTTTTTTTTATTCTAGCTTTATTAAAAAATAGTTATGCTCTTCAGTGTACAAGATATATATAAGATTTGGCTTTTCTTTTTAATTTCTTTTTCTTGTTCTTTTTCTGCCTTTATGCTGTGGCCGCCACAAAAAAACTATATATATGCCTGTTAATCCACTTTCTTTAATGATCGATACTGAATTAGAGAAACATCATTTGTGGATCTTTAAACTTTTGTTTTTAGGTAAGCAATCCTAATAAAACATCCATCGATAAAACCAAATTTATAAGATATAAAAACTTGTTTTAATTCAAATTAAATGGCGATGTCTCCACGTCGAGGCAGATTTTTTTACTAATTAACAGGTCTGGGTTTCGAATTCCAAATATTGTTTGCCAGAACACGCAAAATCCTCCACTGTAATTCGTCTAGGTCATTATCAGTTCAGTTGAATAATTAATGTTCAAAAGAACCAAATTAATTGAAATTGAAAAATTTTTTTGTGGAAACAGGAAACACTTCTCATTCTTTCTGCGGTGTTTTGCAAGTAATACCAAAGTTAGCAGCGATGAACGGCGAATTGATAGCTTAAAAGTACTTTTATTTTCTATCTTTTTTCAATATGATATTGATCCCAATACATCTAATTAATACTACTATATATCTTATGTTAATTCATGTGATGCCGATCGAAGAAGCATATATATATATAACGACTTTAATTTGATTCACCGGGGACTCTCGAGAGTCAGAAAAAGTGGGCACAAAATAAAGAGCCATGCATGCGCGGGTGGGTTGTTGGATATAACGTGATTGTTATAATTATTCGATAGCATTGATGTCAAAATTATTCGATGTGGATAAGGTATGCTAGTTTGTGTTAAAAATTAATGTCGTACATGAAAAAAATTATATTAAAAAAAATATGTGCACGTGACAATTCGCCTAGACCGCTAGACGTTATGGGTGATATATTTTGGCGTCTCACTCGATTATCGCGGCCGACAGAAGTGCTTTTGGGATAATTTGGTTGATGAAAAGTTTGTAGGATGATTTAAAAGCAAGGATGAATTATTGAGAAAGATTCTCGATCTTCCCCAACCTTTATGGCTAAATAAATGTGCATTCCACATAGGGTTCAACAGTTCTCTCTGTCTCCCTCTCTGCTGGCATCTTATCAAAATGGGGGCTGGTCATAGAAAATTTATTAAGATGGTTCAACTTATGATCATGCTCGAACTACTCATTTTGAGCGCAATTTTGGTGGCTCCGACGGCAACATATGGGAGACCTCTGATTAATGGAGAGCCAACGGGTGTTGCCCATGGCCTTGATGACAGCAATGCTTCTGCTCCACCAGTTCCGCCTTCTGCAGGCTGCGCATATCTTCCGATTTCAAATGGCTCAAGTCCTTCGCCAACCCCTGGTAATATATAATAAGCTACATATATACAGCAGTGCTAGTAATTTCTGTTTTTGCAGACGCCATCGGCTAACAGCTCGTATAGTATCACGAGAAATAATAACGGCTAAATACCCAAATTGACCCTCAAACTATATCAAAATGGATAAATTGATTCCTAAACTTTTATTTGGGACAATTAACCCCTCCAACTTTTATTTTGGGACAATTAACCCCTCAAACTTTATTTTCAAAGGAAATTTCTATTGAATTAAGGGCTACTTTGTCCCTAAATAATAATTTTGAGGGTTTAATTGTCTCAAAATAATAATTTTGGGGGGTTAATTGTCCCAAAATAATAGTTTAAGGGGGTAATTGTCCCAACATAATAGTTTGAAGGGTCAATTGTCCCAAATAAAAGTTTAGGAGCCAATATGTCCAAAAATGTATAGTTTAGGGGCCAATTTGGGTATTTAGCCAAATAATAACTGCAAAAACTTTAAGCATTTGCTGATAATTGAACGATGCATTCTGGCAAAAAAAATTTTAAAAAAAAAGAAAAAGAAAACAGGTATTAGCAAGTCCCAGGACAAAGCTGGTAGTCATAATTAATTTTGTTACTATATTATATAATTCTGCATTTGCAGCAATATTATAGATCGTTGTTGTTAATTTGAATAACTCTGATACAAATGAAAGATATTATAAGAACGTAATCAGAAGAGTGCTTTCGAAAATTGAACGTCCTGATTACTTTTTCTTCTTCTATGGGAATGCAGGTAGCATGGTAAATGCGAGCAGCAAACATGGGAGGAACATTCTTATTTCAGCCATATTTATGTTTTTAGTTTTGTTATGTTTGTTTTGCTTTGTTTTTCTTTGTTTCTTTTGAAAAAAAGAAAAAAAAACAAAAGTCATGTTGATTGACTGATCGGTTTATTTTGTTTTTTTTTTTGTGTGTATATATATATATATATATATATATATATACACACATATATATATATATATATATATGGGAAATCAATAGAATGGGTCAAACTTTAATTTAACTGTACAGGGGGTTTATTATTAAGTTATAAATAATACTATATATATTATGAACTTCTTTCTCTAAGTCTAGTAGTCAAAAGATTGAGAAAGATTGAGAAAGTCATGCAGGTGCTAATTCAATAGTCTCGTCTTCTTATTCTCCCTTTATACAAAAATATTTTACGGTAAATACTACAAATTTTTATCAAAAATATTTTACGGTAAATACTACAAATTTTTATCAAGTAGCAAAAATTTAGATACTAAAGTTTCTAATCTTATATAGTTTGAGAATTAACACCCCACTCTTAATTTGAAATCTTAAATTAATTAATTAATTAGTCGGTGCGAAACATGATTTGTGATTGGGAGTATATATATAGCTATAGAATTAAGACTTGTGGGAGATAAAAGGAACCATCGACTGTAATTTCTTGAAAAATAAGCGTATCGACAGGCCAAAGAGGTGACTACCGACTAGTAGAATTTAAAAGTGCTACTAATTAAGAAGAAAAGTAATGTTGATATTCGTGCTTGCGGGTTAGGCTGAATGGAACACAGTCGTATTCACACAAAGAGATAAAAATGATGACTTTGATTTTCAGCGTCTTATATATATTTGAACATTCAAATCGATCATCATCAAATCAGAAGTCACCTAAGCTTCGTCATGATCAGCGCAAACCCATGCCCAAAATGCTATAGATTTGAGAATGAAAAATAAAAAAAATCAAAGAAATTTGTTGATTCTTGGATTTCCCCTTGGGTAAAAGTTCAAATTTCATCAATTCTTACATTTATCTTTCTCTAAGAGCGATACCAAGACTTTCATTTCCGTTTTTCCTTAAGGACATATTTGTTATACATGATTGAATTTAATAGAATGAGAAGTAAAATTACATATAGTTTGTAATTAATGTGATTTATAGTATTGATATAGATTTATATTGTGAGAAAGATTATTTATATAGGATGAATTAATCCTTAAAAAATGAAGAGAATTAACTCATTCTATGAATAATCGTCCATATAATGTAAATCTTTGTTATTATTATAAAATTACACTACAAATTATATGTATTTTTCTTTCTCATCCTATATAATCAATCTGGTGTAACAAATATGTCCTAGGAGTATTATTTAAATTTTAGTCATTAGTCATTATGAATTAGAATTTAGGGCAACCAAAGTTTCGTGATCTGTCAAATTTTTTGTTTGTATATTAGAAATTATTTATATCCTTAATTAATTAATATTATCCCAAGCTGTTGGATAATTAAAATTTATTCGATGATTATTAAGAAAAACCATATCAATGATCGCTAAAAATTAGTTATTACTAAAAATACTAATTAAGATGTTATATATTAGGTTCTCTTTTATTGCATTTTTATTTAATTAGCTTAATACTCAACTTAATCCATGAACTGTACAAAAAATGACAGATTGATCCTTAAACTTTTTATTTGAGACAGATCAATCCATAAACTTTTATTTTAAGATAAATAAACCCTTACATGAACAAAAATATAACGGAAACTGTTAAAAATTAAGAATCGTAGCTGTTATTTTTAAATTAAAAACTTAATGTGAAAAAATTACGTTAATATCAGATAAGAGATCAAACGATTTCGGTAAAGTTTTCAACTATTCAGGAACTAATCTATTCTAAAATAAAAATTTAGAGATAATATGTCTCAAATAAAAATTTTGAGATCAATATGTCTTTTTTTATATATTTCAGGGACCAAATTAATTATTTAGTCATTTTTAATTTAAACAAAACTCTGACTTTAGAGGGGAGGGGGGGGGGGGGGGGTGTTGGGGCTTGAAGAAACAACGAGGCAAAGTATTTGATTACTTTGAAACTTGTTACGTACGACATGCAGGCCAAGTCAAAAATAACGAGTTAATTTCTAGCAGTCCAAGTCAAGTAATTAACAAAATTCTTATTGAAATAAGAAATTTACTTCCGCGTGCCTACACAAGCGTGTGTATATATATGTTTGTGCTCCCCAAATCTATACACCAAACCTATAACTTATTCTCGTCTATCCAATATTTGCATTAAAATTTCTTCCTCACAAGTCACAAACAAGCTGCGCTAACCCCATCAAAATTCTCTTCAAAATCAATATATATATAATGGAGTTCCCCAAGGCTATAATTCTTTCAATGATGCTGGCCATTGTGTTCATCACTTCATTTACACCACAATTTGGTGCTGCCGTTAGGCCTTTGCATGATGAAGAGCACTTCTTGAAAAAATTTGTTCCTAATTGGGAGTCACTCCCAAGGGGGCCAACCACACCATCTAAGGGTACTCCTTGTTCAAATGTCCCCGGCACCGGTAAATGTGTGAACGAAATGAACATTGCTGGCCGCCATCGTTCACCGACACCACCCTTCCCCGGCATCAATGTTGTTGAAGCTTGAAAGGTTTGCTGTTGCTGCTGGTAGTGGTCCTTCCATGCATCGATGCAGGGAGAACGAGATTAAATAACGGGCAAAGATATTATCTCAAGTTCTTTATGCCATGCAATCAAGTTCCATACTTTTTAAAAAAAAATTATTTTGCTTTATTTAAAATTAAATATATTCATACTCTTCACTGTACAAGAAATATAATATGAGATTTGTTTTTTTTTTCCGGTTTCTTTAATGATCAATAAATATTGATTTATAGAAACATATCATTTTTGGATCTTTAATTCTAGTCCTAAAAAACCAGCGTTAATTAAAACCAAATTTATAATATACAAATTTGTTTTCATTCAAATGATCACGTCCCTATTTCAAAAAAAAAAAATGATCATGTCCCAAACCTCTAAGGCATGGATTCTAACAAGTTCTGGGACTTGAATCTCAACTAATGTCTCTTAATTTTTAGGACATTTTTTTTTTTGGAAAGTAAAATTCATTAAGGAAGGAGAAGTTACAACCAAACGACCAAATTGGATGTTTTAGAGACTCAAAGCTTAAGTAAAGAGTCCACAAAAAAATTTGTTTCTCTAAAAATATGAACAAAAGAGACATCTCCATATGATAACTAAGAAGTTCATCTCCAATGAATCTCAATCTTTATTAGGACACAGATAATCTTTTGATATACTAAAAAATGGTTTTTTTATTAAATATGACAAATACACTACAACTTATAAACATTCTAAAAATTAATTAAATGTGATTTATAAACGCTGAATTATGATAATTAAACCAATTTATGAGACATATCCTAAATGTAACTGAATTATATATAAGCTCTTGAGAAAAAAATACAGTTTAATATATACTTTGGTCCCTGAACTATATCAAAAGGACCGATTGCTTCCTAAACTTTTATTTGAAATAGATTGATCCATGAACTTTTATTTTGAAATAGATTGGTCCCTAAATAATCAAAAACTTGACATATTTAAATAGATTGATCGTTGAACTTTTATTTTTGAACAAATTGGTCCCTAAGTTTTCTTTAATTTTTTTTATTATGGATTAATTTGTCCCAAAATAAAAGTTCAAATACTAATCTATCTTAAATAAAATTTTAGAGATTAATCTGTCTTTTTTATATAATTCAAGGATAAAAAAAATACCATATGAGCACAAAGCAGCCAATTGCTACCCGGGACAAATCTCCTTCAAACAAAAGGAATCACAACGTTGAGATCAGAGCAGTAATCATTGACGAGCAAGGGATTTTGAATTTTCAAGGAATCAAACTAATTGAAACTGAAAGTGAATTTTTTTTTTGTCACACTTTAATTTTTCACAAGCAATACGCTCAGTCAGCAGCAGCAACGAACAGGGAATGAGGGCTAGCTTATTAAAAATACTTTTACTTAATCTTTTTTGATATCATCGATCCCATTAATTATAATGTAATATAAGACGAGTTTAATGAACCCAAATCTTGCAAATAATGAGATTAATTATCATCATATATTAATATAATAAAACCTCCATATAGTAATTACTACGTTTCACGTGGGTCAAAAAACAAAGCATAATGTTTCATGTGTTTCCAAACGAAGAAATATAAACAGGTCTATTTTCTTGCCTATGTATAGCATATGAATCAACGGGTAGGCAGAGATGATCACCATGAGACTGTAGCTCTCGAGAAAATCCAAATTTCGGCTTCAACTCTATATACGTTCAGATAGATAAGTGACTTTGTGCGTGTTTGACTATTTCGCATGATTGAATTTCCGATTTTATAACAATCAAATCAAAGTCACCTACCCCGTTCCACACGGCCCTGTCTTGCCTCGTCCATAATTCTCTCCACATTGCAGAGACCGGAGACCGCTAGCACTTGTTCCTTTTCGTGGCCATGGAATCCAAACCTTTTTTAACGTGATCCAGGCAGTACTCGTCAATATCAGCTGCTCTGCGTCACCAAATACCGAACATTATATTCTTAGGTTGAAGCCAAACATGAGCATGGAAGATTTACCGAGTCTTGTATTATGTGAGGCTCGAGACTCGAATAAATTGAAAGTCACGGTCATTGAAATTTAAAGTCCAACACCCATAGAGATACGGACTGTTGACAGAAACCTTAACAAGTTGATTATGTAAGTGATGACCGTATCAAATGTCTATGGTCACCACTAAACTACAATTTTGCTCTTATGAACACGATTGAGGAAGAGTAAATAACTTACTTTACTTGTTCTCTGTTTCAGATTAAGATGGACTTGTTAAAATTTTGTTTTAATATTGCGTTTTTTCTAAGACCTACCTCTAATTAATCGAAGAAAACACTAGGCAGCAGTGTTTGGGGCACAAGTTTCCGTGTGTTTGATCCACCAGGCTGTTCGACTTTGAAAATTATTACCATGGCCAGGTCAAGAGAAGACTCTGCATTAAGATATCAGCAGCCCAATGCCCTCTAGTCAAATACCAAACTATTTCCTTCAATTTAATTCACGACTTTCCATGCTTCTGCAATTAGATATATATATATATATATGTATATATAACCATCTGCGTGCAGATCGATCCCGCCAAATATACATATCCTAACGAAAAACTTCTATCCTTTCTTCCTAACAAACAACCGGACGCAAAAGTTCTATTTCGAAGTCAGAAAAAATGGGGTCCCTGAGAGCAAGAACTGTTCTATTAGCTCTCTTTTTTATTTTAGTTTCTGCACAACTTGGTTCTGCCATAAGGCCTTGGCGAGCAGAGCAACTCTCCAGGAAAATTGTGCCCAAGTTTGAGTCTTTGTCTAGGGGGCCAGTGACTCCATCTTCTGGTTCTCCTTGCAGCAACATCCCTGGTGGATCGGGAACCTGCGTGGTCAATGAAATCAACGCTGCTGGTCATCTCTTTCGTTCGCCGCCACCCCCTGCCCTTCCTGCTGGCATTAAAGTTCTAAAGTTTGCGGCAGCTGCCACTTCCACGGGAGAATAATAGCAACAAGTTCATATACGCAGTTATTCTGTGAAGTAGCAAAGTTTCATACACTATTCGGTTTAAACTCTCTGTAACTAAAACTTTATACCTCAATATCTTCATTCTTTTCTTCTTCTTTTTTTTCTTTTACACTCAACAAACTGTATTTAGTGCATCCTGTTAAGTACTATTTATACTCTCAAGTTGTTTAGCCTCAATTCAACACAAAGATGATGTTCACCACTTTTTTGGGCCATAATCTTTTGGCTTTGTATTTGTTAGTTCAATTCTATTTCTGGAGTCAAATTTTCCTTTCATGTTCGTTCATGTAGGCTAAAATTAATCTGATTGGCCTAGTTTCATTTCCTATGAAGGGATGTATGAATCCTAAAACCCTTTGATAGCTTTATGAAACCAATTAGTAGTAATAAACTTTGTGAAAATTGACATATGAGCAGATGCATGGCAGCAGCCAGTGCTTTTGAATGTTGACCTTATTTATACATACAGCCAAGAAATTTAAAACTCCATGACTCCATCAAACAGACTCCTTCCGAGTTTGGAACTTTTCAACAGGTTCATTTGTAATTCAAAAGCCGGTGGGAGATTATGAAAGGGAAAGGTTTGATTATCCTTTTCTTTTTGCTGCTTTTTGCGGTTGCGGTTTTGGGAGACAGCAAAACAACAGTTTTCAATTGAATAAAACAAGATGCTTCCTATGTTTACCTTGTCAACCTTAATTATTAATAATGGGGGGTCAAAAACAAGAACAAGCTTTATAAAGCTTGAATTCTTCATATTGAGCTATGTCTCAATTTTCAAATTCTCCATCGGGTTGCTTACCCGATCAGACTACTCAAATATTATATTATGATGATGATGATCCAATTCAAAGTTCAACATAATTCTGGTAAAAGAAATGTGATTCATATGATTTTTAATTAAGTGCACGACCAAGGAAAAACATAGAAATAACAAAATGCTTCTTGATTAAATTAAAGAAAGAGATTTGTTAACTATTTTGAAATTGCAAGGGATTACCGAAGCCTTTGAGCGCTGAGGCTACTGTAAATGGGATTCTTGAAAGCGCGAACTATCCTATTAGCGACCTTGTTGATTTTAGTTTCTGCACAACTTAGTGCTGCCGTAAGGCCTTGGCAAGCAGAGGAACTATTCAGGAAAATTGTGCCTAATTTCGAGTCTTGCCAGAGGGGGCCAGTGCCTCCATCTTCTGGTTCTCCTTGCAGCAACATCCCTGGTGGTTCAGGAACCTGCGTGGTCAATAAAATCAACGCTGCTGGCCGTCTCCTCCGTTCACCGCCGCCCCCTGCCATTCCTGCTGGCAGTAAAGTTATAAAGTTTGCCGGAGCTGCCACTTCCATAGGGAGAATAATAGCAACAACTTACAAGCAATGTTGTAAAACCCGGTCCGGTGATTTAACTGTTCAAGTCATTGGGTCACTGGTTTAACCGGATAAAACCGGAATAATGATTTAAGTGTATAAATATATAAGTTTTGATAACTTTAGTTTAAAATATATGATAGAAAGTAAATTTCTAATAAAAAATTTAGTCTAGCATGGTGGTTAATGTGCTTGACTCTCTCATAAAAGGTCAAGAGTTGAACTAGGATAAGATGTTGTGAGATTTTGGCATATTTGAATATTCAACATATATAATAGGAGTCAAATATTTAACAAAAAACTAACTCTAACCTAGTGGTTAGTGTGTTTATTTTCTTGTAAGTGTTCATGGTTCAATTCTTTCTACTTACAATTATTGTTTTCACCAACAACCCGGGTTAACCCGGATCAACTACCGGTTTCATGGTCGAACCGGCCGGTCCGGTCCGGTTCTTACAACATTGCTTACAAGCAAGATTCATCCAATTTCATATATGTAGTTAATACATCAACGTCTTCATTCTTTTCTTCTTTTTTCCTTTTATACTTTACAAACGGTTTTGAGTGGACCTTGTTAATATTTATACTCTCAAGTTGTTTAGCTTCAAATCTTCAATTCAATATAAAGGTGATTTTCACAACTTTTTGGGGCCATAATCTTTTGGCTTTGTTTGTTTAACTCCATTACGGGGAGTCAAAATTTCCTTTCGTAATGGAGTTTATAACAGCAATGGGACATGAAGATACTTTTTTGGACTCAAATTGGTTTGAACATGATTGAATGTTAAAGCACTGATTATTGAAAGTTAAGTAGACAGGGCTTGAATACTTATTATTAATAGTAGAAGTTCCCAGAAGGTTAATCTACAATTCTATAATAAGAGGAACCAAAACGATGTCGTTTTTCTTGTTCAGTATATAAATGCTGAAGTCTCGTTACCACCTATCGCTTCGTTTTAACTTCTTTTCCTTCTCTCTCTTTACTCCCCATTTCCTTTCCTTTCCTCTCCCTTTTCTATGCGTTGAATTGCATCTGGCGATGGCGATATCGATACTCCACCGATGGCCGTCACCGACGTCAAAAGTTCACGCATTAATATGATTTCCTTTCCTCTTGGCATCCTTTTTCCACTTCTCTAATTATTTTCTTCGAAAACCTTTCCTTTGCCCTCAACAATTCAAGAACCCGAATTTATTTGAGAAAACCTAGATCTAGCCGCCGTTCACTGTTAGATGGCTTCGTTTTTTGAGTATGTTATTCTCCACCTTCACCCTTATGTTTGCTTCATTTCTTAGTCGGATTTTGACCCTTACGTTTGCTTCATTTCTTAGTTGGATTTTGGTCTTTTTCCTGCAGTGGAGATCATACAGTTAAGATAATTGATTGCCAGACTGGAAGCTGCTTGAAGGTGTTGAGTGGTGTTTGGAGGACACCATGGGTGGTAAGCCCGTTGATAACTTTCTGCCATTTAGACGTATGTAATGCCCCATTGCTTCAGCCTAATCAGATTTGTTCAAAAAATAAGTTTGTGTAAAAGAAAGCTGCACAAGTCGTCTATATTCATCCCAAATATCAGAAGTGAGGGCTACAATGCACTCATTTTTATACTTGTAATGTAGTTTCTGAATTAAATTTTAGTCATTGTTATATGCAGCACATGAAGATAATGGCACAATTTGTCTGTAATTAAATTCTTAGCCTAATTACTTCCATCCCTCCTTTTCTAAATATACAACTGGTTTTCTATCTGGGATGTTTATGCTATGATGCTGCATCAATATTTTTTGCTGTTGGAATTTTTGCAGGTCAGATTCCATCCATTTTATCTAGAGATCCTTGCAAGTGGAAGTTTGGATCATGAAGTTCGCTCGTTGAATGCAAATAGTGCTGTGTGTATTGGATCACTCGTTTTCTGTTATTACTGATCTTGATTACCCTTTACGAAACTTTGAACTAACCATATATGATTTTGTTCTTGCTCTGTTTGTGACCACTTATTCTTCTTTCATCTATGCAGGACCCATCTATTGCTTCTATCGCTTTCCATGCCCAGGGGGAGGGGTTCTTGCAGTAGTTTTAGGGCATAAGGTAAAGAGGATTTTTCCATTATGCATGAAGTTTTAATCTGGATAACTACGCAACTTTTCATTCATATTTAGAAGAAACTTGCATGCTGCAATTAATGAAACTAGAGCAAACCTTTATGCTACTTATTTTGAAATTGGATGTTTTCAAAGTCATAACATGTATGTTTTCTACTTTGCAGTTTTCACCTATGTCAGAGCATATTTTAATTGCCTATGGTTGTTGCTGCAGCTCACTTCTTATAAGTGTAGTCATCGATAGAGAGACCTCAGTGCCTGTTTGTGCCGATCTGGAGGTAGAGACATGTGGTTTCCTATATCTGTGTATTTGTAGTTCTGGTGTCTCAATTTCTTTTCTAGCCTTATCGAAAGGCATCTTTTTCATGCATGTTTTGTTAATTTTCTTTGGGCTGGTTTGTTATCATGAATAAAATGTTTTAAGGCTTTCTACATTTTTCTAAGTAGGAGGAAGAGAATTGGTTTTTGTTTGAAGAGATTGGCAACCAGAACGCCATTAGAACTGGTATTTACTAAAGGCACACTTCAAGTAGTTCATAACTCTCCAAATTTGACTCACCCCTTCTTCATTCTTGAATAATGTATTGTTTTTCTCTCCTGCTGTTTAAATTTCCTTACTTATGTATGAGGATTACTCTAGTATTATAGTCAAAAGTGGTGGGCACATACTTACACTAAAAATGAACAAGGAACCAATGCCCATATGTTTGTGTTTCTTGGGTAAATGATATTTTTGATTTTCTTTTCTTCTTTTTGTTCTGCATGGCATAAAATAATTGAGTGTTTGTTTTTGATTGGATAGAGATTTAGATTGGTATTTCGAGGAGTTCATGGTGTACATTTTTTGTTTATTATATAGTTGTTGTTCCAAGCTAATTTTATGAATACAATAGTGGTGCGGCGTTCCTATTTTATCTTGTGTTATTATTTCAATAGACAGAACGTATTAGGAATTATGTTGTAAAAGGGGTTGTAATTCTTGATGTATTATTTCGAAAGCCATGTAAAGGAATGTGTTTTTGCACCACTATTGTAGGATTAAAGTTATCTTGACATGAGCACTTTCAAAATGCCACTATTGTATTTTCTGTTTTTGCTCTGATTCATTTTATTTTGTAAGCTATGGAATTGGCAATGTTTACTCTCCTTGGCTACGTATGTCAGTCAAATACCTGTGCTCTTAATCAAGCAGTTATATGTATAACAAATTTTAAAAATGTTCTAATTCTGTCAATCATTTGGATTTTTTTCCTGTCATTTTCACTTTTTCTCTTGAGATCTATATTTGTCAGTTTTTTTTGGTTCACCAATCTTAGCCATCTCATTCTATTTGTGGCTATTGGCCTTTGATAATTTCTTACGTTGTTTTTTCTTTACTATAGGCTTTGATAGTTAAATTCTTTTAATATCATTTACCTTTTTGGGAATTTTCTTTCTTGGTGTAATCTCATCTAATTTGTATGTCTAAAATTAATGTCATACGCAACTAGTTAATTTTGTTAATCTGTTCATAATTTGCTATTCAATTGCTTAATTATTTATTGATTAATTTTCACATATTATTTATTTTATGCTGTCCTATCTCAATAATTTTTTGCCTGCCAGATTTTTGTTCTTGCAAAGTAAAATTTTTTTATATCAATCTTGTAATTTTATATTCCTGTCTTCCCTTTTGTTAATTCATTGAAGGCCTTTTCAATGAACAAAATTTTTGCCTAAAATGTTGCCTTTAATGGCGTCCTAGACTCATTCGGTAGAGACAGCTGCTATCCCTATTAATGGAAAATGTAGGCTTTGATTTTTCCAATTGAGAATGTTATTTGATGTTACAAGTCTTGAAAATTCAATTCCCTTTTTTCAAAAAAAAAAAAATCTACAGTAGATCTTTTTTATGCTAATCCTATCCTATTTTATTATAACTATAATAATCGCAAATCTTTTTTGACTTTACTAAGCTTTTGTAAACCATTTTTGACAATGATCACTTTACATTTTTCAAATGGTCCATTTTTGACAAATTTTGAGTTTTACCAATTGATGAACTTTTTTATCAACTTGTTTAGGCATTTCGAATTCTTTAATCCGCCTATGTTTTGCTTTGGATGGGTAGCAACAATCGAAAGTTAAACTTCAAATCTAATTTAATTGAATATTAAATGGAAATGTAAAATGTCAAATTGGCCTCTAACTGGCAGTTATATCCAATATAACGTCTAGTAGGCTATGAAAATGGGCTAAGTATATTTAATTTTACCTATAATGGATTTATAACAAGTTTTAGTTGGGTCAGAAATGGATTTCAAATGGGTTCAAATTTTATTTCGGCTGAAGTGTAATTTTAACTGGGCAGAAAATAGACTCTCAACAATTTCGTTTGTCCCATGCCACTAATGCTAAAGCTAAATTAAATAATTTGAAATGGCTTCGTTTAGTACCAAAAAAATGAAAAAAAGAGAGAAAAGGAAATAGTTAAATTATATGCTAATCTCTACAAGCTCCTCATTTATGTTTCTTTGAATTGGGTATTTTCTGTTACATTTTCATGGTCAAATTATCCCTGAAGAATTGTACAGGCAAATTTTAATGAACCGAGGAAGCCTTGTAACTTTTTATTTTCGGAGCTTCGGTCAGCATAGTATTACATGTAAAACCAACTCTGAATTAAAATTCTCATATTATATGATATGAAAAAATAAATCAAAACATCTTGTTCATATGTGATTTGATGTCAAGACTAATACCACTTTGACCAACACTTGGTGGTGATTAATTTTGATGCTTTGAAAATTGATCGACTGAACTATTTACTATTAGTGCTATAATAACTAATTGATTATCCATTATATCTATCCACTGTAGTAGAAAAATTGTCCCTAAAAAGCGAAAAAAAGAAATTGCTTATGTTTTGATTTAGGTAGTTAAATTAAAGAATAAGAGTAAATATCTAAGTACTATGTATATATAAAAAAGAAAAAGAAAAAGGTCCAAAACAGAATGTTGATCAATAAATTATTAATCGAGCCGCAAACGAAAAATTAGATCTTCAAATTTCATTTGTGCCTTAAATGAACTTAAAAATGAAATCTTTAAATTTTAATTCGCTCATAGATGGAATAAAATTGAACTGTTTGGCACCCATACCATATAGATAAAATAACGGCTCAAATAAGGACTAAATAAATCAAGTTCGGGACCCACTTGTACCTAATTATGATTTTATAAAAATTCACGATTCATTTGAGGCTCAAATTATTTAAATCCAAAAGCACAAATCAAGTTCTAGATTCAGATAATAACGGCCTACTTCAAGTTCAACTAAATTAAAAATGTGACAGAGTAAACAAAAAAAAAAAGAAACAAAAATATTAACCAAAAATCAAATGTTCGAATAAGGCAGCATTTTATGCTTCAAATTAATGATAAAGAAGAGAGAAATATAAAAATACAGAAGATTAATATTAGTAAAGTCTTCGACCAAAATTTTACTTTGCAACAATAAATAAACACATGTTAAAAGCTGATAGGCAGAAATTTACTTTGAGATAGACAACATAAATTAAATAAAAAGTGATTTTTATTAACTAAAAGATCCTGATTTGTAATCAGTCAACAAATAAATTAAGAACAGATTAGATGAGATGACGCCCAAAAAGAGAATTCCTTGAATGATGAATGATATTAAAGAAATTTAATTATCAAAACTTATAGTAAAGGAAAAATTATCCAAAAAGTCAACAAATACGACAAATGTTTTACAACAAATTACAACATTTTAAAATTAGTTAAATATGTTAATGCTTAATTAAGAGCATCAGTACTTTAGAGTAAAATCTAGAATGAAGGTCTAACCAAAAAGTAAGATACATACTAGCATTGCTGATTCATACCACAATAAATGGAAAAACCAAGCAAACACAATTAATTCCTCCATCAAAAGAATACAACAGCATTATCAACAAGCAAAGCCAAGCAATCATACATTGCAAAGCGCACAATATTATGCAAAAATAACAATAAATAACAGCTTAAAATTAATCAAATTAGAGAGCAATCACATTAGAGAACTAACACATTTTACCATATCATATCAGCCTGCCCTATTCTATATTAAGTTTCGAACCTATCTTGCCCCAGTTCTAAAAGCCAGGACAAGTTTGAAGAATTTTGAATTACAAATTTACAATAATGCCTGAAAAGACTAGTTATGGGCATAAATGGGCCTAATTCCAAGAGGCCGGGGCGAAGTTGGAAAACTTCAAACAATAATGAATCAGTTTTGCGCCTATCTGGTGTTATAATTATTGAGCTAACTCAACCTAATTTATGCCTTAGATTGTTTAGGGCCTAGAGAAGTGAAGAAACCAGCTTTTGCGACTAAATTAGGGCTCACTAATCTCAGAAAATCACAAACACAAATCCATCTATCTATCTATATATATATATATATATATCTATATATCTTAGCAAATCCACAATAAAAAATGCCATAAAACATACACAATGTGCCAAAAAATTTCAAAAAAATTGACAGAAAAACTAATACTCAAACATATTTACATTGAATGATTAAGATATTAATTCCTTACTAAGAGCATAATCATTTGACCTCATATAAATCCATAGAGCTATAAGACAGCAAATAGCATAAAGCCACCATAAAAAATTAATCACACACAAAAGAAAAGAAAAACGACATTAATAAAAACAGTTTGACAGATAATAAAAGAAACTTTACAGCAAACAATTGATCACAAAAAGAATAGGGGAAAGATATGCTAAAGAACAACAAATTCCATCAGGAACATAGATTAATGAAAACTAAATGACACGTAATAAAATGAAACACACAAGCATATATTTACACATATACAACAAAAACAAAACTTACCCTTATTAGGAGATTCAGAGGAGACCAACTATGCCTGCAATTGTAAGAAACACTCTTCTTGAACATTTAGTCCAATTTTCAAATAGTTTGGCTCATCATGGCCGCTTTCACCTATCCACGATCTGAATAGTTTAAATCTTCACTGAAAACCCGAAAATTAGAACATCACAACCACTTCATTATTTCTTGTAATTTTTTGTGATCCTTTTTCTTTCAATGTTGGATTCTTTGTGATTTTATTTGCCACAGATTTTGGCTTCTTGGGCTAGATTTTGTTTTCTCACTTGGGGTCACTATCATCAACCTCACTCAGGTGGGTCACTATCATCAACCTCACTCAGGGGCACTATTATCACCTCACTCAGGGTCACTATCATCAACCTCACTCAAGGTCATTTTCCATGACAAGCAAAATCACAAAGAATTAAGCATCAAAAAGAAAAAAATGAACACAAAAAAATAGAAGAAACCAGTATGCTGCTGTCGTGTTATAATTTTAAGGCTTTCAAGGAAGATTTGGATAAAATCAAACAGTGGAGAGGTTAAAGTGTCCACAGAGCCAAAATATGTGAAAACAAGGCCTCATCAAATGGCGTATGTTGACATTAAATGCTCAAAAAGAGGTTCTAATAGTAACACCCTCCCTATCATTGCTGAATGCTCCAAGTTCCCAAGGGTTCGAAATAATGATCTACACAACACAAAGCTCAAACTGTCTAAGATCCCATGTTCAAGGTTAGAACAAAGCTGAATGCATCAGAAGAAATGCAGAACTAACTGGACATAGCTACACAAGACAATATCTACTGAAAACTAAATGACACATAATAAAATGAAACGCACAAACATATAACTATGCATATACAACAAAAACAAAACTTACCCTTATTAGTAGTTTCAAAGGAGACCAATTATGCCTTCAATTCTTCAATTGTAAGAAACTTTCTCTTCTTTGAGCATTTAGTCCAATTTTCAAATAAATTGACTCTTCAGGGCTGCTTTCACCTACCCATGGTTTGGATGGTAAATCTTCATCGAAAAACCTAAAATTAGCACATCACAGCCACCTAATTATTTCTTTTAATTTTCTGTGATTTTTTTTCTTTCAATGCTGGATTCTCTGTGATTTTACTTGCCACAGATTTTGGCTTCTTGGGCTGAATTTTGTTTTCTCACTCGGGTTCACTATCATCAACCTCACTCAGGGGCACTATCATCAACCTTACTCGGGATCACTATCATCAACCTCACTCAAGGTCATTTTCCATGACAAGTAAAATCACAAAGAATTAAGCATCAAAAATAAAACAAGAACACAGAAAAATAAAAGAAACAAATATGTTGCTATCCTGCTCTAATTCCAGGGCTTTCGGAGAAGATTTGAACAAACCAAACAGTAGAGAGATGAAAGCATCCACAGAGAGCCAACATATGTGAGAACTGGCCTCATCCAATGGCATAAGTTGGCACCAAAATGCTCAAAAAGAGTTCTTCACAGTAGCACTCTATCACTGCTGAATGCACCAGGTTCTCATGGATTTGAAATAATGATCTACATTGCACAAAGTCAAACTATATAAGATCTCATGTTCAAGGTCTAAACAAAGCTGAATGCATCAGAAAAAATACAGAACTAACCGGACATAGGTAAACGACACAATATCTGTATACATTTGTCATTGCAATAATTGAACCAAATCTGAATCTGCACACATCTTCAAGAAGTAATCAAAAGAGTCATAAAGCGCAATTGAGATAAGAAGCAATATCTATAGACAGAAATCAAGAAGGCACATACTTGTTTACCTCTTCTTAAGCCCTGAAACAGACGACGGAAGGCAGCTCCAACCAATTTCAATTGCAGATCCTCCGAGAGCAACCGGTCCAAAAAATAGGTTGCTTCAAAGTTATTGAACCAATTCTTAGGTAACAAACTTGCTAAACCTACAGTAAATTAGGAAAAAAAATAACCATTCCTATCACATATCAGAAACTCATAAATCAATAAAAAGCCAAGAAAAAACTAAACAGGATGAATAATTGGAATAAAGTACAATATTTAATGTATTGAATGGCCAATGTTCTAGATTTTCTACGGTCAAACAAAATGCTTTACCAAAACTCCAAAACTAAAGCTAAACATACTGCATAAATTTAAAGCCAAAATTCTGCAAATTGACCTGACCACAAGTTTTTTTTAGCTCACTTGGAACATTTTGTTTTCCCAATTATTCTCTTTAACAAATACCTAATTATCTACAAATTTTCCTAACCAGACAAGAGAACTAGTTCAATAAAGAGCTAGAACACAAGTAGTGCAAAACCGCAACAGACAATCAAATTAACACAAAAAGTAGAAATAAAAAGCTATTTGGTAGTAAGGAAAATTTAGAAACATTACCAACTTCACAGCAAACATGGCAGCAGACAATTCATAAGTATCAAAGCACACAATTCAACAGCAGCCATCAAAGAATCGCCAATGGAACACACAACTGAGCCTCAACATGGGAGGTGAAGGGGGTGCACGTGTGAGGGCACAGCCACTACAAGAGAGAAGAAACATAAAGATGAGCCACCAGAAACTGTAATCATTTCATAGAATGGTAATAATAATAATAATGTTAGCAAATCAAGCAGGAATGCAGCAAACTTTAAATCAACCTCAAGACAGAAATAAACAAAAAACATTCAATAAGATATTCTTGTTATTTACCTCGACGTGCAACTATTCATAAAGAAGGTTATCTTGCATTTACAGCTTTCTCACTTCCCACTTGGTAGCTTTTCTCCGCCTTCTCACTTCCCACTTGGAAGCCTTTCTCTATCACCTATGAAAGATAGTTATTTTAGTCACTCAACTAGCTCTTCCATGTCCATCGATAATTCTTTTGCATAATTATATATATTTTCTCAGAGAAAATACAAGAAAGAGCCATAAACCAAGAAAAACAGAGAGGGAAGAGCAATGCAAAGGATAAAAGATGAGTCAGTTTAAAAAAGAGCAAAACAGCATTGCAATAAGCAAAGAACTTAATTGGGAGAAAAAAAGGAATTAGGAAAGAGGAATGAAGTTGGAAGCAAAAATTTAATAGAGAAAGAGGGAGAGAAGGGAATTTCAGTTAGGGAAGAGGGTTAAGGTTTTAATGATCTTTTTGGTGAGCAAGAAGTTTAAGCCAGCAGAGTGAAGAGTTCTACGTTAAGTTATGGGCTTCATGGGCTAGGGCTGCAATGTTTTGAAACATGAAAGGGTGGAATAGCTATAAGGGGGTGGTTTAAGGTCCTGGATTGGTGGCAAGGGCAGCTAGAGGCTGATGCAAACAATAAGGCATCAGGGAACGTCAAGAACAACTTCTAGCAGTAAAAGATTTCTAAGAATGCAGTCTGTGTTAAGTAATTAGCACTAATATATCATAACTTCCCCTCTCCAAATTTCAAATAGTGTGCAGTAAATCAGCTAGTACCACAGCTATTAAACACTTCAATACTCCCAATAAAAAGCGTCTAAGAAGATATGTACTGTATAATGCACATTAAAAACCCTATGACTTCCTATTATCATAAAGAATATTTTAACTCCATCATGCCAACCATTACCATCCTATGAGTACTATCCATAAAAAGAGCTTTAATATTACCTGTATCCCCTCATAGCTTCAACATCTTTGAAGTGCAGAAAAAGAACATATGTTGTTCACCTCCATCAGAAAAGCCCTTAGTTCTGAAGTGCAGCTCCAACAGAGAGATGACTGCCAACGAGAGAAACATGAACATGCAGCCATCAGAAGCAGAAAAAGAAAAAGAAAAAAAAATCAGCAATACCAAGCAAATGCATGCAATGGCAACACAATTCACAACAAACAATCACCAAAATCCATGACAAGCAAAACCACAAAGAATCCAGCATCCAAGAAACAATCAAAAAGAGCACAGAAAAATAAAAGAAAAGATTAGGTTGCTGTGATTTTCTGATCTGAGCACTATGGACGAAGATTTGGGCAATCCGAACGGTGAAATGTTGAAGAAGACAAAGGACAGCAACAGAGGTGAAAAAGGACTAATGCTCAAGAGGTCCTAAAACCCTCTCCATCATGGCCAAATCCCCCAAGTTCTCATGGGCTTGAAATAATGCTTCACCTGCACAAAATTCAAACTGTGTAAAAGATCCCATGTTCCACACCAGAAAAAACTGTGAAAGCTTCTGAAGAAAAGCGAAACTGACTGTAAAAAGTGAGATGAGATATAATATCTGCACACAACTATGGCTACAATAATTGAACCAATTTCGAATTCGCACACAGCTTCAAAAAGCAACCAAAAGAGTCTTTAAAGCACAAGCAAGTTGAGACACAATATCTATAAACTGAAATCAGCAAGACACATACTCTCGGCTACTTGCTTAGCTCTAGTTAAGCCCTGAAGCAGGAGACAACTCTTAATGGCCTATTTCAATTGTTCCATTATAAGGAATTCCATCTTGTTTTATACTTATAAATAAGGTCCATTTATGGGCCTAATTTACCAGAGCAAAACATTGATCTTATCAAGAAAATAAAAAGTGTAAAGAAAGCAGATACCAAAAATCATGAATGCTAGTTACCTGCAATTCCAGATTTTGCTTCAGTGACGCCATTGGACTGTAAAGGTTGTTATACATGGACCACCATGATCAAGGCAACTTGTGCGTTGGCAGCCCAAGAATCCTTAGCTTTCCTTCCTGCATCCTCATATACAGAAATTTAGAAGAATTAGTGGCTGTATATAGGATAAAATGATCAACGGGAAAAGACACACGTGAAGGTTGATAAAATCTCAAATGTTGACCTTTGTTCTTTCCCTATACAAGGCCACCTCCATGAAAGGATAAAAGTAAATTACATTTACCTTATCCTCTGCACTTCGAAGAACTCTGACAAGCTCCAAATCAGAAACTCTGTCTACCTGAGTAGTGAACAAATGCAACAAGTACATGAAATATCCGAATTCAAGTAACATAAGGGGATTAACAGAAACACTAGCACTGCAGTTAAGAAGATGGTGCTTTATATGTATATCACCTGACGAGTATTAAAATCATTATTTACAAGAAAAACATTACAATTGAAATCCTTTGACTAGGTGCATATATGTTTCATCATATTTGTAGAACATGGGCATTGGTTCCCTTTTCATTTTTAGTATACGCATGTCCCAACCACCTTTAACTATAATACTAGAGCAATTCTCATACATAAGTAAGGAAATTGAAACAGCAGGAGAGAAAAACAACACATTATTCAAGAATGAAGAAGGGGTGAGTCAAATTTGGAGAGTTATGAACTACTTGAACTGTGCCTTTCAGTAAACACCAGTTTTAATGGCGTTCTGGTTGCCAATCTCTTCAAACGAAAACCAATTCCCTTCCTTCTATTTAGAAAAATGTAGAAAGCCTTAAAACATTTTATTTATGATAATAAACCAGCCCAAAGAACATTAACAGAACATGCATGAAAAAGATGCCTTTCGATAAGGCCAGAAAAGAAATTGAGACACCAGAACTACAAATACATAGATATAGGAAACCACACATCTCTACCTCCAGATTGGCGTAAACAGGCACTGAGGTTTCTCCATCGATGACTACACTTATAAGAAGTGAGCTGCAGCAATAACCACAGGCAATTAAAATATGCTCTGACATAGGTGAAAACTGCAAAGTAGAAAACATACATGTTACGACTTTGAAAACATCCAATTCCAAAATTAGTAGCATAAAGGTTTGCTCCAGTTTCATTAATTGCAGCATGCAAGTTTCTTCTAAATATGAATGAAAAGTTGCGTAGTTATCCAGATTAAAACTTCATGCATAATGGAAAAATCCTCTTTACCTTATGCCCTAAAGCTACTGCAAGAACCCCTCCCCCGGGCATGGAAAGCGATAGAAGCGATCGATGGCTCCTGCATAGATGCAAGAACAAAATCATATATGGTTAGTTCAAAATGTCATAAAGGGTAATCAAGATCAGTAATAACAGAAAACGCGTGATCCAATACACACAGCACTATTACGCGTGATCCAATACACAGCACTATTTGCATTCAACGAGCGAACTTCATGATCCAACCTTCCACTTGCAAGGATCTCTAGATAAAATGGATGGAATCTGACCTGCAAAAATTCCAGAAGCAAAAAAAAATTGATGCAGCACTGTAGCATAAACATCCCAGATGGAAAACCAGTTGTATATTTAGAAAATGAGCGATAAAAGTAATTAGGCTAAGAATCTAATTGCAGACAAATTGTGTCATTATCTTCATGTGCTGCATATAACAATGACTAAAATTTAATTCAGAAACAACATTACAAGTATAAAAATGAGTGCATTGTAGCCATCACTTCTGATATTTGGGATGAATATAGACGACTTGTGCAGCTTTCTTTTACACAAACTTATTTTTTGAACAAATCTGATTAGACTGAAGCAATGGGGCATTACATAAGTCTAAATGGCAAAAAGTTATCAACGGGCTTACCACCCATGGTGTCCTCCAAAGACCACTCAACACCTTCAAGCAGCTTCCAGTCTGGCAATCAATTAACTTAACTGTATGATCTTCACTGCAGGAAAAATACCAAAATCCAAATAAGAAATGAAGCAAACATAAGGGTGAAGGTGACCATTAACCTTGATACCAAGAAAAATACACTAAAACAAGCAACTCACTGTGTAGAAAGCAAACATTTTTTCATCAGGACAAAAGACTGTAGCAAAAGTGGACCTTTGAGGAGGCAACAATGGGCAGTGTTTTGCTGAAAAATGCTGCAAAAACTCTGCTTCTACCCTGCAACGTAATTAAAGTTCAATAAATAATTAGATCTGTGTAACAAAAAATGAGCATACACAACTGCAGACAAAAAATAATGGACCACAAAGTACTGAGAGAAAATCAGTGACTTCCGCTTACAAAATTGTGAGAGAAACTGGAAACGGCGGTATTTCCAGGAAGGAAGATCACGTCCAGCATTTCTTGACGCTTGAAATATTGGCCCAAAGGAATCAAGACAGCTCTTTGACTCTACTCCTCACAGCTTTCTTGGTGATCATTCTGTTTACAGAGAAACTTCTTTCCTTGCCAACAATTCAAATACTTTGCTAGCACAAGCAAAAACAGATAATAACTTATTCAGCATTGAAATAGAATAAAAAATATGTACCCAAATCAACATAATTGGGGCAACTCAGACCCACAATCTGAAATAAAGTCAATACTCAAAAGGATAGAGTGAATATTGAACTCCATTCACACCTTAACTGACCTTATAAAATAAAACTCACAGTTGGCATGATTATATCTCCATGGCCATTTTTAAATGATCTTGAATCCACAAGTGGAACAATTTAGGTGTACCTTTATGTTGTTTATTTGTTGAGCTTAAGAGTGATATCATTTCCATGGCCATTTTATGTTTATGATGAATAATCTGATTTGGAAATTAGAGCAGTCACCTATTTCTAATATAAATTTAAAATCCAAATTCAATAGTTTATACTGCAATGATAATACTTTACTGGGAAATGAAAATCATTAGCAACTAACATGCAACCAACCATCCACCCTATGCTAATACCACAATTAAGCTCCTGAAATAACTTCAGAGTTTAAAATGTAAAAAAATAAAACCAACAAAAAAAAAACCTAATTGAAATCAAATTTCAAAAGAAAAGTGCATATAATTAATAAGAGAAAAAGCTTTGACCTCATAGACTGGAATTCAATTCCAGCATGAAAAGATCATTGCAAAGAGCAGGACAGATGATTTTAAGCACTGAAAATTTGAAAAGCACAACAACATTTCAAAGATTTTGCAAAATCAAAGACAATCACAAACATTGCACCAGAAAAACACAAAAAGTATCACAGTCACAGTAGCCATAACTCAAGAAAAACACAAATTCTCATTGACAATCACAACATATATTAGTCGAAGCTGTAACAGCAACTTGGCATACAAAAATCAGGGGACTACTAAATTATTGAAGCAGTCAATTAACACAATTCAAATTATATGGTGCCATAGCAGAAACAAACAATAATAATTAGGAAGAATTAACCAAAATAAAGTTAGAGAAAAGCTGTTGGTGGCAGGGGTAAAATAATATTCATGTTGAACTTTCCCATTATCAAAAGCAAAATTAAATAGAGAGAAAGGCATAGATGATTTCACAAAACTAATAATATGTGAAAGTTCAACAAAAATTTCTGCTTTTGTACACTAACAGAAACACGATTTTTATTTTGTATATATAGAAAAAAGTATATATAAGAAACATGAATAAATTGGGTTTAATTAAATTTAATTTAGAAAGGAACAAAAGAATACCCTGCTGCGGGTTTGAAGACAGCCATAAACGGACTCTTTCCAGAACGATAAACCTGCAATTTGTCGATATCAAAATCGAGATTAATAACCCTAAAAAAATGAGAAAATCAAATAAAGACAGGCATAAAGATAAAATGACCAAGAAATTGCAATCAAACAATGACCAAAGGATCACAGTCAATGCAGCACACAGAACAGACACAAAGCAGTACAATCAAGCACAAAAATTACAAAGGCAATCGAAATCCCCCAAAAAAAAAGAAAAAGAAAGAAAGCTAGGGTATTAGGGTTTGATTTTTCGTTGAACGCTTAAGAGTACGTTTTTGAGCAATCACATTGGTGAAAAGAGAGAGCAGAAGGTGGAGAGCATCATACTCGAAAACCAAAGCCATCTAACGGCGAACGGCGGCTAGATCTAGGTTTTCTTAAATTCCAGTTCTTGAATTGTTGAGGGCAAAGGAAAGGTTATTGAAGAAAAATTATTAGAGAAGTGGAAAGACAAGGCCAATAGGAAGGGAAATCACAATTATGCGTGATTATTTGACGATAGTGGCTGGTGACGGCCATTGGTGGAGTATCACCGGATGGCATTCGGCGTTCCGAGGAGGGGGAGAAAAGTGACAGTAAAGTCGAGAGAGAGAAGGAAAAGAGGTTAAAATGAGGTGATAGGTAACTAACGAGAATCCAGCACTTATATAACAACAACCGAAAACGACAGCGTTTTGGTTCCTCTAATTCATACGAAGAACGTAGATTAGTATTCAACTTGTGTCTACTTAAAATAAGATAAACATCCGCTAATCCCTTCAGTAACAACTCGAATTTCCAGTTTTCCACTTCCAATTTGGACAAGATCATGCCATATACTCAAGCCCAGTTATTTTCTAGTTGCCAGAGTATCCTTGGGCCTGGCCCAAATTTTCAATTTTGGTAAGTGGGTGATTTACATTTAAGTCCTCTAGAATTTGTGTTTTTGACGCGTGAGTATACTTGCGCATCAAACATTCTGATTAAGGTCCCTCGATATCTACCCCCACCTGGTCCCACCATACACAGTAAGGGTAATTTGATTTTTTTTGTTTGGTCTGATAGGGGTAATTTGATTGTATACTCAACAAAGAATTTGATTCTATCTTAAATTCTCGTTGCTATAAAATAAAATGCATTTTTAATGTATGTTTGGACTTTGTGCACAAAAAAATTTTATGTTTTGACTAGCTATGGTCAAAGCCTCAAAGGGGAGCTCTCAGGTGCCCACCAAATCAGAAATACAGCAAGACTGGCATCCAATTTTTTCAGTTCAAACCAATGTTGTAAAACTTGGTTCGGTGAATGAACTGTTAAGGTAATCGGGTCAATCGATTTAATCGGATAAAATCGAAATAGTCATTTAAATATAGAAATATATGAATTTTAATAATTTCAGTTTAATATATATGATAAAAAATAAATTTCTAATAAAAAATTTAGTTTAACATGTGGTGGTTAGTGTGCTTGATTCTCTCATAAGAGGTCAAGGGTTAAATTCTTACCATTTTTAATATACTTTTAATGTAAAAATATTTAAAATATATATATAATCGGGTCTAATAGGTTTTTCTAGATTTTGATTGGGTTAACCCTACCTCGGGTCACCTCCTCTTCGGACCAGATGACCCTTCGGGTCTCGGGTCAACCAATTCAACCGGTCGAGCCGAGCTGGTTCTTACAACAATGTTCCAAACTCGACGTTATCTGATTCATCAATTGGTTTCGGCACGCAATTTTAATCTTAATCTAAAGATTAGCCGCTCTTAGTCAGACTCCACCAATATTCCAGTTGAAAATCAGAATGAGAATTGGACAACGTCCCATGCCATAAAGATAAATTCAGTTCTTTAAGCCATTAATAAATAAATTACTACTATTATATTTGGTTTAACCCCGTTGTTCCACTTTCTCGGCAAACAAACAGACTTGATTATTATTAAACATGAACAAAGAACAGGAGAGCCTGTTCTGGGGAACCCTTTTTTTTTTTTTTCTTTTAACAAGAAAGTTTTATTGCTTCGTCGAACTTTGAATATTTACAAAAGACTTTCCTTTACAATTTAAGAACGAATTAAATTCTCTTTATTCTAAGAACACATATACATAAGTATACAAATTAAATCCAAATCCAAATACAAATGAAATAAAGAATATCGAAGGTCCATAACTAGGCATACCTTCCTTTTAGGACCTCTAATTTATGTCCATAATTCAACTGGCAAATGAAACTCGCTCAGCTTCAAGTTTCAGTTCCCAGAAAACAAAAGAAAAAAAAAGAAAGATGTGTATATATATATATAATATCCGTTAACCATGCATGCTTCATTTCTGATCAGCGGCAACCCCAAATGGAACCATTAGAGGTGGATAAATACCGGCAGGCGGGGCAACAGCACCAGCATAGTGCATTTCATTCAATAGACAGGGTGGTCCACCATTACTAGGAATGTTGGAGCAAGAGGATCCCTCTGATGGAGTAACAGTACTTTTCTGAAGAGACTGTAAGTCGAGTCCTTTCTTAACCAGCATGGTCTCTTCATGCAAGATCCTACTAGCACTCAGTGCATGAACTTGTAAAAGAAGAAGAAGAAGAAGAGCTACCAAAGCAAAGTTTAAAACCCTCATTGTTTCTCTCCTTTTTTGGGTAACAAAGCTAAACTATGAAGGATTTCAGCAGGAGATGGGGTGCTTATATATAATAGTTATAGCCATAAGAAGGTAAAGGAATTTGTTTTCTAATTTAGTTGTTGAATGGTTTTGACTAGTGACTGCTCGGGTTTATTAATTGTTTTATTATGAGACTTTCAAAAATGTTGAATGGTCGCGACTCGCGAGGATGGAAAGAGGAGGGAGGCTGTGTTGGACTTGAATCCCAAGGTTTTTGTTTTTCAACATTCTTATCTGATTCCTTATGGTGGATTTAGGAAGTGATGAGGTTATAAGGAAGTTTCATTGGGGCTGCCGATGCTTACAAGTTAGAAGTTAGACCTTGAACGTTGGTAATCAAATTCTGAATAATCGTCCAACCAGAAGTGGCATGTGGTTTTCTACATTCTCTTCAATATTAGGATTGAACATAAAAATTGTGATTCATGCAAGCTTATTTCAAGATATATTTTATTATCTTTAGGTTTTTTGATGCACAATTTCTCAAGAACTTTGCTTTGAGCCCCTATTACTTGGCTTGCATCTTTAGTCTTTATCCCTTACCAACCAACATCTTATTTCTTATGATGTATAATAATAAACAAGCACAGTGGCAGATTCAAAACAAAATGATCGAACATATACTTTTTACTCTATTAACATTAACATTCGCCGCGTTGAATGTTGATCAGAGTAGCAATTTCTCACCCCCTAAACCAAATTAAAGAAAGAAAAAAGGCCTGGCTTTTCTCAATGTTTCCGTATTGAAAATTGATTGGGCCAAACCAAGCCCGGACATACTTCCCCCCTGAAACCCCTTAGCCTTCATATTGTTTGTTCGAGAGCACCAACTTATGGGCCAATGGACCAAGGATCTGTTCTGAGATCCAAGCTTGATCTCAACTCCCATTTCTGGATAAAAGAAAAACTGCGCTCAATAGCGAATCCCAAGTTTTTTCTCACTTAGCTGTCATCTTCTGTGGATGGACCTTAGTGGCCATTTTCTGGGAAATTACTGCACCTGAAAAAACAAGGTAAACCACCACTATTTCATGATTCTAGGTAGGGAACATATAAAAGCCTCATTTCTAATAAATCTAAAAATGCTGGATGCAAAGAAGGCAGTAACACTCTTTACAAAATGTTATCCTTATGAAAAGATTACAAACTCACTCCAAATCTAAGACCCAACAAATTTCCTCGACATACATTATTACACGGGATAAGTAACCTGCTACTGTTGGGGGTGATCTCCGTCATCAGTTGGTTACCTTTCTCAGTGTCCATTGGAAGGTCGGAATACTGTATAGCCATTGACGCCACACGCCAGATTAGAATACTCTGGGTTGTAATACGGGTAACTGTCCCCCTCTGCATTCCTCATGCCAAGTAAAGACAGATCGGAAGAAGCCATTGGCCACTGGGTTGGGACCAACCCATCAATTTGTCCATTCGCATAAGGTAGTGGGCTAGCTTGCGGAATAAATTCTCTCAGTGTATCAAAATGGTTGCCCGAGTTGCTATTGTAAACCCTTTGGAACCCATCATCATGGTAACTCCGTGCTCGCTCAAACCTGCATGACCCACTTGAGGTTCCCATCTCACCCGAGATCCCTAAATTGGATGGAAAAGAAAAATGCCGGTTTAATGTTTGTGACCCATTGCCAAGAGGATGGAAGCCTGTTCCTGCCCTAGCTGCCCTCCCAACATTGTGTTCCTCATCAAGCAAGTCATTGATAATATCAAGGTGTGGAAACTCATCACCCAAGGCACCTTGGTTCTGACGTCCAGATGTACAGGCTGGAAACTCAGTAGAGAAGTGTTCCCGGGATCCATTATGCAGCGGCTTGTACAAATCCAGGTTTTGGATCTCACTAAGCAATGAAGAAGGATCGGGGTGCATACTTCTACTGCCATCCCTTTGAGGACTCTCCATCCACTGAGGTGCATTTGGCAAAGTATCTCTAGTTACTATGCCAAATGGGAAGCCTGATTGGACAGAAGTTGGTTCTATCCTCTCAGAGCTCTGGGCTATATAAACTGGTGCAGAAATCAAGGCAGGTGGTTGTGAGTATGCTGGTGATGGGTTGACTCCAGAGCTAGGGGAGTTAGAATGAGTAAAACCAGCTGAACTAGAAGCAACGTGGTTACCCATTATAGCATTTCTGTAAGATTGAGGAACAAAACTAGTTGTGGGTGATGGGTCAGGACCTAAACGTCCAGCTGCACTAACTGAACGAGCAAGAAACGGTGTTTGAATCATAGAAACAACGGGAGCAGTAGGCCTAGGACCAGGACCAGGACCAGGTATTAGAGGAGCACTGGAGGGCCTTGACATCACAGGCACATGTAGGGTCATAGGTTTTTCAGTTGGCTTTGGAGTTGCAGCCTTCTGGGTCTCAGATTTTGACCCAGTCATTTGGAGTGAAGTACTTGAAGATGCAGGTTGATCACTCTGTTGCAGGCTGTTCGAAGATACCTTCCGAGCTGGGATAGAATCCAAACTGCCACCACTTCTGTGCTCAGACCTAAACTGAGCCGTAGGTGGCAGATTCCTAGAAGGGCTTCTTGGAGAGGATGGTATGGCAGCCGTCTTCTCTTTAGGTCTTTCCAAATCCCCTTGATCTTGGGTGCTTGGCTTCTTTTGCAGCAAAACAACTTCCTATTACATTGAAAAGATAGAAGTTAATCATAAAGCACATCAGCAGAAAAAGAAGTACAATTCTAAAGTAACAAACATTTAAAAGGTTAATGAGAATGAACAGAGCATATAAATACACCACCTTCTTAACAGCCTCCTGCTCAACCCACTTTGTCTGATCTGGCAAGGAGGAAACAGTAGCGTCAGACTCAGATTCACCAGCCTTACTACTTTCAGAAACATCATTAGGGTCACCTGCATCTAATGCAGGACAAGGTTGATTCTCAATTTCTGTAGTACAACTACTGCCATCACTTGATGTTTTACTTTGCCGGTTCCTTCCTCTACAAAGGTAACAATCAAGATGAGATAAATACCTTCTCATATCACACAGAAGCATGAAAATAAACCTAAGCAACACTTTACCTGCCAGGTGATTTTTGACTATGGTTGCTCGAAAATGAATTCCCTCTATAGGGTCCATTCATTACCACCGACGGTACTGAGTCTGTTGAACAAGTTGATGAACTATCATCCATTATTGATGGGCTTCTTTTATCAGCTACTCCATTTTGTACAAATGATAGTCCACATATTCCACTGCTACTGGCTTCAGTGGGAGGATGTATTTCCGATGTATCTGTATCCCAGTTAACAGGACTAGCATCTCTGTCTTCTGAGTCAGGCTGAAGAACTTCAGTGGCACCATCAACTGAGTCAGAAACATCAGAAACGTCACCAAGAACATCAGACTTTTCAGGCACTGGCTGCACTTCCACCATCATGGAGGCTTCCTTTTCATCACTGGCGTGGTCTTCTTGGTGCTTCTCCTCTGCTCCCACACTAGCCTTCTCCTCCCTCCCTTTATCTTTACTTTTCCGATTATTCCGTTTTTGCTTAGCCTGCAATAGCGAGCAGGGGAAAGGCATTACATTCGGCATATAACAAGCTTACTCTTCACCCTCTTAATTCTTTCAAAATGAAAGTAAAAACCACAAAATAAAACTATACTTCAATGTGTTTCTGAAAGTAAATTAGGGGCTCTTTCTGATAATCATCAGAAAGATAAAGTTGGGAAGATGTAAAACCCTGATTTGCGCTCAGGTGGTGGATTGAGCATGTTCATTCTGATATCTGCTAAAATTCTACAACGGCAAGAAAAATGAAAAGGAGTGTACCTGTTTTTTCTTTGATTTTTTCTCCTTTTCAGATCCTCCACGTTTAGCCTTCTGCTCACTTTCAGCCAGCCATGCAGCTTCTTCACGGATGAGTTCTTCTTGCCTCTTCAAAGCAACAGCTTCCTGGTAGGCAACTTCTATCTTGTTGCTGTAAGTAAACAAAAAAATTAGGGCATCTATAGGTACACATAAGTATAATATTCAACCTGTCTATAAATAACACAAGTAGACTTCTATCATCACAAGTAGATTTGGTAACGATAGACATCTATAGGTACAAATAACAAGTAGGCATCTATAGGTGCAAATAACAGTGGTGTTGCTATCACAAGTAGACTTCTATTACAAAAGAATCCTTTAAAATTGGTGATTTAAAAACAAAAGAAATGCCCAAGAAAAAGATACAGGAGACACCAATTCATTTTACTTTTATAGTGGTTCTGATATAATATTCACCCTCTGTGTTTCTTTTAAAGTGCTGTCCCAGCGTGAAATGTTGAGGTACATCCAGAAAAATATTCAAGTATAAGCACACTTTTTCCCTTTTCTCCTTGATTTCCATGAAACAAGTAGAACAGCTTATTTGACAGTAAACAGTTAATACTCCCTTGGGTCCATTACTTTGAAAGGGAGAATCAAGAAAATGTTAGATACATACACATGAATCATTTATTATCTATATTTCACGTGCGCTACATGTGATACAACGCATTATAAATAATAAGAAAAAATGAAAAAAATAAAAAAAATTAGAAAAAATAAATTATATTAAAGTGGATGATAATCAAACTATAAAGTAAGCTTTAAATTAAAACTACATGAAATTGGATGATAATTAAACCATTTTCTTCAATATAATATAGTAATAAGTAAATTATTATGTAAATAAAACTGTTAATTACTATCATCATTTAATACATATGTAAAAAATATTTAGTAAAAGATAAATAAAGAGTTTTAATTTGACTCAAAAATATCATGGCATTTCTGAAATATGTAGAAAGAAAAGGGTATTTTAGACCATTCAAAAGTTTTACAACATTTGTACTTTTATATATTATTATATATATTATATATATTATAGATTATAGATATAGATATAGATAAACCTTTAGTAGCCACTCGGAGTTATAAAGAGGATACATACCAATATTTCCATAGGCAACGGAAAATTCAACATGCTATTAGCACTTGACTGCAGAGATAGCAAATATGGTACCTGAAAATATGTGCGAGAACAAATATTTCCACTGTCCTGCGACCCAGTTCTGTAAGACGCCTTTCATCACGCTCAATTGAATCCTTGTTAAAATCCTCTCCAGAATTCCCATCCTACACAAATTGAACATGCTTTCTCAACAAGGAAAAATGCTATTTCATACTCAAAACCAAAACAAATTCATGTACAGGTAAAAGGTTTTGTCAATTGTTGCACTAAAAAACAAAAATAAATGTCAGTCATCACTCAACGAAATTTTTAAATTGAACCTTATAAACTAGATCTATACTTGCTTAAACCTATGCAATGTTCTTATCATTGTAACATATCATCATTATTTAGAAACTTACCTTTGTTCGGTTCTGAGGTCCTTTCTCTTCTTTCGGAGGTAATGGCTCCAAAGCAGCTCTTTCTAGAAGTAGTAGCACATCATCCACCAAGACAAACATATCCTTTTCCACACGAATAATTGGAGCAGGCATTTCTTCAGCACCGAATAGTTTTGACTTTGCTTTCTTGCCCTTACTCTGACCTTCTAGAGCCTTCAACCCACTATAAAGTGAATCCATTACCAAAGTAGATGTCACTTCCTTCTCTATAAAAAAATGCTTCACAACTACTTTCAAAATCGCATCTGTTTTCTCTCTGGACATTCGGCGCCTGGCATTTTGGTCAATTCCCAACCAGAAATCACAGAAGCTGCAACAATTTAAGCAATCAGTTCAAGAACAAAGGCAAGCAAAAAACATACGTTATGATCAGATGAGAAAAAAAACGAACACAAATACAACATCCAAAACATAAAAAGAATACAAATATAGAAAATTCATTTAGTCAAAACATAATTGAGGCCACATGCAACACACAATGTCAAAGCAAGAAGGAATTTGATTCTATAAGAACAAAGATAAAAATTCCAGCAGAAGTGCAGAACATCAAGCAATGATAGTAGGAACCACAAAATCCAATTCATAGAAAAACTCTCAAATAGGAATACACTCAAACACAGCATACCTTTCAAACACTGATGCTGCACAGAGTGAACATTGATATTCAGTGTTCTACGTGAGTCATAAATCATTAAAAGTACAGAGTATAACATCATTACCTTGACCATCTACCTTTGTCGTCTATCAACCTCATTAGCTTGCCTCGTCTCTCATCCAGAAAACGTCGACAAATTTGCTCTACATTTGTCAAATATACCCTAACAAGTTCTCTCCTATACTGACAATCAAGGCAACGAAAAGGCCGATCTGCTTTCTCTCTACAAATCCAAAGCAAACTATTAAATTTGCTCATCAAGATGTGTTTGGGGTGTGTGTGTGTGTGTTGGGGTGAGGGGAACCAAATGAGATGCATACAAATTATGTAAACAGATCAACTTTTTGTAACTTACCAACGCCGTAAAATTCAAAATGTGAAAACAACAAAGGAACCTTCTTAAACTATAATGACATCATTACTAAGCCAAATTCACCACTGATAATACAACGACAGAGCAAAACAATTATAAACCAACAGTTTCATCCCTATGTTTGCTGAAATCTCGGATTACAAAAGTTGTGCGGATAAACATGAGGACCCAACTTTCAAAGTCCATATGTAATGCCACTACTCATATAAACAGCATTGAATGAAGCCCACTTGTAGAGGTAGGTTTGCTCATCAATATATTACTGATTACTGATTACCTGATGACTTGAACTTGAGCTTTTATGATTAGTGTGTCAGATTCTATAAATCCATCATAAACTTTAGAGAGCTCCATAAACTTTTTCCATCCCCAGTCATGCTCTTTCTTCCAGAATCGATGTAAAGTATCTGCCATCCACAGCAAGTTACGTATAGTTCATTACTTCTACTAGCACAATTAAACTGTATTTTGAGCCAACCAACCTGAATATTTTGATTTCTTAGGATCTTTATTCACGACAGCTATTGTAAACTGTGCAAAATGACTCCAACCTGTCATTGAACAGAGCAAAGACACATATACCTTCAAAAGACAGAAATACAAGATTAATAATAATAAATCTGATGTGGAAATTACTGATGATATCAAACCTGGAAGAAGTTTGTCATGATTAGCAACGCATAGAAACAATGAGAGGTGATTGCAAACGTCACAACCTTGTGGATAAATTAAAATATACCTGTCAACCATGGCAAACATCTCAAATCAAAACTAATTTCTCGCTGAAAAGACATACTTCTTTATGATCAACACATAAAGTTTAAAAGATTTATGTGTGTGTGCATGCAAGCAAATATATTCCACGCATAATTTCAAGACATGAAAGAGCAGGAATTCTAGAATAAAATTTATTAAGTTTGGCAAAGCAAAGTAAAAACATAAAAACCAATACTATTAAAACCTCATACCACTTGTAGCCACCAACTTCAAATGCATTACTGCGAAGTTCTCTTTTGTTAATCTGTGAAAATTTCTCTATCTTCCAGGTATACTTCCCATATAATTCAGAAGGTTTCGGCCCTAAAAAGAAGTAAACTCAATTTAAGAAGTTTCGATAATATATAAAGGAAGAACAAAAATATATAGCTAACACTTAATACTTAAAGTGGCTACATAGAAAACATAGCGGTTGAGAAAGCTTGGGAAGTATTCCCTGGTCCAGCTTAAGTTGTACTTTAGCATGCTAAAATAGCTCAGAATAAGCATCAACTATCAGCAAGGTAGTCTATTCACCTCTCAAATTAGATGTTTCTCCAAGGGTATTAAGCATGAGGAAGAAATAGTTTCCGCTCATTAACAACTTGTACAACTCCAGATGACAAAAAGGAAAAAGAAAAAATCATTGGTAAATAACTCCTTGGGGAACTACAGATGACAATTAAAAAAACAGAGAAATCTGAATTACATAAGTCCTGAGCCACAAAAACCAACTGCTTCACCAGATAATTCTATGACGACTGTATAGAATCTATGCACCCACAGGCAAAACATATGCCAAAAGAATCTCTCCTTTTCGTCCATTTAGTCAATTGCATGGGTAAGGGAACAGCAGGAAATAAAAGAAACAGGATAGTTAGAGAAACATTTTCTTAGTCCATCTTTGAAGAGGTAAATGTTTCATCAGAACCAGGCTTTAGTACATAACCCTCTATAATCAGCTCCCATCAATCAATGAGCTTCAAAAACACAACTTCACATGAGGAAACAACAGTAAACAAGTCAAACCCATCTATGCTAAAATTAATCTCAAAACAACAGTGGCTCTGTTTATATAAATGCTTCAAAAGCCTAATCGACTAATTACAATTATGATTATAAGTAATTTCTACACATTAGAGAACCCCTCAGTCACTTCCAATACATGGATTCAAAATTGCAATAGACTACCCAAAACTGAATGCAAGCCAATCGAGTTATCATGCCCTTCCATGTTTTTCATCACTCATTGTTTTTGGACATTATACCGGATTTAATATCTAAACTGCTCAATCTAAAGTTTCGATAAACCTTATAATCGTTGAGAATAAACAGACAGCATTCAAATACAAATTCACAAATCGAATAGCATTCAACAGGGATCCAAAAGCTTACCACCATCATCTTCATCATCAGAATCCCAGTAAGGGGGTGAGGTCGAAGGTGTTCCATTTTCCACCTGCTCAGAAGACCGCCATTCTGCCAATGCTTCCCCTGATTGGCAACGCTGCCCGCTTGAAATACCCTCCGTAGACCTTCCCACTCCAGACTCCTCACTTGCAACCCCAGCCATTTTCCCACTTCAAAAACCCCTCCCTACACTACTTCCGCTTCACTTGCTACACAGTATAAAATCCAAATAACAAACCACTCAAAATTAACTCGCAAAGCTCACTACAATTGTAAAATCATTAGATATTTCATTGCCAATACCCTTCACTTAATTTTTCTTTTTTTCACCACAGCATCCAAAACCCAAAATTAGAAAACTACAATTACATCAAAATTTATATCGCCTTTTACGGTTAAAATACCGACAGACAACTAATACTAACACGATTTTTAGGTTGTATGCTATTGATACCAAAATTTTCCAAAAATTAAAAAAAAAACATAAAACCATATAAAACTTCCAAAGAAAACGTAATCAATTAATTAAACAAATTCAACGACAACAATCACTCAAAATGAAAAACCCACCAATAAAATACCAAAATCAAATAAACCCTAATTAAAAAATCTTAATAAAATCAATAATCTAGCTGAAAAATGAAGCAAAGAGAATCTTAGGAATGAATCGATAAGACTGAGATTAAAAAAGAAAAAAAAACCATCTAATTAAAATCCAATTGCATGAGTCGCAAGCCCAATTAAACCCCTAAATAAATAACAAAGATCGCAAGATTGAAAACCCCCCAAAACCCCGATCAAAAATCAAACCCTAAGAAAACCAGAAAAGAGAAAGGACCAAATAAAAGAATTAAAATGATATGGACTACATCGTATAGATCGAATGGTGAGAACAAACCTGAAATGGAAGAGTCAATAGGGTTTTGATGTTTTTTTTTTTTTGGTTCAAATGGGGGCTTGGCAGCTCTGTTTGAGATTCTAGAGAGAGAGGATGAGAGACAAAAGAGAAAAAAGGGAAGCTAGCAAAAGAGAGAGAAAGAAAGAGCACAGGAAGAGAGAAGAGAAGTCAGGCAAAAAATGTTTTTATTTATTATAGTAATAGTAAATTCTTAAATTTTGATTCAATTTTTCAATAATAATTTTTTTCTATATATATACTAAATATACTAATATACTAATATATTAATATACTAAATATTAAATAAATACATATAAAATTGAGCATGAAAGGATAAAAATACTCATCATTCTCTTAACTTCCATCAATTTCACTTTAAAAAGTAAGGTTGGTTTAATCATTTCACTTTTTTTTATTTAATTTTATTATTTCTTTTCGAAGCGTAAATCTCACATTCCACTAACAAAAAATATTAATATCTTATTAATATTTTTTATATATTATTATATAATATCTTTATATATTATATATTAATATCTTTAAATATCTATATACATATCTATATATCATATATTTTTCACTATCTTTTTTTAATATTTTAATTATAATTTATTTAATTAATATTAATTATTAATATAATAATACACATAAAATTTATATTGTAATATTATCGTGTGATTTTGTAATATTGACTATAAGTATTAATTATTTTTCTAGATTCTATTTATGCATTCATTTTTTTGTTAAAATATGTATCAACTTTCAAAAATTCACTTATAATATATATATATACATAAAATTGTATAATATCTACATATAATTAACATGCTAATTCTCATACCCGCAGCGAAGTACGGATACATTGCTAGTATATATTATTTTTCAAAGGGTAAGTGAGGATTTGAGAAAGGAGGAAGATATGGGGAAAATGAAAAATAAACACTTGAATTTGTTTGCTTGCTAACCTCAATTCAGTTCAAAATAATCAATTAGTAAAATATTTAACTTTTTTAAAAAAATATTGGGTAGGATAAATAAGAAACAAAAATTATTTAAATTTAGATAGAAAGAGAATACTATTAGAGGGCCAAAAAAGAGAAAATAAATTGTAAAAGGAGTGTTAATATTTATACTGAAAAATAAATAATTAATAAAACAATTAAATATGGAATAGGGTCGGTGACAAATGGTGGAGAGCAATGCCCTTGACTCGTTTTGGGTGCCTTCAAACATGTTGATTGGCTAAACATATTGTGGGGTCCACTCTTTCGTTTTTTACTGCCTACATATATATTTTTATTTTTAATTAATTCTTTCTTATTTCGTGGTTTTGGCTTTTGGGTTTCGTTCATTCGGCTATTTTTAGGGTTTTGTTTTGGGGAGGGGCCTTGGGGAAACAAGAGCGAAGGTTTTGGGCTTTATTTCATGTGGGTTTCTTTTTAGTTGGGTCGTGTTTGGGTTCGTCTTGAATTTTTTCATGACAACCGTTCTTTCTTTGGCACCAATCCAGTCCACGATCAAAACTCAAACCGGATAACTTAGGAGGGAGAAAATAAAATGGAAATTAAAATGAGAAAAAATTTGGACCGCCTCAACCCGATTCAAATTCTTTCGAAATCCTTCCCCTTCTCACTGGACTCCACTGTTTTCTCTTACCGGAGCCTTCAGTAATGGATCCACCGGCGATTTCTCTGGTAATTGTTCAAGGACCACGCCATGGTGAGACTATTAGATTCCAATCCGGATCCACTATCAGAATTGGACGGGTAGTGCGGGGCAATGACCTCACCATTAAAGATGCCGGTATTTCTTCGAAGCATCTCACCATCGAAACCGCATCGGGTAAATGGTCCATTCGAGACCTCGGATCCTCTAATGGCACTTTTCTTAATTCCGATAAGGTCCCCGCTGAAACTCCGGTTGATCTTCTCGACGGTGATACGTTGAAGCTGGGAGAGACCACTTCGATCTTGATCAAGATCGACGGCGACGAAAGCTGCGCAGAGGAGGTCGCACTGGCAGTTGAGAGTCGGAGGAGGAACCCATCAAGGAGAGGCAGGACTTTGAAGAGCGAAACCGAGAATTTAGAAAAGAAAGAAAAGGTTAGGGTTAATAGGAATATGAAGAATGAGGATTCCGTGAATGATGGATTAGTTGTTCCAAAGGCTCCTGAAAATCAGGAACTCAAGGCGAAAAGAGGGAGAGGCCGTCCTCCTCTGAGGAAACAGAACCAGCAGGAAGAGAAATTAGAGGAAAAACAAACCAACCCCACTAGTAATGATGGAATTTTTTTCGTGAAACAAGAAGTGGATGAGCAGGAGGAGCTGAAGTCATCGCTAAATGAAGAAACTAACGTAAGAAAAGATAAAGAGAAAGTAGAGGATGCGAAGGATGAGGTTAAGGAGAGCTGCAATGAAAGGGTAGAGGTGGATTTGGAGAAGATGACATTAGGAGAGTGGTTTGATTTCTTGGAGGTTCATTTGCCTCAGCAAATAATTAAAGAGACTGAGGAGATGATCGAGGCTATGAGGACGAGAGCTGATAGCCTTAAGCGGTATCTGGTCGAGCAGAAGAAGAAGGGCAGCGTAGAGGTAATGACTTATTCTTTTACTGCTGAAGTTCGTTCTTTACCTGATGTGTAATTTCTTTCAGGATGAATTTGTATGTCTAATAGTTCTGCGGCGTGAATTTCCCAAGTTTATGTACTTTGAGATGATTCTGAAAGAATTGTGGCTGCTATTGTGTATTCTTCGAGCAGAGCCTTAGTAATGCTTGAATTGTCTTAGAAATTCTGAAAGGTAGCTAGTGTTAATGCTTGAATTGTCTGTTGTTTTAAGATATTTTCTGTGCATTCTTTGTTTCTTTGTATGGTGCTAGGAGTCCTTGGGTATGTTATGTGGCTCTGTTTCTGACTTTGAGATGATTGGCTTTGGCTCTGACTCGGATTTCTTCTGTTAAATTGCAGATTGCATTATGAAGCCAACGAGTTCATAGAGCTGATGACTAGAATAATCTATTGACTGCTTTACTTTCAACCTTTAGTAGGAAATGGTAAAACATAACCTAAGTAGAGATTTAATGTTTTGAATTTTATTGTTTCATGATCTTGAGGAACAATTTACAGTAAAGGGTGCAGGATATACATATGTAATATGGATTCTGATCTATTTTTAATACTGATTGTCAATATTCTTATATTCTGAATGGTTGCTGCCTTCCTGGTATATGTATTGGTACTGTACCCAAAGTACCCTCCATGAGGGTCCAAAACTGGATTTTGATGGGACTTGCCTTGGTTGCCAAGAAAAAGGAGGCTAGAATTGTCTCCTTGAGATGGTCAAGCCTATCAGGATCCAGATTCGGTGCACATCTCCTGGTGCAGGCGCCAAGATGCTTCCGATCTGGAAGTAAATTGTGACTGCCATTCTTTTTCTTGACTGTTGGTCTCGATAAGCTCCTTCCGTTAGACCCATGATTTGTTTTTTTTTTTTTTTTTGCCTCACCGTTAGACCCATGATTAAGAAGACAAAATGAGGTTTTTGTTTTGCTTTTCATCATGGGCGTGCCTGCAGAAATGGGTCCATTTGATATTTTGAGCATTCATATATTGTGGGGCCCTAATTGATTTCGTACTGATGGCAATTAACAACGTTTAGCCTTAACTATCAAAAGCGGGACCTACAACGTAAACATGTTAAGATAGGGACATCATATAGAACCAAGAGCTAAACTCTATTACTAATGCTAATATATTCAATCATTTGCCACATATCGCAAATGAATTTTACTACCTCCTGAGTCCTGCTTCGGAAGCCATAAAAGTTGACCAAAGTAATCGACCAGTAGCGTTAGCGGTATCATTTTCTGCAACAGTTTGCAAGAAGTTTCTTTACTGGTTCTCGACTTGCTACCCACGCATGTCTTAACCTGTGACGAGTTATATATACATTCAAAGTGATGGAAATATTACCCATTCTTGAACTGAAAACGAGCAGATCACATGGAGAAGCAAAGAGGTGGAGAAGCCATGGCAAGCTCGAGCTCTCTTCCTCTCCACCTCTGCCATGTCAACAAGTTCGCAGTGATCATCAACAGGTCACATGCACTCCTCCATTCAATCGCCATAGCTTTCTTGATATACTACAGGGCTTCTTTTCTTTTTCAAGGAACCAGAACCAGAACCACACCTATAATTCCCTGGCTTCTAGTTTTTGCCTCTGAATTGCTTCTTTCTTTCATATGGCTACTTGGAAGAGCTTATGTTTGGCGTCCTGTTTCTCGGACTGTATTTCCAGAGCGGTTACCAAATGATGAAAAACTTCCGGCCATTGATGTTTTCATTTTCACCACTGATCCTGATAAGGAGCCTGCGGTTGGGGTTATGAATACTTTGTTATCGGCTATGGCCCTTGATTATCCACTAGATAAGCTTCACGTGTATCTTTCTGATGATGGCGGCTTTGATACAACTTTGCGTGGTATGAGGGAAGCCTGGAGATTTGGAAGATGGTGGCTTCCATTCTGCAGGAGGTATGATATCAAGACAAGGTGCCCTGAGGCTTATTTTTCAAGAACTGAGGATGACCCTTCTGACTCTAAAACTTCTGAGTTTATGGCAGAAAGGCAAAAGATTAAGGTTTGCTTACAACACTTGCTTCTACCTTTTACTACTAAATATGCATGAATGAGGAACCTCTTTTCGAAAATTCTGTTCTCTCTGCCACAAAAATGATTGTTGATCAACTGGTAAAGGTACAGGAGAAATACGAGTGGTTCAAGGAACGTGTAATGAGAGATAGGGAAGATAGTAAACTCAGTAGCGGAGGTGTCTACACTGCTCGTGATCACCCTTCTTGCATTGAGGTACTTTGTTCCATATTTCCATATATTGCACAGCTTGAGGGGTTTAACAACTACAGACTTTTTAAGCGCAGAATGAAAATGGCAGAAAAATGCGATTCATTCTCTCTACTCTCTAGATAAGGAACATGCGAAGTGTAGCAATGACTGCAACTGCAATGTATTGGACACTTTTAGTGTAAACTTTAGCAATGCACTAGTCATCTAAATGCAAATGACACGAGTGAACGCTCAAGTCTGGCTGCAGGGGATAACCAGATAACCACTAGCGCTTTCTCTTCTAGATAATGGAACTCTAGAGAAACAGTTATTATTCCAAGAAGACATTGCTCGAAATAATATGAAATGTTGTCAAAATTTTTGCAGGTCATACAAGAATATTCCAAAGAGGGAGCAGAGGAAGATCAAACTAAGATGCCTCTCCTGGTCTATGTTTCTCGCCAGAAAAGTTCGTCTCATTCCCACCATTTCAAGGCCGGAGCTGTCAATGTTCTTGTATTTCTCTTTCTCTCCAACACAAATATATAACATCAGATCTCTTTTACAAACATGCTTATAAATGAACTTGTTTAATTTTGAACTTGCAGCTTCGGGTCTCTGCGGTGCTGAGCAACTCTCCTTACATTCTAATGCTTGATTGCGACATGAATTGCAATGACCCAACCTCGGCTAGGCAGGCAATGTGTTTCCACTTTGACCCTCAGATGTCTTCATCTCTTGCGTTTGTGCAGTTCCCTCAGACATTCCATGACATAAGTAAAAATGATATCTATGACAGTGAGGTTCGATCAGCATACACGGTATGGAAGTTGAGACTATTTAGAGCTCTGTCATTAAGGCCTTATTAGTTCCTAAAGCAAAATCTAGATTGAACTTAACGACAACTTAATGCTGAAAAATTGCAGGTATTATGGCCTGGCTTGGATGGATTGAAAGGACCTGTCCTGTCTGGTACCAATTTTTACATTAAAAGGGAGGCATTATGTGGCAATTCTATTCAAAATGGTCAGTTTTCTCGTCCAACATCCAGCTTCTTTTTTCTTTTTCTCTCCGTCTGTATATTCATGAAAATTTGAATTAATGAATATTTCTTTTTCAAAAGTAACAGGTATTGAACTTGGGGAACTTAAGAATTCTTTTGGCCCTTCCAATGAGTTCATTAAATCCTTTCGTCAAGACTATAATAAACCTAATTTAAACACTGATGGGGAACTTCCGAACATGCTGCTAGAGGAGGCCAAAGTTCTGGCCTCTTGCTCATATGAAGATCATACAAAATGGGGTAAAGAGGCAAGTATATGTCACTATGTAATATTTATCAGAAATTAGAAGAAAAGATATAAGTATAATCCTTTATTTATTTATGGAAATTTCAATTATTGTAACATTGACATGAAGTAAAATTTTCTTTATCCAGGTAGGTTTTCTTTATGATGCTGTCGCGGAAGATTTCCTTACAGGTTTCACCTTACAATGCAAAGGCTGGATATCAGCCTATGTTGCTCCATCGAGGCCCCAGTTCTTAGGGACTTCTACCACAAATTTAAACGACTTACTGGTTCAAGGTACAAGATGGGGATCGGGGTTGGTAGACGTAGCTATTTCAAAGTTTTGGCCTCTGTTGTACGGGCCATCAAGGACATCTTTCCTTCACAGCATGTGCTATGCAGAGCTTTCATTGTTCCCTCTTCTTTACTGCCTGCCTCTTTGGTGCTTTGCCACCATCCCCCAACTTTGTCTGCTAAATGGCATTTCTTTGTATCCAGAGGTAAGATTATGTGTACAAAGAAAAAATATCCTTATGAAAATTAATTGTTATATAAAACGACTTCCCCTGAAGCTGATATTTTCGTTCCTTTTCCATCTCACAGGTTTCGGATCCATATTTTGGTGTATTCTTGTTCATTTTCACATCAGCCCTCGCTAAACATCTGCATGAAGTCCTCATAACAGGGAGGCCAATTCGCAAATGGATAAATGAACAGAGAATCTGGATGATAAAGTCAGTCACGTGCCATTCTTACGGAAGCTTGGATGCCATATTGAAAAAACTTGGCCTGCGGGAAGCCAGCTTCTTGACCACAAACAAAGTGGGCGACGGTGAACAAATCAAGCTATACCAAGAGGGTAAATTTGATTTCCGGACATCAGCCATTTTTCTTGCTCCCTTGGCTACAATAGTAATAGTGAACATGGCATCATTTACCAGAGGAGTGGCTAGAATCGTGGTCATGGAAGATTGGAAGAAGATGTTAGGGCAAATTCTGCTCTCGTTTTACATCTTAGTCATGAATTATGGAATAATTGAAGGGATGATAGCGAGGAAGGATAAAGGTCGCATTCCTTCATCTATCACCGTTTTGTCAGCTGTATTTTCATTAATTTTCTTGTCATTGGGATCCGTCATCTTTTGTAGTAGTACTACTAGTGTTTTACCGTGAGCTTTAACATCTTGTATTAATTAATATTAAGTACTTCATTTGTTTTTATTTACATGTCACAAACTCATATTCCTTTTTAATTGTGATTTTATGATATAAAAAAAGTAATTATTGATTGTGTTACCATTTTACCCTTCCTTAAGTACCATTCTAACTTTTTTCAACTCTCTTTAATTGGATGGGTAGTAGTTGTAGCATTAACCCATGCATGGATGGATGAGGATTTAAGGATCCGGCTCCTCTCCATTTGTTATGAAAAATGGAGAGGCCGGTTAATGGCTTGATTAAAAGCCACGTCATCATATTCACAATCCACGGCTAAGATAATGCATTCCCAAAATGAATTGATAACAGTGAATTTGAACACTGTGAATAACTGGTATATTTTACTTTTGTTATTTATCTTCCTTCTTCCTTCTGCCTAAAGCCCAAAACCACAGCAATCTGAACCGAGAGTTTCTGCTTGGAAGCTCTTGATTCATCTGGGATTATTGCCATATTAGATAATCTTGGAATTTTTAGTATAGAAGTTAGGACAAGAATGATTTTAACCCTTCATCGCATCTCCATTGATTACAAATCTGAAGGTATTTCCTTTATTGAGATTTGATCAATTACAGTATCCTGAAACTGAAGAAAATTGCTAATGCACAATGGGCACCTAGTCATGAGAAAATTTCTTTCAAGAGGGAAGACATTTCAAAATTTTCAATTATCGTGCATTCATCTTCCCACTTTTTTTCCTCAAATAAAACAACATTATGAGATTTAATTTAAGGAAGCTAAGATAGATAGATTGAAAAGCTTGGTGATTTTTCCAGAAAAAAAAAAAAGAAGATATTGGAGAGTTAAGAGTGGAAATCTCAACACCTGAAAATGAGAATACTATTGAAGCAAATGCGAGGAAGAAGGAGAAAGAAATTGGAGAGCTGTTTGAGGCAAACTAAGGGCGTGCAAAATAGTGCAAGGAGATTGACGTGATGAGGTGTCATACTATTAGCTATAGATTGTGAATATGATGACGTGGCTTTTAATCAAGCCATTAACCGGCCTCTCCATTTTTCATAACAAATGGAGAGGAGCCGGATCCGGATTTAAGAGAGACAGATAAAGACAAAATATTAAATATAGAGAGATGGGAATAGAAAAATGAAGGATAATTTTAGAAGAATATATAAAAATTTTATTGATATTTAAAAATTAATTACTTTCTTGATTTAAGGGAAATAATTATCAATGATAATGTAAATAGGAAGAGAGGTAATAATAATTAATGTGTGGCTAATGGTGTTATTATTAGATAAATGTTAGATAATGATGTAATGATGTTTCTACACAAAGCATCTTGATGGAACTTTGTCAGTGTATAATGGCGCAGATTGGTTAAAAAGTTGTAGTACAAGTGTTGAATTGGGTTCCCAAATATCCGATATGGGGCAGGGGGCTTCATTATAGGTACTGGATTTCAGGTACAAATACATTAATTAGGGCAGACAGGTTTTTTGGTCCAGAAAAAAAAAGGTTAAATTAGAGTCAGACTTTTAATATATCGTCAATGTCATGGGCCATTCGTCCTCCAAACATTTAAGGAAGGATGGAACCTTTTGTCTGCTTTTGACTTACTAGTACGAGTATATAGTACTGTTAATATTCGATGCGCTGTTGAATGTATATATATGGAAGTTTCAACGAGAAAATTGGCAACTTGAAAAGGAGCTGAGATGAATAATTTATTTGTTGCTTCTCGTGTGTAACGTTTAGAGGGCACGTGGATTTGTGCTGATGTGATGGAATGGAACTTTACATTACCGGCTAACCGCCCCAGTTCGATCTCAGTGCCCAAAGCATCTCCAGTTTAATTATAAGTCTTTTTCCTTTATTAAAAAAAATAAATGTAGAAAAAGAAAATTACAAACTAAAACCCTAGCATATAATTATCTTGGCTAATTTAACGACAAAACCTGGATTAAAATCTCGACAGGGATAGCAATTTGAGGCGTACCCAATTCAACTTTGAGCTGTATGCCATGTAGATGGCCCAGTACTCGCGATAATGTAAGAATTTTTTTTTTGTTTTTTTATGGATGGAATATATAACACATATTAATATTTTATGTACTTCTATAATATAAGAAATTAAAAAGCAGCAAGTAGTAATTTCATTATTACTATACTCTTATGAAAGCTGCAGCCTTTTTGTTCCTTTTTACTGATTAATCATAAACGGACAAATTACATCACTCTCAAATCTCACTAACTACCGATTATTTCAATTTATGTTAACATCCGAAAATTAGGACACACGAAACACGACAGGACGTGCTTTGTCTAGTGACAGATATTTGGTTCAGGGAACTTCCATTTTCAAAGCAGAATTACTCTATCCACAATTATTAGTGGAGATTTTAGAATTTAGACTCCTAGGATTAGTTCATCGTATTCACTGATCTTTTTTAATATCATTATTACTCCAGTTTTATTTAAAATAATGACAGGTTTAAATATTTATTTATTAATTAATTTCTTGTATTTTCAATCTTATTATTGTTGAAGCTGTTAAACACATTAAATCATTTTATAGACGAAAATTTGTCATCTCCTTTCTTTAGTCTCATAATTCGAAACCTTGAAACTTGTTTTTTTGGTTTTAAGAACTAGGGCGCTCTCAATGTATCCATTTGATTATTGAGCTCAAGCAAACACAAAGTAAGAAGGAAGAAGCCATGGAGAATTCTCTTCCTCTCCAAGTATGCCATGTCCAAAAATTCTCAATAATCATCAATAGGTCACATATGCTTCTCCATTCAATAGCCATAGCTTTCTTAATTTACTACAGGGTTTCTTTCTTTTTTCAAGGAACCTACAACGGAACCATACCAACACTACCATGGCTTCTACTCTTTGCCTCCGAATTGCTTCTCTCTTTTTACTGGCTACTTGCACAAGCCTATCGATGGCGTCCTGTTTCACGGACTGTGTTCCCGGAGAGATTGCCGAGTGATGACAAACTCCCCGCCATCGATGTGTTTATTTGCACCGCGGATCCGGACAAGGAGCCCACCGTGGAGGTTATGAACACTGTGATATCGGCTATGGCGCTCGACTATCCACCTGAAAAGCTTCATGTCTATCTTTCCGACGATGGTGGTTCTGACATAACTTTGGGTGGTACAAAGGAGGCTTGGAAGTTTGCAAGGTCATGGCTTCCGTTTTGTAGGAGATACGATATCAGGACCAGTTGCCCTGAAGTTTATTTTTCAGGATACGAAGATTATGGCCATGGCAACTCCAATAAGAGCTCTGAATTCAAGGTAGAGAGGCAAAAGATTGAGGTAATAACAGCAGCATCCATTATGTGCAGCAGAGAACATATATATACATTCTATTGATGATAATATTTGAATTTGGTTTCTTTATCATCTCATCGTTCGTAATTTTGAGATTTTAGTTCCTGCACCCCCATACCTCATAAAATTTGAAAACATATATATAGTAGTAGCTAGCACTACTGCTATATCATCACTCTTAAAAATAGGAAATTAAGGGTACGTTTATTTTCATTTTTTAAAAAATATAAAGTAAGTACTATCTAAGATATGTGTAATTTATAATAAGATAAAAATGTATACTTAGAAAATGAAAATGAAAATAAACTTAAAATTAAGAGCATTCTTTTTTGTTCTTATTTCTAAGTTTTTTTTTATTTTTTTTATTTTCTAAGACATATATATATATATATTTTCTTTCATAATATATACCTAAGATCGTAATTTCTCTGTGTTTTTTAAAAAATAAAAACAAAAAATATTTTTTTATATCAAACGTAACCTAAATTTTATTGGTTTATGTCTCGTCACTTTGTGTCATTAATGATAAGTATGGAGTGTTATATGTCTTTCTTTTCTTTTTAGGAAAAATATGAGAAGTTCAAAGAGAGGATAAGAAGAGTTGGAGAAGAACATAGGAAGCTATTGGAAGCCGGAGCAGCCATTGGCAATAGCCGAGACCACCCTTCTAACATTGAGGTATATACTCATTTTGTCATTTTCTTGCGTCGGTAACGTTTTCCGTTTGGCCGTTTCTTAATTTAATTAGTCAAATGATCATACTCGAAGGATACACTTAACTATTTAATTACATTTTCTATATATCCCAAAAGGTTAAAAGAAGAAAAGAATAATCTATTCGATACGTTGTCATCTCAATTATTTGTTCAATCTCACGATTAATTAATTACTATATTATTATTCAATTTAAAACATTTATAATTATACTATATTTATTTAGCAAATACTAAAACTTTTCCCTCAAAAAAATAAGCAAATAGTAAAACTTTATCACATGGATGGTTAAAGTCAAATTACATATATATATATAATTAAAAATATAAATCTAATCCCCAGAGAATGCAAAAAGCATAATTAATTAATTACTAAAAATCTCATCATGTCTATCGAGAAAAAAAAAATTTTTCCCTACAAAATAAACAAAATCTCTAAATCAATTCAAATATTCAATCTATGCAATGGGGGTCTACCATCCAGATCTATTACTTTGAATTTTTGGGTCATATGACCCCGTTTCCCCCACCAAAAAAAAAAGCTATACATAAAATAAAATATATGTAAACCACAAAAAAAGAACTACATATATATAATATTTATGACTCCAAAAGAGGGGTTAATTCTTATGAAGTGTATTGGGATCAACATAAAGAAAAATTGTTATAATGGACTAAAAAAATTACTACCAAATGCAATGAAAGACATATTGCTAATTTGGTGTAATAGATTTAGGTTACTTTCCCTTCTTGCCATTTTCATTTGAAAAAATGACTACTTCAAGCCATTGAAACTTCAAAATTAAAGCTTGTAGACTTTATACCAAATAAAAGCCTCTCTAAATAATTGTTTTATTTTAAAATTTTACAAAATAAAATTTTTAATAATATGTAATTGCATAAATAAGGGGCAAAACTTAAAAAGATGAGAAAGAGAGAGAGAGAGAGAGAGAGAGAGATATCTAACCATAAAATTTTTAAAATTTACGCTCTCAAAAAAAAAAGAAAGGAAAAAAAGCCCCCAATCAACATGACCAAAAAACAATGTAACAAAAAAAAGGAAAAATCACTTCATTTCTCTAACATTTTTAAAGGATAAAATTGACAATTTACTAAGGAACCATTACACCTTAGTGGAAATGTTAATGGACTTTATTCCTTTTCCCTTTTTATTTCCATTACACCAAATGTTCTTTTTCTTGTTTTTTAGTACACCTTTTTATATTTAATAACCCCAAAAGAGAAAAGATAATTAGACAATTAGACAACAAGTGATCTTTCGGGGTGCGTATGTTGACACCGTATCAATGTCCTTACCCTGGCACCAAATGTCCTTACATACGTAAATCTTCTCAAGTGAAAAAAGTGAATGGAGACAGGATTGTCCGTCTATATATGTAATTTTTTTTAATATCTATATCTATATTTTATTTTATTTTAATTTATATCTTATTTTTATCACATAGTAAATTATCTTTCAACCCCTCTAATCTAAAATAAGGTAGTTTATTTATTTGGTTAAATTGTAATTTTATATTAAAGAAATCAATGCTATGTTGAAATCTTTATTTTGACCTCTAAGTTGACAATTGATAGATTTAGAGGTGGATTATTTCGTAATTTTGTCCAAAAAACTTTTTTTAAAATACTTTTTACATTTATTGAAAATAATTAAATGTGAAAATTTAACATTTTTTCGAATTCAATATCTTAAAATTTTGCTAACATTTATTTTTTCTTTTTTAACTTTCTATTTTTTTTCTCTCAAATATAAGTTTAGTAATTTTTTAAATTTTATTTAATTGTTATTTGTGGAGTTATAGATGAACATCATATCAATATTTTTTTTTCTCTCTCAACAAATTGATCAAATAAAACTTCATATATTAGGACAACATTAGCGCGGGACAAATTATTAATATATATAATTATTACAAATTACTTAATTTATTACTCTAAAAAAACAGGCTTTAGTTATCTTACATATATACTAATCTCTTCATCACCACTATCCCTCCCCTGGAAACTTTAAAATTATATATTTAGGCACAAGAAATTGTATTAGATTAAAAAAAGAACAAAGAAAAAAAAGTACTTGAATATATCTTTGATAAAATATATATATATATATAGGTGATATTTATATATGATGATGAACTCTTTTTTGAAGGTTATTCAAGATTATTCCAATGAGGAATTTGAAGAAGATGGTCAGATTAAAATGCCTCTCCTCGTTTATGTTTCTCGTGAGAAAAGGCCATCTCATCATCATCATTTCAAGGCTGGAGCCCTCAACGTCCTTGTATGCACTATGAACACACTGCTCTCTCTTAATTCCCACGCTTTACATATATATTAGCCCTCCATAGTCATATATATATATGTACCATTTCTTGTCTGCTAACAATCAAATGGGTTATGGCAATAATGGCAGCTTCGGGTGTCTGCAATGATAAGCAATTCTCCTTACTTCTTAGTGCTTGACTGTGACATGTACTGCAATGACCCAACTTCAGCCAGGCAAGCCATGTGTTGTCATCTTGATCCTCACATATCTTCCTCTCTAGCATTTGTTCAGTTCCCTCAAACCTTTCGGAACATTAGTAAGGACGATATCTACGATAGCGCAATTCGAAATGTATTTAAGGTACACGTGAATGATCAAATCTTGGTCAAAGTTTATCTGCTAACATTAATGGCTTCAAGTAAAACAAACTAACCTTTTGAGACTTTTCATTTTTTTACCTGACGACAGATACATTGGTACGGTTTGGATGGCCTGAGCGGACCGGTTGTGTCTGGGACAAACTTTTACATGAAGAGGGAGGCATTATTGGGCAATTTTACGCAAGACGGTTAGTTAATTTATTCTTGAAAGAGATCTTGGTTTCTAAATTCTAAGTTAAAGATGAGACTTGCCTGGTAATAACCATGATGATGTGAAAAATAGCAGGTGTAGACCTTATGGCGTTTAAGAGATCTTTTGGTCTATCCAATGAGTTCATTAAAACCCTTCTTCAGGACTTTAAGCCTAGTTCCATCAATGATGGAAAACCTTCAAGCATTCTGCTGGAAGAGGCCAAAGTTTTAGCGTCTTGCTCGTACGAAGATCAGACGACATGGGGTATAGAGGCAAGTTATATAGATCAGCTAGAAAAAGAATATGAAAATTTGTTTATGATGCTATAGTATTAGTAACAGGACAATTAACACCCTTAATTACCTGGAAATTTCATTTTCATACATATATGCAGGTGGGTTTTAGGCATTTTTGTGTATTGGAAGATTGCTTCACCAGCTTTAATTTACACTGCAAAGGCTGGAAATCTGTTTATCTTAATCCGTCAAGGCCACAATTCTTGGGAACTTCTACTACAAGTTTGTCTGACGTGTTAATTCAGGGCTCGAGATGGACATCTGGATTGACTGACATAGCTATCTCCAGATTTTGCCCTCTAATTTATGGACCCCCAAGGATGTCTTTGCTTCAAAGCATGGGCTATGCAGAACTTGCATTTTGGCCTCTTCTATATTCCCTCTCGCTCTGGGGCTTTGCTCTTATACCTCAACTCTGTCTACTCAATGGCATTTCTTTGTATCCAGAGGTAAAGTGAGAAACACTCATAAGGGTACCTTTTTTGCATGTCTTAAATCAATTATATAATTAGATTTACCCTTTCACAGGTCTCAGATCCATATTTCAGCATACTCTTGTTCATTTTCATATCTTCTCTTGCAAAGAACTTATACGAGATTATGATCTCCGGCGGGGATATTCGGACATGGACAAACGAACGGAGGATATGGATGATGAAATCAGTTACATCATTTTCCTATGGAATCTTGGATGCTGTTCTGAACAAGCTTGGCTTGAGCGAAGCTAGTTTCTTACCTACCAATAAAGTTGCCGATGAAGAACAAGTTAAGCTATACGAGATGGGAATATTTGATTTCCAAGTTCCAACCATGTTTCTTGCCCCATTGGTCACAATAATTCTTGTGAACGTTGCATCGTTCATCGGTGGTGTTGTTAGAATGATGTTGATGGATGGTGCTGGAGATTGGAGGAAGATGGCTGCACAAATGTCTCTTTCGTTTTACATATTAATGGTGAATTACGCAGTTATTGAAGGGATGATCATCAGGAAGGACAAGGCCAGTATTCCATCATCAGTTACATTGTTATCTGCTGTAATTTCAGTAATTATCTTGTCACTAGGATCTCTGGTTCTGTGTTAAATCATGGGAGATTGAAACAAAACCATTATTTTCTTTAAGCAATGAAATAAAATAGAGTTCTGGGTTTGGTTCTTTTCTGGTCCTATATGAAAAATGGACTCCTGCATAAAAGCTCGACAACACAATAATATTTAACCAAATCCAAGCCCAAAATATATATATGATTCAAAAAGTAAAACGTACATTTATTTTCAACTTAGGGCATCTTTTACCTTTTGACTTTCTTGCTTTCTTTTCCCAACCCTCCCCTTTGCAGCCGCCTTACTTCGTTTGCAGTGATGTGCTCTCATCTCCATCTTTCACAACCGTTTCATCTTTCTTATTCTTTGTTTTCAACTTCAGTATGATTTAAGTAAACTTCATGCCTCCATCATTCAACTAGTTGTCGTGCTTCAACTTATTCATGAAGTATCAAACCCCTCTATTTTACTGAACAAATTTTTAGTATTACTCAAAACTTATACTGAGTCTAATACTCAAAACTTACAATACAATTATTGGTGCAGCGCCCTCATTTAGGTGCAACATACATGAGGGATGCGCCTTACCCTTACCTAGGCGCATTACACATGGAGAGTGTATCTGCATAGGTGCATTCCCTTGGCAGGGAGTCAACTAATATAGTAATTCAGTTTATTACCATTAAGAAAACCAAAAAAGAGAAATGACCAAATAAAAGAATCAAAATGATACGGACGACATCGTATAGATCGAATGCTGAGAACGAACCTGGAATGGAAGAGTCAATAGGGTTTTGATGGTTTTTTCTTTTGGTTCAAATAGGGGCTTGGCAGCTCTGTTTGAGACTCTAGAGAGAGAAAGGAAGAGAGACAAAGGAGAGGCCAGCAAGAGAGAGAGAGAGAGAAAGAAAGAGCAAAGGACGATATAAGAGAACTTAGGGAAAAAATGTTTCTATTTGTTATAGTAATAGTAAATTCTTAAATTTTGATTCAATTTTTTCATAATAATTTAGTAATAATTATATATATTTATATTATTTTTCAAAGGGTGAGAGTAAGGATTTGAGAAAGGAGGAAGATATAGGGAAAATGAAAAATAAATCCTTGAATTTCTTTGCTTGCTTCCCTCAATTCAGTTCAAAATAATCAATTAGTAAAATATTTAACTTTTTTTTAAAAATATTGGGTAGGATAAATAGGAAAAAAAATTATTTAAATTTAGATAGAAAGAGAATACCATTAGAGGGGCAAAAAAGAGAACATAAATTATAAAAGCGGTTTTAATATTTATACTGAAAAATGAAAAATAAAAAATAAAAAATTAATTAATTAATTAAATATGGATTTCAGAAACAAAAACAAAGGGGTGGCTCTATGCCGTTGACTCGTTTTGGTGCCCCCAAACATGTTGATTGGCTAAACACATTGTGGGGTCCACACTTTCGTTTTTTACTGCCTACATATATATTTTTTATTTTTTAATTAATTCTTTCTTATTTCGTGGTTTTTGCTTTTGGGTTTCGTTCGTTCGGCCTATTTTAGGGTTTTATTTTGTGGCGGGCCCGTGGGGAAGAAAGAACTAAGATTTTGGGCTTTGTTTCGTGTGGGTTTCTTTTTGGTTGGGTCGTGATTGGGTTCCTCTTGAATTTTTATGATGACAGCCGCTCTTTCTTTAGCGCCAATCCAGTCCACGATCAAAACTCAAACCGGAAAACTTTGGAGGGAGAAAATAAAATGGAAATTAAAATGAGAAAAAATTTGGACCGCCTCAACCCGATTCAAATTCTTTCGAAATCCTTCCCCTTCTCACTGGACTCCACTGTTTTCTCTTACCGGAGCCTTCAGTAATGGATCCACCGGCGATTTCTCGGGTAATTGTTCAAGGACAACGCCATGGTGAGACTATTAGATTCCAATCCCGATCCACTATCAAAATTGGACGGGTAGTGCGGGGCAATGACCTCACCATTAAAGATGCCGGTATTTCTTCGAAGCATCTCACCATCGAAACCGCATCGGGTAAATGGTCCATTCGACACCTCGGATCCTCTAATGGCACTTTTCTTAATTCCGATAAGGTCCCCGCTGAAACTCCGGTTGATCTTCACGACGGTGATACGTTGAAGCTGGGAGAGACCACTTCGATCTTGATCAAGATCAACGGCGACGAAAGATGCGCAGAGGAGGTCGCAGTGGCAGTTGAGAGTCGGAGGAGGAACCCATCAAGGAGAGGCAGGGCTTTGAAGACCGAAACCGAGAATTTAGAAAATAAAGAAAAGGTTAGGGTTACGCGGAGTATGAAGAATGAGGATTCCGTGAATGACGGATTAGTTGATCCAAAGGCTCCTGAAAATCAGGAACTCAAGGTGAAAAGAGGGAGAGGCCGTCCTCCTCTGAGGAACAGAACCAGCAGGAAGAGAAATTAGAGGAAAAAGAAACAAACCCCACTGATAAAGATGGAATTTTTGTCGTGAAACAAGAAGTGGATGTGCAGGAGGAGCTGAAGTCATCGCGAAGTGAAGAAATTAATGTAAGAAAAGATAAAGAGAAAGTAGAGGATTTGGAGAAGATGACATTGGGAGAGTGGTTTGATTTCTTGGAGGTTCATTTGCCTCAGCAAATAATTAAAGAGACTGAGGAGATGATCGAGGCTATGAGGACGAGAGCTGATAGCCTTAAGCGGTATCTGGTCGAGCAGAAGAAGAAGGGCAGCGTAGAGGCAATGACTTATTCTTTTACTGCTGAAGTATGTTCTTTACCTGATATGTAGTTTCTTTGAGGATGATTGGGTATGTCTAATAGTTCTGCGGCATGAATTTCCCAAGTTTATGTACTTTGAGATGATTCTGAAGGAATTGCGGCTGCTATTGTCTATTATCCAGCAGAGCCATAGTAATGCTTGAATTGTCTTGGAAATTCTGAAAGTAAGCTAGTGTTAATGCTTGAATTGCCTATTGTTTTAAGATATTTTCTGTGCATTCTTTGCTTCTTTGTATGGTGCTAGGAGATCTTGGGTATGTTATGTGGCTCTGTTTCTGACTTTGAGATGATTGGCTTTGGCCCTGACTCGGATTTCTTCTGTTAAATTGCAGATTGCATCATGAAGCCAACGAGTTCATGGAGCTGATGACTAGAATGCTCTATCGACTACTTTACTTTCAACCTTTAGTAGGAAATTGTAAAACTTAACCTTAGTAGAGATTTAATGTTGAACTCCTTGAAAAATTGTTGTTTCATGATCTTGAGGAACAATTTACAGTAAAGGGTGCAGATTGTACAAATGTAATACGGATTCTGATTTTTTTTAATACTGATTGTCAATATTCTCATATTCTAAAGGTTGCTGGTATATCTATTGGTACTGTACCCTTCATGCGGGTCCAAAACTGGATTTTCATGCGACTTGCCTTGGTTGCCAAGAAAAAGGAGGCTAGAATTGTCTCCTTGAGATGGTCCAGCCTATCAGGATCCAGATTCGGTGCACATCTGCAGGCGCCAAGATGCTTCCGATCTCGAAGTAAATTGTGACTGCCATTCTTTTCCTTGACTGTTGGTCTCGATAAGCTCCTTCCGTTAGACCCCATGATTTTTTTTTTTGGCCTCGCCGTTAGACCCATGATTAAGGAGACAAAATGAGGTTTTTGTTTTGCTTTTCATCATGGGCGTGCCTGCAGAAATGGGTCCATTTGATATTTTGAGCATTCATATATTGTAGGGCCCTAATTGATTTCGTATTGATGGCAATTAACAACGTTTAGCCTTAACTATCAAAAGCGGGACCTACAACATAAACATGTTAAGATAGGGACATCATATAGAACCAACAGCTAAACTCTATTACTAATGCTAATATATTCAATCATTTGCCACAAATCGCAAATGAATTTTACTACCTCCTGAGTCCTGACATAAACATCTAGTCAGCTTCGGAAGCCATAAAAGTTGACCAAAGTAATCGGCCAGTACCGTTACCGGTATCATTTTCTGCAACAGTTTGCAAGAAGTTTCTTTACTGGTTCTCGACTTGCTACCCACGCATGTCATACCTGTGACGAGTTATATATATATACATTCAAAGTGATGGAAATATTACCCATTCTTGAACTGAAAACGAGCAGATCACATGGAGAAGCAAAGAGGTGGAGAAGCCATGTCAAGCTCTTGCTCTCTTCCTCTGCATCTCTGCCATGTCAACAAGTTCACAATGATCATAAACAGATCGCATGCACTCCTCCATTCAATCGCCATAGCTTTCTTGATATACTACAGGGCTTCTTTCTTTTTCCAGGAAACCTACAACGGAACCATACCAACACTACCATGGCTTCTACTCTTTGCCTCAGAGTTGCTTCTCTCTTTTTACTGGCTACTTGCACAAGCCTATCGATGGCGTCCTGTTTCACGGACTGTGTTCCCGGAGAGATTGCCGAGTGATGACAAACTTCCCGCCATCGATGTGTTTATTTGCACAGCGGATCCGGACAAGGAGCCCACCGTGGAGGTTATGAACACTGTGATATCGGCTATGGCGCTCGACTATCCACCTGAAAAGCTTCATGTCTATCTTTCCGACGATGGTGGTTCTGACATAACTTTGGGTGGTACGAAGGAGGCTTGGAAGTTTGCAAGGTCATGGCTTCCGTTTTGTAGGAGATACGATATCAAGACCAGTTGCCCCGAGATATATTTTTCAGGATACGAAGATTATGGCCATGGCTCCAATAAGAGCTCCGAATTCATGGAAGAGAGGCAAAAGATTGAGGTAATAACAAAAGTATCCGTTCTGTGCAGCAATATACATATATATATATATATATACATGAAATTGTATATTTATATACATTGTATTGATGATAATATTCGAATTTGGTTTCTTTATCATCTCATCATAATTTTGTGATTTTAATTCCTCCACCCCAATACTAGTAGCTAGTACTACTGCTATATTATCACTCTTAAATACAGGAAATTAAATTTTGTTGGTTTATGTCTTGTCACTTTGTGTCATTAATGATAAGAATGAAGTGTTATATGCTTTTTTTTTTCCTTCTTTTTAAGGAAAAATATGAGAAGTTCAAGGAACGGATAAGAAGAATTGGAGAAGAATATCGGAAGCTAATGGAAGCCGAAGCACCCATTAACAGTGGCCGTGATCACCCTTCAAACATTGAGGTTTGTACTTATTTTGTCATTTTCTTGCATCGGTAACGTTTTCCCGTTTCTTAGTTTAGTTAGTCAATGATCATACTTTTTTTTTTTTTTGAGGACAGTCAATGATCATACTGAAAAGATACACTTAACTATTTTATTACATTTTCTATCCCAAAAGGGCAAAAAAAAGAAGGAATAATCTATATTCGATATGTCGTCATCTCAATTTTTTGTTCAATCTAACGATTAATTAATTACTATATTATTATTCAATTTCAAACATTTATAATTATACTATATTTATTTAGCCAATACTAAAACTCTAAAAAAACAGGCTTTATAGTTATCTTACACACACATATATATATATATATATATATATATATACACACACACACACACACTCTAATCTCTTCATCACCACACTATCCCTCCCCTGGAATTAAAATTGAAAATTAAATATTTAGGCACAAGAAATTGGATTAGATTAAAAAAAAGAAGAAAGAAAAAAAAAGTACTCGAATATATCTTTGATCATAAAAAATATATAAAGGTGATATTTATATATGATGATGAACTCTTTTTTGAAGGTTATTCAAGATTATTCCAATGAAGAATTTGAAGAAGATGGTCAGGTTAAAATGCCTCTCCTCGTTTATGTTGCTCGAGAGAAAAGGCCATCTCATCATCATCATTTCAAGGCCGGAGCCCTCAACGTCCTCGTATGCATTATGAACACACCGCTCTCTCTTAATTCCCACACTTTACATATATATTAGCCCTCCATAATCATATATATGTACCATTTCTTTTCTGCTGACAATCAAATGGGTTATGGCAATGGCAGCTTCGGGTGTCGGCAATGATAAGCAATTCTCCTTACTTCTTGGTGCTTGACTGTGACATGCACTGCAATGACCCAACTTCAGCCAGGCAAGCCATGTGTTGTCATCTTGATCCTCACATATCTCCCTCTCTAGCATTTGTTCAGTTCCCTCAAACCTTTCGGAACATTAGTAAAGATGATATCTACGACAGCGCAATTCGAAATGTATTTAAGGTGCGCGCGAATGATCAAATCTTGGTCAAAGTTGCTTCGAGTAAAACAAACTAACCTTTTGAGAGTTCTAATTTTTCATCTGACCACAGATACATTGGTACGGTTTGGATGGCTTGAGTGGACCGACTGTGTCTGGGACAAACTTTTACATGAAGAGGGAGGCGTTATTGGGCAGTTTTACGCACGACGGTTAGTTAATTTATTCTTGAAAGAGATCTTGTTTTCAGAATTCTGAGTTAAAGTTGAGACTTGCCTGGTAATAACCATGATCATTTGAAACATAGCAGGTGTAGACCTTATGGCACTTAAGAGATCTTTTGGTCTATCCAATGAGTTCATCAAAACCCTTCGTCAGGACTACAGGCCTAGTTCCATCAATGATGGAAAACCTTCAAGCATTCTGCTGGAAGAGGCCAAAGTTTTAGCCTCTTGCTCCTACGAAGATCAGACGACATGGGGTACAGAGGCAAGTTATTATAGATCAGCAGAAAAAGAATATGAAAATTTGTTTCTGATGCTATAGTAACAGGACAATTAACGCCCTTAATTACCTGGAAATTTCATTTCCATACATATATGCAGGTGGGTTTTAGGCATTTTTGTGTATTGGAAGATTGCTTCACTAGCTTTAATTTACATTGCAAAGGCTGGAAATCTGTTTATCTTAGTCCGTCAAGGCCACAATTCTTGGGAACTTCTACAACAAGTTTGTCTGACGTGTTAATTCAGGGCTCGAGATGGACATCTGGATCGATTGACATAGCTATTTCTAGATTTTGCCCTCTAATTTATGGACCCCCAAGAATGTCTTTGCTTCAAAGCATGGGCTATGCAGAACTTGCATTTTGGCCTCTTCTATATTCCCTCTCGCTCTGGGGCTTTGCTCTTATTCCTCAACTCTGTCTACTCAATGGCATTCCTCTGTATCCAGAGGTAAAGTGAGAAACACTCATAAGGGTACTTTTTTACATGTTTTAAATCAATTATGTAATTATATTTACCTTTTCACAGGTCTCAGATCCATATTTCAGCATACTCTTGTTCATTTTCATATCTTCTCTTGCAAAGAACTTATTCGAGATTCTGATCACCGGTGGGGATATCCGGACATGGAGAAACGAATGGAGGATATGGATGATGAAATCAGTTACATCATTTTCCTATGGAACCTTGGATGCTGTTCTGAATAAGCTTGGCTTGAGTGAAGCCAGTTTCTTGCCTACCAATAAAGTTGCCGATGAAGAACAAGTTAAGCGGTACGAGATGGGAATATTTGATTTCCAAGTTCCAACCATGTTTCTTGCCCCATTGGTCACAATAATTCTTGTGAACGTTGCATCATTTGTGGGTGGTGTTGTTAGAATGATGTTGATGGATGGTGCTGGAGATTGGAGGAAGATGGCTGCACAAATGTCTCTATCGTTTTACATATTAATGGTGAATTATGCAGTTATTGAAGGGATGATCATCAGGAAGGACAAGGCCAGTATTCCATCATCAGTTACATTGTTATCTGCTGTATTTTCAGTGATTATCTTATCAATAGGATCTCTGGTTATGTGTTAAATCATGAGAGACATTGAAATAGAACTATTATTTTCTTTAAGCACTAAAATAAAATGGACTCATAAAATGAAATGAAATGGAGTTCTGGGATTGGTTCTTTTCTGGTCCTATATGAAAAATGGACTCATAAAAGCTCGATAACGCAATGAAAAGAAGATAACATTAACCAAATCCAAGCCCAAATTATGATTTAAAAAGTTAAGTGTATATTTATTTTCAACTTAGGGCATCTTTGACCTTTTGACTTTCTTGCTTTCTTTTTCCAAACCCTCCCCTTTGCCGCTACCTTTCTTCTTCTGCAGTCTGCTACCATCTCCATCTTTCTTATTCTTTGTTTTCAAATTCAGTACGATCTAAATAAACTTCATGCCTTCATCATTTTCAGCTAGTTGTTTTGCTTCAACTTACCCATAAAATATCAAACTCCTCTATTTTAGTGTACAAATTTTTAGTATTACTCAAAAGTTATATTGAGTTTTATATTTTATTTTTTTAATATATTATATTCCTTCATTTCTTCTGTATTAGTATTTGCTTTTTATTTCTAAAAATAAAAAGAAAGTTTCCTATTTTCTCTTAGTACTTTTTTACTAATATTTTTTTCAGAATTAAATATTTAGTGCCATTGGAGAAGGATCAAAGATAAGAGGAAGAAAGAAGAAGCCATGGAGAACTTTGTTTTATGTATGCCATGCTCCCAAATTCTCCATAATTTCCTTTTTTGGTGCAACAAGTTCTCCATAATTATCAATAGGTCATTGTCATACACACTTATCCATTCCCTAGCCATAGCTTTCTTAATATATAACAGGGCTTATTTATTTTTCCAAAGAATAATCCAAAAACAGAACCATACTGTTATTCTTAGGTAAAATGTTGGCGTATCATATTTCTACACAACATGTTGATGGAACTTTTTCTAAGTGTAATTGGGCAACCTAGTCAAAAAGTTGTGGTGCAAGTGATGAATTGGGTTTCCAAATGATCCAATATGGGGACAGGGGGCGTCCTATTTGCTGGATTTTTGAGGTTCACTAAATTAATCAGGGTTGGACTTTTATGTTATCATCAATGTCATGGGTCATTGGCCATTGGGCCTACTATTGTCACATCTTTAAAACTATTTTATTAATTTATTAATATTTGAATCAATTTTATATTTTTTTAATGTTTAGTATCATTATTATATACTACCATGAAAAAAAAAATCAAACTAATAGGTTAAACCAATTAAATTGAAAATCGATCATCAATTTGATCTTTTAAGAAGCATGAATTGTTTTCTTTATAAACTATTAAACCGAATAGATCGATTGAATCGTAAATTTAAATTTCTTTATTTTTTAAGTTATTTTTAATTGATTAACTCATGTCTAAAAGAAATTTAAATTAATAAGAAGTCTAAATTCTATTTTTTAATATTGTTTTATTTGGATTTCAGATTTTGAATTTTTTTATTCTAATGCACTCTCATAATAAAAATTTTAATTTGTGATGTAAGTAAAATAATTTGTAATATTTACTTACATGATTTGATGTATTAATATTTTTCACTTTTTCTTTTTTAAAGGATTTTTAAAATTTTTTTGATTTATTTAATTTTTTATTAAATATTTTAAAAAATTAATAAAATTAAAATATTTATCTAATTGAACCGACCAATTAAATCGTTAAATCAATTAAACCAATAACCGATCAGTCAATAGATTCAATCACCAATCTAATTTTTTATTCATTATATACCAATACGTTAAGCTGCATGGCATTCTTAAATTGGCTAGGCGGTTTCGTGGGCCTGCAGCTTGCCCGCGATTGTGAGCAGCCACAAGAGATTGATAGAGTTGACCATTTTGTCAGTAAACTAGGTATGAAATTTTTTACACTCGCGATGTTTCGGGTATAAATATTTTTATAAAAATGATTTTTTTCTCAAATATTTAAAAACTTCCAAGATTATTTTTTATGATATAAATAATATCTTTAGCCAATTGTCGTCATTTTTCTTATTTATTGATTTGTTTAGCATATATATTCTATCTTCTAAATTAAAATTTAATTATATTTTAAAAATAATATAAAATATTTAAGAATTATACATCATTCCCTTATTATTTCATAAAAGGATCATTTTCTTATTTATTTTTCAAATTTAAATGTAAATTAATATATGCATCAAAAGAAAATTATAAAACATAAATTAAAAAAAGAATAAAAGCCCATAAGAACCTATACAAAAAGCCCAAATAAAAGACCCGTAATAAAATATTAAATGACCAAAATGCCATTTATATTCCACTTAATACCACTTATTATTTACATAATTATTATAAAGACACGTATCTAACTTTATATTTAGGTTAGATACTCTTTTTTTTGGTGAGAAACAGGGAGAACTTATATTAAGGTTTAGATACTCTATAATAATTATTAAACAAAGAGATGGAAAGATATTGTCTTCGTTTCTGTAATTAATCATTTAAGGGTTCATAGTGCTACCGACTTCCGGCAACATGTGGTGACTGGTGACCACAAAATTTCATCCACTGCAATTTTGTAATTTAATTTTGACCACTGAGTTTGCAATGAGCTGGTTGAATATATGCAAGGTTCAAAGACAAAATTGCAGACTTGAAAAGGATCCGTGATTTTGAATATTATTCCATAACTTGTATTGACTTAGATTGGTAGCTTTTCTCATGTGTAACGTTTAGAGGGCATGCACTTGGACAATTCAATCTCAGTGCCCAATAAGAGCTTGTAAGATTGTTTTTTTTTTTTTTTCCTTTATAAAAAAGGTAAAATGAAATGAAAGTAGAAAATGAAAATTGCAACTAGAACACTAGTATATAACTGGCTTGGCTAATTTAACGACAAAAACTGGATTGAAATATCAATAGGGGTAGCAATTTGAGGCGTACCCAATTCAACTTTGAACCGTATACAATATACATAAATGGACAAATTAGTCAACTTATGTACATATTTAGTTGCTGCAGCCTTTTGTTCCATTACCGATTTTTGTTTGCTCATATTAGTCAAATATTTCTCCATTTGATTAATCATAAATTAATTCATATATATACATAAATGGACAAATTACATTACTCTCAAGCCTCAAATCTCTTTATTAATTAACTATTCAAATTAGGTCAACATTCATGAATTAAGATAATAAAACGACAGAATGCAATATTTGGTTCAGGGAACTTTCATTTTCAAAGCACTATTAGTCTATTACTAACTAGTCTACCATACACAATTATTAGTCGACTATTTGATTCTTGAGCTCAAGCGCAAAATCAAACACAGAGCAAGAAGGAAGAAGCCATGGAGAACTCTCTTCCTCTCCATGTTTGCCATGTCCACAAATTCTCAATAATCATCAATAGGTCACATACACTTCTCCATTCAATGGCCATAGCTTTCTTAATTTACTACAGGGCTTCTTTCCTTTTCCAAGAAACCAACAATGGAACCCAACTAACACTACCATGGCTTCTACTCTTTGCCTCCGAACTGCTTCTCTCTTTTTCCTGGCTACTTGCACAAGTCTATCGATGGCGTCCTGTTTCACGGACTGTGTTCCCGGAGAGATTACCGAGTGATGACAAACTTCCCGCCATCGATGTGTTTATTTGCACTGCGGATCCGGACAAGGAGCCCGCCGTTGAGGTTATGAACACTGTGATATCGGCCATGGCTCTTGACTATCCACCAGAAAAGCTTCATGTCTACCTTTCTGACGATGGTGGTTCTGACATAACTTTGCGTGGTACGAAGGAGGCTTGGAAGTTTGCAAGGTCATGGCTTCCGTTTCGTGGGAGATACGATATCAAGACCAGTTGCCCCGAGGCTTATTTTTCAGAATACGAAGATTATGACCATGGCAACTTCAATAAAAGCCCTGAATTCAAGGCAGAGAGGCAAAAGATGAAGGTAATAATTCCATGAAAACAGCATATATGCATTCTATTTATAATATTTGAATTTAATTTCTTTATCATCTCATCGTAATTTTCTGATTTAGTTCTCCACTCCCACCCTAATATCATCACTCTTAGGAAATTACTTTTGGTCTTTTCAAAAAAAGGTAATTAATTTTGTTGTTTTATGTCTTGTCACCTGCCTCATTTATGATAAGTATGAAGTGTTGTACTATGTTATTTCCTTTCTTTTAGGTAAAATATGAGAAGTTTAAGGATCGGATAAGAAGAGTTGGCGAAGAAAACAGGAAACTGTTGGAAGGCAAAGTAACCATTAGTAATAGTCGTGATAACCCTTCTAACATTCAGGTATATCTAAGTACTTTGTCTTTTTTCGCTCAGGTAATGTTTTCCCGTTTCTTTAATAATTAGTTAAGGTGGGGTTTGCAGTCCGGACCTTATGGTCCCGATTATAGTACGGCCTCTTTTTTTTTTTTGACAAGTTTAGCCTTTTTTTTATTCTTTTAAACTTTAAGTAAGTTATTCTTTTATTTATTTAATTTTTTTCTTTAGGTTGTCTTAATATAGTTTTTCAAAATTTTTTATCCAATGGGCTAAAATCAACATGGAAGTATTACTATTAAATAAGGAAGCCAAAAAATTTAACCAAAAAATAATATAAGTCATCCTCAAAATATTATCATTGTTCCTAAAAATCATATTTATTATCCTCATAATATTTTTTTATTTAAACCAAAAAATAATGAGTTATCCACAAAAAATTATTAGTCAACTCCAACTACTATTGATCATACCCAAATTAATTAGTGTCAATATTGATCATCAAAAAAATTTTGGAATAAAATAAGAAAGGTTTATCCCCTATGTTCTTAATTCACACGAAGGAAATTATGAAAAAAAATAATCCCAAGAATATATTTCCCACATATAGATATGCGATATGCATATATTTTCAATAAATTTTATCTATTCATAGTTCAATATCATCAAAAAAAATCTTTTTAAACAAAACAAGAAAGGTTCAACCCAAAATTATATTCATCATCCCCAAATAGTGTTAATCATCCCAAAATCATAGATTCTTCATCTCTACAATAAAATTTTAAAAAGAAAAGAAATCAACCCTAAGAATATACTTCCCGAACTTATATATGCTATATGCCTATATTTCCATTAAATTCCATCAATTTATAGTTTAATATCATCAAAAAAACTTTGAAAAAAAAAGGTTCACCCCAAAATTATATTCATCATCCCCAAATAATGTTACCTATCCCCAATACCATATATTCATCATCCCAAAATAATATTTTTGAAAAAAAAAAATCAAGTCTAAGAATGCTTGCCGAATTAGATATGTCATATACATATATTTTCATCAAATGTCAATAATCCATAGTTCAATATTATGAAAAACTTTGTGAACAAAATGAGAAAGGTTTAACCTCAAAATTATATTCATTATCCCCCAAATAGTATTAATAATCCCAAAAACAAAATGTTTTTTGTACCAAAATAAGAAACTATGGATTGATGAAATTTAATAAAAATATATGCATATAGCATTTCTAAGTTCGATAAGTGTATTCTTGGGGCTGTTTTTTTTCTTTTTATAAAATTATATTTTGGATATGAAGAACATATAATTTTGGGGATGATTAACACTATTTGGGAGATAATGAACATAATTTTGGGGATGAATCTTTCTTGTTCTTTTCACGAACTTTCTTGATGGCATTAAATTTTGGGGATTAAACTTTAGAAAGTGTAATCTTGGGGTTCTTTTTTTCTCAAAATTCTATTTTGAGGATAAAAAACATATGGGTTTAGGATGATTAACACTAATTGGAGGATGATGAATATAATTTTACAACATGACTCTTTCTTGTTTTATTTCACAAAGTTTTTTTATGATATTGAACTATGATATGACGAAATTTGATGAAAATATATGTATATGGCATATATAAGTTCGGGAAGTGCATTCTTAGGTTTTTTTTTCAAAATTCTATTTTGGGATAAAAAAATATATGATTTTAGGGATGATTAACACTATTTAAGGGATGATGAATATAATTTTGGGGATGAATCTTTCTTATTTTGTTCACAATTTTTTTTGACGATATTGAACTATGGAAGAATGAAATTTAATGAAACTATATGTGTATGACATATTTTATATTTTGAAAGTGTATTATTAGGATTTATTTTTTTTCAAAATTCTTTTTTGGGATAAGAACATAGGGAATGAACCTTTCTTATTTCATTAAAAAAAATTTGATGATCAATATTAAAACTATTAATTTTGGGTATGATCAATATTAGTTTGGGATTGACTAATAATTCTTGGGGAATAACTCATATTATTTTTTGATTTAAATAAAAAAAATATTGCGAGGATAACAAGTACAATTTTAGAAATAATGAATAATATTTCGAGGATGACTCATTATTTTTTTGGTTAAATTTTTTGGCTTCTTTTTAAATGGTAATGCTTTCCTGTTGATTTCATCCTATTTTATGAAAAAAAAACTGAAAAATTACCTTAAGAAAGCCGCCCAAAGAAAGAAATTAAGTAAATAAAAATATAAGTTACTTAAAGTTTAAAAGAAAAAAAAATAAAGAAAAGCTAAACTTGTGGAAAAAAGGGGCCGCACTGTAATCCGGACCATAAGGTCCGGACTGTAGCCCCCACCTTAGTTAATTATCATACTCAAAAGATACACTTAACTAGTAGTAATATTTTATATATATTACATTTTCTATCCTAATAGGAAAGAATAATTTATTCGATGTCGTCATCCTAATTATTTGTTCAATCTAACGATGGTGAATTTTTTGTTTTGGCTATAATTTAAGCGAAGAAACAAAATCTCTAAGTCAATTCAATCAAACTACGTAATAGAACATGACTCCAATGTCTAAAACAAAGAATCAATAAAGGGGTTGGATCAAGTATTAAGCGATTTATTTCAATTTAAGTAGGTTTCGAGTTCGAAATCTTACATATATAATAACCACCGTTGATAAGCTCACCAATCATTTTAGATGCGCGACACTTATTAGATTTGAATTAATAAGAGCAAACTCCTAATATCAGATGTAAAATCAAGGAATAAAAAACCAGACCGGACCGGCCGGTTCAACCGGTTGGACCGAGAACCGGTCACAAGTCCGGTTCGGGTCATAAAATAGTGTTTTCATTAAACCGTTTTTGAACCGGTTGAACCGGTTCAATCCAAATTTTAATTTTTTTAATTTTTTTAATTGATATTTTTAATTTTTCTTATTTTTTAAGGAATATTTTGAATTTTTTCTATTTTTTTGAATATTTTTTTAAAAAATAATAAAATTAAATTATTTATTTAATCGGACCGGTTGAACCGGTTGAACCGGTGACCGGATGACTAACCGGTTCGACAACCGGTCCGATTTTTTATTCATTGTGTAAAATCGAAAAAAAAAAAAATCCAAAACACAGAAGCCAATAGGTGGTCTTTCGGCGTACAAGACTATTCCAATTATTTATGCTAGCCTGACTTCATGTCCCACCTTTTGGATGCAGATGCTGGGGGTCGGTGCCTCGGTGGGGTGTGGTTTTGTTTCTTTAAGGCCATTTCTAATGTAATAATACCAAAACACCAAAATAATAGTATTAAAATTTGGTAAACGACTCCGATGAATTATTTCACGTGTTCCGAGAACACTAAATTTATTGTGAGGCTGATAGCTACAATTCAACACCACTGTAGTCTGTAGCAAACATCAAATTTGGTGTTACACTGTAATGTAGTGAACATCATTTTTTTTTTCTTTTTGATAAATATTTAATATGTTATTAAAATTATTTTATTAAAATCTTTAAAATGAGAGTAATATTAAATATATTTTTTATTTTTGATAATTATTTATAAATAATTGTTATAAAATACTTCTTTTAATACTCTTAATGTCAATTTAATATAAATTACATTAGAGTGAAAAAATTTATGATGTAAGCATGTTTTACGAATATTCTTTTTAACACTAAAATGGTGTAAGTTTTGATTTTATACATTGGAGATGTTGTTAAAGGTTTGACATTTAGCTAGCCCATAGGCTTACCTCTTGTTAAAAGAAAAAGATCAATTATTTATTTAATTATGAATGAAAAATTGAAAACCACTTTATAATTAAGCTTCCTAGCAAGTGTAGATATCTAGATCCTTAATAAGCCGCCTCCGCCAAGTAATTAATTACTCGTGACATGCATGCTACTCTTGCTTGCTTGCCTCATGACAAATTAAAAATTATTGGGAAAATATTTAATTTCAATAAATAAATTAAATTAAAAGAGACCTTTTATCGGCCGGCCCATGGTCTCGTTGCAAGCTTTGGACCCTTAAGATTCGGTGAGCTTCTTCCTCTATAGTTTTTGACATCGATTATATATTACTTTTTTATTTTATATATATATATATATATATATATATACATATACATACACACACAATCAAAGTGTGGGAAGAAAAAAAAGAGAAATATGAAAACAAAAGAGAAAACGTAACTGGCATGGTAAAATGAAAAAGATGAAAAAAAGACAAACTCGGTACATGCATCCCTCCCCAATAACCCTTCTAGATTCTTCCAAGGGAGTTGGTAAAAAGCCACGTAACTTTTCTATTCTTTTTTTTTTTCAACACTAAAGTGCCAAAACGACGTCATCTAGGTCAGGATATATTTTCAAAAGAAAAACAAAGGAAACAAAAAAAAAGAAGAAAATTGAGCAGCTGACACATGGCATAGCTCATTGGAGACCTTCATAATCTCCTCTTTATAATATTGTATTGTATTCCTTCTATCCCAAATTAATTGTCATTTTTTTATTTTTTTAGTAAAATAATTTCATCTTTAACTATTATTTTCTACAAAAATATAAAGTCAAAAAAATTTAAAAATAATATTTGTAAACCTTAAATCATGAATTTCTCAAAATATATTTTTTGAAATTTTAATTCTATATAATTTTTTCATAAATAATAGTCAAAGATGAAATTATTTGACCAAAAAAATAAAAAAATGACAATTAATTTGGGATAGAGGAAGTATATTGTATGATGTGTGATGTATGATATGATGATGAACTGTTTTTTGAAGGTTATTCAAGATTATTCCAATGAGGAATTTGAAGAAGATGGTCAGGTTAAAATGCCTCTCCTCGTTTATGTTGCTCGCGAGAAAAGGCCATCTCATCATCATCATTTCAAGGCTGGAGCCCTCAACGTCCTCGTATGATCACACTACTTTCCCTTAATTCCCACACTTTACATATATATGTAACATTTTTTTTCTGCTAATTAACAACCAAATGGGTTATATGGCAATGGCAGCTTCGCGTGTCAGCTATGATGAGCAATTCTCCTTACATTCTAGGGCTTGACTGTGACATGTACTGCAATGACCCAACTTCAGCCAGGCAAGCCATGTGTTGTCATCTTGATCCTCACATATCTCCCTCCCTAGCATTTGTTCAGTTCCCCCAAACCTTTCGGAACATTAGTAAGGACGATATCTACGACAGTGCAATTCGAAATGTATTTAAGGTATGTGCGAATGGTCAAATCTTGGTCAAAGTTTATCTGCTAACATTAATGGCTTGAAGTAAAACAAACTAAACTTTTGAGAGTTTTAATTTTTTACCTGACTACAGATACTTTGGCACGGTTTGGATGGCCTGAGAGGACCAATTGTGTCTGGGACAAACTTTTACATGAAGAGGGAGGCACTGTTGGGTAGTTTTACGCAAGACGGTTAGTTAATTTATTGTTGAAAGAGATCTTTTCTGAATTCTAAGTTAAAGATAAAACTTGCTTGATAATAACCATGATCATTTGAAAAATAGCAGGTGTAGACCTTATGGCACTTAAGAGATCTTTTGGTCCCTCCAATGAGTTCATTAAAACCCTTCGTCAGGACTTCAAGCCTAGTCCCATCAATGATGGAAAACCTTCAAGCATGTTGCTGGAAGAGGCCAAAGTTCTAGCCTCTTGCTCCTACGAAGATCAGACAACATGGGGTACAGAGGCAAGTTAAACAGATTAGTAGGAAAAGAATATGAATATTTGTTTTTTTTTTATGAATATTTTTTTATGATACTATAGTAATAGAACAATTAACACCTTTGATTAACCGACAATTTCATTTCATATATATCTGCAGGTGGGTTTTAGGCATTTTTGTGTATTGGAAGATTACTTCACCAGCTTCAATTTACACTGCGAAGGCTGGAAATCTGTTTATCTTAATCCGTCAAGGCCACAATTCTTGGGAACGTCTGCCACAAATTTATGTGACATATTAATTCAGGGCACTAGATGGAAATCTGGATTTACTGACGTAGCTATCTCAAAGTTTTGCCCTCTCATTTATGGACCCCCAAGGATGTCTTTACTTCAAAGTATAGGCTATGTAGAACTTGCATTTTGGCCTCTTCTACATTCCCTTTCGCTCTGGGGCTTTGCTCTTATCCCTCAACTCTGTCTACTCAATGGCATTTCTCTGTATCCAAAGGTAAAGTGAGAAACACTCATAAAGGTACTTTTTCACATGTTTTAAATCAACCATTTATAATTATATAGTATTTACCTTTTCACAGGTCTCGAATCCATATTTCAACATATTCTTGTTCATTTTCATATCTTCTCTTGCAAAGAACTTATACGAGATTTTGATCACTGGTGGGGATATCCGGACATGGACAAACGAACGAAGGATATGGATGATGAAATCAGTTACATCGTATTCCTATGGAAGCTTGGATGCTGTCCTAAGTAAGCTTGGCTTGAGTGAAGCCAGTTTCTTGCCTACCAATAAAGTTGCCGATGAAGAACAAGTTAAGCGATATGAGATGGGAATATTTGATTTCCAGGTTCCAACCATGTTTCTTGCCCCATTGGTTACAATAATTCTTGTGAACATTGCATCGTTTGTTGGAGGTGTCCTTAGAATGATGTTGATGGATAGTACTGGGGACTGGATGGAGATGGCTGCACAAATGTTTCTCTCGTTTTACATATTAATGGTGAATTATGCAGTTATTGAAGCGATGATCATCAGGAAGGACAAGGCCAGTATTCCATCATCAGTTACTTTGTTGTCTGTTGTATTTTCAGTGATTATCTTGTCAGTAGGATCTCTCGTTTTGTGTTAAATTATGAGAGTGTGTGAAACAAAACCTTGATTTTCTTAAACCAATGAAATGAAATGGACTTTTCTGGGTTTGGGTCTTGTCTGATCCAATGTGAAATGGACTCGTAAAAGCTTGATAACCCCATTAAAAGAAAGAGAACTATGAACCCGATCTAAGCCCAAAAAATGATTTAAAATATTAAAAAGTTTATTTTATTTGATTATTATTATTGGTTTTGCTAACGGGTGCACCCATGCACTGTTAAAGGTTGATTGACTTTCCATTTAAGGAAAGTGCTTTTTATTTAGTGCAATACTTTTTTTTTTGAATTCAAAAAAAAGTTAAAGATTAATTAGATAAAACTTTTTATATTTGACACTTTAAATAGTGCATGGGTGCATCATTTAATATTTTCCTATTTTTATTACTGACTGAACTAGTAAAGCAAACTCAAAAGTCGACGCAAGAAATAGAAGCTACAAGCAATGGAGAACTCTGTTCCTCTCATAGTTATTAAAATAGACCCGGATAATGACTCGTTTAAGGTTTCGGATTACGGGTCAATTGGTTCAACTATCGGGTCATTCAAGTCAATGTCGAATTAATAAAATATTATAAAAATTATTTTTATATATTTAATAATTTTATAAATCAAATAAAAAGCATATTTTAGTACTTATATAATGAAACTATTAAAATTTATGACATATAATATACTACACAATAATATAAATTAAGAACTAAGATATTTTGTAATGTAATTAAACTATATTTTTATTAAATTATTCGAACTTTGAACTTTATAGTGATTTATTTTTCTTTTTATCTTATATTTCTTTTAGTTTTTATTTGTTTATCATGTTAATGGAATATATTACCCCTTTATTTTTATTAAAAATTAAATTAAATTATAGTTTAAATGTAATTTAAAAGATTAATATTTAACCCGACTAGTTCACTAAAACCGGGTGAGATCAACGGTTTGAAACCGGTTAAAGCGGGTCAAATGCATAAACGGTCTAAAAACTTAATCAACCTAGATTAGGTCCCAAGTCACTGAATTAACCTGTCCGATCGTCGGTCGGGCCAGATTTAATAACAATGGTTCCTCTGCACCATGTCCCAAATTCTTTGTCATGTCCCCAGGCGTAGTTTATTTTCCTTGGAGAATAAGAAAAATGGCGGCTGTCAAAAATCATTTAATAACGTTTGGTTCTTTATCCTTGAAACTTGGTAGATCTGACGATTTTAGACTCGACACGAAGTTATTATGTTCGCGTTTTGTTTTAATGTGTTTTGTGTTTTAATTGTGTCAACATAATTATTATTAAACATATTTCGTGTCTTAATCGTGTCAAATATGATTAAATACCTAAAAAATGTTAAATACAATTACCTTTAATATAATTCAAAATATATTAAATTTTATTAAATTTTTTATTTTTTATAGGGATAATGTAGAATTTTAAATTAATAATACGTATTTACACGACATAACATGAAAGCTAATCATGTTGTGTTCGTGTAAGATAGATTACTGTTAATGATACATATTTACACGATATGACATGAAAACTAATAATTTCATATTTGTGTAGGAACAAATGATTATTAATGACACATATTTACATAACACTATAACACAAATTACTAGGTCTAGAACTGGTGTAGAACACAATCATAAGATAGTCCTCCAAGAGTCATAGAGGTCTACTTTTTTCTAACAAGGGCCAAGGCTCTCTATTTATTTAACTATTGAGCTCACAGCAAAATCGAAGATAAAGAGGAAGAGAGAAGAAGCCATGGAGAACTCTCTTCCTCTTCATGCATGCATGTTCTCAAGTTCTCCATAATTATCAGTAGGTCATTCTCATACACACTTTTCCATTCGGTAGCCGTAGCTCTCTTAATATACTACAGGGCTTCTTTCTTTTTCCAAAGAATAATCCAAAAACAGAGCCATACCCACACACTACCGTGAGCTTTAACATATTAATTTATGAGTGGGTAATAAATAATAATGATAATGTTTTTGTTCGGTAAATCTTGGCTTATCATATTTTTACACAAAAACATGTTGAATTGTTGATGGAACTTTTTCTATGTGTGATTGCGCAGATTATTTCAAATTTAAAAAGTTGTGGTACAACACAAGTGCTGAGTTGTGTTTCCGAATGATCCAATATGGGGACAGGGCTCGTGGGCTTTTATGTTATAAAATAATCAATGTCATCGGCCATTGGGCCCACTATTGTTATTATTATTATTATATATATATATATATCATTAAAATTAATTTATTAATATTTGTTATTGTACTTTTTAAATTATTAGTAATCATTATTAAATATAATATATACTTATTTTGGTCCTATATATCTTATCTTAATAATTGAAATTTTTCGATTAAAAAAATTAATTGAGTAATAAAATTTCATATAAATGTTACTTCACTTTTAAATTTATCTTAAATTTATTTCATTTTTCATTCTCTTTACAAGTTATTTGGTTTAGTATTAAAATTATTATATTTAATGATTCTTACAATTTAAAAAAAAGATAAAATTAGAAATAATTAATTAATATTTTATTAAAAATAAAAAAATAAATAAAAATAAACATTAAGTAAGGGTAAAATAATAAGGATAATAAGGAAGGAGGGAGTATATATAGTTAATAAACAAAGAGGTGGAAAGATATTGTCTTCATTTCTGTACCAATTTTCCAACAAATTACTAATCATTCGTGGTGCTATCAAGTTCGGCAAACATGTGGTGAGTGGTCCCCTGTCGGCTGTCACCACAAAAGTTCATCCACTATAACTAGTCTATACACAATTATATTGGTTGAAAGTTTAGACTTTAGACTCCTAGGATTAATTCATGGTATCACTTATATTTACCATATCATTAGTGCGGTTTTTAGATTTATTTAAGATAATGACACACATTAATAAATTATTTTATAGACGAAAAATTGTCATCTCCTTTCTTTAGTCTCATAATTCAAAACTTTGAAACTTGTTCTTGGGGTTCTGAAGAATAAGGGCGCTTTCTATATATCCATTTGATTATTGAGCTCAAGCAAAATCAAACATAAAGAAAGAAGGAAGAAGCCATGGAGAACTCTTTTCCTCTCCATGTATGCCATGTCCCCAAATGCTCAATAATCATCAATAGGTCACATACACTTCTCCATTCAACTGCTATAGCTTGCTTAATTTACTACAGGGCTTCTTTCCTTTTCCAAGAAACCAAAAACGGAACCATACCAACACTACCATGGCTTCTACTCTTTGCCTCCGAACTGCTTCTCTCCTTTTCCTGGCTCCTCAGGCAAGTCTGTCGATGGCGCCCTGTTTATCGGACCGTGTTCCCTGAGAGATTGGCGAGTGATGAAAAACTCCCCGCCATCGATGTGTTTATTTGCACCGCGGATCCAGACAAGGAACCCACCGTGGAGGTTATGAACACTGTGATATCGGCTATGGCGCTTGACTATCCACCTGAAAAGCTTCATGTCTACCTTTCTGATGATGGCGGTTCTGACATAACTTTGCGTGGCGCCAAGGAGGCTTGGAAGTTTGCAAGGGCATGGCTTCCGTTTTGTAGGAAATATGATATCAAGACCAGTTGCCCCGAAGTTTATTTTTCAGGATACGAAGATTATGACCATGGCAACTTCAATAAGAGCTCTGAATTCAAGGCAGAGAGGCAAAAGATTGAGGTAATAATTCCATGAAAACAACGTATATATACATTCTATTGATGCTATTTGAATTTAAGTTCTTTATCATCTTATCGTAATTTTATAATAATATAATATTGATAAATTGATGAAAGCATATCACTACGAACTATCATCACCCTTAAAAGGGAAATTAATTTCGTTGGTTTTTTTTTTTAGGAAAAATATGAGAAGTTCAAGGAACGGATAAAAAGAGTTGGAGAAGAAAACAGGAAACTATTGGAAGGCAGAGTGGCCATTAGCAATAGTCGTGATCACCCACCTAACATTCAGGTATATAAGTATTTTGTCATCTTTTGCTCGAATAATGTTTTCCCATTTCTTTAATAATAATTAGTTAATTAGCATACTCAAAGAGACACTTAACTAGTAGTAATATTTTATTACATTTTCTATACCAAAAAGAAAGAATAATTTATTCGATGTCGTCATCCCAATTATTTGTTCAATCTAACGATGGTGAATTTTTGTTTTGGCTATAATTTAAGCAAAGAAACAAAATCTCTAAATCAATTCAATCAAACTACGTTATAGAATATGACTCCAAAACAGAAGACAATAGCCAATAGGTGGTCTCTCTGCGTACAAGACTATTCCAATTATTTATATACGATGATGAACTCTTTTTTGAAGGTTATACGAGACTATTCCATTGAGGAATTTGAAGAAGATGGTCAGATTAAAATGCCTCTCCTCGTTTATGTTGCTCGCGAGAAAAGGCCATCTCATCATCATCGTTTCAAGGCTGGAGCCCTCAACGTCCTCGTATGATCACACTGCTTTCCCTTAATTCCCATACTTTACATATATATATATGTAACATTTGCTTTCTTCTAACAATCAAATGGGTTACATGGCAATGGCAGCTTCGGGTGTCGGCTATGATGAGCAATTCTCCTTACATTCTGGGGCTTGACTGTGACATGTACTGCAATGACCCAACTTCAGCCAGGCAAGCCATGTGTTGTCATCTTGATCCTCACATGTCTCCCTCTCTAGCATTTGTTCAGTTCCCTCAAACCTTTCGAAACATTAGTAAGGACGATATCTACGACAGCGCAGTTCGAAATATATTTAAGGTACGCGCGACTGATCAAATCCTGCTAATTAGTTGTTAATGGCTTGGAGTAAAACAATCTAAACTTTCTTTGAGAGTTTTAACTTTTACCTGGCTACAGATATGTTGGCATGGTTTGGATGGCCTGAGAGGACCGGGGTTGTGTGGTACAAACTTTTACATGAACAGGGAGGCATTGTTGGGCAGTTCTTCGCAAGACGGTTAGTTAATTTATTGTTGAAAGAGATATTTTCTGAATTCAAAGTTAAAGATGAGACTTGCTTGATAATAACCATGATCATGTGAAAAATAGCAGGTGTAGACCTTATGGCACTTCAACGATCTTTTGGTCCATCCAATGAGTTCATTAAAACCCTTCGTCAGGACTTCAAGCCCAGTTCCATCAATGGTGGAAAACCTTCAAGCATGTTGCTGGAAGAGGCCAAAGTTTTAGCCTCTTGCTCCTACGAAGATCAGACAACATGGGGTACAGAGGCAAGTTACAGATCAGAAGGAAAGGAATATGAATATTTGTTTATGATACTATAGTAACAGAACAATTAATGTCCTTAATCACCCGGTAATTTCAGTTTTATATTGTATATATGCAGGTCGGTTTTAGGCATTTTTGTGTAGTGGAAGATTACTTCACCAGCTTTAATTTACACTGTAAAGGCTGGAAATCTGTTTATCTTGATCCGTCAAGGCCACAATTCTTGGGAACTTCTGCCACAAATTTATGTAACCTATTAATTCCGGGCACGAGATGGGCATCTGGATTTACTAACGTAGCTCTCTCTAGGTTTTGCCCTCTCATTTATGGACCACCAAGGATGTCTTTGCTTCAAAGCTTAGGCTATGCAGAACTTGCATTTTGGCCTCTTCTACATTCCCTCTCGCTTTGGGGCTTTGCTCTTATCCCTCAACTCTGTCTACTCAATGGGATTCCTCTGTATCCAGAGGTAAAGTGAGAAACACTTGGAAGGGTACTTTTTCACATGTTTTCCATTCATAATTATATATTTACCCTTTCACAGGTCTCAGATCGATATTTCAGCGTATTGTTGTTTATTTTCATATCCTCTCTTGCAAAGAACTTATACGAGATTCTAATCACCGGTGGGGATATCCGGACATGGACAAACGAACGGAGGATATGGATGATAAGATCAGTTACATCATTTTCCTATGGAAGCTTGGATGCTGTTTTGAATAAGCTTGGCCTGAGTGAAGCCAGTTTCTTGCCTACCAATAAAGTTGTCGATGAAGAACAAGTTAAGCGGTACGAGATGGGAATATTTGATTTCCAGGTTCCAACCATGTTTCTTGCCCCATTGGTCACAATAATTCTTGTGAACATTGCATCGTTTGTCGGAGGTGTTGTTAGAATGACGTTGATGGATAGTGTTGGAGATTGGAGGAAGATGGCTGCACAAATGTCTCTTTCGTTTTACATATTAATTGTGAATTATGCAGTTATTGAAGGGATGATCATCAGGAAGGACAAGGCCAGTATTCCATCGTCAGTTACTTTGTTATCTGCTGTATTTTCAGTGATGATCTTGTTGGTAGGATCTCTCGTTCTGTGTTAAATCATGAAAGACATTAAAACAAAACCATGATTTTCTAAAAGTAGTAAAATGAAATGGACTTTTCTGGGTTTGGATCTTTTCTGGTCCTGTGTGAAATCCAGTCATTAAAGCTAGAGAACCCGATCAAAGAAAGTGAACTTTGAGCCCAATCGAAGCCCAAAATATGATTCAAAAAATAAGAAGTTTATCTTGTTTTCAACTTAGGGCATTCTTTTCTCAACCCCTCCAGTTCCAATTGGCCGCCGCCTCTCTCCGTTTGCGGTCTGCTGCCCTCTCCGTTTTTCACAACCGTTTCATCTTTCTTGTTCTTTGTTTCAACTTCAATATGATCTAAATAAGCTTAATACCTCCATCAGTTAACTAGTTGTTTTGCTTGAACTGCTCATGAAATATCAAACCCCTCTATTTTGGTGTTCAAATTTTCTTTTCTCAAAATTTATTTGATTTTTCTTTTGAATAATAATTATATTATTATTATTATTACTTTTTCATTTCAAAATTAAATATTAATTAATGCCATTGATCAATACACAATAAAAAGTAACTCGTCATCAAAAAAGACGTCTATACTTTGTGGAGGCCAATAAATAGAGAGACTTTTTTGAGTTATGTCATTAGTTTATTGCGAATGAACTAGTAAAGCAAAATCACAAGTCAGAGCAAAAAAGATGTGGTTTATTTTCCCTGGCGAATAAGAAAAATGGCGGCGGTCAAAACTGTGCAGCTTTGACCCTTGGCGTCCAAGGGTCATCAAGAGTCGTAGAGCCAGAGGTCTACCTTATTTATCTATTGAGCTTACAACAAAATCGAAGGTAAGAGCAAGACAGAAGAAGCCATGGAGAACTCTCTTCCTCTCCATGTGTGCCATGTTCCCAAGTTCTCCTTAATTATCAATAGGTCATACACACTTATACATTCGATAGCCATAGCTTTCTTAATATACTACAGGGCTTCTTTCTTTTTCCAAGAATCCAAAAACAGATCCATACCCGCCCTACCATGGCTTCTACTCTTTGCCTCCGAATTACTTCTCTCCTTCGCCTGGCTCCTCAAGCAGGTCTATCGATGGCGCCCTGTTTATCGAACTGTGTTCCCTGAGAGATTGCCGAGTGATGACAAACTCCCCGCCATCGATGTGTTTATTTGCACTGCGGATCCGGACAAGGAACCCACCGTGGAGGTTATGAACACCGTGATATCGGCTATGGCGCTTGATTATCCGCCTGAAAAGCTTCATGTTTACCTTTCTGACGATGGTGGTTCCGAAATAACTCTGCGTAGTACGAAGGCGGCTTGGAACTTTGCAAGGTCATGGATTCCGTTTTGTAGGAGATATGACATCAAGACTAGTTGCCCCGAGGTTTATTTTTCAGGACACGACAATTATGACCACGGTAACTTCAATAACAGCTCTGAGTTCGAGGCAGAGAGACAAAGGATTAAGGTAAATATTTATACATTCTACTGATATCTGAATTTGATTTCATTATTATCTTATCATAAATTTGGGATTCCAGATTCCAGCTCTATCCAAAAAATGGTTAATTTCATGAAAATTATCCTGTGTCCGAAGAAATCAAGTATTTCTGTATATCTATTCGCTTAGCCCTTGTCTTATACAACTTAGAATGCAATTAAGATCCTAAAAAAGGGAAGTAAATCAAGAAAATTAGGATAATTATTCTCTTTAGTGTCCTGTGTCATTTTATGATGAATCAAGTAATTAGTGTATTGAAGTGTTTATTTATTTATTGCTTCAGGAAAAGTATGAGAAGTTCAAGGAACGAGTAAGAAGAGCTCTAGAAGAACATAGGATGCGGGGGGAAGCAGGTGCCGCCATTGGCAATCGTGATCACCCTTCTACCATCGAGGTATATTATTATACTATTATATACTTAAGATGTGAAATATCTTATATATTGTATCCTCTCCCCGTTGAAAATTAAATATTTTGACACAAGAAATTGGATTAGATTTAAAAAAAAAATAGAAGAAGTGTATATACTTGATCATAAAAATACCTGTAAAGGTGATATCATGAACACTTTTTTGAAGGTTATACAAGACAATTCCAATGAGGAATTTGAAGAAGATGATGATCAGGTTGAAATGGCTCTCCTGGTTTATGTTGCTCGCGAGAAAAGGCCTTCTCATCATCATCATTTCAAGGCTGGAGCCCTCAACGTCCTTGTATGCACCATTAATTAATACACTGCTCTCTCTTAATTCCCACACTACATATATATCTACCCTTTGTTTCAGCTAACAATCAAATGGGTTATGGCAATGGCAGCTTCGGGTGTCGGCTATGATGAGCAATTCTCCTTACTTTCTGGTGCTTGACTGTGATATGTACTGCAATGACCCAACTTCAGCCAGGCAAGCCATGTGTTGTCATCTTGATCCTCACATATCTCCCTCCCTAGCATTTGTTCAGTTCCCTCAAACATTTCGGAACCTTAGTAAACACGATATCTACGACAGTCAATTTCGATCTGTATTTAAGGTATTATGCAACTGATTAAATTGTGTTCAAAGATTTTTTGCTTCCTTGGAGAAAATCAAATTAACCGTTTTAGAGATTTAATTTTTCCCTTGAGTATAGATACTATGGCAAGGTCTGGATGGTCTAGGAGGACCAGGGGTGTCTGGCACAAACTTTTACATGAAGAGAGAGGCATTACTGGGGAATTTTAAGCAAGAAGGTTTGTTAATGTATTGTTGCAACAGATCTTTTTGGAATTCTAAGTTGGAATTAAGACTTGCTCAAGCAATAACCATGATGACTTGTTAATGTTCCACATATAGCAGGTGTAGACCTTATGGCGCTTAAGAGATCTTTTGGTTCGTCCAATGAGTTCATTAAAACCCTTCGTCAGGACTCCAAGCCTAGTTTCATCACCGATGGAAAATCTTCAAGAATGTTGCTAGAAGAGGCCAAAGTTTTAGCCTCATGCTCCTATGAAGATCAGACAGCATGGGGTACAGAGGCAAGTAATTAGTCAACCAGGAAAAGAGACTTTCTGATATTACAATAACAGAACATTACAATCAAACTTACATTACAATACATTTCATATATATATATATATATATACACAGGTGGGCTTTCTTCATTTTTGTGTAATGGAAGATTTGTTCACTAGCTTTCATTTACACTGCAAAGGCTGGAAATCTGCGTATCTTAATCCACGGAGGCCACAGTTCTTGGGAACTTGCATCACAAATTTAGCTGACGTATTAATTCATTGCTCGAGAGCGGCATCTGGATTGACTGAAGTAGCTATCTCTCGGTTTTGTCCTCTCTTTTATGGACCTCCAACTATGTCTTTTCTTCAACGCATGGGCTATGTAGATTTTGCATTTTGGCCTCTTCTATACTCCCTCTCACTCTGGGGCTTTGCTGTTGTCCCTCAACTTTGTCTACTCAATGGCATTCCTCTGTATCCACAGGTAAAGTGGCAGAGACTAAAAATGCAGAAGTCAAATGCTCGGTTTGACAGAGAATTCTTTGTCTACATGTTTTTAATCAATAATTAAAATAACTTAAGCTTTTTCTTGTCTCACAGGTTTCAGATCCATATTTCAGCGTATTCTTGTTCATTTTCATATCTTCTCTTGCAAAAAACTTATACGAGATTCTGATAACCGGAGGGGATATCCAGACATGGATTAACGAATGGAGGATATGGATGATAGAATCAGTTACATCTTTGTTCTATGGAAGCTTGGATGCTATTCTGAATAAGCTTGGTTTGAGTGAAGCCAGTTTCTTGCTTAGCAATAAAACTCTCGATGATGAACAAGTTAAGCGATACGAGATGGGAATATTTGACTTCCAGGTGCCAACCACGTTGCTTGCCCCATTGGTCACAATAATTCTTGTGAACATTGCATCGTTGGTTGGAGGTGTTGTTAGAATGATGTCCATGGACAGTTCTGGGGATTGGAGAAAGATGGTTGGACAAATTTCTCTCTCGTTTTATATATTAATGACCAATTATGCAATTATTGAAGGGATGGTAATCAGGAAGGACAAAGCCAGTATTCCATCATCCGTTGCTTTATTATCTGTCGTATTTTCAGTGGTTATCTTGTCGGTAGGATCTGTCGTTCTGTGTTAAATTATGAGGTTGACACAAAACCATCGTTTTCTTAATTACTCTGTTAAGGCAATAATTGTTCCTGCTAACTTGCTGTTTTCAATGATGTAATTTTGCCATTTTTCCTATCAAGAGGCACTGTTAGAGGAAACTAATGTATGGGGACAAGTCTCTGAGCTATACAAGTCAATATGATACAAAATTTAGATTTTTAACTTAACCATTAGAGAAGAAGTTAGGCAGGGCCTACCCCTGTCACATACTGAATCAATAATTGCAAATAACTAGGGCAAAAAAAAAAAAAAGAAAAGAAAAGACATAATCTTGCTTCATAATAATGAGTGAAAACAGAGTAAATTAATCAACGATGCGATTGAAAACTGAATATTTTAACTTAGATATTTCTATTGCGTCATTCAACCCCACAATCCTTTTTAAATCCAAGGAATCTTTGTAGTGGTTTATCTAGTCTATTACTAAGTACATATCTGTGGGCAGATAAGAACAATGTCGTTTGCCAGCTTAACTTAAATAACTTTGCCCTTGATATTATGGAACGTTACATATTCATTTATTCAAACTCTCTGTCTTTTTATAAGTAATACTAGTACTACGTAATAAAAATGAGTCCACCTCTGTCTTTCTGTGCGGCTGCGTATATATTTCTGTGTATTTCTGCCTGGCTTATTATAAGAGACAAAAGTTATTGTCATTGATGTTTCTTTCCAGTATACAGGGGAGGCCGGAAAAGCTCTGTCTCAAACAGAAAGTTAGTGGGTAATCCTCAGTGTGCCTACTCTTTCAATTTTTCTAGCGAAAGAACTCTGTCTAGCACTCTACTCTAAATATATAAATGTATACATTATTAATTCTAAAAGGCGATTACCTATCCTGTTTGCATTTTGCAACTGATCTTTTTCCTGAGATCCAAAAGCCAAAAGCACTAAACTCATGTTCTTTATTTATTTCATTTTGTCTTGTTTTGTAAAATAGGGAGTTAGTATTGTTTTCTTCTAGTGAGTACAATTTTTTATATATCTGATCTGAATATATTCCATAATGTATAAGATAAATTATATGAAGGTGATCATAAGAGAAATTTGATTTTGCTCATGCTAATTAAGCAAATGCAATATGGAGGAAGCTCTTCCCTTCAATCTATGCAACCCCAACAAAAGATCTGCTATAATCAACCGTTCTTACGCTTTCCTCCATTCCATAGCTATAACATCCCTGATTTTCTACAGGGTTTCTTCTTTTCGGCATTCTACACCTTCTCTGCCTCACCTTCTAGTCTTTGCCTCCGAGCTGGTTTTATCTCTTCTTTGGCTACTCAACCAGGCTTATCTATGGAGACCCGTTTCTCGCAACGCTTTCCCGGAAAGATTATTGCGAGAAAAGGGAGAAGAACTACCGGGAATCGATGTGTTTATATGCACTGCAGACCCCAAGAAGGAGCCGCCTTTGGAGGTAATGAACAGTGTTTTATCAGCGATGGCGTTGGATTACCCGATAGGGAGGCTTTCGGTTTATGTATCGGACGATGACGGTTCTCCGTTAACTTTACAAGCTACGAAAGAAGCTTGGATTTTTGCTAGGTCCTGGCTTCCATTTTGTAGGAGGTTTGGAATAAGAGCCAGATGCCCCAAGGTCTACTTTTCGAGGTACGAGGATGAATATATCGGCGATAAAGATGAGTACGAGGAAGAAAAAAGGAAGATCAAGGTTTGAACTAATTTCGTGAACTTTTTCACCGGTATTACGTTACAGTTTAATTCTCTTTTCCTTTTAACATACATCTTAATTCAATTTTGAGTTCATCAATTTCTAGTGCATATTTTTGAAACATATATTAATCTTTTTTGTAGAAGATGGTGGTTTAAGCATTTTTTCTACAGCTTTTTTGGTTCCATGCATGTGTAAATCTAAATCCTCATAGATTCTTATTGGCCATTGTTTGAATTTATTAGTATTAGTAGTCATGGAGATTTGAGATAAAACTTGGGTGTTGGTGCAGCAAAAATACAGATTCTTCGAGGAGAACGTGAAGAAAGCAGAAAGCAACGGTAGGGTGCTCCACGATACCAGCTGCACTTTGAATACTAAAAGTCATCCTGCACGTGTTGAGGTATTATAAACTTCTGTCCATTAGTAGATTCTTAATTAATTGTCCAACCATTTTTAAGTTTGTTTTCACTTTTCATTGTTGTTTGACTACTGTTTTGGATCACGAAAAGGTTTGGGGAAAACTGGTAAAGAATCAAAACACACACGACAGTTTAAGCCCAGGCCGTGACCCAAAAACAAAGCAGTTTATAACCAAGGCCTGAAAGTGAAAATTGTAAGCTTTTGCTTTGGAGTCTTTAATTTGTAGAAAGGGCCTGTAGATGGTAGTTTGAAATCTATTTACACTCACAAATTCTTACTTTCACAAATTATGAAGATTTCAATAATTGTGGCTTGTCAACAATTATGACTTGTTAATAATTGTGGCTTGTCAAATTTTGTAAGCTTAAATTTGCCTATAAAAGGCCTTGCTTCCATCGGCCAAAGACACACCAAGCAAGCAATGCAACACAATTGAAGTTGTTTGCAATTGTGAGAGAGTTTTGGGAGAGAGTGTTAGTGTGAGAGTAAGAGAGTAAGCTAAGTGGGTAATATAAATATCCCACGGTTAGCTAGTGTTTGGAGAAAATTAGGTAATTTAATTTTCTCTGGTAATGCTCTCGGGTCTCGAGGTCTTAAGCTTAGCATTTAAGCTTGTACTATCTCCTTGATTATAGTGTAATATTTTCTCTTCATCTTTACCCGTGAACGTAGGCTTTAAGCTGAACCACGTAGATCTTGTGTCTCCTATTTGTTTTATTCTTTGCACTTTATTTATTGTGCGTGTCTAAATTTATTTCCTGTGCATTATTTGCCGGCATATTGACTACTTCGGGCCCACCTACTCCAACAAACTGGTATCAGAGCGGATAATCGACTGCCGTCTCGACTATCTTTGCTATATTTGCAAAGTTAGTTGGCAGTGATATTGTGTTGCTTCCGTTCAGTTCGAGCTGTCTGGTTAATTTGCAAGTATGGCTGCAAATGTCTCAACGACCAAGTATGATATTGAGAAATTCACAGAAAAAAATAGTTTCAGTTTATGGCGTATCAAGATGTGGGCCATGCTGGTTCAACAAGGGTTGATAAAGGCTTTGGGAGGCAGAGATAAATTGCCGGAATCACTTTCGACTGAGCAAAAGGACGAGTTGATGGAAAAGGCACATAGTGCCATCTTACTTAGTCTTGGAGATGAAGTCTTACGAGAAGTTGGGACAGATTCCACTGCACCCGGCTTATGGCTCCGGTTGGAGAAGAAGTACATGACAAAGTTTCTGACCAAAAGGCTGTTTCTCAAGCAGTGGCTTTACACTCTCAAGATGGAAGAAGGTACATCCTTATTGCAACATCTGGATAATTTCAATACAATTATTATGGATCTCAATAATATTGATATTAGAATCGAGGATGAGGATCAAGCTTTGATTGTTTTGTGTTCTTTGCCTCCTCCATACGAGAACTTCGTGTAGAATATGTTGTACGGTCATGATGAAATTACTCTCGATGAGGTAAAAGCTGCTTTTGGCTCTAATGAGTTGAGGAAGAAATTAATCGGGAAAGCAGTTGAAAGCAGTCAAGGAGAAGGCTTGGTTACTCGGGGGAGATCCAAGACCAGAGGTGGAAATTCAAGTAGCAAAGTCTTCAGATGGCAGTCCAGGAAGCGTGTGTACTGTTATTTCTGCAAGAAATACGGGCACATTAAGAGGGAATGTCCAAAGAAGAAGGAGAAAGGTGAGCCACTGGAGCAGACCAAGGATGGTGCACATGTGGTTGTTGCTCAATCTTCAAATGATGCTGAAACTGTTCTAGCAGTATCTGACTCACAAGTTGGTGAGAGGTGGATTCTTGATACAGCTACCACATTTTACATTAGTACCTCCAAGGAGTTGTTTTCAACGTACAAGAGGTGTGCCGGCTCGGCTTTAATGGGAGATGACCATGCTTGTAAAGTTGTGGGGATTGGCACTGTCCGTATCAAGATGTTTGATGGTATTGTTAGAACCTTGACAGAGGTTCAGCACATTCCAGAAATGAAGAAAAATCTTATTTCCTTGGGGACTTTGGACAAGAAAGGCTTTTATTATTCTGGTGAAGGTGGAGTACTAAAAGTATTTTCTGGTGCTTTGATTGTGATGCGTGGACATATGGAATAAGGACTTTATTTCTTGGATGGTTCCACTGTTATAGGCGCTACAACAGTGTCTTCGTCTGTTGATCCAGATGCTGACACCACCAAGTTATGGCATATGCGGCTTGGGCATATGAGTGAAAGAGGACTATCTGTGCTTAGCAAACAAGGCTTGCTGAGTGGCCAGTGCACTGGAAAACTTGAGTTTTGTTAGCATTGTGTATTGGGCAAGCAGACTCGTGTGAAATTCAACACGGGGATCCATCAGACCAAAGGTACAGTCGATTACTTCCACTCTGACCTTTGGGGTCCCTCTCCGGTTATTTCCAAAGGTGGTTACAGATACTTGTTGACTTTTATTGATGATTACTCAAGAAAGGTGTGGGTGTATTTTTTGAAAAACAAAGATCAAGTCTTTGTCACCTTTAAGCAATTCAAGGCTTTGATCGAGAACCAGACGAGGAAGAAGATCAAGCGGCTCCGAACCGATAATGGTTTGGAATATTGCTCGGGTGAATTTGATGAGTTCTGTAAAAATGAAGGGATAGTGAGACACCACACTGTCCGACATACACCACGGCAGAATTGAGTTGCAGAACGGATGAACAGAACTCTTTTGGAACGAGCTCGATGCATGAGACTAAATGCTGGTCTCAGTGAAGATTTTTGGGCTGAAGCAATTGATACTGCATGTTATTTGGTGAATAGATCTCCGTCTACAGCTATTGAGTTGAAGACTCCTGAGGAAGTATGGTTTGGTCGTCCTGCTGATTATTCTGGTTTAAGAGTGTTTGGTTGCCCGACTTATGCTCATGTCAATGAAGGTAAACTGAAGCCGCGAGCAAAGAAATGCATATTTCTTGGATATGGCCAAGGGGTGAAAGGATACAGGTTGTGGTGTCCTGATCCGGTTTCACCAAAGTTCATGTACAGCAGAGATGTGACTTTTGACGAGTTATCCATGCTTTGATCCACAAACAATTCCCGGGAAAAGGAGGAGTCAGTTGAAAAGGGAGATCATGGTGTCGAGCAGTAGGTGGAGTTTCAGGTGGAGGCTCCTACTTCTACTTCGAATGAAGGTATTTCAGTCCAAGGTGAGCGTGATGAGGTGGAGGACTCACATGAGGAAAGAGTTACACCTCAAGAACAGCAGTATAGCATTGCCTCTGGTAGATCGAGGAGACAGATCAAACCTCCTCAAAGGTATGCAGATGTAAATCTAGTTTCTTATGCACTTAGTGTGGCAGAGTCCATTGGTCCAGAACCTTCCAATTACAATGAGGCTATCATAAGTAATGAGTCAGCACAATGGGCAGTTGCTATGAATGAGGAGATGGAATCTCTTCACAAGAACGAGACATGGGAGTTGGTTAAACTGCCAGATAGTCGAAAAATTGTTGGTTGCAAATGGGTCTTCAAGAAAAAGGAAGGTATCCCAGGGGTTGAAGCTGATAGATTCAAGGCACGATTGGTTGCTAAGGGTTTCAGTCAGAAGGAAGGGGTTGATTACAATGAAGTTTTCTCTCCAGTTGTGAAACATAGCTCCATTCGTGTGTTACTTGCCATGGTCACTAAGTTCAATATGGAACTTGAACAGCTAGATGTTAAAACAGCTTTCTTGCATGGTGAGCTTGAGGAAACAATCTACATGCATCAACCAGAGGGGTTCAAGGTGCCTGGTAAGGAAAACCATGTCTGTTTGCTAAAGAAGTCATTATATGGCCTGAAACAATCACCGAGGCAGTGGTATAAACGGTTTGATAGTTTTATGATTGATCATGATTACGTACGATGTGATTATGATGCTTGTGTTTATCACAAAGAACTCCCTGATGGTTCGTTCGTTTATTTGTTGCTGTATGTTGATGACATGTTGATTGCTGCAAAAAGCATGTCGAAAATCAACAAGTTGAAATCTCAGTTAAATGGTGAATTTGAGATGAAAGATTTAGGAGCAGCTAAGAAAATTTTGGGTATGGAGATTCACAGAGATCGGAAAGCAAGGAAGCTTTGGTTATCTCAGAAGAACTACATTGAAAAAGTTCTTGAACGCTTTGGCATGAGCCAAGCAAAGCCTGTGAGTACCCCTTTAGCAGCTCACTTCAGGCTTTCTATGCAATTGTCACCACAAACTGATGATGAAAAGCAACAGATGGCTCAGATTCCATACTCGAGTGCAGTTGGTAGCATGATGTATGCTATGGTTTGCACTCGTCCAGATATTTCACATGCAGTCAGTGTGGTGAGTAGGTACATGTCTTGTCCCGGTAAAGAACATTGGTTGGCTGTGAAATGGATTCTCAGGTATTTGAGAGGCACTGCAGATATATGCTTAGTTTATGATCAGAGTAACAGTTCAAGCTGTGTCATGGGTTACGTGGACTCTGATTATGCTGGAGATTTGGACAAAATGAGATCTCTGACAGGTTATGTCTTCACGCTTGCTGGAGGTGCCATAAGTTGAAAGGCTGTATTACAGTTTACAGTTGCCTTATCTACAACTAAGGCAGAATACATGGCAGCAGCGGAAACGGTTAAAGAAGCATTGTGGTTGAAAGGTCTGGTTAACAGTTTGGGATTCAAGCAGAACTCGACAGTTATTTATTGTGATAACTAGAGTGCTATTCATCTGACTAAAAATCAGATGTTCCATGAGCGAACCAAGCATATTGATGTCAGATATCATTTTGTCCGGGATCATGTTTCACAAGGTGATATTGAGATAAGTAAAGTTTCTACTCAGGAAAATCCCACAGACATGTTAACAAAGGTCATTCCTTCTTACAAGTTCAAGCATTGCTTGGACTTGGTTGGTATTTGCAGTTGGTGATTGCCTTTAAGGGCATACGAGGCAGAGATGATCTAGTTCGAGAAAATTACTATGATCGATTTGAAGAAATTTCAAACTAAGGTGGAGATTTGTAGATGGTAGTTTGAAATCTATTTACACCCACGGATTCTTACTTCCACCAACCATGAAGATTTCAACAATTGTGGCTTGTCAAATTTTGTAGGCTTAAATTTGCCTATAAAAGGCCTTGTTTCCATCGGCCAAAGACACACCAAGCAAGCAATGCAACACAATTGAAGTTGTTTGCAATTGTGAGAGAGTTTTGGGAGAGAGTGTTAGTGTGAAAGTAAGAGAGTAAGCTAAGTGGGTAATATAAATATCCCACGGTTAGCTAGTGTTTGGAGAAAATTAGGTAATTTAATTTTCTCTGGTAATGCTCTCGGGTCTTGAGGTCTTAAGCTTAGCATTTAAGCTTGTACTATCTCCTTGATTATAGTGTAATATTTTCTCGTCATCTTTGCCCGTGGACGTAGGCTTTAAGCTGAACCACGTAAATCCTGTGTCTCCTATTTGTTTTATTCTTTGCACTTTATTTCTTGTGCGTGTCCAAATTTATTTCCTGTACATTATTTGTCGACATATTGACTACTTCGGGCCCACCTACTCCAACAGGGCCATAGCTACACAAGCAGCCCTTTGTTTTAGGATTTGAAACAATAACATAATGGACTCACCAGCTCCGAGGACCAAGAGTCTGCTGAGAGACCCAAAATATTCAATGGTGACAGGCCCACGACGTTGGAGCGTCTGCCTGCCTGTTCCTTGTGAGACATTTTAGCATACCATGCATTGGAAATTCTTTTGCAGGTTATTCAAGATGAAACATCCTGTAGTTCAACCGCAACTAATGGAGCCCGGATGCCCCTTCTTGTCTACGTTTCTCGTGAGAAAAGCCCGTCTTATCCTCACCATTTCAAAGCTGGAGCACTCAATGTTCTTGTAATTTTTCTCTGCTCCTTTTTTTCAACCGAACATGTTTGTCAAGCAGAAATACAAATGATGTTGAAGTTCAAAGTTGACTCTTTTATACCTCCATTGCAGCTTAGGGTCTCCAGCATGATAAGCAACTCCCCTTACATATTGGTATTAGACTGTGACATGCGCTGCAATGACCCGACATCCGCTCTACAAGCAATGTGTTTCCATTTGGATCCTAAATTGTCTTCCAATCTAGCCTTTGTTCAATACCCTCAGAAATTCCACAATCTCAGTAAGATGGACATTTACGATGGCAAATTGAGATCTATCTTCTTGGTATGCAACTATGCAGTGAAATTAAAATCCGTTTTAACAAATACAGAATGATCCTCTGGCCTGTATGAGGCAAAATCTTTTTCAGAATTGTTTTAGAACTGATTCTGGATACCTTTTTTAGGTAAAATGGCCTGGCATGGATGGATTGCAGGGACCAATGTTGTCTGGAACTGGCTTTTACATGAAGCGAATGGCATTGTACGGAGATATAGTACAAGAAAGTAGGTGAACAGAAAAATTCTTGTTTAAAATAGATTCCGTAACAAATTAAAACCCAATTTTTATTTTAAGACTATGGCATTAATTTTCATTTTGAATCCAGATATTGACACCATTCAGTTAAAACAGCATTTTGGTCCATCAAATGAGTTAGTCAAATCGCTCCACCGAAGCAACTATCAAAATTCTGTAAATAATACAGAATGGCAAAGCAGATTGTTAGCAGAAACCAGATTTTTGGCCTCCTGCACATACGAGAAAGGAACTCAGTGGGGAAAGCAGGCAAGCATTCGCATTCATACATAATTATTGTATACGTTCCATAAATCCTAATCCCTTTGCTCATTTCCTTCAAAAACAGGTTGGATTCTTGTATAATTCTGTGGTAGAGGATTATTTTACTGGGTTTATTTTGCACTCCAAGGGGTGGAATTCTCTCTTTTATAATCCCCCAAGGCCAGCATTCTTGGGCAGCGCCACAACAAAGTTGAATGACACATTATTACAAGGTGCAAGATGGAACTGTGGGGTGCTCCAAGTTGCCCTCTCACGGTTTTCTCCTCTAATTTATGGGTTATCAAGAATGTCTTCGCTTCAAACAATGTGTTATTCCTACCTTTCACTTCAGCCCCTCTATTTTTTCCCTATTTTGTGCTTAGCTACCGTTCCTCAACTTTGCCTTTGGAATTCCATTCCCTTGTACCCCAAGGTAGGTTTATCAAATGCAATTCTCTTTTGTCTATTTCCCTTTTCCAGAATGGATTTTAAAGACCTGATCTTTCTTTCTCCTCTTAATTGCACAGGTTTCAAGTCCATGTTTTATGATCTTTTCATATATTTTTATCATGTCACAATTGAAACATTTGGAGGAAGTTCTGTCAATGGGTGATCCAATCCAGACATGGTGGAATGAACAGAGGATTTGGATGATGAAGTCTCTTATATCTTATTCCATTGGATGTTTGAATGCTATCTTGAAGTTCTTTGGCTTAAGAGAAGCTGACTTCGTGCCTACAAATAAAGTTGCAGATAATGAAGAAGTCACATTCTACCAAAAGGGGTTATTCAATTTCCAAGTATCAACCGTCGTTCTTGCTCCACTGGTTACACTAGTCACCTTGAACATGATTTCTGTCGCCGGAGGGGTCGGTAGAGTACTTATCAAGGGAAGCTGGAACGAGATGTTTGGACAAATTTTCCTCTCATTTTACATACTAATGGTGCATTACCCTATAATTGAAGGGATGTTATTCAGGAAGGATAAAGGACGGATCCGGCCTCCAGTTACCCTTTTATCTCTTGCACTTTCCACTTCATTCCTATGTTTAGGATCCTTGACTCTGGTCACGTCCTGAACTGCCAAGTTCATCTGGGTATTGGCGCTATTGCTTTCAAGTATCATATCCAAAGTCTTTGTAGTCAGGGGCAACTCTTGGTGTTTATGTTTTTTTGGATCAAAGCCTACTAATAATCTAGTTGTCAAAATTTGATACGGAATGGAGATTTTAGGAATTCAAGAAACAGATTTGACAAAAACTTGAACTGCTCTGTATTCGCTTTCCGGTATTCCAATGAATAATCATGATTTTGGTTAAAACCCAATAATCAATTCAGAGAGCAAGAAACCAAAGCAGGGAAATTAGATAAATTAATTGCATTTTTCTCTCTGATTGGCTCATGACTTCATTTTCTGAGTAAATTTGAAGGAGCCTCAGAGTCCAACTCAAAGTTCCAGATAAGTCTAGGAGAGATGAAAGCATATCAACTTATCCAAAATCACCTTTCTTGAACCAGCTTATCATTGTTTTCCATGTTTCCCACTCCCATTATCATTTTTCTTATTAAACAATTTTTAATAAATTTAAATGCAATATTAACATCTACATGTTAATGTGTCTTAACACAATTGGTCGGTACTATATAAAATTAATTAAACAAGATTATAAAAGTTTTTCTTTAACGAGTGGTAGTAGTATTCATCTAATGAAACTGTACGTGTCCTGCTTTTGCATTGCTAATAAACAGTTTATCTCCAAATGCCACCAGAGAAGCAACACCCTTTCGCTTTTGGCATTTGCTTCTTTTATTGAATGCTCGTAACCTGAATTTCTTTCTCTTTCTCTTGTAGACAGATAAAGTAGTTGTAAATTCACATGTATCTTCTTTACCCTCTGAAAGGTAAATCATCTTCACCGCTATAACAATGTCTTTCCCTTTCAAACCTCACAAGAAAACCGCCTAAAACCCTACTTTTCTTTTTTCTCTTCCCTTCGTCGATCTTTATTCTTCAAGAATCCTCCAAGAAAACCCCATATCACAAACAATAACAGGAACAAGAAGAATTCTCAAAGCTTCTGACTCAAGAAAAAGGGGAAAAAAGAAGAAGAAAAACTTCATGGCGCATGAGCAAGATCGCAAGCTTCAATTCCCATTAGATGCAGAGTCTTACAAGATCACTGATGAAATCGGGGTTGGTGTTAGTGCCATAGTTTACAAAGCCGAATGTGTTCCCATGAATTCAACTATCGTTGCCATCAAAGCCATTGATCTCGACCAGGCCAAGGCTGATTTCGACAACATTCGACGTGAAACCAAAACCATGTCGCTTCTTTCACACCCCAACATCCTCAATGCCCATTGTTCATTCACCGTCGACCGACGTCTCTGGGTGGTCATGCCCTTCATGTCCGGTGGTTCTTTGCAATCAATAATCTCATCTTCTTTCCCCGATGGCTTATCAGAGCAATGCATTGCCATTGTGCTCAAAGAAACCCTGAACGCAGTGTCGTATCTTCACAACCAAGGGCATTTGCATAGAGATATAAAGGCTGGTAACATTCTGATGGACTCCAAAGGGTGTGTTAAGCTTGCGGATTTTGGAGTTTCAGCTTCGATTTATGAGTCGAGTTCGGGTTATGGATCTGGTCCATTGGCATCTTCATCTTCTTTGATGCTCACCGACGTGACGGGCACCCCATATTGGATGGCTCCAGAAGTGATACACTCGCATACAGGGTATAGTTTCAAGGCTGATGTATGGTCTTTTGGCATAACCGCGCTTGAATTAGCCCATGGAAGGCCTCCTTTGTCAGATCTACCTCCATCTAAGTCTTTGATAATGAAGATTACCAAGAGATTTAGATTTTCTGATTATGAAAGTAGTACTAGCAAGAATGGTAGGAGCAAGAAGTTTTCCAAGGCTTTTAAAGATATGGTTGCTTCATGTCTTGATCAAGATCCTGCAAAGCGACCCTCGGCAGAGAAGCTTTTGAAACATTCTTTCTTTAAGAGTTGCAAAGGTTCGGAATTTCTAGTGAAGAATGTTTTGCAAGGTTTGCCTACTGTCGAAGAAAGGTTTAGGGTAAGCAAGATTCTTAAGAAGGCTCGTGTTGATGTTGAAGTAGATGATGAAGATGTTGACGCGGAATCAAGGTCTCAGCTTGTTAAACATAGAAGGATAAGTGGGTGGAACTTCAATGAAGATGGGTTCGAGCTTGAACCCGTATTCCCCAATGAGTCAAAAGATGATGATTCACTTGTGAAACAGGTTCGTTTTGGTGGAGAAATGATCATTCCAGGTGAGTCGGATGCATCAGGTGACTCCGGAGGCTCAAATTTGAACTCACCAGGGGCTGAGTCAAGCTTGATTAGCTTACCAGGGGGAGATGGGGAGGTGGGTAATGAGGGTTCTCATGGTGAAGCAGAGTGTGACATTGAGGGAAATGCAGGGGATGATTCTGGAGCTCAAGGCCCTGTTAACTCAGAAACAATGGTAGGTGGTCTGATGGCATTGAAAAAGAGTTTGGATGATCAAAGGCAGAAGGTGACAGATCTGATTACCCTGTTTGGAGGGGAAGTGATGAGCAGAGAAGATCAGTTGTTGCAGTTGATTGAGAGGCTGAGGCTGGAGTTAGAGAATGAAAAGCAAAAGAACTTTGAATTAGAGATGGAATTGGAGTTTCTCAAAATTCAGATTTCTGGTGCATCTAACACCGATGAGACTGACTGATAGATTTTCCCGAGGATTACATTCAAGAGTGGGTTGAAGACTTGAGACATTGCGGTGAAATTTAGTTTACTTTCACGTTTTTTTCCCTTTTTCCTGGCCAAATTGAACCTGTTCTTCAATTCTGTGCTCTTCGGGCCTGGGTTCTAGACTTCTAGTGTTTGATTTCGGATGTGAAAATGTGTGCTTTAAGATCGTTAGGAAAATTAAAAAGTTGCCAAACAGGCTTATTCTGATTGCATCTAATGGAAGAATTGACGAATTATAGGATAATTTTTTTGACATTCTTTATGCAGAATTCTATGTTGTTCTTGTTTGATGCCTCGAGAACGAATTGATTGCCTCAAAAATGGCTTAATACACAAAATAGTACTCGAATTTGTACAAAATTATCATTTGGTCCTTTAACTTTTATTTTGAAATTTTTGACCTTTGAACTTGTACAAAGTTATCGTTTTAGTTCTTTAACTTTTATTTTGGAATTTTTAACCCTCAAATTTTTATTATTTGCATAATGTAACCCTTTATGCACTACAAAAACATAGCTGATTCCTACGAAAAATTTCTATTGAAAAAACACTCTTTCCTATGAAAAAAATTTTCCCACGCACTTATTATACCCATGGAAAAATTATAAGGTGCCTGGAAAAATTTTTTCCTAGGAATCGACCATTTTTCTTATAGTGATACTGACGCGGTCTAATTATGTATTGACACGTGAAATTTTCTCATTGGGCCACTTAAGCACTAAGGGCTATATTGTACATAAAATAAAAATTTGAGGGCCAAAAATTTTAAAATAAAAGTTGAAGGACTAAATCGATAATTTTGTATAATTTTAAGGACTATGTTATGTATTAAGGCCCTCAAAAATCGCAGTTCGGTATATAAGTTGTCAGTAGAAACCAAGTTTATGGGCTCTAGAAACTAATTGGTTGAAGAAGTCCGTTAGTTTTGGGTTCATTAACAGACGACCCAAAACTGCACAATGGTCTTTACTCTTTACTATAGGCCACTAGAGTGGGCCAAGCCTTAGCAAACAAAAAAAAAGAACCAACGATTATTGCAACCTGCACATTTCTCAATCTTAAAAAAATTATTGTTAGGTAAGTTTTATTCTCCTAGCAAGTTAATTCAGTTTAAAATTGATTAATTTTGAGTCAAAGGGCTGAGAATGCCTTGATTAAATTAAAAAAAAAGAAGAAAAAACCTTTTTGCTTAAAGCTAAAACTCAGAATAATCGAAGCTGTTTAACTTTGCCATAGTGTCATTTAATTTTCTGATTTGTTCCCTCCGGCAATTTACAATTGTAAGGTCAATGAAAAATGACTGAGATTTCATTTTAAAGATCAATTTGTTTGGTGACCCTCCCTTTTAGTTGTAAGACAACGATAGAAAGTGAAGTTTTTTTTTTTTTTCCTCCAAAATATCTGATAGAAAGTGAAGTTTGGGGTTGGCTGGCATTAATTCCTAGTCACATAGAAGCTTCTAACTAAAATCCAAGAAAGTAAAATCAATAATAGAATCCTACGAGTGACTTGTATTTGACTAAATAAATGGAAAATAAAGGCTTAAAACGTTAAACAGGCCTGGAGCACAAATAAACCCAACAAAGAAATTTAACAGGCTGCCCTGATTGGTGAAAAATTTAACAGGCCTCCTTAATTGGTGAAATAGTTAATCAGCGGGCCGCATGGAAAATGTAATAACAGACCATGGATGATGATGGATCTTCATTCCGCTCTGAACATTTGTTTTCAGTATATTCTGGGCTCAAGACATCTTCTCATTTATTTCTTCTCCATTGGAAATTGAAATCTCTCCAATCAAACAAGAGCGCTGCGAGCCGGTGACCCAGCGAATAGCAAGCTTACCGTAATTCAGAACGCAAAGGAAAAGAGTTAACCACGACACACACACGATCACATCTGTCAGCTTCTTACCCAGTCTCAAACCCCACATAATTTTCAATGCATTTCTAAAGGGCATTCGAGCTTCTGCTTTCCCTTATCCTTTCCATGTACTTTTTCAAGCAGAAAACCCAAAAAAGAAAGAAAGAATCAAAGTTGATGAGACATGCAACCGAGTGGCCAACCCTGTTTAGACTAATTCATCAGTAAACAGCTAAGAAAACCACAATTTAGACTCTACTAATTAACTACTTTCTTCGGCTTCCTCTCTGTCATATGTAAACAAAGTAATTAATCATTTAAAGCCACATCTCATCAGAATTTAATGAAAAAGAAAAATATATGCCATTATATATAATAAAAACTAAAACCCCAAATCTTAAACTATATATGAGTGGAAGAGACGGCAACCTCTTTACACTACGGGTAAACCCTGCAATTTCGGCTGTAGAGCCTAAGAAAATCAAGGGCTATATTGAGCATGGCATGGGGTCACCTAATTGGCTGCTAGTCTTATAAGTAAATCTCAGCTAAAAGAGGCAGTATCTTTTGTTTAAACCGGTTCTCTGAAGAACCTTTGCCTCTCATTTTCTCTAGAATTTGGAAAGGAAATCATGGGGGTGCACTGGGATTTCCTTCCTATCGAGAAAATATGTGTTGTGTAAATCAACGCTTTTCCGAATGATAAGAAGTTGGCTGCAGCAGGCATTGTTTGAAACTTTGAATGTCTAGATATAAATACTTATTACTACTTCTTTCGGCAGTGTAGCTAAATTTGCTAGTTCCATTCCATTTTCAACATCAAAAGTTAAAGGAGGGACATAAGTTGAAAAAAATAGGGAATGTCTATGAGCTTGTTTTGTTTTCGTTATTGCAGTGTTCCTAGTTTAACGATTTTCCTGTCCTTCCTTCGTTGGGTTTTTTCACACTTTTGTTGGGCAAAATTTTAAATGAAAAAACCCTTTAAGTATTAGTTGATTCAGAGACTAATTTAAAAAACAAACATAGATTGTGCACCAAAAAAAAAAAAGAAAGATACAGTGAAGTTACAAACACTGACACAATTTCATTATGAATTTATTTTGTGTTGATTTTAAATGAATTGGGTGAATCTATATCCTTTTTTGGTTTTTTCTTTATAATGGAGAAAGGGGAGTGATTGTACTGGAAATGATCATCAAAATTTTGTATGTTTCTGTATATATATATGATCCTCAAAAAAACGTGGCTTTAACTTTTGAATTATGTTTGTCATTAATGATAAAGTTGTATACTAATTTTATAAGAAACTACTAATAATTATCCATGCCCTAAAGAAATATACGGTGATTATTAGTATGAACTTCGGTAATTTTCAGATCAAATTAGCTTTGAATCCTAAATAAAATAAGGATGACAACATTCATGAATTAATAATAATAATTAATAGGTATTTCAGTTTTCACGTAAAAGGGAATTTGTGCAATTACTTTAGAGTCATTTTATAATGGCTATATAAATATATATATATATATATATATATCTTCCTTAATTTGGACTTAGCATTAATTAATTGCTTTCCGTGTAAATTGGTTGCTTGTTAATTAATTAAGTGCATTAAATTAATGCAAGCGCATTATGTCTCCTTAAAGCAGAATATATACTTAATTATTATGAACTTAATGGTTATGCCATTGATAAGGACTAGATATATAACACTTTCCATTGTTTTGAGTAACTAATGACAAATACAAAATATTCCTTTTGTTGGGATTGTCTAAAACTATCATAATTATGGGGTGGTGAGAACTTTTTTTTGTTTGAGATTCGATATGACTTGACTTCAAATTAATTCAGATCCAATATAATTATGGTATAAAAAACTATTATTATAATAATTAAGGTCAATGTGCTTACAAATTCTTTCTCCAGTCGAGTTGGTTTGAAGATGAGAGATTCATACAAGAGGTGTCAAATTCGAAACCTTTTGTTTCTCAAGTAAGCTCATTTTCCGACTTTCTATGTAAAAAAAATCAATGTGCTTACAATTAATAAATATTTACTATTTCATTTTTATGTGAAAAAATAAATGGGTATTTGGTTGGCTAATTGTGAATGTATAAAACATGTATATAGTTCCACATGAAAATATTCTCTTAAATTTTTTTAAAAAAAAACCTTTATAAGAGTTCCTAAATTTTTTAGATTAAGATTCAATAATCAATATATCCCTAATTAATTACAACATCAAGTAATTAAAAAGAATCCAAGCTAGCTAAAAGGAATTGCAGGGTTAGAAAATTAAGATTAATTACTGAATATGTTTACCTATACATATGTGATCAAGTTGATAAATATATATAATTAATGAATGATACTAACACCTGTTGAGTTGAGTAGAAGGAACTCAATACCCCTTAAATACGATCTTAGATTCGAATATTATGAATAGAAAAAACAGGTTGATGATGATTAGATTTGTGGTTCATGCATGGTGAATTGGTGATTGATTCATTCAATTTCCATAGATACTATTAGATATACTGAACCATTTTCAGACACATTCAATATTAATTGTAGTCATAGTACTTCTTGTCGATTCGTCCAGATATGGATGATAATCATAACTTGTACTCCTGTTACTCCATTAATTATTAGGTTCTCATAATCAATGAGCCTTCTACAGTATACATTTTCAAAATAAACAGATCATAAGAGTTCTTGTGTGCTACTATATACTCCACATGGAGTACAAAAAAGGCTAAATATTAAGAAATCAAGCTATTGAGAAATTATAATATACATATTGTATATTCTCTCTTTCCTCTGACTTGTTAGATTTTAACCAATGGCATCTGGCCAAGCTGTATTGCTCATTTTGTAAGATGTGTCCATATCGACTGATCTCATCTGCTAAATTTCTTTGGAACAGTTACTTATAAAAACAATTTATGTAAAATAGTTGGAAAGGTTTTTCTTCTTATGGCAAAAAGGCAAAACTTGGCAGGCCGAGGTTCTACATATAGTAAATAGTGACCAAACAGATAGATGGATACCCTTTCCAATGGGATTTTCAGCTTCTTGGCTTAGAATTTGATGGGCAGTAACATTTTTACAACTTTAATCACTTTCTTTCCTGAGACCGAGAACCAAAAACTCCATTTCATCACCTTATTATATCTCAGGTCAGTTACTTTGGCCCCTCGCTCCCTCTGATCTCTCTTTTTGTTTTCTCTCTCAACTTTAGCGAGATGGGGTTTTTTGTTTCTTTATAAATTGACGTGATATGAGCTAGACTTTTCTTGTCTTTTTGATCTCTACTAGCTCTGACTGAACCGAAAAGAATCCATGGAGAGGAAGAGCTTTAGTAACAGCTTGAAAGACCATAGTGTTGGCAAGAAAGCCATTAAAGACAGCAGCAGCACCAACAACAACTACAAGCTGAAGGACTCATGGAGCAGTAACAATCCATGTTTTGGAGAGGATTATCTAGCTGGATTTTCGTGGCCACCAAGATCTTACACTTGCAGCTTCTGCAAGAGAGAATTTAGATCTGCTCAAGCCTTGGGTGGTCACATGAATGTTCACAGGAGAGACAGAGCCAGGCTAAGACAATCTCCTCCAAGAGAACATGGTCAGCCCCCTTTTCTGAACCTTAACCTTAACCCTAACCCTAACCCTAGTTTTTCTGCTTCATCTACCCCATTCTGTTCCACGTTGCCTTCCTTGGGTTCTCCTCCTCTTTCTTCTTTAACTTCACCATCTTCTGCTTTCCCTGGTGAAATGAAGAAATGGCGAGTGAATAACGCTAATAATGGCACGCTCATCGAGCCTTTGTGCTCGAAAGGCTCTGATAATCCAATCAAGGGTGCAAAATCGTTCTTTGGACTCAAAGAACTACAAGATTATGGGTGTAATAATAAGTTCCTGATGAAAAAGACTGAGTTTGTAAGGTTGGACTTAGACTTGGAGGCCGGCTTGGTTAGTGATTCCAAGGAAGATTTGGATTTGGAACTTCGATTGGGATACTCTTAATCGATTAGATATGATACTTGTTGCGGCTTTTTATCATCTAGTTTCCAAAGACTAGGTGCGTTTTCGATTTCGAAATATCGATCCACTGGACTGTGATCATTTTATGAGCTGCAATTATTAAATTTCCATGCACTGGAAAAATCATCTCAATCATGAAGCTGCCAGATGCTGCATAAATGTGTATCAGATGCTTAAATGTAAGAACATAATTAATTATATAGCTGATGAATGTGCTAGTTTCTGATAGTGACTCAGTTATATTATGCTACCAATATAGTAAATTATTGTCTAGCATATATTTACAATTTTACTTGCTTTTAAATGAAGTATGTTTTTTCTTGATCTCGTTACACATATGATGAACATCTAAATTTCGCAAAGGAAAAAGATTAATTAGCATCTTATTAATTAGTTTTGTATGATTTTTTTTTATCTTTTTTATTTTTTATTGTTATTTGGTTTTGATGTTAATTAAACTTCTCTTCTTAATTAGTGTGTATATACATATACTTTCACATTTGGATATTAATTAATTTTATCCTGATTTTTCTTGCTGGTTTATTTAGTTGTAATTATAATAACGTTGTTGCCTTGTTGGTGTAGAAACTACAAATAATGACTGTTGTTAGGTTAACTGTACTTAACAACAAAACCAGTTGGTTTAATCAAATTTTAAAATTAATAAAAGTAAAATAGCTTCGAGTGGTCGGTTGATTTCACTTTTGTAGAATTATTGACCTGGCTACTTAATTAGAAGAGAAAACCTGATGATATGTTCTAGTAGTGATCATCTGCCCAAGAACATATAAAAATAGCTATATCTCTTGTTTAGGTGATCAGGAACAAAGGCAAATTGCTTGGCTGCCTAACCAAAAGAAAGATGAGCGACAAAATGCTTGATGGTTGACAAAACAGAAATCGGGAATGGTAGTAATTAGAAGTTCGAACACCTAGACAACATAAAAAAGAAGCAAGAGTTAATATGATTTGCTTTGTCGACGTAGCTCTTTACAAGTAAATAATCAGAACATAAATAATTAATTAAGCAGAGAACAAGAGATCATCAGATGCCATCGATCGAACACGTAATTGATTAATCGATGATCGATGTTGTTAAATCTTAAAAGGAAACGCATGAGATGAGAGAGTTTAACAAATTAAATTGGTTGGAAATTAAGGTAATGTGGGGGGTGTCACATTATCGAAAATAAAAATGAGTAGTGAAAAAGGGAAAATTTGACTTCCGGGAACTTTTTGAGTAAGTCATTTTCCATACATTCACTTATACTCTGCATTATGGAACCAAGTTCCAATACCCACATGAGTGTATTCTGCACACAACCCATAATTCCCAATTTCTTTTTTATTTTCACAACTTTTTCACACTACTTGTGAGCATATAATTCATCAGACAATAATGTATGCCATCCTATTTTTCCTTTTTTTATAATAATTAGAATATAAAAATTAAGATCAGTACACCAAATTACTAAATTTAGTGCTTAATTATTAACCTATGAAAGGAACTAATTCATATTCAAACTTGGGAAAATGGTCCTTTGCCGATGTATTTACAAAACCTATTAAAGTGGAGCGATTTCAAAAAGATTATATTCATCAAATTCAATTTAAGTGGAGCATATAGTTACTCATCATCAATTTAATGACTTAATACCCAATTTAGTCCTTGAATATATTAAAAATGATAAATTAGTTCATAAACTTTTATTTAAGATAGATTTTCCGTAAACTTTTATTTTAAGACAGATTGATCATTGATTTATTTTTTAATTAAAAACTTGATGTGAAAAAGTCACATTAGTACTAGATAAGGGATAAAATGATTTTCATTTACGAAAAAAATTAACTTGGTTTATTTTTAATTAAAAACTTAACATGAAAAAACTCTATAGAAATCGTTTAATCTCTTATTTGATAGTGATGTAGTTTTTTAACGTCAGATTTTTAATTAAAAAATAAATCATGGCCCAATTTATCTCAAAATAAAAATTTAGGGACCAATTTATCTCAAATAAAAGTTTAGAAACTAATTTATCTTTTTTGTATAATTCAAGTACCAAATTGGATATTAAGCCTCAATTTAATGGTTAAGTCCATATATGAAAATGGTGGTAAGGTATACATGGTGAAAGCAAAAATGTTGGTGAAGTTATATATATTCATAGTGAATTAAATTATGTCAGTCGAAACAGAAACTATCATCCAAAAGAAAGGTATAAAACAAATTAATACAAGTATAATGATTCCTCTAAGTCATCAGAAGATATATATATATATATATATATATATATAAAATGGAATAAAGCAAACAAAGATTTTCTTCTGAGACAAAACTTGCAAGTTTTTGGCACCCCATGGGATAGTCAGTACAAAAGTGATGAAGTGAGCAATGGAGTGTGAAGTTACATATATATGACCAGAAGTTGAATGAATGAAAGGATGATGAAGAAAAATGGGAGGAAGAGCAATCTCTATCATTCACATACTGATATACCAAAATGGTTACCTCCTGCCATGTCAAAAGGAAATAATAATGATAATTAGCTGATCAGAAGTTTTGGGGTTCTTTTTGTTGGAGGGTTCTTTGGATGCTTTTCCCAAAATCTGATGGTTTGCATGTTCCCGACAATGTCTGGGTGTCAAATGGTATGATGGCTTTTCCTTAAAGGGAATGAGAGGTTTAGGTCCGTTCAAAGCATTACAGAGAACTAATAGACCCAAAAGCCAAAACTCTTTCCCAACATGGCATTCAGTCAGGACACTACACTCACATACTTACAACCCACGCTCGCCCACTCCCCTCCTCTTCTCTCTCTTCTCATTTCATTTTAAACTATTTCAATTCCTGTACTTCTCCTATTTCTCATCCTAAATGCACTTTAATTTTGTGTACATATGTATTGACTAGTGACAACCCCTCTTTTTGATGGGTAGAGCACTCTGCTTTCCCTCCTCTTCTGCAGACTCCAGGCCTTCAGGTTCCCCCATTTAAGTCCCAATTAAAAGCTTTATCAAAAACAAACGGTTCAAAATCATAACTTAGGACTTTGTTATTTGCACATAACCTAAATAGTTGAATCGGTTTATAAGGTCAAAGTGTCAAAATATAGAATGTAATTTGTAAAGGAGGTCAAAGAGATTGGCCTGATCATCAATCTGATGCTGATGCCGATGCAGATGAAAGAGAGATGACAGGGAAAGGGCACATCCAATCCAATCCAATTCAATCCAACACTAGATCCGCTAAAAACATGTGTACCATGTACAAAACAATCTTCACTCAAAGTCAGATACTGAAATGTGATTTAATTATAGAACTTCGAGGCGCCAGGGACCGGGGGAGGGGCCAGAAAGCCCCACAACCCACGTCACTCCTTTCTTATAACTTGTACATTCAAACTTCTTTTAGATACTGTCTTCGCCAAAGACAAATCAGACCAAACGCTTGCCCGAGTACTCTAAATTCTTACTTGTTCAACCTCTGCTAACTGATAAAACAATGAATGCCCCATATGGCCATATTCCAATTTGCATATTGTTTATATATGAAGCGAAAATCGAGGGCCCGTATGGAGTTAAAAAATTTTCGGTTTAAGAGTAAAATCTAATAAGTTCTCTATGGAAAGATATGTTGAAATTAAGTTATCATTAACGGTGTCAATCTGTTTACTTCTTAATTATGGTTATAAAGCTGGCTTTAATAATTTTAGAACTCTCATCGATCATACGTAAGCAAAAGGTAACTAGCTATGGCTAGAGTAGTTCGTTCATTATATATAGAAGGAAATCCCACATCACTAGTTCACTACTCTCTCTTTAATTATTGAAGTGTTTTGAGTAGAAAATTTTCAAGCTGTTAGTGTCTTCTTCAATTATCGTTTACAATCATAATTGCATTCGTCCCCTCTTAACATAAAATACCGTCACAGTGCTTCTTTGGGAAAATCGATGGAAACTTGCTAAACTCTTTTGAACATGAAACTAGCCACGTACCCTTTAATTACTTCTATAAATAAGAAAAAGGTTCAATTGCATAAAACACCGTACCCTCACAATGTTTGTGCGGGAATATCGATGGAAACCTACTAATTGTTCACACTGTTTCCGTCTTTAGGAGTTGAATTTCTCGTAAGTCTGAGTTTCAAACTCAGCTTTTGCATATAATTCCAACTAATTTTATTAGAGTGAGGAGTGCCGACGTATAGGTAACGAAAAAGGAACAAAGAATGTCAACAAAGTTGGCCATCACGTTTAAATATATAAAAATTCAATATATAATTAACTATAAATCTCAATCTATCACGTTTGCCCTTCTTTAAAAATGCAATAAAATCTCTCAATCATCGTTTAACTTTTTGTTTACAAAATGAGAAAAAAGTAAAAGATATAAATTAGAAAAAGCATTAAGTGGCAATGGAGAAGTTAAAGTTGGTACTAATCCATGGGAGACATAGAAAGAGGTCCCACACGTGGGATCGTGAAAGGAAACATGAAGGAGGAGAGGCAAATGGGAAGCAGCGGGGGGCCGTAAAACTTCTTGTTTGGTGAAAGTGAAGAAAGCGAGGGGGCATGGCGTCGCCTTAAAACCCAAAGGAAAAATTACAGGACCAAAGAAAGCCTTTTAGCGTCATCTTCCTGTAATTCCCCTTCTCTATATGCTTTCGAGAAAAGCCCAAGTAAGTGAATACGCAATGTCCAGAATTAATAGGCCCAAATGGTTGTCCATGAACAAAGATCAGCCCATGAAATATTCAAGGAAAGCTGAACTGACTCCATAGTCCATAGTCCCAGAGTCCATGGTCCAGAGTCTCTAAACAAAAATATAACCAGTAAATAAGTAAAAAAAAAAAAAAATTGATAATAAAGTTGAAAAGGTCAGTTGTAAATGAGTACAAATTGAAAAATGACATTAACATAGAATTTTTAATGGGTGAATTTGGATAAGTTCCCTTCCGGTTGTTTTATAGTAATGTTCTAAGAACTTTACAATCTTTGCTGATTCCGCACTTCTTAATTGATGGCTCCGAAAGCAAAGTTTTTGTCTAATTTTCCGACATTTTCATATTTCTATGTTCCAAATCGATTACTCTTTGTTCGTTCGCAAAACATCAGTTTCCGCAGATGTCAATTTCTAAGCCAATATTGTATCAATTGTTTGAAATTTTTCTTCTTTATTGATTAATTAATTACTTCTTAAGCAAAAGTTAGCTGGGCCCATTAACTCATGCACTATACTTCAAAATCGAGCCCATTTTTGAAGCTCGAGATTCTGTCAACCGGAAAGCGGAAGCTGAACACGTCAGCTCCCACTGAACAAGAAGATGAATAGGGACCGGTCAAATCCTTTTGTCTTGAGAATTTGAGATGAGACAACAATGAATGAACTGGCACGAAGCCAGAAGTGCAGCACTTACGTTGTTGTCATTGACGCTTATTTTCGATCCATTTGTAATTGTATGAGGATCGTGATTAATTATCAACATCTCATCTTAATTAATTAAGTAAATAGTACTCGATCTAGATTCTGTCTAGAACTTTTAATTTCACAATTCTGCTAAGGGTCACACGTACAAAACACAGACAAAAAGCAGCTGTTCCTAGGGACATGGTCAAAGATTAAGTGTCTAATCCAACGCGTTTGATCTTTTGGCCGTCTTTAACCCTCAAATTACCCATCGAAGACGAAATTAGCATACACTAAAAGACAGAGAGTATGTTAGAAAAGATTTCCAAACAAAAATAATTAATGGGTTACATCAAATTATTCTTTTTGAACTACTCCCGCTTCTCATCCTTTGATTAGATTATAAATAAACTAGTAGTCATCAGTTGTTTAGTTGGAGCTAGGCTTGCATTGAATGAGATTGAGGCATGTGGCTAATAGGACATGAGCTTAAAAAGAAGGAAACAATATTTCCCCCTTTGATTTGATCATGAAGCATAAATATTCGCCATTTGGTAAGATCATGAATGCGGACAACTTTTAAAATTTTCCCAAAAGTTGAAATGGAAATGTGTCACATGATCTGTTTTTCCCCCTTCATCAAGGCACTCTATATAGGGTAAACAAACGAGGTGATATATTGAAATTGAAAGTACATTTTCCTTACTATTTGAGAGTTTGTTGATTGAAAAGAAAATGAAATATTTTTAGAAACGTTATCAACCTTTCAAACCTATGGAAAACAATGTCAAAAGATGCTTCAACGGAGACGCGGTTTGGAATGCCAGCATATATATATCACACAATTTTAGCAATCCTTTTCTATCCCAATTGGGAGCGAATTTTGCATTCACATGGGGAAGACGAGGATCATGTCTTTGAATTTAGTATATCCCTCACTCGTGAACTCCAAAGATTCAATTTTAAGTTTCACACTATGTATATTTATATTCTTGAAGATGGCAATTATGATCAAATTATTATAATTAATTTTCTTCATTAAAATTAGAATACAAAACTTCTTATAGTATATCCTTTTGGAAGTTTTCAAGAATGTTGTCAGGTCGTTCACTGTCTACTAGTAGCTTAATCATAAATATCAGTGAACATATATATATATATATATATATATATGTATGTATATATAAGTCCCAAGGGAAGAGGTACCGCGTTGAGAAAACTTGGCTGAAATTAAGGAACATTAGCACAAATCACAAGTTCACAACCAAAATCAAAGTGTCTGTTTGTGAGATTGTGAGGAAATATTAAGATTATATTACGCAAATAGATTACTAAAGATGGATCCATCAAAAAGCCGACCGAAAACAAAAGTCCTTATGCAAACGCCAAAGCCTAGTCGTCTCTTTCTCACGTATTACAAATACCAAAGAGATCAAATGCAATGACAAAGCCGATGTCTTCTAATTGTCTTAACGTTCCTTCTTCTCATCCTTTTCCTCTCTCTATATCTAACCCTTCTTCCACCACACTCTCTCTCTTTCTTTCTTTCTAATCTCTGTGAGTGTGTAGCCATCGCCATATAACAAACTTTAGCTATAAATTTTGGTTTGGGGGTGATGGAATCGGGAAAACAAGGAAGCTCCGACGCTTCAAGTGAGGAAAATGATAGGGTTGATCAAGTCAAGGGCGGCGACACGGCTTCAACCACCACCAAACGCTCCTATGAGTGCACTTTTTGCAAGCGAGGGTTCACCAACGCTCAGGCCTTAGGGGGACACATGAACATACATCGAAAAGATCGAGCCAAGGCTAAGCAACCTTCTAGTTCTTCGCTTCCAAGTGATCAACCAGTGAATGAGGAACACATGAACCCTAGCCATCTTCCCCGAATCCCAAACCAATTACGAACACAGTACTTCCCGATTTTGGAGGCTCAAAGGAATACTTATCATCACATGTACTTTCAGCCACCAGTTTCTAGCCCTAGACTCCCATATGTTTACCATGATCACAGTGATTTTCTTGTCCCGGCCGCAGCCATGTCGCAATCTTTGAGTTTGAACATGAATGAAGAGCTTTTGGGTGCGAATTTGAGCCTACAAATTGGTCCTGCACATGTAGATGACAGCGAAGTAATAAGGAAGGGAATTATGAAAGAAGATGAAGTAGATTTAGAGCTTCGACTCGGTCACGACCCATCCACGAGCTGAATATTAATTAATTCTAGTATTAACAGAAATTATATTATACAGTACTGAAGAAATTGTTTAGACAGGTTTAGTACTGTTTCATAGGGCAAAGTGATTAATTTCAGAAGTAAGTTTTGCTCTTTTTTTTTTTTCCAGCATAAAACGTTTTTTTATTAGATTCTATTCCTTTAGGTATATATAAGAATTTATTATGGGGACGTTCATTGAGAATAGTGGATAACTAATTTAAGAAGACGAAGATCAGAAGAGGGATACTTTTCCTGGGAATTCAGTCAAAGTATATTAAAGATCGGAGAAACATTGCTGAATGAAGCAACTAACCAATGCTCTAACTGAGGTAAGTACATATAACTTCGCGTTGATTTGGTGCGTGTGTTTAAGTAGAAATGAAGCAGAATTTTCTTTTGTATTTTAATCTTCAACAGATTCCATTTATTAAGTTAAATTTATGTAATTTGTGAAATTAAGAAATATTAATTCTAAGGCAAAACACTGCTAACAATTACTGTTCTTCCTGAAATTTTTCTCCATCCTTTCTATATATAAACTCTAATTTGCTGTAGTCATTGAAGTTGAAAACTTGAAATTGTATAAATCCATCTGAACCTGATCGATCAGGCAAAGTGATTGAATTAATTAAGGTTGGCATTGATGTTTTTTCTCCCAATTATACCTATATATTGTAAATTTCTATATATATGCATGTGAATAGCGAAATTTACCTAAGAAAATATTATATGGGTTTCTTCTTAACTTGTGACATATATGTGACTCTCTAGCACATTATACCATATATATAGCTATATATGTATAAATGGACTCTGCCAAATTAGCTGATTAAGTTTTTTTCTTTGGCCATTTGCAGGAATATTAGAGAGGGGAATATTGATAGGTTATTTAGAAAAAAAAAGCGATTAATTTCCCACCTCATCAAATAATTTTTAAGTATATATAATGATCCTATGGAGTTAATTAATTAACTGCAGTCTCTTTGAAATATATAATTGTACATGATCAGTTTTACAAATATTGTAGAGAGAGTGACAGACATGTGAAGGCATTGCAAATAAGAAAGCATACATGTGTTTTCATAGTCAACTATGTATGAAAATGGGTATAGTTTCCACTTTATAGCTATGTGTATCAGTACAGAATTGAATGAAGCCTAGAGAAAAACAGTTTTAATAATTACCACATTAATTAATCTTCTTCATGACTACTTTCCCAATTGTACCAACTTGCTCTTAGTTAGGTAAGTGATTATACTCCCTTTATCTCAAAATATATGTCACTTTTAATTGTTTTATAAGATTAAAAAAAATCATTTTTTTGTTAAGTTTTATGCATTTTTCACTTAATTATCTATTTTACCCTAGATTTGAGTTTTCTCTCACATAATATTATAGAGATGAGAAATGCATTAAATATGAAGTTTTGAACCGGATAAGGATAATTTTAGAAAAATACAATAATACTCCTTCTATCCCTATTTAATTGTCCTTTTTTGGTCAAACTATCCAAACTTTGACCATTAATTATAAAATACATATATATATATAATTAAATTTTCAAAAAATATGTTTTGAAAATTTTAAGATTTGTATTTTTCAAATTTTATCTTTAAAAAATTTACAACTTTATAACTTTATTATAAATAATTGTCAAAATTAAAGTTGATTTGACCAAAATGAGACAGTTAAATAGAGATAAAAAGAGACAGAAAGAGTATTATATTGGTTTTATAAAAGTGATAAATTAATAGTTTAGGACAAAACTTTTTTTTCTAAAAGTGACATATATTTTAGGACAGAATGAGTATTAATAAATAAAATGTAGGCCACAACTTGCATTCTAACCAGGTGAATTCTTTTAAAATCCTTGTTGGCATATAATTGGATGGAACTATATATAAATCTATTAGTCATTTATCATACTTGTTCTACCTTGGACGAAAATATGACATATCATTAATTTCTTACTTGACATGCGTTTTATTCTTTGACATAATTGATCACATAAATTTTCATTTTATATTCTTTGAATAATATAAGGTTTTCTTTTTCTTTATGGTTAGTTGGGTAATTATTTTTTGTAATTTGAAATCCTCCATCAAAGGTTTGATTTAATCCTTACGGGACGCTTAATCTCTTGTTCTTCACTTCGGACAAGAATAGGAAACAAAGATCCTATTCGATCAAACATCTGACAAACAACAGAAATTTGTTAAAAAACAACAATAACAATTTCTTTTTTTTTGACCCAGGAACATGACACATCACTAAACAAAATCATGATAATTTTGTTATATATGGAATCTTTAACGACAATAACAATTTCAGTCACAAACAATTTTCTTTTTCCTTTTTTTTTGTGGTTTTTCTCCCCTCTTTTGGGCCACAACAGGACTACTGGCCCGAGATACTCTTATCCAGGGCAAAGGCGTCTGCTGTTAGGCTGTTGGAGACTTATAGGGTCGGATATGGACCATCAATTAACTGTTTGCATAGCACATGTTGGCCCAAGGTGGCCCAAGCAGCTGCCCTCTTTCAGGTTCTTTGATCAGATACCAAAGCTGGCAAAACATGGGAGGGTCCACCAACAGTTCTGGTGAAATTGAATGATAAAATTAGTTTTGAATCAAACGTTTTGAGATATCTTTAATTATAAAAAAAAAATTACTGTAAAGGGCAAAAATTTTCAGCAACCATAATAAATCACGTGCCTGTTAGGTTCTTGGCAACTAAGCCTACCAAGCTTTGGCTGGCTTTTAATTAATTGTCCCCTCTTTTCTTGTTAGAGATGACTGATGGCCGGAACCTGCCTGGTCCCTACCCTTGATTCCTGAACGTAGCTAACAGAGCAACTGCTGCAACTGCCTGTCATTTTTGGACAAAACAAGAAGTTTGAACACTCAAAAATCAAAATCAATTATTATCCTTATTGAGTTGAGTAGAATTAATTTCATATTTCTTAAATAAATTTTAAGTTTGAATCTTATTAATAAAAAAAATAAATTTAAGAGAATTTGTCTACATTCAAGATTCAACACGATTTAAGCAGAATTAATCATAAACCTTTAAAATAAAAACTGATACATGTAATTATAAAAAAAATCAAAATCAATTCAAACCGATCTACTGCTCATAACCAAACATCTGATTCAGTAATTAATAGTATATCATCTCATATGTCCAGGTGTCCTCCTTTTATACAATCACATCTCATTTAAGCTGACGCATTGACCCAGGAAGCCACAACCATTTTCCAATTTGAGCTTCATCGGGGAAATGATATTCTTAATACATATGTCGCCAAATCCAAAAGCCCGGATGATAATGAAGACAACCCATGTCAATTTAGCTCAACAGAACAATTTTTTGGTTTTCCTTTTTTTTTTCTTCTAATATTATAAACGTATGAACCATCTTCATTGTCCCTGAAAATTTGATTTACCACTTTTTTGGGGGGTTAAAATTTACCACTATCAATTTCAAAGGTTTTCTCTCATGCATTCACTCATTATATATGGGATTAAACATGTCCTGTCGGCAGCGAATATGAACAGCAAATTGTAACTCCAATTAATGTTAGAACAGGGAAATATCATTGGATCATTACTCATGATTTGTTTGCTAAGAACAGGAAACTTAATTAATCTGCTTAAGCCTTACAGCCAAAAAGTAGAAGAAAGCTACATCGTGAACAAGAATACCTCCCCCCAACAATTGACTTTCTGAATCACTCTCCCCGAAAGCCTTTATAATCAAAGATCTTGCCTTTGACATTCCATGGACAGTATATCACTGCCTTCACCCTCTCGTATCCTTATTTACTGTACACAAAAGCAATTAAAAGAAGGTTTTTGTTCATCGCGTTTGGTGAAAATTTTCCATTTATGGGTCATGCAGTAGTTTACTAGCCTTATGGCTTTTAAAACTTAACGTTGATTACATTATACTGTAAGTTCAAGAGAATGTAAGGAAGAAGATGTTTAAGCAAAGCCCTAAAGAAAGGAGCAGAAAATGTTGGTAGTAGGCATCGGTGGTAAGGGATTTGGGAGGGGCAAGGATTTGACCCCTTTTGCCTGAGACACATGGGATGTATATATAAAGCATGTGGACGATGTTTGGGCATGTGCTGTTGTGCAGGGGACCCTCCACCAGCATTTGCTACAAAAAAAAAAGGGAAGAAAAAAGGAAGTACGCGCAAAACAGCACATGGAAGGTAATAACAAGAAGAAGAAGAAGAAGAAGAAGAGGGATGGGAGGGGTTTTCTTTTCTCTTGTGTGATCTTGACTTTCCCTACCTTAATTATATTTCCCGTCCCCAACGGATGAAGCAATTTGCCTTTACCGTACTTGGTTTTTGCTTTGGCAGTTTTGATACAGAGTTTCTACAAAACAGTGCTAGCCTTTCTTCCTCTCTCACCTTAGCCGCCTATTAGCAGCCCACAGAAATTTGAAGGCCCTGTTTCCGTTCTGTCAAGGTTTTTTTCTGTCAAAATAATACCTAGAACTCTCTTGATCTTTGCTTTCAATCAGGTTAATTGAACCCTTATCATTCCAGCTTCTTCGTCAAGTAAGCATAGTAGGGGCTTACAATTTTGACATATTTATGCCATTTTTTTGGAAGTCTTTGATCACTCTCGAGAAAATTTTTCCCAAAACAAAAGTCAGATCATAATATAAAAGAGTGAGAGTCTCAGTTTTTGCCAGATGATTCTATTATTAGATATAATTCTTAATTGCTTCACTAACCAAGTGTTGGACTATTGTGAATTAAAAGATCTAAAATTTAAAACATTGACGAGCAATTTATACCTAACTTTAATTCAAGGGTAAGAAAAAAGATTCAATAGTGGAAAGGGGGAAAAATTGTAGAGCCGAACATTATAGGAAATATGTATGGCACCTTCCATGTAAGCAAACCGTATCCAGTAATACGACAAATTGTCTAGTGGCATATTTTCGGTTTCCAATTTCTCTGTCTGTGTTCTTTAATTATCCACCGTTTCTTTTGTCTAATCTTTGGCTCTAACTTGGGAAGAATGAAACAAAACAATTAAAAAACTTATGAGGAAGAGCTTTCCCGCCTTTATGGTTTGGTCCGGTTCGAATCTGGATTAGTTGAAGCGAAATTTCAAATAATGGATGATGAAAACAAAAAAAAAAACAACCACACGTACCAATTAAATCACTTAGGGAAGAGAAATTTATCTATAATTTAGGGCAAAATTATATAAATTCTTGACTAAACTAGGCTCTTGTCGTGTTAGATGACGTGACTATATAGAAATATCATCTATACTTTGAACTTTGAAAGACTTCTTATTTTATGGATGAAAACTTGTAAGAGTCACATATTAATGTCAAAAAGTAGCAATAAAGAAAATTATTGCCGAACTGCCTGCTCGGCTTGTTTTTTTGTTCTTGAAGGGCAGAATCAATCAATCGAGGAATTCAGTTAGCTGGGGAAACTTGAATGTACTCCCCACAAGCTCACTTTTAAAGGGATTTTGATACGAAGGCGCGATTAACCCAAATGTCCACATTCAAATTCCCATTTAATATCTTTGGGGGTTTCGGAATTAAGAAGAACTGTAAATAAAAACTGTAGTCGAAAAAGAGAGATGCTCTCTCAACAAAAATGTGATGATTTGATTGGCAAAAGGAAAAGAGGGGCTTAACACGTTTCTACAACAGAAAAGAAGGAAGAGCATATAACATAGCAAAGCATTTTCCTTTATATACATACATGCAATGAACATGGCCTACAAGTAGTCGATGGCCTTCAGCAAGCACAAGGCCAGTAATCTAATGCCCTTTTTTGAGGATTTGATGTTCATGAATCTTCCTAATTGATTAACCTTATCTTACCTAAAAAATCTACTAAAAAGTACTTTTTTTTAGTGGAATAGCTCATAATAACTTTCATTAATTTGACATTTGCCAGAAATTACTAGTCGTTAATTAATTAGTTAATGGTGTCTCCTTTTGATCTTTTACTCTATGATTCATCTTCCTTGCAAATTCCATTTCCTGCATTTGAGATCAAAATGAGAAAAGTGAGGCAGATTCTCTCTTTCTCCTCATCAACCAAGGCCCACTTGTTGGATAGTTGTAAAATTTTTTCCAAGATTTGGTATGCTTACATACTTACATATATATATATATATGTGTGTGTGTGTGTATAAAGGAGTCTAATATAGAATATTAATGTATACATACAGTGTTAGAGTCAACACCCATAATTTGATCCTACGATTCTTGATGATAAAAGAGAAAAACATGATCGTATGATGTAATTAGACAACTGTGGCTTGCAAAATATCTTGATAAATCTTTGATTTTTTTTTCACCAATTTTTAATTAGTTAAGAATCAGTGCACTTATTAGTGATTACCCTCAGACAGTCACTGCTCAGCAAAGAGCAGCTAATGGCTGGCGAGGATGAAACTATTTGGAAAGAACGCTGACTCTTCACCACATAAAAATTTGGTCCGAAAAAATTGGTTGATTAAAAAAAGCCACCAAAGGGAACAATATATGCACTTTGACTGGATTAGGTAAAAGCACAAAACTGAAAACTCGTATATTATTATACCCTCTCCACCATTTTTGAATAAGTGTTGTTTTAAGGTTGTAGTACTGCATAAGAATTAAAATTTGTACCAGTAATAATAAAATTCTTAAAATCTATTCCTAAAAAATATTATAAAAGGAAATATTTATTCTTTTATTAGGATTATCTACTCTCATTAATATCATTCTCTCTCACTCTCTACATAAACCTCTTTAATTATTCAATAAGAAAGCAATAGAAGAAGAGTACAATTGTAAATAGTTAATACTGTGTAGAAATTCTAAAAATGATAGATATTTTGAAATAATTTTTTTTTTAAAACGACACCTTATTGAGAAATGAAGAGAGTAATTTTTTTCAAATATCCCTAAAACCAATTTTCCTAGATTTAATTATAAGCGAAAAGGATTAGCACAAAATGGGGGATAGAGATAGGGATGACTACAAAACAAGTGACAAGGCTGCTGCTATGCAGGGGAGGGGAAAATGAATAAAGGAATTATATGACAAGCCATGATTTGAAATCGAAGTCAAGAGATTTTAAATTGTTTTAAATACTTGTGTAAAGAAATTATTGGTAGATAAGAAATTTTGGGGGCCCCAAATCCTTGGCGGTAAATTAATTAAGTAATAAAAAATATTTTTAGACATATAATTGGATTTTGGAGCTTCCTCTCCGACCAAAGGCTTTGTCATTGTGCCGCCCACTTGTTATAGGGCTCATATCGTATATGATGACCAAAGTTAATTTGTAATTCAATTTTTCAAAAGGGTCATCTATTGAGATTTGACAATTTGTTGGCGGACTTTGAAACAGCTTTGGATAGGAATTTTCAACCTTTTTTTTTCCACCTAATTAATTGATCTATTTTTCATTTTTCATTTTTAGTGTGTGATTTTTTTTTCTTGGAACAGTACTTTAGAACGGTTTTAATGGTGTAAAGGTGAAAAAATTTATGATTAAATTCTTCGATTCATGTTGTTTGGCCATTTTTGTTATTGAAGTGAAATGAGGAGAAGTTGAAAGAAACAGATAAAAATATAATATGTCAAAGTCAATTTTCGACCATTGAAGTTAAGTTTCCAACCATCGACGGCTATGTGGAAGTCAAAAACAAGGGGTTGGTTTTGGGCTTCCCCCAGTTTTGCAAGAGAAGAGAGGAGACAAGAGACGACAAGAAGAAGTTCGATGTAGGACGATATAAATCAAGTTCATTTCCTTTGTTCCTAATTGCCAAAATGTCATATTCTCTTATCGCTGAGCTATAGGGTCTGAAAATGAAATATCATCGGCTCTTCCTTAAAAACAGAATTCATTTTATAATTTGGACTAGTTATGATTAAGTTTATACTACTACTAGTAATTAAGATATCTAAAACTACAACTAGACGTAATTAACTTTCAAAAAATCCATAAATGAATGAATTAGAAGCCTGAGAGAGTAACGAAAAACTGTCCACCAATGAGATTAGGGAAGTAATAATTAGGTTTTGTGGTTGTGTCCAGCTTTGGTGTTAGATAAAAAGGATATTGAAAATTAAATGTCTCTAGAAGGTAGATAAATTCAATGACCAATAGCGCGCGTAACTGTTTGTTGGTCAGAGAGTAATTTCCAAGAAAATTGAATGATTAAGACAAATATGCCATAAGATGCATGAATTGGATTTTTCTTCTGCTTTCTTTCTTCATGTCTCCCCTCTTTGGGGAAATATCAAAGCCATGTCCTTGTTTTTCTAGGTTGTAAAAGGATACTTATGATTTTATGTATTGACGATGCTGATGTGCTTTGTCCTTGCACGTAATATTCCAAATTCTAACCTACCCCCCACCTTAATTGAGGTTTAACATAATATTTTTCCCCAATTAATAGTACCCATTTGTAAGGGTTAGAAATATATTTTTTATAACATGGTCGAGTCAACAACATTCTAACTTCATTTTTTAATATTTAATAATAATATATAAACACAATTAGAAAACAACGTCCTTAATTAAAACCAAAATTTACATAATTAATTAATTAGCTAGGGTGCTAGCTTGACTTTGGAACAGCTTAATAATTTTCATAATTCATTGCACAACTTGATCATTATTCTATACAAATTAGACCTAGGAGAAATTTTTGTAGTTTCGGGATAGCTCTAGTCTATATCGATGTACAAAGCATCATAGAAATATCCCCCACATCACATAAATTTTTTGCCCGGTACATTGCATTTATCTTGCTTTATTTTGGGGGTTCCCTTTGGTATTTATTGGTATCTTACTTTGACTTAAAACCTAAAAAAATCCATTTATTCTAAAGCAACCTTTTTTATTTTCTCATGTCTAATCATGAATGTATGATCCAAATTTAATGCAACTTCCTAATACCGTATGCTAATAAAACTTATAGCTACCTCTAATTTCCACTTTATATATAATCCATAAATTTCAAAGCAAACAATGTCATTGTCGACGAAGAAATTTCCTTCTACGTGATCTTCTTTTTTCTCCATGTTATAATAGGCTGATTTCGAATGGAATTCTCTTTTCATGTTTAAATTGAAAACAGGGAAAAGTGGAATTAGGTAAAATCCTTGATCATTTTAGACTAAAAACTAAAAGGTGCTATAGATTTAATTTAAGCCATTATTATTTTGTCTGGTTTCTTCCACTTTGTAGAGGCATATGTAGTAGATAATATTTTGTCGTCTCGTCCCTCTTTTTCCGGCAAAAAAAAAAAACTTACTATTATATTTTTTTGTCAGTCAATTTCACATATTAGCGAATTATTTAGTTAATTAATTAATTAATAATAATAATAATAACTTTAAACTTGTTTTTATTAATTAAATAACAAAAGATAAATTATGTATATGATTGTTATATCACGTGTAAAATATGCAAACTTAGTTACTTAATGGCTTTTCGTTGAATTTTGGAGAGCCTGCCTGCCTGCCATGAGCTACATTAGCGAAGGCAGCATTTATCTACACGTTTTCTTTTTAATTACAGATATCCTACGATTTATAACTAATCTTGTTTAAGTTAAATCAATTAATTATATGATAAAATTCTGTTAATAATGATTTTCTTCATTTATAATATTTGAACTCGAGACTTTATTTTAAAAAAATAAAAATTAAACCAATTTGAATCAACCAATTATTAATATATACATGTTTTCTAATCTTCACATATATCACATAGGACAAAATATGATAAAGAAATAAAAACCCCAAAATTACTCAAGTACGACTTTTGCTTCACCTATATCCTTTTCTCAACTAAGGTAATTAATTGTCACTATAATAAAACCCCTTTCTATATATTTTACTTTTGAAAAGCAATATTGGGTTAAAAAAACAAAAATGAATTGAGCTTTTCTCTCGATTTTCTTCTTTTAGCTAAGAAACAGTAAACTTGTTCTTTTCAGAGGATAAAATCCCATCATTTTCACCAACCATAATGGAATCTGCCAAAACAATACAATGTTTAATAATTAATACTATAATTGAGTAGCTATAGCTGGCTAGTCGTGTTATTTTCATGAACAGTATTAATTAAAATTCTTTGTCATGATTATACTAATGCTTAGCTAATTAATTTGGCCTCGCCCTTCCTTCGCCGGTGACGTAAAAGAAACTAGATTTTTTTTTTGAGGTAAAAAGAAAAAAAAAAAAAAGAAACCAGATTTTATCCTTGTGCCCACCCCACGCCCACCCAAGCAAAACAATATTATTCCACACATGGTCTTCCTCTTTTGCTTAAAATTTCAATTTCAACATGTGATCGTTTATATTGCATTACATACTTCTAATTTTGGAAATATATGAAATTTTTTATAATCTTTACTTGGATGTCATTTAAAGTTTTAAGCCACGTGGGTTTCAAATTATTCGTATCAAATGTGGTTAGAATTTCAAACTTTGAACTTGGAGTAAGAAGTACTTTGTGATAAATTGATTATTTCAAGTAGATTTACATATTTATCATATATTCCTCTAATAACAATTATTATTTACGTATAATTTAATTAAAATTTGTTTGGGAAGATTAAAAACTTGGACATCAATACATGGAAAAATAATTATTCGCTAACGGTCTATAATTTTCAATAAAACGAGAAAAAAAAATGACAAAAAATGAACAGCAGGTTCCACCGAAATTTAAATAAAAAAGGCGAAAGGGGAATGGAATGGAAGGATAAAAAAGACAAAGTTAGTGGGAGAGGAGGAAATTTCCTCCCTTTTTTTCCCTGCCGAGTTTCTAATTTGTTTACGTACTATTTTAAGCAAAAAGATAGGGTGTCAAAAATCTCATTGGATCGTGATTTTTCCTTATATAGAATGGCCTGAATCTTGCTCCACCATCACCGTCTCGTGCGGCTCACCATTTTTCATTGTCCCGAAGAACAAAGAAAAGATTGATAAACGGAAACAAATTCACGCGCGCGTGGGACAGAAGGCCTATTTAAAGAGAATGTGGCCTATTTAAACAAATCCGATCATCGTCTTCGTCGTCTATTAACTCCTCCGTTGCGGTTCGGTGATCACGTGCTTCACGTGAGTGTTGGTTTTGCTTATTTAAAGAGAGTGTGGACAGTTTCCACCCATCTTGACCGTATGTACTGTGGAAATAAATATCCTATTGTTGACTTCCATGGCATCCGTACGATTTGGTATGGAATTTTAAGGCTAATATCAACTTTTCATTTTAAAAAATATTTGATAAAGATTGTTTATAAAAGGAAGATTTACATCTTTTAATAATTATGTATTATGTTAGATTTTTTTTCAAAATTTTATAATAAATTTTATTACATAGAACTAATTTCATTAATAAAGTCAAATTTATTTAAAAAAAAATAAAGCCATATTTAATAAAAGTTTAACCCAAGTTTAGAAAGCAGATATTTGTAAGATAAATCTTAAAATTTAAGATATTATTAAGATAGAATTTTAATAGCCGTAAAAAAATCTTCAAATTTGTGTAAAAAGGAGGCTAAAAGTTTTTTATTTAAATAATTATGTATATTGTAATGTGTTCTAAAATTTTATAAAATTTTAATAATTAAGATAACGCATTATTATTAAAAGGTGTAAGACTTTTTTCTATAAGACAATCCTAATCAAAATTTAACTCTTTATTTTTTCATATCATACACGTGTGAATGAAATCCTCAAGGAAAAAGAGGCATCTCAAATTCGTAACCCCCTATTTTGCAACTTTTGAAGAAACTCGAAGGAAATAATTTATATTTTCAATTGGGGTTAACCTTTTTTTTTTTTTGGCCAAAGGAAAAAGGCCAAAAGGTTTTCCATAGCTTTAAAAAACTTTAGAAACACGTTTTAAAATTAAAAAATGATGAACACAAAAACTTTAAAATAATTTTTCAAAGCCAAACAAGATATTTGGTGCAATTTATCAAAGATTATGAAATAATTAAACATTGGAATCTGGAAATTATATAGTACTACTCTTTCTGCCCTTTCATATCTCTTTCGGTGCTAATTAGCTTAAAATTGCAATGTTCATGTAAATATGTAAGGCTTTGGATGTGAAAACACATTTCTGTGCAACGAAAAACTGATGGGGCTCATTTTAAATGAATAATAATAATAACAATAAAGTCGGTCATTAAATTATTCCAACTTACATTAATTTAATTAATTAATTGCTTTAATTGTTTTGCATTTAAGGTGAAATTAAAATTGAATAAGTAATTCCTATAGTCAAATGTTAAATGAACATTTAATATTATAATATTGCCAACACACTGTTTCGTTTCATAGTCGCATTGATCATAATTTAATCCTACTGTCAGGCAGTTTCAATTTAAAAAAGAAAAAGAAAAAGAAAAGAACCATAACTGTTAAAAAAAGGTTTAATGAATTACGCTAAATATACTCATAACTAGTAGTAATAATCAAAGTCCATTCCAAGATTTTTATCTTTAACTGTGGAATTTAACAAAGATTTTGTTTTTTTCCTTTCCCTTTTGTGGTCTCGCACTCTGAATGGTTTAGTATTTGGTCCATGCACTACCTATTGAATATTGATAACAGTACTCACCTAGTACTATAAGGTCCCAGCTTTGATTTATTTATTTGGTTCCACGATTTAAAATCTAATTATCTTTTTTTTTGGTAAAGAAAATCTAATTATCTTTCAAAATACTCTAAAAATGTAAGATTAACCGTGGAGACATAAACATACACATCAGTTTAATAAGGAGTCAAATCATGACCTTTTAATCCCATTTATTTATTTTTCGTTTTCTCTTAAACTATTTAATGAACTTTAAATAATATGTCCCAAAAATCAATAAATTTCTAGAAACTCCCATCTAAAGAAAATAAATGAAACCGAAATTATTGGTTGATATAGTGATAGAAACACTTTCATCCTTTTTCTTTTTGAGGAAAATAGAATTTAGAAGAAGGCATTTATTTTTAAGCTGAAAATTTGACTATTAGTTAAGTCTATATAATGGTAGAATATTATGTCAACTTTTTTTTTTCTTTCAATTTTGCACAACAAACCTTGTTCCCATAGGCCCATAAGGAGTAAATTTCTACAAAAGAAAACAAAAATGGAAACCAGAAAATTTACTCAAAATTTTCATCATAAAGTATTAATTTGCTTTATATTTTTTTTACAAGGAACGGCTAGAAAATAGAAATGCCTGTTTTGGTTCCAAATTTATTTGTTTGGAGTTGCACAAATTGTTAACTACCCTAAAACCCACTCCTTTTAATTTATATCAAATTATGCAATTAATCATTCTATTAAACGGTAAGTATGAATTTAGTCCATTTATTTCTATTTAATCAAATTGATTCCCTATATTTTTATTTAATATCAAATTCAATTCAATCATTAACGATATTAAATATCCACCATTAATTATACTGACATGAAATTAATTATGATAACATATGTTTTTATAAAAAATAAAAAAAATTCGCGTGACTTTTTTGGAGCACATGACATACCATTTGTTACGGATAAATCATTTTTATTTATTTTTGAAGATTTAATTTCATATATTTTTAGTGAAAATTTTCATAGTTACGACTAAAAAATATTCAATAGGACAAAAAAAGTCACATAAAAATTTTTAATATTTTTTTAGATACATGTCATGTCACGTTAATATAATTAATATCACATCAGTATAATTAATGGTAAAAATTTAACATATTAATGATTGGACTGAATTGATAATAAATAAACATATAATTCAATTTTATCAAATTAATTCAAAATAGATAGACTAAATATATAATTTGAGCTTTAATTTATAAATACATTGAATTCAAGTTGCATTAAATATCTCTCTTTGTCCTTATAATACTCAAATATTAATTCCAAAGTTTTTCTTTTTCCCTTTTTGATAATGATAATTAACCATTTCGCTTTCATTTAGTCATAGTAAGGGGCACGAGATTTCTTTTTTCTTATGGCCAGGTAGGTTCTGAGTTCTGACGAATTTTTTTGGAAAAAAAAAAAGGAAGAAGAAAAATGTTCAAAGAATTTAGATGACAGGTTGATTACTGATTAGCGATGCAATTAAGTTAGATCACAAAAGTTTTAAGGCTTAATTGATAATAACTCCTCTCGTATGTGACCGACCCTAAAATGGACCACTCCTTTAAAGGCGCGTGCACGACACAATCCTTTTCCCTCTCTCCGAAACGTAGATTTGCATATGCCTCATTATGTAATGACTTGTTTGGCTAGCACGTCATTGAAATGTCTAGTGACAACAATTATGAAATTCTTCTTAGTGTATTTTACTTTTTGAGATTCACACAAAATAATTTAAGTGAAATCATTGAGGAACTGTTTGTCCTTTTTCTTTTTAAGGTTACAACCTTTAATCATCAAACACCATACCTTACATTGCATTTCAATATGTTCTCTTTGAATTTGGGCACTAACCATAATCCATTAAACACCACTTTCTTTTGAGATTAATAATGTTTTCAACTACATTAATTCAAGAACATAATAATTTAGTAGTTTAATTGATTAATTAGGAAACTCATAACACCTTTTATCCTTACTTAAAGCAAAATTCAATCTATAATTTTCAAATGTTATATAACTCAAAAGGAAAATAGTTGTGGATATATACATGACACTAAGTCTCTTAAATTCGTTAAATATTAGATAACGGTAAGTTTTGTCCTGTCTAAAGTTGAAGAAACATAACGCTTTTATAACATGATAAATTTATTATAAACGAATAATGATTCAGTTATAAAAGATATAGTAAATCTTGTTAGAATAATATATACCTTTAAATTATGATACATTCTTTTGTAATTTATAATAATATCATACTATTTACTTAAGTATGCATATGACACGACTTATACATTAAACGAAGTTATGAATATAAATGATGTTATCATAAATTATTAATAAAAAATAACAATTATCTAAGAAATATCCTACGTTGATGCATTTGCCTGTATTTTGTTTAATATATACCTAAAGCGTTGTGATAGACTGTCTTATTATTACGTTAAAGTTATGATCAGATGCCAAAATCTACTAGACTCTTGTTTAGAGCAAGAAACTCTAAACAATGCTTTTTGGCCCCCCCAATTATAGTTGCAATGTTATAGAAAATTTTTTTCACTTGTATTAATTATATGTGTTGAATGAAGCCTGAATTCAGTTTATATGTATTTGACTTGTTAATGATAAATGAGATTTCTAATAAAAGTCATTTTAGAGTTTTACACAAGAATTAATGATTGAATGAAACTCTTCAAATATAGACAACTTTTTTATAAAAAGATTAATTTATCCTTTTACTCTCATAAATATTACATACTCTCTCTTTTTAAATAAATGTTATTAATTAAGAAAGATAACGACAAACATGAAAAGAAGTAGTTAATGCTCTATAGAATTTCTAAAAATAACATATATTTTGAAACAAAAAAATTTCTTCAAAAACGACTCTTATTATAGAATGAAAGAGTAATACTACTATGATAAAGAATAAAGTACTAGTACCATATTCTCGGGAAACTATGAAATGTATAATTAAAATGTCATCACTAGCAACTAGATTTTGGGTTTCCATAAATTCTCAATCAAACAAGGCTTTAGTTTTTTAAACATGTTGCGTTTCTATCAACATTGTAAAAGAGACAGTTATCGCACGCGCCTATATTGAAAATGAATGGAAGGTTGTCATGGCACCAAACATCAAATAAAAATGAAAATGAAAATGATGAAATATATGTATAAACCTTGGTTTGGATTGGGTAGGTTAGATTGAATTGCAAGGAAATAATAAAAGAAAAATAAAAAATTAATTAATTAATCAATTTTAGGAAAATAAAGAAAGAAAGTAAAGGCTTGGGCTTTGGAGGGGGAAAGAGAGAGAGAGAGAGAGAAAATAAAACAAATCTTTTTGGGTGTGACGAGGACGTTTTGGTTCAAAAGAGCGTCCAAGTTCTCTTCATGTAAGAAGCTGGGACCCACCTTTTCCCTCTCGTCTTCTCTTCTTCTTCTCCTCTCTCTCTCTCTTCCTTTTTTTCCCTCAAATTTTCAGCTTCTCACAAAAACAACGGCGCTAACTTACATATATACATTTCCCTTTCCCTTTTTCTTAAAACCTCTCTCTCATTCCTCTCTCTTTTCTTCTCAAAAACTGTTTTTTGGTTTTTGGGTGTTGGGGTTATTGTGGCTTCTTTGCTTTTTGTTTGAAATTCGAAAGAGAAGTTTAAAACTATTTTAAAAAAAGGAAAGAGATTGTTTGCTGTATAAAGGAACGCTTCGAAGAAGGGACCTGACCAGACCAGACCAAAGCAGGGACAAAACTTGAGAAAAACCAGCTTCTTCTCTTCTTCTTCTTGTTTGCGTTTTGTTGTTAGCTTCACCGCCTTTTGGTTTGGTTTTTGTTTCAGAGGTTCAAAATATTACAAAAAAAGGGAGCTTTTGGAATAAAAAAAACGTATACTTTGTTTTGGTTTTTCTTGTTTGGTTTTGATTCTGGGTGCTTTGAACCTGTCAAATGGACGGCGAGTGTTTGAATTGGAATGTGAAAAACTTCAGCTCGGAGTCATCAAAGATATGTTCTTGTCTTTGCATGTGAAGCATACTCAAAAGATCTGAAGGTGCTTTCTTTGCTGGCTTCAGGTTTCAGGTAAGTTCTCTTTGGTTTTTAAGCTTTCTGGGTTTTTCTGGGGAGCTTGATTTGAGGCTGCATTCCTGGGATTATCAGAACAAATGGGTTGGTTTCTGTTTCTTATATTTGCTATTAGATTCTTCTGTATTAATTTAATTTCTTGTTCTGGTTTATGGGGCATAAGTATTTGTTTTTGAGTTTGCCTGTGGGGCTGCTCTGCGAAAGCTTATAACTTTTTTTTCCCCTTTTTTGGTCATTTAAACCATTTAAAAATGTATTTCTTTTGAGTGAAGAAAATGTCGTGTTCTTTTGTTACTGTACTATTTGATAGTATTTCAAATCTTATAAACTACTAATAAAAATATGATACTTTAGGTTAAGAATTAGATAGAGAGTTTTGGATTAAATTATTTTTGACCAACCGAAAGTAAATTAATTTTACTAATTCTGGGGTTTACAGTGTGTTAGTAGATCTTAAATTCAATGCTTTTAAATGTCATATGTTGGTGGGGTTTTTAATGTTTTTCAACAGTACTGAGTTGTCTTTGTATTACAGGCAATGAGAGTTGAAGCTTACGACTATAAGGTTGTAGCTCTAGTGGGCTGTGTTTCAAATAGAGGACTGAAGTGTTCAGACGGAACTGAAAAGGCTTATCAATAAATGGATTGAATAAAAGGGTAGCAGTCCATTTGGATGCAATGTTAAAAGCATTAGCTCCTGGGCTGTTGATTTCTTCACTTCTAATATCGGTATCCACGGCTGATAATGGCTTTCCGAGGTGTAATTGTGATGATGAGGGGAGTTTTTGGAGCGTTGAGAGCATCTTAGAGACTCAAAGAGTGAGTGATTTCTTGATTGCTGTGGCATATTTTTCGATCCCTATTGAGCTGCTTTACTTTGTTAGCTGTTCAAACGTGCCATTCAAATGGGTCCTATTTGAGTTCATCTCGTTCATTGTGCTATGTGGATTGACCCATTTGCTCAATGGGTGGACCTATGGCCCCCATCCTTTTCAACTCATGTTGGCTCTCACTGTGTTCAAGATTCTCACTGCTTTGGTCTCATGTGCCACTGCTATTACGCTTATAACACTCATTCCATTGCTTCTCAAAGTGAAGGTGAGAGAATTTATGCTGAAGAAAAAGGCTTGGGACCTTGGACGAGAAGTTGGTCTTATAATGAAACAGAAGGAGACTGGTTTGCATGTCCGCATGCTTACTCAGGAAATTCGTAAATCATTGGACAGGCATACCATTTTATACACAACAATGGTTGAGTTGTCTAAGACATTAGGTTTGCAAAATTGTGCTGTTTGGATGCCTAATGAGATTAAGACAGAGATGAATCTGATTCATGAACTTAAAGGAAGGAACTATTCATATGATTTTACCATTCCTATTACAGATCCTGATGTTGTAAGGATTAAAGGAAGTGATGGAGTAAATATCCTAAAGCCGGACTCAGCACTTGCTACTGCAAGCAATGGAGAGTATAGTGAGCCAGGACCAGTGGCTGCAATTCGGATGCCAATGCTATGTGTATCCAATTTTAAAGGGGGAACCCCTGAGCTAGTTCAGACATGCTATGCCATACTGGTTTGTGTTCTTCCAAGTGAACAACCTAGATCATGGAGCAGCCAGGAGCTAGAGATAGTTAAGGTGGTTGCTGATCAGGTGGCTGTTGCACTCTCGCATGCTGCAGTTCTTGAAGAGTCTCAGCTCATGAGGGAGAAATTGGTTGAGCAAAATCGGGCACTGCAAATAGCAAGACAGAATGCCATGAGGGCAAGCCAGGCTAGAAATGCATTTCAGAAGGTGATGAGTGATGGGATGAGGAAGCCTATGCACTCAATTTTAGGCCTGCTTTCAATGATGCAGGATGGAAATTTGAATAGCGATCAACGAGTTATTGTTGATGCCATGATGAAGACCAGCGATGTCCTATCAACCTTAATAAATGATGTGATGGATATTTCAACAAAGGATGGTGGAAGATCCCCATTGGAGAGGAGAGCTCTCCGATTACATTCCATGATAAAAGAAGCAGCTTGCCTTGCCAAGTGCTTGTGTGTTTATAGGGGTTTTGGTTTTTCAATTGAGGTTGACAAGTCCTTGCCTGATCTTGTTATTGGTAATGAAAGGAGAGTTTTCCAGGTGATACTGCATATGGTTGGGAGCCTATTGGATGGCAACAATGGAGGGGGAACTGTAATATTTCGGGTGTTCTCGGTGAATGGTAGTCAGGAGAGGAATGATCAGAGACGGGCAGCCTGGAGGTCTTCTGATGCCGATGTACATATCAGGTTTGAAATTAGTATTGACAATAGCAATTCTCAATCTGAGGGCTGCTCGATGTCAGATGTACAGCTCAGTGGGAGAAGATATAACAGTCGTGGAGCTGAGGAACGCCTGAGCTTCAGCATTTGCCAAAAACTAGTGCAGGTAAGAATGGTAAATTGAATCTGTTAAGAGAAAGAAACTTTTTAATTAAGTACCAAAACACATAAAACCTTCTACATGGTAGGATATTAAGGAGGAGTATAGCTTTTATCCTTGGAAAATTGTTGATGAAATGTCCATCATCCATTTTTGTCTATTGTTAGCTAGTTAAACTGTTCTGTAGTTCCTGTTGTTTCTCTCCATATGCTAAGGCTTTGGATGCTTGGATCTATTCCTCAAACCATCTCAGAGTTCTCCATTTAGAACTTTTTACTCATGTGGGTTGCTCAAATTAGTGACAATTTCTCTAAGCAGGTGGCTAAGCAATAAGAGTTAATTGTTTCAGCTACCAATTAGTGCAAAGGGCAAACTGAAAAATATATTTGTGACATGGTGAAACATGCCATTGATCAATGACTATAACGTTTCTTTTCCATAAAAAATGAAAATATACTTGTTGATTAATTTGTTTCTGATGATCTCAACAAAATTTGCAGCTGATGCATGGGAACATCTGGGTAGTCCAAAATCCTCAAGGCTCTGCTCAGAGCATGGCACTTGTTATTCGGTTTCAAGTCCGACCATCCATCAGTATAACAATCAACGAGTCTGGAGAATCTTCAGAGCAGCCACGGTCGAACTCTCTTTTCAGGGGCTTGCAAGTTTTACTAGCTGATGATGATGATGTGAACCGTGCTGTGACTCGAAAGCTTCTTGAGAAGCTGGGATGCATTGTTTCTGCCATGTCATCCGGATTTGAATGCCTTAGTGCCATTGGTCCAGCTTCATCTCCTTTTCAGATTGTTATTTTGGAGCTTCAGATGCCTGAGTTGGATGGATATGAAGTTGCAATTAGAATTCGGAAGTTCAAAAGTCGCAATTGGCCTTTGATTGTTGCCATGACTGCTTGTGCTGAAGAAGATGTATGGGAAAAATGTTTGCAGATCGGAATGAATGGAGTTATTCGAAAGCCAGTGTTATTACAAGAACTCGCAATAGAGCTTCGAAAAGCCCTGTTGCAGGCAAACAAAGTTGTGTGATGGCACCTGCTTTAAGTTGCAGAACTTTGGCGTCCGTGGATCATTCAAATCAAATTTGGGGCCTCCATAGACTAAGAAAACATCTTTTGGTCCCTTCGATTCTCCATGCTGCTTCCTGCATAGAGATGTTACACACAACATTACAGTCAAATGGTATACAAATTTAGCTCCTCTTCCCTTTTTCCCCACTTCATGTGCTAAAGCTCTTGTGCAATGCGTAGATAGTTTCAGATCAAATCATCAGTAGTTTGCTATAATTCTCTTCAACACATCATTCTAATAAAATAGATTACATGCGCAGTGCAAAACTAGCTAGATAAAGCCATAGCCTAGCCTATCTAGTCATGTGTTGCCGTGTTGGGTATCTGTCATCATTATAAGCTATTCTCGATCGCAAGAAATATTATCTTCACTTGTAGAGTCAAAGCTTGAATTCCAAAGGGGATATAAAATGTTTAGGATGACCATATATTCTTTAATTCTTGTCCCCCATTGTGTTAGGATTAAGAAAAATATAGTAATACAAAAGCATGCAATGGAATGATCGAACAAATGTTTGAAAAGACTCAAGTTATGTTCATTTTATTGCCACGAGATGCCTTTGACAGCGTTTTTCGCTTTCTCGCCAGTGCTTTCTTACCAGGATGGCAATGGCATTTGCCTTGCACCTTACGCCCCAACCCCACCGACCATATTAAAAACCGGCAATTATGCCATCCTTAAAACGCATGAACAATAACTGGAAAAGTGGAAATTGTCTTTCTAGTTAATACATGAACCTGTTCCACAACTTGAAAGGCAACCCAACCCATCATTCTAATTGTTTTAAACGTACGAGGTTTTATATAGATTTACGGATTTACACAACCGACAAAAATGGGTACTTCGTTCAAATTTCGTCGATTCAGTTTTCTGCAAAATTTGATTATTTCCTTCGGGAGGACTGAGGCGGAAAAAGAAAAGAATGGAGAAGAAGAACCGAGCGATTGCATTGCAGACAAAACTTAATTCACAAAGATATGAATTCATGTGGCTTTTGGTTGAGTTCAAGGAGAGTGGGGAAAAGGATGGGATCGGGAGAGTATGGGTCTATTTAAGCTATGGCTTTTTCTGTTGCTGTTTCTTTGCTTCCAAAATTCATGCATGAACCCGCTAAGTTTGAGTACGTATGTGGATTCATTTTCATTTTATTTTTCCTTTTCCTTCTTACCGTTTTGTTTTTGTTTCAATAACATCAACCCACGTGGACCATTGTCTTATCCTAAGAACCCCAACCCCAAGATTGGGAACAAATAAATATATATAATAAAGTATAATACTAAAATAATAGTGCCGAGGATGAAATTGGGCCACGGCAGATACAAATTTTCTATCCTGGTGATGATTATTTTATTTGGAGGGACTTGACCTTTAAGATCCGTTTGGAATATTGACCATTTCCCCCACAGAAATTCTTCCATTTGCTGGCCGTCGCTTTTGCAAACCCACCCCACACCACAGGCCCGAGGCCACAAACCACAACCATCAACCTCTACTACAGTCTACAGCTTATTGGAATTACTAGTGTCCAAGCAGGTGGCCATGGCTCACTCAACGTTCAACAATCAATCATCATTCAGCTAAAATTAACCAAATCCCTTGGTGCGCCACGGGAACAACAACAGGGCATGCAAGTTCTCCCCCTGTATCCATATTTTAGTTCCTTTCAATCATCCATCCCTCTCTTATCCAACGGCTCCAAAATTTTCCATTTCTTGAAAATTGACAGATTAATACACGAGTCAATGTATCAGAAAATTTCAATACGCGTTTCCTTTAGAGTGACATTATGTGTACAGTCAAAGTCATGTTTGAAGGGGAAAGAACTTACCCCACTTCAAAATTCCAGTCTTCCTCCATAATTTATCATAGAGCAATAGGAACTTTTATTCAATGAGTGGTGTCTCTCGGAAGGTGGCAAATCATTATGAAGCTGATGGCAATGGGTTCTTGCAAATATCAAAGGCATCTGATGTTAGGACCGAACTCAACATGCTGGTAAAAAATAAAGAACATGTATAATGGATCTCAGCACTGATCTATTATGGCACAACTTGTGTCCAAAAACATTTTTATATTCATTTGTTTAGAATATCAAGTTGAGAATATGAATTTTTTTTACTGGTTAGCTAGTAAAAAGTGTTGTGCCAGGGGCTCTGCACCTTCACCAACAAGAGAAAAAAAAAACAATATATTTGTTCTTTTCATGGAAACTTGATTTGTATGGAAACAGTGAATCTAGGAGAAAATGGCCTGGCATACCTCAAACCCACTTGCCATTTTTCTTCTATAACTTGCTTTATCAGAAGACAGAGAAAGCTAGATTGGGCCAAATTGCTTTATAGTATGAATTTAAAAAAAGGGGGTCTACATTTGCATTGAGTTTTGGATGAAGGATTGGCAGGACTTTCCAATCAGGAACTTAAATTAAAATATTCATTGTATTTAACTATTTTTTTCTATTTATGTTATGGCCTAATCTAAGCATAGAGAACAAAGAACAAAGCTACAGAATTACATAATTGAAAATTGAATTTAATATTAATAAGAAGAGATCAGAATGGAAAGCAGCTCTTGTTCCAATGGGATTAACTTTTCATAAAAATCATTGTTAGTACCAAAAAAATTAGGTTTGCTGAATTGAAAATTTTGGACTTTGCTGTCTCCATGTGGGCTGAATAAATTACTATTAACTTAATTAATTATTAATACCCTAATATTGCGGCTAGGATCTAGGGGCCATCCTTACAAATTACAACACCATTTCTTTAAAAAAAAAAAATAGTAGCAAAACTTAAATTATTACTCTCTCCATCTCCCAATATTTGTCCACTTGTCTTTTGCACAGATGTTAAGAAAAAATGGTGAAATTACTTGATTATGCTCAATAATTGTGAGTGTTTTTTGAATATTGTGACATAATGTGATAGAAATTAAAGAAAAAAATAATATAATTGAGAATTCAAGTAAATTTAAAATTTATTTATTATAAAGAATAAAGAAATTAAGATATCTATAAAAAGAAAGATGAACAAATAAAATGGATGGAGAGAGTAGTTTTTATTTTTAAGTAGCAACGAGGCTTTCTTAAAAACTATGAGCCAGCTATGAAATTGAAAAAGTTTAGTTTAACCATGAGAATGAAATGGTAATAATTTGCCCACTGCTTCTCTTCATTACTCCACCAAAAGTGGTATCGTATTCATTTGGAAATATGTGTCTTTATTTTTCCTCTTTCTCTCTTGTAATTTTCCTTTTTATAATCTAGAAATGCCTCACCATTTGTTTCGGAATCTTGGTTACAATTACTTCAATTTTTTTTTTATAAACCTTCCAATATTTAGTAGCTACATTAAACCTTAAATAATTCGGAATTAAGACGTGTACAATTATTTTATTTCCGATGTAACAAAACATTATACCGAAAATCAATGTCGTAATTATACTGGGATGTAAGTGCAACAAAGAGATTTATGACTATCTTAAAGCAAGTAACTTTCTTATTTCCCATAAATCTTAATTTCTCCTATGGTGTAACCATAGGAAATATTCTAACAAGCAATCTTTCTAAAAGTAGGAAAGGGGGCACAAAATCTTGAAAATATCTCAGAGAAAGGAATATCCAAGCCTCCAATTTGAAGGCATGATTAAAGGCTAATGGCCCACCTAAGCCCAATGATTGTTCATAAAATCCCATGACAGCGAGAGATTGGCCTTTTTTCGCCAAACATAGTTTCCGTATCTCTGTACAGATTCAGATACAATTGGCAGAGAGCATCTCTACAATTTGACCACTTTGAGTTGGGCTGAATTTTAAGATAATTAATGGGGCCAGCCTTCATTTGGGCTAACAACCTCATTTTTCACGAATTGGGTTGCTTCGGATTGGCCCATCACTGGGTCTTTTTCATTGCTCAATTGGGTTTCGTTGTCACTCGCTAGAGCCCAAAGCAGGCCTCGCTTCTCTTCGGTTTCAAAAGAAAAAACAAGCCCAAGAATGGTTGGCGAAGGGCCCAATTTTTTATATTCCATGTATATGTGAATATATGATGGACTTTGCTGGCAAGGTGACGGCTCCTCTAGCTGGTCAAAGCCTAAACGGACTACTGCTCAAGGTATTTATGTATTTATATATATATATATATATATATATATAATTATAGAAATATAAAGTCGAGCCGTCATATGATTAAACGAAATATATAATTCAATAGAGTCGAGCCGTCATATAATTCAATAGAGATGAGCTGTCCTTTTAGACTAGGACAATGAAATATATAATTATTTAATGCTAATTATATTGATTATGATTAAACGAAGCTTTCAAGGTTGAAAACTTGAAATGTCTCTGCAAATTAACCCGACATATGACTTATCATTTAAATAAACTATTGGGAAAAATGAGGTTGATCCATTTCAATATATTATCTTTGTTAAGTCTATTGAATAACAATATTTTGCTGTACTACTTCGATGATTACATAAGATTAAAGATTAATTCATCCGAAGCGAGTCAATCCAAAGAACATTAAAATTAGATTAACAAAAGTCTACGTCAAGTTTACAAATTGAAAATGTTTGAAGATGATATCTTCTTCTTTGCTGATTACGTCTATAAGAATAGTTCTTCACTCAATATAACTACAAACAGAAAACAGCAAAAACCAACCCTTTGCTTCAAACTTATATCAAACAAGTGCAGAACATTTTAATTAAAAGAACAACAGACCAATTGAAGAACAACACTGTGATTAGTTTAAGAAACATGGTAACTAAACTATTCCTTTTTTTTTCAGAAATCTCCAAAGCCGCCTTAATAAAAAATTTACCCTTTGTTTTCTAAAGTCGGCATTTCTGCAGCCCCACTCCATGTCGAAATCATATCACCAATAATTATTTTTCTAACAATTCTACCGTTCTTAAATCATAATAAAGAATTATATAGAGATCCATCACTTTTAAGTGTAGGTTTCATGGTGAACCCTCTTATAATTTTTTATTGTGATTGGAGAATTATAGGATTGTAGAAAAAATAATTAGAGGTGACATGGATCCCTTCATATTTGTATTTGGTTGTTTGTTGACAAATTCAATAAAGATGAGCTGTCCTTTTGATTAATTATTATCTTCACCATTATTTGGAGGATGATTTTTAAAGCCCTAGGTACAGCATTGCTAAACGAGATGGTTTGAACTTAAGTCTGAATCTTGAACGTGTTAAGCATTTACCTAACGGTGTCGGTATTCAAACCCAAGATCTTTGTTCAAAACTTACCACTCTATTTTAAATTATGTAATTTATTTTAATTATGGTAAACATTTTTATAAATACAATGATACTGTTGATTTGGGTTTTCAATTACTTCAATATTTAAAGATGTCTACTTGCTTGCTTGCAATTGGAAGTTTGAACATGGGTACTTTCTCAAAAGGGCGCTTTCTTGTATGCATTTGAAACCCAACCCCAAGGTCTTACTTTCCTAAAAGGGCATATATTCATGTCCAACTCATTGACTAAGAAAGTAAGAAAAACAAGAGTTTGATTAAAGGTTCATTAACTTCAATGAAGCCGGTCATGTCAAGATTTGTATAACTTTGTTTGTCCAAATTGTTGATGAAGAAAAAGATGTCCTAAAATTGGCCTTGGGGATCGAATTAGCCGTTCATTTTATTTGAGGAAAAAATTAGGTGAAGAAAATCAAAATTAGATGAGAGTCTACGTGGTTAATGAGCTGTCAAGTAAGCTCTAAAAAACCCCAAATCAACTCACCCCTCCATCGCTAAAAGACAGAAAGGTAGTAGTCCATTGACCAACCATCATTTCCAAGTCTTATCTTTTCTTACAGGGTGTTTCAAAACTTATACATTTGTATATATCAATCAGAGTGAGTCTCTGTAACGTGTGTTGCAAATGAGATAATATGTTATTAATAATAAAAAAAATAACATAAAATTAAAAAATAACAAAATCAATAATAATTAAATTAAAATCAATAAATTTTAAATTAAATTACATGAAATTGAATGATAATTAAATTATTTTCTTTCAGATAATATAATAGTAAGTTAATTATGATGAAAATAAAATTGGTTTATTATTAATATCATTTAATAAATATATAATAATTTTAGTAAAAGATAGCAAATAAAGAATTTTAATTTAACTCAACAATATTAATGATATTTTAAAAATATTTAAAAAAATTATATCTTAGACTATTTAAAAATTTATACATTCGTACTTTTATATATTATAAATAATATAAAAAAAAATAAAAAAGGAAATGCAGTTTAATTTTGACACAAACGCAAAAAGTTGTCAATACTACATACCATGTGTTTAAGTCACTTTGCAAGAAATTTGAAAAATAGGAAAACTCACAAAAGTCTTTCAAGCAGCACCAGTGGTCTAGTGGTAGAATAGTACCCTGCCACGGTACAGACCCGGGTTCGATTCCCGGCTGGTGCATTTGGCCTTTTATTTTTTCATTTTAATTTTGGAAAATAATTTTCTTACCTTTTTGGGTGGAAGAGACAAACAGAGTGTCCCCCGCATTTGACGGGAGGGATGGAAGGAGCGGATTTGTAGGGACAAAAGAGAGCCACAAGGAGACACCCACGTGGAAGCACACCGAGTTGACCGGTCAACATCGTTTTTATTCGAGTGTCCCATTGCAAAGGTAAAGGTGAATCAGGAAACTGTGATATGTTCTTTTGTCTTTCTTCGCCTCTCTAAGCTTTTCTATTGTTTTCATTTCTCTAAAGGAAAATTAAAACATTTTACAACCCTTTTCCCTTCAGCATATACATCCCTCTTGGACTTTGTTTTGGGAAGCAAATCACTACTTGTCGATCAAATTCTTACATGAATATTATGCCCAGCTCCATTTAATCAACTCAATATATTTACCGGTCCAAGCACTTTGTTGTGTATCCATTTCTTTGGCTTTGGCTCGACCTTTTTATCCCATAATTAACCAAGGAAACAAAGTATCTTTATTAAGTGAATCACTAGCTCGGATGCCAATTAATCCAAGTTAATTGATTAATCAGTACTTTATTACGGGAAAAAAAAAGCAGATATAGTATTATTTAAGAGAAAGTATGTACCTTGACTTCCACCTCTTAGCCTGGTGACCAAAAGAGGCTGAAGAAGTCACCCAAGAGGCCTGGTGGCCAAAAGAGGCTGAGGGAAGTCACCCGGCAGGGGTTCGACCCCTGCCATCCCCCTCCCCCCTTGTATCAAAAAGAAAAAAAAAAAAAAGAGAAAGTGTGTACCTTTGTAGCTAGAAGTAGATTAGACAGGTTTGGTCAAGGTTTTATACATTTTTTTATTTGTGTCGGTTCATGTGGTGATCACTTGAGTAATCGATTCGTTGTTTATTGGATAAATTAATCTGCAGTGATATCATGTTTAAAGCATTTCATTTGTAAGTACATAAATATATATGTTAGCTAGGTAACGCCTAAGTTGTTAAGACTGATAAAATATTAATTAAGATAACCAAAATCATGTACTGGATTCTTTTGCTAAACATTTTTAATTAGTATGGTCAAGTGTGTGAGCCAACTGATGGTCCAGCGCATGAATCAGTTGAAAGATAAGATTAATGATTTTGTTAAATCTTGGAAAAGATAAATTGAATCTAATCAATAATTGAAACACATGATCACCGTGTAAATCAAAGTTTAGGTGTAACTTCTTAATTTTGGAATTAGAATAGAGACGTCAAATTTGAATATAATTTACACATAGAATTATGCACTAGACCCAATAACTTCATAAATTTACGGTTCATGAGGATTGACTTGGTAATTGTTATCAATTGTTACTTGAAAATGTTTTTCATCCATAATAGCTAGGCTGCTTAAACTAAGACCTAATTTCTTTTTATTTTTTTGAAGCAACTAAGGCCAAAGTTCAAGATTAATGAACTTTTCCTCCCAATTTTCCATCATTAGTCTTCAAATGTAAAGAAGCTTAGTCTTAGGTGTGTTGGAGACTTGCAGTTGCATAGGTGATTTTAATTTTTAATGAAGTCAAAGGAAATTGCGGGTGAACTCAAGCAATGTGAGACGCATTAATTGATTAATTGCCCGGTACCAAGGAAATTGCCCGATGCCAAGGGACTCAAGCAAGGAATATGCCCAGCTGACCAACATTTTAAACTCTAACTCCCAGTGCCAATCTGATTAATAGAAAATCATAGAAACCTATAAAAAATTCTATATATATAACAATTAATTACCACCATTCGCATCTCAAGCATTTGTACATATATATATATATATATATGTCAAATTTAAATATTGAATTATCGTATAGTTCCATCGTTTTACGAAACCTAGCTATATATATATATATATATATATTATAATCCAATGTCTGCCAAGTTGATCCGGCATTATTAAATTATTCCACAATTTTTTATGATAAATATTTATTCTCTTTTTAATTGACCAGAGTTCTGCTGTTGGGTCTTTGGATATTATGCTTTGTAGTACAGTTTATTTTAAGTGAGTTTAACATTTTGTATATATGTTGGTAATTAATTAATTAATACATGTTGCAAAACCCATCATGCATATATTTCAGCATTTGTTAATAAAAAACTGTGAAGAAACAGTTAGTAATAACTTCTTTTTAATTTGTGTAGTTATAAATTTATAATAAACAAATATATATATATATATATATAAATAAATAATGATCATAGAACCTTTTTTCTTTCTTCTTATAACTTTTCAGCTGGTTTTCTTAATAGCTCTTTATTTGTTTATTGAATTCTATATTTTTGGCTCGTGGCTTGCATGTGTCGCCCTTTACCCATTAGGAAATTGAATGATTAGCGTGAAAGATTAATAGAAAACTCCAAAGTAACCCTACTGCAATTCTGTTTGTAGTCTTCGGGCTTTGAAGTAGGTATGCAGATATTGGCAGATCCTGTACTTCAATCTCTTTCCCGGCTGGGTAATTAATTGGTGTTTAATTAATTATGAGTCATTTAGAAGGAAAATTCTCTCCCTTATTTATTATTCTAATCTACAAAATTTAATGGAAATTTATGGCATCTTAATTAAGATAAATCCTTGTTAAGATCATTTTACTAGTAGGATCATTCAATTAAAAACATGAACTAAAGCAATTTATCTCTTCAACGAATATGAACTAATCATGATTCATGAATCCAAAACGACAGAAGGGAAGAAAGTTGCATGGCAAGGATATTAGTTAAACTAGAAGCCACATTCTAGGGCTTTGTTTTGTTTACTTATACAATTCATTTGTTGAAAGACTTTTTCTACATATATATGCCCAGGAAAAGAGTATATTGTTTCAACTAACCATGTCTACGCAAAATTTGTGCCCCTTTTTCGCTTCTCAAAGAGCCAAAATAAACAACATTTCGGTTGGTTCTTTGAAATTAATTTAGGTTAATTAAACTCTGATTCATTGTGTCGAAAGCGATGACATGTACTCCACGACAAAAGGGACGGCGCCATCAAATTTCAATATCAAACATGGACTTGAAAGAAAGAAAGAAAGAAAGAAAGAAAGAAAGAAAAACTAGTTTAAAACATGTTTTTGGATTTTTCTTGACGATGTTAGAAGCTACCCCATCCCCACACTATATTAAATTTGATCATTCAATTAAAATAATAATTAACCCTCTTTATTGGGTGGTCTACATTTCATTAATGCAAACACTTAATTAGTGGATTCTCTTTCAAATTATTGTAAGCTAGTAAGATGGCTTTTCTCTCCATCGATTTCACAATCAAAAAAGAAAAGCTGAATAAGTGTGTGTACATGTGTGCAAAAACAAGTGGCAGGTTGCCAACATTTGGAAAGGCAAATGGAACAAAAAGTAAGAATATATTTTGTTTTAATTGGTTCTTTGTTTACCATTAATCAATTAATTAAATTTAATTTTTTGAACAAAAGAAAAGTAATAATTATTGAACAAAAATGGGGTCCATTAGTTTTGTGACTTTAGCGTTGGAATGTTGTATCCAAGTTGTTAAATTTAATTCGCGTAATTTTTTATTAGGGCTTATTAACTATGGCACGTGAATTCATGTGAAGAGGGTCCTCCATGTTCTTAACTTGTTATAACCTCCATGATCCTTTTGAGTGTATTACGGATACACCATTATCTTAAACAACTTGATTAAAAGTTGTAATTAGGTGGAATATAATAGTTTTCTCAATGAAACTTTTTTTTTTTAATGCTTGAAAACTTTCTTTTCTTTTACATTGCCCTCATCATTAATTAATTAATTAGGATTTATGTATTTGATTGGACTCTTATTTGAGTGTAGAATGCGAATTATAATATATATAATTAATATATGTTTGACTCCGAGATAAATGGACTCATTGTTTTTTTCTTATTTGTTATATATATATATATATATATATGTATTTAATACAGTTGAGGATATAACATGTTGATTTAAAAATGTTACTATTATTATTATTATTATTATTATTATTATATACCGACAATTGAAAATTATTGTGTAAAATTAAAAAACACAAATGAAGAAAAAGGAAGAAAGGGGAATCGGGGTCGACGTATGTATGTTGGACTGTCAGTGATGAAAACCACATGCAATTAATTTAACTCATGTGTTGATCAGTAGAAAGTGTACGACGATTCCACAGGAAAAATTTAATCTTTCGATCTTTCACTTGAAAAAGAGTTAATTAGTACTCAGACCACTTAATTAATTATTTGATATGATTGAAAAGAGTTCGATGATTAGATTACTCCTTTTTTTTATGAAAAAAAAACTTTATCTATTGCTAAATTTGTTCTGCGCCCTGTATAATATAGTACATTAATATAACTAATTATTTATAACTTATAGCTTATATTATATATATAGCAATTCATCAACTTGGACGACGGAATTCAAAACAATAAAATATTATTTTTTGAAAAATAATATTATAAAAAAATAAAATATTATTATTATGTAGCCAGCGGCTTCTTTTCTTATATAATATATATATATATATATATTTAATTGATAAATTAATTTAATAATTATATATCCTCATGACTTACTGTAGTTAATTACTTAAGTTTGTTTTAATTTGTTCAATCATGATAAGCGGTGTAGATGTCAAAATCAAGTAGTAATAATCAAAGTAAATTAGATAAGACTAGCTAGTGCTTTTAATTAATGAAGCAAATAATTAATTTGTTTAATTTCATAACTCATATATATATATATATATATAAATAGGAGAATTAGGTAAGTTAGGAAAATTGCACAGTGGAACACTACGTGATAATGCAAAGTCATGTTCCAAATCAAATCAACCTTTTCATTTCCTGTAAGGGCAATCTGTGGTAAGCACAAGAAGGAAAAGATGAAACCCTTTTTTCTTCTCTCTCAACTTTCATCTCTCCAATAATATGATGAAAGGAAAATTGAAAACTGGTGGATGGGGTGAAGTGATGAAAATTATTATTCAAATGGTTTTTTAATTTCTCCTCCTTTTTTTCTGGCTATATGTTTTCCTAGTAACTAGTAAGTATATATATATATATATACACACATATATATTCATGTTATGAAATATATGTTAATTTATATTATATTTTCTTCACATAAAACAGATATAACCATATACCGTACGTAATTAATGTCTTCGTCTCTCCTTACTTCCTTCCTACTATATTCAGAGCCAGCTACATCCTTCTCTAATTAATTGCCTTTGACTTATAAGCAATTCATCGTCTAACTCTAATTAAATATAGGAATATGAATCATTTATTGCTGAAATTAACAATTTCACGTCCCATATATACCCTAGTGAAATTAACCTAGCTATAATTTTGTTGGACACAGTTGACTGATCAGCTACTAATTACTAGTATAAAGTAAACTCTTATTTGAAAATAGAAATTAGTAATTAATTGGAATGGTATTTGGCAAAGGTGGGGAAAAGTGGGAATCAATATCATATGGATTTTCATAATATTATCTTTGTATAGTCCAAGATTCCCAACATAAAAAATAAGCTGATCTATCGGCTATAGCTATTATTAATTGGAATATAATACCTTGACATAAGGCGTGGCTAGAAGCTGGGGGAAGGAATAATTCTTATTTAATTAAATGAATATATTTTGTCATACATATGAAAATTATTGTTGAATATAGTTTAACACTAGATACAAAGACTTCCTAAAAAAAAAAAAACACTAGATACAATGACTTTGTTTGTTAATGATCGCGTTTGGACAATAAATTTTAATTAGCAGCGCTTTAATTAAATTTTGTGATTAATTCGTTGGGGATATTTTATATATATATATATATATATCTTACATCTTATATATATTTAAAGTAGTTACAAAATCTTGCTTCAGAGAGTTTCAAATGACAATTTTTATGCTTTTTAAATATTTTGTTGAATTAAATTATTTTAGAGTTTTTTATAATTAACATCTTTAGACAAATATCCAAAGGGATAACAAACAAAAAGATTATGGTAATATTTTAAAAACTTTTATTTTTGCTAAAAAGATTTTAAAGGTAATTTTTTTTCCTCTCAATGTCATGCTTTATTTTTATATCATCTAATTTTTGTATAGTAATTATAAAATTTAATGATAATTATTTAGTCACTTCTTTTGTTGATTTATTTAAAATTTTGTAGTTAAATTGTAAGAATCCCGACGCGGAATAAGGGTCTAAACCTAGTCCATATTTTTAAAGTATTTACAAAATTTTGCTCTAGAAAGCATATTTTTTTACAATTAATATTTTTAGATATATACCCAAAGGGATAACGTATAAAAAGATTCTGATAATATCTTTAAAAAAAAAATTTCCCAAAAAGATTTTAATGGTAATTTGTTTTTTTTTCTTCTCAACTAGCATTAAACCCCGTGCTAAGCACGGGAGATTTAAATTAAGAATAATAGATTATTTATATGTATAATATGTTATTTTAAAAATAGTATTTATAATAAATATGTAGTTAAAAGTTTAATTTAAAAATAATTAGTAAATATATATTATACTTTATCCCTCCTATATTTTCTTTCTTTCTTAGTACATCTAATTGCCCTATTTTTTCTCCTCCATAACTATCTATTGCTTCTCTTTCTAAAACACATGTTAATGACTTCAAGTACATATGATAATTTTGTATTTTATAAAAATCAAAAATAAAATGAAAAAATTTATTTATAACTATATTTTATTTAATATCTTAAAATTCCAATGACAAAACATTCTTAAATATTAAATGACAAATGGTAATTTAAAATAGAATGAATTGTATGAAATAGAATAAAGATGAAGAATGAATAGTACCCAAATGAAAACGTAAAAGGAATTAACTAATAAAGAATTCTGATTTTAAAAAAAGAAAAAATAAAATTGTAACAAAGGATATAATTAAAAGGAAATATCATTGATTTTAACTATTTATTTCTTTATTTACAAACCTTACCTTAAAAAATAATGTGAGAAGAGTGCAAGCTAATTAAAAATCCCAAAAGTAAACAATTATCGTACAAACTTATTAAAAACTTAAATCGCATAATTTGGGTCTTCTGCTATCTAGCGTCTCATCCTAATAGATTTTGCAGTAATATTCTTGCAAGACGAATGAGTTCCCTTTGATCTGCACTCCATTTCGTACCATCTTAATTCCACAACTAAAAATGTTTTTTATATATCAAAATTGACAATTAGATCCCTTAAAAAAAGAAAGAAAGAAAGGATGTAATTGTTTTACCTGGCTCAGACGGTACTTTCTCTGAAATATTGATTTTTTGAAATGAGAACATATATGGGTAAATAGTTAACTATTTCTTTTAAGAACCAAATTAGTCTTACCTCATTTAAATTTATAGAGAATTATAATTTTAGAGACTGAGAAAATCTAATTTGATAAAATCTCAACTTTTAAAATTTTAAAATAATATATATCTCAAAATTGTAAATTTTTCTTAATTTGATTTAGTGTATTAGAGATATAAAAGAGTTCAACTGGAAATCTAACGTGCTATTTAAAATTTGAAACAGGATTCGTTTATTCTATATGAGTTATTACTCAAACTAAAAATTGATAGAGTTAGATATATTAAAAAATAGGGTAAATTACACATATGATGACTTAACTTTTATGCAGTTTCTGTTTTGATTACCTATCTATAAAAAGTCTCAATTTACTCACTGCATTTTAAAAGCCTTCCTGTTTCACAATACCACATCATGCTTTTCTATTTATTATTAAACAACAAAACAATCAAATAGTTCAAGAAGGTAATTCCGATGTAAAACAACACAATCAATTTCTACCAAAAATATACTACTAAACCAACAATTCAACCCTTCTTTATATATATAGGATTTTAATTTTAAATTTTGGTTTTTTAAAAAAAGTTCAAAATATTAACTATTTGTTTAAATCTGGATATGTTTAATTACACTTAAAAGATTTTTCAATTTAAATTTTTATTTAAAAAATCGTAACAAAGTTTTGATTTAATTAATATGAGTGTAGTCTACTTAAAAGATTTACCTTGAAAAGATTTCAATTTTAAAATTTTTATTTTATAATAAACATAATAACTGCATGATTTAATTGATACGAATGTAATCTACTTATATAATATATATATATATATATATATATGATTTATAACGTGAAGAAGTACCATGAAATTACTACTTTTGTTTAATTTATATCCAAACACTACTTTATTACTTTATTGTTTTGTCTTTGTATGTTTTTTTCTTAAATTTTAATCATAAGAAATTTTTTAAAAATATTTGGAAAGATTATGGACTTTTAAAATTTTCAAAAGAATGGATAGTTTAAATTAAAAAGCGTAAAAATAAATATTTTAATTCTTTTAAAAAATAAAAATTAGGAATCTGGATTGTACTTTTAAAATTAAAGTTAAAATCATATTTTTAATATATTAATTCCAATTTAGTTAGATATTTTAAATTAAATCTTCTTTAAATAGAATGGATAATATATAAAAATTAGGAATCTTGATTGTATTTTTAAAATTAAAGTTAAAATCATACTTTTAAATAGAGTGGATAATATTAATTTTATTTTCAAGTCTATCTCAAATATTATAAAATTAAAATAAAATATTTTATATTTTCTAAAATATTCTCAATGAAAGACACATGGTAATAAAATAAACATACCATTTGTCGATCATTGAGCTTATAGTCCTTTCCTTTTATATATATATATATATATATATATATATATAAGATGTCATATTTTATTCTTTATCATCCCACCTTTTAATAGGGATTTATAAAATTTGAAAGTAAGTATTTTGTCACTACTTTCGTTGATTTGTTTGGAATTTTGTAGTTAAATTGTAATGATCCTAATCGATACGAAACGAGAACTTAAACCTAGTATATATATATATATATAATTAATGATTAAATTAGATCAAGAAAAATGCTGCATCATATCTTGATAGCATTAAGTATGAAATTTTATTTTTTTGTCAAAAAAAAGTTTAGGAGTATGGTAGGTTATCCTACCTTCAAGATTATGACAAGCCGTCAACATTTTTGAGGGTTTACAGGCTTCAATTTTGTAGAATTTTTTGGACTTATAGATTGTCTACTAAAAAGGGTTTGTGAGAGTTCGAACCTAAGTGCCTTATAACAATAATTCAAACTCTTATCACTTTGATCAACTCCATTGGCATGAAATTTATCTTTGCACTTCGAAGAATGGCAAAAGCCTCTTTTTTTTTTTTTCATATAGAATGTGCTAGTTAAGAAACGGAGTACTTATAAGAATTACCTCAAAATAATTATAGCTTTATATAGAATATGTTTTCCTTTTAATGAAAAAAATGGAATCCAATTAAGCAAGCCTGCAGGAAACATATATAAAACCTTTCAAGTTAACACATGTTTATACTTAGGAAACAGTTTGCAAAGAGATCAAGGCTTAAGAAAAACACAGTGGTCACTCAAAATTTACTCAAATTACGATTATTTATAATATTCTACCAACAAATTTGTGATATCCAAAAGCCATGAATTCAATTTACTTTTGAGAGGTTATCAACAGCATATCACACGTGTGAATATTCAAGGGGGGATCTAATTAAAGAAATGGTATTCCTAAAAAGGGCAGATACAAGCAAGAGCCATACTGCAATGGAAGACCAGGTTGCTTTGCTTAGGTCAGACATGTGGGGCTATTAAATGCTAGCTTGCCCAAGCAGAAGATCAAATGCTGGAGGTTTCTTCTATTGAAGCAAGGAAATGGTCGCTTATAATGGGAGGAAAGAAAAGAAAAGAAGAAAAAAGGGAGAATGTCTCTGGTAAAACCTTTTTTTTTTTTTTCTGTTTAAAAGGTTTTAAATAAGTACTTAAATCCATAATCTATGAAGGATCAAATGATTTGACATAAACTTTGAACTGTTATGGAAGAAGTGTGTGCTCTTCTTTCCTTTATATTTTTTGGGTTATTCTATTTTGTACCTGTGTGCTGCGTCTCTAATTGCAGAATGCTTTTTAAGTAAAGTTGCACTTAAACTATAGTAAATGCTTCTATTGAGCATTAAAAAGAATAATTAAAAAAACAAAACATAAATGCCCAAAAAAGAAGGAAAAAAAAAAACCTAGACCACCATCTCGCAGAAAACAATGTCCTATATATATATATATATAAATATATAAATAATTTATTTATTTATTCTTCAGATGAATATATATTTATCTTTATGTTATTTCCACAATCTTTATTAATATCCTTTGTACATAAAATAATCTTCTGAGGTTTGCTTTACTTAATTAATTTTACTATACAAATGTATGGAAGTTGAAAGACATACAGACAAAAACAGGCATACACATATGGAAGTGCTCCTTATCTGCCAACCTACAAATTAATCATCAAGCATAAAAACATGACATGAAATTTAGGACAGTCCCTTCAGTACTTATATGTTCATCATCTTATCATCTGAATGCAAAAGTGAGCTTAACCAAGGCATTTTTATAAAGCTACAGAACAATATCAAAATAGAATGCTAATTGATTACCAAAAACATGGGGCTGCCCTGTTTCCCTGCAGCAATAAATATATAATTTCTTGTATCTGTCCAATCCATCTTATGTGCACAATCAAAGAAACTACTATATAATCAATATATACTTAGCATAAAAAAAAAGCAAAAAAATAAATAAAATATGTAAAAGAAAAAAGAAACCAGCTAGCTATCAGATGAAAAATTCAATAATACTTAATTCTAATTGGAAGCTGGGAAACAATTTAAAGAAGAGTTCTCTAAATTATCTTTTATTGCAAACAGAAAAAAGGCAAAGGGAGAGAGGTAGAGTTTAATATACAATGAGATCACCACCCCAAGGTTTTTCTCTTGTTCACAGTCCCCTCTTTCTTTCTTTTTTTTAACTTCCAATCTCTATCTTTAAATACAAACACAAACATTTTTGTAAGATCTAAGAAGAAAATTAAGTCTCACTCTCTTATATATGAATGAAGCTGCTTGATGATCATGAATATAGGATTTATTAGTAGGGCGGTCGCCCATGCGCCCAAGCATAAGCTTCATGCCCTAGTTGCCCTCCATTTGAGAGTAGATTAGGGGGCAAATTGTATATTGGTAGTGAAGATGGATCAGGCAGACCTGTCTGTGGGCCGCTACTTCCAATTGCCGGCGGAGAATTGCCTGTTCCTCCTCCTTGGATCTGTCCTCCATGCCCTGCGCTGCCACCTTCTTCTTCATCTTCTATCGGCAATCTTTCATACGTTGCGTTTGCAAATGTTGCTGCAATAACCATCACAGGCCCTGCTGCGATCAGCGAACCTACGACACTTCCTCCAACTACTTGTCCTTGGCCACCTGCTAGGTACACCGTGAGGCCCGTAGAGCCTGGCGGTGCTGGTCCAGGCAGGAAAGCCCCAGTCAAAGACAAGATTTCAAACCTTCCATGGAGAGCAACCACGGCTCCTGGTGCTGCTGGTTGTCTTAGTGTGACGTTGGCCACGGAGCCACTTCCGCTGAGCACACAAACCCCACGTTGTCGTCTCCGAGCGAATTGGGCTATGCTTTCAGCTACATCAGTGCCACTGGCGACTTCCATGACATGGCTACGGAGCGCGTTCGGGCTGTCCCTGGTGACGAAAATGGGTGGTTTAGGCTTGTTTTTGGAGCCTGGAGGGCGCCCTCTGGGTCTTCGGGTGCCGACCTCGACTGCCCCTTCTTTAGGCTCGTCGCCGGTGTCTCTATCATCATCTTCATCCCCTCTGCCGTTGCTTCTGTTTTTGCTGGCGTCGTTCATGGAAATTTCAAGGTCACGTTTATTCAAGGCTGGTGAATTGCCTCCCGGGTCCAAGCCCGGCAGACTCACCTGATTAGCCCACCAGGGATTCGCCAGGTTTGCAAATTAAAGTTCAAAAACACAATAGTATATCTAAAGAGAAGATGAACAAAAAGCGCGGATAATCAACTTAAATTTAAGGGAGATCAGAGAGAGTTAAATCAGAGAAGAAGTCAACGAGAAAAAGAAAGGGTTTGCTAGCAAAACAGGGTTTAATTTTTTTCCACTAGTGTTACTTAATTGCCATAACTCTTTTCAGAAATATTGATGAGAGAAAGAGAGAGCTTGGAGGAGAGAAGAAGGTGATAAGACAAGGGATAGGAGACTAAGCAGGGTTGTAGGAAGAGAGAATTAGATGCAAATCCCAAACGGAGAATCAAGTAAAGAGAGACTAAGAAGAAAATATAAAAGAGAACCAATTAATTATCTATCTGTCTGGCGAAGATGATGAATCAACAATACCTAGATCAACGACCCAGAAATATTTTGATGAGACAAAGAACCCTTGATAGCGTCAAACACAGAGAAAGAAAGAAAGAAGGAAGGAAGGAAGAGAGAGAGAGAGAGAGGAAAGGAAAGAGAAAGAAGAATAAACTAAAGCAGTGAGAGATAAATTTTGCAGTATTTAAAAAGAACAAAAACTATACAAAACTTAAAAACAAGAGTGGATCAAATGTTCTTTTCTTTCTTCTTTCTAATTTCCGGGTTCAAACTGTTGTGTTTTGATTTGGGGAGCTAAGCTACCTCGGTGCGTCTCTATCTTACTATATACTCTCTATATTATATTATTTTATTCTCGTTTTCCTCATTATTTTCCCTTTTACTCTGTGGAATAATACCCTTAGTAATAAGCTTCAATATGTACTGTACATACTATAAATATTCTTATTATTTGCTAAATTATTAATAAACATAAATGAAAATGAGCTCTCCCTTTAGAGAACTTGGAAATTAGGGTTTTCGTGGGGTCTTGTGCGCGTGGGCAGGTGGGGGGCACGTCGTTTTCTCGTGCCCCAACATATGATCTGAGGTACTAGTAGTATATATAGAAGAGAAAAAAGAAAAAAAAAATATTGAGAGAGAGAGAGAGAGAGAGAGAGGTTCCTAGTAAAACTCCTAGTGGTTACTCACAACCTTTCAATGGTTTTGCCTTTTTTGTAGTTTGCGCATAATCTTGAGCCTATGATTTCTACAGTTTCATTTGGTTGGGGGTTAACGACTTAACGTTAGGCCTCAAGTCTTTTTCCTCGAAAACAATAAAAGACTTGATTATACCCATTAAGTAGAATAAAGAATTTTAGTCCTACTAGCTCTCTTTGTTTTTGATTGAGCAAGTTTGCAAGTAGTGTGTTTTAGTGGTCTTATTATCCAAGGCTTATCATTGGCTATGGGCTGCAATATTTTCCTTTTCTAGGTGCGATCATATATATATACACCAGGCAAATTTGGAGACGTTTATATATATATGAGATGGTGGTCTGATATGGGCGGCATGCTTCCTGCTGCCACCGTTAGCTACTGCCTTTGACATTTTCTTCCTTTTCATTTGGTTGTTCTCTATAAGTCATACTATACGTCTCCTAACGTAGATGTAGGAGTACTAATTAAGTAGCCACCATCGCATTATTAATTGTAAGAGGGAATATCTAATTGCAGAGGTTAATTTGAAGTAAATAAAGAATATTTAATTAATGGCTTAATATATTTTGGCCCCAAACTATATCAAAAAAGATATATTGGTCTTTCTCTCCATTTGAGATCCGATACGACTCGAACATAATTAATCGTAGACCGTTAAACGGATACGGACATATGTGGTTATACCAAAAAAGGATAAATTGATCCTTAAACATTTATTCGAAACAAATTGATTCATGAACTTTTATTTTAGGACAGATAAGCCCTTGGATGAATAAAAACTTAATGCAAATCATTAAAAATTAAGAATTGTTGCTTTTATTTTTAAATTAAAAACTTAACGTGAAAAAATTATGGCAATATTAAATAAGGGATCAAACGGTTTCTGTCAAAATTTTAATCGTTCAGGGATCAATATATCTCAAAATAAAAATTGAAGGATTAGTCTGTCTCAAATGAAAGTTCAAAGATCAATCTGTCATTTTTGTTGTATATATAGTTCAAGAACCAAATTGAATATTAAATCGTTAATTAATCAAATTTAGTGTTAAGATGAATAAGACCAAGATCTTCATTTCCAAGGTGCCTTAAAAATTACGTAAAGGAAGGGACTCCCATCAGAATGGGTTAACTTGGTTGAAATTCTTAATTTTAAGCTATAGTGCAATTCAATCTTGTATATGGTATCCTTCATATTATCACACGAAATGGTCAAAGTTAATTAATTACGTGATTTTGCACCAGGCAACAACTAAATGCAACTTGATCATCAAAGTCCCCGGTTTGTTTTTGGCAACAGTATACATCCAGCTACTTCAATCCTCTAACCAGTCCCTTGTATAAAAAGTCATCCCACTTGTCCAATATAAATATTTATAGAATTCGATTGATCACTCTTTGACTTATTTTATTGTCGTTATCCATTACATTAGGGGAAAAAAAAAAGAAAAAGAAAAAGAAAAACACTCTATATGAGCAGTCCCTTAGCCTCAATGGTTAGGATGCATGTGGGCTGCTCACCCTCTTCTATACGAGTTTGAACCCTTGATAATATTAAATATTAGAGATATAATAAATATCAATTAAGCTAGAGTAAAAAAAAAAAAAGACATATTCTATATGAAAAGACTATATATGAAATTATGAATCCAACATATATAAGCCGTTCCTCTCATTCTATATATATATATATATATGAATCCACTAAGGTATTACCCCTCCTTGAACGATGAACAAACAGACAATTAATTATTTGATATTCGATGTAATAAGACCTTGATTAATCATTATTGCAAGTTTACAACCAATAACAGAGGTTGTATTTTAACGATTTAACGATTTAATATTTCAACCAACAAAAGGGGAAAAAAACTAAAGTAAATAAAGTAGCTAGAACTAGCAAGAACTTGTGCTTAAACGGGTCGAGTGGGGTTGTAAGCCATTAGAGAAGCTAGATTCCTTCTTGTTGACACGACAAAATGGAGTCATTAACCCTATTCATTAATTACTGCCCACAAATCATTCTTGATTTGGATTTAATTATGTTCCCCACAATATACATGAAAGATTTATTAATCGAAATCAAATCAAATTTTTTGCTTAAATTAATGCTACCAGTTAGCCTCCATTGCCTTAATTAATTATATGGACTGATTGATGAAAACAAACTTTCGGAAGCTGTACTTATATATATCTATATCTTGGAAATTAAGAACAATGACAATTACAGTAACTATATATATAAGTCAACACTTAATTAATTATAGAAATTGTTTTTCCAGAAATAAATAATATAATTCTTAGCAAAATTGAGTTGCCGTGTCTTTAAAAAACATTACAAGATCGTTTCTTAAAAAGAAATAGATGCGAATAGAAGCTTAAAATACTTTATGAAGATTTTTAGACCAATTAATTAATATAATTAGCTATGCAGTCAAAAGCTAGAATGATATATGAGATCGTAAAAGAGATTTTTTTTTTCATAGCAAATTTGGGTTTTTAATCTTCGATCATGAAAGAAATCCAATAAAGTGCAACAAATATGGGAGAGTCAACATCAAAAAACATTGTGGAGCATCCAAGGTGCCTTTCTTACAAGAACTTAGGGTGAGTTTGATTGGACTAACTGCAAACATCCACTTTTGCCATTAATAATAGTAAAATCTATATATGAGACATGAGCCTTTTCCAACATTGAAGCCTTTGTTTGATCAAGATTAATGCTGTTGAAGAAATATTACTACTATGAATCATTTAATTGGTCGTTTGCTCATCAAGCTATAATAAAAAAAAAATAATTTCATTTTCCACCCCTTGAATGAGAAAAAATAATATACTTCTTAAAAGATGTTTTAATTATTTGCTAAGATCTTAATAGATAAGCACAAAGGTTAAAATTTTCACATTTTAACTTTTGAAAGTACCAGACAAAATATAACAAGTAGAATTAAAGTGTTTTCATAAAACAACAAAAAAAATTAAACACGATAAAGTGATTCTTAAAGAAACGATTAGACGTCTTTAGATTTGACTCTTTTTACATTTAGCGGTGAATTTAAATATTTTATTAAATACCATAAAATCAAATTTAGTGGATGAATAGGCAATGTGATGTAAAAATTTATATTGGACTAACCAACGCACATAAATCATAATGCAATACAAATTTGGCCATCCTCACTATTTTAGGCAATAATTCTATATAAAAATTTCTTTTTGGGTCCACACTAATAAGTCACTAACATTATATTAGCCCGTGGCTTCCCAGTACAATTTTTAACATTGAGTTCAGTGTGTAGAGAGAATTGAAGATATGGGTGGAAAAGAAAAGAGAAGAAAAGAAAAGGTAGAAGGAAAGAAAAATATAGAAGGAATCCCCATAAGCAGTTTTAATTCCATGAAATCTCCATAATTTATCTTATTATTATTAAATTTTCGCATACAACTGCGTTTATTATAATTTATTCTGCATGAAATCGTCAGAACAAACGGGCTTTAACGTTACATTGTCAACAAACTTTGTTGAACAAGTTAGTTGAAGAGGAAAATTTTTTCATGCAATTTCAAGAAACGGTTTCTACAAATCGGCTTTGATGTAACATCGTCATTGTTCTTACAGATTACTAATAGCAATTCGCTATATCTAAATTCCCATCCTTTCTTTTCCTCTGTTTCTTTCACATTTTCCGCTTCTTTCTTTGGTCAAACAACTGTTCCCCGATATCAACAGTACAACATTCAAATGTGGGGGCCGCCTTTGATCAGTCGCACCGGCGATTGGGAATTTCTTCTTTTGCTGAGCAACCATGACAGCAAACGGCAAGCAGAAAAGGAAAAATAGGATTTTGTTTTGGTGACGACTTGACATTCAATTCTGTACATGGACCAACTTCAAGAATTCTGAGGTTTCCTCAACCACGAACATAACTAAGCATCCTGCAAACAAAACCATTAGCAACAGCATAAAATTGTTCAAAGAATGCTCAATGATGTCATGCCTTGTTTGTTTTTATTCCTCATTTCTTGTATGAACACATGTATGATGCAAATTCAGAAACTTTTCTAGGCAAGGATGTTTCAAGAAGCTTGTGCCATGGAGAACATCATTCCATACGAAAACTGTCCAGATCCTACAAACTGTCAAAGACTGCCTTCAATCACTCAAAAGAATGAAAATATTCCAACTCCAGAAATTTCATACTGACAAATTAGTAGGGACAAGTAGGTTCAACCATATTCATAAAATCAATGTTAGCACCTCAAATATAATCCTTGACATAAAACATTTTTAATGCTGATAAGGTTAACATCTTGAGAGATAAAACGTAATGTTAAAAGCACCTGTAATGAGGACAATAGTAATAACCTAATTATATCGTTTTACCTAATTAGGTAGTATAGAATTAAGAAGGCAACCACAAAGCCCATCACCAGTGTACACATTCTGCGGTTGGACTTCTTCTCAAACACCTAAAGAGCAGCAATATCACCATATTGAGCCACTTTTTTTCATCAGCGGCAGAAAGTAAATTTAAAGAATGATGAAGCCAAAATAGAAGAGATCTCGTATGAAACCTTCTTGAAACGATCCATGGTGCCTGACATTATACCCCTTGTGGCATCCATGCCATTGCCCTGAATTTAAAACAAAATCCATTAAAAACAAGAAACCAGATTGTTTTATAAGAGTTGATGTTTGAGGATTAATGTCTGCAACCTACGTACCATCTGGTCAAGCAAACGATTATGGCTCTCTACCTCGTCATGTACATCACCTGTTAGCTGCAATATACATATCAAAATTTGGTAAAAGAGTGTAAACCATAACATTTGTGGCCACTTTTCTCCATTTGTTTTGTCTTTTTGCAAAGAAAAACTAATATATTCCCCACAACAGAAATAGTTCTATTGTGTAAGTAAAAATGCACAGGTGACAAGACTATGCACACACTTTACATGGTCCAGAAATGTGTAAACAAACACAAGACTCAATGCTGGAATATGCAAAGGGCATGTAAAACAACAGATGAATACTGACATTGAGGGGCTCATTACATGTGCTTCAAATTCAACACCTCGGTGATGCCTCAAGCACCTCCCGATACTTACTCTTTTCAGAAAGGCAACTCTGTCCTGCAAGCTGTCTATAGCTCTGTCATTGTCATGCTCCTTAATTTCATCAGAGAAGGATGAAGAGGCCCTGAGACCACCTTCTTCAAGCTTATCAAAGCCATCATATAGAGCTGATTTGGAGGTGCGGTGATCCCTACACAACAAGTGTTCAAGCCGGTAGAAATGGCAAACAAATATAATGGATAAGAAGATCATCCCTAACACCCCAACATTTCTAAAACCACCTCATGATGCATGAAAGATCAATTGGGAAGACATTTAAGGAAACTATGAAAAGTCAGCTACAGAAGGCAAATCATCGATGAGTCTTTACGGCAAGTGTCAATATTAATTTAGAAAATGCTAGAAATGAACAAAGGCAATGCAGATGCAAGGAAAGATAAAAAAGATGCACAATTCAAGCACAGAATCATCTTAAGATTATAATTCTTATCTTAGCCAAAAAAGAAAAATAAACCAACCGACACTAATTGATTTTTAATTTAAGGATCAATAAAGGAACATTTTAAGACGATATACATATTAACCTCTCAAGCCCAGCTTCAGATCAATTACAAAGCTCAAATCTGGGAAGCTTTCAAAAAATTAAAAGCTCATTTCTCTCTTTAATTTCCCAAGTTACAACATTTTCAAATAATTAATCAAATCAATACTTAAAATTATCCAAGTAACCAGAAAATTTAAACAGCATTGGCTCTTAAATCTGTAATTCGAACAAAATCTAAGTGGAAAAAAAAAACTAGAAAAATTAACCAAAAAACTGATCTTACCGACATCATGTTGATGCTTAATTGCTTTTGAATAGTATAAATAAATTTCCTTATAAAATAAAAACCAACCTTCTGTAGTTCATCGCTGCAAATTCCACTTCCCTTTTCCGATTATGCTTTCTTTCGCCGGGGGAAAAAAGGAGAGAAAGACAACTTCATTACTCATATGATCTATAGTTTAAAAGTTTATTGGGATTCAGTAGGCCCAAGTGTAAAAAGGCCGCTAACTCTTCAAGCCCATTTTTTCATTTTCTTGCCAAAGCCCACATGATCCAAAGACGAGAGCGAGGAGCCCATTTATGGTCAGAGACTGAGAGTGAATGCTATCATCTGCCAACTGTTCAATATTGATTGGCACATGATCCCCGCCTGCTTTGCTACCATTTTGCTAAGCAATTCATTAATTTCATTTGTTTTCTTTTTCAAAAAGCCTGACATCAATGATCTGAATCAGCTGATCCCTTGATTTGCTTGCTTGTCACAATCCCATTGTGAACCAGATATAATACTAATTTTGTTCAAGGAGAAAATGCCAATAATATGTCACTAACTTTTGGCTGCTGAGAGCTGATGAATGGCAGAAAGAGAAAAAGGAAGAAAATTTTGATGAGAAAGTGAGGAGCTAAACTAAACCTAATTTGAACCAACCAAATTGAAAGACACCCATATCTGTTTAATTCGTTGAGCTTATTCTTTCTATCTTTTAAGTGAAAGAAAGGGACATTTGAACCATGAACATAACCTGTTTTTATCTTCTTTTCAAACGTTTTTCATAAGTTGGGAACTCTTTTGATGCTGAAATGCCCATATCGGTACACGAAATTTTGCCTGTTGAATCTATAGGGACCCGAATGCCACGGAACTCTTATTAGAAAGAGTAGAAACGGATGAATTGAATCAATCACGGCATAGTTTTGTAAAGAAACAAGAATTCCAGGAACTTAATTCCAATTTAATATGATCATAATGGCGGAAGATTTACTTGGCACACACGCTAGGACCACAGTTTAAATAGAATGATGAATGGTTCTTTTTCCACTGGATTGGCCCCATAGCAGGTTGAAAAGGATGTAGTAAAACGGCAGATAGTATCAATATGGCTAAGCACATTTACATGATTTCTGCGGTGCAAAAGCCGGTGAAAGTGAAACAGATTTCTCTTTTCCCCATATTTGATATTTCCCCCTCTTCTTCTCCAAGCTTCTTCACCCATTTTCACCCATTTCACTTAATAAATTAGGAAGTCAATCGAGAAAGATGGAAAATATTAGAATCGAATTGGCCTGGCTAATGGTTACCTGTTTCATTCTTTATAAAAGAAATGATAAGTACATCTTGAATTTTAGAAGCAAGAAAGTGCAGAAGGCCCCTCCATGCCCGATGACTCATAAGTGGATGTCATCATCAAAGGGAATAAAAAGATGACGCTCCAAAATGGGGAATGCGAAGCTTTTTATATTCAGTTGACGTGTGTCTATATATATATATATATATATATATATATTTATGCATTGCTCAGTCTTCATGAAATTAAGGCATCAGGTACGGGATTGTCATATAAAGAAAGGCACCATACAGATTTCATCATGAGTGCTTGAAACCAATGATGCTATTCTTTTTGCATGCTTAGGACAGTGAAGAAATCAGTAGCTACTTTCATATTCCTCCCTTACTTTGAGGGACAGCATGCTCATTTGATGCTTCTTTTCAGAAAACACCACAATACCTTGATGCAAGGCCTTTCACGCCATTCAGTCACAAACAACAACCAATCTAGTCTGGTCCTGTCCTGTGAATCTAATAATCTAAAACAGCAAGGGAATACGAGGAAATGTCTGTATTGACAAAAATATCAGTAATAAACTATTTCATCCTGACAATGGGATGTGCATGAACGAGTAAGAAGTACACTAGAGAATTATAGGCTTATACATTGTCAACTACCAAAATTAATAGCAAAAAGACAGGGAAACTAAGTAGCATTGACACAATCTATAGAGAAGGGAAATACTACTTCTTTTTATAAATAAATTGGAATTATATACTTCAGAAGTAAAAGCTTCTCATGCCTTGAAAACTAGATACATTAATCAACTTCAAGCTTCAACTACCAAAAGCCTTTTCATGTGCAATTCAGATATTAACATCTTGTCGAATCTTTATCTATGCCTTCACATGATTACAAGGATCAAGAAAAATGCTCTACAAACTTCTACAGGTATACATAAAATTGAACAATGTAATCAATTGAGATATGAAGTTCCGTATTGCAGTTGCCATTCCATGCAGTCCTCAAAATCGAAACTGCTTGCACAGTCCAATAATGCATTTTGCTGATGCTCATAACGACATATATAATTTAACCCAACAAGAAGCTCACAAATAGCTGCTTCAGTCTTTTCCCTGTCAGCAAAATATAACGTCTGGAGAAGAAGAACATTGGTCCGAGTAACAATTTGCTGCTGCTCAAAATTCCGCTCACTTTGCCATCGGATCATGTTATGTGCCAGTGGGGCAAGCCACCTTAATATTCCATCAAGAGTTTCTTTCCAGTCGTGAGCCAATGGAGCATCATATATCGCCAAATTCTTGACATAGGACTTGAGATTAGTCCTCAGAGACAGTCTCAAACTTGTCGGTAACATTTGATACAACTCATCTCTAGCTTCCTCACCAACCAAATGAGGGTAGCGCAATAACTTCTCAATGACAATTATTACATTAGCATAATGCAAGGCAAGAGCAGAGCCTCCCACAGTAGAGGCAGTAGCATATGCTGCTAACCTACTTTTAGGACCAAATTGTGCATTATTCAACACACCATACTTGGATTGCCTCAGATCTCCATTCAAAGGAACACTAAATCGGGTCTGATAGAAAGGAGGAGAGCGACTTGGCCGTTCTCTCTTCACCCCATCATTTGCAACACTACAACAACCTGAAATCTGGCTACTCCGGTCATCATGATCAACGCTCGCATCACCATCATCATCATCGAACCTTGAAACTGAACTACTCAAACTAAGGCAATCAGTGAAAAGCCTCCCTGGACTAGTCCCACATGCAAAACCAAAATCCTCCACCCGAAACAACCCAACTTCACCCTTCCGAGTATCAATTCCCCTGTGCTTTGAACTCACTCCCCTTTTCCCCACCACACCTCTCTCTACATTCCCTGATTGGTCACTCCCAACACTACTCCTACTAAGGACACGTTTAAACTGCCTCGATACAACTTCCTCTCGATCACAAAAACCACCATTAACCCTCCCTGAGCCCTGGACACACTCACTATCCTTTCTGAAAGCAGACTCCCCAAAAACAACGAGAATCCTAGCAAAAATAGTACAAACAGTCCTAGCCAACAACTCGACAACCTTATCAAACGTTTGATTCCAAAGCGAAACATCCTTAAGATGCCTAACATCCTGTTTCTGCCAAATCAATTTTTGCTCGAAAGCTCTCTTACTTTCCTCATGTTGGTTCGCTTGAAACTTCTTAGTGGCTTGCTCCAATTCATTCAAAACCTCCATTTCATTATACAAATTCGCAGTCGAATTAACATACCTCTCCATTTTCCTAACCATTCCTTCCATATCTTTAACCAAAAATCCTAACTCTCTAACATCAATGACCCCATTCAAAATATCTCCATAAACATGTTCGAAGCCTTGTAAAGCCGGTTCATTACATTTCTTGCCTAGTCTAGAGACAACATTGGCGACCTTGTTTAAGTCATCAAGCTTTTCAGCTAAAGCAAGGGTAAGGAGGTAATTATCGTCAGAAGAAATTAAGTTGGAAATGGCTTCGGATGTTAAGATCTCGGATTTGAGCTTCGAGATCTCGGGTTCAGACAGGGACTTGTGGAGATGAACGGTTTTAGACATGACATTGGCAACTTCGAAGGACAGGATTCCAACGGTTTCATGTTTTCTGGGTGCTGGGTTGCTTTGGCTTTGGGTGTTTTTTTTCTTGGAAGAAGGTTCAAGAAGAAGGGCGTGCTTAAGATTGGAACTTACCTGGTTTCCCATTCTAAGTATCCAAGCTTCTGCTACCATTGCTGAAGTTGAGCTGCCGCCTGCTGGCTGCTGCCTTTGTGTTTCAACAATTCAAAACAAAATCTTCTCAAAGAGTTAGAAATAGGTTCAAGGAGAAGAAGGAGGCCTTGTTTATTAGTTTATTTTCATTTTTGGGTTGAAAGTTGAAAACGTTAAAAGCAGAGAGAGAGAGAGATAGAGAGAGAGAGTGTGTGAGTGTTTGAAAAGAGGAGAGGGGTTGTATTTGAATGCGGTCTTCTGAGGGTTTTCGAAGTATTATTACGTATATCTCTGCCATTGGAGGATATTCAATGTTCCTTTGATTTTACCATACTATCCCTTCCAATTAATATATTTTAGTAGTAAATAATTCAATTTGTGGAACAGGTTGCCTTTTTTCCCCTTTGCTTACCAATCAAATGTTTTCTCTCTAGCTAAAGCACTACTAATAAGGTTAAATTAGTATCATAATTTGACATTTTTCTCTTTTTCTTAGCTTAAATTTGTCCATATTTCTTGAAAAAAATCAAGAAAAATGGAAAGGAGAAGTTCTTTTCATTCTCACAATGCCATCAAGATTAGGTGAATTTTTTTTTCCCTCCTTATAAAATTTGTTTTCATATTAAATGAGACAAGAGAGCAATCTTGGTGCTTGCTAGCTACTTTGAGATCTGCATTGATGTCATTCAATTTTGCATTGAAAGGGGTTTCACTCTTTTTTTGGTTTGATATTCATATCACCACCCAAAAGGTAGGAACTCATGAGTGGTTTAAGTGGATTTGACCATGATTTTTTCCTTTCTTTTCTTTTGGGTCAACAAAAGAGCAGCGGCCAACCCAAACCAACAATCTAGAAAGTAGTTTGACTTAATTCCCAACACAAATATGTCACTCTATTTCATACATAGAGCCAAGAGCGCAAATGCTTTGGTGTAGCCCCATATAATGGAAAGTGCATTAGATTTGGTTATAGATGATTAGTTAGGTTTCTTGAAAACGAGAAATTATTAGGTAGGTCGGATGTATCACGTCATTCATAGGTCTAATTAATTAAATTATGACAACTTAATAATTTTGATACATTTATTAAAACCTTACCATAATTATAACATAAATTTAAGGACTTACCTTTTAAATTCTCTTTCTTTGTAATGTGGAGCTTAACCTTTGTGAAATTAGTACCTTAATTTTAAAAAACTTTTTGAATTGTCACAATTTAATTGATTGGGTCTATGAATGACGTGGTACATCCGACCTATCTAATAATTTCTCCTTAAAAACAAATGACCCCAAAAGCAAAATGTTTTCTTCTCTAAATCTTCTCAAAAAAGGAAAAAAAATCATGGCAAAAAGTCAAATCGATGGCCAAAATTGCTCTGCAAATTGTTAATTTCAGGTCAAAAGGTACATATTTGTAGTGTGTTGTTTCTATATCCTTTTTTTTATTCTCTACGTGGCAAGACCAATCCGAATGGTTCCATCCATGGAAGGGCAAAGAGGAATGTTGATTGTGGGACCTTTCTTTCTTGATGGTTTAAGAAAAATTTTACTTGCAAATTTGAAACTATGAAATCAAATTGTCCATTTGTTAGGAGATTTAGGTGTTACCTGCTCCTCTTTCAGTTCCTTTGGCTTTGATAAGCAACAAGCTGCTTTGGGGCAAGTTGTAACTTCTCCATTCTGCAAACTTTTGATAATACCGCAAAAGAGAACCCTTCTTTTTCCCCTTCTTTTTCTTTTCTTCTTATCTTTTTTTTCCTCTCTGTTATCCACGCGAAAGGGAAATAACGAGGATCATTAGTTGCAATGATTAAGACAACTTAGTTGAAGTTAAAGAACTTAAATCTAATGTATGAAGCAGTCTTTTTCAAATTACAGCTTGTAGGAACACAAATTGATTAGGATTTTGGGTCTAATCTAACCAAAACAAGGGAGAGGAATTGTCAAAAGTTAAAGAATAGTGGGAGTTGGTGGCCGGTTAGTATTGAGAAACAGCTTAATTGGAACTTATATTGGGAGCAGAAGACTTAGGCACATGGGTTGGCCACCCTAAACAAAACAGGTCAAGAAACGAAACCACATACTGACAAAAAGAAAGACTAAAACATCTGCAAGCCTCTTGGCTTAATCATGGGTTTGAGAATTCCCATTCTAATATTCTATGCCAATTACAAATGTTCCTAGTTCCTACACTTCTACGTGTATAAAATAATGTTTAATGTTTGGGGCTCCTCATTCTCCATTTTGCAGAGGGACAGGCTAACAGATTTTCATGTTGAGGGACATAACCAATGCTAGGAGCATGCAACAGCTATGAAAGGACCCATGTTTCTTCCACTAAGATCCTAAACATGTATATGATGCCTAATAGAATTATTATTATGATGAAAAAGGGCTTTTTTTTTTAAGAGCTTATGTTCATGTACAGAGCAATGTTGTAAAACCCAACCCGATGAATGAATCGTTCAGGTCATCGTATTACGGGGTTAACCGGATAAAATCAAAATGATCATTTAAGTGTAAAAATAATTGAATTTTGATAATTTTAGTTTAACATATATGATAAAAAGTAAATTTTTAATAAGAAATTTAGTTTAACATGATGATTGGTATACTTGACTCTCTCATTCATAATAGATCAATGTTCAATTCTTATCATTTTCAACATACTTTTAAGTTTCAATATAAAAAGTATTTTAAAAAAATACAAAAATCGGGTCAAACCGATTTTTTACCGATTTTACCAGGCTTCGATCGGGTCAACCCTACTCCAGGTCACCTCCTTCTCCAGACCAGATGACCCTCCGGATCTCGGGTCAACCGTCCAACTGACCAGGCCGGACCGGGTCTTACAACACCGCAAAGTGCTTGGCTCCTTGTTTTGCTTTTTCGGAAGGATGTACAGCTAGAACTAGCTGCTGTTTATCTTCTACTTGTACTTTGTTGGGAATTGCTAGGGGTCCCAAACAAGAACTTTAACAAGTAACTAGGAATAGAAGAGAGAGGGCCATGTTTCTTTCACTATTACATCTCATTTTCTGGCCCTTACCCTCTTTCCTCTTTGCTTATAATAATTTCAACGTACCCTTGTAGCCCGTGTGGTCCATTTCTGTTATCTTCCTCTCCTCACAAAAATAGAACTGTAATTCGTTTGATTCACCAAAAAAACCCAAAGAAAGGCTGTCAGACAGACTCAATCTCAAATAACAAAACTTAAAAATCTAATCTAACAATATCGAGCTCAAATACTGATCATATCATACGAGAAATATACTTTCTTCCTTGTGTAAGTATTAATTGATAGGCTTGGAGGTGACACCTTTGCCAATCCTTGACCTGTTTCAATCATATGGGGCCCTGTTAAACTTATCCAACCTAAGAAAAGAACAAAGTTTAGTGGAGAAGATACGTTGCAAGTAGAAATCAGCAAGCACAAATGGGTTACAATTGCCCTCCAATGTTTTCCTGTAAGATTGTGTTTGGACTGACTTTTATGTGCGAGGAATAATGGAATGTATCAATTGAACTTGTCCCTCCCATCACTCTATACTTATATTTTACGCTTTTGGGTCCCTGTTGATGCAGAACGATATGTGGGGTGTCACTTTCATGGATGGGGATGGTGTTGTTTTCTTTTTAAGGATTTTTTTGCTTAAAGATTCGATTATGTTCATCTTTTTGACTAAACCATTGATTAAGCAATTGGATGATTGAATTCATGATAATAAAGTCATCAAAGTGTTCACCACTTCTTTTAGCAATCAATCAAAGGGTTTCCTTCATCAAGAAAAGCTTTTTAGGCGAAAATTTTGATTTCGCGGGGAATGTCACTTTCTTCTTGATGATGTATATTTCCATTTCTTTTATTTTGTTTCTAGGGAGGTTGGGAATTTTGATCATTCTCTTCGGAAAGAAGACTCAAAAGGAAAAAGATTAGAGATCAAGCTAAAATAGCTTGTCAAATGGTAAATCTGTGTCCATAAAAAAAAGGGTTAAATATCTAAATTAGTCTCTAAATTATATCGAAAAGTATAAATTAGCCTCTAAATTTTTATTTTGGAACAATTAATCCCTCAAGTTTTATTGGCTTAATACACAAAGTAACTCTCAAACTTGAACAAAATTGTCGTATTGGCCCTTCAACTTTTATTTTGAAATTTTTGACCATTGAACTTTTATTTTGTACACAATATAGCCCTTGGTACTGACTTGGCCCAATGAGAAAATTTTACGTGTCAATATACGATTAGGCCACGTCAGCATCAAAGACTATATTGTGCACAAAATAAAAGTTCGAAGGTAAAAAATTTCTAAAATAAAAGTTGGAATGCCAAAACGACAGTTTTATACAAGTTCAAGGATTATCTTGTGTATTAAGCTAAACTTTAGTTTAGGACAATGTAATCCTTAATTCAATAGAACCCTCCTTTGAAAATGGAGGATTCCATTGAATTAAGGGTTATATTGTCTTAAAATAATAATTTTGAGGGCTTAATTGTCTCAAAATAATGGCTTTGAGGGATTAATTATCTCAAAATAATAGTTTAAAGAGTTAATTATTCCAAAATAAAAGTTTAATGGGCCAATTATCCTAATATAAAAGTTTAAAGGTCAATATATCTAAGAGGTATAGTTTAGAGGATACTTTGGGTATTCAGCTATGAAAAAAGTGACAATTAAATCTTAAGAATTAGAAATCATGAGTCCAAACTCCAAAATAATAAGCTTGATAGAGTAACTAATCCTGAAAATTAAACTTGGAGTAACATAAGATAAGATCCACAATCTGCAAGAGACCAAACCCAGAGATGGGCTAATTGATCCAAGCAATTGATACAGCATCGGTTTATAATGGCCTTTTGGACCCATATTTGATGGAAAGTGACAAGCCCAAACATTTTATAAGCTTTATTGTAAAACACCGAGTAAAACATCCTTGCACTTACCAGATTAACATTCTGAGTTACGAAATTGCCCAACCTTATTTAACATTACTAAAACATAGGAACTTGGATTTGATGCAATATGATGGGAGCACCATGTTGAGGTTGAAGAGTAATGACTTGATAAGGAGCATGGATGTAAGAAGGGGAGAGCTCGAACCAAAAATGTTGAAGAATCATAGCTAGTGCCATCTTTGCTTCTATCATAGCAAAATTTTGGCCTAGACAAAATCTAGGACCCCAACCAAATGGATAGAAGGCGATTTGGTCCTTCGATGCCTTGGAAATTCCTTCGGCAAATCTCTCTGGTTTGAATTCCTCTGCATCATCTCCCCAGTATTCTGGCTCATAGTGAAGCAACAATGTTGGTAACTGAATGTTAACCCCGGCAGGGATTGATATTCCTCCTATGCTAGTTTTCTTGCCGGTATGCCGAGGCAAATTAGTTATGGGTGGATATAGTCTCAGGACTTCATGTAAGATCATGGATACCTGCAAAGTTAAGGTTCAAGCAGAATATTTAGCTTTGACTTGAACTAATGCCCCATAAATCTTCTGCCAACATAGGCATTATTTGAAGCCATACTTACAACTTTGAGATGGTTGATGTCTTCAGCACTAGGAGCACTCTTTCCACAGATTTGTAAAACCTCTTCTCGTGCCTTTTCTTGCCAATTTGGATACATAGATAAGGTGATCAATGTCCAAGTCAGCCAGTTGGCTGTAGTTTCCTGGCCAGCAAAGTAGAATAATTTGCATTCTTCTATTACATCTTCAACGGTCATATCATTGTCAGATTGTTCTTTGCACTGTAACAACAAACCTAGCAAATCATTGTCCCTGAACTCTCCATTTTTAATGGCTTGCTCTTTCTTATGGATCATAGCCCTTAATGTTGTTTTGATCTCTCTGTCTATTTCATATCTCCTTCTGTTCTTTCTTGTGGGTATGAATCTGTAGAAAACACAATCAATACTTTAATTAGTCAGTCCAGAAGCATATATTAAGCTCGTTTTAGATTTAGGACTACAATCTTTTTAACAGGCTAGAGGAGACACGGGAATTCATGAACCTTAATCCAGGAATATAGAAGGAATAGTAAGCTTCAAGGACCAAAACAACTTGCTCTTTCTGAAGTTCAAATATCTTCTTTCCCTCTTCATAGCTGCTGCCGAAAGCCGTTCGAGCAATAACATCACCGGCCAGATTATTGAACTCTGGTGAAACATCCAGTTCACAAGATCCTTCAGGACTCACCAAAGCTGTCCATCTTTCAACCAGGGTACAACAACTTGTTGAAAACGCTGGTATCATTTCCTGTTCATCACAACAGATTATAGCATTAATAGTGTTTGTTTAAGGTGAGCTATCTATTCAAGCAATATAGGATCAAGGTAAATCTGCATTCTTTAAGTTGGAAGTTTGGTAAGCAAACATCTTCCATCATCTATATTTCCTTACAAACGAACCTAAATTGCTGCTGTTCATATGAATGGAGGTTGTAAGAATTTCTATATACTAGAGTTGAAATTTGGTGAAAATTTGGAGGGTTATTACCTTCAACTTCTCAAGGTGAAAAGCAGGTGTTATCAACCTTCTGCGTTTGGCCCATTTCTCTCCTTCTAAGGTCGAGACCCCCAGCTGTAGAAGATCCACCAAAGGGTTCAATGGTGGCTTTACAAAATGACCATTTTTGTCTGTTAATACCAACTTCATCAGCTCAGTATCCGCCACTATTATACTTGGTACTGTTTCTTTCCAACTCATACAGATTTTTCCTGTTTTTTATCCACCATTGAAAACCCAAATAAACATAGCTGAGAGAAAACCAAGTGCGCTAAAGATGAAATAACAACCGCCGTAAAAGTTTACTCAGAATCCCAAAAATTACCGTAGTTTTGCACCATTTGATGAACGAATGGCACTACACGTGGCGCAATTTTGTGGCTGAGAGCCATGGGTTTGGACCAGGCTTCCCTGGAAGACCTGACAAGTTCTTTAGTGTCACCATGGAAGAGCTTGTAGGAAGTGCCTTTGACGCCTTGCTGTCTTAAGTACTTCTCCAAGCTTTTGGGTCTCCACCAAACAACATATACTATCTTCAAAACCGAGTAGACAAAAAGTGATGCACCTGATACAACAAGGGTGTTTATCAAAATGGAAATGGAATATTCCATTGGTTTTTGCCCTGCTTGTACTTGCTGTGAGTCTTTAGCTTTCAACTTCTAAACAAAGGATTTTATAAGGCTTGTTTGTTCTGCCTATTTTGAGAGAAGTTATTTGGTAGGCTCAAAATATCACGTCATTTATAGAATCTACTAATAAATTTGTCATAACTTAAAAATTATGATAAAATTATTAAAATTTAATCATAAATATGTTCTAAATTTTAAAATTTACCCTTAAGTTTATTCTGTTTATAACATGGGACTAAACTTATAATCAAATCGATATCTCAATATTAAAAAATATTTTAAGTTTATATAATTTTATTAATAGGACATATAAATAACCTAACACGTCGGGTCTACTTAATAATTTCTCTTACTTTAAATATAATTTGACACCCATATGTTTTAAACTTGTGCATCAAGGCAGACCAATGGGATTCTTCAATTTGCATTGAAAGTCAATGACATTGACTTTTTTTAGTTTGGGGGAAAACGATGAGTGTGATTTGCCGTGCCGCCCAAGCGCCTGGCCATCTGGGTATGGTTCCAAAAAGTTCTGTTTGGTGGTAATCATACGATCATCATCAGTCCTCTTCAATTTCTTATTTTTATGGGATTTTGTCGGCACAATCACAGGGCCGAGCTGAACTTTAACTAATTTATAATTCTTAGGCTTGGGCTTGGGCTTGTGGGGACTATATTGCTGGATTCTTGATAAGCTGAAAAGTCTAATAACTAAAAGATAAAAAGGAAAAAGGAAAACCCAAAGGCTTGGGCGTGGTTTGCTGTGGATAATACATTACTGAAAACTGGGCCAAATCTGTAAACCCGGTTAATTATTAAAGGACATAAGGCCTAAAAGGCAAACAAATCCAACCCTTGCATTTTCTAGGCCAACAACCCATCTTATCTTTTGCATATAAAAGGGAAAAACAAATGATGATTTCCAATTTTGCCAAATTCAAGCAAAGCGGTAGAAGATGGGAAAGTTTCTAGAATGAACAAACAGTTCCAATTCCCAACTCGTAAAGATCCTGATGGCTTTTAATTTCTTGAAAAGAAGGGAAGAAAAAAGCTGTTTTTATTCCAAAATTGGTCATATATATTGATTGATAGTACTGGAAACACAATGGTTGTGACTAAAATATTTCAGCCAGAGCGCGACTTGTGTCAACTATTAAGTGAGAAAATGTTCCACCATTGCAAACATCCCAAGTTAGACTCGATCATCTACAAAACTTAGAAGGGACGGTAAAGCATCAAAAGCGTGACTTTGGACTGATTTGTTTCGTTTTGAGAAGATCATATATAGGACACAGCTGAAGTTCAGTTTACCATTAGCTGATGGAGGAAGCAGAAAGCAACAGCCATCGAGATGATCCTTTTTATGCAATTCTCCCAACGGTACTCCAATCCCCATAACTTCAATCTTTTTTTTTCAATTTTTTGGGGACAATGTGTGTGTATCTACCCTGGTTGTAATAAAGGAGAGAGTTCTTCAGCATTTTCGTGGTTAAAGAAAGTTAAAATGGAAGTAGTAATACTGAAAATTTTATGCTTTGTTTAATTACCTTGCTCTGCAGGCAACCATTTCCTGGCCAGAAGAACCCGTTCAAGTTCAATCTTTTCCCTCACATCAGGATGAAAATGAAGCAAGAAGTAAATTTGCTGCAAATGAAAAACCAGGAAAAATTGCAGCTTACTGGGTATCTCCTATACTTCTTAGATATCTAGAAATATCTTTGAACGATGATTTATTCCTGCTGAACATATATTAGTATAAGATATATTCCAACTGGCATAATCAATGAGAAAGGGGTTTATATAGTGAAGTAAATGTTCATCTACTAGTTTCCTTCGTCTTCCTGACTCTGTCTTTTTGCAGCAACAAGAGTGTCGACCTTGGTTGAAACAAAACCCTTCTAGCTGTCAAGCAAATCCTGGTGAGTTGTGGTTTGTTAAGATTTAGCATTTCAATGGTACGATGTACTCAATTTTGTATGAAACTTTTAGTAATATGCAAAATTTTAGGCATCAGTATATATATATACATGCAAGCTTTTATTACCTGTTTTCTCAGGTTATGAAGCAGCAAAGCGACAACCTAAGCTAGAGCCCACTGGAATGGTAAGTCACCTTATTGATTGTTAATATCTTTTCAGCTAGTATTTTGTATATATACAACTAAGCTTTGTTTCCTTTTTATATTTAGTTACAGTAATTAAGGTCTTTTTCTTTTAATCTATTTTGTTCTTCTTCTTCTTATTAATTTCTTTAATGTAAAACATCGATCAAATACACTATAACTTGAACTAATTTGTTCCTAGCTAAGAAAGATGAACAAGGAGGAGGAGACAGCTTCAGCAATATACAAGAAGGTAATGGAAAGAGTGGCAAACGAAACCCACGGAGCTTTCCTTAAACATTATGATGATGACTCGGTTCATGCCAAATTGCAAGAGGTACCCCCATTGTTTAGCCAAATTTTATTAGTTTTTATCTCTCAGAGTGATATAGAATTTAATGGTTGGAGAAAGTTGAAAACTGAGAGGAAATAGAAAGGTACAAAATACTACTTACTTAAGGACATTAATGGCTTAACATGCTAATGTTTTTCTGTGTCAATCTTTTATACCAGCTATGGAAGTTGAAACTGATGAATTTCGAAGTTGGCCTAGTTCCTGTTGCAGCAAAATTTCCTACTGGAGGTGTTGCAACTTCTTCAAATGATCTGAATCCACCATATAAAAGGAGGAAAATATGTAGCGGTGGGACTTTAACTGTTCAGGAGAAGGGCCCTCCACCGGTGGGTTTTACAAGGATTATGCTCATTTATCTAGCTAGAGTCTGGGCCTTTAATTCCTTTTTGCACCAAATGACTTGTTTCTCATCTATTCCTCTTATTTTAGTGTGCTATGTATTGTCCAGATAGCTTGTTACAATCCTGAACCAATATATATTAGTATGTGATGGGGTTATCCTTCGGATTTTGGTCACTGGCTTGAAAAGTCAGGGGTAACCTTCAAATAACAGAGCATTCCTCCTCTTATAGCATAATTACTGATACATAACAAGAGCTTGCAGCTCACTTTATTCTGAAATTGGATGTTTCAGTTCTCTGATCCCTTTCCCTTTAGGCTTTTCCCTTTCCTTACCTTCACTTTTCTGCACACTGTTTTAGTTCTTAAAATCTATGATTTTCTATGTTGAAAAATTACAATATTTGTCATCATTTCCCTTCACATAGTTTCTTTAATTCTTTTCCATGTATTTGTTGATTGACTTGCTTTCTAGGCACCTTCACATGCGACTACATCGATTCCCTTGCGGAGGGAACCATCCCATTTTCAATGCTTCCCAGCTTGTCCGGCTTGCAATGGAACAAATTCTAAATCAGCTGCATACAGAAAACCTGGCAAAATAGCTTCTTACGTGGTAACTTCCAATGAGAATATTATCCCGTGAAAGCAATCTGTTCTGTTAGTACTCTAAGACCTATTTTCCTACCGGCACATTAAAATGTCATTTTAACTTGTTTCATCATGATTTTTATTTCTAAGATGAATGAGGGAAGTTGGTCATTTATAGAGTTGATCTTACTGTTCTTGAGTGTGATATTTATCTTCTTATTTTTTTTCCTGGCAGCGACAACCAAGTCGACCATGGCTAGCAAATGCTGGTAAGTTTGTGGTATCTCCAGGATTTCCTCATTATAGCAGCAGAACTCATTGAATCCAAGCCTTTTATATATACATTGCATGCTTTGGTTTTCAGGTTTTGAGGAAGGACAATCAAAACCCATGCTACAATGAAAGGAATTCATCAAATGAAGTTCAAGCTGAGGCTTATTTTCAATAACTGAGGAATTCTGATACTTTAATTTCAGCACCTACAATTAAAAAGCAGGATAATTTGCTTCGACGGAATGGTTAATATTGTTTAAGACGGTAGGTTTTGGACCCACACTTTTCATACGTCAATGACGCATTCTAGAGCCTTCTGTCACAATCACATTCAGCCAAACACTAGACTTGGCTCACTTTCAGATTTTGTGTATCATTTCTGAATTCTCATCGAGTTTTCTTTGACTTTTGCAACTTTGCAGTTTTTCAAGCAAAATCTCAAGAGCAAAGTCATGAAGAAGCTTGATTTGGACAGCGTTCCTTAAGCAACATAGATGTTAAGACCTAATGGTACCCCTTGATTGCGCCTTTTTTACATCAGTAATTTTCTAGGAAGATCAGATTATCAGGCTGTAAAAAGTTCTCCCATCTTTTTCAAACTGTTAGGCAATACTGTACTGGGATCAGCCACTGAAGCTCCATATTCAAACACCACTGGAACTTGGTCCATTTGATGTGATTTGTCGGAGATTTCATTTTGAACCGTTAAAATGGTGCAAGCTGGCATGGCCATATGCACACTCCCAAACCATGTGGTTTTGCCTTCCACATGGGTTCCCATAAATCCCATTTTACATGCTTATTGGGTCTTCACAAATTTCCATGGCGAAGTATTCATCTTTCCCATTTCACCCGCCAGAGATTCTTGCCATTTAGTCCACAAAAATAGTTGGGTAGCTGTGAGTAGCAGATTGTCAATGGAGTATCAGAGAATCTATTTCAAGAGTGACAAGAGTCTCAAAACCAAGTCCCCAACTCCTAACTATTATTACTATTTTCTGCCATTTCTCTTTCCACATGCAAGAAAACAAACACGGATTTGATCAATTCCAAGGATTTGTCATGCAAGGCCTTTGAAAATTACTGCTATTATCTGTTTTTAATGCCCGCCCATGGTTCTTCAAGAACATCCATGATGAAGTTTAATTGAGACGTACGTATTCGTTTAAGTGAAAATGCAAGTGAACAAAAACATTTAGAATTCAGCAACTCCATTATTGGCAAACCAAACATGTCACAACTTCCAGAAAGAAGGTCCCAGAAAATCAGAGGAAAACTATAGATACTCGTGGTGGAAAATGGAAATCTTACATCGATGATGCATATTTTATTCACATAAAGATAAATAAAAGGTACAAGTTCCCAAATCAAGTCAGACAAACATTAATAATTGAAATATTATATGGTCCATAACCATAAGAATAATTATCTTCCACATTTTCCTACTCGTTTTGCTTACTTTATTTATCGTCCTTTGGATCTATTGCTTCTTCCAAGCTGACCGTTCAAAGTTTCAAACAGTATCAGATGGTCAAGAAATCGCAACTTTAACATGACTATTTTGACCCTCTCCATCATTTTTCCCTTCCAAATAAATCCCTTGTCAATTTCGTTTGTTAACTTTTAATTTCTTTCACTTTCACTCATTTTCTCGTTCTCCAAACAGGAAAATAAAGAACACAAAAAAGTAGTAAAACGAAATTATTTGCAATTGTAAACTGTTGTGTATCTCGAGTCGATCCTTTGTTATACATCAAAAGTATACTTATGAACATATTGATGGAAATTTCTTTAATTTCATACAAAATTAGTCACGTCTATGTTGAACAAAAACACGCTCAACACAGACACGCCGTTAGATCTAACTGCTACTCCTTTTTTAATCTTTTTTTTACATTTACATCTAAATCTAGACTGGCACAAAAGACGGCATCAACGGCGCCGGTTCATAGCAGAAAGGCGCCGCGGGATGCTGCCACATCTTGAAGACAACCTTTTCCGACTCCGTCGACTGGCTTTGCCGTTGCTGCTCTTGACGGGGTGGCTCTTCCCTTTTCTCAGCCATCCTCCGATCAATCGATGGAGGCGAAGAGGCAAGCGGTGATAAGAGAGGGATCGCGACGTTCCAGCTCGACACCGGACTAATCTGTAAGGAAGCCGGAGCACGCCGCTGAAGACGGCTAGGCTGCCTCCGATCGCCACCGTTGATGGCGGGGGATTTCCTTGCTGTAGTTGACATGGTTGAGAAGCGAAAATAAGAGGTGCGTTAGTGATTACTTGAGAGGAAGGGAGATGAAGTTTTCGTTTTTCTTTTGTTTTTGCTTTTGGTGAAGAAGAGAGAGAAGATGATGAGCGTTTGTGCCGGGCAATGGGCATGAGAGATTTTTATAGGAAGGAGCGGGGTATGTGGAGCGCACGTGAAAAGGCCAGGCTTAGCTGTCAGTTTACATATGGCTTGGCTTTTACAGCCGAGAAAGACTAGAGATTGTAGCCAAAGCCCAAAGGGAGTTTTCTTTGACTTTGACCGGATTTCATTTTTGGGAATTTTGTTGGATTTTTTTCGGTTTCTATTTTCCCCTTTGTTGACTGAATTTTAGTATTTTACTTTTGTCTTTGATTTTTATTTACGCTCCCTCTTTTTTCATTTTTGACCTTGTGCCTTTTAAGATTCGCTACAAGAAATTATGAATAATGAAGAAAATGGTAAATTATATTGTAAAGTTTCAACTACCGTAATTATAATTAATTTTTATTTTAATAATATGCTTATCGTAACATTAATTATGTCATTTTATATATAATTCAGATGATTAAAGTGTGGATTAAGCTAAAAATTAAAATCTAATCTCCAAATCTATGAAATCAAATCAATCATGAGATTTGATTTACTAAATGGTAACAATATCCAATCTCAACAATTTAGATCTTCTTTAGAAGGTAATAATCCATCAAAATCATCAAGTAAAAGAAAAAATAAATTTAAAATCAAGCTACGGTCAGCCGAATAGAATCTTCCTCCAGCTTGTTCTATCGTCTATCTTCTAAAAAGGCAAAAACGGCTAGTCTGACTTCGGATCCAACCAAAACACGACCCACAGGCCGCAGCCCGCAACTTTGCAAGTTAAAACCGTGGGGGAGATGTCGGTGTACCCCACGCGCCACTGGATTTTGACCGCCCAACCAACACACCGAAATAATGTAACGCTAAGCTTCAAATAAACGACACGTCACTACGTGTGTGATATATAGTATAAATAAATTTCATGACGCTCTGATTTGGTTTATTTTCCCTTTTTACTCTAAGCGTCAATCCAACGGCCAGGACATGAGTTACGTGGTCAATTCCGAACCTTGATTGGGTGACACGTGTCTGGGCGACATTTCTTGTTTTTATCTTTTCTGTCGTGTCGTTAAGGCTTTTGTTTGGTTCCAACCATTATTCACAACTAATGACAGCCAAGCCTTTGGGGTAATGTGGTGAGGCTTTTGTCAAATGTATGTAGGTGGCATTTAGTCAAGGCTAGGACCGTCATTTCAGAATATTCAATTCAAAGAACATTTAGAATAAGATTATATTTGTCCGTATCTTTTTCCGGGTTATGGAAAAACTCCTTCTCCTTGGATAGAGAATCACTTTATTATATAGTCAAAAGACGAAAAAGGACATTGTGATGAGCGTAATCTATTCTCTGTTGAATAGTCAAAAGTTTTAATCAAATCAGAACCAAAATAGGATTGGGAACATTTGCCATTGATTAGTAGCAAAATTTACAAAAATGGGCTTGCTTTCCTCTGGACAGTACTAAGTACGAAGTCCCTCAACAGCAAATTCGGTTTTAGGTTTCTCTCCTTAATTACATAATACTAATATTACTGATATCATTCACATTAACTACAAGTAGTACTATAATTAATCAAGATTAAAATCTGAATAAATCATCTATCTGAAAAGCATCTTCAGCTCTTCAATCCTGGCTGATCTGACTTCTTCATCAGTTAAGGCACCGGCAATCATCTTTTGCTTCCTTGCCTGAACTTGTTGCATGCGTTGCTCCACTGTTTCCTGGCTCATTTATTGTTCGATTCCAAGATGTCAATTTTTATCAGAAATGAACGAGTAAAAAGAGAAAAACAAATTAGAATTTTTAAGTTCTAATAAATTTGGTTTAGGTTGGAAATGAAGGGAAACGGTTTCAACTTTCGACTTAAGAATCTGGCAGGAAGACCTAATCAACCTTAACCAAATATTAACATCAACTGCCAACAAACCCATCAAAGTTTTCAAAGTTTATGAACCAGTTTTCAAGTCCAAAGTTGGCCGAACTTCCTACTCCACGAATATGGGATTGGTGGATTATATTATATAGATCCTTGGCTTAGAACAAAGCGAACCCCTGAAGGCCGGCTACATGGGGGTTGTTGGGTGTTGAACTAAGGTCAGTTCATCGAGCCAAGTCCATAAGTTGTGGGTCAATTCTTGACACATTCCAATTTCCAGCCCAGTTTACGGACCAAGTTTGGACAATAATCAAATCAACTAGATAGATGAAAGTATGAAACACGTACCTTAACAATGAACCTTCTAACAGAGACTGTTCTCTTTTGTCCAATACGATGAATTCGCATAATTGCTTGTTCCTCCACAGCAGGATTCCACCATGGATCCTACCCAAGGAAAGTAAACAAATTAAGACCAGAAAATAAAGAATTTCATTATTTACTTATCATCTTTCAAATGTTCTTTGCAAAAAGGTGAAAAAGGTTAACAAAAGGTGGGGCTGAGAAAAAAGTGAGAAACTACCATTAGGAAGACATTAGAGGCTGCAGTTAAATTTAGGCCCACGCCACCAGCTTTCAAAGACATAAGCAAAACCTGCAATGCAATAGGGGAAAAGAAATGAATAGACTCAATGATAATCAGGATTCTTTAATAACGCATTGACATTTGGCACAAAACTATCTAACTAGTCGATTATGGCGCTTACCATTTTCTCTCCTGTCTCATTAAACTCCCTTAGGACCCTCTCCCTTTGTTTTTGAACCAGTTTCCCGTCATATCTTAAGAATCCAATTCCTTTTCTCCTTAATGGGATCTCCAAGAGATCCAGAAATGAGGTCCACTGGCTAAACACAATGCTCTTTTCACCGTAACCTGACCGACGAATGTATTCTAAGCACTCTAACAGCTTGGAAACTTTTGAAGACTCTTTCCAGTTCTTCTCAACATCAACTCGAAACTTACTTTCAGTTGGACATGATATGAGGTCGGTTTTCTTCAGCAGTGTCCTGCAGATTGGGCAAAACCCAACAGTTGGGGTCCGCCAACTTGAGAGAAGACATTCCCTGCACATCCTATGTGCACAAGGTGTAAGTACGGGATCATCTGCGGACTCCAAACATATTGGACACTCCGTGTTTTCACCCCTTCGGATGCCATCAACAACCTCTTCAATGTAGGCTCTACTGGGGGCATTTTGATTTTGAGAGACAGAATCAGGGAGAGATTCCAGGAATCTTCTTGCAAGTTTGTCCAAGTCTGAGTACTGCTGCGAATCAGCCCGACTGCAAATTTTTCAGCCAAAAAGACAGTTAGAAAGGGAAGATATTTAGGATGGGATGACAAATAGTTAAAATATCAGAAAGAAGTTCATGGAACACATCACTCCCTCCATACCTCAAAACAAGAAAAGGGTGGTTGCAACACTGCCTCAGTCGAAGTAATAGCTCAAGAATGGATGCGTAATTGTGAAGGACCTTGCCTTGTGCCACATACTGATCAAACTGAACCTGTTTAAATCAAATAAAATTTTGTAAGCTTCATTTCAGGCAAGGACTAACCCAAAATTAAAATTTCCAGTAACATAGTCTGAAAGAAGTTTAACACAGAATATGAAAGTGCATTCTGGTGTAAGGCAGCAAAATGCTTAATCGAAGAAGCATTTGGATGATAAACTTACTTTAGATCTTTTAAATAGTGCATCATAGAAATCAAGTTCAGTTTCTGACTGCTCGCACTCAATGACTTGAATGTCAGTTGGGGGTAGAACAAGAATGGGCCTAAAAGTCACACGGATGAAACATCAAAATGCAGAACAAGGAATTTTACTCGTAGCAGAAAGAAAATGAGAACAAAAAGAGGTTGATTAGAGCTGATAAATGCCCACCTTCCTTCTCTATCTTTTGTTTCCTTTGTTCTTCTCAACATGAGCAACCGCAATATAGCCTTGATCCATTTCAATCCTGTTGGATTACCATTTTCATAAGGTCCTTGAATCTTTGCCTTCCACCTAAATAAACGTAAATAACATCATGAACAGATAAACAATTAGGATTGACAGACAATTCCCAGATACCTACTATTGCAGTCTTAATACAAATTTGGAATATTATCAGTTTTGGCGCCAGGCAGAAAGTAAATACTGATTATGCACATAAAATTGTTCGAAATTTTTTATACCATGCCCAATTGCTCCATGGTTCCACATGCAAGAAGCACAGAAGGCTGTAGAGGTCTTCCAAATTATTCTGCAGTAGACGAAGAAAAGGATTTTAAGCACATCACTATCATGAAGGGGAAAGGATAAGTAGAACAAAAATTAAGGAAAACCTGAAGTGGGGTTCCTGTGAGACACCATCGGCAGTGTGCAGACAATGCGAATGCGGCTCTTGCTCCCATGGTCTTTGAGGATTTAATTGTATGAGCTTCATCTAAAACCACCCTATACCAATCAACCCTGTGGAAAATGCTGTTTTCTGCATCCTTGATCAGAACGCCAGAAGGAATTCAGTTCAAAGGAAAATGAGAGACTAAGACATACCATCAGAAAAATACTTTGAACAGAGGTGGTAAAGAATTGGAGCAAAACCTCTGTTCAGCACAGCAATAGCTAAATGAAATCAAGTTATTTCTTACATATTTATAAGCAGCAGTTAAGACCCCATATGTTGTTAAGACCACATCATGCTCTGAGATCACCCTGGGATCATTGGTTTTCTCACCGCCATAGTGAACAAAAATTGATATACTTTCAGGCCTTGAGTGGGTCTCAAGCTCATCCTGGGAATTCACTAGAACTCATTAGACGCAACAAATAAAGGTAGTATCATAAAGCAAGCAACATTACACTAGCTTCTTTTACACGTAGAATAATGATCGGAGTGATAAATGAGTATAAAAAATGTTTAATACATCAGCACTTCATCTCTTAATGCAAGAGAGGGACAGAAGAGATCACCTTCCACTGGCTTAACAAAGCCATGGGACAAATAATAAGAGTGCCTCCCTTTGCTTTACATCGGGTGTTTACATAAGCATCTTTGTTCTTGTTTGTGCTTCTGTCGTAATCTACTTTTCCAGAATCAGGCTTGTTATTATCAGGATTTCCTCTTCCAGGTCTTGCAAGAATTAGAGCAATCGTCATTACGGTTTTTCCAAGACCCATTGCATCCGCTAGAATCTGTAAATTACATTTCTCTAGTTAGATACAAAACATAATATACTACCAACATTGCCCCCATCAAAAAGGATGATAATATCATGTAGAGTGACATACTCCTCCTCTTGCCATTTGTCTAGCACTTGGGAAATGAACTGTGGCTTCTCCCGAGAAGACATTTACATAGATTGAGGAAGCCCTCCTGCTAGGAAGCGTTTTCGGTTAAGCTACAGCAATTTAACTAATGCTCAATCAAAGTTCAGAACTAAAACAAGTGTACTTACACATCACATATGCGATATGCAGACCAGCATGGATGAAGAGTTTGTGCAGCTTTCTCAGAATCAAGTCCTTTCTCCGACTCAGACATCCAGTAGAGAGCTTGTTTCTGATATGGCCTCAAACTACACGTGAGCGTATGGGGGGGTTCCATTTCCTAAAAGGTTGTCAAAGAATGAAGAGAACATATAGAGGTCCCCAGACCATCTCAGGTTCACAAAATTGAAAGATAGATGCTTAATGGTCCTTTACCTCCAAATTGTATGTATCTGCAGCACCAACAATCTTATTCAAAGATGCCTCTGAAACAGCTTGTTCATCTTTATTCTGCTCTGAAAGACCCCTTCTTCGTTTTGCTGCAGGCAAAGCTGCTGCAGCTTCATCATAGTCGTCCTGTTATGATAACAAAAAAATGGGAAATTACACTTCTGTTAAGCTCAAACACGAGAGATAAAATCAAGAAAGCTATGGAGAAATCAAACATACTTCTATATGCAGAACACGCTGGCCAGAATTCAGTTCCTCCGGAGTGAAGTCAGCCTGATGTGAAGCAACACAGAAACAACAGCAGAACTATTAGATAAGAAACCCCAACAACATCATAGAAAAGTCTACAGTAACAAGTGACCACATCCAAACTTTTTGACTTTCACCACACCAAAGGTCAGGAAGAAAGAATACCTTCTGATACGGTTTCAAATTCAGGTGTTTGAACAGTTTAAGCATTGGAGTAATCGTAGACTCCGTGTTCCAGGGAGCATCAAACATCCATGCAGACGTATCACGCTCTGTGAATATAGAACTGTGGATGTAGAAGCTGACAAATATAGAACCTTATTTAAGCAAGGTATTGTCAAATATTAAACTAAGACACATTGGGTTAGCCCAGAAAAATAAGAATCAAAACTTTACCTTACAAATAAGATGATTTCTTGCATAAGACTAAGTGCAGTTGGAGCAGCTACACACCGACCAATAACTTTAACCTTGTTAGAATAGACAAGGGGATTTACCCATTTTGCCCACTCCATTGGAAGCCGGCCAATCTAAATTTAATGAATAAACAACATCACTTTACTCTTTAATAATCTCAGCAAAAAGTAAGGCAGAAATTCCAAAAAAAACAAATTAAGTAGCGCAATTGAAATAAGCTAACCTCTCCACAGCGCTTAGTTGAGAATCGAACAATAGACTGAAGCTTGTAGCTAGTTCCAAGAGAAGGAAAAGTGAAGTAAACAATCTCATTGTCCAACAACTTGTTCTTCCCTTTAGTTGTTGAAACTGCATTGACTACTGTCCTTCCAACCAAGTACCAATCCGTTTCTTCACGAAAATCCCCATCTTCCACCAAGAGGCCATTCACTCTCTTCTCTTGAAAAGCCTCTTTCTTTGCATCAGCCTCTTTTCGCAATGCTTCGGAACACTCAAAACCGGGGATTTGATTAACTGATTTCGCCTCTGCATTTTCATAGGCCTCGACCTCAATAACAGAAACAGAATCGGGAGCCTCCTTTTTCATTTGGGTTTTGAGGGAATCATCAAGAGAATGAACTTTTCTATTTGTGCATCGAAGAAAGTCATCAAAAGACATCTCTGGCTTTGAACTTTCCTTCTCGGAATCAGGAGCCTCTTCTTTGATCCGGGTTTTGAGAGAATCATCAAGAGCTTGAACCTTTGTATTTGTGGATTGAAGAAACTCATCGAAAGACATCTTTGGCTTTGAATCTTCCTTCTCGGCTACGGCTTCCTCTGAACAACCCGAAGCCATTTCTTCCTTCACTGGACCCGAACTCTCGAACCCCAAATCGGGCTCCTCCTTTACTTTAATCTTCTTATCTTCTTTGATCAGAACGTGGCTCTGAAGACCCAAATAAGGCTCTTCCTTCACTTTCAAAAGGGGTTCCGCCATCACTTGGGTCTTAGCAGGCTCAGATTCTTCAAACTGACCACGTGAGCCGATCAGGGTGGAAACCCGGAACCCAGTAGCTGTTACCACTCGACTAACAGTATTTGGTTGGAGACATGAACCAGGATCGTTAGGAAGCAACTTAACGACGGAAACAACGTTTTCATCCAGGGCTGATTGGATTTTTTGAACCCTCTTCTCTTCTGCTGTGTCGATATCCATGGCCTCCATATCTGAATATCTAGACTAGACCCAAGATATGGAGAGGAGAGAAGAAGAAAATATAAATGAGAAGTGGAAATGAAAAATAGAGAGAGGGAATATTGGGGGATAATAATATGGAGGAGTTGGGAGAAGAAGGAATTTGGGAAGGTTTTAGTGTGTATCGAAAATAATTTTGGCGCTTCCACCTGAAAATATTTTTTGGCGCGGAACTCATTTTACCGCGTTGGAATTTTCGCGGTTATTTTTTGGGCGCGTAAAGGGGTAAGTTAAAAGGGCAAGGATCCTCTCCACTGCTAAAAAAGAGTGGAGAGGTCCACTACTTAATATAGGGCCCACAATAAGCCACGTAATATCATTCATTGCTGATTAAATAACCCATTCTAGTAACGTTTTCACACCTCCGTCAAATGCTTTTCGATGGGTCGCACCACTTTTAAGTACTTGAATTAGGGAGGGCAAAATAACCCGTCCCAGACGGGTTCCGACCCGTCCCGCCCTGATCAGGGGCGCATTATTTCTTTGAAATTGGGTTTTCGATATAGGGCGGGGCGGGTTTTGAAAATCAAAAGTTGGGGTCGGGTTTAACCTATTTCCGCCCTGACCCGCCCCGGGATATATATAATTAATATTTTTTATTTTTTTATCATATTTTATATTAATAATTATATATATTAAATTAATAATTATGTTATTAACATTAATTAAGTAGATTAACTTAATAATATTATATATTTTATAAGTAATAATTATTTAATTTACATTAATAAAATATAATTTATATTAAAAATAAAAATTTTCATAAGAAATAAATTTAAAATTATAAAATTAAAACTTTATTCGGGGGCGGGATGGATCGGATACAGGTTTGATATTTTACATCGGGGTCGGGGTCGGGAATCAAAGTTGATAACCCGGGGTCGAGTCCGGGCGGGTTCGAAGAAACATTAAGCATGGTCGGGTCGGGGTCGGGGAGGCCAAAAAACCGCCCCGTTGCCATCCCTAGCTTGAATCCATTTATTTCAAGTTTCAACAGATTTCTATTTACCTTTTTTTCCCCTTTAAAATACCATTTATTTATACATATTAATTTTCCTTAAACATATAGCAGACACAAACAAAATCCTGCACATGCTTTCACGTAACCTTGGACAAGTATGGTGACTGTAGTCTTTGTACAATATATCAAGCAAAAGCTCACGCGGATGAGAGAAGTACGTGGAATTTTCTTTTTGAGGTTACTAATTCAACGGTTTAACCGGTTCAAGGTTAAATCAGTAGACTGGTAGAATAAATATTTTAATTTTATTAATATATTAAAATATATAAATTTCAAATTTTTAATTCATTTTTTTAAATTCTTAAAGAAAAGAAAAATATAATATTAATACATCAAAAAATGTAAATAAATATTACAAATTATTCTATATCACACATCAAATTTTTATTATGAGAATACATTTGAATAAATAAAATTCAAAATCTAAGCTTAAAAATTCAAAATCAAAAGTCCAAACATAATAAAAAAAATTAGAATTTGGGCTTCATATTAACTTGGACTTCTTTTGAACTTGGATTAGTTAATTAAATATAACTTTAAAAAATAAAAAATTAAATTTCCAATCTAACCGGTCCAACGGTTCAATTATTCAAAACGGTTCGTTAAAAAACGGTTTCATCACCTTAATCGGATCGGACTTATGGTCGATTTTCGGTTCAACCGGCCTGTTCGATCTGATTTTTTATTCACTGATTTTAGGAGTGAAGCTGTAGAGAGTCTTTCCTAAGCCATAATTAATATAAGAAAACTTTCACTCTAGGAAGAGTGTTAGTCTTCCAAATCTCCATCTAAGGAAGAGTACGACAAGTTATTTTATTGTTATATCTAGAAAACAACAAGTCATAGGAATTCTTTGCGTTAAAAACAACAGATTTACTTGGTCCCAGTATGCGGAATCATAAATTGAAGAAATAGCTAAAGGAATGCCTTTACTTTTATCATATATAACTCTGCAGGTATATAGGCACAAATCCGAGTAAGATTCCATGATGAGTAGTCATCCTTAATGATATTAATTTGAAGAACATACTAGAGGGAACATCAGACATTTCACAAAGTTGATGTAGTGATGATATCCTTAATTTGAAGAATAAACTAGAGGGAAAAGCTGACATTTCATAAAGTTGATATAGTGGGGAGAAATTTACCCAATTACCAAACCAGACATTCAAAGTACTGCTTGAATGAAGAGACCAAGTCAGAGGAAAGGGCAGCAATCAGTTTCAAAACAGATGAGAAGCCGCTCACAAGAATCAAGATCGTTACAGCCCTCTAAGGAAAAACCAGCAGCGTCAACAAATAGTTACTCCATACCTTAGATTTTTGGAAAGTTAAGAATTTTCATTGTTGAAGAGGAAGTCGACTGTGCTCAAAAGTAGAGCTGCTCAAGGTCGGGCTACTTGTCCAAACCCGAAGGCCCATCCGAAAAATTAGAGGGTTTGGACAAAAAAAATAAGGCCCGAATATCGGGCTCGGATAAAAGTAGGAGGCCCGTTTAGAAAACGGGCCGAGCCTTGGTCTCAGGCATTAAATCCCAGCTCGGCCCGTTTTGTCATATAATATAGTTTTTATTTTTTTTTACAAATATTAAATATGTATATAAGATTATTATTTTAAATATTACACTTTAGATATATTTTTAATAAAAAATATAATCCTAAATAATTCTAAAGATTATTCTATAATTCTTATTTATTCTTAAAGAAAATAATGTTATAATTTTTATTTTTAATTTAAGATAAAAAATTTGGACGAACTATAGTACGAGTCTTGGACAAGCATATTAAAATCTGTGTGAACCTTAAATATTTAGTCAGGCCTGAATTATCCGACCGGGACCGAGCTTGGGCAAGCCAATATCTTATTTTTCCTAAGCACCTCTACTAAGGAGAGAGAACCTGATAATTCTCCAAGACTTTGGTGGGAGATGTGGAGCCAAGGAAAGGAAAAAGTTCAAAATATAATTTATTATGAATGAAATACCATTTGACGGAGCTGAAAAGGTGAAAACGGTGTGAGAATAGATTATTTTAGTTAACAATGAATTAGGTGTTACATGGTCATTTTTGGGCCATACAATAAGTAGTGGACCTCTCCACTGTTTTTTAACAGTGGAGAGGATCCTTGCCCAAGTTAAAAAGGGTTGAGATTTTTGCCAAGTGAAACTTGGCTGCCTGCAGTGCCAGGCTACTTTTTTGGGAAGCATTTTCCATTTTGGGCGTAGGAAGAGGAAAGTAACTTTAACCACCTTTCGTTTTCGGGAAATTGGAATGATAAGGAAGGCTGAGTTGCGCACGGAGGAGTGGAGGGGAAGAAGAACGACGCCGTTCCACTAAAAGATAAATAATAAAAAAAAATCTAATTTATGGGTCGAGACTTGGGTGTAGATTGGCCTACATCCACCATATCAGCCCGTTTTGAACAAGCCTCGGGTTATGGCGCAGTAAAGTCCAATTGAGAGTTGTTATGGTTGTCATACTTTATTGTGACTTTGTGAGCCCAGTCCACCCCAATTCCAACTTAATTTTGTTACCTTTTGACAAGAGACATAATATGGTACTCCGATTTAGAAAGGATTAATCTTCAATGGAAGATCTGGAGATACTTTTAATTAAATTTTTTTTTAAAAATGCCACAGGCTACAATCTGCATGGTCTGGACAAAGTTGCCCGAGTATATATTGCTTTAGAGTTTCTTTGATGCAAATGTTATTCTTGTTATATTGACTGTGAATTGTAGCTTCCAGTAAGCTTTGTGCCTTTTTAGCAGCTTTTACAGCTTCTTGGACAGTAAACAAACTTTACTAGTAATAATCAAAGAAACAGAAAAACAAATAAATAAGTAAATAATGCAATTCACGTTTGTCCCAAAAAAAAAAAAAAGAAGTCAAAATAATGTAATTCATGTGCTTCTCAAAATAAATATATGGAAATCTAAATACCCTCCGGGCACCACACCACGTAAGGCATATCCAGAATGTGAGGCATACCCTTTTTTTGGTCAAATTACGGGATACATGCTTGCATATACCACACATGCAATGATACACCGAGTCTCTTTCTCTTTATCTCCACAGAGGGAACGTGGAGTGCGCGTAGCTGACAAGCTAGAGAAAGTTGAAGTCTTGAAGACGAAAATCCACAGATTTCAGGTATTGCATATTTTGCAAGTGCATCTAATTGAAGATCAAAACCTTGAATACACAGCAGCTCCACTCATCCAAATTAACTCCCATTTTCCATTTTCCTAGTCCTTCGATCTCAGTAATTAGTAATTTAGTAGCTTATCCCAATGTGCTCGTTAGAGAAACGTGGCAACCTTTTTATTTTCACGCTGACGACAGGCGAGGACGTTGAGCGCCGGCTCAACCCCAACCTGTTCAGATCAATCATCTCAGCTCTTTCACAAGCCAAGGCTCAGTCAACCCGTGGTTCAGCTCTTGTCACCGTTTCTCATGGCAAGTTCTTCTGTAACGGCTTAGACCTTGCTTGGGTCAAAGCCGCTAGCTTCCGACCGACAAGCCCAAGAGGAACGCTTCAACCATTTGCTCGACTGCCTCGAGCAGCTTGTCCTGGCCTTCATCTCCCTCCCCATGCCCACCATCGCTGCCCTAAACGGCCACGCCGCTGCAGCCGGAGTGGTGCTCGCCCTCTGCCACGACTATGTCCTCATGAGACGCGATAGATCATAGAAGTGTGCTCTACATGAGTGATTTGGACTTGGGGATTGCGATCCCTGACACTTTCATGGCACTGTTCAGGGCCAAGCTAGGTCCGGTTTTGACTGCGAGGAATTTGGTACTTCGTGGGCTGAAGATAAAGGGAGAAGAAGGTTCGAAGATGGGGATGGTGGAAGCAGTGCACGAGGGCTAGGAAGGGGTGATGGAGGCTGGGATGAAGATGGCATTTGAGTTAGCCAAAAGAAACTGGGATGGCCAAGTTTATGCAGAAATCAGAAAAGGGTTGTGTCCTGAGCTTTGTGCCGTGGGATTGACTTCGAAAGTTATTGCGACTCCAAGGCTTTGATTACAATGGAATTTATTCTGTTTGATTATTGAATATTAATGGTTTGGAGAATGGGGATTCAAAATCAAAAGTCTTTATTTAAACATGGGTTGAGATAATGGACCCACTATTGACTCGAATGCAGTCTTTATTTTACTTTTGTTTCAGGAATGCTACATGGATATTGTTTCAAATAAATTTTCCAAAATTAAAGTAAATGTATCCTAGCTTTCCCTTTCTATTGAGGGGATAAGATCGTGAATTTTACAAATTGGTTTGCCATCAAGTTGCTTGAATACAATTACTAATTGCCAAGGCTCCAAATTTTGTTGAGACTTGAGACCAGCAATTATTTGGGGGCTTTCAGGTAATGTCCAATTATGATAGGGCCTCGCCTACAGATTTCTTACGAATTGTGACAATGGAGTTTTGGGCTTCCGCATGGCCTCCGAATCTCTAATCCAATCATCGGGTGTCTTTGTATCTTCTTCCCCACGCTGCTTTTGCTTCCATAGTCCCATTCTTTCTTTCCCTCTCTAAAACAAAACTTTGGACTCTATCTTTCGTCTTAGGCCTTCATGCTTGAACTGCACAAATAGAAAAGCCCAATGTATGGATATATACCCTACAATGGGTAAATGGTAATGAGGCCCGAAAACGGCAGCAATTGGGTCGTCAACGGTCCTCCAATTCCCAACATTCAGAAGACGGTGCGTTTGGCGCCATCATATCCTTACCGTTACTCCCTCAACCTCAAGCTAGCTTTCAGCGTTCAGAAGTCAGAACAAATATTGTTCAATAATTTTAATTTTAAAAATTTTAAAATAATCCGATAATTTTATCTAGGGTGGGTGGTACATTCCCATAAATGAAAAATGAGCGAAGAAAACTTGGCACCATCTTCAGCAAGATTCAACACTGAAAACTGAAAAAGAGCTTAAATTCCAAAGCCTCGAAAGTCGGAAACGCACGTTGCCATGTGTACGTTGGAGAAACGCGGCAACCTCTTTATTTTAACATTGACCGGCGACGGTCAGCACCGCCTCAATCCCACTCTCATCGCCTCCCTTCTCGAGGCTCTCTCCCAGGCTAAGGCCCAAGCCACTCGTGGCTCCGTCCTTGTCACCGTAGCCCATGGGAAATTCTTCTCCAACGGCTTTGATCTCGCCTGGGCGCAATCCGCCGGATCCAAACAAGGAGCTCAAGAACGCTTAGTAGGCATGGTCCGATCCTTCAAACCTGTCGTGGCTGCTCTAATCAGCCTCCCCATGCCCACCATCGCCGCCGTCAATGGCCACGCGTCCGCCGCCGGTTTCGCCCTCGCTTTGTCTCACGATTACGTTATCATGAGGCGAGATCGTGGGGTCCTTTACATGTCCGAGGTGGACATAGGGCTAACAATTCCCGATTATTTCAACTTCTTGTTCGAGGAAAAGATCCGATCGGCTTCGGCTCGGCGCGACATTCTACTAGCGGGATTGAAGATGAAAGGAGACGAGGCGGAGAAGAGGGGCATCGTGGAGGCGGCTTACAACGGCGAGGATGAAGTGAGGGAGGCTAGCGTGCGCATGGCGGAGGATTTAGCTAAGAGAAAGTGGGACGGCGAAGTGTACGCCGAGATTAGGAAAGGATTGTACCCAAAACTATGTGGCATGCTGGGATTGCCGACCAAAACGATTGCTTCTCCAAGGCTTTGATTGAATACCACTTGATGATTGATGATTAGAATAATGAAATGAAATAAATAAGTTTAGTTACCATAAATTATTTCTATTTGAATAATTAAGGATTTTGCCGCATTTTTATGCCATATTGTTATTTTACATCGAAACCTTTGAGATTTACTCAACATTTGGTACTAAAATGGAGGGTCGGCCGAGGGAGCCAACCCTATTGAGTTCCACAAATTATGTCGGCCATATGTCTTGATAGCCATACGGCACCCACCAAACGAGGGTGGGCGTGGCATATTTAGCCAACCGACCCTTTTAAAGTCTATATATTACCCGCCCAATTGTTATATAGACAAGCTCTTATGCACTCCTGATATCCTCACTCCATGTGGGACATCAGGAATTATTTTATTTTAGCATCAGCAACGAACAATGGGAGATAAAAGAGAAGGGATTTTGATTCTTGAGGCAAAAAGATGTAACTAGTATTGGGAAGTAGTGTTAATCACCAGAAGAAAACCTAGTCATATCATACATGCTATACAAATTGGATTATAAACTCTCGTTTGTATTAATTGCAGTGAAGACTCTGGTTGTTCACCACAAAAAATAATGGATATCCCATAGCTCGTAACAAGAATGAACCTGCTGTCGAGCGACTGTACATATGCCCGGATAGATAAATCCTTTACTATCCCTAAAAGTGCGGTCAAGAAGTTACATCGTCCTGAAATACAAATTGCAAAACCCAAGGCATCTCTAAGTAATTTCAAGAGACACCAAGACGTGTGTCAGTTAGGAACTTCATTAGAACAAAATGGAAGGCATGAACTTCAATGCTTTGTTTAATGATATATTAGGAAGAATGGGTAAAAGTTTCGAACAAAAAATATTATTTCAAGCTCAAAGATGAGCATTGCTACCATTTATTTTATCTGGTGTGGGAGGAACAACAGGTTATTTGGTAAATCAGAAAGCACAACATCAGAAATTCTTTTGAAGATAGCAGCAATGGTAGGAGGACGAATGAATGCTTTGAAGTATGTGGCAAACAATCCAGTCAATATCCAGCTCTGCCAAAAGTGGGGATTTTGCGGCAACATCTTTTGTATAAATCTACACTAAGAATAGATATAATGTACAGCTTATAGCAGTTGTTTTGTAAAGTTTGACATACAAACTTTTTGTACAACAGTAGCAGACTCTTGCTGCTTTTGATGAAATAAATAACAGCATTTCATCCCCAAAAAAAAAAAGAGAGAGAGAGAGAGAACATTGCTTAGAGAGGTCCTCTCCTGTCAAGCAACTTTTACGAATTCATCCAACACAGAGCCTGCGCTTGAAGGAAATAAGAATCCTTGTATTTCCTGCCACTCCCAATGTGAATTCCGTTACGGATCCAGTCCTCTTGATGTATCCAAGCATCCCGAACGAAATCTAGAACTCCAAGGATCTGTATTACATATGATATAAGCAACACGACAAAATATGTTTGAAGTAATCTACGTAAATCTACATTAATCTATAACAGCTGCAGCTAAGATAACAGACAGAGCAGCAGGCATAAAGGCTATAAACTGAACTATGGAGCATACACCAAAAAGGGAAAACAAAAATTTAGGATCAGCTGATGTGAAATAACTAACCTAACCTCCATGGTAAGTACTTATAAAAACAGTAATTTCTCTACGATAGTTATTAATTTAAATTTTAAACTATAAAATTTCACCCTGATGTAAATATCACATAAGGAAAATGCAATGAGCAAATGCAGTTTCACTGCAGTCAACACAAAAAAATCCCTAAGCATGGAAAAGAAAAAGGATGGAGATGACTTACAGCTCCACCCTTCCAAGATACGAAAGTTGGATTTGTTCTAGATTGTAAAACCTGTTTCACAAGTAAGGATCCAAAAACACAAAAATCAGCATTCACAAGTTGAACAAAGAAAGAGACACATTATCCATAAAAAAGGATATATTTCTTCTTTCAAGGTACAATATAAAAATTAGGTTAATCTAAATAGCAATACTTATGGAATTTTGACCCCTACATATTTTCAGCGATGATTTTATCCAGGCAATACATTGAATTGACCAGGAATATTACATCCAATATTAAACTTAGTTCATCTAAAGATCAAGATAAATAACATATTGGAATTCTACTCGCTTTGAAGTGGCTAAGAGCAGGAACAGAATACAGGCCCAACACCTTTATAATGAAGATCAAAATTTGGCAAGACTTACCTCAACAGTATCAATTGCTTCATTTGGAGGAATGGCATGCAAAACTCTGCAAAACAAAACAAGATAAAAATATGACTTGGTATTTAAATTTCACAGGCAAGGAACCTACTAGTTAGCTAGAATAATGAATTTCCAAAAGACATTTGAATTTTTTGTTATTGAACACGTATTTGTGGAATGTATTAGTTGCCTATGATGTTAGCTAGAATTATATGACTGTTGGATACAAATGGTAGGGAGGTGTTTGGGGAGAGGGAGGGAGGAAGAGAGAGAGAGAGAGAGAGACCAACCTTTCCTCCACTGCAGGAATCAGCCCACTGGTCAATGCCACTCCACCTATCTGAAGCAAAAAACCAAGTTCAATTATTAAGAACATAAAAGCATCTCATGCAATCGACACTTTCTAAGAAACTCACCAATTGTATGGCAGTAAACAATTTCCTTTGCAGGTCTATGCGACCTGTCAATTGAAAAAAGCCGAACGGTTAGATTGGGATACTATTACAGCTTATAAGCACATGCTATATTCAAAGTATGCAAACCTACCTGTTGAAAGAACGCTACTGGTAATTGCTTCTGCTAGGCCAACCTTCTCTTCTTTCTTTGGTTTCATTGAAAAAATTGGGTAGTTATCCCACATTGGTAACCCAACATTCATGCCAGGATATAGACTCTCTGGCATGTCAGATCTTCTTGGGAATTCAATATGCCATGTATCTTCCAGCATATCTTCATAATCATGAAACCTGGTGAAGCACAGCATTAAAAATAGTGCTAAAGGGAATAATTCATAACTACTTCCGCAGCAAAAGCAATAACTTGGACCAGTCTTACTAACCAAGAACGGGGTGGTGGAGGATATAATTCAGGAATCAAAAGTTTTGGGTAGAACAAACCCGTAGGAGGAACCTATTTAAAATGAAACATCAACAGATCAACAGTAAATCCTTCAAGAAAAGAAAGGAATCAATTTCCAAATTCGATTGAAACCATACATTGAGAGCAGCTAGCCTTGTCTTATGAGATCCAGTAGGCATGGTATCCTCATACGAATGAACTATAGCTACAGCTTCAACTTCACCCTCCTATGCAACAGTCAATTGAAGAAGCACGATAAGAGTTTACCACAGCAAAGAAGCCTGTGTACCACATCCAAGAGCCAAATGATTACCTTAATTTCACAATAGGACTCTTTTAGCCTGTTCAACATCAATAGATCTACAGGCTTGGTTGAAATGTCAGTACGAATTTGTGGCCACGTCTGATGATGCCTCTGAGTCCAAAGAAGACATCTTGATATATCCTGGAAAAGCAAAATATGATGAAAATGATGAAATCACCAACATACAAAGGTGAGATATCTGCTCTATCGCATGATGGAAAGCTGTAGAACAGAAAGACTGGTGAGAATGCAAACCTCTCCACCAAAGGGTAAAGTCTTCTCTGTATTAGGTAGAGCCACACCATCCTGCACGTTGGAAGAGACAGGAGGCAAGAGTAAGACCACACCTTTCATACATAGGCATTTCCAGTTATGCTACTAATAATAGTACCAAGCATGAAATTAAAGCAGGTATTAATTCAGTCAGCTTTACTTCTATATGCATGCAGAAGAGTGTGCAAGGAAATAGCAAAACAAAACTGAGGCATGCGAAGCTACCAGGTGCTTTTCTTGACAATGGTCACTCTAAAACGATAACATCATATTCCTTTTTTTTTTGGCCACTAATAACATCATATTCAAGGTGCTCATTTCATGTACAGGTTAAATACTTATCACGACAATGGCAGTGATAGTGACATTGGTGGAGAGATAAACTACCAGTAGAAGATAGTAGTGTAAAACAGAGTAACACATTTACTCTATCCAGTTTATGAGGTTTTCCTTTTTTCCTTTTTCGTTTTTAAAGGGAGGGTAGAATGTCTGGAGGTGAACCATACCCCTTCAAATTATCTCAAAACCGCAAATACAAAATTCACTTCAATAGGGGGACCCAAAGGTAGGGTTTTCAAGTTTAATAACTTCAGCTTGAAATCCTTATTCTCAATCAGTAGCAAAGTTATACACAAAAACTAAAAGCAATACTTAGTTGTTTGATTCAGTCACCTCAATGCAAATGACTGATGTCACTTGAGCACCCACATTTACAACACATGCTGTAGATAACCCGTTGCCAAAAACTGCTGCCAGGCCTTCCTGATACCATCATATATGAAGGAAATATTATATACTCGAGTAATTTACTAGTTCGAGAGCATTTCTACAGGTAAAGGAGGAGAAAGCAAATCTTATAAAAGAATTAGGACTGGGAACAAAATATGATATCAATGAAGGATACCTGTCATTTTACTACCACAAAAAGATATCAGCATGGTTCTTTCATTTAATGAGTACATACATGTCACAGGTACAAAGCTTTATAGATGAGTAAGAACCATGCATATTTACGCATTGTTGAGTCAGACAATTTTGAGGAGTAAGCCGCTTGTGTATCGTTCATATGAAGGAAAACAAAGATCCCTAAATGGAGTGCCTCTATATATACCATGACACAATTATACTAGCATCCCAATAGACATAACTCCAGGATCATCACTCTAAAAGTTTTGAAATTTGCAGAGGTAACTAGGCAAGTGCTAGTATTAGCAATAGTAATTACCAAGTATTAACTGGTTGATATGTCATTAACTTTAATGCTGGTATAAAACTCAATTTACAATTGACTACAAGAAGAATGAGAAGAACTTCTCACCTGGTGTACAACTGCTGAGCTAAAGCGCAAATCTCTCAGTAAAATAGATAAGATCTCCTTTATCTCTGCTTGTGACAAAGCATAAAATTGTAAATTACAAAATATTCTGCACAATCTACAGAATTTAGTTTCATTTGGAACAGATATTCAAGAGGTGAAGCAAATCAAATTAGGAATGATCTTATTCACACACGCGAACTGAATCTGGAACATTCAATACATGACAGAGGATACAGAAACAAGGGAGAAGACTTTCTCCATTTAGAATAAGATAATCAAATATAAATACCGCGATTATCAAATGTTTCTGGTACAACAAGAATCGCAGAATATAAGCTCCTTTCTTGGTGAGGGATATGCAATTTCTCTAACAAAATCCAATCCCATAGAGCATGCAAATCTTCAAGGACCTGCAAAATAATGAAATGTGATTCCAAGAAAGTAGATATATTTCCCCTTTTCTTAAAAACATGGAAACTATATCAATAATTAAGATCTATTATCTCAAAGTACATAAAAATATGAGTGGGGTCAATATAATTCAAGATGCATTGCAGCAATGTTATTTGCTAAACCCTATAAGAAGAAATAATATGCAAGGCCCTTGAATGTGGGAAAGCCGATACGCATAGAGACTATACCTGCTGCATTGGATAATGTTGTGAAATATTTAGGTGACCTCGACGAATAGGACGACATAAACAATATTGCTCATTGAGAGGTATCCTTAGTGCTTCCTCACCAAATATGACCTCTCTGAACTTGTGTTCAGTTAAAATAGGTTCCTTTGACTCAGTACTTTCACCTGTGAACATGGACTCATTTATGACACTTTTGCCCATTGAGCTTTCTGCGTAAGCGAGATCCATGAATAAAAAGACGAAAGTAAGACCAATGTGGGTGAACCACCAATATGTCATATAGATCCAGTCAAACAAGAAAGGTGAGAACATATTGCACAATGAAAAGAATTGAAATTTTCAAATTACCTGGTGCCACTTTTGAATTTTGGTCCTTCACATGAATATCAGTCCATGTAAAGGCTCCATCCCTCCTGGTATTCTGAGAATTATACCCATCAACGCGTCCCATCTGCACATTAGTGCCAGTAGTTTTACTACTAAAAGGTAAAAGCTCTAAGTGGTCAATAGACTACCATCATTGTTGGCAATACTTAAATTCTCTCTAAAATTCATACCTTCCGCGGAACAGAATTATTGGCAAGCTCTTCATTAAGGAGAGGTATCTTCAACAAGGATGCAATCTTTCAAACAAATAAACATTCAATTCAAAAATTTTATTATACTATAAAACAAAAGAATCTAAACAAAAACGGAAACCAAATGAACACACTCACGTCATCATAAGCCTTTTCACGCTCCATGTGCTGTGCTGTGGTAACTTGAGAATTAAGCAACTGAAAACCATCAAATCCAAATTTTCATCCAATAAAATCCAAATAAAAAGAGGAGGAAATAAAGGAGAAAAGAATATAGTTAGAAAGGGGAACCTGATCTTGAACAGTTAACTTGGAGAATTGGCCGGTTCTGCGAGCGATGCAGTGAGGAATGATGAAAGGAGAGTCCTGCTTAGCTAATCCTACTCTTACATTTGCAGAGCCTAACCAAATTAGGGGAGCAATTTAGTTCATTAATTTAAGTGCTTTCTTTAGCCATAATTTTTGGCATTTCTAAATTTGGAGGGAAATTGCAAAGAAAAAGGAAAAACGAAGAGGAAGTAAGTAATTACCGGGATTGATGACGACGAGATTGGAGCCACGTTCGGCGAGGAGTTGAGAAGGGACGACCGTTTTCAAATAATCCTGCGAATATAATAAAAACATTTAATTTGACATATAAATGGAAAATTTCAAAAGTTATTGCTTTATAAAAATTTAGTAATTATATTAGGTTTCTGGTTTTACCATTGAGAAAACTGAAGAACGGGAAGAAGGAGCTACTTCTTTTTACTTGCAGAAATTTCAGCTTTGTTTCTTCTCTGCTCACGTATCCTCTTCACTTCTTTTATAGCTTTTCTCCTTTTCTAACTTCTGCAGAAGAAATGTAGCCACTGCGATTTCGAAATGCAAATGCTTTTGTTTTGAAGCATAGATGTGAAACGGCGTCGTCAGGAGTTCGCTAACCTTTTTCTTCGAAGGCTCATGTAGGAGGTTAATATTTGTGCCAGAGCCGAGAAGAAGTGGGCCGGCACCTTTCATTCAAATCTCACAGTCTCGGTATCGTAGGAATAGTAAACGTTACGTAACAAGAAACACGTTACCGCTTAATCTCTTATATATCTTTAGTAATAGTAATATTTTAAGTATTTTACTCTTGCTTTACTCAGCATTGAAATTGTCCTGCAATGCAAGTAATCCTCTTTTCCCTATAAAATCCATGCAACAATGAGCGAAGTTTAGTTCGGTTCAGTTCAGTTCCAACTTAGGAGTTAGGAGTGAAAATGAGAGCTAAGCCTGAGCTGACGTCTCGCCAGGAAAGTCCAGACCTTCAAATAAAGAAGACGTAATAAAAAGTTAAAAACTTAACAACTCCATCTGAAAAGTGGAACATGAGTGGCCGTACTCCATTAATTGAATGCTGAAAAACAGATGCTGGGCGTTCTGATACTTTTCAGGCGCCCATCCTATCGTGAGATATGGTGATAGTGATCATATCAGAAGCAATTTCTGGTTCCATTATTGAATACATGAACCATGAACGGCTCCATGAGACGTTCATAAGCCACGGAAAGATTTGTTGTAGGAGGGGGCAACCATTGATTCCGGCGGTGTAAAACCTATGATCAATTCATTTGAAGTCTAAAGCAGGAAATAGAAGTATTCATTAAGACCCTAATTTTCCAACTCAAAATCAAAACAAGGGGCAATCCATTCAATTTTTCGAATGTTTTAGTGAATAAAGAACTGATTAAAAACTTAAACAACTCCTAACATGGGGAAACAATTCAGTATTTCGGTAGATCTGCAAAATATTTTCTGCTGCTGCACAGCAACTACTTGACATCGTTTAAATATGATGACTTCTAAGAGCTTTCCACTCTTTACCAGCTTCTCTGATACAATCTAAGCAGCTTTTGGCTTTGGGGCTTTCTTCTTCAGCTGCCTCTTAGGTATTGAGTTCTTCATCCCCCAGAAGAATAGTAATGCACCGAATTGTGCAACACACTGCCGTTGATTAAAACAAAAGAAAAGGAAAAATCAATGAAGTTCTGACATCATAATGCCCAGGGATGCTTTAGATATGCATTTACAGGTACCTGCAAGAAATCACTGAGCAGAGCATAGTATGCGGGCTCCTTGGGACCATAGTTGTAGAAGTCATAGAGCAGAGGAGTGCTAACCACCAAGTAGACACCCTAATGGAAAAGAAGGGACAATCAAAAGATACATAAAAGTTGAATCACAAGAAACAGCTAGGTGCGGTTTGAAATACGAACTTCCTTCACCATTTAAATGCAATCAAAATAACACCCAAAAGAAACAAATTCTAACCAGGAGGAAGGCTCCAAAGCCATGGCCAAATACAAAGAGAATGCCACCAAGTCCTTTCAAAGCTATGGCAGCTGCAACTATTTGTCTAACCTGTATGAAAATACTTCTCCACATCAGAAAAGAAGTAGCAATATGAAAACGATAGAAAACCATGTAAATACAAACTTAATAAATCAAAACAATATTGGAAAAACTTCATTCCAAGTTATTAAGACAGAAAATGAACATCTTACTTCAATATCTGGCAAATTAACATGGAGTAGAGAAGATATATGGTTCTTAGCAAGATCAAGCTTTGGTATTAACTCCTTCGCTGCCGGCCCACCATCAACCCCAAATTCATTGAACCTGCAAACATATTAAATAGGTAACTACATCTACAAGGTATTCATGATTGGTCCTAGCCTAGAGCTCTTTACTCTGTCTATTTCTCTAATTGTTATAGGAGCAACAACTGGCAACCATAAGGAAGTTAAGGGCCAATTTTGTTGCCAATCACTAAAATTACACCGCCCAAACTAGGATGGCAACAATGCATCGGGAAACAGACATTGAATCAAGTGCTACATTACAAACAACAAGAATCCATCCTATCAAACGTATTAGCACTTCTATGATACTCAGATTCATCTATGTCAAAATGACATGGCCTACAGAACACTAACAGGAGGAAGTACTTAACCAATACAACCATAATACAACCATATTGACTGAAACTAACCATCCAGTCTGAACTTGCAAATTATTGTTTATATCCTGGCAGAACATGTGATCGTTTGTAGTTAACTATCTAAAGTGTATATATAGATATATAATCATTGAAAACTGATAAATAAAAAAGGCTCTCTCCTACTAAATCCCCCAATTCTACAATCTAGACAAGTGGCCAAGATCCTGAAGAAAATCAGTCATTAACCACAGTTACAAATTAAGCAAGATAATGCAACAGTACCCAAACAAAAGAACAAAAGTCTTGGGGAAAAACAAAATAAAACAAACCAGATCTAACAAATGAACAAATTTCTAAAACAACCCAACAAATAGATTCAAACAGATCTAAAATAAGAGAGAAAGAGAGATTACATTTGCCTTGCAGAGAGGATGAAAATAGAAGCAAAGAAAACTCGTCCAACAAATGAAGCGAAACCCATCTTTTCCTCGGTTACTTCTTCTTTGTTTCTTCTTCTCCCCACTCGGTTTCGAGCAAGAGACGGGTGTTAAGATCAGAATTTCGGGGTTTTCCTCTTCTCTTCCTTGCTGCTACCGTCGAAGGGGAGGAAGAGAACAAGAGAAGTGAAAAATTTTGGGGCTCTGGAAGTGGTCCTTGTTCCGGGGTCTTGATAGGGGTCAATTATTAATTATTAAAAATAAATAAAAAGGGAAAATATGAAGTTAAGAACATTTATTGAGCTAGTAAGATGAACACTAAAGAAAGAAATCAAGATCCAATTCTTCACTAAAACTACTGCTATAGTAGTTCGCTACTCTTGGGCTTGGAGTTCTTCTTAATTACGCCTTTGCCATTTCGGTTAGAACACTTCTTAAACCCAAATTAGTACTCGGCCACCAGCACCAGTAACTAGAAAAACTACCAATACTACAATTTTGAAATCTTGATTTGTTGTGGAAGGTGTATTAATAATAATTGGAACAAGAAGCAAGTAATAGTAAAAGAGAATTTAAGAGAGATAGAGAGAGAAAATAAAGAAAGCAAAATGAAGAAGAGCTCATCTACTTTTCATCAGCGATTAGCGCTTCAATTTATAGACGAAAGTTTATTATGCAAACTTTGAAAATTTTGCATGTGGACTCCACGGTTTGAATATTTTATACATGAATAGTATATATGCACTATTCATCGATAGTGATATGTACTATTCATCAATAATTCATCCGACAGAATTAATATATGAATAGTAATATGCACTATTCATCGATAGTGATATGTACTATTCATACTGTAGCAATAATTTCAAAACTCCAATTGTGGCGTTTGAAGTCCACTTTCATAACACTCCCCCTTAGACAAAATGCCACTATGAAAAAATTGGACGTGTACTGCCTCGTTAAAAACCTTAAGTCGGAAAAACCCAATGGGAAAAAAACCGAACATAAGGGAAAAAGAGTACAGCACAATTAAGTCCGTCTAATATGTCTTCAGGACAATATGTGCTTGTCTTCAGGACAATGTATTTGTCTTCAGGACAATATAGGTAGGTCTACTTCAGTGACCTGATTGGACGTGCTATTACTGCCTCATTAAAAACCTTAAGCCGGAAAAACCCAGTGGGACAAAAACCGGACAGAAGGAAAAAAGAGTACATTGCACTTATGTCCATAATCGCTCCTCCTGAAATAAAACAAATTGCTACTTCTGGAGCATCTAAACATTTCCACTTCTGGGGAATTCAATCTTGCATTTTACTGACTCGCCGCATACCAATGCCATAAACTAATTTCTCAAATGTTGATGTTGGCAAAGATTTGGTAAATAAATCTGCAAGATTATCAGCGGAGCGAATCTGTTTAACATCAACTTGTCGACTTTCCTGGAGTTCATGAGTATAGAAAAATTTCGGCGAGATGTGCTTGGTCTTATCACCTTTAATATATCCTCCCCTGACTTGTGCACCACAAGCAGCATTATCCTCATAAATTATAGTGGGAGAATTTATCACCGGTTTGAATCCACTAGCATTATATTGTCTTCGGGACAATATATCATAGATCTTAACCAAACACACTCTCTTCCGGCCTCATAGAGGGAAATAATTTCAGAGTGGTTGGAAGATGTTGCAACAAGTGTTTGCTTAGTGGAACGCCAAGAAATGGCTGTATCATTATAGCAAAATAGATAACCGGTTTGGGAGCGAGCTCTGTGCGGATCAGATTTATATCCTGCATCAGCATAACCTACTAAACCAGAGTTAGTAGTATTCTTAGAATAGAATAACCCCAAATCAATGGTTCCTCGGAGATAACGGAAGATATGTTTAATCCCATTCCAATGTCTCCGGGTTGGCTCAGAACGTGCCAACAAATTTACCGCAAAAGCGATATCTGGTCTTGTGCACTGTACCAAGTACATTAAAGCCCCGATTGCATTGAGGTATGGTACTTCAGGACCAAGTATATCCTCACCAGATTCTTTAGGACGAAACGGGTCCTTTTGGGGGTCAAGAGACCTTACAACCATAGGGGTGCTCAATGGGTGAGCCTTGTCCATGTTAAAACGTCTAAGCAATCTTTCAGTGTATGCTGACTGATGGACAAGTATTCCATTCTTTTTGTGCTCAAGCTCTAGACCAAGGCATAATTTGGTTTTACCCAAATCTTTAACCTCAAACTCCTTTTTCAAATATTCAGTAGTTTCAGATAACTCTTCAGGAGTTCCAATTAAATTCATGTCATCGACATAAACTGCTATAATAGCAAATCCGATTTCAGATCTTTTAATAAACACGCATGGGCAGATGGGATCATTTATATACCCTTCCTTTGTCAGGTATTCACTTAATCGTTGGTACCACATGCGGCCGGATTGCTTTAACTCATATAAAGATCTTTGCAACTTTATTGAGAATAAGTTGCGGGGAGTGTATGCTTCAGGCATTTTTAAACCTTCGGGAATTTTTATATAGATATTGGAATCTAATGAACCATATAAATATGCCGTCACAACGTCCATAAGACGCATTTCAAAATTTTCTTGGGCAACCCAACTTATAAGGAAACGAAAGGTAACTATATCCACTACTGGTGAATATGTTTCATCATAATCTATCCCAGGCCTCTGCAGGAAACCTTGGGCTACGAGTCGGGCTTTATACCTCACGATCTCGTTTTTCTCATTTCATTTCCGGACAAAGACCCATTTGTATCCAACAGGTTTTACATTGTCGGGGGTTTTAATAATAGGCCCAAAAACATTACGTTTGGCAAGGGAAGTCAATTCAGCATGGATTGCTTCCTCCCATTTAGGCCAATCTTGCCTATGACGACATTCGGTTATAGACCGAGGTTCATAATCATCATTCATAATCTCATGAGCAACTGAGAGAGCAAATGCATCATTGATGATTATCTCATTTCGATCCCATATCTCATTATGATAACTGATGGAAATTTCAGTATTCCCAAGGTTGGTGATCTTTTCATGGGTTTGTACCACTTCAGGGGCAATATGCTCATGAACTTGTGCCACTTCAGGGGCAATATGCTCTCTTTGAATATTATGTTGTGGCACTTCAGGTGCAATTTGCTTTCCTCGAGAAAGATTAATGTTCTCATCTGGAGCAGAATTATGCTCATCTGGAGCAGATTCTAAATTCCTCCCCCTTCTTTTTCGAGGAACAGTTTCTTTTGATCCCATCGGTCTACCACGCTTCAGGCGCGGGATATTTAGATCCATTTCGGGTGGTTCTACAGGAACATCTATCCTAGCTGGAACATTCGCAGCTGGGATATGAGACTTTGTAACTTTAGCAGTCTCATTAAATGCATCAGGCATTTGATTTGCAATAGCTTGTAAATGGATCAATCATTGCACCTCATTTTCACATTCAGGTGTTCTTGGGTCTAAATGAGACAAACTTTTCTCATTCCATGAGAAAATCTCGACCTTTTTCTGCTTTCCATTTGTGGAAGCATTAGGTATTCCAAATGATGGGAATACTGTCTCATCAAAATGACAATCCGCAAATCTAGCGGTAAATAAATCACCCTCAATGGTTCAAGGAACCGAATAATGGACGGTGAATCAAACCCAACATAAATGCCCAAACGGCGTTGGGGACCCATTTTGGTCCTTTGCGATGGTGCTACAGGCACTTGTACCGCGCAACCAAAGGTGCGAAGATATGAAATGTCTGGCTTCTGGCCCAAGACTAACTGAATGGGGGGATACAAATGAGAAGTAGTAGGGTGCAATTTAATTAAAGATGCAGCATGTAAAATAGCATGACCCCACGCTAAGGATGGGAGCTTTGTTCTCATCAGCAAAGTTCACATTGCGCATTGATAATAGGCAAACATGGGACCATCTGCAGGATGTGTCCACTAGTACCATGAAATATCTAAATGGTCCACTTGCAGGCTGAATCGACCCACAGATATCACCCTGGATTCTTTGCAAGAATGAAGGGGATTCATAATCAACCTTTGTCATGAAAGGTTTAGTAATGAGCTTTCCTTGTGAACAAGATTCACAAATGTAATCTCTGGACAACAACACATTTGTATCTTTTAAAGGGTGTCCACGAGTATTTTTAAGGATTCTTTGCATCATTGTAGCTCCTGGATGACCAAGGTGATCATGCCAAAGTCCGAACACATCAGGGTTCATTAGTTTCCAGGGCATCGTAGCATATGATTCTATAGCTCGTATTGGGACAAAATATAATCCCATACTAGAAGCTTCCAGCTTCTCATGGATGGTCTTCTGGGCCATCTTGTAGGAAGTGATGCAAAGTAATTCCTTATTTTGCTCATTAATTGTTTCTAGATGGTACCCATTACGACGTACATCTTTGTAGCTAAGTAGATTTCTTTTTGATCTACCGCTCAACAATGCATCTTCAAGATACAATGTTGTGCCATTTGGCAAAATAACTGTGGCAGTCCCATAGCCATTTATAATATTAACAGGACCAGATATTGTCTGAACATTTTTCTTGTGCAATGTCACATTTGAGAAAAAGTGTTTGCCACAAAGTATAGTATGCGTTGTAGCACTATCAAGCAAACATATATCTTCCTTTTTCTCAATGTGTCCCATTTGCATTTATCTTGACAACTTCAGGTGTCAAGTTCCATAAAATTTAACAAATTAATAATATGATGCAAAATATAAATCAACAAGTATGGAATAAAACACAAATCAATAATATGATGCAAAATATAAACCACCAAGTATGAATAAAACACAAGATAACGTGTTATAAACAGCTTATGGATATTGTCCGCTTTGGTACTTCAAGACCTCACGGCTTTAAAACGTCCACAAGTAAAGGCTTCAGGCCCTGTTTATAAGCACGCACACAATCCCATATGCGAGTGATGGAGGAACTTCAGGTTCACAACAATGATTTTATTGAAGACCATATTTATTTAATATCTTCCTTGGTAACATAATTATCCAAGGGTATGGCAAAACATAGATGAAAACCCTCAGTATCTATTTCTGAGGACTTATTATTTTCATCAACATTATAAAAAGAAATCAGAAACCTCAAAAGGTTTTTCATTGACCAAAACCTTATTGACTTCAGCATCAGTCGCAGTTAGGTCAATGGCATGGGTCTCAACATGCTTGCCTTTATCCTTCAGGGATGCTTGGTATAGATCAACCAAATGTCTAGCCGTACGACAGGTACGTGACCAATGACCAGTCATTCCACAACGATGACAGGTACTATCATCATGCTTCTTCATGGGCTTTTTACCTTTAGGGTTGTGTGGGGAGTTATTTATATTACGGTTAAATCTCCTACTACCCTTACGGAAAAAATTCTCATGCCTGCGCTCACGGCCTCTAGGACGGCCAACATTCTTACTTGAGCCGGCATTTGCTTCAGGAAATGCCTTAGAGCCAGTAGGTCTTAAATCATGATTTTTAAGCAGCAACTCATTTGTTTATTCTGCAGTCAACAGGAATGAGATCAATTCAGAGTATGTTTTAAACTGGCGCTGCCTGTATTGCTGTTGCAATACAATATTCGAAGCATGAAAGGTGGAGAATATTTTCTCTAAAAGCTCAACCTCAGTAAGCTTAACACCACAAAGTTCAAGCCGTGACACCATGACAAGTTGTTATTGCCACTTACATCCAAAATTTGGAATTTGAGCTTTTCAATATTTGCCATAATTCTGAAACGAATGGTCTCAATTAGGTTGACAACTTCTGGTGTCAAAATAAAATAACCAGATCCAATTTGACAACTTCAGGTTGTGATATGAAATTTTGCACAACTTTCGGTTGTGATATAAAGGAAAATATTCCCAATATTAGTATAATGGAAATAAGGAATCGAAACAAAATAATTTGAATAAAAATAAGTATGGAGAGATCTGACCTTCCACCATAGAATCAAACCTTAAGAGAGCTTCCTCGTGCTGACAGAGTCTCGTGCTGATAACGTGTTGTGGAAGGTGTATTAATAATAATTGGAACAAGAAGCAAGTAATAGTAAAAGAGAATTTAAGAGAGATAGAGAGAGAAAATAAAGAAAGCAAAATGAAGAAGAGCTCATCTACTTTTCATCAGCGATTAGCGCTTCAATTTATAGACGAAAGTTTATTATGCAAACTTTGAAAATTTTGCATGTGGACTCCACGGTTTGAATATTTTATACATGAATAGTATATATGCACTATTCATCGATAGTGATATGTACTATTCATCAATAATTCATCCGACATAATTAATATATAAATAGTAATATGCACTATTCATCGATAGTGATATGTACTATTCATACTGTAACAATAATTTCAAAACTCCAATTGTGGCGTTTGAAGTCCACTTTCATAACATGATTAAATTAATAGTAGGATTATCCTTCTACAATTATATTGCATAGTAATAAGCTACTATATAATGTAACTTTCTATTGTCAAATTAATTACTAACTATAGATTAAACGTATAAAAGGGGCCACTTAATTAACGTAATCTAGGATGAGTATTTTAAGTTGAAACCTTGATTCTTATTTAAGCATTAGGAGTTGACAACACTTAATTAACCAAAAAAAAGGTAAAAACTCATGTAAATTGTACAGGTCATCCTTCGTGCTTATTCGCGTCCTTTTATCTTTGCTTCAAAGCAAACTAGTGGTTTTTTTTTTTTAATCATCGTGCACTCAAAATGATCCATTTGTCTTAGTTTTGAATTATTTATTTATTTATTTATTTTTTATATGGTGTTGTTGGTGGGTTTTTCCTCCAATTAATTATAGTCAACGACAAACAAAATTATTTAATATCTTGATAGGTACATAAGTATATAGTACTATTTGACATCATGGTTGAAATAATTCCTATTTAATACCGATAATTATGTTGGTCAGGTGTAAATATTTGTGTTGGTGCTCATTGGTTATGTGTAACTTGATGATTTTAATTATGTTGGTTTAATCAGAACTCTTTTGTCATATAGCATAATGTATTCATTTACTACCCATCCATCTACCTTCACCAACTGATCACCCTCACACCATTGCCCATGTCTTACATTAATTGCATAAAACACAAACACGTCCTTAGATGACCACCGCAAGTAACTCACTCTAAACTTGTGAAGGGAAAAAATAAACGGGCTTTGAGAGGTTGGAAAGAAGGTTAAGCTACGGTAATTTCATAATAAGTGTCTTATTAACCAATTAATTAGAATATTTATGTTTATAAAAGAAAATTTGTTAGTTAATTATCTAATAAGTACTTGAAGTAAAATTTTTATGCTGATAGTGTATGAGGTGGTAATCTTTTACTATTTGTTTGTTTAATTTGTAGATGACGCGGATTATTATATATCAGTGAGCATCTCACTTGTCGACTTCTCCAATTCATCCAAACAATTTCGACATCAATAAATGATAGTACTAAAGAAATCAACATTACAAGGAGAAACAAGTCACGAGCACATAAGATCGGATCTCCTTCGATCAATCTGTCATGGTTGATTTGGATGAGTTGTTATTTTCACGTGCAGGCCGATCAGCTTACTAAATACTATAAACAAGTTGTTCATAGTTTTATCTTCCATTAACCATATATACTTTATTAAATTAGGAAAAAGACAACCTAAAAGACTGAAAAAAGAAAGAAGAATTGTTAAAGTGGGGCATGCCATGAGCAGACATGACTTGAATATTGGGATGGAACGAGAACGTGTGAACAATGCGACAATGCCTAACATTTTCCCATTGGCTTCACTTGAATTTGACTTTGATTTGATCAAAACTTGTTTTTGGTCATTCTTCCCTTCCTATTTACTTATTTCTTTTTTCTTCTTTATTATTTGTTGAGATCTGGGATTCCCAAAGCATCATTTCTCTGCAATTGCTTGCTTCTGCGTTGTGCCTGGCCAAAATTATTATTTTTTTCTCTGCTAAAAGTAAAATTCCATTGAATTTGCATGAGCCATGGCAACTAAATTACTGCCACAATTATTTTTTGGGTAGGCAATAAGAGTATCCTCATTTATGAAGTAATTATCCCTCTTTGATAAGGAAAAATTCATAGAATAAAGAAAAAAGTATATATATATATATATATATATATATATATATATATAGGAAATGGTCCCAATTACTATCGTCTAAAAGAAAAAATACAACGACTAGAGATAGGTCTCGAGCTAATAGGTTCGGAATATACTTTAATTTAAAAAAAAAATCTAATGTTCTCTTTAATTAAATATACTCTACATGGTAATGTACTCGTTTATAGTTTTCTTCATCTTTTGCTTAGCTTTGTAAATAGATTAGTTAAGAGTATATTTTGGTCTATTCCCCCGGGTGAAACCTGCAAAATCAAACGTTCAAACATTTTCAGATTTTCTTTTCTGGAATCTCACCTAAGTAAACCAACAATAGACAATTTTTTAACTTAGGTAAAATTTCCTTTTCATTTCTCAAAAAGGGAATTTTTTCAACGCAAGGGAAGGCAGTCCAACATTCAAATTTCAAAAAATTGGATGAAAAGACCGGCAGAACGGAGAGGAAATTTAAAACGCGCCTCGACATGGTCACGATTGTAAATTTCACTAGACTACAAGAATATTTTCAGTGGCCAACCTCAGAAAAGTAAAATTAAAAACTCCACTCGCTCTTTACTCTCTCGTCCACGTCACTCCTCCCTTGTCCTTAAACCAACAAATATGATTGGTCGAACCGACGTGTTCTCTCTCAAATTCGGCGAGTTTACAGACACTCACATACTCCAGCGCGTACGTCCTTTTCGGCTGGTCTTTTTTCTCTCTATAAAAATCACCGGGTGTTGGATTTATAGGATTTTCGTACTACCCTTTCATCTCTCTTCCGGTCTCGCCTTCGGACAATAGTTATTTCCTGTAATTTTTCTTTCCACTAGAATTTCTAAGGTTTTAAATCGAAAAAAATGGCGTTCGTTTCTTTCGTTGGAAGAGTTCTTTTCGCTTCAGTGTTCATCCTCTCTGCTTGGCAAGAGTAAGCCTCACTTCAGATCTGCGCGTCCTTTTATTCCTTTACTTTAGCTTTTGTGTTGTTCAATGGAGACTGGTTCTCGAGAAAAGAAAAGTAAGGAGAGGGATAGTTTTGATCTTGGTTTAGATTTAGAACTCACAGCTCTTATAAACTGTTAAAGTAGACTCAGATATTAGTAAATCATGATTTATGCTTATTCTTAAGAAAATGCTTGATGGATGTGTGCTTTCATGTGAATAGATCTTGTTTTTAAAGAATTACCGCAATTTAAGATGTTATCAAGAGTTAAATTTTGAATTTGTTGTTGATGTGGCGTTTGAGGATTGCTTAGATGTTCTAACTCTTGTGGCAGTTTTCTTCTTATTTTGATCTGCTTAGTGAACTCTCCTTTTGTAATGCAGAAATGTAAATGATTAAGAGTGAAATGAGTTTTATAAGAATAAAACTTCGTTTTAAGTTCTAGATCTCGTGAATCTTATGAATGTAGTGGCTGTTGTTGGCTGGCATCAATATGCTGCTTGTTTAAGGAGTATAATGTTTCCGTGCTTTGAGACTGTCAAATTTTGGCCATCTTTGTAAGCCTCTGAGAGTATTGACCTATCGATTAATGGTGAAGTTTAAAACTCCAAAATTGTTTCAAATATTTGGCACTTGTCATCTATAATTATAAAAGAGGAAATCAACACTTATTATGAAATTAATTGGTAGTAAGGTTTCTTAAGATAGTGAAATCAATACATGTAACAATCAGACACAGAAACAGTGAAAGTTTCTCGTGACATTTTTCTTTAAATGGAACTGCTAGTCTGTACCAAGATGACCCATAATTCTACTCACTAAAGTGTAGTCTTCTACAGCTATGGCCTATGTGGATATGGTGTAAAATTTTAATTTTGGCGGCACATATAACTTCATTCCCATAAATCTTAGATTAGCTATTTTTTGAGTTGCAGCGTTTCTAGCTTGAGCTCAGTGTATGTATTTTCTATCTGAACTAGGGCTAAGTTCTGCTCACCTTTTGTCTAACGCATGGTGTCTTTATGTGTATAGGTTCAATGAATTTGGTGTTGATGGAGGGCCAGCAGCGAAGGCACTGAAACCAAAATTCAATGTCTTCTCAAACCATGTCTCATCTCATTCAGGGGTGCAAGTGCCAGAATTCGACGTAAGAATTGCTATAGTTGGCCATTCAGATAGAACTCTTTAGTCTCTGCTTACATCTGTGTTTTTCCAACGTCATAACTCGTGGAGTTGTTATTTACAGATTAAAGTCCTAGTTGCAGCTGCTATAGCCTTTAAGGGTGTTGGGGGTATTCTTTTCATCTTTGGCAGCACTATCGGAGCTTATCTTCTGGTTTGTTTTATGTTCATATATGTTCTTATGCTTATTTAAGTTAGTTGTTCAATAGCAACGAAGTTAACTTATAAATGTATTATGCTATTCTTCTCTTATAGGTTCTGCAACAGTTGGTTATTACTCCTATCTTATATGACTTTTACAACTATGACATGGAAAAGAAAGAATTCGGTCTGCTTTTCACAAAATTCACTCAGGTTAGCACTTGATTTTAGTTCTGCATAAGTATCAAGGTTGATTGGTGTTTCTATTGCCTTCACCAATTGTACCTTTCTTGTGGATTCTTTTCACTGTAAATGTATATGATGGAAATGAATTGTTTCTTACTAAATTCTCTTCACTTCTCAGAACTTGGCACTCTTGGGGGCATTGTTCTTCTTCATTGGCATGACAAACTCGATGCCCAGGAGACAACTCAAGAAAAAGGCTCCCAAAACCAAAACAATTTGAAGAGGAACGTCTGGTAAAACGAGGGTCCGGTTTCTTGTTCGATCTCTGGCTACCTCGATGAATCGAGATATGTTTTTGTATGCCTGTACCAAGGTTTTGTTTCTTCGGGATTAGGGAGAAAGAGCATTAGTTTGACAGTTTGATTCTGTAAACTACTAAGTTAAATTCATGGTTATTATCTAATCAAGTTTTGAAGAGAATTTGATAATTTTGTTTTTGAATCTGCTGCCCCAGTTTTTGCCCATTTTCATGGAATATTAAAGCTATGTATGGTATGAAAAAATATTTTTTATTTTTATTTTTTAAAAAATTCAAAGAAATTATCATGTAAGATATGTGTTGTGAGGAAAAATGTATACATGTTTTTAAAAATAAAAATGAAAATGGATCTAGAAATGTGTTGTTCATTCGTGGTCCTTGTTAGTTGTTAACTGTTGTACGTGAAGAAACAAATACGACTTATATTAGGTGGTTGCTGGGTTATTGGCGGAGCCTGATAACATTTTGAGAAACTTGAACAACGCAGAATGAAGAGCATGAGCAATTATTCAATGATAATCAAGTGCCATACCAATTTGTTTTGGTTGAAATGCACTTTCAAATTAAAATGCTAGAGCGCGCCTTTCTCCACACCAGTTGAGATTGTGTATCCTATCTGTAGACCTAAGTAATGTTGAAATCTTGTCCTGTTATGGTAAGTGAAATCAGATGACGAGAGGGATTGTTTTTAGAAGATAACCGTGCACTGTGAGAGAGTCTATGGAACACTTCCATGAAAAAGGCTTGGACGGAACTTCTGCCCTGCCGCAGCAATTCAGGCTTCGAAGTAGCCCATTATGACAAGAAAGGAGCATCATTTTGCATGATGAATAAATAATTTGGCCCTTCTCTGTAAAATCTATGATCATGGTAACTAGATCCCATTTATGTAAACAAGTTATGGTGAAATTTTTTTTTTCTGCTATGGGTAACGCAATCAGAAGATAAGAGAGGACGAGATTTCTACGGGGAAAACCATAGCCAAGTAGTTTATTGTATCAGTTGATCTCTAAACAAAATTGGGTCGTCCAAAAATCGACATTTTTTGTTGTTATCAAGAAATCATCAGTAGGTTATTAAGACTAATACTAATATTTAGCTAGTAAATGACTGATATTCTCGTATAGATACTTTCTTGCAACTCCGAAATCCTCACCCACAAGCCTCAGTGCCCCACGCCATAAAAATACAAGTCAAATCCTAGAGCCACCGTGACTTCATTAAAAAGATCACCGATTACCGCATTTTCAATTAAAAAAACACTAGTGGTTGATGTACATGTACATTGCAGCTCCATGAATGGCTGAGGGGTGACTTTTGGCCATGTTGTTGTCATAAGCAAAGTCTTCCTTCCCCATTCCCCTCCACTTATTCTAACTAATTGCCTTGGTTGTTTGATTTGAGCAAAGTGGTTACCTCTCAAATCAAGAGAAATAGAAGATGGTCATAGCCAACACAGCTGAAGTCCAAACTACATCAAAACCTGAATATGACAGAGCAAAGGAGACTAAAGCTTTTGACGAGACTAAAGCCGGTGTCAAAGGGCTGGTGGATGCTGGAATAACCGAGGTTCCTCGCTTATTTCATCAACCACCAGATAGTTCTGTGAAAACCTCTGTTCCAGGTGGCAACCAGCTTAGTATTCCTGTTATAGACCTCGAAGGAGTGAGGAGGGATCCCAGTGCTCGCAAGGAGATTGTCAAAGAAGTTGGTAATGCATCAAAGATATGGGGATTTTTTCAGGTTATCAATCATGGAATTCCGGCGAGTGTTCTGGAGGAGATGAAGCGTAATGTTCGTAGGTTTTTTGAGCAAGATGTTGAAGTCAAAAAACAGTTCTACACGCGTGATTTCATGAAAAAGGTGGTCTACAATAGCAATTTTGATCTGCATACTGCCCCCGCAGCTAACTGGAGAGATTCCATCTATTGTACTATGGCTCCTTATCCTCCTAGTTTAGAAAAGTTGCCAGAACCATTCAGGTATGTGTTATGTTATTTACTGCAATTAATAATGGGATAAACTAAAAAATGAACTCTAACCTATATAATTGACATATATAGGGATATAATGGTGGAGTACTCAGCCGGATTGATGAGTCTGGGTCATTCACTCTTTGAGTTAATGTCAGAAGCTCTTGGATTGAGTCCTGACCACCTGGCGAAGATCGATTGTGCTAGGGGTCACGGTCTGCTGTGCCATTACTATCCGGCGTGTCCACAGCCAGAATTGACTATGGGGACTAGCAAGCATGCTGACTGTGACTTCCTCACTATACTTCTGCAAGACCATATTGGCGGCCTCCAAGTTCTTCATGAAAATCAGTGGATTGACGTACCTCCAACCCCTGGGGCTTTAATAGTTAACATTGGAGATCTCCTACAGGCAAGCCATATTGCTTCTGTTATTATTATGGATAAAAACTTAAAAATCAGCTTGTTTAATAGTTCGCAGCTACGTATAATGGATTTATTTTCTGTTTGGCTGTTTTCTCAGCTTATATCAAATGACAGTTTTCAAAGCGTGGAGCATAGAGTACTGGCAAATTCTGAAGGGCCTAGAATATCAGTGGCATGCTTTTTTGTCACAAGTGTTCATGACCCAAACTCTAGATTGTATGGACCCATTAAGGAGCTGTTATCAGAAGACAATCCACCAAAATACAGGGAAGCTACTCTGATTGACTATATTACCCACTTCAATCAGAAAGGCCTTGATGGAGGTTCTGCTCTGCTGCATTTCAGGCTGTGAACTAGTCCCCTGAAGACAAAAGGGAACAATTTCATTTATGCCATATCAATAAGGGCCTATAATTTATGAACTGAATAAATTGGCTATTCTCTGTAATATTGCTGATCATGTATGAATGATGGTTATATATATCTTTTTAATAGAAACAAGCAGTGTTGATTGTTGAAATTGTTATCTTTCTGCTTGGATCATTGAAACTTTTGTTCCAACAATCTGTGTCCTAAAAAATTGGCAGCTTATCAACACTAACATCGAGAAAGCCTGAGAAGACATCTTGACAGATACAGAAACAATAATTGCATCAGATGAACATGGCTAGAGGCACACAATCTGAAATTTACTTTTGAATGAGCTGTTAATCATTTAGCTATTAGAAATGACAATGAGTATACGATAGTTACTTGTACTTATTGTCATCTTTCTGATTGGTCCTGAATGGAATTAACCTGTGGTGGCAGCTGCGGGCAGGTGGCATCCCAATGACAAAGTTACAAAGGACGATGACAAAGAGACCGAGACGTCTGAAGACAGCCAAGGGGTCTGTTCCATTGAGCTCTTGCCCTTTTTCTACCATTCTCATTTCTCACGGCTCCTGGGTCCCACAAGATAATAACATTGATATTATGATATTATCTATATAATGGTTAAAACAAATTCCTCATATATTATGATTTAAAAAGGAAAAACAAAGGTACCTTTATTTGCTAAAACTAGAGCAAGAACTCCTGCTTCCTCTTTCTATTCTAAACCATCGCAATTGTTTGCACAAGAGGAACAAATGGTGAAAGCCAACGCATCAAAGCCAGACCTGTATGATAGGGCCAGTGAACTGAAAGCTTTTGATGACACAAAAGCTGGAGTTAAGGGCCTAGTTGATTCTGGAATTACAGAAGTTCCTCGAATTTTTCACCAACCAGCGGATAAAATTCAGGAAAACTCAGTTTTAGGTGATATTCATTTCAGTATTCCTGTTATAGACCTTGAAGGAGTGAAGAGAGATCCAATTACTCGAAAGGAAATAGTGGAAAAAGTCGGAAATGCATCAAGGAAATGGGGATTCTTCCAAGTGGTCAATCATGGAATTCCAGAAAATGCTTTGCAGGAGATGAAGGATGGTACAAGGAGGTTTTATGAGCAAGATCTTGAGGTGAAAAAGCAATATTATACTCGTGATTATACAAAACCAGTGGCCTATAATAGCAATTTTGATTTGTATACTGGTTTAGCTGTCAATTGGAGAGACACATTTGTCAGCCTAATGGCTCCTAATCCTCCTAAGACGGGAGACTTGCCAGCAGTTTGCGGGTATGTTTATTGTACTGTATAATATGGGGAATAGGATCACTTAGTTTTTGTTTGATATTTTTTCCGTTGGCTGCAATAATAATATAATATACCCTAATCCCTTTATCATTTTCAAGTTTGCAAATTGAACCCTGTTCTGCACTATCAGATGCCATATATAGTAACTCTATTTTCAAGTGGTTGGTATATTATATGTTCACTGTTTTGTTTATGGAATATATACTTTATATTTGATCTTAACTTAGTAACTTAGAACCACAAGCCAACAAAACAAGAAGTCATTACTCATTAGATGATGAGATTAAGAAATGATCCAGATAGGCTTAATTCATTTGCAGGGATATAATGGTGGAGTACTCAAAGCAAGTACACAATTTGGGTTGTTTACTACTGGAGTTACTTTCTGAGGCTCTCGGGCTGAAGCATGACCACCTGAAAGAGATGGATTGTGGGAAGGGGCTAACCATACTATGCCATTACTATCCGGCATGTCCACAGCCAGAATTGGCTCTTGGAACGAGTAAGCATTCAGACAATTGCTTTCTAACGGTGCTTCTACAAGATCATATTGGTGGCCTCCAAGTACTTTATGAGGATAAGTGGATTGATGTACCCCCTAAGCCTGGTGCTTTGGTGGTTAACATTGGAGATCTTTTGCAGGTAAGTTATTCAAGTTTTAGTTTTGCTAGCACTTTGTTGTAAATAATAGATCATTTGATCTTTTAGTTGCAATATCCTGTAGGAATCTTAAGCTGTAATATGTATTCTGTTTACTACCAAGAGCTTGTTGAGTGTTAATGAGTACTTTGTACCTTTTTGTCAGCTTATTTCCAACGATGCTTTCATAAGCGGGGAGCATAGAGTACTTGCAAATTCAGTTGGACCCAGAGTATCAGTAGCATGCTTTTTCAGCACATCTTTAATGGTGGACTCAAGGCTATATGGACCAATTAAGGAATTGTTATCAGAAGAGAATCCTCCAAAATATAGGGAAACCACTGTGAGAGACTATGTTATATACTTCCATGGAAGAGGCCTTGATGATGGTACTTCTCCCTTGCAGCATTTCAGGTTATGAACTTGCCTCCGGCAGAGGCAGAGAAATGTTTACAGCATAGAAAGGCAGTTATGAACTGAATAATTTGGACCATTGCACTCTGAAATCATATAAGTTAAATGTATACATCCCAGAATCTTGCAGCTACTTCATTTTCTAGTTCTAGCATTAAGCTCTTGTACCATGTTTAACCATGTTGAGAAGCTTTTGTTCCCCAATGCAACACTCTCTATGAAAAGTTGAATGCCAAAGTTTGCCAGGGGGTAAATACTTTTATTGGCAGAAAATCCAATTAACTTAAAGTTGGTTTTGACAATGACTCTTGTTAACCTGACATTAGGCTAACAATTGCCATGTGAAGTCAGAATGAACAGTGGCTACAACTATTCCTGAGAATTGAAAGCACTTCCTTAAAAGATAATTTGGAAAATGAAAAAACAAATAAAAGATATTTCCCACTTGCATGGTTTAACATACATACATTTGGCCAAAGCATAAATTTCTTTTTTTCTTTTTTTTTTTGGTAAACTGGCCAAAGCATAAATTTCATACTGCAAAGATTTTTCAAGATCGCTAATCATTTTTATTTCTAAAGTTGTGGCATGTGGGAATGGAATTGACCCAAAAGTGGAACTTCAACCCAGTGGCTTCAGCACCATGACATTTGCTTTATCTCACAATCCGAGAAGTCAGTGTTAGTCACCAGTATATTTTCAGTTACGCCTCCATATTAAAAAGCCTTCTCCTGTAAGACGCATTAGCTATGTTTTCATTTTTTTTCTTTTATTTTCCTAATATTTAAACAAATTTCCTCCCCATTTCCTTTTGTTTCATTTTACTCACTTTTAATCATAAGATTGGTATAGTCCATATAGATTACTTAGGAAACAAGAAAATGGTGATAACCGATTCCAACAGTACTGATGAAGAGCAGGCCACCGTTAAACCTGAATATGATCGAGCAAGTGAGTTGAAAGCGTTTGATGAAACAAAAGCTGGTGTCAAAGGACTTGTTGATGCTGGAATCAAAGAGGTTCCGCGGATGTTCTATCAACCGCGAGATCTGTTTGAGAATGACTCGGTTTCAGGTGGCACTCAGGTTAGTATTCCTGTTATAGACCTTGAAGGAGTGAAGAAAAATTCAACTGCTCGGAAGGAAATAGTTGAAAAAGTTCGAAAAGCATCGAAAACGTGGGGATTCTTTCAGGTACTTAACCATGGGATTCCGGTGAGTGTCATGGAGGAGATGAAGGATGGTGTATATAGGTTTTTCGAGCAAGATGTTGAGACTAAAAAACAACTCTTCTCTCGAGACTATAGGAAAAGGGTGGTGTACAATTCGAATTTTGATCTGTATAGTGCACCAGCAGCTAAATGGAGAGATACGGTTTTCTGCTCCATGGCTCCTGATCCTCCCAAGCCAGAAGAGTTGCCAGCAGTTTTCAGGTATGTTACCCACAACTTAAACAAACAACCCCCCCAAATTCATTTGGATTGTCTACGCAATATTCCAGTCTACCACTGCCAAAGAGTTTATTTGTAGCCATTGGTTGTGGGAATTAAGCCTTCATTCCATTTTGGTCCGGCATAATAATCTGGATTTTGTCAAGCCACAATACCAAGTTTAATTAGAGCCACATGCTTTTTAGGTAGAGCCTGAAAGTATGTCTTCTTATCTTTACGTTCTGACTGTTTCTATCAACATCTCATTTTAATCTACTAAAACTGGTAGGCCCGTATTTTTATTTATTAAAAGCGAGCCTAATGAAAAGAACAAAATACTATGCTAAACTTAATATAGAACACTTGGGTGAATAAAATCCTTAATGCTCTTACTTGATTTACTTGTAGGGATATAATGCTGGAATATGCAGAGCAAGTAATGAGTTTGGGTTATTTGCTGTTTGACTTACTCTCGGAGGCTCTTGGTCTGGGTTCTGATTACCTAAGAGATATTGGTTGTGCTAAAGGGCTGGTCATGCTATCCCATTACTATCCTATCTGTCCACAACCAGAACTGACCCTAGGCTCAGCCAAGCATGCGGACAATGGCTTTCTCACTGTGCTCCTACAAGACAACGTTGGCGGTCTGCAAGTACTACATGAAGATCACTGGATTGATGTACCCCCAACTCCGGGGGCTCTTGTCATTAACATTGGAGATCTGCTCCAGGCAAGTCTTTTCTGACAAGAATGAATGAAGTACATTATTATGAGTTATAGAATTAGTTTTGGATTTAATCTAATTTTCATTTTTCTTCAGCTTATATCAAATGACAGTTTTACAAGTGTGGCCCATAGAGTAGTGACAAATTCTGTAAGGCCTAGAGTGTCCGTCGCAAGCTTTTTCACCACTGCTCTTCTGCCAGACTCAAGATTATTTGGACCTATTAAGGAGTTGTTATCTGAAGAGAACCCCCCGAAATACAGGGAAACGACTGTCAAAGACTATGTTACCTTCTTCAACGCCAAAGGCCTCAGTGGTTCTTCTCCCTTGCCACATTTCAGGCTCTGAACTATTTCCATGGAGATGAAAATATAAATTTAAAGTTAAAGGAATTTTTATGAAGTTGAAATGGTGTCAAATTCAAAGTGATGAAGTTATACTTAATCTGAATCTTCAGCAACTGTTCGCTGTTATGGTCTGTCCAGCTCACAGTTTAACTTTGCAACTCAGAGTGATGAAGTTATACTAAATCTGTACTCTTTCTAGTCTTCTTTCGGTGTTATAACCATAATTTCTGCATATGTAGATTGCATAAAGTGGCAACGTACCTTGAAGCAAAATGCTACTATTAATTTGCTAACGACAGTAACTTAATTACACCGGAAAGTAGTACTCGTATCTTTTAAGAAGTCGGAAGTCAAATTAAATTAAACCAGAGAAAATGGTAGAAGGGTGGTATTGTTTGTCCTTTCCACCCTGCATGTGTTGAAAATAAGAAAATTTTTCATTTTATTAATTAACCATAACGGGCAAATAGAATTATTCTCATATTCATCACCTAAAAAAAAGTTACCCACATTATTAGGTATGAAAGTCTATATCAGTGTTTTCCATGTGAAAAATGGTAAAAGACCAAATAATTTGTCCGGATACGAACTTTCTTGATCTACTCGACTAGAAAAGTCAAAGGCAGAGTGGTTGGGGGAACTTTGCGGAAAGGTTGTTGACTTCTTATTCTTGTTCTTGTTTAATAGTATGCCCTTTTCTCTCAAGGGTAATCCGGTAATGGAGAAAATAAACATTTGCTCTAAATACGGCCTTATTGCTGTTAACCTATTGTGCTCACAGTTTCACAGAAAATCAACACAGGATGAGCATGAAAACTAGTGAATTCCAGGCAGATGTTGATCCCGGTTATGATTACCAAAGGGAAGCAAAGGCTTTTGATGATACAAACGCGGGTGTCAAGGGAATAGTGGATTCCGGAGTGACAAAAATTCCTCGTATGTTCATTGATCAGACCCTTATCTTAGAGAAGAACTCCAGGTGTGTCAATTCTCAGTTCAGTGTCCCTATCATAAACCTTCAAGGTATCACTGAAGACTTAACTCTGCGTTCTAAGGTAATTCAGCAAGTTCAAGTTGCTTGTGAGAACTGGGGTTTCTTTCAGGTGGTTAACCATGGAATTCCTGAAAGTGTTTTAAATGAGATGATTGATGGCATGCGAAGATTTCATGAACAAGACACTGAGGTGAAGAAAGAGTTCTATACACGAGATAGTAGCAAAAGGGTGCTGTATCTAAGCAACTATAATTTGTATAAATCGAAAGCTGCTAATTGGAGGGACAGTTTGGGTTGTGTTATGGCTCCTAATCCACCTGACCCTGGAGATATTCCTCAAGTGTGCAGGTATGTACTAGTTAGAAGTAGTAGTAGACTAGTAGCTGGCAAGGTAATTGCATAGTTTCCTTTTGGTTCTTCACATAAATCCGATGTTTAGGTTGTTAAATATATCATATGATTCCTCCAAATGTTTCTAGTTAATCTCATGAGTCAACAATCAAGTCAAATGGCCATTGGCTTTGCAGTTGGCTTAAAAGTGGCAGTACCTTCATATTTGCTATTGGCAGTGGGCACAATAGTAGGCACTAGGATTGAAATTAATAACCATAAATCCTGTGAGTTAAACAAGGATCAGTAAGGTAGGTATATTAAGAAGGTGTCTAGTTATGTCGTCATGGATTTATCATTTTGACTCTGCTTATTATAGTCATTAATCACATGAGAAAGGGTGCATCCTTTTGGCAGCTGCTTGAATTCTCTTATATGTCCACCTTGCAGAGACATAGTGATGGATTACTCCAAGCGAATAGTGACATTGAGTTTTACACTGTTTGAACTGCTGTCTGAGGCTCTTGGTCTCAATTCTAGCTGCCTTAAAGATTTGGATTGTGCTGATATGTTACTCCTCATGGGGCATTACATTCCTAAATGCCCTGAACCAGAATTGACAATGGGAACAAGCAATCACACAGACAGTAACATCATCACCATACTTCTGCAAGACCAAATGGGGGGCCTACAAGTTCTTCATGACAATCAGTGGGCAGATGTTCCCTGCAGACCAGGAGCCTTGGTAGTAAATATTGGAGATCTTTTGCAGGCAAGTCCGTTCCCATAATCTTGAATATTGTAATATTTTTTATTTAACCATTTGGATTTGTTTTGCTCTATTTCCTAGGGGCATTAGAAATTTGTGCTGTTTGATTATATTTTAGTTGCTGTTTTATTAAATTGGGCAAACAAAGATGGATTGTATCAGAAAGATTTGTTTCTTGTTTCAATGCAGCTTATTTCCAACGACAAGTTTAAAAGCGTCAATCACAGGGTCTTGGCGAAACACGTAGGCCCTAGAATATCAGTGGCATGTTTTCTGAGAATGGAAGCTAATACAGGGAATGCATCAAGACTTTACGGACCAATCAAGGAATTGTTATCAGAAGAAAACCCCCCAATATACAGAGAAATCTTGGTTCAGGACTATTTGTCACAATACTACTCCAAAGGGTATGATGGTACATCTTCACTGTCGCATTTCAAGCTGTGAAATCAATGTAGAGAAGATAACTGGGGTCAAGTTGTGGCTTGCAGAATAGATGGTTCTCGTTTTGTGCCTCTGCTGAACCTTTTAAACGTGGATTCATGATTCATCAAAGAGAAGGATTTGTACCTTCACTGTGCTTTATTAAATATGGTGTAATCAGTAATCAAGTATTAGTTACGCTTATCTATCTTGTGGACTTGAAGAAGCCATGATGAAGCTAAAAACCTACTCCTTATTAATGAGTCTGGTTTTTTCTTTCTTTCTTTCTTTCTTTTTTTTTTTTAAGTTTTACCAAGAAATATGACATAAGGTCGGTTTATGCCAAGGTGATATTGGGCTGTGTTAACAAAACTGCAAAAAGGTCTGTTATGGTAAAAATAACACAAATACATGCTTGCAAAGCTTTCTGAGATGAATTTGTATTATATTGGCGTACTTTCAACATATTATATTTGGTTATTTGTTGCTTTCAGTTATTTTCTTATAAAACGGCATTAGGGTGGTTGAGTTGGCTCGTTGACTTCTTGTTTTGTATTATTTTGGATAAATATTGTCTTGTCTTAAGGATTCACAATTGTTTCAACTGAGATCAACTATGGCGCTCAAGGAAGCTGAATCCGATTATGATCTTATGGCTGAAATAAAAGCTTTTGATGATTCAAGAGCCGGAGTGAAGGGATTAGTAGATTCTGGGATAACGAAAATTCCTCGTATGTTTGTTGATCAGCAGCTTGTCCTTGAGAAAAGGTCAGTTCATCATGGGGATCTTCATGCTAGTGTTCCAATCATAGACCTTCAAGGTGTCAAAGAAGATCTAACGAGGCGTGCAGACATAATCAAGTCAGTTAGAAATGCTTCTGAAAATTGGGGTTTCTTTCAGGTGGTTAACCATGGTGTTCCTGTTAGTGTTCTGGATGAGATGGTTGATGGTATTCGTCGGTTTCATGAGCAAGACTCCGAGGTGAAGAAGGGATTTTATACACGCGACCGAACCAGAAAGACACTATTTCTTAGCAACTTCAATTTGTATAAGTCTCAAAAAGCTACTTGGAAGGATTCCTTGCTTTGCATCATTGCTCCTGATCCAGTGGACCCCGAGGAATTGCCTGGAGTTTGCAGGTATGTGGACTTTAGAAAGACTTAACTGTATCAGGGAAGGCACGGAATTGATTAAATTGGATGCTAAAATAGAATATAAACTCTTTTGGTGGGATTGAATCTTTGATCTTGCTTTCAACTTCAGTTAATGTTTTTCCACTCTACCTTGGGCAGAAATTATTGAGTCAAATGACTATTAAGGAGGATAATTTCTAGAGACACAATACTCGCATTCTGGGTTTTGTGTTTAGTCCTCTTTATTCTTGTCATATGATGAGCATTAAGGAAGAGGGCTCCCAGCATGGAAATTAACTTCCTCCCACTCCCAATTCCCGGAGCCTCCAACCTGCAAATAATTCCTAGTCTCTGACTCTAACTCTCCGTTGGCCAGCATTATGCAGCCAATTAATTTGATAATTTGACTATCCTCTAAAGATGTAAACTTTTTTGCGTATAGGTGGTGTAAAATAAGATTAAACAGCAAGTAGGACATACAAAAAAAGTAAGTCAGGTGTCCTAATGGTACGTGCAACAGAAATTTGGACAGAAACAGGAAAAAGAGAGGGATTTTGCAAGACTAAAACAATTCCTTGTACTTTGAAATTGGCTATGAACAATATTTGTCAATTTAAATAATGATTGATATATGCTTAGCTTCCTGAATGGCAAAAACGCATGTGTGGGAGAAGGTTGCCAGAGTATATTTTTAGTTTTGTTCATGCTTTCTATAACCTTTTGCAGTTCAGATATTATTATTGTTATCATTTGCTATCATACTGGGGTGACATCTCTTGTGGTTATTTGAATTTTCTTTCGCCGACAAACATGCAGAGACATAGTGATGGATTACTCCAAGAGAGTAATAAAATTGGCATTTTCTTTGTTTGAAGTTCTTTCTGAGGCCCTTGGGCTTAATCCAAGCCGCCTTAATGACATGGGTTGTGGTGAGGGACTCAGCCTCGTGGGACATTATTATCCTAAATGCCCTGAACCAGAATTAACCCTGGGAACTTGCAGCCACTCTGATACTAACTTCATGACAATACTCCTGCAAGACCAAATTGGTGGTCTGCAAGTTCTTCATCAGAACCAATGGCGTGATGTTCCATGCATTCCCGGAGCCCTAATTGTAAACATAGGAGATCTTCTGCAGGTAACTCCATCACCTATTACCTTTAATATTTAACTGGAAACTATATTTTCATTCACTTTTTCAAGCTATTTAGGTTACTTAACTCTTTTGAAGAGTGGAGATGTTTTCTTGCAAGTGTAGACAGTTATAGTATTCACATATTTATGAAGGTGCTCCCTTTTCTTTTTATTTTTGCTGAATATAGCAATTATTTGATGAATATATCACAATATTTAAGTATTCTTTCTGCTGCAGCTTGTTTCAAACGGCAAGTTTAAAAGTGTCAATCATAGGGTATTGGCAAACGCTGCAGCCCCTAGAATTTCAGTGGCAAGTTTTTTCAGAACACAAGCTCATGATAAAGGAAATGCCTCTAGGCTTTATGGACCAATCAAGGAACTATTATCAGAAGAAAATCCCCCTATCTATAGGGAGACCTCCATGAAAGATTATTTGACATATTACTATACACAAGTGCTTGATGAGACCTCATCGCTATTACATCTCAAGCTGTGACGCAAAGAGTTAATATTTGGAGGTACTTTGTGGCACGAGAATGGTTTATATGTTTCCCCTTCTTTGTTATCATTGTCATTAAAGTTTCAATGGAATAAAGTTACATGAAAGACCATTAAAATGTGTAAATGGTGCTGAAAAAAATTAACCAGTTGAGGTTTACTTTGCAATCCAAGATTAAACTGCAGTGGACAGCTTCAACTTTCAAGTCTTCTTTAGCAAAGACAAGAAGAATTAGGTGGCTTATGGAAATGGAAATTATTTTATGACACCATTAAAGGGCAAGAAGAAAAATCTGAATTCCGTGTAGTAGAAGATGTTCACTGTCTGACCTCTGTTTTTTGTTCTGTTTCTCCTCTGTTTCACCCAGGAGGATATGACTAGGCAAAATGACTCTTCGCCTTTGTTAAGAACACAAAGGCAAGATTACACTGATGAAAGTAAGGTAATTCGGTCTTAAGAATTGAGATGCCTTCTAGCAATGGGAGTGCCAGTTCAGATTTCCAGTACTGAATTAGGGCTCCCAAAGACAATTTTAAAATTGATTTTTTTAAAAAAAATTCACTTATAAAAGTTGAACACCTTCCAGAGCTAACTTAATGGAGCATTTGTGTAAAAGATTCCAAAGAGACCCTTTAAAAGGCAATGCAAGTCTTGATGATGACAAAAGTGCCACAAATCTTTCACCTAACTCTAGCATTTGGGAAAGGGAGACAATTTTATTAGCGGCCAATTAAGCAATTGGAGAGAAAACCACAATAGGTCCAAGAAATTAAGGTTTTTTTTTCTTTAAATTTGTTTAAAGGATTACGGGGTAATTTTCATTTTTTCTACTAGCGGTTTAAACCACACGCATACAGCAAGAAAAGGACCCATAACAAACAAATTAAATATCCATACAGTTTGCATTTTTTAAATATTTTGCTTACATCTCATGGTTGTTGCACTTCTCTATTCAAACTTAGCAATAAATTCTCATTTTTCTCCGACCAAAAAAAATTGTCTCATTTTGCCTTTCCTTTGTTATAGAAATTTCCCATTGATCTCTTATGATCTTATTTCCTTGGTAAAGATCAAAAAATGGAGGTCACACACATCAGTGATGTCCATTCCAGAGTTGACCTGCATACATCAAAACCTGCAAATTGGAGGGATTCCATCTTTCTTTTCATGGCTCCTCATTGGCATACACTTGGAGAATTACCAGAAGTATGGAGGCATGTTATCAGAATTATTCTGTAATTCTCGTTGGCTTTTATTGTTCTGCTTGCTCTGCCGCGGTTTTTTTAACTGACTATAACATAGGGTAATTGGCTTGCAGAGATAGTGTGATGGATTCTCAAAGAAAGTGATGAAATTGGGATTGTCACTGCTTGAGTTGATATCAGAGTCCCTTGGACTTAATCCTGATCACCTAAAAGGAATGGGATGTGCTGAAGGACTCCTCCTTTTAGGCCATTACTATCCACCATGCCCTGAACCTGAATTAACCCATGGAACCTGCAGCCACACGGATCCCAACTTCTTGACCTTACTTCTACAAGACCAAATAGGCGGCCTGCAAGTTCTTCATGAGAACCAGTATTGGATTGATGTTCCCCCCACACCCGGAGCATTAGTAGTAAATATCGGTGATCTTTTACAGGCAAGTTTTTCCTGTTTGACCTTCATTACATTGCTTGTATTCCCTTTTTTAGATGAGAATCATAGGTAATCTAGTCAGTAGTAAAAGAAAAAAAATTTCTAGAAACCGTCCATTATTTGGCTTAATTTGTTAACGGAATAGCTTTATAACTGAGGTGGTATCTTAAGACGCTGTTAGAAAGGTGTGACAGGTGCAGTTTTCATTTATATTTACAGAGTAAAAAACTCTTCCTGTATTCATTTCTTGTTTTCCATTATCACCAGAATTTCATTAAATTGAAGTTTCATGAAAGCCCATCAAAATGTCTATCTGATAATGAAACCAGTGGATTTTTAACTTTTCGGCCCATAGTTAGATGGCTTGTTGAAATGAAAATTATGAAAACGACATCAACAAAGGAGAAGAAAAGATCAGAATTCCGTTTACCAGCAGCTATTTTCTGCCCTTCTGCTTTTTTGTTCTGTTCTTCCTCTGTCCTCAGCCATGTGAATGACTAGGCAATATGATTCTTTACCTTCGTTCGTTTGAAGAAAAAAAAAAGTAGCACTGATAAAAAAATGGTCAAAATGAATGATGGATTATCATATCCCAAATTCATTTTGGAAACTGTCAATTAGATTTTATTTCTTAAAGCCATGGTTCCTTCAAAGAAATTACTATTTGAAAAATAAGGGAAAAGAAAATTAGAAGTATAATAGTACAAAGATTTGGTTGTCCCCAAGATGAGGCTGAGGTCCCCTGAGGCTGAGGCCTACTCATTTTGCAAACTAAACCCTCATAAATGTTAATGTCACAATCTTGCTGTGCTTCTGAATGCCGTCTGACATCTGTTCCCTACTAATAGAAAAAACCAAAAGACTAACCTATTGTCAAGGTAAGTTGGGAGTAGGTAATATATATTTTTAGTGGTCAATGAAGCATGGGACCAAGCAGCTATAATTTGTTATTATCCCTTTCGATGTTGTTGATTTCTGGCCACTCTTTCGAGAAATAAATTTTAAAAAATGCTAACGGGTGCCATACGTAAATTTCTGGCCACTCTTTGGAGAAATAGGGCACACCCGTTATCGTTAAGCATTAATAAATAACGCAATAATAAATAGTTTAAATATTAAGGTTTATCTGATAAATTAATTTTTTTAATTAGTGACTAAATTTTAATAAATTGATAGATTTTTTTTTAAAATCTTATAATAATATATTTTAAATTTTAAAACTTACCTATATCATATTTTCAGATAAGCCACTTTATTATAATTATATCACTTTAACTTATATATTTAATTTTCATAAAATTTTTCACATTCATAAAAATATTTTTATTAAATACTACTCCCTCTGTCCCTATTTAACTGTCTCTTTTTGGTCAACTTATCATAATTTTAACCATTATTTGTAATAAAATTATAAAGTTATAAATTTTTTGAAGATAAAATTTAAAAAGTACAAATCTTAAACTTTTCAAAATATATTTTTTGAAAATTTAATTATATATATATATATATATTTTATAATTAATGATCAAAATTATGATAAGTTGACTGATAAGGAACAATTAAATAGAAACAGAGGGAGTATATATAAAGGTATTTATATCAAAACAAATTAATACTTACAAGTTGCTTTTTAATTTACTATTGTGCAACCAATCATTTTGTCATTATTGCACCACTTTATTATAGAGTAGTAATACTAATTGTTTCTTGTCATCTTGTGCTCCTCTATTTTCTGTCACTTGTGCTCCTCTATCTGCATGATTAACTCTATTCGGTATTCCATAGAATTTCTACAGCGTTAACAAAGACAAAAGAGGGAAATGTCGGTAACTGGTGTGTCTGAAGTTTTTGATGATTCCAATTATGGCAGAAAAAGAGAACTCAAAGCTTTTGATGATTCAAAAGCCGGTGTCAAAGGGCTTGTCGATGCAGGGGTTACCAAGGTTCCTCGAATGTTCATCCGACCACCTGATAACTTGAGAGATGCTTCAGATGCCAAGGAAATACAAGGTAGTATTCCGGTTATTGATCTAGCAGGCATTGACAAGAATCTAGTGCGGCATAAGGAGATCATCGACGAAGTCAGGCATGCGTCAGAGACGTGGGGGTTCTTCCAGATTGTCAATCATGGGATCACTGTACATGTTCTGGATGAGATGAAAGACGGAGTTCGAAGATTTTTTGAGCAAGATGTTGAGGTCAAGAAAGAATTCTATGAACGTGATCATGTTACAAGATATAGGTATACTAGCAACTTCGATTTGTACACTGCTCCGTTCGCCAATTGGAGAGATACCTGCTTCTGTGTCATGGCACCCCATCCTCCCAGGCCAGAAGAATTGCCTCCTGTATTGAGGTCTGTCGATTATTCTGAGTGCTTTGTTTTGTTCACAAACTAATTTGTTGAATTGAAGTTGATGTTCTGATTAATTATCGGATTGCAGAGATATACAACTCGAATATACAAACCAAGTAATCAAATTAGGGAGTTGCCTGTTTAAATTATTGTCTGAGGCTCTTGGACTAAACCCGAGTCACCTTGAGGAGATGGGATGTGCTGAAGGACTTTCAGCCCTATGCCATTACTATCCACCGTGCCCTGAGCCTGAACTAACCTTAGGCACAAGCCGGCATTCTGACAATGATTTCCTAACAGTGCTTCTTCAGGACCAAATTGGAGGCTTGCAAGTGCTTCATCAGGATCAATGGGTTAATGTCCCTCCTTTGCCTGGCGCCTTAGTGGTTAATGTTGGAGACCTTCTACAGGTAAGTCTTTCACTCTCTAATACTTTCTGTTATTAGGTTTGGAATTAGACATCGGGGGAGGTACTTGTCCATTTTTAGCTAGAACTTTACAAATCCTTTGTGCACTAAAAATAGATTAGGAATTGGGCTGACTTAACATTTTTAGTACTGTTATGCGATTGTTCAGTCCAAGGCAAGCAGGGGCCGTCCAATTCCAGCAGCTTTAGAAGTTTAACATTCTTCATAACTTTTGATTTAAATTCTGTCATAGAAATTGTTCCTGTTTTTTCTTTCTTTTCCTTTTTTTTTTATTTTTTTTTTCAGCTTATAACAAATGACAAGTTCAAAAGCGTAGAGCATAGGGTGTTGGCAAATCGTGAAGGCCCAAGAATATCGGTTGCATGTTTTTTCACCACGGGCTTACTACCATCTTCAAGGCTGTATGGACCCATTAAAGAGCTGCTATCAGAACACGATCCTCCACTCTACAGAGAAACAACAGTTAAGGACTTTGTTTCCTACATCTATGAACATGGGCTAGATGGAACTTCTCCCCTACATCTCTTTAGGCTCTAGAATTGGCTATGATCTCAATCCAGCGAAAAAAGTTATAACAAGCATCATGCATGGACTGGTCGATTGGTTTATTAAGATTTCCATAAATGTATATGGGACAAATTAAGCTCAATAAACAAAAGTAAAATTTCATTCTGTCTGCACAATTGATGATGTAATAGCTAGGAAGCTGAGAACATAGCAACATCTTCTGGTGTTAAAGAAACAGATTCTAATAGGCAATCAACACTACCTGCATTGAGATTATACATTAATTATAAATAAATTTGCAAGTAGAAGAATCTCAACAGTATAAGTATCTACTAAAGCCCACTAGGGGTGAGCACTAGTCGGTTGAAACGGACTTGACCGACTGAAACGATCAAATTTGATTGAAACGGTTCGGTTAAAAGGGTTTCGATTTTATTCGATTCAAAAGTTTTGTTTGTTCAATTAATTCGATTGGCTGTCGATTCCTAAAATTCTATAACCGAACCGATCGAAAAACCGAACTATATAATAAAAAGAATTTTAAATATAATATATACTATATAAAAATACCTTTAAATTTGCAAATTGTGTTAATTTTTTCATACATAATATTTTCTATTTAATAATAATATTTGTTTGTATTGTAAATTTTAATTAAATTTAATTTGTTTGATCGTTTTCAAAAAAACTGAAAAAAAGAAACTAAAATTCTTTAAAACCAACCAAATCAACCGAAACTGATCAATATAGTTCAGTTTTCAGTTTGTTTGATTTGAACTCTCATTAGGTCAGTTTCGATTAAGATTTTTAAGGGATTCGATTAATTTGATTTGTCAATTTTTTCGACTAAACCAATCGAACCAAATCCTCACCCCTAAAGCCCATCAGTCCCCCACCTTTTCTAGTTTCATAGTGATTTTTGTGAAGAGGCTGATTTCTATGATGAGCAGCAAGACTTTGAAGGAGATGTTTTTTTCGGCTAAGACGAGCGGGCTTCTAAGTCATGAGTAGGACCAGTAGTACTATAGGAATAATTGCCATTGAATTGAATGGTTTTAAAGTTTGTAACCTAAAGAGATTTCTAAATTTAACTAGCGAAAGTCCCAAGCAGATTAATTATGGCTTTTCCTAAAGATATTTTTACAACTCACGTACACTATTCCACTTCACATCAAAAAGAAACGAGAAAAAATCTGACTAAACCATTCTATGATTAGGGCTTTCCATCATCAGTCTTATCTTCTTCTTTGGTCTTCCATCATTTGAGTAGTTGTTAGAGAGGTAAATTAATTATTTTACCACTCTTTCTTTTCTTTCCTCATAGTTTGTCTCCTTTGGCTTGTATTTTCCATTTGAAATCCCCATATTACAGACATACATATAGGATGTGTCGTAGACAAATTTCTTACTATATGGTTTTCTGTGTGTTGTGTAGAGATGCCTTCTTGTCCTTCGATCGTACTAAAATAGCACTTATATAGCCATCACAGCTCCAAGTTAATTTTGTTATAAATCTTTGTCTTAAAATCGCATCCTCTAAATGTCAGTCAACCTTTAAATTAATCTTCTAAATTTTTTAAAATTATCCTATATTTATGATTTTGATTTAGGTAGCTGACCACAAAAAGTGTCAATTCAATCTTCTGAATCCAGCTACCTAAAAAGTTAATTATTATTTTATCTTAAAAAATGTAAATTATGGTTTAAACAGTAACATTATTCTTTTCCAAAAAAAAGTAGCATTAATTATTGAAGCCACAAATTAAAAGATCCGTAAAATAAGGAAGGGACGCCGTAAATCATGCAGTAATTCGTTTGAAAAAAGATTGTGAAAATAAGATCGAACAGTTGATTTTTTATTACCAATAAAAACAATCTTGGCAACCTAGGATTCCCTACTACTACAGTAGTTTTTAATTCAAAAGACGATTTTTCAATGTTTGGTACTATAGTCCATTGGAGAACAACTCACAAGTAGGAGTGTGGGACGGCACCACTTTCGTCTCTTATCCTCGATCCCTCGAGCTCAAAGTCCAAGCTGCAAATTAACAGATATGGCGGAAACAAGCTTGGAAGAACGAGTTCAGAAATCCAACTACGACAGAAAAATCGAATTGAAAGCCTTCGATGGAACAAAAGCAGGTGTAAAAGGGCTCGTTGATTCTGGTTTGGCAAAAATACCAAGGATTTTCATTCATGAAGAATACAAGCATGAGAGAGATAATAACCAGGATCCTAGCAACTCTAAAATTTGTATCCCGATTATTGACCTGACAGGCATCGCTGAAGATGCGAGTTTACGCAGGGAAGTGGTGAAAAAGGTTGGAGAAGCTTGCCAGAAATGGGGTTTCTTTCAGGTTGTAAACCATGGAATTGCTGTGACAACTTTGGATGAGATGATTGATGGCATCCGAAGGTTTCATGAACAAGATAGTGAGGTTAAGAAAGAGATTTATGGTCGAGATTACACGAAATTTGTGAATTATAATAGTAACTTTGATCTGTACCGGTCAGAAACGACCAACTGGAGGGATACTTTGAGTTGTGTCATGGCACCTCGTCAGCCTCATCCTGACGAATTGCCTGCGGTTTGCAGGTAAGCAACTACTATAAATATATTTCTACTGTTCAATTTACTTTTTGGAATTGAACCTTTTTCTAATTTTCTTTCACATGTTTTCAACTTTAAATTGGGATTTATTTATTAAAGAGACGGGGCAAGTTATTTAACATGATGGTGCGTCAGATTAATCTCTTTTTTATATTTCTTTAGAAATTTCCTTTTTTCAGGGGATCTTCATAAAACCCCTTTAAGAGATTGATCTTGTCTTTTGAATTTAACATGATAAAGATCAGTTTGATCCTCTTCTATTTCTCGAAATTTTTTAGTTAATTGGAATTTTCACACATTGAATCAATTGGGTGAAATTCTCTTAAGCTGTGGAGGCACAATTTTCTCAGGGAAGTGTAGGGAACAACGATTGGCTTGGCCACCCTAGGACCTAAGAGTTGTCAAGAAAACCAGCCTTGGTCACATAACTTGAATAAATAAACTGAAGTACAGTATATAGTAAACCGGTACTTAATTAATTAAAGGAACTGGTTTATGAAAGACGCCATTCCATTGTTTGTTTCTCCTGTAATTCACTACTTGTTCCGGAATACTTTTCCTCCATAGTTGCATTCTGTTCATAAAAATGTCATGAATATCTGCTTCCAATCTGCAGGGACATACTGATTGACTATTCAAACAGAGTAATGAAATTCGGCCACTCTCTGTTCGAACTAATGTCAGAAGCTCTAGGTCTCAACAGTAGTTACTTGAAAGACATTGGCTGCGCGGAGGGTCTTTTCACCCTTGGCCATTACTATCCCGCATGCCCTGAACCGGCCTTGACTTTGGGTACTAGCAGCCACACTGACAGCAGCTTCTTTACCGTACTTTTACAGGATAAAATCGGGGGACTGCAAGTCCTCTATGAAAACCAGTGGGTAGATGTTACCCCTATTCATGGAGCTCTTGTAGTAAATTTGGGTGACATGTTACAGGCAAGCTCTCCACTTTACCTTAACCTTCATTTAATCAATCTGATGTAGGCTTCGGCCTAAATAAGTAATTTTTTCTTTTGCAATTGTTTTAATTGGTTGCATAATTATGGACTAAACATTTCCATCTCTGTATGCAGTTAATAACCAATGACAAATTTATAAGTGTCCATCACAGAGTGCTTGCTAACGGTACAGGTCCAAGAATTTCAATAGCCAGTTTCTTCCGAACACATCTTCCTCCAGAAAATGCCTCAAGGCTGTACGGACCAATAAAGGAGTTGGTGTCAGAGGAAAATCCTCCAATCTACCAGGAAACCACTGTTAAAGACTATGTCTCACACTACTACTCAAAAGGGCTTGATTGTAGAACGATTGAACATTTCAGGCTGTGATTCATGAGATGCTGGTTGGACAAATAAGCAGTTGCTACTGCAAAAACAAGTTCTGCCTTCTTCCAGGGGCTTGCTAGAACTTTTCAGGTGTCAAGTTCTTCTATGTACTTGTAAACCTACTGTGCTGCTCATAGCAGAATACATGCCTTGGCATTGCATACTAGATTGTGGTAGACACTGGCAATGGAATAAATTTTGCATCATGGCTACCCAAAAATAAAAATTAAATTCTGCATCATAGTATCAAGCAATATGTCTTGCTTTTAATAGTTAGTCCACAGCTTATTGAAATATTTTTCAGCCCATCTAAACCTCATTCCAAACACGGTTGGACAATTCAAACGCGAAAATACTTAAATTATTAGTCCATAGTTGAAACTCGGGAGTTTAGACCCAAACTTGAAATTACTTGGAGATGTAATCCACAAGCCCATATAGAGTCTGAAGCCCATATACCCAATATTGGATGAAATTCCAAATGGAAGATTAAGGCACATTCTATTGATATTCATGACTTGGCTCGCAAGAGAATGCAATCGGGTTGTTTGTGTGAACTATGAAGGGTTAAATATGGATGGGGCTTATAAAAGTTGCACAGGAAAAGCGTCTGCAAGTAGTTTAATCAGAGATGCCATGGGAAAGTGGGTGAGTGGTTTTCTTGTGAACATTGGCTCTACGGATAGCTTAATGGCGGAACTTTGGGGTACACGAGAGGGTCTCCTTCTAATTAAAACTTTGGCTTTACATCAAGTAATTGTGGAACTAGATGCATCTGTGGTGGTTACTTTCGTCCAGCATGGTGTATCGGAGACTCATCCTTACTCTACCATAATCAAAGATGTCATTGCCTTAGTTAGGGAAGGTGCTTAGAAAGGGGAATAGATGCGCTGATTTTCTTGAAAATATGGTACAAGATTGTGAATATGGACTTGAGATTCTTGAAAATCCCCCTGATGAGATTCAGCCCTTACTTGAACAAAACGTCCTAAATAAAAGTTTAATGGCCAATACGTCCAAAGAGATATACTTGAACCAACCCCTTAAACTATTATTTTGAAATAATTAACCCCCTAAACTATTATTTTAAGTTAATTAACCTCTCAAAACTATTTTTTGGACAATTAACTCTCTCAAATTATTACTTTGGGATAATATAACCCCTAATTAAATGGAAGGGTTACATTAATTCCTTAAAATTTTGTCTTTTAAGGGTTATATTGTTCATAAATAAAGTTTGAGGAGTTAATTATCCCAAAATAATAGTTTTAGGGGCCAATTTATCTTTTTTGATATAGTTTCGGGGGCTTATCTGGGTATTAAGCCAACTATGAAGTAATAAGCACGACTCATATGGTATCGAAAGAAGTTTAAAAATTACCACCACTTGGGTTGAGTGGAAAAAGTTTAATACCCCTTAAATAAAATATCGTGTTTTAGTCTTATGAATAAAGAAAACAGATTTAGGAGAGTTTTTTCTCATTTGGGATCTAACGCGGTTCGAATAAGATTAATTATCTATACATAATATTATGTTTATCCCAAAAAAACTCCTCTCAAGATATCCACGTCATCATTGTTGTGGATTTTTCCCCTAATTTTTAATTTTAATTTTGTTAATTTTATTAATTAAAACATAATAACTCCCCCCCTCTTTCTCTATCTCTCGACTTTTCCCTTAACGCCACCAACCATTCGCCTTGGTTACTACGTTATACCCTATTCTAATTCCCAAAATCCATGTGCCTTCCACTGCTCCTTCTCAAGCCTGACCTGCAGCTGCAATAGCTCCAGCAAGGAATACTCGAACAAATATCCATCTCTCTTTCTCTATTGCAGCAACGGTTTCAGGTTGCTAGGCCGAAGACAAATCGAAGCCACCTCCGGGGGAAACTTGATGCAAACTTACTATCAAACAACTATTTCGTTCCCTCCGAGAACTCTCCATCGCCAACCTGACTCGGAGGCAGCCAGCCACCATGGACTCCATTGGGTTGTAGCTTCCAACAGTGGCTGTAAAAAAAACGTAAGATACTTCCAATTAATTTTGCTATGAAATGAGTCAAAGAGAATTTTAGGGTTTTTGAAAAGTAGTAGAGTAAATTCATTATGATTTCTATTGCATCATGCTCGATTAGTAATCATGGTTTCAACTGTATTTCTTGATTTATGATTTTAAGTCAAATGGCTGAATGTTCTTAAAGTTAAATTTGAGTTTTTAATCTAGGAATTTGAAACATGAGCATTACTTCAAGAGATGGTTAAAATTTGTGCAGGTCATTAAGCAGTTGTTATGTTATCAATCATCATACTTAATTTAAATTTAGATCATATATTAAACTGAAATCTATTCTTTTTAAGGAATACTTTTACTATTTTTTGAAAACTTAATTTTCTTCCATTGAATTGCTTAGTTCTCAAAGAAAATTTGTATAGATTAATTTATATAATCCAGATTTATAATAGAATATTTATTAAATTTACCAAGTTCTTTTGAAGGCTGGCTATTTGAAGGTTATAAGGATTTGGACCTAGACTCTGACCTTTGTTTGAGACCTACCATTTCTATGCTGGACTTCATCTATTATATTCATTCTGTTTGTTTTCTATTTTTATGTCAGATTTATGATGGATGCTATTTTAGTATTTGACAAACGATGCACATGCCAGTCTATTATTTGAGTGCATACTGTAGAAGTGAATAATTTAATAGTGTCATTTTATGAAGTCTTATTGTGAGTATGCCAAAGAAATCATATGCATATATTGTAAATACTATTCTGTTGTACAATCGGCTTCTCATTTGTTATTTCTACTAATAGTGTTCGTTTTAAGGTGGTAGAGTTACCCAAATCTGTTTTTGCTTAGGTGAAAGATAAAGGAGAATGCAGTTCTCTTATAAGCCTCTACTCATTCCCCTGTCAAGTCTACAGTTAAGAGCCATCATGTGCAGGTAGAAACTGTAACATCTCCTGATGCAGCACCAGATACCCAGATTTCCAGCAACAATGATGCACAAAATGGGTACGAGCTCAGTTTCCTCAAATTGATAAGGTAACTTTCTGTCTCCTCAAATGTAAAAGAAAAAGTTCAAGAGAATTTCTTTGAAAAAAAAAAGACTTGCAATGCATAATTGGGTCACAATATCCTATGGTTGCAACTTCATACTTTTGTTTTGTGAAATTTATAGGCAGTTAAAATGGATGTTCTCTCCTAATTACTTAGTATTTAGTTGGTTTTTAGTATTTTTTTATAATGTCTGCCGATTGTTTAGTTTTTTATTAGAATCCATGTATTATTGTCTTTACTAAGGAAAGATGGCGATACTTCTTGCAATTTTTTTCACAATAAAAGTGTGGAGGTTTAATTTGTTTGATGGGGTGTAAGGAAGTAAAATCATGATATATGGCAAGTAGAACATTGAAAACTTATGGGATGAGAATTTATCAACAAAAGGATCTTCAACTTTGATTCGTAGGTACCAGTTACAAACGTAATGTAAACTCTCTCTTTGCTCTTTTCAATTTACAGTTTTAATTAATATTAACAAAGAAAATATTGAAAGACTTATATCTCAAATTTAGCATTGATTCTACTATGCATATGTTTAATCATAATGTATGATGAAAGAAACAATTGGCCTTTTGGCCCAAGAACTCATAATAGGAAGCAAATGTTGCGGCATGTAGAGGAGGCAATAATTTTCAGATTATGAGGATTGAAAAATATTGTTGTTAATAGGGCCTTTGTTTGGAAACTAGAGTCTTGATGATACAATGCTGAACATGCTCATATCTCTTTCTGGATTCATTTACATATAAGCTTTGATCTCTCTATATCGTCTACAAAATTCTAATTCCTAACAAGCAGAATATATATATATATATATATATATAAAAGAATCAAGAATTAGAGGGAATTAAACAATTGCTTACTTGGATATATAGAGAGTGGTCTACTTAATATTATTTATTATACATATAATGAAATTTTAATTACATTTACAAAAACAACTCTTATATATTGCAGGAAGAAGTACAAAACTGGTGAATGACCCACGCTTTTGAGACAAGTCAAAGAAGATGACAGCCGCTACAAGAGATAATGTCAGTTACACAAATGCTATCAAATCACATACAAGACTTAAGTTTATCTACTATGAATGTGGTCAATTTATCATTGTACTGATTTCAAATTTTCAAGAATTATAGGAATTAAAATTACATGGTTTACATTATGTTCTTGTGAGGATAATATTTTTTTGAGGATAATGTATAACATTATATATTATTACGTAGAATTTTATCACTCCATCTTTATGCTTGCAAATATTTTTGAAAATAAATTCTGTTAATTTTCTGTTGTATGATAAGAAACCAATATTTCATGACATTATTATCAATTTTCTTTGAAACTTTGTTTTCATGCCTATCTAATAATTTTCAGCTATATAATACTATGCCCTGTATAATTTCTTATACATATTATTGAAAAGCTAAATATATGTTTTTAAATAAATAAATCTTTTAGATCTGACATAGAAAAATTATATATATAAGGTTACCCGCAGCGCAAGCGCGGGTCTCAATTCTTGTAAATTATTAAAGTAATACCGATACATGTGATTATAAAAAAAAATAGGGAAAGAAATTTAAAAATTGGGCAAAAAACAAAGGTTTTAAAAGGTGAGAAATGAGAATCCAAACTAATAAGTCAATGGGCCAAACATAACATAATATAGGATTTGCATAGATTCCGAATCTCTTTTGCGTGAGGCCCATTGAAAATTCTATTCACCTGTTTCACTTCATCATGGTCTTTTCCCATCATTGTAATAATTAAGTTGAACTCCAAATATCTTCATGAATCATGAGTTTTGCAGAATCCAAGAAAGTAGAAACATGTTAAATATCTAGGTGTTTTGCTGTCGAATCCCATTTATTTTTTCCATTTTCTTTTGAAAGGTACCATGTTCTTTATTGCTTCTTTAAACAAAACGCTGGTTGGATCGATCTTGATTCTTAATTTTATTTCATAAAATTTGCTGTAAATTTAGTAGTACTAAATATTGCTCAATTACCCAACTCCTAACACTAATTCACGACATTACGTCAGTTCCAATCACCCTTTCTTTTGGAATTCTTTGCAATGGGCAAAGTACGAGGCTTTCTTTTCTTCCACAAACAACTCTGAGTTACATTTCTTACACGTGGTCAAACACAAGGTTAGGTTCAAGTCTTTTGTTAGAAATCTGAAAATTCAATCTAAGTCTTTAAAGGAGATATTCATGACATGTTTTGATTTTAAAATGGAAGAAACTCCCATCTTCCTAAACTTTTATTCAACGACAAAGAAAACAAAAGGAAGTCGGCTCTGTTTGGAGAAAGAAACTCACTTGAGTGCTCGACAGATTTAATTTGGACAAATATGTTTCCAATATTTGACAAATTCATGATTCTGCTCAAAAACAATGAATTCCCATGACTAATCTGGACAATTATATAAAAAAAACGCAATAATATTGTTTCTGTTGTACTATTGATCAATGATTTTGACTATATCTGAAACCTGTAAAATTAAATGAGCAAGACTTGAATTGGCAAGAGAAAACCAGTCATCAATTGAATCAAATTATAAAACCTATAGTAAGTAAACTCCAGCTATGTAATTTGCTGTAAAATTCAGAAGATAAATCCGTGCAGTTGGTAGGTGTGAAGCACACTAGCAGAGTACGAAGTAAGAACACAACCTAAGGGAAAACAGACAGTCTCCAGACAGCATATGAGACAGCGTAACGTGATCGTGACCCGACGACGTCAGACCTGACCTTTGGTTGCAAATTAAAGACCATGGAAGCGACAATTTGTATCCTTTCATAATTAGCTCATTGAATTGATCAGTGGACCGCGGTTAATCGGAAAGGTTTTAACTTTTAAAGCACCCTTTGGCCAAAAAAAAAAAAAACTTTTAAAGCACCTAGCTAATTTGTTACTACTTCTCTTTCGTCCTCTTTCATTTTTTTATTTTTTCTTATGTTTTAATTTATTTATCTCTTATTATAACAAACAAAAAATATATTTAAGCTTTAAATTTATTCTCATTTTTTATCATATCATTATACACAATTTAAGAAAAGTCACAAATACTATAAGTCCGTTTGGTATGATGTAAAATTAAAACTATTCATAAATTTAAAAATATGAAAAGACTTTCTTTTATTTGATATATTTTAAATATAGAAAAAGCGGTGGTCTCGTAAGAATCATTCTCCCTGATATAAAAAAAGTGATTTTAGGAGAAGGATGTGAGAATGTGGATTTTTTTTATCCAAGAGAAAGTGTAAAAATTTAAAAAAAATTCAAAAATGCCCATAAAGTGTTATTTCTTAAAAAAGGTTCAATAATGGCAAGAACATATTAGATATTAAATAAAATTTTCAACTAACCAAATGCTTCAAATTACTTTTCATGGAATTTAATTTGTAATTTTTTATGGTCATACAAAATGTGTCAAATTATTTTTCAGAAGAGTTATTCCTTAGAAACTCTTTATGAAGTCAGTCTCCCTAAAAAGTTTTTCAAGAAAAACATCAAACGGACTCTAAAGATAATTTTAGAAAGGAATATACTAACTGGTGCACCGATTAAGCACCATTTATGAGATCGTCTTTCCTTTATCTATTCTTGAAAACTATAAAAACTTTTTACACACTATAAATTTTAAATTTAAATTGACAAAAATACCCTTTTAAACTTTAAAAAAACACTTGTCTTTTATTTAATATTTTATTGTAGATTTGTTAAATCATTTATATTTTGATAAAATTTAACCCCACATTAAAAAAACTTTTTATTTTAAGGGTAGACTTTTAAATTTAAAATTTATTTTGGTATGGTTTTAGAAAAAAAATTCAAACACTTTTGATAAAATTTAGTCTCAAATTTTATAAAAAAATAATTTCAAGGATAAGTTTTAAAATTTAAAACATCTTTCTAAAAATAAAATAATTTGTTAAAATCTAATATAAAATATTTAAGAATAATATTATAATTTTATGAAAAACCAAACTATAAGGGTATTGTTGTATAAAAATATTAACATTTATTAACTCTTTTTAATGGGACTCATCTTATTAGTTGAGTACAAAATACAAAATAAGAATATTTCACAAAAAAAGCGGCTTATCTAAAGATATGCTGCTAGCAGCCTTTCCTTTATCTTTCTTCTCACTTCTTCAATTTCTCTTTTGTTTTTTTCAAGTGTTTTCATTCACTCCTCCTCCTCCTTGGTTATCTATCAAGGGGAAGGAAAGGATCGATTTTAACTTTTTGTGATTTCTTTTTCTATTATAAAGTTCCAAGATCTATAGATTTATTGGGTTCTAGTTAGTTTATTGAGTTTTGAGTTTGTTTTTGAGTCAATTAAATTATTTAATTAATTTATTTTTAAGTCTGATCCTTTATGATAGATTGAGGGTTGTCAATATTGTATTAGGATATACGAAATTATGTTGACTTAATACCTAATTTGATCATGAACTATACCAAAAAAAATAGGTTGGTCCATAAACTTTTATTTGAGACAGATTGATCAATGAATTTTTATTTTGAAATAGATTAATTCTTGAATGATTAAAAACTTAGCCGATTGAGATAGATTGTTTCATAAATTTTTATTTTGAGACAGATTAGTTCATGAGTTTTCTTTTTTTTTATTGAGGACCTATCTATCTCGAATAAAAGTTTAAAGACTAATCTGTCTCAAATAAAAATTTATGGATCAATTTATCCTTTTTAATATAATTCAAGAACCAAATTAGATATTAAGTTAAATTTTATGAATTTTTTTTCTCGATGTCAAGGAAATGATTTGTTTTATGATTCAAATACCAATCATGGGGGTCTTCGAATCACTTACTTTTTTATCGTTGATAAAAGCGTTTTGTTTGAAAAAAAAGGCCAAAGCGAAAAAGTTATGGATGTGTGTAAAAGACTTATCGAGAAGGTATGAGACAGACAGTTTGGATCACATAATAAAATGTATTTTTTTTTCATAAAGAAGAGTGTATAGAGTTTCGTTAGAATAAGATCTGTGAACGAAGATGAAAGACACTTTAAAATTTGTTATAATCAATTTCAATTTTATTTATGATTTTATACCTTCATTATTATTATGAATGAAAATTATTTTTATTTTCTTCAAAAAATAAAAACTTATCTGATGCACCATTTAGCATAATTCTTTTAAAAATCTATAACTTTTAACTTCTTTTTTTTTTTAAGTCGGTGCAACTTCAAAAGATACAAAGAATAAGGGTGTAATAAATTAAGAGTAAGGATTCTCTTTACTGTCTATTATTATTCACTGTTGTTTTTAAGAGTTAGGATTCTCTTCATTATCAAAAAATAATATTTTAATCATAAATTAAGAATTCAAAAAATTAATAGATAATAGTAAATGAAGAGGATCTTTGCTCAAAAATTAACGAGCGGTTTATGTGTACGTCTGCGTCCGTCAATCAATCAATTGTCCGAAGGAAAAGGAAACTTCACCAGCAGATTAAATTACATGGGACCCCGGCCGGTACGCACCTATATAAGCGGTTTTTGTTTGATATGATATTATCGCTTGCTTATTACGTGCTAGGAGCCCGGCCGACCAACCGAGCATGGTGTTACCAGTTGGTTTTGGGACGATTCTTGCCCCGGCAAGATCATTATTCCTCCGCTAACCAAAGAGACACATCTCAATTATTACACACTACTTTTGCTTAGTCGTTTTGAATTATTTCTAATATTTGTCTGAATCTTAAGTTCAAATGTGGAAAATTAAGATGAAATTCATGATACCGAGGAGATAAATGTTGACATTTCTGGTTCAGTACTGTTCTTCTTTCCAAAAAAAATTGGGTAACAACTAAAAAAGTAAGTTCAAATTATGAAAGTAATCTCTATATTATATGGAAAATACGTATTTGATCTATATATTATAATTTAATCAAATTAAATCCCTTTACTATTATTTATTGTTAAATTTAATATAATCACTAACGATGTTAAACTTTCGTTGTTAAGTATATTGACATGTCATCAACTATGATGATATATACTCTAAAGAATTTTTAAAAGTTCATGTGATTTTTTTTTGTTATGTGAAAAACCTTGTTATATACATTTTAAAATTTTTAAAAGATTTCATGTGAATTCTTTTGCTATATGGTATTTTTTTTTTCATGTCTAATTTTATTTTTTTGGTGAAAAATTTCATTATCATAATTAAATAATATATTTAATGAAAAATTTATTATAATTTCTATAAGTACACATCATCACGATATGTTGACATGATTAATGTCAGATCAACATATTTAATGGTGAAAGTTTAACATCATTAGTGATTTGAGTTAATTTGATAATAAACAATAGTAGAGTGACTTAATTTGATCAAATTATAATAGAGAGACTAAATCTGTATTTTTTATATAATAAAGAGACTAATTACATAATTTGACCAAAAAAGTAATCAAACTTCTATAAGAAATTTATCTCTCTCTCTCTCTCTTTATCAATTTCATTAAATTGTCCCTCTCATCCATTACTTTTATTGATTATTATTTTAATATATATACTACATCTGTCTCAAAGTAACTTTTAATTGTTTTACAAGATAAAAAAAAATAGTTTGTTTTATTAAATTTTATATACTTTTCACTTACTTACTTATTTTACTTCTAATTTAACTTTTCTCACACTTAGTTAAAGTGAGAGAATAGATTTGAGACATGCGTTAAAAAATATGGATAATTTTAGAAAAGTACAATAATATTACATTGATTTTGTAAAAATGACAAATATTTTAGAACAAAAAAATTTTAAAAATGACATTTATTTTAAGACAAAAGGGTATATATATATATATAGTCTGTGTAGATAAAATATAAGAACAAGTGACAAATATTTTAGGATAAATTTTTTTTTAAAGTGACATATATTTTAAGATAAAAAGAGTGTATATATATATATAGTCTGGGTAGGAAAAGTATAAGAACATTCGTCTTCGTCCACACCATCTAGAAGGCATGAAAATTTAGAAAGAGAAATTATTTTTTTAAATATGAAAAGTGAGTTTTCTGTGTGCAACCTGATGAAAGTTTTTGTTTCCACGAATAAGAAACAAAGGTTGGTATATAAGTTATCAAGATTTTATATTATATGTTTTAAAAATGTCATGTGAAAGAATCAGGGTTCCCATATATTAGTCAACTATATAATTCTCGACTTTGAGCGTGTGTATATATATATATATATATATATATATTAATATATGTATGTATGTATGTATATACGAGGGATCAATTTATATACTTGGTAGTTTTACATCTTTTTTATATGATTAATATTTTAATAATTCGATGTTGAATTTAACGATATGGTCAAATTTATCATGCATATAAAATTTTTAAGTCAACTTGATATTTTTATAATATCGATTTAGACTTTAACATTTTTAGATATTTTTAATATATATATACACACACTTAAAAATAGAAAATTTTATCGCATTAAAATATATGCTATATATTTTAAATTACTTTGAAATTGTGCATGCACGATGTATATGAATAGAAATGAAATTCAATAGTTGAATTAACTAAATATCAATTGTATATTAAGTTAAGAAATGGTGTAAAACTCTTAATCTTACACCGAATATAAAATGATTCTTCACATATGACCTACCTATATATATATATATATAGTTTTACTATATGACCTACTTATAATTCATCTTGCCTATAACCTTTCTGAAGTGGTATGTCATACTTTTTTTCTTTCTAAAATCCTTCCATTATTATTTGTAAAAAGATAAAGTTTACCCCATAAAGAAGGTAATTTCTTAAATATGGGGTTTAACTTTTATAAAACACATTTAAAGTTTGATAAATTAGGATAGAACACGTCAAATGAGTTGTAAACAGGATAAAATTAAGCACGTTAAGAAGTATTTTTTATATGTATAGATAATTCTTGAAATTAGTGGAAATTGACCAAAGACCAATAAGAGAGATGTCTTATCCCAATTAAATCTGATTAATTTTTAATATTATCTCAAATTATCAATCCTCCGTCCTTTTTTATTATTCATCTTTCTTTTTTGTAGATATCTTAATTTATTTGTCATTATCATAAATGAATAACAATTATACTAAAACTCCAAACTATTCCTATTTCCTAGTTGTTGTGATACCACTATACAAAACTTAAAAAAGACTTACAAACAGTAAGGGTAATTCTAAAAACTAATAACTTTTAACTATTTTTTCCTAAATGGATGCAAATTTGAGGACAAAAGTTAAGGGATGAAAGGAGTTTATAATAATAATAATAATAATAATAATATAGTTGTTATTATTATTATTATTATTATTATTATTATTATTATAGAAGGAGATAAGAGATGTGTTAATTAATTAATTTGTGATTCTTGGATAAGCAAAAATTTAATCAAAAATCATAGTAATTTTTTAATCTCATTATATTATATTAGGTCATCGCTATTGCATACTCTGTTCCTTCCTAATTATCTAATTCATTTAACTGAATATTTTTAATTAAGAAATATACAAATTTTATTTTATTTTTCAAATTTACCATTAGCCTATTTCCTTCTCTTTCTCCTATTATCTCTAACTATTGCATTTAATATTTTTATAATTCTAACTAAGACGGTTGAAAGTAGAAGAATGGTAAATTTTGGAAAAAAATAATATATTATTTTTTTTGTTTAACCAAAGGTATATCTAAGCTTTTGACCAAAATTTAATCCCTTTCGAGTCAGATTGGCCCACTATGAGGGTAAAGTTCTTCTAATAATAATTTTTTTCATTCACAAGACTCGAACTTGAATTCTTACTTAAAAAGAACAAGTGTCGTATTAAAACTATAAAAAGACAAATAAAAAGAAATATTGGATATGAGTAGATAAATAAAATAAGAATGGATGAAATATGCTTTAATCAATATATTTGTCAGTACAGTGTGTATAATGCCCTTATTAGCCCAATGTTGTCAACTTCGATAATGGTTACAAACATCTTAACTTCATATGACTCATTATTAATAGTACATTTTTCTTATCTAGCAAATTGCCCCGACATTATTGCTACAATTAAAGTGGGTGACGAGATATTAATGACGAGTTCATTAGGGATCGAAATAGGAAGTTGTCAGTCGCACATGCATTTGCGTTTTTGTTGGAACATGTGTATCATGTACATCACAATAAAACAAAAAATTAGAATCATCTTACTAGTATCACTTATCCCAGTCATTAATATTTTTTTTAAAAAATCCCAATTATTAAAATTTTGTTATTAATAACTTAAAATTTAACTACAAATTTGGGAACGGTTTGGTAAATCGTTGAAAATGAAAATTTTTTAACATGTTTAATAACTTCTATTATCCAGTACTTAAAAGGTTTTTTTCAACAAAAAAATGTTAAATGTAAAAAGTAGGTAAAAACTTATCATTAAATAGTGAAAAAATTAAATACTTTTAATTTAAAAAATTTTCCTTTTATAGTAAATCACCTTTTTAGACATTAATATTTTTAAAATCTTCAATATTTATGATTATCAAATAATATATTTATATTCAATATTTATTTATCAAATAATTTTTATATACAAATTTATTCATTATCAAATTCAATACTTAATTTTTCAATATTTATTTTTCAGCATTTAATTTTTTTAGTTTATCAAATAGTATCTTAGGTGTTGTTTGATAAACTAAAAAAATTAAATGCTGAAAAATTAAGTACTAAATTTGTATATAAAAATTGTTTGATAAATAAATGTTGAATATAAATATATTGTTTGAAAACCATAAATGTTAAACATTTTTAAAACTCATTAATATCTAAAATAAAGGTAATTTAGTATAAAAGGAAAGTTTTCAAATTAAAACCATTAATTGTTTCATCATTTAATAATAAGTAGGTTTCCACTTGCTTTTTAAATTTACACTTTTTTATTGAAATAAATCTTTTAAGTAATGGATAGCAAACGTTATCAAACATATTAAAAATCTAAAAGTATTAAAAATTTTCAACAGTTTATCAAAATACCCCTTAATTCACATATTTTAAATTCTAAGATTCAGAATATTATTTAATAGGATTTTAGTCGGTATAACATTTGAATTGGACAAATCTTAATGATTAGAACCAACGTTATAGAGATGGCAAAATTGGCGGGCGGCACGGAGCCCAGCACGGCCCAACCCAATATGGGTCGTGCCAGCACGACTCACATTATTTTTTTAGTGGACCGTGCCAGCACGGTTCATTAGTCATGGACGGGCTGGGCAGTCTTTTGGTGGCACATGGGCTGGCACGGCACGACCCACCAAAATAGCCAAGCACGGCACAGTCCACGTGCCAGTACGGCACGACCCGTGTGCTTATTTGGGCCAGCCCATTTTTAATGTAAATTTATAATATATCAATTATATAATTATTCATTTTTATTTAGAAATTTTTGATGATCAAGAATTAGAAAATTTTGATATTTTGGCATAGCGGAAAAATAATGCAAATTTATGTCATGTGCTTTCCATCATGGCCCGTGACCTCCTTATACCTCCGATATCCACTGTCTCTTCGGTGTTTTGTTTTAGTGCAGGAATGAGAGTTCTTGATGATAGAAGAAACATATTGGCATCAAAGACCCTTGGGATGTATGTTTGAAAGATTGATTAGATATAGAATCTCGCTTACAAAATATAAAAAACCTAGAGGAATCTTCAGACGAAAATGAATAAATTTGATTTTCTTTTTTTTTTCATTTTTTAGGTGATAGATTTTCTTTAGTTTATAACCTAAATTAGTATTTGTAAATTTTATTATTTATAGTGAATAATGTTCCCCTTTTCACATGGACATAGACATCGTAAGCCGAACTACATAAATTTTTGTGTCGAAACTTTTCATTCTTAATCCAATTTAATCATCAGTATTAAAAAAATAAAATCGAGTAAAAACAAAAAAGATTAAAAAAATTAACATTTAATAAAAATCATTGGCCCATGTGCCAGCCCACTGTGGCCCATGTGCTGGCACGGCACGATTTATATGGACTGCAGGCTGAGCTGGGCTTAACCTTCAAAACATATGGACTGGCACGACACGACCTATATTTTTTTTGGGCTAGCACGATCTAGCCCACGTTTTTACGGGTAGCCCAACTTTTTGGGCCGTGCCAGCCCAGCCCGGCCATTTTACCATCTCTGCAACGTTATCGTGATTGGATGGCCCTACCAAATAATTTATCCTTCATCATAATAAAATTGAACACATTCTGTTCCCACTGAATAATTAACAATAATTAAATATTGTCATTAATCTAAGCATTTAAGAAGGAAATTGATATCAAATTCAAAATTTAATCACATTGACCACAAAAAATAATATAATAATAATTAAAAAATCACATAAGAATTTAATTTATTTGCTAAAGATTAGACTAATTAAAAATGTTTAGAATGAAATCTTGAGTTTGATAGCAAGGAAAACCACAATTGCTTTGTAGCAAGTGTCTCCTTTGTTATGAAAGTGGACAAATGCAAGTTGTGCAAATTATGTTATGAATGTGGACAAATGCAAGTTGTGCAAATTGTCCAAGTTGTGATTGTTGTGATGGCAATAATGGGGCTCATATGTGCAAGTTGCCAACTTGTATAGCCTACCATTTGATGCCTATAAATTGGGATTCATTCTCCTAATGAAACATACTTACAATTCCTTCATTCAATTTCTTTCTCTTTTCTCTCTTGTTCCTTTAATTCTCATTTGCTCATATTCTTGCTCATATTCTCGTATCCTTATTTCTTGTTCTTGCTTCCTTAATTTTAATTAACGTACTTTTCATAACACGTTATCAGCACGACTGTTCTAAAGTGAAGCAATTTTGAATTTTGATAAGTTCTGAAGGTTTGATTCTATACAAAATTTATTTTCTATACACAAGATAATTTTAATTTTCATTGTGTAAAGATTCACTTCTAAACATTTTTGACACCAGAAGTTGTCAAACTAATTGAGACCATTATTTTCAGAATTATGGCAAATATTGAAAAGCCCAAATTCCAAATTTTGGATGTAAGTGGCAATAACTACTTGTCATGGTGTCTCGATATTGAACTGCATCTCCAAGGCCAAGGTCTTGCAGCTACCATTGGTGAAAATGGAAATGCTAATGATAAAGATAAGGCAAATGCTTTGATTTTTATCCGTCGGCATCTAAGTGATAGCCTAAAAGTTCAATATCTATCTGTCCGAGATCCCTCGATCTTGTGGACAAGATTGAAAGAGTGGTATGATCACACCAAAACTGTCATCCTCCCTCAAGCACAATATGATTGGCAACATCTGAGGTTGCAGGATTTCAAGTCCGTGTCTGATTATAATTCGGCATTGTATGATATTGTGTCACGGCTTGAACTTTGTGGTGTTAAGCTTACTGAGGCTGAGCTTTTAGAGAAAACATTCTACACCTTTCATGCTTCGAATATTGTATTGCAACAGCAATACTGGCAACGCCAGTTTAAAATGTATTTTGAATTGATCTCAGTCCTGTTGACTGCAGAACAAACAAATGAGTTGTTGCTCAAAAATCATGATTTAAGACTTGCTGGCTCTAAGGCATTTCCTGAAGCAAATGCCGGGTCAAATAAGAATTTTGGCCGTGAATGCAGGCATGGGAATTTTTTCCGTAAGGGTGGCGGGAGATTTAACCGTAATATAAATAACTCCCAACACAACCCTAAAGGTAAAAAGCCTATGAAGAAGCATGATGATAGTACTTGTCATCGTTGTGACATGACTGATCATTGGTCACGTACCTGTCGTACGGCCAGACATTTGGTTGATCTATACCAAGCATCCCAGAAGGATAAAGGCAAGCATGTTGAGACCCATGCCACTGAAAATGACCTAACTATGACTGATGCTAAAGTCAATAAGGTTTTGGTCAATGAAAACTGTCATATTCTTTGCAATGAAAAACCTTTTGAGGTTTCTGATTTCTTTTTATAATGTTGATGAAAATAATAAGTCCCCAGAAATAGATTCTGAGGGTTTTCATCTATGTTTTGCCATACCCTTGGATAATTATGTTACCAAGGAAGATATTAAATAAATATAGTCGTCAATAAAATCATGAGTTTTATTCCATATTTGTTGGTTTATATTTTGCATCATATTATTAATTTGTTAAATTTTATGGAACTTGACACCTGAAGTTGTCAAGATAAATGCAAATGGGACACATTGAGAAAAAGGAAGATATATGTTTGCTTGATAGTGCCACAACGCATACTATACTTTGTGGCAAACACTTTTTCTCAAATGTGACATTGCGCAAGGCAAATGTTCAGACAATATCTGGTCCTGTTAATATTATAGATGGCTATGGGACTGCCACAGTTATTCTGCCAAATGGCACAACATTGTATCTTGAAGATGCATTGTTGAGCGGTAGATCAAAAAGAAATCTACTTAGCTACAAAGATGTACGCCATAATAGGTACCATCTAGAAACAATTAATGAGCAAAATAAGGAATTTCTTTGCATCACTTCCTACAAGATGGGCCAGAAGACCATCCATGAGAAGCTAGAAGCTTCTAGTATGGGATTATATTATGTCCCAATACGAGCTATAGAATCATATGCTACGATGCCCTGGAAACTAGTGAACCCTGATGTGTTCGGATTTTGGCATGATCACCTTGGTCATCCAGGAGCTACAATGATGCGAAGAATCCTTAAAAATACTCGTGGACACCCTTTAAAAGATACAAAGGTGTTGTTGTTCAAAGATTACATTTGTGAATCTTGTTCACAAGCAAAACTCATTACTAAACCTTTCATGACAAAGGTTGATTATGAATCACCTTCATTCTTGCAAAGAATCCAAGGTGATATCTGTGGGTCGATTCAGCCTGCAAATGGACCATTTAGATATTTAATGGTACTAGTGGACGCATTCTACAGATCGTCCCATGTTTGCCTATTATCAACGCGCAACATCGCTTTTGCACGTTTGCTTGAACAGATAATAAAGCTTCGAGCTCATTTCCCAGATTATCAAATTAAAAGCATAAGAATGGATAATGCTGGTGAGTTCACATCAAAGAGTTTTGATGCTTATTGCGCTTCAATAGGAATTAAAGTTGAACATCTGGTCCCACATGTTCATACTCAAAATGGATTAGCAGAATCCATGATTAAGCGCATTCAAATTACTGCTCGAACTTTGTTGATGAGGACAAAGCTCCTATCCTCAGCGTGGGGTCATGCTGTTTTACATGCTGCATCTTTAATTAGATTGCGCCCCACTACTTCTCATTTATATTCCCCCTTTCAGTTAGTCTTAGGCCAGGAGCCAGACATTTCATATATTCGCACCTTTGGTTGTGCGGTACAAGTGCCTGTAGCACCACCGCAAAGGACCAAAATGGGTCCACAACTCCGTTTGGGCATTTATGTTGGGTTTGATTCACCGTCTATTATTCGATTCCTTGAGCCATTGACGGGTGATTTATTTATCGCTAGATTTGCGGATTGTCATTTTGATGAGACAATATTCCCATCACTTGGGATACCAAAAGCTTCCACAAATGGAAAGCAGAAAAATGTCGAGATTTTCTCATGGAATGAGAAAAGTTTGTCTTATTTAGACCCAAGAACACCTGAATGTGAAAATGAGGTGCAACGATTGATCCATTTACAAGGTATTGCAAATCAAATGCCTGATGCATTTAATGAGACTGCTAAAGTTACAAAGTCTCATATTCCAGCTAGGATAGATGTTCCTGTAGAACCACCCGAAATGGATCTAAATGGCCCGCGCCTGAAGCGTGGTAGACCGATGAGATCAAAAGGCACTGTTCCTCGAAAAAGAAGGGGGAGGAATCCAGAATCTGCTCCAGATAAGCAAATTGATATTTCTCGAGGAAAACAAATTGCACCTGAAGTGGCACAACATAATATTCAAAAAGAGCATATTGCCCCTGAAGTGGCACAAATTCATGAGCATATTGCCCCTGAAGTGGTACAAACCTATGAAAAGATCACCAACCTTGGGAATACTGAAATTTCCATCAGTTATTGTAATGAGATATGGGATCGAAATGAGATAATCATCGATGATGCATTTGCTCTCTCAGTTGCTCATGAGATTATGAATGATGATTATGAACCTCGGTCTATAACCGTATGTCGTCATAGGCAAGATTACCGTAAATGGGAGGAAGCAATCCAAGCTGAATTGACTTCCCTTGCCAAACGTAATGTTTTTGGGCCTATTACTAAAACCCCCGACAATGTAAAACCTGTTGGATACAAATGGGTCTTTGTCCGGAAACGAAATGAGAAAAACGAGATCGTGAGGTATAAAGCCCGACTCATAGCCCAAGGTTTCTCGCAGAGGCCTGGGATAGATTATGATGAAACATATTCACCAGTAGTGGATATAGTTACATTTCGTTTCCTTATAAGTTTGGTTGCCCAAGAAAATTTTGAAATACGTCTTATGGACGTTGTGACGGCATACTTATATGGTTCATTAGATTCCAATATCTATATGAAAATTCCCGAAGGTTTCAAAATGCCTGAAGCACGCACTCCCCGCAACTTATTCTTAATAAACTTGCAAAGATCTTTATATGGGTTAAAGCAATTCGGCCGTATGTGGTACCAACGTTTAAGTGAATACCTGACTAAGGAATGGTACATAAATGATCCCATCTGCCCATGCGTGTTTATTAAAAGATCTGAAACCGGGTTTGCTATTATAGCAGTTTATGTTGACGACATGAATTTAATTGAGACTCCTGAAGAGTTATCTGAAATTGCTGAATATTTGAAAAAGGAGTTTGAGGTTAAAGATTTTGGTAAAACCAAACTATGCCTTGGTCTAGAGCTTGAGCACAAAAAGAATGGAATACTTGTCCATCAGTCAGCATATACTGAAAGATTGCTTAGACGTTTTAACATGGACAAGGCTCACCCATTGAGCACCCTTATGGTTGTAAGGTCTCTTGATTCCAAAAAGGACCCGTTTCGTCCTAAAGAATCTGGTGAGGATATACTTGGTCCTGAAGTACCATACCTCAATGCAATCGGGGCTTTAATGTACTTGACACAGTGCACGAGACCAGATATCACTTTTGCGGTAAATTTGTTGGCACGTTTCAGTTCTGAGCCAACCCGGAGACATTGGAATGGGATTAAACATATCTTCCGTTATCTCCGAGGAACCATTGATTTGGGTTTATTCTATTCTAAGAAAACTACTAACTATGGTTTAGTAGGTTATGCTGATGCAAGATATAAATCTGATCCGCATAGAGCTCGCTCCCAAACCGATTATCTATTTTGCTATAATGATACAACCATTTCTTGGCGTTCCACTAAGCAAACACTAGTTGCTACATCTTCTAACCACTCTGAAATTATTTCCCTCTATGAGGCCGGAGGAGAGTGTGTTTGGTTAAGATCTATGATATCACATATTCACAATGCTAGTGGATTCAAACCCGTGATGGATTCTCCCACTATAATTTATGAGGATAATGCTGCACAAGTCAGGGGAGGATATATTAAAGGTGATAGGACCAAGCACATCTCGCCGAAATTTTTCTATACTCATGAACTCCAAGAAAGTCGACAAGTTGATGTTAAACAGATTCGCTCCGTCGATAATCTTGCAGATTTATTTACCAAATCTTTGCCAACATCAACATTTGAGAAATTAGTTTATGGCATTGGTATGCGGCGAGTCAGTAAAATGCAAGATTGAATTCCCCAGAAGTGGAAATGTTTAGATGCTCCAGAAGTAGCAGTTTATCTCAGGGGGAGCGATTATGGACAGAAGTGCACTGTACTCTTTTTTCCTTCTGTCCGGTTTTTTGTCCCACTGGGTTTTTCCGGCTTAAGGTTTTTAATGAGGCAGTAATAGCACGTCCAATCAAGCCACTGAAGTAGGCCTACCTATATTGTCCTGAAGACAAATAGATTATTTTTAAGACAAGCACATATTGTCCTGAAGACATATTAGACGGACTTAATTGTATTGTACTTTTTTTCCCTTATGTTCGGTTTTTGTTCCCACTGGGTTTTTCCGACTTAAGGTTTTTAACGAGGCAGTACACGTCCAATTTTAATAGTGGCATTTGTCCAAAGGGGAGTGTTATGAAAGTGGACAAATGCAAGTTGTGCAAATTATGTTATGAATATGGACAAATGCAAGTTGTGCAAATTGTCCAAGTTGTGATTGTTGTGATGGCAATAATGGGGCTCATATGTGCAAGTTGCCAACTTGTATAGCCTATCATTTGATGCCTATAAATTGGGATTCATTCTCCCTAATGAAACATACTTACAATTCCTTCATTCAATTTTTTTCTCTTTTTTCTTTTGTTCCTTTAATTCTCATTTGCTCATATTCTTACTCATATTCTACTATCCTTATTTCTTATTCTTACTTCTTTAATTTTAATTAACGTACTTTTCACAACACCCTTAATATTGTTAACTCATGTGGTGCCTAATTTTTTCTTTATCTTTTTTAAAACCAAAAAAAAATCTTCCTTTATATGTGTCTTCTCATTTCATTTTCAGTAATTATATTCATGTTTATTTTATTGTCCACACTACCTTTATTTGTGGGGAACATGCATGACAACATTAGGTTTCCAGATTTTTTATTGTTCTATTTATTTTTATAAAAAAAATTATGAAGACAATCTTTCTGTTTCACCGCTATACTCTTTATTATACTGATAATTTTGAAGTGTTTCAAAACTATAATTTGATGTTAGAAAACAAAATTTTTTTATTTTTTATCTTTTATTTCAAACTAATTTTTTTATTTTTTTTTCAATTTTGATACTTATATTATAATTAGAGACCACTGAACATAATATTTTGAAATGGATAACTGGATTTACTACTATACCTTAAAATATACAGTGGCAAGCATTTACACCCTTCCTTTGCCTTTCCTTTCTTTTAATTTTTTAATTTTTATATTTTCACGTTGAATGGTCGGTTTGACCTCCAAGACTTTATTGCTGTTATGGACTCGTGATTAAAGGGAACCGCCAAGGCAAGGCAAGCCATACCAAACCAAACCAAACCAAACCATGGTGTACTTTTCATAAATAAAAGCAAGCAATGATTAATTGGACAAATTATACCGAAAACATATTTATAATCCTCATAACATTCAGAATTATAATAATGAAGCATATCTTTCTATTAAAAAAAATTAACACAGCTACGTCGTACTTTTATTTTGTATGATCTTTAGTTTGGGACATACAGAACTTTTTCTTTTTTTTTTAATTTTGTAAAAAGGAAATGTTTCTCGTGTCCCTCTCTTTGTCTTTGTTATTTGGTTAGTTTTTTTTTTTTTTTCTAGTTTATGTGAGATGACAAATGTTGAGGCAGTGTATAGTAATAATTAATTAAGGAGACATAAAAACCAATACAATCATAGAGACTTCGTACATCACGTGGATGAAATGTCCAAAATCAAGCATCGAACATGTCTCTCTCTCTCTTGAGTAACATATCTTCACTTTCTCGATTCTGGATTCTTAAAACCCGCAGGTTTTCACATGTTACGGGCCACGTTTTGCCGGTAACGAGCCAAAAACAAACCGTCTTCTTGCACTCCCGTCTCTATCTCACAACTACCCCACGCATTTAAATTTCCCTCACCACTACCCCACGCATTTACAATCAAAGCTATTCAGAATTTCAGAGACTTGCATTAGGACCTGGACCAGGACTGGTACACAACCGAATCCATCCATGTGATCGCAACTTTGTCAGAAAGTAAACAATAATAGGACTTAATTGTCTATTACTGCTTTAATGCCGAACGCATTCATTTCGTGTATATCCATGTGTGTTATGAATCACTATCGAATTCAATATGTTCAATTTTCTTTTGGTCTAATCATCATCTCTTCACTCAGCTTTTTATCGGTCCAGTGTCAGTTGAATTAAGAAAAGGATCTCATATCTACTTAATTTGTACTATTTAATTAACAATGAGACAAAATTAACATTAATTAATAATTTATCCCACGTTAACGCTTCATATATTTATAAAACTTGATTTAATCAATTTGTTAGAAGAGAAACAAAAAAATATTGATACGATATTCATTTATAATTCTACGAATAATAATTAAATAAAATTTAAAAAATTAATAAATATATAAGAAAATAAAAGGAATTTAAAAGTAAAAAAAGAATAAACGTCAGCAAAAACATTGAATTAAAAGAAGAGTTTAATTTATATTATGATGATCTTAAAAAGTGACTTTATAACAAATTTAGCTCCAAATTAAATTTTTTTATTTTTTGAGGATAATTTTTAACTCATGTTACATTTATTTTTATAGGGTTTAGTTGAAATAAAGAAAAAAATTTATGAATTAATAAGATTTGATTTTGTGTACATGAGTATAAAATAATTGTCGTATGCCTTTTAAAATTTATGAGATATCAAAATACTATTGAATATTTAAAAAGTTATTTTTAAGGATCATCTTGATGTAAGTTATATTCTTAAAAGAAATGTTAAATTTTCATATTTAATTATTTTCAATAAATATAAAAGGTATTTAAAAAAATTGGGATAAAATTACAAAATAATCCACTTCTAAAATTATCAATCGTCAACTTAGAGATCAAAAATAAGATTTTTACATAACATTGATTTCTTTAACACAAGATTATAATTAAGTCAAGTAAGTAAGTTACAAAATTAGATAAATTGAAAGGAAATTTATTATGAAATAAAAATAAAATATAACTATAGATTTCATAAATGTAACAACTCTTTTCTTTTTGGCCTCAAAATGCAACAACTCTTTGAAGGGATTTAAATCTCATTAATATTACCCATGGAGTCGGTGTAATAGTTGTTGTCTTGAATTAAAAAGATTTTTTTTTTTTTGAGAATAATGAATTAAAAAGTTCAAACGAGGGGAAAGAATGGATTCTTTTATGTAAAAGAGGTCCCCACCCTCCCAATAATTCACCTATTCCAATCACGGATCCTTTCCGATACGTTGCACAACTTATAGGGCTAGAAGGCCAGGTTGCCTGTTATTGTGGGTTCCATTTAATTATGAACCTTGCAAGCTATCGTGGCTGTGTTCATTTGAGGCAATGTGTCAATCATTGCCTTCTCAAAACAGAAAAAGCTGTGACGGATTTTAACATGTAATGTTGGCAGGATCACTTTAAAATTTCTAATATAAATATGTAAAAATACATGTGAGAAATAAGATAAATTTCAAACTTTTGAGTACCATTCGCCAATGATAAAAAGCTTCTTGATCCATCAATTTTCATTTTATCATCTGATCAGTCCGATAAGGCATAAATTCTTTTTTTTTTTTTTACAATTCGGGATACTAAGACCCAGGAAAGGTGATAGCGGAGATCGAACCCCTGTTTGGTGACCTCTTTAAGCCTCTTAGTCACCAGGTCAAGAGGTAGAGGTCGACAAGGCATAAATTCAATCAGAAATTTTAGAAACAGCCATTGTAAAGGGTAATTTCTAAATTTTATACATATTTTGTAATAATATTTGGTGATTAATTAAAACTATGCCACATCAAGATCAATTGATAAGTAGAGTAACATTATTCAACGTTATTCTTTTTTTTTGGCGAGACCATTATTCTATTTCAAAATTTCATATACTATATTTTAACAGAAAGATGTGCAAGACTAGTACAACACTTCACCTATGAGATTGCTTTCTTATTGGTAATTTATATGGATTTTTAGGAATAAAAAAGATGCTTTAATTACATTTATTACTTAGATACCTTAACGAGGGAGGCAAGTAGCATTAAACCTAACATGGTAGACATCTTCCTTTTTTTTTTATTCCTTTTTTAAATCCTAAAAAGATAAACGTGCATGCCTTCAGCAGTACTTGAGAGAGAAAAAAAAAAAGAATGATGGAGCCCTTCATGCCTCTAAATGTTTCAAAAAGTCTAATAATTTTAAAACCTACTTTTTCATAATTTAATTGATTGATTCCGTTTAGAAAATCAAATAAGGGATCCTTGCTATGTATTACTAGTATATACCATGTGCCAAGTGGTGCCAATACATTAGTAGAACAAAAATTTAGTATCAAACTCACCGACACTAAAATAAAACAATTCATGCTGCAAAAAAAAAATAAATAAAACAATTCAAATTGAAGAATAAAGGTGCCACAGCGAATGAGAATCTTTCATAGTATAATTTAATCGATTCTAGCACCAAACCCATTGTCCCCCACACCCATGGAAAGGATTCTTATTATATGTGATTAAAATTCTGTTTGGAGAGTGGGAAAATATAAGAGTCTAGACAAGAGAATTTAAGAAAATCTTACAAGGGCCCCGATTTTAGAAGCTGGGGTTGCTGAGAGACAATTGTCTTGGTCCTCATAACAATGGTTATGCTATACGTGCTTAGTGACAACAATTTCTTTCTCTTTCTCTCAAAACTTATAGAGATTATTAGATTATTATATATATTTTATAACTCACAAATATATATATATATATATATAATTCTCATATATTGGGAATTCAGGTGAGATACTTGTGAACATTACTCCAATTAGCTTTTAGCTTAAGGAAATGGTATATTACTCGAATATTCTGATCATCGTTAACCAGAATACAATTACAAGGGTATGACAGCTAGAAACAAAATTGATACTCATAAAGATTCAATGAATTATTGGTGTAGGAATTATTACAGGGGCCCCTCTCATTTTTGCACAGAGAAGTAGTGGTGCCACATATCAATCAGGTCATCGTCAAACTAATTGGCACATTTATCGTCAGGCGGGCTGCTGCTTACTCCTTAATTTTCAGAGGCCAAAAAAAAAATCCTTAATTTTCCATAATTATTGGTCTCTTCTGGCCACTTAATTAGAAAATAAACTCCTCAAGTTACATTATTCAACATAAACATGATCTTTATACTTGGAAATTAATAAATTTGAAGAATTTAAATCCAATAATTTCAATATTAAAAAAAGCCATCGAGTTCCCCTTTATCTAAATAAGCCATTTATCCTTTTCTTTTTTAAACCATGATTTGAATCCCAAAACAAGCTTCTTATCCCAATAATAGAACATTAATAGGTGGTTAAGGGCCTTTTTTGGTACAAATCAAAGGATATAAACGTAATTAACTATTAGGTAGGTACAATATAAAAGAACAAAGATTTATTTAGACAACAGTTCCAAGACCACCTCAACATTTAGATTAAGGGCCTGTTTGATAAACTGTTGAAAATTTTTAATTTTAGATTTTTAACATATTTGATAATTTTTGCTAGCCATTATTTAAAAGATTTTTTTCAAAAAAAAATGGTTGAATTTAAAAAGTAGGTGAAGACCTATTTATCATTAAATGGTAAAAAAATTAATGGTTTTAATTTGAAAAACTTTTCTTTTATACTAAATTACCTTTATTTTAAACATTAATGAGTTTTATAAATCTTCAACATTTATGATTTTCAAACAATATATTTATATTTAACATTTATTTATCAAACAATTTTTATATATAAATTCAGTACTTAATTTTTCAATACTTATTTTTCAACACTTAATTTTTTCAGTTTATCAAACAGGACCTAAATATATCACATGTTTTTAACGTTATACTATATTTTTTACTGTTTTATAATAACAGTTATTTTAAAATTTTACACAAAAGTTAAGCATTAAAACCTTCTAAAAATTTAAATAAAATATTATAAAAAGGTAATTTTATCATTTTATTGAGATAATTTACTCTCACTTTAGTAATTAATGTTTCATTTAAAAAGATAAGGGCAAACTTGAAAAATAAATAGTTAATGCTATAAAAAATTCTTAAAATAATAGATAATTTAAAATAATTTTATTTTCAAAAAATTGTTATTATGAAACAGAGGAAGTAACTTTAATTTTTATTATTGGTTAAAGTAAAAAGGTTTTATATTTTTTGAATATAATACTCCATTCATCTCTAATTATTTATCCGCTTCACTTTTACATCAACTTTAAAAAAGTGGATAAAAATAATAAAGTTTTAAAGTTTTCCTTTTTTTTTTTTTCCCTTCTGGAATTGACCCTTATCTAAGAGTAGTATATAGTAGTTTCTTGAACTTTTAACATGTGGCCGTTTCGAGAGTAGTCCACTCCACGGCAGTTTCATTTTTAGATTTCATTTTCATACATGGGTAGCTGAAGCCGCACGTGATCCAAGGGTAAGGGTAGGGGGGGTAGAGCAGTTCATCTACTGTAATAGTTTAATGTATGTTAGACAAAAGTTGTGTAAAAAATTGAAAAAAATTAAGTGTTAAAAAGTTGAGTTTTATTTTGTAAATAGAGAAAATTATTATTGGAAGAATTTTATCTTTATAATGAATCAATTCGATTGGAAAAAAAATAGTTTTAGATCAAAAGTCCAGGGATATATTTGTTTAAACAAAAAAAATCTTAAATTTAATAAGGGTAAAATTTATATATATAAATTATTTGATAAATAAATATTGATTATAAATATATTATTTGATAATTATAAATGTTAAAGATTTTTAAAAAATATTAATGCCTAAAATAAATATAATTTAGAATAAAAGAAAAGTTTTTCACATTAAAAGGCTAAAAATACTTAATTTTTTATCATTAAATGATAAGTAAGTATCTATTTAATTTCTAAATTTACCATTTTTTTGTTGAATTTTTTAAATAATAATTAACAAAAGTTATCAAATATATGAAAAATTTTAAAGTGTTAAAAATTTTCATTTTTAACGATTTATCAAATAGATTAGAGTAAAAGACAAAAACGATTTCATTGTCATATTAATTTGGTGTACCCATTATTATATTCTAGAAAGAATCGATTGAAAAGATATTGATATGCTACTAAGATTTGACACGTAGTACTTACTACTTAAATTTCGGTTGAAGTTAAATATTGCTCAAATTACATATGGTTATTATAATTAATTAGTCATAAAGATATTAGATCAATTGAGACTTTGGACTTATATATCTCAATTTCCAAATTGAAAGATGGATAAATTTGAATTTGAGGGAAGTCACCCGGCAGGGGTTCGACCCCTGCCATCCCCCTCCCCCCCTTGTATAAAAAAAAAATGGATAAATTTGAATTTGAAGTAGTTTGGACTTATATTTCTCAATTTCCAATTGAAAGATGATTAATTTGAATTTTAAAGTAGTTTGGACATATATATCCCAATTTCCAATTGACTGAAGGATTAATTTGAATTTGATGTAGTTTGGACATATATATATATATATATATATATCTCAATTTCTAATTGAAAGATGGATTAATTTGAATTTGAAGTAGTAAATATAGAGTTGATAATTATAAGTATACTGTATACAAGTTATTTCCCTAAAAAAAAAATACTTACTGGTATATATAAACTCCCCCATCTAGTGGTGATACCGATATATACAAATACAAGTATTTATAGATCACCCATAAGACAAACAAAGATCAAACCCTTTTGATACCTCTTGTAAGCAAAAAAGGAAAAAAAAAAAAGGATCAGATCCATAAGGTGAAAATTCTCCTATTTCTAATTTGAAGGTGATAGATAAGTGAGTTGATACTTGATAATAAGATTAAAGGGCCATATACATGTATCAACATTCAACAAGTATTAGTCGATGTAATAGAGATCACTACCTCGATAAGGGAGAGAATCAAAGTTTAATCTCCTAAAACTACTTATTAAAAGGGTTTTACCTTTCATGCCCCTCTCTGAAATGGATTAATAAACCTAAAAAATGCCTCTGTTTAAACAAAAATTTATAAAAACCAAACATACATAGATACATATATATACATACACACATATACATGAGATATGTCCTTTTGTATTTTATCTTTGTCCATACCATTATTGGCATTGTTGATGTTGAGTACTTAAAAGAGTAAGAGCCTAAAGAGTTAAAGAGTCGGATACCCTGAAGAAAATTTCTCATATATAGAGGCATTGCGGGCGTCATTGAAGATACAAATATAACTAATCACATGCAACTGGGGAAGCTTGGAAGGTTTCGCCTGATGAAGTTTTTGCTGCTGGTGTTTTATTTTCTATCGTAATTTCAGATTGATGCTTTGGTTCTGTTTTATTTTTAGCCTTAGTTTTTGCCTGGTTGTGTTCCCTCAAATCTCTGGTTGCTGGTATTTTGTTTGTGTTAGACTTTACTGTTGATTCTTTTTGTACCCCTTTTCTTAGATGAATCTTAGGTGAATTTTAGATCACTCTCATCAATAATATTTCTTGCTTTTCAAAAAAAAAAAAAAAAACTAATCAATATAACTCGTATAGGATATATCTGGTCTTAAAAATGAGTGTTTTGTGATTCCAATTTGAGGATTTGCGCTTGCCTCGTCGGACAAGCCATCTATTTATAACATACACTTGATGAACATGAGATCAACCAATCTCAACCCATTTGAATATGACAAACATTAGGCAAGCAACTCTGAGTTTCGACTTACCGCGGCCTTAGCAATTGAGTTATAAATTATAATTAGGCAGACGCTAAAAATCGTTTTTTTGCTTGAAAATCGAAGTATCTAGCCATTTATACCTCAACTTGGCAAAATTCTATGTATATATATATACTCACATGATAAAAATCCACACTTAATAGAAATTAATTAATTTCATATCATTTACGCTCGTCCACGTGTGGCAATTAAAAACCTAACAAATAGCCACGTGGCTGGCATGCATTTAATTGGTAGCAATTACATATCAGCATTTTTATAACTATTTTCTTAAACATTGGATTCAGGGATAGGAGCAGAGCTTCAAAAGCGTCTATATAAACTTAACAAGTTTAGTTCAAGCTTCGTCCACTTCACAAAATCGAAGTCTTTTACCATATAAATAGTAGTACTTACTACTGACATACATTTTCTTAGAAAGAAAAGAAAATGGTTGTCACAAGCACGGCAACTGTTGAGTCCAATTATGACCGGAAAAGTGAGTTGCTGGCTATTGACAGATCAAAAGCCGGTATAAAAGGACTCGTTGATGCCGGCTTGGCAAAGCTACCACGAGTTTTCGTGCACGATCACTTGAAACTCGAGCTGAAATCTGGGCCCCCAGACGCCAACGTCGAGATTCCAGTCATTGACTTGGGAGGTGTCAACGACAATGACTCCACTCGACGGGCAGAGATTATCAACCAAATCCGAAATGCTTGCCAGAAATGGGGGTTCTTCCAGGTTGTTAACCATGGAATCCCTGTAACCACCCTGGAAGAGGCCATTAGCGGCATCCGGAGGTTCCACGAGCAGGATCCTGAAGCAAAAGAGGAACTCTACTCGCGTGATGAATCCAAGAAAGTCACTTTCAACACTAAAATTGATATGTCCCAAGCCCTGACTGCTTACTGGAGGGACACCCTGACTTGTGTTATGGCACCTCAACCCCCTGCTTCTGAAGAATTGCCCGAAGCCTGCAGGTACAATAACTAACTACATTTGCGCCATTATCACCAACATCCCAATTAAAATGATACAAAATTGCATGTAGTATACTGATTGCTTTGGGACCTTAATTCTTAATGCAGGGAGATAATGCTTGATTACACAAACAATGTGATGAATTTGGGGCTTACCCTATTCGAATTGTTGTCAGAGGCTCTCGGGCTGGACCCTAATCACCTCAAGGATATTGGTTGTGCCGAGGGACTTTATGTTATGGGTCATTACTACCCTGCGTGCCCTGAACCAGAACTCACTATGGGCACCGGCATCCATACCGATAGTGGTTTTCTCACTGTTCTCCTTCAAGATCAAATGGGTGGCCTCCAAGTCCTCCACGACAATCGATGGATTGATGTTACCCCAATTCCTGGAGCTCTGATAATAAACCTAGGAGATCTACTACAGGTAATTAAGTCGATATTAAACTACCCACTCATACATGGCTAAATCTTGTTCAATTATTTAACACTTGCATTCAAGTAGTATTTAACTCGATGGTTTGTAGACATTCTCCCTTAACTGGAATGGTAAGGTTTTAAAGACAAGTGTTGTGACAAAGTGGAAATCAAGACATAATCAATTAATTACTGAACTTGGCTAAAGACCTACCCGTCGGTGAATGGTACTCCATCCCAAATTTTTTGTCCATTTACAGTCAAAATACTCTAAATTTTGATAATTAATTATAAAAAAATTATATAAAATTAAATTTTTAGAAAATAAGTTTTAAAAAGTTTAAGATTTAACTTTTTTTAACTTTATATTTAAAAAATTTACAACTTTATAATTTTTTCATAATTAATAATCAAAATTTAAAATATTTAGCTCATAAATAGAAAGATAATTTAGGCCGGAAATAATAAGTTTTTTATCTCATTTGTCTGAGACAACTTTATTGTGTTTTCCTATTTGCAGCTGATCACGAACGACAAATTTATTAGCGTGTATCACAGAGTGCTGGCAAAAAATGTTGGCCCAAGGATATCGATTGCTAGCTTCTTCCGAACATATATTCAGCCGGAGAACGCGTTAAGAATGTATGGACCGTTGAAGGAGCTGGTGTCCGAAGAAAACCCACCACTTTACAAGGAAACCAATGTGGTCGACTATTTTAAATTCAAGCACGTAAAAGGTGTAGAAGGGACATCAGCTCTGGCACATTTCAAGCTCTGAAAGAAATACTAGAGAACGAATAATGGATGCGCCTTTTTGTTCAATAAGTTTTATTTTCTACTTAATTGCTTGAACCTTCAATTCTTGCTGTTTTCATATGTTTGAATAAATAATATCCCAATCTCTATGGGGATTACTTCATCAAGCTCTCTCTTATGTTCTTTTTCTTTTTTCATATTCCCCTAACTGGATACCTATCAGCTTGATATATATAGTAGTGTATAAATATATATATTATATTATATATTATATATTATATATTATCAATAAAGTTTAAGGATGGAGGTCCTCCGTCCAATCTTGGATGTCTGTGTTGCACATGCCAGCTACCGAAAGATGCTCTGTCTCGGTGTTTTCATTTGTTCGTATTTGTTGGCTTTTTTCCCAGTGCAGTGACAGTGTCATTTTCCATCAACTGTAATATATTATATATATAGATAATATTTTCAACTACACGCATTCAGTGTTCTTTTTTTTATTATTTTTCTGAGATAGATGAGTATGACACATATAAAAGCAATGAAAATTATTACTATAAAAAATTGAGAGATTGAATTGGATGCTGTAGCGGTCATATCTGTTATTGCGAATTCCAATGACTAACTTTATTCCAGCAGCATCTTTAACGTATGTCATCAAATTGAGCACCATCAGTTAAAAAGGAATGTTTTGAAAATATACTCTTTCATTTTTTTTTATATGTCTCTTTTTAAAATTTTATTGACCCTTTTTATTTATTTTTATCTCAATATTAATTATTAATTTTTTAAATTTACCCTTCCACACATACTCTCTCTCTCTCCAAACTCTTCTATTTTTCTTAAATGTGTTAGTTCTCTACTTTTCTTCCATAAGTCAATAAATAGGGAGAGAGAAGAGGGATAAAATTAGAAATTAAAGGTAAAAATATATAAGATTTTGAACTAACTGTATTTCTTGCCATATGTGAAGCAGTTAATAGGGATAGATAAAAAGAGACAGAAGGAGTAATACTTATAGTGCTCCCTCTATCCCTATTTATCTATCCATTTTTAGAAGTTTTTCTTGTCCATATTTATCTGTTATTGTCTCATTATTAATTGCTACTCCCTCTGTCTCTATTTAACTGTCTCTTTTTGGTCAACTTATCATAATTTTGACCATTATTTATGATAAAATTATAAAGTTGTAAATTTTTTGAAGATAAAATTTAAAAAGTACAAATCTTAAACTTTTCAAAATATATTTTTTGAAAATTTAATTTTATATATATATATTTTAATTAATGGTCAAAGTTATGATAAGTTGACCGATAAGGGACAGTTAAATAGGGACAGAGAGAGTATTTTTCTATATTACCCTTCAAAACTATTCTCTCTCCACATTGTTTCAGCTAGTGAATGTTAGAGAGAGAATGAGTGGAGAGATATGCTAACTTGGAGAGAGATGAAAAGGAGAGAGAATGAATGGGAGAGAGATAAGTATAAAATTGAAAAGTTAAGGCAAAAATATATAGTAGAATTTTGAACCGTAACTGTTTTTTTGCCCTGTGTGAAACAATTAATAGGGATAGATAAACACGGACAGAGGGAGTATTAATTTCTTTTTCACTTCAATATATTTTATATTCTCTTTGTTTCTATTTATCTATATTTTTAGAAGTTTTATTTGTCTTTTTTGTCCGTTTTTATTTTAATATTAATTATTAATTTTTTTAAATTATCCTTTTAAATTCCTTTCTCTCTCTCTTAAATAAATATTTTTTTAAATAAGAAAGAATTAAAGAGGTTCTCTCTTAAATGAATATTTTTCTTAAATAAGAGGGAATTGAAGAGGGAAAGAGATAGAGATAAAATAAAAAAATCAAGATAAATATGTATAAAATTTTATACCATAACTAATTTTCTTCTCTTATATGGAACGATTAATTAGGATAGATAAATAAGGATAGGGATAGAGAGAGTACTAAATTAATATTAAGAGTGTCTAAAGAAATCTTCTATAATACTCTCTCTGTTCCTATTTATTTATCATGGATAACGAATTCTCTTGGATTAAGAAGGTAGTTAATTTTTAAAAATCAATAAAACTTTTATATGTTCTTCCAAAATTATCTTTATTTTTTCTGCTTCTATCTTTCTATATTTAATATCTTTGTCTCTCTCATTTTTCTACTACTATTTATGTCTCTCTCACATATTTAAATAATGGTAAAATGGTAACAAAGTCAATAATTATTATTTTGATATACTAAAATGACAAGTAAAAAGAAACATGGATTTATGATAAGTAAATAGGAATATAGGGAGTAATTATTGAAAATGTTTAATACTAGTCTCATTTTAATGATCTTAATTCTAATAATATATTTGTTGCATAATAATTTAAATTTTAAATTTTGAATTTAATTATTTATATGAAAAATAAAAGAAAAACCAGTGTGTTGTTGTATTGTTTCTCTGCACTCAATTTGATGCATTCATTGGAAAAGAAATTTTGGATTTTTTTCCTAAAGTAAGGATGTTATGTATACTATAGAAGGCATTGGGCATGTGAAATTTTCAATTAAAACGGACGGCTAATTATGATTGAGAGACCCTCAGGGCCTCAAACACATGTATATAGTTGCTGTAATTACCTCTTTATTTTTACCAAGAGCTAGGATTGTAGCTTCTTCTAAGTGCAACAATATTTTCGACCGATCGGAAAATGAATAATTGGTTCACATATGGCTTGCTCTTATTTCAAAGTTCACATCAACCTTTAATTCTTTGATAATGAGTTCTGCCGACGCACGAAGTCGTACATTATTAGTTAGATAAATTTGCAATATCGATCGTACATTTTTGTTATAAGTTATTTGTTTTGAAATGAGTTTTGTTATATAAGTTAGATAGCTTATGTGTGGCCCTAAAGAAAGCAATAAGAGATAAGTTCTGTGTAAAAGTAGGCCATCCACGTCACGCCATTTTAAAAGGTTCTTCCCAAACTAACAAAGGACCCAAAGAAGACTAAGAATGAAAGCGTCGTCGCATACATTCGATCCCCACATCTGATACTATTCCGTCCCCGCTCCCTCCTATTTTCATGTGAGGTATAAAATAGTCATTTAATATATGATTGTTAGAATTAACAGGTGGAGATGAGATGGATATTTGGAGTGGGGACCTCATTATTCATCCCAATGGAATGTGAGATCTTTTGTTTTTTTGACAAAGGACATGGGGAAGGTGTAGATTTGATAATTTTAAATTGGACAACTTGATACGAGAATGACATGAAATTATTATATTAGTATTTAATCTTAATGTGTTCTGTATTTTAATTGTATCAATACGATTAAGATAAAATATATTTCATGTTTTTAATACGTTAAACACTATTAAAATAATTAAAATATATTAAATACTATTATTTTTAATATAATTTAAAATATATTGAATTTATAGAAATTTTATTTATTATAGAGATAATATAATAATTTTAAATTAATAATGTGTGTTTACACGAAACATCATGCAATATGAAAACTAATCATGTAGTGTCTGTTTATAGCTAAATTGATGTTAATGGTATATATTTACATGACACGAAAACTAATTATATCATGCACGTTGTCACAACGTTACCCGAAACGACGACGGTTGGGACTTAAGAAAATTACGGAGTCGTCACTAACCATTTTTGTTTAGGTGCGGTTAGCCACCTATTAAAAATCTACCTAACTTAGCATTACCCGTTAGATAGCGTACTTAAGCTGGGTAGGTCTCGGTCTGCGGAACGGAGAACTGGAGTCGGGAGTACGGTTACGTGCGAGGAAGGATGAGCACCCCCACAACGCCCGTCAAGATGACGGTACCGATTAATTTAATAATATTTAGACCTTAAAAAAATGTCTTTATAATTTTCCTTTTTATTTGATTTTTTTTGTTCTTTTGTATTAATAGTTTTTTTTTTATTTTTAATATTCGGGCAAACAAAAACAAGTTTCAAAATATTTTTTTTTATTTTTTTGTCATTAGTGAAAAGTTAAAAGAAAATTATGTTTCAAAACATCTCATTTTTTATTGTAAGAGTTTAAAAAAAGGACAATTTCCAAATCATTTTTTTATCTTTTTTAGCTTTTTGGAAAGAAACGAATTTCGAAACACCTTTTTGATTTTTTTATAAATATATGTTCTTGAACAAAAACAAAATTTATTGGTTTTATCGCTATCATTTTTAAATCAATATTTTAGAAAGAATGTCAAGTAATTTTTTTAATTTTTGATCTTTTTTTTTAATTCCAAAGTTTATTTTATTCAAACAAGAAAAGCTTTTATTTCTTTTAGGAAATTACATTTTTATTAAAGCCGACAAATAATGCTTTCTTTTCAAAAATACATTTTATCACCTTTTTTTTGAAATATTTTTCTTTTCATTTTTGCCTTTTTTTAGGATTTTTTTTTAAATCATTATCTTTATTGGGTATTTAAATGTTTGAAGTGCAAAGTGCCACCTTATCAATTTAATATAAAAATAGTGAGGATTTATCGAGGCCTATTATAAATCTCGCCCAATTCTGGGTCCAATTCAAAGACAGCCACTTGTCTAGAAATCCGTATTAGATGTGAATTTTTACTGCCCCAAATTGAATTCTGTGATCGCATCCTCATTTCTCCCACTAGCTTAAACCACATTTACAAATATTTGCTCAAAGATTATTTACCGATTTCATTGACCTTAATTATTATTACATTGTCTTTGTTTTTTTTAAATGATTATTATTTATTATTTTTTTAAATTAATACCCAATATTTATTTAGATGCCTAAATGCATGGCATGTGAAATGTTATCTTACTAATTTTAAAATAAGGATAGTAAGGATTTTATCAAAACTCGCCATGAACCTCGCCCAATTCTGGGTCCGATTCAAGGTGGATCTCTTACCTAGGAACCCGATCGGGTGTAAATTTTCACCTTCCCGAACCGAATCCCATGATCGGATCCACACTATCCGCATATCATTACTCGTATGTATGACAAGAATATAATAATATGGACAATAATAAATATGTGATGAAATACACACCTTAAGGAAATTTTTTATTTCGAAATTAATTCATTTATTTTCTTTATCTTAAAAGACTTTGGTTCTTTTTCTTAAGGAAAAACGTTATTTTTGCTCAGGAGAAATTTCATTTTTTTTTTGTTTTGTTAAGGATCCATTTTTCATTATCAAAATTTACTAAATCAAATACCCATTTTGACAATATAAACCAACATAGGTTACGGGACACCTAGCAAACATCATCTTGTCAAAAAATAAATAAAGCACATGAATTATTTTTTTATTTCACCGGACATGATTAGGCTTTAAAATCCATCATGGCCACAAAACCAAGCATATTGAAAAGCAATCATATATTCATATTCACAAGCAGATAAAAGGGCCAATAAAGTAGAACAAAATGGAAAAGTAAAGTTACCCAAAAGTAAAGATGATTTTGTTGTTCAATGGGTCTTGTCAGTTTAGGAAGAGAATATGAGCCTTTGCTTTGGCTCGTATTGACAAAGAGAGGGGCCTCTCGTGGGAGGTAATGCCAACTAAAAGGAATGGAAAACGATGGCCTTTTTTTTACTGGAAAACTTGCACCAAACCTTTCACTGATCAAATTTCAAAGAAAGGATTACAAGCAAAAAACACTTCTTTTCAAAAAAAATCTAGAACAAAAAAAAAACTGCCTCCTTTTTTTTTGTGATCGGCTGTGCTTGGCCCTCCTCTCTCTCTACGTTTTTCTTTGGTTGGCCTCCTTTTATTCTTTTCTGCAAGGGGTATCTTCTAGTGAGAGAGGGGATGGCAGCTGTTAAGCAGGCTGATGAGTGGGCATGTGCTGGTTTTGGAATTGTTGAAAGGGCCCCCGTGTTAAACCTCTTTAAATTTTGTTTAGGTGGTGGAACAGGAGGTGGGGCGGATGAAGTGATGGATTTGATGCAAGGGAAGGTGGGAATTTTAAATTTGCAGCTGAAGGTTTAGGTGGTGGAACAGGAGGTGGGGCGGATGAAGTGATGGATTTGAGGCAAGGGAAGGTGATGTTGTGGAAAAGGCCAGATCGTGAAAAGGAATCATCTGAGCGATCTTTCCTTTGGGTCTCTTCCCTTTTTTGTATTTTTTTTCGATCGTCAAAGTTGTTGATGGTGCTTTTTGTTTTTGTAAGGCTGAGAATGGAAAGCAACAAAGGATTTGGGGACTCAATGGGGCCCGTGCTGTGCAAGTTTCCACATTTTTTAGGGACATACCGCCGACTGCATTGAGGGAATGTCGGAGCTGAGTCAGAATACTGTCTGTTGCTCATTCCAATATCATATCCAATTATCTCATATCAAAGCCCACTCCATTCCAAATAATAATCCAAAGAAAAAAAAACAATGAAGTTAAAATAAGAATAAAATCAAATTCAAATAAATCACATAAATAAAGAAAACAAGAAAGGTAGGAAGAAAAGAAATTAAATAATAAAAATAGGGTGTCTACACACGTGTTTAAGTAAATGACTGATAATGACATATAATTACACAATATGAAAATATTCTTTTTTTTAACAAGAGATATGGAGAAGATGGGACTTGAATATGTACTTTGAATGATTTCCTAACCATAGTTCGGGATCCCTCCACCCCTCTCGAAACTGTAATTCGGGATTCTCGATCCGAATCGTGATATTTTACATTTTTGGATTCTTGGGTTCCCAATCCAATTTCATGAAATTGACGTTCTAAATTTTTCTATATAAAATTTAAAATTTTGAAGAAATTAAGATTAAAAATGATGAATTTTAAATAAGTAAAACAAAAAAGAACTTATTCACTTAATTTTCTTACTAAAGTTGATTTTTAATGTTTAATTTTTTTAGAAATACTGGGTGAAATGGAGATGATGAGTTTCATGAATAGAAAAAGATAAAACTTACAGATAAATTGTTTATTACTTGAATAAAGATTAGAACATAAGTCTTCTTTATAAATGTTCTAACAATCAATTAATTAGTAAAATTCTTGATTCATATATTTATGTACCAAAGTTTTTTTATGTTTTGGTTGCAATTGTGTTATATACTTTAATTGTTTATAAAGATTGATTTGTATTTATAAAAATTCTACATGATATATACTATTAACGATATAACAAATTTTTTTAAACTTATCACGATCCGAAATATCATACCATCAAAGTCTACCCCCTTCATACAACAAAATTTATACGTTACGTATTACGATGCCATATTCTTATTACTTTCTGAAACGTATCTCGTTCTAAGTAATTATGTTCCTAACCCCTCATCCCACCAGGCTAAGATAGATAAGAAACTTCATTAAGAATTTTACATATTGGTTGGTTATATAAATATATATATATATATATAAATATATATATTATATTCTAAATTAATCGACCAAAAAATATTCTAAATTAGAGATTTTTTTTTGGTCGGATTCCAAATTAGAGGTTACAGCAATTTATGTACATATAAAAATACAGTGACAATATTATTCATAAAAAATATACGAGTGATTATGATAAAGCAACAAAACGTTTCTCACCAAAAAGAAAAAAACAAAAAACAAAAGGCTGAATAAGACTAAAGAGGACCATTATAAGACAAGATGGTATCTCCGTCAGATTCCATTCGCTAGGACAATGGTGAGTGGGGAAGACTAAATAAAGGCAGCGAGCAGGAAAACCAGAAACCAGCAAGGCACCCTGATTTTAGTGATCACTAATTAAATAGTATATATTGGTAAAACTGATACTCCCTCTTTCCCATTTGTTCATTTTTAGAAAAAAAATTTTTCCTCTTTACAAACTCTTCTTTCTCCGTATCGTTTCAGCCCGTGAATGTTAGAGAGAGAATGAGTGGAGAGAGATGCAGAGGAGAGGAGAGAGAAAAAATGGAAGAGGAAGAAGGATAAAATTAGAAGGTTAAGATAAAAATATATAGAATTTTGAACCTTATCTGTTTTTCTTATCTTATGTGAAACAATTAATAGGGATAGATAAATAGGAACAGAGGGAGTATTAGTTCATGAAATCTTATGGGTTTGCTTAATCATTGCCTATGGGCATTGGCACTGATTAAGCCCAATTAATGATGATAAAAAGGTAACCTTAAATTTTATAAAGAGTAATAATTATTGTCAGAAAATATTTGAATGATAAAAATGTTCCTAGATTTATTTGACGTTAAATTTATAAATTTAGGACTAAACTTTGACAAGTTTTCTTTTTTTCTAAAACCCTACAATAATATATTTGAAATTTAAAACTAACTCTTAAAATCAAAGTTTTTTTATTTGGGGCTAAATTTATAATTTTGTGGCTAAACTTAATTAAGGTTTTTTTTGTCCTTAAAAAATTATAAAAATGCATAATAAATAAAGTCTACAATAACTTTCCACTTTTTACACAAAAAACAAGACAATAATTGTCTGTTAACGAGTGAATATAGGCATCGGTTAGTAATTTTCATCTTATATTAACTAATTTACGTGATTATCATATTAAAATATTATTTAGTATACATTCCCGAAAATGTATTCAATTTTTGTTTAGTTGAAATTTTGTAAATGTAAGATTGATTTATTTGGTTGGGGGTTATATTTTGTATTAAAATAGATAGTTTACTATAATACCCTCAATATAATACTTAAGCTTATTTCTTATTTGTTAAATATCTTGTACAATTGTTGCAATTTTATTAAGTTTGATAATTAAACATGATAAACATAAAAATTATTTAAGTAATAAACTTAGCAAAATATTATATAATTCATTTAATGATTATATAAGTTAAGTTTAATTATGTTTTTTATAAAAAGAAAATTATACTTTTAGTTTAATTGAACCAATGTATAATTCACAGTTTAATAATTATATAAGTTAAGTTTAATTATATTTCTTATCCAAAAAAAATTATGTTTAAAAAAAAATGTTATAATCTACCAATCACTTAATGCTATTGGGGTCCAAAGAGGTAAAATATTGAGAAAAAATAGAAAAAAATTTTAACATAATCTGATAATCTCATATTACTTAAGAATTTAAAGATTATGAAATTTTTGATAATTTTATCAAAATATTAACATGGCAAGAACATAAAATTACTCCAGTTATGTGATTACCTTAAATCAAACGTTTTTATATTACATTACCAAGTTAACATTACCGGACTTATAAAAGATAACCACAATCAAGCTTGAGTTTGCAGAGTAGAGTAGTTGCTGAAAATCTTATTCAAGCAAATTATTTTTCATACCAATACCTGGAAGTTTTGGTGAATTAACATTCTTAGCTGACATAGGTTGATCGGTTGGCGGCCGATTTCAAAAGTAAAAGTAAGGTTGAATAATGGCAGTGAAATAAAGAAAATTTAGTGCATTGGGACCAGAAAAGTAGCGGAAGGTGTATTACATGAGAAATTTCCAATGAAGTAAAATGATTTTAAGATAAATTACCTACAATACCCTTCCTGCACTTCAACTTTTTTTTCTTTTCTTCTTTTCTTGTTAGCAAAGGCCACCAAACTTTTTTTAAATTACAATTTTTCTTTTGGTCTGTTTTAACTTACAATTTTAATATTATGTACATATGATTTATTTGTTCATTTTGTACATTAACATTAAACATATTTTGTTAGAAAATTGTGTATATTTTAATATTCCATATATTAAAAGAAATATATATTTTTATTTTTTCTTAATTTTATAAGTGATTTCGTACATTAAAAACCAATAGTAATTGATAAGTGAATCATGCTTTAATTTTTACGACCAAACAATCATACTTCAATTTTTTTTGTTATTTTTTTAAAATTATGAGCATTTCAGTATTGAAATTTGCTTCTTGATTAACTAAAAAAAAATACAAATTCTAAAACCAAATAAAGGTTAAAATAAGAGAACCAATATGAAAACTAAATTTTTTTTATGAAATATATATTGGTGCCTACAAAATATTATTTATTTGGAAAGAAAATTAAAAATTAAATATAGACCTAGAAAAGCAAAATGGTTAAAAAAAGTAAAAATTAAGTCAAATAACCATACGTCAAATTAGGAATTCATTTGGAAGGGTAAAATTGAAAAGTCATTGAATGTATAATTTTTTAAATGATTTGGAAAACGTTTAGAATTTCTTAGAAAAAATAAAAATACATTTTTCTTTTAATATATGAAATATTAAAATATATAAGATTTTTTGACAAAATATTTTTAACGTTAATATACAAAAAGAACACACATATATATATATATCATACGTACATAACATTAAAATTGTAAGTACCAAAAAAAAATGATGACCTTTATTAGTAAAATTAAAAGGAAAAGAAAAAAAGTGTGATAAGGGCATTCTAGATTATTTCTCCTAAAAGCATCACACTTGATTGGAAATTTCTTATCCAATATACTTTACTTTTCTAGACCCAATGCACCAAATTTTCTGTATTTCATTGCCAGTTTGCCACTACACCTACCCATATTTAACCCGTAAAAGTATTCGTAAGGATTCCATTCACAACTTCTCAGGGGCCCGGGGAGCAGGCCCACCGGCCACCACTAACTAGCAATAATGATGGATTGGACTATTGGGGGGCCTTCTCAAACTCTCCGCCCTCGTGCTCTTTTCCCCCCTTCAGCAACTGATCCTTCACATGCTAGTATTTCTCAGAGACGCAACTTGTTTCTTTATTTTATATATATATATATTACTGCTATTTATTTATATATATATATATTTATTATTTAGTCCTTGTTCTTATTCACTATTTTCATTGCCCCTCCTTTAATTGTTTCTTCAGATGATTGCCCTTCCAATACTTGATTCTTTTCTATGAGAACTTTTAAGGAATATATATATATAATAATAATAATAATAATTTAAACTACCATCCTCGTTGGTTTTCATTCTGAGCAGAGATGGGTTGCCTGCTCCACTGGGAACTGCTTGTAAATAGAAAGTCTTAACAGGGAATGAGTTTCTTTTTTCAAAGATCTCTATCTGCCTGTCACTTGTATAGTCGTATACTCTGTTGTAATTTTTTGATTCGTTATATCAATAAAACTGATCGGTTTTGGCCAAAAGAAAAAATACCAATTTGTATAAAATACACCCATACAGTATCTATATGTTGTATTGTAGCTGTATGTGATTCCCAGTTCCCACTATCCTTTTAATTTTACTCGTGCCATTTTAGAATATCATTTTCTTCTATTAAAAATTTCCCCTCGATATCATATATCATACATTATAGCTTATAGGTTAAAGTTCAACCCAGCATTACTTCACAACTCATCCCTAGAGCCTTAGTATCTTCTTCTTCTTCTTCTTCTTCTTCTTCCTTTTCTTGTTGGGTGAACCGAAAGAAAGAAAAAAATGGTGAGGAAGAAGATAAGAGAATATGATTCGAAGAGACTTTTGAAAGAGCATTTAAAGAGACTGGCTAATAGCGACCTTCCTATTTGTTCTGCTCAAGTACAAAAGACAAACTCCGAGCTTTCTTTTTCGGTTTTGCGTAAATATAACACTTAATCACATTGTTGCTCAAAATGCCTAAAAACAAAATGCTTGAAAGAGCTAACCACTATATATCCACTGTTGCTCTTTATTGGATACAACAATAAAATTTCGTTCTTTGTTTTTTTTTTTTTTTTTCTCTTTTCAATCTTTAAAGGTGACAGAATCAACGGACTTTACAGAACTGTTGGAGAAAGAGAAATGGTTATCCTCGAAAAGATTGGTTGTGAAGCCAGATATGTTGTTTGGGAAAAGAGGGAAGAGTGGCCTCGTAGCCTTGAATTTGGATTGGGCTGATGTCATTCAATTCGTGAAGAAGCGTCTTGGACAGCAGGTGATTAATCAGATTTACTCATTCTTGCGCTTAAAAAATGCTGATTCAGATCAACATTCTTGTGAATCTTTTTGGTTGACTTTGTAACAAATTGTTTTGGTCTTGTTCAGATCGAGATTGAAGGTTGTAAAGCACCTATAACAACCTTTATAGTCGAACCATTCATTCCTCATAAGGAAGAATACTATTTTGCAATTGATTCTGAAAGGCTAGGCTGCAATATAAGCTTCTCAGAATGCGGTGGCATTGAAATTGAAGAGAACTGGGACAAGGTTTGGTTTCTTTCGGATACCGCTTCTGTTGTATGATGCAGAGAGCCAGAGACAAAAATGTTAATGTGCTGACATCGGTACTGTCTTTTTTCCCCCTTTTCAGGTTAATTCTATATTTCTTCCAACTGAGAGTCCTTTGACAGATCAGAAAATTGATCCACTCATTGCCTGTTTACCTCTGGAGGTTTGGCTCAGCACTTATTTTCTTCTGCATTTTTATCTATGGCTTGGATTTGCTATGTAGACATCTGCTATTCAGTTCGTGCACTTTGTTTAATGGCGTTTGTGCTAGAATCTGGGTATAATGGAATTTCCTTGTTTCTGGATTGCCTAATTGCCATAGATCCTCAGGTGCAGGGTAGTCTGAATCAGGCTTCACCTGCGTTTTGATATGTAGAATAACTTTAGACATAATCCCTGTCATATATGTGACAGTTTAGTGCTTGAATTTGAAAAAAAGAAAAGGATTTTAACAATTTTTTTAGTGAAACGTTGGTAATGTTGAACATCAATCCAATATTTGTTTGTAGATTTGTTTTTATTGATTTCTGACATTCTTTTGAACTCTAATGTTGCCATCACAGATTCGAGGGAAAATTGGGAATTTCATAAAAGGTGTTTTCAGCGTATTCCAGGGTACGAAATGTTTGTAAATCAAATATGGATGGTTTATGTTGGCCTTGATCCTTAACCTTGTAACTGTAGTCGGAATATCTATCCTTTCTCCAATATGCAAGAGTCTTGTTTTGCCTCTAAGATAGATTGTATTTCTAAGCAGATCTGGATTTCAGTTTCATAGAAATGAATCCTTTTACTTTGGTTGATGGAGAGCCATACCCCTTGGATATGAGAGGAGAGCTAGATGAGAATGCAGGTTTCAAGAATGAAGAGAAGTAAGCATATATAAGTCGGAAACCTTTTTTTTTTCTATTTTTGTCTAGAACTAGAAGTAAAAGAAGGAAGTGTCCTGATATTCCCATTGATGTGCAGGTGGGGTGATGTTGAATTCCCACTTCCTTTCGGTAGAGTCTTGAGCCCTGAAGAAAGCTTCATTCATGATTTGAATGAAAAGGTAGCTGCTACATATTACTCAATAATCTAATTTTTTTGAAGGCCTTAATCCTGTTTACTCTGCTGGTTCTGCAACATACATTCTTTTAATGTTCATTTATCATATAGTTGCATCTACTTACAGTAAAAGTTTCAATATTGCAGTCAAATGCATCTTTAAAATTCACTCTTTTGAATCCTAAAGGACGCATTTGGAACATGGTCGCCGGAGGTGGTGCAAGTCTTATTTACACCGATACTGTGAGTTTTCTAATTAGCCCGATTCAAGTTGATGCAATATCCGTCTGATTTTGATCGAAACTTTACCAAACCAGTAATCATTGAATCTGAATTAGGTTGGAGACCTGGGTTATGCATCAGAACTTGGAAACTATTCTGAGTATGGGGCTCCAAGTGAGGAGGAGATGGTGAAGTTAGCCAGGGTCATACTTGATGTGAGGAAGAAACTTTCCGATAATTAATTTCTTTATGACTAAATAAGTCAAAATTAGAAGATCTACTACTCTTTCCTCTGGTGATAAATGAAATGTGTTGACATTGCAGTTTGCCACAGCAAATCCTGATGGTCGTAAGAGAGCCCTTCTAGTTGGGGGCAATGTAGCTAATTTGACTGATGTCGGTTCAACTTTCGATGGCATTATCAAAGTCCTGAGAGAGAAGGTAGGCCATTCATATTAATTCAACAAAAAGTTTAACTTGATACCTTTCAGTTGCTCACACAAACATGAATTTTCTTTGTGGCATGGAAAGAAATCGGAGCTTAGAAATGCAAATATGCATATTTACGTCAGACGGGGCGGTCCAAACTATCTAACAGGCTTGGCCAAGATGCGAGCTGTGGGAGAAGAGCTTGGAGTTCCTGTTGAGGTAATTTATCTTTGTCTTTCGGATGAACAATAATGTACTCTACATCGCTCTTCTATATGATCCAGGATCTTTTTCTTTTGTAGAAAATTTAGCTCAGCATTGTTACTATTGTGTTGTAGGTATATGGACCCGAGGCAGTAATGACTGGAATATGCAACCGAGCAATTGAGGGCATTTAATTGTGAATCAGCATTCGTCAGAGAGAAAATTCTGGAGAAGGATAATAAAGGTGCAAAAATGGGTGCGGCTTTGGATAATAAAGAAAACAATTGTCCAAAAAAAAAAGAAAAGAAATTGTTTCTCCAATTTGTGTTTGCAGATCATGGTTTGTATCTGGCATTGTCAAACAATTTCCTTGTTTCTTGCTAAAGAAAAACCATGTTGGCATTTGTCTTTAACGGCTTAATCTATCATTATCCATAGATATTATATAATCCAATTATATTTTATTATTAGAAGAAAATAAAATCGCTATGCAATCAATTTATGTAATACTAATTCATGAAAAATCTTATGCTTTGAGGCAGAAAATTAAATGATGATGATTGGAGAGATTAATTAATTCCTATGTGATGATGATGGTATTATTATAAAATTAAAATTTTCCTTCCTTCAAAAAATGTTGATTATCAACATGCCACGTATTTACACGTGGTAACATGATTTTAGTAGATAGGAGAAAGAAATGGAGAATCAACGTGTGTTTCTACTTCGGGTTCTGTCCTTTAAGTTTAACTGAACTTTTGCCAAAGGCAACTTCTAATGTAAAATGGCGGCTAGCTTGTCCGAAGATTCCTGCATTGAAACTCCAGCTACTTATGACAGATTCCACGAACTCAAAGCCTTCGACGAATCAAAATCAGGTGTCAAAGGCCTTGTAGACGCTGGAATCACCAAAATTCCCCGGATTTTCCGCCGGCCAAAGGAGGACCAGAATTCGGTCAAACCAATCCAAACCCAGTTTGATATTCCGATCATTGACCTGAGAAACGTTGAAAACCAGTGTGATGAAGTGATCGCCGCAGTACTGAAGGCGGCGGGGGAGGTTGGGTTCTTCCAGGTGGTGAATCACGGGGTGCCGCAAAGAGTGTTGGACGAGATGTTGGCGGCGGCGCGTGGATTTCACGAGCTGCCAACGGAGGTGAAGGCAGGGTATTACTCGAGGGAGACATTGAAAAATGTGAAGTATGGTAGTAACTTTGATTTATATCAGTCAACTTATGCCAATTGGAGGGACACTTTGTTTTGCGTCCTGGGACCAGAGCCTCTTGACCCACAAGAACTGCCTCTAGTTTGCAGGTAAATTGAATTGTCTATTTCTCTTTGATATCTGGAATCTCATGACGAGGTGATTCATATTTCTTATTTTCTTTGTTTATTTGATGAAAAATCATGGATGTAGAATGTAGAAGCTTGTTTTAGATTATGTTAGCTGAAACATAGATTTTAGTTTAATTTCTAGAAATTCTTAAATAAATGCTTGCTAAATGTCGTTAGATTAATTTCATTACAATGACCCAGAAATCTTGGACGTTCTTGTCCTTTGGAAACAGAATCCCTGTCAAAGAAGTATGAACATAAATAACCCATTTTCATTCTGAATATTAATATTATGCAGAGATATAACAATGGAGTACTCAAAAGAAATTCATAAATTAGGGACTACATTGTTTGAGTTGCTTTCTCAGGCACTTGGCCTAAAGCCTGACCACCTCCTGGAATTGGATTGTCCAAAGGGGCATTGTCTTCTGAGTCATTACTACCCTGCATGCCCTGAGCCTGAGCTGACCATGGGAACTACAAAGCACTCTGATCCAGATTTCCTCACCATCCTACTTCAAGACAATATTGGTGGACTTCAAGTTTTCCATCAAAATGAGTGGATTGATGTTCCTTCTGTTCCAGGGGCTTTAGTTGTAAACATCGGAGATCTCTTACAGGCAAGCTATTGTTATATTAAAATGCATTCTGCCTATGATATATCCGTCTATCCATGCATCATCCTTCAGCATCTTTTTGATCATATCATGTCAGAATTAGGTTCTTGCACTTGAGATCATATCCTAGAAAGATAAGGGCCCATTTGGCTGGTGAACACGCAAATGGACTTGACAGTTGCAGCCCTGTAGTTTTAACTGTTCAAAGGATCTTAGCTTCATTGTAGAAGATGTTGGAATTTGAGGTTTGGCTTAAATAACAGGTCATAGTCTAAGTTGGTTCAGCCCCTTGATATATGAATTCACCAATTAGGAGGAGATAGAGGAAAAAGAAAAAGTAAAGGAGAGAGCTTTGCTGCATCAGACCATCCCGTTCTTTAAAACACATATGGTGCTCTTAGAGCTAGAAGTTTACAGGTTCCTGACTGGGCATGTATTCTTATTCTGTAATCTTCATTCTAGCAAAAGGAACACATTTGCCACTTCACTTTGTTCTTGCTAATCAGAACTTCTTCCACATCTTCAATCTTGTTAACAGCTATTATGTTATCCTAAGACTAGGCTACAGATATCAAGAGAAATCTTTCCAAAATAAGTTTAAAACAGTTCAAGTGTTCAAAAGAGGAAACTAAGTTAAAATATAACAAACTTGTTTGATTTTTGTTGTTCCAGCTTATGTCTAATGACAACTTCAGAAGTGTGGAGCACAGGGTTTTGGCAAATCGTATAGGCCCTAGAGTATCTGTAGCTTGTTTTTTCACTCCTCATCTTTACCCCTCAACAAGGATGTATGGCCCAATCAAGGAGTTGTTATCAGAAGAAAACCCCCCTGGATACCGAGATACCACCGTGCAGGACTTCATTAGCTACTATGATTCAAAAGGTCTTGATGAGAACTCTGCACTTACACACTTCAAGTTGCAAGGATAGGTACCGATATATGGCTTTGGTTGATCAACCATTCTTTCAACTTTCATCGCAACATTGGGGGATATGACTGTATTGTAAGCATTTCACGGATTGTTATGTTAATAGCAGCTCTGAATAAATGAAAAATCAAAATGTAATACATTGCTTCAACTGATGACCCTCTCATTGCATTGAGTTCTGAGTTCTGACAAATAAAATGAAAGAACAGATTCTATTCTCCTTAAGTGTATATGTACACAAGGTATGGGTGATTAATTTCCCCTGCTTCCTGAGAACCAAATCAATGCCCTCTATGAAATTGTGCCAGTGTAAATTGTTTCCCTTGATAAAATGGATGCTTATTTTGTAGCAGCAGATCAGGTCTCAAGTATTGCAAAAATTACAAATAAAGATATAGTAACTTGCAGAAACTCCACTGAATCTCTCTTTCAATTCACTTGATCGAAAATTTTAGTTAAATAAAACTTTTTTCAATGATAACTTTCTCAATAATTATTACATAGATAACTAGTTTAACTGGTCAACCTGTTTTAGTCCCCGGATACTCACTCAAGAAGATCATTAGTGCTTTTTTTTTTAGGGGGGGGGGGGGGGGGTTTCAGAAAGATACTCACTCAAAAAGATCATTGGTGCTTTTTTGTTTGTCAGAAAAAGTTTAAGTGGGATGAGACTGTCCCAATCCAAGATTAAGACATGTCATAAATTTTAGAGAGGACTAATAATAATACTTATAGATCATTCATCATTGATACTATTAGAACCTTAAAATCTTTCAAATAGAAGTATAAAGTATTATCAATTCAATCAATCTCAATTCTATCATTGGTGCCTTTTTAAATTGTTGCTCAGAAAAGCGTCCGTGGGCTAAACGCATAAAAGATTGAAATGGGATGCCAGAGCAAGTATGGGCTACGAGGACTTTGGATCAATGCTGCTATCATACGCAACACCTGTAAAATATGTCGGAGTTAGTGCTTTTTCAAATTGTTGTTCAGAAAAGCGTCCAGTGGGCTAAACTCATACAAAAGATTGTAATGAGATGCAGAGCAAGTACGGGCTACGAGGACTTTGGATCAATTCTGCTATCATACGCAACACCTGTAAAATATGTAGGAATTAAATTAATATATCGTTTGAGTCATTGTAACTCATATGTCAGTACTATTTCTTTTAAAGTGTCGTTTGATTCATAATTATGGGATTTTACAGTAAAGTGATATAATTGATTATATCATTTATGTATGTAATATTATATAGCATTTAATATATTTTTTTTATCATATTTGATTTAAAACTGATATTATTAACAATTTTTTTTACCCATGTTTAGTTTGGTATAATACATTGTTGACCATGCATTATCTATATCAATAAAATTCTAAAAACAACTTTCTTATTAAATTATAATTTATCTAGATTTAGAAATGATTGAGATAAACTCTCACTATATTTCTTAATCAACGAGATAAAATTTTACTTATATTTTTATGTCATGATTATTTAAATTAAATTAAATTAAATTAGTTTTTTATAATTATTTAATTAAATTTATTATTTATCATTTTTATTATGTCACAATTTATAATATTTAACTAATCTTAATTACTAAACACTATCAAAATAATGGCAACAAAAAATTGATGTGATAGAACTAATCTTAACATTCTTGTGCTAGCAGAAAAATGGTGAAAGTGAAGGAAAAAAGGAGAACAACAACGGAAATGATGATACAGCTGAAGCAAGAAGATAAAAAGACATAGGTTGATATTGTTCGAAATAAAAATATGATAAGGACAAAATTACTAGGAAAAAGTGAGTGAAAAAATATGATGGGGACAAAATTACTAGGAAAAAGTGAGTGAATTGTAACTTTTATTGCAATAAAGATACCCACCCAACCGCCAACCTCCCGCCCCAACATGGTATCTGACGCCCCCACATGTTGTAATATCATCACGTGAAGATCATTGGTGCTTTTTTTGTTTGTCAGAAGTTTAAGTAGATCTAAGTTTAGGATAAGATAATGTCATAAATCTCAAATAGGACTAACAATGATATTATAGATCATCTACTAATAAAAATTATTAATATTATTAACACCTTAAAATTTTTCAAATAGAGATATAAAATCTTATCAACTCAATCAATCTTAATTCTATGAGTGGTACCTTTTTAAATTGTTGCTCAGAAAAGCGTCCATGGGCTAAACGCCATAAAAGATTGAAATGGGATGCCAGAGCAAGGATGGGCTACGAGGACTTTGGATCAATTCTGCTATCATACGCAACACCTGTAAAATATGTTGTACTTAGTGCTTTTTCAAATTGTTGTTCAGAAAAGCGTCCAGTGGGCTAAACTCATACTATGTGGGTGTTTGACTTAATTTTTTTAAGTGTTTCTCTATTTTAGAAGTTAAAATTAAGTGTTTGGGTGTATGACTTTTTAAAATTTTAGCTTATCAGGGAAGCAGTTTTTCTGCTTCCAACCAAAGTTACAATTTGAAGCTTCCTTAAAAATCACTTTTTAGAGCTTATACGGAAGCTAACTTTTTTTAATGAAATTTTGTTATGTGTCTTTAATACCCTTATATTTTTTTTAAAATGACAACCCTATCCTAATTTTCTCACTTGTTTGTTTTTTTCTCATCAACAAGCTGCAAACTCACTCTCTTTTGTTATTATTTAGGTTTCATTTGACTTATATTATCAAATTTTTTTGTATAGTTATTTTATTTTAAATTTTATAATTTACATTTAATTATTGTTATATTTTATTTGATCATACCTTAAATAAATTAATTCATAATTTCTATTTGTAGTAAAGGTATATATAAAAGAATTCCAATTGGTTGAAATTTATACATAATTATTTTAAAAATAATTTGAAAATAATATGGAAATTAAAAATATTTATTTATCATTTTTATTATTATATAATTTATATGAAGTATATATATATATATATATATATTAGTTAATATGTACAAAATAACACCTTCTTTTTTCAAATATTTATACAAAAAGATAAAATATCCTTTTTCGTAATTTAAACATTTCACAATAATTTTACAATATAATTACTAAACAGCTTTCTACGACTTACAGCACTTCTGTATTAAATTTGACAAACGTTATTTATAAAAGATTGTAATGGGATGCAGAGCAAGTACGGGCTACGAGGACTTTGGATCAATTCTGCTATCATACGCAACACCTGTAAAATATGTAGGAATTAAATTAATATATCGTTTGAGTTATTGTAACTCATATGTCGTACTATTTCTTGTAAAGAGCCGTTTGATTCATAATTATAGGATTTTAAGTGTAAAGTGATATAATTGATTATATCATTTATGTTAGACTTTCTTTAAACTGTATGAATAAATTCACACAGAAAAATCTAACATCTTTATTTAGAAAAACTTGATGCGAAAAATTAAGAATTGAAAATCATACCTCTAGCCATTGAAAAGCAGCTTTCCTTTTGCTTGGATACTTCTAGTCTCTCACAAAAACTTTAGAAAATCTTTAGATGGTATCAAGAAATTTTGCACGTCTGTTGAGACTAGGGACCCAAGTGGTTATTTATATTTGCAGTAGTCCTGCCATCAAGGATCTTTTTCAAAACCAAAAACTAACGTGACGTGATGAGGGTAATTACTTATAGAATAAGTAGTTTATTTTATTCAAAACTACTTATAGAATAAGTAGTTTATTTTATTCAAGACTCCAAATTGAATAAAACTCTACATTCTCCCACTTGGCCTATATATTTTTACAAAATCCATGAATCTTTTAAACTCAAGAAAGAAACGAAATACATGGATCATGGCGACAAGTCCCCTAATAGTGAGTATTATCTTCCATGTATCACTATGCATTTTGTCACTCCAATGTTAGTCAACTTTATGAATAAACCTTATGTTTATTTCAAGGTCCAACCATAATTGTTGTCTTTCAAACCAAATGCGTACACCATAATGAAAAAACAACCAAACAAATGAGTTTCAACATAGAAAATTAGGACTTATTTTATAAAATAGAACCAAGTCCTAATCACATTATAAGATCCTTAAAACCCATCGGTGGCATGCCTTTTGTTAAAGGATCAGCAAGCATCAATTCAGTGCTTATGTGCTCAATGACCACTTTGTTTTCCTTGATGCGCTCCCTTATGGCTAAATACTTAATGTCGATGTGTTTACTTCGACTACCACTTTTGTTGTTCTTAGCCAAGAAAACAGCAGCTGAATTGTCGCAATACATCTTTAATGACCTAGAAATAGAATCCACAATTCTAAGCCCATATATGAAACTCTTTAGCCATACACCATGTAAGGTAGCCTCAAAACAAGAAACGAACTCAGCCTCCATGGTAGAAGTGGCAGTCAATGTCTGCTTTGCACTTCTCCAAGAAACGGCTCCGCCAGCAAACATAAATACATATCCTAATGTTGATTTTCGTGAATCAACACATCCAGCAAAGTCCGAATCTGAGTAACCAACTATCTCCAAATTGTCGATTCTCCTATACATAAGCATGTAGTCTTTGGTCCCTTTAAGGTACCTTAGCACATTTTTCGTAGCTCTCCAGTGGTCCAAACCTGGATTATTCTGATATCTTCCCAACATTCCAACAGCAAAAGCAATGTCAGGTCTTGTACAAACCTGAGCGTACATTATGCTTCCGACAGCAGAAGCATATGGAATGTTTTTCATTTGTTCCTTTTCAAGCTCATTTTTCGGGCACTGATTCAAATTGAATCTATCACCATTCACAATAGGTGCTACACTTGGTGAACAATCTTTTATACGAAATCTCTCTAACACTTTATTGATATAGTTTTCTTGAGATAGACCCAAAATGTCTCTAGATCTACCTCTATGAATCTTAATGCCAATGACATAAGATGCTTCACCCATATCTTTCATATCAAAACTCTTAGAGAGAAACTGTTTTACCTCATATAGCAACCCTTTATCATTTGTTGCTAACAAAATATCATCCACATATAGAATAAGGAAACAGATCTTGCTCCCACTAACCTTTTGGTATATGCATTGATCCATGATGTTTTCTTCAAAGCCAAATGAAGAGATTACATCATGAAATTTCAAGTACTACTGACAGGAGGCTTGTTTCAATCCATATATGGATTTCTTGAGCTTACATACTAAATGCTCACCATTATTAGAGGAGAATCCTTCTGGCTGTTTCATATAAACCTCCTCCTCTAGATTTCCATTGAGGAATGCCGTTTTCACATCCATTTGTTGCAATTCTAAATCAAAGTGTCCAACTAACGCCAAAATGATACGAAGAGAATCTTTCTTAGATACAGGAGAAAATGTCTCCGTGTAATCAATTCCCTCTTGTTGAGTGAATCCTTTAGCAACAAGTCTAGCTTTATATCTTTCAATGTTGCCTTTTGAGTCTCTTTTTGTCTTAAAGACCCACTTACATCCGATAGCTTTTGCACCATCAGGCAACTTGACAAGATCCCAGACTCTATTAGATGCCATAGAATTCATCTCATCTATCATAGTATTATGCCACAAATCAGATTCTTTGCAACTCATGGCTTGTGAAAATGTTTCAGGATCATTTTCGGCTCCAACATTATAGTCAGCCTCTTGTAGATACACAACATAATCACTAGGGATTGCTGATTTCCTTTCTCTAGTTGATCTTCTTAATGTTATATCATCTTCCTGCTGAGGTGCAGGTTGTACAACTGGTTGTTCAACAATTTCAGGTATTTGTTGAACAATTGGATCAACTGGATTATCAACAGTTTGTGGATTTTCAATGGTTGGTTGTTCAACACCCAATTGAACTTGAGGGGTATTATGAACGATAACCAATTTGTCACTTGAAATGGAAGTTTGTGCATCACAATAATCCTTTTCAAAAATGAAGTTTTGAGATTGATTACTCCCACTAATCAAGTCATTTTCAAGAAATTTTGCATTTCTTGATTCCACAATCCTAGTGCTGTGAGATGGACAATAAAATCTGTAACCTTTGGACTTTTCAGCATATCCAATGAAATGCCCACTTATAGTCTTTGGGTCCAGTTTCTTTTCTTGTGGGTTATAAACTCTCACTTCAGACGGGCATCCCCAAACGCGTATATGCCGCAAACTCGGTTTCCAACCTTTCCATAATTCAAAAGGAGTTTTTGGGACAACCTTAGTTGGAACCCGGTTTAATATATACACAGCCTTTTTAAGAGCTTCAGTCCACAAGGATTTGGGAAGCTTAGAACTACTAAGCATACTCCGCACCATGTCCATTAATGTTCTATTTCTTCTTTCAGCTATACCATTTTGGTCTGGAGACCCAGGCATGGTGTATTGGGCAACTATCCCATGCTCTTGAAGAAATTTCGAAAATGGACCAAGCGCTTCCCCATCCTCAGTGTATCTACCATAGTATTCTCCACCTCTATCTGATCTCACGATCTTAATCTGCTTTCCGCAATGTTTCTCCACTTCTGCTTTGAACACTTTGAAAGCATCCAATGCTTCATTTTTATTATGAAGCAAGTAGAGATACATGAATCGTGAATAATCATCTATAAAGGAGATGAAGTATTTCTGACCATACGAGTCCATATCTGGACTACAAATGTCTGTATGTATGATCTCTAATATGTCTAAACTCCTCTTGGCACCTTTCTTTGACTTTTTAGTCTGCTTTCCCTTTATGCAGTCTACACAAGTGTCAAAATTAGTGTAGTCTAGAGTACTAAGTATTCCATCATTCACCAATCTTTTAATCCTTTCAATGGATATATGGCATAATCTACGGTGCCACAACATAGAGGATTCCTCATTCATAACACATCTTTTAACACCACTATGAACATGCAACACATTTTGAAAAACATCATTTTGCAATTTGATTTGATAAAGCCCATCAACAATTGTACCGGTTCCAATAAGTTCAGATTTAAAATATAATTTCAAAGAAATATCCATACTAAACGAATAACCCAAAGGTGTAAGTCTTGCAACTGAAATCAAATTCCTAGAAAAACTTGGTACATAAAATGTTCTTTCCAAATTTAAATCAAAACCATAACTTAAAATTAATTGGCATGTTTCCACTGCTTCCACAAGTGATGACATCTTGTTCCCTGAATAGATGTACTGCTCACTTCCCACCGGCTTCCTTTTGTTTAGAAAGCCCTGCAAGGTGTTTGCAACAAGGATTGTAGAACAAGAATCAATCCACCAAGTGTTATGACAAACATCAACCAAATTATATTCATAACAAACAAATGAGATTGGGGTACCTTTCTTCTCAAGCTAAGCTTTGTATTTGACACAATCCTTCTTCATATGCCCTTTCTTTTTACAGAAAAAGTATTTGAATTCCTTTTTGATGTCAATCTGAGCAGGTATCTTACCTTTTCCATTTTGTTTGGCTTGTCCCTTGTTCTTTCCTTGTGTTACCATATGTGCACTTTCTCCCATTTCCATAGTCAACCTTCCTTCCTCTTGTACACACATGGTCAGAAGTTCATTAATTGACCACTTATCCTTATGTGTGTTGTAAGAGATTTTAAAATGTCCATACTGAGGTGGAAGGGAATTCAGTATGAAATGCACAAGGAAAGAATCAGACATTTCAACCTCAAGAGACTTTAATTGAGCCGCAATGTCCCTCATCTGCATGATGTGCTCACGCACACTTCTTACATTGGTGAGCTTCATTGACGATAACTTGGCCATTAGGGTGTTGGCAAGGGCTTTATCTGAAGACTCAAATTGTTCATCAATAGCCTTCAGTAAATCTTTGACATTGTTACACTCCTTAATTGAACCACGGATGCTAGCATTAATTTTTGTCTTTATGAACATCATGCTGAGGCGATTAGATCGCTCCCAACGTTCATGAAGAGTGATTTCAGCCGGAGTGCTAGCATCAGTAAGAGCAGGCGGTTCATTTTTCCTTATAGCATAATCAATATCCATGCACCCCAAATGAAGAAGAATTCTTTCTTTCCATATCTTATAGTTATCGCCATTAAAATCAGGAATATCACATTTTATCTCAGAGATACTCACAGGTTGTATAACTGCATAAAATAATAAAACATGCTTATTTCACAAAATTGAGGCAAATAAACAAATCATGCTTTACCAATGTAAAAACATGCATAAATATTTCAAATTTATGAACCATGTAACAAATAAAAACTGTCTGTGGGCTAAGTTAATATTTAAATATTCATAAGTATTCTTTATGAAGAAACTAACAAATTATATTCCTTTCTTAATTCCTGTGGGTAAATTAGGAAAATAACTTGTCATTTCATCTCTGATTAATCATAAAAATATAATAAAAATTCCTATGGGATAAGATTTACTATATTTAATATGAATAATCACAATGAATGTCATTTTTCTATATATGTGGTCAAAAACACTTTTCACAACATAATGTGTAATTTAATATAATTAAAGGTGCTGTGGCTAATCTTTAACTAATTAAATTTACACTAACCACATGATATTTCTTTCATATTAGTATTGCAGGAATGTCTTTAGTCTACTGGATATTACAAACTAGGTAACATAATAGATAGATTCATGTAACAAAAGGAAAACAGATTCCCGTAACATTGTACTCCATAAAAAAAAAATCTTTCTGTCAAGTTTGATTTTGGCCACACTTGCAAAAGTTATATGAAACTTTAACTCTATCTCGTACAGACGAGAAGAAAACTAAATTCACAGTCAGTTCTTTGCTTTATACAAGTTAAAGAAATCAAATTTTAACCTGATTAAAACTGACAAAAATTATAATTTTAAGATCCCATTTTTTTTATCTCCTTAATAGAGAAAAACCAAGAAAGAAAAACCAATCAAGACAGAGGATAAATCGCTCTGATACCAACTGTTAGACTTTCTTTAAACTGTATGAACAAATTCACACAGAAAAATCTAACATCTTTATTTAGAAAAACTTGATGCGGAAAATTAAGAATTGAAAATCATACCTTCAGCCATTGAAAAACAGCTTTATTTTTGCTTGGATACTTCTAGTATCTCACAAAAACTTTAGAAAATCTTTAGATGGTGTCAAGAAATTTTGTACGTCTGTTGAGACTAGGGACCCAAGTGGTTATTTATATTTGCAGTAGTCCTGCCATCAATGACTCTTTTTCAAAACCAAAAATTGACGTGACGTGATGAGATCATGGAAAAAGATATGTGCCACTTATCAGATAATGGATGGGTAATTACTTATAGAATAAGTAGTTTATTTTATTCAAGACTACTTATAGAATAAGTAGTTTATTTTATTTACGACTACTTATAGAATAAGTAGTTTATTTTATTCAAGACTCCAAATTGAATAAAACTCTACAATTTATGCATGTAATATTATATAATATCTAATATCTTTTTTTTATCATATTTGGTTTAAAACTGATATTACTAGCAATTTCTTTTACCCATGTTTAGTTTGATATAATACATTGTTGACCATCCATTATCTATAACAATAAAATTCTAAAAATAACTTTCTTATTAAATTATAATTTATCTAGATTTAGAAATGATTGAGGTAAACTCTCACTATATTTCTTAATCAACCAGATAAAAATTTTACTTATATTTTTATGTCATGATTATTTAAATTAAATTAAATTAAATTAATTTTTTATAATTATTTAATTAAATTTATTATTTATCATTTTTATGATGTCACAATTTATAATATTTAACTAATCTTAATTACTAAACACTATCAAAATAATGGCAGCAAAAAATTAATGTGAACGGAAATGATGATACAGCTGAAGCAAGAAGATAAAAAGACCTAGGTTGATATTGTTCGAAATAAAAATATGATAGAGACAAAATATGATAGAGACAAAATTACGAGGAAAAAGTGAGTGAATTGCAGCTTTTATTGCAATAAAGATACCCACCCAACCGCCAACCGCCCACCCCAACATGGTATCTGACGCTCCCACGTGTTGTAATATCATCACGTGATTATAATTCAATTGGCTGGCAATAACCAAGTGGCTGACACTATTTTGACATAACCAAACGGACGGTATTATAATTCATTCTGTGCTAGTCTTATCTTCAAGAAAAGTACTATTACTATTTCAATTCTCAGAGAAAGTCTTTGAAAAGCTTGCCCTCATCTTGTAAGCGAGAGAGAGCATATCCTGCGGTGGAAAAAAATGGCATCTGAAATAGTAGTGGATTATGACAGAACTAAAGAGTTGAAGGATTTTGATGATACAAAAGCTGGTGTTAAAGGACTTATAGATTCTGGGATAGTCAGCATCCCTAGGATCTTCATACGCCCAGCTGAGGAGCTTGCTGAAGAACTGATTAATTGCTGCCAGAAGAACGTTGAAGTTCCAGTCATAGATCTATTCAACATTCAAGAAGGTAGCCGGCGTAAGCAGATTGTAGATCAAGTCAGGGTTGCATCCGAAACGTGGGGCTTTTTCCAAGTAATTAATCATGGGATCCCTTCAAGTGTGATGGATGAGATGATTGATGGGGTAAAGATGTTTAATGAGCAAGATTTGGAGTTGAAGAAAGAGTTATATACTCGTGATCCCGGAAACAAAGTGAGATTCATCTCTAACTTTGATCTCTATACATCACGAACGGCTGATTGGAGAGACACACTCACCCTTTCTTTCCTTGATTCTGATCCTGACCCTAATGAATTGCCAGCAGTGTGCAGGTAACTGAAAACTAGTTTAGTTTCCTAGTTTTGGCACCGGCCTATTGGTCAACTCAGACCCTGAATCACTATTTAAATATCTGAATTATCTTCGTTATGAGATCTTTTTGTCATTGTGATTTGTGATGATATCGAAATTTAAGCAAACCCTAACCACATGATTCATGCAACTTAAGCTGATGTATCTTATTCTTCTTCTGTTCGTTGGAATTTGCAGAAAACCAGCGTTGGAGTATAGGAAACAAATCAAAAAATTGGGGGAGATTTTGTTTGAGTTGCTATCAGAGGCTCTTGGGCTTGAAGCAGGCCACCTTGGCTCAATGGGATTTGCTAAAGGGTGCAGTGTCGTGGGCCACTACTATCCAGCTTGCCCCCAAGCAGAACTGGCATTGGGGTTAAGGAAGCATGCAGATGCAGGGTTATTGGCTCTGCTTCTGCAGAACGAAATCAGCGGCCTGCAAGTCCTTCACAAAGGTCAATGGTTTGATGTTCACCCCATTCGAGGAGGCTTGGTTGTAAATATCGGAGATCTTCTTCAGGTTTGCTTCAGAGGCTTCTGCTTTTTTCATTGAAATTTCCTTCTCACATAACCAATAACTTTTTTGTTGTTAATGGTAGATTGCATCAAATGACAAGCTCAAGAGCGTCAAGCATAGGGTAATCGCCAATCATGTTGGCCCTAGAATTTCGGTGGCATGCTTTTTCTCAGGACATGCTGGCTTGCTTGACCAGCTTTTCAGCCCAATCAAAGAATTGACATCAGAGGCAAATCCACCTCGATACAAAGAATTCGTGTTAAGGGAATATGTTGCCAAATTTCTATCTGGCTCACTTGACAAGCCTCTTATAGATTACTACAAGCTGTGAATCGAACTACAATCCCACGACAAGCAAATCCAGAAGAAGGTTTTAATTAAGCATTTCGGTGTTTGTACTGTGTGTGTAGACTTGCCAACATCAGTTGGTCTGTGTTGGTCATCTATACATCACTGTAATTACTTTATTCTGTGGCACCACTTATATTTACTCAAAAAAATGATGAAATTCCGCCTCAGGTGGAAATTGATTCTCTGTTTCAACGTTTGACCTTCTTTACTTGCCCGATTTATTCTCCACATATTGCGTCTCAGCCAAATGCGAAAAAGAAAAACTAAAGAGAATTACCAGCACTGCAATTATGAAAAATGACTGCACAAAGGAAGTTTCAGGTCCTTCCTATTGCATTTGAAACTCCGAAAGAAATACAAAATGAAAAGAGTACTGTTTGCTGATTCTAAGCTCTACAAGGCTCATAAAGCTATGCTTCCATGAATTTATAATGGAGTCTACTACTGATTATTAGTAGTGATTTGGTCAGGGTTTATAACAATTCCGTGCAGTGCACGTCGTCTTTGACCTAAGGAGTTTCTGTTGGTATCCATGAGCGAACCCATTGATTGAAAATTAGAAGGTAGGGGAATTTCAGAGGAGTGGCCCGAAATACAGGGTTTGCCAGAATCATCGTGCTCCCAATAGACTTCAACCATGACACCTCTAGGGTTCTCCAGTGACTCTGTTCCTGGTATTCCTACAAACCTTGCACCTACAGGTATCTGCAATTGCAAAAATGCGATTGTACATGGATTTACAAAAACTATGAAAAAAATTCCCTAATGGACTCTACGCTTGTATACTCAACTTGTGGAGTGAAATAATTGCACTTACTTGAAGGGAGGTTCCGGATGTTAATGTCAGAGTGACAAATCGTCTTTCAGCTATAGCACTTTCTAGCTCTGCCTTTCTGGCAATTTCTAAGAAAACTTGTTCAAGTGTTGTCAGACTAAGTTGAATATCTGCAATACCAAATTCTGTCTCTCTATCTTGGAGCTCCCTGAATATTCCCTGTTCAAGATAATAAATGCAAAGAAAGGAAACTTGTTAACAAGGGACTGATAAATTCAAGGTGACAGATTATTCCTTCACAGATATAGGAAGTGCTCACTGTCAAGAGCATTTCTCTGTCATGAGGAATGACAAAAGTCAGGAAAGCTTTGTTCTCCTCCTTTGGTTCTAGATCTAGATGCTGGAAAGACAGAAGCCACATGAGAAACCAACTCTTCGAATTGGAGAAATTGTTAAACAAGGGCAAGTATCTAACATACACTCTTAAGGAACTGCTTCACGGGCTCATGGTGACTACTTGTAGCAACGACGTCCCTATTAGGAGAATCGATTCCACTGTTGTTTCCGATGAAGCTAATGTTGGCAATGAAGCCAGCACCGTATCGTGACTTCAACCTGATTGAGGTTCCAATGCAGCGGAGCCTACCCTTTGCCATGATTGCTATGCGATCACCTAAAACATCAGCTTCTTCCATAGAGTGTGTTGTTAAGACAATGGCACGGCCTCTTTTTGCACTCTCTATTGTGTCCCAGACATGCCTTCTTGTTATTGGATCCATACCAGAAGTCTGCAGTTAACAGAAAAAGATCAGTATACGGTACTAGAAGAAACAGAAGCAATTCAATTGTAGATTAAGCACAAGAAGAAAGTGATTCTAAATTGACATACCGGTTCATCCAGAAAGACTAATTTTGGATCGCCAATAAGGGCCGCTGAAACACTTAGACGGCGCCTCATTCCTCCACTGTAACTCTCAGCTCTTACTTGGGAAACCTCAGTCAGTCTTACATCAGCCAGTGACTTTTCAACTCCCTGGTATTTGTGGAAACATAATTCAGACTTAAAAGGTAAGATAGTTCTGGGAGTCCTTTTGACTCTAGTTCACGAAGAGCATCTATATTCTATAGCTTGAGAACCATTGAACGTTAGGTCAATAACTAAGCTAGTTCACAGATAAACATGTAAAAGTTAATTTAATACGCACTGACTTAATTGAGGCTGGGGGTAGGCCTTTAATGTTAGCAAAGAGCTCAAGGTGTTCTTGTCCAGAAAGCGCATCCCAAAGGAAATCAAACTATAAGAATACATCAAACGAAAGAGAAATAAAGATTCACAGCATTAATGAGACAGCTACAAGTCAAAATAATGTTAACTCGGATGATATTAAAATTGGGATTGACTCTGAGAGAGATAGAGATAGATAGGATCACCTGAAAACAAACTCCTATAATTCTTCGAACATTTGACATGCCAATAGAGCTTCTAACGGAATAGCCATAAATCAATGCTGTAACGGGGAATTTTATAACATTGTTACATCCCTCCATTCTGATGAATCTCACACATGATGACGGAAGAGTTAAGGAAACAAGGCTTCTTACCATCTCCACTTGTCACTGGTGTTATGCCAGTCAAACAGTTAATTGCTGTGGTTTTCCCGGCACCATTGGGTCCAAGAAGACAAAATAATTGATCTTTCTCCAAGTTCGCCCATAAGCCCTGAAGACATCTTAAGAATAAGTATAATAATCTTTCCCTCGGAGAAATAGTAACTTATGTATGGCGCTAACGCTTAAGAACATTTTATAAACATATAAATAAGCAGCTTTCATCTACCGTCTCAGTCTGGAAAATTAAGGTCGCAAATGAGATTACTTACCTTAACAGCATGATATGCTGGTGTTTTCTTGCATTTACAGCAACATTCAATCTTCCTGGATTCACGGTATGTCTTAGCAAGACCACGTATTTGAACTGCAACAGTCGGATCAACTGCTCCTTCCCTTGCTTGTGCTTTAACTAGGTTTTCTTCTTCGAGGACATCTTCATCATCAGGAGTAATTTGCTCTATTTGTGGAACTGTATCCATACAACTACAAATGCCACCATCTAGGAACAAAAACAAAAATTAGTCAGGCAGAATAGTCAACAGAAAAACTCCTGACTTGAATTTGAACTACTTTACCTTCCACCTTGCCACCTTTTCCTGTCCAATAGCCAGGCTTCAAAAAGTAGAATATTGATTTTCTGACACCAGATTCATTTGGAAGTATATTATCAAAGTAGATAGCCAAAATAAACCATAGGAGAAAAGTAGCCGCCTGCCATTTGAAGATGTCATTCTGCCAAGAACATAAGACAAAAGTAGTTCAAAATTTCAGAGGGGAAAAAGGAAAAACAGATTATTCAATTCGCATACACACCAATGTTGAACAAAAAAGAAGAACCAAAGTCAGTTAATACTGAAAACGAGAATAAAAGCAAAGAGAAAAGAGGAAAGCACAGCTGCAGTCAACATAGAATATATGATGTGAAACATAGGCAAAGGTAATTTAAGGTTTGAACCATGGACATACAATTGTTGCCACGCAGTCATAATCATTTGCTGCACATTTTGTTCGTTTACTCCAGCTAATCCCAACATCTTGAGGATTCGAAGTAGCGTCAGAAAGAATCTTTAGAGCTTGAGCAAAAAGGTTTGGTGGGAATAAGGACCAGATTACTTTAATAGCACGATTGATGTTTGCTTTGTAGGGAAAGCCAAATCCAGTAACTAGCTGCAATAGGAAAATGAGATCCATTACTGTAATAGAAGTTGTAATTCCAATAGTAGAAGTTTAGAAGAGGAAAATTGCCTGAGTGAAAAAGCCGAGTATAAAAATGGAGAATCCAATCCCTGTGGCTGAAGATGACTTGCTAATGAAGGGTGAAAGCATGAATGCATAACCAACCTGACATCAAGAATCAGAAGAAACAAACTAAATGATAACAGTAAGAGAAGAAAAGCAGAAAACTGACTAAAAAAGTGTAAACAAAAGCAATAAGCGGTGGCAATCCAGGTAGAAATTTACCATGTTGAGTTGGAAAAGGAAGAAGACAAGGAAGATAAGGACGAAATTGTTCTTCAAGAAAAAATCAAATTGGAACATCGTCCCAAAGAGAACTATGAGCAATGATGAAACAAATGTCATGATTCCCTCCCATGTGAGCCACGAAACCCAATAGGCAGAATCAAAAAGACCCATTATAGTCATCGCCTGTTGTGAGAGAAAAAGATATAATCCATAAAGTGAAAACAATGATATTTTCCCAAGTAGACCTAATTTACTGCAGAAAATTTGAAACCTGACGAAGTTTGAGCTCTTTCTCTGAGACCAAGGAACCAGTCTGAAACACAAAACTAAACATTGCAGTTGCAAGGAAAAAAGTTGGTCCTGCCGAAGCCAATGCGGAAGGTTTTTCCACTTCATAAGCAGGATGTGGAAATTCCTTCAATTCAACGTTCCAGCTAAATTTTGCATCTGAACAAAACATTTACAAACTTAAAAATCCAGCCAGCATTGCCATGTGAGAAAAGCAGAGAGTAAAACAAAACAAGAAACTTATTATTAACTTAGTACCTCCAATGAGTGCCCTAGCAATTTCACGTTCCGCAGCAATCTGAAGTGGAATCTGAAATTTAAATGTAGGATCTTCTTGTTGTCCTCGCATTTCAGTAGAAGTTGAATTGGCCTGTAAACCGTAGCTAATGACAGTAGCATTTCTTTCTACAAAATGTAAAGCTCCTGGAACCCGTGCAACATTATTGAAAAGCCATTGGTCCACCTCATTAATAGTCCTAAAAGATTTAACCTGCTCAAAGAAAAGCAGGGAGATCATATAATAGCACAACAGAATGGAACTAAAACTAAAACCAAAAAGCATGGCATTGTGGTTAGATTGTAAACTACTAATATTTGGACATTCATTTAATACGCCAAAAGGGATTCTGAAATAAATACATTCAAGATTTTTTTTTTAAAGAAAAAGGTGAAATTTCATTTAGATCTCTCTCTCGTTTTTTCTTTGGCCGAATATATATCTCACTTTCCGGACAAGTTCAACAGACAACAACCAATCTCTTCATTTCCATTTTCGTTCCATCCACAAACTTCCATTTTCTCATCAACGAAAAGAGAAAAAGGATCAAAAACAATAAACTCTTATTAAACGAAAAAAAGGAAAAAAAAAACCTAATTTTCCTTATTTTTACTTTCTCAGCAAGCAAACTGATAGAAAACGGAGCACCATCCTACCATACACATTCTTTTCAACTGAATGAATAGAAAAATAAAACACATAAACATGCATAATTACCAAATAGAACCGTAACAAAGATAAAAAATTTTAAAAAGAAGAAGAAAAATTACCTTACTCTCAGGAATGAGCCTTCCAGGATTGTTTTCCCTGATGGCCGTGACTATGCTACGAATAGTTTTGCTCTCGTTTCCGCTCCAAACGAAGTCGAAACAGGGGGCCCTTATGTAATACTTATTCTCACACGGCGGTATAGGCAGCGAGACCAGAGGCTTGGGGTCCCGGACGGCATCGAGAGATGCGGACGACGCGTTTTGAGCGTCGGAAGACTTTTCCAAGCAGAAGATGAGAAAGATAAAGAAGAAGGAAGTGAAGAGTTGGAAGAATGTGGCTCTCTTGTTCCGCCATGAGAGTAGCAGGTTCTTCTTCAACAAAGCTCTGAATTGCTGGTACAGTAGAGGAACTCCTCTCTGCAACTCCATGCCCTTTTTTTTATTCTCCTAAAACGAGTATTTTTATTTTCACAAGAATTTCATTCACCGAGTACCTATAGGTATTACTTAAAACTTATTCATACATTAAATATGAAGATTTTTTTGGACATTCAGAGTCTTAATAGCTAATTATCTGCTACTACTACTTATTCTCCGTTCTTGCAATTGATTTTACATGACCTTAATTCATTGCTTGATTCATAACTTATGTAACTGTATTTGAAAGAAAAAAAAAAGCGCTGTCTTGGGGAGAAATAATTGGCCTTCTTAGTTTACTAAATTTACGGATTTCTCCACTGCAAGCCGTGTAAATTTAAATATTTAATGGGATTGAATTTGGAAAGCGAATGTGGCTATAAGTTGAGTTCATGAGGGGAGATGAGAGAGAAAGATCAAGGAAGTTACTATTACATTATTATTATTATCACCATTTATTTTGAGCATATTAAGGAAATTAATTGACACTATGATCAATCATGGTAGCTTTACGGAAATTCCAAGATATTGGCTGCTAATTGCGTGAATTAATACGATAAGTCGTTTCACACGTTTAATCATACGAAATTCTGAATTAAGGCATTCAATTTTAATGACTGGCATGAAGCATACACGCTCCATTCCTGAAGAACGAAAAAGGAGGGGGGGGGGGGGGGGTGCGGAAAAACTATTGAGTAGTCGTAATTAATAAGAACATAAAGAAAAGATTCGTGTTAGGTCAGTAGCAGACCAAACTGAATTGGAATATCATGTCATGACACTCAGAAAGAGCACTTTGCAAATGTCTCATATTTTAGTTTTGTCTGCCTCATTATCTTCTGTTTACTGTCTGTCCTCAACACTATGACATTTTTGCTGGTTACTATGGCTTGTGATTAGATAAATTCTCCACTTCTCAGCCCAACTTCGAGATCCCTTTGGCAACTTCGATCCCATTCATTTCTCATGGGAATTACGAACAATAACCGCTGACTTTTTGTTATGGCCTATAAATTTCTAGACTATGTGTGGTTAGTTGATTGTTCCGAGGGAATATAGTGAGATTGGAATTGACTGCTGACATTGTTTTTGGAGCAAAATTGACTGCTGACATTGGTTTCTTCAAAACGATTCAAGAATCTTTGTCTCCATTGATCTGAAACCAACGTAGGTGGCGTCTTGGCCTTGCTAAAGAGTGCTAAAGCTTGCCTTGTCTATTTTTCTTATGCACGTATTTCTGTATGCCTTTCTAATCGGATGCTAATTGGTGAGCGATTCAAAGAATCGTTGTCGCTATTGATCTGAAACAACTGTAGGCGGCTTCTTGGGCTCGCTAAAGAGTGCCAAAGCTTGCCTTGTCTATTCTTTTCATGCATGGCTTTATAATTGGATGTTAATTGGTGGCTTATTCAGAACACAGCTCAATTTGCAATCTAATTGTCAAATTACATAGCAGAACGTGAACTCTAAGTTGATAGTTTATATATGGACGACTGTTAGTGAGATTCCATATCTGGCATTATAGAAGACTTTATTATTAGTTAAGCTAGATCCAGATTCAAGTGTTAACAAGTTGAATATTATGAAAAAGGCCATAAATTTTCACCTGGAGAACAGCAAACTTTGGAATTCAGGGATCTTAAAGGAATTTAAATTAAGGATCAGGTTCACAATAGATAATAAGAATATGGTGGATTCCTGAAATTCAGTCCAAAACTACTGTGAAGGTACTGCTGGATTCTAGCCCCAGCTAGGAATATTCAAGTTTCTTGGACGGCCTTCACGAAGGACGTTAGTTTATTTTCACCAGGCCTTGGGTTTGAGGCTCAGAGAACAGGAAGATTTATCTGATCTAGGAACATGTTGCGTAATTGAGGGGGCAAGTGACTCAATGCGAATTCTGTATACTTTTGCCCATGGTTTCATTGGATGATTGCATGATGCCTATTGAATAATTAATGATTAACTATTATTAATTTCATCGAATAATGTATTTCTTTGATTAAAATAGTGGACCTGCTTATCAGTCCAAGGGACAAGAAAGTAACAAGTTTCCAACTAGCATGTCATACTTATAAATAAGGGGTACTTCTCAGCCATGCCACCGCTTCCTTTCCATTCAATATTGAAAAGAGAGCTTCATATATATTGTTCTCCAATATCCAAGAAAAATACCATACTTTCTTGCATAGAAAGGAGAAATGGAGATTTTAGGCAAAAATACCATACTTTCTTGCATAGAAAGGAGAAATGGAGATTTTAGGCATTGGAAAAAATGAATCAGATTGTGACAGAATGAAAGAGCGCAAGGCTTTCGATGACACGAAAGTTGGTGTCCAAGGACTAGTGGATTCTGGGGTAATGAACATTCCCAAAATGTTCCTCAGATCAGCCAACGAGCTTGCTGAGGAATTGGATCATCCTCGGGCACACATTAGACTTCCTATCATAGACCTTGACGGTCTTTTAACTGATCAACGCAGTAAGATCGTTGATCAAATCCGTGATGCATCAGAGGAATGGGGCTTTTTCCAAGTGGTGAACCATGGGATACCTCCCAGCGTACCGAACAACATAATCCACGGGGTACGACAGTTTAATGAACAAGATCTTGATGAAAAGAAAGAGTTCTACTCGCGTGATGGCGCAAGAAGCGTGAGATTTAACAGCAACCACGATTTGTTTCAATCAAATAGAACTGATTGGAGGGACACGTTGTCGGTTTCCATACTTCTGATCATGTTGATCCCAATGAATTGCCCACCTCATGCAGGTATATACTATACGGTTGCAAATGTCCTCTTCCATATGGTTTTTATTGACCTTTGGCGTCAAGATGTTGACAAACTCATAACAGATCAACCGTCAAATAGAAAATCTTGTTCTCACTTGAATTTGCAGGGATGCTGCAATTGAGTTCATAAATCAAATTTCAAAAGTAGGAGACACATTATTCGAGTTATTATCCGAGGGTTTAGGTCTCAAGCCTAACCACCTAATATCCATGGAATGCAACAAGGGGCGCACCCTGGTATGCCACTACTATCCAGCTTGCCCTGAGCCAAAACCGGCCATGGGAGTCACCAAGCATACGGATAATACTTTCCTCGCCATTCTCGCGGAAGACCAGACCGGTGGACTCCAGGTTCTTCACGAGAATCAATGGGTTGATGTTCAGCCCATTCCAGGAAGCTTGGTGGTCAACATTGGGGACCTTCTTCAGGTTTGTTCTAATAACTTACTAATTTCTACTTCCTGTTCACTTTGTTTTGCTTGGAATGCTGACTTTTTTCTTAATTAATTACACCTAGATTATATCAAATGACAAGTTCACAAGCAATATGCATAGAGTGCTCCCAAGCCGAGTACCAAGAATTTCTGCAATATGCTCCACCTTCGCGAGGCGTGTGGCTCCGCCTGCAATTTATGGCCCGATCGAGGAGCTGATCTCTGCGGAAAACCTCCCAAGTACAGAGAGCTCCTTGTGAGTGAATATGTTGGAGGATTTTACGCCAAAGAACTTGATGAAAAGCCAAGCCTTAATGACTACAGGATATATGAAAGTTGGGACTCAATGCGAATAAGAACATGAAAATCTGATTATCTGCAAAATAATGCTGGGTCAAACCAATAATAATAGCACGAGACAAACCAACATCTGCAATCTTTTATTTGGCCTTTATATTTTCTTGGCTCTGCTCGGTGGAATCCAAGTTTGCAGCATAAATATGTACCCAGTGATTATTGTGTAGTGTAGAATAATATAATACCTGGAATGAATTGTTTATTGGCTATAAAACGACCTTATTGGCTTGTTCTCTAAATACATTTTTTATAGTAAAATAAAATAAAATAATTGTTGACCCAAAATATAACAAGAAGTGGTGACTCAATTTGCTTTTCGTGTCAATGAATTAAATAATTATAATACTATTATTATTATTATTATTTATTGAGTATTATCTCACACACAAACGGTGTTAATCTTTTGTCTTTCATAAGCACAAGTATATACTTACGGTCACACAGACATTCCAAAAGATAAATACTTACATTAGGGAAAAAAGGAAAGAAAGGAAAGGAGAATCTCATTCTTATGTCAGCATTACCATTAATACGGGGCAATAAATTAAAAACAAAAAAATGGGGGCTGAAGCGTCGTGAACACGCGAGAAAAGGTCGCGTGAGACATCATTAGATTGCAGTTACACTTTACCCGCTGAGATGAGTTTTCAGTTCAGGCCTAGTTTGGTAGTCGAAAGTGTTGGTGTGTTGTGTTTGAGTTTGAGTTTGAAGCTGGAAAAATTCTTGTCTGGTAATAACATTATTATTGGCAATTAGTACTATCAACCTGTTTTATTATTATAATAATAATCATTACTATTATTTTGTTGCTTTGATTTCCATTTTTTTTTCAGTTGGTTTCTTGTTCCTGCCATTCACCCTTTTCTTTTTAGTCTCCGGTTTTGACAAATTCCATAATTAAATTCATAAATGACAGAACCCCGTCCCTGAGAAAGTTTATCATCAAATCTTCAGTTTTAGTTTCTGGGTCTTTCTTATTTGTCTTCAAAGAGCTGTTCTTTCTTCTTTTTCTTTTAGTTTTTTCTGTGTTTGGATCATCTGTGTAGATGTGATTAAAGATTTTACTTTGGATTTGGAACTCAAATAAAAATGAGGGTATTGCCTGGGAGTCCGGGCACTTTGACTAGCCTCGTTTTGAGGATTGCACAGTGTGCTTTTGCAGCGGGGTCGATTGCTTCCATGGCTACCACTTCTAGCTTCTTCAATTTCACAGCTTTCTGGTAATTTCCTGTTTCTCGCTGAATTCATTTTATTGGCAAATTTGACATGGCTGATCTGTCAATATTTAGTTTTTATCTTGACTCTTGATGCTGCAATAAAGTTCTTATTCTCTGCGGAGTCTGCTGATAAAGCATTTTCAAAATATGTTAGTATTATCATCCAATTATGAGGTTGAGTATCTGCTTTATTGCTGTTTATTGCAACGGTGAGTTGGGCATGATTTGTTTAGAAATGAGCTAAGGAATTATCAGTATGATGTATAAAATAGGAATTTTTGTGATGAATTTGAGATATAAATGCTGGTGGACATGCTCACTATCCATCCTCATCAAATTGTTGAATTTGCAGAAGAATGAAGGTGGGTCGTGGATAGATTGTGTATTTTTCCTGATTCAAGTAATTGTGCTGGGGACCATTTCATCCTTTTTCTTATCTCCATCTTGTTGTGTCCTTTTGGAAAAAATGGTACTAGGCTATGCAGATATGACGTAGGAACTTAGAACTCATGGATTATAGAAGACAAAGGAAGATAGAATTGATTCGTACTTTACTCATTGTGGTAGATTCTGTGCCAGATTTTCAAGGGATAATATATGGCAATTTTTCTTAGTTTCTCTTTATGCAGAAGTAGATAGATGTAAATGTCTGGTGCTTCAGAATGATGTAAATGTAAAATGTCTGGTGCTTATGAGGAAATTTATCCAGTTTAAGTTAGACCTTCCTTAGAGGGACAGTATTGGGATGAAGTTTATGAGTGTAGGATTGCAATTTGCAATGTCGCAACGTCTGATTAAATTTCCTGAATTAATTAACAACTGAGTCAGAAATTAGTAGGTATCTCTATGATAAAAGATTCATCAGCTTTGCAGAACCATAGCAGGGATAGTTTGATGCTATTTCTCATAGGCATGACATCCGTTTGAGTAGACTTTGAAGCTTTTCTCTGCGAGGTATGACTAAAGGTTTCTATGACTTAAGCAAATTAACTTCCCAGATGTGAGACCTCAAGTGTTCATATAATCAACCGAATTCTACTATTTACATTACATTACATTACTAGTCCTTATTGATAAGAATTTTAATCTTAGCTGCACTGTTTGTGTTTCATTGACTCGTCAAGGACCATCAAACATATATACCTCTCATATCTCTGCAATCACCGAAATCTCTTGCTGTTTCTGTACTCGTATCTTCAATTGTTGCAACTTCTAAGAACAGCAACTGCATATCTTAGGAATTCATTTGTAAATTTTCCCCTGACTCATTTATTTGTTTCAAGAGTAGTTCACATAGACTGCTTCTTGTGAGAAAGAGTTTCAATTGACAATGAGTCATTCATAACTTAAAGACAAGACAACCTACTGTGAAATTGGTTTTTTCATCAATTGGTTCTTTCATCACCAATTTTCTCAGTGCTGATATGGGGCAATAGACATTGGGGTCATTGTTGGATAACGCTTATATATGTCTCAAACTAGAAAATCTAAAGATTTATTTATGAATATCATATTGCTTTTGCAGCTACTTGATTGCATCAATGGGATTGCAAGTTGTTTGGAGCTTTGGTCTTGTACTACTTGATGGAATTGCCTTGGTGAAGAAGAAGGTCCTCCATAATCCTATTTTAGTCAGCCTTTTCGTAGTGGGAGACTGGGTCAGCCTCTTTAGAACCTCTAGCTACTTGATATTTTCATGAAATCCAAATCCAAAATGGTTTTGCAATTAGTTATTATTACCAATCAAAAGTCTCACTGTTATTAAACTTTACACAGGTGACGGCTACATTGTCTCTGGCTGCAGCTTCTGCCGCAGCAGGCATAGTAGTATTGTACTTCAATGACTTGGGAAACTGCAATTCTGGAGAAGAATGCCAAAAATACCAATTGTCAGTCGCCTTGGCCTTCCTGGGTTGGATAGCAATTGTAACATCATCCTTAATAATGCTTTGGCTATTGGCTGCAGGTTAAACCATTTGTTGTACAGGCTTTCTTTTTTGTTTTCTTCCACCTTCCAAGAATTAAACTGTTAATCTCAGAAATTTTGATCTTCTTACAGTGTCCATAGAAAAGAAAAAGTGAATATAGTGTTAATGGTACTCAGCATTGTTTTATTTCCTCATGTAGGATTCATTTTTTTGCTTATAATGATGGCAAATAAAACATCAGTTTGTGGATGTCAAAAGTAAATAGAAATGGAAATTCCTCCTTTTCAAGCAACCTAGTTGGATTACCAAAGCAATTACTACTTTATTGTGATACAAAAATCCTTTTTATCCTGTTTTGAGATGGGGATGAAGCAAACTTCATTATTTTGTTTCTACCATGTGAAATCTAGTGGCTGAAAAGTTGAGTTAAAGTTCAACCATAGTGGGTTTTGGTGAATTGGTTGCTCGATCATATGCACTTACCAGCAAGCTTAGTCGGCAAGGCATGAAAGTTTTGCCATTTGTGTGCTTGTGGTTACCAAATTTACCAGAAGAGCCCAACTATGCTCGGCCGCGAAAAAGAATCTCTGTTTTGGGCTTGTGTTCTATTACATATACTTGGTAACTTTGATATGAATGGGTTTAAGTTGAAGACGGAATATGGACAGGAAGAACGAATAACGACAAACCCAACCAAAGCAAAATTTTGAGTCAGCCCAAATGGGAGACTAGAGTCATCGTCGTATATACAAACACAAAATAATAAGGAAATCAGTATTTCACACTTTTGAGTGAATGAATCATTTTCATAGTGATTTTTTGTTGTTTTCCACCTTTTGTTAAAATTAATTGCACTTCGTGCTTCAATTAGTGTTTTTCCGTAACTTGGCAATTACAGAATTTGATCAATTGAAGAATCTAATGAGATTAATCGGCATAGTGCTTTAGATGAGTGGTCCATTAATTTCATAATCAAGGATGTAGACATTACTCCGTATCCTCTAACCAAAGAAAAAGAAAATAAACTTTAGTTTTTTAAACTAGTTTAATTTCACATTTAGATTTCCAACTCCTACATGGCAAAAAAAGATGTCCCTTATATTGGCTTGTTCCATTTATACCAAACTTTGCAATTCCCTTCATCTTTTGCCTTAAAGAGCAAAGAAACAATGTAAGGGTAAGTGTTAAAAAGAACAACAAATAATTAAAGCAAAATCAGTTTTTAAACAAATGGCAAATGAAAACTCCATGCAAATTGAGTGATTGACACATTGCTGAAGACTACAAGGTCTCTCAATTACATGCAGGCCTAGAGTTCCCCATCCCAACAAACTTAATTCCAAACACTGGCTTTGGGTGCTCTCCATTTTACTCATTTCTTGACAGGGAACCACTTTAAAGGTTTGTGCTGGTTTCTCACTTTCTCTGTTCTGGGAATTTGGAGGCTGATATTCCAGAGAATCATATTTTGGTGTGAGTAAAGTAATGCTCCACATAAGTACTCTCTCTTTTAACATTTAAGCTATATTTATAGTGTAGTAGTTTTTTCCATTTACTACATTATTTCAATTCAAGTTGTTATTCTCACAAATTCTGCTGTTGATCTGAGGAACATACTGTGGAATTGCTTTATTTTGATTACTAATGTATAGTACTAATATGAAAAGAAACTCAACCCTACCCCCCACACCACCACCCAAGGCCATCAACCGAAACAATCTGTGTCTGTCTAGTCTGAGTCTCTAGTACATGAGGAGTTGAGGACTCAAAATAAGTTACAACTAATGCTATTACGGGGAAAACGAGGGTGCACTGCAATCACTAGCCTTTATCGGATGACATCAAAGAACTAAAAGAAGAAATCCAGACGGTAAAGTTCTTCAGATCTAGTCACCCACTGGTTAAGGAAACAAGGAAATTATCGGATGAAGCATCAAAAGCAAGGATATCCTTTCATGGCCATAACCCCTTGTTCCTTTTGAGTTTTGCACCGTCAGGTTTTTTCTTTTTGGTTTTAATGCTTTTATGGTCAACTTTGGCCTTCAGGATTGTCAGGATTCTTTGCACCTAACCCATCTCGTTTACCAAAACAAAAAACTTAGGTTGCGTCTTTTAAGTTGAGTGAAATCTGCAACACTTCTTCCTCCGGTCTTTATAAGTTTGTTACACATACTGCATGCATGATTTAGTGAAAAGAGTACATAACACAAGTAACAGAAACAATAATCTTGGAACAGAGCTTGCTCGAGTTTTTAGTTACCTGGTAAGAATTAAATCTCATCATGAAGGAGATAAATTCGAAGATATTCATAAACCCTTAATGATTCCTTCGGATTTTATGTGTTGTCAAGATTTATGGGTGAGTCAGAAAAACGTACGAAAAAAAAGGAAAAGTTTTATAGAAAAGCAAGCATGCAAGAAAAATGTTCATGTAGGTTTCATATGCTTGCACAAATTGAGGCAGAAAGTGATATAACGTTCATTGATAAAGTGTAATCGGTGATATGCTAGCATAACTTAAAAGAATCTGGCATCACTTGTTCGAACCTTGAAGCAAGTTGCTGTTAGAGTTGCTTGGTAAACATCTTCTCTTTTTTGAATGATTTTCCTCTGAGTCATGCTGTTTAATCACCTGTCTTAGTTATGTGAATGAGAGAATTTTCATATCTCAGGTTATGGAGCATGAGAATAATTCTTCTTTTTGCAGTCTGGCTTAAATAGGGAATCAACAGAATTTCTGGTAGAACATATACTAGCAACATGCAATAGGAATTAAATCATTAATGGAAATAAGAACAAATCTGCCCTTAATTTTTTGAGTGTACATATACTTGTTTGCTCCCTCTGCTTGTGAAGAAGTTAAAGGGGGAAAGAATTGAACAGGGTGGGGAGACTATGGCACAGAAAGTAGGCAACCACTCGAACATTTTTAGACGGTTCAAGCCACATTTCCTCATGGTACTTGCTCAGGTCGGTTACACTTTCCTCTATATTCTCACAGAAGCTTGCTTCAATCATGGGATGAATCCTCATGTCCACATAACTTATCGACACGTTATATCTGGCATTCTGATGTGCCCTTTTGCTTACTTCCTTGAGAGGTACATAAAAATTCATCTTCATGCAAATAAGACTTCTGTGCCAATCATTTATGAAAAATAGTTTCAATCATGTTCCATCTCGATAATTGAACAACCTCTGTTCTTCGCCTGCTGCAGAAAAGCAAGGCCAAAGCTGACATTTGCCCTTTTTCTGGAGATATTTGTTCTCTCCATCCTAGGGTAATTAAGGATCTCTCAAAATTTAGTCACATTTCAATAAAAAGAAAAAAAAAAAAAACTAGTGAAACATTAACTAAGTTTCGGTTTCATCTGATTGCAGGGTGAGTTTGACTCTCAACATGTATTTTGCAAGCTTGAGATATACCTCTCCAACTTTCCTTGCAGCCGTTGTCAACACTATAGCTTCTTTGACATTCATTATTGCAGTTGTGCTCAGGTGAGCATCCATCTTAGTCCTTATATTACAGCATCCACGACTATAACCAGCAGCTCATATATCTAAAATCAACTTCATATGCAGATTGGAGGTTGTTAATCTTCGTAATCCTCGAGGAATAGCCAAAGTTCTTGGGACAGTTGTCTCGTTGGTTGGTGTAACAACGATGACATTGTACAAGGGTCCTGCCGTAAAAAGTTTATGGCATCCCCCAGTCCATATTCAAGGAAAATCTGTCATTCATGAGCATTGGATAAAGGGTTCGATTCTAACTGTTGCAAGCTGCATAACTTGGTCTATATGGTACATCATGCAGGTAAAAATCTGTATGCTTTGACCAAATTTAAGCTCCATATGTGACACTATAACCAAGAAAAGGTAAAAGAAACAGACCAAAGCTTCTGCAAGTGACTATGTATGAAATTAACAGGCATTTACATTGAAACGATATCCGGCACCACTGTCCCTAACTACCTGGATGAGTTTTGCTGGGGCAGCACAATCGGCCGTCTTCACAGTCATTGCGGCACATAAACCAGCTGATTGGAGAATGGGATTCAATATCGACTTCTGGGCTACTCTATACGCAGTAAGCAGGGGCTTATTCCAAGGTTGAATAATTTGTAGTGAAAGACAATTTTAGTTTTTCTTGTAAATTTCTAATTATGAATTAACCATTACAGGGAGTGGTGTGCTCCGGTGTAATAATCTTCGTTCAACTGTGGTGCACGGAAGTGAAAGGGCCAGTTTTCGTGACTATGTTCAATCCCCTTTCAACAATACTAGTGGCTGTTCTTGGATACTTTGTCCTCGGTGAAAAGCTTTACACCGGCAGGTAACTTCAAATTCATTCTCTCTCTCTCTGTTCAAATAAACAGGAAGATGGGCAGTGGTAAATAACTAATGGGTTCTGAAAGATTCGCCTGCAAATTTTTCAGCATTTTAGGGGGGGTAATTGTCATTACCGGCCTGTATTTGCTGCTGTGGGGCAAAGATCGTGATCAGGAAGCACGAATTGGAAAAGGAGAGCAATCTTGCTTGGCTTATGACCAGAAAAATGACCCAAAAGAACAGAAAATTTGTTCAGCTAAAAAAGAAGGGTCGCAATGCGAACCTTGACGACTTTTATTCCTCTAACAGCAAAACAGGAAGACCCGTTCTATAATAAAGGATAAATCGAGAAAAAAAAAAAACTAGAAATGGGTCGAGGATAAGAAAGTAGAACAAACAAGTTCGTATCCTGACCTTAAACCGTTTAAATGCACATCTACATATCAGTGTTCTAAGTTCTAATCAGAACTCAGGAAGAACGAGGTCAGAAATTTGCCTTCTTTTTTGGCATCGCTTTGCAGTTTAGAAAGATTGAAGATACTCCATTCAATTAGAAATCCAAAAATCTCGCGGATATCAATTTGTTCGTCGTATCCTTGTAATTTCTTCATCCCAATACATTTCAGCAGTAATGAACATGCCGTTAAGTTCGTATAACAGGATTAAGTTCCAAAAACAACTTGCACAAGAGAAGTAACTTCCCCAAACCCACAAATCAATGTATTCTGAAGCAAGAGATAATAATTTCCAGATCAACAGTTGAAAGAATAATTTATTCAAGAATAACTAGGTTTCTGGTCTGTCCGTTATCCATTAACGGATGGTTGAATTCAAAAGGGAATAATCAAACTTCCAACAATATATTTACAGATCAGCCAAGGGCAAAACTGTGGGCGGATGCTCAACGATCTTTGAGATTATCTAAGAATCACAAGCTCAATCGACAGATAAAAGCAACTAAGCTGCAGGGGGCCTAAGCTCATGATCATGAGATGTATCCGTCGTTGATGGAGATAAATATTGCCACATTGGAACCAAACTGTAACCAGGAAACACTGCCATCTTATTTGCACCAGGATGATACGCAGTTGGGTGAGCAGGAAGATACCCTGCTGATGGGATGGTCATTGTTTTCAGCTGCTGCTCTATCCTTTCTTTATTTGTCTTCAGTACAAGCTTCTCTTCACGAAGTTCATTCTTCTCAGCCTGTTGCAGATTTAAAAAGTTAAGAGAAGGAAAAGGGACCCAAATTTATGATGCAATCTCAAACTAAAAGATAATTTGTATCATTCATCAACAAAATTGTTGTCACTCAACTAAATCCTTCCAATCTAATAATGTGCACGTGTTAGAGTGGCTTTCCCTTAGTTATCAGAAGTTAGAACAGCTATTTAGCTTATCAATTTTCATCAACCTATTCAACAATCATCTGACCAGTTTTATTAACCATTTTATCATCATGTCGCAGTCAGCTGATAGTACATATACCATCAAGAAGCCAAGAACAAAGAAGCATCACAAAATCATCATATCGAACTATAAAATGATCTAAATGGTAATGGCAACCAAAATACATGTCAGCAATATACATCGTACAGAAGCTACTCTACTCTAACAAATTTACAAGAGCATGTGAAGTTGAAAGCCTTGTAGTTCACTGAGCATTCAAGCAGATTACATAATCAGAATGACATGGATGTCTATTTTTGCCTAAAGAGAAAATTTCCTACTTTAAACTTGTTTAGATAGAACTAACCTTTAAACTTTTTATTTCTTCCAGTAGCTTTTCATTTGTTTCTTTGAGCTCCTGAGCCTCAGTTCTTAGTTGGGTCAAAACTCTGATGGCATCATCAAGAATTGCCGATTTGTCCGTCCTGGCTGGTCTTCCGGGTTCCAGAATAGAGCTTAGATCCTGAAACCTACAAGAATGTAACAAAACCTGTTTCTTTAACTTACATCTTTACTTCTTGAAAGAGAAGGATTAAAACGGCACATACAACTGATAGCCAAAAACAAATTAGCATTGTTTTCAACAATGAAAGCTGAAGAACTGCAACCTTTTAACCAGAAATCATTGACAGGATAATGTAAAAAGGTAAAATGATTTCTTAAAGAATCTAATCCAAAAAGATACATGCCTTTCATTCAATCTTTCCCGTCTCAACCTCTCCCGGCAGGCTTTGGTCCCCGGCCTGCAACATGATCCACTACGTCCCCTACACAAAAGCCATAAATTGCAATATCATCTCGCTAATGAAGACTTGGATAACAGACACAGCAAAACTAAAATGAAAACTTGAAAGAAACCAAACAGACTCTTTCGCAATTGCGATTGATATGGAATCCAATACCTAGTAAACATAAAAGTGAAAACTTTGGAACAATTTTTCTCTCAGATTAATACTATCATAATTATAATTAACAATCAAATACCATAAACCTCCAAAAATTTAGACAAATTTAGAAATAGGTATCTAAGTAATACCTCTTGCGTGAGCAATCTCCATCAACGGATTCCTTCTCTTGGGGCAGAGGCGCAGCATTTGCAGATGAGAAGTCAATTTCTCTACCACCACTGCAACCCAAAACAATAAATCGAATTTAAAATGGAAAACCATCTAATGAAAAAGAACAAAATTTTCCTCAATTAAAACACAATTTACCGAGAAAGAAGAAAGCTAGATTTAATCGGAAAAAAAAAAAAGAAGGGCACCTGTAATTGGGCAAAAGTAAATCTGGGGAAGTATTTTCGTCGATGAAACTGTAATCCAGAAAATCCCAGTCTTCTAACGAATCCATCTTTCACCACTTCCGCGCTGTGATTATTTTTACTTCTTTGGAAAAAAAAATTTGATGTAGGAATTCGCAACGAAAATATATATGGGAAACAATCTTTACTAAACCAGTGGAGAAATGGAAGGATTCAAGCAATCATTAGGATTGGCCAAAAAAGAGAAAGATAACAATTAGGAAATTTTGGGAATTAGGATTCTTTTTCTGGTGTCGTTTGCTTAAAAGTGGAAAACGTGGATCCAATGAAACTCGAACACGTGGAGGATCTGAGTTAGAGAAATGACCGGGGTGCGCACCGCCGCGTGCTTCTTATGACTTCCAACTCCTAAAAGTGGGTTTGATAAGGCCCAAGCTCAATATCGGCGGTCCAAATATTTTTGGATTAGATTTTCACAAATAAAAACACTAATTAAAATTACTTTATATTATCTTCTTAGACCTTACTCTTTACAAAAAAATATAAGCCCAGAAATTTTATGTATCTTATCAAAGTGTTAAACAACATTGATAAAATAAAATCCGTCGCTTTAATTTTGGAATATCCCCACAAGCACTAAGCTAAAGAAATACAAAATTTAAATTCCAGCGGCAGTTGGCAGTCTCTTTCTGCCTCCACTGTGAATTTTCCATGCCCCCTTTGCCCCTCTTAAACATCACATTTTTTGCCCTTTATGAAAAGTTGGGATGATATTATAGTGAGAAGGTCAACCATCACCCAAAATATAAAACATGAATAAAGAGGCTCCCACAGGGATTTCTGGAAATCTTTATTGTACTGGGAATTTATAGACACTTCCATTTCCGTCAACTTTTGGTTGCAGTTCATGTGATCAATTATTTCAAAATGTTATGAATCAGCTGGACCACTAGTCAGAGAAGTGAGTAAGTTTTCAGATTACATTAGCTTCATTCTTAAGCTTGTCAATCAGCTCGTCCACGGATGAGAGAATCACCCCTGCTTTTCTCTTGGGCGGTTCGGTGACTTGAACAACTTCTAAATCAGATTTGATTTCCACATTCAACTCTTCCGGTGTATACTTCTTTATGGGCTTTGATTTTGCCTTCATTATGTTGGGAAGTGTTGCATATCTTGGCTGGTTCAGTCTTAGATCAGTGCTGCACATGATAGATAGAGTCAGCATTACAATGAATTCTGTCGCATAAAATGCATATGCAGAAAAACTTCAATTGATGATGCAATAGACTGGTTGATTATTATCAAATTATACAGTCTCAACAGTTCATTCGGTGATTAGAGCAGCTTCAATATGCCAGACCCCAACAATGGACTTTTTATCTCCTATTAATGAACACCAAATTGATAGGATCGGGTACTTACGTGATCACAGCAGGTAAGTCCAAACACAGCGTTTCAAGACCACCATCCACCTCTCTATCTACCGTTGCCACCTGCTTCTCCTTGTCGAGCACAACCTACTAGAAAACAGCAGTGAGAATCATCCACACATTTGATACAGAGACATCAAATATGAAAGCCACTGTGATAGGAGAGTAACTGTATGAATATCAGCCTCAGTGAAGTAGTATTAAAAACAAATGCTCATACAATTCTACAGCACTTTTATCTTGACAATCTAATACTGTAAACATCCAAACAATCTAAAAAATTCCTCTTATGACCTTTTGTGAGCTCTAATCAAGCAAGAGACAACTCTAATCCAGGAACAAGCCGTGGTAGTAATTTAAAGCTTCACTCAGAGACAGATGTCATTAACTGAAACAAAGACCAAAAGATAATGTAGCAATAGAAGAGTAGATTCTGAATATGTGGACTACTGAACCAACCTTTGAAGCAAAGGATCCTTGTGGCCATCCAAGCAGCCCGGCTATCATCTGCCCTGTTTGGTTGCAGTCGTCATCAATCGCCTACACAAGAATAAGAAACAATGATTCTCCAAAAGAAATTCTCTAACCAAAGAGTTAGTAACAAGGAACAAGATATTAACAAGTTTTACATAAAAATAACAACAACCCAATGGCACAGGACATTTCCAAAATCCAGTAATTAACAGCAATATATTCATTGAAGGCTCCAACATAAAGAAAAACTTCACTATGAAAACTCTATTTTTCTTAAATAGACAGGCAGCAAACCCTTGCCAGGTAAGAAAAAGTGGGATATGAAAAGAACCTAAACTTGATTACACATCCTTTCCTGAGAAAATCCACTCCACCTTTGACCATTTTGAATACTTTGCTTAATTGAGCTTATAGACTTATCAGAAGATCAAAGACCAAGACTTTAAAACTAGAGACAGTATCCAAGCCATTTTACTGGATATTCTCAATAATCAATTGAAATGGGAAATGAACAAGTTTATAAAATCACACACCCAATTAGAATCTGCAATAACATTTCAAAGTCTCCAACTTTCATTAGAGACTAGACAAAAACCTGCATTTCCATAATCAATCTCAACTATTTCCAGTTCAATTCAAAATACAAAATGGACAACCACACTGCTACATAAAACCATTGAACCAAACACTCAGACGATCAAAACTTCCGCTAAAACCTTTTAAACTCCCTACTCGCAAATTCAAACTACCCACAAACGAAAAATCTTGGAATCTTAAAAAGGGTAAAAACTAGATAAGACAAACCTGCTTTCCAAGAATGAGCAAGCCAGGATTCTCAACCTCAACAAGCCTCTTCAAAACCTTAGCAACTGTGAGAGGAACCAATTCACGAGCAGCTTCGACGTGGATCCCTCTATCAGCACCCATAGCTAGACCCGTCCGCAGTGTATCTACACAGTTAGCGGGTCCCATACTAACAGCCACAACCTCCTTAGCCAAACCAGCTTCCTTGATTCTCAAAGCCTCTTCCAAAGCTATCTCGCAGAACGGATTCATCGACATCTTCACGTTCTGGGTCTCAACCCCACTCTATCAACAACCCAAAAAAAAAAACCATTTTTCTTGAGAACTGTAATGAATTTGATAGAGAGATTAAAAGTTTGGGTTCCATAAACTGATTAATTGGTTTGGTTTTTTCATGTTTTTACCTTGTCGGGTTTGACTCTGATCTTAACAGCGTAGTCCACGACTCGCTTTATAGCTACCATTATCTTCATAGTTGCCGATTCTTTCTCTTTGATGTTGGGGCTTTTGGCAATGGAAGTTGAGTCGTAGAGAGCTAAAAAACTTCTAGCAATAAATAATTGGGAGGTAAGCAAATGTTAGAACGAAATCTTGCATACGAAAACGATGTTCCTTTCCATTTCAAAAAAAATATTTGAAGTACATTTTTTCTATTTATAGAATTAGGCAAATATTGATTGGGCCAAAAATAAAAGTATTTTCCTGGATTTGAAGAGCCCATGAGGGCTACGCCCAATTATTAAAATAAAAGTCCTTTTGTGTTTTTAGGCTTTCAGTGATATTGACCCCAATGCTCTCTTACAAGTTGGGCCCATACTGAAAAGGAAGAAAGAAGACTACAGGTTTTTTCCTTTGCTGTACATAAAATGTTTATACAGGAAATAAATATTTTTAAGGAAAAAAGAAAGGGAAGGGAAAAAGAGAAGGTGAGAATTAGGCCGAAGTTTAATGTGCCACCACTGACATTTTTTGGGTTTCATTTCTGATTCTCTTTAGAGGGTAGGGCCTCTTCCTGGATCCTGCTCTTTTTTGTATAATTCCTTCTTTTATTTGGCTTCTTATTTCTCGTTTTTTTCTCACATTCTTTAGAGGCCATTTGGTTAGAGTTATATAGGATAACTTCGGTTATTTGATCTTTATTATCTTATATACTCTTATTTAATTCGAGGTAATGAGATAACCAATATTATATCATATTACTGTCACGTCAGCATATAATCTCAAAATCAGGTTATTTGATAATCTCAAAATTCTTAAGTAATGTGAGATATCCAGATTATCTTAAAATTTTTTCCAGTTTGCCTTCACTATTTTACTCCTTTGGACCATAATAACCCCATGTAATTAGTAAATTACAACATTCTTTTTAACCTTTAGCATGTAACCTCAAAATCATGTTATATAATAATCTCCAAATTCTTAGGTAACATGAGATAATCATGTTATCTTAAAATTTTTTCTAGTTTGCCCTCACTATTTTACTCATTTGGATCACAATAACACGTGTAATTGGTAAATTACAACATTCTTTTTAAGCTTTTTTTTCAAGAAGCATATTATTAAACTATTTAAATATATTTTGACCAAAAAACTATTTAAATATATGTTAGTGCAATTAAACTAGAAACATAATTTTTTTGGTCATAAACATAATTAAACTTAACTTACATAATCATTAAAATATTAATTATATAATATTTTGTGCATATGACTTACTCAATTAATTTTTTTACAAGACTCAAGTATATAGTAATCTATTTTTTTTCCTTATGTAAATTAGGCATAATTTAATTTGATGAAAAAAATAAATATTATTTTGTTAAGTTTAATGAAGATAAACTTATTTTATTAGTCATATATAATTGTTGAAATAAAAAGATTTGAAAACTATAGGATACATAGCATAAGTAATAAATAAACTACAAGTCTTGAAGTTAACACATAACAATAAAATATCAATTTTGACAGAAAACATAACCCTCAACCAAACAGATTAATCTAACATTGACAAATATTGAACCAAACACAATTTAATAATCTTTCAGATTACGCGCATAGGTTATCATATCAGATTACCTGAACCAAACATCTCTCAGTAATATCTTTATCTTCTTTGCTTTTTTCTCCTGCGGCCATTGCAGCCCTTAATGTACTTTCAAACAAGCTGGTCCTGCTCCTTTTTTATCATTCATTTCCATTTATCTAAAAGAATAGTTAAATAGTACTATGCAATTGAGCAAGTCAACCTTATCAAAAATTATCCCTTTCTCCCTTTCTAAGTTTTCTACAAGAAAATGATTTGCAATCTCATCTGACAAAGTGGTAGAATTATGGCACCATTTATATTACCCCAGTTGTATTATCTTCATATATTTTTTTGTTCATCCAACATACCGCAACCCCTCAAGGGTTGCCACAGTTATCATAACCTCTGCCCATGCTTACAAGCACATGGGTGAAACAAAAGGTTTTGGGTGATATGTTGTTGTTTTGCCGATCTGAAGAGCCACTAATGGCAAAACAAAGTAACATAGAATTTTTTCTGTTTTAGCAGCAGTCCAAAGGTAGTTTATGTGTCTGCTAGTGACAGAGGAATGGAAATCAGAAACACAATAGCATGGCAATGTACTTTTCATCTCTACTCTACAAGAAATTATGAGAAGGGTATTCAATTTCAACTATTTATCTTCAATGCAACATGGTCGGTTCTTTTTTTTTTTTTTTGCCCGTACTTTTGACACCTAGAACTAGAAGAAGCTGCATCCTTGTATTGTCCGACTCTTCTTCCAATATGATTCTCTTTGCATTTATTTTTCGAGGGTTTTGCCACCAAAATGTGGAAATATTGAGCCGAAGTTAAAGTTTACCAGGTGGATATAATTGTTGTTGATAATTTACATACACCCTTGACTTTTGACCAGGTGGAATTCCTTGAACGTTGAAAGTCTTGCACGTTACACCATTATTATTTCAAGGCATCTTCAGTTTTGCAGTAGGCCCATTTAGGTTTTCTATGAGGTCTACAGGTTGACCCTGGGAACTGTTGATTGCTAAAGATCCAAAGAAAGACTGAATGGGGTGAAGGAAAAACGAGAAAAAGAAGAAAATCGACTTGATCATGACTTAAACCAAACAAGAAAACGAAATTGAAACCATATGACAACCTAAATTTAAGATCAAAGTTAGTTGAGTTCAAAACTTAAGAGTTGAAACCCAAGTTGCATTGACTAGTTTATACTATAGTAGGTTCTTAATTTGGTGACTCATGGCATCCATTTCTACAAACTTTTTTGGTGAAAAAATTTGTAATAAACTGGGATACCTAAAGTTTTGATGGTAGTTCCATAAAATTAAAAGGTTAATTGCTGATTCTCACAGGCTGGAAATTCTTTTAATTGTACTAAAGAAGAATTAGGAGCATTACCAACCGCGACCAAACCATATATTCTTTCTTCAACAACCAGAACATTATTGGCAATAGAAGTTGGTAGCTATGGGATTCTCTCAATTGAAGAGGACCCAGGTCCCAGGCCTCTTTTCTGCCAGCTAAATCAATTGAAGGGGACCTTCCCCCTCTGCCTTCTACCCCCTCTTTTTATAGTCTCTCTGTCTCTAATGTCAAAGCAAAAATGAGACAAATACTTGATCCAATCAGGGAAAGAAATAAAAATTAACAAGAAATGTATAAAAAGGAAGTGGTTGTTTTAGCAATCAATAATGATGCTCATAATCATGGCTGTATGTCATTTGAGAACACAAAGGCCCCCCCACCCTCAACGCCCCAAGTCATTACTATAATTTATGAACCCCAGAAAGAAAATTCAAATTAAAAAATAAATTTTCTATTTCATTGTTGAGCATTTTTTCTATGTCTCAAATTTAATTCCCTCTTAACACATCAAAAATCTCTATGTAAAAAAAGGAAAAAAAAAATAACCCTAAAACTCTGGTTTTATGGCTCCAAATAAACAGGTAAAACTGCACTTTTGGATCCTCTACCATGACCAAAAGAAAAGAAAGATCTTCTAACTCTGCTACTGCAACCTTCAATGGGGCTAACCTCACTTACTTGCCTGTTCTGTCTTACAGCTTCTTGAACTGCTAAAAATAGTTGCCGATCTGCTGATGAATCCATTGAGATAGACCTTCTTATTGGCTGAATGGCAAACTGGTCATCTTTGTCTCTAATGTCAATGCATTCATCTCCCATGCTAGTTCCTTTATGAAACTTCCTTGCCTTTTTCTGCACAATTCTCTGCTCCAACTTCCTTGGTGAAGGACTAATTGACCGCGTCGACAACTCCCCTGAATTCAATCTTTCTTGTGCACCGAGCAATATTTGATCAGTAGAGCTATGGTTACCTAATTCAATCACCACAAAATCTTCATCTCCACTAATGACGTTTTCTGTATATGGGTTCGGATCTTGTGGAGTTGAGCTTGGAGCAATGATTTGGTCAATCGGGAACCGGCTAGTAGTACTGGAAATACTTGTTCTGCAAAGCGGGCAATTGGCATTGTTCTGAAGCCAAACATCAATGCAATCAATGTGGAAAACATGGCTGCAATTTGGTATAATTCTCAGCTTCTCATCTTCCTGGAACTCATTCAAGCAAACTGCACATTCACAGAAGCTTCTCTCACTGAAATTTCTGTTGTTACCCCCAGCTTTCTTGAATTGAAATATCGGGATTGACCTTATCACAGATTCATCAAGTCCTCTATGTTCCATTGCTGGAGAGTATGCCATTAAAGGGTCTTCGTGTTGTCTTCTAGATAAAGAAAATCGCCTTAGAAGATCAATCCGGTGCCAGTTCAGGCAACACTTGATAACAAAGATGTAGTAGCTGACTAACAAGAAAGCTGTGGCTAAAATTCCTATGACGGCAATCGCTATAATGGGAAAACTACTTGTATCTGATGAATGTAAATGAGGTCCCAAGATTGAGTTCCCTGGACTTGTGAGTGGAGAAAGAGCCTGCGAGACTCGGATCGTGTTAGTGTAACTTTTAATTGCAAGATCCATGAAAGAAACAAAGTTGTCAAACAATGCAAAGAAAACGGTATGCTTGGATCTCGAAAACAATCAAACGTGCAAAGTTTTATCCTAAACAAAAACTGGTTCAGAAACTAGAAATGATATTGAAAACGAAAACTTCTTGTTATGTACATGAAATCCATTGAAACACCAACAAAAAGGAAGAGAGAGAGAATCAAAGAGGGAAAACAAGCATTGAATTGATGAGGATAGAGATTTGAAAAGCGACAGGTGGAGTCAAGAAAGAAGCAAAGAACATGGAGAACAGAGGAAGCAGAGAGAAAACCCAGGTGGACTTTAAATGAGGGAGGTGTTAAATGGGAGACAAGAAAAGGCTACAATATATTAAATTATTAAATGCAAATGTGTAAAGAAAAAGAATAAAAATAAAAAGTCTGAAACCAGAGTACGTAGTTGGTGAATTTCTCTCAGGTTTCCACGATACGTTTGGCTTACAAAGAAAAAAAATTGTTTCAGACCTTCACTATCTCGATTATTGGTACTTTTTATTTGAAAGAAATAATTCTCAAATTCATTAACATAAAATGTATAAATTAAACAGCAAACCGTATGGAGGAATAGGAAAATGGAGGGGGGGAAGAAATAGAATGGATTGGCTCAGCACGGTGAATGATACAAGCTTGACATAAACGTAGGAATCAAGTTGGTGGGGGGACCAAAGACTTTAAGGCATCAATTTCTCATTTGATGATTCAAAGCTTATAAAAATGATCTTTAATTAATGATTTGAAGTTTGAACTTAAAATGTCTTCAATTGCTCTTTCTTTTTTACAACATGTGAGATTTCTTTCTTACTACAGTCAAGTGATTAGCACCAAAATTACTGCAAAAATCATCATTTTCTTTTTTCTTGATAATCAAAGATTTTGATTATTTGGTGATAATTTCTCTATTCATTCACAAATGATTCCTTAATCTTGACTCTTTAGCAAACATGTGCCACAAGCATCTTCGTGAAACCACAGTAACCCAAACAAAACTCGACAGACAATTTTTGGGGGGCCAATAGATGAGAGAAAGAAATGACACCAAGCCAAACGTTCTATATATTAGCAGATTAATATCAAATTACCTAAAAGAGTTTTGGTTGGGAAATTGTTAAAGTTGAAAGCATGATTGATTTGTTTTGACAACAAGCATTTCTCTTCTCTCTCTAACAAAAGAGTTCTAGAACTATATATGCTCAATTTAAGTCCATTGAAAAGTTACTCCTTGAGCATCCACATCCAATCTATATATCCTAACCTACAAAGTAAAATCTCAAAATCCTCATCCAATTGCAAAAATTACCTTCCCTAGAGTATATGAACCTTTGAGAGTTGAGACCATCCTGATTTTTCTTTTCTCTTAAAAATGTTGTAAAATTAAACAAATCATGCTTTTCATGATTTTAACATTTTTCTTACCAAATTGTAAGTAATAAATAAATAATCTTATTGTGTAGATTGGAATAATGAGGTAGCTTTCAATATGAAACTACCTAACAATTAGAGTAGTAATAATGTCAACATTTGTTTAACCATTCTACTGGTTTGATGAACCTATACCAAAAAAAAAAATTCTGCCTTCTCACCGTTATATATGTATATCAACTCCCAAAACCTAATAAAGTGCAAAAACAAATGCTAATTTGGAATCAATAGATAGGTTGGCGTGTATCAATTGGATGAACAAGTTTATTGGGTAATGCAAATTTTAATTTTAAAAGTTTGACTTTTCATGCACTCATCTTTTTTGTCAATCATCATCAATCATAAAAAGAAAAACTTAAAAGTCTTAACGTCACATGCAACCCACCCCCCAATTTAATTTAGCTTTTTGTTGCAATCGCCATAAATCCTTCCATCTGATTGAAAATTTTGTTGATAGCCATGTATTTGTCTTCCTCCACGGCCACCTCAATTTGAAAATCTCCATGAAACATCCAAGCAATTAAGCAAAGCAGCCTACAATATGTTTAACGTTTAAGGGTTTGTTTTTCTTAGTGGGGTCCGGGTTCTGGCGACTCTGGTCACCACCACCACTACCCAAAAAAGGACTCTGGTATTTCTCTCAGGAAAGTCAAATCTGTGAACAATGATCCAAACCCGAAGTAAAGGGAACTCCAGAAAAGCTCCACAAAACAAAACTACAGAACCGACACTCTCCATATTTGCGTGTTGACAGCCTTACACAAGCCCAAATTTAGGTAAGAAAAAGAAACAGTTTTCTTTTTTTTGCTTTTTAAATAATAATAATAATAAGTGTGAGCACATCTTTTCGTTTCTTCAGTCAAAGTATGAGTGCCCCTAGCCAAGAAACTTCTTCTATCCTACTAGCAAGCTCCGATGACTTTTTGTTCACATCACCGTCACAAATTTTGTACTAGTAGTTAATTAATTATCCCTTAGTGAACGTTACAGAGACATATGATGATCTAATGAGAATTTTCAAAAACCTCCTTTAATTTACTGAAGAAAATAATATTTTTTTGTGTAATCAAGGGTATCTTTAGACTTTTGATCTAAAATTAATCTCTTTCGAGTCGATTTGATTCATTATGAAGGTAAAGTTCTTCCAACAATAATGATTTTCTCCATTCACAATACTCGAACTCAATATCATACTTAAAGGGAACAAGTACCAAATTATTTGAATCAATTAGTTAAAAAAGAAAAGAATGTTTGCTTTGTTATATACTAGTACTAGTATAAATAAAGAAAAGGGTGGATATGTGAATTAATTTCTTAGTAAGTTTTAAATATGAAATCAAAACTTCACCTTAATTGGATTGTCATGAATGTAACTGGCTCGTCAAACAAGGGTTATTTTGGCTTTAAAAAATTAGATTATCCCACTTAATTTCTAGATTCTTAATTCCTGTAGGGTAGGCCCCTAGACCTAATGCCTTTCTAGTAGGTAAAATATAGATAAAGGACATCCATGCATAGGCTAGATTTCTTAGCCGTGGAAGCCAACATTACTATTCACCTAACTTTTATATATCCATAACAAGTTTTCTGTGGGATAATGTTATTTATATTTTCTGTCCTTTTTTTTTCTTTTTTGCGATCTCTGTTATATTGGTGAAAAGCCAATCGAGAGCAGCATATGTTGTCGATTTTTCTCAAGAAAGGTTTTTCTGATTTCCTATCCAATTTTCCACCACAGAAATGTATCATCTGTTGCAATTAATTCACCGTGTCCTTCTTCCCTATACTTGCAATCTTGCATCAGCTCTACGCCAGGATTTCCTCAGCTTTTTCTTTACCTTTGAGGCCCTCTTTTTTCTTCCCTTCCTTTTTTTTTTTTTCCTAAAACCCATTTCAATTTCCAAGCCATCATTTCAAACTTTGGTCCCCAGAGTTCTGTATGAGAAAAGAAATCAGTCGTGATCCCTTAATTTAATATGAACATGATAGTTCAAATACTCTCTCCATCTAACCCCAACTTAATTTTTTTATTTATTATTTTATGGTTTCAATAAAGTGTTAATTATTTATTTTTAAATTTATCATTCTTTAAAATTGTAAGAACCATTAAATGTAGTAGTTGTATATTAAGTCAATTAACTTATAAAGAAGAGAGAAAACGAAATAGACTTAGGATAAATTTGGAAAGTAAAATAAAATTTTTATAAAATTTTATTATTTAATTAATTTTCTTAATAAAAAATATTCGATTATTGGGGTTAGATAAAAAAGAACAGATGAATATGAATACAATCTTAATTAAAAAAGAAAGAAAAACCCTTCGGTTTATTTAATTTAATATATTAATGTTAGTTAGGATATACACAGAAAAAATAAAATGCATAAGCTAAAGTTTTTTATATGCATTAGATAAAGTTTTATAAATGAAAACTTGGCGCATGGAAGAAGGGAAGGCAACAGCAACAGCAACAGCAATAGCTGTTGATGAAAGATGAAAGGCAGTTTACTTGGGAAAGGAGTTGCCTTCGCCTCCTCATGATTTTGCGAGAAATTAATAAAAGAAATGCTTGTCAGACATGATTTAATAATTTATTACTGCATATTCTTAATTTTTTTCGATCTTCAAGTTAGCTTATTTTTGTATTAAAAATATTGAAAAATTTATTTGGGTTATTGTTTGTTTATGTCAGTTGACTCTGCCCAACGGGTTTGTTTTTTCATTTTTGTTTACTACTTAGTTTATTTTTGACCGTGGACTTTTCAATGCAAATGGTAATTTTGCATAATAAACTCAAAACTTATATAAGTTAATTTGATTATTTTTTCACTTGAATGGATGACGTGGATTGCCAAACAATAACAAATGCCATGTGTACAGTAAAGGTCAAAATTGATGAATCACATCACGTGGGGGCTCATGGTGGATGACGAAGTCACGTGAGGTTATGAGCTGGGAAATGCAAAGGACCTTTTAATCTTAATTAACCCCTTTTTAACGTTATTTTTCGGTTTCACCATTGTTTTGACAGTCAGAAACGAAGAAACGGAGAACAGATGACGTATAACCTTTGACTACAGTGGGGAAATGCACGTGCTGTCACGTGCATTGAAAGCCGACCATTGCAGCTTTGCATTTTAATTTTTAACAAGTACCTTATGATTTATTTTTTTTGAAGTACCTTATGATTTATTCATCACAATTCATTCACATTTGGTCAAGTCAGTCAAATCTTTTTTTAATAATTATTTATTGAATGTGTTATAGAAGTCTTGGATTTGACTAGTCTTAGTAGATATTTAGCTCTAGATCAGAATAGAAACAAGACCAAAAAAAAAAAAGAATAGAAACAAGACATTATCAGTTGTTAATGATCTTACACACAAAAAGTTGTTAATGATCATATTTTAATGTGTTAATAATTGTTTTTCCAAAGGATTAATTAACTTGGTCCTTAACACTGTGTTTCGCATGAAGGAAATAGGGAGAAAAGAAAGGGTGTAGAAAGAAAATGAGTGAGGAAATACAACATTCCTTTGTTTGGTAAGATAGAAATACACTTGAAGAAAAAAATATGGAGGAAATGAGAGAGTCCATTTCTATAGAAATCATTTCCATCCAAATTGGACAGAAATAGGAGGAAAAAAATGATTGTTAAGTTTAATAAATAGAAATGATTATTACACCCTTAAAATTTATTTCTAATTACAAAATTTTTCATTACAAGTAAAAGTTATTGAAAATGAATTTTTAACTAAAGAGTAAACAATGGTAAAATGGTTATATTAATTAAAATAAATTTTCTTTTTTTCCTATTTCTTAGTTATATCAAACAAAGGAAATAATCAATTTTTTTCTTTCCTTCTTATTTATTTCCTTGTTATCAAACATGACGAAGGAAATATAAATTTATTTCCTTTCCCTACTTATTTCCTTTCCTTACCTATTTCTTTTCCTTACTATTTCATTTCCTCCTACCAAACATAGGCTAAATGAAATTGAAATAGGTTCCCGAATCCATTCTAATCTCTGACGTCTATAGCCTCTCTGCATAGCTCAACGGCAATGTTCATGTGAAAACTTCTCAATTATTTTAAGTTTTTATATATACACATAGAAGAAAAATAGAATCAATAGAGTTAATCTCAAATACATGACACATCTTATCTTAATTTTCAAGAACAAGCATTGGAGCTAGCTGCAAGATGGAAATTGAAATAATTGGGCCTCCAATAAGTCCCATTGAGAAGGCCCAATCTACACTTCGGCCTTTTCGTTTCTCTTTCAATCCATTTGTCGCAAGTCGTCAATGAAATTGCAGTGGACCTGTCCACTGTCCTAACGTAGAAGGCAGTAGAATTTCCATTTGGGCATTTTGTTTTGCGATAATTTCTTTTACGCAAATTAATCACAACCAAGGTAATAATTATAATCTAACTAATTTGTTTAAATCACATGATTAATCTACTAATAATAATGCACAAAAGAAAAACAAGTTTTTTTTAATTAAAATTCTACGTATATAAGCCAAAGCCTAACATATACAGAAGCAATTATATTTCGTCAATAAGATGTATTCAAAAGTTAGGTTTTGAACGCTTTAAAGCTTGTAATCTATTTCCCACTTCGAGTTGCTTCCCATGCCACAGATTTGATTAGAAGGTGTCAAACTCAAACAACACTCATTTTGATGAATGATAAATAGAGAAGAATCATCAAGTTTGAAATTTGAATGCAACTATATATATTCAAGCAAAACCATTAATTCATTTGAATAATTAATCATACACAAGCATTTTTTTTCCTTAATACTAATCTGGAAAATAATATCAATTGTCTTGAAGAAGTTACATGATCTTCGTCTAAAAGCCCAAAAAAGGCAAAATAAGAAGTAAGATGATCAAAAGCGGCATCCTCAGCCAGAACTTGCAACAATCGTCGAATAAAAAGCATCAGGGACGGTGGGATGCATTGGAATCTCTTTTTGGTTTGAAGCGAAAAAATCAAAATTCATGAATAGGAGGTGGTCAACATCAACATGTTTGAAAACAAAGACCATACTGAAAAACAATTCTCTCTCTATCTTTCTTTATTTATTAGAAAGTGACCCGGGTTACGTCTCGAGAATTTTTTTTTATTTTAATGATATGAATTTTGTTTTTTAAAAATATAAGAGGATAGGTATTAATAATACTTTAAGATCAATTCATATAATCATATATTAATATTATATGTAAACTAAAATGTAATATAAAATATATATAATCATTTTGATATATATAGATAATGTTAATTAATTAATAATAAAACTACATATCTAAAATATTATATGTAAGTTGAAAATATTGATTAATAATTTAAATAAAAATATTTGCTAAAAAAATTAAATAAAAATATATAAATCAAATATTAACTCTTTGATAATGAATAAATTTTAATAACATATATAATACACAAAAATGTGAAAAAAAAATTTTAAACCCAACACAAATCACCCAACTAAACCCTTTTTTAGACTTATTAAGTGTGAAAAAATTCCTACAAAAAAATATATTAAAAATTTTCAAAAATAAAAGAAAGCACAAAAATTATAAAAAAAAAAGAAAAATAGCTAATGGGCTTTAACCTAAAAAACTAAAAAAAAAAAAAATAAAGGAGCCAATGAGGGGGTGACAATTGCACCCCCTCCTCCTTTAGTACACTTGAACTTTCCTATGGCGAGTATAGATGTAATTTTATTTCATATGAAATATAATATTCATCCATCCAAATTAATATTATAAGCTGGAGAAATTTGACCTCATCAAGCAGGGAAATAATATATAATAAAAGATGCTTTGTGAGGGTATTTAAGGTTATGGATAGTCCAGGTGAATGGCCCATTTTTCCCTCTCTTTCATTATCACTAGGTAGCTATTTTCCCAGTGTGCTTAATTTTAGCTAAATTCTGATTCCCTACTACACTATCTAATTATCTATCATCTATCATGGAATCAAATCCTTTTCCCTCAGCTTGGAACCTCTAAAGTCTAAACAACTTGGATTGCTTCAAATATTCTCTCTTCCTTTTCATCTTTATATATATATATATATATATTTTTTTTTTCTACTCTTTTCATGTCACTGCTAACGCAATATTACTTTTAATTTTTAATTCGCACGGTCTGATGATCAGGTTAATCAAGTTAAATTTTGTGGAATATTTTACTATATATTTTATAATTTGAACCTTTGAAAATAAAAATATTAAAAATAAAATGACAATTTTGAATTGAATTACTAGCTATATATAGGGGCCAGTCACTTATCTAGATTATTCAATTGGTTTGAATTCAGTTGCCCTTTTAATATTAGCTTTCAGAAAGTTTAATTTATGAAAAGAAAAAAAAATAACAACAAAAATCCAAATTGTATATTACCTGTCTGAATGGCCACTGAAGAATATTAGTTGAATCTTTTTTTATTCGTGAACGAAAATTTGATTTGATTTGAGGAAACCCAGTAATCAAATCAAAGTCATATGGTTTAGGCAATTTTAACCTTGTATTAGTAGACAGTAGTAGCACTATTACATTTTTATTCAATGATTTGGAACCGACATGAAAACCTAGTGAGTGGTTGATGGTCCATTATCTTATCTCTTTTCCTTTATTATGAGTACTTTTTATATATATATCTTTCAAATTGTTTTCCCAAAATTGACTAAAAAGCAAAAAGAAAAAAAAAAATCTTATATCCAATATTTTCTTTTATCCGTTCTTGAGTGGCCATAATATGCCAAAAGGAAAGAAGTGAACTATCTTCACATGAAAATGTTACTTTTTTTTATACAGTACACGTTTAGTCATAAATTTAATTTAGAAGTAATTTATTTATAAAATAAGTTCTAAATTTTATTTTAGTATTTATTATAATAGAGTTTTAATGATTATAATTAAGGCACATCAAGATGGATAAAGTAATGAATTAAAAGTGTGATTTCACATGACAACTCTTTTACTAATAGTTCAACTCATCAATTTATTGCTCATCGAGTATAGTATATTGAAACAAAATGATTAGAGAAATAAATCAATTGTCGACAAAAAATGAGATGGATTCATTAACAACTTATCATTAGAATTTTATGAAAAATATAATTTGATGAGTGGTAATTTTCATATATATATATATATATATATATCTCAATTTAACAAGAAAGTTGATTATTGACTTTTGAAGCAAGAATTCTTTCAAGGCTCTCTCGCTACCACAAAACTAAGAAAGGGTCTCATTTGGGTAATTAATAATGAAATGAAAATACACATAAAAAACAAAAACAAAACGTAAGCTCTATGACCTCATTGAAAAACTATCTCACGTGGCATGAAGTTGACATGGTCATGTGACATTAAGCCAGCAAAAATACAAAATCTCTTTCTTTTTCTATTGTTATGTACTATCCTTCTCATCCTTAATTAATTAATTTATATATAAAATTTATTTGTAATTTCTTCAAAAAAAAATATTTGTAATTACTACAAGAATCAAACATATGTATTATTAAAATTTTAAAAAAGTGAGACCATGAAAGGAGAAATAAAAAGAGTGGGTGGTAAAAACTCTCCATAGCCATCACCTTGACCATCCAGATGCATTGGACACAAAATTAACTTAATGGAAGTTTCTGAAAACCACGTGCCAACAGTTCTCAGCCATGGGATTCTCTCCATGTGTCTTAATTTGTAGGACCCAAAGTGCTTTGCCAAACCCAAAAGGGTGCGTTTCCCATCCATATAAAATGCTATTTCCACTCACACGAGCCATGCAGATAACACCAAGCAACATTTTATTACTATTATTTTACAGAAACAACAACAGATTATTATTTGCCTTCTTATAATTTTGGCCATGGAGGGAAGTTACAAGGGCAAGGAAGATAAGGAAGGCGGTGGCGAGACTCGTTACCGTGGCGTGCGGAGGCGACCATGGGGGAAGTTTGCGGCCGAGATACGCGACTCCAATAGGCAAGGTGCTCGAGTTTGGCTGGGGACCTTTAACACGGCTGAGGAGGCGGCTCGGGCCTATGATAGAGCTGCTTATGCCATGAGAGGTCACTTAGCAATTCTTAATTTTCCACACGAGTATCCAATGGGAAGTGGGGGCGCTGCTTATAATGCTAATTATTATGGTTCGTCTTCCATGGGTTCTTCTTCTTCATCTTCATCATCAACAGAGCGAGGCAAACAAGTTTTCGAAATAGAGTATTTCGACGATGGGTTGCTTGAAGAACTTCTCGAGGATGAAGAGAAAAAGAACAAGAAAATGGTTGGTTGATTTTGGTGGTGTTCGGTTCCCCGTTGGGACAAAAAGATTTCTGTTTCCTTGGCTACTATTAAATTAACTGGGTCAAGTATAAAGTCTTCCTTAGTTTCTCCTTTGATTTAACTAAAGCACTTATTTTCCATAGAAAAAAACGTTTTAGCTAAACAACATTATTGTTTAAAGTACTTAACCCCCCTCTGTTTCATAATGTATCTGGGAATATATTGTCCCTATCTAAGTTAGATATATTGACAATATTTATAAATGTGGGTGTGGGTCGATCAAGATGATCTTGACCTCACAGCCATCACTGTTACTTGAAATGAAATGAAGCTGTTTTTCCCTCCCTTTTTTCCTTTTAATAAGAATTTGAGTTTCCTTCCTCATTTTATGAATGTTTTGTTCCCCAGGCCTGAGATCGATACACATTGAATTAGTTTATTATAAAAGTTTTTCATATTAATTTGCTTTTAATCGTTAAACTTTCTAGAAAACCACATGGAAAGTTTTAGTTAGGTCGAGAAACATATACACATCGAGACACAAATGCACACATTTTGAAGTTTATTCTAATTATTATTGGTTGAATATCTAAATCACTCCCCAAATTATATCAAAAAAGATAAAATGAATTTTAAATTTTTATTTGGGACAATTGATCCCTCAAATTATCATTTTAGAACAATTAACCTCTCAAACTTTATTTTGTGACAATGTAATTCTCAATTCAATGGATGACTCTATTCAATTACCCCTTGTTTGGTTGGGGTATTTAAGGAGAGTTAGGAGAATTTTGTTTTGTTTGGTTGGAAGGGTGAAGAAGAAGGAGGGGTGAAGGGAGGAGGATAAAATTTCTCCTAGCCCCTCATATTACACTCTCCCAAATTGGGGTCTTTTGGGGGAGTGGCAATTTTTTGACAAATTTGTCCATTCAATATTATTGATAATTTCATCATTACATCATATCTTAACTATATAATTTATCTCTCTCTTTCTTTCTTTTTTTCTCTCAAAATCCCCTTTTTGTTTCATTCCTTTTTTTAAATTTTTTTTCAAATTATATATTTTGCCAAATAATTTTCTAATGTTTATTTAACTTTTCTTATTTTCATGTTTCAATTTTGATTGCTTTATTTAATTATTTATTTATGATCTGTAAATTTTTACTAGTTTTTTGTTTCCTCTCTTTCTTAATCTTCACTACCTACATTTTTTTTAAATTTTTTTTATTTTTATTTATATTTTATATTTTTATATTCAAGAATAATAATAATAATTAATAAAGATTATTTTTTACATGACATGACAATATAGAAAAAATATATTAATATTAATAATGATAATAATAAAGATTTTACATATGAGGATATATAATTTGATAAAAATATACATTAAACTCCTCCTAACTCCTCTTCCAACCAAATAGAAAAAAAGGACCCTCCTCCTTTAAAATCCTCCCCTCCCCTCTCTCCCTCACCCCTCCCCTCCCCCCTTTGAACCAAACAAGCCCTTAAGGATTACATTATCCCAAAATAATAATTTGAGAGCTTAATTGTCCTAAACTAATAGTTTTAGGGGATTAACTATCTCAACATAATAGTTTTGGAAAGTCAATTATCCCAAATAAAAGTTTAAAGACCAATATATCCGAAGAGGTATAATTTACGGGTAACTTAGGTATTTATCCAATTATTAACGTGATTGGGAATATTTTGTGATTTGATGATTATTAGTATAAGGAAATTAGGATGAATCCAAGTTCTTGTTTCAGAAATCAACTTCAAATAACTAAATTACAGCAGCGCACAGCTGTGTAATTTATAATTGTTTCATTTCCTTCAAGAACCTCTTGATAGTTTGGGTAGATATGCGAGAAAACAAGTAGGATATTTGCAGTATGCTGTATGCTCATTTAAAATTGAGTAATTATTCTAAGTAAATTTTACAGTAATTAATAGCTAGGTTTGCTCTCATCGCTTTTTACTTTTAGTACTTTCATTTCAAGTTTTTATTCCACTTTCTACGTTCTTCATTTTTTGTTTGTATTGGCCACTTGAGAGAAAATGTCTTGATCCTATGTACTTGTTGCTTGAAGCGAGGTTTCTGGGTACTCACTAGCTAGATGGCTTAATCAGTTAATGTTGGGCTTAATTAATACATAAAATGACTCTTGAACTTTTATGAAATTATTATTTTAACCTTCCAACTTTTATTTTGGATTTAGCCATCAAACTTTGATTTTGTGAATAATGTAGCCTGACGTGGTTTGTCTAAGCATTAACATGTGAAATTTTCATGTTACGTCACGTCAGTGGCAAAAGTTATATTATTCATAAAATCAAAGTTCGAGGATCGAAATGTCCAAAATAAAAATTGGAGGACAAAATGATAATTTCATACAAATTCAAGGGTCATTTTGTATATCAATCCGTTAATCTTGAGTGAATTAATGCATGAAATATAAAAGTTTTTCACTAGAGATTCATCTATATGTAAATCTACTGATGAAAGTTATCAAATTAAAGGGATGCTTTGATTAATTCCTTTCAAATAAGTAACATATTAACATTCTTGTCTATGGTGCACACAGCTTGCAAGTTGTTTTGTTCAAATGAATGCATGATCACATAGACTGCTAAAATTTGCTTAGTATTTCATTTCATTCTTTTTGGCTCTCAATATACAACGCTAACTGCATTTTCTGGCTAAATGATGGCTATGTAATATCTATGCTATGGGCTTATGCTTTAATTGCCAAGGCAAAAGAGAAAAAAAAAGGTCAAAACAAAAATGGGGTATTCATAAACATAAAATCTGTATGTTTATGCTAAAACACAAAGAATCCTAGCTTTGAATAAGTTCCAAGTGACAGACATAACCCACAAAGAACGACCTCCCACTCCCAGATTTTCTTTCAGCCCAAACACTACTGCTAACCATGATTAACTTACTGCATTGGATTATAATGGTATACAGAAGGGAGAAGAATATATACATATGCAAATTGTTCTAGATAGGGCCTGCTCCTAACTATGCAAGGCATTTTCTAAATGATCAACCAATAACACACATCCAACCTGCAGTTTGTAATCTTCCTGTCAAATCTAATGATTTGCATGCATTGTAAGCACATACACTTGTTTTGTTCTTGATGCAAGCCAAAGGTGAAAACATAAAACTTAAATCTTAATTTTGGAGAATTTTATTACTGAAAAGTATTACTAGTATTTATATATGTTCAATCAACACAATGCACCCAAGAATAAGAGTTTTTGTATCTTGTATTTCAAGATCTTTTCTCCTGTAGGATAGGATATATATGATATATATATATATATATCTGTGTGTGTGTGTGCGCGCACGTGTTAAAAACCATAAATAAATACCTTTAAGAAGCACTAATTAAATAAAGATCTTTACCTGTAGGATGGGATATGATATATACATGTGTGTGTCCGTGCGTGCGTGTTAAAAACCATAAATAGCTACTTTTAAGAAGCACTAATTAAATAACAAGGTTATAGCTAGAGACCAAATTTTCTAATCCCTATCGACATTGATTCTGATGGCTTTTGCTTTGCATCTCACCGCCTTTTCGCGATCTTACCACAGAATTATATTTCTTAATATGATATATCAGTGATCAGAGATCATATCACCATCCTTTTTGGGGATACCAGACAATATTTGGACAAGAAATCTGAAAAGGATACATGATATTTGGAGATAAAGATAGGTGAATAGTGTTTCTTACATATCAACTTTAATCCATATCAGTTATCACCTGCATTGGCATCGTATCGACAACTAATCCAAACTCTTATTCTTGTTAAGATTCCAAATTTATTGGTTCTCTACAAACATGATTTCAGCAAACAAGAATCAAAATGTGCAGTCATAAAGGATCCTAACTTTTCCTGGTACTTTAATGTCATCAGGAAGTAATCAATTTGCCTTCACTGATAACAGATTGAGCCAAAAATTTTCCGCTGGAAACCAATCTGGAAATAATGTCATTCACCAGGTAACAATACTCTAATTTCTTTGAAATCTCTAATTAAATTCTTCTCCATATATACACTTAACTATTCTAAAACTTGTGTTGCTTAATTACCGACTTGATAAGCTCCTCCATCCTCAGCCGGACTAAAGCAACAACAGCTAATTAATTAACAAGAAAAGATGTACTCCACTTTCTCCATTTTGGGGGTTTTAAGTTATTGCATATGTAGAAGAAAATGCAGGAACCCTAGCTACCCCAAAAAATTGGGGCCCTTGAATATCTATATACTATTAATGAATTGATATGTAAAACAACTTCAATCTGGTCTAATTTAACATTTTTGCGTTGGTCTAATTCCATTTATACCTAGCAATAATATATAATTAGTCATATTCATTATTTTGGCAATTGTTTTTTATTTTTCGTAGTTTTAATTTTAGAAAAACTCCATTCTAAAGTCATGTAGACATACACATAATGTTTCTCTTTTTATTGGTTCAACACTTAAAAACGCCATTTCTTCAACATTATAAATATAAGTCGGCTAAAAGTTCACTATAAAATTAAGTTGGGTTAAACACAATTGAATCATCAGGTGACTTGCCTCTTTCAAGAAGTAAACAAACAATGAGAAAAAGAAATTCATGATATCTATCATAATTAATCATCAAAAGGTAAAAAATTTATACTCGCAGTTTATTAATTAGTCTACTATCAGAATGTAGGAATTAAGAAATAGAGAGCTAGGCATATAAAAAGGGAAATTTAACCAAACCGAATTGTATTGAAACATGAATAAGAATTTTCAATCTTTCATTCTCTTCTTCTTCTCCTCTTCAGTTTCAAGAAGCTCCTCCAAAACCTTGTCATCCAGATACTCAAACTCGAAAACCAGCTTTTCTTGTGCAGCACTAGATGAAGATGATGAAGCTCCGCTCTCGCGAACATTGACAGAAGAAGATGGATATGGCATGGTTGAAGCTGCTGCAGGATACGAACTAGAAGATGAAGAAGATCCCATCACTTGATGAGGATAGTACTCATTGGGGAAGTTCAAGATAGCCAGATGCCCTCGCAGGTTAAACGCAGCCCGGTCATAGGCTCGAGCAGCCTCCTCCGCCGTATCAAATGTCCCTAGCCATAAACGCGAACCATGCCTGGAAGGGTCTCGAATTTCAGCTGCATATTTTCCCCATGGCCTTCTCCTCACTCCCCTATAACGAACTTCCTCTCTTCCTTTCTCTTCCCTTTCCTTCCTCTTATTTGGATCCTCCATACTTTCCCCTTCACGTAATTAAACAAATTAAATAGTCAAAAGAGATTATATGATATTCAATAATTTTATATTTTAACCTTAGATTAATTAATTATAATTTAACATACCTTTTAATTAGCTTTCAAATGTGGTCTTTCTCAGTTTTCAAGCATTCGATGGCTTCCAGGGTTTTGAATGATTGGTGGGGGCATTTATAGTATGTGGTCCATCATAATCAGCAAATTAATATGAGTCATATCGGACGGATGTCAATGAACCTGAAGAACAAGTGGGTTGACCATGAAAAATATTGAAATTTGCCTTGTGCTACGAAGGTTCTTGGTTGCTGTGTAAAAATTTGTTTTGGACAAAGATTTTCCAAGCGATGAATTCAAAAGTACACACATAGAGTGTCTCTTTTTTAATGATATACGTCCCATATCCCACGTTTTCGCCTTTTTTTTAATTAGGAGTAGCATTCTTAAAATGTGATTTGGATTCTTTGATGTTTTTCTCCTTGTTTTCTAAATCTAGAGACTTTTTGTGGACGAGAGAGATAGATTTCTTGTTAAGCAAGTACCACATATGTCAAATTTTAAAATTATAAGCTTTGATTATGAATCTGTTTTTGTTTTTGGTTAAAAAAAAATGACCCACAATAACAAAGGCAGCGTACAGAAAGGATGTACGAACATATCACTATAGCTAAGAGAAAAACAAATAAAACGAGGAAAATAATTTTCCACCCAAAGAAAAAAAAAAAGGAGAAAAGTCGGAGATAACAATAATAAGTACTACCGCGAATTATCTACAAAGTATCCTATCGAAGATATTTGTGTTCATCTTGCGCTATTCTTCTTTTGTTTTTACCTGTGATATGTACATGGTGAATTATATTTAACTTGACTCTCTTAAACTTAATTAACATTTGTATGATCATTTTGCATTATTATTTTACACGTGTGCATAATGTAATTATTGACAAATAGGAGATAAATAGATAGATGATATAAATTAACCAAAACAAAAATAAATTATTCATATTATATTATATCTTATTGAAATTTAATCATAAATATACATGGAAGTTAAGAGTTCAAATCAAACTTCTGTCAAGGGTAACCAGCCCTAACAGCCTTGGTCATTAGGTCAAAGGGGGTCGGCTCTTTTTTACTAGATATCTTGTAAGCTCTGTATCTCCCAACTTTTTCAAAGTAGAAACCAAATCTTAAAATTCTACATGCTCTGATATTGTATATATTAATTTAAGGTGTAAGGTTGAAGGTTCAATTCAAATTTCCTTTTAATTAGTTAGCCTCACCAATGTATATATTATAGAAGAAAAAGCACTTGGCTTCATCCATTGACAATGTTGATTTGCTAAAGGCAAGAAAATTCAATCTACCTCTTACTGCTTAATTACCATAGCTAGGAAAGTGGAAAGTGGAAACCAAATTGAAGTTCTGCCCAAATTTTTGAGCCCTTCGACCCAGAACCTTGTTCATTCTTTTAAAAAATAATTTAAATTAATAAAAAAATGAATCCTTGCTCATCGAGCACCTTGATTTCCTCTTGACCATGACCATAACTTTTTGGTCTCATAAAAGAATCAAAATCGTCTCCCTTCACTTCCTCTTAAAAACAATTAATTAATAACCAAATCTCATCAAAAGTTGGTTCTCTTACTGTTCTCGTCATAAAAGGTGGCCATTACCCATTAACTCCATTTGTATAACCATTCCTTCCCCTCTTAATTACTTTCTTTTGTTTTTATCATTATTCCATTGATCGAGAATCCTTCCAAAAATTCTCTCGTCTCCAATTCTTTTTTCTTTTCAATGAATAATGTATTTACTCACAAGCTTCTAGTAATTTCAAAGTCAAGGTAATTACTTAAAAGTGAAGGATAATACTGACAATAAGGGAGGAGAGAATTTGAAACGGAATTTGTCAAAATACTGTGATTTACGACAAGACTCAAACGGTAAATTACAGATTCTGAATACCTAAAAGTTAAAAACCAAATCTGATTTTGGGTGCTCCACCACCACCACCGCCAAGGGTAATTCACTGTTCATTTTAATTATATTTCAAGGGGTATTTGTAATACTTTTCCAAGGTTGGTGTGCATTGTGGAATCAATATTTCATTTTAAAAATAATTCCTTTTTGACCCCCACAAAAAGTTGATATAATCTATACTATCCTAATTAATTTATCATATTATTATATTTAATCCTTTTCCTGATCAAAAGCTACATATTGCATCGATTATATATATGTGTTATTAGAAATTCTCCCTAGCTATTAAAATTAAGAGTAAACAGCATCATTCATCCCTAAAGTTTAATCTTAATTCTATTTTAGTCCATAAAGTTTAAATCATTTTATTTTAATCTTTATAATTTGAAAGTCAAATAATTTTGGTCCTCCTTTTACAATTTTTATTAATTGTGTATGTAAGTGTCAATTTACTATATATTTTCCAATATTATGATAATATTTTTTAATTGAAATTTATTTATTTATATCTTAAAGATATATATTACATAAAAAAGTTTTAAAAAATTATTAAATTATAAAAATATAGGGACAGAAATGATTTAATTTTCAAACTTTAGGAATGAAAATAGAACTTTTTGAACTATAGGGACCAAAAGAGTTTGACTTTCAAACTTTAGGGATCAAAATAGACTATTTTATATTATAGGGACCAAAATAAAATTGAGGTTAAATTTTAGGGACATTGGTGTTATTTACTCTAAAATTAAATTAGAAGCTATGAGACCATGAGACTGAAATGAACCCTTTTTTTTTTAGAGGAAAAGAATATTCTTTATAAGACAAAGAAAGGAAAATAAAAAGAAAGATCAAAGTTGTAGGGCTGAATAATTAGGGGGTAATTAAGGGGCATGTGTAAAATGCTATATATCCATGGATTAATAAGAAACAGTCAAAACAAGTCTCACAAGTCATACAATTTATGTCTTTGATTTACTGTTTTCCATTTTGGTTTTATGCCTGCCTTGGGTCAAACTCAATTCTCAAACGCATTGGAACAAACAAGCTTGCTCGACAAGCTAGCAACCTAAAAGCCTAAACTTCTTGTCGAATAATAGTAGTATTATTTGAAAAATGAAATTTCCCAGGAAGGTTCGGGCTGTGCTTTCCTTATTAACCTTTAATGCTTTAGTGATTGGGCTGGAAGAGTTCAGGCTCCGGCCTGCCTAACTTATTGAGCCCAATTTCTCTTTGTGTGGTTTACTGTACAGTAAACCAAATGTTGAAAAGCAAAATGTTTTCAATATTCTAACTTTAGAATAGAAAAAAAATTATTTTTCAATTGAAATAATTGGAGTAAAAATTGTTCTTTGTTGGTTGGAAAGTTTGAATATTATTGAAAAAAACGAAAATAAAGATTAAATCCCCTTAAACAATAGTTCTTTTTATCATAATAATAGAAAATTTTCTTTGACGGCATTTTAAAAATCATCTTAGTTAATTTTATATATTCTAACCAAAAAAAAAAATCTATAACAAGCAAGGATTTTGAAAGAGCCCTCCATACAAATTAATGGATCGATTACCTGCTGATGCATTGGAAGAAAGTGACTTGCACCAGAGGTTTTAACTTATCTTCGTAGTTTTTACATTCTTTTTCTAACCAAAAAAGGGTGTGAAAGATCTTCTAGACATCCAGTCCTAATAGTGCAGCTATCCATGTGGACTAATGGTGGCGTTTTAACTATGAAAACTCCCACTTGTTGTATGAAATTTTCATTTTTTTTAATTTTATTGTTTTGAGGGATGGAATTTTCATTGTTAAATCATCATTAATCATTACCTGGCCTACTAGTTTAATGAAGCTGTCATCGTCGCAAAGCAAGACCAATCAAGCATGGAGTAGAATAATGAAAAAGGCCATAAAGAAGCTACAAAGCCATCATTCTCAGCCTAATTACCGGTACATTGAGCCTAACCACAAGAACAAAAATGCTTCTTCTGTTCAAGACATAAAATATTGGCTTAATACATAAAATAGTCCTTGAATTTGTATAAAATTATCATTTTGGTCCTTCAACTTTTGTTTTGAAATTTTTGGTCCTCGAACTTTTATTTTGTGCACAAAATAGCACTTGAACTTGTACAAAACTGTCGTTTTGACCCTTCAACTTTTATTTTAGAATTTTTGACCCTCGAACTTTTATTTTGTATACAATATAGCCCTTGGTACTAACGTAGCCAATGAGAAAACTTCACGTGTCAATACATAAGTAGGCCACGTCAGCATCGTTACAAGAAAAATGACCAATTCTCACAAAATTTTCCACGGAAAAAATTTTCCCAGGCACCTTATACCCACGGGAAATTTTTTTCGGTGAGTATAATAAGGTGTGTGGAAAAAATTTTTCCGTGGGAAAGAGTGTTTTTTTAGTAGAAATTTTTCGTGGAAATTAGCTATTTTTCTTATAGTGCATTAAAGGTTATATTGTGCACAAAATAAAAGTTCGATGGCCAAAAATTCTAAGATAAAAGTTAAAGGGTCAAAACAACAATTTTATACAAGTTCAAGGACTAAAAATTTCAAAATAAAAATTAAAGGACTAAGACGATAACTTTGTATAAGTTCAAGAACTATTTTCTGTATTAAACCATAAAATATTAAGCCGTTTTAGGCCAAAACAACTTTAACATTCATGGTTATAATGTGAACTCAATAGAGCTTAGCGTGAATACTTTGAGAGTCCCCTGATAATGAATCAACTCATTGAAAACTTGCAGCTTTAGATTACATTCTAGAAAAAATTTTCCTAGTTCCTTATCGATCGACAGCTTTGTGACCTTTAAAAAAAAAATTTATAAGTTGATTGTGATAAGATTAGTTGAACATGTATTAATTTGCATCAGATTCATGTACCCATAAACAGGGGAAAGCAACTGAATTCCATTTTCAATATTATATATTCTCAATCTGTCCTCAAGTTTTTAATTTTGTTAAATGCCTTGAAAGGGGGATCATCAAGGCCATGGCCCATCAGATTCTTGACCTTTTTCAATATTATATATGTTTGTCATTTTGCCAGCAACTAGTTCCTGTAAGCTGTTGCTCCACATTGTAGGGAAAAAAAGGTGCTATATATCTCAACCTACATTTCGCTTAATTTGTAGAAAGTGGGCAGTTTTGTTTCTGGCTCCAGAATAAAAGTTTTTCTTTTTTTAACCAAAGGTATACACGCAGAGGTGTGAAAATCTTACCCAACTTGAGAAATTCGTTCAACCCATCTGAATTCGAAAATAACCCAACTCAATTTGACAACAAAAAGTAAACGACTCAAAACCGATTGACCCGAAACTCAATTAACCCGACTGACCTAAAATTCGATTGACCTGAAATCTGTTTGACCCGTAACCCGTTTAACCTGAGAGGCTAATCCAAAATAACCCAAAAACCTATTTAATTAATATTTTACCTTCTCATTCTTAAAAATTATCAAATTTATTTAATAAATTTGTTAAAAAAATAAAAATAAAGATCTTGTTAAATTTAAATTTTTATTAAATTGAAATAAAAACATATTTCATATTCCTAAATTTTAATATTAATCCTATAATTTATAAACTATAAGTTATACTTCAATATATCTTCTATTATATTATACTTTTAATAAGAGATAAAATAATAGAGAGTATATATTTGAAGAAATCTCCTAAATCCTTATCAAATGTAACGTGTCATAAGTTGATATAATCCCATTATATTTATAGATTTAATACTTTGATTTATATATATGTGTTAATGTGTTATATAAATCTATCATATATATATATATATAAGTGTGAGTTGGGTAAGAGATTTATTCCTTAAATATCCTTTTTGGGCTCTACCTTTTGTAATAAATTTTTAAAAGATTTGGGTTCTACCTTTCATATTGGACTTTACCAATAAATAATTAAACATTAAGAATTTCAAGAATTTTTACTCATTGGCGTTCAAAAATGCCGTTGGTTAAATTGGGACAATTAAAAGTTATAAAATATCATAAGCCATTGTAATTTAATTTAAATAACATTCTTATATACATTGCTTTATAATATTAAAAACAAAGTACTTTGATTTAAATATTACTCTTATATAAATTATTATAGTCAAATGTATTCGAAAAATAAATATAATAATAAATAAATTAGAAGATTTTCTTAAAAAATATATTATACTAGTAATTATTAATAACCCATTATATTACATGCCATGCACATAACACAAAGACTAATATATCATAAGCCATTGTAATTTAATTTAAATATCATTCTTATACACATTATTTTACAATATTAAAAACAAAGTAACCTGATTTAAATATTACTCTTATATAAATTATTAAAATCAAATGTATTCGAAAAAATAAATGTCATAATAAATAAATTAGATAAGATTATTAGAAACTATATTATACTAGTAATTATTAATAACCCGTTGTATTACGTGCCATACACATAACACAGAGACTAATATATATAAAAGTACGAATATTTTTAAAATTTTTGAATGGCCTAAAATATCTTTTTTCTTTTTGTATATTTCAAAAACACCATTAATATTATTAAGTCAAATTAAAACTCTTCATTTATCTTTTACTAAATATTATATATATATATATATATATATATTAAATGATGATAGCAATTAACAATTTTATTTTCATCATAATTTACTTATTACTATATTATATTGAAGAAAATGGTTTAATTAAAATCTAATTTCATGTAATTTAATTTAAAACTTACTTTATAACTTAATTATCATCCACTTTAATATAATTTATTTTTTTATTATTTATATAGCATTGTATCACACGCAGCACACGTGACAGTATGATTAGTGTATATAAATGTGCGAATATTGTTAAACCTTCGAATCGCCTAAAATATCATTTTCTTTTCTATATTTCAAAAATGTCATTATTATTGTTGAGTTAAATTAAAACTCTTTATTTATCTTTTATTAAATATTTATTGAATGATGATTGTAATTAACTAATTTCACTTTCATTATAATTAACCAATTATTATATTATCTTGAAAAAAATAATTTAATTATCATCCAATTTCATATATGTAATTTAATTTTAAGTTTACTCTATATTAATTTAATTCGTTTTTCTAAATTTTTTTATTTTTTATTTTTATTATTATTATTAATAACACGTTTATATGACACATGTTTTATTATTATATGTTATCGAAGGGTTAACTTATAAATTTTATTTTTTAAAAATAAATAATTAGAAACTCAAATGAAAATAATTCATGGATTAATTTGAAAACCCGAATCGAACTCATGACTCGTGTCAAAATAATTCGAAAAACAAATATGAAAAACCTAAAATCGAATGACCCATGGGTTAAACTCAAAAAACCCGAGTCAAAATGACCTGAAACCCAAATTACCCCGAGCGCCAAATCTGAAAAACTAGAACCCAAATGACCCGAAACCCGAATGACCCGTAATCCGATTGACCTGAAACCCGGTGTGATCCAAACCTGAATGACCCAAAATTTCCTTAGGATTAGATTAACTTGATCCGATTGACCTGAACCCGTAACCCGCCCAACCCACCCATTTGACACCTCTATATACGCGCTTAGTTCTTTAGGCCTTACTCGATAAAAAAGAAAAGTGAAGAGATAAAAATGTTAAGAGAAAAAAATGGGAAGAAAATAAATTTTGAAATGGTTGATTGGAAATAAATTTGGGAAGAAAGAAAATTGAAAAGATGGATGTTTTCTTTCATACTTCATATTCAAAATCTCTCTAAATTCGAAAAGAAAAGTGAAGAGAAAACAAAGTGGGTCTAATTAATTAAGGTAAAAGTATTTATATATCCTTAATTACTAAAAACATTATAATATACAACAGTACTACTACTCACTAACTTATTAGATAAAAGGTATAATAGTAAAAGTATATTAAATTGATTTATTTATTATTCTTTTCTACCAACCAATGAAAAGAAAATTACTTTTTCCATTCATTTTTTCATCTTTCCTAATCCTATCAAGCATACTAAAAGAAAATTAATTTTATTTTTCATCTTCTTATTTTTCTCCTCCTCTTATTTTCTTTCTTTCTAATTTTTCATCTTTGCTACCAAATAAAGTCAGTTTAAAACTAATTCCTTTCAAATTAAGTAGATCTACTATGAAGATAAAACTTTTGATTTTTTCCATTCAAAATATTTGAATTCAAGAAAGTATGTGTATGGCTTTCTGTTCAAGAATTATAGCAAGATGTGGTCACTGCTGCACAAAGGAAATATAGTACTTCGGGAGGGGTCGTAGCAGAGCCTGTCTGCAGGTTCTGGTGGACACCGTTCATCTTTTGTTCTCATGTTCATGTAGTATATCTAAATTAAATAAATTGACAATAAAAATATAAAAATTGTTATGAAAGTGGACAAATGCAAGTTGTGCAAACTGTCTATACTGTAAAAATCTGCAGGATGAATAGTACATATCACTATTGATAAATAGTGTACTGTACTATGCTGTACTGCAAAAATGAATAATGTACTGCAAGAATGAATAGTGTACTACAGGATGAATAGTAATTATTTCTTCTATAAATTGAAGAATGAGAATGAAGAGAAAATATATCTCTTCTAATCGTTTCTTCATTTTTCTCTTTCTCTCTTTCTCTCTTTCTCTCCTTTGTTAATAATTGCTTATTATTCAAATTTTAATTTACATACTTTCCACAACACGTTATCAGCACGAGTGTTCTAAAGTGAAGCAAATTTAAAGTTTGTTGTCAAAATTAATGCAAATGGGACACATTGAGAAAAAGGAAGATATATGTTTGCTTGATAGTGCTACAACGCATACTATACTTTGTGGCAAACACTTTTTCTCAAATGTGACATTGCGCAAGGCAAATGTTCAAACAATATCTGGTCCTGTTAATATTATAGATGGCTATGGGACTGCCACAGTTATTTTGCCAAATGGCACAACATTGTATCTTGAAGATGCATTGTTGAGCGGTAGATCAAAAAGAAATCTACTTAGCTACGTCGTAATGGGTACCATCTAGAAACAATTAATGAGCAAAATAAGGAATTTCTTTGCATCACTTCCTACAAGATGGGTCAGAATACCATCCATGAGAAGCTGGAAGCTTCTAGTATGGGATTATATTATGTCCCAATACGAGCTATAGAATCATATGCTACGATACCCTGGAAACTAATGAACCCTGATGTGTTCGGACTTTGGCATGATCGCCTTGGTCATCCAGGAGCTACAATGATGCGAAGAATCCTTAAAAATACTCGTGGACACCCTTTAAAAGATACAAAGGTGTTGTTGTCCAAAGATTACATTTGTGAATCTTGTTCACAAGGAAAGCTCATTACTAAACCTTTCATGACAAAGGTTGATTATGAATCCCCTTCATTCTTGCAAAGAATCCAGGGTGATATCTGTGGGCTGATTCAGCCTACAAGTGGACCATTTAGATATTTCATGGTACTAGTGGACGCATCCTGCAGATGGTCCCATGTTTGCCTATTATCAACGCGCAACGTCGCTTTTGCACGTTTGCTTGCACAAATAATAAAACTTCGAGCTCATTTCCCAGATTATCAAATTAAAAGCATAAGAATAGATAATGCTGGTGAGTTCACATCAAAGAATTTTGATGCTTATTGCGCTTCATTAGGAATTGAAGTTGAACATCCTGTCCCACATGTTCATACTCAAAATGGATTAGCAGAATCCATGATTAAACGCATTCAGATTATTGCTCGAACTTTATTGATGAGGACAAAGCTCCCATCCTCAGTGTGGGGTCATGCTGTTTTACATGCTGCATCTTTAATTAGATTGCGCCCCACTACTTCTCATTTATATTCCCCCCTTCAGTTAGTCTTGGGCCAGGAGCCAGACATTTCATATCTTCGCACCTTTGGTTGCGCGGTACAAGTGCCTGTAGCACCACCGCAAAGGACCAAAATGGGTCCCCAACGCCGTTTGGGCATTTATGTTGGGTTTGATTCACCGTCCATTATTCGGTTCCTTGAACCATTGACGGGTGATTTATTTACCGCTAGATTTGCGGATTGTCATTTTAATGAGACAATATTCCCATCACTTGGGATACCAAAAGCTTCCACAAATGGAAAGCAGAAAAATGTTGAGATTTTCTTATGGAATGAGAAAAGTTTGTCTCATTTAGACCCAAGAACACCTGAATGTGAAAATGAGGTGCAACGATTGATCCATTTACAAGCTATTGCAAATCAAATGCCTGATGCATTTAATGAGACTGCTAAAGTTACAAAGTCTCATATCCCAGCTGCGACTGTTCCAACTAGGATAGATGTTCCTGTAGAACCACCCGAAATAGATCTAAATGGCCCACGCCTGAAGCATGGTAGACCGATGGGATCAAAAGACACTGTTCCTCAAAATAAAAGGGGGAGGAATTTAGAATCTGCTCCAGATAAGCTTATTAATCTTTCTCGAGGAAACCAAATTGCTCCTGAAGTGGCATAACATAATATTCAAAGAGAGCATATTGCCCCTGAAGTGGCACAAGTTCATGAGCATATTGCCCCTAAAGTGGTACAAACCCATGATAAGATCACCAACCTTGGGAATATTGAAATTTCCATCAGTTATTGTAATGAGATATGGGATCGAAATGAGATAATCATCGATGATGCATTTGCTCTCTCAGTTGCTCATGAGATTATGAATAATGATTATGAACCTCGGTCCATAACTGAATGCCGTCATAGGCAAGATTGGCCTAAATGGGAGGAAGCAATCCAAGCTGAATTGACTTCCCTTGCCAAACGTAATGTTTTTGGGCTTATTACTAAAACCCCCGACAATGTAAAACCTGTTGGATACAAATGGGTCTTTGTCCGGAAACGAAATGAGAAAAACGAGATCGTGAGGTATAAAGCCCGACTCGTAGCCCAAGGTTTCCTGCAGAGGCCTGGGATAGATTATGATGAAACATATTCACCAGTAGTGGATATTGTTACCTTTCGTTTCCTTATAAGTTGGGTTGCCCAAGAAAATTTTGAAATGCGTCTTATGGACGTTGTGACGGCATATTTATATGGTTCATTAGATTCCAATATCTATATGAAAATTCCCGAAGGTTTCAAAATGCCTGAAGCATGCACTCCCCGCAACTTATTCTCAATAAAGTTGCAAAGATCTTTATATGGGTTAAAGCAATCCGGCTGCATGTGGTACCAACGTTTAAGTGAATACCTGACTAAGGAAGGGTACATAAATGATCCCATCTGCCCATGCGTGTTTATTAAAAGATCTGAAACCGGATTTGCTATTATAGTAGTTTATGTCGACGACATGAATTTAATTGGGACTCCTGAAGAGTTATCTAGAACTGCTGAATATTTGAAAAAAGAGTTTGAGGTTAAAGATTTGGGTAAAACCAAACTATGTCTTGGTCTAGAGCTTGAGCACAAAAAGAATGGAATACTTGTCCATCAGTCAGCATACACTGAGAGATTGCTTAGACGATTTAACATGGACAAGGCTCACCCATTGAGCACCCCTATGGTTGTAAGGTCTCTTGACCCCCTAAAGGACCCGTTTCGTCCTAAAGAATCTGGTAAGGATATACTTGGTCTTGAAGTACCATACCTCAATGCAATCGGGGTTTTGATGTACTTGGCACAGTGCACGAGACCAGTATCGCTTTTGCTGTAAATTTGTTGGCACGTTTCAGTTCTGAGCCAACCAGGAGACATTGGAATGGGATTAAACATATCTTCCGTTATCTCCGAGGAACCATTGATTTGGGGTTATTCTATTCTAAGAATACTACTAACTCTAGTTTAGTAGGTTATGCTGATGCAGGATATAAATCTGATCCGCATAGAGCTCACTCCCAAACCGGTTATCTATTTTGCTATAATGATACAGCCATTTCTTGGTGTTCCACTAAGCAAACACTAGTTGCTACATCTTCCAACCACTCTGAAATTATTTCCCTCTATGAGGCCGGAAGAGAGTGTGTTTGGTTAAGATCTATGATATCACATATTTATAATGCTAGTGGATTCAAACCGGTGATAGATTCTCCCACTATAATTTATGAGGATAATGCTGCTTGTGTTGCACAAGTCAGGGGAGAATATATTAAAGGTGATAGGACCAAGCACATCTCGCCGAAATTTTTCTATACTCATGAACTCCAAGAAAATCGACAAGTTGATGTTAAACAGATTCGCTCCGTCGATAATCTTGCAGATTTATTTACCAAATCTTTGCCAACATCAACATTTGAGAAATTAGTTTATGGCATTGGTATGCGGCGAGTCAGTAAAATGCAAGATTGAATTCCCCAAAAGTGGAAATGTTTAGATGCTCCAGAAGTAGCAGTTTATTTTATCTCAGGGGGAGCGATTATGGACATAAGTGCACTGTACTCTTTTTTCCTTCTGTCCGGTTTTTGTCCCACTGGGTTTTTCTAATTTAAGGTTTTTAATGAGGCAGTAATAGCACGTCCAATTAGGCCACTGAAGTAGGCCTACCTATATTGTCCTGAAGACAAATAGATTGTCTTGAAGACAAGCACATATTATCCTGAAGACATATTAGATGGACTTAATTGTATTGTACTCTTTTTCCCTTATGTTCGGTTTTTTCCCACTGGGTTTTTCCGACTTAAGGTTTTTAACGAGGCAGTACACGTCCAAATTTTAATAGTGGTATTTGTCCAAGGGGGAGTGTTATGAAAGTGGACAAATGCAAGTTGTGCAAACTGTCTAAACTGTAAAAATCTGCAGGATGAATAGTACATATCACTATTGATAAATAGTGTACTGTACTATGCTGTACTGCAAGAATGAATAGTGTACTGCAAGAATGAATAGTATACTACAGGGTGAATAATAATTATTTCTTCTATAAATTGAAGAATGAGAATGAAGAGAAAATATATCTTTTCTAATCGTTTCTTCATTTTTCTCTTTCTCTCTTTCTCTCTTTCTCTCCTTTGTTAATAATTGTTTCTTGTTCAAATTTTAATTTATATACTTTCCACAACAAAAATGTATAAATAAAAATAAATTAAAATAAATACCCACTTTGATGATTGATGACGAAGCTTGAAACGTCATTCCCTTGCGCAACCATTTTTGCTTTTTTAGCTTAGCCTTGCGCATTGGATAACAACAGTTTTATTCTTAACTAGCAATTTATCATGCGTTAATATTACGAGTATATATAAAATTTGATTTGATCAATTTATTGAGAGAGTAACAAAAAAATATTAATATGATGTTCATATGTAATTCCAAAAATAATAATTAAATAAAATTTAAAAAATTAATAAAGTTATACATGAGGGAATATAAAAGGAAATTAGAAAGTAAAAAATAAATAAATGTTAGCATAACTTTTAAGACATTGAATTAAAAAAATGTTAAATTTTCACATTTAAATATTTTTAATAAAATTTAAAAATATGAAAAAAGGAAATTATTTTTGGACAAAATTACTAAATAATCTACATCTAAAACTATAAATTGCCAACTTAGAGGTCAAAAAGGAGGTTCCTACACATCATTGATTTCTTCAGTATAAAATTACAATTTAGCTAATCAAGCAAGTTGTTTTATGCAAGATTAGAGGGGTTGAAATGGGATTTGTTATGGGATAAAAATAATAGATAACTGCAATTTGTCTCGTACAAACGCTGTGGGTATATATGAAATTTGATTTGATTAATTTGTTGAAAGATAAACAAAAAAAATAATGATATGATATTCATCTATGACTCCACAAATAACAATTAAATAAAATTTAAAAAATTAATAAACTTATATATGAGAGAAAATAAAAAGAAATTAGAAAGTCAAAGAAGAAAGCATAAATATCAATATAATTTTCAAGATGTTGAATTTAAAAAAAAGTTAAATTCTCACATTCAAGTATTTTCAATAAAAGTAAAAAAAAATAAAAAAGAAGTTTTTTGGACAAAATTACAAAATAATCCTCCTCTAAAACTACCAATTACCAACTTAGATGTCAAAATGAAGATTTTCACATAGCATTGATTTCTTTAGCATAAAATTACAATTCAGTCAAATAAGTAAGCTACCTTATATAAGATTAAAGGAGTTGTAAGAGAATTTATTATGAGACAAAAATAGATATATATAGATAAAGTATAGAAGTATATATATCAAACCTTAACTTGTTATTTTTCTCTTGTCTTGTAAATTTTTTTTAGATTAATATGATTAGTAACATTAAAAAGTAAAGAGAAAGGAAAAAAAATCTGAAAAAGTAAAAATAAAATTATACGAAAGAAAATTTCCACTGATTTACTTTTTGGTTGCATCACCTTAGTTTTTCAATTAAAAAATAAAAATTAAATTAATTGGTTTTAAAATTTCTTACCCTTTCATTTATCCCACAAAATAATAAATTCATATTAAGATTTTTTTATAAAAAAAAGGAATGAAAGAAGAAAAATTCATTGAATATTAAAAAATACAAATTAATTAACTTATCATCTTCTTTTATTTTTTTTAATGTCATTTCATTCCCCTTTTTCAATCAACAGAAATAATTCAAAAATTAATTATAAAATACATTAAATGAATTCAACATTGAATGAATTTAATGACTTCAAATGATAATAATGATTATTTTATTTTAAAAAATACCAAAAATTAAAAATTGATATGTGACACTCTCCTTAGAACTCTCTTAGGCATGATTTTTATATAATGGTATAAATTATACTTAAAATTAAGATAGAATGCACCCAAATCACCTCACTAGAAGAGACCACCTCTGAGATTGGGACCAGATATACCAATTATCCCCTTTCACCATTTCTTATTCCATCTTCTAATGCATGCAAGGCTTACAACATTTTCATAAAATGATTTGACTCCTTTTTTTTAAAAATAACAAATTTACATAAGCCAAAGCCAACTTGAAATTTACATTACTCTCTTTATTGAGACAATAAAGGCCGTTGGAATTCAATTTGTCTTTCTTGCAGAACAAGCTGTGATTTAATTGTTATGTGATATCTTGTAATTTTGGGCTAACATGGCAAGAATTTCATGGACATAAATGGATAAAGAAGAGTCATGAGGATATAGGATGTTGGGTTTTTGTAATGTAAGCAAATTAAGCCAAAAGAGTGACTGGACGACCTGTCTGGCGGCTTGAAATTGGACCTTGGAGACTAGGTCGTTGGGAAAAAGCAATGGGGGGAGGGGGAAGAAAGCGGGTCCTTTCTAATAATTGCAAGTTAAATGTGGAAAATCTACGAATCAGACCATGTACTATGAATCTGTAGGCATCAATGCTTGCCTAACAAATCTGCAGTCAAAATTTTTATAAATAAATAAAAAATAAAGGATGGGTTTTCTTTTTTCTAAAACTCTCCTCTTTTAATTTAATTTTATTTTCCCATTTGGGACAAAGTTTGGACCACTGAAGAACTTCGCAAATTGCGAATAAAGAAGCTCTCACTATCTAGACTTGTCTTTAAACGGATGGATGGATAATAAATAAGAGCTTGTTTATTTTCAAAGATATAGTATATATATTCTGCTAGATACTTCGCTGTGATCTTCTTCATTTTACTTTGTTTTAATTTCTTTGGTTTTTTTTTATTTTATTGTTTTGAAAATTAAATTCTTTTTTGGCTTCCTCCGGGGGGAAGTGGGGAAGGGTCTGAGCATCAAAGACTTGGAGAAAATTTGTAAAAGTAAAATCCATCAAGAGGTAGAATGCTAGTTTGTAAAAATTAAGATAACGAAGGTTTTATACTAATTTGCTTTTAACCCTCATAAGATAGGCACAAAAAATGTCTACTTTGTCACAAGAATCTTGTGGTTTGAGTTCTGAAATTTCAATAGTGCATGCTTGTTGTGGTCATTGAATTAGTCACCAAATTTATTTTTTTTTTGTTAGAAGTTGAATTTCAAATTGACTGACTATGTGATTGAATTTCTAGTCATTTATTTTAGGTTAAGATTGTTCAGATAGATGTTTTACTGTATATAGTCGAATTATTTTCAAAAAAATTGTAAAATATTGTACCAAACAATTTCAGATATAGTTTTTAAATTCAAATAAATCGTGTGTCGTGTATAAATTTGTCCACTGAGCTTTCTTGTTATTAAAATAACTAATTTTAAACCCCCGTGCCACGCAAAAGTTAATTTTTTTGAAAAAAATATTTATGTATAATTATAAAATTGCTAGTAGACATTTAATATAAAAAAGGACATACATAAAATACATAAGTCAGTCTAACGACTAAATTAAAAGTTATTTATAAAGAAAATTAATTGTCACTAAAAAAATTACTTTATAGAATAATTTAGGTGTTGTTTGATCAATAAAAAAAATTAAATGCTGAAAAATTAAGTACTGAATTTGTATATAAATATTATTTGATAACTTTTACTTGCCATTACTTACAAGATTTTTTTCAACAAAAAAGTATTGAATTAAAAAAGTAGGTGAAGACCTACTTATCCCTTGAATGGTGAAAAAATTAATGGTTTTAATTTGAAAAACTTTCCTTTTATACTAAATTACTTTTATTTTAAACATTAATGAATTTTAAAAATCTTCAACATTTATGATTTTCAAACAGCCGACAAGCAAGCCACAAAACAACATCAACAAAGTCATAAGGCCACAACGCCACGATATCGTGTGGATGTGTGCTATATGCTTTGGGCTAGTTGCCTTGTTGCCTCGATGGACCAAATGAAACTACTAATAACACCAAAATCCTCTCATTTCTAGACGAGGGGGTCTTTGTGCTGGTTTACGCTTGCATTGCGGGTTATCCTTGTGGTTAGGGAGGTTAATCACTTATTGTGTACTTGAGCAGAACCAAGTAACTCTAGACTGACTTAATCAGGAAACCGAGTCAAGTGCCTCCCGATCGAACCAAATATCGAGAGAAAGGCTTGTCCGTGACATTTGGTATCAAGTTATAAAAAATTATTCTATACCTTTGATCCTCTAAGTCTAATAATATTGGTTGAGACCCCAAGTGGACCATGATTGACTTAGATGCGTTGATATATGCGACCCTTGACCCTAGCATGCTACTTAGCCTTGAGCTAGTAGGGTACTTCCATTTTCCATGAATGGGTAGCCAAACAAACAGAAGAAAAAGAATCAATATTCTATACATTTGAAAATGAACGTTAGGGATTAAAAAAGGAAAATAAAGAAGAGCACTATTTATAAGCAAAGTAAAATAAGATTAACATAGATTTATAGTGTAATTTTTGAAATTTTAAATTTTAAATTATCTATTGAAATTAACATAGATAACGTGCTATATATATATATATATATAAATATTCATTTATTTATTGTTTGAAAATCTATCTTCTTATCAAAAATAAAAGAACAAAAATTCTAAAACGAATTGATGTAAAAAAATTTAAAAAGACTTTAAATTTTTGATGGAATCACTTCAAATTTAACTTTAAATTAATTAATTAAATAAAATGATAAATTATCAACATATAAAAAATCAAAGAAGAGTTTTTTTATGGAATCAATCAATTGAAATTTAACTTTAAATAAATTATTATTTAAATAAGATGGTAAACTATCAAACTATAAAAATTTAAAGAATACTTTAAATCTTCAATGGAATCAGATCAAATTTAAATTGAAATTAATTCAATTAATTAAGTAATCTTTGATTTATTAATTAATTAATTTATCATTTATCCGAATATTCAATGTATTTATTTATTTATTCTTGATACTCACCATTCCCCCAGCGATGGAAAATAATCCAAACTCAATTTTTTAGTTTTATATAAAAGATATATGTGTGTATATAAAATAAGATTCAAATTCATATTTATTTTCTTAATAATTAATTATTTGAAATTCTAAATCAAAAGCATTGACTGAACTAATTTATTTAAAAAAAACTTAAGAATTAATTTATCTTTAATATAATATAATATATATATATATATATAAGATGTATAATATACATATATAAGAGATATATATATATAAAAGATCAGATATTATCTAGGTAGTTAAAATTTAGAAAATTTTTTACCAACAAATTGAATTAGAAAATAATTATAGGGATTAAATTGATTTAATATTTGGATAATATTTGAAACATTATATTTCTAGTTTATTAATACCAACAAATTGAATTAGAAAAGAATTATATGGATTAAATTGATTTAATATTTGGATAATATTTGAAACATTATATTTTTAGTTTATTAATATAAATTATTTTTATTAAAAAAATTAAATAATAGACACATGGTAAAAAGATAAATATGTCATGTATCGATTATTAAAATTATCGTTCTTGCCTTTTATATATATATATATAATTATTTTCATTTAAAAAAAACAAATGATAGACACATAACAAAAAATGTCGATCATTAAAACTATCGTCCTTTTCTTATATATATATATATATATATAAAAGATTACTCATGGGTGACAACTTTTTTGGTGATCAACCAATTTAAAAAAATAAAGAAAGAAAAGGAGTTTTCTTTTGTTTTCGAATTCGTGGCAAGTTTTTTGGACCACCGGAGAACTTTGCAAATTGCAGGAGAGTAGCTCAGAATCACAACTTTCCCATGAGAGAAAATGAATAACAAAAGCAATATATATATATATATATATATATGTTGAGTTTCAAGCAAAGCTGATTTTTCAACACACATTCTAATTTCCCAATTCAATTAAATCCTATTTTCGTAAAGGAAAAAAGAAAGGTTTTGATCCTTCTATAAATCGATATATCGAAACACGAGATGAGATCCAAGAAGACAGACAGAGTAATATTCAAACATTGATTTGCTTTCTGGTAAAATATCAGTAGCATATAACAAGAAAAATTATGTTTCATCGTGAAAAATGAAAATTAATCACACGAGGGGGATGGCACAGGAGACATGTGAAAAGTTAAACAGATTTCGTGTTGGGTTTTGGACATATTAACTTGTATTCGAATCTTTAATTTCGTTTCAAGTTAATTAATGGCTAAATACCCAAGTTAGTCCCTAAATTATACCTTTTTGGACATATTGGCCCCTAAACTTTTATTTGGGACAATTGACCCCTCAAACTATTATTTTGGGACAATTACCCCCTTAAACTATTATTTTAGGACAATTAACCCCCCAAAATTGTTATTTTGGGACAATTAAACCCTCAAAATTATTATTTAGGGACAAAGTAGCCCTTAATTCAATAGAAATTTCCTTTGAAAATAAAGTTTGAGGGGTTAATTGTCCCAAAATGAAAGTTTGAGGGGTTAATTGTCCCAAATAAAAGTTTAGGGGCCAATTTGTCCATTTTGGTATAGTTTGAGGGCCAATTTGGGTATTTAGCCGTTAATTAATTAGGTCTTCAGTCTATGTTTGTCTCTATTTCAACCGCTTTCAAGTTTCAAGTCATTTTGAGTTTGTGTTGTTCGAAGTTTCAAGATTTAACTGTATTTGTTATTTTCTGTCCCACGCATGCCCATAGTAAATATAATACCAAAAAGATAACAGTACTTGAATTAGAAATTTGGCCTAATTAATTGATTAAGGTTTAAGATTAATCTCTCCACTATATGTTCTAAACTTCTAATACTTTTCTTTTTCCTATAAATAATACACAGATTGATGCAGGGCCCGAAAAAAGAAGAAAGAAGAACTGGCTGGCTTTTCAGCCATCAAACCAAAAGGAAAACTCACCCATTCGCTCTCAACTCTCGAGCATGCAGTAGATAAGCCAACAGAAATGTCCAACCAACCTCAGATTCTAAGTTAACAAAATCCAGAAACCAATCAGTGTAAATGTAGTGAGGCCACAAAAAAAAATCAGTGCAATGTAAATGTAAAAGGTCAAAAATCATGGTTGGTAATCGGAAATTTGATTTTTCTAACTCGGATGAATATCTTGGCCTTGTCTCATTCTCAGCTATAGCTATCCATCTAGGGCAATGGTTCTTACCTTCCTAGAAACTTCATATGAAAGTTTTTATATTTCAAAAATGGGTTCATATTTCAGGACTTCAACAGGATGAGCAAGCATGCAGTCTGGTCATAATCAGACAAATTAATTAGCTTGGAGAGTATATCCATTTTTTTTGGAGGACTTTTTCAACAATCTCTCCTCTCTTCTTTCTGGTTTTTGGTGACTTTTTGGAAATATTTTTCTAGATTTTAATTCCGGGGACCATGTATCTAGACCCCTTTTTTTTCTCTCTCTTCTTTTTTCCCCAAAGATGGGCCATCAAAAAAAAATTCAAATTGTGATTGATAGGCTATAAAAATTTAGGATAATGATTATATATATATATATTAAAGTAAAAAATGATTGAGAAGAACAAATTCATTTTGTTAGTATTATTTTTTGGCTGTTTATGAGGGGTTTCGAAGAAAAGCAAATAAATAAGTCGTTTTCAAGTTGAGTGTATAGACTGAAAGAGTATCCACGTCGAATTGGGCTTTTCTGGGTTTTGGCAGCAATTTCTGATTATTTGATCTATTTCTGGAAATCATTTCACATGAATCCCGTTTTTAAAATCGAAAAGAATATTCATTTAATTTGTATGCCCAAAACCAAACTTATTATTATTCAAGAAAGAATCATCTAGATTGTCAATTAATCTTTATCTTTTTATTTTCTTTAACTGTTTAAGGTTTGGTAAAAGTTTGTCTTTCTAAGGTAGAAAGAGAGAGCATCAATTGCTTTATAAAGCACATTCTTTTGTTGTTGTTGTTGTGTTGTCGGTAGACACTATATAGTTTTCTGATTTTTCCCCGAGAAAAACAAAAAAAAGGTTGCTTCCAATGTTGAAAATTATTTTAGTTAAAGTAAAAAGAATCTTCAACAAAATAAAAAGAAGTAATTCTCAACATTGGAGTTAGATAATTAATCATCATCCTCCCAAGCAAAGAAGAAGAAGATTTTTACAGTTTGTCAAATGAAAAAAGGCCACCCGAAGCATCAAGTGCTTAGTTTTCCACACCTTTTTATCTTCCCACCATGAGATTGGTGGAGCTATAGAAAACTTGGCTTCAGAAGACTTGTCGAGGACTTCCCTTTCGGTTCCATCTGACTCATTGAGCTAATCATCAATGCAAAGCTTGAAGGTGCCCGTTAATCCCCATTCGATAATCATTCCATCTCTGAAATTTCTAATCCATCATATTTGATATAAAAAAATGTAGAGATTGAGGAGAAAATGGAAGGATCCATGGAGTTTCGTTGATAAATGAGTGATCTCAGTACCACTTTTCTTCTTGATCTCCTTTCTGTTAAAACCATTTTATCTACACTTAATCACGTTTCAATCCTGCAATGATGGATCATCTTGACTTAAAATTAAGATTAAAACCAAACTATGATCAACAGCTTAAAATTTTCTTTCTCGTGCCCCGTGACTGACGTTCTGTAATGTAAGATTGAATATTTTTTCATGGACACCCACGAATTCCAACTATCTGGATCCTGGATGTGAAACCTAAACTTGGTGTTTAATTTTCCCCCCGCATTTTTCCATGTCTGAGAGGAAATTGACGACAAATAGAGATAGTAGTGCTTTTCGCTGTCAAGTCATGTAGTGAATAATTCCTTGGATGTTTGCCCCAATTCATTGAACAATCAGTAAATTAGAAAATAGAAATGTACGATCCCCCCATCCTATCCAAATCATGAGCTTGGCCATCAATGCAAAGAACAAACCAAGCAATTCTATTGGGAAAAGCAAGAATTAGAAAAACATTGAATTTCATCACTGTTACTGCTAGGAAAAAATAAAACATGTTACTGTTTCAATTCCTTTCTTCTTTCTAAAATTTTGTTTACAATTTTTTTTTAACGGTTATTTCAACTGCCAAGATGAGCTGTCAGCATCAATCCACGTGAGATGACAAGTGGACAAGCTCATAATCCAACAAAAACTGATATCATCTGCTGACGTCACCTTCCTCTGACCCAGCCGCCATGCACTTATTTGACCCACGTGTTCAATTAACCTTGGCTGTGGAGCCCACTTTAAATAATAATAATCAAATGTTTGTGTGCCATGTCAGCCCCTCCTGTGCCACCTGGCTACTCTTTTGTCCTTATTGTTATGCTGTCGTATTTTTAATTTTTGTTTCATTTAAATCCTCTCGCCCTTTTGTTGGGGTATATATAGGGAGCTGAAGCCTCGAGCCTTGTGCTCTGCCTCCAACTACCAAGACTTTCCAAAAAAGAAACAGAGTCCCAAAACAGAGTAGTTACAGAGGAACGCTTCACAAAGCCTTCAAAAGAACCAATGGACGCCTTCCTCTTTCACTCCCCAAACTCTAATTCCTCGTCGGAATCTTCATTCGGGTCGCCAGAGTTCTTCCCTTTCGACAAGAACTGTCTTCCTTTCAACGAAAATGACTCCGAAGAGATGCTTTTATATGGGCTACTCGCGGAGGCGCCTACGCAGGAAACATCAGAAATAACATACCCTAATCAAGTAAAAGAAGAAGAGGTTAGTAGTTCAATGGAAAAGGAGAGTCCTAAGAAAGAAAAGTCTTACCGGGGTGTAAGAAGGCGGCCGTGGGGGAAGTTTGCGGCTGAAATAAGGGATTCAACCAGGCATGGCATAAGGGTTTGGCTCGGGACATTTGACAGTGCGGAAGCCGCTGCTTTGGCTTATGATCAAGCTGCTTTTGCCATGAGAGGCTCCGCCGCGATACTCAACTTTCCAGTGGAAAGAGTGCAAGAATCACTGAGCGACATGAAGTGCAACCAAGAGGAAGGGTGCTCGCCGGTGGTGGCTTTAAAGAGGAAACATTCGATGAGGAGGAAAATGCTAAGCAGAAGCAAGAAAGAAAGAGATGTGAGGATAAACAATGTCGTGGTTTTGGAGGATTTAGGTGCAGATTACTTGGAAGAACTTTTGACTACATCCGAAACTGCTAGTCCTTGGTGAATCAAACATAAACAAATTTAGCAAGAAAAAAATTTTCTTGTTCATCTACCTTTAATATTCTTCTTCTTTTTTTTTTTTTCTTTCATTTCTTCCTTTATTTTGCCTTGAGCTTCGGTTTTATTTTCCTTCTAGAACCCCCACCATTTGTAATGTAAAGGGTGTTAAAAGGTTCACATTTTGATATTTTTAAATGTGTATCCTCTGTTTTTTCTTTACCCATTTTGTGTAAAGTTGAGGAATTTAGAAACTAAGAATAGCAATAATTTGAAGAGACTTCTGTCTCTTACACCAAAGACGACTGAGTTTGTATGATGATCAGTTGATCACCCATAAACACGGGCATGGAAGAACAGTAAGATTGTTATGTTAGTAAGATTTATTTATTAACACATTCTCTCTTCATATTCAAGAAATAATAGTATAGGATTAATTATACCCATATTTTCCAAAAAATAATTTCATAATTATGCTATAGTGTAGAGTGATACTACTTGTCTATGATTGGCTAGATTATAAAACAAAAGGCAAATTTTATTTGGCCTTCAAATTCTCAAGATTCAAATTCGAGATTACGTATGAAAATGATACGAATAACTATCATGATCACATCATGTAAGAGATTCAAAGAGCAAATAAGTATATCAAATGTCGTGAGTTAGCTTATAATGACAGGAACGTTCACTTTCAGATCGAAAATAAATAAATTGACGTGATCAAATTCAATATAAATTAATAGGTGATCACCTATTTTTTCAAAAAAAAAAACCTAAATTTCAATTCTGTCGTAATTAATTACGTAGAGAGACATTTTATTTATATGTATGCAACACTAAAGCAAAAAAGAATATTTAAATGAGAAAGAGAGTCCAAATAATAATTGAAAAAGAAACTATAACTTCATCACTGACCAAAACATTAAGAAGTTTACTCAATTTAATACATATTAAATCCTTTATCGAGAATAAATAAATTGACATAATCATATTCAATATAAATTAACTGATGATCACTTATTTTTTCAAAGAAATACCAAAATTTCAATTCTACCGTAAATGAGAAAGAATGTTCAAAGAATAATTGAAAAAGAAATTTAACTTCATCACTGACCAAAACATTAAGAATTTTACTCAATATTAAATCCTTTATTGGAAAGAAAAACTTTGATTTATCAAATCTAATCTATACATCTAGAATGGTCTTGGAGTGGTTGCCGCATCAACTCTACTCCAGCTTGCAGTTTTTTATTTTAATTTCTTTTGAAATTATGAGTCAAAACTCTTACTCAAATTGAACTTCTTCAAGTACTTCCTATTTCCTCTGCTTTAAAGGAACCTTCTCAAAAGGAAAAAACAAAAGTGCCATATACAGAGAGAGAGAGAGTCCAGATTAGGTTTTTGGTCATAGATTTGCACATCGGAATTTTAAAACTATGAACTCCTTCAATAACTAATTCATAATACGCAAAGGCCAAAGATAAAAAGAAAAGGAATCTGGTCTTTACTAAAACAGTAAACTGCTCTGTTTTCAAGTTAAACATGTTTCCATCTTCCCTGTAGGGTTATAGCCTTTTGTTTCCTCCATAAAATCACCTGGGCTTACAATTTCTTGTTTAAGGCAAACGAAGATCAACAATTCGTAGAAAGATTAGAGATTTGAGAGGCGAAATTGGCGGACCGTGGAGATCAAAGAATGTAGGATGAATTAGATTGTGTATGGTCTATCATCCAATGATTTTACTTGAGTCTAATTTCAAACGGAAGGAAGTTTCCTGCCGAGTGCTGCTTTAAGGTCGTGATTAATAAAATTCTTAAGACTGTTATTGATGTTATCTACAAAAGACTAATCTAATTCTTTAGTGAATTTATTTATTAATATCAGCATATCCGTAAATTGACTTCTTTCTAATCAAGTTTTATGTTACATAAAATAATTGTCACTTCATTATGGCATTTTACTTTTTGTTTGGCAAAGTACGACCAGCTTTCCTTTATTCAGAGGATCAGGATCGAAATTGCGCAATCTTAAGTATTTTTTATCCTTTTTTTCTTTTTGGTACATAAGTTTGGGAAATAGATTTATATAGAGAGGAGCGGCTTTTAAATTTGAGAGCTCCTACATGGTCCCGTTTATGGAAAAAAAAAGGAACAAAACAAATATGAATAGAATATTTGCCCTTCTATTAATAGGTGGTTATTCAAAGGTTATGATTCTTTGATTAATGAATGGAATAATCAATCCCCTTGGGGTGGTATGCACAGCTGATCAGTCGATGGTGTTAGCTGGGGGACATAATTAAACCATCAATCAGACTGATTATTCCATTATGGACTTATTAATTGCACTAAGCAACCTATTAAGGACAAATTAAATGGTATGGTAATGCAATTTACAATCACTTAATTTTGTCACGTGATTCTTGATTGTGACATTTTGAGTCCAAGGTTAAAAGTACGTGGCTCAGAATCTAAATTCAGTCAATTCAAAAGGGTATTTAATTTCGTGAAATATTCATAAAGTGCTAAAGCTCTCATGATCTCCTTTGATGCCTATTTGATGTTCTCCATTGCATTGTAGGATGGTTAATTGAACTTGGCCACCTTTTACAAATGTTTATGAAAGACAAATGATGTGGATATTGATTTTTATTTTCTTTAATCTTTACCCTTTGTTAAGTCGAGAAAAACAAAGTTTGTTTATTATATTTTCTACCATGATATTTGACAGACTGACACAACTTTAAATTAGATACCCATTCAAGAAAGACTTGTATATATTTTTGGTTTTTCATTTATTACATATATAGTCTAAACACAAGAAATTGTCACGGTTGCTTGCATATTCATGGACGTAAATCATATATATTATTATTGAATTAAAATGGGAAAAAGTCTTTACTGCTTATCCTTATATATATAGATTGGAGCTGGTAGAAAAAATATTGTTTAAATTGAAATTCAGGGCAGACAACCGACACAAATTTTGAGGAAGAAGAACCTTTCAACACTGACCAAAATACAAGGTTGTTTTTGCCTTGGATAACAAGATACGCCAGATTTCAAGGTCCAACGGGTTATGCAATAATTCTTACATACTAGCAGACATGAGCCCTAACATAATCTTCAAAGGAAATTGTGTTCTGTTTTGTTTTACATGTATTGTCTTCTACACTTTTGGTTCTTCCCTATTTTCCCTTTTGTAGTATAGTAAATAGAAAAGTTTTTTTTCCTTTCCTTCTTTTTAACTCTTAGCTAAAGTGGTATTTACATAATATATAGAGAGGTTAGGGGTTGAATTCGAACCCCTATCTTTAGAATAATCAACCCTGCGTTTTGGTCGTTAGACCAAAGGGAGCCGTTAGATATACAAGTTTTATGACAAACAACCAACTACCAAATTAGTTGACAAAGAATAGTTTAACACTTATGCTCAGGCATAACGTTACTTAATTATAATTTCTTTTGGAGAAAATATTGCGACTACTATATTTTCAGCAGGCATGGGTTGATGATGGGAGTGTGATCGTGATTTATGACCTCTTCATGCGTAATCCGGAAAGAAAAATTGAACAGTTGATGAAACAAAGGATGCGTCTCATTATGACGATGTTGATGGATGTTTTGGTGAAGTAGCTATCTGGTTAGAGAAGTGAGAGAGAAGGCTGCTACGAGGGTTTGCAATAAGCAAGAGAGACTGTATCTATGTGCATGCAGAGTATCTGTCAAGTTTACCTTTGGGCATCTTTACTATATTTAGATTCGATGATCTGAATGAAGTTGGATAAAGGATCATAACCCAACGTACCCAAAGGAAAAAAACAAAAGAAACAAGATTGAGAATTTGATGGAAGGACATTTTAATTTGAAACCTGTATTAATGTTAACTTGGCAGTTGGCAGTGCCGTAAGAAAGTGAGTGTCATAGACAACTGATTCATGAATCCAAAAAGTGAATTCAATTCATAAGTTTTTTTTTTTTTTGAGTAATCAACTCGATCCCGCAATTTCTTGCACCGGTTTGCTGTTTTGATTCCCTTTCTCTTTTCTTGTTTTGCCAAGTTTTAATTGGCTTTCTTCATCAGCTAAAAGCAAATAAAGATGTTCAATGGGTTAAATTTCATGCTCGCAGGCTTAAATAACTGAAATTCTCAAGAAATTTTTGTGTTATAGCATCTCTACTCTTTTATTGGCAAAGTCAGAAGTTTATTTTATGGGCACCAGACCAGACAAGACAAGTCATAAGTTTAAAGCAATGGTTGGCAAAATTTCTGGGTCCAGAGCATTAACCAATGAGATTATTCAAACCCAATCACTTTCTTGGGTTCGCTAGCCCAGCCCAGAACCAGAAGATCTCAAAGTTGTTATCGTGATTTACGAAAATTTGGTGAACATTACCGACCTAGGATTGGATCAAGTGATAAACGGTTTGTTTCAGTTTAAGCAGGTCTCAAATTTGAGACCTTTCATATATAATTATCCCTAATGAAAGACTCATCCACCATATCCAGGATCCAGATGTGCGACGAGGTAGAACCCGGATTAATCGAAACTCTGGATACAAAGGAAACCAAAAAAAAAAAATTTTGTGAACACTGAACAGAATGGAGCTGTACCCGACAAAGAGGGCTCTCTCTGCTCAGTCGCCACCCCTACTGGACTGGGTAGTGTATTTTGTCGGCTGATTTTGTTGGCCACCCTAGATCCATGGTTATTTAATCTGGGCCCTTGCGCTGTTTACTTACCAAAAGCAAAAAGAAGTATGCTGAACAGAAAAGATAATTATGCTTAGAAGGATCGACTCATGTCTTAATTTTGACAAGTACTCCATCAAAGAGATTGGTTTTCAATATCTCTAGGGGATTTTAATTCTGCTCCATTAATTCTTTCCTAACAAATCTACAGGTCATGATTGGTTGTTTTTTGTTGAACCAATTTGCCATCTGCTGGAAACGCAATAGTTTGCAGTAATTAAGCATTTGAGCAAGTATTACTATCTCAATTCTCAAAGATACAGCCTTGAAACCTTTCAGCAGTCAAAGTGTGAAAATAAGCCAAGCCATTTATTAGATAAATAGCCTGTTCAATTCAAGGAAGATGATATTTGGATATATATGATGATAGATCATGGCTTCAGTAACAAAGAACAACTAAACATTGAAAAGACAAAAATTGGAAGATGAAACAGTATTATTGACATTCATCAAATAAAAGATCAAACTGTTACTGATTCACATCCTTCATAGACTGGAGAAATAAAATCTGATTCTCATTGGTCTTCTCATACAAATCAATCGTACACAGAGAGTTTCTGATACAGCCCTCCGGAGATGGCTTGTTCCATCACAGTAATAGGGTTAATAATTCCTCCATTATCCAAGAATAACTCCAGCACGTTCTTGGAGAACCCACTAACTAATGCCACTCCACCCTGGTTGGAAGGCACGGCCATCGAAGGGGAATTGTTGAGGTTCCAAAACACAATCTCTGGCACACTGAAACCTTTCTCTTGAAATTTTCTCTGTATACTTCCATATATGGATTCCCACGATTTTGCTTTTAGTTTTTGCTGTTTCTCTTCAATCTTATTCTGCTTCAGACCACGTGTAACATACGAGTCCCATGCATTCTCAGGCATATAATCGTCGTCACTGCAAGCATACGAATCTGAATAAGGATTGTAATAACCTGAAGACGAAAAGTTTCTTCTGCGATGATCACGATTCTGCTTAGATGCTTCATCAAATTCCATACCAGTGAAAACAAAAATCCTCTCTATCATCTGATCCTCCTTAAACTTCCCATCAACAGCAACCTGCAAAATTCTATCAAACACCTGTTCAAAATCAACATTTTCACCTCTATCCATCTTCCTTAAAAACTGAGTCTTTGACAGAAGGCTATCCCCTTGGATCGAATGAAGCTCTGGATTGGAGCCAACAGTAATCATCTTCCCCTTCCATGGCTCTTGACTGAGTTCTGAAATCAATATCCCGAGCGCAACACAGACCTCTATAGAAGTCCCATCCATGCAGTTAGAAATATCACATACAGCAATGCAGTTATTGAATTGCCCCTTCCTTCTAAGATCCTCCACCATTTTCCTCCATTGCAACTCCGCAACCTGATCTGCAACCTTCAAAGAAGCAATGATTTCATGTGGAAGCAATGCGCCAGCAAAAATTGTTTCGTCTTCTTCTCTCACATCTTCAAGATACTCAGCAAACCTTTGATTGTCATGAGACAAGAAATGGTTCTTGTAATTTTTCATGGCAACCGAAGGAACCCTGTTGTAAGGCAGAACATTCCATTGCTTTGAACTCATATACAACTCTGGCAATTCAAGAGCCTTATGCAGAGGCACAAGAACTTCCTTTCTCAGCCTATCTCTCACCCTAAATGCATAATGAGCCTCCTCTAGTCCCTGATATTCTGGATCGGAATTCCTCGGAAACATCCTCCTAGCTATGCTTTCACATATTAAAGTAGTCTTATCATAAGCAGAATCAATTGAAGGGCACCATTTAGATGCCAGACTAATTTTCCTAACCTCACCGGAATTCAAAAACATTAAATCTTTCTTTAAATCTTCTGCAAACATATCAGCTATACAATCATGCAAAAACCTGTATACGGGATCGCTCCAATACCTTTCGTAGGCCTTTTTCGCCTTGTTCAGCTGTTTCTCCTTCCTCAGTCCCCCTGCCTTCTCCTTAGGCTCCTTAGGCACGTTCGCCATCTCCGTATTCGCGGCGGAAACTGGAACATCCCTTGGCAACTGTGGGTTACGCCTGGATTTATACATCTTTCTAACTGAAAGTTTCCCTTTCTTTTCCTTCCTGTTTCGCGAGTCATGCCTTGCCCTTTCCCTCACTTTCTCTCCTTCCAAAAGCCTATAAAGAATCTCCATCAAGTCCTTGTAGCACCCAAACTCCACAAAAACCCTTAGATTGCATGCTAGGGTTTTAGGATGGTTTTTGTGTAGCCACAATGCCGCTCTATAAAAGCTTTCTTTATCAGACTTTCCAGTGCCACGGATACCCCTTAAATTGCAAACAAGCTTCAAGGTGGTTAAAGGGTCATAAGACCAGGCCACTGCAAGCAGGTTAAGAAGGGCATGAGTAGGCGTGGAAGGCACTGCAGAGAAGAACAAATCCAGGCAAGGGTTCCCAGACTTTGAGGACGCCAAGGGCTCGCTTTTAGGGAACCCTAACTGGGGTGTGATCGTGGTAGGCTTGATGGTTTCGAGTTGAATGTTTTCCACGCCAACTCGGAAGGAGTCGTCCACCACGGGATCGCCATTGGGATGAAGCGCAGGTGGACCAAGAAGCGACGTATTGGAAGCCATATTGGTGAAGAAGGGCTCTAGGGTTTCCTGCTGAGGAGTATGTGAAAGTGATGGGTCACCGTGTGATGTAGGTGTTTATAAAGAGAAGAATTTTACTTGGGGAGCAAGAAGGGGGCCGATTCGGATCGTGTGTGTTGCGGTGCATGATATTGCCTTCTTATTTACGGCAGTCCGCAGTTAGAATGGATGCAGAATTTTAGTCCCTTGGGTTGTTTATCCCCTTGCAGATACGTAGAAGCAGGATATATCCTGTAATAGACCTTTCTAGAATCCTTTTGGAATTTAAAGTCTGTTTAATTTTTGAGATATATAAAAGATATACTCAATATTGGAAAGTACTACTACTATACTACTATTAAATATTAAAAAAAACAAAAACAAAAACAAAACCTAGAGAAATTTTGGCACCGTCCAATTGCGTAGCCAGTGTTCTTTATTAAATTACGGTTCTTCAGTGTAGTTATAGTACTTGAAATATTTGAATGTATAGTTTGGGCCGTGGAATTTGTTTTAAGGCCTACACATAGTTTTATACTTCTGGGTTTTAGCTGCTCGTACCAGTTGCTGGACCAATTCACATCTCAAATCCAGTTTCCTTTCCTACCCCACAGGCCATAGTGGTTCACAGATCAAGACTCCTTCAAATCTGGAGCCGAGTCATTGGGCTTTGCTATTTATCGTATTTGCTCACATCTTTGCCTTTTAAACTGTTTTGGGCTTTGATGGAGAACATCTGCAACGAATTCATTTATCTACAATTCTTTCTTTGGTGGTTTCCAGGATTATGAAAGGTACGACTCATTTGCTTTTATGAAGGTGAGTAATGCCATCAGGACAGACAGGCTCCAAGCGATTGAATGTTTCAATTTAAGCTATTTTCTGACTAGCGAAGAGTTCTAAATGAAAATATGAATTTCTATAACTGCAAAACTTTATTAGGAATTTAAGTGTATGACTTCTTGTAACTGTAACAAGGTTTGGGAAGTGATCAATCTAAATAGTCCTTTACCAGAAGCTGGCAAAGCTATCTGTTAAGCGAGTCCTTTGAATTGTTTTTTTTTTGGGGGTATAAATGTGAAAATCAGAGAAGTCTCTGCATAGTTCTTACTTTTCAGTTTTCACACGGCTCTGCATTAAACACACAATTTACATGCAGAGGAAAAACCCCAAAAACAATTGGATGCCTTCCAATCTTAATGTCAGAAACTTGGCCTAATGATGCAGCTTCTAGGTCCCTAAAATTTATGACTCACTGACATATCACTTCTCTTGCAGTCTTTGCTACTTTTCCTGGAGCTAACTGTATAATACGTGTAAATTTTTGCTGAACATTAAAATTTCTATGTTGATATGTTCCAGAAATGACTGAGTATAGTTTTTACTGCTCTTTCTGGGTTATATCTGTATATATGACAGTCTTCACAAGTTATTGCAGGAGATTGATAGCAAAGATTCAGCTTTTGTAGCCAAAGTTATCCGGAAAACTTGATTCAGAGGAGGAGTTTCAAATTTTCAATGGAAGAACATTCATCATCTGTTACTATTTATATTCTAAAGAAAGTGCATTTTCTACAGTGCAGATCATTACAGTGTATATGCCCCATGAATTCAGTCTCATCATGGTTGAATTGAACAGCTTAATTTGAAGGCTGTCTGCATTTGTCTACTCGTAGGGGAGACTCTGCAGCATGATGAGTGTTTGGAACATTTTCCCCGTTAGGATCGTGGAAGAAACTTCAAGTTCCATAACCGGGCTGAAAAGTAGGCTTTTTCGCAGAACAATTAATGAGCGAAGATCAGGTGGACCATTGAAAAAATCAGCATCTTAACTTCTCTGCCACATATTGTTCAAAGGCTGAGGCCTCCCTCAATCTTGGGTTGGTAAAATGAGCTTTTATATAGTATTAACATACGAAACATGACATTTCTACTATCTTGCTTTGAAGATTATTTTGTTGATATTTCAACAGATTCAAATAACCAATCCAGAGGGAAAGAAAGTTCAACCATGATCGGACCTCTGTCCTTGGAAATTAGAAAAAGAAACAGGCAAGTAATTTGGTTAGTGAGAATGCTGCTCTTAGTATTCTATCTGGCAAACACAAAAGAAAAGAGTTTTCTAGAGCGTTTTTGCCAGCCAAAGCATCATAATTTGGCTATGATTAAGAGTTTGAGAAACTGTTCAATCTCTGTGGTCATTGAATGATGGTTGTTGGGAGGACTTCTATAACCCAGTTAACGTAAAGAATAATATAGCACGCTTAGCTGAAGATTATTATAGAAATAAATCAACATAAATAAGCAGCATTGATGGTACCAATAAGAGGAATGGGTGTAACTTGGAGATGCAGCTAGCTGACACGGTAATGCTAATAAGCTTATGTCTTGTTGTGTCCGAAATGGCCTGGTAGCCAATTACAAAAACGAATTTATTGTTCTTGTTGAGAAGGGCCAAGCCTAATCATGACCCCTACCATCCGCAGTAAATGTTTGGTTAGAACTTAGAAGTTTCATGATTTTGCCCATACCCTCGTATCTTTTGCCATATTCTGATACTGAAATTAACGAGTTAATATGTTGATAACCATAATAATTTATGTGCCCATGGAACCGCAAAAGGATTATGGCTTTTGTTAGGAGGACATAAGCTGCTATAGCCTAAGCAAGAAGGTAAGAAAAAGGGTGGAAATTTTGGGTACGTTTTGAGAGATGCATTCTGATCCTGGATAGTAAAATCGTGTCTGCTGCAAAAAGAGAGGTACTCAGGAGCCATTGAATGAGATTTATGACTATGCAGTGGCATATAAGAACAAAAATTGATATATGAGGAGTCGGTAGGAAAAAGTTAATCATGGATGATAGACCCGAATATAAAATCTTTTGGTCTCTGATCATAAATGTCTGAAATGAATTTTTTTTCAAATAATTTATCTGAAATGATACGAATCAAGCTCTATATGATGTCTAGATGCATGAAGCAACATGTAAGCAATTCTGTCAGTTTTATCAGACTTTTAATCCCACAAGAATTTAATTAAAACGTTGTAGTGGTTGATTTGCAATAATGATGCCTAACAGGACTATAGTAATGCAGATTTTGACAACTTAAACATCATTGAGAGGTCCTGTCTCGATAAAATTCTGTCCCAAAAACATGCAGATGAACTTACTTCACAGGAGACAGGACACTTCACCGTCTTGTTTGACAATTTCTTTGAGTTTTAGGTAAGTCTTTCTTGCATGAGGATTTAACAGTCTTCTACTCTGATTTCTGTTTGTTTACATTGGAAAGACATAAGAATCACATAAAATCAATTAGACCGTTCTTTTTTCATCTTCATTCATTTTCTTACTTGATTATTTAAAGTTTTTAATGATATTCTCTGTATTTTCGAATAAATCAAACTGGTAGATAGCCACAAAAAAAAAAATCAAACTGGTAGTTAAGGGTCAAAACCGCCTTTAAGAAATTAGCAACATGGTCAAATTGGGGTACACACACTTGTGAATGACATAAACTAAGTTGTTAGGCGGCTTTAAATTTCAATAATGCCGCATCTTTTCCTCCACCAAATTCCGCTTTTCTCATTGCTCTACTTATATCTTAGATCTGACCAAATTAAATGCGGATTTTCCTCGTCACATTTAGTGTATTATGAAAACCAAAGAGGCAAAGACGGATGCATGTCAAGGTGCGTGTCTGTCGGTGAAAGAAGCAAACTTGATAACTAGACTAGATTGTCAAGGATTGCCGATAGTTTTCACTGGTTAGCCTATCGCTTTCTTTCACTAGGACTTTACTGGTGAAAGATAAATACAAAACCTTCATTCGGGGCAATTATATAGGTCCCCTCCAGGACCACAAATCAACCGTGCTAAAGAATTCAAAACTAGGAAATGCATGAAAGAGAGAGAGAGAGAGAGAGAAAGAGAAAAACAGAAGCTCGGGTTGAAAATGAATTCTTTGCTTGTCAACAAGCTCAAGGCTTAAGCCGCTAACAAACATGATAGAATAAATATGATAGAATAAATATGTATTCATAAGAAAGGGCTAGAACCTAGAAGCAAGGTGAGTTGGATATAGAAATCGTCACAATGTGGTTTGCATGGAGCTTATTGGCTAGGTAGATAGCTTTTAAAAACAACCATTAGACCAAAATCAAAGTTAGAGGCTCTTTTTCAACGGTTGATATCTTCAGTTGTATGAGGTCTTGCATGCCGGTGACATTGACTCCAAACTCTTCTGGCACCCTTAAAACTCTAATTATTTAACAAGGTGGAATATTATTTTGCCTGCATATCTTCAAACAGGATGGTATGGACCTTGCATGGATAAGATTCCTATGGTTTGGTATATACAAAAGACCATTTAATTGTCAAGACTAGCCACAGTAGTATACGGCGGATTAGCTCGTTTCTGTTGCATTTGTCCTGCAGAGATGAATTTCCAGTTATTTCAACGTAGCAATCTCTGCCATCTGAACCTTTATTAATTTCCCTGTATTTATGAAGAAAACAGAGATTGCTTTTGATACGATTCAAAGAAGTATATATACACATTGGAAATAAACGTCATCTTCGGGAACTAATCAGTTTATAGTAATTTTGTTGTAAAATAGTGAAATCCAGGTTTGTGATGCCAAAATTTCTCAGTAACCGGGGCAGGGCACCTCTGCTCTCTTTAGTCTTACCTACTGGTTGATGGCAAAATTCAAAGAAAACAAAATTAGCTAGTTTAAAGGATAACTAAAAAAATCCGGCTACACAGATAAGATTGCATCGTTAATTTCCAAGTGATTGAGAAATAAATCTCACCTTTATATGCCCGCTGTTAAGGAGATGCGTCTTTTCTATCCATTTTAGTTCAAGTGCATGACAAATGTCAGCATTTTCTGGGATCCGACCAAGTAACTTTAGATGGAGGAGGATTGTTCGTTCTAACTGTCATCACTGTCTAAAATTTAATTTGTCATCTTGGCCTATCTGCCACTATTTTCTCCGTGCATGTAATGTAGTGAAATGAAACATGAGAGAAGCTGATCAGTTCTGGAGCTATTTTGAGTGGCCAAAAAAGCACATGCATGAGAATGCAAGAAAAATCCGTGAATAGTACTACTGCAGTTGGCATCTGCATATAAGATGAATTTGGATATGCTCAATTGTTTATTAAGCAACAAGAAGATAATAGACATTTCAAAGAGTAGTGCTGGCATGAGCATTTCTCGCACTAGCTAAGGGTCTCTCATCAGGCAGGACATACAACAGAAGAAAACATTAATACAAGAAATACAAAGAAAATACGACATAAGTTGGCAGCAGCTCTTATTTTGTAGTGACTGATTCATCTATATAGACGTTGTAGCTCAGTTTTTGGGATGGCCGGGTGATGGTGGCTTTTCCAATGGAGGGTGTCCCGGATAGTGACCATAAGGTGGCTGATATACTGGTGGTTTCTTTGGAGGTTCATAGACTGGTGGCTTGGGTTCTGGTTTTGGAGGTGTATAAACAGGTGGTTTTGGTGGCTTAGGTTCATATGTTGGTGGTTTCTTCGGAGGCTCATACACCGGAGGCTTCTTGGGAGGTTCATATACGGGTGGTTTGGGTTCTGGCTTTTCTTTCTTTGGGGGTTCATAGACAGGGGGCTTGGGTGGCTTTGGCTCTGGCTTTGGGGGCTCGTAAACAGGGGGCTTTGGTGGCTTTGGCTCCGGCTTAGGCGGCTTGGGAGGCTTAGGCTCTTTCTTCGGAGGTTCATAAACTGGAGGCTTGGGTGGCTTTGGCTCTGGCTTTGGAGGCTCATAAACAGGGGGCTTTGGTGGCTTTGGCTCTGGCTTAGGCGGCTTGGGAGGCTTTGGCTCCGGCTTTGGAGGCTCATAAACTGGAGGCTTTGGAGGCTTTGGCTCTGGCTTTGGAGGCTTTGGTGGCTTTGGCTCTGGCTTTGGAGGCTCGTAAACAGGGGGCTTTGGTGGCTTTGGCTCTGGCTTAGGCGGCTTGGGAGGCTTAGGCTCTTTCTTTGGAGGCTCATAAACTGGAGGCTTTGGTGGCTTTGGCTCTGGCTTTGGAGGCTTTGGAGGCTCATAAACTGGAGGCTTTGGTGGCTTTGGCTCTGGCTTCGGAGGCTCGTAAACAGGGGGCTTTGGTGGTTTTGGCTCTGGCTTAGGCGGCTTGGGAGGCTTAGGCTCTTTCTTTGGAGGCTCATAAACTGGAGGCTTTGGTGGCTTTGGCTCTGGCTTTGGAGGCTCATAAACTGGAGGCTTTGGTGGCTTTGGCTCTGGCTTAGGCGGCTTGGGAGGCTTAGGCTCTTTCTTTGGAGGTTCATAAACTGGAGGCTTTGGTGGCTTTGGCTCTGGCTTTGGAGGCTTTGGAGGCTCATAAACTGGGGGCTTTGGTGGCTTTGGCTCTGGCTTTGGAGGCTTTGGAGGCTCATAAACTGGGGGCTTTGGTGGCTTTGGCTCTGGCTTGGGGGGCTTGGGTGGCTCTGGCTTCTTTGGAGGTTCGTAAACTGGTGGTGGTTTCACCTCGGGAGGTTTGTAAACAGGAGTAGGCGGGTTCTCGTAGGTACCAAGAGAGGGAGTGGTGAGAACCACCACTCCGAGGAGCAACACCAGCAAATGTGTAAGAGACATCTTTCAGCTCTGCCTTTCGATGGTGCGAGGGAAGGTCCCTTTTATAGTGGTAGAGATTCTGCACAAGCCTTATCGTTGGTCCAGGTGTCAAAATTTCTCTCCTTTTCATACCTTACGAAATACTCTAGTCAATACTCACGTAGATTTGTAAAAATTTTCGGAGTAATTGTAATAGGGTCCTTTTTGGTCCCCACTTAGTTGAAAATCTTGTAGGTCCCGTACCATGGATACAAAGTGTGGCTTTATCTGTTACCTCTCTTTCCATAAGGGAATAATAATGTTATTATCCTTTTTGCTTTTGAAAAACAGTGGACTAGCACGAATATTCCTTGATTTGTGCTCAAACAGTACTTTTTTCTAACAAAGATAAGAACCTAGCTAGAGTTTCTGCAATCAATAATGCCTCAGATAAAAATAGCATAAGATTTTTTAGGGCTGCAAATCTGATTTAATCATGAAAGGTGAAGGTGTTCATCATCTAAGACATTTCACTCCAAAATGGTATGGTTTTTATTGTCTCAATATCCCATGCAGTCATGGCACTGCTACACGAAATAGAATACAAGTATTTGATGACAGCAAACCAAACTTCCTTCTGGACCGTAAATTCTTACTAAATTTCAAACGTAATCCGGAGCTATAACAAGCGAAGACTACAAAGAGAAGTTGGTATCTTTGAGCTTGCATGTTTAACTTTTTAGATTATTTAGACTAAATCTAACAATATTGTCGTCAAAAGCAACTTCCCTATTGGTGCAAATCGTTGGCAGTAATATAGCAGTAGCGCTCACCTTCTTACTTGTTTCCTCAAGTTGGCCACAGGTAAGCTTATTTGTCGGTAATGACTAATGACTTATGATTACCCTCTTTTTCATTTCTTACTATATTTCGCTTTCAGTTACCTAATTCTATCTAGTTGGCACTTGGGACTTGGCAATCAAACTTCCTGTTGCATCAAATGGTTTTTGTTTACTTTTAGAAGTGTAGTGTTTTAACCTTCTTGTTGATCGTACCTTATTAGCTGACTAAGTTTCAGAAACAGCTTTCTTTCACTATCATTGCATGAGCCTTTTTATCTCTATTTCTCTTTTTCCCAGTCACCTAACTGAGGATATGAACTTGGGATCGCTTACAGAGATATGATTTTTTGATCCATTGGATTTTGGTATTACTATGAGAAAGTCCGAGTTCTTAACTCTTAGACAGTTGAACAGAGAACAGATCTCATGAATAGGCTTGATTCGGATGAATTCTGGCGGATTAAGGCTTGTTCCAACTTTATAGATGGAAGAATCTGATCGGCTAGTTATCTACTATGCATTATATATAAATTTATAATCCTGATTATCCTTTCCGGCGCCCGTGTTAAAGTTCAGCAGATCTCTTATATATGTGGTTTCTCCCCCATATTTACAGGTTATTATATATGGAAGCTTGTCAGCGAGAGAACAGTGTATTGAATAGGGTTGCCATTTGTGAGAGACTGCCATTTTCAAAGCCTTCATGCAGCTTAGTAACCCTATCTTACCTACCATTTTTTCAATAGAATTGTCCTCGTTTTAAATTAAAACTAAATGAACGTTCAAGTCATAGCTTATCCAATTAGTAAGTAGCTTTAGCCTTCAAGGAATAAAATGTTTAAAGTAGTGCTGCATGATTGATTCTGATGAATTCCATTATTATCATCTTTTTCCTTCTTTTTTAAATGTCTCTGCGACTTTGGTGATATTCTTGCCACCAACCAAATCTCCATGCACGAAAAGACAACATAATAATTTATTTAAACTTGTAGTGGTTTTGTTAGTCAAAAAGCCAAAGGAAAGAGAAGACTGGAGAGGAATATAGGTAGAAGTAAGTAACTATATATCCATGGAACTCAACTGCATTACAGAATGAACGACTAGGATTCCCTCATTAGGTAAACTAGTAAAAACAGAGAACTGAAAGTACTCCAATCAGCAATGACATGAAACAGAGCAATCCTTACTGATAGACGTGATGGGCAAAACTTGATAACACTAAGCGTGACAAGCTACCAATCAACCTCTTGATTATTTGCGGTTACTAATTTTTCTATCTATAGGCGCTATAACAATTAATTAGGATGGACAGGTGATGGGGGACTGTGAGGTGGCTTGAAGTGCGGGGTAGGAGGCTTCTTGTCTGGAGTCCCTGGGGGAAGCACTTTTCGGGGTGGCTTGTGTGGCTCTTCGGATTTGGCCTCTGGAGGGTGACCAGGGTAGTGTCCATATGGTGGAGATGGTTTGGGAGAGGGTAGAGTTGGTGGCTTATGCTCGGGAGCTGGAAGTGGAGGTTTTGGCATTAATGGAGCTGATGGCTTGAGCACTGGTGCTGGTCCTACTTTTGGAGGTATAGTTGGTGCAATGGGTGGTTTTGGTCCTATTCTTGGCGGTAGCACCGGCGGCTTGTGCTCAGGATTTGGCGTTTCTGCTTTTGGGGGCTTCGGGACTGGGGTTCCTGGCTTCTGTACTGGCACTGGCTTCTTAGTTGGAGGAGGCAAGTGCCCAGGAGTGGGTGGTTGGTGCTCATGTTGAGGTGGCTTAGCGTAATAATCAGCTAAACAAGGAGTACTGAGTAAAACTGCACCAATAAACAACACAAATAAGTATGTAGAAGACATCTTTGTGCTTTGATGGTTCCGATTGAAGAAGAAAACCCCATTTTATAATGCAATCCCGCCGTAGAAAGCTATAAGCTCGTTCAAATTTCGTTCAGTTTCGTTTCATACTCAAATTACAAACCAAGTCCAACTATACCATTTGCAGAGTTAAAGCAATATGATTAATTGGTTCAGTTTTTCCCTCATTGAGCTGAAAAATTGGACATTTGTGGATATAATATATTTCCGTTGAGCTGAAAATGAGAGAGAGAGATCATTTCCAGGGTACCGTCCATTTTAGCTGCCATAATCTATCTACTTTTCCCATTTCTTTTCCTGTTAATTTTCACGTTTGTTTTTATCTTGGGGTGCATTTTTTCAAAGCAGCCGCCGTGGCAAATGTCAACAGGGCTTGGCTTGGACAGTAGCAAGCCAAGTTTTAGGTCCAACAGAACAATGATGAGTTGATGCTATAATTTAGGTAATTGACGAAGAACTTTTACCAACTACAGAATTTTCCTCCGTCTTCTGAGAAATTCAAATATGAATCACCACTTTAGTCGTTTTCGTAGAAAAAGCAATTTCTCAACACTCTAGTTTGGCTGATCCTACATCGGCAAATTGTGTGTGTATTGTGTAAATTATATAGGATTTTACGTTTAATAAAATCACCATAAGTTATTAAATGGTGTCTTGTCTCTTGTGAAAACACTCTGATTTGGTTTTCTTGCATGGGTTTGAAATTAAATTGGACATTAGACATCAGCGTTTCTTGATTTCCCATATAGATTGTGACTTTGATGGCCACCACTAATTGCCTCGTCGTAGGCGTAGACTATACAATGGGCATCATGTGAGTGAGTGTCTAGCACGTCACGTCAACTCAAAAGATGAAAACGAACCCACAATTGAAAAACAACATATTGTAGTCATTTATCAGTTTTTTCGGACTTAAAACAAAATTTTATATTCAAAGCACAGTGGCAATTGGGGTTAATTTACGTGTTTGAAATGATTCTGTATGGACTGTACGGGGTTCTACTTGATTGTCAAACTGGAACGTGGGGCTAGAAGGCTACAGCATTTGAATTCTGAACTGCGTTTCCAGTAACAATTGTTTAGAACCTTTGACATTGTCGGTGTAGTATATAATAATTCGACTGAGAGGGAGAGATACACAGATTGTGTGTAAAAGCGATTTTACAATATTAGTGTTGCACCAAATATCTCCCTAGGCCGAGCGGTCAGACCGATGAACTAGTTACTGAGTGTGTCAGTTGCTTTTGTAACGAAAAACAACAAAAGTTAGAAATAATGCAGGTTCTTGTTCAAAGTCACAGTCGGACTGTTTAAATCATTGAACAAAAAGAGAATTTCTTTAATAAACTGAATGAGAACGTTGCCCGATTGGGTGTTTACAATGAACTGAATAAAGAAAAAGATGGCCGATGGAAGGCTAAACAAACTCTTGAAATACTCAAAAATTGGGGAAAGCAAAGGATTGACTAAAAGTAAAAGACTTTGGACTAAACAGATCTCGAAAAGGGTCTCTGGCTGGCAGAGTAAAGAAAGGAAATCGGAGCAAGTTTGAGCAGAGTGCAGTCTGGTTTGTCTGAAGGAGTGTTGATGCCGTTTCTGTGGAAAAGGGCTAAGGGAAAATTCTAGAAATTGAGGGCCATCGGGCAGTCTTCGAGTGTTGAAGAGGTTTCTGTGGATGATTGTTCGTGTCCTTCAATCGTTCTAGGATGAGGCTTATATAGCCCTGTCAGCTCTCAATCAACTCTTCTGAATCAGCACATTTTGATTTTCAAATCTCAGTCTTTAAGACTGAATCCCTTTAATTCCGCTTGGCTTTGAATTGGTCTTTCCAATCTTTCAAGATTGGTGCGGCCTTAATTTGGATTTTGGCCACTGACCTTAAACCCATCCTGCTAGTCCGATTTATAGGCCGATCAGCCTAAATTATTTCTTTTTCCTGAAAATCTGATATTTCGGACCTGAAATCGTGCTGTCTTGAATTCCGAACATCTCCAATTAAAACATGAGGCGAATTTCCTGGCTGATCATTCACGCGCTCTTCTTCCTCCATGATTATCGTGGTTATTAATTTCCCAATTAAAACCTGCTGATTCTTGTTGCCAGGCCGATCTCCCTCGAATGTTTTTCCCTTGAGCAAAAAGCCCTATTGCCTCCTCTCCAATCCATTGGTCCACTGGTGTACTCATTTCCTTCTTAGGCCCATTAGCCCAATTTTGCAAATTAAGGTACAAACATTGCCCCCCCAAGTGTGAAAATTTGTGTAAAATTTAAACACTTGTTGCTTTGATGAATTAATTCATTTCATACCTTGTGATTGTTGATCAACAGCTCTTTTCTTCATTTAATTCTTTGGACGTTTGACACCCATAACAACACAAATTTTCAATTTTGGAAAGGCACGTCTTCATAAGGAAGTCAATCGGCCCGATTCCTCAACCCTTTATAACCCCTTTGGCGGCTTTTCCTGTTTTACCAAATTCAAAAACGAAATCCCTAAGTTTTGCAAAGCTTCTTCCTTTGTCCAATTTCTCTGTCCGAAAATTCCCAACACTCTCATTCACAAATCTTTCCTTCTTGTGTCTTCATCAATGGCTTCTGTTGATTCTAACAACTTCAACCTTACCGACCTTCAGAAAATCCTCCATGAAATCCCCGACGTTTTTGTCAAGAACCCAAGCACAAACCCTCCTCGCATTGGTCACACCTTCAACGCCGATCCTCCAGAGGTTCTTAGGCCGATCTTCCCTCATCATACTCCTCTCCCCTTCGAAGCCGAGTCTTTCGATTGGAGCAAGTGGCTCTCCGGCAAAGCACCTTCAACATGGCCGACCGAACTCAAGGGTTGGAGAGAATGGGTTGATCGTTTGAGGCCCGTTTATGCTTCGGTATGGAAACTGACCGGCATCTACTCCTTTATTGAACTGACTACTAGGCCGCTCCCTTATGATAAAGTGGTCTTGCCTGCCCTCATGGCCTTTTGGAATCCCTGCTACAACTTCTTCAATCTCCCTCACGGGCCGATGTCTATAACTCTCTTGGATATTGCTGCCATTACTGGTCTCCCCATGGAAGGCGATTTGATCTCACCGGTCACCAATTTCAAGAAGATTGGTGACTATACCAGGCCGCATCATAACACATTCGGCCAATATGCTGAGATTGAAGGCAGACCGACCGGCTCCACCCCTCCTCAAGTGAAGGAACACATCACATTCCTCTTGTGCCTCATTTGTCGCTACATGGTCTGTACCGGCAGCAAAACTTGTATTCAAGAGTATGTTCCTTTGGCCAGGGCGTTGGCGGCTCAACAAGAGCTGGCTCTGTGTCAATTCCTCCTCGGAGCCATCTACAGGGGGCTTCGTTCCGTAACCCTCTCGAACCCCCTCGGTAGTCCCAGCGGGCCAGTTTGGATCGTTCAACTTTGGGCATACTTCTATTTTCCCAAAGTGTCACCAGTACCATTTCCCATTGCTCGTCCTACACTCTACCTTGGGGAGGTTTTGTCTGGCTGTGACCCCAGTTGCGCCTCCTTTGCCCAAGCTTTCCATTATTTCTTCTCTCTCAAACTCCAGCAACCAGAAGAAGATAGGTCTGAACATGATAGCTTTAACTTCTATCCCCTCCGCCATCGGGAACATGGACCGGCCTGGTTCAAACTGCCCTTTCAAGAATACAACGATTGCGGCCGAGCTGCATGGGCGGAAGCCGTCCAAGGGTGTGACCTCTTCGTGGGGTTGCTCCCTGGTGGTACCAACTCCAAGAGCGGCTTCGAAATATATGCCCCACAATTCTTCAGCAGACAACTTGGTTTCGAACAACGGGTCCCTGCTCCTCCAACATCCTCGATGAATTCTCGTGGCTGCCATCAGATGCTATCCTTCAAGGAAACGGAGATCGAGTAGGCTTACATTGAATTTTCTGCTGCCAGGGAACGAGCAGTCTTTGTCCAAAGCCCGGGACTCAATCGGGCTACTCCGGAGTTCATTCGCTGGTGGGGACAGCACTGGATGGACGTAGTCGGAGAACATCTATCCTTCTTCTATATCAGCAGGATTGGTCCTCCCGTTACTCTCAAGAAAACGCTTCCAACACCTAAAAGAAAGGGTAAGGATTTTTCTTCATTTGATTTTTTCTTACTCTAGCTCTGTTGCCCCTTCCTCACTGCTTTGCTCTTATTCCAGTCCGGTCCTCCTCGAAGAAACATTCCACTTCTATCTCCTCGGTTGTGGCCGATTTCGCACAATCGGTTATTGCCCAGCCCGCTGGTGGGATCGTTCAAACCACAACAACTAAGCCCACTGCCTCAGGTTCCTCTGGGGACGATGCAGTGCCTATTAGCAACTTGGTCCATCGGTCAAAAAAGGTCAAGCTTGCCGAACCAAGTACCATTCAAACCGATCCTACGCCAACGGTGTTTCAAGAGGAAGTTCAAGAGAATGTGCTGCCCGAGGACCGAGCCGAGTTTATCGTGAGTCAAGAGGAAGTTCATCTCCAAGTTGTGCCTTTGCAACCATCCGAGGAGGCCCAAGAGGAAAGGGTTGAGGCAGAGGCAGAGTTCGAAGCTTTTCCAAGCAATCTGCAGCCCAAGGTACATGTGCTCGATTCTTCTTCTTCTTCCTCTGATCCAGAAGCAGAGGATTCCTTCCGAAACATCCAACGTCGAGTGGCCTCTCACCTGAACCCTTTGAATATCCAACCAATTTCCACCATCCCTGGTGACCAAGTCGAGCCTAATTTTTCCTTTGGTCTTGATCTTTCTCAGGTCACCAGGGATGAATCGCCGGTTCAGCAAACTTCCCATCGGCCAGATTCCCCAGCAACTGCTCCGATCCCTTATGCTACCCCTGTTGAATCTTCTCCTCAGGTAATTCTTCCCCTACCCAATGTTTGAATTGTTGCCTTTTCTACCTGATTTACTTATAGTCCTCCAAATAGGAACCTGCTCAATTGGCTGACAAAATTCTTGATGTGGCTTTGAAGATCGCTGCTGCTGTTGAGGCTCCATCTCCAACTTCTTCTTCCCCTCAGGCCGATGCATCAGCCAGCTTGGAGCCGATTACTGAGAGCTCTGCGGGTCAAGTAAGTTGTCTTCTTTTGGTGCTCCCTTACTCTCTAGACGGAATCTTCCACTAATGCTTTCTCTCTTCTCAGGAAAATCTCCCTGAAGCTGCTCCTACTGCTCCGACCCCTAAAGTCAGCCCTTTCGCTGCCTTTGGACAAGTTTCAGTCATCGGCCAAGGAGCAGCTGTCGGCCAAACCCTACCTGGACCTTTACCTGAAGGAGTCCAAACTCCAGCAGCCAAGGTTCCTGTTTCAGTCACAATTCCTCCATCTTCCCAGGTAATTTCCCTTACTTTTCATACCTGTTATCAGTTTTATCTCCTCTTCTGACCGTATACTCTATCACCTGCAGGGTCCTAGTTCTTCAATCTTTCCTCTGAAATCACATCTGGCCAAGGTAGCCGACAAGATTGCGGCCCTTGACCCTGCTATTCCTCCGGTTCTAACTCCCTCTTCAGATGAGCTGGCGGCGGCCAAGGAAACCCTGAGGGAGTTCCTGACCGATTATTACGGAGCCATGGAGTGGCCAGACATGGAGCCAATCTTCCAAGCAGCTCAGGTTTGGAGCTATTCTCCCGAGGTGAAGGAAGACTCCAGCTTCCTGTGGTCCAACTTCAGGCCTTTGTACGAGAACGCTCGTAAGAAATATGAGACTTTGGAGGCCAGCGACCGAGCTTTAAATGATAACATTGTGAGTTTCGAGGCTTCGCAGAAAAAGCTTTACGAAGATAGCGCTACTCTGCAAACTTCTGCTTATGAATCAGACATGCGCTGGCAGCAAGTTGCTCAGGCAAACGCTCATATCTCCCTGCTCAAAGCTCAACTGGCAGAATGGGAGGAGAAAAGGAACGCTCTGAAGGTCGAAGCCGAGGTTGCTGATCAGAGCAAACTAAACCAACTTCAGGACCTGGAGAATCGGACTGAACATCTTCAGGCTCAAAGGCCGGAGGTTGATGCTTGGAGACGTCAACTTCTTCTTAATAGGCAAGAGAAAGATAACAATCGGGCTGGTTTTGATAATTGGGGTCCTGAACTGTTCCCTGAGGAGCATTGATATGTAAATACTATAAAATGAATAAAAACAATTCTTTTATTTGATATCCAATACTCCTCTCAAATCTCTATTGTCATAGGATAATATTTCTTCAAATATTTGCCATTTATGAACCTTGGGTGCTGCTCCCCTTTGAGGTTTTCCAACCAGTATGCTCCACCTTTAAGTATTTTCCTTATTCGGAATGGCCCCTCCCAATTGGGCGACCATTTCCCGTACTTTGGATCTTTCTTTCCAATAGGCAGGATCACCTTCCACACCAAATCCCCTTCAGCAAAGCTCTTTGCCCGAACCTTCTTGTTGTAGATTCGTTCTGACTTCTTCTTCTGCGCTTGTAAATGATCGAGAGCGGTCAACCTCTTCTCGTCCGAATCTTCCAGTTCTATCATCATGGCTTCACTATACTCTTCCCAAGTGAGATGATTTTGGAAAGCGATCCTAGCCGATCGGGCTAAAATCTCCATAGGGATCATTGCGTCGTGGCCATATGTTAACAGGAAAGGACTAACTCCAGTACTTGACTGCTGAGACATCCTATATGCCCATAACGCTTCTGGCAAAAGTCGATCCCACTTTCTCGGGTTATCATCGACCAACTTTTCCATCAGGGTCAGGATGACTTTGTTAGATGCTTCAGCTTGGCCGTTGGCTTGTGCATAGTGAGGAGTCGACTGGATAAGCTTGAACCCCATCTCATCTGCCAAGGTTCGAGTTTGCTGTCCGACGAACATGGTCCCTTGGTCGGTCGTGATAGTTTCTGGAATTCCAAACCGATAAAGGATGTGTTCTTTGATGAATTTGACCACATCTGCCTGCTCGATCCTTTTCAAAGGCATTGCTTCCACCCACTTGGTAAAATAATCGGTTGCTATGATCATGAAGGAATGCCCCCCATGAGTCGGCGGATATATTTTCCCAACTAGATCAATCGCCCATCCTCGGAAAGGCCAAGGCTTGACGATTGAATGAAGCTCTGTAGCGGGCAATCTTTGGACTGGACCATGAATATGGCACGCCTTACAGCTCTTCGCATAGCTGATGCAATCCTTCATGACCGTCGGCCAGTAAAAACCATGGCGTCTAATTAACCATCTCATCTTTCTTCCAGCCTGATGAGCCCCACATAGCCCATCGTGCACCTCGCTGACTATCTTATATGACTCTTCCGGTCCAAGGCATCTCAACAAGATCCCATCAACTCCTTTCCTATACAAATCCCCGTCAAGCAGAACATAGTGAATTGACAAGGTCCTGATCCTTCTATCTGCCCGACCGCCTGGATGACTTAGATAGTGTATAAAAGGGAGTCTCCAATCGGTCTGGGTGACTGGAATGGTATTGATCTCGAAGACGTTGGCCCTTTGTAAAACTGAAGGCATGGTCCGTCGTTCTACCATTACTACCTTCTGAGCGAAATCTTGAAGGAATGAAATCCCTGAAGCAAATTGAGCGGCCACATTGGCCGTCTCATTCATCTCCCTCGGAATGTGCTCAACCGTGACTTCACCGAATTCGCTGATGAGCTGAATGGCTAGGGCGAAGTATGATCGCAATTGAGGACTCGAGCATTTGAACTCACCAGACAACTGGCTAATCACCAACTGAGAATCTCCTCGGATATGAATTGTAGAAGCCTGGAGATTTCCGAGTAGCTCCAAACCGATGATGAGTGCCTCGTACTCAGCCTGATTATTGGTGCATTCAAAGTCCAGATGGAGTGACCACATGGTCTGTTGGCCTTTTGGGGAGATGATAACCACACCCGCTCCAGCAGACTGTTCTGTACTCGAGCCATCAAATTCGAGTATCCATGGTGATAAGGAGATGGATAAAACCTCCAGATCATTTTCTTCATTCTGCCCGACCGCCAAGCATGGATGATCGGCCAGGAAATCTGCCAATACTTGCCCCTTGACCGCTTTTTGAGGAATGTAGACCAGATCAAATTCGGACAAAGCTAGGCACCATTTCCCTAATCGGCCCTTTAAGATTGGCCTGGCTAGCATATACTTTACTATGTCAGTTTTTGCAATGACGAACACACAGAAGTAAAGCATATAATGCCTTAATTTTACTGCTGCAAAATACAGGGACAAACAAAGTTTTTCAATCGGGCTATATTTCTCTTCGCAATTCGTCAAAGCCCGACTAAGATAACACACCGCTTGTTCTTTCCCTTTTTCATTCTTCTGGGCCAGCAGGCACCCTATCGAAGAGTGCGCGACCGATATATACAAGTACAAAGGTTTGCCCTTTTCGGGTGGAATTAAGACTGGTGGGTTTGCCAAATAGCTCTTGAGTTTGTCAAAAGCTTCCTGATGCTCCTGGTTCCATGTAAAGTTTTCTTCAACCTTCAATCTCAACAGTGGCGAAAACGCTCTGGTTTTGCCAGCAATGTTGGATATGAACCTCCGGAGAAAATTAACCTGCCCGAGGAACCTTTGCAGCCCCTTTTTGGTAGTTGGGGGTTGAGCGCTCATGATGGCCTTGGCTTTGTTCCGATCGACCTCAATTCCTCTTTGATGGACAAGGAACCCAAGGAAGTTGCCCGCTGTGACCCCGAAAGCACACTTCAATGGATTCATCTTTAGACCGTGCTGCCTCATCCTCTCGAAAGATCTCCTTAAGTGGCCGAGATGCTCTTCCTGTGATTGGGATTTTATTACCACGTCATCGATGTAGACTTCCATGAATTTCCCGATCATGTCATGGAAGATGGCGTTCATGGCCCTTTGATATGTCGCCCCAGCATTCTTTAACCTGAATGCCATGACCACGAACTCGAAAGTCCCGAGAGCTCCAGGGCATCTGAATGCCGTCTTTGGGATATCTTCCTCGGATATGAAGATCTGATTGTACCCACTGTGGCCGTCCATGAAGGACATGACTCTGTGCTTGGATGCACCGTCCACTAATAAATCGGCCACTGGCATTGGGTATTCGTCTTTGGGAGTAGCAGCATTCAAATTTTTGAAGTCGATGCAGACCCTTATCTTGCCGTACTTCTTCACCACGGGGACCACATTGGACAACCATTCCACATATCGGGCTGGTCGTATGAATCCCGCTTTTAGCATTCTCTCAATTTCCTCCTTGATCTTTAACACCACCTCGTTGGACATCCTTCTCGGGGGTTGCTGGTATGGCCGTCGGTCTGGCAGAATTGGCAGTCTGTGCTCAACCAATTCTCGGCTAAGACCAGGCATCTCCGAGTATTCCCATGCGAAGCAATCTCGGTATTCCTTCAGGATTTTGATGATATCTGCCTGATCTTCTTTACTCATGAGAGCGCTGATAAAAGTTGGCCGATGCTCTCCATTTTCCCCCAAGTCGACTTCTATCAAAGGGTCTTGAACTTCTGCCCTTGAATCTTCCAGCTTGGTTGGAGCCTCTTCTAACTCCTCAATCGTTATCTCATCAGGAGGGGCTACTTCCTGGTCGGGGCTGGGCTCCTCTGATGGTGCCCCATGGTGAACCCTTTCTTAGATCTGATATGCTAAGAACTTCTTCAGAGCGGCCTCCACCGCGATTCTCTTTTTTTCTTGGTCACTAATCATGGAATTTCTTCGATGATCGGACCAGAATATGTTGGCCTGAATGGAATGATGGCATTCGGCCTAAGCAGATTTTCGAATTTCTCGCTCACATGTGCTGCCTGTGGCTGAGCAGCCATCAAGACTGGGCGAGGTCGTCCCAACTTATCTTGCCCGAGGAACCTGATTGTCCCTACGGTCTCATCATAGTATCGGGCTTCCACAGCATTGGACTCCACCCAAAATGGCTTCTGATCTGCCTGGACGATTTCAACTTTATTTCTGTCCCAAAAGATTAGGCATTGATGCAAGGACGATGGCACGCACATATTGGAATGAATCCAATCGCGGCCTAGCAAAGCACTATATGTTGAAGTTGACTCCACGACAAACAGTGCGACCAGCATGGTCTTGGACCCTACCATTACTTCCACGGGCAGAATCCCCTTAGTCTGGTTAACTGTGCCGGCAAAATCACTCACGGTTACGTCAGTCTTGATCAGGTCACTGGCTGACTTGCCCAACCTTCTGAGTGACCGATATGGCAGTATGTTGACTGCTGCCCCATTGTCTACCAGCACCCGGTTTACATTGACCCCATCGAAATGAGCCTGGATATACAAAGGCTTGATATGATAAGCTGCCCTCTCTTCAGGCTTCTCGAATATGATTCTCTCAGGCCGATCGGATTTTTCCTCCTCAGGAGTTGGTAGTTCGATCACATCTTCTACAAAATCTACCAGAACAGGATCTTCAGATTCTTCCTCTGGTCTGGCTGCTGCAAAAATCCTGGGTAATGTCAGGGTACAACAATGTAAGTTTACTGTAAACTGCCCGAACTGAATAGAACCGTTTGATTCGAGAAAGTCATCGGCCTCCTCCTTTTCTGCCCGCTCGAGCTTCTTCTGCCGGATCAAATAGGTAGCCTCCTTTGGGTCGTGACCCTGGGCTATTAGATGAGCCTCGGTCATCCAATCCTCCACTTTGAACAGCTGGCGCTGTACTCCACCAACTTGTTTTCCTTCACGCTATCTGACCTTCTTCTCGGCATGTTCGAGTTTCTTCTGCCTGATCAGATAAGCTGCTCTATGAGGCTCCATGCCTCGAGCCACGAGCTCGGCCTCCGTCATCCAATGTTCCACCTGGAACAGTTCATTCTTCAGTTTCTCTTCAAACCTCCGATTCTCCCGATCTCTCTTCTTCAAAAGTTGTTGCGCCCTCTCAAAACTGACCCCTCGGACTGTTAAGTCAAAGGTTTCAGTATCATCTGTGATCTCATAGGGTGTAAAATTCACGCTACCACCGGGCCCAAAATCTTCAGCTTGTAGGTTGATCAATCGGCCTCCGGACTGCTCCGGGTTATGTCTTCTCAGCTCGGTTGCTCGCTGTCGAAGCATCCTTCTTCTTACCGTCCTCCGGTTCCTTTTCTCAGGAAACTTGGGGTGCTCAACCCGTTGCCAGCGGTCAACCTTAGCATTGCTGGGAGGTCTTACTGTCCTAGACCGCTTAGGACTTGTTTTGAAGTTCTGACCAACTTCTTCAATCGGCAAACGCCCCTGTTCCTGTCGGGCACGGTAGGCTGCCTTCTTGAATTCCAACCACGGACGGATCTCTCCATCCATGAACCCGTATCTTTCGTCCCTGACTCGGCCAGTGTGACTCAGACACGTCAGATTAGCCGATACCATATTCACGGTTGCAGGGAATGGGTTCGTATCAACCTCCATTTCTTTCTTCTCGGCCTCAGGAAAACGAAGCACCCCTCGGTCAATCTTCTCCTGTAAGGCATTCCTGAAGACCAGGCAGTTATTGGTCGAGTGTCTCCAGGAATCGTGGTACTTGTAATAATCCTTGCCCTTCAATTCATTTGGGCTAGGAAGTCTGTGACCGGGAGGAAGTCTGATCTGTCCCGCTTTCTGGAGGAAGTCAAAAATCTCTGAGGCTTTCCTCACATCGAACGTGTATGTCCGATTGTTCTCGTGTGGGAACTTCCTGGTCGAGCTTTCGGCCTGTTTATGGAAGTTGGCTTGGACTGTTTCTTGGTTGACAGGATGAGCTAAACCGGCTTTCGACAGCATCGGGCACTCCACTGGCCGACTCACCAATAATTCAGCGATGCCTAACTCAAAGTTCGGTTCCTGGTAATAAGTTCCATAAGATGAACTCCTCCGGTCGGCTTCTTCCTTGAGTAAGCCTTCATATCGGGCAACCTTGGTGGACATTTCATAGAAATCCCGAAATTCCATACCTTCGAACTTCTTTCTCAGCTCGATATCCAGTCCGTTTTGAGCCAAGCGGACAAATTCTTCCTCGGGGAGAGCTACCCGGCATTTGTTCCTGGCCCTCTTGAATCGTGCCAAGTAATCTTCGGCAGTCTCTCCTCCTTTCTGGGACATTCTGGACAAGTCCGCCATGGAGACCTCTGGTTCCAGCCTGTAGAACTGTGTGTGGAATATCCTCTCCATTTCGTCCCAAGTCCGGACCGAGTCAGCCTGCAGCCCGATATACCACATGAAGGCGTGTCCCGTCAGAGAGTTTGGAAACAACCTCAACTTAAGGAAGCCGTTGGAAGCCGCCTCACCACATTGGATCGAGAACCTCCCAACGTGTTCCACTGTTGATTGATCTGATTCTCCAGAAAATAGTGAGAACTCCGGGACCTTGTAATATCTCGGATATGGGTACAAGCGATCAACCCATTCTGGATAGGGCTTTTGGAATATTGGCCGACTCGCCCTCCTCATTGCTGGTCCCAAAACGTCCTGAATGATGTCCACGATCTGTCCTCGATCAAGGCCGGCTACTAGCTCTTGACGGATTGGTGCGGGTTCTTGGCCGACTGCGGGGCGATTAGCCCGGTGGCCATTTCCATTACCATTCCCTCCATGGTTACCGTTACCATTGCCATTACCCTTGCCGTGTCCATTGCGGACCTGTGGAGGTACATATCTTTCCGGCCTAGCAACCGGGTTGTCTTGCACCTGGGGTGGCTGATCACGATTGTCGGCCACTTCCTCTCCCAGATTCTGATCATTCTGACCTGCTTGGACGACTACCTGGGGTGCGGCAACCCCATTGTTCTGTCCGACTAAAGGATTCTGCCCCCCGAGTCTTTCCAGCATTACGGTCATCGTGACCTGCATTTGGGCAAACTGTATGCCGAGCTGGCCGATTTCTTGGCCAATCTCTCTACCAACCTGCCTGCCCACCTGTTGACCGATGGTTTGACCGACTCCTTGCTGTGGATCTAGCCAACGAGTGAGATTGTCATTCATATTTCTAGTCATCGCCTCCATGGTATCTTGCCAGCTTCGAGAATTCTGGTTCCGTTCGGGACTGCTGGATGAACTCTGGTCGTGGGAGCGAAGTGTCATAGTGTGTTGAGAGCCCTCGGATGTTTTAGCGGTATCCTTTTTCGGGGCCATGTCCATAAAAATTTGTGAGGAACTTAACAAATCAAATAAAAAACTTTGGAGCGAAAAGAAACTACCCCTTTGGTCCCACTGGGTGTGCCAAAAAGAGATGTTGCACCAAATATCTCCCTAGGCCGAGCGGTCAGACCGATGAGCTGGTTACTGAGTGTGCCAGTTGCTTTTGTAACGAAAAACAACAAAAGTTAGAAATAATGCAGGTTCTTGTTCAAAGTCACAGTCGGACTGTTTAAATCATTGAACAAAAAGGGAATTTCTTTAATAAACTGAATGAGAACGTTGCCCGATTGGGTGTTTACAATGAACTGAATAAAGAAAAAGATGGCCGATGGAAGGCTAAACAAACTCTTGAAATACTCAAAAATTGGGGAAAGCAAAGGATTGACTAAAAGTAAAAGACTTTGGACTAAACAGATCTCGAAAAGGGTCTCTGGCTGGCAGAGTAAAGAAAGGAAATCGGAGCAAGTTTGAGCAGAGTGCAGTCTGGTTTGTCTGAAGGAGTGTTGATGCCGTTTCTGTGGAAAAGGGCTAAGGGAAAATTCTAGAAATTGAGGGCCATCGGGCAGTCTTCGAGTGTTGAAGAGGTTTCTGTGGATGATTGTTCGTGTCCTTCAATCGTTCTAGGATGAGGCTTATATAGCCCTGTCAGCTCTCAATCAACTCTTCTGAATCAGCACATTTTGATTTTCAAATCTCAGTCTTTAAGACTGAATCCCTTTAATTCCGCTTGGCTTTGAATTGGTCTTTCCAATCTTTCAAGATTGGTGCGGCCTTAATTTGGATTTTGGCCACTGACCTTAAACCCATCCTGCTAGTCCGATTTATAGGCCGATCAGCCTAAATTATTTCTTTTTCCTGAAAATCTGATATTTCGGACCTGAAATCGTGCTGTCTTGAATTCCGAACATCTCCAATTAAAACATGAGGCGAATTTCCTGGCTGATCATTCACGCGCTCTTCTTCCTCCATGATTATCGTGGTTATTAATTTCCCAATTAAAACCTGCTGATTCTTGTTGCCAGGCCGATCTCCCTCGAATGTTTTTCCCTCGAGCAAAAAGCCCTATTGCCTCCTCTCCAATCCATTGGTCCACTGGTGTACTCATTTCCTTCTTAGGCCCATTAGCCCAATTTTGTAAATTAAGGTACAAACAATTAGTATAAAATAGAAATAAAATATACATATTTAATAAAATAAAATTTTAGTAATTGAGGACTTTTGTTTGCTTAGAAAAGAACTCATAACTACTCATCTGATCTCTTTGCTATTGTTTGTCTCCGTGATAGGACTTGTTGCATCAATATCCATGAATTAAAACGAAATTCTCAGTTTATTCTTCAAATATGAGGCCAAAAATTAGACGGCGGCAACAGGAATTAATACTATGTTCGAGCGGTGTATATATATAGTCTACATGTTTCAACAGCCCATCTTGAAAATAAGCTTTCTTTTTGTTTTTTTGGCTAATTTATACCCTTGGATAATGTAAATAAATAAAAGAAAATTAGATTTTGATCAACTTGCGGGTGCATTCCATGTGTAGCTATCTTCTTAATCACATTTTTTGCTTATTTTCAATGGATATAGAAGAAATGAGGTCCAATGCTGAATTATTGGTAGGATTTAAAATTAAGACTTTTCTGGTGTAGTTGTAGCTCTGGTTCCCCTTTCAATCAATCAAACTGAGGAAAATTATAAAATAGGGTGTGAAATTACCTTCTTCTTTTTTTTGCCACAATGCCAAGGATTTGCTTTACTCCTGTCCTGAATGGCTTATCCTTTTGTACTCTTTGTTTGTTTCTTCTTTTTCTTTTTTTCTCCAATTTTTCTCCGAACAAGTGCCCTCCAACAACTCCATTAAAATATTGTATATGTATATTTTTCACTTTTTCATCCTTCCAACCAAAGATACCGTTCGTACAAAAATTAGTGCGTTTAAAGTTAATTTCTAGATTTTAATCTTGAGATTCAATAATGAGAAAAGTGACTAGCTAGTTACCAATTCCAATAGAGCACTTATCCATTAACGTGGCCTTCAGATTTCGGGGTAATGTCAAATTATGAAAACAGAAAAACATATGCTAAGCTATTGAATTGATTGGCCATCAATTATTTTATAGTAGTAATAAGAAGTTACTTTCTACCAGTATTTTAAATTTGTAGGCCCCCCAATTGGCTTTCTCGGCCTTGCTAGTTGGGGCTCTGGGCCAGCAGTTCTGCCGATTAGCTCGACGCCACGCCACTGAACCTCGGCCTAGTTTGGCCCAAAAGCCTTGGCCCAACAAGGTTATTATTTAATTAAGAATTAGAAACAGTTGTCTTTATATGTTAGAAAAACATGAATATTACAAAAACAGATAAATAGTATAAAACATAAATTTACTTATTATAACTCAATATAGTATTTATTAATTTTTATTACACCAAGCAGGAGGCGACGCCTGCTGAAAGTCATACCTCCAAACTGCATATGTACATGCTTTAAAGCTAGTATACGTAAAAACCCAAAGGAGTGAACGTACGTATACACTGAAATTTGAAAACCAACTACATATAGGGAGTAGGGACTAGAACTTGTAACACTTGTTATTTTCATTACGATGCTACTCTCCACATATTATGTATGCTACACGAGTAGCCTAGCCAAGGCCTATTTAGCATGTGGTGGCCTGTGGGGTGGTTCATGGGGAGGGCCATAAGGTGGCTCGTACGGCGGCCGGTAGGGTGGCTCGTATGGAGGCACTGGTGGCCTCTCATGTGGAGGAATTTGTTGGAATAATTTGCGTGGTGGCTGGAGCACGTCTTTGTTATTAAGTACTTCCTTTGCTTGAGGGTGCGCGGGTTGATGACCTTGTGGCGGTTTCTTTCCCTCACACTTTGGTGGTTTGGTGGTTTTACAAAGACAGTCCTCCGAGAGGTGTCGTTCGGGTGGTGGCTTATCGGTACCTTGGCGCATTGGTGGCTCCTCTGTTTTAGGTGGTACCTCTCCTGGGAGAACTGGCGGTTTGGGCTCTGGAAACGGCAGCTCTTCTTTCGGAGGCCCATTATTATACGCAGCAAGGGATGGGGAGGGAGTGGTGAGCAGAACCACCACTCCTGCGAGGAAAAACAGAAGAAAGTAAGTTTTAGGCATCAACGGTAATTAGAAATCTTCAGAGATTAATGTGTTTTGTGGTGAAGATCAACATGAAGAAGTAGAGGTTTTTATAATGGAATGAAGCACAGCTTTATTATCGTCATCACTCATGTCATTCAGCATTATGGCTACCTATAGTTGGTTTTATCGGTATGCAGTTTCAGGCAGCTGCAACTTGTTTCACTAATTGATTTACAGTAGTTTTACAATCACAGAAAACTGAAAGGGAAGAGAAAGCTCACAAATGTGGGGTGGTCCACTTTGGGGTCCATCAAAATGGAATCAAACGTGCCCCCGGTTTGAGATCGTCGTCCATGCTTAAAGTTTTGTTTCAGTTTTCGCACTTCTTTTTTGCTTTTGTTCGAGTTTGCTAGGTTTAGTTTTGTTATAATTTAATGCACCCAGACCCAGTTCATTTCCACGGCCATTGGCCCATCCCATTTTAAGACTTTATATTGTGAGAAATGGACAAGAGAAAAACTGAAAATTTTTTTATAGTAATTGTTTTTCCTTGTTTTTTTGCCCATTGACTTGATTGAGTTCCGTCTGTTTTTAGAAGTTACTGAGTAGTGCTTTCTATTTCTGTGGTGTTATCTCGTTGGTTGAATCTGTTTATATATATATAGTAGCTAATAAATAATAATTGGTTCGCTGGAGTTCTAGTGCCAATCCTACACGAAAGGTGAAAATTTTATCAACAAATCCCAATGAAAAGGTGTAGAATATATTTGCACCACATATGTAGAGGAATATAACTTCCAACGTAGATATTTTCCTTTGGAAAGCATCCCCTTAAGATTAAAGAATAAATTAACACGGAGCTAATTCTATAAGGGCTCAGACTTTATATAATTTTGCTGGGTTTTTTTTTTTAATTCTATTTTTCCTTTTCATTAGCTAGCTGACTTTCTGTTAGAACAAAGACAAAATGCCAAAAGAAACCAAGAAAAGAAGAGGGGGTTGGAAAGGTTTATCATTTATGAGGCACTAAGCTGAAGTGAACTTCAAATAGTTGAGGGCCAACCAATGAGTCAAAGTCACCGAACCACACGCTGGCGAAGCCTTCTGTCTTCATTAATTGCCACCCTGGAGTCTGGACCTCCACGGAGGACTCCACCTTAGCACAATTGTATTTGTATAAATTGAGTTTTTGTTCTAATAACTTCTTCAAGGAAAACACGGCACAAACTAGCTAGCCGAAGAAAACCAATTAATTATGGGTTACTTTTGTCTTGTTCCAACTATTTTTGTTAATCTCATACACTTAATTGAAAAGCCGCATGTATATAGATTAATATTTGAGATCGGATAATGAGCAATAAATTGGTTAATTAATTTGATTAACGCATGAATCAACATCAGTGCCATTATTATTAAATTCTATTTCTAATTATCAATATACCCTAGCAAATTTTCATCACTTGATAGGGAACATAACAATTCGACTATATTTGATATATAAAAATATTTTCTATTTTTATTTTTTTTTAAATACAAAAATCACCAAATAATCCATCTATAATTTATAGAAACGTATACACATTTTAGAAAATAAAAATAAAAATGAATTTGAAAACAATTCTTTTTATCTTATTTTTAGATCTATTTTTATTTTTATTTTCTAAAATATATATACATTTCCTCTAATAATATTTATGTTAAATGATAATTTAACATAAATATATATACATTTCCTCTAATATTTATGTTAAAAATTTCCTCTAAAATATATATACATTTCCTCTAATAATTTCTTTATATTTTTTAGAAGAGAAAAACATAAAATATTTTCTTACGTCTTGGGGTTTAAAGCTTTTCAATTTTGTCAACCAGAATTCCAAAATCTGAACGCGGCGGTCAGTGGGTTAAGTAAACAACTTAATCAATCAAAGATCCCAAAATAGCGAATAAGATAGAAAGTCCATATCATGCAAAAGACAAAGCATACATGCATATATATTGATGACACAGGAATCCTCGGATGTCTGAAACTAACGAAAGTACAGCCACAATCTGCAGCATAATATCCATGGCCTCCTCCAAGTCGGGAACAGATAAGAGAAAGGACACGGCCAACCTGGATATATGTCACTAGAGGATTATATAACTAGCTAGCTAGAAGCTGAAAATTACTACATAAGCATCAGCTCTTATTTATACAATAAACTAGCGTCTAGCGCTATATATATATATATATATATATATATGATGCTGATGAGATCTTCTACTAATATTAGGAACTTAATTGGCAGGTGGAGGCTTGTGGGGTGGTTTATGAGGCGGTTTCTTCCCGAGGGTTGACTCCTCTCCCTTACCATGTGGTGGTTTACCACCATGGGGTGGTTTACCACCATGAAACGGTGGTTTGTGTGAGTCCTCGACATCCTCAACCTCAACATCCTCACCTAGGAGTCGTCGACTGTGGGGTGGTTTGTGGTGATGCGGTGGCTCGTCCTTTCCCTTACCAGGACCATGGATTGGTGGTTTCTCACCAGGGAATGGCTTCTGGGGTGGTTTACCATTTGGGAATTCATGTTCCGGTGGTGGTTTATGTGGTGGCTTCCGAGGTTTGTGCGTGTCCTCTACATCCTCACTCAGGAGGTGTCTGAGAGGAGGTTTTTCTCCGTGTGGTGGCTCCTTTCCCTTACCTTTAGGTGGTTTCTCTTTCCCACCAGGGTTTTCTGGTGGCTTGTAACCAGGGACAGGCTTGCGAGGCTCATTTTCATGGTGTTGATCGGCTAGAGAAGGAGTGGTGATGAAAACCACCACCCCAAGAAGAAACAGAAGCAAAAAAGCTTTAGAATACATGTTTGGGATCTCTGAGTTTTGCTGTGTGTGGTTCAGAACTGGATCACTTGGTGCCCTTTTATAATGGATGAAGAGGGCACTGGAGCTTAGTTACCATGAATCGTCACTCCATATGCAATTCTGCATTTGCCCTTTACTCTGTGCTCGATTCTTAATTTGATAGCGACATACATCGCACAGGAGATACATCTCTCTCACGGAGATATATTCTGTTTACTGGGATAGTCTTAGTGTTTGGCAATACAAAACGCGAATGGGTCCGGTGTTTGGGTCCCTGTGTCCAGTCGAAATGTTTGACAAATAACCTAGTGCTCCTCATTCACATTTCCTTTTGCCAGAAAGTTTAACAACCAGCCAAGATAAGGAAGAAATTTTCGTCAACGAATTTTATCTTCTCATTAATTAAATATATCAAAGCCCCGTGGGTACAATTCAAGGGAACATAGTTTGAGGATTCGGTGTGACAATCTTGAAGAAATTGAATGCCCCTATATATGATGTGACGAAAACAAAATCTCCTCCGTTAATAGTTTAGTTAATTAAGTTCAGAATTAACTAGCCATGGTTGCAACTTGCATGTGAAATAGTAAGAACTAAGAGAAGTAAAGATTTTGCACAACTTTCAACAACCTGACCAGAAAAAGCTTGACAAGTAGGAGCTACTAGGCTTTTGTCGAGATAAACGCTTGACAAAATTGGTGTGAACTGTTGACACTATGGAAAAGTTACCAACTTTTAATTTGTCGGAAAATATATAATGTAAAAGTTAGTCATGTAACTTTATCGAGTCATTTAACTATTCAGTAGTAAGACAATACACAGAACTTAAAGAACCAATACATTTGGCTAAAAAAAAGTAGTCCCACTAAGTTGTTGTCCCGCCGGTTTAACGTAAAGAAAGAGTACTCAAAAGAAAAGGAAGAATATATTAATCTTGGAAGGGCGGTAGCGCTTTAGCTATGTCCTTTTTCCATACTATGATCAATCTACCATGTTAATGTTTACACATGCTTTGCTACCGACATATATATGTATGTCGATCAGTATTCATATTCATGTTGGCTCTCCCATTGTAACGTTTCGATTGTCTCTCGTCTTTGGGTAGTGCTTCATCACCAAGGGATTATAGAAATAACCGAGAGAATGAAGATAGAATAAATTAAATGAGGCAACGTAAAAGCCTATGGCTTGAATATATTTCTACTTGTTACAAGATATGATAGGATGAATACAAGTTTAAGTACATCTAAATGCAAGTGCAAATACAAGATAATTACATCACTTAGTTGAATTAGGTGAGAGTTTATATCTTATCAGACAGTGTGGATTTTGACTCTATCTTCCCTCCAATGGGGATGTTATTGGTAGCTTAGGTACCATCCAGGCCGGCAGGCCGCCTAATTGAGTTCTGCTAACTAGAAGTTTCCTCCGCCAGAGACGGTCGGTGGGGTGGCTTCTTGATCATTGGAGGTTTGTGGTGACCAGAAAATGAATAGCATCTCCACCCATGAAGCAGAGCAAGTAGGCTTTGCGGTTGCTATCTTTCTGGCTCTCTAGGTTTGTTTCTATTCCGTTAGAGGCTGGGATTTTAGGAACTGCAATTGGACTTGTCTTATGGGTAGATATTTATTCAATAGAAATATAAAACATTGAAAAAGTAGGATCCATTTTCACTTGGTCCAGGCTTCGATTGACTTGCTCGAAGCGCAGCTAGATTTTGCTCGAACTGAAGCCCATCTACTTGGCTCAAACAACATGTCCACTTTGCCCACTTCCAGTCTTTAGTTATAATTCATTAGCTAGACGGACCTAACGAAATGTCCAAACCCAACCTTTCAGAATATCTCAAAGCCTAGGCCCATTTCAGAAACAAATCCCCGTCTCATGGAGCTTGTCATCAATCTGTTTTTTCTTTTTTTCGGTTGAGTCATCAATCAATTCTTACTACTCCCCACAAAATCAATATTCTTATATTGGCAATCCGACATGGTAAGTTGTTCACTTTTTTTGCCTTAAACAATTATAAATTTCAAGTCATACTTTATTCTTCTTCCTTCATAATTCGACACCACTGACCCTATTTTATTCCAAGTGATCACTAAAATAATTAATCCCAAAATATTGTTACCATTAGTGCCACTTCATTATGAACATCAGCCAACCTAAACTGGTGGCAATGGTAATTTCCAATGCCTTACTGATAGTGTCTTTGATGATGAAAATGGCCAAGAAGATAGACGTGACTGATTATAAGTAATCACATCTGTTTTTACTTGGTCAACTTAAACCTTATTTATCGAATTTAATATAAATAAATTGAGGAAGTAGGGCTTATATATACCTAATTCAACCTTAATGAACTAATTGTTTAATGGAGAAATGTGGTGATGATGGAAACCTGTTTAATTCATTAATTAGGAACTAAAGTCAATGAGGAAATTAAGGAAAGAAGTACTGAGTACGGATATATATCACATATATTGATATATATGAATACTTGGCTTAATTTAATCAAAACTTTAGCTTCAAGAATAATGAAAAGAAGAGATGCAACTTGCCATTAAAGTCTGAAGAAGTAAAAAAGACTTCACTTCAAAGGTTTAGGGCTATGTTCAAATAAACAGTTTAAATTCTTTGGATTTTTGTTATCCAATTTGAGTTGAAGCATTGCAGACCAGCTTATGCAAAGCAGCAAAGGTAATTTTTGATCGAGTTGAGTGAGAACGAGATTGTCATAGTTTTTGTCCTTCTTATCTATGGGTAAAGGACCATTTGCATACTTTGACTGAGGAGAAGCCATTCCCAGACACTACTACAAAAAATAGGATCTTCTTTTTGGTAAAGAATAAACAAAAGGGAATCACAGTTTCAACAGATGGAACGTATGGGCAGCTTCACCCCTCGCATTAGAATAAATTAAAAACAAACAAGAAGAAGAAAACAATGGAATCCTCCGCGTTTTGCGTGCGTCAAAGTTGAAAAAAACCCATCAATATTCTGGTGTGCTAGCCGCTTTGCCAGTTGCCTTGAACGAACTTATTGTTGCAGCTGCTGATGCCCCGCGGTTTCAAAGCTGGAGCCTTCCCTCCCCAGTACCCCTCTAACCTCAAAGTCCTCAAATCAAGCACTATTTTATTCACTCCCCTTAACAGTTCGCATTACCGAAAAGAACCATAGAAAGATTTGAAGGATTCTATCTATATCTACATCTCCACGCGTCACTCTCTTTCATTTCATTTCATTTCAATTCCCCATAATAATCCCATTGCATTTGTTTTGTTTCCTTGGGTCCATTTTTTCACCGACTTTGCACACTCTTTTCGCGCGCTCTGTTCTTTTTTCCTTCAAGTAATCATCTCTTTCTCTTCTCTTCTCTTCTATACGTTCATTATTTGTAAAAAGGAACAGCCAAGAATATATTCTGGTGGCTGCCTTTAAATCCAAAGGGCACCAACCAACCATTCTTTTCTGCATGAGCAAGAAAAGCAGACCAAAAACACGAATATAAAGACCATTAATGAAATAAAGCCCCGCGCACCAAGAGCGACCAGTCCATCATCCTTAACGGAAAGATGAAAATCCCATTTCTTTCTTTTCTCAAAAAATATTCTCTCACTTTCAATATAAGATCATAGCATGTAGGTGGAGGTAGATTTCCTTTTTCCTTTATTCTTCTCGTCGCCTTTTTATCTTCTTGGCTTTCTGTTACTCTTCTTTCCTTCTTTCTTCTTGCTTTGTCCAAGGAGTTTATCAGTTTTTCTTTTGGGGGAGGATAAGAGAAAGAGGGTGTTTGGAGTATGGAACCTCGAGTTCTTGATGGTATAATCAATAGGTTGCTTGAAGTTAGAGGGAAACCTGGGAAACAGGTGCAGCTTTCTGAGTCTGAAATAAGGCAGCTTTGTCTTTTTTCTAGAGATATCTTCTTGATGCAGCCCAATCTTTTAGAGCTGGAAGCACCTATTAAGATCTGTGGTATCCTCTTTTACTCTGTCTTTGTTCAACTAAAATTTGTCTCTCTGTTCCTAATTATAGTTAAATGATTCTTTTTTGTACTCGGTTGCTTCTTGCTACTAGTCTATGACTTTGAATTTGAAAAAGTTCTTGCTTTGCTCTCGTTTGTTTTGTATTTTATCTTTGAAAAGTTATAAATTTGATTTTCTTTTGTCTTGGAACCTGGAGTTGGTGATTGATAAATATGTCTGTCATGAATTCTTAATTTCTGCGATGGATATGGGTGAATCTGAGTTTTTCAGATGGGTTGTCATCACTTTTTCCTTTTGGAGTTCAGTATAAACTATGAATTTGCTTTGCTGCATGAGCTAAAGTACATCCTTGTAGTTGTTTCCAGCCAGTTTTCGTGATATATTGTGGGTGTTTGTTATTACTATCATGTTACCACAGCCGAACAGGGTTTTGATTTGCAGTTCATGGCTTATTATTTTTCAATTAATACATTTTAGTGTGAAACATGATGTTTTGTAAAATTCTGAGTTCGGACTTAGGAGATTGTGAAGGCAATTTGAATGCAGTTAGATCATCTTCAATGTGTGACCTTTAAACCTTAGAAGAGACAGAACTTTTCAGTTATTCTCTGTTCAGGGTTGCGCGTTGACTGTTATTGGTTTTGGCTTGAGAGATCAAAGTTATGGCTGCAAATTGAGTTGCATTTCTTGACATCTGAGGTTTAAAACTTTGGTCACATATTGTGCATGCCAGTTCTCAAGCTTATGAGTTCCACACTGAGGACTACTCCAGGGGATTCTGTCGGTGAAATGCTGAAGAGGGATAGAACTCCCTCATAAGTCACTTGGATTTCAAATTCATTTGATTTCTCTGTCTCTGTGAATTTTGAATACCACTTTTTGAAATTTCTCATATTCACACTCTTGGCAGACATGTGTCTTAATGATATGCTGTTTGTTTTCATGATCCAGGAGATATTCATGGTCAATATTCTGATCTACTGAGGCTTTTTGAGCACGGTGGTTTCCCTCCTCGTGCCAATTACTTATTCCTGGGGGATTATGTAGATCGTGGAAAGCAAAGCCTGGAAACAATATGCCTTCTCTTTGCATACAAAATAAAATATCCTGAAAACTTTTTCCTCCTGAGAGGCAACCATGAATGTGCTTCTGTGAATCGTATCTATGGATTTTTCGATGAGTGTAAACGAAGATTCAATGTCAGGCTCTGGAAAGTATTCACTGACTGTTTCAACTGCCTGCCTGTGGCAGCTCTGATTGAGGAAAAGATATTCTGCATGCATGGTGGACTTTCACCTGAGCTCCGCAGTTTGGACCAGATTAGAAATTTAAAGAGGCCAACTGATGTTCCGGAATCTGGCTTACTGTGTGATCTCCTATGGTCTGATCCTAGTAAAGACATCCAGAGCTGGGCCCCAAATGATAGGGGAGTTTCTTATGTGTTTGGTGCTGATAGGGTGTTCGATTGTCTCAAGAAGCATGATCTTGATTTAATATGCCGCGCACACCAGGTTTAGATATGTTTTCCATCTGGCATTGGCTGCTAAAGTCTTACAGCTTGGGTTCCTTTCTCTCATTAAGTGGTATCTGTGCTTGCAGGTTGTTGAAGATGGATATGAATTCTTTGCTAACAGGCAACTTGTAACAATATTTTCAGCACCTAATTACTGTGGAGAGTTTGACAATGCTGCTGCCATGATGAGCGTGGATGAGACGTTAATGTGTTCTTTCCAAATATTAAAGCCTGTTGATAAAAAACCAAAATTTGGCTTTGGAACCTTAACGACTTCAACTAAGAGTTCTGCTCCTCCCTCTAGAATTAAGGTATGTTCATGTCCTTGCTCGTGCTGCTTCAAATACATGAAATTTATCTCCACAGCCTTGTTCCTTTGCTTTACCGCTGATGTCTGGTTATCTTGGACATCAACACTAACCTCTGACAGCATGTTGTCTAACTGCTGGGCATTTAGCCAGGAGTGATTTGGTGTTAGATAACCCCAAAACTATAGTAACAGGGAATCTGATGTTTTCTTTTACATGGAGCATATAAAAGACTTTTCCAAGTAATTGGTGTTTGTTTTCAAACTTATTGCCTAGTTTTTGAATATGCATAATCTAACTAACCTCTACCGAAGAAAAGAGCCAACAACGCTGGTGAGAAACCTGGCTGGAATGTGTTATTATCACCTAATGGAGATTCTGGCTTCCTATTTCCTCGGACCAGAGCTCATTCTTTCTTCTGAATTTTAATTGTTAATCAAAAACATCATTTTTTTAACCAGGGATGCAACTGTAGGGTATCTGGTTTCTACAAAATGCCTTATTTCCCTGTTCCTCTATAAAGTTTGCTAAATTCTTTCCCTGGGTATCAATAGTTTCCTTACTCCATTCCTTTTCTGGACGCTGTACCAATTTCTTTAAACGTCTTAAATTCTTGTTTTCCAGTCGTTTCTTGGAGCAAAGGTATAAGATGTTTGAACTGATGGAGATATCAGGAGGAGTTTGCTGCTTGTGATGAAGGCGGGTATATGGCAGATTTCAAAAATTGCACTCTAAGAACACTCCAAGAAACCCAGAGATTCTAGGTGTTTTATTTGGATGAAAGAAAAACATTTTGCAACTTTGTTTTTGATCTGGGGATGCAAACATGTTTCCTCCACCCGCAAAGTTTTTGGAGGCTTGTAATCTGTTTATTTACTTTGACCCCCTGTGTATTTTTTTCAGCCTAGTCTAACTTTGTCCTCTTTTTCCCTCTTCTTTCACCTTTCTGTTGCTCAGCCTCTATTGTTAGGCTGCTCTACTTGTATTATAATGAAAGAATGAAAACATAAGAGGGATGGAGAGTTTATGCATCAGTTGGAAGTAGAAATGCGCCTTGATCCTAAGATCTGCTGATTTGTGTCTCATTGCATGTAAATTAGTTTAATAGTACATAATTGTGGCGATTCATTCTTTGATCATCTTCTGTCTTGTCAGCGGTTTGGTTTATGAATTAAGGTCTGTCAAATTCATTTGCTCGAGGCTCTTGCTATGGTCTTTCAGGGGTCAAACTGTATAATCATCATTCCATAGCTAAAGCTGTGAAGGCAACAAATCTTCTATATTTCATTTCTATCGTTAATTCCTAATAGAGAGAAAAAACAGATAAAAAGAGAAGGGAATAGATTCCTTCTCTTAAGCTGTGTTTCACGTAATGGGCTTCAACTCTTCTTAAAGATGAAAATATATATGATTTTGTGTTTACAGGAGCACGAGCAGGAGCAGGAGCAGGAAGAGGGGTGCCACTTGATGTAAGGAAAACAGAAGTCTTTTTAACTCGTTGGAACTGGAAGTACTGTTGCTTCTTTCGAATCATTCAAGACATAAGACGAATACAATTCTTCAGTAGAACAAAACAATCAGGAAAAAGAAACACTGAAAACTAGAACGACAATCAGGGAAGCTAAAGAAGAAGAGAAAGTAAGGTCTGAGACATGGTAGTATTTGTCTTTCTTGTGACATGAGGCGAAGGCACTAATAATTGTAACATTCCAACCTACAAGGCGATGCAATTTTTAAACCGTTCCCTCAATCCACATCCCTCTCCTGGATTTTCTGTGATGTTGTCCTGGTTTCTCCGGAGATGTTATAATTGAAAGCTGAAAGGGTCTTTTATCATTTTTATTTGGTGTGCTCTCTGACAAATGTAAATGGAAGTAAGATCCTGTTTCGGCTGAAGAGCCGTGGGCCATGGGTGCAGCAAAACTCAAGTAAATCGACACTTCACCAAAATAATAATGCACATGAGATTCATCAACTAACCTGCTGACACGTCCGAAAGTAAGAACTTTTCGCTGTAGAATACTGAGAGAGCAGATGCGACAAGTTGATATCCAATCTCAAACAAAAGAAATCTGGCTTTCCATCTGTCGCACTATTATTATTCCCTACCTGATTGATGTCCTGCAATTGAGTTAACACCGTTCAGAGTAATGGACCAATGAACTCGATCAAAATTTCTGTAGTTGGTCCATGAATTGGACTTCGATGGTAGTAAAAGGGAAATCTCATCTTTTAGACATGGGCATGGAATCCCGATGGTGGTGGTCTTCGGATAGCATATTGGCTGTGTATGTGAGTGTGTTGTAGATTATATAGGATTCTACGCTTAACAAAATTATCATAGTTTTGTTAAGTGGTGTGTCCTATCTCTAGTCAAAGAAAACAACTGTAACTTAAGCGTCTTAGCGGGTGTGTGTCGCTTAAGCGTCTTAGCGGGTGTGTGTGGTGTACTCTATGCGTGTCCGTGAGCCACCCCGATGGTGATGGTCTTCGAATCCCACATCGATTGTGTGTGTGAGTGTGTTATAAGTTATATAGGATTTCACGCTTAATAAAATTATCATAATTTTGTTAAAAGGTATGTCCTGTCTCTAGCCAAAGACATGGGCATGGAATTATTTGCTTTTCGGCACGCAAAAAAATTCTTCTCTCCAGAACAGTCAATTCTCCACTATTGTCTTGGATCCATGGGAACTCTTGTAAGGGAGAATAATATAAGGTAGGTTTGGTCATCAAGAATTGCCAAATTGCCCTTTGGAATCACATCGGTTGATTGTGTACGTAATAATTAAAGTATGCAGAAATTTTCAAGCTTTCTTTAGAGTACTTTTCACAAAGGAACAGACAGGCAGAAGAGAAATTTTTATGACAGGATCTAATTCGTTGCGGTTGGCTTGTGTTCCAAAGTAATCTTAGCACCTTTTTGTTTGGTTTTTTTTTTTTCCCGAAGTTTGCATCGTTGCGTTGTTTTCGTGATTCTCATATCCACGTCAATAACTGTCTAGCTATATCTCTCTCTCTCTCATCTGTAAACTTTGTAAAACAGCCGTTTATTCCTTTTCCAAGTGAGTTTCTTGGAAACGAGAATAAGAAAAAGATTTTCTTCGTCATTTTGATTTTCTTTTAGTTTTACTTGCTTTTAGGCTTTAAAAGTTCACCCAAAAAAAAAAAGCAAAACGACAAAGTTTTGGTCCATGAGTACGGTAAATTATTCCGTCTCTGGTTTATCTGTTAAACGCGGAGTGGTGATTGTCGGATTAGCATTTTCGCAGTACGAGTGAGTGATTGAAGAATAGCCAGATATATGTTGATTTCTCTTTGTATCATAAAGTGATTTTCTCGTACGCAGCCATTATTTAAATTTAAATTCAAATATTTTGTACAAAAGATGTACAACAGAAACTGCATGACAATTTTCATGATGTAGGCACAAAAGTATTAAATTGATGACCCTATACTTTTACCTCCTACCATCTATCAAAATATGTTTGATAAAAGACGGCAATGGAGTTTACCAAAAAAAAAAAAAGCCGGCAATGGCTTTAAATTTTTTTCCACATTAAAAAATAAATCAGAACTTTGCTGATAATTGTTTCCTAGTACCTAGCTCTACTTTCAAAGGAAGAAAGACAGGTATAAATAACAGGGAATTAAATTAGCTTAAGAACGGAATTAAATTGATAGAACAATAAATGTGCGCTGTTTATTGATATCTCTCGATCTCCTCTTCCCTTTGTTCAGGAGGTTATTACTTATGAGCATGTTATAGTCTCTGTACATTTCTTTTTTTATTGAATACCCAAGTTGACTTTTAAATTATATCTTTTTGGATATATTGGCCTCTAAACTTTTATTTGAGACAATTGACCCCTCAAATTATTATTTTAGGATAATAAACCCTAAAACTATTATTTTAATATTTTAGGACAATTAACCTCTCAAATTTAACAATTTAATTGGGAAATAACCCTTGAGATTCCATGCAATATAAGCCTTTAGGGAGATTAATTGTCTAAAAATAATAGTTTGAATGGTCAAATATTCCAAATAAAAGTTTAGGAACTAATTTATCCTCTTTGATATAGTTTGAGGGCCAATTTAAGTCAACCTTTCTCTTTTCCTTGCTTTGGCAATGAATTCGTTAACCAATAATCTAATAAGAGCCAGTTTGGTACTTTACAAGGAATTACTTTGCATGCAAAATAATTCCTTGCAAAGTTTAGGGCTGCAATCACTTTGCATGTAAAGTGAGTTTGCAATGTTTGGTTTAGCGCATAAAAGTTTAATTAAATTACCTGCAAAGTTTTTTATAATGTTTGGTTAAAACACATTTTTCTTACAAAATTTATTTAAATCTCAAATTTATCATTCTATTTTATATCTTTTTTAAAAAATAAGGGATAACAAAGTAATTTAAATACGATGCAAAATATTTTCACATCTCCCCCGTGCAAATACTTTACCTAGTCAAAGATAAAATAATTACAATTAACCATTTACTTTGCATCCTTAAAATTGAACCAAATATGGTAAAGTTTTTACAATCCTTAACTTTACATGCAGAGTGATTAAATTACATCAAACCAAATGGCCTCTAAATTTCAAATATCTCTGCTAACCATTATAATGGTTTCTTATTATTCTTATATGCAGGAACACTTTGAATAAGTTTTTTTAACTACAAAAATTGATAATACATCAAAAGATATGGTTAGACAACTATTAAAAGTGCTTCACGCACTTGATGTAGCCAGGAGCATGCAATGGTACCATTTCAACGTATTCTTGGTTACTGGGGTAGGATTTTTCATTGCTGCATATAATCTTTTCTGCATCTCTCTCGTCGCCAGATTGCTAGGTCGTCGTATATACTACCAGGTTGATGGTGCATTCCTGCCTAGCACCTTACCACCAAATGTGGCAGCGGCTATGAACGCTGTTGCGTCTTGTGTAGTTTTCCTGGTCAGATCTTTTTTGGGTGGCTCGGTGACAACTTAATTGGGTCGTAAAAAGGCCTATGGTATAACTCTGATCCTCATGATAGTTTTCTCTCTAGCTTCAGGTCTGTCCTTTGGGAGAAGTCCACAAGGTGTTATGGCAACCCTTTGTTTCTTTAGATTTTGGCTCGGTTCGGTGCTGGTGGTGTTTACCCGCTTTCAGCCACAATCATGTCTGAATATGCCAATCGAAGAACTCGTGGGAAATATGTTGCTGCTGTGTTTGCAATGGAAGGGGCTGGGATTTTAGTTGCTGGAGTTGTGTCTCTAATTGTAGCAAGTGCATTTGATCAAGCATTCAAAGCACCCACATACTCTGAAGACCCACTACACTCAACTGTGCCTCAAGCTAACTATGTTTGGCGCATAATTTTGATGCTCATTGCCTTCCCTGCCGCTATTACTTACCTTCGGCTAATGAGGGTCCCCGAAACAGCACGTTACACTGTCCTTGTCGCCGGAGATGCAAAACAGGCTGCAGCAGACGTGTCGAAGCTTTTGCATTCTGATATTGAATCAGAGGAGGAGAAGGTAACAAGACTAGCAGAAAATCGCAATAGTTCATTTGGCTTGTTCTCTAAGGAATTCTTGAAGCGCCATGGACTTCACCTGCTTGTAACTACTTCAACTTGGTTCCTGTCCAGTTTGACATTGCCTATTACAGCCAAACTCTATTCCAACCAGCTATCTTCAGTTCAACGGGATGGATCCCCAGAGCTATAAGCATGAACGCAATTCAGGAAGTCAACAAGATTGCCAGAGCACAAATATTTATAGCCTTATGCAGTATTATTCCCGGGCTATTAGTCAGTGTCAAACTCATTGATTTTTTAGGGCGACTTCGCGTTCAATTCTTTGGTTTCTTCTTCATGACTGCCCTCATGTTTGCTCTTGCTATACGTTACAGCGATTGGGCCTCAAATCCCAACAAAAAGGGTTTCATAGCACTCTACTCCCTATTTTTTTTTTTTTACAAACTGTGGACCCGCTGTTACAACCTTTGTTTTGCCAGCAGAGATCTTCCCCACAAGGCTAAGGTCAACTTGCCATGGTATATCGGCTGCAGCAGGAAAAGCTGGTGCCATAGTGGGTGCAGTTGGGTTCTTATATGCTGCTCAAAGCTAAGACCCATCAAAGACAGATCGAGACTACCGACCATTGGAGTCAGGAATTCGCTCATTCTGCTGGCCTTTATCAATTTGCTTGGACTGTTAATTTCTGGCACTCTCCGGTTCCCAAAGATATTCCCTTTCCGGTTGCCTGAACCAAAGAGAAAATCACTCGAGGAATTGACAGGCGAGAATAAGGAATTTGGTGAGACTGAACAGCAAGCTGCTTCTGCTTGATCTGTATATGTTTGTAAACTCAAGATAAACATTTGTATGTAGCGTTATATGAATAAATTTGATTTTCCAGTGACACAAATCCATAAACTTCTATAATTAACGAAGCAATCATCAGAACCGGCCGTGATCCGTTAGGACTTTAACGTAGCTGACGGCTTCGTCCGGCCCAATTCGTAATTTTCTGCTTTGATGGAAAGCCCAATTCATAATTAATTAGCGCTGTTATCCGTTAAACAACTTGATAAGCTATGGACAATCTGTCCTCACTCTCCTCAAATTATATTTTGGGCGGAAATTGGTAGTATTTGATTAAATTAATTAACTAATTAAACTGATAACTTTCATTTTGAACTTTTTTTTTCCAAATTGCCAATTTGATGATTACTAATATTGGATAGCAACTTATTATTAATTATTATTAGTTAAAAGAAAATTAGGAGCTTGCAGCTTTTGAGTTTTGAGTTTTTACTTGAAATAAGAAACAAGCTTGTACATCCGTACGGGACTTTTATAGGCAAATTAAATATATATAGGTACACGAATCTTAGAGTTTGACTCTTACTCAAATTAACTTTAATTTAATAGCAAAGATAATATTTTATTATTATTATATAGTAAAAATAATCCTCATTATTAGCGAATCTTCCATACTAATAAAGTCTTGCTTTCCTCAAATTACTTTACTACTAATAAAGTTTGTTTAATTGTCCACATTCGTTTTAGTTTTATATCTATCGAATTAAGAGAACCATCCCAATACAATTATAATTTGAAATAGGATCGTGAAAATGGTGTACATAATACTAAATATTATATGACCAAAACAAATGGTATGAAGTAGGGAAATTAATAAATGAGAATTTCAAAGCAAAAGCTGAGGAAACAAAATTTTTGCTGATGAAATTGTTACACTAATATATTGTGAAATTGAAAAAGAAGAAATAAGTTTCAGCCTGTTTTATTTTTCCCGTTCATGGAGCAAAGGGATCATTTATAAAGGTCAACTGCCAGCTGCTGCAGCCTGTAGCTTCCTTATTGCAAGCAAAGGCCGAAGCCTGTCTCTGCAAATCATCAATTGACCGCAAAGCTAGCTTTTCTATGAATCGATAGTTATTTTTTTAGACAGGGGAAATGATAAGGATGAGTCATATCTATGTATTTTCCTTTTAGCATATCCATGTGGTTAGAGAAGTGCGGCTTCAACCCCTCCAATCTAAATCAGGCAATCATTTTTTTTTGCTGCAAGTTGTGCTCTGACCAAGATTAATTTGTCTTAATTAAGTAAATTAATTAAAGCAAAATCCCTGATGATGAGCTGAAGCCAGAATACTCAACGCAAGCACGGTGCATGCATGCAGCCCTTAGTGTATGGTTTTTCAGCTTTGATGGTTTCACATATTAATTAAGTTGTCGAGGACATGAACTGAAATGTTTTGCAATTTGAAGGATTAATTCAACCCTAATAGTATATATATTATATTAGTAGCTAGCACACTTCTCTCCTGAATGAGAAGGTTTAAAATTTAATTTAGCTTTAATTAAGGGGGAGAAAATAACAGAGGCACGAGGATAATTACATTGTCCAAAATGCAAAATTTATTTAAATGTCGTCTTTCTGAAACATATTCAGACTTACAAATAACAAAATTTGGCTTCTTTTCACATTTGGCAGGATTCAAGTGTACTGTGTTATTGAGATGGAATATAGGATCGAGTATTTTCCTGGACCAAAGAGAAAGTTTGTTGCTTCACCCAATTAAGTAGCTATTAGCAAGTGGCTGTTAATTTCATCTCTCTGGGGCTCTGTCTGGTATAGATTCAGGAAATGGCAATATCAGCTGACTTTTCTCTGCCTTCAAAACATCAAAGTTTAGATCCCGTTGCCTTAATTTAATCACACTTTTGTCCATCCAAACACTGCATGGCGATATCCATGATGTACTCTTCATATCAATTTCCACCTTGCAAAAAGTACTCTTCAGTAATTTTCAGTCTTAGCTTTAATATACCTTAAAAGCAAAATAACTGCAGAAAAGACCAGAAAGGTTAATCAAATAACTACTCGTATATACTTTTCTACTAAAGTAGTTGAGCCAAAGCAGGTAACCTGGTCTTCTATTTCTTAGACAATTTCCATCATTAACCACCTTTTTTGTGCTTACTAATGACAATATCTTTCCTCCTATTACGCAGCAGAAATAGCTTTTACCTTTTGTTGTACTATAATCGTCCAGACTATGGGAAAATAAGGAAGCTGATTGAAGAACACTATTTTTTTCTTTACGAACAACACTATTTTTGAACTCCAATGTATATGGGGTGGGAATTTGGGGCCACAATCTTTGACCAAACTTTGCACACACACATCTTGCATCATTCACTGTATACAGAAATAGTTGCAATGAGTTATCCTGTTTCTACCAAAGTGACGCTTATACTAAAATCCTTAAATCCATGGGGGAAACGGCCCACCAAATATTAACCATTTCCCTAATTCCAAGTTGTCATTGATCCATGTGGGATTATAGATAAATGACACATTAATAATAGAGGAAGGTTGTTCGATAATGGAGAGGAAATATCCAAGGTAAAAAAAGAGTACGGAGAGAGTTAATTTTTGACAGGGACAACGGAAAGAAGGGAGAAGACTTGTAAGAGAGTTGACTTGAAAAAAATAAATGAGAAATTAAAGGGTATATGTTATCCTCCAATAGATGGCTCGCTGTCATGTGAACTTGTGAAGTTCTCTCGCATTTTAAAAAGCCCACCACTTTTTGATTCCTTCACTCACCATAAACACCGCGTTATCTCAATTTCTCTTCTTGTCTACAGGCCACTCATCCTTTCAGAGCATTATTGAAGAAACAGGTTAGTCTCTCTGCGGTTTCTGAAGCTGGAAACTGTTTTCTCGTTATAAATGATTGTGGTATGAAAATGAAAAAGTTCCAAGTTCCTGGCTTATTGGAACTAGGAGTTCTGTTAGATATTCCCGGACCACTACTTTGCTTTAGGCACCATTGTCCGTTACCACTTTTTAGTTCCCTTATTTTTGTTTAGGATGAAAAACAAAGGGCTTAAACTGATAATGGTAGGGCAGGTTACTGAAAAGGGGCCATGCATAGACAGAAGAAGTCCTTGCCCACTATTTATTTTTCTTTTTAATTATATACATTTTTACCTTTATATACACTTTATCTTCTTCTTTATATGGTTTTGCTTTCTTTTGTTCTATAACGAAAAGACAGCAGTAAGTTGGAAGTACTTTTCTTGAGTTTGCTTAATGCTTTGTGTTTAATTCTTTTCCATCTCTCTTTTGTTTTGTTTGTCCGAAACTCCATATGAAAAGAGAAATTCTGTATCTGACCAAGAAAAAAAAAACGAAGAGAAATCTGTTTCTGCACCTCTAGTTTTCTGCTTCTTCTTCAATTCTTTGTACAAAATTAATAAAAGCAGTCAACGAGTTAACTTAAATCCTTGTGGGAAACTCCATTTTGCACCCTCAAACGACTGGGAACTAAGCTCAGCTTGCAGTTTCCTTCCTTTTCTGGTTCAATTTGCTAAATTTTTCATGGCACGAAGTTCAAGGAAAAGGAAGCTTTCCCTTTTCTGCTCCTAATTAGGGTGTTGGAATTGGAATTTGGAAGTGGGTAAGGCTGTCTGGTTTTGCGTAGTCATGAGCCTACAGTAATAAACATGACTACAAGAGCTGGAAATTTTCAATCTGTCTTCATATTGCAATTGCTACTATTTTTTTACCCCAAATCATTCAACTTCTAGAAGTGCTAGACTGCCTAATAATTTAAATTAACCACATGGGTTCATTTTTCCTTCTCGATTTGTTTTCCATCAGCCACTTTCAAAGAGTGGGTCTCGTTGCAAATTTTTTTCCTTGCTGTCGTATCTGCCTTGACCTGTAACAGCTATGGTAGAGGTAGGCGTTAGTCTTGGATAGTGATATTTGAAGTGGAGACTCATTGACTTAAAATTACAAATTACTGGTTATTGAAGATTATTGGGTATTACTAGTACTCATTAAATACTAGTATAGTAGTATATATAACGTGTGTTAACGTGGTCCTAATCTTCCCATCAAATAATCAATTCATAATAAATACTATACAAATAATTCTGCCAAAACATAAACAAATAAGGTTTTCAAGGAATCAATTCCATTAGATTATGATGTGGAATAATATACTCTCTGTAATTTCCCCTCTCTGTATGTCTTACTTATCTTGGTTGAATTTGTTAAACTACTGAAAGTCATAGCAGGTTTTGTCCTGTGATTGACCATAAGAATTTGGAAGAAAAAGGGTAGGTTCCTCTCTCTCTGTGGTTCAGGGTAAAATAGAGAGGTTCTTCATTGATGTTTTGGTCAGCATGAATTTATTGATTACCATTCTGTATGGAAATATGGAAATAAGAAATCAAGGAAAGAAGTTACAAAGAAACTCCCTGTAAAGCTTAGCTGCTACCAAATGGCGCATGTGAATGGAATCAGCACTTCTCTTTAATTAGTAATCTCGTTCTGCGAAGATTTTCCAAAAAGATTCTCTGTTAGTTGGATTCTGTTTATCTTTTAGGTGGTAAATTCGTTTATTGATGATGCCAGGGCATAATTGATCATTTCATGCAATACAAATTTAAATTGACATCCCAATTGTTCTAATGCAGGACTGTGGAGGAAGTTTGACTTAATACCATAATCAGCAACATCCAGCTATGGCTAGACAACAATTGGGAGTGCTTAATGCGCTCGATGCAGCCAAGACGCAATGGTATCATTTCACTGCCATTGTTATTGCAGGGATGGGATTTTTCACTGATGCTTACGATCTGTTTTGCATCTCCTTAGTCACCAAATTACTGGGCCGTATTTACTACCATGTCGAAGGGAGAAAAAAGCCGGGCACATTACCCCCAAATGTTGCAGCTGCGGTCACTGGTGTCGCTTTTGTTGGCACGTTAACCGGCCAATTGTTCTTTGGGTGGCTTGGTGACAAAATGGGCCGGAAAAAGGTCTATGGTATAACTTTGCTTCTCATGGTTGTATGCTCTATTGCCTCAGGGCTATCGTTCGGAAGCAGTCCAAAGGGTGTTATGGCTACCCTTTGTTTCTTCAGATTCTGGCTTGGTTTTGGTATTGGTGGTGACTATCCTCTTTCGGCCACAATTATGTCAGAGTATTCTAACAAAAAGACTCGTGGAGCTTTTGTCTCGGCAGTGTTTGCAATGCAAGGGTTTGGGATTTTGGGTGGTGGAGTTGTGGCTCTTATTGTCTCTGCTGCCTTTGACCACGCTTTCAAGGCACCTGCCTACGCTGTGAATGCAGCAGCCTCAACCGTGCCTCAAGCTGACTACGTTTGGCGCATAATTTTAATGTTTGGTGCATTCCCCGCTGCTCTTACTTACTATTGGCGAATGAGGATGCCGGAAACTGCTCGTTATACTGCCCTTATTGCCAAGAATGCAAAACAGGCTGCATCAGATATGTCGAAAGTATTGAATGTGACTTTTGAAGCGGAAGAAGACAAGGTGATAAAGCTAACAAGTGAAGCTAATTCCTTCGGCTTGTTCTCCAGGGAATTCCTGAAGCGCCATGGACTTCATTTGCTTGGAACTACAACCACTTGGTTCCTGTTGGACATTGCATTTTATAGCCAAAATCTATTCCAAAAGGATATCTTCACCGCGATTGGATGGATTCCTCCGGCCGCAAGCATGAATGCAATCCATGAGGTTTACAAGATTGCAAAGGCACAAACATTAATCGCCCTATGCAGTACGGTTCCGGGGTATTGGTTCACGGTGGCTTTCGTTGATATCATGGGAAGGGTTACAATTCAATTGATGGGTTTCTTCTTCATGACAGTTTTCATGTTTGCTCTTGCCTTACCTTACCATCACTGGACCTTGAAACCTAACAGAATTGGGTTCGTAATAATGTACTCCCTAACCTTCTTCTTTGCCAATTTTGGACCAAATGCCACAACATTTGTTCTGCCAGCTGAGATCTTCCCTGCAAGGCTAAGGTCAACATGCCATGGTATATCAGCTGCAGCTGGTAAAGCTGGCGCCATCGTCGGTGCATTCGGGTTTTTGTATGCTGCTCAAAACAGAGACCCAACAAAGACAGATGCAGGCTACCCACCAGGCATTGGAATCAGATACTCGCTTATCATGCTTGGGGTCATCAATTTCTTCGGATTGTTGTTTACTTTCTTGTTGCCCGAAACCAAGGGTAAATCACTTGAGGAGTTAACACGTGAGAATGAGGATGAAGTTGGCGAGACAGAACTCCAAATTGGTGCGGCTAGGACTAATCCCGTGTGATTTTGGGTGAAGTAATTAACTGCAGAAGTTTGTTACTAAGTCGCGTGAGTTTAGCTTCTTGTTGGTTTCTAAAATTCTTGTTTGAGAAAAGATGCTACAATATTGTGGATGTATAGTGGCTTGGAACAGTTATGATCCAAGCTCAACTATACATATTGTGTATTCATTTTGTTTTGATTTTGTATTATATTTTGTTCACTTGTCCTGCTGGAATCTGAATTAACAATGTTTCCTTATTCTTGTCAATAGGAAAAAAAAGTGAAAAAGTTTGTATGTTATGATTATTATAATCAACAGAGAGAGAGAGAGTGCTTTAGTTTTATCACAAAAAAAAAAAAAAAACTGAGAGACAGAGTGCAATTAATCAACCAAAGCAGTCATGATGACTATCCACCTGAAGCACAAAAATTTTAATAATGATGAAATATAAATTGCTCCTCCTTTTTGCCGCATCCGATTTTGAATATCCCCTCCTCTAACTTATTAGGCTTTTGTTAAGGATTTTATAATAATATTTTGAATTTGATGGTCCTCTGTTTCATGATCATCATCATGCTAGGGTCGGGTCCATGGCATATCATGAACAGACCCATTATAATTAGGAGATGGGAATATGGAATAGCTTCTCTTGATTCTCAAATGGATAAAATTCCATTATGGGTGAATCTTGAAAATGTCCCATTAGAACTTTATACAAGTTTGGGTCTCAGCCTTATAGCCAGTGGTTTGGGGAACCCATTGTATATGGATAGAGCCACGGCTATGAAGCAGAGATTAGCCTATGCAAAAGTCTGTGTGGAGATTGAAGTGTCTAAGGAAATTCCAAAAAGTTTGCAAGTGGAATTACAGAATGGTGCTATAGCAGAAATTTTAGTAGATGTCCCTTGGAAGCCAGCAAAATGCCTAAAATGTCATACTTTTGGGCATTCGGATTGTTCAGAGCAAGTCATTGAGCGGAAATGGGTTCCAAAGGAGAAAAGGAGGTCCAGGAAGAACAGAAACAAATTTCAGAAGATATAAATAACAATGATGAAGAAAATGAATTTAAGCAGCAAGTTCAAATCAAGGAAAATGTTCCACCAATTGCCACAGACAAGGTGCCAGGACAGGCTAGTAGGAATCCCAAAGGAATAATTACTATGGCTAGTAGTTCAAAAGGTTCCAAAGCTTCAGTAAACAGATTCTCGATACTTGAAAATGAGACAGAGGATATAGAATCTGAGCAAGATCACTATGTAGCTAATGTAGAAGAGCAGTTAGTTTTCCCTAAGAAAGCAAGAGCTGCTGCAACTGGTGTGTCAGAGGTATTAAAGCAGATGAAACCTAGAAGGAGAAGTCCCAGCAAAGGTTCTGGAAAGTTGGTTAAAGCAGGTAAAGCTGCTTTAAGTTTCTCTTCTTCTTCCACTCAATGAATATCACCTTTTGGAATGTGAGGGGTATAAACGACCCTCAAAAACAGAAGGAGGTGGTTGATAGACTAAGATGACTGAGGATTGATGTTATCTGTCTAATGGAAACTAGAGTTAAGTCACAAAATTTTCAGAAAATTGTTGATAAACATTTTGTTGGGTGGAATAAAGTTTGTAACTATGAGCATGCTGAAAATGGAAGAATCTGGATATTATGGAATGCTCAGGTACAAGTAAATATTGTGAGTGCTATTGATCAGTGTATTACAATAAAAATCTATTGTACGAATAGCCAGTTTTACCTTTCAGCTATCTATGGCAGCAATAGTGAAATAAAAAGAAGAGAACTTTGGAGTGAACTAGAGACTTTGAGCAACAAAATTGGAGATGTATCATGGATTGTAGGTGGAGATTTTAATATCATTAGTAAGCCAGAGGAAAGTTCCAGCTATGATGGATCACAGACTACAGGCTCGGATATTAAAGATTTTCAGACTTGTTTAAACCAAGTTGATCTTATTGACCATGCTTACATAGGACCTTTATTTACCTGGTGTAATAATTGATTTGAGGAACCTTTGGCTCGGAAATTAGATAGAGTATTGGTTAATCATATATGGTTGGAGATTTATCCGAAATCTTTGGTGGAATTCATGGCACCTGAAGTTTCAGATCACTGTCTTGCCTATGTGAAGCTTGCAAAAGAGCAATATTCTCCTCCGAAGCCTTTCAAATTTTTTAACTATTGGAGTAAGCATCCAGAGTTTTTAAAACTTGTAGAGGAATCTTGGAGAAAGCCTGAGCAAGGAGATCCTATGATGATATTGCATAGGAAACTGAAAAGATTAAAGCCTATTTTGAAGAATTTGAATCAGAAGTACTTTAGTAGGATTTTAGAGAAAGTTGCTAGAAAAAAGAATGAAGTGGAGAGGATTCAAATGCAGATCCTTGATAGTGGGCCTATTAACGGTTTGTTACTACAGCAAAAACAAAGAGTACAGGAGCTGAATGAGTTGGTAGCAGCTAAGAAAAGCTTTTTTAAGCAAAAATCTAGAGTGCAATGGCTAAAGGAAGGTGATATGAATACTGGTTTCTTCCATCAAAGGATGAAAGTACAGCAAAACAGAAATTCTATCAAAGTTTTAAATAATGCCAGTGGGGAGAGACTGGATACCTATGAGCAGATTTCTAAAGAGATAGTTGAGTACTTTCAAAGTTTATTAGGAACTGTGGATGATAGGGTGACAGGATGCTCAGTAGATCTACTTAAGGAGATACTACAGGTTTCAATACCTACAAATAAGCATCGAATGCTTGCTGGACCAGTTACGGAGGAAGAGGTAAGGGCAACAATATTTGCTCTTAATAGTAATAAAGCACCTGGGCCTGATGGATATTCTGCAGGTTTCTTTAAAAGTGCTTGGAGTGTAGTGGCAGATGATGTTATCAATGCCATTCTATATTTTTTCAGTACAGAAAACTTGCTGCCTGCTTTCAATGCAACAGTGATCACTTTGGTTCCAAAAGTTGATAATCCTAGTAGCTACACTGACTTTCGGCCAATATCTTACTGTTCTACTGTATACAAATGTATTACAAAGATTCTTGCAAATAGACTCAAGAAGTGTCTGCCTGATGTCGTATGTAGAAATCAGTGTGCTTTTGTGGAAGGAAGAAAACTAGTAGACAATGTCCTCATGGCACAAGAGCTGGTATGTGGCTATCATAAATCAAATCTCTCTCCTAGATGTGCACTCAAGATAGATTTGAGAAAGGCTTTTGACTCAATTAGTTGGGATTTTATTGACAAATTATTGAGAGCTCTAGGCTTTCCAGAGGTATTTGTAAACTGGCTTAGAGTTTGCTACTCAACACCTAAATTCTCAGTGTCTCTCAATGGAGGTTTAGTAGGCTATTTTGCTGGTGCAAGGGGGGTCAGGCAGGGAGATCCTATATCTCCTTATATATTTGTGCTAGTCATGAATATCCTGTCGAAGATGTTGAATTTAGGGGCAGAGCATGGAGTGTTCTCTTATCATCCTAAATGTAAGCGAATCAGACTCACACATTTGAGCTTTGTAGATGATCTTCTTATTTTTGCCAAAGGTACAGTTGAATCAGTAGAAGGCATCAAAAATATCTTGCAATTTTTCTATAACATCTCTGGATTGCAGCTTAATTGTGACAAAAGTGAGATGTATTGTGCTGGGATTGCTGAAGACAATTTGCAGGTCATCCATCAAGAGTTAGGCTTTAAATGTGGCAAGCTTCCAGTTCGTTATTTGGGAGTTCCTCTGGTAACTAAAAGGCTTGGTAATAAAGACTGTGTCTCACTAATTGATAGGATTACAAAAAGAATTACAAATTGGTCAGCAAGCATCTTTCGTATGCAGGGAGGTTGCAATTACTACAATCTGTAATCTTTAGTATCCAAAATTTTTGGTGCCAGGCATTTATCTTGCCACAAGCTATGATAAAAAAGCTTACTCAATTATGTGTGAGTTACTTTTGGAAGGGTTGAGAAAGTAATGGCAAAGGCGCTAGAGTGAGCTGGGAAAACATCTGTTATCCTAAAGCTGAAGGTGGTTTGGGCTATAAGGATTTGAAGGTTTGGAATACATCTTGTATTTTGAGAAATCTATGGCTGATTTTTACTCAAGCTGGTTCTCTTTGGGTAGCATGGATAGAATAGTATATACTTAAGGGCATATGCATCATGCAGATCCCACTTTTGCAAAGATTTTCCTGGTGTTTTAAGAAACTGCTAAAGCTCAGAGAGATAGCTAGAAAATTTTTGCAAGCTGATAATACTTGGAGAACATCGGGTGCAAACTATAAAGCCAGGGAAGTGTATGAAGAGATAAGGCGAAGGAAAGAGAAAGTCCCATGGCAACGGCTGGTTTGGTTTCAGAACCACATTCCTAAGCACTCTATGATAGCTTGGATGGTTTTATTGGACAGATTACCAACAAGGAGTCGATTGGCAGCTTGGGGGATCGATATTGATGATGTCAATTGTCTGCTTTGTGGTCAGCAACAGGAAACTAGAGACCATATTTTCTTTACTTGTGAATTTTCTCGACAGTTATGGAACAGCATTTTGAAAGATTGTGGTCTCCAAAGAAGAGCAAAGGCATGGAGTTTTGAAGTTAATTGGGCATCAAGGAGAATCAAAGGAAAAGCTCTAATCACAGTTATATTGAAGCTTGCCTGGAATGCTTACATCTACACCTTGTGGACAGAAAGAAATTTCAGAATATATAGAGGGAAGAATAGAGAGTTAGATGAGTTATTTTATTGTATAAAGAATGCTATTCGATTTAAACTGGTGGGAATGATAGGCATAGCAAAAGATCCAGTAAATGAACTGCTGCGCACACAATGGGAGCTGGATATAACTTTTACAGAAGAGTAGGTTCTCCTTTGATTTCTTGTAAAGTTTTGATCTGCTACTTATATAGCAATATTTTATTTGTATTGTAGCAGTTTTACTGCTTATTTTGAATGAATGAATAATCTCGCTTATCCAAACAAAAAAGAATAAGAAAACCCAAAACCGCTTTCTCTAAGAATCTCCGATCCTTGTGCTTAATGACACGCTATAACTTTTGACTTTCTTGCATAGGTTGGTGATAAGATGGGATGGGACGGGACTAAGCTCCAAACTAAATACGCATTATGCTTGATTTGTGGGAATGGGGTCCCAAGAAAATTCTACCACTACTATTTCTTGTCAATTTGTTTGACATACAAGCGTACGTTTTGGGCTCGCTTACACTTTACACAACACAAGTTGTTGTGTGTATATTGCTAGTAAACTTGGAAGTGGCCAGCCAATTCAAACCAGAAAGGAATTAGTACTAGATTAATGTTGACAGAAACAACTACGTGTTCCAGGGAATGTTATTGTCGCTGTCATACTAAGCAAGAATTAATAGTAGTAATTAATAAGGATTTGAATCAGAGTGGTTATTAAAATCCATAAAAATTTGAATATTCTAAATGTTTTAATTTGACAATATATATATATTTATATATTTATATTAATTTACCAAATATATCTTCAAACAGAACTTGTTTATAGTTTTCTAATCCATCACCCAATCCCGCTCTGCAATTAATTTGCCCACTCCATCTACCATCCCTTGTAGGAATGAATCTATACAAATCTAAAATGGGTTTATATATTACTACGACTTACTGCTAATACAGAAGGAGAACGGATATGACTTGTGACTTGTGAGTAGAGGTGTCCATGGCCGGGTCTAAGTAAAATTTTGTAAAAAGTTCGCTTGTCCAAGCCCGGCTCGGCCCGACAATTCGGGCTTAATCTTTTGTCTAAGTCCGACTCTAAAATATTTATGAAAGTCCGAGGTCCGTCCAAAAGTCAGTTTTTAATTTTTTTCGTACATTGATTTTAAAATTTAAATTATATTAATTTATATTATAAATAAAAGTAAATCAATACATTTAAAAAATTATTATCTAAGATAATTTTTACAAAGTTAACAAAGTCTAAATACTAATAATATTTGAAAATATCAATATCATATACAAAAAAAAAACAACACATTAACAAATAAAATAAATATATAAAAATATATTTATATTAAATCAATAGTAAAACGGGCCGGGCAGGGTCGGGCTCGGGCTTTGACGCCTATGACCAAGCCCGGCCCTTAAATTTAAAATTATTATCCAAACCCTCTCAAATATCAGACGGGCTTACGGGCTCAGGCGGATAGCCCGACCTTTGGACAGCTCTACTTGTGAGCATCTAGGAGTTGACTAACGGGTAACGGCTAGAATTTGAAGTTATCCATTTAAAAATGGTTCACAAATTTAATGGTCTCCATGTCTTTAGAGATATATTGTGCTTTTAACTTCCACGATTCATGAGGTTAGAATTAATTGATCTTACTTCCTCACAAGGAAACAAACTAGTTCAGTTGACGGTACCAGAAGGCTTGCACCACTTGCACCACTTGCACAATGCTACCAGGGTTGGGTCCGTTGGGACGCAAATGGTAAAAGTACTCCACAGGTCCTTCTATTATAGGAAAATATTCAATTTAGTCCCTGTACTACAATTTGGCTCAATTTAGTCCCTTTACTATCAGAAATTGAACAAATTAGTCATTATTATTAAAAAAGTCAGCTTTTATTATTAAAATTGATGACGTGGCAATGCCACGTCATCCCAAATGCTGACGTGGCATGCCACGTCAGAAATGTCAATTAAAAAAATTTTAGAACGACTAATTTGTTTAATTGTAAATAGTATACGGACTAAATTGAACAAATTTATATAGTACAAGGATTAAATTGAACAAAAATATAAAGTATAGGGACTTACTAGAAACTTTAACAGCAATACTTGAAAATTTTTTCTAAAATTATATGCAAATTTATATGGTATAGAATTATTAATTGAATGTGTTTTGATATAATTAATGATAGAAAGTGGAAATAAATTAATAAATCAAAAAGTATTATATCGTATTATATTTTTTTTATTATAAAAAATTGAACATTGGTTACTAATTATACGAAGAAGAAATGTTTAGTATTATATAAAGAGGCACATATTTTAAAAATATTTGTTTAGTTTTTATTTTTCTAATAGAAGACATGTGTTGTACTTTTATAAAAAAAATTGAAAAATTCATTGTTTATTATAATCATATTCAAAATATGTACATAATCATTTAGGTTTATTAATTTATTTTTACTTTCTTCCTATCATTCATTACATAAAAATATCTTAAATGATAATTATATCTACTTATAATAATTTAAGAAAAATTGTTCGATATTATATTATATAAATGGATACGTGTTATAAAAATATTTTTTTAGATTTTATTTTTCTAGTAGTCAATTTTTTAATAAATTCTACATATAAAACTATTAAAAATTAAATAAAGTTACATTTGAATTTAAATATAGTTTTCTTTAATTTTAATAATTTTATATTTTAAATGTATGAAAATTAATTTTTAAATAAGTAAAAATTAAACAAAAATCTTTAGAACAAGTGTCAATTTATATAATATTGAATTTTTTTCCTTCACATAATCACTAATCAATGTTTAACATTTTATAATAAAAAAAAAGAAAATATGGTATACACTTTTGATTTATTAATTTATTTTCACTTTCTTCCTACCATTAATTATGTAAATTTGTATATACTATATAAATTTGCATATAACTTTAGAAAAAATTACTGTTAAAGTTTCTAGTAAGTCCATATACTTTATATTTTTCTTCAATTTAATCCTTGTACTATATAAATTTATTCAATTTAGTCCCTATACTATTTACAATTAAACAAATTAGTCCTTCTAAAAATTTTATTAATTAATATTTCTGACGTGGCATGCCACGTCAGCATTTGTGACGACGTGGCAATGACACGTCAGCACTGTGATGATGTGGCACTACCACGTCATCAATATTAATAATAAAAGCTGACTTTTTTAATAATAAGGACTAATTTGTTCAATTTCTTATAGTAGAGGGATTAAATTGACCCAAATTGTAGTACAGGGACTAAATTGAACATTTTCCTATAGTAGAGGGACCTATGGAGTACTTTTACCGACGCAAATAAAACTACTTTCTTTAATAGTAGTTTTTAATTTTTAATTTTTAATTTTGATTTTCTGATTTTCATTTTTGTATCTAAGTTGTAGGGACATAGTCTTTTAGGCGAATTATATAAGAGTTAAACATTTCTTGATGAAAACTAAAAAGTATGTTGATCTTAAAATGGCTTAATACTAAAATTAGTCCTTAAATTAATTATATTAAAAAGGATAGATTGATTCCTTAACTTTTATTCGAATAAATTAATCATTAAACTTTTATTTTGAGACAAATTGGTTCTTAAATGATCAAAAACTTGACTGATTATAATAGATTGATCTTTGAACTTTTATTTTAAGATTGATTCATCTCTGTTTTTTTTTTAAATTTTTATTCAAGATTTATTTATCTCAAAATAAAAGTTCATGAATCAATCTATTTCAAATAAACGTTCAAAGACTAATCTATCATTTTTTATATAGTTTAAAAATTAAATTGACTATTAAGCCATCTTAAAATGTTAAAACAAACTTTCTCTATTGTAATATGAAATTGAAGGCTAAAAACTTGTTCAAAAAGCAGCAGAAGACTAACTACACATAGAGGAGATAATAAGTCAGAAAGATTCTCACCGGAAGAGGAAAAATCAAACCAGCCAAGGCAAACTAAGCCAAATCTATCTTTGATTTGTTGGTCCCAAAAATTTGGTCTCCATTCCACACATTCTATATTAACTTTAGATGCAACTCCCATCCTCTGCTTTCAGTAAGGAGTCTGCAAATTTTGGGCAACAGATTCTCTTCTTTCGTTTTTCCTTACTATTTAATGAGTGAAGCAGGAAGTACTGCTATATATGGAGGATTATATCTCAATATACATACTTGCTTAAGCTACGTGCACTAGGATTAACACACGTCATCCAACAAATTTAATCAGATTCTGATGGACACAGATGAATGAATCTTTTGTATGAACAGAGGAATAGTAAACAATAAGTAGTAAGTAAATGTTTATTGTTTTGAAAACTAAAACTAAATAGAGAAAGAATACGATAAAGGAATTACCATTAGCATCACGAACTTTCTAGTTAGGCCAAATTCCAGCGGACTACTCTCTATCTGGAGCTGGAGGGACAGGTGTAGTTCTGAAACCCACAACTATTATTTATTCTATAAATAAAAAGTAATAGTAATAATGAAATAAATTAAGATTGAAGTCACCCCATGGGTGTAGATCAGCTGGTAAGGGGTTGTTCTAACTTAATCAAGTGACTCGAGTTCGAATCCTTGGGTACGCAGCTGCTTTAAAAACCTGAGAGGGAGAGCTTTGCGACCCTTGTGGTCCTACCCGGCTCGAATCTAGATTAGTCGGAGCGAAGCTTCGAATACCAGATGATGAAAAAAACAAAAAAAAAATTAAGATTGAAGTCAATATCTTTGATAATGGCTTAATCGGAGGGAGGAAAAGCTTCATCCATAAAATTCCAAAACTTCGGCATAAAAAAAGTAGCTGCAGCAGCCAATTGTTGTAACAATTGTGCAATTCTAAACCCAAGAAAGTGAAGTACGGTTTTATATATGAATTATGTGGAGAATAAGTGCAGATTTCAATCCAAACCATAGAAGAAAAGGTTGACAAGAAAGATGGTGTTCTGAACTGATATTATATATCAGCCTCTTAAGTCTTAACAACTCAAATAAACAGGACTCCTCAGTTTCATTTTCTTTGTGGAAAATCTCTTAGGCTTACGAAATCCAGTCCTTGAAAATTATTAGTAGAAAAATATGGAGCAATTATAGAGAATATGCCATGTTGAAAAACGAAAAGATCTTCATTTGATCTCCCTTGTTTCTCTTAACCTATCTTAAAACTCCATGAGAGTAAATGGTAAAGGAAGAAAGAGAGCGGCCGTTGCACTTAAATACGGCACCAACTCCCTCCTCAATTAATCTTTTCCTCCATAACCCAGCAGCCCATCTCTTTTCTTCTTCACTTTCTTTATCTCTCTTTCTTCATTAGCCAACTCTTTGATGGTTATAACTAGACTACTTCTTCTTCGTCTTGTCTAAATCCGAGATATCTCTCTCTCTCTGTTTCTTGCATTGTGTTTTGCGAGCAGATTTAACGTAAGCTTTTTTCTCGCTTTTAAGGCATCAGATTTATGATAGTAATGAGTTTACATAGAATTCCGGATGATAGCAGATCATGGTGTGTTACCTTTGTTTCTTTATCTGCTTCGAGATCATAATCTCTTTTAGTTTCTTAATTTAAGACTATGTTTCTTTTATTTTGTACTTTCCCGAATGTTTTCTTGTTCATCGTTCTTTTCAGTGGCATATAGTTTTGACTTTTTGAGATACTCATCAAATGGAATCCAGATTCCAGAGTCCTAAGATTAAGAATATTATAGTTCTCAAAAGTTGATGGTTCTTCTATCATTTCCAGCCCATCAAATTATTGTTGTTCTTCCACTCAAATTCTCTCTTAGTTCTTTATTTTTCCTCTACAGTTTTTTCTAGCTCTGGTGCTATTTCTTTTTCATTCTTTTGAGGTTTAGAGCAATCTCTCCATGTGGCATTCAATTTTGTCGTTTTCCTTTCCGGCGTTTCTTGGGCCGGGATGGGGTGGGCCTGTCCTTTGGTGGTTGAAGTACACGTAAGCATTTTCTTGGCTCATAATTGGAACCCATATTGCAAACTTTCCAACAGATTTTTCTTTTCGCCTCGAATTATTATGGTTTTTGAGGATTTAGCTAGGAAGGAGAAGAAAGCATGATCTTTCTATTAATCCAAAATTAATCTCAATTTATTAAAATTTTCTTCCTGCAGAATATCCCAGATTGTAGGAACGTCCATTAGATTTATATTAAATTTTGTTTTTTTATAAAACCTTTTCCTATATTTTTTAATCTCACTTTATTGACCTGTGACTTTTCTCATCTTCTACCAAACTTTAATCACCCTGTCCCACTAACCTGTGCTGCTATGCATGGTCCTAATTACAGGATACATTCGATTCTCCAAACGAACTGTCTTGCTTTTCAACCTTTTTTGTTGCCTTGCATAAATCATCACAAGGGCTTCGTAGTATGCTCAGCAGACTCGGTCTCGCTGACTTCAGCTTTAGCATTTATCATGATTGATTGTTTCCTGTGTCTCTACTCTGTGATGAAATGTAATATAAATTGACGTTTTTAATTCCTCTGTTACAATATTTTCAGGGGAAAAAACAGATTGTCATGGCAAACAGCCAACTGCAGGTGCTTAATGCCCTTGATGTAGCCAAAACGCAATGGTATCATTTCACTGCAATTGTTATTGCTGGCATGGGATTCTTCACCGATGCATATGACCTGTTTTGCATTTCCCTGGTCACCAAATTGCTTGGTCGCATATATTACCACAAGGAAGGTGCTGTCACCCCTGGCACCCTTCCTTCCGGTGTATCTGCTGTTGTTAATGGTATAGCCCTCTGTGGTGCCCTTTCAGGCCAGCTCTTTTTTGGCTGGCTTGGAGACAAGCTGGGGAGGAAGCGCGTGTACGGGATGACCCTTATGCTTATGGTTATCAGTTCAGTTGCCTCTGGCCTTTCCTTTGGTCATGACCCTAAATCTGTTATGGCTACCCTTTGCTTCTTTCGCTTCTGGCTTGGTTTTGGTATTGGTGGTGACTATCCTCTTTCCGCTACCATCATGTCGGAATACGCTAACAAAAAGACTCGTGGTGCTTTTATAGCTGCTGTTTTCGCCATGCAAGGTTTTGGGATTTTAGCCGGAGGGATGGTTGGTATTATTGTTTCCGCAGCCTTTAAGGCCGCATATCCTGCTCCAGCTTATGAGATGGATGCAAATCGATCAACTGTTCCGGAATCTGATTATGTTTGGAGGATCATTTTGATGTTTGGAGCAGTCCCAGCTTTACTCACTTATTACTGGCGGATGAAAATGCCTGAAACTGCTCGTTACACTGCCTTGGTTGCCAAGAATACAAAACAGGCTGCGGCAGATATGTCAAAAGTTCTTCAGGTTGATTTGGAAGCAGAACAGGAGAAAATAGAACAGGACCAACGGAATGATTTTGGCTTGTTCACCAAACAATTTCTTCACCGTCACGGTCTTCACTTGCTTGGTACCACGACTACTTGGTTCGTGTTGGACATTGCCTTCTACAGTCAGAATCTGTTTCAGAAAGACATCTTGACTGCCATTGGTTGGATTCCAAATGCGAAAACCATGAACGCCATAGAAGAAGTTTACAAAATTGCAGTAGCCCAAACTCCCATTGCACTATGCAGCACTGTTCCAGGATATTGGTTCAGCGTGGCATTCATTGATAAGATGGGAAGATTCAAAATCCAATTGATGGGCTTCTTCTTCATGACAGTGTTCATGTTTGCCTTGGCAATTCCATACCATCATTGGACTCTACCAGACAACAGAATTGGATTCGTTGTTATGTTCTCTTTGACCTTCTTCTTTGCGAATTTCGGTCCGAATGCCACAACATTTGTAGTCCCTGCTGAAATTTTCCCTGCAAGGTTAAGATCAACATGCCATGGAATATCAGCTGCAGCAGGTAAAGCAGGGGCAGTTGTGGGTGCATTTGGCTTTTTGTATGTTGCAGAAGGTATTGGAGTGAAGAAAACACTTATAATTCTAGGTTTCATTAACTTGCTGGGGTTGCTGTTCACATTTTTGGTGCCCGAGTCAAAAGGAAAGTCACTAGAAGAAATGTCTGGGGAAACTGAGCGAGAAAACGGTACTGAAACACAAGCTGGACGGCAAGCAAGTAATGATATGAGAAGCTTACAAGCTTAATTGAGCCCTGTAATAATCTCCTTGTTAGTATTGACTTCTGGAAGTTACATCAGTGGTCTGTATTTAGGTGTCTCACATATTGCATCTTTGGATGCTGCTTGCACTTCTTGCGCTTCTGGCTTTTCTTTCTCTTTAATTAGATAATGTCTTCAGAGTGTGAAGTAATAATAGAAAAGTTTATACACAGTAAATACTCTCCCTGATCTTATTTAATTATCATCTTTTAGTCAAATCAACTTTAATTTTAATCATTATTTGTAATAAAATTATAAAAATCTAAATTTTCTAAAAATAAACTTAAAAAAAATACAGATTTTAAACTTTTCAAAATATATTTTTTGAAATTTAATTATACTTTTTTTATAATTAATTATCAAAATTAAGATGGTTTAACCCAAAGATGATAGTTAAATAAGGGACTAGAGAGTAATATATATATATATATATATATATATATATATATATATATATACACACACCACTTGAAGCACCCAATTTTAATGATGGAAGGTAAAATTGCTCCTCCTTTTTGCCGCATCCAATATTGAATATCCTCTCCACTAACTTATTGGGCTTTTGTTAACAATTTTGATATTTTGAATTTGGTCTTCTGTTTCATGATGATCATCATCATATTATTGATTTTTCTACTTCGAAATGAATAAAAAGCCCCAAAACCACTTTCTCTAAGAATCTCCTATTCTTGTGCTTTACCATAACTACACGCCTTAACTGTTGACTTTCTTGCAAAGGGCGATAGCAAGATCAAGATGGGATATTGGGACCAAACTCCAAACAGAATCCTTTGTTGGAATGGGGTCCCAATAAAATTCTGATAAGTTTGTTTCATGCTATAAGCATAGGTTTTTGGGACCAGTTCGAGGTTTTACTTTTTCACTTTATAAGCATAGGTTGTTGTTTTGTATATAGAGTATTAATGTTTACAGAACAACTACATGTTTAAGGAAATGTTATTGTTGCTGTCATGTTAAATAAGAATTAATACATTAATTAATTAATTGATATATTAAAATAAAAAATCACTAATTAATTAAGAAAAGTTCAACAATTTGAATATTCTAAATATTTCCGTTTGACAAATTAATTTACTAAAATATCTTCAAAGAGAATTTGTGTGTTTATATTTTTCTGATCCATCAGCCGATCCTGTTCGGCAATTAATTAAGTCCACTCTATTTACCATCCCCTGTAGGAATAAACCTATACAAATCTAAAATGGGTTATATTAATCTACTATAAAATATGACTTATTACAAAAGGATTATGAGAAGCTAGGGGGGGTTTGGTAGTTTACACATTAAAATTTTATATGTAAAGTGATCGCATGCAAACTGTAGGAATACGATCACTTTACATGTAAAATCACATTATATTATGTGGCTAAATGTGTAATTCATTTTTAAATTGTATGTAAAGTAGTGTTTGCAATGTTTGGTTTAAAAAATAACTTTACATGCAATTTAAAAAATAAATTACCAAATTATCATTTTGTTAGTTAGCAATTTAAAAAGTAAATGATTTAATCATGGACTTTCTGTAATTTTACATTTAAATAGATTTTGCACCCACTATGCAAAATATTTCACCACCCTCCCCCATGTAAAGTATTTTATATGGTACAATGCAAGATGGCTAAAAAAAATACCTTATAGTTTGCATTAAAAATTTATATCAAACAATGTAAACATTTGTAACCCTACACCTTACATGCAAAGTGTTTATTTTGCATCATACCAAACGTCCCCTAGGGGTTGATTGAGGGCTAGAATTTGAAGTTATCCATTTCAAAATGGTTCACAAATTTAGTGGTCACAATGTCTTTAGTGCTGAGAGATGTATATATACTACCAACTCACTATCCCATTGCGCCCTTAACTTCCACGATCCATTAGGTTGAATTAATTGATTTTACTTCCTAAAAAGGGAAAAAAAAACTTGTTAAGGATAGAAGAATACTTCCACCACTTGTAGAACGCTACCAGCTGGTTTGGGGCGCAAACAAAATCACTTTAATATATAGTTTTCAGTTATGATTTTTTCTTTGTTGTATTTGACGACGTTGTTACTTGTTAGAGATTTGGTCTTTGTACTTGGATTATGAGGCCAACATTTCTTGATGAAAAATATTTTGTTCTTCAAAATTAAGTTAAAATTAACAAAATTTCTTTATTGTAATATGAAAGTGAAGGCCAAAAGCTTGTTCAAAAAGTAGCGGAAGCTCGCATTCATGGTTGACTAGCTACACACAGAGGATATCAAAAGTCAGAAAGATTCTTACTGGAAGAAGAAAAATGAAGCCAGCCAAGGCAAACTAAGCCAAACCTGTCTTGGTTTGTTGGTCCCAAAAATTTGGTCTCCACTCATTCTATATTATCTTTAGATACAGCTCCCATCCTCTACTTTCAGTTAAGAGTCTGCAAATTTTGGGCAAAGGCCAAAGGATACTCATCTTTCCGTTTTTTCTTACTATTTAATAAGTGGAGTAGGAACTGATATATATATATATATATATATATATAGTTATATGGAGCATTATATATCTCAAAATACATAGTTGCTTAAGCTACAAGCAAACCAAGATTAATACACATCGATCCAACAAATTAATCAGATTCTGATGGACACAAACTTAGGCTGAGATGAATGAATTAATGTTATGAATGAACAGAGTAAATGTTTATTGATTTGAAAACTAAAACTAAATAGAAGAAGTATATGATAAATTAATTACCATTGGCATCATGAATTTTCTAGTAAGACCAACATATATATTCCAGCTAGGCTACGGATGGACAAGTGTAGTTCTGAAACCAACAATTATTCTGTAAAAGTTATAATTAAATAAATTAAGATTGCTGTCAATATCTTTGATAATGGCTTTATTGGAGGGAAACGAAGGTTGGAAAAGTTTCATGATCTATAGAAATCCAAAACTTCAGCAAAGAAAGGCAGCTGCAACAGGCAGCAGCCAATTGTTGTAAAAGTTGTGCCATTCTGAACCCAAGAAAGTGGAGTTGGGATTATATATAAACGAATTGCGTGAAGCATATGCGCAAATTGCAATCCAAACTGATCAAAGTCGAAAAGGTTGGCAAGAAAATTGGTGTTCTTAACTTTACTTATGGCCCTAGAAAATGGGTTTAATTGAGTACCCACATTCAGTTAGGTTTGAAACTTTTATAAAAAGCCAAATAAGCAGTTGCATTAGGAAATCATCAAGTCGACGAGTAAACTTCATAAGCTGATATGATATTATGTGCCTCTTAAGTCTTAATTAACTTGGATAAACAGGACTCCTTTGTTTTCATTTTCCTCATGGTCCTCCCTGGGCCTTGGCTTCACATTTGATCAGTTGACTTCTTGACTTTGACTTGGTCTCCAGGTCAGGTCAGAATCGTGCTTAACTTCCAAAATCGAATTATTGGGGGCTAATAGACCACCACAACGTGCCTCTGCCTCACGAAGAATTCCACTATTCACTACTTTTTACGAAAAAAAAGGATTAAAGGTATAAATAAGAACAGGCTCAAGTAAAGTTATTGGAGGGAAAAAGATAAATAAAGAGAAATTAATGTGTTTTCATTTTCAACATAGAATTGATTACTAATGCCACTCCAAGATGACCCTTTATCTTTTTATCCTTTTCACTCCATGTATAGTCCTAAGAGTTTATCTGATTTTTAGATCTGCCTTTTTTTTTTTCCTTTTTTGAGGAAAAAGTTTGGAAGTCTGAATGAATGCATCTGTAAATTATGGATGCGTTCATTATATAGTAGGGTTTAACCGTAACCATAAACAACTAAGACTCTTTTGTTCCTACTAACATGTGAAAAAATGGCTAATTAACCTAAACACAAACTAGTGGAGAGGATAATTAAAAAGAATATTCATAATCATATCCCTTTTAGACAAATCTGATTAAGCAATTCAAAACCCGAATCAGATTGGGAATTTCAAATATGGAAAAACTCCTAAACTTACTAAATCCGGTCCTTGAAAATTAACCAATAGTAGAAAAATATGGAGCAATAATAGAGAATATGCCACGTTGAAAAACGAAAATATTCTTATGTAATTTCCATTTTTCTCTTAACCTTTCTTAAACTCCATAAGAGTAAATGGTAAAAGAAGAAAGAGAGAACGTCCGTTGCGCTTAAATACGGACCAACTCCCCCCGTCGATCTTTCCCTTCATAACCCAGCAGCCCATCTCTTTTCTTCTTCACTTTCTTTTTCTCTCTTTCTTCATAATTGGCCAACTCTTTAGTGGTTATTTCTAGACTACTTCTTCTTCTTCTTCATCTTGTCTAGATCCCAGTTAATTCTCTTTTTCTCTCTCTCTTTCTTGCATTGGTTTGCCAGCATATTTAACGTAAGGTTTTTTCTTGCTCTTAAGGTATCAATATATGACAGTAATGAGTTTACATAGAACTGTAGATGATATCTGATTCTGATCATGGAGTTCTCTTTGTTTCTTTTTCTCCTTTGGGGTCAGAATCTGTTTTAGTTTCTTAATTCAAAGCTATGTTTGTTTAGTTGATTTGTACTTTCCCGTATGTTTTCTTTTTCATTTTTCTTTTCAGTCGCATATAGTTTTGAGATATTCACGAAATGAAATCCAGATTCCAGAGTCCTGAGAATAAGAATATTATGGTAGCTCTCAAAAGTTGATGATTCTTCTAACATTTCCAGCCTATCAAATCACTATTATTGTTCTTCTACTCAAATTCTCTCTTCCTCTCTATTTTGCTCGGTAGTTTTTACTAGTTCTGGTGCTACTTCTTTTTCATTCTTTTGATATTTATAGCAATCTCTCCACGTGACATTCAATTTTGTTTTCCTTTCTGGTGTCAAATGGTTCGGGGATGGAATCGATCATCGATGGGCCTTTTGGTAGTAGAAGTTAGACGTATTTTCTTGGTAATAATTACAACCATATTGCAAAACTTCCCCACTGATATATCATTTCGCCTCAAATTGTTATAGTTTTTGAGGATAATGTTAGAAAGGAGAAGAAAGCATGAAAGAATCTTTCTATTAATCCAAAATTATTCACAAATTATTAATTTTTTTTCCTGCAGAAAATCCCAAATTGTAACTATATGAACGTCCATTAGCTTTATTAAAGTTTGTTTTTCATAGAACTTTTTTATAGTATTTTAATCTCACTTTATATTGACCTATGACTTTTGTATTGTATTATAGTCTTGTTCATTTTCTTACTTTAATTCATTTGTCATCTTCTACCAAACTGTAAGCACGCATAAGGTCCCACAAACCTGTGCATGGTCCTAATTACTCGATACATTCGATTCTCAAACCGAACTGTCTTGCGCCTTTCTATCTTTTTTGTTGTCGTGCATATATCATCACAAGTTTATAATTGCTACTCAGTTGACTTCACCTTTAGCATTTATCATGAATGATTGATTTCTTGTTTCTGTACTCTGTAATATAATATGTACTAATGTAAACTGATGTTTTTAATTCCACTGTTGCAATTAATATTTGCAGGGTTAAAAACAACCAGAATTGTCATGGCAAACGACCAACTGCAGGTGCTCAATGCACTTGATGTAGCCAAAACGCAATGGTATCATTTCACTGCAATTGTCATTGCTGGCATGGGATTCTTCACCGATGCATATGATCTGTTTTGCATTTCCTTGGTCACCAAATTGCTTGGTCGCATTTATTACCACAAGGAAGGTGCTCTTACTCCTGGATCCCTTCCTTCAAATGTATCGGCTGCTGTTAATGGTGTAGCCTTCTGCGGTACCCTGTCAGGCCAGCTCTTTTTTGGCTGGCTTGGAGACAAGCTAGGGAGGAAGCGTGTGTACGGCATGACTCTTATGCTTATGGTTATCTGTTCGATTGCCTCTGGCCTTTCCTTTGGCCATGACCCTAAATCTGTTATGGCTACCCTTTGCTTCTTTCGCTTCTGGCTTGGTTTCGGTATTGGCGGTGACTATCCTCTTTCCGCTACCATCATGTCCGAATACGCTAACAAAAAGACTCGTGGTGCTTTTATAGCTGCTGTCTTTGCCATGCAAGGTTTTGGGATTTTAGCAGGAGGGATGGCTGCTATTATTGTTTCTGCAGGCTTTAAGGCCAGATATCCTGCACCAACTTATGAGATGGATGCCAATGGATCAACTGTTCCGGAGGCTGATTACGTTTGGAGGATCATTTTGATGTTTGGAGCACTCCCAGCTTTACTCACTTATTATTGGCGGATGAAAATGCCTGAAACTGCTCGTTACACTGCCTTGGTTGCCAAGAATGCGAAACAGGCTGCTGCAGATATGTCAAAAGTTCTTCAGGTTGACTTGGAAGCAGAACAAGAGAAACTAGAACAGGACAAACGGAATGATTTTGGCTTGTTATCCAAACAATTTCTTCAGCGGCATGGTCTTCACTTGCTTGGTACCACGAGTACTTGGTTCTTATTGGACATTGCCTTCTACAGTCAGAATCTGTTTCAGAAAGACATCTTTAGTGCCATTGGTTGGATTCCAAAGGCGAAAACCATGAACGCCCTCGAAGAAGTTTACAAAATAGCAAGAGCTCAAACTCTCATTGCACTATGCAGCACTGTTCCGGGATATTGGTTCACCGTGGCATTGATTGATAAGATGGGGAGATTCAAAATTCAATTGATGGGCTTCTTCTTCATGACGGTGTTCATGTTTGCCTTGGCAATTCCATACCATCATTGGACTCTACCGGACCACAGAATTGGATTTGTTGTTATCTACTCTTTGACCTTCTTCTTTGCGAATTTTGGTCCGAATGCCACAACATTTGTAGTCCCTGCTGAAATTTTCCCTGCAAGGTTAAGATCAACATGCCATGGAATATCAGCTGCATCGGGTAAAGCAGGGGCAATTGTGGGTGCATTTGGCTTTTTGTATGCTGCAGATGGTATTGGCGTGAAGAAAACACTTATAATTCTAGGTTTCATTAACTTGCTGGGAATGCTGTTCACATTTTTGGTGCCCGAGTCAAAAGGAAAGTCACTGGAAGAGATGTCTGGGGAAGCTGAGCGTGAAAATGGCACTGGAACACAATCTGGACGGCAAGCAAGTCATGATATGAGAAGCTTTCAAGTTTAATTGAGCCATGTAATAATAGTATGACTTCTGGACGTTACACCAGTGGTATGTATTGCATCTCTGTATGCCGCTTGCGCTTTTTTGCTCTTTACTTTGGGGTTGTTTGATTAACCATTGAAAAATTTCAAACCATTGAAAATGAAAATTTTCAATGCTTTCATTTTTTCAATGTGTTTGATAATAAAAGTTAAAGAACCACTTAATTGGAAATTTTCAATGAAAAAGCATTGAAAATAATAAGTAGCTCTTAGGTTACTTATTTCATTCAACAATTTCATTTAAGGAAAAAATCATACATTAATTACATTTAATGTTGTATTCTTTCCTTTTAACCACTATTCTTTCATTTTTATTAATTATCAATGCATTTAGTTTTTATAAAATTTCATTTCTCTTATAATAGTTCAAAAATAAATTTGTTCAAACATAATAACTTATCAAACAATTTTTACACAATAAATTCAGTACTTAAAATTTTCAGAAAAAATTTTCAGCACTTAATTTTCAGTGCTTAATTACTTCAGTTTTATCAAACAGCACCTTAGTTAATGCCAATGAGCTAATTGCTGTATGTTTTTACAGTTTGAAGTAATAATAGGAAAGTTTATAGTAAATATATATATGCTCTTCTCTGTTTTGATCTTTCGGGGAATTTTCAGTTTTCATCACATAGATGTGAATAAAAGTTTGGACCATCTTGCGTTTAGAACACTCAATGGGCTCGTCTAAGAAGTCGTATGTTCCATGCCTCTAGCAGAAATTGTCAAAAGCCGGGTCATTGTTTCAGGCTTCAGCCCGTATCTTACGATCCAAGTTAATTAGGCAAATTTCAAATCTGTTTTATGGCTGAAAACATTGGGCTCAGCTTGAGCATGTTGGATCAAAATAGAAATTACAAAGTTTTTTCTCATCGAAAATGGAATTAAAAGAAAAAAAACCAACAAGTTTTTCACTTTTGGTATTGGATCAATTCGACCCTTTGATCCGATTCTCTCCAAATCTATGGACCATAAGATTGAGACAGGAAGAGAGAAGGTGATAGAGATTGATGGGCACACCCCAACCCCATTCACAATAAAGATTTTGTCTCAAAATGAGAAGCTACAAAACAGTGTTTTTCTCACAACCTCAACGGACATTGTTTTTCTCACTCTATATCTCCAACTTTTTCAGTTCAACAAGGGCTTTTTGCTTCTTGAAAGGATTTAGCTACTGTCTTACATAATGGGATCCAAATTAATCAAACCTCTTTTACTTTCTTTATTTTATGCCCCACCCCTACTAATATACTTGAGATTAGCCTTACATGGTACTCCTTCGGTCCCTATTTATCTGTCTCTTTTTAGAGTTTTTTTTGTCTTTTTTTATTTGTTCCTACTCCCTCCATTCCTAAATAAGAGTCGTTTTTTGGTTTGGCACATGGATTAATAAATCCTAAAATTTAGAAACAAATTTCTTCTTATGTCAAATTTACCATTGTATTGGGATTCTTAACTCCTATTAAAATACATACTCTCTCTCTTATAAACAAATTTCATTCAATGTAATTAATTAGGAAGAAGATGGGTAAAATTGGAAAAAAAATAATTAATGAAGCATAAAATTCTTAAAACAACACTTATTGTGAAACAAAAAAAATCTTCAAAAGCGACACTTATTTAGAAATGGAGGGAGTAATTAACATTGATTATTAATTTTCCAAACTTACCCTTTCAAACTCCTTTATCTCTCTCTTAAATGAATAGTTTCTTAAATATAAGTGAGAATCAAAGAGGAAGAGAGATAGGGATACAATAAAAAAGTTAAGATAAATATTTATGAAATTTTGTGTCTTAACTACTTTTCTTACTCTGTGTGCAACGGTTAATGAAGACAGATAAATAGGAATAAAGAGAGTAAATTGAAGATTTAGGGATAAAATAAAATCAAATAAAAACAGATTAGATATTTATGAAGTAACTAAAAATATTCTTACAGATTAAAAACAAAAACATGAAGAATTTAATTATTGAAAACTCCCATGCATATATATCTTTCATCGTATTACATAATACCAAGGAAAAAAAAAAGAAAGAGGAAAACCATCCATTTAATATACTTTGTCATTGATCACTCTTCTCAAGCTTAGAAAAACTAGCTCTCTGATCATATACTAATCATCTACAAAAAGAGAAAAAAAAATTCCTTGGAGTGAACAAGAAATAATTCATCCCTATTTAAACCTCTATAGAAAATATTTGCAAATACCCTTTCAAAACATTTAAAGCCTTAAGAAAGCTTCCAAATTCAGTCTCCACTGGTTATCCATGGATGCCCTGTAAAAGAAGAAAATAATAAAACGAATCAGAATTTAAATTCTTAATAATATCAATAATAATGGGTATTTTTATCTTTTTAATAAAAAAGAAAAAAAAAAGGGGGAATTTGCGCTTACTTAGAACTTGTTCAGCAGAGAATCTTCTAGAAACATCTTTACAGAGCATTTTTCTCAAAAGATCCTTAACGGCCGGCGAAACCGATTGGAAGACCCTGACAGGAAATCTTAAATTCCCTCTCAAAACCGCCTCAAATATCTCGACAACCGTTTCCCCATAAAACGGTGGGAACCCCGCCAGCATTATGTACAATACGACACCACAACTCCAGACGTCAACTTTCTCCCCGTATTCCATCCCGCCCAGAACCTCCGGCGCCACGTAGTACGGTGTCCCCACCACCCCTTTCATATCATCCACCACCATGTCAGCCGAACCGAAGTCCGTCAACTTAACGGAACCTTTGGAATCGAACAGAATATTCTCCGGTTTGATATCACGGTGGACAATACCGAGCTTGTGAATGTGGGCAAGGGCTTGGACGAGTTGAGCTATGATGGGGCGCGCTCGGGCTTCGGAGAAGGGCCCATTATGGATGATGAGATTGTAAAGGTCTTGAGAAGGAGGGCAGAGGTCGAGGATCATGTGAAGATAAGAATCGTCTTCGTAGACGTCGTGGAGGGCGACTATATTGGGGTGAGACGAAACCAGGGTGAGGACTTTAGGCTCATTGAAAAGACATTGAGAATCGAAAGAATCCCCGGCGGAGATTTTGCGTTTGTCTATCGATTTAACCGCGTAAGACTCACCGGAACTTAACGAAACACACCTGAAGACGACGCCGAACCTTCCCCGACCGATCTCTTCACAAACCTCATAACTTTTCTTTAATGCTTCACACATGGTTTTTATTTTTTAAGAGTATCAGTTACTATCTAAATATTTTTAATACTCAAAAGAGAGATATAAATAGAGAGTGTTAAAAGAATGTTTGGAAGAATATTCGTGTGTTAAATAGAATTACAAGAATCTCCCTGTTAACGTGGGATTTCCGTACATGTGGGACTCTTTTCTTTTGGCTTTGAGTTCGGTTGGGCGATTGGATTTTTTAGCTGTAACAGGAGATGGATTATATGGAACGTACAGGATCCCGCGAGTGGTTGTTAGTTAATTTTGCCCAAGTTTTTTTATCATTAATGGAAACTTTATTACTTGTATTATGAGTAGACTTGAATACTGAAAACAATTTTTTTTCTTGAAGAATACTGAAAACAAATTTTGATTGATAAAATATGTGAAACATGCTGATAATTTGTCATTTAAGGCTTTATTTTTTTGGAATATATACGGGCAGCTTGAATGATCAAACGGTACGTGTGACTATCAAAATTTTGTTCGTTTCCTCTTTGGAAATTGCTTGGTATTTTCGTCGCGTATGGGGCTAGGCCTACCTTCAAGTCATGAAGAGTCAGGGGCCATAACATGCAAAAATTTTGTCTCACAGAAACATGAGCATCCTGTTGAAAATGGCTTGAAAGTTGAAAAGTGATGAATTCCACAAAAAATTTGAGCAAGAAAAATCCACCCCATTTACCCAAACAGAAAAAGAAAAGAAAACGCATTAACTCTATCGACCAAGCAAATTTTCTTTAGAAAAAATGAAAAAAAAAAAAAAAAAAAAGCACCCATATTGCTGTATGATTCAGATTTTTTGTATCTACCGAGGTAGCTAGCACTTGCATTCCCCACAAAGCTAAGTTTCCTTCTAAGTATCTTTTTGTAATTATATTAATCCCCAAAAAAAAAGTCCATAAAACGTCAAAATTTCTAGTTATAAAGAAATTGTCACTAAAAATGACAATGATGTTTAATTTGCCCATTGCCAAGATAGGAGACAACATCGATATCAAAAATAATTTCTGGTGGGAGTTGATTACGGGCAAACAAAGAGAATGGTGGGGGACCTAATATTTAACCAAAGAGAAATCTGTGATAAAGTTTGTGTGAGGGATTAATTTGAAATGAGATTCGAGAGGGTTTGCTTTTCAATGACTTTTGGAGTAAGCAAAGGGTTGTTTTACATTGTGACGTGAAATCTTGGGATATAATATCTCATAGTATGCTACGGAATCCGGACAATGTAAAGGTACAAAGCAAGGACGTTCACAGAAGAAGAAAGAGACGAAGATCAAATGGCTTAAAGGAGTTGCTGTTGTGCTTTCGTGGCTCGACCATTCACCAGAAGATGATAATTATGGTAGATAGATGTCAAAAATTCTAATCAATTAACAAAGATTTCTTTCTCTTTTTTAATAAGAGTAGTCAAGTCTTAATTATTTAGAAAATAGTAATCCTAATATTTGAGAGGAAAATTTAGTCTGATTGCTTTAACTTTTTTATCCTTTTCGAGACCATATATATGCATGATGCACATGTGTAGAATTTATAAAATCAGCTGTTTAGACTTTAGAGCTTAAAACCAACAAAGAAAGAACATGACATCTGACCAAAAAACACAAAGAAATTAATTTGTATACTGTACTTTGTTTTCTAGGTCTTTGAAGATGGGGATTCCTGTGTATTCTACGAGAAGCTGGTAGCTAGATAGCCTTTGCATCTCGTTGCAAACCAAGGTCCAAGAGTTAGCTTGATTTGAAACTACATATGGATTAGAAAATTATTACAGTTTTTAATTAATAAACTTGTGTCCTCGTACAAGTTAACATTTCAACAATATTGGAACCCAAGTCCACGGCCATGAACCAACTCATTCCAGTTGGCTTTTATGTCCGATTTCTTTGTTAGTTTATGACTTTGACTTAGTGTAAATTTAATTGAATCTTCTCTAACTGTATTTTTAATTTCTTGTGACTGTGATTTGCTAATGAAAAATACCTTGTGACTCGTCAGTAGTGTCCCGTCAGGCTTGTCCCCCCTAACGTGTCACGGGATCACATGAGACTATCTAACAAAGTGCAAAACTGTGTTATTACTATATTAGAGTGGAAAAATCAACAAACAAAGTACAAAACTGTTGGCAGGATACTCATGCGGAACACTACTGGTGGGTCATGTAGTATTGTTCTTTGCTAATAGAAATTAATGATTACCCATCTTGAAAATTCTCATTGTAAAGACCGGGGACCTATAACTTAGGAAGCTCAGCACAAAGCAAAATACTACCCAACTAGCTAGCTCGGAATAAAATGGCATCTAGTATATTTAATGGCCAATTAGCTAGGTTAGCTGTCTCTTATTTCCTTGTTTCATCCGAGGTCAACATGAGACTTGAGAGTCATCTTGCAATTAATACAATGAATTTCATGTGATTTGGGGGTCACATTGTTTTCTCATGCTTTGGCAAAGGATCGGCAGTTTTGTTTGTCCTCCCTTAACCAAAACTTGTATGGTGATTCATAGTAGTCCTGATTAATTTCACCATCCTTTAAACATTTTTACGACGAAAATCAAATGAATCACCTAATTTGACATATCAGTGTTAATGTAGGCGTCATGCCACGTAACAGTTCTAAGTAAGGACAAAAACTAAAGTTTAAATACTAAAAGCAAGAATTAATTTTAATTAATAAAGAAATAACCTTAATTTTTCCATGCATAATTAGTGTAACGGTGACTCATAAAATCTCATATATAACAATATCTCCAAGAATTTCTTTTTCATTACCTAATCCAACATTCTTCTTAATTTATTTGTCTTAATCTGTCATGTAACTAGCAGTAGCACCCATTAATCATCCAGACATAAAATAATTAAACAAATTACAGAAATCTCTAATGTGGCAGTGCACTACTGATGCTTTGATATAAAATAAAAAGCCACCGACAACGTCCTTGGACGGTCTTGTCGTTAATGAGTGTCGTCCCAACAAAGATATCGTTAGCATAAACAAGAACCCCAGCTGTCCACGAATGCATAGATATTCTCTAGAATACGAAGTGTTTGTTTAAGAAAGCTGATGAATGATTTGATGGCAATCAAGTTTTGTGTGGTTCTTACCTGTCTAATTGTTTCAAGATTTGACTTAAATCATAGATAAACTTTTCGGATTAAAGAAAAAGATATTGGGCTCAAGAAGACCATTCTTAACCAATCATCACCCGACTTGACGCCCAATAAAAGGCTCAAAAGCCCACTTCTCGTCCTAATAAAACTGCGGACCCAACCCCAAGCTTCCGTCTCCAATCTCCATGGTTTTTGTCTTTGAGTTACAGAAGTGGGCCTTTATAGCGGAACAAATTTTAGAGTGTAGATAACAGAAAGGTTACTTTTATTTATTTTCTACAAGATTTAACCTTTGATTACATAGCGTAGAGGTGTAAACTCGCTTGCAAGAACATGTACAAAATAAGCAACCAAACACAATCCTCAGAACCCCAAAAAGTTCGGTGGTCTGTTCTAATACTAGGAACCATTTATATAAGAGGAAGGATACATATAGATAGACGATTAGAGCAGAAGGATTTGATAGGACATTTAAGTTAGTCGAGCCTAACTGAAAGACTATAAAGCTGCAGCATTCATGAACTCACCATTTTGATTCTCTTCATCGGCCGGAAATAGCCGGGGGATATGAGAGAGATACCGGAACAACTATCTCATAGCTCCTGCAGTGTTAAAATAGTACAAAATTTTAGGCGTTACAAGTCAAATTCAATGAAGAAGAGCATTTTGGATAGTCCTCATATAAGCAACTTAGCACTTGTGTCACTTATAATTATTGTGATTGTAATTTTTGACAACCAGGGCTCTCAGAACAAGACTTTTGTTTTCAGGTTGGGTTCATGTCATGCCTTAGACAGATAATCAAAGGAACTAGAAATGGATAGAAAACTTTGCCGCTTCTCAAATGGTCACGGTAGTTGCTTACCATTTTTACTTGAAGTCTGTTCTAAGTCAATCTTCTCTTGCCATGATCGCTTGAAATCAGAAAACTCGTGCTCCTGCAAAGGCCTGCTATCAGATGAAGAACAAGATTGGGGAACAGAGAATGAGATCCTGCTAGTACTCTGCCTCTTACATGCTGAAGACTCAGCAGTCGAGCATAAGTCTTCTCCTCTTGAGGTCCCTGATTCTTTATTGTGATTCTTCAGTTTATCTGCATGCAACCTTTCTTCTTCCGTAAATTTTGCTCTCTTCCTATTCACTGGATCATCGTTGCAATTTCGAAATGATGGAACCTTTTGATCATTAGATGAATATGTTGGGCAAGAAGACCTTTCCTTTAGGATAACTTTTGGGATGGCAGAAGTTTCAATACCATCGGAATTATCAAAAACTTCTTCATTCATCCCATCTGATGTTGCAGCCTTCGCAGCTGCTTCTATTTCCCACATTTTAAATATAGCTTCCGTAAGACGTTCTCTAGCTGTATCTATGTCTATTATCGGTTTTGGATAGTTTAAACCCAACTCCACACCTGCAGCTTTAAGCACAGAAAGAGGTGCATCCCAAGGATGATGGATCCACTCGGTTGGCATCCTTGCCAGCTCTGGCAGCCATTGCCTTACATATTCACCTTCTGGATCAAATTTGGAGCCTTGAATCTGACTCCAGAAATCAACAGAAATGATGTCAAAGATAAGGAACATAACTTATAGACTCAAAATTGATAAAATCCAACTCTGTCTTAGAACAGCTAGTGAAGACAAGCCATTTTCCTCACCACTTCAACAAAACATCTAAAATCCATTTATTTTATCCATGGTAAGGAGGAGTTTGCACTTGTAAACTATTTTGAGTTAGATATTTCATTTGCAATACTGCAACAGCAATCCAACATTACCAGGCAAAAACCTATAATCCGAAAACAGAAGCTTAAAGAACAGACTCTTCTAACAAACACAATATTAATCAGATGTAAAAGATCATAAATCACAAGTTACTATGAATATATAAGTCCATGGCCCCAAAACGGAAGGAACGGGAGATATTTGGGTAATCTGCATTAGATTGATACTTATTTTCCAGTTAATAAATTAATTAGGGAACTACATACCTCTGGGCTGTCTAATCGTTCTAGCTCATGACCATCTGGTAAGCTCCCAGATATGTACTGCCAACCAAGAATGTCAGATTCCAGATCGGCATCCAAAAGTGTGTCCCAAAAGTACTTCATTCCCCATTTCCATGGAAGAATTAGAAATTTCACTGCAAAACTTGAAACAATCACTCTTATTCTGTTGTGTATCCAACCAGTTGCCCAAAGTTCTCTCATCCCTGCATCCACCAATGGATAGCCAGTCCGACCTTGTCTCCAAGCCTTAAAATGGTTGACATCAGCATGCCAAGGAAAATACTGCAAGTTTCTCAATAATGATCGCTCGTGAGTGAATGGAAAATTGAAACAAAGATAACGGGAGTATTCTCTAAGGCCAATGGCCTTCAGAAAAAGTTTTACGCTGTCTTCCCCTTGAGAATTCTGTTCTCTTCTCCATAGTATCTGCTTCATCCGTGCACACTGGAAAACTTTCCTTACACTTAACTCTCCAAAATGAAGGTATGGGGACAAAAGTGACGTGGAATTGCCCCCAACCTTAAGCCTGTTTTTTGAATAATCGAATAGATGCAGTTCGACAAACTCAGTTAGAGCCTTATCAGCATTGCTCCAACCTGGGGACCATCCTCTTCCTAATAATGCATTGCTAGATTTTTCCGATTCATTTTCAAGGCCCAAATCTTCAATGGAACACCTTTCTACTGTTCCTGTCACTAATGAGGAAAGCATTCAGCAACCAGTTAATTGTTGTGCATGCATAAATACATCCACAGATCCATCATACACAATTCATCTTTCCTTGTCTTTATAGTCCTACAAAAATACATAAACAAACTTATCAAAATCACATGATATTCTATTTGAATTTACCTGCAGCTGGCACTAATCTCCACGGGGGAAGATGTGAAATGGGTTCCATTTGCATGTTCAAGCACTTATCCCAATATGCATCAAAGGTTGTAAAAGCTTGCCCCTTCTCGTCATATATCTCCCATGGTTCATACAATAAATCTCCATTATAGCTTTGCACAGAAATGCCAACCTCTCCAAGTTTCTCTTTAATGCTATGATCACGAACCAGCGACACAGGATCTGGGAAAGAAGAAAGGGACAGCAGACATAATACCATCTTAGAAAACCTATTGAAGAAAAGTAAATGGAACAAGAACAAATCCAACAGCCAAATTTTCATCCATAAATGAATAATGTACCAAACCAGCATCCAGGGGCAGATAAAGAGTTAATTCCAACTAAAACAAAAATTCTTGTGTTTACGCACACGGAAATCAACCAAAGCAGGAAAATGTCAAGGCATCACACCAGAACAGAGAAGAGACTAGGTCGGGCAACTCCACATAGGATCCTCTTCCAGAGGAAAAATGAAGAAAGGAAAACAAACGCTCTGCCTTAAGAAATCCATTACCATTCTAGAGAACAAACAAGCGAAACCAATTGTTCCTTTTTGCTTCTTTTTGGATAGTGTTCTCATTTGTTTCACATGTTAATTGAAAATATTGCATTACATTTAGAATCATTCAATTCTTAGTATTTTCTTAGACTCTGTAAGTTTTGCAGATATATAAGCATAACCCAGATCCCAAGGTCATGCATAGACTCTATTTTGAAGTCTCTGAACTTTTGAGGAACAGTTTTTCTCAATTAATTCTTCAACATTTACATAACTCACAAGTTAAGCTGAGTTAAGCAGGTCTAATTTAAAATAGAACTACAATTGTTAGGATTTCAGGGATACCAAGAAAGAAATCACAACAAATTTCAAAGGTTAACATGCTTCCCCTAATACAAGGAAACTAAACTTCATCAGCTAAAAAAGGTAGCATAGATCAGAGGAATCAGAATATACCATAAAGATGGTTGAACACTACTTTTGTTGCCCCAGTAGCGTTGATGCAATCCAAAAGAGCTGAAAGAGTACTTTGGGTCTTAATCAGCACAAGGTCGGCCCCAAGGGACTTCAAGGACCGCTCCAAATGAGCAAGAGAATGCTTCAGCCACCATCTTGATACTCGACCTGGGTAGAACTGCCCTTCTTCTTCGGGGGACCATATATAGACAGGAAAGACACTACCATCCTTTGCAGCAGCAGCTAAAGCAGGGTTGTCATCAATTCTGAGGTCCCTCCTAAACCAGACTATCGTCTTATTGCTACTCATTTTGAACTACCAAGATCTTGCAGATGAGACCAAAGTGCTTGAATTCATAAAAATACCAATAATCCCTAGACCTTTCCTTCGATCCAAAACATGAACATCAACAAAGGATTAATTTGCACAAACTCATCCAAGATGGTTTCATGCCACAAAGCAACCCAAACTTGAAACAAAACTCAGATTTGCTAAACAGTATCGCAATATCAGCAAAAGCCCCTTGAAATATAAACTGAGAAATCCTAGGTTAGCCTATTGGCAATCAAAATTACCTATTGCTGCTAAACAACCAGACTACCAGGCTGTTTTCAACTATGATGCTTGCTGCTCTTATGTATCCAGGATATCGAACCAAGCCTACCTTCAAATATGTCTTCCCTACCTGTCTCAACGATCCAAGTTCCACCAATCAAACTCGAGAACCCTACAAATATCTCGAAATCCAACCTCTTGACGCAGACCTCCACCATAAACTGGTAGAAAGAGACAACCAAAACCCCCACAAGAAGAAGCAATATATACTTTTATTGGCAAACAACCTCTTCAAATCTTAGAGACACTGTTCATGAACTTTCCAACACTCTGTATACAGTGGTATATCAGATTTTGTATGAGTAAAAGGAATACAGATCCCAGACACCAAAAGGAGAAACAAGTGATTCCTTAATAATTCACAATAAAGAATGTCATCCGCAAAACATGGACAAATAAAAACACAGATACTTTTATTTATACTCCGTTTTGTAAACCAAATATAAATTAATTAATTGATAAATAAAGAATAGTAGCAGTAAAATTAACCCACAGTCGACGCCCAGTTTTTATTCAAAGTTAATAGTTGAAACTCAACTACTTCACCCCACATCTAGCTTGTAGCTAGGAACTCAGCGAAAACAGACAAAAAACGATGTAAAGAATTTGGTAAACAAAATTGATGATATTTTCTTCATTACTTACAGTACATTGTACAGTGACATTCCTTTGAAGAAAAGGAACTGGCAATGTCTTTATGCAAAGAGAGTGGCTTGTGAATCATTTGTATGTGTCAAGATCACGTGGGCTCAAATAATATTGATAGTGGTGGGAGACATATCGTGTCTGCTTTGTGCAATCTACTGTAACTTCCCAAGATAAGGTCTTTCTCTCTGTCTCATTCAATTCTAACACCAAAGACACCCTCTCTCTCATGACTGTTTTAATTAACTCTTTGGTCAATAACATAACAGTTTTCATCTTTTCATCATCTACAAAAGGACTACATTAAAACTGTTAAAAACTGCAGCATTATGCATTTAACATGCGGGGAGTAACTGGCAGGCAGCTTCCCATGTTTGCAACAGATATTTCTGGTGCCTTGTGTTTACTAGTATAATTCATTTTTAGAAAGATTTTTGCCTTTCTATAAGCTTTACAGTTTGCTTCCGTCTAGCTCTGGGAAAACAGCTTTTGGTTGAAGAGGACCACAAAAGTGTAGTGTAGAGGTACAGCTCAATATGAAAAGAACGAAAATGAAAAGAGGAAGTGGAAGAGCTTAAATACCCAGCAGGTCACGCTTTTAAGCCATTATCTGCCGCTATCATAGGAATGCGGAAATCTACAAGACTACAATCTACAATCTCTACCTAAATTCATCCCTTTGGTCACCATGTGAAATTTGCTTATTCGGCATACCTAATTTGCTCTCAACAGTTGCAATTACTGCCTAGCGCCTACATATGCCGTTGAGGAGTCCAAAAGTGACCACATTCATCCTAGGCCTTGGCTCGTAAACTTTTCTTTATCACGAGGGCTTGCAGAAAAGGTTAAATTTCTACCGTGACTTGACGACTTTTAGGCCATCCTCGTGGACTTTCAAGGCATCAATTATTGAAATGGCAGCCAATACCCGTCCTTTAGTTTGGTGAACCGGTTCTTTTCAACGAACAGAACTCCAAAATAAAACAAAAGCATGGGGCAACAAATGCCTAACGGATCAATTCAATCGAAACCAAGAATACTAGGCACTGTGTGATTTTTTTTTTTGGGCCGATGATTTGATTCAGTGATTGAGACTGTATAAATCATTCATTTTCCAACACCCCCTAAAAGACTGCAACACTTCATAAAGGAAAAGCCTTCAAACGAACTAGAGATAGTGATTGAAATAGTACCATTTAATTAATAAGAGTCAAATATCCATTATCACACCCATTTTCATTTTTCATTCACCTGAGAAGCATCATGGCAATGAGTAGCCCAAAGTCCCAACATACCCCAGATGTTTTTGAGCCCCGAGCTCCTAATCAGCCTTCTCAGATGTTATTTGACAATCACGACATATTTACTGTGTCAGAGACAGATAACGGCACTTAATTCAGAAACTAAGGCATGAAATGATCCCAAAGCAACTCTAGTGAGTTTCCTTAATGGGTGAAACCCATAAAAAGAATCAAATCTTAATGTGCGCGCTCTCTGAGCACCTCGAGATCCATCTCAGTTGGGTCAGTTGCCTGGATTTCATAATGAATGCCCTGAAGTTCCCTTCTGAACCTGTCCTTTGATGTCGCATAGAGCATCTTAGCACGGATCCTTGAAACAGAAGGAGACCTACAAAAGAAATAGAAATAGACTTGTAAGGAAGAGACAGATGACAATAGAAAATTCAACTGGCAAGAGCAAGAATAAAAGCTAATTTAATGAATTTTCCACCACCACTCTGCAGAATCAACCTAGTTTGAGTTTATAAACCTCGAGGAGGAGGCAAGCACATCTTGCCTCAATATGCATTAGATAAAGAAGGAATGCACCAGAAAAGAGGACCCCTGATGAAGCATCTTGAAGTCAGACACAGCATTCTTTTCTTACCCAAGCGTAGAAACCATCGCAATACCAACTCAGTTCCAAAGTTTAACCTTAATTATATCTAACGAGAAAAAACACTTTTAAAATCACATACAAAATTACAAGGTACGCCCACAGGTCCAAACACTAGCCATATTTAATCTTCTTGACATATCTTTGCATGGAGAACAGAGAGTGAAAGTCAAAGGATTTACATAACCACGCATCTTAATCGATTGTATATCTAGTAAAACTAGACTCCCGGTATTAACACGGCATACATGATCAAATTGTCAACTAAAACAGTATCAGGCAAAAACAAACCAATGGAGATATTTGGGAAATGGATCAAATAATTGTTTCAATCAAACACTTCCATTTTCTTTCAAATTGCACAATACAATGGGCATACGTTGTAGATCAGATTCACCGAATTAAAATGCAAATGCAGCACAAAATTTTTAAAGGATTGAATTATTTTTCAATTGAGAAAGAAACATACCATGCAATAAAAAAGATCTTGCTCTTCTGGCAGTTCTCAGAAGTCACAAAATCGAAGTCATAAACTGCATATCGACAATCATTCTCAGGCAATGAGGCAGTGAAATCATCATAGCTCTCAGCTGGACCTCCAGTCTTCTCAACTACAACCTCCTTTTTCTTCTCGTCGATCTTAAAGATCACATATCGGAACACTTTCTTCCTCTGCAGCTCCTGATATGTGCTTTTGCTGTGTTCAGCCACTCCCATACCAGATGATGCATTTCCCTGAAAACAGGAAGCAAATGCCCAATGTTTAATGCTTACTTCAACCACAAGTTTTAACTTGTTTATGCAAAAAAAACCATTGCATTTTTGTCAAAGCTGAACAAACTTCTGCACTGAACCTTGAAAAACATATCGACAATTCAAAGTGTCTTTCATGACGTGACAATTTTCACAAAATTTAACAATGTCAACTGTGAAAATGCCTAAATGGTCGCAAAAACAATAATTTGCCAACTCAATCCTCATTTCTAACTCCATGACCATTCACAGGTGAAGTGCCATATGGAATTGAGGCTAAACGACCAATCCAACACAATTCAAAAACCTAATCCATACATAAATCAATCAATCAAACATGATTCAAAAGTCCATTTAGTTACAACTGCATGCAGTGCTAGCATGGTAATTGGAGATAAAGATGCACGAGAAAGAGACCAAAAAGGATAAACTTTAACATAACTTAGCTTGGACAGACCTACAAAAACACTATTTTGAATACAATTTCAACATCTTTCTTTTCTCAAGCTGTCTTCTTGAGGTAAAATTTACTTCCACAGATAAGCTTAATTAGATTGCAGTGAAGTACCAAGCCTTCCTTGCATTCACATAATGTCCATTAATGAAATTGTAACACAAATCTAATCTATAAATCCATTGCTTCAGGAACCCAAAAAAGAAAAAGATGCAACAACCATAACTAAAAGCTAAGATCTAGCTAACCATGTAAGATTCAATCCTATACACAGACAAAAAGTTAGAAGCTTTCATATGATAAAAACCTTAACTTTGTTTAACTCTTCAGCATGAAAAACAAAAATAAACTCTTTTTACTCTAAAACCGAGAGAAAAAAAGGAACCCAAACTAAATCAGATCTAAAAGAATCAACAAAAAGAAAGACTTACTCCTCTAAAAGACATGGCTGCTTCAATGAAGAAAGAAATCAATCTAGGGAGTTTTGGAGAGAAGGGCACAAAGAGAGTTCCTATGCAGAGAAAATAAGGAGAGAGAGGAGCCACCAGAAAGAAGAAGGAGAGGAAAATTTTGCAACTCTTTTGAAAATATATTAATTAAAAGTAAACTTGTTGGCCAAAAAAAATAAATAAAAGTAAACTCATTTTCTTTCTATCTTTTGAGAAAAAATGAAAAATCGTGTTTTAAGAGGAAAGGAAAGAGGCCCGTCGTGTTCGATTCCTTTCTGACAATGACTGCATCGTCATCCTTTCTTGCAGACGTGGCCAATTCTCATTGGTTCCTTTTCTTCCAATATAAAAAAAGTTGATTTATTATTACTCATTATTTTTGTGTTTTCTATTTCTAAGTGACCGCCAAAGATATGGAACAAAGATTAATACACAGCAAAATTAGTTTGCTTTAGATTCTGATAGATAGAAGTATTTAAAAAGTTTAAACCATTTTTTTACCAAAAAAAAAAAGTGTAAACCATTTTAAAAGGATAGAAAGAACACTTTTGGTTTGTTTTGACCTTTTGGTGGAGCATCAGATTTTTGTTTGTAACAGTCGATCGCATTAGTAGATTTTTATTTCATGTTAATAATAGTATTTCGTATGCATAAACCTACAATTTTTATATAATGATATTGAATCTTAATTAATTTGAAATCAAATCATATTAAATTTAAACGATAAAAGTTCTCTCAAATATATTTTTTCTATTAATAAAACTTGAGCTTAGGATTTTCTAAAAAGATATCGAATTCCTTCTATTTATAATTTAAAATATAATATGTTTTCTTGTCCTATAGTTGTTAGTTAATCCAATGAATTGTTACATAAAAAATAGTATTATGTTTGATTTCAATCCTGATAAATGATCTCACAATTCAATTCTTGAAAATTACTATAGAAGTAAACTATGACATTGAGCTTAACCATTAATTTAAAAAGTTTAACTCAAATGAACATGAACTCCTGACCTAGTGATCAAGAGTTGGCCATGTTCTATCCAGCGGGGGTTCGAATCCCGTTGATCGTTTGCCCTCTTCCCCGCCTTATGTAAAGAAAAAAAAAAGAAAAGAAAAAGTTTAACTCAAATAGAAGAAATTTAAGAGTAAAATGTGTTGATGATGCAAAGGCAAAGATCCAAAACTTAAGCACCAGAGAGGCCCTACATTTCAAGATATCAATCATCAATCAATGTTTTAAAGTTACATATAAAGGACAAAATTAGGAAAACAGAATTGTACTCATCAATCAATACCAATGGAATTTCCTAAATAACAGTGGAATTTAATCATAGTTTTCAACTTTGAACTTTCAAAACGGCTTATGCCTTAAGCAATATAGATGATAGTTCTTATTTTCAAATTCTTTATTTAAATAAATTAATACTAATAATTGTACTTATTTCTTTGAAATAATTCAACATTCTTTTTATTAGAAACATGACATGTATGGAAAATCTATAAAGTGAAATGGAATTATACGCTATTAATATGATTTTTTTATAATTATTATATACTATTTTATAGTCATACCAAGGAAAAAAGAGCTTCAATATTCACAAAAATTTAATTTCTTATTATTTAAAAAAAAAAAACCTCCTTCATGAAAGAGAAAATGGCTTAAAAGGTGGACCAACCTGACCCAAGACCAAAACCAAAATGTACTTATAATTGGGCCACTTTTAGCCCAATTGCTCGGACTTTATTCGGGAACAATTTCTGAGACTTTCTGCTGAACAGAGCCCTAGTGAGCTAGCCGAGTAGTTCCGTGCCCTCCCGCTGTTTACCAAAAAACCCGGCGAGTTTTTCCATCAAAATTCCAAATAGATTTGGTTTTCTTCCCCCCACCTTTTTTTTTTTCCTAATTACAAAAAAAACCTCAACGTTCAAAATTAAACTTTTATTATCCGGATTCAAATCTCGCGGGAACAGGGAATCCCGACGCCAGCTGCTTTTTAATTTAAAAAAGTTAAAGAAAAAATCGTGAAATCTTCGTATCAATTTTATCTGCTTCTTTCCTGATAACCAAACAGAGAGTTGTTTTTATTTTCTAAGAAAATGTCGTTAGGGCAGAGAGGTACGGCAAATCCCGCGGCCATGCTTGCTTCTCTGATGACCAAAAGAGAAAAGCTTCAAGACGAGCTTCGCAACATCGAAAAGCAGGTACCTTTTTTTTTTCTTTTGCCTTACTTGTAAGTTAATAAAATTTATGCCCTTTTTACTGTACATATGTAGTACTAGAGAAGTAACAACTTTGAAAAAATTACCACTAAATTGCTCAATTTAATTGATACCGATGTTGTAGGTTTTTGAGTTAGAGACTAATTACTTGCAAGATTCGAGCCATTTTGGGCATGTTTTGAAAGGATTCGAAGGCTTTCTTTCGTCAGCCAAGAACACAGCAAAGTAACTGTCTTTCTTTGAACCTCTGTTTCTCTTTTTAATTTCTTTCTGGTAAATGTAATTTTATGTGTACTTTTGTTCGAATTCATTGAATTGTTAATCTGCAGCTTACGAGTAATATTTTGGCTGTACGCAGATAGCTATGTTTATGAATTAATTAAAGCATTTTTACAGGAGAATTTGAGAAATTGTTACTTAAGCTCTTATTAATTGTTATCATAAATCAAGTTATGATACAATACATTCTTGCAGATTAAGGAAAAATGTACATACATTTTGCTGGCATAGAAATTTCAATGAGATTATCTATGGACTTGTGAATGACTTTTAGTGAGAAGAGTTTATATGGTAATTTCTTCAAATTAATGGATTCAAAGTAAGTGCACAAGTGGCTGTCACACCACACATATATGTATTTAACGGAGATTCCTACTGAATACTTCCGGTGATCGTTTTCATGTCTTTTTTTCGTGAAAGTAATTTCATGTGAATTTCTTTTTGTAGCTTGAAGAGGTCCAGGAAGTTTCAACCAGAAGATAGACTGTTCTCTTTGTCGTCAGTCACGTCACCAGCGGTATGTGATATTACAAGCTTCAATATTTTTGTTTAACTGTATTTTAACATGTTGCACTATGTTCTGTTTCTTTTTGTTTATTCTTCCCCTTGGTTCGCTTTGACACTTGACATGTTTATTCAGTTTTAGATGGTTGGAGTTAATATGTGTTGCAAGCATATTATTAGGCTTAATGTCTCTGTGATTTTGCATATTTGAATTTCTTTGAATAAGTTTCCCAGCATATTAGATCTCAGAAAAAACATCTAGCAGTTACTATGTGTATTAAGATTAAAAGGGCTAGTGTGCTTTTATATGACAGTTGATATGCCGATATCCTTTAAGCATCATTCATCTATTTCTCTAGTCTCACCATATTTTTGCAATTGTGCTGCACCTTCCATTTGTTTTAGCAGAAACCAATAGCGCAAAATGGTCATGACAAGGCTGTATCTTAAAAGTACATGTAGTTGAGATAGTTATTCAGATTTAACCAGACTGGTTTGTTCACTTTGCTTCTTTGTGTTCAGGCTGAAGAACTTGGAGTTCGAACGGATGGTAAACCTTCTTCATTGTTTTACTACTGCTTTTACCCCCTTAAAAGCCATTTTGGACATCATTTGATTTAGCATCCTCTCTATTGCAGATGGAAGATCTGATTTCGGTCCAGGTCGGTCTAAGGGTGGAGGCTTAGCTGCCAATGGCCAGTGAGTGTGCTCATCCTTCTTTTATTATTTGAGCTCTTAAGCGTTTTAATTTTGAAGAAAAGCAAGGAAATAAAACAGCAGGTTATGAATTGAGTGGCATTACTCAATCAAGTAAAACTTCTACATATCCAGGGCATAACATGACTGTTTGTTTATTTAAAATTTTTAGAGGGAAACCAAAGAAGGGAAGAACTGCCTCGGCAGCAAGAGATGGAAAGAGAATCAGGCCCTCGAGTGAAGCTGATTTTGATGATGATGATGATCCTGATATGAGTTTGAGATAAATTAACGATTCTCTTTATGTAACTTGCAAATGTAATTATATTCTGTAACAAATGAGGGGAATTCTTAATATTTAGTCTACCTAGTCTAGCATGTGGATGATGCTGAAAGCATCCTTTAGGATGGTAGTATGCATGGGAAGAATTTAACTAATCTAGAGGCGTCACGTATAATTTCCCCACTTTCTGTATCTTGATTGTTCTGATTGTATTATGTTCGTTGCATTGACATTGCCACCAATTATGTAAACTTTGGAAAGAAATGCCAGTTTACCATTAAGTACGACCTAATTCGTTTTAGTTTTCTACCGTTTATCCGGAGGAGCTTGAAGATATTGGAGTTTCTTTTCGGAGGCTTGAAATGGTTCAAGTTGGGTTTCAAGCCGACAGCACAATTCCTCTGTTGGTTACGTTTGCTCTTCCCCAGAGGCCCGAGCTCCTCCCTGTGTAGCTTTTTAGCAGCAGGAACGAAACAAATTGGAAGGACATCGGCAGGAATGGACCACCAACAACTCTCAATTCTAGTTTGGGAACATAAGTTGGGTTAGACATTGGTCAGTTCCTCGCCCGGCCCAGTGTCTGCTTTCGTTAAACTACTGGATTGGCAGTTACTGCAGGGTTTGCAGAGCCACTGCCCGTGCCCGTCATCATTAATAATTGCGATAACATTGAACTTAGCTTACTTTATTTAATAATAATATAAGATCGTCGAGAAACCCATGATTGAGGATGAAAAGATAATTTCACGTGAAATGCAATCAAGAAAAACCACACGCCTCTGCTGTACAATTCCCAGGCAGGATAATAATGATATCATGCAAAGCAAAAATGACGAGAGAATTCAAAGAAAGATATTAAACGAGACAAATCAACATTTCAGCAGCATAGTTCAAAATTTCGTCACGTTTAATTTCTCTCGAGTTCAATACTTAAATTGATCTTCAAATTATATTAAAATAGATAAATTGGTCTCTAAACTTTTATTTGGGACAAACTTTATTTTCAAAAGAAATTTCTATTGAATTAAGGGTTACTTTGTCTCTAAATAATAATTTTGAGGGTTTAATTGTCTCAAAATAATAATTTAAATGGGTAATTATTCTAACATAATAATTTAAAGAATCAGTTATTCTAAATAAAAATTTAGGAATCAATATATTTAAAAATATATAATTTAAGGACCAACTTAAATATTTAACTGAAAAAAAAAAAGACTTTGAAATATCAGGTTACGAACAATTTTCCCACGTCTACGGCAACACTAATTCACCAGTAAATAATTAGGTAGGCAACGTATATTTCAAGTTCTTATAATTATGTGTGGGAGCAGATCACCGGCAATTCGATGTCGTAAAGTTTGAGGAAAAAGTTAAACTACTAACTAAAAGGACAAAAACACATTGCAACACCAAAGAGGCAAAAACAGTAGCCAGAAACAGAAGGCGAGTTGATCTTGTTAAAGTACGGTCAGCTAACGGCACCAATTTGTTTTGCAAACATCAGAGTTGGGGAAAAAAAGATCAAAACATTGCACTTGCAGCCATTTTCTTTTCTTAGTTCCAGTCTGGCACAAATGTCCGTCCAGATCTTTTACATTGAAATTTTCTAGCAGAAAGTACAATTAGAGTTAGACATTTGCACACTTTTTTGAATCAAAGAGCGAGAATATGCGCCTTGTTTTGACCTTATCCCTCGTCACTTATATTGGTTAATTCAATTTTTTCATATGTGAAACATCTACAGTGCAAATTTCAACCACTTCACGCTCTTTCTTTGATTTACAATATTTCATGTTCAAATCATGACAAGCAAAGAAATGGGGTTTATTTATTTATTTATTTATTTTATAAATAAAAGAGGGACTAATTTAACGTCGTAATAAATAAAGAATCTAAAGGAATTTTACTCTTTCAAAACATATCTTAACTTATGAGATGGATGTTATCTCGAACTACATAACATAAAATCTATTCAATCAGGTTCGAGTAAAAACACGAACATGAAATTTCCATTAAAAACTACTATGAAGTTAGAGGTTTCCATAGGCCATCTTTAAACATTAAATGACTGTTTAATTTTACAAGTATACTTGTATTATTGCTAACAGATATTTATGGTTCCAGCTAGTCTTCCCCCCGCTGATATTTTCTCTTTCTGTGAAAAGTTGGTTTCTTGTAAGCGAAGTAGCTAATCAAATCACCTTTTTTACTTTGAAACGTATCAATGAAACAAGGTCATCGAGTGCTTTTTCAAAAGAAAAAGTCAGAAACATTTATTAGTTTTGTTGGATCAAAATGTATATTTAGGTTTTATTTGATAAGGAAGATAGAAAATTGAAAAGAAGAAAAAATTGGAGGAGAAGAAAAGTATGAAAATGAAAAATAAAATTAATTTTTCTTTAGTATGTGTAGACACTCTATTTTTATTATTTAATTTATTTTCTTTCTATCTTTCTTGTTTTCTTTATTTATTTGATTTATTTGAATTTGATTTTATTCTTATTTTAACTTCATTGTTTTTCTTTTCTTTTCTTTGGATTATTATTTGGAATGGAGTGGGCTTTGATATGAGACAATTGGATATGATGTTGGAATGAGCAACAGGCAGCACTCTCATTCAGCTCCGAGATTCCCTCAATGCAGTCGGCGGTGTGTCCCTCAAAAAAATGGAAACTTGCAAAACACGGGGGCCAAGCAAAGAAAAAAGAGACAAAGATGGGCCAACCAAAGAAAAACGTAGAGAGGGGGGCCAAGCAAAGAAAAAAAGAGACGAAGGGGGGCCAACCAAAGAAAAAAGTAGAGAGAGGGGGGGCAAGCAAAGAAAAATATATAAAGAGCTGCCAACCAAAGAAAAAAGAGGGACAAGACAAGGGGGGGTCAAGTACAGCCGATCACAAGAGAAAAGAAAAAAGGGTCTCTTCCATTCTTTACATACAAAAAAGTTCTCAAAAACCATTTTTGATTTCCAAAAAAAAAATCAATTCCCCTTTTTATTGAATTTGTCATCTTTACCAAGAAACACAGCTTCCATTTTCATTGTTCAGAAGCCAAAAAAAAAATAAAACACAAAAAACACTCCATATTCAATTCGTCTGCCATACCCCGAATCCCACAGCCGAAACAAGTCATCAAAAAAAAGAACCAAAACCAAGAAGAAGAGAAGAGTAGTGTCACCTGAGAAAGCTGAATCTCCTAGCTCCATCGCCTTTGCCGTCCAAGAATCCTTTGTCCTGTTTTAGTACTTTGCCCTTTGAATCCAGTTTCCTCAAAGTCCATGCCCAAATAAAGCAAACAAGCAAAATCAATACCCATTCAAATCTTCAAACAACCAAAAGCATTCAAAATCAAAATCAAAAGGGAGAGCAGAAGAGACAGCTTACCTGTCATTCGGATTTGGGGGTTCTTGGTTAGCTGAAATTGAGAACTTCGGATCCAGAGAGTGTCTTCCCAATCGTTCCAGTGAAGAAGACAGAGGAAAAAAGAAAAGACAAGGGTTTTGTAAGTCATGGCACGGGACCCATCGTTGTTAGGTAAGGCTTCATCACCTTTTGAATTTTAGGTCAATATTGATGAGCAACGATTCTGGCTAAACAGTAATCACTAATAGTGTTGTGGATTTATTATTTTTAAATCGTTTGAATTGTTGCATATTCGTTGGTGGAGTATTGCTGTTATCCATATTCCTTTACTTCATGTCCATTGAATATTAAGTTGTGGGACCTTTTGAATACATGATGATGAGATTTGATTTGACTGGTTTTGTTGACTTATGTTTCCTGGGATTTGTTAATGGGTTTGTTTATTTCATGTCAAGCTATGGACTATGCATGCATATAGTTGAATTGTAATTAATGGGTTGTACATTACTTGTTCATTTGGACTGTAATCTATTTGTTTTGGATCTTAATCCATTAATTTGTTTACGGGCTGATAAAGGATTATTATTGGATTCAAGCTGTTTATAATCTGGACCAATCTTGGTAAACACATGGATATCAGTTTTCCTTTTGTTCGGGTTTCGAAAAAAAATATTGATCTGGATTTGTTATCTGACCATGTTTATGGATTTTAGTGCACAATTGCATTTTTGGTTCCTGAAAATGCATGATTGAAATTTGGTGGGTCCCATGCACATATTATTTTTTTGTCCATTACAATCAAATTGTTGGAGCCCGATTCATGAAATCCATTTTTGACTCAATTCGTAAGAATTATTACATTCATATGCAAACTCCATTCTTTTGTTTTAACATAGTATGTTCATCTCATTAAATTTTAAGAAAATGTAAAAAAAATGCATTTAGATTTAGGGAGTCCATTCCGTATTCATGTCATTTAATTAGGTTCATTTAATATTTTTGTCAATTTATTTTATTTTATTTTATTTTGTCATTTTAGTAATTTAGGACAGTTTCAATATGTTTTTTTTTTTACATTTAGTAATTTAGAATATTTTTTCATTTTATATGTCATTTAATAATTTTATGCCCATCTCATTAATTAATATCATTTAGTTAATTAGGTCCATTTGCATTTTAGGACTAGTCCCATTAACATTTTAATATGTCATTTAGCTTAGATCCATTAGCATTTTAATATGTCATTTAGCTTAGGCCCATTTACATCAATTATGATATTTTAGAAATTAGGGCTCATGCATTTTTTAGGTATTTAATATATTTGTTGTGCTAATCCATCTTCTTGGTTTTATTGTCCCATCATTTCATGCATTTAGAAATTAAGACATCGTTTTCACAAAATTCATGTGCATGGGAAGCCGGAGGGTGTCTCGGAAGTACGAGATACTCAAGGGTCTACCAAGATAGAAATTTCTCTAAGTTTCTCGCTGGAAGTACGGTGGAGATTTAGGGGAGTTTTTTATCCCTTCAAAAACAAAAAAATGAATTTTCTCCATTTAATTTCATTAAAATCACATGCATATCATGTTTATTTTTCCATCAAATATTCAAGGCTTTCTTTAATTAATATCAATTTTCAAAAACCCAAAAAAACGTTTTCTTTCAAAATCCCCTTGTCAGCAAAAGGAATTTCAATTCTGACATAATTTTTAAAATCTAAAAATGGTTTTTTTAGGAAAATCTCAAACTTAATCAATAGTTGAGGTTTTCTTTTAAAAAATTAAACTTTGGTTAATTTCTTCAATCAAAGTTTTAAAAATGAGATCAAAAAATAAAAGGAATTTAATTATTCCAACATTATTTTCAAAAAGGACAAAAATGTTTTGAAAGATTTCAATTAGGTCCCTACATTGGAATCTTTCCAATTAAAATTAAACTTTTTTTTTAAAATTTTGCTTTTAGTCAAAATTTACCATCAATAAAAGGAATTTGATAATTCCGACATTAATTTCAAAACCCAAAAATATTTTCGAAAGATTTCAATTTAGTCCTTAACGATTGAAGTCTTTCCAAATTTAATCCAATTTTTTTTAAAACCTTTATTTTTCTTTAAATCAAAATTTATCTTTGACAAATTACTTGTTTTAATATTTCGATTTTCAAAGTTTATTTTCGGAAGTTATCAACTCGGTTATTCTACATTGGAAATTTTCTAACCAAATTTCAATACGGATCTCATTAAGTTGAATTTCTTTAAGGGTGAATTAACCTATAGTAAAAGGAGTATTACTCCGACATTTTAACTTTTAGTTTCTAAATTATTCTCTTCTTCTTAAAAACATTTTTGTTATTAACCCTAAAACGAATTTTCCCAAGGCTTTATGGTACCGATTTTCGGACGCTTCGAGGGTGCTAATCCTTTCTCGAGCGTAACCGACTCCCGAACTCAAAACTTGTTTTCGAAGACCAACATTTGTTTGACCTAAGGTAATCTTTCTAGATTACGTTAAGTTAAACGGAATCAAAATAGGTGGCTAACTTACCTAAATCAAATGGTTAGTGGCGACTCCTTTTCTTGTTTTCAAAATCCTTTTCATTTCTTTAAAATTCTCGTCGGACGGCTTTCTAGACGTTTCGACAGTATGTTTGATAGAAAATATGGAAAAATGAGTGAAAAAATTAATTTTCTTTCCTCTTATTGTTGGTAGAAGAGAAAAATGAGAAGAAAGAAAATCAACGAAAAATACTTTTACTATTATACCTTTTATTTAGTATGCTAGCGAGTAGTAATGTTATATGTTAGAATATTTTTAATAATGAAGGATATATAAGTACTTTTAACTTAATTAATTAAACTCACCTTATTTTCTTTGTATTTTTCTTTTCAAATTTGGAGAGATTTTGAATATGAAGACATGAAAAAAAAAATCCATCTTTGCAATTTTCTTTCCTCTCAAATTTCTCTCCAACCAATCACTTCAAAATTTATTTTCTCTCCACTTTTCTCTCCTAATTTTTTTATCTATCCACTTTTCTCTTCTAAGGTTCTACCAAGTAATGCCTTAGTCTCTCTACTATACGAAAAGTGTAGATTTAATCTCTATATTTTGATTTGATGAAATTGAGTCCCTCAACTTTTATTTATTGTCAATTTCAGTCTAATCACTAATTATGTTAAATTTTCACAGTTAACTATGCTAATGTGGCATTAATTCTATTGACGAAGCATTAACTTTAACGATGTGTATCTATAAAAAATATCAAAAATTTTGTATGTGACTATTTTTTATCACATTAAAAATACCTTTTGGTCATGATTATAAAATCTCTCACAAAAAAATATGGAATTACACATTTAAAAAGAAAATGAAAAATGATCAGTTCGAATTGAAAGATACGTCATGTAATAAAAAAAAGTCAAGTAAAATTTTTTTAATGTTTTTTAAAAGCACATATTATCATAATCGATGCCACGTCAGTACAATTAATTATGAATACTTAACACCGTTAATGATTGGATTAAAATTGATAATAAATAAAAGTAGAGCGACTTAATTTGATTAAATAAAGAATAAAAGATTAAATTCACATTTTCAATATAATAGATGAACTAATTACATAATTTAACATTTTTATTGCTCACATCGAGTTTTTTGAGCTGTTGTATCAGTTGCAGTTTTCGCTGTTTATTGAAATGAAATTCAAAACATTTCATCTGAAAAAAAGGAAACAAGGTCATTGATCTTATGGCAGCCATGGACGAATAGTTAGTGTAGGTTCAAAGATAGAGCCATAATATATCCATTAAAAAATATAAAGCAAATCCTGATTTTCTCCTCTATTGGGTTACCTTTTCTTAGCCAACTCTATTAGGTAACCTGAAAAAGGAATAAAATATTTTAACCTGAAAATGCAAATACGAAAAGCCATCATTTATAATGATGAATCGATCATGATTGATGAATTTAAAAATGAAGTTAGTGGAAAACATGGTAAAAACAATGTTGTAGGGGACGACTACAAAGCAAGATTAAGCCTTCATAAGTTGACCAATATTTGTACTTGGATTAGTTAAAGATAAGAAGTTGAACGCCGGGGCATAGCAAATTCATTAAGCTTAATTGATAACCTCATATATGGATATACATAAACATATTTTATATTTTAGATTACGAAAAAGTAAAGATTCTTGTCAAATTTTCACACTGTCAAAAATAAACTAACGGCTTTTTATATAATTAGTTTTGAACGCCGAGCATAATTAGTAATATCAACAGAAAAATATATAATTTAGACGTACGTGTTGCTTTCATTCAAATTCAAAGAACCTTTTTGGTTGGAAAATTTCGATTTGATCTTTACAATGCGATTTTATACTAAATACATGATTTATAGGTCCAAAATATGGGCAGCATTTGAATAGTTGAATCTATAAATATTTTCGTGAGAAAAAATATTAATGTCTAAATGCACCCAATATAGGAATATTCATGAAGCATGCTTGAATTTATGTTTTGATTGCTTAAAATAATCCTTACATTTACGAACAAATTATGCATGAAACAAAAGGAAACCAACAAAAAGGAAGAATATGCTTTACTTACTTGGTGACAAGGTTCTGATAGGTAATGAAACAAAAATTCTATTGTAGAAAATACGTATATTCCAACATGTATAGTGTCTCGTATTGATTTTAAATTAAAAAGATACCATAGTTTAGCAAATACGCAGTCATATTTTGACTAAGACCCCAAAGACCATATATAGCTAGATGCTGTGTCTCAGTGTCTGGCTTTTGTTTGCACTACGAATTTAGGAAAAATATTCAAAGCCATTGACTAGGGTTTCAAATGGTTCCAACTTCCATCTTCATTTCGGCATTGATGGATAATTTTTTTTAAAAAAAAAGAACACACAAATCGAAAATGAAAATCAAAGCAGGAAACCTCCTAGTCGCCAACTTCACTCGACCCTCGTACTTGCATTTGTCTTGCAATCTTTGTGATTTTATTAATTATTTGTTAATTATCTTTAAAAAGAAAAGGAAAAATATGTTGCTGCCAAATCTGTCATTGTCGTTTATATACCTCTCTTGGATTAGAATTAGATTTTGAATAGTGAATACTAAATTACTAACAGAGTTGTGGCCAAAAAAAGGAAAAAACCACTAACAGAGGCAAAAGTAAAACCACATGGCTATACTTTGTCATGTCAAAACCGCACGGCTACTTTACCTTAATATAAAAACAAAATAATGAATTAATTAGCACAAACTAATTATCTAAAAGTTCAAAGAATTAATCAAAATTAACTAACTAGCCAGCTAGATCAAGTCAAAGTTTCAAAACACACACTAATTAATTATTAGTAGGCATGCATGTCAATCGATGGTGGGGGAAGCCTTAGGCTGTCAAGTTGTCAAAGTTGAGTTTGAAACACTAATAATTTGAAGCTCAACAGAGATTGAATTGATCTGGTATTCCAATTTTACTATGTCAAAACTGATCAACACTTATACCACACCAAGAATAAGTTAATGACATGCTTTCTTAAGCAACCACTTGATTAAACAGCTTGGGAAAAAATTGGCAATAATTATTGCCCTTTTGACTGTAATTGGAACACATGCACCTATCTTCAAATCCTTTTCATTCAGGGACAAAAAATCATTTTTTTAATTAAAATTAAATGAAATTACACCAATAATTATGTTAGATATTGGTATTATTTATTTGTCGAAGAATTGGCCTAAGCCTCGACTTCTTGTTTGCGTCTGAACTCGTTTTTAATTATGTTTTGTCAAAAGTATATTATATTGATCGATCAATATTAAAATATTGACCAATTTGCCTGGCCACTAGGCTAGAGGGTATACTTTTATTTTTATTGTGGAGGTAAAAGATGTTTAATTAATTAAGCTTAATTAAAGGGGGGAATTATATTAAAAGATGTTTGAATTTGAGGGTAGATTTATTAAATTAAGCAATGAGATAATTTTCATTAATCAGAATTGGTGTGGTAACTTGGTTTGAATCTGGCAACTCATAAAATTATTGATTAAGTCTTCATTAATCTGATTATTATTATGAACTGTACCTAGTCCACATTAATTACCCAGTAAAACTCTACGTCCACTAGTAACAAATTAAACAAAAACTAAAACCTATTTGAGACATGTCAATGAAGTTATTACTTGATGATATAAATGTCTCAATCCCTAGGAAAAATTGAAAATTTGAGTTGATCGTGTCAAGATGGATTGCAGGTAATAACAAAGTGACGATTTAAGAGGAAATTCCTCTCTCTTCGTATTTTTAATTTTTCGTCTTTGTAAAAAGAGGTAAAGTAAATAATGAGATGCCATCGATCATATTAATGAGGGAATTTCTTGGTTTTATTCATATGTAACAAAGCTAATTAAGATGCAAAATTCCGTGTGATATATAAGAGGTAAAAGGAGCCAAGAGGAGCACTAATTTGAAACTACTTAAGAATATATTATTTTTGTTAAAATTAAACCAAGAAAAATTATTATTAAAAAAGAAAAGAGATGAAAAGAACAAATAAGTCTCCTGGGATTTAATCAATCAGTATATGCTTTAATTTACACGAAAGGATGTTGACAAATTAGCTAATTACATCTATATAAATAGTAATGTACTAATATATTATAGTATATAAGAAAAAGTAATGTAACTCGTACTATTAATTTGAATTAATTATTTTTTTGGGTAAAATTAAAATTATTATTATATACTATATACGTATGACCCACTAATCATTTGTGCCCGAGATATGCCTCTTTTCTTGACTTACAGCGCTTCTTTCTAAAATCATAGAATAAGTCAACAAATGTGAACTTCGTCAATCTTCATTCTAGTTAATTATTATTGGTTTGTCACCCAAGTTGCATTGCACCGCCAAAGTCAGAGTAATTCTAGATTATTACTCATCACAATTTTAAGCAAAGGAAAGGAAAGGATAGTGGCCAAAGAGATATGATTATTACTTATCACAATGCTACTATATATATATATATATATATATATATATATATATACACTAGAAAATTGACCAAGCCGGGCTTTTTCAAATATTTTTAAATATAAGTAATTTTTTTAAAAAAATCTTAAACAATAATTTTATTTAAAATCAAAATAGGGAATATTGGAAGAATCAATAAAGAAGTTAAATGGTATTGCAAAATTCTCTATGATTAACTTTGAATAAATACTCGCTCAAAAAAAATTTGAATAAATACAAATACAACACAATTAATTAATATTAATTTTTATAATTTTTCAAAAATTAAAAAGTTTAACTTTCATTTTAGAGAAAATTTTTTAAAAAAATGGAGGGCCAATGGGAAATGTCAAATGGTATATCAAAATTCTTTGTACCTAACTTCACACAGATAAATTTCAAATACTAATAATTTAGGCACTCTTTTCATACGTAAACTCAGAACCACAATTTGTTAAAATTCATAAAATTAACCTTACTCTTATCCATCAAAGAGTCACCACTCTTCACATCTCATCAAAAAAATTTTTAAAAAAAATGAAAATATTGAGTTGATTGACTAATAACAAAAATTGTATGCATCAAATATTAATTAAATTTACTAAAAATAAAATTTTTAATTGTACAAATATAATAATTATTAGTTAGATTAATTAATTAATTATTAATAATAAAATAAAAATAAAATAATCGAAGTCAAATTCAAATATTTTTAATCTTATACAAACCCAAACCCCTTTCTAAATCTAGGTCTATATCCAAAAGGAATAACGAAAATTTAAGGAAAAAAAATAAGAAAAAAAAAACAAAAAAAAAGCCCAAAAGATTTAAAAAAATAAGAAAAATTTAGCCAATAAGAGGACGCCATAGGTCCCCCTCCTCATTGCCTCAAGAATGTATATACATATATATATATATATATATATATATGTGTGTGTGCGCTTTAGTGTTTTTCTTTTTTCTTCCTTGAATTACTTAATCTTAATGCCACTCAATATATATATTTATATATATATATATACACACACACACGTAAGTTGTTAGTTTTAATAATAATGAACTTTTTTTTTACGAATTGATATAATAGTGATTATTAAGTAACCATTATTATAATAAGTGAGTTTATCAAAACTTTGACAAATTATTATTAGAAAATATAGAAAATAATTCTAAAGGGAATATTTCGTAAATGGCTAGCTAATATATAATAGCTAGGCTATTAAAACTTACTCCTTAAGGAAATCAACAAATAATCCCACTGTAGATTATTCAACATTTTTACGGTGGACAATTCCATATGAGTTTCTAATAAGGTTATTTTGTTGAACATTATAGTATATATAATTAGCTTCATTTCTGAGAATTGGAATCTTATATATATTATTTAATTAAATATAACAATGTAATGAATGAGGACGTAATTGGGTCAAAAAAATTTAACTTTCGCTCGAAGTTTGATTAAGCTAGACAATTTAAGACAGATACATGGATCATGTGTGTACGAAAACGTTGGCTGTTCCCAAAAAACAACAGAGGTTGAAAATTTCTTGGCTGTACCTGTAATTAATTTCGATGAAGACCCTTAATACAAACCCCTCGAGTCGTCCGCCGGGTCAAGCTGGACGACGAGGCTGGGGTAGAAAATTATACCTTTGGCTTTGAGAGTAACTGAATATTTCAACAAATTATTCCCTTTGTTTCTATTTAATTGTCCCTTTTGGTCAATTTATCATAATTTTGATCATTATTTGTGATAAAATTATAAAGTTGTAAATTTTTTGAAGATAAAATTTAAAAAGTACAAATCTTAAACTTTTCAAAATATATTTTTTGAAAATTTAATTATATATATATTTTTTATAATTAATGATCAAAGTTATGATAAGTTGACCGATAAAGAATAGTTAAATAGGGACAGAGGGAGTATCTTCTATCTTTTCGATCATGACCAAAATTAATGAAGAAAACTCATCAAAGTGGACTTTTCCCACACCTGAAACACATAAGATGACAGCACTAAAAAGCAAGAAAAAAAGAATGAATGCCAATTAAAGTTGATTGAGTTAATAAGATTTTGGACCTTTACTTAAAAGGTTTGATGTTTGAATCGTGTCAATGATCCTCATTTATGGATGATCTGTAAGTATCATTATCAGTTCTCTTTAAAACTTGTGACATGTTCTAACCTTGGACTGAAACAGCCTCCCCTAATCTAAACTTTTTTTTGACCAAGAAAAAGGGAATAGAATGAAATGTACTTAACTAATTAGTTATATAATTAAGATGATCAATGAGATCATGACTTCACACTCAAAATGGGTTCCAATCTCAATTAAGTACGTCTCTTTGTGTGCATGCATTAAGCCATAAACGAAAACAATCTTGACTACTCTCCTTGTTACTATTTCAAGATTCAAAACTACAAATAATTTTCCACTGTCAAATTTTTTTCCCTCATCTGAGCGATGTGAAAAATACTATCTTTTAGCGGATGATACGATTCTCAGTTCTGCAGGGTTTATACTTTATACAGTACAAGTTTACTTTAATAATTTCGGACGGACTAATCAAACCCACGTGTGTTTTCAAACGGTTTGTCGTTTTGCCGCTGCCAAGAAGCAACTGTTTTAGTTTGACCAACTTGACTCGGGCCCCTATATATATCTATATAATAGTAATAAATTAAAAAATAAATTTCTGACCAAAAAAATAAATAAATAATAAATAAATGCAACAATCCATGTGCTTTGTGCTAGCGACTCTTTTTAGGATATACATAAATAAATAAATAAATAAATAATACTTTTTTTATTTTTATTTATTTGTTCCCTTTTATAAAATTTTTGTGTCAAAGTATCTTTTTAAAAGTTTTAATTTTTTTTATCTCTCTCTATTCCAACATTAATTATTAATTTTTTAAAATTATCCTTTCAAACTTTTTTTTCTCTTTTAAATAAATGTTTTTCTTAAATAGAACAGAAAATTAAAGAAAAAGAGAGACAATGATAAAATTATTATGAAAGTGGACAAATGCAAGTTGTGCAAATTATTATGAAAGTGGACAAATGCAAATTATGCAAATTAGGTTATGAAAGTGGACAAATGCAAGTTGTACAAATTGTCCAAATTATGATTATTGTGATGATAATAATGGGGCTAATATGTGTAAATTGCCAACTTGTATAGCCTACCATTTGATGCCTATAAATTGGGATTCATTCTCCCTAATGATACTTACAATTCCTTCAATCTTATTTCCATTTCCATCTCTCTCTCTCTCTTTCTCTTGTTCCTTTAATTCTCAATTTCTCCTATTCTTATTTCTTGTTCTTGCTTAGTCAATTTTAATTAACATACTTTTCACAACACGTTATCAGCACGATCAATCTAAAGTAAAGCAAGTTTGAAGTTTGGTAAGTTCTGAAGGTTTGATTCCATACAAAATTTATTTTCTATACACAAGATAATTTTAATTTTCATTGTGTAAAGATTTCCTTCTAAACATTTTTGACACCAGAAGTTGTCAAACTAATTGAGACCATTCTTTTCAGAATTATGGCAAATATTGAAAAGCCCAAATTCCAAATTTTGGATGTAAGTGGCAATAACTACTTGTCATGGTGTCTCGATATTGAACTGCATCTCCAAGGCCAAGGTCTTGCAGCTACCATTGGTGAAAATGGAAATGCTAATGATAAAGATAAGGCAAATGCTTTGATTTTTATCCGTCGGCATCTAAGTGATAGCCTAAAAGTTCAATATCTATCTGTCCGAGATCCCTTGATCTTGTGGACAAGATTGAAAGAGCGGTATGATCACACCAAAACTGTCATCCTCCCTCAAGCACACTATGATTGGCAACATCTGAGGTTGCAGGATTTCAAGTCCGTGTCCGATTATAATTCGGCTTTGTATGATATTGTGTCACGGCTTGAACTTTGTGGTGTTAAGCTTACTGAGGTTGAGCTTTTAGAGAAAACATTCTCCACCTTTCATGCTTCGAATATTGTATTGCAACAGCAATACCGGCAGCGCCAGTTTAAAACATATTCTGAATTGATCTCAGTCCTGTTGACTGCAGAACAAACAAATGAGTTGCTGCTTAAAAATCATGATTTAAGACCTGCTGGCTCTAAGGCATTTCCTGAAGCAAATGCCGGCTCAAGTAAGAATGTTGGCCGTCCTAGAGGCCGTGAGCGCAGGCATGGGAATTTTTTCCGTAAGGGTGGTGGGAGATTTAACCGTAATATAAATAACTCCCTACACAACCCTAAAGGTAAAAAGCCCATGAAGAAGCATGATGATAGTACCTGTCATCGTTGTGGAATGATTGGTCATTGGTCACGTACCTGTCGTACGGCCAAACATTTGGTTGATCTATACCAAGCATCCCAGAAGGAGAAAAGCAAGCATGTTGAGACCCATGCCATTGACCTAACTGAGACTGATGCTGAAATCAATAAGGTTTTGGTCAATGAAAACTGTCATATTCTTGGCAATGAAAAACCTTTTGAGGTTTCTGATTTCTTTATATAATGTTGATGAAAATAACAAGTCCCCAGAAATAGATCCTGAGGGTTGTCATCTATGTTTTGCCATACCCTTGGATAATTATGTTACCAAGGAAGATATTAAATAAATATGGTCGTCAATAAAATCATGAGTTTTATTCCATATTTGTTGGTTTATATTTTGCATCATATTATTAATTAGTTAAATTTTATGGAACTTGACACCTGAAGTTGTCAAGATAAATGCAAATGGGACACATTGAGAAAAAGGAAGATATATGTTTGCTTGATAGTGCTACAACGCATACTATACTTTGTGGCAAACACTTTTTCTCAAATGTGACATTGCGCAAGGCAAATGTTCAGACAATATCTGGTCCGGTTAATATTATAGATGGCTATGGGACTGCCACAGTTATTTTGCCAAATGGCACAACATTGTATCTTGAAGATGCATTATTGAGCGGTAGATCAAAAAGAAATCTACTTAGCTACAAAGATGTACGCCGTAATGGGTACCATCTAGAAACAATTAATGAGCAAAATAAGGAATTTCTTTGCATCACTTCCTACAAGATGGGCCAGAAGACCATCCATGAGAAGCTGGAAGCTTCTAGTATGGGATTATATTATGTCCCAATACGAGCTATAGAATCATATGCTACGATGCCCTGGAAACTAGTGAACCCTGATGTGTTCGGACTTTGGCATGATCGCCTTGGTCATCCAGGAGCTACAATGATGCGAAGAATCCTTAAAAATACTCGTGGACACCCTTTAAAAGATACAAAGGTGTTGTTATCCAAAGATTACATTTGTGAATCTTGTTCACAAGGAAAGCTCATTACTAAACCTTTCATGACAAAGGTTGATTATGAATCCCCTTCATTCTTGCAGAGAATCCAGGGTGATATCTGTGGGCCGATTCAGCCTGCAAGTGGACCATTTAGATATTTCATGGTACTAGTGGATGCATCCTGCAGATGGTCCCATGTTTGCCTATTATCAACGCGCAACGTCGCCTTTGCACGTTTGCTTGGACAGATAATAAAGCTTCGAGCTCATTTCCCAGATTATCAAATTAAAAGCATAAGAATGGATAATGCTGGTGAGTTCACATCAAAGAGTTTTGATGCTTATTGCGTTTCATTAGGAATTGAAGTTGAACATCCTGTCCCACATGTTTATACTCAAAATGGATTAGCAGAATCCATGATTAAGCGCATTCAGATTATTGCTCGAACTTTATTGATGAGGACAAAGCTTCCATCCTCAGCGTGGGGTCATGCTGTTTTACATGCTGTATCTTTAATTAGATTGCGCCCCACTACTTCTCATTTATATTCCCCTCTTCAGTTAGTCTTGGGCCAGGAGCCAGACATTTCATATCTTCGCACCTTTGGTTGCGCGGTACAAGTGCCTGTAGCACCACCGCAAAGGACCAAAATGGGTCCTCAGCGCCGTTTGGGCATTTATGTTGGGTTTGATTCACCGTCCATTATTCGGTTCCTTGAACCATTGACGGGTGATTTATTTACCGCTAGATTTGCGGATTGTCATTTTGATGAGACAGTATTCCCATCACTTGGGATACCAAAAGCTTCCACAAATGGAAAACAGAAAAATGTCGAGATTTTCTCATGGAATGAGAAAAGTTTGTCTCATTTAGACCCAAGAACACCTGAATGTGAAAATGAGGTGCAACGATTGATCCATTTACAAGCTATTGCAAATCAAATGCCTGATGCATTTAATGAGACTGCTAAAGTTACAAAGTCTCACATCCCAGCTGCGAATGTTCCAGCTAGGATTGATGTTCCTGTAGAACCACCCGAAATGGATCTAAATGGCCCGCGCCTGAAGCGTGGTAGACCGATGGGATCAAAAGACACTGTTCCTCGAAAAAGAAGGGGGAGGAATTTAGAATCTGCTCCAGATGAGCTTATTAATCTTTCTCGAGGAAACCAAATTGCTCCTGAAGTGGCACAACATAATATTCAAAGAGAGCATATTGCCCCTGAAGTGGCACAAGTTCATGAGCATATTGCCCCTGAAGTGGTACAAACCCATGAAAAGATCACCAATCTTGGGAATACTGAAATTTCCATCAGTTATTGTAATGAGATATGGGATCGAAATGAGATAATCATCGATGATGCATTTGCTCTCTCAGTTGCTCATGAGATTATGAATGATGATTATGAACCTCGGTCCATAACCGAATGCCGTCATAAGCGAGATTGGCCTAAATGGGAGGAAGCAATCCAAGCTGAATTGACTTCCCTTGCCAAACGTAATGTTTTTGGGCCTATTACTAAAACCCCCGACAATGTAAAACCTGTTGGATACAAATAGGTCTTTGTCCGGAAACGAAATGAGAGAAACGAGATCGTGAGGTATAAAGCCCGACTCGTAGCCCAAGGTTTCTTGCAGAGGCCTGGGATAGATTATGATGAAACATATTCACCAGTAGTGGATATAGTTACCTTTCGTTTCCTTATAAGTTGGGTTGCCCAAGAAAATTTTGAAATGCGTCTTATGGACGTTGTGACGGCATACTTATATGGTTCATTAGATTCCAATATCTATATGAAAATTCCCGAAGGTTTCAAAATGCCTGAAGCATGCACTCCCCGCAACTTATTCTCAATAAAGTTGCAAAGATCTTTATATGGGTTAAAGCAATCCGGCCGCATGTGGTACCAACGTTTAAGTGAATACCTGACTAAGGAAGGGTACATAAATGATCCCATCTGCCCATGCGTGTTTATTAAAAGATCTGAAACCGGATTTGCTATTATAGCAGTTTATGTCGACGACATGAATTTAATTGGGACTCCTGAAGAGTTATCTGAAACTGCTGAATATTTGAAAAAGGAGTTTGAGGTTAAAGATTTGGGTAAAACCAAACTATGCCTTGGTCTAGAGCTTGAGCACAAAAAGAATGGAATACTTGTCCATCAGTCAGCATACATTGAGAGATTGCTTAGACGTTTTAACATGGACAAGGCTCACCCATTGAGCACCCCTATGGTTGTAAGGTCTCTTGACCCCCAAAAGGACCCGTTTCGTCCTAAAGAATCTGATGAGGATATACTTGGTCCTGAAGTACCATACCTCAATGCAATCGGGGCTTTAATGTACTTGGCACAGTGCACGAGACCAGATATCGCTTTTGCGGTAAATTTGTTGGCACGTTTCAGTTCTGAGCCAACCCGGAGACATTGGAATGGGATTAAACATATCTTCCGTTATCTCCGAGGAACCATTGATTTGGGGTTATTCTATTCTAAGAATACTACTAACTCTGGTTTAGTAGGTTATGCTGATGCAGGATATAAATCTGATCCGCACAGAGCTCGCTCCCAAACCGGTTATCTATTTTGCTATAATGATACAGCCATTTCTTGGCGTTCCACTAAGCAAACACTAGTTGCTACATCTTCCAACCACTCTGAAATTATTTCCCTCTATGAGACCGGAAGAGAGTGTGTTTGGTTAAGATCTATGATATCACATATTCACAATGCTAGTGGATTCAAACCGGTGATAGATTCTCCCACTATAATTTATGAGGATAATGCTGCTTGTATTGCACAAGTCATGGGAGGATATATTAAAGGTGATAGGACCAAGCACATCTCGCCGAAATTTTTCTATACTCATGAACTCCAGGAAAGTCGACAAGTTGATGTTAAACAGATTCGCTCCGTCGATAATCTTGCAGATTTATTTACCAAATCTTTGCCAACATCAACATTTGAGAAATTAGTTTATGGCATTGGTATGCGGCGAGTCAGTTAGATGCAAGATTAAATTCCCCAGAAGTGGAAATTTTAGATGCTCCAGAAGTAGCAGTTTGTTTTATTTCAAGGGGAGCGATTATGAACATAAGTGCACTGTACTCTTTTTTCCTTCTGTCCGGTTTTTGTCCCACTGGGTTTTTCCGGCTTAAGGTTTTTAATGAGGCAGTAATAGCACGTCCAATCAGGACACTGAAGTAGGCCCACTTATATTGTATTGAAGACAAGCACATATTGTCCTGAAGACATATTAGACGGACTTAATTGTATTGTACTCTTTTTCCCTTATGTTCGGTTTTTGTTCCCACTGGGTTTTTCCGACTTAAGGTTTTTAATGAGGCAGTACACGTCCAATTTTAATAGTAGCATTTGTCCAAGGGGGAGTATTATGAAAGTGGACAAATGCAAGTTGTGCAAATTATTATGAAAGTGGACAAATGCAAATTATGCAAATTAGGTTATGAAAGTGGACAAATGCAAGTTGTACAAATTGTCCAAATTATGATTATTGTGATGATAATAATGGGGCTAATATGTGTAAATTGCCAACTTGTATAGCCTACCATTTGATGCCTATAAATTGGGATTCATTCTCCCTAATGATACTTACAATTCCTTCAATCTTATTTCCATTTCCATCTCTCTCTCTCTCTTTCTCTTGTTCCTTTAATTCTCAATTTCTCCTATTCTTATTTCTTGTTCTTGCTTAGTCAATTTTAATTAACATACTTTTCACAACAAAAATATAAAACTCAAGATGAATATATATGAAATTTTATATCATAACTATTTTACTTATCTTATATTATGAAACGATTAATTGGGACAGATAAATAAAGACAGAAGGAGTATATAAAAGAAAAATATACTATATTTATTTCTATTTATTTGTCATTAATAACTAATTCTTTTAGATTAAAAATTAATAAAATTTTTAGATAGTCTTCCAAAACTAATCTTTTTTGTTTTACTCCCATCTTTCTTTGTATCTAATATCTTTGCCTCTCCCAATCAAGTAAAGAGTTGAAAAAAATTAGAATATTATTTAAAGAATGATAAAATGCTAATAAAGTTAATAACTTTTTTTTATCTACTAAAATTATAAGTTAAAAGACATAAACACGTAACAAGTAAATAGAAACAGAGAAAATAATAAATATAAGTATATAGGTCGATGTCTAAGTTCTGCCTTAACTTTGGCTGTTTCAATTGTCTTTTTTTGTTGTAAAAACGTCATTTGCTCACGTCTGCTTATTAATTACCAAATCAAATTAAATTAAATAATATACTAGTTCTAGTAGTGGTATTTTTATTGGATTGTCAATTGTGCATGAAAGTTTATCTAATTTACAGGCTGCACTTGTTTCCTTCCACATTTTACTAATTCCATTTCCCGACAAATTGAGAAATCTATGTGGTAATACTTACTGTTCAAAGTTATTTGCTAATAAAGAAAATGCGCTTTGGAGAGCTGTGTGAGGGAAAAAAAAAAGGGGAAATGCCTTTTCCTGGAAATTGCCCTCGGCTTTTCAGTTTTGAATGTAAACGCTCTCTCTTTAGACTTTTCCAAGCATTTCTGGCTATAAATAGCCAGCCACGAGTCCAAGTTAACTCTTAAGCTGAGGGCTTCATTGGAAATACAAAGAGATACCAGAGAGAAAGAAAGCGAGAGAGTTGGGTGACTGGCGATTGATCTTCGGAGTTCAGACTTCAGAGTACAGATTGTAGAAGCCTGTGTTTAATTGAATTAACAGCAAAAAGGAGAAAGAAAAGATGGTGAGAGCTCCTTGCTGTGACAAGATGGGACTGAAAAAGGGTCCATGGACTCCTGAAGAAGATCAGATTTTAATCTCCTATATTCAAAAATATGGCCACGCCAATTGGCGGGCGTTGCCGAAGCTAGCTGGTACATACTTCTACAGAATCTGATCTGGGTTTCTTTTCTATCTTTTGCCATAAACATCAAAATAAGTTGCACCTAACTGGGTGACGATCGACTTATGAATCATCACGGTTTAATATTTGTCTGATAAATTTTCTTCTTCAACTTGGTTTCTGTAGGTCTTCTGCGATGCGGGAAGAGTTGCAGATTGAGATGGATAAACTACTTAAGGCCCGACATTAAGAGGGGAAACTTCAGTTCAGAAGAAGAGGAAACCATCATCAAGCTGCATGAAATGTTGGGAAATAGGTATGTCTCATATTATTTACTAGAAACCATTACTTTCAAATCTTAATTTCCTTCTTAATTATCCATGGGATGGAAAATGAGAGACTCATTAATTTAGAGAGACAGCAAAAATGGAAGAAGAAAAATTCCAAACAAATTGGTCTCTTATTAGACAAGATGTTTTCTCTGTCTGTAGGTATGTTTTTAGATGGTAAGTTCGGCAAGTGGGGGGAAATATCCCTTTTCTGTTTGATTTTTTTCTAAAGGAATCCACGGAAAAGGACCCTTAATTTGTAGCCTACTAGTAGTAATTTCATTAGAAAAGTCTCATGCAAAATTTCTTATACAGTTGTACCTTTCCTGTAAATTTTCATCAGGTGGTCGGCAATTGCAGCAAAACTACCCGGAAGGACAGACAATGAGATTAAGAATGTTTGGCATACTCACTTGAAGAAGAGGCTCAAACAATACCAGACCAAAACAAACACTAAGTCCAAATCTAAGGTCAAACGTGAGTCATCCGACAACAGTATCACCACAACCCAATCAGAATCTGGAGTTACGAGTGTTTCCAGCACAGAAAACAATATAAGTGAAACCCCAGGGCAGATTAATAAGTCTCCAATGTCACCTCAGCCATCTTCAAGTGAAGTTTCATCCATTACAGATACCACCACAGTTACAACAGAAAACATGGATATCATCAAGACTGAAAACATGGTCTCCTGGGAATATTTTCCTGAAATTGATGAAAGTTTCTGGTCGGAAGCAATGTCCTCTGATAACTCTAGTACAGTGCCATCAAGCTTTGAAGGAGTCTCTGATTATCATCAATTCCAATATCAGCAACAAGCTCCTTCAGCTTCAACTACTTCAGTACTGGACTATGGATATGGTCACCATCTAGATGATGCCATGGGATTTTGGTACGACCTGTTCATTAAAGCTGGAGGTGAACAAGAGTTAATTTCACAATTCTAATTTTCTATTAGGAAATTGAGAGTATCACTGTTTCCGGTTTTTGACTAAACGGGGACATGCAGTGCTCATCCAAGGGAGAAACAACTTGTCCCGAGCCCAAAATTTAGAATCACCTCGTTGACCACAAGACTCGAAAAGCAAGTCTTTCCGGGATATATATATATATATATATATGTATGTATGTATGTATATATGTGTATATATATATATGTATATATATATATATATATACAATTGAAAGGAAAATTATGCCCTCGGAAACTTTGGAACGGGTGAAGGGCCCAAAGAGGAGAATAAAAGGAGAGAAAAGAGAGAGATTGACATTGAAGCAGTTTCTGTATAGCCATATAAAAGCAGGAATTTGTGATGAAAGTAGACATTAGAACTGTAGGAGTAGACGCTTACTTCAAAATTAACAAGTAGTTGATGAAGTTCTAGTTTTCTAATTTTAATTTATTGTACGTCTATCTTTGTATTTACAAATCTTAATTTTGAATAATAAATATAATAGATTTGTTAATTCATCATATTCATTGGTCTTGTACATAGATGATTAATGATCATGATTGAAATTATTCATTAACCTGGTGAAAAATTTTTGTTTACTATATAGTATTATGCTTATAAATATTTAACTCCCAAGTGATCAAGTATTGAAAGATTAGTTTTTTACTGAGTCAATCACCATTTTTTCTTCGGCCCAAAGAAAATTTTCATTCATTGTGCTAATTACGTACACAGCACAAACTATTGAAACAATGCCGGAGACTATTTCATCACCCAAGTACATTCAGAAGTTGGTTAAATATCGCTTAACCTTACAAGTCTTTGTGACGAAGACCAAGCCCATGGGGAGATATTTTTAATCCAATAAAAATCCAATTTCTTAGCTATAAAATGTTTCATCATCACATTAAGTCATTACCTCAACAGATAACAGAGATAGTACCATATATAGCACAAGTCGTGTCAAACAAATGGAAAAGTCTAACTATACATTCATTCATTTGGAGTACAGATTAAAAGTTGCAATACTTCTAAACCTCGACCGTCGGCACCCTATGGTTTGCTATTATCTGATCCCTACCAAAGTCATCAAAGAAATTTCTCCGATTCTTCGCTATTACTTTGTCTTTTGATTTAGAATTTTTCCAGCTTGGAGCGTGATGTTTGCTTCTGATGTTCGATTTTCCCTTTTCCACCCATTTATCTGTCATCTCCGTGGAATAAATGTTTTAAACCTCATGTTCTCTTTCTACGATCAATGCAATTTTCCCACGATTGGCTCTCTAAATCTAGTGACGACGTGAGAGAGAAGTTTTGGTGATTTAAATCATCTTGACTGCTTTGGTGAAAAGTCATAGTCGTAGATACTCTGGAGAAAAATGTGCATTGGCTTTTGTCATTGACTCTGCGTTAATTTATGCCACACACGCATAGAAAAAGAAGACGTAACATGTTACATGGTGGAAAGACCAGCCAACGAGTCAGCAGATCGGGCCGCGACCCAGTTGGATAGATGATGTGCCCACTGGATTGGATCATTCGAACCCCGTACTGCTTTTGTTCGATTTCGTACCGCGCATGGGCTTTTGGGCCACTTGGAACGCAGCTTATAAAGGGGACGCTGGTGAGTAGAATACCGGGTGTGTTCATCGTTGATGCAATCTGCTTAACTGTCTAAAAAGAAACAATACGATTACAAATTTTTCATCTCCGTGTCCAGCTTCTTGGCGACTTTTTCAAGCCTGTTAACATCGAATACCATGACAATCGTCATATTAAACTACGAAGAGAGGTGATCTGATCACATGTACCAAACTTCCCAGGTCGAAATATTTTAAGCTATAGATTTGTGGTACATGATTCGTTGGTAAAACACAAATATAAACTCCGGGTGTTCACACTGACGAACCCTTCAGACATGACAAAAACAAAACTTTCATATGGGTTGAAAATTGAAATAGTCTTGCTCTTATCCCATTTAAAATTGAAGATGAAATCCGGGATTTGGTCATAAAAATCCAAAATCCCATTATCCAAGTGACCAGTGTAACCATGTAAAATCCAGCGGAGGAGCAGCTTCTCCATCATTAATGGTGTCTCTAGAGATTAACAATGCTTTTATTCAAAACTTCAGCTAACCCTACTAAGGAAAACCGCTCCTCTTAGAAAACAAACACATTACAGAGATTATGGATGCATTCATGAGAGGCAGGAGTATGCCAATTCCTTCTCCTCACTGAGCTCTGCTGCGGTCAAGTCCAACTTCTTCCTTGAGAACCCATCAATTGCCAACCCTGAGACCAAAAAGAACAAAAGAAATTAACCAAAATGCTCCCGAAGAAAGGCTAGCAAACAAGCAAGAGAGATAAATTGCGGATAACCACAGGTACGATAACTACTATTAGCTTTCCTAACAATATGGAAGCAATGATATACGAGTACAACTGAAGTAAACTTTCAACTAAAGAAAGAACACACCTGCAGTAAAATTTCAACTAAAGAGAGAACAACTTTTTTCGTTAAAAAGAACACTTTTAGCAACAAGTGAGTATATGTGGTTGGAAAATTAAGAAAATGTCAGCATTTTCATCCTTTTGGGGTTCAGAAGGTAGGGGGAGACAGAAAAACTGAGTTTGATTAAAACATGATCAATATCTAATTATTCTTATTGGTTGATGACTCAAAACATGATCAATTTCTAATTATTCTTATTGTTAAGCTGTGTGGACACAAGACTACCTAGAAGAATTCAGACATAATTGGATCATAATTTGCAGTACTCTTACCTTGGACAATCATCCATTCTCCATTCTTACAAGTTACAGGGAAGGAATAAATGAGCCCAGCCGGTACGTTGTATGAACCATCAGAGTACACGCCCATGGATACCCATGTGCCCTACAAGTGGAACCAAATGAAGCAACCAAATGAGATTATGACCATACAGAATATCATTAAAGAACAGATTAACAACACTACCAACCTCTGGAGTTCCAAGGACCCAATCACGTATGTGATCACAAGCAGCACTGGCAGCAGATAGTGCACTTGAGAGTTTCCTAGCTTTGATGATTGCAGCACCTCGTTGTTGGACAGTGGTTATGAATTCTCCATTCAACCTTCAATGAGTGAATAATATCAAAAGAATGCTTCAAAATATCCATTCAAATGAATCTATTAAATTAGATAATTATTTATGGTATGATTTCCTTTACCATTCATCATCTTTTACAAGCCCCCGAACAGGCTTTTCCCCAGATGGAGTGTTAACAGTTGCATGATTGACATCGGGATACTGAGTTGATGAATGATTACCCCAAATAATCACATTCTTAACATCACAAACTTGGACATTTAGTCTCTCCGAGATTTGACCCAATGCCCTGTTATGATCCAGCCTTGTCAAACAGGTAATGTTCTTTGCAGGGATTGAAGGAGCAAACTCCTTCAGGATCAATGCATTGGTGTTTGCAGGGTTAGCAACAACCAGAACCTGAAACAAACGGGAAGTACATGAAATCTTACATCTAGAGACTGACCAATTCTTGAGGACCACTAATGAATTTCCAAGGGCTAATGACAGGGAAAATATGTCATGGCATAATGGATAGAATGCAAGTTAGTTCATTTAAAACTACTTATCTCACCTTGCAGTTAGGAGCTGCATGCTGTTCCAATGCAGATGCCTGGGATTTGTAAATTGACACATTCTTTGACATAACATCTTTCCTTTCCATTCCTTCCTTCCTAGGGAAACCACCAACCATGACTGCAACGCTGACCCCAGTGCATGCCTCAACAGCATCAGTTGTAGCAACAACACCTACCAAAACAAATGGTTAGAATCCCATAATCATACAAATTTCGGACCTAGAATTCAAATTACACCATGGAAAATCTTTTAATAATCAAACCACATGGTAATAAGCATATAATATACCTTTAAGAAGAGGGAATGCGGCGTCCACCAACTCCATTTTGACACCATTCAAAGCCTCTGCTGCTGGTGGGATATCAAGCATGTGAAGGATCACAGGCTGATCAGCACCCAACATGATTCCCCTAGCAATCATGGGTACAAGAGCATACCCAATTTGTCCTGCAAACACAACAAGAATCAACTTTCAAATAAATCGTTGGAAAACAAGAAAAAAAAGTGAAACAGAAAGTCAGAGCTTCTCATGGCAATTTCAGTTTAACTTCCCTGTAGTGAACTTCTAATGTCAATCCAAAACATAGCAAATCCATTCATTTCTCATGAACGAATCAAAAACTCAAATTTCAGTGCCCATCACGTAGAGTAACTATACTTACTTCTGTCTATAATCTTAGCAAGTCATTCCAGTTTCAGACTAGAGCAAAAACCGTATACTTTCAAAGAAAGATCAAACTTTTAAACTAAACATAAACTTCCTCAATGACCAGTTAACCTAATAGACTTAGACCCACGCCAAATTAAAATACATTTCACTAAAAATCTAAACCCTCGATCAATTATTTCCAATCCAAACAATAATCAGTCCAATCGCAACATCCGAAATAAAACAGTTAAATCTAGATCATGATTAACTAGATCTGAAACCAGAGATCGAAATTAGGCAATAAAATTAACTAGATCTGAAGAACACTAAATTTGAGGTAAGAAATGTTTAAAATAACGAATCCGATTCATGACCTATAATAGTACCTGCAGCTCCAGTAACAAGGACGCGAACGGGTTCCTTTGCCATTGACGGAGAAGGAAGAGTAACACAGACGATTTCGTTTGGAGAAGAGAGTTCAGTGGAGAGAGTGAGCAGAACAACTTGATACAGAAGGGAGAAGAAAACGCGAGGAATCAGAGATATTTATGCGCCGAGGAACTGAGGAAGTGATATTGCCAAGGAAATTGTGATAACACCAAGGCCGTGTTTGGAAGTGCTTGATTATGTTAGACGACGCCGTTTGGAAGGCCAGAATATATGCCTTCGAGATGCGGACAACTTTTGGGGAGCCCAATGGGCAATGGGTGAGGGAAGTGGGCCACGTGACGACATTTATCATGCTTGATGGAGGTCAGCTCTTCATAACGTCAACTTTTTAATTTCCGATTTAATGACTTTTAAGGAAAAAAGGCAGTTTGTTCGGCTCAGAAAGTAGTGGCTTTCAACTCAACCGACCTGATATTCTCACCAACACGCCCAATGAATTGCTGCCACGAGTCCACAACCACTATAAGAAACTCGTAGCCACAATAATAATAAAATTTAAATAAAATTAGTTTTCTTACTTCAAAATATTTAGCCTTGAAAAGTACTACCATTTCAATTGCCGTAATTCAGTTGTGAAATTCTAGTATTTAAAAAAAAAATTAAGTGATATCTGGCAAAAAAAAAATTTATGTGTTGGATTATTTAATATATAGCCGTTCTTAAAGTTTCAAGGCCAGCTGGACTCATGGGTAAGCCCAATAACCCAAAGTCAAATTTTGGGGTCGGTTTAGGAGTCTTCCCTTATTTGAAAAACTATATAAAAAACAAAAAATCATTATTATCAAACAAAAGGGGATAATAAGCAATAACCAGCGAGTCGATACCTTTCTCTTCGATTAGGGTTCCCGAGGCGCTAAATCTACGAGGCTTCTTCGATTGAATTGGTGAAATTTTCGCCCCCGAATCCACAATTTCTGCTCGGGTTTTCTCGATTCAACCATGGCTACGGCATCAGGTATGTTCTTTTTTCGCCATCGACAAATTTCCCCTTTCTTTATTTTTACTTAATGCCTTGTTATCTGATTATTGTTTGGGAATTTCAGTGGCGTTTAAATCAAGGGAGGATCACCGGAAACAGCTAGAACTAGAAGAAGCTCGAAAGGCCGGGCTTGCACCGGCTGAAGTCGACGAGGATGGAAAAGAAATTAACCCGCATATTCCTCAGTATATGTCATCAGCACCTTGGTATCTCAATGCTGAGAGACCGAGTTTAAAGCATCAGAGGAAATGGAAGTCTGATCCGAACTATACCAAATCTTGGTACGATAGAGGTGCAAAGATCTTTCAGGCGGATAAGTATAGAAAAGGAGCCTGCGAAAAGTAAGTTAACCTTTTGGTTTTGTTTTTTCTTATGTTATTCCTCTTGTTCGCCCATCTATCATTGTTTCGTTGGTGTGTTAATGTAGTTTGACGGGCAGAATTAGGATCTTTTAAACTGAAGCAATAAGCACGCATGCAAATTGTTTCTGTTAGTGCTTGGTTGATTGATTTTAATCGTTTGTGGTGGAAGTGGATTAGGATTCTGACTGACAGAATGTGATTCTTGCCTAGTGAGAAGCTAAAGTTGTAGATTAAGTCTACTGTAACAGTATGAGTTAGTGCTATTTTGGTGTCTCTTATTCTTTCATGGAGTTTCCTGTTAACTTTTAAAACAAGAATACCATCTGTAATTATTCCATAATTCGTCATGGTGTGTTCTTTTATTGCTGTTACAGCTGTGGAGCCATGACACATAATTCAAAGTCGTGCATGGAAAGGCCTCGTAAAAAGGGAGCAAAGTGGACTAACATGCACATTGCACCTGATGAAAAGATAGAGACATTTGAACTCGATTATGATGGCAAGCGTGATCGTTGGAATGGTTTTGATACATCTACGTATGCCCGTGTTGTTGAAAGGTACGAGGCAAAAGATGAGGCAAGAAGGAAGTATCTAAAAGACCAGCAGCTGAAAAAATTGGAGGAGAAAAATGGTAAAAACGATGGGGACGAAGGGCTTAGTGATGAAGATGAGGAAGATGATGACCTAAAGGTGGATGAAGCTAAGGTTGATGAGAGCAAACAGATGGACTTCGCTAAGGTCGAGAAGCGTGTTCGTACCACAGGTGGAGGGAGCACGGGTACTGTCAGGTACATCTATGATTTCCATCCTTCAGCCATATTTGTACTTTGTATTTATTTTGTTGTAAGGAACAAAATTTTTCTTTGAAATATAAAACAATCATTCTTACTTCATACTTGCCTTTTGTCCTTTAGAAATTTGCGTATCCGGGAAGACACAGCAAAATATCTTCTGAATCTTGATGTGAATTCTGCCTACTATGACCCCAAGACTCGATCTATGCGTGAAGATCCACTTCCTGACGCTGACCCTAATGAAAAGTTCTATGAAGTGGGTGCCTTGCAAAAATTTTTCTCTTAATTGCTTTCTTCTTATCTACATGTTTTAAAAGTTAATTATGTGATTCAGACTTGTTTATTTGACTGATTTTTTGTTTATTTACAGGGTGATAACCAATATAGAATGAGTGGGCAAGCATTAGAGTTCAAGCAGCTCAATATTCATGCATGGGAAGCATTTGAAAAAGGTCAAGATATTCACATGCAGGCTGCTCCCTCTCAAGCTGAACTTCTTTTCAATAATTTTAACGTCATCAAAGAGAAATTGAAGTCTAAGACCAAAGATACGATCATGGAGAAGTATGGGAATGCAGCCACTGAAGAAGAGATACCGATGGAGCTTCTCCTAGGACAAAGTGAGAGGCAAGTGGAATATGATCGTGCTGGCAGAGTTATAAAAGGAATGGTATGTATGGAACAAGTCTTCTACCTTACTAGTTTGTTTATTTGGTTTTCTGCTTCTGTTGCTTCCATTGGTAACAATCTCTTGTACAAAATCTAATCTCTTCATATACGTTGATGTTGGTTGCTTATCGTTTATCTGCTTTGTCAGGGAAAGAATTCACGATACCTAAATTAAACATTGGTTTCAATGATTTTTGGTCTTTTGCGGGCAATCTAATCTCTTCATCTTTTATATCCATTTTTTGTAGGAGACATCCCTTCCAAAAAGCAAGTATGAAGAAGATGTATTCATCAATAACCACACAAGTGTTTGGGGTTCTTGGTGGAAGGATCACCAATGGGGATACAAATGCTGTAAACAAACAATTCGAAATTGTTACTGTACTGGTGCGGCTGGTATTGAGGCTGCAGAAGCAGCAACAGACTTGATGAAGGCTAACATTGCACGTAAAGCAGCCTCTGAAGGTAGGTGCTTCATCATTCAATCGTTCTTCTAGTGGTAGAACTCAAGCTTATATCATCATATTATGGCAAGTATTTTGGTTCACATAAATTTATCAAATAGAAGTCTGCATGGTGACATCTTAATTTTTTTTGCATGCCTGAATGAATGCTTCCCTCTTTCGATTTGAACTGTGCCGTTTTTAGTATCAGGATTTTTGCTCTGAGTTGATTTTACATTTTTTTTCTAATTTGATTGCTTACTTGAATGCAGATGCCCCTGCTCCTGCAGAGGAGAAAAAACTTGCTACTTGGGGAACTGATGTTCCTGACGACCTGGTTCTCGATGAAAAACTTCTCACTGAGGCTCTTAAGAAGGTATGGCTAATGGCACTTCTTCCTGGTTGTGTACCCAACGAAAAAGAGAGAGGAAAACTTGGTGCTAAAGCACAAATTAGAGTTGGAAGCAGAAAACAGGAATATGATTATGGATTACACATCTGCTTATTGTTTATTCATGTTTTGTTTTCACAGGAGGTTGAGAGGAGGAAAGAGGAGAAGGATGAAAGAAAGCGCAAGTACAATGTCAGATGGAGCGATGAGGTAATTTCAAATTAAATTCTCCAGATGTGCAGTGCCCTTTATAGTTGAACTATAGCGTCTATATTGTCATGTTATTAAACGATGTAATGCCTTTTGTAGGTTACTGCTGAGGATATGGAGGCATATCGGATGAAAAGGATGCACCATGATGACCCCATGAAGGATTTTTTAAACTGATTTGAAAAACCCTTTTTGATCGTAGAAGTGCTGATTGAATTTGGCACTTCGAGAACTTGAGAAATGTATATAGATAAATGTAGAACGGAGATATAAATGCTTTCTGCTTTATGATCGTGCTATTGAGTTGTTGTAAAGAAATATTCGTTTGTTCTGTTTTCTCCTGTATAATGCACTCTATTAAGTAATGTTTCCCATAAATTATGATATCCTCCCTTTTGCAGTGCAAATTTTTTAAATTTCTCAAGCTTGCCTTATGGTTTTTTTTGGAATTATTCTGATACCTGTTTGGGAGCATGAAACCTTAACGATTAAAGCATCAAAGAGTCTTTGCGACGGAAGGGAGCAGGCTTTCTTTTTCCTGATCAAAAGCAACTTTAAAACTGGTTTAACGTTGCATAGACTTAAAAGTCAATCCTTGTATGTTTCATTTAATCTTCAAGCTGCTTTGGGGCAGCCGATTAGAAATGTAGCATTTATTTGTTTTTCTCAGAAGTTACGATGGAGTTCTATTTTGGCTGGGCAAGTAAAGCCCAAGTTTCACAATTCGATTCTTCTACTAATTTGTACGAATTCTATTACATATGTTAAGAGACATGAAGTTTCTGTTTGTTCTCAAAAGATTTTGTTTGCTGTAAAATGACCTCCTGGATCCTCCATGGATTACTGATTTAATGTCCGAAGCAACGTAAGAAAAAAGAGAAGAGAAGAGAAGAGTTTGTTTCCACCAAAAGAATTGTGTTGCTTTTTGATTGTTGCGTTAATGAGAATGAAGCAGGAAACCAAGCTAAAGCATATGATATTATAATTTTTAAATGCTCGAGAATATATTCAAGACATACCAGTTTCATTTAATTTATCAGGAAAATGCACAACCAAACATTCATTGTATAGGAACCCCCGAAGAGGGAAAAGGAAAAAAAAGTTCAGACATCCTCTGTCTGTATAAGAAGGAAAGAAGAAGGAACTGTAATCTGCACACAGTCTTCACACAGTTGATCCTATCTATACAACGATCAAAACCTTTTAGTATAGCACAGAAACTCTATTCACCCATAAAATAAGAAGGAAAACGAACCAAAACCTGCAAAGCTTCAATATATATATATATATATATATATATATATATCACTCTCATGTTTTGCATTGAAAAAGGAACAAAACATGAAAGCTAAAAATGAATGAAAATAATGGATATTCCATTCATGCACTCCTTGCCAACATCTCCTGGAAATCAAGATCGCTCCTTTCCTTCTCAAGCTTCCTGTCTTCATGAAATTTGTATATGAACTCGTCTGCCCTTTCATCCACTCCCCTTAGATGGGGTGATCTTGCGACAATTGCATTCCATGCATCTTCAATAGTATAAGTTTTACTCACTTTTTCTTCTCCTTGTTTTTCTTTTCCTTTTCTTCGCACGGCCTTGTCATCAGCCACTTCATTTCGTCTGCTTGTCTCTGCCTGTGATTCAACACGCTTTATTTGCATTGACATAGGCGGCTCTGCATAAAGCTGGTCTATGTATATAACCTCACGGTCATTTTGGAGCTGGCTTTGGTAGTATGGGTAATGGTAGAGGTGGTTATAGTTATACCTACCGGGGCGGCCGGAATAGTTTGAAAGAAAACGTTTCTGGAAGGGTGTAAACAGACGTTGGGAGCAGAACTCTAGGAGACGACGGGTTGCTGCTTTGATGGAACTTGGGACGTTGAAGTTTTGGAGTTTTGATTGGAGTTTGCTTCTGAAACTCTTCCAAGCCTTTCTGGCTGGTTTCAGCTTCTTTGCCAGGTTCAGAGGAGTCATCAGGATATTTGATCTACTAAAACAATTATGGCTTGTTTGAAAGGTGAGGCACCGAGGCTGACAAGAGTTTTTCGAAATTGAACGAAGATTTATAAATGAAGACTTGTGCACACAGGCGGGGCAAAGGCAATCAATGTTAGTGGAAGAAACTTTGATTCTCCTTTTCTTTTAATTTTTCTCTCCTTTGAGTGGTGTCAAATGTCCTTTATTATGCTTTATATTTGCTGGAGTGCCACTTTTCAAATGTGGGAGCCAAAGAAATTGAGTTGGGGAAGGTTTCTTTAGAATGGCATAACAGCAATTGTATCAAAAATTAATGTATTTTTTTGGTCAAGCAGTCTCTCAACTTTCGGCAAATTTGGAGGCCAAACTTGGAGCCTGGAGGGAGCAAACTTGGGTCCTAAGTTTAACGTGAACGTTTGTTGAAAACAATATCTTTTAAAACGCACTAATTCTTTACTTGTTTAGTGGAACGCCACCGTTAATTTGGGATGGTTGTGGGCTCCAGTTTCCGTGGAGTAATAGGATAATGACTACATCTTATTGGCCAGTGACTATGGGTTTAGAATTAGAATAATTACATAAGAGCAAGCAGTTAAATCTCCTTAGGATATTGTTAAAAAATGTATGAGAAATTCATAATTGGTCAAAGCCTAAAACCCTATTCTGTAATTTTCACAAATATCTAGCAATTTAAGGCAACCAAGATATGAAGTTGGATATATACTGATATTTTATCATATAGGATTCTTCATTCAAAGTGGATGCCATGGAAATAGAGTTAATCCACTTTGAGAAGTTTTCCCCCTGCTGGAAGCAACCCGATATCTTGCTTCGACTGGATAATAATCATTACTAATCCTTTTGTAAATCTCATGGTAAAAAGGAAGACAAGCTTTAATTAGAGGTTTAAAAAGTAATATAATTAGCACTAACTACCCTTCTTCAATGCCTTTTCAACCACTAATGCAAACAATCGGAGTAAAAGATCTTGGAAATATTGCTGGCGTAAGCCACTTATCCAATCAACAGACAACCCCCTACGCTTGCCAACTGCCTACCTTGCTGTGGTAGGTTGTTACCATTTGTTAACAGCACTAAGATACTAATTAATAACCAGATAAGGCAATGGATAAGACAAAGCCAGATATTCCGCTTGGATTCTTGAAGTTTCACATGTAATTTTCTGGGACGTTTCTGGTGGATTAGATAAGCCAAGCTCCTAATTTCTTGACTGGTCGCTTCTGAATGACCCCTGCAAACTTTGATTGGTAAATAAACTTAATTATTCATAACTAACCAAAATGACCCCATTTTGGCAGTGGTTGACCCAAATTCAGAAGCTCCTAAAAGCTCAAATTACATGTACTGCAGCAGCCCGCACAAGCTGCACTATTGAAGCAACATCTGTTTTCCACCGATATGGAGCAAGTAGCCAAGTACTGGGATTTAGTTACAGGGAACTTTCTCGTGGTCCTAAGAATGGGATCCTCATCCAAGATACTATTAAGGTCGACTGTTTGTGAGAAAGGGAGAGCTAGCCAGTGTTTTTCCACTGATAAAGACCCGGCAGGTCCCAAGTCATTAGCATGTGTGATGTCCACTCTCAGCTGATATCATTTCATTATTTTCTTATGGGGAGGGGCCATGTTTGGGCTTTCTTTTACAACTTTGTTATGAATGGTAAGGAGACCTTGGGCTTCCCCTTTCCAACTTGTAAAGCTTGCAAATACTAACTTGTCGCTTTTGGGGCGAAGAAAAGGTGGTACTCAACAATTCTCTAATTTCAAAGCTTTGCTTTACGGCTCATACAAAAATCTTAGTTATAATATAAGTTCATTCTGGTACAATGGTACCATTCCAATATATCTTCCCAATGCTTAAACTCTTTGGTTTTATTTGGTAATTTATATTGAGATGATTGATCATTCAATTTTTATTTTCTCTGTCTTTTCATTAATCAAACGATAAACTTGCACGAGGAGGACAATTTTCTTCTTTCTTTCGATATATAGGACTAAAAAAAAAGTAAATCGAAAAGAGTCATAAAATGGAATAAAGCACCAAAGATAAACGACATTGATCTCTGTGTTTCCATATATCTAATATATGCGACAACCTAAGAAAAACATATTAGAAATTTAAAATAAGAAAACCATTTTGTATCTTAGTTACTGTATTTTTTTTTAGTATAATCAAGGATATCTTTAGGTTTTTTGTCAAAGACTAATTTATTTCGAGTTAGGTTAGCCTATTATGAAGGTAAAGTTCGTCCAACAATGATTTTCTTCATTCACAAGATTCGAACTTTAAATTTCAGAACATAAATAATCATAATTATTAGATATATGGAAATTTAAATAATCATAATCAATTAATTAATTGAATTGCCATTCCTAAAATTTTTATTTTACTTATCTTTTTAAGTTTAGTTTATTTTTACTCATTTATTTTCACCATCATCATCATTATTATTATTATTACTACCTTATTTTAATTTTCTTTTATTACCTTACAGATAATTTTGAATCAAGACCGAAAGACCAACCGAATCAACTCGGCCATGCAAAAGTCAAGCAAGCCAAAGAACTGAGCCAACTCGTTTATCGTGTAAAGTCAAAGCCAAACAAGCCAACCGAGAGTTAACTCGGTTTTCATGCAAAACTCTAGACTTTATTTAAAGAAAATAAATGTTAAACAATTTGAACCAACCAATTGTGGATACTTAGAACTGCTGTATTTGTTTGATTTGGAATATGATCTGCAGTTTTTTTTTGGGGGGGGGAGGTGTGAAGGGAACGTTGCCCAAGGCCCAAGATTAATTAGAAAAGAAGGATTCTAGGCCATAGCCCATGTGTGATCGTTCTCTTGTTTCAATCCTAGACATTTTTTTTTTTTTGGGGGGGGGGGGGGGGAGGTGTGAAGGGAACGTTGCCCAAGGCCCAAGATTAATTAGAAAAGAAGGATTCTAGGCCATAGCCCATGTGTGATCGTTCTCTTGTTTCAATCCTAGACGTTTTTTTTTGGGGGGGGGGAGGTGTGAAGGGAACGTTGCCTAAGGCCCAAGATTAATTAGAAAAGAAGGATTCTAGGCCATAGCCCATCTGTGATCGTTCTCTTGTTTCAATCATAGACTTAAATCCACGGCCCGTAGGGCTTTTTTTGGTTGGGCTTTGGGTGGAACTCAATGGCTGCAATTACTGGTCCATAGTTGAGTTTGGATTGCTTGGTTATCATTTTTAGAAAGGCATAATAGCCAAATTTGCCCTCAACCTTTCACAAATGAACCAAATATGTGCCAAACCTTTTTTTTTACCCTAATTGGCCCCCAACCTTTTATTTTTGACCATTTTTACCCAATTTAGACGGAAATTTCAAATTTCACCAACGGACCGTTAAATTAGTTCCACGTCATTTCCAGGTCATTTTTTATTTTCCACGTCAGGTGGGGCCCACCATCAGAAAAGTTGAGAAAGGACCTGAAGACAATTTTCTCTCTCCCCGATCTCACTTTCTCTCTCCCCGATTCTCACTCTCTCTCTCTCTCTCTCTCCCCGATCTCATTTTCTCTTTCCCCAATTCTTACTCTTTCTCTGTTTCTCTCAGTTGGCTTTCTCTATCAACTAGCTATCATCTTCAACATCAGTTCTTTTTAATTTCAAATCTTCTTTTATACCTTTTTATTCTCTGTAGCTACATAGCTACATGGCTGGTCAAAAATCGTCACTTGTGAGTTCATCACAGATGGAGTATGCGAATGATGGAGAAGAAATACTCTGTAAGTGCAAACAACTATCTCCAATTGTTACGTCATGGACAGATGAAAATCCAGGAAGAAGGTTTTATGGGTGTGTTAATTACAAGGTCAGTGTTTGAATTTATTGGGTCCTCATCTCAATTTATGGTTAATTTTTGGTTTACTCATCAGGGAATATTAACATTGCAGGTTGGTGGTTGTGGGTTTTTTAAGTGGTACGATGGTCGTGTTCCTAAACGAGTAAAGGAGTTGCTGGTAGCTTTTCGAAATAGTGAGAGGGAACTTGCAAAAGAGAATGTGTTATTGCAAAAGGAGAATGCAATCTTTAAAAGTCAGCTTCTAAGTTTAGGGTTCACAACGGATGAAATTGTGTTTTCTGAGGAAAAAAAAGAAGACAATGTTATTGAGGTAGGCAGTATAGAGAGCAATGTGGTTGATGGAACAAAACAAACTAATTTTGTTCGAGATGTTGATCCTGCTGATGAATTGATGAAGATGACAATGGAAGTAGAGTATCTCAAAAACAAGAATCGAAAGTTGAAACAAAAGGCACGGTCAAACAAGAAGGCAAAACAAGTTTACAAATTTTTATTCATTGTAGCTTTTTTTTGCTATCTGTGTCTTTTTTTGAGTGTTCGGACCAGTTCAAATGGAACTGGCATGTTGTCTTTACCTTATGGAAAGTGAAGTCATGTATGGGACTGTAATTGTTTTTTGCCTTGTTTTCTCATTGCCATGCTTCTTGTAATATATTTAACATTTAGCCTTCCTAAAAGTGAGATTTGGCAAGTTAATGGTGATTACCCCTTTTGTAGCCACTCTGGAACATTTAAAGAGAAGAGCATAATACATTCTGCCATTATGTATCAAATATTCCAAGAAGTTAGTACAAGATTGACTAAATAAGCATTTCATACATTTTTCCACTTGAACCCCAAAAAAAATCCAGCAGGTACCTAATGTTACTCCAGTGAACTAATTGGCTCAACATAGAAAAAAGTTGCAGATGCCAACCTAAAATATTACAATCCTGTGCCATTTTTCACATGATGAGATAATGTGAATGCTCACCAATATAAAACCTATAATGCAACAGGGAACACAAAAAGGTTGCATAAGTCCACAAAGTTGCATAAGTTTATATGACTTTTCATGCACACTTATTTTTTTTTCTTGACAGATTCTTGGGTCCCAAGCGGATCAGCATTGGCCTTCCTCTTCCCACGGGTTGAAGCCATTGTGGCTGAAGAAGTCCCAATTGATTTAGAATTTTCAGCTTCTCCACATGATAACTTAAATGGTTTGAACCCAGACTGCAAACAACATAATGAAATGAGTTTTCAGTAGCATTTAGAGCAGCAAAAATAATAGACATAACAAATAGAAAAACTTACATAATAGGTGTGCTTCCCTGTTTTTAGATTAGTATATAACCCATATCCTTTAATTGAAGGCTTTCTAAGCCTAACTGGTCTAGACACATCCTCTTCCTTTTTCTCTTTCCCTTTCCTTTTGGCTGCTACTTTCTTCCCATCTAAATCAGAAATAGGTGTTTGCATTTTCCTTTTCCCTTTGCCTTGATCATTTGCCTTTCTTATTTCTCTTATTCTGGCAGCAGGTGGTTGTTCAACTAGCTGACTAGCTCTTTCTTTTCCCTATGTAATAGATTATAGTGTCTTCAGCATAACCATTTCATTTTAACATTGCACATCAACACAAAACACAACATTGAACTTAGTAACTGTACCTTAAATTGATGTTCATTTCCAGCAACTTTTAAGACAGGTTTTTTAGTAGCCTTAGATCCTTGCTTTCCAGCAACCTTAGAGACACTTGTTGTAGCATTAGATCCTTGCTTTCCAGCAGCCGTGGAGACACTTGTTGGAGCATTTGATCCTTGCATTCCAGTAGCCTTGGAGACACTTGATCCTTGCTTTCCAGTAGCCTTGGAGACATTTGATCCTTGCTTTCTAGCAGCCTTAGAGACACTTGTTGGATCATTTGCATGCGCAGTTGTTGCATGTGAGTGTGAAGCAGTGGCAATGTTATCACTATTACCCTTTGACAAAAAAAAAGTTAAATAACATTAATAGTAAACATAACACTTCACATATAGAACACAACATTCAATTCAACATTTAAATCCATAAACTAGCCCTCAAATGAACATAAGAAATTGTCAAGGAATCTTACTTGATCATTTCCAATCTGAGTCGAACAACTTCTTCTATTATGCCCTGCTTGACCACAAAGTTTACAAGTCATGGTCATGCCTGTTCTTGGCATAAAACCAGGTTTTTTCACAGGCTCATCCTTAGCCTTCCTTCTATTTTTCTTTGGTCTTCCAGGCTTTTTGTTTTTGGCAATAGGTGGAAGAAGAGGATCTTGTTGTGTTTTTTTCCATTCATGGGCTCCATTAATTGGCATCAATGAATACTGATATGCCTTTGCATATGTTTCTGGGCTGTAGCAATGGTGAAGATACTCATCCGGGTCACCACCACTATTCCAGATAGCACAACAAGCATGAGTACAAGGCACCCCTGAAATTTGCCATGACCTACAGCTACATGTCATTCTTTTTAAATCCACAATATACCTATATTTACCTTTTTTAATCTCACAACCATTATCACCAAAATCTACCATTTCCCATCCACCAGCATCTTTCTTTCTCTCATCAAATTTAGAATTGACCAATGGTCCACACCCATTTTTCCACTTTGTAACAAACTTCCTTTTCTCTAAAATCCGTTTCATGGTTTTCTCCCTTATATCCTCTAACATGCTAATAATGCTTAAACACCTAGCATCTAAAATAATTGAGTTAAAATACTCACAGCCATTGTTGTCAACCATGTCGCACCTGCTGACTTCTCCATAGAAGGCTCTTGTCCATTGTTTAGGGTGTTTATCTTTGTTCAGCAACTCATAAGCAAGTCTTTTATCCCTTAAAGCCAATTCATCAAATCTTTTTTCCCATTCCCTTTCTGTTGTTGCTTTGACAATGCCCCAAAAAGCAAGCTGAAAAGATTTAGCCTCTTTCCTCCCTGACCAATTGGCAAAGACATGTCGAGCACAGTTTCTATGCTCTGCCCTTGGGATTTCTTGTTCAATTGCCACCCTCAAACCCTGTTATATGCATCGGCATTAATTAGTTCAATAAATTATGAAACAAGTAATTAATCAAATTAATAGAAACTAAACTACAGGCACCAACCTTTTGCTGGTCACTCATTATGGTAAATCCAAATCCCTCTCCAAGATCTAAATCATTCTTTAATAGACCAATAAACCAACTCCAAGTTTGTCTATTTTCAGCTTCAACCACAGCCCATGCAACCGGGTACATTTGATCATTGCCATCTTTTCCAACTGCAGTAAGTAACTCACCTTGAAAAGGACCTTTTAAAAAACAGCCATCAACTCCTATAATTGGCCTACACCCTTCTTTCCACCCTCTCTTCAAAGCATCAAAACAAATATAAATTCTCTTAAAATGGAGAGGTGATTCTGGTGTGACTCTGTCAGCAGCAACTTTAATGGTACTTCCTACATTTTTTTCTAGTAACTCATTGGCATATTCCCATAATTGGCCAAACTCTTCATTAACATTTCCACTCAAAGAAGTCATTATTTTCTTCTTTGCCCTAATACACTTTCTAAAACTCACCCTAACCTTCAACTGACTGCAAACTAACTTATGAAACTCCTTCAATTTCAGCTTTGGAAAATCTCGGAATGTTTCCCTAAATTGTTCTGCTATCACATCTACAGTCACCAACCTATTTTTCCAACTAACACAGCAAGTGTGCTCTTCTTGAAATGACCTCACTTGAAAACCCTTAGCCTTTTTACTCCGAGCAGCATATATAAACCATGGGCATCTCTGCGCAGCATTACACTTTACTCTAATCCTCTTCGGTTCATTTCTAACAATAAGCAATTCTCTTCTAAAAACCCTCGAGTATTTTTTGATTGCCTCTTTAAACTGCTGCCCATCTACAAACACCATGCCAATAGCAAATTCAGGGAACTCATCATCAGGCTTATATTGCGTAAATCTACTTTTTCTTCTTTGACCTTCTTCATGATCTGGGTCCTCATCAGTTTCAACCAGGCTGCCATGGTCATCTGAATCATAATATTCAGACATGTAACCCTTGTCAACTTGCCCAGCATCATCTTTATCAGGAGCAGCAGCTGATGCATTCCTATTCTTCAACGTTTGCTGTAATGGGTCATCTTCATCATCACTGCAACCTTCAACAGGTATAGAATCTTCAACAAATAAAGAATCTTTAACTTTCTGAGCCCTTCCAACGTACTGCCTTAATTTCTCCCTGGCAGTTTGTAGTTCAGGATCATCTGCACCTTCTTCAAAGCACCTAACCCTCACTAAATAAGCCTCACTATCACTATCAGATCTGTTATTTTCATCCCTATCCTCTACATTCAAATCATCTTCCACACCTTTTGCAGTTAAATCCTCAATCACAGACTCAAGACCTGTACAAACAGATTTACCACTGCCCAGCCCATCATCTCTCGGACCATCACACGATCCAACCCCTGGCTCATCTCTCGGACCATCACATGAACCAAGTTCTGGCTCATTTAATACAGCACTAGTTTGACCCTCGCAAACCTCAGAGGGCCTAAAAGTAGTATTTAAGTCATTACCTAACCACTGCCCAGCAACCAATTCTACTGGTCCCCCACTAACACCAATATTCACATCAAAATTAACTTCACTAGGCCCACAATTAAAATTAGCACCACCCACATGCCCTTTGTCAACACTCGCACATGTCTCACCGACCCCCTCCTCTTCATTTTCCACACCAGTCAATAAATATATATCATCTACCACCTCAGGTATATCTACATCATGTTCTACATACAATATTATTTCCCTTGTTTTTTTCCACACATTAATCATTGCAATTGTTGATTCATCATTCCAAACAAGTCTAACCCCCTCATCAAAAGACCTATATGAAGGGTCATAATAAAACACTCTTAACATATTCTTGCATTTTAACACATCATGAACTATGTTTTGCAGATCAAAATAACATATTGTTTCAGGATCCTCTATACCTCTAATCTTATCCCCACCCATGTATCTGAGATTTGGGTCTCTAACAAACTTACCACCATAATAAATAACCATGTAATAGCTCTCCCCATCATCAAAACCATCACAGTCATCATCCATCTATTTAAACAGAAAAACAAACTTTCTATGTTCAGGTAATAATTCAACCAAATAAAAAAGACTTGGTCAACCAACAAAATTACAACAAAGTCAAGACACTAACAGTGTCAATTTCAAGATTGCTACGTTTATAGTGGACAATCTGGGACCACTTTGAATATATAAAAAAGACAAGCAATGCTGCCTTTTCTCTTTTTAGAAGAACTAACATATTTTCTTTCCAATTAACATTCTTAAATTAATAAAACAAAAGCAAAAGAAGCAACACAGAAGCATCAGCATACTCAAAACAGCAAATTCAATACCATCGAACCCATCAACAACCTCACATTGAAAGAAAAAAAAATTACCCAAAATCTGAAACCTGTTAACCCTTTATCGAAGTAAGCTAATCCCTTAATTAACAGACTAAACAACCATTACAAGCCCCCATGACTTTATTAACTTATCAATTTTTAATTACCAACTTAACCCATTACAACCATTGGTGTTAATAAAAAACCCCTAAACCCCGAATTGAAAAACCCCCAAATCGAAACAATAATCGAGTAAATGCAGAACGTACCTTCCACGGGTTGTCTTCTTCTTACTTTTCTCTTGGATTTGCAGCAACAATGAAGAATCTTCCTGAGTCCTTTCCACTTTCTTTTCAGACAAAGCAGTAGACAGAGATGGCTCCAGTCGAAAATGAAAGGGACAATGAATAGTGTTTTATTCGACTATTGCAATGTTTTTACCTTTTTCTCCTTTGCAGAGAAAGAGTGCGAATCGGGGAGAGAGAAAGTGAGATCGGGGGGAGAGAGAGAGAGAGAGAGAGAAAGAGTGAGAATCGGGGAGAGAGAAAGTGAGATCGGGGGGAGAGAGAGAGAAAGAGTGAGAATCGGGGAGAGAGAAAGTGAGATCGGGGAGAGAGAAAATTGTCTTCAGGTCCTTTCTCAACTTTTCTGATGGTGGGCCCCACCTGACGTGGAAAATAAAAAATGACCTGGAAATGACGTGGAACTAATTTAACGGTCCGTTGGTGAAATTTGAAATTTCCGTCCAAATTGGGTAAAAATGGTCAAAAATAAAAGGTTGGGGGCCAATTAGGGTCAAAAAAAAAGTTTGGCACATATTTGGTTCATTTGTGAAAGGTTGAGGGCAAATTTGGCTATTATGCCTTTTTAGAAAGAAGAAAAAACCTTTTTTACATCTTTTGTTTCTTTAAAATTTTTATAAAAACTGAAATAAATTAAATAAAAAGTACTATATTTTATTTATTAAAATTATAAATATTTAAATACAAAAACAATTTTGATATAATTTGCTTTTTTGAGAGTAAAATTACTAATGTGTTAATCATGAAATAACACTTGTTTTTTTAACAAAAAGGTTAATATATGTGATTTCTTGTAACTAAATGCACCTTCGAGCATTGATATTCTTATTTTTGAGAGTAAGGTCATGCTGACAATGGTTTCCCTTCAGACTGCGTCATGCATAACCTAAGACAGATTCCTAGTCTCAAAAGGTGAAAAGTTTTGTTTGATTACAATTTGGACTTTGGGAAAATTTAACTCGAATTCAAACAATTACACCTAGCTTTGTCCCTGCCCTAGATACTAATACAAGGAACTTTGATGCCGTAAGTTGATTTGACATCCATTGCCGGTGTCTGAAAAGTTCCATGCATTTTTTTCAAAATGATGGCAACTTTTCAATTTGTAAACCTGTTATTGGCTTATAAATACAAGGGACTAGCTAGGGGAGCTTGTAAAGAAAGAGCAAGAAGTTTTATGGCGACCGAAAAGGTGAAGCTCTTTGGGTTCTGGGTTAGCCCATTTGCGATTAGGGTCCAATGGGCACTGAAACTCAAGGGTGTTGAGTACGAATACATAGAAGAAGATATCTTTAACAAGAGCGCCTTGCTCTTGCAACTCAACCCAGTTCATAAGAAAGTCCCGGTGCTTGTTCATGATGGGAAAGTGATCACGGAATCCTTTCTCATTCTTGAATATATTGACGAAACATGGAAGCAAAGCCCATCATTGCTGCCTCAGGATCCTTACCAAAGAGCATTGGCCAGATTTTGGGCTAAATTTGCCGAGGAGAAGGTAAGAATCAGTTGCTTCTATTATTTTTGACGTAAAACTCTTTCTGTTTTTCCCTTTTTCTCTATTTTAAATTACATTAATCTGCATGGACATGTAGGTTTTTGAAAGTGCATATAACGCTTTGTGCTCCCAAGGAGAGGAAAAGCAAAAGGCTTTGCAACAAACATTAGAAGGCTTGGAGAAAATTGAGGGAGAACTTGAAAGGAAGCAGCAGTTCTTTGGAGGGGAGAACATAGGGTATTTGGACATGATTTTGGGCTGGATCTCTTACATGCTGCCTATATGGAGAGAAGTTGGATTCATGCAAATTTTAGACCCAGTTAAATTCCCAGCCATCAATGCCTGGAGCAACAGGTTCCTGAATAATCCGGTAATCAAAGACACCTTACCACCGAAGGACAAGATGCTTGTATATTTCCACGAGCGCAGCAAAGCTATTGCTTCTACATATAAAGGGTGGATTAAAATTTAGTTAATCGTCGTCTAGAGTATTGGCTTTTAAGATTTCTGTTTCTGATTGCCGTTAATGAGATCTCTTGCTTTGAAAAAAGCATTTCAAGGGTAGTCATAGATAACAAAATGTAATAATGTTTTCATCTAAGTTGCTTGTTTGGTTCTGTTTTGATGCAGAGTGTTTTTCCTCTGTTTTATCTTGTGGAGAATAAAGTTGCTCATGGACAAAGCTTTTCATTCTTTTTTACCAACAGACAAAAACAAATTACATGTGCGCTTTATTTTTATTCCGTAGCTTGAAAAACCCAATTACAGGGTCAGCCTCGCCGAAGCTTTATTCACTTTGCTGCTGTGACCTAGAAGCAGGGCTAAACACAGACACCTCCTGCCTACTCTGCTTCAATCTCCTTGCTTCCTCCCTGGAGATGTCATAAGCGTTCATCAACACACCTTCTGGCACCCCCTGGAAAAATGAGACACGACCAGCAACCTGGCTGATCTGGGCGTTGGCGTTAGTCTTGACTGCTATCCATTCCAACCCTTGATTGCCTGCTCTCTTCAACACCACGAAGTTTTGGGGTATAACTATCATCTGACCCTCTTGAACCTTGTCATCAAACACGGTCTCTCCATTTTCGTTCACAATTTGAATGTGGCCATTGCCTCGGGTAATGTAAACAATGCTGTGCGCATTAACGTTCCAGTGAGGAGAGTAGAAAGCATTCTGTACCCATTCATTTTAAAGAAGGATCATTAATCTTACAAAATCAAGCAAAAGAAGCATTTGTTCTGGTACTTAGAATTTTTCAATAGGAAATAGTGGTAGCATGAATTCTCTTACCCTGTAAAGGACTCCTTTCTCGGCACTGAGTTGGAGGAACTGGAGGATAGGGAACTTATAGCTATTGACGGTGGTGATGCGTCCGCCGCGTGGGTTGAATATATCAGATCGTGAAGGATTGTTAATCTGGTATCTCAGCTTCATTGTACAAAATCGTTGAAATAGGGGGCCGGCAATATTGGGACTTCCTCTCCCTCCCTTTCTTCCTTTTTGTCTTTTTTCTTTCTTTTCTCTCCTTTGTCCTCTCTCTTGTTCTTGTTCTTGCTCTTGCTCTTGCTCCTGCTCTGTCTGTTCTTCTTCTTCTTCTTCTTCCTCTTCAGATCCTTGTCGCCTCTGTTCTTGTTCTTCTTCCTCTTCGCTCTGGGGGCTTGCAACAAAAAAGTCACGAGCATAGACAATGGCTCCCCTGTTATCATTTTGATTCTGCAACTTCCTTGCTAGGTTGGAGTCTATATTTAAAGCCTCTGCCAGGGTATTCTTCGGGAAGCCATTGAAGAGATTATTTCCACCGCTCCTTTCTTGCTTCTGTTCCTGTTCTTTTTCTTGTTCCTGACCCTGGCTTTGGCTTCGATAATTGCTCTGACTCCGTCTCTGACCTCCTCTTACTAATTCTTCTTGTGGGTTACCAGCAAGGAAGAATTTCTATAACCACAAAAATCAGAAAAGAAGTTTAACAAAATGGTGAAGAAATTATAACATAAAATCGAATCAATATTGTAGCTAGTGGTTTTTGTTGTCTTACTCTGAAGTTTAAATCAAGCTGGTTGGCCGCATTGGCAACATCAATAAATGAGACCAAAACCAGCTGAGAATCCCCATTGTTGTAAATCCAGTGAGCAAACCCAGCCGGCAAGGCAATGACATCACCCTCCTTGATTTGTCGAATCTTTTGATGCTGATCATTGTGATAACTCTGTTGCCTATCTCGTTCAGATTGTGACTGTTGTGGTCTTGATTGGTAAGTCTCAGGACAACCTGGGAAGACCGCTCCTTGAATACCCCTTCCTGCGTCATTAACCCCAACATAGCAAAAACGAATGATTTTCATGTAAAAAAATGAAAAGAAAAAAATAGTTCCTTGATAAAATTCATAAGAACATGCCTTGGACGACGTAGAGTAGTTGGGGTGCATCGTCGAAAGAAGGCAGGAGGAGACCTTTGCGCTGGATTTTATGGCGAAGGGCAGCAACACCTGCACACTGGAATTGTTTCTCATTTGGATTCCAGAATTCAGTGACACCTGCCTCCGACCTGATCCTGTGTTTCGGCTCGACAGCGTTCAAGTTCTGGATTTGGCATTCGGTTTGGAAGCGTCCCTGGCGTTGCTGCTGAGGCTGGCTTCCATATTGCTGATCAAAATGAGCCGAACAGACGCTGAAAAGGAGAAGAAAACAAAGGCTAAGAGAAAACAAAGAAGAGTAAGCCATATTCAAGTGAACCGAGACCTTAAAACCTTGCTTCGATGAATGAATTGTAGAAGGGACTAACTGAAGCATGGAATTTATAGGGGAAAAAGTGGGATTTCGATTGGGGACGAGGCAAATGGTTTGGTGAAACAATTTGGTATCTTATGCATGGCAATATGTCTTCATATCAAACCTCATGCATGCAAAGAGCCTAACTTGTTTACACGTCAAAAAGTATTCCGTTTTATACTTGTGTTACGTGGTGTTCATGGGCTAAGAACAGAACAAAACTGGTTCTTGTTGTATTTTGAAGATGTTTCTAGCTTTGTATCTGGGCATGATTATGGAAATAGAGAAGAGAATGTCAGTAAATTTTTGGTAAAAGTACCCCACAAGTCCCTCTACTATAGGAAAATGTTCAATTCAGTCCTTGTACTGTAATTTTGGTCAATTTAGTCCCTCTACTATCAGAAATTGAACAAATTAGTCCCTCTTACTAAAAAAAATCAACTTTGACTATTCAAATTGATGATGTGGCACTGCCACATCATCACCAATGCTGACGTGGCAGTGCCACATCATCACCAATGCTGACGTGGCAGTGCCACATCATCACCAATGCTGACGTGGCATGCCACCTCAGCAATGTTAATTAATAAAATTTTTAGAGGGACTAATTTGTATAATTACAAATAGTATAGGGACTAAATTGAATAAATTTATATAATATAGGGATTAAATTGAACAAAAATATATAGTATAAGGACTTATTAGAAACTTTAACATCCATACTAGAAAATTTTTTCTAAAATTATATACAAATTTATATAATATAGAATTATTAATTGAATGTGTTTTTATATAATTAATGATAGAAAATGGAAATAAATTAATAAATCAAAAGTATTATACCGTATTATACTTTTTTATTATAAAAAATTAAACATTGGTTATTAATTTATTTATTTCCACTTTCTATCATTAATTATCATTAATTTTTACTTCCACTTTCTATAATTAATTATCATTAATTTTTACTTATTTAAAAATTAATTTTCATACATTTAAAATTTAAAATTAGTAAAAATAAAAAAAACTATAGTTAAATTCAAATGTAAATTTATTTAATTTTTAATAGTTTTATATGTAGAATTTATTAAAAAATTGACTACTAGAAAAATAAAATCAAAACAAATATTTTTATAACACGTATCTATTTATATAATATGATATTGAACAATTTTTCTTAAATTATTGTAAGTAGATATAATTATCATTTAAGATATTTTTATGTCATGAATGATAGGAAGAAAGTAAAAATAAATTAATAAACTTTATATATATTTCGAATATGATTATAATAAACAATGTTTTTTCAATTTTTTTTATAAAAGTACTCCACATTCTTCTATTAGAAAAATAAAAACTAAATAAATATTTTTAAAACATGTGCCTTTTTATATAATACTAAACACTTGAATTTATTTTAATTTATATATATAATACTAAAATTGATTTTATTTTTCTAGTAGTCAATTTTTTAATAAATTCTACATATAAAACTATTAAAAATTAAATAAAGTTACATTTGAATTTAACTATAGTTTTCTTTATTTTTACTAATTTTAAATTTTAAATGTATGAAAATTAATTTTTAAATAAGTAAAAATTAATGATAATTAATGATAGAAAGTGGAAGTAAAAATTAATGATAATTAATGATAGAAAGTGGAAATAAATAAATTAATAACCAATGTTCAATTTTTTATAATAAAAAAGTATAACACGGTATAATACTTTTGATTTATTAATTTATTTCCATTTTCTATAATTAATTATATAAAAACATATTCAATTAATAATTCTATACTATATAAATTTGTATATAATTTTAGAAAAAATTTTCAAGTATGGATGTTAAAATTTCTAATAAGTCCTTATACTATATATTTTTGTTCAATTTAATCCCTATATTATATAAATTTGCTCAATTTAGTCCCTATACTATTTGTAATTATACAAATTAGTCCCCCTAAAAATTTTATTAATTAACATTGATGACGTGGCATGCCACATCAACATTGGTGATGATGTGGCACTGCCACGTCATCAATTTGAATAGTCAAAGTTGATTTTTTTTAGTAAGAGGGACTAATTTATTCAATTTTTGATAGTAAAGGGACTAAATTGACCAAAATTGCAGTACAGAGACTAAATTAAACATTTTCCTATAATAGAGGGACTTGTGGGTACTTTTACTGTAAATTTTTCCTATGAAGGGATGTAGAAGAAAGTTGTACATGGCAAATCGGTTTGCAGATGCGGCGAGCCGTATTTAATTGGTGAAAGGATTTCGATAAACGTGTAATCATCAAAGAGTGTAAATTATATTAGGAGCATCTAAAAAATCATATTTTAGAATTCTATTAAAATAATAACACATCATCTATTTTAAATGATATTTATGTTTTTAAATTGCACTCATTCTTATCAAATTAGTTTCTTAACTTATCTTAATCCTGGTAATTAATATAAAAAAATCAATCAATTAATTTCTAATTATCAAACGACCTCCTCTCTCTTCCTATTCTCTTTCTCTCTCCCCACGTCCTTTTTTTCCGTTGATTTATAGTCTTCCTATTCAATTCAAGAAAAAATATAACAAACTAGTATATGGAAACTATAGTATGTTTTTTGCATAACTTCCAGCTATTTTCTACCAATATAACAAAGTTTAACTTAATTGGAATAAAAAATCACAGGGTGACATATTGAATCGAAAAACTAGAAATAAAGAAAAAGGGCTGTGGAGAGAGAAACAAAACGTGAGAGAGAGAATAGGTTGTTTGGTAATTAGTAATTAATTGATTGATTTTTTATATTAATTATTAGGGTTAAGATAAGTTAAGAAACTGATTTATTGATAATAGTTACAATTTAAAACATAGACATCTTTCAAAATATATGAGGTGTTATTATCTTAATGGAATCCTAAAATATGACTTTTACGTCTCGTATAAATACTGAGTTAAAATTATATACTATAAAGCTTGATTTAATTAATTATTGCATTAGCTTTTAAAAAAAAGGAACAAAACGTGATTAATTGAAAGCTTGTTGAATTTGGCAAAGAATTAAATTAATTAATGTATGGAAGACAAGGTAAATATGTCATCTTATTATAAGATATACACACATAGGAAGTCGAGCTTATATATGGTAATTAATATTTTAGTACCACTATCATTTCTGGCTAAGTTGGTAATTAGAATTTGAAGTATAGTTTTAGTACTTTAGTGATTATGCTTAAATTAGTTTATTGTGGCTTTTTCATGAGATTGTTAACTGAGATTTTGATTTTCATTTCTCTGTGGGATTTGCTCATTTGGTGCTTGACTCGAACAACGTTTCCCTGCTATCATTTTAATTGTGTCGTTCGTAGCTTCTTGGCAAGCTTAGGGACGTCAATGCCTAAAGACGCTGACACCGCCTCTTCCTCTAACCTGCTCAGTAAACATTTGTAACTGCTCTGCATCTCATGCTGGCTATTCTGTCTGCCCTCGAGGATTCCCAGCCAGAAAAAATATCTGAACATACGCGACACGAAATATTGGGCAACAAAATAAGCAATATGATGACAAATATCCAACAAGGATATGCTTGTTGTTTACAATGGGTTCCTTACCCTGAATTTTTCTTTTGGTTTGGCTGGTGATTTCGACTGCGACAAAGTCAGACTCACCATTACTATAAGCCCAGGCTGCAACTCCTGCAAGCAAGACATAGATATGACCCGCCTGAAGTCGTTGAATGAATCCAAACCTTTGATGATGCTGGTCTTGTTTTTGTTCATATTCGGACTCTGATTCAGCTTGGTCCTTACTAGCAGAACCTGGGAAATTTGTTACAACAATAGCCGTTCCTGTATTGATCACAATTCACAACCAAATATGAAAGAATTAATGTGTTAGAACCTAAAATTTTGAGCATGGTTCAACTGTATATAGTGAAATTACTACTACACATATATTCAAGCCTTGAACCACATAGAGTAGCTTATGAGAATTGGCCATTGAAGGCAAGAGAAGGCCTTTGCTCTGAACTGTGTAGCGGTGAGCAACAACATACAGACACCGCAATTTTTCATCATCTTGATCCCAGGACTCGACGGAACCGGCCTCTGATTTGATCTTGGGTTTCGGCTCAAGAGTTTGCAAACGTTTGATTTAGCATTCATCATGAGTCTGGCAGTTCGATATGCCGCGATCATAGGCCGTTTGCTCTATGTAAGCAAAGCAGCTATGGAAGAGGAAAAAGAAAGCAAAGGTAAGAGAAAGTAAACAAGACGTTGCCATGAAAAAAATGAACCGTATTCGGAAGAGAGGACTGAGGAGTATCGGGGATGGGTATTTTTATGCATGTAATTATGTATTTCTGATAAATCTCCTGGATGAAAATAAAATAAAAAATTTCCCTTAAATATTGCCGAAGAAATAAAAGGAAAACCTTCTTTTATTTAGCTTAGCTCGCTTACAAAACTTGTACATTTGTTTCCGCACATATAAATACATGCAAAACTCCCATGCCGGTTTATTTATTTATTTATTTATTTATTTATTTATTTATTTTTCAGTTCCAGATTTTATCCAGCGGATTTTATTATTATTGAAATTACATCCTCCGCAGGATCTAGCTTAGTTCCTTCACTGCTGTGACTCCTGCTGCCTTGGGCTAAGCACGGACAACTCCTGTCTGGCCTGCTTCAACCTGAACGCCTGCTCTCTTGGGATACCGAAGGCGTTCGCCAGCACGTCCACCGGTGTTCCCGAGAAAAACGAGCCACGGCCAGTAATCTGGCTGATCTTGGCTAAGTTGTTTGTCTTGAATGCTATCCATTCGAGTCCTTGCCCGCCTGCCTTTTTCAGCACCACATAATTCTGCGGTATGGTAAATACTTGACCCTCCTCGACCCGCTCATCGAATATAGCTTCTCCATTTTCTGCCACAATTTGAATCCTTCCACTTCCCCTGGTGATGTAGACGATGCTGTGTGCATTGACGTTCCAATGAGGAGCATAGAAAGCATTCTGCAAGATTTTATGGAAATCAAATTTCATCACCATTTCATTTTACTTGTAATTATCTGGAAAATAGTAGTATATAGTAAATGTCACTCAACTACCTTGTAAAGTACTCCTCTCTCAGCGCTGAGTTGGAGGAATTGGAGGATGGGGAGGTTTAGGCTGTTAACGCTGGTAATGCGTCCAGCACGTGGGTTAAAGACATCGGCATACGAAGAATCAGTCCTATGTTTTAGCCTCATGGTGCAGAATGTTTCCTCTATGCCGTTGCGTGAGCCACCCCTTCCCTCTCCTTCTTGTCCGCGTGATCCCCTTCTGCTTCTACGTGGCTCTCTGCTTTCTCTCCTTTCTCCTCTCTCTTCTCCTCGCTCCTCTTCCTCTTCCTCTTCTTCCTCTCCTTCGCTTTGTTGTTGTTCTTCCCTCTGCTCTCTCTCTGCGCGCCGTGGGCTTCTTAACTGAAAGTCATTCTCCATAAAAACAATTGCTCCCCTTTTGTCATTGTTGTTCTGCAGCTTCCTTGCTAGCCTGGTGTCAATTCCAAAAATATCTGCTAGGACCCTCTCATCGAACTGACTCAACACATTGTTTCCACTGCTCTCCTGCTGCTCTTCCTCCCGGCCTCTCTGACTCTGGCTTTCTTCCTCCCTTTGTCTCTGACGCTGACCTCCAGTTAGTAGTCCTTGTTGGGGGTTACCAGCAAGGAAGAATTTCTAAACCCAAAAATTAAATGAAAAAGTTACAAAATGATCAAAAGGTGGGACGAAATTAAAACTTAATACATTATCGGTTGCTCATACCCTGAAGAATTGATCAAGCTGATTGGCGTCGTTGCCAACATCAATCAGTGAGACCAAGACAAGCTGAGATTGTCCATTGTTGTAAATCCAGTGAGGTACTCCGGCTGGCAAGGCAATGACATCACCCTCCTTGAACGGCCTGAGCTTCTGATGTTGATCTCTGGGACTTTGCTGCTGACCTCGTTCATGAGGTGATCGCTGTGGTTGTGTTTGGTATGTCTCAGGACAACCTGCGAAAATCGCCCCTTGAATACCCTGGCCTGTTATGTATTCAACATAACAAAAATTAATATTAGCAACATATATAATAAAGGAAAATGCGGTTAAGTTGGCAGAAAAATCACGGATAAAAGTATAAATATATTAGACCTTCTACTACATATATAAGCTGAGGAGCGTTGTTAAATGAAGGTAATAAAAGGCCTTTGCGCTGGATTTTGTGGCGAAGGAAGGCAACACCAGCACACTGGAATTGTTCTTCATTTTGGTCCCAAAACTCAGTGACACCAGCCTCTGACTTATAGCGGTACTTAGGTTGAAGAGCGTTCAAGTTCCGGAGTCGGCATTGGGATTGAAAACGTTGCTGAGACCGCGGCCCAGGTTGGCTCTGGCCTCGATTAGTGACCAGATCTATCTGAGCAAAGCTGCCGTGGAAGAGAACAAGAAAGCAAACGCTAAGAGAGAGCAAAGAAGAGTAATTAGCCATAGCAAGAGATGAATAGAGACTTGAAATTTGATTTGGTGAAGAAGGGAGCTGGCTTGGGTTGGTATTTAAAGAGGGAAAAAGTGGTGGGGGTTTTGGGACGTGGCGAAGGGCTTTGGTGAGTGTTTTGGTTTACATGCATGCTGAAATGTCTTTACATATGCTTGCATGGCTGATGATGGCCTAACTCGTTTACACATAATTAGATTCTCTTGGCAACGTGGTGTTCATCTACTGCGAAGTGAATAAAGAGAGTTCAGTTTGGTCTGTCGGTGCTTTTGGCGGGATTGTTTTGATACTTTGAAATGGCACAGTTCAGCCAAACTCTCATAACCTTGGTAATTGTTTTGTAGGTAATTGATTAATGCTTAAAAAGCAATGGAAATTTCTGCTTTGCTGTCAGAAATTCCCCATAATTTGATCTCATTTGGGAATAAAAAACAACAAATTGAAGGTAAAACTTAAAACTTCGTAAGAAGGGAAAGTGTTTTCCTGATTTTATATATATATATATATATATTTTTTTCCTGTAACAAAAGTTATTGTAATAATTTATACCCTAAAAAATATAAGAAGCAAGAACATGAATTTAGGCTTTTTTTTTTGTTAAAAAAAAAGTTTAAGAGCATGTAAATTATCCTATCTCCAAAGTCAAAGTAAGTCGTTAACCTCTTTAAAAGTTTATGAACTCTAATTTTTTATAATTTTTCAGATCGCTTACTAAATGAGGTATGTGAGAGTTTAAATCCGGATACCTTACACCATTGATCCAAGTTCTTATGACTTTGACTAACTTCCATTCGTATCAATTTAGGCTCTTTACGTATTGTTTTCCTTAACGTGATATTGGCAATAAGAAAAAAAAAGAAAAAAGAATTTAAGTATTTTTCTTTAAATATTTTTCATGTCAATAACTAATAAGATATCATTATATATATTTTTATATAATTTATTTTTTAAAAAAAAAATTAGATATTTAATGATTTAAAAGGATATTTAATAATATTTTATTGACTCCTATTTACTCATGAAAAACATTTAAAGAAAAACATACAAGCTTTGTCATAAAAAAATTAGTATAGTACCGTAGAGTAAAAGTTCTTTCTACTTAGAAACTGAGCTGATGGTTAATATTTGGATAAGGCCAAAAGGCATTGGAGGCGCCACTTATTCGAGCTGCAGACAAAATGGCCTCCCCTGCACCCTGCTCTTCAGCCTCTGCATATCTCTGCTGCAACCACACCAAAATTCCCGGAGTTCCTTCTTTTTCCTCTGTTAGCCTGTCACGTCACTTTCTAAAACGTTCATTTAATACTAAAAGGAAGCAGCTTTGGCTCTGGAGGAGGGCTTTCAAGTTACCCGTCAGTGCCAAAGTCGCCCGAAAGAGCGCTTTGCAGTATAGGAAGCTCGGTGACTCTGATCTTCAAATCAGTGAAATCACTTTGGGAACTGTAAGTGCTTTCTTTCTCGTTAATGGGTACTTTTTTTTTCTTTTTTGATAATTTTAATTGTTCGAAGAATTGTTCTTTTTCCTCTTATTTTGTTGGTTTGGAAGTAAAAATGATGTAAAGGCATTGTTTTTAAGGAAATTTGAATAAGAATCAGTAGCGAAAGAACTCCCTTTCTTGATTTGGAAAATTTAATAAAGATGAAGGGTTCATAGACATATGGTCCATTCTCGTTCTTTCATGTCATGTGAGTTTTTCTAATTGTGCATGCTTATATTGCTCCAGATGACATTTGGAGAACAAAATACAGAGAAAGAGGCACATGAAATGCTCAGTTATGCTTTTGAAAATGGCATCAATGCGCTTGACACTGCAGAGGCTGTAAGTTCTATTGTGTGCAGAATCGTAACAAAAGCACACTGACACAATGCCGAATGAATTGAGATGATGCATAAGCACATCCACATGGAGTTTGTCTCATCTCCCTTCTTTGGTTCAAGGCATCGCAGAAAAGCACCTCATGAGATACTCTTGTTATCCCCTGTGGTAGCATGTGCGACTACAAGCATGGATATACTGTTTACTGTTTTCAGTATTAATTGATGTTGTTGGTGTTATATTTTTCCAATGCAAATCTTCAACTGAGTCTTCTCAGATAACATTACTCAGTTGCGATGACATTAACTCCCTATGTCTTTCTTCCCTGCTGTTGATTTCTCAGTACCCAATTCCCATGCGGAAAGAGACAAATGGAAGAACAGATCTCTACATTGCTAGCTGGCTGAAGTCTCAACACCGTGATAAGGTATACTGATGGCTTATGGATATATTATAGATTTTCCCATTTCATTTTCTGAGTAACTAAAATGTCTCATTAAAGAAAAAGATAGAGGAGAGGCTGCATGATGTATATTCTTCCTATGCCTTTGTAGGATGATAGTTTGTACTGGAAGTTTTAAATCTTCACCTTCTGTTTCTTCTGGTACTCAAAAGGTACCAAATATGTGTTGTTCCAAATGCCTTCACAAAAAGCTGGCTCTGCAAAGGGCAGAGATAGCACTTAATTTTACAGCTAACCTTTCTTAAGAGGATAATAATTTATTTTAACCTCTTTGTTTGTTTTTTGGGATATAACGTTATCTTGGATTGAAGTGTCCCCAATGAATCACTCCAATAAGTGTCCATGAATACATGCTTTTACTTTCTAGTGACATTAATATTACTTTTCTCAACTAAGTTGAATATCTTTCTTCTCTCAGCTTTAGTAACTGGATTCTGAATTTTGGTTTCTATGTGCATATTTGCAAAAATTTTGAATATTGTTTGAGAAGGTGATGTTGCAATGTACATTGCTTATTGGAGGCTGAAAATTTTTCATGCTTTCAGTATTGATATTGATTATGATCCCATATTACCTACAGGTTATTGTGGCAACAAAAGTAAGTGGCTATTCTGAGAGGTCAACTTATCTGCGTGACAATGCCAAAGTTTTACGGGTTGATGCTGCTAATATTAGAGAAAGTGTAGAGAAAAGCCTTAAGCGCTTGAACACTGATTACATTGATTTATTGCAAATTCATTGGTAAGATTGCTGTCTTTTGAAGTGCATCAATTAACTTCATTTCTTTTTCCTTGTGAATTGATTGATGTCTACTTTTTTGTCTGCCTTTTTCCCCAATAAATAAGCAGAAGCATTATATAAGCTGTCTGTTTTTCTGACTGAATATCTAGTCTGATTTTCTAACTAATGGTTTTCTGATGTTAATGTTCTATTTCAACATCGAAAGGCCGGATCGTTATGTGCCATTGTTTGGTGAGTATTCTTATAATCCTTCAAAATGGAGGCCTAGCATACCATTCGTGGAGCAACTTAAGGCCTTTCAAGAACTCATTGACAAAGGGAAGGTAATGCTTTGCTAAATTAAGTTTAAAATGTAGTTCAATTGTCTTTGAGCTGACTGCATATCATGATATAAAACTGAATAGAAACTAGTCAGAATGCTGCTAAAATATTGTTTAGATTTTCTGTTCTGACAATAAAGATCTAGCTTTGTAGTGAATATCGATTGATAGGTGCTTTATCCCTACTAGAAAAATAGGAGTAACGTTTGGGTGTCTGGACATGCTTTGTGACTAGAAGAGGAACAATAAACTGCCCAAGCTTGGCATTCTAAAATATTTTGATCATTTGTCTTCTGTAAAATCGCAGTTGCTTGATGATGTGACATATACTCTATGGTTGGTAAGGATGCTTTTTCACTTTCAGGTACGCTATATTGGAGTTGCCAATGAGACTTCGTATGGAGTGATGGAATTTGTTCATGCTGCTAAAGTTGAAGGGTTACCAAAGATTGTTAGTATTCAAAACAGCTACAGTCTGCTGGTTAGGCGTTTTGAAGGTAAAGCTTATCCTGCAATTATATAAGTTGCACCTAGCTTCCTTGTTTCTTTAGATAGGCATTCCAAGAGTCAAATATTTCAACTAAATTAACTGCTTGACATCTTGCCATGTGGTTTTACTCTTGTTCTCTCAAGTTTTGATTCAAATGCAACGATCAACAAATGAAATCCCCTTGAACTGAATCAGTTCTGGCAATGCATAATCATAAATTGGTTTCTTCATGCTCCTTCAGGGACTTTGTTTAAAAACTTGTTAGCTTTGTGCTTTGCAGTTGACCTGGTTGAAGTTTGCCATCCAAACAATTGCAATATAGGCTTACTTTCATATTCTCCCCTTGGCGGTGGATCACTTACTGGAAAATATATAGATATCAGTTCTGAAGCTGCAAAGAAAGGAAGGCTGAACCTTTTCCCTGGCTACATGGAAAGGTACAACAAGTCCGTTGCCAAGGTATGTTCTTTTACTCATGAACTTAAATTACTGGATTTGTAAGGAAGTCAAAATCATGACCACTTGAATGCTAGGCATGATAATTGATATTCTGATGGAATTTCAGGAAGCAACGATACAATATATCGAGATGGCCAAAATGCATGGATTAACTCCAGTTCAACTGGCACTGGGATTTGCACGAGATCGGCCATTTATGACCAGTTCAATTATTGGTGCAACCTCTGTCGAGCAGCTAAAGGAAGACATCGATGCTTTTCTAACAACCGAGCGACCTTTGCCGCCGGAAGTAATGGAAGATATTGATGCAATTTTCAAAAGATACAAAGATCCTGCCATCATTTGAGACGAAGGAAGGAGTTGAATACGTGCCATTTATTCATTTTCTTCATTCATCCAACATTTTTTGCCATGGATATTTTCGTTACCTACAATATATAATTTAATTCATATTTATCCCCAGTTCAACTTTCTCATTTTTCTTTTGGTGGTGGGGATGAGATGAGACTTACTCTGCAGTTATAATCATGTGTTAGATTATTAAAAATTTGTAAAGTCAAAAAAACCATAGCAAACGTTTTCTGGCCACGTGGCTATAGAAGAGAAAAAGAAAAGGAAAATTTTAAAAAGAAGTTAAATTAGTTTAAAGGTGAACGTGGAAGCAGGAAAAGAAGCGCGCCAATGTCTCTCCTTGAACTCCTTTTGAGCTGCAAACCGTCCTACACACAACATTCGACCGCTTACTTTCCTCTCATTTCGCCTCTTCTCTCTCAGTCTCTCTCTTTCTCATTACAGAACAAAGAAACAATCATCAAACAACAACAAAATCAAAAGAAAATTTTATTGCATGATCAAATCAAACAACCCCATTTCTTGTGGATTGTGTTTTTTGTGTTTGGAACTGTGGGTATCTTGTATTTGATCCAAAAACAAGGGCTTCTGAGTGAAAAGAAAGGAACATTTGCTGATCAATGAGTAGAGGGTTAATGAAGAGTTGTTTTGTAGGAATTTGATGAATGTTGGATTTGCTTTTGAATGTTGATGAGAGGCCAAAGCAGAAAGCATATGCATCTATGAAGACAGGGGCAAGGGAATCGCCTTTTCACCACTACCTGATGCTTGAGCGTCTTCTTCTTTGGCGGTTTCCTTTCAGTTTGTTTAAATGGAATGGCAGATCCTGTTAGTTATGGCAATTCTGAGCGTGACGTTGAGCAAGTAACTATTTCTCCCTCTCTCCTTTCCCTTTTTTTTTTCCTCTTGTTGAAGATATGAAGATTCCTAGGGGGTGAAGAGGGGATAGGGATAGGGACCCTTTTTTTTTTTTTTCAAACTTCTTCCTCATTTGTTTTGAAGGCACTTATTGCTTTGAAAAAGGGCACTCAGCTTATCAAGTATAGCCGTAAAGGAAAACCCAAGTTTCGTGCATTTAGACTTTCTCCGGTGAGTTGCTTTCTTTGAAGTTCAAAATCTTGAATTCAATTTCATATCAATGTACCCTTTTTGCTTTTCTCCGCATCAATATATTGGCTTGACACCATTAAACGTTTTCTGTAGAATGAATTCTTCTAGAATGATGGAATAAATGCATTATCCACTTTGGTCTTCGTAGTTACATCTTTCAATTGAATTGCAATACAATCATCATGTTTAGTGCTTTAGATCTGGGAGTTTGATTTACTAGTGTCTAGTAGAAAGGGCATACAGTTCTCCCTCTCAGTAATCATAATAGCATATATGATTTCAATTTTAGCTGTATTAACAGGATGAAACAACACTGATATGGTTATCACATGGAGAAGAGAAGCATCTGAAATTATCTTCTGTTTCTCGTATCATTCCAGGACAGCGGACTGTAAGTTGAATGTCTCCTTTTCAATTTCAAGTCAATGACCTACGTTGCAACTCAATTAACCTTCTTTTCTATGTTATACCACTAAGATTTCCATGCAATAAAAGGAAATAGATGATAACACTGTATGCCAACTTCTGCAGGCTGTTTTTAGAAGATACTTGCGCCCAGAAAAGGACTACTTGTCATTTTCACTTCTATACAATAACGGTGAAAGATCTCTTGACCTGGTTAGTACCACTAAACAGTTAATTCTTCTATTTATTTGTATTTATCTGAACGGTAAATTTAACCATTGTCTACTTGATAGATCTGCAAAGACAAAGTTGAGACAGAAGTGTGGTTTGGAGGGCTCAAGGCATTGATTGGACAGAATCGTAACAGACGCACCAGGAGTGATTTTACTGAAGTGAGTTCTTTCTACATCTAATCTATGCATTATATCAGCAGACTGAAACGGTATTTCTTCGAAAATCCACATATGAAATGATGCAGTAGTGGCTTTAAGGTTTAGGACATACCTCTAACGAAGTCCTGATTGCATTACTTAAATCACTAAATTGGGAAAATGGCAGCAAACTACCTTTTGACTCTTATAACGATCAAAGTGGAACATCCATTATTACATGAATACAGGGGATGTATGTAATCTATTCTTGTATGTGCTTCAAATTGAAATATTGCTAATCAACTTTCATGTCTTTATGTCAGCTACAAGGAGATTTCTTTCTGAATGGCCGCTCATTTGGTGCAGCTCTAGAGTCCAGCAATAGTATTGCCCGCGGTAGGGTGTCTATAGATTTAAGCTCAGATGCAGGGTCAGAACGTGCAAGTATGCAGTTGAGAACTAGTGGTGGAGATGGTTTCCGGATTAGTGTTTCAAGCACTCCTAGCTGTTCAAGTGGTGGATCTGGTCCAGATGACATAGAATCATTAGGTGATGTTTACGTATGGGGAGAAGTTTGGGCTGACGGAGTCACAGCAGATGGATCTGTTAGCTCAGTCCCTATAAAAGTTGATGTCCTAACTCCAAAGCCCTTAGAGTCAAATGTAGTGCTTGATGTTCATCAGATTGCTTGTGGCGTAAGGCATGTAGCTCTTGTAACAAAGCAAGGTGAAGTTTTCACATGGGGTGAGGAATCTGGTGGGAGACTTGGCCATGGAATTGAAAAAGACTTTAGCCGTCCCCGACTTGTTGATTTCCTGGCAGTCACTAATGTGGATTTTGTTGCATGTGGAGAGTATCATACATGTGTTGTATCCACAGCTGGTGATCTATTCACTTGGGGTGATGGTGCTCATAATGCCGGACTCCTTGGTCATGGCACTGACACTAGCCACTGGATTCCAAAAAGAGTTTCTGGTGCATTAGAAGGACTGCAAGTCTTATCTATCGCATGTGGCACATGGCATTCAGCTTTGGCAACTTCTAATGGGAAGCTATTCACATTTGGTGATGGAACATTTGGTGTTTTGGGCCATGGAGATCAAGAAAGTATTGCATATCCTAAAGAAGTTCAAATGTTGAGTGGACTAAAGACTATTAAAGTTGCATGTGGGGTATGGCATACGGCAGCTATTGTAGAGGTTATAGGCCAGTCAGGTGCTAACATATCATCAAGAAAGTTGTTCACTTGGGGTGACGGTGACAAATACCGGCTAGGTCATGGAAATAAGGAAACTTATCTTCTTCCAACCTGCGTCTCTTCATTAATTGACTACAACTTCCACCAAGTAGCTTGCGGACATACTATGACTGTTGCACTTACTACATCAGGTCATGTCTTCACCATGGGCGGTAGTGCCTATGGTCAACTAGGCAACACAATTGCTGATGGAAAGCTACCATGCCTGGTACAAGAACGACTGGTAGGTGAATTTGTTGAAGAAATTTCTTGTGGGGCATATCATGTTGCTGTTTTGACATCAAGAAGTGAAGTATTCACTTGGGGAAGAGGTGCCAATGGAAGACTGGGACATGGTGACATAGAAGATAAAAAATCTCCAACCTTGGTTGAGGCATTGAAGGATAGGCATGTCAAAAATATATCGTGTGGCTCAAATTTCACTTCCAGCATATGCATCCATAAATGGGTCTCTGGGGCTGACCAGTCAGTTTGCTCTGGCTGCCGGCAGGCATTCGGTTTTACTAGAAAGAGGCACAATTGTTATAATTGCGGGTTGGTGCATTGCCATGCCTGCAGTTCCAAGAAAGCATTGAAAGCAGCATTGGCTCCAACACCAGGCAAACCTCATCGCGTTTGCGACGCTTGCTATGCAAAACTTAAAGCTGCTGAAGCTGGTAATATTTCAAGTTTGAACAGAAAAGTAGCTGGCCCGCGCCACTCTTTGGATGGCAGGGACAGATTAGACAGGGGGGAGATAAGATCTTCTAGGCTTTTGCTTTCTCCCACCACAGAACCTGTCAAATACCTTGAGATCAGATCAGGGAAACCTGGGGCCAGATATGATTCTCCCAGTCTAATCCGAGCTTCACAAGTTCCATCACTTTTACAGCTTAAAGATATTGCATTTCCAGGTTCACTCAATGTTATTCAAAATGCATTTAAACCTGCTACTCCCCCAGCAACGCCACCAACTCAGTCCCCTATCAACTCAAGACCTAGTTCACCATACTCGAGGAGACCAAGTCCTCCACGCTCTGTCACACCTACATTTTCAAGGAGTGTTATCGAAAGCCTAAGAAAGTCAAATGAACTTCTGAGCCAAGAAGTGGCAAAATTGCAAAATCAAGTACTAGTGATATACCTTTTGCTATTACATTATGCTCATTTACTACACTGCTGGGGTTAAACCATACAACTCATTCATCAACAATAATTTTATTTCTCTTCTTTTGAACAATTACAGATAAAAAGTTTGAGGCTGAAATGTGATTCTCAAGACAGGGAGATTCATAAGCTACGGAAAGATGCTGAAGTATCTGCTTCATATGCTGCAACAGAATCATCCAAGTGTAAAGAGGCCAAGGAAGTTGTCAAATCCATCACAGATCAGGTATAGTTTAGTTCATTTGATATTTCAGTTTGCCACTAGATATAAATCAATACACTTATAGCCTACTAATAATAAAACTTATAATTATTTCACAGTTGAAGGAAATAACAGAGACGTTGCCTCCTGAGGTTTTGGAAAGCGAAACCCTTAAAACTATGCATACTCAAGCTGAAGCATTCTTACACACATATGGAACATCTGAAGCTGCTTCTCCTTTTCCATCAAGCTTGGAGTCTTCAAATATGCAAGAGAAGAAGGTGGAAGATAATATCAATGCTGCAGCTACTATCCCATCTAACGATATTGGAAGTTCTAGTAGTAGAGAGACAGCACCCCAAGAAAGCTCGCGAAATGACTCAATGGAGGCTTCAGCAATTAGAGGTGGAGGAGAAAAGGAAATTATTGAGCAGTTCGAACCTGGTGTGTACATCACTTTTGTTTATCACCGAAATGGTGGCAAGATCTTCAGACGAGTTAGATTCAGGTACTCGACTCAAGGGTTTATTCTACTCAAATTCTACATGCCAACTTATGCATGGATCAGCAGAGAATTAATTTTTCTGGTTATTTCTGGATGATGAATAAGATTGCAGACCTTATCCTCTTCATCCTTCGGACAGAACAATTTCATTCGAGTAAATCTGTTTCTTTCCAGTGGTAATGGATCCCACATTAGCAAGTTAGCTAGCCTGATACAGTCTCAGAATGACAAAAGGAGAGCCCATCTTTTAGACATTTACAAGGGCTTTGGCCATCTATCTTAGTAGCTTCAGTTTCACATGAATCACTCCATCAAATTTAAAATGTTTGTATTGTAAGAATTGCATAAAAAGTTCCTAATCAGAGTGCTTTATAATTGACTTCAAAACTTTTTGCAGTAAAAGGAGGTTCGATGAGCATCAAGCAGCAGAATGGTGGAGCAAAAATAAAGATAGGGTGCTTGTGAGATACAGTCCACACGCAACAAAACCAGCTTCAGCTGCATCATCCAATACTCCACCGCCATCATCATCACCACCACCACCACCACCGCCACCAGCAGCTGGTGATGAAACCAGTGAGGCTGCTTCCCTGTCAGAATCTTAGTTCCACACTTAAAAGTGATCTGGAAATGTAGAATAGAAAATGATCAAGCGGCTACGGCGACAGCAGCAATATCATGGATAAACAATTAGGAGATGTAACTGTTCTTAGAAAAGTTAGGTACAAATCTCTTATCCAGGAAATTAACAGACAAGAACCTTCCATTCACTTTCCCTCTCTACACGGCATAAACAACTCTACATTAGAGGAATATTCATTCTCTGTTTCTCATCTGTTGTTCCTTTAAAACTTTCTAGTCAGACATTGTAGCTGTACAGTAGATGCAAAGAATTCTTAATATAGTCTCTTTTTCCATTCTATACCAAAATTGCAATTTTTATTCCATTATAGTACTATTTGCTAGAAATAGAATTCAAAGGGAAAAAGAGATTGTAATGTATATATGTATGTAACTATAAACAGACAGAACACGAATTTCAGGGAATTAAAGTTGTCGATGTCACTTTGGCAACTTGTCAACGACACTTGTGTTTCTTTCATTTACTTGACAGCTGACCTAACCTAACCATGGTTAATTTACGGTCATTATCCCTCTTTACTTAATTAATTAATTAATTAAACAGATAGCTACTTTTTTTTGGTGGAGAAAGTGGGGGGTTGTTACCTAGCCAATGGAAATGTACCACGTGTAGAAGCAGTTTGTTATTAAGGAATCGCGCTCCAGCGCCGTTCATACAGGTCACTTCTCAGTTCGGGCCACCAGAAATTCCTGCCCAAGTTTTATACTTTTATTTAAATTAATTAAATTACTAATTAGTAATATTTAAGTCATGTAATTAAATTGACTGAAAAGTTCTCAACTCTTTTTTTTTTTTTGTCTATAACCGGCTCGATCGATCTGACTAATCTGGACCGGGTATTGTAGAGATTTATTTTTGAAGAAGACCCTCCCAACAACAGTAAATTTCATACACATACTAAGTTCGTGATTCGAACCCAGGTCATACTTAAGGGAAATGGAACCCTCATCCACTCCTTTTTAATTTGAAAGAAAAATCCTTGAAATTGCATGCCCCTTTCCTTGCATCTGATGACTTCCAAAACTCTTCTCTGTTAAGAAATCTTTGTTTTATTTTTTATTTATTTTATATTTTTCTCTTCCAGAAAAGTTCGCAGTCTTTTTTCAATTTATCCATCCTAACCTTGGACCTTTCTTCTATTTCGTTTTCCGGGAAGAGAGAAAAGGCAGAGTCCAATTTTCCATCGTACCAAACGGAATCATTCTGAATGGGGCAACAACAATCGAAAGATGAGTTGCTATACAATCAAGTGAATTTCGGCAGCCCAGAAGCGATCAAAGCTCTTTGCCGTGAGGGCGCAGGCCTTGAGGTGTCAACTGATTAATCTGTTTTTCTTCCTCAATTAATCAATTATTAGAAACCATGTCTTAATCGATCAGTTAATCTCATTTCATTTTCTGGGTTATGGATTGGCAGTGGATCGATAGAGAAGGGAAAACACCGTTGATATTGGCGTGTTTGAATCCCGAGCGTCCTGATGTTGCCAAAACTTTGATCGAACTCGGTGCCAATGTTAACGCTTATCGTCCAGGTTTCCAATTTATTAATTTTAATCAAATTTTCAATTGAAATTAGCTGCTTTTATGTTTTTTTGAAGTTAAATTTTGCGTCTTGTTTCTCAGTCTCACAAATAACTTTTTTCACTCCAACAAGTAGAATTGCACGATTTTGAAGGAACTCTGTTTTAATTTTTATTTATGCCTGAATTTTTGCTTAACTTACTCGCGGTCGTTAATAAGGTTGTTTAAAAGGGAAGAAATTTTAGTTTTTGGTAGGCTTGATCATAATGAATAGTGATGAACTGGTCTTCATTTTGGTATTTTGGTCTGTCTTCAGGTCGGCATGCTGGAACTCCCTTGCATCATGCAGCAAAGAGGGGCCTTGAGACTACTGTCAAATTACTTCTTTCACATGGAGGTTATTTTCTTATCTACTTCTGTAATTGCTGTGTAAAAAATCATGTTATCAGTTGTTGCAGAACAACTATGTTTGATTTTGACTGTGTAGAGTAGTCTTATGAGGTTGATTGTTGAAATTTTCAGCAAACCCGTTGGTGTTGAATGATGATTGTCAAACACCTCTAGAAGTTGCTAGGGTGAAAGGGAACGTCAGTGTTGTGCGGGCAATTGAGGTAAAAATCAAAATGTATTTATGATATTCTATGTAATGTAATCTAGTCAAAACTTTGATCTTTATCGTGTACAGCCAAGTGCTGCCTAAACTTCTTTTTATGCTGTACAGGATCACATATGTTTATTCTCTGGTTGGATGCGGGAGTTTTATGGGCCAGGATTTATTGAAATTTTTGCTCCTCAATTGGTTTCAAGAAAAGTGTGGGTATTATAATTTGGAAATTATAATTCCTTTTAACTTCAATTATCTTTTGCTTAGTTGTTTCGTTGTGCCATAAAAGCAGTATTCCTGGATGGTTTTAATTAATGTAAATCTTGAGTTTCAATCAGTCCCTTGCATTTCTATTTCCCAGAAACTTGTGTATCTTCTATTGATGCATTTCTTGCAGCTGGGTTGTTGTTTTACCAACTGGTTCACGTAATCATACAAAGCCTTTCAAGTTGGAGCTGGCCATATATTCCAATGTGCAGGTATTGCAAGTATAGTTCATAAATGTCCAGTTAGCTTTCGATTTCTCAAATATTTATGATGTTATTATGTGTATAAATAATGGGTTTAGTTGCTGTTATCCCTATGGTATTAGATTAATATATATACATATATATAGTCTGTAAACTTGAAGTTGAGCATTAAAATGGGCAAGTTACTAAGCTTGGCGTGTTATTACACAACTGAAGCAAAGTTTGGATAACACGTCATGTATAGGTCACAAACTTGAAGGAGAAAGTAGCAGATAGGATAAATTCTTAGGGTGGTAATGTGTCTTATTTAATCCTACATTATTGGGGTATCTTTTATTAAAGAGGATTTGGTATTATACATTCCCAACCTTTCTAGGATTTATTTTGTATCTACCTTGACCGGTTGTCTTATTTAGTTCTTCATTTAATAGTTTAAAATAATTTGTCCTTTTATTTTTTTTTTATTTTGCTCCTGTTTTCTACTATTAAATCTTTCGTCTCTTTGGATGATTTTGTACCACTTATTTTGGTAAATCGATGAATGATCAGGATGCGCAACCACGTACAGTTATTGCATTATGGAAAGCTAATTTGGAGGAGCCAAAGCTTAACCAGCCTGATCCTTCGGTGGCAATTCTTGATAATTCCAGCAGTAATTTCTCTTGCCAATATATGGTTCTCTTATCTTTTCTGGCAATATTATGGAATTTGAAATCGGCTTGATTTCATAGTCTCCATATTTTGATTGATTTCATCTTCATGCATAGTCTCAAGACGCAGGAGGCGGAGGCGAAGTATTTACACTTCCCCAGAGGCCAGGTGTAAGTCTGGAATAGTTAGGCGTAAGCATGGTAATTATCAGCTATTTGCATCTATATAAAAAATACACTGAAATTGCATGCAAACATGATAAAACCAGGGTCCTTTGATATTGCAATATGGTATTCATTAGGAATTCAAATTGCAGCCTCACCACTCTCCGGCCTCCACTTCAGTAGACTTCTTCAGATAACTAGTTTATTTTCCCCTGATTAGTACTTTGCCAATAATTAGGTTGAAACCGGTTGTTTGCTTTGATGCTTGGATACTACTAATAGGTGTCAGTTTTGGATGAGAAACATCTGTTTTCTATGTTATGATTCACATCAATGTGGTCTGGTTCTTTTACAGAAACACGCATAAAACTTGCACCTGGCAATGAAAATGACAGTCAGCAGCTTCAGTGGTTTTGTGATGCATGCAAAGGAATACCACAGGTACTATTCACCCTTTGTATACAGATGTTTCATTTCTGATTCTTGTTTGTAGAGCCATGCAAAGTTCTTAATGAAAGGAGTTAGTAATTGTTGATCAGAAATGGATCTTTTATCATCATAACTATATTTCCTGTAAATTTTACATCAATACTATAAATGTTCTGTTAGCGATTGTTGGGTCTTTCAAAAGAAGTTGGAATTTAGTGAAGGTGGAGTAAAACTTGTGGAGTCTGTTTGCTTGAGGGAGTCTTACTGTTTCTAAGAAGCAAACCTGGATAAGCTTGAATAAAACTTTTCATTATAACTACATAAAAGAGAGGTACACTGGTTTCAAAGTGGGGGCATTTTGGTTCCAGAGTAGATGCAGTAATAAGTAAAATCCTAGGGTAGTTATTCATACCCCACCTTTAAGAAATATGAAACATTGTCTATTCAATCTTTGTATTAAACCTGCTGTATAGTTGACTTAGGGCGCATCTGAATATGTAGGCTAGGGGCCCTGCATTTCTGCATACTTCTCAACCTCCGGCTGCTCAGGCAACTGCACCTCCAGATGCGGAGGATCTAGAATTAGCAATGGCAATCAATGCCTCTATCCAGTCAGCTGTTGCGGAGACACCCAATTTCCATTTGCATTCTGGCGATGGAGCTGGTTCATCCAGCAATTGGAGTAGTTCTGTAAGTACTAGCAGTCACAGTGGTCCAGTAGCAGCAATGGCACCCGCTCCTTCAAAAGCAAGCACCAGTGAATGGACAATGATGGAAGCAGGCTCTGGTAGCAATTCAATGGAGGGCACCCAGATCCATAATAGTAACATTTCTCCTGTCCAAACGACAGTGCAAACCTCAGATTTGACGCCATCGGCTCCACCTCCTGTGCATGAGATTATAGAAGATGGTCCTATTCAATATCCATCGATTGATTTCAGTCCCATTGATATATCTTCCTTAAATGTTGAAAACACCTCTGATAGTGCCGGGCAAACAAAAGAAGATGGAAGTCCTTCTACCTGTGCGATATGTTTGGATGCTCCATCTGAAGCTGCTTGCGTCCCTTGTGGCCATGTTGCTGGGTGTATGTCTTGCTTGAATGAGATCAAAGCCAAGAAATGGGGTTGCCCTGTATGCCGTGCCAAGATTGAGCAGGTTATAAAACTATATCGTGTTTGAATGAGTATTGCATCTGTGAATTTATATAAGCCGTAAATGTCTCAGTGATTTCTGCACCTTGAAGATGTTTTTATTCTTTGAGTGTATACTAGTGTATAAACCTGCGCTTCTGGCCGTGAGTTTGGTAAAATATTGGATCAATTTGACTTCAAAAATTTTCATCAGTAGATTTAAGCACTGAACTTTCTCCCTTTTATTATTCTATAATTATGTACAAATATATTTGACAAAAATATTATAAAAGCCCAACTCAAAAGTAACATTAAAAACTTCATGATTTGAGCAGAAAAGGACCTAACTCAACTTGTCCAATGGCCATTGAAAGTAAACTGTGTTCCCAAAATGGAAAAGAAGTAAAAACTCCATTTTTAACGGTGGATCATGTTGAATTCAGGAATAGTTGAAGGAGAACAAGATTCAAGTCTCTCAAAAGAACTCAATATAAATAAAGGTGAAACTGTAAGTTGATGTGAACGTGACCTGTTGCCACACTGTCAAATGTCAAATATCAAATGTGGAGAGTTGGCAGAAGCTGGTTGGGTGCTTTGTCGGCATACTTTTGCACTTTACATGAACTCCCAAACATCACAAAAAAGAAGATTGCAAAGAGAGCTCTTTGGAATTGGAAAGACATCCTTGTCATGCTGGGTCTCAACTCTCAAGTCTCAAGCTCATCTCAAAGCTGTTTGAAATGTAAGCCAGAGAGTGGACGGTCATGAGTCATGACTCATGTTTCCTTAATAGAGTGTGATCTTAGTTATCAGCCATTCATTCATATTTTATGATAATTCATATTAAAGCATTGCAGCTCCACCCATGTTGGTTAAGGATAAACCAAGAGGGGTCCCACACACTATTTCCATGCACTTTATGCCTCACTCATGTCTTTAATCATGAAAGGGCAAAATTCCCTGTTTCGGATGCCAACTTGGTTGCGAGCTCCGCTAATCTAACCAATTGGGATTTGATCCAATTGGCTCCAGCAACCCTCAAAACCGCTTATCTGCTATCTTTTTTTCCTTCATCTCTTTCCTCTCCACTTGGGATTAAGTAACTATTCATATATTCAGCTTTCCAAGTTGTGATATATATTCATAGTTTCCCTTCCATTGTTCCAGCAGAGTCGAGTCGAGGGGAAACTATGAATATATATGTACTTATCATTGAGTCAAATGTTCATTATATTAATTTTTTTTATTGAGTTAAATCCGCTATCAAGACAGCATTGGTGCAAGCTAAGGGCAGATTAAGGTTACGAAACTAGCATTTTTGACCTTTGCTCAATTACATTATCATATTCACTAGAATCCAATGCAGATGGAGATTCGTTTTGGAATGGACAAAACCATAAAAGTTTGGCCCAACCCATAAAACTGTGTTGGCCTGGTCATGCTCAATCTTAAGAAGTGAACCTGATTAACCTTCCCCTCCCAATTGTTAGATTGTATTAAAAGAATCTAAGCAGCTCAGCCAGAATGCTTATGGTGATCAATCGAATTATGAAGCAAACCAGAAGTCTTTTGGAATGAAAATATTTCGGACGGCATCGTTTCACTATATATGCTAAGGTCAAAAAGGAAGGGGGCAATGGGCATTTGAAAATGGAAATTGTATCTTTCGTCCTAAACCCACGAAATAAAAGTGGAAACCAACTTAAAATATCGTTGGAATATTCTGCAAATTCCATAAGAGATAGTAAGAGATAAGAGATGGGACCTGTTGGTGTTTCGAAAGTTGAAATTAATTAATGAAGGACATGAATTGTACCGGCCATTACTATTGTTTTTATTATTACTTGGTCAGTAGGCAAAGCCAAATTTCGTGAGTAATTGTTTTTTCACATGTTATTGCAAGAAGCCAAGAATCAGACAAACAATCAAGAGGAGCTACCTAGTAATTGTCCTCGACATTGAAGGCAGATCCGCAGATGTAAGTTGAAACATGTACGGAGGATGCGTATTTAAAGTACTCTCTCTATTATTATTATTATTAACTGTCATCTTATGATCATCAAATTATTTTAATTTTGATCATTATTTATAATAAAATTATAAATTTTTTAAAAATAAAATTTGAAAAATATAAATTTTAAACTTTTAAAATATATCTTTTAACAGTTAATTATATATAATTTTATAATTAATTATCAAAATTATGATGATTTGATCCGAAGATAACAGTTAGTAAATATAATAATAGAGGAAGTATATTAAAAAGAGTAAATCTCTTTCTTTCCTATTAGAAAGTTTCATTTCATTTTCTAATTGTAAAATTGAGAATTTAATTACTGGGAAATTACATTCCAAAAACTTTGGATTTTGCACTTTTTGTTTCACGTTCCTTGAATTTATGTCCACCATTCATTTAACGTAGTAATTCATTTTTTGTGTTTAAATTTTGCATAAGGTTTTTAATTCCGTGTCTAAAGCAAAGAGGCCTTTTATAATGTCTACTATTGGAAAAAGATTGAGAGATACGATATCTCAATTCTACTTTGGCTTTTTTCCTAATCAAAGAGAAGGGGAAAAGGGGGGGAAAACCAATAATTCGGGTAGGCTTTGGCCCTTTGCCCGCTTCCCGGATCTTGATTTTGGTCTCCAGCTATTGAATATTGAAAGATACACTTAATCCTTGGGGTTAAAGGACTAATCTAACCATGTTTTTTGCAATAAACGAATATTACAGATTGATTAGCATATATTTAAAGATTATTCCATCTGTTTCTTTAGTATCATTAAAGGGAAGGGAAAAGGAAGAACACAATTTTTTTCCTAATTATGTGATCTTTAGCCTTAAATTAACATATTTATAATAGGCTTAAAAATGTCTATTTTCATCGCTAAACTTATTCAAAATTGACAATTATCACCATGAACTTCAAATTTTATTAATTTAACCTTCAACTTATCAAATCTAGGATAATTTCACCCTCTATTATTCATATGACTAGCGGTTCCGTTAAATCCTGTCAGTGATGCTTAAGGGATTTAACAGACGTGACTAATTGAATGGTGACATTATCCCGGATTTGACAAGTTAAAAGTTAAATTGACAAAATTTAAATTACAAGATTAAGGTGACAATTGTCAAATTTGAATAAGTTTAAAGATGAAGATGGGTGTTAAGCTATTTATAATCTTTTTGGCTCTTTTCCTTTTTATTGGTATAACTACAAGTATCTGTATTTGTTTAACGGTTTAGGACTGTTTGAGTCGTGTCGGATTCCAAATGATGGAGGTTCTCTCTCTTTTTTTTTTCATTCACAGTACTAGAACCTAAGACTTTATTTAAGGGATATTAAATTTCTTCAACTCAACCAACAAGTGTTGGTTGTTGGCTCTTTTCTTTAAATAGTATTGTTTTATAATTTTGATTGAATCTTACAAAATTGAGTATTACATTATGATGATACTGATACCAAAGGAAATTTTGTATAAAGTTTGCACAGTGATATAATGTAGCCTTTGTTTGTGGCATGCTGCAAATGAATTACTAGTACTTACTATAAATAGCACTCATTTTAAAAGTAGGAATGAAGGGATTTTAATGCTTAATTGGATAGTTGTTACACGAGACACGCTTAAAAATATCACTAACTTTCTATTACCAAATGATTGGACATGTGAAATCACTCACAATTGAACCTTTTTTTTTCTTTTTTTTTTACATAAAAGTGTAAGAGGAGCTAGGGGAGATTACCTTTTAAAGACTAAATAATAAGGGCATGTCCACGGCTCTTTTGAGGACTTCAATTTGATTCACAATTATCCCTTGTTAGCAAAAGAACTAGTAGAATAATGTAACCCAACGTTCGATTTTACTAACTTAGCAAAACTTTTATTGTCTTCGTGATAAAAATTATAATGAAAAATAGTGATCAAATTTTTACTCATAAAGGCTAGCTATATTTCAATAGGATGCTGATTGATTTATTCTCAGTGATTTAACGTGGCCTTGGTTTAAACAAGAAACAAGCAAAACACATGGACAATGGACAACAAATTAAAGCATTCCTTGACAACTTGGCAACAATAATGCAGATTAATTCAAACCATATATACCCTTAGAGGCCAAAAGTGCTACCACGAATCTAGGCAGCAAATCTGCACTTGCTCTCTCGGGCCAATGACAGTACTTTCCATCTTCTTCAACTGTAGCAGGAAATTGGTTACCCATAAACTCCTCTGCCCTCGCCATATAATTAATGGGAAAATCAAATAATATTTGCCTTTACATAAACACATGAAAACACGTTCATCATCAGTTTTTTTTCCCTTTTGCGGTATATTTAAACCCATTAATATTCGGTAAGTTGTAACTACATTAGATTATAATTAATCTCGAGTCAAGCCACACTGGACCTTAAGAAAAAATTTTCTTAAATTTATTTTTTCTATTCATAAAAGTTGGCTCAAGATTTTATTAAAAAACATCAAACTTTTCCTACTCACTCCAGTAAATATTGATACACATTTATCATCATAAAAATGTCTCGTTAGCACTAATTAGCACTTAGCAATACATTCTTAAGATTCAATATGTACACATTTATAGAAAGGGAAAGAAAATTTTTCTTTATTTTCCGATGAATCGACAGTGGAAGTCTTTTTCATTAATAGAACATTGCTTGTAGCTGTGTTTTCAAAATTTTCGATCAAAAGTATACCCTCGCGGAGGAATCAATTAACGTGTTTGTAATGTTGGCTGAAGACCCTTTTTGTAGGTGTGCAAATGGATTGCTCTCTCGGATTAAACATATTGATTATTCTGATATTGACCATTTTAATTTCGGGTGACAGTTTTGCTTTAGGAAATTTTCCAATATAGATTGCTTATTCGATATATGTTAGAAAATAGATATATTCTTGACATAATGGATTTTTTACTCTGGTTTTGCTGTCCTGCCTGAATTGTGTGTTTTTTCTGGTTCCACCCTGGTCTCTTTTCCAGGTGGAGCCCTTCTTCAATAAACTTATTTGCCTTTCAAAAAAAAAAAAAAAGGGATTTTTTAAGGCAGTGAGTGGTTGTAGAATAATTGGTCTAAAATTTCATACAAATGGGTTTTTATTAGTTATACTAGTACTAGAATGTAGACAATCATTAATGGTAGTATCATTTAATTTTCTAGTAATGTGGTGGGAAAGTCAGAAAAGGAGGAAATATTATAAATTCAGATAAAAGGAAATAAAGTTTTTCCGTGCCAACATAAATAAATAAAAGTATAATTTCTGTAGTATAAGAGGTCCGTACAAATTGAATAAAGTTAAATTTAGCTTACATTCACTGCATAGGAGTTTCGAAAAAATTGGAGGTAACTTGAATTCTAGTCTTGGGGGATTCTATAATCTGAACTCTAGCACCAATTTGTAATTAACTGAGTTGCCCATATCTAATTTCTTACCCAAAAAGCTGAAAAAACCTTAAACTTACTTTTTTAAAGAAAAACAAAAAGAAAGCTTAGGTTACGTTTGATATGAAAAAATATTTTTTATTTTTATTTTTTAAAAAATATAAAAAAATTATCATCTAAGATATGTGTTATAACAAAAAATGTATACATGTTTTAAAAATAAAAATAAAAATAGATTTAAAAATGAAAACAAAAAATTTATTCTCAATTCTAAGTCAATTTTCTTTTTCATTTTCTAAAATTTTTATATATTTTTATAAATTATAAATATTTTAGATGATAATTTCTTTATATTTTAAAAAAATTAAAAATAAAAAATATTTTTATATACCAAATACAACCGTAATCTTTCACTTGGATTCATTATAATAACATGGGATGTGTCATAAGGAAGCAGCATATCCATGTACACAGTCCCAAAACCCCACAAATATTTTCTTTTTTTTTTAAAAAAAAAAAGGAAAAATAGAATAGAAATTAGCTTCCTTCTTTCTTTCCTCTTCTTCCTCCTCCTCTCATTAATTACAATGTCAACTTTTAGAATAGTGCCTTCCGCCCCTTTTCCATATTTAGCCTATGACTTTTCAAAAAATATATATGTATTTTTTTGGTTTTTCACCCGGTATCCGGAGCTTTTGCTCCGACTAATCCAGATCTGACTTGTGTCGCCCATCTGAAATGACGAATGAGTCTATCAATGGGGGCTGCTGCGTACGCAAGGTCTCGAATTCGATACCTACTTAAGTTAGAACAAGTCGTTTACTATTTGATCCAATCACTTATTGGTATATATATATATATACACACACGTAGCAGATACATATATGTATATACATATAGTTGAACTTAAAGCCAAATTAAGACTAAACCCTAGATTTGAGCAACTCGTGAACATGCATCTTTCTCACGAGATTGGGCAAGTTTCATATATTGAATCCTTTAATCTAAGCCATTCCATCATTTTCTACCTTTTCCTATTTTCAAAGAGTTGTTATGATCTTTCTTCAAACAAAAGCTCCAAAGTGTCCAACCTCAGCTGCTTGTTCCTTTAAGTAAAGATCAAGGAGTACTGTAGTTTTCATTTTTCAAGGACATAGCCATATCAAAATTGCAAGTTAATTATCCCAACTTGATTGGATTATGGATTTGTGGTCCATCAGATCAAGCCGTCTAATCTAGTAGGCAGCTGCCAAAACTTGGGGATATTGGTTTGTTGGTTTGTAACCCTAGGGTTGGAAAGTTGAAACTATTGCCCACATGCACTGTTGAGACTTGTGATTGTGAGGAACTGTGCTTTGATGGACTGATGCTCTCAGGTGATGCAAGTTATACATCAATTGAAGTCAGTGAAGGGCAATGTGGTCATTTGGGAAAAGGTGTTGTCAATCAATGGAAAAAGGGTGAAGAAACAAAATCATGTTATTCCCTCATATTTTTAACCCATGTAGCTTTATCCTGTCTCCATCCATCATCTTTCTCTCTCTCTTCTTTTCCACCTTCACTGTTAAAAACCTCTTTCCATTTCCATAAAAGCCCTAGACAAAGTTAATTTCCCACTTACCCATTTACCATTGCCAGGCCAGCCCTCTGTGCTAGTGTGTTGTAAATTCTTGCAGTAAGGAGAACTGAGAGTTTGCTTGCCCTTTTTCCAGAGAAAAAATTATTAAAAAAACACTACTACTAATAGGTTAAATCTGCCAAAACACAGCCTCATCAAATGTTTTTTTTTGGCAGAAAACAAAGTTAACAAACGGAAAAGCTCACCACATAGACATCATAAGCCTTTCAAGTTTTCTAGGATTGATCAAACAAAGTTTCAAAGAAACCTCAAAGAAAAGAAAGGGACTAGACCCAGCTTTGCCCCTATATAACTATTCTTTTGTTCAACTTCCTATATATTTAGCCTCATCATCTTCTCCTTCAAACTCCCAAAACCTTCTCTCTTTCTCTTTCTGATCATGGCATTATTGAGTCCCAGGTGAAATCCATCTGTTATCACACACTTTTTGGCCTGTCTGTCATTCTTCATCAAACTTCTTCATCCCCACAATCCTAAAAATATTAATATTCCTAGACCCTCTAAGTCCTTTATCAATCACTGTTCATCTTCCCCTACTCTTCAAAGCTGTTCCATTTTGGCTTTGATTTCCTCATCTGCCTATATTCTTGCTAAAAGGAAAATCAACCTGAATAACACTTTCAGCTGCTTGCTTTCTTAAAAAATCTTTGTATTTACACTCTTCCCTTTGTTTTCCCTTTTGCCTAGGAGAAAATCATAATATCCATTATTTTGTTTCCATCCGTATGGATTCTCTTCAAGACTTCGAGACACATACACACACTTCCACTACTTTAAATCCAAATTTTCCTGCAAATCTTTCCATCAACACTGTGACCGCCACCACAACCACCAGCAACACAAACCCTTCTGCAACCAGCTCCTCCCCTTCCTCTTCATCCACCTCTCCTACCACTCTCAGCCGCTATGAGAACCAAAAGCGTCGTGACTGGAACACTTTTGGCCAATACCTCCGCAACCACCGCCCACCACTCTCCCTCTCCCGTTGCAGCGGAGCCCATGTCTTGGAATTCCTCCGCTACCTTGATCAGTTCGGAAAAACCAAAGTCCACACTCAACTTTGCCCTTTCTTTGGTCACCCTAACCCTCCGGCTCCATGCCCTTGCCCTCTTCGTCAGGCTTGGGGAAGCCTCGACGCTCTCATCGGACGCCTCCGAGCCGCCTTTGAGGAACACGGAGGCAAGCCTGAAGCAAACCCTTTTGGGGCTAGAGCTGTTAGGCTTTACCTGCGCGAGGTTCGTGATTCACAGGCTAAAGCTAGAGGCATAAGCTATGAAAAGAAGAAACGAAAGCGACCTCCTCAAGCTCCACCTCTTCCACCTTCAAATGCAAATCAAACCCAGTAAGAAACTTTTTAGAGATCAAAATGAAAAAGGAAAGGAAAGGTGTGATGATCAACGAGCCGATCATTAGCTGCATGGGAAAGAACATATGGGTTTCCAATGTTTTTTCTTATGTTGTTTTTCATTAGTTATTTATGTTATCCTATCTTAGTATAATCTGCAATATCCGATCGTATTGTCTTCTTAAAAGTCTTTTCTTTTTGTTACTATATGTCAGGTTCCGCTCGCTCCATTTATGGACATTACCCAACATCTTTATTAGTGCCACTATTATATTTTTCTTTGATATGATTAAAACAGTAGGTGTTTTTACTAATAGTAGTAGCAGTAGAAAGCAGTGTATCTGCTATTTGTAGTTAAGATCTATGTGACTTAACAACCAATTTGTCATTGATATGTACTTTGATTAGCCCTTTGTGACAAGTTAGAGATTTTGCAGATCCAAGTTGTGTGTCTTTTTTTGTATGGTAATTCTTTTTTCTTTTCCTTTTAATTTCATTTTATTATTAATTCCATATTCATTTGAGTATATATATTATTAATATGGGCGTTGGGTATTGGCAAATCAATCAAGCATTAAAAAGGTTGTGCTAAGAATCATTTGTGTCAGGTGAGTAGAAAGAAGCATTCCTGTTTTGGTATCATTCATGTTCATCGTTTCTCTTTCTTTTCTTTTGGTCTTTTTTTTTTTTGCTTCCCTTTGCTTGTTGCTGTTGTTTTTCCTTCTGTCTGACAAAGATTACTGCTTGAATGGATATATAGAGTGGAAGAAAAGACTAGCCAAAGCAGCATCAAACACTTCAAACAGTTAGGCAAACAGTATGGCACAAACAAATGTTAGGCATTTAGACAGAAATGGGAGGTTCAAAGTTCTCAACAGCTAAAATAATCTTCGATTAGTCCACCTTATTTCTTCCAAAGGGAGAGAATTAAAGTTTGCTGCATGCTGGATGTAGGTTTAAGACTTGAGTGTTCTATCAAGCTCTAATAATGGGGATGGGTCTTTGTCTTGAATAGTTCTATATAGCTAGTTGCCTGATTTAAATATTGGGCAAATCCATCTCCCATTTCTCCCTTCTGTCATGTCTGTTCCCCCAAGGGGGAGATATTAATTTATTATAAGTGGAAGTCCATCGTCACATGAACCCTAATAAACAGTGCATATCTTTTAGTTCTTCATTGAAGGCAGCATGATGTGATATGGATTTTGAGAAGGAGACGACAATTGTTGTTTAATAAATCGTAGATGATCATATCTGGAATCACAAAAATGTTGAATATTAGTAGCTAGCTACCACAACTTATGTTCCGTTAAAGATAAATACTAGTCTGACATGACAGGTAGAAGACTAATCGATACAAGCTTAGTTTGCCTGCTATTACATCAACTCTCTGCACCTGTTAAGTTCTAACCAGTTAATGTATGAGACGTGACTGGCTATATTTGGCAAAAATGCTTGGTTCAGCCCTATAATTAATAATTAAATTGATGACTTGTAAGTGTATCTTTGTTTTCCATGAAACCTTGATTGCTTATCTCCTTGATTTCCATGCTGAATTCACGAAGGCATTATGTGAAGGAAATTTTCATCTTTGAGACATGTTTTCGATTTGGGTTTTTGTTTATATGGCATTATATATGTGAAGGAAGTTTTCATATTCGAAACATGTTTTCCATTTGGGTATTTTGTTTATATGTATGTCTTAGATATAATATAAGTAAAATGGCATCATGGCTGATTGTGGAGAATTAGAGATGTTCATTTGATCTGTGTTCTATTAGTTATTTTCCTCTAGCTAGGTTTTCTTGAACTGCACTGTGTTATGTGTATGTCTATTTCAACCAAGGGTTTTAGAATAAACAAGAATAAAATGAGAAAAAATGGCATCTATGGATGACAGAATAAGATTATTTTATGATGCTGTGAGATTTTATATTGAGCTCTTGACAGTGGGTTGCTATAAGTTGGACCTTTATTACAAGAGGCTATTTATTTACCAGACGTGGCCATCATTATAGGACATATATTTAAGATTTTGCTGGGACCGAAGTTGATACTGGATGACCTTGTGTTTTTATTTTCTCTTGTGTTTCTTCACACTGCGGTATAAGATTTTTAATACTACTATTGAGTTGGCCTAGCTGTTAGAAAAAGTTTGATTTATCTTAGGACTACAGGTTCTTGTTTGATTAACACACTTTTGTTGGGGAAAGTATGGTCTGTCTTGTTGGGGGAGTTACAAGATCAGAAAAGAGAGACGATGCTAACTTATACAAGCCACATTAATATTAATATATATATATATACCTATGTATATATTTCTAGGAATATATATTGCATTATAAGCCAAGCTATTACCAAAATTGTTTGCTGAATTCCCCTTCTAGTTAAGTTATTTAGAGATTGAGGAATTTATACAAGAGTACTCGATCGAGTTTAAAATTTTTTATTCCCCAAGGAAAGCTCCTTTCCTTACTTTCTATGTACCAAAAAAAAATCAAAATTGTTTGCTTCAATGATCAATTGGGCGGCTTTGATTTAATATTTGAAGACTTCCACATTCGAAAATGATGGAAATGCATGCCTATAAATATTGCACCGGCAAACCTGTTATTTTGCATCTTTCACATTTCATACCTTATTCGTCTAAAGATCTTCGTAGGCATATAGATAAGCTTCTAATTCTTTGCTCTTAAAATTTAAAAAGACGACCAAACCGGCTTGAATATATACTGCTTTAGTTGAGCATTAACATTAAAGGTTACCTAAGTGAATATGTAAATAATTAGTTTGGGACAATTTTTAGCTTCTGGTCTCTCATTTGCAAGCCAAACTAGATTTTTTTTAAAAGAAAAAAAAACTATATATATGCTTGCGAAATGACGTGAAAATCTTTTAAAAACTTTCTATGCATTACTGTCAAAGCTACTATAAACATTCATCAAAATCCGTTCGGATTTTAGTATAGATGGACACATCATGCGCATATGTGGTTTGGTTCTTGAAACCCTGGATAATAATATGCAAAGCTCTCAATGCAATGGTTGACGACTTAAGTCATTTCCTTTGTGTTTAACGTTGTTAAATGTTATATGATTTGAAATCTCCATGCGCGAATCAGAATCAAAATTGTTGGAAGTCCCCTGCTGCGGCGCCGCCTTTGGTTTCGCCAAAGTGAAGGGCCTAAACATGGTTTTATGTCTTGTTCTATGAGTCATCACGACCATGCACCTTGACGGCAAGGCATATATGCTGGCCACATCATAGTTTTTTTTTTTAGTCATATATAATCATAGTTATTCGTTTTATAATTTACCATTAAAGTTTTCAAGTTACGTTGGATCCTAAATAATGAAAAGAGAGTCTATTTTTTCATTTACAAAATTCAAATTCAATACCTTACTTAAGTGATATATTGAATTCATTTCACTTAATCTAATAAACATTGGTACGCCTATCACAATCATTAACATGAATGATACAACTCCAAGACACCAAATAAATTCCTTAGGACTGCTATAACTGAGGCAAATTTAATTCCATGAATTTACCTTCCATATCAATAAAAATTTAGAGTTTTCCATGCAAATTTATTAAAATACAAACATTATAGAATTATACTAGTAATTAATTTTAAAAAAAAGAGGGATTATAATGAAGCAGCCAAATTAAAGTACAGAGGGCATGCAAGGTCCAAGGAGGGTAGTTAGCTAGCTATAGAGTGGGATACTATTTGTAGGAAAAAGATGGGTTCTTCATCAAGAAATTAAAGACAACGAAAGTCGAAGTTATGAAAGCAAGAATTTGGCAATGGGTAGTAATCATATATACATGTTGGAATCCAATTCACTGAACCTAATATTTATGAGGGACCCATTTTGAGGACTTTTCTTTTTGCAAGAAAGAGACACTTCCAAATCCTACAAATGCATGGGGAAGACTCCAATTTGATACAGTTAAATATATTTCCAAAGGATCTTAATTTGTAATAGAAAGTAGAATGACACTTTGACACTAACGGCCACTAAAAAGTTTGATGAAAAAACCCTATCATCAATCAACCATTGACTGATATAAGCCTATAACTCCCATTTCATATCTTCTGCAACTTGGTTTTTCTTTATAGAAAATTTGCACAATATTAATCTATTTACCATGTTTTTCCCTGTAAACACAACTAAATATTACTAGCAATAAATGCATTTCACCTACCATGTTGTTGCGAGTCACGACTGTTGCTTGATTATTCTGATTTCAGTCCCTTACTCTTACTACCATCCATCCGAGTCCGACTATCACTTTCAGGAATTTTTTCGTATTGACCCCATTCACCTTTTTCTTTCCATATGTAATAAGTATTTCTCCTACATAGGAGACAAAAATCCCCAAGTATATATACATGCTTTCCCTGGGAAAGTTTTAACCTAAATATATAAGCCTTGGAGGAAGTAATAGTGATCGAAACAGCCCCATTATTATATCTCACAACTTGAAAGCTTAAACGCAAGTCACCGTCACAGCCTCACAGGTAAATCTTGCAGCAAATTAGTCGTTCCATGCAGATGATCATCAGTTCACTGAGTCTATCGTTTATTTTGGGGTTGGTTATTTTCGTATCTTCCCTTGTCTCTTCATCACTTCCAATTTCCAGTTAAAATGAGCTTTAGAACTGGAAGCAAGAACAGTGAGCGAAATCAGCAATGTCAGTTTAAGAGTAAACATCTTTGAGATCGACATAAAAGAGTTTTTAAAAGAAAAAAAGAGGGAAGAAAAACTCCCAAAAATGAAAAGGGTACGAGAATTATGCAATCCCTTCAGTCACTTCCAGTTGACAAACAGCTCCTACTGTTAAAAATGTACTGCCTATCTTGCTGCCTGCTGAGTGCAGAGGAGAGGGCAGAGTGGTGGCCCCGTTCCCTCAGCCCTCGCACGTGCTATCCTGTCATTCATGTCTCCCCACGCTCCTCCCTCGCTCTAACATCACCCCTTTTCTTCCAGTTAATTCCATGATCTCCTCTCTGATCCTGCCACGTGGATCAATGCTGGCCCTTCATGCATGCATTTACCTTTTAGTTACACGAAAGCCTGTCAACTAATTGTCAACGGGTAATTTTCCGACGTATGGTTTTGAAACAGTGTTTGGTTTAATTACCACCAATCATGTGAGCAAAGAAGGCAAATGTGATCGGTAGGAGATAAAAGATTAGTTGACGCATTTACCATTATATCCATACATATCCATTTACTAACCAAGGCCCAATTTAGTTTAAGGGCTCAAATTGGGCTAAACTTGGCCACCTGGACCGAATGAACTATTAATTTGTGGACTGAAGCCCGCAAACTGAATTCCTTAGCTTAGAGTAGCTGCCGGAGAGCTGATGATCTGAGACTGAGACCTTGTCCAACTGGGCAAGTACGTGTTACATGTCAGTATCAGCATGAACATGGGCTATAATCTGTGATCTATCACTGGCTTCGTCAGAGAAACTTCGAAGAAACTAAAATCTCTTGCTTGGGTTTTAAAAGGGGCAATCTCATTTCAACACTCGTGGGAGAGTGCAAATCAACCAAACTAACCAAAAATGGGCAAAAACCTAACTTCAAATCTCTGGAAGAGAGTCCCATGGTGGAGTACACAAAAAGGGGGCCTAACCTAACTGTACGTAACACTCATAATCAAAGGATTCGTGAAATGTTACCAACTTTTCTTTTACTAAGAGTCTATGGTAGCTTTTTATTCAAAGGATTGAGACAAAGTGTAAATATACCCAAAACTGAAAAATGAAACCTATGAGATGAGAAAATAATGAATAAACTATACACTTATTTAATGTTTACGAACCTCCCATATGTAAACCCAAGCTTCCCGTTGCTTTCCTCCTCCTTTTGTTTTTTCCTTTTCTTGGTTGGTTTCCAAAGATGGCAAATGGCAGCCGAGTAAGAGGATGGCAAGGGGAATGAGAAGGCAGACAATGCTTCCACACGGTAGAAGAAGGCCCATGTTAGTCTTTTAGCTGTGAAAGGGCTGCAACTTGCAACCTGCAACTTGCGAAAGCTGATTAATTGACTTGAGCTTGTTTTGGTTCCCAGTGGGGGCCAATTTCCCTCCAATAATAATAATAATAATAATTAGGGACATGACTTTGGGCAAATTTTTTGATCATGAATATGATGGAGCCAAGGTGGGATGCCTAGCTTGGAAATTCAGCAATCCATCAACACCGACATAATTTATTAACGCCCCAACCTCGTATATTATAGTATAATTTTAATGCTGATTTTATCATGATTTTGTTCAAAATTTCTACTTTGATTGAAGGATCAAGAACCACATGAATAATTAGTAAAATAAAATCAGATTCCATACATTTTTTTTCCTTATAGTCGTACACAAGCTGTGCTTCCCGTGAACTACCCATTCAAGCCCAAAACTTTAATTGGTTTATTTAGTTAGATTTATTTCCTCTTTCTTCAACAATCAACTTGTTTTCCTTCAATATTCAACTGTTAATGGAAACCAACATGTAATTAAAAATCCGTAGCAAACAAAGAGATATCAATGAAGTTTTTGTATCAGAAATATTCAATGAACCTGTAGCACTAATTACAAATCTATTAATGACTTCATGTTCATTAAATATTACTTAGTGAAATTTTTTTGACCAAAAAATACAGTCGTAAACTATGAAAAAGATTCCCGTGCGGGCATGCACGACATTAACCAAAAAGAAAGTGATTAACCTTAAGAAAAGAAGAATTAACGAGAGTCATTTCTCTCTTTTTAATTTGACAGCATGATGTACATAAATCCGATCTTGGACAGATAGATCCATACATAGATTAGATTCTTTAACAACCTTTGAAACGTAACACTGTCGCTCGCATTCACATACAATACTCGTACCGTGTCTTTCTTCCAGTACAGAACCTCCTCAATCCTCTCTCTCTCTCTCTCTAAAAATAGCAAACTGAACAGAAGAAAACAATTAAAAAAAAAAAAGAAGAAAGAAAGCAGATTCTTGAGATATAAATCGCTCTCTCTTTCTGGGTTTGTTTTGGTTCTTCATAGTGGGAGAAAACCCACAGCATCTTTTTCTTAGATCTCAGCTAGACTTACTCACTTCCTCCCCCCACCCCCCCCTTTTTTTTTTTCAGTTCTTTTGCTTTTTTGGATTGAAATCAAGTAAGCTTTTGTTCCTCTGCTTGTTATCTGAAGACATTTATGGGTTTTTGTTGAAATTTCTTTTCTTTTCCTTTATGGGGAAATTGATTTATGCGTTTTGCTTGTTATTGCTGTAGTTTTAATGGGTCGATCTCAATCTGCTGTCTTCACTTAAAGAATGTTAGTACTTGTGTTTCCTTTGGAATCAAAGTTTGATTCTTGATGGTTGAATTGGTTAGTTTTGATGCTTTTTCTTAATGCAGAAAATGTAGATTTGGTTGAGTTTTTTGAGTCAGATCTGTTGATTTAGTTCATCGGAGTTGCTAAGTAGCTGTCGTTTTCATGATTACCGTTCTTTCAATTCAGGGAAAGGGGAACATTAGTCGCATGCTTTTTAGGTGCTTTTTTCAACTTTCATGGATCTATTCTTTTCATTGCTGGTTGTCAATCAACTGGTTACAACTGTAGGCAGTTAGCATCATTTAGCATTGTTCCTTCCCTTTCCTTTCTTCTGTGATATGAATTTCTATCTATCGATTTTGGCTAGCAACATGGATCTGAATTTGTTAGATAAGTTTAAAGCTTGGTTTTGAACTTTCTTGTTCGAATCTTTAGCAACAAAATGTTTTGAGCCAATGGTAATGGATTGGTGCTCATTCACCAGAATAATTAGGCATTCGTTATCAGTGTCAAAGAGTTCATCTGTTTTTTTTTTAGTATAAGATGTTGGATACCTCATTTATATGAGTATTATATTTCCCGTTTAGAACTGGTCAGACTCAGATGTGAACGTAGTCGTTTTAAGACTTTTTGGACTAATTACTGGTTTCATTTCACTTACTATTATTTGTTAGTGGTATTATTTTATTTTATAGTGCCTGCAATGTTATTAATCTTAGTGGCTGGCTTTGCTGTTACTCTCTTGCATCGTGTTATTGATTAATCAATAATTATATTTAAGACTTTTAGGATCTTACAAACTTGAATTTCTAAAATTGATTCTTAAAGGGTCATGCAGAACAACTTCGGTGCTCTAATGCTGAAGAGAATCCTAACGGTTTCTTACTTCTCTGTTTACAGGTTTGATCAGTAGTCTGCGGTGTTTCTTTCTGGAAGTTCTGAAGTGATTTGAAGTATTCATTTTGTTGAAGTGAAAAGAGCCTGATGGTAGCAAGAAAACAGATTGATTTTGAGTAGAATATTTGACGTCAGATACAATTAGGACAAGGAGATCCTTCCTGTGACAAGTAAAAGCTCTTTGTGAAGAAGCTTTTAACTAAAGAAGGATGAGGGGAAGATCTGATGGGGGCCAAAAGAAGCGCCTAGTCACGTCTCTCTGTATTGTGGCAATTTTCCTTGGTTTTCTCTATGTATATTACGGATCTATACTTGGATCTTCAAGCCGTGGTGCTGCTGCTCTAGAATATGGCAGCAGATCTTTGAGAAAACTTGGATCATCTTATTTGGGTGGAGATGATGACAATGATGGCAAGCAATATGACTCTTCAACAAAATTTGGGCAGGAGGAAGGAGAAGAATATGTCATACCAAAAACTTTCCCTGTAAGTGTTTTTACTTCTGAACCATGTCTAATCACTTTCCTCCCTCCACCTATCTGCCTCTCAGGCCTTCCCTCATCCTTTTCCTGTCCTGTTGATTCCAAACGTAGTAACTTAACTTTCAACCTATAGTCTCTCTTTGCCTTTTCTCTTGGTAGTTGCCATGGCATTTAATTTCTCTGCTTATGATTTTGAAGGTTTGTGACGATCGTCATTCAGAATTAATTCCCTGCTTAGACAGGAATTTAATATACCAACTGAGATTAAAGCTAGACTTATCTTTGATGGAGCACTATGAACGTCACTGCCCTCCTCCTGAAAGGAGATACAATTGCTTGATTCCTCCTCCTCGAGGATACAAGGTATGAGTTCCCATAAGCTGACAAGTGAGATAGTTGTTACTGTATATTTGGTATTCGGGTGGTCTTAATCAGATTTATCGTCTAGTTACTGTCTCTTAATTCCGGTGAAATTACAGATCCCGATTAAGTGGCCTCAGAGCAGAGATGAAGTATGGAAGGCAAACATTCCCCATACTCACCTTGCACATGAAAAGTCTGACCAGAACTGGATGGTTGTAAAAGGTGAAAAGATTGTATTTCCAGGCGGGGGCACCCATTTTCACTATGGAGCAGACAAGTATATTGCTTCAATTGCCAATGTAAGATTGCTAATGCCTATGGGTTTTGGCTTGAAAGAAAATGTTTTGGAACGTGATCAACGATCTTGAACCTCTAGTATAGAATAGTTGTACATGTGTGGTTGTCCGTGTTTTGTGCATCATGTTTTGGTTCCTTCTTTTACTAATTGAAATTGATTCTTTAAATATAGTGGCCCTTATGAGTCATCGCGATATAGAAGAAACAATGACATTTCCATCCTTTTGAATTTGCAGATGCTAAACTTTTCAAACAACAATTTAAATAATGAAGGAAGAATTCGAACAGTTCTTGACGTTGGCTGTGGTGTTGCAAGTTTTGGAGCTTATCTTCTTTCTTCTGATATTATAGCAGTGTCTTTAGCCCCCAATGATGTGCATCAAAACCAAATCCAATTTGCCCTGGAAAGAGGAATTCCAGCATATCTTGGTGTTCTGGGGACCAAGAGGCTCCCGTACCCCAGCAGATCATTTGAACTTGCTCACTGTTCTCGCTGTAGGATTGATTGGCTTCAAAGGGATGGTATTCTTCTTCTTGAGCTAGATAGGTTGCTTAGACCTGGAGGCTATTTTGCCTACTCATCTCCAGAAGCTTATGCACAAGATGAAGAAGATCTTAGAATATGGAAAGAGATGAGTGCCCTTGTGGGACGTATGTGTTGGAGAATAGCTGCAAAGAGGAACCAGACTGTTATTTGGCAAAAACCTTTGACAAATGATTGTTATATGGAAAGAGAACCTGGAACCAATCCCCCTCTCTGCCGCTCTGATGATGATCCAGATGCAATTTGGGGTGTGCCTATGGAAGCTTGCATTACTCCTTATTCTGAGCGTGAGTATCTTTCCTTTCCAATGTTCCTAGCATTAAAGTCTTCCTAGTATCCTGCTGAGTTATGTGATATCTAGTGCATTCCTTATGCTCATTTTATTCTTGCTGTATATTTTTGCTGTATATTTGTGAGTCATAGGGTAAAGTCTTTGCTCAATTACATGTAACTACAAAGCTATGGTATGTTTTGCAAGGGAAAGTTACAGAGGTTTTCTGTTCATGGGTCTAAAACATTGGAGCTTTGAAATTTATCTTGGCTAAAGCTTCTCTTTGTATTTATCAGATGACCAAAAAGCCAAGGGCAGTGGATTGGCTCCTTGGCCAGCCAGGTTGACGTCACCTCCTCCTAGGCTTGCTGACTTTGGTTATTCAACTGAAATGTTTGAAAAAGACACGGTAATTAAGGCAGCATTGCTTCATCTCTCCCTTTATTTATGGTTATTTTCTTATGCTTGTAATGTGATTGATGCAAAAATGATGTGCAGTTAGTCAATAATATGGCTTTCACTATTCCCCAGGAAACATGGCGCCGTCGAGTAGAGAGTTATTGGAATCTCTTGAGTCCAAAGATTGAAGCAGACACTTTGAGAAATTTGATGGACATGAAAGCAAATATGGGATCATTTGCAGCTGCTCTAAAAGGCAAGAATGTTTGGGTTATGAATGTTGTCCCAGAGGATGGGCCAAACACACTTAAGCTAATATACGACAGAGGCCTGATCGGTACTACTCATAACTGGTATGTAAGAAACCTACATGGGTGAAATATGTAGCTCATGTCTCTTTGCTGTTAAAGGTTATAATTTTGTACTATGCGTGCTTTATGAATCTGCATGTTGGATCTCCTGTTTATGCACACTGCTGTTGCCCTCTTTAGGATGAGGTAAAGAGGGAGAGAAAGAGAGAGAAACTATTGTCAGTGATGCCTTTACTTTTTTATCTCAAAAGCGTTCTTTTCCATATGGCTGGTTGAATTGTGCAATGCATATTAAAGATGGAACATAAAATTTGAATCAATTGGATTAATCATTCTGGCAGGTGTGAAGCCTTCTCCACATATCCTCGAACTTATGATCTACTCCATGCTTGGACTGTCTTCTCTGATATTGAGAAGAAAGGCTGCAGTGCTGAGGATTTATTACTAGAGATGGATCGCATTCTCAGGCCAAGAGGTTTTGTAATCATCCGGGACAAGCAACCAGTGATAGATTTCGTAAGAAAGTATTTGTCAGCTTTGCACTGGGAAGCTGTAGCAACGGCTGATTCCAGTTCAGATTCAGATCATGAAGGGGATGACGTTGTGCTTATCGTCCAGAAGAAGATGTGGCTGACAAGTGAAAGTCTCAGGAATTCTGAATAGAATATTTTAGCCTCAAGATTTCCCCCTTGCTCCTTATATCTTTTTCAGCTCCACGGGATTAAGAAGCTCCCGCAAACTAGTGATGGAGTAATCAATTTCATTTTGTAGCATTAAGCAACGGTTCACAATATTTTTTTTAGCCCTTCTTGTATGAATTACTTGACAAGCCATAAAGTGGTCACCATCTATAGGCTATTCTTCAAAAAAAAATTTCCCTCTATTTTGCTGTTGTCCAAAGCTACGTCAGCTAATGACTAATAATCAAATACGACAACAATATGTAATGCTGAAGTGCATAAACATTGTGGCTTTTAACTTCCCAAGTTTTTCCTTAAAAATGAAATATTCTTCTTTATTCCATTTCTCTCAGCTATTCTTGTCTCATTGTTTGCTTTTAGTTGTTGGGCTGCCGAAAACTTGGTCGCTTTTATGCTCTACCATGGACGAGTTAATTTCCCTCAAATAGCTATGGGTTTGGGATTGGGCCACCGGTAAAGGGAAAAACAAACTTGGCTCATGGGCCATGGCATTTCTGACTTGTATATGCGTGAAGAGATTCTACCAAGGGAAGGGACAGGGAGCATGAAGGGATTTGTAAACGTTGTAAGGATGGGCTCCTTTGTTATTTGTAGTTTGGGATCAAATTTCTCTAGTCAAATAGATGCACCTTTTGTGCTTGACCTTGACTGCTTGATGAATCTATTACCCCAGCTGTTTATCTGCAATGGCTAGCCTGTCATTAGTAGCTTTGTTACAAAGGATTTTTCACTCTGATTTCTCGAGTGGGGACGGTGGACACGGTCTTTTTACGTACTTTACAAGTTTGACTATCAACATTACTGGCTCTGTTTTTCCTCCTCCACAACTGTAACGCTACTCGTCTCTTTGCCTTGTCTTTTGGTTCCCTTTTTTTCTCTTGGACAGACTAGCCTAGCGTATGCTAGCAATCCCTCCTTTTATGGGCCTATAAAATCTGAAAAGAAAGAAACTTAAAAAGTTAAAAAATGCCAGTGAAAGTGACGAAGCTAGACCAAGTTCATCCACTTGCCAAGGATGTGATTGTGAAGCTTCCCACTAGTTTTGAATTCCACGAATTCTCCCTCAAATGTCCAACATGACATGATAGCCAATGTTTTCACAACGACTCAACAAATCAATCCGTTCCTGAAAATTCTCAGACAGTAACTTCTAATTTCATCGTTGAAAGTCTTGGTTTTTCAAGCCTATCCAAGCAAATAGCTTAGTCTAAACTCCAAAGAGAACTTCGTATGTTATTTATCCAAGTCGAGAAAGAGGATGTTTGGTGAGCTTTACTTAAATAAGGGAGTTGAGCTTGCCTATTAATTGACTTAGTGCAATTATAACCCTCAAGCGAAACCAACATATCCATAATGTTCCATAAATACAATGAAGCCATAAGCACATGCATTGTCCTAATTTTCTCCTAAGTGTAAGAAAGTGGGGATCTGCTCCGTTCCCATTGCAACCCAACATCTCCTCCAAGTTCCCAATAATCCCTGTGTCAGTTCCCATTGGCCATGGTTCCTTGTTTCTTAACGATGTCTCAGGAAACCAACCTCCCCCCATCTACGCCAGCAACTATCATGTTAGTTGACTCGATTTTTCCCCTTTCAATGGGGACATAAACATATAGGACCCTTTTTGAAGCTCATGACTGTAATAATTAAGAATTTGTTGTTTCTCTTGTTCTAACCTTTTCGTTTTCTTGTTCCCTAAGGGCCAGGGGCCAAGTGGGCTGTTTTTCTTTTCTTTTCTTTTCTTTTCTCTTTTCTTTGCCAAATGTTTACATCTAAATCAGAAATGTAGCAAAACCTAATAGCTCCCATAGATTTTGTTGTGTCGCTCTTGTTTTCTTGCCTCTTGGCTTGGTATTGCAAGCAATATTTTGAAGTCTAAGTACTTGGCACATTAATGTTGGCTGATATACAGCAGTACTGTTTTTTTCTATTGACTTTAGTTTTGCAAGATGGATGAGTAGGTTCGTTATTCGTGAGGTCAAAGACAAAATTTGAAGATTAGGACTTTGAACCCAAATAAATGTACTAGTGATTCCTAGTTTTCTTCTCGCATAAAAAATGGATTTCTTTGAAAATGCAACATCTCTTAATGACATGATAAATGCACTATCTAAACTTGGTTTTTCAACCCCCATTTCGCCATTTCACCCTCTCCTCCACCTTGTCGACAAGTGAAAGATGTGGGCATCCTTTTGCCTTACAATCTGTTGCAAAGTTTAGCAATTCATGTATTTGAATGGTGGGGTTCACTGTTCTCATCTTTCCTTAGGTCTTTAGCTAGACAGGGATAAGAACCAGACAGAATTCAAAGCCTATATATCAAGATTAACTGCAGACATTGTTGTTGGTGAGTGGTGAGCTTGAGTTCAAGCAAATAAATGTTCCTGACAGAGCAAGTGGGAAAACAAAGTAGGATTTTATGATGTATAAATAAAGTAATCGAGTGGGGCATTGTGACAAAATTAATGTCTATATATATTGCTTTCACATAAACATATAGTAAGCCTTTTCCTCTTTAGTTTGAATTGATGCCTATCCAAATGCCTTAAAAACATATGGTCCCCAATATAACATGATGCCCTACTTCTAAGGGAACCCACACCATCCCACATCATGCTCATTGCTGATCAAGTTGCCATTGGCCCATTGTTTTGCCTTTGCTTTTCCACTTCTTAAGCTTTGTTTACAAGAGTTTAATTGATTCATTGTGGGGAAAAAAAGCATAGAATTACCATTTAAGCAAAGATCAATTTTGTGCTTTTCTTAAGAAAAGAGAATCATGAGAAGTGTTATAACTAAAAATCAGACAAACCCATCTGAGCCTAATCTGTCATACAATGTTGCAAGAAAATCTCTTTATCTCTCTACCATCGTACTCGTTGGAATAATCCTATGTTGGGTTCATAAAAATGCCTGAGTTTTTAGGGCATTTGACATGGGAGGGAATAAGAAGAGACTAGAGCGTAGAGAGAGAGGGAGAGAAAAAAAAAAAAAAGAAAGAAAAGAAAAGAGTAATTAAATCAATTCAAGAGCTACAGCTTTTCTTGTTGTAATGGGTTCCAACCAAAAATTTCCCACCCTATGTGACTTAGCTCTTGCATTTAGGACCATAGGAGTAATATAGATTTATAATGTTAAAATCTTAAAGGCAAATTAACATAATAAAAAGTCAAAGGAGTTTTCCATAAAGTTAAAATCAACTTTGACTTTCTCGAATAAAACAAAAACCAAACAGCTAGGGCTAGTTAAAGCTTTGAAAGCAAAACAAATTCTTCTCAAACGTAGTTGGTGAATGGTATTCCTATAATCCAATCTTTAAGTTAATAAATAACAGCAAATTACAGCATTTTTGCATTTATGTGTATTCAAAAAACAGTTCTCACTTCCACAAAAAAAAAAAAGTGTATATAATGGTAAAGTAATGGAAAAAGAATTGAATTAAGGTTGAAAGTGATAGATTATGTCATTATATAGTTGAGCATAAGCACCATCTAATCTAACCCTTTTCTAATAGGCTCTTTTCATGAAATAATTGGCTGTACTCCAACAAATTAACAACCTGCACTAATCACTGTCATATTTTGCTTCTATTCATAAAACATCAACATATTTTTGTTTATCTTCAGTATTGATGAACCACCCCACCTTAATACTTAATGCCTCTTTCAATTTTGCATTTAAGTCAAGATTATCTTAAATGGTAGGAGGAGGAGGACGACGAGGAAGAAGAGAATGTGAGAAACTATCTTTTCATGCCTGTTATTCCTTGTCTATGACGATGTCGACCCTAAACTAGTTTGGCTCATGACAAGAATGCATTCTTTTTTCCTTTTTCTTTTTTTGTGTTTCTTAAAATTTATACTACTATCATTTTATAAGATTGGGTTTAGTAGTTAAGTTTTCATCAAAGTAAGTGATTTTGGATTGAAATGTTCATCAATGTTTTATCTCAACTGGCAAATAAGTTAGTAGTAATTTAGAGTACTGAATTCTTAATTTTAATAATTGAGATTTGATATGGACAAAGATCATGTCTCCAAGGAAAGAGGAATTCACCTCACAGAAACAGATAAAGAGATGTAAGTTCATTTACTAACGAATGTAGTTAAAAAAGTAATAATGAATTCAAGCATTCAACTAACCGATTGTTGTGGGTATATTATAGTATTATATATACTAATATAAATATAAATTTCTTGTGGTTTCATAATTGGATTGCCTTGAAATATGGGGACACGTGTTGTGATGTGAGTGGATTGTTATAGGAACTTGTAACTGCCTTGTGAGGGCTGTAATGGAGGATGAGGAGGAGTGGTGGTGCCTGCGGCAACTGGTGGGGACGTAGAAGGCGAAGGACACGTGTCAAGCATGGCCGCTCTGTCTAAGGCGGATATCAAGGCTTTGAATGGGTGTTTTAAGCTTTAAATAAACCCAAAAAAAAATAAAGAAAGAAAGAAAGAAAAGAGGTCATTATTTGGGCAATTATTCCTGACAGTTCTCTAATCGAATTATTTCTAAGTGGTCCAGCTCATCCCTTCATATGCATCCATGATCTTTCTTTATTACTACTATCTTAATTAATTTTAACAAAATTACCCTCTTTTTGCTCTAATTTTTCTTTCTAATCAATCACATCCTTATTTGTCACTCCTCCATCCCCAAGCAAAATCCTTTCTTTTTTCCTATAACTTCATTAAGTTTTGATTGATCACTAGACACAAATAAGGATTTTTGTTTGAGACATCATATGCTATTGTCTAATGAGAAATTATTATATGGATCTATCCTATCACGTTATTTATGGGATCAATTAATAGAATTTTGTCAATTTAAAATAATTGTTAAGATTTAATTTTTAATTTAATAATAGATTTAACCCCTAATTTTGAAAAATGAGAGTTACAAAATAAATCTTAAAATTAAGATTATTAATAAGATAAGATTTTAATAATTATATATAAAATTTAAATTGATAAAATTCTATTAATTAATCTATTAACTGATGTAGTAAAACGAACTCATAATAATAATTTCTCTTATCCAGCCTCTTTTCCTACTTCCAATTGTACCTTAGAAAAAGTCCATTTCACTGCTATGCAATAACATTCTATTTTTACCAACACGAGCAATTAAAGAGGTTAAAGAGGAGGAGATTGTAATTGTGCAAATTGTCAAAACTCTTTTTGACAATTGCAATCGATATTATGCAGGAGTGGTCCCACATGGTCCACTTCAGCTATGAGCAGCAAACTTAACCCAATTATTAATTAATTAATTAATTTAATAAACAAACCATCCCGGTTTTCTTGACGCTTGAGTCTTGACAGTGATCCCCAAATAAATAAATAAAATATTATAACTCAGAAAACCAGTAACTGAGAAAGAAAGAAAGAAAGAAGAGCAAAAGAAAACCAGAGCAGAACAGAACTGCGAGTCTGAGAGATGTCTTAAAGGACTTTTAATTTTTTAAGACATTAGGAGTAATAAATAAATATATATAATATATAAAATAAAAGCAGCTCAAAGCAAAGCAAATCAAAGGCAAAGGCAAAGGCAAAGGCAAAGCTTCCAACTTTTGAAAAGCCTTAAGTCCTAAACCAATGGAGTTTCTATTTCGTCATCTTCGCCACAATCTTCTCGTCTTTCCGGTTCCTCTTTCCTTCTAGGGTTTTCACACTCTTACCTACTACCCCTACGCTGTCGTTTTTATCCTTCTTTTTTATTCTCTCTCTCTGTCTCTCTCTCTCCCCCCCCCCCTCTCTCTCTCTCTCTCTCTCTCTCTCTTGCTGCAATCGAACTCTCCAGAAATCAATCTGCCAATCCAGTTGAGTTCATTTGGTACGTCCAATTTAACTACTACTACAAAAAAAGTTTTTTTTTGTTAATTTGAGGGATTTTTTTTTCATTTTTGATGTTTTAGTTCTGAGATTGAGTTGACGGTACGATTTGGTTGGTGAGAAAACAGAAGATTGCAAGCAAACTTTTTTGAGTGACTGTTTGGGAAGTTCAGTGTTTTAGATCGTTTCTGCCTGGTCAATTGTCGCTTTTCATTGTTTGTAATGTGATTTTCTGTCCTGAGATTCGGTTTTCTCTCAGATTTTCAGTGTTCTGTTTGGTTGGTGAGAAAATGTAGCAAAATGCTGGATTTTTTAATGTTAAGCATTCTTAACTCTATTTCCGACAGTATCTCACTTGAATTGCTTAGAAATTTTATTGATTGACTGAATGTTGACTTTATATTGTTTTGAATTAGGTTCATTTTTTATGATACAGTGTGTTTGTCAGGTAAGGATCATGGCTTCGTTGCATTATGATTTCTGAATTGATGATAAGTGTTGCGAGATTAAGAATTTTTTGTTCTACAATTGTTTTAGATGTCCAACGTGAATTACTGAATACTGCTCTAGATTTTGATTTTGTTTTTTCGTTGTCTTGTTTTTAATTGGAGGAATTGGGTTTGGAGTTGAGATTTGGTTCATTGTTTAGTTGCTTGGAAAATGTAGGAAAAGCCATGTTGGTTGGTAAGAATTGTGCAAAAGTGTGTCTGATTATGCTTACCCTGGTTGGCTAGCGCTAGTATGTACAACTAATTAAGCTAACCATAGTTATTGAACGTTTGGTGAGACATTACTCACCTCCACTGGAATGTGAAGTTTCTGAAAATTGGCATGTTCTGTCCAATTATCAGATTTGTGTTTGTTTGTGAGTCATATCCTTTGACAGTTGATATCAACCTAAAATTGTGTTTTAAAAGTTATCAGTTTTCCTCTTTTCTATTCTTCAAATGTTAGCCCTCATCCTAAGCTAATGTACTGTTATTCCACTCTTCTTCGTTGCAGAATGTGTTTGTTGGGTATGCTGGTAAATAATGATGTGCTAAAGTCAGGAGGTTTTTGTTTTCTGCGAGAATAAGAGAGTTGATAAGTCTACCCCCTCAGTAGTAGTGAACCAAAATGTATGTTTAGAGCACAGGTGAGGAAAGAATTATTTATCTAGTAAAACAATGGAAACTGCAAGGTGTTGGTTCAAGAAATTGAAATCAAAAGATAAGTTAAGGCCTTCAAAGAAGAAAGAAGCTGCTGGTAATGCAAAGGAGGGGTCTAAACCGCCAACAAGTGAAGAGGCACCATCAAATGTCACCAAACAGCGGGTAGCAGCAGCAAAGCAGTATATTGAAAACCATTACAAGAAGCAGATGAAAAGCCTGCAGGAAAGAAAGGAGCGGTATGATTTGAATTCTTCCTCTCATGGGAATTATTTATCGCCATGTAACAGTTACTGTTATGGTCATGTAGCTATAATGTTGCAAGCAGTGTAACTGTGCTCTATATTCTATACTGATAATTTGGAAGAAGAACCATCTCATATCGAGATGCTTTGTAGCAGGTTTTGTTTTGAAGAATAGGGATGATGGTTTTTGGGTAATATGATTTATGCAGACGTGATATTCTAGAAAAGAAGTTGGCTGATGCTGAAGTCTCTGAAGAAGAACAAAACAACTTACTAAAGTATTTGGAGAAGAAGGAAACAGAATACATGCGTCTTCAGAGGCATAAGATGGGTGCTGATGATTTTGAGCCATTGACCATGATAGGCAAGGGTGCATTTGGAGAGGTATTTATATCTTCATGAAATTGTAGAGCATCACTTCTTTAGTTACACATTTGCTAGTTACTGATTCACTGTAATTTACTTTCAACACTTGATCAATTTGAACAATATAATTTCCTTTCACTCTTTCCTTACAATAAGGAATTTTTTTAATTATTTGTATCATCACTTCTTGTCATCACAGGTTAGAGTCTGCAAGGAGAAGGCAACTGGTCATGTATATGCCATGAAGAAGCTTAAGAAGTCTGAGATGCTTCGCAGAGGCCAGGTACACTTTTTTAAGCCTGCTATGTAATTTCCTTGATATGTTTAGGTTGTGATTCTAATCTTTTAGTTTTCATTTTAATATTCAGGTTGAGCATGTGAAAGCTGAGAGGAATCTACTTGCTGAGGTTGATAGCAATTGCATTGTCAAATTATATTGCTCCTTCCAAGATGAAGAGTATCTATATCTTATTATGGAATATTTACCTGGGGGAGATATGATGACTTTACTAATGCGGAAGGATACATTAACTGAAGATGAGGCCCGATTTTATGTTGGAGAAACTGTCCTGGCAATTGAATCAATTCACAAACATAATTATATTCATAGGTGAGTTGACAGGACATTAAGCCTTCATATGCTTTTATATGCACTAAGGGGTGAACCCATTTTATCCCATGTTTGCACTAAGGGGTGAACCCATTTTATGTCATATGTTGCAGAGACATCAAGCCTGACAACTTGCTACTAGATAGAAATGGTCATATGAAATTATCAGATTTTGGATTATGTAAACCATTAGATTGCAGCAATCTCCAAGAAAAAGATTTTTCTATGGCAACCAATCTCAGTGGGGCTCTTCAAAGTGATGGACGACCTGCAGCACCAAAGCGCACACAACAAGAGCAATTGCAGCACTGGCAGAGGAACAGAAGGATGCTTGTAAGTACTTGACTACCACATATCTATTGCAACAATTTTTATTGTTATCGATGATGGACTATTGAGTTTACAAAGCAAGAAGTTCTTCATTTGTTTCTTCCTTATTTTCTGTAGTTCAGGCTTTCTTTGATTTATCAAGTTTGAGAGGCTTATATAGTTATATTTAATAGCTGTTGGTTGCCTTAGATGTTCTAAAAAGAACACAAGCTCACCTCTTCGCTGTTAAGCTCATTTTGCAATGAATTCTTCGCTTTTTATTGAATTCTCAAACCAATGTTGCTTAAACATTTAAATATTGTAATATTTCAGGCTTATTCTACTGTTGGTACACCTGACTATATTGCCCCAGAGGTTTTGCTGAAGAAAGGATACGGAATGGAATGTGATTGGTTTGTGTATAAACTTGTTTTTCTTATTTGCAATTTATCTATTGTGGGATATGTTATAATGGTATTTTTGGATACTGTACTAGGTGGTCTCTTGGTGCTATCATGTATGAAATGCTTGTTGGATATCCACCCTTTTATTCTGATGAGCCAATGTCAACTTGTCGGAAGGTAAACTTTTACTATTCAATTATTACACCCTCATGAGTTGCATTATAGATTATTTTTTCTGCCTTTTCATCTGATTGTGGTTTGTGATTAGTATTTATCTTACTTTGTCTTGTTTGTCACTGATGACCATTTTTCTACATTTTCCAGATAGTAAATTGGAGAACACACTTAAAATTCCCTGAAGAAGCAAAACTGTCTCCAGAAGCAAAAGATCTTATCAATAAACTTTTATGTAATGTTGAGCAGAGGCTTGGCACAAAAGGCGCTGATGAAATTAAGGTGTTGTGTGGTGTGTTCTTTTCTAGATTCTTTGATACACTTTTAGAATAGAATGCAAATTACTAATTAACTGGCTGAACCTGTTGTTTCAGGCTCACCCATGGTTTAAAGGTGTTGAATGGGACAAGTTATATCAAATGAAAGCTGCATTTATTCCTGAAGTCAATGATGAGTTGGATACACAAAACTTTGAGAAGTTTGAAGAGGTATATTAGTTTTACTGTGTCTGTACATACACAATAGACTGTTTAAAAGTATTCTTATTGTTCTCCTTTCTTTCATGCACTGGTATTCTTATTGTTCTCCTTTCTTTCATGCACTGGTATTCTTATTGTTCTCCTTTCTTTCATGCACCAGGCTGACAACCAGATTCAAACTGCGGCAAAAGCAGGTCCATGGAGAAAGGTTAGTAGTAGATCACTTTTCAATTAAAATGTTTGAAACTTTGAGACCTTGACTCTTTAGTATCTTTAAAAAATTTTACATACTTACAGTATATCCCTGCTGCTACAATCACTAGAATGGGCTCCATTTCTTAACCAATCTGCAAGAAATTTCCTTTATTGAAGTTTTTGAAATTAAACAATACCATTTTTATTTTGAGTATTCTTCGTCTTGGAGTATTTTTGTTTGTTCTTTTGTTGCTCCTTCAATAATATTTCATCAAATGACTCTTTTTTTGGGTGGAAATCTACCCTCTTCTTGCTAGTTTTATGCAAAAGTTTATCATGAAGGGTAACTGCTGATAAGTAATGTTCCTATGTCTCAAATGGAAGAGCGTAATTTAGTTTTTTGCTTTGATGCAGATGCTTTCATCCAAGGATATAAACTTTGTGGGTTACACTTACAAGAACTTTGAAATTGTAAATGATAATCAGATGCCTGGCATTGGTAATTATGCTTCCTCCCTAAATTTATATCGTGTGCCTTTGTTCCTTTTGTTCTCCATGTCTGTAGTTTATTTCAGTACTTTTCAAGGTTCTGTATGTATCTTTTGTGAAGAATAATGACACGTGTTTTTCTCTACTGATCTCTCTTCTCTTCCCATATCTAGTTATTTCAGAGACAAGTTCATCGTCTGTCCAAATTTCCAACCTAGCAAATACCTTTGTATTTAACCAGTTTTTATTTATGCCTTTTTGCAGCTGAATTGAAGAAGAAGAGCTCAAAACCCAAGAGACCCTCCATCAAATCCCTTTTTGGTAAGATAAGCAGTTTCTTAATTCTGAAAGTTGATGTTTCAGAATTGATTTAGCATCATTCATTTATTCAGTATTTAAGATTCTTCACTTTTGTTAATCTTGGTTTACATTTTGCAGAGGATGAGTCGGCTGCAGCTGCCAGCCAACCCGTTCAAGGGAGCTTCTTAAACCTCTTGCCTCCGCAAATAGAAGTCCCCGAGAATCATTCGAGAAAGTAATAAATTATCGTGCCATGGGATGAGAGATATGGCCTGGGATATCCAAAGCTAAAAAACTAATACTGTTCTCTGGTGAATAGCCTCCCCTTTTTCTTTTTCTTTTTTCTGTTTTGCCGCATCTTACATGTGGAAATTTTCAGTGAAAGTTTTAGGGGCAAAGGCCCCAAAACAAACAAGTGGTTTGAGGTTGATTGGGATTGGCTCTTGAGTCGGGTAGGAGATTGTTCTTTTGTAAAATAATATCTGAAAGTATATATTCTTTCACCATTTGTTGTGTACTTTCCCCCCCAACATTACGTCGAGCAGAAAAAAAGATTCCTGTACAATACACCCATTGTTTCTTCCGTTTATGTAAATTATATTTAACTTGTTCTCGGGTTAACAAACAGGTCTACAGGTTTAATCCAAGGCAAGGTTGCATCTGGTTTCAATCCTCTGCCGGACAGACCATTGCGAAGCTGTGCTGCAGACGGTTGGTTGTCCGTCTTTGTTATATCCTTATCCTGTAACTTCCATTGCCGCTAATGTCACGACAGGAACAACGGATTCGACAGCTGTCTTACTCTGCACGTTATTTTCATGTGTCAGTAAATATTGTATATTTGAAAATCCATAGGAGAGAAATCAGAGACAATTGCTTTCGACCAAAGATCGAAGTTTGCTCGTTAGTCGTTTTCCACCAAGAGAAGTGCGGGTGTGTATATATATATATATATACCTATGCCAGAAAGTACTGATGCGTCGAGAAACAGGTGTCAAGCCACTACTCAAAAAACATCAAAATTAAGCTTCAATTAGGCACGTGATTCTGTTTTCATCTTGCAACTGATAAAAGCTTCACACCCGTTAGAGCAGTTGAAGAGAGAGAGAGAGAGAGAGAGAGAGAGAGAGAGAGAGAGAGAGAGTAATCTTAGAAACAAAGTACACGTAATAACCTCACCAAAAAAAGAAAAGTACACGTAATAACAGTTTCGTTTCATCATGAATTCAATAACGGATAACATTCGGTATCAATACAACCAATAAAAGAAAGAAACGGGTAAAAATAGAACATATCAACGTCACATTTAACAAACAAGAGGAAACCAATACGACTTTTTTCTTTTTACAAACAAAAATTTGACTTCATTTTTTATTCTGAACTATCAGTATATGGACAGTAAAAATTTCCCTATTCTGCAACTGCCAACTGCCCCTACACAATTAAGGCATCTTTCAGCTCGTATTCTAAGCTAGAAGCTCCAAAGTAAAAAGCTCTTGACATTCCCAACCTCCCAAACTATATAATCCTGGTACTTTGAAACTACAGTTTGAATATGATCGGCGGGAGTATATGCATTCAATTGTACCACCAGACTTCAAAATGACACTGGTTTGAACAAAAACCAGCTGTTTGGTTTAACTTGCGGGTTCATGGAAGCACTGCCATCATTTCTTCTATGCCTGCAACAGAAATGCAACAAATACCAGAACTGATTCCCTCAAATTGATTACTTTTGAAGAAAAAGAAACAACTTTATGCATCTAGATATGAATCATCTAAATATGCAACTTGGTAATGCATTCACAACAAGAGCACAATCCGATATCATACCTAACTAATTTCAAAAGGGGGCCTCAAATGATTCATCCCAGATATCACCACTTCCATTTGAAGCATCCTCAACATCCTCTTCCATGGAAAGCCTAATATATTCTCTATGTGCAAAGCGATCCCACTCTGTCATCATTGGGTTCTCACGTTCCTAAAATAAACACATCTTGTTAAGAGCACCTCAAGAAAAAGTCACTCCTAAATCCTAATGATGTTAAAATTCAAAGTTAAACATGCATTACCTGACGAATAAGAAAAGGATCTCGACTTTCGAAAGCAATGAACTTGTTGAGATTGAAAAGAATGTTGAAAACATTTCCAGAAAGTCTGCAGCCTTTCATGTCACGTAGAGTGATGTAGCCCTCATTCTGTAATCAACTGATCATGCATTAGCACTGGTCATGCCGTCAAAAGACAAAGATGAGTCATCCGTAGAGAATTCAGGAATAACCTGTGGTCCAACCATGTCAACAATCTGGCATAATATATCCTCAAAGAGCACAGGTTCTTGGGCCATGCACTCCATCCGATGCAACTGCTCCTCATAAAAGAATTGCATTTCATTTGGTGTGAGCACCCCATTTCCATCCAAATCAATGCATTTAAACCTGAACCAAACAATCTGACCAGTCACTCGACATTGTAATACATAGAATGAGGCAAGTTAGAAGATAGAGCAAACTTTTATCAACCTCATGGTAATCGAAGAGATTGCAACATTCTAAGTAAAGTAGATTAACACTAGTATAGATCTATGAAGAACCAGAATAGAATACAAAGAAATACTGGCTCTAAAAAGAGTCAATTGGAAATCAGAGAGATTATGGACACACGGTTCCTTAGTTTCTTGCAGGGCTGCATCATTGTGTTAATATTTAAAACCACTAATAGACCTTCAGTAAAGAAAGTTTTTAATGTATCCAAAGAAAAGGGGAGAGAATATACCAGTACTCCAAACCAGGATCTGAAGATTTATCCTCTTCTGACAGTATAAAGTAAACAAAATCTTCATAACCCATTTTTCCCTCAACCTTACTTCTAAATTTCCTTGGAACCTGAAATACCAAAAGCATCATCATCTTTCTTCGTTCTTCTATATAGAAGAAAAGCTTCCAACTTAAAGCTGAACTGATCATAGTAACATATAGAAAATAGTATGAAACAAAAGCAAACCTGAGAAAAGATTCTGTCTACAACCCGGTAGGTAAGCGCATGGTTACCATATCTGATAAGGTTCTCTTTATCGATTAAAAAATCATGGTCGGAATCAAGCTCCCAAAACTTGCAGTATATTACGTAGAAGTGTTCATAAGAGAAGTACCTGCAGCGAAAAAATATTAGAATAAACGGCAATTCATCAACTTATAGAGAATAAAAGACAAAATGCCAAAATGATGAAACAAAATGTTCTAATAAATCATATTAATATCAAATATAACTTCATCAAAGCATACTTTGTAGCAGAATTATTTACCTCAAAACTTTGTTAATGTCTTCTTCTTCATCCAAATGCTGCATTGCAGCAACTAGGTTCCCACGCTTCAACTCTCGGAGGGTAAGGCGACCAGTTCCTGATCTATTTATATAGTAAAATATTCTATATATGACTGTTTCGGCTGTAACAAACAAAGATAACATATGTAAGAGCACAGCCATATCAAGTAACTAGCTCACACGAATCAGAACTTGACATCGAAGGCACAGTCTAAACCTAAAAGTCAATAATTTATTTCTGAAGCAGGTGGAAATGCACTAAGTAATACTGTAATATTGCCGTTGTTAAGGTAAACCTAGAACCAAATCCTATGATTAAGTGACAGTTGGCCACTACAAATATTCAGAATACAAAACAGGAAATGCAGTAAGACAATTATCAGGTGAGTTTTGAGTCCTATTCCACATGTTTCTGAAGAATAAATTCCAGACAATAGAAATAAAATAAATGCTCTAATTCAATAAGATTTGAAAAGGATATTTGTTCAAATGATTGTAATCATACCGTATCTTTCCTGAAATTCTGGGGTGCTTTGCAAAAACTCCAGCCCTGGATGAGATGCCAACAGTTCAAGTAAAATGGGTTTGAAATCATCCTGCATTCAATACCAAAACCAATTACTGAAAGAAGGCACAAAACCTTATTTCTTTTGCAACCACAATGTCCCCCTCCACCCCGGTCAACATCTAGTTTTAACAAGGCACATTAATACACATATATAATCATATTCCTTTCTTTCCTTCTTTCATAGAGATGTACAATCATATTCAAGTAAACATGTATCTAAGAAAGCTGAACATACCTGAGTAAGGTATCTACAATCGGGTTGTTTAAGAATTGTATAGATTCGGGTTGCTAAATCCATTGTCAACACATTGCCTCCAATCCAATAATTGACAAATTGGTCCCTAGAGTTCATCATGGCATACATAAGCGCACACAAAAACAGATGTCCAACTATCTAGGACCTTACAGTTTCATGATTCAATCATAACTGATTATGTTTACGAGCAAGGAATCCCTACGACAATGAGGATTGCAAAGGAGTGCAATCACCAGAAAAACCATTTTGACTTAAGCAGTATGGCCAGCAAAAAACACATACTTTGTTTGACAGCATCAGCTATAGAAGTCGTTCATCTATTACCATGCATGAGTAATAGTTCTATCCTACACAGATTTCCTTCGCAAGCACACCACTAAGCATATCATGAAACTATAAATAGAAAGGTGCACTAATACATACCTTGTCACGATACCCCTGTTGTTGGCATCAATTTTTCTAAACAGAGTCATGGAGAAAAATGAGGGTAGCTTACAAATATCTTTCGTTATTGTCTTAAACTCTGCCATGCAAAAGAAAACATTTAAACACACCAGGCAAAACACCAAGAAAGGACAAAATATATAATCTGACTAAAACAGAGAGCATTTTCTCACCATGAATTTGCAATCCTAAACGACCATAAAAGTGCTGATCAATTGCAAACAAGCACTGTTCTTTCAATTCATTTGGAGGTGGACGACCATTTTTGAAATAAAACTACAAAGAGAACAGCATTTTCTTTATAATTCTATTATCAGAAACTGTTATTTCAATTAAAACACCTTTAAACTCTATCCACTAAGTTCACTTTAAACCTGTGGAATGGCTTGGCGAACTGGCTCGCTGACAATTTTGAGAGGCGAACCTAAGGAAGAAGGGCCAGACCGTTGTTTGACGATACGAGGAGAACCGGAGCTGCTACGTGGCGAAAGTGGAGGGGTGTTTGCAGCAGGAAACATCGAAGGCAATAAATTCGTCGCGGAAACACTAATACTGTTCGAATTCCCCGTGGCATTCATGGACGCCGTTCCAGTCTTGGCATCAGTAAGCAAATTCTTAACCTAATTAAATTAAACAAAAAACAAAATAAAACATATATACAAGGTCATAAATAGGAAATTACAGTGCTGAGAGAAAAGGAAGTAAATTAATTAGTAATTATGAAAGAATTACCACTTACCAGGCGACCGGTTTCGGGGAGTGAGAGCCAAAAGGAGAAGAGTTCTTCGGCGAGAAAGGGATTGGATTTGAGAGCTAAGGGAGAGAGCTCCGAGAGCTGAAGTAAATCCGGGTCAAGAGAAGCCACGTCGGCTACCACCTCCATGTCCATGATTCTTTTGAATTTTTTCTTTTTAGCCTAAATTCAATCCCCCCTCCAAACAACAAAATTTATGGCCTTCGAATGATAATCAAAAACCCTAGATCATCACCTTCACAGAGAAAGCAAAAGACTTTAGCTTCAATTTTCGAGTTGTTTAGAATTGGATTGTGAGGGATAGTGGCAGCGACCTGTTTCAACAAGAAACGAAGATTTTCCTTTTAAATCCTTGAAGGGGAAATTGAAACTTTTGGGGATGAGAAATCGAAGAGCTTTCGAGTTTTCCTTTTTCTTTCTTTCTTTTTTTTTTTTTTTTGGGTTTCCAGCGGAGAAAACAAACAGGGAAGAAAAGAAAAAGAAGAGGCTTTTACGACGGCAAAGTGTCTCCTTATCATGCCTTTCCCCTTCTTTTTCTTTGTTCTCACTTTCTATTTATTACGTGGCATCGCCACGTCATCTTAATCTGACATGTGCTTATATTCAGGTGCTACTACTTATTTAACCTAAAGCATTATTCAACGCTCCTTTGATAATAGTAGTAATTATCTTCCAAAGTTTCCCGACTGTAAAAATTGTTCAAAGAAGTTGGACAAGGAAATTTATACAATCAATCATAAACTTTTTTTAAAATTTAAATCTGGAATCACCCATTAATGGATGGAGCCTAGCCTATCAATCTTAATCAGAAGGATATGAAAAATACAAGAAGCAAGAGATCGTCATCTGGGTATGGCTCGTCACACTCCAACATGGCAGCAAGGGAAAACGCCAAAGAGACGGTCAATTATTGAGGCCATGAATCTGTAGGGGAATCCCCCACCCTATCCTCCCTTTCTTCCTTTGAGATAATAACATAAGCTTAGCCAGGGATTAATGGCTAGCAAAATGATGATAAAGATTACAATGGGACCAAAACAAAGCCTTTCGTCACTTCTAAGAAAAGTGGCTTAAAAGCAGTGATTAAGATTTTGACACTAAAATCAGAAACAACATTCATCTTCATCTTCATCTTCATCTTAACTTGTTGGGGATAATGTTAAGATATAAACAGAGTAAGCAGATCACATAAAGCCAGAAAGTCTTTTTGCCACAATAGACCTTCAGGAATTGGTTCTTTGCTTTCTGAAAGAAAGAAATATCAAAAGTGTTTATTACAGCTAGAATGTTGGAAACATATGAACAATTCCTAAAGTGAGATCGTTTTATCTCTCCCTTTAATGATTCTAGACGCATCATAATGGCAAGAATACCTGTCGAGGTACAAGATCGAGTCGTTGAAAAGTTTTCCTGAGGACAAACTTCTTAGGGAGATTTTTGTGGATGGAACCCAATAACAGGCACAGATATACAGAGCAACTGTTTGTAAATACAGTTATGGTGCCGAAATCTCCATCAGAAACTAAAATAGGGGAATTCTGCCCTCAACACACGCAAATCCTTCCCAACAGATGCATATGGCCTTTATTTCCTTTTCCCACTCCCAATTGTCAAGAGCTCAAAGCTTCTGAGGGCATCATCACGACCACCTCTTGTGGCTGTAGTGCGAGTAAAAGTAGATGATTTGGATTCAAACCCAGGTTGGACCCTCTGAGTAGTTGAGAGGCGACCACTGCTTGAGATCAATCTACTAGACCGGTTATCACTAGGCTCACCAGACGAGCTAGGTCGACTGCTAGATACAACAGCTCTCTTCGAAGCACTACCATTTCTTGAGGAGGAGCGAGCCCTTTCAGAATCAGGTTGCTGACGGAGAAAAGGTTTTAAAACGATCATAAGTTGTGGTGAATTGCTAAGGCATTTAAACTTCAATTTCCTTAAAAGAAGTGAATTTTAACAGCAGACAGATAAAGAAATGTGCAAAGAAAATGCAGAAGCAAAGGTTGCTCACCGCATCCTTTGATGAAGGCACCTCATCTGAAGATCTGTATCTAGACTGATCACCATGCAAACCATGCCCGGAACCATTCCGTCTAGCAAATGCCTCAACTGCACCGGAGAACCTTTCCCGAATCTCTTGGCCAACTAGAGGAAATAAAGATACATGCTGAGCATTAGCTTATTATTTAAGGAAATCAAAAGATCAAGAGTTAGTCAGGAACTTCAGATCCCAAAGCTTCAATTACAAAATTCAAGCCAAAAAATCTGTCACTAGCTAAATTATCTGAACTCAAACCACGCAGAGATAAGGAACAGACCTGAAGGCCTTTCTGCTCTTTCAGCAGGTACTCCAGGGGGATTCAAACCTGGCTTTGGGCTTGGCTGTTGAGAGGTGACAAGATATAAGAATCCTTGAAGAAGAAACAAAAATAGTATTTTCATGAAAATCAGGCCAACAAATTAAAGATCACTGACCCGTGCTCTTGAGCTAGACCCAACCTGCGGATATCTCAGTATAGTCCAATCAAATACATAGTCAAACTGATAACCTGCATAAATTAGATGTCAAAATCAATTACTTTGGTAGTTCAATAAAAGCAAATTTCATGATAAAAGATCTCATGCAAATATATGATGCTAAGCAAATGAAGACTCGTCCAATTTTTAAACTGTCAAAATCCACAAGGAGACTATATATGAGCAGCGAGACTTAAAATAACAAGTTAACCTTCTCTGATAAAAAGGTCCCGGAACAGCCGCTTCAAGTATGAATAATCTGGTTTGTCCTCAAACCGTAGTGATCGGCAATAATGAAAGTACGATGTGAACTCCGAAGGATATGATTTGCAAAGGACCTAAAAATGGCATATTAATTGTCACACATACATTCAGTCTTCAATTTCTAAAACATGAAGAGAACTGGAAGGAATATGCTACTTATAAGATAAAAACTTCTAGGCAACCAACTTATTCTAGTCTGGTCTCAAAGTAGATGCAAGTAAGGTTACCTCTATGGGAGTAAGCATCTTCTTCTCACTAATCTTGTCATACTTCTGCTTTTTGGTGCCAGCTTTCAAACCCTGCCATGGAAGGCTGAGACAGAGAACGAGAAACTAAGTTTAGAAAAAGGTGCCTCAGCATTAAAAGGTTTTGGTAGAGCTAAGTAAGCCATTTGTGTATTCAAACAACCTTCCCCTCAGGAAGTACATAAGCACATAACCAAGAGATTCCAGATCATCCCTCCTGCTTTGCTCTGCCAGTTACGTAGACCACAGTTGGATCAAAATATAAAGTTGATTATTAGCAATAGGGTTTTTCCAAAAGTAAAATCCATATGAGTATTAGATGCTGTCAGTACACTCACCAACTCCAAGGTGAGTGTTAACACTTGCATATCGAGCTGTTCCTGTAAGATTCTTGTTTTCCCTATAAAAAAACAGATAATTCAACAAGTGTACACGGCTAGTGAAAGAGGTTTACAAAGAAGAAAAATCGGTACAATATGAGACCAGGATGGCACATACAAAATGATTAATCACAAGAACAATATACACACAAGATAGCATCCATTGTTATTGAAGCATTGACAATTGATGACTCAAGATAAAAGCAGAACTATGTATCAAGCTTTTCACAAAATGATTAATTATTGTGACCTAATTGTTTATGAGCCATTTTAAGTCTAGGAATCCAAAAAAATAAACGCCTAACGCATGCTGATGAGTGGCAAACATAAGCAATGAAAACTTTAAGCATCTCGAAAACCTCTAAGCTAAAGAGGCTTGCTAAGAGAACTCGTAATCAAATTTTACCAGAAGAATAAAGTCAAACTTAGATTTACTTAAGTCAGGGCAATAAAGAATATATCAAATTCGAAAGAAAACATCAAGAGTTAGTACCTGTATGGTATGTGCTTGTGTGTTTGAAGATCCCTATACTTTTTAGCAAGGCCATAATCAATTATGTACACCTGCCATGAAAAGAGGCAAAACAATGGAATTACGCAATACATACTACCACATCCTGTTGAACGAGTAACTCAAAAGATGCATCTCAAACTGAATTACAGTTAAGGTTAAAAGATAAATATTGATAGGGAAAAAGATATTTCAAATGGAATATAAAATGGGGTAAAAATATTATCAACCTTTCCTCAAGCCTTATCAGCTATGTACCGATCTAGAAAAACACAAGTGCAAAAGTATGGAGGCCATAAACAGAAAAAACATGCCTGATTTGCTTTGCGCCCTAAACCCATCAAAAAGTTATCGGGCTTTATATCACGGTGAAGAAAACCACGAGAGTGCATATACTCAACTCTATTTATCTTAACCAAGAACAAAAGAACAAGTATTAGTACAACAGCCAATTGATCAAATTAAAGTTCCCTGATGAAAATGGCATACTTACTAATTGATCTGCAAGCATCAAAACTGTTTTTAAAGAAAACTTCCGATTGCAATAGTTGAACAAGTCTTCCAGGCTTGGTCCAAGAAGATCAATAACCATAACATTGTATTCACCCTCAACTCCAAACCATTTTAGATGAGGAACACCCGCTGCACACATACAATGAAAGTAAGAAAAACTGCTCACTAACTCCAATTTAGCAGAATAACTATATAGATACACAAAGAGATAAAGAGACAGATAAACAAAACTTACTGCCTCCTTGAAGAAGCATATAAAGCTTTGACTCATACTGAAGTTGGGGATGCTTGGTCTTGACAGATTCCTAGGTAAACAAGAGGGGTGCAGATTGGTAACAGAGTCAAAACTTCAAATGTCACCAATCCTATGAAATTCAACTAAAATTCAAAGGGAAAAAAGTAACAATAGAAGGGTAACTACAATCTAACAACTTTTGAGGAAATTTTATAAGCATTTAAGCACATCATCCAGAACTATCCGCTTAAATAATTGAGGGATCAATTCCAATATTAACAGCAAATATCACAATCCAACTCCAAGAATGCTCGAAACCAGTGACAGTTAAAAGAAATTCTTACCCTTAACTGCTTTCATATTTATATGACATCTACTAACCTCCAACTCAAACTCAGTGAACTAGTTTAAAGAAGCAGAAGATCCACTAGTTGATATTTTTAGTGCCAATGACATAAAAGAACTACTGGATTAAAAGGTTAAAATTATTCCAGGTGCAGCTAGCTCTAAAAACATTAAATCTAACAAGTCCTTAACACATGAATTAATGAAGTTGCGTACACTCCAGAAAGCAGATCACGATCTGAGGTACAAGGTATCCAAAAGAAATCAAAGAATATATCACAGCATATGATCAAACACAAGTGCAGCAACCGTCAGCTAAATCGACCACTACATTATATTACATATCTAGCAATCAACCGATACAATCTAGATATAAAACAAAAAGCCACCTCAAAAATAAAGTTGGGGAAAATGAGGGAAAACCAAACATTACCAGCTTAACAGCCACTTCCTCTCCACTTTGCACATTAACCCCTGCGAAACCAAAACAAAAAATAAGCGAAACTGCTAGGAGAAAGAGAAGAGAAAGATAAATAGAAATCATAATACCTAAATAAAGTTCACCAAATGATCCACTCCCAATCTTTCGACCGAGCTTGAATTTTCCACCAATAATATGCTCCATGATCTAAACTCACTCGACTTTACCAGAATAGGAAGGAGAGAAAAAATCTACCTCTCCCTTATTTAACTTTATTGATATGGAAAAATTGACTTTCAACACAGAAATGGACTCAAAAGCCTACTCTTTTAAACTGACTCTCAGATCCATCAAAATTCGTATCTATCACCTCCAAAAATCACAATCCAGATTGTAAAAAAATACCTTATAAAGCTCTTCGGAAACTAAAGAAAAAAACTATATAAACCCTCTATAGTGATAGACAAAGGGAGAAACTTGATTGAAAATCTATGGGATACCCATTGATCAGTGAACCAAAACAAAGCGTGTTGGGATCATCAAGTTGCATTTTCTAGCTGGGAAAAAAGTAAGGAGAAAAGTTGAGGTTTTTCCAAGAGATAAAACTCAGGAGTATGATAAAAGAAAAGGAGGGAATATTTTGATTGCCCCGGGAAAAGGGGAATACTGGAAAAGAATCTAAAAGGAACGAATTCACCGGCAAGAATTTGGGTTGATGATCTATGGATCTGGATTAAGGATAATGATTTAATTTTCTCGGGAAATTTCTTTTTATACGGGAAAAAAAGAATTAACTCTTTTTTGGGGTTTTTGGATGAGAGAGAGAGAAAGGAAAATAGATGATGAAGAGGTAAAAGTTTGCTTGGCTGATGATATTATGGGGAATTTTTATATTTATATTTTTTGATTGTTTGTGTTTTTGATATTTTTTTATTACTCTTTAATGACAATTTTATTTATATTTTTTTTCTGTGTTTGATTGAGTTTATGATGATTGAGAGAGAGAGAAGCCAAGTAAAGGGGCCGTCTTTTACTATTTCATTTCATGAGCTTATTTGTTTGTTTATAATGCTTAATAGACAATTTCAATGTAGAAAGATAGGAGAAAAATTAATTACTTTATTAGTAAAAAAATAAAATATTATAAGTCTTGTTGGGTTGGAATTTATAGGTGTCTTCGGTTGATTTGATGATTCTTTTTGTTTTTGTAGGCATTAATTATAGTTTAGAATTCATTTTCACAATTAGTTTAACACGAAAGGTAAGGTAACACTTTTAATTTCTTGACAAATAAATTTCACATTTTGCTTCAAATTTTTGTCCTTTTCATTTTATTTCAAAACAATGAAAGAAAGTTAATGGGTTACCGTTAAATTTAAAACTAACCAAATTAAACCCTTTCTTTAATCTTTTCTCCTCTTTTTTTTTACTATAAAAATTAATAAATTTGAACAATCAAAATCACAACAGCCACGGGATGCAAAATAATCAAAATATCAAAATACACAAGAATGAAATGGTGACAGGGCTGGACAAACTGACAGACAAGAGGATTGGTGCAAAGTTAAAACTTCTATCACCCTTTTCCATCTGCCTCCCCAGGCTTTCTAAGAGCAGACATCATGAAGTTGCAACAAATACACTTTTCCTTTATCTTCTTTTTTTTTTTTTTTCTGAGTGTAATGATAAGAATGAGAGTCTGGGTAAAATTATCCATCTTACAAGGTAAACCGAGGAGGAGAAATTTTTTTAGACTGATTTAACATAAAAGTCCAAGGCAGCTTTTGTCAGTGGGGTACTGGGGTTCACATTTGCATGCCAAAAAAAATGTACAGTGTGGCTTTTATTAGTTCACAAACAGATGAATGGTTGGTAACTGAATTGACCTAAATTTTGTTTATTAAGGTTTTGTGGCCCAAATAAGATCAATTTGTCTCCAGTTTTTTTTACTAGTTATTAGGACAGTGTAAGAAAACCCCAAAAAATTAACAAATCAAACCGAACTGATAATTTGGTTAATATTTAAATTGTTCATTTGAAAATTGAATTGTTTAAATAGAATCGAATTGTTCAAATGAACTTAAATTAAAAAAAAACTTGATTTTATTAACTTAAAATTAAATAACTCAAAGTTTTTATAAATTTATTTGGACTTTTGTAAACAAATAAAAGTCAAAAATTGATTTTATTGGCTCAAAATTAAATAACCTCAAGTTTTTATAATCTTATTTAGATTTTTGTAAAAGAATAAAAATATAAAATTGAATGAACTCTAACGACCTAAAAACTCATAAAAATATCCGATCCAAATCAAACTAAAATATTCGGATATTAAATCTTTAATATCTAAACCGAACCGAATTATTTGTACCCTTATTAATTACTAATACTACTTGGGTGCACCTTCAGTAGCAATTGGGCTAACCTAGGATCCAAGTAAAACACCCCCACACCCCAAAAAATAAATTCCTGATTGAGTTTGGGCCATATCCTAGCAAAGGATCGTAGTATTGTCAATGGGGATTAACCAAAGTGATAAGAATTTGGGTTAGTGGTGTAAGGTACCTAAGTTAGAGCTCTCATAGATCCCCTTTGATATGTAATCTGTAAGTCTAAAAAGCTCTACAAAATTGGAGTCCGTAAATCCTCAAAGAGGTTAACGACTTATCCTGATTTTAGAGGTGTGATAACCTACCATGCTCCTACACTTTTTATGACAAAAAAAAATGGTCATAGCATTTTGATTGTCATTTATTTTCTAGCAATAAAAGCCAATGTGCGGGTGCCAGATCAGTGCCTAGATTAAATCAAATATAAAAATAAAATTCAAAAAATAAAAAACGTGTGATTAAAGTTATAAGAGACCATTAATCCAAGAAACGAGGAGTCAACTATGTTAAATGGTTCGTTGTTGGAGGAAATTATGAACCTTAGGGAAACAGCTTACTTTTGGCCATTGATGCAAAAATATATGAAGCCAATGAATATAAAGGGACAATCACTACTGTAAAAAAGGATAAACAGTATTCCACTTTGAATTAGTCATGATCTAATATGCTTATCGGATATAAATTGGTTTATAAATAATACTAGCAAATATCCTTAATTGGTTTAACGTTAATTAAGATGAAAACACTTGAACCCCACTCTCTCTTACATAAATTTGAACTTAATACCATATTTAAACCAAAAGAATTAAGATCTAATAGTTAGGTTGTTTGCTTGAAGACTAAGACAAGCAAATTTTACCAGAGAAATCTGTAAGTTGACAAAGAAATTCTTGCTTCTTTCTTTATCAAACCATTGAATGATTGGTATGCTTTTTAATTGATATTATAAGGGATAAAAGATCCCAATATGACACCTCTTTAATAAAGAAAAAAGCGATCGCCGATTAAGATATATAGTAGTATTACTTTCATTTCTTGAAAACCTAAATCTTTGACAACAGTGTTAAGTAATTGATTAGGTGGAGTAGCTAATGTCTGATTTTGATATAAGGCCAGCCATAGGCATTTAATTATTGGCTCTGATGAGATCACAATGCCCCACCCAAAGTGGCTAAACCATCCCAATACTTTCACCTAAATCACGTGTCTCAAGATTCAAACACATTTTGGCCGACCACTATGCCCTCTGGCAGTCTGGCTTAATTGGAAAGTGTCCTAATCGTCTTCTTCACTAGTTTTCACAGAGTCTAGTGTATGATTTTCTTGTCGGTTTTTTATTGAACCTGCAAAGCTCAAACCACCAAAAGTTTCCCGACCAGCTAGGAAGTTTTCAAGTGGTAAAAGATTGGGAGTGCATGACAAAGCTTTTCCATTTTATATATATATAGTTTGGGATAAAAGTTTGTGTTTCCAAAAGCCCAAAGTGGCTTTGGTACTTGGAAATTTGCTTGCTTGAAGTTTAAGATGGTGCTTTGGGTACACGAGATTAGGTCTTTTTAAGAGCCAAATGGAAAGATGTCAAAAGAAAATACAGCCTAAAAGTTGCGTTAAAAACAACATAAAAAGTTTCAATGAAAAGGAAAATGGTGGTAAGGGTTGGCGAAAGGCTAACCCAACTTATGACCCGAGTGTGTAGTTAGTTCTTCGTCAGAAAAGATGAATGATGCTTTGCTATGCTATCCCTATTACGCTTTGTTTCAGATTGAAACGACGCCGACTTATAGGTGCACAAAACTGGCATTTAATACGACATCGTTTCAATCAGCAGAAGAGTAAGACCGTGGTATAGTGTTTGGGCTGATGTATCAAGCCTGAGAGAAAGAGTTGGGTCCAACTAAGGCCCAAGTCTAATTTCCCATTTATTCATTTTTAATGAAAAAATACATTCGTAATTCATATATCTACGAAAAGGTATGAAGAAGGAAATACATATTTTTGTCAATAAATTTGGTAGGATATCAAAGATCCAGCTTATGTATTGAATGAGCCAGGGATCTTGCCTAAATTGGAAATAAACAATTAATCACTTCTTTAATTTGCTAAGTGTCCATGATTAATATTTATTATTGGTAATGATGGGATAGAAGTGTTCAATATCAGGACTTGGTTTTCATCAATGGAAATATGATCTCACAAGTCAGAATTACATGGTATTTATTCATAAGAATATATTATTAACAATTATATGAGAAAAATTGGGAAACTTAATAAAAATTTTAAGAACATACAAACCAGATTCCATTGGATTTTTACTGGAAATATTTAAGGCAAACAATTTCTCAAGTTGCTTTTTGAGAACAACAGGTAATATCTTTGTGGGAATATTATTATCAACTTTCTATATTAATGCCTTTGGAAGACAATACATAAATTCCTCAGCCAACGCACTCATTGGTTTCTTCAATAAATTAAGCACCATATCCCTTATTCTAAATACAGAAATTTTGCGAACATATTCATTAGTTCCTACCCTTTTGGGATTTTGTTTTTTTTTTCTTTTTTTCATTTTGGCCTTGTTCATGGAAGCCATATATATATATATATATATATATATATATATATATCAATTAAAATTAAATCAATAAAAATATTTATGCATGAACTTGAAGGAAACTCTAAAAATGGTAACCTCTTCTTTTCACCTATATATGAATCGATCGAAACACAGCCAAAATGCCCCCATCCTATTCTCTTAGAGTCTCAATTCTCCCCCATTTCTCCCTTTCTTTTTGGAATTTTACTAATTTTTTTCCCTACCAAAAAAGCATCATATGGACGGGCATGGTTGGAACTCAAGCAATGCAAACATGCAGGGGCTTAACAGTGCAATTTGGAAAGACGAGCCCTACACTGATGGTCCAATTGCTTGCCGAATTTGTGGCCATATTTTAATGAACAATTCAACCCTCTTTGATCACATCGAGCTTCACCTATTAGTTGATGAGGATGGTGCGAGAAGGAAGGTTTTACTAAGCCATATGTCCCCCTCCCAAAGAGCCCTCTTTGCCACCCTTTGCGACCAACCTGATGCTGGTGGAAACCCTGATGGTCTGCAGTCGGCGACCGTCCCATCGCCTTCTTCTGTTGGGTCTGGGAACAACTACTTGGCGCCCCCTATCCGAACCCAGCATGGTGTAATCCAGATAGTGTACGTGGAACGGCCTCGCCAGTACTTCACCAGGCCATTTCTGAATCAGTTAGAGGCGACCTTGCTTCTGGACCAAATGGCAACGTCCATAGAGAGGGATTTGGCTGCTAAACATGAAGATCAACCAATGGTGGATCTGACCTTGAAACTTTGAAGGAGAAGGTTGGGATTTAGGGACTAGGTTCCTTCTAGATTTATGCTATATATGTCTAGACTATGATGTTTGTTCTTTAGATGTTTTGTACTACTCTTGTGTTATTTGTCTTGGCCATCGTTCAATTATCTTATATATGTTAATCTTTTGTTGTTTGTAATAAGATTTGCTAGATTATCTATGAAATTTGAGTGGGAATTCATTTTGTTTCATATTCCAACATGTCATTTATATAAAGTTATTATTCTTATGAATTTCGCGCGCAAATTTAAATTATTCACTGGCGCGTTTTTTTTAAATTTGAAATCAATAATTCATTTTAAGAAATCAATTAATCATTATAATTAATATTTAAATTTAAAATCTGTTAAGTAATATATTGATGTTATTCGCATGAGGTGATCTGTGGAGAGAGAGAAATTGCCAAATTGGTAATCAAATTTCTTGGTGTGGAAATACAAAAATTTTTCATGACGAGAAGAATTCAACCACATTTGAATGGAGTAATTCAAGTTCTATTGTCAAATGTTAATTTTAATTTTTAAGGAGTATATATATATATATATATGTATGGTAAAAAAACCTGAATTACCTTTGTTCATTTTCTATCCCAGTATATATAAACCCTCCAATAAATATAAAAATTAAAAAAAAAGATTTATAACGGTCATTTCCATATGACAATGAACAACCTTGAGTAATAGAATCCATAGACTTCAACATGTTTGAAGATCCTAATTTTCTGTTCCATCAAACATTTTCCCTTCTCACTGAAATTTGTGATAACAAACAGAGTACATTTAATTTAGCAATTTTTTCCTGAAATATCTGAACTAGAATCATGGCTATCCATACAACGTTGGTCTTTCTTCTCATAAAAGTTTGATGAAAATTCTTCAAACCCTTATTTAAAGTTTCTGAATAGCTCAGCATCTCTTTAGGAAAGAACAAAATTAGGCTCGTAGATATTGATGGGAACCTTGCTGCTAAACCAGATTAAGAAACAAGCTTCCTTTTTCCTTCAAGAAAAGTATAAAAATGCAAGGATGACCTTTACTGATGTTACTGAGGCAGAACTGTAAGTTCCTTTTTTTTCAATAAATAGAAAATTAGATGATAATTTCAAACTGTTTTTTTCATGCAAATTATTAACATTGCTCATGGTATGATCCTCTATGTTAAAAGATTGGCTGAAGAAGCAACAAATACAGATCCATGGGGCCCTGATGCTAAAACAATGACTAAGATATCTGAGGCATCGTTTTACATTGACGATTATTGGAGAATTGTTTATGTTCTACACAAAAGGTAAAAGAAAAAAAAACGAAAACCCATTTTTTCTCCTCATGATTCTAACATAATCTTGTAAAATGAACTCTTCGCGATCGTGTTGTTAATAACTGGGAATCTGAATTGATCTGCAGGTTGAGTAGCATTGATTGGAAGCAATGGAGACAATCATACAAATCATTGACACTCCTTGAGTTTCTCTTAACTCATGGCCCTGCAGACTTTGCTGAAGAATTTAAACGTGATTGTGATGTTATTGAAGAGCTTGGAACATTTAGATATGTTGATGAGAAAGGGTAATTGTCTGTTATTGAGCTAGCTAGGTTCCCATTATTTAGCTATTCAATTTGCTGAGTTTTGTTGTAATTTTTGTTCTCCCTTTGCATTGTAGGTTCAACTGGGGTGTTAACATGCAAAAAAGATCAGATAAAGTACTAGAGCTACTAGGAGGAGGAGAAACGCTTAGGCAAGCAAGATTAAAAGCACTCAAAATAACAAAAGAAATCCAAGGATTTGGTAGTACAACAAATTCTCCTTCCTCAGCAACTTCTTCAGATTCATCAAGGGCTTCATCTTTTGGCTCGTATTCCACAACTTCGACATGGAATGAAATAAATGAACTTGAAACCCCAACGTTTCCCACGAAAGAATCTATACAAAACTTTTCTGAAGGAGGAACCCAAGCGGGTCAGAAATCTCCTGATGAATTCCCTTTAGAAGATGATAATTTTAACAGATTGCACCTTTGGGATTGTCCTCCAATCCAAGAAAAAGGGTCCTTATTGTTAGAATCTGAAGTGGAAGAATTAGATGAAAGCTCACATGGTTTCATGAGTGGAATCTGCTCAAAACTTGTTGCTATTAGTCCTTCAAAAAGAACTACAGGTCAGAAAGTGGCATTCGGGAGCTCCTCTGAAGCTGGAAAGGTTCCAAAGAATAGGTTAGGTCGCCAGCACTCTGTGGCATTTTGATAGTCGTCTGAAAAAAGAATAATTGAGGATCTATATGTGCTTATTATCATACTTTGTTGTACAAACAAGCTTCACCATACAAGAATTTAACTTGTGTATTCCCTCATAACGCTGCTGAGTTTTGATGGTATCAATTTGCAAGGCAGAGTGGATTAGAAATGTCGACCAGTGTCGAGTAACAGTCACATTTTTGTCCTAAAACCTCAAAATTGAACTTGATCAATCAAACAACCATGTCCCTGAATATACTTATTTATTTGTCCTTTTGTGTTTTATATATACTTCTGCCGCCTATATGATACTCACAAGTTACAGACATAAAACAAAACAACCTTCCAAATTCAATGGTTAGAGATTTTTTTTCTCTTTTCTCTTCTTTTCACCAACCATTTTTACATCCCTCATTCTCACATTTTGTTCCTCTTCTTCACTTCTTGAAAGTTGACAACCACAATCCAGCTACTTTCCAACTCATCTACAGCTTACAGATGCTAGAGAATTTAATTAACATTTATGATCAATTTTAATGGAATAGATTGCAAATGTAAAGTTAATATACAAATTTGACAGGCAACTTTGCCAAGCACCCAACCCAATGATTTCTTGACAAACAAGTCATGTATACAAGATGAACTCTTTCTTTCTTTTTTTTTCTCTCCATAATAGTCAGCCACAAAATGATTGCCCTCTACCAAAAATAACAGCTACATCTTAGTCCACAGAACTACTATAATTTATCAATCAAAAATATATGGTATGCGGAGTTATGGTTACTGGGTCACATTTTCCTTTACCAATATAGGCTTCATTACCTTGCCTTTATCTATGTATCTTATCTGTTTGATGATTTGTTTTTCACTTGCAACATTTATTCCAAGTGGGTCCTAATGGATTGTATGATTTGTTTTTGGCTTTTTCCTTTACCAACTAAGAAAATTAATTGCCATTCATTTCTCCTTCAAGGGTTCTTCAATGGAGAATATGGACAAAGTTAGATGATTTTATATTCTTGACGAGTTTCCATAAAGAATAGCAAAGAAAGTGCATCTGATCGCAGTTATTACTAGTATTAGCTCTGTTCTGTTTTTTATGTGCGTTTGTTTTTTTTGTTTTTTTTTTTTAAATTTCTTTTTGCCTCTGTTTTGGAAAATGAATCAGATCCCTTTGTATTTCCATAATAGGAGGCAGGCGATAGCGGTCAAGATACCGGTCAACCCTCATGTTTGAATTCCCCCCCCCCCCCCCTTTTTTTTTTTTTCTCAAATTAATCCTGTATATATAATTGGTTAGAATTTGATAATTTTACCATAAAAAGTTTAAAGAATCCTTCGAGGATATCATACTATTTTTGCCACACCATTTCTAATATGGGAGAAAAATATAAATAAACCTGTTAATTAAATAGAATAACGCTGCTTGTACCCAGAAAATATGTATAAATGTCAAAAAGTTTTTTTTTAATCTAAATTGATAATCTGAATATGTGACAATAAAATTTTGTTCTTGAAGTTTATATTATTTATTATTTACTACTATATTCAATGCCATCATTTTTTTGGTCTCTATATACTTTAGGGACAACAGAATTTAAAAGAGATAGAGTAAATGGGTGTCACGAAATTTTTTATAGACGTTTGTGACAAGGTTCTCTTCCTTCTATGAAATACATAGTACTCCAATTTCAATTCCTATGAGAATGACAAACAAAATTACATTCAAAGGAATAAAAATTAAAGAATATACATTGGGGGAAAGAGAATGGGTCAAACAAAGGGACAAAAATGGAGCTGCGATAAATGCAAAACGGAGGGGATCGAGCCTTTTTTTTTTCTCTGTCTAGGAGTTGGAGCAAATTTGGGTCTACCAGATTATAATTTTTTTTTTCTTTGAGCAAAAAAAGATTAGATATAATTTTTTTTAAACATAAAAGTTTGGTTAATTAACTTTTCGTTGTTGATGGAAGTATGGGACATTAACGTACTTAAAAAGAGTTAAAAAAAAAAGGTAGATAGGATAGGATGGAGGAGGATAATCAAGACTACTAGTATGGCTGTCTGCGCTAACGCTGCGGGTATATATGAAAGTTTGTTTGATATGTATTTCTCCATATAATCAATGTAGGTGTATGACAATAGTATTTCATAGACCGATAAACATGCATAATATTGGCAATTGGCTTTTAACATATGTGCAAAAAAAGCCTTTGTACATAAAGCAACTTAGGCAAAGTGATATTATATAATTATAATTAACCATTGAGTATTTAGATAAGTAATTATTAATAATATTTCATTTTCCAAAAATAAAAAATGAGATAGAGACAGAAGATCATAAACGAAATTAAAAAAAAATAAATTATGAGAACTAATCTCTTTTCTTTTTCTTCCTCACCTATTTTAGTAGCTGACATATTGGGAATGTTGTTGTCATTTACCCACCTGGTTTTCTCTCTCTTTCTTTCATTCCTTCCTTCTCAATTCTTTCATTTTTTCACTCTTGAAAATAAAAAAATAAAAAAATAAAAAAAAGAAACAATTTCTTCAATTGAAAAGAAAAAACAAAACTCAAGAAAGAAATGAGAGAGGAAACCCATCTCCCCTATAATGCACGTTTCTTCTTTGGGTTCTGCTATGAAGAATAGAGAGAGACAGAAGAGTGAACGGTTAGAGAAAATAAAAGAAAAATATTTAATTTTATGAAGAATAAAAAGCATTCATATATTTAATAAATTGAAAAAAAATAAAAAGGAAAAAATTGATGGTGTGGACAATTTATGAGAGCTTCTTTAGGGATAATTTATGAAGAATAAAAAATATTTATATATTTAATAAATTGTAAAAAATAAAAAAGAAAAAATTGATGATGTGGACAATATAAGAGAGTTTCTTTGGGGATAACTTTAAAAGTATGTATGTATAGATAATGAAAATTTAACCCACGATATACCCTTTGATTTCCTTTCAATTTTTTAATTAGTATACTTTAATTTTAATTAATTATGTGATGGTTGTTGCTAATTAAGAATGGATAAACTAAAAAAAATGTTAATTTGATGCATGTTGGAGGCAGGGGGACATCACAATTGATGCTTGCTAAAAGTTTCTATAAACCCAACCCATATAGCCTTGTGCATTGGACGTGCCCAATTTAAAAAGTATTGGCTAGGAAGCTGCATCTACCTGCATAATTACATATGTAATTAAATTTTGTGAGTGTTAAATTTATGTAAGGATTAATTATTTTGAAGAATCTTTCAATCTTTCAATCATTTTTTAAACTTTATGTCTTTGTCACATATATTGACATCTGCATTTCCTAGCCGATTTATTTTTTAAAAAATTTTTAGTTCTAAATATTTTCATATATCCCATTAACTAAATTTCTCTCTCTCTATATAAAAAAAAAAAAATCCACCTAAGCAGATTAAAGAATCATATGTAAAGAGACATCTTTTGAGGTGATGGTTTCAAATAGAACACAAAGGAAAAAAAAAATAATAAACAAAGAAACAAAAAAGAAAATGAGTGAGAGGTGGTTATCATGTCTTTGTTAATTTCGTCTCCATCCATCTAATTTTGTTGTCTCCTTCACCGTCAATTGGACCACTTTTTATTTATATTATTTATTTATTTAGTTCTAACTTCTAATTACTAAAGTATAGTTGTCAACTTGTAACTTTTTTAATTGCATTTATTTTTTTTCTTATACCATTTAATTTCTTTTAGAAAATTTTAAGGTTTTTATTTCATAGTGAAATCTTGAAGTAAGAAAGATTGAAGTGAGGGGCATGTGTGTAAAATCACTAATTGTCCCATTGAAAAAAATATTCCATGGCCGGTTTTCTTCTTCACAATGTTATCTCATTGATTGGCCAAATGACCCAATTCCTCCATCATCATGGTGTTAGATTCCTCCGCCCTGGGAAAAAGATTTGGAAATTGTGATTGGCTTAAGAATTTCAAGAGTCATGATGGCATTGCCACTATATAGTATCTTGGACTTTTATGCCTCAATTAGCCTTTTAATCCACACCAATAATTTTCTCCAAAAATTTTTTTAACAAAAAACGATCTTTCAACATACTTATGTCACTTCGGCCAGAAAAAACATACTTATGTCACATTGATAAGATTTTTATTTATATGGATGGAGTTGTCACTTTAGAATATCATCATCACCTTAATGGAAAAAGATAAGATTCCTTTCCATCACTTTGTAATTTGTAACATGCTCACTTACCATTATTTTTTACTATATAATTACATATATATATATATATATATATTCGTTTAACGGTACAATTAATCTGTTCGAGTCGCGACAGACCTAAAATGAGAGGAAACTCTTTTAAATTTATTTTCTCCATTCATAAGACTCGAACCCGATACCTTACTTAAGGAGTATTGAATTCTTTCAATTCAATTTAACAGGTGTTGATCTCACTTATCATTATAATAGTATATTTGATTTTCTTAAACAAAATGTATAAAATATTAGTATTTCAATTTCTCTCTATCATTATCATTTAAAGTAAACTTAGTCTTAGGTCATATAATCTTAATTTGGATTTTGATAATCTAACATATAATCCATGCCATGGCTTACTTCCTTAACGGTCAAAAATTATTAATTAGATATATATAGTGCTTTAGACTTTATATACTTGTACATGAAAACTTTTAGGAAAAAGGATAAAAAATCCATTAATTAAATTTACTTAACAAATTTGCTTGGTTGGTGATATTTTTTTTTTAAAAACTTAGCATAAAGCCAATAAACCCACCAACCGAAAACCTCATCGGTACTGGGGAGTGAAATTCAACGTTACCGTTGACAAAAAAACAACAAGGTTAGTAAGGTAAATTCATTTAAGGAATTATCCTTAAGCTGTACAAGTATTTGTCCTTAACGCTTCAGCATCTTCCCACACTTGCCGTCAAATTTACTTAAATTTCCTGTTTTATCCCTCAATATTTGCTTTGTTTACCCCAACAACAATTTCCGACCAAAGTGGCATGAAATAAGTAAAATAAAAAATGTTGTTTTGTTTTCTTCGGTTTTCACTTTCTCAGCTGAATGGCATCCTAAGACTTCAACATAACAGTCTTTTTTTTTTGGTGAGAATATAACAGTCTTTGGATCCTTTGTCTTTCTCTCTCTAAAAAGAGACTCTTTTTGTTCTTCTGGCTGCATTTCCTCTCTCTAAAACCGTCTCTATTTCTCTGAGAACTTTCTCTTATGTTGGGGCCTTTCTGATTCCCTGCAAAGCTTTTTTCTGTTACTAAACTGAGCTATCTTTAGTACCCAAATGTCAAGGTTTCTTCTTTTTTGGAAAATTTAGTAAAAAATTGCAGCCTTTTGTTTGATAACAAAGTCGTTTCACCATCAGAGATCTGTCTTTTGAGGGAGTAACAATGAAGTCCTCAACTCGGCTTGACTCGGTTTTGTTCCAACTCACACCAACTCGAACCAGGTAAAAATTTTCTTTTATTGGTAGCTAAAATACTTAGCTTGATGGAGGTATTAAGCATGCTTATATTTTCATTTTAGTATATTTGATAAGTGTAATATGTTCTTGTATTTTCCAATGGAGTCATGTTTTATCAGTTTGAAAGGGTAGCAGTAGTCCTTAGTGGGCACGCCTTTTAGGATTTTGGTGTAAATCTTTTATGTTTTTACATTTTTCCTTTGTATCTAAATTTTGAGATTTTCCACTTTACTTTCATCAGGTGTGAATTGGTGATATCTGCGAATGGAAAGATGGAAAAAATAGCTTCAGGTTTGCTCAATCCGTTTCTTGCCCATTTGAGGACTGCACAAGAACAGATGGCCAAGGGAGGCTATTCAATTATCCTTCAACTAGAACCCGGCATTGATGCAACTTGGTTCACAAAAGGAACAGTGGAAAGGTTTGCTTCTTTCTTAGTGGGACCAATTGCCATACCATGAAGATTGGATGAGTCTACTTAACAAAGGCCACTTAGTTGTTGTTCCGGAAAGGGAAAAAAAATGGCATAGGAGCTCTGTTTTTCTGATATGATGGTTGGGTGATTGAGTCTATCATATCTGCCTACCTTGTTGAAGAAAATGGCTGTGTGATAAATCTTTTTTACACATTGAAGTTGGCATGTGATACTAATTTGTTTTGGTTTTTGCAGGTTTGTTCGGTTTGTCAGTACTCCTGAGATCTTAGAACGGGTGCATACTGTCGAATCTGAGATTTTGCAGATTGAAGAGGCTATTGCAATTCAAAGCAACAACAGTATAGGATTGAGTGCTGTAAGTAAAATCTGAGTTCTATCATGTGCATACCATATAGATTAATCATACTTGTTGTATTTTTGACAGGTAGAAGATCATCAAGTAAAACCTTTGGAAAGCATAGAAGGTACTGATAATAGCATTTTGGCGTAATTCTTCACTTCTAGCTTCATCTGAATCCGTGCCATTTTGAATGTTGTTATGGATGGAGTTGTGGATGAAAAGTCATATTTCATATTTTCTAGTAATGTATTGTTGTATTCCTTTTATCCGTTCTAGAGTTACTGTCATGATAAGAAAGATTCTTAGTTCGAAATTATACTTGTCCAAGTCTTTCATTCCACAAATCCATCATGATTAGTTTGAAAATTTTGCTTTCATTTCTTATTTTTCATTGGTTCTTGCATTACAATGATGGCTTTGGACAGGAAGCAGGGCTACACCAGATTCCAATGAGGAGAAAGCCATTGTTCTTTATACAGTGAGTATGCACTAACTAAGTCTTAGGATGTAATAAATCTTTTCACAAATTGTTTAACTTTTTTTCTTTTGGGCATTTTGGCAGCCTGGTGCACAGCCACCTGAAGCGAATGGGTCTGCTCCAAAAGAAAGAAACTCCAAGTATGTTGTACCGTGACTGCTTGGATAATTGACATTCTAGGATATTGAGTAGCATTAATTCATATAGTCTTGAATGTATCTCTTTTGGTATATTAAATTTGATGGAATGATCTGAAGACTATACATAACATAATGTTTGGAGTTTTATTAGGGTTCAACTTTTGAAAGTCCTGGAGACACGTAAGACTGCGCTGCAGAAAGAGCAAGGAATGGCCTTTGCACGTGCCGTAGCTGCTGGTTTTGACATTGACCACATGGCACCTTTGATGACATTTGCTGAAAGTTTCGGAGCCTCTCGTTTAAGGTAAATGGACTTTATATACAGGCAAATCAGTTCTATGCATCCACATGTCTTGTATGGGTAAATACATGCTAATATATTGATCGAGTGTTTTTACTAGGTCGGAGTTAATTGAGTTTAAGATATCAGTTTTCCACCTAAGAGACCAATGGAAGAATAATTTGCAAACTGTGAATACCCTCTTGATCAAGTTCTTCTTTTCATTGCAGGGATGCTTGTGTAAAATTTACTGAATTATGGAAAAGAAAGCATGAAACTGGCCAGTGGGTTGAAATTGAAGCTGCTGAAGCAATGTCTAGTCGGTCTGATTTCTCTGCAATGAATGCATCTGGAATTGTGCTTTCTAATATGATGAATAAGCAGAAAGAGCTCAAAGAAGGATGGCCTGAAATTTCAGAAAATAATGGAAAAGCCGGTGTTGAGTCAAGTACAGGTATGGGTTTTAGTGGTGTCCTCTAGATGATATGTTAGTTCAACCTTTCTTATATATATGACGGGGCATGTTGCTCTAGTATTCTCTGAATAACTCATCAATAACTAAAAGGAGGTTATTTTTGAGCCAGATGAGAAGCTTCCAACTGATCAACAAACCCCTGGACGTCAAGAATATTACCAGGCCCAATTTCCACATCCCGTGTTCCCTCCTTGGCCTATACATTCGCCACCAGGTGGTATGCCAGCATTTCAAGGATATCCTATGCAAGGCATGCCTTACTACCCAAACTATCCAGGGGGTAGCCCATTCTGTCAGCAACCTTATCCATCAATGGAGGATCCAAGATTCAATGCTGGTCAAAGAATACAGAAACGGCATTCAATGGATAGCAGAGATAGTCATACTGGATCAGAAACCTGGGAGATGGAGAGAAGTAAATCTCAAGATGATGAGGAGGTGGAGAATGAAACTTCATTAAGTCCAAAACCAAGAAAGAAGAGCAGCAGATCAGGTAAAAAGCAATCAGGAATGGTGGTAATTCGGAACATCAATTATATCACTTCAAAGAGGCAAAATGCTTCAGGCAGTGATTCACAGTCGCATTCCGGCTCCGAAACGGATGAGGAAGATGGAGATTCTGAGCATAAGAACTCTCTGCGATCCTCAAAAGGGAAAGGCAGTCACACAAAGTCTCTTGATAGGGAGGAAACAGTTGCTGGGAAGGAGACAGATGGTGGACACTGGCAAGCATTTCAAAATTTTCTACTTAGAGATGCTGAAGAAGGAGAACGTAGAACTGACCAAGAAATGTTTTCTGAAAAGGAGATTCGAGGAAAGAGAAGACCAAATAGAGTGGGTGAAGACCCTTTAGTTTTTGGTGGACGAGAAATGGGTCCGTTTGAAGAAGGGAATACGAATGACGTGCATAAGATTAGTGCGAGTGGATCTCGCATGCCTAAGGCATCGAATGATCAGTCTTTGATTTCTAGAGGAGCTGGTCACTCTGGCGATGGTTTCATGGATGGTCAAATAGATTTGTATACTACAGAGAGAGATGGTAGGAGGGTGTATAGGAGGACCACAAACGATGACTTTATAACAGATAGACAACAGAGCCAATCAGATTTTAGAAATTCTCCATTAGATCCACTGGCTGTTAATGGGTTTGAACGTTCATCCAATAACATGGAAAGATCATCAAATAATATAGATGATGATTCGTACATAGTTCCATTCAGGTCAATTTCAGTCAATGAAGCTGGAACTGATGATAGAAATGCTATAGATATGGATTCTGAGTTCTCATTGGCTCGACAGAAAGCAGAAAACGAATCTAACAAGGTTGGAAGCCAGGTCAACTATGAACCATATGATTTAAGTTTGATGCCTGAACGTGGAGCAGAAATGGGTTCAAATGGTTATGATCCTGCTTTGGATTATGAAATGCAAGTTCATGCTGTAGATGCCTCACTGGATAAGAAAAAGAAAGTAGGCATGCAGGGGACTAAAATGTTAGACAAGGACCGAAAATCAAAGCTTATTGCTGATAATTCAGATAAAAAGAAAGCTGTAGGGCCAATAAGGAAAGGAAAGCCTTCAAAGCTGAGTCCTTTGGATGAGGCAAAAGCCCGGGCTGAGAGGCTAAGAACGTATAAAGCTGACCTTCAGAAAATGAAGAAGGAGAAGGTAAGCTGCTGATAGACACTGATTACTTTGAATGCATATGGTACAACCTAAGCTCTAACACCAGCTAGCTCATGTCAAACAAATCTTAACATGTTAATTCATTCTTTTAACACTTTTGCAGGAAGAGGCAGAGATTAGAAGACTGGAAGCATTGAAGATAGAGAGACAAAAGAGAATTGCAGCTAGAGGCAGTTCTATTCCTGCTCAGTCATCAGTGCCTATGCAAGGCAAGAAACAATTGCCATCCAAACTTTCCCCAAGCTCTCATAAGGGATCAAAGTTTACTGATGCTGAGCCTGGATCATCGTCGCCCCTACAAAGATCCAGAAGGACTGCTTCTATGGGATCAACTGATTCTCACAAAACCCCCAAACCCAGCAAATTGAACACCGGAACCCACTCTGGTGGAGATAGATTAAGCCAGTCAGTTTCATCACTGCCTGAGACAAAAAAAGACATTGGCACTGTAACTCCTGATCCAAAGGCATCTATGGCAAGGATTAGGAGATTATCGGAGCCAAAGACAAGTAGCAGCCCGCTTGTTTCTTCAGTGAAGTCACGGAACTCTGAACCATCATCCAAGACAAAGGTATCTGGTGGGCCTGAAAGCAAAAAGATATCAGCAATTATGAACCATGATAAAAGTAAGATTGCCTCTCTTCCAGAACTCAAAATTAAAACAAATAAAGCGCATGATGTTACCACCAGCAAGTCAGGAGGAAATGAAATGACTCAGAAGGTGAATGCAAGTATCTCTTCTATTACCAATGCCACTGAACCAAATAGGAACAAGGACAAAGTTTCACTTAATATTGATGGGGATGACATTACAGTAATTGAGAAAAATGTTGTGACGCTTGAACGTGAGAAGCCTGCTGTTGCCCCAGTAAACTCCTCAGAAGGAACTACAGCATTACAAAAGGAACACAATGGCATATTTAAAATAGGGAGGAAAAGTGAGATGGTGCCAGATTATGCTGCCATTCGTGCCCCAGTTTCTCCACCGAATGTTGATGTGCTTGATAAAGAACAGCAGATGCAACAAAGACCACAAACTTATGAGGTAGGGTGTGTAAGAACTTGATTGACAAGGTGGAATTTTCTTTTCTAATTAATGTAGCCTAGAGATTAACAAAATCTCTTGACTATAATATTGGAAGCAAATAGTTGGTTGCTGATATTTTCCTAATTATTATTGTCACAAGAGTTATGCCATTTATATTTATATTTCTTTCTAAATACCACTTAGAATTTTATTGATAATTCAAACATTTTAGGTCGTCTTTTATCATATAATTACAGCACAGCACAAGTAGATGGCTCGCCATCCATGAAAAGAGCTCATTGAAACCATATTTAAGTAGCTTTTGCTCAAATAAGCATAAAGCAGCTCCTTATCAAGTTGAAGCCATTGTCTCAATATACTTACATTGTGTTTTTAGTTCTAAGCCAGTTGTTGAAACTTTAAACAATCTGGTTTAATGGATTTTCTTTTTCATCTTAACCAGAGAATAAATTTTTCATGTGCCTCATGCCGTGAGTCTTCTTTACATATGATTTACCAATTTCCAGGTTCAAAAAGGAAATGTGAGTAACACTGAGAAAGATTCATCAAAATCTGTGAGCTCGAGTCTTACTGAAAAACCTTATCAAGCCCCTTTTGCTAGGAACTCCTCTTTGGAGGACCCATGTACTGAAATTTCAGAGTATGGCCGAGCACCTCCAACTGGCATTCATACTGCAGCAACAGAGTCAGATAACGTTAGAGCCCTTGTAGCTGATTCAAAGACCTTGAAACTAGAAAAGATTCCTGAAGTGTTGGATAAGCGTCAGGTTAAGGATTCATCCAAAGGGTTCCGGCGGCTGTTGAAGTTTGGAAGAAAGAATCATAGCTCAGCTACAAGTGAACGTAATGTTGAATCAGATGGTGTCAGCATTAATGGTTCTGAAGCTGATGAGCCGGTTGCAAACACTGCCTCTTCCAGTGAAGGTAATTACCTTTTATTTTGTCCCATGTGCACTTTGATGGATACTGAGATACAAAATACATGTCTTAGGATCTGATACACTATTTGTCGACAAATCTGCTTCATAAGATGCATACCATTTGAGAAATCGTTATTTTTTGGACCAAATGAGTTGTTGCCACTTGAATTTTTGGAATGCTGTTCATTGCAATGCTAGAATTCAGAGTTTAAGTCATCTGATTTTAATGTTCTTATTGTAGCTCCGTTTATATTCTGATTGTGTTTGGTCTTGGAGCTGACAAAATTTTCTGGTTGCTATTAGTTCATACATTGAAGAATCTGATCTCCCAGGACGAGACTCCAACAGCCAGCAATACTCCACAAAAGTGTAAGTAGTTGCTACTCAATGGACCCAGTTATTCTTTGTTCCTTTTCTCGTTTCCCTCCCCAGTGTTGGCAAATATCAGTATATTTCATTAGCTAAAATGGATAAACCTCACATTATGCATCTAATCGTGCAGCTTCTCGCCCCTTTTCCTTGTTGTCGCCGTTTAGAAGCAAGATTGGTGAAAAGAAGTTGACAGCTTGATGAAGAAAGTGAAACATCAAGATTATTGTCTTTCCTGTGGATTTGGCTGTGAATCGTTACAAACTAGTATTTTTTAATTTATTTTCATAAAACGAATCAAAATGTATATATAGTGATGTGGAGATGTTGCTACGAAACAATTCAGTTGAAGAACATTGACCCATGAATGTGGCCGCATAAAGAAATTTTTTACAAAATTATTCTTAATGAATGGAGTATCTTCCTTTGTTTCTTCCACATTGCAATAAGGATTAATTAGCAACTATGAGTTGTCCTTGTGTCAGGGGCTCACGCTTGCGGTCTTAGGCTAGCTCTTTCGGCTTTCTAAGCCTAAGTAAGCCTTACTTACACTTAATTGGGTGTTTCACACTAACCAAAGTATGGGAATACCAAGCTAAGAGTGGTTATGGAACAAGGTGGGTTAGAAGTAGCTAAAACACTTAATAGAAGATTTGGGGGAAAGTGTTCTTCAATTTCTATCTCAAGTGAGGTTACAAAGCTATGTACAAAATGGTGGAGAAGGCACCATTTTATATAGACATTTCCATCTCTTCAATGTGTGACTCATGTTGTGTCACATGTCACTATCCTATGATGATAAGTGTAAACACCATATTACGTCAAGTGACACATTCCTAGCCACATGCCTCCATGACTACTTTATCCTTATCCTAATCATTATAGATAAAACTTATATACATCACTTTAAATAATGTCTATCTACATCTTATCTAGATAGTTTTAGGCATTGTCACTTGTGTCCACAAAGTTCCAAGGCTTCCTAGAACCTTCTAGCCAAAACTGCCCCCACCTAGCTCGCGTGCCCGTCACTGGCCGAGAGTTGCCTATCTCCCGCGTGTGACGTGCCCGCGTCTGGTCTGGCTGAGCCATGTACCCGTGTGGGCGTGCAGGCTTGCCCATACTCGCTAGGCAACTTGCTTGCACTCACGCCTCGGTTACCCGTACCTTGGCCTACCCGTTCCATCGGAAGGCCTTGGTCCGTGACACTTGGATTAAGCTAAGAAGCCCTTTTACAAGATAGAGAATGGGGTCAATGAGACCGTCAATCAACAATGGCAAGTGGCTTAAAAACAATCATGAAGGAGACGAGCAAGTTGAGGACAAAAAAAGTACAAGCGATTCACCTTTGCTGTTGAAATCGTCGATTACTGTTTTCCCATTTTCAGGTGAGTAGTTTTGGTGATTCCGTCTAGAAACTTAAGGTTGCAGTACGACAGAACATCTTTGCTTTCTAGAGTTTAGCCTAAGCCATGAAGTTTAAGGGTTGCTCGCTCCAGTTCTTGCTTAACTATATTTTTGAAGTACGATAATGTCTTAATGGACTTGGGCTAAATTATACATAATTTATTAACTAACGACCTATTTTTGATAGGTTCCAAAATTTCGATTAAAATTGGTTGTTGTCCAATTCTTGAGCAAATTGTCATGTTACGGTTCAAAATAGACCGACTCATACCGAAAGTAGTAGATAAATTTAGACTATATTTTTGTTTAAAATTCGTCAAATTGGGTCAAAAAGGCCCAAAATGGACCTTTAAACTACATATTCGAACTTACATAGTTTACATTTCAATTAAATTGGTGAATAAATTAGACGCTTTTGAATTACCTAGTGTCAATTAAATGAACCATTTTGAGCTTTAGATGACAACAGCTTTAATATGAGCCAAAATTGGGCGTTTCAGCCAGAATTGGACCCATTTTATTTTATTTTTTTTGAAAACTGAAAACCCATTTTGAATGACTACTATTAGGATTTAGGACTATTGGCCGGTTTTAGGCATTTGAACAATCGCAACGGTGAAAAGGGGGAGAAAAAGGGTGAAGAGCAACATATTTGAAAATCAGTGGCATCTAAAGGCGAACGGCGACTAGATCTAGGTTTTCTTAGTATCGGGTTTTTGAATTTTTTAGGACAAAGAAAAGGTCTTCAAAGGAAACTAATCAAATAAATTGAGAGAGAAGGGCGAGAGGAAGAGATGTCATACACAACCGGAAGTTTCTAACGGCGGTAACTGGCGTGGCATCATCGGAATCTGCAACCGTCGTCGGTGCTCTAAGGACGTAGGGAGAGAAGGGAGAGAAAAGTGAGAGTTAGAGAGAAAAGGTAAGGGTCGTGTAAGATAGCCTTTGCAAAAACGACGTAGTCTTTGGCTCTTGAGTGTCGAGTGGACAACAGGAAAAGTGAAGAGGACCACTCGGTGCATCACACGACGTAGTGTTAATAAAATTTTTATCTTTAATCCCAAAGAAGAGCATGTACATGTACTGTTAATAAAAGGTGGACCAATTCTGCTTCAGACATATTATATATAAATAAATATAATATGACTAATATAGTAAGTCAAGCAAGAACCGGAACGACCAAACTCCAGAAAGCAAACATGTTATGTGATGCTGCAACCTTATCATTAAGCAACAATTCATTTAAAAACTGCATTTGTATGTAGAGCAAGATTCAGTAGCAAGGCATAAAGGGCACCCGGATGGGATTTGGTTATGGTTGATGGAGGCAAACGTGTGTCCGAAATAAAAGTTCATGTGCAGTCCATGGGAATCTGACACTATTCTCACCCATAATAAGAAAAGAGTGCAGACTGCAGACTGCAGAGAGTTGGCCATGCTTTGGCAGAAACTGGGAATCTGACATCTGACTTGTTTTTGTAGGTGAGAGTTTTGCATTTGCTGATGATTACAACTTTTGCCTTTCCATAATGTGTTTTGCCAAATCATTTCAACCGAAAACAACAAAAGCCTAGGATTTACTAATGAATGTTGTTGGAGTTAAATCATTTCAAACCCAGAGCAGCAACAGTAGGCACTGGGTAGGTTAGCTTGCTCAATGAACTGTTCTAGAGGGTACTCAGTTTGATTCAACATAAAACGTGTCATTAACTTGTAAAGAATCGACAGAAGCAACAGCTGAAGCGATTAACATGTTGTTGCTGAACTATGGTACTCATTTTCAATTTGATAAAGTATTCATATAATCGATAACTGTTGCTATCTCTTTCCGGGGAAAAAAAAAAAGTTCACTTGCAATTCAGGGTTCATCAATACATATCAGATGGCCAAACTCTAGATGAAACGATATACAATACTAATCAAAACGGATGACGACACACGATATGGAGCTTTTGCTCAATCTTGATAAAGCTTCTTTTGTTAGCCACTCGGCAGCTTCTTGTGGATCCTCCAGATGCCTGATTAGATTCACGGCTTCTTGATTTTTCATCACCTGGAGAATAAATGGATAACAGCAAAAGAAAACTTACGAGCTAGTTGATTCTTAGTATAGTTTATAGCACAAAGAAGAATTGCGTGATGTTCTAGGAAGTGTGGAAGCCGTAAAAACAACTGACAAGCAATTTCTCTTCATTTTCTACACCGAGAATGAGAGGCAGAATAAGCTTGAAACACAATGGAAAATGTTAAAAATCCTTTCTTCATGCATGATGGAGTTTGAAGAAATGTATAACTTACTTCCCAAATTCCACTGCTTGCTATGATGATGAATTCTGTCTCAGCATCGACCTTCTCAGCCCCAACAACAAGTTCTGAGCTTTTGGGGAGCCTCATGGCTGCTGCATTACTAGAGTCGCATACTAATATGCGTACTTTAGGCACAAAATATGGCACCCACATCAGAATTATGTCATTCGGGAAGATCAAGCAGATATCCCAATAAATGGAAAGAAAAAAAAAAGTTCATTGGCAGTTAATTTAGCAGAATAATCAATCATTCTTCGGCTGTTTAAAATCTAGTTAATTATATGTTTGTTGTTTATTGTTTGTAGGTTTCTATTTCAAGCAGTACTCAAGTTGGAAGTGACGAAAACAGTGCTTAAAGGCTTGTCAACTGGCAGCAGCTTCTGTTGCTTTTGGATAAATAAAAACTTTACTTATCCAAAAAAAAAGATCAAACATTCTTTGTATCCTCAAGCTTAGGTGCTAATGACTCTAGGCAATAGGCACCCAAGATGATCTTAATCACTCTTGAAATTTACAGTTCTATAAACAGAGAGATCTAATTCTAGATTTATCTGGGTGTTTAATACCTGGAAACAGTCTGCGAGACCAGTGCCTTCTGGCTCGAGCATGGTACTTGCTACTCATCTGATGAGCCACACCGTCTCTGCACACAACAGCTCTGTAGCCACCTAGGTAGGCAGTTACAAGCTTTTCTCCATTGATCAGCATCACAGACGCTGAGCCGGCTCGCAGCGCCTCGTCTTCTTTCTGTGCCTCTCTGACCTTTGCTCTTGCACCAAGATATGCTTTTCTCATTGTCTCTTTGCTCTTTCTATTTATTTGAGACTGCAGCAAGGCAACATAACTCATAAGGCCAGTACTATAATTCATACAACTCAACTCAGTGTCTGTTAATTAATGAACTTGAGTACCTACCTCTTTAGGCTTCTTATCAAAAAAATGAGATTGTATGTACTTGGTAACTCCATCCCCAATCCGGGCATCAAAAACTCCGAAGAACCACAACTCTAGCTCATCAATTTGCTCTCTTTGAACCACGACTGAATCAAAGTCTGAGACATCCGAACCGCCTGTGGATGACTTATGTTCCATGACATGATAGCCATGAGAGATTGGCATCATCCAAGATGGCTTCTTTCGAATCCCATTTTCTGACCTTTTCTTGCTCCCGCCATCTGCTGTCCGAAAGCGTCTCAGCCTAAATGCCTGCTCCATCAAGCCAAACACATCAACAAAAAGCCAGTGCTGGTTTTATGAAAACTGCTTGACGAAAGAAGCGTTTTTGCTGACTTATATTAGATAAAGAAGATGGCAACGTTTTATTTATATCTTCATCAAACATGAAAAAAAGAAGTAAACTTCTGGGTTTTAATCTGAGACACACTTCTTTTCTGTTTTCATACGTTTTAAAATGTGTTAGACTGTGTTCATCACCATATAAACTCATAATTAAAGAGGTGAGAAAATTTTCAAACAGAAGAAAGATACCCTTTAACCATAAACTTTAATTTCTTTCTTCAGAACTAAATATTATCATAATCATCAATCAAATAATAAAAGTATAGAATGATATAAACATGATGTTAGCCTTGGCCTTACCTTAAGCTTGAGGTGGAGATCTCTGAATCCCATGTGTATCCTTGAAATTTGATGTAAGAAACTTGATGAGTATGTTTCTAGTGGGGGAGAATATGATCACATAGAAAAGTGAATATTGAAGATTTTCAAATGGAGAAGTGAGAAGAGAGAGAGAGAGAGAGAGAGAGAGGAAAACGGGGGGGAACTTTATTAACTTGGTAATTAGGAATTGTAGGTTTCAAATTTTGTTAGCAAAATATTTTTTCTAATAGGAAGGATGTGTTTGAAGTCCATAGGAAGTCTAGAGCTGTTGAGACTATAATGTCTGAAAAAATTTAAGTAAATGCTTTAAATGATAAAATTTATTGGCTTTGATTGTATCTGTTGAGGAAATTTACTCATGTAACGGTCATTTTCATGCTGTCTCTTCTTTATCTCCTGTGAGAAAAGGCTGGTAATACTAATCCATCCGTATGACTCTTTCCAAGTAGAATAAATAGAGAACAAGACAAGGAATTAGCCCTCTGAGTTGGGTAGATAAACCAAATTACACCCTGCTAAAAACTTGACAATCTGAATCTTATATTGTCATTTTAGATGCAAAGGAGTTTCATTTACTTCAAAAAATCTTGCATGTTTCAACTTTGAATTTGCAATTAATGGTCTTAAGAACATACTTAACGATTTGTTTACTTAATTAATCCATGTTGGGTTTGTTGGTAATGGTTTGGAGAAAATTAGAGGTTAAAAAGTTGGACCGACCAAGGTCATACCAGCCTTAATTTGAGTTCTGGTGAGCTAGGTGAACAATTTATTTGAAATTATTAGCCATAATGATTCATGCTTTTAGCTTTACCTATTCTGAGTTCAAGTCAATGAATGGATGAGAAGCAAATCAGCAGCATGAAAAAGAACGCAATACTTGTCATGGTTCTTGCCTTCATGTCATTACGCCAAAAGGCCAAGAAAGATACACTCCAACTGCAGAAATAAACAGTGGTTATAAGGTCCACAAGAAGTAGGTGTGCAACCTTTCCAGAAGAAATCTTAAACCAGCAGGACAAAAACAATAATACTAGACCATTTACGTTGTAGAAGTTTTGTTTCTTTATTTGGTTTGGCAGGAAAGACCAATCCAATTTAATCCCCATTGTCACTATTGAAGCGGAAATCGATACGGAATTATCTGAATGCATCCATTGCTGAGTACCATTTCTGAGTTTCTGCCATAGGAAAATTTTCATTCCTTTATAGATACTGCCAGTAGAACCCCTTAATTCACTGTTCTGATACAAGTTACAGCTAATCTCATTCAGAAGTCATCAGATATAGCACAAGGAAAACATTCAGTAAGGAATTCATCATTCCATCTTCTAGGGTACAAGCCATGACAAATATTGGCCTTTGAATGGAGACTGAAATCTGAAACTTCAGATCCATTAACAAGAATTTATTGAATATATCTGTCTGGCAGCCAAACTTCTGAAAATCTCACAAACTTACCAATTGAAGACCCCTTCTTATCTTGTTCAGATCAATATAAACTTATTGTTAACAGGAATGAGTTAGATTAAACAACTCTGACAAACGGTCTAACTCTCTCTAACATGCAGATTTGACAAGGAGAACATTGAATCAACCAAGGTTTGAGACAAGTCCTAACCATGGGTCCCTCTCCTCAGCATCTGTTTCTAGAAGCTATGGTTAAAACTCTGAAGTGATTTCAGCATCTTTTGACAGACTAGTCTTCAGTCTTCACCAAGCTCCTTGATTATTGGTCAATAAACCTTTCACTCTAAAGTTAGTTGTCTGGTTCTGTAGCAGAAAGACAAGTGATTAACATTTTCATCCACACGTTACAGTCCACATTGCCAGTGCAGTGGTCCACTAGAATATCACTAATCCAGGATTTTTTTTGTTAATTACTGAAGAACAATGCTAGAAGGAAAAAATTACCAAAAAATAGAAAAACAATTGCATTGACTTGTTGATCATATGTAAATTCGTGTATTATGGTTTTGACCCATTCTTCGAATGACTAAACTGAACTTGAAGGTCACGTTGAATTCACTAATAAAGAGCAATGTTGGTATTCTTCTTCTTCTGTAGTTTTTACGAGATTTATAGATTATAGATTCCAATTACTCATGACTGACATGAAATTAATAACCAACAAACTCATTGTCATTAATTTAATTTAAATAAATTTTAGTTAGCGTAAAGATAGTATTTTTTAAAAAATATTAACTCGATGAGTGTTTTCGTAGTACTCCTTTGTTTTTTTGTTTTTTAACTTTTTCATTACCGTTACCGTTACACTCCTCTACTCGGCCCTGAAAAATATGGCACATATAATAAATAAACTGTAACAGAAAAAGAAGCATGAAAACCTCTATTACTCTACGGTAAAAGAAATAAAAGTAAAAAAAGGTAAACAAAATAATTTCGTAAACCTCTCTAAAACCCTTCCCTTCTCTCCCTCTGCGGAGCCACAGTGGAAAGCCAAAACCGGAAACCTTTCCCAAAATGGCAATCACTCGGCTCCTCGTGCGGAGACCAGGAGTACCGCATTTCAGCAATGGAGGTAAAATTCCATTGCAGAGAACATGCTCTTTTTTTTTTTTTCTCTTTCTTGTAATTTTGTCAAACATTTTCTGGGCTTCACTAACAGCAAGGAACCGGTGACAAACTATTGCAGGGCTCATCCATTCAACAAAATCCTTCTCTTTTTCTTCTTCTTCTTCCGATGGTGGATCTAAGAGTTCGTCTTTCCTGAAAGGATCGAAGGCGGTGGAGGAGGGCACGGTAGTTTGTGAAGAACCAAAGAGGTGAGCTTTCTTTTTTCCTTTTGGTTATTTACTGATAGAATGCTTTGTAATGAAGTTTAGATAGATGAAATTATGGGTTCTGATAGTGAATTTCATTGATTTTTCGTAAGGGAATATTGATCTTAATTCTTTATATATATGTTACTTTGATAATTTGGTTAAATATGTTCATAGTGATGTTTAACCACTCCCTTAAGTCGCAGTTTTTCCCCCCAATAGGCCCAAATGGAAGGATGAGGGGGTGGAGGGAAGCTCCCTGGCCGTTCCTTTTTTCTTTGGGTGAATGTGTGTTTTATTTTTGTTTTGTGTGGATAAAAGTCTTGTTTACAATCAGTTAAAGTCTCTTTTTCTTCTTCTTCTTTTTTCTAATGGGTGAATATGGCTTGTGTAAAGTGGCCCCTTATGCCATCTTGTTCTACAACTGCTGTATACAGAAAAACTGGGACATGGTTGAAGGGAATACTAACAAACATAAAGCAAAAGATGCTAGGAACTCCTGAACTTGAGAAACCCATTGCTGGTGAAACATCAGTTTCCAAAGCTGACAATACAGCATCTGAAATGACACAAAATACTCCACAAGACACTAAATTTCTCGCGTCCCAAAGTGTACTTGAGTCACCGGAAGGCAGAATGCATTCTCCTGATCGCACAGAGGGTGTTTCATCTTGTTCAACATCCCATACAGTTGAGGAAAATGCTTTTGAGGGTGCAGCTGTAGCTGCAACTTCTCAGGTTGGTAAAATGCTTGACAATCCTGAGAATGCTGGACTTTGTGACGTTCAAAGCATAGCTCAGTCATCAGAAGCCATAATGGCTTCTCATGGCAATGAAAATGATAAATTGAGAACTTTAGCTTCTGACAAAATGGTGGAAAATTCATCTTTGAAGCTGGATCAATCAAGAAAGGTTTCTGATATATTTGTTGAAATGATGAAAAATGAGGTCAAGCAATTTGGAGAGGCAAAGTCTGATGTACTTGTGGACTGTGACAAGGAACGGAGTCCATGTGCTGAGAATTTACATGGCTTGACAGAGCTGATTAGTGAAAAACCTAAAACAGTGTCAGAGGGTACAATTGCCTCATCTTCAGTTGAAACTTTGAAACACAAGGAATGGAGTCCATCTGCTGAGGATTTACTTGGGCTGATTAGTGAAAACCCTAAAACATTGTCAGAGGGTAATATGAATTATCTGCATGGGAAGAGATCTGCAACTTTTGTTCAAAGGCCATATGCTAGCACTAGTTCAGGCAGAAAGCAGAAATTGTCTAGTTCTTTAGGAGCCAAGGACTTGGAGAATATTTTAAGGAGAACAAAGAATAATGCAATAACAAGAGAAATGGCTGTTAAGGTGCATGAAACTCTAACACCAACTGAATTTTCAGCAGGGAAGAAAGTAGAAAAACAGCAATTCAGTGACTTGATTAAAAGCATCAAGGGCCTACCTGTTGAATTATCAACTATTAACTCTCAGGAAATGACTATTTCCAATGTAACAGATCAACCCAGCAACGAAGGGTTCCTTAATAATGTCCAGAACCAGGCTAACTTGCAAAACACTGATGCTAAAAGAAGAAGGACATCATTGAAACAACATCCTGTGAGCACTGAAAGTAAAATACCACTTGACAAGAAAGAAGAGTCAAATATTCCTAGCGAAACCATAAGTGAGCAGGAAGAAGGGAGTGTTTTGAGTTTGGCCAATTCTGATCATGAAAAATCTGACGCAAACTATCATGGGCCTCTTTCAATAGGCAGAAAAGAGCTGAAGAGCTGTTCACGTACTTGTTTGATTGAAGAAGGATCTAATGAAAACAAAGTACTGGTCAGGTTTTTAACTAAAAATGTTAATAAATGGAATATCCTTGCAGCTTTCAGAGATTGCGGGCCAATTCTGGATGTAAAGGAAGTTTCCACTACTAAAGGGAGCATCTTCAAAGATTCTTTGGTACATTTTGAGGTAAGTTCTTTGATGTTATTCAGAAACTCCTCGTTCCCTTCCCCTTCCAAGTGCCACCCCCCCACCCCGCATGCCAGAACTCACAATAAACACACGCACAAAAGGGAGAAGGTTTTAAGTTCTAATCGCCTTCTCTCAATTCTTTTACTTTAGTGTCTTTTTTTATCATATTTGTCAATACAAATGTTCTAAGCATCGGGAAAGATAAAATAGTCAAACTTAAGTACTTGACCAAGTTCAAAGCCTAACTAGTAGGGTGAGCAAGGTGAAGGAAGTATACATAGAACACTTTAACTTATGAAAGCATTCTGTCTTTTGTTGCAAAGCTAGAAAAACTCAACTATCTATTCTGGCTTCATTGCAGACAAGAGAAGGTTACCAAACTGCTCTCAAGAAAACTGAACTTGGACTTCTGAATTCAGAAGCCTTTGTGGAGGCAACTTCTTCAGAAGACATGGATGGTACAATTTCCATTCCTGATCTGATTGGCGATCCTGAGGCTCCACTTGCACTAATCAAGAATCCTACCAAAACGGTCAAAGTCACAAAACTGTCTGAGGATATAAGCTCACAACAGCTAAAGAAAGCTCTTACTTTCTGTCAGTCTGGCATATCCGGATTTTTCTTTGGTTCCTCAAGTTCTGTTGTATATGTGGAGTTCGAGGTGAAACTTCTGTCCCTCTGTGTTGGTGTCTAGGAATTCTATCTTCAGGTTCTATGAAGGGTCTATGCATCTTTAGTTTTTGTGTTTGAGTAACTATTTATGAAGTCTTACTTGTCAGACAGAAGATGCCAAAGAAAGAGCACTTGCAGAACACTCCATACATGTATCGGGAAAATTGTTGCCTATTCTCAGGATTGATGCACCAAGGACAACAGTAGTAAGGATATCAAACGTTAAGCCTGAAAGCAAAGTCTGGGCAATTTGCAATTCTCATGGACAAGTCAAGCATATGACAAAAAGAGCTATAGGCATCGTGGATGTGCATTTTAAGCTTGCTGAATGGCCTAACATGCTTAATATTATTAATGGGTAAGTCTAATCCTTAAAGGATTATGATAATTTTTTTTGGATAATTAAAGTATTATTATGATCAATCAAAGCATTCTTCCAATCTATGATGATAGTGTTCATATACATCCAGATTGAATGGACTTGAAGTGAATAGCAGTCGGTGGCTTGTCCAGCCAGCTCCTCTGTTTCCTCCAAGAGTTCTTGAGGCCCTTTGGAGTCAACCAGAAGAAAGGAGACATGTGAATGCGGTAATGTGCAACTTATTAAGAACACTTGAGAAACCCATTCAAACAACTGAGTTGAGTCAGTTGACTGACCTCGTCAGCAAGTATCATGGCAAAGTATTTAATTAATCCAGTCAGCAAATTCTGAATGGTGTCTTGGAAGCATGAGAGTAATGAGGGAGCGAATTTTAATTCCATCTTTGACAACTTTAGATGGGTGGATCATGGTTACCTATCACCGCCAATTGCAATATTTACAGGTTACAATATATTTTCTTGGAAAGCACATCAGAGGGACATATCAGATATTTATATTGTTTAGTAATGACCACTAAATTGTTGATCCCACGCTCGACAATTGTCTCACAAGATAGCCTGTTATCTTGAAAGAAGCCGCTTAATTGATCTCTATTCTAAATTCAACCATCCTGTTTTTTTCTTTCAGTGCCAGGTCCAAAATTACCCATCCCGTAAATATTCTCCATTTACCCGTTTGACTCTTCCTTTGCACTTAATACTGCAAATAATCGGGTGCAATGCCAAAACTGGTAGCAATATGTCGGGTGCAAAGTGCAATGCCAAAACTGGTAGCAGTATGCCATTATGCCTGTCATTGGTCAAACCCAACGTGCCATCATATTTTAGGTGCCTCGCGCTTTAGCAGCAGCATTATTGGTGCTGGTTGCATGCATTTGCCGCAACCAAACGAAGAGCAGTTGCAAGACTACCTCTAATAGAGTCATACAAATGACAAAATTGAAATGAAAAATTGTGGCAGCAACCACATTTGACAAGCAATATCTTGCAATAAACTCGCTACAAAATCTGTCATATAGTAAAGCAAGTTCCCTCAACTGATCTTAATCCTGACTTAATAGTAGAACAAACAAAAAAACCATTCCAAAGGAACAAATTGCAGAATTCTGATGACCAAACTGGAAAATATCGATAATTCATTAACACTTAACATGCATTCTCCTTTTTCAGCTTAGCAAGCTCTTGCCTGACGACTCCAGCCCTCTGCAAAATCATATTATATCATGTAAGCTTCGATCAAGGTTTTAAGAAAGCCTTCTGGCCACATTCCAAGAAAACCTTTACTTAAAGGTTGAAAAAATCAACTGACATAACACAGGAAAACATCAGAAACACTAGTGGTACCCCAAACTTACCTTGATCTTAGCCAACATAAGCTTGAACCGATCAAAGTCAGTGAGTGAAGCCCTTCTCTTCTGGACAATCAGCTTTCTTCCCCATGAGCTATTCTCCCACTTGTTCTTAACATCTGCCATCAGATAAAAACAATTAGAAAGCAGAACATAACATAGAGAATAAAGTCAATAAAACACTTATACGACAGAAAGAATGAGTATCCTTACCAGCTTTCTCCATTGCTTCAATCAATGTCTTCTTCTTTGGAACACGAGGAATATCAATCTTGATATCAGTCAATGTTAGCCTCTTGAAGTTCATTTGTCCCCTGACCATATCTGGGGCATCTACTAGAGCCTGCAATGCCAAGATACAAGCAAAAATTAAACTAAAATTCTACACAAACATCCGCACAATCAAATATCCAACTCCATAATGATTCGTAATTATAGTTTGCAATACAGCCACTAGACTCCACATTTATCCACCAACTAGCTCAATATTGTACTTGGTAGACATATATGCGATAACTACCAATCGAGTCAAAACAACAGTAGTAGATCACCAAGTGCCAAGAAAAAAAAGATTAAGCACATGCGCCTAACCCATATATAGTTTACCCATAGGGCTCCAACTTCCTCATTTTTCATACGGTTGCAATGCTTGACATTTTAAACACCTCAACATCTCCTTGAGTATAGGGTCTACTGATCAGCAAATACTATCAGAAAAAACTATAAAACAAAATTAAAGGCAAACATGTCCGCACACAATAAATATTCAGCACTTACACCAAACCGAGTAACAGAGAATCTGAAAGTAACCCCATCAATGCATAAGCAAACTATCAAGACAAAGCACGATGAAGACTCGTTTCCACATTGAAGTTGAAAGCAAATAATAACACACGTTTCATTCTAGATTATCTCGCCTGGGAAAACATAGTCCATTTTAGATCGATCTAAATAGAAAGAAAACAGCTAAATTCTACTATTAAACTAAGTATACTTCATTGACATGCCAAATTGAATCTCGGTTATAATATGCTTAATAAAATCTCGTTGGTTGTTTTTTTCTTCCTATTTGTATGCTAAACCCATTGTCTGTTCATTAAGGAAATTTATACACAACTGCAGCTTTCGTGGCTATAAATCAAATAAACACAGAACATGGAAAACTTCCATTTAAAAATAATTGATACTAATTCCAAAAAATATGTATTGAAAATAAAAAGCATACTCTGTTCTGGTCAACAACGTCGACAATGACAACCAGCTTGCCGTACTCTTTGCCATAGTTAACGAGTGCCACTCTCCCGATCTCGACGTACCTCTTGAAAGGCTACAAAAAGCGAAACCAAAAAACCAAAGGAAAAAGAAAATCAAATCCCAGATAAACGATGAAACAGAGTTGCAACGATGGCGTTTAGAGACTGAAGAAAGGGCTCACCATTTTCGTTATGAGTGTGTGCGAGTGTGGAGCTAAGATTTATGGACAGAGAGAGGCAGAGGCGGAGAAGAAATGAAAAGAAACTGAGAATTAGGGTTTTATTATATAGCTTGGACTGCTTGATTTTATGATCTGTTTATAGCCGTTCGATCCTAGTTCTCGTTCTTTTTGCCTTCTTTTTTTTTTTCTCTCTTTTATTTTATTAATAATTAATAGTATAATAGTGGTGATGGGTTGGGCTTTAAGGGAGTTATGGATCTCTATCTTGAGCTGGGTACGTTGTCCAAAGTCCAAACTCCATCATCTTAGGCCGATCGATACAATTTCTTCTTCTTCTTTTTCCTTTGTTTTTTTTGGTTTTGGTAATTATCAAAAGTTACCCATCAATAAAATTTTGTTCATTGGCTAATGTACACATAGTGGTGTTCCATTTCCTTCCCAAAAGTTGCTAAAAGCTTGACATTTTGAACATATAAGCTTGAAGATTCAGTACTGTTTCTCGTTCTGATTATTGAAGAAGTATTCCTTTAATATAACCATATTGTTTACCTTTAAACATGTAAATTAAAATTTCTTAATTTTATTAAGTAGTCCTCGTTTCCTTTTGTTTTTTTTAGTAACAAGTTGCATAATCTTGCTGTAAAAGATTAATATTTAATTGCGAGACGACTTAATATTCAAATTAATCCTTAAACTATATAAAAAAAACAGATTAATCATTGAACTTTTATTTTAGACACATTCATGCCTGAATTTTTATTTTGGAACAGATTGATCCTTAAATTTTCTTTGATTTTTTTCCATTCAAGATATATATGTCTTAAAATAAAAATTCATAAATCAATCTATCTTTTTTAATATAATTCAAAAATTAAATTGGATATTAAATCATTGCGCGACCAAGCCCATTAATCCTTAATCCTTTTGGGAAGTAATAACCACGGCATTCTTTTCTTTCCCCTCATGATACGTAAGTCCTACCATGTTTTGTTGAGTCATTGTCTGTCTCGTTGCGCGTTGGCGTATTAAATAATTTATTGGTTGAAAAGTACTCCGATTGTGGGAAAAAAAACATCCCGACAAGTTTTTGGTTTGCTTGAAAGAGTATATACGCGAGAGAGTGTGCTTTGAGCTGCATACAGAAATAAAGTGTGTGTTGGATGAACATGGATGAAATGCGAGAGACTGCGCTGGCTTACTACGCAAATATGCCGGAGTCACAGAAGCAACTGGCATCTGAGTTTTTCAAATCGTTGGACACCGACGGAGATGGGAAAGTCGACGTCCGAGAGTACATTGCTGGGCTTAGCAAGGAAGGGATAACGTGGATAAACAACTCCGGTATCTTCAAAGAGCTAGACATTAATGGAAATGGCAGCCTGGATTTCGTTGAGGTCCTGACGTTGTTTTACATGATCGAAAGTGGACGGTTTGTGTTTTGCGATGGATGCCGAGCGCTTCTCAAGGGAGTTTACTTCACTTGTCTTAGTTGCTTCAACTCTGGTCCTACTGGATGCGACTCCTTTGACCTCTGCTGCTCTTGCTATCGAAACCACAAATTCCAGCACCATGATGATGCCACCTTCGTCGATAACTACCGGTTGCTTCGATCCCAAAGACAGCAATCCGCCCCCAGGAACCAATCACGCCGGAAGAGATTCGTCAAAAAGACGGTAATTAAGGATTCACCTTTTTCTTGTCCCTTAAAAATTAGTTTGAAGAAATTAAGAATTCTATCAACATGTTAAATTAGACTTTTTAAGTTTTTATAAAACTTTACAATTGACTTCATCACTTCTGAAATTTTTTTTTTTTACCTTCCTCTTATTGCAAAGTCAAAGATTCTTTAATACAATTACTAAATCCCATCCTAATAATATTCTAAATTTTAAGACTTACCTTATAAATCATACTTTTTTAAAATTTTGAGCTAAACTTGCAGTAACCAGATAAGAGCTTTTTAGAGAAATAATTATGATTTATGTGTAATGTAATATAGTCTATATTTTATAAAAACTTTTTTTAAAAAAAGAAGCTGATGTGGTTTGTTGTATTAGATGGTGTAAAGCCATAAATTTATAGGCAGTCCCAATTGAATTTGTAATTCAAAAGTAAAAGTACTTCAATACCATACCAAATCTTCAAGAGAAACGCTTTTGAGTGGAACTAGAAAAAGATGACATGTAAAAAAAAGAAGGATTTATTGAATAAAGAGAGAGGTAGTTTTATCCTATTCCTAACCAAAAATCAAGCTAATTTAAACTAAACTTAATATGACTAATTTAATTTTTCCTCCTTGAATATTTTCGTCTGACGATAGATCTACTCTTTTATATATGTTCAGATGCATTATGTATCAGCAGGCTCAAGTACTCTAAACGATATCTTTCAACTTGCCGATGCCCTGTCCAAAGCTTTTTCTTCTTAATTCGGTGGCTTCCTCAACCACCTACGGGCCAATCCACAACCTAATACTTTTTCCTGGAGCATGCCAGTATGCCACTATGCCAAGTGCTGCTTAGATAAATATACGTACTAATTCGCAGCTTCCTTCAATTAAATGCTATACCTTAATCGGACACATTTGTGCCTCCTCAGACATGTTTTGTACTGTTAATTTAAATTCCACATGTTATTTTTGTTACTCAAAAGTAGAGATGTCGACGGGGCGGGGATTATGCGGGGAGTGTATTCCCCGTCCCCGACCCCGAATTTTGAGAACCGTCCCCGTCCCCGACCCCGAATTCGGGGAGAGATTTTTCCCCGTCCCCGCCGCGGGGAATCCACGGGGACGGGAAATCCCCGTTCCCCTAATTATATATATATATATTATATAATTATTATATTTCTAAAAATATATTTTATTAGTTTATTAGATAAAAATTTAGTAAACATAAGTTCAAAATTAATTAAAAGATTACAACAAAATATACACAACAAGATTAAGTATAATTTTTAAAAATAATCAAATAAAATCTAAATAAGTTCTTAAACTATAATTAAAATGAACAAACATTATATATATTACATATGTAAGTAAATTAAAATAATATCATTTTACAAATATTATGAATAAGCATTATATATATAAACAATTACATGATTATTAGTCAAGTTTATTTAAATATTCTAAAAATAAACACAACATATAATATTATATAGCATTATTAATAATCGGGGACAGGTACGGGGCGGGGAGGATATTCCCCATCCCCGACCCCGACCCCGTCGGAGCGGGGAATCGGGTTCTCCATTGGGGTCGGGTCTAATTGACATCCCTACTCAAAAGTAGTTTTTTTTTTCTTTTTGACATTGTCAAAGTCTTTCATTGACCTTAATTATTACATGGATGCAATGGAATGTCTTAACTCCAAATATCTAAGCAAGTTTACCGGTGACTCGTGACCTCTCTAGTGGGAAACAGAGAGTTTCATTTGCAATTTCCACCACCTTGATTTTGTGTGCTTCAACAGGAACCACTAGAGAACTTGGAAAAAAGAAAATTCCTAGCGTTTCCTATGGGTATATGTGAAGCAAATTTCCGGAGCGCTAATTTTAAGTTTATACATATATGTCTCTGTCTCCAACTTGAAAAATACAACAAAAAAGTTGGGGGTAAACTTCTCTAGCTTTCCCATTTGAAATCCAAACAACCAACTCCATTTAGCTACCCAAGGCAAAATTCTTGGACTTGAACAGATTCTAATGGCACTTAGCCATGGTTCTCTAATGAGTTATCCGAGCTTTGTACTCCTATTTTCTACTAATGTTCTTTTCCTGGCGGTACTTGGCAAGTTGGCATAGTCTTTGGTGTTATTTTTCGCAAGAGGAAGGCCAAGCCCAATCGAGATGGTAAGTGAAGTGTTTTTAAGCCCTTTATTTTCACACGATTCCTCCTCCTTCCACATGGATTTTGCGTTTTAATTATGGCTTTTTCGGTGTCTTGAGATGTTATCTGTTAATTGTTGCTCTGTATCTGTTTTCAATTTGCTGCTCTAATTGGGCAGTTTAATTTGTTGTTATGGTGGCAAGTTCTTTGATGCTTGCGTCTTGAATAAATTAAATGAAACTTTGAATTTCCCACAGGAAGAAAATGGATCCTCGGGAACAACAATTGTTTTTAATTTGATAGAAGCACGATTTGCCAATATGAAGTTCAACTTAAGCTACGTCATGATTCAACTAATTCAACCCAGGAATTTATGATCTTGATTTGATTCAATAATCATATATAAGCCTCTTAATTTTCTACAGATGACACTGACAGTGCAAGCAAAAGCTTGGAATCCTTGCGGTTGCGGTTTAACTTAAGCACAGTGAAGACAGCAACTGATAACTTCCATGGTGCCAATAGGCTAGGACAAGGTGGATTTGGTTCAGTTTACAAGGTAAAGCTTAGACTCTCCTGATTGGAATAATATGGGTTATTGAAATGAACTTGCATATGCTCCAAATGGATAATGCAGTTTCTTGTTATGCCAGTTGCAAAGTTACGACAGTTTTCTGATCAAAACTGTGACTTTAGAGTTAAGATGCTTTCTTCATAACTTGCTGTTCTGATCTCTACGTGTACTCCGTCACGCCTATAGGGAAAGCTTCAAAATGGACGAAAAATTGCCGTGAAGAGAATATCGGGGCATTCTTCTCAAGGTGAAATTGAATTCCAGAATGAGATTTTGCTACTAGGAAAGCTTCAACACAGGAATCTTGTTAGCCTACTGGGGTTTTGCTGGGAAGGGACAGAAAGGATCCTTGTTTATGAGCATGTTAGCAATGGAAGGCTGGATCAGTTCAGATTCGGTACAACTTTATTCCAAATGCATTAGTACTATTGAGTTTATCAGAATCAACATCTTAGTTAAATGGTGGATGCTATTGTGCAGATTCAATCAAGCGTGGACTATTAAATTGGGAAATCTATTACAAAATCATATGTGGCATTGCTCGAGGGATTCTTTATCTCCATGAAGATTCTCGCCTCAGGATAATCCATCGTGATCTCAAAGCAAGCAACGTCTTGCTTGATGAAGAAATGAACCCCAAGATTTCAGATTTTGGCATGGCAAGACTTTTTGCTGTGAATCAGGTTCAAGGGAATACTGGTAGAACCGTGGGAACTTAGTAAGTACAACTATCACATTACTGGCCGGTTATACCTGATGCTGATCAAGATTGATATGTGCCATGATTGGAAACTGGTACATTTTAGATTTTTACTAACAAAAGTGGAAAATGACAATATGCACACCTGAAATTAGTTCAATCTGTTAGCATTAGCAATCATTTAAAATTGTTTCAATGATGCTGTTGTGTAGTGGCTATATGGCTCCAGAATATGCATTGCATGGGCAATTCTCTGTCAAGTCCGATGTCTTTAGTTTTGGTGTACTTCTTCTGGAGACTGTGAGTGGCAAGAGAAACAGTTGGATGGACGAAACAGGGGAGCTAGAGCACCTTATAAGCTATGTATGTTTGTTTACTGACTCCCTGCTGATAAGCGTTGGCCTCCTTTCTAACAAATGTTTCTTTCTTTACTTAATTTATCTACTTGCAGGGATGGAAAAACTGGAGAGAAGGAACGGCTGAAAATCTGATTGACCCAAGACTCAGGAGCAGCTCAGAAAGTGAAATAACAAGATGCATCCATATCGGTCTATTATGTGTTCAGGAACATGCAGCAAATAGACTTACCATGGATTCAGTTGTTTTAATGCTTAATAGCAACTTAATGAGTCTCCCCCAACCCACCAAACCTGCATTTCTTATGTATGGTAGCAGTAGCACAGAACCAGGCCGGTCCTCATCAGTGGAGAATTTACAGTCCAGTCATTAGTCTGGGCAATTCACAGACATAGATACCGCACCATATTTCAGCATAAACTTACTTTCTTCAACGGAAAGGAACCAAGTCTAATCAAACACATGAAAGGAAATTTCGTAACTTAATATAATATCTTTCACTTTGTACATCATATTTGTTATTGTTGTCAACAAGAATATAACAAGTCTGTAAAGTTCAGGCTGTTTTTCTTCTTTTCATTTGTTTATTTTCATTTTGCTTTGAATATTTTTTCCACTCAAATAATATATATATTGATTTATGAGCGATCAGGGTTATCTGCAATATTCACTTGGAACAATTGTTTTAAAATCCATCAACTAGGATATCCTAGCCACCCACAGGTCCGTACTAACAGAAGATATCCTTCCCTACCTGATTCGAATGATTGGATTCTAAAACACTTGGAATTGATGAGAGCACAGAGACTTTATCAGATAGATAAGACTACATAATATAAACGACAGAGAGCAGATCCCTTCTAAATTTTTTCTGCATAGCTTAGTTTTCTCTAACTAACAACTAGATAGAATCAGATTCTTAACAAAATGATTAATGAAATATAAAATTTCTTAACAAAATGGATTCAGACTTGACCCTGGCTATTTTTTTATAATCTAATTGAAGCGCTTTGAATCTTGCCGAAAGTTTCTAACCTAAGCTGTGATGTGACAGCTTTTCACTGTGAAATGGTTTAACTATTAATTATGACAGGGTAATGGGAAGAATACTGAAAATTCCACGCTATCTAATTCTCAGAATCTCTGGTCGATGGAAATAAGTAAAAATCAACAAGTTGCAAACAATAATAATCCATCTTTAGATGCCATGGCTGCCCCAGTGTAGATGGGAGATCTAACATCAAATGAGGAAGATTAATTCATATTCAGCATATGATTCCCGAATTAATTAGTATGATGTAAATAACTCAATCATTTCACTATAAATATAATATCATGAGTCGGTTTCATCTTATCTTATCTTAAAGATAATTTAGGAGCCTGTCTCAGTATTTTGTTAACCCTTCTGTCTGGTTTTCGTTTTGAACTTTCATTGTAATTATTATTCTTTTTTGCTTACAAAACTTTTGTAATTATTTGACATTCTTCTTTTTACTATTCTAGACTTTGCTTAGTTGCTTCCAGATATAAAAGCAAATCTTCTAAAGCTGGAGCTGAAATCATCTGCTGAAGGGTTTTTATATTCAATTTCCATGGTTACATCAGAATAGCATCTGGTCTTCCTTTATATGTTTCAAACATAATGATCGGATGAGAATGTGATAAAAAAGAAGCCTTCATGAGAGAATTTTCAAACATTTCCTTTTGGAACCTTTGAATGTTACAATGTGGTTATGTGCAAGCAATGGTCCTGCAGAAATATATTCGAACTATATTTTGCATTATCTTGTAGAGGAAAAGAGCCACACTAAGTCTCTAACCTTTGAGCTTTGAAATCGATCACAGACAGGAAATCGGTGAAGGGGTATGTATGGATGGATGATGGAGCAGTTTTCAGCAGCAGTGGGAAAGCATCTATGGTAAAATGAAACATTTTTTTTTCCTTTGCGTGCAAAACATGTTTTGTCATCTAACATTTCATGAACTTGACACTGACACTGATAGGCTAAGGGGGATGGACCGAGATAGGATTATAGACCTGTTTAGCTTAAACAGAAATTATTTAATTATATTAGTCTTTCTTTTTCTCTAGGATAGGATCAGTCAGATGATCCTTGATAGCTAGGGATTGTCTGCAATGCCCACAATTAAATGGCTGCAAGTGCTATTGCAATGATCATTATGCTACCAAGTGCATTATGAAAAAGAATGGCCTATGAACAAATGAGACCTGGTTTATATGGCTATGGAAATTAGTGGCAGACAACATTTGCTTTCAGGCCTGGGTAGAAAACATGTCCAAGTCACTTATGCCCTACACCACGGCCCCAAATTTTCTTTTTCTGGTTTTCCACTCTTCTTGGATAGGTTTTTTTGCCAAATAGTTGTATCATGCACTCCAATTTTGGCTCTGTAAATTGCCTGATCATTTTAGGAAAAGGCCTCAACAACTAATCCCAAGGCATGCATTGGATCACTTAATGCAATGAAAGTTATGCTTCCTATCGAAACAATGAGGCCAAAACTGATGGATTATTCACAAAATAGAGATATGCTAAACCCTGGAGTTGAGTTTAGTTGCCAAATCTCAATCTGCCTTGTGTTTGGATAATAATAAAAGATGATTAAAAAAGAATATTCTTTACTAATTTCAGGTAGTGTGAAGTTGGCCATTTCACATCGTGGGGCTGCAAGGAATCTCATGTATAAACCATGAATGAGGCATTTTCTCCACTTTCAGCCCTTTCCTTTTCAATTTATATTGCCAATGATATAGTACACAATATTTTAAGAAATCTTGTACAAGAACCGCCCCTTGAAAGCTATAAAGCGCCCTCTATTTAGCCATAAGACTCAAACGAGAAGTGCAGCAAACATGGGAGAAGAGAGAGAGAATTCAGAAGAGATGGTACAGGCTGACATTAGTCTGAAGGATCTCTCTAGAAAGCTTGAGGAATTTGCCAAGGCCAGAGACTGGGAGAAGTACCACAGTCCTAGGAATCTACTTCTTGCTATGGTAATCATCATCATTACCACTCAAATCTTTCCTTTAGTAGACACAAGATAAAAACAATGTCAACCCGGTTTCATACATGTGTTTCTACTCCATGTCTGTCTTTGCATAATGCTGGGTGAACATCTTCCTCTCTGCTAATTAATTCTGTACTTTTCCCTTTCCCAACCCCGAAAGGTTGTTGAGGATAAAGGTTAAAGTTATCAAAATTATCTCTCTAGGAAGTTGAATTCCCTGGAAACTGACAGGTCTAGGCTTGTATAGTTACCAGTTCAGCTACTGCATAATTTTGAAAAGTTCAACCCCTTTCTTCCCAATCTAGAGAGTCATGCATAAAGGCCATTACTCTATACTAATCTGCTATAGAGGAGTAGCAGATTTTCCAAGGCTTCCCTGCAAATGAAAAACCAGAAGTTCAGAACAATTGTCACAGACAGTTGTTTTTTGTCTTGTCCATTACTTGAAAACAACACAAGGCACATACATGCTCGTTATCAGACAGAGACATTGAAAACATGTTTAGTTCACAATGGCTCACAACCGCACCTTGTATTAGAAGATGTTAACTTTTCAGCATCTTTCATTTGATCATTTCCAGTATGTATGGATTTGCAGCAATGTATGCTCAGAAAAGTCTCTTCTCTCCATTTTCACACGTGAAAATTCTGAAATTATTCGTACGGAACTAGCTCTATGGTGCACCTTCTTTTTCAATTTGGAGATGCTACTGCCTTTTTACTTTCCATGTTGAGATGTATACTTGATAATTATGAGAACGATAACTAAATTTTGGGATGTCATAAGCTTTAACTGTATATCTTTTATCCTTTTTTTCTCCTTTTTGGCCTAATTATGTAGGTTGGAGAAATAGGAGAGCTATCAGAAATATTCCAGTGGAGAGGAGAGGTGGATAAAGGCTTGCCAAATTGGGAGGAATCAGATAAAGAGCATCTTGGAGAAGAACTTTCTGATGTGCTGTTATACCTCATCAGGTTGTCTGATATATGTGGCATTGATCTTGGTGTTGCTGCCACCAAAAAACTTGTTAAGAATGCAATCAAATACCCAGCCAAGGATTTGTTAGACAACCGCGTTTTTGGGCTTTGAAATTTTTGTTCTGTTCTTCTTGGAAATGCAACTTGATGTTATGCTTTGCCTGGAGAGAATTTAGAATAAACCATCTTTTCTCCTTTGTGTTATCGAAATTATATTTTCCATTTCAATGGCTAGTTTTTATTTTTACATTCACGCTCCTATGACTAGATTAGATAACATGGGTGATGGGTCCCAAAAGGAAAATTAATTGGCACAATCAGAATAATATGAAAAACTCGATTTCTTCTCAAAATAAAACAAATTAAGGACAGCTACTCCATTTTTGTAAATTATGATCAAAAAGGAAAATGAAGACACTAACATAGTGCAGTGGAAAAAAAAAACAATTTGGGTAATTTATATTTTAGCCTGCTCAAAGATTTTTTTAATTAAATAATATTCTAATTCAAATCTAATTGAGGAATTTAATTTATCCTAGTAATTATAAAACATTTTGTGATGATAATAGAATGAGAATGAGTTTGAACTAGCTCTCCTAGAGTCAAATCAAAATGAGGCCCAAACGTAGCCAGTCCAAGCATGGCCCATTAATATCTTCCTCCACGACCACGGTCTGACCCGACCCATATACTTGTTTGTGGCCTATCCGGATTCCGGACCTTCTTTATTATGGGACCCAACAAAAGGGCAACTCTATCCAATTGGACCAAGCCACGTATACACGCTTAAACGTGCAGATGTGCAGCAGCGGTCGACGTGAATCCGACGTACAACCCAAGTTTCTGTTGGGTCTCTCACTTGAATTCAGTTAAGAGCTTGCATCTTCAATATCTTAACAGAATCAGATTCTCAATAAAGAAGAAGATTTTTTTCTTCAGGTTCGTTTTTATTGTCTTTGTTCTACTCGAATCAGAATCAAAACCCACATTTTAAAATCTTTTACTTCTTCTGTAATCCCTCAGAAATCTCCATTTTTCTCTTGTTTTTCCGTTTCAAGAGCTAAAAAGCTGCATTTATTGATCTTTTCTTTTTCATTTTGTGTATATATTTTGTTGGATCTGATCACAATTCACTCACTCTAATACGATCATTGTATCGTTTATATGATTTTCGAATTGGGTTTTCGATTTTTGAGTAAAAAGATCGAACTTTTAGTGATTGGATCTTAAAAGAGTTGAATTAATCGATGATATAACTCTTGGGATTTCGATTTCATTGTTGCAGTGAAAAGAAAAGTGAAAGCTTTTAAGCAATGGAAGGAACAGTGTTTACACCTTCGTTGGAAGGAATGCAGCATATCAAGTCTCCAGAGGGGGAAATGCTTACTAAGCCTTTCCTGGATGTCTGCAAATTGATTTTGCCTGTCATAGGTCGGTTTTTTCTATACCTTTGGTTATGTTAAAGATTTTCTGATTATGCACTGCCTTTTAATGTTAAGATTGTTAGATTAGTTTACTTTAGGCATCTAAGTTTAGTTGAATCTTCATGGAAATCTTTCATCATGTTCATTAGTAAACCATTTGACTTCTAGCTGCATCTTTCAGGGATTTGGAAAAGACTGCGAGATTGTAAGATTGTAATGATGATAATTGTATACACCATATTTATTTTGAAATGCTCCTTGATGTTGAAATTCAAAGTTTGTTTATTGTTATTGAAGTTGGACAAACATGTGATAACAGACAAATGCTTGATATTATAGCTGGTAAACTTTTAGTAGGAGTGTCTAAGTTTGCATGTCAATGAGATCTGACTAATGTGAGTGTGTGTGTGTGTGTGTGTGATAGAAAGTGAAAGGTAGGCATTCTTTGGATGCCTGAAGCTCTGAAGGCCTGCTATAGTGCAGATCATTACTGGCTTTCTTTCTTGATGGATACAACTTTGGTACTTGATTTAAAAGCGAAAAAAATTAAAGTCTCCATGTTATTACATTTGCAGATAAGTTTGGAGCTGCTATGGCCCTTGTAAAGACTGATATTGGCGGTAACATATCAGTATGATCTTTATTCTCAAGCAACTTTTTGCTTGTTCTTTCTTGTCTTAGCACATCTTGTGTTAATTTCCTGCAATAACTGTGTATCAACCGTTGAGATGGCGACCATGTCTAATTTCCTTTATCTACGCCTTTAGTTCGAAGGCTTCTTAACACCATGTACATCTATTGGAGGAAAACAAATTTTATTCTTCTACATATTTTGCTTTTCACCTCTTAAATACTGTGTTCTGCTGATTCTATTTTCAGAGGTTGGAAAAAGCATACCAATCTGATCCCGCTAAATTCAACTACTTGTACAATTTTGTGAAAGAAGAGGTTGAATGCAAAACGGCAAAAGGATCATCTAGTTGTACCAATGGTCTTCTTTGGTTGACAAGGTACATAAAATCGCCAATAGACAATTTCGGCATCTCTCTCTGTGTCTCTCTATTTGACACACACACACACACACACACTCTTTACATGCCATATGTTTAATTGCCTGCCATTTGAAATCTGTCTAACTATATTTGCTTTTGAGGACTTAAAAAGGCATTTCTGCTGGTATATTGTTTCATGTTTTATAAGGAGATAAGTGAGGCATATTTCAACTTGTGATCAACGTATAATTATAACTTTTGATGATTTTCAGAGCAATGGATTTCCTCGTAGAATTGTTCCGCAACTTACTTGTGCACCCGGATTGGTCAATGAATGAAGCTTGTACAGATGCCTATGGAAAGACCCTGAAAAAGTTCCATGGCTGGCTTGCTAGTTCAAGTTTCACAGTAAATATCTTTATTCCTATTTGATTAAAATTTCATTGATTGCTATATCTTGTTCCATCATAATCATCCATGAACTGCAATTTGTTAGACGTTGATGTTTTTGCAATATCAAATGCAAAGCAATTATCTAATTTATGCTAACATTTCTATGGTCAGTGATGCTTCTTTCTTGTGGATGTATGAAGTCCAAGGATTGAGAACAATCATTTATAATTTTTCCTGACCTTGACAGTAGTTGTGGTCAAGACATTTTGTCCATCTCAGAAACTACAATTTTAACATCCTAAACTAGTTGACCCATTTTATATCTGTTTTCCTTTTACAGATGAAATTGGTGGCATGCTTATGCTACTTGTCATCAAGATTGTTTTAACTTATCTAATGTTGGATTACAGGTTGCGATGAAGCTGGCTCCAGATAGGAAGAAGTTCATGGAAGTGATTTCTTCGGGTTCTGGGGATGTTAGTGCTGACATGGAGAAATTTTGTTCAACTTTCCCTCCATATCTTGAGGAGAATCACAAGTTTCTGGTAAGAAAACTTCTAATATGAATTCTTGGTTTCCTATGCGGCTATGCCATATATTGAGGTCATTTATACAACTGTCTGTTTCTGGGATCAGCTTTACCTTTACTTTGACCTTGAGTGTGATATCATATATTTTTTATATACAGTGATTGAAACTTATTTTAGTAGTAAATAATGACCTAAATAATCATATTTTAGGCTTGGCTCTATTTAGAAAGTATAAACTAGTCTTGGCAGTCGTCCATGGTCTACTTCAAAAGATAACAGAATAACAATGAAAAAGGGAATAAAAGAACCCTAAAATACCAACTTTGAGAACATATTGATCATGACCTTGAAAAGATGCAAGTCTGTAGATAATGGGCTATGAGAGAACCAAAGTTCATGCTGCCATCTGAGTTCTAGAAAATAAAGTATTCTTCATCTTTCTTTACCTTGAATTGTAAATATTTATGTTTTCTGTTGTATTTTGTTACCATTTCGCACTGTGAAGTCACTAACCGAATGCATTCTGTTGATGCAGGCTAGGTTTGGTTTGGATGATATGAAGGCTTGATGATAGAAGACGTTTAATGACGTATAGAAAATGGCCTTTATTTATACATATTTTCAACTTTTGGATCATGTTATCGACATCTGAACCTTCATATGGTTTAAATAATTGTTGACATGAAACCTATTCCAGCAATTACCCTTGTTTCGAACTCTTTCAATCAAGTAGTAGTTCTTCATTTTGGCGACTGAAGAATGTATGGAAATGGTTGTGCTTACTACTCACCACTAGCCATCTTGTTTTTGTCAATTCTTTAATCTTCGTATGGTAAACTAGCATTTCATCTATCTCTCTCTTAATATCCAATGGAGATTTCCACAATTTTTCATTAAGCTTACTTTTATGTACTTTGTATGAAAGGAGCTGTGAGAATGAGAGAAAGTTGATCTGATTAATTAATGATCATCCATGATAATACTAATAGTTTTAATTTGGTCATTTCGAATAATCCTTCGACTTAATTAAACTTTGATTATAACGTGTGTTTCCTTTTTGTTTCATCATGTGTTGTCTTCTACTTTCTCCACGTATTTTTCAAATAATAATGCTAAGAAGAAGAAGAAGAAGAAGGGAAAAGCTGTGCCATTGCCATTCGTTTCTTATTCGTAACCGCTTTTCCCTCCCATTCATTAAAGACCGTTAAAAAGAAGAAAAAGGGACAGACAAAAATAGGTAAATGCCTTAGTGGGGGGATCCTGAGTTTAACCTCCCTGGATTTTGCACCTGGAAATTCGGTGAGATACTGGTTCTCCATTGACCCAACAACGCGGTAGCTTTACCCCATGCCGCCAAACAAAAATTCTCCCTCGTTTCACTTCCATTCTTTGAGATTTCCCCAATCCACTGTCTCCCTCTCTCTTTTCTTGATTGCAGAAGCTTTGCCATCAACAATCAAGAATGGAAAGAGTTTAAACTTTAAACTAAACCTCCTCTTTCTCCTTCTCCTCTTTGTTTTTGGGGGGGGTTTTTTGCCTGGTTTTTTGACATTTCTCAAGTTCTGGATCATTTTGTTTTCACTGAATGAGGATTCTCTTTTTGTTAACGTAAAAGAAGTCTCCAATTTGTAAGGGCTTTGGCATTGTCATTCAATCATTTTTTTTGTTTTAATTTACAGGTATGGTTTCAAATTTGTCGATCTTTAATTGTAAGGATATACTTGGATGACTTGACGTATTCTAAGATTTGAACATGAAACCTCTCAAATATTATAGTATTGGATGTACAAAAGTAATACAATTTGAATCAGAAACATTTCAGGATCTCAGGTTTTATTTCCACCAAGGAATGTTTTTAGTAACAATATCTTTCTTCCTTGTGTATCAAACACTTCTTCCTCAACTAAATCTTGGTCTCCATGACAGAAGCTCAGGATTTCTGAAGAGGAAGTAAACTTCTTTCTTCTTTCAGCTGATGCAGTTTTCCCTGTACGTATCTCTCTCCTCTCCTAAAAATTTTGACGTGTACTTTTTTCTAATTTTTATTATTTCTATTTCATAGCATTATAGAAAAAATTTTCAATTTGCAATTTATGTTAAACAGGTTGTGGATTATACTCTTGCCATCTCTTTACTTCACCTCTGAGACAAAAAGCAGCACCTTCCACCCTGAGGAGGAAGATTTCTTATGCACATTGCCCAACGATCCACCACCATTGACCGCAAAAATGAAGGGTCTTCTAAGAGGTTTAAAATACATCTCCCAAATGTTTGGTGGGTACTTTCATTCCATAATGCATTTGTTCTTATCAAAACGAGATTTGATTCTCATTCACCAATCACCATTGACAATTTTGCAGATGAAAAGGAACCAGAAATGCAAATAGGGCTTCCCACAGATGTAAAGCATGTTGCTCATATTGGGATGGATGGTCCTTCTGCCAATAAGCCCAGCTGGGTATGAAATTTGCTCTCTTTTTTTTTGTGTTTTTTTCTGTTACAAGGGATGCAAGCTTGCTTAATAACATTTCTGAAATCATGCTCAAGAGGAAAACCATAATCATATTTGTTATCTATGTTGAGTGAGAAAATATGACAATTGTCTGGCTTTCGAACCCCTGCAGATGAATGAGTTCAGTGCTGCTCCAGAGCTCTCAGCAGTGCCTATGAATGGTAGTCCAAAAACGAAGCCTCCAGCCTCAGGTTTGTTCTTTTTTTTTTTCCCCATTAATCGTGCTGTTTTATTCATTCAATTTAAAGACTAACAACCTTAACTCTGAAAATAGCAGATATCCTACTGAATGGTCAATGAAAACCCAAGAACTTTGTCGTCAGAAGTTTTCATGATTTCAATTCCTAGCGTTTATCTTTCTCGAGGAATCATGTGTGAAATCTTAATTGAATTCATCAGAAAGAAAAGTAGAGCTGTTTACTAATAGACCATTTTTTCTAAAAAGTTGCTGTAGGAAATAATGAGTCATTGCCACCTCTTGGGAATGACAAGCCAAAGAAGTCAAGGCGCAAAGCATCAATAGGCGGCAACGGCTCACCAATAGGTTCTCCAAGGGGCTCCTCTGAGAAGCCGTCCAGGCGCCACCGTTCATCAAGTTCAAACCTTTCGGTGGAATCTCCTGGTCGAGAATCACCTAGCCATCCAAGGCGGACCCAGCATTCGAGTCGTGGCACAGAATCATCTTCGCAAGAGCAACCTGACGTCCCAAAGAAATCTCGACGGAAGAAATCAAAGGGATCATCTGATGGATCTGGATCAGGATCATCAAGATCAAGATCGAAAGGTCAGAATTCATTGCCTGATATCATGGAGCTTGGACCCTGAGGAGATGGAGATGGAAGTTTATTAAGAGGAAATAGATTACGTAATTTGTACATTAGAGTTTTAAGCGTCACGCTGCATCAAAAATGTCATTCCCATGGAATTTCTTCTCCGACAATTATTGTTCTCTATAACTTTTTTTTTCCCCTTGTAGCATTAGCTGGGATGGTTTTGATGGCCTCATAGCTCTTGCAGACCAACTCACTTGCCCTGTTTAAAAGCCAAAACACACGGCAATAGAATGCAGACTTTGAATCTTGAAATTTTTTCTTATGATACTTCTTAAGGAATTAAAACTTAAAAGCCAACAATGCAATGGATAGTTAGAGCTATATGACGTCGAAATTTTGAAGCAGCTCTTCTCGAGCAATTTTCAAAGCAGCATTCTGGGAACATCATTCTCTTGTTCGGTCTATCTGTTTGAACATGAAGAGCCAGAGTCTTTTACAGATGCAGAGACATGGAGAGACATTGAGCTTTCAAGGTGTACTTAAATATCTGGTTCCATTGTTTCACCTTAAAGATTATTTTTATGCTGATTTTAAAAATTAAACTCAGAGGCACTCTGCACCAAAACAAGAAAATAAACATTAAGAACATTCAAACCCACTCTTCTAAAGAATTCAAAACAGATAGCACCCAGAAGGATAAAAGCAGAAACAATATAACCCAATTTTTGACATTCGCATACCAGTCCTGTATATTATGCTGCGATCTAAATAGATAGCCAGATTCACATTTTCATTCGTTGAGTTTAATAGACGATAGTCAATGTGGTCTCTGGGTTAATCCCATAATGTTCCAAAGTAAAGTCATCACGCAATGCCACCTCTTGGAATACTACATCCTTCACCCGAATACCACGTTGCAATTCAATCAAGTCCTTCATACCCCGAACAGAGATGTGGTGCGATATAGAGCTATCAATATGCCATATAAACAGTGCAGTTCTTCTGGATGTTGTAACTGGCCAGATCCCGTCCTCCTTCAAGTCGTTTTCCAGCAAATGAAATACTCTGAAGATGAACAGGAATCTTCAGCTTCTGAAACACCTTGTCCTTCAGGTCATTGACAGTGGTATTCTGCTGTACATCAAGAATTAAGGTTTTCACACTCCAGGTTTTAACAAATATCTGAAATACTGGATGCAACATCTCTAGCATACATTCCTCTTCGATGCCATAAAAAGCCAAGATTTTGGTATCCTCAAGATCCTGCCCTGAATAGAACAAGCTGCCCGCTGAGGCGCCCAGCATGCTCCCAGCTATTGCTTTGACATCACCCACGGTAAACATTCCTTTAACCTTGAGTTTCACAACTTCTTCGGTTGGTGCTTTCACATAAATTGACATCACATTCTTTTGGCAGAAAGCAAGACAAAGTGTTGACTCATTTTTTATATTTAGAGAGCTCAGAGTCCTCTGCTCTTCAAGTAGGTTGCCCTTGTAGACAAGAGCAAACCGATCTGATTCAATCCCCTCTTTTACCTGAATCAATGACTTGATACTTTGGACAGTATCATCAGCCTTCGCTTCAACCACAATGGTTTTCTGCACTGATGGAATTGTGACAAATAATTTCACTCGATCAAAATTCTGGAGACATACCTTGAGAGAGGAGTATTTCCGAATACCGTGATCAACTAGCCTGTCACCATCCTTGAGTGCTTGAGCAGCAAAGAAAAGATTCTGAATATTTTCAGAAACAATTCCCTTCTCATACAATAATGCTTTAAAATCTCCTACAGTTTCAGTTGGTTTAACTTTGCAGGACACTGTTTTCATGAGGTTCAAGTATAAAGTTATCTGCAAACAAATACAACTCAGAATAAGCAACACTAAAGCATATATGTTGCCGGATCAAGTCAAAACCTTGAGTATTTTTCTGTGAGCAATTTCTGAAAAGGAAATAATTGGATAGATTGAAACTTAGGCTGGACGAAACAGCATTCAAGATGAAATTTTAATTTTCTATAGAGTCATAAGAACAAGATTGCATAACCAACTAGCATAAATGCACAAGTTTTTCAGGAAAGATGATAGGAGAACAACAGAAAAAGTCTCCCCTCCCTCAACAAATCCCAACAGAAGTCCAGAACCACAACTATCCCCCAAGAAGTTTCAAAAATACTCTCTGGGAAACCATAAAGAAAGCAAATAGCTGTAATTTAACATCCAACTATAATTCTTTCTTTCCCAGGGTTCTCAAAACTATTGTTTCTCACTCTCTCCTTCCAGTTTCATCATAAATCATTGTATCATTTCATCTAAAATTCTCAAAGATCAATACTTTAGCATATAGGCGTCTCCATTGTACAAATTTCAGAGTATATAACTAAACCTTTTAAATTTCCAGAGGAAAATTGTATTATACAAGAAAATTAGCTCAAATCGAACCAACATACTAAACAATGGCTTAATTTAAATTGGGTTTTTCTATTCACTTCGCTTGCAAAAGAAAAGGAAAAAGAAAAAGCAAAAAGAACGTTTTTTTTTTTCAGTCTAAAGAGAAGTGAAGGGGAAAAAAACCTCTTCTTCCGAGGCGTCAAAGTGGGGTCTTTGAGCTCGTGATGGTTCCATGGAGATTCACTGATCAAAACCCAACTTCAGGATCAGGATTCAGATAGAAACGAAGACGTTAACAGAATTAAACAAAATTAGAAAAAAAAATATAAAAAGGAAAACTAGAGAGAGAGAGAGTAAACTAGCCCAGACCCAGAGCAAACAACATAAAGTAGTGGGAACTCCTTGTGGTCTAAGGAACCCGACTATTCAGGAACTTTAAATATGAATTTTTTTTTAAATTTTTTTTTGGTTTTCAATATATGGTATCTGGAATTTCGTTTCGACTAATTCAGATTCAAGCCGGATAGGACCACAAGGACGGCAAAGCTCTCCATCCCAGGTTTTTAAAGTAGTTACGTATTTAAGGATTTGAACTCGAGTCACTTGGTTAAGCTAGAACAGTTCCTTATCAACTTATCTATGCCTCTAAAGGTAAATATGAATTGAAACATTATGAAATTGGATGTACCAAAAAAAAAAGAAACATTATGAAATTGGTAATTACCATTTTGATTTTTTTTTTCTTTCCTTAATGAAAATAAATGCATTTATATATTGATTTACATAAGTATCCGAATCCTATAAAAATTCAATTTCAACTCATTAAGAAGCTTCTTGTTATTTCATCCAAAAAAAAAAAAGAAGCTTCTTGATTATATTTTATTTAACATTGGAATCTTTTCTGATTCACCTTAATCTTTAACAAGAGAAATTTCTCTCGGGCTATCTCACCTTATTTTTAGCTAGAAAATATCCACTCTGTTAAAATGCTAGAACCCACTTGTAGGAAGAGTTGATTCTCTTTGAATGTTGTAAAAACGCGAGTCTCACAATCCTTCAGAGGTTTCCACCTTAATTTAGATAATATGGGTAAACTGAAATTTTGGTTTTTACATGAGCAATGGTATCAATTCGGTTCACATCAACAGTAATAGTTATTCCACTCGGCATGATATTCACAAATATCTAATAGTCTGCAGCAGGCACCATCTTCATTAATAAGCCAAGTCCTGAAATTCTCCAGTCGGATTTCTGAATGAATGAAATCCCAATGGTTGTATCATAGGAAAGTTTGCAAAGCTAGAAGAAGAGAAAACGGTGACAATTGAGGGGAAAAAAAGTAAAGAGACACTTGATGATATTATACATATTGTGTTACATATAAGGTTCAAATATCAACATAATGAAAGATATCAAGAAGAGTACATATGAGTATATACTCCTGGATGCACTTCATTCAACATTTTTCCATATCTACTGACGAGAATCAAAAGTTTCCCCTAGTGTCTTCGAGCAGTGATGAAAGGAGTGGAACTGAGATGAGGGGAGAGCCTAGGTGACAAATCATCACCTTGCTGTGAATAGCGAGTGCTAGGGGTCAGTGGAAGCTTGTTTTCTAGAGGAGTCAATGGTAGTGGACTCAATGGGAGATGATTTATAATCTGAACTCCCTTTGCTGGCCGTAAGCAGGCAAGATGACCATTGTTGCATATTGGCAGTTTGCTAGCCTTCAGAGTCGCCTCATTCTGTTTCTGCACTGGTGCCCCAGTTGGATCCTGCACATGCCAAAGCATGTGTAAGTATAAGTTCATTAGAAGTTCAAAGACAGTGTTATTGATTAAGTTTTAACATTAACTTACCCCAAGCACTAGAAAAGTGAAAGCTTGATTGTCTGCAGCAAGATAAATTTCAATCAACTTCCGGAGATCAGCAAGTGTTGCATCCTTCACAACCCTTAATGTTGTGATAAACTTTCCGGGATTTTCCTTAGAGGCCTCCCACTTCACATAAACTTCAATCTGGTCATCAGTGCATTGGTCGGAGGGGTTTTGATTTTCCTTCAAAGGTGATGCTGCCCTCATGCCAGTTTCAATGGTTTCAGAAATTGATTTGGCAGGTGGTGGAGTTCTCATTTGTTGAGAAAGCTCTCTTTGGTTGCCGCAAAGTGTGAAAATGTTTTGGATTCTTAATCGTCGGGAAGCGGCTGTATCTTTCGATTCAGGCACTGACTCAAATTTAGGAGGAGATGATTCCAACAACAACCTATTGAAATCATGTCCAAGAGTACAGTGATTAACTGTCCCACTTGAGCACACTCTTTTTTCCTCTATTATTCCTTTCTCCACTTCTTCATCTTCCACATTCTCTTGTTCCTCCTCTTCTTCTATTTCTTCTTCCTCATATACAGTGCTCAGAGGTGCAAAACCATCATGAGTCAGAAACCCTTCAGATTGATTGAAAGCTTTGTCCATTGGTTTCACCTCACGAATAATAGGTTCCGGATCACCCATATCTAGGTCCATTGACTTTACCATCCCTGGGACCTCATCACCATAAATCCCCATTAGCCTTTTGGCAAAGCTGCTTCCGTCCAACTCCTTTGCCTCATTCTGCTCACTATTTCCATCCCTTGAATGGCATAACTCAAACTCAATTTCCTGCAGCCGCTTTCTCAGCGTCTCAACCTCTTCTTGCTGTTGCAGCATCCTTTCTTCCATTCTTCTCCTTTCCATTTCAACAAATTCCTCAGCCATTCGCCTGCATTCATCTAGTTTCTTCTCCAACTCAATTTTTAACATCTGTGTACGCTCATTTACCTTTGAGTTGATTTCATCTTCAGTTGCCCCAGAACCCTTCCCTTCCAGAAGTGCTCGCAGTGTTGCGACTTCTTCTTCTTTCTTCAAGAGTTCTTTATGTGCCTCATTTCGCTCTTTCTCTCTGAGCTTGTTCTCCATCTGTAGTTTATAAATAAACTGGTCCATTGCTGCTAGCCTAGATCCTAAAATGACCGCAGATGAAGAATCTTCATTTTTGTCCTTGATTGGTGTATGAGGACCACGAACAATGCATTTTGCTTTTGCTCCGTATTCAAGGGTGCAAATTGTCTTATGAATCTCCTTGGGATCTGGACTTGCGCAAAGTATCATCAATATCTTTGACTGATCATCCTCGAAAGAATCCTGGGGAAACAAGAAAAGCCATCAATGAGACTAATCTAAAAATTTTGTGAATTACCATGAATTACAACAACAGCAATGAAACATACCTGAAGCAACATTGTCAACTTACTATCTCTAAAAGGCACATGAGAATCTCCATTTGCAATGGATTCAACAACTCTTTTCAGTGCTATGTTTCCCTGGTTTATCTTTGCTGTCTGCAATACTCGGTGCATGCACAAGAAATTAGAAATCTTTTGTGGACAAAGTTCCAAAAGAGATCCCGATAGTAGATTGCATAGGGAAAATCAAGTACAAATTGAACAACATATACTCGAAGAAGCAAGAGAACTCTGAGAGATTTTACCTGCATTTTTGCCTCAAATCCAACTTGACCTGCTTGATCGATGTTTTCGGAACCTGCCATGTCCACAAGCAGCAGCCGTCCTCCAACTGTTGGAACATCAAGAATTATCTGTACAGTTGAAACCAATGTTAGTTTTTTCCATAAGCAATAAGACTTAAGACAAGTTACTTCAAAATTAAAGATTTAGAAAACTCATGCCATGCAGTGACTTCGAGAACTTCTGTCATTGCAGAGAGTGCTTTTGACAATTCTTCTCTTCTCTACTTTCTGAATCTCTTTTGAGATCTTTCCTGCTTCACTTCCAGATATGAAAGTTGCATTCTTAGCTTTCTTTCCCATTACTTCTAGTTTCACCTGCAAATGCAGAACACAACAAAATCAGATAAGAATGTGATGGTCAGAAGAAGAAAAAACAACATGGAGTATTATTAGCAAGAAAACCACACAACATTAATGACACTTGCAAGTAATGTAGATACAAGTTTACTGGGAAAATAGACCTAAGGTCTTCTTCTCAATCAACTATTATAACCAAGCATAGACTTAAGGTCTCAAATAAGCACTCAAAAAAGTTAATCAGATCAACAATAATCAACACAAATTGAACAGGAAAAACCCAGTATCAGAAAACCAACTCATTGTGGACTTAAGCATAAATGGTAAGACTTACCTTAGATCCACTGCCACCTTTGGGCCATCCAAGTCCAAAACCACCTCCACTTTGTAAAAGATCATAAATTTCCTCATTGTAAATCTCCAAAACAGCAACTTGAACAAAAGTTCCAACTCCCAATTTTTCACCACTCACTCCACTCTCTTCCTCCCCATGATCTCCCAATATATCTTTCAATGACCTATAGACTATCCCGGGCTGCTTTGAACAGCCAAACATAGTATGACTCTTCCCTGAACCAGTGGGCCCGTACATCATTATAGTACACTTAGCTCCCATTTTTACCCCATTGATTCTTGACTCAACGAACTTTTTATAGAAAGTATCAAGATCTTCTTCCTCAGAAGAAGAAATCCCATCCAGGGAAAAATCCCGGTACCCAATATCAGCCCGAACACGGAGAGCCTTGTTGTCAGGGGTGATTTGGAGAAATGAGATGGGGTTTTTATCTTTTTGGTCACCAGGATAGTTTCTTATTCTGCCAATGACTTCTACAGGGTGTTCCCCCTGTGGGTTTTCTTTGGCTAAGTTGTTCGCGTTTGGAGATGGGTGCGGGTTGTTTCTTGCAGATGAGAAGTTTAACCGTTGCTTGGATTGAGGTGTTCTCGTCTGGGCTTGGCTTAGTTTAGAAGAGGAAGACGGGGTTGGAGCCATTTTTTGAGTTTCTTGAAGAAGAAGAAGAAGAAGATCAAAAGTTTAGATGTGAAGAATGGCCATACAGATAGAGAGAGGCGCTTAGAGAAGTTCTTGAAAAGGAAAGAAATTGAAAAATGGAAGCTTTCAGGGGTTTTGACTTTTGAAGTTTGAATTACAAAAGTAGCCGTTACAGCTTCCAACGTCTAGTTTCTGGGGTAGATGGGACTTTAAAGTGGAAGAATTTTTGTTGTATTTACTTTTTTCTTTTCTACTGAATTTAACGGGCTGATTTCAAATGGATCAAAAATTGGGCCTACAAAGCAAATACGGTTCTCTTTCAAAATGTCACTAGTCACTTTGGCCCAACCCAGATGGGAGCAAATATATTTTGTGGTTACTAATAATGGGCCTCGATTTTGCAGAGAATTAAGGTTACTCAGTATTTGATTTGAGCATAGTATATTTCAGTTGTGTAGAAAACTTCAGTAAAATTGAATTAGCCCATCACAAGAAAAGAGGCCACCAGTCCCACCTCTATGGATACAGGTGAGAAGCTTTTATTTGGACTGATGGAGATGGATACGAACAATGAGGATGTACAGACTAATTATGAGACCACAAAAACCCTGAGCTCGCCTCTGTCTCCTCTGGTGATGCGGGTATCGGCATCTACAAACGTAACTTCAAATTCGCCACTCCCTGTATTGGAAGGAGGCCTCAAAGCATCTGGAATTCGAGGTACTTCTAAGGGTGGAAGTTGCGATAAGTTCCCTTCTGTTTTCACAGTTGTTTTCTCAAATGTTATTTTGATCTTTGCAGGTCCTGTATATATTCACACACACCAGAAAGAGAAGGCTTTTCATCAGCACGTAACAAGGAAAATCACAATAAAATCAATGTAGGAGAGGAACAACCAATACTAACCTAGGACTTCAAATTTGTGGGCTAAGGTGGCTGTCGCTTCAAGTGGAGGTAGGGGCCATGGAGCACCCAATTCTAGTTCCACAATATTATCAAAATCTTTGCTGAAGACATCGATTCGCTGAAACACCTGAAACACATACAAATGTATGGTTGGACAGTTGAGAATCTTAAACCTGATAAGTGAACTAGGGAAATGATTTGTAGAGATGACTGCCAAGTCTGGAGATTAACCAACTATAACAAAATCAGAAGGGTGGTTGCACACCTGGCCAAGAGTTATGGGAAGTAACCTTCCAGTGGGAGGTCCAGGACGGCTCCCTCCTAGCGTTCGTGAAGAGAATGCGCTGCTGTATATCAGTTTCCATCTCCCTTGTAGTTTATCGAGATCACAAGATAAGTCCACTGGTCCTGCAACTGCTTCAAGTTCCTTCGCAGCAGCATCTGCCCTTTGAAGGTCATCTTCACTTGCAGCAAGGCCTCTATTCAACCCAGAAACTATACTCTGCATCCAATCAGACCATATCGGGTTAACATACACACCGTATCACGTCACCAAAAAAATTACAAGTTGTTCCTTTCTGCTCAATATATAACCTTGAAGATTTCATCTACAATAAAAAGAGCAGGGAACTTAGGAATTGCACTGTAGAAACGTAATAAAAAATATTCAAAATCCTCTAATTTGTAAATTCCCAAAACATACTATGCTAATAAGACGCCCTAAAAGGAAAAATTCAAGCTTTACCGGCTTCATGGACTCCGAAAGATACAGAGTAGATGCAAGGCTTATGAATTCCCTAAACTGATTAAACTAAAATAATCCATTTGTTACTCTCCGAGCATCCATCTGGGGAACGGGAAAAAAAAAAAACAGAAAAAAGATAACAACTTCTCAAATTTACTGGCAAAATTGAGTAAATTGGAATAGGCTGAACTTAAAATGAATCTACAATCAAACAACTTATAGTAATTATTATACTAATTTTAACCTATGCTATGATAGTAATGGAGTCCCCACTTTACAAAATTAATAGCAAAAATACACAATGGAGCATGAAAGAGCAAAATCCAATCAAAACCCAGAAGAGAGTTCTCAAGAGGGTTACCGAGCTTACCAATAATTTAAGCTTCAAAGAAGAAATGAGTTCGGTCTTAGCATCTTCACTTGGAGGAGGAGGAGGAGGGGGGTCAAGGACAGAAACCTCATCGGGACCTGATTTTAAAGCAAAGCGTCTCCTCCTTTGAGGATGCGGGTTGACTTTAACGAGTAAAGGAAATCCTTTTTGGAGGTTGAGAGAACTGTTATTGGTGGCAGAAGAGAATATAGAAGTTGGAGCTTGAAGGTGAGAACTTAAAGAAGCCATGGCTTCTGGCTCTGCGCTTTGCTTCCCCTGTTCTGCAACTGCCCTGTTCTGTTCTTAAAGCTTCTGTTTTGTCCTGTCCTGTCTGAGAAGATGTGGCCTTCGTGGGTGTTGTTAGAAAAAAAATAAAATAAAATCTATGGTGTGTATGGAGTCAATTTTTCTTTTTTCATTTTTAAATAGAAACTCTCTGCACATGGGGTTGGGCTGGGTCGGACCGATCATGTCGGCCCAAAATCTTGCAGAGTTAAGCCTAACCCTATTCCAATTTCCAAGCCTCCCAAAAATTTTCAAACTTTAGAATCACATTCATTTCCCGCCCAAAAGACACAGTCTTTAAACACAGAATCTTTGCTTCAGTTACCATTTTCGCCAATTGCCATACTAATTTATCGTCAATTTTATTTAATCTCTCCCAAAAAAATGTCAGCACCGTCGGTTCGCCGGCAAAGAGACTCAAACACCAGCAATCAAAAACCAGCAAAAAACCTCACTCCAATCTGCAATCCGCCCCTCAAAAAATCTTCTTCCGGTAAGGAAAACCACCGGTCCAGCAGTCTTTCTAGAGCAACCGTGGTTGGCCAGAAGCCCACGATCAGACCCGTTCCACGTGTGGAGAAGGCGGCGGCGGCGGCAGCTCTTGGTGGTTGTGACAGTGAAGGCCGGGTGCGGTGGTCCACGTCATCGGCGCCTAGAGGTAGGAGTCAGAGCCCATCTGAATTTATTAGGGTTTTTTCTGATTTGAAGAAAGATAAGAATTCAATGGATCGGGATAAAAAAGGTTTTAGGGATGTGAGAGCTAAAGGTTGCAAAGACAATGGCGGGTTTAGGGAGAATTTGGTGATGAAAGTGAAGGAAAATGGGAGGAAATTAAACGAGGTTAGGGGCTTGGATGAGAACTTTAATAAAGACGCTAAATTTACCTCTGGTTTAGGAAAATCAAACAGGGATCATACTGAAAATGGTCTTTCAGATTTGGGTTCTGAACTTGGAGCTTGTGTTAGAGGTGATGAGAAATGTGATGCAAAGTTTCTGAAAGAGCAGTCTTTGAGTGGTGGAAAGAGTTTGGAGGTTTCGAAAGAAAAGGACTTGAGTCTACAGGAGGGTGGAGGCAGTGGGGATGGAGTCAAATATCCAAGCAAGCTTCATGAAAAGCTTGCTTTTCTAGAAGGGAAGGTGAAGAGAATTGCTTCTGATATTAAGAGGACTAAGGAGATGCTTGACATGAATAATCCGGATGCATCCAAGGTGATACTTTCAGATATTCAGGACAAGATCTCGGGCATTGAGAAGGTTATGAGTCATGTTGTGAGTGAACCGAATAATAAACCGGGTGCTTTAAATGGTTCAGGTCGAGACGCGAGCATGAAAGGAGTTGAGAGGATTCAGAGTAAGCAGGTGGGTAATGTTAAAATTTCAGTTAAAGAATTGAACCGTGAGGAACTGGAGGCTAGATTGTTCCCTCATCACAAGTTGCTTAGAAATCGAACATCACTGAAGGAATCAGCAGCGAGCTCTCAAAGTCAGGAATCCTCTAAAGCTGTAGACTCCTGTAGCGAATTAAAGAAGGAAAAAAGGTTATTGAGTCCCATTGAGGATAATCCAATAGCTCTGCAGTTCTTGGCTTCATTAGATAATGAGCGCACTACAGTCACCACAAGAGATGAGCAAGCTAGTGTCGAGAATTCCGATCCGCAGGAGATGGATTTTGATGGTGCTTCAGGAGCAGAAGGATCTTTCAACCAATTTAATGTGAAGCATGGTGAAGAGTTCAATCTTGAATCAGATGAGAGACTTGAGGACTTTGATGATCAGGAGAACAGGCCAATAGCTGTTATTCCTGAGGAGACCGAAGAGGCTAGCGTTTATCAGCTGAATGAAATTGGTCGTAAGACTTCAACCGGAGGATGGTTTGTGTCAGAAGGAGAGGCAGTTCTTCTTGCTCATGATGATGGATCATGCTCCTTTTATGACATTGCTAACTGTGAGGTATACTTTTATCGTCCCTGTTTGAAGTTGGGTTTTACTCTTGCCTTTATTCGTGTCCCATACTTCACTGTCAAATTTGTATGAGGTCTCTCTGTTGTTTCATGATATTGATCCAAGCATCATCTTGTATCTTCTCATCTCTGTTTGATGATTGTTCTGCCATGTGTTGTAAGTTGTGCTCTTTTTCAACTGAAAATGCTGAAATAAATAATTGATACTTCTTCTGCGTATTTGAGCAACTGATCTTCTCTAATGCTTGCATCTTCTTTTCCCCCAGAAAACCCAATACATTTAACCTTTGGAATCTGATAATTCCGAGTTTGTTGAAGCATTGATTTCATAATATATTGTCTTTGTCTCTTGCAAACTCATTGATTATATAATTTCTTTTTGCATCTGTATTCCATGTGAGCATGTTGATAAACACACGGAGTCAAAGACACAACTGACCTCACAACATCTTAAAATTATGGTCCATTGTTCTTTCAGGAGAAAACAGTATACAAGCCTCCAGCAGGTGTCTCACCTAATATATGGAGGGATTGTTGGATTATCCGTGCTCCTAGTGCAGATGGTTGCTCAGGGAGATATGTTGTGGCTGCATCTGCTGGGAATTCTTTAGACTCAGGATTCTGCTCATGGGACTTCTATACCAAAGAGGTGCGAGCTTTCCACGTTGAGTGTGGGGAAACGGCTTCAAGAACGGTACTTGGTCCCCTACCCAACAACACTTTGTACAGGAGAAATGCTCTGTGTAATAGTTTCTCACCAGAAACTCGGCAGTGGTGGTATAAACCATGTGGCCCTCTTATCATCTCAACTGCCAGTTCTCAGAAGGTTGTCAAAGTATACGACATCCGTGATGGGGAGGAAATAATGAAGTGGGAGGTCCAGAAGCCCGTATCTACAATAGATTATTCAAGTCCATTGCAGTGGAGAAACAGAGGAAAGGTAGTTGTAGCAGAAGCAGAAACGATTTCTGTTTGGGATGTGAATTCTCTGCATCCTCAGACGTTGTTATCTGTTTCATCATCTGGTAAAAAAATATCAGCTCTTCATGTAAATAACACTGATGCTGAGATAGGCGGAGGGGTTAGGCAAAGGTTAGAACTTTTATCCCATTTTCTATTGATCATGTTAAATTACATTGGCTGTTTTCTAGTTTCTTAACCATACTTCTTGTGGACATGATTTTGCTTTTATTGATGTTAACAAATTTAAGTTGTCATTCACCTTTTCACCATATTATTATTTGATCGTTTATCTCACATAAAGTTTCTATTGCTTATAAGGCCAGCTTATTTTATGTTATGTTGCCTTCTATATACTTGTCTATCATATCATGTAGGAGGAAACAAAAGCACATAGGAATTCCTGTATGAGTCCCAATATTGACGATATTTGAATTGCAGAGTAAGCTCCTCAGAAGCTGAGGGAAATGATGGTGTATTCTGCACAGCAGATTCTATTAATATCATGGATTTTCGCCATCCATCTGGTATAGGTGCAAAAATAGCCAAAGTTGGTGTCAATGTGCAGTCAGTTTTCTCCCGAGGGGATTCGATTTTTCTTGGATGCACAAATGTGAGGTCATCAGGAAAAATGCAGTCCTGTTCTGAAGTGCAACAGTTCTCACTGCGCAAACAAAGGCTGTTCAGCACTTACTCTTTGCCTGAATCCAACACTCACTCCCATTATTCAGCCATAACACAGGTTTGGGGAAACTCAAGCCTTGTCATGGGTGTTTGTGGACTGGGACTTTTTGTATTCGATGCCTTGAAGGATGACGGACTGCAGCCTTTCATATCTGATTATGGCAGTGCTCAAGACGTCAGAGAGATTGTTGGGCCAGATGACCTGTATTCCCCTTCTTTTGACTACCTGGCATCTCGCGTTCTCTTGATATCCAGAGATCGACCTGCATTATGGAGGCACTTGCTGTAGACACGATGGATGTTGAAGAATATTACCATAATTTATCAAGAAATCATCAGCCTATGTACCGTCCTTTGGTGTTTTGTGTTTGGTTTTTCATGGAATGCTATGTGGAACATAAAAATACATTTTGCTTTTATTCCAGTTGGATAACAGGGTGAGTTCAGCCTCGCGCTGACTTTCTATGTTTTATGTATTTATTTATATATATATATATATATATATATTTAAGAAAATGAAAACAGAAAGTCGGTACCACCTGGGATATTTTGTTGAGTCAAAGGGTATTGATGATGTGCCAGACAAGAATTCTATCTATCAGAGTTATCAAATTGTGATGAAGCATTATTTGTTTGACAAAAACTTGCCAGGCTTCCAAGCTGTAAAATCATGGGCTGGGCTTTGGAAAAAAAACTAATTATCCACGTTTCTTGATTCTGGCCCATATTGTTGGAGGTCAAGATGTCATACGAAAATCCTTTATTAATTGGCTTCCCTACCAATTATTCCCTTTGAAGTAAAAACTTGGGGCCATAAGGAACCTTGTGACAATCAATCGAGCAAGAATTATACTCCTAACAACCTTGGCAAACATTTGAAACAAACATGTGATCGCAAAAAGCATTGCTGTTTCCAGCTAGCAAGATACGGTCAGCTACCTGAGAATCTTCAGCACTTGACAGATTCAATACTTCAGCTAGCTGCACATAGTCAGTAACTTTTCTAGCTGATGTATGGCAATTGTATGTTTTGGAACCACTGAAACTTCTTGTTCGGCTCTCAAGAAAAATGCCCTTTTCGAGGCTAATTAACCGATGAGCTATCCATTTGGTCTCCTCTCTCCTGGTTCCTGGTATAAGCAGGAGGCTGCTGTGGAAGCAAAACTACTCGTCAACATGTGTTTTTGGCCCAAAGCCAATTTCCCATTTTAATTGGCTGGAGGTTGGAGCTAGCTTGGACAAGATGTTAATGAAATCTCCACTGCAGTTTCAATGAGTATCAATTAATTATAAGTCCTATTCTGCCTCTAACTTTGTTTTTTCCAATGCTTGAGAATGCAACTTTAAATTCACTCATCAACAGATTTTTCAAGCTGACTTTAATTTATTTCATCTCTATACAAAAGGATTACGTACAAAAGAAAATGTGTTTCCTCTCTATAAGCTTATAGACTCCACCGACCAAAAGTTTCTAACGAATGCCGTCACAGCCGGCAATGCACTTTAGACGAAGACGTGGAAGAATTTTGATCGCATATCTTTGTTCCCAAACCTGTGCTTTGCTTTAAACTTGTCCGTTCCTCCAGGCCGTGGATAGTACTAAAACATATTAACTCTAATCTGGTCTCAGATTTGTAATGGACGAGGACAATGCAAGTAACCCCTTCATGATCTATGGTTTTATGAGAGTTGATGTGGATGGAGTTGAATTTCCCAATTTGCCTAAGCACAGAAGCTGGCGATACTGAGCGGGTTAATTTCTATTGAGTTCGATTCAGATGGATCTTCACAACCTCAGTAACATGGGTTTTAAAGTTGTATACTATTTAGGTTGTTGAAGAAGTATAACGTAAAGGACAGTCAGCCATAAATTTTGGGACCTCGCTGAAAACATTGTAGGGTAAGGAGTAGGGACCCTAATTAAGGCTCCGGAAGGAACACCTCCAAAGCGCCAACCTCCCATTTAAATCATGGCTCTATTTTCTTCTAGGCTTTTTAACTTAAAAAAAAAAAAAAAAAAAAAAAAAACCCAAATGTAGACGTACAAGTTTCAAAAGTCACCAGCTATGGCCTAAGGGTTGCGGGTAAGCATTAGACAGTTGCGTAATTTCGTAAGGCTTTGGAGCTTAATTAGAATGCAATGGAATTTAATTAAGAGTTAATTGGGATTTGGGGTGACATTTATTATAAATAACAAGATTTAACAGCAGCTGATCCATACGTAAGAAGCAAACCAATCGAACAAGAAAAAGCAACGAAAATTCATGGAATTCTACTTGTTACCTTACATTACATTAATGGGTTTGACAAAGAGAGGTTTCATTTCATTATTATATATTAACGAAAATGAATTGTAAAAGTCATACTAACTGGTAATTAATAGCATTATAATAAATTACTTTGCATTAATCTCATTTTTGCTTCTTTCCCCCACAAGCAAACCGTATAAATGGATGGAAGTTTAAGATTTCTTGACCGAGAACGAAAAATTAAATTAATTAAGCTGTCATATCACTGAATGTGCGTAATGTTGAATTCCTATTATTATTCAACAGTATTATTTTCTTATTGATAGGAGAACATTATCGAGTCATAATCTATCTTTCCCAACTACCCAAATTTATTCGACTTTTTTCGATTATCTATATATAGAAAATCATCTTCATGCGCTTGAAGAAAGAAAAAAATTTTCTCTTGGGATATTGGAATCTCGGCCAATTTTTCCAAGTGTACATATACTATATATAGGGAGAGAGACAAACTAGCATATGGTCGGGCCATCTAAGGCGCCATCTCAGCACGAACCCAAATTTAATAGTGGTACAGTCACATGCTTGGCTTGCAATTTTCAACTTTATTATTTCTTTTTATATATATTTTGATATACTTTGATGAGATTATACTCTTTAGAAAAATAAAGAGGACAAACAAGGAAAATATTATAGGACATTTTCGGTCACGGAAAATGTAGGAGTTTGAGTAAGCTAAAGCTAAGCTAGACCGATAAGATAACTTTATATGCAAGCTTTAATACTTGTATGATCCTTGGTAAACTATTTGTAGGCCTCCTCTCCTCCTCTCCATCTCTTATCCACAATTTTCTTTCAAGTTTTCTCTTTTCTCTTCCTCCTCCTCCTTAATTAACTTCAATGTCAGAGAGAGGAAGGGACCTGATTATATATTTATGTTTTCTTTACTTTTTGCTAAAATAAGTCCTAAATCTTTGATTTGGGTAGTTGAGTTTTAGTTTTATTTAAGTTAGTCAGTCAATCAATTAGTTTTTTTTTTTTACTCAGTTTGGGTTTTTTAGTTTATTTTGTTTTACAGTAAATCTAAGATTGTTAATATTGGACGATGATGATTTTGTTTAATGATTTTTGGGTCATCCAAGAAAGTCTTCGAATTAGTCATTTCTTTGTCGCTGTTGAAAGCCTTCAATTGAAAATAATACAACAAAACGAAAACAAAAGAGTAATAGACGTGCTAGAGACTCAAAGAAGAATATTCGACATTCTAAATAATCAATAAGATAGCTTGGGGTCATGAAACAAGATTTAAATCTTTAAACAAATGAGGAAAACATCTTTGAATCTATTACAATTTTCAATTTTATTGGATTGATAGATGCAATTTCATTTAAATGAATAAAAGTTACATTTTCATCAAAACTATTTGTATGAAATTAGCTTTCTTTTTTTTTTCCAAAAAAAATTAAAGATGGTGAAGAATGCATATGAAAATATAGAGATATAAATGCTATATCAAGCATGCGGATAATAGAGATTTGATTTGTTTCTTGTACATGCATATATAGATTTAATCTATTTTGTATTGATAAAGTATATATATCCCTCTTGTCTCTTAATTTAATTTTATTTGTGCCCTGGTTAGTGCAAGACAACCTCATTAAAAAAGCTCACTGCCTATGGAAAAAGACGAGTACTTGTCACATGATTCGCGCCTGTAAACATATCCTCTTTTATTTCTTTCTATAGTATTTTCAACCGAAAAATATTTATTTATTGTTACTGGAGCGAACTTTTAGTAATTAAAGAGTGGGATTTTTTTTGTTTCAAGTGTTCTTGCTTCTCTAGTTTTTTATAAGCTTAATATCTAAATTAGTCTCTAAATTATATCAAAAAAGATAAATTAGTCCCTAAATTTTTATTTTGAGACAAATAGATCCTGAATGAGAAAAATTAAAAAAAATTCAAGGATGAATCTGTCTCAAAATAAAAATTCATTGACCAATCTGTCCCAAAATAAAAGGTTAGGGACCAATCTATCCTAAAATAAAAGTTCAGGAACCAATCTGTCTCAAATAAAAATTGAATAACCAATTTTTTCTTTTTTATATAATTTAAGAACCAATTTAGGTATTAAGCCGTTTTTTATATGTAGTCTCAAGCAAGCAAACTTTCATAAATAGATGTGTGAAAATTTACTTCATTTAATTTTTTGATAAAATCAATTTATTCCCAATGTTCGATTAGGTGCCTTGTCGTATACACAATCAAATCAATGGATACAAATTATAATCTAATAAAATTTTTTAAAATTTATATATAGTTTTTTTTCCACCGAATTGGGAAATTGAAGATGTTTTATGAGAAAAATCTAATTAATTTATCCATAAGAATTACATCAAAATAGTAAGCGTTTAGATTTGGAGTGAAAAGCACCTAAGTCAAGTTTCCACAAAAGATCTTTAGGTTCGAAAAATACCCCAAAAAAAAAATTTATAAATCCCCAAAGAGACTCAGGCTTACGGCTTACTCTAATATTAAAGATGGAGTAATCTCCTCTTTCCACTACTAAACTTTTTGAAAAAAAAAAAAGAAATCAATTTCTCATATCCTTATTCTCGAACCGAAAGTGAACAAACGTAGGAAAGGTTTCTTCTTACGTGAGAAATATAAATAAAACGAGTTTGCTCAATGTTTGACATCTTCACGGCTCAAAAACTTGGGGCCACTTACTAGCTTAGATAGATATATTTCTTTGATTATTGATTCATTCATTTACTGATTCAGTTGCCTGTCAATTTTAGTAGAGATTAATATGTCACAATAATTTAGTGGTGTAGATCATTGTTTCATTTATTTTTCTTTATTCTCCTTGTTGGTGAGAGGCTATCTGAAATTTCTTTTCCTACATGACTGTATGCATATGTAATATGTTTGATGAGAGAAAAATTGAGAAGCATTTTGAAAAAAAGCCACGTCATTTTGGCACTTTTGGAAGTTTCAGCAATTAATGTGAAAAGGCCACATCACTGTGCACTGCCCAACCAGTTATAGCCTTTTCCATTTTTATTTTTCTGGTTTCCCATTCCCAATCTGCATTATTTTACGTGTATATTTGATTTCTCAACTATAATCTTGGAATTGAACAAAATGACTTGGATGGAATTTTGATTCTCTCGATTGCTGGTTCTTACTTCTTGGCAGTGGAATAAATGATGTTTACGGAAAACAGAAGTAACTGATTGCAGACCCAAAAATGAGGTACCATCACAGGCCCTCGGCCCTCCCTATCCATCTCCCTGCTGTGGAGTTGCAGAAAAAAAGGGGCAAAATCTCTAACCAAACCCAAAGAAAAAGGTAACAACTAACAAGTTAGAAACAGATTGGGATCATTCCAGAGTGGCATTCATGGCATGAAGGAGATCAATCTAGATTTAACCAAAAAAAGAAAAGGAGATCAATCTAGATTTAGAATTACTTGCACAACCATCTAATCAATGAATTGGGTAAAGTTAGAGTGACCTACAAACAATTTTCGGTTGAGCCAACTTGGCATACAATTAAAGATAATTTCAGGTTTTCACAAAGGCACCCACTTCACTTAAGAGCAGTAATTAGCTGATATTAGATTCCTGTTACAGGATATTAGTAGTTCCCCTGCTTTGAAAATTCTTGCTGGCTACGGATTTTACCCGTAGCATTAATTTGGTGGTTATGATATGATTATTGGTTAGCAAACTTTTAAAAACTTTTGTTCCAGTGGAGCATTCTCATTGTGGTTCTTGAATGGGGCACGTAGGCTAACTTTTTAATGCTTTGCCACTCAAGAGGAGACCTTTTTTTTTTTTATTGTTTGTTTTATGCTACTAATACAACTCTCATTTTCGTACTACAGTTTAAAACTCTCTCCTTGGAATCGAATGCTTTCCACGTTTGCCACTATAAATAGGGGTCCAGAACTCAGAAACGCAAAACAACTCACAGAGCAGTTGAAATAGGGGGGAGAAAAATCATTGTCATATACAGAATATTGTTCCAAAGAGGGAAAGAAATGGAAGAGGATCAGTGTCAGCAGCCTTTGTTGGAGGGAGGAAAGAGAGAGAGAGGGAACAGAAAATACAATCATGGGTTTTGCTCGGCTGAGTTACAGACACTGGCCAGCGTAGCTGAAGTTGTATTTCCTTCTTTGCGACCAACAGATTGTCACTTTGAAGGAAAGGAAAACCAGGCAACCAAGGTTGTGCAATTTTTCCTGGAAACTTCAGCCTCTGAACCCCCAACTGCGAATGAGGTAGAAAAAGACTTCCTCAAACTTTATCCTCGTTCTTATTTACTGTAGTCTTGCCATATGCACAACATTGCCTTCTTCTGCTTTGTTTGCGTCAGTTTGGTTTGGTTTTAACTTTCCAAGGAGCCAGACAGAACGTTATTATACTTGTTTGACCAAATAAAGAGTACAACACAAAAGTTAAGCAAATGGAAGTAACTTTTCCTTTAGTCAATAGATTATGTTTGATTTATCTCTTTAATTGTCAATTTCACAATTTGTCATCCATACTAAAGCCAAGATTAGGTGTACCCAATCAATAAAAAAAAAGGTACTGAGTTACTCTCTGTTTTCCTTTTGCTGATTTTTCAACTGTTTGTGTGTTGGAATCTGATGAGCAGGCAGCAGAGTTAATAACGAAAAGAGGACACATAGAAAGTCTGACATTGGTGAGGATTGTACTATTGTTACTGTCGACCAGGGTGGGAACCCTGTTACTGTGTGGATCCCTTTGTTTTGGCGAGAAATGGCCCTACATCAATTACTTCGCCGGCATGCCATTGGAGAAGAGAGAAAAGGTTCTGCAATGTTGGTTGAAGAATCGGGTCTTCACCTTTATAAGGATTGCTTTCATAGTCTTGAAAGTCCTCTGCCTCTTCGTTTTCTTCTCCAGGGTAACCCCACTCTTCAATCCCCTTTATTATTCCATTTAAGATGCAGGCTGGTGTTTTTATTGTTGTAAATATAAGTACTGTCCTTTGGCTGTAATGAAGTGGGCAGAAGACTACAGCGGAATTGAGGTCAGTTTGTCATTAATTAATTAACGAAATATGCATATCCTCATACAAAGCCCAAACAAGAAAAAAGTATCTTTTGACTTTGTAGATTAAATCGGCTATAAAGTCTAATTACGAAGACAAACTATATATAGTAATAAATAATTTAGCCTTCAAGTATAGTATATATATAAAATTGGAAAAATGTTATTTAGTATAGTTGGCTCTGTTTTCCGGGCATGAATTTTCAAAGTTTTGAATATTAATATACAGCTAGTGTAATATAATTTTTGCAATTAAAAAAAAAAAGTTTGTCAAATCTCAACTTTGAATGTTCAAGATTTGTTTTAACAAAACATTTCTTAATATTTTAGGCCTATAATTAATTAATGTACGCTTTGGAATTGCAAATTTATGCAATAATTTTCTCTATAGGTCAACATAATTAAATATATTCTAAGAATAAGATAAAGATATTTTCCCAAGATTTTTCCTTCACAAACATTACAAAATATAAATGAAGTAGTATTAAGAATAAAATCGAATTCCGGTTTTTTTTTTTTTGGTGGCGGAGGGCGGCGGAGGGGAGAGACAGAAACTTCTTTTCAAGTTAGGAAAAAGTCGATTTCATGTTTCGGTGTAGTAATTCAATTTTATGCAATCGGTTACTCACTTGAATGATCAAACATTTGTCTTTCTCACTTTCATTAGTTATAAATGGATCATATATAAAAATTATTACCCAAATTAAAGATTGAAAGTAACATTTAGTTATTGGTTGAGAAAATACAAAACAAAACCATTTCATACGAATTTTTTGTAGAAACGTTCAACTTGGAGGTTGAAACATCAATATCATCGTCATGCTTCTCTAAAACCAATTTACTATCATGTAACAAGATTCAAAGTAGCCGTGGGATTAAGCTATAATTAACGAACAAAATCCTCATATTTCGGGGAACTAGCAATTAATTAATGATACCTTTCAATTAATTAATCTTCAAACTGTTTCAATTACTTCTACGAAAATGACTTTTTCTTCCCTTCTGTACATTTCTTGATCTACACTCTTGAGAGAGTTTATAAGAGAAGAAATACCAATCTTAAAAGCATTGACCCTCCCTTAAGAAGTTATTACCACCGTTAAACAAAGCTTAAGTTGTTATAGAAAGAGGGTTGTCTGTCTGTGAAAGAACTGAATAGAACTTGTTGGTTGTTTGCTTGGATATCAAAACATATCTGACCGTTGCAGAATTTGTTCAAGCTCCTGCCTACCCTCCAAAACTTGCAGGTTAAAATTTTGATTACAAAAGTCAGACCCTGGAAGCTTTCTTATATCTTAAACATCTTGAAAAGGGATTTAATTTTTGTCCAGACAACCAACATTTTAATAACAATTTTCTGGTCTTTGGCTACTTCTTTCACTGCCTTGGCCCTTTGTAAAACACTAGCTTGCAACTAAAGGATGACATGTCTGGGATACTAATTCTAGCTTATGTTTAACGATTTCATCTTTAGGTAAGAGAAAATGCTGAGAACCCAGTTTGGGAAGCAATTGGGTATCATGTAGACAAGGATGAGAATCAATCACAAGAAACAAAGGAGAGGCCTCTTCGAAAGGGAATGGTAGAGACAATGCACGAAAAAGACTCAACCCTTCTCCAATCCCTGACACAGAAAGGCCTCCAAGTTACAGAAGATACTAAACAAAATGCCTACAAAATCAAATGTGATGCTGTAGTTGTTGGCTCAGGATGTGGAGGTGGTGTTGCAGCCGCAATGCTGGCCAGTTCTGGTCAGAAGGTCATTGTTGTAGAGAAGGGGAATTATTTTGCTCCGACGGATTATTCTCCCTATGAGGGCCCCTCAATGGATCAACTATATGAATCAGGAGGCATCCTTGCAAGTCTTGATACGCAGATACTAATTCTTGCAGGTTCGACTGTGGGTGGTGGCTCGGCTGTCAACTGGTCAGCGTGCATCAAAACACCAACATCTGTACTTCAAGAATGGGCTGGGGACTGTCAAATCCCACTTTTTGGTAGCCCTGAATATCTTTCGGCCATGGACACTGTTTGTGAGAGAATTGGTGTCACGGAAGGTTGTAAAGAGGAGGGATTTCAAAACCAAGTCCTTCGGAAAGGGTGTGAAAATCTTGGTCTTGAAGTTGAAAAAGTGCCACGGAATTCCTCAGAGGACCATTACTGCGGATCTTGTGGTTTTGGATGCAGAAGAGGAGACAAAAAAGGCACTGATAGAACATGGCTAGTAGATGCTGTTAACAATGGTGCAGTGATATTAACAGGATGTAAGGGTGAGAGATTCATATTGGAAAAGAACAAGATAGGCAGTACAAGGAAAATGAAATGCTTGGGAGTAATCGTAGAAAGTTCCAACCAAAACATCTCAAAGAAACTGCATATAGAAGCCAAAGTAACAATATCGGCCTGTGGGGCTCTTTTAACACCCATTTTAATGCGTTCTAGTGGGTTGAAAAATCAGCATATTGGTCGAAACCTTCATCTCCACCCTGTCCTAATGGCCTGGGGTTACTTTCCCGAATCAGATTCAGAGTTCAAGGGGAAAACCCATGAGGGTGGAATAATCACATCAGTGCACAAGGTGTTAGCAACAGACAACAAATTGCAAGCTATCATAGAAACTCCTTCTCTAGGGCCAGCTCAATATGCTGTTTTATGCCCTTGGAAGTCTGGTCTTGACTACAAAAAAAGGATGCTAAAATTTTCCAGAACTGCTCATTTGATAACAATAATAAGGGATCAGGGATCTGGAAATGTTTATGCGGGGGCACGTGTAACCTATAAGTTTGATGCATTAGACAGACAAAACCTTCAAGCTGGCCTGAGACAGGCATTGAAGATTTTAATAGCAGCTGGAGCAGTTGAGGTAGGCACACATCGCAGTGATGGCCAGAGAATCAGATGTAAAGGGACAAGTGACAAGGAGTTACAGGAGTTTCTAGACTCAGTTACTTCAGTAGGAGGGCCGTTATTCCCTGGAGAAAACTGGGTCGTCTACACTAGTGCCCACCAGATGGGCAGCTGTAGGATGGGGGCTACTGAAAAAGAAGGTGCAGTTGATGAGAATGGACAGAGTTGGGAAGCAGAAGGACTGTTTGTTTGTGATGCAAGTGTTCTGCCAAGTGCCATTGGTGTGAATCCCATGATTACCGTCCTCTCTACCGCTTATTGCCTCTCAAAGCGAATAGCAGAGTCTTTAACACAAAAAACAGCTTTCTAAGGTTTCATTAATCCTGATAAATGTATTTTATATCTTGATATGCTTTCCTTTTATATGTTGATGTGCTCGCATTATAATGAAAAGGATCCTAAAGTGTGCAAAACTTGCCTATAGAGTGAAAACAGAAAAGGATTGAATTTGAGATTTCAGTAAAGATTGAGGAATGAATAGGCGTCTCAATTTCCCCCATCGCATAGAATTACCTATTATACGTTTTAAACCAAGATTAACAAATTGATATTAATTAGCTTTTAGAGTAACAAAGCATCCAGAAACAGGGCAAGGATGCAGTTGGAGGGAACACTTAAGATGCTTACAGAGAACTTCAGTGCCTGGCTGTAGCAGGATATCCTACTAATCTGATTATAACATTCTTGACAGCAGTTTTCCTAACTGACTGAGACTCAGAAGCAATAAACATATTTCTATTCCAGTCATTGTTGTGGGCAATAGGGAAAGCTTAAGGTTGTTAATAATTACGTAGATTACTGTTTAACTATTTTTTAAGGCTCTCCTGGTGAGACCTCCTTGGAACGAGAGATGGCTCGGGTAAACTCCGTGGACTAAAGACCTGCAAGAGAACAAAGGGGATTGGCCTTTGGTCGGTTGATCCCTCTCCGATGGTTAAGTCAGTAAGAGGCACTCAGGAAGAGAGTATTGAATAGTGTGTCTGAAGCTTACCATGCATGTATTGAAGATCACTTTATATAGGTGTGGTCTGGTGAGTTTTGCTAAACAGGCCTTCGGTTGATCATGGGTTGGTTTGCTGGTTTTGGGTTTCGTTCTATCAGCCCATAATTGGTGATGGATTATAATGGGCATTGTTGGGTTTGTGCTCAACACTATTAGCCCGATTCATCAAAGAAACAACTATGATGAGGTTGCTATGATTACTGCATATTTTTGGGCTTGCATTGGGGAATGTGAATATGATACAGTGATTAATTATATTAACAATGGAAAGCTGTACAAATAGGATCAATTAGAAAATTTATTGGGCTTGATGTTGGATTAGAGCAGTTGCTCGTTCCCCATCATTTTACAGATAGTCTAATATACATTTCAAGCTTCAAAACAATATTAAAGTTCATTTCTGCATTATTCAACAGAGAATAAATTGGAAAAAAAGAAAAAATGCCTTTGGCTATTGATTGAATCAGATCGAGATATCAGCAAATCCGAGTTGGACTGCCACATTCAAAAGATATCAGAGTAATTGCCATTTGATGCTGGTTTTCTTGGTACTTGGAGCTCTACAATTTGGATTGGATTTGTGATTGATGATTGAATGAAGGGAGGAGATCTTTCAACACTGTTTTAACAAATGTGGATCCCTGGAATCTTCTTATACATGGTAACGGAACAGCCTAAGGTATCAGTTGCCTTCTATGTCAGCTTGTTAGAGACTTCCTGAATTGTTAACGATGATCTCAACCGTCAGAATCTGTCTCACGGAATGGCAATGGAACTGGCTTTACTGCCCGGAACTTGCCAACATTGTTTAGATGTTCATTCTCCAACCTGTTATATAAGCAGTTTCTCAAGTATGTTAGAACACTTTATTTAGAGAATCATAGGACTTGCTTTTCAAAGCGGGGTATTTGAAAAGTACCTGTAAAAATTCCAATGCCCTCTCCTGATAACTTCAAGAGAAGCCAAGAAGAAGTCTAGCAGATGTGTCTGAACTGGATTGATCCGGAACCTCATTATGCTCTCTATCCAAGCAACTCTAAGAACTACATTCAAGGCCTGCAATTATAGAGTTGTGCATTCATTAAGAACTTTTATAAGGATAACAAAAGTTTTTATGACCAAGATAGCAGTACCAAAATTGACTAGCTAAGGGATTACTCACAATGGACAGGTAGTAAATGCTCTTCCTCTTTAGAATTAGATCATCTCTCAGCCAAGGGTTTTTGGAATTAGGTTTAAGAAGTCCCCAATCCTTAACAAAATCCCAATATAATTGGTAAACTGTGGCCACTACTGAAGTCACCAAAACTACAGAAAACCATAACTCGTTGCTTTGTGTAGCATATGTTAGCCTTGCACCAGCCGCCACCATGGCCGAAACATACTTCCCCATGTTAGCCAAGTGGTCCAGCTGATACTCATCAAACCATCTTCTGGCACACTTGAAATTTAGTTGAAAAAGGGTGTTAATTGGGCAATGACAAATGAAAAAAAGTACAAAATTATGCCATGCATTGTGTTTGCTTGTAAATTTTTCAACTCCATGAAAAATAAAAAATGAGAGGTGGTTCCTTTCAAGTCTTAATACCTGCATGGCACGCCAATAATATGGCAAAAACGAGATGACATAAGCAAGCTGTCTATACAGCTTTCCATTCTTGCATGTTGCATATTGGTGGGTTTTGAAACTTCCAGCAAGAAAGTAGCAGGCCGTTGATTCCAAGTGTCTTAGCAATGGAATCTGCAACACAAAGGAGATAAATAAGGGTCGATTACAATTGATTAGAGGAGAAAATGAAACCAAAAGAAATGTACTGTTAAAATTTGATTGGCCTCCAAGGAGAGGAAAGGAAGATGATAGATTTCGGTTCTAGGATAACTTTGAAATGATTGCTAAATACGTTTGTCTTAGGTCACATTGCTTGTCATTGAATGATTACCTGACTAGTAAGTTGGTCAGCCATGAAAAAGTCTACCATCAAGACCTGCACATATATAAAACAAGCCAAATCAAAAAATTGTTCAGTTGCAATTTCTGTAACTTCATACGAAGATCAGTACAGAAAATTATGTGATAAGTTTACCTTATAAAATGGAGAGCATATTATGTTACGTAGTATACGAAGGAAGCAGTAGCGAGTTGGCCTATAGAAGATGTCAAATGGGCATACCAGCAAGGCAATAAAAATCTGAAATGGAGATTGAAATTCAGTACAATTTTTGTACATAAACAATTATGACAAGGATGGAAAAACAGTGTAGAAACAATAGATTTCTTTAACCAACCAGGAGGAGAATTCCAGGAATAGTGTCAACTTGAGTAGGAGAAAAGCCCCCTGCCCTTAAAAGGAGGTGGATGACCATAGCCCCAACCACAGAAGTCATGAAAGTGGTGCAAATGAGGAATGCATCTCTATATTTGAGGGCTGTGCTTGGTGCAAACTCAAAAATGAAGTTGTAGTTTATTCTTGTAGTCTTCCACATGAACAAGTTGCACCCATACAAAAACAAGTGCAAGCTTAACAAGGCAAATACACTGCACAAAAAATAACAATTACCAACCATCTTGATTTCCCATTTTCAATATCATATATATGGTCAATTAATTGATTATATATCTCAGAATTGAAACTAGATGAAATGTTTAAAGAGAGCCAAAGGAACTATGGGCACCTGAAAACAGGGTAGACAGTTTCCATGTAAGCTGTTTCTGTGCTAGGGGAGAATATACCAGACAAGTGTGCCAACATTATATACACACTAAACAGTGATACAAAACAACCTGTAAACAATCCTGCAACACACAAAAGTAGAAAAAAGGATCAAAATCAGTGCCTCACTACTTTTGGGGCCCTAATATTTTATTCATAGACCTTAGTCATATTACCACCATGATTCAGTACCATTACTGGATTTGTGACAGACAAGTTTGTATATCTTGGAGGATTAAAGTAAATGGTTATCTTGGCGAAGTAACTAATCACATCGTGCATGCTGAAATTTAAAGAATAATTAAAGTGATGATGTTACTGTCATTAGGCGATGTCGGTATTGTAATTTATCAGTCATTGGACCAAATGACAGTGCCTTGACATTTTTGTGACCTTGAGTATTCCCATTTTTTTTCTCTTCTATTTAGTCAACAGTATAATCAAATGCTTAAACAACCAACTAAAGCATGGATATGACTTTTTTAATTGGACAAATGCGGTGGTATTTGGTGAGCCATTGTTATGATTTAATAGAGAGAGAAAAGAGTTAATTACCAACAAAAAAGGTAACCACGTGAGAATCTTTCTGCTGCTGTGGTCTTAAGAACTTCATTGCCTTTTTTCTGTCATTGTTGGCGAAGTGCTTTGTGAATATGGACTCCACTTCATCCATTAGTCTAACAACCTAATAACCAAAACCAAATATAATTCGTGACAATAACCATTACAGACCACATACACTCTGATTCTAATAATCACATAAAAGGTAAGAAATAATTATACCAGTAAATGAGATTTCAAGATCATCATCATGAATAAAGTTATAATCACTATATTAAAGTAATTATATATACAAGATGGTCCAAATTGACTTCTTTTTGCTTCAAACTATTAGGTTGCGTAAGAGGACACGTTATTCATGTTAAGCACATAATTAATATAGCCATACTTTGCCAACTGTTTGTTTTTATTCATTCAATTATCTTACTTAAGAAGGCACGTATAGGTGAAAAAGGCAACTTACCTTATCAGAGCTAATGAAATGGGATCTCTTCACTGCTTTCAGATAACTTGCTGATGCCTGTTGGTTTGATACCTATTCACAAGAGAAATACACCAGGTCACTATACTAGCTAACCATACACCAACTACAATACCTGCAGCTATAGATGTTGATGGAATCAGATTTAATTATATGCAGCATCAAAAGACAAATTATAATAAGTTGGTATTCAACAACATTCCTTTCAATGTGTCCAAATCATTTGTTTTTCTCAGTCAATTTTAGCAAAACTAACCAAAATTTCCATCAATATGAGCATTCTCCGTCATGCTTAAGGAGGCTGATGGGTTACAACCTTACCTTGTCAAACTTCTTTAGTATCTTTGTAAAAGCCACCATGTTTAGTGAGCTGCCAAAATGGTTCATATACATTAGAATCTGGTCAACAAATAACAAAAAAGAACATGTAAAGGCACAACAGACAATAACCAAAATCATTAATCAAAGCTTATATCTTTATTTCTTGAGTTTCTTTTTATGGTCTAAATATTGATATTTTCATCCCAAAAAAAGCACTAACATTGGAGCGTCTTATGAATTGTCATGGTTCGTAAGATTTTGGACCACGCAAGGGCCTAAAATTTTCTCCTATCTGCCCTGCGTGCTTCTTTTAGCAGTCGACAAGTTGTGGTCCATATGAAGAAAAAATTGGACTATATTTCAGAAACAGCCAAGTTCTAGCTATCACTATCCACCAATCTGTACTTGTAAAGCAAAAAAGAAGCCTTACGTGTATTATGTTAATTACCATGCAGCTCTACCCTCTACCTTTAATTTCTTTTTTTCAGGAATATGACAGTCAAAAGAGCCCCACTCGATCGGACAAAATCCACTATCAGTAATCAATTCTAAGTCTAAAGTTATGTTTTATGTTGCTCGGACTCACATCCCCTGGACATGTATGTGACCATATCTATTTTAGAAATATACCCAAACCCCTCACTCATCCCAAATTCATGTGAATTGTAACATAGAGGCACGAAACGAGCAAACGGGGAAAATTAGTAAAAACCTGTAAGTTCTGAGCAAGCCAAGGCCCTTGTAGAGTTCAACAAAAGCACTCCTAATCATCTTTTCAGCACATTGGATCTTCTTCCTGTTAATGAAATCGGCTGGACCTGTTGCTTCTTTCTTGGGGTTGTTGACTAGATCTTCCCACAGCATGGATGTAGCAGCTGCAATGGCGCGAGTGGGTGTGGTAGCTGGGATGTCAATCCTCATGGCCATCTTTGGCTTCCCTTTCTTTGTCTTGGCCCTCGTCGCTGAATTTATGAAATTCACACCATTCCTCTCTAAAGCTGCTATCACCTCATCTGTTTCCGAGATTTCGGTTGCACTATCATTCAATTCTGCGGGGCTCTCTGCATTCAATTACTATAATAATTCAGAACATCCCTTTAAGATTTCGCGGCTAATTAAGCAAAATTTCAGATTTCTCAATCTTCCTGTCATTTTAGAGTATGATTTTGAAGTCCATATGTTTCTCAAACAGCGACCAATTACAGGAAAAAGAGAAAAGGGTTCCTAAGAATATCAGTTCTGTACGTAACTTGGTCAATCAATGAGGCCATGGGTGTATTATTGAGAGTAGGAACCTGAAAGAGTCAAGTCCCATATATAGACAGGATTATATCAACCTTTTTTCAAATTTTAATCAGGAATGGATGCATCGATCAATATGAAAACCAGACCTCGAAACATGATCTAATATATGACCTAATGATTGTTCTTTTATCTTTCCAGCTCTTTGTTTGTGGCTATTTGATGAAGTTGAGTTAAGATAGACAAAAACTAAGATACGCAACATGGCAGACTTATTTCCAGGGATTCCCACCGCTGAGATCTCTGGAAATGATTTTTGTGGAGACCATCACTCATAAATAAACGAAGCCAAGTAGCAATATTTAATGCTTTTTGTGTTCGTCTATCTCTCACGCATTTGACATGTTTGTTTACCTACTTGGACCCTGAATCTTTCCACGGATTTCTATTTGACCTTGATCTGACCTGGACTTTGCAATAGTCAAAATTGTAAAACCAAAGCACGTACCCAATTGGGACAAAACAATGATCCTATTGATATTATTATCCAAAAGAATTTTTATGATCATGTTGAGAAAATTCGTTACATTTCGTCGGACTCCCTACTTTTTTCACGTATAATATACGTTATAAAATTGAGCTGTAGTTGAACATGGAAATTGAGCTCCAGCTAGGCAATAGACAAGGGAACTTTGCTAATTTGCCAAGATTCAAGAACCACTAAATGTCGTGAAAGAACCCGAATCTCTGTATATATGAATTTCCATCATCATTAAAAAAAAAGGATTTAGGCTATGTTGCAAAGAATCAATCACATAAAGCCACGTCAGACAAATTATAACTAATCGAAATTACCAAATTGCCCTTCAGCGCACAAAATTGAGTACGACTTGTAAACAGAACAGTTAGCAATTAAAGGGTAGTTTCAACGTCGTATTTAACACTATGAAGATATAGTAAAGCATAGTACAAAAACTCTCACCTGAGAAATCAGAGTTGCGTGGAGAAGATGACCATGAGCGTGGGAGAATCACTGCATTTGGCTTCCGTCGCCGGTCGCTGAGGATCTGCTTGAGGTCTAGCAGGATTTGAAGTTGCTTGTTCAGAATCTCTCCTCTCTCCAGGAACTCACTCTCTTTGGCCTTGTAAAATTGGTTCACCTTATTCAACTCTTCATCCAACCTTTCAAAGAATGCCCTCACCTTGAAAATCAAACCAAAACACAAAAACATTAGACAAAATGGGCTCATTTCAATATATATCCCAAGTTTATTGAACAGGGCCATCGTCTTCAGATTAGTACCTCATCTTCTTCAGAAAACAGTTCAACAAGCTCAGTTTCATAGAGGACTTGTTCTTCGTCAGAACCATCATCCATGCTTTTACTCCTTACCTATAACATCAACATAAAAGTAAAATAAAAAACTGATCATATTTATTCAACAACTTTCCCTTAACTTTGGGTCTTTTTCACTTATTTTTTGGGGTATAAGTTCCTCCTATTCACGATTGTTTCGTGATATTAGCACTTGCAACCGTTTCTTATTTTCTTTCGTGACAAAATGAAGAAACTCCCAAAGAAAAGTACCCAAAAAAATCATGAAAGGAAAGATACTATACACTCCGCTATATATCTTCAAGATTACATCCAACATTATACTAAAAATATCCAAGAATGCAGAGAGCAAGTGTTTCCAATAAAGAGAAAGAAACATTTTGCAAGCAATTAAAAGGTGGCTAAAGTTGGCTAAAAATGACACAAAATTTAACAATTCAATCAACCCTTGCCTAATATAAGTTAACTGTCAAGTTAATTAAAATCATGTTCACAAAGGGATATTACAAAAAGGGTTACCCTAATTAACTTTGCTTTTATTTATCAAACTTTTGATCATGTGGGCTTTGATATGGGACCCACTTGATCGAACGGTGAGAAAAGAAAATAAAAGAAATCGTTTTCGCATCAATAGGGAAAAAAACAGAGAATCACCTGAAATTTTGTAAAGCAAAAGCAAATGATAATCTGGTACGTGGTCAACACAAAAAAGACCAGAAAGGACGAGGAACGAAGTTCAAGAAAAACAGCTTCAAACAGAAGAGAGAAAATCGGAGAATCAGTTTAGATACTGAGCCCTCTCTCCAGTCTCCCCATAAAAACAGTAAATCTATTGGGAACCCCGAAACAAACTTTTGCCTGAAAATGACTCCACTATCCTTTCAACACTGTGAAACGCCAATAGTAAAACTACAGAAACCCATTTTTTGTTGAAAAAAATTTTAAGAACTTTATGTCAAAATCATTGAGGAAATGGAAAAATGAATGGAACCCATTTTCCCTAACGCCCAAAAATATAGAAAAATGAACATTACACCAAATGAAAATTGATGTTTTTCCTGTTATAGCAGTAGTTTTTCACTCGTTTTTACCTGAATGATCTCAGTATTGTTATTGGAGTTGAGGAAATTGGATGAGAGTTTCATGGCGAAGAAACTAATGGGGTCAAAAATGGAGCGGCCGTAGTCATGGTTAAGGTCAGGGGGAGGTTGTCTATTTTTTCTAGAGACCTTGATCTTCTTTATGTGTTTCTTGAGTTGCCAGTAGTTAACAAACGCGTCTTTCCACTCCGGTATTAATTGCGCTTCGAGCTCCTTTGAGAACTTCACCATTGTTTCTCTCTTCTAATAAGTTCCACCTTCTCTCCTCTTATGGTATTTCCCTTTTCTCCCTATGAAGAGAAAACGAAAAGTTAATGGTGGAGGTGAATAAAGAGTAAGTGGGAAAAAGAAAAAGAAATGAGAAGGGGGGGAGGGAACGTTTAGAGGGGTTTGGGAGGGATTAGTGAGGTTTATATTTATAGAGAAAAGAGAGAGAGGAAAAGAGAAAGAAAATAAAGAGAGAGAGACGTGTGGAGAAGTGGAGGTTTTGCTTGTTGTTAATGGAAAATAAACCTTTTTTCTTACATAACATTTGCATTACCAAAAGCAAAGGAAAAAAAAAAACGAAAAGGAGATATATTAAGAAATAGATATTTTTGAAATATATATTGGTTTTTTTTTTGGGGTCATAATATATTGGATTTGTTGAGTTATATAGTAATAATTTGTTTGGTGGCCTTATATATAGCTCAGGGTTGCTGGTTTCGATTATGGAGTCAATTAAATTTTAATGTGTATTTATGAGAAAAAAAAAGGTGATCACTTGTGAAGATTATTATAAACAGAAAATAGTTATGTCATGGAGGCAGGTCCACTGAAAATATTTATCCGTTAGTATCATGATAAAAAATAATTACTAGTGAGTCAATAACTTTTCATAAAATTTATAATAAGGAGGTTGTAATTATCCTTTTAACTTTGTTAAAAATAAATAGAAATCTCCAATATTTTTTGAAATGATTTTTTAAAATAATATTTGAATATAGAAAGAGAAATTTATAAATCTTTTTGAACTACTTTTATAAAATAATTTTTTAAGTTTATTTAACAAAATAATTAATAATTGAGTATAAAAAGTGAAATTTGTAATTCTCTTTTCAAAAATTCAAAGGATAAATAAATTGTTAAAATTATGAAAATGAGATTATTATTATTTAATTTTTTTATAGAATGTAATTTGAAGAAAAAATATAGAGGTTTTTTTTCTTTATTTCTAATAAGGTCAAAATGATAAATATAACATTCTTATCACAAATTTTATAAAAGATTATTGATTTATTAGTAATTATTTTCTGACATAGTACAAACAGATAAATATTTTTGGTAAACTATCCCTTTTTTAAATTTTCCCAAAATTAAATCCGATCCCCTAAAGTTTACTGAGAGAACTTTTTTTTAGTCTAAAAAGTAGTACTACTAGCTAGTATATATATAGTAAGGAAAATTTTGGCACATTAAACACATAGAGAAAAAGAATAGATTTTTCCTCAAAAAAAAAAGAAAAAGAAAAAGAATAGATTTTGTGGAGCACATTTGTTGGTGGTTTCAAGGATTATAATAATATGAACTGTGTTTGCGATTGGGTAAATTTTCATCAGAAGTTTAATTGACAAAGGTCAACATTCATGCCATTGGCCATCCTCGACGCTGCCACTAAGCTTTGTTCCCGTAATTTATTAGCAATATTTTTTTGTATAGTCTCTCGACACACAGATAATTATTTTGTTTTTTCAATTAATTAATAAGGCAGATTGCAAATTCTGGTCCTTTATTTATTTTATAACATGAATTTTACATAATTAATGTCGCATGCAGCAACCAACAGGAACTAGGAAGGGAGATGATGGAAATTAATAACTTACATATTTTTATTGTAGCATATGCTATATACATGCAGGTAAATGAAATGATTGATGAAGTTTTCAATTTGCAAAATCTTAATGATCAAATCGATCAAACTGACAAACTTTTAACTTAATCTTAAGATAACGACAATATATATAATGATCGAGATGAAACCCTTGAATGTATTTTACAGTTAACCAGGAAACTGAAAAATATAATTTAAATCCTTATTAGGTTAAAGCTGTCCAATATATTTATCTCTAATAATGAAAGGAGATATCCGGAGAATTGTACAAAGGATTCTTGAATTATATGGAAAAAGTTGATAAATCCTTCAATCTAGATGTAAAACAACTAATTAAAGTCGTTACGTAGTGCCTCCATGCTTGTAGTGGGTGATTGAAATATTTCCCGATGCATTAGTTCTGCATGATTAAAACAGAACAACATTAATGTAACAGGATTGTTATACATTTAAGGAAGAAAGAAACGTGAAAAAGATTTTGCTTCTAACTAAATTAACAAGGAAAAAGGAGAATGATATAATTTAGTTAAGATTTAACTAGATCTTACTTTTGTTTGTTTAGAATGTTTGGCTTAATACCCAATTAAGTCCCTGAATTATACCACAAAGGATATATTGATCTCTAAACTTTTATTTCAAAAACAGATTGATCTCTAAACTTTTATTTTGAGACAGATAGATCAGGAATGAAAAAAAAAAACAAAGAAAATTCAATGATCAATCTATTCCAAGATAAAAGTTCAGAATCAATCTGTCCCAATCCGTCAAATTGTTTACCATTCATGGATCAATTTGTTCTAAAATAAAAGTTGAGGGATCAATATATCCTTTTTGGTATAATTTAAGAATCAATTTAGATATTAAGTCATAATGTTTGTAATAAATGTTATCTAGTAGTACTATTAAGATTATATGAAATCCCCATCCAATAAAGCTAGCATTAATTGGACTTTGACAACATACAGGAGGGATCCATTTACATCAAAAGTTTTATATCATTTATTATAACTCGACGTACGATTAATATTTTAATAATTCGACCTTTTGATTTAAAGATATATTCGAATCTATCATTTACGTAAAATTTCAAGTTAATCTGATATTTTTTTTATAATGATCTAGACTCTAATATTTTTGGATATTTTTAATATATAATTAATGATGAAAAATTCTTTCACATCTAAACATTTTAAATTAATTTAAAATTTTACATGAACAATGTATATAAATAGAGCATGAAATTCAACGGTTGGATTAATTAAATATTAATTATAAGTTAAATTATAAAAGGATGTAAAACTCTTAATCTTATATCGAGTATAAAATAATCCCTTATCTATATACATATATACTTATATACATATATGTTTATATACACTACGTGTTATTTCCACACAAAAAGGAAAACATATATACGATATGGGAGAAATAAAATTTGTGTAGAGGATCTCTGTCAAATTATATTTCGTACAAAATATAACAATAATTAGCATTTACACACAAACATATATATACATGCTTTTTTTTGTTTGTTCAAGTTTTAGGAGACGACTGATTGCCTTTTCTTTTATTATGTGGACACTGTGTACGCCATTACACAAAAAATTGCCCTATACGAAACTCAACCTTGGTCTGCATCTGCATGCCCTCTTTGCCCTTTGGATTTGACATAACCTCATAAAAATAATTTGTTCGATCCATAGAGTTGGGTTGATTCTGGATTTGGTTTGACATATATTTAGATCATTTCTTCCCTGGCCTACATGTTGCATTGTGGTGTTCATATCAGAGTTTTTCTATAACAGAGATATCATCTTTTCATTTGTATCTAGATCACGGCTTCTCATGCTATAAGTGATTGAAAACTATAAAATTAAAGAAAGAAACTTTGGGTATTGAATAAATCATTCGATACTTGTTAAATTACATACTTTTCTAAAAAAGAAGTCACATGGCGGCATTCACCAATGAAATATATATAAAAGGTAATCGTTTTTGTTTGATATTTTCCTTCTCTTTTCCAATAAACAATTAATGACCAGTATTTATTATTAGCAAATCAAATCTCAATATCAAAAAATTATTGTATAACATGATATTAAATAAAGGAAAAATAATGATATATATGGTGGACTCCATTAATTCTATTTCTTATACTATTTAATTTTAACATGCCGTACACGTATACATGTATGCAATGGTTGCAGGATTGTGCAAAGGAAAATGATAGTTACCTGCAAGAGGTGTTAGAATATTATTGATTCAGATTTGAGAATGTAAAAAAAAAAAAAATGACCTATCGGAAGTTTTGCCTTCGCCTAGCTAGCTACCTTTTCTGTGGCTCTTCCACTCGAGACCAAAAAGGGAGCCAGGACGATCGACGATGCTTTAGTGCAAGGTATCTAAACAGAGAATATTCCAGAACAAAGAAACGTATATGTAAGGGGGAAGCACTTTCGGAACCTCATCGAATCAAAGCTCTAAAATCAAGTTCTTAAAGGTTGCGATTTGGGGAATTGGGACCTAATATTTATGATTTACGTCTCCTCCTACCATTATTATTTTGCTTTAGCCTTCTGCAAATAGTTGCTAACTCATCTTCCACAACCCACAGCAGCCGCCAACACCACTACTCATGCATGATCTCTTAATTGAGCCTATGTTTCCGTCTTGGGCGTATGAAGGAGATGGGTAAGGGTTCCCTTTTATTTGCCACAGTACTTACTGCAGAAAATTAAAAAGGTAGAGTTGGGGTCTCTTTTAGTTAGAAAGTCAACATTTTTTCTGTTCAGGGGGATAACAGAGATCAAAGGGGAATCTGTGTTTGCCCTATTTTAGGGTCTCGTCTATGCCCCAAAGTTTAGTTTGATTAGCCCACAATGTACTTTGGTTTCTTTTTCCCATTTTTTTTTGTTTCTCTTTTTAGTCTTTTGGACAATGGGTTAGATCTTATGCTTATCCATGAGCTATTTTTCTTTAAACTTTTTTGAAAAAATTCCTGCGTGAGGGAGAAAAAGAGAAAATTACTTACTTTGAATATATATATATATATATATATATATATATATAGCTTTATATATTCTTATAGCTAGCTTTATATAATCTCTAATTGTAACGTTTGTTCCTAACGAATTATTGTACCCTCTCCATTGATTTGACTTGGAATAGAAACGCCGCATAGATATCCAAATAGGAATTCAATAATTAGTTCAAGTTTAGAAAAATAGGAAAATTTCCATAATTAATTAAGCTTTTGGTACTTAATTAAACAAAAAGAATGAAATAATGGGGAAAAATGGTAAAAGTACCGCATAGGTCTCTGTACTACACAAAAATATCTAATTTAATTCATGTACTATAATTTGACCCTGTACTAGGAAAAGTTAAACAATTAAACCCTCACAGGTAATAGGATCAATTTCTTCTGTTAAAATTACTGAAGTGTCAATGCCATTTTAGTTTTGAGCATGTCAATTTATAACTTAACTTGTCATATCATTGTCATGTTAGTAATACTATAGGAAAAAATTTGTCCTATATTAGTAATTCTAACAATTAAAATTGATTTTGTGACATTGAAGGATTTGATTGTTCTATTTTTAATAATAGAGGGATTAAACTGATTCAAATTAAAATACATTGATTAAATTAAATATTTTTTTATAATACAGGGACTCGTGGGTACTTTAATCGAAAAAGAATCAAATACTACCAGATATTTTGCCTTATATGTAGATGAGGGGATGGAGAAGATTCCACGCACCATCATACATAAATTGGTTGTTTATTACCATATGATTTAATGACGTGTGATTTGAACTAATAAATTCAATAAGAACCCAATGAAACTCAAGCAATTTGGCATCCAGGTGGAGTTAATAAGGAATGATGATTTGTAACTAATTGGGATTTGGACTCCATTAGGATTTCCTCTCTCTCCCTAGTTAAAAACACAAAAAATTCACTATCTGCGACGACCATACATGTAAAAAAATATAATTATAATAATAATGGCAGAAAATTAAATATTTATATTTAGTGGGAGGCCTCCATGGATGGATCCCAAGTCTTTTGGTGCCTTCCAAACACGTGTATAGATTCTTAGCCAGAATATATATACACTACACAATTACGAATCCAACCAGCAAGCTGAGAGCAACCTCTAGAGATCATCATCAGGATCTGCATCAGCTCCATATATATAATTTAACACTGTTAACAAGTTGTTTTATACAGTAAAGAGAAAGGGAGATGCAGAGAGACAACAATGAACAAACTATTGTCTCTTTTTAGTGGGATTTGCTGATGAAGGATCATAATTATTATTAGTTTATATTTATGTATTGTGGGAGCCAAATTTTCCAAGGACTTTTGCTTTAAGTGTTGCATGACGTATGAACCCAATGTCCCCTTTTTGTGTGTTCCCCCACTAAGACCAAAGTCACAAACCAACCAACATAAAACTACAATTATTAAGCTTATAATGGGATTTGTGTAGGGGTACCCTCTCGGATCCTCTCCCTTTTCAGAAAATGTATGGTTTTAAAAAATACTTATTGAATCTAAAACTATCATTTTAACTTTTGCCTATCATATTTGCAATAATGTAGGACAAAAATCTCAGTCAGCCTTTCAAGTTCAGAAGACATGGATAATGGGAAAAAAAATTTGGTTAGTGTCTGGGGGACTTTTTATTATATATATTGGTTTAGCCGTCTAGGTACCCTTTTACTTACACTATATAAGGTTGGATAAAGAAGGAATCTAGAGGGGGTACTGTACTATGGGTGTGGATTAAGGGCAATTTAAATGCAAAAAAGTGCCCTTAATTTTTGAGGAAATATAATAAGAGCACTGTTTGCCCTCCCAATGGATTAGTTCCAATAAGAGTAGTATATGGCATGGGGGCTAAGGGTGCCCTTGCAACTGGGGCTATATAAAATAATAAGATTAAGAAGTAACAGAAAAACAACATGGCCCTATTTATACTTTAAGAGTCAGAGTGTCAGACAGAGAGGTAGTAGTTAACACCTTACACCAAATGTAACCTAAAGAGCAAAGGAACAAAACAACAAAATCTGAATTTCTGTTTTGGTCTTGAGGGGGATGTGTTCACTTCCCACCAATGGATGGGAAGAAAGAGAGATTTTAACATTATTTATGAATGGGAAGAGAGGACTTTCTAGGTCATATTTCCATTTGAAAGTATACTTTATGTTTCATCAAATAAAAAGAGATTACTATTCAACTAAAAATAAAAATTAATGGTCTTCCCACTAATACTCTCTTATCTGACTTTCTTTTATACGGTTTTCTTTATACGGTTGGTGCCTTATTCTATTCAACTTCTTCTTGCATATCTAGTGATCTTTTGTGGGTAGCTAACTTTAATTTATTTTTGTACTTAATCGGGGATTGCTTTGGGGAAGAAAATTTTGTAATGGTGTGTAATCCACTATTGCATGCTCATAGGGAAAGGCTGCCCTCCGTATTCTCGGCCCTCTTTTCATTTGCTTTAATTTCTATTAATATTTGATCTGATCATTCTATCTGGCTGACAACCAAAACCCACCTCCTCGTGCTTCATTATTTTTTGGATAAGAAATTAAATTGGGTAACATTTGACTCCTTGACTTAAAAGATGAAAAGATTCAGTTCATAGATATATGATCTTTTTTAAAGTAATTATGTATATATATATATATATATATTTCCAATTTTGAGCATAATTTATATATGTCAATTCTACCTCATGGGGGGATATATATTATCTACTATATAGGACCAAGTAGGTTTATATATTTTTAAATGAAGTACTTCCTTGTATTAATATTTTATCAAAAGAAATTAAGAAAGAAAGAAAAGGAAAATTAGTTGGATGCTCATTATCTATATCTACCTATGCAAAATGAAGTTCCTTTGTATTTTCAAAATAATTAATGCTATATATATATATATATATATATATGATACTCATATAATAATGGAAAGCGTATCCCACTCCTTTTTAGTGTTTATATTAGGTTCAACTTTTGAAACCATTTTGCAATCCATCATAAAATAAAACATATTAATGATTATTGAGAATTTTATATTAACTAATTAAAAAATATATTATAATATACCCCACAAGGACAAATGTCAACTCTCTAACACTGTTTGTGGAGTCTAAAAATTTCACTATCAGTGGATGAGATAATAATCTTATATATATATATATATATATATATATATATATGGTTGTCTATAATGTCTTCCATATGAACCAAAACAGTTGCACACATCGGCCTAGGCAATGTTATATTCACAAAATTTTATAGATGCAACTTCAAAAAGCAATTCATGAGGTTTAAGGATCTCTAGATCATATATGTATATTTGATCAAACAAATTAAGTTAATGATGTGAGGCATGACATTAAGCTGGTAATTTGGTTCAATTATTTCAACAAACTAATAAAGTTATATAAATATATATATATATATGTATATATTATCTCTTCATTTATTTTTGTCCATATATATACCATATATATCACTCTTTTATAATTCGGTGCATTATATCCTAATTAAAAGTACTAATTTTGACCATAATCCGGATTAGCTATCAAATCTAATTATCTTGGTTATTACGGTACACACGTACAATATATATAATTAATTAATCTTTAATTAATTAGGTAAGTTCCCATTTGCTTCATATGCATAACACACACACACAAACATATATATATACACACACACACACACATATATATATATATATACACGCATTGTTTTATCACCTAATTAGTGAGGATGATCACTTCATTTTTATATTTTTTTGGTGAATGATCACTTCATTTTTATTATTGTAATATTATTATTATAAAATTAATCAATGATCATATCATTTCCATATATTAATGTAACATGCGCATTAAGCAGATCAATGGCAATGCCGTACATGATCAACTCACATTTTAATGCTGCCATCCACATCTCACATTGTATCTATAATTACATGCATAAAAAATGCCTTTTTCTCTTTTTTTTTTAATTCATTTTCAATCAAACTAGCTAGCTAGCTAGGGTATATTTTTTTATTGAAAGCAAGTTTATGGATGTCTACCAGTTTATGAATTTGTAATTTGGACAATATGCAAAAAACATGAAGAATTCTTACAACTTTCTTGTAGAGATGAAATATTAATGCCGACATGACCGACAGAGGGTCATCTAAAGAAATTTAGGCTATGTTTGGTATGAGAAAACATTTTTGGTTTTTATTTTCTAAAAAATACAAAGAAACTATCATCTAAGATATGTATTATAAGGGAAAATGTATACATGTTTTTGAAAATGAAAATGATCTAGAAATAATATTTAAAAAAAATTATTCTCAATTTTATGTCTATTTTCATTTTTATTTTCTAAAACATGCAAACATTTTTATAAATTACATAAATTTTATATGGTGACTTCTTTGTATTTTATAGAAAATGAAAACAGAAAATGTTTCCACGTACCAAACATATCTTTGCTTCATTTTCTCACAAATCATGAGCTAATTGAATTAATAATGAAAGTAACAAATTCTTAGTAAATAGCATCACTATTTTAGATATCTTTTAGTAATTAGATTCAAATCAATGAAGGCCCCAATTCTCTCCTTTCTCTTGCGGAAAGTAACTTTAAAGATAAAGTGATTAGCAGGGGGGATATCATGTACTGTAACTTTAAACCCCAATTATGAGGAGAGAAAATAGAAGCCGCTCATGGGAAGGAGAGGGAGTTTAAGAGATAAAATTTTACTTTAAAGAAAACAACAGAGGGTCCTACTCCTAGATGTGTGCACTGAACGGTAGAGGAGGCTGCATAAGCTGGTACTTGTGAAAGAGTTTGAAAGGAAGTACTCTCTGTACATATTGAACCATTGAATTAGAACCGTAAATTCATATTCTGTTTCGCTTTTGGGTGCTTAGAGCTATTGACCAAAAGGGGTCATATCTTCTTTTCCACTGATTAAGACCACTGATATTATTTCCACCATTTACAGTTCTCCCCATTTAGATCTCTCGAACCATTGATCGATGGATGATCAGTACTTTGAGTGCAGAAATTCATTCTTTATTCTGTCAACTTGTCCAACTATCATGGAGAACAACTACTTTATGTATCGAGATCCATGTCCAACAACTGTTTCACATGAATCTAACATCCTTTTCTCCACCCCCATCATATATACTCGCTGAAATTGCATTTATGACGTCTAAGTGGGTCAATTGCAACAAATTCCTTGCCAAAGACCAGAATGATGCTGAAAGCTGTCGAAGTTGAGACTTCTCTGTTGATCTTTAAACGCATTACAGGACGTTTAGTTTTGCAAATGTCATATTATTTGTTAGATTAATTGTCTAATAAGAGATGATTAATCATCTCTACTTAATTGAGGAACAGGGCATGGAGGACCATCTGTTCATCATCATTATCATCGTATATCACCATGGAGGAATTCGTATTTTCCCGAAGAAAACCAATCCGAAGATGGGAAGTAGAAAGGAGAGGTAATCTGGAAATTAATATAGGCCCCAGCTTTGAGTGGGGAACATTGAAATTGCATTAACATTTTACTACTGATGAGGAAAAACCGAGACCACAAGGGGGTATCTTAGTGGAAGCTTTTTACAAAATTCTGACAGAGACTTAGCCACTGAATCAGGCATGCAAAAGAAAAGAAAAAGAAAGAAACAAAGAAGGAAAGAAAAAAATAGTGGGTGTATTACACAGTTTATTCGGCCTTTCAAGCATTTGGTGGGTCTATTTACACACTAACCCCTTCGGAAAAATACTCTACCTAACATCAGGTTGTGCCGTTGTGGCTAATCCAACCATTGCAGTACCCTTTGAAGTTTATTAATTAATATAGCACAAGAACCTCAACATTAGTTAATGAATTTTGAGTGTACGAACATCATGACACGAAAATTTATGGAAAATAGGAAATCAATTTTCTTAAACCCCGTGATTGATTTCTGTGTAATACACCTAAATTCCATTAGTAGAGCTGCACACTGCTTCACAGTTTTGAGCACTAAAACAATGAGGTCATACGGAAGCAGAGATCAAGCATTTCGAGAATAAAAAATAACTAAGCAGATGTGAAGGTCAACCACTGATGCAAGGGCTGGAAAGTAATCATAATTGCACAGTGTTAATCTGTATCTTTGCACAGATGGTATCAGATAACTGGTCTTTTATCTAAAATAAATGGAGATAAATGCCTGGAGGATATGTAAGATAAGTGGCATGAAATTTAGCTTCGTGTTTATATCTCAATAATGTACTAAATCGACATGATCAATTCATGATCATGACGTAATTGGCAATGGAACCAGCTGATGGAGGCCCTACCTGCTAGGAGCAACCTTAGAATGATGGAGATGAGGAGCGGCAAAGGGGGGTGCGGGGTGGGTTGGCAAGAATGTTGAAAGAATGTAAGAAGTAACAGTTAAACCTGTTTTTTCTATAGCGCTCGAGGTTATATTGCTTGTTGAGTATGATCCAAGAAAGAATTCATGCACCAAACTAGAGTCTTTAAAAAAATGTGAAAAAGAACATCAAATTCTCAGGTTTACTCATTATGGTTTCTGTAACTCAAAATTTCACCTTGACTAATATTGCACCTTAGCACCAGCAAGACACTGATTGATCTTATTGCATATTCTGGATTACAAAATTAGACTTGAAACGAAGATAGCAGATGCCCTTTAAGGTCAAATTTTATTCACATCATCCACATTAAAAAGATGTTGATTGATAATTTTACATCTGCAATTTTTGCTCCAGCTAGTTGGCATGCGAAACAGGGAAGAGGTACTGCATCTGCATATTCTTAATAGTTTCAAAACCACATTCCTTTTCAGCTTTCCTGCCATAATTCAAGATCTATAATGAAAATTGTAGAAATAAAATATATATACAATGAATCCTTATCGGATCCAGGCTTATGGTCCATAGGCATTGGCCCATGAAATTAACTTTTTGTGAATAGTCCAGTAGAGCAAGGATTTTGGCAGGGGAGAAAAGATTCCTTAGGTTAGACCAGCTTGACTGACTACTGCAAAAGACTGTCAGAAATCTCAAACCAGATAATAAAATATCTAATTGTTAAAAGCCATAAAAGGTACTACTGCAATTGAAAAAAAGGAATGTCATGTGATTTAAATGGTACTTAGGAGTCTTTTTCTTTCTTAATTATCACTGATTTCCTTTATGATGTTATCTCGATCCTTTATTTTCTATAAATGAACAAGTAGGGAGAATATTTTTCAAAAAAGAACAACTCTGGAGAATGAGTTCATGTCACATGCAATGAAGCAACCATTGATCAAGCGATTATCTAATTATTACCAAATAAAACAACATTTATCCTATTGCAAGTGGCATTCTATAAATTCATTGAATCGAACAAAGAATTAGATAGTGGAAGCATTTCTCCCCGTAAATTAATCAACAAGTTGATTATAAGTCTTCATCTAGGTTAAGCACAAGGGCAATACGATCTAATCCATACGGTGGCCTACAGACACTGTATGAGAATAGCATTTCTGCCATTCCCTGAGCCTAAGGCTTTGTGGAAAGAAAATACAAACAGGTGTTAACTACACTGAGTTATAACTAACCATCTTTCTTCGGTTAGTTGCCTGTTCTGAAACTTTTGTACTGCTGTTGTCAAGAAGTTCGGACATAGGAACCTATATACTTGTATGGAACATGTGAGAGGAACTATAGTTAGACAAGTTGTGTTACATTGAGAATGTCATGGACATAAGAATGAATTTGTAGACAAATGTCTCACAACCTGTAGGAATACTGTTTGAGTACAAATATACGAATGCTGTCCAAAGTTAAAGGGATTCTTAGCTCTGAATAAAGATCTATCAGCATATACACAATGTATTTGCAAAGCTATTCCCATTCTAAGTTATAGATAGAACAATTATTGAACTCCAGCTAAATGGAAGATCGATATGATGAAATCTGCCTGCTCTAATGATGTCTTTTTAGGTAATGCATAACAGGAGGAATTCAATGTAAATCATGATTTACATTTAGAATCAAAGGTTCGACTCCTACATGAAGCCTAGAAACTTGGTCCATAAAAAGTGCATTGAACAAACTGCTGCATTAATCTCATCAAGGTGCTGCAACTTGTAAAGAGATCTTGCTTGCAGCCATTTCCTCATGATGGAGAAAATGTGTTGAATTGCATCATTATCAGGACTAAAAGCAAAGATGCAGTTCACTCATCTAGGGCTGCTTGATATATAACAAGATAATGCTTATGTCCCTACTTCCAATCCTGACATCAGACTCTCAACTCTCATCTACCAACCAAATGAAGCCAATGTTGTAATATTCAACTCGTGGATCGAATCATTCTGTTGCCTAAAATAGCACAGCGAAGCACCTTAATTAGCACTAAGCAATGCTACTTCTAGTGGGAGAAGCATCCATGCCTACCTCTGATCTCTTTCAAGATCGTTCAGATATTTTAGATATCCCATTAAAGGGCAGTTCCCTAATCGCTGCAGTTTCAATGCCTCCTCTGCAAAGTTGCAGTATGCCTAGGTTACAAGGCAGAAGAAAGTTATTTCAGCAGAAAATTTTTAATTTGCATCTATCTGATAACTGATATTAATATAGTATTTATAGTGCTGTAAACCATACATTCCTGCAACATTGTATTGAAATATACCATGATTGAAGTGTGAAGCAGATTGAGATGCCACAACCTAAATCACAGCGTTCAGGATTAGTGGCACAACAAGATCAAATAGTTCAAGTGTCCCAAAGCAAATCTGAAGAGCCAAAGCCACTTGATTATAGTATATGTTTTCTTATTCTTCACTTTCATCTTTAATGAAAGTGGGGTATTTTATCATAAGACTAAGCAAAGTGCAAATGTTTGCAGCCAAAGTGACATGGTGCTTTTTTGAGTTTTTCGGCTAAAGAACTGGATTATGCAACTTTCTTACAGCAACCGACCACTCTACTCTTCTATAAATGGTTCTGTTTGCACCACAGATAACATAAAGGAGAAACCCCACTAGGACTCCTTTCAAATGTTTCAAAGGTGGCTACCTAGCAATTTCCCCCTTTTTTCTTGTTAGATTAATTACAGATTTCAAGTGAATTGAGTACAGATTCACTTTTATAAAGGTGATATTACATCAATATATGAGTATATTAAATTGGTTTGAAAATACAAGTGAAAAGACTGTTAGAATAATTTGAAGAATATACCCATATTCCTCTTGTATGTTAGTAAAATTACTAGCACTAACTGGCTCCGAAATTTGATTTACTTCTATAATAAATAAAGAGTTATACTCCTAAATCTAATTGTTTGGTAAAAACTTAGAATAGCCCAAGTAGATTACTCTGTCAAAGCCCGCGATTAGTAGGCTTATTTTGTATAATAAACGAAAAATCTTCAGCCCAATTCTCAAGCTCTCCTGAAAATCTATCCCAAACTGTGGCCCGATATATCTTTACTTGAGCCTAAAAGCCCAACGATTCCTGGAACACCCAATGGATACAGATACGCGGAGAATGTTGTTCTTACTTCTTAGACAATTACCAGAGTCCAAAACTGGAGTCAATTGTTGTTAGCTTCCAAGACAACGGTCAGACCAATTTTAAGCCAATAATAATAATGAAGAATGATGGCAATAATACGACAATAACTCCTTTTCTACTTGGAGATTGCAGACGTGAGACGGCTGATTGTCTGTCTTTGTAAACATCCTTCCACACGGAGAAACGGTCTTTAGATCATGTCTTGGCAGCCGGTAACTAAAATCAAAATATATATTTTACGCTAAAAAACTAAAGTTTAACATGGATTAAAATTTTAATTATGGGAAGCTGTCAATTGCCAATGCCAATTCCTCCTGGTACTATAAATGGATGGATCACTTATAGCTGATGCTCAACATCTCTGCATTTGATCAGAGAAACATGAACATTTTTCATCGTCCCCAGCCACCTAAATGGTCTGCTTCCCTCTCTGGTTGTTCAGCCGATGTTGGCACTTGTAAGGTCTTCTTTTCTATCCTTAAGCAATGAAACGAGTAATGGGCATTTAATTAACTGTTTTCAGCCACTTAAGTGGTTTTCAAGTTATCTGATTATCAGTGCTTGCTCCGCAGGCTGCATAACTTGCTGGCTCCCATGCATCACCTTTGGCCAAATTGCGGAAGTTGTGGATGAAGGACAGAGCTGTAAGAATATAATGAATTCACAGCTAAATGAATAGAGATATATTTTGTGTCAATCTCTTCTTAATCATGCCATTCTCGCTTCTGTTTTGTCTGGTTTTTCACAGCTTGCATTACACAAGGTTGTGTATATGGGCTGTTGATGTTGTTTTCATGTCACTGTGTGCTGTCCTGTGTGTATAGAGAGAAACTACGGGCCAAATTCGGATTGCCTGCTGACCCTTGCAACGATTTCTGTGTTCACTGTTGCTGTGAGTCCTGTGCTCTTTGTCAAGAGTATGCAGAGCTTAAAAACAGAGGCTTTGATCCATCCAATGGTAAATTCCACATCAAAACTTTTAACTATTATCATCAATTATCATTAATCCAAATTGTTTATCACTTCAGGTTGGGTTGGACCCCCTAATGCTCCACCCCCAATGCTTCCTCCCACCATGAGGAGATGACCAGCAGTTTAGAAAGGAGATTTTAATCAATTGCTTCTCCACATGATTGTAAAAGATTTCCATGTTCGATGCATCAGAGGATGTTATCTTTAGATTAAACCTGGAAGGTAGATTAAGCTGATGCTAAGTTTCAACGTGTAATTTTAATTAAGAAGAGCATATTTGTACTTAAATTCTCACAGTCGTTACTAAACTAAAGCATCAAAATACTCCATTGACAATATCCATCTGTATCATATTCTCAAAGATGTACTAGGAATATTAATTATCAAATAAGAAGGATTATATTCCCTGTTAAAAATTATTATGGAAAAGGTCAACAACCAACAACAGATTTGATAAGATCAAACAATTCAATCATCAAGACTTTCCCAAATGCACCTATATATATAATCTAATAGTATCACCATAAACAGAGTCTTTTTAGCTGTATTACATGCCAGATATTTATGGTAACTTTGGCCATGATTTATTTTATAACAATAATAATAATAATATTCATATAGTAATCTAAAAATATTTTTATATAAACTTCCATTTTCTCAATGATCATCAAACACAAAATCCAGTTCAATTTGGTATCAAAATCTAATTATGTATTACCATCAGCCAAGAAATAACAAAGAAAAATGGTGGATTCCCCGGGCGGCCGGTCATCTTAAAAGTCCGTACCCGTCATCCTACGTTTCTGCTTTTCTTCCAACACAAAAATATGGACTTCTTTTATGACTCGTCTTCATCATTTTTCTTTTAATTTTTTTTGAAGGAAGAAGAAAATGAAAGGTGCTTTTTAAAAAAAAGAAGAAAAAACGTGCTTTAAGACTTTGACCGCGAGAACCGGTAGCGTTCGGCATGTGTAAACTGTAAACTGTAAACTGAACTCGTAACTCAACAACCAAAACCCAAGCTGTCATTGTAGAACATATCCCCTTCCAATCTCGTACTACACTTTATATTTGTTTGAAAATCTTAAAAATCCACCACAATCAAAATCCTTTAACAGTGGACAAACTCAAGTCTTGTCACTCTCAGAAACAAAAAAGAAGCAGAGTTTTTGAGGGTTGATCACTTTCTTCATCATGTCTGATATTGCCCAAGAAGCGTGGAGAAAATATCTTATTCAACTTCAAGCTCACCCTCTCAGAACCAAGGTAACTGACATATCAATTCTTTTTGATTGTCACCCATCTTTTCAAAATGAATTTTTTAATATTCTTGCTTCGGTTTTGTTGCTTCAGATTGGCCTTGCCATGGGTTTGGTTCTTAAGTTTTACTGTTTGATTTTCTTTTTCTTAGTTGCTTTGTATTTTGATGTGGGGCTGTGCAGGCAATTACAGCTGGGGTTTTAGCTGGCTGCAGTGACTTGATAGCCCAAAAAATTTCTGGGGTCAAAAGGCTTCAGTTGAGAAGATTGCTTCTCATCATGGTACGTTGACTTTTTCCTTGATTCTTTTATGTATGTGTTTGGATCATATATGTATTCTTCCAAGTTGTCTGTTTGGCTGCCAAGAAATTGGGAGCAAATGAAACTTAACTTAAATTTAAAGCACTTATGTTTGTCTGTAATTTTGAAATGTTATAATCACTAGATGGTATGTTAAACCGTTTCATTGGTTTTTCATCTTTTTCTTCACAACCAAAAAAAGAAATCAGCTGATTTTTTGTGATATGTGAAATTGAATTCCCTTGCAGCTCTATGGCTTTGCATATTCGGGACCATTTGGACACTTCCTTCACAAACTGATGGATATCATTTTCAGGGGAAAGAAAGGCAGTAAAACTGTTGCAAAGAAGGTAAAAATTGTAACTTATTACAGTTCATATGAGATTTTGAACTTCTTGTGATTTCCTTTTCATCTAGTTAGGTTGCTACTTGCCTCTATGAAAAGTTTAGTTCAAAATTAATGGAGGTATATATTATTGCTTAACGGCTTGTTATAGGTGTTGCTGGAGCAATTGACTTCTTCCCCTTGGAACAACTTTTTCTTTATGATGTACTATGGATTGGTGGTTGAAGGTATGTTCAAGTCAACTACTCTCACGTGATTCATATATGCCTCTTCTGATTCATGATTTCCATTTATTCTCACTCTTTTTTATGGCCGAAATTAATTCTCGCTCTTGTATTGACAATTATTGTTTCAGAAGAAAGCTAAGATAAACTATAGATAATGGCTCATTACTATTCAGCTTTATGTTGGTAGAGTTGTAGGAGATGTAACTTGTCACCCTGTGATCCTAGGGCATCTCAGGTTGTGCTATTATTGGTGTTACTATTATCATTCCTGTTCTAGTTGGTGCTGCTCTAGTTATCACTTTGTCTCTTCTACATATCAGTGATGTCAAAATGCTTTTTCATTGACCTTTGGTCCGATTGTAATGTTGGATGATAGTGCGAGACCGGTAATTCAACCTTTTTTAGAGTGAAATTGCTGGTTTATCTTCTCTAGCTTGATGACATTACCTGCATAGGTATAGTATTTGGCTCTTTACTGTACTTTTTTAGATAGCTAACATTTTAAACTGGTCCAAGCCATCTTTCCCAGCTTATTGAAGAGGAAAAAGGAAGGAAAGTGTGGGGAGTGTTTGAGTAGATCTGTCCGTCATTCTTTCATGTGTTAAATTTAAAAGACTTTGCCATCTTCTTGTTTAATTGGTCTAATTTTTCCTACGGGAGAAACTGGTCTTGCTTCCCACAGCTTGCTGCAAAATCACTAGATCTATTTTGTATTGCTTGCTGATTTCATTGTATATATGAGCCTGACCAAGAGAATCATAGCTCCCTGTGTGACTCAAAATATGCAAAAACCACAAAGCTAGTTCATATCATTTTCCTCATAACTTGAATGGTAAAATAGTTCAAACTCATTGGTCACTTTTCTACTTCCAAGTTTAACAAACCACAATATTAATTTCTGTTATGTTGGTCCTAAGTTTGTGTTAAAATACTTGGACCCAATTAATCCAAAAGAAAACTGGGATCTCAGTTCTCTGTATTTGAACTTGTTCTGCTGGCAATAAATGAAAATGATCCTCTAATTTCTTCTCAATTCAGTACATGCTTCACTTTGCTCATACTCAATGGTTTCAATTTCTGTATTATGGTTCTTGCAGGACGACCATGGGGTTTAGTCAGAAATAAAGTTAGAAACGATTACCCAACTGTTCAGTTGACTGCATGGAAGGTGCATGAAAAAAAAAAAACCCTTGTCTAAAATCATAGATAGAGCTCGTTTACCATATGGTTTTGTTAACACTACCGCTATGATGTTGATAACTTGCAGTTTTGGCCTGTGGTTGGCTGGATAAACTACCAATATATGCCATTACAGTTCCGGGTTTTGTTTCACAGCTTTGTTGCCTCTTGCTGGTGAGCACTTAAACCCTTCAGCTCTGCATTTGCTTCCCACAGTTTGATCGGTCTACCGATTAATTATATTTATACCTCTTATCTGCAATTTTTTTAGTTCACAGAATAATAAGCTGAATTATGGGTACTACAATCTAATTATTTGCATTTGTCGTTTGCTCTGTTTGTGAATAACTACAGGGGTATCTTCCTCAACCTGAAAGCAAGATCTGGTGCAATTAAGAAGGCATAGTAGAATGACAGAAACGTGACAATCTCTTCGTGCTATGTCTTCTTCTGGTCTATGTCTGATTTATATTTGTGTAACTGTCGTACTTGGGGAAATACTTAGGATTACTTACCATTAGTTATAATTGGGTTTGGCTTGCATTCTGGCATTAAGGTTTCTATGTATGTACTTGGATTCCTAAGTAGGTTACAAGTCACGTGTTTTTTGTCGAGTATTTAAATACAATTCAGATGATGCAGTTTGCGGTTTCTGGTCTTTTTCAAACAATTCATCCCATTCTGGCATAAAACAAAGCAACAATTCATTACAGCAAATCGGGGCGGAAGGCGACGAAATGAGCCAACTTAATTGAAGAAGACAAAGGTCTGTTGGTTCTAGGCATAAGAGATACCATAATCTTCAAAATATACCTAGTCTTGGACAGTTAATAGGTCAACCATGGTTAGATGAAAACTATAGTACAGAATACAGATGTAGTCGACCATATTTCTCTTTCTCCCTTTTTCATGTGTGTGTGTGTTTTTTTTTTTTCCGTCCTTTTGGCAATATATTGGGAAACAATAATCGTCTGGATATTATATTATCCTAGGGAAATATTTTGGGAGACCAAAGGAATCAAATAATCAAAGCATATATGGTGGAGGAGAAAACTAAGGCCGCTGGAAATATGGCTTGACTTGCCACAGTAGTCTTTTGACTTTCTGCCCACACCTTGACTTTATGGAATGTTGTAGATTGTTCACTGGGGTACTGACGAAACGATATAGGAAACAGAAAGGAAAAAGGAAAGAAACAGAAACATCTCTCTCTTTATACGTGGAAATACATGTAAAGCTTATTTTCTTCCGTTTACTCAACTAATAAGGCTCCAAAGTTACTCAAATTATCAATAATTGATTGATTTAAGTGATTGATTACTTGTTTCTCTTAAGTAATATCTCAAGTTCGAGTCTTATGAATAAAAAAAATTATTAGTGAAAAGTCCTATTTCTATTATAAACAAATTCGGCTTGAAATAGATTAATTTTAGATTAAAAACTTAGGGATTCCCTGATTAAACGAAGAAAAAGTTACTAAAATTAAATTAGGATGCATGTGCATTAGCACTTAATTAATTCCAAACATTAATCATTAATAAAACTAATTAATTAACCCTAAAGTTTTCTTAGTGTTAATCACAATATATATATATATATATATATACACTTTGGGTAGACCAGCAAATGATATGATCAGTCGTCAGTCAATTTACTTGATTATATTATTTGCTTTTACCAGACTTTCCTGTGGAATTCAGGAATATAAACAGAAAGAAAGAGTGTAGGAAGCTCCAACGTATGGTACCTCCTTGGCGGTTCCTTGAGACAGGTTCTTATGATTTATATATTAGTTACTAGTACAATAGTACTAGAAAATGAAAAAGGAAGGCAGGCGCGCGCGGCGCTGTCCATTGTCCAACTCCAACCTTTCATCCAACACATGTGATGTGCATGCATGCCATCTCTCTGATCATGATAAACGACACCATATGTGAGCCGGTAGGAAAGCCACCACCACACCCCATCCATAAATGCTTAGGAAAATGCTTTCAAGTAAGGAGGAGTAGTTAATTTCTTATTACAAACTTGAAAGTTAGACACAGTTTCCTTTAAAGGAAAGTCTCAGTTAGCTAATCAAACCCATAATTATTATTCAAACTTTCTGTTTAACTGTGGGTTGTTTTATTATTAATATTGAATCCTTTATCATCACTTCTTACCTAAATATACTTTCAAAACTTCCAAATCAAAAAACAATCAACCTTCATTTCGATTAATGCGATTACTACTACACGTAATATGCTGTCTCCCACTTCACAATAATCTCTGAATCTCTCAAGAGACTTGAACTTTGACATTAACAGTTCTCCATAATCAAGAATTAAAATCCTTTTCAAAACGCCTAACCAAATTTTCCAGTAAAGCATGGGCGAGGGACATGAACCAGACATTCAAAGTTCATGCATGCAAAAGTTGCGGTCAAAACAACACTCCTTGTTCTTCATGTTCATCCATTCTGTTTCCTTAAACAATCCTTAAAATCTTCACACAACAATATATTCTGATCATTAACGTCAAATCATCTTCATGCATTCGAAAGCAACATTTACTTTGGATAATATATACAGAAAGATAAGATTAACATGAAGCTCGAAACTAGAATAACATGCGTAAAAGTTTCATGTTACCGCTAATCAAAACAAACCAAGCATAACTTAACTAACAGTTTGCCATTAACAACAAAGATTAAAGCAAGTTTTAAACAAAAAAATGGGATCCTCTCTGATCTTGGCTTCGACTCTTTCATCAAATGAGACCGAGACTCACCACCTCGAAGGAGACAAACACGGCGGGATAATCCGATGCGAGAGAGTACACCGTTCTATTACGTGGATGTAAACTTTCCACCAGTCGCATCGTGCCACGTCGTCATACAATTTTTTCCTTTTAAGATTTTCACATCTGGATCCACCTTGCCAGTTGGGTAGGATTAACGATTCCCGGGATGTGGACCCCTTCGTCCTTCAAAATGCGTGCCACCTCAGCATAGCTCTGGCTCTCTTTCTTAAGATTCGGTTCGGTTCCAGGCTTTACTTTTCTCGAGTCAGACAACGAGCCGATCACTGGAATCGCCTCTGCGCGAGCCTGATCGAATTTTTGACCGAACAATGTTCCCCTCGTCAAGAACTCATGCGCCATGTAGCCGGCTAGGAGCCGGTTCGAACAATTAGGACGGGGCGGGGATTTTGGACTGGCGTAAACCGAAGATTGAACCGGAGTTGACGGTTTAAAGGAATAAAAGGCTTCTCTCTCCTTACGCTTTCTTGAGATTCCAGGTGTCAACACTCTACGCGGGTGATGACTCATTTTGTTTCCCCTCAAAAAATATGCCACGTAAGCAAAGGGTTAAGACTTAAGACCGTTAACTCACCGTTGAGAATGGGGTAAAAACGTCAAACGAGAAATTTGATTTCTATTTTTCTTTTTAACTTCTCAGTTGGGTAGAAGTGTCAAATCACGTTTATCGAGAAATGAGCGAAAACGTCAAAACAAAGGGGAATGACTCAACAGCCCGTTGGGTTGAACTAAATCACAAAAATACCCTACTTTAAAAGGGTTAATGACGAAACCAGAAATTTCTTTACATACATTTTCAAAACAAAAACTGTTTAACATAAAAATATTTTATTAAAAACAAATTATTCAATAAATATTAAAAAAAGAGAGATTCAGGAGACGGAAAAATCAGGGGTGGCAGGGGATTCAAAAAGACAGTTTTGGATCTGGCCGCATGGACGGCGGTTGAAGTGGTGAAGCCGCCGATGGTTGGCGGAGGAAAGAAGATATAATAGGAAGATATAAAGACACAGCAGAGACCGGGCAGAGAGAGAACAAATCAGAAGAGAAAATGTAAAGGAAATACAAAGCGGCGAACTGCTGAAGCAATATATATACGATGGAAGGTAATTAAATCGACCCTCATATTCACGGAAATTACACGGAAGGCCACTATTGGTTCCGGAAATGACGAAAATGTCCTCTGTCCGTTTAACGTTACTCTCTTTCAGTTACTCTTTCTGTCCATTTGCGAAAGTAGAAGATAAGATCGGTGAAAATACTGTTGTGCCCCTTCGTTTTATTAAATTAATCTTAAACCCAGGGTAATTATCATGGGACCAATTAAATTCGCGGGGTTAATATGGAAAGGAGAATTTGAGATAAGGTAAATCATTGAGACAGGCTTCCCTTTTTCCCTTAATTTTTTTTACTGTCCTTCTCCTTTTTGTTGTCTCTCCAAGCTGTAAATTAGTAGGTGGGACTAATGAATGAAACATGCTTGGCAAGGTGATTCATCCAAAGATTGCATCAACTAATTTGAAGTTCAAGAAAAGTATTACTCCTATATATTTCTTTCTCTATATGGATGGTAAAGGAAGTTTTAATTAGAATTTTAATCACATGAAACCGAACGTATCAACAACTTGATTAACATAATAGACTTGTTTTTGTTACATAATATTATTACCCAATAAGAAGGTATACTTTTATTATCGATCTCATAATTTCATCACCTCTAATTCAGAATTTAAACTCAAAAATCTCTAATAAAAAATTTTAAATTTTAACCATTGGGATGTTTCTTGAAATACTCGTAAATGAAAATATTTGATAACATAAGGATTCCATTTAAACATATTATTAACCTTGATACACTAAAATCTGCCATTTTAATTTAAGTATAATTAGGACTACATGCATGATTTGACTCTCTTCTTCTTCTATTTTCCTTCTTCAGAAAAACTATACACAAACCATGTTAAGGGCAAATTAATTATCAATGTACATCAGAAAGAGAAAAACGAAATGCATAATGCATTTACTTTGCTCTAACTGATAGAGACATTCATGGAGCTCTATTGTATTATTGGTTAATTTTCATTCCCTCTCTGGCAAATGACAATTTCAAAGAAAGCTCTATTCATTTTTCTTATCTTTTGCCCTCGTTGCATAAAGACGACAGAGTTTTCTGGCGTTTTGCGTGTAATTAGTGGCTCTGAAAGGGACAAAAGGAAAATGTCATCCTCCTCTTACAGCCATTTTTTCTTTGCTTCCATGTATTATCTCTTAAGAAAACTTGGAAGTAAATGCCAATGGAGATGGAACCTCTTTGAACTCACAACTTATGTCATTATGCTAAATTACAAAATTGTTTGCCATCAAATGTAAATGATGAAAAATGATTTTTACTTAATTTATTGAGATTAATATAAGGACAAGATTTTAATAATCAGATGATTATTGAATCCATTTAAGAGTTCAGACTTCAGACCTTGATTGATATATTTACATCCAAAGAACTCTTCATTCCCTCATTTGATTTCTTTCTTCATTTCAAGAATCAGCAGCCTGTAAGCTAGCTGTGCCTGTGAATGAAGGTAGAAACTTACTCAATTACCTAATTCTGTAACAAGATTTCTGAAACTCGAATGAATTTGTAAGAAAGGGGAGCTATCCGAGGAGAAAATGGTCATTGCAGGAGAAGAGGGACAGATATGGGCGCGTGTGTGGAGACGAAAAAAAGGGAAGTAAATTGTTTATTAGAGAGAATCTGGGACGGCGTAGGGTGACTCGGTGACGCACCAAATGACAATCACCAGTCTTTTCTACTCCACCATCATCTTACATCTGTCAAAATCTCGACCCTTCATCTGTATCAAGTTTCCTGATTCTACGTGTTCACTTTCCATACCGCCGTCACACTGTTTGTCCTTTTGAGTACGCCCAACCAATCAGAATTCACCATGTAATTATTAATAATTTTAATTATATGTATAAATCCAACATTTATTTTTAATTTTTTATATATATTTTTCTTCCTTTATTTTCTTTTTTCCTTGTTAGCCGTCGACAACATCAAAGAAATGAACCTTGTGTGACCATACCTATAAATAAGTAAATTCCCACATATTTTTTCTAAAGTTAATGTTAAAGTGAAAAAATCTGACATCGATTATGTTTAATTTGTTTGGAAATTTTATATTCAAGTTAGATCTCTTTATATATTGTCAATTAGTTTTAGGTTAAGTGCTTAATATGATATCAGAGTTCAAATTCAATTTTGTTGTCCCTCTTTTGCCGTTGTTCACGTGTAGGTCCATTTGTTTCCATTATTTTTCCCAGATTACATGTAAAAAGGATTGTTAGAGTAGAAAAATCGTACATCGGTTGTGTCTGATTTACTTGTGACATTTATATTTAAGTTAGACTTCTCCACCTATTACCAATTGGTTTAAGGTTAAATACTTAACAATTAAAGACAAAACTTAAGTCATTTTCTTGTAGTTGCTTTTTATATCAGCAGCAACTAGAATCTTGCCAAGTATCCATTTATATTAACACTATTTTTAACATCACTAAAAGCAATTTTTTTTTAGAATAAGTGTTGTTTATTTTATTTTACATTTCACAAAGTTTAACCTCAAATTTCAAACAAATTAATTATTTAAGAGTAAGTTTTGAATTTTAAAATAAATTTTTAGAATTTTTTTTGGCTTATCACAAAGTTTAACCCCAAGTTTCAAACAAGTCAACTATTTAAAGATAAGTTGAAAAAAAAAAGCACAAGAGAAAAAAAAAACAACAAAAAAAAGTTAACGGTGTTAAAAAATGGTTAACTAGCAAGTGATGTGAATGGATACCTGATAAGATTTTAGTGGCACTGACATGAAAAATACTTAAATTTTATCCAACAATTAATATATCTATTGGAATAGTATGTACTTGTATTTTTTCATAAAGATAAAATAAAATAAAAGGGATTCCTTATGTCTAGAAAGACTTAAAACTTAAAAGGATAAATTCTCCAACAACACCAATTAAACTCTACAACTTTCCCTATTTATACCCATTGGGCATACTAGTCCAACACCTTTACAATGTTTACAAGTTATGTAACCACTGATTAATTAGCATATTTTAAGATTATTATTATTAGTATTATTATCATTAGTAACATGATTTGATATTTTAAGATATTGAGAATCATCAACAGTAGTATTTGATTCCTGGATTCTAAGATCATAGGGCGAAGATTAGAAAAACTTTTGAGCGGTCTAGGCATTCTTATTACCTTGTGGGGAAATTGAAAAGCAAATATGACAATGACAAGAAGATTTGGGTTTTTATGTTTTCAAGGATTTATTAAGGGTATATTAAACATGGATGATGAGAATTATGTAGTAATCAGTTCTATATACAATTAAACTTTGTTCATTAATTCCCTACTTAATTAACATTAATTATGGATTAATATATACTGTGTAGTATGGGTTAATTATATTTGAATTGGCTAACCTCCATCCTAACAAGAAGATAATCTCGTTTATATGCATCATGCATGATTCATATGATATGTGGACATATTTCAATTGGAGATTATGGAGTATTGGATAATATAACAAATTTTAATTTCTTCAATAAGATCTTGTTGTATTTTTTTTTAATAAAAGTATAGTGCATTCAATATTGATATAAAAAGAAATTAAAAAAATTAATATCATTAATGTTAAATCCGGGCATGCTCATAATGTTACATAGTTCCTCAATAAGCTATTTACAGCGTAGGATTTGAATTTGATACGTAATTGATTAAATTTTATGGTTAAACATCAAAATCACTGTTATGAGTGAATTAAAAAGGACATCCCATATTGCTATTGCGCCCATCAAAGTTTTGTAGGGATGGGTTAATTTTAATTTGTCTCACTCAATTTATTAAGTGCTGCGCTCTCCCTGATAAAATGGACACAACATAATGCAAAGGAGAATGGTTAGGCAATCAACATCAATGTTGCCGAGATTAGACATTTTCAGTCCCCCACGATTCACATACGATGTTGACTTTGGCCCTGATCTATTATCTATGACGGTAAAAGAAAATAAATACAAATTGAAATTTGAAGCCCTTTTGGAACCAATAATTCTACTCTACAACCAATAGCGCGGCTCCTAATTTCCCTGCCAGACCAGTAATAGCGGAATAATTTCTTTGATTCATTTTTTTGATATAAAGTCGTCAATTTTCGACTTCCACCTCTTGGCCTAATGGCCAAAAGAGGCACCGGAAAGTCACCCGGCAGGGGGTTCGACCCCTGCCATCCCCCTCCCTCCCTTGTATAAAAAAAAAATCATCAATTTTTGATAATCGGTCTCGACTAAATCTAAAATCGAGTCATATTAAATTTTAAATGGGAAGAAACTCTTCCTAATTCGTTTTCTCTTTTATATATTCCATGTAATGGAAATTCCCAAATATTCTAGTAATTTTTTTAGTATTTGGGTCAAAGTTGTTGGATTGATTGATTCCATATGGTGTGTCTGTCACTTTTTCTTAATTGGGGGAAAGGAAGGGGGAGGCCTGCCTGGATTCTATATTTCTATTGTTGGGCAATTCATGGAAAAAGGTCCCCAATTATTCTAATTGAAGGCAGATAGTCAAAAGAATTGGACAGTACTAGAGACTACCAGTAGTATTAATTCCTGTGGAATTTGAATTCCTGTGCTCGTTGCCAATTGTCACTAACTCCCCACCTTCATGTCTTTTGCTTTTTGGACTATACAAATACAATATATACATACATGTCCTTTCAATTTCATACATATTATTACCTCGGTCTTTTTTTTTTGTCCATTTTTTTTTGGATGTTTAAATTTATTTGTCCCTTATCATAAATAAATAACTATTAAACTTTTATTTTTAATTCTATAATTCATTTTCTTTTATTTCTATCACATCATTATACAAAACTTCAAAAACACTTACACACATCAAAGAAAACAAAATAATTCTACATCATTCAATTATTTTTTCTTAAAATTTGTAAAAATTCAAAGAAGACAAAAAAAAAAGGACGGAGAAAATACTATTATTTACTTGCAAGTCAACCAACTAAGGTAGTGGGCTTTGAACCCACTTCCACTAACAAACAATTTTGTTGCTATTATATTTTAATTTTTTTTTAAATAAACTTTATCAAAGGTTAGTTTTGGGGACGGACCTTAGTGGTTCAACTTTCGAGGCCCAAGTCTAGTATAATTCAGGTTTGGGAAGTGGAATGGATGGTGGACCTATTGAGTTTGAAAATTGTCGCTGGTCTTAGTACAAGTTTGCTTGATGAAACCATAAGTATGAGGCAGGCTCAACCCAGTCTCGATGAAGTTAAAACTTAAAACCAGTAGTCCATGATCTCCATGGGCTTAGATTATGGGTTTGGGAATTGCAAAGTCCATTTCTTTTTTTTTTCTTCGAGGGTTGTAAAGTCCATTTCAGAGCACCTAATTTTGGGTATGGGTTATGGTCTTCTTCGCCCAAAGTTTCCTCTCCAAATTAACCCACAACCACTTGTAAAATTGTGAAACGAGGGAAATAATTAACATTGAGGTTGAGAGCTTGATAAGTAATCAAACCAACGCCGTCGACGCGAGGGAAAGAGGACTTTGGTGCAACATTGGGATGGGGTTGGAGTCATGAAGTTGGGGGCATTAATAATAAGTTAGAATAGTAGTTAAATGTCATAGCCAAATGGTCAGATATCGATAGAGAGAAATGAGAGATTGAATATAAAACCATAGCTAGTAGCACAGTCTATCCTCCACATACAACTCCAAATGGCCCCCGGTCCCCCCTCCCGTTTCCTTGTGCCTAAAGTCATCAACTGATCTCCGGGTATTTACTGTACCCAAACCTTTTTTTTTTTTTTTAACTTCTTATAGTAGTTTGGCCACTTCAATGATGATCACAAGAGGTCACTTAATATGCTATCTTTTAAAAGTCAGCATTTTATCATTGCAAATTGTTGATCACAGTTCATTTTTAGCTGTCATTTGGCAGTAGTCATGGTTCAAAAAATTTTTTTTTCCTTTTGTTCGTTGTAATGGTTCAAATTAATTTCTTCCATATACGTCATGAAGAACTGAATAAAATGAGACCATACTGCAAATATCATTATCTCTTATCATTAATTATGAATTAATGGGATGGGTAACGGTTGATCCGCCAGCTCTTTTTGATGAAAACCTGTGCATTTAACTGTCGGTGATGATCTTGGGACACAGAGCTGAAAAAAATATCAAACATCCAGCTGAGAGGAACATGGCTTGTTTTGCAATATGGTAATGTGTACATGAAGAAAAAAGAAGAACTTTTAGATACAAAATCCTTTAGCCTATCATATATTTTTTCAGCTTATAAATGCCATATATATATATATATATATATATATATATATATATATATATGTCAATGAAGGCAATAAAACCTTCTCTTCTTCCCTTTGACATGCAATAACTTCTCTATCTACCAAGCACATGGATGGTGGTCATACCTTGAACTACTATCATGTACTTGGCTTTGAATTGAATGATCTTTCTGAAAAGTGAAAATTAAAGATTAGATATTCGTAAACCATATCATTTTCATCACTTACCTTTTCAAAGTGTGTTTCTTGAGTTCGAGCCTCATGTGGGTACGCATATGCATGCAATTTGCAGATTGAGATCTCTAGAGACCACAAGGTTACACATTAACCGATCTAAAGCAATACCAGTCGATCGATGCTGTAGCCTGTATGCTCATAAATGTTTTCCCAGAGAGAATTATTTTAAAATTTTCTATGTATACTTTCCAATGGTTGAAAATAATTTAACTTTTCGCGTGCGGGTCTGGGTGAATTAATGATGGATAGCTTTATATAGCTAGTTGTTGATCGTCGACTGGAGTGGAATGAACATTAAACACACACCATACTTTATATTTTTGCAGTACTCAAGCAGTGACTATTTGTATAATAGTAATATTTTTTCTGGTTTTAATTCAAAGCTCAAAAGGGTCATCGAATCATAAATATAATGTGAGTTAGCTATTGCCCGCGGTCATGTCGAAACATAGGTAGATCATGATGCTTGATTGGCTACTTGTGCTATAAGCATGGGTGGCTTCAGGCTTTATTTTCAGCACTGAGTCTCCTTTTCTTTATTTATGAACATGAATGTCCTGTGATTATAGACTTGAAAAACAAGGATATCAAAGTCAAAGTTAACACCTAAAAAAGGGGCTGGTTAACTAGCCAGGCTTGTCGACAACAATAAATATTATATTAATCTTTAATTATTACTCATTCGTCATTCCTCTCTATAATATTTGTCGTTTTAAAGTTTTGTACAAGAATTTTATCCTTTTATTGGATGATTTATTCCTATAAATACTCTCTTTTTAATACTTCATCATTCCCTATTTATCTGTCACTTTTTGAGGTTTTTTTGTCATTAACTAACATTGATTATTAATTTTCCAAACTTACTCTTTTAAACTCGTTCATCTCTCTCTTAAATGAATAGTTTCTTAAATATGAATGAGAATAAAAGAGGGAGAGAGATAGAGATAAAATAGAAAAGTTAAGATAATTAAATGTTTATAGAATTTTGTGTCTTAACTACTTTTTTCGCTCTGTGTGCAACGGTTAATGGGGACAGATAAATAAGGACAGAGAGAGTAATAATTGCTTTGTATGATTAATTCAAAAAAAGAAGGGTAAAGTTGAAAAAAGTGTAATTAATGCTTTATAGGGAAGTCTTAAAGTGATACATAATTTGAAAAAAAAAAATTCCCAAAAGCGACAAATGTTGTGGAAAGGAGGGAGTAGTATTGATAAGAGTCAATTTCTAAGGACAAGTCTTCAGTATAGTTATAAAGTAATTACTTTTGATTTCATGAACTCATTCATCTGTTTTAAAATATATGTCAATTTTAATTGTTTTGTAAGATTAAGAAAAATAGTTTTCTTTGTTAAATTTTATACATTTTTCACTTACTTTGTTATATTATCCATTATTTAACTTTTCTCTCACTTATGGTTAAAGAGAGAGGATAGAGGAGACATACAATTAATGATAATGTTAATTTTAGAATAATATTACAATAATATTATATTGGTTTTGTAAAAGTGACAAATATTATATTAGTTTTGTAAAAATGACAAATATTTTGGGACAAAATTTTTTTCAAGAGTGATATATATTATGGAACAAAGGGAGTGCATGGTATCTAATGGAGAAAAAGACTTTATTTACGATTAAATGTACTTGGCTACTCTGTGGTAAGCATGGAAAACAAAGTTAAACCTGAGTGATCCAAATTAATTAGCCATGTCTTATACAATAAATTAAGGTGTACTACTTAGTTGTTGAAGAAAATAATGTAATTAGGTATTAGAAAGAGAAGAAAGTCGACCAGATCGTATGAGCAAATATGTAAATCTCCATTTGATGAGCTGGTTGTCAATTGGTGTTAGAAAAAAGATCAGATAAATCATAAATCAACCACAAAAACGAAATTTACTTAAGACTATATATGTTTCATATTGATAGTCGTGGCTCGCTATGATTATTCGAGAAGTAAATGCAGCCAACGGTCAGTTGTTGAGATCATTTAATGCACAATCCTAGATGGCTATAAATTGCACTCGTCGTTTTAAAAGCTATCATTGAACGAAGATATCACTCGAACAAAAATGGTGAGGTGTACTAAAAGAGTAGTCTTGTTATCTTTGCTCTGTCTTAATGTGCTTGTAGTAAATGTTATTGCTAGAAATGTGGCGAGAACGAAAGAGGATGAGGATGAGAAGTTCCTAACTACCCAAAAGGGAGGTGGCTTTGGTGGTGGAGGTGGAGCTGGTTTCGGTGGTGGAGCTGGTGCCGGAGGTGGAGCTGGGGGTGGATTTGGTGGAGGAGCAGGTGCAGGTGGCGGGTTTGGGGGTGGAGGCGGCTTTGGAGGTGGGGGCGGTGGTGGCGCCGGTGGAGGGTTTGGTAAAGGAGGTGGAGTTGGTGGTGGGATTGGTAAAGGTGGAGGCATTGGTGGTGGAATAGGTAAGGGTGGTGGATTTGGTGGAGGAATTGGCAAGGGTGGAGGCCTTGGCGGTGGGCATGGTGGTGGAATAGGGAAAGGTGGTGGATTAGGAGGTGGCATTGGAAAGGGTGGTGGGATTGGCAAAGGAGGAGGCATTGGTGGTGGAATAGGAAAGGGTGGTGGAGTTGGAGGTGGCATCGGCAAAGGAGGAGGCATTGGTGGTGGGATAGGAAAGGGTGGTGGACTTGGAGGTGGCATTGGAAAAGGCGGTGGAATTGGCAAAGGAGGGGGCATTGGTGGCGGAATAGGAAAGGGTGGTGGACTAGGAGGTGGCATTGGAAAAGGAGGAGGCCTTGGTGGTGGGATTGGAAAGGGTGGTGGGCTTGGAGGTGGTATTGGCAAAGGGGGAGGCATTGGTGGTGGAATTGGAAAGGGTGGTGGGCTTGGAGGTGGTATTGGCAAAGGGGGAGGAATTGGTGGAGGAATTGGGAAGGGTGGTGGCATTGGCGGTGGGGGCGGTTTTGGTAAAGGTGGCGGCGTTGGAGGTGGGATTGGAAAAGGTGGCGGATTTGGCGGCGGTGCTGGAGGTGGTGCAGGTGGTGGATTTGGAGGTGGTGCCGGAGGAGGTGCCGGAGGTGGATTTGGGAAAGGTGGTGGATTCGGAGGCGGGGGAGGAGGTGGAAGTGGGGGTGGAGGTGGTTTTGGAGGAGGTGGTGGATTTGGAGGCGGAGGTGGTTTTGGAGGTGGTGCAGGTGGCGATATTGGACACCACTAAAGCTAAGCTAGATGCATGCATGCATACGGTTCTAATCGTTCCTATTAATTCCACAATAATACAAGGGCATGCAAGTTTAATTCATTGACGTTATTTATCTTTCTTTTTTTGCTTTTTTGGTCAGAAAGAGAACTAGTAGTATATATTATTATTTATCTTTCGATACGATGAGTCCAATGATTTTGTTGAAAGATATATATGCTAGCAATAAATTAATAATAATCTATTCCAAATTCCCATGTGCCCCTACCTTTCTCTTCAATCCCCTTTATATTTTTAGCGCAAAGCTGTGTTCTATGATTAGTTGTTAATGAAAGTTGTAAAAATAGGAAAGCAATAATATTCTGAGCATTCTGACCAAAAAAATTATATTCTGAGCATTGATCTCTAGTTCGAGTCTTGTGAATTGAGAAAATTATTATCGGGAGAGCTTTACCTCTATAGTGAACTAACCCGTCGAAAGGGATTAGTGTTGAGCCAAAGACCTAGAGATATCCTTAATTACATCTAAAAAATAATATTCTGAACATTGATCGGCTCAATATAGTCAATGTATGATCTTTCGTACTTAAAAGAAAAAGAAAAGCATTTAAATTCTCCTTTTACCCAATAAAAAAAAAAGTTATGCAACAAAAGTTGTCTAATTCTCAAAAAGAGAAAAAAGAAAAAAGAAAAAAGAAAAAGAAAATCCATTTGTTCTTACTTATTAGTTCTGTTTGGAAAAATTATTCCTTATATCTACCAATACAACAAGGGTGATTAACATAGTGGGTGGATTTCCTTTACTGATTATATGCTTTAATTAAGCAAGGCTGAGTTTTCAAACTTGAAAATTAAGAATTGTAATCGATGGTTAAAGGTTGATGCTTTGGTGGTGCAGACAAGCTATGGGCTTTTAATGGTTCTACTGTTACTTGGACAGTAATAATTGAATTTGGCAGAAAGCAAATTACAGGCTGCACTTTTCATATATTACGCATTTTCGAATACCAGGAATTATACTTATGTAAATTTATATACATACTTTTTTACCATTATGTATTATTATTTCATTATTCAATTAAATTAAAAAATCAATTCGATATAATTATTATAAACTTTTAAAAAATACATCTAAAACTTATAAATAAATTCGAGAAATTATGTGTACATAAAAAGATAAATATATTATTTTTGATATTTAATTAACATTATCTCTATATATACCTTTAATACAAAATTTTTAAAAATAAAAAAATTTATATCATTCTTTGTTTTATTATATATTAATTAAATTTACATCATACTTTGTTACCATTCAATATCTAAAATCACGGAAGAGTCATAATTTGTCATTTTTTAATATATATATATATGATTTTTAATAAATTTATTGTATTAAATTTTATTTCAATATTATTTCTTATAAAATAATAAACATTATCTTATCATTGTATTATTATTTAGATTTTACCTATGTTTTCTAATCTATAAATAGCGTTTTGTGATTTTAGAAGCTCTGACCATAAATAAAAAGATATAATAACTAAATTGATCTCTGAATTACACAAAAAATGATAGATTTATCCCAAAACCCTTATTTGAGACAGATTAGTCCCTCAACTTTTATTGTGGGACAGATTGGTCCTTAAACTATACAAAAAAGGACAGACTGGTCCATAAACTTTTATTTTGAGATAGATTAGTCCTTGAGTTTTCTTTGATTTTTTTTCATTCATGACTTATCTGTTTCAAAATAAAAGTTCATGGATTAATCTGTTTCAAATAAAAGTTTATGATGAATCTATTAATTTTTATATAATTCAGGAATCAATTTAGATATTAAACCCAAATAAAAGCTCTCATCAAACAGAACGACAGGTTTTTAAAGTCGTCTTCCTAATTTCTATGCTTTACTTTTATATGTTTAATGCTTAATTACGGTGGCGGCTAGAGAAGTGCCAAGTACTAAAGACAACATAAAAATTTCCTTTAGGTACCTCGTGTTTTTGTTTGTTTTCTTTTAAATCTATAGTTGGCTCCTTTAAATTTGATAACAATTCAATTAGACCCCTAAAGGTATTCTAAATTATGTTATAGTTAATCTCTACTTCCCCTCCTAGACCCCAATATTTTCTAAAATTTGTATTTGAGTTCAACTTATTTATTTATTTTTTAAATTTACAATAAATTTTCTAAACTTTTCATTCAACTTTTGATTAATTACATTAAAAGTAACTTTGATTACTTTTTTTTAGTAAAAAAGAAACTGTTTACTTGTTTTGTATAAACGTGTTTTTCACTTTCAGCAATTTTTTTTCTTCCCCCTCCATGCTGTAAAATTTTTTACATAATTAATATTATAATAAATATAAATGTTAATAATTTATCAATATAATTTGATGACAAAACAAATTATTGACAATATTTAATTAATAATTTAAATATAGGACAAAACAAATTATTGACAATATTTAATTAATAATTTAAATATAGGTCATGCTAAAGGAAAATAAATAAATTTAACCTTAATTTCCCCCTCTCCCTCCCCTCCCCATTAATTGGCCCCCTCAATTCTATTCATGGCTCTGTCCTTGCATCGAACAGAATGGCAGTTTTTAAAGTTGTCTTCCTAATTTCTATGCTTTACTTTTATGTGTTTAATTATGGTGGCGGCTAGAGAAGTGCCAAGTACTAAAGACAACAGCGAAGAAGAGGGCGTGGCAGCTGCTTCTGGAGTGAAGGACGATAAATCTGTTGCTGGAAAGTCAAAGTCTGTTGACGGAGTTGGGATTGGTATAGGTGTTGGAGGTGGTAATGATGGTGGATATTAGTGTTGGATACGGTGATAGTTATTGGCATGGAGGTGCGGGTGATGGTAATGGACATCATATTGGTAGAGGTGGTTACGCCGGTGGCGGCGGCGGCGGATGATATATCGGTGGTGGTGGATATGGCAGATATATTGGTCATGGTGGATATGGATACCCTTAAGAGGTGTAGGCTTCTCAATCTCATGCATGAATCGGATTTCTCTATTAATTCCATTTAGGGAAAGTGAGTATGAATTAATAAATAATTGAAATTAATCCTTTCCAATGGTCATACTTTATCTCTTTTTGCCGTTTCTTTATCATATTATTATAATTTTCGAATAATGCTCTCAACAATGAGCTTCCGACAAAGAAAGTAAGAAAATAGTCCCTTCAAAGACAATATTCTTGCATCAATTTGGTTGTTACTATGATTAAATTTGGCAGAAACCAAACGACAACCAGTGGCACTGCTGCTGCAATTAGTTTTAGTTTAATTTGCAAAGGGTATTGCCACGGGTTGAGCTGTATTATCTCACGCATCACTTGTGCGGCAATGGTATGCTACAAAGTCTCTGCTTGAATTTTCAGAAGATTGAGCATTAAAGCCCATTCCAGGAAATTCTTTATTTGTCCATTACAAGCACAATCCACACCTTCCAAAATCATTTAGTGTTCACGTTGACTTGTTTGTGAGCCGGGCTACAGTGTAACTTACGTCCAAAAAGGTCCAAGAAAGAACGGCCCAAATGAAGTTGGGTCATCTTTGGACTGGGAATGTTGCCAAATTAGCCTGGATTTGCCACTTTGTTGTAATTACGCTCACCTCTCTCTCACTCTCCTTTTGCGATGACAAGAAACACAAGCTTGGCTCTTGATCACTGCACTACTCGTTCTTAAAACGGACTAATTAACAACAAGAAATCTTACTAAACTTCTCTTTCATTAACAGAAATGGATCGTTACTTCTTGAGAAGTAAGTATATTTCAACTATAATTCTACCTCACTCTTACTATTTGAGTTTAAGTCCGAATGGTAAACTTCACATAATAAACATGTGAAAATTTTGGAGCTTGGGTAGCTAAAATTTTGTGCTGGATAACTGCAACAAATCTAAATTTTAGATACCTGGCTGCACTGACATTAACATGTACTCTCTTCATTTCATAATATTTGTCGTTTTAAGATTTTACATAACAATTAAGAATAACGTTAAAAATTCTTAACATCTAGATAAAATATTATGAAAGAATAGTTTTACTCGTTTATTGGAATTGTTTATTTTTTTATGTACTTTCTCTTTAATAATTAATATTTTATAGAATTAATTTATAGAGATAGAAATAAAATTAAGAAAAGAGTAGTTAATATTTTTTAAAATTTTTAAAATAATAAATAAATTAAAATAAAAAAATTTATCAAAAGAACAATTATTGTGGGAAGGAGTGAATATAAAATAATAACAATTTGATTGGTCTAAAAATTTTTGCTTCTTTGGAAGAATCAATTGGGAGTGCAAGATTCCCATTTTTATTCGAGGTCAGTCTAGTGTATTTGACGGTGATATCGGTGCTAGAAAGCTAGGATTTGGTTGACTTTGGTGTCATGACTTGAGGTGGCTCTGCGAGAGTGCCAGTGTTGAAAAGTGAGTGTAGAGCTGGCACTCCCCACAACTTCAAGTCTACAGGACTGGCCAGGTTGGGATCTTACTATAATCATTTCCAGGGAACACGTTTTCTTCACTTTGAGTAAACTAAACAACAAGAGTTTCTCACTAGATTTCACTTTTGTCTTACACTAAACCTCTTCTGCTAAAGAAATGGTTTTCATTGAAACCAAAGAAGAGAAGATAAGAGAACATGACATCCAAAACCCTTTTTTGTTCTTTGGTTCTTACAATTCTCAGCAAACAGCAAAACATAAGATAAATATTCCTTGGGTCTTCTTTTTTCTTTTTCAAACTTTGTTTCTTTGTCAGATAATAAGCTTAGCTTTGTCTGACCATATTTTAAGTGAAAAGCATGACACGGTTGCCACAAATTCATCATTCATGGTTTATTTATAAAGGGTATTTTAAGAGGAAAAAACAAATTAGCGGAGAGAGAGTATATCTGTATGAACGATGGAGCCAGCAGCTGACCAAGATCAGCAGAAGATTTCAAACTGGGCCAGTGACATTCCTTTCAAGAAACTGACTTTTCATTATTTTAATTTAAGAAGAAAATTTTGAAGGGTGCATTTATTATTGCTCTCAACGATAAAAACCTTCGCTCTTGTTCACATCTTTAAGACAAGAACCAGCTGGTACAGTGTTAGTTTCACAATTTAATGCTCTCACCGTATGAAACTTCAAAACGAAAAAGAAAGTACTAACAGAAAATCAAGACTTGAGTCCAATATATGAGAAGGTAAATTGGAAAGGAAACATAGTTGATAGCTTTGCTTTGGATTCTTGCTTTGCAAGTGATAATTAAAGGACCCATTTTTTGGAGTTGAGTTGTGGAACTGCACAATGATGGGGGCGTCTGGTGGGCTCAGTCAATTTTTTTTGGCTAAGAAAAGGTACCTTTTTTAGCTATTTTTAACTACATTTGGTCTTCTTCTTTTTTGCCCTTTTCCCCTCTTTGTATAATGGTGTAATGGGTGATTATTTTCACTTGTGTTTTACCTCCAACTGTAGCTTTCAAATCATGGAATTTTAGTTTTCTTTTTAATTTTTGTGTGTGGTATCAATTGCTCTGAATTCATCCTGTTTGAGTGAAATTTTTCTGGGTTTTTTTTTTTTTGGTTCTTTAGTTGCTCTCTTTATCTTTGATGAGAGAATTGGCTGTTTAAGCCCTGTAACTGGGTGGTTATGGCGGTTTTCACAAGCTGGGTTGCAGGATATTAGGTGGGTTTTTCTTGTTTCAGCATATGACTTCTGACTTGGGGTTCTTGGTTTGGAATTTTAGGACCTAAATGCTTCTAGCTTTAGAAAGTTGTTGAAATTTGGATTTGTGGTTGTAATATCTTATCAAAAGTTCATCTTTGTTTCTTTAGCGTCCAAAGGGCAAAGGCTAATTTTGCTTTCCTTTTAGATAGAAGATGGAACATTTCTTCCTCCAGAGTGTACCGGACAGTTTTCGTTTGCATCACAGAAACTAATTTTATGCTAATGCTTACATTCTATGATGTTTATGTTCTTGGAATGCTCCTAATATTTGATGGTTTGTTACCTTGATGCTATTGTTGAAGGATTTCAAGTCTAAGAATACAGTATGGCCATCAAGGATTGGATAAATAAGCAGGGATTTAGTATTCGAGGGAGGTTCCAGAAAATGATGAAGTGTATCTGGTCAGGACAGCAATTAAGAGTTGATGATACTGTTGCTTCTTCTGAGTCCCTAGCGACGCGGGACTATTCAGTGAGTGGTTACTCCTCTAGAGCCGGTGAGATGGTAGAAACAAAGGTTGACAATAGCAATATTGAAGAAGCTGAGTCGTCTCTTCGTGAGAGTGGTTATCTGAACTATGAGGTTGGTATCTTCTACATTTCCTTTATTGGCTTTTGCCTTTTTCTCTTCTTGCTTTTAGCATTCTTTATTGTCTTTGATTGTTGCCCTTAATATAGTACGTGGTCTAGTTTTTTCTTTCCTTTCGCACTGTCTGGATCTTGACATAAGGAAATTTGAAAGGCAATTTTATAAAAGGATTGGGTCTATGTTATATTGATTTGCGGTGCTAAGACTTAGCTAAGAGATGGTTTAATATATAGGAAGCAAGGGCATTGTTAGGAAGGCTTGAGTATCAGAAAGGAAATATAGAGGCAGCACATCATGTATTTGAAGGAATAGATGTTGCTGCGGTGACTTCCAAGATGAAGGTCTCCCTTTCCAGAAGATGCGAGCAAAATCGACGCCGCTCACAAAGTGATGCTGCGCCGGCTATGTCTATGCATGCTATTAGCTTACTTCTTGAAGCTATTTTTCTAAAAGCAAAATCATTACAGCATCTTGGAAGGTTTGGAGGTATGCCCTTCAACTTATTCTCAAAATTAGTTATTGTTTAAAGAATGTTCATGCAACACTACCTCATTTTGCTGACCTGATAGAAACTGATTCTTTGATGGTTTAGTGTAATAATCATCACTACATAGTCATCTTTTTATATAAATTTTTTTTGCTAATATTTTTACAGAGGCTGCTCAATCATGCAAAGTTATTTTGGACACTGTTGAATCTGCATTACCAGAGGGCCTGCCGGACAACTTCTCTACAGATTGTAAATTACAGGAAATTTTGAGCAAAGCTGTGGAGTTACTTCCAGAGCTATGGAAATTTGCAGGGGATCCCCAAGAAGCTATCTTGTCATACAGGCGGGCCCTCCTCTACTACTGGAATCTTGATACAGCAACAAAAGCAAAGCTAGAAAAGGAATTTGCAGTCTTGCTTTTATATAGTGGTGCTGAAGCAAGCCCCCCAAACCTCCGTTCGCAAATGGAAGGCTCCTTTGCTCCAAGAAACAACATAGAAGAGGCCATTCTTTTGTTACTTATTCTACTGAGAAAATTTGTTCTCAAAAGGATTGGATGGGATCCATCAATATTGGATCATCTTGCTTTTGCTCTATCTATTTCAGGGGAACTAAGAGCCATAGCTCATCAGGTTGAAGGGTTGCATCCAGAGATCATGACAAGAAAAGAAAGATATCGTACTCTGGCTCTCTGCTACTCTGGGGAAGGTGAAGACATAGTTGCTTTGAATCTATTGCGGAATCTTTTGAATAGCGGAGAAAATTCAGACTGCATTCTGGAATTATTGCTAGCCTCTAAAATTTGTGGAGAGCATATGACTTTTATTGAAGAAGGGATAAATTGGTCGCGTAAAGCGCTTTCTAGATTAAATGGGAGATGTGGGCAGATGGTTAGCACGGCAAACTTCTTACTGGGAGTTTTATTGTCAGCTCAATCTAGGTTAGTTTCTTCTGATTCTGAGAGGATTTCAAAGCAGTCTGAAACAATCGAGGTACTGGAAACTGCAGAAAAGATGATGAGAGAAAGAGATCCCCACATTATTTTCCATCTTTGTCTAGAAAACGCTGAGCAGAGAAAGCTGGATGTTGCACTTTATCATGCAAAGCAGCTGCTGAAACTTGAAGCAGGTTCTAGTGTTAAAGGATATGTCCTTTTGGCTAGGATATTGTCAGCTCAAAGACGATTTGTTGATGCAGAGACGGTAATTAATGCTGCTCTTGAGCAAACTGGAAAGTGGGACCAAGGAGAACTGTTGAGAACCAAAGCTAAACTTCAGATTGCACAGGGCCAGTTGAAAAATGCGGTTGAGACATATACTCACCTTCTTGCTGTTCTCCAAGTTCAACACAAAAGCTCAAGTGCTGGAAAGAAACTTCTGAAGGTGGGTTGCACATACAACTTTATGAAGTTTTTTTCTTTTGCTTTTCAATTTGAATTTTGCTATAAAGAATAAAGTTGCATCTGGTTGGCAATTTTACCCATGGTAAATGAAAAATCATTAATTTGAATTTCCTCTTCTAACTGATAGAAGAACTTAACATTTTGAGATAAGTACATAAATTTTTCATCAATTTTCCTAGCAAACTAAGTGTCTATTCAATGGTACTACAGATGCAAAAGATATTATCTGCATCATCCATTTCTCTTTTGTAACTATAGATGCTTTCATCAAATTGTGAGAGAGAGAGAATTTAAGTCAGAAGTCTGTCAAAGGATTCTTCGATGAATCTTGTTCTTTTTATTTCTCGCAGACAAAGGGAAAGTGGAATAGAAGTTTGGAAATGGAAACATGGCATGATCTAGCTAATGTATACATAAGCTTGTCACAGTGGCGGGATGCTGAGGTCTGTCTGTCAAAATCGAAGGCTATCAGTCCTTTTTCTGCTTCTAGATGGTACTCTACAGGTAAATCTTATTGACAAATTTGGTTCTTTATCTTTTGATTACTAAGGTTTATTGCATGATAAACTTGCCTGCAGTTTTGGTTCTTAAACTTCTTGCTTCTCTATGGTTCTCTTGCTCTATCTCTACTTGAACATGTGTTAACTGTAGCTTATGGATAATTTCTCATGCGGGGAAACTCTTATCTTGAAAGAATTTTAAGTTAAAAGAGTAGTCGGTCATGTAACATCACCAAAGAGCATGTACTGAGTTCCTCTTCACAGAAAAATTGGGAAGAGAATTTCTTGGAATGTTTTTAGTCTAATCTCTTTATCTTGTATCATAAATTTTGGGTTTCGATTGTGAACTTATTTTCAGATATACCTTTGGGCTTGTTCATACGTATTTTTTCATTGGTAATCTAGATGGCCAATAAACTTGTTACACCAAGCTCCAACTCCCACTAACTAAAACCTGGTGACGGTTTTCATAGGTTTACTCAACGAAGCTAAGGGGTGTCACCAAGAAGCTCTGAGATCATACAGGAAAGCATTAGATGTTGAACCCACACATGTTCCAAGCTTGATATCTACTGCTTGCATCCTCAGACAGCTTGGTGGACAATCAATGCCCATAGTGAGAAGTTTTCTGACAGATGCACTTCGACTTGACAGAACAAACCCTGCTGCCTGGTACAATCTGGGGTTGCTCTACAAGGCTGATATTAGTGCAACAGCCCTGGAGGCTGCCGAATGCTTCGAGGCTGCTGCTCTTTTGGAAGAATCTGCACCAGTTGAACCCTTTAGATGAACATCTTTATGACCACACTTTTCTTCACTGCTAGCCATGTGTGAATTATTGTACTATGAAATGTCCTATATCTCATTTTGTACATCTTACCCTAGGTTATAGCATGTATAGATCTAGAATTAAGAAAAAGAAAAAAAACCCGGGAAGAGAAAAAGAACAGGATAATGGTGCATTTTTGTGATTTGCTTTCGGCTTCAAATTACGTTGCTTTAAATTTAAATATTTCATCCCAAATCATCTTATGGCGGTTAATATATTGGAGTGTAATTTTGTTATTATTACTATTAGCTTTTTCGGATTGAAAAATATTTGATGAATCAAAAGTAGCCTAAAACCTTCTGAAAAAGGGAAAAAAAATCACCACCGTTCTTTTTAAGTGATTCCGAGTAGAAAAAGGATAACTTGCCCTATTTAATTTGCAAATAAATTAAAAAAAATTATAAAATCCTAAATGGCTACCCTAACTTAAAGGCTAAAGCCCTAATATTAATATACACTTTGCTCCCAACAGTTTTTTTAATCCTAGCATAAACGCTAGTATAAGTTTATACAAGTTTTCAGAATCAAATAATCTACTTTCTTTTTCAGGTAATTTAGTTTTGAAAAACCTTTCTTCTTCCTCAAGTTACATTCCATCAAAGACAACAAATTCTTTTGTTCTTCAAACTTGTGACAATTCAATAGTGAATTTTCAAGATGCAAGACATCCAAGCCCTCGTAAACGAACTTGGCTTCAAGCTTCGAAAAAGGTTAGTTGCATTATTTCTCAATTCTCACATGTTGAAAACTTTCGTGCATATATACAAAGATGAACATAAACGAGTTGTTTTCGGATTAAAAGTTATTTTGCTACGTTGGCTGTTTACAGCATTGTGTTTTTTGATCAACATATGGTGACAGGAGAATTGAGGGCTCAGACACAACTGCCCGGTTGACGGTAGAGTTGCTTAGGTCAGTGATCTCACAGCAAAAGATGTTATCTACAAACCAGGCTGCACCTCTTATGGAGGCCGTGAGGGATGTTGGCGTGAAGTTAATTGCAGCAAATCCTGTCGGTATGCTTTAATAATAAGTATTATTGCTTATGGTGATTCTGAAGTTTTACGAACTTGACAAAGGAGAGATATCACTTTTGGTGGAAATCTGCTCCTTAATTGCCTGAATTGAATATGATAATTGACAGTTTTGTTTTCGTATTAAGGCTCAGTTTGAGTTTAACTGTTGTCTAACTTTGTAGTATATTCTATAAGAAAACTGTTACCATGAATTGAATAGCAGAGCTTGCTGCTGGAAACATGGTGAGGAGAGTTTTGCGTATCATTAGGGAAGAGAATCTTTCACTCATGGAAAAAGCTGTTAGAGAGATGGCAATAGATGATCAAAATATTGGTGTCAAAGATGATGATCAGGAATTGCTCAGTGCGGCTGTTGTGGCTAAAAGCCTTTTGCGTTCGCCTTCGTTGCATTCCCTTCTCGAGCGCTTGCCTGACTCTGCAACTTATTCCAAGACTTCCAATTTGTTGGATGATTCTAAAGGAAAAGGGAAAAGTAACCACTTTATCTATTTATTTCTTAACTTGTCATCCTGCAATTTGTAGACCAAAATGGTTTACTTGTTTATAAATGGCATGTTTCATCCTTGATAGCAGCTGATAAAAGTTCAAGTCTGAAATTGAAGAATGATGTCCTAGAGGCAGTTAATTATCTGATTGAAGATATAAAGAGCTGTCATGAACTGATTGCAGAACAAGCCGTGGAGCTTATCCATCAAAAGTACTTTCTACTAAACTTGCTATTGTCTTTGAAGTTGCTTCGCATAGTTCCGTTATGTCTCTTCATAGTTAAACTAATTTGACCATTTCCCTTGATCCTTTAGTGAGGTCGTATTAACTTTCGGTCATTCACGAACTGTGAGGAATTTCCTACTTGCTGCAACGAAGAAAAACAGATCATTTCAGGTTTTTGTTGCCGAGGGTGCTCCAAAGTTGGTAGATAAAATCGACTACTTTATAGCTTGGATAAGCCAATATCTGGCCGTTAAGTTTAGTGATTCATTGCTTCTTGGTCAATAATAGGTATCAGGGTCATCTTCTTGCAAAAGAGTTGGCAGCAAAAGAGATACAGACGACATTGATTGCAGATTCTGCAGTTTTTGCAATGATTTCTGGAGTCAACATGGTAACATGTCTACTTTCCCTTGTTTCTACTCTGTTGATGATGTTTAAGCTGACAAAAATCTGAAAGTTCTCCTCAAGGTTATTATTGGAGTTCACGCTGTGATGGCCAATGGTGGAGTGGTAGGACCCGTTGGGTTGAATATGGTTGCCCTTGCTGCAAAACGGCATGCTGTTCCATTTGTTGTGGTTGCAGGTAGTCACAAGGTATATGGGTTCATAATTAAAGCTCCATTCAACTTTCACCGTTGGAAGTTCATGCATTCCATAAACAGTAAAAAACCAAGAATCCTCACAAAAATGACTTTTCTCTTGGTTATTCTTACATTGATGATATTTTCATAATGCTTGACAGTTATGTCCATTATATCCAAACAGTCCAGAGGTATTGCTGAATGAAATGAGATCCCCATCTGAATTGTTGGAATTTGGAGAATTCTCAGATTGCATGGATCATGGAATCGGCCGCGGTGCTCCTCTGCTTCATGTTGCCAATCCTGCCTTTGATTATGTTCCTCCGGAGCTAGTCAGTCTTTTCATAACTGATATGTAAGAGTTCTTTCCTTACTAAAAGAGCAGAATGAACTTTTTCCTATTGATCATTAAAATACTGGTATATATGGTTTAAGCTCGGCCTGATATGGTTTTCTGATGATTTTCTCTCCGTGCTTTCCAGGGGAGGGCATAACCCCTCATTTATTTACCAGCTTATATCTGATCATTACTCAGCAGATGATTTGACCCTGCAACAGCATGCTGCTCTCGAATGTTAAAGAGCTGAACCATTTCGTCTTCTGTGGGCTTATTGGCTAGGATCATTATTCATTTACTTTTCATGCTTGTGCAGAGCTCTGAGCACTGAGTATATACCGGTAGCTAGAAGGATCAGCAGATGGCTCACAAAGATCTTTCTCTTTGTTCTCAGTTAAATCAACAGAAATTAGATTCTAAACTCTATTGGATCAATTGTAGAAAATAGTCATCAAGATGGAATTATTTTCCCCATTTTTCTTTTGTCTGTTTCTTTTCGCAGTTGATGACATTTCTCCATTGGCTTCATAGCATATCTAGTTGAAATCATGCATCAAATTCAAAACATCTTCATCGACTAAAGATTAACATCTGTTTTTCCTAACAAAGACAGTAACTGGTTGCAATCCAGGTATTCTCATTTTAACAAAAGGATTGAACATTTCAGGCTACAAGAAATTCCATAGGAAGAGGAAATCGAAATAAGGGTACTTAAAAATAGAAATTATCAAATGCTTTACCAATAAATTTGTTTTTTCCTGAAAATAGCTCTCGAACTACAACTGAAAGATAAAAATTTGGTCATTTTATCATTCCTTGCGAAGATCTATCCCAGCCTTCTTAGCAACAGCATCCAGTCCATTCTTCTCTATGGTCTTCAATGCCTTGGTAGACAAACGCAATTTCACATAGCGCTTACCAGCTTCCCACCAAACCCTCTTGTATTGGAGGTTGACAAACTGCAATTTCTTGGTCTTGTGGTTTGAGAAGGAAACTTTGTTAGCTTTGTTGGCTTTCTTTCCGGTGAAAGGGCATACTCTGCCTGAAAGATTGATCAAGTTATGAATCATTATTCATTGCTTACCAGCCAAGTATAGGACCCTAATCAACATCAAGAACATGCTTGAGGCCTGGCATACACGTATGTTCAACTCACCACAACTGCTATAGCCATAAAATTTCCTTTATTCTGGAACACAGAACGAATCACCAACACTCATTTCAATTTTCAACCCACTCTTCAAAACAAATAAAACAAGAAAATCCAACATGGACTATACATCAAACCGACAAGAAGCAAAGTTCCCATCCTCAAAACTCATCTCAGAAGGCCAATGTATTAAACGACTAGGGCAAAAACAAATTTTGTATTAACTCTACTCATTCCAGCCTAGAATTAGCACGCAATGTATAACGAAAGGAAGCATTATCGAATTCCAGTTCACATTTTCATTCAAAAGTGCATTAAACTCCACAAACCCAGGTATTATCTTTCAAAAACTTAGCCATCAATCTCCTAAAAACACCCAATTGCGTTACAAAAATGGTTAACTTTCAATCCCACTAATTGAATTCTAGATAATAACTGAAAAATAATAAAAGAGCAAAATTGAAGCTAACCGAGGAATTTAATTATAAAAAATTTAAATAAAATACAAAAATTCAGAGTTAAAAAAGAAACGAGAGACGGAGGGTTTACGTGCAACAGGCTGCAGAGCAGGAGTAAAAGGTGAGGATATGGGTTTCACAGGTGCCACGTCGGGGATGTTGTAGGAGATTTTGATGCCGCTGAGTTGGGAAGTAACAAAACCCAGAAGTTGTGAAGGTTGCCTTGACTTGGGAAGCTCTGGTTTCTGAAACCGAAGAACTGAAGTACTTCCCAAACCCAAAGTAGCTAACGTTGCCATTGTAACTTTTGTCTCTCTGTCTTTCAGTTTTTCTGTTTATCTGTTGTTTTTATTTTTATTTTTCTTTTTATGAAGCGAAAGGAAAAAGGTATATATCTGCGGACGTATAGCGATTTTGTTCACATTTTTCATTTGGGCTTTTTCATCTGAAAATAAATGTCTATTTACCGTTTTGGGCTTTTGGCTTTAGATCCAAACAGTAACACGACCTTTTCTTTCAGATCCAAAAATGAAAATCATTTTTCTTTTTGGGTAAAAATTTTCCAATTTCTTGGATTTATATATAATTTTTTTTAACGGAGATTGTTATGTTTTGATCTATAATTCACTAGCTAAAATAAGCCAGGATTGCTGATTTCATTGGTTGGAATGGAAATGAGCAATGTGATTAAAGATATACTAATAATGAACCAACTGTATTAATGGATTCCAACCTAAAAAAAAAAAAAATACTCAATTAATGGTGATGAAAAGATGAAAACTCGGTAGCCCTAATCTTACAAGACTGAAGACACCGGTGTGTAATACCGCAAACGTCTTTTAAGTATCAGTTGTATATCTACTTTTACACTGACAATGTCGAATGGAAGTAGACAGAGATGGATTGGCTCCAGAGAAAGTAGATACATCAACTGACAGTCACCAAGCTGGTCCGATAGATGTAGCTCCTCTTCCTCATAGTGTCCTTGCCTACACGCGAAACAGTACGGTCTAGCAGAAGCCAATCTACCTCCGGATCAAAGTTCAAAAATCCCAGCCAGCCAAAGTAAGATTCCTTTGCGTGATAGAGTTGAGGCCTAACCTTAATGATGTGCAAAACTCCAATGAAGCGTTACTGCGATGCTGATGAACTTAAAGATGCATGGAGTTCAAGGTTACAAGAAGAAGTTATATCATCAATTGCAGCAAGCCAATTCAGTTAGCAAATTTCACCCTGTAAAGGTCTGGGTCAACGTACTCCACTGTCACAATCCGGTCATCATATGATCGTCCATGCAGACAGTGTGCAGCCAGGCATGATGCTTCTACTCTCCTATACTCAACAAACACACAACCAGGTTCACAAACCTTTTGCAGATTGCTCTCTTTCCTATTTTCATGTTTCTCAGTTGTTTCTAATTCTATCCTCACGCTACCAGCAGAAGCATCTACAGCCTCTGGTAACTTTCTATCGACTTCGTCCAGCTCTGGATCTAGCACCGACTTCCTTTCCATATTTATAGAATCGTCTTGAATATTATCAGCAACCAGGTCACATTGAGAGGCTGGTTGCTCTTTTGGGGTATTCACCAGCGTAGGGATCTCTTGACAAATTGTTACTGACACAACCTTAGAGTCAGAGTCTTCAATAGCCTCCTCAGTATTAGGACGACCTTCTGGTAACTTTCTATTTACTCCCTCCAGATTTGAATTTTCTTCCGCTGCTGATATCTTGTCAAAACTTCGAATATTATCAGCTTTCCTGTCAAAGTGATAATCTGATTCCTCTTTTGAGGTATTCATCAAATTAGGAACCTCTTGAGAAACTGTCATGGCTACAGCCCTCGAGGCCAGATCTTCAACAGTCGTTTTAGTATCAAGATGAGCTTCATTGACACCATCGCTATCAAGCCCCCCAGGTTGACATGGTTCAGCATCCAAGCTTTCATGGTTTATGACTTCAGAATTAATACTATCTTCAAATTCATCTTGACAACATGACTCATTGTCCACAAGTTTGCCCACAGGTTTCTCATCATTGATACTCTTGTCTTCCATTATCTTGTGAGCATCACTTGGAAATTTTTCCCCAGCAGTTCCGCCAGAGTTTCCATCATTAACTTCCACCATCTTTGTTTCAAAATTGATTTCATCATTTCCTGGGTTCTGCATGGTCCCAGTTTCCTTCATATTGTCATCCATCTTGTTATCTCCAGTGGTGATGATAGTGTTTGCATGCTTGACAATGTTAACAGATTTAATAGTACCAAACCTGCAGGATTGACGGTTCAGTATCAATGTATTTCAGATTAGATGAATGAAGAATTAAGATCATGAACAGCAATAAAAGTCCAATTGGCAGTGCTTTGTCATACCTGGCACACTCTAACCGTACATCTTCTAGTACTTCTTCCACCTCAGCTTCAGATAATGATGAAAAGTCTTCAGGGAACTAAGCCACCAAAACAAGGACAAGAATTAAAACAAGGAAAATAATTTTCCTTTCTGAAAAAATCAGTCAGTAGACCAGAAATAAAATTGTGTAGCACAAATTTTCATATGTCAAATATGAGATCATTACCAACATAACTACACATGCATCTAATTCTAAGCCATATAATTTACCAGATGTTTAAGCTTAAGGACTTGAGTAGGCTTCTGAAGAAGTGGCCTTGCTTGAGGGATAATACAGGATTGAAGGTCTCCACCATTTTCCTAGGACATGTTGTCTAGTAAGTACATATCTCCACATAATATTATCTAGTGAAAATTAATGAAGCTTTGTAAGAAAAGCACAAGTGCTTTTTACGTACCAAGCATGATGAATCAGAAACAGCCTGAACTGCAGTGATTACTTGCCCTCCCAACTTCATTCCATTCAGACCCGCACAGGCTTTGAGAGTAACAGATTGGTCTACATACTGATATATTAAGTTATCAGATATTCAAGTTAATTAGAACAGTTTCGTTTAAAACATAAAGGAAAAGATAGACTATGAAAGAATAGCAGGTGCAGATAAGAAAGAAATGTAAGTGAATAATAATAAGAGTAGGAGAACGGTTGAACTGTTTGAGACTTATTTGCACAAAAACAAGTATAAAACAGAAGTACATTCCATGTTACCTCCAGAATAGCATATTGTTCACTGTGATCCTCATTTATCTCAAAGTGATATGCGTTCAAAGGACCAAAGGTGCTAGCAATCTCAACAAGCTGAAAAATGGCATTTAAGCCTTGTCAGTTTAAGAGAGTGATAAAATTAGAAATAAAAACGAGAAAGAGATAATGGGCCAGAAGAGAAAAGGATAATTGGTAGGGAGGACAGGAGGAGAAAGATGAATGCAGGAATATAAAAACCCTAAAGCTTATTTCTGAGCATTATCGAAAATTTTAAAATCATGTTACCATTTCAGATGAAAGAGCCCTTGAAATTCCACCGATGAAGATCTGCACCAAACTCAAGAAAAAAAATACATAAAGATTCTCCAAACCAGAGTTAGCAATAAGTTAAATTCCATCAACAAGAGGTGCAGGGTGGTAATAAGACAACACCAAAAATAATCAGCAAGACAGCTGTAAATAAAGAGAAAATAAATTATAAAAGCACTTCAGCAGTATGCAATGTCATTTTACAGCCAACTGTAGCAGAGACTTAAATTATGAATACATACCTTGTGATGCGAATCCTTCACAGTATCACTGACTCTGGTAACCGTTGCCTCCAACTTCTCCGGTTCACCAGTCTGCATGAAAATAGCAACTGTCTGAAAACCTGCTACGATGGTAACCACAATATACCTCAGAAACAGCAAAGCAGTAGAAACATACTAGCATTTTTTTTGGCTGAATAGAAAGCACAATTTGAATTAAAACAGCTCTATCTAGACAAGATAAATGGAAGCAAAGCATAAAAAATTCATCTAGGTCAGCAGACAATGGAACATGCAACAAAATTCAGAATTCCAAACAGGCACCCTCATGTACACAAACATTGAAAATGGAACTGTTTTGGTCTCACTTCACCAGTTTCAGAATAATATAGGCAAATAAGTGAAATAGCAGAAATTCCTCTGCACAAAAGACCATGTACAATTCCAGAACCTTGTAATGGAAATATAATGGATGTATTACCCGTCCCATGTATCCTTGTACAGCATAAACATATAATCCAAAGTGTTATATTTATGGAAATAAAGAGGGTAAAACTAAAGCCAGTACTCAAATATTTGTTGCTTTAATGTTATCATCAATTTCTCAAAAGAATTTGCCCCAAGATAGTTAATAAATAAATCAGATATCAACAAAGAAGAAGGAAGAAAGCTTGATTAAACCCAGTAGTAACATCCACAAAGATTGATAACTAAATATATAGAGTTTTGATTTGTACTACCACTTCAACAAAGTCTTTAGGGCGTCTGATTTTGAGAACGGAACCAAACAAGGTACTGCCATCAAAAGAAAGAGCTGCAGAAGCATCCTCTGGTGTAAGGAACTCCATAAGAGCTTGGCCCTTTCCTTTGTGCATCTGCAGTTAAGATTTGTAAGGTTAAGACCTTCCTATGTTGAACACAAATGTGTAACAAGAGTACAAGGAACAACATTCAACGGAGAATCATAGACTTACAATACAGCTAATACATGGTTGGGTTCTTGGAATATGATTAACGCCAGAGGACAGCAAAAAGTTATTAAAGGATTCCATAATAGTTTTCTCAGAGACTGAAGCTGGCACATTTTCTACATAAAGCCTTCTCATAGGCCGGGTAGCTTCTGTTAGCTGAACTGAGTCGAAGGAGACATTATGCTTTGATGATAAGGAGTTTGTTGATGCCACTACTAGAGGCTTCCCTGTGATTGAAACGCTAGGAACAGCACTGACTACTGCATGCATGTTTAAGGAAATTGTTTGACTAGATGCCGGCAAATTAGACGAAACTGAACCAGAAACCATCTTTTCTGCTTCTGCAGGTGCAAGATCCCACTTAGCTGCTCTCTTCTCTGTAGAGCGATGAACTGGGGAGGGTGTCCTAACAGTAACTTCCGTCTTTCTCTTCCTTGGAGAGTAGCCACCTAGACCACTGGTGGAGCCACCATGTTGCCTATGGTGGCCACTTGAACCATTACTAGTCACTCTGCCCCTGTCATCAGAATGCTGTCTTCCAGACCTCTCTTTTAAACCATGTGAGAATGGTTCATGCTCTGACACGTGATAAGTTGCATGCTTTTGCACCCATGGTGATGGTGAAACAGATCTTCTATGCTTGCCCTCACGCTCTCGACTCCGTGACCATCTCCTCTTATGGTGTGATACCTCATGATGGGATCTCATTGATTCTTTCTTCTCCTTTCTCTCAACAGTTTCTGAAGCATGGCCCTTCTCTGATTCGTGCTTTTTAGTGGAATTCCTTCCACCATGATCTCCATCATATCTAGTGTGATGTTTTCTCTTGCTATCTCTCTCATATTTTCCCTCAATTCGGCCAGCATGCCTATCCCTTTCCGGAAAATCTCTTGAATGCTTCTTAGCATCTAAGTCAGGACCACCAGCTGGTTGCTCATTTTTTCTCTTCACATGGATATGTTTCTCATATTTGCCTTCGTCCTGAACAGCTGTATCTTTTCTGACTTCAGACTTCAATCTTTTCCCAGACTCACGATTATCCATAATTTTCGGTTTAGGCATATTATCTTTTCTCCCAGATACATTCTCTTCTTCCTTGTGGGAACTTCTCTTATCTAATTCCCCCCATAGGTGCCTTTTGTCTCCAGGAGAAAAATCTTTACCATGCATGTGTCCTCTGTCAGATTTATTAACATTAAAGTCATCCCGGATTACACTGATAGTTGCTATCTCCCCTACTTCCCTATGTCCTTCTTTGACACTTTCAGCATCTTCATTGAGCTTTTTATTATTCCTCTTAAACATAATGTCATCATAGCTTAAAGGTCTTGTTCGAGCAGAAGTTCCTTCATAGGATTGTGGGAGTTCACGACCATTTTCATGCTTTTCTTTACGCCTACTCGATCTGCCCATCTTGCCAAGTACTCTAACTATAGTTCTCACCTGTTAAATTTACTAAAACAACATACAACGCATTCAGCCCAATAACCAAGTTGCATAGCATAACATTTCAATGTCGAATTCTGAGAAGCATTCAAATTTCTCTGTTTACTGCAGAAAAGAATAAACTAAAAGGAAATATGAAGAAATCCCAAATAGAAACCTATGTCACTAAGAATTCTGAGACTTTAGATTCGATTCGCATCGGTGCAATCATTAAAAAAATTTCCTAAGAAAGGTTTTGCAACAAAGAGAAAACTTTTAGCAAGAATTTCAACTTCTAAAAATAAGTAATTCTACCCTTTAAAGATTTTTTTAAACCAAGAAATAGGGTTTTAACAAATACCCAGAAGAGAGAAGATGAAGCAAGAAAAGTAAATGTTCAAAGCCTTCCCCCAAAGATTCAATTTTCTAGCAAAGAAACCAAACATAGAGTAGAGAAAGCAGAGCAAGTAAAAGCTTGCACCTTGAGAAGCGGAGGAGTTGGGCGGAAGCGGACCTGGTTGAAGCAGGGACAAGAAGAGTAGGGTGCTAGAGAGCTGCCCTGCCTTGGTAGAATACCTAAATATATATGAAATTACTACAACGAATGGAAGGAAAGAAAGTTTAAGCTTTTTACCCAAAAAAAAAGAAAAAAGAAAAGAAAAGAAAGGTTAAGCTCTCTGTCATAATTTTTTTCTATTTTTTTCCGCTTGGTAGTATTTTGTTAATTTGGTTGAAAAATATTTCTTTTTTGGGGTTTATAAATGGAAATTCAATGGCATAAAAAGAAAATTAACGACTCCATTTTCAATAAGTCATCATTTCGTAAGAAAATTTCTGATGGGGAATTTATGACTGATTTGGTGAATTAGATTTTCGCTGTTAATAATAATGGAAGAAATAAGTCGGCATGAATTTTCGGGTGGAGAAGTTCCATAAATAAACTGGAAAAATGAATTATCATCCTCTTATAATCATACTTTCGGCTGACGATTTTTCTTAATTTCTAAGTTAATCTTCGATCTTTCTCCATTCTAATAGCATTTTAATGTCTGTACATTTGGAATGACCAAAATTCGTAAGGCACGACGAGCACATTATATTACCCCTTTTAACTTAAAAGTTGAATGAAAAGGAAAATCAATCATTACGTTACGGGCATCCTTTGAGGTCACTCGTGCTAGTGAAACATTGAGGAAACGAGGAAAATAATGGAAACAGACTTCGAGTTCTATACCGAGCACGACTTCTTCGTTCATACAACATTTAACAATCCACGGACAGAACATCCGAGTAAAGGAACTACTACATTAAGAACATCAAGTCATTATGCATATCTTTATGTCCAGGAGCACATCAGATCTTTCACCGCATGTTCTCTCGGCGACGGACATAACGGGTCCTGTCGTTATACCTTGGTCTGTCTTGGGCTCTCTGGGGCTGTGGTTCTACCCTCCTCTGTCTTTCTGGTGGCCTTTGAACAATCTCACCATTAACAAACAGCTCAGCTGCAAAGTGAGAGGCATGCAAACATCAAATACCACCCACAATCATCAATTAATATTAATAAATGATGGGGAGTGAAAACGAGCAGGTATTTGTCGAGAAGGATGGAAGGCGAGCATCACTTTTCATCTTAAATGTTGCAACACATACCCAATAAGCAAAATAAACTACAATACGAAACATGGAAAGTGATATATAACAAATGCAGAAGACCATAACCTTTTCTTTATAATCAGGAGATTAAATACTTTAAGGTACCATCATAGATTAGAAGTTTATCTAACCTTTATTCGTTTGTTTTCCTTATTCACCAAAAAATACTGGGACAACATTAATAATTATGAGAACCACAGAATTATTGAAAAGCAAAAGTTATATATCTTCCCCAATAACTCTGCAACTCCATTAATAAAAGCACAGAAGAATAGGGAGAGGACTTTGATGTGAGTCCATTAGCATTCAAAGGTACACATTGCCAACTCAAGGCTAGTAGCTTTGCCAAGATGGACTGAGGTAAAGGGTTTACAAACACTTAAAAGACTTAAATAGCTCATTCTATTCCAAGCTCCCCATCCACAATATCTACGTTAGCTCATTGAGAAACAATCATGCACATAACACGCAGATATTGACTCATTAGTTGATTAAGCCATGACTATTCAACAGAAGAAATCTCGAAACTTTCACAAAGAGATCAATATAATGAAAATAAATAAATAAATAATAAGAAAATAGTCAATGCATGGTTGTTGGTCAAAGGAGACTGCCCTAAGATATCTGAGAAAACCATGAACTAATGTTTCACCTCCACTTATCCAAGCTCCATGTACGATGAGACCAGAAAGCCGTGAAAGAGGCACTTGATATAAGTCCATTAGCATTCAAAACCAAACATTGCCTATAAGACGTTTTAGCTTTGCCAAGATGGACTAAATGCCTAAATAAAATTATCAACAGTCCACTTTTACCGGATCGAAACAATATACTAATATCTTCCCTTCACTATTTGAGCTCCATGTTTAAAAAAAGAAAACAAAAGAAGCACAAAGCTGTGAAAGAGACATTTGATGTAAGTCCATTAGCATTCAAAACCAAACATTGCCCATGAGGCTTTTTAGCTTTGCCAAGATGGACTAGCATGTACAATCTAAAATGAAGTCAGGCGTTGCCTGTTTCACTCTTATTAACTTTGGCAGGCCAATTAAAACAAATATAGCATCGACAATTGACATGCAGATTTTATCTTCCATATCCACTGATAGCCAATTATAACTCCTAAGAACCAACATAAACAAGCAAGAGAAAGTATACAAATGCAATTGCATAATCAAATTAAGAAGAAAAGCAAACATGTCAACCATACTTAACCAGGCAAAGCTTATACACATATCAGATCAATAGATTTGTCATACGACCTCAGAAGGAAAGCTAAGTGAAGAAAAATGTCAGGATGGATGCAAATGTCCTCAGTTAATCAGGCATTTTATGAAAATATTAGCAAAAGCTTCGCATAACTACTTGAGCCTGAAAAACTTACCCCCATAGTCCTTATACTCGGGGTCAACATAAGAATCAGGAAGCACAAAGAGAACACCAGGCAATCCTGTTAACAAGAAAGGAATAAAATTTATATATTACAAGAACATAAACTTCCATAAAAGGGATAAAAATCAATCCACCAACTGAAGCAACATTAAAGACAAGACCTTCAAGCTTATTTGAGGTCTCCTCATCAATCTCACATCCGAATCCAAAGTACCTCTCGCAGGAAACGTTGTAAATCTTCTTCTTAGCTTCTTCCTCACTGAAACAAAGCAATAAAAATAACTCAAACACTACAATCTCAAAAGAAAAAAAAAAAACTATTTCAACATAGTGTTAGCAATATCAAAGAACACCAAATCCAGAAATTTACATACCCAGACATACTAAAGAACCAACCTTTAAGAAACACAGAAACAAACCCAGACAAATAAACACATTTAACAAAAAGACCGATAAAGTATCTTCCTTCTAACTTTACCCACGATTTTCTTCCCATTTTCCCACGTTTCTCAGCATTCAAACATTCAAAATCCAGCAAAAACATCAATGACAAGAATACCTGCCAACGACTTTAGCAAGGGTCTGGATATAGCAGTCAATCATTTGCTGCTTAGTAGCTCCTTCCCCACCGGGTTTATCCATAACAATAAGCCAGTGCTCATAATCACACCCCGGAAAAAGCGGGGCCATTTCGGTAGGTGGCCTGTCACTGAAGTTTGACCCCGAGTTCAGGGGGGAGTAAGCAGAGTTCCCGGAGCGGTTTACACGGCATCGTATGGAGGTGAAGCGTGTGGGTCCAAGAGGAAGAGATCGGACTGCGTGAGAAAGAGGAGTAAGAGAGCGACGGGAGAAGAGGAGAGACGGGATGCGAGGAGGATGGGTGATGGATGTGGTGGACAGGAGACGTTTCGGGATGAAGAATGAGAGAGCAAGGTGGCGCGTAAGGGTGCAGGTGGCCGCACGTGTTAGGGTTTGCGCCATGGCCACAGATAGGCTAGAGACCGAGGAGGAGTGAGGGCTTTTGGATTGGAAAAAGGGTTTAGGCATTCGCCCGTTTGAGGTGATAAGGGAGGTATTTATCTTTGATATTTTTCTCACTCTTTACAGAACTTTGGGCTTTGGATTAGAGAATTGGGCCCAATTACTGACAAGTTTTAATCTTTCAAATATAGAAAATTCCTAATTTTCCACTTCTGGTTTTTTTTTTTTTTTGCCACACCACTTCTGGTTTAGGTTAAATAAATAAGAACAAGGATTTGTTTCTTTTGGTCTTTTTATTAGAATCTTCATTCAGAATCAGAACAAGCTTTGACATGCTCTACTCACAAGCAAATCCAATGGAGCCAATGTTGTTTTATCATAAAAATGATAAGCAATGCAAGTAAGCAGGCAAATGCAACATCCAATTGGATCAAGTGACCAACTTGTCCTACCAAAGTTGAGTTTGATCCTCCTGTGGAAGTAAAAGTTTGCCAATGTACATGTGAAGCTATCGAAATTTCAGAGAAAGCGACATCGATGATCACTTGTCAACACATGAATTATTGATATTATTGATGGGGGGATAAGTTTACGAGTACATGTACAGTTTATTGTTTTCCAAGTCTCCCTCATACAGGGTACACACCTTATATAATAGTACGCAAGTACCATAACAAAGACCTTTTCTCTGAAAAGAATTGAGTTTATTATGGCATCCATATTGCAGCATCCGCTGAACATTCATTAGCTTCATTGCAGCCGCAGTCTTGAAACCATATGCTCCGTCTTCTGCGAAGGAAAAGGAAGTTTATGCAAGTGTATGTCAGTTCACGTGCATAAAACAAAGGTTTATTGATCAGACAAGTTTATAGACTGAGATAATATCAGCTGAATTTCCACCAACAGTAAAGCAAATTTAGCAACAATGAGGTTTTGCTTATAATCCAGAAGCAAATACAAGTTTCCACATGCCTAGGTTGTGTGAATCATGGTGGTGATCCCATTATGGAAGTTTAAGAGGTCTAAGATCAATTCTCACTTCTCAGTATTAGAATGAAGTAGGCTGATCATAACAGTAGACTGAGGGAGTTAATTAGCCATCTGATCACAAAAGTTAAAAGAACCAAGGTAGAATCCTACATCTACATACATTACCAGTCATTGTCTTAGACCCTTTCATGTTTATTCCATTTCAACCAAAAATAATCAGGAGACTTATCTCTTGTTCATAAATAAAGAAAACCAAGGCAATTCACCTGCTCAGTATAAGGCAAGTACTTCCCATCAAATGTCACAACAACACGTTCTTTCCCGTCCACACCTTTAACTTTGTCGACAGAGCAGTAGAAGTCTATAGCTGACATGCTAAACAAAAATGAACAGAAATGAGTGAGCGTATGAAAATTCAAATAACTTTGCCAGAGCTTGTTAAGCTTCCTTGACAGAAACTCAATCCAATATTTCATTTCTTGAAAGTGAATCTCATGTGTATATCAGTTCAGACCATTAATCCCATATCTTTTTCTGATGAATCATTCATGGTTCCAACTAGCAGAGATCATGTGCCATGAAGTCCATCCTGCTGCCATAATTCCTCTTCTAATGTACACCGTTTGAATTCAACAGTGATATCCTATCCTAATTTATAATCAGAACAAATGCAAACACTCAATGATGAAAACTTAAACGTTTGCTCACTCGGAAACGAAGAAAACAAACAGAAATCAGATTCTATTATTACATTCAAGTAGAATACAAGTTTGAAGTTCCAAATGCTAACCACCATTCCTATCACTAATTAGCTCAAATCCGAACAACCAAAAGAATAGTACCATAAAGTGGCCTTAGTTCTCAGGTGTCCTCATATATAAGTCCCTCAATTTTCCAATCTCATCTTATAATAGAATTTCAAATGTAAATCCTAACAAAAATTTGACTATAAAAGAAGAAAAAGGAACATTTAAAACTTACATGCCATCACCAAACTCTTCATTGATGATCTCCTTTATACTCTCACCAAAATGCATAACTGCCTCATTCAACCTTCAAAAAGGAAAATTGGGTATTAACAAAATCCTCCTTTTTTAAGAAAATGAAGTACCATGTAAGAAGAAGAAGAACCTGTAAACGGTTGGTTCTTGGATAAGGTTGGGATCATAGGACCGCAAGGGTGGCTTCATCATCTCATGGATAAGCTCCTCGGGCAGGTCAGGCAAGGCTGCCCGTAGCTTAGGGGCGGTCTCAGGGTTGAGCTGAGCCTGGCGTTTGAGGAGCTGAGCCACGTAGACATTGGTTAACCCAGTTTCCTCTGCTATTTGATTGAAGGTTTTGCCTGATTTCTGCTTGATGGTTTGGAGGCGGCTGGCGATGTGAGCTTTGGTTTGACTACTGTCTTCCATTTTTCATTCCTTGTTATGGAAAGATATTAGATAGGGAAAGTGAAGAGTGTAGACAAGAACTCCTTTTACGATGAGCTTTATGTAGTAGCAGTTGGAGTTTTACTTTTACGTTGGATGTGTTGGCTTCTGATTCTTCAAGGCTTCAACATGACAGGACAGAACTTTATCTTTCACTTCGACAAAGCAAAGGTAAACACTTCTTTCTGGGTTTAGTGGGCTACGGAGGGCTTGGTAAGAAAAGACAAACTAGGTTTTTTCTTGGCCCAAAAATCCCAATGTAGAGTTCAGCTGGTCTTGTTAATTAGCCCAATTTTAAACACCCAAAATGAAAGGAGATACTCCAGTAACAACAAGAAGTCAAGTCCGGACTCATTTTGTAGGGCTTCCCTTTGTGTCTTTTGGGCCACCTCAGTCCATTAATTGGTTAGTAAAATTTTCAGTGAAATCTTATAAATGAAGAAAATTATTATTGGAAGAGTTTTATTCCATAACAATGTATCAATCTAACTTGAATTGAGCTAATCCTAAATCATTAAATGGATATTAATGCTTGTGTTTCACATAAAAAAAAATGCAGCACTAAAACTATATTGAACATTTAAAGAGAGTGAATGGTGATGGTTTTCTCTTATACAAATTGAGGAGAAACTTCCTTTTCTAACAATTACTACAAGTATGAAATTTCATAGGGGAATTCCTTGACACGCCGTGCATTTTTCTCAAAATATGTTTAGGAGTTGTAATAATCTCTTTAAAATGAAGAGATTGACGTGCAATTAAGCATTTTGGGTTTGATTTTGAAGTCCGCCATGCACCCACCTCTTTCACTTCCTCCAAGTAATTATCTTTGATTGGCCCCCCTAAGAAAACGTTAATTAATTAATCTAATATGATGTCGAGAAATGGTGAAGCAATTGACAATCTCATGGCACCCACCACCCCAAAATATTGGAAAAAGTTGGATCTGCCTACAAAGGCAATTGGGAAAAATACCCACCAAAACGGACAATATGTAACATGTCCACGAAAACATTTTAGCAAATCTCGATGTTTCTGTCTATCATTTTGTTATGTTTTCTATCTTAATCATCAACATCCCTCTCATGCACCCAAATGCCAACGGATCGATTGCCAACACATTAATCACTACTTGTTAAACTAATAAACCCCGACATCTCTCTATATTATATTCAAATACACTTTCCTTTACTCATGACATAAACCTATCAATCTTATTTGTCTAAATTGTTCTTTTCCTTCTATTCCCTTTTGACGAAGGCCCCTCCCCAATCATGCGCGATGCCAATATCACGTGCATATGTTCAACCTTCAACGGTTGTATCAGATTATTATTTCTCTTTGTTTAATTATTTCAATTGTCGCGGTATTTCAATGTATAAATCCTTGTTCGTTGAATCATTTAATATATATAAATATATATTTCATTGAAAAACATAGTATAATGAAACAAATAAGAAGGGACGCAGGTTGATAAAGTTACAAATGAACCCTTATCGTTCTTGTTCGTCAGATTTGCATCATTGTCAGTTTCACGAACGTCATGACTCATCATTAATTGCTAGTATTTTTCTTTCTTTTAATTAGAAAAATGAAAATGATTGAGAGCCCAAAGCAAAACGTACGTATACGTATATATTCCTTTGATGGTTTCAATTGTGCTAACGTATATTAACTTTGAAGCTATATACATCAGGAGATAAGATCATCATAGTGTTGGTCTTCAAAATTATGTGGATGATATGGAATGATTTCGATGGTCGTTGTAATCTTAAGTTTGCTTTAGCTCGCCCAATATATAGAAAATGAAATGGGAGACCAAGACTTTAGAACAACCTCCTCCTTCTCGAAACCTAGAATTTTCTTTGTGATTTCGGCTATTAATAAATTCCTTATTAATTCTCTCCTTTTCATGGTTCGATTTGTCTTGATGGTTTATATAAGTTATCTCAATACAATTTTGCTTAATATACGAAATATCCTCAAATTTATACAAAATTATTGTTTTACCCCTTCAACTTTTATTTTAAAATTTTTTGCTCCGAAACTTTTATTTTATATATAATGTAGTCATTGATGCTGACATGGTAAAATAAGAAAAAAATTTCATGTGTCAATATATATATATATATAATTAGGTCATATCAATATTAAGGGTTATATTATATATAAAATAAAAGTTCGAAAGCTAAAAATTCTAAAATAAAAGTTGAAAAGCTAGAACAATAATTTTGTATAAATTCGATGACTATTTTATGTATTAAGCCGTAAAACTATTGTTACCAGAATAAATATAAAATTTTCGGTACTTACCATCTTCTGTAAATTATCCACTTTGACATTTGTGAGCATGGTTTGGTAAAAATCACTATCTCAATATAATATAGAGCTATGATTAAAATTAAATTATATATTAGCCCTTCATCATTAACTTAGCTATATGTATAGGGGGTTTACAACTTAATTACAACATATATATATATATATATATATATTATAGAGTGAGACACTGAGAATAACGATTAATTAGTTAATTAATTAATCAGATACAAAAAGTGTGGATATTTTGCTCTCAAAATCCACTACTTAATAAAAAATATTTGAGGTCGGTATTGTTATTATTATTTGCATGTATAGACAATGAGAATAATTAATAATGGTAGTAATAAATAATTAAGATTCATCGGCTGCAAGGAATCATTGAGGACATAAAGCAAATCAAGGGGAGGGATTGGATTTGCACCTTTGAAGCACATTCTCCACGGGGACTGTAACCAGAATTTTCGTGCTGACATGTTGTCAAAACAAGCTTGTGATATGGAAGCAGACTTTGAAATTTTGTATGATCCACACCTTTAAAGTTTGGAGTTATCTTCTTTGTTATTATCAGTGGAAGCAAGATGCTCTCATTAGAATTGAAAGCCACTAATAGATGAATACTTTAGATATTCGAAACACGTGAATATACATAATTTTTTATTACTATAATTTAGTAATTTATCATGTCTTCTTGTACTATATATATATATATATATTTATTTCTGCTTTTTAGGATTCTTTAGTTTTTAAAGTTTAATGTGCTATTATTCTCGTGGGTAAATAGGGATAGGAATAATGATGCTAATTTGTTATATAAATAGTCTAACAAAAACTTCCATAGATAAAGGAAGTTTCATTGAAACTGCAATTAAAAAACTTAAGATTATAACATTGGTATGACTTAAAGGCATGTGAAATGGGGTGGGGGGAGGATGTAATTACTAGTATTAAATAAATTTCTTAAAGTTTTTGGGGCTGAGGTGCTGAGCTATATCGATTGTCCCATTCTTAAGATCAATTTAATTAATGTTCATATGATTTCGAATGTTATTTTCTACTATATCTTAGTTTAAGAGACTCAAAATTTTATCTATCCGAGATTTAATTAATACAAAATTACTATCTAAGTCCAATGAAATTAATTAATTCTTTTGTTTTGTAGTTGTTGCATGCTTCTATGACTTAAGGAGTCGCAGTTAATCTGAATTCAATATGATTATTAAAAATTGATGTATTTACACCAAAAAAAGAAAGAACAAAAAAAAGGAGTGGTTGCCACTTCAAAACAAACGAGCATACAGCTGCCACGCTAGAGGCCAAAAATGTTGGGTCAAGACCTAACATGTAGTAAAGATTTCAACTTTAGAAAATTCAAAATCAAGGAAAATAAGCGATTAACATGATCAGAATAGAAGAATAAATAATCTTGCTCTATAATTTTTTATATGTATCTCAATGTATTCAAGATTAAGATATGAATATGATGCAAGCATCGAATAATTAAAATTTTTAAGAAATATACTTAACTTGGATAATCATGCAAAGCGACCTTTTTGTTGACAAAAATCGGCACATGTTTGGATTAATTCGTCCCTAATCTAGCTACTTAATCATACGTGGAGTAGTATTTAATTTAATTAACGTGTCGAATATTTGATAATTTAGATTATTAAATTGAAGGCATCAAAAAGATTATTAAATTGAAAGACGGATAAACATAATCAAATAAATTTAACTAGAATCTTTGGTCGTGGATGGATCAAAATGTAATAGACATAGGGCGTTAAAGATAGATGGGGGGTGGCAACTGCCATGTCTCCGGAATTGATGATCAATTTTTTTTTTTTAAATTTGTTTGGCCATCGATCAATTGTTATTTATTACTGCAATTTAAGGAAAAGGGAAAATGGGAGTTGGCGAACGAAGAGTTAACGTTTACTTTTCAGTTTTCCGAAAGGGGGCTTCCAAAAGTCTTCATTTTCTTAACCAGATACGTACGTACGTACGTACGTACCCACGAATTAATTTACAGATCATCATTTTTTCTTCTAAAAATTAAAAAAAGGCTATAATTACCCCTATATATATATATATTTCTAATTAAGAAAACCAAGAAATGAAAACTCAGGTATCAAAAATATAACAAATGATATAATAATTATATCATTTATACATCTAGCATGTGTTTCTAGAAGAAGAAAAAAAACGAAAAAAAGATGATTCGATGTTCTGATTCTCAAATATTCTATACATCGAGTAAGGGTAGTGTAAAACGATGACCTTTCTTTCTTCCTCCTTTTTTCTTTTTTTTTTTTTTTGTCCTTTTGGCGTACTTTTTCGGTGATTTCTATATATTGCAAACAGCTGGGCCAATGACGATAAAATAATGAACCCAGGACTCCAAGGCATCATCAATTTTCTTCACATAGAATGATAGAATGGTCCACGGTCCACAGTCCACACTTGCAAAGCCTAGAATCAGCTTTAGAAAATTGACTATTGAACCCACAGTATGTAAGTTCAGTAGGCAGGGTACTGAGTTCCCACTTCTTCTAGACTTCTACCCCACACCCAAGAAAATATACACTCTTTTCAGTCTTTTGTTCCTTTTTTCCAATCTTCCTTCTTTTCCCTTCTTCTTCGCCCCTTTTGCTCTGTCCAAAAATCTACCAAATAAATGAACCGTGCATGCATAAGTATAAATACAAGACTAATTGTCGACAGAGACTTGTAGTATTTGACTTGAAATCTAAGCTAAACATGATTTAGATTAGCTTTTCTAATTTCCTCTAATTTGCAATAATCAATTTGAATAGTCAATAAGAAAGAGAATAAAAACTATAAGTTATAAGAAATCAGACTCATATTTCCATGCAAACAATATTTCTTAAATTATAAGTTAGGTTTTTTTCCAAAAATGTATATCGTTTGATGACTATTTACAATAGACTTGATGATGTTATTTTGGCAAATCTATATCTATATCTATACCCATTTTTAAAGTTATGTTTAATGGAGCTCTCTCAAGGCCTCCACATAGGATATTAGAAATTTTTTATTTTTTTATTTTTTCTCAAAATCTATTTATAATAAATACTTCTTAAAAGATATTCACAATTAATTATTAATAAACTTATTTAGAGATTTTTGGTTTTCTCTTTTTTTTTTGTTTCCTCAAAATATTAATTACTATAAATATGTTAGCAAAAAAAGTATTCTAAATATAGTGACTTTCTCTTCATATATTTTCTTTTTTTTCTTTCTGATTATTGAATTGGCCAATGATTTCACATATGAAATTATCCATAATATATTATATTATTTGTTCATATATAATTTATGCAGTGCTATGCTTCTTAAAATAGTAACAAATCTATGATTGTAAGCTTTAAGGAATAAAAACAAAATTGATCAGTGACTAACATTTCTACAGTATAATGGATTCTGGGAGATCCTCTTTCTATCTAGGCTCATAATGTTTCATTTAAGGGAGATAGAAAAAATTTCTTAATTAAATTATAATACACGTGAACATACAAAAAGAGTTTATATTTCATTATAATCTACTTTATATTCAAAATATATTAAATACTATATTTAATATATAGCACGAAAACTAAATTCATTGTATAATTGAAAGTTAAGAGAAGACTGTGCAACTACTAAGTAAAACTTCAATGCTGATGTTAGGCCCACGAGTTAAACCTCATAGCATGATAGCAAGATTGAAAATTCAAAACAAACTACTATACGACGTCGTTTATAAAATAAAAATCTACATACTTAAGGCAAAAACGTTGATATTTTGTTGAAAACACTTACATGTGTATTTTCAAATTTTCACAGTTAATATTTGAGTCCTGACTCCTGATCATATATAAATGTAGTATGAAACAATTACTTTGCTCTGCAGCGGAATTAGTTGTAATATTAAAGATCCGTTTGAATCAAATGGGTCTTTTTAAGCAGGAAAAAAACAGAACATACTTTCATAATCCAAGCAAAAATTTAATAATAATATTATGGCAAGGTGGTAATTTTGACTTAGGACAGTTTGGGTAGGATATCTGTAAGGAGTCCATATGAGGTCTATAAAAGGACCTGCCCGGAAGAATGAAATCCTTGCCAAGTGTAAGTGTACTGAACACAGAAAACTTCTTCGAAAGATTGCCTTACTATGACTGTTGAAGAAGCCACAGATGATTACACTCAAGATGGGACTGTGGACCTTAAGGGAAACCCAGTCCGCAGATCCAAGAGAGGTGGATGGAAGGCTTGCTCCTTTGTCGTTGGTAACACTATTGCTCTTGCTCAACTTTATTCTTTTGTTTCGGGGCTCGTTTTGAGTCCTTTTAATTTGTTACCATGGGACCAACTCCATTTCTCCTGTACAACGTTTCTGAACGCTATAAACTCTCTTCATTCCTTACTATAGATTTGACGCAATGGAACTATGGAAGTAGAGGCTTTTTTTTCTTCTTCCTGTTTTGGTGATTTCTCTTCTTTCAGTAGGATGAAATATGATCTGGTTTGAAATTTGAACAATTCAGAAAATAGGGTTGTTTTGTCTACCATGTGAAGATGATGATAATAGAGTTTCATGAGCATTGATTTGGTTCAACTGCCCAACATAAAGAGAGAAGCTTCGTATAGTATACCTACTTTTGCATTCCTTTTGAAGCTTTTGATTTGGTTCAGTTTCCTACCAATATCTGCCAACGATCGATCCTTCCAAATTTAATGACCCATCTTCCCATCCTTAACTTTTCCACCAGCTTTTGTACTTGCCCATTATCAATCTTTAATTCTGCCATATAGTGTCATGGTATTTTCAACCATAAACCAGGAGCTAATTCACTTTCCAATGATTATTTATAAGTATTGAGTATATTAATTAAGCAGGAAGCATCCCAGTTTTGAGCATTTGAGTAAGATTTAGATCAGCTTAATTCAAATAAACATATATGTGCTTCTGAAATTGAATCTTCAATAGTTATAGTCAAATAAACAATGCTCTTAGTCAATTTATTAGAGACAAGTTCCAAAACCAAAAGATTTTGCCATTATTTTATTTCCATGGACCCCATACGGACGTTTCCATCGTGGACCTGCCAAAAAAGCTAGTAAAAAGTGTCACACACTGTACATTCTCCGGCCGCACGCAACTAATCAGGGAAAACCCTTTTTTCTTTCTCTTTCCCTTTTTCCAGTGTATGAAGTCTTTGAACGCATGGCCTACTACGGCATCTCTTCAAATCTTGTTCTGTATTTGACGAGGAAGCTCCGTCAGGGCACTGTGAAGTCGGCCAATAATGTAACCAACTGGGTGGGCACCATTTGGATGACTCCAATCTTGGGTGCCTATGTTGCCGATGCTCATCTTGGACGCTATTGGACTTTTGTCGTTGCCTCTATGATTTATATCTCGGTATGTTTTATATACATTTGCATTTATTCCCATTTCGTATTCTCATACGGACTAGTATTTGACTGATAACCAAACGTATTTAAACCAATCACGAGCTTTGTCTTGCTCGAAAAAGCTGTCTAATAATTTGACGTTACATTGAAACCCTACAAACATTATATCCTTAGGATATTTTTGTCCCGGCACATGATGATGCTACTCTTACGGGTCATGACGATACCATATTCAAAATAAAAAAGAAAATATCACACACACACGCGTATGTGTGTATGTGTGTATATATATATATATATATATATGTGATGTACGTTGTTCCTCAAGTATCCGTTGAGATTCGAATCTATAGACTAATTGATTTTGTGTCCTTGAAATTTGAATTTAGGCATCAAATAAATTTTTTAAATAAATGATAGATACAATTAACATGGGCACACCTTAGTTAATTAAATTAGTACAATAACCCATCAAATTTAAGAGTTTGACTGAGTCAAACAAATTATTCCTACGGATACCATGGTACTTAATGTAACTTATGAAATGAGCTGTTGTGATGTCAATGGGTCTCGAAGTTAGAGATGCATACTTATAGAAGAGTTTTGTTACATGATTTGTCTATAATCCGTGATAAGTTTTATTTTTTATTTTTTAAAAAAAAGTATAACTTACATCATGGTAATTATAAAAAGTGATTGTTTTAGACATCAAATAATATACTGACATCTCATCACTATTAAAAGACATACCACAATTATACTATTTTCTTTTACACCAAATCATTTCTGATTAATTTATAAATTTTTTTCTTTATTTAAACTATACCTACAACAATAAATATAATATATGTTGAAACTTACCTTAAAAAGTTAAAAAAAAATTAATTTGGGGCTAAACTTTTGTTATAAAATATTTTTCTCTCTCTAGAAAAAGTTATTTTGTGGGGATAAATGTATATTTAAAATCTTGAAATCTTTTAAAATTTATGAGGTGTCACATAATTATTGGATACCTAAAAAATCATTTTTTAGGATGATCTTAATATAAGTTAAACTCTACCTATCACTATTATTTGTAAAAAAACTAACCTTATCTTATAAACAAGATAACTTTTTAATGTGGGTTAAACTTTTATAAAATGTATTAAAGTTTGATAAATTAAAAAAAGGCATGTAAGGAGGATTGTAGGGGGAATTAAAAGCAAATTGTGGAAATAAATGCCTGGATAAAAATGTGAAACATTGACCGAAAATTTTCTATGTTTACTAATGCAGTAGAGGAGGAGACTATGTGGTGTAGTACATATTAGTAGGAAAATTTTGACAAAAGTTGTGAGGTGGACCACGGATTTCTTTGTCACAAGTTGAATGTTGTCCCGTCTAGGAGTGTAGAAACTTGGGTCCAGAGTTTACCAAAGAACGTTACTTGTACGTATATGAGTCAACTCTGTCTATCAACTTGGGTTGCGTATGGATCAGAGACCAACTAGTTTGATTAATATGTAATATTTGCGATATGCAAGATATTTGCAGAGAGTGGGGCTATATTTTAAAACTTGTTTGTCCGAGGCAATAGATAAGCCTAGTTGGGAGCAACTCGATAGTAAGATTTTTCCTTTTTGTTTTTTATTCCAACTGGTTGATCACCTAATTTAATTTGTCAAGGAATCAAATTTTTTTCTTTTGATCGAGTCAAGGAATCAAATTTGGATTCAAAGTTTAAACCCCACAAGTACCAAATTACTAACAAATTAGAGAAAATGATCTATTCGATTTTCTGGTAGTCTTGCAAGCAACGAAAAATCAACCAATGAATCATAAATTTTGCATATATATATGTCTTAGAGAGACACGACACGACTTCTGCCGTGTCATTAATTATTGCTGTTTCTTAAGAGAAAATAAGTTAACGAGTTGTTGAATTATGGCAATCAAATAGAAACAGTTCCATCAAATATTAACAGCACAATTCTGATCACAGGGAATGTCGTTGCTAACGCTATCAGTGTCACTCCCTGGGCTAAAACCACCAACTTGTCACCTAGCCAATTTAGACGATTGCAAGGAGGCAACGACATTACAGTTAGCAGTATTTTTTGGTGCACTCTATATTTTGGCTTTAGGAACCGGCGGCACCAAGCCAAACATTTCGACGATTGGGGCCGATCAGTTTGACGATTTCCATCCCAAGGAGAAAGCTCATAAGCTATCCTTCTTCAATTGGTGGATGTTCGGCATCTTCTTCGGGACACTCTTTGCCAACACTGTTCTTGTCTACCTTCAGGACAATGTGGGATGGACGTTAGGCTATGGGCTGCCCACGCTTGGTCTCGTGATTTCGGTCCTGATTTTCCTGGCAGGCACGCCCTTCTATAGGCACAGGGTGCCTGCAGGCAGTCCTTTCACAAGGATGGCCACAGTCATAGTGGCTGCCATAAGGAAATGGGACGTGCCACTACCTAGTGACCCAAAGGAACTTTACGAACTTGACCTGGAAGAGTATGCTAAGAAAGGGAAGTTCAGGATTGATTCAACGCCAACTTTGAGGTTAGTTTAGGATATGAAGTCTAAACTTTTCCATCATTTCGATTTCTGGTCTTTTCTTGCGAGTTCTAAATTCGTGAATTAAATGTAGGTTCCTAAATAAGGCTGCTGTCAAAACAGGCTCCACAGATCCATGGATGCTATGCTCAGTAACCCAAGTAGAGGAAACTAAACAAATGTTAAGAATGATTCCCATTTTGTTTGCCACTTTTGTGCCCAGCACCATGGTGGCTCAGATCCATACCCTCTTTATAAAACAGGGCACCACCCTTGATAGACGCATGGGCAACTTCCACATCCCACCAGCAAGTTTAACTGGATTTGTGACAATATCTATGCTCATTTCTGTTGTCCTCTATGATCGGTTCTTCGTCCCGTTTATGCAAAAGTGGACTCAAAATCCTAGAGGCATTACTTTCCTTCAAAGGATGGGCATTGGTCTTGTTTTTCATGTCATTATCATGTTAACTGCTTCTCTCACTGAGAGGCATAGACTAAGTGTGGCCAGGAAACATGGCTTAGTTGAAAATGGAGGGCAACTTCCGCTAACCATATTCATTCTACTTCCTCAATTTGTACTTATGGGAACAGCTGATGCATTTTTGGAGGTGGCCAAGCTTGAGTTCTTCTATGATCAGGCGCCGGAAAGCATGAAGAGTCTTGGTACTTCATATTCATCCACTAGTTTGGGAATTGGAAATTTTCTGAGCAGCTTCCTTCTTTCCACAGTTTCTCATATCACCAAGGAGCATGGTCACCAAGGATGGATATTGAATAACCTGAACAAATCTCACCTTGACTACTATTACGCATTTTTTGCCATTCTCAACTTCTTGAACTTCTTTTTCTTCTTGGTAGTGATCAGGTTTTATGTCTACAAGGCTGAAGTTTCAGATTCAATGCATGTGCTTACAGACGAATTGAAGGTGATGAGATTAGAGTCATCAAATCAAGAAGAGTTGAGGGCATAGGTTGATGAAACCTGTTGTAAACTTAGCACTTTGTCCATCGAAATATGTCAGAGCTGAAAATTCATCAACTGTTGCAAAGTGAAACAAGCTAGTATAATTCGTTACAGTTATGTAATGACTAGAAAGAATATATAAATGTTTACATTTCTTGAAAGGGAAAAGAAATGGGGGAAATAATTATGTGAAGAAATGCAATGTCTTGACTCTTGCGAGAAAAAAGGATATCCTTGTATGTAGTATTTCACTTTTACTCTGATGAATTAATCCCTTCACGATCCTCAAACAATTTAACAATGCCTAATGCTACAAAGAAACAAAAATGAAATAAAAGAATATTGTACATTTTGCTCTCTCTAAACCCCAGCAAGATCTTGATAAAAGAACTCAAGTTAACGAAGATTCAATACAATGGGCTCTCATGAGATTTCCTTCAATTTTGAGTACAGTTACATCAATGGAAATCAATGGTAGAAATACACAAAATCTCTGCTTCAATATGCAATACCTGCATCGTCCTCTTTCTTCATTTCCTTTTTGCCAATTGAAATGTCTTCTTTAAGAACTGATTCGCCACCCGGTCATTCCTATGGCACAACACCCTTAGTATGGTGTTTGGATCCGCCCTGTTCCATCTCCCTGTTGTTGGTGGCATAGGTAGCTTCTGACCTGTGCCTATGACACCCACTCCGCTTGTTTCACAGGTGATAATGCTGAAATCTTCCATTAGTTGTTCGGTGCATTGGCCTATCAATGTTATCACCCCTTCAACTGTCTCAGCCTCCCTCTCGACTACATCCTCAGCTATCAAGCCTTCTCCACAAGTGCAAAATACCCTCTTCAAGCTGTCAAAATCCTCCTCAATCATCTCATGATCTGTCCGATGAAAGATCCTGGAAGGTCCCCCAGCGAGCAATACCATGAGGAAGGCTTCGAAAGAAGCTTTCATAACTTCCTTCATTGCTAATGCTTGAGCCCGGTCTGTAAGTATTGCAGTGAGAAGTGTGAGATTCTGCTTTAGAATTCTAATTGCGGGTCTAATTCTGGCGTTGGCTACATCACCAGCATAAAGGCTCTCGTAGAAAACATAATTTGAGTCGAGGAAGATAAGGCGGTAAGCAGCAACCGCTGATACATGATCACAGGCAGATTGAATGGATGCATTAACGTGTTCAAAATACGAAGTGGAAGCACCACGGTGCCTGTGACTGCTGCTGAAACGGGTTCTTGCCGAGATTCTTGGAGAGAGGGTGAGAGTTTTATCAAGGGAATGGAGGTGAGTAATCATATAGTGCAGGGTATTAAGGCGAATGTAGAGGCGTTGTGTTCCCCGGCTTGTTGATGGCCGAGGATGGTGACCTTCAATAGTAATCACGTGGTGCATCTCTTCTACTCGAACAGTGCATGGAGTAGCCTTTTTCCAGAGTTTGAAGAACTTTGAATCTCGGTTGCATCTGGTTAGAGGAGGAAGTGTAGGGAGATAACTCTGCTTTGACCCTGAAAAGAATGTGATAGAAGATGAGAAATTTATCCTGCATGTATGATGATATTGATTTGTTGCCAAGGATGGTTTCAAGCTTTCCATGAAAACAAGCAAGCTTAAATGGTGTATGAAACACAATGAGATAGTTCTCACCACATGATCCTACGAAGGTTGTGTATTCTTGGAAGAGATGCTCTAAACCTTCGGCTAAATCAAGAACCAAATCATCTGTAATTCCAATTGGAATTTCAAAGAATTCTTCCACTGTTTCCTTGGCCAATTTCATTAACTCCACAGCTGACTGTGCATATGGCTCAGATTTGGACTTGGGATTCCAGGTCTGCAGCATAAAATTCCCACCAATTATAGTAAATGAGCCCAATCACAGTTTACTTCTTTTTTCATTTGTAGACTTCAAAAGGGAAAAAAAGACTGACCTCGGTTTCTTTTGCTCTAGAAAGCAACTCCTTCCCTTCCTTCAATCTTTCATCTATCCATTGTCTCAAGAGTTTCAATATGATTGAATCAACTTCGTATGGGGTCATTTCTCTGACAATTCCTTTCCCTCCATCTTCACACTCTTCGGAATCTTCAACCACCATTTGAACCAAAACCTTTTCAAGTTTTGCAGCTCTTTGTAGTACCCCAACTATCTCACCGTTCAGCATGCTTCTCCGAGCTAAATATTGCTTCAGCACAGCTCCATAGCATTGATGCAGTGTCACAGCCGCAACTCCAGCCGCAATCGAATGCCATCTCTTCAATATGGGGCTAAACAACTCTCTCTCCCTCGCAGCCAAATCCTCAGTTTCTTTAGCCAATAGAAGTAGGGCTTCACTAGCTTCTTCTCTCTCTCCAGTAATTGCATTTCTCAAATTTTCATTTCCTATCATCTATTGCAAATCAATGAAGGATGAAAAATTAAAGAGACGTTAAGTATTTGATAATAAGTTATCATATGGTTGCATATATGTATTTGTATATCATTCACCTTTTGAAATGCACTTTTCACAGAAGATCGAATGTAATGATCTACACGGTCACGGGTGGAATCCACAAGCATTGTGTCCCCTTTCTTGCTTCCCTGCCCTTCCGTGATTGTAACATCTTCACCTAAAATCTTCGTTGCTGATAAGGCCAGAGGCAAAAGATTTTCAACCCCACCGATGTTTCCTCTGTTGAAATGATCGTGGTAGTGAAGTAACTTCTTCTCTGCCCAATTCTGCATCGAAACCAACATGGAAGACAACAGTTTCGAATATGCAGCCTCTCTATCCGGCTTTTTAGCATCGTTAGCCACCTCTGCTAGCATAGCAAATGCGGCACAAAGAAGATCAGGCTCCATCTGATTAGTGGCGACGTATTGCTGAAAAAGCACCCAAGTGAAACAAACATTATGAATAGGCCGATTGATCCCCAAGGTAGACCATGTCTTCTTCATCAATTCCAACAACTCATCAACCTCATCAAGGACTAAAGTCTCGTCCCTGATATCGAATATGGCTTGCAGGAGAGAAGTGTAGATGTGAATGTTGAGAGGGAATCCATCAGCCCAATGGCAAACATCAGTAGGAGTGCCGTTGGTGCTTCGCCAGGATAGAGAAACGACGCTGTTGCACAATGTTCTCATCGTGTCAGAGTTCTTGCCGGTGTCTATTGGCTTGGATTCGCCGGCTCGAATTATTTCACGCAGACGAATCACGAAAGAGTTTGATTTGTCAACGGCGATTGATGGGTGGAGGAGAAGGCCTGCTTCCAGGATTTTGAGCTGACGCTTTTGCCAAAGATGGTACTCGTGCGAGTCATTGAATTCGGATGGTTTTAAGTGACGAAGAAGTTCAAGCGGAAGGATAATAGTCTCCGATCTCCTACCCATCTGTTGAAAACCCAAAATAAAGAATCGATCAGCGTCTAAGCTCCCTATTCAGAATTGAATCAATTCTTCATAATAGTTGTTAAAAATCTTCAAAATCGAATGAAATTTGACATTTTTTTTTTGCCGAGATGCCACTATCAACAGAATATTAATATTTTACCGTTACATTCAATTGTTCAATATACGACTGTGTTATAACCTGAATTCGGGACGAGATGTTTTAATTGCTCTTTTCATGGAATATTTCATAACTTTGAACCAAAAAAATAAAAAAAGAAGCAATTAATATGCAGAGAGAAATAGAAAAGAGTGCATGCACTGTATTAGTAGTAATATTCAAGGAGTTCATACATACCTGGCCAACGAGGGTTCTCATGAGAGTCTTCCTAAGCCTATTATCACTCTGTTCTGTCACCCGCATTTGCTGCCTCATAATCTCTGCTGACGTTAAAGGCCGCCTAGGCCTGGATGCCGGCAACGTGGAATATCCTGTTCCCGGGCTAGAACCACCATGTCCATGAGAAACCGGCGAGGATGGGGTGGAGACTCCAACGCCACCACCGCTGCTAAGACCAACAGAGGACATTGACATCCTCCTGGAAGGTGATCTTTTCAACATTTTCAACCCCAAGGCCCTCTTAACCCTACTGGTGGGGGTCATAACCACCCCATAGGGCCGTCCGCTCGGTGACGCTGGCCCGCATCCAGACCCGCTTCCTCCATCCCCACTTCCATGATGATCATGAGAAGAGTAAAATGTTAAAGCATTACGACCTCCAAAGCCCGGTGAAGAACGGCAAGATGTGAAAAATATCTCGTAGGCTGTTGCACGGATATCATCACGGTCTAGACCTTCAAGCTTACCAAAAGGCCACACAAGGTCCATGCTATTATCATTAGAGGCGTTGCTGGTGGTGGTCGTGGTCGTGGTCTGGTGGTTAGAGCCATGGAGGGGAGCGGAGAAGAACTCCCGGCGGGATTGGTGGCCCATGGCTGAAAGGGGGTTGGGGGTGGCGGGGGGACTCAGTAACCGGCGTAAGAATTTAAGTCAGAGTATCCGGCGGAACAGAGAACGGATGGAGGAAGAATTGCATATCTTTTTATACAGAGAGAGAGAAAAAAACAGAGATTTTGTTGGTTATGATGACAGCGTTTTTGTGTTAAGGAATTAGAGAAAAGAAAAAACATCGCTGGTTTGATGGGAGAGCCAACGTTGTAGTGCCAAGAAAACGAGAAAAGATAGGGCGGCGTTTAGTCTTAATTATAGCAAATTCTAAGTACAAATTTCTATTCCGAGGTTCATTTCTCTTACTATAATCTTTGCAAATTGTAATGTAAGGCATAATTATAATATTTTTTAATTCTTTTGTCTTTCAAGACAAGACAACATGAACTTTGAACCATAACTTCTATCGCTAAACTTGTTCGTTGATTTTGTATAATTCAAAAGATCCGAAGAGAAGATATTGTTTAGAATTTGAAGGGATGTGGGAGGGACTAGGGAGTTGGCTGAAAAGAAGATTTCGGTGATGTTGTGAGCTGTTTAAGCATTGCATTGGGCAGTTTAAACAATCTATTATCTATTATATCCAAATCCAATTTTGATTTTTCAGTTGTCAGAATTTCCTACATTACTTTACCCATCGCTTATTATTATTGGTAGTTCAGATCACCAGACAACTGACAAGGAATATGATGTCTGGTAAGAGTAAATCAAAAACAGGAAAAAACCAAAAAACCCCCCCTCAATTAGTTTTGGGCTTTGCATGACTGCATGAGAGCCCAGAAATAGATCAGGAAAGGCTTTCATTCTTTCGCTGATTACGGTTTGGGCATTTAACACATAATAATCCAAAAGCATAAGTGGGCCTGGAAATTATAGTTTCTCGCCCAGAAAAAACATTTAAAATATAAATTCTCTACACATTGTGGGCTCATGAAAAGAGGATTTGGACGGTTTAAGTTCAAGCAAACGACCCTGACCCAATTTCTTAAACAAGACACCTTTTTTTTTTTTTTGGTTGGACAAGATAATAAGTAGATAACATATATTGTCATCGTAGAGGTGTCCATGGTCCAACCATTCAGGTCTCTTTTTTTTTTTTGTTTAAATTCGGTTTTAAAATATTTATATAAATTTGAGACCCAAGTCTTTTTTTATTTTTTATATATTATTTTTAAAAATTAAATTATATCAATTTACAATATAAACAAAAATAAATCAATACATTTAATAAATTATCATCTAAGATAATTTTTATAAAATTAACAAAGTCTAAATATTAATAATATATTTTCTCAAAAAAATATTAATAATATTTAAAAACATCAATATCATATTAAAAAAGAGAAAAATATCACATTAACAGATAAAATAACATATACAAATATATTTATATTAAATTAATTATAATTCAGGATGGATCAAGTAGGGCCTTGATTTTTTCACCTAGGAAAAGATATGATCCATTTCATAAATGAACCTCTAAATCTTATCAAAACATGACCCTCAAAATTAAAAATGTTGTTCAAACCCTTCAAATATTATACCGATCTATAAGTTTAAACAGGTAACCCAACCTTGCACAAGTTTTAATATTTGACTAACTACAGAAGTTATTCTGAAAGATTCCTTTCAAAGAAAGTTATTAATTGTCTTGTTTTGGTTGGACAAGTATATAACATAAGGAAAATGGTTAGTATTTGACTAACTACAAAAGTTATTATAATAAATTCCTTTTAAAAAACAGTTACATATATAGTGATATGGAAGTGAACCACGTAGCAAGCAGAAGAGCTGCAAAAATGGCCGCAAAACATGTGGACTCTAACGCTCAGCTTAGCATCTTAACCCTGACTGACAGTCTTGACACCCACCGGTCTTCATTTTGGCACCTTCTTCCTATATAGTAATGAAAAAGGAGCTTATGAAAATGTTTTGAAAAAGGAGAGCTAGGGGAACCGAACCCCAAGCAAGCATTTTCCCTCATTTCCCATGCCGTTGTTTTTGTTGCTGGATAATATCTATTATTAATATTAATAAAAAAATCTAAACAATATCTCACTTTATTATCCAACTAATAAAAGGAAAAAAAAAACCACCTATAGTTATGATTCTTCATTCATTTAATTCAATTCAATGATTGAATTACTTCAATTTCACGTAAGGAACAAGAAAAAAAAATTTCGGTAAAGTTTTTTTGGTAGTTGTTACCTGGTTGCTATTACAAGAATCTAAGCATATGCTTTAGGAACGTGATATTTTAATTTTTAGTTTTATTGTTTTAGATTTCATATTTGAATAAGCATCCTAATCAGTTAATAGTTGCTAGTGTTTAGGAGAGATTTAGCTACTCTTTAGGAGTAAATAATGCAGAAGTTGTTTAGTGGTTTAGTAGGCTTTATGGCGTGACTTATTAAGATTTTATCCTTTTTCAAATTCTATAAATATAAGGGTCTCTAATGAATAGAAAATTGAATTCCTTTATCAAATATTAGCATATTATTACTTTTTAAACCTGTTTTTTTTGTTTAGCATTAACCTTGATTCCTTGTAATTCCTCTATGTAACGAACAACTTTCAAGTCCAACTGACTGTGAACATTAATTGCAATAGATTATCTGGCATGTGGCATGTGGCAAGTGGCAAGTATTGCTATCTTGGCTTTGAGAGGCAGGAGATAGAGGTGTAACATTCTGTCTATAACTTGAATTTTTTCTTTAGGCTGAAATTTTAAATAAGGATTAAAATTTTTGTTAAAATTTTAATTTAGTATTGAATCTTTTAATTTTTTCAAATAACGGTTAAATATTTTTGATTTGGACCAAATAAGGGCATCATGGATAAATTACTAAAATTTAGTTTTCAAGTGATATAATTAAGCAAAACTAAAATCGAAAAGAAGAAAAAAATTTTGATTTAAAGAAGAAAATTTCATTTTCATTCAAAGATTTTGGACTATTAATGTTAATTATATAAACATAATATGACCATAGTTGTTAAATCGAGATACGTATCGTATATCGAAATCTTAATTTTAACTATCCAATATCGAGTATCGTATTGTATTGTAAGATAAAGTTATATATATTAAAAATTAAATATAAATATTATATATGCATATGAATGAATAAAAAAATAATAATTTTATAATTATTAATAAAATTGAGTGATTATTTGATATAAGATTGAAAATATTATTCAAACACTTAAATATACTCAATTATTTGATATCGTACGTATCACGTGCGTATTATGTGCATCATAAGATACGTATTGAATCACTTATATATATCGATAGATACGTTATAAAACAGACACGTATAAAGATTCGTATCGATTATGTTATGTATCGAATCGTATCATAAGATATTGATAATTATGAACATGACCATTAGACCCTTATATGATCTAATTTAAAAATATTGTATCTTTAATTGATCAAATTAAATGGTTAGGAATCAAATTGGGATAATTTATAAATATTAGGTCCTGAATTGATAAAATTAAAAATTTTAATCCCAAATCGACATTTCAAAAAAGTTTTGGCCATTTATTGGGATTTTAGCCTTTTTCTTTGCATGTCCTGTCCTCCTCTCTTTCCTTGCTGCTCCCTTCTTATATTCCATAAAATCCTGCATTTCATATCTCTATCGTTTTCCTCATCCAATCAGGATAACAGAGAAACACACCCCAAATTGCTTTGCTGCAATTGGTTCAACTTCTCCAGTTTTGAAGGAGTGGGATCTATCAGAACCTTTTTTGTACCTTTCCAGGTAATAACTTTGCATTATTTTTTTTTTCATCTTTGTGTCTCTAATCAACACTCTCTAAATCATTCTCAAAAAAAAAAAAAACTCTCTAAATCATGGCCACACTCACATTTCCTAATTAAGTTAGTAATATTCCCATGAAATATCTTCTTATAAAGAGTACCCATGTTTAAGAGTTTAAGGTACTCACTACTCATTCAAACCGAAAATGGCAGCATTCTTCATTTCCTTTTCCAGTTATCTCTTTGGGGGCTCCTGAAAAATCCACTTAACATGAAGTCATTATACCCTTTCTCTTACCAATATTTCAACTTTAAAACGCAGGGCAGGGATTTGGGAGGGTTTTGAGCATTGCTGCCAAAAGATGAAGATAGCAGTGATTGGAGCCGGGATTAGTGGACTGGCGTCGGCCTATGTTCTTGCAAAAGCAGGTGTGAATGTGGTGGTTTATGAGAAGGAAGATTACTTAGGTGGCCATGCCAAGACTGTCAACTTCGATGGTGTTGATTTAGACCTTGGTTTCATGGTCTTTAATCGTGTAAGTTTCCTCGTTTTCCCTCTCATCTTCCTGCTCTTTTCTTTTTCTTCCCTTTAATTGGGAAAAAAAAAAAAACGAAACTAAGAATGCAGGTAATAATAAATCTAATGAAATGTTAAATAAGTTTATAACAATAGATAGTCGTATATAAATTTGTACGGTCGCAGAAGTATTTACTTAATTTGCTGCCCTCCTATTTGCGGCTGAATATTATATCTAATCTTTAGTCCTTGCCATTTTCATGAGGGCAACTCTTTGCTTTTCTGGAATTCTCTGTATAATTAATCCCTTACAGGGAACTAGGAAGCTGGAAAGTAAGGGGATTGCCATTTTGCCTAGTTTAGTAGTACTAGTAAATTTTCACTTGTGATTCCCTCGTGAATCGTGATAGATATACTTGATTTGCCATTTTGATACTGACCCAGCACAAAATGCTACTGCTTCTGATTGCAATGCCTGCTCCGGCCTCCTGGAAACTACGCGTGGGAGTTTGCTTTCGAATCTCGAGAAAACCCATTTTTTTAACCTTATAAAAGGTTGGTTAAGCAAAATCCACGTTTCAGGTCTCGTCTTATCATTAGTTTATGAGTAGTAGTAACTTACTACGTGGAATTTCATGGATGAATCGACCTGGTTTTTTTAATTTCTTTGAAACTAATAATCGTACGTAACGTTAATAATTGCAATAGTACAAATTGACAGTAAATAAATTATTATAAACCATATAGAATTGGCCAATTGGGGGAATAGAGGAGAGCTGAAGGGGCTACACCGAAAAAAAAGATAAAAGAAATTAAAAAAGGCGACAGGAAAGAAAAGCAGAGGAGAATCATCCCTTTCATGTTGGATATTATGTGAAAAAATGGTTGGTCAGAGATCCTTTCTTGTGTGGGTAGTGAGGTTGGCTTGGGGGAATAGGTACGAGAAGTAGTGGGTGCCACCGCCCGACCGCCAGGGAGGGGCTGGATGGAACAATCAATGCCTAATATTGAAGCCCATGACATTTTATTGGACTATAGAGCAATTTTGGGGTGGTTGTTGGCTTGTTGCCTCCTTCTCTGTCTTTCTGCTTGGCACTTTGTTAATAGAAAACTAGATGTTAAACTCTCATTTCATTTTACGGTTATGTATTTAAAAAAAATTAAAGATTTAAAAAATAATTATGATATAAAAAAATAAAAAGTTAGGCAAAGAGATAAAAAATAATAAAAACACAGTTTAAAGAAAAAGAATAAAAGGAGAAAAAATCTGAAAATTTGATACAAAAAAAATTAAAAGCCCTAAGTTATCGTAGAGACTCTTTACTTCTTATTTCTCTCTTTTTTTTATCATTTTAGAATGCTCTTATTATTTTTTCTATATTATTTTTTTAGGAATTATCAAAGTTTAAAAAGGTATAATGAATTTAATAAAAATATATGAAAATAGAAATAAAAAGCATGTAAAAATACATGACTAATTCAATGTATAAATTCATAACTTTTATCAGAAAAATATAAATTCATAATATTTTAAATTGCTAAAAATATTCAATCTCTAAAAATATTTGAAATTACTAAAAATACTCAGACTAAAAATATTTTGTAAAAAAATAAATATTATTTCAAAAATAAATTTAAAATGTTAAAATACTAAGAAATTTGTAATCAAAATCCTACAAAAAAAATCTAATGGCTAAAATGACTAAATTTATCTTAAAATAATAAAAATGTAACAATAGATGAGCTTTTAATTTTTTTTGGCCAAAGATTATAGCTTTTAATTAAAGAATTATAGTTATTATTATAATTATTTTTTTTCTAAAATGTAACTCCCATGAATGTTCTCTCTCTTCTTCAATTATTTTAAGACAAAAAAAATTAATTTCCTACATAGCACAATTAGGAAGCTCCATTAGAGATAATCAGTATTTAGTGTTATAGACTACTACTATTATTATAGATTATTAGTAGAAAATTAATTAAAGTAGATGGTTAGCTTGGAACTTTTGGTTTTAAAGTATACCATTAATTTCTTTAACACGAAAATTCGTTATTATGCTTGGATCAATTGGACTTGTCATATATTCAACGGGGAAGGGCTAAAACCCAGAAAGAAAAAGTTTCGAGTTACTCCTCAGGCTTGGCCTGTACATTCAGCATCCAATCACGAAGCCCATACGACCCAAATTAAAGTATATTTATTACTCCAAAGCCCAAACTCATTTCAGGCGGGCATCCGCCCGAAAGTGAGATCTTACGCTATAAGATCCATTAGACCATTACAGTTTCTCAATTGGTTTCTTTCTTTTTTTTCTTAATTCTTGCTTGTTTGTAGAACAAAGTATGAGGACATAATTTAGGTTGGCCTAAAATGTGATACCAAGAAACTTTTACTTCTGTTCTCTGTTAATTGGCATGGCCCCCCAGTCCTGGCTGAAACTATTTGTCCCGGTTCTAGCAGCAGAACCAATAAGACATTTGATCGATAATATCATATCAAATAACAGATGAGAAAATGCCTTTCATGTTAAAGGAATATATAAATGGATGTTTATGCAACGTGTTTTAATAATGCTGACATTATTGTTGGCAGGTAACGTATCCAAATATGACAGAGTTCTTCGAGAGCCTTGGAGTTGATATGGAGGCATCTGATATGTCATTCTCAGTGAGCCTGGAAGGAGGCAAAGGCTGTGAATGGGGCAGCCGAAATGGTTTGTCTAGCTTGTTTGCACAGAAAATTAACGCCTTGAATCCCTACTTTTGGCAGATGCTTAGAGAAATTATTAAGTTCAAGAATGATGTTATTTGGTGAGTAATAACAAGACACCTCCCATTGCTGTTAAGTCATTATGGAATCTCAACTTTTTCAGATAGATCATTTTCACTTCCAACTTTCATATTGTTACTTTTGGTGAAGTTATCTTGAAGTTCTTGAGAACAACCCGGACGTTGATCGCAATGAAACATTGGGACAGTTCATCAAGTCAAGGGGTTACTCCGAATTATTTCAAAAGGCTTATCTGGTGAGGATATGTGAGACTCTCCACAATTTTTGTTATGCTTTTCTTAATGTCAGAAAAGAACTACTTGTTTCCCTTGAGTAAACTTAGCGGCAAATAGCAATGACAATATTGGTAGTTATGTAGATACCAATATGTGGCTCAATATGGTCCTGCCCTACAGAAAGAGTTATGGGATTTTCAGCTTTCTCTATTCTTTCATTTTGCCGCAACCATCATCTACTTCAGGTACATTCTATTGCATATATCATGATAGATGAGAACTTGTCTGATGGTCTGTATTAGTCTTGTGATATACTGATCTGATGTTGCTTTCTGTGATACTTGAGCTTTTTCGTATAATTTAAATTGTACTTTTACTACATAAAGTTACTTTGATTACCTTTGTAGCTCTTTGGACGACCACAATGGATGACCGTTAGAGGGCGTTCACATCGATATGTCAATAAGGTGCTAGTTTGCCTTCTCTTTTCCTCTTCTTTGATTACACCATTTACAGCTAAAATTATTTGTCTTCAAAATAGTCAAAGACATACATATGCTTAGGTGTAAGCTCAAAATATGTTATTTTGCTGCCTGCTATATTGGAAAAACGTTAACAGGTTAGAGAAGTGCTGGAGAGTAGAGGCTGCCAAATAAGAACCGGTTGTGAGGTGCATTCTGTCTTGAGTTCTGCTGAAGGTGATTATATGAATTTAATACTTTTTGAGCCTTTGCTTCCATATTTTCAAGATTTATGCAATAGAGCTGTGAAGAAATGCTCTCAAGTGTTTATCCATCACAAAGTCCTTTCATATGATCAAGAGTAACTTGATTCCTGTTCTGCACTCTACCTAAGTTATTATTCCATAAAACTGTACTAGGATGGCAGATATGGTAGTTATGTTGAGCTTTCTCATGTCAGAACCTTTTTATGGTTCCTACCGGTAATTGTGAAGGATTATTACAGGATGCACTGTATTATGTGGAGATGATTCTCAAGAATCATATGACGGATGCATCATGGCTGCTCATGCACCAGATGCTTTGAGATTGTTAGGAAACCAAGCAACATATGATGAATCGAGAGTACTTGGTGCTTTTCAATATGTCTATAGGTAACTGCCTTCTGCAATGTATCTGTCCTATACTTTGGTAAATAGAAATGTTTCTATTGTTTCCTGCTTTACCTACATGTGCTTTAACTTCTATTAAACATTTCTACATTTTGTTTTATTTCCAACAAAAAAAAATAACCATAGAAAAGTGTTTGGTAAATAATCGCTTCCCTTGTTTCCCCTTTTAATCATGCATCAAATACGGTTTTGAGAAATGACCTATTGAAAATCGATGTACCTTTATCTTGTACGGTCACTCAAGTCAATTCTGCACAATCCTTTGTGATTCTCTATTGGCAGTGATATATTTCTTCATCGTGACAAAACTTTAATGCCCAAAAACCCAGCAGCTTGGAGTGCATGGAATTTTCTTGGAAGTACAGACGATAAAGTATGTTTGACATACTGGCTCAATGTGCTTCAGGTAGGCCATATTTTCTATTTGCTTATATCAATTCCATGCCAGCAGCAAAGGAATTTCTTAATGTTGAGTCGTTAAAACTTTTATCCCTGTATGCGAGCTCTCATAATCTTTTCTGAACTTATCAAAGAAAAGTTTTAGAGCTTCCACCAGATAACAAGGATGTTAAAACAAAGAAGTGGGCTTACTTCTTGAAATTGGTTTCTAACCCTATTAAGTTTAGGGTGGCAGTGAGAAACTATATTTTTCAAATAAGAAATTGAAACTGACATTAATAGAGAAAAAGGTTTATCTCATCAAAAAAGGTAGTAGTAATGGGTAGTTCCTAGGGAAATTAAGTACTCCTCTGCCTTTAAATGGTCTAAAATAATCTGCTATGTATGAACCTGCAGAATCTTGGAGAAAAAAGCCTACCTTTTCTTGTAACTCTCAATCCAGATCATACACCACAAAATACCATGCTTAAGTGGAGGACAGGCCATCCAGTCCCATGTGTTGCCGCAACAAAAGCTTCACTTGAGCTTGATCAGATTCAAGGGAAGAGAGGAATTTGGTTCTGTGGTGCATGCCAGGGTGAGCTGATTTGACTATGAAAGAGTCTCTCTGAACTATTGCAAATTGACTTTGTTATATAATATCTTTTCAGTGAGGCTAGAAAACATTGCTTTCGGTTAGTCAGCCTATTAACTTAAGCCACTTTTGTTTACAGGCTATGGCTTCCATGAAGATGGATTAAAGGTGGCGATTACTTTCAAATTCAATCATAGTTTTATTTATAAAAGTGGTTAGCTGTAAAATTTGCTTCATTTCAGGATGCATTGCAATTGTATCCGTTCTCACCATGTTATGAATGCAAGGGTTTTACATTTTAATAGAATTCTTTTAGTAACATTCAGTTAACAAGTGAGGTTCACTTCTTTTCAGGCAGGGATGACTGCTGCAAATGGTGTGTTGGGAAAGAGTTGCTCTGTTCTGAACAATCCAAAACATATGGTACCCTCTCTGGTAGAAACAGGGGCACGCCTTTTTGTTACTAGATTCCTCAGTCATTTTATATTGACTGGCTCTGTGATGTGAGTTCTTAAAAGGTCTTACACATCCTTTCTTTTCATTTTTGCTGGTTGTTATCTGTATGATCTAGTTATACTCGTGGAATTATAATATCATTTTTGCCCTTCGATGATCAATCAAGGATTTCACTTTAGATCTCAAGGATACATGTTTCATCGATTATCCTGGTTTATGCTCTATGAGATTGATAAGCCATTAGACGGCTAGGAACTAGCAGCCAAGAATACTGCTCTTTTTTTCACCCGATTTATTTTTCGGTACCAAGCTTGCATAAACGAATTCAATCTGCACAGTTGAACTGGTTAACTTGTCCACATCTCTAGCTTGAATATGAGCAAACTATCTGTAGGTGGACTTCTGTTTTTCATTTGAATAAATGCAATATAGATCAAGGACTCTCCATTTATGCTTCTGATTTGTCTTAGCTGAGAACATCAATTTCCAATATTATAATTCTAATCGATATCTTATTTATTTGCCATAAGCAGTTTATTGGAGGAGGGTGGCACAATGTTCACCTTTGAGGGAACGAGCACAAAGTGCTCACTAAAAACGGTTATTAGAGTTCACAATCCACAGTTTTACTGGAAGGTACATAAATACTTTTAAAATCAAGCTTTCATGGAAAACAACAAGGAATGATCATACATTATTGTGTCAAACTATGTTATTTTGTTTGACAATTTTTAAGGGCATACTTTTTTCAGCAATTGATGAGCTCTAAACTTGCGTTGTCAGGTTATGACAGAGGCAGACCTAGGCCTTGCAGATGCTTATATTAATGGAGATTTTACTTTTGCTGATAAAAATGAAGGACTTCTAAATCTTGTTGTGGTAAAGAAATTGTCAAGTCTAGCAATGAATTATACTAAATGGTAATTAGCTTCATAGAATTTGCCTTGTTAACTGCAGATTCTCATTGCCAACAGAGATTTGAATTCTTCCAATTCAAAGCAGAGTAAGAAAAGGTATACTGGTACTTGTAAACCACAAGAATATTACAGCATTTGTACATTCTTCAATCCCAGTTGAATAAGTAGTATCTAACTCTCTTGGTTTAGGGGCTGGTGGACACCTTTACTGTTTACAGCTGGTTTAACATCTGCAAAGTATTTTTTCAAGCATGCTTCAAGGCAAAATACTCTTACACAAGCTCGTAGGAACATTTCTCGTCATTATGACCTGGTATGAGATTATGACCATTATATTCCCATTGTTACATAAGTCTTTTTACTAGTTAAGACAAGAAAAGGGAACACCAAAACTAGAAAATATCATATGAAACTTATTTATCATCATGAGAACGGATAAAGTTGTATTATGAGTGTATATGGAGCATAAGTATACAATTCTTTCTTATGCTGAGAATGTTTATTTCAAATGTCATCTCTGCAGCTGAGTAGAATAAGCCTGTATTTCTACTTTCATCTGCATTTTCCTTTTGATGATAAGTTGCAGCCTATTGAAATATAAACCAAATGCTTATAATTGTTCTTTGGTTTGTGTTCCTAGAGCAATGACCTTTTTGCTTTATTCTTGGATGAAACAATGACATACTCCTGTGCAGTGTTTAAGGTTAGTCTCACTATCAATAAGTATCAAAAAAGCTTTCTTTGCATTCTCTGTAATCATTTATTAAACAGGATTCCTGGTGACTATTTTATATATTCTATAGACAGAAGATGAAGATTTGAAAGTTGCACAACAGAGAAAGATCTCTCTTCTGATTGAAAAAGTAAGTCCAATCAGTACTTGTATCATCATACTTTAGACTTTCTAGCCACAGCCTATCCTTTATCAAAATTTCCATTATAATGTTCCAGGCTAGAATTGATGGTAAGCATGAAATTCTAGAGATTGGGTGTGGTTGGGGAAGCTTAGCTATTGAGGTTGTCAGGCGAACAGGATGCAAATATACCGGCATTACTTTATCAGAAGAGCAACTAAAGTTTGCAGAAAATAGAGTGATGGAAGCTGGACTTCAGGTTTTTATCCGATGAATAACACTAACTTGATATAAATCGATCCACATATATTTAGAATCTCATTTAGCAATCAGTATGTCTACATTCTAGATTGACATGATTCACAATTTAGTTTTCTTGGGGTCAAATTCACAATGTTTAACTTGGCTATCAGGACAAAATAAGATTTCAACTCTGTGACTATCGACAATTACCTCGAACCTATAAGTATGACAGAATAATATCCTGGTAAGTTCTTTTACCACCAATAGCTTTACCATTATATATACCCAAACAAAAGCCATAATTTTAAATGGCCATCTCCAGTGAGATGATAGAAGCTGTTGGCCATGAATACATGGAGGAATTCTTCGGCTGCTGTGAATCAGTGTTGGCAGAAGATGGAATTCTTGTTTTACAGGTAATTGTAATCTGAGCAGAAACAAAAGAATTTGTGCCTTCCTTACATTTCAGTATTTGGCCACGATGAAGTAGTACATTTCTTTTGCTTTAAACACTTCAGTAATGCTTGTGGTTGCTTCGTGTTTCAACAGTTCATATCAATACCAGAAGAACGGTATGATGAGTACAGGCGAAGTTCAGATTTTATCAAGGAATATATATTTCCTGGTGGATGCCTGCCTTCATTGACAAGGATAACATCGGCCATGAGTGCTACATCTAGACTCTGGTACGGTAAAATTTTCTGTAGATAGCCATTTTTTTAGCTTATGTTAGCGTATATATTTGGTTATTTAATCAGAAACCTAAAGGAAGTCGTAAATTGCAGTGTGGAACATGTGGAAAACATAGGGCTTCATTATTACCAAACTCTTAGATATTGGAGAAAGAACTTCTTGGAGAAGCAGAGGTATGCCTTGACATTTCCAGAAATTTTATTCTGCAGAATTAATTGAAAACCTGCACACTGATCCTGTGGGATTTTTCATATCTTGTCTGTTAATTAGCAAAATCCTTGCCTTGGGATTCAATGACAAGTTCATTCGAACGTGGGAATATTATTTTGATTATTGCGCAGCTGGTTTCAAGTCGAATACTCTTGGAAATTATCAGGTTAGCTTCTAGTACCGGGACATGTAGACCTACACTTCATGAACTGTTTGAAACCATTCATTTCTTGGAAATAATGGAGTTTTTCTTCACTGACATTTGCAGATGGTATTTTCTCGGCCTGGAAATGTTGCTGCACTTGGCAATCCATACAAAGGTTTCCCTACAGCATCTTAAGATTCTTTTCTCCTAGCTAAAAGGATATTTTCGTTTTTGTTTTTTTATTTATAAAATGGTAGGTTTTTTCATCCAAGGGCAGTGAAAGTACTACAGTTTTACGTGTTGTTCAAATACAAATAAGCTGTACAAATCAATAAAAGAGCAAAAGAAACCGATCTAGTAACAAGCTAAGTAATAACAAAAGTACGGTCACAGGTTCCCCATTTGCTGCAACGGAACTTGTTGAGACAGGGTCGGTTGAAATTTGCCCCAAACAGTATTTTACCTTTAATGATTCTTGCAATGTGAAACTGATGCTTGAGGACCTCCATGTAATCTAATGTTTCTTTCTTTGCAAATAAAGTACAGAACACCCCAAGCCTGCAGATTAAGTGCCAACATTCTGGAAGAATTTGAATTTGAATTTGGCAATTCTCTAGTGAAGTTCATTACTCTAATCAGTAGGTGTTCTAAGAATTCGCAGACAACTTAATTGGAAGAAATCTTTGATTCTACTTAATTTTATACAAATTTTCTTATCAAATCTTTGCCATATGTCTACAAGTCTAACTTAAAATCTCAAAATGGCAGATTATTGTCATCGACACTGATGAACACATAATGATTAATGCACATGTAAACTGCCGCCAGACTTGTCAAACTTTTTATTAAATTACATCAATGGTCATTGAACTATATAACATTTCCCAATTTGATTACTGAACTTTAATTTGTCTCAATAAGATCATCAAAAGTTTGTAAAGTGTATCAAATTCAGTCACCCTAACGGATTCCATTCAATCAAATGATATACGGTCCTCTTAAGAAGCTACAATCCCTAATTGAATATTTGTACATGGTCACAATTTAAAAGTTCATAGTCCCTAAAAAGTGAATAAATTTTAAATCTTATATATGATCCATATTAAAAAGTCATGATTTTCAATTGAATATTTCTATACAATCCACATTTAAAAGTCATGATCCTAAAAAAATTAAACAAATTCCAAATCTTGTACATGTTTCCATTAAAAAGTCACAATCTCCAATTTAATATTTCTACATAGTCTCTATTTTGTATTTATATACAGAACCCATTTAAAAGTCATGGTTCCAAAAATGATAAAAAAATTTAAATCTTATACATGGTTCCCATTAAATGTCATGAGCCCCAATTGAGTATTTATACACGGCCCACAAAAGACAAACAAAATTTAAATCTTATCCACGAGTTCTATTAAAAAGTTACAATCCCTAATTGAATATTTATATATGGTTCCCATTTAAAAGTTATAATCCCTGATTGAGTATTTCTACACAATTCCCTACAAGCAAAAATGCACAAGGTAGCCAAAAAAAGGACAAATTTTAAATTTTAAATTTTAAATTTTAAATTTTAAATTTTGTATATTGTTCCCATTTAAAAGTCATAATCTCCAATTGAATTTTAATATACGTTCTCATTTAAAAGTCATAGTCCCTAAAAAGAGAATAAATTTTAAATCTTGTATATGGTCTCCATTTAAAGGTTATGACCTCCAATTGAGTTTTCGTACACGGTTCCATTAAGTATTTACATACAATACTCATTTGAAAGTCAAGGTAAAAAAAAAAGAACAAATTTTAAATTTAATACACATTTACTCATTTAAAAGTCATAATTTTCAATGAGTATATGTACACGTCCTCCCAAAGAGGAAGAAATTTTAAATCTTTACTCAATCCCCATTAAAAGGTTACAATCCTCTGTTGAGTTTTCGTATACAGTCTCTATTTAAAAGTTATATTCTTCAATTGAGTATTTGTACACAATCCTTTATAAGTAAATGTACATGGTCCCCAAAAAAAGAACAAATTTTAAAATTTTGTAAACTGTCCCTATTTAAAAATCATGATCCCCAATTTAATTTTTCTATATGGTTTTCACTTAAAGTCGCAGTCCCTAAAAAGAAAACAAATTTTAAATCTTGCATACTAGTATACGGTTTCCATTTAAAAGATATGATTCCCAATTGAGTTTTTGTATAAAGTTAAAATTACAATATCCGATTGAGCATTTGTATGCAGTTTTCATTGAGTATTCATATATGGTACTCATTTGAAAGTCAAGGTTAAAAAAAAAGAATAATTTTTAAATCTTGTACACTTTCCTTACAAAAAAGTCACCATCCCTAGCTAAATATTTATACATAACCCCATTAAAAAGTCATGGTCCTTATTTGAAAGTTCTTATTCTCAATTAACTATTTGTAAAAAATATTTATACATAGCCATATTAAAAAGTCATGGTCCCCATTTAAAAGTTTTTATTCTCCATTGACTTTAAAGAGTGTTTAAAGTCACCGTTCCTACAAAAGATCGAATTTTAAATCTTATATACGGTCATCATTTTAAAGTCATGATATCCAATTGAGTTTTTGTACATATCAAAATTATGATCCCTAAATACTCAACTAAAAATAAGAACTTTTAAATGATATAAACAAAAATGGCTTAATATCCAAATTGGTCCCTGAACTATACAAAAAAAGACGGATTAGTCTCTAAACTTTTATTTAAAACAGATTGATCCCTAAACTTTTATTTTTGGACAGATTAATTTCTGAGCTTTCTTTATTTTTTTTATTCAGGATCTATCTATTTCAAAATAAAAGTTTAAAAATTAATCTGTTTCAAATAAAAGTTCATATATCAATATTTCTTTTTTAGTATAGTTCTTTAGTATAATTCAGGTACTAAATTAGGTATTAAGCCAATAAAAATAAAAAAAATTTATGAAAAATGAAAAAGAAATTAAAATGATAAAGAAAAATAAAGAAAGACCGGTGCATGTGAGGTTTTCCCTTGCCCAACGGCCACATTATTGGATTAAAATATGGTCCTCAAACGCTCCGAAACAAACAATTGTATCTGTAACCAATGAAACAACCTTATGTCCCTTTCCCTCATTTAATTTGTCTTGGTACCTTTAGTCCTCAGTCCTTTAGTCATTTACCGCTGATGGGGCCATGCGGAGTTGCTTGCATTTGCTCCATTTCTACCACTTTGCCAGCTCATGCACGTGATCAAATTGTCAAAAGTTATGGACTATAACCTCAAAGCTAATTAAAGTTGAGACTTAGATTTTTGATATATTAATTTTCATTGAATATATTTATAAAAGTTATATTGTGTGAGTGATTCTTATCTTTTGTTCTATACTTATTCATAAATAAATAATTCGATAAATTTAATAGTTATTAAATTTAAATTTCTATAAATTTATTTTGGATTAACTTTTTTAATTTTGTATAAGTCTTTTTCAATACCAAATCAATTTTTTCCATAAATATTGATCATTAGGTCTTGAATTGAGATAACAATCTAATTTATTTATACAAAATTAATTGAGCAATTTTTAGTGTTTATACTTTTTCAATATTAGTGTGACAAAAATTTAATAGAAATAGATACACCACGTACGATAATAATAAAAAGAAAATAGATAAATATAAATATATCTAGTCTTTTTCTATTTTAATTCTTTTCTTCAACTTATCCAGAGTTAAGTCATCATCTTTGTCATCGAGCACGTTAATTAGATAAACTTTTTTAAGGACCAATTTGAGTATTAAACTATTTTTCAATAATTATTATATTTAGAAAATAAATATTTCAAATTTAAAAACATTGATTCATTCTGATGGGACAAGGATATTCAATTCTCATGCCTATTGATACGAACGAGACTAATCTTATTTAAACTTTAAGTACTTTAAATAAATGCACTTCCAAGTAATTGAACTTTAAAATATTGTCAACTTTGCCTTAGGAAAGGTAATACCTTGTTTGGTGATGACATTCACCATATCCACATGACCAAGCAAAATTGAACGATGATGGAATTTGGGTTAACAAATTTGTGGTTTTTCCATAATGTGATGTGTCAACTTTTATTTGTATACATATAGCAGCTTCTGTAGAGGAAATTAAGGGAATAGTACATTACAACTTGCACATTAGATGAACTTGGGCAATCTTTTGGAAAGCTTTGCATTGGATTCGTCTCCATGCTGGAAAATGTAGGAAAAAAAAAAGACAAATGAGGCTATGATTATGGGTAACCTTCAAAATTCGAAGGATAAATAAGCATAAAAAGCCAAGAAAATGGTGATTGCCGAAGATACTATTATTTTCCCAAGTTGTGTGGCATGGAGGTTCATGTGCTTTCACCAATGCTAAGTCATTTTCTGTCCCCTCTCTGAGACAGTCTTGAGCAGCAGAAAACTTGTACCCAACATTATTATTCTACAGGCTTTGAATCTTGCAATTATATGGAAATTTTCTTCACTGATCCACCGAGAAACAAACAATACAAAAAGTTTCTCAAATACATGAGCATTAAATAATTGATGATGACTTTAGAAATTTCTTGGCACATATCATATTTTGGTTAGATACAATCATTTTAATGAAGGTTTTTTTTTTTAATCAATACGATATCTAATAATCACATTAGACCTCTATTAATCTAAAGTTGAGTCACATAATCTTAACAATAAGATTTTTAATTTGTATACATATAGCTAATTCTATAGAGGAAATTAAGATTCTGCACTAATCTTTTATTTTCCTTGTTCCTTTTAATTGAATTAAAAACACTTTATTAAACCTCTAAAGTTGTGACCTGTAATCCACCACCTGAAATTAATTTCATGGTACATAATCTTTAAAAAAAAGCATCAAATTTTGGGAACACACACATAAATTCAATATTAAAATCCGTGTGGAAGTGGCTACGTATGTTCAAAAATGCCAAATAAGGCTTAAATTCTTAAGCTACTATGACCAATGGCAACATTTTTAAATAACGGATTTAGTTCCATTGGTGGGTCAATCAAAATTGAGGTAGCTTCACCACAACTCTCAGCAAGGTTTATTGGAAAGTAGGGATGTAAATGGTTCGGTTCAGATATTAAACTTTTAATATCCTAATGCTTCGATTCAGTTCGGATATTTTTATGGGTTTTCGGATAATTCGAGTTTATTTAATTTTGAACTTTTATTTTTTTTTATAAAAGCCTAGTTAAATAAGATTATAAAATCTTTAGGTTTTTCAATTTTGAACCAATAAAATTAATTTTGGATTTTTATTCTTTTATAAAAACCCAAATAAGATTATAAAAACCTTAGGTCATTCAATTTTGGGTCAATAAATCAAACATTTTTTTAAATTTTAATTTATTTAGACAATTCAGATTTCTATATGGACAGTTCGATTTTTATATGAACAATTCAAACCTTAATAGAATTATCAATTTGATTCTGTTATTGATTTTTTGGATTTTCTTACACAGCCCTACCAGAAAGTTCACATATTTATTGCCTTCCTAATAGATGTGCTTAACTTCTTTTACTAACCTTTAATAAGCGAAATTGCATCTTTCACCAGAATGAATAACGGTAACACCTGTCGACATCACTTTTCAAGAATTGTACGACTATCTATGCGTCAAGTTCAACCACAACCAAAAGGCCAACCCGTACTTCAGGCTAGCAGTAAACCTTCTCGAATACCACCTAAGGGCTAAGGGGTCGTTTGTCGCAGTTGGAGCTGTTAGCAAAATTGTTGTTTTAATAGAATTATTCTGTTTAGAGAAATTAAAATGGTATTTGATAAATTTAATACGGAAGTGTTGTAAGACCTAGAATACGGAAGTGTTGTAAGACCTAGAAAGCTGTTTGATAATAATATTATAAAACTGATGTGAAGTGTTAAAATTATAAAAAAAAATACATGGTAACTATTAGATATATATATATATATATATATGTTAATATATTATTTATATATGTGAATATAAATTATTAATATAATTTATATCATCATTTCATAAAAATTATTTTTGTATCATTATTTCATATTTATAAATTCATTTTTTATTAAATTTATGTATAAATTTTTAACCAATTTATTGATGTACTATGTATAAATTATGTATAATCTATTGATTATTATTGTATTATTCCTAGAAATCTTGTAAAAAAAAATTCACTGAGAGAAATACGACTATCAGATATAAAAAAAATTGAGAAGGTGAAAAATGAAAATAAAATCATGTTGTTAAATAAAAGAAAAAGATAAGGACATTTAAAGAATAACAAAACATTTTTGTCATACTAATATTGAAAAAGTATAAATACTAAAAATTACTCAATTAATTTCGTATGAATAGATTATATCGTTATCTCAATTCAAGACCCAACAACCAATATTTGTAGAAAATATTGTTTTTGTATCTAAACAGACTTATCCCCATTTAAAAGTCACATCTTTAAAAAATGAATAAATTTTAAATCTCTCACACTATCCTTATATAAAAATCATGATCCCCAATTAAATATATGTATACGATCTCATTTAAAAATTAAGGTTTCAAGAAAGAAATAAATTTTAAGTCTTATACACGATCCCATTAAAAAGTGACGATCCATAATTAAATGTTTGTATATAGTCCTTATCTAAAAGTCATGATCCAAATATTCAAAAAAAAAAGTTATGATCCTTAAAAAGTGTACAAATTTTAAATTTTATATATATCACATCAAAAAAAAATTTTAAATCAATATATTTAAATTTAAAAACAATAAAATAATTATTATACAAAAATTTAATAGAAATAGATACACCATGTGCGATAATAATAAAAAGAAAATAGATAAATATAAATATATTTAAAATTTGTCTCTTTGGGGCCAATTTGGGTATTAAGTCATTTTTATTTATATCATTTAAAAGTTTTTATTTTTAGTTGAGTATTTAGGGATTATAATTTTGATCATGTACAAAAACTCAATTGGATATCATGACTTTAAAATGATGACCGTATATAAGATTTAAAATTCGATCTTTTGTAGGAACCGTGACTTTAAATACTCTTTAAAGTCAATGGAAAATAAAAACTTTTAAATGGAGACCATGGCTTTTTAATAGGGCTATGTATAAATATTTTTTATAAATACTTAATTGAGAATAAGAACTTTCAAATGAGATAGTGACTTTTTTGTAAGGATAGTGTACAAGATTTAAAAATTATTCTTTTTTTTTAACATTGACTTTCAAATGAGTACCATATATAAATACTCAATGAAAACTGTATACAAATGCTCAATCGGATATTGTAAGTTTAACTTTATACACAAACTCAGTTGCGAATCTTATCTTTTAATTGGAAACCGTATACTGGTATACAAGATTTAAAATTTGTTTTCTTTTTAGGGACTGCGACTTTAAGTGAGAATCATATAAAAAAATTCAATTGGGAATCATGACTTTTAAATAGGAATAATTTACAAAATTTTAAAATTTGTTCTTTTTTTGGGGACCGTGTACATTTACTTATAAAGGATTGAGTACAAATACTCAATTGAAGAACATAACTTTTAAATAATGACTGTATACGAAAACTCAATTAGGGATTGTAACCTTTTAATGGGAATTGAGCAAAGATTTAAAATTTCTTCCTCTTGGGGAGGACGTGTATAGATACTCATTGAAAATTATGACTTTTAAATGAGTAAATGTGTATCAAATTTAAAAATTGTTCTTTTTTTTTTTACCTTGACTTTCAAATGAGTATCCTATGTAAATACTTAATGGAAGCGTGTAATAATAAAAATCTGAATAAAATTATTTATGCATTATATTATATTATTATAAATTGTTTTTAAATTAAAAAGTAATAATAATATTAATTTAAATTTAATATTAAAATTATAAAATATCAATTATACCCATAATAGTATAGTATAAGGTTAAAGGATATTATCATATTTTAATGTGCCATTTAAGAAGTATTCCTTTTTATATAAAGAAGATATTTCAACAAACTAGGGGAAACAACAAGAGGGAAGAGGGAAGAGGGAAAAGGGAAAGAGAGAAGGTGTGGATTTTCGTCGACATGGCTTATATTATGTGGTAGTCACGTCATTTTTCTATCACTTGATTGGATAGAATCCATTAGAGTGATTAAATTTGATATACTTTACAAACTTTGATGATCTTATTGGGACCAATTAAAATTAGAAAATACTAAATAGTGCATCTATGTGTCTTTTAAGATATTAAATATGGAAAGTTTTATATAATTAATACTTCACTTTTTCTTAAATTCAAAAAAGTTACTACATTAAATGAAAATTATTATTCTTAAATGCTAAGTCAATCAACCTTAAAGGATGCATAAATGCACCTGTTAGCAAAACTGATCAAAATTTAATTGAAAAACGTTTGATAATTTAATGACCATTTGTGCAATTTAATCCAAAGTTACTACACAGAAGATATCACAATCTGGCCAAATCAATTTTTTTTTTGGTCAGAATTCCAAGCCAAATCAAATTTAAACACTAGAAAATGAAAGTTTCGTTGTCAAGTTTTCTGGGCCACGGTGCGGGCCACGTCAGGCGGCATGAAAATGCTAGGGAAGTTATCATTTTCCAAAATAAGTAATGAAATCTTATTTGCTAGGCAAGCAAATATAGTGCAGAGAAATTAATTCAGTTCACCTGCAACAACTGGAATGAAATCTCCCTTTGCCTTTTCCACTACTCTTGTCGGTCATCACATCATTAAGATTAACCCATTTTTGGGTGAGTTATACAAATTAAATATCTGATCTCTACGAAGAAAGTTTTATTCAACTTTTCTAACTTTCAATTCATCTTCCAAAGGTCAAAAACTTCCACTTTGTTAGGCAACGTATGTCAGGGGATGCTTGGCGTTCGGAAAGGTGGTAAGGTAGAGTTCCTGTCCCCAAAATCACTAAAATAGCTTGTAAAATGAATTGTGTGGGTGATGTGATTTCGGGTATATCTCTATGTATATAGTCTATATGGCCGACGTGATTTTTTCCTTTTCAAACATTTATTACCAACTTTAACCCCTTACAATGCTATAAATTACTACCGTAAAAACCACTTAGCCTAGGAGCAACAATAATAATACTATCATGTCAGACCCTCTATTTTAAGAATCAGACGGCATTGATTTCAGACAAAAGGATGTTGTCATACTCTTCATTTTATATAAACCATGCGCATTGGCACATTGCACATAACACTTTGTCGTCGGACTCTTCACCGAATTCTCTTCTTCTCGGTGTGTGGAAGGAGCTTGAAACCTTTCGGCCTGCCCTCTTCTCTGCCTTGTTATTTTTCTGGCCCTATAAGCTATAACTAAGGTATAGATTAATTAGTTCATCCTTAGCTTATTTGTTTACTCTTTCTTTATCAACTTCCATTTTTCCATTTATTTTTGTTTTCATGAGCCGGCAGGAGAAATGAACGAGTTTGAGTTCAGCTTTAGTAACAAGGTTCGATTAACATAAATATTGCAGGCTAGCAGTGAGTGAACCTATATATAAAGTTTCCGTTTAGTGAAGTTGGAAAGGGTTGAACGAAGATTATGAGGGTTGTCGCCGTGATCGGAGGTGGGATCCGGGGCCTGGTTTCAGCCTGTGTTCTTGCCAAAGCAGGGGTTAATGTCGTCGTTTATGAGAAAGAGGACCAATTAGGTGGCCGGGCCAAGACTGCTAACGTCGATGATGCCATTGATTTAGACCTTGGCTTCCTCTTTCTTAACCCTGTAAGTGATAAGTTGCTCCTTATTGTTTCCCCTCAATTTCGTCGCTCTTTCATCCTTTCCTTCGTATCTGGCCAAGTCGAACAACGTCCCAATGGCTAAGGCCACTAGGCCTCTTTTAACACTTATTTGTTTGGATATTTCGGCACTCAATTTTAGTTTGGGCTTTTTAAAATGGCCTAATTAGTTTGATGGGCTTTTATGTTTGTGGGCGAAAACCTTAAAATATGCATTGCATTGGGTTGTAAACTTGGCAGGCAGCATATCCAACAACGTTGGAGTTGTTAGATAGCCTTGGAGTTGACGTGGATGCATCCGACGTGTCATTCTCTGTCAGCAACGTCAAATTAGGCCATGGCTATGAATGGGGCACCCAGCATGGTCCTGCAAGCTTGTTTGTTGACAAGTTGAACTTGTTGAATCCGTACTTTTGGCAACTCCTTCGAGAAATTATTAAGTTCAGGGATGAAGCTATTAGGTCAGCCATTATTCCCGTTCGCCACCTTCTTGTTGCTTTTGTTAGTGCTGAAAGTTAGAGTTAGTTTGCTCCATTTTTATAACAAGACACTGGACTTTCTTAATTGTACTTTGAAATTGATTTGTATGGCAGTTATGTTGAAATGCTTGAGAACAATCCAGACATTGATCGTGATGAAACCTTGGGGCAGTTTATAAAGTCAAGGGGATATTCTGAAACATTTCAGAACACTTACCTTGTCAGTTGCTGAAAAATTTATACAATGTTTCATCGAATTTTTTTGCTTTTGTTATCCATTCAATCGAAATTTTGAAATACTGTAGGCTACAATATGTGGTTCAATATGGTGCTGCTCCACAGAAAAAGTCATGAGCTTTTCAGCCTTCTCCGCTCTTTCCTTCTGTTGCAGTCACAATTTATTCCAGGTTTTTTTTTTATTATTTTTATATCTTGGTATTTAGTTTTACACAGTTATGAACTACTTAACTAATCCATAAAATTAAATTGTGTTGGCATTTCCGATTTGTAGCTTTTTGGGCGTCCACAGTGGTTGACTATCAGAAAGCATTCAAATTTTGTGAAAAAGGTGCACATTTTTATAGTTCTTAAGCCGCTGCAACTCCTTTATTTCATCTTCTCTTGTAACTGGTGGTTTAAAAATATGAACATTTAAGGTTCTTTGGCTGTAAGCTAAGCATATATTCCAATTCAATTTGGGTATTAACAAAACAGGTCACAGACATTCTGGAGAGCAGAGGTTGTCAACTGAAATACGGTTGTCAAGTTCATTCTGTTTTGCCTGCTGACAATGGTGAGTACCTGACTTTGTTATTTAGCTTTTCTTACTAAGTTTTACATATACCAGAATGTTTTGCCTGTGACATATTGGAGTTGGATAAATATTGGGAAGATAATCATCCTAGCATAATAAGCATATAATCAATGGACAAGTCCTGGAATCCTGTTCGAAAAGGTAAATCTAAACAAATAATGTGACAGGGAAAGAAAACTGAAAGTGATAACCATCCATCATCCATCATTTTTGTTTCTTTGAGCATTGTCATTAAGATATGCTAGGCATTTTTTGGCTTTTCGCTATCGGCACTTATATAGACCACCAAGGATAAATGTAAAAACAGGTTAATTGACTAACAGGTGGCATCATAGTACGGGGAGATGGTTTCCAAGAAGCATACAATGGCTGCATAATGGCTGTTAATGCTCCCTCGGCCCTAAGCTTGTTAGGAAACCGAGCAACATTCGAGGAAATGAGACTGTTGGGTGCTTTCCAATATTCTTCCAGGTACGAGTATTACTTTTTTTATCTACTTACCGTGTGCCTACATCTCAAGGTTAATAATTTAATATGCATGCATGATCATAATTTCTGCAAACAAAGTATGCATCATTATGGGTGACATTAAATATAATTTTGGTCACACTTTCTTTAACACCTTTCCTGAATAATGAATTGATGAATATCAGTTTGTTTCTGTTGGCAGTGATATTTTCCTTCACAGTGATAGTGATTTAATGCCCAAGAACCGATCAGCATGGAGTGCATTGAATTTTCTCAGAAGTAGCGAAAACAAAGCATGCTTAACATACTGGCTAAATGTGCTACAGGTCCATAACAAGTTCTCTTAGCATAAGCTAGATTTTAAAATGATTCAGTGGTCTAATAAGTTTAAACTCTATTTGTAGAATGTTGGGGAAACAAGTCTGCCATTTTTCATGACTCTTGATCCAGACCATACACCAAAAAATACCTTGCTTAAGTGGTCAACTGGCCATCTTATTCCCTCTATTTCTGCATCAAAAGCTTCTCTTGAGCTTGATCAGATTCAGGGGAAGAGAGGAATCTGGTTCTGTGGTGAGTTTTTTCATCATGAAATGTGATGACTATATATGGAAGTATGTTTTTAGGTTACTTTTACTAGTACAATATTACTATATTAAGATGAGAAAGCATCATATTAACTCGATCTCACCTCAGTATTTGTTTACAATTTTCTCAGGCTATAACTTCCATGAGGATGAGTTCGAGGTACCGGCTAATTATTTTTGCTCGTATAGTTACAATTCACTTTTATTACAAGTTCAATTACATCATATCAAATTTACATTCAAGGATGTCAGTAATTTGATTTCACTGGTGTCATTATCATATTTCAAGAATTTACTGAGCCAATTATAGCAGTTTTCAACTAAGGATCATTTCTTCTATCAGGCGGGCATGGTTGCTGCACAAGGTATCTTGGGAAGGCAATTTTCTGTTCTAAACAGTCGAAGGCACTTGTCACTCTCCTTCGCGGAAACAGGGGCACGTCTTTTTGTAACTAAATTCCTTCAGCAGTATATTTCAAAGGGCTGCATTATGTGAGTTCTTAAAAATAGTTACTTATCTTTCTTAAACATCATTTTTCAGTCTTCTAGTTAGTTGTAGGGATAATGCATTATTCTTGGCTGACAAGGTATCTTACCAACTTGTATTTTGTTAGTTGTAGTAAACTTATCTTCCTGGTCTCAACATTCATTATCTTCTGTGTTTTATTGATTTGTGTTTTGGCATAAACACTGGGTTTAAAATGTTTCACGTTGCATTAACAGTTTATTAGAGGAAGGAGGCAGAGTTGACACTTTCAAAGGAAGCATGGAAAAGTGTCGTCTTACAACGGTTCTGAAGGTGCACAACCCCCAATTTTACTGGAAGGTAGACAATCCTTACTCCTTAGTCCTAATTCATGTTTGAAATTTGTTCTAATTAAAATTGAATGTCCCATCAATTAGAATTAGTTGCTCATATTGAAAATCAAGTGAACATATCATGGTGCTGACAAGCATTATTGGTATAATTATGTCAGATTATGACAGAAGCTGATTTAGGGCTTGCAGATGCATTTATTAATGGGGATTTTTCTTTCGTTGATAAAGAAAGAGGTCTTTTGAATCTTTTCTTGGTAAGTAAAAGTCTCACGAATGTGTTCATATACATATTTTGCTACTTACTTCATCAGAATCTTCATTGATTTTGTTTTGCAGATATTCATTGCCAATAAAGACTTGAATTCTTCTGCCTCAAAACAGAACAAAAAGAGGTTCATTTTAACTTGGAGAAGAATCTGGAGTTGAAAATTGTATCCCTTGATAAGTTCAGTTTATTGAGCATTGAGACTAAATTTGTTGCAGGGGTTGGTGGTCTCCTGCACTGTTTACTGCGGTTATAGCTTCTGCAAAGTATTTCTTTAAGCATGTCTTAAGGCAAAACACTCTTACACAAGCTCGTAGGAATATTTCTCGTCATTATGATCTGGTAGGTGGTGAAGTTGTAATAGGGAAATTATGTTTGAGCGCTGAGGATAAGGAATTTCCTCTATCACAAACCTTTTATGTCCTTTTGCTCATGACAACTGTTTTTAACAAGATTATCAGACAAAAGCTTACCAACTTCTCCCAAATTCTCTGCAGAGTAATGAACTCTTCGCTCTATTCTTAGATGAGACAATGCAATACTCATCTGGGATTTTTAAGGTCAGGATCTCAGTTTCTGCCATTTTGCTTGAACACTACATGAACAGAGAATCTTTTCCATGTTATGTTAATGCTCATATTAAATTGTTTCTATAGAATGAAGATGAAGACTTGAAGGCTGCACAGCAAAGGAAAATCAGTTCCCTAATTGATAAAGTGAAAATTTACAGTGGTGATCAGAATACAGTTCATTTTCCTGGACATAATTATTTATTTGTATTCTGAATTTTTCTGACACGTATAGGCAAGAATAGAGAAGTGGCATGAAGTTCTCGACATCGGAAGTGGTTGGGGAAGCTTGGCTATTGAAGTTGTCAAAAGAACTGGTTGCAAATACACTGGCATCACCCTATCAGAGGAACAATTGAAATTTGCAGAAGCAAAAGTTAAAGAAGCTGGACTTCAGGTATGTGATAGTGGTGCCCGTCAAATAACTGTGTTAATTTCAACCCCATGTCCTGTATTTTACTTATAATCTTCTTGTTTAAACCTAACTGCTATCAGGACAACATCAAATTTCTTCTCTGTGACTATCGCCAGTTACCAAATACCTGCAAATATGATAGAATCATATCCGTGTAAGTTCTTCGCGTAGTAAATTAATTTATATCATATAGTCACATGAAAACTAAAGCCAAGATTTACAAATTCTTTCCCCAGTGAGATGATAGAACATGTTGGCAATGAATATATAGATGAATTTTTTCGGTGCTGTGAGTCAGTGTTAGCTGAGGATGGGCTTTTCATCCTTCAGGTAAAGAAGAAATTGGAACGAAGTTCTAAGATATTGATGATTTACTGTCTATGGTAGTAAAATTGGGCCAAAATGATTCAGGTATATGCTTAACTGTAAAATACTATTGCAAATAATGGTCATTTGACATTTGCGTCAGTTCATATCAATCCCAGAGGAGCGTTTCAACGAGTACATCAAAAGTTCAGACTTTGTGAAGGAATATATCTTCCCTGGTGGATGCCTGCTTCCTCTGAGTAGGATTTTATCAGCCATGGCTGCAGCATCCAGACTCAGGTAACAGCCACTGTTTTTTGCAGAACATTATAGTTCACTCTTGCTTTTTCTTCTGCAAAATGAATCAAAGGATCAATTATGAGTGCAGTGTGGAGCATGTTGAAAATATCGGATCGAATTATTTCCAAACACTGAGATGTTGGAGGAAAAATTTCTTGGAAAATCAAAGGTATCTTATTAATGAAGAATGTGTTGTTTATCTAAATGAATGAAGGTTTCCCACTTTCCTAAATATTTTTCTGCTGTTTTCTGACAAAAGGTTATCAATATGTTTAATGATGAAAACATTAATTTTTGTTGACAGCAAAATTCTGGGTTTGGGGTTTGACGAGAAGTTCATGAGGACATGGGAATATTATTTCGATTTCTGTGCATCTGGTTTTAAGTCTCGTACGCTCGGAGATTACCAGGTGAATGATTTCTTGACCAGTTCATAAATGTTCTTAGAAATTGCTTTTGTCGAAAGACGTGTGACCAGAGCTGAATCTCATATATATATTTCATATAGGTTGTATTTGCAAGGCCTGGAAATTTTGGTGCACTTGGCGATCCATACCAAGGTTTCCACTCAGCATATTTATATTGATTCTAACAGGATCAAACTGCTGCAGCCGCCTCTTTCACATTTAATTTATAGTATCATGTTTCAACATTGGCGTTGGTCTCTGCCTGTTTTTTGAAGCTTTATCGGTACGAAACTTTTGGGTCAACCTTCTATGTCGATTTTTCATGAACTGAATAATTGCTTTATTTTCTTTAGAATTCATGCGTGTGGGATTTAAGCTAAGGGTTCAAATAAAACAAAACAAAACAAAATATATTCTACTAGCAGCCGGTGGGTTCAAGAATTGGGTGCCGAAATTAGGAGATTATTAGGAATCAAAGGGGAGGTGGCTCACAGTCATATGGAATAATGGAATGCGTTTCAAACTTGAAAGGATAACAAAATGTTAAAACCCAGTCAAAATACAATATCTCGTACGAGGAAACAAAAGGTAATGTAATTATTGGACTTTTGTTTTGTTTTGTCCTTTTTTTTTTGCCTCAGAAATAAACAATTTTATTTCATACTCAAAAGTAGTATAATTGTGTAGTCACATCAATCCTAGTTATCCTAGAGTCAACAATCTATAAATTCTCCTGGTAGATAAGAGTTCTATATACAAAGAAAGAAGGAACTCCATCCTTATTAAAGATGTGTTGCAATGAGGATGAAGGTGAGATCACCCAATTTCGGTTCATGAATCATGAAAAAGTCCAAACAATGGATTCATGAAACAAGAAATCTATACCTCATCGTGATTGGGGTATGTATTATTAATAATAAGATTATAGTAGCAAGCAAGCAATGTCCTAAGGACTAAACATGCATATAACTCCTCCAACCGGAAAAACTTACTGACTCCTTGAATGAGAAATAACAACATTAATTATAGTTTGGCAGTCATGATTTTTGGAATTACTTTTTAATAAAAATCTTAATATAATAATTAATTGGCAACTAGTTTAGCCGCCGTACTTTTTTCAGTATTAAGCCGCTTGTATTCGATACCCCATATAGAGTCAAGTTGCGTTAGACTCTAATTAAATTTTATTAGTCATTACTTATCTTGAATATAAATCTATTCCCTTTAGGCAACTAGTTTACACCTTATTTTTATGATATAAACCCACTTGTATCCTGTAATATATTGAGCTGTGACTAATTCGGAGATATATAACATGGAATCCAAATGAATTTTACTAGCCATTACTTATATTTGAATATAAAGCTACTCCATTTGGGCAACTACTTTAGCAGCCTTCTAGTCTTGTCTTGTGAATATAAATTCTCTTCCCTTAATTTGGACCGCAGACATACGGACACCCAATTATAAACATTTATACCCTATAAAATAAAGCCCATAGCGTCGACAACTTTGGAATTGTGACGGTCAAATCACAGCTGGTCCATTCTAAATCTCATCAACTTCTTATATTTTGGTACATCTGGCTATAAAAAGAATTCGACAGGAGTCAGTAGAACCAGAAAATTGGACGGGAATACCTTTAATTTTGTTACAGACGCGTTGTGGAATGAAATCTTTAACTAAAGTTAAGTCCCAAGACAGACAGAAAGGATTAATGAGATCCTTTACCCGCAGTTGGGATAAATGAGCAGGAAGTGAACCTTCACCAGTCACCCGACTAAGAGAGGATGCGTGAAGCCATTTGTCTTTCCATAATTAAGAGTACTTTGAGGATGAACTGTCAAGCTATCGCTTCCTCAAAATCTTTCAAAACAGAAGTGATACTCCTCCAAAACCAATAACTTTGTTTGCTGCTAGAAATGTTGGGAAAGTTTGTATGTGGGAAATATTTACCTTTAACTACGTATTTGAACGAATTCTGAACTCTGAACCCACAAAATGTTCAGATTAGTGAAAATCTTCCAGCATAATTTTAAAAGCAAAAATTTATTAACCAAAAATAAATCCTTGATGCCAAAACCTCCAAATTGCTTTGGGACAATTAGATCCTCCCATCTGACAAGATGTTTAGTCCCTCTATGTCCCTATACTGTCCGGTTTTGTTCATTTTAGTTCATGTATTTTAATTTTGTTTAATTTAGTCCCTTTATTCTTCTAAATGTGATAAATTAAGGACAACCAGTATTTATTCTGTTAAATCTAATAACACGGCATTGATGTGACAATATATGAAGGCTTGACCAATAAAAAGTTAACACATGGCATCCACATGTGCAGTATAGGTTTAAATTTGTAACTCTTTTATACAATATGTGTTCTTACATGCTGTCATTTTTCTTCTAAAAAATCTTATATAATATTTTTTATCTAAAGTGATAATATCTCTATTTAAATAATGATTTAATTTTTTTAATTGAAAGATCAAATATTATCCAATTACTTAAATATGTTATATATATATATATATATAAACATTTGACTTGAGTAGAATTTGAATAAATCGATTTCTTGAATTTAACAAATTAGTTACTTTGAACTTTTATTAAGAAATACATTTAATATATATTTGTATAATAGTTGAATTATTATATTTTTAGTTAATATCAAATAAGGTAAACAATTAATATGTGTATATATTATTATAAAAATTTAAATCTTTTTATTAATTTAAAAATTTAAAAATAAAAAGTCTTAATTAAGAATAAAGGACAAAGATAAGGATATATATATATATATATTATGAAATTCTAATTTTTATTATTTTAATTAAATTATAATTTCAAATTTTAAAATAAATCAAGTGACTGACACATGGTAATCAAATGTACATGGTAATCAAATGTATATGTTATGTGTCTATCACAACCGAAGGCACTCATAAGCAAGCCCATGAGAATATCGACTTTGCTGATCGAGCCAATGAGCATCACTGCCCCAAATATCAACAAATACACTTCTCTTGGAACTGACTTTTTGTCGGGAAGAAGAACTTCAGCCATTGATAAAGCGCCTGAAATGTATGCAAATACAAAAGCGATGAACAACAACCGATGCAGCCCCTCTCTTACCACTATAAAAGACTCTACTATGAGGCCTATCATCGAAGTGGCAGCACAAAATTCCAGAAACACGCGTGCCTTATACATCCTCAGACCATTTGTGTGAGTTACACAAAAAGCTGAGAAATTGAAGGAAAAAAGAAAGGTACTCTCTTTTTTTCTATTTAATTGTTCTTTTTTGGTCTATTTATCACAATTTTGACCGTTAATTATAAAAAATATATATATAATTAAATTTTTAAAAAATATATTTTGAAAAGTTTAATATTTGTACTTTTCAAATTTTATCTTAAAAATTTTTATAACTTTATAATTTTATCACAAATAATGATCAAAGTTGTGATAAGTTGATCAAAAAAGGACAGTTAAATAGGGACAGAGGAAGTATCAAATAGTGATTTTATACTGATGCGCGGCTTGAGCAACTGGACCTGATTCCACAAGCGAGCAGTAGCTTTTTCTCCCTTAGCAATGATTGTATCAATGCCTTCATCCACGATGGTGCCATCCTCAGAACTCAACACTGTTTCAGCACCACATCTGAAATTGTAAAACGAACTGGATGCAAATACATTGGAATCACTCTAATAACTAAAGTACCTTTGTCTTTGTTCTACTCATAGTTATTAATATCTTACGATACGATTCGATACACAACATAATCGATACGAATTTATATAACGTATATATGTTTTATTATATATTTATCGATACATAAGTAATTTTCAGTACGTATCTTATGATGTACATAATACGTACGTAATATGTACGATATCAAATAATTGACTATATTCAAGTGTTTAAATAGTATTTTCAATATTATATCAATCAATCACTCGATTTTATTAATAACTATAAAATTCTTATTTTTCTATTCATTCATATGTACATATAATATTTATATTTAATTTTTAATATATATAACTGTATTTTACGATACAATACTCGATCTTAATATTTAAAAACAAGATTTCGATATATGATATGTATATCAATTTAACAACTATGATTCTACTACATCGATCAATATTACTTTTCCTTACCAATTAATTGAAGGATTAATTGGGAATGCAGTATGTAGCATGTGGAAAATTTAGGACCAACTTATTACCAAATAGATAGATGTTGGAGGCAAAATTTCTTGGAAAATAAAAGGTAGTACAATTTAATTGTGAAAACTCTCTTACTAATAATTAAGCGCGCTTAATTTGTTGCAGATAGTGGGTTCACAAATCGGCTACTGAGATTGGGAGATTATTATTAGGAATCAAAGGGGAGTTGGCTCATAGGTCACAGTCAAATGGAATGAGTTTCAAACTTGAAAGGACTATAAGGTGTTAACTGATCACCCGGTCAAAATGCAATATTTTGTACGAGGCAACAAAAATTGATGTAATTATTGGACTTTTGGTTCATGATTTATGTAAAATTCGAAACAATGGAATCATGAAACAAGACATCTATACCTCATCGTGATTGGAATATGTATTGTTAATAAGATATAGCAGGACACAAACTATGTCCTAATGACCAAACTTGGCATAAGAAATAACAACATTAACTATAGTTTTTTTTCCTTTTCCAACGTTAATTAATTATATAGTTTGGCATCCATGTTAATTATAGTAGTTTTAGAAATATCATTTAATAAAAATCTTAATATATTAATTAATTGGCAGCTAGTTTAGCCACCTTACTTTTTCGGGATAAATTTATTGATATCTAGTATCCACATTACGTTGATTAATCCGGAATCAAGTGACGTCGGACCCCAAATAAATTTTATTAGCCATTACTTATCTTGAATATAAAGCTATTCCCATTGGGTAACTAGTTCACCGGCCTTATTTTTTTCAATATAAATCCACCGGTATTTAGTTGCACATTGGACCAAGACCAATTTGGAGAGAAGTTGCATAGAACCCAAATGGATTTTATTGGCTATTACTTATCTTGGATCATTTGTGCAACTAGTTTAGCAGCCTTCTTATCTTGTCTTGTGAATATAAATTGCCCCTAACCTTTCACAAATGGACCAAATATACCCTTAACATTTTTTTTATCCAAATAAACTCTCAATCTTTTATTTTTGACCATTTAGCCTCAAATTGGATGGAAGGTTGACAGCTCCGTTAGATCGCTAACATGACTTTTCCACGCTACGTGTGAAACCCATTGATGAAAAAGATTAAACCCAATTTGACCCTCAACCTTTACAAAATGACCCAAATAAGCTCATAACATTTTTATTTTGATCTAAATAAACCCTCAACCTTTAAAGCCACGTCAATAGTTTAACGGAGCCATCAATCTTCTGTCCAATTTGGGTAAAAGTGGTTTAAATAAAGGTTGAGGGTTTATTTGGATAAAAAAAAAGGTTGGGGCATATTGGGTCCATTTGTGAAAAGGTCAGGGGCCAATTTGACTATTAAACCAATATAAATTCTACTCCCTTAATTTGGACCGCAGACATATGGATGCCCAATTATAAACGTATACCCTAATAAAGCCCATAAAATCATCGATGATGTAATTGTGACGGTCAAATCACTACTTTTTGAATTCCCCCTCTAGCCAAGTTAGCTAGAGGTTGACGAATTCATACAAGAGATCTCGGTTTCAAAATCTCTCATTCCCAAAATAGACTCATTTCCCTACTTCCTATGTACAAAAAAAAATCTCTGATGGCCCATACCAACCTTATCAACTTGTTATAGTTTGGTACATCTGCCTAGCCTATATATAGATGCACATGATAAATGCAGGTTTATGATAAGTTGAAGACTAGAGTTGTAGCGAAGGGGAAGCTTTCGTCGATTCAAAGCACTCCAAGGTAGATGGCACCCCCTTTCATGGAATCCATGGCCCGGAACGTTGTTGCCAAGTTCTTTGAACAATATATATCAACAGGCTGCCTAATGTGAGTTTCGTTATATTGTAACTCGATTAACATTTTTAAGACAATATTAATTTGATTGTGACTTAACAGTTTACAAGAGGAAGGAGACAAAGTTTTCACCTTCAAAGGAAACATGGAAAAGTGTTCTCTTGAAACAGTTCTGAAAGTGAACAGTCCCCAGTTTTACTGGAAGGTGCATGGACGTATCCTATAGTACACATTTATTTATAAAGGAATATTTGATGAATTGCCTGCTGATTTTGATCTTGTGTTCTGTCAGATAATGAAAGGGGCTGATTTAGGCCTTGCTGATGCATTCATCAATGGAGATTTTTCTTTGGTTGACAAAGAAGAAGGTCTTGTCAATCTTATCCTGGTAAGATATAATATGTGGTTAGCGCGGTCAAGACAAATATGTTCCTAATACATATGTATTAGTACTAATCTTCATTTACTATTAATCTTGCAGATATTAATCGCGAACAGTGACTCAAACTCTTCTGGCTCAGGAACAACTCAAAGCAGGTTCAGTAAAACTTTTTAAAAAAACATTTGCAATTGGATACTGAAACATACTAGCATTGAAGAAATGATCGATTTGTGGTTGCAGAAGTTGGTGGAAACCGGCACTCTTCACAGCTACTATAGCTTCTGCAATTTATTTCTTCAAGCATGTCTTGAGGCGAAATACTCTTTCACAGGCTCGTAGGAATATTTCTCACCATTACGATCTGGTACCTTTGATTATTATGACTCCTTAACTGGCTAACTGCTTGTAAGTTGTAACTGGATTTATAGAATATATTGGAAGCTTACAACTCTTGTTAAAAATTGTGTTGTGTGCAGAGCAATGAACTTTTTTCTCTATATTTGGGAGAAACAATGCAGTACTCCACTGGAATCTTTAAGGTGATCATGAAACTTTGGCTGTAAAGAATAAATTAGAAGGAACCATTTTTCATATTATGCTTGGAGATTTAACAGTTTCAGACATGATGATTATCATGTTGAATTATTTTGTAGAAGGAAGATGATCAAGACTTGAAGGCTGCACAGCTAAAGAAATTATCTTCTTTGATTGATAAAGTCAGTATCACAATTAACAGCTAGCCCTTGGTGTTTTTATTTCTATATGGTTATATTTTACTTCATTTTTTTATTTCCTTTCTAAAACAGGCAAGAATAGAGAAGAAGCATGAAGTTCTAGAAATTGGATGTGGTTGGGGAATCTCTGCCATTGAAATAGTGAAACGAACTGGATGTAAATACACTGGAATCTCTCTATCAGAGAAGCAACTAGAATTTGCAGAAGCAAAAGTGAAAGAAGCAGGGCTTCAGGTATATTTATGACTTTGGTTAAAGTCTTTCGGCTTTCACATATGAATAATATAAAGTACAATATTATCTTTCATTTCGACAAATTATTTAACAAATATTGGATCACTTACCAGGAAGACATCGAATTTCTTCTCTGTGACTATCGCCGGCTACCCAATATCAACAAATATGACAGAATCATATCTTGGTAAAACTCTATATCCCTTAACAAAATTATGTCAGAGAGCAAAATAAGAAATAAGTTACAAGATCGATCCTCAATTTCTTCAATTACTTCTACAGTGAGATGATAGAGCATGTTGGCAATGAATACTTGGAGCAGTTCTTCGGATGCTGTGATTCATTATTGGCAGAGGATGGGCTTCTTGTCCTTCAAGTAAGGCAAAAGAACAGGAAAATTGTGCCCTTCAAATTGTTTATAAGACCAAATTCTTTGCAATCTTAGTACAACATGCATTATGAGACCAAAATGGTTCATAGATATCTGTCTTTCATAGTGTTACTCCTCTATTTAATTTATGTTGATCAGTTCTCAGCAATGCCGGAGGCACTTTTCGAGGAGAACATTCACAGTCCAGGCTTCGTGAAGGAATATATCTTTCCTGGTGGATGCTTACCTTCTCTAAGTAGGATTTTAACAGCCATGGCTGCTGCCTCGAGGCTCAGGTTAACTAAAGCAACTTTCTCTTTGCTCTACACCCATCAATATTACTTTTTCTTGCCAATTAATTGAAGTTTAAATTGGGAATGCATGCAGTGTGGAGCATGTGGAAAATTTAGGACCACCTTATTACCAAACACTTAGATGTTGGAGACAAAATTTCTTGGAAAATAAAAGGTACTACAATTTAATTGTGAAAACTCTCTTATTAATAATTAAGCGCGCTTAATTTGTTGTAGACAGTGATTGATCATTGAAGGTTTTTAGAACAAGAAAATTGTTCAAATTTTGATAAATAGTTTCCTTCATGTCAGCAAAATTCTGGATCTGGGGTTTGATGAAAAGTTCATGAGGACATGGGAATATTATTTCGATTACTGTGCAGCTGGTTTTAAGTCACGTACGCTTGGTAATTATCAGGTAATATTGCATTTTATGAATATTCATTTCACTTAATTTGCTCTACACTACGAGATAGTAACTATTATACCCTCATTATTACTTGAGTAAGAAGGAAATAACTATTATTACAGTGTCCTCTTGGAGAAAATGTCCATCTTATATTTCTGTATGAATCGAAAACAAGTTATTGATAATCTTATTATTTAACTTTTTGATTTACTAATCCTAAGATTAAATGATTTATTATGCACATCTTCTATTAATTTCCCTTCGGAGATTTGGGCAGAGACCTACCCAACAAGTCCAGCCCACAAGGACCTTATGAGTTATGAATTGGCCCATTGGTAATCATAATACTGATCAAAGAAAGCCCAAGGAATGGAAAACAATAGGGAGGACCAAGGCCGTTAAAAGTCCACAAAAAACTTGGGCCTACGCCTGAAAGACCGGCATATAATCGTTAATAAGCCAGAAAAATGGGAGACTTTTTTTTAATTCTTCGAAAATGTTGATACGGTTCAAGTTGATGAATTTGTGGTTTTGTAATTTGTAGGTTGTTTTCTCACGCCCTGGAAATTTTGGTGCACTTGGTGACCCATACCAAGGCTTCCCTTCAGCATATTCGTACTGACCATTCAAGTAGCTAGGCCAAGGATTGAAATGCAGCTTCCGCCTCCTATATATATAAGATGTGTTGTTCTTTGTTCCTAATTTCCTCCCGCGTTATAGTTAATATTTGCTTTTATTTTTAATAAAAGAGAACCCAAAGTCTCAGTGTGACTTTAGATTGTTCAGGGTTGAACGTGTCATTCACAGTTTGGGGTAATACATAATTAATGTCAAAATATTTATCCATAATATTTATTATTTTTGGAAGAAGATAGTATATATAATTTATCCCATAATAATTTCAAATGAGAAAGCAAACTTTGAATAGAAATTTAAGGTTTAAGTCAAATATATACATGCACATATATATACACCGGCCCTTTCGATTTCCAAAGAGTTAGAAGGGTCGAATTCAACCCCAACACACTATTTGTTTGTACTAATAAAGAGAAGAAGAAGAAGAAGTCAAGACAAACCCCAACACGCATATATAAGTCTCATTTTCATTTTCTATAAAACATTTTCTATCATTTTTCAACCAAACATATTTTTATTGATATTTTTCATTCTCCTTGAAAATAAAAACAAAAAACACCTTTGTTTTCTCAAACCAAATAAAGCCTTAGGGTTTGTCAAATACATGCACATATAATGAGACATGCGCCTTTCGGGATTCGTTTTTAATTTCACATTAATATTGGAGTTTTGCCGCACTCTCACATTTGCAATTGTACGTTGTATATGAGTGAGTCATTTACAGTTTGAGGTAAAAGCATGAATTGGTGTCCACGTGGACACCAGATTTTGGAAATAATGGCAAAGTTGATTACCCATTACTCGATAGAATTTCCTCTTATTAAAAGCAAATAATAATAATAAATAGTATTACTGGATCCATCAGCTAGTCCATGTGAAAATTGTTTCAACTCAAGCAAGTGGCATTTCCCATTATCCAGTAGCCGCCAAGAAACTTTAAAGTGTATGAAGCTTAACAATTACTCAAAATTAAGCAGCAGAAAGTCAGATGGCACAGGTTGATATGGTACCCTGGATATATTTCAAAGTACACTATAATGACTTAGCTTCCCATTCTAAATTGCCTACCTACCAAGGATACATTACAAAAGTAGGGATTGCAAATAAAAGACAATCACTGCCTCCTATGCAAACAATAATTGAAAATACGGGATCATCTATTTTTCACTTGCCCTTACACAAATGAAGTTTGAAGAAGAGTTTTACAGCTATGTGGCTTAAGTGGATTGCCTCGGGGTTGGAGTATTGAGTTTAATTAGGGGTTGACAAAGTTGAAAGGTAAGTCGCTGTAAACTACTATATGTAGAATGGCATGAAATGCTAACATTTATTTCATTTGGTGTAAAAGGAACAATAGATACTTTGGAAAATTTAAGAACACAACATCACAAATACTTTCGAAAATATCAACTGTGGTGCGTGAAAGAATACATACTTTGAGAAATGTGACAAAGGATCCAGTCAATGTTCCACTCTGTCAAAAATGGGGTTTTGCAGCAATTATTTTTTATATTGATTTACGCTAGTTATAAATACTTTGTATAGTTTGTGGTAGATGCTTGTAAAGTTTGACTTATACAAACTTTTTGTACAGTAGCAGCTTTTGCTGCTTTGGATGAAATAAATACTAACATTTTATCTAAAAATAATAATTTCAAAAACAATAATATTAAGTTAATTTCTATATATTGCATCATCAATTTGATTTTCGTTTGTTCTTCCATGACAATGGCTACATTAATGCGAGCTAATCCAAGTTCTTTATTATCTATCAAAATTCAAAATTAAGGGGTATTGAGTTTACTTAAAGAACATTGAGTTCTTTCCACTCAATCCAATAGGCGTTGATAATAGGATTAGTTTTGTGTCACCATACAAATACATTACCAATAAAGAAATATACATTAACGATGAAAATAACTGATTGGTTCTGGAGATATCTATGTTCATTGGTACTAATATTTGTATTGGACACACACACACACGACTAAATGGATATGAATTTCAGTGACAGCAGCGCTTGCATCACTTTGAAATACTTATATTGCATTTCCATCTATAAATGTGTGTGTGTGTCAATATATATACATATAACCATAGTTCATATTCTCCCATTCTGTATCAGTCCCCCCGTTTCTGCTATCCTCTTATTATTTGCTTAGTTCTTCAGTGATTTCCAGTAGGCTAAGCTACACTTTCTCTTCACTAGAAACCAAAAATGGCTTCCATCCTTTTTACCTTCATATATTTTTCGTTACTTTATGTGGTTTTACGAAATTTTACCGAGAAACATAGTCCCTGCAGGCCGTATTCTTTGGTCGAAACGGTTGCACGCTTTTCTTCCAACAATATGTATCACACGGTTCCTTGACGTGAGTTCCTCGTCCTTGTCGAAATGATCATTGATATTTCACATTTATACTTCAATTTCCTAATTAACTTCCCTACCTTTATCAATTGAATAAGGAAAATTTAGTATCCAAAGATGGTGCAACTTACTTCACAGTACTTGTCAAATGCCCTAAAGAACTAATCACTAATTGTCCAAACATTTTGGGGGTTTCACTCTTGTCTTAATACTGATATCTGTCACAGATTCACTGCATTTTGTCATTTGTTGTTCTGGTATTTAACACCACTAATTAATGTTCTATGTGTCTTCGATATTCATAGTTATAAGTTTGATATTGGAGGCAGGAGGATGGGCTTTTAGTCCTTCGGGTTATGATCCCTTCATTGCCTTTTTATCCTACTTGTAAAACATGGATTAATTAGTTTAAAACAGAGACATATATCCCAGACTTTCAAAATGTTGCAAGACGAATAACACGGTTTTATTTCTCTATGATTAGTTCACCTCAATTCCGGCAGAGCTTTTCCAGGAGAACATGCGAAGTCAAGGCTTCATTAAGGAATATGTCTTTCCTGGTGGACGCTTGCCTTCTCTGAATAGGATTTTATCGGCCATGGCTGCTGCATCCAGACTCAGGTAATAACAAAGAGATCATCTGCTGTGTGTGGGCCTAAATCGATCATTTCCTTTTGCTACAAACTAGCTCAAGGGGTCGATTTTGGATGCGGCGTGGAGCATGTGGAAAATATCGGACCGAGTTATTTCCAGACACATAGATTTTGGAGAAAAAATTTTTTGGAAAATCGAAGCTATTAGTTAATGAGTGTTTTGATCAGCATGAAGATGTTGTTGAATGTCAAAAATTTCATAATGGAAGGAAAGATTAATTACTTTTGTGCAGCGAAATTCAAGCTTTGGCGTTTGATGAGAAGTTCATAAGGACGTGCGAATACTATTTCGATCACCGTGCGGCTTGTTTCAAGTCAGGCTGGCTTGGAAATTATCAAGTAAGCTTATAGATATAGGCATCGCAGAAGGATAAACTTGCTAGTAAGTTCCTGTTAAGCTCCATGGCCATGAACAAAAAATCATAGATCATTGCAATCCTTAATCATGCTAAAAACAAGGTTCTCAGAGATCGATTTCTCATGGAAATGTAGATGGTTTTCTCACGCCCTGGCAATTTTGGTGCACTTGGTGGTCCACACAAAGGTTTCCCTTCGGCATATTCATATTGATTCAAACAGGACCAAGCTGCTGCTGCTAATTATGTCTCTCTCTCGTCCTTTTATCCTCTGCTAGAACCAAATGAATAAATAAAGATTTGATAGGCTAATTAATCATACAATGATTGCACCAAACTTTATTAGTATATGTTTGAGATCATGGGGAGTTTCTGCATTTCTCTTCCTTAGCATCGCAACCCGCAATCACAAGCATTTGCAAAGCCAAGCCGCCAACTCATTATCATTGATTTTAGCTAAATATAAATATCTTTGGCTAATTACCAGTGCTGGTAGTTGAATTTGACTTAAATTTTATTGCTTGCAAGTTGCAACTAATATCTATGGTAATTTCAGAATTTGCAAATGACTTGCGAACAACGATTTTGAAGTGAACTATACCGCACGAAGTTGAATCTATTGATGAAGAGGGGCGGGGTTACATCCGCTGCTTGCCACTGAGTAAATTTCTTCAAATTTGAACCCTTCGGTGTCGACTTCTTTATCCGGATGACGAACATCTCAAATCCCAGCTAATAAACGCCCTTTAAGCATTAATTATAAATTTAAAATCCTAAAAATGTATGTTTCATCTCCATTTGTGCTACTAACTCCTTCCGCCAGCCAAACACTCAAATCCTACTGCCTAGGCTTCATGACTCTGAAGAGAAATGTGTTGCTGCCACACATGACTCATGATGCTAGGGGAGATGTTTGCGAATACCCAGAATCAGCCAACCCATTACTTCTACAATTCATGGTAAAAGTCGAATACTAATAACGACTCATACGAGGAAACCAAACACCATTCATAAGAACTAACCTATTGCCTATGGAAGGAAGAAAAGGCCAAGCAGAATTAAACGTTTGGGAGAATAAATTCATTTCAAAACTCACATAGGAAGTTTTAAGGGCATCATACTTTTCTAATACTCTAATGATCTGAAATCAGAGTAAGATCCGCTCAAAAGAATCATAAGCCAACTCTATTGATTAGGGAACAATGAAATTTTGATCTAACAGACAGCTCCAAAAGATTTGAGTCAACATAACCCTGGCTGTTTGCTTCACACAAATTCAATTCCATGAAGTATAAACCCCCACAGAAACCCGAATGACGATCAGAAAACATTTTTACTTCAAAAGCCAAGAATTTGCAGTGATGGCGGCACCTGGATTGGAAAAGGCCTCTCTCAGGTTAATTCATAATTTCAACTGAGCAGGTCCTTCGTTGAATAAACCCCCACACCGAACAACCCCTACCACCATGAAGAAGCTCGGGTTCAGCCATGAGTGGACACTTTTGACTCCACCTTTGAACTCTCGAGCATCTCTCCTCCTGTACAACACAAGGGCAAATACAGGGGGAAAATGATTATGCCATCCTCAAGTGTCAACTACCACTACGTTTATTGCTACCATTACGAACTGATCAACCCAAGTGGCCCATAGCTCCACTGCTATCAGTAAAAATCCTTGGTACATCTCCGTACCCTACTTGTCATATCAAATCAAGCATAATTACCTATCATCAAATTTCCTAGATGATATTAAGTAACAATAAGATACTCAACTCAGCCAGACAACACAAACAAATATAAACTAATATAGCTTAAACACTACTGTAGATAAGAAAAGTACCGGAGCAGCAAGTAAAACAAATATAAAGCAAGCCAAATTTAAACTACACTTAATAGCAAAACTAAATAAGGGCATCTATTATGCCCAAAAACTACTTATTACGACTAGCAAAATAGATACTGCAAACTACTGGGATTCAAGCAATCCAACCGGTCCCAAGGTGATTCGACATCCCACTTGAGCCTCTGCCGTTGCTGCTGGGAACAAGAAACCATCACAACCCCAGGGGTAGAGAGAAGGTTATCCACTGAAGAGGTTGAGATCCAGTTGTCCCTGAAGTGATTGAATCACTGTTGTTGGGCTTGTCGGCCCTGAGAACCACCGTACCCACCATAAGGACCATTTGTCTGAGCACCCCCATAACTTCCAGAACCTTGTGAAGAATCAGACCTCCATGATGCATTTCCATACCCTGAATTACCGTTTGTCTCACCATATGCACCTCCCATGTAACCACCATCTCCACCTGCAGAAGCACTACTATTTGGAGCACCACCAGAACGACCTCCAACAGCCCCATACCCAGCACTCCCATAAGATCCATCACTTCCACCATACCCACCATATCCATAACCTTGACTTCCATACCCAGCGGCTCCGGTGGGAGATTGGCCAGTAGCTGCTGAACCAGGACCACCACCGCCACCACCGGCAGCAGCACCCGGGGCACCCCAAGCAGCAGCATTCCCATAACCCATAGTACCATAACCAGAAGGAGTTTGAGCGCCCCATGAACTTCTAGGAGCACCAGGAGGGCCACTTGCATAACCAGCATTGGGGTTTCCATAAGCTGCACCTGCAGGCCCACCATAACCAGCACCTCCACCACCATAATTTCCATACCCACCATAACCAACACCATTATTAGCAGGACCATAGCCATAACCAGGTGCACCATATCCCGACGAGCCATAAGGTGGAAAGCCGGCACCAGCACTCTGAGGCTGCATGTACCTGTTGGAGTCCATACGACCATCATAAGAATTTGCACCCCCACCAGAAGCACCATAGCCCTGGTAACCTCCAGCACCACCGCTACCACCACTCATAGTTCGACTAACCCCACCAGGATTGGCATCTTTAGGAAGGGCACGCTTCACTTCAACTTGCTTGCCATTCAAATCATGAAAACTCTTGTGTAAAACCCTATCAACTGCATCCTCAGTGTCAAACGAGATAAAACCAAATCCACGAGGTCGCTGAGTATTCTGATCATACATGATTACAACATCAGTTACATGACCATAAGCTTCAAAGTATTGGCGAAAGCCGTCTTCAGTTAAGGTAGGAGGTAACCCTCCGACAAAAATCTTCTTGGTCCTGATATTTCCACCACTTCCAGAATTTCTACCCTGATTAAGATTTCCAGATCTAGCAGAAGTTTGCTGCTCCTCTCTTGATAACGCCCTCTTTGCCTCAACCTGGGAAACAGTTATTACAATATGCAACTACCATTAAACAGTAGACAAGAGCAACAAGACACACAGATAAATTTCCAAGATAGGATGCGGGAATTCAAGTAGATTACCATACCATTGAATTAAACAAAATAAAATTTGCAATTCTCATGCAGGTCACTCATAACATTAAATGGCTCCAAAAAACTTTGATTTTAAAATAAATTTGCCAGACATACATTGACTCATAGAATGCTGCCTGGGATTCCGTTAATATCTCATTAGCTTTTGTTCACCCTCAAACAATTCACCAATGCATCTTATCCATAGTTAAACGCAATAACAGTTTCTAAGTTAACAAAACAGTACTCAACCATAAAGCCATAAATTGGTACCACGTGAACATAGAATTGATTTTGAAAATCCAAGATTCTTACAAAGCTTAGCAGAAAGCAAAACAGAACTTTATAAAGTGCATAATGAACGATTAAATACAACCAACATGGAACAAATCGAACAGCAGAAAACTCAGTAATCTAAAAATCATATATCCCTTAATACCTATCAAAGTAAAATTCTAAAAGAGAGCGGAAAAATGAATTTTTGTTTTCCCCCTAAATTAGCATTAAAACCCCGGTTAATAATAATCCTAAAAGGCACCCATTAGCAGTAAATTAAAAAGGAACCCATTAAGAATCTCACCGTTCTACCATCGATGGTGTGCTTCTCTTGAAGAACAGTATCGAGAATGGAAGGATCTGCGAAAACAACGAATCCAAATCCTCGAGGTCTTCCGGTCATCTTATCTTTCATGACAACGGTCTGCAGAACCTCGCCGTATTGGCCAAAATATTCGCTTAGCTTATCCTCGCTCGTTTCCCATGATATCCCTCCAATGAACAACTTTCCCTGATCTGAATCCATCCCCTTTTTACCTCTTCTTCTTCTTCTTCTTTCCTCTCTTATATATTCCTCAAAATCTCAAAAAAAGAAAGTAAATTTAAATCAAAAACTTTTTTAGGGTTTTGGAGGTTTGGGGGATTGGGGAAGAAGAAGAGAAGGGTTTGAGAGAGAGAGAGAGAGAATTTGCGAAATAAGATTGGGGGAAGGAATAAAGAAGGGGGAAGAGAGCGGGAGGGAGAGGGAGTATGCGAGCTGAATGGTGGAGATTAGGGGTTATTTTGGAATGGACGGTTGTGATTTGATTTTTGATGGGAACTTAGGTCGTCTCTAGTAAAAGAGTTTTGGCTTATTTCGGAATTTTGGATTTTTTGTTTTATCTCATGTGATGGGCACGTGATGCAACTTTTGATATTTTTGTGATACGTCATAAATACTTTTTTTTATTTATTTATGGGAAATAAAGAGTTTTTAATTTTTTTTTATTTTTCTTTTTGTGAAAAATATTACTAATTCTTTTTTAGAATAGATAAATACTTTTTCCATTTATCATTACTTGAAATATATATTTTTTTTAAAAAAGAATATCCATTTGAGTTTTTTTTTTTTTATAAAATTGATAATCACGGTACACTACTACTAAAAAAAAAGAGTAATCAAAGGAATAATTTAACCAACTAAATCATATCATTTAATCAAAGTTTATTAGGTAAAACTTGAAGATTTTACTTTAAATTATACTTACTAATACCAATAGTTTAGCACTATAAGTGAGGTAACAAATCGTTTGTACAAAATCAATCCAAGCCATATCAAAATCTTAAGCTCTCCTTAATTTATGTCTCACAAGTAAATACTAAAAATGAAGCCTTTGTTTATCCTTTTCTCTTTAGTGGAAAATGGAAATTTTTAGAAGGGGTCCAACCAACGTTCTTATTATTTGAAACTCACTGGAGCCAATACTATTATAGTATTACCCAGTTCAAAATACCCCTCACAAGAATTGCAACACGCTCCCTCTGCCTGCAATTCTAGTTCTAAATGGGGAAGTTTTCTTGGCTTGTTTTTATTAATTTATGTCATCAGCATCATTAGCCTCATCACCATTCTAATGGCATTTGGTTGCTTTCAATTTTAATCAATTCGACACTCAAACCATTGATGATTGAACCTTTTATGGGAGATTCTTTGATTCGAGTTGGAAGAGAACAAACCCAACATTTGCATGTCATCCATGTGCTTTTATCAAATCCAAAACTGAAGTCACCTGCTTAGATGTGTGTGTCTTTACAACCAAAAATGCTTAAGCTTCCATCCAAGATTCTCCGGCTTCTGACGAGAAATCTCTTTATCATTCACGAGTAGTCGGATACTAAGGGTCGATGTCAGACAAACAAGTTACAAGATCACCTTTAAAACCTATCAGGAATTCTCTTCATAGAAGTTGACAAGGCCAGGGATCCTGAATTCAATCAGGGGTTGTCTTAACGTTTCTTCCATTAAGCTTCCATGTCCCAACACATGAACAGAATTTTAGGCCTGCCAATTTGAGTGGCGCGGTTTGCTATTATTATTGCAGATATGGGGTCAAGAGGATGATCAGGGCATCAGGCAACCCTGCAACAAGTATCTTCTCGCTGGCGTCTCCCTACATTTCAATCAGAATTTCTAACATTTCCAAGCTCTTCAAACGTTTCCAGGTCCATTAATTCTAGGCCTCACCGGCTGACTCTCATCATATATATCAGCCTGGGAACCGGAATTATTATACATTAAATGGAAACCCATTTTCGGAGGTGTCTTTTTAACCATCCTGCTGCCAGCAATGGTATCTTTGTCTCTGAGAACAATGTCAAGAAGTGAAGGGGTCTGAAAAATCAATGAAACCTATCCAAAGCCTCTGTGCCTCCTCGTACTTAACCTGTCTCTGATCCTCCTCATTGTCTACAAAACGTCCCCGTATTGGCTGAAGTAGTCTGCCTCCCTTCCTCATAATCAAAGACCACTTCCAAGTCCTCAACTAACAGTCTTCTGAGTTTACCTAGTTTTTTAGTTTTGTGTGGTCAAAATGGCATTGCAAGTTGGTATACTAGAGGTAGAGTTAGAAATAGAACTGATCAGAGGAGCTAGGTTATTCATATTCATAGTTAATCACCTCTCTGTCTCCCGTCACCCAAAAACCAAAAGAACATAAATAAATCCAATTCCTAAAGACACCCATCTTTAATTCACTCTCTATGGTACAAAAAAGAAAAAGACCAACCAGACAAAGACAAGGTTAATGCCAGCTTGGGAGAGTAAAATTTGTTGGGATTAAAAGTTAAAGCAAAGTTTTAACCAAGCTTGTGTTGTGCGCCCTGTCTGAAATGGAACATATTCTTTAACGTACGACGACAGCAAACAGTAAGTCAAGTGGCAGCGGCATTCTTTTCATTAGTTTTTTAGCAATTTTCAGATCTAATTGTAAAGAACAACAAAGTCTCGTTTGTCCTTTTTCTCACTTACTGAACTCTCGTGCGCCCACCGTCAGTTTGGTCCCTTCCATCATCATTAAAGGTCCAACGTTCTTATTTTTCGAAAACCGTTGGAGCCAAAACGGTTTTTAAAATACCCACATCTCCTTTTCTCTTTCTTTGAGCTTTCAGCTCTTTTTTTAGTAATATTTGAGAGCAAGGCAGAATTCCCTCAGCAGCATGGATCCCTTCTGACTCCACCCAACATTCTTCTCCGTGAAAAGCTTCACCATAGATCTTCTGATGGGGTGTTTTCTTGGCTGTTTTGGGCTTTCAACTAAAAGGAAGCACAGAAAACCAGCCAACAGGATTCTCCCTGGAGATTCAGTAAGCTTTTTGTGTTTTTTTCCAAACATTTCTTGAAAGTTTCAGCTGGCTTAAGCTTCTTTATTCATTTATTTGTAGTTTTCTTGATGTTGTTTCGTGAATTAGTTGCAGAAGCTTATAAGCTATGAGCCTTTAGATTCCTCTGTTTCTGTAAATGTTGACATTCCCGAAGATCCCGTCACCTCAAATTCTCAGCTAAGGTCAGTTGTTGATTTATAGTCTTCGACAAGCGTTAATATTTCTATAAATAGACAATTATCTTTAAGGCGCTTGCATATTCTTGTTGACTTGACTGCAGTAACAAGCCCAAGGAGAGATCGAGTATCAAAACCAGGAAGAAAGTGAGCTTTAACTTGAATGTTCAGACCTATGAACCGATTCCAGCTGAAGAAACAACTACATATCAGTTTTTGCAGAGTGCTCAAGAGAAAGAAAGTGAAAAGAATGGTGCAGAAGCAGGAGGGGGCTTGTCCTCAAATTCATTGCAGATGGGTTCTTATTCCACCAACTACAGATACCAAAACTGTGGAGAAAGCTACGATGAAGAGGATGAAATGGCATATGAGGACAGTGATCTAGAAGATGATGATTATTTTTATGATGATGATGGTGATTATGATGGAGATTATAGCGATGAGGTTGACAAATATGTTGATGATCGAAGACAAAGACAAGAAGAGTTCTTGGACCGATTTGACTCTCTAAACATGGAATCACCAGCAAAGAACAAAATGCCACTCAGCGCTCAAACAGATGGAGAATTGAAGTCACCTGCGTGCGGAAATCCAAGAATCAGAAGCCAGTATCTATGTTCTGTTCTGAATCCGGTAGAGAACACTACTCAATGGAAAGAAATCAAAGCAAGAGCCGCACCACCGTCTAAGTACAGGAGGAAGGAGAATATTGCAGTAGAGGAAGAACCACAAATACCCTTGAGTTCAAAGCTCAGTTCTAACTGCTCGCCAAGATGCAATCAGTCAAGGCCTCTGCTGCAAGACATTGCAGTCGATGCTAGCCTCTCAAACTGGTTAACTTCACCAAGTACTGATGAGCCGAAAACCACAGGTAGCACCAAAGGTTGCAGCATTGCATTCGATAACCTGTCATTGAAGAAAAGCACATGCGATGGGTCATTCTCTTGGAGAAGTAGAGAAGATAGAGTAGTCTTAGATATCACCAACTTCGAGGCTTTTTAAACCACGAACCGTAGTCCTTTTGAAGAGTACAGAAAGTATACCTATGGAACAAGCTCTGAATTCTATTTCAGCTTATTCTCAAGGAGTATAAGAGGGAAGAAGAAGAAGAAGCAGCAGCAGCAAGTTGCTTTTCCTAAATTCCAAGTTTATGATACAAGGGTGTGCAAAAGTTTGGGGTATTGTTTGTTTGTATGTTAAAGTTAAAATTCTTTGATTCAATTCAGATTTGTTTGATAAGGTTTGGTAAATCGGTGGCCTTTGGCTCCATTCGTTCATGCTGTACTTATAGGGATTGAACAATGTGTTGAAGTTGAACCATTTAATTTCAGGGCTTCCCACAACATTATTCTAACTTAAACAAGGAAGAAAAGCTACTCGGGGTCTCGCATTTTGTTGCAAGCTCGTAGCTGTCATAAAACGCTGAAAATATATACAGACGGTTCCTAACAAGAGCAACGGACGGCAAAACCTGCTCAAAAAAGCTAGCAAGGGCAGAGGCTGCTGAAAGAGGAATGTGATCTGTTAACTATGTTTAACTTAAAAATGTCAACATACAGAGAAACAAAGAGGATTATAGTGATTAATGATACAAATTGTGGTAGAAAGACAACCATCATAACTATCTGCTTTCATTTCTGTGCTAAGGTCCATGGAATTCTCATCTATGTATAGCAAAATACATGACAAACCACCTTAGAATGGTAAACAACTCCGGTTTGATAAACTGATCTGCAAATATACAAGGGACGACCCGCTCAGCCTTCTAGACCTTTGATCTACCCTGCCAACGGCAGCTTGAAACCAGGGCTATCTTGTAGCAAAATTATCAAAAATGAAGGCTGAAGGTGATGCTCAAATTGTTTTATACAGCAGATAATTCCTTGATGCTGTGCTATATTTTATCTACATTATGATACAGATGCAGGAATCCGAATCCTCATCATCAGAATCGCTAACATCACTGCAGGCACATTTAGAACATTAGGATATGATAGATACAATGGTGAATCAATAAAAAACAGGAACGACTTTTCAAGTCCAAGTAAATCATATTGCAATGTCAAGTATGATTCTGATGAGTAATCCTTTCTTTCACAATTTGACCCCGTACCATGAATGCATAAAACCTTACCCACCTGAGCAAGCATATCAGTGCAATAAAACTAAAGTGCTCATTTCTCATGAGATCCAAAATATGCCATTATTTTGATGACAAGCACACTGTACAGCATAATTCAACCCGAATAATTCCTAATTAATACGCAAAGAATTCTTCAAATCATGTTATGAAAGGATAGTCTACTTGAAGCTAAGTTCTTGAAATTTTAGATAAAAACCTAGTAACAGAAAAATAAGCTAGTCAGCACATAGTCTAATCAACAGGTAGTAAGGCACGGCATAGAACATACTTTGATGCAAATGCATTACAAGGCTTAGCTTCACCAGGTGCAAAGAGAACCATCGAACAAAAAAACATGACACCCCAGGAATTCACCAAGTTATACTTTCAGAAACTGTCTATAGCCTATGTCCACTAAATAGTTTGAAGAAATGCTCAAAAGAAAATAAATGTCAATATTTTTGTAAGGTCAACATTACACAAGCAACTGCAACTGAATCCAGTACATACACTGTTGGAATAGAAAACAGCAATTGAAAATTTGACATGATCAAGCAGCAAACCCTCATAATCATTTGCATACAGAAGACATGTTGCTTTAAGTTAACCCATCTCTGCCATCATACATCTCCAGAACACAAAAACAATCCCATTACATTGTCTTTTGCCTGACGTCAAACATGCTCAAAAAGAAACTCAAAAGAAAATAAAGGCAAAGATTTACAGATACAAACAAGTATGTCACGATAACCTACTTTTACCCAAAGATGGAACTTCTGGTTAAAACATATTAGTTGCAAGTTAAAACAATATAGTAACCGTGCTCATAAAAATTCATCAATGTAACATGCCCAATAAATTCAAGCAAAAAGTTAATTAGTGACAAAATCAGCTAAATGACATAACAACAAGCTAAGGAAAAAAAACAACCAAAAGCATCAAACATCAAACAGAAGTACTGCATAAAATTAGCAGCTAAACTCCAACAAACTAATTACCTTGGTTCAAATTCCAGAACCTCCACAAGTTTATTCCCATTTGTATCATTCCATTGGACTTTTCGCCGTGTCTTTTCGGTTTTTCTAGACATCCCACCTTTCTTTGGTGGCAACAAAGAATTTGACTCACTGTAATCTTCTCTATCATTATGATCATCAAGTTTTGAAGAATCTACGGTGCCTAAAGTATTGTTTTTATAGCCATTAGCACCCTTAACATCGTTATGGACCGTATCCATGGACAATTAAACCTCCCCGCAACCAGAATTCTACTCAAAAACCTGAAGTCTATAACTCAATAAACTTGAAACAGAACAGCCTTATGATTTGATAACAGGAACGAAAAAGTGGATCTTTTTATCAGAGATCATAAACCCCATTAGGCCAACCATGTGAAAAATCAAGACTTTCAGAAATCTTAAGTGCCTAAAAGCTCGAAGAGAACCATTGAAACAAACAGGAGATCTCTCTATTTCATTGTGAGTATTTCAAAAATCCAAGATACCCAGATAGCAGAAATTGATGAATTGACGAAACCTAACCCCAAAACTCAAAATTTCTATCCTGGGTTCGAACGGGTGGAAAGTGCCAAAGTGGAATCCTTCAACCTGCTAAATCGCCACAAGAAAGTCAACGACTTTGCTTTTGACACCATAAAACAAGCAATAAAAATGCAATTCAATTTTGAAGAAGAGAAGTAGAAAACCATGAAAATTGAGAATTCAAATCAGGGTATGAGACGAAGGAGCAAGATTTTATTTATTTAAATCACTGTTTAAAAAAACAAAACTTTTGACCTGAAATCAGATACAGATATGAAGAAACAATACTCAGACAATCGATAAATTTGATAGAAAGCAATGGGAAAAAAAAAAGATAAGAAAAGAGGAGGAAAAAAAAAAGCAACGAAACTCGATCAATTTAAAAGATTTTAAACCCCAAAATTTAAGGGGTTTAAAATGGCTAAAAAGGAGAATATTTGGCAAACAACGAAGCGCGTTATGGATATTTTTATTTATTTAATTTAATCTATAGTTTGGGATCTTGCAATATTTTATGATCGACGGCTAGGATTTAACTAATGGCAGTGGGGTCCAGTGAGAGGAGGCTGCCGAACTGATGTACGGTCGTTAATATCGTTATTTTCGCCTCGGATTTTTGCCATCTTATTATATATAAGAAGGGTTTAAATTATGTGCTTTCATCACACCGCTAGTTAACGGTGTTTATTTATTTGACTTGTGGTATACTACTGTTATTAATTTTGCCGTTTGATTTGTATTTACCAAAAAAAGAAAACGTCAAAACTTTATGAAAATTTGTCTTTTATTTTACGTCATATAACACGTTTGTATTACTCTTTTCTAACGGCCGAAGACGTACCGTTTGATTCTTTTTCTTTTTCTTCTTATCAGAAATGCATCATTAAGCTAAGGTTGAGTGCATATGTAATAGAATGATTTACTTCAAGAATTGATGTTTAGATTATCCGTAACATTTAAAAAGTCCATTTGATTTGGAAACTTGGATAATTAATGGTGTTGGTGGTTTACTAATTCGATAAACGAGCTCATTTCATCTTGAATCAGATAATGAGACTAGATAGAAGTGTTAGGTTATTTCGAATATATGAATGAATATATAAGAAAAGAAGAAAAAAAAAACAGAGAGAATCTTCAAATTAGCAAATTTTTAATGGTGCAAAAGGTTTGGGGTTCTAGAGGAGGGTATGAGTATGGTGCAAAATGCCAAATGGCAATAATTAATTTTGTTACATAATGATTGAAGGTAGTTTAGGGGTAGCAAGATAGTAGTATTTTCCATGGGATGTGTCATGAGTCGGCCCTCGAATATTTAATATTCTCAATGTTTCAATTTTCAAAGAATTATTTATTGCTTAACCGTTTAAAAAAAAATCAAAGATCTAATATTCGATCATAAAAAAACAAAAAAAATTCTATTGGTGCAACCAATGTGATTATCATTGAGAATGATTGATTGGTTGATGGAACTTTGATTAGGTACTTCGTAGTTATCAATACGAAACTTTGAACAAAGTTAAGTTTATAAGATTATTACAAGTTAGTCAAAAGACACGCCAAAACTATAATTGTGGCGTTTTACAATAGACAAGGGAGGGCCCGTGTAGTGTGTAGTGCTCTTCTTTGTACCAAATGATTTGCAGTTTTACCCACTTGTACGAATGAAAATAGGGGGATGTCAGAAATGGCCCGTAAAATGACAGACGTTTGCTCAAAACATTGGTATGGGGTGGTATTTTATTTGGGACTAATTCATAAGTATCTGAAGTGAAATTCTACCTTCGCTTGATAAGTTTGTTAATGGAATCAGAAGGCTGATTATGATTCCAGTATGTTTAGTGTTAGTATGAGTTGCAGAACAGAAATTGCCACGAATCGGTTGATATGACTGCAGAAATCATGAAGGTATGCATGTGTCCTTCATGATGGAATCTCAGGAACTAAATTTACAGAAAAGGGGAGATGTTGACAAATGATCAATTTGGCTTATTCTACAAAATAAGTTGATAAAGCAAAGAGAGAGAGAGAGAGAGAGAGTGCGTGGGAGGTTGCTTCCGAGGTTGCTAATTATGATTGCAACATTGAACTTGGATTTCACTCAACGATATCATTCTGTTCAAGTACATTATCTTTTGGCTGCACTATGGTTTACTGACAGTGTTCAAACTGATCTGCACATTTCGGGTGCAACCGTGCAAGTGTTGAGGACACACAGTTTCCAACTGGGAGAAGGGTTGGGTATCTTTTTATTTTTCTTTTCCAGAATGGCAAGCTTTGAAAGAGCATCACCAGCTTTGAAGGAGATACTGCTCAGAATATACCGGTAAGCATGGTTTATTAGTGCAGGAATAACAATCTCATTTACAGGCCATTTGCCTTTTCTTCTAAGACAGGGAACGTGCGGTAGAGAGGTAGACGCTTGATCTTAACTCCCCATTAAGAGATAAGAGATAGTTAATTGTTAGACCAGGCTTTGGTTACAAAAAGTTGGTCGTTTTCTCCAGAGAATACCTCTTAATTGACATTAATGGGCAACAAGAAGCATTTTAGAGGTAGTTAAGCAAAAGTTGCCTTGGGAAGGTGGCTACTGGTACTGGGTAACCAGAGCACTTTCATTAGCAAGAGACAAGCAACTGTGTCGGCTATTTTCTTATCGTTCATTTCCAGAGCATAAAACAAAACAGTCCTTGGCTATGTTTCATGAGCTGTAATTTTCATAATAGGACTTAGTTATTGGTTTGTCCAGTGATAAAAAGTGAGGGTTACTCGGTCACTCAATTTGCTGGGGTTTTGAAATTCTTATCTCCAAACTCTATATCTGACTGTATAGATACAAACCTAGATGCTTGATCCGCTTGTTTGCAATGGTCAGAAATAGAGAGTTCTACGCATTCTAGGTAGCAGGAACAAGACAATTCTTAAATATCTTCCATATCTCTGTTTCAGAATAATCATATTAATCAGATTTGCATTTTTACCCAAAAAAACCACTCTAATATTCAATCTTATTCCTTTCCTGACAGTGCAAAAAAGCCGATAGAGGTTGATCATCACTTGTATGAGTTCGGCTCTGTCGAATACCACATTAAGGTAACTTAACTTTCCGACCAGCCCTGATCCTTTCATGTGCTCTATCTCTATTTCGACTTGCAGTTGTCTGGTGTCCTTTCTTCAAAGTCACCAGGCAATTTTAACTGTCAAATCTGAAGCAATTTAGATTGCAGAGACGAAGATTGATCGTAGCTGAAGCTTAGAAGTTAGGTCTGAAACTACAACTAGAAATGGTAGGCAAAGCAAGAGCAACATATAATGAAGCATAATTACAGTGTAGCAAATTGGAACAACATGTGTCGGAGAATGTCTTTGTCAACGTTTATATCAATGTCTGAGCACATAGAGTTAGGTCCCTTTCAATTTTTATGCACATGAACATGTGACAGAATTGAAGTCATTTTTGATGTATGAAACTAGACCAATGATTGAGAATGACTCTCATGATCATCTTTTAAACTTTTAACAGTCTTCAGCAGCTGATCCGCAATTTACCTTCTTGTCGATATCGACTCCGCTATTGACCCAGGGAGTCTTGCTGTCCCATGGGCTATCAGCATATACCATACAAATGGTAAAAGAAATTTCTACTGATGTCCTGGAGATTGTAGAACCCGCAAACGAAGGATACCAGCTTACTCTACGACTTGATTTTTCTAAGATTCCACGTGCCAAAGGTTTGTGAATATCCTTCATCTCATGATATTACTGTTTCATTGGTTACCACTTACCAGCTCCGTAGCAGATATAGAACAGAAGTCTTTGCTTGAATAGATTATCACTGCAATTAATACACTAGAGATGCATATTTCCTTGTCCAGACTCTCTGAAGATAATTACAGAAGTTTCCTCAGTCCAAACTGTAATATTAAGCTCTCAGCTGAAAGAAATGTTGCAGAGTGTGAATTCCTGGGATGCATCTCAAGGAACGAACAAACCAATCAAACTTGTTTATCACCCGAGAGAGCCTTTCTACGTCATTAGACAGGTAAGTCTCTTGTCTTGATGTGCCCAGATAGCCGATTCCACGTTGAAGCATGAAACTCTTATTTGTGTTCATAAATGATGATATTTTTCCATTTTGGCTCCATTTTTTGCCTGAACTAATAAGAACATTTTTGGCAGCCTCAAAAAATAATAGCAGTGTTCCCCATGCGATTCAAAGAACATTCAGATGTGATCATCGCAACATCATTCTTTCAGGTTTCTGATCGAGAATGCAAAACTGATTTCCGTGATTTCATTTTCTAGAAAAAAAAAACTGAACCGTCAGGATTTTCTTTATTTCTTATCCGGACAGGAACTCATGGATGTTGGAAGTTCAGAAAAATGGGCTAGGGTACCTCCTTGCAGCTGGTCACCCATTCCTCCTCCAGAACTTAGAGGGGAATCTTTTGAAGATCTGAGCACTAATGGAGGATTTGTTTCTTTTGGTGCATCACATTGTCCAATCTTAAACACAATACATCGAATAGAGTAACTTTAAATCACATCTCCATGATCTCAGCATATATTACAATGGAAAGAACTAAGCTGCATGATTTAACTCTTTGAATACACAAAAAACAAATATATTCAAAATATAAATTGTCACCTTTAATAGTTAAGAATTAGTCCTTGCGGCCAGGCTTAATGAAAACCATGAAATTCAGGCAGAGGATGCTCTTGAAGAGATTCCTGATAGCATTAGATTGATTTTCCAGCCTGACACACTCATGATTTTTCTGTTTTAAACAGATATATCTTCACGCCATGTTGAAGGTAAAAGACTTGACAAGATTGTGTGGAGTCTATTAAATTTCTATGCCTATGTGAAACACCATGTAAAGGTAGTCTTTCTTTATTGCTTTCAGCTTCCCCAACACCCCTCTGATCTCCCCTTTTTTTCCTCATTTCTCCTGCCAATTTTTTCCTTTTCCCATATTTGGAATGGTAAGAACTGGAGCTCTAATGTCCCCTTCTGGAAATCCGTTCAACAGTGCACCAGAGGTTTCATACAAAGAAGGATGAGAAAGCGGTTGGAAAGTTTGGTTGAGGTACTCAGCTGAAACCTTCGAATCCAATCTATAATCAGGATCTGCATTCTATCACTAGTTACAACAGAAAAAAAAGAAAACATTTATGTTCTTTGTTCTCATGTCAAATGTATTGCCACACCAAATTCAATGACTTAATTACTAAAAGGCAAACAAACTCAACACAAAATAACCAGTAATGCTCTTTCCTCAAACCACAGGTCCTGCACAATTCAAGCTTAGAAGAAGATGCACATGTTAAAAAGGTTCAAGGTATGAATTCAGCAATCAGCATCTTTATTAGGAAATTCACGGAGATAAGATATTTTAGAAATGATTGTTTTCCTGATTGTTTGTCTTCAAGCAAATGCAGGATGGCGATACATGAAAAAACTGGTGAGGTTATCATCAAAATCTAAAAGTCTGAAACGAAGATGTCGTGATTTAGCAAGGAAGATAAAGAGAATCCGTTTCCGGATTAAAATCCACGGGTTTGGGCGCTTTCGTAGAGGATGGTTGACAATGCCAAAGTTCTCTTCTTCAATGGGATATACTAAACTAGAATAACTTTCATTTTGTCTGTCATTGTTTACCAAGTTAAGGACACTATAACCAGCATTACCCTTTTGATTGTAACACAAAGCATGGCATTCAGACGTCACAAATCCAATGTTGTTATAAGATATGATATAAGGAACAGTTCTGCTACTGCTATTAATGGTCACCCAACAATCAGGCCATTCTCAAAGTTCTGCTATCACATAATCTAACGTTGCTGGTATATGCACCAAAGCATGCAAATTTGCACTCACACACGCCTATAATCTTTGACTCTCGAGTAGGATAAAAAAGATGGTTGATTATGGAAGGGCCCAGTTAACAATTGAAACTCTCTCAATTTCTAGTTCTGAACTTTCTAGCAAAACTTGCAGAAACACAGCCCCTGATCACAACATGCATGCTTGGGCAATGCATTTCAGTCCACTTATTTCCTTATCATTAACCACAGGAACAGTAATCAGATATTCTGAGTTTTGACTACATATAACAACATCAATCAAACAAATGAGAGGCACTCCACAAGTAAAACAAATCATAAAAGATTAACACGTAAGTATGCAAATAATCAAAATGTATAAAACTAGACAATGCCTACATTGAGAAAAAGGAAGCAACCAATAATCCCTCTCAACCCAAAAGGCAAAAAAATGTATACTATTCTAGTAGTAATTGAGAAGAAAAGAGAGAAAATCACACATCATTCCAGCTCAAGTTCAAGACCGGAGTGCATCAATGTACTCTCAGATTCAAGCTCAGCCAGCAATGGGCCACCTGCCTCTCCAAACCTCAGATTTCTAAAACTTGATAAAAGCCCCAAAACCACAAAACCAGCAATGACAATCCCGATAGCATGAACAGCAAACAATAGATTCACCAAAGCCACACCCCTTATACCGTCCTCTTCAAGCTCACAATGAACATCAGCATTTGGACTACCAGGCAAAAGCACCACTTTGTTACACCCTTTTAGCACAAATGCATCAGTGTACAAAAATAAACCAGCTTGCAACAGCCAAGTCCCTTTGAAAACCAATCCAATGGACAAGAAGAACTCGGCAAAGAAGGCGGTTGGTTTGACAGACAAAATCAGGCAAGAACCAGCACAAACAAGAGTTAATTGAGCCAGCAATTCATACACAGCAGTCCCAAGACCCGTGATCCCAAGCCCAATAACAGAATACTCAACAAGAAAGGCTATGGAGGCGTAGATAAAGATGAAACTCTCATTGAAAAGAAAATGGTCAAGACTTTCATGAAGAACAAAGAAAATGATAAGTACCCAGAAGAGAGAAAGGGATGCAAACTGTTGGAAAAAGGAGAATCGGTAAGTGGCGTGACCTGAAATGGAGAGAAAGATGAAAATTTGAGTGAAAGAAGCGATGGGAAGAGCGATTGAGAGGATGTAAAGATCCAAGTTTTTCCATTTAGGATGGGAAAAATACCAAGGTTTCGATTTGAAGAAAGATGGGCTTTTGAGGTAGAGAGAGGAGGAACAAAGGAGACGTCGGATGCCTATAGGAACAAAGAACAGAGATGCTGACAAATGGGTTGCTAAAGAAGCCATTTTTAATTTTGGCCTAGGGTTACTCCCCCGTTTCCCGTTTGGTGTGTTTTTGATCTCTCTGTTTGCTGTCGTCTCTGTGGTTTCTGTGTTATTTGGTCTACAACGGGGTGGAAAGAAGGGACAGCAAACCAACGAATGTGCAAAGCGTAAACTCAGAAAAGTCCTTTCGCCGGATCCTGAGAGTTGACTAACTTATGTTTTTCATTTTTCATTTCTTTATTTATATTAATGTTAATGTTATAATATAAAAACATTACTATAGATGTCATATTTCTTTTTTTATTTCTATATTTTAGTTTATGCTTGTGATAAAATTATACTAGATGTCAGTATTAAAAATAACAGGATTGTTTGTCTTACTCTTCCCTTCTGCTTCATTCTTAGAGGCATCCTTGTCATTGTTCGGTTGTTGAATCTGGGTACTCGATTGCCTAGAGATCGGTTGCTTGGGAATCCCATCATGAATTAGCAGCCATGTAACATATTTATATATTTATATATAGCCTGAAAACACTTTCATGATTATTTTCATCAGACTGGTAAAATAATTCCATTGTGGAATCCGGCCAGCTAGCGGAAAAATCACTGTCCTTACAAGTGGAAGACAATTTGTTAGCTAATTTCCGCTGAACACCAGTTGGATAAGTTCTGCCAGTTTCTATGACTAATCCTAAAATCGTTCCTATGATCTGCCAGGGGAATTGGGATCAATTTCGCTCAGCATAAACGAAGTTCTATGTAAAACTTGCTGAAGAAATCGTGCCTTGAACTTGAATCATTTTGCCTTGAAGTAGATGAAGGCCAATTTAACAGGCACCTTGGTGTTCCATTCTGAATTGATTTTTCCTTCTAGATTTCTCTTGTTAAGACAAAACAGCAGTATAGCCACACGCATTGTGAATAGAAAAAGTGCATCAGACTTTTGCTTCATGATGCAGAACATTCTAAAACTTACGAAATCAGACTTTGAATGTTCTGTTCTTTCCTCGTACGCTCATTTCTAGCCGACTATTATGGTTGTTGGCCTTCCAAAAAGGCATGTTGTTCATATGCACAGCCGATAGCATCCAAGAAGTTGGGACTTGGAATGCAAGCCGCGACATCTTGAATCAAGTACTTGATTCCAAATACTTCTCGCCTTCCAGGGTCAAAAAGCCATAAAAAAAGTCATGGGATTTTATTTCCACCGTGAAAATTATTCCCAAGAGATTCTAAAATCGACGGTCAGGATCATCCTATGAATGATCTCTGGACCCTATCTTCTAAGGAAATAGCCGGTAGATTTCCCGATCTAGATTTTCCCCCTTTGAAAATTTGGGGACCATAAGTTGCAAATAGTATGCAATCGATATACGTGTTTCTCAAACGAAAATCCAAGCCACCAGTATGTGTGGTTCCTAATGCTTCATGGACTTCTCCACGCACCAAGCTCCAATAAAAAACCCAAGGCTCTCGAATTTACACCAAAAAATATCACAATTCTTTCACGTTCACAGAGGAAAAAGCCCACCCCATCAAAGCTTCACCCATCACAAGTTCTAAGCAGTGTGTATACAAGCCATCTATACTTCCATATCAGCTTAAAAAAAGGTTCTGCAAAGGCGTTTAATGGCTGCTTCTATTTCGGCTACTGGGGGAGGCTTAGGGACTTCCTTCTATGGAAGTTGGGGAACTTCAGTAGTTGGTGAAGACTATGCCATGCTGGCTAAGTCAGTTCCAAACCATGTTCGAGTTGCGAAGCCTGTAAGAGCACAGCCTATGATGAAGAACGTCAACGAAGGGAAAGGTCTGTTTGCTCCTATTGTTGTTGTTACGCGCCAAATTGTTGGCAAGAAAAGGTTCAATCAGCTCAGGGGAAAAGCAATTGCCTTGCACTCGCAGGTACCATTTCCTTTCTTCAGCTTTACTCGGTTGCATTATCCGAGTCTTTCCTGCAGAAAAGTTGAGAAATGTTTAGGTTTAGGAACCTCGTGAAAAAGTTTCTTTTGTTTTCTGCCACAAAATTTTGCCCATTTTGTCTATGTTGTCATGTGGAATATAGTTTTCATTAGACCAGACAATTTTCAGACTAGGCCCAATAATACTGATAATGTTTGACTGAAATCCTCTATTTATCTTTAATGATTTTCAGGTAATTACTGAATTCTGCAAATCAATAGGGGCTGATGCCAAACAAAGGCAAGGATTGATTCGTCTGGCCAAGAAGAATGGGGAAAGGCTTGGATTCCTTGCTTGATTATGACCATACACGTGTATTTTGTCTTGACCGTCAAGAGACGTTCAAGTTATATGGTTCATTTTCAAGGACATCCAGATTTTAAATACATTCTTCATCTGGGTTCCTCCTTGAGAATCAGAATGTAAACCAGATATCTTTCCTTCATATGTACTCGTAAACCTTCAGTTTTTAGTTGTACTATTTAATTTTCCGACCATTGTAATAAAACTCATAAAGGACCATGACCATCATTAAAGGACATAACAAGTTAAACGTTTCTGAATTGAGAACCTGACATTTTAGAAAATTGTCAGCCTTCAACTTTTGTTAGAACACAAAGGTTGTCACTTAATATCAGTTCATTTCAATCTTGGACAATTGAGAAAGGAAGGTAGCCAGGTGGGTGAAGAAGATCCCTATGTTTGAATCTGAAACCCAGTTCCTATAACCATGACCATGACAAATAGCAGTAGAGTAAACGATAGCCAAAAGAATTCCTTCAACTTAAGCTGATCAATTTCCATAACCTTGTTACAGAAGGTACAAACGTGTAGTCATCAAAGATGAGAACATCGTAAGAAACAAGATTGATTCCAATAACAGATTCTTCGAACAGCCAGCGAAGAAGAAGCTATAACAACAAATTCTTTACATAGATTTTGGGGACACCAGACATGGAATGATTCAGGGAGACAGCTGAGAAATTATAACTTCAAGGAATATAGTAAATTTCTCAATATGTAGAATATCAAAAATATCTGAACAAGGAAATTGATGGTATAACATTCAAAAAACCTCACATGCAAAATATTTCAACTATCTAGTGTTCTCAGCGCACATAATACAAAAAAGGTAAGAAATTACAGCACTTGCCACAATTTGGCAGCAGAGAGAACAAGCCCCCCAAAAAATCAGCAAGGAGTTCACACATTGTATCGACCACCTTTCGCTGATCTTTCCCTTCGAGAGTCATCCTGCAACATACAAAGCAGTCAGTTGCAGTAAGAGAATATGCACTCAAAATCACCAAGTATCATGTATATATATTACACTTACATGAAAGCTATAAGTTATTTTATCATTGACATCAATGATCTCCTTCCACTTCCTGCCAATGCCCATCTGCATTACAAGAATCAAATTAACCTTAGCAACACTTATGGCATTCACAGAATTCCGAACGGAGACAATCAAGCATCAAAAGAATGGGGTAAATGACAAAAATGACCATAACTAAGTGTTTCTGCCAACTATGCATCCCAACAACATGGCTATGTGATCTGGACTTGTAAGAGGAGACTTCATGAATGCCAATGATATAGTTTACTTTCAAAAACTATGAGCAATAGAGAGATTACAAAGTTAATTATAAATGTGACACGAAACATCATCAGTAGAAGAAGACCCTCTGTGCAACTGCAGCAATGTATAAATTGACAGCGTTTTATTCTGAATAAATTGACGAAAGGTTAACTGAAAGTAATGCCCAATTGTTACATCAAGATAAATGATTCAGTTTATATTACATTTTAACTGAAAACATGAACCTATCTTCGTGCCAACGCAATTTTCTAAACATGAAGAAATTTTCTGAAGTGCAAGAGCAATCAGATAGAATTGAACATCTTAATGACTTGTTGGAGGCAGAAACACCATTAGCAGTATGAGAATATATTCTTCGAGCAATTTCTTGCACAATGACCACTGAAGCTTAGGGGCATAAGTATTCAAGCAATGAAACTAATTGCAAAAAGACTATACGTAGATAGTTTTTCATGGTGCAGGATTCCTATTCGACATACATATAGGTTCTAATAAAATGCTATCAATAGTTACTAAGATATACACCTGAGCAGCCTCGTTGGTTGCTGTCTTGGTCCACAATGCAAGTTTGTCCTGCCTTTGGCGTACACTAGCAACTACACCACAAATCTCATCCGCCTCATCAAATTGCTCCCCGATCAATGCCATCAACTGCCAAACAAGAAAACAATTAATCAACCAAAATCCAAATGGATCCTAATTCAACAAGAACAAACTAGCCATCTACTCCACATAAAGGAGAGACTAGGCATAACAGTCAGGACCCAAGAAGCCTACTGTTTCAAGCCACATGTTATCAAGATTAGCCTTTCTATTGCTTGTGACAGACCACTTTCCTCCATTAGCACACTCAGGATCTTCCCATTTGGGCTCAATTCCAGCCTTAAACAAGTGGAAATCAGCATTTCCAGGCAACTTACTGGGCTTGAATATTTGATCATACAAACTGCGCCATGAAATGATATTTTGAGTCGGAAAGAATAAAAAACAACAAGGCAAATATCACAAACCATCTCAAGTGCCGTCCAAGGTAAAGAGGGAATATATCAATAAAATGAATCATTTTAAAGAAACTGTAAAAATTCGGTGGATTCAAGCCTTGCAAACAATTCATATAAGACAATAACGTAGAAAAGAACCTCCTCCAATGCGAAACCATTGCAATAGAAAGAGCAAAATTCCATTTTCTCTTTTAAACAGAACAAATATACCATAAATCAATAATTATACGAGGAAAAAAAAACTTAAAAACCAACAAAAATAAAATCAGTAATTAAACAAAGCAACCCAGCAATGAAAACTCAAACGGAAAATAATAAATATTTTTTAGGATAAAAAATCCAAACCACAAAGCCAGACACATCACCAAAACCAATCAAAAACAGAAAAAAATCAACAGATCTTAACAATACATATATAAATAAAAAAAGGGTTTTCCATTAAAGTACCACCAAAATTCTTCAACGGTGTCAAAGGTGTAAACTTTGCGTAGAGATGTACCCCAAGCGGCGCCTTGTTTGGGCTTTGATTGGTTATCAAACCAAAAGGTCCACTTTCTCTCAAGCTTATGTGGCTGCTTATCTGCCCCTGTTCCGACTGCCTCAGCCGCCACCGATGGGGCGTTAACTTCCACCGCCGCCTCACTAGCCATACGTTCTTTTCCTCTGTTTTTGTTTCCCTTTCCTTGCTAGGCTCTTCGAAGAGGAAGCGGAAAGAAAAGAGAGAGAGATTACGATTTTGGGTTTTCTTTTGTAGTTTTGGGTTTGAGGGTTTTAATGGGCTTTAGGTATACTCTTAAGATAATGTCCTTTTCTGTTGGCCCAAAAAAAATACTCTTACGAAAATGTAAAATTTCAAAGGGTTTTAGTTGATGGTTCAGGCTTATTTCTCAAACCCATTTACTTAAGTCCATGCTTCCTTAATAAATAAATGACTTAGGTGCTGTTTGATAAAATTGAAGTAATTAAGCACTGAAAATTAAGTGCTGAAAATTTTTTCTGAAAATTTTAAGTACTGAATTTATTGTGTAAAAATTGTTTGATAAGTTATTATGTTTGAACAAATTTATTTTTGAACTATTATAAGAGAAATGAAATTTTATGAAAAATAAATGCATTGATAATTAATAAAAAGGAAAGAATAGTGGTTAAAAGGAAAGAATACAACAATAAATGTAATTAATGTATGATTTTTTCCTTAAATGAAATTGTTGAATGAAATAAGTAACCTAAGAGCTACTTATTATTTTCAATCCTTTTTCATTGAAAATTTCCAATTAAGTGGTTCTTTAACTTTTATTATCAAACACATTGAAAAAATGAAAGCATTGAAAATTTTCATTTTCAATGGTTTGAAATTTTTCAATGGTTAATCAAACAACCCCTCAATATATAAAGTAATCTTTGAATTTGTATAAAATTATCGTTTAATCCTTTAACTTTTATTTTAAAATTTTTAGCCCTCGAATTTTTATTTTGTATATAATGTAGTCATTGATGCTGACGTGTCATAATGAAAAAATTTCACGTGTCAATATATGGTTAAGCCACATCAGCATTGAGAGTTACATTATATACAAAATAAAGGTTCAATGGTCAAAAATTTTAAAATAAAAATTGAAAAGTCAAAATGACAATTTTATAAAAATTCGAGGGCTAATATGTGTATGAAGCCATAAATAAATAAGACAAATTAAAAAGCATAAATTTTAGTTATTAATCAAGTCAAGTTAATCATTTTTAAGCATATATATATATATATTTAATGTTGCTTTGAATCAATAACATTCAAAGATTAAATGATTAATTTCTTTTCTTCCCTTTCATCGCATCACTCCGAAAGAAAGCGTATTTTTATCCATTAAATTAAAGGAATATAAAAAGTTAAAGCAGATTTAATTTAATCCGCTCTTACTGAAAATATCTATCTTTATTTATAATCATGGTTTCAAATGTTGACAACTACTTAGAGATATTTTAGTATGATTCAAGGACTATTTTAATCATCAAAATCTCCACCAAACTAATGTACCACTCCTTTTTTATTTAAGTCTAAAGATTGCTTCAATTAGTAAGTCTCTTCTTTTTTTTGGTTAAAAAGGATAGCATTCAATAGAAAGGAATTAGTAAGTCTCTTCGTTGGGTTATAATTTTGGGCTTAATAAGAAATCAGCCATTATGCTAAAAATCAACGCTGCTTTAATTATTTCCAACCACCGTTTTAGTTTTAGATTTTAGACTTAGATGTGAACAAACTTCTGTCCCAACGAAAAATCTGGTACTGGTAATTCATTAAGGTGAAGACCTGTTTAATACTATTTGGATTACGTGCCTCAATCTTGTCCGTCTACCTGCGTGGGAGTTGTGAGTTGTCACTGTTCGTGCCGAAGTCACTGGTGCTGTACAGTAGTATTGCGTACAATTTTGGAATCGATACTTTATTGCTTAGTTGATAAGCCGAATTGTAGTACATTTTTCAAAGGAAAGAAAAGATAAAATTCCGATGCTGATTTAAAATCGCTTTGTAAAATGTACGTATGGGTGACAGCCTTCATATTGGGCCCTTTTCTGAAGAGATGCCAAATGTTGGGGTGAATATAGGAAATGCCATGGAAAGCATGCATACGTCTCTTGAAGTCTATGCCACATGCCGACATGCCAACGAGCTCTCCTTGCATGGCTGCCACGCGACTAATTCTGGCTCTATAAACTGATGCTTTCCGTGGTGCCACTTTAAGGAGAATCAAAGAGGAAGAAAGTAGTACTGAGAAATTGAGAGAGAAATGGCTGCCACTGTGGAGAATGAAGCACTTGCAACTGAGGCTCCTTTTGCACCTGTGACTTATGAGAGGAGAGCCAGGATCGACTTGGTAGACAAACTCCCAAAACCCTGTAAGTCTTAGCATTCATCTCAGTTAAGCGTGTTTGACAAATGTTGGGTTTTTACCTGATATGGCGGGCTTTTGATTTTTCTTCTCACTATGCACTCTTTTTGTATAATCTGGGATATTGGTTAAGGAATTAAAGCTAATTTCTTTGCTTTCAACTAACGTTTAAATTTAGATATGCCCAGAGCTTTGGTGGCTCCGGACACAGATCATCCAAACGGGACACCAGGCCACAGGCATAACCATTTGAGTGTTCTTCAGCAGCATGTGGTATTTTTTGACCAAGACGACAATGGAATCGTTTATCCTTGGGAGACTTACACTGGTGAGCAGCCCACTCTGTTTGCTCAAAAATTGTCACTGGTTTATGTGTCATCCCCCAAATATTGACTGACCAATTAGAATATAATATTCTTTAATTTCATTTCTAAAACAGGATTGCGAGCCGTTGGCTTCAACCCCATTGCCTCTCTTGTTATGGCAGTTCTTATCAATGGAGCATTGAGCTATGCTACGCTTCCTGTAAGTTTGCTGACACAGTCGTTCTGTTAGTAAATATGGAACTTTTTCTAATACCATGTTGGATGATGAAATTTTGAATAGCTTCAATGCCATTATTTGTTAGGATCGATGATTTTGAATGAAATTTTTGTTTTTTGGTTATTATAAGAAGTAAAAGAAAAGCAAAAAAGGGAATGGATATTGCTTTAGGCTCAATAATGAACTGTAAAGCATCTTCTTTGACAGTAAAATAAGACTAGGCGCATGCTAACTAATTTTGAAGTTTAAATTATGCAATTAATTAAATAAAGGCATAGCAAAGATAAAACCTGTTCGCGGAATATTTGCATTCCATGGCATATAGATAAGTATATATTTGTATTCAAGTGACATTGCAAGTAAAGCTTATCCAGTATATATGAAAATATTCAATGTCCCTTTTACAGGGGTGGCTTCCTTCGCCTTTCTTCCCGATATATATTCACAACATACACAAAGCCAAGCATGGTAGTGATTCAGGCGTTTATGACACCGAAGGGAGGTAAGCAAAAAACCTCTCTTGTTTGCCTGCAATAAAATTCGATGCAATGCTATGAATTACTTGAATTAACAGGCTTTTTATCAATCCTCCGTGCCCCTTTTGTTTCTTTAACGAAGCAAGCCCTTGACATTACTGATCTCTTAAGAGCATGAACCTGTTCGACCATTCTTATATTATAGAAATGGATTGCAGGTATACCCCAATGAACATTGAACTCATGTTCAGCAAATATGCCCGTACAGTACCCAACAAGCTTACATTTGGAGAGATTTGGAACATGACCGAGGGGAACCGGGTGGCATTCGACTTCTTTGGCTGGTTTGTCAGTTTAGGGCCCTTTTGTTTTCCATTCCAAATCAATAGACTTCTCTTCTAATTATTTCATCATGGCTTGCACATGTAGGATTGCTAGTAAGTTAGAGTGGGGGCTTCTCTATGTCCTTGCAAGGGATGAGGAAGGCATGCTATCTAAGGAAGCTGTGAGACGATGCTTTGACGGTAGCTTGTTCGAGTTCTGTGCTAAAATGCACACTGGTGCCGAGGGCAAGATGGGTTAATAGCCAGATGCTCTATGCTAGTTCCTTTATCTGTACCAGAAATATCTACTCTAGTTTCATTTGCATCTGTATATGTTGCCCAAGCAGACTTTTGTAATTAGGCGTTAAGCTTTAGGACAGTACTTACTCTAAAACAAATTCCAAGACAGGTTTCTTGGTGGTTTGGATTTGACAAAGCTCTAGGACAGTACTTAACTCCAAAACAAATTCTAAGACGGGTTTCTTGGAGATTTGGGTTTGGCATGTAACTGTCAACTGGTATGGGAAATGTGATGTCTTCCCTCGCAAACCATCTAATTATCATGCTTTTCAAATTCTAATTTAGTTCATGCTAAACTCTAATTTAGTTCACATTCTTTTTAAGCCTTCAAATAGATAAACAAGAGAAGAGGGATTACATTAATTATTTCTCTGTGGTTAACGAAACTCCTCGTTTGGGTGAAGGGAAGGAAAAACGTGGAGAGCTAGATTTCCTCCGTCCCTCTTCTTTGACCATTTTCCTTAGTTAGAAACCTGAACCATAGAAGAGGAAAATTTGAAAAATAATATAATTTATTAACAGAATGTCTCCATCGAAGTTAAAATCGCACGTTCCATACAAGAAGGCAAGCGCTAATTGGCTAAAGGTAACTTCAAACGGCACAAGAACTCAAGAACTCAAGAAGTCAATGTAAACAATTAATATACGTATTTATAAACAGTTTTTTATTTTTGATTAAGACCACATGAACGTGGACTCTGCCTGGTTCATGAGGCCAGCGGGCGTCTACCGTACCCAAAAAGGGTAAAAAAGATTAAAGACCAGATGAACAAATTTACAATTGCATGACCCAAAAAATGGAAAAAAACTTTTAAGACTACCTTAAAAAATTTAGAAAGATGACATGAGAGGGGAACGGTCCCCGCTCTTGTAATTAGACAACTGTAGTTTTACAAGAAAATTAATTGTGGGTAATATGGACCCAATTACTTATGTGGCAAATTAATGATTAAAATTTCTTTGCATCACCCTAATTTTCAGGAATTAGGTAGTCATGTTTATCTTCTCCTTAGTCGACTCTCTATATAAGGAGGTTCATTGTTTGTGAAAAAAAGCGAACAACCTCCTCAGAGAAAAAGGAGGAAGACACAAGAGCAACCAGGAAGAAAAAAAGTTAGGAAAATGGAAATGGAGGAGAGTGATGCTATGGCAACTGAGGCACCCAAAGCGCCAGTGACAAGTACAAGAAGGATACGGAGTGACCTGGAAGAAAAATTGCCAAAACCCTGTAAATATTGTTGCTCTCTCCCTTTTCTCCATCCCGTTGCTTGTCATGAATTGTAAAAGAACCCATTTCTGTATCTTGTGATGAAGTTTTAGACTGTTAGTTCGAATAACAAACCAGAAATGTTCTCAAAAAGCTCTGACATATATATATTGAATCACTATCTGTTCTTCTCGTCTTCGTTTTCTCTCTTCCTTTCTTTGACAAATGACAAACCAAAAATGTGTAATCAGATTTGGCTAGAGCAATGGAAGCTGTTACTGTGGATTGTCCCAGTGGAACTCCAGGGCATAAAACTAATGGAATGACTGTTCTTCAGCAACATGTTTCCTTCTTCGATCAAGACAAGAATGGAATTATTTATCCCTGGGAGACTTACAGAGGTAATAAGTTTCCAAGCCAATTCATATCCACTTTTATAATCAGTACTATTTTTTCTTCCCTTCCAATTGATTTACTTTGATTTAACAGGTCTGCGAGATATTGGTTTCGATATAATGACCTCTCTCTTCACCGCAATTCTCGTCCATTTCCTTTTGAGTTTTGTCACTCTGCGGGTAAGTTTTTTTACGCTAATTTGCATCCTCCTTTAAAAATATAAATAACCCACCAGACCAAAATGTTGATTGCGATGACAATTTTGGCACAGGGATGGCTGCCAAATCCATTGTTGCCCGTATACATAGACAGAATACACAAAGCAAAGCATGGGGGTGATACGGCAACGTTTGACACTGAAGGAAGGTTAGAATATCAATTTTATCATGAATATGAGACGTAAAAACATGGATTTTTGACCAAATATTATGCTATGGAGTTGGTTGCAGGTTTATACCCGTTCATCTTGAGAACGTTTTTACCAAGTACGCTCGCACACAACCTGACAAATTAACTTACGACGAGATTTGGCAGATGACCGAGGCAAATCGGGCTGCATATGACCTCCTTGGCTGGTTGGTTCAAAGGAAACTTTGTTCAACTTAATATAAAAGCTTTTGTTTTAGATTTTGTTGTCCTCTAAGTTTGGTCTTGGTTGACTTTGCAGGATCATGGCCAAGGCGGAATGGGTGCTTCTGTATAAGCTTGCCAAGGACCAGGATGGTTTTCTGTGCAAAGAGGCCGCAAGGGGATGTTACGATGGGAGTTTGTTCGAATACTGTGCGAAAATGAACAAGGCTAAAAATAAGAAAACGCGATGAATAAAGCATTGCTGCTGCTGGACATTGGCTGCCGAAAGAGATGGAGAGACAACAACAATCTTGCAAATGCTAAAATTGCTGTCCCACTTCCGATGTATGAAGTGTTGTTTTTATGATCATTATCGTTATTTTTCTATCCATAGAATAAACCGGCAAGTATTTTCTTGCAAGTTGTATACCAAAATACTACAAATAAAACTGTTCAGACTATGGTTATTCAAACTTATCCGAATTTAATTCTTAGCTAAGTCAAGGAAAAACTTAATCAACGAAGGCCATGCTTTTCTACAGATACATGCAAGCTTAACGAAAAATTTATTCATGTATTAGTAATAATATTCGTGCAAGAAATGCCAATTTCCAGGTCGTATCAGACACAGTAGTTGGACTTGGTCGGTTTCAAGTTTCAACATACTGCTGTAGAAGTATAATTTTTTTTTTTGGGCAAAGCTATAGAAGTATAATATTGATTTACGAAAACAGAACTTCATCATGATTTCGAACAAGGCACATCCATAGCGATAAGAGAATCTCTTCATGAACTACATATAATTTTCAAAATCAAAATCAAATAAAATCCATCCAACTGATGTTCCGAAGAAACCATGACTAAATATAACAAAATCTTTAATCAAACAAACTAAAGTTGATCCAACATAGAGAAACAAAATCTCTAAACTTTGAACTCCTAGACAATGGCATTGGCTGCACTTGCAATCCTTGGCCACAGATCAGCACACTCCTTCCCAATTGGACCGGTTATAGCAGAACCTGAAATAATATATACAAGAAGATTATGTCAACCGTGTATCATTTATGAAATTGGATGCGGCCCTAAATAACTGAAATGCTTTGAGTTAGTTGTGTACCTTTCATTTCTCCCTTTGGATTCACAATGACACCAGCATTATCTGCAGAGAGAACATTATTCAAATCAGAAACTTCAAACAGTAAACATAAGAAATCAAAATATAAGCAAGTCACTGAATCTGATGGTTCTCAAGACAGGACAAATTGAAAGAAAGATTGTCAAGAAAATGCATCAATGTCTCCAAGCAAACATCTCCAATGTTTATAAATACCGAAAACATCCAATCTCATACCACTATCAAGTTATGCGTACAAAGCCAGCCAAAAAAAAAATTTGAGAAGAACAGTTAAAAAAAATGTAGTGCCCAAATGGAGCACATGCAAGCTTAAAAGACACGATGCATCTGCAACGATGGACACAATTCAGTTTTCCAGACTCGTAACTGTATCAACCATTGAACATTAAAGTAGATACCTGACTTATGTCTGGTGATATGACATTACTTTTACTAACTACCAAAACTATCAAGAATTGAAGAATTTCCTATTAAATATCAAAGGTCAGTTGATTAACCAGTCATCCCCACACCATACGAGGATGACAACCGGCAAGACAACAACTATAATTAACATTTTACATAAAGTGTCCCAACCTGGACAGGGATGATAACCATAGTTACCACCTGGTATTGGGGTAAGGTTGGTATATCAATTTAGCTGGGTATGGGAGGTGTGGAGAAACCATGAACAATATATTCTCAACACTACATCACCAGCATATGAACAATAGAAAATGTAAAATCACTAAATAATTCACAAACCACATTGGGAACAGAGAAAATATGTATCGAATTGCGAAAAGGGAGATCCCAAATGGAAGAGATCCCACTCGATAAAATATTCGACCCCTGAGATACTTTCGCTGGTCTCAGGAAGCATCAAATCACACTGCGCACATGTAAGAGCACGCATCAGGATACCGCTTAACCAGCAACCAGTCTCACACAACTTATCAGAAGCATACCAATTGTATCTACCATATTACAGAACAAAAACTAGGGAAAAGTGCAAGTAACCATTGACCAGTCAATAATTTCAAGTCCCTTTACCATGTAAGCTAACAACACACAATCACAATCAACAAATCTACACAAGGTAAGTAAATCTACCTTCAAAGTACATGTAAACACCATCCTTTCTGCGCCAGGGCTTGCGCTGCCTCACGATGACAGCAGGCAAGACCTTCTTCCTGAGATCGGGCTTCCCTTTCTTGACAGTGGCCATCACCATATCTCCAACACAAGCAGATGGCAAGCGGTTAAGACGACCCTTGATTCCCTTCACCGAGATGATGTAGAGGTTCTTAGCACCGGTGTTATCAGCACAGTTCACTGTAGCTGCCACTGGCAGACCCAGTGACATCCTAAACTTGTTACCAGCTGACCCTCCGCGTCCTACTCAAAAAAAGAGAAGAAAAAATCACACCTTTTTCCAGCTATCAAACGAATAATGAAGGAAAAAAACCACTCAGATAAAATGTTTCCCTTTCTTAAGGCCTTATAAAAACTATGGGAGCTGGAAGCCTACTTTTCAATGTTACAAACTAAAATGAAAAGGTAGATTTGATTTTCTGGGTTTTCCTGATCTGGGTACACGAGAAAGAAACAGAAAGAAACGAAGATGAAATAGAGACAATAGGTTAACAGAGACAGAGAGAAAGAGGAAGATAGAACTGACCTCGCTTCGACATTTTCGACGGCTGAAGAGAGTCGAAGGCAGAAGAGAAACAGATAGCAAAAGTAGGGTTTTTGAGCTTTATATAGACAGCAAATTAGGGTTCTCTGTATTTTGCTCGTGTTGTTTCGACTGTTGAGGCCTGAAGGTGCTACTGGGCCTCAACCTCTAAAGTCTCTACCCTGTTCCCTAATTGGACCCAACCCCTTGATTGGGCTTACTAAATAAAGTTGGGAAGTTGACGAGTTCAATTGCGTTGACTAAATTCTATTTTAGTTTAATTTTTTTTATTTAATATTGATTTGGTTAAATAATATGTACTAATTATCAGAAGTTGAAACAAAAAATTGAAAAGTTCAAATCTAAGGATTAAAAAAATAAAATTGATTCTAACATATGAATTTGTAAACTTTGGAGGTACCAAAAAAAAAAAAGGATAAAAAATAACACGCCAGAAGTAATAGCATTAGAGAATAAGGTACTTCTTAACTTCATTAATTACAAAAAAGGTTGATCATGTAGGTCATGAAATGAGGGAGCCAGAAACTGAATGCACCCAAAATTAGAAACTACATATACCATGCTTCAACAGGAAATTACAAATTGGTAGCATCAGTTATATTTTGAAGTGCAAGATCATGTAGTTTGGTAATCCTAGATGACAGACATTGTCTAAATATTTCCTTTGCTGCATAGGTTTCAGTTTTTCACCGATCTCTATCACGGCAGAATGAGCTTCCACAGAGACACTTGAAAGGTTCAACAGGCTGATCGTTGTCACCAAATTCAATTCCATAATCCTGCAAGGATATCATAGTTGTTACTATTAATGAACTCGAACCGATGTTTTTCAATGCATACATGTGCAGTAAGAGGTTTACCCATGTTAGTTCTTCCATGGCAGCAATACTCCTTGTTGTGAAAAAGGCAAACTGCAGAAGAGGGTAAAAAACATGCAGCTTTAACTTGGATTAACGAGTGAATCACTATTCACAATGTTAAAAAGCTAAGATATCATACATACATGATAGTAGTGATGATGTGGACTCTCAAATTCAACTGGGATCCCAACCAAGTTAGCATCACAGCACCTAGTCACACATGCATGATATACAACCAGAATTCAGAAAGGGAGAAGCAATGTAACCGATGAATGAAATAACACTAATTCTTAAAATGAAAAGTGCTATTATCCTAATTGTGTTGCTTCTGAAAAGATCATGTCATTCGCGAATAGAAGAAATACCTATGGTTTATGAACCTTGCAACATTCCCATAAGATGTGCTATCTAAATAAAGGGTCTTTTCATCCTCCTGAACTCCCTCTGTATACCAATCCGCATCAAGAGGCACCAGATATACATGCTTCTTACCAGATTTGCTTTGCATGTTTCTTTCATGCATCTCAGAGTTGGTAATGATTTCTCCAACATACTCACAAACAAAAGCACCTTTTGGTAAGGCCTCAACAGCTCGAAGACCCCAACCTTTCCCTTCAAGTGTCTGAAAGACCTGAAACAGTTTAAATAGACAGGATATTAGCTTCAGTAACATTCTATGTTTAATCTTAGAATTGAAAACACTAAATTGAACCTGCAATGCCACTGAAATGCCCCGCTGGACCACACGATTGCCACACTTTTTACTACATCTACACTTGGACCAACACTCTTTTATGAAGCTTCTCTCCAGATGACCTTTGCATGACTTAGTTTCATACTTTCCCTTAGACCTTTCAAGTGGGCAATCTCTACAGAAAACTAGCTTAGGACTTTTGAATCTCTGATTTGAGATAAATTCTTCCACAAAGCTATCCTTAAGCAATCCTCCTGGTGTATATGCAAATTCACCCCCAGTTCGTTTTGCACATTGACAAGGTATAGAGCATAACAGGCAATCTTTAAAACATTGTGAACAAGAATCCTCATCAGATATTGAGGCCAGTGTGAAGTTCACGGATGCTTTGTTATAAACAAAATTCTTGGAAGTGTAGAGAAAGACTGGAAGCTCTTCAAGACTGTATTCGTTTACAAAGGATATCTTCGTTGTTTCTTCACCTCCACTGATATCATCAATGTCAACAACGGGCTTCATAATGCCATTAGCAAACATGTACTTCTCAACAATTTCTGCACCTGTTGAACTCTGTGCAACTTCCCCAAAAATGCCACGTGCATTTGATCTTTTCAATGCATCATGACCTGGTGACACAGACAGCAAGAAGTGGTGTAAACAGCCAAAAATGAAGTGATCAGTGAATAAGACTAAATGAAACAACAATTTTTCAGAATGTTATTCATTGCTAAAAGATTGCAACGACTTGGATAGTGACCGTTTTGTAGTTAGCTTTTAGAGGTAATAGGACTAAATAAATTAGAAAGTATATTTACCTAACTTCATTTATAAACAGTGATTACCAAGACTAGGAAGGAAAGTAATATGGCTACTGCATCATTACGAACTAAAGGGAAGTAGATAATCAGTGGTGTTGACAGTGGTTAAATGCAAAGAAAAAGAGAGTGATCATACATACTCAGTTATTTACTATTTTCTACACTGACATAGATGGAGTTAAAAACTTAATATAGTATCTGCAATATTTATCATTATAAATGGAAATTTACCTGGATGGATCACAGCAAGAGGGAGCTCATCCTGTGGCTTGTTAATAACAAATGAGTCAGTGCCAGGCCTATGCGAGTAATCATTATGAAATAAATCAAGTTCACTGGCAGACAGCATATGCTGTTTGTTGGGCTCAATTTCTAGTTTCACACAGAATGAGATACCAGCTTCTGGGTCGGATGTTAATCTTCCAACTGTAGGAACAACTTGAGACATTAGAGGTGTCTTTCCTTTCTCGCGGCTAGATGCAGACTTTGGATTTCTTTTTCTTTGATAAAAAAGAGGCTTGCCATTTTGAGATGAGTCAACTTTCTTGCATTTGCTCTCAACATGTCCTTCATGTGAAAGAAGGTTTGCATCATTTTCTACATAGCTGCAATGTAGCTGAGTGGTTTGCATCATGACTGGCTTGCTGTTGTCTACTAAAGCTAAAATGTCTGTCTGTTTTTTGCGTGGCTTTCTCACTAAAGGCGTGCAATCTTCAGACTCAGAACTGCTTTCCTTTGCTAAACCCACTTTTGGCCTAGTGTGAGCCGTGGAAGCCGAAGCCACTTTGCTCTTTTTACTGGAGCGCAATCTCCTCGCTAAAGGTTCGGGCCCTTGAGGCTCAATATGAGCTAAAGCTTTTTTCTTCTTGGAGTTTAGTAACTTTTTCAGCATACCAATTAAATGAGTAAATGGTTATTGACATGGAATTGAAGATCAAAAGTAAAATGAAGATCAAAATTAAAAATATATAGCAAACCAATCACCACATTATAATTGCATAAACAATAAAATGAAGACACACCTCATCATCAGTTTGATTCTTGGCCAATATACACTCAAGCAAAGCTTCATATTCCTGATCTTCAATCAAAACCCAACTTCCTTCATACATTGCAAGAAGCTCCTTCAATGCTGGCTTCACTTGGTTTTCAGAGATTCCATAAACTTTCATTGCATTGAAAGCTTTATTTGCCTTTTCCACATCCAAGGCTTCTGTAACCTTTATTCTTGGCGTCATAGCCAAGTTGATATAAACCTGCTAAAGTCAACCAAACGGACTAATCAAATTAATACTACATTTCTGAAATCATCGAAACAAGAAAATAGCTATAACAGAAAAACCAATGTTGCAGGACTGAGGTTTGGATCCTAGCTCTTACATTCCCTCCAATGCACCCAAAAAACTAACTAACAAACATAGAAGAGCTAAGGCCTAAAAGTGTAGATGATCTCGGCAATCAATGTAGGGGAGAAAATACGTGTAAAGTATTAAAAGCTCAACATTTAACACCCAAAATGACACCAAAAGACAACAAATTTGAGGAATTTTATACTAATGTATAACAAAGATATTTAAGCAAGGGCACCATCACCTTTGGAGCTTTACGATAAAAGGGTTAAATTGTCTCCTTTGCAAAGGTTGAAAGAAGAAACCCTTTTTTCCTTTCTTTTCTTGGAAGGCAAACGAATGGAGACAAGGAATGAGAAGATAAAGAACTAAGATTCCCATATAAGAGTAGCCATAAGCTTGAAAACTTCCAAAGACTCTAACTTCTCAGCCTTTTTTTTTTTTTTGGGAACAACTTCTCAGCCTCTTTTTACAGTAAAAAGTTTCTCTCTTTCTCCCCCAAGGAAGATAAAAGTGCTTCTCTGCTTTACCCTCTTTTTTACGGGGCATGTAATTTCGTCGGTTGGCTACCCTTTAACCTTGAGAAATGGATTTACCTTTTTAACCTTTACTACTTCCATGGACCGTTGGAGTTTTTTTTTTTTTTTTTTGGAATCGGAGCGGTGGAGTTTTTGGGTTCTGAATTTTGGTACAAATATGGTAAAAATAGAGGCCAGGCCAGCAACGTTTAATATGTCAGTAGTATTGATTAAAGAATGGTTATTTGACAAGAGAAAAATGAGTTTCTTTCTGTCTTGGGGGACGGGGCTTGCTTTGAAAGATGATCATGAATCAAAGCTCAGGGGATGGAGGCATGTTTGTTGACAGATTAATACAGTTGCCCCTGTAAGAAACTTCATTTTAACAATTGCGGTAGTTTACAAGCAATAACAAAAATAACAACTTAAATCGAACTTGGATGTGAATAAAACTGATTTTGTCATGAAATGGTACAAGCTTGGAGAATAATGTAAACAAATTGAATTGTAACAGAACCAGTCGGCTAAACGGATATATAGAGCTGTAGAACCACGAGGCAGCTTAAGAATTTGAGCAACGTTAGAATTTGATTGCCTGTTGTTGACATGAAATTTGAGCAAAATAAGAATTTTGTTTCCTTTGCAGTGAACAGGATTTAACAGGAAAGGGATCTAAAAAGAAAGTTGTATATAAACATAAGATGAGCTTGCATTGTACGGAAATCCTCAACATTCTCACTACGTTCACCACTGCTTCGGAGGAGGTTTGGCAGTTTGTTAATGTTAACCCCCTTGAATGGAAGGACCTTCGAGAGGAGTTGAATCCTTGGCATGCTCCAAAAGCTGTTCGGCAATGGGTCTTGAATCTTCCCATGCTCCATTGCAAAGAAGAGACCGAGAAAGAGCGTGGTATATCTGCATTCATCTTTGCATGAATCGCCTTCACGATCGAATTATTTCAAAGGAACACACTGAAGCATACTTCTGATTGAGCTGTTTGCATTGCAAAGCAGAAAAGGATTTCCTATCTCTTTCTGGTTTAGTAAGACCATGTTAATCAGGCACCACCTGCCTCCATTTCTTCTGAGTATTACCTACGATGTCAATGGGTGCTATAAAGTCAAGAAAATGTAATCAATGATAGTTAACTAGCAAAGCAAGGAAATCGCTGGGAATTCTTGCCACATAACACATTCTTGAGTAGAAAGTGTCAGAAGTGATCACCCAGAAAGCAGTAATCACAGGATGTTCTAAAACATAGTGAACTGTCAATCGATTCAGTATGAACATAAATGGCAAGTGAAAACTCGGTGGATTTTGGTTCAAGAGAGAGATACCTGGCTTTATTTCATGGAGATAGAAGAATAATACAATTGATCCAAGGTGAAGGCTCCAAACCTTGGCAGCATGTTACAGCCTTTCTTATTTTTGCTGGATGGTATATTTCCAGCAGTTATGTTCAAATTTTTCCCCATTGAGGAATCAATGACTTAGTCCTGAGCCGTGATCAATTTGCACAATGCACATTCCTGATGTATTATGTTAAGAAACACTACCCTAAGTGTGTGATTTTACACAGTCCATGCAATATCTTATTCAGACACAAAAAGAATTCATTGCAGCAGTTGCTATCACTGACAAAAAAATTCCAGACCAAGACTTTGCTCAAAGCAAGGCCACAATAGTGATTAAGATATCTATGTAAGTACCTTAAAATAAAACTAATTTGAAGACAACTTGAAACAAATTAAGATATCTATGTGAGTAAGTACCTTAACATAAAACTAATTTGAAGACAACGTGAAAAAGAAAATTGTCACAACTAAATATTGATGGCTATAGAACAATTGGTATAGAACTTAATCCATCAAAAGTTGTACATTCCATTAAAAAGAAGCAAATTACAAGATCTTTTCTTCTGAGAATCACAGATAAAATTCCCAATCAATACCAGACAACCTATATAAGAAACAAACTGAAACCAGTCAAAATAGCTATCAGAAAACCAAAAAAAAAAATAACAATCTCCATTCCATGTATAAATTCCTAAATGTGAACTTACAGACTGCTGTAAGAGGGTTAAAACTAAATAAACTTCAATTCTAGACCTTGCTACCTTGATGGCTATACATTTTTTGGTCGGAGAGTGGGAGTTTGAGTATGGATGTATGCAACTGCAATTGAGAAAGACTGCAGAGCTGAGAGTGTTGACTGAAAATGAATAAAATACAGGCCATCATGAACATTTGCTATCCTCAAAGTTGGAGAACCATGCTCTGAACCCTGAAAATTTGAAATTGGGCAAATGGTCATCAGAATGATTATTCAGGTTATAACAAAGTTATTTGATTGTTAACCATAAAAAAGGAAGTATGTTGTTGTGAGAAATTAGGCAAACATAAATACCATCTATTCTTCTGCTTCTAACATTCTCTTATATTGTAACAGATGGGAAATCACAGAACTGATATACCTGAATGAAAAAATCAAATAACTTGCACGCTTCAGACATATCTATTGAAGGGAAACCATCTTCTTTACTTGATTTGGCTTTAAGTATAGTCAGCGGACAGCCCAAATCCCAGCCACCACAGTCGCAATGTCCCCCAGATCTCCATCTTTCAATAAGACTTGAGGGGCCACCATTTCTAGTTCTTGGACCACCATGAATACCCACAGGAACTAGAACATCCATACTTGTTGAGCAATCACTGGTATTGCGAGTGCAAGCAGAAGGAATTGGGGCTTCCAAGGTATCAACAGTTTGCTTAACCCCTGCTTTCTTGAGAAACTTTAGGCCCCAACCTCCAACTTCCTGGCGAGAAGTCTCTGGGAAACTGTCCCTCACTACAATGGCAGCCACTTCAATATTTGGTGGAAGTTCTTCCTCTAAAAGCTTTGCCCCACCTAGTGCATCAGGATTGTTGACTGTATCTTGGCATGGATCCCAAGAAGAATCTTCCATTATGGAACTTGATCTACGAGATCTAGGCATCGTTCTCTGCTTGGATGAGTGGCTGCCCTTGAATACTTCCACCACCTTTTTGGATAGACCCTTATTCTTCCTGTGGTTATGGCTTGAAGTTTGCATCTCCCCATTAAAAGCTTCATTACCACTGAACAAAACAAACTGTCTCTCCATAATTTTAGAATCTTGGGGGCAGATTGAGAAAGAAGTAGATACCCTCATCTTACCAACAAGGTGGGACTCATTATCATGAATGCCATGGTCCTTATTGCTACCCTTGCTTGAATGGAAAAAGTACATACAGTCTTGATCCCTATGGCAAACTGATTTTTCCTTTGACAGATTGGCTACATAGACCTCCCTTTGATTATCCAGGGAGAAAACAAAATGTGGAATCCCATTCTTCCATGTGCATTGAAGCATTCCTTGAGAAATAGTTGTAGAAGTAGAAGAAAAGGAATGATCGGAGCATGTTGAGCTTGTACTTGACAGGGAAACAAGCCTTTTATGAATAGTCTCAGCTCCATATTTATGATTTTCTGATACGGGTTTTTTACTTCCTAGCTTTTGTGAGGAATAAAAACTAAAATCACCAGGAGAGCTCATAAAGTCATAACTTATTGATCCTTTAACATCACTCAAACTTGCCTCTGTATCGAAAGCACCCAATTTCTGTAACAATGGGCTCTTCAATATATTTGCCATACTCTTGCTGCCCATTATGGAACCTACAACCCACTGTCCTGCAGGACCAATGGCTACATTACCAGTCCCACTCCCAACTGCCAGCGGACATTCAAAAATGAACCCACCCAAATCACATGTACTTTCAACCCTGATTTTAGCAGAATTCAGGCCATAAGATAAAATTCCCATCTTCACAGAGCTCAAGTTCAGAGAAATGTCGTATTGAGCTGCTTTCGCTGCATGCATATGAATTGACTCTAGGCAACGACGGAGATATTTCTCATCTAGAGTAACCACATGTCTTGGAATCTTATTGCCTATGCCAAAAATACTCTGAAGGAAAGAATCCTTTAACAGACTTTTTCCAGCTTGTAATCTTTTGGCATTTAATATCAGAGCATGCTGTGGATTTACCCTTCCTGCCAGCTTCTTCAATTTTAACTCAGAATAATTCCTTCCATTTTCTTTTGACATATCCCTGTTATCCTCCAAGTTTTGCAGTGAATCTTCTTTCCCCTGGTCATCCTTCTGACCACCAACAAATGAGTTGTCCATCCTCTGTCTCTGATCAACTATACTGCACTAATGATGTGCAACTCTCGTTTCCATTTTCTGCCTCAAAATGGTCGATGTGAGTTTGACAGCAGACAAAACACCCACACTAAATAAGCCTCCAACTATAACTTCACCAGAAATCTGAAGCATAAGATGAATAATTACATCGAGTCATCAAGATAGCACCAAAGAGAAGCAAATACAAACGGTAAAGATAGGTAGGACCCGTGCACTACCAATCCTTACCTCAACTAGAAAGATTAAGGTTAGGACAAATCTTGAGAAAGAGGGTATGTTTCAGTGATGAGAAACAAAACAGAAAGTGCTAGACAAGAACAAAAACTTTATCAAGTAATGATGTAGCTTGGATTTTATATATATATATAGTAACAACGTAAAATGATGAACAAGACAGACGAACACATAGCCTTCTACTTTCCCTTGTCCTTTCTCACGAATTCTCATGGCTTCTAGATGAGATAAGAACAGGCAAATTTAAATTAAAAGTAAAATTAGCAACCAATCGACATCAAGATAATGATGGATAACAAATTTTCACTTTCAAAAAACCTATTAAAAGAAAGCATGAAGATAATAAATAAAGTTTATTTCTTTTTTCTGGTTTAAGAATCATAATTATGACATATAAACAAATTTAAAAACCTTGATTACATCAACATCTAAGATTATAAGTAGGACAAGGAACTAACAAAGAATCATTAACAGTAACATATACAGCAGAAAAGGTATTTTAAACAAAAACATCATACCCAGAATCTAATATCTTTCCAACTCAATTAAACTTAATTAATCCAACTATCCAAGTACGAGAAGAAAGAGAGAAGATCACTCAAGTTACATACATGACAAAAAAAACTGATGGAATTGTGTCCAAAGCACAACAGAAGTACAGAACTCCATAATGCTAAACCAGCCAGCAATCCGACCAACTCAACTCAACTAGATATAAAACTTTACTAGAAAATTCATCTTTGTCCCTTGTACCAACTTTGCAAGGACAAAACTTGGAACAGCTTGCTATTGAGTGATACCAGAGAAAACGAGAGAAGAAAAACATAAGGTACCAGAAAAAAGAAATAAAAAGAGACTGTCTAAATCAAAATTAGAAGAAAAATAATTTTTAATTAAAAAATAGAAGAAGAAGAAAGTAGCAAACTTTTATGAATAGAATAAGCAAAAAGAGAGACTTTTTTTCCTCTTACCTCAAGAAAAGAAAAGGATCCAAGGTACAAAGATCAACCACCCCAATCCAATAGATAATCAAAACCAGGAAAGCGAAGAAGAAGAAGCAGCAGATGATTCCCAATAAAGTGAAAACTTAATCACCCATTAACCGGGACCTCAAAAACTCCAAGCAGAGATAATAACCACCGAACCAGGATAACAAAAAAGACAGCTTTGTGTTTGTGATGAGAAAGAGAAAAAGAGAGTAGAAAAGTATACTAGGTACCAAGCCACTGTTCTTTTTTTTGTTTGCGGAGAGCAAAAGGTTGGTGACTTGTTAACTGTTTTAGACACTAATCAAGGTTCTCTTTTTTCTGGCTTAACAAAGGGAGATAAGAAAGCAAAGCAAAACAATTAACAAAACAAAGCCAAAGCACCCCAAAACTGAAGCAAAAGTAGTGGGGGGCGTGAAGTCGAAAATTTGGTGTTGTAAGCCACGTTTAGTTGTGGAATTTTGGTTCCATGTTCTTCCACAGGACCCACTTTTATTTCCAAAATTTATTTTTTTATGGCAAGTGTTTTTCTTTAGGCAAATGCCATACAAAAAATTGAAAAAGACCCAGAGAGGGAAGGGAAATCTTCATAAAGAAATCAGCGAAAAAATATACAGAAGAGAGAAGGAAAGATGAGCTGGAACGCAGAGTGTGAACAGAGCAGAAGTCCACTTAGGCCAAAAAGAAGAAAGACAGGGCCACATGCCAAATAGGGAGGAAGCAAAGCAACACATCAACTGAAACAGACTTTCTTGTTTTACTAATCTTTTTTAACCACGTCTTTTTTATTATTCTTGTTGGTTTTTATTGAATTTCTTGATTCAAAACAAAAGGATTTTTTCAATGGGCATGTGAAGGAGAGAGAATGATGAGAGACAAGAGGGAGAAGATTGGTCTCTGATTACCTGGGGGAATGGGTCAAAGCCACGACTCACAACACAAGTACTTGCTGCCGAGATGGTACTCTACTGCTCAAAGCTTCTAACGTATAAAGAACAGCGTATGATATCCGGTGTTTGTACTGTTTTTCTGAGATTCATTCATTTATTACAACCTGCTGCATCTTTTGCATGTTGGTCGTTTGAATCTTCTCCTATTCTCTTTTCCTTCCTACATGTGCTGATTTATTTATTTAATTAATTTAATTGGATTATTTTATTTTATCAAAATAAATTGTTTGTATACAATCCTTAATCTATTGTTTTAGGCTTTCAGCTGTTGATGGTGGAAGTAAAAGGGAAGTAAATCACAGTTCTTTATGCATTTTATGAAGGAATTATGATGGAAAGTAAATCTCAACTATGTATCTGAAAGTACAAGGAAAGTAAATCAAATATATATTTAAGTAGTGCAAGACATTAATGTGGTTTGATTACAATCTAAATATCAAATCCTAACTTTTTCTCCATTTTTCTTTTATGGAAATAAAAATTTCCTTACTTTTTCTTGGTGAATAAGTTTAGAAAATCACAAGCAAATCATATCATTCAAAATTCATTACTATACACTATATGTAATTTGACCTAAAAGTCAAAACCATCCCATTTTCCTTTTTTTGTATTTTTTTTAATTTAATGTCAACTTTGGGGTTTTCTCAATAAACCCCCAAACAAACAAAATACTTCAGTTTTTTCCCCCACTCGTGTATTTGAATTTGCCCATTATAAGTGTGGTGTGTGGTGCAATAAGAAAGTGGTTGATGGTCTCTATGCTGATATTCTGGCGGATGCAACTATTGGTCAATGAGTCATGAAATTGTAAAATGGTTCCTCCACTAACCGGGAATTAGGTGCCCGTGACAACGACAGACAAGTGAAATCGTGTTATTGCCACTTTGAAACTTTTCTCATCTTCCAAACACAACAATATTCAAAATCTTCATTATTTCATTAGGTCCATAACACTGTTTGACGTTCCATGTAATGCATGCAAACTTGGTCTTCAGTTGCATGATTGCATCGATTGTGATAGGGAAAGGCCATAGAAATTGCATATTGCACGATTAGATCTTTAAATTCCACACCAGGCAACTGCCTTGGAATTATTAATTGCATGTATTTTTCCTTTCCCTTCATTTTTATCTAAATTAATATAATTGGACATTAAACTCCCATGGGAATTAATTTTCATGGCTGATCTGATCTATTACATCAGTTCATTCATCGTTTGAAACCCATTTGGCCATTTCCCTTATATGTGATGTGAGAATGATAATTTTTTCACAGTATTGTTTCATATATATTTAGAAAATTATATCAAAGTGTACATTTTTCTTTTTGTTTGAATTGTTTATTTGCTACCCAATAATTTGCGAGAATTGAAGCAATCAGACAATGGCAATAGGAAGTTGCAAACATTTCCCGGCGGTGTGTGTGTTTTTAAAATTGTTTCACATGATTTGATTTTCCATTTTGTCTACATTGAGTGTACTTTGGGATTAGTATTACCATATTTTCACTAATCTAATCTCCCAAATCCCGGCATTTTGAATATTCAGGAAATTTAAATGTAGTGGGTCCAACAAGATCATATAGTATTAGACAATTATTGACTCTATCAAATGAATCTAGTTTTAAATGAACAACAACAACCCTTTTTGATTATCTTAGGAACCGGCTAACCAACAACCTTATGGAAAAATACTGAGTACCCTTTTTGTTAATTTGCTGATCGTAAGTCTAAATTCCAAAACATACCTAACTTCCTTCCCTTTTGTCAAACGCATAGAGACAAATCATTGCCTTCAGGGGCTTAAATGCCTGGTTTGATCATGACCCTTTGCACAAAAAATTGCCCTTTCACTTCCATTGGAATCCCATTTCTCTCATTCATTTGATAATCAAAATAAATTATTATTATCATTAGAGAATTTAGTCAATGGTTAAGAAGATTCTTAATCACAATGATTGTGCTAATTAGAGATAATTAAAAACCATAATTATCATCAGCATGATGGCCAACAGTTGTTTTATTTGATGTCTACCAACTACTCTCCACTCAAAATCTCAATGGCAATTTATAGCACAAGAGTGATTGGAACTTGGAAGTCTTCACAAACATCATGAATAAGCAGTACTAGAAAAGGAATATAGCAGTGTGCAGTTTTAAACTTTTGAACTTTTGAACCACAGCACATAAACCTTGAGGAAGAACGTCTTTACTACTCATTTGCCATTAATCATTCATGGAACTTCAGTTCACTTATAACTTTGGGTCAAAGGTATAATCTCATATTCTTTGAAACCAGAAGGGATTTGAGGATTGGAAAAAAAAAAAAAAAAGAACAAAGTCAAAATAATCATGTTTTCTGGTCTTGAATTTTTAGGATTATTTGACTTTAATCGAACTGGTAAACTGTGGAACTTTCATATATCACATGGAGATACGAACGCAAGAAGAAAGAAGCACACTCAAATTCAAAAGGAGAGAGACCACTAAAAGCGTTGTTGCCTGCGGGGGTAAGGCTTTGGGCTCTAGCCTTTTAAGCATAAAGTTCTTTTCTTTGACTTGCAATAGGCTCTCCGAGAGTAAACTTGGGTCTTGTTGAAGCACGAAGCCCACTAGTCGAAGAAAAAATGCATTGCCATTTGTCCCCCGAACAAAGAAAGCAGGACGCGAGGGGATTTGACTACAAAAATGCTCATATAACTGATAGCAAAGGTCATTGATCAACAAGAAACATCGATCCCATACATTTTCACTGTGAAGAAACTGAGTAGAACTACAAGAGTCAAGCAATTTCAACAATAAAAGTGTATTTGTTTGAAATCACTCTAACATAAATTAACTTCTTCAACTAGTGATTCCCTGGCGAGTAGGATATGCCACAGGACCGTCAATTGTGCAGATTACAGACACTGAACTTATACAAGGAGGGGTTCATATACGTATATCTACAAAAATTACATTTTTTTTTTTACTGTCTATAGTATCCTGATTTGATTATTACATAGGACCCGATTATTTCTTTTCTTTTGTTTTCGTTTTTGGTTGAAATTTTAAGACGAAATCCTGATCGAGATTTTCTGTCTGAAACAGGGGTCCTGCAAAATTTTTAGTAGACTTGTTTGTTAATTACTTATAAACTACTCAAATCCAGGATTGGATTGGATAATTGCATTTGAAGGAGTTGACACCACTAATATGAGCAAAAATATCTGAGGAATCAACCATGTCTTCCTCTTCTTTCACAACGACCTGTAGAAAAATGGAAACAAAAGTATCAATAGATATCAGAAGAGAATTATGCAGTTCAATTCAAGGGAAAAAACCCTGAAAGTTATAATAATGGTAATGAAAAGAAGGGAAGGGGGGGGGGGGGGGGTGTCTTACTTCATCATCATCATCTTCTTCATGATTGCTGCAGGCTTGTCTAGGAGTCTCCCCAAAGTCATCATTCTTTGCAAATCTTCCTCTAACTCGAGGTCGGCTATCTGCTAGTGTCTTGCGGCAGGCATACTGCAGATTGGATAGTGAAAAGTAATTAGATGCTTTGTGCTTGAAAAATGGAATTTATGAATGAAATCAAAAAGAAATATAGATACTGAAATGCAGCCAATTGCAGTGCTCATGCATGGATATGCAAACTGATACGAAGGAGGACCTTGATTTTCTTGCTGAAGTTCCTTTCATTCCTTTTCTTCATGTACCTATGGATTTTCTCCTTCCTCTGTTCAACAGAAAGTTTTCCTACTTTGTTGAAAGTTGAATCTTCCAAACTTGAGATCTCTGATGCTAAAGGAGTAGAGCCGGCAGCTGTTCCCACCAGTTGTTGACTCTCACTGTTGAGTGCCTTTTGGAACCAATCACAAAGAAGATTTTGCAAAAGTTAAATGAAATTGTAGTTGCTTTTTAATCCAAAATGCAATAACTTAGATTTAATCCCTTCTTTTTGGGGCGACATAAACCCCAAAGATAAGTGTTCAAGGAAAACTAAGGAAAATAATTGTTCTGATACTTTGAATCCTAAGGCCTAAAGGAAGCTATTTATCAAACGAGGGAAGCTAAACTAGTACCTGCAAGTCTCCAGGGTTAAAAACACGCTGCATGGAATCCGGACAGAAAATTCCACCATTATCTCCCTGAAATTCCAAGTCTTGCGGTTGCAGTTCAGAACCCAGAAGAATGCTCCCAGCAAAAATCCCAGAACTATCAGCAGACAATGCAGCAGTCATAGCCCCAGCGGGCATGAAACTAGGCATGCCAGAACCAAGAAAAGAGCAAGAAGGAGATGAAGGGTTTAAAGGTACGTAAGAAGGCACAGAAGACAAACAGTCTTCATCAAAGACAGATGGTAACGGAGGCCCCATGAGAGGGCCAACAGGGTCAGCAGGGTACTGTGGGAGTCCATCAGCTGCAACATCGGCTAGTTGGATTTGGGATTGCACTAAAGAAAGGTCGAATTGGTCCTGTTGAGTTAGAAATTGAGGGACAGAAAAAGAAGCCGGTGACTGAGAAAAGTCAATAGAAGCAGAAATGTCATTGTCGATCTCGTCAGGGGAGTCAAAGATTATGGACAGATTATTGCTATTGTTATTGTTATTGTTAGTGGCGGCTGTAGCGGTTGTGTTGGTGCTTGCGGTGGTGGTAGTGCTGGTAGCTGTGGGCGTTGCTGAGTTAGTATTCCTATTGTTATCTTGGTAGCCATTAAGTTTTTCAATGTCTGGTGGCATGGTAAGATTATTACCGTAGGAGTTGTTCTCTTCATAGCAACAATTAGACGAAGTAACCTCAGAGTTTTGCAGGGCTTCCGAGAAAAGATCAGGATCAGAAAAATCGAAAATTGGACCACTGATCGGACTTGGAATATCATCCTGCAAGAACAGTGAAATCATATGTTTCGATTAGATCACAAAAAACAAGAAAACTTATATAACTACAACAGTATGCAAAGCCAGCTCAATAACCTCATGTTTAGGCATACAATCATCATAATTCTCCATATTTTCATCTCATGGGATTTGAACTCTAATTCTATTTACTGACCAACAGGGTCTGTCTAATCAACAACAGTTTGGGAAAAATACAAACTGATACACTTAAAACTTAACGTCTCTCTCTAAAGAACCTTATAAAGTTTAATCGCTCGGGTTGAGGTCATCCAGGGAGAGCAAATCGGAACTTAACTTTACATTTTTCATTTAATAATCGTTTACTATCACCTTTTTTTCAGAATGGAGCTCTCTTTTTTTTCTCTCTGATACATGAAGGGGAATTTGATGGAGTGATGATGGAGATCTACCAAGTTCATGGGTGTGGTTGCTAGGCAGCAATCTGGTTTCCATATTTGATCAGAAACATATAGGATCAATCTCACAAGGAGAAAAACCTGAGAGTAGATATTTCGTACAAAGAAGAAAAAAGATTTTTGTGCATCTGTGCTCCATGTGACATGTATGAACTCTAAGAATCCCAGTGTTTGCAAAAAATCAGAAGCAAGTAACAAACAAGGAAGTTAATGCCATCTTATTTTTGTTCAGTTTATGGAAAAAGAGCCAACTTTAAACCAACAATTGGAATTGAAAAAAACACTACAAGAACCCATTTATGTTATCCATGTGAAGGAAGTGCTGTCCTTAGGGTTTCTCACCCAATTGTTATTCAAAAGGAAAGAAAAAAGAAAAAGAGAATCATATTGTTAGTAAAGCTTAAACAAGAAGCATGAAAAGTTGCTTATTCCATATAGTGATCAAAAGAAAAGTCGAAGCAACAATGAGGAAAAAAACAGGATTAGATTAGGAGATGGTGCGGCCCCTAAGACAATGACACTTTCGGAAAGGGAAACTAAGATTGAAATAATATCCTCGGAACAGTGGAAGACAGATGACTCAAACTTGTCAATAATGTTCTTTTTGGTTTCTTGATTCAATTTCTCTGTGAAAGAAATGGAAATGGAAATCAAAAGCCTAAAACTGACGCAGTGGCATTATTCTGGTCAGTATGAATAAACTCGTAAACCTTTCACATAAAAGAAAATTCAATGGAAAGCTCAACAGGGAAATAAAGAAGGCCATGAAAATGATTGAGCCCGAAAATGACATGAAAGGGAAAAAGGCAAAAAACATTAGGGGGAAAGCCACAAGGAACAAAGATAAATGCAAATCGTTGAACAGCTTTAGAATTATATCCGACCAAAGTATTAGACACAAACTCACGAAACGCTGGTGAGAATAATAAAAACAACACATTAATCGAAAAGAATCTTTGTTTCTAATGAGACCAGTTGGTATCATTTGTTTTTTCGTAAACACATCAAACAAAACAAAACCATGATTTTCTGAACATTGACATGATGAAACAATGAACCTAAAAAAATATCCATGCAAACCAGCTAAATCACATGAAAGAATGGTTCAAGAAGTCGGAGAATTACTATGGGAAGCTGCTCCGGTGGATGAATCACGTCTTGCAACATGGTTTCTCTCTCTCTTTTTTTCTTTTCTTTTTTTTTTTTGTCGGTGAAGCCTGATGAACAAAGCTGATCCTTTGATGGAAAATGTGAAAGAATTTATCTATAAATAGAATAATAAAATCAAGAAAAGTGTTTTGCTACTAAATTACACCCGTAAGCTTATTAGAATATAATGAGACTAATAAGGTGGATGACGAAACAGACAAATCCATGTTTGAAACAAGAAAAACAAAGTTCTAAGATGTAAGAAAAGAAACAAGAAAAAGTTTTGTTTGGTTTTTTCAGTTTATGGAGAGAGAAAATACAAAAGGATCTTGTTTTTCTTTTAAATTTTGGGTGTAATTTTGAGAAGAAAAACGTTGTGACTTAGCTAAGAAAATGGGAGGTATGGGGTGTCAAAAGTTGGTTATATATAGAGAGGGGGGAGAGAAGGAGGGGAAGTAGGCAATACATTTTTGGCTGTCCGAAAGTGGCTTGACACCCTGGTGTTGTCAACTCGAGATTTGCGATGAACCAAGAGGTTTTTCCTCCTTGTCATCGTGGCATTCCGTACGCTGACACGTGGTTAATTGGTAGGTTGACGTGGCAATTGGCATAGAATAGTACTGTACGTCCTTCTCAAACTTTTTCTCTTCGGGTATTCGGTCTATGTGAAATTGAGTTGACCCAATTCTTTCGCCTGTTTTTCTTTGGAATCAAACAATTTTCTTGCTTTAACCGAAAATTCCCCTCATAAACCGGTTGTGCTAATCCATAAGTCTCTCTCCATATATATATACATCCGACACTACACCATAAACAAAGTGGGAGCATATATGATCATGGGGATTAATCCAGCCCACAATATATATTTTCTCTCTATTTTTGTCTCACTACGTACGCTCACTATTTTCACTCATTTAAATGTTATTAAGCGAGGATCTTATTCTCTGACCTCTCTCTTGTATTATTATTTTACGGTATCCAACAAATACATCGACGGCTTGTCATGTCTTTGAAGATGGGATAACTTCTTTTACTTTTAAATTTTTATTGAAAAAAAAAAGTTATAACCTTAAGGATCCACAGATTGTAAAGCATTTTGGGTCATTCCAATCTATTTGAGCTAAATGATTATGTATATTTATATGACAATGGTTGAATGAATAGGAATGATTCTATAGGAACATGATGTTGGGCAAATTTGTCAATAAAGGATAGCAATGAAGTTAATGTCACCCGATACCAATTAGCCATATATAGAGTTACCCATTGAAGCCATAAAGATCATAATTGTTCATTCAACGTTAAAATTAATGTCTTTTCCAGGGAGCATAGAGTATCTTTTATCTCTTTAATATCTTCTTTCCTCCTTGTTCTTCATGATTAATCCTGCCTGTCCCATATCAACCTTTCCAATTGATCAGGTTCAAAAGTTACCCATGTGAATGTGATTACTCAGCTTCATCAATTGATCAGATTCATATTACCAGCTAGCTAGTAATAGAGTGAACTGATTTGCTTTTCACAAAAGAAAAGGGCACTGTATTTTCATTCCATTAGCCTTCTGGTACATTTTGCATGCGTGTCTGCCTTTCTAAATGATCAAAGTTTAAACAGATTAAAATGTAAGCAAGCAAAGAAGTTAAAAAAATTGCCAAAACAATGAAGGTGGGTTTCATTTGAAGCATTTAACGGTTTACCAAATGCCATAGAAAGGGACATGCCAAAATCCGAAGTTTCCTAGATAAGCTGAAACTTGTGTTTTCATGCCCTTTTCGATCACCTTCTTTTTTTTTTTTCTGGATCACTTTTCCCCCCACTATAGACTATAGATCCGTGTAGAATTGCTTTTCAACATTAAAAGTAAGAAATGTACATTAATTTAGAATCTGAGTACGAATTTGTTTGGAATAATACATAAAGTATTTCAATGGAAAAATATAAAATTTTCCCTCAAATTAGGTTAATTTAAATTTGTGTGCACATTCACATTCATAAATGTAAAACGTATTTTTTTTATGCCTCTTAAATAAGGCATATTTGGTTTAATTCTCGTGAATGAAGAACAGCTCTATTTTAGATTAGTTAGGGTTCAATGTAGTTACCGTATACTGGTGGGTTCATAAAAAAAAAAAAAGGTAAAATGTTTAATAGACTTCAGCTTCTTAGTCAAGAAGAATGGAACTACTAAATCTTGAAAGTTTGTGAGGCACTCAAAAACTTGAATGCTTTACCAAACATATCTGTATGGCTATTTTTGTTGTCTATGTAGGTATACTTGATTGTCTTATATATAGAGCAGAGAATCAAACCCATTTAAGCTCCAACCTGAGTTTTAAAAACCTGAGTTAGGTGCACTACAAGGTTTTCATAACCCTCCATGTGCTATAGCCTTCCATGATCCATGCTCCTGAAGAATTTATAGGGTACCCTTTTCCAGAAGTTAGAATCTTTTCAACTTTTTGTTGATGATAAACAGAATCTCACCTTGTCTGTGTAGATTTCTAGTGTTAAAACTGTTTTAAGCTCGACCACTAATCAATAGTTAATGTTATAAGGAGCAAATGGTACGATAATGCTTTGAATTTTCTTGTTAAGTTGGAATCAGAGAAAGAAAATTGATATGCTTCTTACATTTTCTTGGAAAATTGGGAGGAAGACACGCCGCTGGAAGCATCGATCAGGCTAAGGCCAGGAAGTGTCCACTACCTCTGTTGTTCCCTTAGCTTTAAAGGGCAACTCTCAATCTCTCATAGTCACAACGTCACTTCTTGTTATTTTTCAAGATTCAAGCAATTGATTAAGATGGAAAAATATCTTCAAAAGAGAGTGCATGTGAGTAAGAAAAGAGAAAATTTTGAAGATAGAAAAAAACTAAAACCAAGATGTATGGCTCCACCTTTGATTCCCTGCTGGTCTGTTGCAAAAGACAGACCAACTATATATACAAATACAGGCATCCTTTGAAGAAAATGTCTACATACCAGGTTGCTTTGGAGCAGCAATTTGCCCCTGTCAGGGTCTTTTCTTACAGATAACAATATATATATATATACATATAGACCGGGAATTTTCTCTTTGCTTTTGCATTTGTCACAAAATTATGCGTTCAGGTCACGCTCTCAGTCTTCAAATCTATCTACCCTCTATGGGGCATACATATATTGGGCTAATGTTTCCACCGCCAACCTTATGCAGTTTTTGCTATATTTGTCCCCTCATACACCTCCGCTGGAAATCCAGTTCTCTTTCATAGAGGCTAGAGCTTCCCCCATATTGCCATTTTGGTTAACAAATTCGGTTAGCCTGAATTGGTTTTTTCCTTGCTTGATGGAAATTCTTTCCTAGAATAAAAAATATTCGTTGTAGATGGCCAAAAAAATTATAAGAAAGCAAGATATCCTAGGCTTGGAATCTGATAAGATTATGTTTTACCTTGGCACGGCTCTCGAACACACACACAAAAAAGATGAGATAGATTCTTGGCATTGAGGGGATAGAAGGAGTAAGGAAGTTGCACGGATAAATCTTATTCACATGGAAGCACTTATGCTTCCCCAGACCGATATACTAGACTTAGGAGCCAGATAGACAACCCCATGAGGCCATGAACAAGAAAGCCAGATGATGTGTAGCAGCATGATTAGTTATGCTTTAGCTGCAATATTGCATTCTTTTCTCAATTATGGCTAATTAATCCATTTTTTCCTTAATACATGTACATAGATTATGAACTTTATTGCCAGATTATGCTTGGTTTGGCACTGCAATTGGTTCAGACTTCAGACGGCAAATGAATGTATGAAATGTCAAACTGCAAGATTTTCCAAGGTTTCCCCTGTAGTTGTTGGTTAAAAAATGATATCTGGAGCAGTGTTTTAAGGTTGTGATGATAAAGACAAAAGGGAATTCACCTGTAAACAAGAATTATTACTATATGCCTTTCTATCCAATGATTTGGCTACAGATGAATTGCAGGCCAACCCTTTTCCTCAAAGCACCATACGAAAAAGTGCCAAAAGCGTTGATGGATTTGTTCCCACTCCCCGTAACTCTTCACATAATCCGATAGATTTCACTCTTGTCCTGCTAGATACCATCTTTGATCTTTCTAACAATATTGACTGACTGACTAACAATCCCACTGTGAGTGTGCCTCTCATCAGCTTTAGTCGAAGTTGTTCTATAGCATCAACCTTTTCCCCAATCAGCTTTAAGTCAAATTTTTATTCACTTTTCTGCTAAGGTTTTGAACTGACTGTTTACAAAGATCTGGTCGATGGTGCATCGACCTGATCCTGATGGCAAATTAGCCAACCTGGTTCGTTAAAAGCTAAAGTCCAAATTCTTCTTTGATATTATTAATCAAACTTTATTCACTTAATCCTAAATTCTCAAGCAGCTTCTTGGAGGTAAGGAATCAAAACATCAGGAGAGATGACGTTCAGGCATCTGCATTATGTTCACACTCCATGTTCCTTAGCCAAAATCAGAATTCATGCAATCCAATGCTTATGAGACAGAGATCGACATGCAAGCAAGAGTTATACCTACTAGAATTTTAAAATTTTCTTCCAGGGAATATATTTTTGCCTCATTCCTTTACTGTTTCAAAATTCTGAATTTCTGATGATCAGTTTGATTGTCTCAACTTTTTAATTTAAAACGTGTATAATCTGGTAAATACACGTACCAAAATATTAATGTTTGTTTCTCTGCAATGTTCTTCCAAATCAGGGTAAAGCTCTGAACTCTCAACTAGTTTGCTGTCACAATATGCATACAAAGTTTCGAGAACATTGCTCTATGCAAGCCAGCAAGAAAAGCTAACATATCCCGTATAAACCCATTGAGCCCTGATTATTTGAAGTTAAGCAACGTCGGACCCTAAATCGGGAAAAGTTTTTCCAAATTTATTTTCTTTATTCACAAGATTTTAACCCGAGGTCTTAGTTAAGGAATGTCGAGAGCTCCTTCCACTTGACTCTAACATTCATGCCAAGACAATAAAGGTTCAATTTGTTTTATATTGGGCTGATCTATTGGGCCAACAACAGGAAACCCAAAGTGTAAAAGGGACCGAACAGAGATCTGGTGTTTTGGGCCAACGATAGGCCCAAGGAGTCATTAAAGATCCCTAATCTGTTGACCCATCTCGATTTCTGTTTTCTATTTTTATCTTTCCTTCGACTCTCTCCCTCGCTCCTCTCTCTTTATTTCTCACTCTCTTTTTAGCAGCTGCTGCTGCCTGCGGCTGCTGAGCCTGAAGCTTCGTTCAGCCTATCGTAATTTTTACTAAATAGTGTTTATTTCAGTCGCGTTAACTGCTAGAAACGGGAGGAAAAACCCTAATTCCTCTTTCACCATGAACTGTTCAAGTAAGTTATCTCTGTCTCTCTGTCCTTTAGTTTTTCTTTTGTTAAACGCTGTCGTTTCTTTGATCTGAGTTTTTCCGTTGTCCCTGCAGTCTCCGGCGAGGTGCCGGAAGAGCCCGTCGTCTCCAAGAAGTCTGGTTTGCTTTACGAGAAACGCCTAATCGAGCGGCATATTTCGGTTCGCTTCTCTTTTTTTTACCCTTTAAAATGAAAAAGAAAAGTTTTAGGGTTTCTCTTTGGTTACTGAAACTTTTATTTGCTTTATATTTCAGTTTCTTTCTTTTTTTAAAGAAATTTTACTGCTTTGAAATCTGTTACATTGCAAAAAGTATATTTGTCGTTTAAAGTTCCTCCTTTTGTTCTGAAATTTGAATATTTTTGCAGTTCAGCATTATTTACATAATTTTTGGATGAATTAGCTACATGTTTGACAGCATGCTTTTGATGTGTTAATTAGGATTATGGGAAGTGTCCGATTACAGGGGAACCACTTACTGTGGACGACATTGTCCCAGTAAAAACCGGCAAGGTGATTTTTGTGTTGTTGTTTTTCTTTTTAAGTACCTATTTTTGTCTCTTTAGTCTGAACTGATTTGATTTTTTTTTTGTGGTGCTTGATGCAGATTGTAAAGCCCAGACCTCTAGCAGCTGCTAGCATTCCTGGGATGCTTGGAATGTTTCAGAATGTATGTTCTCCCAATACTTATGTACCTTTCTTATGTGGTTTTCTCAATGTCTGAATGAATTCAAATCATTGTATACTTCAATTTTGGAGACCATCCATGTATCCATGTGAACATATGTTTGGTAGGGGGATCATCACGTGTTCTATGTAATCTTGTAATGATTCTGCAGCTGTTATTACATAAGGGGGTCTTATTTTGCAGCTTTACTTTAAGCCAGAAATGAATTCTCTTCTATAATTCCTTTTATCTTTTCATTGGAACTGCCACCTACAAATCTCTTCATACCAATTAATTTTATTTTGTTTAAATCAAATTTTCTTTAGTGTTTTGCTTTTGATGTTGGATTAGTTTCCTCACTGCAGGAATGGGATGCTTTAATGCTATCCAATTTTGCATTGGAGCAGCAGCTACATACAGCGAGGCAAGAGCTAAGTCATGCACTTTACCAGGTAGCAACACTGGGTTACGGTTGTTTAATATCGTTTTGACATTCCTATAATCGCGTTTATTTATTGTTTTTTGCATGTTATGTTACATCCTTGCAGTAGAAAGAGCATGACTTCTATATGCTAGTTACCCTTCATTTAAATTAAATCAAAGTCTCTTTGATAATCTGGTGTGAGCTCTTTATGTCATTTAACAGTCTTGTATGTGATTTTAGTCCTTTTAAGTTTTAACGTTCTCAATGGAACTGAGTAATATAACTCAATGGTTGTATGAGGAATTTTTTTTTCCCTTTAGCGATGAGTTTTGAGCACTCTGTGTTACGGCTCTTTATTGTGGATTCCTTGTGTTGGGAATGTTTACCTTCAACTTAGTAAACCAATTAAATAGAGAGTTAAAAACTCACGTTGATAATAAGAGGATTCTGACTTTTAGCTTTCCCAATGAAATTGGATGTTTTTCTTTCGGATTCTTTGAGTTTTATTTCATTTTAATGTAGTGTAATTTGTTATTATTATTGTTTATACAGCATGATGCTGCCTGCCGCGTGATTGCAAGACTTAAAAAGGAAAGGGATGAGGCCAGGTCATTACTTGCACAGGCTGAGAGGCAGGCACCCTTGCCAGCATCAGCAGTTGCTGCTAATGTTTCTGCTCTTAGCAATGGAAAGCGAGGTTCCTTTTTAGTACACTTTTCATCAATGGCTATTTATCTTTAACTAATACTGTATCTTATTTGAGAATCAATTTTGTGATTATAGCTGCGGAGGATGGAGATATGGGCCCTGGTGCAAAGAGACTGCATCCTGGTATTACTGATAGTATTATTGCTGAGTTAACAGAATGTAATGCAGCTCTATCACAGCAGCGTAAAAAGCGCCAGGTACTCTTCATCCAGTAAAATTTGATCAATTCCAACTATTTCTTTGTTGATAACATATTAATATCGTCCATGTGACCCCTTCACCCTGCCCCCCCTAACCCCTCTTCCCATTCTTTCCTTGCGTTTCCTTTTACAGATACCTCCAACATTGGCTTCCATTGATGCTCTGGAGAGGTATACCCAACTTTCGAGTCATCCTCTTCACAAGACAAACAAACCAGGGATCACTTCAATTGATATCAACCTTGCGAAGGTGTGGTGCTTCTTTTAGTTTGTTTTGCATGTTGCATGCTGTGGACTAGAAATTTAGTCGCCAAAAGTTAAGGAAATGAGAAATAGATCTGTTAGAAACAAGTTTCGAATGTTAAATTTGGAAATTTTAAATGTTCCTATCAAGAGCATAGCTAAGTTTGTTCTGCAATCAATGTCACTTCGGACTAGCTATTTCCCTTCTTTTCATTGTGTTTTAAGGCCATGTTGATCAGCCAGTGGAACCTGAAACCTGTGTCAGGTGCCAGTCTATTGATTGCATTCTTTTGCTTTTAGAGTATAACAGCTAAGTGGATTTATCTAATGCTATAATCACCGAGCTAGCTGATATTATGGAATCTGTTTTACAGATGACATTGCAAAATGTATAGTGTCTGGTTTTGATTTCTACCATTCTTCAAAGCTTGTCTGTTACATTCTTTTACTTCTGGTTGTTAGGACATAGTTGCCACAGGAGGAGTTGATTCAAGTGCTGTACTCTTTGATCGAACATCTGGAGAGATCTTATCGACACTCAGTGGTCACTCTAAGAAGGTTTATTCAGTTCCTCTTTATTTTGTTCATGGGCTGCTGTTTACATTTTTCTTTTGAAGTTTGAGATTTATTTTTTAACTACATTCTTCTTTCGCAGATTACAAGTGTAAAATTTGTAGCTCAGAATGATGTAGTTTTAAGTGCGTCAGCAGATAAGGTAAGCCAATTTCTGAGCTCAGAACTTTGTTTTAGCACTTATTTTTTGTTTATGCTGCATAAAAGATGATTTTAAATAAGATATAATGTCGGCATCTTAGCCATTTGATCATAACTAAATTGCTTCATGTTTTATTTATGTTCTAGCTTGCATCTCGGTTTGATTGGTTTTTGAATGTTGCAGACTGTTCGCATTTGGCAAGGGTCTGAAGATGGAAAGTATGATTGCAGGCATATTTTGAAGGATCATACAGCTGAGGTGAATATATGCTTATATCCACATATTTTGAAGCACTGACTACTTTTATTATGAAATTCTAATCCCTTTCCATTTGTGCCTGGTCACAACAATGAATCTACCTTCTACACTTTCAGGTCCAAGCTGTCACAGTCCATGCCACAAATAACTATTTTGTAACTGCTTCCCTTGACACAACATGGTGCTTTTATGATCTGTCTTCTGGCGTGTGCTTGACACAGGTCCTACTTCTCTTTCTATCTCTGATCTGTAAGGTTTTCCATTACATTGAACATCTTTATTGCTTGTCAAGTTAATGCAGTAATTGGTCTCTTATTAATCAACAGCAACTTATGTTTAGTATTTGAATCTCGTTAATTGACCTTGAATGCTGGGTTCTTACAATAAATATAACTTGTGTGTAAGTGGTTTGTGAAGCATACAACATTAAAGTGTGAAGTTTTACCTGTGTTTCATAGTCATAGAGTGTTGTGTGGACTACTAGTTTTCTTTTGAATTTCTAGCGTGTATTCAATTTTCCCCTAAGGTTATGTTTGGTGCACCGGATTGGATTGGATAGGATAAGAAATTACATGTAATCCGTGGTGTGGGTTTATAGTATTGACGTAGATTTGCATTGTGGGGAGGATTATTCATAGGATGAGTTAATCCTCATCCTCTTCATTTCTAGAGGATTAACTCATCCTATGAATAATCCTACTTTCAATGCAAATCTATGTCACTACCATAAAACCAGTTTACAAATTACACATTCTCCTTCTTATCCTATCCAATCCAATCCGATATACCAAACTAACCCTAAATGTTTTAGGACTATCAATGGAAATATGTAGTCACCATTTTCTTTACTGGTAGAGGTGATGGCAAACCATTTTCTTTTTCCAATGTACCAAATTTCTGCTTCATTTATTTTGAAGAGGAAAACAAATAATATGAGTTGGACTTCTGTTTCTGCAGGTTGAAGACTCTTCAAACTCCATGGGCTATACATCTGCTGCCTTTCATCCGGATGGTCTCATCCTTGGAACAGGCACATCAGAAGCTACTGTTAGAATTTGGGATGTGAAGAGTCGGGTATGTAGAACCTACTTTATGAGACTAGAACTTTGAGCTATTTTCTTTGTCTTTCAATGTTTTAAAGCCTCTTTTGCTTCTTTATTCTATTTCCGTGCAGGGAAATGTTGCCAACTTTGATGGACACACTGGGGCAGTAACAGCTATATCTTTCTCAGAAAATGGTTACTTCCTTGCGGTAAGCACCTCTTAGCCAAGTGTGCACATAAGATGGATGGCTGTAAATTCTGTAATCTGATTTATATTTTAACTGCAGACTGCTGCACATGATGGTGTTAAGTTGTGGGATCTGCGCAAATTGAAGAACTTCCGATCATTTGAATTATATGATCAAGACACACCAACTAATTCTGGTATGTAATATCTTCATAACAAACCTTCGTGTCTATACACGTAGACGTAGCTTGTCACTTGCTGGCTTTTTCTTTCAGGAGTGAGCAATATTTCTTATGTTTTTGGCATTACACTCCGATTTACTGTTTTGTCTGTGTAAACTAGTTTTCCTATGTACTGGTTTCCACAGTGGACACTTCAATACTTCATATCTAGAACAGGAAAATGGAAGTAAATGAGTAGCCTTTTACTTTCTTGAGATCAGGTTGCTAATAATGAAGAGCTATGGTTAACATTATCTTTAACTCTTTTCTTTTTCCAGTGGATTTCGACCATAGTGGAAGTTACCTTGCAATTGCTGGCTCAGATATAAGGTAGATACTCTTAAGGCTCCATACAGTCTTTGCATAGGATGCTTTCCTGGACTGAAGAAATTGAATTTGCAATCGGGTTTAAATATATGGCAATTCAATACAATGCTTATAAAGCTTTCTGGAGATTGTGAGAATGCTGGACTTAACTAAAATTCAAAGAACATGTTTAGTACACTAAGAGTCACATTCTAATCTTTTTCAGAATGTTCTTTTCCCATGATACTTGATAATGACTGAATTCTGTGGTTCCAGAGTTTACCAAGTTGGCAGTGTCAAAGCAGAATGGAATTGCATCAAAACTTTACCTGATTTGTCTGGCACAGGTTCATCTTCTGTTCCCTCAGTCTACTATTATTTTCTGATTGCCGGCTGAACTTGAAGTGCCTTACTCTCTCCTCTACTTGCAGGTAAAGCAACTTGCGTCAAATTTGGTCCAGACGCGAGGTACTTGGCAGTGGGATCAATGGATCGTAACCTCCGCATATTTGGCCTTCCTGATGATGATGGTGCGACCGAGTCATAAAAAGGTCTTCTGTTTGGCATATATCGGAAGTTGGCCCAAAACTCGTACCCATTGCTAAACGTGACTGCTCTGTTCCGCGATTGAAGTCAAAGTCTGATTTTGAGGTCATTTAGATCTTACTTTTGTGCTTCTGTTCCCAAAATACTCGAGGCTAGGGCTTGAATGTCCACCAGTTTTGGCCATTCCTCCAGCAATGTACGTGCTGTTGTATCATCTAAAGCTTTGAACAAATGAAAGCCCGTGAATGATGTCACTTAATTGAAGAGAACATAGAGATAGTTTCAACTCTAGCTTTATTTTCGCCAAACTAGTCGAACACTTTGTTGAATTTTACATTTAATTTTTGTCAAATGTGTAGCCTTTGACTATTCTTCTGTATACTGCGAGTGGACGGTGTCATTGTTTATGCTGCTGATCAAATTATTCTCCTCTCTTTAATTCATCCATGAGGTAATAATTCATCGTTTAGTGCCTTCAAAAGTAATTTCCATCGTTGTTCCCTTCGTCGCCTCTTTTCCATAATTATGGACCTTTTTTTCACCCTTTTTGGTTTAATTAAGGATATCTTTGGATCTTAGGTTTAAGGCTAATTTCTTTTAGACCGAGGGCATTAAAGGTGAAGTTCTCTCAACAAGTACTTCTAGGTAATTGAACTTATGCTCTCACCTATTTTGAGGTAGAGATCGATATGTTGGTTCAATGTTGGTTCCGAGCCTATATACGTAATTCATTATGCTTGTATCTTGGGGAGGGAGAATGGCTTTGTCATATCTTGCCATGACTTCTATTTAAGCTGGAAATATTAAATGATTAAGCAATTGGGCAACATTAAAAAAAATGAAAAATGAAAAATGAATCGAGAATTTCTGTTAAATAAAACCCCCATAATTTAAAATTTAAACTACACGCAACTTGTCGTTTCAAGGAATTCATCTAGCCCCAAAAATGACTAAATGAGGGCAACGCAGGGAATAATAATGGTATAAAGTGAAAGAATAAAGAATGGCAAACATAAATGCTTCCTAAACGATAAGAGTTACAGATGAGCTTTAAACTATCAGGCAGCCTTCTTTCAGTTGAAGTATTGTGAGGCATGCGTGAATCCCCAGAGCTGCACAGTTCAAAACACATTTAAACTTGATGTTGAGAAACCGACAACTAGAAGCCCTGAATATGGCCTTAAGAAACTACAATTACCTCGACATTCTTTGGCTCGAAGTCTTCGTTATGAGCCAAACACAAGTTCCCAAATGTTTCGCAAGATGCACTAGTTCCACTTAACCTATTGTAAAGAGAGAATAGCAATCATGAGAAAAGAATATAATAGCATGTTTTCAAATGAAGACCGGGTGGCTGATATCTAAAAGGGAAAACTGCAAATTGTAACTTACAGATCTCCCTCCAAGCACAAAGCAAAGTTGCCACCACCTCCAAGGGCTAACAAATCATTCAAACACATATAATAATAACGATTGGCACCTGCTTAGATGAACAAGGCAGAAGATCAGAGCCTATAATAGCATGGAAAATCGTTCAACATCAGCTCAAGCAAAGTGCTTCAAAAATTTTCAGGTTTAAAGGAAACCAATCTCTCACTCCATGAACAACCCACATATTAATCTATAAAACACAATCATTAATTGCTTATTTCAACCATCAAGGTCACAATCATTTCCTATACCATTTCAGGAAAGAACCAAATAATTCAGTCCAAAAACTGTATGGACAGCAAGTTACATTTGTCTTAACATGTTCGCAATAAATTGCTTTAAATACTTAAAGAAAATTGCATACCAGTAGGTCTAAATAGCCTAGGTTCACCATATATTGTTGTGAATACAAACGTCTGATTTGTTCCCTGTCATAAAACAAGAGAAATGAAGCTAAGAAAGTGCAGAATCATAGTTTACATGATAAGAAATGAGTGAACATAAAGAAGCATGCCAAACATACAATGAATCAGAAAGAGAAACCAAGTCATCATGGAAAAGAAAAACTATATCAGAACTTAAACAGACTATTAGCTTACTTGATATTTTCTCTTTGGTGTAGGCTTCAAGGGGCATTCTAACATTGCACCAAAGACAGCTCCTTGCCTATCTCCAGTAATCTAGAATTTGTACAATACCATAGAAATAATTCCAAGGTATTAGAAACTAAATAAGAATTGTAGAATTCTGATAGACTACATCAAAAGACTATTGCCTTCACATCAACATACCAGCAAACAAGGACCAGGAAGCTCAGCACTCTTACGAATAAGCGTACGGAGTGAGATACCATGTTTCAACGTACTGCCCTTCATTTGAAAGAGTTAATACCAATCAAGATCCAAACTGAAATGTGCAAAGCAGCTTAAACCAAAGCCAAAGAAGGTTGATTGCAAGACTTACCTATACAATAACACCCACTGACACCCTTTTACTATATTGGGGAGTGAAGAAACCAAGAATTCGTATAAATCACAGCTAATAAACACAGATTCATCAGAAAGGCTTGGTGGAGGCTTTGGTGGACTCTCTTGCTCTCTTGCTTCTTGAAATTCTTCAGAATCACTGCTGCTCCTTTCAGAGGCACGGTCCTTATCCTCAGCACAAGGACTAACTATTTGCTTGGTGTCAGAACCTGTCCAAATTTTCTTCGTATCTTCACAAATCTTTTTCACATCTTCACTCATATAAGTAATAGTGCATTCTTTACAGCTCTCTAGAGATTCATCTTCCAACTCAAATTTCTTATTTTTCCATCTAACAGGAAGTGACTGAATTGGCTTCAGATTAGTTCCATGATCATTGGGTTTAGACCCACCTAAGCTTACTGGAGGGATAATGAAAGACAACATTGAAGCCAAAGATCTTGACCCTTTGGAATACCATCCGGCCTACACATTAAAAAATTTCACGTCACAAAATCATTCTAACTAAAATTCCAAAGTAGTGATATAACTCTTTCACACACACACATGTAGGTGAAACATAGCAAGTAATACAGAAAAAAGGAACTTGAAATGAAATTTATTAATCTGACAAATTCAAAACCACTTCCTCAAGTTTCAAAATTGAAGCTTGAAATGACAAATATTATATGGAAGGTTATATAAGGCCTTAAAAATTTATACAAATTTCATGAAAAATATTACTTTTTTAATCTGCTATGTTTTCTTGCATTATCTAAGCTACCGAGAATCAAAGTTATTTCTTATAAATAAAATGAAAAATCATCTAAGCCAAATAAGCAAATGCTAGCTAATTTTCAAAGATCATAGATAAAAATGAAAAAAGGACCAAAATTTTCAGCTGCCGATGTTCAAAAACAAAATCACATATATGAATGAACAGCTTAGCTACCATAACTACATTTACCACGAAGAACCCAGATCCAGCTTCTAGGAATTTCCCCAAAAAAGTTATACTTAGTACTAACAAAGACATAATAAAAGGTGGGGAAAAAAGAAATTACCTGAGACAGATCAGATGGAGAAGAACCAGGACAATGATTCGGTGAATCTGCAAATAAACGTGAAAGACTCCCCGCCACCTTATCTTTCAATGCGTGCATTTTAATTTTCTTTTTAATATAAAAATTCAAATAATTACTGGTAAAAATATTTTCTTTATAGTTCTAACCTTTAAACATGAATAAATAAATTAGTTTTTATCCAAACTGAAGGGAAAAAAATATTTGGGTTAGAACTTACAGAAGAAAAGAAGACAGAGAATTGTCGGTGGGAAAACGGAGAAAAAGAGAGAAAAGAAAAGGGAGCGAAGAAGGCGAGATTTTTGGCTTTTGCTTCTTTTTTTGGACAATAAGATGTACATTTATTTGTATTTATATATGTACCTCTATTTTTGTGGGCCTCGTTGGGAATTTGGGAAGAGTTTGTAACCTGCAAATCCTCTTCGTATGGGATCTTGGGTGGGGTTCTTCTTTTTTCTTTTTTTGTTTAAACTTCTGAGAAAAAATCATGAATGTATGACAGCCTTTGACTTTGGAAAAATGAACGGTCACGATCTCCTTCCCATTTCTTTCTCTTCCCTCAAATTTTCCTTTCACTACATTCTTTGGGGAAGTTTCAGTTAGTTTGCCAATATACATGTTAGGTAGGTCAACCTCAAATGTGTCAAGCATGGAAAGTTAGGAACCACAGATCATCTCGAAAAAATATATTTATAAGTACAAAATTAGTGAATTAATGGCATTTGATGGTTATGTTTTGTGAGCTTAAGATTATAAAAATATACTGAAACTAACAGATATGAAAAAGATATCGACAGCAATAAGACTCTTACATTACATCTAACACTCCAGCTTGGTGTTGACAAGATTAGGTGAAGTGGTGAAGTCCTGTTTAGCAAACTTTTCTGTTGGTAATGCTTCAGCTTGGACATTCATGAATATGATTCATCTCTATGATTTTCAACTACTTGGTAATGTTCCAGGGAGCATACAACAGCTATCAGCTACTTGGTGGAAACAAAAGGCAGAGGTGAATAGTGGATTTATATGTTTGATCCTGTCATGTTTATTCATTCAGGAAAAAAACAGGAACAGAGAAAGCTGGCATAAAGCTTGCAATGAGACAGAACTCTGGTAGGGGGAAGTAGTTGCAGACTGATTCTCTTTGGGTGGTTTGGTAAGAGTTCCAGGCCTTTTCAGCATGGGTTTTTGTGTAACTTACATCAGAAATTGCTACTTGTACATTTTCTCTTGGACCCTTTTTTCTCTTCTGTAAGGACTAATGAGAGAGCAAGCCCAATGTGGGTTACATCATATCCAAGCCCAAGATCTGTTTTAAGTGTCAGGACTGAATTGCACATATATATCCCACCTATAAGAAGTTCATCTGAATAATTATGTAGCCTTTCTTGCTTTCACACCAATAGAGCACAAGTTTCAATACTTTATACTAACTTTAATGAAAATAGAGGTTGCTACTTGCAGCCTTGCTGCCTCTTACGCTCCATCTCTTTGAATTGGATCCACACGTTACTTTCATGAAAAGATAGGCTAAAATAACGGTCCCCTCTTTGAAAAAGGATCTTAATCTTAATAATAGGATTAAAATGAGCACCTTTAACCTTTGCTACTCTGCATTTCAATGAAGATTTCAATGACATTATGACTCATGAGAGAGTTCCCCCAGCTTGTGAGAAGAAAACAAAAAGCAGGAGCCAATATGGTTGTCTTGTTATTCATTCTTTGTTGTAGTTTTCAGGAGGGTGAACGGCGTTTCAAACAGGCATTCAAAATGATGCTGACAGATTTATTATATTGACAAAACATCAACATGTTCATCATTATGAGCAAAAAGAAACATAATAGAACCTTCAAATAATGAAGACACGGTTATAGAAGTGTTTCAAATCTAACCCCAGTTGGCTGTTAAAATACTGATTAAAAATGTCAGAAACATAAACAATTGGCTTGTTTGATTGCTAAAATAGATAGGTAAAGTGGCAGTCAATCCCAGTCATGGATAGATATGGCAATTTAAATATCTAGAAAAAGTTTGCAATGTAACCTAAGCAATCAGAATAATCTGCTATTTTGTCTGCTATCAATGAATCAATCCCACTCACGCAGGCATGAAATTTTTGAAATTTTTTACTGTGCAGAGGAATAAAATTTTGCATACTCCCACTTATTAAATAGTTTATCAGGAATTCAATCTATCAAGCTTCAATTAACCTTCAAGTTAATCAACCAATGCTAAGGTGCCAGCTATGAATCGTTCAAGGCTTGTGTCATGTGGTTTTCCTCATGGTTATAAATTCTTTTAAAAACATTCCAGGCTGCCATTTTTCTTGAGGAAAAAAAATGAAAAGGCAGAAAAGACAATATTAATTAATGTAGATAAGAGTCTCACTTCTTTCATATGGACATCCAGGCCATATATATCCTGAAATTTATAAAGGCTCCCCAAATATTACTACTAATCTTTCAGCCAATTATTGTGATTCAGTTATAAACACCAGCTAGCATTCAATGCAGTTGTAATGGGGGATGCACTTCAGTCAAACTTGATGGCACTTTCCTCTCATAAAATCAGATTCCTTTACATTCATGCCTACTTACCCTCTTTCCAAGCAGGGAATATTGCTATTCAAGTTTATTTTATGTTAAACTCCATTTTGTTCTCATTCTCTTGAAAATATTAAAAAAATGGTTTAATCAGTTTCAGCATTTCCACAAATATATTTCTCTATTTTGTATTGTGCATTGTACCCTCTCTTGTGAATAGCAAAAGATAAACACCTCTCTCTCATCTTTGCACAGCTTCAGAGGTAGGCCATCCAAAAAAGTAAGGTAAAAACCTCAAACACCACAGAAACAAAAACCAGAACCTAAACTCTTTTCAGAAGTTGAAGCTGCAGAAACCAAAACCAAACCGGTATTCATAAAAAAAAACTCATCCCTCTATGCTCAGTTTTTAGCTAAAACCCACTAAATCCTTACAGATCCCTACCAAAACTGCCTGGAAACTGCCATGATTTAATCCAACAAAAATACCCCAACAGATGGGATTTGGTTTTTTTTCAAAACCCTTCTTCCTTTTTCTTTCATTTCTGGTCTTGTTTACCAATCATGAACTTTCTCCACTAGTTGAATCTGCTTCTGATTACACAACCTTGGTCTACAAAGGTTGTGCAAAGCAGGCCTTCACAGATCCAGCTGGACTATACTCGCAGGCCCTGTCTGCTTTGTTTCAAACCTTGCTTTCACAGTCCATGAAGGTAAAGTTTTACAACACAACAACAGGCACTAGTCAAACAACCATTACCGGTCTTTTTCAATGTAGGGGAGATCTCAGCAACAGCGACTGTTACAACTGTGTCAGCCAGCTCCCAACTTTGGCTGACAAGCTTTGTGGCAAAGCTATAGCTTCCAGAATCCAACTTTATGGCTGCTACATGTTGTATGAAGTTGCTGGCTTTGCTCAAATTTCAGGCATGGAAATGCTATACAAGACTTGTGGTGCTACAAATGTTGCTGGGACTGGATTTGAAGAAAGGAGGGATTCTGCCTTTTCGGTGTTGGAAAATGGGGTGGTTAGTAGCCATGGTTATTATACTACTAACTATCAATCCGTTTATGTGTTGGGACAATGTGAAGGAGATGTGGGAGATTCAGATTGTGGAGAATGCATAAAAACTGCTGTTCAACGAGCTCAGGTTGAATGTGGGAGTTCCATCTCAGGTCAAGTCTATCTGCATAAGTGCTTTATCAGTTACAGTTATTATCCTAATGGAGTTCCCAGGAGATCATCATCTTCTTCATATTCACATCCTTCTTCATCTTCATCAGGTAAAATAGAAAAAGGCTTTCTTTTCTTGCCCTTTCTATTACATTTTGAATGCCTGTTAAATTGATCAGTTTCTTACCCTTGTTGTTGAAAAAGAGTTTCATCCTAATTTAAAGTAATGACTTCAATATGTTTCTGATTGATGTATGGACAGGACCAAATACAGGAAAGACAGTGGCTATAATATTAGGAGGGGCAGCAGGAGTTGGATTCCTTGTCATCCTGTTGATGTTTGCAAGGGGTGTGATGAAGAAACATGATGGTATGCGTTCTTTCAGATACAAAAAGAAAAATTTGATCTGGATTCTGGTTTCCTATTTTCATTGTTGGATGAAAGTCGATAGTATCTTATTTTCCTTTGGTTGTTTGTGATTTCTGATATGCATTTACTTTATCTTTTTACTTTTTCAGATTCTTGAAGGGGCCAGAGTGCATTTAGAGGTGGATTCTTTCGTGCTAGTAGAAAATCTTTCCTTCTTTCGAAATTTGAGATGGGGTTTTCTGGTGAATATAATTGGTGAAGAAAGAGACGCAGATAAAAGTAATTGGGATATTGCTGTTACAGTTAGGTAAGAATTTGAGGGTCAGAGAAGCATTAGCCATTAGGGTATCATGAAATGTAAACATGAAATTTTTCACAAAGGTGAAAAAGAGGATGTTGTAAGGAAGAAGAGTTAATGTTTTTGACATCTTGAATGGATGATAGAGAATGAGATTTTGAGCAATGGGTTTTGGCAATTTGTCCCTATTTTTGTCCCTGGCCATGTGGGTGTTTGTCTTTTTTCTCCCTTCTCCAGACTAATGCTTCTCCATTTTCTCCACATCTTTATATGCTTTTCATAAAGTAGTTTCCCTGCCTCACACACACATACACATTCTCTCTCTCTCTATACTGTTGAAATCTTTGGTATTTTCTGATTGGAGCAAACCGTGATGCTTCCTTTATTTATTTATTTAGTATTTTATTTCTCTTTCTTTTGATTCTGATTTGAATTATTCAATCTTTTTCCATGTTATAATAATAGCATAATTTCAGTAAAAAAAGGTTAGGGAGGGTTTCTAGAAATTGCGCTAGATTGGGCAGAATCATCACTAATTCTTTATTGTAGTACTACTATTATACTCCGGTGCTTGTCCATGTTAAGTTCGCTCACATGAGATAGAGTCTCCGGAGGACAATGATGTATTGAATTTAGCATTTTTCTTTCTTTCCAAGCTAGTACTATTAATTTTTTTCTTTCTTTCTTTTCTCTTTTCCTTTTTGAATCTTTTCTCTTTTCTCCTTTGAGTTAAGCTCAAGCTTAGGACCTAAAATTGCACGAAATAATTGACCTTAACCAATGTAGGGTTGTCTTTAATGAAAATGATTTTGCTTGTAGAATCTTTTATGATAGCTTAATTCCTTGCTCCATCCCATATTCTCTTTTAAGACTACAAAACAATAAGCAAAAGAAAACAAAACAATGCTAGCTGTGATTATCACCGTTTGGCAACATACTGAGATGCTTTCATCACCCAATTTTAGTAGGGCTTGGTCTAATTTTCTCTTTCTTTTCTGTTAAATTTTCAATTTTGCTTCTTTAATTGGAAAATGTGTAAATATACTACTACCATCTTTATGTAGTCAGATAAGTTTGAGAGAAATGGTAGTTGTGGTGCTCCACCAGATTCCCATGGCTTGTCAGCTCTTTTTCTCTTCATTTTGTTGCTTCCTTTGCCTCTACGTTATGAACAAACATGAATTTGGTTGCGATAAAAGTTGAATTGTTTCAGTATATTCTTAACTTGTATATTTCATGTTTACTGATATTTTCTTTTGTTTCATGATGAAAAGAAGTCAAGAACTTGGAAAGCTGTCTATTTAGACTTTTGCAGTCTTTTTTTTTTTTTGGGGTGTAATTAGGAACCCTTATGTTCTTCAAAAAGAATATTAGCCAGTGCCATTCATTTCTTACAACTTCCTTTTATCAGAGAAAACATTGAATTGAAAGCAATGAACGCTTTATTGCTTAATGAAGTACTAATACTACTATTTAGAGCAAAGCTAAAATCTCAGAGGAGAATGTAACAGGAGAAAAGGAAGTACTAGGCTGAGCACATTCACAATCTCACGTCATCACATGGCTTGCCTTTGTAGGATTGGCTGGTTTTTTTCTCAAAAAAAGTTCTTTTTTGACTTAAATGCCCATAATTAAGCTCTGGATTATTCTGTATTTAGTAAATATTCTTCTTCCAAAAACTCGAGACTTCTGAAAGTGGCAAGCACCAAGAACTGAGTCTGTTAATCTTGTGAGGTCCACTTGCTTGAATAACCCAAATTTCTTTTCTTTTTCTTTTCTTCAGTTTTGAACCAATGCTTTTGGAGGATGATGATTCTCTCCCCCTCTCCCTCTCCTTATCCCCCTTTTCTTTTAGAATTGGAAGTGAAGAAACTGTTTGATAGCAGAGTTAGATTTGTCATATCCATAGCCCTCACTCAGTGTCTTATTCCCTTATCAGTTTTCTTTTTCTTCATCCCCAAAACAACACCAAATAATTTAACCTTGTGTCTCAAGCTTTGTCCCAATATATATAATATACACACTGATAAACAGATGAATCATTTTCGTGGCCAAAAAGAAAAAAAAAAAAAAACAGATGAATCATACTGAGATCTGTTAAAAGAAAGAAAAGGAGTCAACGGCTGTGCGAACCAATAAATACTTGACATCCAACAGCTGTAATCAGCTGTTCTCCTGCCAGATAAGGACTCACTTTGGACCATTCCCTTTCCCCCTTTTTTTTTCTTTTGCGCCCTTTTTAATATTAAAAAGAATTATTATCTTTCTTGCTAAGATTAACAAAAATTGGAGCCAAATATAAACTGTTACTTTGATAATGATTCTAAAAGTGTTAATTGAGGTGGTAATTTTCTCTATTTTAATAAGGGTGAGGGTGAGAATATAAGTACAATTCTCCGGAAATCCACTTGTTTATTTTTAACGTTTTGAGTCCGAAAAGATTAATTTTGAATCAAGAGACTGAAACCCTTGTTAAAAAATTGATGATTTTAGAGGGAAAAAAAACTTGTTTTATTGGATAAAATCTAAAGATGGTCTAAAGAGGGGTGGTTAACTTCTTATCAAACAGTTGAAACGTGGGTCGAACAGAGCGAGAAACTGCGAACGGCAACTGAAAAAATGGAAATGGAACCAAAATCCCAACTCGTTAACTTACTATGGATAAAGCAAAGGAAGGCTATACTACAATATTTACCATGACCTTACTTCAAGACCACCTGACAAGCTCATCATCTACATGGAAACCGGAATCCAATTCCGACTCGCGCATTCTCCATGCACAAGCTCTGAAATCCCCACGAACGGACCGTTTTGTTTACAACAATCTTATCACTCTTTACGCCAGAAAGAACCTTCTGGCTTCCTCTCTTCGCCTCTTCGATCAAATCCCATCGCCCAATGTTGTCTCCTGGACCTCCATCATTTCAGCTTACTCCAATTCGCTACGCTCCCTCAATTTATTCCTCTCCATGCTTCGCCACCCTGTCCTTCCAAATGAACGAACCTTAGCTTGTCTTTTCAAAACCTGCGTTTCTCTCCCTGCTATGCCTATTTTTCGGCCTCTATTTACATGCTCTTTCGTTCAAGCTTTCCCTCAATTACCAACCCTTTTCTGGTTGCGCATTGGTCAATTTTTACTCCAAATATCGCCTTCCTGAGAACGCAAATAAAGTCTTTGATGAGATGCCTGCACGAGATGGAGTTTGTTATGGAGCAATGATTGTTGGGTTGGTGCAAAATTCTAAGCCAATTAGATCCCTGTCTTTGTTTGCTGAGATGAAATCCCGCGGGATAGGTTCTACCGAGAATAGTGTTTCCGCGGCATTGAGGGCGGCTGCGGATTTGGCAGCCTTGGAGCAATGCAGGATGATTCACGGGCACGCCGTAGTTATTGGTTTCAACAAGAATGCAATTGTGGGGAGTACTCTGACCGATGGATATGGTAAAGCAGGGCTGGTTTTGGACGCAAGAAGGGTGTTTGATGAGAATGTTGAGTTAATGAATGATGTAGGGTGGAATATTTTGATGGCAGCTTATGCACAACATGGGGATAATAATTCAGTGATTGAGTTGTTTCGTTTGATGGAGAGTAAAGGGTTTCTGCCTGATCAATATAGTTTTCTGGCAGTGCTTTCCAGTTTTTAAAATGCTGGTCTGGTTGGAGAGGCAGAGTTGTGGTTGAATAGGATGAAACTAGAGTATGGTGTAGAACCGCGGCTTGAACATTACACATGTCTAGTGGGTGCGTTGGGGAGAGCTGGGCAGTTGGAGTACGCGGAAAGAATTGCAACAACAATGCCAATTAAGCCCAATGCTGCAGTTTGGAGATCACTCTTGTCAAGTTGTGCGCGTCATGGTGAAGCGGATATGGCTTTGAGGATGGCTAAGAGGCTGTTGGAGTTGGACCCGATGATGATTCAGCTTATATGATGGCTGCAAATGTCCTATCGATTGCGGGGAAATGGGATGGGGTGGTGGAAATGAGGAAGTCGATGAATCATCGGAGGGTGAAAAAGGAAAGTGCGAAGAGTAGGATTGAAGTTAAGGAGGGTGTTCATGTATTCTGGGCAGGAGATAGGAAGCACGAGAGAACTGAAGATATCTATGCAAAGTTGGGGGAGTTGAGGGAACAGATTGAAAAACTAGGCTACAAACCCATTTGGTATGAGATGTTGCATGGAGTAGGTGAAGGGGAGAAAAGAGAAGCACCTTGGGATCACAGTGAGAAGTTGGCTTTAGCATATGCGATAGTGAGTGGAGCAGCGCCACCGAGGAAGCCATTGAGGATCGTAAAGAATCTAAGAATTTGCAAGGACTGTCACGAGGCATTTAAGTACATAAGCAGAGTAACAGAGAGAGAGATCATTGTAAGGATTGTGATCATAGATACCACAAATTTTTCAACGGCAATTGTGCCTGTGGTGATATTTGGTAATTTATAAATATGACCCATCAAGTTTTTCTTTTCCTACAACGGTTTCCATCAAATCTCCATGGTTCTTTTGCCACTCAAATGACCCAGCAAAATCTAGCAGTCGTTTTCAATGTCCATAGCAATGACCTCTGACTCCGACTAGATTATATTGTTCCCAGTTGATGATTAATGCTCCCTATTTGACAGTGACTTGCAGTTTCTTATAGAAATCAATCTTGCTGTGATGCATTGCTTTGCTTCAATCCCAGTTACTTTCTAAATTCCAGGAATCCCCATTAAATAGACAATAAAGTTCAATACTTCTCGAAAGATAACATCTGGATCAAGCATCAAAATAAGTACTAAGAAAAATATAATTACAGAACATAGGAAATTCTAAGATAGCCTAGTAAATAAACCGTAGAAGCGAATTTTCATTGTTTATCTTCTTCAGTGGAAAGCGGAGGAGGGAGGGGGTCAGCCAAGGAGGCTCTGCTGCTGCAACTCCTGTTCATTCAATATCAGTTCACGCTCCGTCGCGAGCATAAGTGGGAGACCGAAGATCAGGAGCGTGGTCCCCGCATACCACGCCGCTTTTCCAGTGCTCTTGATCAGCTTCTTGGTGACGTAGGCAGCATCGTCGGCCACTCCCTTGGCGGATTTCGTAACTGGGGAGTCAGATACGGCGCGCGAGAGTCTAGCGATGATGCCCATGTCGTCGTTGTTGCCTTTGCCTAGCTTTTTGCCTTTCCCAGAGAACGACATCCTTTTTTCTCTTTAAATTTCTGGAATTAAAGATAGAGAAAGAAACCCAGAGGATAGAAGAAGACGACAAGGGTTTTTCCAAAACCCTATGGCAGTCGCCTGGTAAAAGTAAAATTTTGGCCCCTTTTTTTTTATTTTTTATTTTTTATATATATCAAAGGGATACCTTTTACTTTGGGAGTTGTCTTGTAAAGGGCATTTGGGGCCATCAGAAGCCCAAGAGTCGGCCCATTTTTCCTAAAAGAAGAATATGTGTTCTAGTAGGCAAATAGTACCACTTCCCATTTAACAAAAAGGAATTTTTCTTAAAAAAAAAAAAATTCTGATTAAATAAATATTGAAAGTTTGAAACATTACTCAAACGAGTGTAAAATCTCTCTTTATATACTGTAAACATGAGAATGGTAAGTTTAACATGTGATCTACTTTAACAGCACTGGATGTGAGGGTATTCACTACCATATCCCTGTCAACTAATCCACTACCCAAACCAAATCCTCTGCACACAACGAGAGTTGTGTTGCACACCCAGGGTGCTGAAATAGTGAATGCTAAACCACAACCGGTATTACCCTTGCATGTTCGCTCATTTCTGATGAGGACCTCCTTATATGCTTTACAGACTCTAGACACATACTTTCCCATTGGCAGAATCCTTTGATAGAAGTATGAAACAGACTCATTTGGATTTGAGATATCGGTGTCTGCATGGAGGTTCACTACCACGGTGCCATGTTTGGCATGGAGTCGGTCACTGAGAGACTTGAGAAAGGGGGAATGTGGATCCCATAGCTTGTTAGGGAAGATGTCATCACCGTCATAAGCATCGATGAAGATGATATCATACAGATTGTTGTTCTGCAAGACAAAGTGCTCGGCGTCTGATTCGTAGAGGTAGAGCCTTTCATGGATGCCCTTCCACATTACTTCATTAATAGTATCAGGTTTTGACAAGGCACGTTTGCCTGATTTAGTCATGATAGAGAAAGCTGGAAAACCCATTGCTTGCACAGATGCTGAGATGACAATAGGGTCAATTTCAACTACATCAATTACAGCACCTAGAAGAAGCAAAGAATCTAAGGTCAGTATATGTGGATATGTGGATGCATGCCAATGATTAGCTCAATCAATTCGCAGAAAACAGAATTATTATTTGTTTTCCATTTAGACTAAGGAATGCCTTACAGAAGGAAAGTATTAAGAGATACATGGCTTCGATGAGAAGATAAGTGATGTCTAATACTTAAGAGTATCAGGAATTAGTGTCTTTGATCTTTGGTGTGGATTAGTTGACTGTTCTTTCTCTTGCTCAGTTCTTAAAAGGAAGACAGTTTTCAATAGCATCAATACCAAGCTAGCAAACAGTTTATAAACAAAAAGCTAACTCCTACCTTGAATATTACTAGCCAGAAACAATGGCAAGCTCCCCCCACCATGGCCAATGCATAAAATATGCATCCTTTTCTTCCCATTTACTGCTGCCATTAAATCATAATTTGACGCTATTGTAGACAATCCAAGTGACACCATACTCTTCACATCTGCAAAAGTACCATAACGGGTATCATAGGATTAGTTAAGCAAACCCTAAATATGGTCTGTAGATGCATGTTGATATTAAAGACACCGAGCAAAACAGAAGAGTACATCCTGTCCTAAAGTAGTCAAAAGAGATGAGAAGATAACGATGAGGAAGTAAAGTAAGCATAAGTTAAGGATGATATAATAATAAAATGCATATCCTAAAGAGCTACTGCTGGAGTTAAGATTCATGATGTTGCCAGAAGTCTATCAACAAAAGAAATGGGAGGATTTGATGCTAATAGAAAACAAATAGAATGAGGGGCAATGAGCAAACACTGGACTGAGCACATAAAGGCATCAGGTGTGAGAGAATGAAAATAAAATGAAACTTCACCCACCAACTAGATTTTATATTTGTAGAAACATAAGAGAAATGAAAAATTAGAGAAAAGAACTAGAGGGGCAATTTACATGGAATAGCCACACATAGTGCCTGCTGCATAATACAAATAGAGCCAGGTTCAAATTCCCGGTAAGCAGCCATCACTTTAACTGTACTTTGGCGAGTGGTATCATTAAAGCGAAGGACACGCCATTGATATCCAAGTATCCTAAAATGTCCATTATCTGCACAACCTGGATGTATCTCTGCATATCTTTGCTGAAGCCACTTCTCTGTTTCTGGCCAGTAGACTTTATTCTGAAAAAAATTGAAAGCAACTTATCATCTATTCTCTAGAGCAAAGAGACCAATTCATTATGTAGAAACGGGTTGTGCAGCACCAGCAACTTAGAGCAGGAAATTACTCAAAGAAATTAATCACTGACAAGAACAATATACAGCCTTTTCATTAATTAAAGCACTCCCACTAGGAGAAATCAATCATCTTTATTCAAACCCACCAAAGTAGTGAACTTGTGCATCTAAAACAATGGAAAATCATTTCCTTTTCAATGCATAAATGACCAAAAGAGGGAGACAATGTGAAGAAACTAACGGGTCTAGAAGAAGGGTAAGCAAGGACGGAGACAACGCCATTGCCTTTATCGGAGACGGAGCGGAAGACGGTGTTTCCATTGAATTCGGATTCTGAGTCGGATCCCCACCACTCGGAGGAGTAAAACCAGTCACCTTCGTCCGCTATCCGGCGTGGCACCGCCGTGCACAACCGCCTGCGCATATTCCACCTCCAGCTGAACCCTGCTCTGCCCCACATTAAAAAACCAGCATCCAGCAACTATAAGAGAAGAAAAACGTGATTATATGCCTGAAATTCCTCCTAGGGCTTAAACCCTGAAGTTTCTAAGGTTTAGCACCGGCTTCTCTATAAAACAACGGCCACTGTAGAAGTTTTTTTATTTTTTTATTTTTTTATTTTTAAATCGCCACTGTAGAAGTTAAACAGAGGTAATTTATTTTAACCTTTTCTTAGAGTGACATAATCAAAAGAATGTCGTTTTTATTTGGTGAATTAGAAAATTTAAGATTATGTTTATTATGTTTAGTATAAGAAAATATTTTCTGTTTTTATTTTTTAAAAAAATAAAAAAATTATGATCTAAAATATGTATTATAAAGAAAAATATATACATATTTTTTAAAATAAAAATAAACATAAAAATGATATTAAAAAAATATTTTCAACTTTAGATATATATATATATTTTTAAAAGATATAAATTCTATAAACTACATATAATTTTTATGATAATTTCTTTACATTTTTAAAAATAAAAACAAAAAATATCTTCATATACAAAATAGAGCCTAAAATTTTTTAATTTTGTTAACGATAATGGCTGGATAAGATAATAGATAATTGATCCAATAATAATAGGTTTATTTATGATTTTTTTTTCAAAAATAAGTTTAAAAAGAAAAAAAATCCCAACTCTTGCTATAGTTGAGACGCGTGTGCAACACGGGAGAGATGGCCGAAAAGTAGAAGCCAAGGGTCAGAAAGAAAGAGAGCCATTGAACTTGGAAAGGTCAACTTAAGCAGGCGAATCCATCTAAAAATCCAACTGCTGACAAAAATATGGTCAATGGATCCCACACTGCATTCAACTCGAACTCCCCAACGAGGCCAACACACAAAAACGTGATGCTTTTCTCTGATTATTAAACAAACAAAACACAAGTTGACAAAAGCCGGGGTTGATTCCTAGCATCACCTAAAATCCAAGCTATTTGTAGCTTCTTTTCACTTCCTAAATAAGATGACCCATCCTTTGAATACCGTTTAAATTTCATTTTCTTTTCTCGTCTTCTGTGCCTGATAAACTCCAAACTACAAAATCCACCAGGGAGATTTAACAGTTCGCTGTCTGACAGCAGAATAAGCTCTCACAAGTCAAAACCTGATCAAAACAAGTCGGTGTCTTGTTTTCTTCTCATTTTTGAATTTCAAAAGTCTGTTGGAGATTTGTTTATCGAATGTTTGATTATGTTCTGAGATTGGGTTTTTTTTTCTTTGGAAATTATGTAGTGTATCCTAGGATGAGGGTGAAGGTGAAGGAACAAGACCAAGATGATCAACATGCTATGCATGATTACAAGATAAGCTCTGTTTGGTCTTTGAAGGATGTTCTGTTTCTCTCCATGCTTGATTCTTATTTTCCAGGTATTCTGGTTCTTTTCTGCGCTCTCTGTTTCAACCTTTCTTTAAAGTTTTTATTGTTCTGTCAATTTGGAATTGTATCGAAGCCATACCAGCCTAAAATCACTTTTGGACATCTTTGTCTTTCTGAGGTTTGGCGTTATTTGATCATTTTCTGATTAATTTGATGGTCAAACTTTGGAACTTCTTCTTCTTCTTCTGATATCCATCTATAACCAGACTAAAGAAAGATTCCTCTTTGCTGATTGATTGATTTACGTAATCATGTTTGTTTCCTAAAGCAAAAGATGCCCTGTTTAAAGAATTATTTGCTTTGAGGATAAAGCTTTAGGGATAATGATGATCATATATTTGATCCACATATGAAACCAGGAAATTATTCGAACTTCCCTACATGCTTTTAAGTTTTTAATTTTCCCATGCTAAATTCCAATTACGATGTTGGTATGCTTACTTTATGAACATTTTAACTTTCTAAGGCTATGATGAATATTTTGGACCAATCTGTTGATGATCGGTCGGCTGTGTGGTCCTAACATGATATTTGATTATTCACAGTGAAAAAACATCAAGTTCAAGATGTTCCTCCAGTGGCCCCAGCAAGAATTCCAAAGTCTGATGTACTAGAAGAAGTAGAGAAGCTTTCAGATTCTACACCCGAAGGTAGACTTTTACCTTGCTGCAGTTCGTTATATGCATATTCCCATTCATTTGCTAATTCACTCTGCTTGATGTGCAGAAGCAGAGAAGAACAAGAAAAATACTGATGTGGTGGAGGACAGACCAAATATTAGAGTCAGTTCAACTCCACGGCCTCGGGCTGTCATTTCTAGTCCTGGTAATTACATATTGATTCACCACTATTAGACTCTGTATATCATCCATCAGAAGATAGATTTTCTGCTGATAATAACTTCCTTTATGTTCCAGTCCTCGGCAAATAGATTGCTTGACAACAGATCAGAACTTTGATGCTATTACTTAAATGAACTGATCATAGCAAATCTCAGAATAATGACCAAATTCAATCCAATGATGAACAATGATTTATTATCTTTGGTGTTAGTTTAGTTTATTAAAGTGCTTTGAAAAGGAACTAATCCCTGTATGAAAAAGGCTTTGCAGCATCATTAAACAGCTTAATGCTTTAACAGAAATATAATTGCAGGTGGAGCCCTGAGCTACCTACCTGCAGTATCCTAGAATATTCTATACGATGTTTTTTTCAGATCAAGGAGACACATTGTACGGTTTTCTTGAATGTAATGATGTTTTTTTGGCTGAGATGGAGGAAGCAGAAACAACTAATGATTATTGCTGCAACAATACTATGTTTCTTTAGTTCTTTGTTTACATACCAAGAAGTTCTCTGACTCAGGGTTTCCTGCAATTTTCTTTTATTTAGACAATGATGCAGTGATCGGAAATAAAAACCGGATCAACGAGGAACATCGAACAGCTTTGAAGAATCATAATACAGTTCAAAATAGACACACAACCCGAAGCCATATCGTTGCTAGAAGTCCTGTGAGGACAAAGAAGTCCAATGATGATGCTGACTGTAATATTGAAATTAAAGGAAAGAAAGGGTCAGGAACAACAGTTTCTAGTCAGAAAAGACGCCTTAGAACTGAAAGACCAAGCTGGCAAGATCCATAGAGATGTAGGTGTATGAGTATTTTCTACTGGACCTATACACTTAGTTTAAGACGACAGGCTTCCTTTAGAGAGCAGATATTAGTGTTTTTTTTCTTTTTTTCTCCCCAACTTGGGTTGCTTTCTGGTATGCCAAGTGCCAACAGCATATTCCTTATGACAAGCATCTACTTGTCTTTCACACAGAGAGTTACTGAGAGGCGATATCTTACGGGGTTCATATAGCATTTTTTTCTAATTTCTTTGCCTTTCTTTGTCTGAATGACTGTTTCTATATCTATTCTTGTTCAGAGACAGTTTTATGTTTTACAGGAAGCAAAAGCTGTTGTGGACTTGGAACAGTATTCATTATAAATGTACCAAACAACAACAGCAGCATGTTACAAGGCTTATTATTTGGCTAGTACCATGTTGCTGCGGTGATAGAAAAGAGGCAGCCTTAAGTTACCCTAGAACTTCCTAAAAGGAAATCAACTAATGGACAGTCGCTTTCTCCCTTACAGGTTACAGATGAGCAGAGTAGCCTAAGGAGAAATCAGTTCTCAATTCCGTTCTGGGTTTTACTTATTTTCTCCCTGAAAGTAAACTCGAGATTCAGTAAAATTGGTTTTAGCTTTGCTTTTCAAGCGCTGTTCGTTTTGATCATTTTGAAACCGTTTCATGAAACTGCATGTGTATATGCACACCACACAGGTGCAAAATGACTCAAACAACAGCCATTCGACAATGGAAGTTCATAAGCACTTATCATCCCTCTGAGGTGGCAAATAACTCTCTTAAGACAAATGGAATACATAATCTTCTCACTGTTCTTAGAAATCAAAATCACAATTTGTATTGAGAAATCTTTGCACAAATAGATTAACTTACTTCTTGTACAACTTTTCAAGAGGTTTATATAATAATTAACCTCATTCCTGAAACTATGTGGTTAAGGCATAACGTTGTTCCATATACACTTTTGAACCTGAATACTTGTCAGGGAATACACAGGGCATATCCCAAGTCTTCTCAGCAAACGGACTAGGGCCACGAGCTGACAGCTTGTCTTATATAACTTCATTGCACTGTAGCAATATTAATCCAACCACAATTAGCAAAATCGGATCTTAAGATTTTTGTGTTTATCTCACTGTGCAGGGTCTTAAACCAAAAACTCTGCTAAACATAGGGTGGGAACTGCGCTGTCTCCAGAAAGGAATATTAAATGTGTAGCTATCCGCTGTTGTTTGCCCCAACCCAGCTACGGCCCTGTTGCTTTCTAACTCCCTTCTCCTCCATGCAAGCTCAAACAGTCTCAGCATCTTCTCTTCGTCCACAAGAAAGATACATTTCTGCTAAAATTAAGTATACGCCGGAGTTATGGGATTCTATTCAGCTATGACCTCCACCTCGATATTCTTGTGGATTCTGCAGGCCCGAAGCAAAGCTACCCAAACACTAGCTGGAACTTCTATTCCATCCGCTTTCATTTGATTAAGAAAACTCATTGCCATATCTCCCCAACAGATCAACAATGCAGGGATAATGCTCAGTTGTTGGCTCAAGAGAGCATTTGGTTTTCGTATAATCTAAGTAGTATTTACCTTGGTCTACTAGTCCCGCATGGCTACAGGCAGATAAAACACCAATAAAAGTAATCTGATTAGGCTTAACATCATTTAATCTCATACGCTCAAACATCTCTAGAGCTTTTTCAGCATAGCCATGATGTGCAAATCACCATATTACAGCATACCAAGAGATAACATCATGGCTAGGTACCGATAGGAACTCCAGCAAAGTAGATTGCATGTTACCGCATCTTTCATACATGGCGATCAATGCATTGGAAATTGCAGTAAAATGATTTAAACCCCATTTAAGTACCAGAGCATGACTCTGCTTCCCGAGGTTTAAGCATGGCAAATTCGAACATATGGACAAAATGCTAGTCAAAGTTGCTTCATCAGGGGAGAAAGCCGATTCCTTCATTCTGATGAAAAACTTAAAACCTTCTTCACCATAGTCAGTTTCTCCCAATCCACATATCATAACATTCCACACCGTTACATCTCGAAATTGCATCAATTCAAAAACTTTAATCGCACTCCTAACCTCACCTATTTCAAAGTATCCAACAATCACATTTGTCCATGAAACAACATTATTATATGGTTGTTTCTCCATAAATGCATGAACTTCCTTGACAAGTCCGTTTCTTATCAACCCTAACAAGATTAAGTTCAATGTTTCACAACATTTTGTAGGCATTTCCATGAAACACCACAAAGCGTCTACTGACAGTTTATTTATGACCAACCCATTTATCAATAATTTCCATGAATCCAAATCCTTCTCAGGCATTTCTTGAAACAAAACTTCTGCCTTGTCAACACACTTAATCCCTATATAACCGTCAATCACACATTCCAGGCACGACCATCCTTTACCGGCATCTCTTCAAAGAATTTACAAGCTTCAGCCATCCTTCCAGCCTTAGCAAGCCCTGAAATCAAAACAGTCCAAGAAGCAAGATCTCTATAACTCATTCTTTTAAAGTACTCTTCTGCCAAATCAAACTTTTGACTTTTCACAAGCTCTTCAATCACCAAGTTCCAAGATATAACATCTTTCCCTGGCATCTTTTCGAAAACCTTCAACCCTTCATCCAACATTCCATTGATAAAATACCCTCCAATCATAGCATTCCACGTCACCACATCTCTACCGACCATCCCTTCTAAAACTGCCCTAGCACCTTCCACATCATGGACGTGCATGAGCCCTGATATCACTATATTATACGTAAAAATATCACGTTCTGGCATTGGATGGAACAAGGCCAAGGCATTGCTAGAAAACCCATTCAGAAAACACCCACGAATCGTTGTATTCCACGTGACAACGCTTTTCTGAGGCATTTTGTCAAACAGAGTCCGGGCTTCTTGGATAAGCCCATTTTCATGAAATGTGAGATTTTGCAGTTGTGGGGTTTAAGGTTTGATACTGTTTTGGATATTTGGTTGCTTTTAAAGAATGTTGGGGGTAGAAAAAGAGCGGTGTCTTCTGAGTTTTATAGGAGTTGTTCGGTTTAGTTTAGTAATGAACATCTCCAAAAGCAGAGAGGTAGTGAAAGGACCAGAAGACGAGCATGCAATAGTAAAGGAAACTGGTGATCATATGTGCTCAAGTTCACTTGTGATTGCACTCGTGTCAACCAGCCATTGGTTAGGATATTTATTTGCAAATTGCAACTAATCCTCAACGGATGGAAATCACCTGCTGCACAAGTGTCTTACTTTATGTTTTATTTATAAGAACATGTCATGTATTTCATTTATTTAATTTTAATTATTCTTTGATTGGTTTTAAGGATTTTTTAAATAAAAATTTCTAAAATTATTCTAGAGAGAAAAAAGTTTAACTTCAAATTAAAATTTTTTAATTTTGAGGGCAAGTTTCTATATTTATAATATTATTAGGGTAGGGTTTTAGTTTAAATCAAAAAAAAAATAATAATTTTTTTCTTTATTTATTTTTATTAAAACCAAACAAGGAATATGAGGAGTTAAGTAAATAGAACATGTGACGGGCTGTAGCATATGGGGCATAAAATGAGACACTAAGATGAGACGAAATTTTTATCCATCCTTAACTTGATTATGATGAAAAAATCACGAAGTAAACAAAATTACAATTGGAAAAACCCCCAAGGAATTCCCAGATTACTGACCAATTTTCTTAAAATTATCAATCACTTGTTTGGTAGTATTAGTTTTACAAGTAAAACCAAATTTGGTACCATAGATTCATTTGTTGTAAATTGCCAATCTTCATTCCTATTAAAAAAGGAACGGTGTCTCATTTTTCCCTTCGGAATGAGATTATATATTCCTATCACTATTGTCAAAATTGTCAACACAGTAAGATCGTCTATACGCTTACCCTCATTACGTGAATTTGGTGCACATATGGAAATTTGGAGGGGCACTGAGTAAATTGATATGACAAGACAAGAAGAGACTCCTAGAGTCAAAAAATTTGATCCCTAATGGAGACAAAAGCGTAGAAATAGCAGTCCAAAGGAACAGAAGATGTTCAGATTTCACACAGAAAAAGTACGTTTTTGCCTTGGACTTGGACTTGGTCTTCCTTTTATAACATGCTTTTCACAGGGTCTGTATCATGTAGCAGTTATTCCTAATTTATAATGTCGGGAAGTTGGAAGATTTGCATGACATTGAAGTTTGAGTAGTGACAGGCGTACTTTGAACAAGTCTAAAGCTTGGAGCGTGTCTCTGTTTCATAGACCAAATTAAGGTTAAAAATTTAGAAAGATAAAAGCATTCCCCCATCGAAGCCAAAAATGTTGAAAAATGGAGTCATTAAGCAATAACATCATATCTATATTCTCCAATCTCCAGCTGTAGCCATTAGTGATCAAATAGCTCAAAGCTGTAATCCTTTCAAAAGTCTCTTAAGTGGAAAATGTTTTATAGCGTGACTTATAGGCTAGAAATACTGAATTTTAGATTTTTCATCTTCACAATTATTAGACAAGGCAATATAAATAGCATACTACCGCTAACTTCTGTAGTTCATCAATAACATTAAAAGATATTTCGATGAGTTCCATTTTAATACTTTTGTTTCTCTGTGTAGCTACCATTAACATTAACTTCTGTGGTGGAAGTTTCAATGAGGGATGTGTTGAGGATGAGAGACAAGTCCTTTTGATGTTCAAACAAGAACTCAAAGATCATGCAAACAGGTTGGCCTCCTGGACTGAACTTGATAAAGATTGCTGTGGTTGGGTTGGAGTTGTTTGTGACAATATGACAGGCCATGTAACTGAGCTCCATCTCAATACTGAACCTTTTCTTGATGATTTTGCCACTCCTGCAAAATATGAAGCCGTTGAGATGTCAAAGCTGGGAGGTAAGATAAACCCTTCTTTGCTCAAGTTAAAGCATTTGAGTTATTTGGACTTAAGCAACAATGCGTTTGAAGGTATTCCCATTCCCAAGTTCTTGGGTTCTATTGAGAACTTAAGGTACCTTAATCTCTCAAGTGCTGGGTTTGGAGGATTAGTTCCTCATGAGCTTGGAAATCTCTCAAGTTTACAGTATCTTAATCTTCATGCTGATTATGATCACAATCTCTATGTTGCCAATCTTCAATGGTTGTCTGGTCTTTCCTCGTTAGAAAACCTTGATTTGGGTTACGTAAGCCTCGGAAAAGCTTCCAATTGGTTGCAAGTGCTAAACACAATTCCTTCTTTGAAAGAATTGTATCTGTCAAATTGTCAACTTCCTCAAGTAATTCCTTCACCCACTAAACTCAATCTATCATCTCTTTCTGTTCTTGACCTTTCTTTCAATTCTTTTGACAATCCCTTGGTCGACTTTAGGTGGATATTTCATCTTAACTCTCTGGTTTTCCTTGATTTGAGTGACAATGAATTGGAAGGATGTATATTTGATGGCCTTGAAAACATGACTTCCCTTAGGCACCTTGATCTTTCATATAACTCTTTTAATTCTTCGATACCCGGCTGGTTGTATAATCTTAATTCTCTAAAGTTTCTTAACCTTGGCTCTAACAACTTGAAAGGTGAAATTTCGAGTGCTATAGGAAACATGACTTCTGCCGTTAGCCTTGATTTTTCTGGGAATGAACTTGAAGGAGTCATCGCAAGATCAATGGGGAATCTCTGTAACTTACAGTCAATCTTTTTTTCGGGTGTTAACTTGAGCCAAGATGTCTCTGACATTTTAGATATTTTTTCGGTTTGTGTTTCCAAACAACTTGTTCTATTGGATCTAAGTTTGTGTCAAGTTTCTGGTCAATTAACCAATCAGCTTCGATTTTTTAAGAGATTGGAGGAACTATATTTGTCTGGTAACTCAATTTCCGGTCCCATTCCATTTTTCATAGGAGAACTTTCATCCTTGAGCGTTTTAGAACTGGATCAGAACGAATTGAGAGGGCAATTTCCTGAGTCTTTTGGACAACTTGCAAATTTGGAAATACTTAACATTTCTAACAATATGTTAGAAGATGTTGTTTCAGAAATTCACTTTGCCAATCTTACAAAATTGAAAATTTTCTATGCTTCTAGGAACCTGTTAATTTTGAAAGTCAATCCTGATTGGATTCCTCCTTTTCAACTAAAAATCCTAGTACTAAGATCTTGGCATGTAGGTTCACAGTTTCCTTCGTGGCTTCGTTCACAAAAACATTTAGAATATGTAGATATCTCTAACTCAATGATTTCTGACAGCATTCCTAGTTGGTTTTGGAATTCAACCATCCAATTTCAATATATCAATCTCTCTCACAACCTAATCCAGGGGCATGTTCCTTATTTACCTAGGATTTCACTTCCAAATTCTATCATTGACCTTAGTTTTAATCGTTTGAGTGGCCCATTACCTCATATCTCTTCCAATCTGTCATTTCTAGACCTCTCCAATAATCATTTGTCAGGATCCCTTTTTAATCTTTTATGTTTTAATTTGAACGAGACCATGGGGTTGCTAGCTCTTAATCTTGGTGGAAATTCTATATCGGGGAGGATACCAGATTGTTGGATGAGTTGGCAACAATTGATGGCCATAAGATTAAATGACAACAACTTTACTGGAAGAATTCCAAGCTCTTTGGGAACTTGACATTCCCTTCTATCATTGCAGCTTCAGAAAAACAATCTCTTTGGGGAGATTCCTTTCTTGCTGAAAAATTGCACAAATTTAGCGTTACTTGACTTTGGTGAGAATGAACTATATGGGAACATCTCTAAATGGCTTGGCCATAGCCTTTCGAAGCTACAAATCTTAAGACTTCGTTCAAATAGATTTTCCGGGTACATACCAGATCAACTGTGTGCTGTTGGTTCTCTCCAAATTTTGGACCTTTCTGATAATAATCTTGCTGGTAGCTTACCAAGATGCATAGGAAACTTTACTGCCATGGCCGAAAATGTTGGTTTCAAAGTACCTGATACATCTTTTATAAGTTTCTCAGGTGCTTATTTTGCTCTACTCGTGATTAAAGGCCAAATGCTTGAATATAGCACAAACCTTAACTTGGTCAAAAGCATAGATCTCTCTAACAACAATTTGTCAGGAGAGATTCCCATTGAAGTGACAAACTTATTCGAACTGCAATCATTGAATTTGTCACATAATCTATTGACTGGGACAATACCTAAAAGTATTGGTGTGATGAGATCACTTGAATCTCTTGATTTCTCTGTGAATAAATTGTCTGGTTCAATTCCTAGGAGCATGTCGAATTTGACATTTCTGGGCCACTTGAACCTGTCTTACAACAAATTGACTGGAGAAATCCCTTTGAGCACTCAGTTGCAAAGCTTCGATTCATCAAGTTACGTTGGAAACCAACTCTGCGGATTGCCATTTCCTAACAAGTGTTCTACAAATGATAAAATTCATAACACTGCAAATGGAAATGGAGAAAATGGCAATGGAATTGACACGGATTGGTTCCTTCTAGGCATGGCATGTGGCTTTGTAATTGGCTTTTGGAGTGTGGTTGGTTCTTTGGTGATTGATAGGAGATGGAGGTCCCTATATACAGTCTCGCAAAATGTGGAAAATCACTAACTCTGTAAGTATACATTTTACAACTATCATTTTAATCGAAATCAAAGAACTTAGTCTCACATCACTTGCAGAAGTTAATGAGTTATGATAAATTTAGCTTTGCACAGTCACTTGTTTAATGATGAGCATTATTTGTTTGTTCTTTCTTTGGAACAAAGTTCTCAGTGTCCTTTCCCTTATTTTATGACAGCAGAGAGGCTCTATCTGGTTGGTTGTTCAACAAAACTAAGCAGAGTTGTTCAACTTCGAAGCCTCACCTTTCCAGGGCAGACTTATGCACTAGAAAACTTCTGCACTGGATCGTAGTGTAGATTTGCATCTCTCAGATTTTTACTTTTTGGTTCCCTTGCAATTTGTAAAGCATTGTAAAAGTAGAATATGCAGATGACACAAATTGAGTGATAGAATAGAATAGAGTTTAGAACAGCAGCAAATTATATACAGCGAATGTTAGACAAAATTTCCAGTTTCCAAGTTGAAATTGAACTTTTTCTACAGACAAATGTTACTGTATTGTTCAAAATTAGTAACAGATGCAAGATCCTCTCGAAGTCCTATGATAATTCAGAACCTTTGCTTTGGTAGAGCAATCCCCATGTCCCCAACACTAGCGAATGGACGGTAATTTTGCTTCTTTACCTCAAATTCTCTATTCCTAAATGTATAATTGGTTACCAAGAGACAATGCTATTTTCTGTCTGGTCTCTACCTACTTCACTCCCCTTTAATTCTGTCGAAAATCAATGAATTGTTACATCTAATAGTCGATATGGAATTTCGAATCCTTCTATGTCCCTCGATTCCTCGTGCTTTGGATTTCTAAAAATCACTACACCGTACAAAATACCGAATCTCTCCTTGGTCCAGGGAAATCCTATAAAAACAAGCCAATTAGTCCCTTAAGAAAAAAAGAAGGGGCCCAGCAAAAACACCCACTAGGCATGCTGATTGCAGAAGTGAAATGAACTCAACTTATCCCCATCTTATTGGACAGAATCTGCCACATCAGCTTGGATAACTTTACATTGCCCCCTGTTCCATATAAAAACTCAAAAAATTGATCTTTAAGAGGAGGCAAATGTGGTGAAAAGCGGTCCAATAGAAGACAAGCTGTTTAGATTTCAAGCAGAAAATATACGTTTTGCGTTGACTCTGTCTTCATTTATAAAATTCTATCCCAAAGTCTTTGTCGTTCAACAGTTTTCCCTGATTTGATGTCTCGAAGTTGGAAGTTTAAAGTTTTGCATGGCATTTAAGTTTTAGTGGTGACAGGCGTACTTTTGAACAAGTCTAAAGCTTGAGGCGCGTCTGTTCCATACACCGAATTAAGGTTAAGAATTTAAGAAAAGATAACATTTCACATTGAAGCCAAAAAGGTTGAAAAGTGGAGTCAATAAGCAATGACATCATATATATTGTCCATCCTCAAGTTGTAGCCACTAGTGATCAAATAGCTCAAAGCTGTTTGCTTTCCAAAAGGCTCTCCAGTGGAAAATGTTTTGTAGCGTGACTGATGGGCTAGAAATCCTGAATTTGAGATTTTTCATCCTCACAAATATTAGACAAGGCAATATTATAAATAGCAAAGTACCATTAACTTTTGTTGTTCATCGATAACATTGGAATATATTTCAATGGGTTCTATTTTAATACTTTTGTTTCTCAGTCTAGCTACCATTAACTTTGACTTCGGCTGTGGAAGTTTCAATGAGGGTTGTATTCAGAGTGAGAGACAAGCGCTTTTAATGTTCAAACAAGATCTTGAAGATCATGCAAACAGATTGGCCTCCTGGACTGAACTTGATGAAGACTGTTGTGGTTGGGTTAGAGTTGTTTGTGACAATATGACAGGCCATGTAACTGAGCTCCATCTCAATACTGAACCTTTTCTTGATGATTTTGCCACTCCTGCCAAATATGAAGCCGTTGAGATGTCAAAGCTGGGAGATAAGATAAACCCTTCCTTGCTCAAGTTAAAGCATTTGAGTTATTTGGACTTAAGCAACAATGCGTTTGAAGGTATTCCCATTCCCAAGTTCTTGGGTTCTATTGAGAACTTAAGGTACCTTAATCTCTCAAGTGCTGGGTGTGGAGGATTAGTTCCTCATGAGCTTGGAAATCTCTCAAGTTTACAGTATCTTAATCTTCATGCTGATTATGATCACAATCTCTATGTTGCCAATCTTCAATGGTTGTCTGGTCTTTCCTCGTTAGAAAACCTTGATTTGGGTTACGTAAGCCTCGGAAAAGCTTCCAATTGGTTGCAAGTGCTAAACACAATTCCTTCTTTGAAAGAATTGTATCTGTCAAATTGTCAACTTCCTCAAGTAATTCCTTCACCCACTAAACTCAATCTATCATCTCTTTCTGTTCTTGACCTTTCTTTCAATTCTTTTGACAATCCCTTGGTCGACTTTAGGTGGATATTTCATCTTAACTCTCTGGTTTTCCTTGATTTGAGTGACAATGAATTGGAAGGATGTATATTTGATGGCCTTGAAAACATGACTTCCCTTAGGCACCTTGATCTTTCATATAACTCTTTTAATTCTTCGATACCCGGCTGGTTGTATAATCTTAATTCTCTAAAGTTTCTTAACCTTGGCTCTAACAACTTGAAAGGTGAAATTTCGAGTGCTATAGGAAACATGACTTCTGCCGTTAGCCTTGATTTTTCTGGGAATGAACTTGAAGGAGTCATCGCAAGATCAATGGGGAATCTCTGTAACTTACAGTCAATCTTTTTTTCGGGTGTTAACTTGAGCCAAGATGTCTCTGACATTTTAGATATTTTTTCGGTTTGTGTTTCCAAACAACTTGTTCTATTGGATCTAAGTTTGTGTCAAGTTTCTGGTCAATTAACCAATCAGCTTCGATTTTTTAAGAGATTGGAGGAACTATATTTGTCTGGTAACTCAATTTCCGGTCCCACTCCATTTTTCATAGGAGAACTTTCATCCTTGAGGGTTTTAGAACTGGATCAGAACGAATTGAGAGGGCAATTTCCTGAGTCTTTTGGACAACTTGCAAATTTGGAAATACTTAACATTTCTAACAATATGTTAGAAGATGTTGTTTCAGAAATTCACTTTGCCAATCTTACAAAATTGAAAATTTTCGATGCTTCTAGGAACCTGTTAATTTGGAAAGTCAATCCTGATTGGATTCCTCCTTTTCAACTAAAAATCCTAGTACTAAGATCTTGGCATGTAGGTTCTCAGTTTCCTTTGTGGCTTCGTTCACAAAAACATTTAGAATATGTAGATATCTCTAACTCAATGATTTCTGACAGCATTCCTAGTTGGTTTTGGAATTCAGCCATCCAATTTCAATATATCAATCTCTCTCACAACTTAATCCAGGGGCGTGTTCCTGATTTACCTAGGATTTCACTTCCAAATTCTATCATTGACCTTCGTTTTAATCGTTTTAGTGGGCCATTACCTCATATCTCTTCCAATCTGTCATTTCTAGACCTCTCCAATAATCATTTGTCAGGATCCCTTTTTAATCTTTTATGTTTTAATTTGAACGAGACCATGGGGTTGCTAGCTCTTAATCTTGGTGGAAATTCTATATCGGGGAGGATACCAGATTGTTGGATGAGTTGGCAACAATTGATGGTCATAAGATTAGATAACAACTGTCTTACCGGGAGAATTCCAAGCTCTTTGGGAACTTTACATTCCCTTCTATCATTGCAGCTTCGGAAAAACAACCTCTTTGGAGAGATTCCTTTCTCACTGAAAAATAGCACAAATTTAGCGTTACTTGACTTTGGTGAGAATGAACTAAATGGGAACATCCCTAAATGGCTAGGCCATAGCCTGTCGAAGCTACAAATCTTGAGCCTTCGTTCAAACAGATTTTCAGGGTACATACCAGATCAATTGTGTGCTGCTGGTTCTCTCCAAATTTTGGACCTTTCTGATAATAATCTTGTTGGGAGCTTACCAAGATGCATAGGAAACTTTACTGCCATGGCAAATAAAGCTGGTTTCAAAGTACCCGATATATCTTTTATAAGTTTCTCAGGTGCTTATTTTGCTTTACTCGTGGTAAAAGGCCAAATGCTTGAATATAGCACGACCCTTAACTTGGTCAAAAGCATAGATCTCTCTAACAACAATTTGTCAGGAGAGATTCCCATTGAAGTGACAAACTTATTCGAACTGCAATCATTGAATTTGTCACATGATATATTGACTGGGACAATACCTAAAACTATTGGTGTGATGAGATCACTTGAATCTCTTGACTTCTCTGTGAATAAATTGTCTGGTTCAATTCCTAGAAGCATATCGAATTTGACATTTCTGAACCACTTGAACCTGTCTTACAACAATTTCACCGGTGAAATCCCTCTGGGCACTCAGTTACAAAGCTTCGATTCATCAAGTTACGTTCGAAACCAACTCTGCGGATTGCCACTTCTTAACAAGTGTTCTTCAAATCGTACAATTCAAAACACTGTAAATGGAAGTGAAGAAAATGGCAAAGAAATTGAAATGTTCTGGTTCTTCTTAGGCTTGCCATATGGGTTTGTAATTGGCTTTTGGAGTGTGGTCGGTCTTTTGGTGATTGGTAGGGGCTGATGGAGGTCCATATATACACTTTCGTGAAATGTGGAACATCGCTATCTCTGTAAGTATACACCAATTGCAGAAGTTATCAGTTATGGTAAATTTAGTCAATGACTTGTTTAATGATGAACGTTATTTCTTCTTTCTTTTGAACCAAGTTCTCACTGTGTCTTTCCTTATTTTGTGTCAGCAAAGCGGCTCTGGCTGGTGAGTTGTTCTTCTTCAACAAAACTATCCACAGTAATTAAACTTCGAAGCCTCACATTTCCAGGGCAGACTAATGCACTAGATCGTATAATGTAGATCATTAGCACCCCTCAGATTTTAACTTCTTGGTTCCCTTGTAAAGCACTGTAAAAGTAGAATATGCAAATGGCAAGCTGGTGATTTAGAAGAGCAGTAAATTATATACTGCATATGCAAGACAAAATTCCCAGTTTCCAAGTTGAAATTGAACTTCATTTTAAGGACAAATATTACTATAGTTTTCAAAAATTAGTAACAGATGCAAGCTCCCCTCTAAGTCCTATGATAATTCAGAACCTTTACTTTGGTTGAGCAATCCCCATGTCCCCAACACTAGCGAATGGACGGTGATTTTCTATTTCTACTTGTATCATTAATGTTACCAAGACAATGCCATTTTCTAGTCTCTACTTCACTCCCCTTTATTAATTCTGTCTAAAATCAATGAATTGTTACATCTAATCCTTCTATTTCCCTCGATTCGTGGTGCTACGGATTTCTAAAAATCACTGCACTGTAGAAAAGGCCAAATCTCACCATTGTCCGGGGAAATCCTATAGAAACAAGCCAATTAGTCCCATATACAAGTGAAAAAGAAAAAGAAAAAAAAAGGCCCAGCAAAAACACCCACCAAAAGGGCAACCTGATCCATGCTGATTGCTGAAGCGAACTGAACTCACCTTATCCCCATCTTATTGGACAGAATCTGCCCACATCAGCTTGGATAACTTTACACTGCCCCGGTTCCCTACCTTGAGCAACTTTTTCTGCTTCAACCACCTCGATTCTCCAACATCCCTCTTTTAACAGAACAAGCCACCAGCTTCACCACCATCGTCGCCAGCACTGATCCATTGCTGCAGCCTTCTAGAAACACGTCCAACATAAATAACCATGGCTGCAACAGCTGCAGCAGCAATAAGCTCATCTTTCTCTCCATCCATCCAGAACCTTAAATGCATGCGTTTTAAGCAATTGACAGCTGATCATTCTGTGCTCAGAATTCCATCTGCTCGCACGATTTCATTGATATCCCACTCTTACTTTACTCATGAACTTTTTCCCACCGGCGGCAGCACAGTGCAAAAGTGGCATGTGCTTAAGGTATCTGCTGCTGTTGCCCAACAAGAGGCTCCGACAACTGCCCAAGTTGAAGAAAGTTTGGCGGAGGAAGAGGAGAAGGAAGGAGAAGTAGCAGCAGAAGGAGAAGCTGAAGCTCAGGCTGAGACTGAAGCTGAGCCTCCTGTGAACACTAAGATTTATTTTGGGAACTTGCCTTACAATGTTGACAGTGCCCAACTTGCTGGGATAATACAAGAATATGGCAGTCCAGAGCTTGTTGAGGTACGTGATATGTGATTAATTTGACTGATCGAATCTAGAATTGACGAATTGTTGATTACTAGGAGAGTTGTTAAGATACGAGTATCTTGAAGTAAAGGTCTTTAGACAGAATTGAGATAGGCAGATTAATTCTCATGCCGTTTCCTTAGCCGGCATATAATTAGGATCATGAAATTGATCGGACTGAATTACAAGTATTTTATGCTTTCATAAAGTGGAAATCTTCAGGTTTGATAAATGCAAGATTAAGATACTTTCAGATGATCAATTTCAAATGTTTATCGGTGAAAATGGCTAATGAGCATATGAAGGTTAATTGCGAATACAGTCAGAGAGGTTTCAGGTGGTTGAGACTTGAGATAAAAGACCAGTGCTTCAAATGCGGCTTGGTTCAGAGTTGAGACCTATTAAATGCTGAACTAATGATCCTCAATAAATGTTGTGCTTACTGCTTACACATCTACACAGTCTGTTTAGCCTTGCACTATGATCCTCTTGTTGGTCTTTTTTCATTCCATAAATCTTTATCGCAGGGCCTAAGGTTGCTCTTTCCTATTTGCTGACATAGGATTTCTAGTTGAATCTATGTCCTATTGAATTAAGATGAAGGACCTGGAATAAGGAACCTTTTTTCTTGGAAATTTTATTTTTTTCTGATGTATTGGCATTTGCAATGTTTTATTTCCTGAGGTCTCCAAGCGAGACATGAACAAACAAAGGCTTTCTTTTTACATACAAATTGCCTTCATTACACTACCAATTCTAGCATTGTATCTGATATCTGTGTTTTCTAATAGATTCTGTGAATGATTCTAGGTGCTTTACGATAGAGAAACTGGGAAAAGCAGGGGCTTTGCATTTGTGACAATGAGCACTGTTGAAGATTGTAATAGAGTTATCGAAAACCTGGATGGAAGTGTAAGAATCACTCTATTTGGCCTTTTTATTCGTTGTTCTATTGGTGCGTGTGCATACTTCAGCACACAATAATAAGCTTTCTTATGTTGAAATGTCTGAATAACTTGATGAATCTAAACAAAATGTCTATTACTTCAAAATGTTGTTGTCCATGTGAACCTGTCAATCGTTCTTGAAGTTTCATTCTACAAATGAATTTTGCCTGTTTCAGGAATATCTTGGTCGCACTATGAGGGTGAACTTTTCAGACAAACCTAGACCTAGAGAACCTTTATATCCAGAAACTGAACACAAGCTTTTTGTTGGGAATCTGTCATGGTCTGTAACATCTGAAAGTTTGACACAAGCTTTTCAAGAGTATGGAAATGTAGTTGGAGCAAGGGTGCTGTATGATGGGGAGACAGGGAGGTCAAGGGGTTATGGTTTTGTCAGCTACTTGACGAAATCAGAGATGGAAGCTGCTCTTCAATCTCTTAACGGAGTGGTATATATATCCTATTCTTGCTATTTCTGTGTGCTAATTCTTAACCTCAATAGACATCCGTTTAGAAGGTCTATGAATCACTCATATTTTTCTTGATTTCTTAGGAACTTGAAGGAAGGGCAATGCGGGTGAGCCTAGCTCAAGGAAGACGATGATAAGATCATACCAGTTGAAAATGTGAATTCAAGAAGCATTGACTGCAACTGTCAATCTATAGAGGAGATGGAGGGATAGAGTCATTCAGACAAGTCATCTGTCACCCTGAGTGGCCTGATAGTCCCTTTCATTTCTCCTTGTCTATATACAGACCTCATCTTCTACTTAACAAATTTCATTGTCACCTTTGCTAATATTGATAGTTGCTTTGCTGATGATTGTTTATTGAACAAAAACATCTCAGAATTGTTCTTCTTGGTTCACAGTTGACTTTTGACAACCAACAAGTTCGGTTGTAACTTGTAAGCACGTAAGAAGAGACAAACATCATCGTTAAGCTAAGATCAGGGAGTTGAAATCTTGATGCCCTGAGGGGGAAATAGCATGAAACATTATCTTAGTACTTGAATGGACCAGAACTATGTGATACTAAAAATATCTTTTAAATACAGTAACAATCATTAGATGAAACTTGGATTGATACAGATTACAGACCTACAAATTTTGTTTCCAATGAGTCAAAAACCTATAAACAAAGATAAGGACTGCAAATTTCAAGCTTCCGCCCTTCATTTCAGCTGTCAACTTGCATTTCATCTGGTGTCAAAGCTTATATGACTGCATATGATCATTTGCATGGGATGCCTCAAACAAAGCAAGTCCATAAACTTAATGCGGCCAGGAAGAACAAGTTTCTTGTACAATAGAAAGGCACTGGGTCATTGCCAAATGCCAATGATTATCGCCAAAGCTTGTCTCCATTTCAGCTCATTTTGGCACATTAAGGTCTATTTTGATACTCCAAAAATGATTAAGTTCCCCATTTTAACAAAAACAAGAACAGCAAAACACAAGCAAACTGCAGGCAAAAGAGGGTGTGAAAATGTCCCAAGATTGCCACTTGCTAGGCCTGAGGCAAGCATGATTCCATCTAACATAATTGAAATCTCTGTTCATGTTTTCCCAAAAGTAATACTCTGCCAAAGCCCAATGGGCATTTATACACAAGTTTGCCAGGAAAATCAGGAACAATTGCAACCATTCTTCATGGAGACAATAATTATGTTCTAAATTTTACCAAGCCAGAAGGGTACCATTCAATCATAATTCCTCACACCCTTGGCTATTATTATTTAATCACAAGTTTTCTCACATTGGTTTCTACTAAATAGAAAACAGCTTAATCCCTTGTATTTGCATGATATATAGTAAGGATTTATATAAGATCATGGTTTCTGACTTATCAAAACACAAAATTCATTTTTATTAAATAAAGGCATTAACCTAAATATCATTATTAATCTAATAAATCATTATCAATTAAAGTAATTTTTTAGTTATTTGAGTCTGTCAATGATTGAACCTTAACTTAAATTAAAGTCCAATGTTTTTTACCAACACAAAAAGTAATTTCACCCTAATCCCAAATCAAAAAAAAAGAAAAAAAAAGGAAACAACATTTTAGGTTTTGAAAATTGTAATTTGTCATAAACCGTTAAAAAAAACCCTTATTGAAAAAGATCAAACATGTTTATACTTTCCCCTTAATAAAATAATAATGAAACAATTTACAAAAAGGATGGAAGAGGAACAGACAACAGTGGGCACAAGTTAGCAATGATCCCCTTTAGGGAAAAGGTTGCGCCTTTATGTATTTTCTTTTCGTTTTTAAGGTGCCCACACGCATTCTACCATTCATAGTGACGGCTACCAAAATTTGGAAATCCTTAAGGAAACAAAAATTTAAAAAGAAATTGAAAAAAACAAAAGCCCAGTGAAGAAAATATTATTATTATAATAATTAAAAAAAAGGCAATCAAGAGAAAACAAAAAAAAATTATAAAACCCAAAAACAAAACACTCAACAGACAGACGACAGAGCCAAAAAAATACAACAAAGCACAAAAGAGAACCAGTGGAGAAAATCTTCTCGCAAATCTATCTTCCTATAGGTAACACTCTCTTCTCTTTCTCTAGATAAATACCCATCTCAGATTTCTTCATGTTTCCGAATTATTTTTCTGGTTTTGTTTGTTTTAGAGTATGAATGTGGGAGCTTTTTTTTTTTTTTGAATGGTGCAGATCTTGAAGGAGTGGAGGCAGTGCTGGGATCTATCTAAAAAAGGGTTTTTAATTCTTTGGGGGGTTTTAGGGAGTTTCTGAGATGCAAACTCCTTATCCCATTCCAGTTACTGCTGCGCAGGTACTTAAAAGGCTCCTTCTTTTATTGCTTTTTTCTCTCTGGTTATTCCTTTAAAAGTTTTTATTTTTATTGGTTTTTTGAAGTTTATAGTGGAAACTGAAACAAAATCTGGGTTTTTGTTATTGTTTGTGGTTTTTTGTAGGTGGGGACATATTTCGTGGGGCAGTACTATCAGGTACTTCAACAGCAGCCTGACTTAGTGTTCCAGTTTTACAGTGATGCTAGTACCATTGTTCGTGTCGATGGCAATAACAGAGAAACTGCCACTGCAATGCTGGTAGCTTTTGCTTTCTCATTTCACTCAATTGTTTATGTAGTTTATCAAGTTTTCATTTTTTTAATCGTCCGCAAGATATTAGCTTTTTGATGTTTTTTTGTTGCTTTTTATGGAGTTGGGTCATATATGTAATTAGGTTGTCAATGCTATAATCACATCATTTTGTTACAGTGAATTGAGTGTATTTAGGGTCCCCGTCCAGAACTCTAATTATGCCATTTATCATATTCAATCAAGGGTTAGCATTTTGAGTCGTAGTTATACACTTCTATGCAAGCAGTTATGTGGGATAATGATTGAATTCTTGTAATTTATGTTGTCATCGGTTTCTGAGTTATCATGGTTATGTGCAATTGACTATTTGAAACTATTTTCCTTTCCTGTCATGCTTTCTTTAGATTTACTCTCATAGTTCCATAGCAATGCCCTTTTCATTTATGGTTCTATTTCACTGTTTTTATGCTTTGTTTGTTCATTTTTTTGATGAATGGATATCTTGATTTAATCTTTCATTTTTTCCTGTTTTCATTTGGAAGCAAATCCATGCCCTCATTATGTCGCTGAAATTCACTGGCATTGAGATTAAGACAGCATGCTCGCTTGAATCTTGGAATGGAGGTGTTCTAGTAATGGTTTCTGGTTCTGTGCAAGTAAAGGACTTCAGTTCCAGGAGGAAATTTGTGCAAACATTTTTCCTTGCACCACAAGAGAAAGGCTACTTTGTTCTGAATGACATATTTTACTTTATTGATGAAGAACAAATTCACCAACATCCAGCAGTTTTATTAGCCCAGCACAATCTTGATTCCAAACTCAGTGCTTCAGCAACCATTCTAGAACCAGGTAATTATCAATCAACATCCAATTTGAATGTGTCATTTATGAGTCTCCCTGTGACTTGATAAAAGTTTTCTTCTGATATCCAATGAAGACAAATACAGTTTCAAGGAATTAGTGTCACTGAATAGCATGCATTTCTTTAAAAGAATTTTACCTTCTTAGAGAACGTATTCTCTATGATGACTTTGGGATGTAATTCTTCACGTTCTTTTCTGTAATCACAGGTTATCAATTTTACATATTTCTATTATGTTTGTTTAGGTGGTGATTCTAATGTATGTCTATATGTTAATTTGGCTATTGATAAGAAACTTACCCTGAAATGATAGCTATAAAATTAGTATTTTATATTTGTTTTGTCTGATAAGGATGATTTCCTTCTCAGTATCAAACTATTTGCTGGGTGGGGATATCCAGGGAAGGGAATTTATGGCTCCTGCTGACATCAAAGAAAACGGTCCAGTTGACAAGTATATTTTCCCGGAGCAACAATTACAGCAAGCCCCAGAATCTGAAATTGTTGTTGAGAGCAGTTCTCCACAAGAGTCAAATGGTTCACGTTTGCATATGATGAATACCGTCCAAGAGCATATGCCCCCTGTTGAGGAACCTGCTGGGGAACCCCAAAAGCACACCTATGCCTCTATTGTATGCTCTAAATGTGGAACTTATCATTCTGTCGCACATGTTTATATGCTTCCAAATTTTATTTGTGTTTGTGACACTGATTTTAATTCTTTTGTTTTTAATGCATGATTGTTGAAGTTGCGGGTTGCCAAAGGACAACCTGGACAATCAGTTGCTCCTCAGATATCAGTGAACAAGAATTCTGACTGGGACCATGCACCCCAACCTACTGCTCAGCAACCTTTCGTCTCTTCTATTGCAGTTGAAAGGTCTGGGGCTGATATGGTTGAGGAGGTTTCAGCCATCGAAGATGAGGGTAAAGCTTCAAATTTTCCTGTAATGGTTAATATATTTTACTATGTAGGAAAATGGCATATATAAGGAAATGTCTATTCTTTAGAAGTTTTATAAGGTTTTGGTGTTGCAATATCTCAAAAGATTTATTAAATCAGCATTTATGTGGTTTGAAACTTTAGAAAGGCACATGTTGGCTGTAGTTTCCTAGTCAAATGTGTGAAGTTAATTTGTTGCTTGTGTGTTCTAGGTGAAATAAAGTCTGTTTATGTAAGGAACTTGCCCTCTACCGTGTCTGAGTCTGAAATTGAGGAGCAATTCAAGAAATTTGGTGAGATCAGTCCTGATGGAGTGGTGATTCGTAGTCGGAAGGTTCGTTAGCTTTTCTTTTAGTCCTATTACAGTATCTTGCCCTTTTTTCCTGGGTTAGTGGTAAAAATATTTTGTTTTTGTGCAGGATGTTGGTGTTTGTTATGCATTTGTTGAATTTGAAGATATGACAAGTGTCCATAATGCAATCAAGGTTTGAATTTACTTCAAGAACCTACAAAACATATCTCTTATTCTAGAAGTTATGATATTCTCTATTGAAGGTGTATTCTAGCTGCAACCATAATCATAGCTTTTAGTAATAAATTTAGGGGAAAGAAAAAACTGGAAAAATCTTCAGCTTAATCATAAGAGTTTGAATATGCAAATTGATTTTGTGCATTTCTCTCCATTTCGACTGGAAATTCAACGTTTTAGTTATATTTTCTATGTTTCTGTTGGTCACTCCTGACTTTTCCTCACTGCATATATAAGTCCATTCTTCTTTTCTCAAGCAACCTTCTATTTGTGGTGATTTAAGATATGATATTCATATGCTTCTTAGTTTATTTTTAGATAGGACTTTGATTTTTAAAGATAATTGTATACTAATTTAGTCAAATCATATGTGGGCATACAGGCAGGAATTGCACAGGTTGCCGGACGACAAGTGTATATTGAAGAACGGAGACCAAATAGCTATATCCCATCTCGAGGAGGAAGTATGTATCTCTTTGCTATTATAATACTCTTATTTGTGAAGCAAAATATTGTTTAGAGGGGCATATTAAGAAGTCCCATTACAGCTGTCTCTCAGGTGGCAAAAGTCTCAGCTGATGGGCAGCTGTGTGGTGTGGCATGTAGCGCAGGCATATGAGATGCCCACATACGTTTATCATTGTCCATTGTAAAAATGGCCCTCCATGTGCTTATGCTGATTGATCAATGCCATCACTAGATTGTAGCTTGGTTTAAAGGACATATAGCTTGCTCCCCCATGTTCTTATATATGGGGATATTTCTGTCAATTTTTCTTTGCTTGATTTTTTCCATTGAAATTTCTTAACTTGTAGATCCTGAAAATGAAATGATAGTTGGAGCTTTTCACCGTAAAAATAATTGATATTTGTCTCTTGAAGACAAATGTAACATCATGAACCAACATGGTCCTCTGGTTGCTGTCAAGTCCATCAGCCATTCACATTGATGTCATTTGTTTCTTAATTCTTATCCAGTGGTTAAAATGTTTTCTACAGGGGGGAGGGGAAGAGGCCGAGGCAGCTATCAAACCGATGCACCCAGGGGGCGTTTTGGTGCTCGAAGTTATGGCAGGGGGGGTGCTTATGATGGAAGTGAGCGAGACTACAGTAGATCAAGAGGAAATGGTTTCTATAGGCCAACTTCTCGCCAAGACAGAGGGTTATCTAGCCACCAAGGATCCTGAATTGGAAAAAGTTACAACACTTGATAGAGTCAGCAGTCGGCATTCTTTTACCATATCTTTTATGTAGGGATCATCAAACTTTTGGTTCCGACCGCCAGAATTGAGCATATTTCCCTTTTCTTAGATACAACTACATATCGGTGCTTCCATCAGCTAGTTTTCCTAGATATGCTGGGACTTGGGAATAGGAATTACATTATTTTTAGAAAGGGCTTCCATCATTTTGTTCTTTCAATATTCAATGGGCAATATGTTTGCAGTTTTGGGCTCATTTGCTTTTTACTCAAGGCCTGCCTTGTAAGTTGGATCCATTTTTTCAATCTATAAAGAAAACAAGCCCATACAACGATGTTCCTACTAATTATTATAGTAATACTTTCTTGGTTCATTATATCTTTTGGTTACCGTAGAAAAGGAGAAAGCAATGTTCATGGAAAGTTGGAGATATTTGAGCGGTCCTTCAACGCAATAAATAAACAAATATGCGAGAGCTTTTAAAAAGAAAAGAGAGCATAAATATTTTTTATTCATCTATAGCCTGGCAATTGACTCGAACATTGGACGGGTTCATAAATATCTTCAGTTTTCGTATGAAAGCATCAGAATCTAGTGGCCTATGAGCTTGTATTCGACACAGCTCCAAGCTGAACTGAAGCCTGAGTTTGATCTTGCCTTGTATTATCCTCTACATCTTCTTCCGCTTCCCAGAGGAAACTAGCATATGCTGCAAGAACATGGCTGTAAAAGAGAAACAATTGGATAAGAATTTGCTAGGTAGAGCATTAAATAACATGGGATCTTTATCGAGAGTTGAGTTCATAAAAGAGAGTTTGAAGTAACTGAAAGTACCTATTTTCAGGAGTGGCTTCAATGGCGAGCTCAAAGTAATGGGAGGCTTTATCATGATCATGGTGAAGATCCCACACCAACTTGGCATATTGGGACATGGTTTCGCCATCACCAGGGTCAGCTTGTATGGCTTGTGAGTAGTAACACTCTGCTCCTTTCAGATCTCCTTTAGACTTAATCCAAGAGGACAGTTTAGAGTGAAAAGAGTGAAAATGGTACCCTCAAACGAACAAATAAGCTAATTATGCAGAAAAATCGAGCAGGATATACAAATTATACCTCATGCAGGAAACGGGCAAAAGTGCTTAGAACCAAAGGGTTGGAAGGATTTTCCTTAACCATCCTCCTGTAATGATCCTCAACATCAACATCCTGGATACTGTTAGCCACTAAACGATCATCTGCATGATCTGCAAAGCCTGCTGGATTTGGAGGGTGCAAGGAGGAACTAGCTGGCTCAGTTTTCTCATCATCATCCCCTATTTCCCAGAGGAAGTTGGCATATTCTCCAAGGATGTTGCTGGAAAAGAAAAAGAAACAAATAAAGCTTAGCTTCTGGCAGTGTTCAACAACATGTAGTAGCCAGGTTTTGCATCAAGTCATTTAGCTATGTGTAGTACTTGCACTTTTTCCGAATTGATAACTACTTCAACTGAAACCTTAGATAACCTATTTTAAAGTATTCATCCAAGTATAGATAAGTACTGACCTATCTTGAGGAGAAGCTTCAACTGCACGTTCAAAGTAACTAAGGGCTCTATCTTTGTCTTGGTGCAGGTGCCACACTATTTTGGCGTACTGCAATAGTATTTCACCATCCTCAGGGTCTGCTAATGTAGCACGATGATAATAGTCCTCTGCTCCATGAAGATCTCCCTTGGACTGTGGGAAGAGATTGAATCATGTTCCATTCAACTTAACCACGAACTATCATATTGAATTTTATTAGAGAAAAAGCTCTCGTATTAGCAACTTTACATTCTCAAGCAAATTTCATGGTAATATGAAATGCTAGTATTGCCATTTAAGCCTGATAGTGAGAAATGATGAGTTCTTTTCCTCTAGCCTGTCCTGCCAAACTAGAACTAAACTAGAAGGACTCAAAGGGCACACAGTCCCAATTGATGCTGCAATTCAACCATGGTACAGATCTAAAATACTCCCCAGAAAGAGCTGAAGCACAGTCATTTGTTGATATCTAGATTATGTGAACTTATTTATCTACATATTCTTCGGGAATATCAGCCAGTGGACCTTTAAATGAACTAGAATGGCTTCACATACGCAAACAGATTACTTTTTCTACAGTAAATATTTCATATCTAAATGCGTAACAAGGTCAGGGCAAATTCAATATATTGGGAGAAACAAGAAAAATATAGTCTGAAATTAGTCTTACCTGTAAGAACTTAGCATAATTCCTTAGGAACAGAGGATGACAGGGATACTCATCAACCAGCCTCTTATGAAACTCCTCAAGATCACCTGCCTCATCAAGATCCATTGAACTTAAATTAATACCATCCGCCATGGCACCAAATCCAGCGGCATCGATTCCAAGACCTGTAGCAAGATACATGGGAGGACTAGGTGGTTCAAGATCAACTTCTTCTTCATTGTAAGAACTCTGAATTCTGTTTGGTCTTTCTTCTTCCTCTTCTCCTTCTTCCTGAATCAACTCCATGCTCCTCTTCCTAAAGCTGAAATCTACATTGCCTATAGCATCAATGCCTTCTCCAATTGTAACTGTTCTCTCCAATGACTCCTCCACTTCTTGTCCATCTCCAAGCCCATCATTGAATATAGAAAAAGATGGCGCACTATGCAACATTGCTATTTGATGGCTATAGAAAGATTTCTTTGGTGTTCTGCAATCAAGATTCTGAGTTATGTCACTAGAACTTTGATCTAATCTTTCTAAGCTTCCTTCAGACTTAGCTCTTCGAAAGCCTTTAAGCCAGAAACTACTGGATTCTTGATTGAATTCAGAGAACCCTGAAGTTGAATGAGAAAGTGGAGATGTACTATGTAAAAATGGTGTCAAGTTGAGATTTTCCTGGTTTCTACTATGGTTACCCTGAAGTAACTTGTAAGTAGTACCAAGGTCTTCGCCTGGGCTATCAGAGAAAGGAAAAGGAAGGCTTCCAATAACTGGGGCTGATGAGGTTCTTGGAAGCATTTTCTTTGGAGCCCTTAAATACTGATCTATTTTGCCTACCAGAGAATATAAAATTGAAAGATCTCTGCCTAGATGAGCTGGTAAAGAATAAAAGATGAATAAACTAAACTCAATTTGACTTCCAAAATCAATTATATAAAACAAACTCCCATATGCTTATGCCTTCAATCTTAAGCGGGATTGGCATTTTTTTCTTCTTTTTGAGTTTCTATTTTTCTTCTCTTTCTTCAGTTCTACTCAAGTGTCATCTTCCTTGATCTTGTGAAACATGCTCATAGGGGAAAAACAAGAACAAATTTTGATCAGTTAACTATAAATTGCAAGAAATGGGTTACAAGTAAACAACTTGGATTGAGAACAAAGTCAAGGATAACAAGGTGCATGTGATTCCTTTGTGAGTAAAGGACTTAAACCCATTCTCACATGATATTTCGATTTTTGAAGTTGCCTTGTGATTCTGAAACCCAAAAAGCAAGTAGCCAACTGCCTGCCAAGCCAACTACATCACAAGTCAACTATTATTTAAATTAACTTAACTTTCTGGTCTACAGAATGAAAAACCAATTCAAGAAATAAAAAGAAATTGGGTATGGGATCTCATACCTCAGAACAAAAATGAAACTAGCGTACATGAAAATTGCTCTATCTATTGCTTCAAAATGGTACCCACTAGGGGACAGATTGGTGTGCTTTTGGAATGTAAGGTGAGGTGAGCCATCCCCAAAGGTCTGTGATTTGGCATTTTTTGGGAGGTTTAGAATTTAGATTAGATTAGATTTGCCATGGAAAAGTGTGGCAGTCAATTTCTAGGTTCCATATATATGGAACGCTTGCTGGAGCCAGGTGGCCAATTAGATTGGCAGCACGTGTATTAACCGACAAAGGTGTGTGGTGCGTCATTCAAACCAAACCCGTGAGTTGGGAAGCTTCAAGCAATGCATGGGCCAATTCAGAATCTAAACTTGAAGGGCCGAAATTTAACCCATTCAAGCACCTTTGAAGGACTCTTGAAATCGAGCCCATGGCTGCCCACTCTTTCAGACTTTCACTCGCCCATCAAAAGTCGACAAACAAAAGGCACTCTCAAAGGCCTCTGAAAAGTCAAATCTCAAATCTTAACTGTCAACCGTCAACCGCCAAGTGAGACAAGACAAGAAGTTCTCGAAGGAAGAGGAAGCAAAAATAGAAGTTGTAGAAGTAGAGCATCGAGTACGAGAGATTAGTGTTAGAGAGAAAAACATGCCTTGAATAAATTCATAATAATGGAGTAATTATGAAAAAAATAAATAAATAAATAAAAACCTTGTGTTGTGTTGTCTGTAATTCTTACAAACAAGTTAATAGTACAACCTAAGGTAGGCAGTGCGGAGTCAAAGCTGGAATGGCTTATGGCTGTCAAAAAATAACCAACAAAACGTTAGGAAACAACGGTTATCCCTCCTATTACCACAAAATGACACCCAATTTTGGGCATTTTCCAAATGCCCCCAACTTCTTTGCTCTTCCTCCTTCATTCTCTCCTCCATAGTTCCCCTTCCCTACCCTCATCGTCGTCTTTGACGACGAGAGTGGGCCCGCACTTTTCCTCGCTGACAACATTAAACCACGACGACACACATCGCCAATCGCCACCCTGAATCTTTTTTTATCATTATTAGTATTAATATCGATATTAATTTTTTATTAGTATTGATATTAATATTCATTAATCGTGAGTATGAATATTTTGGCGCCATTCCAGCTACTGGAAATCAACGTCATCTCGGCCCAGGACTTGGAGCCCGTATGTCGTCGCAAAATGAGAACCTACGCCGTGGCTTGGGTCCACCCGGAACGCAAGCTCTCCACCAGAGTTGACACCCAAGGCTACACCAATCCGACGTGGAATGACAAATTCGTTTTCCGCGTCGACGACGATTTCATCTACGGTGACACCTCGGCAGTGATGATCGAACTGTATGCCGTCCATTGGTTCCGCGACATCCATGTCGGAACCGTGCGAGCCATCGTCGGAAACCTCATTCCTCCGATGTCTCGGCCGCACAATCGCCACGAAGTGCAGCTAGGGATGAGGTTCGTGGCGCTTCAGGTTTGGAGGCCATCGGGTCGGCCCCAAGGGATTTTGAACATTGGGGTGGCGTTACTCGATAGCTCGATGAGGAGCATGCCTTTGTATATGCAAATGGGATCATCGGCGGTGGGCTATCGGCATTTGATGGGCGAGGAGGACCCGTTTCAAGGCTCCAACAACAATCCTCGTTCTACCACTACTACCAAAAGCAATTACAACAACCAAATGCTTTTGCTTAATGGGCCGAGCAAACCCGAGCTCCGTCGGACAAAGAGTGATACGAGTTCCATGGTCGAGTCCGTAATAAGGCCCAATAAAGGTGGGTCTGTGGTCAATGGTTCCATTAAAGGTGGATCAGTGGTTAATGGTTCCATTAAAGGTGGGTCAATGGTTAATGTCCCCATTAAAGGTGGATCAATGGTTAATGGTTCCATCAAAGGTGGGTCAATGGTTAATGGTTCCATTAAAGGTGGGTCAATGGTTAACGGGTCGGAAATTGGGAAAGGCTTCAAGGTCAATTCAAGGGGGAGTTCCTTGGTAAATTACTTGTTCGACAAAAACAAATTGGAAAGGGCAAGTCCGATTGTTAACGGGTTGGAGGATCCAGGAAAAACAGAAAAGCGCGCCAAGGAGAAAAAGGGTTTAAAAGGTGGAGTCAAATCCTCAGCTGCCAAGTCACCGGGTGGGTTAAAATTTAACATGTTGGATTACGGGGCTCCAAGGAAAATGGGTTGGACCGATTCGGAACTGGGGCCATCACCATCCGAAGTGGCGGCGGCTGTGGCCAAAAACATGTACTTTAACAGAATGGATGAGACAGAGGGCTCCTCGATCGACGGATGGAGCTTGGATGGAAGCATCGAAGGGCTCCGGTCAAAGCTCGATAGGTGGCGAACCGAGCTGCCGCCTTTGTATGACCGAGGTGAATTTTCTAGTTACCTGTCGAGCGGGGTTCCAACTTCTAACAATCGAACAAGACATGTTAGAAGACATACCACTGACAGCGGGGGATTATTTTCATGTTTTGGTAACATTTGTGGGTGTGAAATTTCCATAACTTGTGGGCCTAGCGGGGCAGCTGCCGCAAGAAAAAGGGTGAGAATGCGTCGAGCCCCCTCGGTGGATAACTTGAGTTTCCTTTGAAATTAATTAAATTTGAGAATCAAGGACTTTATAATTTGTAAAGGAAGTAGTTCTTTTTTGAAGCGGGACTAAGTATAAAATGAGCGGGGCGATCTGATATATGTAGAGGAGACTTGAAAATTAAAAGGCATCTAAGAGTTGACCGATGGATGAAAGTGGTAAGGTGCAAGATTAAAAAGCCATTTTGATGAATTGGGTTTGGCCATTCTTTCCCCTTCCTTCTCTTTCTTTTAATTTTCCCTTTTTGCTTTTAATTTCATGCATCGATTTGCATGCCATTTTATACCTGGGGAGAAATGTAATGGGTGTTACTTGAGGGTTGTTGCTCGAATTTGATGAACCTTTTTTCTTAAATCAAATATTATTATGTGTTTTGGGGGGCTAGAGCTTTTTCTTCTTCTTCTTTTTCCCTTTTGTAGAATATTCTTCTTTTAATGAAGTCCAGTACTGACAGTTAACTTCACTATTGCTTTATGTCTTGTTGGATTAGAGGCTTTGAACAATGAAACTTGTAATGTGATGTTGCTGACAAATGCGAAATTTTTACTAGTTAAAGAACAGGCTTTATAAATTTGATGCCTAGTTTGGGTTACTGTGGTCTCTGCTGTAGTTAATGAGAAAACATGGATATATAGAAATTGGGAATGCCCTATCCAACATTTATATTGTATAATGGAGTCTTGTCATGTGTCTTAAACCCGGGCTCGAGCAGTATTTGTTGACACTTGACCCTGAGACACTGCTATGTTGTTGGATGAGATCTTCAGAACAATGGAATCTCCCTCATTAATCTGGTACTATAACATAGTTGACAAAGGAATTTGAATGAAAATTTCAGAAAAGTCAGGTACTCTTATAACACAAGTTTCATCTTCAAGGGTTTTCTTGGATTGATTCTCCACCTTATATCCATCAACTTGGAGGAAAAGGAAAAGGGATGCCTGATTAATGCTTGTTTATTGTTCATTAGATAGTTTTGTTTGTTTGTGAATAAGGGACAACGGGTAAGAGGCATGTAGACAACTACAGATAGCTCATTGATCATATTCCAGATGCTCATTCTGATGTTGCCTTTATGGTTAGACATCAAAAACTAGCCTGGAATTCCCCTTCGAGTGGCTTATATTTAATTGCAAATTAGATTGAATCAAGGTTTGCAGAATGTAAACCAGAACTTAATTTCAACCGAATGATCATATTTTAAAAGCACCACAGCAGAAGAAATGTCAGTTTCAGAAATTAAATGATGATCTTAGAATTGCAGCCTTGACTATCTAATTAGTCCTGGTTAGCTTTTGAAATTTGTTGTGACTTTGTTATAAAGCACTTGCTTTAAGAGTCAAGATCAGCACTCATGGACTTCTCAAATAAAGGATCAGTTTTTTCCATGATGCGCATGAATGACAAAACATCCTGAAAATTTTATAAACAAAAGACAAAATCACATTTTTTCTGCTAATATTTTCCTGATCTGTTCTTTGTGTGTGTTTCTGATCTAATCCAAATAGAACCTTTCATTATAAAATTGGCTTTCAATGTCAAGACTCAAGACCCCACCACCTTGAGAGACTTGGGACTAGAAGATAATGTCAAATAAATCAATCTTATTGCCAATATTAGATGAGAGTACTCTATTTTAATTCCTGTCTCCATATCTTAAAGTGATCACTTTTCAGTTGATATTACTCCAACAGGGAGGGAATAGTTTTGAAGATAAGTTTATCGGATATGCAGTTATTTGATCAATGGGTGTGAATCTTATCACCTTTTTCCTAAAGTCCTGCCTGCATCCTATGCCTAAAATGATTCTTCGGTGCCTTTGAACTTTAGTTTCCCATCTATTCATTCAGACCTCTTTCCATTTTTCATGAATTACTTTGGTCTATTATTCTATTCTTACAAAGCGTAATTCTTATGGTTTCGTTAACTAAATTCGATCAAGTAGGATGGGAATCGATCTTTCTTTCACATCATCTGCACATTTTGATCAGAATCTGTTATATATGCAGCAAGCAATCCATTGAGGAAAATTAGTTGAATAGCCTCTGTAGATTATGCAAAACAATCATCCCATAGTCATATATATAATGACTTCTTTTTTTTTTTTGGATAAAATGTTAAGATTTTATTCCAAAAGGCAGCAAAGCTGCTACAGCTGATCTGCAAGCCAATTGCTCGAATGTTGCATCATATAATTTCCTGGAAAATTCTGATGCTTGATAGCGGCTACAGGACCACCCCATGAACCAGGAAGTCAGTCACCAGATTCCCAAATTCCCCTTTGCATCACGAACAAGCTTGCTAAATGTCATTAATCAACAACAGCGGTCAACATTCATAAGATCAGACACATTTTGGGACAACTTGTCAGGTTTTCTGAACTCCAAGTTTCACCTTGATCATATTCACATTTCTCCTTTAGGACATCGATAAATTTGTCCTGTCTATTTCGTACTACATTGATCAAACAAAACACATTGCATCTCTTCAAAAAGCTTTTGCTTTAGCTGGATTCTTTTTCCTGATAAAGAGTTGGGTTCAAGGCTAGCTTTTTGGGTTGCACCACAAGGAATCAATAATCGCCTCCCTAACTAATCAATCCATCAAATTAAGTTGACTTAACAAAAGGCATTGCATGGATGCATGATCTGATTAAGATCAGTAGGAGTAGGATAATTCAACTTAATGCTTTACTTAAAAATCAAATAAACGATTATAAAAATGAAAAGCTAATTATGGAGGTGTTGAGAAAAGGATCAGTTTGTTGATATGCAGGCCTACCAAAAGCCAGAAAAAATGGGGGGGGCGGGGTGGCGGGGTAACGGCAACAGACTTCACAGTTGACAACAACCAGGCAAAAGCAAAGCAAATCCAACCAACCAGAGAAAAGGGCTAAATTCCCAAAAATCATCAAAAAATGTAAAATTGAAGGTTTTAAAGCAAGTGTTGTCTCGAAAAGGAATATTCAGCCTCTATTTCCCATTTGTGGGCTCTTTTAAAACACCCACACCGTCCGTACTGATGACTCTTTAACGTATGTTCAAGGAGGTAGTCCGGAGAATGACTTTGAGTCCCCACTTGTTGCACCCCACGCGCTGCTCCACCTTGTTGAATCTCACCTCCTAGGCAAAGAGAAAATTTATTATTAAAACAAAAACTAGCCAAATTTTTTATTATTAGCCTCTCTCCATAGTCCAGCCTTATATAATTTTTTTTTAAAAAAAAGTTGATATAGTGGTATGCTTATAGCTTTTTCATTATTAATAAATCAATATTGAAGTATTTATTTTAAAAATTATTTTATTTTTTACAGACTAGTTCTTGATTAGTGGGGGGAAGGTTGATTTACCTGTACTCGTAATCAAATTTTAAAGAAAAATGGATGGGGAAAATGGCATTATTAAAAAGGAAAAAGAAAATGAAAAGAGAGCGCGTGGGGGAAAATAGAGGAAACTGGTAATGAAGTCGGAAAAAAGTGCCAAGCTGTCTGGGACGAAAAAAGTGTAAGCAAAAGAGAGGTTAGGGTAGTCCGGTAAGCCGCGTACCCTGTCGGTTGACGTGGCGTTCGAACAGCGAGTGGAGGCACGTGCCCTTGTCGGTTTGTCCCATAACGCTTCTCACAGTTGTCTAACTCTTCGATCTTCCCCTCCACTTCTTCTTTGGATCCTAGCAGTATACGTGTACCCTAAACCTAAAAACTCCCCAATTTTTCTCTTTTTCTTTCTCACCATAATTTTCCCTTGCCACCTCACCTTATTAATTTTTCACTTTTATTTTATATATATATATATATTTTCAGTATTTTGCAAAGGAAATAAAAATAGCAATAGCATTTTTTTTTTATTTTTAGTGGATACTTTGTCTATTGAATTTTTTTTTAATCAAGGGTATCTTTAGGTTTTTAGTCCAAGACTAATCCCTTTTGAACTGGATTAATTCACTATAGAGGTAAAATTCTCCAACAATAATTTTCTCCATTTATAAGACTCAAACTCGATATTTTACTTAAAGATAACAAGTACCAAACCACTTAAACTAACGTATTATTGATAAATTTATATCGTTTTGTCTATTGAAATTATTATCATGGGAACATATGACCTTTCAATTCTTTTTTATTAAAAAAAGAAAACGAAAAAGTTTTTTTGTGAGATTTAATAAAACAAAGGTGACACAAGGATTGAAAAACACAACATTATGGTCTCTAGTTCCAATTCCACTACATCCTTAAAAACCCAAGCTTTGGGAGAGAGCCTAATGACTTTTTCATTACCTATCTATTTATATATGAACAGTTCAAGTAATGACTTTTATTCTAAGTGCAACATTTTTTATCGTTAGTGGTCAATGGTTCCATATTTCTGAGGCAAATAAGGAAAAAATTATGCAACTTTAATATTTTTTTCTTCCTCCTTTAAAGTTGTTTCTTTTCCATGCTTTATGATCCTTTATTTCCTGAACAATCAATTGATTAGACCTACCTTAGCAAAGCTAAATTATAGTATATATTTATTTATAGGTGTGGTCCAATTATGAGATTTTTTCTTTGTGGATAAACGGGGTTTTAATTTAATTAATATACTATATGTTTCCACCTTGATATATATATATATATATGTGTATATATATATATATATTAAGGTTAATTAAATTTTGGTTTTTCAAGCTTTTAGTATTGAGGGGCAACCCCACCTCACCTTCCACTTGGAATTGCATATATCTTTAGGTCTCAACTTTCTAAAACAAGGTTTTGTGCCGTTTGTCCTTGAAATAGTAGACAGCACATATATAGGAGAAGAAAAAGAGCGAAGTTTTAAGATTAGAATATGCTTTTTTGCCCCTTGTAAAAAGACTCAACCTTTACACTTTAACCCCCGTTGGCCTTTTTTAATCTAAAGCTACTATAAAGAGACGCCTAAGCTGATCAAATTAATTAAACCCTTCTTATATATAGTAAGTAGTACTTTAATTGAGTATCATAACTATCATTAGAGTCTGTTTTTTATTTAATTAAATATTAATTAGGTAATTCTTTTCTTTTTTTGGCTGTAAATTTGTCATTGAGTAGATCATCCATCCTTAATCCTTATGTTAAACCCATTTCTCCTACATTAATCATCAGTGTTTAATTTTCAGGTCTCAAAGCATGATCAAGAATTACTATTTTACTTGAGAGCATTGTTTAGAAAAAGAAAAAGGTCTTTTATTAATTCAAAGACCAAATCAAAAGTAACCCCTTTTCTTATACAAGAGAGAGAGAGACCCTTCAAAAGGCAATTAAGGATTTAATAAAAGAAAAGGGTAAAATTAATTCTAGTAACAATAATGAATTCTACTACTATTTCTCACATTAACATAATTTTCCTTTTTTTGGGTTACAACATACACATAAACATAATTATGTAATCAAACACTGAAAAATTTCTATTAATAGAAAGAAACTACTATAAAAAGCCATGCATAACGTGCTCCTTTGTTAAAAATTAATATAGAAATGGAAAATCCTTGTTGAAGTAGAATTTGCATTTTTGGTTTTGTTTTTGAAAATGAAATATAGCCACTTTAGTAATACTATAAAGCAACATGGTCGTTGGTCAAGATTCAAAAACGGTGAGAAATACTTTTCAGTTCGCAACATTTACTTTGAACAACAATGGCAAAAGACAGTTCACATTCACGATTAAGACTTGGAGTTGGAGGCCAAGACATTTGCTCCTACCTCCTATTATGTTTGCCTGTAGATGTTCTTTTTTCTGTTTCTGTATTATCGTAAATTTTTTATATTTTTTGATCAAAAGAAGAAAAACCAGATTCTAAAGAGACATGATCATGTCCAGGAAAAAATATTTTTGGAGTAAAGAGGGTGGTGAGTAAGAGTGCTAGGCGCACTAGCAGACATATGGGTCCCATCATAATCACTCCCTCCACCACCTTCCCCAACCTACCTGCCTTCCCTCCTTTCGCCTGTCCTATACTTCTAGTCTCTCTCTTCCTATCCTTCCTTCCAGAAAAGAAGCCTTCTTTCTTTTATTTTTTTCCCTCTCAAAAACGACTTCTTATTTCTTCACCTGTGCCAAAGTCTTCAACTTTCTTAAATTTTCTTGCTTTCCTACTTGTTTGTGATGGAAGGTGGCTTGGTTTTACTTGGTGGGGGTGGTGGTGGGGGTGGTAGTGGTAGTGGTGGTGGCAGCGGTGCTGGTTCTTCCGGGGTTTCCACAAATGAGTCAGCAGTGTCAAAAGTGGAAGTTGTTTCTGAGGCAAGTTCATATCCAGCTGAGAGTGAGCTGGAGCTTGGCCTGGGACTGAGCCTTGGTGGAAGTGCTGGTGCTTCGGGGAAGACCAAGGCAGGTGCTTCCTCATGGGGTGAGTGTGGCAGAATCTTGACTGCAAAAGACTTCCCTTCAATGGGTACTCATAGAGTTAACAATAATGGTGGTCCTTCTTCTGTTGCCGTTTCTGGGACCAAAAGAGCTGCTGAGTCTGTCTCCCATGAGGGTGGATCTCCAACTGGTGTTAGGTTTGTTCTTTTACACTTGTTTTCTTTTCTCTTATCAATATTATTGCTTGTATGGTAGGTTGCTTGCTATAACAAGTATGAATGAAAATAAGAAGAAATTCTTTTATTCCGTTGTTGGTTTTTGCATTGGTAGGTTGTTAGAATTAGTCTTTGGCTTCATTCCAAGTGTCAAGTAGTTTATCTTCTTCTGCTATTTTGTTTAACGATCAAGCAGAATATGGAGTTAAATTTCAATGCTTTTCCCCCTGTTATTTACCTCCATGATGTCTTTACTGGCTTATTTGTCTCCTTTGTTCCAAGTTTTTAAAGAATAAATTGAAAAAGAAAAGCCTTTAAAATGAAAACGAGAAAATAAATGAACAAAGCTGCTCGATCATTGGTATCTATCTGAGATCTTATATCTCTCATTCGTGATATGTCCCTCTTTAGTTGTATCTTTCTCTGTTCATCGTACATTTTAATTATACTAATATCGTGAGTTGCAAGTGTAAATTATCATTAACACAATCTGCAAGTATTCATTTTTCTCTGATTTTTTTTGGGCAAATAATATTTCCCCTTTAATTAGTTAGATAACTTATTGTTCCACGTTGTTCGTTTGAAAGCGGTCAAGTTGTGGGATGGCCACCCATAAGGGCTTACAGGATGAACAGCTTGGTTAACCAGGCAAAGGCTCCAAGAGCTGAGGAGGCAAAGGGAACTGGTGAAAAAGAAAAACCAAAGGATGCTTTGAAAAAGAAACCTTATAATGGTAACAAAATCACTTCGGCTGTTAATGAAAAAGGGCATCTTGGTTTTGTCAAGGTGAATATGGATGGAATCCCAATAGGAAGGAAGGTGGATTTGAATGCTCATTCTAGCTATGAGAGTTTGGCTCAAGCACTGGAAGACATGTTCCTAAGATCTGCTCCAACTCTTAACTCAATCGGTAAGTTCCTCTCCATGTTCTGTTTTCAAGAAATTTTTTACTTATCATCAGGTAAAGAATTTGGTTCTCTTCAGTTGAAACAAAAGGTCCTCTTGAATTGTGTTATAGCGTTGTGCAGGTTATTCTGGTAGACTCATTTCTAATCTACCATATTCTGTTAATCTCCTCATTCTTTGAAGATGTTAATGCAATCACTTTTGGCCTCAGGAATTTCTCATGGACAAGCCTTGTATATGTCATTATTTGTGTTTGTGATTGTAAGTGACTTTATATCCTTTTGTAGGTGCTGAGAAGGAACAAGTAACAAAGCCCTCTAAGCTTTTGGATGGATCATCTGAATTTGTTCTGACCTATGAAGACAAGGAGGGAGACTGGATGCTTGTAGGAGATGTTCCATGGAGGTATGCTGCTATCTTTTGCTAATTGTAAAGTTACATGATGATAGAGAAGAAAGGTGGGAGAATGGGGACATGCAATGGGAAGTTTGATTTGAAAGCAAAAACAGCCCAAGATACAAAAAAGAAAAAGAAAGTACTTTGATTTGATTTTCATGCTTTTTGTTTCTTGTCATATTTCAGGATGTTTCTCAGTTCAGTTAGAAGGCTCCGAATCATGAGGACCTCTGAGGCTAATGGACTTGGTATGAAGAAGAAGCACAATAAACAATTTATATTTGGCTTTTCCCTCTCTTTGGATTCTGAATCCTGTTATACATTTCTTGCAGCTCCAAGATTTCATGAAAGGAATGAAAGGCATAGAAGCAAGCCCATATAGCATCATTGCCATCTGTCATTTAAATTCCAGAAACATGAAAAAGAAAATCCACAGTTTGAACACAGAAGCTAAAGGAAATTAGAGATGTTGATGAGTTGAAGCATTTTGCCAAAGATTGGTTTCTCACTGCTTGTTAGAGTCGTTGTCAAAATCATTATATGTTTCTTGCTGCTTTTTGGTTTTTGTTAGGTCATATTCAATTTAGCTCTCTCTCTTATATAGTGGCATCGATACAGTCCTGCGACCTTGACTGAATGCTGTTTTGTCATACTGTAAATATGGGAGTACCTGAAAATCTAGAGTGTTTTTGAGTTTTGCTGCAATCAAAAGCAGCTCAGTTTCACTTTTGTGATAGAAGAAATGCTTGTGTGATTCACAGATGTGAAATGTTTTCAATATGTTGCTTGGCCATGTTTTCTTTCTTTTAACTTAAATCTGAATGTCTTGAGTGTTTTGTTATTTCGTGGCTTCCGATACATAATCTGATCAATTGAATCCTTTATGGCTGAACCATCCTCCCTGAACCCTGATCATCTAAGCTTCTGTAGCTGAATCTGTCATTTCATGGAGGAATCAGGCACAACTTTACCTTCGCCATTAACTGATAATATGTCAAAGCTTAACCAACTCGTGGTAGACTGTTCAGTTCATTCTAAATTTTCATTTTCTTGTGTTCAAATGGCCATTTTCTTAGTACAAAATAAAAATGGCCAATTTCTGATGTTCAACCTATCCGTTAAGGAAGAGAATTGAAGTGTCAAAGCAACATAGCACCTCAGACCAGAGCAAAAACAAGGTGGTACAGAACAGAGAAAGCAGGTTACAGAACACGAGATTATGGAAGAACCAAACCAACAAAAGATGGTGGGTGGATGCGATAATGCTGGCTTTGTCTTAGAAGCATCATTGTCTACAGTTAATTGCTGCAGTTACAACCAACAACAATGAATTGTTTTTCCTAAATCTTGCAATTTCATGTGGCTATAGTAATCACCAGCTCAAGCTATTAATGTAATGAAACAGCTTCACAACGACAGAGACAGTATGATCTCTCTACCCAATAATGAAGCATAATAATATGATCTCGAAAGTCGAACCATTTTAATTTGGATAAATCTATGGAACTAACATGTTAAGAACAGAAAAGTGTCCGGTCCTTTAAGTTCCATAGGAAAGTTCATTTTCTTGTTGCCTTCTACCTGGCTGCAACTGTACCTCATTATCTCAATGGAAACAGGATAAATGAGATTTTTAAGCTGCAGACAAAGAAATGAAAATTTTTTGAGGGTCTAATCAGGGATTTGAAGCCATGTCTTTTGAGGGTCTTATCAGGGATTTGAAACCATACTACTTCAGGATGAGACATAACAAACTTATCCACCGAGACAGAATTACTGAACAGAAAGACACATTACCAGAAACAGTTTACTTCGATCAAAGGATTTGTGGTAAAAGAACCAAAGGAATTTTGTGGTGGACAAAAGAGACAGAAAATTAAAAAAATTTTGCAATCATAGGAAAAATTATGCAACTGGTCCTAAAAATTTCATTTGCGAACCTATCTGCTACAGTTTCTAGGTCAAGTCCGTAGAAAATAAAGCTGTTTCTGGTGCTTGATCCAATCAAATGTAATCTGAGCTATGAGAGCTGTAAGATACTGCTCATAAAAATGGGACATAAACTTGGGGCTCAAGATTATGCAATCATTTTGATTTTGACTGCAGATTACTAGCCATTGATTAATTATGGTGGTGACCCATTAGCATAATGACTTTCTTTTAATTGATTGAGATACAACTGTTCTCTACTATGGCTCTCATGTTATTAGCTCTGTCTCGGTGCAACCTTTTTTCTCTTCTCTCTTCTCAAAATCTCCCTTGCTGATATCTATCTCGCAAAAGTAAAGCCCAAACAAAAAGCCTCTTTCATTTATGAAGATCTTTCACCTTGAAGATGGCTTCTTTTCCATGCCTTTTGAACCTTTTTCTTCTCAACTTAGCAATGAAAGTTAAAAATTTAAGACCCACCATCCAGAGCACATTCTCTCTTTTTGTCCCAGAAGCTTGTTTTTTTCCTTCATGTAGCCTCATGCAAAAACACAAATAATAGCATTGGAAACCCCCACAGCTGGAAGTGGGTTTCATTTTTAAGCATCCATCATCTCATCGAATATATTTTGGCTCCACTGCAATCCTAGGAAGCTCTTGATTGCCTGCAACAGCCAACAGAAAAGATAGTTCACAATTATGTCCAATTGAGTACTGAGACATTTCAATGAGTTAAAAGTATATGTTGGATCATTATCTTTGAATTCATTTCTGCTGCTTGTGCCGTACGGTTCATGTAAATTCAGGGGTCAAGGTAGATGGTGGAGAAAATGAATTTTGTACAACACTGTGGGACAAATGACAATATCCCTTCACCCCAGATGTGCCAAGCTCCCCAAAAAACGAAGTGCGAGGTTCAGCATGTGGAGGGCCCCTTGATGCCAATTGCTTTGTTTCTCCACTTTGTTCCATTTAGCTTTCTGCAATTTATAGCAGTCAATTAGCTGCCGGCTAGCTAGTTTGCATTTTCGCATATTAATTACTTCACAGAACATGAAATGGGTGGCTGTGATTGCCAGGCAAGGAAAGGAGAATTTAGTTGTACAGCAAGCTGGCCCATGAGTTTGGTTAAGTTTAAATGTTTCAGTATTGCATGTTGCAGGATATGGTTTTTGAACCAGATTGATCAAATACGTCAAAATATATGCTGATAACATTAAATTCCAGCAACATATCAGGAATATCAAAAGATATTAAAAAAGGGGTCCGTAAATGACCATCTTCTGGCCATAAATAGGACTCTTTGATGCATTTCGAAATTCTTAAGATTTTCCTGAACTATGCTGCAATATGTAAGTACTATTAAAGCCGAAGACATATAATGAAAACATATTACATGATTAACACAACAAAACAGCTGCATGTTCACTTCCTCTGTCTCTTTAGCCTGCAAGTATTTGTTTAGGTACATATCAAAGTTGTAGGAATCACTGTTTCTAATGCAAAAACTCCCTTGGATCAGTGACATAACCAGTCAAAGCTGATGCAGCTGCCGTGTATGGAGAAGCAAGGTATATCTGGCCTTCCTTATGCCCCATCCGACCTGGGAAGTTTCTATTTGTTGTCGAGACACATACCTGTAAGGTTTGATTTGATCCCGTTCAAGTTATTGCATTAATGAGTGAAAAAAACAGTCCGTACTATTAATTATTGCTACTCTCCTTCCTAGTTTTACCTTTGATTAATTGACTAGCTTTCATATATACTTTATGCATATAAATGGTAAAAAATATTTAATCCTGCTGTTATCACAATTTTCGTGCATATTCTCTGCATTTTCACTCATCATCCAATAAGGTAAACTATGGTAGAAAGAATTCATCTTATTGAAGGTGTCCTGTGTCTGGTAGGGGAGAAGGCAACTTGCCTGAGCTTCATTCATGCGTGCGTATGTGTCTTTAGGGCCACCCATGCAAGCAGCGCAACTGGGGCTTGCAGGTGTATCGCAGCCGGCTTCTTCGAATATCTGGGAGCATGTCTTGCCTCCAGATCCTGGTACAACGAGAGTATATATGTCGATCCAAACCTGCCAATTTTTTACCATGTTGTCAATAAGGAGCACTCATTGTTTTGTTATAGCAAGTCGCGTGAAGTTTCCTTTTTCTTGAAGTAAAAACAATTAGTAATACAGCTTCACAGACCTTTTGAGTAGCCGGGACAAGGAATGTGGGAACTTTGACCTTTTTTCCCTGCAGTTCAAACAAATTTAGATTGTTACTGTCTCCAAGCCTGCTATTCGAACAACTGGCCAACTTATAGCAAAAATGCTAGAATTGAGCTAGTGAATCTACACGACAAAACATTGATCATGGTAAAGACAATGATGCTTTTTTTTTTTTTTGAAAGGCAATCAAAGAGCTATATCATTAAGAATAAAAGAAAACCACATCCAGTTCTCCTGACAGCAACAAGGAGGAGCAAATCCAAAAAATAAACAACAGAATAAAACACATCACTTTCACTTCGCTTTCAAAGAAAACAATCAACATGACCGGGGTAGAGGCAATAGAAGAGCAAGGGGAAGCTGCTGAGAAAAAGAACAAGTCGCAATCAACAAAACTCAAGGATCAAAAAAATCCACCAAAGGCTGGTCTCTCGTTACACCTGATTTCGCCAAACTGTCAGCAATAACGTTAATGGTTCTAGGGATATAATGAATAGACTCAAAATTCACTTTATCCTTTAGAATCTTCAGATGGTTAGACAGGGGAGATGATGCTTAATGGTGTAATGTTGGATCTATTCCACTTGTCTTTGTCTTAAACTAAGACAATGATGCTTAATGGTGTAATGTTGGATCTATTCCACTTGTTCTTTGTCTTAAACTAAGAAGAACGAGAAATGGTAATATTTGACTTTACCGAAGCTAAGAAGACTTTGGCAGCAGCAAGGAAATCCTCTGTTTTTCCACCAGTACAAGATCCAATATAGACTCTGTCAATTTTAATGTCTCTGCATTCTCTCGCCAAAGCACGATTATCAGGAGAATGAGGCTGCAAAACATATTTCATACATTAACGGCAAATTAACAAACAGAGAGATTGATAATCTTTGGTTAACAGAAAATGAGCACAGTACTTAAAAACTTCATCGAGACACTGACCTTAGCTACCAAGGGCTCCAATTTGGAGACATCAAATCTGAACTCTGAAAGAAAACTGGAAGCCAGAAGATATAAATAAGTATATACTTATTTGAATGCAGCTCCAAACTACTGTCAATTCTCTCTACTCTCTACCAGGCAGCTCCTAAAAGTTTACCAAAACTTTACCCAACATAAACCAGAAAAAGGACAGAACAAATTGACAAATAGATTAAGACAATCCACTTTGATTCACGTTATGAATCTACCTCGCTTGTGCATCACTGAAAACAGGTTCATGCGGCACAGATGTTTTATCCTGCAAAGCAAAAGATATAACTTCATAGACCACTGGCTGGCAAGGCAATAGTAGCAGACATGCAAAAAGAAGTGTGCACAAATACGCATTGGCCAAGCAGTGAAATTGGGACCCAATTCGTTGAATGACTTCCGCATTTACCTCAAGGTACTTAAATGTAGTACGATCAGCAGGAACAACACCATTCTTTCCACCAGCTTCAATAACCATATTGCATAATGTCATCCGTTCTTCCATCTACCCATTGTAAGTGATCAGAACAATCAAATCCATGATTTGTGCCACTCAAATGAACTAACTTAGATCAAGCTCACTTACACTTAAGCTTTCAACGGTTGTGCCAACGAATTCCATGGATTTATATGTTGCGCCGGCTACAGATATTTCACCAATGATCTACGAAAGGACAACCAATTTGGGGAACAAAACAGAAAGAGAAAAGAAAAATGCCTTCTTCACTCTATGAAATACCAATATACCAATAAATAAGAACATTAAGCATCATGAACAAGAGTAATATATTCACAAGACTATATATTGGCCTCATATATGCTCGTTGAAGCATGACAAATGCCTGAAAATAAAATTGTTACTTACCTGCAAAATCAAATCCTTAGCGAGCAAATAATCAGGCATTTCGCCATCCATCACAAATCTCAGACTTGGTGGCACCTGTAAATGTCATGCAACAAGATCACCTATGGATGCCTAAGTAACAAATTGAAAGGAGAAAACTACTCAACAAACGGCTAAAGTGCCTAAATCCCCATGACTTTGGTAGACAAAGTTGGATCATCTTAAATCTCTCACATTTACAGAAAGGAAAAACTGTTAATAGATATAAAGGGAAATGTCGCTCCAAAGAGCAGCTAAGGCTGCCAAAAACAATGTGTCCATTTGCAGAAGGATATAGAAAAGCTCTGATATTAGGGAAGCTAAATATATATCTGCAGTACTTGTTTAAACTAACAGAAATCGAAGAATGTATGGAACAAGATAAGAAAACATTTCAGAAACTGAAACCTTAAAGCATAACCAAACCTTGAGCAAAAGCTTCCCGGTGCCTAAAACAAAACCTGCTTCTGTATTTCCAATTCCAGTAGCAAATTGACCAAATGCTCCAGCAGTACAGGTGTGAGAATCTGTCCCTAACAAAACCTGAAGGAAGCAGAAAAGAACTTATCAGCTGTTTTGCAACAAACGGCATAAATTACAATAATTCAACAATGTTCATAAAAGAACTATCACCTCTCCAGGCCTGCAATGACCTTCTTGAGCAAGTGCAACATGGCATACACCTTTATAGTCAGGGTTAGCCTGGAATGGTATGACTTTAGATTTGAGTTCTACTGTCAATAAACAAATCGTTCATCCTAAATTTCTCAGAATAGTGGACTAGAAGATGGAAATACAGGGGATCTGGGAGATCAAGGTGTTATACCTTAAAATTACTAAGATCTTTGATATCATAAAAGTACTTGATATTTTGCTCCATGGAGAAGTCCCTCAAGATGTCCACATTACGATTAGCACGTTCATCACTTGTGAATATATAATGGTCAGGTATAACAACAATCTTTTCACGGTCCCAAACCTTCAAAATGAAGAACGATGGTGGTTACACAGCTGTGAACGTTCATGCATGGTGGACATTACTATGGTCACTTCATCAAATCAAAAAGTGTTTTTTTTTTTTTTTTAATTTTGAAATGGTATGTAAAGCTAATATAGTATGTAGGTAGACAGCGGAAAACTAAACCTACCAAAAAAGGAACATAAAAGAAAGCACTAAGACAGTAGAGCAATCCGAACAAATGAATCAATAAACCACCAAAAACAAATGAATTGGAGTACCTTAGTTTTTTCTCCAAATTCTTTCTTGAAGATACCAATGGAACCAGGACCACTAATATCATTAGTCATGAATACATCAACGTTAACCCAAACGTTGTCGCCAGGTCTCAACTCGGGTTTCTCAGAGGCCCTGGCAAGAATCTTCTCCGTCATAGTCATCGGAGTCTTGACCTGAAATCCAACACACACACACACACACACAAAAGAAAAAAAACAAAAGAGAAAGAAGAGTAAACACCTATTCATACCCAGGATATCAACGGTTCAGAAATAGGAGAACTAACCGAGCCAGTGGTGGCAGGCCTGCGCTCTGATTGTTGTGGTACCATGACCATCATGATTTTCCTGGAAACTGCTCTCTTGCATTTGCAGATAGAAAGTTGTGATGTTGAAGGGTAGGCAGAGAGACTAAAATCTTTCTGTTCAATTAACAAATAGATCAAACTATAATCATTAACAACAAAAGAAATGGGGACCTGCAGGAGTTAACTAAACTTAGACTACGAAATCAGATAAATTTCAGGAAACTTCTGACCTTCTTATTGAACAACGAAGAGGTTGGGTGGGGAAAACGAAGTGAAGATGCCATGATCTTTGTTCAATGATTGCTTCAAAAGAAAATTTTTTCTTGTTAATCAACAGTTGTGTAAAGACAACAAAGGGCTAAAAAAGGACACAGAGAGAACGTCAAAGACGGCTTTGACGGACCGCCTCGTTGAAATTCTGCAGCCACCTCATGCAGAAGAAGCAAAACAATTTCATTGGAAGCTATAGTCGGCTTATGCGGAAAAAGGCCAATTAATGTTTGTTCATGTCTTTCAACCGTAGTTGACGATACTTTTTCTTTTCACCGTCATTATTTCACTTCCTCGTATGATTCAGACATGCAGGGAGGAAGCCAAGATTTAAAGTTAAGGGGCCAAATCCATTTTTAAGCCATATATATATATATATATATACACACACATATATAGTATATTTGGGTGCTTCATATAATAGTCAGCACATTTTTTTTTAAACGATATGGATTTTGTTTTTCATTGCAAAAGTTGTAACTTTTTCTTTTATAATATTGATGTTGACAAATTAAATTTATGATAAATAGAAATAAATCAATTATGATAAACAAAAAATGGCTATGTTTTTATGTATAAAATATAGTCTAATTTTGATGGAAAAAAAAAAGCACTCAAGATTTTACTTTTCTTTTAATAAACAAATATTCAAGAATTAATTAGAAAGTTTAAAAAGCTTCATTAAGAATTACATATTAATAAAAAGAGAGGCCATATAAAAAATTAATACACAAAACTAAAAACTTAATGAGTGAGATTAGAACTTTTAAGAAACTAGAGAGGCCAAAGTGAGAATTAATTTAAATTTACAAAAATCTTAAAGGTAAAATTAAGAATATGAAAAAGTTAGGGGGTCAAAGTAAGAATTAATTTAAAATTTACAAAAATCTTAAAGATAAAACCCAGAATATGGAAAAGCTCCGTCAATGCAGACATGAATGAATCGCGGGACATTACTTTTACAATTGTAAGATCATTTTCAAAAATCTATTTCTTGCTAGTTTTCATTTATCAGGATTTATGTTGTTATAATAATTTTGGAACAAAACTTTCCATTCAATTTAATAAGAATTAAGAAAGAAACTTGAATTAATGGTGTTGTAATTCCCCCACATTTTTATCAGGATTTATGTTGTTATAATAATAAGAAGATAATTCAGTACTAATAATCAAAAGAAACTCCAAGTACATCATCATCATGGATTACATACATATAATGATGTGGTGACAATCAAATTGCTTGACAATAATTAATGAAAATTCCCATTCATAATTACTAATCAGGTAGAATTAAAAGGGTACTACGTTAGTCCACTACAATAAGCACAATCTACAGCTACCAAATTAAATCCTAAAACATACTTGAAAATTTTCTCATCCTGAAACACCACTACTACAACAACACCGAAGGTGAAGTTTCTCATCAGACCATGCAATAGGAGTTGTTAAAGTTTCCCTGACGACTCCAGACACCTATACCTTTTGCATGTCTCCAAGGCGTAAGAAACACGGCAAGGACAGTGTTTGTCGACGATCGGGATTACCTCGATAGCTTCTTGAAGCAAGAAGAGAGCAGACAAGGCCAAAGAGCAGAGATAAGTAGCAAGAGAGTCTTTTGTTCAAAGACTTGATCTTCTTCAGAGCTACCTCTCTGACAGGAGTTGCTTAAATAATGAGACTGTCAGGAAGACTGTGAAGGTGGCATAATAAATAGTAACACTCCAAAATTAACAAACAACAACAATAAGTTGCAAAATATATACTGCTTGAACAAAGACGCGTTCTTCGTCGTGGCCTTGGGATATCTTCCATATGGCGTGAACAAGTGCAGCAAAATATCCAGGAACAGAAGGAATTTTCCATGTTCCGGACTTCAACATAGAAAAAAGGAAAAAAACAAAAAAGCGAAATTCAACATCGATCGCAGACATGTATATAGTAGCAACCATCTTAGTTATTTGAAACATCTAAATTTTCACCAATTAGGTTCAAATTTTTACATCCAAAGCAAATAATTGATCCTTGAACAAAAAAACCATGGAACCAAAAAAAGGAGAATACCACAGTCCACAACAAGTCAAATAGCACACAGCAACTCAGCTTGCAGAACAAAAGCCACCTAAAGAAAATTAAGGCTGAGACAAAAACTCCCACACTCATGGTACCGTCAATAATTACACTCAATTTGCTTTGCTATAATGAAAACCAAATATTACGATATTGATTGATAAACCATAAATTAAACTTGTAAACCTTTGGATCTGGCAGAACTGAAGAAAGAAAAGGCGTCGGTATCAGTTGATTACTAATTTTAATCAAATGAAGCTGCAATCCTTGGAGACAATGTAGATAATTCAGGCACTACGTCAGTGGCAACTACCACTGGACACCCAAGAGATCGTCCTGGTTGCTCTTTCATTGTTTGCATCCAGCCTCCAAGTGGGAAGGGGAAACACAAGCCCACATGCACATGTAACGTGTCCATGACAGTTAAACGTCGTTTTAAAACCCTCATGATGCGCAAGAAGAAGCGTCAGTCAGAGCGTGAAGCTGAGCTTGCTCTGAGGAACCAGCAGGCGTGGGGTCCCAGAGAAGAAGCAGAAGTAGACAGCAGCTCTAAACATGTATCATCACACCTAGATCCTTCGGAGAATGAAGCAAGATCAGTTAATGAATTAGAATCCAAGAGCCAGAGCAACAACCTACCCCTCAAACTGGTTGAAGCTAACAAGGGAGAGATAGACTTGAACTGCGATCCTGATCGCGAGGATGAATCACAATTAGGTGCAAGCCGCTTGAGCATGATGAGTCTTCTTCAAGTAGCAAGCCTTCCTTTGGAAACTTACCCAAAGGAGAACGGTCTTACAAGCTCGATATCTGACCAGCAAGCAAACTCATCCTCACATGCTCCACCACAGCCACAGGCCATAGCCGCGGGTGAGGCACAAGATAATAGTTGTCTTCCTTCTGCCACTGACGAGCACGAGAGTAGGGAAGAAGAAAATGGTGACACTGGGTCGGATAGAGTTGAGAACGATCCTTAATGCGCTAATTTCCTTTAAGTTTATTCTTTTTAATCTCTTTGGTGTATAAATTTATAAGGTTTGTATAGGCGTTTGGCCCTAGAGGGTGTTTTCTGCCTTTTTAATCACCAAATATGTACAAAGCATAGATTTTTTGTTTTTAATATTACCTGGCATGAACTCAAAAAATTTTTAATCAAATGAATGTTTGGTTCTCAAGAGCCAAATTAATGTTTATGTGTCCATGGATTTAAAGTAGTAAACAATTAGGAGAATACTTTTAGACTAAAAAAATCCCGTGACGAAGCGTGGGTTTTTGTTCCAGTTGCAACTAAAAGAGTAAAAGACACACACAAAGACTATTAAACTAAAAGATAGCATAATATATATAATTAATCATGATGAGTAACTTAAATTAAGTTTGCAACTCATAACCATACATCCAAATATAAAATCAAAGTCATAAAATTAAATAATAATACCCCTAATATATAACTTCCTTAGCTACATCTTTATATATCTTCTACTTTCCATAACGCCTGGATAGTAACTTGGGTGATAAGCAAGGAACATTTGGCATTGTTAAGGTAGAAGATCCATGAGCATTCTTGCATTCAGCACTAACTTTCTTTCCAGGAGTTGAAGAAGTCATATTATTGTTGTTCATGGTGATATTAGTGCAAGGAACGATATTGCTACAATCCAGATTGATAGCAACGTCAGTTGCAGAAGTCCCTCGAAATCCACTGAATGTCACATTACTTATCTCTATGGCTGTTTTCTGAGTACAAATATTTTTAACTTACAAGTTAAAACAAAATCAATCAACATATAGATAATAACATATAAAGAATAATAAAATTAGATCTTATTACCCCCTCAATTGGACACTTTTGGTGATTGGGGCAATAATGTTGATCGATAATGATAGGATTTCCAACATCTGTGAGTTGAATGCCCTCAAAGGAAATATTTGTTGCAGACCCCATACCTCCCTATAGTACAAAGGAAACATAAGAACAATTAACTCTATAATCAAAAGATAATAGAATTGTAGTTCATTTTTTTTTCATAAATTCTTTTTTAAAAATAATAAGGATTACCGCCCATGTCTTGATTCTAGCTCCATTCTGAGTTCCATTGAAGATAGAATTTCTCACATGGATGTCATTCACTGTCTCCTTTTTTCCATCTTTCCCAAGACTTCCCACACTACAATAATATAAAGGGTTAAATCCTCAAAACCATTAATAGAAATTTCTCATATATACGTGGGAGGAATTTGATCGAAGACTATATATAATTACCTTATCCCATGACCTGGACCACATGTAAGACTTGTGATGTTTAGATGGGAGGTGCTACCATTGATGGCGATACAATCATCTCCTATTACATTATAATTAAGAATACACATACAAAATAAAATTAACATTAATATTATTTATTTATTTTTAGAATTAATCGTATTCAAATTACTTCCATAAGTTATATTACCAGTTCCAATGAAAGAATCTGAAATTTGGAGTGAAGTAGACGCGGAAATATCGATTCCATCAGTGTTGGGGCTGTCTTTGGGTGCAATTAGTTGAATATGAGATATATTCACTTGGTTGCTGCCATTGAGACTAACATGATTCCCCGGACTATTTAAAGATGTGATTCCATGCACATTAAGATTGTCGCACTTGTGAAAAGATATAACCTTGCACCAATAATTAATTCAACAATAAACAAATAAATAAGTTACTTTATATATATATATATATACACACACACGCAATAATAATTTTATGAAATTGATCAAAGAAAAAAAATAATTTATAATATGTACAACAATAGAAAAGAAAACTTACAGCGGGTGCACACTCCTTTGGCGTCTGAAATTGATGAATTAAGAAAATAATTTAGTTAGTAAGTTAATTATAATCATCAATAATATATATATACAATTTAATTAAATATATGTATTTTATATATAAAAGTAGGCATGAAAATAATATACTTTATTCCACCAAGCAGCACCCTTGCCATCAATCTGGCCGGGTCCATCAATAGTAAGACCGGCTACATTTGAGAAGCACAGCCAGCAACCATTATCACACTTGGTCCATGTATTGTTTTCGGGTGCAACAATGTTGCCCATCACCTGAAATTAACTCATATATAATAAATAAATAAAAATATAGAGATATAGAGGTTAATTAATTTCTCCATTATTTTTCTTTCAATATATATACCTTAATATGAGGGCTTTCTGACTTGCATGGACCGGAAAAGCTAATTTGCTTTAACAGAAAAGTTTTGTTGGAAGGAATTTCCAAGGTGGGGGTACCAGTTGCTGCACACAGAGTTGTCCATGCTTTTGAAAAAGCCTACGTGCATGTAAAGAAATAGTATTATTCAATGTAATTAATCAATTAATTATGGAGAGAGCACATACAAAATTTTTTTTTTTACTTTAATTAGATAAATGAAAGGATGAAAAGTTTTAGTAGTATAATTACCAATGAATCATCTGTCATTCCATCACCAACAGCTCCAAAATTAGTGACATTGAAAGATTGGCCGTAGCTAACCCCAATGACAACAAAGCTAATTAAAAACAAAAAACCCAACTTTGCCTGCAAAAAGTAGGAATAAATTAAATCAATCATCAAAAGGAACCAAAATTTACGTACAATATTCAATATTATAGTAAGAAGCAGCTAATGCATTAAGATTATAGAAGTCGAATGATTAGACTATTTCTCACCATGGTCGATAGCCTTTCTTCTTCTTTCTGCTTCTTTGTCTTCTTTGATTGATTGAAAGTAATTAAGTGATGAGTAGAGTTGGGTTTTGGGTGCTTTTTATATGGGTTGCAAGCATGCAGGCAGCTACGAAGAGTTAGGGGATAAGGCTGCAATTAATGTAACTTGTGGATGAGATTTTAATTAATTGAGTGGATTTTCACTAGCAATGATTAGGATTTGCGTCATAAGGTTAAAAAAAAATTCATCCATACAATTAAATATTTTAAAAATAAGGAATTTATTTATATTTTAAAGATAAGGAATTTATTTATGTAAAAACAGATTAACTTGACATGTCACTATATAGTATTATCCACTTAATTAGAGAGAAATTCATATTACATATATTACATAAACCCGGCTTATCATCTGTGCCACTAAATAATAATGGTTATATCTAAAGGACTCTCATAGTTGTACGATTTAGGGTTTGAGAAATTTATTAATTTTGCTTAAAAATAAAAATTATCCCGTATTAAATGAGGGGAATTAAACATATTTATTAGTCACAATTGTATTTGGAAAATTGACTTTGCCAGCCGCGAGGAAATCCTCTGTTTTTCCTCCAGTACGAGATCCAATATAGACTGTCAATTTTAACGTCTTTGCATTTTGTCAAAGCACGATTATCAGGAAAATGAGGCTGCGAAGCATAATTGCATTACTCAAGTATAAGGGCAGATTAACAAACCGAGACATTGGTAATCTTTAGTTAACAGAAAAAGGGCACAGTACTTAAAAACTTCATCGAGAAACTGACCTTAGACACCAAGGGCTCCAATTTTGAGACGTCAAATCTGAACACTGAAATAAAACCGGAAGCCAGAAGATATAAGTGAGTACACTTATTTGAATGCAGCTCCAAGCTGCTGTCAGATTCTCGAAACTGACCTTGGACACCAAGGGCTCCAATTTTGAAACGACAAATCTGAACACTGAAAGAAAACTGGAAGCCAGAAGATATAAGTGAGTACACTTATTTGAATGCAGCTCCAAGCTGCTGTCAGATTCTTTCTACTAGGCTGCTCCTAGAAGTTTACCTAAACTTTCCCCTACATAAACCAGAAAAAGGACAGAACAAATTAACAAATAGATTAAGACAATCCGTTTTGATTTATGTTACATATCTACCTTGCTCGTGCATCACTGAAAACAGGTTCATGCGGCACAGATGTTTTATCCTGCAAGGCTAAAGACATAACTTAACTTCATAGACCAATGGTAGGCAAGACAATAGTAGTAGACATGCAAAAATAAGGACTTTGTGCAGGAATGCACATTGACCAAGAAGTGAAAATTGGGGCCATATTCGTTCAATGACTCCCGCATTTACCTCAAGGTACTAAAATGTAGTATGATCAGCAGGAACAACACCATTCTTTCCACCAGCTTCAATAACCATATTGCATAATGTCATCCGTTCTTCCATCTGCCCATTGTAAGTTACCAGAATAATCAAATCGATGATTTGTAAATGAACTAACTTAGAATTTTTCGAATGGCAAAATTGGATCACTTCAAGCCCCCTTACATTTAAGCTTTCAACAGTTGTACCATTGAATTCCATGGATTTATATGTTGCACGGCTACAGATATTTCACCAACGATCTACGGAAGGACAACCAATTGGGGGAACAAAACGGAAAGCAAAAAAATGAAAAATGGCTTACTCATTCTATGAAATACCGATATACTAATAAATAAGAATGTCGTCCATCATGAACAAGAGTAATATATTCACAAGACTACATATTGGCCTCGTATATACTAGTTGAATCGTAATAAATGCCTGAAGATAAAATCGTTACTTACCTGCAAAATCAAATCCTTGGCGAGCAAATAATCAGGCATTTCACCATTCATCACAAATCTCAGACTTGGCGATACCTGTAAATGTCATGCAACAAAATCACATACTGCTGTATGAGCGTCAGCCCCTCAGTCAGAGAAAACATCAATAGCCATTCCCCAGAATTTCAGAAGAAAGAGTCAAGATAATGATCATCAGATAAAACCTACAGATGCTTAAGTAACAAATTGAAAGGAGAAAACTACTCAACAAACTGCTAAAGTGCCAAAATCCCTATGACTTGTGTAGACGAAGTTGGTCATCTTAAATCTCTTGCATTTACACAAAGGAAAACCTGTTAATAGTTATAAAGGGAAATGTACGTAGCTCCAAGCAGCAGCTAAGGCTGCCAAAAACAATGTCTGCCCATTTACAGGAGGATATAGAAAAGCTATGATTTTAGGGAAGCTAACTTCTGTGAAGCTAACAACAATCAAAGCATGTATGGAACAAGCCAACAAATACGTTTCTTAAACTGAAACCTTAAAGTATAACCAAACCTTGAGCAAAATTTTCCCGGTGCCTAAAACAAAACCTGCTTCTGTGTTTCCAATTCCAGTAGCAAACTGACAGAATGCTCCAGCAGTACAGTGTGAGAATCTGTCCCTAACAAAACCTGAAGACAGCAGTAAAGAACTTCTTAGCTGTTTTGCAACATAAGGCATAAATTATAATAATTCAACAATTTTCGTAAAAGAACCATTACTTCTCGCCTGCAATGACCTTCTTGAGCAAGTGCAACATGGCATACACCTTTGTAGTCAGGGTTAGCCTGCAATGGTATGACTTCAGATTTGAGTTCTACTGTCAATAAACAGATCGTTTGTCCTAAATTTCTCAGAATATTGGAGTAGAAGATGGAAATACAGGGATCTGAGACATCAAGGGTGTTACTCCTTAAAATTACTAAGATCTTAAATATCATAAAAGTACTTGATGTTTTGGTCCCTGGAAAAGTCCCTCAAGATGTCTACATTATGATTTGCACGTTCATCACTTGTGAATATATAATGGTCAGGTATAACAACAATCTTTTCACGGTCCCAAACCTTCAAAATGAAGAATGATGGTGGTTACACAGCTGTGTGAACATTCATCCATGGTGGAAATACTATGGTCACTTCATCAAATAAAAAAAGTTTTTTGTTTTGAAATGGTATGTAAAGCTAATATAGTATGTAGCTAGACAGCATAAAACTAAAGCAGCCAAAAAAGAACAGAGGAGAAAGCACTAAAACAGTAGAGCAATCCAAAGAAATGAATCAATAAACCACCAAAAACAAAACAATTGGAGTACCTTTTTCTTCACAAATTCTTTCTTGAAGATACCAACGGAACCAGGACCACTAATATCATTAGTCATGAATGCATCAACGTTAACCCAAACGTTGTCACCAATTTCATGAGGAGTCTTGGAGTCTACTCTGCAACATATCTATATTAGTTTAGCCTATCCTACTTGAATTAAGTTATTGCTTAACATTGATTGAAAAAATGAAAGAGATTCTTCGAGCAAAATTTGTAAACTTTTTCAACTCTTTCTCTACCTGCTTCCTTCTGTTCTTTCGGCTCCAAATTTCTCTCATAGATCCTTGAAGAAATTTATTTAGAGCAAAGAAAGGAGGGAAGAATTACGGTGCTAGTATTAGTGCGTGTGTGTATGCGAAGCCCAAAATGGAACCTGTTTTTGCTTTTAGTTTTCTTCTTTGGTCAGTTATAAGTTCATTTGCATGAAATTCCCCACTGCCCCGTATGTTTTATTATCATCAGTTATAACAGACCAAGAAGAATCTAGGAACAAAACTTTCCATTCAATTTAGAAAGAATTAAGATAGGAACTTGAATTAATGGTGTAGTAATTCCCCCACCCTTTTATCAGGATTTATGTTGTTATAATAATAAGAAGATAATTAAGCAATCAAAGAAACTCCAAGAACATCATCATCATGGATTACATACATATAAATATAATCATGTTCTGAGAATCAAAGTGCTCGATAATATATATGGATCCATAATTAATGAAAATTCCCATTCATAGTTACTAATCAGTAAAATAATTAGGTAGAATTAAAAGAGTACTACATTAATCCACTACAATAATCACAATCCACAGCTACCAAATTAAATCCTAAAACATACCCAGAAAATTTTCTCATCCTAAAACACTACTACTAGTAGTAGCTACTACACCTACACCGAAGGTGAAGGCAACTTTTTCTCATCAGAGAGAGAGTTGTTGGAGTTTCCCAGACGACTCCTGACACCTATCCTTTGAACATGTCCTAAAGACATAAGAAGCACGGCAAGGAAAGTGAAGAACCCCAGGGAATCCAAACAAGCACGCACCCAGAAATAAAGATTTCCATCCATGCCGAGCGTAATCAACTTGGTAGCCTCCAGGTCTAGCCGAAACAAGAATGTCCCAGACAGGACCGAAGAGCAGACATAAGCAGTAACCGCAACAGCCATCTGCCGGTTTAGGTTCAGTGCTTTGATCTTCCTCACAGCTACCTCTGGCAGGAGTTGCTCAAATAATAAGACTGTCAAGAGGACTGTGAAGCAGGCATAATAAACAGTGACACACCAAATTAACAAACCCACACCATAAACTGCATAATTTACTGCTCCACTAGAGAGGCGTTCGTCGTTGGGACGTTGAGATGTCAACCAACTGACCCATCTCATCATCCCCCACATAACCCCGGCGAAGGACGAAAATGTGGCGTGAGCAAGTGCAGCAAATATCCAGGAAGAGAAGGAAGTTTCCATGCTCCGGAGTTCAACCTTAAAAAAAAAAAAAGTTAAAAAAAGAAGAAGCAAAGTTCAACATCGATCACAGACATGTATATATTAGAAACAATCTTAGTTAGTTGAAACATCTAACATTCTACCAATTAGGTTCAAACTTCAAATTATTACTACATCCAAGGCACAGAATTAATCCATGAACAAAAACCACAGACCCAAAAAACAGAGAACACCACAGTCCACAACAACTCAAACAACACAGAGCACCTCTGAACAAAAGCACCTAAAGAAAAGGCAAAGACAAAACAAGTACATAAATCAGACTACTGTACCTTTGGATCGGGCAGCATTGAATCAAAAGAAGACATATTGGCTGCTACTCTTCAAGTTTCACGGCCTAGGTAAACAAATCGGTTATGTAGATTGGAACAGAAGGAGAGAGAGGGGAAATAGGAAAGAAAGGGGCAGGAAAGATCTAGAAACAGCATGAAATGTCGAAAAGACTCATTCATTAATAACTCAAGATGAGCAAATTATAAGGGACATTTAAGAACTTTCACTTCAATATTTAGATATTTATTAGTATTAGGTATCTAGATGTACGTAAAATGTATGTATGTAAAATATTCTACTTCAATGTGTATATGTATATATAAATGGTAATTTTCAACTTTTATTTTTTAATTAATTACTAAAAATGGGAGGGCATAGGCAGTCACCTAACATAACTTGCTTAACAAGTCTTTTCAATTTCGCTGTCATTACTCACTTCCTCGTATGATTCAGACATGAAGGAATCGCGGAACATTACTTGTATAATAGTAATTCTTTTACAATTGTAAGACCTTTTCAACAGCTTCGATCATATTCATGACCCTTTTGTTCCTTACAATGGACTTCGTCTTCGTCCTCGTCCAGCCGTTGTTCAAGTTCTTAAATAGGATTCCTCGGAATCTATCTACTCCGCAAGAACCCTATATCAATTCAGCCTGTCCCAATTGAATAAAGTTGTTGTTCAAATTTGATGAAATGAGAGAGATTCTCCAACAAAATTTTGTAAACTCCTTCAACTCTGAGCACGTCATGATGGGTGCTTGTCTTCGTGACCTAGTCGAAATTCTTAACAGTTAATCATGCCAGAATCCTCCATCATGCTACCTAACAAGCATTATTATTATTATTGTTGGAGATTACAAATGAGAGGTTTCAATTTTTCGTTTCTTGCAAGAATACCCGGAAAATGCAATAACAAGATACAAGACAAGATCTTACAGTACTAGCACAACAGTACTCGACACTAAGTTCCAGTTTCTTCATCGTTTTTGTTTTCTGCCTCAAGTTACACGGTAAACTGATACAAGTCACTCAAGAGGGTCTCTACTGCAAAAACTCCCTTGGATCAGTGACATAACCAGTCAAAGCTGATGCAGCAGCTGTATACGGGGAAGCAAGATATATCTGGCCTTCCTTGTGCCCCATCCGACCAGGGAAGTTTCTGTTTGTTGTTGAGACACAGACCTGCAAAGGTGATTTCATTACAACCATTGTGTCCATAAGAGCAAAGAAAGTGTGTAAATGATCACCATTAATTGTCACAAAATAAATCTTTTAAATCTATTCAAAATCCAAAAGGGTAGAACATGGGCAGCAGATTGTATGCTTTTGATAGTTTTCTGATGTTTCACCTTAGGTTCATTCAAACGTGCATTTGTGTCTTTAGGGCCACCCAAACAATTTTCGTGCATATTCTCTGCATTTTCACTCATTATCCAATAAGGTAAACTATGGTAGAAAGAATTCATCTTATTGAAGGTGTCCTGTGTCTGGTAGGGGAGAAGGCAACTTGCCTGAGCTTCATTCATGCGTGCGTATGTGTCTTTAGGACCACCCATGCAAGCAGCGCAACTGGGGCTTGCAGGTGTATCGCAGCCGGCTTCTTCGAATATCTGGGAGCATGTCTTGCCTCCAGATCCTGGTACAACGAGAGTATATATGTCGATCCAAACCTGCCAATTTTTTACCATGTTGTCAATAAGGAGCACTCATTGTTTTGTTATAGCAAGTCGCGTGAGGTTTCTTTTTTCTTGAAGTAAAAACAATTAGTAATACAGCTTCACAGACCTTTTGAGTAGCCGGGACAAGGAATGTGGGAACTTTGACCTTTTTTCCCTGCAGTTCAAACAAATTTAGATTGTTACTGTACATCTCCAAGCCTGCTATTCGAACAACTGGCCAACTTATAGCAAAAATGCTAGAATTGAGCTAGTGAATCTACACGACAAAACATTGATCATAGTAAAGACAATGATGCTTAATGGTGTAAATGAATTGGAGTACCTTAGGTTTTTCTCCAAATTCTTTCTTGAAGATACCTATGGAACCAGGACCACTAATATCATTAGTCATGAATACATCAACGTTAACCCAAACGTTGTCACCAGGTCTCAACTCGGGTTTCTCAGAGGCTCTGGCAAGAATCTTCTCCGTCATAGCCATCGGAGTCTTGACCTGAAATCCAACACACACACACACACACACAAAGAAGAAAAAACAAAAGAGAAAGAAGAGTAAACACCTATCCATCCCCAGGATATCAACGGTTCAGAAATAGGAGAACTAACCGAGCCAGTGGTGGCAGGTCTGCGCTCTGATTGTTGTGGTACCATGACCATCATGATTTTCCTGGAAACTGCTCTCTTGCATTTGCAGATAGAAAGTTGTGATGTTGAAGGGTAGGCAGAGAGACTAAAATCTTTCTGTTCAATTAACAAATAGATCAAACTATAATCATTAACAACAAAAGAAATGGGAACCTGCAGGAGTTAACTAAACTTTGACTACGAAATCAGATAAATTTCAGGAAACTTCTGACCTTCTTATTGAACAACGAAGAGGTTGGGTGGGGAAAACGAACTGAAGATGCCATGATCTTTGTTCAATGATTTGCTTGAAAAGAAAATTTTTTCTTGTTAATCAACAGTTGTGTAAAGACAAAAGACAAAGGGCGCAAAAAGGACACAGAGAGAACGTCAAAGACGGCTTTGACAGACCGTCTCGTTGAAATTCTGCAGCCACCTCATGCAGAAGAAGCAAAACAATTTCATTGGAAGCTATAGTCGGCTTATGCGGAAAAAGGCCAATTTATGTTTGTTCATGTCTTTCAACCATAGTTGAAGATACTTTTTCTTCAATAGGGATCCATAATTAATGAAAATTCCCATTCATAATTACTAATCAGGTAGAATTAAAAGAGTACTACCTTAGTCCACTACAATTAAGCACAATCTACAGCTACCAAATTAAATCCTAAAACATACTTGAAAATTTTCTCATCCTGAAACACCACTACTACAACAACACCGAAGTTGAAGTTTCTCATTAGACCATGCAATAGGAGTTGTTAAAGTTTCCCTGACGACTCCAGACACCTATACCTTTTGCATGTCTCCAAGGCGTAAGAAACACGGCAAGGACAGTGTTTGTCGACGATCGGGATTACCTCGATAGCTTCTTGAAGCAAGAAGAGAGCAGACAAGGCCAAAGAGCAGAGATAAGTAGCAAGAGAGTCTTTTGTTCAAAGGCTTGATCTTCTTCAGAGCTACCTCTCTGACAGGAGTTGCTTAAATAATGAGACTGTCAGGAAGACTGTGAAGGTGGCATAATAAATAGTAACACTCCAAAATTAACAAACAACAACAATAAGTTGCAAAATATATACTGCTTGAACAAAGACGCGTTCTTCGTCGGGGCCTTGGGATATCTTCCATATGGCGTGAACAAGTGCAGCAAAATATCCAGGAACAGAAGGAAGTTTCCATGTTCCGGACTTCAACATAGAAAAAAGAAAAAAAAAAAGCGAAATTCAACATCGATCGCAGACATGTATATAGTAGCAACCATCTTAGTTATTTGAAACATCTAAATTTTCACCAATTAAGTTCAAATTATTACATCCAAAGCAAATAATTGATCCTCGAACAAAAAAACCATGGAACCAAAAAAAGGAGAATACCACAGTCCACAACAAGTCAAATAGCACACAGCAACTCAGCTTGCAGAACAAAAGCCATCTAAAGAAAAATTAAGGCTGAGACAAAAACTCCCACACTCATGGTACCGTCCATAATTACACTCAATTTGCTTTGCTATAATGAAAACCAAATATTACGATATTGATTGATAAACCATAAATTAAACCTGTAAACCTTTGGATCTGGCAGAACTGAAGAAAGAAAAGGCGTCGGTATCAGTTGATTGCTAATTTTAATCAAATGAAGCTGCAATCCTTGGAGACAATGTAGATAATTCAGGCACTACGTCAGTGGCAACTACCACCGGACACCCAAGAGATCGTCCTGGTTGCTCTTTCATTGTTTGCATCCAGCCTCCAAGTGGGAAGGGGAAACACAAGCCCACATGCACATGTAATGTGTGCATGACAGTTAACCGTCATTTTAAAACCCTCATGATGCGCAAGAAGAAGCGTCAGTCAGAGCGTGAAGCTGAGCTTGCTCTGAGGAACCAGCAGGCGTGGGGTCCCAGAGAAGAAGCAGAAGTAGGCAGCAGCTCTAAAAATGTATCATCACACCTAGATCCTTCGGAGAATGAAGCAAGATCAGTTAATGAATTAGAATCCAAGAGCCAGAGCAACAACCTACCCCTCAAACTGGTTGAAGCTAACAAGGGAGAGATAGACTTGAACTGCGATCCTGATCGCGAGGATGAATCACAATTAGGTGCCAGCCGCGTGAGCATGATGAGTCTTCTTCAAGTAGCAAGCCTTCCTTTGGAAACTTACCCAAAGGAGAACGGTCTTACAAGCTCGATATCTGACCAGCAAGCAAACTCATCCTCACATGCTCCACCACAGCCACAGGCCATAGCCGCGGGTGAGGCACAAGATAATAGTTGTCTTCCTTCTGCCACTGACGAGCACGAGAGTAGGGAAGAAGAAAATGGCGACACTGGGTCGGATAGAGTTGAGAACGATCCTTAATGCGCTAATTTCCTTTAAGTTTATTCTTTTTAATCTCTTTGGTGTATAAATTTATAAGGTTTGTATAGGCGTTTGGCCCTAGAGGGTGTTTTCTGCCTTTTTAATCACCAAATATGTACAAAGCATAGATTTTTGTTTCTTAATATTAACTGGCATGAACTCAAAAGATTTTTAATCAAATGAATGTTTGGTTCTCAAGAACCAAATAAATGTTTATGTATCCATGGATTTAAAGTAGTAAACAATTAGCAGAATACTTTTAGACTAAAAAAATCCCGTAACGAAGCGTGGGTTTTTGTTCTAGTTGCAACTAAAAGAGTAAAAGACACACACAAAGACTATTAAACTAAATGATACCATAATATATATAATTAATCATGATGAGTAACTTAAATTAAGTTTGCAACTCATAACCATACATCCAAATATAAAATCAAAGTCATAAAAGTAATTAATAATACCCCTAATATATAACTTCCTTAGCTACATCTTTATATATCTTCTACTTTCCATAACGCCTGAATAGTAACTTGGGTGATAAGCAAGGAACATTTGGTGTTGTTAAAGTAGAAGATCCATGAGCATTCTTGCATTCAGCACTAACTTTCTTTCCAGGAGTTGAAGAAGTCATATTATTGTTGTTCATGGTGATATTAGTGCAAGGAACGATACTACTACAATCCAGATTGATGGCAACGTCAGTTGCAGAAGTTCCTCGAAACCCACTGAATGTCACATTGCTTATCTCTACGGCTGTTTTCTGAGTACAAATATTTTTAACTTACAAGTTAGAACAAAATCAATCAACATATAGATAACAACATATAAAGAATAATAAAATTAGATCTTATTACCCCCTCAATTGGACACTTTTGGTGATTAGGGCAATAATGTTGATCGATAATGATAGGATTTCCAACATCTGTGAGTTGAATGCCCTCAAAGGAAATATTTGTTGCAGACCCCATACCTCCCTATAGTACAAAGGAAACATAAGAACAATTAACTCTATAATCAAAAGATAATAGAATTGTAGTTCATTTTTTTTTCATAAATTCTTTTTTAAAAATAATAAGGATTACCGCCCATGTCTTGATTCTAGCTCCATTCTGAGTTCCATTGAAGATAGAATCTCTCACATGGATGTCATCCACTGTCTCCTTTTTTCCATCTTTCCCAAGACTTCCCACACTACAATAATATAAAGGGTTAAATCCTCAAAACCATTAATAGAAATTTCTCATATATACATGGGAGGAATTTGATCGAAGACTATATATAATTACCTTATCCCATGACCTGGACCACATGTAAGACTTGTGATGTTTAGATGGGAGGTGCTACCATTGATGGCGATACAATCATCTCCTATTACATTATAATTAAGAATACACATACAAAATCAAATTAACATTAATATTATTTATTTATTTTTAGAATTAATCGTATTCAAATTACTTCCATAAGTTATATTACCAGTTCCAATAAAAGAATCTGAAATTTGGAGTGAAGTAGACGCGGAAATATCGATTCCATCAGTGTTGGGGCTGTCTTTGGGTGCAATTAGTTGAATATGAGATATATTCACTTGGTTGCTGCCATTGAGACTAACATGATTCCCCGGACTATTTAAAGATGTGATTCCATGCACATTAAGATTGTCGCACTTGTGAAAAGATATAACCTTGCACCAATAATTAATTCAACAATAAACAAATAAATAAGTTAGTTTATATATATATATATATACACACACACGCAATAATAATTTTATGAAATTGATCAAAGAAAAATAATAATTTATAATATGTACAACAATAGAAAAGAAAACTTACAGCGGGTGCACACTCCTTTGACGTCTCAAATTGATGAATTAAGAAAATAATTTAGTTAGTAAGTTAATTATAATCATCAATAATATATATATACAATTTAATTAAATATATGTATTTTATATATAAAAGTAGGCATGAAAATAATATACTTTATTCCACCAAGCAGCACCCTTGCCATCAATCTGGCCGGGTCCATCAATAGTAGGACCGGCTACATTTGAGAAGCACAGCCAGCAACCATTATCACACTTGGTCCATGTATTGTTTTCGGGTGCAACAATGTTGCCCATCACCTGAAATTAACTCATATATAATAAATAAATAAAAATATAGAGATATAGAGGTTAATTAATTTCTCCATTATTTTTCTTTCAATATATATACCTTAATATGAGGGCTTTCTGACTTGCATGGACCGGAAAAGCTAATTTGCTTTAACAGAAAAGTTTTGTTGGAAGGAATTTCCAAGGTGGGGGTACCAGTTGCTGCACACAGAGTTGTCCATGCTTTTGAAAAAGCCTACGTGCATGTAAAGAAATAGTATTATTCAATGTAATTAATCAACTAATTATGGAGAGAGCACATACAAAATTTTTTTTTTTACTTTAATTAGATAAATGAAAGGATGAAAAGTTTTAGTAGTATAATTACCAATGAATCATCTGTCATTCCATCACCAACAGCTCCAAAATTAGTGACATTGAAAGATTGGCCGTAGCTAACCCCAATGACAACAAAGCTAATTAAAAACAAAAAACCCAACTTTGCCTGCAAAAAGTAGGAATAAATTAAATCAATCATCAAAAGGAACCAAAATTTACGTACAATATTCAATATTATAGTAAGAAGCAGCTAATGCATTAAGATTATAGAAGTCGAATGATTAGACTATTTCTCACCATGGTCGATAGCCTTTCTTCTTCTTTCTGCTTCTTTGTCTTCTTTGATTGATTGAAAGTAATTAAGTGATGAGTAGAGTTGGGTTTTGGGTGCTTTTTATATGGGTTGCAAGCATGCAGGCAGCTACGAAGAGTTAGGGGATAAGGCTGCAATTAATGTAACTTGTGGATGAGATTTTAATTAATTGAGTGGATTTTCACTAGCAATGATTAGGATTTGCGTCATAAGGTTAAAAAAAAATTCATCCATACAATTAAATATTTTAAAAATAAGGAATTTATTTATATTTTAAAGATAAAGAATTTATTTATGTAAAAACAGATTAACTTGACATGTCACTATATAGTATTATCCACTTAATTAGAGAGAAATTCATATTACATAAACCCGGCTTATCATCTGTGCCACTAAATAATGGTTATATCTAAAGGACTCTCATAGTTGTACGATTTAGGGTTTGAGAAATTTATTAATTTTGCTTAAAAATAAAAATTATCCCGTATTAAATGAGGGGAATTAAACATATTTATTAGTCACAATTGTATTTGGAAAATTGACTTTGCCAGCCGCGAGGAAATCCTCTGTTTTTCCTCCAGTACGAGATCCAATATAGACTGTCAATTTTAACGTCTTTGCATTTTGTCAAAGCACGATTATCAGGAAAATGAGGCTGCGAAGCATAATTGCATTACTCAAGTATAAGGACAGATTAACAAACAGAGACATTGGTAATCTTTAGTTAACAGAAAAAGGGCACAGTACTTAAAAACTTCATCGAGAAACTGACCTTAAGACACCAAGGGCTCCAATTTCAATATAATATGGTTTTTTTAACTTTTATTTTAATTAATTATTAAATATAGAGGGCAATAGACAAGTACCTACCCTAACTTGTGTAACAAGTATTTCAACAGTAGTCGAGGATGCTTCTTCTCGCTCTCGTTATTCTCTTCCTCGTATGTATGATTTAGACATGAATGAATCACGGAACATTACTTATATAATAATTCTTTTACAATTGTAAGACCTTCTCAACAGCTTCGACCATGATCCCTTTGTCCTTTATACCGGTCTTCATCTTCGTCCAGCCATTGTTCAAGTTCTTAAATATGATTTCTCGGAGTCTACTCTGCAAGAACTCTTATATCAATTTAGGCTATCCCACTTCAATAAAGTTTGTTGCTTAACATTGATGAAAATGAAAGAGACTCTCCCGACAATTTGTAAACTGTTTCAACTCTCAGCACGTCATTATGGGTGTTTTGGCTTCCAAGTGAGCTAAACCTCTTAACAGTTAATCATGCAAGAATCCTTCATCATGTGCTACCTAATAACATTATTATTACTATTGGAGCTTACAAAAGAGATGTTTCAATTTTTCGTTTCTTGCAAGAATACCCAGAAAATGAAATAGAAAGATACAAGACAAGATCTTACAGTACAAGCACAACAGTAATCGACACTCAGTTCCAGTTTCTTCATCATTTTTGTTTTCTGCCTCAAGTTACAAGGTAAACTGATACAAGTCACTCAAGAGGGTCTCTACTGCAAAAACTCCCTTGGATCAGTGACATAACCAGTCAAAGCTGATGCAGCAGCTGTATACGGGGAAGCAAGATATATCTGGCCTTCCTTGTGCCCCATCCGACCAGGGAAGTTTCTGTTTGTTGTTGAGACACAGACCTGCAAAGGTGATTTCATTACAACCATTGTGTCCATAAGAGCAAAGAAAGTGTGTAAATGATCACCATTGTCACAAAATAAATCTTTTAAATCTATTCAGAATCCAAAAGGGTAAAACATGGGCAGCAAATTGTATGCTTTTGATGGTTTTCTGATGTTTCACCTTAGGTTCATTCAAACGTGCATATGTGTCTTTAGGGCCACCCAAACAAGCACCACAACTAGGGCTTGCAGGTGTATCACAGCCAGCTTCTTCGAATATCTGGGAGCATGTCTTCCCACCAGATGCTGGTACCGGGAGAGTGTATAGGTCCAGCCAAACCTGCCAATTTACCAAGTTAATAGGCAAATTCTTTTATGATGTAACTGTCTATTCCTTAATTCTAATTGCAATTTCAATGACATTTTAACATGAATGATACAGAATCACACCTTTTGGGTAGCAGGGACAAGGAATGTGGGGACTTTGACCTTCTTGCCCTACAGTTCAAGAAAATTAATTGTTTGAGCTTAGTCACAACTCAAAAAGATAATGCAATAATGTCAAAGCTCTCTCTTCTCTCAGTTCTAACGCTTCCCTTTACCCATAGAAAGTTCAGTCTCAACTTATCTCAGCATGTAAAACAGAGAAGAATGAGGAATGGATTATGTGACTCTTACTGAAGCCAGAAAGACTTTAGCAGCAGCAAGAAAATCTTCTGTTTTCCCACCAGTACAGGATCCAATATATACTCTGTCAATTTTAACATCTTTGCATTCTCTTGCCAGAGCACGGTTATCAGGAGAATGTGGCTGCAAAATACATTTAACAAGTTACTACAGTATGAGGACACATACATGAGAAGAAGGGATGGGGCAAGGGTGGGAAAGGACATCAGAGAAAAGAACCCATCACTTGACTTGATGGAGAAACCCACCTTAGCCACCAAGGGCTCCAATTGTGAGATATCAAATCTGTACTCAGAAAGAAAACTGAAGGCAGAAAGATGTAAATATATAAGTACTCATCCTAATGCAGTTCCAGGCATTAAATGATTCAACAAAACAAAACCCTGAAAGAACATTAAATGAACATGCCATTCATTTCATATCTAAGAGTATAAATATAGTGACACATACTGGGTTTACAAACTAATTTGATTTAAACAATCCATTTACCCAAATCAGCTATAAATATTTCACATGAAAGAACACTAACTCAAGCTGAAAGAAACCACCCTCCCACCAAACCATATGGAGCAACAACAACAACAAGACTGTAAAAGTAAAAGGTGAGGGCTTGATCAACCGTCCAATCATATAAATCTACCTTGCTTGTGCATCACTGTAAACTGGTTCATATGGCACAGATGTTTTATCCTGTGCAAATCAAAAGATACAACCCCATAAGCCACTGCTAGGAAGGAAAGCAACAATAGACATTAAAAGAAAGTAACATCCTTTTGAGAGTACACATTACTATAAGCCATGGATCATTCAACTAGACCAAATGCACTTGATGATTTTTGCACTCACCTCAAGGTACTTAAATGTAGTACTATCAGCAGGAACAACACCATTCTTTCCACCAGCTTCAACCACCATATTGCATAATGTCATTCGTTCTTCCATCTACCCAGAAAAGGTGGTTCATCATTTCTTCTGGTGAGGAATAAACTAACACAAGATTTTTGAAGGACCTACTGTTCCATCAATTATGGATCATTTCAAGCTCACTTACACTCAAACTTTCAACAGTTGTTCCAACGAACTCCATAGATTTATATGTTGCACCAGCTAGAGATATTTCCCCAATGATCTGCACAATCACAACCATTTTGTTAAGCCTAAAAAAACAAAAGGCTATCTCAATCTATGACCTACCAATATATCAATAGAAGCACTATGCAACACAAACAAGAGGAGTATCCCCAGGAGAACACAGTTATGACTTCATGCTCATCAAAATGGAAACATTTGCCAGAAAATATTGATCTTACCTGCAAAATCAAATCCTTTGCAAGCAAATATGGAGGCATTTCACCATCCAGCACAAATCTCAAAGTCGGTGGCACCTATAATTGAACATACGACAAAACCACATGTAAGTACTATACCATCCAATCAATTGTAAGTACCGGACATCAGATCATGCAAAACTTCAATATACATTTAACAAAAGCAAACCCAATATAAGATCAAACCTATATATGCTTACGAAACAAAGATTAAGGAGACAACCACTTATAAAACCACTAGACTTTCCTTCAATGGCTAATGAAGTTGGGTTCCCTCAAAAATTGTCCTTTAGAAAAAAAAAAGTGTTGATAATTCTATGGACGAAGGTTACTTTAAAGAGGCAGATAAGGTAGCCTGACACCATGTCTGACTAATTGTTGGAGGACTTAAAAAAACAGTAATATTAGATAAAGAAAAACATGTCATAAGTTCTAATTAATACTAAACCAAATGAAAATCAATGAATGAAACAAGATAATAAATGCCTTCATCAGGTGAAATATTAAAGCATAATTAAAGAACCTTGAGCAGAAGCTTCCCAGTGCCCAATACAAAGCCTGCATCTGTGTTACCAATGCCTGTAGCAAACTGACCAAAGGCTCCAGCTGTACAGGTGTGAGAATCCGTGCCTAACAAAACCTGAAGGCGGCAGTTCAGGAAACACAATTCATAAACTGAATTGTTAAGAATAAAAAATTTTAATAAACAATGATACCTCTCCAGGCCTGCAGTGACCTTCTTCGGCAAGTGCAACATGACATACACCTTTATAATCAGGGTTAGCCTGCAATGTCATGAATTAGAAATCAGCTATGCTTTCAAGAAACAGAGAATATACCTTAAGTTCCTAAGAATAGTGGAGTAGAAAATTAATTACAAGATCAAGAGTGTCATACCTTAAAATTGCTTAGATCTTTAATATCATAGAAGTACTTGATATTTTGCTCTGCGCAAAAATCCCTTAAAATATCCACATTACGGTTTGCACGTTCATCACTTGTGAAAATATAATGGTCAGGTATGATAACAACCTTTTCACGGTCCCAAACCTTCAATACCAAAATGATGGTTAAGTCAACGAATTCAGCCACTGCAAATAGACAGCTGAAACACACCCACAACCATAAACACAAAAACAGGCCTCTACTCTACCCATGTCATATAAAGTAACGAAACTACAGGAAATTTGAAGAATTTTATCCGGAAATGAAACAAGAAAAACCACCAGAATAATTTTCCAATCTTAAAAATATTCAATTGAGATTATAGCAGTGACAGCTGCTGCCACTCGATCAAATCCCAAAATTCTAGTTTGAAATGCTATGTAAACACAAAATGCGAATCAAATTATAGTAAACATCAGCACGAGCTCAGATAAGCACAAAACAAACCCATCAGAGAAAAAAACCATCAAAGAGAAAAGGAAAACAAGTAAGACAGTAGATTGAATACCTTTGCATTTTCACCAAATTCTTTCTTGAAGATACCAATGGAACCAGGGCCACAAACATCGTGGGTCATCAATATATCAATATTAACCCAAATATTATCACCTGGGCTCAGCTGTGGTTTCTCAGAAGCCCTTGCAAAGATCTTCTCTGTCATTGTCATTCCAGTCTTCACCTGAAAAAATAACCCAAAAGAATGAAACCATCAATGAAAAACCATTAAACAATCGATTAAAATAACATCAATAAGAATACGAGATAGAACTGACAGAGCCAGTGGTGGCTGGTTTACGCTCAGATTGCTGGGGTGCCATGACTGAGACGATTTTCTTGGAAACTTGTCTCTTGGATTTCTGAATGGCAACTTGAGATGTCGACGGAAAAGCAGGAAAGCCCAAATCTTTCTGGTCAATCAACAAAAATATAAGTTTTTGCTCACTAGCCCAAATATCTAACAAAGATCAAAATCTAGGACATGGGTAATCGAAAAAGCATTGACCTTGTTGCTGATGAAGGAAGAAGTTGGGGAAGGAGAAACCAAAGAGGACGCCATAAGATTCAGCTATCCTACTTAATCACCACAGAAATGTGAAAGGAGAGAGAGAGAGAGAGAGCTGTTGATTTTCTGTATGTTTCCTGAGACAGAGAAAGGAAAAGAGGCGGCGCGACTCGCGAGCACAGAGAGCAAAGGAAAAAAGACACGAGCTTTTAGCCGTAGGATTTAGCGGCAGGAGGGCTGTGGTAGGGGCGTGTGGTCATTAGTTAATTTAGTCCAGTGGGTCCCACTTTGAACACACTCATAATTTTTCTCCCATTCTTCTGGCAAAACCCAGATCTTCAAAACTCAAAAGATTAATTACAACAAAGTTACAGCCTCTGAAGACTGAAGTTGTGTTGTTGTCGTCTAGTCGCGTGTTCGACGAGTTACCTTTGGTTGTCAACTTCTCACGGATTAAAGAGTCACGACTCACGTGGTGCTTACCGGTAACTTGGGCAAGGGTAAATATCTAATGGGTAATGGGGATGGCTATGTGCCTTTATTTTGGGCTCGTCTATAGGACTTATCTGGACTTTATCGCCCATCTTCTTTACCCGAAGCAAAAAAGCCGTTAACTTTCCCTCCCAGGGCTTCATCATCGCCTTCTGAATCCACCTACTTAAAGTTAAAGCTCCTAACTTTCAAAACCCGGCTTTGAGAACACATCTCCAGTTCTCCACGGATTCCTCTTCTCTGGATTTCAGGTACAATCTATTTCCTCTTCTCCTTTAAATTTTTAATTTTCAACGTTTTTGTACGCGACATGGACAATTGTTGATTAACTTCTATGCTGAAATAATTGTTTTTAGTTGGAATATTTGATTATAATTTTGATGTCTTCGCAGTTTTGTCTATTAAATTTGATTTTTGAGACAATCCCATGTCAAAAAAACTGGATATTTGGGGTTTGCAATTGAATCAAAAGGCCATAAACATAGTTCCATTCATCTGTTTGATTATTTCTTTCACCATTTTTTTTAAGCCACGTAGTTTCTTACTCTGCATTATTGCTCATATTATAGCCTCTTCTTGTAATGGAGAGAAATTCAAGATTAAGGTTTTAAACATATAGGCTTCTCTTTCTGTTTCATAGGTGATAGACAATCCAATTATTATTGCTCTTCATACATCTGGATACTCATTGCTGCAGTATTTGAACAGTTCAAGGGAACGCTGTGACGTTATATTCAATCTTAGAATTGCCTTATTAGTATCTGTGGAGATACATACTGTGGAAGCAAAGGTCGCACTAGCAGATGAACATTCTGTTTTATGACAATCTGAAGCTCAGGAAGTTGCACTTGCCATACATCAAGGGTATTGTGATGGATACAGGCATCAGTGGTGATTCTTCTCCAACTCAACCCAAATGGAGAAAAGTTGCATATGGAGGGATGCAACCTGGTTTTGAGGACAATCACACAGATGAAACTTTCCTTGAAGACATGGTCATGAATGCAAATGTTGTTAAAAGGAACATGCTAAAGGTGATGCAAGATTCAGTTTCTATCTCACAATATCTATGCATTGTTGCTCTTGTGGTCCTGGTTTGGACCTACACCCTTAGGTCAACCCTCAATGAAAATTCCCTCTTGATTCTTGATGTAAGCCTTCTTGGTTCCGGTTTCTTAACACTCCTATTAACTGAAGAAATGCTCTCCCTCTCACTTCTTTTACACTATGTCCTCAATGTTTCCTTTTTTACCACTGGTTTGTATGTTTTGGCTCCAATCTACCAAACCTTGACAAGGTCCATTAGCTCAGATTCGATTTGGGCGCTAACTGTTTCACTTCTCTTGCTTCATCTTTTCTTACATGACTATTCTGGATCTACAATAAGGGCTCCAGGGGCTCTTAAGAATCCTAACTTAACTAGTTGTATCTCCTTAAATGCTTCTATTGTGGCTTCGGTTCTCATAGCATCTCAACTACCTTCAAGGGTACACGTTTTTGCTATTATGCTATTCTCTTTACAGGTCTTCCTCTTTGCACCATTTGTTACCTTTTGTATCAGGAAATACTCTTTTCGCTTGCACCTTCTGTTCTCCTTTGGGTTGATGGCTGCAACTTTAACTTTTGTTTATAGCCTGCATCGCCTACTTTTTGTACTGTTGGTGGGAATGTTAGTCTTTGTTAATGTGGTTTGTCCTTATTGGCTTATAAGGATTCAGGAATACAAGTTTGAGATCAATGGCCCTTGGGATGAGGCTAAGCTCTGTTTTGATATTACAGATTGAGATTATTTATGCCGCCTGTTTGTTAAACAGAATTTGAAAATTAATAAGAGTTCAATTGCTTTTAGAATTTTGTCCTGTATTAAGGTTATCTTACGTTCATTGATTTTATACATGAACCCGTCAGGCAAAGAGACACCAGCATCACACGCCAGAAGAAGGTTGACCGAGCAGCTTGAATAATCAGTATAACTTCTATAAGTGCAGGTCTCTAAAACAGGTTAACAATGAAAGAAATCATGAGATTGGAATCAAAACTCAAGTGGAATACCAAAACTGAAAAGCAATGAGTCTAAATATACAACAAACTATAGAAACAAAACAACTTCTGTCTCCTAAGCTTTGAGCACGGACCACGTCGTTCCATTCTCTCCACTAAGGTTACTAGTCCAGTGCATGGCTATTCTAATCTTGTTTCTTTAGGGACTGTGAAGAGGTGGTTGCTTCTCCTGTTGTTTGGCTTACACTAGCTTTCGCATCAGCAAGAAACTTTGGGTCTGGTTCATGCTTATCTGAAGGTTCCTTCATTGCCATATAAATGTAGAATGCAATAACTATATTGACCGATATTACAGCAACAAATCCGCTCACCAGTGTCATAGCATGGGGAGATAAATTTGTCAAACCTGTTCCAAACAAACAATGCTTCTTTTTTCAGTCAACTTGATTACATAGATTAAAGGAACAATCTTACATGAAACTTACTTATTCCCTACCACAACCTGATGTTGTGCAGCACCAATAATGAAAAAATGATTTGCAACCATACAATGCATTCAAGCAACAATACAAATACAGACATACATGGCAATACCCTAATAACTTCTAAAGATAAGTTGCAGGAGATCAGAGGGCTTGGCCATTGCTTCTGGGTAGTAGTATTTGTAATTCGACTACTTTCATGGCGATTCTGCATACATTGAATTACTAAAATCATATTGAACTGATTTGTGTATACAAACAACCCTCTTCACTTGGCTGTGGAATAGAACTGATTAACTACAAGACATCAGCATATAGAGATTTTGCATCTATGTACATGAAAACTACTGAATTCACCTATACATGCCCACCGATACATAAGCACCAACTAGGATTCTGCTGTGAACATACATGTGATCAGAGTTGGCTTACAGAAGTTAAAAGGAAGAGAACAGAAAAAAGACTGAAGAAACCTAACTTAGTATTGATCAGTAACAAAAAATTCATCCTTGAGACATTAAATGAAAAGGGTTTAAAGGTCTTACCGGGAAATAAATTATGGTTAAAACCATATAGAATTGCAAGAGGAGCTGCCCACATGAACATTGATGCAATAAAGAACTTCTTGATTACTCCAGAAGTCATTTTTAACTTCCCCAACAACAACAACAACACTACAGAGCAAAACAGATAAAATTAACTAAACAGAACCAAGAGCTAATTGTTTTGATATTGATACTAAAACAATGGGAAATTGCCAAAATTAAAGGAGATTATTCAACAAATGGGTTGCCCTGAAAGTATGAATAAATCTACTGGGGAAATAAGCATTACTCAGAGGCAAAAGATCCAAAAAAGACTATTAAAATCAATCAGAAATAAGCAAAAATGATGTAATATTGAAAAGAAAAATGAAAGAACCTTGAAAGGGAAGATCTTTTTTGTTATCTAGATTTCGTTAACGATAATTTTTGTTTGTCTGGTAGTTCAGACCTTAGAGAGGAACACAAGAGAGGGAAGCCGGAACGCTTTCCTGGAAGCTTTGAGTGATTGAGTCATTACTTGAAATTAAAACGAGTTAACTCACTATTTATTTTCATTTTTACTTTCCCTTTTTGGGTCGGTCACGCCCAGTCCTAGATGAACTGACCCAAACAAGAAATTGGGTCTCCAAATTTTTTTGGGCCAATAGCCGCTTCCGTCAAAAATCCAAAAATCATATCACCGTGAGCGGCAGGATTCGAACCTGCGCGGGCAGAGCCCACATGATTTCTAGTCATGCCCGATAACCACTCCGGCACGCCCACGTTGTTATCGATGCCTCTCAAATAACCTAGAACCTATTTGCAACTTGGTAATTGATTTTCTACTATCGGTTGTGTTTCGGTTCTTTGGTTTATGTAGATGACTGTTGGTAGGCTGTTAAGCCACCTAGTTTCAGCCTCCTTGTTGCTCAGACAGGTAAGCAGGAAGTATACTTAAATTTACACTTTTAATCTTTCAAACCATAAATGCTTCTATATATGTTCCAAAATTCTGCTCTTCTTCATGTTTGCCTGCTTCAAGCAAGCAAATGGATGACTGAGTGACATGAACAGATTGCTTGGCAGTTTCACTTGTAATTCTTCTTCTTTCTGTACTTTTCATTAAAAACCCTTTTCTTTTTAATGGGTACCCTTTAAAATCATTCTTTTTTTTTTCTTGAGTTTTTCATGGAAAATCCAACTTGTCATGTATGTATAAAAATGTATGTTCTAATGGATTTTCAAGCTTTAAGCACGAAATTCATACTGGGTATTCAACAAGTTTAATCTTTTATCATTTTTTTTTGTTCAAGTTAAGCTTTATATGACCTTTTCTTCTGCTTTTTCCTGCCTCCTTGTGTCTCAAGGCAGAGTGTTGCAGCTTGCTTATGACCTGTTTGATATTTTGCAGAGTGAGAGAGAGTCATTATATGATTTCCTGGCCGTAAAGGTGAACAGATAATAAGATGGCATCCGCACTGTTTAGAACTATTCATATCCATCCGGTTTTGCTCTGCCCAACTTCACTATTTAGAAGAAGCAATGGTGTTCTTTACTGCACAATGAAAAGTACTCAAACTCAAACTCAGACAGCTACACAAGAAAAGCAGCAGCCTCCCAAAGTCAAGGTTCCGCAACATGCTCAGAGCAAAACACTTGATAAGATTACAAGAGACTATGAGGCAATAATTGGGATAGAGACACATGTCCAGCTCTCAACTGTCACGAAGGCTTTCTGTAGCTGTCCTTACAATTATGGGTGCCAACCAAATACCAGTATCTGCCCCATTTGCATGGGATTGCCCGGTGCCTTGCCAGTTTTAAACTCAAAAGTGATTGAATTCGCGGTGAAACTGGGTCTTGCACTTAATTGCAAGCTGTCTTTAAACTCAAAGTTTGATAGAAAGCAATACTTCTATCCAGACCTTCCAAAGGGTTACCAAATATCTCAGTTTGATATCCCAATTGCAACTGGCGGTTACATTGATTTGGATCTACCTCTCGAGTTTGGTGGCGGTCATAGGAAGTTCGGTATTACCAGGGTTCACATGGAGGAGGATGCAGGGAAGCTACTTCATTCTGGAAATGGAGATTATTCACAGGCAATTGCGTCTTTACACTAAGTACAATTGTCCGAAACTTTTCAGAATATAAAATACAATCATGTAGCATATTAATTTTTTCCTCTTAAATTGCAAGTATGTATCCTTTGCCAACAGCATTTGAATCACTCTAGCTATCTTTTCTGGGTTAACTCGAGGTTATTGACATGCCAATTCTATCTTGTAGGTCATCTATACATGTGTAGTGATATTTCATTTTGTTGGCACTTTAATGGAATAATTATACTATTTCGATGTCCTTTTGCCTTTTATTCTTCACCAATTTCGGAGAGTAAGGCAATATTATTGTCTGTCTTCTGTTTATTGACAGTGTTGGTTATCTTTGCAGGTTGATCTAAATAGAGCAGGGGTGCCCTTGCTTGAGATTGTTTCTGAACCTGATATGAGAACTGGGATTGAAGCTGCTGAATATGCAGCAGAGTTACAGAGGGTGGTTCGATACTTGGCAATTAGTAATGGAAATATGCAAGAAGGATCACTTCGCTGTGATGTAAATGTATCAGTTCGACCAATTGGGCAATTAGAGTTTGGAACAAAGGTATATATTTGCTTAATATACTGTGGCTAAAGTAGTGTTATCTATCGTTTATCATGTCTTTCTATTTGCATGTGCTGTTAGGAAATTTAATAGTTCAAAAGATAAAATGTTAAATCCCCAAGTAGAATGGAATAAAAACTGGGTGGTGAAGGGGTCATTTCAAATTCACAGATGGTTAAGTTAGTTTTGTAAAATTATTTTGGTGGTTAGGTATCCTTGGTCTTTATGGTTGTGGGAATGTCCAATGTGTTCAGGTCATAGATATACACAATCCAAATGCGTAGGTCCAACTGCTCCATTCGGGTAGGAACTATAGGAAAGTAGCATTGATGAGATTGCTTCCCCTTCTTCTAGCTTTCTCTTCTTGAGCTAGGATCAAAATGTTAACAGCCTATGCTATATTGTGACTAGGATTCTGCTCTGAAATAAACACATTAGGTATTGCATTTATACAGTAAGTTCAAAAGCATATACTTCCTAGAATCTTCAGCATCTGACAGAGATAATCTTATATTGTATTGGCAGGTTGAGATAAAAAATTTGAACTCATTTTCATCCATTAACAGGGCCATTGATTTTGAGATATCAAGGCAGGCGGTTCTCCAAGGTCAAGGACAAGGTGATCAAATTGTACAGGAAACTCGTCTATGGGAAGAAGGCGCTCAGGTTATAGCTACATCAATAAGAACTTAGTGCCAAAAGATATATGATTGACTTGTGACTTAATTGTTATTTATGTACTCCATAAAACTTTATTTCCTTGTGTAGAAAACAGTTACAATGAGGAAAAAAGAAGGACTTTCTGATTATCGATATTTCCCAGAACCAGACCTCCCTGAAGTTATTCTTACTCAGGGATATGTGGATAGCATTCACAGCTCTTTGCCAGAACTTCCAGAAATGAAGCGCCGTAGGTATGAGACAATGGGCCTAAGTATGCAGGATGTTCTCTTCCTAGCAAATGACATAAATGTAAGTCCTTAAAGTACTATTCATGTACTATTCATTTCCAGAATGGCTGGTAATATATCGTATGGCATCTAGTAAATCATTCCCACCCCACTCCCCACACCCCCACCCCCACTCCTGCTATAGCATTAGAAAGCTTTTCAGATTTTGCCTTGGTTGATTTTCTTTAACTTTTATATTGTAGGTCCTTGCATGCCTTCTTAATATCTTTGCTGAGACCGTGCTTGAATGATCTAATTGGGTTTTCTTCCTGACATGCTTTCCATGTTAGGTTGCAGAATATTTCGATGCAACTATTTCGAGTGGTGCTGACATAAAGCTGGCTGCCAATTGGATAATGGGTGATATAGCTGCCTATATGAAAAATGAAAGGCTGTCCATTAACGAGATTAAACTTACACCACAAGAGTTAGCAGAGCTGATAGCTTCGATCAAAGGTGGGACTATCAGTGGAAAGATAGGGAAAGAGGTAAAAGTTTGCCTCTTTTACTTGATGAGCTCAAAGTGTTGCGAGTAATGCAGACACTTTTCATGCTTATAAGAGATAGTTTTAGGTGATTAACTGGGAAAATACAGTGTATTGTATGCAAATGAATTAGAAGGTGCTTAAATTTTTTTACTTATAAGCCATTTATTACTAAGGATGTGTTAAGTTCTGCTATTTTTTATCCTAAAATGTTGCAGATACTGTTTGAGCTGCTAGCTAAAGGTGGAACTGTCAAGGGACTGATAGAAGAGAAGGATCTTGTTCAGGCAAGTTAGCTTTCTTGCTGATTAAGCTCCGCTAAAGATAAATGTATATGTCTCTTTTAGGATAACTCAGCAATAAAGTTTTAGTTGCAAGTTTAAATTTTTGGCATATGGAAGGAGAATATTAGAAATTTGAGCTTCGTGTTCACAAACACTTTGAACCTTTCTTGTGAATACTGTGAGATAGTTTAGTGAGATTGGTTGATGTCATTTTTGATTAATTAGCCTATTGGTTAAACTTCAAGGTGCATATATCTTTGACCTTGGCTTAGGCCTGACTGGTGAGGTTTTGTTTTCCTTGTTCTGAAAGGGCAGTGATAGGAGGTTGGTAAAGTGGAGCTTCTGATATACATCTAAGCTCAAATAAGCTGAAATATACTTCTTCAATGTTCAAGATTGAAATAACGGTTTACGAGAGATAACCAAAGATGAAATATATTCTAAAATTTGCAGGTAGTGGATCCCATTGAGATTGAGAAAATGGTAGATAAAGTGCTCTCAGAAAATCCAAAGCAGCTAGAACAGTATCGTGGTGGCAAAACCAAGTTACAGGGCTTTTTTGCTGGCCAGGTATGGGAAATTTATAAGAAAATTACTTTAATTTTTTGTGGTTGTATGACTGTATTGGTCCTCTTAGTCTGAAAATAATGACGAAATGCAGGTAATGAAACTATCCAAAGGCAAAGCAAACCCTGGCCTATTAAACAAAATCCTTGTGGAGAAACTAAATGCCAAAAGCTGAAAGGTGTGTAGGAAGATATCTTTTGCATCTGAATAGTGAATAAAAGTGCATGAAGTTGCATACACACATAATCTCTGTTATAAATGAAAATCTCTTGAAACTTTTTGCTTTTGATCTCTCCTTCTCCTGCCTGTAGATAATGGATTAAGTTTGCTTAACTGGTCATGAGTCCATGATGCTCCACTGACAAAATTTTCACATGCTAGCAGTCATACAACTTCTTCTCGGCAATAATACAGTGTACCACAATGTGGAGGCAGAATGAAGACTGATTTGTTTGCCAAGTATTGGATTCTGATATATTGTTTAATACTCAGGCACTAATTCATAGACTAAATGAAAGTCTCCTTTCTCTTTTACGAACATGTAGTATTATTGAAAGTACCAAATGATATGAAAGGACCGATAAGTGCCTCATGTTATTTTCCCATGATTTTTCAGTAGCAGCGATAGCAGCACGCGTCTGCTAGTAAGATGGAGTGAACGACCGAGAGTCATAATCTTCTTTGTAACTTCATCATTTTCCTTTTCTTTTTTTTTGTTTAATCAAGGGTATCTCCGGCCTTTGATTCAAAATTAATCCCTTTTGGGGCGGGAGTGTTAAAGATAAAGTCCTCTCAACAAGTTTCTTCTAAGAGTTCAATTTTTTTACAGTCTTTATGTATGGTTCTCAGCTCAAGTGAAAAGTACTGATAGGCATTATTTTCTCGTAGAGGCCACCATTTTAGGTGTTCTTGTTCGTAAAATTTGATAAAATCAATATTCCTCACCTTTGGTGTGGGGGCCTGGGGCCATTGACCAAGTCTTAATGGATTTACTAAATTTGGCATACAACCAGAAAGAGAGTGATTAATGGTACCTGCCAAAAATAGCTCAAAGCTAACAATCTCAAACATGTGAATCACAAAATTGAAGCAAACTTATTGTTAATGGTTAACTTCCGCAATAAGCTCAAAATGAAAATGACAACCTCATATTGTCTGCCATTCTTTTTACCTCGATTCCAAACATCTCCTTCTTGGCGGTGGTGGTTGTGGTAGTGGAGGTTTTTTGTTTTGCTGCTGGCGGTGGCCATTGATGGTGACTCCACCGGCACGAAAAGTAATGGTGGTAGCTGACCCGACACCCCACTCAGCGGCAGCCCTCCAATATGCTCTTTCCCATGCAATGCTAGAGCAAGATGAGCTGATTCTTTTTCATGTCGAGAACCCTAATTCATGGAAAAACACAATCTCTACTTTCCTCAGGAAACCTAGTTTTTCTTCTGGTCCTACGGCTCCTCCTTCCGTCCCCGAAGGAGCTTCAACTGACGTAGATTTTCTGGAACAAATGAGACGTGCGTGCGAGATTGCCCAGCCTAAGATCCCCGTACGCATAGCAAAAACAGAGACGGATGGCAAGGACAAGGCTACTGTAATTCTATCCAAGAGCAAAGCTCTAGGAGTTGATCTTCTGATCATAGGGCAGCGGCGAAGTCTCTCTTCAGCAATACTCGGGTGAGAGTTTCATACCCTTTTCTTCTACCTCTTTTTGCCATGCATGAATGCTAACATACTGAAACCTTTTTCCGACCAGAGATTCTTTTGATGATTTTTCCACTGGTTTCATGTTTCTGTCGATTCTTAGCTTCCTTAATATCCTAAACTCTTGGAGATGTTTTGTTTCTTCATGTACTGGACAGATATAGGCGGTCTAGCGGATCAACGAGAGCTGCAAAACTGATAGACACAGCAGATTATTTGATTGAGAACAGCCAATGCACCTGTGTTGCGGTGCAGAAAAGGGGACAAAGCGGTGGATATGTCCTCAACTCAAAAACCCATAAAAATTTCTGGCTATTGGCATAACTTAACTAATTAAACATGCAGTTAATCTTCTACCAAGTCAGTTTGATCACATGGGATTGCTATATCTTTTATAAATTTGCCATATTTAGCTTTTAACTTTTCAATCAATCCCTTTTTTCTCTTCTCTTTTAGTGATGAAATGTTCCATTTGTATGATTTTTTTCCTCAGTTCGAATATAGAGAATTTGTAAATATTTGGAATTTGGACATGACTAGATCTTCAAAGCTTTGTCAGAAGAAATGAGATACGGCTGAAACCAACACCTTGTTTTTTGTTTTTACCACGTCTCTTTCCTCAGACGTGATTCGGGACTAACAAATCATTAGGATATTTATGCTTTATCGGAATAATCGAATTTGCAGAAAAACGGGGAAGAGAGTCCCACATGTGTTCCTAGACTTGTTGCTGAAGTGTTTGTGGTTACAATAATATAACTCCAGATGTATTATCTTTGTGCTTCTCCTTGGCCTATCTCAGCCCCATTGCTCATTCTCTTACATAATATGAACAGAAATTTCGCAAACTATTAACTTTCTCATAAAAGAATAACAAAAAAATCAAACATTCTGGTTTCTTTAAGATAAACTACATTACTTCAAAGTTCATCATGCATGGGTTGCCCGAGAGGGATTCCAACCTTGGGAACCACATTTTCGTGAAATTGAGCATGGTTAATACCATGTTCTACGGCCCTGCCAGCAACCTCTGGTTTTCCAGCCATACCGGCCCTTATGGCTGCAGTGACTGTCCTCTGCAACTTAAGTATGCCAATACGCTTTGAAACAACATAGAGTACAGCACAAGAGAACAAGATAAATCCCACTATGAGTACTACCCTGTCCAGACAAAACACAGCATCAGCAGTGATATCCTCAGATTCATTAGTCACTACCAGAATATAAAGGAAAATCTAACTTGTTAATACCTGTCAATAACATCCTGGCGCTGCATTGTAGAGAGTAGATTCCTGGTTCGCATCAACAATGAGCGGTGCCCCTTGTATTCACCTTCAGCCTTTCTTAATACTCCTGTTGAGTCCTCTACACATCCGACACATATAAAAAAAGTCAACAAATGTAGTCTATGTTCTTCTGAACCAAATTTGCCAAACCAATACAGAATGTGCATCTCAGTTTCCTAAGCAGAAGATGAACCCATAAATAAAGCCTCATAGACAAACAGGATAGGATCATTTTGACAGAATCATTCAGTTAAGGGCCTGCTCTAGTACTGAATTTTGTAACACCACGCTATTTTCAGCAAGTTTTATACATTTTAGAATAGATATGGAAGGACCTACCGAAAGTCATGAGTGTGCTTGTACTTCTTTCCACCTCCTGTATGCAAGTAATGCAAGGCAACAAAACCACATTGAGAAACCGATGGAGAACCATATTACAAGACTATTGATGATAGAGACAAGGACGAAACAGAAGCCAAAAAAAAAAAAAAGAATCACATTACTCACCTGAACCATCAATTGTCGAGTACGCCGAAGGCTCTCTGTGATGCTTTCTGCAGCAGATGTCATTCCAGCTTTCGTCCTGAAAATCATTATGAATTACACAAGAAAAATAACAGAGCAAGTTAAAGAACAGAAAATTATTGAATTTCACAAGTTCAACAAATTTACCCAATGTAAACAATCTTATGATATAAAGGGTCCCATATTAGCTACAATGTCATTTAATAAAGGCTAAGGAAAATACAATCCTTACTGTAAATTCCGCCGACGAATTGTGGATTCTTCTCCTCCACCCAGAAGGAGCTCTCTCTACAAAACATAGATAAATATAAAATCAAAATCTCTCTTGGAAAAAGAAAGATCATGAGGTAATTACCAAGATGGAAAAATAACCATCTTCAAATACTATCATAATTCAGAATAAAAAGATGTTCTAAGCCAATGGGATATTAGCATCAGTCTATAACAGTACTTAAAAGATGGTAAATTGAAGCAAACAACTGAAACTTAGCGAAAGAAATCATTACCTCTTTCTGAGCAGTTTTCCTCATATTATCCTTTGCTTGCAAATTTGCGTTCCTCAGACTCAATCTTAAACTGATGACGGTAAATAAAATAAAAGTTTCAATCCTTGAAAAGAAAGAACTAAAAACCCAAATGCAAATAAACAAAAAAATTGTACATCTTTGCTTAAACCAAAATCAAAATTTTCCATTTAAGAGTGGAAAAGAGCGTTAAATTTACCTCTGGCATTGACTTTTCCAAGATTCAAGCAAACCTTTAGCAGACTGGACCTCTTCATCAGTAGGAAGCTGCGGAGCAAGGAGATCAAGATTAAACAGCAACGAATTGAGCAAAGCCAATCCATCTTGAGCCAACCCATTTAATCTAGGCAATGAACTTTTGTTCTTGGTTTCCTCCACCGTTGATTTCCCATATTCTTGAATCTCCTTTATATGCTCTTGGGTCTTTGCATAGGCTTCATCCCACTCTTTCTTTGTCTTCTCCACTTCTTCCACTACCTTGTCCATTTTTTTGTTTTTTAATCTGCGTTAAGTTTTCTTGCCCGTTTGGTTAATAGGAAAGTGGAATGGAAAATTCTGGGGACAGGGGAGATTAGACAGATTCCAGGTACCGAAACGACATCGGATCATCTCGCCCCAGTAGTTTTCTGTTTTTCCTGCTTTTTATTAGTATTATCACATTATTCTTATTTACTTATTTTAATATATATTGATTAAAAAATGTTAAATTGTTATGAAAGTGGACTTCAAACGCCACAATTGAAGTTTTGAAATTATTGCTACAGTATGAATAGTACATATCACTATCGATGAATAGTGCATATTACTATTCATATATTAATTATGTCGGATGAATTATTGATGAATAGTATATATCACTATCGATGAATAGTGCATATTACTATTCATGTATAAAATATTTAAACCGTAGGGTCCACGTGCAAAATTTTCAAACTTTGCACAGTAACCTTTTTCGTTTATAAAAAGCGCCGAAGCGCTGATGAAATGTAAAGAGAAAATTTCTTTCTCTTTCGTTTCTTTTTCTCTCTTCCTCTCTCTCTCTTTTTTCTTTCTCTATTATTACTTGCTTCTTGTTCCAATATTATTAATACACTTCCATAACACGTTATCAGCACGAGGCTCTGTCAGCACGAGCGTTATAAAGTGAAGCAAGTTTAAAGCCTGGTAAGTTCTTAAGGTTTGATTCTATTATTTTATTTAACATTTTCTTTACACTAGTTAATTTAAATTTTTATTGTGTAAAGATTTACTTCTAAATATTTTTGACACCAGAAGTTGTCAACTTAATTGAGACCATTTTTTCAGAATTATGGCAAATATTGAAAAGCCCAAATTCCAAATTTTGGATGTAAGTGGCAATAACTACTTGTCATGGTGTCACGGCTTGAACTTTATGGTGTTAAGCTTACTGAGGTTGAGCTTTTAGAGAAAACATTCTCCACCTTTCATGCTTCGAATATTGTATTGCAACAGCAATACCGGCAGCGCCAGTTTAAAACATACTCTGAATTGATCTCAGTCCTGTTGACTGCAGAACAAACAAATGAGTTGCTGCTTAAAAATCATGATTTAAGACCTGCTGGCTCTAAGGCATTTCCTGAAGCAAATGTCGGCTCAAGTAAGAATGTTGGCCGTCCTAGAGGCCGTGAGCGCAGGCATGAGAATTTTTTCCGTAAGGGTAGTGGGAGATTTAACCTTAATATAAATAACTCCCCACACAACCCTAAAGGTAAAAGGCCCATGAAGAAGCATGATGATAGTACCTGTCATCGTTGTGGAATGACTGGTCATTGGTCACGTACCTGTCGTACGGCCAAATATTTGGTTGATCTATACCAAGCATCCCAGAAGGATAAAGGCAAGCACGTTGAGACCCATGCCATTGACCTAACTGTGACTGATGCTGAAGTCAATAAGGTTTTAGTCAATGAAAACTGTCATATTCTTGGCAATGAAAAACCTTTTGAGGTTTTTGATTTCATTTGATAATGCTGATGAAAATAATAAGTCCTCAGAAATAGATCCTGAGGGTTTTCATCTATGTTTTGCCATACCCTTGGATAATTATGTTACCAAGGAAGATATTAAATAAATATGGTCTTCAATAAAATCATTGTTGTGAACCTGAAGTTCCTACATCACTCGCACACGGGATTGTGTGCGTGCTTATAAACAGGGCCTGAAGCCTTTACTTGTGGACGTTTTAATGCCGTGAGGTCTTGAAGTACCAAAGCGGACAATATCCATAAGCTGTTTATAACACGTTATCTTGTGTTTTATTCATACTTGTTAGTTTATATTTTGCATCATATTATTGATTTGTGTTTTATTCCATACTTGTTGATTTATATTTTGCATCATATTATTAATTTGTTAAATTTTATGAAACTTGACACCTGAAGTTGTCAAGATAAATGCAAATGGGACACATTGAGAAAAAGGAAGATATATGTTTGCTTGATAGTGCTACAACGCATACTATACTTTGTAGCAAACACTTTTTCTCAAATGTGACATTGCGCAAGGCAAATGTTCAAACAATATCTGGTCCTGTTAATATTATAGATGGCTATGGGACTGCCACAATTATTTTATCAAATGGCATAACATTGTATCCTGAAGATGCATTGTTGAGCGGTAGATTAAAAAAAGAAATCTACTTAGCTACAAAGATGTACGCCATAATGGGTACCATTTAAAAACAATTAATAAGCAAAATAAGGAATTACTTTGCATCACTTCCTACAAGATGGGCCAGAAGACCATCCATGAGAAGCTGGAAGCTTCTAGTATGGGATTATATTTTGTCCCAATACGAGCTATAGAATCATATGCTACGATGCCCTGGAAACTAATGAACCCTGATGTGTTCGGACTTTGGCATGATCGCCTTGGTCATCCAGGAGCTACAATGATGTGAAGAATCCTTAAAAATACTCGTGGACACCCTTTAAAAGATACAAAAGTGTTGTTGTCCAGAGATTACATTTGTGAATCTTGTTCACAAGGAAAGCTCATTACTAAACCTTTCATGACAAAGGTTGATTATGAATCCCCTTCATTCTTGCAAAGAATCCAGGGTGATATCTGTGGGCCGATTCAGCCTGCAAGTGGACCATTTAGATATTTCATGGTACTAGTGGACACATCCTGCAGATGGTCCCATGTTTGCCTATTATCAATGCGCAATGTGAACTTTGCTGATGAGAACAAAGCTCCCATCCTTAGCGTGGGGTCATGCTATTTTACATGCTGCATCTTTAATTAAATTGCACCCTACTACTTCTCATTTGTATCCCCCCCTTTCAGTTAGTCTTGGGCCAGAAGCCAGACATTTCATATCTTCGCACCTTTGGTTGCGCGGTACAAGTGCCTGTAGCACCACCGCAAAGGACCAAAATGGGTCCCCAACGCCGTTTAGGCATTTATGTTGGGTTTGATTCACCGTTTATTATTCGGTTCCTTGAACCATTGACGGGTGATTTATTTACCGCTAGATTTGCGGATTGTCATTTTGATGAGACAGTATTCCCATCACTTGGGATACCAAATGCTTCCATATATGGAAAGCAGAAAAATGTCTAGATTTTCTCATGGAATGAGAAAAGTTTGTCTCATTTAGACCCAAGAACACCTGAATATGAAAATGAGGTGCAACGATTGATCCATTTACAAGTTATTGCAAATCAAATGCCTGATGCATTTAATGAGACTGCTAAAGTTACAAAGTCTCATATCCCAGCTGCGAATGTTCCAGCTAGGATAGATGTTCCTGTAGAACCACCCGAAATGGATCTAAATGTCCCGCGCCTGAAGCGTGGTAGACCGATGGGATCAAAAGACACTGTTCCTCGAAAAAGAAGGGGGAGGAATTTAGAATCTGCTCCAGATGAGCACATTAATCTTTCTCGAGGAAAGCAAATTGCACCTGAAGTGCCATAACATAATATTCAAAGAGAGCATATTGCCCCTGAAGTGGTACAAGTTCATGAGCATATTGCCCCTGAAGTGGTACAAACCCATGAAAAGATCACCAACCTTGGGAATACTGAAATTTCCATCAGTTATCATAATGAGATATGGGATCGAAATGAGATAATCATCAATGATGCATTTGCTCTCTCAGTTGCTCATGAGATTATGAATGATGATTATGAACCTCGGTCTATAACCGAATGTCGTCATAGGCACGATTGGCCTAAATGGGAGGAAGCAATCCATGCTGAATTGACTTCCCTTGCCAAACGTAATGTTTTTAGGCCTATTACTAAAACCCCCGACAATGTAAAACCTGTTGGATACAAATGGGTTTTTGTCCGGAAACGAAATGAGAAAAATGAGTTCGTGAGGTATAAAGCCCGACTCGTAGCCCAAGGTTTCCTGCAGAGGCCTGGGATAGATTATGATGAAACATATTCACCAGTAGTGGATATAGTTACCTTTCGTTTCCTTATAAGTTGGGTTGCCCAAGAAAATTTTGAAATGCGTCTTATGGACGTTGTGACGGCATATTTATATGGTTCATTAGATTCCAATATCTATATGAAAATTCCCGAAGGTTTAAAAATGCCTGAAGCATACACTCCCCGCAACTTATTCTCAATAAAGTTGCAAAGATCTTTATATGGGTTAAAGCAATCCGGCCGCATGTGGTATCAACGTTTGAGTGAATACCTGACAAAGGAAGGGTATATAAATGATCCCATCTGCCCATGCGTGTTTATTAAAAGATCTGAAACCGGATTTGCTATTATAGCAGTTTATGTCGACGACATGAATTTAATTGGGACTCCTGAAGAGTTATCTGAAACTGCTGAATATTTGAAAAAGGAGTTTGAGGTTAAAGATTTGGGTAAAACCAAACTATGCCTTGGTCTAGAGCTTGAGCACAAAAAGAATGGAATACTTGTCCATCAGTCAGCATACATTGAGAGATTGCTTAGACGTTTTAACATGGACAAGGCTCACCCATTGAGCACCCCTATGGTTGTAAGGTCTCTTGAACCCCAAAAGGACCTGTTTCGTCCTAAAGAATCTGGTGAGGATATACTTGGTCCTGAAGTACCATACCTCAATGCAATCGGGGCTTTGATGTACTTGGCACAGTGCACGAGACCAGATATCGCTTTTGCGGTAAATTTGTTGGCACGTTTCAGTTCTGAACCAACCCGGAGACATTGGAATGGGATTAAACATATCTTCCGTTATCTCCGAGGAACCATTGATTTGGGGTTATTCTATTTTAAGAATACTACTAACTCTGGTTTAGTAGGTTATGCTGATGCAGGATATAAATCTGATCCGCACAGAGCTCGCTCCCAAACCGGTTATCTATTTTGCTATAATGATACAGCCATTTCTTGGCGTTCCACTAAGCAAACACTTGTTGCAACATCTTCCAACCACTCTGAAATTATTTCCCTCTATGAGACCGGAAGAGAGTGTGTTTGGTTAAGATCTATGATATCACATATTCATAATGCTAGTGGATTCAAACCGGTGATAGATTCTCCCACTATAATTTATGAGGATAATGCTGCTTGTATTGCACAAGTCAGGGGAGGATATATTAAAGGTGATAAGACCAAGCACATCTCGCCGAAATTTTTCTATACTCATGAACTCCAGGAAAGTCGACAAGTTGATGTTAAACAGATTCGCTCCGCTGATAATCTTGCAGATTTATTTACCAAATCTTTGCCAACATCAACATTTGAGAAATTAGTTTATGGCATTGGTATGCGGCGAGTCAGTAAGATGCAAGATTAAATTCCCCAGAAGTGGAAATTTTAGATGCTCCAGAAGTAGCAGTTTGTTTTATTTCAGGGGGAGCGATTATGGACATAAGTGCACTGTACTCTTTTTTCCTTCTGTCCGGTTTTTGTCCCACTGGGTTTTTCCGGCTTAAGGTTTTTAATGAGGCAGTAATAGCACGTCCAATTAGGCCACTGAAGTAGGCCTACCTATATTGTCCTGAAGACAAATAGATTGTCCTGAAGACAAGCACATATTGTCCTGAAGACATATTAGATGGACTTAATTGTATTGTACTCTTTTTCCCTTATGTTCGGTTTTTTCCCACTGGGTTTTTCCGACTTAAGGTTTTTAACGAGGCAGTACACGTCCAATTTTTTCATAGTGGCATTTTGTCCAAGGGGGAGTGTTATGAAAGTGGACTTCAAACGCCACAATTGAAGTTTTGAAATTATTGCTACAGTATGAATAGTACATATCACTATCGATGAATAGTGCATATTACTATTCATATATTAATTATGTCGGATGAATTATTGATGAATAGTATATATCACTATCGATGAATAGTGCATATTACTATTCATGTATAAAATATTTAAACCGTAGGGTCCACGTGCAAAATTTTCAAACTTTGCACAGTAACCTTTTTCGTTTATAAAAAGCGCCGAAGCGCTGATGAAATGTAAAGAGAAAATTTCTTTCTCTTTCGTTTCTTTTTCTCTCTTCCTCTCTCTCTCTTTTTTCTTTCTCTATTATTACTTGCTTCTTGTTCCAATTATTATTAATACACTTCCATAACATAAATAACTTTGTGAGAATTTTAGGATATTATTATCCAATTATAATTTCCCATTATATTTCTACCGGCAAATCCTTCAGAGATATGAATCAACCAACATAAATTATATTTCTACCAGCAAATCCTGCAGACAGAATCACATGATCAAAAGAAACCTCTAATTTATGACAATAACGAGTCAAAAAATCCAAACACGAATCATAGATACATGCAGATGGTGGTAAGAAATGACAACAAAATTTTACCCTTATGGTTACAGGGGAGCTACATGCATGTACACAGCAAGTGGAGCAACGAACATCAAAAACAAAATTGTTGCATCCACCGGGACATGATTCGAAACACCATTGTTGCTGCAAAACTACATGTGCATTTGATGTAAAACATGAACCATGTTCCCTTCTTAACATGTTAGGGAACAGTTATGCCTTCTAATGAGAGACTGGATGTGCCGAAATTTTGATGCTTGCCATCGGCCAGATTGGTGAGAGGGAAGCCTTGGCTTAAGAGTTGGTTGATGACAAGAGTTTCTAGTTGTCGAGCGATGCTTTTCCCTGGAACTATGATATACAGGAAAGAGGCATTTTGCATCCCATCCTTTGAACGATGGGCACGAACTCGGCCATCAAGATCATCCGTCTGTATGCAAAGACAAATGCATGGTGTAAGGTTCACTACATTGAAGCTACAGCTTCTGTGTGTCACTTGAAAGGTCAAACCAATAAATAGGAACATAATGTAAATCAGAGAAATACCTCTCCGATATATAGTTTCTTATCGGGTCTGAACATGACATAAACGCAAGAAGCACCTATAGTTGATGGAGGAGGCTGTTCCCTGGCAGCAATAGCAACAGAGTTCAAGACTGGAAGTTCCAATGTATTTCTCTGCTTGTAGAGCTCCATTAGCTTCTTCTGACATATTAAGGAGACAGCACTCCCAACTTCTTTTTGTAAGACTTCCATTCTGTTTGTTGGCTTAGTCTTATGAGAGAGAGGTCCTGCTTGAGTCCCATTTGATTGAAGTTGTGATTCTTCATAGCCAACCTGAGCCAGTCGTATGTTGAATCTTTCCAAAGATACTTCTTTTGCATAGACGGATGAATAAAGTTCTTCAGCTCTTTGTATTATTGCTACAGAAACTCCTTCATTCTTTGCTGTTTCAAATGCAAGGCTTTCTCTACAGATCCCATCTACCAACTTCCAAGTTGTTTTTGTTTGCCCATCAGCAAACTCCGTGCCCATTGATTTATATATAGTGTTTTTTATATTAAGTGGCAACTTAAAAATTCCATGCAAGTGAGTGGATATGATACCTAGACAGCCAATTTCATCAAGTCTCTCGATGATGCTACCAGCAATGCAAGTCCCTTTCTCTGTTTCTGTTCCTCGGCAAATTTCATCTACAAGCACAAGACTCTTTGCAGTGGCCCCATCAATGATAGATCGGAGCTCTGACATTTCCACCTGAGATTTTCGAACTAAGTAAGATGGATGGTGCAACTCGTTTCCTGAAAAAAATAGAACTTTCTAGATGCTCTAATGTATTTTTGCATTGTCTTGAAGAAGCAATTAATGATGTTAAAACAAAACAGAAAGTAACACATCAAATTGAAATATTGTGAGAGAAATGCCATGGAGTAAAATAATAAATTATACCATTCAAAATGAATCAGAAGAGAAAAACATACCTGAAATGAACTTTTCCCATCTGCTGGGCTATCATATGATTTCATGTGAAGCATTATTGAATCAAACTGAGGAATTAAGGCTGACTCAGCAGGAACCATAAATCCACATATTCCAAGCAATGCAGCTGCACAGATTGATCGAAGCAAACTTGATTTCCCACCCCCATTTGGTCCCGTCAAAAGAAACATTGATTGCATAGCAACTGTATTATGCACAGCACACCCTTCTGACACATCAAACCAATAAGGTGTCAGACCAATTATCTTCATTCCTTTTGTCTCATTGATTGATTCTACACCCTGCATTCATTATATAAAAGGAGAAGCTAATTACGTATCATGGTCTAATCATGGAAAATTCAATTTATTGCATCTCATCTTCAACTTGTCACATCATATTATAAGTTGTTTGATCATTAACACAAGTTTTGTCCAGTGTTGCTCTTTTAACCATTGATGCTTGTTGTCTTCACCATTCATAACAGATAATAATTTCAGGTCAATAAGAGCAGTAGATAAGATCAACCTGCCAAAATAACACAAGCAAAAGGCCAACGCAATCAACATTTGGCAAATTACCTTGGAACTATTAAATCCTGTAAGTGTAGGGAAAACCCATTTCCTTCTTCTGCCCTCACTGTAAAGCAACAATGAAATTGTAATGGCCATATATTTGGAGAAAAGGAAAATAAAGAGACAAAACAACAAAACTCTATATGGTAAATATGTATAACTGACCTCACATGAGCAAATAATGCCTTGGCAATGACAAGCAGCATCGAAGCAAAGACAAGGATGTTTATCTTAGTCTGTAACTCAGTAGAAAGTCCTCTCAACAATTCCAGAACCCTTGCCTTTGCCTTGGCACCAGCATCATGGTAACTGAAACACAAATGAAAATATTGTTTAAATATTAATCATCAATCAATTGTGAAGAATAGAAAGTAAGCACTAATAGAAAGAGACTTAGTAAACTGTAGTAGCTCACCTAGTTAAAGCACCCTCCACCTTCACTGTGGTAAACCATTCCTCCCCAACCTTTCTACCTTTTGAATCTAAAGCATGCTTAAGTTGCTTAATCTGCTCTTCCCCAGGAGTACCACCCCATACAGGCGGTGTAAACCGTTTGCCTTTAAACCAAACAGCTTCATGCTCCCGAGCATATAATATTTCTCCCTTCGGACCACCAAGTGGAGCTGAGGTAGCTTTTATTCTGAAGATAATGGGGAGAAAATCCTCAGTAACCTACAAGAATGTCAAATAACCAACAATAAATAGGACTGTAGGTGCTATAAGAAAGGAGTGACTAACAAAGAACATTGATACACATTAGCCTTTAGCAGATTTCTACTTATTTAAAAAGGGGGCACTGAAAAGTTAAAATTTAGTCCAATAAAATGTAAACTCATCGGTATTTCTATATGAAGTTAGTAACCAACCCACAATGCTGCATCATCAACTGGAAAGGGCAAACCATGTTGCATTTTATTAGTTGACTTCATTAGTGAACACCTACCGCTAAAGATAAGGCCTCAGCTGCCCTTTCAACTTCTGCAACTTCTTCTTCTATATGAATCTTCTTGACTCGACCTTTCCATGAAGATTCCATGTCCTCAAAAAACTCATCCGGAATATTGGCATAAGAACTTATCTTTTGATCGTGTTCACCATCCAAAAAAATCATTTGACCAATTCTCTCAGAAACCCATTCACACTCATTAACCTGGAATAAAGAGGAACCAACAATCATATGCATGGACATTGAATTTCTAGAAGAACATAATAAACACCACTACACTTTCTTGTCCTAGCTACAAGGATTACTACACTTACCAGTGTCTCATATTCAATTTTCAACCCAGTGGCTACCCATGTAGGATCCATCAATAATTTCAGAATTTCTTTGAGATCAGTGCTTTTATGCATATGCAAAATTTCATCAACAACATTTTTTATTCTACAAAATTCAATATGGTTGGCCTCCCTTAGTTCAAGTAGCTTCACAAGCTGCAATGCACAAGGTGAAATCCTAGAATCAGATACAGAAGCCCAAATAAAATAGAAGAATGCAAATAAGCAAGATGAGAGGAAAAAATAGAGTGAAAGTAATACTATTTAATTCTTTTAAGTGCAGGACATTATTCATAAACTAATTAGAATACAACCTTTGCAGATGAGACACAAGTAAACTCAGGAATTGGGCATTTGATGCTGCTCATATGTTTGCAAGTTGCTGCACATAAAGTAAAAGTTAGTACAGAATTTGACTCGCAATATTACGTACTGTAAAATTAACACATTAAGGAGAATCATAGATGTGTTGAAAGAAGCACCTTTACTGAAACATTTCTTACCTACTCCTATTACATGGTCAATACAAATTTTATAAATAACATAACACGAAAAGGAAATTCATATGATGGTTTCAAGTTAAAATTAGGCCATGTGAGCTTTAAAGTTGCAATATGCTAACTAGCTTATAATATAACAACCTAGTTTAACTAATGCACATCGGCAAAATACACAAGTAACCATAGCCAACTTTGCATTAGTATAAAAAAACATATCACGAGTGACAACTCACCTTGAATTGTGGATGCAATCTCATAAGCAGGAGGATTAAGAAGAAGATCTCTAATATACCTGAGAATCAGCAAGTGAAACATTAGGATGCAATTATTGTTCCAAACAGCTGAAATGAGAAGAACTAAATCACAACTAAGTGAGTTAAATTCATCAAACTTGATTTTGCAGAAAACCACTGGCCTTTACAAATCAACTTAGATTAACATAGAGCTCTCTAGTTTCGATTGCAATGATCTATGTGACAACAGATTACTTGGTTCATAATCAGTACCATCCAAAAGGACAATAGAGATAAGCAAACATGTACAACTTGTCAATCCCCCATAAATAAACCGTACCACAGAAGAAATTGATCTAATTGCAGAGGTAGACGCTATATCAATAACTTCTTCACTAGTACATAGGCTAAAAGGTTTTCACTTACAGAGCTGGTAGTCCAGTGCAATTTGATGGCAGCAACACCTTCAATAAACAAGGTATTCCCTCTGTCGAGATGGCACCTGGAATAATGCACCCCATGGACAGAAAATGCTCAAGGACTCAAACAAGAAAGACAATTGGATATCAGAATGACTACAAGAAGTTAAACCAACCAATCTGTGTTGCTGTTCCTAGGTGCAAAGGACGGGGTCTATTTTCTGAAGGAACAGTAACATTTCTGAAAGTAACCTCATCCTCAAGGCCATAAAGCTCCTTTACCTAAAATGATGGATGAATAAAAGCATAAGATGGATAATGGAAAAAAGCATCACATACTAAATATGAGATTTGCTAAGGTCATTTGGACTATGAACCTTATACAACAGCTTAGTGATTGGATCGCCTTCAAACCATTCAAAATGCCTGGCAGTGCATTCTCCCCACAACAGGCCTCCTGCACCAAATTCCCCCCAACGACTAGTTCCTGCAAGAGCCTCTAACACAGTGAAAAGCTGACCAAGTAATGTTAGCATTAAAAGAGAAGAAATGACCATTTATCAGACTCAGAGCATGAAATTTTTATGAAACAGTCATGAATGCTATTTCATATTAGATTTCCTGCCAAAAACCATAATCAGTGCTCTACCTGAAACATGGCTTGACATAAGAGTTCGCTAATTCAGCAAAATCAACCCGTTTCACTTAAATGAATATGAGAATGGAAATGAGTTGGAGAATAAATTCTACATATCATCAATAAGAGATTAGTAGAAAAATCTAGAGAAAAAGTGCCTTTTATTTATGACTACGACAATGTTCAACAGACACATGTTAAGCTATATTTATTCAACACCTTTAAAGACTTCAGTACACCTTGCTTTTTTATATTCATTTGGCAGGTTATTAACATTTCACTAATTAACATGTGTATATATGGTTCTATTTAGGTGAGACTTAAATCACTCATTCTGGAGTAACGTAAAAAATGCCTTATCTGCAGATTCTTGTGATGGCAATGTAACTCAAAGAATTGGCATACCTGAAGCATTGTCTCTCAACGATGAATGCAGAAACAAGTGATGGTATCGACAAGTTCGCAGCTTGGTTACCAATGCTTCTTCAGTAAGACCATCCTCTGATGAATATGTCTTCATAGTCTCTAAGACCAAAGTTAGGCAGTATCCTCTTGCTGAATGAGATATACCTAAAGAGCCAGAGGTTTGTCCCATAAGTCAAATTCCAAAGCAGCCAAAACAAAAAATTTCTGTCTTCCTTGATACAAAGGCATGCAAACATTCAAAGCCTTCAACAACAAGGAGAAAGCAGGAGATTATAAGCATTCAAGCTCAACATTTTATTCATAATGGATCAAACAGTAGCAATTGTTAGATTGCATACTTGCAATGCCAAAAAAGAATGACAGAGAGAAAGAGGGGTGGCTGGTCTTGACAGTATATAGGGCAGACAGATTCAGCGAAACTCAATAAAATCCTAAAAAGCTAGTAAGAGAGCAGCGAGATAAACTTTCTCAAGCATATTATCTAATAAAACGAGATTTCAAATAATGGCAAGTAATTGTCCATACCAACAACAGGCATTGGCTCTGGGAAGTCAAGATCATGATCTACCCCAACAAGTCCAAATACATAAGGACTACCTGGATGTGCATGCCTGAATACTTAAAAAGCAAGTCAGAGCAAGGTATAAATGTCAAACAACACAATAAATAACTTTTAAAGAAGCTAGTTGTACTAAACAAATCTATTAAACTTTTCAGCATAAAAAATCGTAACTCCGTAAACCCCAATTAATAACTTAAAACTACATAGAGTAGGAACCTTTTAACTGAGGATGTACACCACGGATAAAAGTTACTCATAAAGAGATGGGCATGACATAACGCCACTGGGCATAATATAATCTAATAGCATCATAAGCGAAAAAGTGGTCAATAAAATGTTATTACCCAGATATAAAACGTCCTTTACGAGAACGAGCTTGTGTTGGACCTTGAACTTCCTCCACAATGCACTACAAGAGGCATGCCATGAAGCAAATCAAAACAAACTATTAAGCAGAGCAACTGTCAGCAATAGCTAAACACATGCTTCCAGCTTGAAGAACTAAGCACAGCCTCTTCTCAACAAATCTCTTAAGCTTTTATATTACTGAAATAAGCTAGATGTCAATTAACTTGCCAGATTCTCCACATTTAGACCCAAGAATTAGTTCCCAACCAAAACCTATTTCCACTTTCAACTCCGAACTTGAATCTAGACTGAAAGATGTAAGATTAATCAATATCACCATATTCGCTATACTCACCACTGAATAACCATTTCGTGTTAGGTCATCCAAAGTTTGTCGAAGATTCTGCAGAGGAAACCATATTGCGTAAGATAATTTCAAAATTAAACCTTATAACAAGCAGAGCAGGATAGATCAATACCACAACAGGACAGCCAGCTCTAGGAATACTATCAGTTCGCAAACCACCAAAAGGATTCAAACCAGCATATTCAACAAGAATGCAAGCATCTATTCCAATAGCTTCATAAAAATCTCCTACCTATGTACACATTAAAGTAGAAGCTTTAGCATCCATCAAATAAAAAAAAGTATGCAATTACTGTGTTGGGGGCACTTCTGTAATATACCCTGCAGAGCAAAACTTCACGCGGAAACTTAGACTTGAACTGCAATATCTCCCAATTGAGTGTTCCTTCTTTCAAACTGCAATAGAATCAGAAAGAAAACAAACTCCATTAACTTTAAAGAGAAAATGAACTAACTTTATTTTGATTCCCATGCTTATTTAGAAAGGTAAATCACAATAATTATTTGAATCTAACTTTTCAGTCCTTAGGTTTGAATGTCTAAACCAAAACTGTAGTATCCACACTCACATATATTTTAAATCGAAATTGTTTGTTCAAATGTCTAAATATACTTAAAAGAGAGAGGATAGCATGGATTATACTACTCCATCATTACTATATGCCTGTGTTTGCAAAGAGAAATGAAAATGGGAAGGATAAGATTCTACCCACACTGGGATATAAAAAAAGGCAAGTATCTTGGTAAATCACCTGCCATTTTTCAGGTTGTCATCCACACCAAGCAAATTGCTATACACAAGCCTTTTGACCAAATTGAGAGTGGAAGGCTTCCGGCACAGCTGCAATCTCTGCAACGAGAGAATTAAAACATAAGAGCTTAAGAAATCCAACATTAAATCAAGTTCTTTAACAAAACAGACAAACACGCACACCTCTTTCCACCAGACTATGTGAGAAATATCCTTATCATCTAAACCCTTATCCGATGCCTTAAGTTTCCTAGTAACTTTGGTGGTTCCTCTCAAACTCTTCTGATTTTTGAAGCAATGTATCTGCCCAAACTGTCTGCCACTGCATTCAATAGACAGATATCAGAAAATAGAATGTAAGAAAGAAAGCAAGGGTATTATATATTAGCTCATAATCCTAATAAGAAGCTATTAGACCAAAAGCAACATGGGGGTAACACATACAAACAAATAGCTTACACTTGAGTAGTTAAAGGGAAAAACAAAATGAGCCCAGGATATCATACAATTCTAAACGGAAAATGAAACACTGGACGAACAAGGAACACGTTGAAAGTAAATGAACAATCTAATTATCAGAAATACTTGTCATTTTCGAATTCATCAAACTTTAGGGAAATAACATGGGTTAGTTAATAGCCAAATTAACAATGCTATATAAATGTCATAATGTTTTATTGCACTAAGCCACTAACAAGTAACAATGCAGAATCTAAAGCATAGTTTGAAGAGGGAATAGCAGTCTACCAGTCATGAACTATGAAGGGATATTAATTATAGACACTTTTAATGCAATTACAAATAAAGAAATCTACTTTATTCAACTATTGCATAACAAATAAAAGTATTTTTTTCCCCTTGTCAATCAAAGAACCGAAGAATACAAAATACTACAATGTTTACTCTTTTTGCCAAACAATGCATAGGCCGATTAATGAAAGACCCAAAAGAAAAAAAAAGGCAGGAATAGATATAGAGAGGAGAGGGAGGGAAAGAATTTACGGGAAAAGTGGGGAGGTGTTAAAGGAAGCGTGTCTGTGAAGAGGGGAACGGAGAAGGAGGGCAAGAGAACGCCATCTGGGGATTGAAACGACAACGTTCCGCGTTGCTAACCGGTACATGCTGGCTATTGGCTAAGAAGCCTTTCGATTGTGTGGGGGAAATAGGGAAATGAACCGGATAAGACTATGGAGGAATTCTCTAGGGTTTTTATTTGGTTGGGAGGTTTTTGAAGCCAAAAACCCTCTGCTCTCCCTTCTCTGCTGTCTGCTCTCTGTTCTCTTCAGTCAGTCTTCAGTTCCTTTCGTTTCCCTGTTCCCGCCACAAAAAAATGGTGGTACGTGGTAGCACAATTTTATTTACAATTTATTTATATTTTTTCAGTTTATTAGGATTAAACATTTTCATGGCATTGAAGAATCAAGCCTCCAAGTTCAAAGAAGGTGAATACACATAATACATTCAATTTTTTTTTTCCTAAAAATACTAAAATAAAATCATGCTAAAATATTTAATAAATTGAAAAAAAAAATTATAAAGTGTAAGCTTCGGACTCAAAACTGGACTCGTCCAATCCAATGTCGTCGTCTTTTATTAGTTATAACTAGATCATTTTCTTGTTTGTCCTTCGCCGCAAACTATTTTTTATTATTTAAAATATATAAATATAAATATTAATTTAATTATGATAAAATTTTTATTAATAATTTTAAAGCTTATAAATAAATTTTTTATAAAAAATTTACTCAAAAGAAGATGTCCACTAATAGAAATAAATAAATTTTTGACCTAAATGAACACAAAATAGATGATCGATAATAACATATTTAATTAAATAAATATGTTTCATATTAAAGTAAATATTATATGGAATATTAAAATTATATTATAAAATAATGATGGATTCAATTCATATATATTATCTATTTATATATTTATATATTATGTAATATAATCTATAAAAATTATTATATATATGTATATTATAGAATTTATCTATATTATTTATTAAATAATAAGTGTCTAATATATATATATATATGCATTATTTATATATTTAGAGTTTGGACCAATTTAAAATAAAATTGAAGAAGAAGCCCACTAATTCAAAAAATTTGTAAGCCCATATTTCATAACTAATGACACAATTATTCATTATCTTTTCTTTTATTTCATCAAATATGTATTTGAATATGAGGTTTTGTCTTTAACTTTTAATGGAAGGATAAGTAGATATCATCACATTTTCTAGCTTTGGACTCTTGTCTAGTTGTCTTGTCCAAATCCAATTTCCTGTCTAAAATGTAAAATCTTCACTTTTTCTAGAGGTCAGTTCGGTCGAAAATTTCTTAAAATCGAATTAATCGAATTTTTTAAAAATTTGGACCGAAACCGACAAAATAATACGAACAACCGAACTATATCGGTCTATTCGGTCGGTTTTGATCGGTTTTAATGTATTTTTTTGTTTTTCTTTTTCCAATTTTTCCCCAAAAAATCAAATTAAAACTAATAAAACATCTCAATACAAATACATATAAGTTTATTTAGATTCAAATTATTAACAATTTCAAAGTATTAAATTAAAAAAAAACTTAAAACTTGCCAAAATAATAAAACCAAACATACATAATGTTAGTATTTTTAAGTTTTTAGGAAAGAATAATAATTTTTTATTTTCATTTTATTTAAATTTTAGTATTAACAAATTATATTATATATATATATTCAAATAAAAATGAATTATATTATATATATTATATTAAAAATTAAAATAAAAAATATTATTATATATTATCGGTTGTTCAGTTGATTCGGTTGGAGAATTTTAAAAACCGAAAACCGACCGAACTAACAAAATTAATCAAAAATTTTAACTGATCAAAACCGAAAACTGATTTAACCGAACCGTTTGGACCAAATTTGATCGATTCGGTTGATTAAATCGGTTTGAACCGACTAAGGCTCACCCCTAACTTTTTCCTCGTTCTCGGATAAGAGGAGGAATTCTTTGGTGGAACGACGTAGCTTTGGATAAGAATGAGGCGAGACATGAGATTGAAGAAAACGGTGGGCCGCGCTGTTTTATTGGGTCCAGTAATACAATAATGAAACCGGCAGATCCGATCCAATCCAAATCCAATAGTTTCAAATTTCTTGTGCAGGTCCAATTTGGGTTGCCCCTCATCCACAATATGCAAAGACAACTGACTCTGCCCATTTCTATCCCAGGAGTCTTTTTTATTTATTTTTCAATATTAAAAATACTCCATTTTTCAATAATTTTAAAATCCTTGCATCCTTTGATAATAATAAAATAAGTAACAATCGTTTTAAAATTTTGCATGAAAATTAAAGAAAATATTAAAATCTCTTAAAATTTAAATAAAATATTATATAAAAATAACTTTACCATTTGATTAAGATGATTTATTTTCTTTTTATTAATTAATTCTTTAATTAAAAAGAGAATGATAAATTTAAAAATAATTAATTAATACTACTTTATAGAATTTTTAAAATAAATTTGTTTTCTAAAACTATTGTTATCATGAACAACAATAGTAGTCAAACTATCAATTTACAACTTCTTCCACGTGTTAGATATGTTAACGGGCCTAGGTAACGTAAATCTAACTCAGACGGGTGGGGCCCACGTGGAATTTTGATTCTTCCTAAGATATGATGTGGCATTCCTTTTTCTCTTTATCTATATATATATATATATATATATATATACACACACACCGACGAGAAATCTGATTCTGAGGCAACCGTACCAACAAAGAAAAGCGTTATACACTTCAAAACAGAAAAATGGCTTCCATAGCTGAAATTCTCGGCCCGCACGCCGGTAAGCCCTCTGCAGGCCCCTCCACCACCACCGATCCCGCCTTGGATTTTCTAGCCACCCAAGCTGTGTCCTTAAAACTCACCGGAGAACCACTAAGGGGCAGAACGGAAAATAACTCTGCAACTTTTCTTTCATCCGGGAATCCCTGTTTGGACTTTTTCTTTCACGTGGTTCCTGATACCCCATCGGATCAGTTAATCCAACGGCTGGAGTTGGCTTGGGCACATGATGCTTTAACTACTCTGAAATTGATCTGTAATCTCAGGGGTGTAAGGGGGACGGGGAAATCTGATAGAGAAGGGTTTTATACGGCGGCGATCTGGCTTTTTAGCAGGCATCCCAAAACGCTTGCTTTTAATCTTAAGGCTATTGCTGAATTTGGGTATTTTAAGGATTTTCCCGAGATCCTTTACCGGATCCTTGAAGGACCTGATTCCAGAAAGATCCAGAAAGAGGAATGGAAGGGCAGAAAAAGAGGAGGGAAAACATCTTCCGAGAAAGTCAGAAATCCTGGAAAATTCAAGCAAGAAAATGATGGAGGAGCAGAAGCTTTGGAAAACGTGGAGGAAATGGATAGTGGAATTGATAGGGAGAAAGCTAGGACTTTGAGGAAAGAGAGGGAGAAAGCAAAAGCGAAAAGGGCTTTGGATAAGTATAATTCTGATTCTAACTACAGGTTTTTGTTTGATTGTGTTTCTGAATTGTTTGCTGCGTATTTGAAATCTGATATCAAGAATTTGAATGATGGGAAATTAGTTGACATAAGTTTAGCTGCGAAATGGTGTCCTTCAATTGATTCCTCTTATGATAAGGCTATTTTGATATGCGAGGGGATTGCACGGAGAGTTTTCCCGCGTGAGAGTGAGAAAGAGTACGAGGAATTAGAGGAAGCGCATTATGTTTATAGGATCAGAGATAGGCTGAGGAAACAAGTGCTTGTTCCATTGCACAAGGCGCTTGAGTTGCCAGAGGTTTACATGAGTGCAAACGCATGGAACTTGCTTCCTTACAATAGGGTGGCATCTGTGGCGATGAAGAATTACAAGCAGTTGTTTATGAAGCATGATAATGAGAGGTTTCAGGAGTATCTTGAGAAGGTGAAGGCTGGGAAGGCAAAGATTGCTGCAGGAGCGTTGCTTCCTCATGAAATAATTGGGTCATTGAAAGACAAAGATGGTGGGGAAGTGGCTGAGCTACAGTGGTCTAGAATGGTAGCCGATCTTGCCAAGAAGGGGAAGTTGACGAATTGTATAGCAGTCTGTGATGTTTCTGGGAGTATGGAAGGGATACCGATGGAGGTTTCTGTGGCACTTGGTTTGTTAGTTGCTGAGCTCAGTGAGGAGCCTTGGAAGGGAAAATTGATTACTTTCAGTGAAAATCCAGAGCTTCACCTGATTCGAGGCGATACTCTACAAGCCAAGACTGAGTTTGTGAGGAAGATGGAGTGGGGTGGCAACACAGATTTTCAGAAAGTTTTCGATCGGATATTATCTGTTGCAGTGGAAGGAAAGCTCAGTGAAGATCAACTAATAAAGAGGATATTTGTTTTGAGCGACATGGAATTTGATGAAGCCAATGCAAGGCAAAGTGACTATTGGGAGGAGTTTACAGCTGCTTTTAACGATGATGAAGGTGGAGGGATTGACCATAACAGTTATGAGGATTATGAGAAGAAACTGACAGAGTGGCAGGAAAATCGAAAGTCCATCATGCAGAAGGTGTGGGAGACTGATTATGAAGTTATACAGAGGAAGTATCGTGAGTGTGGGTACAGTAGGGTGCCAGAGATTGTATTTTGGAACCTGCGAAACTCCTCTTCAACTCCAGTGGTTGCTAACCAGAATGGAGTGGCAATGGTGAGTGGTTTTTCGAAGAATCTACTGACTTTGTTCTTGGAGGAAGGTGGGATCGTGAACCCTGAGCAGGTCATGGGATTAGCCATAGCCCGTGAAGAATACGAGAAACTTGTTGTCTATGATTGACGTGTAAAGGTTCTTGCTAGTTTTGCCATGAATTATCAATGATAGGCACCTGCTCTTTCTTTCTTTCCTTTTGGAAATGTGGTAAAATCTAGTAGATACAAAAGCTTTTGAATGTTTATTGTTCTTTGTCCCCTGGAGAAATACAGGAGGATGGCGTAACCATTTAGTATTCGTTTAACATATCTAACTCAGTGGGCGTGTGCATGGGTTCTACGGAATATTGCCTTGGGTTTTTCTTGTACGTAAATCTTCTGGACCCTCTTGCTCTTGGACCGAGCATTCTGGCCCATAAAGCCCGCAACGAAGTGTGGCAATACTCCTGATTGAGATGATTCCCATATTTGTTATTCATCTGAAAACGCTTTACCCGACAGGGTGTGTCAGATATATATAGCTTTAATTAAAGTTTAAACTCTTAAAATCTAAAGTCTTAAAAGTCTATTTTATTTTAGACACATAAGCACAAGTGTCAATATTAGAAATAAGTGTGGTTCTTCTCATCAAGAATCAACATCAAGTACATCAAAGAAAGAAGTAGAAGACCCTTCAATTAAGTCTTTTTCATAGGAAACCTAACTAGTTTTGTTTTGTTGCATAGCATATTCACGGACAAGCTTCCTGTCAAGAAATGAATTGTTTAAGAAAGAACCCGTCAACATATAATTAAACAAAGACCCGTAGTCGAGTCATTTTCATCTTCATCCTCCTATGTGATACAGAATGTTATGTATAGTAACCCAATCAGATCTCGATTTCCTCCAGGGTCATTGACACTAGAGGAAAATCAAGTCAATTTGTCATATACATAGTCAGCAAAAACATAAACAAATGTAAAAATGTTCTGAATGAAGGCTTTGCAGGATTTCTCATAGCTCCTGAGTTCTGATCGAATTCTGCTCCCCTGCCAAAGTCATGGTTTTGATCATCAAGTTCGTTGAACTCAAAGTTTTGTTGTTTGTTATTACTGCTTTACTTTATTCTTCTAGTCGTGCAGCTGGTCTTGCTTCTTCAGCTACTAGTGGAAACCCACAAGAACTACAGGCTCTTCTCAAATGGAAAGACAGCCTTGACAGGTCATCTTCTGCTGTGCTTTCGTCATGGGACTTCTCTTTAAACAATGCTACTTCTGCTTGTAAGAGGTGGGTTGGAATCACTTGTAACAATTTTGGTAGCATCATCTATATAAACCTTACTAGCCGCAAATTGAAAGGTACGCTTCAAAATTTTAACTTCATAAACTTCCCTAACCTTTTTGGCCTGAACCTAACTAACAATTCACTGTATGGAACCATTCCTCCTCATATCAGTAACCTTACTAAGTTATCCTACCTTGATTTGTCGGCAAACAATTTCAATGGTTTTTTCCCTGAGTCTACAGGAAACTTGGCCAACTTGAACATACTTTACCTTAATATCAACCAGCTTTCCGGATCGATTCCCCCCGCAATTGGAAACTTGACCAAGCTTACCGGACTACACCTGTCACTGAATCACTTATCAGGTCACATCCCTAAAGAAGTAGGAACAATGGCATCCCTTACTGACCTGCAATTGCCCATGAACAACCTCAGTGGTCCCCTTCCCACAGAAATTAGCAACCTTACATCTCTGAAGATACTGCTAATGGGAAACAATAGGTTGTCTGGCTACCTACCAGATCGTATATGCCCCGGTGGCATACTCGAAAGACTATTCGTGTACACGAACCATTTTCTAGGTCCCATCCCGAACGACTTGAAAAACTGCAGCAGGCTTGTTAGAGTTCGTTTTGAAGAGAATCAATTCATAGGAAACTTATCACATGATTTTGGTGTATATCCAAACTTGAATTATATTGATTTGAGTTATAATAAGTTCTTTGGCGAGCTTTCACGAAACTGGGGCCTGAGTCATAATCTGACATGCTTCAAGATTTCCAACAATAAGATTGCTGGTCCAATAACTGGGGAGCTTGCCAAAGCAACCAACCTACAGATTCTTGATCTATCATCAAATCAACTGATAGGAAGAATCCCAAAGGAGCTAGGTGACTTGGCATTGTTGTTCAGTCTCGAACTGAATGATAATAAACTTTTTGGCAGTGTTCCTACAGAACTTGGATTTCTATCTGATTTAGCACGCCTTAACCTTGCAACAAACAGATTGAGTGGTTCAGTTCCTGAACAGTTAGGACAATGTTCGAAACTATTTTACTTGAATTTGAGCAATAACAGGTTTACTACAAACATTCCCTTCCAAATTGGTCGTCTAGGCTCGCTTCAGAATCTTGATCTTAGCCTCAATTTGTTTACAGGAAAAATACCATCAGAACTTGGTCTGTTGGCTAGCCTGGAAACCTTAAATCTTTCCCACAATCAGCTTTCCGGTTCTATTCCCACTACCTTTGGTGAGATGTCAAGCTTGACAAGTGTTGATGTATCCTACAATATGTTGGCAGGACCTCTCCCCAGCAATAATGCCTTCAGAAATGCACCAGCAACAGCCTTTGAGCATAACAAAGGATTCTGCGACACTGGCCACACCACCACTGTGGAGGCCTGCTCCTCTATGCTCAGAAAATCCAAGTGGAAATACAACAAAAAAGCTTTGATTTCAATTATAGCCCCACTTTTGGGTTCTTTGATCCTTTTGCTCATCATTGTTGGAACATTCTTTACTAGTTCTCGCAGAGCAAGGCATACGACTGAACCAAGAGAAGAAGAAAAGGAAAATGGTTTTGCAATATGGGCCTTCGATGGGAAATTGATGTATGAAAGTATCATTCAAGCAACAGAAGACTTTAACTCCAAATATTGCATTGGAAAAGGCGGGTCTGGAAGTGTTTACAGAGCTAAACTTCCAACAGGAAAAGTTGTTGCTGTGAAGAAGCTTCATAACCTAGATGATGATGAAGTGGCCAATCTCAAATCTTTTAGCAATGAGATCAATGCATTGACAGAAGTGAAGCACCGAAATATTGTGAAGCTTTTTGGTTTTTGTTCTCATGCTAAACACTCATTTTTGGTTTATGAGCATCTAGAAGGGGGAAGCTTGGCAAAGATACTAAGAAATGAAGAAAAAGCAAGGGAGTTAGACTGGAATAAGAGGATACAAGTTGTTAAAGGCCTGGCAAACGCTTTAACATTTATGCATCATGAATGTTTTCCTCCTGTCATTCATCGAGACATATCAAGCAACAATGTTTTGTTGGATTCAGAATATGAGGCTCGCCTTTCGGACTTCGGCACTGCTAGGATTTTAAATCCTGATGCATCCAAATTTACCTCATTTGCTGGCACCTTCGGATATACAGCTCCAGGTACACTGTTTATTAACTAATTAATTGGTTTTTGTTGTTACAATGCCAAGGATTAAAGCATTATATTGAGTCTTCTTAATTTGACCGGTCAAATTTTAGGCTCTCGTGATAAGATCTGATCTCCACCATCAGTAATTTTCTCTATGTTCAACATCCAATTTGAATGTCCTTATCAGCTTTAACTCTTCAGAAATGAATTGGCGCTTCCTCTGATTGTCCTAAAGCAAAACAAAACTTTCCATTGCAGAGCTAGCTTATGGAGTCGAAGCAAATGAAAAGTGTGACGTTTATAGCTTTGGGGTGTTAACATTGGAAGTGATAATGGGAAAACATCCAGAAGATCTCTTACTGTCTCTATCACTTCCAGCATCAATCACCACCCGACGTATATCAGTGAATGACTTGTTGGATCATCGGCTCTCACCTCCAAAACACCAGGTAGCAGGGGAAATAGTCTTCATGATAAAGCTAGCATTTTCCTGCCTGCATGCCAGTCCACAGTCTCGGCCAACCATGCAACAAGTTTCCCAAATGCTTTCATCTCAAAAACCAACTCTGTCGGATCCAATAGAGATGATAAAACTAGAACAACTACTTTGATTTCTGTGATGGTTCTTTGATTTGTTTAATGTTGTCTTAACATAAGATGCAGCGATCAATTAAATTCACAAGCAGCTTGCTGCCTTTCTTGTGCTTCACATATTTCAAGCTTTAATAACCATAGCTAGAATTTCCATAGCTGAAGCAAAATCACTGACGGATTATAATGATTAGAATGACAAAGGCATTGCCTTTTTGTTTTTGCAAAGTCGAGTTTCCCAGCAACATTTTCCATCCTTGCCCAGAATATCTGCCACATGGATGATGAATTTCTATTGGATTCTTCTGTTTAATCCACTATAAATATTGGCAAAATATTTCCAACTCAAATTGACTTTCTTCTAGTCACATTAATTAGTAATGATTTCCCTACTCTATTTTTCTGTTTTCTTTTTTCTTATTGTAATTATTGTTATTATCCACTATCTGTAATAATATATATATACATAAAACTATTCAAATTCTCAAATGTAATGTAATTCATTATATTTATAAATAATGGATTTTTGCTGATTATTATCTAACATTCACAATTTCTTTTGAGAGAAAAAAAAAAGGTAAATTATAGGAAAAAAATCGGCTAAATACCCAAGTTGGCCCCTAAACTATACTTTTTTGGACATATTGGCCCCTAAACTTTTATTTGGAACAATTGATCCCTCAAATTATTATTTTTGGACAATTATCCCCTTAAACTATTATTTTAGGACAATTAAACCCTCAAAATTATTATTTTGGGACAAAGTAGCCCTTAATTCAATAGAAATCTCCTTTGAAAATAAAGTTTGAGGAGTTAATTGTCCCAAAATAAAAGTTTGAGGGGTTAATTGTCCCAAATAAATGTTTAGGGGCCAATTTGTCTATTTTGGTATAATTTGATAGCCAATTTGGATATTTAGTTGAAAAAATCTACAAAAAGGATAAATTATCAATATAATATCTATACATACTTTTATTTCTGTCCCTAAAGAACTCATCTTAATACATCCACATGTCATTATTTAAGATTTTTTTCTCTATTTTTCATTTTTAATATTTTTAAAAACAATTATACCAAATTTATTTAATATTCTACTATAATTTCTTTCTCTATTTATTTACTATTATTTTTTCAATCTTTCATACCTTTTTAGTTATCTTTTTTGTCTCATTTATTTACTGTTTTCATTCTTTTATGTCTTTCTTTTTTTTATTACATCATTTTTATACCTTTAAATCCAAATGAATCCTTTCAAATCATTCACGTTATTCTATATTTTAAATATGCTCTAAAATTTGTATATTTATGAACATAAAAATATTGATAACATGAATATTTTTCCCTTTTAATTTTATGTCATATCATATTATGCTTAGAGTCTTATTAGTAATTTTTATTTTTCTTTTTAACTTTTCTAATTGTACTATAAACGTATAAAACATCCTCAATATTTAAATAAATGTATTGACTTAAGTAAATCTAGCATAGTAACGTTGATCAATATTACATATTTGCTAATATATGTTAAACATCACATCTTATTAATAAAGTAATAAAAGAATTAATTTATAAAAAAAAACACAAACAAAATAAAGCCTTCGTATAGATTATTGCATTTCATCGATATTTATCATTATTTTACTTTATTAGATTTAGACATATATGTATTATATTTATCGGTTTATTTGATGGTCTTATTAGTTACCCGTTTTTTAATTGGTTGTCATCTTTAATAATAATATTATATATGCGATACACATTTTACAATTTTACATGAAAATTCAATATCATTTTATCCGCAGCATTAGAGCGGGTATTATTCCTAATTCTTATTAAAATATTTCTGATCAGATTTGTTTAATTCAACAAATTATAAGACGAAATATAAATATGTATATTTATAAGACAAATGGAGATATGATCATATCTAACACAACTCCACAACTACGTTAATGAGGACATTCATTTTCTGCATTAATCTTTGCAATAATTTCGAGAAACTAAAAGTCAAAACATTTCGTGATCAGACATCAAACGATTCAAACCAAGCAACTGTTACAATTTCACTCATGCTTTGGAATTTGGACTTCGGACAAAAGTTGGAGGTAAAACTCCAGCTTCAGATAGAAAAGAGGTCCACAACATCTACCATCGGTGCTTTCCACGCGTTAATGGGTCCCCCAACATGTAGCAAGCGCGTGAACTCACCAATAGAGGTCCCAACAGTAAACAGGAGCAGCATTTTAAAGTTCGAAGCTGAGATATATAATATTGATAGAAGGAAGAAGAAAAAGAAGAACAACAATAAGACTTCTGCAAGAGAAAAAGAAAGAAAAGAAACAAAAATGGAGGTACAGCTCAGATTGTCTCTCAAGAATGCAACCATAGCTTTGAACATATTCAACGTTTTAGCCGGTCTTTTCCTGCTTCAATGGTTTCTTTCTTCTGCTTCTTCTCGTACCAAACTCTCCTCGAACCAACCCAATCCAGGTTGCTTTTTTCTTCTTTCCTTTTTTCTCTCCCTCTCGTTTGAATCATGGCTTTGACTGACTTGGATATTTTCAAAGCGATGTTCTTTTTTAACCTGGGTGGCTGTTAATTCTCCTTGTTGGTTTTCAAGCTGTGTGTGTTGTGTTTTAAAGGGATTTGGAATCATGGGTATTTGTCTCATTTGGATTGTATTTATTTCTTGTTGTTTATAAAATCTGAGGTCTTAAAAGTCTATTTTTACTTTGAAATCTAAGCACAAGTGTCAGTATTAGATATACGTGTGGCTCTTCTCATCAAGAATCAACGTCAAGTACATCAAAGAGAGAAGACTCTTTGGTTAAGTCTTTTTCATAGGAAACCTAACTGGTTTTGTTTTGTTGCATGGCATATACTATACACGGACAGCCTTCCTGTGAAGAAATGAATTACTACTATTTACTAAGAAAGACCCAGTCAACATAATTAAACAAAGACCCGTAGTATTTAAGAAAGACCTAGTCAACATAATTAAACATAGACCCGTAGTGGAGTCATTTTCATCTTCAATCTTTCCCTGTGATTACAGCATATAATAGTAACCCAATGAGATCTCGATTTGACACTAGAGGAAAATCAGGTCAATTTGTCATATAGGAACTATACATAGTCGGCAAAAACATGAACAAACATAAAATTGTTATGAATGAAGGCTTTGCAGGATTTGTCATAGCTCCTGAGTTCTGATCTAACTATGCTCCCCTGCCAAAGTCATGGTTTTGATCATCAAGTTTGTTGAACTCAAAGTTTTGTTGTTTGTCATTACTGCTTTACTTTACTCTTCAAGTCGTGCAGCTGGTCTTGCTTCTTCAGCTACTAGTGGAAATGCACAAGAACTACAGGCTCTTCTCGAATGGAAAGACAGCCTTGACAGATCATCTTCCGCTGTACTTTCTTCTTGGGACTTCTCTTCAAGCAATGCTACTTCTGCTTGTAAGAGGTGGGTTGGAATCACTTGTAACAATTTTGGTAGCATCATCTATATAAACCTTACAAGCAGCAAATTGAAAGGTACGCTCCAAAATTTTAACTTCATAAACTTCCCTAACCTTCTTAGCCTGAACCTAACTAACAATTCACTGTATGGAACCATTCCTCCTCATATTAGTAACCTTACTAAGTTATCCTACCTTGATTTGTCGGCAAACAATTTCAATGGTTTTATCCCTGAGTCTATAGGAAACTTGTACAACTTGAACATACTTTACCTAAATATCAACCAGCTTTCCGGATCGATTCCCCCCACAATTGGAAACTTGACCAAGCTTACTGGACTACATCTGTCACTGAATCACTTGTCAGGCCACATCCCTATAGAAGTAGGAAGAATGGTATCCCTTACTGACCTGAAATTGCCCATGAACAACCTCAGTGGTCCACTTCCCACAGAAATTAGCAACCTTACATCTCTGAAGATATTGCTAATGGGAAACAATAGGTTGTCTGGCTACCTACCAGATCGTATATGCCCCGGTGGCATACTCGAAAGACTATCCGTGCACACGAACCATTTTCTAGGTCCCATCCCGAACGACTTGAAAAACTGCAGCAGGCTCGTTAGAGTTCGCTTTGAAGAGAATCAACTCATAGGAAACGTATCACATGATTTTGGTGTATATCCAAACTTGAATTATATTGATTTGAGTTATAATAAGTTCTTTGGCGAGCTTTCACGAAACTGGGGCCTGAGTCATAATCTGACATGCTTCAAGATTTCCCACAATAAGATTGCTGGTCCAATACCTGCAGAGCTTGCCAAAGCAACCAACCTACAGATTCTTGATCTATCATCAAATCAACTGGTAGGAAGGATCCCAAAGGAGCTAGGCGGCTTGGCATTGTTGTTCAGTCTCGAACTGAATGATAATAAACTTTTTGGCGGTGTTCCTACAGAACTTGGATTTCTATCTGATTTAGCACGCCTTAACCTTGCAACAAACAGATTGAGTGGTTCAGTTACTGAACAGTTAGGACAATGTTCGAAACTGCTTTACTTGAATTTGAGCAATAACAGGTTTACTGAAAACATTCCCTTCCAAATTGGTCGTCTAGGCTCGCTCCAGAATCTTGATCTTAGCCTCAATTTGCTTACAGGAAAAATACCATCAGAACTTGGATTGTTGACCAGCCTGGAAACCTTAAATCTTTCCCACAATCAGCTTTCCGGTTCTATTCCCACTACCTTTGGTGAGATGTCAAGCTTGACAAGTGTTGATGTATCCTACAATATGTTGGCAGGACATCTCCCCAGCAATAAAGCCTTCAGAAATGCACCAGCAACAGCCTTTGAGCATAACAAAGGATTCTGCGACACTGGCCACACCACCACTATAGAGGCCTGCTCCTCTATGATCAGAAAATCCAAGTGGAAACACAACAAAAAAGTTTTGATTTCAATTATAGCCCCTCTTTTGGGTTCTTTGATCCTTTTGCTCATCATTGTTGGAACATTCTTTACTAGTTCTCGCAGAGCAAGGCATACGACTGAACCAAGAGAAGAAGAAAAGGAAAATGGTTTTGCAATATGGGCCTTCGATGGGAAATTGATGTATGAAAGTATCATTCAAGCAACAGAGGACTTTAACTCCAAATATTGCATTGGAAAAGGCGGGTCTGGAAGTGTTTACAGAGCTAAACTTCCAACAGGAAAAGTTGTTGCTGTGAAGAAGCTTCATAACGTAGATGATGATGAAGTGGCCAATCTCAAATCTTTTAGCAATGAGATCAATGCATTGACAGAAGTGAAGCACCGAAATATTGTGAAGCTTTTTGGCTTTTGTTCTCATGCTAAACACTCATTTTTGGTTTATGAGCATCTAGAAGGGGGAAGCTTGGCAAAGAAACTAAGAAATGAAGAAAAAGCAAGGGAGTTAGACTGGAATAAGAGGATACAAGTTGTTAAAGGCCTGGCAAACGCTTTAACATTTATGCATCATGAATGTTTTCCTCCTGTCATTCATCGAGACATATCAAGCAACAATGTTTTGTTGGATTCAGAATATGAGGCTCGCCTTTCGGACTTCGGCACTGCTAGGATTTTAAATCCTGATGCATCCAAATTTACCTCATTTGCTGGCACCTTCGGATATACAGCTCCAGGTACACTGTTTATTAACTAATTAATTGGTTTTTGTTGTTACAATGCCAAAGATTAAAGCATTATATTGAGTCTTCTTAATTTGACCGGTCAAAGTTTAGGCTCTTATGATAAGATCTGATCTCCACCATCAGTCATTTTCTCTTTGTTCAACATCCAATTTGAATGTCCTTATCAGCTTTAACTCCTCAGAAATGTATTGGCGCTTCCTCTGATTGTCCTAAAGCAAAACAAAACTTTCCATTGCAGAGCTAGCTTATGGAGTCGAAGCAAATGAAAAGTGTGACGTTTATAGCTTTGGGGTGTTAACATTGGAAGTGATAATGGGAAAACATCCAGAAGATCTCTTACTGTCTCTATCACTTCCAGCATCAATCACCACCGGACGTATATCAGTGAATGACTTGTTGGATCATCGGCTCTCACCTCCAAAACACCAGGTAGCAGGGGAAATAGTCTTCATGATAAAGCTAGCATTTTCCTGCCTGCATGCCAGTCCACGGTCTCGGCCAACCATGCAACAAGCTTCCCAAATGCTTTCATCTCAAAAACCAACTCTGTCGGATCCAATAGAGATGATAAAACTAGAACAACTACTTTGATTTCTGTGATGGTTCTTTGATTTGTTTAATGTTGTCTTAACATAAGATGCAGCGATCAATTAAATTCACAAGCAGCTTGCTGCCTTTCTTGTGCTTCACATATTTCAAGCTTTAATAACCATAGCTAGAATTTCCATAGCTGAAGCAAAATCACTGACGGATTATAATGATTAGAATGACAAAGGCATTGCCTTTTTGTTTTTGCAAAGTCGAGTTTACCAGCAACATTTTCCATCCTTGACCAGAATATCTGCCACGTGGATGATGAATTTCTACTGGATTCTTCTGTTTAATCCACTATAAATATTGGCAAAATACTTCCAACTCAGATTGACTTTCTTCTAGTCACATTAATTAGTAATGATTTCCCTACTCTATTTTTCTGTTTTCTTTTTTCTTATTGTAATTATTGTTATTATCCACTACTATTGGTATATGCACTATCTGTAATAATATATATATATACATAAGACTATTCAAATTCTCAAATGTAATGTAATTCATTATATTTATAAATAATGGATTTTTGCTGATTATTATCTACCATTCACAATTTATTTTGAGAGAAAAAAAAAAAGGTAAATTATAGGGAAAAAATCTACAAAAAGGGTAAATTTTCAATATAATAGTCTTATTAAAATATTTCTGATCAGATTTGTTGAATTCAACCAATTATAAGACGAAATATAAGTATCCATTTATAAGACAAATGGAGATATGATCATATCTAACACAACTCCACAACGACGTTAATGAGGACATTCATCATTTTCTTCATTAATCTCCGCAATAATTTCGGGAAACTAAAGTCAAAACATTTCGTGATCAGACATCAAACGATTCAAACCAAGCAACTGTTACAATTTGACGCATGCTTTGGATTTTGGACTTCGGACAAAAGTTGGAGGTAAAACTCCAACTTCAGATAGAAAAGAGGTCCACAACATCTACCATCGGTGCTTTTCACGCGTTAATGGGTCCCCCAACATGTAGCGAGCGCGTGAACTCACCAATAGAGGTCCCAACACTAAACAGCAGTAGCATGAAAGTTCGAAGCTGAGATATATTGACAGAAGGAAGAAGAAAAAGAAGAACAACAATAAGATTGCAAGAGAAAAAGAAAGAAAGGAAACAGAAATGGAGGTACAGCCATCATGGAGACTCAGATTGTCTCTCAAGAATGCAACCATAGCTTTGAACATATTCAACGTTTTAGCCGGTCTTTTCCTGCTTCAATGGTTTCTTTCTTCTGCTTCTTCTCGTACCAAACTCTCCTCGAACCAACCCATTCCAGGTTCCTTTTTTTTTTTTTCCTTTTTTCTCTCCCTCTCATTTGAATCATGGCTTTGACTAACTTGGATATTTTCAAAGAGATGTTCTTTTTTAACCTGGTTGGCTGTTAATTCTCCTTGTTGGGTTTCGAGCTGTGTTTTTTGTGTTTTAAAGGGATTTGGAATCATGGGTATTTGTCTGATTTGGATTTTATTTATTTCTTGTTGTTTATAAATGGCTTGATCTTTTGTTCTTGTTGAAGATTTAGGATTTTAATATGGAAAGTAAGGTGGAAGATTTATTTTGTGAATTTGGATTTTTTAGGGGTTTCGGAAGATGAATTTGGTTAGTGCATGCATAGACCAAGTAGCTTCCAATACTTTCCTGCTTCCTGGAATAGAAAATTTTGATGTTAATTAATGAGATTTTGGAATTGTGTGGCTTTGGCATTGGGAGTTTGCAGGTGTTTGGATGCAATTAACTTTTGGGGACATTTTTTCTTGCAAAATTTCTGGGTTTTGATTTGGCATGAAATCCAAATGCCTCTTTAGTGTTTACATGTCGATTAGGATTAACTTAAGGGCGTTATTTTGCACTTATTTGCTTCCTTTACTGGATGGTCTTTTTTAGCTGGTTACATATATCACTTCAACTGAAACAGCCATCACCACAGATTTTAAAGGTCCCTGTATTTTGCACCAGATCCATCCTTAGCTTACTTATGTAGCAGGATGGATGCTCTCTTGTGATTTGACCATCTATAGGACAAATCAGTTTTGGGGGTTTTGGTTAGAAACTGAATCCCTTGTGAGAAATGCCGTCTTGCTTGTTGTATCTCTTCCTTTTGGGTGGTTCTCTTGCAGAATTAAGAGTTATTAGAAGATGGAGAGGGACATATTCATTCTAAATGAGACAACCAAACTAAGAAAGAAAACTGGAGTATTTATCTTTCATCATTTTTGTCTGAAGAAAGCATATTCTTTAATGCTTCCTATGCAGTAGACTTCAATTACATTAAGGAATCTCAAGAGATCCGCCTTGCTTTGCAACCCCGCAAACTGATGAAAAGAGTAAGTGTAGCATGGACTCTAAACTTTAATCTATTCACGATAAGGTCAGGTTGAAAACCAATAAAACATAAAGCATTGATGTATAAAACTTTTCTAGTATCCAGTTTTTCATTTTCCCTTATTCAGTTTATCAGCAATCTGTTAACATGGAGATGTTGCTTGTTGATGTCTCTAAGAAACAAAACTTAGTTGTGAATATTTGTTGAACATGCCCTGTTATAGAAAATGGTTTTCTTCATAGTTGAATCTTTCATTATTTTAGGTAAAGGAGATTCAGCAAGAGGTTTATGCAGAACCAGAAACAGTCCAGCCAAATGATGCAAAACAGACTGTCGCAGTTGATCTTTCTAAAAGATTACAGGATTTGCGTTCTATAAATGATGCTGCCAGCTTGAAAGGTGATCATCTAGGTTTCATTTTCATTTCTTTCGCATTCAATTATTTCTTTGATTTGTTAAATCTGAGATCCCAAGTGGAGCATTCGGGCAATGCTTGTTTCTTCAGTTTGATACTTCCGACTCTAATGGCACATTTTAACTGCTAATTTTTCTGCTAGCTACTTTATTGCAGTGTTCTTTTCGAGTTATATGCTGAACTGTGAAGGCAGCTTGACTTATATTTAAAAATCTTACAGCTCTAGAAGAATGGCGAAAAAGGAAGATGGAGCGAGCTAGACAGAGGGAGCTGGAGAAAAATGGAACTGTGACCTCTCACACATAACCCTCAATTATGTGAAACTTGGGTTCGCACTCATCAATTGTAGGCAAATATCATATACTTAACTGTTACCTCTCAAGCTCAACCCTCACTTATGTTTAAAGTTGGGGTTGGCTTCCTCAATTATAAAGAAAAAAAATGATATAGTTATAAGAGCTCTACTCCTATACATGTAGATATATGCATGTACCAAAAAAAAAAAAAAGATATATGCAATTGTTCTCTGGAACACCATTGAACTACCTGAGATTGCTATGACACTTCAAAAGATGGTGATAATACAACTGGTTCTGAACTTACAATCTTTGCTTCTTTCTTGTTCATTTGCATTTCTGATAGATAGATGATGGCATGATTGCACTGAAGTTATATTTAACCAAAAAAAGGCACCCATCATCCTTTATTAAATTGCTTACCCCTTGGTTGCTTATTCCTTTTCGGTTCCTTGAATGACCGGGATAATGACCAGTATATTAGTAAACCAAGGAGATGGACACAACTGAATTCTCTTGAGCTTCCTCTCTGCAGCTTATCAATCTTATTCATTAAACCTGAGGAATATTTCGTGGTTGTAAATTTGAATCTGCTGAGTGCTTACTTGTAAGCAAAAATGGTTGTCACATCTTTGTTCTAGCGTGATGGCTGAATTATGGGGAGTGCATGATGGTTTAGCTCTGGCTTTAAGTAAAGGCTTCACAAAAATCGTATAGGAAATTGACTCCCAAACTGTTTTTGAATTCCGTACTGCTGGTGTTCATGGATGTCATCCTCAGTCATTGTCAAGGTGTGCAGGCTGATGCTCACCTTATTCCATCTATATCAAGTTTGTAAAATATTTAGGGAAGCTAATCAGTGTGCTGACTTGCTCGCTAGTATTGGCTGTTGCCTGTTATGGTCAGTCTAATTTTGTGTATTTTGATAATCCTACCCTGGGATAGGTATTCTGTTAATTGCTTGTAGGGGTATTTTACCCCAGACTAGTACGAAATAATGCAACAATGTAAGATGCACTGCCTTTTGTTTACCAAAAAAGAAAAATGGTTGTCACATCAGTCATAAGTAACAGGCCCTCGCAAGAAAGTGAGAACAAGCAGAAGATAAAGTCTTCACTCTTGCAGATATTCTCTTTTTGACCTAATTTTTATCTTCCAGTTCCAGGGCAAAAAGAAAACACAGCAAATCCTCTTGCCCCTAGATTAGTAGAAAGGCGAAAGTTATTTCTCGATTCATCCATTATGCAAAATGGGAAAATTACTAAACAATAAACATGGGAGATTAGTGGAATTGCTTCATTCAACTACAAATGCCCTGATACAATTCCTGTACAAACATGTTCATTTTGGACCTCATATATATACACAAAAGGGGTACAGGGGAAATTTTTAACAATAGAGTTAAAGAGTCAAAAGTGTTAAAAGGGTCATGGGCACAACATTTACCGGTGGAAAAGCATGTACAAGGCTTCATTCTGCAGGTCCTCTAATGGATCAAGAACTGTTGTCAGCAAAATATTGAAGCAGCAACCATACTTCCCCAAAATTTCTTTCATCAATTTCCCCTTTTTTTCTATCTGCCAGGGACTAATAGAGGAGTTGGGGCAACGAAAGCCTAAAACCATGGCAGCAGAGAATCCGAATCTTATCTCGTATGTTGTCACATTGCCAGCAACAAAATGGCGAGGGCCAAAAAAATTCAAGAAACCAGATGGAAAACTGTCTTAGATGCATCATCCAATCCCCACCTGCAGAACATCATTGAACTGAGCAACTGCAGATAAACAATCATTAACTAAAATAACAAGGCTATAGCAAAATTAGTGGTTTATTATGATAGCAGAAAATATCCAACAAGCTTTTCACTCCTTTACTACTGCTATTGACAGGAATAAAATTACCAACCATGTTAATACTCCCCATGACATTCTTCAATTGTCCATACCTCAGGTATCATACATTTTATTGATTGATCACCTTCACAGTAACAGACATCACATGGAATCTATCCAAGTAATAATACAACAATTACCTTCTCATCTATTAAACAAGTCGAATTTATCCACAACATACATTACCATATAGTGTAGAAGTTGATCAGGGAACAGTGCAATATAGTATACACCAGGACATCCTCAGACAAGTACAATTAGATTTAATTACCAGGGCATATATAAGTGCATGTGCATTATAAAGTTCAACGCAGTAATAGCACTTCGCACATTCATGCATATCTATCTTTAACAATTCCAAACCAAACAAAAAAGGCTGAATTAGCTTTAATGACTTTTTAAGTCAAGAAGACAGTCAGAGACATGGAAAAAGCCACCTATCAATAACTTTGAAGCATATTATTATCATGGAAATCGTAATTAATAGCAATTATCAATATATAAGTCAAAAGTGTAAATTGATACTTCATGATAAAAACAGAGACAAGTCTACGGCTTTTTATTCAAAAGGAATACAATTAAGGTTTGTCCTAATCATTCACTTTGCAGGACAAGGATCTGTAAATGAACTATCTTCTTAAAGGTAGAGAAAGCAATGCATAAAACCCAGCATATTAGAGGAGTTATAAACACTTATAGCTATTTAAGTTTTACGAATGCATGCCAGAATCCATTCATTTCCTTCCTTTTAGATGAATCCATTTCCTCCCTTTTAGATGACTAAGCAATTTCCCACAAACACTCTTTAACTGTAAAATGAACCGATCAAACACCACTTATTTCCTTCCTCCCCCCATCAGAGAAAAAGAATGCAACAACTGAAACCTATGAGCACTGCTTATTTCCCCCTTCCCTCCCTCAAAGAAAAGAATCTGAGAACTGGACCAAGAAAATGTTCTACAAAAACAGCAGGATCAATCAATATTAAAGTGATTTATATAGATCAAGGAAATATCTGATAATGATATAACCAAATACTAACTATGTGCCTTAGGTCTTAGAACCTTACTAGTGGGAATACTTAAAAGAATCATCTGGTAGAACTCAGCTAGACATAAATAGCAAGTTTAACCAGGTAAAAACAAAAAGAACCCATCTAACTAGTTCACGCTAGCAGCCTGCAACAAGAAAGATGTCACACAAAAGTATAGTGCACTGTATAAAACAAAAAATTTACTCAAAAGATAATTGCATAAAAAATAAGTGTCATCGAGCACTGTGCAAGTGCTAAAGTTTCATCCTACAGTAAATGGCTGACTACTTGATGTTTACAGCATGGAGTTGCGCAACGAATAATATTCCTAGCACCTACAAACAGTTGACAATGCAGGCAACTAGAACTACAAGAAAGCATAAGAAAGACATAATCAAAAGCAATATTTAGACATAAGACAGATATAAAACAAACTAACAAGATTTCAAATTAGACACAACTGGGAATGCTTGTAGCAATAGGAAGTAGTTGAACTCACCTCAGAATATTATGTCTTACTGCCCTGCGGCGCCACATCAAAATACAAAAATCCTCCTCTAAAATATTTAATTACAAATAGAGAGCTTTCCAGTCCATTCATCAGCCACACCATAGTCAATACTAAGCTCCCTCAAAGGAGGGATATTCTCCATTGCAAATAGCATAAGGTGAGGGAACATCAAGCTATTGTGGTCATACAAGACATACTGCACCAACACATTCGGACTGGAACTATGGCTCATATAACAAGCAACATTCCTCATTCTTGATACATCCATTGCAAAATCCAAAGGTGGAACTGAGGGATAGGACGGACGCACATATTCTGAAAATATCTGAGACAAATCCCCCCACTCTGCCCATCGTTCAGAAAATCGACTGGGATAAATCAAAGTATCACCATTCATCGTGAAAACTTGAGCTTGCTCCCTTGTGAGAACCACTCCAGCATATTCACATATAAAAGCACCAGCTTGTATCAAGTCCAAGGACCTTACACCCCAACCTGTTTCCCTTGACCTAAATATTTCCAACCTATTTCTCAACCCAAGTTGTGTAACACGGTTCCGACATGTTGGTGGGCATTTACAGAAATTCCCACATTCAAATATCAGCGGTTTCCCTCTCAAAAGTAGACCACTATTATCATAAGCAAAATCACCCCCATTCTTCATAGCACAAAAGCACCCTTCCGTACATCCAGAAACACACTCACATCCAGTACCATTACTCCCCTGACTAAATGCATAAGGAGGAAACACAGCGTTCACGAGATAATCATAATACATAGGATCATGATCACGATCAATATCATTGAAAAGAAAAACCGGAACTTTTTCTTTACTCAGCGACATATCAAGACTCAGATACCCCATCGATCTAACTGACAAAGGCCTGGTCCTAAGATTCTCAGCAAACTTCATAATTGAGCTACCCATCTCAGGTTGCCCACCAATTCTCAACAGCCTATACTTATAAACCCCAAAACCAGACTTCCCAATATCAAACCAACAATCAAGAATCTTATATAGGCCATCATAAACATAAACTTTACTTGAAACTTTGTTTTCATATTTGATCCCTCTAATCACCCTTACCTCGATTCCATAGTGCATACTCCTTTCTAATGCCAAGTTACCTCCTTCAAGCTTCTGATGCATACATTGCCGTGAAAACTTATCCTGCCCACCATGACCAGTGTAAATTATCAAGTCCCCAGCGTCTTGATCATCCTCGTAACCACCTGAAACAATAATGCTGGTGGCAATAGGCTCCCCATTCGAACTCTGGCTCCCAGGCAAGTAATCAATCCCAGCTTGAGCTTGTCCATGTAACCCCATCACACAAAGCTCCATTCTGAAAAAGAACACGTCACCAATTTCAATGCCTGGAATTGAACCGACTATTCTTTTATCACGGTTTAACCACAGCCCCCGTTCCCTCATCACCTGGGCCGCCCTCAAATCGCCACGTGCCCGTCTCCCCTGCCCCGGTCCCTTCTTCTTTTCTTCCTCCAAAATGGCCAAAATGCGAAGGGAATCGTACATCATTCGGGTTCTTCGGACGACGTCCCGAAAATGCCTCTGGTCTTCGATTCCCAAATTCGTTACCCGAACCAACTCGTTGGATCTTCCGGCCCTGCGGCGTGAAACTACCACGGAGAGAGCTTGGTCGGGGTCAGGTGGGGGCGGCTCGAGTTGTTCTTCGGGCACGGGTACGATGGCTTGGGAATCGGGGTCGAGAACGTCGATGTCACCGTACTTTTGTAACCTTTTGGCGAAAGCCGTGCGAAAGAGCTCCGAGATTCGGAAGTACTCGGAGTAAAGGGCGTTTTGGTCGTTGGCGGAAGAGGAAGTGATTGACAGAGTAGTACTTTCGGGATTCGGAAAGATGTCGCGGGTAGAATTGGAAAGACACAGGAGAGGATTCTCTTGTTGGTGAGGGGTCTGGGTTGGTGGCGCTGGTTCGTCCAAAGGTTCTTGTTTTGGTTCGATTTTGGGTGTTAAGAAAGTGAAGGTGCTGGGAGCGGCGGTGGTTGTCATGTCGGAGGGAGTGAGAGCAGCGGTGGTTTGTGGTGGTTCTGGGGAGAGATTAAGGTCTTGGAAGGGTACAAGAGAGCCCATTTAGTTGTTTATTGAAGTTTAAAGAGAAATGTGAAGGGATTCAGTTAGGGTTGTTCAAAAGGTGCTTCCATGGCGGAATTTGGGAGGAAATGAAATGAAGTGAGAGAAAGAGGACAAATTTTTTTTAAGCTTCTTTTTGTGTAAGAAAAAAAAATAAGTTTAGAAAAGGATCTTGATTATTGTGTACAAGTGATTAAAGACATTTTTTATTTAAGATTTATTTTGACAGTGGATGTAAGGGTAAAATTGTCTCAAAAAATTAGATCTATTCCAAATAATCTACACCGTTGAAAAAGAAAATATTTTATTTTCAAACCGTTGATTTTTATTTCTTATTTCAAAAATTTACCCCTTAAACATATGCAGATTAATTGATTTTCCACTTAAAAAAATATTTTCATTGAATGTGATAACTTTTTTTTAATTAGATATTAAATCCTCACTTCGTGAATAATCATGATATAAAAGAAAATGAAAAGTTACGTAAAGAGACAAAAAATAATAAAAACATAGTTTAAAGAAAAAAAATAAAAAGAGAAAAAATCCGAAAATTTGATACAAAAAAATTAAAAGACTTAAATTGTTGTAAAAACTCCTTACTTCTTATTTCTCCTTTTTTTATTATTTTAGAACGCTCTCATTATTTTTTTTATATTATTTTTTTATGAATTATCAAAGTTTACATGATGAAAATGCATGTAAAAATACATGACTAATTCAATGTATAAATTCATAACTTTTATCATAAAAATATAAATTCATAATATTTTAAATTACTTAAAATATTCAATCTCTAAAAATATTTGAAATTACTAAAAATACTCCGACTAAAAATATTTTTTAAAAAAAGAAATATTCTTTCAAAAATAAATTTAAAATGTTAAAATACTAAGAAATTTGTAATCAAAATCGTACAAAAAAATCTAATGGTTAAAATGACTAAATTTATTTTAAAATAATAAAAATGTAACAATAGATGAACTTTTAATTTTTTTGGCCAAAGATCATAGCTTTTAATTAAAGAATTATAGTTATTATTATAATTATTTATTTCTAAAATGTAACTCCCATGAATATTCTCTCTCTTCTTGAATTATTTTAAGACAAAAAAAATTAATTTCCTACATGACACAATTAAGAAGCTCCATTAGAGATAACCATTATTTAGTGTTATAGATTAAAGAAAAAATATACATTATAAATGTAACACCTAAAAAATGTATGGATGTAGTAGACAAAACTTTCCCAAAATTTTATTATATATAAAAAATATTTATTTGTCATATTATTTTTAAAAGTGAAGTGGATAATAAAGACAATTTCATTACTCCATGTAGTTCCATGAGGCTTGAGTTTAAAACTTAACCCATTTTATATTAAATTTTGATTGTATTTTATTTTAACATTTCTTTTCAAAATTATTCCTTAAATTTTAAAACGAAATCCTTTATGTACTTTTTAAAATACTTATTATGCATATATATATATATATATATATACCTCACACACATACACATACACACAAATAATGAACCCGTGCTTCACTATAGATACGAGAATTAATATATTAATTATGTATAGATATTATATAATTTTGTGTATATATATTATAAGTAAATTATTGAACGTTAGTACATATTGTAACAAAAAAAGTGCATATATCATGTATGTGGTTTAATATTAAAAGGTCTCAAAATCATATAGAATCTAAGAAAATAACTAATACTCATAAAGTATAAAAAACTTGAAAAAAAACAATAAAACCGTTAAACTTAATCTAAAAAAATATCTAACACTTATAAAGCATAAAGCTAAAAAAAAAAAGCCAACGCCATTAACTCTATCAATCCACTAATATATGTTAAAATGTCTAATAAATCCATCAATACATCAAAAAATAACTTGAAATGTCATGAAATTTGAAACAACGATGGTGGACATTCTTACAATTTGAATGTTATGTATTATTATATTAATATTTAATAATTAATATTAATTAAATAAATTAAAATTAACATATTTTAAAAAATAGTAAAAAACAAATAAATTGTAAATATATAATAAGATAAATAATATAAAAAAAATATTAATAAGATGTTAATATTTTTTTTGTTAGCAGATTGTGGGGTTCACATTCTAAAAAGAAATAAAATTTAAAAAGTAAAATAATTAAATTATCCTCAATCCTTTAAAATGAAATTGATGAAAATTGAATAAATGACCAGTACTATTGTCATTTAATGCTTAAATTTATATGTATTATTATAGATTGTTATAGATATATATTATTATAAATGTTATAGATTGTCATAGATGTACATAAAGGTTTATATAATTAATAACGAAAATTAAAATTTTGAGCTGAAATATGCCTTAAACTTCTCAACTTCAATGATTTTGAATAGAACCTTTGGATGCGAGCGGCAAAATTTAGATAAAAAATTTCTTATGCCGCCAAAAAAATTTTGGTGAAATGGTACGAATTTTGAAATTTTGACAGCAAATCTTAAAATCTTTATCTTTATAAAGTTAAAAACTGTCGCATACGTACAATAATGTAATCAAACTATTTGTAAATCAATTTATCATTTATGTGAATTAAAAAAAGGGTTTTTAAGAATTTTCATTAATTTAGTTAAGTGGTTATTTAATTTCTTTTTTAAGGTACCCTCCCTTTATAATTTTGTACTCTTGAAGGAGACATTAGAATTATCTAAAAATGGACCAACGTATATATAGTCGAAGACTTAAACATGATTATAACATTAGGAAAAAAAAACATGATTATCATAATTAATTAATTGTTTCGCCTTAAATTAGGACAAAATAATATAATAAATTTATAAATATTTTATTTTTTAACAAAATGGCAACTAAGATTAAGGTAATAACCAATAAGACAACCACTCTAAGATTAAGGTCACAAGTTATTTTAACTACCTTTATCAATTATATTTATAGACGTCCATTAGTCAAATCTTATAAGATAAACCAAATAATCATGGCATTAGGTGGGATGGGACCATACCAACAAATATTGTATAATTTATTGGACCACAGTATTTGATTAATTAATGATTGAATACTTAAGTTACTCCTAAATTATACTTCTTTGAATATATTGGTCCCCTAAATTTTTATTTTAAGAAAATTGACTCCTTAAACATTATTTTGTGATAATTAACCCTTCGAAATTATTATTTTAGGATAATTAATCCCTCAAATTATTATTTTAGAATAAATAACCCTTAATTGAATGAAGGAATTACATTAACCCTTTAAAATTTGTTGTTCTTTAAAGGTTACATTATTTTAAAACAAAGTTCGATGAGTTAATTATCTCGATGTAAAAGTTTATAGATTAATTTGTTATTTTTTATATAATTTGAGAACTGATTTGAGTATTAAGGCTTTGATTAATTCGATATAAACTTTTTTTTCTTTCTTTAATCGCTGCACCTTTTATCACTATTCATATAAAGTTTATAAAAAGAATGAGTCCTGCGAAGTCGTTGAAATTAACATGACAATGTCTATATAATTTTATAAATAAAAATTTTAACTAATCGTGATAAGTTTCTACAAACGCTTATTTTAGTGGAATCCCAAAGAATATATTATTATATCAAAATGAGGTAGGGTGGGACATGACATAATTTTTTTTTTATTTGTCTCTTTGCTTTCAAACCAATAATAAGTAGGGAATTATAAGAGTTCACGTCTATAAAAATTATAAATAATGAATGAGTAGGTCCCATTTTAATAAATATTCAAAGCTACACCAACCTCATGTCATGATTTTGTGAAGAAAATGTCCATTAGATCCGTTCCTCGTTCGTTTTCTGTTCGAAGAATAAATCAAGATTAGATAGCATACGGAAGATGTCTAAATATATAAATAAAAATCTTGTAATTCTCACAAGTTTCCGGCGATTGAAATGTAGAGAGGCACGTTTAATTGATTTGTGAAATTCGCTTTCTTTTCTTTTATGGGCTCTCAATTTCAAATAATGAGCAAACATTTCTCATGGTTTATTGGAAAAGCATTGGAGAATGTGACACATATATGTACTTCAAGAAAGCGTCAAAAATTTTGGCTTAAAGCATGTATCTCGACACTTTTTTCCTATGATGTCACTATAGTTTCTGATTTCTCTTTGTCATCACTTTTCGGTGTCAAAGTCTTAAAATTTTCCTGTAAGTTTGTATTTAGACAAAGATTCGGTGTTTATGGAGGATAATCATTCCCTTAAGATCTCGTTGATCACATCTCCACCATCTTTAATTTCTCCCTAATGTTCCTCCAGAAAGAGCCCAAAAACAGTCAAATGAGCATGATCTCATTGATTGTTTATTGACCCAGAGAGGGAGGAAGGAAGGACTTGGAAGCCGAGCGAAGTATAGATTATTAATAACTAATACAAGTAATATAGTAGTATATTCTCTGAAACACACTGGATAAACATGCACACCGTCTGCAAAATCCAAAGCTTCGAGATTCCAAGAGAGAGGGCATCCATCAATTGGTAACGTAAACACCATTCTTGACAAGTGTCCATCCACCTGTATCCAGGAGCTCGCATGCATTGTCTCACTGCTTTACACGTATACCACTTCCATTACACCTTATACTCCTATATATTTAGCTCCATTGCTAGCTCTCTTGTTGCACCATCAAAAGCATTAAGCTGAAAGAAAGCAGATTTGTTTGAAGACCAAGCAATTTAATTTGATTTTCTAGTACGATTTTGTTCTGTCCGAGAGAGGGTACTTTGTTGGGTTCTTTTGGTTGTCTACCAGGATGGCAGTAGGAAGGAACATAGCAGCTCCCTTACTGTTTCTCAACTTGGTTATGTATTTTATTGTGCTAGGATTTGCTAGCTGGAGCATTAACAGGTATATCAACGGCCAGACTGCTCACCCCAGTAAGTTTCCAAATTTCTTTCATCTCTTGACTGTGATCTATTCATTGTATTTAATTTGTTAAGGCTTGGCGTTTAAAAGAAAGGAGAAATTGGAAATGTTTCAGGTATGGGGGGAAATGGAGCAACCGGTTTCTTCCTGACCTTTTCAATCTTGGCTGCCGTAGTAGGCATAGTGTCAAAGTTTGTGGGAGGGCATCATATCAGGTCTTGGAGAACTGATAGTCTAGCTGAAGCAGGATCATCTTCACTCATAGCTTGGGCCTTGACTGCCCTCGCCTTCGGGTGAACTTTAGTACCATTTACATATTACCAAATTACTGCATTTTCTCATACAAAAATGTGATGTTAATTTCCCTCACTGTATGCCTACACAGGTTTGCTTGCAAGCATATAAACATAGGAGGCTGGAGAGGATGGAGGCTGAGAATACTGGAAGCATTCATAATAATCCTCACATTCACCCAGCTTATATACGTCTTGCTGCTCCATGCTGGTGTGTTCAGTAGCAGGTATGGACCGGGGTACCGGGACTCAGACTATGGCGTCCGCACACCAGGGGACGATGTGCCGAAGGGTGGAACTGCAGTGGCAGGGACAAGGGTTTGAAGAATCATAGTGCACTAGAAAATGTCAACTGTCTATTTTCAATTTCGTTTGTTGATTTGGAGTTATCGGTTCAATTTAGATTTGCCTTTTTCATGTTGTCATGTAAGTAAAGACTAAAAGGTCTGGTTGTCTTTTCACGTTTAAAAATGATGTATGTGGATATGGATTCGCAGCATCAGGTGTGTAATGTTTTTTAATGACTATAAATGGGCTTTCTGATGGTAGAATTGTGCGGTCCAACTGTCAGGTAGTAGTTGCAGATTCATCAATTCAATGGTTTTTAAAGTTCAACGAACTCCCAACCAAAACAATTTCACAAAACAAACTCACTGAACATGCTCTTACATGACCAAACTGATCTTAATCGAACACGATAAGGACTGACAGGTGACAGGGCGGGCCTAATTTTCTACACTGGACAGATTAGCATTCAATAAAAAAGTGTGTTCCCCTTCTGAGGCCTTCTAAGTTCATATATTTGAAAGTTGAAAGAGTTTTTCTTGTTTCCAGATTTAAAGTTTGGCTCTAAACCAAATTAAACATCTGCCAGGCGGTTACACAAAGCATTATCTGCGGAAGGGTGTAGATTTTGGCAACATATTATTCTAGCATGATGTTCTTTGTTATATGATGGGACATTCCCTTTCAATTCTACACTTCAGTTCTTATATATGCTCAAATTTTACACGCCAGGGCTCTTAACTCTGTGATTCGACAAACCCAGACCGTAAAATAACCTTATATTTAGGAAGATTCGTGAGTTGTGACAGCCAGAGTTAAAAGCTTATCCATCAAGAAATTCATGACCTTCTCGGGAACACAAAGCACGTCTAATCGAGAACCTTGTAACAGATTCAAGGAATCAAACCCTCATGGATTCCTCGGATCAAACTCTATCATGTTGACAATAACCACAAAATGTCCTCTAGAAACAAGCGAAGGCTTCAATCTACCGGAACATAAGGTTAAAGGTAGTTAGATAACGTCTCAGCAGTAACAATTGTTGCTTTTATGCCTTTCCAGAATTTATGGAGACTGAAGTTATACCATCATGAAGAACCATTTATCCAATCCTACACTAGTTTCTTCTATCAATTGAAGCATCCAAATAAGTAGCAAAGTTTCGTTTAGCAAAGTCTTACATCAATTTGATCAATTAGTTGCTACAAAGAGCACTATCAAGTGAAATTAAAAATGTAACTGAGGTTCATAGGAGATAGGTTGCTTTCACAGGGCATGGACGGGACCATAAACAATCAGAACTAAACAGCTTGCAGTATATTAAATCCAAATTCAGTTCTCGAACAACATTCAACTTTCTCTACCAGGTACAAAACGAAGGGATAAGAGAAGTAACAGCATTCCTATGATGTAATCTCCCTCGAGAAATGACAAGTTTAACTACTACCCTATCAAAAAGGAACAGCAATACAATAGCCAGAGGCTAAGGAAAATTTAAAATTAAAGAACCTTAAGTTGACCCTTCATTAATAAAACCCTCCTTGCGACCTTCAAACCCCGGTCGCAACAGCTTCTTATCCCTCTTTGCGATTCGCCGCATCTTCTTCTGGTGAATCTTCTCTGCTATATTCTCGGATCTCTTCTGCTGTTTCTCTGCTTTCAACTTCCCTGTAGTTTCAACCCTCTCATTCCACTTCTCCACATTCTTCTGATGCCGCTTCTTCTCCTTCTGTATACTCTGTTTCAACAACTTTGGATCATCATGAACCTTAATACCTGCAGCTCTGTCCATTGCTGCCTTCCATGAATGCTTCTTCACAACAACCTCACCTTTCTCTGGATCTTTCATAGCTTCCTGTAATTTAACCGCATTCTCCAGCTCCTTGTACTTTGAAAGTTTTCTCTTCTTCTTCTTCCCATGTTTATCCTCATCCCCAAGTTTAACATGACTAAAAGTAAGTTCCTTTGCAGCCTCTTCCAAATCCCTCTCAATTTTATCCTTATCATTACCAGTAGAACCTTTCTTTTCTTCAGCTCCATTATCCCTCTTCCGCTTCTTTGGTACATTACTCTTCTTCTCATTCTTCTTCTTCCCTTTATCTGTAACCCCACTGTTTCTACCACCTCGAAGCTCTTCGATTTTCTTGCGAAGCCTTTCCCTAAGCTCTTCATAAGTAACCGACCTTTCCTCACCACCTTCTAAATCGGGCATCATAGGTTTAACCTCAATTTCCTCATCATCGCTCTCCATATTCAACTTCTCCTTCTCCAGATTCTCTTTCAATAAATCAAGAGTCGTTTTCGATGACTTCTCAGGATCTAACCTGTCTCTCCTGGCCTTCTTAATGTTTTCTCTAGATTGTTTCTTGGCAGACGCCTTTTCGGCCTTGCTAAGACCCTGGAACCAAGGTTTATCTTTTTCATCTGGTAGATAAAACCTTGCAGGGAATAACTCAATCAATTTGTCAAAGAACAAAGCACTTTCATGAATCATGGACTTTAAATCAAGTGTCGACTCTGGTTCCTTACAAGTTTTTTCCTTTTTCTTCCCCATCTGCATAAGCATTAAAATCGAACCAAAAAATCAATTTTTCTAATCAGGAGATATTTCAGAAGCTATTTAACATCTAACATCACACAATTTTCACATCAAAGAGTTCATGGGAAAAAAAGGGAAAGAAAAAACTTTTGACGTTTTCGTTTCAGCCTAATGAGGAAAGATATTTGCAATCTAACGAAAATTAGCTAAATATTTCCAAGAAAATGAAAATGAGAAGAATCAATCGAAAGAGAGAGTTACCTTCGAAGAGTGGAGAGGGAGTGAAGGAGACTTCCGCGGAAACCCTAGAAACAGAGGCCGTGAGGGGGAAAAAACACAAATCTTTGAAGTTGAGTTTTTTATATGAAGAGGTGAACGGGCTATACTGAAACGGCGTCGGATCAAAATCGTTTTAAAGCCTTTTCTTTTCTTTTCTTTTCTTTTTTCTTTTTAAGTTATTATTACTACAATTTTTTTGCTTTCCTTTTTATATATAAATAAATTCTACCTCAAAATTAGTAAATTAGCGACAAGATTGGGAATATTTTGAGTTGCAACAATTCAATTGGTGAATTTGTAAAATTTGAGGTTAGATATGTCCAAAATTTGTAAACATGAAGGTAAAATGCTTTTGATCTAAATCTATAGCACAAAACAACAAATGTTAGGATACCAGATGAAAAGCAAAACCAGTTAGCTGTGTGAATATCAACAGCCTCAACATAATTGCAACTCTCCTAGTAGTTGGTACTTAGTACAGAGGCTTATGGTAATGGTTCTTGCTGATAAACTTTTCTGTCAAGGTTGGTTGCTTTCATCTCGCGCTACAATGTTCTTTTCAGATTCCAAAGTTATCGGTTACTCTCATCTGAACCAATGGAGAGGAGGGTCAGCTGATGAGAGACTTGTGAGTTGAGGCAGGTGGATATGAACGGCCATCAATTACACCACTGTGTCTGTAAGTTGGCTTACGACTTCAAAATTGCTCAAAGTCATCGTTTACCAGAAGCTGATGATCATCAAGGATGAACTTAACCATAAAGTGATGAAAATGAAATGAGTTGTTTACCAATTAAACTGATCCTCTTTTGTAAATGGTAGGTCTTGAATGATGACCCCATTTCATCCCAATATGTGTGGCAATTGGCAAAGAAGTGGTGGGACTCTAACTTAAGCTAATTATTTTTCCTTTTCAATGGAGGGTGGTAACATTAAATTTCACATACATCCAAGACTTGATCTGCAATTTCAAATCCATTAATTACAAGTTCTGTTGATTCTTTCTTGTTCATCATATACCATAAAATCATCGGTCTGGCTATATGAATTGCAGGGTCAGAATTTTCACATGGATATGGTTATTAAAATGCAGAAGAGCCGAAGGTTTTTGGTGATGAAGACTAAGAAATAAAGTGCAATGCTTGATTGAATATTTGAATTAATTTTTAGCAAATTATTATCACATTGTTTGGTCATATACTGATCATATGCTTGATTTCAATCCATGACAAGATCAGAAACAAAGAATAAACAAATGGGAGATTGAATTCTTGATAACACATTAATGGAAGACCTCGATTTCGAACTTTTTCTTTGAACAAAATGGAAGTCGATATAATCTTTTCCATAAACAACCAACCAAAAGGAGATGATGATGAGGAAAGAAGCATTCAGTTGCTTGGTATAACAGCAACAAATCCAATAATATTATACAAAACAAAAGTGGACTATCGTAAGGATGATGGCAATATTTGCCTACCCAAATCGTGTGGGAGGCGGGTAATGATCAATAAAAAAATTAATAAATAAATAGGAAAAGATGAACTGATCAAATAGCAAAGGTTGACTGGTCGACGACCCAGAAATCAGAAATGAGCAGCGGGCCAGCAGCAAAGGCCAGAGAGCACCCCTCGTGGGATCACCAAAAGTTTTTGCCTATGACAGCAATACTAATACTTTGGAGGTCAAAGCTGAAGAAAAAGTACACATGCTTTGAACCCGGCACTCACTTCCCATTAATTGTTTTCATTAATTACATTGTTTAATTGAGATTAGGATAAAATAAAAACAAGATCTAATTAATTAGTTTATCTCTAGGAGATTTTAGGCTCTTGTTATGAGTATATACCTTTATTGATGACATAATTTGTCTAAGGGAAAAGGGAACATTCTTTGGATTTAGTCGGTAGTGCTTAACAGCCCAGAATTATTTGATTAAGTATGAGTTTGGTTTTCAATGATTTCATCTTCGACAATATGTTTCATTTTATGCAGATATTTAATTATGATCTAGAACTAGAAGGATGAAAATTGAATAAAATTCGATTTGTTTTTCTTCTTCTCGGTTTATCATATGTAAAATTGTAAACTATAAGTGAAATCTAAAAGTGATAATTAAATTATTAAACCCATTATCGGAAATGGTGAATCTTGAACTCCTAATTTAAGGATATAAGTCGAGTATTTTCTTAACCGTTTACAGACTAGAAGAGAAGATAGAATTAGGGCACCATAATATGTGCTTTAAATCATAATGAATATTTTGAAGTTGAATTTGGATAATATGATTATGAACCATCAACAACACCTAAAGTCTTGAAAATGAAATGACAAAAAACATGTTAGAACGTCAAAATTTAGGTCCCCAATAGTAAGTCCATGAAAACTCAAGAGAAAGTGTTGAAAAGGAAATGCAAAAAACATGGCATTAGCATCAAAGTTAGGTCCCCAATTCGAAAGTATGCCCACAATTGCACCATTGGCAATTGTTAATAGGCTACCCGTTGGCCCTTTGGGACATCAAACGATAGGTATAGTCAAAATGAAAGCCAAATTTTAATTTGACCCATTTTTCCATTGGCTAGGTTCATCAACTAATATGAGCTTTTTTCCATCTAATTATGTTCAATCTGAAATTGCCCTGAACAATTCCTTAAATATTTAGCTTTTTACCGGCCTATGTTGATGGCTATGGTCAATGGCCCTGCTAAGAGACTCCTTTTTAAGTCAAATTTGCCGTTCAATTTGTTGATATTTTGCCCTACAACTGTGGACAATCGCCAACTCGATTCTTTGCTTACCTAACTGATTAATATCTTAATCGGATTTTCCTTTCGGTTTATGTTGATACTAATCTTATTAATTAATCAATTTAAGATAGCTTAACTTGTAGTTAATTTTTGTTTAACGTATCTTGTATTTATACGTTCTTCTTTTATTTTTTAGTTTTTCGGAGAGAGCCGTGAGTATGAGAAATTTAATTAATTTAATCTTATAGCTATTTATTAGTTGTTAAGCATGATAGTTTGTGCAAAAGGGAATTGCATCAATATTAATTAATCCTACAGTAATCTTGTTGCTGTAAAGTAGGATCTTATAAGCTTAAAGGTTAATTTTCTAGCATTTGTTTAGAGCCAAATTAAAAGGACATGAAAATCACACTTGTGCCCCGGCTTGGTCGATCAAATGACCTTTTACTTTTTGGACAATGATTCTTCTTTCAAATTAAAAATTAGATTAAAAGAAAAAAAGTTCTTTTTATATTAGTGCCAGAAACTTCTTTTTGGTTTGTAAATGAATAGAAGTCCCCAGTGATAAAAAAATCAGAGCCACTTTATAATAATTGTCATGTAGAAAATGTTTAAAAAGGGGTTATTGGTGGAAATTACATCACCTTAATTAATTACCTTTATGTTTCACTTTCAAACAAGTGTAATTTTCTTTTTTCAACCAAGGATATTATCAAATCTTATTAACCCTAAAATTAATCCATCTTGGACCGGAAGTATGAAAGATGAACTAAACCACCCCTTCCCCAATGGCCAACAAATGCACTTCGGAGGATTGAACTTGTACTAGTCAAATTTTACCCTCTTCTATCATATAAAAGGGCTTTTTTTTTAAATTATTTAATTGTAATTATTTCTTGATAATGGCGAATTTCTTGATTAAATGTGAAAGGACGATTAAGGAAAATATTAAACAAAAGTTAAATTACGGAAAGTGAGAAAGTAGAGAAAGGCAATTCGGCATAAAACCTTTGCATCCATCACGCTTGCTGTAATTCACCATTAGCGATCCATATAGAAGCCAAAGCCTATCTTGAATGAAAATATATTATCGTATAATAATTAAGATTATTGGGAATCATTCTAATCCTGGTATTCTTTCTATTTTTGTCCAAAGGGAACAAATATATGTTGTCTTATCAAAACAATTAACGTTAATCCCAGCCTTGGACCAATATCTTAGTAATTAAGTACAGTACTGTTGCCACCACTTCAAGTGAGATATCCCGACTTAACTAAAAGTTCCACTACAACAAATATTTTTCAACGAAAAAGAGATTAGAATTTAGACGTTTTCTAGGAAAATAACTGATCAAAGTACTAATTTTGATGCAAGATATTCCCTATAATGAGTGGAGAATGTTAATCACGTTACCGTTATCAGTTCATTTTCTCAAATTAACACCCACTTCGTCCTTTTACCCTTTTCTTCTACTACTAATGTATAAGGGAGGTAAATAGAAGTGAGGATTCGAATCTTAAATCTCAGAACTTCTACGAGGCATAAGGTTGATATCGATCGTCACGTTTGCTTTAAGCATATCAAATCAGATTATACATTTGCAATCGGTTTGCAACCCAATCTCAATGAAGATAACATCGTATAATCAAAGATGTGGGAATCATACTTATTCAAGTACTAGTTTCCTTTTTTATCCCAAATAACAATCCATATGTATCTTATCATCAAAATTTAAAGCATTAATAAAGGCTCATATTATTTATTATTTATTATTATATGATAATAAACATTTAACAGTGGGCTCCACTCATAGTGAATTCCTGACTCAACCAAAAAGCACCCCTCAGAGCATGTTTAATGAAAAGACTAAAACCTTAGTGGTTAAAGACCATATACTATATTTTAGAATGAGAACAAGTTAAACTTTTGCCCTTATGTAAACAAAAAACATATATATCAAGAAAGGAACACACTCTTTTTAGCCCTGTAGTCAGGGTGAAAATGATGAGAATAGTTAGCTGGAGCAAGAAAGATAGGTAGGGAGAATGGATTTGGGTAGAGATCGATCTTAAAGGGTTTAATACACAAAAGAGTCATCGAATTTGTATAAAATTATCGTTTTGGTCATTTAATTTTTATTTTAGAATAGAACTTTTATTTTGTGCACGGTGTAACCCTTGGTATTGACGGGGCACAATGAGAAAATTCTACGTGTCATATGAAAATTTTATGTGTCAATTTATGGTTAGGTCATGTCAACATCAAGAGCTATATTATACACAAAATAAAAGTTTAAAGACTAAAAATTTTAAAATAAAAGTTAAATAACTAAGACGATAATTTTATACAAGTTGGAGGGTTATTTTGTATATTAAGCCGATCTTAAATTTAAGTTAATAATTATCTCTAAATCAAAGTACTACTTAATTTAACAGGGTTTCTAGAAACACATGAACGTCTGCGCGTGCTCTAACATCTGCTAATTCCAATTAAGAAAAGAACAAAATGGGGTTAGTTTAATTAATGCTTCTTAAGAACCCCACAGCATCCGTAAGTCTCTAATCCTAATCTTAAAAATCTACTTTGAAAAGACATGAAGATAAAAAAAACAAGGAAAATGAAGCACATAAGATCTAAAACTTTTTCCCTTTTATAATAAATAAGACCAAGAACTATAATTAAATCAGTAAAGCTCACATGCTTAGCTGTTAAACAAAGTTCAAGCAGTACGAGTATTGAAGTAGAGGGCTTCTGGCTTCACACCTTTTGTTTAGTGGGAAAATCCGTACAAAACACGGACTATTAGTGACTAATTCGATTAATTAATTAGACATAACAGCACCAGAGAGTGACAAGTGCGGGCACAGGTTTTCTACGTCACCAAGTAATCGTTAGCCGTCCAGGAAAATTGGTCACAAGACTCACAACTCAGAAGGCAACATCCTTGCAAGCTGCAATCTGGAAACTGGATTAAGGTTGTCTCCTCTTCGATTTAGACACGTCTTTCTTCAACTTGAAGTTGCTTTGAAGCTCTTACCATTGGACTGGTGGAGCTTGGTCTTTCTGCTTTTCAACCTGAATCAACTGAACCAGTGCATTTTGAACCTGTCTTGTTAACTTTAATTTAAGATTATTAGCGAAATCTGAAGTAATACTTGATCTAATTAGTGGCTTTCAGGACATCTTTTCACCCATAATCTTTAAACTGGGAGATATTTTTAATGAGATAATGTCATTATAGATGTTGTGGCTGTACGTACAAGATTCAAGGGCATGGAAATCTATGCATCCACTGGATCAAAATGAACTTGTCTTTCCAGAACGAAATCTAGAAGAGACCACCTGTCCATGTGACGTTCATAAAACATCAAACAGTTTGAATATTTAAATGAACCCAATACCCAAGATGGAATCCAATAAAACTTTATTTAAGTAAGATTTAATGGAGATTACTTTCATCAATACCTTTACGAGGTAAGGAAATCCAACAGATGGTGGATTTTGATTGGTCATCCAGTGATTTTCGTGTAAACAATAAAAAATCGGCTACCCACTAATAGTATTTTAATTTTTTAAAAATTTAATTATGTCGTATTTCTTAGATTAATATTATGCCTTTAGAGCAATTAATTCCTAGTGTCAATGTGCATAAGCCCTAGCTTATACGTGGCATAAAGCCATGAGATTCCTGTTTCCTTTTGTCTCTCTTTAGCATCAAACAAAAACAAATATATGCTAATTGGATAATGGTCCTTAATAGAACATGTCACCCAATGCCTTGACATTCCCGATTGTCCTTGCATTTCAATCATATTGACTTTAATATCCCTAGCTGGACACTAATTTCATAGTGACTCCTTTGTAGATTTCAATTTCCTTCCTTTTTTTTTTTTTAACAAATTTCAAAGTAAATTTTGTTATTGACAAATGATATTTGAGAATGACTGAGAACATCTATTATCTTGCGCTTAACATAAAATTCTTTTGTTTTATTGTTCAAAATACATTTAAATTCTTTCATTTACAATACAAAAATGTTAGAATCTAAAATCTTTTATAACGAGGACGAACGAACTTACAGATTCAACTAAATATAGTTGATCATAGATAAGTTTCATTTTCTATTCTTGAAATCCTATACACAAAATATGAAGTTGTCTCCATAAAGACATTGAGAACACTTTCTTAATTTAGAAAATGAAATGTGGACGCAACCATTTCATAAAATGGGATGACAAGGAGAGAAGGTTACATGGGTCATTTGACAAGTGATGATGGTATCGTAGAGAGATCAGCTGTACCTTAACAGAGAGAAAAGATAGGGATGATTTGAAAATGACGGATTGGGTGAAGGAGGGCACCTTTAGTGCATATATAAATATGTGACACACTAACCCCCAGATGGCATAGAATTTGCTAGACAGAAAACTTCATCATAAAGCATTTATCAAAGCTTATAGTTTTTGTATCTCCAAAAAAAAAAAAAAAAAAGCGCTTATAGTCTTGTCTTTTTTGGCCCCTTTTACATGTCTTGGGCAGTGATGGCAGGACACTTGGGTTGGGGTATTATTGACGAAGGCTGGAGGAAGGGTCCCTGGACAGCTGAAGAAGATCGGCTGCTTATTGAATATGTCAGGTTACATGGTGAAGGCAGATGGAACTCTGTAGCTAGGCTTGCTGGTAAGCAAAGTGAAACCAACAACCCTGTTTATTTCCTAACTCTCCCAACTTAGCAACACAAAATATACATCAATCAGGGTAATGAATGCATTAAGTGGAAAGAAAATTCAGCTTATCAATCAGGACTTACAGGAGAGTCACTTTCCTGCATAAATGGATTGGTTTATAAATGTTTGGTATCTATTTTTGGTGATTCAATGATTGCCAAGAATTGCATTTATCTAGCCATTATATGATCTTTTTCTAATAATAATCTGTCTATACAGGGTTAAAAAGGAATGGGAAGAGCTGCAGGCTGAGATGGGTGAATTATTTAAGGCCAGACCTTAAGAGGGGGCAAATAACCCCTCACGAGGAGAGTATTATCCTGGAGCTACATGCAAGGTGGGGAAACAGGTAAATGATCTGAACATACTTCGATCTAAAACTTTGAAAACTTTTTAGGTCGTACAGCAGGAAATTGTTACTTGAAAGATGAAATGAACCAACAAATTCTTTTCAGGTGGTCAACAATTGCAAGAAGCTTGCCTGGAAGAACCGATAATGAGATCAAGAATTACTGGAGGACTCATTTCAAGAAAAAGGGTAAGCTTTCACCAGATATCTCTGACAAGGCAAAGGCTCGTCTGCTGAAAAGGCAACAATTTCAGCAGCAGCAGCTACTGCAACAGCAAGAACTGCAGCAGCAGCAGCAGCAACAACAACAGCAACAGTTGCAACTGAATCAACTAGACATGAAAAGGATCATGTCGTTGCTGGATGAAAGTGAGCATAGAGCTCCATATGTTCCACAGCTGAGGCAAGAAGTGGCTACTAATGCATACCTCAACACAACAGAGGAACAAGGTTTCTTCTATCCCATGATCAATGATGGCAGTGTTTCTGGCAGTGATACCTCGAACGAGGAAACTCTTTGGGATGGGTTATGGAACTTGGATGATTATGGCCATTTTGGTTCGGCATGTGCAACGAGCAAAGCTAGTTTGCACAATCTAGTGACCCCTTTCTGTTAATGTTTACTTTCCGAGTAGTTTTACTTGGTGAACTTCACCAAAAATGAGAAGGCCCTTAATCCCTACTACTATTTAGACTTAGTCCTTTTAGTTTTCATCAAATGATAGAAGGCTCTCAAATCTGAAAGCCTTAGATTGGCGATCAAGGTGTGAAAATTTTAAGTTGTTGACTGATGCAAATTAAGCATAATAGTGATGTAACCTTATGAATAAAATGATCCAATTTTGCATGAAAAACAAGCATGTGTGGTTATTTGGTGAAAAAAAAATATCTTCCCAGTTTTCACCAGCAGTAAAAGGAAAAAAAAAAAAAAAGAAGATGAACAGAAAGTCACATCTTTGATTACAATAGCAAAAATTTAGCAGCAAAAAAGGATTAAAGTACATGATTAAGGAACTTTACTGTACAATTTGTGTAGCACTTTCAACTTCTCTTTGTCCAAACATTCTTTTTAAAAGGCTAAACACATACTTTATGAAGATCCTTAGTCACTATATAATCACAGCTAAACCGTCTTTGTGCTGGCAGATGTCGCTGCCATGCACCATCTAATAAATACTTTATTTCATCATTTCTTCGATTAAAGAAATAGTTACTATAAAGTATTAGAATATAATCTAAGATTGCAGATTTTATTTTAATCAATAAAAGCCCAAGGTTAAAACCAGAGCAGGTTAAGAGTGCAAACTATAAAGAGAAAAAAATAAGGTTTAGAGTAGAACTAGATTCAGATTCTCCCTTTATTATCTTCAATTTTCTCGATTGTCTTGTCCCATTCATCCTTTTAAAATTCCCAACTTCGTAATTAACTTGCTAATGCAAAGATAATTAGTGTCAGTTTGACATTCTTCAATTGCTAATTCGTATTGCTTTGTACATTATTATGGTTAAGTAAAAAGCAAAAGTATCTAGATTAATAAAACAGAACAAGTCTATTTCAACAAATTTTGATTCTTTTCGGTATAAAATAGATTATAACTTGGAATTTAGAATCTCAACTTAACACTCACATCTATCAATGATGGCCACAACACATCACTTCTCAATTCTCACAGATGATCGGTTTCATCTGGTCTCTCTTCGGCACTTATGTCCTGTCCTTGCTGTCGACAATTCTCCATCCATGAATTTCCCTTTTAGTTATTCTCATCTCTCCTTTGGGTTGTTCTTGTTTTTCTATTTCATTTTCTTTCATCCATCTGCCATTAATCAAGGCATAAAACGAGTGCCCCAGAGAAAAGATAAAGCATCTGGGTCGGTTGGGGTGGGTAGGGTTACAAGTACTTAGACACAAGTACAATTCCGTGTTGGCCTTTTTGATTGAGTCTGAGGTCACATTCAAAGCAAAAGTTGAAGTAACTTAGAATTTAAAAAAACAAGTGAAGTGCTTCCTTATTTTATTTTATTATTAGCAATCCCATGTTAAAGATTAGAACAAGATTCTCTCTTGATTGCGTTAATCTCCTGTGTTTTCTTTTCCTGATTTTCCCCTTACTCATTTGTTGTTTTCTGGCTTCTTGTCATCAGCCAGAAATGCTTAAAAGATTTGCTGATGAATTTGCTAAGATCCATGCTGTACCATCATAATTAACTAACTAAAAGATCATTGGCAAATGGGTTTAAACTGTGAAAACAATTCATCAAATGGAAGTAGTTACAACTGCGTTTCAGCAATACGGAACGGGCACTTGTTTGAGGAGAAAGCTGGGAATTTGATCTAAAGAAAACTTTAAGTCCATTATTATCATCAACAAGAGAACAAAAGATGAAAAGCATATTGATACGGAAACCTATGGAAAGGAGTACAATCCGTGCTTGCTTTATTAGTTATCGTTGTCCCCAGTGTGTTTCTCTATGATCAAAAGGTGAAGTGAAGTTTAAGTGTGAACAAAGTGGCCTCTTATTTTATCATTTTATTTCAATCAGCAATTCCATGTCAAGATATGAGGATAGATTCTCTTCTTTCTTCATTTCATTACTTTATGTTTCCATTTTTTTTTTTTTTGATGTAACTTTATGTTTCCATTTTCCCATTTCGTTTTTCCTCTCAAAACATTGTGAGTTTTTAGTATTTCAATCTCGATTACTATTCCATATCAATAGTTTATACATTATGAGTAGTACATAACTTTAACCAGAATTGATAAACGCACCCGTGCAACCCGAGCTAAGTCTGTCCCACTTTCCTACCTACCTAGCATCATCGTCCGTTGGTCACCGCCAAAATTCAAATCCGAATGACCTTCTTCTTCCCCATTTCACGCGGCAACCTGGTTACTGTCAAAACCATCCGTTATTGCACATCTGCCACTGTGCTCGACTCGCCTTTCGCTCTCCTCCATTTCCTACATCTCTCAATCACCCATGAATCTCTCCAACTCACCAAACAAGTCCACGCTCGAGTCCTCTCACTTGGGCTTACTCAAAATCCATTCTTGGCTTCAAAGCTTCTCTCTTTATACACCCTTTTTGGGCACCTAACAGTGTCAAGAGTCGTTTTTGACTCGGTTAAAGACAAGAATATTTGTCTTTGGAACTCAATGATCAATGGGTATCTCAAAAGTTACTCTTTTGTTGAAGCTTTTGATTTGTTCTGTAAACTGGTTCGTTTAAATGCAAAGCCTGATGATTTTACGTTGGCTACGGTTTCAAAAGTTGCCGGCGAAATTGGGGACTTGAAAGTTGGGAAATCGGTTCATTGTATAAGTATGAAAACTGGGTTCGTTTTGGATATTGTTGTTTCCAATTCTTTGATTACAATGTACGGTAAATATAGAGAATATGAGGGGATGAAGCACGTGTTTGAGGGAATGTGTGAAAGAAATGTGGGGTCTTGGAATGCATTGATTTCAGGGTATGCGAATTCGGGGGACAGGAGATTCGAAAAAGATCTGTGGGAAGTTGTTAAGAGTATGCAAATTTATAGAGTGAGACTTAATGGATTTACAATTTCCAGTCTTTTGCCTTTGAGTGGTAACGTGGAGGGTACTGGAAGATGTGATTATGGGAGAGAACTTCATTGTTACATTTTGAAGAATGAATTGGATTCAGGTTCTGATATTCATTTGGGCTGTTGTTTGATCGATATGTATTCTAGGAGTAGTAAAGTTTTGATGGGTAGAAATGTTTTTGATAGGATGAGGTTTAGAAATGTTTATGCTTGGACAGCAATGATCAACGGTTATGTGGAGGATGGAGATTTTGATGAAGCAGTGGTTCTTTTCCAGGAAATGCAATTCACGGTTGGAATAGAGCCTAATAAAGTCTCTCTTGTGAGTGTTCTTCCTGCTTGTGGCTCCATTGCTGGTTTAATGGCTGGAAAGCAGATTCATGGCTATGCAATTAGAAAAGAACTGAGTCATGATGTGACTTTTTGCAATGCGTTGATTGATATGTATTCCAAATGTGGAAGCTTGAATTGTGCTAGACAAGTTTTTGAGTATGGTTCATTTTGTAAAGATGCTATATCTTGGAGTTCAATGATTTGTGGATATGGATTACACGGAAAGGGTGAAGAAGCCGTATGTCTTTATGACAGGATGCTTTTGCTTGGAAATAAACCAGACATGATAACAGTGGTAGGGGTGCTTTCTGCTTGTGGAAGGTCAGGATTAGTAAATAAAGGTCTTAGTATCTATGACTCGATAACAAAAGAATATGGGATGAAGCCAACAGTTGAGGTCTGTGCTTGTGTTGTTGACATGCTAGGGCGATCAGGACAGCTTGATCGAGCATTAGAATTTATCAAAACAATGCCTGTAGAACCTGGGCCTAGCGTTTGGGGGGCACTTGTTAGTGCTTCTGTGATGCATGGGAATTTTGATATGCAAGACCTTGCCTATAGGGCTCTCATTCAGTTAGAACCAGAAAATCCTTCAAATTATGTATCCCTTTCGAATTTACATGCTTCTTCTAAAAGATGGGATGCTGTGGCAGGATTAAGAAAAATGATGAAAGAAAGGGGTTTGAGAAAGGCCCCTGGCTGCAGCTGGATTAGCATTAATGGGAAGGCTCATTGCTTTTATGTGGCTGATAAGGCGCATCCTTATTCCAGTTCAATTTATGAGATACTAGATGACCTTATCTTTATAATGAAGGGAGCTTGTTATCCTACAGAGTTTGAAGAGTTAACACAGATCAGTACTTATTAATTTCTTCTCTTTTTCTTTATTATCCATAACTTTTAGGCAGAGTGAAGATTGACCGTTTTATATGTAACATGTCTCATCTGCGCTCAGTTAACAGCACAGATATCTGTTTGAAGAACAAAAATCTGGATAGCCTGCTACTGACAGTAACAGAAGTTTTAACCTAGGAACTGTTGAATCAAGCAAATCCTTGAATCATGGAGACTTATGACTGCTGTTCTATTCATCAAAAGTATAAACTAATGGAAACATGGAACCTTACAATCATTTTGCAGAATTTGCAGAATTGAAGTTGCCATTCTACAAACTGCAAATACATGCTCCAAGAAAGGCCCATTATGGAGATGAGTTCCAATTAATATTAATATTATTTAATGTAATTAATTTTTATAAATCTTTTTTTATAGAATGTGTGTCAATTTTTAATCTCATGTATAAAATTTAAAATTTTTTATTTACTATAATAAGTGTGCGTATATGAATGATCAAAGTGCCTGATAGTAGTAAGTTCTAATTAATTGTTGTTAACAAGAGCAAAGAAACTTCCTAAAGGAATACGTAGCAAGAAAGAAAACAAAAAGGAAAAGAACAAGCGATTGTCTGTGTCTCCCGTTTCCTCGGTTCACCACCACCGCCCAACTCTCCACCAGAATCCAAAAGCGCAATAATAAGCACACCAACCCAAAAATATCTATATTTCCTGCTTTCAAATCCCAAATGCCATCGTTTCTCTCCAAGTCCATCCTCATCCGTTTGCCTCCCAAGTCCCCTCTTTTCCACCACTTCCGCATGTCCTCTCCCGCCACCAAAACCCGCCTCCGCGGTGTCGTTTTCGACATGGATGGCACTCTCACTGTCCCCGTCATCGACTTCCCCGCAATGTACAAGGCCGTCCTTGGAGACGACGAGTACAAGCGCGTCAAAGCTGAAAACCCGTCTGGGATTGATATCTTGCATCACATTGAGAATTGGAGTCCCGACAAGCAGCGCACGGCTTATCAGATTATTGCTGATTTCGAAAAACAGGGCCTTGATCGCCTTCAAATTATGCCTGGTTAGTTTTTGGTCGCTTGGGAAGTAGAAAGGAAACCGTTAGAGAAAAGAGGCTAGATTTGGGTATTGAAAAGCATGACACAAGAATCTTATAGTATCTTTTTTGTTTCAATTCTCCAATTAGAGACATTAGACTTTTAATTTCAAGTGTTAGGATTAGTAGGAATGTAGGATTAGATGTAAAGTTACTCTTTTGACGCCGGAATCTGCTGAGTGGTGTCTGTATTTTATGGTTTGATAGGATTGCTTTGTTTCTGTTGCCATAGAATATTAGCTGATAAATTAGGATACTACAGGCCCCTTTTCCCCTTTTTCCATGGGGTTTAGTATAAAATTAGCTGATGGATTGTTCAGCTGCTGAGTCTTTATAGTTGTTACTGTTCCTCCAAGATTTAGTGTCGGAACCGGCTATTTCTGGGCTGGTAATTTCCATAAATTTCTTTTCATTAGATGTTTGTTTTGGAGTGACCTTTATCCTTGTTAAAGCTTGCCCTTTTATGTTCATATGGAGTGTGTGTTTGAACCTTTAACAACCACAGTTCTTTCTGTCTTTGAGCTAAATAGGATTATTGCTTTGCCATCTTTCATTCTAATTGTTTAAGTTGTGACATTTGGCTGATAATGGTGCAGGCGCTGCAGAACTTTGTGGTTTTCTTCATGCAAAGAAAATAAGGTCTAATTCATCATCTTTAATCCTAATAATTCTTATTTGTTTTTCATAAACAGAGTACTGTAGAGGGCTGCAGGCATAATAGGCTATTTTCTCGCACTAGATCACTGAGTTTCATTTATGTCCCATATGGCTGATTGACCAATGGCTTAATTTCTAGTTACTGCAGCTATATTATTGTTTTGGAGGTTTCCCTAATAGTACTTTCACACCTGATATGCGAACTGCTTTTGCTTTCAAATCTATTGCATGATAATCTACATATTTCTGTATTGTTCAGTAATCCTCTTTTTTATGATATATTTATATGCTAACAAGTTGCTTCCATGTCTTTCAGAAGGGGACTAATCACTCGCAATGTGAAAGATGCGGTTGATCTGTTTCATCAACGGTTTGGGGTAAACCATAAAAATTGTGAAAATGAACTTTTCTGGACATTTTGTTGAATTGGGAGGTTAAGATTTTTCTTCTATGTATTGTTTCAGATGATGTTTTCTCCAGCTCTCAGCAGGGAGTTTCGTCCTTGTAAACCTGACCCTGCTCCTCTGCTACATATCTGTTCAACTTGGGATGTTCAACCAAACGAAGTCATAATGGTTGGTGATAGTCTTAAAGATGATGTGAGTGTTCGTTCTGCAACTACAATAATAAAGAAAGAAGAAAAAGATCATGTAGTTCTTTTATCATCTTCGTGGAAACTACCTTGCTTTTGCCTTCATATATACATTTGTTTTTTTTAATTATGTTGCATACAATTATTTAGGATAGGCAATACAAACTATATTCTTCAAAGAAAAAGGAAATAAAAAAGTCTAAGACTGTTGCATTTTACGTGGCATTGGCTTTCAGGGTGGTAACATGTAGAAGTGGTTATATATACCATTTTAAATTGCGACTTTGGCAAATGGACTCTGATTAGATATTATTGCTATTTGCAGGTGGCTTGTGGGAAAAATGCAGGAGCTCTGACATGCTTGCTAGATGAAGAGGGGAGGTACAGCTCTCATGATTTTGCCAGATTGAATCTAAAACCAGATTTCAATGTGACGTCCCTAAATGAAGTTTATTCACTTTTGGAATCCAATTTTGACCTAACACCCTGATTTGCAAATTCATCGTTGACAAAAGGTTTGACATTTAATGGAGCAGCTGATAGTTGTGCTCTATCCTGTGAAGATCCTACGCTAGTCAATTTCTGTGATAGTTTTATTCCTTTGTGTCCACAAGAAGTTTTAACTGTGGAGGAACATCTGAAAGGTAGAAAGAGTAGGTAATCAAGGAATTAGCTTCCAAGCATAAGATGTTGGTTGCTTATCTGGTGGAAAGTCAAAGGAGACCTTACTTTGTGCTTATCTAATCACCTATGGCATAGCAGGGTATCACCGTGGAGTTTGGACCTGTTTTCTGTTGCTGAAGAATGCTCAAGGAGACAAAATGCAAATGTTTATGCTGTACTGGGTGCCTGGCTGCTCATATCCTTGTATTGCAGGCAACTGGTATCTTTGTCCTAGTGGATGTAGATTTCCAACTCTAAAGAAATATCAAATATTTGAAAAGGAAAATACTATTTTGGGTCATGTCATGTCATGTTGCAGAAGTATTAGCAATACATTTATGGAGTCCCATGATTCTAAAATTTTATAGTAATTGAAATTTGAAAGGTGGTGAATATTCCTTGGCAGCTTTGATTAGCAGAAATGAATACTTTATTTTGCTGTTGTTAGACTTTGACCTACGTAATATGGTTGGTGATAAAGAGAACCTAAGCAACTCTTGATGGTTGCTTTGCTTCTGGAATTCACAAACTTAAATAAATACTATGTTCAAGTTAATACTCAAAACTGTTCTCTGTTTGCTTGAAATTTTCATTTGCCTTTCCTCCGGTAAGTAAGCTCCCTGGCTCTCCTTTCAGATTCACATGGTTCCAAGTTCCAAGTGCCAATCTGGTAACTCCACTGCATCACGCGGGTGTTGGCCTCCAGGATATACTCTGAATCTAAACTAGAGATGGCAATATGGGCGTGCTGGGCTGGCACGGCCCAAAAAGTTGGGTTGCCCGTAAAAATGTGGGCTGGATCGTGCTAGCCCAAAAAAAATATGGGCCGTGCCGTGTTAACCCATATCTTTTGAAGGTTAAGTCCAGCCTAGCCTACAGTCCATATAAATCGTGCCGTTCTAGCACATGGGCCATAATGGACTGGCACATGGGCCAATAATTTTTATTAAATGTTAATTTTGTTAATCTTTTTTTGTTTTTACTCTATTTTATTTTTTTAATACTGATGATTAAATTGGATTAAGAATGAAAAATTTCAAAACAAAAATTTACGTGGTTTGACTTACAATTTTACTTCCACGGGAAAAGGGGAACATTATTCACCATAAATAATAAAATTTACAAATACTAATTTAGATTATAAACTAAAAAAAATCTATCACCTAAAAAATGAAAAAAAAAAAGAAAATCAAATTTATTCATTTTCATCTGAAGATTCCTCTTGGTTTTGTATATTTTGTAAGCGAGATTCTACATCCAACCAATCTTTCAAATACACATTTCAAGGATCTTTAGTGTCAATATGCTTCTTCTATCACCAAGAACTCTCCCTCTTACACTAAAACAAGACTTCGAAGAGACAGTGAATATCGAAGGTGTTAGTAGGTCACAGGCAATGATGGAAAGCACGGGCCATGATTTTGCATTACTTTTCCACCATGCCAAAATAACATCAAAATTTTCTAATTATTGATCATCAAAATTTATAACTTAGTTTAAATATATTTGATGCTCGGTATATGAAGATAAAGAAGATGATGATATTACTATTTCATTTAATTTTTACCATTATAATTATATTTTTTTTCATTTTAAAATAAAAATGAATAATTATATAATTGATATATTATAAATTTACATTAAAAATGGGCTAGCCCAAATAAACATACGGGTCGTGTCGTGCTAGCACATGGGTTGTGCCGTACTGGGCTATTTTGGTGGGTCGTGCCGTGCCAGTCCATGTGCCACCAAAAGACTGCCCAACCCGTCCATGACTAATAGACCGTGTTGGCACGGCCCACTAAAAAAAGAATATAGATCGTGCCAGCATGACCTATATTAGATTGGGTAGTATTGGGTTCCATGCTGCCCGCCCATTTTATCATCTCTAATCTAAACCAGCTTTGCTGGACTGCTTCCTTGACAGATGACCCTCAACTAATGCCAAGGAGACTTCTTTATCATCATTTATGTAAGCAACACGGGCGCTCATTTTGGTCCTCAACTGGTGTGACTCAGTCCTTGTCTTAATTCACATCTATGTTCAGAAACCAAATACCTAAATTCTAGCAGATTGGATTGGGTCACATTTCAGTACCAAAACTAGCCAAAATCCAACAATGCTAAATTCTATCATGTAATCATTTTTTACCATGTGATCTGTTTCGAAGTTCAATTTGAACTTCACAAAGTACATTGCAAGAAGAAAGAGACTCTGCTCGTTTGTCACACTGCGCGCAGGACCCTTAATGTCGCAATCTGGACTGAGCGTGGGAAACAAATGGTCAGGCGCGCGTGTGCATAACCACAACTCCGTGATTTTTACCTATACAGGAAGTACAAAAGGCCAACGGTTCATAGGATGTTACACGTGCTCTCACACTAGTCCCTTGACAAGGTCAGCATTTCAGATTGGAACGAAAAATTATATCAAGGAGAAATTATTTTATGGGATTATCCCACCTCGTTGTTATGAGATTACGTCAGTCAGTTATGAGATCAATAAATAAAATCTTGTCAATAATTTTTTTTTATATTTATTAAAATCTTATCTTCATTATATTCTTAATTTTAGGACTTATTTATTAACTTTTATTTTTTTAAATTAGGGGCTAAACCTATTACTAAATTAGAGACTACTGTTTGATAAAACTGAAATAATTAAGCACTGAAAATTAAGTGTTGAAAATTTCTTCTGAAAATTTTAAGTACTGAATTTATTGTGTAAAAATTATTTGATAAGTTATTATGTTTGAACAAATTTATTTTTGAACTATTATAAGAGAAATGAAAGTTTATGAAAAATAAATGCATTGATAATTAATAAAAAGGAAAGAATAGTGGTTAAAAGGAAAGAATACAACATTAAATGTAATTAATGTGTGATTTTTTCCTTAAATGGAATTGTTGAATGAAATAAGTAACCTAAGAGCTACTTATTATTTTCAATGCTTTTTCATTGAAAATTTCCAATTAAGTGGTTCTTTAGCTTTTATTATCAAACACATTATAAAAATGAAAGCATTGAAAATTTTCATTTTCAATGGTTTGAAATTTTTCAATGGTTAATCAAACAACCTCAAATTTCAGTAAGTATTTTAAGTTGGTAAATTTTTACTGGTTGGTCTCATGGCTAAAGTGGTGGGATAGTCCCATGATTTAGCCCCTAGTTTAAAAAAGTGAAAGTTAATGGATAAGTCCTGAAATTAAGGACATAATGGAGATAAGGTTTTAGTAAATGTAGAAAAAACTTCTTTGTTGGTAAGATTTTACTGGTTGGTTTCATAGCTGACGTGGTGGAGCGATCCCATAAAATAATTTTTCGATTGGAACACCACAAGATGGAAGAAATTATTAAGTAAACCAGATGTACCACGTCATCAATAGATCCAACCAATAAATTGTGCCAACTCAAAAAGTTTTATAAAATTAAGCACTAATTTGATAAAAATTTAGCCCCATGTTACAAAAAATGAGAATTTAAAGGGTAAGTCCTTAAATTTAGATTATAATTGTGGTAAGATTTTAATAAATGTATCAAAATCCTTAAGTGCTCATAATTTAATTAGTCAGATCTATGGATGACGTGATACACCGACCTAATAATTTGTCACAAGATGGAGATCCTTACAGTGGCCCCCACCGCCTAACGCTGGCACCAAATTTAGGACATAATAAGGCGCGTGGTTCGTTCATTTTGGGGGGCCATGGGCCATGGGTTGGGACTGGGACCCCCCAAATCCCCCACGAAAACAACAAGAAAAGCCGACAAATTGAGCCAGCAATAATAGCAATGTAATTAATAAATTAATAAAATTATTATAAAAGCTGGAACCCTCTTCTGTTCACTCTCGTCTCTCTCAAGTCTTCCACCAAGTTGTATACTTTTTTCTTTGTTTAGGCAGTGATTCCACTTATAGGCATTTTCTAGATCTTTCTCTTCTCCGTAAACCTCCCAGAATTAAACGTTCTCATATTCTTTCTTCTCCTCGGAGGAACATTGCTTGGGATATGTTTTATCTCCTTCATTCCATATATATTTCCCTGCATCTATTCTTCTGGTCAATACCTCTGCATATAAAGAGACCTCAAGCTTCCATTGCTTTTCTTAGTCCAAGTCTGAACTCTCAACAAAGCCAAAAGCGATGATTTACCCTGCAGTTTTCACTAAAAACCCAATATTTATTACCAATCCAAGAATCCCAAGAATCAAGGAGAGGCACACAAAGTTGTCTAGTTACTTACAATTAAGATCAATATTCAGGTCTTCTCAGCATCATAATCCTACTAGCAATACAATTAACAAGGACATAGCAAGACAGAAAACCCAACTCATAGATATAGTAACCAAACCAGGTGAGGTTTCTGCCAGGAGGAAAGGCAAGAAAATCAAGGAATATGAGGAGGAGAAAGCTTTATCCCAAGATGGCTTTCAAGGAATGCTGGCTTTGTGTGGGTTGGGATATTGGGTGCAAGGTTTTAGGTGTTTTCCATGGTTGGCTCTAAATTTCCACATGGCTTACAATCTTAACTTGCATCCTTCGACACTGCAACTCGTGCAGAATTCTGGTAACCTTCCCATGGTAGCTAAACCTCTCTATGGAATTCTCTCTGATACTCTCTACATTGGGGGTGCTCATAGAATACCATATATCTCCATTGGAGGTCAGTTAACATCTTGCTATTCTGATTCAAGTCTGCTCTCTTGATAATATTTTTACATTCTGGATTTTCTCTCTTTGTCTTAATTCTATTAAAGGTTTTCTTGTCTTCTCTGATTTGAAACTTTAGTGATTGCTGCAAACTTAGTTGTTTTAATGAGTTTGAATATTGCTTTGAAATCAGTCGTTGGTATTCCATAGTTCCTTTATTCCTCCCTTTGCCTTGTACTCTGGTTTCCATTTGTGAATTTTTTCCTCTTTTTCCATTAAAATATGCCTTGGATTCTGTTTTTTGTTTCTTCTATATTTCCTTATTCCAGATCTTCCCTCCCAAGGCAGTGGGACATAGAAAATGTAGTTGCATATTTCAGGTTCTTGATAGAACTGAAGCTAGCAGAACGGAATTTAAAAACTTGAGTTAACTAATCCTCATGACAAGCATCAAAAGTTTCGTCATGGTAATGATATACACAATCTATTGAGTCTAGATTTTGGAATATGGATTTGGAGACTACAATATATATGGAAATAGAATCTAAAACGACTGTATTCAATAGACTGGCATATTAGGATTTGACTATGTTAAGGCAGATTATGTATTACTGTATTGAATTATGCTTTTCTTCCAGTTTTCAGAACTTTAAATTCATTATTGGGGAAGAAAATCCAATATCATGTCTAAGGAATAAGTCTTTCATCTTTCATCTTTTGACTTTTGATAACTTCTTACTTGAGACATCTAGATTACAATTGAACATCCCACTACCATTCTTAAGTCAAGAACTGTCACTAGTTGGTTAATGAAAAAAGTGATTGATTGGTGCTGACAATTAAACTTCAGTTTTTTTGCAGATCCTATCTTGGGGGCAATTGGCTTTGATTCCAGTTGCAGGTCAAGCCCTTCCTATCCTCATGGCATGTGTTCTTCTCGGTAATCTGGGAGCATCTATAACAGAAGTTGCAAAGGATGCTCTAGTGGCAGAGTATGGTAGAAATTACAAGATTACTGGACTCCAGTCTTACGCATTCATGGCTTTAGCTGCTGGTGGGATCCTGGGCAACTTATTAGGGGGGTATTTCTTGCTCAAAGCACCTCCCAGAACCATGTTCCTTGTATTTTCTGTATTATTATCTCTTCAGCTAGCAATTTCTGCATCAGCACGAGAGGAATGTCTTGGTTTATCCCAGGCAACAGATCACATTCCTGCAAGACAATCAATATCAGAAACTATCAGAAAGCAGCTATCTGATCTTATGAGTGCTATCAGTGAGGACAGCATTTTCCGACCTCTAACTTGGATTGTAACTTCTATTGCCATGGTTCCTATTCTGTCAGGGTCAGTCTTTTGTTACCAAACTCAATGTCTACACCTTGATGCTTCGGTTATTGGAATGTCACGAGTAATCGGCCAGTTGATGCTTCTTTCCTTGACTCTGCTTTATGACCGTTATTGGAAACAAATTCCCATGAGGAAATTGGTTCGTGCTCTACAGGTTGTGTATGCATCCTCCCTTCTTCTTGACCTTGTTCTAGTAAGGCAGATCAATCTAAGCATGGGAATTCCAAATGAAGTCTTTGCCCTTTGTTTCTCTGGTTTAGCAGAAACTCTTGCACAATTCAAGGTTCTTCCTTTTTCAGTGCTGCTGGCTACATTGTGTCCGCAGGGTTGTGAAGGATCTCTCACTTCTTTCCTAGCATCAGCATTGGGCCTTTCATCAATCATCAGTGGATTTTGGGGAGTTGGGTTGGCTTCTATGCTTGGAATAACATCTGGTGATTACTCAAGCTTGCCTCTAGGAGTATTGATACAGTTCCTTGTGGCGCTATTGCCTTTAAGATGGATTGATCAAATACCTATGGCTCAACCTGTTGAGAAGGATAGAAAGAAAGGTCTGAGTAAAAGAAGTCGAAGAAACAGAAGGGTCGGGAGGGTTGTGGTCGGTTCGGTCTTTGTCTACCGCCGAGAAAGAGAATCTGAGACACAGACGTAGAGAAATTAATCAGTGTGGCAATTAGAACTTATTGCATGCATGAGCTGAAAAATGAAAAATGCCGGATGGTTAAGCCCTGTATTCTTATCTCAAGCTCAATGTATTCATAGCGGTAGCTATGCCTTTAATGGCATAGTTGCAATCCCACAGAATCTATAATGTTCATTACACTAACAAATTAACAATGCAAAATCTATTTCCATTGAGAGGAATAAAGAAACAGAACCTATAACATATTTATACTTTTTAAGAGGAATAGCACTTTACCGGTTATGAATTATAAAAGGGTTTTTGAGGGAAAAAAGGGCATTTTCAAAGCAATTCCAATAAAAGAACCTCATAATTATTTCATATATGCATCCTTAATTTGTGAAAGTTTTCTACTTTAGTCCTTTTGTCATGTTACTTATTTCATTAACAGTTAAGAAAAGAAACTGTTCATGAGTGAAATAATTGAGAGACTAAGGACTAATCTTCAAAAAGGATAAGAGAGTAAGGACTAAAGTGAAACTAAATAAAAAATTTGAGACCTAGGTAGAATTCACTCTTTTTTAGGGTTTTGAGGGTTTAATGCAAAAAAGCTCTGATTTTATTTCTCTGCTCACTGTAGTCCCGCCACAAACAATCGAGGAATTGATAATTTTTAGTTCAATTCGATATTTCGATTATATTTTCATAACAGTTGGTTCAAGGACAAAGGAAAAGCTTCACAGCCATGGCCGCCTTGCCACCGCTGCAACAAAAGAAAGAAGATTCTGTTTCACTTTCAAAGAAGAACAAACAGAAGAGGAAGAGAAGGAAACATGACCCAGAACTCGAACAACTCGACTCGCTCCCTTGGAGCTCTTCTCTCCCTGATGAAGAAGAAGATGACACTTTCTCTCTCTTCATTGGCTCTGGCGACCTCGATGGAGGTTAACATTCCTTCTCAACAAAAAGAAACCCCTCTTCTTTATTTTTATGTTAAAATTAATGCTTTATGTGTTAAAGTTTCAAACTTTGGTAATTATAAGTTTGATTTTCTATTAGATTTTTATAAGGTGGCTGTTTGGCTTAGTTTATGGTTATTGTTCGATTTTATGAACGCAGGTTTTCTTTCCCTTGAAGAGATTGACGAAGCTGATTATGGTTTAGACGTACCTGGACCTAAGAAGAAAACATCTGATAAAAATTCAAAATTGAAGAAACAGAAGCTTAATGAAGTCACCGAGGGTTCAGGTGAAGATGCTGAAGCTGAATCTGCTGATGGAATGGCGGAGGAGAAGAATGCGAAGGCCAAGAAAAGGAAAAAGAAGAGTAAGAAGAGAAAGGCAAAGACAGCACAACAAGAAGAGGAGCCTGCAACCGGTTAGTGCTTTTATGTATTTTGATTCTTATAAAGTGATTATGCTACTCGGAGCCTGCAACTGGTAAAGACTGCTTTTAATTACCAGGCATTCCTCCTCTTTAAGCACCTTTTTATTGTCTGTGAAAATATTAAGCGTAATTTAATTCGGCTCGATCCTTTTGCAAGCTTTTTATGCAGTAATAAGTTTTCAGCAGCTGCTGGTTTTTAGACTGGTTTAATGATAACTTCCATATGTTAACTCGTCAACAGTGATTGGGGTTTTTGTTGATTTCTGGGTGAAAATTCAATTTATGGAATATGTTGTTTTATAACTGTATTTGCAGTTAGTGACACCAAAGATGATGAGGAAGAAGAGATGCTTGATGAATCTGAAGCTTACTCTGAATTTTATGCATGGAATGAGCTGAGACTTCATCCTCTGCTTATGAAATCAATATCTTGGCTTGGATTCAAGGAACCTACTCCAATACAAAGAGCTTGTATTCCTGCCGCAGCTCATCAAGGGAAGGTTTGTATAGAATCTTATATGAATCGTTTCATTATCAATGATGATTTCTCTGTCACAGCGATGGTAATTTGTTTATGCAATAGGATGTTATTGGTGCTGCTGAGACGGGATCTGGGAAAACACTAGCCTTTGGCCTGCCTATTTTCCAACGTCTCTTAGAAGAACAGGTAAAGGTTGCAGACATGCTTGGGGAGAAAGGGGAGGAAGCAGAAAAGTATGCTCCAAAAGGTGTTTTACGAGCTCTGATCATTACTCCTACTAGGGAACTTGCACTCCAGGTACTCATAGTTGTCTTATTTGTTTAGAGTTGAGCAATCTCAGTTGCGCTTGGAGGAGCTTAAGGTGTTGCTGCATTCCTATTTACTCAATCAAGTGGAAATTTGACAAGAGGGCATTTTGTTTTCTTTCTCCAGGTTACTGATCATCTTAAGCAAGTTGCCATGGCTCTCAATATTAGAGTGGTTCCTATTGTTGGTGGCATGTCAGCGGAGAAGCAGGAACGGCTATTAAAAACAAGGCCTGAGATAATTGTTGGAACTCCAGGGAGATTATGGGAGCTTATTTCAGAGGGTGAAAAACATCTTATTGAGGTTAGTAGCTAGACTTTTTTTATTCAAAGCAACTGATACTTATTTCTAAAGTGTTCTATTTTTTGGGATTTGTGTTGGTCAAAAGTCAAGACCAATTTACTCACATTTTTACTTTGGCAGTTACATTCTTTGTCTTTCTTTGTGCTGGATGAGGCTGATCGAATGGTTGAAGCAGGACATTTCCGTGAGTTACAGTCAATAATTGAAATGCTTCCTATGACCAGTGGTGTCAGCAAAGGAGAATCCCAAAACACACAGAATTGTGTGACGGTTTCAAGCTTATCAAGAAAGAAAAGACAAACATTTGTCTTTTCTGCAACTTTAGCACTTTCTGTTGATTTTCGGAAGAAGCTAAAGCGTGGTTCATTAAAGTCCTCTGCTGAGGGACTGAATTCTATTGAAATTTTATCTGAGCGAGCAGGAATGAGACCCAATGCCACCATTATTGATCTGACAAATGCATCAATTTTACCAAAGAACCTTGAAGAATCTTTTATTGAGTAAGTCCTTTTAACTTTTCTGAGCTAGCTCCTTGAACTTGTTACTCACAAACATAGTTCTCTTTCCAATTTGTTTGCAATATGATATTTAAAGTTTAAACTTTTTCATTATGAGTAAAGATGAAAGATGCTAGAGTAGTATGTCTGCTTTCATGGTAATGTATTATATCCTCCTAGTGGAATAAGACTTTAATGATGATTACTTCAGATGCAGGGAAGAAGATAAAGATTCTTATTTGTATTATATTTTGAGTATTCATGGAGAAGGGCGAACAATTGTTTTCTGTACATCAATTGCTGCCTTGCGTCATATTTCTTCCATCTTGCGCATCCTTGGTGTTAATGTTTCAACACTTCATGCTCAGATGCAGCAGCGAGCTCGGTTGAAGGTTTGTTTTCTTTCCCGGACTGTGTTTATAGTTGATTATGTACTTCTTTGTAGATGACTGAAGGATATGTTCTGCTTTTACATGCTCAAGCTATTATCAAGACTGCGTTCTAGGTCTATTGTAATTGTGCATCTGACTCTTTGTGATGAAGAATCTGTTACCCAACCCTGTAGTACAGTTTCTTGCACTTTGTCTTGACCTTTTTGGCTGACATTGTACCCAAAATTTGCCCTATTTTTGTGCTTGAAAGTATTTCCTCTCTGGTTCTCTTTTTGATGCAGGCCATTGACCGGTTTCGTGCAAATGAACATGGTATTCTTGTTGCTACTGATGTTGCAGCAAGGGGCCTTGATATTCCTGGTGTTCGAACTGTTGTCCACTATCAGCTTCCTCATTCAGCTGAAGTAAGTCAAGAGTGTTAGACCCTCTTTTCAACTTTATCTTAAACTTGTTCCTATAATTGAATTTTGGTTATTGTTCCTTGGGTTTAGGTTTATGTACACAGAAGTGGAAGAACTGCTAGGGCTTCTGCTGAAGGATGCAGCATTGCTCTTATCTCTCCAAATGATTCTGCTAAGTTTGCTTCTCTGTGCAAATCATTTGCTAAGGTACTATTTGTGAAGGAAAAGTTCCCGCTTCTTCTTCAAACCTTCCCCATTTTGTTATCATAACTTAGAAAATAAACTAGAAAGCCCTGGTCAAGTGCTTAGCTAACTAGATTCGGATAGTATTTCCTACTTTTAAAATGTAATTACTCTTCTTGTTCTTAAATCAAATGCAGCATTTGTATTTTCATTTGCATGCTTTACAAGTGCATTGGCCTCATATGCAGGAAAGCATCAAACAATTTCCTTTAGAGAACTCATACTTGCCAGAGGTCATGAAACGTCTATCTCTTGCACGTCAAATAGACAAGATCTTGCGGAAGGACTCCCAGGTTTATATATTATAAAAATTTAGCTTTCTTACAAGCCGTTACAGTGTTGTATAGGTTTGGTTGTCTTGTCCTGTATTCCTGTCCTGGTAATGTCCTGCTTGAAATGGTTTAGCTGGATGTTTGCTTTATTTTTTTTTTCTCTTTTTCCTGTTTCTTATTTTAGTTCTTTTTGAAATGGAATTTTACCACTTCAATTTCACTTATTCTTGCTCGTTCTCAAACTTATTTTATTTTCTGTAGGAAAGGGCAAATAAAAGCTGGCTGGAGCGGAGTGCAGAGTCATTAGAATTGGTAATGGAGAACTATGACAGTGAGGAGGAAAGAGTGAACAATTTCAAGCAAAAGAAAGCCAGCTCCGTGCAATTAAAGAAGTTACAGCAGGTTTTAACTTTCTAAGAGTAAATGATTATAGTACTAAACCTTTGAACAGAGCACCATGAACTTTACATTTTGACTTCACCCTTTTTCTTCAGGAGCTGAGTTCAATGCTTTCGCGACCATTGCGTCCAAAAACATTTTCACATCGCTATCCAGCTGCAGTGAGTTTTTAACAATTTTCTTTTGACATTTCACTAGTGTTTCTGGTCTTTATTAACTGTACAATTTTGTGGCGGACTTACTGATATCATGAATTTTGCTGTTCCAATGTATACTATGTAGTTGGTTATTAATTGAAAACATCATCTCCGAATATATTTCCAAGTGCATTTTCTCCTTAAAACAAAATTATGATTGAATTCTATAACTTGTAATTTTTAACATCATCACTTATCCAGGCTGGTGTTACACATCTTATACAAAATCAATTTGAAGAATTGGCGAAGCAAAATGTAGGCAGCAACTCAGTTTCAGGTGAAAACAAGAGAAGGAAGCTGGTTGTTATTGGTCAAGATTTCATGGATCCACTGCAGGCACTTCGGAATGCTGGTCGTGAGGTAATAAATTTACCGTTTAATTTATTTTATTATTCTGGTTCTGTTCCATCTTTAGAAAACTTCTCCCAATTGAGTGGATTTACATTTGTAACAATTTATGCTAGTGTGCAAACCAAATGGCTGACATGGGAATCCTATAAAATCAAGTCTGACATTTTGTTTCCTACACATTTGAAACCGATGCAAAGATCCATTCTGGTTAATCAGGATGGTAATGGATAACCTCCTAGCATAAGTGTGAACTCTCTTTCTTGTATCTCAGGTGCACATTGATGTAAAAGAGATGGCAGAAAAGCGAAGAAACATGGAGAGTTTGAGGAGAAAGAGAAAAGAGGAGAAGAAACGTAATACTTAATTCTTCATCTTTTTTCTATTTTCACCTGCCATGCTTCCTTTAAGATGCATTCTTATCTTTTTGTAATCTCTATTCCAGGTTTTCGTGACCAGCGTAGAAAGCAGAAGAAAAGTTTGGAAGGGAGACAGTAAGTAGATGGCTGGAATTAGGTTCCATTGTGTTTCATTTTGTGTGTATTTCCTTTTGTGGCAGGTGGGAGTTGGCCCACCCCCCCTTATTCATTCATTCTACAAAGAAAATAGGTTTCTATGAAAGTTACGCTCCTTGCTCAGCTGATATTTTATTTATCCAGCAAAGGTTAGTCAATAGACATGCCAGATAAGAGTTTTGAAACATTCAAGTTGTTCTTGCTTCTACGAATAACTTTCATGTAAAACGCAAGTTGATAATATGAAAATAGGTACATCTTCATGATTTCATCGGCTGTGCTTGAATCTTCTTTGATATTGCCATGTTAAGCTCTATAAATGAACGTGAATGGAATCTCAGAATTCATTTCAGGATTAGAATCTCCATGTTATTCATTTTGACATATTCTTTACTTCTTCCCGTGCAAACTTGAATGTGAATCCATCCCATTGGCCTATATGTTCTAGCTGGAGATTCGGCACATAGAGTTTCAATATCGTGGAATATCAAATAGTTGACTTTGGATTTGTTTCTTAATCAGCTTAAGTCTTAGGATAGTGATACCTCTATTTCTATTCTTTTTGCATAAAAATGAAACCATATTGGAATTTATAATTTTCTTTTTAATTGAGGCCACAAATTAAAGGGAAAATATTTCATTGCCATATTTGTAGACACCCTACTAGTAGTGGTAATAATATTTTCGTAAGTATATTCGTCGCAGAAGTAGTCGGCAAAGCTGGCTTTTGAGTTTCGTCCATACCAAATATTAGATACTGTAGCCTGGAAATTTGGCACAGCTCAGACTCAGCTCAGCCTGTTTGATTTTGAGTTCCTTCGAAATTATTATGTAAGTCGGGTGTATCACATCATCCATAGATCTGATCAATTAAATTGTGACAATTCAAGAATTTTCTTTTCGGTTTCCCATCTAGTATCTGGAGCTTTGCTCCGACTAATCCTGATCCGACCCGTGTCGCGCACCTGGAATGGCGGGTGAGTCTACCAACGGGGGCTGTTGCGTACGCAAGGTCTTGAACCCGAGACATGTTTAAGCTGAAATAAGTCGCTTATCATTTGATCCAATCCCTTGTTGGTACAACTCAAGGATTTTGATACATTTACTAAAATTCTATCATAATTATAACATAAATTTAAAGACTTACTCTTTAAATTCTCCTTCTTTGTAACGTGGGATTAAATTTGTCAAATTAGTACCTTAATTTTAAGAATTTTTTTAAGTTGACATAAATTTATTGATCGGGTCTATGAATGACGTGATACACCCAACCTACCTAATAATTTATCCTTGAATTGCCTTTGCCTTCCTGAGTTCCTGTGTGTTTAGTCAACTAAATTGCCGTTAGTGTACGGATGAATAGTCAAATTTGAATAATGCAATCACCCATTAATAATCAAGTCTTGGATTTAAATAATTCATTGCGTAATTTGGATGTCATGCCCACTAAACACTTTTGCAATTTTTTATTTTTGTTCAAAGCGGTCAAGAGATCATAACGGTTGCTTTCTTGGTATTTACAGAAATCTGGCGTATATTTTATATTTGCTTGAATACGGCAAGTTGATGGTAATTCTTGGTGCCAACGTTAACAAATAATAATACTAATAATATAGTATCATGTCTTGTTCTTCTTCCTTTTTTTTTTTTTTTGAGGAATAGAATTGAGGTGAAAATTACGATTGTTTCTCTACTCATTTTTTCTAAGATACTTCCTATTCTTTGTAGCAGTTTCACTGCTTTTAAGAATGAAATTCATACATACATTTCATCCAAAAAGGAAAATTAAGACTATAAAATAAATTGGGCAATCGATCAAATTAAAGGGGGAAAAAAGAGGGGTATTTAACAAAAAGTCGTAAGTTCATCTAAGAGATGAGTTGTGATGATGGGATTGGGATCTTCTGCCCAATTCCTACATTTGAACATGGCCATGGCACAAAAGCCCAATTTTATCCAACCATGCCAAAAGAGAAATTTCTGCTTGATTACAGAACCACAAAACAGAATTTGTCTAATTAAATGCAAAAGTTACTTCTTTTTTTTTTTTTGTGTTTGCAAGGAGGGGAGGAGGTAGGGTTTGATCTCACACACTTGCATGGTCGAGTTTGTGCTAAGGTAATAAAAGGAAAAAGGGATACTTTTCTAATGTTCATATAAAACAAATTCACACAAAATATTCAACAAAAAAAAGAATATTCTATATGGGACCTACACTATGTTAAAAAGATTTTTTTTTTAAAGAAAAAGGAAATACAATTATTAATGGAAATAATAGTGTTTTGACCAAAAAAAAGGGAAATAATAGTGTAATTCTTACTATACTTCCTTTTTTTATTGTATTTTATTAAATTAAGAAATCTAGGGCACCCATTGGACCACACAAAAATGTGCATATGAAAAGTCTTCCTTTTCCGAAGTCCGCTGTCTATATTAACATATCCCCCTATCCCCCGCTCCGTCTATAGGTCTCTCTCTCCTCTCCTTCGCCTCGCGTCCTTCCTCTCTTCGTTGCCCACTTAGGCCTTAGCCATGGCTACTTGTTCGGCGGACCTAGCTCCGCTCCTAGGCCCCAACGCCACCGCTGCCGCCGACTTCATATGCAACAAATTCACTGACACTTCCTATGCCGTCGACAACACTTACCTTCTCTTCTCAGCCTACCTTGTCTTCTCCATGCAACTCGGCTTTGCCATGCTTTGTGCTGGCTCTGTCCGTGCCAAAAACACCATGAACATCATGCTCACGAACGTCCTTGACGCTGCCACCGGTGGCCTCTTTTACTACCTTTTCGGCTTTGCCTTCGCCTTCGGTTCCCCTTCTAATGGTTTCATCGGCCGCCACAACTTTGGCTTAAAATCTATTCCCAATGCTTCCTCTTCCTTAGATTATAGCAACTTCCTTTATCAGTGGGCTTTTGCTATAGCAGCTGCTGGGATTACCAGTGGTTCCATAGCTGAAAGAACCCAATTCGTTGCTTATCTTATTTATTCATCTTTCTTAACCGGTTTTGTTTATCCTGTTGTTTCTCATTGGTTTTGGGCGACTGATGGTTGGGCCAGCGCTTTTCGGACCGATGACTTCCTCTTTGGAAGTGGGGTTATTGATTTTGCTGGTTCGGGGGTTGTTCATATAGTCGGTGGTGTAGCTGGTTTGTGGGGTGCACTAATTGAAGGACCAAGAATAGGCCGGTTCGACCATGTGGGTCGATCAGTTGCCTTGCGTGGTCATAGTGCAACCCTCGTTGTTCTTGGAACTTTCATGCTGTGGTTCGGTTGGTATGGGTTCAACCCCGGTTCATTCAACAAAATCTTGAATGCGTACTCTTCAGGGAACATGTATGGGCAGTGGAGTGCGGTGGGAAGAACGGCGGTGACCACCACGTTGGCCGGATGCGCGGCGGCATTGACTACTCTCTTTGGCAAAAGGATTTTGACTGGTCATTGGAATGTGACTGATGTTTGCAATGGTTTGCTCGGAGGCTTTGCTGCTATAACCTCAGGATGCTCTGTAGTTGAACCATGGGCTGCTATTATATGTGGGGTCGTCGCTGCTTTAGTTTTGATTGGCTGCAACAAGTTGGCTGAGAAAGTCAAGTTCGACGATCCTTTGGAAGCAGCTCAACTGCATGGTGGCTGCGGTGCTTGGGGAGTGATTTTCACAGGTTTGTTTGCTTCTGAGAAGTATGTCAGGGAAGTTTATGGCACCAGGCCGTCTCATAATTATGGGTTGTTTATGGGCGGCGGAGGCAGGCTCTTAGCCGCTCAGATCATCCAGATATTGGTCATTGTTGGGTGGGTGAGTGTTTTAATGGGGACCTTGTTTTATCTTCTCCATAAGTTTGGGCTCTTGAGGATCTCAGCTGAAGATGAAATGGCTGGTATGGACATGACAAGGCATGGAGGATTAGCTTATGTTTATCATGATGAAGATGAATCACCTAATCGAGGGACTCCGATGAAGAAAATTGAAAGTCATCCAACTCCTCCTTCAGTCTAAAAATTCTTCTGTTAATTTCCATTTTTTAAATATTTTCTTTGGACTATCCTGCGGCTGGATACTTCCTCTCTTCTTCCTTGCCTTGGAAAAAAAAAGGGGTCTTTTGTTTGAAAATATCTTTCTAGACTATGTGTAAGATAATCCTAGGGTTAATATATATTGGTTAGTTGGTTGGTTCATATCGGAGACAATGAATGTGCTTGGGCTTTTATCTTTTCAAATGTTTGAAAATTATAATATGGCAATGAAATTTGATATTGCTTGAGGTGGTGGACAAGTCCTTTTGGGAGATGCATAATTGAGCATGAATCCTTCCATCTTGGTCCTTGGAGATGCTTGTGTTTACCTTTCAGTTCTTTTTTTCTTTCTTTTGCTCATGGGAAAGATCAACGATGTGGGGTGAGAGAATCGCCAAGATTCATGGGTATGGGTTGCTTTGTTTTTTCATAATAGGATATAAATTGAAATGAAGGAAAAAACAAGCAATCACTGTTATTTTTTGGAAATCAATGCGGAGAGGTTGGATTCATTCATTAATAAGCACATGACTAATGACTGTTATGCTAGCTTAGCTATTCTCATGGGTCCCCTTTATGTGGGGAAAGAATCTTGTGAAAATGTGAGAACTAGCTCAAAACTTGGAACTACTCGACTGTCGACCGCCTTCGTAAATGAGATTCTTCTTTTTTATTCAGAATCTTAAATGCAAAGTTGTCCTGCAAAATATAATTAGTTGTGTGGACGAGGAAATCTATGCATTCCTTTCATATTTACAATACTCCGCCATCTTCCTCCCTGGAGACCATGAAGCTGGCAAATAAGTTTAGTCAATCTAGATGGTCTCCTGTTCCAAGAAATCTCTCTCTCAAGTTTAAAAAGATGATAATTTCAATGAAAAGGGAATCCAACATACTAACAAGTTCTGCAATTCCACAAGAAGGATGGAAACCCAGAACTCACCATTGGGAGAGGAAGGTGCAATATGATTAGCTAGTCAATCCGCCAATTTGTTTTCATCTAATTGAAATCAATGTTTGTCCACATGTTTTTCATTTTTAAGTGAATTATTTTCCCCCATAAAAATTGCTCATAATTGTGACAAGGAAACATTCTATGGCCATTGCTCCAGGGTACAATCATTCAGAAAAAAGATCGTGAACTCATCTTCACTTGTACTTTTACTTTTGTTTTGTCACGGAAATCACGTTAACGCCACTCATGATCTTATCTTATCTATCCACACCACGCCTAGCAAGTGGCTTTATAACATTAGCGACTAGGAACAGGACAAAGCAATTGACCAGAAAAGTCAAAGATTTTGTCCTGTAGTTTCCAACGCAACGGGCAGATTCCTACAAACTCGTTTTGGATGCATCTAATTAACCAGCTAGAATAAGCAGGAAGAAGTAGGACGACAGTAATGCTTCCCCCAAAGTGTGAAGCTAGCGTGGAGGCTAGGAGGTTCCCTGTCGGTTCTCTCTCTCGGTGACCTCATGGTTGAAACCTCAAACGGTGAAGAAAATTAAATAGTTGGTGGAACCGGTGTTGAAAATTAAGTGCTCGAGTAATTAAGCCAAGACATATGGCTTGGAAAAACTCCCCCACTAGATTTGTTGTGTTATAAAGTCCTGATTGGTTCTTGCCTACAGGGATTGGGGCCATGGACGATGGTGAGTAAATGAAAAGAAGTCAGCCATTTTTTTCGGGGCTTAATACCCACTTTCGCCCTTGAACTTGCCAAAATTTGACAATCCCCTTCCTGAACTGTCAATTGAGACAATTGCACCCTTTAATTTGACAAATTGAGGTCAATGTCACCCTCCAGTGTGACGGCGCCGTAACGTCTGCCTACGTGGACATTTTCATCCACGCTGGCGTGCCACGTGTCATGCCACGTCGACTTTTTGTGGGCCCCACGTTGACTGCTTTTTTCTCTTTCCGGCTCTAAAATTCCCGCTGAAAATAAAAAAGAAACCAAAAATCGAATTAAAAAAAAAGGAAATCAAATCAAAAGCTTTCAGAATTATTTTACAGAAATCTCGAAATGGATTTGGGAACCCAAAAAGAAATCGAGGGAGACTCGAGGGAGATTGAAGCTTAGAAGTCGAGGGAGACTGAAAGAAGAAAGGACACTGAAGCTTCTGCTGTTTTGTTGCTGTGATTGATTGAAGAAAGGTAGGAGAAGAAGATAAAAGGAAAAGGAACAGGGAACTCACAGAAGGCTTTCGAAAAAGGTAACAGTGTCTGTGGGTTCTCTTTGTCGGGTTGCTGGGTTTATTGGGTTTAGGGTTAAGCCTTTGTTTAATATGTTTGAATGGTTAAAAAATTAGTTTATTATGACCAATTAGGGATTAAAAGCGTAATTAGAATTTTTTTATTAATAATCATGTTTATTGTGGGTTGTGTGGTTAATTTTAGGGTTATTTTAATCGCAAAAATGTTGGGATTATGATTAAAATGAAACAAGTGTGCTACTTTTCTTCGTTGATACTATTCTCTGTTGATGGATGTCAATGTGCCGAAAAATAAAAAGAAATTTATGCTGCAATTGTTAATGGCTGTCATTTTCTGTGTGTTTTGTGTTAACTTGACTGTAGTTTTATATGTTGTGTTTTGTCGTTTTATGCTTGGCTATGGTTGTGTGAAAAAACTTTCAAGGTTTGAAGTTTTAACAGTGTCTGGTTTATTTCTTGGGTTAGGGTAAGGAATTAAAATGTGATTTTAATTGCAGATGGGTGATGAATCTGACGGCTACTACATGGTTATATACCATGGAGGTAAATTTGTCCGAGATCCTATTCTTAGATATAAAGGTGGGGATAGGGTTAGAGCATGTGAAGACCCAGATACCATGTCACTTATTGAGATTGAATGGATAGCTAAAAATACTTTAAGTTATAGCAAATTGGATCGTGTGTATTTCTATGATCCTGACTGTGGTGAATTTGATAAGGGTATTAGGCTTATGTGGGATGATAAATCAACTCGTGAGATGATTACTATATGGTTAAAGTATAAAGAGGTTACCTTATATTTGGAAAATGATGTTGACTGCATTGAAGAAGTTGAGTCCCAAGCTTGTTTGGATGGTGAAACATGTGAAAGTATACCTGTTGTTAGTGCTGAAACGGGTGAAAGTGCACCTATTTTGAGTTGTGAAACAAGGGAAAATGAAGCTGTTGTTGGTGTTGACAGAGGTGAAAATAAAGCTGGAGTTGGTGTTGACAGAGGTGAAAATGATGTTGTCGTTGGTGGTCAAATTGGAAAAAGTGGAGGTTTATTTGATGTTGAACTTTTTTTTTGTAGTCAAGCAAGTGGAAATGAAGTTATTTTTGGTAATGGGCCAACTACAGAAGTAGGTCAGGCATCCAATGATGGGCCCATTGAGAATGTGGGTTTAGCTGCTGATGCTAGTGGGCCAGGTGAGGGTTTGAATCCTGGTTTAAAGGAGTCAAGGTTTGGTGAAGACAATTATGAGGACATAAATGCTGCACACGATGAGGGTATAGATGCTGAAAAAGGGGAGGGAGCCGATTTGTTTAGGGTTGATATTAAAGCAGAATATTTACTGAAGGTGAGCTACTTGTCTGATGGCGAACATGATGAAGAATTGGTAGCTGCTAGGGTGAGAGCTAGGGAAGAAGTTGGGAAGGTAGGTAAAAAGAAAAAATCCCAAATACCTTTTGTCCCATTAGATGAGCCCAGTGATGAAGAAGCTGATCCTTTAGAGCAAATATTAAAGAAGAGGGCAGATGCTAGTCAAAATCCCCTTAGAGATGATGAAGCTGATGCAAGTAGTGACTACTATGACTCATCTGACTTTGGTAGCTTTGTTCAAAGTGATGAAGATGAAGAGCATGATGATGCCCAAAGGAGAAAGAGCAGGTATGTTCATTATAATCCCAATGATCAATTTCCTGAATTCCAAGAGGGCATGGTTTTCTCAGATAACATTCAGTTTAAGGATGCCATTCGAAAGTACTCTTTAGTTTATAGGAGAGAATTATTCTTTGTGAAAAATGAGCCTGAAAGGATTAGAGTGAAATGTAAGGCAGCTGCAAAATGTACTTGGAAAATTTTTGCTAGTTATGATAAAGGAGCTAGGGGTATTAGAGTGAAGAGTATTTGTGACCAGCATAGTTGTTGTGTTAGTTTCAAGAACAACTTAGTCAGTTCAAAAGTTATAGCTGATCGGTTTTTTGAAACTATTAGGGATAACCCTAAGCTGAAACTTAAGGAGCTGCAAAAAATGATTAGTAATGTTTTAAAGGTTACTGTTCCTTTGAAAAAATGTGCAAGGGTTAAGCATAGGGTTTTGACTGATGTTGCTGGAAATTTGAAAGAAGAATTTAGTCAACTCTGGGACTATGCAAACGAGCTTAATGATAAAAACCCTGGTAGCACAATCAAGGTAATGGTCAGCAGAGTTACTCCAGAATCCCCTTCACACTTCAAGAGAATGTATCTGTGTTTTGGTGCATTGAAAATGGGGTGGAAAGAAGGCTGTAGGCGAATTTTAGGTGTTGATGGGTGTTTCTTAAAGGGACCATGTAAATGTGAGCTGCTAACTGCTGTTGGGAAGGATGCTAATGACCAAATGTACCCTGTTGCTTGGGCTGTGGTCGAGGGTGAAAACAGAGAGACATGGGAATGGTTTATTGAGCTATTGAGGGATGATCTGGATCTTGCAGATGGATTCAATTTTACCATTATGTCTGACCAGCAAAAGGTATTTAATGTTTACATTTTAATTTTAATTAGGTTTGAAATAAGTGTATGCTTGTGCAATTTACTACTGACCATATTTATTTCTCTCATGTAGGGTTTAAGATTAGCTATAAAACATGTTATCCCGAGAGCAGAGCATAGGAACTGTGCTCGACATGTCTTTGCCAATTGGTCAGGCAGGAGAAAGGCAAAGAGTTATGAGTTTTGTTTTTGGGAAATTGTCAAAGCTACAACAGAACGGGAGTGGGAAAATAAGATTGGGATTTTGGCAAAGAAGGATGATGCCACTGTAAAAGAATTGATGCATAAGGAAAAGCATCCTAAACAGTGGACAAAGGCATTTTTTGGAGAACATTGCAAATGTGACATGGTGGACAATAATGTCTGTGAAAGTTTCAACTCAATCATTTTAGATGCAAGAAGCAAAAGTATAATTACTATGTTGGAGCAGCTAAGGGAGGAGACAATGATGAGGATTGAGAAAAAAAGAAAGTTTGTGTCTAAGTGGAAATATAACTATGGTCCATTAGTTAAGGAAAAGTTTGATTCCAGGAAGAATGACGCTGTAGATTGGCAGATGGTGAACTATGGTGAGAATGGGTGTGAGATAAAAAAAGGAAGAATGAGGTTTATTGTTAAATTGGATAAAAGAACATGTTCTTGTAGGTTATGGCAGGTTTCTGGTATACCTTGTTCTCATGCTTGTGCTGCAATTTGGCATAATGGTGGTGAACCTGATCACTACCTCGACACATGCTACAGTCGAGGGACTTACTTGAAGGCATACAGCTATGCTTTGCATCCTATAAATGGATCTCATGAGTGGAAGAAAACAGGATGTGAACCTATGCTACCACCAATAATTCCTAAGAGTCGACCTAGAAGGCCAAAGAAAAACAGAAGGAAGAGGAAAGATGAGCCAAAAAAGAAAACTGGTGTCACTAGCAGAAAGGGAACTATTATATGTTGTTCAAATTGTGGTGAATATGGACACAATAAGAAAGGTTGTAAAAACCCAAGGATTTCCACAACTGAAGTAAGTACCAAGTTCTGTTTTTGCGTCACATTGTTTTGTATTCTAATATTATACTGAACTATCACTATTACATTTTTAATCATAGGGTACTGCATCAACTAGCAGAGTGGCAAAGAACCCTGAAAAATGTAAGTCAAAGGGTAAGTCTGTTGTTGGAGATGCTAATACAAGTGATGTTGTTAGTGGACAAAGGCAACAAATACGACAGTCAGACAATGTCCAACAAGTGAGTTAATATTACTTATTTTTTGCAAATTAAATTACTTTAGCTTTAAAGTTTAGGGTATGTTAAGCAATTTCAATTGTGTCTATGTTGGTTGCAAAGGCTAAGGGTAAAGGATGCAGTAACAATTTGCATACTGAAAGTCATCAATCAACACCATCCACACGGAACAAACAAAAGGCAGCAACTGAACCTGTGGAAAAGGCAGCAACTGAACCTGTGCTTAGACCAGCAAGGATGAGGAAGCCTTCAATTAAAGGAATTGGTTTGTATACGAACCTCAAAACTGGGGAGCAAACATTTTATGTAAGTATTATTTCTACATATATGATGCAAAATGTCCAATGATCATTGCTGAAGTGGTGATTTACTGGATTTGTTCTTTATTATTCTTTGTAGTCTGGGTTCCAGGGACCAAAGTCAACTACTGCAATTGATGGTCCTTCCATGCGAGAAAAACATGTTATTCCAAGAAAACGTGATGGGAACTCAACACATGCTGTGGCTTCAAGTGGGACAAGTGGGAAGAGGAAAGCAAGTGCAAATCCAGTTGGCACACAAGAATCCATCAAGAAAGCAAAACTCTGTCTATAAGGATGCAACTTTTTGTTTTTGTCTGTAAGGGTGCAACTTTTTGTTTTTCTCTATAAGGGTGCAACTTTTTGGATATAGTCAAGGAGGGTGGCATTTTTTTGTATATGGTTTAACTCTACTAAATATGATATATGGTGAACTTCTGAATTAGACACCATTGAATCTTAATGTACCCTGTCTTGAAGGTGTCTTGGATATTGGTTAATGGCACCAAGTAGGGTTCTTTTTGCAAATGTAGGTGCTAGTTATTACAACAGGATATGTATTATGGATTATTTTATATCATAATGCAATGTAACCCTTTTCTTTCTGACCAAAATACTGGTCTTTCTATCTCTGTGCTACTCGAAACTATGGTTCCAGATTGACCAAAACTCGGATAAGATTATCATCAAAATAAGAACAATGCATATTACCCTAATTATATTTATTAATAAACTTCAACAAGGTTTACAACAGAACATCAGATTATGCTGATAATGACAACAGACCAGCTGCATTGCACCTAGCTTTAAAACTCCAATATAGCCACAAATATCCAACACAAGCCACAATTAACAACGATTTGTAGAATACATTTGCTTTCTTGTTAGAATTTGCCCTCTGTTTCAGTCTTCTGTTTTTGTTGTTCAGTGACTCCAACTCACCAGTCATCTTCATCAATTGTTTAGCTAGCTCATCATCTCCAACATAGTTTATCTTCTGTGTTTTATCAACCACATTGCTGTCTGAGCTACAGATCTCATAACTAAATTCTTGCTGACTTCTACCGGCTGACTTAACTTCATCCAAACTAATCCCCAAACATACAAGTTGCTTCTTTAGCATTTCATTTTCCTTTGCAAGCTTCCTTTTACTTTCTCGAAGAGATATCAGCAACTCTTTTGCACGTTTAGGCAACGGATCATCGAACCACATGAAAAATCCACACCCTCCAGCCTACAAAATTAAAGACAAAAAAGAAACTCTCAACCTATTAAATCAACCATTTAACCATTCAAATTGCAAGAATTAAGCTGAAAAACCATAAATATACCTTGTAGTTACAGCACCCATAGAATCTTCTCCCTGGATTCTCATTTGTCCATGAAGTTACCATTGGAGCCACTTCATTGCATCCACAAAGAACTCTCTCATCGAACAAATCCAGTTGTGAGCTACTCCCACGTGAATCTCTTCTTCGATTTGCCATTGATAAATACAAGCTAAAATGTGTCAGATTAAAAGAGGATGAAAAAGAGAAGAACTGGGTTGAGCAGATTTGGGTTCAAAGCTTGATTTCGGGATTTCTAGAGCTATTCTGAAAGCTTTTGATTTGATTTCCTTTTTTTTTTAATTCGATTTTTGGTTTCTTTTTTATTTTCAGCGGGAATTTTAGAGTCAGAAAGAGAAAAAAGCAGTCAACGTGGGGCCCACAAAAAGTCGACGTGGCATGACACGTGGCACGCCAGCGTGGATGAAAATGTCCACGTAGGCAGACGTTACGGCGCCGTCACACTGGAGGGTGACATTGACCTCAATTTGTCAAATTAAAGGGTGCAATTGTCTCAATTGACAGTTCAGGGAGGGGATTGTCAAATTTTGACAAGTTCAAGGGCGAAAGTGGGTATTAAGCCTTTTTTTCGGTTTACAGTTTACGCTTTACACAAAGACCAAAAAGACAGATCAAGTGATCTCAGAAGAACTGTACAAAGAATAAGAAAGAAGATTGAAAACAAACCCAATGGCAATTAAATTGCTAAAATAAGCAGTCCAGGAAGGATTGCTGGTCAACAGTGGAGGCTTCCTAAAGCAAAGTAAGCAGATGAGTGGTCTGGTTTGGTATACATCATTGTCATCAAAAGTTTTAAGAAGACTTGGAAATCTTTTGTTGACCAATAAAAAAAAAAAAAACTACGAGAACACTTTGAAATTTCAAAGTTTTATTTACTTTTATCAGTACAATCTGATGGCTTCGTCCTTTTTATCATCAGACTGAAAAACTTTACCTAGAAATAACAAAAAAGCACTGATTAGTAGTAATATATTTTGTCACATGATGAATGATCACTGATTCCATGTGAAGGTCAAGTAGAGTGGCCTTGGCTATTATAAGTAACAAATTAAAGCAGCAGCATTCACACTTGTCGACATTCACAAATGAGCACCAAGTGGTGAGAACTGAGAAGAGGCCGACACGTTCACCACAAGTAAAACTGTTTTGTTCTTTAAGAGCAAACATTCTGGTTTTTTGTTAAGCTTAAATCCAAACCCAGTCTCGTTCTCTAATCTCAAGTCAAAGATCACTTGGCTTGTGCCTTGGAAAAAATTAAGACAGGAGAGTGTGAAAGAGTGAGAGAAAAGAATAAATCTCACCCAAATCCCATTCCCTACACATTTTGTTCTTGTGTTCTTATTATGGTGATAGTCTTTTCAATAAACTTTGATGTCACCCAAATGTTGACCTCAACAGCAAATTTCCATTCACACTTTAAAATGACAAAAGCTCTGCTATTCTCCATTTCTCCACATGATGAAATGGTAGTTTTGAGTGCGCACTTGATTAATTAATAAACGGGCCCTCGGCCCTCAATTGCATGCTTTTAGATTTTATATTTATACATGAACAAAGAAAAGTACTACATGCTTAGTTTTAATCACACCGTTTTAAGATATCCGAGTTTGAGTTTTATGAGTGCTTATTGATAGGCTATATGTAAAATCCACAAAATCCATACATGAAAATTTCAAGAAGTTGGTAGTTTACCTTGACTTTTGAGATGAGGTAACTTTTCATATTCCTATATTTTTTTAATATAATTTATATCAGGATGATCATAAAAAATGACCTTTTTGATATCGAATAATATTTTGACATCTCATAAATTTTAAAAGGTATACCATAATTATTTTATATCCATGTACACCAAATCAATTCTTATTAACTCATAAACTTTTTTTTTCTTTATTTCAACTAATCTCTCTACAACAATAAATGTAACATGAGTTGAAACTTATCCTCAAAAATAAAAAATTTTAATTTGGGGCTAAACTTTGTTATAAAAGACCCTTTTTTGTTTCTAAAAAAATTATTTGGTGCGGGTGAATATATATTTAAAATCTTAATTTCTTTTAAAATCAACGAAGTGTCACTTAGTTATTAGATACCTAAAAAGACATTTTTTAGGTATCATCCTAATATAGCTCATATTTTTTATCACAATTTCCTTGTAGGAAAATAATAAAAAATTTTATTGTAATAAGATCTAATAATTATTGGGCTTCAGCAATAAAAAACGAGAAAGGAGGAGTCCAATATTTATTGGCCCAGAGAACAGTATTTTAGCGGCGATGGATTAAGCAAAAATATTGTAAAATTAGGCCCATTTTATCTTAAAAACTCACTCTCGGCCCATGTTGTTATCTCCAAGGAATGATGATAAATTGATAAGGAAAACCGAAACGAACAGCGACGGAAGAAGTGAAGTTTGTGGGGCTGTCCATGGAAGTGTTTGCAAGCGCTTCTGCAACTTGTACAAATCCTCATTTCAACTTTTCTAACCCCAAGAAACCCTCTTCTTTTACGTTCAAGCGGACCATCATTTCTCAGGTAATCCTTTTTTTTTTTTTTTTTTTTTTTATCTTCACGGCTGAATTTTGGGTTATTATGGAAGAATTTATCTTTACTGATTTCATCTGTAAAATTTTGAAGCTTCTAGCATGGGATGATTTTAATGTTTTTTAACATTAATTTATAGTTCATAGGATGAGTAATGAGTGTCCGAGATGAAAAGTTTATGACTCTGCATGAGAGAGTTTTCCTTGATTCTTGAATATTCTTATTCGAATACACTTTTGGTTTAATTCTTTGGAGCTTGAATTTGAAATAAGTGATATTGCTAACTAATTCAACGGTCTTCTATTGCATTTTTACTACTTCATGGTATTGCTCGTATCTATGTTTTGATGATTTCCATGGCTTGGATAGATTTGTGATCTCTGAATGTCAGTGTAAAAGTATCTAGGGAATACAAATTGCATAGAGCATGAGAGACCTTTATTTTTGGTTCGTTGAATATTATTCTTGGCTGGCATTTCTAGTACCTGAAACTTTCTCCCTCATTGACTATGTTGTGAATGAATCTGCCATATAAGTGCATGAATGCTGACAATATAATTGCCATGGAAGCCTTTCTTAGTTTGCGTCTTTCAAATGGATTTCTTGCAGGTGCATCCATGGAGACCTTTTCCTGTAACAATCATCAAAGCCCGTTTATTGTGTCGGATATCATGTATAAGGATGAATGTACACAGATCTGGAACTTTTGGGAGTTCTAACATGCTTTATAAACAAGACCTCTTGTTCCACCCATTATACAGGCTGAATAAAAGATTTTCATCTCAGTCCGGTTGCTTTGCTATAAGTCAAGGATTTCAATGTGGATACAGGAAACCTACACATAGTCTCCAAAAGGTGATGAGCCATTCAAAAAAAATTGGACAGCATGTACGTGTTGTTTTTATTCGATTACTTGCTGCTATGCTGCTGGTTACTTCAGTTTCCATTGCTGTCAGCAACACGCCCTCATGTAAGTTCCATTTTACATAAAATAGTCCCATGGCCGCAATATATAGCGGCTTTCTTTTGTTTACATTTTCATCCTAATTCTTTTTATTACTCTGCAGGGGCCCTCTCTGAAGAAAATCTCTTCTTCTTAGAGGCATGGAGAACCATAGACAGGGCATATGTTGACAAAACTTTCAATGGACAAAGTTGGTTTCGCTACAGAGAAAATGCACTTCGAAATGAACCAATGAACAATCGAGAAGAGACATGTATATGAAGTATCTTTAGCAGTTGCTTTATCTTGGGTAGTTTGCTATATGTAAACCAAGCAAGACATACATATACAAGGGACTGCAACCATATATGCATATTTATGTTTATATTGCTGATAACTTTGTATCCTATTATTTCATCTCTCATACCATTACATAAATGTTTGCCTGATCAGTCATTCAATTTTGTGGCAGTAATCTGAGGAGATAGTATATTCATGTGCTTGTTGCATTTTATGGTTGAATCGAATTATTCTTGAAGATGGGAATTAGTTAGTTATCTGATTACCTTGTAATCACTCCATTAATTAGTTAAAAGTATAATGACTCTGTACGTAACATACTGCTTTTCTAAGTCTTTGTTGTATATTTTCTATGCAGACATGGCCATAAGAAAAATGCTTGCAACACTGGATGATCCCTTCACTAGGTTTCTGGAGCCTCAGAAGTTTAAGAGTTTGCGGGTATGAGGCTGTTCACTTACTGCATTATAGCCTGAATAAGATGGTAGATATTAAACATTAAAAATCCTTGTTTTCTCCATAATTACTTTTTTATATGTAATTTCTCTAAAATGTGTTAATGTTTCTGAAGGCAGTCTGGAACTCAAGGGGCTCTTACAGGTGTAGGGCTATCAATAGGTTACCCAACAGGATCTGAAGGATCAAGAACTGGGCTTGTTGTTATTTCAGCTTCTCCTGGTGGTCCTGCGAATCGGGCTGGCATTTTATCTGGGGATATTATCTTGGAAATAGATCATACGAGCACAGAAAGCATGGGCATCTATGATGCAGCAGAGAGGTTGCAGTAAGTGGATTACTGTCTATAATTTTAAGTTAGTTGAAGTCGTATCAGCTTTCCTTTTTCCATATTCTTTATTAAGAAATATCTATTGAGCAGAGTCATTCTGATAGAGATCTGTTTACCTCGTCTTCCTATTATGAGTGTGTCTGTTTATATGTTCTTTTTTCAGTTAGTTGCTGCTATGCTAAACTTTTGACAAACTCACAGGGGACCGGAAGGAACTTCAGTGGAAATTACAATTCAAAGTGGACCAGAAATAAAGCACTTAGCTCTGATGTATGTTAAGTGTTCTAGTATTTTTTTACTTGGAATATCACACATTGATCAATCAAAGAGAGATTCAACAACTAAAAGAAGGATCGATTAAGATGCGTTTGAACTCGCTATATAATTTAAACTTTGAAAACAAGGTCTACCAATGGCAATTGGTTCAGCATCTGAAAATGTGTGTCCCCATTGTTATGCTTTTCAACATTGAGTGAGCTAGAAATAAGAATATGGGTTTTACCATCCTATTTTAAGTTGTCCTATTGTGCTCATAACTTGGTAGATCGGATTTTACGTTTTCTTCTCTTTCTTCATTTTTGTACTTATTTTATGACAGATTTAAGATTTGACTAACTACTACTTTCTAGGCGTGAGAAAGTTTCACTGAATCCTGTAAAGTCAAGACTATGTGAGGTTTCAGGTTCCGAAAAGAACTACCCCAGGATTGGTTATATCAAGCTTTCATCATTCAACCAAAATGCTTCTGGTAAGTTAAGATATTGACTGCAAGTACTCTGGCATGGGTTTGGACTGAAGTTTGTGATTTCTATGTTCTACGGTTTGTTAAGAGTTTATTTACATGATTGAACTTTGAAGTTCTCCTTTTTGTATATTCACTCTTCTTTCCTTTCCATGTCTTTTTTGGAGCATTCTTGTTCGCTCTTTTCTAATTAGTTATAGAGATCTTTCCACAGATCCCCTCCCCCTCCCTTGTTGGTTTATGTGTAGGATAAACTATCATGAAACTTACATTTCTTGTAGCTGCTGTCAAGGAAGCAATTGATACTTTAAGGAGTAATAGAGTTAATGCCTTTGTGTTGGACCTTCGTGATAATAGGTGATTAGCTTTCAACATGATCCATTTTAAACTTGCTCTTAAGACAGGCTTTCTGAAAGGTTAAATTTGCTGCAGTGGTGGTCTTTTCCCAGAAGGAATTGAAACTGCCAAGATTTGGTAAGTTAAAACTTTGTTAATCAGAGGTTCTTTTTTTCTGTTTCAAGTTTCATGACACAAGTTTTTATCATTGGTCTCTCTAACAGGTTAGACAAAGGTGTGATTGTGTATATTTGTGATAACCGTGGTGTTCGAGATATATATGACACGGATGGAAGCAATGCAATAGCAGCTTTGGAACCCCTAGCTGTGCTGGTATGCTTGAGTTACGATTGATCATGTCAGTCTGTTTCTGTGTTTGAGGGTTTGAGAGAGAAGGGGTGGATATTAATCCTCTGAATTCCATCATCTGAATTTCTATTAGGTGAACAAGGGCACTGCAAGTGCAAGTGAGATTTTAGCGGCTGCATTGAAAGATAACAAGCGTGCCGTGTTGTTTGGAGAACCCACGTATGGGAAAGGGTAATTACTTCTGCATTTACAATGCTTACAAACATCATCCTCTATTCTAGAAACCTAACCACAGTGATGCTTCCCACTCTGCAGCAAGATTCAGTCAGTTTTTCAGCTATCTGATGGCTCTGGCTTGGCTGTTACCGTTGCTCGTTATGAGACACCTGCGCATAATGATATAGACAAGGTTTATTTCTGATCTGTCCTTCTATGTCTCTGTGTCTCTCTCTTTCACCAAAATCTTCCCTCGTTTTTCTTCTAGATTGGTGTGATTCCGGACCATCCTCTGCCAAATTCGTTTCCCAAGGATGAGCATAGTTTTTGTGGCTGCCTTCAGGACTCTGGGTCTGCTTGCTATGTCAGCAATGCCCAGCTGTTTTCTAGGTGACAATTTCTGTTCCGCAGCTTGATTATGTCTTGTGGAACCGTGATTCTTTGTGCACGTAACATTAACATTCTTCGAAGGCTTTATAATTTCATTTCATTTGAGAAATTTAGATCTCTTTTTTCCGACAGTGGAACATTTGTTAACATTTGGCTTGATTATTAATTTATATGACAAAGAGAGATTCCACTGTTCAAGATTTTTGTGAAGTTTAAATACTCTGCTGTCACAGTTAATACATACGGTAGATAATTTGCCTTTTATTTAAAAATAATAATAATGAACATTATTATTTTCACTTTATTTTTGGCATTTTCAAGCTCACAGAAATACTCCTATTATCAAGATAAGTAATACGAATAATAGTACAAATAATGAACATTATTTTTAAAACAACATATATTCCTTTATTGTTATTGTTATTATTATTGTTCAAGGTCCTTGCCTTGTTATTACTTTTTATTTTCGCTAGTCATTATTTTTCTGTAAAGGAAAGTAGTCTACTTGGAGAATGAGAAGTTTTGAATCCGAGACCTCTCATATGAATTCCTTAACTTCTAACTAGCTCGGTTGGAGGGAGAATTCACTTTTTCTAGTCATTACTAAATTCACAAAATTATGCAATCTAAAATAAGCACACACATAAGTAATTAGTCATGAAATATAATTGGGGAATATTATAACAACGCAAATAAATAATAAATAAATGAAATCAAAATTTGCTGCCACCGGGTCGGGGTGCACAAGGGTATACACGCGGGTCGCGGGCTGCTCCATATTTGGCTTTTTATTATTACATTAAATTTTTTAATTAATTTATGATAAGCTTAAAAAATACTTAAGTTTTTATCATGTATATTTTATTTAAACTAAAAATTCTATTTTATTTTCTTCCATTACAAGAAATTATATAGATAAAAATTAAAAAAATTAAAATCAAAATATAATTTAAGAAATTAAGAATATGTTGTAAATGTGAACTTTTTTTCTTCTTCATAAAAATGGTTGATTTTTCTTTTTATTTAAGAAATAAATGGATAAAATAGGCAAGACATATAAAATAGATTACACTTAATAGGGAATTAGGTTGAGTATTACACTAATGATGGATAAAAATTTGCTTATTACACCATTGGGACATTTTTAACTCCCCATCATACTTCTATTCTTCTAATATAATTCTATCCCATAGCAAATCGTTTTTATAATCTTTAATCTAACATGTGGTAGCCCCCTTATTAAATTGTGTGTTCATTTCATATTAAAGAAATTAATGTTATGCAAAAAAGTTCTTTTTGTCCTCTCAGTTATGGATGTGTGGTTTTAGGGGGTGGATTATTTTGTATAATTTTTATCTATTTTTTTGTATAATAATTTTTCTATTTTTTGAAAAAAATTAAATATGAGTAATTGATTCAATGTTTTAAAAGTTGTGCTAACATTTATATATTTTTTTAACCTTCTATTTTCTTTTTATTTTCTCCTATATATATAAGTTAATTTTTTAATTTTATTTAATTATTATTTGTAGAATTATTTTCTTTTCTCTTTTCGTTTAGGTTTTTTTTTTCCATCAATTTGTTAAATTAGTCAATGTTTTGACCAAAAGAAAAAAATTCAGTGTTAATAGTTATGATATTGATAATTACATAATTATTATGTGATAAAATTTCATATATGATAATTTCCCCATAAACAATGATAGCAACGTGTCCTAGATAGAAACATGGAAATTAACTAAATAAATTAAGTCATAAAAGGTTGTTTTCAAAATATATAATATAGTAAAACCAGGTCCGTAAAGAACCGAAATTTTAGTTGACCTAAAGAAAACCTCTAATCATGCCAGGATTAGGAATAGGATCTAGGTTATCATCCATGCTATGTATAAATCCCAATGTTCAGGCAAAAAAATCAAACTCAACAAAAATCTACAATTCCCTGAGTTATTTTGATTTCAAAAGGATGAGATCGGCATTGTTGCCAGAAGCTTCCCCAGATTGGACTGACATTCCATGTGACCTTCTGAGATACATCGCAGGCAAAACTAACTCAATTTCCGATTCTCTTCGTATGTCTGCAATTTGTCGGTCTTGGCAAACCTCTATTGAGAAACCTAAATTCCCAGTGTGCTTGATGCTTGCGGAGAACAAGGATAACAGTACGCGGTGCTTTTGTACGGCCTCAGAGGATAAAGTCATGGAGCGTGACTTACCGGAGATCCGAGGAAGGAGGTGCTGGGGCACTCCTTTCGGTTGGTTACTTACTTTCGGCCTTGATCTTGAACTTAACTTATTTAATCCTTTATCTAGAGCCTGTTTTCGACTTCCCTCACAGTGCACCTTCAACACCTTCGGCTTCGACCATGATCTTCGGGATACATCTCCAAACTACTTTCGTAGGGCTTTTATACAGAGGTTTTCATTATCATCGAGTCCTACTTCCCCTGATTGTATCGTAATGGTAATTTATTCATGTACAGAATTGTTGGCCTATGCAAGACCTGGGGATCAAGCATGGACTCCCATTGATGTTGATTTCGCCTGCCTATTGGAGGATGTTATTTATTTCAATGGTAGTTTTTTTGCAGTACATAATCACGGGCATCTTCTTATATGTCAAGACTTAGACGGACCGTCCCCAAAAGCCGTAGAATTCGCGAAATCGCCTCCCTTTAAAAGCTATCCCCGGAAATATATTGTTGATTTGGGCGGTTATCTTTGTATGATAGCTCGCATTCGTGCTGAGTATGAGCGTATTAATGAGGCTGGTGAGGTAGAAATTGAAACGATGATATTGACAGAGGAATTTGAGATATACAAGCTGGATGTGCAGACCAGGAATTGGGAGAGAATCTTGTCATTGGGTGACCGCTCATTGTTTCTTGGGAACTGCTCCACTTTCTCCGTCTTGGCAGCCGACTACCCTGGTTGCACTGCCAACGGCATTTACTTCACAGATGATGAGTCTCTATTATATGAAACGGCTGGTGGCATTGATACAGGCTTCTACAATTGTGATAATAAAGACAATAAAGTGCTTGTTCGGCTACCAGTATCGGATGAGGAGGATGAGGAGGAGCGAGGATTTCGTTCAAAATTCTGCCCACCACTCTGGATCCTTCCAAAGTCTCACTAACCTTTGTTTGTTATGAATAATTGCCAAATATAATTGATCCTTTTTCTACTTCAGGTGATTAGGATGGGACTCTGTATGATATTTAATTAGATTGAATATATCCATATGAATAGGTGGGATATTTATATTCTAAATGCATTATGCTATTAATTTTTAATTGTATAATGCATAAATTGAGTGTATGTTGAAAACTGCAAAGAAATAAAAAATCAGATTTCCTATGTTCAATCGCTTGCCATCTTTGAAAATCTTATCATATTTCTTGGCTTCCAAATTCAGTCTACATCAGCGTGCTGTGCTTTTGTTTGCTAATTAAATGATATAATAATCAATGTTACATATAGAAAGTTAATTCAATGGATACGTTCAGGGCTTAGACTTGAATGAATTGGGGGTGTAATTGATCAAGTTCGAGTTGAGCAGTAGGGTTCTCGAGCTCGAACTAGACTCAGGTGGGAAGCCATATATACATTTTTGTAGAAATTTTAGTATTATTTTTTACTCTATTGATCCCACTAATAAAAGCGGTCAAAACTAAATTTTATGTACTTTCTTGTGTGAAAATGATCAAATCCTAACACTGCTTATATATGAAAATTTTGAAGATCTAAATATATATGTATTTTGCGATTGTTGTCATAGATATACACAGTATCTTTTCTTTCACATATAGATCATGATGATTAAATATTATTCAGTAATCTTTTAATAATTACAGACGAGTTAGCTAGCAAATTAATGTCACATTAATTAGTTAATGATCACGGAAATAATGGTATGAACTATGAAGAATTGAAGATTATTTGACCTGGAAAAACTTGACAGTATAAGAACATGTATCACTCTTCCAATTAAAGAAGCTAGAAAACTTGACAAAGTGTTTATAGGACTAATATATTTTAAACCTTGCTGCCTGGCGAGATGCCTGTCTCTACCTCAACCACAGAAACCAGAATATGTAATTAGTTCACTGAGCATAATTAAAGTTTTATAGAGTGCTTGTTTAAGTAATTTTGTTCATAGATTAGACATGTCTTAACACGATTGAAGAGGCATGCATTGTCTTCGAAATTCCTTGAAAGTCGTCAAGGTCAGCTTGAATTTTACTAAAGAACTTCCAATATGAACTTCATTGATTTTCCATCCCTTTCTCATAGAAATTGCAAATAAAGATAAACGTACGGAGGAGGTGGAGGTGATTTGTACACATCTGGAGGCGACTTGTAAACATGTGGAGGAGGTGGAGGCGATTTATATATTATAAATGTAGGGAGGAGGAGGAGGAGGTGACTTGTATAAGTACGGAGGAGGTGGTGGCAATTTGTAATCGTCGACAGCTACATTTTTGAATTTTGATTATCAAGGCCAATGCCAAGGCTTATAGGAGGCTAGATGTGGCAAAAACTTGGCCATTTTTGGGCAGAACTAGACACTCAGAAACTCCTACTACGTCACTCCTATGCCATACAAAAGGAGGTTTTGTATTTCTGTTTTGTGAACTTCAATGGACAGATTGCAGTTTATAGCAATCTCTCCAATATCCAAAAGAATTTAAAAATGGTGACTATGTTTAATTTAAAGAATTTAAACCTGCCTCACATTGATCAATACTTTGTCATGATTATATGTATAGTCAAAGTCCAAACTCGTCATTGCTCTACATATATAAAAATATAAAGGTCTCGTCATTTTATTTTCTGAATAATTTACATTTTTTTGAAAAAAATTAAACTTAATTTCATAAATTTATTTAAATTAAATTTGTATTAGTATGTCGAAAAATGAGCTTGACCTCTCTTTCTCGATTTTTTTTTGGTAAAAAATCTATCTGCCTTATTTCTCCTCTATCTAAGCTCTAAACGCACCGTTTTTTTTTTTTAAACTTCTCCCTGGCAAGTACGGGAACAAGAACAACAATAGCAACTAGCAAGAAAAGGAAAAGCTTCCAATTTCTAGGATATACGTCCAGTGCAACCATTATATAATCCGTAACTTCCATTCGATCATTGTGAAACGAATATTACAGAAAACTTACATTTCTCCTACTCTCATCAATTCTCTGACTCTACTCTTTCCCTATCTTCATACTCTCATTTTTATCTCTCTCTCAATTTCTTTCATATCTGCCCGGCATCATTTTCCAGAAATGCGTAAGCCTTCTTTTCATGAATTATTTTCTTTTCGTTCATTCTTTTTATTATTCTTCATGTTTTGTACTGATAATGGTTCTTCTTGAGGGCTAACCTCATTGTTTAATGGATCTTTCTTGTTCTTTTGTCATTTTCTTGTTGCTCTTTTTTTCTTCTACAGAATGGGGAAAGGTAAAAATGAACGAAGAAAGAAGAAGCAGGGAAATTACCCTTGTCCGTTATGTAAGAATAAGGGGGCATTTGAACTTTGGGATGGTCTTAAATGCCATGTCAAGGATATTCACAAGTCGGCGATCATATGAGATAAGAAGAACTGCTACATCATCAGTGCTTCGAAGGTGGAGCACAAGCTCCATCTCCAAAACAACCATGGTATATGATTTTCTTTTAATTCTTTCTCTCTTTTTTTCAGTTTTGATCTTGATATGCTAAGTTCATTTTGTTGGATTTAATTCAACATGTGGGCTCATATATTTATATTAATTATATATTATGGGCTATCATAAGATTAAGCCTAATTAAAGTGATCAATAAAGTTTAAAGTTTTGGGCTAGACATCTAATAGAGAATGGACTTTAATGTGTAGAGACCCAAAGGATTAATTTCTATTTTTATGATAGGCTAAAATAGAAGTTAGACTAAAGATATAAATAAGGGTTATGGTCCCCAAGCCAGATGCACAACAAAAGGTTTTCTCTTTTCTAAAATCCTATCAATTAGAAAAGATATAACTCTCATCCAAAGAGAAAAATCTCTTCAGAGAGAGAAAAGTCTGCATATTGGCTTGGAAGGCAATAACCAGAAAATCAAGCTTTCTTCATGGATCCAGGTACGCTTCCGCTCAGATCTAAACATTTAGATCTAACTTTTCTTGATGATTTGACATGAAAATTGGTTGGTGACATTTCACCAAATTAGAAATAAAGTATTCTAACACATTTATGATAGGAAACTAAAATCTCTCCTTGGAGAGATTTGCCACTGGCAGTTGTGGGTGGCAAGCGAGCTACACAAACACAAACAGTGGCACCATTAGCATTTCTTCTGTCTGAGGAGGTAATCTTTTTTCCAACAATTTCTTCTTTATGAGGTATCCTTAGATTATAAGTTAACAATTTCTTCTTTGTTTAATTTTAGAATTTGAAGGAGAAAAATTATGATATTTGTGGGGTTGACATCACAGACGGTGCTGTTTCTGTAACTGAGCATCCTTTCAAGAGAAGCACTGCTTTTCTTCTTGGAAACGAGGTAGAACCCATTTCCTAAATTGTGTTAAATTTTCTTATAATTGTTGAAAAGAGCTTATTCTTGTTCTTTAATATTCAGGGAACAGGGCTTTCAGCTAAGGAATGTGAAATTTGTGATTTCTTTGTTTACGTGTCTCAATATGGAGGTGGCGCGGTTTCTTTGAATGTCACTGTTGCTTCTTCTATTGTTTTGCATCATGTTGAAGTTGGAAACGGTCGTAATATTTGTGTACTAAACAAGAAGTGGGTTCCAAATATTGACAGTGTTCGACCGATATCAGCAGCTGGAAAAATAAATGACAGAATGCCACTGCAGGAGCTTATAGATGATGATTTAAGACTAAGGAATACTAGCTTGGTCATGGCCATTTTTGGCAAATTGGAGACTCGGGCTATTTTGCAGATACTGTTGAGCAATATTAATATGGAAGATCTCCTTGTATGGCACTATGATAAAAAGAGGCAGTATAGTATGAAGAGTGGCTATCGACTGCTCTGCAATTTATATAATGGAGAAGTCCCTGAGTTGCTGATAACAGATGAAGAAAAAGGAGCTTTGAGAATGACATGGGGAGCTAATATACTGCCAAAGACTAGAATTTTTGAGTGGAGATTTTTCCTGGAAATTCTACCAGTAATGGTAAACTTGCACTCAAGACAGTTGGAGGTGGACCAAACGTGCTTTGTACGTGGTGAGGAGGCTGAACTTGCTCACCCTACTGAGGAGTGCCCATGCGCAGCTGTGGTATGGATCATTATGGAGCAGACTTATAAGAAAGGGAGAGAGGAGAATACGAATGCTGACGAAGGGAGCTGGCAGCAGGATATCGGGGGAAATGGACTTGTCGCCAGAGATGCCGATGGCTTTTTCTTAGGGGCGTATGTGGGAAAAGTGGAGAATATGCAGCCTTCTTCTGAGGTGCTGGGGTAATAACGTGGCTCATAGCTTAGCCCGTTTTGGTTAATTTGAACTTAGAGCAGGGGCTAGTAAGAAATTAGCATGCATTGAAGACATTGCAGAGTGTATTTCTTCCATACCGGAAAATGAAAATGCATATGTACATGTTCTACCTCTTAATGAAAAAGGATTTTCATTCCAAAAGAAAAGTTATTGCTTGCAGGTTAGTCTCTAAAAAAATAGTAGTGTTTCTATTCTAAATTGCCATTTTAGCAAAGCAACTTCCAATAAGCAATAACTTCGTAGATTTTCCATCCCTTTCTGGCAGAAATTGCAATGAAAGAGATGGGATTATATATATGGTAGATTCTTAATGGTAATACAGGAATTAATGAAAGGTAATTAAGCTGACCATACATAAAATAAAAGTAGCCTCACATTGATCAATAACCACAGGGACACAGAAGCAACAATTTTGAAAGATGATTCCTGCAGCTGCAACCTGGCTTAATTATAGTAACCAAATATATATGCCGATCATGTCTAGCACTGTTAAAAAATGGGGGTTTGTTTGCGTATACGATATGCGGCTGGAACAGAACAGCGCTAGAAAAAAACAAACCCCAATTTTTTAAAATTGATAAGCACAATTTACGTCAATGTAAGTCCAACGTATATCCTTCTCAAAGGACATTACCTGACCCCATATCCTCCATTATCAACGCTGCTGGTGAATGTTTTGCCTTTTCCCCTAAAAGAACAGCTGTCAAGTCGAAAGGATTAGTATGATGATTGGTTGGAACCCCCTCAAACATCCTTCTTCAAGCTCAACACTGATGGATAAGCTCTAAACAATCCGGGAACTGCTGGTGCAGGAGGTCTCATCAGAAACCATGAGGGAATCATGATATCTGCCTTTACAGAAAACTTGGAATCACCACTAATCTCTCTGCTGAAATTTGGGCACTTAGAGATGGCCTCCATTTAGCCTTGTCTCTTAATCTTCATAACAGAATCACTGTTGAATGTGACTCTTAGGTGGCAATCCATCTCATAGAGTCCAATATTCCTGAAACCCATACTTATTTCTCTATTATTGCCGATTGCTGATGGCTCGTGCAAGTGCTGGGAGTGCAAGCTCTTCATCATATTCACAGGGAGAGGAACCATGCTGCAGACTTGATAGCTAAATCAAGCTACTCACAAATTGACACTTTTTGTATTTTTGCTGATGTACCGGAATGGCTGAAACTTCAATTACTAGCTGATGCCTATGGTGTTAAACACCAAAGACTTATTGCCATTAGGCCTGAACTTAACGAAACTATTTCTGTTAATACTTTAGATGATTGTGGGGCTGCCTCCGTAGTGCTTGGGTAACGTTCCTACTCACTGGTTGTAAAAGACCAAACTTAGCCTTGGAAGACAAATTTTTTATCTGATTAGACATGGGCATTTATGTCATTTTGGAAACAAATGAACGGTCTTGCCATTTGCTTTCTGTTTGGCTTTTTCTTCTTCTTTTTCTTTTTTTCTGGGTGAGATTTGTGTTGTGTTCTTTACTTCTTTTGATGTATGGGCATCTTTTGGGCTAGTTTTACCTTCTAGTTTGACACTGTAATAATAATGTCTGGAAAAAAAAATAATAATAATAACTAAAGAGTTCTTTGTTTCCTTTCAACAAGGAACAAGAAAAGAAAACACAACAAATTGCAGATTACTGCTAAATCAAACGGCATGCATTACTATAACAAGCAATGTTCAGAATAAGCCCAATAATCAGAGATGAAGACCAACACGTGGCTTTTATTACTACAACTTAAACAATTGTGTCCATTGCATTTGTCCAAGGTAAAAATGACCCATAATTGTGGTTTTTATTATGGAATCTGACACTATTTATCACTCATAATAATAAGCAAATAATAGAGCAATACTACTGGTTTTCTAACTGGCTTTCCCGTTTTGGTCAACTACTTGAAAGTGGGCTTTCCAATTTCTCTTTCTTTTTGCCTGCCTGCGTGTCTCTCCTTCTTTCCATCTTAGTGGAATACCTTACCTCACCAAGTTTGGTTGGCGTATTTATTTATTTTTTTTGTTTTTTTTTTTGGACACCGCCGGGCACCATTTAAAATTTTGGTACCATAGCCACTGTGGTAACCATATAAGCTCATGAAGAAGCCATTTTTGTTGCATTTGTTAAAGGGTATTCAGTTTTTCGGCAATCATGGTCTTTTCTTCTTGCATTTCCCATCCTCTAGTCTCAATAAAGGTTTGTTTTTTGTTATGCCCTTTAGCTCACATTTATTATAACCTTTTGAGGCATTTCGAGCTTTTGGTTGGTTTCTTAATCTGGGTGTTTTTCTTTTTTGGAAAGTTTCTGCTTTTTGTTGTTTCATTTGTAATGGTGATTGGAAAAAGGCTTTAGATGACTGGAACTCCGTATCAATTTGGTTGTTTAATTGGCATGTTTCAGACTTTCAGTCAAATTTTTGCTAAATCTAAGATATTGTTTATGGCTTCCTTCTGGAGTAAAGGTTTTAAGAAGAGTATAGCTTTACCAGTATTAGGAATGAAGATTGATTTTTGGTAATCCGTAAGATAGACGGAACTTTAACTATAGTTGTGCATTCTCGGTTGATATGTCAGAACTTTTATTGAATCCAAGCACACTGAAAACCGCATTTAGCCTTTTCAACTGATTATATTGTCATATAAAAATTCTCATTTCTTAAAGTAAGTTGTAATTATACTTTGTTCCTTCTGTTTGTTGGTGTAAATGTTCCCTTTTCTGTGATGGATTAGCCTTCATTAGTCACGTTTTCAACTGAAACTAGTAATGCATTTTTCCATTGGATAATGGAGTTTTAGTTCAAAATAGAAAACTTGCCATAATATGAGGGATTATTATGAGTTGAATCTTAAATCTATGGTCTGTTTTCTTTCATTCCTTGTCTCTCTCTTATTCTATTTTTATCAGAGCATGTTGCATGTTAATGAACTTTAACCATGACAAGCCATGTTCTTATCAGAGAATTTCTCATGTTGTTCAATTGTGTAATTATACTGCTTATAATATGTTGAGTTGCTATTTACTATTCATGCCAAGGAGATATCCTTACAATTAGGTTCTATATCTTATAGACTTGCCACTTTTATCAGCCTATTGATCTTCGTCATACTGTGGAGGTGGACCAAAGATTCACTTTTGTTTGCAAAAGCAGGACTACACAACATTTTGGCCAACGAGCAGGGTTTCAGTTTGGCTTGTTGGTGAATGGAGTTTTGCCAAAGGATCAAGACTTATTTTCAGACAAAAAGTTTCAAGGTTCACACGCTGCAAAAAGAGCTTTGGAGTACAAGCTTCATGTAATTCCTTTTTACCTTTCATAGTGCTTAACTTTCAGCAGCACTTTAGAAAATGCGTTTTATTTGCTTTAATGGTTTTCTAGTTTTCATGCTTGTTGCATGATCAGAGTTGTTCGAATCATCCACTATCTTGAAAGGAGGAGTTGCACCTTCTAAGAGAGTATCTTACACTCTTCTTTCCAGCCTCACCATGGTCCTGTGGAGGCTCCTTTATCTTTAGTTCTTCAACAGAATCTTCTACCATGTTAGTTGTTCCTCTATTGTCCCTAGCAAAACTGTTAAACAAGTTCTTGGCATCCATCTCTCAGAAAAGCTCATCTGCATGAGGCCCTCCCTCTTGTTATGATTTAGTTTCTCACTTATGTAGCAGAAACCAGTATTTTAATGGAAAATATACCGAATTATAGAGGATAAGGGGGGGAAAAGAGTGAAGAAAGGAAATTGATCAATGTTTGCTATAGGTTGTCAAGTGAAGAATCTGCCAATCTGCTGGATCCAAGGTTTTCTTGTCCTGTAATAACTATAGCTGCTGAGGAGTTTTGAAAAGGTCTAAGTTGGATATTTCCCCTGCTGTGCCTTTGTGCTTGGTTGCATTTTATGGTTGAATCTAATTATTCTTGAAGACGGGAATTAGTTAGTTATCTGATTACCTTGTAATCACTCCATTAATTAGTTAAAAGTATAATGATTCTGTGCATAACATACTGCTTTTCTAAGTTCTTGTTGTATATTTCTATGCAGACATGGCCATAAGAAAGATGCTTGCAACACTGGATGATCCCTTCACTAGGTTTCTGGAGCCTGAGAAGTTTAGGAGTTTGCGGGTATGAGGCTGTTCACTTACTGCATTATAGGCTAAATAAGATGGTAGATATTAAACATTAAAATCCTTGTTTTCTCCATAATTACTTTTTTATATGTAATTTCTCTAAAATGTGTTAATGTTTCTGAAGGCAGTCTGGAACTCAAGGGGCTCTTACAGGTGTAGGGCTATCAATAGGTTACCCAACAGGATCTGAAGGATCAAGAACTGGGCTTGTTGTTATTTCCGCTTCTCCTGGAGGTCCTGCGAATCGGGCTGGCGTTTTATCTGGGGATATTATCTTGGAAATAGATCATACGAGCACAGAAAGCATGGGCATCTATGATGCAGCAGAGAGGTTGCAGTAAGTGGATTACTGTCTATAATTATAAGTTAGTTGAAGTCATATCAGCTTTCCTTTTTTCATATTCTTTATTAAGAAATATCTACTGAGCAGAGTCATTCTGATAGAGATCTGTTTACCTCGTCTTCCTATTATGAGTGTGTCTGTTTATACGTTCTTTTTTCAGTTAGTTGCTGCTATGCTAAACTTTTGACAAACTCACAGGGGACCGGAAGGAACTTCAGTGGAAATTACAATTCAAAGTGGACCAGAAATAAAGCACTTAGCTCTGATGTATGTTAAGTGTTCTAGTATTTTTTTAACTTAAGATGCGTTTGAACTCACTATATAAGTTAAACTTTGAAAACAAGGTCTACCAATGGCAATTGGTTCAGCATCTGAAAATGTGTCACCATTGTTATGCTTTTCAACATTGAGTGAGCTAGAAATAAGAATATGGGTTTTAACCAAAAGAAAAAAATTCAGTGTTAATAGTTATGAAAATGATAATTACATAATTATGTGATAAAATTTCATATATAACCTGCTATAATAACGCGAGACTTATGTCTAATAATGATAATTTCCCCATAAACAATGATAGCAACGTGTCCTAGATAGAAACATGGAAATTAACTAAATAAATTAATTCATAAAAGGTTGTTTTCAAAATATATAATATAGTAAAACAAGGTCCGTAAAGAACCGAAATTTTAGTTGACCTAAAGAAAACCTCTAATCATGCCAGGATTAGGAATAGGATCTAGGTTATCATCCATGCTATGTATAAATCCCAATGTTCAGGCCAAAAAATCAACCTCAACAAAAATCTACAATTCCCTGAGTTATTTTGATTTCAAAAGGATGAGATCGGCATTATTGCCAGAAGCTTCCCCAGATTGGACTGACATTCCATGTGACCTTCTGAGATACATCGCAGGCAAAACTAACTCAATTTCCGATTCTCTTCGTATGTCTGCAGTTTGTCGGTCTTGGCAAACCTCTATTGAGAAACCTAAATTCCCAGTGTGCTTGATGCTTGCGGAGAACAATGATAACAGTACACGGTGCTTTTGTACGGCCTCAGAGGATAAAGTCATGGAGCGTGACTTACCGGAGATCCGAGGAAGGAGGTGCTGGGGCACTCCTTTCGGTTGGTTACTTACTTTCGGCCTTGATCTTGAACTTAACTTATTTAATCCTTTATCTAGAGCCTATTTTCCACTTCCCTCACAGTGCACCTTCAACACCTTCGGCTTCGACCAAGATCTTCGGGATACATCTCCAAACTACTTTCGTAGGGCTTTTATACGGAGGTTTTCATTATCATCGAGTCCTACTTCCCCTGATTGTATCGTAATGGTTATTTATTCCTCTGCAGAATTGTTGGCCTTTGCAAGACCTGGGGATCAAGCATGGACTCCCATTGATGTTGATTTCGCTTGCCTATTGGAGGATGTTATTTATTTCAATGGTAGTTTTTTTGCAGTACATAATTACGGGCATCTTCTTATATGTCAAGACTTAGACGGGCCGTCCCCGAAAGCCGTAGAATTCGCGAAATCGCCTCCCTTTAAAAGCTATTCCCCGAAATATATTGTTGATTTGGGCGGTTATCTTTGTATGATAGCTCGCATTCATGCTTCATATGAGTATATTAATGAGGCTGGTGAGGTAGAAATTGAAACGATGATATTGACAGAGGAATTTGAGATATACAAGCTGGATATGCAGACCAGGAATTGGGAGAGAATCTTGTCATTGGGTGACCGCTCATTGTTTCTTGGGAACTGCTCCACTTTTTCCGTCTTGGCAGCCGACTACCCTGGTTGCACTGCCAACGGCATTTACTTCACAGATGATGAGTCTCTATTATATGAAACGGCTGGTGGCTTTGATACAGGCTTCTACAATTGTGATCATAAAGACAATAAAGAGCTTGTTCGGCTACCAGTATCGGATGAGGAGGATGAGGAGGAGCGAGGATTTCGTTCAAAATTCTGCCCACCACTCTGGATCCTTCCAAAGTCTCACTAACCTTTGTTTGTTATGAATAATTGCCAAATATAATTGATCCTTTTTCTACTTCAGGTGATTAGGATGGGACTCTGTATGATATTTAATTAGATTGAATATATCCATATGAATAGGTGGGATATTTATATTCTAAATGCATTATGCTATTAATTTTTAATTGTATAATGCATAAATTGAGTGTATGTTGAAAACTGCAAAGAAATAAAAAATCAGATTTCCTATGTTCAATCCCATGCCATCTTTGAAAATCTTATCATATTTCTTGGCTTCCAAATTCAGTCTACATCAGCGTGCTGTGCTTTTGTTTGCTAATTAAATGATATAATAATCAATGTTACGTATAGAAAGTTAATTCAATGGATACCTTTAGGGCTTAGGCTTCAATTAATTAGGGGTGTAATTGATCAAGTTCGAGTTGAGCAATAGGGTTCTCGAGCTCGAACTAGACTCAGGTTGGAAGCCATATATACATTTTCGTTGAAATTTTAGTATTATTTTTTACTCTATTGATCCCACTAATAAAAGCAGTCAAAACTAAATTTTATGTACTTTCTTGTGCGAAAATTATCAAATCCTAACACTACTTATATATAAAAATTTTGAAGATCTAAATATATATGTATTTCGCGATTGCTGTCATAGATATACACAGTATCTTTTCTTTCACATATAGATCATAATGATTAAATATTATTCAGTAATCTTTTAATAATTGCAGACCAATTAGCTAGCAAATTAATGTCACATTAATTAGTTAATGATCACGGAAATAATGGTATGAACTATGAAGAATTGATGATTATTTGACCTGGAAAAACTTGACAGTATAAAAACATGTATCACTCTTCCAATTAAAGAAGCTAGAAAACTTGACAAAGTGTTTATAGGAATAATATATTTTTACCCTTGCTGCCTGGCGAGATGCCTGTCTCTACCTCAACCACAGAAACCAGAATATGTAATTAGTTCACTGAGCATAATTAAAGTTTTATAGAGTGCTTGTTTAAGTAATTTTGTTCCTAGATTAGACATGTCTTAACACGATTGAAGAGGCATGCATTGTCTTCAAAATTCCTCGAAAGTCGTCAAGGTCAGCTTGAATTTTACTAAAGAACTTCCAATATGACTTCATTGATTATCCATCCCTTTCTCATGGAAATTGCAAATAAAGATAAACGTACGGAGGAGGTGGAGGTGATTTGTACACATCTAGAGGCGACTTGTAAACATGTGGAGGAGGTGGAGGCGATTTATATATTATAAATGTAGGGAGGAGGAGGAGGAGGTGACTTGTATAAGTACGGAGGAGGTGGTGGCAATTTGTAATCGTCGGCAGCTACATTTTTGAATTTTGATTATCAAGGCCAATGCCAAGGCTTATAGGAGGCTAGATGTGGCAAAAACTTGGCAATTTTTGGGCAGAACTAGACACTCAGAAACTCCTACTACGTCACTCCTATGCCATACAAAAGGAGGTTTTGTATTTCTATTTTGTGAACTTCAATGGACAGATTGCAGTTTATAGTAATCTCTCCAATATCCAAAAGAATTTAAAAATGGTGACTATGATTAATTTAAAGAATTTAAACCTACCTCACATTGATCAATACTTTGTGCTGATTATATGTATAGTCAAAGTCCAAATTCTTCATTGCTCTACATATATAAGACTAGCTATAAAGGTCTCGTCATTTTATTTTCTGAATAATTTACATTTTTTTGAAAAAAATTAAACTTAATTTCATAAATTTATTTAAATTAAATTTGCATTAGTATGTCGAAAAATGAGCTTGACCTCTCTCTCTCTCGATTGTAAAAAATCTATCTGCCTTATTTCTCCTCTATCTAAGCTCTAAACGCACCGTTTTTTTTTTTAAAAAAACTTCTCCCTGGCAAGTACGGGAACAAGAACAACTGTAGCAACTAGCAAGAAAAGGAAACGCTTCCAATTTCTAGGATATACGTCCAGTGCAACCATTGTATAATCGGTAACTTCCATTCGATCATTGTGAAACGAATATTACAGAAAACTTACATTTCTCCTACTCTCATCAATTCTCTGACTCTACTCTTTCCCTATCTTCATACTCTCATTTTTAACTCTCTCTCAATTTCTTTCATATCTGCCCGGCATCATTTTCAAGAAATGCGTAAGTCTTCTTTTCATGAATTTGTAAGATATAAGATCTGAAATACCCAAGATCTTAAGTAAATATTAGAACACCAATATGATAATACAATAATATACATACCTGATTGGGCAGCCATTATTAGTTAGCGGAAGCAAGTGTCTCCGGTCAAACTATGGTCTTCCTCTTCTTCTTCTTCTTCTTCTTATGGCAGATCTCAATGGGAAGAAACTGACGTTATGAAGAGAAGAGAGGACCTTAGCCACCTATTTATATTAACCTTAATTATCCCAGTAGTAATCCTCCCCATAAAAGGTCTACTGGGCCAGGCCTACACAACTGCCATACCACATTAATTCAAAAGAGATGTGCAAAGCCCATACAATAAAGATCACTTATCAAAATTAGGCCTTCATGCTTGTTTCCCACATAGACCAAATTACTAGCATGTTTTAATAAACAACAAATGACCAATTAATAGTAGCCTTCAAAATAGAAAATTCTAACAGAATTATCTTCTTTTCGTTCATTCTTTTAATTATTCTTCATGTTTTGTACTGATAATGGTTCTTCTTGAGGGCTAACCTCATTGTTTAATGGATCTTTCTTGTTCTTATGTCATTTTCTTGTTGCTCTTTTTTTCTTCTGCAGAATGGGGAAAGGTAAAAATGATCGAAGAAAGAACAAGCAGGGAAATTACCCTTGTCCGTTTTGTAAGAATGGGGGGGGCATTTAATCTTTGGGGGGTCTTAAATGCCATGTCAAGGATATTCACAAGTCGGCGATCATATGCGATAAGAAGAACTGCTACACCATCAGTGCTTCGAGGGTGGAGCACAAGCTCCATCTCCAAAACAACCATGGTATATGATTTTCTTTTAATTCTTTCTCTCTTTTTTTCAGTTTTGATCTTGATATGCTAAGTTCATTTATGATAGAAAACTAAAATCTCTCCTTGGAGAGATTTGCCACTGGCAGCTGTGGGTGGCAAGCGAGCTACACAAACACAAACAGTGGCACCATTAACATTTCTTCTGTCTGAGGAGGTAATCTTTTTTCCAACAATTTCTTCTTTATGAGGTATCCTTAGATTATAAGTTAACAATTTCTTCTTTGTTTAAATTTTAGAATTTGAAGGAGAAAAATTATGATATTTGTGGGGTTGACATCACAGACGGTGCTGTTTCTGTAACTGAGCATCCTTTCAAGAGAAGCACTGCTTTTCTTCTTGGAAACGAGGTAGAACCCATTTCCTAAATTGTGTTAAATTTTCTTATAATTGTTGAAAAGAGCTTATTCTTGTTCTTTAATATTCACGGAACAGGGCTTTCAGCTAAGGAATGTGAAATTTGTGATTTCTTTGTTTACGTGTCTCAATATGGAGGTGGCGCGGTTTCTTTGAATATCACTGTTGCTTCTTCTATTGTTTTGCATCATGTTGAAGTTGGAAACGGTCGTAATATTTGTGTACTAAACAAGAAGTGGGTTCCAAATATTGACAGTGTTCGACCGATATCAGCAGCTGGAAAAATAAATGACAGAATGCCACTGCAGGAGCTTATAGATGATGATTTAAGACTAAGGAATACTAGCTTGGTCATGGCCATTTTTGGCAAATTGGAGACTCGGGCTATTTTGCAGATACTGTTGAGCAATATTAATATGGAAGATCTCCTTGTATGGCACTATGATAAAAAGAGGCAGTATAGTATGAAGAGTGGCTATCGACTGCTCTGCAATTTATATAATGGAGAAGTCCCTGAGTTGCTGATAACAGATGAAGAAAAAGGAGCTTTGAGAATGACATGGGGAGCTAATATACTGCCAAAGACTAGAATTTTTGAGTGGAGATTTTTCCTGGAAATTCTACCAGTAATGGTAAACTTGCACTCAAGACAGTTGGAGGTGGATCAAACGTGCTTTGTACGTGGTGAGGAGGCTGAACTTGCTCACCCTACTGAGGAGTGTCCATGCGCAGCTGTGGTATGGATCATTATGGAGCAGACTTATAAGAAAGGGAGAGAGGAGAATACAAATGCGGAGGAAGGGAGCTGGCAGCAGGATATCGGGGGAAATGGACTGGTCGCCAGAGATGCCGATGGCTTTTTCTTAGGGGCGTACGTGGGAAAAGTGGAGAATATGGAGCCTTCTTCTGAGGTGCTGGGGTAATAACGTGGCTCATAGCTTAGCTCGTTTTGGTTAATTTGAACTTAGAGCAGGGGCTAGTAAGAAATTAGCATGCATTTAAGACATTGCAGAGTGTATTTCTTCCATACCGGAAAATGAAAATGCATATGTACATGTACTACCTCTTAATGAAAAAGGATTTTCATTCCAAAAGAAAAGTTATTGCCTGCAGGTTAGTCTCTAAAGAAATAGTAGTGTTTCTATTCTAAACTGCCATTTTAGCAAAGCAACTTCCAATAAGCAATAACTTCGTAGATTTTCCATCCCTTTCTGGCAGAAATTGCAATGAAAGAGATGGGATTATATATATGGTAGATTCTTAATGGTAATGCAGGAATTAATGAAAGGTAATTAAGCTGACCATACATAAAATAAAAGTAGCCTCACATTGATCAATAACCACAGGGACACAGAAGCAACAATTTTGAAAGATGATTCCTGCAGCTGCAACCTGGCTTAATTATAGTAACCAAATATATATGCCGATCATGTCTAGCACTGTTAAAAAATGGGGGTTTGTTTGCGTATACGATATGCGGCTGGAACAGAACAGCGCTAGAAAAAAACAAACCCCAATTTTTTAAAATTGATAAGCACAATTTACGTCAATGTAAGTCCAACGTATATCCTTCTCAAAGGACATTACCTGACCCCATATCCTCCATTATCAACGCTGCTGGTGAATGTTTTGCCCTTTACCCCTAAAAGAACAGCTGTCAAGTCGAAAGGATTAGTATGATGATTGGTTGGAACCCCCTCAAACATCCTTCTTCAAGCTCAACACTGATGGATAAGCTCTAAACAATCCGGGAACTGCTGGTGCAGGAGGTCTCATCAGAAACCATGAGGGAATCATGATATCTGCCTTTACAGAAAACTTGGAATCACCACTAATCTCTCTGCTGAAATTTGGGCACTTAGAGATGGCCTCCATTTAGCCATGTCTCTTAATCTTCATAACAGAATCACTGTTGAATGTGACTCTTAGGTGGCAATCCATCTCATAGAGTCCAATATTCCTGAAACCCATACTTATTTCTCTATTATTGCCGATTGCTGATGGCTCGTGCAAGTGCTGGGAGTGCAAGCTCTTCATCATATTCACAGGGAGAGGAACCATGCTGCAGACTTGATAGCTAAATCAAGCTACTCACAAATTGACACTTTTTGTATTTTTGCTGATGTACCGGAATGGCTGAAACTTCAATTACTAGCTGATGCCTATGGTGTTAAACACCAAAGACTTATTGCCATTAGGCCTGAACTTAACGAAACTATTTCTGTTAATACTTTAGATGATTGTGGGGCTGCCTCCGTAGTGCTTGGGTAACGTTCCTACTCACTGGTTGTAAAAGACCAAACTTAGCCTTGGAAGACAAATTTTTTATCTGATTAGACATGGGCATTTATGTCATTTTGGAAACAAATGAACGGTCTTGCCATTTGCTTTCTGTTTGGCTTTTTCTTCTTCTTTTTCTTTTTTTCTGGGTGAGATTTGTGTTGTGTTCTTTACTTCTTTTGATGTATGGGCATCTTTTGGGCTAGTTTTACCTTCTAGTTTGACACTGTAATAATAATGTCTGGAAAAAAAAATAATAATAATAACTAAAGAGTTCTTTGTTTCCTTTCAACAAGGAACAAGAAAAGAAAACACAACAAATTGCAGATTACTGCTAAATCAAACGGCATGCATTACTATAACAAGCAATGTTCAGAATAAGCCCAATAATCAGAGATGAAGACCAACACATGGCTTTTATTACTACAACGTAAACAATTGTGTCCATTTTTTTTGTCCAAGGTAAAAATGACCCATAATTGTGGTTTTTATTATGGAATCTGACACTATTTATCACTCATAATAAGCACATAATAGAGAAATACTACTAGTTTTCTAACTGGCTTTCCCGTTTTGGTCAACTACTTGAAAGTGGGCTTTCCAATTTCTCTTTCTTTTTGCCTGCCTGCGTGTCTCTCCTTTCCATCTTAGTGGATACCTTACCTCACCAAGTTTGGTTGGCGTATTTATTTATTTTATTTGTTTTTGTTTTTGGACACCGCCGGGCACCATTTAAAATTTTGGTACCATAGCCACTGTGGTAACCATATAAGCTCATGAAGAAGCCATTTTTGTTGCATTTGTTAAAGGGTATTTCAGTTTTTCGGCAATCATGGTCTTTTCTTCTTGCATTTCCCATCCTCTAGTCTCAATAAAGGTTTGTTTTTTGTTATGCCCTTTAACTCACATTTAATATAACCTTTTGAGGCATTTCGAGCTTTTGATTGGTTTCTTAATCTGGGTGTTTTTCTTTTTTGGAAAGTTTCTGCTTTTTGTTGTTTCATTTGTAATGGTGATGGAAAAAAGGCTTTAGATGACTGGAACTCCGTATCAATTTGGTTGTTTAATTGGCATGTTTCAGACTTTCAGTCAAATTTTTGCTAAATCTAAGATATTGTTTATGGCTTCCTTCTGGAGTAAAGGTTTTAAGAAGACTATAGCTTTACCAGTATTAGGAATGAAGATTGATTTTTGGTAATCCGTAAGATAGACGGAACTTTAACTATAGTTGTGCATTCTCGGTTGATATGTCAGAACTTTTATTGAATCCAAGCACACTGAAAACTGCATTTAGCCTTTTCAACTGATTATATTGTCATATAAAAATTCTCATTTCTTAAAGTAAGTTGTAATTATACTTTGTTCCTTCTGTTTGTTGGTGTAAATGTTCCCTTTTCTGTGATGGATTAGCCTTCATTAGTCACGTTTTCAACTGAAACTAGTAATGCATTTTTCCATTGGATAATGGAGTTTTAGTTCAAAATAGAAAACTTCCCATAATATGAGGGATTATTATGAGTTGAATCTTAAATCTATGGTCTGTTTTCTTTCATTCCTTGTCTCTCTCTTATTCTATTTTTATCAGAGCATGTTGCATGTTAATGAACTTTAACCATGACAAGCCATGTTCTTATCAGAGAATTTCTCATGTTGTTCAATTGTGTAATTATGCTGCTTATAATATGTTGAGTTGCTATTTACTATTCATGCCAAGGAGATATCCTTACAATTAGGTTCTATATCTTATAGACTTGCCACTTTTATCGGCCTATTGATCTTCGTCATACTGTGGAGGTGGACCAAAGATTCACTTTTGCTTGCAAAAGCAGGACTACACAACATTTTGGCCAACGAGCAGGGTTTCAGTCAGCTGGCTTGTTGGTGAATGGAGTTTTGCCAAAGGATCAAGACTTATTTTCAGACAAAAAGTTTCAAGGTTCACACGCTGCAAAAAGAGCTTTGGAGTACAAGCTTCATGTAATTCCTTTTTACCTTTCATAGTGCTTAACTTTCAGCAGCACTTTAGAAAATGCGTTTTATTTGCTTTAATGGTTTTCTAGTTTTCATGCTTGTTGCATGATCAGAGTTGTTCGAATCATCCACTATCTTGAAAAGAGGAGTTGCACCTTCTAAGAGAGTATCTTACACTCTTCTTTCCAGCCTCACCATGGTCCTGTGGAGGCTCCTTTATCTTTAGTTCTTCAACAGAATCTTCTACCATGTTTAGTTGTTCCTCTATTGTCCGTAGCAAAACTGTTAAACAAGTTCTTGGCATCCATCTCTCAGAAAAGCTCATCTGCATGAGGCCCTCCCTCTTGTTATGATTTAGTTTCTCACTTATGTAGCAGAAACCAGTATTTTAATAGAAAATATACCGCATATTAGAGGACAAGGGGGGGAAAGAGTGAAGAAAGGAAATTGATCAATGTTTGCTATAGGTTGTCAAGTGAAGAATCTGCCAATCTGCTGGATCCAAGGTTTTCTTGTCCTGTAATAACTATAGCTGCTGAGGAGTTTTGAAAAGGTCTAAGTTGGATATTTCCCCTGCTGTGCCTTTGTGCTTGGTTGCATTTTATGGTTGAATCTAATTATTCTTGAAGACGGGAATTAGTTAGTTATCTGATTACCTTGTAATCACTCCATTAATTAGTTAAAAGTATAATGATTCTGCACATAACATACTGCTTTTCTAAGTTCTTCTTGTATATTTCTATGCAGACATGGTCATAAGAAAGATGCTTGCAACACTGGATGATCCCTTTTTTTTCAATGCTGATTCTCTTGTGATTTTGCTTGCCACGGATTTTGGCTTTTGGGCTGAATTTTGTTTTCTCACTTAGGGTCACTATCATCAACCTCACTCAGGGGGTCACTATCATCGACGTCACTGAGGGTCACTATCATCAACCTCACTCAAGGTCACAATCCATGGCAAGCAAAATCACAATGAATCAAGCATCAAAAATAAGAAAAGAACACAGAAAAATAAAAGAAACAAGTATGCTGCTGCCAGGTCTATCAAGGAACGAGCCAAACAGTGGAGAGGTGAAAGCATCCACAGAGAGCCAACATTTGTGAAAATTGGCCTCATCAAATGGCATACGTCAGCACTAAATACTCAAAAAAAGGTTCTAACAGTAACACCCTCCCTATCATTGCTGAATCCTCCCAAGTTCTCATGGGTTTGAAATAATGATCTACACTGCACAAAGCTCAAACTGTGTAAGATCCCATGTTCAAGGTTTGAACAAAGCTGAATGAAAAAAAAAAAAAGGCAGAACTAACCGGGCAGAGCTAGGCGACACAATATCTGAATACATCCATGGTTGCAGTAATTGAACCAAATCTGAATTTGCACACATCTTCAAGAAATAACCAAAAGTGTCATAAAGCGCAAGTGGATAAGAAGTAATATCTATGGACAGAAATCAAGAAAGCACATACTTGCTTCGCTCTACTTAAGCCCTGAAGCAGGAGACAGCTCCAACTTTGTTTGCAAAAGATCACTAACAAAGGAAAAAATATCAATAAAGTACTTCAAGCCTTGACTCTAAAGGGTAATATAAATCCCTCATTCCACTTAAAAAAAAAAAAACACAGACAGTTTAAAGATAGAGGACTTAAAATTCAGAATTCAAGTTCCATATGATCAAATTGAGAATGAACACACAAAACAAAATAACTACCTACCTTGCAGAATTTCTAAAAGATCATAGGACAACCGCATGACCTACAATGACTTTTGATTGGCTCCTTATTAAAGAGATCCACTGCAAATACAAGCGAGACTCAATTGACAATAAATATGGGTAGTGAAGCTCATAGGAAGGTCTAATGATGCCATGATGCCATGGATATATGAGCAATTCATCCATTTGGATGTTAATGTTTGCAAAGGATATTTACTTTCAATGATACTATTTACATCAACATGTGGTATCCTTTTCTAATTTGTGATACATCAATCTCATCATCTCTGATACGAAACTTAAAAGTAACTCATGCATTAATGAGCTATCAGATTTCAGCATGCTTCTTTTTACTTAAATAAAAGTCTTGATCCAAAACAACAGGCATGTTCTAGAGAGCTAGAACACAATAATTAGCACAATACTGCCAGAGACAATTGAATTCACACAAAAAAATGCAGTTTAAAATACGGAAAATTTCAGAAAAATTACCAACATCACGGCAAACAATTTGGCATCAGAAAATTCGTAAGGGTTAAAGCCACAATTCAACAGCAGCCATCAAACCACCAAAGCAGCGCCAAAAGAACACAAACTGCCACACGAATGGGTGTGCACAAAGCAGCTGCAAAAGAGATAACATAAACAAGCAGCCACAAGGAGCAAAAAAGAAAATTTGCAACAGCAAGCAATCATCACAACATTAGAATTGAAACATCCCTTAAATTTTCTCAGAAAAGGCTAAAAGTGAAATAAAGAGCAGCTACCATACATAGAAGATCTAACCCTAAAATTCAAAACCCAGATGCAACTAAAACCTAGCATCATTTTTTATATCACTTGAGGAGTGCTGTATATTTTAAAGATATCAAAAATTAAGATTATATTATTAATTCAGAGATACAGTTGATTTCTTATAACACTAATCCTTGTATGGAAATAAAATGGACAATCCAAAAGAATAAAATTGAAAACTTATTTTTCCAAAAAAAAAAAAAGGAGCAAGTGTGACATATAGTTCACCTTCATCCAAAAAGCTTCAACGAAAAGAGAATGCAACCCTTGCTCTAAAAACTCGGCTCCAATAGAGAGAAGACTACAAAAGAGAACCATAAACACGCAACCATCAGAAGCAGAAAAAGAAAATCAGCACTATGATGCAAATCAACACAATGGCAACACAATTCACAACAAACAATCAACACAATCCACAGCAAGAAAAACAACAAAGAATCCAGCATAAGAAAAAAGGGTAAAAATAAAATATTGGGCAGCTGTGATGTTCTGATTTGAGGGACTTGGGGGAAGATTTTGGACGATCCAAATGGTGAAAAGGTGAAGGAGGCCAGAGAGCAAGATATGTGAAAATTGGCCTCTCAACTGCATATGTCAGCACTAAACGCTCAAGAAGAGGTCTTAACACTCTCTCCATCATTGCCGAATGCTCCAAGTTTTCATGGACTCGAAATAATGCTTTACACTGCACTAAATTGAAATTGTGTAAGATCCCATGTTCCAGGTCAGAAAGAAGCTGAAATGTTGAATGCATCAGATGGAAATGTAGAAATAACCAGGCATACCTAGACGAGACACAAAATCTGAAACATCTGTGGTAGCAATAACCGAACAAAATCTGAATCTGCACACAGCTTCAAGAAGTAACCAAAGGAGTCATAAACCGCAAGTAAGATGAGAAGCAATATATATATAAGCAGAAATCAGTAAGACGCATACTTGCTTAGCTCTACATGAGCCCTGAAGCAGGAGACAGCTCCAACCTATTTCAATTGCATATCCTTCAAGAAGAAGGGGCCCAGAAAACAGTTGCTTGGAATCCTCCTGAACAGTGCAGAGCAGTTATCAAAGGAGGTTGACGAAAAGAAACCTAAATTGAATTTCACTTCAAGAGAAAAAGGAAAAAAAAATGAGAGATAAGAGTGCGAAGACAAAGACAGATTTAGAACAAACATATATATATGAGGTATAACTACAATACAGAAAACAACCTCTCATTTTTAAATGTAAACTAAACTTTCATCCTAACAAGCACACACTCACCCTTTGCACAAATGATTCCACAAAACCAGATTAAATTTACAGTTCATTAGGGAGACAAATCAGCTAAAAAAGATCACCTTAGAAAGGAAAGCAATGCTTCTGCATAAGCACTGATGGAACACAAGGCCTTGACTATCTCTGATTATAGCTCATTTTTACTATTGCTGTCAAAGCACGCAGTTTTTTCACTACAAATGGCATGGGACAATTTCTCATTTCGTTGATCATTCATTGCTTATAAATAAAGGCTGAAAAATTGGGGCTGAGATTCACTGTTTTCTTCAAACATAGATAAATGATTATTTCCCTTTGCAAAGTTAACCACAATACACATACATATCTTTGTATGAGCTTGGGCACACTGGTATCCCATATATAGGGTACCTTCATAGAAAAATGAAAAACAAAAAAAAAAAAGAGGAAGAAATTGTCAGATATAATCAGGTTTGATATCACAATTATAATGAAAAAAAATGCATATTTCAAAATGAGAAAATATACCATTACAGAAATCCAACTTGAAGGTGATAGATCACAGCTCCAGCTCCTATACATCCTTAATTCTGAGAATCAAGATGCAAGAACTGAAATCTGCAGGATGCCAAGTTATTAGAGAGAGCACAAGCAGCAGCAAGTGCTAATCTATCAAAGGGCAAGGGACTTACCTTGTCAGCTAATGATTCATGACTAAGGTTGATCATGCTCCAAGTATTCAAAAATAAGCTGGCAGGGTGATTTAGAGATATCATTTCATTTCCATCACTTGGTGCACCACCAGAGGGTTTATTTCTAAACGACAGTCTAGTCAATCTCTGGATATTTGCATCTGCAACCTCCACCCGACTCCAAGCCCCCTGGACAATGTTGCTAGCTCTTCTTTCTATACCACAACGACTGTTGCTATCGTCACTACTTGTCTCCCTTGGTGTCACTCCTCCTCAGGCCTACTATTAAAAGATACAGGGCAAAAATGAAATAATGCAACAAGCATGCTACAATATAGCATTTCACAGGGAAGAAATAATCCATAATTTGCAGCTCAAGAGAACTGATACCCAGGCACCTCAACTTCTATCGATCTCACTATGATTATGGACCAAACAGAACATTGGCAAAACACAGCTTACCTTTGCCTTGGGGAGGGTCTTGATGGGTCTATATACAGCTGAATACCAGACAAGTAAGGGGCATAGTATTGCATTACAAATCGATTCCATTCAGCAAAGAGGAACACCGGCTTCATAATGCACTCCATTCCTTAAAAGACTCCCAAAATCCTCAAGCACAAATAGGGTCAAGGACACTCCAGTCCACATTCTTGCCCTCTCCATCCCCTTATGCTTGCCTACAGATCACCAAAATTTCAAGAACAAACGATTCATCAGCATTAAGCATTAAAAGGGGTAAAAAATGAAAACTTAAAAGATTTCAAGTTTTTCTAAAAATTTCAAGAAAAACAAATTCCTCATTTCTCATTGGTTAATTGGCGGTCTGGTCTTTATGTTTAAGACAACATCTTCAAATTTCCTACAATTCCTGACTAGAAATAGAGCATCAAAATGGATTGAGGGCAATCTTGCCCGACCTGCGACTTAAGCTACATTTCATGGAAAACTTTTTTTTTTTTGTAAAAGCACTATGGAACAAATAGATAAGGATAGTAAGGTTTGGGTCATGTATCCGACTATATCATCTATCAAATATGTCATATCGTTCATAATACATTTTCAAAACTGTTTTTTCTGTGTGCCTTACCCAAAAGAAGCGGTTGCTGCCATTTTCGATACATTTCTAGGTTTCTTCATTGTCGGAAGGTTCTTGCGTCTCCTAATTCCATCCAAATTAAAATTAGGAAAAATAAAATCGTGGAAGTGAATGTAATTAATTAAAAAAGAAAAGAAAAGAAAAGAAATTAGGACCTGGATGCAAATGCTATCAGCGTCAAACGAATTCAGGAATTAGAAAAGTAAGTGGATAAATGACAAAATTTCTCGGTTTCTTCATCGTCAGAGAAAGGTTCTTGCGTCTCCTAATTCCACCCGAATCAAAATTAGGAAAAATAAAATCGCGAAAGTGAAAACAATTAATTAAAGAAAAGAAAAGGAACAGGAATTAGGACCTGGATGCAGATGATATCAGCGTCAAACGAATCCAGGAATTTGAAGAGTAAGTGAACAAAATTAAAGTGTTCGTCACTGTATTTTCCTTCTTCCTTTTTGTTCTTCTGGACTACTCGAAGGAGAGAATAAGCAGAGGAAGGAAACCCAAGCGCAGCTAAATGTATCGTTTTAGGCTTTCTTGGGCGTAGAAATAGTTTGGGGTCTTTTTTATTTTAGGCTTTAGGTGGGTTTAGTTTGTGTGAAGTAAATACCATGAAGTCTACAATAAATCAAGAGTCAATGGATCCTACGAAACTTACGGTGGTCCGTGAACCACTTGAAAATCTCTGCCTTTTAAGGTACTATCTCAAACCCATTGAATTGTAGATTGGATCAAACAACGAGTTATTGCTTGGGCTAATCATTTACCCCAATTCATAACTCCAGATACTAACACACAAGCAAGTTCGTTCATAAATTCTCCCATAGCAGCGCTAACATAGCCTTCAATTTCACACAATACTCCTCCTTAGCTTCTTCAAATAAATTCTCCAACCAATCCATTTTAAGTCCAACCGCCTTAACATCTCTCCATTCTCCTGAGTTCTTGAGATTCTTTAGAATTGACATCCAAATTCATCGATCTGGTGTAGACGTACTTGACTTTGTCCTCAAAATATGCCTTTGAATCATCACTCCAAATAAACCCAGCAAAAAGTTCTGGCTGCTTCATCATTCCTTCAAGACAAAGCTTGGGTTGAAAAGCAGGCAAATTGCTCGAAGGGGCGGGCAGATGAGAACACACAGACAGATCATGAAGAGGCGAATTGCTGGAAGGAGCAATTCATTAATAACAAGGTAAATATAAAGACACACAGACACCAAAACTCAAACTGTAAGATAAAGGCATAATAACAAGGTTGAGAGAATGTGCATGAGGAGATTCATTAATTGTTAACAATGATTGGCAGGAATTCTCCTTTCATGTTGTTTTGGTACAGTCAATCATGGCAACTATCAGAGAATTCTTTGCCCTTACATTCGCATATCTTGTAGTTTTGCCTCAGCTCCATGGAAAACAGATATTCAGGTTCGGTATATTAAGGTTAGCTTTCCCGAACCTGATGATCTAAGTCTGCCTGGAGCTATGCACAGGCTTTTGTAGAATAAGTATTCACCGCATCCAAGAACAGATTGATAGCTTGGACCTTGAATGATTTCCTGGCAGAGTTTGCGATGCCATCCTGTTTCATTATTTGGCTTCTTATTTAAGATCAGGGGATATTGCAAATACTTGTAGTTTCTTCTCAAACAAAATCCTCTACTCCAAACGCCTGGTTTCAGGAGTCAACAACAGTGGGATTGAAAAAGGCATCTCTACCATAACAGAAATGAGCAAATTAGCTGGCTTGGCCATGATGAAGGAAATAAAGTAGAAAAATGAAGATTATGTAAGTCGAAATCTACTTACAATCTGGCTTCAATAGTAGGAAAATTTAGCGCCTCACAAGTACAAGCACACCATATCCTTCTTTCAACTTGGACTATTAAAATTTAAACTCATTCTTCTTCAGAATGTTGGACACTCTGTAATCATAATTAATGAAACATCATATTGAAAGGTGAAAGCAACAATTCTTGAATTAGCTATGCATTGCGAGGCACAAAAATTACACTTGTGTAGTCAATTTCATTCTTAAAAGGAAGACTGTTAGAAGCTCTACCAGGCTAAATTAGCGCGCTAAGTCTGTAACAGTTGATAATTTGAAGCATAGGTTTGGTTTGGATGCCAGCTATCCAGCATCCTTCTAATTATTTGGTTAAAAAGGAAAGCAAAAGCATTCAGCTTAAAATTCAAATAAAAAACCAAAGAAACATCGGAAAATCTTTTAAGTTAGATGCTTACCATTTCTTCAAACAGCCGTGTTATGGTAGTTTTGAGGTCATCTTCCCACCGCCCTTTTTCTTCATCACCATCTTCTGTCACTAACACTCTCTGCAGTTGTGGTGTGCTTAAATCTCAGTGGCAGAAAATCTTCATCTTTGGGCATTCTCTTACAACTATTTTCTCCAAGGTACGGAATTCAAGGATGTGATCCCCTGAGCAGAAGCTAACCAAACTTGGTAGGCAGCTTAGTTGCAAAAATTTCAGTTGGGTAAAAACCATGCCACCTTTCACTTCATCACTCTCACATACTATGATTTCCTCTATCATCTCACAATCAGTTAGCCTCAGTCTTGTGAGTTGCACCAGGCTCTTAGCTGTTGAGCATGCTATTAAATTTACCAATCCATGGCATCTCGAAACTTCCAGAGTCGTTAAATTCCTGAAAGACACTGACGATGGCACTAAAGTCTTTAATTTTCCACAATCCCGCAGTTCAAGAGTTCTCAATTCGTAGAAAGCTGGTATGGAATGGTACTCTTCCTTCCAAAGATGTGTTAGCTCAGGAAGTTCAGACTGTGTCAATTCATTCAAGAAAGTGATTGCCAATGCATGATTTTTCTTGCCATCAAACCCTTCAGGATCGAACACTTGACTAAAGGAAGCCTTACTAACAACAAGCTTCTGCAATTCTGGCAATAACTGAATAAAACAATGTGGGAAGATAGCTAATTTATCAGGACAGCCAATGAGCTTTAAGAACTTTTAATTTGCTGAAAAACGCAGTTCTGACTTGTCCGTGCCATATCTCGTTCATAATCTCATTCTGCTCCAATTTTAATTTGTCTAGATTGGGGAATGTAATATGCAAATTAGCAATAGAGTAAAGTTAAAAGATTTTAAAATGCTGTAAAGACATCCTCACTGCCCCATTGGATTGGAAGTCCAAGACTCAAAGTTACATTAGGTTAAACATATGTATTCAAACTAACAGAGAGACAACATCCATATTATGGTGGGAAAGCAGCTTTTGAATGATGGAGACACAATTCAAATGTTGGATTGCTTGAATCTGTTTTTTTTTTTTTTTTTTCCAAAATTTGTAAGTTTTGTAATAAATTGCTCCTATTAGCAATTCGTGCACATGAAATTGCCCCATCTGAGTGAAATAAGGATGAGAAAACTATAATTGAGTTAAAAGTAGTTTTTTCGAACTTGCATCACATAGACTTTCTTAGATTTGAATAAACTAATCTGAAATTGAAAATAAAGATTGAGCAAGCTAAATGTTTGAAAGTTATACATAGTCTTTAGTGCTCATACCTCATTGACCCTAAGCAGAGGTTGCTCTTTTGTTGATTCTCTAATGCTCAGGCTTTCTGAAGCAAATATCTTCATTCTGTCACATCCAGACACCAGCATTTTCTTTAATGATGGCCACTCTGTGGTATGTGTCCCAGAGTAGAAACTCTTAAATCTCGGCAGTTTATTTAGTCCCAGGTACGTTAGTTTATGAAACACAAAATTAACGCTTGTTTCCTCCATAATGGATTCAGTACTGGCGATCTCTGCATGGAGTTTGTTGGCGTTGAGAACTAGAGGTTCAAATATTTCTTCTAATGAAGCACAATCTGCTATTCGCAATTCCTCCAGATTCTGGAGTCTTGCACTCATGGTAAATGGAAAAATATTCAGAAGTCTATCACAACCGCCCACACAGAGAACATTTAGTTTGCAAAATGAATCACCAACGAGTTGATCCTTCCATATCTTTCTGCAGTTTCCCATAGCCATAATAACTAGCAGCGCTAACTGAGGGAATGCCACCTGATTGTTTCAATAATTGCATACATAGAACAGAAAATAAAAAATGTGAGATTTTTTCTTCAAAAAAAAAAAAAACAAACAAACGTATGTGAGATTTTCAGGACGAGAAATTAATTAATAGGGAAACAAAGTGCAATATGAAACGTGGAATCAAACATATATAAATTGATATATACAATAAAAAGAGGGATTAATGTCGACCTTTTCGTCGAAGATGGAAGGAAAATCAATATCCGAGTTGTTCCCTTCCGCTTTTTCACTAATACGAGTTTCATATGTCACTAAAGAATCAGAGTGAATGTCCTAAATAGGGGACAATAAGCTAATCCAATTCTTCTCAACAAGGGGAATTCAAAGTAACTTCCATGGCAAAATCTCGTGAGCTTTGGAAGGTCTGTGAAATTCAAATCTTTCAGGTTGGGGAACGTCTGGCTCATGTCATCTGCTTCTGCTAATCCTTCTTCTATAAAGATTACTTCTTCTATGTTTCTACAATCCTCAATGGTCAGCTTTTGAAGATGCAAAAGATGTTTCATCATTGAAGAGGAAAATGGATATTTCAAACTATGGCAGCTAACCACCGACAAATTCGTCAAATTTTGAATATAACTACACATTTGGGGAAGTTGGTCACCAGGCCATATTCTTTGAACATTAAGTGAGGATAGTTTCAATGACTCCAAGTTGGGACACATGACCTGCATACAGAATCATTGTTGCATGAAAAAACTTTTCAGAATCTACAGTTAAAGAAAGAATCCAGAGCATATATAGATACGTAAATGATAACTTAATTACGATGATAATCAACACTAATGAAAATGGTACTACAATAGAAGCCCCACGATGATATTCTAAATGATTAATATGTTGCGCTTGCTTCTCTCTCTGTCGTTTTAGGCCAAATATGAGCAGGTTAGGCAGCCTTCTTCTTTGTCATTATGCTTTGCCTAAAGTAAAATGCATATTTCCAACTAGAAAGGAAAAAAAGGCTAAAAGGTCAAATCAAGGCCTTACCTTTCCGGAAAATCTCAATTTGGTACCCAACCTTTCAATTTTGTCAAATAGGGGTCAAACGTTATCGAGTTGGCTCAAATAAGGGTCTGCAGTGAATTTTAACGGGAGGTGCTTTACACTCCCGAATGCAAGCGCGTGAGGGATTAGGATTAGGACACGTGTCCTATTTTATTTGCAGAATTAATCTAAACCGTTGAATATATATTATCACAATGTAACTAAATAAACATTTTTTACTTCTATTTTTTTTTACCAAAATCAGAAAACCCAAATTTATTTTAACCTAACCCTAGATTTCGACCCGAAAGAAAACTTGAAGAATCTTTGATTTTGAATTATCGATTTGAAATTGTGTTAAAGAAATCTTCGATTTTGAATTTTTGATTTCAATCCTTCACAAAGAAAACTCAAAAACCAGAAGCAACATACATTACGAGACGAAAAGCGAAGGAAAATCGGACAAAAATCGAAGGAAAATCGGACGAAACCAGAAGTGTGCGAATTTGGATGCACGGGGTTTGATTTTGTTCTTGAGGCCATCGGATTTAAGGTATGTTTTGAAATTTCTGTTCGAGTAAGTTTTAAATTTTGGTTTGAGGTTTAATTGCTATTGATTACTGTTGATTGAGTGCTGATTGAGTGTTCTGGATTTAAATTATGGGTTTAGGGTTTAATTGCTATTGATTGTTTATCAATGTTGTTGATTGAGTGTTCTGGAATTATGTTTGAGGTTTAAGGTTACGGTTCTAGGTTTAGCTTTTAAGAAGCTTGTTTAGCTGATTATAACTTGTATAACTGGTTAATGTTCACCTAATGGAATGAACTTTCCTTGGTACTATCAGTATCTCAGATTGATTAAGAAAGCATATGCTAAAAATAGAAACGGACCATCAATATTTCTACCTTTTTAACCAGATATTGTTAGTTCTGTATTTCTTTTTTATTTTGCTTTATAACAGTTATATGTTATGGCATTTTACTAATATTGTAGTATGTATGTTCTTTTTGTCATAGAATGGCATTTCAATTTCTTCCAGTTAGATTTCATTACAAAGGAAGGTTTGTTGGAGAGGGCAAAAATATAAGTTATGTGGAAGGATATGTTGATGAATTAACTCTCGACCCTGATTGTCTTAGTTATTTTGAGCTCTTAGGGATATTAAAAGAAAGTGGATACAAGAACATATGCAGGATTTTGTACTTGTCACCAGGAAAAAGTTTTAGTGATGGACTTAGGGAGATTTCTGATGATCCGCAAGTTGTAGATATGGCTACTGCATTAGTTATAGCTGGTGAGATTGATTTATATATAGATCATGGGATTGATGTTCCTGTGGAAATTCCACTGCAAATTGAGTTAGCGAATGAAATAGGTGATGATGGAGTTGAAAATTTAGCGGCTAACGAGGGAGGTGTCAATGGAGCAGCTGCTGAGGGAGTTTTAGGTGATAAGGGATTTGTAGGTGATGAGGGAGTTGTAGGTGATGAGGGTTTAGGGTTTGAATTTCATGATGAGGGAGCTGTAGGTGATGAGGGTTTAGGGTTTCAATTTCATGATGAGAGAGCTACAGAACGGGTAGCTGATGAGAGTGTTAACGATGAAGTGGTTGATCAGGGAGTTACAGGTGGAGTGCCTGATCAGGTGGCTGACGGTGAGGGTGTTAATGAGGCAGGTGAAGTTGAAGATGGTCATCGGGCAAGAGATAGTGTATTAGATGAATGTGGATTCTTTGTTCAAGTTGAACATGACAGTGAAGGTGAAGATGAAAAGTTATGTAAAGCTAGAACAGAATTTAATAATGTCAGGGCTGAAGTGCTGAGGGATTCAAGGTCTGAAGGTGTAGGTCAGGCCGAGGCAAATGGTGTAGGTCAGGCCGAGGCAAGTGGGTTTAAAAATGCCAAGGGTGCTGGAAAGGTTAATGAAGGTGTTAATGAGGGTGTTAATAAGGGTGTTAATGAGGGTGGTGAGAGAGATGAGGCTGGTTATCAAACAGATTACTATTCTTCAGACGAGTTAGGGGATTTTGTTAGTGATGAGGATGAAATGGTTGATGGCGCAACTAGAAAGAAAAGTAGGTTTCCTACCTTTTCAACTTCAGCTGCCAACCCACATATAGAGATAGGGATGTTATTTAAGGATTCTACACAGTTCAAACTTGCTGTATCAATGATGTCCATAAAGAGTAAAAGGGCAGTAACCTGGGTCAAAAACACTAAGACAAAGGTGAGGGCTAAATGTAGGGATGGTCAGTGTCCTTGGTTTATCTATGGTGCTTATGAAAAGTCTATTAAAAGCTTTCAAGTTAGGACTTTTCATAACTATCATAACTGTAACAGAGTTTTCAGCAACCCCAGGATGTCAACTAAGCTGCTTGCTGAATTGTATAATGCTGATATTCAAAGGGATCCTTATAAACCCTATATTGAGATTGTACAGTCAGTTAAGGATAGGTATGGGTTAGATGTCAGCCTAAGCATGATTAAGAGGGCCAAAAGGCTGGTAGTTGATAAGATGGCAATGAACTATGAGACATAATTTGGCCATTTGAATGAGTATGCAGCCGCAATTAGAGCAAGCAACCCTGGTAGCTCGGTTTGGATGCAATGTTCAAAGGCTACACCAGATAGTCCACCTGTGTTTCAAAGGTATTATATTTGTTTTGCAAGCCTTAAGAAGGGGTTTACGGCTGGATGTAGACAGTTTCTAGGGTTGGATGGCTGCTGGTTGAAATCTTTAACAAAGGGAGAGCTTTTGGTTGCTGTGGGGAAAGACGGAAACAACCAAATGTTTCCATTAGCATGGGCGTTAGTTGAAGTTGAGTGTACAGACTCATGGAGGTGGTTTATTGGTAGATTAATAGAAGATATCAACATTGGCCAAGGTAGAGGATGGGTGATTATGACTGATCAACAAAAGGTAAACGTTAATTGTATGTTTTGGCTTTAAATAAATTCAGGTATATAATAATTAGTCTAATCTATGCTTGTTTTGAGTTTGGTGTAGGGACTCGATGTTGCAATCAGAGAATTCATTCCTTTGGCTGAGCATAGATTTTGTGCCAGACACATGTATGTGAACTGGAAAAACAATGGCAACCGAGGTGAAGAACTGAAACAAGACTTTTTTTGGATTGGGAAGGCACCAACTCCGAGGGTCTATGCTGAAAGGGTGAAGAAATTGAGGGAGAAAAACCCAAAGGCAGCCGATGATCTAGAAAAAACACCGATACAAAAATGGTGTAGAGCTTTTATTGGCACTGAGGCTGTTTGTGATATGATTGACAACAACACTTGTGAAGCCTTTAATGGGACTCTGTTGAGAGCAAGGAAACTGCCAGTAATATCTCTGTTTAAGGCAATCAGAAGGAGGGTCATGGTTAGAATTGGTGAGAAGAGGAAGGAATGTAGCAAATGGAGAGGGATATTAGGGAAGAATATTAGGAAGATTATTTCAGAAAATGCAGATATTGTTGATCAATGCATTGTGCATTTTAACGGAGCAAGTGGATATGAAATTCTGCATGGAACAAACCAGTTCACTGTTCAATTAGATAGGAAAACTTGTAGCTGCCGTAGGTATACAATGTCTGGAATACCCTGTGCACATGCAATATGTGCAATCAGGGACCGAAAGGCAAATGTGGAAGACTATGTATCCAGTTGGTATCACAAGGATGTCTATCTATTAGCTTATGGTTTTCCAATGGAGCCACTGCCTGGCATGAAGGACTGGCCTCAAGTTGATGAAGAAGGAGGACCCAAAATCCAACCCCCAGAATATAGGAGAATGCCAGGACGGCCCAAGACAGCAAGGAGAAAAGATCCAGATGAGTTAAAGAAAAAGCCCAAGACTGTAGAGACCCATATGTCAAGAAAAGGGATGGTAATGACATGCCAACTATGTCAAAATGAAGGCCACAACAAACGAGGTTGTCCTTTTAAGGGTACCCAGGTACTTTCTCACCCATTTGTCTTTTACTTTTACATTATGAGCACTGTTAAGCCACATTGGATAGTACACCTTGTTAAGGTTTTATATTTATTTGACTGGAGGAATCTGGTTTAACCTATTTATAACTATTCTTTTTGGGTTTAGGGTGAACAATCAGCTTCCCCAGCCTCTCCTTCTGCCTCTATCGCTGCAAATATGCCTGAGCAGGTAGAAACTGAGCCAGTAGAAACTGATCAAGGTAGAACCACTGCAAAGAAGAAGCTTACACCAAAGAAGAACAGGACAGTAAAGAACAATGGTGGAAAAGTTGCTGCCTCTGTTTCAAAAACGACTGCTGAAGCTGAAGCATATTTTTCAGGTTTTAGTTGTCTGTTATATATATATATATATATATATATATCTATATATCTATATATATAATTTGATGACATATTTGAGTTGACATGATGTTTTTAGGTTTATGTTCATATTTCTGCATTTATCTCTCAGCAATTGTTTTCCTTACTGAGACTAGCAGTTTTTTTGTTTGAGATGTGCAATGTTTTAGTTCAGACTTTGGAAATTACTGCCTTTAGATCTGGGTTTATCACAGGTAGGGTTTATTTGGTTATTTATTTTCATATGTTTCTCAGATCTGTAATTATTTGTTACTGAATTTCAGGCACAGGATCTGCAACTTGTGCTGTAAATATGTCTGTTGACCCTGCTACTGGTACAACTGGCAATGCATCTGCGAATGCAAGTTCAGCTGCAGCAGCCCCTGCAACCATTTCTTCCCTAGATGCAGACAATAACAACATAAAACCATCTAAACCTCTAAGGGCCAAAACATCAACTAGAAGAGTTGCTGGAAAAGTATGGGTAGCTGAGGATGGAAGGATTATGAGCAGCACAGATGATGGCAGCAGGACTAGTCCAAAATCAAGAGCCAAGCACATTGGTGTCTCATCTTCCAAAAATACAAGCAATTCAACTGCCACTGCCACAACTACACCAACTAATTGGCCTCAAACAATTTCATCAGCTACTAGTCAAGGAGGCAAGCAAACTGACAGAAAAAGCAGAAAAAGGACAAGAATGGAGGGCATTGGGTTGTATACAAACTTGAATACTGGGAGAGAAATACTAAATGTAAGTTTTTTCTTTATATTGTTTGTATTGCCAATATCCAAACTTTAAAATTTCACTGTCAGGATTAGGGCGAACCACTAACATTTTAATTCTATTGTATAGCCTGGAAGGCCAAGCCACAAAGTCATATCCATAGGGGCAAAACCAAGCAAGGGGAAAAGAAAGGCCACTGATGAATCTCAAGGAACTCAGGAGTCAAACAATTCCTCTATGGCCAGCAAAGGAAAAGATAAAGCTCCATGGAAGATCTGAACTGTGCTACCTGGTTTTGATATGGATGTGCAATGAACAATGACTGACTTTTTCTGTATTTGCTTTAGATATGAACAATTCTAGCAGAAAAATATGCTTCTGCTTTAGGATTTCTGTTTCTGTGTAGCTTCTGCTTTAGGATTTCTATTTCTGTGTAGTTTATGAACAATGTCTTTGTGTCAATATTAGGGGATGTATGGATATTGGCAGTTATGATGTCCAAATCACATTTGGCATGCTGCAAATTCTATTTACAATTAATATCATATCAGGAATATTAATGTTTTGCACAAAGATATTGTCATTGCAATAGTTGAAACAGATGAAAGTACACAAAATTTTCATTCCTGGAGGTACACAAGATTAACATGATTAGTAACAGTTTCCTAAACATCGAGGTTAACATAGGTACACAAACCTAAAAACTAAGTTAAGGCAAATAGCATTTTGCCACTATTCTTTTTGACTAATAGATAACAAAATAGGTACAAAGAAAATAAAAAAACAATGATTAATGCACACTTGCACCCTAAACCCTTAACAGATTTACTATTAACCTCTTGCTTTGCCTCACTCATTTCTTTCAAATTTAACCTCATTCTAGCTACTTCATTCTTCAAGCATAGATTCTCTTCAATAAGTTCTGCTTCTAACAGCTCCACTCCATTATTCCGTAAATCTGAAACTTCATTCTTCATCACTTTGACATTATCATACAGCATTTTCTCTCTCTTCATAAGCTCTATTATTATCTGCTTTGATCTTTCAGGGACATGTGGATCATGCCACGAATGAAATCCACAATTATAAGCCTACATAAAAAAAAAAGTATAGCTTTTATCTCACAAATTCAAATTTGTTTAACATTAAACACCCACTGCTAACACTACTTACCGGGTATTGATGGCATCCATAAAATCTTCTACTTGGATTCTGAACAGTCCAAGAACACCTCCTTGGTGCCTTCATATTGCAATAACAGAAAACAGGACCTCCTTCATACTCCCATTCAACTGGATAGCTTGATGTTATCAGCTTGTATCTATTGATATCTAAACTTAAACACTTATTGTCAGTCCTACTCCCACTGTCAAAATTAAAGAAAACAAGAAAAACTCATAGTTCCTTATCACATTAGCATTTAAAGATATGCCAGGATGCAAGTTCATCAAAATTCTAAACTGAAGTCATCATGTTTCATCTATATTGAAACCCTTCCTAAAACCAAACTAAAGCTGAAAGCCTGTTACAAAACTAAATTCAAAATACTAAAATACAAAACTGAACAAAATGTTGACTTATAATCATCCCATTAACCCTATAATTATCTTCATATCACTGCCCATTATGCCTACACTCATCCCATAACCATAAACATATGAATAAAAAATTACTTAGAAGACCCATACCTTGAAGAACTTGCAGAAGAACTCATCTGCTTTCCCTTTTCTTCCTGTTTCTTCACAACAAAAACCCGAATGCCTCTTAGCTGAGAACGAAAACCCTTAACCCCAATTCAGTTTCCCCCTTTCATAAGAACGATTTAGCCCCTTTCATAACTTGTGTTCTTCTTTTTGCCAAAAAAACAAAGCCGAATGCCGAATGCAAGTTCAAACTTTTTTTCCTTTTATTCTTTTTGTTCTTTTTTTCCCTTTTTTTCCTTTTTCCCTTGTTTCCTTTTTTTGGATGAAAATAAGAGGATTAATATTTAATACCCAGCCGTTAAGTACTTAACGGCGCGTCACCAGCACCGCCCAAAAAAATTCACTGCAGACCCTTATTTGAGCCAACTCGATAACGTTTGACCCCTATTTGACAAAATTGAAAGGTTGGATACCAAATTGAGATTTTCCGGAAAGGTAAGGCCTTGATTTGACCTTTTAGCCGGAAAAAAACATATGCTCTGCTTACCGAGCAAACAAGACTTTACAAATTAATGTCAGATTTCAGACGAGATTTGCAAACAATCTCATGTAATATCAAAATGAGAAGCCAAGCTTTTGGGATAACTGGTCATTTGGGAGAATTATTACTCGATTAACTCTAGCTGGCTGATAAGGTCAACTTGTGATCAGTAAAAAATGGAAGAAGGCAAGGCAGCAAATCAACTCAATCAAAATGAATGGCGTTTCTTGGCCATTTTATATGGTCAACCAAAGGATGATTTTATTCTTTAATATTTGTGACAGCCCCTACGTGCGATGTTGTTAAATTTTGCCCAAGAAGACATTTGGGAAAGTTCTTCATGCGATAAGAATGGTGTATTTACGTTGGCAGCTGGTTATCCCAACTTGAAGAACTTTCCGCACTATAAAGAGTAAAGGCCCATGAACTTGCCAAAATTTGACAATTATACTCCTAAATTTTCTTTTTTAAAAAAATTAACCTCAAATTTAATTTAATGAATTGAGAATTGGGGAAATCAATGAATTGCCTTTGGCCCTAATTAAAGTGACATACTCAAAACATTGACACATGAACTGTGCATATTACATCACTTAGCACAGGTTTGCAATATATTGACCCCCTTTCAAATTCAAAAAAAAAAAAGGAAAGGTGCAATTATCAAAATTAGCAAGTTCGATAGAGAAAATGGATATTTAAAGGGAAATAGTATCTGACCAACAAACATTTTGATTAAAGAACATGACTACGTGCGTGAGCATGTAACAACAACGCACTGAAATAGAGAATATACTTACCTTGTCTAAAAAGGTTGCGGAATTCTCAAAAAAAAAAAGGTTGCGGAAAGCACATCTGTAAGTCCCTTATCTCCATCATCAATTGTCTCTATTCCTTTGTCTTCTAAAAAAGCAAGCATCCGGGGGCAGGCAGCTACATCAATTTGTTTCAAGGATGGAAAATCCCGTACTTGATTTAACTGACAGAAACTTGTCAGATTTTCACAATTCTCAATTTTAATGTCATAAAGCTGGGGGAGTGTAATTGTATCTCCGAATTTCTCCTCGGTTCTTCATCTGCAATGATACGTTCCATTGCAATACAATTTACCACTTTAAAAATAAAATTTAAGGCCAAATTGGTTTAAAATAAAAGGTTAAGGATTTATTTGGTTTCAAAAAAAATATTAGCCTTTTATTTAGTTATTTTTTAAAGGTTAGAAGCCATTTTGGCTTTTAAGTAGATATGACCCGAATCGTGAAACTGAACCGTAACAGTGGTCAAGGAACCATAATTGGAACCGAAACTGAATCTATTCTGATTAAGGTTTGATTCCACATTTTAGAAACCAGAATTGGTTCCTCTTTTTTTTAATATTCTTATTAAATATGTTTTATATATAAAAAAATTATAAATTTATATATATTGTGTATAATATAATATATATTTTTTATTCTCCATTATTTTTGTACTATTTATTTTTTGAATGAAATAAAACAATTAAAATAAATAAATTTACATACATTTTAATTTATTTTTATTATTTTCTTGCAAAAATAATTATTTTATATTTTATTACTTACTTTGAAAGTAATTCTTTACACTTAATTAATTTACTTAGAATAAAAAATAATTAATCTATTTTATTTCTTTAATAAATTTAGTTCTCTAAGAAAAATTAAAAAAATCATAACCAAACCGTAAGTGTATTGGAACCAGAATCGAAACTGAACCGTCACCTTAAGGTTATGGTTTCAGTTCCTCCAAAGCTAAAACGGAACCGTCGATTCAAAACAAGAACCGAATAATTGTTGAAACATTTTCACCAATATCCCACATTGGTAAGATAACAAAAGAGAGAGGAGTTTAAATAAGGCCACATCGATACCAATAATAGTTAGGCATTAGTAAGTAGCAAGCCATTTGGGCTTGTGCTTACTATTTAGTACTAGTGGGCCTCCTAGTGGACCATTGAATATTTAATGGTTAAAGATAGGCACTTGGCACTTAAATTAATTTTATTTTCTTTTATTTTTTAAATTAATATTATTAATTATAATAATTAAACAGTTTATTAATTGCTAGAAACCTCTCTGAAAGGATATGACTGTTTGTTTGGAAGTCTATATAATAAAGACTTCTCATTTGTCGAAAGATATAACTTCTTCTTCTTCGTCTTATTTTCACAAGTTTCAGAAATTCTATAAACCATTACTGCAAAAATTCTTTATAAAATTAACCCTTTTGTAATCATCTTATAAATGCCAGTAGGAAGACTTTAATTACATTAATTACAATCTCCATTGGCTTCATTGTATCCTTAAAGTTTTTTCTTTGGGAACAAATAAAACCTTACAGTGGCTATAGATACACGCCTTGAAGCCTATCTTTGAATCCCAATTTCTAACAATAATGACACCACTACTTCTAAGCCATTCTATTTTCACTAGTTTCTTTTTTTATATATATTTCATCTACTTTAAGAAAAAAAATTTGTAGGAAATTAGTCGTTTCAGAGTGATTGATGAAATTTTTTCCTTAGAGGAGTAGAAGTAAAAATTAGCTCTACATTCCTACCTATTACACCTAAACTATTTAGGATTAAAAGCAGAGATGACATCTACATGGTTTTATAAGGATCACATGGGGGGTTTAATATGACTACCACTTTTAGTAGAAAATAGAAAATGACCTGAGGCTTCGCTCTGAAAATCTTTTTTTAATTTTAAAATTTTAATTTTTTTTTTAAAAAGAGAGGATTAACAGGGACAAATAATAACTCAAGATCAAAGATAGAATGTAAAATATATTAAAAAATATATACACACAAAAATGTGAAAGTTATATAAATTCATCAATAATATATATCTTTCAATAACATATATGTTAGTGTTACACACAACACACACACAACCGCACAGAAATATATGTGTATATATATATATATATATATATATATTTGAAAGAGGAAAAAAAAAACCTAAGATTTTAATTCTAATCTCATCTTTACAAATTGAAAAATTAAAAGTCAACTAAAATACTTCCATAAAAAAAATTAAAAGTACATATACTTATATCACATTGTAAATTTTACAGACATATATCTATATCATATATTATATCTTTATTAATTAATATAATTTATACAATAATTTTTTCTCTTTGATAGTCAAACTTAATGCATCATTAATTAAAATAATAAAAAGTAAAATAATTAGAAAAAGGGAAAAAACCAATTAAAATGAAAATAAGAAATAAAAGAAAGAGGAAAAAGAACTAAAGAAAAGGGAAACAAAATCAATGAGAGGTGCCAATTGCCCTCTCATAGTAGTTTCTTTAATAAAGTTTTAAAATTAAAAAAGTAAAAAAGATAATAAATTAAAATCAAACAAAAAAAAAAGATAAAGGCAAGAGCCCTCTACTTTTATGAATATAAATCTTCTAATCTTATTGAGTTCCATGCCTTATTTTGTATTCTATATATTAGAACATATCATGTATCAGACTTTTAAAATGTTTATGAACTAATCTGTCTTAAAATAAAAATTTAAAGACTAATTTACACACAGGCACATGACGAGGGTAATTGACAGGCACTTTCTGCGGTTAAAGGGAGCCCGATTTGAAATAGACAGGCAGGAACTTTCTACGGTTTTAAGAGCCCCAAGGTTTTACCATTGAGATCGATGTGCAACCATGCATGGCCTGTTCGATGGATTTGTTTCTACATGAAAGCACGGTTAGGTGCAGCGGCTGTTAATTAGTAATAATTAATTATCTGATTAATACTATAACTTAATTTATTTTACAAAGTTTAATTAATTTAATGGCTGTCGCACTTTGATTTGCAGCCCTTTACGATTGTTCTGTTCCTCAGAGCATTAAACTTAATCAATGAGAAGTTGTGTCATCACTTACGCAAAAAGAGGCTTCTGGGGGCCGACAAGTGGCAACTTAGAAAATTTGTTGTGGGACAACATAATCTCTTGTTAAGTAGGATTTACACGCAATTTAATTAAATTAATTTGCCTACTGGTATCCCACTGCCCTGCTTCCACCAATCTGGAAAAAAAAAATGCAAATATTGCTAGAAAGCTGGCGGTGAAAGCTGACTTGTTGCCTGTCAGCCTTTTTAGTTTTGGTTCATAGTTTCTACACAGAAGAGGGCGTGCGCTTGGTCGAAGTTTTGGAGATCTGAAGCTTATCTCATCGTTTTCAACTTCAGACATTGGCCCTTGCATTCAGTTTGTAGACGTCTACGGGGGCAGTGTGGCCATGACGAAATTGTAGCAGAAGCATGTTGTGAACACAAACAGATATACGATTATACATTGCTTTCGTTGTTGTAAAGATTATTAGTATTACTGAGGTGAGTGTTTTGTCCTGGTTTCCTCGTACGGAAAACGGGTTGAGAGCATTCTCTGGAGACACTTGCCTCACTAACCAACCTAATGGGTACACATTTTCCATTAGGCTTTCGGTTCTGCCTTGTATACCGTTCATCCAATCTATTTGACCGGATAACCAATTTTTTTCTCACCTCAAGTAAGCCTCGAGCAAAAGTACAAAAACCTATATATCGCAAAATTATAAATACCATTAACTTAATCTTATCGTTTGCACTTCTGCAAATCAACCGACTGGGTATTTTGGTACTTCATGTTCACATGTCAGACATCTAATAGTATTTGAGGGGGAGAACTAAAACAGATTTACAAAACTAACTAGTTAATAATAATTCTGATTTTGGTGATAAAATTTATTAGCCTCCAAAGAACAAATGAATTAAATAAAAATAATCAATATGAAAGAAATTTAAACTACCCATAATACACAAGTAATTCATGACAATAATGAATTAAGAAGAAGGGCAAGTTTTGGCCCGTTATAGATCGAGATAAATTATGAAATATAAAAAGTCTACTAAATTAATTATCTCAAGGAAACTTTTGCAAATCTGTCGACAAACAGTATTAAAGATCAGAACTAGAACGAATTTAAAGAAATCATAGATATTAAAGAATTTTTTTTAAAAAAAAAGCATACACAAATAACTAATTAATGACAATAATAAAACATGAAGGGCAACATTTCAATAAATAATGAAAGTAAAAGCGTGTTTTCAGAAAGGTATAAGAAAGAAAAAGGGAAATAAGTAACATAACTGAATTATAACCAAAATAAACGAAAAAACTGGACAATGGCATGCCTAAATTCGAAAATACTCAAACTTAAATAAGAAATGTAGAGCACGATCAAACAAACAAAGAAGACTAAACATTCTACCATATCAGCATATTGGTGCTTCATGCCAAGGTAACAATACTTATATAATAATGATGCGAAAACACATTCCTTTACAATGCTTTTTAAATTAATACATCAATTACAATAAATTTTACAATCAATAATTCCTAATACAATGAATCTAATAAAATAACAAATAAATATAGGAATGCCGCACCACTGTTATATTCATAAAGTTACCTTGGAACAACCACCATAAATAAAACAAACAATGCACTCCATGACCATAGCAATTGAGCATATCAAAATACCAAGATATATCCCTCCATTCAATCACAAACAACACGCAGGTTGGCAATAATGGACAGACCCACAGTTTAAAATAGCAACTAACTTCCATCACAAGCATAAATTAACAAAAGCACTTTCCAAAACTAAATGATGTGATGCAGAATTAAACATACACAGGCAAGCACCATTTCACATCAATTACAAAAGTTGGAAAATTAAATAATAAACTTACTTCATACTCGGCTGAATCCGTTGAGCCCGTCACTGCAGCTAAAACCCCCAACTATCCTACCCCAAACCCTGCTGACCCGCCCACTATCCTACCCCAACCCCTGCTGAACCCCCCCCAGCTAGCCTACCCCAACCCCTGCTGAACCCCCCCCAGCTAGCCTACCCCAACCCCTGCTGACCCACCCACTAATCCTACCCCGACCCCTGCTGAACCCCCCCAGCTATCCTACCCCGACCCCTGCTGAACCCCCAACTATCCTACCCCGACCCCTGCTAAACCCCCCCACTATCCTACCCCGACCCCTGCTAAACCCCCCCAGCTATCCTACCCCGACCCCTGCTGAACCCCCCCAGCTATCCTACCCCGACCCCTGCTGAACCCCCCCACTATCCTACCCCGACCCCTGCTAAACCCCCCCACTATCCTACCCCGACCCCTGCTAAACCCCCCCCACTATCCTACCCCGACCCCTGCTAAACCCCCCCACTATCCTACCCCGACCCCTGCTAAACCCCCCCACTATCCTACCCCGACCCCAGCTAAACCCCCCCACTATCCTACCCCGACCCCTGCTAAACCCCCCCACTATCCTACCCCGACCCCTGCTAAACCCCCCCACTATCCTACCCCGACCCCTGCTAAACCCCCCCACTATCCTACCCCGACCCCTGCTAAACCCCCCCACTATCCTACCCCGACCCCTGCTGAACCCCCCATCTATCCTACCCCGACCCCTGCTGAACCCCCCAACTATCCTACCCCGACCCCTGCTGAACCCCCCATCTATCCTACCCCGACCCCTGCTGACCCACCCAAACTACCCATCCCATCCTGTGCGTCCTATGAATTGCGGCTGAGCAGCTCCAATTTCGAACCTTCCATGCAATCTCTTCTGTCTGGCCACATAGATACACTGAAACTCCAAAGAAATTGTGCAATGTCAGCCTCGCAAAATATAAATAAAAATTTAACTTAAATAATAGCCTAGCCTAAAGTTGCACACATATGAACACAACATCCTATAATCCTACAAGTACTATCCCTAGGAAAAGCTAGACATTACCTTTATCGTCTAGTAGCTTCAACGTTATTGAACCAATTCTTGGGTTGCTGACATGCAAAACCAACTCTAAACTACGAGAGAAAAACATTACCATTACTATTGCATATCACAAACTCATAAATTGGTAACAAGCAAAAAATAGACCGAACAGGATGAATAGCAGAAACAATGTAAGATACTTGAAGGTATCTAATGACCAGTATCCTAGTTCTTCTGTAGAAAAACAAAATCGAAAATGCATATCTACAATATAAAACTAAAACTAAACATAATGCATAAATTCAAAACCAAAATTAAGCAAATTAACCTGACCACAAGTTTTAGCTGTTCCCAATTAGCCTTAGAGAAATATTAGGATACTATCAAAGCTTCCTAGAAATAAGGTAAATAAACCTTTAAGGAAAGGAAAATGGGCAATTATATTACTCAACTCCATCAGAAAAACCACTAGGTCTGAAACGCAGCTCCAACAGAGAAACAACTGCAATAGAAACATGAGCATGCAGCCATCAGAAGCAGAAAAGGAGGTAGAAAAATCAGCAACACCAAGCAAATCTATGCAATGGCAACACAATTCACAACAAACAATCACCAAAATCCACGACAAGAAAAACCACAAAGAATCCGGCATTACCACAGAAAAAAAAAAAGAGCACAGAAAATTAAAACAAAAGATTAGGTGGCTGTGATTTTCGGATTTGAGTGCTTTAGACAAAGACTTGGACGATCCGAATGGTGAAAAGTTGAAGGAGACCAAGAACAGCAACATATGAGACAATTGGACTCATGCGCAAGAAGTAACACTCTCCATCATAGCCAAATGCTCCAACATGGGTTTGAAATAACGCTTTACCTGCACAAAATTCAACTGAGTAAAGATCCCATGTTCCATGCCTGAAAAACGCTGTGAAGGCATATAACGAAAAGCAGAACTGACCATGCATAGTAAATATCTGCACACAGCTACGGTTGCAGCAATCAAACCAATTCTAGATATGCACACAGCTGCAAGTAACCAAAAGAGTCTTAAAGCGGAAGTGATAAAGTCGAGTTGTGTTGACGTGGGGTTAATGAGAAGATTTCGTATGAATAGCTCGCCAAGGTGTAATGTAACTGCATTAAGAATATAGAGACATCAAACATCAGACTACTTTTGATACAAATGCATAATAAAAGGGGAGCATTTACATGTGCATGCCTCAATAAGTATATAAGCATTTTTGGAGGAGCCCCATAAACTTGGCTTAAACAAGTCTCGCATCTTTAACTGGCTAAAGCTAAAGTCACCAATAATTTTTCTTTTATTAAAAAAGGGCTCACAACAAAAAAAATTTTCTTCACCAAGTTTATCAGTGAAACTGAGACAAATGAGTTGCAATTAATGCATTTTATTTGACTCACCACTAAAGTGACAATTTCAGCAGATTGTCCAATAAGCTCTCTTTCAGCACTATCACCATACTCCAAGCACTTCTCAATAGCATTTGATGCATTTTTATGTTGACTCAACTGTACAATATTACCAGTCAATTTGCTAATAGTGTGGCCGCTTTCATGCGGCTTTCCCCTCTCCGAGACATGCTGGAAGTAGTAAAACCAAAAGAATGTTAACTTCAATATAAGAGATCAAAATCAAGATGACTGAAAAGAACAGCAGAAAAAATCTTGGGAACCTAACTCTTACACTGACTGAAGCCACACACACATAAAATGCACAAAAAGAAAAGCTCATATAAAAACAAAGTTTCCCATGTCCAAGCTTGAAAGTAGTCCTAGTTCAAGAAGGTTCTCCATCCACTTGAATCTTAACTACTAAATGAAATTGAAGCTGATTCAAAACTAGTCCAACTATTTTTCACTAGTTTCCCATGATGGTTCCAGTGACAAATAAGATTTCAGCAACTATTATATTATCATTTCAAATCACTTTAAGGTTATATGCAACTTCAGAGTACAAGTATCCAAATGGCTTCAAAGCCTACATTACCAGGATGACATCTATTGAGAGCATGCACATGGAGCTTCTAGTTATGTTGGGGAATTAGCTGTGACGGATCAGAAAAATGACATTCTAAACCAACAAAACGACTATATTAGATGTAGAGAAGTATGAGGCAGTTGATTACTACACTTCCAAATCAGGTGACAACAACTATAGCTGTGCATATACCTTTTCTTAAAATTCAAAACCTTGACATATGATGAAGATATGACAAATTGCAGAAAGGAAGTACGAAAATAATCAAAAAGAATCAAAATTGATTTGCCAAAAAAAAAGTTACCTCATTCTTTCTCTATCGAACTTCACCTTTCCATCCATCGAATGCATAAAAAGCAAAATGGTGTAAAATTGACACTGCCAGAGTTTTCAGAAGCCTATATATGATACAAGGTATTAGTATTCGAATCCTGAAGCTAAAAGTTACATCAATTTAGTCCTAGTACTGCAGATTTTGTCCATTCAGGAGCAGTCATCATCTAGTAACTCAAGAGAGATGGTTAAAAAGCTACATCTAACTTTGATAGGTTCACATGGTTAATGCAAAACAACAGCTTTTTAGGTATTTTTCATACAAGTTTAAAATACAAACACCTAAAGTAGCAAAGAAAGAAGCACTTTAGAATATCCAGAGAGTAAGGGAGTGTTTGGCAGCAGACTAAACAAGGTTCCAAGATTGACGCTTAATTTACTGTAAAACATGACTGGTGATATTAAATCTCGTCGCAGAATCACGGAAATTACAACACCAATAACAATAGAACGATAACATTGATGGATAATGATACTTCCATACCTCCGTTTCACCTGCACTTCTCCTATGCTGCTCGGCATTTTGTTCTGCCATCCCAATTTCTTCAAACGGATCTAGGTATATCTGAAAATGTTAATAAAAGCAGTTAATTAATCCCAGAGGACTATGCAAAAAAAAAAAAATCCACTCTACACATTCCATCTCCAGCTCTTGACAATATTATAAAAAACTTTGGTTTCCATACAATTGAAACATAGTAGTTCTTACAATCTGACTCACCGAACAGAGTGCAACTAGATTTGAAGAGTAGAAGCTATAACAAAGATATATATTGCTCCATCAAAGCCCTGGAAGAATTTTACTAAGCCCTGGAAGAATTTTTCTATAACAAAGATAACAAAGATTCAAAGCAAAGGAAGGCAAAGTACCTTCAAAACAGCATGATACTTGTTGAGAATGAGTAAAGCAAATGTATCACTCTCCACATACTTAGCAACAAGAAGAAGTGTTCAGTTTTTCTGCTCAAATATAAGGAAAAAAAAAGAGCTAAGTTAACTAGTTGCTTCACTTACAATAATATACATGTAAAAAGGTCTCGAGAATATTTACATTTACAGCCTGCTTCTAAGTTCCAGCTAGAGAATTCATATCTGATATTTTCTTGTTATGAATAAGAATCAGAGGATTCTTAAGTTCCTGCCAACATAAAAACAAAGCCTCTTTACATCAAAAATGTATTTTTTCTTATACTTATGAAATTATTGCATTCAAAAGAAGTTTAGTCTATGCTATTACTAACAGGGAAAGTGAAAAATCAAGGATAAAAAGCAGGTCAATTTGATGGCCTCTAAATTGAGGTACATGAAACCATCAACTCAATAGAAAAACTTCAGAGGCAGCGATAATATGATCTTCAAATCAACTTAAGCAAAATAAGGGAAATGACTTATGATTTACTGCACAGATATGCTGGAACGAAAAAGAAAATGTGGTTTCCTGTAAGCAAGTCAAGCAGGAATGCAGAACTGCACTTCAAATCAACCTCAATTGCAGAAATTAACCAAGAACATTCAACAAGATATTGCTGTTATTTATCTAGGTGCACAGCTGCCTGGAAGAAGTTTTGCAACAGCCACACCTACTACTGCAGAAAGAGCTCCATGACTTGCAAGTAGCAACTACAGCCTTCTCACTCTCCTTCCAACTTGGCAGTCTTCTCTATCCCCTATGAAATAAAATTATTGGTCACTCAACTGGCTTTTCGATGTCTATTGATAATTCCTTAGTATAATTACATATATTGTCTAAATCACCTAGATTGGTCAAAAGCTTATACACTACACCACGTCTCATCCGAAAGTGCAAAAGTAATATAAATCTCATCAGTGGAGTTCTATCTTGATTCAAATCTCGTTATCTCTAACATGAATGTTTAGCAGCTCATGAATTTCTAACATATTAGTATGCTTCTTTTTACCCAAAGAAAATTTTGATCCTGTGATGGAGCGGGCATTTTCTAGTTTAAACAAGAAAGTGAATTAATAGAGAGCTATAACACAGAAATTAGCACAAGACCACCAACAAAAAAAATTGGAAGAAGAAGAAAAAAAGAAAAGCAGTTAGCAGCAAGGAAAACTTCAAAAACACCACCATCACATCAAATACATTAGGAAACAGACAATTGACAAACATTAAAGGAAACAATTCAACAGCTGTCAAACCACCAAATCAGTGCCAATGAAACACACAACTACTAAACCCTAAAACCACAATCAAACAATAACCATGTTGCACAAAGAATCACAAACAAAGCAGCCATAACAGACTATGGCAAAAGCGGCAAAACACAAGAATCAGAAAATTGAGGAAAAATAATTAGAAAAACCAAAATAAAATAAGAATAGAAATGTAAAAAATGGCGAAATGAATACAGATACAGTCCTAATATTTAACATAATAACATTGCTGCAATATGGTAAATAGATTCAGTTTTAATCGTAACAATAATGAACAAATCTTACTCATTAAAATCCTGTTGAACTTGTAAGATAGGATTAGCAATTCCCATATCATCTGTATCTTCAATTGCAGTCTTCATGGCTTCCAATATCTCCAGTCTCTGTATCAGAAAGCCATAAATCAACGTAATTGAAGGAAAAAAATTCAGGATAGGACCAAAAAAGAGAGGGAGGGAAGGACAGGTGCGGTTGGGGGGGTACCATATCCAAATCCATGCCTAAAGGAAACTGAAAATTCCTTGTCCTTGATGGTGCAGCCCGAGGTTACTTCAAAACTCAACTCATCAACCGTCACATTCTAGCAGACTTGGGCAAACAGGTTTCTACAACTCTCCTATTTGAAGAATTCTGAGAAGTCCACGACGGAGGCTGAGTACAAGAATGCCTTGTTGAGCCTCTCTACATACAAGGCAAGACTAATATTAGGGAGAGGAACATATATAAAATAGAGTGAGATGAGAGACAATATAGCAGCATAATGATTAAGGAAATAGTAACTTTCAACATATAATTTATTAAACATGAAACCAATGATAAACAGAGGAAGAACCAACCTAAGTGACAGGCATACAAAATGGGATCATTTTTACCAGAATAGATAAAAAAGGAACTTAAATGATGCCAACAAAGACTGAATGGTCACTTGAATGGAACCATGTGCAAAAAAAAAAGAAAGGGCTTGCATGCAACAGGGAACATGCAAAAAGATTTGGTCACTACCAATAGGTTTCCAATAATTGGTAACCTGAATGGAGAAGACTGCAATGCATTAATATCTCATCAAAGGTTCTTGACTTAGTCCCATTTTTTGGGATATGCTAAAACTGTATAAAAGCTAACTTGTCTCTTTTTTGCAGGGTGTGAATCTCAAACTCAGACCCCTTTTACAGATACATTTTAGTCTTCTCCCAAGAGCTGCTACGACTAAAAGTAAACATGTAACACTGAGGTTCAAAACATTTTAAGGTCCAAGGACCAGTCTAAAAAACGTAGGTAGCCCTCCTCACCACTTCTGTATATCCCTCATGAATGCAGGATTGGTAAAACCAGCTTTGCCAAGTAAGCAAGCCAGCAACATAGTTTCAAGATAATTATCATAAATGTGTTGACGAGCTCAAAGAAACAAGTTTAAATCAAGCTTAGGCCATTTACCAATAAAATTCTGAATTACTCTTAAGCTCTTTAATAACAATCAGAATGAAACTTGCAAAAACTTAAATAATGATGAACTACAAAACGATTTCCCAACATCAATGTTTGTCTTTGACCCTAAATATTTACCATGCTGGGATCTAGGGATGACACTCAAGTCTCGTCTATTTTTTATAGCAGAGGCTCCTGCCTATTGAATGGCATGTCTAAACTTGTTTAAACAAAAATCTAGCAGCCATCTTCAACCTCCACTACCATAAAAGATTCATGATCCACAATCAATTTTATGAACTAAATATAGGCTATCAGGTTATCATCCATCAAAATAGGGAAAGATATTCAGGCTTTACTCACATGATCTCGCTCATGGTGACAGCGAATAGAAGTTGGATGAAGTGAGTCTACCACTGAAGTGCCCATGCAATGTTTTCATCAATCTGTTAAATGGTTTGTAAATATATCAAGCTAAGCTAAAGCATGTAAATAAACAAGCCACCAATAATGAAGGGATAAAAGTGCAAAAAATAGCAAGAATCAACCTTCCCATTGCAAGACATTGGAAGCTCGTGATATAATTGTTCTTGGAATTCACGGGCCAACATTTCATCTGCTTCAACTTGTCTTGCCCTAGCCTCTAAGTCCTCATCATTCGAACTGTCAATATCATTGGCAAAAATTTGGTTAGTATACAAAACAATTATAAATATTAAAGGGAGAAATAAAGCGTGCATAAAGCAGAAATGAGTCAAAGTTCTATAACTAGGTTCCTTATACATATTTTAAAGGTCCATAAATGGTAAGTTGATTGTGTAAAATAGTTTTGATTTGTCCTTAAATAGAAGACAACAATTATTGAAACTGACAGAGAAATGCTTTAGTCTCTTTTCAAAATGAAATAAGAAATTATTATAGGAGTTAAATGAAAATCACATTACAAAATCTAATAATAGAAATTCACTAATTAGTACTTAAATAGGCACTATAAAAAAGATAATAGTAATTAATTTACCATCGGTGATGATAGTGCTGCTGGTTTGGGTAGGGACTTTGAATTCCTCTACTGTGAGTTTGAAGACAGTGACAACCCACGTTGTTTCAAGAATGCTAGACCTACAATTTTGTCAATTATATTATATCAAATCGAGATTAATAACCAAAGAAATGAGAAAATCAAATCAAGACGGGTATACGGATAAAATAACCCTAAAATTACAATCAAACAATACCAAAGAATCATCGAAAAAGAAATAACGGCAGTACAATAATAATTATAATAATAATAACAACAACAACACACCAAGGCAATCAAGAGCAAAAAAACACAGAAAAAAAAAACTAGGGTTTAGGGTTGATTTTCGATTCAAGGCTTTAGAGGAGTTTTTGAACACTCACAACGATGAAAAGGGAGTGAAGACGGTGGAGAACAACGTAATTGAAAATGGAAGGCATCTAACCGCGAATGGCGGCTAGATCTAGGTTTTCTTTGCTTGGCCTTTTTGAATTATTGAGGACAGAAAAAGGGTTCTCGAAGAAAAATAGGCGGCGGCCAAGCGGTTGAGAATTGCTGGAGTTTGGGCTTTTAGAGTGTAGAGGGAGGGGAGGAAAAGTGAGAGTTAGAAAGAGGAGGAACCGAGGAAGAAAGAAAATGGTAAAATCAGGCCTTCAGGAGGCCTGAATTTATTTTGTTTTTTGGTGTAAAGGAGATGAGTTCTAAATAATGCATTACATTAACGGTGTCGTTTAGACTTTAGGCTTCAAACACTCCCCCAACCGAGCCCAGAGCAAAGCAAAAAAGTGGCCCACCCTCTTCGGCGTCCAACTCATTTCCGGACCATCTTTTAACCGGGTTGCACATGTAGCCCAATATTTCCCCGGAATCTAACTATTATGCTTTTTCCTAAAAAAGCGGGGCCCATAGTTCTAATAGTAAATCAAAATCTATCCATGTTATTAAACGGCAACCCATTCAAGCCCAATTCTGACCCTTATCACAACTTCTGATGTCATCCAAGGCCCAAATGGGCCTACACGACCGAAAGTAGGTCCATTTTGTAAACCTCTAAAATACACATTAAGGCTTAATAGTAATTCAAATGCATCTAATTCACCTGCCAATGTAATTGAAATTTAAACCATTTAAGTTCAAATAGGGAGTTTGAATGGCCCAATTTGGGCCCCTTTTGGCCCAATTTTGACAAATTTAAACTAAAATATAGTACTAGTTTTAAAAATGGATCTACTTTCAGCATGAATAGAACTATTTCGGGTTTCAAAATGACGATTTGAGCAAGAATTGAGTAGGTTTTTAGTAAATAAATTATTATGTATAATTTATTTAGCCCGAATCCATTAAGGGTTAAGGCCTATTTGTAATTCAGAATCGGTCATATATTAAGTGAAAAATAGACCCAAAATGGACCTAAAATAGGCCGGAACCAATTTGGGTCGAAATTCTGGCAAATTTTTGTCACAATCAATGTTGTAATGTGAAGTTCTAATTGGAAAAAATTTCATTGGAAACAATTTGGCCCAATTTGTTAAATATAAAGAAAAAATAAAAGGAATGCAAACTAGCGTGGAAAGTTTTAAGTTAGTTTAAAAAAAGTTCACAAATGATGGAGTGCTGTAAATGGTAAAATAAAAGTTGCAAGATAAATATAAAGCCATTGACAAAAAGAACCAATACCAATGGTTTTATTCTGCTTTGAGATTCATACAAATCACAATCTTAAGACAGAACCAGAGACTGCCTGGAATTATAACAAAAACAACATTGCTCCTGATCAGACTCGTATAATGATATATTAATATGAGTTTTTAAAAATAAACCTTTTGTTTATGATTTCAGTTCGAACTCTGATTCTGGCCTCAACCTTGACCTATAGTGTAGTCAAGCAAGAACTGGAGTCAGGCTAAACTTCAGACAGCAAAGATGTTATGCCATGCTGCAACCTTAAGTTTCTAGATGGAATCACCAAAACAACTCACCCAAAAATGGGAAAACAGCAATCAACAATCTCAACGGCAAAGGTGCATCGCTTGTACTTCTTTTCATACTCAACTTGCTCTTTTCCTTCATAGTTGTTTTTGAGCCACTTCCCATTGTTGATGACAGTCTCATTGACCGCTTTCCATCCAGCTCATCCCATCCACCAAATCTGGATGCATCTTGCCCACTCTCATTGAGAGAACCATCATCAGTAACTACCCATGATTGATAATCCTTTGTTCCCTTTCTGCTCTTTCGTGCTTCTTGTGCTTCTTCCTTCATTTTAACATTTTCTGCAGTGAGCGGAGATGTATTCTTTGTTTCTATCCTCACCCTGGCCTTACGCTTCTTCTTGCTTTGTGACCTTCCTAATAACTTTTCATAGGCCAAAGTTATTGCTGAATGCCCAAGTGGAAGTGCTAATGCCATGAGGAAAGCTTTTGGGCCAGTGGCAAACAGTAAGGACAGTAAAATGACTGGTAATGTCCAACCATAGGATTTGAATACCTGCATCGACCAAGAGCAAAAACTTTGGGATCAAGAGAAACGATTGACTATAATACCCATTATATTTTAAAAGAAATGATAAAATAAAGCATTGAGCCAGGGGAACAAAGTATAGGAGGACACAGTCAACTGGAAAAACAACTTATTATCAAGCAACAATTCATTTAAAACTGCATTCGTATGCAGAGCGAGATTGAGTACCAAGGCATAAAGAGCTCCTGATGAGATTATGGTTAATGGAGGCAATTGTGTGTCCAATGTAAAAATTCATGGCAGTCCATGGGAATCTGACCCTATTTCTCACCCATAATAAGCACATATGGGTTTATGCAAAGAGTGCAGACCGTTGGCCATGCCCAACCAAACCTCAAATGAAAGGCAGCCATGTGGTTTTATGGTACTAAGACTAGTTAACTTGTCTGAACTGCCACTCTAGCTCCTCAATTGTGAAGTGAAGGACGATATATCATGTATCAAAGGATTTTTCAACACTGTTAGCAAAATACTTTCTGGGAACTATTCCATAATAAAGGTACTCGGTATTGTGGAGTTTACAGCTGTGGCAGAAATGCCAATGTGAGTTTGTAATTAAGATTAAATGCAAAAGGCAAAAGTCCCTTAGAAATTTAACTGGAAACGGAAGCAAATTTTCTTTAACTAACTTGAATATATTCAAGAATTAAGTTTGAGTCCAAATCAAATTTCTTCACTCTCCTACTACTTCAAAATGAAGCAAACCAGACCAACAATGCTTCAGAGGCAGAGGCAGAACATTGCCCGAAGAACAAGGCTACCTCTAGCAAAGTTAATAAACAAAAGGCCCTCATATTTTGGCAACATTATTGATGAATTAGGTAAAGGTAATTCCATTGATAAACCAAAAGCGAAGATAAATTCAAAAATTCATCAAATTTAATCCAATTTAACCAAGAAGTGCTACCAAACTTTACTAACTCCTTAGCGTCTCAGCACCAAAATTCGGCCAACCTTTTGTACCCCTATTTGATATCGAAAAGGTAGAATTCAAAATTCCACCTCTAGAATTGCATTATAAGAAGGAAAGGAATGAAAAGAGTGTACCTTTAAAATCCAAATCCTATCAATAGCTTCCTCCAAGATCCCAGAACTTGCCATTTCTTCATCGTCATATTCGTCTTCTTCTTCTTCTTCTTCTTCGTCGTCGTGCTGCTGCTTTTGGGTGTTGAAGCCGAAACCTTTGGCACGAATCGTCTCAGCATTAGAGTCCCACTTGATTCTTCCTCTCTTCCTACTGCTGCGGCTGCCGCCATCTCCGGCTGCATATGAGCAGAAACGACGGCGTATATGAGAGTGAGAGAGAGGGAAAAATGGGAAATAAATGAGAAGATGGATGTGGGTTTTTCTGTGGTGTGGGAAGAAGATGAAGGAAGAAGAAAACCATTGTTCAACCGCCATTGCCATTTCCGGTTCTCTGCTTCGGTGACCCTGCCATTTTTGCCACGTTCTTTTTTCCTTCTCCATTGAAATAGTATAACGTTGATGATAAAATAACTCGCCGCTTTCTACGCTGTCGTTTTTTATTGGGATTCAACTTGCTATTAACGCAGCGTTTCATTTACAAGGGAAGACTGTTTAAAGGGACAAAAGCGACACCGTTTGGAACAAAGATCGTCTATTATATCATCTCAGGCTGAGCCCTCGTGCAGTATCATTATCGCCGACTCACCTTGCACCCGAGGCTTGTGGAAGAGAGAGAGAGGCCGAAAAATCCCTAGAAGCTGAAGAGGAAGATGAGGCCGATGCCGATGGAATTCATGGTGGACCCAGACGATCAAGGCTCAGCCATGGAAGTCGACGACGTTGACCCTCTCGAGCTCTTCGGCGAAGGCGCCATCCCCGTCGACAACAAGCTCGCCGACGCCGATTTCTTCAACAACTTCCAAGACGATTTCGATGACTCCGACATCAACTAACAAGATCCAAAGTTCCCATCTTTCTCCCCTTTTCTATAATTTATTAATGTTTGTTCAGATTAGTCGAACTTCAACTGTTCCATGGATTCTCATCTGCAAATTATATTGCAGTTTATGAATTTTATAAGTAAAAATTTTAGTTTTTTGGTTAATTGAATCCCCACCCATTATCTCTTACAGCGTCTCTTTCTATTCTACGAGGAAAAAAATAATAAGAATAGTCAATCAATTGCCTGTTAATTTGGAGCAACTTTGTTGATCTTTCCAAGGGAAATTAGAACATAATTACTAGTATCATAATAGAGGAATAAGCAAATTCAGCTGTGGCCGTCATAAACTGTTTGAGCTTTCATTGGTTGGAATGCATTGGCCTCCAAGGCTACCAAAGTCTTGTTAACTTTTGACATCTTTTCTGTGAACCCACTTGAGCAGCCATCGAGATCACTATAAGAACAAAAAGTTCCAACCCAATCAAAGTCCACTTTCAAACCCAATTTCTTAACATTTATCTCTTAGAAGATGTGTTAGTGTTAAAGTTGTTGTGAGGGTAATGAAAAGCAAACCAGAGAGAACCAGAAGGCGGGTGCAAGGGAAGTTGGCCATCTTTAGCAATCTGTGTATGAATGGAATGCTTCTTGCTTGACTGTAGAAACCCAGGCTTTGAAGGGAACATGTATAGGCTTGGGTCCATGGCAACTTAAATCATGAACAGAATGAAGTTATTTGCCTTGAATTGGCGAAACGATGCACAAGTGAGGAGGTCGGGAATATAGTCCGTTCACTACATGAATCAGCCAACTTGGCCTGAAAAGAATGATGGATTCATGGATGAATACTGAAGTGGCTATTTTCTGTTCCAGTTTCCTTTAGTGTGCTCTCGGTTTTGACTTGAGTCTTGGTAAAGCTGAATCTGTTCTCTAAAAACCTACTATCTAATTTATCAATCAACCAACAGTCTTGGGTCTATCTGGAGCATTGCTTGTTATCGATTGTCTTTTGTTGAAATCCTAACAAAATAAGAAATAACATAAAGGTTCGGCTTTTATTAAAATTCTCCATGGTTTCTCAGAATTACATCATCATATTATTGAGGAGAAATGGAATTAACAGTTATAACAACAGACACACTGATAGGTTGGTGCAATGGGAGTGCCTCCATTTTGTTCGCATTGCCCGTGCGGTTGCTGGTTTCCACTTTGGTGGCTTTGGAAACACTTCTTCCCACAATCCGCAAGATTGCAACCATTGGGATCCAATATGTCATGGCATCTTTCTTGTGCATCAATCTGAGGTGCCACTGACACAACTGCAAGAATAATTGAATAAACATCACTTGAGTTAAATAAAGAGAGCCATTACAGCTTGAATCCAACTTTTGAGTTAAATATTCATTACCCTATGCCTTCTTTTCTAGTACTACTGCTGTGATTTAAAGAAAACATGGAGATGGAGTTTGATAAAATGCATGTTTTTGCCCTAAAAGCTATTAAAATTATACGAGTCGAGGGTATAAACCAAAACAAACCAGTGATAAGGAGAGCAAGGATGAGAATCTGAGTTAGAGAAGGTCTGGCCATGTTCAGCAAAATTCAGCAATAGAAAATTAGAAATCTTATGCAGGAGAGAGAGAGAGAGTGTGTGTGAGACTTAGCCTTGGAGGTTTGATGGTATCTTATATATGCATGTAGTAGCTGAAATTAGAGAAGATAATAGTGTCTGATATAGAAGTAGTCAAACTAGCAATTTCCATGAACGGTGTGACATCTGAAAATCTTGTTGCACTTTTGACCATTAGATCTAGTTAATTTTGTTATTATAGTTTAATTGGACTCTTTTGATTTTCCTCCATAACAAGGCGATTTCAACATTGACCCTGTCAACAACAGTTGCATGAGGGGGAGGAAAAGGAGGAAGAAGAAGGTTAGTATTATTTTGAGAGGAAGATGAAGAAATTATTAACACACGAACATGATGATCATCCAAACCGTTAGCCTGGAATTAAACACATTTAGTATGGCCCGTACAAAATTGCTATCCAAGAGGCTAGGCTTTGTTCTCATGATTTGTCCATCAATTATTCTGCAACAAGATGGCATTACATTTACAATAGGTTGGCAAAGCGCCCGAAACATCCTTCAAGTTGAGTTTGTTTTACAAAATCGTGGGAATAAGAAACTGAAGCAGGAAATTGAAAGAAAACAGACTGTTTAAGAAAATTTCAACAGCCTCTAGATAAGAATCGAAATTCGTAAAAAAAGGTAGAAATCTAGAAACTAAAAATTATATTCGCCAATCTGTTTTTGTCAAACAAACATGCCGTCAACCCCAAAGCATGTCCAATAATTTCCATGTGAATCTGAACAAGTAGGATATAAAACCGCCATTCTTAACACTATTCGGCTTGCTCAAGTTACATCAGTTTCTTCCATGTAAACCCGTGTTTCTAAGAAACAACAAACAGAAATACATGATCGTGTTTGCATCTACCGGCCGAGTAACTTTACAAAGTGACGAACGGTGGAGCAGTTGATGGCCATAGGGGATTGTACGATCATCACTCAAAGACCAGCTGCAACAACTTAGGAGCAAAAATGCTCTGATGTCATCCTGTGGTATAACACAGAGTTAGCAAATATCTATTACTTAAAAATGAGGCAAGGAATCAAATCAGAGACTTATGGGCAGATCTATATCAAACAAATGACTAAGTTGATCGATGGAATCAACTCTCTTTTTGCACTTAATTCCTAATGAACATAAGTTTTCAGTTTAAGAGAGAACCCAATGCATTCACTTTTCATCACTCGACTCCTCATGGGTTACTGATTTTCTATTCACTTTTCATCACTTGACTCCTCATGGGTTACTGATTTTCTACTGAAATGTTAATAGAGTGAAGGATATTAAATGTTAAACAAACTAATGCTATTATTTCTCAATTTTTTGTCTTTTAATTGTGCTGATCTTATTCAGTTGAATCCAGCAAAATCTAAAAGGAAAACTAACACTTATCCACCAATTTTCAAACATATATCAGGAAGATTTCCCTTTCCATTTTTCTATACAAAATATGATAAGTAAACTAACCATATAAGCCGAGCAGCAAGTCAGCTTAACATGCTTTATTGCTCACTAGCATTCTAAAGCATATGTTGGGACCTACAATAAAAGAAAAAAGTATGTTAATTTCAGAAATATAATAACAAAGACAATTGATAAACTTTTGGGACATCTCAATTCTTCTCCAGAAGATATGGGAGGAGTAATCCCATTAACAGAAAATCAGTCTGTCTGCACGTGTTAGACAAATTCAAAATGTCTGGCAAACTAGGAGGTTTTGGAAAAAGAAAAAAGTTTCTACCACTCTCACAAGCAATGTCACAATGTTATCAATATGTAAAGGACATGAATCCCGATTCCAAACTTTAGAGTGAGAAATGATATTTTGCAGAAAAGAAGTTGTAAATAGAAAAGGTAAACTAACAGGAAGGAAAATAATATTAATAATACTCAAAAGGGATCCAAGAAATAAACCTGCAAACTTGGGCCTTCTACCTCGAGCATATTCTCATCTGGAAAACTGGATGTGCTATGATTAATACAATTAGAATTATCGTACTGGAGAATCCTTAGCTTTCCTTCCTGCATTCTCATATAGAGAAATTTAGCAAAATTAGTAGATGCATATAGAAAAAAAGGACCAATTGCAAAAGATATATACGAAGATTGATAAAAATATCGAATGCTGACCTTTGTTCCATATACAAGGCCACCTCCAACAGAAGGATGAAAGCAAGCAACATTTACCTCATCCTCTGCACTTGGAAGAACTCTCACAAGCTCCATATCAGAAACTCTGTATACCTGAGTAGTGAATAAATGCAACAAGTACATGAAACACCCAAATTCAAGTAAACATGATAAAGGGGATTTTATACTCTTAGAACAAGACCACAAAAGGGGATTATCAGAAACACTAGCGCTGCAGTTAAGCAGATACTATGTTAGATATATATAAGCTAAATTATTTTACAAGCAAAACAGTATAATTGAAATCCTTTTGTCTAAGTGCACAGTTAGAAGTATATTTCATATATTTCATTGTATTTGTAGAGTACGGGCATTGGTTCCTTTTTCATTTTTAGTATATGAGTATGTCCACACCACCATTAACAATATTACCAGAGTAACCCTCACACATAAGTATAAAAATCGAAACGGCAGGAGGGAAAAAGAACACATTATTCAAGAATGAAGAAGGGTAGAGACAAAATTTAGAGAGCACGAACATCTTGAAGTGTGCCTTTCAGTAAAGGCCACTTCTACTGGCATTCTAGTTGCCAATCTCTTCTAATGAAAACCTATTCCCCTCCTTCCATTTAGAATAATACAGAAAGACTCCAAATCTTTTGTTCATTCATGATATAAAACCCAGAGCATGTATGAAAACCACATGCCTCTAAATAACATCAATATAGAAATTGAGACAACCAGAACTCTAAATAGAAAGATACAGGAAACCAGATGTCTCTACCTCCAGAATGGTGTAAATGGGCACTGAGGTCTCTCCATCAATGACTACACTTTTGAGAAGCGAGCCATGGCGACGACCATAAGCAAGTAATATATGCTCTGATGTAGGTGAAAACTGCAAATTGTAAAACAAGAAACTTATATATGTTCCAACTTTGAAATTATCCGATTTCAAAATAAGTTTTAAGGTTTGCTCTGGCTTCATCAATTGCGGCAAGCAGGTATCCTCTAAAGATGCATGGACAGCCCATTGTACTATATTCACTCCGCAGCAGTTATACACAATAAGATACAAAACTAAATGCTTCATTGCATAAATACTGGTGCTTTTTATGCTATTGCAACTAAATAAAACACAAATACGACAACTTTGTTACTGCCCAAAGCTTTTGAACATAAATCCGTAGAGTGCTCCTCCCCTAGTAACCATCATCATGGGAGCAAAGAAGGTGATTTTGAAACCAAATAAACAATCACAACTAGGCTTATTGATGTTGAAGATTCAGAAAGCTCAAAACTATTCAAATAGGTGGTAAAAGAATGCACCATTTTTTCTTAAACACCACCAGGTTTCCAGCAGAGAGAGGATTTAGCATTTATTTATAAATCATACACATAACTATTGCTTAATGAATTAACTTACAATATGTTTATAGATGTATTGAAACAGACAGCATAAAATATAAAAAAAGAGAAATTTTGGGAGGAAAAGGGAATGGGGGTGCTGCGGTTGACCTGAATAGATGTTAGGCAGTGAGCAGCTCTTATTGCCCGTGAAGCAAGCACCGTTCCAAATCTAAACAATAAGAAACATCAAAATCACAGAAGGATACTTAATAAAAGACAGAAGAAAGAAAAGGTAGGAACACAGAATATAGATTTATAAAAGGTTTGAGCCTTACGTAGCCTCCTCAAGGGAATATATTCGAAGCTCATACATAACCCTGTGAGCCGAAATCGGGTGTCGTGTGGGGGATGTTGCAGCTCCTGTAACATCAGCATTAAGCTGGCTTTGGACACCAGGATCAGCTTCCAAGTGAGGAAGCACACAGGCAACACAGGCTGCTAAAAATCTCCCACAAGGTGAAAAGTGTGCACCCATTTCACTGCAATTATTTTTTCAGATGCCAAAGTTTAAAAAGATGCATGAGTTATATTCTTTAACATAATAGAAACATAACAGTGACAACATAGCTAAAGGAGGTTTGTCCTTTTGCAATTGATTTTCACTATCAATTAGATGAAGCTGAAATACTGCCTGATCAAAACTGGACCAGGAAAAAGAAGATTACTATTATATATTGTTGCCCTGTGCATAAGCAGAGCTCTTAGATAAGAATGATAACCTAAAAGATTTTCACAACACTACAGAAGTAAAGAACACACCTACAAAGCACAGCATGCGGAATGATCAAGCGACATTTCTCCTGGTCAAGGAAAGCACAAGGATCTTTCATATCATGTGGCCATATTCTAAGTTTCACAGTGCAAGGTAGTTCTGCCGCTGCTGCTGCCGCTAGAGATGTGGCAATTTCAGATTGAATTCTGCCGACAGCAGGTTGAGGATCAGTAGCATCATGTGCATTGCTATAACCAGTTTCACCAGATCCAGTTGAGGGCATCATGCGAGAACGTGACGAACGATGCCGTGAAGTTGATCTTCCACCAGCTCTTGATTGACTAATACTGGTTGGCATACCTGAAGAAGCTCCTGAGGCAGAACTTCCCACTTCAACAGCTGCACCTGGAAGTGAATTTTCATTGGCCGCACTACTAGCTAATCGCATATTGCGCTGCCCAGCTTGGGTCTGACCGATTAACCATCCTTGCAAGAAAGGTAGCTCCCATGAGGTTGGATCACCAAAAGGGAAAAACTGAGTACTTCTCTCCACCGACTGCACGTCCATTGTCTCCATGGGTTCCATTGCAGAATGGGAAATATCAGTTTCCATCTCACTTGGTGGATTGGCTCCTGTTTCTTCCGGTAATGGAGAAGAGCTATTTGGTTCGATAGGAGACAATAGGAGTTCGTACTGCCCAGTTGGAGTCGAATAGGTCAGAAGCCGTACTGAGGCAGATTGATCACCTCTCTGATGCACACCAGTTGAACCACTGTCGCCATCAGTATGCTGCAAAGACGTTCTCCCATTATCTCTAGCAAATGAAGGCCATATCAAGAAAGGTAAAGACATGAGAGGAAGTTCATTTGCCAAATTAGAACGATCACTAGAATGAGCATCTGCCAAATATACAGTGGGAGGAGGATAACGCAAGTAACTGGAGGCAGTTGCCACTGTCATCGAGGAATCAGATGAGTCAAGGTCATTGACCTACAAATCAGCCCAGCAATCCAATTAAAAAGAGTGTAGACCAAGTATATAATCAATTTGATGGGGCCAAAATTTCACCTCAGCAGTCAACAGAAATGGAGCAGCATATGGATGAAAATGTACAGCTCGAAGGGAACGTCGTGTCTTCAGTATAATAGCCGGAGAGGATGTCTCTCCTCTCCTGTCATAATGCCATATATAAAGCTGACAAACAGCTCCCAAGTTAAGACAGTTGCATAGTTATCCAGATAAAAACTTCATATATAATGGAAAAACCCTCCTAACCTTATGCCCCGAAGCTACTGCAAGAACCTCCCCTTGGGCATGGAAAGCAATAGAAGCAATTGGACGGTCTGCATAGAGGAAAGAAGAATAAGTGGTAACAAACAGAGCATAAACAAAATCATATATGGTCAGTTCAAATGTCATAAAGAGGAATCAAAGTCAGTAATTACAGAAATCACGTGATCCTATACACTCGGCAGTATTGGCATTCCACAAGCGAACTTCATGATCTAAACTTCCACTTGCAAGGATCTCTGGATACAATGGATGGAATCTAACCTGCAAAATACCAGCAGCACAAAATATTGATGCAGCACTTTAGCACAAACATCCCAGATATAAAATCAGTTATCCATTAAGAAAAAGGAGGGATGACGGTAAATTGGCTTAGAATCTAATTATGGATAAATTATGTCATTATCTTCATGTGCTGTACATAGCAATCATTAAAATGTAATTCACAAACTACATTATTCTTCAAAAGTATTGAAATGAATACATTGCACCCATTTGGGATGAATATAGATGACTTGTGCAGCTTCCTTTTAAACAAACTTATTTTTTCAACAAATCCGATCAGGCTGAAACAATGCGAGAAGTCTAAATGGCAAAAAGTTATCAACAAGCTTACCACCCAAGGTGTCCTCCGATGACCACTCAAAACCTTCAAGCAGCTTCCATTCTCGCAATCAATTATCTTAACTGTATGATCTCCACTGTAGGAAAAAGACCAACATCCAAGTAAGCAATGAACCAAATGTACGGGTGAAAGTAACTAAACACCTTGACACCAAGAAAAATACACTGAAACAAGTAACTCACTGTGTAGAAGCTAGTGTTTTTCCATCAGGACTGAAGGCTGCAGCAATAGTAGACCTTGGAGGAGGCAACAATGGGCAGTATTTTGCTGAAAAATGCCGCAAGGACTCTGCTTCTACCCTGCAACATAATTGAAGTTCAATAAAATAATCAGAGGATCTGTGTAACAACGAATGAACATACACAAATGCCGACAAAAAGACTGGACCACAAAGTAAAAACTAAAAAGAGAAAATAGGTGGCTTCAAGCTACAAAACTGTGAAAGCAACTGTAAAAGACTGTATTACCAGGAAAGAAGATCACGTCTAGCATCTCTTGCTGCTTGACATATTGTCCCAAAGGAATTAAGACGGCTCTTTGAATCTTCTCCCCACAGCTTTCTCGGTGACCGTTTTGTCCGCGGAGAAACTTCTCGTCGTGCCAATAATTGAAATACATTGCTAGCACAAGCAAAAGCAATTAATAACTTATTCAGCATAAGCATAAAGTAACAAAATGTGTACTCATATCGATATAATTGGACAATTCAGACCCACAATCTGGAAATATGTCAACACTCAAAGGATAACATGAATATTAAACTCTGTTCACACCTCAGCTGACCACTTAAAATTAAACTCACAGTTACACACGATTTCATCTCAATAGCCATTTTAGACGGCTTTTAATCCACAAGTACAACATTTTAGGTGACTTTCTCTTCTTTATTTCATCAGCTTAGGAGCGATTAATTTCCAGAAACACTCCATGCTATACAAATCTAAAATTATAAACTATTAGTGTTGGGCTTAAAAGTACTTCCAAACTCCATTTGGTAATCAAACATTTTCCGATGACTTGATTAAACCATATATCTCATATGTTCATTTGGCCACAAAATAATCAAAAGGGGTAAAAAAACATCATTTTCTATAGTACTGTTTCATCTGAACTGGATGAAATTTCTGGACAATTTAAGAGTGTCCAAAAATAATTATATAACTTTGGATTATACGTTTTAGATTAATAAAATGGTATCAAAATGAATCCACAATCAAAATTTGTAACCACTGAATGACAAAATTCAAGCTTTCCAAAATAAATAGAAAATCCAACGTAAAACAACTCAGAATTCATAATTCTACATGCAAAACGAATCCAAAGCCAAAATTGAATCACATTCCCTCATCAACGCACCAAACGAGATCCTGAATTTCAATCTAAATCCCCCAAAATCAATCCGAATCATCACAATCAGAATCCAAGAAACCCTAAAAATCAAATCCAAATCCAATTCACCTCAAAATAAAAATATAAGGCGCAAAATTGATTGGCATAACATAATCCTTACCTAGGCCTCCGCGAGCTGGAAGTCGATGGCGCATTCAAATCTTCGGCCCATAATGAAGAATCCCTCATCGTTTATCCGAGAAAATTTTCCAGATTAAAAATTTCTCAGCATTTTAAAAGTAATTTAAAAAAAAAAACTTTGGCTGAGAAAGATTCTTCCCTTTCGTTTAAAAATGATGGGCAAAGAAGTTAGGTTTCGAATTTGTTTGTTATTGTTACGTGTTAATTATAATTAGTTGATATACTTCCAATAATTATATTTATTTTTTCGCGTGTATTGATTATTCTGTTTGTTTCTAAGGAAAACCTAGAAGGAAACAGAAAAACAAGGGGGGGGAAAGGAAAAAATTAAGTGGAAATTGGCTTCGCTTTCGCTTCTCTAGCCGAAATTTTTAATTTTTCTTTTATGAATTAATTGATAAAATGTTTCCTTATTCTCACAAAAAATGTTTCCTTGTTGTCGGATCGGTGCGACTTAGGATTTGACTGAAATGCCCTCCGAGGTATGGGCTGCTGCACGTGAAGGACACATACACGTTTTAGGCTTTGAGCCAGCCCAGTAATGTTCTTGTTTATGGTCCAAAGAGAACCCACTAAAGGGAATCAAAAAAAAAAAAAGAAAGAAATATGCTAACTTTTTTAAATCAAATAAATTCATTCTTGTTGTGAAAAGTACGTTAATTAAAATTGTGGAAGCAAGAACAATAAATAAGGATAGGAGAATATAAGTAAGAATATGAGTAAATGAGAATTAAAGGAACAAGAGAGAAAGAAAAAGAAATTGAATGAAGGAATTGTAAGTGTATTTCATTAGTAAGAATGAATCCCAATTTATAGGCATCAAATGGTAGGCTATACAAGTTGGCAACTTACACATATGAGCCCCATTATTGCCATCACAACAATTACAACTTGGACAATTTGCACAACTTGCATTTGTCCACATTCATAACATAATTTGCACAACTTGCATTTGTCCACTTTCATAACACTCCCCCTTGGACAAATGCCACTATTAAAATTGGACGTGTACTACCTCGTTAAAAACCTTAAGTCAGAAAAACCCAGTGGGAACAAAAACCGAACATAAGGGAAAAAGAGTACAATACAATTAAGTCCGTCTAATATGTCTTCAGGACAACATGTGCTTGTCTTCAGGACAATATAGGTGGGCCTACTTCAGTGGCCTGATTGGACGTGCTATTACTGCCTCATTAAAAACCTTAAGCCAGAAAAACCTAGTGGGACAAAAACCGAACAGAAGGAAAAAAGAGTACAGTGCACTTATGTCCATAATCGCTCCCCCTGAGATAAAATAAACTGCTACTTCTGGAGCATCTAAACATTTCCACTTTTGGAGAGTTCAATCTTGCATTTTACTGACTCGCCGAATACCAATGCCATAAACTAATTTCTCAAATGTTGATGTTGGCAAAGATTTGGTAAATAAATCTGCAAGATTATCGACGGAGCGAATCTGTTTAACATCAACTTGTCGACTTTCCTGGAGTTCATGAGTATAGAAAAATTTCGGCGAGATGTGCTTGGTCCTATCACCTTTAATATATCCTCTCCTGACTTGTGCAACACAAGCAGCATTATCCTTTTAAATTATAGTGGGAGAATCTATCACCGGTTTGAATCCACTAGCATTGTGAATATGTGATATCATAGATCTTAACCAAACACACTCTCTTCCGACCTCATAGAGGGAAATAATTTCAGAGTGGTTGGAATATGTAGCAACAAGTGTTTGCTTAGTAGAACGCCAAGAAATGGCTGTATCATTATAGCAAAATAAATAACCGGTTTGGGAGCGAGCTATGTGCGGATCAGATTTATATCCTCCATCAGCATAGCCTACTAAACCATAGTTAGTAGTTTTCTTAGAATAGAATAACCCCAAATCAATGGTTCCTCGGAGATAACGGAAGATATGTTTAATCTCATTCCAATGTCTCTGGGTTGGCTCTGAAACGTGCCAACAAATTTACCGCAAAAGCGATATCTGGTCTCGTGCACTGTGCCAAGTACATCAAAGCCCCGATTGCATTGATGTATGGTACTTCAGGACCAAGTATATCCTCACCAAATTCTTTAGGACGAAACGAGTCCTTTTGGGGGTCAAGAGACCTTACAACCATAAGGGTGCTCAATGGGTGAGCCTTGTCCATGTTAAAACGTCTAAGCAATCTTTCAGTGTATGCTGACTGATGGACAAGTATTCCATTCTTTTTGTGCTCAAGCTCTAGACCAAGGCATAGTTTGGTTTTACCCAAATCTTTAACCTCAAACTCCTTTTTCAAATATTCAGTAGTTTCAGATAACTCTTCAGGAGTCCCAATTAAATTCATGTCATCGACATAAACTGCTATAATAGCAAACCCAGTTTCAGATCTTTTAATAAACACGCATGGGCAGATGAGATCATTTATGTACCCTTCCTTAGTCAGGTATTCATTTAAATGTTGGTACCATATGCGGCCGGATTGCTTTAACCCATATAAAGATCTTTGCAACTTTATTGAGAATAAGTTGCGGGGAGTGCATGCTTCAGGCTTTTTGAAACCTTCGGGAATTTTCATATAGATATTGAAATCTAATGAACCATATAAGTATGCCGTCACAACGTCCATAAGACGCATTTCAAAATTTTCTTGGGCAACCCAACTTATAAGGAAACGAAAGGTAACTATATCCACTACTGGTGAATATGTTTCATCATAATCTATCCCAGGCCTCTGCAGGAAACCTTGGGCTACGAGTCAGGCTTTATACCTCACGATCTCGTTTTTCTCATTTCGTTTCCGGACAAATACCCATTTGTATCCAACAGGTTTTACATTATCAGGGGTTTTAGTAATAGGCCCAAAAACATTACGTTTGGCAAGGGAAGTCAATTCAGCTCGGATTGTTTTCTCCCATTTAGGCCAATCTTGCCTATGACGACATTCGGTTATAGACCGAGGTTCATAATCATCATTCATGATCTCATGAGCAACTGAGAGAGCAAATGCATCATCGATGATTATCTCATTTCGATCCCATATCTCATTATAATAACTGATGGAAATTTCAGCATTCCTAAGGTTGGTGATCTTTTCATGGGTTTGTACCACTTCAGGGGCAATATGCTCATGAACTTGTGCCACTTTAGGGGCAATATGCTCTCTTTGAATATTATGTTGTGGCACTTCGGGTGCAATTTGCTTTCCTTGAGAAATATCAATATGCTCATCTGGAGTAGATTCTGGATTCCTCCCCTTTCTTTTTCGAGGAATAGTGTCTTTTGATCCCATCGGTCTACCACACTTCAGGCGCGGGCCATTTAGATCCATTTCGGGTGGTTCTACAGGAACATCTATCCTAGCTGGAACATTCGCAGCTGGAATATGAGACTTTGTAACTTTAACAGTCTCATTAAATGCATCAGGCATTTGATTTGCAATGGCTTGTAAATGGATCAATCGTTGCACCTCATTTTCACACTCAGGTGTTCTTGGATCTAAATGAGACAAACTTTTCTCATTCCATGAGAAAATCTCGACATTTTTCTGCTTTCCATTTGTGGAAGCTTTTGGTATCCCAAGTGATGGGAATACTGTCTCATTAAAATGACAATCCGCAAATCTAGCGGTAAATAAATCACCCGTCAATGGCTCAAGGAACCGAATAATAGACGGTGAATCAAACCCAACATAAATGCCCAAACGGCGTTGGGGACCCATTTTGGTCCTTTACGGTGGTGCTACAGGCACTTGTATCGCGCAACCAAAGGTGCGAAGATATGAAATGTCTGGCTCCTGGCCCAAGACTAACTGAAGGGGAGAATATAAATGAGAAGCAGTGGGGCGCAATCTAATTAAAGATGCAGCATGTAAAACAGCATGACCCCACACTGAGGATGTGAGTTTTGTCCTCATAAATAAAGTTCGAGCAATAATCTGAATGCGCTTAATCATGGATTCTGCTAATCTATTTTTAGTATGAACATGTGGGACAGGATGTTCAACTTCAATTCCTAATGAAGCGCAATAAGCATCAAAATTCTTTGATGTAAACTCACCAGCATTATCCATTCTTATGCTTTTAATGTGATAATCTGGGAAATGAGCTCGAAGCTTTATTATCTGTGCAAGCAAACGTGCAAAAGCGACGTTGCGCGTTGATAATAGGCAAACATGGGACCATCTGCAGGATGCGTCCATTAGTACCATGAAATATCTAAATGGTCCATTTGCAAGCTGAATCGGCCCACAGATATCACCCTGGATTCTATGCAAGAATGAAGGGGATTCATAATCAACCTCTGTCATGAAAGGTTTAGTAATGAGCTTTCCTTGTGAACAAGATTCACAAATGTAATCTCTGGACAACAACACTTTTGTATCTTTTAAAGGGTGTCCACGAGTATTTTTAGGGATTCTTTGCATCATTTTAGCTCCTGGATGACCAAGGCGATCATGCTAAAATCCGAACACATCATGGTTCATTAGTTTCCAGGGCATCGTAGCATATGATTCTATAACTCGTATTGGGACAAAATATAATCCCATACTAGAAGCTTCCAGCTTCTCATGGATGGTCTTCTGACCCATATTGTAGGAAGTGATGCAAAGAAATTCCTTATTTTGCTCATTAATTGTTTCTAGATGGTACCCATTACGGCGTACATCTTTGTAGCTAAGTAGATTTCTTTTTGATCTACCGCTCAACAATGCATCTTCAAGATACAATGTTGTGCCATTTGGCAAAATAACTGTGACAGTCCCATAGCCATCTATAATATTAACAGGACCAGATATTGTCTGAACATTTGCCTTGTGCAATGTCACATTTGAGAAAAAGTGTTTGCCACAAAGTATAGTATGCATTGTAGCACTATCAAGCAAACATATATTTTCCTTTTTCTCAATGTGTCCCATTTGCATTTATATTGACAACTTCAGGTGTCAAGTTCCATAAAATTTAACAAATTAATAATATGATGCAAAATATAAACCAACAAATATGGAATAAAAGATATAAACCAACAAATTTAACAAATATGGAATAAACCAACAAATATGTTATAAACAGCTTGTGGATATTGTCCGCTTTGGTACTTCAGGACCTCACGGATTTTGACGACCATATTTATTTAATATCTTCCTTGGTAACATAATTATCCAAGGGTATGGCAAAACATAGATGAAAACCCTCAGGATCTATTTCTGGGGACTTATTATTTTCATCAACATTATAAAAAGAAATCAGAAACCTCAAAAGGTTTTTCATTGCCAAGAATATGACAGTCTTCATTGACCAAAACCTTATTGACTTCAGCATCAGTCATAGTTAGGTCATTTTCAGTGGCATGGGTCTCAACATGCTTGCCTTTATCCTTCTGGGATGCTTGGTATAGATCAACCAAATGTCTGGCCGTACGACAGGTACGTGACCAATGACCAGTCATTCCACAACGATGACAGGTATTATCATCATGCTTCTTCATAGGCTTTTTACCTTTAGGGTTGTGTTGGGAGTTATTTATATTACGGTTAAATCTCCCGCCACCCTTACTGAAAAAATTCCCATGCCTGCACTCATGGCCTTTAGGATGACCAAAATTCTTACTTGACCCGGCATTTGCTTCAGGAAATGCCTTAGAGCCAGCAGGTCTTAAATCATGATTTTTAAGCAGCAACTCATTTATTTGTTCTGCAGTCAACAGGACTTAGATCAATTCAGAATATGTTTTAAACTGGCACTGCCGGTATTGCTGTTGCAATACAATATTCGAAGCATGAAAGGTGGAGAATATTTTCTCTAAAAGCTCAGCCTCAATAAGCTTAACACCACAAAGTTCAAGCCGTGACACAATATCATACAATGCCGAATTATAATCGGACACGGACTTGAAATCCTGCAACCTCAGATGTTGCCAATCATATTGTGCTTGAGGGAGGATGACAGTTTTGGTGTGATCATACTGCTCTTTCAATCTTGTCCACAAGATCAAGGGATCTCGGACAGATAGATATTGAACTTTTAGGCTATCACTTAGATGCCGACAGATAAAAATCAAAGCATTTGCCTTATCTTTATCATTAGCATTTCCATCTTCACCAATGGTAGTTGCAAGACCTTGGCCTTGGAGATGCAGTTCAATATCGAGACACCATGACAAGTAGTTATTGCCACTTACATCCAAAATTTGGAATTTAGGTTTTTCAATATTTACCATAATTCTGAAAAGAATGGTCTCAATTAGTTTGACAACTTCTGATGTCAAAAATGTTTAGAAGTGAATCTTTACACAATGAAAATTCAAATTATCTAGTGTAAAGAAAAGGTTAAATAAAATAAATTTTGTATGGAATTAAACCTTCAGAACTTACCAAACTTCAAAATTGCTTCACTTTAGAACACTCGTACTGATAACGTGTTGTGAAAAGTACGTTAATTAAAATTGAGGAATCAAGAACAAGAAATAAGGATAGGAGAATATGAGCAAGAATATGAGCAAATGAGAATTAAAGGAACAAGAGAGAAAGAAAAAGAAATTGAATGAAGGAATTGTAAGTGTATTTCATTAGTAAGAATGAATCCCAATTTATAGGTATCAAATGGTAGGCTATACAAGTTGGTAACTTGCACATATGAGCCCCATTATTGCCATCACAACAATTACAATTTGGACAATTTGCACAACTTACATTTGTCCACACTCATAACATAATTTGCACAACTTGCATTTGTCCACATTCATAACATAATTTGCACAACTTACATTTGTCCACTTTCATAACAATTCTCGAATTATTATTCTATTTTTATCGCTCTACAGTCTATATGAATTGTTTTTTCCAAATCCCTTATTTTTAATTTTTTTCAATAAAAATTCACAAATAAATCTTTTTGAATTTTAGGGATTTCTTTTTGGAGTTTAAAAGACTAATTCCATTTCCGGGGACGGGACCCAAAGCATAGTTCAGGATTTGACCCAAAATCGAAATACTTGAGCAATTTTTGGGCTTTAGGTTTTATGGGGTTTAAACCCATACTAGAGAAAAGGAACAAAAGGTCATGATCTAATGAGCCTAAAGAATACAAAAATTGAAAGGAATATAAATATTCTCTCTTTTTTCATTACTTTTGTTTTATGCGTGTGTTTTTTTAATACCTTTTATTTTATGTGTTTTCTTGTCCTTTTAACCTCTCTCTCTCTCTATATATTTTTTTTTGCAGAGAAGCTGCTGGAAAAATAGGGTCCGTTTCTTTTTGGAGAGTACTTCAAAGAACATTGTAGAATATATTTATGGAAAGATGCTTTGATTTTGTGAATATTCTTGTTCTTCTTTTTCGACCATCACTCCTCCCAGCAGTGACGATAATTTAAAAGTCTCATCCAAAATTCTACGCCACGTTTTTTGTTTTCCAATTTTATTTTACTTTTGTCAAATTGAAGAATCAAGAATCATCGCAAGGAATAAAATATTAATATTAATATTAATATTATTAATGGTATAATAAATAAATGAGAGGGCAGCCCAAAACAAATGAGAAACACCATATCAAGATTGTCTTTTTCTTTTCTTTTTTTTTTTTCTTTTTTTTTTTGCCACCCATATCAAGATTGTCTAGCAAATCCAAAACAGGTAAATTGAGGCTATGGCAATTCTCAGCCATCTTGCTAACCAACTTGCCATGGGAACGTCACCCTTTGTCCAAGAAAACCATACATATTTATCCAAAAAATAATTACAAAAAAGAAAGAAATTCCTTAAAAACTTTTGATATTTCAATGTAAGTCAAATTCTAGCTCTGTTTTTCATGGTTAAAATGCATGAAATTTTTCTTCACCAATAACATGGAACATGTATTACATCAAAGAAACACTTGAATCACCAAGAAGAAACACATCTTATCAAAGGTTGTCTACTAAATTCAAAACAGATAGTACAAGATTTAAGGTTAGCAAATATTAGCCACCAATTTTGATAGTAATTAATATGGGACATGGTGTTAGCATTTTACTAAGGAAAAAGGAATGCAGAAACTTCTATCTGTTGGTCGGTATTAAGATTAAGATAATGATAAAGATATTCAAAATCTGACTCAGATTATGGGTCCCCTTCACTTTACAAACCTTCCAAGGAACTTGCAATGCAAGTGGGAGTCCAATTATGAACCTAAGCTAAGATTCAAGGTTGGTCCCACACATGAAATCAATCAGCAGAATCAAAATGAATCAGAACCACCAGTTTTTCTATCGGCTGAATCAGGCCAGACCTCAAGATTTTCTCCGCCGTTGATCCGTGCTTAATACTCCAATATTCGGATAATACGTGTCTTAAACCAACGGGAGGTGGCATTACCTGTCTCACCGCCCGTCAAAACCGTACACGTGTCCACCCGGTCTCCATTTTCTTCACCTTTCGTGGACGTCAAAGTAGCCTTAGGAAACAAAGAGACGAAGAAACTAAATCATCTTTGTGTGATGTCTTAAGCCGAAAGGAAAGGACACGTGAATTGTCCCTTCTACAACACGTGTCTTCACTTCACTCGCTCTTCTTTTCTTAATTTTACTCCATAATAATGGCGCGTCGCACTGTAACTTTCACGCGCATCAATCAATCCAGCCGTCCACCCTCACTTGAGCCGAGCAATCGTAGCCGTCGCCTCCTAGATCGTTATCCTTAGGCCACGTATCCAGGGAGCCACGTGTCGAGAAACTAACGGGTTCAAGAAAGAGATCATTTTAATCTCGACTCTATAAATACTCGATCGCATCCTCTGTCTACCTTCCCCTCACATCCAGTGTCTGAAGAACTTGAAAACCAAAAAAAAGGGAAAAAAAAGTAAACAAAAAAAAAAAAACACTTCTTTGAGAAACTTTCATCTCCTTTTTCCTTCTCATTGTGTCACTTACTGTTGGAAATTTCAGAAAAGAAAAAAAGAGAATGGCTTTGAATTTGGCGCACCAGATTGGAACTCTCGCCGGGACGCAAATTCCGTCCGAGTTCAGCACCGGAGAACAGCCATCGTCTGCGGCGGCGAGTGCATCGGCGGTTTGGAAAGCACCGGCGGCGAATCTCCGATGCAAGACAACACGAGAAAATATATCTCCACCTATGTTAACTCCGCCGCTGACACCGCGCAGTGCCGGAAGCAGGTCGCCACTGATGAGCCCGATGCTTCGTCCGGACCTCTCGGCTGCTTGTCAGGCATACACAACGTTGGCGCCGGCGAAGACGGCCGAGGGTGAGGAGGCGGAGGCGGGGGCGGTGGCGTGGAAGGAGGGAGGGAGGAAGGAGGTAAAGAAAGGAGTGCCGGTGTACGTGATGATGCCGTTGGATAGCGTGACGAATGGGAACACAGTGAACAGGAAGAAGGCGATGAATGCGAGTCTCCACGCGTTGAAAAGCGCGGGAGTAGAGGGGATAATGATAGACGTATGGTGGGGGCTGGTGGAGAGGGAGGCGCCGGGCGCTTACAATTGGGGCGGCTACTCCGAGCTTCTCGAGATGGCGAAGAAACATGGCCTTAAAGTCCAGGCTGTCATGTCGTTTCATCAGTGTGGCGGCAACGTCGGTGACTCCTGCACGTGCGTATCTATCTTCTCATTCATTTCTCTTAACTATCAAAATAAAATTTAAAAACCCATCCGTTTTTTTCTTTCCTTGCCTAATAATAATAGCAGCACATGATAGTCACGTTAGTTTTGGAGATTTTCCGATTAGATTTGGAAGAAGAATGATTTTCTTAATAATTCTTCTGGGAATTGGATGAATATAGAAAACTTGGTAGGAAGGACCCATTTCCCATGAAAGTTATGGTGGTTTCATGCCACTCCATCTCTCAGGTGGATTCCTCTTGCTATTTGACACAGATGGGGATGGCAAATTTCTAACATGATAGTAGTGTTGGGGGCTTTTTTTAGAAAGAAAGAAAAGGGGTAATTGTGCAATTTTTAACTAAAAGGTGGTTACTTTTGTACAGTATTCCTTTGCCCAAGTGGGTCGTGGAAGAGATCGACAAGGATCCAGATATTGCATATACTGATCAATGGGGAAGAAGGAACAATGAATATGTTTCACTTGGTTGTGACACCCTTCCTGTCTTGAAGGGCCGTACTCCTGTTCAATGTTATGCTGATTTCATGCGGGCCTTTAGGGACAACTTCAAACATCTCCTTGGTGACACCATTGTGGTAAATATCTAAGTTTACTCATTCTATCATCTCTAGTTTAATGTCCTTGCTTTCTTGCTACTGTTTGTATTGGCTGGTTTTTTGAAAATTTGAGTGTTGCTTCATGAGCCATGAAATAAATCAGTGGCTAAATATTGGTTTAATATCTTTTTCCTGCAGGAAATCCAGGTGGGAATGGGTCCGGCAGGTGAGCTTCGGTATCCTTCATATCCGGAGCAGAATGGAACATGGAGATTCCCTGGAATTGGTGCCTTCCAATGTTATGATAAGGTACTTGGTTGTCTCTTTTTGCCATTTTAACTCGCATGTTGTTGGCTTGTATCTTTCCTGTTCTCGACTGATATGAGAGTTGCATGATGCAGTATATGCTCAGCAGCCTAAAAGCAGCAGCTGAAGCAGCTGGTAAGCCAGAATGGGGTAGCACAGGCCCAACTGATGCTGGCCACTACAACAATTGGCCTGAAGACGCAACATTTTTCAAGAAAGAAGGTGGTGGTTGGAATACTCCTTATGGCGAATTCTTCCTTTCGTGGTATTCTCAGATGCTATTAGATCATGGTGAGAGAATTCTTTCTTCGGCTACATCAATCTTTGAGGATGCTGGGGTGAAGATCTCTGTAAAAATTGCTGGAATCCATTGGCACTATGGGACCCGCTCCCATGCTCCTGAACTCACAGCAGGGTACTATAACACAAGGCTCCGAGATGGTTACCTCCCTATTGCTCAAATGCTAGCACGTCATGGAGCTGTTTTCAATTTCACTTGCATTGAAATGCGTGATCATGAGCAGCCGCAGGATGCCCTCTGTGCACCTGAGAAGCTAGTCAGGCAAGTGGCTTTAGCTACTGCAGCAGCTCAAGTTCCACTTGCTGGGGAAAATGCACTGCCCCGTTATGATGATTATGCCCATGAGCAGATCTTACAGGCGTCATCACTGAATGTTGATGGCTCCTCGGAAGATAGGGAGATGTGTGCATTTACATACCTGAGAATGAACCCATCTCTGTTTCAGCCAGACAATTGGAGACGTTTCGTAGCATTCGTAAAGAAGATGAATGAGGGAAAAGATGCTTATCGGTGTTGGGAGCAGATGGAGAGGGAAGCTGAGCATTTTGTGCATGTCACCCAGCCTTTGGTACAGGAGGCTGCTGTTGCACTTAGTCACTAGCAAGGCTTTGTTTTGCATAGGGGCAAGGTAGCTTTATTCCAGAGTTAGATCAATAACAGATTTTTAAGGATCCTGCTTTGCTATAGCTTTTTTTTTCCTATGCTGTGGCTTATCAAAATGTTGTATGTTGTATAAGATTGAATTCTATGTATTTCGTTTCGGAAGTTGAAAACTCTCTTAATTTTTCTTAAAGAAGGAAATATACATGATAAATTGGACTATTTACTCGTCTTTACCTCGCAAATGAGGTTGAGCTAAAATTGATTCTCTGCACACCTTTGACCCTCTGATGTTTGAAGTTTGTGATCAGAAATTCAGAATACACAGCGGTGGAAGGAACTCTTGAACTGTGACATGAAACAGGTGTAAAGGTGTTGGAAAATTATTGTTACAAACAAATTGCTGCGTCCAATTCAGACCAGATACCGGAGTCACTTTTGAGAGTTCCAGCTCCTGTGATGACTAGATACCTGCATCCAATGAAACAGACCCTTTCTGCCTTTTCTCTTGCCTCGATTATTTTTCAGATGGCACATTAGCTTTCTGCTAGAACTTTTGTGCATCCAGTCGGCAATGCTTAATAAGCAAAACCAGTTTGCTGTTTGCATCTTTTGATGGTTACAGTGACGTAGAATTTTTAGATTGATTTCATTCCAGTCAGTTAAACTCCAGAGGCTTGCCAGACCAAACCATTTCAAGCCGAATCTCAATTATTGTCATATGACTATGTCATGTAGCTTAGAGGACAAGAATATAGAGTTGGAGTTTGGCTAGTAATAAATTCTAATTGAACGCCCACTTTCTCTCTTATCACGTTTCTTTCCTCCTCATCAGCTGGCCGAACAATTATGTGGCTTGTACTTGATCTCTCCTGGAGGAAACAGGGCCGGGTAGAGAAGTCGATCATTAGTTTTGTGGTCAGGTGGCCTTCTTTCTTGACTTTTGAGAACACAATATTCGGCAATAACAAAAGCTTCACATGATTAACCTTTTCTGATTTCCCTTTTTCGCTGATTCTCGGACTGTAATGTGATAAATTCACATGAATGTGTAATGCTCTAGGGGGTTCTTTTTTCTTTTTGCCCTTTATCGAGCGAATCCCTATATCCTATGGTCCAAATGTTCGGATGATAGACCCCACAAAATCATGGCAACATTGGCAAGGCAGAAAAGTAGTGGCTGCAAAGATAAGAATGAGGATTCTGATGCAATGCCATCTTGGAAGCTCACGGGAAATCGACAAGTCAACAAGTTCCCATATCTTTTATTCAGTCTTCTATGTTCATGCACTTTCGTGTGCCATTCATTGACTACAAATTAATGCCACTTTTCTGATAGACTCATGAGTTTTTTCCTTTCAAGGAGGATAATTTTGAAAGCTTAAATAGGGGCTATATGTGAATGTTGAACAAAGTAATGATGCATGCATCGACTATTATACATGCAATGCTCAGGGCCAAGGGATATTAAATTGTTCCAATCTTAACTGAGCTTCCGCTTGTGTAAACTCAAAACTCAAGCTTAGTAAAATTCTTCCAGGGCTTTGATGAGCTGGAGCTCGATAAGTGTGAAAAGCTTGTTCATTCATAGCATCGATTTTGCAGATTTACAAAGTTGAAGAAAGTTCGAATTCTGCCAAAAATGAACGTGGGTAAGATAGGATTAAAGGTTCAAGGATATATTAATTGGATGGACATGGCATTCCATTCCTAGAGTAAAAGAAGAGTTGAGAAAAAACAAAGAAATTGCTATTTCCTAGCATGGAAAGAAGGATGACTGTTGGGGAAACCAATTAATGGTTGGGGAAGCGCACCTTTCCCAATCTGAGGGATTATATCCGATGGATATGGCTAAGTCTGCCCTACCAAAATTCAAGCTCTGCAACTTACAAACAAAATTCATGGTCCACGTGTCATTCTTCTGCAGCTCCAATAATTGCTATAAATACCTCAAAAAATAACTTCAAATTAATTTACTGAGGCGCAGTATCATTTTTCCCCTTTCTATCTTAAAGATTCTTAAGGCACCTTTGATTTACCGTCCAAGTAGGATCAGATAATATGTCCAACATTCAGCAATCTTTCAATGCAGGCCAAACTCAAGGCCAGACCAAGGTAAGGAAAATCTCCAAATTCAATGAAAAAAATTTTACTGAAAATTATGATAATTCAAATGTACCCCCAACAGAAATAACAATAAGGACCCTGATCTCATGGATTCATGCTAGAGTAATTAAGACATTTACTTTTGTGCATTGGCCAGGCCACCGCAGAACAAATGATCCAGTCAGCTAAGGAGACAGCACATGCAGCTACTCAATCTCAATCCGTTCAACAAGCTGCTCGGCAAGAGCAGAATCCTGGTTTCCTTCAGCAGGTGAATTCTTCTCTATACCTATCATCCCCATTTGTACATATGATCTGACACAAACTAATTCTGTAAATGGTTTTGTTTTTCAAGAATATACCTCGTTTCAGGCTACCATAAACAGATAGTTGATAAGCTATTTCGACGCTAGCTGAAGGCTGATTTACAAAATAAAGTCTAATCACCACGTAGCATAGGTTAATCCATCCCTAAATACGAATTTAATTCACAGGCTATATCAAATGCTGCTTATGAATTTTAGGCTTGCTACACTAATAGTTTTCCAGGAAGGAAGGCCATGTTTGCTATCTGCTTTAATTGTCGTGACTAAAGGGGAATTTGTGCTGTTGCAGACCGGAGAGCAAGTGATGGGCATGGCTCAGGGTGTTGTGGAAAGTTTGAAGAACACAATGGGAATGAATGACACGAAATAAAATCCAAGGAATAATATGATTTACTTACGAAATGGGATGCAGCTTCACTATTGTAGATTTAGTTGTTCTCTTTTGGCAATTTTGGGATGACTGGACGTTTTGGTTTCAGAATTCACATCAAACATTAGAAAGCCTTCAGTTTTTTTCTCTTATGTAATAAGATCCCACAATTTTAAGATTATATTGACCCTCTTCGGAGTCTTGACAGGCGATTGTAAGAGAATTGAAGTTGTCTTGTCTATGACATGTTGATGTCAAATTGAAGTTGACTTGGCAATTATGGAAGATAGAGTGAAATAAAAAAATTTACAAATGGCGAATGAACATTAATGGCATAGATCTTTTATTGATAGAGAGCAATAGACAATAGTATAATTAATAATCTCAAGTTCTTTTATTCTGAAACATTATCTGAGAGTTTGTGATATAGAAAATTTCATATAGCAAACTGCACCAGCCTAGAATTTCTTGATGCACTTCTGGTAGCAGTAATCCACATAGCCTGCTGCTTTCTTCGGATCTGCAAGAACAAGATAACCAAGAAAGAAAAGTTATTACAAAACAATGCATACATAATTGGATTCCGAAAAGAAATATTACGAAGGTTAATTTCGACAGTTCTTTACCAGATTTGAACTTTTTGGGCATGGACTCTGCACACTGATTAGTGCAATGGTAGATCACCTGCGCGTAATGGAGTATGCATCTTCTCCTGCAGATTTTACTGCATAGGTTGTGAAGTATAGGAACTCTCTTTCTCATGCACCTTGTAGCACACTTTGCCTTACAAGCTTTAGGAGTGGAAGGACCTCTGGGAGAAGATGGAGAGGTTTTGGGTGATGGGGCTTCTGGAGTTGATGGTGTTTCGGAAGGAGAAGGTGGAGGGGCATGAGGAGGGGAACGCTTTTTAGAATGCGAGTCAGTTTCCATAGAGAACTCTGGGGTTTCGAGGGGAAGATGGGTGTCTTCAGAATCAGAATCTTCAGGAAATTCAGATTCCGAAGACAGAGAGTGATAGTCAGGATGTGATTGGGTTTCAAGAGGAAACTGATCATGGTGGGTCTCAGTGGGGAAATTGGTGTCTTCAAAATCTAGAGGTAATTCATTTGCCGAAGGCAAAGAGGTTTCTTCGGCTTGTGACTCTGTTTGCTGGGGAAACTCTGGGGTGTGGAGCGGCACAGTGCTTTCATCATCAGAATCATGAAGGAATTCAGATTCTGAAAGCAGAGAGGAATGATCGGAAGGGAAGAAATCTTGAGCATGAACAGCAACTAGCAGAAGCATAATGGAAATCAACTTAGCCATCACAGAGATTGCCATATTTTTTTTCTTTTGCTCTCACTTTCAAAATACTCCTGCTGTGTGATGAGTAGCGAAACACAAACAAGAATTTATAGGCCTGGAACCCTGTTTCCACCCATTAGAATCCCACTGATTGCTGCCTACAATAAGTGCTAATTGGTAAGTGATTGAGATGTAAACATTCGACAGACTGCCAAAGTTTAGGAGCTAATCGGTATGTGATTGATTGAGGGGATTAACATGTAAGAGGCTGAATCATAGTGATTGTTAGGGAATTGAGAAATCAATGATTTCGCCAAATCATCCATTTACTCTCCCTTCCTTCGTCTCTTCCCCTTCCTTAATTTGCTTCTTATTTTGATCGAGTTTCCAAATGCCGTAAAGCTCTCGTTTATTTTACGATCCGATTAGTTATGGGATCGATGGTTGACGGAGTATTAATGATACCGTGATACATATACAGGGAATTACGAGAGAAGATACCATTATTAACAAAACAAAGGAAATTTCGTCGGCTTTGAGGCTGTATAAAATTAGGGTTATTCATCTCCTCGGCCATTGAGCGTAGATTTTTCTTTTTTTTTTGGGCCGGCTCTTTCCTAACATCCAAGACAAGGGTGCAAACGAAGGCTTCGTCATGGCTTCCAATCTACACATAAAACATATCTCATTTACAGACTATACATTGGCCTTGATTTAATTAGCAATAATAATAACTATTTAAAATGAATTTGTGAGTACATTCCATATCTGTCCATGACAAAATCTCTTAATAAACTCAAATATATTTAATATATACATTAAAACAATTTCTAAATAGCATACTGATCAACAGGAATTATAACAAAGTAGTCTATCAAATTAAAAATACTATATAATATAATATCAATATATATTAAGAAAGAAAAATATGGTGATATAATAAGAAAATATTTCCGGCCTTTCTTCTAGTTTGCCTAGCCAGTACTGGATCTTGTGGGTTGTTTTCGTTAGATTCAAGAGCTTGCAGTGTGAAGTTTGTTAATACTAGCATAAATGAGAGTTTTTGGGGTTGATTATAACAGCAACAATTTTAGGCTATATTCATGGGATTATGTTCCTTCAGAGATTTTTTATTTTTTATTTTTCCCACAATGTTCTCTTCCCCTCACCGGCTCTAATAGAATCTCAATTTTAGTTTAACAATCAGAAAACACATATTATTCTTATAGATAACAAATTATATATGTGTGTGTGTGTGTGTTATTTGACTAAGAATTCTAAAGAATAGGTGATAGGAAAGAAGGTGTATTGGGTTAAGGGAAATAAGTGCCAAACCACTTGATCCAACCAATTGTTAGGAGAGCTTTACCCTCATAGTGGGTCAACCTGACTCAAAAGAAATTAGTCTTGGGCCAAAGGCCTAGAGATACCCTTAATTACATAAAAAAAAAAATTGCATTGGGTTATTACCTGTATGGGTGATTATCTTATGTAGAGGAGCTAGGGTTAGGTTTGAACTCTCGTCTTCATAAGCCCTAAGGGATTGTTGTTGGTACCTGGGCTGGAAAATTTATCTGAAAGGCTGAGCTTGAAATGGGCCGAATGCGCCTTGTATGTTGCATTCCCCAGCTCGGCTGGTGGCCACAAGCCCAAAGGCATAGTCCTTTTGTAGACCGAATAACAGAAGTTTTAACAATTGGGTTCTGATACATGATTTTCATTTTTCTTCGCATTGTGTAATTCTTCTCGTTGAATGTTAATGTCATGATCATCGGTATCTGATCATCGAGTGAGGAAGGTTCTTACAGGCCTTGCCAAGTTTATAAAGTTAAAGCTTGAAAGAGTTACCAGCGGACAATTTCTTATGGAATTATCAGTCTGTTTTATCAGTTTTCAAATAAACTTTGTAGCCAGTCTTTAGTAATTAATCTCGAGAGTATCGTTCAAGCCAAAAGGAAACAATGGCCAAAACAAGAAGAAAAAAAGGTCAACTGGAAACACATCTTGGGCAATCGACATTTGCCAATGTTCTCAGTTCTGATTCTAATACAGAAAAGGCATTGTTATTCGTAAACAAGTTGACATTCTTCAATTGCATCCAAACTAATCAAAAAAGAGAGGAACAAAAAAAGAAAAAGAAAACTAAACAAATGCTATTCAACATACAAGATTTAGCCTGACGGGGTTATTCAAAGAAGTTACTTCAATCAACATAGCTTTTTCCCACCTTCACGCATTATCTCATATGCAAGTTTATATTTTTCTAAGGATGCTGCCCCACATTCTACATATTTACAAGCAGTTTCTCTCAAACTCCAGACCATGAAGGACTTTAGTTCTTGGGAACTCATTCCTGACTCAGCACCACACATAATACGATACTCAGCATTTCTCATCCACCGATGTAAGATATACCGTGGAGGAAGTTCTCTTATCTCCAACAATTTGAAGACTTTCAAGACATGTCTGCATAATACCCCTAAAGATTCAAACATTTGACAGCTACAATTAACACTGAAGTTGACTGCACTGAAGGTAACAGCATGCTTTTCATTCTCGTTTCCAGATCGTCGAACCACAAACCTGCTAATAGTCCCTTCTTCGTAAGTCTTTATCCCAATATAACTATAAGATTGCAGAAGCTCATCTTGAAACATTTTGAAGATGGTAAAAGTATAGAGCCTTCTACATTGTTCTTCAAGTGGTTCTTTTGTTTGCAGAAAAGCCTGCAAATTGAAAGAGTTGAAATCTTCTTTTCTTTCCTCCTCACGACGTTGCTCAAGTCCTTGCTCATATCGTGAAATGAACTCTCTAAGGGGTGTTTGGCCATTTACCTGTGTACTGAAGAAAGATTCCAAACTTTCACCTATAGGGATGCCAGCAAAAAATTTGCCCTGTAAATACAATGGAACCCAACTTTCACGCTTTTCATACAAATGCTTTAGCCAAACATTTTCCTTCAAGCTGTATTTATTTATAAGTGAATTCCATGAGGTGTTGAACTCAACAGTTGTCTGACTTTGATAGATGCACTTTTCATACTCATATTTGAATTCATTAGGCATTGACTGAAAATTCTCTCGCTCTTTGGCTCTAATCTGCCACAATGAAAAACGATGATGCGTCCCAGGAAAGACTTTAGCAATTGCTTGCTGGATGGCCATGTCTTGATCAGCAATAATTGACTTTGGATGGCATCGAGACATTGCCCTAAACCATGTTTGAAACAACCAAGTAAAAGACTCCTTTGATTCATTGGCAATCAGAGCAGATCCAAGAAGCACTGGCTGCTTGTGGTGGTTTACCCCAACAAATGCTGCAAATGGCACCACATGGTTATGAAGCCTGTATGAAGTATCAAAAACAATAACATCACCAAATTGACTGCATGAAAATCTAGACCTGCCATCTGCCCAAAAAACATTCATGCAATTACCATTGTCAATCTCTACTGAATAAAAGAATCCAGTATCTTCTGCTTGTTTGGTTTGGAAATACTCAAAAAGTACAGAGTACCAATCAGTTCCAATTTTGTTTTCTTGGCTTCTTTTAAGCTTGCTACTATTTATTTCAACTAGATCCTTAGAGAAAAGGCCACGAGCTTCCTCCTCTATGAATTTCTTTGGAGCTGTTGAAAATTTCTTCTGGTACACCATATGCACTTCAAGATCATGATTATGATCTTTATTAAGACGGTCTACTATCCAAGTTCCCGAGTCTTTCCTCTTAATCCTCATAAATGCCCCACAACCTACCCTTGAAGGGTGCTGAAACCCTTCTTTTGAGCACACAAATCTACGGGAGGTAATTGACCCATCATTCTTTGAGCGAAACAGCTGACCAATCCGAACTCTAAACCCAGCACCTTCAGCATATGCTTGATAGAATTCATATGCTTCATTACATGTATTGAATTCTAGACCTGTGTAAGGTTCACTTACAGATTTTACCCCATCTCCACCTAGTTTGGGTCGTTTGAAATGAATGATTCCAGATGTGCTTGGTCCTCCATTATCTATTTTCTCCGGAAATTTGACCTTTGGCCTACGCAACACTTCAACCAAGGGTTTTGTAACCACAGGAGGTCTCTGCTGCAAAGCAGGTGAAGAGTTCTCTCCTGCAGGCCCAAGTTCATGGTTATGATGCTTCTGAATTTGGTCAATAACCCACTTGCCCGAATCACGTCTTTGTACCCTAATGAAAGCAGGGCAACCAGTCCTTGAATTCAGCTGAAACCCTTCCTTTGAGCACACAAATCTTCTCGAAGAAACTGAACCATCTGTTCTGGAGCGATACAGCTGACCGGTCCGAATTCTGAATCCGACACGTATCGCATACTGACCATAAAAGTCTCGTGCCTCATCTGCTGAGTCAAACTCCAAACCCGCATACGGTTCCATTCTAGACTCTCCTTCATCTTCCACGTTGCTATTATTAATCATACGCACCATGCCAACAGGGTAGGCTTTCACAACCATAGCATTCACACATTCTTCACTGTTATCATTAATATCTGAGCTGCCTTGATTAAAAACAAAGAATTAGTAGATCACCCAATATGGTTTTCATCTTTCTAGCTCAGCAACTCCAAATACACTGCTTTTCCTGAGGATGCAAACTTTCTTCAAAACTTTGCTAATTAATGGATATTTCGGTTTAAAAAAATGCATCATTTCTTAGATTACACCTAAAGAATGAAAAGTCCACCTGCATCTTCATAATCCAAACTACCCCCAATCATGAAAAAAAGACCCAACAAGGAAGAAAAAGAACTTTCTTTTCTTTAGTTCAACTTCTTTATGGATTCACTAATGAAATAGGAATTGAAAATATATACAATAACTTGATGAAGAAACGAAGAGAAACTCGAACATTTAATCAGCTATAAGAAAGCTCAAAGAAAGCATCAAAGCAATAAGGGAAAATAAAGAGAAATTAAAATCAGGGGTTTTTCCCCAGAAGAGAATACGTGAGAATGAATTACCTTTTGAAATCAGTGAATTGGCTTGAGCTTGAATCAATGCCCATGTCTGTGCCCAGAATCATACTGCTAAATCTGCAAATCTGTTTCTGATTTCCACCTTTTTTTGGCGGGAAATTATGGGGCTAAAGATGAAAAAAAATGAGGAAAGAGATGGGAAAATCAAAGGGTTTTTGAAAGGAGAAAAGAAGAGGGAGTTGCTATTGATTCATTCCTCTAATCTCCCATTGACCGCTTTCTTCAGCTTTGGGCTCTTCCCGTTTCTGAGACCTCTGTCATGGTATATTTACTATAGCCCATCATTCTTTTTTTATTAATATTATTTTTTTTCTTTTTTAGGTGTATTTAACTTTTTATATTTAATTTTTAATTTTCTTTTGTTTTATGTATTTTTCCATTCTATAAATGCAATCTCTGCTACTACACTGCTCATTTTCCATACAAAATTTTAATTTTGAGCAATGAACATTAAAAATTCCAGATTTAATGTTTCATTTTTATTTTATTCTATCACTTTGCCCTTTACAACTTCAACCTTAGTTCATGGTTACTTATAGAAAACAGAGCCAAGAGCATCGGGCAGCAGAGATTCAGCCGCAAAGCTCCGCTCCCTCCTTTTTTCCATTGCCTTCGGCTCTTATCAAACTGACACTCACAGTAGTCGAATACGATCTCAGTCTTTGCCTAGTAATTCACTCGCTGGCGTACGATTTCACCTTCCTGTTTTCCTAGCTTCGCTTGGAATTCCAAATCCCATCTCTCAGTAAGTTCTTTTCTGATTCTTCAACTATCCAAGCATTTCTTATTGAGTTGTTTGCCTTAAATCTTCCCTCTTTGCCTCGAATTTGGATGCCAATTAATGAATTTTGGTCATGAAACTAAGATTCCATGGCTAGAGCTCCATGCTTCATTATCGGCTTCCTCAGGCAAAACCCTCGTGCTCTCCAAAACCCTACTCAGATCAGGAATATCACAGTAGATTCCAAAGACACCAATTTTATTAGGAAGGAATTTATAGAGAATCAAAATCAGAGTAGAGAACTAACGGATGACGCTGTAAACCAACCACATTTAGACATTGTAAGACAAGTTTGCCAGATTACTAGAACAATACCAAGGTGGGAGGAAACTCTGCTGTCAAATTTCCCTTCTTTTAACTTTTCGGACCCCTGGTTTTTTGCGGAGCTTTTGAGACAGCAAGGGAATGTGTTTTTGTCTCTGCGTTTCTTTTATTGGCTGCGGTCTGAATATAAGTTTTCGCCTGATATTGGTTCCTGTAATGTGCTTTTTGATAAGCTTGTGGAGGCTAAGGCCTGTAAGGCAGCAAGAAATTTTCTTGAACAGACAGGTTTTAGCCCTGAGCCAAATTCTTTGGAACGTTACTTAAGATGTCTTTGTGAGGTTGGATTGGTTGAGGAAGCAGTTGATGTGTTTTCCACATTGTATGAGATTGGATATCGTCCATCAATAACAACATGGAATATAGCATTGTTGGCTTGCCTTAAGGTTGGCAGGAATTATCTTGTATGGAAGTTGTATCAGGATATGATAGATTCAGGTGTTGTAGTGGATATTGATGTCGGGACTGTTGAGTGTTTGATTCGAGCCTTTTGTAATGACGGGAAAGCTTGGAAAGGTTATCAGCTTCTTCAACAGGTTTTAGAAGATGGATTGGTGACGGATACTGTTGCATTTCACAAATTGATTGCCAGATTTTGCAAGACAAGGAATTATGCTGTAGTATCTGAACTTCTTCACACAATGATAGCTAGGAATTGTGCTCCTGATATTTATACATATCAGGAAGTCATAAATGGACTCTGTAAGAACAGAAAGCCGATGGAAGGTTACAGGATTTTCAATGATCTAAAGGATAGAGGGTATGCTCCGGATAGGGTCATGTATACAACAATGATTCATGGTCTATGTAAGATTGGGTTTCTTGGGGATGCTAGAAAACTGTGGTTTGAGATGATTAATAAGGGAATGCCCCCAAATGAATACACTTATAATGCACTGCTTTATGGGTTTTGTAAGGTCCATGACCTTGGAAAGGCAGAAAAACTATGTCAGGAGATGCTCGACAGAGGTTATGGGGAGACCACTGTGAGTTACAATACTCTGATCACAGGGTTTTGTTTTCATGGAAGGATAAATGAGGCTTATCATTTATTCCAAGAGATGCCTCGGAGGGGCATTGCTCGTGATTTGATCACATTCAACATTCTGATCAAGGGCTTTTGCATGAATGGTTGGACTGCTAAGAGTCTAAGTTTGCTGAAAGAACTCTTGACACAGAGTTTGCAGCCATCTGCTTTATCTTACACGCCGATAATAAAAAATTTATGTCGGGCAGGTCTCATGCAAGATGCCAAAAACTTGTTGAGTGACATGCAAAACAGGGGTCTAAAACCACTAGCGTGTACTCATGATCATTTCATTACTGGATTGTGTAAGCTAGGACATGCTGAAGAGGGGATGGAATCATTGAGAGAAATGGTGAAGAAGAGACTCAAACTGCGACAGGAGACTTTTGAGAGACTGATTCGGTGTCTCTCAGAAAGGGGTAGGTTAGATGATTCTTTGCTTGTTTTGAATTTCATGTTTAGAAAAGGTTATGCACTTAAAGAAGGCTTATGTCACTCCCTGGTAACCAAGTTTTGCAAAGGAGATGCCCATTTTGTTGAGTCATGTTTAGTTGAGGTCCTAGAAAACAATTAAGCGGAGCTTTCTCCGTTCATTCTTTTGTGTAATCCCTGTATCTCATTTACCATTGTTATTGAATAACATTTTTGAACTTAGTTGGGACATTTGAAAGGGTCAATGTCTACATTTTGCAGGAATTTCATCCATGGATTTCCAAGAAATTGGAATTTCGAGTTTTCAATGGACATTTCAAAGCTTAATTTGATCCAATGTCCCTGTGAATAATGTATATTGTATAGCAACTAGGCAAAAGCGTAAAAAACTTTAAAAATTTCGCCAAAAAAACGGTTAAAATATGGTGAAAGTGATAGACTCCCAATCAAATTGTAGTAAACCATCATTTAAGTGATTAATTATAATAACGCGTGGGCCCCAACCTACCAACCGATTCTGATTGGCTACCTCTATATCTATAAATAAATCGCCATAAAATTGAGATATTTCCCACGGTTTTAATCAGCTCTCCATTTTTTTCCGAGAAAAGAGAAGAAAAGACGATAAAATGTACGGGTACGATCGCGTGAACAGCAGTGGCGCCAGCAAGGCGGATCAGATCGATCTGGAGTCAGGGGAGACTCTGTACCCGGGAATCAGCTATGGCGAGAACCAGCTTCGATGGGGCTTTATCCGTAAGGTTTACGGCATCCTGGCCGCACAGTTGGTGTTGACCACTGTCGTCTCTGCCTTCGTGGTCTTGTCGACTCCGGTCAACGAGCTTCTCCGTGGAAACCCTGGCCTCTTGCTCTTCCTCTGTTTGATTCCCTTCATCTGTATTCGTCTCTCCTGTTTTTTAGTTTTTTTCTTTTTCTATTAAATTTCATTTTGATCTTTTCTTTTAACGAGCTTAATTCATGTATTAACGGTAAACCTGAAATCTTTTCGAAACAAATATTTTGTTAGGGTTCTTTTAGATGCTGTTATTTTATGTTAAATTAGAGAGCATTTCAATGTTTATCATGAATTTAATCTTTTTCGAGCATTAGATTGAGGTCATATTTGATCCGTTAATGGGTGATATCTTTGACTTTATTTTTATTTTTTGCCTGAATTTCTCTCTAAACTCTAGGATTTTGACGGATGAACAAATTTTGGGCTTCTGAATTATGTAAAAATGAAAAGAGCATTTAATTGCAATATATGATGGCTTAATCAGAAATTAAAGAATCTTAGTACGAAAGAGGTGAAGGCATCTTTGTTTAAAAACGATTGTCCACTCTAGGGTTAATGTAAGGTTTGACAATGTTCTGCCATTGTAACTATATATGGATTGTACCTGTTTGCTGCTTTATTCAGATGCCTTTAGTTGGTAATTTATACTTTTAGGATTAATTTCTGTCTCCTTTCCTGCCATTTAGAGTTTTTAATAAGGTGAGGGTGCACTGTCATTAATGTAACCTAATGCTAGAGCCTGGAGGTCTTTGTGTTAGATTTGATGGTTTACTTGTTGCTATACGATTAAGAGAAGTAGGGAGTTAAGACTTTGAAACCAATGGAAAGCTTATCCTTTTGGTGTGACTTTAGTTTGACCTTACTTTCGTGTGAAAAAACTAACTGGTTTTTGTCCTACAGTCGGTATCTATGGTTAATGTAATAAATGGTGCATGATTAACCATTGAACTCTCATTTAGTCATTTCTGCCTTTTGAGCTTTCTTGTAACTTTCACATTTTTACTTTCTTGTTGGTGGTGTAATGCATTTAAAATATTTGGAAGCTATTACTTTTCATGTTTTATAATGTTGTCAACTTAGACTCTGAAAACTGATGTCCTATACTCCTATAACATTCTAAATTTGCTTCATTTGAATGCTGATAAATTTGGTACGTTTGGTTTCAAAGTCTAAGCATGATTGAAGTTTTAGTTATCCTCGACCTTATCTTCAGATTGATGTCAAACCTGATTAACTAATATCTTCCTTTTAAAAAGGTTAAAAGCTGACAAGATATAAGCTCGCTGACTTCATTTATAATCCACTAGCTTGAGTCATTAAGATCTCCTTTTCTCCCAAAGCCTTTAGTAATAGACATGAGGAGCTGTGCTTCATTTGTGGCATAACATTGCTATATCATGCTATAACTAAAAACTTTTTCATGCAGTGTTGTGGCCTTTGCACGTATATCACCAAAAGCATCCTGTGAACTTGGTTATCCTTGGCCTCTTCACTGTGTCTCTGAGTCTCACAGTTGGTGTGAGCTGCGCTAATACTGATGGTAAAAACCTTACTTGACGCTTGCTGGTAAAAATCCTAGGTCTAGTTATAAATCTTCGAGTGTACTCTTAACTATCTTCTTTCATTGTATAATTTCAGGAAGAATTGTGCTTGAAGCACTAATTTTGACAGCAGCTGTGGTTGTATCTCTTACTGCGTACACTTTCTGGGCATCTAAGAAGGGCAAGGACTTCAGCTATCTTGGACCAATTTTGTTCACCAGCCTCATTATCCTCATCCTAACTGGTCTAATCCAGGTGAGATGTCTCGGCTATCCACCTATGCTTGGAAGTTCAACACTATTACTACTTGTGATATGCACCATTCATCTAACTTGGTATATGTTTTATTATCATGCAGATGTTCTTCCCACTTGGCCCAACATCTGTTGCCATCTATGGTGGAATTAGTGCCTTGATTTTCTGTGGATACATAGTTTATGACACTGACAACCTGATAAAGCGCTTCACATATGATGATTACATCTTGGCCTCTGCCACTCTCTATTTGGACATCCTGAACTTGTTCATTTCCATTTTGCGGGTGCTGAGATCGGGAGATAATTAGATGTACAGAATATTCATCAGGGGTTGGCAAGAAATCCTCTTTTGGTGATTTAAACCATCGCCTAAATATTAGGAAAAGTTTGATTGTCTAAGTTTGACTGTCTACAACGTATGTTTTCATATTATGCACCGACAATATGCTGGCTACTCCAGTTTGCGGTTTCTCTAATCTGATACGATGTTATGCGGATGCATAATTAGAATTATCTCAACTTTATTATTGCATTTCTGTTGTTAAGAGAACCTAATAACTTGCGGACCCAACTTACCAACGAAACCTATTCTGATTGGCTACCTCTATATCTGAATATGAGGTGTGTTAGAGGACATTGTGAACCCCTCATTGGTTGCCAAACTTTTGTCTTTTCTCTATTGCTTTCGCTTTGGGTTATTTTTGACTTGGGCGATCCTATATTTGGGTTCAGGGTTGTTTTAGACTTTGAAGATTGGGATTTTAAAGATTGAGCCCAAAAAATAAAAAATTGATGTGATGATCCTATTATATTTTTAAAAAGTTTATACGAAGAAATGAACGATGCTTCTTTGTCTTTTGAGTTGTTTTATTGAAAAAATGAGATCACTTCTCATGAATTCGTGGAGAGTGACTCTAATTTTCAAAAATGTCAAAACCTTGATTGTTAAGAGTAGGTAACTTGTTTCCTGTGTCTTTGTTTCTATTGTATCTTATCTCATCACTAAAAAATGACCTAGGCTATGCTCTAGGAATTTTTTTAGATTTTAAGTATTTAAATTTTATTTTTTTAAAATATGAGAGGATATGAATGAATAGTACTTTAAGATTAACTCATACAATCATATATTGATATTATATGTAAATTAAAATGTAATACAAAATATATACAAAAAATTATTTTGATACATTAATTAATAATAAAACTACATATTAAAAATATTATACATAAGTTGAAAATGTTGATTAATAATTAAATAAAAATATTTGTAAAAAATTAAATAAAAATATATAAAACCAGTATTAACTCTTTGATAATAAATAAATTTTAATAACATATTAAATATACAAAAATACCAAAAAATTTTCTCAAACCCAATAAAATCACTAAGCAAAACTTATTTTTTAGACTTATCAAGGGTGAAAAAATTACTACAAAAAATATATTAAAATTTTTAAAAACAAAAGCAGGCATCAAAATTTTTTAAAGAGAGAGAGAGAGAGAGAGAGAGAGAGAGAGAGAGAGAGAGAGCACTATAATGGTTTTAGCCCAAAACATCAAAAAAGAAAAAAAAAAGAGGAACCAATGAGGGGTGACAATTGCACCTCTCATCCCTCTAATAAACTTGAACTTTTTTTTAAGGTAGTATAAATATCACATTATGTTTTGCGATATTTGAGAGTCATCGTCAATATCTCAATGCAAGTTCGGGATAATCCTTTGTTCCATAGTCATGGGTTATTTTCAACAAGGTAATTAAGAATTTTCATATGTACTAATATTGGCAAATGCCTCAAAGATGTAATTATTGATTCTCTCGAGAAACCACAATTTTCATGGTCTATTAGAAGTAGAAGTAGACCTTGCCACTGGTTGAACCAGAACCGTGCCCTTTAAAACAGAATCAAAACCTTAATTTTGGTTCTAAAATCGGAATTGAACCGAAACCGAATAGGGTTCCGATTATTGTTCAGTTCCATATATTTCGAATCAGAACATTCACTCCTTTTTTTTTTTAAGAAATGTGATATAGTGTATATATTAATATAATGATATTTGTATATTATATATATACTAATTATATAATTAACATATCTTTAATTCTTTATATATATTTATATTTATCATAATGATAATATTATATAAAAATTTATGATAACATCATTGTTATTTTAAAAAAAAAATATTATTTACATATTTAATAAGATATGTAGTTAACATATCTTTTTATAAATATTTTGGGACTTAAATCAACCTAAATAAAATAAAATAAGTATCCAACTTATAAATTATTTTAGTTTAAATTATCTAAAAATTTGAAACAAAACTAATTAAGAAAAAAAATTGAAAAAAAAAAAGAGAGAACCTAAGGTACAGTTCCAGTTTTAAACCGAAACCGACATAAAAGGTTTCGATTCCGATTCCTAAAACCTACCTTAGAACCGAAACTGAACCGCGGTCATCATTGTAGAAGGCACTATGGTGGGATTTTCAAGAACGAAAAAAGATTGCGGTCAATTTGACTTTCGACTTTCGGGCTCAACCCGGATCCGATGAAAAAAATTGGATCACTTCTTATGGGTTCGTCAAGAATGATTTTGATCTAGTTCATGACCTATCTATTAGAAGTAGAAGGCATTATAATGGGATCCTCACGGACGGAAAAAGATTACGATCAGTTTGATAATGCTGGGGTGACTTTGCTTTTTTGGTATGAACCGAGTAATCCCTTTTATATGATGCAAAATAAATTAAATTTTGTTCTATAAATGATCGGAGATTTGTCTATGAAAAATATGAATGGAAATTTGAATAACGGGAGTAATTTAAAATTTCAAAATTAAAATAAAATTTCCCGGGAGAAGCCCTAATCAATCTCTATAATCTAGCATACATAAACAAAATCACCGCGACATTGATATTTCCCACGCCTCTTGTAAGAAAAGAGAAGAAAAGAAAAGAAAATGAACGGATACGATCGCGTGAAGAGCAGCGGCGCCGGCAAGGCGGATCAGATCCAGATCGATCTAGAGTCAGGGGAGACTCTGTACCCGGGAATGAGCTACGGCGAGAACCAACTCCGATGGGCCTTTATCCGCAGGATTTACGGCATTCTGGCCGTACAGTTGGTTTTGACTACTGTCGTCTCTGCCATTGTGGTTTTCTGGGCTCCGGTCAACGAGCTCCTCCGTGGAAACCCTGGCCTCGTGCTCTTGCTCTTGCTCTTTCTCTGTTTGATCCCCTTGACCTGTAACTCTCTTCCCTTTTTCTTTTTTCCCCCTCATTTTCTTTAAATTTCATTTTAGTTCTTTTCCTTTCACAAGCTTTAATAATGGATTCACGGTAAACCTGAAAATGTGAAACAAATGTTTTGTTAGGGTTCTTTTAGATACTATTATTATATGTTAAATAAGAGAACGCTTCAGTGTTTGTTATGACTTTAATCTTGTTCGAGCATCAGATTAGAGGTCAGATTTCATCCGTTAATGGATGACACCTTTTACTCTATTTTTCACCTGAATTTCTTTCTCACTCTTAGGTTTTTGATGGATGAACAAATTTGAGCCACTGAATTATTTAAAAATGACAATAACATTTAGTTGCAATATATGGTGGCTTAATCAGAAATTAAAGAATATTAGGAAGAAAGAGGTGAAGCCACCTTAGTTTAAAAGCGACAGTAGGGTTTAATTGAAAGGATTTGACAGTGTTCTGCCACTGTAACTAGATATGGCTTTTATCTGTTTGCCGCTTTATTCAGATGCCTTTTGTTGGTAAATTATACTTTTAGGATTATATCTGTCCCATTTTCTGCCATTTATGTTATATTGGGTTTTTTTAATGAAGTGCGGTGCACTGTTGTTAAACCTAACCTAACACTGGAGGTCTTCGTGTAATTGTGTTGATGGTTTATTTGTTGGCATACGATAAGGAGAAGTAGGGAGTTAAGACTTCAAAATCAGTGTAAACAATGGAAAGTTTACAGGCGGTCACTTATCCTTTTGGTGTGACTTTTGTTTACTTTGTTGCTTGTCCATGATAACCTCACCTTTTGTGTGAAACAATTAACTGGTTTTTGTCCTACAGTTGGTATGGTAATCTATGGTTAATGCCATAAATGGTGCATGATTAACCATAGAGCTCTCGTTCGGTCATTTGTGCCTTTTGAGCTTTTGTATCTTTTACGTATTTACCTTTCTTGTTGGTAGTTTAATGCATTTAGAACATTTAGAAGCTATTAGTTTTCATGTTCTATAATTTTGTCAACTTAGACCCTAAAAACTGATGTTGTATGCTCCTATAACAACCTAAATTGGCTCCATTTGAATACTGATAAATTTGGTAAGTTTAGTTTCAAAGTCTAAGCAGTCATTGAAGTTTTGGTTATCCTCAACCTTATCTTGAGATTGATATTAAACCTGACTAACTGATACCATCTTCCTTTTAAATGGTTAAAAGCTGACAAGGTATAAACTTCCTGACTTTATTTATAATCCACTAGCTTTAGTTGTTAAGGCCTCCTTTTATCCCAAAGCATTTAGTAATAGACTTAAGGAGCTGTGTTGCATAACATTGCTATATCATGCTATAACTATAAAACTTAATTCATGCAGTGTTGTGGCCTTTGCACGTATATCACCAAAAGCACCCTGTGAACTTGGTTATCCTTGGCCTCTTCACTGTGTCACTGAGTCTCACAGTTGGTCTGAGCTGCGCTATTACTGGTGGTTAGTATCTTACTTGGTGCATGCTGGTAAATATCCTATTCCTTGGTCTAGTTATAAATCTTAGAATGTACTCTTAAGTATCTGCTTTCATTGTAATTTCAGGAAGAATTGTGCTTGAAGCACTAATTTTGACAGCAGCTGTGGTTGTATCTCTCACTGGGTACACTTTCTGGGCATCTAAGAAGGGCAGGGACTACAGCTATTTTGGACCAATTCTGTTGACCAGCCTCGGTATCCTCATCCTAACTGGGCTAATCCAGGTGAGATGTCTCGGCTATCTACCTGTGCAATTGGAAGTTCAACACTATTATTATTTGTGCCTCCACATAGTGATATGTACCTTTCATCTGACTTGGTATATGTTTTATTATCATGCAGATATTCTTCCCACTTAGCCCAACATCTGATGCCATCTATGGTGGAATTAGTGCCTTGATTTTCTGTGGGTACATAGTCTATGACACTGACAACCTGATCAAGCGCTTCAAGTATGATGATTATATCTTGGCCACTGCCACACTCTATTTGGACATCCTGAACTTGTTCATTTCCATTTTGCGGGTGCTGAGAAGGAGATAAATAGTTGTACTGAACTTTTCATGAGGGGTTGGCAAGAAATCATCTTTAGATAGTTGTACAGAGTTTTTCGTTAGGGGTTGGCAAGAAATCATCTTTCGGTGATTTGAACCATAGTCTAAAGCATAGGAAAAGTATTATCGTTCTCTTGTGATTATGCACCAACAGTCTGCTGGCTACTCCAGTTTGCAGTTTCTCTAACCTGATACGATGTGATATGTGGATGCGTAATTGGAATTATCTCAACTTTATGATTGCTTTTCTCTTGTTCAATATCTCCTATTTTCCTTGCTAAAGTCTGCTCAAGGAGCAAGCGGCTTAAGTTGATGAATTGCTTGCTCAACATACGTAACAATTATTCAACAAGTATCTCATAAGTTAGGAATTGTTGATCCTTAAAGATAAAGTTGGCTTTCCTGCTGTTAGATTGAGTTTTAGCATTTTAGTGGTATCTTAATGCTTAAATTGTTGCAACAGTTTAATGGACCGACCACTATGGAGAGCTGTTCGCTCATGGATGCTAAGTTGCTAACCCAATACGTACCACTTGAAGGGCTCTTGAACAATGATATTTTTATTTATATACTGTTGAATGGAAGAGTTTTTACAAAGAAAAAGGAGATTTATTTACATCCAAATTAAGACGTCTTTAAACCCAAAAAAGAAAAAGAAAAAAAAGACTTCTTTCTTGGAGATATATATATAAAAAAATTTATTTTGGAAAAAATAAAATGAAGAACTGAGTAAAAATAAAATCTTGATGAGCAACTCAGCAAGGAAAGAGATGGTTGAATCTTGATGAGCAAGGATCACGTGCACGTTTTTAGCCAAGGGCAGTTGTTCCTGGGAGAGGGACAGGGGGTGAATTGGCATGAACCTCTACTGGGATTTCGTTCTCTCTTATACTCTCCAAGGGCCTTCCATTTTGCTCCCACTGTTTCGCCACTCTTACTCACCAACTCACCATGCAAACCCTTGCTCTTTATAGGACTCGCGTCACCACCTTCCACCACCTTTTCTCCTCCGCCGCTGTACCAAACTGTGGCTTCCGGACCCTCAGCCAAGCTCATGTCGGCTTCATCCCATTTCCAAACCCCCATGCAGAGCCCTCCGCCTCCAGCTTCCCCTCCTTTTCTCCCCTCAATGGCCACCGCCGTCTCCACCCCTATAACCACTCCCTCGCTCGCTTCTTTTCCCAGCAATCAAGCGAAGGAACCACCAAAACCCAACAAGGAACACAGCATGTTTCCCCTGCAGGGACAGCTCATGCGACCTTGAAAACCGACGAGGAGAATGACAAAACTGTTGGTAGAGAGCATTTGCAGATCACCCAACTTCGACGGGGTTTCATTGGGAAAGTTTATGGTATTGTGGCAACGCAGCTTTTGGCTACCGCCGCTGTTTCTTCCGCCGTTGTCTTCAACCCTTCACTTGCTGAGTTTATTCTCGGCACTCCTCGACTTTGTACTGGTCTTTTTCTCGGAAGCCTACTCAGTAAGCGGTTCTCGTCTTTGCTCTCGTCTCTTTCATCGTTTCTTTCCTTTGATCATAGTTTGGTGCAACGTTGATTGTATTTGTTGTATTTCTTTCCTTTGCAAGCTTGTTTCTTGTATTTATTTCGAGACCTGATTATTCCTGCTGGCTTCTTCAGTTTCACAATTCCTTCTTTTTCTCCCTCTGCAATGGGTTTTTCTTAATAAACCCTCATCTGTTCAGGGAATAGGGATCAATTCGCATTGTTCTTTACAAATGTACTAAGGGGATTGGGTTGGGTTGATAAAGCTAACGGTGCAGTGCTAATTACAGTCGTTTGAAATTTGTCTTGACATTCACCATTAGAAGATATGAATCCTTAAGAGTTATTTACAAGCACTTGATGTTCATTTGGTAATTGGTATGTAGATTCACGAGAACTTGATTGCTTTTCTATGAAAATCAGCTTACAGAAGATTGGGGATCGAGGGCTCCCATTCCCAATGAGATAACAGAGACAATTTGTAAAATGAAACCACGTTTATAAACCAATCTTATTTAGTCTCATATGCTGGTAAATGCTAATTATATTTCTTCGTCGAATGAACAATCGTCTTTGCAGCTCTTTGGCCACTGCACGTATACAAGAATGACTACCCCAAGAACTTCCTCTTCCTGGGAGCTTTCACCCTGATGCAGAGTCTCCTGGTTGGTTCATTTTGTGCTCTGACGGATGGTTGGTATCATCTTCCCTCCATTTTACATATATCAATCGCCAAATTTAAGTATCAACTCTAGATTACCTTTTCTCGTTGAGTATGTATGAAGAATGAAGATGCAGTGTTACATCATTGATGCTTGCTTGCAGGAAAAGTTGTGCTGGAAGCATTGGCTACAACAACAGCTGCTGTTACCTCTCTGACTGGTTATACCTTCTGGGCTGCTAAGAGGGGCAAGGATTTTAGCTATCTTGGACCCATCTTATTCCCTAACCTTGTTGGCATTGCTGCAATTGGATTGATTAACGTAATATCCAGACAGAGTACATTTATGATATAATCTTCATCTATATATCTATCTCCGAATCTACAGTCTTCCCTATCTAACCTTGTAAGTTTTGCATTGGTATATATGCAGTGGTTGGTGTATCCAGTTCCGGGCATTGATTCCATCGCTTACAATGCATTTGGTGCTCTGGTTTTCTCTGGTTACTTGGTTTTACACGCTGACGACCTGATCAAGCGCTATAAACATGATGAGTACATCACAGCTGCGATCAACCTCTATTTGGACACTCTCAACCTGTTCATCAGGCTTATGCAGATCTTGTCTAATCTGAATAAGCGGTAAGCTTCACTACCTGACTCTGTTTAGGATTAGCTCTCTGGCTACTGCAGATTCTGTTCTAGGATTACAAGTAGTACTATGACTTTGATCTTTGCTTATTCTCTGCTGAGTACAAGAATTTACTGTTGGAATTAGAGGTTAATTTGTCTATCTTTTATTGGTTCACGTGAATCAAATGTGTTTGATGGATAGACATTTCGAAATTAATCCGAGTACTACATGATATTTCTTGTTCTTCATCAAGTACTTGCTATTACCAATCTTTTGTTAGCACAATTTCTATAGTGAGTCCTTAAAATGAGCGATCTTATTCACTTATTGACTAAATATTTCTGTGACGAAACAGCACGATGGTATCTTAAGTGCTGAGGGTAAATGAATCTGATTAGGGGGTTACGGATAATATTGGGATGAGTTCTGTTCCACGAAGATTTAAGATTTCCCCCGTTGTTACTTCTGTTTGAGAAAATCTTTGAAGTTCAAATATAAACCATTAGTTTAGAGGAGGAACGCATGAATGAGGTACTTGATTCCTGGCGACATTATCAAATTAAGGGGCAACGATTTTTGCATAGAAATGCCAAATTATTAGAAAGCCTGGAATTTTCTGCCATTGCCATTGCAAGCGTGTATATATATATATATATATAGGTACATAAGAGGCCACAGATGGCCTAACTTTTAATGGCAAGAGCGTCATGCAAATCACGAGGCAACAAGTCTTGTGGCGGATCATCCATAATTGTCAAGCCGGGAAGACTAGTCTGAGCCAAATTGACTAGAAAATCAGCACAGCGGTTACCCTCTCTATATATGTGTCAGATTTCCAAAACCCAACCTTCCGAAATCAGTGACAAAGCATCAAGAGCAAGCACAGAACATGGATGAGAAGCCGAAATACCAGATTTAAGAAAGTTAACAACAACAGCTGCATCTACTTCCACAATAACCTTTTGCAGTCCCAGAAACGTCGCCATAGCTAACCCGGCCCGTACCCCCAAAGCTCAGCAGCCAAACTATCTGTATGACCAATATGCAACAAACACCCTTTAAGCCAAGTACCTTGTGAGTCCCTAATGAGAATTGTTTGTCTGAACTTAATGAGGAGGGCTTTAATTATTAACTGGGTTTAATTCTGTGCCTTGGATGTAATAATTAATAATTAATAATTAATACAGGTGATTGCGTTTTTAGTTTTTGATTGATGTGTATTATTTTGTTGGTTCTCTGTTTCGTTAGGTTAATAGTTAATCAATAGTATATTATTAGTACATCATGATTTTATGATTTTTATTTTCAAGTTAATTAATTAGTGCATAGAGTACTATTCAATTTGTGGGTATAATTGAAATGGTAGAATTTAAAAAAAAATATATATATATATACACACATAAAAGGGTACTATAAAGGAAAAGAAAAAAAAAAAAAAAGAAACCAGTTGCTCGACTGGAGCGAAAAGCTCCAATGGAAATTCATTGGTGCATTTGGCTTTAAGTTGGCCACGTCGGCCAATTGAAAAGCCACCGAAGGGTTGTTTGGTGTGCCGTTTGGCACGTTTGGAGCACCGGAACGGGATGCCAAACATAGCCTAAGATTTTGCAACCTCTCGGCTGTGCGCTCCCCATGAAGAAATAGATGATAATTTATTTAATTTTAACAACCTACACTTGCATTTAAGTTACATAAAATTACGTCGTCCCATAAAAATTTCGAACTAAGATTTTAATTACAAGAGTCCTTAAATGTGACACAGTCTCTGACATAAATATTTTTACTAGTATTTAAGTCGAAAATTTAAATTTCTTTTGAGGGAATAAAAGTTAAAAAAACATTAATTATTAACAAATAAAAGTATAAAAGTTATGGATTATGGTAGCTAGCACCGCAAAAAACACTTTGGATCGGAACATTCCAACCTGCCTGTGCCTTTTTTAATAATTAATTTTAAAAATATAAAATTGAAAAAACACCGTCTATACTAAGCCGTACTCATTATTTCCTCCAGTTTGCACCAAAACGACGCTACCTCTAACGCATGCCAGCTAGTGGTTTAACACGAAAAATGGTTGGGCAAGGATGAAAAAGAATGGACGAAAACAACATTTTTTTTTTGTTTTGGTTTTGGTTTCCTATCCGGTATCCGGAGCTTTACTCCGATTAATCCAGATTCGACCCGTGTCGTGCACCTGGGATGGCGGGTGAGTCTACCAACGGGGGCTACTGCGTACGCAAGGTATCGAACCCGAGACCTATTTAAACTAAAACAAGCCGCTTACCACTTGATCCAACCCCCAGTGGGTGAAAACAACATTTTTTGCCAATAACGAAAAGCATCTGGAGCGCGGGGTTGGGAGTCAAGGTGAAGGGATGCACTACAAATACATATACAGAATGCACTACAATTATTAATCCTTGGTATCAATTTCACAACCAAAAGCACAATTATCATGTTCCAAAGCTGGGACAGAAATCTTTGTACAATTCTAGAGCACACCATTGTTTTACCCAACTACAAACAAACACTGCAATGAGAGGAGAGGAGAGGCGAGCACAACCGAACCCAAAGAAAGAATGAGACGTGCCCATCGAGATCAGTCCATAGCTCATGACAATAAAGAATAAACTAATCTTCTATTCCAACAGGAGAAAAATATAGTAAAACAAAAGGCATAGATTAAATCTATCTATACAAATATCTGACAAGCAATACAGACATGACATAAACAATATCGACTTAGAAAATCAAATATGGATTTCACCTCTTATTGATCATAGCTTGAATGTTTAGATCAGAGATATAAGATGTAGGATGACTGCTCAAGATAGACACAGTTCTCCAAATGCTTCGCATAGAACGGATTGAAATTTAAAGGAGAAAAAGGAGCTACACAAGTGAATCCAATCACTGAGACATGTTATTTACATACTAAAATGTTTTAGGTAATCATTTATCAAATGTAAGCTGTAAAAGAATTTGTAAATCTTCTAAGAATCTCAATGGTACTAGTATTTAACACTTTTTGATTCCTTGAGATATATCAGTATGAAATCAAGCTTTAACAGGCTGATCTTCCTCATCATCATCTTCAATATCCCAACTCAAATCCTCATCTTCCTCAGCGACACTCGGCCGCTTACGCAGCTCAACCTTATTACCACTCCCAACATCTTCCCCTTTGTTCTCATCACCGCTCCGAATCTCCTCAATTTCATCCCACCCCTCCTCCTCAGCCATTGAGAGCTGGCTTGAAACTACTGAAACATCACTATCCTTACATGAACCTGCTTTATCCTCATCATTTTTCAAACATTTCTCATCATCTTCGGTCACATTCTTCTTTTTCTCACTCTCTACATTGCCACTCTCCTCTTCATCGTCCTCATCTATATCCCAGCTCAAATCCTCCTCTTCCTCCCCTGAAATTGCACGCTTAACAAGCTTAACTCTTGCCTCCTCAGCTTTCTGTAGCCTACTTACCTTATAAAAATAATTAGTCCAATATCTCCTAGATACCAATTCATCAGAAACGTCTTTAAAGATATCTTCAATAGCAGAATTTTGACTTAACAAATCCTCAATTTCCCCCTTTTTATCTTCTAAATTAAACCCTGATTTCCATTTCTCAAAATGATCCAAATCCTCTGGCTCCTGACAGTAAGTATTTTTATCTGATTGAAGCGCTCGAATTTGCATCTCGAAACGACTGTACGGTTTTTCATTAATGCTACTATTACTAAAATTCGACTTTTTACTCCTAGAATTTTCAGAATCAGAATTATCATCGTCGGACGGTGACAAGAGCGTGTCTTTACCGTGAGAGATTATCTTAGCCGTTGAATTCCAAACAGAGCCGCCGATGTCATCGATGGCCTGTCCCACCGACTCCAGCTTTTCCTGAGCAACAGAGGCGCCGATCTCCAGGGAATCGTTGACAGCTCGCGATGCCACGCTCCGGATAATCTCGGTTTCCTTCCTTAACCCGGATCCTAGTTCCTCCAAGTCCTTTCGATAGGATTCGATCACGGATTCCGACTTCACCGCTATGGTTTTCATCAGTCCGCCAAAGCTCCACGTAGCAGATGAACCCGAGTTTGGAGTCGGGTCAGTGGGTTGATCGGATGGTTGGGAATGGCCATCGTCGGAGAATACAGATTTGAAGAAATCCATTGAAGATTGCACAAATCCAATTGGAATAACAAATTAAAATAAACAAAATGACTCTTTCCCTTCTCTAATTCCCTTAGCTTAATATTAATGTGAAATCAGGGTTTTCGAAGGGATGTGTGGGGGAGAGAGAAGATTTGGGCGACTATTGAGAATTGGCGATTACAAGGCACATGTTAGATCACAACGTGCCGGTGGAGGCAGATAGGGATTGTCGATTTTAGAGGTGGTGAGGTGTCCCTATTTTTCTAAAATTTTATTTCTTTTTATTTTTTTGTTTGGACACGTCAGCATATTAAGTTACTGTTAACCAGGTCTCTAATTACATTTAGGAGAAAACAATGCAATACTACTTAAATATTGTTAGATTACATAAGATCTGTTGTGAATCAATTAACGATGATTCTGTCAGTCTACATCAACATCACTTGCTAATTATAAAGCTTGCACACTTTCCTTTATTACTATATTTGGAAAGTTAATTATTGTCATACTCCAATTTGAACCAACTAACTTACTATGCTGTTGGGTGTAAGCAAACCATGAGATTCTATTTGAGCAATTTAGCTTGAATTTGAATTCTTTTAGGTACCCTTAACAAGGGCCACCATACCCTACCCCAAACGCTCCAAATCTACCCAATGTTATCAGTTCACAGTCCCTACCCCAAAATTGTCAAGGCTGGTTGCTCTAATGTAACATTTAGATAGCACTGAAAGTTGCTGCAATTCCACCATATGACTCAAGTCTCTAATCACTGAAGCTTGATCACAGGTTCCATGACAAAGAAGAGGAGTTTAAGAACTAAAGAGACCAAACCTTTCTTGTTAGGGGAACAAATGCTTCAATTATATTATATATATGCTAAAAAACCTGGATTCAGGTAACCAATTCGCCCATACAGACACTTACATTATATTAACTCAAGCACAATGAGCAGCAGATGAACTATTAAATCACCTTTTCGATTACTTAAGAAATTGAAGCCGAAGCTCGTTATGTTTCTTCACACCTTGTACAACAATACCATACTTCAGTGACATGTCTAACAAGATATTACAAGGGCTTACTGGTCTCTCATATATCCTCCTCTTATAATCCTTCAATGCAACTTTCTATCCTTGGCAAATGGTTTCCACACCACGGAAGATCATCACTCAGAATTAGCATTTAACGGAAGAAGTAGGCAACAAGAAGAAAACTAGCGTTCAAGAATTGGCAACCGGGACACTCTTTCAATTTCCTTGATAATTAGTTCCTTTTCTTCTTCAAATTGCTCATCTTCAGCACCTATGAAAACAATTATACTATTTCTTAACAAAGGAGCACGAGGGAAAGTAAATTCTTTTTAGGAGGACAATTTAAGCAAAGTTTCATATAGAAAACTTATAATCCAACCATGTACTGGTCCCATATCTTCAGAAAATATATGGCAAGAGATTAAGTACCCTTTCCCGAAAGATTTTGAAGCAGATCTAGCAATTTCTCATGGTTTTTTGCCAGAATAATCTTCACTTCTCTTGGCTTGTTAGGATTAGCAACAAAAACCTGAAGTGTAAAGCAAGCGAGAAAAAAACGATAAATTAGAACAATATTAACAATATACAAGGCAATAGGCTAGTATGTGGACTAGCAAAAAGGATGTAAGAGCGTGTCTGTGCATGGTTCTGAGTGAGAGGGAGAGGGAGAGGGAGAAGGAGAGGTAAAGACCACCTTGAAAATGTGGAAAGCGGAAATCTGAATGTTTTTGCTTGAGTCCTGCTTTAACAGAAAAACACCAAAAAATTATAACCGAAGTCGTCATGGACAGTAAAAGATGCAAGAGAGTTTGATGGTTGAATGTAAATCAGAACGCATTTCAATAAAATATCAGGACTGCCAATGGATGATTCAACCAATTAAAACCAGAAAAATCATAATGGAGTAAGGGATAGTTAATAGGAACTAGGAAGCCATACCTTCAGCAATGTCATCATGACTTTCAAATAGCGAACTTCTAAGATGTAGCGCTTCATTATATGGGAATTTGGAGGCTCCAAAAGAAATTCTGATAGAAGCTAAATCCAGAAGCGTTGCAACGTTAGCACATCTTACCAATAAACAAAGGAACAAAGCAAAACCTGAAGGAGAAAGAGAGAGAACCAACCTTTAAAGATTGCCTTCTTGTCACATAATTTGAAGATGTCAAGAGTTTTTCATACAGATCAAAGAACTGTAACAATATTATCTTGTTAGATAAGCTAAAAGAGAAAAGGGAACACGAATATTTCAACAATATCATTAAGAAAGATAACTTCACAACTCTGTACCCCATTAAGGTACACAAAATATCAGGGCAGCTGCATTTAACATTCCTTACCAAAAGGGTAAAGACTATATAAAGAATCTCTAAGAAATTTCTAGCCGAGCAGGTATTCCAGGTAGTAAGATTCAGTGAAAATGGTTCCATTAAAAGTCCTAGAGCGAAATTTGGCTCCACCTAGATCAGTTTGGATTCAAATAAGATATGAGATTAAACAGTATGTTAACGTACCTCATCATAATGAGCAGTCAAATATTCACATACCAATGTTCCATGTTTTGTAAGCAGATCCTGAAAAAAATTCGTTCAAAGATGCATAAGATGAAGAAACCATGAAGCCTGAAAATGTGTTTACTTAATCTACAGTACCAGTAAGACTTGAAAAACTAATAGATCTAACCTTAAATGTTGAAAATGCATCAGAAGCAACATCAAAGTTGGGCAATTCCACAAATTTGAAGAACAGCACAAAGCTAGCAGAATTTAATATGTATCTGAAAAATCACTACAAAATTTAACTGGTGAAAAAGTGAACTTGATTTTCAGTAATGAAAATTTGCAGCATAAAAATTGCATTTGAAATGAAGAAAGTTCCCTAGCAACCAATTTTTCCTTCTTCAAAGTTTACTTGGACTAGTTCATAGATACAAACCGGCAAAGCGTCTGACATCGAATAAAAACAGCAAGCAGCACTTCTAGAATAAGTACTGGTTTGCCAACATCTAAACTTTCCCAGTTCCTAAATCACCGATCATGTTCATTTTTAACCGAAACCCTCATGATATACTTTACACTTGATCTTAAAACAGATTAATTCTGATACTAAAAATACGTTTATCTTCGGGAATATAATTTTCAAGCTAACAAAATTGTAAGATGTATAAAGTGGTAATTAATCAGTCTTTGAAGAAGTGGATGTTTGGCTTCAACAATATATTTCATGCATGTTCAGCTTCTTCACTATCTCATGCCAAGAAAGCCTACTTATGAGCCTTAGAAGACACAAGACACCTAAAACCATAGCCAGAAAGAGCATAAAGACAAGGAAGATGCATGCAATCAAGGTAACATGCAACAATGGTCACATATTAGATTTTATATAATAAAATAAAAGCTTTTGAGAGTTCATGTAGCGAAAGAATTGCACCTCCTTATCTGACTGAAATCTTATACAATTGTCAATCAGGAATAAGCAACTTTTTTAACCATAACATTATTTTTGCAATATGATTCAATACTTCAATAATCTGAAATAAATAGACATAAAGCTCGAATGTCTTACTGTGCAAGTGTTGGGAATTTGACGCACTCCCTCAACATAGCTCCACAATTTAAAGCAATTTCCTTGTTATCATAACTGCTTGCAAAAGATAGCAATAAGTCTTAGACACCTAATTTTAATGATTAAATAGAACAACTGACTTTGTCCATGTCAATTTAATGTACATATTGGTCAATGTCATCCCGTAAAGATAAACAACCCGTGCTGAAAACAACAAATAAAGAAGAGGGAGAGATTTCACACTAAACCAGTCTTATGCATCTTTGATAAGCATGTAATGGACAACAAAGTATAGAGATAATAAATCCTAAAGCTGAAAAAAAGGGCACAGACGTAGATATATGAGACCGAGGCATTTATAACCTTACCAAACTACAAGAAAGTCTAGTAACTCCAAACGTTTCTCAATGTACTCCACACAGCAATAGGTGGAGTCCACTTTTTGCTTCAACAATATGGACCAACAGTGTACTAAATCTTTTCTTGCCTGCAAAAACATATATCACATTGACATGCTTTGAAAATAGGAACTGGATATGAGCCAAAATAACCAGAATATTGAGAACTTACTTCCCATCCCAGTATCGTTAACTTGTGAATAACGAGAGAAAGAACATCCTCCTTACAAATTTCAAGTGCCAACTGTAAGACTTGATCTGCGTTTGGTTCAACCTCACCGTCTCCAGAAATCATGCATCTCATTGTTACAAAATTCTTTTCAACTTCTTCCATAGCCTTTGATCATAGAAAAGCAAAACTTATTGATAACAAACTCTTGAACATGTAAATGGGTAATTAACCAAATACTTGAATGGCACTACAGTCCATCCTTCATTTGATTTCAGAACCTAAACCTTTTGGAAAATAAATCCTATTACGAAAATCAGCCATCCTCTGACCAAACTAATTACTTTGACTACATTGGCATTTAAAAGTAGGCTAAAAATGCTGTTGATCCCATGAGACAACATTAGCAGACATTAACACCAAGCAGCATTGCCTTTGCCATCCCCCAAGGTTTGAACTTGAAACATTCACGGCGGAGGTTCAAGTTCAACTCTTTTTGTTTCCTTTTATAAGAATAGGTTCAAATGTTGAACCGGATAGCTACCACCATTTCTGTAGCTCAAAGGGCAAGGGATTTTCGTATGTTCAACAAAATGCAAAGCATTAGCTATTTCCTTTATGTGAACAAAAGGAGTGACATTTGCAAACAATTCATTTCTTTTACTGTAATCGTCAGCATTTCATGCAAGTTGAAAAAGCAAAGGAGCTTCAAAGAAAAGGGGAGAACAGCAAAGTAAACGGCAGAACATATAAAATAATCCAAAACAACCACCGAAATTAATGTCCAAAATATTACCAAAGGAAATAATTCTCAAAACCCAATTGATGATTTCAAGATTACAACAAATTTGAGACTCACCCACTTAAAACTAAATTCAAAGACATGCATGAAATGATTCCACAGTTGAGCATTCAAAAGAAACCCCAGAAATAAATTTACGAAAAGAAAAAGAAAAGAGGGACATTAAGAGACCTTTTCAAGGGCTTTAACTTCAACGACGGTTTTGGTGTCGAGTGCCATAAGGCTGTCCTTGATCGCCTTGGCTACCTCTTGCGGGGTTTTGGGCCTTGACGGCTTGAAGAATGAGAAGGACATGATGGATCAAACGCTGGAAAACGATACCGACCCAAATTCAATTCTCTCTCAATTTCGCTTCGATGAAGGATTTGAAGATTGAGAAAAGGTAAAAGGATCGTTTGATCCGTCGATCATCAGTGAGGAATTTGCATTACATTATTTCAGAGTGACATGTATTTCGTTAGATCATAGATGAATGACTTTTTAGTTTATTTACCATGAAATAATTCCTATTTGTAGCAATATAATACTGGTACTTTTCAATGTAAATTGCCTACTTAATAAACATTTGACTTACTTCAAGTGCTATTTACCAAAAATTGATTTTTCTAGAAGGATTTATTTATTTATTTATTTACCGAAAAGATATTTACCATGTTTCACTATGGTGCTTCACCACTAAATAAATTCACTGGCAAAGTAACAATAGCAAGTAATTCACACATGAGCATTTTGCTTAATTGCTTACTTAGTAGTATAATAAAAACAAGTACCAATGTTCACCAATAAAAAAAACAAATTTATTTAAGAAAATGTTAAATAAATTTTTTACACATAATAAAGTGTGTAAAGGAAAATGGCAAGAAAAAAAAAGGGTAAAAGCATACAACAAAGGGAAAAAGAAGTTAAAAGTTAAAACACAAAATTATGGAAAGGTGTTTCTTTTAATTACTTAAACAAAGAATTATTAGTAATTTAAAAACTATCAATAAACTGTGCAACATGTAATTGTAATTACAACTACGGAGAGAATAAATTAATAAAACAAGGCGGGGCATTACCGGGAACAAAAGGAAAACAAAGGCAAATTACCGGCTACCCGCCGACTCCACCGATTGCCGAAATATTTACATTCCAATGCCACTCGTGCCCAGAGCATGAACGCTTCTCCTTCGTTTTCTCCCAACTTATATTTAAAGAAACAATCGATTTCAAAAAAGGCAAAAAAAAAGAAAAAGAAAAGAAGCTAACATTATTTCCATTTCCAGATCTTAGAAAAGGAAAGCGACTCACTCCAAAACTAGTGCATCGGATAAATCTATAATTGTCCGCGATGCGTGGGCATGATTGGATCAACACCTGTCTTCCCGACGAGCTGATCCTGGAGATCTTACGGCGGGTGGACTGCAAAGCTGGCCACGATGCGTGCTCCCTCGTCTGCAAAAGGTGGCTCGGTCTTGAACGCCTCAGCCGAACCACCCTACGAATTGGCGCCACGGGAAACCCCAACCTCTTCATCAAGCTCCTTGCTCAGCGCTTCGTTACTGTCAAAGCTGTTTACATTGACGAGAGATTATCCATTTCTTTACCTGTCAACGTGGTAAATACGCCTCTGTTTCTTCAAATTTTGATTAATTTGATTTTGTTTCTTATCTTTTATAAAGTTTTGCATTTTATACACCTTGATTAATGATAATTGTTATGTTAAATGCGTAAACAAATGACTAAAGTGTAATTTCCATTATAATTAATCAATGTATTTATGTAAGCGGAAAATTATTAAGCTTTTCTTATAAAAATGCATTTTTAATAATTAAATTTTCAACACATTGTTTACTTTTGTATCCAAACTTGCTTCTAAGAACCAAACGATAAGCATGTTAATAAGATAGTTTAAATTGTTGGCGTAGGGGAAAAGGCGTCTCTACACGGCTGAAAAAAGTCAGTGTGAACAAGAGGAGTTCGAGTCATTCTGTTTGACAGATGCTGGTTTGTCTGCAGTTGCTGATGGGTTTTCTAAACTAGAAAAGTTAAGCTTAATCTGGTGCTCTAGTGTTACGAGTTTGGGTATAATATCCCTTGCACAGGAATGCTCTTTCCTTAAATCTTTGGATTTGCAGGTAATTCATCGTCTTATCGTAACAGAGACTGCATTGTGATATTTTACTCTATAATGTATCTCAAATGACGGCTTAATCTGGTTCATCACGATTTATTCTTTCAACAAATGACTTTTACTAGCAAGTGATGTAAATGTTCTGCTCTCAAGTGTCCATCCTCAGTCATTGATACTTAAACTGCATCACCAAATTAGGAGTTTCTACTTGTCATGTTCATTAAGCAATGCACTGCATAAATTTTTCACCTGCTTATGAAGTTTTTCTCTAGGGTTGCTATGTTGGAGATCAAGGTCTAGCTGCTGTTGGCAAATGTTGCAAGCAACTTGAGGACCTAAATTTGCGTTTCTGTGAGAGCTTGACTGATACAGGATTGGTGGATTTGGCCGCAGGTTGTGGGGGGTCATTGAAATCTATTGGTATGGCTGCTTGTGCCAGAATAACTGATAGATCATTGGAAGCTGTGGGGTGTCACTGCAAATCTCTTGAGACCTTGTCATTGGATTCTGAATTTATCCACAATAAAGGGATCCTTGCTATTGCCCAAGGATGTCCGCTTTTAAAAATCTTGAAGTTACAGTGTATTAATGTTACAGAGGAGGCTTTGATCGCTGTGGGGATTTCTTGCTTGTCATTGGAAATGTTGGCCTTATACAGTTTCCAGCAATTTACGGACAAGTTAATTACTCTTCTTGGTTTCTTCGTGCTAGATGATAGAAAGATACCCCAATTGAATTGGATACATGAAATCTTTGTCCAATTTGTTTTTCCCCCATAAATTCTATTTTCTGGAATCAAGTTGGAGGTTTTTCAAAGTTTTGTGGTCTATGTAATATGTTTTGTGATACATGGTATATTGTTGAAGTACAAGTTTGATTTATGTCTCAGGGGACTTCGTGCTGTTGGAAAAGGGTGCAAGAAGCTAAAAAATCTTACAGTGAGTGATTGCTATTTCCTGAGTGACAAGGGTCTGGAGGCAATAGCCACCGGCTGCACTGAACTTACACACCTTGAAGTTAATGGCTGTCACAATATTGGAACAGTTGGACTGGAGGCTGTAGGGAAATCTTGCCCGTATGTTCTCTTTATTTTCCCCCCTGCTCAGCGGCATGATTCAGGCTTTAGCTAGAGCTAGGGCTCATATCCAATCCCTATGGTTGGGCATTCTTGAGTTTGCATATTCTAGTTAATCACATTTTCAACTGTCTACATTTATCTTGAAACTTTTGAGTTGTGGCAATTCTGAAGCTCTTGATTATGCAGGCGTCTCACTGAGCTGGCTTTATTGTACTGCCAAAGGATCGGTAATTTTGCTCTTCAAGAAGTTGGAAGGGGCTGTAAATACTTGCAAGCTCTTCACTTGGTAGATTGCTCTAGCATTGGAGATGAAGCAATATCCGGTATTGCCAAAGGGTGCAAAAATCTGAAGAAACTTCATATTAGGAGATGTTATGAGGTCTCCCTCTCTCTTATGGATGTATTCCTCCACAATAGTTTTTATTTATGTTTTCACAAATGTTTGAAGCAAGAATTTTACAGATATTATAATGCTTCATCCCTTGAGTCTCCCTTGTGTAGAGTTGCTGATTTCTTTTAATTGCTGGCAGTCATTTGTATTTTTTAGTTTCATCTTGCAAATTGTGATATAAATCCGTCTATGCTTTTCCCTATCAATAGGTTGGAAGCAAGGCAATCATAGCTGTTGGTGAGCATTGTCACTCTCTAACGGATCTTAGTCTCCGATTCTGTGATAGGTGTGTCTCATTGTACTTGCTTGTGCATACTTTGTGTGATAGTGGTATTTGTCCTGGCTGTTTCATGTCTTGAGCTGTTTCTGACACTTTTCTTTCTACTGAAATATAGTGTACTTATTGGCCTTTTATCTAAGCTTAGCTCTTTCCTACTAGGGTGAGGGATGAGGCTCTTATTGCCGTTGGTCAGGGATGCCCCTTACAACAACTGAATGTCAGTGGCTGCAGCCAAATTGGTGATGCTGGCATTGTAGCCATTGCAAGAGGATGCCCTCAACTCACTTACTTGGATGTGAGTGTTCTCCAGGTGTGTCCTTCGCCTTCCTCTCATTGTCTTTAATTATCTATTTTCAATTCCTCCTGTTCTGCTTTGTTTGTAAGCTCTCATCGGTTGTCATTTAGCTGCTTCTTCTGATGCTGGTATGATATTTTCGTTTCTGATTCTCAAATTTCAAGTGAACCTCAGTTTCATTGATATTCTCCCTTGCTTGGAATCCCTGTCTAATACTTTGCTTATCTGTTCCTTTATGCCAGAAGTTGGGCGACATGGCACTGGTCGAGTTAGGAGAAGGTTGTCCTTTGCTCAAGGATATAGTGCTATCACATTGCCGCCAAATAACAGATATTGGTCTTTCCCATCTCGTTAAAAATTGCCAAATGCTTGAGTCCTGCCACATGGTTTACTGCCCTAGCATAACAGCAGCCGGAGTTGCCAGTGTGGTTTCTTGTTGCCCCAGCATAAAGAAGGTGCTGGTCGAGAAATGGAAGGTTAGCCCCAGAACCAAAAGAAGAGCCGGCTCAATCCTCTCCTATCTCTGCGTGGACCTGTAGTTAGGACATGAAATTGTGCATATCAAGCTGTCCGCATACATTTCAAACCGCTAACATTACGTGAAGAAGAGTTGGAAGTTTTTCCTGTACATGCCTTGTCCGCTTTTATCTAATCGTTTGTCCTGGCCCTTTTTCCAAACCAAAGCCAGTACCCATCCCATGTTTCAAAGGTCTTGAATTTTCTTTAATAAACTTGTACTAATTAAATGATACGACAATATCTTAGGAATATTTTTGAAGCCTTTTATATCCCTGTAGTTTGCTTTAAATATTTGTCAATTTCACATGATTTAAATGAAAGAATCTTATATATATATATAAAAACAATCCCCTTTCAAGAAAAAGAAAGAAATTAAATGTACATGGTTTATAAATTCGACAAGTGTCCCAGGTCTATAAATATCATGTGTCCTTTTTAATTTTCAAAATTCAAAATCAAATTTCAATTTTCAAATTATAAAAAATCTGTTAACCTTAAATTTGGATAAACTTAATGTAACTAGAATCAAAACATTAATTACACTTTATTTTCCACCTTATATACTATTTACTACCACTATAAAGGTCTATGAATGCCACGTGTCCATTTTAATTCCCAAATTAAAAAGTGAAAAATAAAGTGTAATTAATGTTTACTACTACTATAAAAGTCTATGAATGCCACGTGTCCATTTTAATTCTCAAAATTTAAAAAATCAAATTTCAAATTATAAAAATCTATTAACCTTAAATTTGAAAAAAAAATAATGCTAATTGGAATCAAAATTTTAATTACGCTTTATTTTTCACCTTATATAATATTTACTACTACTATAAATAAAACCTTACAACCCTAACCTTATACCTCATATATTGCTCTTAAAAAAAATCTGCTCCTCTAAATCTTTTTTTTTTCCGTCTCCTCTAGCCTCCATTTTTATAAGTTTGAGGTTAGTATTTTTTTTGTCTATTTTTTATGTACTAGATTTGGCTTTAACATTTTTGAAATGCTCTTTTAAAAAAAATCTTAAACTAATAATTTTAAATATTTGCTTAATTTTTTCTCTAAAAAATCTGTTAACCTTAAATTTGGAGAAAATTAATGCTAATTAGAATCAAAACATTAATTACATTGTATTTCCCATCTTATATATTATTTACTACCACCATAAAGGCCTATAATTGCTACGTGTCCCTTTTAATTCCAAAAATTGAAAAATCAAATTTCAAATTTCAAATTATAAAAAATCTGTTAACTTTAAATTTGGAGAAAATTAATACTAATTGAAATCAAAACATTAATTACGTTTTACTTTTTTACCTTATATACTATTTACTACCACTATAAATAAGACTTTACAACACTAACTCTACATCTCATATATTAGTCTTGAAAAAGAAAAATATACTCCTTTGAATCTTTTTTTTTTTGGTCTCCTCAAGCTTTTACAAGTTTGAGATTAGTATTTATTTTTTGTCTATTTTTTATATACTAGATTTGGCTTTAACATTTTTTAAATACTTTTTTTTTGAAATCTTAAACTAATAATTTTTACATATTTGCTTAACTTTTTCTCTAAATAGATTTCATATTATTTGTTTCTATTATTACTTCAATAATCCTAACTTTATTTTCTTTTTATTTATTCAAAGCCCAATGAAATTTTCAAGAAGAATGACATATTTTCTAAGATTTATCGAAATTGGGGAGGAGAATGATTTGGTTTATTAAAATTTCAAGTAAAAGATGATAGATGAGGAAAATTCAAGTAAAGGAATGAGAAAAATAATAGATATATATTTTTAAGTTAACCGATTGATAATATCTTTGGTTCATTACTTTTCAATGATGTAAAATGATTTTTTTAGACAATTTTCCAATTTTCTTTTTAACCTTTTCATCAATAAATTAGAATCTTGCTTTATATTTAATCTTATCTTGCTTTAAATTTAATCTTATAAATTGAAAATTTGCATTGTATTTAATCTAGATCTTATGACGTGAAATAAATCAACCCAATTTTGTTTATTAGTTAAATTATTTAATTTTATTTTGTTTTTCATGTATTGGAAGAACAATGAAATTTTTTTAAAAAAAGTCATGCTTCAAGATTTGTCCATTGTGAAGGTTACTCTTTATGATATCAAGTTTATTTTGCAACAAAAAAGATATTAAATTCATTTTGTATGAAAAATATATTAGAAAATTAGAATCTTATAACAACTCAAAAGTTTAAACACAATTTTTTTTATTTACAATTATTGAATTTGAATCCAATAATACAAGTCTATTTTAACTTCAGAATTTTTATGAGTTACTTTGTAATTTTATTTGTTTTAAACATAATATTTATATGAAATAAATTAAGTGAAAATGATATATTACATTACTTTTTCTAACCATGTACAATTATTGATATAGTACAGATATAAGTTAATTATTTTTACCAAGGAAAACTATAAAAAATTAGACTAATCAAACTAACTACGTGTAGCATATTTTTTAAAAAAAATCTATTATTATTTCAATTATTTCTCATAAAATCAATTATTAATAAATTAGCACTGATTAAGATTATGCCAATAAATCAATTATAGCAATTATAGCAACAAATCAAAGAAAATAATAATTTTTGCTAAAATTTAATTGAGATGATTTAAATGATTAAATGATTAAATGGTTTGAATCAATTTAACCATTGATTGGCGTCAATATACATTGATTATCCTTTAAATTGAGTGATAAATCTTTATATTGATTTTCAAATAGTAGAAAGGAACTCTTTCAAATACAAAATTTATATAAATGTATATTTAACGCGATGTAAAAAATTAAGAAAAAACATCATTTTCCATTAATTGGAATATAAAAAAATGTTTCTAAATAAAATTTAATATAATATAAAAAGTAAGTTTTGTTGTATTATAATCAATCAATTATTTTGATTCTATATATTTAATTGATGCTTACAATGAATGACACGAGTACAGATCAATCAAAATAACTTCATATAATATATATGGTGAAACAACCTATAATTCTTTTACATTACTTCTCATTCAATCAATTAACAAATTAACCACTAGAATTATAGTAATAAATACATTGCTTACATTCAATACATCAATAGCTTTAATGCAAACAATTAGCTAGAGAAATAAGAGTGATAAATATAATTAAACTAATTACATATAATTTCTTTCCTTTAACACAACTATTTTCGTATTGTACTATATACCATAGATGTAAATTATTCTAATTAGGTGTCATAAGTTTAGATTTCTTTCCTTTATTAAAATATTAAACTAAAGCAATTTTCATTCAATATTAATCTAATTTGAATAGTTATATATTATTACATTGATTTTCTAAACCACAGTTAGTATAGCGTAGTAGTTTAAATCTAAAGTTTTTTTAATAAGTTATTTTATAATTTTATTTGTATTAAACATGATATTTATGGTGAATTAATCGATAATTATATATTACATTGATTTTCTAAATCATGTTGTTATGATAATGTAGTGTAAATATAAGTTTATTCTTACTAAGAGAAAAAAATAGTAAAAAAAAAATAAGGCTGATCAAACTAACTACATATAATTTGACATATATAGAAAAAAATCTATTTTAAAGACTTCTCATTAAATCAATTATTAAATTACCTATTTTAAAATTATAATAATCAAGAAGAAAACAATTATGGTAACAAATCAATGAAATAATAATCTTTATCTTTTTTCCAATTGGTAAATACAAAAAAATTAAACAAAATTTAATACAATATAAAAAATTAGTTTTATTGTAATGTAACTAATCAATCATATTTTTGATTTCATATGTAAATCAAATTTGACATGCCTTATGTCAATGAAAAGAAATCTCACAAATCAATCAATAAATTCAAATTATAGTAATGGAAAACAAATCTTACAAATCGATAAATTTAAATTATAGTAATATAGAGATTGATGTGACTCAATATAATAAAAATAAAAAATTTAATAAATCAAGAAATTCAAATTATAGCAAATGGTTAAAACACAATATCATATATTTAATATATGAAAAATAAATCACTTTAAACTCTTATTAATAAGAAAGGTATGGAAGTCTCATATTTCCTAAAGATATATGTTTTTTATATTCATATAAAATCATCTAATAAGCTTATGTTTTGCTACAAAATAGATGATGAACATAACAAAAAAATATTTATTCAATGACCTTGAATACAATACATAAAGGCCTTAAGTTTAGCAAAAAAAAAAGCTTTTTAATTTGATATACTATGAATCCACAATTAAGTTTTCATAAAATAAATTATTATTAAGTATTTCCTTGATTATTAGATAATTTTGTTTCCATTTGAAGATAAAATTTAATATTTGCAAAGAATAAAGGCTTATATTTTGTAATAAATAGTTAGTCAACCAAACAAAACAAATTTTAATTCAATGGCTTTGAATTCAATGTATCAAGTATGTTTAACCAAAAAATAAGCTTATAAATTAGATACAATGATTTCATAATTAAGATTTCATAAAATAAATGATTACTCAATATTTTCTCCAATCAATTATTGAATTAATAAGATTATTAGATGATTTTATTAAAATTTAAAAATAGAAATTAATATTTATAAAAATAAAGGTTTACGGTTTTGATACAAATAATTGATCAACATATATAACAAAGAAAACTTTAATTTAACGATATTAAATTTAACGTACAAGAGTTTTATTTTAGCCAAAAAATAAACTTTGCAATTTGTTATACTATATTTTTACAATTAAATTTTCATAAAATAAATGATTACTTAATAATAATTTCTCCAATAAGTCATTAAATTAATACATCAATTAAAATTAAATGATGAATAATCATATATTGTTTGATTGGAAGGAAGTAAAGTGGTAAGAAATTAAATTTACTCAATTTAAAATTATGATTTATAGTCACACTTGCTACTTTATAACTCAATTATTAGATTAGAAAATTTTCATTCCCTGCCATTTTCTTTTCTTGCTATATCAAATGGTATTACATGAACATGGAATGCAATCAATTTTAAAAGTAGGGATGTATATGTTTGAGTATGGTAGTTCAAAATGAACAGATTTTCTTTCTATCGTTATATATTATACAAAACATGCAAGTTCATATATTTAATAGAACATTTAAGGTTGTTCAAGAATATTTCATGTTTGTATTCTCACACTTAATCGTTATTGACTAACAAAGTCAATGTAATCAAATAATAGGGCGACACAAGTTTGAATTTGTTCAGTTTTGTGACACATTCACAAACAACCTATAGATGATTAATATTTGAGGTGATTTTTCTATATCATTCCTTTACATGTATTTCTAAAATTGATTGATATATTCAAATTTTATAATGTTGAAATTTTTTCTTTACCCAACGTTGTTGGTAGGTTAAAAAGAATTAACCTGATTATTGAGTATCATACTAATGTTTGTTAACAAATAGAATGATGATATAACTGAAAGATGAAGATTTTATTATATTTTCATTACTATCTAAATATCTCAATTATGTTATTCATATAATTACGTGTTGGCCATGATAATGTCTTTTAATTAATACTATTTTATATCTAAATATCATTGTAAATATGAGAAGAATTTTTTTGGGCGGAATTTATTAAAAGTTCTATTTTAATATGTTATTTTACATTCCTCTTTTATCATTTCAACAAAAATATTAAAATTAATTAAAAAATCAATTTAAAAAAATAATGAGTACATTTTAAAAATTACATTAATAAACAAAAAATTATTTTATATAATTAAACATCCCCGTGCAACGCAGGGGTCAAAAACTAGTATATTAGTAGTAGTAAGTAGTTGACGTGTCCGTGTTTGATCGGTTACGAGTTTTACCGCATATTAATCCCATTTTCCCTTGGCGCCTTGTTGTCGTTGATACCAGTTGCCTAGTTACAAAGGGCAAAAAAGGTATGGCGAAAACTAATACTTATGGAATTGTCCAGAACAAGAAATTATCAAGCCTCCAAAGCCAAATTTTGTGTTGGCATAAAACGATGACGTTTTGTGTGAGGAGCGAGCGTGGGACAGTCTCGGATTCGAGAAAGGCACCAGTGCTTCCGGGCTACGGCCTTACTCTCTCTTGCTCGGCACCTTCGTTTTCCCGTTCTCTCTCTCTCTCTCTCTCTCTCTCTCTCTCTCTCTCTCTCTCTCTCTCTCTATCTGAAAAAAAAAAAAAAGGAAGACCAAAGGATGCCTGACGATTGCAGTATCAGAGCTGTGTGGATCGTCAACAATCTGGACGCCGTCGTTTTCTCCAGGTTCGAATACGTCATCAGAACTCGCCTTTCATTTCAAATCTCTCATTTTTCATATGATTTCTCTACGAATTTCTTTTCTTTTTCTTTTGAGGTTCCAATGTAAGCTTGATGTTACATATAAATAATGGTCAAGGCTAAAACAATCTTCCTTTTTTCAAAACAATGAAGAGAAAAATCTGAACTTTTTGACTTAAATCTTCAGGAGGTTTCCGGTGGTGGAGAAGCGATGGCGAGCTGCTTGCCGAACTGAAAATGAGAGCACCGCCGACGATCCTGTTAAGTACAGTGTGTTTTCTTCTCTTCCCTCCGATTCCGAGATAGCCGCGGCTTTCTCTGAGAGAAACAGAAGGTCAGCTAATCCCGCATCTCTATCCTTTTTGTTTAAAGCTTAATTTGCATATTAGTATAGATACTTCGAAATTAAATAGTTGGCTTAAGCAACAAAACCTGTACTTTTAAGCCTCTGTATCTTTGTCAGTTTAACTACTTATGTTTTGCTTCAGAAAGCAAAAACTAGATCATTGCCTTTTGGATTTAAAAGCAAAAGATATTGTAAAAGTACAAACCAGAGCCTAGGATTTCCATTTTATTGATATATATATATATATATATATATATATGTAATCCTGCTTTAATGATATTAGTTGCGTTGCAAGTTTTATTCTTGCTTCTGATATCTGGACTTTGCTAATTTTCACTTGTTTGCTTTGTGCTATAGAGAGGGGTCTGTTCGTGGATTTGGTATACGCGTAACCCAGTCAAGAGAAGGATCAGATTCATGGGTTGATGATCCAATTACCCGTCATATTATTGGCCTTTACATAAACAAAGAGGAGGATGGAGAGAGTAGTCTTTTATGGCCATTGGCATTGCACATAAAGGGTCCTTATTGCATTCTTATACTGCCTTTAGTTGAGCCCAGACACATAAAGGTTTATGCAACGTTGTCTAAAAGATCCGATTGTGGAAATGCTGTCATGACAGATGAATATTTATCTTCTCTACTCCTTGATCTTCCATCCATCACAGGGTATGGTAAGTTACTTGCAATATTATTAGTAAACATAGGGCCAGCACATTATCTCCATCATCTTTTAAGAAAATGATCTATGACTCTTTCCATTTCTTCCTTTTCTTCTTTGAAGAACTTGTCCGTCTTGTTTGTTCACTGTCCTCTATTTTAAGATGGATTTTCATTAAGCTGAATTTTCATTATTATTTTCTCTGTTTTCTTGTTTTCAATCACTGTATAAGTGTGAAGTTATTTTTCCTGCATGTTGTCAGCTCCTTCCATGGTTTGTTAGCATGTAGAATAGAAAGCTCAACTTTCCTATCATGTAAGTTGTTCTGTTGTAATTTTGACTAAAACTGGTGCTTGGCTTGTTTTGTGCTTTACATTGTAGAAGAACTCCTTTACACTTTAACTCAAACTTAACTGTTATGTATTTCTTTCTTAATTCAATTATTGTTTCAGTTCATTACTTTATTTTGAATCCTCTCTGTCAGTACGAAAAAGGGAGGTAGCTGATTGTTTTAGTGCTTTCTTTTCTTATGCTTCAGGGCATTCACGGTGGCTCATGCCATTGGTGACATAGTTTCTGGGGATGTAGTAGAACCTGAGGTGGTTGTAAGTGCAGCACCCTCAGTTGGTGGGTTGTTAGATTCACTAACCGGAAGTATTGGAATATCAGGAATCTCTTCAAGGGCAAAACCAGTAGCTGCTCCTGTTGCTTCCTCTACACCCTCTGGTGCTGCAGCGATAGGAGCTCTTGCATCAGATGTTCCGAAAATTGGTTCAAGGCTTTTGGATAAAGATGCACTTAGAAGTTTCATAAGTAGCGCAATGCCTTTTGGTTGGTACTTTTTCATTATGGTATTTCTCATCACAGATGTCCTCACGTACCTTTTTTTTCTTTTACGTAATATTGATTAGCACTATGTAATGATACCATTTATCTTCTATACAGGAACACCCTTGGACCTCAGCTCCACCAACATTTTCTCTATTAAGGTTAACGGATTTTCTCCATTAGATATTCCTCCCCAGGACCTCAAGCAACCGGCATGGAAGCCCCATTTGTACAAAGGAAAGCAGAGATTGCTTTTCACCATTCATGAAACTCTTCATGCTGCCATGTATGATCGAGATGAAATACCAGATAGTTTATCTATCTCTGGGCAAATTAACTGTCGAGCAGAACTTGAAGGTCTGCCTGATGTGTCATTCCCCTTGACAGGGTTGAGCACAGCTAAGATTGAGGCTTTGTCATTCCATCCCTGTGCTCAGGTTCCAGAACAAAATGTGGACAAGCAAACTCTAATATTCTCACCACCTTTAGGTAATTTTGTTTTGATGCGTTATCAAGGAACATGTGGATTTGGACCTCCTGTAAAAGGATTTTACCAATTATCTATGGTCTCTGAGGATGAAGGTGCTTTTTTGTTCAAATTGCACATAATGGAAGGTTATAAGTCTCCTTTGACAATGGAGTTCTGTAATGTGACTATGCCTTTTCCAAGAAGAAGGATTTTATCCATTGATGGGACTCCATCGAGTGGAACAGTTACAAATGCCGAGCATTCTGTTGAATGGAAAATTATAACAAGTGGACGAGGACTTTCTGGTAAAAGCATTGAGGCAACATTTCCAGGCACGGTTAGGTTTGCACCCTGGCAGACACAGAGATCGAGTCCCTTTAGGTCAGTCTTTGAAGGCTCGGCAGATGAAGATAGCGATAATGAGATAGAGAGTACTAATAACGTGGTAAACGTAGAGGAGTTCTTAATGGAGAAAATGAGTAAGGATCTTCCTCCAGTTGATCTAGAGGAGCCATTTAGCTGGCAGGCCTACAACTATGCAAAGGTATGTCGTTTTGTCTTGGACCTTTTATCCTTTGGTTGTGTTTTGACTTCTGGGAATGACCCAAAGACCAAAGTTATGCAAGTGGCTAGATGGTCATAGGTTTGAGTCCTGAGCTGGGTCTGAATTAAGGCTCAAGCCTCTCAAGAGAATGCCTATACTTATACAGTTTGCTCTTTGTAACCCATCTGCTGCTGGCTTCTAATATTGATTTCCTTGGGAGTAAAGTGCTAAGGGTTATGACACCATTGAAGGGGTTGCTAGACTGATTGCATCTCCTACCTATAGAAAAAGGCCTCGAAGGAAAAAAGATGAAACATGAATATGTTGGATGTTGTGGAATGGTGATTGACAGTCGATAGTGCATCTCCCTGATCCTTATTCATGGTTTCAGGTATCTTTCAAGATTGTCGGGGCATCATTATCTGGAATGTCTGTTGATCCTAAATCAGTAAGGCTACATCCTCAAAATCCCTCCTATGTTTAACTTCAATTCACACTGCTTATTGTAACAATTAAGAAGAAAATAAATTGAAACGTTCTATTTTAAACTAATGTTGCTAATTTGCTATTTTTCTTATGGTTGTTGTGCTGTATGTAGGTAAGCATCTATCCTACCGTAAAAGCACCTGTTGAGTTATCAGCTCAGGTAGGATGATCCTAATACCATTTTAAATTTTGATAGAGTCAACTTTAACTTCCTTTCGAGAGGGAAGACAGATTAAATTGGTACATTGAGAATCTGCGGTTTGCAGAAGTACAATGTTACCTCTGCAGCGATGTGTTTGTTATTTGTCATTTTTGGAACCTTAAATTAGCCCATCCCTTCTATTAGGTTTGCATTCAAGGCATTTGTGTTTGTGGATTCATCTCCATGTTTTATTTTACTTGGTTTTGACAGGTTACTTCTGGGGAGTATATCTTGTGGAATACGTTGGGGAAGTGCCCGTCGGCAGTAACTGCGAAAGTGTAGCATACAGGTCGTCTCAGGAACAGGGATGGATTTTGCAATGGTGGTCAGCTGCCCCCCAAAAGTGAACTTTTTTGTTGTATTATGTAATTATAACTATAAATTCTTCATTGTTTTAGTTTAACCATTGAAACTTAATTGGTATTTAATCATTTTCAATTTGATTAAGTGTAAACTAGTAGTAGTTTCCATTCTTTTTTTGGAGAAGGAAAATAAGCTTTCATTATAATCTAAGAGTTTGCATTTGATTGGAAGGCCACCTGCGACCTAGCAAGTGTGGTCTGCCACGGAAATTGAAATTTGCTTCAGATCAGACAGAACAAGTCTTATCTTGTAAGAGATTTTGTTACTTGACCAGAATGTCTTTTGAACATACAGAAATCTATGACAGTTAGAACTCAATGACTGCTTCCACAAAATTAAAAAAAGAAAAAAAGGTTAATAACTGCTGCTGCTTCTATCACATAAAAGTCAGTTTGACTATGTCGAAGGACACTTGAACAATATAATTTGCTTCTTTTAAAATCTAGATTTGTGTAAAACCTGGTTGCTTCTCTTCTCCTATATAGCTTTCCCATCTCTCAAATTAATACTATACATCTCCATTTCCCTGTACATATTTTCCTTCTCTCCCTTTCGTTGTCATTCTTCTAAAAAATGTCTCGATGAACGGTAAAGATCATAAGGAGCCCACAAATGATCAACCACGCATGGCTTCCTAGAATCTAGCCTTAGCCATGGCTTCCCTTTCCCACTCCAATGAAGAAGGCTAATCGGACCAGGGTGAAGGCTCCGACATTTCCCTTCGAAGTTGTCACCACCCAACCCATGCTGGTTCCACCGGTGATTCACTGCCTTGATGTTCCCAGCCAAAACAAGCAAAAATGGTGGCAAAGAACCCAAGTGATATATCCTCTTCTGCTTCTGAATCGCCATCCATTCTTCAACTTTCTTCGTATACCCTCCTCTTCTCCATTTCTCTACGTCCACCACCATTACTCCCGTGTTGAAATAACATGGATTCCTTCCTTCAAATGTTTTTGACAGTTTCGGGTCAGACCAAAAATCATCGTTGAAATATAGAGTAAAATTTGCATGGCAATATTCGGGTGCTGCTAACACCTTGTCTTCCATATCCACACCCCAAAGCTTTGCTACATCGTCGACAATAACAAGGTCTGAGTCCAAATAAATAACCCTTTTCACATCGGAAGGTATTATATCAGCTAGATAAATCCTGGCGTAGTTCAAAGGTTGGTCCAAAGCTTGTCGAATCGACTTTGATATCTTCCCACGAACTCGGCTCGAGTCAAAACGATAGATTGTGAAATTCAGGTAAGGGAAGGTTGATCTTATGCTGGAAACGAGCTCGGCATCGGAATGAGCGCAGAGGAAATGGAATGACAAGTTTTCAGGGCACGTTGAGTGCTGTAACATGGATAAAACCGCTGCCATTGTGCCACGGAGGTAATTTGCATCAAGGGTCATAGCGATATGTATCTTGTCAGCTTCCATTGATCCGCAGGCGTGACCATTGCGGAAAGCCGGGGCTTCCCGGAATATGGGAAGGTTGACTGGGGAAGGGTTGTGGATGACGGTGCTGACGCGGATGGCGGTGGAGTAGTTTAGGAAGAGAAAGGACAGGAGGCCGAGGAAGGAGGCTGTAAGGGTTGAGGTACTCCACAAGGCCATCCTGTGCCTTTTGGGGTTCTTGGCTTTACTTTCAAGGGTTAGAGGATGAAAGATAGAGCAGCCATTGAGACAAAGGAAAGGGTTTAAAGGAGAGGTTGGTAGAAATTTTGTTTGATGGTTAAGGATGAATGAGAGAAGTTCCGACTGCAATTTGCAAGAGAAAAAACGACGGGCTGCTAGGCAAGAAAAAAAAAAAAAAAAAGAAACTTCAAGATGAGAGGATAGAAAGCTAGATTTTTGGAGATATTTTGGGAATTTTTTGAGAGATTTCTCTCTTTTTCCCATATTGAGGGTAGCGGGAAATTTTTGTCTTCTTAATTTTAGTGATTTTCTAGTTTGAAGAACGGTCGAGGATTCATTCTGATATATTTGTTTAGTTTGGTTTTGGTCAATTTGGTTATCTGCTTCTGCACCACTTTTGGTTTGCCTTGCCTTGTTGCTAAAATTGGCATGCACTGATCGGCTTGGAAGTTTATTATGATCAGCAAATTTTCGTACTCTCTAAATTTCCCTCTTTACACACATATTTTGTTTAACTTGAGAATCTTGTTTTGAGAATATCTGTTGGAGCCTTGTAGTAGACATGACCACTGTTCGGTGCGAATTGTGGAATCCAATTGTAACTATAATTAAACAACAGTAATTAAAACCGAATTTAAGGTTCCGGTTAATTGGAATTGAATCTAGTTTGATTAAGGTTTGATTCACATTTTAGGAATCGGCAGTTTTGGTTCCAATTCTTCTTTTTTTAATATTTTATTTAATTAGTTATATATATAATAAATTATAAATTTATATATATCGTGTATAATATATATATATATAATATAGTTTTTATTCTCCATCATCTTAATAATATTTATTTTTTGAATGAAATAAAATAATTAGAACAATTAAAACAAAGAAATTTACATACATATTTAGTTTATTTTTATTACTTTCTTGTCAAAATAATTATTTTATTTTTTATTGCTTACTTAAAAGTAATTTTTTACACTTAAATAGTTTACTTATAGAGTAAAAAATAATTAATGTCTCTTATTTGTCTAATAAATTTAATTCTCTAAAAAAATAAAAACCTAAATCAAACCAAAATCGAAATTAAAACCGAATGGTCACCTCAAGATTCTGATTCCAGTTCTGGTTCCTCCAAACCTAAAACCGGAACCGAACTAAGGCACCACTACCTTCACCTTGTAGGAGAAGGTCGAACTATTTTCTCAGCATACAACAAAAAAGGGCCAGACCCCGTTCAAGCCCAAATGGACTTCAGGCTTTCGAGTCCATAAAAAACTGGGTTTTCAAAATTTTGGTCTGGGCCAAATTCTAGCCCATCCAAGCCTTAAAACCAGTCTTTTCCTCAGTCTAGTTGAACAAAAGATTGGTGACAGAGGGAGGAAGTATGGAAGAAGTCGGGGAGTGGATGCAAGGTAGCAGGAGGCAATGATTGATAATTTGACGTGGTGAGAGGTTGATACGTGATGTAGTCTCAACAACTATATGCGCATGCATTTTTCTGTACATATTTCAACTGCAGAATTCAGAAACAAAGGCCAATAACTCTTTCTACATCTCAGAATTCAGGGATTTCGGCTTATCCCATGTGGGCTATGCGCCCATCTTTCTAAACTAAATGAGAAGTTCCTTGACTTATCTCATCATCATCAATACCTTCTTTTTGAGTTCCTGTGTGCTCTGTCAAATTCAGTCAGTTGATCAAAGAAAAGATATGGAGAAATCCAGGAAACAACAGTGTACAAGTTATCCAATGTCAAAAGAAAGAAGGATTTGGGTCTTTAATTGACAGACAAAAACTATTACACTTACCAAAGATCCATATATATATATATATACAGACACACACACACACACATATATATATATATATATATATGTATATATGATGATAATGAATGAATTTGAACATAAATGGGTACCCTTTGATGTTATATATTTTGACACAAATCATTTTTTTTTTTTGAGCTTTCAGAATCTAGAGGAATAATCAAAGGAAAAACTTGAACTCAGCCCTGTGTGAAAGTATTTTTCTTATGAATAATTACTCATAAGAGAAGCCGTGATGATTAAGAAAGATGGGAAAGTTTTTGAAGATGAAAAAGGAAAGAAACAAGAAGAAATGGAAAATGGGATCATCATAGAATCAAGAGGTTGTAGGTTAGGATATTCTGATGGAGGAGGAAGGGGAAACTGATGGAACATGATTCTCTACACTGGCATTGGATTAATTAATAGAAAAAAAAATAATTTAATTCTTAAGTTGATGCCTGCTAAAATCATGCATGTCACGTTAAGCATATAATCTACTCATAACAATATCAACAATATAATCATTATGTTACATTTTTAGTCGGATACACTTCTTTTCCTCGTCTCATTTCCCTACTCCTAGAGTAATAGATTCTTGTCTGCCTAGAGAACCTAATGAAACCAGTTGGTGGGCTTCCCAAGGGCCTGTTTGGAAGGCAAGAAAATCCTAGTACTTAAAATAATTCTATGCCTAACAGCAAGCAATTAACACCAATAAACAAGAAGGAAAAATATTTGTTTAAGGTGCCAGACAAAGGGGGAAGTAATAAGCTTTGCAATGAGATATGCTTTGACAACATATCGTATAGATAAGGTTTTGGGGGAAAAGAAAATGGTAGGTAATCATAAGTGGTACACATTTAGAATCTAATATGCTGTCCTAAGCACTTATTAAAACCAGTATTAAGAGTTCCAAGATGTCGGCAGTGCTCTCTATCTTTTGGTCCACTGTCCCAAAAGCCTAATCACCGTATCAGATAACACTTTGTTGCTTTCCTAAAACTCTCTATCTCTCACTGGGGAAAGTGAGGGAAAAAAACTGTTGGGAGCTTTTCAAAGAGATCTGTCCAGAGATAAATTGTGAGGGGTTTTAGGTTGGGTTTTGAGTCAGGGGGGTGAAGAAAAAGTTTGGGTATTATTAATAAGTTAATAGAAGTAACCAGCTTTTTAAACAAAGGCAGAGAGTCTGGAGCAGAGGGAACATGATGGCCTCCATGTTTACATATCCATGCCTGACCCCTCCTCGTCCTTGGCCCCTCCCTCCCTTCCTTTGCATTATCAATGGCATTAAGAAAAGAGATGTTCGGGGTCTCTCTAAATTTTATGAAATCTCTTGAAGTTCTCTCCAATGCAGGAATAGTACTAAGTAGGCAGTAGAATGCACTTTCTTACTTACTTTTCCCTTCTATGGGTCCCACTTACTTGGTTTTTTATGTGCCACTCTGGGTTGGTCCAATTTTGGCACCCCAGACATAAAGAATGACGCATGGTTATGTCATTGCCATTGCAACTAAACTCACACTACTTTTATCATTTGAGTTTATCTCTTTCCAAATTACTATTCTAGTTGGGTGTCCATCGAGCCTGAATCAATATATATCAGAATAAAGTTATCACAGGAAGCTATAGAGGTCTACATTATGGTGGTCTGATTTCAATCATTCTTTCGAAGAAGGATAAGGGTTTTAAGGTTGCAAATTCTTCTACTTTCGAACCTCATCCTATTGCCTCCAAACTAAGTGACATGAAATTTAGACAAGCTAGCAATCCTCAGAAAGGCTAGGTAGCCAAGAAAAGTCCTAGTACTCTAAGGTAACATCCGAGATGGATGGAGGGTTGGGGACTTCGGCTTTGGGGTTCCATTCTCAAATACAAGAAGAGGCAGAGGCATCATTGGGAGTGGGACAGAACAAGTCTTGTAGACGGCATACTTAAACTGCACGGGAAAGGCAACGAATAAGACAGTAGAGACAGTACAGTAGTAGCAGTAATAGTAGTGTAAAGCCAGGGCAATTGGGTACTTAAGCAAGAGTCAGAGAGAAGTGTCACACACACAGTAAAATGATTATTGCGTGAAGCAAATTCAATTTTAACACACAGACACAAAGGCAGAGATAGATTCCTGCATATTCTTTCCTTTTCTTTTTTTAAGGGATGGGATGGGGTTGGGGTTGTTTTAATCTTACAGGACCAGCACGAGGAATGATGTGGCGTGTTTGAGGCTGCTGTTGATGGCTTGGAATTGGATGCCTTTCCTCTGCCTATATTTTTCATCCTTGTTGGTTGGATAATAGATTTTGCCTTTGCCTGCCTGGGGCTCGAGGCATGTATTTTCACTCATTTTCATGGGTGAGTGAGAAAGTTATGAAAGAGATTGTATATTTTTCCTTTTTCTTTATACTACTGTATGACTTTGTGGGGCTAACTTTTACAAGATTACAAGATTATGTTATGGCCACTTAAAAGCTCCCTAACATGTCTTGTTTGCCTCAAAAATCTTAGCACCTACGAGGTATGATTCTTGTGGAACCCATTTCCAACTAGATTAGGACAGTTTTCAGCATCAAACTCTAGGGGATGTTCACTTCAACTTCATCTTTATCAATTGTCACCATTCCAAAAAGAATTCCCCATTTAAATTCTTCTGTTGTGACCACTTATCCATAATTCTTTCCCGAGTGTAATTCAACCAACCGTTACCCAAAAAAACTTGATTAAAACATGGATACTCAATCGCTCATGCTAGCTAGCTAGCCAGTCCACTCGCAATCTCTTCCACCATTGGCCTGCTACGCTCATTAAATAACCCAAACCAAAACCCAACAAAAATGAATTTCGTCAGGCCAAGAAAACTGCAATTTCTGCCTATGGTTTAATGTCATGCAGAGTTGCAAAACCAAAATAAGTATCCACCAGCCAAACCCAATCCAAGTTTTGTGACTTTCTTTAATTCAGGAAAGTCAATAACTAAGGAAGTCAACGGAGGGGAAAGGGAGAGACTAATCAGAACAATAGCATTCCAAATCCTGGATTGATAATTTCCCCTAAAGCTCCCAAAAAGGAGTATGACAATTTGAAAGTGATACATCCCATGAAAATGAAACCCTCCAAAAGCTTTCTAAGCATTTGGGGGCACTAACTTATCAGCAGTACAGTGGAAGCACATCAAAAAACAAAGAGGTGGGTGGGCCTTTTTGTACAATTTTAACAAAAATTTTGTGCGCATGGTACAGTAGCACTTAGCAAAGGCTCAAACTTATTCATTAGTGCTCTCCCAAAGGGAAAAAAAAGAAAGAAAAGAAAAGAAAAAACTACCCATTAAACTCTTGGAATTGCACTTGCACAGTATTTGGCACATGTGTGCAAATGGTGCGCGTGCAAGCATGTATGGCGGCTAAAGGCAAGTTGGTCCATGCCCCAGGAAAATGCAGATGTCGACTACACGAAGGAACTTGTGGGGACTAATTGTCCAAATAAAATATTCAAGGCTGGACCCATGTTTGCCAAGATGTTAGGGCACACATTAGATGATGTGTAGTTGCAATGGGGCCAGGCCACGGTGGTTGTCCGGGGGCACGAACTGATGAGCGGGTCCAGCCATGGGGCTTAGCTTAGCCTGCATGATTTGGGTTTTTGGGAGGAGAGAGAGAGGTTAAAAAGGTTATAGAGTGGGACCAAAGATTATTAGGATTAGGCCTTAGTTTTCTCTTTTGCCTTCCTTTTGGCAAGATCCTTTTCTTTGTCCATTCAAATTACCCAAGTTTTTCTCATTTTCTCATTTTCTTTTTCAAAAGAGTAATTAAATCCTAACACAAGGAAGATTTTGGTTGCATCTTTTGATGTAAAAGGTGGGATTTTGTTGAGAGTTTGGTTGAGACTTTTTAAGTAAGATTTGATTTCAATATATGGGTATTATTGTTGGAAGTGTTTGACCATTTTTTGTTGAGAGAGACAGACAGACAACACACACAAAAAACAATTAACTCAAAAAAGATAGAAAGAAAAATACAGTATTTGAGGGAGGAGTTGGGTTTGGAAGGCAGGCAGAGGAGAGGGACTTTTGTGTATGCTTGAGATAGTGTCTGAGTTTGGTGGGTGCGCGTGCAGCTCAAGAGGTGGGATTGTGGTCATAATGGGGGCTGCCAGCCACCCATAAGATTATTCATGACGCATACATTCTGAATCATTCCCTCTCTTAAAACTGCAAATTTTGATTCTAAACTCACCATTTTCCATCATTGCCTCTCTCCACCCTCCCTTCTTTGTCTTCATTTTGTTGTCATGTGCTCCTTTGTATTATTTCTTACCATTAGATTCATGTTCAATATTCACCAGACAGGTAAAAACAGACCAAAATTACTAAACTGATTCAATCTGGAACAAGCAAATGAGTTCATGTCATTGCTTTTGAGGCAATTATTACCATGGACTCATTCTTTTCTTTGTATTTCCATCTGCTTATTCATGTATTTATCCTGTATAAAGAAGCGTCCTTGGAGCTTATCATGTTGAATTATTATTGTAATCTTTGGTGTAAAGTCTTAAATTAAAAGCCAAGGAGACCACAAATGTCATGAAGAAGGTAGTTTAAGTCAATTAGGAAACTACTTCCAAAAGCCAACCAAGCACTAATTACCTCCATTTCCCATTATTTTAATACTCTATGTTTTAGTTGCTAGGCTTAGGTTCATCTTCATTAAAGCTACAAAACTCTACACCATCTCCATTCTTCTATTCTACTGACTAATTAATTGATCAAGACATACAGAGGAAACTACACCATGATCAGTTCCTGGAAATTGGAAGATTGAAGAAGAGTATTACAGATTAAGAAAATATACTTGTATTGACAGACTGAGGCATTAACAGGAAAAGTTGTTAAAGATTTGACAAGAAAATGATGATTACTGGCATAATTCAAACTTTTTCAAAGCCTAAAAAAGGTGGCAGTACTTAAAACTGTTGTGGATGAAACAACTGCTTCTGTTTGAATCAGGGGATATGGTTAAGAAGAGTGCAATAAGCAATGCAAAGAAACACAAGAAATGATGATAATGTCCAGCAGCACCAGCAGCTACATGAATTTTTATGGTTCATGGGGAATAAAAATGATGCTGAGATTGCTTTTGATTTTCACGTACGGGGGCCTCCCCTAATTCAAGGATATTCTCATTATTTAGTTGCCACGCCTGATTCCCTTTGTATTTTTATGGTTCTGCAAGCTTATGGTTCTGCATAATTATTATTTTACCCTATAATAATATTGATGATATTTTGGGCACGTCTAGCTTTTGTTAATCAGCATATCTGCCTTCTTGGAGATGGGACAAAGCTGTCCATTTAACCAGTTCTCATTTTTTCCCTGCTATCTATAGCTTTGACTGTCTACATTTTTTCCTCAAAATTGAAAGATTTTTTACTTATAGAATAGTAAAACCTGTCGATGAAAGTGAAGTCACTGTCAAAATTATGGAGCACCCTGTTGTAGATTTTTAGTTTGGTGCAGTAAGTTTTTGATGTTCTGTTTTTGTCCTGTTTTGTCCTGTTTGCTTCCCAACCCTGTAGCTACTACTCGAGAACATCTATAAACAGCAAATTAATAAGCTAAGCAAGTCATTTCTCATTTGCAAAAGCTGATGATTGTTTGTCCTGCATAGAAACATTCGGTCCATCCTATGATTATGTTGCTGCTTCTGTAAAAACTTCCATGCGAATGACTTAGGAACAGTAATTTCACCATAAGTTTTGACCAGAAATCTTTTTTTTTTGAATGACCCCTTTTGCGTAATGGATTTTAATTTGCTCTTTTTCAACGGGACTTCAACTTCCCCCATTTCGACTCTTATCTTTTCTAATTAAAAACACACATACCGAAAAGTTTTCAATGATTTGATGATCCCATGCTAAATTCCCAGTTTGTTGGCTAATCAAAGTTCTGCCTGTGAACAGTAGAAGAAACTTTCTCAAACACAAAACTGGTCAAGGCCCCCAGTGTTGCAGAAGTTACAAGAAAAAGGGGGCAGAACAGTGACTAATTACTTAACTCATTGTTATGCTTAATTTACTTAACCGAATGAAGCCGACAGTAAGAGTTTTAGTACAACTACACGTATGCATGTGAAGTAAATCTGAGACAAAATTCTTGATCACTCTTACAGAAAATGTTCATGAAGAACAACCAGACATCACTGTGCTGTATGGTCCCTCCAATACATACCAGTTTCCCCCCAACAGCATCATCCTTAAATCAGTACCAAGAATTATTCAACAAAAACACTTTGAATGGATTAGTATAATCACGGATCGATAAAAGCTAATGCCCTTTTGATCTTTTTTTCGAGCCTTATTCGATTACAATCTCACACACTCAAATTGAGAATCAAAAGGTTCATGAATCTGAAACAATTAGATGATGTTGAGAGTATTTCAATCAGTTTTCATACTTGTAAGATTTGGTTTTGGTTCTATTATCTTATATACTTGTAGAGGGTACGTACTTTAACTTTGATACAAGTTATGGAACCTTATACGGTCCACAAACAAAAGAGATAAGCTAAAGGGTCTTTATTGGTACTCATGAGTAATGGAAGAATAGTGATTGGAACTGACTGGAGAGCTGGCAGGAGTGAGTGCATGACAAGAACCTGAAAATGCATGCGCGTGGGCATAAATCCCGTTTCCTTGTATCCCCTGTCTCATGAAAGATTTCTTCTTTCTTTCTTGTATACGGCAATATACGTACACAACAAAAAAGAAAAGAAAAATTTTACAACATATCATCATCTTATTCACTTCATTATGCCTGCAATCATGATTTCTTGGTTGCCTCACCCGCATGCCCTTCTCCCTCTCTTTCTCTCTCTCTCACTTCTCCTTCCATCCCCCCACTCTCTCTCTCTCGCACTCACAGAAACACATAACCCACCTATAAAATCCCATAGTCCTCCCACTTCTCTCTCTCACCTGTAGTTGTTCATTCATTCACTCACATCAGACTAAAACCTACTTCTCTCTCTTTTGGCTCCTGTTTCTGTTCGATATCTCTTTTGATTTCACGTTTCTGTCTTTTGGGGTGTTTCGTTTGTAATCAAAAGGGTTTTGAGATATGGCCGTTTCTGGGTTTGAAGGGTTTGAGAAGCGCCTAGAGCTCCATTTCTTTGGGGATGATCCGGTGGTTAATATCGACATGGGGCTTAGGCTGCTTGATTTCGACTCACTGGAGCAAGTTTTACATGCTGTCCAATGCACTGTTGTATCAGCTGTGGGGAACCATTTCTTTGATGCTTACGTGTTATCAGAATCGAGCCTCTTCGTTTACCCCACCAAGATCATCATCAAGACCTGCGGGACCACCAAACTCCTCCAATCCATCCGTCCATTAATCCACTATGCAAACAATCTAGGGCTCACTTTGTGCGGATGTAGGTACACCCGAGGCAGCTTCATTTTCCCCAAAGCCCAACCTTTCCCTCACACCAACTTCAAAGAAGAAGTCATTTACATAGAAGAGAACCTTCCCAACAATCTTTGCTATAGGAAAGCTTCCGTTATGCCTTCGAAACTCCCTTCTTATTCGTGGCATGTTTTCACAGCCAGCGACCAAACTTACATGCCACGTTATGCCTTGAAATCCCCCGACGTTACCTTCACTGTCGAAGTTTGCATGACGGAGCTTGATCGCCATCTCGCGCGCAAGTTCTTCAAGCGGGCCGGAGATAGCAAAACCGGGGACTTAGCTGGCAAAGAAATGACGGAGCTAACTGGCATCGACAACATCAACCCTGGCGCTTTCATTTGCGATTTTGCATTCGACCCGTGCGGCTACTCCATGAATGGCATTGACGGTGATCGTTACTCGACCATCCATGTCACCCCTGAAGATGGCTACAGCTACGCCAGCTTCGAGTGCGTTGGGTCCATCTACGACGACCAAGATGACATTGTCGAAACCTTGAAGAAAGCTGTTCAAGTTTTCAGGCCAGCAACACTTTCAGTTTCCACAACATGCAATAGCCATGAAGTTTGGACAAGGGTGGCACCTGCCATGGAACCACTAGGACTCAAATGCCGGAGTTGTGTAATGGACGAATTCCCCGCCGCCGGTAGCATTGTGTTCCAAACGTTCACGGCAGCTCGCCGGAAATAAAGGCCCAAAAAAAGAAGACCAAAAAAAGGTAGATAAAGAAAACGGGGGAAGGGTTTAAAAGAACTTTTCAAACAATGAAGTAGAGGGAGGGTTTAGTTGGGGAAAAATTTTTAGTAGGACGGAAAAAGATTGATCATATTTTTGTTATTAAGAAAGAAATGGGATGACGACGTGGAGGGATACGATTCGTTAAGAAGGGTGATGAATGTGGGGTTGACTTAATTAGACAGATAAAAAAGTGGAGGGGATTTTAGGGATGACGTGGAGGTATCATAAAGGTGGAGAGATGGGGAAGAAGATGTGGGAAATTGGGATCACCATGATAATGCACCCCACTTAGGCTTGTCACGCCTAAGATTTTTGAGGTTTATTGTGTAGTGGGCAGATATTGAAGACCCAAAAAAAAAAAAAGAAAAAAAAAGTTCTCATGTTTTTTGAGGTTTATATGAAACTTTCTCTTTTCTTCTATAATTTTTGCTTATTTCCCCCCCTTTTTGGTCTATATATTTTCGCTTTTTCTCATTCCATTCCCTTTCTTGTCTTATATGATCCAAGAAAACAAATTACACTTTTTGATTCTTTTCCCACTCTTCTTCTTTTCCTCCTTCTCCTTCGGTCCTTCTATTATTCTATATATATTTCATTTCATGTTGTTTAGTTTTGGCCACATACATATGTTCATGCAACTTGTTGAATGAAAACTATACAGAATGAATGAATGAATAATGGAAGGGGGGATTTAAGAAATGGTAATCAAATAGTAATTTGAAGTACTTTGTATTGAATGAAGGCTTTTTCATGGGAATTTTTTCCTTTATTACGACAATGATTATATAGCTCGCGTGGAAGTCACCACAAAATCTTATTATAATGATAATTTTTGGATTAGTTTTTGTCGTTTTTTGGTACACTACTTTGCATATTGCATGTGATTATTATAATTTCATGATATTAAAAAAATTGAAAGAAAAAGAAAACAACAAGTGAAATCACTTCCAATTTAATAGCACTGGCTTCCCAAATGCATTGGAAATGCCATGACCATTTTGTATGTCAATTCTTTCTCTTTTGGGATTTTAACTAAGGGTAATTTTAGGATATATTGGCTCAGTACTAAGTGCTTTTGGACCGGAAGTATGAAAAGTAAAGTCTTATCAACAAATATGCTTTTAGTATTGAATTTGTGCCTCCGCCATTACAAAAATAGAAACCATTATCATCTCATCCGACATTTTATTATTTGTATGTTTTTTATATTTTTTTTTGTGATAAAAAGTTTTGGTGAGGGGAGTCTGTTCCGGTCCAGGATCAGGGTATGCTACAAACCTCAAAGAGAACTAATAGTGGTACTTACAAATCACCCACCAATGAGGACCATTGGCATAACTCGAACTTCAAACTTTTCAAGCAGAGATACAAAGTCTTACCAACTCAACCAACCTCGATTGACATTATTTGTATGTTAATTCTTCATAGACTAGATAGAATAAAAGGACTATGGTATGCCAATAGATATGGATATGCTCCAATCAAAAACGAGCTTATGGTCCTTTGATAGGGATATATTTGGGAACTGGGCCTATTCAGATATATTGGTAGGTATTGTCAGTTGTGGTCTTAGCACTAAGAATTTCTAGTCTAATAACTATGACGATGAGAAAATGCAACCAACTTGGACTTAGAAATGATGCGCCCAACTTGGGCTTGCTCTCTCCGTCTATCTTATCTCTCCCTATTTGGGCTTGCTTTCAACCCAAGAAACCCAGTTTCGAGCTTGGGCCAATTCTGTTGTTAGACAGGCTCAAGCCTATTCCAAATGTCAAATTAAATGCAATCATCAATCAATCATCAATTCCCTACTACAAGCCACCGTTCATCTTTCCTAATTTAAAATTTCAAAATAGTTCAAACAAACCCAATAATCAAAGCTAAATTAGTGAAGCCCATAAATGAAATATAACAAATTAATATTAGAAATAGTGAATCAATGAAACCCATAAAACAAATATAACAAACTAACATATATAAAGGTTAATCTTGCTCACAGGCAACAAAAACAAAACATGAATTCAGGTTGAAAAAAAAAAAAAAAAACCACTATCCAAGTATGTCCAAGGAAGGAAGGCTACAAGCGATTATACCTATGTGAAGATTGATCGGAAGATCCGAATCGAAGTGAAAAATGAAGGGTTAAGGGGGAGAGCGGGGGAAAGAATAGGAAGAGAACAGGGACTCGGTCACTGTTCTTCGGATAATTAATCGGTGTTGTGAGGTATTTTTTTTAATTAACCAATGTTAAGGTGGGTTAATAAACTGATTTGGTGAGAGTAAGTGTATTTTAAAACTTAAATATCTTTTAAAATAGGTGAGGTGTCAGTATATCAATGGAATTCTAAAAAGTGAATTTTTAGGATCATCCTAATATAATTTAAACTCATCAATCATTACCTACCATGAAAGTAGTCCCATGGTTAATATTGTGAGACTAGAAAATTGAAAGAATAATTTACTGTCAAGTGTCCGCAAATTAGGTGGTAATTTTGTTGTTAAAGCTACTTGGGTGGGCTTTTCTTTGGTGCTTGAATTTAACTTTTTTTTTTTCACATTTCTTTTTCTTTTTCTTTTATATCTAGGTTAAGTTGGAGTTTTTTTTTTAATTATTTTTCACAATTATTATATATCAATACGTCAATACAAACTATAAAAATTATCCCCATTGTCCAATTGGAGAGAATTGAAAAATAGAGGTATGGTGGAATCAATACCTACAATAAAATATTAATCACATTTACTAATTGAACTCAATTGAAAAATTAATTGCATAATTTGATGCCAGTGTCTCTTAATTTGAGCTCCAATTGCTTACAATATCATTTTTTCATTTTGTGATTTTTGTTAGGCTTTTTGACTAAAAGTAAGTTTTTTCAACTTAGATTCTTTTTTTAGTTAAAATCTCAGCTAAGATTAGTCTTAAACTTTTTGCATGATTAAATTTATTCTTGAACCATTTGACTTCACAATGTTTTATGTAATGAAATGGCCTTTTTATTTGTTCATTCTTCTTTTTCTTTTCTTGTTGTAGAGAAGAAAAAGGTTGCTATTGAATTGTCCCTATTCCTTAATTTAGTATTGTTGACTTAATAATATTACTTAATAAAATACTATTAAATAATATTCTAAGTTAATTTATAGCTAAACGAAGTATTAACAAATTTATTAATATAATAACTAACAAATACTATTAAATTTTATTACAAACATTCAAACTCCAATTAAAAATTTTTAGACCCCATAAGAAATTAACCATATCAATCTAATTATTGACAAAATCCTTAATTGCTTATATTTATATATTTTAAATAAAAGAATTAGATATCCAAGATTGAAAAACTTTTAATTGCTTACTGTGATTGGGTCAATTGAGGTCATAATTGGTCTTTTGGGATATATTTTTTACATATTTAATGATAGAAATTTAAAAAAAAAAAGAAAATCACATGGTATTTTTTTTATTTTTAAGTTTGTATTTAATAATTATAAATAAACATTATACCAAATTAATAGAATCAGTAACTAATATATATGAGTTAATTTTACATGCAACCAGAAAAAAAAATACAAATTAAATAAAAGTTTTTTATATATGCATTGAAAAACATTTTTTTATGAACTATTTAATATCATATCATTAACACTTAACTCAAGATCTAACTTTCCATTCATTATAGTTTTAGTTTAATACTAAAAAGTCTCTAAATCTTTTACATAAATCTTAAAATATATTTTTATTTTTTAATTTTAATTTTCGATAAAAATTATGTCAATGTAAATGTGTTTTAAGCCATCTAATTGCAGTTTATAGTATATACTATCCTAATTCCTAAAGTGAATTCTTGCCCCCACTCCCCCAAAAAGATGAAATCCTTAATGAAGCCTAGGTTGTACTAACTAGTTGATTCAAAAGGGGACTACTAGAAATTTCTACTAGAAAGTCTAGAATCCAATCCACTTTCAAGGTTTTCCCCCCTGCAGAAAGGGCTATAGTAGACTTGTTTTTTAAGAGAATATGGTTGAGGCCAATTTTGACAGGCTTCTTCATTGGAAACTATTGTCTATTGGCTTTCAAGAATATGGATGTACTTTATTAAGCAAAAAAACAAAAGAATATAGTAAGTTATTAACATAATATCCATAAACAACGTTTTCAAATCATAAAATGTGAGAATTATGAATGTAATGTTGACCATGATAATTGTGTTTCACGAATCACGAATATGGTTATCGTGCCAATTTATGATTTAACTACAACAACCCTTGCTATAAACATTCTAAAATCATGATTTATCAACTTTTCATTTCAACTAATGATTTTGACTGCAACGGAGATTCATGCGAGATTGAATCATGGCGGTAGTTAAATAATTCAAATTTGCTTACCGTATTGAGGACCCTTTTGATCTTTCAGGCTCATCAGTTGTTGATATTCCCTGACCATCAACTTCATCAGGTTGGATGTTACATATCAGATAACAGAGAGAAAATTTATAGATAATATCTGTCTTGCAAAACTGAATTCCCATATCAGATTTCTAGTTTAAATAACTGAGAAATGTTGAATAGTAGTAGCTGTTAAAGTAGGTACATAATCGGTTTGTAGGGAACAATGGAACAGCAAAAGCCTCATGGAGTTAAAACAGATGGCCCAATACAAAGTTAGTGGGGGATTAATTAACTTTCACTATGCAAAATTTAAAAACAAATTTTCTCATTTCAACTAATTTTGCAATCATGAGTTGCCTTGCTGTCACGGACTCACGGGCGCGCGGGGGTGTTAGAAAGTGGGGTTGGAAATTGGAAAGCTATTGCTGGTGCTGGGTAGCTTTTTAGCTTTGTAAATTGTAAGGTGTTGGTTGCCTTTGCTTACACTTTTAACCCTTTTTTGCCCCTGCTATGAAAATGTAGAAACTGAATGACCCAAAACAAGTGCAGACATGCTGGTTTCTTGTTTCTGTTCTGCAAAAGCGATCAGTTCTCTCTAACGTCTAAGTGCAAAGCAAAACCTTAAATTTGAGGTCTATGATCCATCTTATTATTAAGAATGGCCTCAAAAACTGTGTGAAGTTAATCCTTTGAGGTCTATTTTTGGGGCTTGTTAGGAGAAGAAATCTAAAGATCAATGAGAAGGAGACATTGCAAGAAAGGTACAGTAACAAAAAGATAAATGAAATGGAAGAATATTGGTGGGACTGAGAGGTCATATTAAACATCCTTTTGGCCCCACCATCCTTCTATCATCTAGAAATTTGTTACCCAATCCAAAGCTTTTTCTCCAAAAGCAGTTTTGGAATTATGCTTGGAAGCGCTCTCTTACAAAGGGCAAAGGTGCAGGCCTTGTTGCCCTCGCCAAGTCTCTGTCTATGGACTCTCCCCAGAACTCTTGAAGTGGACTTCTGCCTGATCTTTGAGGTGTCTTTTATATTCTCATACTGAAAGGAAACTTCCAAAACATATCAGGAGACAAAGCTAAAGGATACAACAAACCTTACCTAATGCATCAAATAAATGACATTTAAGACAGTGAGAGATTGCCCCTGCCATGTTCATTTCTGCTTAATTCTATCACCTAAAGTCCTGCCCAAAATTCAGTTTGGGGCATAAATAGTGAAAAACTCCTTTGTATATTTTTCTATTTTTTACCTTTGTTCAAGCTTCCAATGCTCTGGACTTTGGTAATAATCTTACACTAGTAGAAACAAAGGCTTTATTTAGGGATAAGTTTTACCTAAGAAAATGATAGTCAACTGTCAATGGCCTAAAAAAAAAAAGAAAAAACCCAAGTATATCTGTCAGAATGTCCAACTTATATTTCTAGGGAAATAGTTTATTCCTTTTTGTATTTTTCATTGAAAAAATTTTTTTTAACCTTATATTTATACTTAAAAATTGAAATTTTAACTGATAGTATATTAAAAGCAAATTATATTTCTTTTTTTTGTGGAAAAATTATATTTCTAGTTGTATGGAATTGACCAATGATTTTTTTTAATCAAGGATATTCTCTTGGCTAAAAAAAAATAGTATTTTCAGACTTTTAACGTAATATTAATCTTTTTCGAATGGGTTAACATCCCAATGATTTGATGAATTCCATTACAAAATCATAACTTGCACTGTTCATGCAAATGTTGGTCCATAAAAATTTTGGTCTAAGAAAAAAAAATAACAAAATTGGGATTTGGAAACCTCAAAAAGGAAAAAACAAAGATACATTAAATCAGACCTTTTCCATCACACATATTCACTGTTTCGTTTTTGCGTGTTACGTTATGTTTTCTTTTTCTCGGAAAATGAAACTTTTTGTTACCAGAAATCTTTTCCTTCTTTAATTTCCTCTCCGTTCCTTTGTTTTCTTTCCATTGTTTTTTCTTTTCACGGGGCAAAGACAAACTCACCCATGCACCTACACGCATCTATTTTCTCTCGAAAGTAGAAAACTCGAAGTCGAAGCAAATGATCCCACATTTCCCCTCGGCTTTAGGGTTTACATGTTCCAAAATTTTCTTTTAGTATATCTTGTTTTGTGGTCTTTCATTGGTTCCTTTCTTTTCCTTCTTGAGACCCTGATCTTGTTTTCTCTCAAGAAAAGCTTCACAAGTGAATTTCGTTTCTTTTTTCTTTTTACGCTGAGCCAAAGGAATCCCCTAAATCCTCAAAATTTTTGCTTCCTTTCCTTTCCCCAGTCTTTGATTTAGGGTTCTACTTTTCTTTATTCTTTGCCCTTTTTGAATGGCTTGTTCAAGTGTTTATTCTCTCTTCCCCTTGTTCTTTTTGTCTTAAAATCCACCCTCTTGGTTTGCATTGTCACGTAAAAATAAGTTCTTTTTCCTTCTGGTTTTTGTTTTTCTTTGTTCATTTCCCTCCAATTTCTTCTCTTTAAGGCATGTTTTCTAACCAAATTTCCTGCAAGAACACCCAAAATGTTAACTTAAGAGAAAACCTATTCTTCACTTTCACCTAGAATTTGCTTCCTTCTGTCCTTTCGTTCATTTGACATTCAGTTTCTTTTAGGCCTATTACCAAACACTTACGCTGCACTTTGAAAAGATTTCTCCTTTTTATGTCCCTTTTTTCTGACGTAACATTGTATTTTGAAATCATGGGCTGTGTTCACGGAAAGTGTTGTGGTAGATATCCATCATCATCGGATGGTGATTCAGGTCACCACAGGGAGATGAGACCTTACATAAACAAACACATTCTTACACAAAGGTCATTGGAGATAGTTCCTGTTCCATCTCACAACTTTAATTTGCAGTACTCAATCTTAACACAGCATGGTTATTATCCAGACACAGTTGAGAGGGAAAACCAAGATAGTTTCTGTATCAAAACAAAAATTCAAGGTAACCCGAATGTTCATTTCTTTGGTGTATTTGATGGACATGGTCAACATGGTGCTCAATGTTCAAACTTTGTCAAGGATAGACTGGTAGAAATATTATCTAGTGACCCCACATTGTTGGATGATCCTTTAAAAGCTTATACTTCAGCATTTTTAGCCACAAATACTGAGTTACATAATAGCGAGATTGATGATACAATGAGTGGTACCACAGCGATAACTGTCCTTGTTATTGAAGATACTCTCTATGTTGCTAATGTGGGTGATTCAAGAGCTGTCATTGCTGTTAGGGAAGGAAATCAAATTTTGGCTGAGGATTTATCTCATGATCAAACTCCATTTAGGAAAGATGAATATGATAGGGTGAAGCTTTGTGGGGCCAGAGTTTTGAGTGTTGATCAAGTGGAAGGCCTTAAAGATCCGAATATTCAAAATTGGGGTGATGAAGAAAGTCAAGGTAGTGATCCTCCCAGGTTGTGGGTTCCAAATGGGATGTATCCGGGGACTGCATTTACGCGGAGTGTAGGAGATAGCACAGCCGAGAAGATTGGTGTGATTGCTGTTCCTGAGGTGTCAATTGTTCGGCTTACACCTGATCATCCATTCTTTGTTGTTGCAAGTGATGGAGTTTTTGAGTTTCTCCCCAGCCAAACTGTTGTCAACATGGTATGATACGTGCAACCCCTTGAAATGGTTTAATGCCCATTATGTGATAGCCCCATATGTTTATGCTATGTATATCCATCATTCATCTGTTTGGCACATGGAAGTATGCTGATATGAGAAATATATGCTTTTTATCCGTATGAAACTGCTGAAGTGTCTGATTCATTAGATTTCAATGAATGTTTGTTTCATGTAATCACTTTTATAGACCTACATCATTGTCCTTTCAAGTTTTGATGAGGGATCTCTTAAAGAGGAAAGTGCAATGTAACCCATTCTCATGTATAAGGGGCTTTTTTGAGATGTAGCAATCTTTGTTTCTGCTGGTCACTGCAAGATATTTGTGTCATTGTTTGAGCATTTTGCTAATGAATTTATAATTTTCTTCATATAGGCGGCAGCATACACAGATCCCCGGGATGCATGCGCTGCAATTGCTGGAGAATCCTACAAACTATGGCTGGAGAATGAAAACCGGACTGATGATATTACAATTATCATTGTTCAGATTAAAGACATGTCTAATGTATGCATTATTTAAATCTCTCTCTGGCTATTCATTTTCGCAATTTAAAAAAAAAAATGGTTGTGTTTTATGGCTGAATTTTGTCTTCTGGTGCTGTATTCTTTCTCAGAAGTTATTTAAATAGAAAAAGTGTTGATTAAATTGTTTAATGTGCCTTGAAGTTGATATAAGTTGTACTTAGCTCATCCTGACCCAGTGCAAAATTTTAGGAAAGTTCTAATTGAAGAAGACTTTTTTAGTGGTCTAGACTATTGAAACCATCATACTAAGTTGTAAATGTTTTATGTGATCTATTGATGCTCGCGGTGTAGGCATTAATTGCATTATGGTAAGCCAATGTTCTTTTTCTTATTCCAGCAGTCGGGTGCCAGTGCCACAGATAGTGGAGTAGATTACAGACCAATGATAATGAGGTCAGTCAAGGGCAGTCATGATGTGTCCAGCGTCTCTGAGTCTGAAACCTATAATTCAGTAAGAAGCGATTTGTCAGACGTACAGCAGTCCTGCCAACATAGTGTTTCAATGAATCGAAGTGCAGCTATCGTGGTTCCATCACCCATTCATCAGCAGCCTTCACAATTGGTTGGTCACTCAAGCTGTCTTTAGTAAAATAAAAAAGTGCATCAATCAATAGTGAGTTGTTAGTATGCAAGCATGTACGTATGAAGGGTGGAATGGTTTTTAATATCACTTGTGGTTGTAATCTGTCTGGAAATGATATATGCTTTATCTGTTGCACCTTGTCCTCAAAGTATGATTAGAGCAAATCTTATATTTGAACTCAAGTAACATTCTTTTGTTAAAAGCTGACAGTTGTGTTTGTCTGGTGTCAGGATATGGGTTAGCCTAAAGGAAGCAGAGTGGGATGGTTTCTTCACATACAAATGTACTATATTCTCGTGGTGAATGATCTCAAGGCCCCATGACATTTTGGTAATGTTGCTGATAACATGGTAGTTAATGAAAAACTGCACTCCTGGCTATGAAACTTGCACCTGATAATTAAACATGTAGAGGAAAGAACCCATTTTGGAGAGGTTTGAGGAAATTCTATTTGCAAGTTCAGAGTTGTTGCTCACAAAATGGTGGAATGGGGATTCGAGAAACTTGTTCTTTCTATGTCAATTCTCAAGGCAGAACTCCATAGATTTAAGCATGGGAAGACCCCAATAGTTTCCACATGTGGTGGGTTTATGGGGGGGGGGGGGGGGGGGTTGCAGAAATGATATAATACCTTTGATTGTTAACTGCCTTGGTGGATTCTGTAAATTTCATGCTAGATATCGATTTGAATGACATTAAAATGGTACAGAAGCTACATAATTGTTCCTTCTCTGATTAAAGCTTGAATGGTGCGCAATACTCTTACAATAATTTTTTGTTGCTTTTATTTCGTTGATTCTGTTGATGGGGGGGATGATTCATTATATTATTAATTAATTGGGAGAAAAGGCATTTGGATTTTGGATGATATTTCCATTGAGGTAAGGGATCATAGAGCGGATATCCACACTTGTCCCAAATCATTTTGTGAAATCTTCCAAATGAAAAGGGAATCGGATGGCTGTCTACCTAACATTGTTTTTATCTGAACTTTCTCGTGTAACAAACACAAAATATTCACAAATGGATAAACATTGTACGAGGAATATAATTTCAATCTAATCAAATGATTAATTAAGGTTGGTGACGGACTCTTTCATCAATTTCATTATTCACTTTTTGTGTTGCCAAAGTGATCTGAAAAGGAGGAACATCCAAAAATATAAAGAGTTAGAGATTCCTAGTGTTCATAAATTATTATTACAACCGCAACATAGCGGAATGGTTTTTGGCAGCAAAACCGCATACAAGTTTCTAGATTGGAGCTATGATGGAGCAGCTCGTATGTACGGACAAAACTTCCATGCTCAAGTGGCCCTTCATATTAGAACAATACAACGAATACAAAACTAATTCTTTCAAGGAGAGATAACGTATGAGTTACAAAATTCTTACATCATAGTAATTGGTTATATCAGAAGTAAATCGATAGCTTCTCACCTATACTATTCTGTACTATGTTACATTTCTCCAATAACTGGCTTAGTCTATCCGTTTGTGCTCTAGCCACTGCTTTTTCACTGTAACTGTTATTGGGCATGGTATTTGTATTAGCAACTTCATCTGCAATAGCCATTCCATGCTCCTGTGAAGAATCTCCTTTATTCTTTGTGGAGATGCTTGTTGTAGCGGCCTCAACTTCAATGGGGAAGGGTACATCTAGTTGAGAAGCTTGTGGATCCATGCCATCCCTTTGAGACTTGAGGGGGCTGCAACCAACTTCAATTATTTCGTCTAGGGATGGATGAGTCAAACTATAAGTTGAAGTATCACCTCTGTGCAGAGAGTTTAGTAAATCTCCTGACTTCGGAGCAATGTGATGGCACTGCAGGACATAAGCTAAAGAGCAGGCCCTGGTTGACAAATTCATTAGCCGCCAATTGAAAATCCGTCGGAAAATTGTGACCCAGTCTGGCACTAGATAGTAACTCATGTTGCGAAGTTCAAGCTGTGTGTTCCTTTGTAGCATTAAAGATGCCTCTTTTGTAGCTAGTGGAATTCCCATCATCTTGCTTGATTGTGTTAGGTATCCTATCAAGAACTTTTCGAGTAGCAATCTGTGGTTACGAATATCTTTCCCCATCTTGGAACCTCCTTGCAACCATGAAATGTCATCAGGAAAACTAGGAAGTCTACAATCTCTCAATGCACATTCAAGTGGTGCAGTTTTTGCAGTGGAGCTCCATCCCACAGATGGCAAGAACAACTTCACTGCTAAAAGCTCATCACTAGAATCTCCTAGCAACATGGTCTCAGGACAAGGCCAATTGGTAGGATTTGCTTTAACAGCAGCAGCAATTTCTCCTAATGACCAATCCAAAGCTTCATTGAAGACTGAGATGAAGTGATCTGGACCTACTTCATAATCCCTCCTCCTATCTAACGCCTCCAACAAAGGATTCAAGTGGGATATCACAAGTTCACGTACCTTTACACTACTAATAACAGGTTGTAGAGGTGATTCATTGGCCAGCCACTTCAGTCCTTTCCTTAACTGCTCGTCACTAAAAAACCAATTCGAGTTTTCCAGATATTGCTTACCACCAAGGAAAACAACCAAAAAGTTGCTTACTCGTGATTTATCAATGTCATTCAGCCCCAATTCATTAATTATAACTGATGAAGGATCTGAATCTTCTACATTGTATGACCCACTTAAGAACAGAAGGGGTAAGCATGAACCAGGAGTAATTGATGTCAGAAGGTTATGAAGTTGAACCTTTTGGAGTTTCCATGGAATGCTATCAGATACAAGGAACAAAACTGCACTTGCTCCAGACACTGTTTCATTCAGATGATCACAATTTGCATCCTTGACAACAGACAAGCAGCAGGTTAGATCAGCACCAGATAGGCTCGGAACCCATTTCTTCCATATTGACAAACCGGGAGATGAGACTGCTAAATCATCATCATCATTATCCTCTGTGGAAGGCATGATCTTAGAGAACAACCATGAACCCGTGGACAAATGGGTAACCTGGCTCTTCTGCATCAGTTGATATCCTTGGTTGCTCTCAGGAGAACATAAAACAATTTTCCAGCAGAGGCATTTAGCATCAGGGTTTCTTTCACTCAGTATGCCTGAAACTACATCCGAAACATTCAGCCTTGACCATGATCTTTCCTGTTTTTCACATCTCTCCCTCATGGCACGATCGAAATCAAGCTCACCAAATGTGCTCCATTGCTAGAAAAGAACAACAAAAATTATGAGAATAAACAAGAGAAACGGTGGAAAAAATGGCAACCTGCCAACTAATGAATTATGTATCCATGCAACACAGAAATATAAAACTAGCAGTTCAATTGAACACTGCCAACAGTAAATGATAACAAAAATCCTTACATTTTTGTTCTGCCGAACAGGTATTCCCAGTGGTAATGAACTTAAAGCAGCTTCAGCTGCCAACTGCCTTTTTTCTCGTAATTCCCTTTGTTTTGCAGCACGTCGTCTCCACAACCTGACAGGAGAGATGCAAGTAAGAAAAATATAAATCTAGGTTACTGCCAAACCAGATTGAAAATGTTGCAGACCTTAGGATCAACTTGAGTTTTGCTTCAGCAACTTCCCTATCTTGACCATTTGCTACTATTTCCCGATTCTCAATCTCTAGATGCCCATCTGGTGGTTCATCTCCTAAATCATTAACACCAATTCCCTGAGGTACTGAATTTTCCAAAGCATACTCATAATTTCCACTTTTTCTCTCTGAAAGAGAACTTAAGTCATTAATAGCCAAAGGTTGAGATACTGAGTTCTTTGTAACATAATCATATTTGCCACTAGGGGTTCTCACTTGCAGAGATTTTACATTATCAATAGCCATACTTTGAGGCGTAGAGTTTTCTACAGCATGATCTATTATACCAATAGGGGATCTCTGTGGCAGATGTGCTTGAGACATAACTTGCAGTGGCATTTGTTCCATGCTGGAATTGAACCTTCTATCTGGAAATAAGGTGAAAAGAGCATCATTCTTTGCTTTCTCCATATCTGCAACTTTGGGTGACAGTGATCTAGGGGAACTATGAGCCAAAGAGAAATCCAAAGGTTTGAAGGAGACATCAGTCTTGAGGTGACTGTCTTGGAGCTGTTGAACACTCATAGATGTCTCCGTCATCGGATGCAGTTGCACAACATCCTTTGGAGAAGGAACAACTTTAGAATCCGGCATTTCATCATCAACAGATAAAACGGAAGTCACCCTCCTAGGGGAAAGGGAGGCATTTGCCTTTTGCTTGTATGTTTGACCCAGTTGACTATCCTTGGTCACTCTTATGGAAAAGGATGTCATTTCACGAGAAAATGCAACATCCTCAGCTATTGTTCTTGATCTTTTTAGAAGAACCAGTATTGAGCATTTGGTAGGATAATCACTTTCAGCATTGAGAAATGGACCATCCTTCACCATATATGGCTCTTCAAATTCCTTGATCGAAAAACCATAGTAGTCTAACAGGCTTCCTACGTCCTCTTCCTAAATCCAACCAACAAAAGTAGTATAAGATAAGAAGACACTTAATGTGAGGATAAAAAATTGTAATTTCCATTTAGGCAAGAAATATTACCTCAATAGCAAGCCACCTGGCAATATGGCTAACAGGGAGGCCTTGGTTGCTCTGGAGACTACAGTGTAGAGAAGCAAGGGCCTGGGTCCGTAACTGATTAAAGAACGATAATTTATCAACACCAATGATTATGTGGAAAACAGAAGAACTAAGAGTCATGAAGCACATAAGAGAAAATGTCAAAATTTAGACTCGAAAGGACATGTGACATGGTATCTTCAATAAATAGCACATCATATTACACAGACAACAGGTACAAGAAGTTCAAATTACCATCAGATTCCAATACTGCATGAGCATGTGATTACAGAAGGAGTTTGCTTTTGCAGGCATGATCCTCCCAAAACTGCCTTTTGCGCCAAGCAGAAAAGGAAGGAAATGGAATGAAAGATAAACAAAGAATTGGAGAGAAGGAGACAGATTAATTCATCATACCAACCTTTGCAAAATGAGCATGCATCAAGCACGCTTGAAGATAACTTGCCCTCCTTGCAAGCCTAAAGAAGGCAACAAAGTTACCTGTTCTGCAAGCCCTGGAAATGCCAGTAACATAACGAGTTAGATAAAGTTTAACACCCAGAGGGAATGAAAGTGGGAGGGAAGTAACAACCAAGCTACATCACGAGCAAATAGCACTTCAGGTGTTTGTCTAATCTCTGGAGTCATCTTAGCAAGGTCCAGTGAGAGCTCTGCAGGTTCAACCTAATAGGGAGTGCTTATTTTCAGAGAGAACTTGATGAACTTTCCATAACTGATTTGCCATTGGTAGTGACTTACTTTATACCCAGGATGCTTGTCAAGTTTGAGAAGCGCATAATAGCCTCTAAACTCCTTTTCTGTTGGAACATTAATTCCTTTCTTCCTATGATCATCATACATCTGGAATAACTCAACTGATGTTTTATTCATTTGTTCGATATTTAGGTGTGCATCGAATCCCTCAGAGAAGCCCTCCCCCTTGGTGTATTCACATAATTCATGCATGGCAATTATGTGAAGCCTTATCTGACAACCACAGAGATCAGCATCATTACTTAGTTTATAGTACAAATAACTGCTATCTAGTTCATGGACGTAAAAAGGGTAAGAAGCTTTGACAGCAGTAGTAACACGGCAAATGAATGATATGACAATGACACGTATATCTGAAACCTTTCCAGCAAGGACACAACAGCAGCAGCTAGTAACTGAAATGAACATTACAAGATGCATAAGTATTTACAAATCAGGATAGTGTGCAAATAAGCAAGGAATGTACCATTTGCTCTAGCATAGTAATAGCCCCTAAGTCAAAAATGTGCTGCATCCGGAGGTCCATTCGGATGGCTCTCATCCTATCCCAAAGAAAGTTATATATTCCAAGAAACCTGTCATCGTATGGTTGATCTAGCAATTTGAGTAGATAATCTATTGTCTTCTGAAGGACTGGCATGGGCCGTATCAAATTTGCTTCTCTCTCAGCTGTTCTATTGTACTGTAACAGTAATGCAGGCATCTCCATCATTTTTTCCATCACATAAGCATATCATTGAGAAAAGCATTCATTCTACATTACCTTCTTAACAGCAAGGAATTCGCTTGTTTGATTTCTATCACCATCCACACGTTCATACTGATCAAGATCGCCTTTTCTTTCTCTTTCTGCCCTTTCCGTCTCTGAAATTGAAGCAAGATTCAGCTCAAATTGTTTTCAAAAAAGAAGAAGATGAAGAACATCCAGCTCACATCAATTAAAGAAGTGCAGTCAGTTACACAAGTCTTTCACTTGTAATAGGATAAATGCTTGTAAAAGAGATGAGAATATCATATAAAATGAAACAGAAACTTAAGAGAGATGATATACAGATGGGACTTTGTTTCTCCATCAACATTCTATTCAAAAATCTTTCTCAAATTTCATTTCAGGCATTCCTGTTAAGAGCTCACTCTTAGATTTTGGGGTCCAGATACATACCAGGACACATATCTGGGCATAAGCCAGTGATGACTCTGGATGTTTCCATGCCCTCAAAATCAGATAAAGCACTGTCATTCAAGAAATCCCCAGCTGAATCTGAAGAATTTTCCCCAACAAGTTTCTTCTTCTCTTGCACATCGGGCTGATATCTATTTGAAGACAATCTTTGATCTGCAATATCAGGACTCATCTGCACAGTGTCACTCAATTCAGCTCTGAAGCGAGCTAATCGCTTTGCTTTGGCTTGCAATTCTCTGCAATAATGTAAGATTGGTATCTATAATAGAATGGAATCTATAACAAAATTTTGTCAATGTTATCACTAGATTCTAGATTTTACCGTTCAGTATCATCTTCAGTCGGACTGGACGTTTCCTGAAGAAATTCATCACGGTAAATTAAAGGAGGAGACCTTGTTCGTTTAGAAACCGGAAGCACAGTGTTTCTCATTGCAGTAGAAGCCATATCATCTGCAGAAGGTGAGGATCTTGGATGGATAAGGGCATTGGAGCTCGAAGGAAGAATATTTGACTTGGTGCCTAACCTCGGAGGAGATCCTGAAGGCCTGCAAGAATAAGCTACTGAACCAACGAGAAGGAAAAAATAGGGGAGGAATGCACAAACCCACATCTCACATGCCATAAGAATGGCAAGACAGTAAAAAAATGCTGTATATTGTGCACGAGCACATAATTTATCATTTTAGAAACAATATTTCGAGCAAATCCCACCTACAAGACTGCCTGTGCAATCTTAATACTTCATTTCCTCAATTTCATGCGATAAAAAAAGAGAGAGAAACAAAGACAAAATTTTAGCCCCTTTAGGATAATGACTGTGTTCCAGAAAAAAAGAAAAAGGATTTGTTTATCTGCTAAGATTGCAAATCACCTTTTGGAGCCATTCCAAACAAACTGATGATGCTCCTCGGTAACTTCGCCAGGAGCTTGTGTGTGTGGTGACCTGGCTTCTTTGGGGGTTTGCATATCAGGTAGTTCATTCACAAAGCTTTTTCCATAATCCGCAGATACATGAGATGACACAACAGACTGGTCATGATGAGTTGGCAAGTTGGAATAAGTTGCTGGAAACGTTTTGGGATTGTGCTGCATAGGGGAATAAAAAGAAGGCCTGCAAGAAAAAAGAAGTAGCTGCCAAACTTGTTACTTTAGGGAATTCAACATATAGCAACATGCCTATAATATGATCAAGCCTCACAAGTGAAGTGCCTGCAGAGATTCTCTAGAATACAAAGACCATGAGTGAACAAGTCAATCTATCCAAGTATCAGGATTGTATTTGTATGGATAAAAAATAATCACTCTGGATTTTTAATAGGATAGTAATTTCAAATGAGTCGCTAGTCCGAAGTGTGGGTTAAAAAAGGTGGATAGATGACAGTTTCTTGAGCTATTTCAATCGACACCTTTCATAAATCTTAGAACCAACCATTATGAAAACAACTACAAATAACAGAAGCCGTCATTGGAAGTTTCTTGTGGAAAAGGAATGAAAAAGGAAAAAACAAAGTGGAAACTTCACCAAATTGTTATTAAAATACTAACACCAATCTGTAGCCAATATCAAGAAAAACTTATGACATCACATGCAAAAAGTACTGGAAAGGATAACATGCCTCTGAGGGATTGTATGACTGGAGCTTCTCAGTACAGTGTTGTCTGTAGATGATGATGGAGGCGATCTAGTCCTCTTTGATTCTTGAAATCGAGCAATCTTGGCTGTAACACTAGTTTCAGAATTACGTGAAGCAACAAATGATGTAACAGCAGGTGGCCTGAGACGAGTTTGGGCATCATAATCTCTTAAGGGATTTTGCCCACCAGCCCATCTAGGAGGAGATTCTATGGGCCTGGAAGAAAATAAAAACTATCAATACAGCATTCTAGGACAAATATGTGGTGATATTTCATAACCAGAAAAACTGCCACATATGAACAGATATAACATATAAGACAATAAAACTAGACATGCATTCAAAATCTCTTGACTTAATTTTTAATAGAACAAACTTGTTTATGGATCATACAACTGATATGTAAACTGTCCATCAGAGTTGCGTGTTCCCTAACTGAAGCCCTATTGCCATTCATATAAGATAACAGTTTGAACTCCGAGGAAAATGAACATCATCAGAAACTGAGAAAAAACATAATACCAACCTATAGATTAGCACAAGTTCTTTACCTTTGAACGCCACCATACTGTTGAGGTCTCACAGCAGTACTAGAGTTCTCAAAAGCTGACAGTGGTGACTGCACCCTATTCACAGCTTCAATTCCCCTATAAACGGAATAAAATCCATAAGGCTTTAGAAAACAAAAGAAAAAAAAAAACAAATAAAAAACGGTACTCCATCCCAAAAGTATGGTTGGTATATAACAAAAAATTTGCATTCAAACAAGCAATTTAAACCCTAATAAAACCACAAGGGTTCGTTCTTTTCTTACACTCATCACTCCCTCCTTCAATGCAACCATTCTCCTAAAACCGCAACTAATAAGAAACCATTACACAAGTACCCCTTTCCCGAAATAGAAGAAAAGAAAAAAAATAAATAAAGATCCGAACTTTAGAAACTGGAGATCAAATTAGAGCCAAAAACAAACTTTCTAGCAAAATACCTGGAGGGTCTTATTGGGGCAGTGGAGGAAGGAGGAGGAGGAGGGCGTTGAAACTGAAAGGGGTTGGCAGATTTTGGAGCATTTGTTGGCCCCGAATGCTTCCCAAACCCTGACATTCTTTCTCCTTCCTCTTTCCTTGCCCTTTTTCTTTCTTCTCTATGCTCTTGCTCTAGCTTTGTTTTTGTTCTCTCTTTTAAGGCATATATCTAATCTAATTTTTTTCAAAGAAAAAAAGAAGTATAATTTGCCGCTTTGGGTAACAATAATTTAGTTGACGTCGTAAAGTTCAGTGAACGGTGAACCTCGTTTAACAGTCAGGGTTTTGAATCGGAAACAGAGGGGAAAGAGAAACAGTAAACATAAACCAGATTGGAGCCCAAGTAGCTTTCCAAAACTCTCCAACATTGAAACTGGACCGGTTCATCTGGGCCATCTGGGGAAGCTTTTATATATATATATATTTGTAATGAACTCCTAAAATTGATTTTGGGCCTGTATTTGACTCTTATCTCCCTTTTTTGGGCCGTAATGGCCTTTCTAATATCCGTCGATAACAATGGAGTAGCCCAAAGGTAGATTGAAATGACCCAGATAAAGCCTCCCGTTGATTTGAAGTTTCCGCCCAGGTTCATTTGATGGGACAAGGGCTGCAAAGAGTCAAGCTCGAACGAGCTTGAACACAAACAAGACATATTCATTTATTTTTAGTTTGTTCAAGCTCAGTTCGTGTTTATTAAGAATTTTCAGAGTTTGTTCAAATTCGTGTTCATTTATTAACGGGGTGTTCGTGTTCGTTTATATTCGGCTCAATTAAAAAAGTTTGTTCATGAATAACAAATGAACGTGTTCATAAACACTAAATGAAAATGTTCATGAATAAACATTAATTTATGCATAATAAAAAAATCTTTTTTATATAATTACATTTATCATTTTTTAATTATAAATTTTCTTTTAAAGATCTATATTTGATTATTTATTTGTTTATATAAGTTAAAAATTAAAATATAAATGATAAATGAAAAAAAGAAAATAAAAGAAAACAAAAATGATTAAAAATAATAATATAATTACTTATTATCTTAATCTTAACAAACATAAACGAATTTAAACAATCTTTTAAACGAACAATAAACGAATTCATAAATGAACATTAAATAAGCTTGTTCATGAACATAAATAAACGAATACATCTTGTTCAAGCTCGGCTCGTTTATTAAATGAACACTAAAATCTTGTTCAAGCTCGTTTGTTCACCTTACCAAACGAACATAAACGAACCTAATCGAGCTTGAACACGAGTTGTTCGATGAAAGCTCTGTTCATTTGCAGCCCTAGGGACATGGGATGATCCTATATATATGGGACATTTCGTTATGAGTTCCAAATTCACATGTGATTTGTTCCCAGTTTTAGGTACGGTGCGAGACACATGGAGATTTATATTCATACTACACACATGGATGTCATGTGTTAACTTATCATTGATAACGTCTTCATATAATCACATTAGTGGCATGTCATCAAATCTAACATAGTAGATACTAATTGTCTTTAATTTTTTTCTTAATTTATCACTTTTACAAAAAGTACATGACTAAATTACAAAAAAATGGATTGTAACGACTAAAATAAATAAAACCTATAATAGAAAGACTAAATACGCAGCTTAACCTATAAGAATAGATGGTATAAATTAAAACCTATCCTTAAAACCCTAATACAAGCCATCCAAAACCTAAATTTAATATTTGCAAAAGGATATGTTTTGGGTTATAATAGAAAGATATGACGTGGACTATTTTTAGCTGTGGACTAGAGGGCTTAAGATATCATATCCTCTCTCAATCTCCCATAAATTAAAACTGATCCTTAAAAGTCTAATTAAAGCCATCCAAAGCCCCAAATTGAAAATTTTGAATCCCTTCCTTCCATAACATCCAAAATGAACAACGACAACAATAATGGCGGCAACGGCAATCCGAACCTTAAGGCTACTACTAGTTTTCGAAGGATTTCAAATGCATGGAACGATGCTGTCAATGCTTGAAATCACCGTCACATGGCTTTGTGGAAAACTAGTGAGCATGTATCATTATGCTTTTCGGGAAGGATATTTTTTATAAAGCAAGGGCGAACACATATCTCATAATATTTGCAGGAGTTACCTGGTTGGCCACGATCCTCGAATTCTTTTTTGATGTGGTGTCCAAGTGGCTCGAACGGCTTGGCTGTTTGGTTGTCGGCCAACCTCTTAATCCTGATTAAATCCAACTTATCGAGCAACATAGACCTCATGTTGTTGAACCTCCTATAGTCCAACCTCCTAATGATGGTAAATCCAAACTTATCTGATTTCATAATACTAACTTCGTTTTGCTTTTAGCTAATTATTTTTTAATGTTTTAATGTTTAAGATCTTGAACTTGGAACTCCAACTCATTATTCGGATGCTGTAGATGAATGAATTGCATGAGGCGTGAGGAACTTGAGGATGCAACATGAATAGGTTAGCACTAATAATTAGCTTTTGTTGAGGACTTTTTAGTCAGAGGTGGAAGAAATGGGAACACCTCAACCAAGGACTCAAAAGGTCATAAACAGAAGGGCCCACTCCTAATTCAGCCCAAATCTCCAAAGAATAACCTGTTATTGTGAAAGAGAAAAAGGGCACTGATTTTTACCAGTAGGGCCCCCTTCGGTGTGATAATCAGTGAAGAATCAAATGATGGCTTGAAGATAAATAAGAGAGAGAAAGGAGGAAATCTGGTGAAGTGGAGAGGAAAGAGTGAATAATGGAGAGAAGATGATGAATAATGTATTAGTCTTACCTTTTATATAAGAGAAAGGGGATAGGTGGCAATAGTGAAAAGGGGTAGGTGGCAATAGACATGACTACCTTTTATACTTAATTATTTGATATCGTGCGTATCGCGTGCGCATTATGTGTATCATAAGATACGTACTAAATCACTTATGTATCGATTGATACGTAATAAAATAGATACGTTATATAGATTCATATCGATTATTGTATGTATCAAATCGTATTGTAAGATACGTATCGAGTATCGTAAGATATTGATAACTATGCTTCATATTACTATTTGAACAATACAACGTATCGCTTATTGCTTTGGCTTTAGATCTCCGGTATATAATAAACTTATTGGAAAATAGTATTCTTACCATTTGCCAATACTTTCCATTTTTTTTCTACTGGAGAGGTAGGAGAACATGGTAACAAGACAAAAGGGAATATTGAATAGTCTTTGTTTCACTTTAGAATAGTAGGCTGATTTTTTTTTTCCTCATCGTTGAAATCTATAAATCTATACATCTACACATCTAAACTTCGACGTAAAATGACAAAATTACTCATCATTCTCTCAACTTTTATCAATTTCATTCAAAAAAGTTGAGGTTATTTTTGTCATTTCACTTTTCTTTTTTTTAATTTTATTACTTATTTAATTGTGGATCCCACAATCCACTAACAAAGAAATATTAATATCTTACTAATATTATATATTATATATTATATTATCTTTATATATTATATATTAATTTCTTTAAATATTATTGTACATTATATATATTTATAATATATTTATTTTTATTTCTTTTTTTAAATATTTTAATTTAATTTATTTAATTAATATTAATTATTAAATATTAATATAATAATAATAATACATATAAAGTTGGCATTCAAATTACAAAAATGCCCATCATCATTCTCTCAAATTTTCATGGCATTTCAAGTAATTTTTTTATGGGTTGATGTGATTTATTAGATATTTCAACATATATTAATGGGTTGATAGAGTTAATAGCTTTGATTTGTTTCTTAGGCTTTATGCTTTATAAATTATAAGTGTTAGATATTTTCTTCGATTAAGTTTAATGAATTTAGTCCATTTTTTTTAATTTTTTTATACTTTATAAGTATTAGTTATTTTTTTAGGTTCTATATAATTTTGGGACGTTTTAATATTAAACCACATACATTATATGTGCACTATTTTTTTTTTGTTACAATAAGTATCAACTTTCAATAATTTACTTATGATATATCTATACACAAAATCATAAAATATTTATACATAATTAATACATTAATTCTTACGCCTACAGTGAAGCGCAAGTCCATTACTAGTTGCATTATAAATCTTCCTCCAATTTTCCCTCCAAAATAGAGGAGTGTATTAGATTTTGGGCCTGCATTCGACTCTTTTCCCCCTATTTTGGGCCCGAATGGCCTTTTTAGTATTCATCGAGAAAAATAAAGCAGCCCAAGGTTCGATAGAAATGGCCCAGATAAAGCCTCCCCTATTGAAGTTTCCATCCAGGTTCACTTGATGGGACAGGGGATGATCCTAGCTAAATAAGACATTTTGGTGGAGTTTCCGATTCACGTCTGATTTGTTCCCAGTTTCAGGTACAGTACGAGTAGAAACTTTGACTTCCCCCGGAGACTTTGAACATGAGTACGGCATCAGGTACTGTTCAGAAAACAGAGGAAGAATGGCGGGCGACACTGTCTCCTGAGCAGTTTCGGATTCTGCGCCAGAAAGGGACTGAGTAAACACAAACCCCATCATTCAATTTCATTACTACTACTACGTTTCATTTTTAATGATTTCTTCTAAATTGTTTAGCTTTTAGTACATTTCAGAATGTCTTGACTTGTCTTAGAATCTGAGTTTCTTTTGTTTGTCCGAACAAACAATTCTTTGGGCGAGAAAGTGGTGCTTTTGTGGGGTCACTTGGTTGGATTGAGTTTGTCTCAAAATCGTACATTGATTGTGATTATGTGGATTTTTGTTCATTTTTGTATTATTTCTTATGCTGCATCTTTGAATTAGTTTTCTTAAACCATGAAAAGGGGGAACATGAAAAAGAGAACAGTTCCATGTCTAATCTTGATGAGTGTTGATTATTATAGATTCATAAACGTTGAGATACTTGATAGTCAATGATCGATTTGTAACATAAACCAGTAGGCAATGCTATTGGAAAGAAGAGTTTCTAGCAAGTCAGTATCGGTAATCTTACTTTTTCTTGCACCAGCTGCTGCCTGCTGGTCTTACCGGGATACTCGTTAGTTGTGATTGTTTCCTAAATCCGAATTATAGTTTTGGAGATTATGGATAGTCATTATAACATACTAGTCAGTTGGGTGCACTTTCCCCACCTGATAATTTTCGTGAATAAGATAAGAAATTTACGAATTGCTCGAGAATTGGAGAGCTAGGAAGTTGTCTATTTATAATTTACTTCACAAATTCAAGACAATTTGACATTTGGGTCATGAAGGAGTATGGTGTCAAGGAGTGTCGGACCAGACAGTGTGTTATTGAAAATTTGTACCCAAAGCAAAGCAGCTGGGACTTCTACGATCCAATGGTTGTTTTAGACAATGGAGAAATCTTGATGTTGTATAATAATGATGCTGTGGTTTGTTACAATCAGAAGAGGAAAAATCTATAAGGAACTAAATTTTTCTGGACTCGCTCACAGTTCAATGCAATTGTTTATACCCCTTGTTTATATGTTGTATAATATGATTGCAATTGTTTATGCAATTGTTTAGTCTTACTTTTTCTTGCACAAGCTGCAGCCTACTGGTCTCACTAGGACATTCGTTCGTGTGATTGTTTCCTAAATCCTAATTATAGTTTTGGACATTATGTGACCAGGATTTCCATTCTAGAAATCAGGAAATCTAGCCAAACTGGATTGCGTCACTGCAATCATATTAAGTCCAAATATTCAGCATTTCCTTCACCCAAAACCCCATGCGGCCATGCCAGTGTTGAATCATGAAGTTTCCACTCCCTAAGTTCTGAAAGTGAGAATGTTCTCTTGAAGAATGTTAAAGTATGAGTTTTGCAAACATGGCGTCTTATTACTTTGCTCGTGTTAACCTGTTTAGTTTAATTCTGTAGCATTGGATGCTTCAGTGTGCTATGCTCATAGGTTGATGATGGACAGGTTGCGAGGAACAGGAGAATATGACAAATTTTTTGGTGAAGGGGTCTATAACTGTGCCGGCTGTGGGACACCGCTTTACAAGTCGACCACCAAATTCGACTCTGGCTGTGGTTGGCCTGCTTTCTATGAGGGTTTCCCTGGAGCCATAAACCGTTCTGTGAGTTCCAAATTCTTTCCAATCCACCCCCTTCCCCTTCTCTTTTAGTAACAGTGTAGGACGGTTAGGCCTTTGATTGGATCCTGAATATATGCAAACAACAATTTTGCAGCCTGATCCTGATGGGAGAAGAACTGAGATTACATGTGCAGCTTGTGGAGGGCACCTGGGTCATGTTTTCAAGGGGGAGGGGTTCTCGGTGCCAACAGATGAACGCCATTGTGTCAACAGTGTTTCGATCAAGTTTGTTGCTGCTAATTCAGCTCCTTCTCTATGAAGCACAAGTTGTTTTGGCATAAATAAAGCTGAAGTGTAAAATATTAACAAATAAATGAAATCAGTGAGACAAATTATGAATGTCAACTAATTGTTCTGGTTCCAATAAAGCCTCTTGAGTCTTGAGTCTTGAGTCTTGACTGTCTTGATGACTATGTTGGCCAATTGAGCCCTTGTTTGACATTAATAAACGATGTGGATGTTGTTTGTGTTGATTCCCAAGTCATCTATTTGTGTGGCATTTTCCAGAAAAAAAACAGAACTTGTAGACAGTAATGTGCTTTCCATAGGATGAAATGGGAATATGTGATTGAATGGCTTTTCCTAAGAGTGTTCTGTGGATCATCTTGTCCAAAAGCTATACTTGATTTGGAGGACACAAGTTACTATCAATAACAGTAATATAATCGTAGGACGAAATGTTAATAAAAATATAATCCAATATCCCTTAATTATAATTTACAACTAATCTCAATTGCAGGGGAAAGAAAACAGAGATCATACATAAGAAAACTTTAACAAAATCCAAAAATGGGGCATTGACTTCTGAACAGAGAACTCGCCATTTGTACAAGCGAAGTACCATAGGACCCATTGGCCATTGAAGGGCCTCAAGCGGCCAAAAAACCCGCCAAAATCCTCTGTTAGAGTTAGGGTTTCCCCACTTCATCAATTTGCAATGCAACCGTTGCCATTGAATAACCAATTCAAGTTTTCTAATTTATATTAGTTGTAGGACTATAAAGTCTAATTTACTAGGGTTTAGAGTTCAAAACCCATTCCTAAGTCAAAGAAAAAAGGTTTATAGATTCTCAGAATCGAGAAAGAAAATGAGGGGCAGAAAGAAAGCAGCGATCGGACCATCGAGCAGCAGCAGACAGGGAGTTTTGGGACATCAACTGACAGCCAACCCTTGCAAATTCTTTCAACTCCCACGCCTCACGGTCTTCGACATTCTGTCAAGGCTTCCCGTCGACGCCCTTTTCCATTGCAGGTGCGTCTGCAAGAGATTCCTCCGTTTCATTTCTGATCCTGAATTTGCAAGGCTCCACCTTTCGAGATCACCCTTTTGCATTTTGATCAAGACCATGCCACTCCAGAATGCTTCCAAGAGGCTCCAGTTAGCCCAAGTTGAAGCCAATGGCGCTAATTTCCAGGTTATGAAAATGAACTTTACTCCCAAATCGAACATACCCACTTGTGATATTTCTCATATGACTGCATGCAATGGTTTGCTTTGTCTAGTTGGGGCTGATAAAGATGATTCCTTTTATGTTTGTAACCCAATTTTGGGCGAATTTATCACAATTCAACCACCTTATAAGGGTAGGCACAGAGGTAGTTTTTGGGGGCTTGGTTATTCAGCTGTGACTAATCAATACAAAGTTTTGCAATGCTATTATCCAGTAGTTGAATCGGCTGAACGCCATCTTTTGGCTGAGATATACACCATTGGGACTGGTTCATGGAGAAGCATTGCATATGCACCTGCTGACACTGTTGCTTTACCTTTCAATGCTTTCTTGAATGGGGCTCTTCACTGGTTTCCCTGTACTCCTAATGGTAGTGAATTTATACATTCTTTTAACTTTGAGACTGAGCAGTTCGGTACACTTTCCCCACCTGATCATTTTCGTGAAGAGGATAAGAAATTTACGAATTACTCGAGGATTGGAGTGCTAGGAAGTTGTCTGTTTATAATTTACTTCACAAATTCGCGACAATTTGATATTTGGGTTATGAAGGAGTATGGTGTCAAGGAGTCTTGGACCAAACAGTTTGTTATTGAAAATTTGTACCCTAAGCAAGGCAGCTGGGACTTCTATGAACCAATGGTTGTTTTGAATAATGGAGAAATCTTGATGTTGTATAATAATGATGCTGTGGTTTGTTACAATCAGAAGAGGAAAAATCTAAGAGGAACTAAATTTTTCCGGACTCGCTCACAGTTTGATGCAATTGCTTACACCCCTTGTTTCGTTTCCCTCTACAATATTGCGAAAGGAGAGCAAATTTCAAGGTACAGTTATACAATGCAGAAATTCATATGCTTTTTCTATTTAGAAATTACAGCCAAAGAACTGATAGCTTGGACTTCACCAATGATTTTGGGGATATAGATGTCTTGTGGCAATTTTTAACTACCATGATATACCCATGCATTTGCTTTGTTTCAAGTGTTTGGCAATAGATGTTTTCTACCTCTGAGGTTGATTGATTGATTTCCTTGGTGCTATGGCATATTCATGATACAGAGTTCTATTAATTCAAGAATATTAGTGCATATGAATCATGAATTCAGGATACAGGTATAGCATGAAGTTTTGCATCATTTACAACTTATCTCTACATAGCAATTCACCTTGGTACTAGGATTGGAGTGATTTGGCAATTTTCTTTCATCACCCGCTGCTTGACTAATATTAGTGGTTGTTGACTTCAAATTAGAACTTCTGGTCTGAAGATAATGCCTGTCATGCGATTTAATAATGCAGAGAGATTAGCTATTTGAAGCTGGGTTTATTTTAAAATGTACGGATGATTCAAGACATGCTTGATTGAAGCTTAAGATGTTAGATTCAGACATGATTCTCATGTGTTTTTGTCCTGGGCACTTGTTCAATTAGATTTTCTTTCATGTATAAATCCATACAGTTTTATTCCCCATATAACAGTGGTTTATGTAAGCTCAAAAGTCATTTTCATATAGAGTACAAGGCACCAGAGAAGATGATAAGCTCTCTACAGAAGAATTTCAAGATTGTATTGGATGTGGAGCACAGGTCACCAACCCTGGCTACAACAATCTTCCACCTTTTGGAGTTCCCTATGAAGCTGTTAATTACCATGTAAGTTATACATTTTCTCTTGAATTCTTATATGAGTCTCTCAGTTAAAATGCATTAGGCTTTCAATTAATGAAACATAAAATGTAAAATTTTCAGGCTGATTTGTATGCAAGAAACTCGGAGAGAATATGTACAGCTTGTCAAAAACTCCAAGTTGCTCCGCCGAAATCTTTTCTGACCCTATGGAGTCTATGAAGATGAAAACGGTAAAGCAATAAAAATTAGGAGCCATTTTGACTATGATATATCAAGACATGAATCCTTTGGAAGTTCTGCTATTGAGTTGCAGGGCTGAACTTGATGCTGTCTCTGTGATGTAGTGTACTAATTCAAATGTTACTGATTTTGCTGCCTGTGCTGTATATATTGAGACGTGGTCTGTTGAAGTAAGGGTAGGGTATATATGCTCGGTCATTGAAGTTATAAATTACCAAAAACGGACCTTTTGAGGGCCATTTGAGCATTGTAGCTTATGAATTACCAATAACCGTCTTTCCTTTTCCTTAAACTTTAACTTATAAATAATTTCACTTGCTTTGAGAATTTTAAGTACCGTAACGTAAACTGAATTTTCACAAGCATTGGGTCGCCAAGGTAAACCTTATTAATTAATAGTATTATTATTTTATAAAATTAAACTCATAGATTTGGGCCGTGATGAGTTGTGACTGTGTTCCCAGAAAATAGAATTCGAGTTTCTGATAGCTGGTAAGGTGAAGAATTTGTGTAACGCTAATGGCCCAAAGAGGTTGGATTGTCTTGCAAATTATGTACCACTTTGAACAAAAAAGGCCCAAGTGTTTCGGCCAACCAAAAGCTAGCGTCAAAAATCAGGCGGAATGAACTTCCGCACTGAAAAAAAGACAATTTCGGGATTAGCTTTGGCCTCAGTCAACTTTCAAGTCTTGTAGTTATAGACCCATCAAAACTAGGAAGAAAAAAGGGGGCGTGTCTCCATGGATAGAAGAAGAGGAAAAAGGGCACGAGCTTGTCAAGATGGCAACAAGGGAAAAGAAGCAAAAATGCTGTTGACGGACCTCCCGACTGGTATAATCATGGACATACTGTCATGGCTTCCTTTGAAGTCCCTCTTCAACTGTACGTGCGTTTCCAAAACTTGGTTACAAATCATCTCTGATCCTCATTTTGCCAAACTTCACCTTTCAAGGTCGCCTATCAGCATCTTGATCCATAATGAAAGGCCACGAAGTGAAGCTAGATTTTTACGCTCGTATCAGATAGATGAAGTTCTTCATTCTGATCATATTGCGATTGAGGAAATGAAGTTTGGACCTAGATTAAACCTACCCAACTCTTCATTTCTGCTTGTCAATTCTTGCAATGGGTTGGTTTGCTTGTCTGGAACCGGAAAGAAAGTAGTTTATGTTTGCAATCCAGTTTTAGGTGAGCTCATCACCATTAAAGTCCACAAAGAGGACAACAGATATATAAAAACATTTTGTTTTGGGTTCAGTGTTAAAACCAATGAATACAAAGTGCTGCAAACTTTCTATGTGAATGGATCCGGACCAAAAGCTGAAGTGTACACTATTGGGACAGGATCATGGAAAAGTCTGGGGAACGCCCTTTGTCCCGTTGGTTGCAATAACTTTAATACATTTTTACATGGAGCTTTTCATTGGGTTGCTTATAGCCAACAAAAAATTGTTTGTTTTGACTTTGAGAAGGACATGTTTCGGGAAGTTCCATCCCCACCCCAATTCCAACTTGAGAGAGATGATTGCTTGATGTTGGGGGTAATAGAAGATTCTTTGTGTGCTGCTTGTTATCGTGACGATGATCCTTATCAATTTGAAATATGGGTCATGAAGGATTATGGTGTCAAGGGATCGTGGACTATACAGTTCCGCATTGAACATAAACTTTTATCTGACATTGATTTTGGTTACTGCTATCCACTAATACTCACGAAGAATGGGAGAATGCTAATGTCATACAATGATGAGACGGTTGTCTGTTACAATCTGAGAAGAAAGAGAGCTTCACGGAGACTAAAATTGATGCCATAGACGATGACTTTTTTCTAAGTGCATACACCCCATGCTTTGTTTCACTCAACGATGTTGCAAAAGGAGAACAAATCTCTAGGTAACCAGCTAATCATCCTTAACAGTATTTGTATATGTGTATGGAAGGTGCATAAAAATAAATTCTCTTTCTATTGTTTTGTTAGCGTAACTCTTGATTCAGCATCACACACTAAAAGCTTGTTTCAGTTCTCTACCTTATGAATTCAATATATGCCTTTTAGATGTTGTATTAATTCTTTAAGCATAGGTATATTTATTGGTTTTTCTTGTGTCTCAGAATACATAATTTGTGAACAATTTTTGCCTGTTGCAAGCCTTAGCAAATAGACATGGAAAAATGTCTTATGCTGCATCTTTAATTTGTTTCATATAATGCACGTGTTACTGCAGTAGTTTTTTCCTAAGAAGCTAATGATTTGATACACAATTGCTGTCAAAAGACTTTGAATGCTTCAAGAATCTTGTCATATTTTGATACAGCTACCATGAATGTTTGATTGTTTCTTAGTCTAGGGACTGCATTCTCAGTTACAGCTTCCCTCAATGATTTGTCCATTCAATGGAGAGTTTGACATAAGGTTGATTGGCAACAATGCTATCATTTTATATTAGTTTTTTTCTTAGCAAAGTTGTTCACTTTTTAGGTGACACGGTTATTAGCATGACATTTCAACACATTCATGAGATGTATGTAGTCGAAACTATGACAAAGTCCTTGATGGATCTGAGAATGCAGCTGCTTCCACAAGGATCTTCCTTGAAAATCTGTTTGTTTCCTATTCTTTTTGGTCCATTTCCTTTCCTTGAATCTCTGAATTGATAACTGATTGTTGCCTGCAAATTGATGGCTATGCAATGACAACTTTTCATCCAGATCAGGAGAGTGGAACCTAGCAATCTGCAACGGCCGACCCAGGTGACGCGGCAACATTGAAGTGGCCAGTTTCGTAGAACAAATAGAGCAATTCTGTAACGAAGTTCCATTTTGGCAAATCTCCTCTCTCTCCATCAGGTTTAAGAAGGTTTTTGTCTTTTTGAATTTTCTGTCAAGGTCTTATACTTCCCATTAATGAAGTAACTCAGTTTCTTTGGGGACCCAAATGTTTGCTGAAGCTATAATGCATTTTGATTTTGATGTTAATAGAAACTTTGCCTATGGGAATTGCTTATAAATGCTATGGATTTACTGGTTATACTGCAAATTATGCATAGATATCTCAATGGTCATATATCATCAAGCGCCTTTGAATTGTTTTCATTGACGTTCCCCTAATGACATTTCTCAAATTCATCAAGCTCCTGATTTCAGAAAAAAGGGCCATTTGGAAAGAGTTGGTACAAACAATGGGATGAATCCTCTTAAAATACGGTTTGCAAAGAATTTTCCAAGATCAAAGAAACAGGGAGACCATAATAACGTTGCAGTACGTTTCTCTGCCCAAGCAAAGATCAAAGACACGGAGCTTAAACTTTTAGCTGACATAAAAAGCTGTCTCACTGTCTCAGAAACATAAAGCAGTGCCTGTTTCTAACGCGTGTAAGTATGTAAAATTTCTCAAAATAGTAAACAAATTAACAGGAGCGTGACAACTACCCAATTCAGCCTCCTCTTTCATTTTCCTTAAACTTTTATTTATAAATTATTTTCAGTTCTTCACTGGCTGTGAGAATTGTACCATAACGTAAACTGTATTTTCACAAGCATTGGGTCACCAAGGTAAACCTTATAGTATATTTTATATATACTAGAAGTTGCCCGGGCTTCATCCCGGGATCAATTTTGTTATTTCTAAATTAAAATTTAGAAAGCTTTTAAGGCATGTATTTAAAAACATTTAGTTTTTTTTAAATAGTATTTCATCTTATTATATGGACTAATTGTACTTTTAATTAATAAATTCTTAGAGTGTTTCAAGATAGCAATTAAAATTGTTTGTCAAAATCAAATGATAAAAAGTCTAACTATATAAAATTGTTCTAGAAAATAAAAGTTATAAAATTAATGTTAATCAACTAACTAATAAACAAAATTATATATATATATATAGATATTTAAATATAAGCTGAAAATTTTGATTAACTAATTAATAAAATTATATATCAAATAGTAAATTTCTTTAATAATAAATTAATTTTAATAACATATATGATATAAAATAATATAAGAGAATTTTCTCAAAGTTCAAAAAAAGCACCAAACTTAACTCATTTTTTATAGGCCCATCAAAGAGGGAAATTTTTTTTAAAATAAATAAAAATTAAAAAGAAGAAAGAAAAAAGAAAAAAGAAAAAGAAAGTCAAAAATAAAATAACAAATAAAAAATTCAAAAAAGAAAAATAAAAAGGAAAAGGGAATAATGAGAGCCAATAGAGAGGTGACAAATGCACCCCCTCCCATACTTTTATATAGAGTTTTTTGAATTTTTGAATTTTTTTGATATATATATATATAGTAACCTCATAGTTTTGGTTTTGACCAAAAAAAAAAACAATCATAGATTTGGGCCGTTGATGAGTGTGTTCCTGAAAAGAGACTTGGGGTATACAATAGTTGGTCAGGTCAAGAATTTGGGTAACATGTTCGGCCCAAGAAGATTGAATTGACTTGCAAAATTATATAGCACACTGAACAAAAACGGCCCAAAATTCTCGGCCTACCAAAAACTAGCGGCAAAAGTTCCCGCCAAAATGAACTTCCACCCTGAAAATAAGGCAATTCTGGGATTAGTATCGTTCGACTTTCAAGTCTTACACCCATCAAAACAAGGGGAAAAAAAAAAGGGAAAAGAAAGGCCTCTCTCCATGGACAGAAGAAGAGGAAAAAGGGCCCGAGCTTTTCAAGATGACAACAAGGGGAAAGATGCAAAAAGGTTGTTGTTGACTGACCTCCCGACTGGTATAATCATGGACATAGTCTCATGGCTTCCTTTGAAGTCCCTCTTCAACTGCAGGTGCGTTTCCAAAACTTGGTTGCAAATCATCTCCAATCCTCACTTCGCCAAACTTCACCTTTCAAGGTCGCCTACCAGCATCTTGATCCATAATGAAAGCCCTCGAAGTGAAGCTAGATTTTTACGCTTGTACCAGATAGATGAAATTCTTATTTCTGGTCATATTCGGATTCGAGGAAATGAAGTTTAGACCTAGATTAAACCTACCCAACTCTTCATTTCTGCTTGTCAATTCTTGCAATGGTTTGGTTTGTTTGTCTGGAACCGGAAAGAAATTAGTTTATGTTTGCAATCCAGTTTTAGGTGAGTTCATCACCATTAAAGTGCCCGAAGAGGACAACAGAACTAGTAAAGCTTTTTGTTTTGGGTTCAGTGTTAAAACCAATGAATACAAAGTGCTGCAAACTTTTTATGTGAATGGATCCGGACCAAAAGCTGAAGTGTACGCTATTGGGACAGGATCATGGAAAAGTCTGGGAAATGCCCTTTATTCCGTTGGTTGCGGTCGCTTTAATACATTTTTACATGGAGCTTTTCATTGGGTTTATTATAGGGAGCAAAAAATTGTTTGTTCTGACTTTGAGAAGGACATGTTTAGGGAAGTTCCATCCCCACCCCAATTCCAACCTGAGAGAGATGATTGTTTGATGTTAGGGGTAATAGAAGATTTTTGTGTGCTTGTTGTTATCGTGACGATGATTCTTACCAATTTGAAATATGGGTCATGAAGGATTATGGTGTCAAGGGATCGTGGACTACACAGTTCCGCATTGATCATACATTTTTATCTGACAGCCATTATGACTTCTACCATCCACTAATACTCATAAAGAATGGGAGAATGCTGATATCATTCAACGATGAGATGGTTGTTTGTTACAATCTGAAAAGAAAGAGATTCAAGGAGACTGATATTTATGCCAAAAAACATGAGTTTTTTCTAAGTGCATACACCCCCTGCTTTGTTTCACTCAACGATGTTGCAAAACGAGAACAAATCTCAAGGTAACCAACTAATCATCTTTCACTGTATTTGTATATGTGTATGGTAGCTGCATAAATATATTCTCTTTGAGGCTGTTGTTTTGTTAGCATAACTCTTGATTTAGCATCACACACTAAAAGTTTATTTCAGTTCTTCACCTTGTGAATTCAATATATGCCTTTTAGATGTTGTATTAATTGATTAAGAAGTTATTTCCTTGAGCTTTTATGTGCAAGTTGATATCTGTGCTGTCCAGCTGACTAAGCCATCCATAGGCATATTTATTCTTTTTTCTTGTGTGTCAGAATACATAATTTGTGAACAACTGTTGCCTGTTGCAAGCCTTAGCAAATTGACATTGAAAAATGGGTTATGCTGCATCTTCAAATTTTTTTTTTTCATATCGTAGTTTTGTTCCTAAGAAGTAAATGATTTGATACATGATTTGCTGTAAAAGACTTTGAATGCTTCAAGAATCTTGCCATATTTTGACACAGCTACCATGAGTGTGTGTTAGTTTAGGGACTGCATTCTCAGTTTCAGTTTCCCTCATTGGTTTGAGCATTCAAATCAAGAGTTTTGACTCAGGGTTGAATTAGGAAAAATGCTGTCATTTTATATTAGAGTTTTCCTTAGCAAAGTTGTTCACTTTTTAGATGACATGGTTATTGGCATGACATTTCAAAAACATTCATGAGATGCAGTCAAAAGTATGACAAAGTTCTTTGTTGATGGATCTGAGAAAGCAGCTGCTTCAACAAGGATCTTCTTTGAAAACCTCTTTGTTTCCTATTCTTTATGGTCCATTTAATTTCCTTCTTGAATCTCTAAATTCATAACCTGTTGCTGCTTGCAAACTGATGACTATGCAATGACAACTTTTCATCCAAATCAGGAGAGGGGAATCTAGCAATTAGCTATGGGCCAGTTGATCCAGTGACATTGAAGTGACCAGTTTCGTAGAACAAAGAGAGCAATTCCGTAAGGAAGTTCCCACCTTGGGAAGTCTCCTCTTCCTCGTTTTGACATTTCTGTGGAGGAATCTACTTTCCCTAAAAGGGAAGTAACTCGGTTTCCCTTGAAGCTATAATACATTTTGATTTTGATGTTAACGGAAACTTTGTCTGTGGGAATTGCTTATACTAAAGGATATGCATAAATATCTCATATTCATATTCATATAGTATATCATTAAAGAACAAAGGGCCATCTGGAAAGAGTTGGCAGAAACAATGGGACAAATTCTCATAAAATATTGAGCTTTCCAAGATCAAAGAAACTGGGAGACCATAATAACGTTGAATTAGATTTCTCTGCCCAATCAGCATTGGAGAACAAAATTTTGCTCTGAATTTGTGAGGTAAATTTCCTCATTCTTACAGCATAAAATTTCACTTATCTTTGCTGTTCTTCCTCCTCTCATTGCATGCCTTCAAAGCTTGAACCTCTGGAAGAAAAAAAATACAGAAATTTGGTCGAAGAGTCAAGTTTTCCGACTGGGTTCTTAAGAAAACAAGAAAATCAAGGAATTCAAATCGTACCCGTTTGACAGCCCTTCCAATTTCTGTTGCTTTTAATAAGGCAATCCTGCAGATGTATCGATAATAATAAAAACAGAGGGTTTAACTAGGGTTTTAGAGTAGTTAAAGAAGAAAGAAAAGCAAAAGGGAAATTTTATATACCTGCAAGGACAAGTAGAGAGTAGAGCATTCCCGCAGCTGCTTCACGTTTTCATCTTCATCCGTGGCGTCGTCTGGGTGGAGCGCCGCCTGCTCTGGTGGTAGCAGAGGCGAAGATTTTGGCGGTGGCGCTACTTTGTCCATTTTCTGTCAGGGTAGCTGTGGCTTGTGGTTTAGCTCTGTCTCTTGGGATGGGTCAAAATAACTAGGCTTTAAAAAATAATGCTTATTGGGTTATTATGCTTAAAGATTTGCTCAAGCGTTAAGAAAAAAAAATTGTAGAAATGGATTCTATTTCTTAGAACAAATATGGTTTGTGTTGAAATTAACACCTCAATCAGTTTATAATAAGAAAATTCAAGGTCAAATTTTCAATTTTCAAGGCGTCTTTTCTTTAAAAAATTTTTCCAATAAAACGTAGAAATTTGGAAAATCATGGCACTCAATTACTCATGTCCAAAATTTTGTATGAATGATGATGGTATAAATTTTGTAGTTAGTCCACCTTTAATCAATTCCTTTTGGTAAATTAGGCCATAGCTTTTATGACTAATCAAAAGTTTGGCCCCATATTTCTTTGACTTATACCGAAAAATTAAACGTTTTAATTATGTAATGGTAAATAATAAATAATGCAAGATTACGTGTCAAAAAATAATGCAAGATTATTTATTCAAATAAAAAACATGATGTAATTGGTTTGTAAGAGCTTTTCATTGAGGTTTTATACGATTTGACTCTAAACTAATTGGGTTCAACATAATTATTGATATGAGAATTATGAAAAAATTCTAAATTAATCGGGATTAATATGATAGTCGATACATGGATTATAAGAAAAATAATGTAATTATTTTTTTTATATATTTTATCATTTTTCAATTGCAATGATCATTTTTTATTTTTATTAAAAAGTTAGATTTTATTAAATATAATAAACATTTTAAATATCCTTAGTGGTTTTCAAATTCCTTTGCTATTTTGTCCATAAAAGAGAAATTATATGCTAAAATAATTAAAACTATTTTTGTTCTTTGAGTCCTTAACCTTTTTTTTTTTTTTCACAAAAATGAAGAAAAATCCAAACCCAAGCCAAAATTCTCCTTAACCATGGTTAATTTAGGAAAGCGAAGTAGCCAACCATGGTTCCGGAATTTAGAAAAGGAAAATAATAATATTCCTCCAAACCCAAAAATATTTTTGTAGAGAGTGACAGAGCGACGCTCAATGCACAAGAAATAAACAGAATAAAATACAATAAAATAAAAAACAAATATTAAAAAAAAAAAAAACTCCCCGTCTTATATTTCTCTTCCATTTCACCGATGCTCTGAGATTCATCCTACCTTTGATTTTTGCTCCAACAAATAAGCTTGTAATCGGGGTATGTTTTCGATCATCGGATTCTGACCATAAATCAAATAAAAGGATCTTTCATTACCTCAGCAGTGACTCAATCGATTTTTTTCCTGGATTTTTCTTCTTGATCTATTGACTTATTCTTAAATTTTAGATTATATATTGAAAATTGATAGATTGAATACAAAATTTGCGGTTTTACTTACTCGGTATTTGTTAATGCATTGATTACTTAAATTTGGAATCTGGGTAGTCTTTCTTTCTTTAATTGATCGAGATTTTTTTCTTTCTTCCTCTTGTTGCAGAATTTTGATTTTCGGTATCGTCAATTTTGATACTTGAGATATAAAGGTACGACTGTTGTCCTTTCTGTTTGAATGAATAATATGATGTTATTGATATTTTTAGTTTGCCAGTGAATGATCTAATGAGCTTGTTAAGTAATCACATTACAAAATTGAATTTTGGATTTCATATTATAATTTTGGTTAGGTTTGGTGAATTTGGGTCTTTGAGTAGTTTAGATTTTGCATTCAGGATTGATAGATAGTTTGATAAATGTATTTTGGTTGTTGTTTCTCTGGATGCAGCTTAAAAATGGCATCAATGGTTCTTAAAGGTAGTAGTAGTGCCAGTCAAGTGTCTCCTTTAATATCAATTCAAGAAAAAGGTAGCAGAAATAAGAGAAAGTTCCGGGCTGATCCTCCTTTAGGTGATCCGAATAAGATTGTACCTTCACCTCAAAACGAGTGTCCAAGTTATGAATTTTGTGCTGAGAAGTTTGAAATCACCCCAGTCCACGGTCAAGCCAGTGCATGTGACTTGTGTGGTGTTAAACAAGATCATTCGGATGGATTAAAACTTGATCTGGGATTGTCTAGCATGGTAGGTTCTTCTGAAGTTGGGCCAAGCCGGGCTAGAGATGAACTAGAAGCAGATGAATTCCGAGATGCTGATTGGAGTGATCTCACAGAAGCTCAGCTAGAAGAACTTGTTTTAAACAATTTGGATGCAATATTCAAGAGTGCAATAAAGAAAATTGTTGCTTGTGGTTACACAGAAGAAATAGCTACTAAGGCAGTCTTAAGGTCTGGCCTTTGTTATGGTTGTAAAGACACTGTCTCCAATATAGTGGATAATACCTTAGCATTTCTTAGAAGTGGCCAAGATATTTCTTCAAGGGACCACCCTTTTGAGGATCTACAGCAGCTGGAGAAGTATATACTAGCTGAACTTGTTTGTGTTCTTCGAGAGGTTCGGCCTTTCTTTAGCACCGGGGATGCAATGTGGTGCTTGTTGATTTGTGACATGAATGTGTCGCATGCTTGTGCCATGGATGGTGACCCATTGAGTGGTTTTGTTGGTGATGGTGCTTCCAGTGGGAGTTCTTCTAATTCTAATCAGTTGAAGATGGAAGCCAGAATTTCTGATATGAATCTTCCAAATCCTTGTAAACCTGTTCCTTCCATTCCTTGTTCTCATAGTTCCCTGCCAGAGGTACCGTCAGTGGGAGTCAATAAAACAACAAAAACTAAGAATTCTCTTGTTCTAAGTGGTATAGTCTCAGAGAAAGAGGGAACAAACTCCATTTCTGATAGTACAGATAAAACCTTCAGTGCCGCAGGAACATCTCAGTCTTCAACACTGGAAGAAAAGTTTGTTGGGAGTAGAAAGATTCACTCTACCAAGAGAGAATACATTCTTCGACAGAAGTCACTTCATCTAGAGAAAAACTACAGGACATATGGATCTAAAGGGTCATCAAGAGCTAAATTAAGTGGTTTGGGAGGTTTAATCTTGGACAAGAAACTAAAATCTGTTTCTGACTCTGCAGCCGTTAATATTAAAAATGCATCCTCGAAAATTAAGGCAATGGGAGCTGATGTTCCTCTGGATAATGAGAGTCACAATCTTTCCGTTAATTCAGGACCCTCTTCTTCTGCAACATTTTGCTTAGATAATGGTAATACTAAAAACATATCTGCAGTGCCTAAGACCAATATAACAACCACTTTACCTCCAGCAATCATGCCACCTGCGTTACCACCGATCAATAACCCACCCGCATTGTTAACTGCTGATACTGAGCTTTCCCTCTCATTGCCCACCAAAAGTAACTCAATTGTAGTGCCTACTGTTTCTCATTCTGAGGCTGCTAATTTGAGTTATGCTGGGATGCCGTATGATAAATCCCTGGGGCAGTGGGTCCCTGAGGAAAAGAAGGATGAGGTTATTCTGAAGCTGGTTCCTAGGGTGCGCCAACTCCAAAATCAGCTCCAGGAATGGACAGAGTGGGCCAATCAAAAGGTAATGCAGGCTGCTCGTCGACTAAGTAAAGATAAAGCTGAACTTAAGACTTTGAGGCAAGAGAAAGAAGAAGTTGAACGACTCAAGAAAGAGAAATTTAATTTGGAGGAAAGCACTTTGAAGAAACTCTGTGAGATGGAGAGTGCTTTGACCAAGGCAAGTGGGCAGGTGGAACGTGCCAATGCTACTGTTCGCAGGCTTGAGGTGGAAAATGCAGCATTGCAGCAGGAGATGGAGGGTGCAAAGTTACGTGCAGCGGAGTCAGCAACTAGCTGTCGGGAGGTCTCGGAGAGGGAGAAGAAAACACTGATGAAAGTTCAGTCTTGGGAGAAGCAGAAGACCTTGTTCCAGGAAGAGCTCATGACTGAAAAGCGCAAGGTTGATCAGCTGCTACAGGAAGTACAGCAGGCTAAAGTTCTCCAAGAACAGCTTGAGGTACGTCTTCAAGAAAGTTTATTTTCCAAGCATTTCTTGATCTCTTCTTTCTCTCCCCTAGTTTTTTCCTCATAGGTACAAGAGGTAATCCTTGATATATTAATAATAAGTTTCCAGTAGCAGCTTTGTAAGTATGAGGCTTGGTGAAACATCCATTGCTTGATGTAGACAGTTAGATTGCTGAGAATTGACCTGATTATTGTTTTGGCATGTTGCATTCTTAGAATGGTCAAAACAAGTTGCCAAACTGCTCCAGAATCCAGATAGGTAGTTCATAGACGGACTTGGGAAGAGTGTTATCATGAGTTTGCACCGATTCTGAAGTCCCCAAAATCAGAAGTGTTGAATCTAAATTCTTTTCGTGTGTGCATTCCCTAGCTGTCATGTATTCCATGTAGTTGGTGTGAATTGACATAATATAAGTGCAGCAGACACAATTGGGATACCCCTTTCAGAGCAAATACATATGGTAAACACATGTAATTGGTGCTTGTGCATGTAATGTGAACAAAATATATTATTTGCTGGTAAAAGGTAATGGAAATGCAAAGAAAAGGAGTGTGGGGATATTGAGATAGTCCATTCTATTCAATGACATGGCAGAAAAGTATGGGTTGCCAGTCTTTCTCCAGAATTCTGGGCCAATTCTATAATTACTTTGAAAAAGTTATACACAGTTTCAAACCATCTCTTACTGACTTTGATGCCAAAATTTTCTGAAGAAAATTGTACAGAAACTAATGTTGGCTACATCCTAGCTCAGATTTCATATTGTGTCCTAACACATTTGATTGGTGGAGTTTTCCTATAGCACATCAGTGCAACTTGCACATTTTTCCACAATTTCTCATGCTGCTTCTGAGAATGTTTCCATGTGTTTTCAAACTGACTGTTATCAATTGTGTGGTTTCAATCCACACTTATATCAGGACTTTGAAGGTATGCTGCTAGTTTGTTCAAAAAACGGAATCCTTCCTTGTCTGAGTAGGTATTTCTTGTAATTATGGCTTATGCTATGGTCCTGTTCTCATTGAAAAGGAAAACTATCACAGGCTAGATGGCAACAGGAAGAGAAGGCAAAGCAAGAAGTACTTACTCAGGCCAATTCAATAAGAAAGGAAAGGGAACAAATTGAGGCTTCAGCAAAATCAAAGGAGGACATGATTAAGTCGAAAGCAGAAACCAATTTGCAGAAGTACAAAGAGGATATTCAGAAACTTGAAAAGGAAATATCTCAATTGAGACTGAAGACAGACTCTTCAAAAATTGCTGCACTTCGTAGGGGGATTGATGGAAGCTATGTGGGCCGATTAACGGATAGCAGATATAGCACTGCTCAGAAGGAGTCTTGGACCTCGTTTATCTCAGATGTGGTGACAGATTTCCAAGACTTGTCAGGAACGGGAGGGGTGAGACGTGAACGTGAGTGTGTGATGTGCCTGTCAGAAGAGATGTCTGTGGTTTTCATCCCGTGTGCTCATCAGGTTGTTTGCACTACATGCAATGAGCTCCATGAGAAACAAGGGATGAAGGACTGCCCTTCGTGTAGGAGTCCCATCCAGCGGCGCATTCCTGTACGCTATGCTCGCTCTTAATTTTAATCTTGAAGTGAGTTGAGTGTTCTGAATAATGTTTGTGGGACTCCTTTGAATTGAATAATGCATTCGAGTTATACCTTTTGAGAGTTGAGACAATTAAGTTGCACTACGGTGAAATGATGCTTCGTTTCGTCTATCCCTTCCCTTTCTTTTAAATGGTCATAAGAGTTAAACAAAGCTCAAAATTCTAAGCTAGATGCAAGGCCAGGCCATGTACGTGTGTCGTCTTGTTTAGTGAGAGGTCGAACACGAGCCTTAATCGAATTGGCATGTTTCCTCTATAGCCTATAACACACGCACGGCCAAAGGACCATTGATACAATAACAGGTTTCCATTATAGTAACTTTTATGTAATGGTAATAAATTTAGCAGAACTTATAGGTCAATTTGGCTGCTGCTTTTTACACTTAGCTTGGTAGCCAAGAAATCAATCTTTTCAACAGAGACTCAAATGATACATTTATAGAGATTTCTTTGGAACTTGGTCTTTGGGCTGCAAGTTCACTAACAATACTGAAAAGGACTATAACATTAGAGTTACCGAAAGCAGAACAAAGAATAGTATTTGATAATTAAGCAAACATATAGCCTTTCGTTAATGAGAACTTGATTGGATTCAAAGTGGTGCGGTGGGGAGAATTTAGACGATGTTAAATATATGATGAAAATGATGGAGGTGAGAAGGTGAAAATAGAAGCAGAAGCCACAGGTTCCAAAATCCTAAATTATTATAAATATGATAGACATGCATGTCGCAAAAGTCTCATAAATACTTGCAAAATTCAAAAGATCACTGCACTCCATTTGCCACTCTCCCTAACACTATTGAAAGTGAATGTAACTTTTAATTCAAACTTGCCGCAATAGTAACTATTTTTCTCCTTTTTCCGGTGCACATAACGGCCACAGAAAGGGAATAAACCAGAGGCACGGAATAGGGAGCGGCGATGGTCATCCACCCCAACACACTTATACCATCGTGCTCGAAGGTCACAGAGTTGGCAACCTCATCTAGCCGCCTAAAGAAGATGGCAGCCAACAGCACAGAGCAACAAGCAGCAGCAGCAGCAGAAACAGTGTTGATGTCCAAAGCTCTCGTCTTCAGAGCTGAGACGAGACATCCCTTGGTAATCTTTGCATCAGCAACATGACTGCGTAGTAGACTGAGAAGCAGCCAAGATAAACAGTACAGCAGAGGCCGACAGCACCAACTATGAGAATGAGACAGACAATAGCATCTGGGATAGTTTTGTCTGCATCATCCGAAGAAAGTTCTCAGTCATTGGAAACGAAAGAAAGTTTCAACAAAGTTTCAAAATTCTTTCAAATTAGAAGAATATGGCATTATTCTCAAAAAAAAAAAAGAAAGAAGAATGTGGCATCAACAAGCTAACAATCTGTCCTTTCTGATCCCAGCTTCCTTCAATTAGCTCCTTTGCATTATATTAAATTGCATCAAGAGTCAAGACACAAAACCTTAAAAGCCCTAGTTAACCTTTGAACACAATATGGAACATAATATGGATAAGGCAATGCATAAACAAAATAAGACTAACTTTTCAAACAGATCATCTGAATCCTGCCCGTGGAAACGAAGAACATAATCGTACTTTCAAATTCATAATAAACAAACCACGGAACGATGTAATTTACGTGCATAAAAGAAAGGTTGGGGTTTTTGAAACAGAGTAAAACGTTCGTAAACTTCATAGCAAACAGATATGGGATTCTGACCAAAAAAGAATCCAAAAATAACGACAAGAAGTACGGAAGGGCTTGAAAATACCTCTGGAATCTGGATCTGTCTTGGCCGAAACTGATTTCCCACAGGCTGCCGGTTTGCTTTGGCAAGAAGTTTACGTTGTTGCTTTTGTCACCCTTTATTTATATACAGTATATATTAGGGCACTTAGAACTTAGAAATGGACCACAGGACCAGACAGAGTAAAGCGTGTTCTAGAAATGGGACACGTGGCATGTCATGGTGTATGGGGGCACTACAGATGGGGCAGAAAGATTTCCATTCTAACATTATCCTGCTTTCATTTTTTCTGAGGTCACAGTGAACTTGATCTCTGATGCTAGTTTAGTCTATGACTATAAAATTAAATTGAATTGCAAATTGAAAACGGAATTGTTTTTTATAACAATATAAGTTAATAGTTCCTTTGTAGCACAATATAATAGGCTGTCCCATTTTACATGTATTGTGTTTGCAAAGACAGAATTAGAAGAACAGAACAGGCCCTGCTCTTGTTGTAGCTTTTTCGCCTGTAATTTCTCAAGCCTCAGCTCCATCTTGTGTCAATATTGGGAGCTGACTCATTATTCAGAATATTTACACTTTCGAATAATCAATTTTGATGGTGCTGTCCTTTTTAGACTTTAATATGACATCTATATGTGGTTCTTGATTCTATAAAAATACTTTGCAAGAAGATTTATTTACAAAGAGCACGAAAGCATCTGATTTGCAGTTTCAGCTTGGTGCAGCTCTCATTAGGATCCCTTTCAGATGGCAACTTGAGCTGCTGCCAGCCTTGCAATTGGAACCCTGTAATCCATGATGAAAGTTTATCAAGGATTATGATTTGGTTATAAAAATTCATGCAAGTGGTAAATAAATTACTCTTTCCAAGTATAAGGAGCATTTTTCCACCTGAATGGAGAACATGAAACGTAGTCCAGTCCAGCCTCTGCAAAAAATGCAACAGAAGAAGGCTCCCCACCATGCTCCCCACAAATTCCAACCTGTTCCAAGGAGAAAATGTTTGATCAGTGCCAGAATATCGACAAAGGATGATTTGCTTGATATCCAGAAAACGAGTACTTGCCTTCAAGCTAGGCCTGGCTCCTCGACCCTTTTCTGTGGCAATTTTGATGAGTTGGCCTACACCTTTCTGGTCAAGTACCTAATAATGCATTTACTAAGTTAGCACTGAGCAATTAAGAATTAATCTCCAGGAAACCTTATGAGCAAACGGAATACAGTTGATGACTAACCTCAAATGGATCACTCTGGAGAATGCCTTTAGATAAGTATATGGGAAGAAATTTCCCAACATCATCTCGACTATACCCAAACGTCATTTGTGTAAGATCGTTGGTCCCAAAAGAGAAGAATTCCGCTTCCTTTGCAATCTACCATTATCAAATGTTAAGTATCGCGGATAGCTGTCAATTTAATTGCCAACAAGAAGGTCCAAGAAACACCCACAGAGACAGAGTTTGTGGAAAAGCATGAAGAGATAGTTTGTTTGGAATACCTCCTCAGCAACTAAAGCAGCTCTTGGGATTTCAATCATTGTCCCCACTTTATAGTTTAAGAAAGAACCCATCTCAGAGAACACTTTGTTTGCAGTATTTCGTATTAAACTCACTTGATGACCAAGTTCCTGCAACTTTAAATTGTTAGTTTTCTGGAAGATCAATGGATGAACGGAACCTTTTAGTGGTAACCAAATTCTACAACATGTCAATAATATTGATAAAGGAAATTTTTTGAGAACTCGTGCCTGTGGTGTCCCAACAAGAGGAACCATTATCTCAGGAAAAACTTTAACTCCTTGGTTGCTCATGGAGACAGCAGCCTGAAAGATTGCACGCGCCTGCATCTCAGTTAGTTCAGGATATGATATCCCCAACCTGTTGACGGAAATCAAATTCCACATAAATGACGAAATGATTTAAAAGAATGAAAGAAGAAAATCAAATGTGCTCTCAGCTTTGCTGATTTTGAGAGTTAAAACTTAGGTTAGAAAGGTTATAAAATGGAATATTAACCTGCACCCGCGGAAACCGAGCATGGGATTTACTTCTGATAACTTCTCAATTCTTGAGAAAACTTCCTCTTCGGTCGTGCCAGTCTCTGAAGTTAATTCACTTACTATCTGTTCAAGGTCACCCTCTGGAAGAAATTCGTGAAGTGGAGGGTCTAACAATCGGATTGTTACGGGGAGGCCTGAAATGAAAATGAAATTCACAAATGTTCACTATATACGTAAGGGAAAAGAGGAAAATAACATTTTGAATGCAAATCTTAAGCACAGATAGGGCTCCAACGTCCAAAAGATAGTAGTATTCTGATCAAATTCTGTTACTACTCTTAATATGTTAATGCTATTGAAGATAGTAACACATACCATCCATTGCACGAAAAATTCCCTCGAAATCAGATCTCTGATAAGGAAGTAATAGGTTAAGAGCTGCTTTCCTCTGTTCGGGTGTTACTGCCATTATCATCTTTCTGACAGCTTTTATCCTCTCATCTGAAGCAAAGAACTGAAAAAAAAAAGTTCAAAAGTGTATGAAAGAAGTTAGAAATTTATCTACCAAAGTAGTTAATGAATTTCTGAAGGCATACTCTTTTGAATGCATATAATAAAGTCATGGCGGTGTTGTACAATACAATGAACCATCAATTTGCATGGAACTTCTATTCATCTCATGGATTATCAAAGAACCTTGCAGAGTAAAGAAGATAATAAGACAATGCAGCAAAGAGAAAGGATGAGAGAAAAGCTACCATGTGTTCTGTCCTGCAGAGGCCGATCCCTTGAGCACCATTATTTCTTGCTGTTAGGGCATCTTCGGGTGTGTCCGCATTTGCCATTACCTATTATCAAACAACAAGGTTGAATCCATTAAGAAACTTTCCAAATACTTTACGTATACAGTATTAATCACCATCTAAAGGACATATATAACCTTGAGGCGCCTAATTTCATCAGCCCAAGACATAAAAGTTTCTAAATCACCACTTAATGCTGGAGGAGACAGTGGCTGTTTTCCTAGAATCACTTCACCAGTAGAGCCATTCAGTGAAAGCCATTCTCCTTCTTTAATCACGATGTCTCCAACCGTGAGATCCTGCGCCATAGATACATTGATATAGATAGGAAGTCCCTATTTCGTGAAAAAAGTTAAGCTATCAAAGGAACAAGAATAAAATCACCTTCTCAGCATCATTCACACGAATATCTGAACATCCAGAAACACAGCACTTTCCCCATCCACGTGCTACAACAGCTGCATGAGATGTCATTCCACCTCTTGCTGTCAAAATTCCAGTAGCCGCATGCATACCTCCAACATCCTCTGGACTGGTTTCTGTCCTTACCTTTAACCATGCAAAATCAAAACATTGTTCAGTTTCTCAGATGGTCAGATCATATAATACACAGTTTTGTCACTGATAATGTGCCAAATGCAGAAAATTTCAACGTTTGGGCATCCGAATGGCTAGGAACTATAAACAAGGAGTATCATTCTCAAAATTAGGCATGGCTAAAGCATGATCATACCAAGATGACACTTTTTCCTTGTGCATGCCATTGTTCAGCATTGTCGGCACTGAACACAATCTGACCCACTGCTGCTCCCGGAGAAGCAGGTAAGCCCGTGGCAACCACTCTGTCTTTGTAGGCAGAAGGATCCTCAAACTAATCGGACAGAACATAACAATGCTTGTGTTAGCATACTGTTTGTCAAAAACACTAAAACATAATGAAAATGAAATATTGATTTGATCCGTCCCTATGATTACAACCACTTGTTTCTGTTTGTCCTCAGTCCTCTGCATCAAAGATTGGTTTTTGTTCCCACTTTATATAGTTCATCAATGCAGAAGTAAAGATCTTTCTATCATTTCTAATCAATGCCTCAATTTGGTTCCAAGTAAAACCTAAAAAAGCCTGTTTCTCCTTCATATTTAGTACCTGTGGATGAAGAAGCTGGTCAAGATGTTGTGGTTCCACCATCTTGATTGCAGCACGTTTATCGACTAGCTCTTCATTGACCATGTCTACAGCTATCTTTACAGCACCTTTACCAGTACGCTTTCCGGAACGACACTGTAGCATCCATAACCTATTTTCTTGAACTGTGAACTCAATGTCCTGTTTTTAATATAGGGGTCAAAGCCAATAATAATTTATTCTAATAGAGGTTCAAACTCAAGAGTGATCGCCATTCCTACCATCATATCCTTGTAATGTCGCTCAAGAATCTCACAGTTCTGAACAAGCTCTTTATAGGCTTCAGGCATGTAGCGTTTCATTGTGTCCAATTCTTCTGGGGTTCTAATTCCGGCAACAACATCCTCACCCTGCAATTCAACTGTCAATATATCAATTATTACAAAAGATTCCTACTCTAATTTTTGCAATATGAGAGATAGGAACTTTATTCTATGTTTACAACCTGAGCATTTACTAGGAATTCTCCGTAGAGCTTCTTTTCACCGGTGCTTGGATTTCTGGTGAACAAAACCCCTGTTCCTGAAGTGTTTCCCATGTTTCCAAACACCATCGTCTGAATATTTACCGCCGTCCCCTTTAAACCTGTAATCTGATTGATGCTTCTATACTTAATGGCCCTTGGGCTGTCCCAAGAATCAAAAACAGCCTTAACAGACAGCAATAACTGCTTCTTTGGATCTGCAAATTAAGATGAATCAAAGAGATGAGTTTGCCTAAAGTACTTTTATGTGAAAACCAAAGGTTATTGCAATGAGGAAAATGAAAAAGAGTGGTTATCAGGTATGATTTTGTATTCTTACCAGAAGGAAATTTTTCACCCTTGCATTCTAAATAAACATTTTTGTACTGTTCTACTAGCTCTTTGAGATCATCTGCTGTTAGATCATTATCAAGTTTAGCACCTTTTGCTTCCTTCATCTCCTCTAACTTCTCCTCAAACAAGGAGTGCGGGATGCCCATTACCTAAGATTACCAACAGAAAAGGTTTTGACGAAGTCAGCAACAATGAGAAGAGACGACGAAATTTTTCCATATTGGAAATGAAAGGAAACTATCACAAATAACTCAAGAAAAGATTACAAAATTGTTGCACTGGTTGATAGAGTTCAGTGCATTCGGTGATTTATATATCTCCATGGATTGTTTCTTTGGGTCAACCAACAAAATTGTGAGAAACTAGCTCGTATTTTGAATAAGAAATTCTACCGACAATGCACTTGCTATGATTCGCTGGTGTAATGAATCAAATCAGCTAATGAAAAGCAATCACTTACAACATCTCCAAACATATCTAGGAAACGTCGATAAGAGTCATAAGCAAATCGCTCCCCGGTCCCACTTTTCGCTGCCAAACCGGCCACTACTTCATCATTCAGTCCAAGGTTAAGGACAGTGTCCATCATTCCAGGCATCGAGATCTAAACAAACGGACGAAATATCAGTTAACAAGCCAGCTTCATAGTCTAATACATTTGAACGTTTATTTCTTATAATTAGATTAATGCCTCGGTTGCTTGTTGTTAGAATACCAGCAAAAGTAAGCGTTGCAGTTGCAGAATCTCTTACCGCAGCACCAGAACGAACTGAGAGGAGGAGTGGTTTTACCGGGTCACCTAGCGTAGCACCCATGTCCTCCTCTACACTCCTCAAGCCTTCCAATATCTCCTCCCACAGGCCCTCCGGCAGCTGCTTCCCATTCTGCTGATACTCCTGGCATGCTTCTGTTGATATGGTAAGTCCTGGTGGAACTGATAACCCAATGCTGGACATCTCTGCCAGGTTTGCTCCTTTCCCGCCTAACTACATTAATAAAAAAAATACAATCCATAATCTGTCTAATACTAACTTGCAATAATGTGTAAATTTTTGGAGTTTCATGAACTTGTTTTAGGATAAAAGATAAAGAATGCTTACCAGGGACTTCATGCCTTTATGGCCTTCACTCCTTCCTCTGCCAAAAGTAAATACTCTCTGTGCAGTGAAGTGAAGAGTCAATACAAGCTAGTGAAGACGGGCCTCAAAGTTGTAATTACAGAGTAATTGGCCGAGTGAATAGTGTAATTCTTTCCAACAGTACTAGCTTTGGATCGTATACTACAACAAGCAAAGTTGCAAGACTGATGCTTATATCTGTTAACCTTAACATGTATAATTAATTATAAGCTTTTTCTGGATTTCATGGAATTGACCTTTAAAAGGCATTAATAAGATTATGATGAATTCCAAGCAAGCAGCTTGGAACGAAGCTATTGCGTATTATTGCACATATTCAGAAAGTCATCTCTTGCTTGTAAACTCCTTATATATATATTTTTAATTTAATTAAGGGTATTCTCATGTTTTTGAATCAAGATTAATCATTTTCAAACCAAGTTGACTCATTATTATAGAGGTAAACTCCTTATATTATTGCACCAACCAAAGCACTCCTTATGTTCACAATAAGACCTACCCTACCCTTCGGGCAATCTAAAGTAAAACCCCGCAACGAGCCCAAGGACATAATGCTGCATTTGGAACATAATGGATGGCCAGCCCAATCCTAGTATACAGTCCAAAACTTGAAGTTCGTTACGGCCCAAACTAAGAGTCTAAGTCCACAGTTGCATAACCATTCCCCTATCGAGCCACTACTGGACAAACCTTGAGCTGGTTAACCTCAATCATATGTGGACTCTTATCCTTCTCCTAGAGTTCCCAATGTATTTGGAAAAGTCCCCACCCCAAAGGAACTAACAAATGCGCCAAGGAACATGGAAAGACCATATTCACCCAGTATGTGCTAAAACTCCAAAATGCTAGATAATCTTGTTTTGGCTAATTTAGCTTCGGTTTTCTAGTAAGCAGGAGAATTAATTAAAGCTCTCTGATTGAACACGAGAAAAAAGGAAGTGACTGTTGCTAACCTTCTTCATAGTGGGTGTTGGATCAGAGACAGGGGTAAGGATGGCTTCTGCCCGTGTCTGAAGCCTCCTCTGTTTCGAACTTGATAACTTCTTTCCATTGCCATGGGTGGAACAATATTGATCTTGGGTGCTGCAACGAGTTGTAACTCCAAGACCATGACGACCTACAGCGCCACTCATACCAAAAAATGAAGGGCTCTCTCTGACAAGATCAAGGTGATGATGATCCATGTACTTTCCCTTCAATAGCCTCTGCTTGTATACATCCGGTGTAGTCCTTATAACTATTCCTTTCGTTGCTGATGACATTTTTTCTCCCCAACTTCTACCCTTGTTGAGTACACTTTTGAAGTTAGCAAATCAAAACACCAGCAAAAATGAGAAAAAAACTTGAATGAATTAAGGTACATACATATTATATTAAATATATAAAAAAAAATTGAGATCATGAGGATTGATGGTTGGTACCTGAGTTTGGGAAGAGAGGGAGATATGGATTTCTTTTTTAAATCTTTGATTTTGAGGGAGAGGATAGAGAGAGAACAGTAGTGATGGAAAGCAAAAAATGGCGGTTGACGTTTTATTGTTTTTTTTTATTTATATTTTTAGTTTTGGAACAAGTTTTGAAGAAAGAAAACGAAATATTATTATTTGAATGAGTGAAGAAAAATGGAAAAAATGGGGATGGATGATGAATGACATGAGTGGATGGAATTACGCATTACGGTTATAGCGCTGAGTCATGGGGCTAACGGAACTTTGAATCGTACGAATTTCCTCAAATGACCTCGGTGGAAGCGGATTCTATTTTCCAGTCCGTGAGTGATACAACTCAAAATTCAACACGTGGCTGACCTTCAGCGACGTGTCATTTAGTGGTTGGCCAGTGGTACCCCAGGGGTATGCAAATGCGATTGATTGATGAACTCTCGTCTTCTGGATGCATGTCATCTTCCTTATCTACTACTATTACTGGTAGTTTTTATATAGTTTTTCTTCGTCCTTTTTTTCTTTTGGAGTGTTGTCGGGATGGCACGCAAATTAATAAAAACCCCATACAACGACAGAAGGGATTTTTGGTTCGGCAATTGAATTGGGTGGATGGGTTTAATTTCAATTTCAATTTCAGTATTTATTTCTATATATATTTGATATTTCCATCCCAATACTTATCAATATGTAATTTTTTTGTCGCTTTTGTCACCCCAGTAATGGGTGAAATAACGTAACATCCCATGCATAAGGAACCGCAATTCTGTGTGTTCGAGGCATTGAATTATCAAACTATAGACTTATTAGGATCTTTCTCGATATTTCCTTCTTCTTTGGACCACAATTATTCAAATAATAATTAATTAATAACAACAATATTGCACGATTTCACTTTCCCCCCTGATTGCATGGCTCTAATTAATGAGCTACCCTATTTATAAGTCATCCTTTTTTTTTGTTTTTAAGTAGAGTAACATACTTTGACTCCATAGTTGTCGTGCCATGTGGCTCGGCCATGGACACAAGAGTAAAACTTCAAATTTGCTCTCTCTTGCCATTATCCTTAATTCCAATACCTATCAGCTCCCATGACTTATGACTCGTGTGCGAATCAAGATAAATAATGTTAATTAATTATGAGCCAGTGGAAATTGATCTGTAGAGTCTAACCAATAGAAAATTAACAAAATCATGGAATCCTTCTAATTAATTAATGATGTAATGTAAATCTAGATAGGTTAACACTATGTATGGTATTAACACATACATATATACATATAATAATAAAAGAAAAAATTAGTTACAATAAACTCTATATTACTTATCTATCTAATACAAAGCTTGAAATATCAATAAATATCAATGGAACATTAATAAAGCATTTACTTCTGCCACAGTTTGAGCTCCCTTGGTACGCACAACAGATAAAAGGTTAGATAAGATAGACAGAATTAAGAATTATATATAATTTATATTATGATTTGTATTAGTTACACATGACATTATTTAATTGTCAAAATTCCTATTACTGTAAGAATAAGCTCAGCTATACTTTTCGATCTCAGACTTCACGAGGCAATTACCTAGAATTAATTAGAGATTTAGCTTATTACAATTTGCAAGGTGCCAATTGTTGATCTAGTCATAATGTGAAGATAGCAGTTAATAGATAGGTTAGCACACGGTGGTCTAGCATGAAATGATTAGTTGTCAGTTAGATATTGCAAGGGCTAGGCAATTACGTACCGTGGTACGCATGGTATGCCCTTTTCTTTGTAGTTAGGCTTTAATTAACACTAATCTTGCTTAAGATTATTAAATTATTTATTAACGAAATCTCATCATGAAAATTTTTTAAAAAATATTTATTTTTTACTTTGTGTGTGTATATATATATAATACATCGTTAGTATGTTTCTATTTTTTAAGTTAAATTGTAAGTTTACATATACTATTAAATATGCCTTTTGTTTGAAAAATTAAATTAGATTTGAATTTATAAAAAAAATTATATATATCTCTAAACCCTTAATTTACTTTCTTTTTGACTCATTTACATAGAAAAGGGTAATTTTCACTATTGAAAAAGAAAACCGTACTTCCAAAAAAAAAAAACCGTTATTTCTAAACCCCGAATACACATGCCAAAACACTCTTCGTTGGAACGCAGCGTTTTAGCTGGTCTTCTTTCTACGTATAAATTCGGTTGGCCATTGCCACTGCACTCTCTAGCTTCCACTTACGAGTTACGAAGAAAAGGCAAGTTCAGTGGCAACTCATCATTTCTTTTCTAGCAAGTTTCAAGATTTAGCGTAAAGCTTCAATGATCAGTAAGTTCTTAAAATCTTGTCAATTAATATTTCAAGTTCATTGGAATTTCTATACTTTGTTTTGATGATCATAATTTCTTTATTTCTGTTTTTATCTGATAATTACTTGTGATCAATTTTAGTTGTAATTTGTAAGATCTTGTCAGTTTACTCATTCTTTGACGATGTTAGCTTTCTTATTTATATGATTTCCTTCAAATTCAGTTTATATTTGTTGTTCTTTGAAATGTTCTTTGATTTTATCTCTTTTGCAATACATTCTTGGTTGTAGAATGGGTAAAGGAAAAGTTAAAAAGGGAAAAGAAAAAGAAATTTGTAAGATCTTTATTTTTGTTTTTGTCTGATAATTACTTGTGATCAATTTTAGTTGTAATTTGTAAGATCTTGTCAGTTTACTCATTCTTTGACAATGTTAGCTTTCTTGTTTATATGATTTCCTTCAAATTCAGTTTATATTTGTTGTTCTTTGATTTTATCTCTTTTGCAATACATTCTTGGTTGTAGAATGGGTAAAGGAAAAGTTAAAAGGGGAAGAGAAAAAGAAAGGGGATTATCACTGTTCGTTGTGTAGAGATAAAGGATTTAAAACTTCCGATGCTCTTAAAGATCATGTGGCTGACCTTCACTCCAGGGATGGAGCTGTGTTATGTGAAAGTTGCTACGTTGTCACGCCTTCTCATGATCAAGTCGAGTATCAGATTCATATGCAAGAAAGACACAGGATTTTAACAGCTTGTGAGATTTGTGATGCCGCCTTTGATTTGCAAATGGATTACAAAATCCACCTTAAACACCAACATGGTACATAATTATAATTATATCAACTTGATTTATATTCTTTAGGGTCTTATGGTACGTAATTATATCAACTTGATATATATTCTTTAGGGTCCTTTTTTTAATGTTAATGTTTTTGTGGTTAGACCTCTAAAAACTCTCCAAGATGAAGAGTGGACGTGCCATTGCCATTGGTGGCAATGGCTCGTCATGTAAAGAACCTCACGGTGGCAAAAAAAGATGATACTTACAATCTTCATTCTGAGATATTGAAGGCCTCTGTAAGTGATGGTCTCTGTCTTCTTTGCAAGCAACACTTAGAGACAGGATTTCACCTGTTTTTCTCTTGTCCCTACTCAAAGGAGATTTGGTATAGGGCTTTCAAGATATATGGTTTAAACAGACATTATTCCATTAAACGACTCAAAGTGCTGATATTCCATATGATATTCTGAAATACATTATACGCATGATTCACTCAATTCAGGATTTTGTTCGGATTGCTGCTGTGTGTCGGTCTTGGAGATCTGCTCTCCAGAATGACAAGCTTGAATTCCCAATATATTTGAAGCTCGCAGAGAGAAATGACAACAACAACACTATGCGGAGTTTTTGCACTGCCATGGATATTGAATTACCAGAGATCAAAGGAAGATGATGTTGGGACACTCCTTTCAGTTGGTTGGTAAGCTTAGGCCTTAATTTTGAAATTCGTTTATTTGCTCCTTTATCTAGAGCTTGCCTTTCGCTTCCTTCACGGCACAACTTCAGCAATAGGCATCCTAAAACATACGACTATTTGGGTCTAAACTTTATACGCAAGCTCTATTTATCGTCGAGTCCTAGTTCTCCAGATTGTATTGTTATGGAAATTTATGGAGGCTTGTATTTCTTGGCATTCACAAAGCCAGGTGATCGAGCATGGACTCCGATTGATTGTGCCAAATCAGTATCGGATGTCACAAATTTCAATGGTCCTTTTTTTACGACGAATTCTTAGGACAACTTCTTATATGTGAAGGCTTAGAAGGACCCCTTCCCAAGGCAGTAGAATTTGCCAACCCATCGCCCCAGCTTTAGCCTGCTGGTACCAAATATATTGTCGATTTGGGAGGTTATCTGCGTATGATAGGTTATTATATTGGCAATTATGAGTATACAAATGGGGCTGGTGAGGTAGAAACTAAGAATTTGTCTCTAACGGAGGAATTTGAGATTGTCAAACTGGATATGGACCCTAGGAATTGGAAGAGAATCATTTCCTTTGGTGATTGGTCTCTGTTTATTGGGAACTGCTGTACTTTCTCTATCTTGGCAGTTGTGTACCCTTATTGCATCTCCAATCGCATTTACTTTATGGATGACGAAACTGATTTTTATACCCAAAAATATGGTAGAGGCTTCGATACGGGCATCTACAATTGTGATAATAAGGAGGTCCTCCGATTATCTACTGTGTTGGATGACAATAAGAAAGGGTTTCGTTCTAAAGTCTCTCCACCGTTTTGGATCTATCCAAGTTCCAATTAACAAAGGAGATATGTTTGCTTTTTCCATGTAAATTTTGTGATATTTTATAATCCATTTCAATATTGTAAGTGAACTTGCACAGATAGACCATGTTTTCAAAGAAATCTCTATAAATATAATGTATGATTTGAGATAATAGTTTTTGCTTTCTGAAATTCCAAGAATGACAGATAATTTAGAACAAAGATTTTTTCAAAAACAACTGTTATTATGGAATGAAGGGGTACATGATTGGCTTCTTTTCTTTCTATTTATAAATGATTACGAATGAGGCAGAGGCATGCATCATCTCAATAATGGTTAGGATTGTACCGAGTGGTTAGATCCAATGATCTCTCTAGAATCATCAATGTTTAGTCCTTTTTCTAGTTAAATAAATTAAAAAAGGTTATCATTTTAATGGTGGGGAAAAATATTAAGAATGTTGATGTAGCAACATCTAGAGTAATGAGATAAACATTAACATACCTACGACTTAACAATATTATAAGGAATGTAGGTATTGTTAAACTCCGTTTTACTCCCTAAAATGTGTTTTGATATCTATCATCTTTCTCTCTTCAATACTTTGGAATGCTAAATTTTGTTCACTTCTACTTTACAGGTGAAATCAGAAGAGTCGAATAGAATTGGAGCTAAAATGGAGTTGAAATATGACTCAGGCTAATAAAGAAGGAATCCAGCAGATCCGTCCACGAATTGGTCTTCAACCATGGATGGATAGGTCAAGCAAGGATGACAATTCACCTCGCATACACTGATCCGTCTACGGTTATGCTCTTAGATGTCAACGGATCCACCGGGTAGGCTTGAAGTTGGGAAAACATCACCCATATGTTGACGGATGTGCTCTTGGATGTCGACAGATACATTAAGCAGGCACACAAAATGAAGAACATAAGTAGATCCGTCAAATCATCACTCATCTGTCGACAATCAAGTTGGTGTCAGATTGGTATTTGAGGCCATTGTTGCATGCACTTTAAAGGTGATTTGGTGGAACCACTCCATCAAAAACAGTGGCAAAGTGAGGAGAAGATCATCATCCACTTTCAGATCTTTTCTTTTCCTTATTTTTGTAACCTTTAAATATTTTTATAAGGATAATCTTTCTTGTCACTTAGAAAGAGAAAAACTTAGGGGGGGAAGGAGGGGGGGGGGGGAGTGTTGTTATCTAGCTTGTTAAAGGAAGGAAAGAGGTAACTTTTTGATACCTTTAGAATAGAAATTCTCTGGGTTCTTCTTTGTTCATTTTCGTTTTCCTCTCCATGTGTAGCTAATTAACTTTTTACTCTAATCTATTAATAGAATTGATTCCTTGATCATAATTGTGAGACTCTTGTGTTTATTTAATTTCTTACCCATAAATTGTTCTTCAATTCCTTGCTCTTAAAAGATAATCTTGTGTATTGTCTTGTCTCTTGTATTACTTGATTCATTAGTTGCAAATAATTGATTGAGTGATTCATTTGCTTGCTAATATTTGAACACCAATTCTTGATTTGGGTGAGTTCTTAGAACCTAGGTAGCAATTGGATGTATTGGGTACATCCAAGGGGATTGAAGATGCAATTTTAATGATAACTGCTGGGTTTATTATTAATTGTTGTTAACTTGCATCTTTCTATTGGTTAATGCTCTTCTATGCTTGAATTTGAGTTGCTAGGATTTGAATTAGCAATAGAGGAAAAGATTGATGATGAAACTTGAGTTATTGTCAATCTATGTTTAAGGAAAGATCTAATGGATATGAAGTTGGTTTCTAATCTATTGAGTTAGCCAATTAATGGGGGAAATATTCATTTAATGAGTCTAGGATCAATTGCTAAATCAAGGAGTTAGTTTTTTAATAGATTGGAGGCCTTTAATCATTGCTTACTTCTTCATTATTGTTATCTAGATACTAGATAGCTTTCTTATTTGTTGTTTTAGTTAACAATGCAAAAATCTCCCCTTGTTTCCTTTAAACTATTGTTGATGGCTTTAGTAAATATGATGAAATCAATTAAGCTTCCTCGAGGATTCAACCCTTATTTCCCTAATTACATATAGGAATAGTGAGGTTAATTTTGTTGCTTTGCGATGGGTAACAGGTATGTTTGCGGATTGGATAGCATTAGGAGGAAAATTATATGTGATTTGTAGTGTGATTTTATAGTTTTGACATAGATTTATATTGTGGGGAGAATTATACACAGAATTACTTAGTCGTCCAAACATTTGGAGGTTTGACTAATCCTATGAATAATCTTCCTCATGATATAAATTTATGTAAATACTATAAAATTATGCTACAAATTATATGTAATTTTTCTCTTCATCCTATCTAATATAATCCAATATAACAAACATGCTCGTAGTTCTCTAAAATCAAGACATAACTTTTTTTAACGTTTTTACAAAAAAATCGAGACATCAAAACTTCGATAATTATAAGCCCTCAAACAAAAAAAATTATTATATGTGATCATTTCATCATGTCATCCATGATATCAACCAATAAAATGCTGTCAATTCAAAAGATTTCATACCATTACTAAAACCATGTTTATAATGTCTTAAATTTAAAAATTTACCCTTCAAATAATTAGTTCTAACTTTTCCTTTTGTTTGTTGGGCTTCTCAGTTTCATTTTGGGCTGATTAGTTGTGTGGGACTTTTTCAATTGTTATGCGCATTTGTTCGCTATAGTCTCTCGTCTTTCCCAACTTTATCAATCTAGAAACAGCTCATCAATTTTAAAGGCCCGCAGGAAGAATAATACTAATTAATAACAAAAATTATTCATATGAGGTAGGAATGTGGGCTTTGGGCCCAAAATTAAACCAGTAGAAGAACTTTAAAAAATATATGTAATAATAATAATAATAAAATTAAAAAAATATATTTAATAATAATAATAGTAAACCCTAGGAAAAACCCACCGCCTTCTGTGTCACTGAAAAATAAAAAAAAAACAATGGCGATTGAGAGCTATGTGCTCGTCCACAACATAGCAAAGCGGCACAACGTCGGGACGCTGGCTAGAAGCGCCACCGCTTTTGGCGTCAGTGAAATTATTCTAGTTGGCCGCCGTGATTTCAACGCCTTTGGCAGCCACGGGTCTACTTCCCACCTACGTTTTCGCCACTTTTATTCTCTTGCGGACGCCTGCGTTTACCTCAAAGTAATACTAATCTTTTTTTTCTTTTCCTAACAAATCCTGTCGCAAATCACTTCCTTTTAACATTTTTTGTTCTTTATTTTTGAAGGAGAAAGGTTGTGATATTTGTGGGGTTGAGATCACAGATAGTGCCGTTTCCGTGACTGAGCATCCTTTCAAGAGAAGCACTGCCTTTCTTCTTGGTAATGAGGTAGAACCCATTTCCTAGATTGTGCTGAATTTTCTGAATTTTATTAAAAAGAGCTTATCTGTTTTCTTTAATGTTTAACAGGGAACAGGGCTTTCAGCTAAGGAATGTGAAATTTGTGATTTCTTTGTTTACATTCCTCAATATGGAGGTGGTACAGCCTCTTTGAATGTCACTGTTGCTGCTTCTATTGTTTTGCATCATTTTGGAGGTTCTGCTAATTTCTATCTTTAACGGTCATTTTTCCAATTCTTCCTACGAGATTGATGCATATTCATGTACAAGTTCTATACTTACTTTTTTAAGTTATTGAACTTGGTTCTTTTATTCTTATCAACTGTTGATTTCTAGTCCCAATTAGTATCTGTTATGTAGAGTCAAACTTAACCTTGGGGTCAACTCTGTATATTTCATTGCGTCTGTGCAATCTGAGCTTCTTACTTCAATTGAGCAGTCAAATGAAGTGGAACTGGATGTTGGTTAAGCTCATGAGCATGTTTTCCTTAACTTGACAGGGACAGTAGAATTTATGTTCTCCTACTTATGTAACATGTCAATCTTCTTATACATGGCCTTGGGCAGTTTGGGCAGGTTTTTCTGAGAGAATTCGTGAGGGAAACAAGTTTGTTGTAGCTGAGAGACCTTTGAAACAGGTGGGCCGAAAATACTGCACCGAAACAGATGATGCTATTATGGAGGAACGGAAATCAAGAAGGGAAAATGCTTCAAATGGATTCTTTGAGGATGGAACAAATGGTGTGCCCTCTGCGAACCTTTTGGATTCATTGTTTCCTGATGAGTGATTGAAGGAATTAAAGATATAGAATTTACCCATGGATGAATACAAAGTTTACAAAGTAATTTGGGTCAATGCTTCAGCTTATTGAAAACTGTTGTAACATGTGGCAAACAGCTTCTACCTAACGCTGGACTGAAGAGAAGAAGTCCCATTATTTAAGAAATAGCTGTTCTGTGAATCCCTTGAGGAAAGGGTTACAAGGGAGTCTTTTCAAAAACAGTTCGCTGCAAATCACTGATATAATTGAATTTTTTTGGTTCATCAATTGAATTTTGAATCAGCTTGCTTTGATTGACATATTCTTTAAATGTAATGGGAGTCTTTTCAAAAACAGTTCGCTGCAAATCACTGATATAATTGAATTTTTTTGGTTCATCAATTGAATTTTGTATCAGCTTGCGTTGATTGGCATCTTCTTTAATTGTAATGGTCATATCAAGGATCAAATTATTGTTTTGTATTTTACTAATAATTGTCTAGTAAGTCTTCCGGCATTAAGTTAATGTCACATGTACATGTGGAAAGAACCCTCTCTCTCTGGGTTGATGGTTTCTTATCTATGATGTCAACAAGCTTCCCAACGATGCAACACAAAAATTGGCCTCAGGACTAAACTCATGCGAATGTTCGTTTTCTGAGGCCATCTCCAACGAAAACACCAAAATGGTGAAAAATTTGGTGCAACCCACTTCAATGAACACGGCAATTCACGTGTTCCGAGAGCAACAATTTGGTATTGTACTGTAGCTAACACTAAATTTGTTTTTTTTTTTTGATAAATATTTAAATTTTAAACTTAAATTATTATAAAAAATATATCATTTGAAAGATTTTATTAAAAGCTTTAAAATGAAACCAATATTAAATATATGTATTTTTATTTTCGATAATTATTTATAAATAATTGTTATAAAATTCTTCTTTTAATACTTTTAACACCAATTTGGTGTTAGATTATATTGGAGTGAAAAAATTTTTGGTGTAAGTATATTCTTCAAATATTCCTTTTTAACACTAAAAGAATGTAAATTTTGGTGTTATACATTGGAGATGCTCTGACAATAGCTACCACATTAAACCAGACATGGCCACATGGCCATGTGTTACTAGTGCAACTTTCATTTGGTCTCAATTCCTCGTATCTCTATTCTTTCTTTCTTTTGAGATTGAAATTTCTATTTTGCATTTATGCCCCATCTCATGCTACGGGAATCCATTTAAGTTGGCCATTTCTTACATGCAGAATCTTAAAGTTCTTGGTAAGCCTTCTTAGCCTTTTCTGTCAAACCCTTGAGGAGAACTTAGATTTTCACCTGTCTCTCGACCGAAAGACATTTGTATCACTTGCGTAATCGTTGTAGTTTCAGAGACTGAAAGTAGTTTTGTACTTGTACTTCCCACTTGTCTGTATAGTGTCTGTGGCCCCAACAAAAACAAGAAAGAACGAAAGAACCTTGTTTTGATTGGTAGCAGTTAGAGTAGTTTTGGCGTTTTGTTAAGGGAGCTCAACAATCTTAGCGCCATTTTCAACTCCCGCCACACTACTTGGGGCAGTTGGGGATCATTTGTCTTTTTAACTACTTTTTTATTAGTCTTTGCACCCAAATTTCCATTTTTCTTCGTCAATCTTGTCTTCCACCCAAAATCTGTCAATTTAGCCTTTGTTTTGTTCACTGCGCATCTGATATAGCAGAAAGGTAAATTGACTCAGTTTCCTGGGATATTGGTTGTAAAAGTGCTGAAACTTCCAATGCAGACCAGAAATATTCAAGGGATTTTTTGCGGCAATCAAGCATCTTACATGTTGAGTATTCTGAGAAGAAAATTGTGGCAGCTTTGCTCGAGAATAAGATTGCTGATAAGGAAGCGGCCGAGGCCAAAGGTTATCATAAGGAGGCTGGGGAGGTTGAGCTCGAAAGGTCATAGGAAAGGAGATCTTGTTACCAAGAAATCTAAAATTGATTTATATGGCAACTTGGGTATCACTAATCCTAAGAGGCCAATTAGAATTGCCACGTTTAATGTTGCCATGTTCTCTCTTGCCCCTGCCATTTCAGAAGCTGGGGAAGCAGGTCTATTTAGTTTTGGAGAGGATGATTTTATGGGATTAAGGAGTCCATTCGAGTTCAACGTTCATGGTAAGTCCCCGAATTGTTATCCAAAGAGTATACTGAAGCAATCTCCCTTGCACAACACCCGCAGTAGTCCTGAAAGTCTATCTAAGCAAAAGAAGGTCTCGAGATCGAAGCTGAAGGTTTCAATCAACCTTCCTGACAATGAGATTTCATTGGCTCAGAGTAAACTGCTTAGCTACGTCGACAGTTCATCAGACATGATCGCTAGCGGAATCAATAGAAACAATGTCATTATGAGGTCCCCTGTTTGTTTGCCTTCCAGTATGATTAATTTCTGGAATGGAGGGAGCGTGAAGAGCAGTAGAAGCATTGCGGAAGTGCTTAGAGAGGTCGATGCCGATATCGTGGCTCTGCAAGATGTAAAGGCACAGGAAGAGAAAGGAATGAAGCCTTTATCCGATTTAGCTGCAGCCCTCGGTATGGAATACGTTTTTGCTGAAAGTTGGGCTCCGGAGTATGGAAATGCTATCCTGTCAAAATGGCCAATCAAGAGATGGACAGTACAAAAGATAGCCGATGATGATGATTTCAGGTGAGCATTCCTTGATTTCTGATGAAATATTCACTTTTCCAGAACCATGATGATTCATACTAACTTATTGTTGATTGTTAACTCCAGGAATGTGCTTAAGGCCACCATTGAAGTACCCTGGGCAGGAGAAGTGAACTTCTATTGCACCCAACTGGACCATTTAGATGAGAATTGGAGAATGAAGCAGATCAAAGCAATAACAGAATTAAACAACTCTCCCCACTTGTTACTAGGAGGTTTGAACTCTCTGAATGGATCAGATTACTCATCAGAAAGATGGACCGACATAGTCAAGGTAATTCTAATCCTCTAGAGTTGTATCCAAAAATAATATTTGCAAAACCTCTTCTTATCTCTTCTAAGGCAATGCCAAAATTGCAGTACTATGAGGACATAGGCAAGCCTAGACCGAGAACCGAAGTGATGAAGTTGCTGAGAGCAAAAGAGTACACAGATGCAAAAGACTATGCCGGGGAATGTGAACCTGTAGTCATCATAGCCAAAGGCCAAAGTACACAATCTTATCTTAGTGCCTTCTCTCCATTTACTTTTACCCATTTTAGATGTTTTAGTTCTGATATACATGAATTCTGCTGATGCAGATGTTCAAGGAACTTGCAAGTACGGCACGCGGGTGGATTACATTTTGGCATCATCAAACTCTTCATACAACTTTGTTCCTGGATCGTACTCTGTCATTTCCTCCAAAGGCACTTCAGATCACCATATTGTTAAGGTTGATATTGTGAAAGGAGGTGAGAAATGTCAGCAGCAAAATGTCATCAAAAGGCACCGGAAACCCCTCCAAAGGGTTGTACGCGTAACAAACTCTGGCTGCTCTGCTGGCATATGGAAGATAAATGCTTGAAATAGATTTCTTTATCTTTAATTCTCTCATTGTCGTGGAGATAGCTTTCAATGTTCAATATTGGGTATTAATTGAACAATTAATTGCATGTATATCAATACTTATTTCTGATTTTTGACACATTATTTCATCTGAATGAAGGTAAGATATAGATTAAGATTGACTTGACTATCAACTTATCTAATGCTTTGCTAAGTCATTTGGTTGGTAAACAACCAGAAGCTAAAAGCCAAGGGTGAAAAATGTAGCAGAAACAAAGGCACAGCGAAGCAAACCTCACAAGTCATTCTCTTCTGAAAAAGAAGAGAAAGGGGCAACAAATCAACTAATTAAAATGACAAAGATAATAAATTATTTCCTCAATGATTATGACTGCTACTTTAATAAAATTGGGAATGAATTTCAAAATGCTTTTTGAAAATGAAACTGAAAGATCATTTTCTCGAACAAAGCAAATCAAAATAAAGAAACGCATGCCAGCTAACAAAGCATGGTGAAATTTTGAGTTGCAACAAATTGTTAATCTAACGTTTTCTTTTTTAAAAAAAGGCCACGGGTCATGGGCTTCAGGGCTCAGTATTTTATTTGGACGGAGATGCGATGGGAATTATCATACAGATGCAATCCTCAGGCCCAAAATCTATCCGGAGCTGGTAAATGGTAATTACTCGTACTTGATAAGCCCAACGCAAGGTTAAGATTGCCGGTGTTTAGTCTAAGGGTGATTTGGCAGCCCACGCATTAATTAGCACAATTTTCGGTATAATCCTATCGGTATTCGATAATTACATTGAGCCCAATTAATCCAGAGATGAGTAGCGTCGAGCCTCAAACAAACGAAACTCTGTGAAACCTATTTTTTATATTCACGAGTTGCTCATAATTTAGAGACTAATTTGTTACAATCTACTTTCAAACATGATCTAAGTTTCGTTTTTTTTATATTTTATAAGCATTTTATTTTCTCAAAAAAAAAGTAAACCCTTTATCTATCTAATATAAAATTTAATTTGCACTTATAGAAATTACACCATAAAAGGAAAAGGTGTCATTAACTCAGACTCCACCTTTATGAAGAAAAGAAACTTACGTACACAATAATTCAAGAGGATGATAAATGCCACAAACATTTACTTATCTATCCTTTGATTATTATTTTCCTTCCTTTTGAAACACTAATTGCACAAACTTTGGACTTGAAAATAAACATAACGAGCACAAAATATGATGATCAACGCTCGTACACACTTTAATTTTAAATATAAATTCTAGATGTAAAGATTAGTTAATCAAGAAATTAACTTGTTTAAGGAAGAAGCAGATTGGTCTTGTTCGAAGCTTGCTCCGTCAAAGGATATCCGATTCCATGGCGCTTGTTCGGGAAAAACATGAATGCCCATGAACCTACAAACGTAAGGGGAGGAACAATGACGAGGAGTGAAGCCAGGGAATCTGTTGATAAAGATGAATACAAACACGAGACAGTGTTAGGATTCAAAAGGACCAACACAGCAAACACAATGGTCGCAAAGAAAGCGTGGACGAAATCCCCAAACCGCAGCCTATAGCTGGACAAATCCAATGCTTCTGAGTAGGGAGATGGCCAAATACCCTTGAGAGTTGCCACCCCATAGTGAGTTTTGCCGTCACTGCCTTTGTAACTGTCAGTGAAGCAACTGAAACAGCAAAAGAGGCCGCAAAGGGTAATGAGAGTAACGGCTAAGTACTTGCTGAGTGTGGTGCTGCAGCTACCGTAGTCGGTTAAAACAGGGTTTAGGAAGTTGAAGACGAAGACAGTTCCTGTTGGAAGGAACTTGACAAGGTTGCCAAGCTTCGAGCACACCGCATTGACTACCATTTTTCTTGGCTATGCCTCGGAAGCAATATATAGGAATGGGTACGGGGTTTGCAATGTTCCCTACCATGTATATTTATAGTGGACAGTCCGAATAATTAATGAATATAATAAGAATCTTACAAAACTAATTGAGGAGAAAGCTTTGCTTCCACGGAAAATGAAATGAGCTATTCAAAGAGATGCGTACAGGAATTAATCAAGATAGAATCAGAGTTGGAAACGCTACTCTTGTACTCATTGAACTTAAATTTGAGAAAATGCTGTGGTTGAATTAGCTAACAACTTGTCTCAAAGCATGCAGAATTATCTTGCAAAGTTGGATTATGTTGCACTCAAATGTTCTGAATTCAACCTGTGAGAAATGAATCCCTCCAATCAAAACGAGCAATTGCACATGCATGTAACAGCTTAAACACCCAACTTTCATATTACCTTTCTTAGTGGGAAAACGATCGGTCTCATTGGCTCCAGATTTCTAACATAACAGTTTACTTTTATGGAATGTGTCAGATTAACGTTAGTAAATTGTTTATTTAGGGCCAACTCTACGAGTAACAGATGCAGAAAGTAAGCGGCTGTCAGATGCATACTCCAAAAAATCGTCTGCTAAACGCAATCTATGGATAAAAAACCCTGACTTGTCTGCATTATCAAGAACTAATTAATCAATGCCTTTTGTAGTTTTAATTATCTTGGAGCCAGCCAATGGAATTGGCCGGTATCGACTCGATACAGAGGCTTTTGAGGGGAACTGTCAAGTTGGTTATAGTCTTCTTAGCGGGAGATGAGAAAAAGAATGTGTAATCCAGGTCATGCAGCTGATGAAGAAGATTGATTGGGTTGCTTGATGTTAAATAAGTGTGTTAAGACCTGTAATTCTGGCGGAAAAAATAGTTGATCTTGACTTATTCTTTCCTAGAAAGGGATATTTCATACAAGAAATGAAATGGAAAATCATAAGAAATAAATTAAAAATCATGAGATTTGCATCAGCTGACGGAGATGTTTAGCTACCAGTCTTAAATCTCAGCGAGACGGTGACCCTGTTCAACCGTATTACAGTCCCTTAGTCGGAAGCCTTTGCCTGGTAGCTGAATTTTGACCGGGATACATTGGGGTTTCCGTTTTCCTTTCAAAAGTCAAGTCCAAGTCCGTAGTTTTAGGCCGGGTTTGGTTTAGGTTAATTAGGCCTAAACTTCATGCCTTGATCCAGCTCGAAGAGAGTCAGTCTGAGACTCTGAGGCCTGAGGCAGGTGGGTATATAAGGCCAGGCCGGCCTCTGTACATCTCAATTGAGCTACTGAGCTTGTCGAACTCGAAGGCGAATGACATGGATTAGTCTTGACCCTTTGGGCGCTATTATCCAATCTGACAAGTTCGTTTTTTCCTTGGTTCTTATTACTCATATAACCTTTTCGTTTACGGTCCACAAAACGTGACGTTCATGGCTACATATAATTTTTGAGAAAATATTTAATCAGAATTATCTTAAAAGAGGGGTTTTATATCTTCTAATAATAATATATCATCTCAGGTTTTTTAAAATTTTCACAAAATTTTATAATAAATTTTATTGTACATAATTATTTCATAAATAAATTCAAATTTGTTCAAAGTTTAGTTTCAAGTTAAAAAAAAAGGAGATTTGTAAGGTAAATCCTAAAATTTAAGATATTATCGAGGTAGAGTTTTGATAATTATAAAAAAAATTTTGAGTTTTTTAAGAAAAGAAGTAAACAAAGTTTTTTTTTACTTAAATAATTATGTGTACTATAGTGTATTATAAGGTTTTGTAAAAATTTAAAAAATTTGAAGTGACGCAATATTATTAAAAGGTGTAAAATCTCTCTTTTATAAACGGTCTTGATCAAATTTTTACTCATAATTTTTTCACTGTGATCTTCTCCAAGATTTGAGCCCAATTTTATACACCATATCAGATATATTTTTTCATTTTCATTCTTATTATTTATTTATTAATTTAGAAATTATAAAAAGAGTTTCATTCCCATAATCGAAATAACTTATTATTCCAAATGGAATATATATGTAAAATCTTAGACAAATAATCACGTCGCAATATAAATTAAGGGAACATATAATTATCTCATAAGATAATATACATATACATATATATATATATATATATATATAACTTATAGATTTCAACTTGATGGCATGCATGCATTAGTTTCACATCCTCCCTTCTGTTACTGCAGATATTCAATGTCAAAAAAAAATTGATCAAAAGAAAAATTGAAATTTAGAGGCTGATTTGTTAGAATCTATTTTCAAATTAACATGATTTAAAATTTTGCTGAGTAATGGAAGTTTTATAAGCAATTTATTTGTCCAAAAAAAAAAACCTTTAGTTGTCTGATGTATCATCTAATTTGCACTTGTAGAAACTACACCATGAAAAGAAAAAAATATCATTTACAACTAGTACTAGTATTTAAAATCTTGTTGTATAAATGAAAGATACAATAGTTTCAATTGATTTCTATATTGAAAGCCAGTTTTATATAATGGAAAAAACTTATGTTTTCCGTGTAAGATATAAAATATGAAATACCCAAGATCTTAAGCAAATATTAGAACACCAATATGATAATACAATAATATACATACCAGATTGGGCAGACATGATTATTTAGCGGAAGCAAGTGTTTCCGGTCAAGCTATGGTCTTCCTCTTCTTCTTCTTCTTCTTATGGCAGATCTCAATGGGAAGAAACTGACGTTATGAAGAGAAGAGGGGACCTTAGCCACTTATTTATATTAACCTTAATTATCCCAGTAGTAATCCTTCCCATAAAAGGCCTACTGGGCCAGACCTACACAACTGCCATACCACACTAATTCAAAAGAGATGTGCAAAGCCCATACAATAAAGATCACTTATCAAAATTAGGTCTTCATGCTTGTTTCCCACATAGACCAAATTACTAGCCTGTTTTAATAAACAACAAATGACCAATTAATAGTAGCCCACAAAATAGAAAATTCTAACATTCTCCCACTTGGGCAATATTAATTGGTGTTTATTTTAAATTTTAGAAAATATTTTCAAAAACATGACACCAGGCTAGTTAACTTAATTTTTTTGATGTGGCCACAATTTGAAAACAATTCAGTCCATAGAAACAACATCTCATGATCCTGTCCATTAAAACCAACAAATACTGAATCATGGCAGCCTTTGTACCCTTTAATGATACAAGACCAATCCATGGTTACAAGTATAAGTGATCTTATCAACAATGGATCTTAGTGTGGTTGTGTAGCAAGAAAATAGCACCAAATGTGATCTTAATGTGCTACTTTCATTGTCGGTCCTCTTTATGATTTCTCTAAACAATATGAGAAATCTCTTTGGCATCAACAATATGCCTGTATGTCTCCCACTGATCCTTGAGATCACTATATGGTGCCATTTATGAGACATACCCAATTGACAAAACAGCCCTACTTAAGATAGACACCAAGTCTTAAGATTTTACAACATATATAAGCAAATCTTCATCAAAGTATATGTGCATATGAAAATAGAAGATAGCATGGATTATTCTCAATGAGAATCATCAATCAATCATCATAATGATGTTTCAAAACATAAATGAGTCTCAATATAAATAATGTAAACTATAATGTGAGAATTCATAACTCCCACTAACCAAATACATTAAAAGACTCAATAATACCCATGCACTCAACATGTCTACTAAATACTATAGGTCTCAACCCTTTAGTCAAAGGATCAGCAAGCATACTATTGGTGTCAATGTGCTCAACAACTATGTCACCATTTTTCACAAAATCCCTCACCTTGAGGTATTTTATCTCTAAATGTTTAGACCCGCTAGTAGTTTTGTTGTTCTTAGAAAACAACACTGCAGATCTATTATCGCAGTAAATCAACAATGGTCTAGAGATAGAATCAACGACACAAAGGCCTGAAACAAAATTTTTAAGCCAAATAGCTTGCGTAGCAGCCCCATAACAAGCAACAAACTCAGCCTGCATAGTTGAAGAAGCTAAAAGTGTTTGTTTAACACTCTTCCAAGAAACAGCTCCTCCAGCTAATATAAAAATGTACCCTGAGGTGGACTTCATATCATCCTGACATCCAGCAAAATCAGAATCTGTATATCCAATAATCTCAAGATTATCCACCTTTCTCTACACTAACATATAATCTTTAGTCTTCTGCAAATACCTCATTACTTTCTTAGCAGCAACCCTATGATCTAAACCAGGGTTAGAAAGATATCTGCCAAGAACACTTACTGCAAAGGCAATGTCAGGTCTGGTGCAAACCTGAGCATACATAAGACTCCCCACTGCACTGGAATAGGGAATGCTCTCCATAGACTTTATTTCCAAATCATTCTTTGGACACTGATTGAGACTAAGCTTATTACCTTTAATGATAGGTGCATCTCCAGGTTTACAATTCTGCATATTAAACCTTTTAAGCACACGATCAATATAAGTCTTCTGAGAAAGTCCCAATAAATTCCGAGATCTATCCCTATGAATCTCAATCCCAAGCACAAAAGAGGCTTCACCAAGATCTTTCATGTCGAAAGTCTTGGTCAACATCTGCTTAGTTTCATGCAACAATCCAACATCACTACTAGCAAGTAAGATGTCATCTACATACAATACAAGAAAAATGAATCTACTCCCACTGATTTTAAGGTATATGCACTGATCAACCTTATTCTCCTCAAAACCCATGGAAGTAATGACCTCATCAAATTTCAAGTACCAGTGTCTAGAAGCTTGCTTAAGCCCATAGATAGACTTTTTGAGTCTACACACCAAGTGTTCACCTCTAGGCTCCTCAAAACCCTCAGGTTGCTTCATATAAATCTCCTCACTAAGATTGCCATTCAGAAAAGCTGTCTTCACGTCCATCTGGTGAAGCTCTAAGTCAAAATGTGCTACCAAGGCCACAATGATTCTAAAAGAATCCTTGGAAGACACTGGTGAAAAAGTCTCATTATAATCTACTCCTTCTCTTTGAGTAAATCCTTTTGCCACCAATCTAGCTTTAAATCTCTCAATTTTCCCTTTGGAATCTTTCTTGGTTTTATAGACCCATTTGCAACCAATTGGCCTACAACCTTTTGGAAGCTCAACAAGCTCCCAAACATAATTTTGAGCCATAGAGTTCATCTCATCTTTCATTGCATCCATCCACATATCAGACTGAGAACTATTAACAGCTTCACTAAAACTCACAGGATCCACAGCATGACTAATATTATAATCACTTTCTCCAAGAAAAACAACATAATCATCAGAAATGGATAACTTCTTTTGCCTAGAAGATCTTCTCAAGGGAACATCAACCTCATTATTTTGAATAGGAGGAACTTCAATTGGAGCATTATCAATATTTTGAGGAGTAGGATCAATAATGTGTTGCCCAGGATCTTCTCTCTCAACATCCATAGGCACCACACTACCTTGTGAAACAGGCAGAGGAAGATCAACATGTCTAGGAAGTTCACTATCAACATTACCTACCACAACATCATCTGCCACATCCCATTCAAGAAATTTCGCCACTTGTGACTCCACAACTTTAGTGCCACTTGTAGGACAATAGAACATATATCCCTTAGAATGGGTTGGGTATCCTATGAAGAATGAGCGAGTAGTTCTAGGTTCAGTTTTCTTTTCAAAAGGATTATAGATTCTAACCTCAGCAGGACAACCCCAAACTCGAAAATGGTTCAAACTAGGTTTCCTACCAGTCCACAATTCAAAAGGTGTTTTGGGAACAGATTTACTAGGTACTCTGTTAAGAATATACAAGGCAGTCTTAATGGCTTCACCCCAAAGAGACTCAGGAAGGTTAGTTCTACTCATCATGCTCCTCATCATATCTTTAAGGGTGCGATTACGCCTTTCAGCCACACCATTTTGTTCAGGACTACCAGGCATAGTATATTGGGCAACAATCCCACATTCTTGCAAGTATTTGGCAAATGGACCCATATGCTGCCCAGTTGTACCATGTTTGCCATAATACTCACCACCACGATCAGACCTAACAATCTTGATGGCTTTCCCTAATTGTTTTTCTACTTCAGTTTTAAAAACTTTGAACTTTTCAAGAGCATTTGATTTTTCATCAATCAAGTAAAGATAACCATAACGAGAAAAATCATCAATAAAAGTAACAAAATATTTGTTACCACATAAAGTAGGTGTAAGAGGTCCACTAATGTCAGTGTGCACAATTTGCAAAAGGTCAGAACTTCGAGTTGCCCCTTTCTTCTTAGTCTTAGTCATTTTCCCTCTAATGCAATCAACACATGTGTCTAAGTTTTTAAAATCAAGAGAAGGTAAAATGTTGTCTTTTATGAGTCTTCCAACTCTTTCATTAGAAATGTGACCTAATCTTTTATGCCACAACAAAGAAGACTTCTCTTTAATCAAAGACCTTTTAGACACAATGTTTTCAACATTCATGTAACTATACTCATTATTAGGAGATAAACTCAATTTGTAGAGACAATCAACAAGTTTAAAATTTCCAACAATATTTGAGTTTAAAATCAAATCAACATTTCCATTTCCAATGCCAAAATAGTATCCAACTTTGTCTAAAGCAGAAACAGAAATCAAATTTCTCCTAAAAGATGGAATGTGAAAAACATAATCCAAAACAAGTTCAAAACCAGAACTCAAATTTAAACTTATGGTTCCTACATGCTTAACATCTACTTCAGCATTATTTCCAACTTTAAGCTTGGCCTCACTCTCACTTGGCTTCCGTTTGCTTTTGAATCCCTGCAATGTACAAGCAACATGAACAGTTGCACCACTATCAAGCCACCAAGAATTCGATGGGGCATTAACAAAATAGGATTCATAACAAACGAGAGCTAGTGAGTTGAGATTTAATGAGTTACCTCCTTGTTTATTCTTTTTCTCTAACCAAGATTTAAACCTGAGGCAATCGACCCTGACATGACCTTTCTTCTTACAAAAGAAGCACTTGACATCTTTCTTAATGGCAGCATTTGGACCTCTTATCCATTTAGTCTGACCACTAGCCTGTCCCTTATCGTCCTTAACCTTATTAGGAGCATTAAAACTAATCTTCCCAGGTTTTCCAAGGTTCTTTCGGTAATGAGGTTTGGAATGGGTGGTAAGTAAGGCAATCTCATTTTTTTCTTTCTTGAGTTTTTCTTCCTCAGAAACACATTTGGCAATAAGGTCATTGACACTCCAGGTTTCATTCACAGCATTATAGGCAGTTTTGATTTGGGTGAACTCATGAGGTAAAGCATTCAAGGCATGGTGAACAAGGAATTGGTCAGGGAGAGAAATTTGATGGGCACCTAGTTTGGTTTGAATGTGGACCAATCTCATAATGAAATCTCTAACACCCCCTTCACTGTTGTATTTCATACTCGTCAGCTCACTCATAAGAGCCCCAGCCTCAGACTTATTGGATTGTTCATACCTATTGCCTATAGCAGCATAAAGCTCCTTAGCATTTTCAATCTTTTCTAGACCACTCATCAGATGTTCAGCAACGGTTCTCCTAATGGCCTCTACACACATACGGTTTGCTCTATCCCATTGAGCAAACAACTCATTTTCAGCAGCAGTGCTTTGATCAGTGAGAGCTGCAGGCTTATTAACACGCAAGGCTATGTCTATCTCACTCATAACAAAAGCAAAGTTCAAGTCTTTAGACCACCTCTTATAATTAGAGCCATTCAAAATCTCAACAGTAGCTTGATTCTTATTCACACCAAAAGTCACTAATTAAAACAAAAAAAAAACAATGCAACTTATTAGTTAATGGGCAAATATATTAAGCAACAATTCATAATGTGCCAATGAACAACTAAGAGCCCTGGTGTATCATCACAGACTCCCCTTTGGGCAGAGAATGTAACATACTAATAGGTACTCTTCATATAAAGCTAACATGAGATATTCCAATTTTGAATAGCTATCCCCTTTGGGCAGATAGAAATTCTAAACCAGTTTATCGCAATCATAATGCTTTATGTAACATACCAAATTGACTTACACAATAACCCCCTTTGGGCAGGCGATTGTATAAAACAATCAAGGTACAATCCTGTAGCCAACGAATGAGATAATTTTTATTAATATCCATAAGTGAGCCACTTTGGCAGCCAAACACTTATATCAACTAATAAAAGATTTTCTCAAACCAGGAAAAAATTAAATTTGCCCAATTACAAAATTTGTATACTTGACAAAATGTATACAATAGACCATTCAATATGAGATACGGATACCAAATGTATCTCATAGTCTTTCAAAAGTTATACGTTGCATTTAATCTCAATGTTTTGATCCTTATCAAACTGATTGGTTCCAAAATGTCAACAAGTCATGCATATCTATTTTGGCTTAAATTAAAATAATACATAAATGCCAAAATATTTCACAATCAAACAATTTTAATAGTGACATTTGTCGGGGAAGTGTTATGAAAGTGGACATAAATGCCAAAATATTTCACAATCAAACAATGAGTCTTGAAATAATTGCCGACACAACAAGACTTGTTTTAAATAATTAAATAATCATAATAATTAACAATGATTACTAATACCAACAAAAGGTTATGGAAAAGTAATAGATGAATAATTTGAATATAATATATATAAAACAAATGCCAATCCGTGACAAGCTCAGCAAATTCTCAATCATCTTCAACCTCTAGACGGGTATAGCTCAACCCGCTAAACCAATTTTTCGACCCATTCGGGTCAGCTTTATTTTCAACCAGTTTTAATAAATTTTTGACTACCGAAACTTCATGTAATCTCAATTTCGACATGTTTATATAAAACCCATGTATCAAAACTTATTAAAACAGCAAGAATTGAAATAATAAGCAAGAAGTATTATGGGTTTTAAGCTAATTCACAAGCCATATAAAAACTTGATTACCAGTGAAGAAGAAATCAACTTTTATACGATCTAAACTTATTATTCGAACTAAATAAGACTTGGGTCCTAATATCACTTAAGACCAAGCTCTGAATACCACATGTAAGATATAAAATATGAAATACCCAAGATCTTAAGCAAATATTAGAACACCAATATGATAATACAATAATATACATACCAGATTGGGCAGACATGATTATTTAGCGGAAGCAAGTGTTTCCGGTCAAGCTATGGTCTTCCTCTTATTCTTCTTCTTCTTATGGCAGATCTCAATGGGAAGAAACTGACGTTATGAAGAGAAGAGGGGACCTTAGCCACTTATTTATATTAACCTTAATTATCCCAGTAGTAATCCTTCCCATAAAAGGCCTACTGGGCCAGGCCTACACAACTGTCATACCACACTAATTCAAAAGAGATGTGCAAAGCCCATACAATAAAGATCACTTATCAAAATTAGGTCTTCATGCTTGTTTCCCACATAGACCAAATTACTAGCCTGTTTTAATAAACAACAAATGACCAATTAATAGTAGCCCACAAAATAGAAAATTCCCGGTCCTCTAAAATACTTAATTAGCAGAGATGTTGCACCAAGTGACACAAAAGTGTTTACTAATTTCCCCACTAGATGATCAGATGAACAATGAACACGATGCAAAGGATTGTGGCATGAGCAATCATGCACCATTGTCACTCATCAAGTCCAATCAAATTCAAATAATTAATTATGTAGCAAAATTTGATCTATATTTTAGGGTTTTCTTACCAATGGGCCGGGCATCCTTGGCATCTCTTTTAGCCAATAAGGCAGAAGGCGTTCTCATTCATAACCAAATGAAACACATCGGAAAATACTGATTGGCCCGCCTAGAAAATACTAGAACTAGTACATATATATATATATATATATATATATAAAGGTGCATAAAACCTAATTCCTCCTACCTAGAAAATCTGACCTATACCCTAGCAGTGTGAAGCGAAACTTGTTTGATTTTCGAATCGACGGTGGCACTGGCCAAGATGACTTCTAATTTCTCTCCAGATCTAGAGGTACCATTCTATTTTAAAAACCCCTAAATATTTCTTTTATGTCGTAAATTACATCTTTCAATGATTATTATGAATTTAAAAGTAAGATTATTTTTTTAGTTTAACGGGTAGGAGGATTCAGATGATCTCTTTGAATTTTGAAACGTTATATATATATATATATATATATATATCTGTTTAAGCGTTAGTCTTATTTGTTTATCCTGTGCCTTAGTTACATCAACTATATGTTTAAAGATTAGGGCTTTTAATAAGGTTTTGTGCCTTAATACGATTGAATAGGTGATTGCTTTCTTAGTTCTTATTATATATCAAATATTTCATTGTATAATCATTAAACAATTAGTTTGCTTGTTCTATGCCTGCGTTTAATTTATCATCTTTTTAATATATAATTATATCTGTATCATCATCAAAATTATTATTGAGAGAATTTTATCTTTAATCTTAAATCAAAAGCATGAGACACCTTAATTAAAAAAAAATCATGAATACTACTGAATTTTTTAATTTGTACTCTGTGTTCGTGTATAGAATCCTAAGGAGCTCATTGGAGGAAGCAGGGATGATCAGAAAGGAGACGTTGATTGCGTGTTGTCACATCCTTCGAAACCGAAGTTTGAGCCGAAGGTTGAAGTTTGCCTTTTCACTATATATATATATATATATATATATATTTAAACAGTAATTGTTATTATATAATAACCTACAGCTAAATATTTTTCAGGTTGGAGTGAACATAGATACTCCCCCACCCAAAAAGGTATATTCAAACGATGGTGAAAGGCAGTGGACAGAATTTGTGGATATGGGAGAACAGTTGTTCCTTTCTACAGCTGGATTCATTTGTGTTTCATTCGGTCTGGGAGCGTACTGGTGTTGTTTTAGACTCTGGCGATACCGATTTCCAGACCGAGACTTACCTATCCCAAAGGCTATTGTCTGGATCATACTTTCTGCTTTCCTCCTCTTCTATACTCTTTATATTGGCTGCATCTCAGTCCTCTCCTCAGTCATATTACTGATGCGAAGATTATCGGAAGATTTAGCTCTAAAGATCAAAACTTTGCACAGCAATTTTGCGGTTTCTGCTGCTGAGTCTTGCTGCTTTTTGTTATTGTCTGCGTTCTTCTTCTGGCGACTAAACGAGGTTGTCAAGATTTTGATCGTCAAGTACGATCCCAAGGAGCAGTTGGGGAGGTGGCTGATCTCCACTTGGCCTCTTTATTCCGTGGCTACCATCTATTCCCTTTCCGTGGCCATGATGTGCACGGGAATTATTAGGAGACAAATAATCAGTAGTTTAAATAGGCTTAATAGGTCCCTTACGATTACCTAGCAAGTAAGCCAACTTATTTAGTGAGATGTTGAACAAGTTACTTTTACTTTCAGACTTCATTAGTGCAGTGGTTATGCTTATGCAGTGGCTAATTGAGTGCGGTGATCTTTTGGACTTTGCAAATATATCTAATGCCTATACATGGTTATATTTTTATGCCAATTTTTTTAAAAAAAAAAAATTAAGAATTATGTGTAACCGAAAATTCATCTCCAGCAAGTGCGCGCATTGCCTCGATCTGAGATCTGATTTTTGGTTAAGCACTCCAAAATTTGGGAACAACAAGGCCTTCGTCTGGCCTGTTCCCTTGGTGAGAAATGCGATCTGTGAACTCTGCCACCGTTACCCCATACAAATGAACCGTAGAATTGGCCTTTTCACAAATTTCTTCCTTTTAATTAAATAGGGTAATTGTTGGAAAAGAAGGTGGTATAGAATAATTTTGGATATTCCTGTGGCGGCTAAACGTGGACTTAATCTGTCAAACTTTCAGTAGAACCATCCAAATAAATAATGATAACTAATTAAGAATTTGCACTCAGCATACATAGAAATGGGTTCAGGATTTCCAATGATAAGTTGATAACTAATTAAGCGTGTTCTCCTGCATGTATATTTTAGCACTGGAGAAAGTCTGAGTAATTGATGAATATAATAAAAGAGTATAACTTACATCAGGATGATAATAAAAAGTGACTTTTTAGATATCCAATAGTATTTTGACTTCTCATAGTTTTTAAAAAATATACCATAATTATTTTATACTCATGTACACCAAATCGATTCTTATTAATTCATAAACTATTTTTTTATTTAAACTAAACCCGACAACAATAAATGTAACATGGGTTGAAACTTATCCTCCAAAAAATAGAAAAATTTTAATTTTGGGTTAAATTTTGTTATAAAAGACCTATTTTTCTGTTTCTAAAAAAATTATTTGATGAGGATGAATGTATATTTAAAATCTTAATGTCTTTTAAAATCAATGAAGTGTTATTTAATTATTGGATGTCCAAAAAGTCATTTTTTAAAATCATCCTAATATAAGTTAAACTCATAATAAAAATCTTATGTAACGAATTAGTTGGGAAGAAAGCTTTGCTTTCAGGGAAAATGAAATGAGATACTCAACGAGATGCGTAACAAGAATTAATCAAGATAGAATATATATATCAGTAAGAGACGTGACACTTGTCCTCGAGCTTAAATTTGAGAAAATGCCACGAAGAATTAGTTAAGAGATATTCAAGGCATGCAGAATATTGCATTTTTTGCTATTTTAATTAGCTTATATGTGGACTATGTTGCACTCAAATGATCCGGATTCAACCTGTGAGAAATGAATCCACCAATCAAAACGAGCCATTGCACTTTGCACATGCATGTGATGCAATAATCACCTTTCTTGGCGGGATATTCCGCGATGCTCTTATTGGCCCTACATTTCTAGTTTGCTTTTTGTTGAATGTATGCAAAAAGTAATTATATTTAGTCCAGAGATTAACGTTAATCAATTGTTTATTAGGGCCAAGTCCAGCTATCTATATATACGTACGTGAGCTGTGATTAGATACACATTCTCCAAAAAATTGTTTGTTAATCGCAATTTTGTGAAGAAGAAAGCCTGACTTGTCAGCTTAATCAAGAACTAAACCATGCCCTTTCAAAGTTTAAAACAGAGGAAGCAAGTTTTAATTACCTTGGGAGTAGCCGACTAATTGACTTGGCCGGAACGGTCAAATCAAGTTTGTTTTGGTTTTCTCAGCTGAAGATACAGAGGAGAATGTGTAATCCAGATTCCAGATCATGCAGCTAATTGAGAAGATTAATGGGTGTCTCTTGATATTGAATAAGTGAATTAAGACCTGTAATTTCTGGCGGAAAAAATAGTTAAACATGACTTATTCTTCTCTAGAAAGGGATATTTGATGCAAGAAATGGAATGGAAAATCATAAATACATTAAAAATCATGGCATTTGGATCAACTAACGGTGGGCAAATGAGGTCAGCGACCCAAGTCCTTGTTTCTGGGCCAGGATTGGCCTTGGGTTATACTGAAATAAGTGGGCAAGCAATTGTTGTGGGCTTAAATTCAGAATTTGATATGCGAAGGCCATATAACTGCCGATAAATCATATCAGAGATTAATTGTTTGTCTTGGGAAAGTCTCAGTGGTTAGAATTTGAGTATCACTTTTATGGTTTCAGGTTGGAATTTTGAAAGGAGCGGATGGCATTTATAAGTTATGGAAAAAAGATACAGAGATTGATTACCAAACCTTGATGGTTAGAAAAGTAAGGTCATGGTTAGGGTCCACAAAATGTGACGTCCCCTACTGTTCTGTACATGGCTACATATAATTTCTATTTTTTTTTCTTTCTGATGATGAAAAATGTCAGCTGCAGTGTTCATTGTGATCTTCTCCACGATTTGAGCACAATTTTATATACCAGCAGATATTCTTTCTTTTTCATTCTTATTATTTATTAATTTGTAAACCGGAAAAGAGGGTTTCACTATATCCTATAATAGAAATATATTATTAATCCAATGGAATATATATGTAAAATCTTAGGCGCAGATAATTACACTGCACTATAAATTAAGGAAAAATATAATTATCTCATAAGATAATACAAGAAACCAATATATATAGAACTGATAGATTTCAAGCTTGCTGGAATGCATTAATTTCACATCCTCCCCCTTCTGTTACAATATTCAACATAAAAAAAAAATTGATCAAAAGAAAAAAACGAAATTTAGAGGCTGATTTGTTAGAATCTGGTTTCAAACATGATCTACGTTGTGCTGATTAATGGAAGTTTTATAAGCCATTGACTTGTCCCCTCCCCCGTCCCCCAACCCCCCCCCCCCCCCCCCCCAAAAAAAAAAAAAAAAAAACCTTTATTTGTCTGATGTGTCATCTAATTATTTGCACTTGCAGAAATTACACCATGAAAGGAAAAGATACATTTACTCAGACTCCACCTTTATGAAGAAAAGAAACTTACGTACACGAGTAATTCGACAAGATGATAAATGTCACATAAATACATACATATATGTATGTATTGCATTTTATAAATTAAATATTGCACAAACCTTGGATTTGAAAATAAATATAATATGTGCAACAGATGATCATCATCACTGGTACAGACTTAATTATATATGAATTCTAGATATAAATATTAATTAATCAATAAATTAACTTGTTTGAGGAAGAAGCGGATTGGTCTTGTTTGAAGGTTGATCAGTCGAAGGATATCCGATCCCATGGCGTTCGTTAGGGAAAAACATGAACGCCCAAGAACCTATAAACGTAATCGGAGGAAGTAAGACTAGGAGGACTGAAGCCACGGAGTCTGTTGCTAAAGATGGGTAAAAACAAGCCACAGTGTTAGTTTGCAAGAGGACCAACACAGCAAACACAATCAAACCAAAGAAAGCGTGAACGAAGTCCCCAAACCGCAGCCTGTAGCTGGACAAATCCAACGATTCTGAAGAGGGAGAAGGCCAAATACCCTCGAGAGTTGCCACCCCATAGTGCGTTTTACCGTCACTGCCTTGGTAACTGTCGGTGAAGGAACTGAAACAGCAAAAGAAGCCGCAAAGGGCAATCAGAGTGACGGTTGAGTACTTGCCAAGTGTGTTGCTGCAGTTGCCATAGTCGGTTAAAACAGGGCTTAGGAAGTTGAAAACGAAGACAGTTCCTGTTGGAAGGAACTTGACAAGGTTGCCAAGCTTCGACCACACCGCATCAACTCCCATTTTTCTTGGCTAAGCCTCGGAAGCATATATAGGAATGGGTTCGGCAGCTTGTTCTTTATAGTGGAGATCAGTCTTGAGTAATGAATATAATAAAAAAAATCTTACGTGACGAATTGGGAGAAAGCTTTGCTTCCACGGAAAATGAAATGAATAACGAGATACTCAGAGATGCGTGAACGTGACACAATTGTCCTTGAGCTTAAATTTGAGAAAATGCCTACAAGGAATTAGGTAACAGATTGTTTCAAGGCATGCAGAATATAGCTTTTTTTTGCTATTTTTCAGTTAGCTTATAAATTGGATTATGTTGCACTCAAATGGTCCGGATTCAACTTGTGAGAAATGAGTCCGCCAATCAAAACGAGCCAATGCACATGCATGTGATGCAACAATTTATACACCCAACATCCACAACAAAAAGAATCATATTTTCCTTTCTTGGTGGGATAATCCGAAGCTCTGATTGCCTCTAGATTTCTAGTTTGCTTTGCGTTGAATGTATCAGACAAAGCGGCAGAAAGTAATTATATTTAGCCCAGAGATTAACCTTTTTTTTTTTGGCCACGAGATTAACGTTAATCAATTGTTTATTAGGGCCAAATATGTATATATACGTATAAGCTGTGATTAGATACATACTCCAAAAATTGTTTGATAAATGCAGTTTGTGGGAGAAGAAAGCCTGACTTTTGTCTGCCTAATCAAGAACTAAACCATGACCTTTCAAAGTCTTAAACAGAGGAAGCGAGCCAAGTTTTAATAATCTTGGAGCTAGCCTACCAATACCAATTGACTTGGCCGGAAACTGTCAAATTTTGTTTTGGTTTTATCAGCGGAATATAAGATGTGTAATCCAGATCATGTAGCTAATTAAGGAGATTAATGGGTGTCGCTTGATACTGAATAAGAGAATTAAGACCTGTAATATCTGGCGGAAAAAATAGTTGAACTTGACTATTCTTCCCTAGAAAGGGATATTTGATGCAAGAAATGAAATGGGAAATCAGCAAATATACATTGAAAATCATGGCATTTGCATCAACTCATGGAGATGTTTAACTACCAGTCTTAAATCTTAAAAACCAGTTCATTAACTACTCTTCAACTTCATTACATTTTCCAAGTCCAAATCCCCCCTTTTTTTTTTTTTTGGTAGACAAGTCCAAATCCTTTGCCTGTTGGCTGCCTTTGACAGTGAACAGAGGAATGCTGTTAACTTGTATAACTGTAGAAGTGCCCTTGCCTGACGGCTTAAACATTAGTCAAAACTCACTACTCACAATTTCTGCGTAGGCGGCAGCGACCCAACTGGGCCTTGGCTTATAACGAAATGAGTGGGCCAAAAATTTCATATCTTGATCCAATTGGGGCTTAGGTGGGAAAATCAAATTTGAGATTGCTGCTTAAATTGACAAATTCCAGACCTTTTTAACCTTTTTATTTCGGTTTATAATTTTTTTCCAAACCAAAAATGGATATATATGTGTGTGTGTGTGTGTGTGTGTGTGAAGACAAATGGCTAAATTAAAAGCTTAAATTAAAGAAACAGTGTTCTGAATTATTATGAATAAAAAAATGAAAAGCATTCAAAAATATTGTTCAAAATTTGTTATAAAAATACGTCACTTGCAATTGAAATTAAATTCATATATTTTCCTTTATAGCTCCAGAAAACGTGAGTTGGTTCACTTTCAAAACGTCCCTTTACGTTCACGGCCACGTATATACAGTTTCCTCTTTCTTGCTTTCTTTATTTCTTCCTTTATGCATGGAATACATGTATAAGTTAAGCGTTACTTTGGTATTAATTTCAATATTTTCTTCTTTGACTAAATAATGATATAACTAAAACTATTGCCCAAGTGAAGATAATCATTTAGACTATAATCCTTAATTAATGTCAGCATCTAAAAGTCGATGTTAATCACATGAGAATTAATCAGGTACATATATTTTAAAGTACTGTCTTCATCTTATATCTACTCATGCGACTTTTTTTTCATAAATTAATTAAGTTGATGGTGAAGATTTCAATTTATAACTTGTTAGAAGGAATCCTTTTTTCTAGGTGTACAAAATAAGGAAAGCTGAAAAGAAAATTAAATAGATCAAAGTATAGGTTATTAAATGCATGGAATCAAATAGTGATATTAATTAATTAATATCAATTTAAGAAAATTTTGGGAGTTGGCCTTTCTTTTTCATAGCTGTGCTTTCATTCATGCTAAGGGAAAAGCAAATGTTTTGGCACATAGGCTAGGCTAGCTAGCTAGTGTGGAATGTGATTTAATTAGATACCAGTTTATGTGTGGTGTGGAGGTCTTCCTCCAGGCGTGTAATCTCGATATTTCAGTTCATTAATTAATCAAAGCTTCGTGATTTTATTTTTTTAAAAAAAAATTTAAGAAAAATATGATGGTGTTATAAAGAATCTTAGTATAATACAACAAACCTATGTAGTTACATGTAATTATTCAAGCTTGATGGCATGCATTTAGACAGCCTCCCCTCTATGTTTTGCTATTTAATCAAACAAACATTGATCTTGTAACCAAAAAAAAAAAAAAAACAACGATCTAAAGGAAAACAAAAGTTACAAATTAGTTTTGTCTAGCAATCCTTCTCCTTATAACCCATTAATTTAGTTTGAATTAATTTGGTGAGGACGTCGAAGGCACACGACACAAAGCAAACTAGGAGCTTGAGGAGGAATCGCTTGAAGGGTAGCCTATCCCATGGCGAGTGTTTGGGAATGCCATAAATATTGACCCCGAAATTGCACCGATCACCGGAGGCAAAGCCATGAGCACAGCCTTCTCGGTCGACTCAAAAGATGGATAAAAGCATTGCACAGTGTTGGAATCCAACAGAGACAACCCGGCAAAGACGAGGACGGAGAAGAACGCGTGAACAAAGTCACCGATCCTTAACTTATAGCTTGATAAATTCACCGAACCCGAATTCGTAGAAGGCCAAAGGCCACTAACCGTGGCTATCCCGTAATGAACTATGCCATCACTGCCTTTGTAGCTGTCCGTGAAGCAAGAGAAGGCGCAAGAGAAACCGCAAAGGCCGATGAGAATGGAGGTGAACACCTTGTTAGCAGTGCTGCAATGGCCGTAGTTGGTTAAAACAGGGTTCAGGAACTGGAATACAAATACTGTTCCAGTCGGGAGGAGCTTGATGAGGTTCCCAACACCTGTAAAGGTTTTGTCTGAGACATTGGAACTTGATGAGGAAGAGCTGCTGGATTTTGCCATTTTTTTCTACTTTTGTGGAAGTAGATTTGGAAGTACTGAAAGCCACTAAACTAATTGATTTTCCTTGATAATGAGGCTACTAATTTTCGGGTGATTCTTTTGTAGCAAAGATTGAGTATTTATAGAGAGGACTTGGAGAAACATATAGGAAGATGGAGAGAGTTGCTTCTACGTAAGATTGGTGTACTGCAGATAGCATGGTTTTGCTTTTACTCTTTGAAAGATTTGGTCTGCAGTCTCTGCCTTAAGCTTGGAGTTTGATCAACTCTTTTCTTTTAAAAGTGGATGCCTAATTTTTGAATCTACCAAGACTATCCTTCAACAAACGTTCAAAATTAGGGAAGTCAAATTAAATAATTTTATTTTTTTGGTACGTAAAACGAAAAACCAATTATATTGGTTGGAGCATCCAAAATGTACAAGACTTTATAAGTTTAGGTCAGACAAGTAAAAGGAGATCATTTTCACCATGACACAGGGACTAGTATTGCATGCATTTATCACGTAATTTTTTAATATCTAAGCATAAGTCCAATTAATTAAGAGCTTTGATTGATTCAACACATGACGAAAAGGGTGACAAAGAGGAGTATATCTGGGCATTTTAGTTATCCTTATGAGACGCCAAAAAGAAAAAATGTTTGAGATAAAAGGTCAGTGTTTGCTGAATCGGATTAAACGCAATAAGAATAACTATTATTCTCCAACTAATTTGTATTGCTTAAAATATAAACTTCTGTTCATAGTTTTCTTTTTTTTTTAACATAAAATTTTGAAGAACATGGGATTGTTATGTTTCAAATACTGTTCTCTGTCTATGGTAATTATACTTAGCAAAACAAATGCTAAAATCAAATAACTTTATGTATTCAAAATCCACTTTGGGTATTAAGAGAAATTATTGAAAACGTGTAAGGTTAATCAAAGCATTTCAAACCTATTATTAAGCTAAGCATATAGATTGGTACCTAAAATAAGTATTTTTTAGAAAGAAATTCAGTGATCATTTTATGTGTGTTTTAAGTTAGAAAGGGAAATTAATTGATATTATAAACAATGTGTCAAATTAGGGATTTGAATAAGCAAGCAAGCAACAAGGCAGGGATGGAAATCACTTGTCCCATTTTAGTGCCTCATTTTATGTCTTATTCATCTAAAAAACGTCACGTGTCTCATTCATTTATATAACTCTAATTATTCTTTATTTGGTTTTAGGATTTTTTAAATAAAAATTTCTAAAACTATCATAGAGAGAAAAAAAAACCCTTTATAATAAAAGTTTAGCGTCAAATTAATTTTTTTTTAATTTTAACAGTAAATTTCTATGTTTATAATATTTTTGGGATAGGATTTTAGTTTAAATCAAGAAAAAGTAATGATTTATTTATTTATTTATTTATTTTATTAAAATCAAATAACAAATAAAATAAGTTAAGCGAATGGAATACATAACAAATTATGATGTATTAGACATAGAGTGAGACACTGAGATTTTTATTCACAAGGCAAGGTAAGTATTTTCAACTTATCATTAAAGACGGTTTGAGTTGCCGATTGGCAACCGGGCAGTCTTTTCTCTTCCGATTAAGTAGAACAACCAAAACCTTTTTCAAATGATAATCGAAAGGGCCACTTGAGGCTGCACTAGATTGGATGGCCAAATGGGCATGGTCTTAGACGAAGGCCTCCCAAGTTCATGCCCAAGCCCAACCACCTGCAGGATTTAGCATTTTTCTTGGGAAGCTGACATGTTAGCTGTTTCATATGTTCTGTTTACTTTTCGTTTTTGGGGGTCTTGCCCCTCATATCTCGGCTCAAAATGGACGGCGGAGTGGACTAAAAACGAAACTAGAAATGGATGACCCACTCATGGCCTTAAGGCTTAGTCTAAAATTGCACGTGGTAGCAAGGCTAGCCCTCGTTTCAATACTGCTTAGATCTGTCTTCAACAATGAGACTATCGGCCCAAACTGAGAGCCTGAACTGTAATTGGGGCCTTGCATTTTCTTTGTAGCTAAATTGAGTGGTTGGGGCTGAATTCTCTTCTCTGTACATTGAAGAAATCTTTGATTTATCAACAATCGGTTTATTTAAGTAATTGGACATTTATTTTTTTAATTAAAATTTTAAACTCAAATATTGTGAATAGAAAAAATTATTATTGGGAGAATTTTACACATATAAAAGGTTAACTCAATTAGAAAAGAATTAATTTTAAGCAAAAATATATAGAGATATCTTAGTTAAAAAAAACAAAGAATCTTTGATTCATTCATTGTTCAACTGCAAAGGAAAATTACTAGTACACTTTTTTCAATTTCTTACTTGGAAGGGCACCGCCCTTTTCAACATATTTGGCAACATAGTAAAAGGTTGGAAATATTTATCAATCAAATCTTTGTACGTCACAAACACACAAAGAGAAAAAAAAAATCAAAGTCCCCATATTGAGAATCCAAGGCAAAGAGAGAGAGAAAGTCCTTCCCTCTTTGTACCTAAAACGATGCAGACTTTTCTATGGGAAATTAGCAAGAGGTTAGGGAACTGACTCATCATACCACCGTCCACACTTCTCGGCCAAAGTTGGAGACCCACGTCTCCAACTTCTATTACTATATTTCTTTACTTGCACTAATAATACCCACCGCATCAAACACCTCTATTGCAAGCAAATTCCTCTATTGGCATAGCATATTCCAATCTCCCATCTTAGTTTTAATCACCAAAATCAATAAAAGTTTACTCTTAAACCTGATTAATACCTGCAATGATTCTTGTTAGTGAAGTCGTCATCTAACTATAATCCTCACCACAAATTATCTTAGTTCTTATCTAAGGAGGGGTGCATGAATGAATGGACAATCATATGATCTCATCCAAACAAATAAAATAAATAGCATAAATGGTCCTTAAAATTTGACCCAAATTTTATTGTAATCCTTATAATTTAAAACATTCTATTTTGGTCCCTATAATTTAAAAGTTAAACTATTTTAATCCTTATAATTTGAAAAGTTCTATTTTGACCCCTTATAGTTTGATAATTAAATTATTTTCGGTCCTTCCATTAATTTTTTAATAAATATTTTTTAATTTTTTTTAAATATTGATATATTTTTTAAAGTCATAAATAAAAAAATTTCACCTAAAAAATTAGTATCATAAAAAAATGATCAAAATGACTTAATTTTCAAAATAAAAAAGTCATAATAGAATATTTTTAACTATACAAATCAAAATAAAATATGAGTAAAACTTGAAGGACCAATCATAATATTTATTCAATCAATTTCCTAATAATAATAGAATGCAAACAAGAGTAGACGCAAAGTTGAGACCTCAATTCATAAGCATTAGATTTTTTGGGCTGCAGGGCTCAGATTGAGGTGGAGATGAGAGACGGGTCGGGGCCATGTCGGCTGGTGTGCACAAATTTGGACAAAGTCTTTAAGTTGTCACATACAGATGGGTTGCGCCCACAGAATTAATGTGAAGGGATTCCACACGGCAGGAACATCAAACACCAACCAGACCCAGATGGATATACAAAATCAATTAATCATACTTTCCCACCACAAGAAAAAACATAAAGTTTGGGTATTAAAGATATATACAAGATATGATTTATTTAGTCTTTGAATTAATCATTATGATTTCAATGCACCGACTTTTTCTTAAACTTGTTCTCCCTACCTCTTCTTTTCCTAATCTTTGAATAGAAAAGCACAAAAGAAAAACCCCATTGATATGGCCAAAAAGAAATCAAATAAGTGCCCTGAATTTTCAAACAACAGACAAGATCCTTACCCAGAAATTGCCGAGCCCCGTCTGAAATTTACCCAGAAATTTTCTTTCTTTTATCTAGTGGCATACATGTTCAAAACAGAATTAGCAGTGAAACTATGAAAAGAGATTACTACCCAGAAAGTCAAGTTGCCAAATCCTCCCAGAAAAACTTGCTAATTTTACCAGAAAATTATGGAAAATTTTGAGAAGTTGAACTTATTCAATATTCATAACTTCACTGCTGAATTTTCACAAATCAATAGTCTACAACTAAACATCTATTAACAAGGGGGATTACAAGAAACCCCTCTTTACAAACTACAGAAAAAGAGTAAATACAAATACTATCAAACTATAAAAGAAATCTGCTCAATTTTCTCCCTAATTTATCTTTTACTTTACACAACAACGGGACGAGATTGCAAATCTCTTACATTTTTTTTTTCACAACAGAGCACAAAAACATTTCATAGCCCAACATTTCAAAACCCAACCCCGAAACCTAAAATTCCCCTAATATTACATATCAACCCCCTTAAATTTACTTTTCGTCCTTTTTTTTTTTATTTCTTCATCATCCATTAATAAAAGACAGCCCCATACTTTTTTAACCCATAAACTGATACAACTTCATGGAATATTATCTAATCGCCCCTAATATTTTCTCCGAACTTCAAATCCGTCCACCGTTTTGAAAAAATATCACGGAGGAAATCGAACTTTGAAAGTCCTGGAGATATCTAGATAGAGACGAACCGATCGATAGATAGATAGAGGGAGGGATAGACGACGACTTTTTTGGATCCAAATATACATCCGGATCAGGATTAGGATCTCAGAGGTCAAGCCGGAGCAAACGCCTCAGATCCCTAGTAGCTGAATCATCGATCGAAACCTGTTTCTTCTTCGAGAAAGACGGCAAAGGAAGGGAACTTGGCGCCGGAGATACTGCAAAAGCCGATCCAGCGTACATGTCGGATTTCCCGGTGACCGGTGACCTAATATCGACGATCTTGATCTGTTTAGGAACCATCTCTGGATCCGGACCCAGCCTATCAGTACCCGTAACAACCAACCGCTCTTCGCCTCCTCCGCTATTGCTCTCAATCTTCGAATCCAACGACTCACCTCGTCTCAAAATCGTAACCTTCTCCATCGAAACATGATTCTGCACCGTCTTCAAGTCATCGGCGGAGCTGGATCTCTTCGAAATCGGCTGCTCCGACCCTACCCGTTTCCTCTGAACGGGTTTCCTGTTAAATCTAACATTTCCGCTGTTGTTATTGTTATTATAATAATAACTAGGGTTAAAGCCACCATTTCCGTATCTCCGACGCGAAAAAGCCGTCGGAGCAACCCGGATCCGTTCGATCAAACAATCCTGAGGCCGTAAAACTTCAGTCCCCATATTAATTTACCCAACACCCCAAAAATATAGAAGAAACTAAGATTTAGATGAACAAATTTATACAAAAAAAAAGGATTTTGAGAATTCTACGATCTCTTCTTCCTCATAAGGGGGAATCAAAGGAAGAAGGGAAGGTTGCTTCAATTTTCCTTTTTTTTTTTTGTGAATTCCCTTCCTTTTTTTCTGCTCTGCTGTGATTTAATATGTCCACGGAAAGAGATAAGGGAAGGGAGTTATATAGGGGAAAAATGAAAGAAATGGCGAGGAAAAAGAGGTGGTGGGTCCGGGTTAGAGGGTCGGGTTCGGGGTGAGCTTCTTTGGTCTTCGTCTTTGTGTTGACGCGTCATGTGGGTCCCGCATCCCGGGCTGCTCGGGTTTTGAGTAACCGGGTCCCTTCAAGTGGGCCCCAAGCTAGCTGGACTAGGTGTTCTTCGTTATAACGATGATCGTTAAGTGAGTGGATATTGAGACTACGGAAGCTTGGCCAGTTTGGTTGTCGTTAAGGAAGTTTGCTTTGATAGATAAGTTGGCTGGCTTGCGTAACGGAGGTTAGTTGTCGGGTTGTGAGATTTTTATTTACTGTAAAATATGGGAATTAATTATTTGCAGGTAAGGGGACCACGTCAGATAATGACGTTGCCTCTTATTTTCGTGGTGAACAGTGGTTTGGTTTTGCTTTACCATGTGCCCATAAATCAAATTCTTTTCCTTTTCCTCCTGTTTCTTCATTCTTCAAACAAAATTTAGCTATATTATAGTAGAAAGGATATAATTTAATTTAATTCTTTTTTAGTATATTACTACTACTAGTAGTATTAAATGGTTGAATTACTCAGAAAGATGGTTGCCATCGAGGTCGTGCAACGTAATTTGTCAAATTTTTTTTTCTTTTTGGGAGTTCTGAAAATTGAGATTTATTTTTTGCATTTTTATGGTATAACGACTTAATAAAATTACTTCATTCAGGTAGATGCTTCTATTGTATATGTTTCTTAGAGAAAAGAGTTTGCAAAAACAAATAAATTTGTTTGGTTGTTTGAAATTGGATTTCAAGTGAAGGTGAATTCGGTTCAAGATAACCATGCCAACCACCCAAAAAATTGAAAATAAGTGAATAACTTTGTTCTTAATCAATTCACCTGGCTATTTTAAAAGTAAAGTCGATAACACGTTAAAATTTAGAGTAGACAAATGGCCATTGCCCACACGGAGAATATGTAGACATTTTTATGGTTCAACCGGTCAAATATCTATAATCTCACTTTCGGAGTGTGGTTCACTCTGTTTTTGTTTGACCCAGCCAGCATTGAGCTGTTCTTTGTTTTTCTTCAACACTGAAAGGGAAGCATCCATTTTCTTGAATTCAAACTGATTATTTTGAAGAAATATATAGAATTACAGACAGGTGAGAGTGGGACCAACTAGTTTTCAAAATACTTTATTTGGACACGACTACTTAATTTCCTGGTAATAATGAGCATTTGGCTTAGAATAATTGTTCATTGTCCCCTCTTAATTAATATAATTCATAATAAAATATATTTCACATATGCTGCAATTAGTGTATATAACTGGAAAAGATGTCATTATTTAAAAAAAATCTAAAAAAGAAACTAATCATGCTGGGTTGTAGAGGAGATTATATGCTTAGGATTCAATTTATAAAAGCATCTGACTCTGATCAAGAAGTTTTATTTATTCTCAATTCCATGGCTACCAAATCACTAATTTAGGGCTTTCCACACGTTATGATTAATAAATTAATTAATAAATTATATATTATATAAATAGTACTCTCTTCTTATTTTTCAATTCTTTCTATGTTCCCTAAGGCCCTCTTCATTTCCACTCATTTCAGTGAATTATTGTCTTGCCCCCACTATTATTTTTCATTTATTAAAGTGAATTGAGTATTGCTCAAAAGGTTTAAATAAAGATAAGTTCTTATCTCTATCTTCATATATGAGGGGTAATCGATACATGCATTGCGTCTTGATCGATTGAGTCAAGGATTCCAACATCAAAATCATGTTACTGTTGTTGAGACATGTCGAGGCATTTAACTTTGTTCTTTAATATTCCTTACCTACCCCAAGATAGAAGTATACAAAATGGCAAGGAAATCTTCCTTCTCGATACGAATCCTTAATTTAATGTTAAACGTAGGTTTAAGTGCTCACACCAAGAACCTACCATTGATTTTTCCCACCATGGTTATCCTTTTTTCTCTTTTGGCCTAACCCGCCAAATTTTGCTAGTGCTATTATTTACCATTTACCATTAAGACACATTTCCCTTAATTGCTTGATAAAGCTAATTTGTATCCGAAATGTTGAAATAATTTTATGTTTAATTAATCTTTGAGAGAAAGGGGCAAGTTTGATCTGTCATAAGAAGGTGCTCAAATCAATCACGAATTTTGCAAAAAAAAAGTAGTATAGGTTTTCTTTTTGCAAGAAAAAAAGAGAGAATAAATTAAGTGGACCTTGGACATCTGGATGGGCCCCACGTAATTCCCCATAATTTTCCACCGAAAAAAAAAAGGAACAAATCTGAAAAGCAATTAAAGAAAGGTGGGGTTCCCAATTTTGAGAAGTGAAATGTAAGGAAGCAATAATGCTCGCTTGTCTCCCATCTCCCTCTCGTTTATATAGTAAAAAATATAAATAAATAAATAAATAATAGATTGTCAATTGATATTGGTTGAATTGATAAAATTTTGAATCTTTTTCTAACGTTTGTGATATGTCCTGATACTGGATTGAAATAGTCTTTTTTTCACCTAAACTTTTTTAACCAAAAAAAATAAAAAAAAATAAATAATAGATTGCATTGCACTGGGAAGCATATGTTGAGAAACATCCTCCTTAAAAGAGAAAATAAATAAAACAAAAATATATATAAAATAAAGATTAAAGCATAAAGCTAAAGCTAATGCTATCATGGGTACTTTAGTCTTTTAGAAAGGCTTATGCCCTTTAGAAAACTATATAGGGTCATCCTGGGGAATTTCTGACCGTAAAACCCGACAGAGCTGACCTGCCAGGTGGAACTTTCCTTTGGATCTGATCATGGACTGTGACCGCTGTGGGGTGATGCTATCAGTGGTCAGTCAAGTCTTGAAGGTTGAGCGTCCCTTGGTCAAAACTGGGTTGCTGAAAATAATAAACCAAGCTAATAAGAAAATTTCGTTTGAATTTATAATTGCCAACAACGTGTAAGAAAATTTCGATCGTTTTGATGTTAAAGAAGAATGGCAATTTATTTCACATTTAATAGGCCAAGAAATTAACTTCTTCTTCCTAGAACCTCTAGTTCATCCAGCTAACTCACTGGTTAGAGCTTTAGCTGAAAGAATTTCTTGCTTCCTTGTCCATTTAACAAGTTGGAGAATCTTATTTCTGTTGATATGATGCAGATTAGTGAATGTGGGTCTTGGCCACTAAACAAGTTATTTTCTTTTTGCCCAATTGTGTTGCTTTTTCGATGATGTAGATTTGGGCATGATTGAACTTGTCAACTTGGCATCCTTTGTAGTCCATTATTCACATTTCATGGTCTCATATATTTGCCCACTGATTCTGGTCTCCTATAGGTGAGCTATATCCAGCACAATAACTCCCTTTTTCAAAACTTCTCTCTATAAAAGAGTATTAAACCTTAGAATCGGAATCAAACCATGACCATCCCTACTTAGAAGTGTTAGATTTTATCACGAGAAGATAGATACAGACCATAAAATCAACTTGAAGGTTCGTTGTTAAGTAGAAAAATTTTAGAGTCAATTGAGGGTTTGAAATATACCAATCAATAGTTTAACAATGAACGATAACTACTTTGTATTCCGTGGCTGTTTCTCCTAACATCTTCGGTTAATTATCCTTTAGGTCAAGCTGAAATGCCCTTATCATTATCAATTAAGGAGGGAGAGACGAGACCATGATCTGCCGTTGGCAAGTTCCACAGGGTGTAGGAATTGTAAGGTGATGACTCGTGGACTTGTTGGCCTACGTTAGACTTGGGCTCCAACATCCGACTGACCAGTCTTGAGTCCATACAGGCTTGTGATATTTAGTTTGACCCAAATGTTACCCGATTTCTTGCTCGGCCTTTATAACAAGAATTGATAATTGATAAAAATCTACTTCCTCAATGACCAAGTTCAAGATGGAGAAGGCGGTTTTCTCAAGTCGCCTAAAAGATGACAAGGAAGATACCAATTGATGGGCCTTTATAGTTTAGCAACGTCTGAACACTGGTGAGTCATTTGGATAATGAAGGAGGGTAGGCCCAAATCCAATATTTGAAGTGAAGTCAGTTGATAAGGGCTTAAGGCCTGGCCATACTACCTAAATCTATTTAGTGGAAGAAATTATTAGGTAAATTGGGTCTATCACGTCATTCGTAGACCCGACTAATAAAGTTGTGACAACTTAAAAAGTTTCTTAAAATTAAGATACTAATTTGATAAAGATTTAGCCCCACTTTGCAAAGAAGGAGAATTTAAAAGGTAAATCCTTAAATTTAGGCTACAATTGTGGTAGGATTTTAATAATTATATCATAATTTTTGAGTTGTCACAATTTTATTGATCGGGTCTACGAATGACGTGGTAGACCCTACCTACCTAATAATTTCTCCTTTAGTGGACTCCCACTGACGTGTTTGACGGTCTATGTTTAGATATTGCCACTACAATATCCGATCAAGGAGTGGAATCTCCTGCATGGTTGTCCATACCTTCCGTTTTCCTTATAAAAAAAAAAAAATCTAACAAGACCATGGGACCGCTGGCCACTGCAATGATACTAACAAGTTTAACCATGATAATAAAGTAGGCAAAGAAACCAACATCATTAATAAAATATAAATGCAAACCGAGATATAATAGAAGAGCATATATTTTCTAACTCAACATTTTATCAACCAAAGAATTCTGCAATGATCTTAATAATATAGGGGAAGTACAAATCCACAAGAAACTATATACCGGAAGTAATAAACAAGCAGCAACACAGCATTTTCCCCATCTGCGTGCTACAATAGTTGCCTGAGACGTCGTACCAGCCCCCATGCCAAAGTGTGATTAAGCTCATGATCGAGCCATAGGGAAAATCTAAATCAATTCACCAGATAAAAGAGTTGAAAATGTCGCAACCAGTTTGTCTTTATAGAAAGATGGATCTTCGAACTGATTAATTAGTAGAACGATCATTTTATCAAATAGAAGTAGAACTATGATCGTAATTACTTCTAAGACTTGAAAAATTCATCAACTAAACCAAGAAATGCAGCCTCTTTCTGGTTTGCCAAAAAACAAGAAATCAAGCATTAATGAGAAACAAAAGAGACGAAAGAGAGATTACCAGTTTCTTGATTTTAGTAACAGGATCTTTATAAAAAAACTTAAGAAACAGTAAATTAAAAACAAAGAAAGGTTAGAATTATGGTTTGGAAACAAAAATGGAAGAGGCTATATTAATCAAATGGTACTGTAAAATCAAGAACTGAGTACATTACCGTGTTTTCGTTTGTGCTGCTCTTGCTTATGAATCTTGTGCTCTGGTTTAGAAGTAGAAATGCAGACGGTAGTCTTTTGATTTCTGTGAACATTGGAAAGATGGTCCTCAAAACCTTGTTTATACTCAAACCCTACACAATAGAGGCTGCGGTCCTGTTGATCATTTTTTTTTAAGAGGGATGTGTTTTGATTTCTTTTTTTGGAATTGTGACTCCTTCTCATTGTCAAGAGAACTGGATGTGGTCTTTTTTTTTTATTTTCTTAAATGATATAATTCTTCTGATTGCTTTTCAAAAAATAAAAATCCTACGCAACAGAGGCTGCAAAACCATAAAACTAGATAAAGGATTAAACAGCCGAATTTCATGATCAAGGCCGTAGGTCACCAACCAACCCAAAGGAGTGCCTCAACACCTCCTTCCTTGGATCTCCGATGATCCAAACCACATCACTTTTACCTTCGGAGGCAGTGCAAAAGCACCTCATACTATTATTGTTCTCTTCATCTTGCACCAGAGTAATATGCATGCTTAGATCCAAAACTTGTGGGCTGGCTAGTTATTGGACCGTTTACAAAAAAAGCCCAAGGATTAGAACTCGGAAGAAATTAAAAACACAAAAGCCCAAGGAAAAAAAATTACTAGTAGGTCGAAATATAATAAATAAATAAGAAAAAAAAAAAGCAGACCACTAGAATAATTTTGTCTTTTCCCTATCCATTCACAACAAAAGCCACAAGCTCTTTCTTCGTTTTATCACAGAAACCGAACAAACATATTAGCATGGTAGTAAAGTTTCTCAATTCTCACCCCATGTCCAAAGGACCAAATCCAATCTATCCAATCCCTTCATGCGGTACACAAGCCAAACAAATACTATAAACAATTTTAAAAAGTACTACTACTAAAAGAAAAATAATAATAAAAAAAAAGAAAATAAGCAATACAATAGAATATAGAGAGAAATGTCGGGGAAAGAATCGGGTGGCACTGCCTCTGCCTCCAACTTTGATCTTCCCGAGGAAGTCTTGCAAGTCCTACCCTCTGATCCATTCGAGCAACTGGATGTGGCCCGCAAGATCACCTCCATTGCACTCTCCACACGTGTCTCCTTACTCGAAGCTGAGTCTTCTTCCCTTCGACTCAAGCTCGCCGAGAAAGACCAACAAATCGCCGACCTTTATGCCCAGATCGACTCCCTCGACGCTTCTTTATCTGAAACCTCTGATAAACTCGTTAAGGCCGACCAGGAGAAGGTCCGACATGGCTTTGACTTTAATTTCTTACCTCTTTGTGAAAAAAAGAAATGATTAATTGACTTTCTTTTTCCCCTTTTTTTGGTAGGAGAGCTTGTTGAAAGATAATACCTCACTATCCAACACTGTAAGGAAGCTTCAGAGAGATGTCTCCAAGGTACTAAGTTGTTGATGTAGTTTGACCAAGTTTTTTTACTTTTTGTTGATTGGCCGACTAAAGCTTTTAAATTTCTGGTTGTAAACTTTCGATTAATGAACCTTATTGGACTTAAATAAAGGTTAAGAAGTTGGTGAACAAATTGTACTGAAGTTTTGCTTCTTTTTAATACATAATAGTAGTAATTCTTAAAGATAGAGAATTTGATTGAATTGAAGGAAGCGGAGGAATATGTATAAAATGTGTTATGCGGCAGTGAAAATGGTGAAAAACTTTTTATATTCATTTTATGGAAATATTATAGGTGTGGAGTGGTACAAAAATGATGAGAATTTTAGACATTTTAGTATGCCCTCCATGGATGCCCTCTGAATAGGCAAGGGCTGATGTGTTTTGAGCTAAATCCTAAGTGGTTGTTGGGGAAAATGGCAAAATAATGTGCAAGGGTTTTATCAAACAATGTAGTCTGAGGTTGCACTGTTTTTCTCATGTGCAGTTGGAGGTTTTCAGAAGGACCCTTATGCAATCGCTTCAAGAGGATGAGGAAAGTTCTGTAAGTTGTCCATTATAGTTCTGTATATTCAGAGAATTTCTTTCTAGGATAATGCATTGAAGTTCTTGGATTTGCTAAGTCTTGTTTTTGCTACAGGCAGGGGGTCCTCAGATTGTTGCGAAGCCAACACCATCATCAGGTATGGTTTTATTTTCCCATTCTCTGTGTTGAGTTCATTTGAACTTGGTTTCATATGGTTTATCCATAGTCTAGATTGTATAATTTTTGCAAGGTGCGTTCATCTTACTTCTTCAGTGCTTAAATTTCATTCCTTTAATATGATTTAACCTTAACTTTGTTCTGACTTTCTTAGAGGATGATGCGACCTTGCCTTCAAGAACTGCTTCAATGCGCAGCCATTTCTCTGATTTTGGAAACTCATTTGTGGAGGATCGCCACACAGATGGTACAGAGAAGTCTCTTTTGCTTTTGTTTGTGCTGCTGAATTTATTCAGAAACATGTTCTTACTAAGTACCACTATAATGGCAGCCACAAGACCTGTCATTCCACATGGGCTTCTGCTAGCGTCACAAACAAACACACCTCAGCTAACTCCTCCAGTCTCCCCACCAAGTCTATCAGCTTCTGTATCTCCCACAAGAACATCTAAGCCAGTGTCTCCTAGGAGACATTCAATTTCATTTTCTACCTCAAGAGGCATGTTCGATGATAGGTCGTCAATATCAGGCTCTGATTCTGGATCACAGACCGGTTAGCTTCAAAACTACAATAAGACCTTATTCTGAATCTATGTGCTTGTACAGCTGGATGAGTAGTTCTCTAGTACAGGATGAAGTGCTGACTAAGAACGCTAAATGTTGAACCATCTTAATTCTTGATAGAAACATTTACTCAGAAAAGAGAAAGTTGAAAAGCGGAGGATGGAAAAGAAATACCATCACTAGAGCTTTATGGACGTTCTTTTACTTGTGGCAGCCACTATTTTGATATTGCAGCTTAGAAATTTTCCTTTTATTACCATGCACTCTTGAAACAGTTAACCAATTAGAATGAAGAAACTCTAGAATTTAACATACCATGGTTTCTTTCTGGATCTGTTTCAGGACGCACTCGTGTTGATGGAAAAGAATTCTTCCGCCAAGTCAGGTAATCACATATGTAACATGAAAACTTCAATTGTTGGAAGTTTTGGAAGATATTCTGTTGTGTACAAGAATCAACATATCTGATCATATAGCTCGAATTCATCTGATTTAAGAAACACCAAGGGAATTTAAGTAAAGCTACTCTCAGTTTGTCCTTGCATCTGTTTTATATCACCAGCTAGAAGTCTTGCCTGAACTTGAACGAAATGCCTATTTGACTCCTTACTTTTGTTTCATCAGGAACCGTTTGTCTTATGAGCAGTTTGGTGCCTTCCTGGCAAACGTTAAAGAGTTAAATTCCCACAAGCAAACGAGAGAAGTATGCAATTCGTCTCTCCTCTCTCTCTCTCTCTCGCATTCCCCTTTTATTTGTTTCTCATTGCGACATTGTCTATCTGAAACAATATCCAGGAAACTTTAAGGAAGGCAGAGGAGATTTTTGGCCCAGATAACAGAGATCTTTATGCAATATTTGAGGGTTTGATCAATCGCAATGTCCATTGAATCATCTGAGCTGAAAATTGTACCTAGCTTTTTGTATCATCGGGTTTTCCAGTTTGTGAATTATTTGATATTTTTTGTGTAAAATCCATAATAAAGCCTGTCTAATGACGCCTTTAGAAAAAAAAAAATTCTTTTTCTTTATTTTGTATTCGTGAGAAACATCCTAACGCATGTCAAAGGAACTAGAAACATACTGATTGATAACTTGTTTGATTCATGATATCTGATCCTTCGTCCAAAATTCTTGTTTCAATTGTGACAGGAATTTCTGATCCATGTTAGTATTTTCCTTTCCATCATTCTTTTTCGTGGCTTGCAGTTGAAATTTTATCAGTATAAAGGAAGGACAAAAAAATGAAATTTGATTAAACTGGTTTAAGAAATTAGGCTGAAAATTGTTGGGGGTATAAAGAAGAGTAAGATGACCCTCCAAGCTAAGATTCTTGCAGCACGAAGATAGGCTTTTTGGCAATGCAGGTAATGGAGGATATTTATGAAAATCGAGCTCATTTGGCTTAGAACTGTACATAAAGTGGCAAATTCTTCTGGTTTTCTTCTCAACGTGGCAAGAAAATCTTGTTGACCCAGAAGGCTTTTGTTGGATGAAGCATCTTCGATCAGCGAAAATTAACAAAAATGGGTGGTTTATTCCACGTGTCAAAGACCCAAAATAAGGTAGAGGAATTGCTGTAAGTAACGGCTCGTCTTGTAGGAGAACTCCATACGTGCTTCTTAGTTCTTACAAGCCTCCCACGCTCCTTAACATATGCTAAATATAGGATCAAAATATTCTCTTTTCCAATATTTTGTAATAGATTTCTGCCTAAAAAAGGGAATGGATTAAGAAGGAAGAATAATGACAGAAAGCCTAGTTTTAGGCACAAAATTGAGGTGATCTGTCAAAAAAACAATATGGATATTGGAGAAAAAGTTCGGAGAATAATGCCAACCCCCTACTTCATTCTTCATTTTTCATTCTCTCTCTTTCTCTTTCTTTCTCATTCCTTGGCTTCTCTCTCTGGCTTCTTTCAGGTCTCCCGGTCCTGGTTAGTTATCTCTAAAAAGCCATGGGGGAGACCAGCGAACCATCTGCTTCTTCATGGTACGTACTTTTGCATGCACCCTTCTCCGGCTTTTAGCTTCTGACTCTGATTGCCTTATGGTTTGTATGTCTTTTGCAAGCATTGAGTTTTGTTTGTTTATTATTGATCTTCAAGGATTACTACGACCTAGATTAAGCTATGGCCTCCATGAACATGTATTTATGATTTGTTGATTTCAAATCTCTTTTACATTCTCTGTCCCATGGCTGGATGCTTTGAGTTTCTCTTATTTGGTCATAAAATAAATGACATTTGGATTCATTTTTCATAATCACAATGCTTAAAGGGGGACTACGGTTCCCCAGCGTTCAATTACGAATGATTGGAAGTCAGCTTTTGGGTTTCAGGCTTTGTTCATTTGTCGTCTATTCTGAATTAGAATGTTTAAGATTGTCTTCTTTGTTCATTTATTATTACACTCTTTTGTAACAGATGAAGATTTTAGGGCTTTTCTGATCTCTGTATTTTTTTTTTTCTCTGAGGCGTGCTTGTCATTATACGTTGTTTATTCTATGTTGTCGCATCATTTTTTTTTTTGCCTCGCTTGTAGTGGTGAACCATCCACTAACAGCAATGGTACCAAAAAAGCATCAAATGAAAAGAGGAAATGGGAGCCTTTTCGTTATATAAAGAGAAGACATCGAGCTGGTTTCTCTGACCAAATTTCATCACTTGGTAATAATTAATCATTCTTTTCCAAGTTCTCTAGACAAAGTAATAAGAGACTTCTAGAAATGTACTTATGTTAGAATTTTATCTTGTAAGACTTGGCATCTTTAGAAGTAGAGACAACGGATCCGCCACCTTCAGAACCTGTTCTTGAGGATTCTGTAGAATCTATAGAACCAAGAAGTGTAGATTCTATAGAATCTGCAGATTCTGAGCCTACTTCTTCCAAGGCAAGCACTTCATCGGACTCTGAAAGTCAGCAGAATTCATCTAATTCTGTTCACTGGCGGGGCTTCTTCCGCTTACTGAAAAAAGGACCTGGAATCCACTTCCAAACCTTACCTCCCATAAAGCCTATGCCTAAGCTCACTAGAAGAAAGAGCAAAAGAATTAGAGACGACATGGTTCCACATCTAACTTCAGCCCTGGATGCTGAGCTATGCTACTTAAAATCTAGCTGGAAGAACTTCTCCCTCCGCGAGCTTCAGGAAGCCACCAATAACTTCAGCCGTGGTATATTTCCTCCTCCTTGATCAACCACTTATGTTCAATCAAGTTTAAGGAGCATGTTCCTTTGAAATTTATTATTGCCCAGGTAGGCTGACAAACACTCATTTGTTGCGTATATCTTTGTGTTTGAGAAGAAAATTTAATAGGAGAAGGAGGGTATGCAGAAGTTTACAAAGGGCAATTGACAAGCGGAAAGCTTGTTGCAATTAAGCGGCTAACCAGAGGTTCACCAGAAGAGATGACAATAGATTACTTGTCTGAGCTTGGAATTATAGCTCATGTTGACCACCCCAATATTGCTAAATTGATTGGATATGGGGTTGAAGGAGGGATGCACCTTGTTCTTCAGTTATCACCCCATGGAAGCCTGGCATCAATACTTTATGGTTTGTTTCTCCAAGCCTCTTTAAGCTCAAGTATCTCTTCCCAAGATCTTAATAGACAAAAAAAATTTAGCAGTTCAAATTTGTTGCCATGTTAAATCCAGGACCAAAGGAGATGCTGACATGGGGCCTCAGATTCAAAATTGCCATAGGGACTGCCGAAGGACTTAGCTATCTTCACGAAGGTTGCCAGCGGAGGATTATCCATAAAGACATCAAGGCTTCAAACATATTGCTTACAGAGGACTTCGAAGCTCAGGTACAATTTTCAACTGAACATTTCTGAACTTCGGTAAAATGGAACAGCAGTTATGCAATTAGTAAATGTAAAGAAGCACCTTGCTTAAGGTTGAATTTCCAATGTATAATCCAGATTTCTGATTTTGGGCTTTCAAAGTGGTTACCTGATCAATGGACTCATCATACCGTCTCTAAAGTTGAAGGCACATTCGGGTTTGTGATTCAACACCCCACTTGGTTTTTGAACATTTAAGTCCTTTTCTTTGCACAAAATTTCAAACAGGATTCTCGTCCTGGACAGATACCTTCCTCCTGAGTTCTTCATGTACGGTATAGTAGATGAGAAAACGGATGTCTATGCTTTCGGGGTTCTGCTGCTGGAACTCATCACTGGGAGGCAAGCCGTTGATAGTTCACAGCAAAGCCTTGTCATGTGGGTAGGTTTGCTTTAACTCCATCAGAATTGAATCATACTATCATATCCAATGTTCTGAGTATTCCCATGATTCAATTTCTTTCCACAAATTCTTGCAGGCAAAACCTTTGATCAAAGATAATAAGATCGAAGAGCTTGCCGATCCGATTCTTGGGGACGACTATCACTTTGACCAATTGAACCGTGTTACTGCAGCAGCTTCTATGTGCATACATCAGTCTGCAGTGAACCGACCCCCAATGAGCCAGGCATGTCCTGATCATTTACAAGTTACTTCTAGCTCAAGCAAAAGCTGTAGTTCTAGATGAACATAATCTAACAACCTGTACAAAATGTTCTATCTTGATTGATTCAAGCTTTGGAATTTGGTGTAGGTTGTGGACATTCTGAAGGGTGATCTTAAGAGCTTGGAGTTACTGAAACAACGCGAAAAGTCTATACTCCAGAGGACTTACTCAGAGGAGATCCATGATGCAGAAGAATACAACTCAACAAAGTATTTGAATGATCTGAGTCGCCAGATGGAGATTCTTTTAGAAGTAGAACAGTCTAATGATGCTTTGTCAACAACATCGACAAAGTTTCCTTAGTTCTCCCTTTTTTTCTTTTCTTCTTTTATCTCATTAGGTTAAGCATGAAATTATGTTTTTTCTTCTACCCAAGTTTGTAAATTCTCTGAGTTGTGGATGGTTTTAGCTTTTTTACATCATTTTGAGAGATCAGAACAGTTTGGAAGACAGAAGCTGTATATTTCTAAACAATTTCTTCATTAATAACTAACCCATTGAACCAACTCTTGTCGATACCTAAAATTTATTAACAATATTCACTTTAGATTTCAATTGAAAATTAATTTAGGTTTTACTTTTAGCAGTAGTACCTTCCAAAAGTTTCCATCATTTTCTAATCGGCACCGTTTTGACTTCCCAAGAGAGGCCAAGACAAAATATAAAATAATTAATAATCAGGTGAAGTATAAATTGTATTCATCGTGGCTCTATGCTTCCAAATTTAACAGGTCAGAATCAGATCAGGCAGTATCACTTTCCCGAGAAGATTTTGACTTTTCTTTCCCTGATAATCGAACTCTGTCTTTCTCTTTCGATCCAAATTCTGCATTCAATGGCGGCCTCGAGGAGTTATCCTCTGCAATTGGCCATATTATTCTCAATTGCGTCAATCTTGTACCAATCTTGTGATTCGTTCTTAACTTCTCCAAGCTCCATTATCAATCCTTCTAAAGTCAAACAAATTTCCTGGAAACCTAGGTCTCCGTTTATCTCTCTCGATTGCTTTTCAATTTGCCAAAAAATTTAAAAGAAAAAATTCATTCTTTTACCCTTGTTTTGCAGGGCTTTTGTCTATGAAGGCTTCTTAACGGACCTCGAATGTGATCATTTGATCTCTCTCGTAAGTTCCATTTCCACTTTCATCAATTCGTCCTTTTTTTAAAAAACAATTTGAATCCTTTTAATTTATGGTATTTCCTTTTTCTTAAGGCGAAATCGGAGCTAAAGAGATCTGCAGTTGCTGATAACCTCAGTGGAAAGAGCCAGCTAAGCGAAGTCCGTACCAGCTCAGGGATGTTTATTTCTAAGGGAAAGGTTCAATCATTTTAACAATCTTCTAATAAATTCTCAATCTTACTATACTTGTTATCCAATTATGGAAATTTCAGTTGTTGCCTGTTATTTCAAGCTTTAAGCTTTACTTGATTATCTTTCTTGCATTGGTAGGCCATTAATTATCAAACAGTATTAGCTATTATGGTAGGGTTTTGCTAAAATGATAGTCAAATTTCGTGCTTTTACCAAATTTAGCTGTGCCGTTGGAAGTTTCATTCTTTTCTCTTGTTATATAATCTTGACTTGTATGGTATATGTTGATGAAAAACATTGTTAATGATGGTCAGAAGAGTTCAATTTACAAGCTTTTACCATTAACTTCTGCAAGGGGGCAGTCACGGCACCAAAACCATTATGCTTGAACGACATGTTCTGCTTTTTATTATTGGGTATCTGCAGCATGCATCTTGAGTTGATACTATCTTCTTTCTTTTGTAGGATCCTATAGTTGCTGGTATAGAGGACAAGATTTCAACATGGACATTTCTTCCCAAAGGTATGTATACTATATAGCCCAAGAAGAGTGTTTATCAGGCATCTATCTCTCATGATCTTCCTTTAACCATTTTCTTAATTTGGGTGTTCTATTAAGATTGCTTTCATTTGTTCCGTGTCTAAACTATAGCTGTAAAGATTTCTGGCACACTATTATGATAAATAGTTTATTCTGAAACATATCTTCAAGTAGACAAGGTTTTAGGTATTTACTTGGTACTTTATTAGATTTTGCAACTGTGATGCACCCACCAGTTTGAATGCATGTAATCCTAACAAACAGATAAGTTTCATAACCCAATATTTACCAATAAGAATGATGTTGGTGCACGAGATGTTAAATGTTTTGCATTGGATAAAGGTCTTTTTTTTGCACATATCTGGCACTAACTTTTAGTTATCTCTCGATAGCTAATTTATGTATCTGGAATTGAAGTTTTATGTTCTATGATCTGGGAATAAGTCAATTCATAAATACTCTTAATGTGATTGTCTTTTGGTCATCATCCTAAAGCTGGATGATACATGCCTTATGTGAGATATGTGTAATAGAAAATCTGATACATTCGTGATTGAGGAGATGGAGAATAAAAATTATCAATTCCAACAAAATCAAGGTGTTACATATTGATGTGATTTTTGTTTTTTGAATTCAAGAAAATGGGGAAGACATACAAGTGTTGAGATATGAGCATGGGCAAAAATATGATCCACACTATGATTACTTTGTCGACAAGGTGAATATTGCCAGGGGTGGACATCGCATAGCAACTGTGCTGATGTATCTTACAGATGTGACCAAAGGTGGTGAAACAGTATTCCCTCAAGCAGAGGTTTGTTGAGCTTTCTTATTTCAATTAGAGCTCTTCTTGTGCTATGTGCATATGCTTGAAGTTAAATGTCCTGAAGTGGTTAAACAATTTTTAAGCTTCATGTATCATCAAAACCTTTTGAGGTCAGTTCTCATGTATAAAGATGCATAAGTGCATGTGAAAGGGTTAAGCTTCCCACTCGCCCTCCCTTCTTTCACTTGGGTGATGAGGTGCTTGGTGGAGATGACTGCAGTTAGTTATTTTCTCTGTTCTAGCAACTAAAGATGATGCATACATTTATTTTCTCATTTATCTTCATCATCAGGAGCCTTTACGTCGCAAGACTACTGAAACGGATGATGATCTTTCAGAATGTGGAAAGAAGGGGATTGCAGGTAAGCAACAATAGCAGTTGCTAAAGCTTTTATGAATTCTTCATATACTTTTGCTTTAGCAATGAATCTGATGTTTCTTTGTTTTGTATCTCTACCTTGAAAATATTTAGTGAAACCGCGAAGAGGGGATGCACTTCTCTTCTTCAGTCTTTACCCATCTGCTAATCCTGACCCAAGCAGTCTGCATGCTGGGTGCCCAGTGATTGAAGGCGAGAAATGGTCAGCAACAAAGTGGATTCATGTTGATTCTTTTGACAAGAATCTGGCAGCAGGTGGTGAGTGTGCAGATTTGAATGAGAGTTGTGAGAGATGGGCTGCTCTTGGTGAGTGCTCCAAGAACAAAGAGTATATGATCGGAACTGCAGAGCTTCCCGGCTACTGTCGGAGGAGTTGTAAAGTATGTTAACTGTACACCATGTGCTTCCTTGTTAGCATCTGCTGCTCGATCTTCTCTGGTGGTTATTTATTAAATTTTTTTTGGAGTACGGATACAAGCTCTTTTGTTACAGTTCTCACAAACATAGTTGAATTTCATGTATTTTAAACCTTTTCTAGCACTAATGTTATCCATTTACCTTTACCTTCTATTGATAATTCTTCCTTAATGGTTCGTAAATTGAAATGTAGAGATGTAGATAAATCGAATAGCATCCCAAAAGACGACAAAATCTGGCCCTTGTTAGCTCGATTAAATGTTCTTCGGCAAGATTCTCATTCCTCAAGTCAAATCAGTCTGTGTCAGATGGCTTGTATTAAGCTGTAATCTGAAATGGAGTTTCTTCGTGTGTTACTCGTACTCGTGCTGTAATCTGTGATCTTTAGTATCCAAAATTTTTTGTGCCAGGCATTTATCTTGCCACAAGCCGTGATAAAAAGGCTTCCTCAATTATGTGTGAGTTACTTTTGGATGGGTAGAGAAAGTAATGGCAAGGGCGTTAAAGAGTGAGCTGGGAGAACATATGTTATCCTAAGGCTGAAGGTGGTTTGGGCTATAAGGATTTGAAGGCTTGGAATACAGCTTGTATTTTGAGAAATCTGTGGCTGATTTTTACTCAAGCTGGTTCTCTCTGGGTAGCATGGATAGAAGCGTATATTCTTAAGGGCATGTGCATCATGCAGATCCCACTCATGCAAAGGTTTTCCTGGTATTTTAAAAAGTTGCTAAAGCTCAGAGAGAGTTGGAAAATTTTTGCAAGATGATAATACTTGGAGAACATCAGGTGCAAACTATAAAGCCCGGGAAGTGTATGAAGAGATAAGGCGCAGGAAAGAGAAAGTCAAATGGCAATGGCTGGTTTGGTTTCAGAACCACATTCCCAAGCACTCTATGATAGCTTGGATGGATTTATTAGACAGATTACCAACAAAGAGTCGATTGGCAGCTTTGGGGATTGAGATGGATGATGTAAATTGTCTGTTTTGTGGTCAGCAACAAGAAGAAACCAGAGACCATATTTTCTTTACTTGTGAATTTTCTAGGCAGTTATTGAACAGAATTTTGCAAGCATGTGGTCTCTCAAGAAGAGCAAAGTCATGGAGTTTTGAAGTTAATTGGGCAACAGGGAGAATCAAAAGGAAGGCTCTGATCACAGTTTATATTGAAGGTTGCCTATAATGTTTACATCTACACCTTGTGAATAGAAAGAAATTTCAGAATAGACATAAGAAAGAATAGAGCAATAGACATAGGAACGTCAGATGATTTATTTTGTTGTGTAAAGAATGCTATTCGATTTAGACCGGTGAGATTTTGATCTGCTGCTTGTATGGCAGTATTCCGTTTGGATTGTAGCGGATTTTACCGCTTATTTTGGACGAATGAAAAACTCGCTTATCCAAAAAAAAAAAAGGAAGTAGCCATTGTATGATCATCGTGGCTCCGCTCCCTGCTTCCAAATTTAACAGGTCAGAATCAGATCAGGCAGTATCACTTTGCCGAGAAGATATTGACTTTTCTTTCCCGGAAAATCGAACTCTGTCTTTCTCTTTCGATCCAAATTCTGCATTCAATGGCGGCCTCGAGGAGTTATCCTCTGCAATTCGCCATATTATTCTCAATTGCGTCAATCTTGTACCAATCTTGTGACTCGTTCTTAACTCCTCCAAGTTCCATTATCAATCCTTCTAAAGTCAAACAAATTTCCTGGAAACCTAGGTCTCCGTTTATCTCTCTCGATTGCTTTTCAATTTGCCAAAAAATTAAAGAAAAAAAATCATTCTTTTACCCTTGTTTTGCAGGGCTTTTGTCTATGAAGGCTTCTTAACGGACCTCGAATGTGATCATTTGATCTCTCTGGTAAGTTCCACTTCCACTTTCATCAATTCGTCCTCTTTTTAAAAAACAATTTGAATTCTTTTAATTTATGGCATTCCCTTTTTTTCTTAAGGCGAAATCGGACCTAAAGAGAACTGCGGTTGCTGATATTCTCAGTGGAAAAGGCAAGCTAAGCGAAGTCCGTACCAGCTCAGGGATGTTTATTCCTAAGGGAAAGGTTCAATCATTTTTACAATCTTCTAATAAATTCTCAATCTTATTGTACTTGTACTTGTTATTTCAAGCCTTAAGCTCCGGTTTTTTTTTTTTTTCATTTTTCAATTATCGTTCAATGAAAACAAACAAAAAAGAAACAGAGGATGTTGCCAGAAAGATTCAAGAATTACGTGTTCATGTTGAACTACTAGAGATGGTAGAATTTTCTTGCTGCTTCAATCTACTATCGCTCTTTTTTCCTTGGCAAAAGTCTGGACTCTGTAGAACTTTGGGAGGCTCTATACCCATCAGAGCTGAATAAAAATCGAAAGGATGAGGAGAAGAGGGAGTCGGTAAAGAAAGGACGAGAGAAAAGGAAAGGACAGAAGAGAGAAGTAGAATGAGGGATTTGATTCCGTGATGGTGAGAGAGGATAGGAGAGAGAAAAGAAAGGAGATGTTAATAAAGTCAACTGCAGTATGCGGGGCTGAGTAAGTGAAAAATAAACGTGGCGTGAGGGGTAAAGTCTCCTGCGCTTTGACTGAAATTAGTAGCCACTGGCCTCTCAGCCAAATATGAGAACCTTTTAAGAATTAGTCTTTTGAAAATGAATATCAATATTACGTTTAAAATTAATATAATTTTACATGCAAAAGTATAAAAAAATATTTTGTTATTGTCGTATCCAGTCATACCGTGTCCTCAATTTTTTTAAATTAACATGTCACCGTGTCCGTATTATGTCGTATCCGTATTCTGTGTCCGTGTCTATACTTCCTATTATCTTTCTAACGTTGGTGGCCATTAATTATCAAACAGTATTAGCTATTATGGTAGGGTTTTGCTAAAATGATAGTCAAATTTCGTGCTTTTACCAAATTTAGCAGTGCCGTTGAAAGTTTCATTCTTTTCTCTTGTTATATAAGCTTGACTTGTATGGTATATGTTGATGAAAAACATTGTTAATGATGGTCAGAAGAGTCCAATTTACAAGCTTTTACCATTAATTTCTGGAAGGAGGCAGTCAGGGCACCAAAACCATTATGCTTGAACGACATGTTCTGCGTTTTATTATTGGGTATCTGCAGCGTGCATATTGAGTTGATACTATCTTCTTTCTTTTGTAGGATCCTATAGTTGCTGGTATAGAGGACAAGATTTCAACGTGGACATTTCTTCCCAAAGGTATGTATACCATATATCACAAGTGTTTATCAAGCATCTATCTCTCATGGTCTTCCTTTAACCATTTTCTAAATTTGGGTGTTCTAATAAGATTGCTTTCATTTGTTCCGTGTCTAAACTATAAGTTTCTGTTTTCGTGACATTTGGATAAGCTGGAAAGATTTCTGGCACACCATAATGACAAACAGGTAATCCTGAAACATATCTTCAAGTAGACAAGGTTTTAGGTATTTACTTGGTGCTTTAGTTAGATTTTGCAACGGTGATGTACCCATCAGTTTGAATGCATGTAATCCTAACTAACAGATAAGTTTCATAACCCAATATTTACCAATAAGAATGATGTGGGCACACGAGATGTTAAATGTTTTGCATTGGATAAAGGTCTTATTTTTGCACATTTGTCTGCCACTAACTTTTAGTTATCTCTCGATAGCTAATTTATGCATCTGGAATTGAAGTTTTATGTTTTATGAACTGTGAATATATGTCAATTCATAAATACTCTTAATGCGATCGTCTTTTGGTCGTCATCCTAAAGCTGGATGATACACACCTCATGTGAGATAGGTGTAATAGAAAATCTGACACATTTGTGATTGAGGAGATGGAGAATAAAAAGTATCAATTCCAACTAAATCAAGGTATTACATTTTGATGTGATTTTTGTTTTTTGAATTCAAGAAAATGGGGAAGACATACAAGTGTTGAGATATGAGCAAGGACAAAAAAACGATCCACACTATGATTACTTTTTCGACAAGGTGAATATTGTCAGGGGCGGACACCGCATAGCAAGTGTGTTGATGTATCTTACAGACGTGACCAAAGGCGGTGAAACAGTATTCCCTCAGGCAGAGGTTTATGTTGAGCTTTGTTATTTCAATTAGAGCTCTTCTTGTGCTGTTTACATATGCTTGAAGTTAAATGTCCTTTAAGTGGTTAAAACAATTTTTAAGCTTCATGTATCCTCAGAACCTTTTGAGGTCAGCTCTCATTTATAAATATGCATAAGTGCATGTGAAAGGGTTCAGCTTCCCACTCACCATCACTTCTTTTACATTGGTGATGAGGTGCTTGGCGGAGATGATTGCACTTAGTTATTTTCTCTGTTCTAGCAACTAAAGATGATGCATGATACATTTATTTTCTCCTTTATCTTCATCATCAGGAGCCTTTACGTCGCAAGACTACTGAAACGGATGATGATCTTTCAGAATGTGGAAAGAAGGGGATTGCAGGTAGGCAACAATAGCAGTTGCTAAAGCTTTTATGAATTCTTCATATACTTTTGCTTTAGCAATGAATCTGATGTTTCTTTGTTTTGTATCTCTACCTTGAAAATATTTAGTGAAACCGCGAAGAGGGGATGCCCTTCTCTTCTTCAGTCTTTACCCATCTGCTAATCCTGACCCAAGCAGTCTGCATGCTGGGTGCCCGGTGATTGAAGGCGAGAAATGGTCGGCAACAAAGTGGATTCATGTTGATTCTTTTGACAAGAATCCGGCAGCAGGTGGTGAGTGTGCAGATTTGAATGAGAGCTGTGAGGGATGGGCTGCTCTTGGTGAGTGCTCCAAGAACGAAGAGTACATGATCGGAACTGCAGAGCTTCCCGGCTACTGTCGGAGGAGTTGTAAAGTATGTTAACTGTACACCATGTGCTTCCTTGTTAGCATCTGCTGCTCGATCTTCCCTGGTGGTTATTTATTAAATTTTTTTTGGGTGGAGTACGGATACAAGCTCTTTTGTTACAGTTCTCACAAACATAGTTGAATTACATGTATTTTAAACCTTTACTGGCACTCATGTTGTCTATTTACCTTTACCCTTTATTGATAATTCTTCCTCCTGTTGAAAAACTTAATGGTTCGTAAATTGAAATGTAGAGATGTAGATAAATCGAATAGCATCCCAAAAGACGACAAAATCTGGCCCTTATTAGCTCGATTAGCATCTTCTTTGGCAAGACTCTCATTCAGTCTCTGTCAGATGGCTTGTATTAAGCTGAAATCTGAAATGGAGTTCCTCCGTGTATTACTTATGCTTGAAAATAAGGCGTCCTTTGCGGTAAATGGAAAGGAAAGTATTCTCTGACCGGAACCCACGATGGCATGGAATCTCCAGCTGTAGACAATGTTCCCAGATTGATGCCTATAACTATTGCGGTCAACCTTTTCTGTGGTGGAATACGTGAACAACGATCTCATTTGGCTGCCTGAACTTTTTTTACTCAAGAAAAGTTGAAGATAAAGGGGTAGATGAAAAAAGTATGAACCAGATGCTCGACTGTCACCGGATTCTAAGCTATTTAAACCCTCTGAATTCAATGGTCGAACAGATTCTCTTGTCTTTAACGTAAACTTGACTCTATAGATTAAAAGTAGAGTGATAAAAAGAACGAAGAAAGAAACAACTCGTAGCTGGATCTGTTCAATGTAACGAGTGCGAGTGATGTTATGTACTAATTATCCTGCCATAAAGCATTTTTCCAGTTTAATCAAGGACATCGATCCAAGGTTCTATTGATCCGAGATCAATTCTTTTCGAGCTCCTAACAAGTGCACGTCTGGAAATCAAACTTGTGTCTTAGAAAAACTTTATCCCAAGAGAAGCAACAATTACAGCCTAATAAACTCCAAATCCACAGGAAAATTGGCCAATCCCTTCAAGCTTCATTAAGTTCCAAACTCTAATTGGGGACCAACAAAAAAAAAATTATAGGAATTCAATATTTCCATGTCTTCCAACAACCACAACCGGTGTTTGTGATTGAAGCCAAAGTGCAAGTAATGGAATATCCATCATAAGCATATTGAATGCAATCTTTCATGATATATACGCAGGGAATAATTAAAGAGACGAATAACAAAAGGACATTTAAAATTTTTATTCAAGGCCCAAATGAAAAATAAAATACTAACAACGATAAGGATTCTTCTCTCCACGTTGATGCCTGTGTCCATCAAGGGAAAGGCCCAAAAGTGTGCTCACGGGATTTTCCATTTTTGATTAAAATTAAAATTAAAATTAAAGCCATAATCTTTTATCCAGCTGCCCCTTCTTTTTATTCATGATGAAAATACCCAACTAATTAGAGCTAATATTAGCTGTCTCCGACTCCAAGTCCGCTTCTGCCCTTAACAAGATTCTTCCAATCTTTAAATATTAATTAAATTATAAACTATATATATGTCAACAAAAATTGAAATTAGTGTAATATACGTGAAGACATCAATGCTTTGTGGACGGTAACAAGTCAAATCTTGCCACCAATCCCCTCTTGCCAAATGGCCGATAAATATCAATGATTCCGACCACATGGCGTTTAGTAATTCGTCAAGAATCCCAAGTTTTTTTTTATTGCCATTTTCAATTTGAGGAAAATGTGGGATTAATTTCATGTTAAAAATCTAGTTAAATAAAATAAAAATACACATCAATATGAACACAATGATTTAGAAGCGAAAACTCGTTGAGAGTTTCCATCATAATACATGACATGAATAAGGCCATCTTGGAACAAGTTTTCCAATGGGATAAATTATTATTATTATTATAAATAAATAAAAGAGAAGAAAGCAACAGTAGACTCGATGCACCCCTTCCTCTATGTTACATTATTATTATTATTATTATTACTACTACAATTATTATTGTTATCGGTTTTGTTAACAGGTACATCCATACATCCTTTAAAGTATGTTGATTTTCTATTTAAAAAAATATTTTTTATTTAATATAATATTATTTTTGTTTTAAAAAATAAAATATTAATTATATAAAACTTTCTAAATATTTAAGTATATGGAACATCATTTAATATTCTTCTATCATTATTATTGAGATGATAAGTGATAAGGAAATGAAAATGAAGCAAAGAAAAAAATGGGCAAGAAAGCAGTCAAAGCAAAGCAATTCCAGGTTGGGATGACAGGACCTGTTCCCTGATAGCTCTATATTTGGAGGGACTGGTCGCATACTCCAAACTTTCTCACTTTGCTTAATTCTTTCCAGGACCATTTTAGTTTCCCATTTTTTCTGTTCAACAGTGATGTTTCCATCAAGTCAGCTAAGGAACAATTGCTACAATAATATTCATTATCATTTTCTAATCAAATCATTTTCTTTTTTTTTTGTCCAATCATATAACTGTCAAGAATTTAATTGTGAAGTTGTTTACTTATTTAAAAGTAAAACCTTGTATTAATACGATTTAATTATGAGTTTCTAACGTTTCCCAGTTCTCCTGCTAAGGACGTTATGACCCCTTAAATGCATTAATTAATTTCCATAAAGCAGAAGATTAATTTCGTAATTTGCTTGAAATACTATATATGTATATGTACATTCTTGTAAAATTTACAGCATAAACTTTAGCCATGAAGTCATTTATATGTCAAAACACCATGAGTGAAGTTTCAAAGTAGACCAATAGTTGAAGCCAACATGAAAAACAAAAGAGAAAAAGCAATTTAAAGATAAAAAATTTTTTCCAATAAGATGAAAGGATTTGTGGAGAGAGAAAGGGAAGGCAAAAGGGGAAGGCTCGGTATATAAATAATGCAAAAAAAGGAGAAGCAAACCTAGGGAGAGGGGAGGGGCTATGATTCTGTAGGAAGTCACTGAAAACAGAAGGTTTTGAAGCACAAATCCGAAGAAGTAGAAAGATAAAGAGTTGTAGACTACTACTAGTAGTAGCAGTTCTAGTGCTTCATATAGACAAAAATAAAAAAGCAAGCCAAACACAATAAATTCATCATATCCCTTTCAAAGGTTTGTAAAAGCATTTATACCCCTCTGTTCTTTGATTGTGCCCATAATTCCATTACAGCCAAAGATCTAAATTTTAAGCCACAAGCTTTCAGCTTTATATTGGGTTTGGGTCATATAGCTTTTTATTAGTTGGAAGTTTATTTTTTGCCTGTGTGCAGTGAGAGGAGCAAAACAAAGGCAAAGAGAATGGAGGTGGGTCAGATGCAGAGAAGGTTGGTGGACTACACAAAATCCTTGTTTATGGAGGTAAACCAGAAATGCATTAGTTTGCTAACGAAAATCTCATTTTTGGTTTTTTTTTTGTTTCTTTGTTTTGGTATGTTTGATTTCTTTGCTTATGTCTTATTTTCTCTGTTTTGCTTGGCCTTGTTTCTGATAGTTTCTGCTTTTCTTTCTTTCTTTGTTTTTTTTTTTTGGTTGGTGAGAGAAGGGTTTCTTGGATGGTCAGTTTTTACAGCTTCAGCAGCTTCAAGATGAGAGCAACCCAGATTTTGTTGTTGAAGTTGTGTCTCTCTTCTTTGATGATTCTGAAAAACTTCTCAATGATCTCACCATGGCTTTGTAAGAACTCACTCTGAGTCTGTCAGCTTTCCTCTTACCATGGCTGGTCTTCTTCCTAGATCTTTGAGTTGTACTTTCTAATATGTCTTTTGATTTTCTTTGGGTCTTGTCCTTATTTTTTTGTGTACAGAGATCAGCCAAATGTAGACTTCAAAAAAGTTGATGCACATGTCCATCAATTGAAGGGTAGCAGTTCCAGGTACTAATAAATTTCCTTTCTTTGACAACTTAAGCCTTCATTTCCGGCTTTACAGTTCTGATCTGTCTTGTGAAGCTTTTTATGATCCTTTTCTTTGAATTTTTGTTTCTCTTGAACAGTAGTTTAACCTATTGTTGCACCACAAAAAGTGGCTGATTCAAATGAGAAAAGTTGTTAACTTGTTAGATCTGACCATTCAAGTGATAGAGAAAATAAGGTTAAGACAAGAAAAAGACACATGATTACTAGAAAGTTCAAGTTGTTTCTGTTTTGCTTGGTGTTGTCTGATTGGAGTCAATGGTTGTTGCCTGTTTAACAGCATTGGTGCACAGAGAGTTAAAAATGCTTGCATTGCTTTCCGCAACTTCTGTGAGGAGCAGAACATTGAAGCGTGAGTTGCTTTTCTGTGTCTAATGTAGAAAGTTTATTTCCTTTTTCTTCTCACCATTTGTGTTCCTCTTAACTCAAAAGTTTATGAACCTTTAAAAAAAAAAATTTCAGCTCCCTGAGATGTCTTCAACAAGTGAAGCAAGAGTATTACCTTGTGAAGAACAAGCTTGAAACTCTGTTCAGGGTTAGTTCACAAGTTTTCTGCTTAAGTTATGAAACTGGTTTGTCTTATGTTTCTCTCTGTTTTCTTACTCCATCTTGGGACATTCTTGTCTACTGCAGCTAGAGCAACAGATTGTGACAGCCGGTGGGTCAATTCCTTCGATGGAAATGGGTTTTTATGGCCATCAAACATGAAGGAAAAGCCGAAAAGCTAGATTTTGGGGGTGGTTTATACAGTAGCACTTATGGTTTTTGTGACCCGCTTCTATTATGGCACTTACTATATATAAGGTTCTCTTTTTTCCTTTACCAGTGAGCTTGTTGCTTGTATGAGTATGACTTTCATGAAAGAAGAGATTTCCTCCTAGTTCACTCCCTAACCTCCATAGATCCTTTCTGTTAATATTTCTCTTTCACTGCTACTTTCTCTCTTCCATTCACGTGACTCTTGTCCAGTTTGTGAAGCATCAGAATTGCTAAATTTTTAATGCAAATTCATTGCTTGGTGTGGTTCTAAAATACTTTTGATGCTGCTTGGTAATGGATCAAAGACAGACAAATGAGGAGTTGGGTTAGATCTATCATCATTCTGTAATAGCAAGCACACATACACATGCACACGTGGACGCGCACGTGACTCTTGTTGGGTGATTTCTAGGACTGTCAATACAGCCAACATGTTGAATTGCTGGCATAGAATCCCCGAAGTAGGATAATGTTAATGGCCATGATTGTTGGTTTGTTTTGCTTTCCGCAATTTACTCCTAAATCTGATGTTATGCGCGACAGCAGGGAGCTTCGTCTCCTGCATTGGGACGTGGGAGCTCTTCCAAACGAAGTTCCCACTGTTGGAAACAAATCCCGTCAACCGGGCACCAGAAAAGCATGTCGTTTCCTGGCCAAATCGCGCATGTAATTCCAAGATTTATTGTCTGTTACTAGACTTGTTACTGTTAGTAGTCTAGGATTCATCAACATTCTTGGTTGGCATCCATGCTTTCAATCCAAGATATAAAGAGGCAAAGACAAAAATTGTGCGGTTTAATCGAATTATATAGACATGACAGCCCAGAACTCTCTCTCTCTCTCTCTCTCTCTCTCTCTCAGTCTCTCACACACCCCATTGTAGGCATTTAGGATTATAAATTTATTTATGAAGATTTGATACTCGTATTGTCAATCATAATCTGTTCGGGCTGTCGCCTTGTCTGCTGCCAAATAATGGACAGAGACTTGAAAATTAATGGATTTTTCCTTCTTTTTCTTTTTCTTTTAACTATTATCATCAATCAGAAGAAAAGGGGAAGAGAGAGTTTGTAGACAGGGTAAGTTAACCAACAAATCATGTAGAATTGGAAAATTAGAATCACCAACCATCACTTCAACTTTGATCTGGCCCCAGAAACAGAGGAAGCATCTTTGACGGTAACTTTTGGTGGTGAATTAATTACCATATCTCTTGGTCAATGGTGGAAAGATTGCACAATTAATGATGACTATCTCAAAGATATTTAAAAGTGATTTAACCGTTGGAATAACTCAGCCGGGATAGGAACAGTGGGCAAGAAAAGTAAAACTTTGCTTTATTCTTTCATCATGTACCAAAGGAGAATGTATCTGATGTTGGGATGATTTTTGGAAAGTATTCGAGCTTTCGAAGGATTCACAACATGAGAGGAACAAACAAAAAGAAATTCAGCTTCTCCCCCTTTGAGTCCGGCGTAGCTTCGGATTAATCGGGATATGTGACTGTCACCGGAAGTTTAAACCGAGAGGAAAAAAAAAAAGGGCATTGGTTTCTTTCTTGTATTTGAAGCATGGTCATTTGGGAGATTCTTCTGTGAAGATTAGTGAGCAATACAAATAAAGCTACTGCACTATCATGAAAGCCAAAAATTGAATTTGTGTTTTCAGGGAATACAAAATTTGAATCCTAATTAACGACCTAAAGTTTAATTAGGCGGTGTATTCCACATTATTCTCTGTTCATCATAGCTGCCTAATACGGCAGACTGTTTTTTATCACCCAATCTATTGGCAAATAGATCATAATAGGCCTTAGGATCAACATTTTTCAATATTCTGACTAATTTGCCTTGCTTTTTATCTATCAAAATTTGTCCATCCCTGGATTCTACCCCTTCGGCAATGACTTTGATTGGCATTTCTTGCAAGTTGGGTTTCAAATTTGGATGATCTTTGGCCAAGAACATGGCCCCGAGGATTTCACCCAAGAATGTATCCTGTAAACGAATAGATTAAGTTGCATCAGATGAAAGCAAGGGAAAAAAAACATCAAGCAGCTTAGGTTTGTTCATGGATTAGAAATTTTACCATATGGTGATATCTGTGATGAGTTTGTTGCAAAGTGAATAGCCTGAACAACAGACGCTTGGCAAATTGAGCTTCGGGAGTCTTCCTAGTCAGCTGCAGCCTCTCAAGGGTCTCTGTGAACGCACTGACTTTACGCTGAGTCCCAAGCGGAATGAGTGTGATGTTTACCCCTGATTCAAAGACTGTCTTTGCGGCAAAAGGGTCAAGAAACATGTTGAATTCAGCATACTTGTTGGAAGGAACTGCAAAAACATTTCCCTTATCAAAGCTGCTTCGGCTGATATGTCCTCCAACAATATACACATTCTGCAATTAGATTGGAAAATTCAACATTTGGTTTGCTAGGGCAAATATAGATCCTTTGAAAGTTGCGTCCTTTTCAGGTGTTTCAAACGTACCTGAATTCGTGAAGTTGTATTTGTTCCGGTTATAATCTTGGCCAAACTTGTCAAAGGTCCATTTGTCAATATGGTAATTTTGGATCCAGGATCCAGAGTTTTCAATGTTGAATTCCAAATTTCTATTGCCAGTGGTTGTCTTAGTTGAGGGCGATCAGTATCCCGAGGAGCTCCAAATTTTACTGAGTTTTCTGCTGTATACCTGCAGTGAAAGTTAATATATCTCAGAGCAAAGCCCTCCAACAGAGGAAATTGAGTGGCGAAAACAACCAAGTCTAGAGGAAAATACCTTCTAGGACTTCGCGGTAAGTCCCGAGCAAGCCCGTAAAGAGTATCCGAATCGAGAAGTCCCCCACTTCCATGTGGAATAGCCTTAACATACTTGCAGTCTCCAACAGGAGGGAAGACTTTGTCAGACTGGTTCATTGCAAATACATCCCCTATACCAACAGGAATGTCATCGCGGCCCATCATGTGCAGTAAATCATAGATGATATCTATTGTTGCAGCATTTGCCCAGCCGGTTGGACTTACTAATATTGCCTGGATAAAGGTGAAAGATGATGGACATCAAATCTGCTGCTTTAATTTGTATAAATTGCAAACCAAGAAATTCATCTTCTGCTCTATATCTTGAATAGCAGCAATCTGTACGAACATTTCTGACTAACTTATGCCCATCACTTCTTTTGAGAGTTCACACATGCATTTTTTGGTTTCATTTAGATGGGAATACTCAGAAAGTGAAGCTGATCAATCTGAAACTACTTACCTTGAGGTTGAGCACCTCCACAGGCACCTTCAGGAGGTAAAAGAGAGCCAGAAAATCTCCCGCACTCATATCCATGTCAAAAAGAACAGGTTTCCCCAGCTTTTTGTGTTCGAAATCTGGTTTGTAAAGAACTTCTCTATAATAAGGAAATTCTGTTGATAAATTGAACCTCCCGGCTTGTTTAGGTCGATTTAGAACCTGGATTCCAGCAATGTGTATGACATTCATTAGTACAGAGACCATTGCAAAAGAAAATATCAGAATAGCATCTCGCGGAACAAAGGATCACTAGACCATGACATATATTATATACATCACACAAACCAGATTAGAATGCTAACTTCAATTACTATCTTTTCAAGGAAAGCTGTTAAGGACTTACTTCCAAAAAACTTATGAAAAATTCTCGGTCAAGTTTGCTGCTAGCATTCTGATTAACTTTTGCCTTTGTAGCTACAAGAACCCGGACTGCATCTGGACCTGTTACCTCCTCTGTGTAACCATCCTATTTGATCAAAATGCAAATATATCCCTCACATAGTCAGTAACAATTAGGTAGTTGTAAAGGTAAGTACGTAATAAAAGGTTCACTTGTCACCTAAAAAAATTATCACTCACTTATTTTGATTCTGATACCAGACCAGAATTAAACAGAAAAGAGTTTGGATTATAGACTTATGTAAAAGTTTCGTTTACTAAAAGTTCTTCCATAATGCCACCACTGAGAATGAAATTACCTTGCATTTTCCTTTTCCATCTTTTACAAAGCAAAATGGATCCCTAAGTCCTGTCTGGACATGACCGCTGTGCACTCCACTTTTCTTCAAATCAAACTTTGGAACTTTAAGGCCATCAAATAATGGATTGGAACCATCAGATATTGCATAAGGCTTGTTTGAAGTGACTACAGTTATATTCCTATATTCCATTTCAGCGAATTCATTCTCCCCGTTTTTCTTGTGCAAATTACTCATGATTGAGACTGCCACACCGGATGTGAAGGAGTCCCACATGAAGTAGCTCTGCAGAGAGGCAAAAATAAAGTCACTACGTATGAATTACATGGTTATTGGCTAGTGTAAAAATTCATATCAGAATCCTTTAGCTGCATAAGCATTTTGCAGAAGAAGGTACCGTGTAGAATTGGTTATCAAACCAAGTATCACGAGCCATTTTCAATGACCGGAAGCAATACTGTGCCTCATAAGTACTCTGGCTCTCCTCAAATGCCTTGAAAAACTCCTCAGTTATAGGGATGGTGTTTGTTGCATCCAGGGGAACAAGGGTGACGGGAATACCAGAATGAAACACCTACAATATTAGCATACATTTGTTATCAGTATGACACCCATAACCATATGCAATTAATCCACCAGGATACTTCTAACAAGTCATTTTCTTCAGCTACCTGATATGCTGCAAATGGATCTCCAAAGATATTGAACTCAGCATAAGGATTGGTGTTGTAGTCTGTGAACAGATTCCCAGGGTCACCACACTGGCGCGGCTGGCAAGATGTGCTTGCATTTTTGGGACAGCAACCTGTTGGGTTTTTGGACCTCACTCCACCACCCATGACATAAATGTGCTGGACATTTTTCTTGAGATGTGGATTATTCATGAGAAAAATGCCAAAATTGGTATGGGCTCCAATCACAAATACAGTGATAGGACCTGCAGATATTTTTTCAATCATCACTTGCTGTGCAGTAGGCTGCTGAAGAGGAGTATATTGCCTGCTGCCCTGATTCCATTGAGAAACCGTAAGATCTAAAATCTAAAATGATGGAGAGAACAGGGAAGTCCTAAATCACACATAATTAAAATGAATACAATTCCTTACCTGTGGAAGAAATTCTTTTCGAATGCCATAATTTGTGTCTATATCTAATCTTCCTCCAAGGCCTATTGGAATTGCTTGCCTATATCTACAATATCCAGCTGTTGTCATCCCCTGATAAGTAAATTACAAATAACATGCATAACATAAGCAGAAATATTACAAACAAAGCATTCCAAGCATGGTTTTAATCTTTACATCACATTTTCTCAGAAAAAGATTCGCCAGAAATGAAGAAGAAGATATAACCGAAGAAGAAGAAGAGGAGGAAGATGGAGAAGAGATTGATCACCTGTTCAATTATGGGAAGATATCCACCAACATTTGGCAGTATGGTACCATCTTCTAGGATTCCACCCTCTCCTCCTACTCCAACAGCTATGTCGTCGCGGCCCATCATGTAAAGCACGTCATACACTTGATTCACAGCATGCCCTGCATCAGTCCATGCATTGGTGTTGATAGTTACTGCCTGCATCAGATTATTACCAGAGTCACTATCATGCAATTCAAGACAAGGGAAATATGCAGGGTTAACTATTTATCAGATTCATTGAATTAAGCCCTGTCAGAAGAAACAAAGAGCTTTGCATATTCTTTTGGGATTCAAGCAAATAATGCAGAGAAGAAAAGTTGACCTCCAATTGAAACTCTGCTCTGTTAAGCTTCAAGAGATACAAGAGAGCAAAGAAATCATCGGTATCGACATCAGTATCCAAAAGAATCCGATGAGGCTTGGCCTGAACAGTGTAAAAATTTGCTCCAAAAACTTGTATGATCATCAAAACTAAAACTATCAGAAATTTGCTCTGCCACAACATTTTGTCTGCTGTCTGCTCCCCAGAAATCTCTTTCCCTCCGAACTCAAAAGTTGTTGGCAGTGATCAAACCAGCCGCTGCTTCTGATCCTACTGAAAAACTGTTACATCAACCTCATTCCTAACTGAGAAAAGAACCAACGAAGAAAGATCATCTGCTGCTGTAAGAGTTAAGCTATACAAAAAGAACATGTTATCCTCAACAGTGTCCACACTCTTACAACTCACTAAAGACATGATGGTGAGAAAAATAAAAATAATTATGTAAAAAGTTGAATGCAATATAGTTCAGATAAAGTAGGAACAGGGGCTGCTGAATAATAGTAATAATAATATTCTGAAATAAAAGCACGTGAAGAAAGCGGTAAAAACGCCGGTTACCATCAGACAACGGCGGAGGGAGAAGGACAGACCGACAGAGAGTCAGAGAAGAGACAAATGAGATGCAGCTCTGTCTTCTCTTGATGATCAGATTAAATTCCTACAACTTTTTGATGTAACCAGAAAGGCGAATACAAAAGCATATTTTTATATTCAAATGGGAAGAAAGAAGAAAGTCGTAATTTGGAAATTTTAATATAAACATGAAGCTACATGGTACAGAGTAGAGACGTGATCATGTCATCTATGGCTTACTAGTTACTTCCATTGACTACTAATAATCGCTTACCAAAAAATAATTGCACAAATTTAGAGTAGTAGGTAAGATAAAATTAAACCAAAGAATTAAAAACAGGAAAAGAAAAAATAACAATAATTCCTTTCTTTTTTTAATTTCATGATAAAATTTTTCTTATTTGGGATGGGGATTTAAACTTTTAATATTAAGGAGAACAGCAACCAACCACATACGTGAAAGAGTCAGAACACCAATTAAACAGTGTGGGGCCTATAATTAAGGGGAAAAAAAAGATAATATTTTTTGAAGAAAAAATAAAGATAATATTAATAATAGAGAATGCAATTAACGAGAGTATGCTATCAAAAGAAAAATACTTCTTTGACTCGTCTATATTTAACCCACTTATAACCCTTTTGATGTGATTTTTTCTAATTTATTCAATTTTTATAAATATCATAAAAGCTTAGCCCTATATTTTTATAAGATTTAATCTCATATTTAATAAGGTATAGGTGAAATGAATTATAAACTAGTCATGTAACAAAACTTGTACAAAAAATAAAAGTAATTAATGAACAGTTATTGCACTGACGGCCCACAAGGAAGAAAAGGGATCGATCAGTATTTGTAATAAGAGTATAAGTGGTGGTGGGAAAAGGAAAAAAAGAAACATAAAATGAAGGTTGACCATGGAATCAGGCAATAATTATTAGTTTTGAAAATTCCAATTCACACACGTTGGCCATATATAATCTATCGGAAAAATCTACAACAAAACTTGTATGACAAAAGTGGGAATTAAAAAAAAAAGAGTGAATTGAGCTTAATATAAGGTTATCTTAATCCATATGTGTTAATATATATTCTGTTGGGACTCCAAAATTTAGCAAGCCAGAGCCCATCATTAATGTTGAAAATGCTCCTCAAGGCTCAAACTAAAGAAATTATTAGGTAGGCAGGGTGTATCACGTTATCTATAGGCCCGACTAATAAATTTGTACCAATTCAAAAAGTTTCTTAAAATTAAGGCACTAATTTGATAAAGGTTTAATCTCACGTTATAAAAAATGATAATTCGAATGGTAAGTTCTTAAATTTATGTTATAATTGTGATAGGATTTTAGTAAATGTATCAAAATCCTTGAGTTGTCACAATTTAATTGGTCGGACTTATGGATAACGTGGTACACCCGGTGCATCTAATAATTTCTTCTCAAACTGGCCATTATGTATATATATTACTATTTATTTATTGTCTTGAACATGCTTTGACTTATTTGAGTTGTTCCATTTGTTCAGTTTAACCCCACAATATACATATGTAAACATGATCTATCTTCATCACTGTGGTATTTGGACATTTCTGAATTTCTGAAAGAAAGATTTGGTTTTGGACATGTTTTGGCAGGTAAGCAATTAACTGTATTCACACCTTTTTTTGAACAGAACATATACATCTGTAAGATAATCAATTGCCTTTTTCAATGTTAAAAACTAGTACTAATAAAAACAAAACAAATGGGTTGGAGTGGAACCCACATCAAGATCTTGCTGACACGTAAAAACCAGACCAAGAATTAACACTAAAGCTAAATTTGTTTGTGCAAATCAGCTGGTTTGAGATCCGATGATGGAATAATTCAATAGATCGTGTCGTCCAAGTAGCTACCATTATGATGGGTCACATTAGTGAACTGATAATCTCTTTCTCTCTGTTTATCTTTTCTTTCGATTCATTGACTAGAAACTAGAATCTTTCGTGTACTTATCTTCCTCTAATATTTTGAACGTGGCAATTAATTTAAATCTATTAGTAATTTGAAAAATTAAATAAAGAAGAATTGAGACAATACCAGCAATCCAGCATGATTCGATTTGTCTCTCCAAATTAAGAAAAATGGAAAAAAGAATGTATTGAGATGTGACGAAGTTCTAATATTGCGTGAGGGATAAACCATGCAAGATTGGAACTTATTTGTTCAACCTCAATTCTTGATATTTGATATTGTATATGAAGTATGGACGTGAATCAAAAGACGAAAACAGTACTGTTTGATTTATTTGTTTGAAGAAATTGAGAGTGAAGGGAGCCGACAAGAAGGCAATAAAGACGAGGAAATTAAAAACACCTTGATCTATTTTTAGGTTAAAAGGGTAAAAAATCTGCTTCAAAATCTCAATCCGAGGAAAGTGACACATTGGAATTGAACAGTTCGAAGACTTTCTGGAATTGGGAAATCCTTATTGGTCCACGTATCACACTTGCTTCGATCTGATTGGACAACTTGGGATCTTTTCACAGAAAAGGAAGACCAGAAGGATTTGAGTCTGGTTTTGATTTTCCCTTCCTTTGTGCGTTCCGACGTGGTATGTTTTTGCCTTTGTGGGATTCACACGTGGATGGTCCCTAGAATACAATTTGTCTAATTAATCTAATTAATTAAGAGAATAATACTTACAAAGTTTTTTAAAGTTACTAGTAATGAATTGTAATTATTTAGTAGTAGTAATAATGTAATATATCATGATCCATTTTCATCCAATAAACTACCTTTTTCAGTTTTGACGGTTGGAATCTTGGACTTGTTGCAACTAATTTAGATTAAATATTCAACATATTATATAATACTAATAAAAAATTTGAGTGAAATTTTTTATATTAAAAGAAAAAAAATAAAGAATTAGATGTTTAAGCGATGGTTCGGAACTTGCTTGGTGCCTCATTAGAAAGGAGATTATTCTTCCCAGTACAATAAGAAACGGGAACTTATTAGTTGGTTAATTGAATCCCCACACATTCTCAAAATCCCAATTCCAATTTTAACACATTTAAATCTGATTTCATTAATGTTGCAAAGGGGTATCCCACTAAGGGAAGATCTTAATTGTTTCCCAACCATTGAATGAGAATTGGCTTTATGGGTTGGGTTGAGATATAGTCCCACTTTAATTTTCCTTTTCACAATGGTGGAGACCGAAAAGTCCATGCTTATACATATTTTGGATAAAGTGTAAATGCAAAGCTAAAAGGAATTATAAAGATTTTAGAAAATAATTATATTTTAAGACGATGTTCAAAAAAGGAACTTTCCTTTTTACCACTAATTTCCTATTTTTTTTAACTCGGTCAAAACTCACTTTTTCTATCCTTAATTATGAGGGTTTTGGTCACCTAATAGAGTTTATGGGGACCATTAATACATAATTATAGTTTTAAATCCCTTGCCACACCAAACAGTAGAATAGCGATCTAAACCTCTTGGAATAATAATAAGATTATTATAGCATCGTTACCAATCACAAAGAAATCCACGTAACTTTCTTTTAGAATCACGTGTTCACTCATAATCTAAAGGGTTGTTTGATAAACTGTTAAAAATTTTTAAACGGTTGAAAATGAAAATTTTCAAGACTTTTAGATTTTTACCAGGTTTGATAGCTTTTATTAGCCATTACTTAAAAGATTTTTTTTAACAAAAAAATGTTAAATTTAAAAAGTAGGTGAAGGTCTACTTATCATTGAATGATGAAAAAATTAATGATTTTAATTTGAAAAACTTTCCTTTTAAACTAAATTACCTTTATTTTAGACATTAATGAGTTTTAAAAATCTTCAACATTTATGGTTTTCAAACAATATATTTATATTCAACATTTATTTATCAAATAATTTTTATATACAAATTCAGTACTTAATTTTTTAGTATTTATTTTTTAACATTTAATTTTTTCAATTTATCAAACAGCACCTAACATAAGAAAATTCTTGATGTCAATTATCACATTCTATTGTCAATCTATACTTTTCGGATCATTTTAGATGAAAAAATTACCCATGAATCAGTAACTTAATTTGTGGTATCCATCTCAAATTGTATCGGTCAGTAGATACATGCTGATGAATGAACTTAAGCTAAGCAATTGGCCTTTTTTTTGTTTTTTGTTATCTAAGAAGAATATTCTTACAAAAGTTTTCCTTAGGTCTCATCATTAGAGTTAGCATGAGATTCCAACCAAATTCTATCCCACGGAAGGAAATTTTTTTTTCTAAAGTCATCATGTGATGATACTTTTTTCATACCGAATGGATGAAAAATATCAATTACTCGCATTAAGTTGGCTATTGGCCCCTTGCAATGTTGATTAATTAAATCAAAAGGCAACTGCCCTTTTGGGGAGGTAGCCTTGCTAGGGATTGGTATTTGGTACCAACATTGACTTAAAATAAGAAAGGTTGAATACCTAAATTATCCTTTAAATTATACATTTTTAGACATATTGGCCTCCTAACTTTTATTTGGAATAATTGACCCCTCAAACTATTATTTTGGGACAATTAACCTCTCAAACTTATTATTTTGGGATAATTAACCTCTTCAAACTACTACTTTGGAATAATTAATCCCTCAAACTTATTATTTTAGAACAATTAACCCCTCAAAACTACTTATTTTGGGACAATATATAACCCTTGAGGGTTCTATATATGTAATTAAGGTTATATTATCCCAAAATAAATTTTGGGAGGTTAATTGTCTCAAAATAATAATTTAAAAAATCAATTGTCCAAAATAAAAGTTTAGGAGTCAATTTGTTCATTTTGGTATAGTTTAAAGACTGATTTAGGTATTCAGTCAAATAAGAAGCATGAGATAAATAGAAATTATTAGAACTTAGAAGTCTATGAGTCTTGTACTGAATTAGTGAAATTAGCTTAATTAACTAATGACATCCTCCCCCCACTGAGGAAAGTATATATATATAATCAACAAAAATATATGTAGTTTTGTTGTGAAAGAAACTTTAGGGAGGGTTTGAGGTCTAATAGGCTTTAAAAAGCATAAGACTTAAAAGCAAATTGGCATTGATTATCTTCTTCAATGGAAAGACTCCTTTCTTATCAATGGGAGCTCAATCATTAGACTGTTCCATTAGCAGCACATGTAGATATTGTTATCTCCTCACTAAAACTCCCTCCTCAAACACCAACATTTTAGGATTTTGGATACTTTCAGTTTAGTGTTTAAATAAGGTTTGGGTGAGTTGTCTGAACTTGCAAGAAATAATGGAGAGATGACTGTTCATCACAAAAACAATTAATTACACCTTCTGATTTGAGGCTATTGTGTAGACTAATTAAAACTTTTAACTAACTTAATAATTACTGTTAATTAAAAATGTTTGGCCAGCTAGGGAGCCAAACTGGAGGAAGCCTCCCCCTAGGCTCCGCCCTCCAGGCCTAACCCTTTTGAGTTTTACTACTATTACCGGTCAAATCTTGAAGCTCTTTGAACAATTCTTAGGGCTGTAGAGCAGCAAGATTGCTGCAAATTCTACGCAAAAGACTTTAAGAGGATAAGTTGCACTTTAGCTGTGTAATCTATTGCACGAAGCAGTTGAAACTCTAGAAAGATCACAAAAATTCCCATTGAATCGTGTAGGATCCTCCAGCTAAACAAAATCCCTACTGCCCATTATTATAAATTCAAAGCTATCAGGTTCGTTGGCTTGATAGAAAGAATCAAAGCATGAGCAAGCGGGGCCATTAAGAAAATGGGATTTTAGTTGACAAAGAATCTATACACTTAGAAAAATAATAATGATCCGGTGGAAACATCCTGCCCATTTTATCAAGCCACCTGTAAGAATCTTACAACAAAAACTACTACATGTGTAATCGTCCATTTACTAATTAAAGATGTGAAAAATATGGACCGCTGCAAGATTTGGATACAAAGTCAATAGGAAGTACGAAGGGAGTGGGGGTATGTATGTACGAACTGCCGGTACTCTGTGGCATGTGGAACGGAAAAGGGCGGTGAAACTCGAAACCATTGGCCATTACAAGGTGGCAAAATGGTGTTGGACTTTTCCAGGGTGTTGTTATAGAAAATTTTGGTAATGACTTTGACAAATGGAAGGAATACTATTTATCCAGCATTACAGTTTGATTTGATGTGATCAACTGTGTGAAGTGAACCTAGAATCTTCGTCTTCATGACCCTCAACTCTTGAGCCAATCTTGGCTCGCGTCTGATTTTCATGTCGATGGCTAAGCGGGGCCTACTTGTCGACTCTAAGGTTTCTTTTAATTGCCCTAGTCATTGCTACTACTTGATTTCATTTCATGATCTTCGATTCGAAGTCAAGCTCAAGCAAGTTCCACACGTTAATCGTTAATTTCAAAGATGCAAACAATAATTAAGGTCTTTAATTCCACACGTTAATGGTTTCAAAGATGCAAATAATTTGACAGCATGCATTTCACTGAGTAAAGAAAAGATGCAAACAAGTAACAACTTGGATTCCATACGTTAATTGTTTCAAAGATGCAAAAGCCTAATTATGGCATGGATGCAGTATCCGAGTAGTAGTTCAAGTGGTTGTTACATGTTTTCTCTAAGTTAGGTTCAAATCTCACTATTATGTAGATTTCGTTCAATATTATATCGATTTATTAATTTGTTTAATAATTTTTCATTGAGTTATGTACTTAATTATATGAAATTTAATTTATGGTAACGAGATTTCTATTGATTATTATTATTATGTACTTAAAAAAAATGAATTTTGGTTTAATGGTACGAGTCCAGTTAACCCAATAGACAATATAAGGTCCAGAAAGAAAGCTTGGGTGTAGCTTAACCCCGCTGCAAACTAGGTGGAGCCTGAGCCCAAAAAGACCGGGCTTCAGCCCAGGTTAAAAGACTTTCACCACCTGGAAGATTCCGATTGCATTGTGATTGGGCTTCGGCCGGTTTTATCACCAAAAAGTATTTTACTGTGTGTTTTTCTTACGAGGGGGATTATAGGAACATGAAAAACTCGGCTACAAAATTGCACTCTGATGTAACCATCAGCTATCTTCTGAGATTAAATGCCATCCCATTACCCAAATCAAGTGATTCATCACAACTATATCTATCGGAGATTATTCGATGTTTTAGCTATGAGCAAAACCTACCGTGAAACATTATAAGTACACCAACTGGCTAGGGCCTAGGAAATTACATATAGCAGTTAGCCATCCAAGAGCTCAAGGTTGAAGGTAACTGAAACTGCCAAGTAAAAGGTTAATTTTCAATGGACATAAACATGAAACAACTTCCTAGTTGCTAAATACAGCCAAGTATATAAGATTGTTCACTGGAATCAATTTAAAAAAGAATGGCATTAACAACAAAGGCAGAAACACATGGTTGCCCATAATAGTATATCAACCACACGAGTCGGGGATTTGAAGTGTCTTGATGAAACTGCATAAGAAGTTCTCAGGGTGCTGAATTTGGGCACTTCCTTCTGAACAGAATGGGAAGCAGCAGACTTGTAAACTAACTGTAAGATTTCGGATTTCTCAAATAAAGGGGTCATTGCATCAACATGTGATTGACCGGGGAAAATATTTGCTCTACATGGAGTAATAAACAAAGATTCAATTACCATGGCCCCAAACATCAACACTTGACAAACCAAAATCTTGTCTTGTAATAATAATAATCTCATTTTAGTTTCTGGTTACAGCATCCTGAAATTCATTACAATTGTTCCTTATTTGAGACATGGGCAACAAAAACACTACAACTCTACTCGATTACAGAAAAAAGTTACTCTAATTCAACATCAGAACTCTTATAGTTGCTCTAAACACAGCCCTCGATCTCTAACAGCAACAAAGCATCCTAGCAACTTTCAGCTAAACCAATCTGAAACTATACATCCCCAAAGAAGCAACCCAGATCTACAGCATTAACTAAAATACCATGTTGACGATGATCGTGTAATAAATTGAAGGATCAAACCAGAATCTCATCACAAAGCCAAAGCAGTCTCCTTGAAGCTTGCTTGCTTCGATCTTCACGGATCCCCGGGTCGGATTCGTCATGAAACCAACCCACAGATCTCTGGGCCTCATGCATGATCTGCGTAAGACCTGAAAAAGACCACCATAAACAACATATGTCAGAAATCAAACGTGTGGAGTAAAATCATCATAAAGAAATGTTCTTTCAAAGAAAGGTTTTTTAGACAGTATCAGAAATTAAAGCACAAATTGCAGTAAGAGAAAAGAGAAGGCTTTTTTGAAAGTGGGTTCTTTTGCAAAGCATCTGAAATCAATGCAAGGATGGATTGTCAAAAAAGGTGGGGTATTTGCCTTGTTGAACGGTTTGCTTGTTGTGGCGGATGTCGTGGATGGTGGCGGAGATTTTCCAGTAAAGAGGACGGCCGACGTAGAAGATAGCCAGGAGGAGGAGGACCGTTATTACTACACGGAATGTGATCCTAGCCGTCGGTGACGCCATTGATTTGATTAGATTAATTGTTTTTTCTTGACTGGCAGAGCGTTGGAAGTTTTCTTGAGAGAGTGTAAGGGCAAGAGGGAGGAGGAGGAAGGGAAAGAAGACGATCACTCGATCAACGGAAGATAATCCACCGATGCAGGAAATGAAGCCACGTCAGCTTTGGAATGTCCCCAGCAATGAAAGCCTGTAGTAAAATTTCAAGTGCCGTTTCCAATGGATAATGGATCCAAGGCTGTAATTAAGTGCTATATTTTATCCAATAGATGAATGCTTACTACTATTAAATTCAGTGTGGCTTTCACCTTAATAATTATATATCAAAAATAAAAATTTCCTCTTAATTTTGTTATATTTTGTGTTGCATGTCTTAAATTGAAAGATCATCCTTTTAATACTTAAACCAGAATTTTGGCCTTTATGGTAGGATCTGAACACTAATATTTGATGCTTACCCAGGAAATGATCCAGCATTAAACTACAACTGTATAAGGAGCTCAAAGTAGATATATTTGTGGTCAAACACAGAGTTTCTACTCAAGTCACGGTCTATTTACGGCCATTTTTTGTTTCTGGTGCTGCGAGTTTACAAGACAAGCAAAGCCTCTGAATTTACAAAATGTGGCTCGCTCAGGCAGGTGAAGAGCTGATTAATAACTTTGCAATCTTCAAACGTAAGGTTGTGTTCTTCGACCTGGTTCCTGCCGTGAGGGCTCTTCATCGCTCCCGGGGAATTCCCATCTGGCAATGACACCGTCCCAGGAGGAGGTGATTATCATCGGATAGATTGGGTGCCAGCTACAATCTCTGACTGGAGATACATGATGGCAAGGACTCGCTACTTGAGCTCCGCTGACCTACAAAGATTAACCGAGACAGTTACAGTTTGCTTGTGATATGTTCCTTGGCAAGGATCGACTTAGAAATGTCCGGAACCCCATAATCTAAGCAAGTAATCTGGCCCCATTGGCAAATTACAGGGCATGAAATACAAGCTAAAGTGTATATTCCATTGCCAGTTTATCATTTCATCAGTACCTTCATCCATCTGATCAACCTTTTATGGGGAGAGAAATAAGAAGGATCTTCTTAGTTAGGAAGAGAACGGTGAAATAGAGCACTCACCAGGTCATATATATAAAGAGAACCATCACTAGAGCCGGTGTAAATGTACTTTTGACCCGTGCTGCAAAATGTGATTCATGCAATGTTAGAAAATACTGTAAAAGGCTGCCAATTGAATGCACAATCTCAAGGGCAAAAGCAAGCCCTGAACCAGACAAGTTAATAACCAGACTGGCTTCTTCAGCCAGCAACCCAACTTGGGAACAGGTACTGTTGATCATTTAAAAAAAAAAAAGAAGAGTGGGGTTGGAGAAGATAGCAGAATTTGCAAAACTTGAAATAAGAGAAGGCGTCAAAATGAATGCCCAATTTGGCTAGCAAAGTCCATGCCGTTGGCTTTAAGAGATTACCTATATGCTGGAGAGAAGTAACAACGAATCAAAGTTTGCAACACTGAATGACCTCTATATGTTGCTAACGACTTATCATGGGGATGTTTCAAGGATCTTTTACGAGTTGGATAATCCATCCATCTGTAGTCCCAATCAGGATCTCTTACCCTAGGAGTGCTGTTTAAAGATATATAAATGTTAGTGGCAATTAAGAAAATACAGATAGCAGGGAAAAGAGACCAAAGACCTTAAACAGTACAACTTAATTTGAGCATAATTCTGAGTTCAAAGTTGATCATATCGAACAATTATTAGAAAATCAATAATTCCATAAACAACCTATATGTCAAACACAAAAGGGAAAAGTATCATGAGCTTCAGGGAGTAATGCTAAAAATGCCATGAGGTGGAAAAGGAAGTTGATATAAATTTACTATCCAATATTCGAGGACATCTTTCGTATATCCCAGAGTTTTGTTGTCTGATCTTTTCCATTTGAAATGAAATAACGGCCATCTCCGCGGCTATCAATGAATGTAATGCCTTCTAAGTGTCCAATCAAGACCCCAGCTGCTTTTCCTCCAGTGACAAAGCAACGCCTATCCCAAACCTGTACAAGCCAATAAGCAAAGACTTCCTATCATATAAGTTGAAAGGCAAGATTACTGCCTCTATGATCTCAACCAATACCAAATTAGCATTCGGCAATCACACTGAAAGTGATTCAGGCTACAAGAATCTTCAATGAGACAAAGATGCAAAATTTACCTTACAGAGATGATCATCACTGCCAGAAAGTAAGAGATGCCCAGTTTCATCCGCAAAGCATACTGTGTTAACATCAGCCTGCAAGTGAAATTAGGAATGGGATTTCAGTATCTTTAAACATCTATTTCTATGTTGAACTATTCAATGAATCCTAATTTTGTAGCGCTTCCAAGTTTTAGATTATCATTGGATGTTGCAACACTTTTGCACTTTAGAAAAAACACACCTTAACAATGTGTTTGCATGACATTTAGTTGTGATACCTTGTGAGCTGGGATTCGGAGACTAGGCCTTTTTGTGTCAAGATCATAAACATATATACATTTATTACCACTAGCAGCTACAAGCTCTCTCCCATCAGTAGAAAACTTCACAGAGAAGATCCCCAATTCTTCATCATCATCATCATCATAATTACCACCAGAAAAATCCAAACCATCATGAATTTCCTGCATAAGAAAGAAAGAATTAAATTAATTTGCAACCAAAAGCAACAACACATAAAAGATTATATGACCTTTCAAAAAGTAACAAACAGATTGACTCTATTGGCTAAAGATAGTAGAACTTTCTATAACATACTGTAATGTTTGCAACTGACTCGGTCGCAGCAGATCGAACATTTACAATGTGGACAACAGGGGATAAACTAGAATACACCTGCACATTAGCAATCAAGTTAAATCAGAAAGAAACCCAAAAAAAAAATAAAAAAATAAAAAGAGGGGAGGGGCATCGATAAAATCAAAGTCTGTAACCCAGCAAACAATGGTAACACATACAAGAAAACGTTGATCTGGTGAAAGACAGGTATCTGTAATTGTCCAGCATAAGCTCTTTGCCATGATTTCCTTCTGAACTTTCCATCCCCTTTCCACATTGTATATCCTAACATGGCCTTTCTGCCGCATGGAAAAGAGTAAAATCGGCAAAGAATAGGATCATACATTCTAACTTTAAGTAAAGCCAAACATGGGTGAACAAAACAAATATACTAGTCAGTATTTAGTTTGGGGCCAAACGGAAGGCAACAATACCTGAAATCCAGCAACAAAAAGAGAACCATCAGCTGAAAACTGGGAGACATATGCTCGACTATGCATCTTGTCCACAAGCCAGGGACCATTGACAGGCAAATACCGGCTTAAAACATGACAACTATCAGCTGATGAGAATCTACCTCGTCCCGTGTAATTACCCTCTCGTCCAACCAACATTTTCAATGTAGAAACAGGTAGTTTCTTCCTTCCCGGCATGCCCCGGGACAAAAGATCATGGGGTCCTGATCTAAGGTTTGTGAGTTGAGCAATATCATGATCAAGATAATCAGACTTCTCAACACAACCTTGTCTAGCACCAGTTCCACCAAGGGCATTCCCCTCCTTACAAGCCTTACCATTCTTTCGAAGCCGACTCATTATGTACACAAACTATTTAATTCAACCAAATATAAAATTTCCACCTAAAACCCCATCAAGGTAAAACCTCCAGCAACATAATATTCTTTCATATCACCGTAAAACCAGTAACTTGATTCTCTCTCTTGTCAATCCTGCAAATAAGAGACTATTGTTCTAAAATTATTGCTATAATTCAAGCTCTTCAACAACACAAATCGTGAGCATTTGGAGCCACACAAGGCTAAATAGATGAAGCTTTCTAGGACTAGGACGGAAATGAGTACAACTGACGTTTTGATGAAAGCTCTAATTCAAGTTTCCAAAAGAGAATATTGAAGAAATAATCTGTTTGGTTGCCGATAAAAACAAGAGAAAATTATCAATTCCAAAACTTGATATCATCACCATTCACACTCATGGCTAACAATTCTAAATCTAAAGATATAAAACAAATCGACAGAAACTTTTTTTTTTAATCAAATTAAGGAAAATAAGAGCATTGAATCAGTCCAGTTAAACAAAACAGTGAAAACTATGAGGTAGAAGAGAATTAATCAAATCAAAGGGTCCGCCTTTCTTTATGAAACAGTAAACAGTCCCTAAAATCTTCCGTTTTCTCAGCACCCAAACACACAAAACGCCGAGAAGAAGATCTAAGAGATAAAACTTCATGTCTTACCTCTTTTTTGAGTTCACCAGCTGAAGAGACGATCCAAAGAGAGCTAGAGTTAGATTTGCATTTTCTTTAATAGGTGCTCATATATATACTCCCTTCGTTTTCAACTCTTTCATTTTTGCGTACCAAGAAGGACTTTCCTACCCTTTTGGGGAAGGGTAAGCGACAGATACGGTTCGCTGGCCACGAAGAGAAAGAAACACGTGTTTTATCATGATCCAGCGTCGTGACATCACGCGTGATTTGTAGCGTTTGTGGCTGTTTGAAGACTGAAACGGCCTGCCACCTCGACTTATGAACGGAACAACGTACGACACAAAGAGTACTACTTAGAGCCCGACGTTTGTAATAACAGGGCACGGGTGATTCCCAAACGATGCGTTTAACTGTTTCAAGTCAGCACCTTATTTTTTCTCCTTTTTTTTCCCTTTTTATTATATTAAACTTTAAATTTTAAAATGATAATAAACGGCCCAACTTAAAATCGTATACTATAAATTGTTAAAAATTTATGGTCAAAGGTTTGACCGCGGAAATATATTTGCCGAAAGTGAATTTTAGATTCAATCAAGGGAGGAACTCAAAAGATTTATACATAATGTAAATCTTTTCACTTTGGAGATCCGAAATTACTACTGCGCAAGAGGGATTTTAAGAGAGCTTACTAATGCAGGACTTACTATCCTGACATGGAATAGGATAACACATAAATAGACTATACTACTATTCAATCTTAATCTTATCCTAGAATTGAACAAAACCAGGCCAAAATGAGGTGCAAACACTGCCAGAGCTACATGAATCTCGTTATATCCATAACAAGAGTAAAGGTTGTCGCCATCGATCTCTGTCGTGACTGAGATGATGATGCTTGGATTTGAAATCACATCAAAATTTTCTTCCAACACCTTCTCTCCTCCAGATATTTATGTGTTTTTTAATGTTTGAAAGCCAGTAGTGGACTTTTGTTTTGTTTCCCTGATTCCCTCTATGAATTGATGCATGCCTGGATTTCTTCCAGGGTTTTCCCTTTTGTTTCTGGGACGAACTTTGCTACGAAAAGGACAGTCAGCACAGAGAAAACAGAGTAGACAAAAAAGGTGCCTGCAATAACAGGAAATCAAGACACTATTCAAAGTTCTTGCCAGGTTTGTTCCTGAAGCAACATTTCCAGGTTTAGTTTGGTTTCAGTTTTTACCTGAGGAACTCCAGCTCATGAGAAAGTTGAATGTGTAGGAGACTGCCCAAGCACCTAGCCAGTTCACCAGGACCACCAAGCTGCCAGCAACTCCCTTAACATTTATTGGGAAGATCTGCCAGAGAAAAGAAAATGTTGTTTCAGTTTATGTACTCATTTGCCTTATCAGAATCCTTATGGCTTTGTCTGGCTTTAAACTAAAGGGGGAAAAAGTCTTGAGAAAGTCAGCTAAGAACTTAAATGCTCACCTCAGACATTATGACCCAAGGAACTGCCCCCATCCCAATTGAGAAAGCTGCTACATAAACCTGATTTCATTGCAAAAGTATGTAAATTGGAGTGAAAAAGGAAAACAAATAGTAGAAGATTGAATGAAAAGGTCTTAATATACATGAATCATTATGGTTTACCAGTACTCCAACAACTGCTAATATTGGCACCCACTCAGGGAAAAGACTGTGGTCCTGATTCACAAATCATGGAACAGTCTCAAAAACTGAAAGAACAAGGAATGGACAAGAAATTATTCCACGGATAGACAATTATTGCTGACTCACCTTGAGATAGAAAGAAGTTCCAGCTAGAAAGCATCCAAGAAATGTGCCAGTGGCAGAAACCTGCAAGTGGCAAAAGCACATTGTCAGCCCAATTTTCCCCTCAAACTTTGAAGAGGTAAAATTGAAATGTAAAATAATGGGATAAAATTCTTTTACCATTATGAGTGGTCTTCTTCCTGATTTGTCCATTAACAATGCTCCCGCAATAGTTATAGGGACCTGAACACAAGCATAGGCTATGGTTCCAGCTTTTCCTGAAGAAAGCCCTGCAATTTTTTTCATACGGTAGCTAAGTTTCAACATGAAAGTCTACTAACAGAAAGGCATTGGAGTAAGGTAACTACAAGCTATCATTTACCTGCTGATGCAAAGGTTTCACTTGCATAGAAGCTTATTCCATTAATTCCTCCGAATTGTTGGAATACCATCAGTGCAACTCCAATCTGAACATAAGACAGATAGTTCTATTAGAAACCACTTAAACAAGAATCATCTATTCATCCAACGTCAAGAAGGGGTAACTCACAATCACTGAACGAATATACTTTCGTTGAAACAAGTCCAATATTCTAGTTTTTGGAAGGCTTTGAAGAGTTTCAATGTATATCTGTCGAGACATCAAAATAATCAGCTTAGCATTACATGTAAATCAAACTCGTATATATATATATATATTAGTGATATTTGCATGGCTAGTCTATATATAGTTGAAGGTAAATTACTTGAATTTCTGCAGCTTCTTGAGTGATATCAGCATCTTTGCCACGAAGTTTTCGTAGAGCAACCTGAAATTCTTTGTTGAGACCAACCTTTGCCTGCCAATAACAGTTCTCAGGTGTCCTGCCCTGCTTTTATCTTGCTCATAGAAAGTGTAGAAGTAATACGTATTGAAATGCTTACCAGCCATCTGGGAGATTCGGGAATGAAACAGAGACCGACAAGCAGGAAAATGCACGGCACAAGCCCTTCAAAATCGAAAACCAACAATTAGCCTAAATCTTCTTTTGGCCTTTAATTACATTCAGGTCAAGAATAATTAGGATTACCGCTCAGAGCCAGTGCCCTCCATGGTATGATTGTTCCTATTAAGAATGCAACTGATGAACCAGTAACAATCATGAGCTGCAAGGGAAGAAAAGGGGGAGTGAGAACATAGAGTACAGTCTTAACCATAATTCATAAGCCTTATGGTTCTTACACGCTCTCACCTGATTCAATGTTGTGAGTCCTCCTCGCAGATTCTTTGGTGCTATTTCAGCTATGAAGATTGGAACCTGTTTATTTAGTTGGTAAATGTATTAAAATTTCGAAACATTACCAGTTATCCGTACTTTATCAATAAACACACAGGTTTTAGAAAAATTACCACATAGGAGAAAACTCCAATACCGTATCCAGTGGAAAACCTTCCAACGTCCAGTGACATAGTCCCCTGCGTTAGGAGCCAAGCAACTATTGGTACTTTATCCGAATTTGACATGTTCTGATGCTTTTGCCAAAATCTTAAAAACTCTGAGATGAGCACCGACTTCTTACCTCAGAGAAATATACAGCAAGCCATCCAGCAATGCAGAAAACAGCTGAGAGTCTCATTGCCTGACTCCAAGAAGATTCCAGGAAGTTCAGTACAATTGTGATAACCAATTTAAGAGAACTCTTTCTTCTTGTCAATTTAACTCTGAAAATTTAACATACCCCTTTTCGACCAATGAAGTCTGCAATCCGGCCACTAGTCACAGCACCAAGCATTGCACCGATGGTTAAGATAGAGCCAAACATAGAGAACTGAGATTTGGATGACAAGTTAGTGGGCTCTTAAAGATAACATAGAATAGAAGAGAATCATTAATCCAGAATGAAAGAAGAGAAAATAGAAGGCCAACCTCGGCAAGAGACAGATTAAGATCTTCACTGATTGCAGATTGAGCGGGTGCTGAATAGCCCACCTGCCAAAAGAACAACTTAAGCTAAACAAACCTTTTTTTTCTTTGTTTTGGTTGGTTTTTGTTGTGATTTTTTCATAATTTAGTTTTGTTTCCTAGCCAAAAACAAAAAAACAAAAAACACAAAGGAAAAAAAAGAAAACATTTAGTAATCAAGAACTTAGTTTAAACCAGGAGCTAGCTACAACCTCAAACTAGACAAGAGAAACAAAAACCAGAAACCGAAAATCTGGTTCTGAAGATTTCTAATGACAAAACAAAACAGAAAAAAGAATTAGCAAAGGGACTTACACAAGAGCCGAATTCAAATGAACCACAAACAGCCACAAATGTGCATAGCAAAACCATCCAAATGGACCCATTGTCATCACTAGTAATCTTATCAGTTCTATAAACAAAGTTTTGCTCTTCTGCAATCAATGGCTTCTCCAAATCTTCAAGGCCATTGATTTCACCGGCCTCCACATCCTTAATCTGCCCAATTGCCATCTCTGGTTGACAACTTGGGAGTTTCAAACTGAAAAAGGGATAGCAAAAGAGAGAGATGGAAGTAGCAATAAAGGTGTGAGTGAAAGCAAGGCTCGAAGACGAGCTTTATATACACAAGGACCGGACCCTGTTTAAGGTTTTCTTTTTTTCACTTTTCTTTGGCACGTATTGATACCTTATATAGGTACTGGTACTCTCAAATATTACTTGAACCCAAATTTCGTGACCCTTTTTATCATTTAGATTAAATCATTTATATATAGTATTAAAAAAGGAAGAAGAATTGCGGGCGTGATATTTTAATAAATTTGTCTTGTTGCAGATAATGATTGAAGAGAAAGTAAGCGGAAGAAGAGGGCAGGGGGCTTTCCATGTGAAACTGAAGCTGTCTCTGGCATGGTGGACGGATATTGTTTTTTTTTTTGGCCGAAGTGGTTGGATATTGTTAGTTTGTAAAAACATAAACACCTTTTTCTTTTCATGAATAAATAAATACTACCACTAAAAATCTGGCCAAAAGAAAAAACACTATTACTAATAATGAATGAATTATTTTATTGTTGAAAAAATTGAAATATTGCAGCCGCCGCAAATTCTCACCGGACCCTTTTTAATTTAATTTAATTTAATGCAATTTGCTTGGCATTAATATAACTTCGAAATATAGCACAAATTAAATGTCTCAAACGTTACCAAAGCCAACGATTAAGATGTAAAATTAGTGTACATTAAAACAATTGGCCTTTTGCTATATGGATGGCTATCAACTTATACAAAAATATGGTAGTGGTAGGCAGATTTGCAATCATTTCCGTGTTCAACTCGTTGGTTTGAACTTTGAATTTGTTCAATGTTTGTATACATACTATTACTGAGTATATAGATATATATGAAAGCCACCATGTGTCTCAAGATAATGATTAATTGATTAAAAGAAGGTTAATATTCCCACCAAAAAAAAAGGTTAATGTTGGAGAGTTTTCATCATTTGAAATCCGATATAAATTTAAACTCTAAATTTGTTGGAATCTTTTTTTTTTGTATAACCATAAGTATCGGTATCCGTTTAACGTTCTAGGACTAATCTTGTTCGAACCGCGTCGGATCCCAAATGGGGAGAAACTCTCCAAAACTTGTTTTCTCCATTCACAAACTCGAATCCGAAACCTTGTTTAAAAGGTATTGAACTCCTTTCACTCAACTCAACAGATGTTGGTTTAAATTAGTTTGAATCTAATATAATTGTATGATACCGAAAACTTTATACTTATAATACTAGTAATAAAGAAGGTTAGCATTTTATTTTTTCCATTTAGTAACGTTGCTAAAACCAAAACAGTAACCTTTTTATTAAGGTCCAACCTTTTAGTAACGTTACTAAAAACATAATTAATTTTGGGGATATTAATATCATCGTGAATTATCGTGCAAGAACGAGGAATCCATTGATGGAAAAAAAAATTGATTTGGGTGTTATTAAAAATTCAATGGTAATCAAAATCAAATTAAGTATTCCCTCCGTTTTTTTTTATTTATCTATCTTTCATTTTTGTATAGTTCTAATTTATTTGTCCTTTACTCAAAACAAATAATAAAAACTTTTGAATTCTTAAATTTATCCTTAACTTTTTTTTTTTATTACACCTTATATAAAATTCAATAGCTCACAATACCCGGGATAAAAACAGAAGTCTATTTCACTTTCTTAAAATTTGTATAAAAGTGAAGTAGACAAACAATTAGGGATAAAGAGAGTACTAATGATGAAAGATTTATGTTTAAGCAAATAATTAGAGGATGATTAATTAGCTAGGTAACTTCAGGAAATCAATGCCTTACCCACTAATTATTAGCAGCTGCGGTCCCAATTCCATTTGCCAATTGTGAGTATAATGATTTTCCCTTCAGACTAATATGCTTCAAGGTTCTTATAAAAAAATATAAGCATTCTTTCAATTGTCTATCATTTTCTACTGATTTCTTTAAATTCAAATTCATAACTAAAATTTTAGTTTAAATGTGTATAGTAGAAAAAATGATGGTTTAATCATGGATTAAGAGTTAAAAAACTCAGTGAAGAATAATGAACAATAGATAATATCCTTACCCTATAAAAAATGATGAAAGCCTTGAAGGTCAAGAAATTTGTCAACTTGCAATTCATTCAAACTAGATAAAGACTAATAACGAAACAAATTTATGCCTCCACTCATGTCGTTTTGTTCATGATTGTTGTCCGAAAACTAATCATTCTGATATTTTTCTCAATAGTTCAAATTTCATTTAAGCCCCCATAAGCGCATGAAAAATCAATCAAAACTAAGTACTATGACAAGAGCGATATTCATCATGGTGCCTTAAATGAAAAATTGAATTATGACATTTTACATCAACTTAAATTGGGGTATGGAGGTATTTATTATTATTTGCTTATAAACCTCATGATATTTAATATTCACAATGGATTACTATTAATAATTTTTTGGAAATTCTGAAGATATTCTAAATTTATTTTCTCATTTTATAATATTCAAAAGTCGAGATAAATGCAATTTTTTTTTTGGCCTCATCTAAATAAATGCAATTTATTATAGTGTTTTCCCATTATAATTTATGATCATAGCCTTATAATAAGTTTAATAAAAGCCGATAATCCAATTGAATCATGACACCCTCTATTGATTAAGAGTCCTATTAAATCACACTTAAGCTGTTAATCCAACGTAATGACAATGATTATTAACCTTCTTTTTTTTATTATTGTCATTGATGAGACGACAGCTAGAAAGCATAATCATCCTGCCAATCTCCCGGAAAAAATCATATCAATACCTCACGTTTTTTGGCCCCACATGATCAAACCAAGAATCAACAGAATTAATTTTATTAGCCCAGGAAGACCCTTTTTGAACAAAAAGACAAAATTTCAAATCAACAAAAAATGAAATAAATAAAATATACAGTAGTTCTAAATGGTGAAAACAGCACCCAAAGAAAAAAAAAAAAAAAGGGGGGCAGCTTAGCTGTATGTTACGTGTGCGAGTCAAGCAAAATTTGACAAAAATATTGGATGGCCAGATGGGTTTATTGAGAATTCAAAATCAAAATCATGGAGTTTTGCGGACATGCCCTTGTCAGTCTGAGTCAGAACCTACGCACCCATGTCATCAACTTGTTTAGATTTGATTTGCTGTTTTTATTTTTTGCTAATTTGGAAATTGGACAAATCTGGTAAAATTTTGCTTCCAAATTGCCCAATGAATATGATCATCGTGGCTCATCTGTACGATTTAATACTTGGTTAGTTTATTGGGTAATTTAATAAAGTTTGGAACTCAGATTTTGGGAATCTTAATGAGAAAATTATAACGAAAAATGGTCTTCTTATTGTTGAATAAATTCCAAGATTACGCCTTTCCCCCCTCCTTTATTGGTTATTGGTTCATTGATTTTATTCAAACAGTTCAAAAATACGAGTGAGTGTAGCGTTAAACCGTGGATGAAGAAAAGAGAAACAAAAAGATGAAGGAGACAAGTTCCTCACCTTGTACACAAGTTTCTCAATATAATATTAAATTGGATTCCACCATGAATTCATTCATGTCATGTCCCAAAAGGTTCCCTAACAGAAAGATCCCTTGGACGCTTCCTCTTGACGAAGGAGGCCCTGTTTGATATTTAATTCAATTAGGCCCTAAACTAATCCAGCTATCAAAATCCAAGGTTGTCCCAACTCCCAACTCCCGGGCCCCAGTTCCATCTTCCATGCCCTTTGTCGGTTTGGACCATTTTTGATGCATTTACTATTCACTGCCCTTTCTACTGCATTCATTTGGGCTCCATTCAGAGGCACATCTATTGGATTCATTCGGCCCAAACTAAGCAAAAACGGAGAAAATGCTTGGCCCACATACGTCCCAGCCGTTGGCTTCATGAGATGAAATCTTCATTTGCTTTCGGCTTGCAGAGCTACAGAGATGGTTGGACAGACATGATTTCAACACAAGAGGTAGGTTGTTTACTACTGTGTTACTATTTCTCTTGAGTAAACCGATAATGCTGTGAGTCAACCAGAGAATAGAACCAAATAATACATGGAATCAGTACAAAGTTTGTACTACAAACACCTAAATGCTACAACTGCTTAAGCAATAATAATAGATTTAAGATTTACAATGAATATTAGAGAGGTCCCTCACTCTCACATCCAACAACCTGTATGTTACCAGTCATACTTCTGTAGATTCTAGATTTGCCCATTTCGTCGGATGTACTTGGATTGAGGGAACACAGGTCAAATAAACCTCAGAAATCGAATTCAAAACTGGGGAGGAGCACATTTGAATGCTGAAGCTTCAGGCACCATGATTTTATCAAATCTAACATACATGAAATATTCACATAGGAGGATTATCTATAGCATTTATTTGGTCCCAAGACCTCATTCCACATCCAGGACCCTTTCGAACAAACACCTGCGTATCGTTACCGCAAACTCACCAACTCTGTTAGGGTGGAAAATGATTGCACACATCCCTAAGCAAATAGCAGCAGTAGCAACTACAAAAAATGCAGGACGTGATCTTAATGTTGGAGTAGCAAAAATGGGACTACATGATTTTCTCGGGCACTCCTTGCTAAGGTTCACATTCATGATAATATCTGTGTTTAGAAGAGGAACAGTCTCACTTCTAGTGATAGTAGTTGATGCCATCAGTGCTTGTGACTTACCATTTGTTCTTTCCTTCGAATCCTGCAAATAAAACAAAATTATCAGCATGGAAATATGTACATTATGAAATTGCAGATCACACAAATCATTTCTGCTTTATATTTTAGAACCATGATGCCAAATAGAGAAACTAGATTGGCTTATTTAACAAAATTTTCATTCCTCACCTGTGAAACACTTGGAACGACTGATAGCTCGTTATCTTTAAAGTTGTTTTGAGAATTCCAATTTCTTTCTTGCTCAAGGTACTCAGAAAGCAGCACTGGGCTTTCACTTTTCTGAAACTTATTACTAAGGATATCTCTGGCATATTCCATATATTTCTGTAATAACCTTATATCAGATTCATTGGTTCCATTAAACCCAGTCTTCTCCACCACAATCTTCAGATTTTCTAATACTTTCTTCAAAATGACAGTTGATTCGTTGTCTATGAGAAAACTCAATAAGCAATTGAATCTTTGAATTTGAGAAGAGGCCATAATTTCTTGAACATTTTCCGATTTAGGCTCCCTCAATAACCATGCTATATCCAGAACAAGTTCTGAGTAAGCTCTTTGCTGCAAACTTGAAGCTTTGCATGCCTCAACCAATGAACCAGTTGCAGAAGATTTTGATCCTCCGTGAAAAAGAGATGCATCAAGTCTCCGCTGTATTGACTTCATCTCAGAACAAATTTCCCCGTCTCCAATTAGGACAGGAATAAAATTTGATAATCCAGACTGATTTTCAACCTACAAAAGATAACCATAAATGACCAAAAAAAGAGCTCCAATAAGTTCAACATATTATGTTAAAACCTCATCCAGATTAACATGAATTTCTTGCACCTCAACTTGGGGGAAGAAGAACATTATTGCAGGCATTTGTAATAATCTTATTGCAAGATAGTTATAGCCAAGAGATACTGTGAATAACTAGACCTCTATCCATTTAACAAGGTGAAGCATAGATTGAAAATGGCTTTGTCAAATATTCTTTATGAAATGAGACAACAAACCCAATATTAGGACAGAAACTTTGCAGTACGCACCTCAATGAATGCAGGACCAAAGATATCTGGTTCAGTTTGAGGGACGTATATATTGTATAATTGATGATCACAACTAGGAAAATCCTCTTTACTCTGAACATGTGACGATGCAATGCAATTGTCATGTGCCAGATACCTTCCAGCGAAAGATACTAGAAACCTGGAAGAATTATCATCTGTCTTAAGCTTTATATTGTAACAGTTAACTATGCTGGCACAAGACAAACTGAATTGAAAAAGAAATTACAGGATCTTTTATGACCTGCATGCAGAACTCCCAAGTTCCAGCCTGGGGGGGAGGGGTTCATGCAGAATCCCCAAATAAAGAACAAAAGAACTTTCTAAAAATTTAAAGCCATTATCATTAGTTGACAGTAACAGCAGCATGAGGCTAAAGGGTACCCTCAAATTTAAAAGAAAACCCTGCTATGGCCCCATTTGAGACACTGCATTCTCTTACACAAGAGGAAAGATGAGGGGCTAGAGAGGTCAAGTTGATGTAGCTGTCAACTAAATATTTTTTGGGAAAGAAAAAGCAAACTAATAAACACCACAAAAGTAAAAAGGGAAAAGAGAAAATTTCACACTGATACTAATAAATGATGAAGTTAATATCCATACCGAAATTTGGGCTGCATCAAATTACTTCCACAAGCAACTAACTCCATGGGCTTGCCAGCCTCAAAACATGCAGGATGGACATAATGAAGTTGTGGAGCCTTCATCTCCACACCAATTTTCACCATTGAAGTTTTATCTACACACACAAGAGACCTTAATTACACTAAGATCTAGATAAATCAAATGCAGCCACCAAGAAGGCTGAAGAATGATAACCTAAAATTTCTTCCAGAGGTCTAAATCCAGCAATTTCAATTATGCCATCAACTTAGTTTCAAATAGCGACATTTATATGTAAAACAAAATGAGAAATGAGTTGGCAAAATTTACGTTTTATTCTCACCTTTCTTGGTACGGAAAATCATGTTGTTCAGATAAATCGTCATGAAGCCTCTCCCATAAAGCATCCTTCCAGGTGTAAAGATAAAGTCATGCATGTAGGTCATTGGATTTTCAGATAACTGTTTGGTAGAAGATAAAATGAGGTTAATTTCTTGTCACACCTGCCAAAAACATGAAAGAGAAGGACAGAATCGCAAGCAATAGAAACAACCAATCACAGTGTGGCCTAATTCATAACAATTACTAACATTAATTTAATAAAAATAGGAGCATAAAAAACTCATGAACATAGCATATTTCTAGCATTTATACGAAGGTAATTTTCTAATGCACATACGCAATAACCACCAAAATTTACACATTTCAGCTGAGTAGAAGTGAAAGAGGAAAGCAAGTTAGTTGCTTTAAATTTGGATATTGATAACTGTGTAGTCAAAAAATGACCTCCATAACAAAAGAGATAAAGTAAAAACCATCTGATAGAATCATCACCTTCATCCACATATTCTCTGGCATTGAAATAAACACAGTCAAGATTGTGCAACCAGGGCGGATGTAGCCTTCTAACTCAACAGGCATATTGGCCAACCATTGAAAAATCTATAGATTCAGATAGCCACATGTCAATCAATTCCTCAGATCTCTAACGATATAACAGGTTCTACTTATTTAAGTACTAAACTGTAAGAACAAGTCTTTAAAATACTTGGTGCCGCAGTCTTCGAGGGAATTCTGCTGGATTCCAATCATAAAGCTTGAACGATATCCTGCCTGTAGGGCACTATAATGAAACACAAAATCAATACGTATATCAATGAAGAGTTCCTCTAGTAAACAACAAATGAGATACATGACAGCTAGCATGAAGAAATCAAAGAACCCACCATGGATGAGTAAGCAGTCTTATTGTCACAGTATGAAGTAGAAAGTGAAAACTTGGAGTCATCTTTCCCCCCATCTGTTTCAGTGTCAATAAGAGTTACAACACTATCACTATTAGCACTCTGCACCACGGGAGCTGAGCAATGAGTGGAACCATGCCCGTCCTCAGACTCAAAGGCAGGTTCTTCGTCAGCAATCTGGCCACTCAAGCTTAAACCATCTGTGTAATACAGAAAAATATATCATCCAAAAGGAACAAAAACTTGCAGCTTCAACATAAAAAAAGGACATTTCCATCCACAACTAGCTGCATTAAGAATCAAATTAGTAGAACCTTTTTCAGCTTCACCATCACAAGCAATGTCGTCACTCTGCACAGCCTCTTGAGATTCCTTGTTGATTGCAGTCTTAGAACCAGGAGGCTTCCTTCGTCGTCTGTTGTTGTGACGCTCTAGTTTTCGTCGACAACTCCTTTTACCTTCATCGAAATCCTCTAGCAGGTGAAACCTGACAAGTAATGGATAGGCAAAATAAACAATTATAAAAAGCAAGAAATACTAATAACAGAAAAAGGTCAAGCTTTTACACTTCACTATAATAACAACTTCCTTCATAGTCTAAAACTCAAAACCAACATTTCCAGAGATTCCACTAACCAAAAATACAAATCACGCATGCAATTGTTAATTCCGCGAAAAAATTTGCAAAGAGGAGAAATTGAATAACAACATCAAGGTTCCATTGGTTCGTTACTTCTACCGTTCATTTAGTGATTAAAAATCAACAATTTTAAACATAAATTATAACGTAAAAGACAGAGCAAATAAATCAACACAAAAAAAATGCGAAAATAAGAGTAAAACAGAGCTTACTTGCCACACTGTTGGCAATATCTCTTGGTTTCTCCATAGATCAAAACGGTGCTCGAGTTCACGCATCGGAGACAAACTCTATGCCTCCTATGATAACCTTTGAGCTCGCTAATATCCGCCTCGCAGCCCGGAACTTGGCACCGACACGTAAGCCCAGTTCGGGCTCGCTTCTTGCCCGGCGCCCCCGCCTCTTCCTCTTCAAGCTTCTCGATTTGCTCGTCGATCTCAGGGCACGCGCACGGGACTCTGCCAGCTAAGAAATTGGAACAAATCAGCCTCGGGTCCCGTTTTCGGACACGATCCGGCCCGGAAGCTGCATCCAGGTCCGGCTTCGGAGCTTCTAACGGGGAAGGAGAAAAGTCTGCGTCGTCAAAGGAGATGGAGAAGTGGTCGTCTACGGCGAAGTCCAGGATATCGCCCCAGTCCCAAACGGAGTTGTTTGGGTCAGCTTCGGTCAACGGGAGGTGAACGTCCATATCGGGATCCCTAGACTGAGAAGAGCCACGGGGCGTCTGCGTTGGAGGAGGTGAAGCTTGTTCCATTAACTACGACACTAATAAAAACTGCTAAAACTTCAGATGATTTGGTTAGCTGGTGGTTGGATTGGTTAACGGCAAAGGGACGAAATCAACCGGGGGGGGGGGGGGGGAGTCAGATTAAGAGTAGGTGGCGACTCAAATCGAACTCCGTTATTTTCTTCTTTTCTTTTTTTTTAAAATTTATTTTTATATACTTCCTTCTCTCTTTTTTACCATTTTTACGGTATTTTTGAACAAATTAAGATAGGAAATAACGAAAATCTGGCTATTGTGGCGACATGGCAAAAGGGGTGGCACGCGCTGGAAAAGCACGCAAGTACGCAACTGGTGGAGGGATAGCGTGGAAAGGGAGGCGCGTGGGATTGGAAGGTGGGGAATCATTGTCAAAGGAGATAAGAAGGCGCTGTGATGACATGGCTGCTCCAATAAAACCGGATATTTATGCAGAAGATGCTTGTCAGAACTCACAAGTCAAAAGTCAGACATTTCGATGGTCCTGCTTTACCTCAATCTATTCATGACTTTACCAAGATTATTGTCGTGCCCTTTACAATTACCATCAAAATATATGGCTTTTCTTTTTCCTTTAAAAGGAAAAATAAATATGGCATGTGTGTTTTTGAGTTTTTCTATAATAATACTACCAGATACTAGATTAGTAAATTGGGCAGACTTGCATAACGTTGGTTCCATTTTGACTTGGGTATAATTTTATGATTAATTTGGTGTATTGAATTAAATTAAATAGGATAAAGAAAAAAGTTACATGTAATTTACAATATAGTTTTATAGTAATATTTATATAGATTTATATAAATTTGTATAGTGAAAAAGATTATTTATATGATGAGTCAATTCTCTTTGTTATTTATATGATGAATCAATTCTTTTTCAATCATCTTCATTTCTTAAAGATTAACTCATTTTATGAACAACTTTCTCACATTGTAAAATTATGTAAATATTATAAATCACACTACAAATTATGTATACTTTTCCTTCTTATTTCATCAAATCCAATCTGATGCACCAAACATGATCTTAATTCCTTACTTTGAGTTAGTTAATTGCATAAGGTTGGTTCCATTGTTACATGGGCTGCATATGAAGGGTTCATTTAATTTGATATACCAAGTGTTTGGCAAAGAAAATACTTGTTTTTGTTATGAAAGTGGACAAATGCAAGTTGTGCAAATTGTCTAAGATGTGAAAATCTGTAGGATGAATAGTGCATATCACTATTGATGAATAGTGCATGGGCCCACATGTGAAAATTTCAAACCGTGTGGCCCACATGTACAAAATTTTCAAAATTTGTGTAGTAATTATTTCGTCTATAAATTGATATAGAATGAAGAGAAGAAATCATCAGATCTCTCTTCTTTCGTTTTTTTTCTCTTTCTCTCTCTCTCTCTTTCTCTTTTTTGTTCATACTTGGTTCTTGTTCCAATTTTAATTAACATACTTTCCACGACACGTTATCAGCACGAGTGTTCTAAAGTGAAGCAAATTTAAAGCTTGGTAAGTTCTTAAGGTTTGATTCCATATAAAAAAAATTATTATTTTATTTAACCTTTTCTTTTACACTAGATAATTTGAATTTTTATTGTATAAAGATTTACTTCTAAACATTTTTTACACCAGAAGTTGTCAACCTAATTTTGACACCAGAAGTTGTCAACCTAATTGAGACCATTCGTTTCTGAATTATGGCAAATATTGAAAAGCCCAAATTCCAAAATTTGGATGTAAGTGGCAATAACTATTTGTCATGGTGTCTCGATATTAAACTGCATCTCCAAGGCCAAGGTCTTTCAGCTACCATTGGTGAAAATGGAAATACTAATGATAAAGATAAGGCAAATGCTTTAATTTTTATCCGTCGGCATCTAAATGATAGCCTAAAAGTTCAATATCTATCTGTCCGAGATCCCTTGATCTTATGGACAAGATTGAAAGAGCAGTAGTATGATCATACCAAAACTGTCATCCTCCCTCAAGCACAATATGATTGGCAACATCTGAGGTTGCAGGATTTCAAGTCCGTGTCCGATTATAATTCGGCATTGTATGATATTATATCACGGCTTGAACTTTGTGGTGTTAAGCTTACTGAGGCTGAGTTTTTAGAGAAAACATTCTCCACCTTTCATGCTTCGAATATTGCATTGCAACAGCAATACCGGCAGCGCCAGTTTAAAACGTATTCTGAATTGATCTCAGTCCTGTTGACTGCAGAACAAACAAATGAGTTGCTGCTTAAAAATCATGATTTAAGACCTGCTGGCTCTAAAGCATTTCCTGAAGCAAATGCTGGCTCAAGTAAGAATGTTGGCCGTCCTAGAGGCCGTGAGCGCAGGCATGGGAATTTTTTCCATAAGGGTGGTGGGAGATTTAACCGTAATATAAATAACTCCCCACACAACCCTAAAGGTAAAAAGCCCATGAAGAAGCATGATGATAGTACCTGTCATCGTTGTGGAATGACTGGTCATTGGTCACGTACCTGTCGTACGGCCAGACATTTGGTTGATCTATACCAAGCATCCCAGAAGGATAAAAGCAAGCATGTTGAGACCCGTGCCATTGACCTAACTGAGACTGATGCTGAAGTCAATAAGGTTTTGGTCAATGAAAACTGTCATATTCTTGGCAATGAAAAACCTTTTGAGGTGTCTGATTTCTTTTTATAATGTTGATAAAAATAATAAGTCCCCAGAAATAGATCCTGAGGGTTTTCATCTATGTTTTGCCATACCCTTGGATAATTATGTTACCAAGGAAGATATTAAATAAATATGGTCGTCAATAAAATCCGTGAGGTCCTGAAATACTAAAACGGACAACATCCATATTTGTTGGTTTATAAAATCATGAGTTTTATTCCATATTTATTGGTTTATATTTTGCATCATATTATTAATTTGTTAAATTTTATGGAACTTGACACCTGAAGTTGTCAAGATAAATGCAAATGGGACACATTGAGAAAAAGGAAGATATATGTTTGCTTGATAGTGCTACAACGCATATTATACTTTGTGGCAAACACTTTTTCTCAAATGTGACATTGCGCAAGGTAAATGTTCATACAATATCTGGTCCTGTTAATATTATAGATGGCTATGGGACTGCTACAGTTATTTTGCCAAATGGCACAACATTGTATCTTGAAGATGCATTGTTGAGCGGTAGATCAAAAAGAAATCTACTTAGCTACAAAGATGTACGCCGTAATGGGTACCATCTAGAAACAATTAATAAGCAAAATAAGGAATTTCTTTGCATCACTTCCTACTGGATGGGCCAGAAGACCATCCATGAGAAGCTGGAAGCTTCTAGTATGGGATTATATTATGTCCCAATACGAGTTATAGAATCATATGCTACGATGCCCTGGAAACTAATGAACCCTGATGTGTTCGGACTTTGGCATGATCGCCTTGGTCATCCAGGAGCTACAATGATGCAAAGAATCCTTAAAAATACTTGTGGACACCCTTTAAAAGATACAAAGGTGTTGTTGTCCAAAGAGTACATTTGTGAATCTTGTTCACAAGGAAAACTCATTACTAAACCTTTCATGACAAAGGTTGATTATGAATCCCCTTCATTCTTGCATAGAATCCATGGTGATATCTGTGGGCCGATTCAGCCTGCAAGTGGACCATTTAGATATTTTATGCTACTAGTGGATGCATCCTGCAGATGGTCCCATGTTTGCCTGCTATCAACGTGCAATATGAACTTTGTTGATGAGGACAAAGCTCCCATCCTCAGCGTGGGGTCATGCTGTTTTACATGCTGCATCTTTAATTAAATTGCGCCCCACTACTTCTCATTTGTATTCTCGCATTCAGTTAGTCTTGGGCCATGAGCCAGACATTTCATATCTTCGCACCTTTGGTTGTGCGGTACAAGTGCCTGTAGCACCACCGCAAAGGACCAAAATGGGTCCCCAACGCCGTTTGGGCATTTATGTTGGGTTTGATTCACCGTCTATTATTCGGTTCCTTGAACCATTGACGGGTGATTTATTTACCGCTAGATTTGCGGATTGTCATTTTGATGAGACAGTACTCCCATCACTTGGGATACCAAAAGCTTCCACAAATGGAAAGCAGACAAATGTCGAGATTTTCTCATGGAATGAGAAAAGTTTGTCTCATTTAGACCCAAGAACACCTGAATGTGAAAATGAGGTGCAACGATTGATCCATTTACAAGCTATTGCAAATCAAATGCCTGATGCATTTAATGAGACTACTAAAGATACAAAGTCTCATATCCTAGTTGCGAATGTTCCAGCTAGGATAGATGTTCCTGTAGAACCACCCAAAATGGATTTAAATGTCCCGTGCCTAAAGCGTGGTAGACCGATGGGATCAAAGGACACTATTACTCGAAAAAGAAGGGGGAGGAATTTAGAATCTGCTCCAGATGAGCATAATTCTGCTCTAGATGAGCACATTAATCTTTCTCGAGGAAAGCAAATTGCACCTGAAGTGGCACAACATAATATTCAAAGAGAGCATATTGCCCCTGAAGTGGTACAAACCCATGAAAAGATCACCAACCTTGGGAATACTGAAATTTCCATCAATTATTGTAATGAGATATGGGATCGAAATGAGATAATCATCGATGATGCATTTGCTCTCTCAGTTGCTCATGAGATTATGAATGATGATTATGAACCTCGATCTATAACCGAATGCCGTCATAGGCGAGATTGGCCTAAATGGGAGGAAGCAATCCATACTGAATTGACTTCCCTTGCCAAACGTAATGTTTTTGGGCCTATTACTAAAACCCCCGACAATGTAAAACCTGTTGGATACAAATGGGTCTTTGTCAGGAAACGAAATGAGAAAAACGAGATCGTGAGGTATAAAGCCCGACTCGTAGCCCAAGGTTTCCTACAGAGGCCTGGGATAGATTATGATGAAACATATTCACCAGTAGTGGATATAGTTATCTTTCGTTTCCTTATAAGTTGGGTTGCCCAAGAAAATTTTGAAATGCGTCTTATGGACATTGTGACGGCATACTTATATGGTTCATTAGATTCCAATATCTATATGAAAATTCCCGAAGGTTTCAAAATGCCTGAAGCATGCACTCCCCGCAACTTATTCTCAATAAAGTTGCAAAGATCTTTATATGGGTTAAAGCAATCCGGCCGCATGTGGTTCCAACGTTTAAGTGAATACCTGACTAAGGAAGGGTACATAAATGATCCCATCTGCCCATGCGTGTTTATTAAAAGATCTGAAACCGGATTTGCTATTATAGCAGTTTATGTCGACGACATGAATTTAATTGGGACTCCTGAAGAGTTATCTGAAACTGCTGAATATTTGAAAAAGGAATTTGAGGTTAAAGATTTGGGTAAAACCAAACTATGCCTTGGTCTAGAGCTTGAGCACAAAAAGAATGGAATACTTGTCCATCAGTCAGCATACACTGAGAGATTGCTTAGACGTTTTAACATGGACAAGGCTCACCTATTGAGCACCCCTATGGTTGTAAGGTCTCTTGACCCCCAAAAGGACTTGTTTTGTCCTAAAGAATCTGGTGAGGATATACTTGGTCCTGAAGTACCATACCTCAATGCAATCGGGGCTTTAATGTACTTGGCACAGTGCACGAGACCAGATATCGCTTTGCGGTAAATTTGTTGGCACGTTTCAGTTCTGAGCCAACCCGGAGACATTGGAATGGGATTAAACATATCTTCCGTTATCTCCGATGAACCATTGATTTGGGGTTATTCTATTCTAAGAATACTACTAACTCTGGTTTAGTAGGTTATGCTGATGCAGGATATAAATCTGATCCGCACAGAGCTCGCTCCCAAACCGGTTATCTATTTTGCTATAATGATACAGCCATTTTTTGGCGTTCCACTAAGCAAACACTAGTTGCTACATCTTCCAACCACTCTGAAATTATTTCCCTCTATGAGGCCGGAAGATAGTGTGTTAGGTTAAGATCTATGATATATTGTCCTGAAGACAGTATAATGCTAGTGGATCAAACCGGTGATAGATTCTCCCACTATAATTTATGAGGATAATGCTGCTTGTGTTGCATAATTCAGGGGAGGATATATTAAAGGTGATAATACCAAGCACATCTCGCCTAAATTTTTCTATACTCATGAACTCCAGGAAAGTCGACAAGTTGATGTTAAACAGATTCGCTCCGTCAATAATCTTGCAGATTTATTTACCAAATCTTTGCCAACATCAACATTTGAGAAATTAGTTTATGGCATTGGTATGCGGCGAGTCAGCAAAATGCAAGATTGAATTTCCTAGAAGTGGAAATGTTTAGATGCTCCAGAAGTAGCAATTTATTTTATTTCAGGGGGAGCGATTATAGACATAAGTGCACTGTACTCTTTTTTCCTTCTGTCCGATTTTTGTCCCACTGGGTTTTTCCGGCTTAAGGTTTTTAATGAGGCAGTAATAGCACGTCCAATCAGGCCACTGAAGTAAGCCTACCTATATTGTCCTGAAGACAAATAGATTGTCCTGAAGACAAATAGATTGTCCTAAAGACAAGCACATATTGTCCTGAAGACATATTAGATGAATTTAATTGTATTGTACTCTTTTTCCCTTATGTTCAGTTTTTTCCCACTGGGTTTTTCCGACTTAAGGTTTTTAACGAGGTAGTACACATCCAAATTTTAATAGTGGCATTTGTCTAAGGGAGAGTGTTATGAAAGTGAACAAATGCAAGTTGTGCAAATTGTCTAAGATGTGAAAATCTGCAGGATGAATAATGCATATCAAATATGCAGGATGAATAGTGCATATCACTATTGATGAATAGTGCGTGGGGCCCATATGTAAAAATTTCAAACCGTGAGGTCCATATGTACAAAATTTTCAAAATTTGCATAGTAATTATTTCATCTATAAATTGATATAGAATGAAGAGAAGAAATCATCAGATCTCTCTTCTTTCGTTTTTTTTTTTTCTCTTTCTCTCTTTTGTTCATACTTGCTTCTTATTCCAATCTTAATTAACATACTTTTTACAACAATTTTAATATTTAGCTTATTAGATGAATTGTGGATGAGCTTAATGATGTTTGATTAAAAATGAGACTATAATTAAACTGTCAATAATCATGGTTGTCATTATCATTACCATCAAAAGGTCATTTCACTTTTCCTTACTACTTTATACTAATACCAATAATAATTGATTTATTCTAAAAAGTTTGAAAAACTGAGAATTGTCTGTACTCTCCAGTTAGGATTGAGGATGGATTGCATCTGAAGTCAGAAATTATTACTATGGTCTATGGATAGAGCTGTCAAAAGTTGACCCGAACCCGATAACCCGACCCGACCGACCCGAACCCGAAACTAACCCGACCTGGTTTGACTAAAAAAAGTAAACGACCCGAACCCGACCGACCTGAAACCCGATTGACCCGTAACCCGATTGACCCGTAACCCGATTGACCCGTAACCCGATTGACCCGAAACCCGATTGACCCGAAACCCGATTGACCCGGAACCCGATTGACCCGAAACCCGATTGACCCGAGAATCTAACCCGAAAAACCCGAGAATCTAACCCGAAAGAACCCGACAAACTAATGAAATACTCCCTCTGTCCCTATTTATCTGCCTTCTGCTAGAAGCTTTATTTATTTTTAAAAACTTTATTTATTCCTTTTTATCTGTCTATATCCCAGCATTAATTATTAATTTTTTAAAATTACCCTTTTAAACTACTTTTTTTCTCTCTTAAATAAATATTTTTTCTAAATAGGAGAGAGAATTAAAGAAGAAGAGAGATAAAGATAAAATAAGAAAGTCAATGTAAATATGTATGAAATTTTGTACCATAACTATTTTTTTTGCCCTGTATGAAATGATTAATTGTAATAGACAAATAGGGACAGATGGAGTATTTTTATATAACTCATAAACTTCAAATTTAATAAATAAATTTGATAAAGAAAATAAAAATAAACATTTGATAAAATTTTGATCAAAGTGAACTTAAAAAAATATTTTTTCATAATTATGGTTTTTAAATTTTATTATTATGAATTTATGATTGAATTATATGAATTTATAGAATATTATTACTTAAATTTAATAATATTAATTATGAACATTATTAAGGAAAATTTGAGAATTTACAAAAGGCCATGTTGATTTCATCATTACTGATCAAATCAATAAATAAATTTTTTCATGTGAATGACAATTTTCCATTTTAACTAAGAAAATTTATAAATTACAGTAGTATTAATAAATTACTAATATTCATATCAAATTAGTGAATTATCTATCCAACAAAAAGTATCTAAACATTAAAAATTTGAAATTAAAATTTTAATATGTTGTCATATATTTTCTCCTTATAATTTAGTTCTCGCCAAAACAAATAATTTAATGAGAATGCCGAATGTAGTGTGTGTGCAAGTTGTTCTATTATGCAGAAGTATGTGATGTTAATCACTAATCACTATAAAATATAGTCTATATACAAGTCTTAGAAAGGAAAGAACAAAACAAGGTCATTAGCACTAAGATAATAAGATACTAAGATTAGTGGTTCATGGTGGCCATAGCTGTATGAATCATGAATTTATTATATATCAATTAGAATTTAGAAATGAATTAGTAAATAATAAAAATTTAAATATTTATTTTATTTAAAACTATAGATAATTTATAGGAAATTTTTTAAAAAAGTTATAAATGTTACTAATGTAATTAATGCATTTATAACATTACAAATTTAATTAATTTAATTACAATTTATAACAAATCTAATAAATAATATTTTTGATAAAATCTCTCTTAAGTATTAATTTATAAAATCAAAACTTTAATTCAATTTAAAATAATCGATAACCCGAATGACTCGAGAGTTAAATAAAAAAAAATCGAATCCAAATGATATAAAATCCAAAAAACCTGTAACCTGAAAGACCCGATGGTCAAACCCGAAAAACCCGAACCCGAAACCCGAATGACCCGAAACCCGACAAACCCGGACAAAACCCGAAAAACCCGAGACCCAAATGACCCGAGACCCGAATGACCCGAAACCCGAATGACCCGAGACCCGAATGACCCGAAACCCGAATGACCCGAAACCCGAATGACCCGAACCCGAATGACCCGAAACCCGAAATGACCCGAAAATCTCTTTTGACCCAAACTGACCCGACCTGATTGACCCGAACCCGAAACCTACCCGATCAACCCGATTTGACACCTCTATCTATGGACGATAAAATGTTTGCACAGCCTTTCTTTCCATAACCAAACAAATGAAAGAGAGGAGGTCCATAGCCACAAGTCCACAACCCAAATCCAAGAAGTTTGGGCCTCTCTCGACATTTTGGTTTAACTACCGGTGAGAAGGTCCGTAATAAAATGGGCTTTTCAAGCCTAATGGGCTCTGAACTTATGAGCCCAAGACCATTGACTTTGACTGCAACCATGAGGGAGCTGGAATGGAGCAGAGCAGTTTCTTTCCTTTTTGTAATCCATCTTCAGTCTCACACTAGGGTCAGTTATTCATTTTACCCTTTGCTTCGCTCTTTTATTATTCTTATCTTCTCCTCCCTCCTCCGCTTTCCCTCTTTTTCTATTCTCCCTCCAAAACTTTCTAAATACGCTTGCCTGGAAAAATCCCCTTTCTCTGTCTCTCTCCTTTCTGTTTTAATTTTCTGGTCTTAGGGCTTTAAGGGAATGGGGAGGTACCGGAGCAGGAGCAGAAGTTATAGCCCACGTCGACGTAGTAGGACTCCAACACGTCCTCGCGATCGCCACCGCTCTCACCGCGACCGCCGATCCCCTGCTCCTTCCGGCTTGCTTATTCGCAATCTTCCTCTCGACGCCAGGTTCTTAAAATTCCATCTCTTTCTCCTTTTATTCGTAACGACTGATTTGAAGTTATTCACTGTAATTTTGTTTAGGTTTTCCTTTGTTCGGTATTGCTAAACGAACATGAATTGAGGAAGCGAATTTTGAATTTGGTTCAACCTCTTAGGACTGTTTGTTAACCTTAAAATTTGTGTCAAAGGAGAGAAAGAATGACATTAAACTTGATTCATGGTGCTTTGCAGGCCAGAAGACCTTAGGGGTCCGTTTGAGCGATATGGTCCGGTGAAGGACGTCTATCTACCCAAAAATTATTACACTGGGTACTACCATTGCTCGGTCTTAGAATTCTTATTGACGTGTCATTTTTTTTTCTGTGATTTCGGGTTGTTTGTATGTTGATGGTACTTCTTTTAATAGAACATACGAATATTTTTCTATCCATTTGTTGACCTGTGGACGTTTTGTTTTAAGTACTAAAAAGGATGTACAGCTTCTTAATTCTGTTTTGTTATGATTTGAATTTGTAGAGAGCCACGGGGCTTTGGTTTTGTGAAGTTTCGATATGCTGAAGATGCAGCCGAAGCAAAACAACGTATGAACCATCAAGTCATTGGTGGGCGTGAGATAAGAATTGTTTTTGCTGAGGAGAACAGAAAAACTCCTCAAGAAATGCGTATGAGTTCCCGCGTAAGGTGCCACAGCTTGTTTCTCTCTTATGTAGTCTCATTTTCTTTTCTCCAATTTGTGCCTCCTGAGCGTTACAGTTGAATGCTAACATGTTTAAGTGTTCTTTACTCTTCCATTATTGTTTAAAGTGCTCGATCTGGAGGAAGCAGGAGAACATCACCAAGGTCCCCAAGACGCCGATATCGCTGTCAGTTTAAAATTTAAACTTTAAACCTTCTGCTTTGGCATTTTCTTATGTAGTAGACGTCTACGATAGGAAACAATTTTTGAAGTTGATACTCTGTTTGAACTATTAATTGAAGCTCAATTATTGTTATTTTTTGTCACAGCTTACTCTCGCTCACCTTCACCTGCTAGGCATGATTCCAGGTTCGAATTTTACTTGTTAGATGCATCTTGTATTTTCCTTTTTAATGCTTAACTGTTGGTTCTCTTTGTTATCACTTCTTCTATAACATTACTTTTGACATTTATCTTATCTTATGGTAAATTTTTTAACTATGGATTTGTCAACTTTTGTTTTGTTAGAGGAATATTAGAAATTATAATTCATGAAGCTGAGAGCAATTGAAATATTCTGTCCATATAACCGTAGTTAACTCATAAGTTGTTTTGTTAAAGTTGTCATGATGATAATTAAGTCCACTAACAGAATGTTATCCTCTCATGCAACTGTACTACTTTTTGGCTTTCTGGCACATGTGGCATACTTAGGAAGATGAATAATAGTGGTAGCTATGGATAATTTCTTTTGCTTTATTTAATTTGGTAATTTTATTCACTTAAAGCTAGCAATATGGTAATGTTATATCCCCAGTGAAATGGAAAAATTCATTTACCCTCTCATCTCTTTCCATCATAGTTAGTGGGATCTATTTTGGAACCTGCAAAATCATTTCTCTTTTCCTTTCTTTGTGTTTGCATTAAATTTAATATTCAATGATCGCTGTCACTTAGACATGATGTAATGTCCTCCAGTGAATTACAATAATATCTGCTGTGGTCGCCTTGTTTATGCAGATAGTAAAGTGAAAAGGGAGAGTTTAAAGACTTGTGGATTAATAAAGATTAAAGAGATCATAAAGTGATGGACAACTTGATTTTCTATCAAAGCTTCTCCATAAGTATTATTCATAATCCCACCTTCACCAGCTATTGACTACAAATTGCATGGGGTCTTGTTCTTTGACTTTGGGTTTGTGAGGCTTGCTGCCCTTGAATGATCTGACCAGCTAGAATGTTTGTGAGATGATTAGAGTTAGTCTTTTTCTTTTTACATATGAGCTGCTAATTAGTTTTTTACATGGAAAATTTGTTTGATATCTTCTTTTGGTAGACCATCCAGTTAAGAAAGAATTTAGAGCTTATATTTGGTCAAAGAAAGAATCATCCTCAAACAAAGGAAGCCAATCAAAGTATTTACTGGTAGAGATTTGTTGGCATTGTCAAAGAAAAAGATAATTGAGGTTTTAGAAAGTTGGGGCAAAGAGAGCTATGAAGTTGTCAGATGCTGATCAACCAGTACATCATTATAGAGCCTAACTCTCAGTTTTTGGATCCAAGTGTTATATTTTTGTTCAGGAACATTGGAAAGGTGCAGATAAAGGTGAATATTTTTTTCTATTGATATGTGCAAGGAGGCTAGTAGAACATTATTTCATCTTCGTGCATATCATCTGTTTTATATTGGAAGAAGGTTTGCCTTATGCAGAGTAGAAATACTCCTTTCTTAACATTCTAATCTAATATGAACTAGATTTTGATGCCCTGATAGTCATTGAATGTGTTATTTTGCATGGAGTAATAGTTTCTTGTGCATTCTGTTTTCACTTGCAACTGGAGACAGGGACCGGGGGGTGAGGGATGATTACCGCTCCCCAAGGCGATCTAGATCAATTTCTCAGGATCGTCACATTAGAGGGGACCATCGCTTTCCCAGTCAATCTAGATCCATTTCAAGAGATCATGGCGCAAAAGATGACTATCGCTCTTCCAGGCAATCTAGATCCGTTTCGCGGTCTCTTTCTCCACATTCACCACATGGTGACAGGGAATACAGAAGCAAGAGGTCTTCAAGTCCTAGGGAGAATGGTCGGAGTCCTCATGATGAGAGAGAGTATGCACGCAACAGGTCAAGGAGTCCAAAGCATGACAATCCCAGTCCTTCAAGGTCTCGTTCCTTCAGGTAAGTGCTCTCCACTTTTCTGACAATTTTCGGGACTTAAGGGCTAGTATTTACTTGATTGATACTTACAATGGGAGTCCTGCTCGAATACTGAAGTTAGAAATTGTGTGCTTTCTTCTCTGCAGTCCTCGCTAGCTGCTTCTCAGATTGTGCTGCCTTATGCTACCACGCACGTGGTTACTGCCTAGAAACTGTAATGAGTTAGTCTGGTGTTTGTTTTAGGTAAAAGTAAGCCTATGAGTTAGTGTGGGTAGATTAAGGACATGTTCAAACTCTAGCAGTTTTAAGTGTAGGTAGATATATATTGCTAAATCTTGACTTTAATGATTTTGAGATACGATTTTTTATTGATGTTGCAAGTTTCATTCTTATTCAAGGGATTTATCTTTGATATATTTGTGTCAAATGCGAGTTGTGATTTCTGATGAGCCTTATTCATAGCAACTCACCAGAAAGGTATTCAAATTTATTCATGTTAGCTCAATATGAGTTATATGATAATTGATAGCTGTCTTGAAATATTGCATATTGCCAACGGACGATGTTTTCGATAGCCATCCCTAGAAAAAACCTTTTGGGAATCCCAACGTCTCTATTCACTACCTTATGCCTAGTAAGGAAGGTGCAGTTCCGATTTATGCAATATCTTAAAAGAAAAAAAAAAGGATTTTGCTCGTTCTTTGCGGATTTTCAAGTAATAATAATGCTAAGCCGGTAGGCCCTCCCTCTCTTTCTCTCTGTCTTTAAATATGGTCAATCCCACTACCAGAATACCAGTTTACTCGATTGTGTTATCTGCAAGAAGTGGGCACCAGGCTGAAAGCTTTCCTGCTCATTTCACCATGCGATTTATTATAAGGAAATTTAATGGGAGTTAGATGATTTTATACCCTGAAGCCTACGTATTTAAGCAGCCAATTAGAAAACAAAGAAAAGATCATGAATCAATCACTCATCGTCAATTATGTTCAAAAATGGTAAGAGTCAATTTTGCTTGAAAATTTTTTTCCCAAGAACAACCTTCAGTGATACAAAAGGGAAACACAATGCTTATCCCACACAAAGCAGGATATAAGCAATAACAGTTTTTGCTCATTGCAAACTGGACTAACTTATTTCAAGCATAGAACTAGAAGTGTTGTCTGCCGATCACTCCAAAGGGCATGCTTTCTCAAATGCTTGCTGCTCTTTGCGACATAAATCAAACTCGTTTGTGTGGTAATACATACATCCAACATAAGCTTCCATTGGGTCTTTGCATCTGTTATAAAGATCTTTTAGCCTGCAGAGTCAAACCCTTCCATGGTTAAGAAAATGATGTACTAAAGTAATGAGGTTATACACATTGTACATTCTATTTAGTGCTAATCAGTTCCACAAGAAATTGTGCAACATTTATGCATATAGAAACATGTTGATTTCAGTAACAGTTATTATGAATTCAAGTCATTTACATGGAGCATCAACATACAAGCTGGTTAACAATAAAGATGATACATGGCCAAGAGAAGCCTATTGTTCAATCTAACCCAAGGAAAGGAAGGTACTGTGTTGAACTGACCGGAAAAGAGAAACGAAAAGATATTTAAACGAAAGCCATTCAAATAATCTAAACTATTGGAAAGAGGTTAAGCTACTACTTTATTGGGTTGGTATCACATTATGGTGGGGGATTGAGAATATATTAAGTTCACGCATGTTACTTTCAATGGATTGGATGTCTCTATTACAAGAACAAATAGAAGACCAAACTTTACAAAGATAAAAGGTCCTAGTATAACTAAAGAGGAATTATTGAATTGCTTAAAATTCTACCATATTCAGATCTTCACTCTAAAATGAAGAAATAATGACCTAAAGTTATAAATTGTATGTTTATTCACCAGCCTTGTAGAACTCTTTATCATGTAATGCTGCCATTTTCTAATTGTGGTTGCCTCAGAACTTCATAAACTGTATGTTTATTCACCAGCATTGTAGAACTCTTTATCACGTAATGCTGCCATTTTCTATTTGTGGTTGCCTCAGAACTTCATAAAGATTCATATTATGGCCAGAGAACAGCAAATAATTCAGTGTTTGGGATATTCATTTTTAGTCTACAACGTGCTCCTTCCCATGCAATCGGATATGTTTATTCATGAGCATTGTAGAACTCTTTATCATGTAATGCTGCCACTTTCTAATTGTGGTTGCCTCAGAACTTCATAAAGATTCATATTATGGCCAGAGAACAGCAAGAAATTCAGTGTTTGGGATATTCATTTTTAGTCTACAACATGCTCCTTCCCATGTAATCGGATCCAAAGAAAGTGAAAGTTGCAAACAGCCGGTAACTTAATGGTTACAATCAACACAAAGACAAACCCAAAACCTGATCAAAATTTGGTTGGTCGTACACATGTCTACGACTGATTTAAACTTGGTTACAAAACCAACCTAACAGACCATAAGGAAGATTGATCATCATATCCTATGGCACAGTTCAAGGCTTTTGGCTAATTATATAGAGACGACCGTGTATGTGTTTCAACTCCTAACTGAAATTTGGTTAGCACAATCAACAACTGGCAACCCAATATCAAAATTAGGCATTCACAGTATCCAGACCTCAAGAAAAGCAAATCAAAATTTTCTCACACTCTACATTTCCATTGAAAAGAAAATGAAAACTCAATAATCCTAACTATCAGACATTGCCTAGTTAATCTTATTTTTCATTTAAAACCATTTGAAGTTCTTCTCAATTCCAAGACTATTATCATTATGAAAAAAAAGTTCAGCCAAAAACAATGAAATTGAAAGCTGAAAAGGAATGCTTACACGCCAAGGGCACAGCGAGTAGCTTGGCGGCCCTTATCGAGACATTTCTCAGGGTTTGGATCGTTCTTCTTGCACTTGAGGAACTCCACGTTTTCCGACATACATTTAATGTCTAGATGCTTAGCTGCTGACATGAGCACCGAAGATGTCGGGATCGGTTCCCCTGCCGCATCCACCACGCTCGACATTTCCACCCCAACCCCGACGAAGATCACTCCTTTCTGCACCAATCCAACAAACAAAAGAAAGATCCCAACTTTTTCAAAAAAAAAAAATTTATAGGATTAAGGGAAAAAGAGAGAGAAATTAAATAGGTAATTAATCCTGTACCTTGTCAACTGATTGAGCTTTGCTTAAACTGAGAGAGAGGACTGAAGAGAGAGAAATGGGGGAATTGGAGTTTTAGGGTAGTGAAGACTCTGCGGAAATGTTGCTAACAGTAACAGATGCCAACGGTTGGAGACGGTTCGTAATTCTTTTTGCTTTGAAGGGTACTTATGTCATTGAACTATCTTCAAGGGTTTTATATTTTCTCTCCCATTTAGCCCCGAAAGGCCAAAACCCTCGCTTTCTTCGATTTCCTTCGTGCTCTCTCTCTTCAGCCAATCTCAGATTAGTGATTTCTCAAACAATTTAAGGGTAAGTTCAGAGTGCTTTTGTTTGATTTAATGCTAAAGTTACTTCCTTTTTTTTTGGCTTCTTCGCCTTTTCATTTTTCTTGTTCCTTGTGATTTTTGCAATAGAGGAAGTGTCGAGCTTGCTGGAATTTACTGAGATATTTGATCTGATATTAGCAAGGAAATTTCAAGTATTTGAATGTAGGCAAAAGAGGGTTTTTTTTTTTGTCTTTTTTCTTCTCTTTTTGCAGTGAATGGTTCTTTGTCATACTCATACCATATGTTTTACATCTGTATTCTGAGTTGTTGAAACCCATTCATCTTGTGAAATGGATAAAATGTTTGGCATCTGAGACTTAGATTGTTGGGGGAAGGGGGTAATTTGGATATAGGGAAGGCAATTGAACCATTGTAGTAGTAGCTTAAATGATGCTAGTAAGAATGCAGAATATTGGTGATTGATTTGCAATAGCCTGACTAGTTTTTTTGGGCTGATTCTCTGAGGATAGCTTTTCTCTTTTTAGCTTTAGACACAGGAATGAGTTTGATGAGGCGGAAATGCTGTGAAATTTAGTTCTTATTGGCAGTCCTATTAAGAGTTACTTAATGTCTGTTTGTATCTGGGAGATTAGAACTTTTCTTCATATTTCTTTTACTTTAACCTCAATTTGAGTGCCATTAACTTATTGTCCCCTTGAACGCTGATGACTGAAGTCTGAACATCTCTGCCTGCAAAATTTCTAGTCAGTTTGCTTTAATATAATGAACTATATATATGTGAATTAGTCATTCAAGTCTAGCTGAGTCCAGCATGTCAAAGCCTGGCTCCAATGGACTTGGTTGGTGGGCCGGGATCGGCCTCCAAGCCCATATTAAACTCTTCCTTTTGTGTGCTGTGGAGATTTTGATGTGAAGTGCTTTATTATTAGCTGTAGAACTATTCAGTGTTCATGATCTGTATTTGGACTCAGACGGTTGTTCTCTGGCGTTGCAACCCAGGTTAAATGCATTTGTGGACTTCAAACTACAGATAATTTAAATTCATATAGTAATGAAAACACTTTTACTCATGTATTCACAGAATGATAGTATCAATGTTGTTTCTTGCTGCTTATTTGTTAAGACTTTGTATTCTTTCTAAAAGGCATCTTTTTCTACTGATTTTATGGTGTTCTCTCATTTATGTTCAGGAATGGGTGACAAGAAGAAAAAGACTTTTATGTTTATCCGTCTTGTCTCAACTGCTGGGACTGGATTCTTCTATGTGAAGAGGAAAAGTGCTAAGAAAGTGGCAGAGAAACTTGAGTTCCGGAAGTATGATCCTAGGGTGAATCGCCATGTTCTTTTCACAGAACAGAAAATGAAATGATGAACCTGTTATGTACTACCAGCTATTCTGTTCTCATCAATTTTTGAATCACTGTACAAGTGCTGTTTATTGCAGACAGCTTCAAGTTATATAAGTTTGAATAAAGTACACTTGTCGTTTCTTACATTTGTTTCTGCATTAACTCAACTGCCATCCCCCTTCTCCTACCTGCCTCCCTCGACCCTCCCTCCCTCTCTCTCTCTCTCTCTCTATTGTTGAGCATGATTTTATCATTTCAATTTGACATGTTGGTTCAAGCGGTCAAGCCTTCAGGATGTGGCTCAAAGTTTGAATTATTGAGGATCACTGTGATGTGTTACATGCAGCATTTGTCGATTGCTGGAATATATCTACAATACAGTTATGAACTAGTCAATGGGAAGCATTTTAGTCCTACTGAAAAAACAAAATGTTACCTCAGAGTCTTCATCCAGTATTGCATAGGAAGTATGCTTGATATTTTTCCAGGGATGGAAGTCTTAAATCAGACATCGTCTTTGATTGTTTCCTCGTTTGTCTCCAATTAAAACTTGGTCTCACCATGTCTGCATGGTTGTTGGGGTTGGATACTCATGAAACCATGCTGGTAAGTGGTAAGCAAATTGAAACCAAGAACAGTCTTGGTCTATTACCGGAGCTTCCTTAGTTTGAATTCCTGTCAAAATTTAAGTTGGACGTGAATCGAATGCCAGTCAAGGTGTCCAAGTGCAATAATCAATCACTTCGCGCAGCCCCATATGGTTTAAATAAAGGGAAAATATTGTCGATACATAATTTTGATTAGGAATTTGCATTAGTAATATTTATTACCTAATGATAGGAAAAGGATGATTGAATGAAGGCTTTCGTTTGCTTATGACACAAGTATTTTTTAGTACAAAAAGTTATAGTCGTATAGAAGTGAGCGAGAAAACCCTATCTTTTATTATAGTTAAGGTAAATGATAACTCGCAATTAGGGTTAAAGGTATTTGGACTTCAAACGAACTTATAAAGCACGTTTTAAGAAGATTGGACCTCATAAATAAACTATGGTAAGAAATTAATCTAACATTAAAAAAAGATATAATTTTTCTTTTCTTTCATTTCATGGTCAAAACTTATTTCATCACTCACCAACCAAATGTACACTGAGCCAAGTAAACATTTTCTCATACCATTGGCAGCCATGAAAATCAAGAAAAATATCTTACGAACTCAATTCCATCGAAATTCTCACGAAATCAATATGTGATATAAAGTTTAATCACTAATTTAAAAAGGTTTAATGCTAAATAAAAATTTTTAAGATAAATTTTATAATTAATGATACACCATAATTATATCATATCTTAATTCTGCGATAACTCTTATGAAACCGAATTGACAAACTAATCACTCGAAGATCAAAGGATAAGCCTATGATAAGCTTTTTATTTCTATCCTTTGACTTCTCTGTAGTCCCGTAAGAGATACATAGCTAAGCCCACAAAGCATGACCGGCATATTAAAGGTGCTTTAATTTACCTATCTCTCTTTGCCTCACGAGTCAGGCCCACGAGCCACTTGACCAGAATTCCATGGATGACGGATACGACCGTTATGAGGTTATTTCAGGACTCCAAGAAGTAAAAGCTTTTTTTTTCTTTTTTGGGTTTACAAAAAGTAAAAGTTTTGAATTAATAGTAGTAGTTCATAAATGATTTATCCCAAAAAGATTAGTAGAAAAAAGATGTCTTTCTTTCAATTTTTAGATTTGGGGTGATCTGTCTGCCTATTAGCCTCTATGCATGGTAACGTCATGATGGTTATTAAATAGACTTATTATTATTATTACTATTAAAGTATTAATGATGTTGATGAATTTTTCATTAAACATGGAGAAATTATTAGATTTTAGTAAATATATCAAAATTTTTAAGTTGTCACAATTTAATTGATTGATCCTATTGATGACGTGATACATCCGCTTAAATATGATTTTTTTAAATAAATCTCCCGAATATTTATATCAGATTCCAATTAATGTACAATTAAATTGCGTCGAACTCCAATGAAGGTAAATTATCCCATAAACATGATTTATTTTATTCATGCATGACCTTTTTTCTTCCGCACCTACCGTATGACTCAAGAAAAATATTTTATAAAAAAAAAAAACTTAGGAAAATAGACTGATTATTGAGACCAACACCATAGAATACAATCTGATTGTAGAATTAAAACCTCTCTCTGTCTCTTACATTACATATGACTTAAACGGCAGGTCAAACAAGCCATTCCATCAACCAATGAGACGATAGAAGTATCCTAAGCCTACGTAGATTGTGATACAGACAAAAAATCTCTCTCCATCAAAGTATAAAAGAAGAGAATGGGTACAAGGGAAAAAGTGGGCTGCACATGAGACACGACAGAAGCTATCTTTCAATCTATTATCTATCCATTTTTGTGATTTCCATCGACGTGGCCCAATCAGAGAAGGACCTGCCACTTCAATCCCGGAACATTGTTTTGCTGCCAAAGTCCTAACCGAGTTGCTCCGGTTTTACATTACAATGAAAAAAAGCCTGTTACATAAAGAAAGTAGAAACCCCGATTAAAAAGCTTAACTTTCCCCCGAGAGATTTCATTCTTTGATTTCTTTCTTTGGTCTTTCTTTAACTGCCACTTTTGGTACAAAATTCTGTTTACAAATTGCATTTCTTATTTATATTATAATTATATATTTTTGAATTATTTTAATCCATTATTCAACTTACTTCCCCGCACTACCATAAGCAATAAACCACAGTGAAAAGACCGGCCATGGCCAATTAGCCATAACAGAATTCTTTATAAGTCCTCCCCATTGATTGGGTATCTTCCATTCACCCCTGCACTCCAAACGGTGGAGAGTCTTCCTGAGTTTTTCTCATTTTGAGCTCCATTCATAGGTTTATAAGAGCCTGTTAATACTTTCATTGCTCTTTTGTATATTCTTAGCCATGGCTCTCTGTGCATTTTCATTTCCTGCTCATATTAACCGGGCAGCGGCTTCAGATCCTCAAAAGGCTACTCCTTTTACTTCCCATTTACTTGGTGGAGCAGATCTACTTCTCCAGCCATTAAACAAGCTCAACAAGGTTTGTAATATCCAAATGGATGTCCACCTTTCTTTTATGGGAAGAAGGAAAACTGGGTTTTGATCATTTTTGTCAAACTTTAAAGTTGTTCTTTGTTCTTTACTCAATTCAAAGGTGTTCTTTTTATTTAAAAAAAGAAAAAAAAAGTTATACTTGATTTAGTTTAGTTTGGTTTAGTTTTTATCACAAATGGAGGGAGCCCACTCTACCTTTTCCTTTTCCTTAACCATTCCTTGCTTTGGGTTTTCCCTCTTTGATTTGAAGTTCAGTTAATATGTAGGTTTCAGTTACAATTCTGGAATTTTTATCAATGAAAACTGTGTTTTGTTCTGATTTGGTACAGGTAAGGAAAAAGCCATGTGGAGTTTATGCATCACTATCAGAGAGAGCAGAATATCACTCCCAGAGGCCACCAACACCTCTCTTGGACACTATAAACTATCCAATTCACATGAAAAATCTCTCTGTCAAGGTTAAAAAACAGCCAAAACAACACGTTATTAGCTTTGTCATGTCTTTTTTTTTTATATGGGAATATGGGAACTCACCTAAACTGCATGCTGGATAATCCTCAACACAGGAACTGAAACAACTAGCAGATGAATTGCGGTCTGATGTGATTTTCAATGTTTCGAAAACTGGGGGTCACTTAGGCTCAAGCCTTGGTGTGGTTGAACTCACTGTAGCTCTTCATTATGTGTTCAATACCCCTAAAGACAAAATATTGTGGGACGTTGGTCATCAGGTTCGATTCTCGCTTTTCCTAATTAGTGTCTTCTGTTCTGTTCTGTAGTTTACTTTGAAAGATAAATACTACTCTTAAAAACAGAAAAAAAGAACTTCTGCTGAGAATTGATCCTTATTTTGGTAATTCTTTGCTTGATTTGCAGTCTTACCCTCACAAAATCTTGACTGGGAGAAGAGATAAGATGCATACTATGAGGCAAACTAATGGATTGGCTGGATTCACAAAACGATCAGAGAGTGAATATGATTGCTTTGGCACCGGTCACAGTTCAACCACAATCTCTGCAGGCTTGGGTATTAATCTAGTCCTTTTCCGTTCATTTTCCTTTAAAAGTTGTAATAATATAACCTGTATTTGAACCACTTATGTAAGTTCAAAATTTTACTGGTCAAATATGAAACGTTGAAAACCTGTCCCTAGTATTTTCCTTGTGTTGCATGTAAATTTTGTGAATGAGAAATTCAAATATACTTTTCCCGAGGTAAAGGGTTGTGGGTGTGTATATCATTTTTGTTTATCACTTGATTTTTGGAGATATGATTGTTACATGATTTTTGGGTGGACAGGAATGGCTGTGGGCAGGGATCTAAAAGGAGAAAGGAATCATGTAGTTGCTGTTATAGGTGATGGTGCCATGACTGCAGGGCAAGCTTATGAAGCCATGAACAATGCTGGATACCTGGATTCTGATATGATTGTTATTCTTAATGACAATAAACAAGTTTCTCTGCCAACTGCCACACTAGATGGACCTATACCACCTGTGGGAGCTTTGAGCAGTGCTCTCAGTCGGCTGCAATCCAATAGGCCTCTTCGTGAACTGAGAGAGGTTGCCAAGGTAAGTACACAAGCATAGAACTGGAGTAAGAAGAAAGTGGTTTTGCCTTGAAACATGAAGTACCTGGAACTCAATGTGGTTTTGTTGCAGGGAGTTACCAAGCAAATTGGTGGGCCTATGCATGAACTGGCAGCAAAAGTTGACGAGTATGCTCGTGGAATGATCAGTGGTTCTGGGTCAACCCTTTTTGAAGAGCTTGGACTGTATTACATCGGACCTGTTGATGGTCACAACATTGATGATTTAGTTTCTATTCTCAAAGAGGTTAAGAGTACTAAAACAACAGGTCCAGTCTTGATCCATGCTGTCACTGAGAAAGGTCGAGGTTATCCGTATGCGGAGAGAGCTGCTGACAAGTACCATGGTACTAATACATAAAGGCCTTTTTGAACATTTGTATGAATTAATTTACCAACTTGATCTATGACACTACTTTAAAGAATAAAAAAGAATAAATTGTACTTGGCTTTCTTTTCTAGGGGTGGCCAAATTTGATCCAGCAACTGGAAAGCAATTCAAAGGCAGTTCTGTTACCCAGCCATACACTACATATTTTGCGGAGGCTTTGACTGCTGAAGCAGAGGTAGACAAAAAGATTGTTGCCATCCATGCTGCAATGGGAGGTGGAACAGGATTAAATCTCTTCCTTCGCCGTTTCCCAGAAAGATGTTTTGATGTTGGAATAGCTGAACAACATGCTGTTACTTTCGCTGCTGGTCTGGCCTGTGAAGGCCTCAAACCATTTTGTGCAATATACTCATCATTCATGCAAAGGGCTTATGATCAGGCAAGCTTATAAAGTTTTCTACATATATTTCCTCGACTGTATTACCCCTGCAGTATATCATATTCCCACAATATGCTGTTTACTAAGTTAATAAAAACATGCTCGATTGCTGCTACAGGTTGTACATGATGTTGATCTGCAGAAGCTGCCTGTAAGATTTGCAATGGACAGAGCTGGCCTTGTTGGTGCAGATGGTCCAACACATTGTGGGGCTTTTGATGTCACGTTTATGGCATGCCTGCCCAATATGGTGGTAATGGCTCCTTCTGATGAGGCAGAACTTTTTCACATGGTGGCTACAGCTGCTGCCATAGATGACCGTCCTAGCTGTTTCCGTTACCCAAGAGGAAATGGTGTTGGAGTTCAATTGCCACCTGGAAACAAAGGAGTTCCTCTTGAGGTGACTTTCAACCAAGCCTCTCTGTGTTTTTATCTGAAAATAAAGCCTGGGAAACATACTAAAACTCTATTTGAAATGCTTGCAGATTGGAAAAGGCAGGGTATTGATTGAAGGGGATAGAGTTGCACTGTTAGGTTACGGAACAGCAGTTCAGAGCTGTTTAGGTGCTTTTGCCTTATTGGAATCACATGGCTTACGGCCGACAGTTGTAGACGCACGATTTTGTAAACCATTGGATCACACTCTCATCCGGGGTCTGGCAAAATCACATGAGGTTCTTATTACAGTGGAGGAAGGATCAATCGGGGGCTTTGGTTCTCATGTGGCGCAGTTCCTTGCCCTTGATGGTCTTCTTGATGGCACAGTAAAGGTATGAATATAGGATCATATATAATGTATTCTCTTGTATTTAAACGTCATCCTTAGCTGTAATAATCCCAACTGATTTAGCCATGGAGTACTTATTCTTTGCATTGAAAATCTCATTAATTTGCAGTGGAGGCCACTTGTTCTTCCCGACCGATACATTGACCATGGATCACCAGCTGACCAGATAGCCGAAGCTGGTCTTACACCATCACACATTGCCGCCACAGTTTTCAATGTACTTGGACAAAAAAGAGAAGCTCTTGAGATAATGTCTTCAAGAAATTGAACGACCCGATCAGCTTGAATTTCCCATATTGTACAAAATTTTGTTTTCATGTTTCATTTTAATGTAAAAAGATAGTAGTACATCCTAGCAATAGTCTTACCATGTAATGAATATGTAACAGATACTACAATTTGAATTAAACTTAGAAGTGATGACTCAAATTTCGAGGGCAATGTTCACAAATCTTTGAGAGAATAACTAGGCAAGTGGAGATATTCCCAGGCTGAATATTCGAAGAAACTAAACGATAACAAGCAATATATCAGATAACCTTCCTTTTTCGTTCAATTCTCATGGACAGGACATTGATGTTATTCAAGTCCAGATTTTTTTTTTCCCAGAAAAGCGAGTAGATCACTCAGATGAAGTGGACGGCAATATCACCAACAGTAATAGTACATGCATGTTTAAAATTAACAATTTGAGCTAAGTTCATGCACATAGCTGCTTGACAATTGGCAAAGCTACAGTCCCATCCCAACAAGCAAAGGCCCATTCACCTCCAAAAAGTTCAATTACGTAGCCTAATACATGGTGCGTGGGTGGCAGTTTTCAAGTGGAAGACAAGGTTCAATTGCACTATATATGGATAAAATTAAAGTTGGGGCATGTTTTGACTTTACGAGGTAGTCGTTGCATCAATCCAAATTTCCATTACCAAAATATATAAATGGACCCAATCTCGCTTCAAAGTAGGAGCGATGCTATAGGTTTGGCAAGAAGCAAAAAGAAACTCGCGTGGGGGCTTTAGTTCGTAAAATGTTGACACCTCCTTGTTCAACAAAGCATAAAGCCATGAGCGGTGCAGAGATATGACCTCATAGCGTGTCTCCAGCACCAAGGGAGGTGAAGGAAATCTTAGAAAAGACAAAAGAGATATGTCTAAAGGATTTAGCCCAAAACGTGGCTTCTACTTTGAAATCCAACAACAATAATGGTCGTTGAATTCGGTCGTTGGAGATGTTTGATTGGCTGTCTTCGTTCAATCCTGAAGAAGAAAGAAACCACTAGACAGAATACAAGTCATACTGTTTCTTTGGAACAGGAAAAACAGTGATAGATAGTGGAGGAAAGAAAATGGATGAACATGCAAGAGTCAATCGGTTGCATTTTTAAGCCATTTAAATAAAAAATCCCCCATCACAATCAATATATAGTATACAATAGCGATGGAATTGTTTTAAAATTCAATGAATTAGGTCACATATGACTAAATTCTTATGGAATTTTTCAATATAAATCAATGGGTGTCCATTAATTACATTAAATCTCCATTAATGCAGAATCAAGTCAGATCAGACAGAAAAGCTCTCAACTCATGAGTAAATCAAGATAAGAGTACATTAATTTGGCTGTCTCTAACATGTCTTTTTCTTTGTTTACAATGTCTAGCACAGTAAGATTTTGTTTACATGATTGAACATGCATTTGGGTTCTCATCACTGAACATCATCAATGCTTCTCTGTCTAAGAAACAACAATCTAATTGTAATGAAGTTACAGATGGTTTGGAAATCTCATTATCTGTGTCTTTCGGAGTCTCATCCGTTTTATCATTAACCACAATCTCTACTTTCTTCCCCGTTTTCTTCTTTAACTTTTTCACCACCTTCTGCGGATCGATCTTTCCCGTTATTATCACTTTGTGGTCATTCATATCCGTAAGAAATTTCTCCACCCCTATAGGAAAAAAAAAAAAAAACAAAATCAGAAGCAATAAAATGAGTTTATAGGAAGATATGAAAATTTAGAGAAGCAGAGAAGTAGGGAAGAGACCTTTCAATTTGGTAATGGCTTTGGCAACGGTCCTTTCACATGCTTTACAATGCATGGAAACTTTGAATTCTGCAACGATTACCTTTGCAAGGAATAATTCGATCCCCATTATTAGTAGAAAATTAATTAACATTGTTTGGATTGGATAAGAATGAATCTTGTTGTAATTAATAATCTTACTTTTTTGTCTTCTTTTTTCTTATCTTTTGCCATTGCAACTGTAAAAGCCAAGTAAGAACAGACAAGCATGGAAAATAAAAAACGAAACGTGGATAATGGAAAGGGGAAGTAAAAGTGTCGTTTTATGGCAGTAATTTGGAATTTTATATGGTCAAAGATTGCGGTTGTAATAATAATAACTAGATGTTCTGCCCGTGTTAACGTCGTGGGTGCATATAATTTTGATATTATTAAATTTATATTTTTTTTATAAAATAAAATACAATCACAAAAAATCTCATAATTTTAAAATATATGGGTTTTTTTAAAAAAAATAAAAATAAAAAAGAAAGTCTTTTTAAAATTTAATTTGCTTATTATACTCTATCCGTTTCATTAATAACAGTTTGTTTAGAAAAAAAAATTTATTTTCAATTATCTGTCATTTTAAAATTAGTTTCGTTTAAACCCTAAACGCACTGAAACTGTGTGTCAAATGGGGCCTAATTTTATCATAATCAATATTTTAAAAAAATAAAATAAAATAATAAATATTACATGAACTAATTTTATCAATATTATTTTTTTCATTATGAAAGATAAATTTATTATCAAATACAATTCATGTATCTTATTAATAATTGAGAGAATCAAAAAACTTTTATCATGAAATTTATAACAAAACATGTAAAGAAATTTAAGAGATTATAAACATTTTTTTTCAAAAATTTTAAAAAAATAAAAAAAACTTATATATACATAAAAGGATGTATGTATTAGATGTATATAGATGGTAAATATTTTTAAAAATTGTAACCCAAAAATATATTTTTGAAAAAAAAATGTAGATTATTTTGAAAACCAATAGTTAAAAAAAAATTCAGTGTTTCTAAGTAATCCCAAAAGTTAAATTTGATGAGATATGTTAAATGAGTTAAATTTAATATTTTTATTAAAAATAATTAATTTAAAAAATTCAAAAGATTTATATATCTAATAAATAATGAATAAATAAATAAATGATGATGTGGATGACTTGAAGAGAGCTTTTCAGGGATAACATTAAAAGTATGTATAGATGTGTAGATGTGTAGGTATAAGATCATATGAGATGCATTGAATGATTTAAATTTAATGTTTAAATTAAAAAAATTAATTTCATAAAGGAAAAAAATTCATATTAAATAAATGAAAAAAAAGAGAAAAGTGAGAGGCATTCACAATGATGTAAATTCAATGTTTAAGTTAAAAAAATAATTTTATTAAAAAAATTCATATTTAATAAATGAAAAAATAAAAAATTTAATAAAAAAAAAAGTGATGAGGTGGATACTCTAATTGAATTTTTTTAGGGATAGATTTAATATTATGTAGATAATATATTAATAAAGGGAAACAATTACAGATAGTTAAAATGGACAGACCGAAAAATAAACAGAATTAATTTGCGCCCCGTTGATTAATCCAACAATTTAATCAAGTTCTTTAAAAAAATAAAAAACAATTTAATCAAGTTGGACCAAATTTCTAGTTCCCTTATTGGCCTTCGCCAATTAACCGCCAGTCTCTATATATATAGTATGAATTTAAACCTTAATAATCTTAAATTCAAATTAAGGGTATTCATGTCAATTTCTTGCATTAACTCGCTTTCTCTTTAGATGGTGATTATTATTATTATTATATATTATCATCATATAATTAAAGTATTAAAACGTTTCCGTCAACTGTTTAATTATATATTTCCAAGGTTAAAATAAATGGAATATGATATAATATCCATGCAATCAATAATTCAATGGGCACGTTTTTTATCAACATGGAGAAAGAAATTGGGTGATCTAAGCAAGGGACTTTTTTTTTTTATATAAATGTTTAATGTGACAAATTTAATATACCAATCCATTTAAAAATTCAAGCACAAATGGCGTCTAAAGACAAATTGTAGCAAAAATAAATGTCGTTGACTAGAGAAACGTACCTGTATGGAGATAGATAGATGCCTCAACTGTAAGGAATAAAAAAGAATTAACTAATAATATAAAAAATATATAGATAATATTCTTTTCTTTTTATAGGATTTGGTTTTTAGACAGCCTGTAAATATAGAAATAAACTAGTAAACTAGTGGTAAGCGGTTTGTTTCACTTTAAGTAAATCTCGAGTTCGAGACCTTGCGTATGTAGCTGCTCCTTGTTGGGAGACTCATCCACCACATCTAAGTGTGCGACGCAGGTCGAATTCAGATTAGTTAGAGCAAAGTTCTGGATACCGAAATGGGAAAAAAAAAAACTAGTAATATTTAGTATTTCTAAGTAAGGTATTGAAAAAGGAGCAATGGAACAGCAAGAAACAGACAGGACAGCTATTTAAGCTTGTAAAGTGGTCAAATGAGGATGAAATTTGAAAATGATAGATCGAATTAACACTTGGGTCAGTTTATTGCGTATATAACTTAATGTAAAATTAAAGTAGTACAAAATGAATTTCAGAAAATATTTTACTTGTATGCCAAAAAAAAAAAGAACATATTTTACTTGAAAAGGAAAATTTGTAGTCGTCAAATTAATGTACTTGTTGCATTAATTCGTTATTTATTGAGCCTTAACAAACATTGATCAATACATAATCAAGACAAAAGATGCAAGAATTTAGTTAAAGTACTGATGATAGAACAGAGGATGCAACTTTTTTATTCAAGGATTAACAACACGGCAATTCTGCCTGATTTCTCCGGCGCCTCCGGTGAGAACTTCAATGGCTCCCATATTGATCATTGATCTTGCGAAGGAAGAGAAAAATGCACGTGGTGTTTGTAACTGAATCACCATACTTCTGGACTTCCTGTCTGTAAGAAGTGCAGCATCTGATTGGAAAAGCCCCTTGTTTTGTAGTAGGATACTATAGTAATCAATGTCGAATGAGAGTGAACTTCCTGGGTCCATTTCTACGGTTGTGTTTGGATTAGCCGGATTCGGACACTGCTTTCTCAAGATGTTAGCGTAGGTTGGGTTCAAGCTAGGATCAGCATCCCCTTTGCCGGTGAAGTTGTAAAGCCTTCTCGAGAAAGCTCCACAGTGGGAAACACCAATTGTATGTGCACCTGCAGTTCAGGAAATTAATGAAAATTTATTCTCCCTGCAATAATCATGTAGATTTTGTTAGAATACTTTATTTCTAATTTGGTGAAATAGATACCAATTGTTAGAATACTTTATTTCTAATTTGGTGAAATGTCACCAATCAATTTTCATGTCAAATCATCAAGAAAATTCAGATCTAAATGTTTAGATCTGAGCGGAAGCGTACCTGGATCCATGAAGAAAACTTGATTGTCTGGTTATTGTCTTCCAAGCCAATATGCAGACTTTGCTCTCTCTGAAGAGAGTTATTTCTTCTCTGATTGATAGGATTTCAGAAAAGAGAAAACCTTTTGTTGTGCATATGGCTTGGGGACCATAACCCTTATTTATATCTTTAGTCTAACTTCTATTTTAGCCTATCATAAAAATAGAAATTAATCCTTTGGGTCTCTACACATTAAAGTCCATTCTCTATTAGATGTCTAGCCCAAAACTTTAAACTTTATTGATCACTTTAATTAGGCTTAATCTTATGATAGCCCATAATATATAATTAATATAAATATATGAGCCCACATGTTGAATTAAATCCAACAGATTTCTCATGCATGGACAAGCCACAAAAATATTATGGAAATTGATAATGGGTGCCTGGCACCCGTTAAGCAAGCACTTATTGTTTCAATAATTGTTTTGTTTTATGTGCTTTACATTTATTTTATACTTTTATTATTGTTTAATGATAAGAATACTTTTAATTAAGTTTAGCCACAAATTTATAAAATTTAGTCCCAAATAAAACTATAAATTTTAAGGGTAAGTTTTAATATTTAAAATATATTATTGTAGGGTTTTAGAAAAAAAAATTTCAAAAAATTTGTTAAAGTTTAGCCTCAAATAATTTTTTTTTCTTCTCACTATATATCTAAGGGTATTTTTGTTATATACTCTCTTTGTCCCAGAATATAAGTCCATTTTGAAAAAAAAAATTTGTCCCAAAATAGTTGTCTTTTTTAAAAAACTAAGACAATAATTTTATAGTTTTCCTATTTTATCCTTATCTTGTCATATTAGAAACCTCTCTTTTTAATACATATCTCCTCTTTACCTCTCTCTCCTCTTCAATATAATTAAATAAGGGTAAAATAGGTAAGAACATAAAATTTAACAAACAAAACTATTTTTATTGGTTTTGATAAAACGGTTGAAAAGGACTTATATTCTGGGACAGAGGGAGTAACTTTTTTCTGATAACAATTATTGTCATTTCAAAATTCAAAGTCACTTTTCAACCCTATTAAATGAGCTTAACCAGTGTCTAAGTTAACCAGACCCAAATATTATTGATTCAAAGTATACCTTTTTGTTCTCTCTGTTTCAAAAATAGTAGTAAATCTCAAGTGTGTAGACAACAAATGACTGATTACTTATAATATGGATTTATGCTACTAATTTTGTCATCACATGCATGCATTAATGTAAGTGAACATATAGACATGTTTTTTGCTTTGTGCATTGTACCGAGAATGGGAGAAACTTATACCTGAAAGAATCACGAGATCATTAGCATTGAGACCTTTCTTGTTAAATATTTGCACTAGGGTGCTGAAATTTGAAGCGGGTCCGGGGATGTTCCCATTGATATCGGTTGCGAGCGAAATTCTGCCATCTTTTCTTCCCAGAGGCACGCCCCATAGCGGCCTTCCAAACTGTTAACAACGTAATTTAAAATATAATTATGTCTAGTAACTAGTAAGGAGGTATAAGATATAAATAATTCATGTGTTAATTATATCAAAGCTGCTAATCTAGGCAATGGTTATTTATAATAATTAATTACCAGGACAGACACTGCATCACGAGCTGCCAAGGCAAGAATATCGGCACAGGAAACGACTTTGTGGCAAACTTTTTCGATTTCAGTTTTGATATCATCGATTATTTCGAAACCAGACAACGATAGATTTGGAACAGCTCCCTTCTCAGCCTTAGAACTATTATTAACTGTGTCCAACAGCACAGATCCATCACATCCCTAACATAATAACAAAATTTCACCAAAAAATTAATTAGACAAAGAAGAGTCGGTGCATAATAACTTGGCACCCAAGAAACCAGGAAAATGCATTATTATTTAGGATAAAATTTTCAGGTATTTATCTATATTATGCGTGAAAAGGCTAGCATATATACCCTGACGAAGCAATCATGAAAATGCATTCTAATAAGTTTAGCACCCAAAGTTGGATTAGTTCTGGCTTTGTCTCGGATGATTTTTGTCACAATGCTCTCAGCTTGCGGGCAAGTTCTCCTGTAGTAGTTATACCTCAACTTCATCCGAGCCCCATCTGCAACTATTCCAAACAAAACAAGAGAAAAAAAGAGAATGGCAATGCTATGACCAGCCTTCATTTTCACCAGACTTTAGAATCGAAGGGCTTAAAGTGAAAAGCGCAGTGCTTAAGAACCCAATGTAGTTTCCTTTATATAGACTGAGCACAGAGGAAATGGAATGGATGTGTAGAAAGCTACGCTTTGGGAATGTAACAATATTAAAATCACCTCAACCGTAGCTCAAGGGTTTTGTCAAAGCCCCAAATATATATTTTATTTCCTCCAACACCAATCCAACCATCTTTAAAGTCTTCCTTTTATTAAGTCTGATCTTTCCCAATTAAACAAACCGGATGAGACTGAACTAGGCGGTGCCCCTGTCCAGTTTGCAGTACGTCCTAATTCATTTGACTCATCATTTGTTAATGAACACTATACTTTACGAAAAATCAGGGGAACAATAACATATCAGATTAAGCAATCAGAACGAGCTCCAATAATATTTGCATTTATATTAATATAATATATATCTAACAAAAAAATTTAGACAAAGTGAATCTCGAAATTGCCAAATGCCTAAAACTATCTCACCCTTCAGAATAAAAATATCCGTTTTATGCGTAACAGAAAAGAGCTCTCAATTAACCCTAATTATATCCCTTTGCAACAAGTGGAAGAAACCAATCTAATACTTGGGTTAGAAGAAAATTGGGCTGCGCCGGATTTGACATTTTCCCTTGATCTAACGACTAAAATTGAAATCATTAATGTTCCCCGGAAACCTGCTGGATCCCGTATGGTCATGGACTCTTGGTGAACCGTTTACGCAACTATATATATTATATGCACATAAACACAACTGTAATGAGGGTGGCACGTACTCGGCGTACCCTTGATTCTCGGTTTATGGATATCAAATCCTTCCATTGTTTTCTTTGATTTGGAAGATGAAATGCCAACATTGCAAGTTGCTCTGCCTTGCCTCAGCTTGCCCCCATCTCTCTCTCTACTACTCGAGACTTGTTCTTTGTTACTTTTAAACTACTAGTACTCGGACGAAGTCTCATCATCTTATCAGCTTGTTTTCACACTCCTTGAGACACGAATTTTCTTCTTTAAATTCGTCAACGAATCCAATGGGCTACAGACAAACTGGTTAGGTTGTTCATTGGTTCAATAGCTTGGTCGTTGTTTATAGTTTTTAAGTTTTTCGAGGTTCCTACTACTTTGCGTTTAACAAAGAAGGAGCAAGGGGGTGGAGAGAGTCAAGAGTCAGAGACCCATTTGGTTGGATAGACATTAGATTGTTTGTCATCCTTCTATGAAACTGCAATAAAACATTAGATTAATCAGAAATCTCTCTTGATCCTCCTTTAGATTTCTCTAATTAATACAAAGTCTAACCCAATTATGTATAAGCTTTTTAGCTATGAAGTTAAGGTCCAATAACTCAGAAACTCCACCATATTTGACTTTCCTTAATTTGGAGTATCTATCATTATATTCCATCTTCCAATTAATTAATCAAATCCTGATAATTGCCATGACAGGTCTCCTTGCACTTTACAGGCTGAGCTTAATTAGAATTGAAACTAGCCATTAAAATCATCAATAAATGACTGATGCTCATGGGATCATCTTTTTTAGGTATACCTGGTACCCGATGTATGCCTACAGAGTGCAGCACATGGAACATTCTTGCCGCTTACTCTCTAATTAATCATCAAACTCAAGCAAAAAGAAAGAGTACAGAGTTATAAATGTTGGGACAAAATGCAAGAAACTTGCGATTCCAAATTGTATACTGATCTCTTTCGCTTAACTTTAGCTTAATTACTTCACATGTCTGTATATAATCTGATATTATTGTTGATAAATGAACAGAGATGAATAAAAGTACCATATAATTTTGTATTTTTGTCTATATAAGAAGTTTAGTTGCCAACTTACAGGTTGCTGAAATGTTACCTCATTAGATTTCGACCTTTTTAAGTTTATTTGTTTATTTAATTGTTTTCTGATATAGATAGAAATGTAGTTTGATAGCAATTTTTTCAACAGAAAATAAAAAGAAATGGCCTCTTAAAACCCAAATAAAACGAAGGACATCTTTTATTCTGATACAAATGTAGTTTGATAGTGAGACAAATAGGCAACTTTCCTTCTGATACAAAACACTGAAAATACTTCAAAAGCTTGACAGCTTGCCTTCAAGAATTGATTACAGTACACTTTTTTCTGATCTCTCCTGAACTTCCTGTAAGCACTTGGATTGCCCCCATCTTTTGCATTGATTGTTCAAATTCCTTGAAAAAGTTTTTCGAATTAAGCATCTGGTCGACAATATTGTTAGACCCTTGGTCTGTTAATAGGGCAGCATCAGATTGGAAAAGGGCTTTATTTTGCTTCAAGTTTGTGAAGTAATCATTGTCAAAAGATAGGGAGCTTCCAGGGTCCATTTCCACTATGGTTGTGTTGTCTGATAGGCTTTGGCACTTGGTTTTCAGGAAGGCAGCGTAGGTTGAGTTTAAAGATGGATCTGCATCACCTTTTCCTGTGAAATTGTATAACCTGTTGCTGAAGAAATTGCAATGCCCTACTCCAATAGTGTGTCCACCTGAGCCAAAGATTTTATTCCAGGTTAGCCCAATTCTCTATCTATTTTGCTAGGGACTAATTAACATTGTGTTTAATTGCTTAAGCTCAAATGTTTGTGATTGGTGCAGGTAAGAGATGGCAGCTTAATAATTAAAACTCCCTCTAAAGTCTTTAAACTGGAATTTCAGGCTGCTGCCAAGCAAAGTGGCAAGCCCTGTTGGCTGTCGCTTATAAGTTTTACTTTCTCAAATTCATATGCACTTTAATTACCTGACAAAACAACAAGATCCTGAACCGTAAGACCTTTACTGGCAAAAGATTGTTTGAGGGCGGTGAAGTTGAAGACTGGTCTAGGAATGTTGGAAAGAGCCTCCGAAACTCTGGAAATGGTTCCATCTCTTCTCCCTGTTGGCACTTCCCACAATGGCTTTCTAAACTGCAAATTGCAAGATCCAGTTCTTGGTCATCATATTTGTATCGTTAGTTGCCTTATTAATGAATCAAGTATGAGACTCTACCTGGTATGAAACAGAGTCTCTAGCTACCAAAGCTAAAATATCTGCGCAAGAGACTACTCCGGGGCATGTCTTCTCGAGCTGGCTCTTGATCTCATCAATAACATCAAATCCCCCCAAGGATAGGTTTGGAGTTGCATCCTTTTCTGCTGAGTTATTTGCTGTTGAATCCAACAGAACTGAGGCATCGCAGCCCTATATGAAACAAAGCAAAATCACAATCTCAAATTATAATCATTATTCCAATTTGGAAGTATTTTTAAAATTAAAATGCCATTTAGTACTCGAAAAATAAAATGACGAATGCTTGAAGGTTTTAATAGTAATATTAGAAATGTTTCAATGCTACGTTAAGATTATTGTAATTACCCTAACAAAACAATCATGAAAATGCATTCTGAGAAACTTTGCAGGCAAAGTAGAGTTACTAGCAACACGTTTCCACGTGATGCTTTGAACAATTTGCTCGGCAAGTGGGCAACTCTTCTCGTAAAAGTTCTTCGTCAGTGCCACTCCTTGGCATAACACTCCTACAAGTCCACTCAATCCTATCAGAGAGACCAACAAGAGAACCAAACTGTTCTTCATTTCTCTCTCTCTCTCTGAGCTCTTTCTCACTTTCTGTCTCTTTAAATTTGCTGCATTTTTTTGCTAAGGCATTGCATCCTTATATACAGAGCTGATGAGCTTCTCTTCACTGTGAAACAGTTAATCACGCCCTGCTTGGAACATGGATAAAGCCAACATGTCTGAATTTTAAAGTCGTTGGTCAAAAAGTGTCGGAAAATTTGACTTCTGTTCCCTGCATTAGTTAAGATGTGGCTGAACCATATTAACGGATTAATTAAATAGTATCAACTATGGAGCGTCCCATAATTTTGGACTACTGTAATGGGAATCTGAGCTCAAGTTAGAGCTACAAGTGCATGTATTTTCATTTAGCAATTAAAGATTTCCATAATTTATAAGAAGAAAATTTTCTTACACGGCTGCCTTCCTCAAGTAATTCGTAATTATGCATTAAGCAATATAATATTTAATCAAAAAAAGAGTTCTTCATCTCTTTCTTTTGTTTGGTTTTGCAATTTGTCACATTTATAACTTTGATTCCCATTTTTTTTTCTTTTGCCAAAGATTCCCAAAACTTAGAAAATGATGTATAAACCTTCAAAAGGAATAAAGTAAGTAAAAGAATAGGTTGGTGTTAACCACTTGAAGTCTTGAACCAATCCTTTCCAACCAAAATGTGGAAATCTCATGCATGCCATGGAGTATATATATGTAGACTGAAAATTAAAAGGAGAAGAGACAAGATTACAGTAGTTGCATCCACCAAGCTTTTTCTATAGTTATCACGAGACACGTAATGGAAGGGAGACCAAGCTGACTTCATTGGGTTTTTATTTTTATTCGAGTTAATGAACTCCAGTTCTTGCTATTGCATGTGAAAAGGAATTTTTTGGTTTTTTTGGAGGATGCAATTTATTTTTAAGCATAAACTTCAGTTTCATTTGAATTTTGAAATAAAAGGCGACGGGAGTTGTTTGCCAAATCTTACATATTATATTTACGATGCAAAGTATATAGTCATTTACTTAATTAACACAGTTGGTGACTGTAGATAAGTTTTTAACTATAAATGAAAATACACAAAGACAAACGTTAATCAAAAGTCAATAATTAAGGATCTATTTTAAAAACGTATTAGCTAGTAGCCTAGCCCCTAGAGGCTAGGCGTGACCACTGACCAGTGACCAACCATATTATGGTGGAGGTAGGCCGGCCTGGGTGGAGTTAGTATGGTCTGCTCTTGAATGGGTTTGGGTTACAAATGTTTAATGACCCATTTCATTATTAATTCAATCCCATGTATTACCCATCGGGCTTGGCAGCCTTTACTTAATCCAAGTTGGCCCATCTTCTTCCTCTTATATGGATAATAATACCATTTTGGGCGGATGGTAAATGGAGCCTTTAGTCGACCTCAACCTCTTGGCTTGGTGGCTAAGAGGCTTAAAGGTCACCAAGGCAGGGGTTCGACCCCTGCCATCCCATCCCCCATCCCCCCCTCCCGGATCTTAAGATCCCGTAATGTACCCAAAAAAATGGAGCCTTTAGTCTGGTCTGCTGGAGGCAGAAACTTTATTGATTCTACATCCTTATTAAACATCGATTCATGAAGAAAAAAGTACGCATTTCTTTAATAGCATGCTGTAGTGACATGGGTGGTGATTCCAGACAAACTTCCCACTAGAAGCAGACTTGCAAAATGGGGGATAGAGATTGAGTCAGATTCTTGCTTACTTTGTGATTCTTATAAGGAGACAAGAGACCATTTATTTAGTTCTTGCATATTCACTCAAGATGTTTGGAAGAGAGTACTTACCGCCTGTGCTTTATCCAGGCCGATTGGAGATTGGCAAGCTTTTTTTTAACTGGATCTCTACCAAGTGCAAAGGAAAAGCTCTTATTTCCTTTGTTTTGAAAATAGCTTGGAGTGCTCTTTGCTATTTCATTTGGAAGGAGAGAAACAATAGCTTTTATGGAGCTCCAGCAAAGGAACCTTCTGGTGTTTTTGAGCTAATTGCTGAGGTTGTGAGATTAAGGCTGTATAGGCTTAATAATATTCAAGTGGATTATTCAACTCACTGTTAGCTGAAAATTAGAGACTTAGTATAGAATGTGTTGATTTGTTCTTATTGATTGTTTTAAAAAGAAAAGTCAGAAACATATATTCTTTTTCTTGCTCATATTGAGATTTTGTTGTATAAGTAGCAGTTTTCACTGCTTATTGGAATGAAAACTCAAAACATTTCATCCAAAAAAAAAAGAATTGAAATATCTTTAAAAGGTAGACAAATATGAACTACAAAGTTGTAAGTATATACAAGGATTGCATTTGCTTGTGAACGCACTTTTTTTTTTCATCAGAAAATGCAGAGACATTCTTAAGGCTCAATACATCAAATTTAACAGTACTCTCAAACTTTTCAGGAAAACGTTCTCTCCTTACTAAATTCTTACAGAAAGAAAATAGTAGGTGAAATTCTTATATCTACCTCGAACAATAATCTACTAAAAATAGAAAAACCAGTGTAATACCTAGCCCTAAATTAACCCAGATTAAAACCATAGGCTTTTGTTTTAATATTCCTTCCATTTTACTTCAAGTTTCATAATTTCTTCTAAGGAAACAAAGGTAATTTTTGAAATTCAATAAGGGCATTATTGTCATTTCATTACCTACTATTCTTGTCACACCCCGATCCCAAAGGGGTCGAAATGTGACAATCGCCGCGTGTTTAAGATTTCGGAAGGTGCGCTTCGCCCGAAACCTCAAACCCGCAAGGCTAATGATACTCGAGCTATTTTACACAAAACACAATCGATAGATATATAAAATACAATTCATTTATATTAAACTAATTTTTAATATTGAACGAAATTTCTACAAGCGGTCAAAATCTTTCTTTTTATCCATAGGTAGCAAATGTTTTATAGTATTTACAATACATCAAAAATGAAAACTTGTAGGAAAACGCAGCCGGTGGACCCCCGATGGCGGTATACAAAAACTTAATTACATACATGTAGAAAATGTTGGCCCCGGTCATGGTTGCTTCTCGTCGAATTCCTACCTTCTATCTACAATCCTTCAACCTGAAAATAGATTTAGAAGAAACAAGGATGAACATATGATTGAATGCTCAGTGAGTGAGACGATACTATGAAAAATCTATTCACAATTTTAGAGAAAAACGGTAAAGTTACCAATCAGAGTATGAAAGAGAAATGCATGCATGCCCGTCAACGTGCAAGCTCCTAGCCATCGACGGGTAAGCTTGACAATGATTGCTGTTTCCGAAAACCAGACCATCCGTTCACGGATTCAAAAGCGGACGTCCACGGCTAACATTTCCAGGGTGTACCTAGTGTTAGACGTCGACGTCCAAAGCCTGACTGTCGACGGATGGAAGTTTCTGACTTCAGTAAAATTCACGTACTTGTTCACCCGTCGACATCCAACCTTCTACACGTCGACGGGTAAAAGTTTCTGACTTTCAATAAAATCAACTAACCGCCTACCCGTCGACGGGTAGATACATGCACGTCGACGGGTAAATGGGTCTGTATATCACTTAGGGAAATTTCCAAATAAAAGAGAATCATTCAAATTTCTCAAATTAAACAAGTTCATTAAATTCTACACGAGGGCTTGCCAAAACAGATTGTCCGAACCCCACCCGGCCAAGATGAGATTCGAACCCGTCGAGATGATTTTTCTTTATTAATTTAAGAAAAAGCCCATTTCTCGACGTTGGCATGAACCTTCACTACGGGTGGTGCGTAGCTATGTCCATAGTACTCCCACAGGGGTCATACGTCATCATCATTGTGCGCACGAAAATCCCCTGTACCATCCACCCCTTGTGGGAGTGATAAGCCTACTCACGCCGGCTCCACAAGCTCGGCCCGTGAGAGGCGCCACTGCAGTGACTTATATCCATCCACCAATCCATGAAAATCATTATAACACATTTATGTCCAAAATATACATCTCGGCCATCAGGCCTAAATAAATGCAAAAGTCTTTTTTCTCAACGTTCAAGCCAAATTAAGTGAAATGAAGACATTTATTTTAACAAAAATCACGCGGATACCCGTCGACGTGCAGACTCTTAGACGTCGACGGGTAGAAATTTCTGACTTCGGTGAAACTAACTTATTCACACACCCGTCGACGGGTAAACCATTCACCAACATTCATAATAGGTAAAACAATCATCTCATAAACATGCATGACCTTGTATTTAATGAAAACATTTCACTCTCACATAGACATATAAAACAGAGACAAACATGCAAGAAAACCATGAAATACTTATTTTAGTCTATTGAGTCTCACTCACAAGTTCGTGGAGGGTATGCACTCCCACTAATTCTCCTTTTCTGAATCCTTAGAAGAGGACTCACCACCTATACAATTGGCCAAACAATGGGTTAAGACTAGCTAGAAGGTCATGTAAGCCATTTTACCAAAATTTGATTCATTCATGTCTAAATACAGCGATTGGGAATCTAAGGGTCCAAATCAAGTTCTAGTGGTCCTATAGGCATTTTTAAGGCGCGAGCAAGTTTGTTTCACTAATTAGCACATGCACGTACTCTTCATTCGAGCTAACCCCTTATAACGAAAAAGTTAGACGATTTTGCCCCTAGGATAGGTGAATTTCGAGCTAGGTATGTTAGAGGCGTAGGAATTCCGTGTTTTCAATTCCTATAGTTTAAGTATGTGGTAGGGACACTGTATGCTAAAAACGATCGCGTTCTAACACCTACACGGTGATTTGGAGAGAAAAATGCATTTCTTCTTACATATGGAGGGGTCATCACTAATTGTAGTGTTTGCTTGAGGGTGCTAACCCCCTACATCTATTTCTGCACCTATTTATGATTTGTTCCTCCTTCGTTTGGCATCTAACGATTTCCTTGGATGGTACGTGCCCAAGGTGGCTCCTATTAAACCTCACAGTAAGTTTACTCTATAACTACTACTCCTGAACTTCTTTCCAATCATTTTTTAATTCGCAACACTTCCTAATATTGCCAAACTACTGCTTATGGAATAAAATTCTAGGGCTGTGACCAGAAATATAGGGCTTCCTCTAAGGTGGCATTGTATTGTTTTCATGGAACTTAGTCATTTGAGTGCTGGACTAGATTTTTCTCTATTTATCTAAGTTTTCCTACATCCAAGGGACTATTTTAATACTTCCATTCTAAAGTTTTGCTTTTGCCTCATGAAACATGAAAGTTATGAAAGTTTGGAGTCATAACCTAATGGTAATTAGTGAACATGCAAAAAGTATATATGCATGAACCTTAATAATCATCATTTCATTGCTAACTTAGTAAAAGAACCAAAAAAAGATGAAAACACACCTTTAACTTTGATGAGAATTAGAAAATTATACACTTGGTGAAGTATACAAAAGTTTTCTTCAAGCTTTCTTGATGAAAGGATTGATTGGGAGTTAGAGTGGTGGATTTCCTTGGATAATTGAATAAAAATTGATGGGATTTTGATATACTCTTGGTAAGGACGGTTTACATGGAAGAAACTAGAAGTTTGGGGGTTGAAAAATGGTGGAATAAGGCTAGTTATGAAGGATTTCGAAAATTGGCCAAAAAAAAGAAGAAGAAAGCCAAAAAATTTGGTCTTGAAAACTCTAGACTATTCATTGGGTCAAATGACCAAATTGCCCTTATTGAATTTTAAAAATCCCATTTATGTCCCAAGGAGAAATTATGAAATTTGAGGTAAAATAAAAGAATTTAAATATTAAAACCAATTGGTAAAAATTTACAAAAATAAAGTGAATTTGTCAAAGTGTTTAAATCATTAAGCTAGTAGGAAAAATTTTTCCAATTTGGAAATTAAAATTTATACAAGGGTAAAATGGTAAATTTATTAGCATATGGCTCCAATGCAAATTAATATAGGACTAGGTATTACAATTCTGGAATATTCAAGAGTTCTTCCAAGTTTTAGCAATTCACTTGATTTTTAATAACTTTAAAAAAAAACACTAAAGTTTAAATACTTTGTGGGACACAATGGTAATTTTTAAAATTTAATGGGGGCATATTTGCAATTTGACCAATTGAATAGTCTAGAATTTTCAAGACTATATTTTCATTTTCTTCTTCATTTTTCTTCATGTTGGCCGAACACCCTTCCACCATTTTTCAACCTTCAAGCTTTTAGTTTCCTCCATGTAAATTCTCTCTCTCCAAAATCCTACTAAACTACACCAATTTTCACCAAATATTCCAAGGAAAATCATCATTTTACCTTCCAAACAAACTTTTCATCAAGAAAAACTAGAAGAAAAGCCTCATAGTTGCATCAAATTCATAAGCTTCAAACTTTCATGGGAATTCAAAGGTGTGTTTTCATCTCTTTATACTTCTTCTACAATTTTATCCATAATATGATGAACATAAAGCTTCGTGCATGAAAACCTTGCATTTTCTTTAAACCCACTATTCGTTTGTAGCTCCAAGTCTTAAAGAAATTCATGCTTCATGTGAATTAAGTTACAATTAGGTAATAGAAATGCTAATATAGATGTTGAATGTAGAAAAGCTTAGTTGAATGAAGGGAAATCAAGTTTGGCATTAAAATGTCTAAAGTTCCATAGAAATGGCATAATGGCCTCCTAGGAGAGGTGTGATATTTTGGGTAATAGACCTAGTGTTTTATGTTCTAAATAACATCTTGGCAATATTAGAAAGTGTTGTGAGTCAAGAAATGGTTAGAAAGAAACTTAAGAATGGTAGTTGTGGAATAAACTCACATTAGGGCCAAATAGTGGTCACCTTGGGCAAGTACCGTAAGGAAGAGTGATTAAATGCCACTCAAGGGTGGCACAAGTCATAAATGGGATAAGGAATGAATGTAGGGGGTTAGCATTCTTAAACAAATACCATAATTAGTTATAACCATTCTAAGTGAAATGAACCAATGCATTTTTCCCTCTAAAACACCCTATAGGTGTTAGAACGCGACCATTTCTAGTGTACGATGTCCCTACAAAATGCCTAAACTGTAGGAATTGAAATCACGGAATTCCTACGCCTCTAACTTACCTAGCTCGAAATTCACCTATCCTAGAGGCAAAATCGTCCAACTTTTTCGTTATAGAGAGTTAGCTCGAACAGAAAATATGTACAAGTGCTAATTGATGAAACAAACTTGCTCACACCTTGAAAATGCTAAAAGGACCATTAGAACTTGATTTGGACCCTTAGGTTCCAAGTTAGCAAACAAATCCCATAAACTAAGCAAATCTTGCATATTAATTCAAATGCCCCTGTAACACGTCTTAACCTCTCATTGGACCGATTGTATAGGCAGTGAAGCCTGTCACGCCCAGACCCACAGGCTCGGCCACGCGACAACCGCCGTACCACCTCGAGTTGCGTGCCTCATCAGGCGGGCAACCAAGATGGCACAAGGCTTAAAAATAAAGGATATTCGAGCAATACATGAAATCATGCAATAATATCATAGATAATATAGTTCAAAATATTTAAAATAAAATATCACATTTTACGGTACTTCAATGCAGCGGAAAGTATTATTTATAAATACACAAATGTATATGTAAGATGTAATAATATTCCGAGCCAAGATATACCAAATAGAATGAGGTGGCACCTACAATATAGTGTCCACAGAGACGAACTGGGATCACTGGCCACCAGGACGTCCGCCGTCCAAAGACTGATGATCTGAGAACAAAAGTGAATGGGGTGAGTACATAAACTTGTACCCAGTGAGAGACTCGGTTATAAAGACCGATCACCTCAGGCTGGGGATATGAAATAATCCAATTATCAATTTAATAAATCATTTACTGAAATATATGAAATCCCAACCAAATCAAATATCAAATCAATAACAATACATATATCCAAATGGGCTGGCATCTGAAATCGTCCCAATAAGGTATACCCGTGCGCTGGGGTATCCACTGGACCGTCAAGGGTTACTTTATACTTTTTTAAAATATTTTTACTTTACTCTTTGGCCCATTCCCTTGACGTTTGCCTCGCTGTGGTGGAACACAGCACTCTGGAGTCCTGGCGAGTTTCCCTACGCGCCTCTCGCAAACAGGCCCGACTCACCGTGCCCCTCGATAGGCGGTCCACGGCTGAGTAATAACGCATGCTCTCAAACTCGGTCCACGCTCCCACATAATGGAGCTCCGAGGAATCCCACTCAATATCTCATATCTCAGGGGTATCATTCCCCAAACAATAATTCATAATTTCAATATATAAAATTTATTGAAATTCCCACCCTTCAAATCATTTATAAACTCAGTGTGTGAGGGTGGACAATTCATATCCCAAAACGTATATAAACAATTTAAATAAGCATTTATAAATAAATTTAAAAACGGTTAACCCTCAATGGTCAACCAATATAATCCAAGGCACTCACAAGTGAGGAGAGTTGTATACTCCCCGATTACCCACGAATGCCTTGGCTCAAAATGCTACCGGTCCAAATCTCGTACGATCACGTACCTAAATAATCAAATTAAAAATCTAATTTGATTAATAAAATATTCAACCAATGATCAACTCATAAAACAACACCAATTAAAGGTCTCGGACTAAAATTGACAAGTCCGGAAGTCAATTGAAGCTAATTGGAGTCAATTGGGGTCAAATGGGGTCTAGGGTTACAAAATTACAAAAATACCCCTGGTGCTACAGTACCCAATGCCGACAGTTTGCTCACTCCCGGGCGGGAGTGAGCAAAAATGGGACAAAATCCCACAAAACAGCAGCTCCGGCGCAGGACACAGCAGGTCCGGCGCCGGACCTGCTCCAGAATCATGGCCGAATTCGGTCTTTTATCAAATCATGCTTGGTTTGAGTTCGATTCAACACCAATCCGCACCAAAATTGAAACACAGCAAGTTAAACACATGATTTATGAATTCACAGCTTCAAGAACTGAATCAAACAACAAATCATGCTCGAATTTTGGATCAAAACATCAAGAGTTGACTTTACTCGGGCAAAACAGAAATCTCAACTTCAATCATCAAATTCTCTTAGCTCAGACCATGAAATCAAGCGTATAAACTATCAAATTAAAGCTTGATGAGTCTAGAACAACATACCAAATTCTCAGCCAAAACGCACAGTTGAATCAAAAGATATCGGCTGATGAACAAACTGTCGCCAAATTTCCAGTTTTCTAGATTTGATGATTTCCTTAGAAATCTTGGTGTTTTGATCTTCAAGGATGCAAAAGAAGTTGATATTGATGATTGATGAAGTATTTGAAGAGGGATTGAAGTCTTGAATCAGAGAGAATTGAAAGAGAGAGATCGGAGAAGTGAAGAAACTTGAAGAGGTGAAGAAATGAGGGTCTCGGCCAACCGAGACCCTTATAGAAATGACAGGTCCGGCGCCGGACCTGACCAACTCCGGCGTCGGAGTCAACCATTTCCGAGTTGACTCCGGTCAACTCAGCCCCAAATGCCTCGGTTCTCGATTTCAAGTGGGGCCCACATCCCCGGACTTCAATTTTAGGGTTTTTAAGCTTAAAATTGAGCTAGATGAAGTTTGAAACATCCATGGGAATCAAATTTGGTATTTTAACAAATCAACAATGTATAATTATACAACTTGACACGTGCGGACTAGGTCCGGGCGTGTCAAAGCCGATCCAAGGGAGAAAGAGAATGAGGATTAATGGGAGTGCGCACCCTCCCTAAACCTGTGAGTAAGACTTTAGGGACTAAAGCAATATTCTATGGCTTTTACTTTGTTTTCTAATACATTATGAGTGTTTTATATGTAAATTTCCCAAAATTGGTACCCTGATACAATTACCCGTCGACGTGCATATTATTAGACGTCGACGAGTAGGTAGATAACTCAATTTCGTATGAAGTCAGAAACTTTTGTCCGTCGACGGCTAAAAGACTGCCCGTCGACGTCTCTGCTTATTCTCCTAATTCGAGTATTGGCCAAGTTACCCGTCTACGTGTGCACCCTTCCCCGTCGCCGGATGACTGAAAAACCTGAATTTGCTTGAAGTCAGAAACTTTTACCCGTTGACGTGTAGAAGGTTAGACGTCGACGGGTGCATGAATATGGAAATTGCATTGAAGTCAGAAACTTTTAACCGTCGACGTGTAGGTAGTTAGACGTCAACGGATGCATGAATGACCCATTTTACTCGAAGTCAGAAACTTTTACCCGTCGACGTACACAGGCTTAGACGTCGACGGGTGTATGAATAATTTAGCTTCACCGAAGTCAGAGATTTCTACCCGTCGACGTCTAAGAGTCTGCACGTCGACGGGTACCCGTGTAATTTTTGTTAAAGTAAATGTCTTCGTTTCAATCGATTTAGCTTGAACATTATGAAAAGGACTTTTGCATTTATTTAGGCCTGGTGGCCGAGATGTATATTTTGGATATCAAAGTGTTATGATGATTTTCATTGATTGGTGGATGGATGTGAGTCATTGCAGTGGCGCCTCTCACGGGCCGAGCTTGTGGAGCCGGCGTGAGTAGGCTTTCACTCCCACTTGGGGTAGATGGTACAGGGGATTGATGTGCGCACTGTGATTGTGATTTGCGACCCCTGTGGGAGTACTATGGACATAGCCACGTACCACCCGTGGTGAAGGCCCATGCTAACACCGAGTAGAGGGCTTTTTCTTATAATGTGACAAAGAAAGCCACCTCGGCAGGCTTAGATCTCATCTTGACCGGGTGAGATTTAAGCATTGTGTTTTGGCGAGCCCTTGTGTTTAAATGATTTTAACTACATTGATTGGATTTCACGAGCTATGAAAATACTATTTTTTCATGATTAAAGAAGCATTGCTTGAGTTTTATAATTTGTGGCATTGTTGTTTGTTTATACTAAGTTTCCTTCAAATTCTCCATGAAAATGAAATTGATTTCTAAAGGACGATTTATAACATTTGCATAATTTATATAGTCATGCCTCACTTACTGAGTATAATATAATATACTCACCCCTTTTCTTTAAAAACTTATTTTTCAGGGTAGTAGGTCACGCACAGAAAATAGTCAGTTGAAGCTTGAGACTCGACTCCGGACTTCTTTTACAAGTGGTATGGTTTTCTACTTCGAACTAGCGGACCCACTGGCACTGATCTGAGGTTATCTTCAAATGTTGTTTAATTATGTTTTCTTAAATGATTATTCCAAGTAAAATAGAAGTTTTGGTTTCATGAAAAATATGAAATATTCTATGTAAGTGGACTCCTGACATCCTATGCCTTGCGTGGTTGGAATTTCGGGTGAACGCGCCATTCGAAATTCTTACTACGCGGCAGTTGTCATATTTAGACCCTCTTGGGTTGGGGTGTGACAAACAGGGAGAGATAGAAATCAAGAGCTAGATGATCAGAAATAATTAAAGTTACTAAGATTAATCCCAGGGGTATCCAACTGCAATGCAAGTCTCCCAGAAGAGCCTGCCTTCCATGACACGCCCGGACCTACTCCGCACGTGTCAAGTTGTGTATTTATGTATTGTTATCTTGTCAATATACCAAATTTGATTCCCATGGATGTTTTAAACTTCGTTTAGCTCGATTTCAAGCTTAAAAACCCTAAAATTGAAGTTCCGAGATGTGGGTCCCACTTGGGCACGGATTCCAAGGAAGTTTGACCGAGTTGACCGGAGTCAACTTTGACTCAGTTGATTCCAGCGCCGGAACTGATCAATTAAAATGGGTTCTCGGGTGGCCGAGAACCCCCAATTTCATTTCTCTCCTTGTTCTTCAATTTTTCTCCGAGCTCTCTCTCGATTCTTTCGAATCAAAACCTTCAATCCCTCTTTAAACACTTCATCAATCATCAATATCAACTTCTTTTGCCTTCTTGAAGATCAAAACATCAAGATTTCTAAGAAAATCATCAAATCTAGAAATCTGGAAATTTGGCGACAGATTGTTCATCAGCTCATATCTTTTGATTCAACCGTGCGTTGAGACTGGGTTTTTGGTATGTTGTTCTAGACTCATCAAGCTTTAATTTGATAGTTTATACGCTTGATTTCATGGTCTGTGCTAAGAGAATTTGATGATTGAAGTTGAGATTTCTGTTTTGTCCGAGTAAAGTCAACTCTTGATGTTTTGATCCAAAATTCGAGCATGATTTGTTGTTTGATTCAGTTCTTGAAGCTGTGAATTCATAGATCATGTGATTAACTTGCTGTGTTTCAATTTTGATGCGGATTGGTTACGAATCGAACTTGAATCGGGCTGAAGAAGATTGAGGCTGAAACTCGGCCTTATTTCCAAAACAGAACCGGCGCCGGTTCTGACTAGTTCCGGCGCCGGATCATCACAGTCCAGGGAAAAAATGGTCATTTTGCAATCCTAGATCCCATTTGACCCAATTGACTTTAATTTACTTCAATTGACCTTCGGACTTGCCCAATTTTATTCCATGACTTTTAATTGGTTTTGTTTTGTGATTTAATAATTGGTCGAATGGCTTTATTAATCAAATTAGACTTAATTTGATTATTAGGTACGTGATTGTACGAGGTTGGAACCGGTAGCAGTTTGAGCTAAGGCATTCGTGGGTAATCGGGGAGTATACAACTCTCCTCACTTGTGAGTGGCTTGGATTATATTGGTTGACCATTGAGGGTTAACCGTTTTTAAATTTATTTATAAATGCTTTATTAAATTGTTTATATATGTTTTGGGATATGATTTATCCACCCACACACACCTGTTTATAAATGATTTGAAGGGTGGGAATTTCAATAAATCATATACATATTGATATTATTATTGTTTGGGAAACGGTACCCCTGAGAGATGAGAGTTTGAGCGATTTCCTCGGAGCTCCAATATGCGGGAGCGTGGACCGAGGGAGAGGCATGCATATAAGGTTCCCGTGGACCGCTTTCATTTTGAAAGGGCACGGAGAATATACTGGCCTAGAGTAGAGAGGCGCGGAGAAAAGCTCGTCAGGCCAGAAGTAGCTGTGTTCCACCACAGCGAGGCAAACGTCAAGGGAATGGGCCAGAAAGTAAAGTAAAAATATTTTAAAGGTATAAAGTAACCCTTGACGGTCCAGTGGATACCCAGTGCACGGGTATATCTTATTGGGACGATTTCAGATGCCAGCCCACTTGGATATATGTATTATTATTGATTTGGTTGGGATTTCATATATTTCAGTAAATGATTTATTAAATTAATATTTGGATTATTTCATATCCCCAGCCTGAGGTGATCGGTCTTTATAACCGAGTCTCTCACTGGGTACAAGTATATTGTACTCACCCCATTCACTCTTGTTTTCAGATCATCAGATTTTGGACGGCGGACGTCCTGGTGGCCAGTGATCCCAGTACGGCATTGTGGACACGATTATGTAGGTGCCACCTCATTTTGCTTTGTGTATCTTGGCTCGGAATATTATTGCATCTTACATATATATTGTGTATTTATAAATAATACTTTCTGCTGCATGGAGCACCGTAAGATGCGTTGCTTTATTTTTAAAATACTTTTGAACTATATTATTTATGATAATTTCGTATGTTTTCATATATTGCTCGAATATCCTTTATTTTTAGCCTTGTGCCATCTCGGTTGCCCGCCTGACGAGGCACGCATCTCGAGGTGGTACGGCGGTTGTCACGTGGCCGAGCTTGCGAGTCGGGGCGTGACATTCCATACCATCTATGACCACAAGATGAAGGATGAAGGATCTTCATACATCGTAAGGGTAATGGTTTTTCTAATAAAACTTTACCAATGTTTGTTGACTCTAAGACTACTGGGTATACGATTAAAACAAGACAGCTTGCCCTCTATATTTGTAATTTACCTTTAAAAGATCCTAAGGTCGCCTGACCAACAAACCAATTTGTTATTAGTGGCCGTTATTTTATGCTTAATTTGTTAGGTTTTATTTCTATCTCTCTCTCTCTCTCTCTCTCTCTCAAGATTTTGGGGTTGGGTGGTCCAGAAATATGCTGCCATGGTAACCATGTGCTTTATCTATCAAGCTTCAAATCCAGTTCAGTAATTATATTTGATGAATACTTTGATGTCCATTGACACTATCATCGCACTTCATATTTCTTTATTTATACATTATTCCAAATTCGGACATTTAAATGATTATTGCAAGAATCTGTCTTATATATGAGTCTCATTACAAGAATGAACTCTCTCTCATCTCTGAATGATAATAATACGGCTTAATACCCAAATTAGTCCCTGAACTATACAAAAAATGATAGATTGGTCCCTAAACTTTTATTTTGGGATAGATTGGTCCCTAAACTATACAAAACAAGATAAATTGATCTCTCAACTTTTATTTTGGAACAGATTGATCCATGAACTTTTATTTTGAGACAGATTAGTCCCTGAGTTTTCTTTGATTTTTTTAATTCTGGACCTATCTGTCTCAAAAAAAAAGTTGAAGGATTAATATATCTTAAATAAAAGTTTAGGAACCAATCTGTCCTTTTTTATATAGTTTATAGACTAAGTTGGATATTAAACCATAATAAAACCGGAAATTTCATAGAAACAGAGATTCATGCCTGCCAAACAAACTTTAGTCAAATAGTTCCAGTAGCTTTGGCCTCCGGATTACATAACCATGCATAATGGCACGATTACACGTTAAAAAGTCGGAATGTTCTTCTAGAAGGTCCTTCTATGCCTTCCATTTCAAATGCCTTATAATATGATCATATTATAAAATACCGACGTGGAATATCTATAAAGGCATAGATTTTTTTTTTTTGGGGGTGAGAAAAGGCATAGATTCTTTGGTGATTAATATTAATCCATCAATAAGCCAATCACGATATCTTTTTCGGTTGTCGCATTTTCGAATTTCCAAGGGCTATTTGAACACGTCAATGCAACTTTTGCAAACCAGATTAACGACCATGTCTGGGAAAGCGACTAGTTTCCATATAAATAGAACTTCAAGAGCGAGGCAAATCACGCACTCTATTCAGCTAACAAAAGTGAATTGTTCCTGGTGTTTGCTGATAATTTTAGTTTTCATAAGCTGGCATGGAATCCTTTGTGAAAGAGCTGACCGAGACCGATTGTGGGAGGCAAATGGCAATTCCAGTTGAACTCTTCCCTCACCTGCCACATTATGAAGGGGGACGGACGATACCCTTGCGGGTGCACGATCATGTATTCCCCCACGTCGTGTGGGAGAATTTTGGGTATTATAAAAGGAGAGAAGGCCATCCGAAGCCTGTTTTTCAAGGGGATTGGCGTCTCTATGTTCGTGCTAAATTTCTAGTACCCGGAGATAGGGTTATCTTTCGAGTTGAGCGAAATGCTGCCAATGCTACTCCAGCAAGGTACTCAATTGCTGCGCAAAAAAGGGTCAACTTCCGTCTTTTTGGTGTCTACACTAATCAATATTATTGGAGTGAGGAGTTCTAGAGTGTTGTTTAGAGTTTGGTTGAGCTCCGAAGTAAGAGTTACTTAGTCGGTGTTTATCTGCAAGGTCACTTGAAATATTTCTCAACGCATGTCTCTGTTATCTAGTTGGGTTGGTTGAAGATTATGTGTTTGTGTTGCATGTGAGAGTACCCAGTTAAATTGCAAGTCGAGTCTACTAGTTGATAGTTTGTTCTATAAATAACATTTTCTATGTATTTCGTGAGTTAAGGTTTTTCCAACCTTTATATAATCACTGTGTGTTCATTGTGTTGATCGGGAGTGGCCCCTAGCTCTTTTAAAAATTCCAATTTTATTCGGTATCAAATTAGTTCAAGAGCCAAGTGTTACAACACAGAGATGCACCTGGTTTGTGGCGGCTTGAAGGGCTGTTGTTTTGTTCTTTTTCTGGTTCTTCTCATTGTGTGTTCTGTTTTTCTCGGTTTCTTGCATGGTTGTTGATGGTGCGGTTTGACCACACTGGTGTTTCGCATTTTAATAAAATCTTCTTTTGCAGTTCAAAAAGAAACTTGAACCTGCATTTATGTTTAACTTGTGTTTATATATTTTTATGGCTTAATATTTAATTTGATCACTTATTTATACCAAAAACATATTGACTTATGTACATCATTTCTCATTATTTATACCTCTATGACTTTTTTTGAAAGGTGCGTGGGTCCCGGAAATCCCGAAATCGGGACCACCATCTTCTAACCCGGTACGGGCCAGAGGGGTGCGGTGGGGTGTGGTAGTGGTGAGAGGGTGTTGAAGAACGGATTTACGTGGACATGCATGGGCCATGTTTTCGCTCGCGCACACTGGCCTTTGCCTGGCATTTCGGTCACTGCGGCCTCCTTTTGGAATCTTTGGTGTTGCCCGTTGCCCCCTCGTTTGGTTTTATTCAGGGCTACCTATCTAAACCAGGCCTACGAATTTCATTCAATAACATGCCTCCAAGACTTTTGTCTCGGTTTTTGTCTATAAATAGCTGATGACTAGAATGCTTTGCAATAATTTGATCCTTAAATATTTATTTTAGAGTAAATAAATTTTTGGATGAACGAAAACTGTCAAAAATTAAAAGTAGTGACTTTCATTAGTAAATTAAAAATTTAAAGTTGAAAAAAACTATGTTAATATTAGACAAGGGATCGAATAGTTTCTGTTAAATTTTTGATCATTTAAGGATTAATATGTTTTAAAATAAAAGTTAAAAGACTAATATATTTCAAATAAAAAATTATGAATTAATTTATCCTTTTTAATATAATTTAGAGATTGAACTAGTTATTAAACTGTATTTTTATTATTCCATTAATCCTTTGATGTACACCTTAAGAAACAAACTCTGGCCTTTGAACACATCCGTGTTCAACTTTAAGAAAAATAAAAAGACGTCGGGGAATTTTTCTTAATGGAAAAAAGTCACCTCAAAGGTGCTACTGCTATTCACATGACTGGAGTCACTGCTTTGGATATGAAGAAAAAGACCTTGCTCCGGAGTCCGGATTCAAAAAGGATAAGGATCGTCTTCACTACTAACTAAAAAACAGCGGAGAGGTCCACTACTTATTAGATGACCCAAAAGTGATCACAGCGGAAAGTCCACTACTTATTATATGACCCAAAAGTGATCACGTAACACCTAATTCATTACTAATTAAAATAACCTATTCTCACACCGTTTCCATTTTTCCAGCTCCGTCAACTCAAAATTCTTTTCCTGAACGATTCGAATAAGGCAGCAAAAGTCATATTTCCAATAACGCCAAGGGCCCAAGCCCATTCAAAACGTCACCTGTTGGGACTTTGGGAGCTTCTGCACTTAAGGTGGGCCACACACATCACTAATTCTTTTGCTATATTGAGAAGTGACTGCTTTGATTAGACTGTGAAGACTTTGCCTTGAGCCAGTCAGCCAGGGCACGGATATATAGGGCTTAAATATATTCTAGTGGATCAGATTCGGAGGATGATGCTCTCTGATCATTTATAAAGAAATTAATAAAACTCCAGCCAACAGGGCCTCTCACCCATATTGTATCTCAGTATCTTACATTGAAGAAGCAAAGCAGATAATTGAGTTGCATTTCACAAAATGTCTTTTTTCGCATGATTAAGAATGTCTAGCGACATGGACTGGGAATTATGTGACTTGTTTTAATGCTATATATATATATGGTTCTGATCATAGCTCTTAATTTCTTCTCTGTCCGCAACATTGTCTTGCTTCCAGCAAACAACATATACGCTTTGCTCGTTGGGTCCTGCGAGATTGGCCGAACCGCTGCGGAAGAAAAATAAAGCGGAGAAAGAGAGTCTACAAGTCTAAGAAATGGATGATCAAACAATTCATTCCCGAAATCCCTAATTACGAACAACTAAAGGAACATTCAAGCTCCGCATATTATAATCATAAGAAATGGTAAGAAAATTTAATCTTTACAATAAAATTAAAGAGAGAATTGTTATTTACTAATTTGTAAGATAAATTTTTTGAGGAAGAAAAAAAGAACTAGAATCGAAATGAAAGAGACCAATGCATTCCTTTCAGCTGTTAATATTTTCTAATTTTTAAAATAAAAAATATGATATGAAGATTATGTGGCGAAAAACACTATAGAGTGGGAAATAGTTTTAAAAGTGTAACACTTTAGAAATTAAATTTTAAAATCACAATAGGTTGCTAAAAAACTCGGATGGACAGATAGATCAGCTTAGTTAAGATCTGTTCGTTTTCGAAAGATTCGGATTTTTCAACTGGGCCCCACTATTTCGTCCCATTATTATTTCACGCTATATTAATTCAACACGAACAAAACAATTGAACAAACGTGATGGTAATAGTTGAAATTAAATATACAATCTTCTCTTGCTCTACATAAATACATTCCATTTAATGGTTAAAATTTAAGAATCTGGTCTCATATTTAAAATTAACATAGATATATGAAATGAGAATGAGGTTTACGAAATATAAATAACTCAAACTCATATCCTATCAAAAGAATCCAATTAAAAGATGTGTGCGTTTTTATCTATAACATATAATCAAGAATCTTTGGATATCTTAATTTAGAGCAAACATTGTTGATCACTATTATTAGAAGCTAATACGAGTGTGGCGGCTAATGTTTTTTCTAATAAAACTTAAGAAGTTAATTTGTTGACTTATTTAAGACCATTGGGTATTCGGGAAAAAGCAGCTGCTTGCCTTGCCTTCTATAATTCCTTGTCTTCTATATTTGCTTTAGGTGTCCCTCTCCCCTCTGTCTCACACTTAATATATTTTGGGTTTGGGTTGGGTGGTTCGAACCTAGCTCGAGAAATATGCTGCCATGGTTCATTGGCTCGAAGGCTCGAACCATATATATCTTACTGGTCATTTGTCCATCAAAACCAAAAGCAGATGAGCTTAAGCCAAAACCCAACTTCATCAAAGCACATTACATGAAGCCTTGTAGTAGCAGATCGAAACTTACACTGGTAGATAGCCCGCTCCCCAAAAAAGTGGGCTTTATGGTTTATTCAATTATTAATAATTACTATACTTTCCCAATGATCTTCATCTAGTCTCGTGTGTGACAATATTTCTGCAAGACATGTATTCGATGGTGAAATTTGATTTGATGAAACCAAGTTTGGAAAAATATAGTGGAAGAAAACTTGCATACGATCAAATCAAAAACCCTTTATGCATAAGAATTTTTTAACAGTATTGATCAATTTTCCAACATTTTTCATTTCAAAAGTTGGATCCATCAAACTCAAAAGTCGAAACATTCTTAATGGCAATTTGGTAGGTGAGAGTACAATGAAAATGACACATTCCCATACAGCGAGTCGCATCCCATATCGTAATTTTGGCATTTTGATATATTGTCCTAAAATGCCTAAACAAGCTTGGAAAATTAAAGCAAAGAAAGAGGTCGCAAAGTTGCAATGGTTAAAGAAAAGCTTTCAATCTTTAATTTTGTAAGCAAACAAGACAACCTTTTCCCTGGCTAGATTCTTTTTCTTTTTGGAGAAAGCCTTCTAGATTTGTTTGCAAGAGGGTGAAAAAGAAACTCAAATCTCCATTATTGGGCATTGGGCGTGCGAAAGAATTACATCGTTAACTATTAGGCGTGAGCACTGAGCAACCATATTAAGGTGGAGATAGGCCGGCCTGGGTGGAGTCAGTATAGGCTGCTCTTGAATGGGTTTGGGTTACAAATGTTTAATGACCCATTTCATTTATAATTCAACCCCATGTGTTACCCATCGGGCTTTTCATCCTTTGCTTGGTCCAAGTTGGCCCATTTTCTTCCTTTCCAAGAACGGAGTGAAATTTTGGATAATAGTACCATGTTTTGCGGACGCTATATCGAGCCTTTAGTCTAAACTTTCTTGACTTTACATTCTGATTAAACATCGATCCATGAAGGAAAAAAAGCATGCATTTCTTTAATTGACGAATTGAATTATCTTTAGAAGGTAGGCAAATATGAACTACAAAGTTGTAAGTATATACAAGGATTGCTTTTGTTTGTGAACGCATTTTTTTCACCAGAAAATGCTCAATACATCAAATTTAACAGTATTATCAAACTTTTCAGGAAAACGTTCTCTCCTTTCTTACAGAAAGAAAATAGTAGGTGAAATTCTTATATCTATCTCGAACAATCTACAGAAAAAGAAAGGAAAAGAAAAGAAAAGAGAAAGACAGAGAGAGATAAATCAGAAAAAAACTACGTCTAAGATTAATCCCAAGGGTATCCAACTGCAATGCAAGTCTCCCAGAAAAGCCTATCTTCCATACCATCAATGACCTCCCTGCACAAATTGATACCGAAACTCGATTTCTCTTCTCCCTCCTGATCAGCTGATATAGCGTATCCCAAGGCTTCTTCTATAGACCACATCTTGCAGCTGCTCCAACCAGCTGTGGCAACCGGCTCAATATCACAACCGCTGCAATTTTGGTTTTCGTCAAGTTGAAGAACTTCGTCACAAAAATCATCAAGCCTCTCACTCGTGTCACAGCTACATGACTCTGCATCATCATGATCCGCATGTATGCCTATATCCATGCTGCTTTGACACTGGTGCTTGATAATATTGGGTCCACAATCCATCTCAGAGTCCCCGCTATCTTCGACAAGAAGGAAGCAAGAAACGTCCACCATTCCATTCTTGTTGTCCATGTATCCAAGCCTTTTGCTGGCCACTGTTCTATTTAGACATCTGATAGGCAAATTAGTAATGCTGTTTCTGTCTAGTGTGTATTCATATTTATAACTTATTTTGTGAACGTGTTGTTTTCGTAGGCTTGATGAGCATTGACGACACCCATTGTCATATTTCACCTTTCTAGTTAAAAGGGTGTTAGGTTCTCGCTTGAAAATCCATTTTATTGGTGGGTTTCATGTCATCCATCCATTGTTGGGTCTTTTTCAAGTCATCGTTTAGCTCCTTTTGACACGAAATGGAGAGAGAAAGAAACCGGTCCTGTTGATTTATGAAGTCTTTGGCCCGTAGAAGCTTGGACAAAGGGCGAAAGCAGAAAGAAAGTTGCATTTTATTCTAGAATTTGATTCCAGGAACCAATTCAAAAATGAGACGAAAACGGAACCTAGCTAGCATAAACCCCACTTGGAATATGTTTTTACTGATAAGTTTCAAAGTGCAATTATTAAAACTAAGGATATTGGAAGACTATGTCCATAATTAAAATTAAAATTATTAATCAGAATCGCATTGTCCTTCGTCATCTGTTTCAACCTCGTGATTAACAAAGGCTAATCTTCCATTTAATCTAGAAGCTGTACTGCTTAATTAACTTGTACCAGCAAAAAGAGCTTTGAATGATGCCAGGATGAGTCATGTTTACTGTCTTAATATTCCCATCACGTCGCTCCTAATTTAGCGACCTGTTTAAGGCACTAACGTTACCAACCGTTAAAGAGGAGACAGTTTTCTCACATTTCTGCCTTCTTGGTAAAATGTTTGCCATTCCAGGCTAAGTTCTTGTTGAATAAACGGTGCTTTTACAGTGATATTCTAACTTCTCGCAATCAAACAGAGAGCTCTCTCTGCGGTGACCACGGAATTTATTTAGACAACCAATATTTCTCGAAGACCCCTTTGCGGATTGATTCGCTTGCTTCTGCAGTTCTGCTGAGGGCAAAGGTGAGGGAACATGGAATGGAATTGGAACACTACTTTCTGACTTTTAAGTACTTTGAAAACAAATTACTGTACTTTTGTTTAGTACTGCTTTTTTAATTCTATGGTTGTGAATGGTTAGACATTTGACATGTATTAGCCCATTGGGTTCTACCGACTCCACGGCTACAACATCATGTTCAGAGAGTTGAATGATGTTTTTTCAGTGTGACGAGCACTATATGTCATTTCATTGTAGACAGCAGCCAGCGGCACTAAGCTTAACATTAGGTGCCTTTTGCTTCGCTTTCATTTTTTATTTTAATTTTCTCTTCTTGCAAAGACTATGGTCCATGCCTTGTCTGCATGTCTCAAGTCAAAATTCCAAGAAAAAGAAAGGTCTTTGGTCTAAATTTTACCCACTCAATACATTCAAAAGATTAATCAGTGAGAGGCACATATAATAAAATTGGAAAACAGGTTGAAACAGTTTCTTTAAAATTAGGCTGCTTGGAATCAAACCAATAATGGAACTTGAAAAATAGAGAGGTAAGAGTTCATTGTCGAGTGGTTCGCAGAACCATATGTTGAAGTCTAAGCATGTTTATTGGAGTTTGTAGAGGAATCTTGGCTCAGTAGTTTCTTTGTTAAAACGCTTTCAATCCTTTAAAAGAGAGTGCTTAACAGAGTCTCCAAGTTTAAGCAACTTTATCATCACCCTCACCCATTCTTGCCCCCCTTTTATTCAGTTAACAAAGGGATAGTGAAGAGCAAGTTGCTACAAGGCTCTACTCCTCTAGCTCCTAAAATGAGTTAGCTGCTGCTGTTAGGCACCGATGTCCAAGCAGCACCCACCAAAAAATCCCCCTTAATTCAACCAGGGACTTTTCAAGAAATGACAGACCATAGCTCAGGATGACCAAATCTTAGCTAATTAGCAGTCATATCTACTTGAATTCACTCAGATATTCTGCTTACTTTTTGAGAGTCACATAATCGCAGCAAGATGTTCATATACATGAAATCATCCATTCTAACTTTTAAGTTTTAACAGGGGATAATATAAGCATATCTCTGGTTCTCTGTTATGGAGATCAAGTAGTATTGTAAGATATTATTTGGGAAAAACCCATGACAAGACAAATCTGTTACAACCCACTTGCTCAAAAGTCGAAAGAGATTGCCATATTCTTAACTGCCAAAATGCTTCAATGTCTTTATTAATTCTATGGATGCTCTTCGACAGAAACAAATCGAATAAAAGCACCGGCATCCACTGTTGAATGCTTTTTCTTTTTCTTCCCTTGATCCCTTCGGTTACAAGAATAAAGCAAATATCTAAGCAGATTTGATGAAAAGCAAATTCGAATTAAATCAGCCATTTTTCATTACTCTCCTACATCTTTTAAGTATCTAAGCAGATTTAAGTATAAACACTCGGCTTAAACCAGAATAATTAAATTACAAATCTAAAACATGAAAAAAGATGAAAGTACTCCTATATCTGGGATTGATTTCTCCACCAAAAATGACGCAAAGCATACCGGCCAAGCTTCGTGAATCATGATGATATTCATTCCAAAATTTGGCCTACCAATAAATAATACTGACAAACACAATAATACAGGCAGTAGTGGGTTTCTAACCAAAACCAATTTCAGAACGGTCATCAAAATTCTGACAGATGGATCAGTTCTGATGCCAATTGCCAACAGATGTAATCTTCTCAATGGCAAATTTCATGCTTGGAACATATCTTATTCAAAACAAATAGAACAGCATGAAAAACCCATTTCTAGAGGTAGCTCCATTAGGAATTTTTTCCATCTTCTGAATCACGATTTCTCCAAGGATTAAGAGCATCTCTGATTGCTTGGGCCTCAGGGGAATTCTCCCAAGCACGCTTCTCTGACTCCAGAACGGTCACTTTGTCATCTACAACATAACAAATATGAATGTTCAGTGAAGAGTTACACACCAGAATGTGGATAGATGAACAAAGCAAACAGCATGTATAACCATTTGACAGCCATACTCGAGCTATCATCTTCCAGTTAGATACCTTATCAATCTTCATTTAACTTGATCGTTAAGGCACACTGAGATTGAAGTCAACAAATAACAGCTCAACCTAATCTCCTTCAAGTTTCATTCATTGTTGGGAGTCTAATGTTTCAGTGATGCTTGTTTTCACTAACCATCAGTGATAAGCTGATAGTAGCAAGACATTACTTCAACTTATTAAGTATGAAATGAACAATGAAATAATTTAGGAGTCGACTATGATATTAGATCTACGTCCAAGATTCCACAGACACAACCAGTTTCAATATCCATTCACATGACTAGATTTTAAAGTAACTGTACTTTACAAAAACAAAATTTTGAAAATGTTCGAATAAAACCAATCCAGGATGAAAAGTTTGATCTGATAGCATTAAGAATTCACACAACTGAAATAACTCCAACATAAAGTCAGAAATTAACAACAATATGGTAATAATAGCACTTCTAGTCTTCTACCCTCCACAATTAGCAATCTTGAAGACATCATAATAAAGAATGTAAATGAAAAACAAGAACTACCATGAAGAATTTTACTATAATATGTAAAAATGAAGTCACATTAGGTAAATTAAAGAGGAAAAAATTGGAGGGTTCTCACACAGAAGCCAGTCTTGATCATGAACAACTCCATGGAACCTCCAATCAGAGCTGACCCAACCGCAAGCTTCAAATACCAATCAAGAAACTTTATTCTCATTCTTAGCTTTCCTGCACGGCATAAAGCTAGCCTTATTAGAAATTGGATTTAAAATGATAAATTTTGATCCAGCTGAAGTGCTTCACTATAAAAATGCTATGAACTATTGTATCCTGATGTAAAGACGACTCATACTTGATACCAACATGAAAATTTAGAACAGATTAAATAAAGAAATTTCTAACGTTTAGGCATTTTTTCTATTAATATAAAGAAAATTCAGTTTAGCGGAAGGCAAAGGGACAGTTGCTTTGATTGTTTGCGAAATTTTTAGAGAGAAGAAATGTAAGGGACCTTTAAGCCGCCGCAGGCAGATGATGAAAGAGGAATGATCTCGGAAGCCTGGAATTGATAACTGAGGCTGCTCAATCCGGCACCGTTTTCTCACTAGCTGCTGCGCCCACCGCCGAGGGAGTCCTTGTCGGCAATGCAGAGGGTTGATGGGTGGCTGGGTGTAAGATTCACAACACTAGGTAAAGAGAGAAGAGGTTTTCATTTTTTTTTAATTTTAAATTATGTATATAACTAATTTTTAATTTTTACATATATTGAAAATAAATAATAGTAGTATATCTATACCATTATATTAAAAGAATGTGTTATAGAGGTCATAAGTAGTGCCATGTATGATAAAAGGAGAGAAAAAAAATAATTATATGTAATTTTAAAATGATTTTTATATTTTAAGTGTATTAAATGTTTTGTGTAAGTTGTTTATTGTATTTGTGGAATGAACAGAGAAAAATTATTATATTTAATTTGAAAATATATTTAATTTTTTTATACAAAAATTTTCTTTATATTGGTGTGTTATTAATTGGAATACTTTAAATTATTATAAATATTGAATTTCACAATAAGTTACAATACATTTAACCTATAATTTTTTATTTTTTATTTTTCACAAATTTTTTTAAAAAAAAATTATTGCTTTTATATTATGTTTTAATTTTTTTACCTCGAATGTTTATTGAATTTATCATACATACATTTAAATTTCTTATGTAAAAAAATCTAATTTCATATGTTATATTATGTTTATTTTTTAACCCTCCATCATTTAACATTGTTTGAGTTTTTCTTTTACTATTGCTATTCTATGCATAGTAAAAAAGAAATCAATACTGTTTTGTTTATTGTATTATGTTTATTTTTGTAACTCGAAGTAAAGCGAATTTGTTTTAACAATTATTGCTCCATATACAATAAAAAAAAATTAATTCTAAAGCTATGCAAGGGGATTTCCCTCTAGTTTCTAATTATAATTAAGTGAATTATTCTCCATATAATGTGAGAGTTTTTAAATTTTACACAAACCAATATTAGAAATTTAGAATAATCTCATCTACTATTTAATTTTTATTTTTTAAAGTATATCTCAATAGGCATTTGTCAACTTCTTAAGCCATGGGTAGTATTAGTAAAAGGGGCATTCCATTATTTTAGATAATTTTCCTTCTAATCAATGAAAAGTAGAGGTGATCATGAGTCAGGGCCGGGTCGGATTCGGGACAGACTTTGATTTGAAAAAAAATGAATTTGACTTGTTTAGGTCCGGTCCAGCTCGTCAATTCTAGCTTGACTATTTGTTTAAGGCCTGTATATATTTGAATATGATTGTTCAAGACCTGCATAAAAGTCCGTCCAAATTTTTTTACCTCAAATAAAAATTTTGAAAATTATAACATTATTTTATTAAAAAACCAAAAATTATTATAGAATAATCTTTAAAATTTTTAAGATTATATTTTTCTTTAAAAATATTTCAACATGTAACATTTAAAATACTAATTTTATATACACATATAATATTTTGGAAATTAAAAATATTAAAATTATATTATATGTAAATACGGATCGAATAGGGCTCGGGTTTCAAAGCCTGGCCCGCTTTTTAAACGGGCCTCCATCCTTATCTAAAACCAGATATTCGAGGTCTAATATTTTCATTCAAACCCTCCTAAAGTTTGATTGAATCTTTAGGTTTGTACAGATAATCAGACTTTTGAGTAGGTTTAGATGAAAGTTTTCTTTCAACATTTTTCCTTTTTCTTCCTCATGTTTCTCTCGAGCACAGTGATGTCAGAGCAAAATGAAAATGTGTGATGGAGAGGAGGAAAGAGCATGGAATGGTCGACCAAAAAAAAAAATAGAGCATGGGGGGTTTACTTTGTTTGAATATGGGAATTTTCCCTAACAAAAATTTAGGCTAACCACTAACCAGTAAGAGAAATGAATATGAATATGATACTGAGAGTAACCTTGGACCTACCCCCTTTACTCCACAATTTATTCCACGCGCCCACTCGCCTTTTTACTTCTTAACAAAGCCCACTCTCACTTCTCACTTCCCAAATATTCCCAAATACTCTCTTCCTTACTTTTTCTAGCAAAAAAGAAAATACTAGTGAATTTTTTATATGTAAAATTATAAAATGATATTTAAATAAAATTTTTAGTAACGTCTTCTCTTATTAGAATTTTATTCATATTCACCCATATATAGTTTAAATATATACAATAATCCATTCTAATCTAAATTTCCCTATGATTATGGACATAACTCATAATAAGTCTTGAGTATTACTATTACATCACCAATATATTTATCTAAAATGAGAAAAGAAAAGGACAATTTTTTAAAAATTTTATGAAAAAACTTAAGAAAGTAAACAAAATTACTTTTTTTTTGGCAAAAAAGTAAACAAAAAATTTTAATTTTTATATTTTCAAGGGGAATGCTCAAATAAATAAATAAAATTTTTAAAAATGACATCGGTTGTCAAGTGGCAACCGCCCAAAGCGAGTAGGAATTACAGAATAATCGCAAGAGAGTAGAAATGCAACATAAAATGACATGAGAAAAGCGGCGAAGAAACGAAAGCAGGGTGGTCTGTCGTTCGGACAAGAGTTTCTCGTCATCTTCTAAGGGACTCAGACCAGACCACACAAATCCTATTTCTTACTTACTTCCCCAGATAGTCGAAATTAGTAAAAATCTCGGTTAATAGCACAATATAAATTATTATATATAAGTAAAAAGACTTTATAGATTTATATTCTCTAGTTTTTTACTATCTCTGCACCTTCCTTCGATTCTTCGTTTCTCAATCGTTGCTGACTTTGCCTTCAATAATTTATTCTATTATTGTAGTGATTTATTTATTTATTTGTTCTTACATTTTAATTTCCTGGGATTCTTGGGTGGGTTTACCGGAGAAAAAATGCAAGCAATTGAAGCTGAAGCTGTCAGCAATGGAGTTTCTAACAGTACTTCTCAGGTTCTTTTTGATCGCTTTTTTTTTTCCTTTTCTTTTCTTCTTGGAGCCTTTCTATCTATCTATCTATCTATCTATCTATCTATAAATATGTAAATAACTTACGTCTTTTGTATTTTCCATAGATGGGGTTCTGATTAGTGTTCATTAATGGGTACTTAGAAAATGGATGAACGATTTTTCAGATTTCGCATGGTGTGAATTTATGATATTTCATTTTTTGGTAGTTAAATTATGTTACTTTAGTGGTTTTTGTCTTATAATCTGAGACTGCTGATAAGGATAATTTCAATGCTTTAGGCTGTCTTTCTTTAATCTTTTGGTTACAGTTTGTGGTTGTATAAAGCCAAGGTGCATGGAGATGACTAGCAATCTCATTTTTTCCTTTTGAGTTTTTTTTTTATTTTTAACCCCTCTTTTTGGAATATTGGGCGCAGCATATATTGCAGCATTTAGCAATGGCATGGCAATGAAAAATTATGTAAATGTTTAAGCAACCACACCCTTAATTTTTTAACTCTCTCTCCCTTTAGTTTACCTTGTATTTCTTTTTTTCTAGATCCAAATAGAGGCCTCTTCAAGGTAAGGCCTGAAATTTAGGAGCCGTTAAATTTTTATGCATGACAAATGACCACGTCCACAAACGCTTATATGAAATATTTATTAGGATCTAGCCTCTAGACGATTTGCATCCGGGGTATCCAATTTTCAGATTTCATCATATATTTAGGAACAAAAAGGGAACAGATTCTGGGTTTGGATTTGGCATACCCTTTTCATCAGAGGTGTCAGATGATCTGTTATTGTGTTGAATGCTAAGCGGAGTCTTATTAAAGAATGACTTCAAGTTGCATAACACATTTGGTATTTGCAGGCAAATATTCCAATTCTGGAACCCTCTGATAATGAAGTTTCAAAACCTGGGCCGAGTAGGCGCTCAGATCTTTCACTTCAAATACCCCCCAAGCCATTAGGATTTGGCAGCCGTAGTGGAAAGGGTCTACTTCAGTCTCAAGGTTCTGGTAAAGGTAGTCCTTCATCAGGAGGCTTCTTCCGTGGCTTAAGCTTCAAGAAGAAAGGTGTTGTAGCTGATGGTGAGAGAAGCTCCCTCCTAACTCCAGACAGCAAGACAAGCCCTGATAGTCCTAATATGGCTAGTTTTCCATCCCCATTCTATTGGAAAAGATGTACATCTCTGCCTGTCACACCTGCATCAAATTTGTCACCATCAGTCCCAATCCCTACTTCCGAAAGGATGACCGGTGAACAGAATAAATCAAAATCAAATGTATGTATCATATGGTTCTTACTATTTTATGAACTACGCATTACTTTTATCCACATCAGCTGCTGAAAATTTTACTCAAAACCTATCATTCAGAGCCAAAATTGGGTGCTTGCATACCTGTTATGCTCACAAATTACCACATCCACTATGTCAAGATCTATTTTTGTCTTTTCAAGGGAATCAACCACCTATCATGCATCGTTTCCTTTGTTGGAAACTGAAAACACTTCATGTTGTAGTAATGACCAAAAGCCAAAAAAGGAGTTCCTACTAGCAAAACATGATCATACATTTTGACTTTATAGGCTATCTTTTAGGTGCTAATTTCCTTCCCCTTCTCCTTTTTATACGGGAAAATGTTCCTAGTTAGTTGAGTCAAAATAATTAGAAGGCATTTGAGATGGTTGCTGTAAGTTTTGTGCAGAAAGGAGCAAAGCGTGCCGCGGTGTCAAGGTCCCTGTCGGTGCCTGGACGAAATGTTGTTATAGTAAGATCTGCATCTTTTAATACCAGTAAAGAGCATGTCCCTGCAGATAACAGCGATGGTATGTGGTGGTACATACACTTAATATATTGTGCGTCTTTTTACGAAACCAACCATCAGTTCTACAAGATTTAACCAAAGTACTGGGCTTTGTTTATATATTATTATAATAATGAGGGCTTGATTTATTTTTGTGGTGTTGGTTTTTGAGGTTGATTTCCTGTTCCTGTGGGGATGCAGATCAAATTCATCCTGTTCCCGTGGAAACCAATGATGAGGAGATCCCTGAAGAGGAAGCTGTGTGCAGAATCTGTTTTGAGGAATGTGAAGAGGAAAATACACTCAAAATGGAATGCAGCTGTAAAGGTGCCCTCCAACTTGTGCATGAGGCTTGTGCTGTTAAGTGGTTTAGTACAAAAGGAAACAAAAACTGTGATGTATGCGGGCAAGAAGTGCGGAATTTACCTGTAACTTTGTTGCGGGTGCCTACTAATTCTCGAAGGGGTAATAGACAGAACGCTAATGCACAGAGCCTACAGTCAGAATCGGTGAGGTAGTATCAGCTATGAATCTAATTATATTGCTTATAATCATGGTTGATGGTAAACTGTGACACTTTGATAATTAAACTTTAATCTAATGGCTTTCTATTTCAAATTGTTTGCTTTAAGATCTTTGTCTCATTTTAATATTCTGTTTGTTGTTACTGATATTAAGTTAACTGCTGAGCAAGTCAAAAATAATATTAATGACTATCCTACAGCATGATAGTTTCTTGAGAGCCCTTTTTTTATCGTTTTCTAATTAAATACGTATCCTGAATATGCAGTGCTTGGCAGGACTTTGTGGTGCTCGTGTTAATTAGCACAATATGCTATTTCTTCTTCCTTGAGCAGCTACTGGTATGCCATTTTTCCTTGGAGAAATTTAAACTGGAGAATCAATCTCTTTATATTGCTGTAGCGAATGCCATCTAAGCCTATTAAGTTCACTTAATGGCTCGCACTCTCTCTCTCTCTCTCTCTGTATTTTATACACAAATGGCAACTATATCGTAGATTACTATCCTCTCTTAAATGTTGTTACTTTGTCATTTTGCAGATTCAGAAAATGAGGACTCAAGCGGTTGTGATTGCAGCACCGTTTGCATTTACCCTAGGCCTCTTATCATCTGTCTTTGCTGTCATCCTAGGTTAGTCTGAACCTTAGGAGTTACTTTTCTTTTTCTCGAGTTGTGATTGTCTTGATGTTGGCTGGTTTGGTTTGCAGCAATCAAGGAGTATATATGGACATACGCAGCGGTGGAATTCGCACTTGTGGCATTAAGTGTCCATATTTTCTATTCTGTGGTGAGTAATAATTAATAGCATTGTGTAATATTCTGCCAAGTTTACTAAATTTGATGAGGACATGTATAGTTTACTACTGTTGAGTGTTGTCATCTCCCACCTCTCTCTCTTTCTCTTTCACACACATACACACACATAGATATCAATAGAAATGTTATGGATGCATACTAGAAAATATAGCACGGGACATATCCAACCGAAACCGAAACATGACATATTATTCTTGGAGATAACTTATGCTTGAACAGTTGGTGATCGAGGCATTTCAATGTGATTGCAGGTCCATATGAAGGCTGTTTACGCTATACTGCTTGCGGGTATGTTAAGTTTCGGGGTAGCTATGGCACTCAATTCATTGTATATTTACTTTTATAGTTGGCGAGTTCGGGTTGCCCAAAATTCTAACCCGGTATGATGGATCTAGAGAACGAGAAGGTCTTCGAGGATCATTCTACTTGTTATTGGCTGGGTCCTTAGTGTATGTATATAAATATATATATATATATGTATGTATTTGTTGTGGAAGTTTTAACGAATGAAAATCAAAGTATATCTACTTTCATAGCATTGTTATGCCATGAAAAAGAATGGGGGTTGTCAGTTGCTAAATATTGGGCAACCCTCTTCGTTTATCCTGCTGCATTAGGTTGAAGTTGTTCGCAGCCGCGGTCAATGTTGTATTATAATTTTACCGAAGAAAAAATGGCCTCCCAAGCAATAGAGTTGGTTTTTCCCATGATCAAGCATTAAGGGTTCTTTTTTTTCCCTTTTTTTTTTTGTCTTCTTTCTTTCTTTCTTTCTTTCCCTCCCAAGTCCCAACGTTTACTTTTCTTTTAAAAACTTACGATTTGCCTGTGATAATAACAATGACAACAATGGTATATTTAATTTAGGTAAGATTGCACACTTCCATTTGACACATTGATGATTGCTTGGTGTATAATACAGAGACCAACATAGAATTTTCATTAATAAAAAGTTTCAACATATTTCCTACTAACTTTGTACTAATAATATATTAATAATATACATGTCAAATTTATGAACAAATTAAAAGAAATAAGACAAGCGTTGATCTCGGCTTTAACTATACTGCTAGACTCATTTACAAGATAATAAACCTAAGAAATCCCCACATGTACAGATCATATCTTCTAAATCCTATGCCTGAGAAAAGATGGTGCGCCAAGGAAATGAAGTTGGGAAGAAAATTGAGAGGAAGCTGAAAATCCCAAAGAATGCACAAATTCATTTGTGCCTTTCCACGAGGTGGAATTTATTATCCTTCCTCACCCATAAGGTTGAGCGAGTTCTTTTAACATTATCAGCAAAGAGTCGATGCCTGCCGGTAAATGCAAGTGTGTTAGGATAGGAAAACAATAATGCAATGGTTCGTCATCTCAGCACATAATGAAAAATGCAGAACCCACCAGAGAACCAATTGATAGATATAATGAGATAAATGGGCAAGAAAATAATAAAAAACAGTTCTATTCAAGAAGGCCTTAACTCCAAGTTGGGTCTGTATTATTTTATCTGCTGTGCCTGGTTAACAACAGCAAAAGGAAAAAACTACAGTGAGATGTTTCTTAGTATGGTGCTGACCTCACATAATCCAGCTTCTGAGTAACTATTCCATTCAGTAGCAGCTCTGAGCTATAAACAGCTGCCCCTGAAAGCATAAAGAGAGCAAAAATTTCTAATATAAGTCCGAATTTCACAAACCATGGAAGGAGCTAATAATAAAATGTTTAAAACCTTTTTCAAGAAAAGGAACACAAATTGCGTAATCTTCTTCACATGATAGAACCAACAAATCCTCTGGAATTTTGTCATCCTTCATAGCAGATCTGCCAATTCTCTCCACAGCCTGGAAGCATAGAAAAGGAATCAGCATGTCGATAGCATTTTGAAGCATATAAAAGTAAAATTAAAATAACCAAGAATTGAAAGGTCTACCAGTTGGGAGATAGATAGAGAGTGAAAATGAAAATGCAAATCATGAACGAAGTAGTCAACGCAACTAAAATTCGAGGATAAAACCATCCATGGCACAACTGGTCACTCAGATGAAAACTATTATGAACACAATTAATCAAATCTTAGTTGTATGCTACTCTGAAGGAATTATCCAGCAAACTGACCGCATACCTGACCACAAACTGCAGTAACCAAATGTGAGATTGTGTCTTTGCCTGGCTTTGTATTTGGGGTAATTAAAACTCTTCGACCCTGCATAATGGTCACTATTATAAAGACTAAAGATCTAAATTGAACGACTGGTCAATGCAGCTAAAACAACCTAGAAGATTTTACCTGTAGTAAGGGTCGCTTACGTGCACGTGCTAAAGAAACAGGCATGCAAAAGCCAAGCTCTTTCTCTTTTTTGATGTCCCTCAATATGTAAGCTTCTTCGTCAATGTGAATATTAACCTGTCCAATGCTTTCAAGCCATAAATGAGTAACAATTGGTTTGCCAGAAGCAATTGCTTCCAACATATTCCTAGTGCGCACAAATTTATCGGTTATAAAGTGTGTTGCATCTAAAATTGATGACGCCTCAGAGATTCCTAGGCGGGCCAAGATCTGGTGACAAAATTGAGGCATAAGATTTAGTTAGACCAGGTTGTGTATAACCAAAGTGCTAATCATATTAGAAACAACTAGTACCTTTTTTTGCTGTTTAATTATATCCTCGTCTAGGTGGTTACTGAACAAGACTCTAACATTGGCCAAATCCCTTCGCTTTCTCATATCTTTCAAAGGAGAAATAGGTTCAGGCTCGATGGGGCTTAAACTTCTGAGCTCTTTGATAAGTGAAGATTTTGAAAGGCTCTTTTTGCATGATTGTTTAAAGTATTCTTCACCCATACAAATAGGAGAGGCAGCATTGATAGGCGTCGAACAATTAACTGGTGTATTGCATACAGAACCAGGTGATTTAGATTTCTCTCTAGGTGATTTATCTGAAGTGACATTCACAGCTAAGCTTTCCGCAACCGGTGGAGGAACAGCATCACGGTTTCCTTCAGAGTGCTTGGATGCCTTCACTTGCTCAGACCCAATTATGCTTGTAGATATCATCCTCCCATGCATCTCAGTAGAACTGCAGTTAAGCACATTATCCCCTGAAGCTTGTTTATCTGAACTTTGATGAGACAATTTTCCTTCCGAATTCTGATCTGCTGAATACATAACTGGACAAGTATTCACAGATGATCGTGTTATCCTCTTACTGGTTGAATGAATGTGAGTGCTTCTATCGTTGCTTCTGGACCTTTTGAGCACAGCTCTGGATTGTCCATCATCTTTTTTCTGAACAGATCTTCTAGACCGTGCTTCCCCTTTACCAGATCCACCAACATCAATAGACATTTTCTGACAAGATCTTCTTCGTTTGGGATAGCTCAACCCATGATTGACATTATTCCTGGTGTTCAACTCCAAATGCAATTGCTCATCCTCATCTGATTTGACATTGCAAGAGTCTCCAGATTGATCAGAACAAGACTTAGAAAGTTGCCCTTTAACGTTTAACACTTCAGATAACCTATCATCTATACTCCCAGATCTATTTTCTTGAAGGAAACCAACCTCTTTATTATTTTTTCTACCTTTACTACAATCACTGGCTGGAGTCTCACCCGTTTGCATATTCATGACCAAGGACTGCCTAGTGCGATGAGCAATGGGTATAAAAGTATGAACCTTCTCAGGATGCTGTTTCTTGATTGAGCTGCCCCTACTCGATCTTCTAGTGCCATGAAGTTGACTCCTCTCCAAAGCTCCATCTGCCTTGCTTTGGTTAATACTCTTACCCGGCATTTTGGACATATCAATGTCACCCGCAATTTGATGCTCATCAGTACTTGCTTTAGCTTTCTTCAGTTTTGGCAGGAGCAGCTCTGTATCACACTCCCCCCTGACATTCTTGGAATGTTTCTCCTGCAGCAGTGAAGATTGTTGACTTGACTTAGTTTTCTTGGATCCTCTGCTAACAGGAGCTGCATCAGAACACTGAATAGTTTTCTTGGATCCTCTTCTTACAGGGGCTGCATCAGAACACTGAATGACCTTTCCCAATGTGGATTCTCTAGAAGAAACTCTCTTCCTTAATTTTCCTCTAAATGAATCTTTAAGGGAACTCTTAGATATGCTTTGGACACTTTGATTAGCATTCTGGTCAGTAGACCCCTCCCCATAGAATAAGGCTTCCATAGCTTCAGCAGCCATCTGAGTGTCAAGGCCTACATTTACTACTTCAGGAACGCCTGCATGTCCAGCTGTGGCTTCCAATTGTCCTCTTGAGGAATCGGGGTTAAACTGTTCATCAAACTCATTGAGAAGATTCTTTCTAAAATTCATTTGACCTTCTTGTACTTTCTTATCATTATCTTTTGGTTTGCCCAACAATAATTTTGAATCAGAATTTGGTTGGTCTTCATTACAAGAGACATCTAATTTTGTTACTTTAGGCTTTTGGGGATGGGTAGAAGACTTCCGTGCACAGATTCCACTACCATAGAATTCTTCCTTCCTTCTACAATATATATCACCCCCTCCTTCATCCTCCAGAGAGTCATCCCAGTCAAAAATCCCCGTTTCACCAGCTGTACTTCTTTCAATGGTTTTCTTGACCAAACTTTGCGGTCCTTTCACACCTGAGATAAGTTTTGATTCCCCCCAAGTACTCTTTCCAAGGTCAACTTCCTTATCTAGCTCCATCATATTATCATTGACAAACCTTTCCACAAAATCAAGAGCATTAGCTTGTGATAACTCCCCAGGTTCCTGAGAGTATATATAACTTAAACCAGCCGGTGGGCCATCACATTCAGGAAACTGAAGCAAGTATTCTCTCGCATCTGCATTTTCACTGCTGCAAGAAAGTCCTTGATTTTCGCCAAAAGAATCCTCAGGAAAAAGTTTTCTTGCAGTTGAGCTACCAACCCTGCAACCAATTGAGTTCCCATCATAAGTGCCCTGATCACGTGCATGATTAATCTTCTTCACCACTTCAGAATTCAAACCACTACTATTGACTGTGTCCTGGTCTGAAAACAGGCTATCAGTCCGGATAGAAAAAGACTCGCTGTTTATTCCGCGTAGTGCTGCATTGCGAGCTGCAATACCGGAGGCCCGCAAGGATGCTGCACGAACAGAAGTAAACCTTCGCACAGATCCTATGGAAAACAGCAAATGTTAATAGCAAATCGGAATAGCCATGTATCTAATAATAACCAAATATCATTTCCCACCATCTTAAATGTTTGAAGAGGAGTGGATGATGCTGCCAGATGCAAAATTACTGATGAAAACTAAGTAGACAATGACTAGTTGATTTAAATAGAACCATGCTTTGTTGTGAGATTGATAAAAACTTGGCGTAATCGTGCATTTCTAAACATAAAAAAGCCAAAGAAAACATACTAGGTTTCGCTTCTGGCCCAACTTTGACATCCGGTGTTGTTGTAGAAACTTGGATTCCTGAAATACACAGAGCATCTTAGCTTAAATTCAGACATCAATTGGAAACTTTCTTGCACGCAAAACATACAACTATTTCCAGCTAAAACTTCAATATATTTCTAATAGTTTCAGAAAAGCAATGTACCTGAACTCCTTTGTTCATCAGCAGAAGCATTACATTGCTCCAAAGAGTGTTTCTTCTCCTCCTCGCCCAAAGATTGAATGCTATCTCCTTTTACCTCATCATTCAAGACCTCATCAACGTCATCCAAAACCTCAGTTTGGTCTGTTCCCTCACCATCACTATCAAGAGCAACTTCGTCATCAAACTCATCCAACAACTGTGTCTCCACAAAATCATCCAATACCTGTGTTTCACCTCCAAAATTCAACACTTGATTTTCCCCATCAAAGTTCACAACTTGGGTCTCCAATGCATCATCGACAGCCACATCATTATCATCCAGCGGAACTGTACTTAGTAGATATTCTAATCCATCCCCATCCTCATCAACTTGGTCACCTAGAACACAGGTTCATATAAAAGATTAAGTATTTACATAAAATTCAAATAACTTAAATCATAATTAACTAGTACTTAAATGTATACATACCGGGAAAAGGAGGCAGGGAAAACTGAGATTCAAAGTCAAGGGGCTGGGTCTCGTCATCGGGGTCTGAAATCTTCTCAGAAGATTTAACTTCGCCATTGTCGTTTCCAAGAGAACCCATCTTTTCACTTTATATCATCTTCTAAACTTACCCAAAAAATGACATTAAATCCCAAAAAGCAGAGACATTTAACATGATAAAGAAGGAGAATTTCAATGAGAAAAAGAAAAAAGAAAGATGGGGGATACTTACTGAGGGGAAGTTAGGGAGGCATAGAGAAAGAAAGGGGGGGAGGGGATTAGGGTTTCAAAAAGGGAGGGAATAAAATGGCGCAAGATTGGGACAGATATTGTGGAGGGAAAATTGGAGCAAGATTTATAGTGGAATTTCGACAGTGGAAATTAAAAAGAAAAAAAAATAGAGCCTAGTCTTCTAAAGTGGAACAGACTATTCAATATTCTTTTGTCTTTCACCAAAAAAAAAAAGCGTCCTTTTACCATGTTCTTCTAGCTCTCCACTTTCCAAAAGGCAATCAACAGGGCATTTGGTCTAGTGGTATGATTCTCGCTTAGGGTGCGAGAGGTCCCGAGTTCAATTCTCGGAATGCCCCTCTAAGAAACCCTTTTCCCCCTTTTTTTTGGGTGAAATCAATTATAAAGCATGCACATGAAAAAGCCCAAAAGTACAATAAGTAGAAGCTGCTAACAGTGGCAAAATTCAAAAAACAATGACAAAAACATTAGAGGCGTTCCGAGAATCGGACCTCTCGCACCCAAAGCGAGAATCATACCCCCAGACCAAACGCCCACTTCAATGCTATTCCATTTGCCAATTAATTATTGAAAAGAGTTTCGGGAAAAAAAATGGACAAGTCAATTTGAATAGCCAATGTGCTTTCACCCGGATGTTCATGGGTGGGAGAGAGTGGAAGATACTGACGTTATTAGAACTCTGCATGACCAAGACAAATGACAACCCGTTCAATTCATGCACCTTTTAACAAGTCTTAAACGTGATCGAATGGAATTGAGAGCTTAAGAATATAGTAACATCTCAGTAATTGAGACTTTTCCCAAGAGTTGTGTCTTAGACATCAGCCTAGTAGAAAAGCTATCTACTGCCTGCGAGAGCATGTAATATACACATTCTAGGTGTGATAGACAGCATCAGATTTCATTAAGAAAAACCAAACAAAAGACACCATTAGACTTCACATCTCGCTACCCTGATTAACAAGAAAATAAAACATCTCGCTACTCTGACTAAGAAGAAAAATAATGTACTGGCAGTGCTGCGGTATCAACTTCCCAAAAGCCTCTTAAGCTGCCATTTCTTTCATTGGTTAGCTGGAAAAATGGAAGCTGATGAGAGAACTTAATCTGATCCACACGATGGATATGCATTGTAACATTTGATCCTCCTTCGACTTTGGGCTTGAAAACAGAATTGAAGCCATCCACACGCTCTAGAACTAAAACCGTTGTGTGCCAATCAGTTTCCTCCAATACCTGCACTATGTCATATTCGCAGTTCTCCAAGTCAGAACATCTGATTTCGGGAGTCCAGTTCCTATACAATGCCCAGATGTCACCTTTTCTAGGCAAGATGACATATTCATCCTTCCTACCAGTAAACTTGGCATTTAGTTTATGAGAAAAGGAATCGCCAGAGGTGTAGACTTGGGAAGCACCCTTTCTGATCTTAAATGTCCCGCAACTAGTGGGCATGTCTTTATCATACCACTGGATTATGTTATGTGATCGGCAAGCAGAAAGCCATCTAACATGTATTTTAAAAGCTGGGTTAGGATCAACTCTTTTAATCTCACCATAGTACTTTGGCAAGCCATCTTCATCACTATACAATGCCCAGATCTCACCAACATGAAACTTTTCTGGCGACTTGCCAGCATCAAAGTTGTGGAATTCTGATTCGGGAATTTCAAAGGCATTTGGTGTCGAAGCAGGAGGAGCACTTTTTTCAGATCCCATCATTGGCATCACATTTTCTGAAGAACTCGAACATGAACTATTAAGATCTCTGCCGTCATCATCCACCCTAAACTCCTTGGCAGCATCAGTCTCCTCAAAATGAGTAGGCAAAGAAGCTGGATCAAGTTCAAAGGAACCTTTTGGCACCCCTTTTCTCTCTTTACCAGTCAGTGCAATGGATGGAACTTTGTGAGAAAACCTGAACAGTTCATTAGGTGGAATTAGGACTTTATCAACTCCTTCCTTACTCATTTGACAGAAGACACTCACAAAGCCTTTCACCCTAGTCAAGTGAGCAACATGTATACCGACACCTTCAAAATACTCTGATAAGATCTCAACAAATTCATATTTGTATTTCTGGTCAGTGTCAGCATCCGACTTCCATTTGATGTTCCAGTCCTTAAAAAGGGCCCAAGTTTCTCCCTTTACTGGAAATATTTTGTAGGTGTTTCTACAAGTTCCTTTTTCCCAATATAGCCTATGGGAAAACATAAGACGATCTTCAGTGTTTTCAGAGTCCCCATGTCTGAACTTACCACAAGAAACTGGTAAACCTTCACTCACCCATTTTATTTCATTTTCATCATCTGGGTCTGGTTCCAGCCAGGTTATCCGCAGCTTGAACCCAGGAGAGAAGACTTTTCTGATCCGAGCATAGAATCTAGGCATCGCATCCAGTGTATCATACAATGCCCAAATCTGCCCAACCGCAAAACACTCTTCTTTTTTGTCTTTGTCAAAGTCAAAAAACTCTGGCTCAGGGTATGCATAAACCAAAGGCTCTTTTGTTTCTTTGGAACTCGAATCTGACAAAGCATCATCATCACCAGGGTTAGCCATTTTTGCTCTTTCCTTATCAAATCCTTTTCCAACTTTTTTCATGCCATTAGATAAGCCTGCCCCGAAACTAGTACCTTCTCTGTGTTCCATCGCTTTCTGATCTTCTTTCACTTCACCGGCGAAACCAGGTTTGTCTTCTTTTGGCATTTCTTCTCTCTCCATAGTTGCATCCTTAGCTTTTTTTGGAGGGCCAGCCATGTCCTCCTCATCACTTAGATTTTCTGTATATGAAACATGTTGCTTACGCCTACCAGATCTGCGCAGATTCTGCTCTTTCTGACACCCAAAATTCTTTCCAGCTAGAACATCACCATTGTCATCAATCAATATATCTTCTTCAGGCTCCATGCTGCTTTCACTGTCACAGCTATCACTGGATTCAACAGTTTGCTTTCTTCCTCTTTTACCATGCAACTTTTCCTTCCCAACCTCTGAAGTGGGAGCTGCATTAGAAGGAAATGCTGCTTTAGCATTTGCAGCACTGAAATTTCGTTGAGCTCCTTGATTGACTTTGCAAGCATCTGCATTCAGCACAACTCTTTCTTGGGGAAATAATGGCTGACGTATGGTGCTTGCCTGTGGAGCTGCTGCAGCTGAAGCATATGCAATGAAGGTCTTGGTGCAAGTTTGACAACGAAGAGATTTGTGAAGTACTTCGGTATAATACTGGTACTTAACTGTACAATATGGACACTTCGTCCAGAAAGTTGGCCGACCATTGGAGAACACTGTTTGATTTGGCTGTTGTTGCGGCTGTTGAGAATTCATGCCAGGAAAGTTGCCATGGTAATTGTTCTGAGCAGTTGCATGTGGGTAACGGCTCGGCTTCTGTGTGGTACGACATGCTGCTGTCGGAACGGGTCTATTAACAGCTACTTTGCGTTTCATGTCATGAGTAGACCTTTTACCTTGATCCAAAAGAATTCTTTGTGCATCCCCAATCAACTTAAAAGCAGCTTCCGCACCCGGAAACTTATTCTTATCGGGGTGAAGTCCGAGGGCAAACTTTCTATACTGCTTCTTGATAGTAGCTTCATCAGCTGTCAGCTCAACCTTGAGGATGGCATACCAATCCATCTCATTACCAAACAATTTTTTCTCAGCAGCACAATGTACCTCACACACCATTATCATCTGAGAAATATTCTCCAGATCCTGAAAAAGTTGTTGGGCCTTCATTGCGATTTTGAGAGCCCCTGAAAAATCCCTATTTTGCATCTTCTTCACTGCAATGTCTTTGGCCCTGATGGCCTCTTCCTTGTTGCAGTCCATCACCAATAAAACCCAGACTGGAGCGGATTAAATCAGTTTCAGACTGAAAAGAGCTGATGATAGCTTAATAGAATTGTAATCGAAACACCTAGAGCTCTTCCTCCAGGATCTCTTAACTCTCAGACAAGAAATTCCTCTTTCACCTCCACATGGTTCCTGCAGCATTTTATCCATTTAGACCAATTTAGAACCTCAATTTGACTAAGCAAGAGGGAAAAAAAATCCATTGAGAGAAATTAAAAGTCAAAATCCCATATTTTATAAGCAATACACATTTTACATAATCTTTTTGAATGCATTAAGGCATATACACAAAGGTTCTACCAGACGAAGGATTAAAGGGAAGAAAGAAAGAAACAAGGGTAGATGCAGGCTCGCAGCATATGAACTTAACAAAATCCTCTCATGGAACAAAGCAAGTTAGGATTCAACTTTACATCAGCAGCTTTGAATAATGTTGAAAACATCATCCCAAGGAAAGACGAAAGACTAAAATGAAATCATAATAGCACCTAAGAAAAAAAAACTCAGTGAACAACAAAAAATTACAATTTCGTGTATATTACCACACAAAATTCCAGCTTTAGAAACATCTTTAAAATAATCACCCCATTTTCTACTAACATTGCGGCCATAATATTAACCCATGCAGTAAAGCAACGGAGAAACCAAACAGGAACAGCAAATTTCCCCCTTTCCAGCATTAAAAAGGAATACCAAATACTGCTCAAAATGGAATATAAACAAGTAGAACCCGCCAATCAAACAAACAGAATTGAAAACCCGAAACCCAAATTTAATCGAAAATTCAAACTCCACCCTAACAAAAAATTTTTTTTCTTGAAACTAAAGTAAGCCAACTCCTTACAAACCATTAGCAAACATAAATGAATAAACATGCACTTAAGAAACTAAAATGAAGCAAAAGTCATAATATTTTTGCGAGGTAAAGTCGAGATTAAAAAGAACAAAACAAAACCCTAACATCAAGAGATCTCCAACCGAAGAAGCAGAGAAATGAGAGAGGCAACTTGCCTGTTTTTGGAATTGGAAAGAGGAAGCGCAAAAAGCCCCAAAAGAGGGGATTTGGGGGGTATTACAGAAAGGGACAGAAACCAGAGGGGTTGAGGAGAGTACGAAATTGGGAGGAACACAAAAGTGTGTAACTACTTCGATTTCTCTATATCGCCACCCGGATTTTGTGTTCAATACTGGATATTATTGTGATTTTGGTCAAATGGAGGGGTAATTTGATATGGTTATTTTGCAAAAATGGCCCTGTATTTTTATCAATTTATAATATATAAAAGTGTTCATGGACTGGGCTCAAACCCAATTCAAGCCCAATTTCACTTTACAGTAGACTTATTCATGGATCGAGTTAGGTTTGTTAGACACTTCGAAAAACGTAAACCTTTAAGTCGAGTCTAAACTTAGCTTGTTCATTTATAAAAACATGTAAATTAAAGTACCTAATTATAATATAAACTCGATTGAGGGTAAATTCGAACTTGAAAACTCATGTCTAAGCCCGGTCCATCTATTGAATAACCTAATTCATTTCAAGGCCCGAACAAGGAGCTCAGCTCATAGATAACTCTACTTTCCAAAGTATTTATCTAATTATTATTACAATAAGCTAATATAAATTATAATATGATGACATTTTAGGTTTAGGTTTCTCTAAACCAAATTTGAACTTGAAAATTTAATTAACTAAAGTATTTAGCTTATGAATACTAATTTTGAATGAAATATGGTTTATGCTTGTTACAATTACAATGTTATGTCATTGGGCATGCTAACTAATTTGAGGCTCTGAGGGCTAATGATATATCTCGTCTTGAGTGGTTGACTTTTTGAGTCAAACGAACATCAAACTATCAAGTGAACTAATTTCGTGTTTCCTCGTGGTTTCCAATGGAAGTAAGTAGACAGTAACTCCAACACTGTCGTTTTCAGCTGATGGGAGCAACATTATAGTTGTAGTATGAAATATATCAAATATGACTTTGTGTGGACATAAGAGCATTGAGTTTTCGCCTTTGAGCCCCTTTTGACACTAGTAAAGTTATAACAAGTTATAACCTCGTTGAGTCAAAGACAAGACAATAATACCAACAATTGATTAATTCAAATGATTTAACATTTATTTCTTTAAGTAAGATATCGAATTTAAATCTTGTGAATGGAAAAAACCATTGTTAATAGAGCTTTACTCTCATAATAGGCAAATCCAGCTTGAAAAGGATTAGTTTTGGATTAAGTGTCTTGGGATATCCTTGATTAAATAAAAAAAAAAAAACGAACAAGACAATAATGGTGAAGTGAATCTGTCTGTCAGTGGAATGTTGTGCGTACAAACACCTTTTCAACTCTTCATTTGGGTTCCCACAGAAATTCTCTTCCACTTATTCTGTGTTATATGTTCTGAATTTGGACGCTGATATAAGTAGATAGCTGGATTACATTTTATGGAAAGCATCCTTTGAGCCGAAGCCAGAAAAAGGGGAGCAGGGGATCTGCTCACAAATTGGATTCTTTCATATATGTATCCGACAGAAGATTTGTAGATTGATTTAAACTTCAAAATTAGTAAAGTTTGGATTTCTCATTTCCAATTGAAGAGAGTTTAATATCTTACATAACTCTCTCTTATGTGGATGTGAAAGTTTTCCAGCAACAAAGACAGCCACCCTATTGTTCACTTCAATCCAACTATAACCCGGCATTTTATTTACCCCTTGATCCACCATCCCTTTCCTCACAACCTCTGCTTCCTTCCACTGCCCACTAGCACAATACATGTTTGATAGTAACACATAACCTATATCTTTCCGAGATTCTAAAATGTCTAAACTGTACCCTATACTAATCCCCATTGGGACATCCCCATGAATGGAACATGCTCGCAGTAGGGCTTCATGTGAGCTACTCTTAGTCTCAACTGTATCTTTTTCTGAGTATTTACTAACCCATTCTTTTGCCTCTGCTAAATACCCACCCCGGCCGAGCATATCCACCATGCACGCTATATGATCCATCTCATAGGTAAGCCCATAAGCAGAAGCCATCAAATCAAAAAATAAACGACCTTTATCAATAAGCCCTGCATGGCTACAAGTCATCAACAAACCAATGAAGGTCACTTTATCTGGTTTCATCCCGTGTGCCACCATATCATCATATAGCCGTAAAGCTTGGCTAGATAAGCCATGCATTCCAAATCCAAACAGCATTGCATTCCAAGAGACCAAATCCTTCTCAACAATATCAGTAAATACACAGGTTGACCCTCTGATATCACCACATTTAGCATACATGTTAACCAGGCTATTGCTAACATAGACATAGGCCTGAAAACCACTTCGTATCACACAACCATGGACCATTTCGCCATACCGTAGTACTGCCAAACTCGAACAAGCATGCAGTACAGCTCCAAGTGTAAAATCATCGGGGAACATACAACTTCTCACCATTTGAACAAAGAAACTAAGAGCTTGCTGTCCTTCCCCATTTCTTGCATACCCTGTAATCATAGATGTCCAGGCGATCACGTTCTTCTCAGTTATGTGCTGAAACACATTGAGGGCTTTATTGGTGTTCCCCATTTTCATGTGTAAATCAATCATAGCATTCCAAGACACCTGACTTAGAAACCCTACAGATTCGAACTCCTTCATAGCAACATCCATGCAACCTAGTTTAGAATAAAAGCTTAGAACTGAATTCTTAGTTTCCACTGCAGAGCTCCAACCACTTTTAACAATAAAACCATGCACCGCACAGCCACATGCATATTCCAATGATTCAGTGCACACACTCATTAAAGAACTGAAAGTCCATTGATCCGGGCAACAACACAAACTCTCTCTCATATCTTTAAACAAATTGATACACGCTTCAACCTGTCCATATCGTGCAAAACCTGAAATCATTATATTCCAAGCAACTAACACCTTTTTGGGCATTCCATAAAAGGTTTGAAATGCAATATTGAACTGACCAGAATTCATAAAAGCAAATAAAAGAGAGCACCAAGTTACTTCATTCCTTTGAATTTGATCCATCTCTTCAAATACTTGTCTTGCACTGGAAGGAACTAAGCATTTCCCATACATGTCAATAAGAGAATTATTAACAGGTAAAAAGGATTGGTAACCCAAAGAAATGATTAATGCGTGGATTTTAGTTCCATTTCGAAGCGAACACAGGCCAGAACAAGCATTTAGAGTTGATGTAAAGGTGAAGTGGTCAGGCTTTTCGTTTGTGAGTCTCATGAGGTGGAAGAGAGAGATAGCATCTTTGTAAAGACCGAGTTGAGAGTAGCTTGAAAGCATTGCGTTCCAAGTGATAGAGTCTTTTTGAGGCATTTCGTCGAACAGTTTGCGAGCGGATATGATGAGCCCGGACTTTGTTAAAGACACGATCTTGGTCGTGAGTTGGAGCAGATTTGAAGCCATGTGTCATGTTTGGAAACTACGTTCTCAAAGTTTATGGAAACACTTGGTTGATGTTCAAACCATCGGAACTTGGCAGAGTAGAAATAATGATTGCTGCTACGGAAGACTAGGAATGATTCGGTCTTTGTGTTTAAACAGGATGGCGCCCCTCATCTTTGTGGATTTGGCTCTTTTTGGCTTCAAAATGAAGAGACTAGTTCATGGTCCTGATCAAGCCAGCACATTAAAAATTAAATGATTTTCGTGCTACTTAACAACAATCCAAAAAATCAAAACAAAACAAAAAGTAAGGTTATTGCAAGACTGTTTTCTCTTTGGAAATTGGAAGAGAGGGAAAGAGGATAGGACCATTTGTGGCCATTCTCTTCTTTGAAGGGCATAAAAGAAAGGAGAGAATATATTATCTGCCTGATGCAATCCAACTGACCGCAATGGCTAGCTCAACTTCAGTAGTTGCAAATATCCCTGGGCGGAAAGACCTACCGTTTTCTACTTGCTTCAAATTGAAGCAAAAGTTAAGTTTCTAGGATTCATAAATTAGGGGCAACGTTTTCACCTGAATTGAAACAAGCACACTATTTATGCAAAGCAGGGGAAGTTTCTGAAATATGAAGAGGAGGTACCATGACAGTTAAAAGTCTTTATACTGTACAAGTTCCCTAAGAAGCATTCTTTAGCGGGTAGCTTGAAATCAATAAGCTTAAGTTGATATGGAAGAAAAATGGGTTATTGTATATAATAATAGTCTGTCTGAATTACAAATAAAGTATACTATCATTACAATGCCCTTCTGAGAAAAGGGAAAAAATTGGGCGCACATAGAAGATTGGCCAAATGAACTTCATTAGTACTTCGACATGGTTTTCCGGAACTGCTCCTTCGGCGCTGCAGGGAACCAGAACAGGGAAAATGAGTAAATCAACGAAAATTAATCAAGGATAACCTTTCTGAGAAGGCCATGAAGTAAATGTGCAATGGTTGGTTTTCTTTCTACCTGGCGACCCAGTGAACCGCTCAAACTGTTCATAGGCTTGCCCAATAAACATCTCCACCCCAGAAACAATGGTGGCTCCGGATTTTTCAGCTTCTCTCAGGAGTCTGGTCATTTTAGGAGTGTAGATGGCATCGAAAACGAGTGAATAATATTTTAAAACATCCTGCAAAAACAGAAATTGCTCAAATCTCTCCCATTTGAATGTGATTTGCAGGTGGACGTTTGGAAGTTTGCTGAACAGATTGCGAACATTGCAAAGTCTCATTTCTCAATTGTGGGAAAAGAAAATGAAGGTGTAGAAGTGGCTTAGAAAATTTTCAATTTGAGAATATGCAAATCATAAGAAAATATTGCACACATGGCAGGGTGGCAAACCTTGGGAATTGGTGTTTCATCAATCTTTGGTTGCATTCCCATAGATGTTGTGTTGGCAAGAATCATGCCCTCCTCTGGATGAAAATGAGCTAGATCGGCAAGAGACAAAGCATTTCCCCCAATTATGTCTGCAAGCTCTCTGGCTCGTTCTTCAAATGAAATAGATAACATAAATAATATATCGCAAATCATCACCAAACAAACCAGGAAAAAACAAAAAAGAAGATGCCCTTTGTAGTATGCTATGCCAAGAAGAAAGAATCACACCATATGTGCGATTGGCAATGACAACTCTCGCTCCTTTTTGTTTTGCTCCATAAGCAAGTGCCTTTCCAGCACCACCAGCACCAATAACTACAAACAGCTTACCAGCTAAGGGAGAACCAGCAGTACTGCTTGCATTACTTCTAGCTGTCAAAAGACGATACAGATAAAGAACCTCAACAAAAGATTAAGTTGAAAGCTATATAGCTTAAGAAAAGCAAGAAACCTCGTAGTCCATCCTCAATAGCAGAAATAGCACCAACATAGTCTGTATTGTAACCAAATAACTTCCTGTCAGTTTGTCGCCTTACAATGCAATTAACAGCTCCAATGGACTGTGATATTTATCAAAGATAAAGATCAATCACATGAGTATAATGCAAGGCTCAGCACCTCATACTACATAGATGAAGATGGAAAATTTACCATTGCTGGACAAATAACAATCAATTACCTTAGCAACTGGGTCTACCTCATCACAACACTTAAGTGCAGCTTCCTTGTGAGGAATTGTACAGCTGCATGTTAAACAAAGTTATGCGACGACATTATTTAAGTACATAAGTGTGCAGTATTTTCTCAAAAATAAAAAAGTACATAAGTGCTGTAAGCCTCTAAAGCAGACTTATCTTTCAAACTACTACACGAAACTAATGTACATAGTATGGAGTATAATAATAGCCTAAACCAGTAATTTGCCACAATACATCTACTGTAGAAATTAGAGCTCGTAAAACAAGAACAAAAGCAATTATGCAAAATATAATGAAATTTACATTTTAGAAATGAAATGTCCAATGTGGTAATGTACCTGAATCCAGCAAAATCAGTGGATGAGTAAGTATCAAGAAACTTTGCTACGTCATCCACTAACAAGTGGACATAGACACCATTGAAACCAGCTGATCTGAATGCTTCATTATATAGCAAAGGAGACTTGCTGTGACCAACAGGCTTTCCAATAATTCCATACACTTTAGTATCAGGGCCTAGTTGCCTGAAATTGTATAGATTCAACAGATCTTCAATGGTAGGTTGGCCAGGAGCTGAAACAACTCCTGCCTCAAGAGTTCCAAAAGTAAGATAGCCACCAAATTTTGCACAGAGAATCCGTGAAATCAACCCCCTCTCACCCATAACAAGTCCAATTATGGGAACCTACAATTTTACAACCAATGGAACCGGCGAATTTCATCATATTAGAAATCTTGGAAAATGTAAAATGGGCTACTTTATTTTGACAATTAATGATTATATACAGGCAGATGTGCATAAGAGAGCTATGTAAAAGACCCTCTCAGTCACTATGATCAGCATGCAAAGGAGAAAAAATGGCATAGATAACCTAGGCATTCTGCCATAAACACAATGGCTGCTGGTGCACTACATTAAGCTACATAATCAATTCTTTGACACGCAGCATAGCACAGTTAAAACAGTCTTATAAAACAAATTCATGAACTAGAGGTTTATAAGATACTAATTCATATTTATATCCACAGGGACTTACTTGAGAATGCACAGTTATCTGAAAAATGCGTGCCACATCAGTGATATCCAAGGCTGTTGTTGCTATCTTTACTATATCAGCTCCAGTTGATTGTATTCTTGCAACAAGGTTGCCAAGCTCCTCAAGAGATGGAGTTCTTTGATAGTTATGAGAAGAAACTATAACTTTCATTTTCTCAGGCTTCTTTGCATTAGTGGATTTCACGAAGTCATGAGCAACCTTCACGCAGAAGCAATAAACATTTCCACCACTATAAGTTCACTATAAGTTTACACCAAATCATTATATATTATAACAGATTACATGTTCAACTAATAGTACAAAACAAGCTGTATACAATTTAAACTTTCTGAAGCGACATTTAGGGAGAAAGAAAACCTTGAGCTCCACATCAATGTAATCAGCCCCTAGCTCCATGGCTAATCGAAGTACCTCCAGTCGCTCTTTCTCATCACCATCATACAGACCACCTTCCCAAACTGGTCTGTAACACAAAATCAGGGCTCATATTTATTGATGTTAAGCAATTGAATACATTCAACAAATGCAATTCGGAACAAATTTTCAACAAAAGGCAGACTGTCTAAAAATTCACAAGAGCCGTAAAATATCACTACAATTTAAGGAAGATCCTAAGTATTCCCAACATGGGTAAAGAGGAAATCCCACAAAAAGACACCCAAAACCAAGGACAATGCGAAATATAAAAGCTGGCTTCTTGAGTTGAGACTAAGGCAATTAAATTGTAAATGAATAAAACAAACTGAAAGCGAAACCTATAGGTGAACAGTGTAGGCAAAGGGCACTCTCTGATTAAAACTTTGAGGTCCTCAAGAGGATCGAAACTCTTTAAACTATCCAATCTGATTTCCACGAGATCAGCAGTACAAGCTTTAGCTTTGGCCATGCCAAGGACCATCTTGTCCACGGAATCAGCCATTACTGGAGCACAAATCAGTGTGGGGTTCTTCCTCATTCCTCCTCCACTCTCCATGTTCAAGCCAGCAACAGATGAAACAAGCTATAAAATTGAAACAGAAAAACAATCAACAACCTTTCCCTGTTTAGAATTTAGCAAAGATACATTTCCAAATGAAGAGCAGGAAAGTTTACTAGAGGATTGAGAATGTCCATTTCGCGAAGTGGCTTTGTCTAATTCTAATTGACCTTAAAGACTCGAACACGTTGGTCCAGTGTCTGCCGGTTCGGGGGAATTTTTTTTTTTTTTTGTTCGGGGTGGTGGGGGAAGGGGTTGGGTGGGTGAGTTTCACGTTCTAGTTGGTTGGTAAGGAAATTAACGGCTCTGATATACCGGTAATGACCGCAAGGGTGATAGTTCATGTAGTACCGTAGTAGACTCTCAACTCTCAAATAAGCATTCAACTTAACAACAATTTTCTAACGTAAATTGAAATCCTCTCGGCTTAAACTTAATTCCTTTTATTTTCTGAAGATATTTGGTAGACCAATTACGATTTGTTAGTAAAGACCCCGTCAAGGGATTTTCGAATGCTTTGGAGTTTCTATATTTTTTATACGATAAATTCATAAAGCCTGCAACGACAAATTACTAAAACAAGACCACCTCGTCGGCCGTCGCAGTGAAAACTGAAAATTTCTCATCATTAGTCGGGAACGGCCGGCCCACTGTCTCGAAGCCTTAATATGCTTTTGACATCCAATGAAAAATCCCTTCATGGAAGACTCTCGCATGCTAAATAACCAATGGCATGTAAAACTGAAGGGAAAAGAAAAGGGAAGAATGATCAGCTGATTGCTACTTCATTATACCGCTCAACATTCTCTCTCCAAATTCATCATGCCTTGCGAGGAGCCAGCAGTCTGCAACCAACTATTTTCTGATGCCAGGGTTACAGCTCAACTGCATGGTTATTTACAACTAAGATAAGGATTAGATAAATATCTATACATATGAAATAACAATTCAGTGTGCCAGTTTGAAGGGGTTCAAAAGAATGAGGCCTCTAACCATAACACAATCTAAGTATCAATAATTTCATCCACACCCGGAGCAGGAATTTTTGTTTCTGGGGGGTCTATTTCCATATTGGAGACATCTGTACTTTCGACCTTAGGTTGCTCAGAAGCTTCTGGTTCTGCTTGTTCCATTTCCATATGGGAGACATTAGTAACGTCAACCTCAAGCTGCTGAGAAGTATCAGCATGATCTTCCGGTGGGAGCTCAGTTCTCACTTGATCGTTATGTGTAAGCTCTGGATTGGCAGATTCATCAGAGATGACTTGCGACGAGGATGGTCCTTCTGTGCCATTTGACTCCACATTGCAGGCCTCAACAAGATCAACCTCAGACCCTTTAGCAAGCTCTTTATGTTCAGAATCACCAGACTGCAGTGAAGATGTCTCTGTTTCTGAGGAGATTGGTCCAACAATAGAAGGCTCAACATGGTCAACCTCTGTCTTCTGTGTTTCTTGGAGCTCTTGAGATGGATCATTTGGAACATGCTCTCTGTTTGGGGATTCCTTGGTGACAACTCCTGATGAAGTTTCATGCCCTTCTGAAGGGTCAACTTTAATGTTTTCAACCTGAACATCGTGATCACCAATTTTGAGATGCATTTCACTGTGATCTTCATGAACAAGCTCCACACCGGATGGTATGGCTATAATGTCTTTCCCCATGGATGTTTCTATTCCCAAAGGCTCAACATCCTTGTCAACATGATCACCCCCTATACTCTCACTTCCAAGAGAGGGCTTCTCCTCACCATGATCCCCAGGAGCAAGATCTATATTAGAAGATTCAGCAGCAACACCCTTCAGAGATGCAGGCTGCCCGGGCTGGTCTACTTCCTTGCTGCTAACACCAACAGAATTACCATCACCAATTTCAACAGCTAAACTAAGTTGCACCTTATCATCTTTTGGCATAAGTTCTGTACTAGTAGATTCAGAAGCAACCAACTGGATGGGTTCTGATACTGAGTCCCTCTTATGTTCACTCTCACTAGATGGACCATCCACATTATCAGAAGTCTCATATGGAACATGATTGTTGTCTGCTGCTATATCAGCCACCACAGCAGTTACAACATCAGATTTTTGGGAAATTTCTAGACGTCCAATAGTCGCTTCATCACGGCACTCAGCAGCTGAAGCTTCTGGACAATGATCAGTAAGAGCATATGACTCAGTTGAAACATTGAGGGCCTCATCACTTCCTCTCTCAGTGGCAGAAAATTGTAAGGACCCATCCAAAGAACGTTCTATTTCACTTCCCAATTCCTTCCCAGTAATAGCAGGAAGCTCCACCATACCTAGATGAACATGACTTCGAGAAATATTTGAAGACATAGGAGGGGCATCAATATCAGGTTCTGAGGACATTGAAGCACTTTTAGTGTTTTCAACATCAAGGGCAGAAGCTTTTGGAGATGATTTCTTTGAAGGCTCTGCTTCACATTCAGAATTAATCTCAACCATGGCAGGTGCCTCCACTGCACCAGACTTCTCTGCACAAGGCTTTGCTTCACATTCAGAATTTTTCTCAACCATAGCAGGTGCCTCCATCGAACCTGACTTATCTGGACAAGGCTCTGCTTCACACTTACAAATGTTCTCATCTGCGTCAGTTTCAGGATTAATATCAACCACAGCAGGTACCTCCACCGCGCCAAACTTATCCGGACATTCAGAATTATTCTTCACGATGGTGGCCGCATCTTCTGAGCCTGACTTATCAGGACAAGGCTCTTCTTCACATTTAGAATTGCTCCCAATCATAGCAGGTGCCTCCATGCCCGCCTCATAGGGACAAGGCACTGCTTCACATTCAGAATTATTCTCCACCATGGTAAGTGCCCCCACAGAGCCTGACTTATCAGGACAAGGCTCTGTTTGACATTCAGAATTGTTCACAATCATAGCAGGTGCCTCCGTGCCTGACTCATTGGTACAAGGTGCCACTTCACATTCAGAATTATTTTCAACCCTAGCAGGTGTGACCTCTGAGCCTGACTTATCTGGAGACATGGTAAGAGGTAAAGACCCCTCGGGATGATCAACAACATCATGCAATGCATTCAGAGAACCTTCAGCACTTTCGATATCGATAGAAGTTAAAGACTCCCTTGCAGAAGGTTCTACACCTTTTTGAGATGCACTTGCAGTCGGATCAGGAAGGGTTCCAGCAACTGAATGATCTGAACTCAAAGGACCAGCAGAAGTTACTCCAGAATAATCACATGCGACACCAGCCTTGGAAGAACTATTATCAACCGAAGATGATTTTGATAATTCTAGAGAAACAATTTCTTTGTCTTCAGAGCTGGCCAAATGTGGTTCCAACAAAACAGAAGCAGATGGTATTGCCCCTGAAGGATTATGAGCATCACTGGCAATTGTAAAGTTCATGGGGGACTCAAGGTGACCGCCACAAGGAAAGATTTCAGGAGAGTCTTTTGAAGAGATCGCTGTTTTATCTCCAAAACTATTTTGATTCAACTGATGAGGTTCTACCATAGTAAGAGGTGCCACAGGTAGCTCTATTTGACTGCTAGAGGGCCCAACAGTAAGGTCAGTGCTATCTCCGTTATGACTTTTTGATCTTGGGGAACTGAAATCTTCTGTCTCATCTGCACTGATATGAACTTTAAAATCAACCTCCATGCTGCTCTCTGTGATTGACGTTTTACAGCAAGGCTGTCTGGAATCTGAAATGTTCTTGGAGCCAGAAGCAGATTGCCAATGAGGTACTAAAGAAACACTTTCTAAAATAGGGTCCACAACAGGAGGTTTCTCCTTTGACTTGTTTTGATTAGCATCTTTCCTGAACCGTTCAATATTGTTGTCGAGTAAAATATCAGAAACAGAAGCCGCTATTTCCAGAGTTGGCATATCTGGCTCAGATGATTGTGATTCTGAAGGTTTAACTTCTGTGACTTCAACATTATCATCCTTAGTATTTTCAACTCCTAAAGAAAGTTGCTTACCACCATCAACTTCTTCTGGATCAGGATCCCCACTGGATGATTCAGCAGTAAAATTTTTCAGAGGGGGCACTTCTGTCTCAGAGGTATCCACTTCCATATTGTGAATCTCAACACCATCATCCTCCCTATTTTTAACCACAAGTGGGTGTTGCTGGGCACTCCCATCTTGTGGAACAATATCTAAAGGAGCAGATTCAGCTGCAATAATGACAACACGTTCAAGTATAGGGTCCTGCTTAGCTTCACTACCACCAGATTGACCATCCACAACACAATTGTCTACAGGAGCCTCATCCAAAGTAGCAATCTCATAGGCTGGAGCTGCATCTTCCACCACAGAAGCACCTTCAAGATTGTTTGAGCTTTCCGAAGCTTCTGGTCGCTCAGCAATGATGCCTTCTGTAGAGCACTTCATAACCACAGAAGGTGTGTCTGACTTGTCAAAAGAATCATCACTCAAATTTACAGCAGATTTATCTGAAACCAATGTTTCCGCAGAAGTATCATTAAGACCATCAGTTCTACTATCACCATCAGAAGCTTTCAAAGATCTCAATGCTTCATTCCCAGAATAAATCTCAGTCATACAAGGGCTCTCTTTTTTGGTTTCAGAATCACTGATAGAGGGCTCCACAACACCTGAAATAGCAAGGGCCACTGTGGAATTATCACCTTTATTATCATCTTTTGGAGATTCCTCAGAAGCAGGCTCTGTATTGGTTTTATCGCTCTCAGAAGTTTGAGGCAGGTGCATTGGACCAGGAGAATCAGATTGAACTCTAAAACCTGTGTGATCACCAGCAGAAGCAGAAGTTCCTTGAGACACATCTTTCTTCTCACCAGCATCGAGAGGACATGTACCATCAACCTCCATTTTTCTCTCTGTAATCAAATTTTCAGTTGGAATCTGTATAGAATCTGCAATGTTTTCGGGGCTTGTATGGGTCTTGCATTCACGTTTAAAAGAATCAGCTTTGTTGACAGGGCCCTCAACCACAAGAGAAGCATTGCCCTCTGGCCCTTTCGCTTTGGTTTCAGTCTCAGATTGTTTTTTACCTTTTTCAGTAGGAACATCACAAGCTGTAGCAGCTTTTTCATGGGCCAATATAGATGTTTTACTCTCTAAATTTTGGCTCTTGGCTACCTCCTCTACTATCTTGCTTGATAATGGTCCAGGAGAAGTATTCCTGCCCTCACTCCCAGCAGGTTCACCAACTTTAGTTTTTGATGAGCAGGTTTCGGAGAAAATCTCCTTCATCACTCGAGCAACATCATTTACATCAGCAGTCTGAATTCGAGTAAATGCCGGAATTGCACTACTCACCTTTCTTTTCGAATCCTGGCCAGCTAAAGCACCAGTAGAATGAATTTCAGATGCGTGTACCTGAGTAACATTAGCTGGTTCATGAGGTCCAGAATCTTGATTGCTCTTCACTACAGTAGAGGCTTTATTCACCAATAAATCCCTTGATTTACTCTGGGGCTGAGAATTTACTCTCAAGTCCTGGCCAGATGAAGCATCAGGAATCGCAGGTTTCCTTCCTCTACGCCTAGGTGCTTCTGCCCTGTTTGTTGTCTTACGACCTGGCCTTTTATTTTGAACAGATGCAGCAGGAGGAGAAGAGACAGACTGAGGTGCTGAAGCAACAGGAGCATGAGTTGGAAAAGGCTGAGAGCCGGATGCAATCTTTGCATCGGTGCTAGGCAAGGTTTTATTGGTAGCTTCTAAAGGATTTGCTGTAGGCAAACAATCCTTTGTAGCACTAGCAACTGAAGATGCTGTTTTATCAGTTGAGAGAGTTGCGTGCACTTTATCTTCTAAGATTTGGCTCTTTACAGGTTCAACTGAGGTCCGACTTAATACAGGAAGAACTGGCACAGTGCCACCTTGGTTACAACACACCTCACCAGACTTGGCTTCCTGAGAGCCGCGTCCAGTTGAAACCTCCATAACTACAGAAGCATTCTCAATTACATCAGCATTCTGAATTTGTATCTCAGCAGGACCTGTAAGTCTCTCGTATTCAGTGTACAGTACAATACCCAATAAAATAAATGTAAAAGAACACATCAACTTCATCCAGATTAAAATATGCAACGTACTTACCAAGGGTTACAGCGGTACTATCATGTACCGCCCGTGACTCTTCTGGCTGCTTGCTTTGAGACAAATTATCACGTTCTTTGGTAGACTGTTGAATCTGGCCAGTTATGGAAGCAGCAGCATGTGTGCCCTGCACTTGCTCCTGAATAACCTTTGTTGGACCAGAAGTATCATTTTCTTGATTGCCACTTATAGCTGTGACATTATTAGGTGATGCATCTATAGATTTACCTTGTGCTTGTAGTTTCAATTTTGAATCCTCACCAGCTGAAGCCTCCAGAGAAATAGCTGAAGTTTGGGTCTGTTTCTTTCCCCTACGACGAGGTGTTCCCACCCCACTCTGAGCCTTACGGCCTTGACCTTTAACTTGGACAGGTATAGTAGAGCCAGGTGCAGCTGATTGAGCAATTGGGGCACCAGAGGGAATTGGAATTGACGGAGAGTCCAAACTAACCCTTGGACCAGAAGAACACTGGGGTGCACTAGTAGAATCCACACCAGAAGAAGTAGGTAACACATTGGCACAGTCAGCCATGGGAACGGTGGAAACACCAGGAACAGCTCCACTAATAGTAACAACTTCACTATCAGGTGGATCAACTGATTTAATCTGCGGTTGCTCATTCGGTTTTGCAGCAGGAACAGCTAAAGTGTCAGCATCAGTGCTGACAGCTGGCTCTTGTTTCTTTCCCCTACGACGAGGTGCTTGTCCTCCAGTTTGAGCCTTTCGACCTTGACCTTTTGATTGCCCTGGCAGAGGGAAACCAGGTGGGTTAGATTCACCAGGAGTAGCAGAAACAGAGGCTGTGTTCGGCTGCAAGTTCTGAGAAACTCCAGTACTATTAGGAGGAACTGGAGCAGGGGATGCTAATGAGCTTGACTCTGCCCCTTTCTGTAACCCCACATCCACTTTACCGGTTCCAGAAGGAGCTGGAAGCACTGTTGTAGTTGGAGATTTGTCAGCAGTTACTCTTCTTGGCCTTCCACGGCCCCGTTTAGATGGTGGTGTTGCATCTTTGTTCTGCTGCTGTAACAGGGGTGCAGGCTCCACTGGAAGTAGTTGAGGTTGTGGAGGTGGTACAGGTGGAGCATGTGGTTCGGTGCTATTAATAGTCCCAATTGAAACATCTTTTGGCAAGTTCTTCTCCACACTTTCTTCCTTCAATTTGGGGGATTCAGGTGAGTCAACTTGACACATTTTTTCAAACTCCTCCTCTGTCCATTGCTCTTCATATGAGCGTACCTAGAATAGCAAAAAATTAAGGTAATATAAATGAAAGTTCATACTTCATTACAAAGGCAGCCGCAACACCAAGCAAGGTAAAAATAGATTCAAAAAAACCAACAAACCTCTCTCGCTCGTTTGCCCCTCCCATACTGCTGAGTATCAAGACCACCAAGAGATCCACCCTTCCGTTTTACTCCAACATTAGGCTGCACCACAGTCTTTGGGACATCGTGCAATTTCATTGCCTCGTAAAATTCTTGTAAGTCATCATCCGTTACGAGGCGAGATGGCAAAGGAGGTAGAGGCTTAGAGCCATCCATCCCCGTTCCATATACCAACTTTTTCCACTTAGCCTGCATGTTCATATATATTAAAAGAAGGATCAAAACAGCATTCAGATATGGGCAAAGCGTGTTTATGCTGCACATGATCAACGAAGAAACAGCCGATCTAGGAGACTGGTATACATACCATCTCTTCTTCTCGTCTCTGATTATCAACTGATTCAAATACATCAATCTCAGACTCGCTGCATCAGTCAACATGCAAGAGAATATAATATCAAAATCCTTTGAGTAAATAAAAGCTGATAAATATTGTTAGGCAGTAATTTTCATGTTAAAAGTACAAGACAAATATCAAATTGGCTCAGCAGAAAAACCTCAATATTATCTAAAGGAAAACTACAGTGATTTCCAACTATAACTAGCCCAGACCAGAGAAAGCTGACTGCTCAAAATCAGTAATCTACATCAGAGTTCCTTCACCAGTCAATACCAGATGCGCTAAGAAAAAAACCTAAAACATACCTGCGGGCTAACAGGTCATTTAAAGCATCATCATCTAATACTGGGGCAGCCTCCTCTTTTTTACACTCACGCAGAAGGGATTCTAAGTACTCCCTACGGTCTTCAGCACTGTCAATAGATCACAGAAATTTACTTAAGAATGTGAGTGAAAACCCTTTTGAATCTGCTTGTGCTCTATGCAGTAAAGAAGAGCATCCCAGCTTACCTTGTATTATTGTCAAAGAAACCGGCAGTGATACTCTGATTAGCAACTCCCAATTTGTGTTCAGCAGCAGCTCGGACTTGTTCTTCAACAGTTTGAACCTTGTGACAGCGGATATAGTTAAAAATAATATAAACAAGCACAGTTGAAGGTACGACAAGCACCCATATAATAGAAAAGATGAATCTTATACTAGTCATAAATCATAAAATATACAATAAAAGAAAGCAAGTTATTGTCAAAATTCGTTAACTTTAGATAACACAAAGGTACTTGACCCCAAGCCCGAACTATTAATAGCAACATACTGTTTCGAAACGTAGGACAAGCACATCCTTCTTCTGGCCAAGCCTGTGAGCTCTAGCTTGTGCTTGCAGGTCAACCTAACAATGACCAACCAAAAAATTAAAAAAATAATAATAAATCATAAATAAAAATTAAAACTAATATCGAGACAAACTCTCAAAGTAAATATAATTTTCTATATAACCTGAGGATTCCAGTCAGTGTCAAATAGGATCACAGTATCTGCAGCTTGAAGATTGACTCCAACACCACCAGCCCGAATACTGCCAATGTTCAAATGTCAAACCTACCAGACTGTTTATTTGATAATCAAACAACAATGGACTCTGAATTCTCTTCCTACCCTCTTTCAGTAGATTAAGTACTTTTCAACCTCCCAAAAAAAAGAAAACAGTTGCCGAAGTAGAAGGGCAATATCCAGCAGTGGCTTTTGCAAGGCATAATTTTCAAAAAACGAAAGACAAATAAATAAAGTAAAGAAACTAACTTCTAACGTCAAAAGATGCCTGATACATATTAGCTATCAAAAACTTAAACCCCAGCTCCCTTTAATATCTAAAGCTCCCACCATGTATTGTCCCGCTGGAGAAAATATGATGAAAGACATTATGTGAACATGCCTCAGTTTCAAAAGATTTCTAAACAAAGAATTTTCCTTCCTTACTCTGAGACTCTCCTCTACAACGTTGTAATCCATTCATCCAGTGATACCCCAAGCATCTTCCTCATTTAAAAGTCAATGCATGTCAGAACACACTACAACCATGCTTCCTTTTTCCTTCTTTTTCCATTTTGTGCAGGAGGGGTATACTTATGCATATGACTTTCTTTTTTAGTGTTGGGACCTTGGATAGAAAATTACCTGAGCAAAAATATGAAAAAGGGGGAACCTTGTTGATTAAACTTATCAATAAGTGCACCACGATCATTCCCAGATGTATGACCATCCAGCCTAAGGTAGCGATAGTGTTTAAATGTGAGATAATCTTCCATAACATCAAGCAGCCTAGTCATTGTGGAAAAGAAAAGAACCTACAAATTTCAAATTAAAGGAGTGAATCTTCAATGAATAAATTTCAAAAATGAAATTCTAATATTTAGAAACATACACCAAAGGTCCAAAGGTTTAAAACAGGGAAAAAAAAAATGCAGAGTTTCTTGACTAGCAAATTGGATATGATCAGTTTAAAACTGCTTACCATGATGCATTCCAAGAGAATCAAAAGAACAAAGAGGCTAAAACTAAAAATGCCAAATGCCATCAACAGCTCCATCTCAGATGAAGAAAAAAAATGACAAAAAAAAAAAGAAAAGAAAAAGAAAACGAAAGCACACCTAAACGCTACCAAACTTCTAGAACATACAAAGAAAGATTAATCAGCAACAACTATAAATGAAGAATAAAAAACCCAATTGAGTGTGATGAATTTTATGCAAAACAAACTAATATAATACCAGACTGCATCAAAAGCCAGCATCTAGAAATCATTAGATCTTAATATAACCGTTTAAAAAGATGTACACACCCGATGATCAGTTGCCTTCAACTTGGGGAGTAATCTATCTAACATCTCAAGCTTCCCACAAAGCCTAATAACTGGTGGCAAATAATGCTGGGGTATTAAACCCTCAACCTACAAAAATTGATCCAAGAGTTAGGTCTGCATCCGAAGAGGCAAAACTCATACCAGCCAAGTACTCATCGATAGCCTTCGTTTGCCATAAGCAACTAAAGACGTTGAACCATATTATCTTTTAACAATTTAAATGTTCAAACTTGACACGAAAATAAAAACCATTGATGTGTTCCCGAATTAATTAGGTAAAGAAGATAAAAAGGTTTATAGGAAGCCGAAGAAAAGAGACCATCCTATATCTTCTTATCTTTCATCTTCCACAATGCTTTCTCATAAGCAAACTAAGCATTAGTAAATAGGAAGAGAACGTGCCTCCTCCACATGAAGCTGGCTGAGATAAGGATGATTGCATATGTTACGAAGCTCCATAACAGTGTTGTGCACGGAGCGAGCCTGCAAAAGAAGAAATATCAGAATTAGTAACAGTAATGTGATTAAAGTTCAACTTTGCATGTCCATGTAGAAGGACCAAATGTTCTAAAGAAACCTTCGAATTTCCTATAGCGCCAAGATTTTCTTCAACCCTCTTCATCAAAAGCTTCTGATAAGCAGAGGCTTCACATCTTACAAGCCTCTCAATCTTCTCAGGAAGTTCATTTTCAACCTATCAAAAGCAATAACAATATGCAAAGACAATTAGCACACTGCAATTTTTGAAGCATCTTAATACCATATGTATAAACTTCAAAACAGCGCCCCTCAACATTCCCAAGTGCTATGTTAAATGTTCATTGATGTTGAGACAAAAAACATTCATATTTGATTAAATGTAAAAATGATTCCCAACAGAATATCCCAGTAAATACAAACCTTATGCTTCAGCCTTCTAAGTACAAAAGGTCGAAGAACTTGATGGAGACGATTTATGATCAACAGATTTTCCTCCTCAGATAGTAGGGCCTGGAAAAGATAACCAGCATAAGCACATAAATTTTGATGAAAATGCAGTATACAATGTCAGTAGTTAGATAGCAGAAGTTTACTACTTACTTCATCAGCAGAGTTATCCCCATTACTCTCAAATGGTTTGTTGAACCACTGAGAGAAATCCTCTGATGAATTAAATATATTAGGCAATAAGAAATTGAGCAGCGCCCACAACTCCTCAAGATTGTTCTACACATGGAGATAAGATAAAAATTATGTCATTACATTGCAATTTAACACCAAAACCTCAAAGAAAGTGATGCATGCATCTAGTACAAATTAAGGAAAAACAGATATAGCTTAAAAGAAGCATCAACACAAATATTATCTGTAACCTGTAGTGGTGTTCCAGTCAATAGCAATCTGTGATTGCTCTGATAGTGCTTTAAGTCCGCATTCAACTTGCAAGAAGCATTCTTTATACGATGACCTTCATCAATTATAATATAATGCCATTGTATCTTACTCAGTTTCGGTCTATCATGCTTGTTCATTAGATACTCATATGTTGTAAGGAGAATGTTGAATTTCTGATGTACAATCCGCTCCCTGCAACACAAATAGATAACAATGCTTACATGTCTACAAAAGTAACAAAAAGTGTAGGATAAAAAAGGATTTTATTTATGTCTGCATGTCATTACTTGAATAATCTGCGCCTCTCTTCCGGAGGCCCGGCATAAACAATTCTGTGAATCCCAGGGGCCCAGAAATTGATTTCCGACTCCCATCCAGGCAGAACTGAAGATGGTACGACCACTAAAAATGGTCCTCTATCATTTTTGTTTTCCATTAGGTAACAAATAAGAGAAATAACCTACAGAAAACATAATATTACAGATGTAAAAATTGGAAAACAAATCATAAATAGCCACCAATATAGAGTTGGATAGATTCATAAGCATCGGTACCTGAACAGTTTTTCCAAGGCCCATTTCATCAGCAAGAATGCCATTCAGATGATTATTGTACAGTGAAACTAGCCACCTGAGGCCATTCATCTGGTACCTGAATGTCAAAGGTACAATTTAAGAAATTTCAAACAAGAGAACTAACAGGCACTCCCTATGACAGTTGTTCCCAAAAGAATATATATTGTTGGTGGAATGCAGATTTTACTCACTCTCTTAATTTTCCACCCTTAAGGAAAGATGGTTGTTCACTGATGTTCTCTTTTACACTGCAAAAAGTTGATTGTAAAATTTCAGCATTTCCAAATGATCCAATCTTTAATTGAAAAAATTTAAAAAAAAAAAATCCTCAAGATCAATTGTTTAAACAAATAAATCAGGAGATAAAGAAACAATGCTAATACCTATGAGCCATCATGTAGTACTTTTCATTGCTTTCCAGATAATGCTGCAGCGCAAATTAATAATAGAAAATATAAACATTTAAAACAAAAAGGATAAGTAAAAATTTGTTATGAAGGAAAGAAAGGAGACAATTCCCAAAAATAGACAGAAACAAACTTGCCTTAGCCTCATCTCCATTCTCAATAGCAGTGTCATTCTCAAAAACATTAGCAGCTCGCAGCTCATCCATATCATTCTCAAAGCGGCTTGGCATAGACTTCGCCTCCTGTAACTTGGATCCAAGTTTTTGAAGATATTTCTCAGTCTCTTTCAGCAGTTGCTTAACACGATCCGATTTAGCATCCTGTAAAATAGTAAGAATGACATTTAGTAAGAATAAGATGAAACCTCGGAATAGAGAAGGCAGGTAAACAGAAGCTAACCTGAACCATTCGCAAATAACCCTCCACATCATTGATTTTGAGCAAGTTAATCTTCTCACGCTGAATTCTGTCAATCTTCTCACGATGTATTCGCTCCTTTCTCTTATGAAACTCCTTCACATATTTATTGAAACCCTTCCAACGTTCTCTCCGAACTTTAAACACATCATCCAGCCTTTCTCTGGAGTTTTAATATACCAAGCAAGTTAGAAAGATGTAGTTTTATTAACACAGTTAAAAGTAAGGGTAAGGAAAAGCTAAGTGGTACATACTTGTGAACTTCTATCTCACTGAAAAACTCCTTCTGCCTCTCACGAATTCTCTTTTGTCGCTCTTCTTTCATTTTCTGCTCATATTTGTCAAGTTGTTTTATCCTTCTACCGTGTCTATGTTTCTTGTATGATTTGAGGCGTTCCATATCATTCGTAATTGGTTTGAAGAAATCATGCAAAAATTCACTGCCAAAATTTAAGAAGAAAAAGTCAAATGAAAATCATAACAAGATCAGGATATCATACAACCAACTAAACTACAACCTTGGCAGCAATGACCAAGATAAGAAATACAAAAAGATAAAAACTTGATTAAAAAAGTAAGAAGTCAATTACCAGCGAAGGCGACGTTGGAGCTCTAATAATTGGAGTTTCTTCAATTCTATGACACTTTTTGTCTTTACAGATATATCTTCAGATGAGCTCACATTTTCCTGAACAAGAGTCCATTAATGCCAAAAACACGATAAATTCAAACTTAAACTATTCATTCTTTAACCTCGCTATTTCAGACGTAAACTATGCATTCTTTGATCTCACTATTATGGGAAACATAATTGAAACAATGCAAAAGACATTGAAGAAAAGGTAAGAACCATGCATTCTTAGAAGGTATGGCTTCCAACACAAATGGTGGACAGTAGAAAAGAGGGAAATTTTAACATCATAAGGTATCAGGCAATGCACAAAAGATGAGTTCCCAACCACACAGGATTCAGCAATAGAAAAAAAAAACACTCAAACAGTGCAAATGTCTATGAATAAAAAAAATCTCTTAGAATGTTCTAAGTCCCTGTTTGGCTGATTCACCTTCAAATTATCATACCATAAGGTGAGCTTCTTACTCAATTATTTGAATGCACGAAAAGATCACCTGTTTCTAGTACTAAATTCATCCGCCTCTTTCCCTAATTTCAAGGATGAATTCCTTTTGCTATCATGCTCTAAAACTACAATGCAACACAACCTCAAATTCTGAAGCCAGATATAAAGCTGTTAAGTTTGCTTTCACAAAAACAAATAGACCTAAGAAAGAAAGCATACCTTCAAAAACATTTTTGTGAGAGAGGGGATGAAGTACATATAAAATAAAGTGGAAAGTTGTTTTACTAGCCACAATAGAGAACGTGGTTCTCTTTCTTCTTAAATTTTCACTTCTACTCCAGCTCTCACTCATTTTAATAAGATATTTTTTTGGATGAAATGTTTTATTTTCATTCCAGAAAGCAGTAAAACTGCTACAACGTTACAAGGGGTAGTGTTCAAAATAGAGCACTAACAAACAGAACACTACAACTATAGAGAGCTACAGAAAAAATCATATCAAGTACAGCTAACACATAGATTCCAGCTTTCTATCAAGGCTAGATTAATGTTCTATTTTTGCACTTTCTCAAGACCATCCAAAATCTCAACCTGACAACATCTGCAATTGGCTAAAATATCTCCTCTTTTCAGTTGAGTTTAAAATCCTTTCGCTTTTTGTTATTTATAAACACTGGGCAGATAGGAAGACACACCTTTTCTTTTCCTTCATATAGCAAAGAACAATAGTAGAGACAAATAACAACTATATCCTTAACAATCTTGCATATGGCTTTTACATATAACTCAAACAAAAAGAAGGTTATAACCAGGCATTAAGGAAATCAAAAGAATTCTATAACAAACCTTTAATTTGGTAAAACAAGTAACAATTCTTTGCTTTGTTTTTTGCTGTTTTAGAACCCAGTTCTGCTCAGCTAAGAGCTTTCGTTTCTGCTGATCCATAATCCATTTCTCTGACATGGTGTGCTTTGGAGAAGGCAATGAATCAGTTGATACGGATTTATCTTCCTCATCTTGCTCTGTGGTAACAGACACCACTGGTCAGCATATAATGAATAGTAACAACTTTGGATGCAGCTGAGATTCATCTTGTTTGGAATTGAGATAATTTTGGATCCTCAATACCATAATCACCCCATAAATGGAAATAGAATTTAATAAATCTAAAAAGCTAAAGATGATCACTCAATTCCACAGCCATATAATAGATAAGAAGATAAGTGACCACATCGATTCACTTAACTTACCAGGACTTCGAAATTGCGTAGGACCATTATCTTTTCTCTCTAGCACCAAATCATGCTGGACAATAGCAACTGGCAGTGATGCCCTGGAAACCTCATTATGACAGCCAATTCCAGACCAGGCCATCATTTCAGGGCTCACCTGCTTATTAGCACCCATCATAGATGATGTTTGATCACCCTCTCCAACTTGCTGATGGCCATTCTCCACACCATCCACAGTGTTACTAACAGCAAAACCACCCTTTGTACTGGCAGATTCAGGTTGTCGTGGCATAGCAGTTAAATATGCTTGTTGTTCCACTGTCTCTTGGCTCTGAATTTCAGCCTCTGCCTTCCTTGTAGCTAGAATATGCTTCCTTTCATCAACAATTGCTGAAAGATCAGAAGTTGAGCCGTTCCTCTCCTCCATTTTCAATTTTTCTGATTCTTTTAAGAAAGAATCAGCCTCTGGGAATCTCCCAGTAGATGCAGAACCTGGAGGTACATTATTCATCCTTCCAAATGGCATCACAACTTCCGATATGCTACTTGGCTCATTGGAAGTTTGTGTTTTGCCTCTATGATCAATCAACTCTTTACGAGAGCCATCTGCATTGCCAACTGATGATCACCAAATCAATTGATAAAGGCTTTTGATAATATAATTTGCAAAACAAATAAAAAGAAATACCTTCTTTAGGAAATATGTTTCCCAGTGCGATTTCAAGATGCAGCTTCTTTGGCATCAAACTATTTCTGCAAGTGGAAACCACAACTTAAACAGAAAAAGTGGAAAAGCACAGACCCCACAACAAAGGTTCTTACCATGTAAACTGCCACTAAATGGTAGTATCTATTGCAAGAAATTACTACATACCTGAAAGCTAAAAAGACAAGGCACTGGGCTCTAAGCTGTTTCAATTGCTGTTCCTTGAAAGGCATGCCAGGGAATGTGGAAGATTGGGAGGCAGGAGACTTTCCTGTATCCCTTGGAGCTGTGGCTCTAAGCATAGTCATTTCTGAGGCACTATTTTGCCTGCCAACCTACAAAATGTAAAAATTATAATGATATAAAATGCCAGAAAATTCTTTATACAAGTTGATGGCATTCAAAGCAACATATTGGAAAGCAGTACAAGTCTAAACAGTGCATAAGTATCTAAACTTAACTCCTGTTCCTCTTATAACAGCCATTTCAGAGCCCCGAAAAAATGGCCCTGTTATATCCATCATTTATGCCAGTGACTTAAATAACGGGCACGAAAAGAAAAGAAAAGAAAAGAAAAGAAAAAGGGATATGAGTACCTGAGCTATCTTATTTGCATCTGCCAACATATTTGAACTTCCTCCATCCTGTTCCAATACTTTTCCAGCAGAAAGTGTTGTGGACAACCCATCCACATTTGTTACAGAGCCTTTTGATAATCCATGCTTCTGACTCTCAGAACCACCAAATTGGCCTGGCCCAGAAAATGCTACTTCTCCTGCCAGATATGAGTTAGATGTTGCAGGCAGCCCTCCTTGAACCTTTGCATAAGCACCTGAAAGTTTAAGAATACCAACAGTGTGACTATTATTCACCGACTGAGAGATATTTTTGGAAATTAAGCCTCCAATTTAAGAAGAATCCAAACTCAGTCAAATTAATTATTTACTTTCTCTCTATATCTTGTTCCTAACAAGAAAACAAGTCACTCTGAGTTAGAGTTTACCCAATGAGAAGAGGCATACACAAGAATGGACCAGGCACAAAAGAGAGAAACATGATTCAAAATGCTTAATGATGCATTCTACAATTAAACCTAAGTGAGCTGCAGATACATTCAGATTTCAACAACCCCTTACGATAAAAAGAGAGGTAAAGAGTTAATAAAAAAGGATCTCATCACAAAATAGATTCTCTAACAGAGACAATTTGAAGCCGAGGTTTCTTTTCCTTTTTGATTAAAATAGAACTGAAAACACAGCAGCAGCCCGCATAAACCCATGTCTATCAAAATATCTAAAAAAAAAAAACAGAGATTCTTTCTATATTACAATCTATCCAACCCTCACCTGATACAAGAGACGTATGAGTTGACTGCTGAGTTGGAATCTCAGCTGCCATGTTGCCAGAAACAATATTAGGAGAAAACCTATGAAGCTGGGATCTGTCAAATGGTAACCCAGCCTTGTTCTGATTCCATACACCCCTGGAGGAAAAAACTTCATGTGCACCAGGTACTCCCCCTTGTGGTTGTCCAAGAGTATTGTGAGTGGAAGAAACTTCCACTTCTTCTGGATACTTTGAACCAGGAGCACGTGGCATCAAGTTGCTGATATTTGTCGAATCCACTACGTTTTCTGTTAGATTCTGAGTATCCTGTCTACCTCTAAGCACTGATCTCATATTGCCAGGTACAGATTGAAAATGCTCCATTTGCCCACTACTTGGGACTACATTGTAGTTGGCAGGGCCAGATGGTTCAGCCTTGTTCATCTTCCCTTTCCTTGAATCAATCACAACATTACGAGAATCAGGTTGCTGGGAATTGTCAAAATTTGGTTCCAACGGTGATGATGAATCACCCCTCTTCCGCTTAGTTGCAGCCTTCTTACTTTCGTTTTGATTCAATTGTTTGTCTTGAGATTGCGAGTTAGCAGACCGAGTGTCCAAACTAGATGGGCTTTCATGATCAAAAGACTGACTACTCCTATGAGTTGCAGCTCCTTGATAATAATCATGTCCACCTACGCTTGGGCCAACAGGTGGCCTACCGGATGAAAATTGATCAACTTTAGTCATTTCATTCTGGGCAAATCCTGCCTTAGAATCTTTTGCAACAGCCTGAGAAGATCCTGGACAAAAGATTCCCATTGACAAATGGTTAGTTCAGTATGCAACAACACCACAAGAATTCATATGAAGAATAATATGTTTAAGTAGCTAAACGGAATTTGATTAGCAGAAATTTACCAGCATATTGTCCGGATGTCGAATCGACTGTTTGAGATCCACCAGTTAGAGGAAGCCGTGATGACTTCAAAGCCTCAATATCAAGACCATGTCGACTGATAACAGTCTCCATTGCCCTTAAATTTAATTAAAAAAAAATTGTGTCAGCGAAACTAGCAGAAAAAGGTGGGGAATGGGAGAACATCCACAATGAAAGTTCATCTTAAAGAAGGATCCAGATCTTTGAATAGTACCTAACAAACTCCATCGCAACAATGGAGACATAGGACATGGAGAAACAAAAGTTCACAGAACCGCAAGATAAGCCAGATACAAACAAAAGCAGATATACCCAAATACATAGACAGAGATATCAAATACAGAAATAACAGGAGAAAGGAGGCCCGTCAAGTCTACAATATTTCCATATTGAAATATTGGGATAAATTTCTTTCCATTTGGGAATTCATAGTCAATTACGTGAAATGGCATTCCATATATTTCAACTTTTTAGCCTTAGTGTGTTAAAAAGAATAATAAAAAGACGAAATCCAGCCACCAAGCGCAGGTAAAAATCTAGTTGCACTTTTAAAGGTGACTTTTATACGATGAAAAATCATCACACTCAGTTCAAATAATAGATCATTTTGATTTTTTTTTTCCTGAGCTTATCGTATTACTTGTGTGTGTGTGTGTGTTTGTGTCTGTATTGTACATGGATTTATTATGTTGCACTTTATGGTGACTTTTATAAGATGAAAAATATCACGTTCAGTTTAAGCAATGAATCATTTTGACCTTTTTTTTTTTAATTATTCTTATTGATTAGATTACTTGCTATATGTATTTTATGTAAACCTGATTCATTGCAGAATCCAAGCTAGAAATTTTAACATTGTAACATGGAGTAACGAAAATTACACAGGACAGTCACATATGAACAAAGCTAAATTTACACTTGAATTTCTACTTAACTCAAGCATGAGTTGCTTGGTGCAATGTTAAACATTATCATATCCAGGGGAAGAAAAGTAAGAATTGTCTGGTTTGGGGCAAAAGAGGGATGGACCAAAGGAAAACACAATGCTTTGACGAGGAAATATTTAACTTACGTCCAACCATATGCATGGTGGGGCAACTAATGCCTTGATAACAGAAGATAGTAACACTCATAGTCAAAGGTGTCCCAATGATTGTATGAATACCTGAATGAAGACCAAAGGTTTTCCAACTTTTGAGGTCTGTCTACAACAATAATTTAAGGTTCTTGACTCCCTTTCAATACAACCAAAAGTAACAATTCAAAAGTTAACAGATTGTCAAAGCAGAAAATATGCGGTCATTCTACTTTATTTATTAGATCCATGATTATCTGAAAAAATTTAATCTGCTATTGCTATCTCTATATAGATGAAATAACTTTAAAACATTCTCTCCCCAAGTTACAAAACCCGATATACTTTTAATAAGAATTCTTAATAAAAATGAACAGATGACAAAAAAAATTTAAAATACTTCACCTCGATATTACTTGAAATGGCATTGAATGTTCCTTCCCACTAGATTTCATGTGTTGCAGTATCTGAAACACTCAAGGATAATGAAACCAGCATCATATAAATGGTATTAAATTTAGAGCCAAGAATTGCACAACAAAGACCATTCAGTTCACCAAAAGAGTACGCATACCACATAGAGTTTTGTTGCCAGCTTTGCCGGCTCATCTTTAGAATCTTGAATTAGTTTGTGCAGAAACTTTGCTGCCTCCAACTCAACGTTATGCGAAGAAGACGCCATCTCCTCCTATGAACTAGAACATCAACAACCAACAAATATAGCTTAATCAGTCTAACTTATTAAACACAATAACATCCACTTTTCCATACCAAATTTGCCCTCCGCTCACAAGAGCAATTAGCAACAGTAATCTAATTCTTTAGCCCTATCAAATTTGTGAATTCCTTATATATCATCAAAATCAAGCTGAAAATCAAACAAACTAAAACAAGAAGAATACCTCTTAAAACAAAGCAGATTTAAAATATCCTAGTTCAGTAACCACGTTTTCATGGAAACATGCCCAATATTAAGCTGAAAATAAGTAAACTAAGCTCTGAAACTATCTTATCCAACACAGTAATGCGAATTACCACGGAATTTGATTGTTTCTCGAGAAATGTTCTTTGTTTTTTGCGGAAAAGGATATTTTAACGGCGAACAAAAAAGGAACGAACCCTAAACGAAGAAAAACTCGTGAAATAAATACCAAAAAGTTACCTGGTCGGAGATCGAAGACTTTAGAGGTGAACTACATAGAAGAGTGGCTGGAATGTGAAGCCTCTTCAAACAGAAAAATAAATGAAAAGAAAATAAGCTAAATGGGAGTTTTGGTTTTGCAGGAATGAGGAAAAGGAAGCGTAAACAAAAGGCTCCCCAAACACGTACCTTTTACTCCGCACGTGCCGAGTTACTTGGGACGTCTTTGCCTCTTTACGCCTTTTATTGAGTGTACCTGGACCGAAAGTTAGGCCCATGGGCCAATGACACCGACTTAGCCAGATAATGAAACCTTTTTGTATGAGCAGAAAGATGATCAAATTTATTAAGATTATGTTTGATATATGAAAATATTTTTTGTTTTCATTTTTTAAAAAAATAAAGAAACCATCATATCATATAAGATATGTTAGTTTATAGAAATGTATGTATATTTTAGAAAATGAAAATAGATCTAACTTTGAAAATAATTTTTTTTAGTCTCATTTCTATATTCATTTTCATTTTCATTTTCTAAAATATATATACATTTTTCCTTCCAATACATATCTTACATGGTAGTTTCTTTGTATTTTTTAGAGAATGAAAACAGAAAATATTTTCTCCTACCAAATATAGCCTAACTTTCCTTTTATTTTTCTTTTTTTTTTTTCATTATTAACTTTCCTAGTCTTGCTTTTCACTTTCTGTTTCAAACACATAAAGTTAAATTAAGCATATAAAATATGGAAGGATTAATCCTTTTATTCATGTCCCTGGTAAATGGAATGGAGAGGAATCTAATGAGCTCAAGCTAGATTTAACTAATGCCCAAAAATTATAGTAATGAATTTTAACTTAATTAAATTAAGTACTTCTCATCTCACACGTCAGATTCCAAGTCCTTTTTTTTTTTCCAGACAAATGAAGAATGGTGTAGTCTAGTAATTAAAAGAGTAGTCGTCAATAAAACATACATAATTTTGTTCACTAAGCATAAGAGATTTTGTTCAACTATATGTTTAATGATTTATTTTTTTTCTATTGGTTCATAGTTTGTATGTTTTATTTTATGAATACAAAGAAAAGTAATGCGTAATCATGAATTGGTTTATTATTTGTAATTTTGTTAATTTCTTACAAATTAAGCAACTCATAGTCATACGTCTTCAGCAATATTTATAAAAAAAAAGTATATATATATATGGACACTTGCTAAAACCTTGATTGGTTGGAACCATGTACACTTTATGAACAAACAAAAATAAAATCAGGTTCTTCCTTTTTCTCTTTTTTCCCCACTTTTTCCTTGTGACGAAATTTGTTATTGATTGATCAGACATTCGGGTGGGACATTAGGATACCTGACCTCATCAGAGCAATAGTCATATTTCATGTACTTGTTTCTCACATCTTCATAAGCTTTTCTTTGGTCTGGGTCTAAATCCCAGAACTTCTCTCCATTCCACAACAAGTCAGGGGAGTGATATTCTAGGGCATCTGGGGTCAGGGCCTGGTGGCAGCCATCGGTGCCAAATCCTTGGTAATTGGCTTTAAAAGGGGCTGAGCTCCAATTCACTGCCCTACCATTTGCTGCCCAATCTGCTTGCCAAATAGTTCCCTGCACTTCCATTGGCTGCGATGGGTAACCTATTCCAGGATTGGTGGTGTTTTTAAACACCCTTGTAGGAGTCTCATCCACAAAAAGCCTGAAAAAGATGATGCAACAATAATTAGCAAACATCATACGGATAAGGAAAAGATGATACCGAAGCATTAAATGCTTACACAATTTGATGCTCGTTCCAAAGAATCCTGTAAGTATGAAAGTCGGCCGTGGGATCAAACCAGAAGGAAAACTGTTGTTCTCTTCCTCCTCGACCATTTGTGAAAATATTCGTGTGCAGAGTATAAGATACATTTCCCCCCAAGAACTCGAAGTCGATTTCATCATGGATACTTGTGTTGGAAATCAACTATCAAAACAAATTAACAATTCAAACTAGTTACTTCGTTTGCTCTTATTTTTGACGAGTTCCTGGTCATGATCAAACGTAAATAACAACAAGGCAGTGTCTTACATAAAAGGTTGTGATGATTCCAGTTGTGTCTTTGTCTGGTAACTTGATTCTCATTTGAAAGAATCCAGAGCCATAGCTTACTTTCGATACAAACCCAGACCCTGTAATGAAGAAGAAAATGCAACTACGATTAACATAAAAAATCGTTTATGTTTCCATGTCAGACTCAAAGTATATATCCGACCTGCAGTATTGTCTAAAGAAAGCTGAACTTGTGTCTGGTTTTCAAAGAACTGGATATGATCACTTCCGTATTCCACCTTATAGTTCTGCTCAAATGGAACATCGGCAGCAGCAACAGTGAGAATTGAAAATAAAACCAGCAAACTATAAGAATCCATTGGATTAAAAAATATACAAAGTGTTTGATCAAAGTGCCTGCAAAAAAACACTAACACTTTGGAGTTGTCAATATTAATCTGGTGTTTGTCTCATGCTGTATTGGATAATCCTATTTATACACAAAGAATACAGATAAAGATATGGTAGAGTGGCCTTCCAAAAAATAAGATATGGTAGAGTGTCCAGTTATTGATTTTTTGTTTTTGTTTTAGTTGGACTGTGATAATTAATGTTAATGATAATATTTTGTTTGTTTCTCTAAAAAAAGACATGTTTTATTTATTTATTTTTTGTATTAACCCCGATTGGTAATCACCTTGAACTTCAATTAATTCCAAATTGAGTAATGTCGAACACCAAATAAGAGAAACTCTCTTTTAAATAACTTACAATCTCATCACTTTCCAACATGTCAACTAATCTCAATTTAATATAAACGGGACAACACATGGACATTCTTAAGTGTTTCCCAATTCCTGTATTGATAATTTAATAATGTTGCTTACTCAAACAAGGAATAAAAAAGGAAAGATATTGCTGTTACATAACAACAAATAATCATTAATTAGGCGTTGGTTACATCTCAGTTTGAACAAAGACTCGTGTGGCTTACCATAAAATGTATCTTAGGTAATACTTTAATATTATATTGAATTATAAATTATAAATTATTTTATTCTTTGAAATCCCTACCCAAATGATTCGAGTGGTGACACCTAAACAACTAATCATAGGATTTTTAGATAATTACGGAAATTTTCGAAAATAAAATTGGACATATAAAAGAGTATTTCGATTTTTTTTTTACCAGCAAATTTGTTTCAAATGTTTTCTTTTTCTTCAGCCCAATTGCTCAAGCCCAGCCTGATCCGGCCCGTAAAGCACCGTTCTCAGCCCGTCTGAAGATGATTATCAAGTTCAAGTCACGTGATTAAGATTAAATGCCGCCACGTCAGCCCGACAAAAAAATTTTTTTTCCCGTTTTTTGATTTTCAATTTACATTCATTTCCCGCTCGTTCCACAGTTACTCCTCTTCCTTTCTGTCTCTTCATTTGACAAATCGCTAAAGCCAAATTTCTCTTGCTGTCAGTATCTTTCTCTCCACAAAAGCTCCCACGAAATCCTCTACCCAAAATACCCTCATCCGCAGCGTCAATTTTCAGATCGGAACCCTGACCTTCTCAAGATGAACCATTATCACATCTACGAAGCCATCGGTCGCGGCAAATACACGGTAAAACCTCTCATTCTCTCAGATTTCGCAAAACTTTCTGTGCCGATTGAGTTCGATTTGGCTGCATTTTACTCATTTAGCTTCTCAATAATTTTTGTAGAGTGTGTATAAAGGAAGGAAGAAGAAGACGATTGAGTATTTTGCAATCAAAAGCGTCGACAAATCACAGCGGAGCAAAGTCCTTCAAGAAGTAACATCCGCTTTTAGATTTTGTAATTTTTTATATGATTGGAGTGATATTTTGTAAATTTTTAGTAATTTGTTTAGACAACTTGATAATCTCGACATTGGTGATTAATTAGTAAATGGTATGACAAGTTAAGCTACTATTTAGGTAATTTCAGCTTCTACTCTTACTCCGTTCGCATTATGTTTTTCAGGTCAGGATACTTCACTCTATGAACGATCCAAATATACTGAAGTTTTACGCATGGTATGTTTTTGCCAACTTAGACAATTTAGTTGTAAATATTTTAGCATATCTCAATATTTTACTTGTTTATCAAGGTACGAAACTTCTGCACATTTGTGGTTAGTTTTGGAATACTGTACCGGTGGAGATCTCATGACCTTATTACGCCAGGTACTTATTGGTTAGCTCCTGTTTCTTTACTTTAGCCTTCATTTCTTTGAAGCATCAAAGTAACTGTGGAATTCTGTTGATCTCACTTATTAAGTCAGAGTTGAGCATTTGGGCACGAATTACGAATTTTGAGTTGTATTCTCTATTTTTCTTTGATGGGTTGCAGGATGGGAAACTGCCGGAAGATTCAATTCATTTTTTGGGCTATGATATTGTTAGAGCTTTGCAGTAAGAATATGTGTTATCTTTCCTTTTTAGTCTGCCGTTTGCTTATGTAATATGTTTTCTATTCATCTTTAATAACTCTTACGAGCTATTGATTGAAATGCTGCTGTTATCAGATATCTACATTCAAAAGGAATCATTTACTGTGATTTAAAACCGTCAAACATCCTTTTGGATGAGAATGGGCATACAAAGGTACCTATCCACTATAAGCTTCTGATAACATTGAGTTGCTATCAACCTGCATCCTATTGAATTGACTTTGTATATCTGTGCGATGCAGTTATGTGACTTTGCACTTGCAAGAAAGTTGAGTGATATATCGAAAACACCTTCTTCCATGGTAGGTTCCTGTAACCAACATGACAATCTATATTCCATATAATTGAGTTAAATTGACTAATTAATCAGGCTGTTTAAGCAATCTTCTTACCTTTCTAATGTGTTCATTATTGTGCTTTCTACTGTATGCACTTGTTCAGTTGCCACAAGCAAAACGTGGAACACCTTGTTATATGGCTCCTGAATTGTTCGAGGATGGAGGTGTCCATTCTTATGCATCAGATTTTTGGGCCTTAGGTTGTGTGCTATATGAGTGTTATGCAGGAAAGCCTCCATTTGTAGGAAGGGAATTCACTCAGCTTGTGAAATCAATCCTCTCAGATCCAACTCCTCCTCTCCCAGGAAGTCCAAGCCCTTCGTTTGTAAATCTAGTTAATTCTCTCTTGATTAAAGATCCAGCAGAAAGAATAAAGTGGTCCGAGCTTTGTGTACATGCTTTTTGGAGTACTAAATTTTCTCTAATACCTTTACCTCTTCAGCCTGCTTTTGAAAATATGATAGAGTTAAATGCTAAACCATGTCTCTCAGAGCGTAATGGTGACAGACCTTCTCAAAGCAAGACACCACCTAAATATAGGGAAAAAGATTCAAGAGGGGCTTCAAAAAGGGATGAGAATTCTCTGGTGGGTTTAAGAGGCCATGAGACACCAGTTAAGGGTACACCAATTGGCCGTAAAACTCAAGCAAAAGCTTCTGGCAGAGGAGTAGAGGAGAAGTATAACGATCAGTCAAGTGCGGTTAAGCGTGTGAACCTCTTGAGGTTGTCTAGAATAGCTAAAACAAACTTACAGAAGGAAAATGAGAAGGAAAACTACCGGAGGCCCTTGCCAAGTGGCACTGAAAATGAATCTGAAGTCAAAATTGAGAATACCGATATGGAGCTTGATTTTGATGAGAATACTGAAGAGGAAGTGCAGGATGAACCAGATGTCTCAGATACCCCAACTTGTATAACTGATAACAAAATCTTAAGTCAGAATGAACAGCAGCTCAAAGTGGAAGAGACGGGTAGTAACATTGACCAACCAGACAGCCCAGCTGTTAGTAATTTGCCTGCCCCAGATGAGTCAAAAACATATGATCTGGAATCATCTTCAGATCATGTTGAAGTGGCTCCTACCCCACCCAGTGTCAGTTCCCAACACAGAAACCAGAGAATCAAGGAAAGTCCAGGGTCTGCGCTAGAGTTGGATTATTCAAAACCATCCAATAATATCTCAGATGTTCTCTGGCATCCTTCTGATCTCTCTGTAAGACCTGTAATGCCAAGCAGAAAATCTGATAAAATGTCAGATGCAATTCCTTCACTTCCATTTGAGGCATTGGGACCATCTGATTTTATAAAGATGCCAAAGGAGCAGTTGGATGCACTCAATAATAAGATCATAACTATATTTGGTGGTAATGCTGGTATCGGTGAGAAGCAAAATGTGATAAGATACCTTGAGATGCTTAGTAATAATGCAGATGCAGCCAACATCTTGACTAATGGGCCAATAATGCTCATGCTTGTCAAGATGCTTAGGCAGTCTAAGACTTCAGCTTTGCGCGTTCAACTTGCTTCACTGATTGGCTTGCTGATTCGTCATTCTACTTTCATTGAAGATGACTTGGCCAGTTCTGGAATTTTAGGTGCACTTACTGATGGTCTCAGAGACAGGCAGGAAAAAGTGAGACGATTTTCTATGGCTGCTTTAGGTGAATTACTGTTCTATATTTCCACTCAGAACGAGCATGCAAGAGATAACAATCCACTTGAATCTCCATCCAAAGAAAACAGGCCTGTATCTGGATGGCAGGTATGTTTCTTATGCTATTCTATCACTTGGTAGTTTGTATACTAGATATTGGAATGTTGATTTTCTATGATGTTCTTCTTATGTTTCCATGTTTCAAACAAGTCACAAACTATAAATTTAACAGAAAGTTTTGAATCGATACTTTAAGAGAACTCTTGCTTATGCAATAGCCTTATACCTGTTATGTTTTCTTTCCCAGCTGGTTTTAGTTTATTTAATTATATTTGTAAGAAGTTCCTTCCCCTATGGACAGGTTCCAAATTCTTTGATTTCTCTGGTTTCATCAGTTTTACGTAAAGGAGAGGACGATATGACCCAACTTTATGCACTTAGGACAATTGAAAACATTTGCAGTCAAGGAGGACACTGGGCGGCTCGTTTCACCAGCCAGGATGTGATTAGTAACCTGTGTTACATTTATAGGGCTACAGGGAAGCAGGAGAGCATGAGGCTAACTGCAGGATCTTGTTTAGTTCGCCTCGTTCGTTTCAGTCCCAATAGCATTCAATCAGTTATTGATAAACTTTCACTCAAGGATATTGCATCTGCTCTTATCAAGGGCAGTCTGCGTGAACAGCAAATCAGCTTAAATCTTCTAAATATGGCCATGCTTGGAAGTCACATGTTCTCAAATATTGGACGTTACCTTCTACCATTGATGGAGGACAAAAATCTGGTGCCTAGTCTTGTGTCCCTTATCGAGCAAGGAAGTGAAGTTTTGCGGGGAAAAGCCCTTATTTTTGTGGCTCTTCTGTGTAAGAACGGTAAGAGGTGGTTGTCACAGTTCTTTTGCAATGCAAGGTTACTCCCCACAGTGGAGAGGCTGGCAAAAGAGAAGGATAACTATCTACAGCAGTGTCTAGATTCATTTCTTCATGTTGTGGCATCTACGGTGCCTGGCTTACTGGATGGTATAACCGGAGATATTTCGCAAATGATGGGAGGAAGGCGGCATGGGCAGATCTCTGCGCTCACCAGTCGAGCTGCTCCAAAGAACAATATTCATTTATTCCCCGTTGTTCTTCATCTTCTTGGGAGCTCATCTTTTAGAAACAGAGTGGTGACTCATCAGGTTTTGCAGCAGTTAGCAAATCTTATCCAAGTTGTGGAGACACCATTTCAAGTAAGTAGTTGCATTAAAGGCATCCTTCGGTAATTATCATCTCCAAGTGTAAACATTTTACAGCTTATTTCCATTTTCCTTAGTCAAGATACAGTTTCTGTGCAACTAGAAAGTATAACTATACCGTTGGGCCAGTTCTCCTAATTGACTGTCTAAATATGTTGAGACTTTGAATGGAATGTCACTTGTCAGATGTCCAATGACCTTGTCTTGTCCAATATGAGAAGAGAAAAAAAGAAAAGAAAGGAGATAGATTGGGAAAAATGTTTATTGCATATAATAATCAATGCTCATACCGCAAACTTTTAGTGAAAGAGGCATAAAAAGAGTAAGTGATATATTCAGATGGTAGTTTATCCAAGCTGTTGATTCAACAGTGAAACATTTCTGTTAGCTTTCTTTCTAAATTGCTGCAATTTGTTGGCCAACTGACATCTTACCATTTAGATGGACAGAGTGGGCTTTGTTTTAACATATTACAGAATAGTTGTCACAAATGGTAATAGCTTTCTTTTTCATTGACCAGGGACGGGATGACTTCCAAATAACATTGTTACGAGTTCTGGAATCTATCCCTGAGGAGTCTCCTGTAATTCTTGAAAGCCCTAATATTTTTATCCGTGGAATTCTCCCTAGCCTTGCTGTTCTTTACAAGGGCAATAAAGATGGTAATGCCAGGTTTTTGTGCCTGAAAATTATGTTTGATGTTATGGTCACCTTCTTGAATGAACCTGTACTAGATGATCAGAGGTCAGAGGATTTGAAATTGATTTCAAATTCTCATTTTCTTCCTCTCTATCCCACCTTGATTGAAGATGAAGATCCCATCCCCATGTATGCGCAGAAGCTTCTAGTGATGCTTATTGAGTTTGGCTACATTAAAATCCCTGACATTTTAGATCTGAAAATGGTCTCAAAATGCTTTGAGTTTTTGCTTGGGGATCTGACAAATGCAAATGTAAACAATGTCAAACTGTGTCTGGCTTTGACATCAGCTCCTGAGATGGATTCTAAGTTATTTTCACAGCTGAAGGTAGTTAGGAAGATTGGAAATCTTTTGGAGTTTGTATGCGCAAAGGATATGGAAGATTTTCTTGAACCAACTCTTGGCTTGTGTAGGGCTCTTCTTCTGCGTTCTGTAGGCAGTAGAAAAGGTTTGGTTCATACAGAAGAGCCCACACTTTTAGGTGATGGTTCTTCTGATTCTAGTGGTCCCTTTGATCAGCAGCATTGCATAAGAGATATAATGGATTTTGGCAGCAATGTTGGAGTCTTGCTGGAGTTAAGTGCATCTCCTGAAGCAAACGTTGCAGATATAGCTTCTGAATGCATCGTACTGTTGCTCAAGGCAGCTCCAAGGGAAGCCACAACTGGATTCCTAACTAATCTTCCTAAGGCAGGTTCAATCCTTGAGGCTTGGCGCAAGGGCATCTCTCACTTGCTCTTGCAGCGGATACTTCATGCTGTTGGTTATTCCTGTAGGCAATACCTGTCACACGCCATGATACTATCAATATCCATACCTGAAATCACTCGAATCGAAGGCATAGTTTCTGAGCTGAAAAACTCAAGTATACCTGCATTAGCCAATGTTGCTTCTCTTGTGCTCTCGGAATTGCAGCGGCTGCCTCGTTGCATCTGAAGTTCTCGAGGTTGTCTGACTTTCTTTTTTGCTTGTTTGCTTTCAAAGATAATATATTGTGAGATTAACTTACGCGCTTGTTTTGCAGGCATTGCCTAGTAATTGATTCCTCAAAAGGGCATCAACAACATGCTTATGGAATTCTGGACTACGCTCGTCAAATAATCCATGTTTGAGGTGAGCTACATACTTTATTCAGTGCTGCTACTGGCCTGTAACTTTGTATAATCCATGTATACTTCGCATCATCATTGATATATTCAATTTAAGTTCTTTCTCTTTCCTTTGAGGATTTGCTCGAAAGCAACTATTTCCTTTCTTATTTGATGCAAATTTGACACAAAGAGCGATGGACCAACTGATTTGATCACCTCATTTATGAGCGGTGTTTGACTAGCGACTTGACTACCATAGCTAACTTGCGCTCTATTTAGATGTTAGTTGACACTTGACAGTGGCCCCTCTGTAACCTGTACTTCTACAACCACTTAAATTAAGATTTCATGGACACACTACAAAATGAAGTTCACCGACTGGCAACTGCCTCTCTTATTAGCTTCTTCAAAGAACGTCAGTATAATAAGTGATCTTTTTGTTGAAAAATTAATACTACTCCATGAATTCCTCCAGCTAATGTGATTTAGCATCAATTATTGAAAATAAAAACAAAAATTGGAGTGAAAATTACTTGTAGAAGAATTTGCAACTCCGGTTGATAAGATCTGCTTATTCTTTGTGTGGACTTTGGAGTTTGAATGAGCAGGAGGCTAACAGATTTTCTTGCCATTTGCCATTTGGGCGATTAAAAGCCTTTGTTTTTCTTTCTCGGACAGGTCACAGGGGGGCTAGCGGTTAGAAATCAACAGCAATCTTAAAATCAGTTTGGTGAATGACAGTTCGCTTCAAATTAGTTTGCTCCAAATTTTCTATCAGTTGCATTGAACGTGGAAAAACAAAACATGAAACGTGAACGTCCTTTCATTTCTACTCATGTACACGAGGCTTGCTCTTGTTCATCTTTTTCTAGCCAAGCCTAATTGACTACTATTGTGTCTCTTCAGTTAAAACTCAAGCCCCCGTAATTTCCGGGGACTTCACTTTTCCTTGTCGAAAGAAACCCGTTTTTTCCCCCTCAATTTACATCTTTGCCCCCACAATATTCTTGCTTAATCTTTCCTCAAAGTTAAACACTGTAAAAATGGTTCCCATCCCATTAAATTTGAACATCTCAGGGTTTTGGTGAAACAAACTCCATCGGAAATCAACAAATTACAGCACAGTAGATTTGATTTGGAGATTGATTAACCGAAAAATGGGGATTTGCCAAATTCACGGGATGTAAAGGAAATGAGGAATCATAAGCTAACAAACACATTACAACAAAAATTCACTAATCTTTTGTCCTCTTTTTTCCTACATTGCCAACCTGTATTTTCGCATCACTGCCCCATTATGCTTTGCCACGTGGCAGTTGGTCCCACTCAGATCCCCTGTTAGTCATGCCTTTTTAAGGGACTCCATGATCACTCCTACCTAAAGGCTCTCACATACTTTTCTCCACTTTCCTTTCAACTTTATTTTTTTCCCCCTTTTTCTTTCTTTTTTTCATTAGAAAGATTGATCATTACCCAGGTATATATGGTATATAAGTAAACATTTTGCGCTCTCCAATAAGTGTGACATTGATTTCTTTATCATTAGTATGGCCTCCTTTTGGTTTCTCTTACTACTACTCATCATGTCTTTCATGGCCTTACCTTCGCAATCTTTAGCTTCTTCTAAGCTAATAAGTTCAGATACTTCCACTATTCCTGCTTCACCAGCGGTATCTATCTCGGATGCTCCCTTGTCTCCTTTCCAAGATTTGTCACCAGATATTGCTCCCTTACTTCCATCTCCCGGCGGGGTGGTTCCGACCACCGGCTCTTCCATGCCGACCATTCCCTCCAGCCCAAGTCCGCCGAACCCCGATGACTTCATGGCCGAAGGTCCTGGCTCTGCAGCATTCCCACCATTCGGTTCATTGCCTGCTTCCTCCACTACTAGAAATTCAGTCGGGTCTTTATACTTTGCAGCTTTTTCATTTGTGCTAGCATATTGCTTAAAGCAGCAGCTTGGTAGAGTACTGTAAATTACTTGTTGATTAGAAAACTTTACTCTTAATTTGCTCATCCTCTTACCTTTTTTTTTTCTGTTTCCCTTTCTTTCATCTGTCATAGTAAATGATTATAGTGTAATGTATGTAGCTAGCTAGCTTCTCCCTGAATGCGGTTGTTTGCTTTTGCAGCTCCTTTAAAGAGTGGCATTAATTGAAATAAACATGGATTTGTTGTCCGTAACAGAAAGAAAGTTTTGAACTACTACTTTTTACTTGAGTAAGTTCCAGTTTTAATGCAGGAATCTGTGAACTAGATTCATAAGGGAAGCATTTTCATGGCTTCCCCTGCTTCCCATTTGCTGATGAAACGATAAGGTGGCACATGCTTTTGTGCCTGAAAACGATGTTTGGAGCATGTGAGACACACCAAACGACCAGAAGTTTGGTGTTTCTTCGATTATTGAGAATGCATCACATGTTGGTTGATCATGCTTAATATAATACTGATGTTTTAGGTGAATCTGTTTTGTCTGTTTCGGGAACTGCCATCTTCCTTAAAGAGCCTTTTTTTCCCTTTTTTATTTTTTATATTTAATCTTTCAACTTTTGGAGTCCCATGCTGCACTAAGAGACGCCTTCTTTGCCATTCAATGACCTCATTTCCTTTGGTTCAGGGGAACGGTAAAATGGAAAAGGAAAGAGGAAAGAGGAAAGAGGAAAGGAGAAATACAAATAAGAGCTTAACTACCTCTTTAGTCTTATTGCTTTTCCCTAATCCAGCTTTGGTACCTAAATTTAAATTTAAAACTTTACTAAACCTCTGTTTATTGCCCTGTAGAGAAGCTTACTTAGTTAGTGGTTCTTATCATTACAAGGTTGTCGTTTCTGATCTCATAGCTCAACCCCCTTTGTCGAATTTTGTCCATATAATTTCTAGTTTGAAGTTTAAAGTTCAAAAGATTGAAATGTCTCCTCCATAATTATTTCTTCTTTATCAAGAAATGGAATCACATTCAGTCACCAGCTTGTAAGTTGTACCCAGAAAGAATTTGATTCACGAAGAGGAAAAAAAATAGGAAAAAAAAGGGAGAAAAAAAAACCTATCATCCTTTGTCTTTCTACTGTTAAGTTTCCAGACGGTTCCCTTATTTATTTAAAAAAAGAAGAAGATTAGAACAACTGGCTCCTAATCGTCCCATCTGAATAACGACGAGCTATATAACCATGCACGTTCATACGGCCTGACTCACTTTACTTTGCCCTTTAAAATCAGCCAACTTTGACAAAAACTTTTGACGAATTTCTATTTTTTTTTTCCTCTCAGCAAGATAATATAAGGCTCAAGAATGGAAACCATTTGGATTACAGGTTGTTCTCAGGATTCAATTCAAAGCCCACTTTTACAACAATCAAACATTGCAGCTCTAAAAATTGACCAAGTAAGAACCATAATGTACTAATCTTTAGTATACTTTCAACTAAGCAAAGATCGGAAGGTTCCTCACGGGCAGTACCAGGTCACTTTTCAGGACCAGATCAAACAGATGTTTTAGATGGTTTTGTTCTCTTGCTTTTTCTTCCATCGTGCTAACGAGGTTGGGGCGTGGGAGATGAACCAGGTCTGAAATCTAAACCATTTCTCTATTTCTTTAGGGTTTTGGGTCAAGTCGGGTTTTCGGGTTAACCGAAACTACTCAAGATGATGCTTATGGACTATCATGTACTCTGTCTTCAGCAACAATCATCCTTTGTACACCCTAAACTAACCCGACCGCCATTTGATTTGTTGTGGGAAAAAGTAAAGCAATGCTAGTAAGCAACATAATGTATAGATTTTTTATGCAAACATGCTCTTGGCCTAGAGCAGAATGTATTTATGATAACATAATGAAACATATGCCTAACGACGACAGGTGTATGAGAGACATTTGAGTTCTACATAAACTGTAAGGACAACGATGAACAGCCAAACTTCAGGTGGGTTCATCATAATAAGATACTCTTAAGTTTAAACGATCCATAAGCAACAAAACAAACTAACAGTATGACAACATAGGAGGGACCAAAAAAAGGGGTTCATAAGGCTTTTGTCACTGTTTGGAGCAGTTTTTTAAGCATTATTCTTCGCTATGAGCTTCTCAATCATATCAGCTGCATCCTGAACAGTACTAATGGTCTGGGCGCTTTCTTCTTCGACGCTGATTCCAAATTCCTCCTCAAGTCCCATCACAATCTCCACCTGAAACAGGCAGATTGGCAGAGTATTTGGATGTTATTTGTTTGAATACTAACATAATAGACCAACTCATACACACAGTATGGAAACATAATACAGGACAGATCAGTCCCAAGAAGATTATTATGACACAAACATCCTTAGTTAACAGCTACTACATAACTTACAAGTATATTTTTCAACCAAGAAACATAAAGAAAAAAAAAAAGAAATTAAAGGCAAACAACTAATTGTTATATAGACGTATAATAGTTAAAATAGGATAGCTATTTGGTCACCGTGTCAAGAGAATCTGCTCCAAGTGCAGCGAACTTTGATTCTCCGCTGATGGAAGAATCTTCGGGTAGTGCCAGTTGCTTCCTCACTATTTCACAAACTTTGTTCACCGTCTCTGGTTTGGCCTGAACAAATTAACTCCATGTAGCTGGTTAATCAAATATACAACAATGATGGAGGAAAGCATGTAAAGGCTTCATATAGCCATGAAAGTGAAAGGACTGTCATCCCATGGCCATGATCGTAATGTGATTGAGAAATAGCATGTTTAGCTAGACGGATGCAGAACATACTAGCTATGTTGCAACTAGTAAAGATTATAAATGTTCCTACAATTGACTCTGGCTTGTGTCATGCTGCCATGGTTAGTGGTCCTTTCATCTGTATGATCTACATCTTTTAACATTAGATGGTTCCAAATTCCCAATGATCTCTTAGCAGGCTATTGTTTAGGCACTAAATGAAACTGCATAGCTAAATGAATAAGTTGATGGATGTAGAGATGAGCATCACCATCCAAACATTCAAGCAGAAAACCAGAACAGCTGAAAAGAAAAGCATACCGCGCAGGAAACGCGGAAGCGCAATGATCCTGGTCGCATTCTAATGGATGGAAAGCTAACAGAGTTGACATTGGAGATCCCACGAAGAGGTACCTACAGAAAATTCAATAAAAGCCATAAAAAGTAAAAACCTCTGTTAAAAGCATAGCATCCAGACTAGAACTAGAAAAGTCGTATGATACAAGGGGAACAGAACATAAAAACAGCTGCGATTGCATGTTTGAATGAGAAACACACATCTTACCACCTTCAACAAACACATAAAATGAATGTTACATCGTTAGATCTCAAAGTTCAAACTGAACAAAGCCCCTTTTTAAGTTAATTTAGACTCTGTTCGTATTATAAGCTTTGTTCTTTCCTCTCAAAAGCTAAGATAACATTCCAGGAATGATAATCAAACCAAACTGATTCAAGCATGAAACTTTACAATCTGAAATCTAAACAAGCCTTTTAAAGCACAAGACTTTATTAGAAATTTCATGCAACGAAAGATCAAAACGGCATCTTTCAACTGTTGACATGTTTGCATTCATAGCATATCTAAATTTCACCACCAAATACGAAAACCCATCAAGGAAAAACAACCCAAGACAGAAAGAAAAGAAAAGGAAAAAAAAAAAAAACAGAACACCAACATCAACATATCTAACCAAACCAAAATTATAACCATAAGAAAAGAGCCAAAAAGCTAAAGACAACAATCAGAAGACAAAAACCAGATACTAGAAAACCGGGAAAAAGAGAGAGAGAAAGATCAATAAGGGGAAAAGACCTTTGTCTGCTTGAAAGAAGATGAAAGGCAAGTGAGATTCAAGGAAGCTCCAGTTATAGAAGCCATTGGAACGGAGTTTCGATGGATTCAAGGGAAAGAGAGATCTGGGAAAAAGAGAGAAAGTGGCGGAGATCACGAAGACAGGGGAAGAACGAGGAGAGTGTGTGCGTGGGTGTTGTTGTTTGTTCGATGGGAGTTTAAGAGTTAGAGACCGCGACGTCTTTATAGATGCTGTGTTGTTTGCTGGTTGTTGTGATTCGTTGGCAGTTGCCATTTTTCCTCTTTTCATCGTTTTCATCGAAAAAATAATAATAATAATAATCAGTTTCCACGACCACGAGACTTTCTTTTTCTTATATCATATCTTATTCCCAATCCCATTCCCACCTATTTTTCCCACTATTTATTTTTAAATGTCTGTATTTTAACATTTCTATGAATTAATCCTACGATTTTAGGGGAGAATTTATCTGACAGCATTGACCTTTCAAATGTAACAACTAGCAAAATAAATTAGTTTTTTTCTTTTAAAAAAATACTACTAATAAAAAACCATATAATATGATGAGAAAAATCAATTCAAAATAAATAAAATACTAAAATTTTACTCAAAACACTCGAGAATATTTAATTGAGATCAATGATTGATGATTGATGGGTTTGATCATGCATTGTTGGCCTTTTAGACCTCAAAATGCGGTTAACAAGTGATTAATTTCTTAACCCACACGATCGACGATCGAAGGCAACTACAAACAAAAATAAACAACTATATATGCATAACCTGATAACCATCACCCGAGGAGCTTTTACAGGAATTGCATGTTTCCTTTGCCTACCCTTTGAACTTCACATTAATGGTAGTATGTCTATATAAAAATATATATATATATATATATAATTTTATATTCCTTTCTGTTTTTGGTCAAGTGGCCTTTTTATTATTACTAGAAATTGACCCGGGCTACGCCCAGGAATTTTTTTAATTTTAAATATTTAAATTTTATTTTTTAAAAATATGTGAGGATTAATAGGGATAATAATATCTAAAGATAAAAAAAATGTAACATATAATTATTGATATTACATGTGAATCAAAATGTAATACAAAAATATATAAAAAATCATTTTGATATACACACAAAAAATAATGTTAATTAACTAATAAATAAAAATACACATATAAAAAATTATATATAAGTTAAACATGTTGATTAACCATTAAATAAAAATATATAAATCAAATATTGAATTCTTCAATAATAAATGAAATTTAATAACATATAAAAATCAAATATTGAATTCTTTGATAATAAATGAATTTTAATAATATATAAAAATGTGAAAAATTTCCTCAAATCCAAAAAAACACCAAACTAAACCTTTTGTTTAGACTTATCAAGGATAAAAAAAAAATCCTACAAAAAATATATTGAAAATTTTAATAATATAAGTAAATATATAAAAAAAAAGAAAGAACATATGGGCCCTTTAGCCCAAAAAAATGAGGAGCCAATGAGGGAGTGACAATTGCAACCCCTCTTCATCTAACATGCTTGAACTTTCATATATGGGAGTATAGATTGATAAGTGGGAGAAAAAAAAAACAAAAACTAACCAATCAAGGGTTGACAAATGGGCCAAAAATCCCTCTAATAGCCGGCCTGCACTTCCTTTTTTATTGTTTGGTATTGATTATTATTATTATTGGAAAGATCTTGCAAAATACTACGACATATGAATTTTTTTAGTTTCCAATTTTTGCTAGTATGAACTATATAAGGTCAGCCAAGCTTCTACAATTTTCAAAGAATGACCGTTTTACATTCTAATAAATCAATAGGGCGGATATATTAATTATCGAACGAAAACATTATTTTTTTGAAGAAAATGTAACTTTTTATTCATTCAAATGAAATTACATTCATAATAATATTAAAAAAAAACTTAAAAATTACAATAGATTCAAACTTGTTATCATGTAGATTTAGATCTTGTTTCATAATTCGAGCCATCTTGTTGACTATTTTGAATCTCAAACTTTCTTCATGAGCCTCTAGTACGTTCATTACTCTCTCACTTTAGCTTCATGTTTTTTCTAACTGAAGGCTTTCATCAGAGACAAAAAAGTGACTGATTCGAAATCCTTCTTAATTGACCCATAAGATATAAAACAAAATCATCACAATATAAGGTTAACAGTCTTAGATCTATTGGATACTGACTCAAAGACAAACTAAAACCAAATTGACTCAGATAAAACTGAAACTCAAATACTCAAATTGAAAGATCTATGACTTATTCAAGTAAAAAATAAAGAAAACTACAACAATGTGAAATTAGACTCCCTCCTCCTCCTTGACGGTAATAATCAATGAGGATGAGGAATAAATGAAAAAGACGAAGAAAAATATAGAGAAGAGAGGGAAAGAAAGAAAAGGGCGGCTGATTAATCACATATTTAAATATTCAAATATAAAGATTACGATTGATTAATCACAAGTCTAGAATTGTGATTGATTAACATTCTTGACCTAGAAAATGATAGTGAGTAGGTTAATTAATAATAATGGGGTAACCATAACTTAGGCCACCTATTTTGATTTGGTAAGTAAATCTTTTTCTTCATTAGGTGGCGTCACCATTTTCAACCTATTACGTTGCATCCTCCCATCCCAATCCCATGCATAAATCTACTTTCCTTTATTATATATTTTTCGTTTATCATAATTCAATTCAAGGTAGAAAAATGGAAAGAAAAAGTGCCAACAGAAGATGAAGGGTCTTTTTTGGTCTTCTATTAATTAGTTGTATCTTTGATAATAGTACTTTTTAGTAGGAGTATTTGTTTTTCATGATGATGGAAAGGTGTACTTAAAAACAAAAAAGAAATTTCATTTAAATTGACCTTTTTCTCTTTTTACTTTCGGCGAGTGTTACTGTGTTACCATTTCCCTCCGTCCGAGCTTTACGTGGGTAATTAAAAAAAGTCTCAAAATTCGAAAAGCCGTGCACGTGATGACTCATAGTCGGCTTAGTTAGCCAGCCTGTCGAAATGGCTCCGGTCACGGCTATGTCTTAAGGCCCATTATTGACACCAAAATGGCCCCTCTTAACTGAATAGTGAATATCCAAATGCAAATTGCAAAGCTTAATAAATTGCCTGCCATCCCCCTTCCCCGGGCTTAGTACCCCGAAATGTACCCACCCCCAAAAAAAAGCTTAATAAATTAATCATTAATCCATATCAATAAAAATTGAGCAAACTTTAGGTTGAAAATGGGCCTAGCTTAGCCGGCTAAAGGCTAAAACTTAAAGCTGCAGCTGGTGGTTGAGAAAAGAACAAAAGAATGGGGCGAAAAGGAAGGGAAGGAGAGCGGGTACAACCGCTGAGAGAGAAGAGAGGAGAGAGGAGAGAGGCACAGAGGAAAGCAGAGAAGAGAAGAGAGACCCACCCACGTAACCAACGCCACATTCTCCAATGCAACCAAAATAAAACTAAACCAAAGACATAGTCTTTCTTTGCTTTCACTCTCTCCCTCTCTCTCTCTTGCTGTGCTTCAAACTTTTATAGATCACCAACTGCAACTTAATCTTACCACCTTCCTTCTCCATTTTCATCTCCATCAATATCATAATAATAATAGTAATGTAAAGTCTAGCTTTTACAACTTCTTAGCTTTTAGAAAGATCAAGGCTTTTATTTAGTGTAACGTTTTTGCTTTCTTGTCATCTTTGCAGAGACCATGATGACTTCAGAGCTTTTGGAAATTCACCCTCAAGAACTCAAATTTACTTGTAAGTTCCTTTCTTTCTTTTTCTCGAACTTCACTTCAAAAGGGTTACCAGTAGAAGTGTTTTGTGAATGAAGTCTTTTTGATTCATTCTTTTCCTTTCTCTCTTACTGAAGTTGAGTTGAAGAAGCAGAGTTCGTGCTTAATTCAATTAACCAACAAGACTGATCAATATGTGGCCTTTAAGGTACCTGCGCTTTCTTGTTGAATTACTTCAAATGAAAATCCTGTTTTAGTTTCTGGGTCTTTTCATTTTTCCATTTTCTGATCTGCTTTGAATTGAATTCGAGACTTAGATTTAAATGGAAATGATTTTCAGGTGAAGACTACTTCTCCTAAGAAATACTGTGTCAGGCCAAACACTGGCATTGTTAAGCCCAAATCAACATCAGACTTTACAGGTACATTAACTATTAACTCCCTACTCTGTTGGTTTTTAATTGGAATTAACTCTGACTCAGCTGTTCATTTAATGTGTAGATTGTGGTACGTTTATGTTTTGTTAAGATTTAATTCTACCCAACATTCAGGCTTGTGTGTTTGTGATCGGTTGCTGTTGGTTGGTTGCATATGCTTTTCAATTAGGTGGCTCATTTTCAGACTAAACTAGTTTGAAATTATGAGGTTTAGTTGAGCTTGTGTTCTGCAAACTTTTAATGAAATTAAGTGTGCTTGTGGAATTTATTTTGGGGTTGTTAATGGAATTCATGTAAATGGATTATTACCCTATGTGCTACCAGTTATTGTTTGGTTTCAACTAACATAGATGCAAAGACAAAGTAATAACAGTTACTCCATAATTGTCTAGCTCTTTAATTATCTGCTTACAACTACTACTTAAAGCTTATATTGGATACAATGGTATGGACCTTTCCTGGCTGGTGTAGTTACTATGCAAGCTCAGCGTGTTGCCCCGCCCGACTTGATGTGCAAAGACAAGTTTCTAATTCAAAGTACTGTAGTTCCTCCTGGGACAGCTGAGGAAGATATTACATCCGATATGGTAAGAGTCTTCTGATGCAATGAATATTATTGTTCTTTGAGTTCATATGATTTCTTATTGTTTTTTTATTGGCAGTTTTCTAAAGAAGGTGGCAAACACATTGAGGAGAAGAAGCTAAAAGTATTCCTTACTAGCCCTGCACATTCACCTGTTTTGGCTGCAATAAATGGTGAGTTGAAGCAAGATTCAGTTCATGAAACTTCACCCCCGAAAGCTAGAGCATCAACTGGAGTTGAAAACATACCTCCACCACGGAAGGTCAGTGCATTTTTATGTTGCAACTGTGGGTGTGGGTATACTTACCTATATTGATTTTGTAACATTGCCCTTCTAGCTAGGCATACTGGTAGTAATAAGCCCTTAGTCTAGTAATAACTTTATTCCTGCCACCAGCTAGCCGAGGATGTGGGCTTTGAGACTGCTAAGGATGCAGTTGAATCAAGAACAACTAAAGATGTTCAGGAGTTTGAAACTCCCATGGAGGACACGACTGAGCTAAGAGCAGCTGAAGTTGTGCAGTCCAGTCCTGCAAAGGATGGGGAGGAACTTAAACCTGCAAAAAGCATGTTGGAATTGAAGTTGGGTGATGATTTTGAGGAGTTGAAGTCAAAGCTAAGTTTTATGGATTCAAAGCTTAAAGAGGTACTTACTTTTTCCATCGTAGGTTTATGTGTTTTAAGTTCATACAACGATGCTGTTTACTTCTATGGACGAAGAACTTCAGGATTTAAGGATGCTCTTAGAAAGGATCGATAGAAAAATTACCTGAAATGATTCCTTATGTCTCATCAGAAGCTTTGGAGTTGGGACCACAGGAGGGGCATTCTTTTAGATTTATGAAGGATTAATAAGGCTGTTATGCAGGAAAATGCTTTTCTTTCTATATTGAACAATGAGAACCAGAGTTTGTTGTATTGATTTAAAGACTGAGTTCCTTAATCTTACATGGAATTCACCTCCAGGCTGAACGTAGCATCACGAAGCTGATGGAAGAGAGAAGCATAGCTAATCGAGAGAAGGAAAAGCTTAAGCATGAATTGGTGGGTGACATACTGTTTTCTTTTCAATTGGACTCATCTTTGTTTTTTTCATCGTTAGCCTTTTTCGGTGAAAGAGAAACTTGTCAATACGTATAAAATCATCTAATTCAACTTCAAAGATATTTGTTCTTGGTGTTTGTAGGAGGCGTTGAAGAGGAAGTCTGATGTGAGAACAATTCAGGTGGGGTTTCCCTTCCTCTACGTTTGTATGGTGGCCCTCGTCAGCCTGATGGTCGGATACTTCAGCCGTCTCTAGGAGAGAAGTTCTTCACACGAATCTCAGTTTCTGGAGGAGGGAGAACAGATGAACCACATTTTGTGATTGCTTTTGGAAGATCTTGTTAATTGTTATCCTGTTACTGTGAAGTTTTAACCCCAAAAGTATAGCCTTTTTGTATGTGAATGTATGCAATTGCAGTGTTGTTGTAAAACAGTTTTCTAAGTAAATTGATTGAACAAATTTTATATACGAGAATCGAATTACCCATTGATTAGCCTACGGCTCAAAATTTTCCCTGTTAAAATGGAAAAAGCTTCCCATGGTAGGCGTAAATTAAAGGAATATTTAATGTATGCTTATATGCTTAAGATGTGTTGCTAATTGTTAAACTAATTTCAAATTATATGAGAGATTAGAAGAAGAGAGAATTGTGGGGGAAAAAAAACTACATATAAGAATATAATCCAATCAATATAGCCTTTTATAGAAAAGAAAGTAAAAGAATGAGGAAAAAAAGAAAAAGGGAAGAAGAAAAACCCAGAAACATGTTAGAAATACAGCCTCATGATAAGCAGCTAATGCTGGACAAAATTGCTGTTATAATCAGCCAGAAAACCTCTCATTTTTTTATACTATTAACAAACTTCAAACTTCAAACTTCACACTGCAAGCCGGCTTCATGCCCTACCTACAATTTTATAAATTAGTAGTATTTAGGGTTTTACTTCATCACCACAAGCTCCTTTCTTCCTTCTCATTGCCATTGATGACCATTTTGCTCGGTGGGTGAACCAGGAATGAAGGGTACAAAACCCCTTCCACCAAATACAGGTCGCATGAAGGCGTCATCGAATTTTCTCCAATAATAGTGTACCGTGTGGGAAGGAGTGCTTAAGAGCATTCTTAGGCTGGTTGGCCGGGGTACATTTCGGTTGCTTTGGTCACCCTCTGTTTCCTGCCCGTTGCCGAGCAGTGGCACAATGAATGATTTGGGAGTGGATGGTTCAGAAGAAACCATTCTCGTGAGTTGTTTGGGTGAAGGAAGCAGGATTCTCACCAGTGGCTTTGTCATTAATCCAAAAACCTGCATGGTTCAAACGTAAGAATCTTGTCTTTTTATAGAAAAAGGTGAAACAAAAAATTCACTAAACTCAAGATTCCTATGATTTCATGGGGAACAAAAAAGGGGAGCGGAATGGATTGCGGCAATTTTAAAGCAGCTTTTAAGAACAATAACATTTGGGAAAGATTGAAAAGCATGAGAGCAAAGGCAGGAGCTTAGGATCATGCTTCAGAGATAAAGAAAGGATGACTTCAGTCTTACCACTGTGCTGAAAAGAACAACTGTGATTGTGCTGGTTATCATCATTGCATTCCCTCGCAACTGAGTATGACCTGAGCTGGTAAACTGCAAAAGGCAAGTAATTAAGCTCATAATTACACATCTTTCCTCTATTAGACTCAGCAAAAGGTTACAGCACAAATGATGCTGCTATTTTAGATGTGTCCAGGCAACCGACAACGAATACCCAAAATTATCTATTAGCAGATTATCTACAGAAGAAGAAACCAGTTGAATCTTCTAACCTGATTATAAGCAAGTGCCATAGAGACAGCACCACGCATAAGACCAGCCCACCAAATGGTAACCTGCAAAACAGAGAAGTGGGAAGACATGAATTCATCAACCCATCTCAGGTCCACTAGCTTACAAGTCATGGTATGGTTTAAAACTCATACCTGCTGCTTCAAGCCAACTTTCTCATATGGAGCTTTCTTAGTCAAGTTGGATACAAAGGATAAGGGGAAAACAAAAGCTGCTCTTCCAACAAGAATCAAACCCAACAGAATTGCACTCACACCAACTGATTTTCCAGGGCTGAGAAGAAGAAAAGATTTTAATTAACACCAGATGTGATAATTTCCAAGACCACGTTTAAGTTAATCTGTTAGATATAAAAACAGTTTACTATTAACCTCACCTATCGCTAACAACCCTCCACTTCTCAATGTCCAGAGCATCCATTCCAACATAAAGGAAGATAAAGATCTCAGCAACAAATGATAGAGTGGCAAAAGCATGCCTGCAATAATCAATTGTGAGATATGAAAAATCAGTAATATGAGATTCCCTACCCAAAGAAAAAGGTGGAGAACTAATTCAACTTTTCAAAATAACAGAGAGTAACAGATTTTGGATATTGGACATACTTGGTTGTCACTCTTGAACTCTCAGTAACATTATGCCACGTGTAATGAGACATAACAATTCCACAAAAGAATACAGTGAGAATCCCACTTAAATTTAAAAGCTGCAAGACAATGTTACCAACATTGTGGTTAGACTGCCTTTTTACATTTACATAATATAAAAGAAAAGTCATTGAAGAGGTGCACTACATGTTCTCGGAAGTCATACCTCAGCCAGCATATATGAAAAGTAAGCCATGAGTATCATAAGAGCAACCTCCCGATCTGTAGAGTGCCTATTTTGTATGAACAGGAATGATATGAGGATACTATCTTAAAGAACTAGAAATTCCTGCTTCAAATCTTCACTCCATAGAAAATGACACAACAATTGAAGATGACCGTATGACAGATTCAAAAGGAAAACAACTAGTGTTTATTAGCGCTTAGGCAGAGATATAATGATCTTAATATGTTCAATTGAAGTTGTGGTTGGTAAAAGTTCAGCTATTCTACATTTTTTATCCCATGACACTATTAGATATTCTAACTCACCCCTCAGCTACTAAAGTGAGAGAGACTTAAGAAAACTGGAGATATATACGAACCTTCCAAAATAGAGCTTTTTAATAATGTAAGCACTAAGCAGTCCAGTCTGCATGAGATAAGCAAAAATGATCGTGAGGAATATATAGCCACAATAAAGAATATGTAAACTGAGAAGAGACATAAAGACTCACCGCAGCTCCCAGCAAAGTACTTGAAATAAATAAATACAAAAAATTTCCAACAAATTGCAAAGCAATGGTAGAGTCGATGTGAGAAAGGTCAAAGTTCTGGATTGCATTGAAAAGAACCACTGATGTGGCATCATTGACAACTCCCTCCCCGAAAACCAGACTGTACAATAAAGGCGTCTCATCCTGATTAAGCACCTGAACCAACAAGAAGAGGATTAATGGGTCAGCAGAATAGCACTTTAAAAGTTTTAACGGGAAACCAGATCCCAACAATACATACTTGCAAAGTGCAAACAGAATCTGTTGCAGAAAATATTGCTCCAATTGCTGCAATTAAGCGGTTGAATAGAATTAACCAAAGACCCGGATATAAAATATTATAATAGAGAAATGAAAAGAGATAATCGCAAAAATATTATAATAGAGAAATGAAAAGAGATAATCGCAAAAATGTTACCGAGATAATCCCCTATTGAGAGAGACCCAATATTCATTTTCTGGAAAAAATTTATGGCACCTAGTTACCAAAAGAAAGACAAAATTAACAGATAGCGGGATAAAAATTAAGACAAAGCAACAAAGATAGCCCAAAGGTAATATTCGAAGTATTTCACTGTCATAACATACGATCTTTTAACCAGAGGAAGAACATCTTACTCTTTGAGACACGACCAATTTCATTTGTCTGTGGTTAGAACATAAAGTTGGAGCATGTTTTCCAAATTTACACTAATAATTTGAAAACAATATAGTACTCTATTTCATAAACCATCCACCTTCAAATATAGTGTTCAGTTGTCCATGAAAAAGCATGCAGTGTCCAGCCTTTTGAACTTCTTGCAAGTTTCACCCAATAGGAAGATGAAACATAAGAAGGTTTTCAAACCAATAAACATACCTGCAGATACGATGCCAAAGGATATTAAAGTACCAATCGCGCCAAACAGCATGATGGTCATAAAGTTGCGGAAAAATTGCTTCTTCTTCACCTGGAATCTGGTACAAAGAAAAAAAAAATCTCAATCATTATTAATGTCTAACGGCTTTCATTATAGCAGACGACCACATTCAAAATAACCCAAAAATGAACCATTAATACGTTTTTAACTTAGAACAATGGAAAACAAATCATGTTACTCAAAAAGTAAGTGTAGCATGAGAATTTAAAAACTAAAGATTACATGCAAGGATCAATAACTCACCCCGCATTGAAAATAATTGGTGGAAGCAAATAAATAAAGAACAAATCTTCACTGAAGACTAAGAGATGAGAGCTCTTTCCTCGAGTTGTAAGCAAAATTACAACTCCAGTGCACAGCCCCTGCATAAAAGAAAAATCAAAATTATGAAAATGAATGGCTTCCTTTTATACTAGAGAAGAAAAAGAGGAAATTTATCTGTAAAACCAAAACTTACAATGGCAAGGGCGGTAATGGACTCGTTCATCCATCGGCTTTCCTCCAGCAAATGACCGATCACAATACACGCGCAAAGAAGCGCCACGAATAAGTTTATTGAAACTACTGAGCTGTGATCAGAGTTCAAAATCGTCCCCGATTTTGCTAAAAGAGAGCTTATTATCCCGATCGCCATGGTTTCAAAAATCAAGAGTTTCAATTCGAGCAACGAGTTTTATTTTTCCTTTTAAAACCCGAAGCTCGATTCTACAGTTCAAGTTTCCCTTAAATATTTGATTTTGGATCTGAAAGCTACCATTCAGAGAGTTAGACAGCCGCTAGTTCCGCTGAAAAACAGTTGAAACAGAAAAGGAAAGATCAAACACGGAGGCTTTGATCGGTCAATTAGAGATAGCTTATTTTCTTTCCTAGTTTGGCTGCTGAGGAACAGGAAAACGAAAGTGAGAGAAAATGAGATTCAAAATCTGTAATTTACTACTAGTTTCCAAGTTTGAAGTTTGAACACAAAGGAAAGAACATAAAAAGCTGAATTGTTCAAAGTTAAAAGATATAAACTCTCCAAGGAAGTAAGACCTTTTGAAAATATATATATATATATATATATTGAAAAAAAGGAAACAAGAGAACGTTTTAAAACACAAAATCAAGCTTTCAATTTTCCTTTCCTCCCAGCTTTCTTGCCGGCCAAACAGAGCTGCGTCGACTTCAAAGCTTCAAATGATATAGAAGCAGCGTGGAAGAATAATTTACTCTAAAAAAAAAAAAAACTAAATCAGCAAAAGAAACGTTGAGTCAGAATCCTGCTCACCTCAGGTCGAGTTCTGTGGTGCAGAACTGTAAGCTGAGAATAAAACGATCCGTTTTAAGTACTAAAATTCCAACCGGAACCTGATTCCGAAACTTAACCGAAAAGAAAAAAAATGCAGACCTGAAATAAAATAAAGTAAATGGTAGAGAGGCGCAGAGAGAAGGACAGCGTATTACAGTTCAGACAGTGAAAGAGAAAGGAGAGGAGGAAGGAGATGGGAGAGAGGGAGTCCGCCAAGGAAATGTTTTTATACACCTGTTTCTAGTGGTGAGTTCAAAATTTAAAAACATTGTTAAGCGTTAACGACAGTTATTTCGTAAAAGTGAATGGTTGTGATCGAGTGTTATTATAGTGTCGGGTGCATAAGAGCATTTCCGTTTGATTTCTTTTGCAGAGGAAGTGAAGGGAAAGCGGAGGAGAGAAGAAAGAAAGGAAGAGGAAATGAAGGTCCACATGATATGATTTTGTCGTCTAACGGAATCTATACCATACATCAATGGAAACTTTTTCATTCATGTTCTTAAGAAAGTTAATTCTCTCCTATTTCAAGGAAATAAATCCTGCTAAGATATTTTCCCATTTTGGGCTTCCTTGCATTTAGTATTTATTTATTTACTTGATTTACTTTGTATATTGATAGAGAAATATGAAGAAAAAGCCCACAAGTTAACACAAAATTGCTTGTTTTATACATAATATTCCCCTTTCGAATGTCGTTAATTTTGTTGATTAGTGATTTATAAGTTAAAAAAAAAAAGTCGTGAATGAAAATTCAGTAGATTTTTAAATTTCAATAGGATTAATGCTTACTTTAATCTTGGAGATGACAACTTTTATTTGAAGAACAAAATTGAAGAAGAAAATCACAGAACATATCTGACCAAAAAAAAAAATCACAGAACATAAGATTCTTGTTGCGTTGCATTGTTGATTAGCTTGTTTATAACCAAACAAAAGGGACACTTTTTATTTTCCTCTCTTCATGGACAGAAAGTGTATAGTACTTATATACCTATTTTAATAGAGTCAAAAAGGAAAAATTTCAAATTGAAAAAAAAATTGTGGAAACGTGTCTTCTTGATATATGCCATGAGCTCATCAACACTGTAACACCTTTTGTGGGTCCAAAGACGAAACCACGACAGATTCCAAGGCAATCATTGCCCTTTCAAATTAACTATAAAAACAAAAAAAGAAAAGAAAAGTGCCTGTGTTAGCAAATGGTAACTGCAGAAAATACCCAAAAAATGCGATTTTTCCTGTCGCTTTCCTGTCTGAATTCTCAGGTAACAAACTTGGCCGAATAACAAAATGACTCGGAGTGTTTATTTGCGTAAGCGCGACCGTAACCCAGCTCTTTAAATTACTAAAATACTAGTACTAATTATAGCAACGGTCTAAGTCTTGATGTCTCCAAAGACCAATCTTAATCAAAGCGTCTGTGTTTTACACAACAGGGGACCCGCCTTAGCTCCGCCACCTAATTTAAATTTGTACGGCTGTGATCATAATCTCCAATTGGAGAACCATACGGACCACAAACTCTATCAAAAGGCGGTACGGATTCTGGTGAGTGGTGACTCAACGCTCACTCGGGTTCTGTACAAGTTTAAGGCAACAGCAACAGCGGCATCATTACGGCATAAGTTAATGCCGACAAAGCTCTGTTAAACTTTTGTAATCACCGTGGGAGATCCCATGATGAATCACACGGTCCACTAACTGCCACGTGGAGTCTTGGCTGGTGGGGTCATCTGGTCTTCTATTGCACGTCCCCTCCGCCCGGTGGGCTTGGTTTGTCTGCTGTGCCACTCACGTTGGGGCGTGGAGTGCAGCGCCATCATCTTGTCCATTAGGTTGACTTTTCAAATTTATTTTTTACCCTGTTTTTGGTCAGGTTAATTAATTATAGTAATTAATTAATGTCGTTTGCTTGGTTTATGTCATGATTAATTCTAACAAGAAATTACTAGTCTGATTCTAAAGTAGAATTTAATTTTGCCTTGTATTTCGAAAATGGATAAGGCAAAACCTTACGTAACCTCGTATTGTTTGTTTCAGGATACAACCCAGTGAGTTGACAACCGAAATTTCTACCTAAGTCCTGGTAAAAGTCCTATTACCATTGGTGTTTTTTTTTTTTTTTTTCCAATTTTAAGACGAGGAAATAATTAGAACTCAGTTCTTATATATAGTAATAGTAATACTATCATTACAAATTTGGGACACTTGTCATTTTATTATGTATTTAATTTTAAATTCTCTCCATTTAAGCAATGGGGATTACTTTCAATGTAGGTATTGATATTGATATGGGAAATGGTAAATGGTATACTTTTCCATGAACCATTTAAGATGTCAAATAAAGAAAGTTTTATATAATTCATGTTTTATTTTCTTATGAATTCAAAAAAAAAATTACTGTATTAAATGAAAAATATTTTCCTTAAATGAAAAGTTAATCAATTTTAAAGGGTGTATGGGTGCACCCATTAACAAAATAGATATTATATATATATTTTTGTCTTGGAGCAAATCTTCTTTCTATTGCTCTAAAATGGTATAAGATGGTTTACTTACTCAGTTAAATAGTAATTTCGTATTAAAGAAATCAATTGTGTGTGAAAATTTTCTTTTTTATCTCTAAGTTAGTAATTGGTAATTTTAGAGATTAATTATTTTGTAATTTTGTCCAAAAAAATTCTTATTTCTAATCATTTTTACATTTATTGCAAAATATTTAAATATGAGAATTTAACATATTTTGTTAATTCAATGCTTTAAAAAGCTATGCTAACATTTTTTTTGGATTTTCTACTTTTTTTAATTTTCTCTATGTTGTTAATTTTGTTTTCATTTCAATGCAAGTATATTTTCTATATAATATACATATTCATCTATACAGATAGTCCAATGTAAAATCTTATAAATATTATTTTGGTGACTTCAAATTAAAGTACGAATTTTCATAAAACCCATAATATTAGTGCGGACATATATACTAGTATATGAACAAAATTATCAGTACGACAACAGCGTAACTAACAAGTGGTGCTTTCTTTAAATCAAAATGGTCACGCTCGAGTATAGAGGTGATTATGTGAACAAATATTTTATCACGAGGCCATTTAGATATGACCTACAAATGAAATTATAAGCTCGTATAGTATTTTGGATTGATTCGATTTAATGCGTCAAGTTGAATGAGTCGACGACCCACTGGCACATGACATAACTATCATGGATACCCCAAAAAATGAAACAAGTCATTTTCATCATTATATAATGATTACATTAATTAATATACATCGAAATTGGAATAATTATTTGTATATTATACCACGGTATCGAGCAAGGGTTTGCGGGTCAAAACTATATACATACATTAAGGTTGGAACAATATTATGTAATCTTAATCTTGGTATTAAAAAGCTAATAACCATAATCTTAATTTAACCATCTTTACATATCATAAGTTTGAAATAAAGTCAGATTTTTAGATGGATTGAGTGTAAGAAACTGATTGTTTTTTAAGTAAAATACCATATCTAAGTATTGTGAATGAAGAAAATAAATTTATAAAAACTTCCCCATATAAAATTCAATGCGAATCAACTTCAGATTAGTCGAGATTCAATATTGATATCGTCGTGTTACCATATATTCATAGGTTTATATATATTCCTAAAGATTTTGGAAGTTTTGCAAGAGAGAGCTTTTTCTCTCTACACATTTTGCACATTCTCTTCCAATAAATGGGCTTTTTGGGCCACCACTCATTGAATAGTCTAGTGTAAAGGTTTAGCTGAATTTGGTATATGGTTCTTGCTTCTTGGCTTGTATAAGTTTAATAGCCCTTTTTTATCTGGTCCGATGGATCAATCAGTTTCCTTCATGGCCCAATTACCATCCTTAGCCCAAAAAGTGAAAGTAGGCTTGCCAATATATTATTATTATTATTTTTGGCCCAATATTTTGAAAATTCAAATTAAAGTGGCTGAAATTAAAATAGTTGGTTATCCAATGCGGCGCGGACCATATAAACTCAAATGCAATCGACTTCGGACATATATACTACTAACACAAGCGGCACCGAAATTAGGAAAAAAGAAAAGAAAAAAACCGTGTTTCAATATTTCTTTTTCCTTCTCAAATTTGCTCTGCCAAATTGCCACCTCTTCTCTTCTCTCCTCTCAGGGGAGAGAGAAGAAGAAGAAATAGAAAGGAGAAAAAAAAAAAAAAAAGAAAGCAAAGAAGTACCCAAAAAAAGCAAAGCATATTTATTTTTTCCTTTTATTTCTTGTAGATAAAAAAGGAAAAAAATTTTGAACTCGCTCTCCCACTATCTCTTCTCTTAGGGTTTCCATTTCCGCCATTGCAGCTCTTGCTTGACCTTCACTGACCTTTAGTTTCACTCACATTGCATCGGGATCGGCGCATTGTTTTGAGAACTAATTCTAGTTCTTAGTTTTCACCGAATTTTTAGGGTTTTTTTCGAGATTTTTTTGTATAGATCGAGGTGAGTTTATTTTATTTATTATCACTCTCTGATTCTCATGTTTTTTGTGGTTTGTTTTGGCGGTTTGATTCTGATTATAGGTTTTTTTTTTTTAATGTTTGATCGAGAATAGTTTCTGTTATTTGCTTTATTTTGATTGCATGACCGGTAAATTTTGTTGTTTCTGTGCAATGTATATCTGATTGAATTTTTTAATTACATTTTTGGACATCTGATTCATTGAATTTTTTAAATTTTCATTATGTTAGAAAAATTAATAAGGAAATGGAAAAGTCAATAATGTACCAACTTTATGAACATGATCATGATCAACAATGTTGTGGTGATTTTCGTGAATTGCTTATTGTAGTGTATAGATTCGGAGCTAGTCTTTTCATTCAATGGTATGCTCTCTCGGAAGTAGTAGAATGGCCGTTATGGCGGGGCTTCTTGAAGCAGGAACCATCTCGCCAAATAAAGCAGGTTCATTTTTGCTTCTTGGTATAAAATCTTGGAGTATGTATTTTACACTTGACCATTTACTGCTCCTCTAGGGGGATGTTGGGATTAATTGAGGCCTTACATTTTCAAATGAATTGGAGATTTTGGTTTAGTTTGTCAAAAAGGAAATGGCACTGATGTTGGCCCAATTTTGGCAGAGGAAGTTTGCAACCAAAAGTTAGCTTCTCAATACATTTATAGAGAATTACGCGGTGCAGATGAGGCTAATTTACTTGATGAAGAAGGTGATTCTCAAGTGCGGACTAATTTTCACTGTATTGGTCTTTCGATTTTATTTTGCTTCTCATACACTGAACTTTATGGTCTTCAGCCAATGATCAATTTAACTGTTGTGTTCATTGTTTATGATGGCTTGCTAACTTTTCTGCCACAGATATGCATGTGTTTGGTTTGAGACCTATGGCTGATCCTTTGCATTTGGTAAGTTTATTTGAGCTATTGATTTTCTGTTTTAGCATCTCCATTATCATGTTTCAGAATTCTTGTGTTTTCACTGTTTGTACGCTTTTTCTCAGCCATACTGTGATGCCTTTGCCCATTCAAGGATCCTTAATTTGGGTCAGCTTGCTGGTGTATAATCTTAAATGAATAAAGAAATTCCTTTACAATTGTGTCCTTCGTGGGGTTGGTTACTGTATGATTAATGAAGTGCCGGCTAGATTAGTAATCTTGTCACATGAGAATACTTCACATATTAAATGCTGTTTACTTTCTTTGGTACCAAATTGTCTTCCTGGCACCCAAAAGTATGTTTTATTTGTGTTTACGATCCATGTCTTGTTCTTCACCACGGTTGAAATTTACCCTTTATATCTTCATGTTGTTTCTTTATTTATCACTTTTTGTATGCACATAAATGTTCTGTACTATTACCTGATTGTTTAATATAATTGTGAAGGTATGTTGTAATGCTTGTAAGAAGCCAGTCAAGGCCAGTCAATATGCTGCTCATGCAGGTTAGGAGGCATTTTCCTTTCATTACTAGTCTTCCCTGATTTTTATTATTTATGAATAACTCAAAACCGACTAGGCACTTAAAATGATTTTGCACATACGGGAATGCTCTTCCTGGCATTGAAGTTAAGAGAGACTAGTTTAGTTTTGGTGTCCAAAATTTTGATAGGCCTTTATCAATGTCTGGATTAACTATTGTTCTCAATGATGTTTCTACTGCCTAGATATGGCTTTGTTTGTATAGTTAGTAACAATACTTATCCATTTTTTTTAAGTGGTATGTTGGTGATGCTTTACTGAAATTGCTTCTTTCTTTCCTTTTGATTTTCCAGAACTCTGTAGGTTGTTAAAAGCCACAGAAGACACCTTTCTGGAGCTTGATGGAAATATAGGACATAGGAAACCTCCAAGGAAGGAAAGGAAGAAGTCACTAGCTGCCTATGCTAGTATCCTTTCTTCTCACCTTTTTTTCCCCTAGATGTGTTTTTTATTGTGTTTTTGGCTTCATTCTTAAGGTTCAAATTAGTATTGTTCAATTTGTTACATGTTGATCTTCATTCTAAGGTATTGTTTTTATGAACAGCATCAAAAGTACTGGAAAGTGTTTTAGATGATTCTTTCTTCAATGAAAATACTGTTCTGGTTGTCTTGTGCTTTTATCTTAAATGTGTCTTACATTTTGGTTTGATTGCAGGAAAATTGCATTTCGTTGTTGATTCATATTTTTGTAGTTCTTAACCCCTCTTAGACCAACCTACACCTGTTGGGGAGCAGGAAAGATCCGAGATTATTGATGGGGATGATACTACAGCATCTGAATCTCACATGAATGGGCAAATTGGAATGACTTCTTCCTTCACCATGGATGCGAAAAGTAAGTGGACAATGTTGTTGATTTCTATCGCCTTTTTAAACAACAACCCCCACAGAACATTATGATTTTATTTATTAGTATGTCAGCAGTCAATATTTACTTTCGATGTGCCAGTTCTATAATTTAAGCAGATGCTTCATTGTTTGAGTTTGATGTATTGTTCCACCTTTTCTTTTAGGAAATTCTGCTTGTATAGCTACCGCATATGTGATGGATGGATCAGGAGTTAGTCGTGAAAGTACAGATCACTTGACCTTTGTGCCACCTTCAACAAAACGCTTTAAATTGTATGTTTCTTTTTTTCCTTTTGGTCTTTTATTTTCAGAATATTACATTGATTGATATTTGATTATCTACTCATTGTTTAGCATGATGGAAGGATCTTTCTTAAACACATTCACCACTTTAGTGTGCTCGTGATTTCCTTTCTCTACATTTCTGTTGATCTTATACCCAGTTCACTGTTTCCATCAATGTTTTTCTCTTTTGTTCCTTTGTTTGGGATTGGAAGTTGGTCTATTCTTTTTGCTATGGCTTAAACATGGAGTGCAGAAACAAATGTTAGCGGAGCATATCACTTTTAGGTTGATAAATTTTTTGCTCTTCGTCCTTCAACCCCTGGGATAATCTGTTTTGGGAAATGCTCTATTGTGATACTGTATCAGGCTCCTTATAACAAATCAATCAAATAAGCTTCTGAGAGAACTTAATAGGAACTCTCTCATTATTCAAGCTTTTGCCATTCTTACAGAAGGTCTTACTGAAGTTTTCTTTTCTTTTTATCTTCCCATCTTGTAGGATAGCTGGTGAGCGCATTCCCCTGCCAGATGATCCGAAAACAGCTTCTGGTGTGACAAAACTTCCAAACAGTCATGACCTATATGCCTGTAAGGCCCGTATCAGTTTGTTATTGTCATTCTGTTTCCTGAATCTTCTCAGCAGGATATTAACATTTAACTAATGCTGAAGGCTTTGGTTTGTAATAAGAATTTTGAATGTTTTGTATTAGAATTTTAGGCATGGCTTTGAAGCAAGATTCTGGAGTACAGATATATGCCTCAAAAATACTATCCTTTGACCAGATATTTTGCTCTTTGTTACCCATGCATTAATGTTTATCACTCATGTTTACAGCTAGGGAATCTCCAAGAGAAACAGTTTTGAGAACTGAAACACTTAATGATAGGCAGGCCCACAAACACTGTATTCCGACCAAAGGTAAGCTTATTGTGATTTTTTATCTATGATAGCTTCTGAATGTTGGATTAGACCCTCTGTTTTTCATTCTTGACCTTGAGTTTTTGATGGCTCTGCAATTAAATCAGATATTCCAGCTCCTCTTGGCACCAAAATTTACTACTCTCAGAGGAACAATTATCTTCGTTCAGCGCTTAGTCAACACTTTTGTGTCACACCAACTCAAGAAACTTGCGGTGACATGGTTAGCCTACAAATAACACAGCAGCAAAGCATGACACTGTTACAGGGTTCATCTCGGGGGGTGTATCCTCTTGAACAGGTGGATAATCTGCTTATCAAAGATATGTGATTTCTAATATTGAGTCTCTGGTCTTCATGCAATGATTACCTTTTATATTGTCAAAATCCACATGCATGGAAAATTTTCCTGATTAGTCTAGAATTCCTCTCTGAAATCATCATTTCAATTCTAGTGGGGCGTAAAAGAAAGTATAGAAAAAAGCTCATTGATATCTCTTTTACAAGAATGACACTTAAATATTTAAGATCTCATCCCCGGCTTCAGTGATCTGTGGAATGCTTTCGTTCTAATGGAAAGAGTATTCCCCAAGTGTTCCCATTACGAACGAATTGATAAATTTGTGTTTGCATGATTGCTTGCAGCAACTCTTTTAATGCACCGTGTTTATACTGGATTACAGTTGGACTGAATAACCAAATTAATATCTTGTTCCTTGAAATACAGCATGACTCTTCTTCTCTGCAAAACCCTGATCAAATTCTTGCACATGGTTCAGAAGTTTGCTTGAGTAAGTCCGTAGGGTGCCTGCCATCCAGTGACTATCCAAATCAGCATCCAAATGATAATATTGCAAGGTCTCAGGCTGCTTCTGTTGGATTGACAAGAAGCAAGTATATTTCAGAGCCTTATTCTTTTGCAGGCAACTCAGGTAGCTAAGGAACTTAGTTTGTATTATTGTATAAACTTCTAACTTCTTTCATGCCAAATCATCTTCCAGCTCTGAGCTATGGGTTCTTTTTTCAGGCAAACTGTTGGGGCCGATGCAGCCTCCAAATGGAAGTGTTCCTGTTGTATAGAAAGTCCTGGTTGGAATTTTGCTAGGCAAAGGTGTATTTAGCCATACATGAGAGTTAGGATCCATTTTTGAAAAACCTAGAAAGCATATCACTCCAATTGTTCATTGGTAGCCCTATGAATTACACTTTTGACAGTTGACCTGGCCTATGTTTATATTTTGATGGAAAATAAAGTAAATATATCCTTTAATTGCCCTCGCTTGCACCTTGCGGGGCCATTTGAGCTCTGCCTTCTCTACGACTTTACTCTGTATGTGTGTGTGTTTTAATTTGGAGTGAAACACAAAAACCCCGTCAAATGGGTTAGAGTACGGAAACACCCTTCATGTTTCAAAGTAAGGAGTTAAACCCCTCAGACGTTTAAGACCGTTAGTCAACGTTTGTGTTTTCGGGTTTATCGCCATATCCCGCTTCTGACAAACAAAATCATCCAAATATATATATATATATATATATATAGAAGTAAAGGCTTAATTACTTGGGGGGTAAATGTCACCCCCTCATTGGTTATCCTTTATTTTTTTATTTTGTTTTCTTTTATAATTCTTTTTCTATTTTTTCTTCTTTCGTTTTTTTTTTAATTTACTCTTTAAGTAATATTTTCCTTTTAAAGTCACCTACAGAAATAGGTTGAGCTTTTTTTTTAACTTTAAAAGAATTTTTTATTTTTATATTATTATCATATTAAAATTTATTTACTATTAAAAATTACTATTTGATATATATTTTTATTTATTGATTAATTAATATTTTTAACTTATATATAAAATATATTTTATTTATTAGCTGATTAACTATATTTTAATTTTATTTTTTATCATTTGATTTTGAGAACAACTATAATTACTTTCTTAAAATACTTAAAAAATTTATAAATTAAAAATACATTTGATACATATTATAAGATGAAGGACTATAAAAATTTATAATATATCTTTATATTTTATTAAATTTAAATTCAAAAGTTTTTAAAAATTAATCCCTGGACGAAACTGGCAACTTCTAGTACCGTAAAAAGTCAAAAGTTATTCTCATCGTTCATGCTCCGCGAGTTTCTTGAAATTTGAAACGCAAAAGAGTACAAAAATCGACTCCTGTTTTCTCGAGACCAAGAGCCGACAAAGTATTTTGGCAAAGGGCAAAAAAGGACCGGACAAAGTATTTACGAAGTAATCTGAAGTTTGCTCATTTCATCTCAGTCGCTAGGGATTTACTCCAAACGAAAAAGCCTTACAAAGCGGACGCCTACATGTATAAACCTGGAAGCCGAGGAAAGGAAATATACAATAATAAATTGGCTTTGGCTATTTTAGGTTTCGAGAAACGTCAATTTTGTCGTAGCAAAATGAAGGTGGGTAGGATGGTGACAAGGTGCCCCAGTTCAATGAGAAAATCATGTCGCAGAGTTTCCAGAGAGGAGAGGGTCCTGGAAAAGTTGCCAGCACCCAATAATGCAACTAGTGAAGTGGGGATTGACAATGGTTTGACAGCAACGGACTTAGACAGCCTCTTATCTTCGTGCGAGGGGTTTGTTAAATGTCTCTTAACTTGCAATGTTTTATTGAAATTGGAAATTTCGAGTAATAAAAAAGAAAATCTGGTTTGTTGATGATGTGTTGGTGTAATAGAAAGAAATTGTCACTTTTGGGAGGTAATTGATTCTGTCAATTCGATAATGACATTGGCTGCAACTGGGATTCTTGTTCAACGACTGTGGAAATTGAGGTGTGGGTCTCCCTCTCCCACCACATGGTCAGTTGTTTTCAATCTTGTCCGTGCGTTTGGAAAAAAAAGAAAAAAGAAAAAAAGGGGTATACATACAAAGAAAAATGAAAATTTTGACGTTGCTGAGACTAGAAGATATTTTGTTTCGACGAAATTGGAAGGGGCGAGGGGTCAAAAGTGAAGATAGGAAGGAAGGGACTAGGGAGGGAGGGCTTTTGTCGTGCTCGGCCCCTTTTTGTGGTGGCTTCATTCGCATGCATGATACTACTCTGTTTAACTACATTGACATCGGGGGCTTCCAAGAACGATCATTTCTTGGGTCAATACAGATCACTCCAGCTCGTGATTTTGATCTCCAACAATGACTAAAATATTCTGAATCCAAACCTTATGCGGCCATGGAACCAAGGAAATGAAAGATCACTCTTGCTCATTTATCACGGGCCAAAAAGAGAAAGACAAAGGTCGTTGCTTTTCAAAAGCAGACCACCATTATGGGGTAGTTGGATACTTGGATAGAAAATAGAATATATGTTCCTTCGAAAGGATAGTGCCACCATTTTTATTTTCTTCCCTTCGGACCAACACCCAAATGACTGAAATCCTTATGAGGAGGGTGCTTTTAATTTCTCCACATTTATGAAATTTACAGCAAGAGAAAGAAAATATTCCACATCCATACAAAAAGGGTAGCTTCATTCATTCATTCCCCAAATGGCGCCCTGGATTATTCTGGGTATTATTTGATGTAACTGTTATCTTCTTTGCCTTATCCTGCCTGCCGGTCCTTGATTTGACAAAGACAAGAGAAGAACAAGAATGTACATGTATGTTCTCCAACCCTTAAAAAAAGGCAAACAAATTCCTTCTGCTCTGCCCCTTTTTTTGTACAAAACTACTATAAATATATACTTTGCAGAAATATATAGTATATATTTCGAATATTCATTTCCCAAAGTCTGATTCCAACATTCATCATTCATGCAGTATCGCTGCCTTGATAAATGCTAGCTGCCGATTAATTCTATTTTTATTTGCATTCTTTTTATTAAAAGAAAAAAAAACACTTAATTTAACATTTAACTTCTTGTCTGATAGGACAGCGTTCGGCATCTTTCGTGGCTTCCGCCCATAGACTGAAACTCTGAGATTCAACAGAACAAAGAAAAGGGTGATTTATCATCTAAGGAGGAAGGAGTGGGGACCCCTTTCGAGAAAGATAAAGCCGATCATTATTTATTAGTTATTAATACAAGTGTATAGAAAGATAAATTAATAAACAAAGAGAGATGGGGGAAGATATTATTGAGAGGTGGGTCCAAAAAGATCATAATATCACTAAATAATCTTTCGCTTGCATCTTAGATAAGCCAAAATTGATTTTTCAATTAATGACAATTATATTTAGATGAGTATTATCGAGGCAGATGGAGACTTTTCAATGCTACCGATTACCCAACCCTAATGGAAAATTATTCGTTGGACAATATCTACATTTTCTTCGTATTCGGATGGAAGCTTTAAACGCAAGAAAGCAACGTCAAAAAAGAATCCTAAGTTTGTGCTGTTTATATCTAAGGAATATCTATAGTATTTTTGTTTTTGGTAATTTTTTTTAATGAATCATTTTCTTGATATTTTGTACCCTTTACTTTTACGTCACATAATCATCATTTTAAATATATTTAATTTTAGTATAATCCCTTTTACTCAGTAATCATATTGAATGTAGATTAAATTCAAATCGAGTTGTATTAAAATTTAAATAAAAAAACTCTTTAAAATCTATTTTATTCATTCATAAAATTTAAATCTAATATCTTAATTAAAAGACATCGAACTCTTAATTATAAAAATCAAAATATCCTAATTTACCTACCTTTTACTAGTTACATAAATTAAAGTCGTTACTACATGATGTTTACCTACCCTTTACGAGTTATACGCCTCAATCTAAACAAATTAATAATCAAATCAAAAAGAAAAAGAACTCTGATGGCTTCCTCCATAAGAACTAATTGAAAAACCAAGTGTGAATAAATGTGAACATATAAATAAATATAATAATTAAAACTTAAAAGGCAAAGGTTTTTCCGAATCAAATTGTTTTATATTTATATGCTTATTATAAACCAAAGTGCACATTTAATGTTGCCACGTCAGCTTCCGTTCATTTCATTTTATAATTATCTTGAAAGTTGCTCTTTTTCATTAATGAACATAAAAAAAATAAAAGAAAGGATTATAACAGAATTAGTCATAAATAATTAAATGAATATGAATAATTATAATTATAAAAAAAAATAAAGGAAAGGACAAATTGCTCATTTCTTTCCCGAATTCTGACCAACAATTCAGCCAATTCCGCCGGTTTGACGCGGCCCCCCTTTTTTATCCACACCCGATGTGGTCTTGCTTCAATTTACTAACAATTAATTAATCAGACCTCAATTTCTTTTGCTTTGGTAATCTTTTGATGACATTCTTATCTCCTTTGCTCAAAAGGAAAGTTATAGCGAAAATTACGAAAGAAAACCCCAAAATAAAAGATATTTCCCAAAAGAAGGTCTTTACAAAAAGAGTAACCCACACAAAGCTTTCTTTCCTTTCCTTCATAAAAACCGTCACCAAAAGTTTACCCCCAACAACCGCCCGTTTAATGTACTTTTGTTTTCCCTCTCTCTGTTAAAAGTGTAAACAACTTTTTTCAATTTTCCTTAAAACACTTGAAAGCGTCCCACACTCCAATTTTCAATCCAAATCCCGAACCCACCTCTCCCCAACCAATATCCCAACAATCTCCTCGTTTTCTCACAACCCTTTTTTCAAGATTTCATGCACAACATAAGCAACTAAACATTTTCACTAACGATCTCTGGGGCTTTGTCTTAGACCTTTTTTAACGTTATTCATGACACTAAAGTATCTTCCCAGGCTAAGGTCACGCCGGGTGGTTCAAGCCCAACTGGACTGTTCGGACCAAGAGGCGGTTGGCGGTGGTTGCTGCTGGGCCAACCTGCCTCACGAACTCCTAAGGGAAGTTCTATTAAGGATTGAAGACTCTGAAAGTAGTTGGCCTCAGAGAAAGAACGTCGTAGCTTGTGCTGGTGTTTGCAGGAGTTGGCGCCATATCATTAAAGAGATAGTTAAAGTTCCTGAACTCTCTGGAAAATTGACATTTCCAATCTCAGTGAAACAGGTTCTTGTTGTTTCCCTCTGTTCTTGTCTGGATATCATGGTTTCCAATCACTTGGTTGTTTGTGATCAAATGACTGTTCTTTGATTTCTTTTTCCCTTTGTAGAGCTATGATTGAATGAAGATTCTTACTTGAAGTTGAATTAATGTAGTTTGAATCCAATCCTCTGTTCTGAAACAGGGTCATAGTTGAATCCAATCCTCTGTTCTTAGATTTTGGTTGCTACTAATATATTTCCTTGCAATTTTTATTTGTTTAATTTGTTCAATGAGGCTTGGAAAGTTATTTTGTTCTTCTGGTTAGCCTAAAGAATGCTTTTTTAAACACTTAAATTGGATGAAAATCATTGTCTCATTTTTGTCTTACTTTATATCCTATTCACGTGAACATGTCAGTGTTTTATTTATTTAACTCTAATTATTTCTCTTTTAAAAAAAACTCTAATTATTCCTTATTTAGTTTTTAGATTTTTTTAGACAAAAATTTTTAATTATTTCTTGTTTGGTTTTTGGATTTTTTTAAATACAAATTTCTAAAACTATTTTAAAGAAAAAAAAAGACTCTTTATAACAAAAATTTAACCTTAAATTAAAATTTTTTAATTTTAAGAGTAAATTTTTACGTTTATGATATTATTGATGTAGAGTTTTAGTATAAATGAAGAAAAAAAATATTTTTTTGTTTATTTTGTTAAAATTAAATAGAAAATAAGAATAGTTAAATAAATAGGATACGTGATAAATTGTGATGTATGGGAGTATGGGACATAGAGTGAGGCAAGGGATTTTTATTCCTTAAATGGATGTTGAAGATAAATTTGATTATCCTTATGCCTTCTGCAGATTCTAGATGCGTAGGAATTATTAGAATTTAGACAAAATCCATACGATAGGTTTCGTTTTATTTTCCTGGGAATCTTGTACTGAGATTTGTTTCCCACATATTTTTGCCTGATGATAATTATTTGTAGTCTTATTTCCTTGTTTAGATTGGAGATAAAAAAGATAAGTTTAATTCGGGTCTCGGTGTCTGCCTGTCTCCCAAAACCGTACCTACGAGTTTCACAAGTTAGGCAACTTTTTGAAGAACCTTATCCATCTGCCTTTACATTTGTAATGGTAATTTAGACGAAATTTGCTTCTCCAAAGATGATTTTGGTTTTCAACCATTTTTTGTCTACATAGATATTTAACCATTTATAAAATGCTTGGGACCATTATGACTCCCCTTTTGATCATTGTACCCTTTTATGTTATGCGGTAAACTTACTCTATAAACTTCCACTAAGACTGGTTCAGGATTTGGGACCACTTTCAGCTACAACTACTGTGAGTTGACAGTAATCATTAGCTAGCTACCTTTCCTGGAGTGCTGTTTCTTCTCTTTCTGCCCAGTGCCCTCGACTGCTACCCCCACAATCCTCCAACTCCTCTTCAAACCCTCCTTCTTTAACTGTCATCTTTGTTTTCCATCATGCAATGACTAATGAGTTAAGGCCTTGTGTAAATTTTAGCTTTTTAAAGGGAACCATTTTGATTTTAAAATTTCATGGTCAGCATTCTGTCCTCTGTCTTGGGAATATAACTTTTTTGCACATGCAAAACTTTTGCAGCCTGGTCCAAAGGATTGTCTTCTTCAATGCTTTATAAAGCGGAATCGATCAACTCACACATATTACCTTTGCCTTGGTTTAACTAATGGTGAGCATTTTGTGTCTTTTGCATGCTTTTGCGTTAGAAGTTGAAAGTCATCCCATTCAGTCAGTTGCTTAGGTTGTGATATCTTCTTATGCCTTTCCTTCTGGAGCTTTAATATTTTAGAACTTTTTGTTTTCATTTGTCTGTGGCAGCACTAACCGATGATGGAAAGTTCCTTCTTGCTGCCCGCAAGTGTAGGCGTGCTACTTGCACCGATTATATCATCTCTTTACGGGCTGAGGATATGTCAAAAGGTAGCCATACTTATGTTGGAAAATTGAGGTGAGCGGTGAGCTATAACCAACGAAATTATCTGTGGAATTGTTTCTGTTTTTTGCCTTATATTTTCATTCCTTCGGGCAGATCGAATTTTTTAGGGACCAAGTTCACTGTCTTTGATGGACAGCCTCCTCATACCGGTGCAAAGATGGCTAAAAGTCGCTCCTCTAGGCTACCAAATTTGAAACAAGTTTCACCCCGAGTCCCATTCGGCAACTACGCCATTGCCCACATTTCGTATGATTTGAATATGTTAGGTTCAAGGTAAGAGTTTGCCATTATTATGCCAATTCTTCAAGGCAATGGTGATCAATCATGGTTGATTAGGTCATGCATTGAATTCTCTGTGCACTTTTGCATACAAGTAGCTGATGCAGTTATACTTTACATGACTGCCAGGGGACCAAGGAGAATGCAATGCATTATGGATTCCATCCCAGCCACTTCGATCGGACCTGGAGGAGCAGCACCCACCCAGGCTGAGTTTTCTCTCAGCAATATGGATATACTTCCGTCAACCCCAACCTTTCATTCAAAATCGGCTAGCATGGAGAATTTTTTATCAGGGCCTTTGTCTGGTCAAAAGGACAGTGCATTGGTGTTGAGAAATAAGGCTCCAAGGTGGCACGAGCAACTCCAATGTTGGTGCTTGAATTTCCATGGACGAGTGACTGTTGCTTCAGTGAAAAACTTCCAGCTGGTGGCTTCTCCTGAAAATGGACCTCCTGGACCAGAACATGACAAGATTATCCTCCAGTTTGGAAAAGTGGGGAAGGACTTATTTACCATGGATTACCGGTATCCAATATCTGCGTTCCAAGCATTTGCTATCTGTCTCAGCAGCTTTGACACTAAGATTGCTTGTGAATGAATGCTTCATTGTGAAAGGTTTGTGGTTAATCATCTGCAATATAACTACCCCAATTGCCAGCATAACATTTAATCTTCTTTACCCATCATTTTATCACATTTTTAATTCCTCAAACAAGGGAACTGAACCATTGACCTATAATTTTTACATTAACTGTGACAAACGATCGCTCATGCAACTGATGATTATGATATCTTATGTGTCAAGCAACCTACTTACCACTGAGGAATAACAATACATGCACACATTAGTTATCGAAATCTATAAATAATACTAACATGTTTTCATGTCTTTCACAGGAATGGGAATCTATGAAGGTTGGTGCAATAAGATTAAAGTGAAAAGAGATGTAAGAGCTTGGCATTGGATATTTGGTTACGGTCGAAATGGAACGAAAGCTGCTAAAGATCTCGAGGTTTAGCATATCAGCGCAGATTTTGAATTTGCTCAAATAACGAGAGACGTAGGGGATTTATAGCGCGTACACAGTGGAACTTAGTTGGTGACCAAGTTCTATTTTATTTCTTTCAGTTGTGTACATAATAACTACTGGAACTTCGATGAGGATCTTCCTTTGCTCTGTTTCTAGTTGGCAATGTAACTAATTTGTAGCAGAATTTGTTTAGGCCAAGTTTACGTACCTCATCGAGTAGTACCACATATAGCCCATTCCAGAACCCCTGTACTTTCAGGTTTTAAGCATTTTGTGAAAATGAATAAATAATTAATTATTAATAAAAATGAAAGAAGGCATTCAAATTGTCATTCAAGCGAACCTTGAATTCTTAATTAAGCTTAGTAGGGCAAGCCGAGAATTTCTTGAAAAGCTCAATACATAATTTCAACTTGAAATCAGAAAGATAAAAGACTCTTACCATGAAGGGGAAAATTAAAGGAAACTGGAGCATTCATTTTATTTTCATACCTAGGTAAACAAAGTTCAACAGAATATCTCATATCTGCTTAGCTACGTATGTAATCCTCGTCAAATAGTACAATAATTTTGCCTATCCAACAATTTGGTAATTATAAGAATACTATGTACAAATAAATATGTCCTCACAAGTCTTTAGCTCAAACTACGCTGCTTGCATTTGGATGTTCGAGTCCGAACTACTATGTACAGATTCAGTGGTTTCTTCCTCTCCGGCAGGCAGCAAGTCGTCTGAATGCAATCCAGGTTGGTTCCAGCTCCTCACGAATGTAGTAAATGAAGGAAAATGGTCTGGTGAGAAGAAGTGAACTCCCATCCTCTGATAAGTAAACAAATCTAACACATTCTCACCCAACATATTTTTCTTGATCTGCTCAAAACTCCCAGGAGCTCCAGGAGCCAAATTCTGGCCGGAAACCCCAACATTGTGCTTTCTGCAAGCTGCTCTGATTTGTGCAAGTAACGATTCAGGGCTCGAGAGAGATCCACGTGGCTGGTGTGCATCTGACAGATCCATTCCAGGCAAGATGATCTTGCATGAGTTCCTTGCAAACATCTCTATAACTGCTCCGTAGCCATCTCTTGAGGCAGTGTTATAGAAGCCAGCTGTCAGCTCAGAAGGGTGAGCCCGGGTTTGGTACCATGGGTGCATCAGTGGAACTTTCCCATGCACATTAACTCCCATATCACCAAAAATGGAAGAGGCAAGAGAAAGGAGACGGTTGCCATGAGATATGAGCTCACTTGAGTACCAGGAAAGGAAGAAGTCACCGTATGGACTTTCCCATGATCCACCGTGATCCTTGAAGAAGTTAGTTGAGTTAGGTGACTGATCATAACCGGGGGCATCATGAGGACCGCCTAGTCCCCATAATGGGTTTCCATTTGCTTCAGCATGTTGCTTAAGAAGGCGAAGCATGTTTGTGTCATAACACTGGAACTCACCAACTCCAGCAATTTTGCCACTTTTGGCAGGCCTGTGGTGGGAGGGATATCGAAGCTCACCATCTGGTCCGAGACCCATTGAGATTCCCTGAAAGCCACAACATGCAAACCGTTTAACATCAGCACACTGCAACAGGGCCAAATATATTAGCTTACTTCATCAAGATAAATAATTAGCAAAAGATCTTACCGTGATTGTGGAACCAATGAAAGGTGAGAAAACAGACTTAAAGCTATCACAAAAGTCCTGGTAAACTTGAATTGGAGTCTTCCCGTTAAGGACAGCAAGATCATCAACAGCCAAAGATAGACAATCTTTATAATGATTTCCTGACCGATCTTTGAAGAAGATACCAGATTCAGTCTCCCCAATCTGCATTATCCACTTGGGAAGAGGGATTTTAGGTTGACTAGATCCATGGAAGCAGAGTGAGACATGAAGCTTGAGATCTGCTTTCTGAACCATCTCTGCAACAGTAAGATAGCCTGACCAATCATACTTCCCCATTTCTTCATTCTCAGCCACTCCCCACCAGACAGGCAATTCAACACCTTCGACACCCAATAGCTTCAAAGCTTTTAGTCCTGCCGCAATTGCCCGGGCATGGTTTACTGTATTGCACTCAGAAACAGTATCCAGGGGTAGGCCAACAAATAAATTTACTCTATCGAGCTGCAAAAACAAAAAATTGCAAGGATCATCAGAATAAAAAAAAGACAGGACTCCACAACCAAATAACAGTGGCGACAGTTTACAGCAAGAGGGATAGAGCAAAATTAAACTGTAACCACTAATGCAATCAGCTCAGCTCTTTGGATAATAGGAAACATGCAGTTGTTTTTCCATTCAATTGTTCAAGGAGGGGGGAAAAGGGTATTGGCTTTTTCTGACGATCTCCACTCAAAACTCATATATAATCTATGATACCTCACAAAGGATGACATTTTGCCAGCATTGCTTACTATAATGAATGAAAGCCTATAAATTATACACGTTCCAGAAAATGCAGTAATGAGTATGAAAATATAAATTCAAAATGCCTTTGTCCATCACTAAAGCTACTTAAAACTAATTGAGCAGGAACTAGTAAGAAGCTGAAAATAGCAATCTTTATTTTGATTCCTCTGAAGTATGGATTCCTAAATTTCTTCACAATTCACAAAAAAAAAAATTCCAAATATATGCTTTTGAGATTATACGATTTCTAAGTTCCAAAAACAATAATCCACATATTCCTCACTCAGCTTAAAACTTCACCTTTATTAATTTAAAAGCAATAAGCATCTATCTTTAACAAATGATGGGCAAAAATTAAACAAAATAAAGCTGAAAAAGGGGAGAAAATAACAAATATTAAAACTTACAAGTTTCGTTCTCGCAGAAGACTTGGATTCAGAAACTGCTTCGGCTTGTACAGCTTTCACCTTAAGACTGAGCCTAGCTTTTCTAAAGCTCATAATTTGGCTCTCAAAACGAACACTATTTGGTTTTTGAGACAAGATTTTACTTTTGTCATTATTTTTGCCAAAACATAACCTTAAATCTCTGTAAGCTAATTCTTTTCTACAGATCTTTGCGTGAGAAGAACTCCCAATTACCGAAACCTCCATATTACCCAAAATTCCACACTTTTTTGACAGAAAAAAAAATCTCAGAACAAATTTAACCCAAAATCGTCAAAAACAAAGTTTATTCTTTTGCAGATCTCGAGTTGCAAAAAATCAAAACCACCCCAAAATAAAACAAAACTCAAAATTCAAAATCAAATCTTTTTCTTTTTCTAAAAAGACCCAAATCAGAAATTACACCAATAGAGCTTCAAACAAAAAACCCAGAATTCAAAATTCAAAACAAAAGTTTATTCTTTTGCAGATCTCGAGTTGCAAAAAATCAAAAACCACCCAAAAGAAAACAAAAACGCAAAATTCAAAATCAAATCCTTTTCTTATTCTAAAAAAACCCAAATCAGAAATTACACCAATAGAGCTTCAAACAAAAAACCCAGAAAAGTTCTTTGCTTTCAGATCTAAAGCTGTAAAGAGAATTTCAAAAGGGTTGAATGGCAGAATAATAAAGAAGGGACGTTATATATTTGGTTTAAAATCGAGAAGATTGGATTTTTAATTTTCCCTTTTGGTCTGAATTCAAGTAATTTGGCGAGTCAAGAAACTTGGGAACTTTAATTCACGGCTGGGACTTGGGTCCCCTTATATAAACGCTTTTTCCGTAAAACAACAAAAATAATGGTTGCTTCTGCCACGTGTAAGCCCCAGGATTTGCCAAAATTTCAGCCGCATAATAATTTTAGTACTTTTTCCCTCTCTCTTTTTTTTATAAATAAGGATATTTTATATACTTCCTTGTCTCATAATCTAAGTTTTTTTCAATCGTTTTATCAAAATCAAGAAAAATAATTTTGTTTGTTAAATTTTATATTCTTACCTATTTTATCTTTATTTAATTATATTAAAGAGGAAACATGTATTAAAAAGTTTTGTTTATTAAATTTTATATTCTTAACTATTTTATCCTTATTTAATTATATTAAAGAGGAAACATGTATTAAAAAGAAAGGTTTCTAATATGACAAGACAAGGATAAAATAGGAAAATTATAAAATTATTGTCTTGTTTTATAAAAAGGACAACTATTTTAGGACAAATTTTTTTTTCAAAATAGACTTATATTCTGGGACAGAGAAAGTACCTTTGATTTAAGATTAATCCCTTTCGAATTAAGTTGATTCATTAAGTTAGTTTATTATAGGGACAAAGTTTTTCTAATAATAATTTTCTCTATTCACGATACTTTAATTCAAAACCTTATTTAAGAAAAATAAATGTCAAATCACTTGAGCAATTATAGATTTTTTTTTATCGTGGAGATAATATTCATTAATTTTTAATCCATTATCGAATCTGTTGCCTATGTGATGTGTCGTAGTAGATTTGACTGATCATTTATTGATTGATTGATTAATTAATTAAGTTTATTTTCATTTTTTTAGTTTTGTGAAATAAAATTAAAAAAAGAATAGTGATGTGGATAGAATCTTATCCATAAAATTTAGTAATAGATTATTTGATTATTGATATTTCTTGGAATGGGGAAGTGAGTATGAGATCCCTGCTGTCAGGGAAACATGGGGTTTCTAATCAATAGTAGAGTGAATGATAATAATAATAATAATAATAATAATAATAATAATAATAATACTCTTTTTTTTTGTGATAAAATAATAATAATACTCTTACATATTTTTTCTGTTTTTATTTATCTGTCTTCATTAATTATTATATATAGAATAAGAAAAGTAGTTAAGACACAAAATTTTAAAAATATTTATCTTAACTTTTTTATTTTATCCATATCTCTCTCCCTCTTTGATTCTCACTCATATTTAAGAAACTATTAATTTAAGAGAGAGATGAAAGAGTTTGAAAGGGTTAGTTTAGAAATTTAATAATCAAGATTAGTTAGGGACAAATAAAAAAGGACAAAAAAAACCCCAAAAGATACAAATAAATAGAGATTGAGGGAGTACCTTATATTTATACTACTCATTTTAATTTTTTCCTTTTTTATTTTTTTTTAATTTTTGGAAAGGAAACTCTAAATCCAACAATCAAACCATGTGGCCATGCATATTCCGACTATTCTATCCATTGTAACTGTATATAAATTTATTTATTTATTTAATTTATTGATGCTCAAAATATCATGAAAACATGAAGAATCATAAACAAATACGAGAAAGATTTATTTAGGATAAGATGAACGTCACACAAGTGGAATGAAGTAAGACGGACAGATAACCACCGCCCTTTGTTTCCCCCGACGGATGCAATTGTAGTCTTTTTTATCACGGCATGAATCACAATGACAAGATATGTCACACTGGTTAGGATTATTTTTCTTCATTTTTTATTCAGATTTGCTTATTTTCTTATCTTTGGTGTGTTAAAAATGGAGTTGCGGGTGCGCGTCGGGTGCATGTAAGTGAGTCAACTCGACACTCAAAGGGAGCAGTGGACGTGGGCAATTGGATGTGGCAGCTAGGTTTGACGTGGAAAGTTATAGGGGGACATTGTTTATTAGTACCAAGAATTCAAGGATACAGATTTGGATTGGGCTGACACGTGGAAGCTATTTATAGGCCTAGGGGGAGGCTGCTGACTCATTTCCATGCCATATTGGTATCCTCAATTTTCTTTTTTTTATGGTCTTTGATTGCCCACCGCCACTGGCCACAGCCCTCTCCCAGCGCACCATGTTTTCAACTCACTCAATCATTCAAACAAAGATGTACGATAGAGGGGACAATTTTTCAACATTTTTTTTTGGGGGATATTACCCTTTTTCTTATGAAAAATATTTCTTGATTTTTTAATATTTAATATTTTTGATAACTTTTTTGACATGATATGTTTTATTTGTAAAATTTTTATAAGTATCACGAAAGTTTAATCTCTTATTTAATAAGATTTAATTATATATTAAAAAATTATTATATTTATAGAGTAAGATTCTTCTTTTTAATAAATATAACAGTAGGATTTTATAAAGAAAATTAAATAAGATCTATCACGTCAAAAAGATTATCAGAGAGATAAATTTAGACGGGTCATATCATGTAACAAAAACTCTTTTCTTATTTTCACATTTGAATGTCAAGAGTCTAATCTTCTAGTGTAATAGTAATAAAACAATAAATAAACAGCTTTTTCTCCCCTAGTTGCCAATAAAAATATTAAATAATGTACTCATACACCACTTAAGTTATTAAATATAGAAAATTTTATATAATTAATATTTTATTTTTTTAATTCAAAAAAAGTATTATATTAAATAAAAAATAACTTCCTTAAATAAAAAGTCAACTAATCTTAAATGATGCATAAATACACTAGTTAGCAAAATCAAATTATATTAATTAAACAGATAAAATTTGTATGGTGCTTGATCTACCCAACTCTCCCTTCCTTCTCCTTCATATAACAAAGAGTCGTGATGATATTAGTAATTTTCTCTGTATTTTATTTCATCTTATTGATGCACCAAATTTACCCTATGAAAAAAAAAGAAAAAGGAAAAATAACTAATACTAAGAAAGTTCACATCAGATTAATCCAGCGAAGATGGTGCGGTAAGACATGCAAGTGAGGTTGTTGCCTCATTTTTCAGACTGCTGGAATCAAAAAAACATCTCAACTCAACTTGTACTTATACATGTGATTTGTGAATGTGCTAACTAATAGATTTTGCTGTACAAGTTTCTTTTTGTAGTGGTTTTCATGCTTTCCGAGGATTCAATCAAAGCACATGTGTTTCCCTTGTCTCGATTGTCTCCAAAATTGAACTATCTATGGACCACTCTCCCCTCATCATCCCTCGTAATTTGATTCGTCTGGTTTCAAGCAATTTCGTTACCATCCATGCCACTTGCTTCGGTGCCCTTTCAACTTAGTTTCAAACCTTATTCCAATGAAATTTCATAATCGATTTTCCATCTCAACGGCGACAGAAATTGACAAATGGGTTTGTTATACATGCGCGTTTCCATCAATTAATCAAACTAATAATAAAATAAACATGAAACCTTATTTTACACTTATAAAACTTTCGGGAACCGTTAATCATTAAGTAATTTAAAACAATAGTTTAATATATAAAATAACCCTTGAACTTATACAAAATTATTATTTTGGTCATTCAACTTTTATTTAGAAATTTTTAATCCCGAATTTTTATTTTATGCACAATATAGTTATTAATGTTGACGTGACATATCCATATATTAACACATAGAATTTTCATATGACACGTTAAATTTTCCCATTGCATCATGTCAGTATTAAGGGCTACATTGGACACAATAAAAATTCGAATGCCAAAAATTTCAAAATAAAAGTTGAAGGACAAAATAACAATTTTGTACAAATTCGAGGACTGTTTAATATATTAAACCTTAAAGTAATTAAACTATAAATAAATTTAGAACTATGGTAATTTTGCAATCAAATAAAGCATGATCCATGTGTTTGAAAAGTGTTAGCCCTTTAATCTTCAGCCTTCTTGGTTAAGAAAAAAAAAAAAGGAAAGAAGATTTGAATCATGTTTGCCATGAATTAATTTGCTGCCATGTTTTTATTGCCCTTTATGAACTTGCCGACCACGGGAAATCCATGCTCGTGGTGACCGGTGAACTTTTCAAAAACAATGGTCCAGCCCAGGCTAGAAGGATTATTTGACTTTGCATTATGAACATTCTTGAAGGTATTTTTGTCTACTTCTTGCTGTACATTTCATTTTGAATAGAAATTCTGCTTTGATCGAGCTGGCTGACCAATGCTAGCTGTACTATCTATCTATCTTTTCTGTTGATCGAAGAGGCAATTGGGTGATATAAAATGATTCATTCTTCTACAAATTATTTTTCCTGAATAGAAAATTACATTTTAATCTTTCAATTGCCTGTTATTTTGGCTTGATATTGAGATCAGAAAAAACTTACTAATGAAAAGAACAATAATTGTTTTAGCAGAATACAAAGGATCTCAGCCAGCAAAACATGTTGTTTCGGTCAGTAAAGACGCTTTACGTCTGGGATAACTAAGGGGGTGGTGGGCCAGGAGGGCCTCCTGGGCCTGGAGGGCCTCCAAAAGGTCCAGGTGGGCCACCAAAAGGTCCAGGTGGAGCACCAAAAGGTCCAGGTGGTCCTGGTGGAGGTGGAGGTGGAGGTGGAGCTGGCACAGGTGGAAAGAGCGGAGGAGGAGCTGGAGCAGGAGGCCCAGCAGGAGCGGGTGGATAATCACCAGGAGGACCTGGTGGAGGAGGACCTCCAAAGCAGTCTTGGATTAACCAGCAACAGCACAATGCGTACAGGCTGCCAAGATGTGTGGGTCGTACAAGTTAAAACAAGCGACATTACTAAAGAAAAAAGTGATGTTACATTATCACATTCTTTTTGTCGGATGAAATGTAAATTATCATTCCAAAAAGCAGTAAAAACTGCAATAATGTAACAAGAAATCACAGTGCTGTTAATCAGCAAAGTCTTATCATATCAAAACTTTGTACAGATAGAGAATTTACAAAATCAAATCACCATGCATGGTTAACACCACTACACCAGGAGTATGTTCGAATGAGGAATTTCAAAATTTTTAAGACCTTAAAAAAGATACTAGTATTTAAAAATTCATCAATATAAAAAGATAGTATTTATAACTACTTTGTTTGGATGAAGAATTTTTAGAATTTATTATTTTTAATAAAATTAAAAACTTAACTCATAAAAAAATTAATATTAAAGACACAAAAATATGTAATACGAGTATCATTCGATTTGTAAAAATATTTAAATGTCACTAATAACATAAGAAAATAAAAAATATATATTCTAGAAATAACTTTTTTATCATTAAAATTAAAAATATAAAAGTTACACACACAAGAAAAAACTAAATTAATGTGGATAGTTAAGTGGATTTTGAAAAATAGATTTAAAGGGTCTTAAAATCCATATTAAAAAGTTATCTAAACAAAGTTATTTTTATCTAAATCTTTTAAAATCTGGATTAAAAAAAAACTAATTAAAAATCTCCATCCAAAGACAGATTCCAATTAGAAATAAGGTACTTCTACTTCCCTATCTTCCTTATTCAAAATAAAAAATAAACCCTTTCGCCTCCTCTGCCTAATCATGCAAAGGGGTATTCCTGTTCTATCCTTTTTTCTCGTAAACAATGTAAAAGTAAAATTAAGCAGAAAATATGCAGAAACCCAGAAACTATAATATTAATACTACAAACTTCTTCGTTAACTTATAACTTATGAAGCTTACTACAGTGCAGAAATGTTACTAACCAAGAAGCAATCCCGCTGCAGAAACCCGCAAGGAACCCTCCTGGTCCAGGCCAGGGAGGGGGTCCTGGAGGACCTCCGGGTCCCGGTCCTCCAGGTCCAGGTGGTCTCATGTTGCCCTGCAAATGCACTCCAGCGACAATGCTACCACTACCAAGTAGAGAAAAGGCGGAGGTCGATAGTCACGATTGGGAGCAAATGCTTGAACACAATGTGGAGAAATTCCAGGTAGGAGCTCGACGACGGTTTCTAGATTTTCTTTGACACTTCAGTATTTCATAGTATTATATAGGGAAGGCATTGAATTTGTTGCCGTAAAGACAGATTTTATAGTTAGCGTCGGAGATTATTAACATATAAAATAAATATAGTGGTTCTACATGGTTCTCAACTGCTCATGCTCCTAAACTAACCGTCAAACCTAGCGATTGCTGTTCTTCGACCTACCCTTCAGCCCAAATCTTCCAATTTTGATTTTGATTTTGCTTTTACCGCAGCAGTGACGAGACACAGAAAAGTTGCAGGGGATAGACCTTTTCCATTTGCCCAACGCCCAACTCGATATTGTTTACTAGAAAGTTAGATGAGGCATGCTCTGGTGCTATTATGACTTTGGTAGGAGTATGTAAGATGTCGAAACAGAGTAGCTGTGTCACATTCTGGTGGTTGGTTGGCTTCCAAGACATTATACTGAGGCCCATTTATGTTCAAAAATCTGTTTGGTACGACTTGTTTGGGAAAAGCACTAGCGAAAAATAGTGGTGGGGTACAGTGATCTTGTAACGCTCGACTGAAAAAAGGCCACGTCACCGCTTGTCTCCTCCCCAATACTCACAGTTTCGTTAGACTCTGTCAATTCTCAGCCTCCGTCTACTTGTTTAATCTTCTTGTGTCTTCTAACTCTAACAGCGAGCAAATTGAGCAGAAACGGCCTGAAGAGGCATGGATTAAAGCCGGTTGTGATGGAGAATTTGATGCAAAGAGAATTAAAACCGCTTGTCGGGGTGCTTGTGTAGTAAATTCCAGTTTGCAGGCAGAGGCAATAGTAATAAGGAAGGGTTTGAATTTAGTTAGCAGACTGCAACTTGGATTGTGAATGCTATCAGATTACTAAGTAATCAGTCTAATATCAGATGGAATGGGGTTCATAAAACAACCAACAAGGCTGCTGACTGGGTTAATTTTACCCCTTTTGCTCTTCTTAAATTATTCTTCTGTAATTCTTTTTCCAAATTTTTATTAATTTTTCGTATAAATCCTTCTACCATTTCCTTGATTTGTTGATTATAATTATTTCAAGTATCTTATTTCTTGATTTCCTTGGCTTTCTAAACGGGATTTGTAAATTTCTATTTTCGCATTCCTAGTTCAAACTTAACAGACGAACAAGAGAGAGGGTTTGTTTTTTTATCTGCAATAGCTGCTTTGTAGATTAATGGCAGTGGCATACCTCTGTTCCTATTATGATGAAGTTTTTGAATATTAATCTTCATTCATATTTGCATTAATGGCAGGCCAAAATTAGGTTTTTGCAGTAGAATTAAGGAGGATTTTTCAAACATGAAAGCCAAAACGTAACTGGGCAGTTGAAAATAACTTCAAAAGAGAAGATGATGAAGAAGAAAAAGAAGTTTTGACCTGAGGAATTTTTCTGGAAATGGGGTGAAATAAAGCATGATGAAAATAAACAGCCATGGTGCCAGAAGCATCAAAACCTCCACGGAAGGTGAGATTGGTTCGAAATATGAGGAAAAAGGCGGATGGAATTGGAAACTAAGGTTTGAGAAACGGTGTGAGAATTCAGAGCAATGAAACGATTACTATTATGGAAGAGAAAATACAAAGGGGGTAATGCAGCCTTTTTTCAGCCTTAAATCGAGGCGATGCGATGGATGAGAACCCAAGTCCAAGATTTCGGCTTCCTTGATTATGGTGGCTAACTGGGTAAGGCTTCATCCGCCGGTCCATGCTTTTAACAAGTCATTGAACGCAAAATAAGGTACAAAATAAAATGGAGTTATTATAGGCATGGACTGCACTGCTTCACCATTAATATTAACTTTGGTTCTTCGTAGTTTACTTAGGATGTTATACTTTAGTCCATAAAGTTCATATTAGACGCAGGACTATTGTGTTCAATGGCAAGGAAAAGGAATCGATGTTCTGGAAGAAGAATTTGAGGTTCTCGTCTCTAATTACCGACTTACTTTACAGGACAACCTTCAATTCCGCCACATTTTAATTATCCAGTCACAGTTCTACGATTCCTGAACGAACATCCACCAGGGGAAGTTAATCTCGAAAGGGGGATTGAACTTTTTATCTAGGAAAGCATTAAGAAGAACTTGGATTAAAAACACAAAATCAAGAATTGCAGAAGAAATTTATTAGTAGTAAAAATTTTTACTAGCCTAATTGGAGTTTTCCAACACGACGGGAAGAAATAATGAACAGATATACAACATTAGAGAAGCTTTCTCACCATACAAAAAATTGAACAAGGGATAGGAAAAATGAATACTAGATGATTTACCTCTGATGCAGTTTCTAGCTTTCCCGGTTCAGATCTAAGAAACACTTTGTATCAGCAATGTATTTGTGGCCTAGTGAACATCCTCACCAAATCCAGCCGTTATTTTATGCCTTCTCTTATATTCGAGCAGAATTCTTGTCTTTCTTAGATGACTTTGAATGTGCGTGTATATCACCTGACATGTGCTTCTTTCTCCTAGGAGCACCCACGGCTGATGCATCCACCAACGGGCCAGACCATGTCTGGATCGGTCCTTTTGAATATGTGAAACTTGTGGTACTAAATGGAACATCAGGCGGATCAAAACCAGGATCTATGGGATGTGAAGAACCAAGAGTGTAACCAAGAGTCCCATCTTGGTGTGGAGGTGGAAATTTCTCACTCTTGCTCTTTGCATTTGCATGCGTTATTAAACGCCGCCTCTGTTTTAGCAATAAAGTTCCAGTGATCAGTTCATAGTTGCAGCACTAGCTCAAGTTGTAAAATCATAAATTCAAGGACCACCGCAAGTACTATTAGAATTAAGGACAAGGCAAAACATATTTTGCCTATTGAAGGAAAAAGATAGCTCAGCCGTCACATCAGAATTCAGATTAAATGCAAAGCAATAGATTTAGAGGGGAAAGAGTGCAGTTATGACATACATCAAGGTTGGCTTGAAGCTCAGCGTTCGCTTCTGGAGCAGGAATTGCACGAACAGCTCGATCACGTGGACGAGCTTTCTTCACTCCATCTGCATTAGCTCTTCCAGCAGCCCGCAATCTACAATTATGAAGCTCATCTCAAGTCAATTAAGTGAAAAGAAACAGCTGTCAGGTTCATGCTATATTCTAAATGAAACATTTAGATGAATATCTTATTGTCAAGATCTGATATAGTTTATCTTCTGCTTCATAATCCTGATATATTAAGGTGAATAGATGTGGGGAAAAAATGAATGTATGAGGAGCGTGATTCAGAACAAAACTGATATGAAATTGGCCAGACTGTCGAATGTGAAATTAATAATATTAAATATCAAGTACCTTCTAGCTTCTTCATCTCGTAGTTTAGCATCCATCTCCTTGCTGGGAGGGTATTTTGGAAGGCTGGAAGGATCACAAGCATAAGGCTTGGTCGTAAAGAACTGCAAAACAAATTAATAGTCATGATGATGTATTCAACTGACACCAAAAAACAATTAGCTAAGCACCATAAAAATCTAAATTAAAACCATCTGATGAATTAATCACAGGCATGACTGTAAAAGATTTGGGCTAATCACTAGTTATCCTGGGAAAGGAAACAGAAAATCAAGCATTCTAGATAAAAAGAAAGAAAGCTGACAATCATCCTAAAACAAAATTTAGCCACGTCTATTGATAGAGTAGAAATATACATGATAATATCAAATTTATATGATATAATTAATAACCAGAAAAGTTTTAAATGCTGCAGTCTTGAGCTACAAGAATATAAACAAGCCAGACACACAAGAAACTTATGAGAGTCAAGACTAAAGTGATGAGACAAGTGACATGTAAGAAAATAAAGCTCACTTCACTGTTTAATGCAGCTGTAGCTGTCAAACGCTCAACTGGGTCAATTGCAAGAAGAGTCTCAATCAGTGGCAATGATGAAGGAGGAAAGTCTTTGAAATTCTCTGCTATACATCGTTTATATGATTGCTGGGGCTTAAATATTGTTGCATGTGGCAACTTTGACTTTTTCCAATATTCTTCAGAAGGTGAGCCACATAGTTTAAATATCTTGTGTAATTGCTCCACCTAAGTAACATCATAGACAAATATTAGCAAATATAACATCATAGACAATCGTTAGAAAATATAATTGGCAGCATGCTAATTTATTGATTCCATTATCTTTCCTGAAGAGCAAATCTACTGTATAAGCATCTATAAAAACATAAAGTGATTTGTGGAACCACTCACATTTGACATCAAATATACTGTATAAGATTATCAACAAGGATTCTTATCTGGCAAGTGTAATTGGCAATTGCAGAATAGGTTATCTTGAAAATATAGAAAGGAAAGTAGGCTTGTTTAAAGTACATTTTGCTATAAGACACAATTTGAAGCAAAATCAATTTGCTAATAGTGTATGCCTCTGTAAACCAAAGCTCCAAAATAACCATGTAAGATGCATCATAATGTGCTTTTCAGAGTTGATGAAAAGAATTGCACAAAGATAATACATGCTAAACAAATCTTAAATTTGAGAGACTAAGCTACCTCTGTGCGGCCAGGCATGATCGGCCTTCCAGCCAATAACTCAGCTAGAATGCAACCAGCACTCCAGAGATCCACCCCAATGCCATAATAAGTGGCACCAAGAAGGAGCTCTGGAGGTCGATACCAAAGTGTAACCACCCTACTAGTCATTGGCTGCTTGTGATTAGGATCAAAAAATGAAGCCAAACCAAAATCAGCTATCTTAAGAACACCATCATTGTCAATAAGAAGATTCGACCCCTTAATATCACGATGCAATACGTGACGATTGTGACAATGTTCAAGCCCTGATAACAACTGATGCATGTAACACTTGACCTGTTCATATCAACAGAAGTCAAAGTCTGTTTATAACTTATAAACAAAGAGAGTGTTTGAACAAGAGTAAAGCAAATTAGTATACCTGGGACTCAGTGAACTTTATTGCTGGACTAGCAGCAAGTCCAGCCAAATCATGCTCCATATACTCGAGTACAAGATACAAACTACAGGACATTCTCGAAGTCACCAACCCTTCTAATTTCACCACATTAGGATGATCCAGACGGCGCAAAATCAAAATCTCCCTAGCCATGAACTTAACACTTTCCGGCTCCAAATTATCGAACCGAACCTTTTTTAATGCAACAATTTTCCCAGTCAAGGTATCCCTAGCTTTGTACACATTACTGTATGTCCCTTGACCAATCTAAACAATCAAATTGAGAAAACTGTAAACATAAGTAAATAGATAACGAAATTAGTGGTAATAAATGAGGTTATACCTTATCAAGTTTTTCAAAAGCATCGGCACGGCGGGGAGTCCAGCCGCTGATGGCTTCACTGGCGACGCTTGAAAGCCAAGATGGCCAACCGGCGGCGACTTGCTCCCCATGGACGTGTTTAGGGGGGTTGCTCAGTCGTGGATTTGGCCGTGATGACCGCCTTTTGGCTCTTGCCTTAGCTGCTGTTGCTGCAGCTGCTTCTTCCTCCGCCTTCTCCTCCTCCACCTTCTGCTGGTTACTTCCATTCGCAACAATCTCTTCTTCCTTCTCCGCTTTTCTCGCAGACCTACCAACTTCCTCTTTCTTTCTCTCTTCCCTCCCTACCGGTCTCCCTGATGCCTCTCTCCCAAACACACACCCCATAGCTTACTCATATCTTCTTTTCCTTTCCCTCACATTCCCACATTTTCTCACACTGTTTCTCCCAACCCAAATACAAAACCCTAGCAATAAACGATTTATGAGAGATTAATTAGGAGAATGTTTGTAATGTAAATATGTAATGTATGCGACCTAACCTTTTTTCTTTTTTCTTTTTTTTGGACAAAAAGAAAAGAAAGAGTGCAATGATTTTGAAAGAATGTTAAGGCTTAAGAGTCCCACAAATTGTGGCACAGTCAACAAATCTCAGCTACAAAAAGCTGAAAACAGTAAAATTCAACTAGCCTTTCTTTTTTTTCTTTTTCCTCCTTTTGATTTCAAGAATTTCAAAGAGATTTAAGATTTTTTTTCCCCTTTTTTCTCTTTAAATAAAGATTTTGGATCTGTTTCTACTTTCCGGTGTTTCTTTTTTCTTTTTAATTTTTTTTTCCCTGCTCTGGTCTTTGTGTCTTTGACTCCCTTCTAAGAAAGAAGAAAATTTTGTTTTTGGCGGGTTTTATTCAATGCGGAAGATTCGGTGTTCTGCATAATGGAGACCAATGAGAATATGCCGCGTTTGAGAGGGAATGATTGTGAATTCATCATGCGGGGATCTTGGTTCTGAGGTGGGAGAATCTGATTGGGTGAGAGGGTGGCGTAGATGTGGTGGGTTCCACGTTTCCCTGATTTGCTCCTGATTCAGGTGGGAGCTCTACGTCTAGGCCCCGTCCCCGTGCTTAACTGGGGAGCAAAGCCTTTGGCCAATGGATGTCCGACACTTGGACTATAAGGGAAACCTTTGTCTTAAAGAGGAGAGGAGTATATTCCATTTATTTTTTTTTATTTTCAATTTCTTTAATTTAATCAATACCTACGAAATAGAATAGAAAGAGTTCGATATTTATTATCTAAGACTTTGGATTCGAGTCTTATGGTTAAAAAAAATAGATTTAGAAAATCTTCCCTTATTTAAGATTCAATATGATTAAATGTAAACCATTGAATAAATATAAATCCTTATAGTTATACAAAAAAAAAATTCTTTAATTTAATTACCTCGCATTATCTACAATTTTCATGTGACTACTTGTATTTTCACATGGAAATAATGGATCCTCATCTACCTGAATACCTACAATAAAGACAATACAAAGCAAAAAGTATTATAATATTAAATTAACCGTAGTAACAAATTTTCATCAAAAAATAGTTATTGAAATCAATTGGATCCAAATTCGGAACTTACCCAATCTATTCGATTTGACACCTATCAGATTAGTCATAAACAAGCAAAATAATGGTGGTGTAAGTTTATTGATTTGAGGAGACAGGTGGAATTTGGAGGAACATCTCTAAGACTTGAGGAGACAAGTGGAATTTGGAGGAATTAGACATAAACATGCATGCGCTGCTTCTAAAATCATGAGAAAGGAATGGCCAAACTACGTAAATGAGAAGAAACCTCAATCCATGTTACTTGCATTTATTTCGAGACATTTAGAAGAGCAAACATTTAGACAAATCTCAGTGTAATTAAAGTGGCCGATATAAAAATGCACCCAAGCTTGCCAGCAACATTATGTTGTCTCTATGATATCCATTGGCAAATTTGGTCATTTTAAATAGTTTTCAAATTACTCGTGATATTAAGCTCAAATTACCAGAATTAAAAGTCTAACGTTTTATCAAATAGGTCACGTAATTATTGGCCTCTCAAGACAGAAAGTTGAAATTTTAGACAACGATGACAAAACATGTAGGAACAAGTTTGTTAAGGTTGGTGAGCATGGATGTTGAATGTTTGTATGGCAACTCTTTCATTCATGTTAATTTATTTAGAAGTAGGTCCATTGTGACGAAAACAAATACAACTACTAACAACTAAAAGATGAGATAATTCCTAGTTTGTACCATAATTTTTAACTTGGATACTTTTGTTATGGCATGGCAATTTTAAACTGAATTATTGGCTACTAATTTTTTTTTTTAATTCGAATCTTAGGGGTTCAACTCCATACTTTTCGAACAAGGGACTCATACATGACTCGTTTAACTAGAGTTTACCTTCACTCAAAACGACGTCGGTATTTGATTTCAGAAAATCAGCAACGAAACAACGTCGTTTGAACCGTTGAAACGGAAAGCCCGACATACGAAAACTTAACCGCCAATCAGGGCGCCGACGGCAGTCCCGCCTAACTACCAAAAATCCGACGTGTAAGAGCCTTATTGGTTGTGATGAAGAGCAAATTCCTTCGAAGCTGATGCTTTAAGTTAACAAAATGGCACTCGTTTCGTTTAAGAAAACACTTGATGAAAGCCACTCAATCAACAATCGTGAAAATCGTCCGAAAGAGATAGACTATTTTTACTATCTTCTTTTTAATTTTAATAACTTAATTTGTTTTTTTTCTTCTTCCTTGTCGTAATTTCAAGTAAATGGGAACCATTTCTTGCGTCAGTTATGGTCACTTCTCAAATTTCACAAATCTCTCGAAAAACTCAATCTCATCGTCTTCATCCTTATCATCGCTACCCTTTTTGAAGAACCCAATTCCCATTTTCAGAAGCTTTACCTTCTCTTCTTCAATGGCTGCTTCTCTTCAAGCCTCAGCTTCCTCCACCATTGGTCGCCCCTTATCTCTCTGTCGGTTTGACTTTTGTCCTTTTTTTTCCTTTAATTTAGCGGTTTTTGAATTCTGGGAATTTTTTTGTTTGATGAAGGTGCAAGCAACGAGGCAGTGGAGGCAATGGCGTCGTCTGGAATCGTGGGAACGAATGATCTCTTGATAGTGGGACCCGGTGTTCTAGGTCGCTTAGTTGCTGAAAAATGGAGGGAGGTAAATAAACTAACTAACCGTTGGATTGCTTACTTTAATCTTCTTAGCAGAAGTTCAACTCTGATTTCATTCAATGTAGTGAATTATTGAATTTCAAAGGGTTTTCTTGGATAGTGATAAGGATAGCTAGATGGGTTTTAGGCTTTTAGCGGTTGTTTAGATGGAAGGCGGTTAATTTTGTATGGGGATGTGATGTTGTGGAAGCAGGAACACCCTGGATGTCAAATTCATGGGCAGACAGTGACGGTGGATCACCATGAGGAGCTAATTACAATGGGGATTAATCCATTTTTGAAAGGGACCAAAACTGAGCAGAAGTTTCCTTATGTAATTTACTGTGCTCCTCCATCTAAAACCCCAGATTACCCTGGTGATGTTAGGTAATTGTGAGAAAATTTTAATTGCTTATATCGTCTCCCTTTTTTCTGAATCTCTCTAACTAGTCCTGTTGGTTTTTGTAGTAGTCAGTAGGCATATATTGGGAGCTTTTGGAAAGCTTACTTTAATGTGGAATTTTGGACTTCTGGTTAAAATTCTGATTGGTTGTTTTATATCCTCTACCTGTAATTGTGCTTTGAATGGAGCAGGATGGCTGCTTTAAGCTGGAATGGCGAAGGTTCTTTCTTATTCACATCGAGCTCTGCACTATATGATTGCAACGACAATGGACCATGTGATGAGGTGTTACATCTAACATAACACGTTCTTCTGCTGGTAACAATTTCCTTTTTATTTGTTCTAATTTCCCTTGAAAAGGAAGACTTCCCAGTCTAAAAGTATGGAAAATACATTTTGACTTCTAAGTTATAATGCCAGCTTGTTAGCATGACTTGGGGATGCATCAATATAATGTCTTGTCGTCTGTATTCGAATACTTAGGCTAAAATTAACATGAAAGGTCACAGAGATCTGACCTTTTCAGGACACTCCAACTGTGCCGATTGGAAGGAGTGCAAGGACAGATGTCCTTCTCAAGGCTGAAAAAGTGGTGTTGGAATTTGGTGGTTGTGTGGTTAGGTTGGCTGGACTTTATATATCCTTTTTTAGGCTTTGATTCTGAAGAGATATGTTCATATGTTTCATGGACCTATGGCCGTGGATCTTATCAATATTGCATTCATGATGATCTTAACTTTTCATACAAACTAGATAGAGGTGCACATTCCTTTTGGTTGAAGAAGGGAACTGTTGATGCTCGTCCAGATCACATCCTTAATCTTATACACTATGAGGTGAATACTCATCTTTCTGTATTTATATTTGCATCTTTGAATTGCTTCTAATTTCCCACTTGTGCATATTCTCCCCATCTCCTTGTTACAATACCATGAAGCATTGAAGTAATGTTCTCATCATTGTTTTGAGCACTTGCAAAGTTTTCGTAGATTTGAGATTTGCAGCATGATTTAGGTACGCTGAGTGGTGTTGATAGCTGTTTGTATACTTGGTAATAGGATGCAGCTTCCCTCTCAGTCACCATTCTGAAGAAGAAACTTCATGGACGTATTTTCTTGGGTTGTGACAATCATCCTTTGTCAAGGTTGTCTTCTTTCATATTTGACGGATGGCAACTTTTATAAACATATTTCTTTATACACTGTTTTAAAATTTGAGAAAATTCCAAATGGTTTCCAGTTTCTGTACTGAGATATTTTCACAGCAGCTAATCAATCAAAATTTTTTATTTTGCTGACTTCTTCCCGCTCTGTTATTTTATATGCAGGCAAGAAGTAATGGACCTGGTTGATAAAAGCGGGAAATTCAGCAAAAAGTTTGAGGGCTTTACAGGTGACTCCTTATTTACACTTAAGAGTATAAACCATTGATTATCTCCTTATATAGCATATAAGGTATTGATCACTAGCAAAAGTACTACATTTTGTCCTCTTCTTTGAAGCTTTTCCTTTGTACCTCATTTATTGTCGCTAGCATCTCTCTTTGTTTTGTTTTTGTTATTGTAAGTTAGTTCTTTGGTATGCAAAACTAGTTAACCAACATATTATTGTGTTTTGCAGGCACTGCTGATCCTCTGGGAAAGAAGTTGAATAACGCAAAAACTCGTAAGGAATTAGGATGGGAGCCGAAATATCCCAGCTTTGCTCACTTCCTTGGAGTTTCAGAATAACTCATTCCTTCATCGTCATTGCCGGGATTGAATGGATTTACGGTAGAAGAAACTTGATTTCCTTCACGCAGAGCATTGTCTGCTACTGCTAGCATACTTTGGAGCCATTTTTTCTTTTCCAATAGATTCCGGCAAAGTGCTTGTTCATATACAGTGACTGAACCTTCATAGTTGATTCATAACAAAAGTTCTTGCTGTCACATTTTCAGTTTGATTTCATTAATATCATGCCTTTTGAGTGAAATTTACATCTGATGCAGATTGATTGTGATGAAGCCAGCATCCATGGGCTTTTTCAAATGAAAATGAAAAAAAAATACTATTGAGAAAGCCATCAATAGCCGCGGCCCCTCAACTCACATTCCTTGTTTGTTGTAAAAACATATAACAGCCAACGTGGCAACGTCCAGCCAATGGCCGTGAAAGTCGGAAAAAATAAAATAATTTCCACGCGTAACCTCTTCATTGGCAGGTGCAAAACAATGTTCCACGCTCAGGTTATGTTGAAAAGAAAAGAAACATTATGATCAGCCAAACCTCAAAACTTGTCGTTTCATTTCCACTAAACCCTGTAATGGGAACTTCTCAAATCACTTCATCTCTACCCTTCTTGAAGAAACCAAATTCCACACCTCCATTTGTTCACTATAGTACTCCCAAGTCAGCATTGATTCAATTTTTTTTCTTTCCTTGTTTTAGAAGATGTGTTTTGTTTGTTCCTTCATCGACAAAGTTGGCTGCTTAAATTAGGTGCTTTTAAAGGTCGGTGTACTTGTCCACTCGGTAACATCCTAACAGAATGCACCTTCCATCGCAGCTGCAGTTCCGAACAAGAAACTTCGTGGATGGTCTTGTTGGATTATGGCAAAACATCCTTTGTCCGGTTTTTTTGCTTTCTCTTTTGTCGTGGCGGTTTCTTATTCACACTTGGAGAAGTACCCGTGAAGAATTAGGATGGGAGCAGCCGAAATATCCTAGCTTTGCTCACTTCCTTTCTTGGGAGTGTTTCAGAACAACTGTCCGGCCTCTGTGTTCATTGCTGAGTTATAATTGAAATTATTTGGCATGGTGAATTGGACCATATTTAATCGTCAGTGTCCAACTCCCAAATACTCCTTTTAAGTCTCTGAATTGGGTAAGCAGTATTTGATGGACTTTGTTCATCTTCCTCTACTATGCTCCAAGACTTCTTTCTACTCACATGTCCAATTTTAAATTTTCTGGGCTCCACTCCAGACTGTCTCACATGGAATAGGGGACTCATGTTTTTTTTTTTTTGACAAAATACAGGACTCATGTTTTAAAACAAAATAAGATTTAAAGCCCCAGAGAGCAATGAATATTTAAACCAATAGTGCAAATTTAATATTGTTACCAGTACTATTTCAAGTTTAAATACGAATAGATTTTTTTTTTTTGGGTCAAATAAACACGAATAGATTAGAAATTATGAATTTGTTATTGGCCAAAAAAAAGAAAAGAAAAGAAATTATGACTTTATGAGTCTGTTAGCTACAAAACGAATTCACAATAAACTACCATTCCAAAGTCAAGTTGACTTTGAGCCCTGACTCTGATTCCGTTTCCTTGCATATACCTAGATTCATCTTATTATATAAGTTACAAAGAGAAATAAATCAAGAAGACAAGAAAATTTGAGGCATCTAAGAATGGGGAAGTTTTGTTGCATGGAATCGAATGATGATGGCGGCTTAGATCTCACTAAAATTCTCATGGCGTTGGTGATAGCTCTAGTGTTCATGGCTCTCTGCATCCCACAACGACCTACTGGTTATGTTGTATACCGTTGGCGTCGCTAGCTTTGATTCAAGATGATTCATTCAGCTTTCTTTCCATCTCTTTCAAGCGTCTCGTTGCAGCAGCCAATAAGACATGGCAGCACCTGTAAGAATTTGGAAGCTCTTACTTTATTTATGTTTCAGAGAAAACTGCAGTTAGTTCAATAAGGTTTGACTTTGCAGGGTAGGGTTTAGAAACATTTTCCCATTCTGGAAAACATGTTTGTAATCTGATTCTTTTGTTATATTGTTTTGTGAATCCTTCTGTAACAATTTATTGAATTTCTTTCCTGGTTCACTTGCAAAGTCCAGCAATTTCTCCTGAACTGTCATACGGATGAATTCTGGTAATATTCTGGTTTAGTAAACGAACACAGGGAAACCATCAAATCTGAAAGTGTCAAGCAATTAGACGGGTTGTTAAAGGGTCAACTTTCATCATTACAATTATGCTTTTGGCCTTTTTCCACTATTTCTCAAATGAAGTCTCCTCTCAATCTTGGTGGGATTAGATCTAACGGTTCATCTATTTTTTCCTATGAACTGAAGTAGAATTAAATTAAATGACACTATTTGATCAGATGAGTTTTGGGATAAATTAGAAAAGTGTGATGTGGCCTTTTGTGAGCCGTAGATTAGAAGACCTAGGACCAGTCGTGTAAACTGCACTTCAGTCAGTTTATGCTACTGAATTCCTCATTGTCACAACTTACAAAGATTACAGAATCAAAGTAACATTTTCTTTTATTCATGTACAACCAACAGAAAAAAAAGGGTTAAATCGTATGCAATAGAGACATACACACATCACCTTACATACTTATTAGTATAAATTACACAATGATTACATGAACACTATGCACATCTGCTCATCATTCCCCAATATTTAACCCAGTCATTGTGGGCTGTGACCAGAACAATGATTACTTTTGGAATTAGCAAAGGAAATTTGAACTCGTAAAACCTCATAAATGGCTCCTCGGTCAAGTACCCCCAAAACCTCCTCTTCTTTTGATGTGGCAAGATCTTCCAGAGAGACACAACGAGAATGAGATTCATCTCGCATGCGGAAGCCATAGAACCATCTGCCAATCTTCCACCATTTGACACACACTTGACGATCAGAAATTTTGCTACCCTGAAGTGCTTCAACTACACGCGAGGCCTGCCCATTAACCATGATGTCAAACCATCATTAACCATAATTCAGGAGATCACGTAGTGGTTGAGTATTTTAACAACCATGTAACATAAAAGATGGTTGGCAGAAGCATACTAAAGTGAAATTGATTGGTAAAATGCCCAATCAAGGTGCTCATTTTCTTGTCTCCTACCATCCAAGTCAGACAGAAGGACCATTATCCCAACAGGAAGAACATGATACACAAGGGTGAAGACATTGATTACGAAACATAACCAAAAATTTGGCTAGAGAATTCATAGAGAACATATTATCTAAAAAGTAGCATACAATGCATGCCTACTTACAGACCATCAATATTCTTTTTAATGACAACACTAATAAAACAAGTTTCTTATCCACTAAATGCTGGAATCCTTCATAGCTTATTGCAGTCGATCTCTACTCTAAGCCCAATGTCTAGAAAAGATGAGAACAACTGTAAATACTAGTAATAAACTATTCATTACTATTTAGCTTCCTGTCTGTCCCAAATCCTATCTTTCTTTTCATCCAAACTGGTTTCATCAACTTGCCTAATCCATCTGAAGTGGCCTAACTTAAACCAAAGATTCCGGTAGAATGTTGCTTTCTCGGTCTTAACATTTAATAGAGACAGCAAAAACGTTTTACTTCAATGTAAATAACACAAAAAGAAGAGTAATCCAAAAAGGAATCTCACCGGCACTTGAAGGCAGTTAAGACAGTAGTGTAGTCCAACCAAGTTAAGCAAAACATTCAGCTTCGATTTGAAGAGGAACATTTGAACATCTTTGAATCCAAACTGCACTGATCGCAAGTACTCAATCGCTTTGAGATGATCATTAACCTCAAGTGACTCAGATAATGAGCAATGTTCCACAAGTTTAACAACAGATGCAGCCCTACCCGCCATTTCATTGTGCTGCTTTATGTAAAATCCCCTCCATCCCTGTTATCATTCCAAAACTTTAAAACCAATCCAAATGTATTGAATTGCCTAACTATAGCTCATAACTTCACTTAAAAGACATTACAAAATGAATTAAAAAAGTCGCAATTCAAAGCTGTGAAACAAAAGCTACAACGCCCAAAGCAATTGATATATGAGAAACACAAAATCAAGCTTTAACCAACAATTTCAAAGCTAAATCACCTCGAGGTTGGGATCTTTGAAGACAGCTTCATTCAAAAGAGGCCATCTTTCTCTGACAAGTGACTCCCACAAACAATCAGACTCGCATAACTCCCGCCAAAACCGAGAGCAGCAGCCCAACGATGAAAGATCCGGCACCTGAAAACCAGACAGCCCAAGAATCAAACATCACTTTTACCTTACAGAAAAAGAAAAAAAGAAAAAAAGAAAAAGGAAATTTGAAACTTTATGGGGAAAAATAAACAAGTGAAATAAGAGAAAACCTCAAGTGAAGAAGCAATTTTGAGAGCTACATCGTTTGGGAGCAAGCTGTACGTGTAATCTGATTTCTCCATGTTTTTGGGTGGCTTGAACTTTGTTGAAGATATGATTATGAACTTGAAATCATCTAATCTTCTTCCCTGAAATTAGAGAGACAGAGAGAGAAAAAAAAAATTACATTTTGGATTTGTCAGAAAAATTGGGAAGTCAAGAGAAACGTTTAGACGCCGTTAATGACACGCAAGCTTACTGTCCTTGATTAATGCAACGTGGGCACCGGGCAGTTTCACGTTTGCTACTCGACTAGAGCATCCTCGTGGAAGGTTGTGATTTAATGTTAAAAAACAGCGTCGTTTTAACTACTCGACTGCTCCATAGTTCAAATGGGCTGGCCGCGCGGCTTTACCGTTTCGGCCAAGAATTCCGTTTCTTGAGGCCTCTTTTTCAGTTTTATATTTTTTTTTCAAGAAACAGTCAAAGCATCCACCAACAGTTACAGTTAGTTAACTCAAATGATTTGACATTTGTTTCTCTCAAATAAAGTCTTCAATTTAAAGATTGTGAATGGAGAAAACTATTGAAAATTTTATCCCATAGTGGACCAATCAGGCTCGAAAGTGGATACCTTTGATTAAATCAAAAAAATAGTTAAAGCATCTGCAAAGTTTCATGCAAGCAGAAGTTTCTGTCCAGAGCAAAGAAGGTAGACAGCAGAATAGATTTCAGCACTAAATAGATGCTTTTATTTCTGTGATTCTTTTATTCGTTTGTTTCTTTATACTACATTATACGGTTTGACATGTAAGATTCCCTCAGCAATTGACTGTAACTCAAAGGGTGCACAAGATTGGGGGGACAAAGAGATGAACTGTTTCACATATGAAGTTTACCAAAGTCCAAACTTTGAGCTGAAGTTTCTGCTGTTGATTCAACTTTGTTCTTCTCAACACCAGACAACAATCTCTCTTGGATGGGACTCGAAGGCATTTTAGCTGGAGGAGCCGAACAGACTGGAACAACTGATCTGATATGAACTGCTGGTGCAATGAAACTAGCTGAGGCCATTGCTGCAGTGTTCCTCATACCTTCTAGCCAAGGCCTTCTCGAACATGCAGAAACAGTGACTCTTCTTGGTGGTGGAGTCGGTATGAGAGTGTTTGAGTTTTCGGATCTGAGAGTGACAGGATATGAATTAGCAGCTGTTCTGACCATTACAGGAGCTGCAAACGAAGCTGGTAAATAACCTCTTATTGATGTTGCAGAACTAACATCAGGGAAAGTTCGGGGCCTAGAATTAGACAGCAAGGAGTCTGTGCTAATTGTATGTGGTCTGAGCTTGGTGTCAGTGAACCCTGGCGAAGTCCAATATTGTTCAATTTGGTTGCTTTCTAGTTGATTTGTGAATCTGGCATTTGGCATTGACCTGCCATTATTTTCTTCATCCTCCCCCTCCAGCCTTTGCTGAGGTATCCTCTCAGAGTAATCGTTAAGAGAACCCAAAATATCTATAGCAGTATTTGGCGAAGATGTTGATGCAACAGACAGGAAATTCTTTTCCCAGTGGTTGGAATCCCTATTGGCACTAGGCCATTCCTCTCCCAATTGCGGTTTCTCCTCTATCTCTTGTATGCTGACTTGGGAAATACTCCTCATTGGGACAGGCACTGGATGCATTGAAAAGTAGAGAACTGGACTGATTCCAGGAACAAGGGATATGGGGTCTGTGTCCTGTGAAATGAAACACGGTCTATGATCTCGTTGAAAGACAGAATGAAGAAATGGAACAATCTGAGGTCCATAAGAAGAGGTAGGTAGAGAAGAGAGCGACAAGAGGTCGTTCTGGTTATGGTATGCTCTTTCTTCAAGCCATGCTTGGTACATAGATACTTCAGGGTAGATCTGAGAATGAGAATGTACCCAGTTTCTATGCTGTAAGGAAAACAATGATCCATTACCACCATATTGCCTTACGTCCCTCCGAATTGGAGCTGAACTGTGTCCACGATGTTGAAATCTCCGAGATGACTTGTTTGTCTCCGGTGGTTGGAGGGAGGCAAGATAAAAGGCAACAGTTACCTGTTCCTGCTCATCATTACTCCCCAATTCTGATAAAGTCGAAGGGGATGAAGCAGGCAAAGCACCTGACTTTGACACTGCATTGGTGACATGAGGAACCAAATCAAATACATATATATAGATTTACTCCTTCATTAAGCATGTTCATTTCTATTTTTATTTCTTTTCATTATGGCTAGCTACCTCAATAATACCATCTACAACAACAGCCCAAGGAAAAGGAGGAAAAGTACGTACACTTTTTCAAAGCACTCCAAGCAGTCATGGCAGCATTTTTCTGAGCTTGTTTCTTGGTTTTAGCAGTCTCTCCGGTAAAGCTCATTCCAGCAAGCTCCACAGTACAAGAGAAAACGGGGACATGGCCTGGTCCAGATCGAACAGTTGTATAAACCGGAAGTTTCAATCCAGCTCTATGAGCTGTTTCTTGAAGTAGATTCTTGTAAACTCCAGTTTCATCCTGCATTGTTGAAATAATAAAACATGGATAAAACTTGATGTAATGTTCTTAAACAACAATATCTAAATGGAAAAGAGCATGGTCTTCATCAATGAATCTTCTGTAAAGTTTCCCCAGTGTGTATTTTATCTCTATATTGACATCCATGAACATATCCCCATTTAAAAACCATAATCCTGGAAAGTAAGTACGTAACATCTTTCCAACAGAATGTCTCTCTCCACCGCTTTTTTTGGGATCAACTAATGGGAGGTGGTAAGAAAGTACTGCAAGATTTATGATTTCATATATATAATATAGTAATTAATAATTCAAGGTAAGGGAAGAGGCATACACCTCTTTGAGAAAAGGGGAATATAGCAAACCTAAATATTAGGATGAATGTTCAATCTGAAACAATGCAAAAACTCAGGGCTAGTAGGTAAGAAATTATTCTTTCTAAAAATGGAAGCAATGAGACAAGCAGTTACCAGCACCCTTGCAGCCAATGCTTTAGAAGGACCTTTCTTGGAGAGCACATTAAGTGCAACCTCAGCGGCGGCATGCTCTGCTTGCCTAAGGGTGCTGCAGAAGGTTGGGCTCTCAAAGATTTCCCCATTGAAGTTTACAGTGGCTTTAAAACGAGGAGCATGATCAGGTCCCTCCCGAATACAAGCATAGGCTGGTAAGTTGAAGCAGCTTCTCTGAGCTAGCTCTTGCAGTTGGTTCTTGTACATCCCTGTGATTCAGACAACCACAAGGGGCTCTACGAAGAAAGAGAAAGAAAAGAAGAAAGAAGTCAGTCATACAGCACACAGCCACACACTTCAATAATTTCAAGAAGTAGCACGCAGAGACCTCAAACACCCATAGTAACTCACATAAAACTTATACTTCAAGCTCTAAATTGAGAAGAAGCATAATCCAGCAAAGAACCCAAGTGAAAAAACTCAGAAAAGCTTGGCCTTAAAATTGGAGAAGATGGTAGAAGAAGTAGGAGAGCAAAACTACTACTGAGTACTTAATCATAATAAATGGGAAAAAACTTCATTTTTTTGGCCACAAATGGGCAAAAACTGCAGTCCTCATGAACTATACCTAAACTAAAATCAAGCATCTGAACAGCAGATAGATTGGACAACAAAAAGAGACATCGTTACATGGCTACACAACATATCTTCATAAACTACAAGGATGTCAAATTCAAAACTAGCCTATAATAATCCTGATCAAAAGGAGAAAACTTGAGAAAGTAAATGAATGTGTGAATCATATGACAGTCTTTAAAATCAGCCTATTTTATCAAAGCTAACCAACCACCCAATGAATTGAACCGACAGAGTATTTACTGTTCTTTGAATTCAATTCAATTTTAAATGCTGTAATTAAAGAACCCCTTACATTTAAAATATTTAAAAAATGAATCCGACCTCGATCAGATCACCCTTCCAATACGGAAATTAGAAAACTCAAAAACTCAGATCAATAAAAACTCCTTAAAAGAAAACATAAAAAAAAAGGAAGAAGAAATTCAACCTTTTTTCTCTCAAAAGGGTGTCAAGTTTGGCGCTTTGATGACCCACTTGGAAGGTGGATCACCGGAAAGTACCAGCATGGTTACCAGAAACCTTGGAGGAATCTAAACCAAACCAACGACTGAAAAATCCAATCTTTTTTTTTTTTAACTGTCTGGTTTTGTTGGCTATGTTTCTGTTTCTTACTGTTCTTAATTGAGAGCAGTATGGGAGTGCTGACGCTGTTGTGTTTCACAAAATAACAAACTTTAAAAACCACTTTCACAAGTTTTACGCTACTGCTACAAACAAAGTACAGCTTAGAAAGTGTCTGCCTAGGATAATTTTAAATATGAGAGAGAGAGAGAGAGAGAGAGAGAGAGAGAGAGAGAGCCATTTAATTCTTTTTTTTTTGTATAAAGAGCCATTTAATGTTGTTAACTTGTAATTAAGATTAATGGGGTTTCTTGGCTAATTTGCGACTACCGCACTAAATATGGAATATTAAATGAACATATGCATTATTTAACTTCTTGGAACGTTGATTTTTTCTAATTTTTCCATCATATCTTTATGTCAAATTTTAAATTCTTCTACTTTTCTCACATAATCATGTTGAAATTTGAATCTTTTTTGCCTTGCAAAAGACTATAAATGTTTGAAATTCTAGAAGAAAATGTTTATAGCTGTCGTATTTCTATTAATTTGTTTCAATTGAATTGATTATATGAAAATTGCTTCAAAATCCTTCTCCTACACAAGAAAATTAAGGTAAGTAGTAATTTTTTTTTATTCTCTACTTTCCTCTAGGTAAAAGTTTGGGTATATATATCTGCTTTCTGTTGAGCCTGGGTTTTTGTTTTTGAGAAGTAGGCTCACAAAGTCTCTATCCCTCAGGTGGTCCTTAGAGCTAATAATTATGATTGAAAGTGAAACATGTTACTTTGTAAGTAACTTGTAAATAGATTTTGTCTACTTGATTGCTTGTTCCTTTTAGACACCAAGTCACCAACCATATGCAGTTGTAATTAGGAAAAAAATTAAAGTATTTCTAGTAATTATCAATTATTACTATTTAATTTGTACTAATAATCAAGAAGATTCTCACAAATATGTCCATTTTTTAATGTAAGATTATTGGATGAAATTAAACGAAATCAAACTACCCTTAAGGAGATAAATGAAACAATGAAAAATCCAGGGGATCAGACTAACATTTGCAAATACCCATGGGGCAAAAGAGCAAATTCTATCATTTTTCCCAGCTGGGCTGTCAGCTATGTTATCCGCCACCTATCTTCGCTAGATTTTTAGCTCTCTCTTATGATGGAGCAACTCTGCTGACCATGAAAAAGCCCAATCCTGCTCATCATTCACCTCACGTTTCCTTCCTTCACTTTCTTTTCTGTTTCTGTTCGATAGAGACAAGTTTCCCAAATTTCACTTCTTTTGAACTATAGAAGAAGAGAGGAGAAAGAATGTCACTTTTTTTCTCTTGCAATGCCTTCAATCTTCAGTCACCAAGGTCTTATCATAGTTACAAATCTCGATTCACTTCTCAATTCATCAAACAAATCCAGGTAAATTCTGCTCCTTTTGGTTCACCCTCAAGGCCCTTTAAGTTTAGTAGAGAAAGATTTAGACTTGTTAGAGCTTCTGCAACAAAGCCTGCTGGAACAGCTGTTTCATCTTCATTTAGAAGCAAAAATCCAAAAGACATTAACGTTTTGGTAGTGGGATCAACAGGGTATATTGGAAAATTTGTGGTAAAAGAGTTGGTTAATAGAGGATTTAATGTTTTAGCTATTGCTAGAGAGAGTAGCGGGATTAGAGGTAAAAATAGCAAGGAAGATACTTCGAATGAGTTGCGAGGTGCTAGTGTAAGGTTCTCTGATGTGACAAATTTAGACACTTTGGAGAAATCTTTGCGAAATTTAGGAATTCCTATTGATGTGGTCGTGTCCTGTCTTGCTAGTCGCTCTGGTGGTGTTAAAGATTCATGGAAAATTGATTATGCGGCAACAAAGAACAGTCTTGTTGCTGGTAAGAAGTTTGGGGCTTCACATTTTGTATTGCTTTCTGCTATCTGCGTGCAAAAACCCCTTCTTGAATTCCAGCGAGCTAAGCTAAAATTTGAGGCTGAATTGATGAAAGAAGCTGAAGAGGATATTGGATTTACCTATAGTATTGTAAGGCCAACTGCATTTTTCAAGAGTTTGGGGGGGCAGGTTGAGTTAGTGAAAGATGGAAAGCCTTATGTGATGTTTGGTGATGGCAAGTTATGTGCTTGTAAGCCAATTAGTGAAGAGGATCTGGCTTCCTTTATTGCAGATTGTGTTTTAAGTGAGGATAAGATTAACCAGGTGCTGCCTATAGGTGGTCCGGGGAAAGCTTTGACACCATTAGAGCAAGGGGAGATTTTGTTCAAACTTTTGGGGAAGGAACCAAAGTTCTTAAAAGTGCCAATAGGGATAATGGATTTTGCTATCGGGATTCTTGACTTCCTTGTGAAGATATTCCCTTCCATGGAAGATGCAGCTGAGTTTGGGAAAATTGGAAGGTATTATGCTGCTGAGAGTATGCTGGTTTTGGATCCTGAGACCGGAGAGTATAGTGCTGAGAAAACACCAAGTTATGGGAAGGACACATTGGAAGAATTCTTTGCTAGAGTGCTAAGGGAAGGGATGGCTGGTCAGGAACTAGGAGATCAATCCATCTTCTGAAAGTTAGTTGTTCTATATTAGTCTGTAAATTTCAGTGATCCATTGAGTCAACCAGTTTTGTATAGCCTGATTTGAGGTATTATGCAGTTTTCTAACTTGAAAGGCATCAAACTGCCGTATGAATTGCAACCGGCATTCTCTTGTAAAGATTTTACCTTTGACAACTACCCAATGTTTTGCATATCAAGAACTGTTTCCCTTGTATGAATTGTGCCCGGTAGTATGGTTTTTTGAGTAATAACAGGGAAAAGGCAAACGATCTTCTCTTGTTTCCTTCTGCTTCTTGTTGACAGCTTTTGATGCCTTATGGTAACCATTTTGTTTACTTGAACTAGTTTACTTTGGTGGTTTAAGTATGGTCTATGCACATTTGTCCAATTCATTGCATGATCGAATTGGAAATTCTTCTTCCTGATTTCTTTATAGACTAATCCATTACTTGAGTGGGCCGATCTGCTCCTCTCGATGGGGAACATGGGCTTCGATCGATCCCCCCAACGATAATGTCACCAAAAGGCATAGCATAAGGTTACAATCTACTTGGGCTGGGGCCGTATTTGGGACCAATTTCTAAGGTCATTGCGAAGTTGGGTGGTTGTTTCAGTCCGGGTTTGCTTCTGGTTCATTGATTGATCCATCTTTAACTATAACCATCAATCAATTACAATCAAAAGATTTAATTTAATTAATGTCACTCAATTCAGTCACTACATTTAACACGAATGAGAACTTAGAAACAAGTTTTGAAACAGATTACATCATCATAAGATAATAATAACAAATACAAATACAACTAGACATCATTTACAGACGAACACACACCCACAAATATTCTGGAATGCTGGTTGCTGAAATCTGGACATGATTCGAATCTCTCTAGTCACGGATCTTCTTGTAAAGCGTAAAGGTGGACATCATGGACAGCAAAACCAGCAGAATGGCTGCAATTAATCCGAGTGCGACCGAGCTTCCAACATGTCGGCAGAACTTATCGTAGACACTGCAGATTTTGTTCCAGTTCACGTTTTTGTTACCCTTTAATCCGATATACGCCACACCCCCTGCTGCTCCTGTTGCTGAGGCCACAATCCCCACAAACACCTGCATCGTATAATCCCCAAGGGGAGCAAATTTGTTACTTCTGATCTTCGTGTTGTTTTATCTTATTCTGATGTATAGAACAGAGAGCAACAGGCCAATTATGAGGGAGGAGCTTACCACATCCAGGAATGCAAAGAAGAGCAAGAAGCTTTTCAAGTATGCAGGCTTCGAGGCGACCGAAATTGATGCCAGAGTTGTTATGATGCTGTAAAAGCCTGTCACAGACAATGCTGCTACAAAGTATCTGCACAATTATAGATATATTACTTCACTGAAACTAGATTGATTGTCTAGGGATTATTATTGTTAGTTCCATTAATTCTTTAGGAAAAATGTCAAATTCTGAGATTGATTGAGAGATATAATCCGTATCAGGCTATCTATCAGTCAACCATCGCTAATAATCTTACAAGTGGTTAATTAACAGGACTTGGTAGGATTGGTTCGTTTACCTACCTTCATCTTTTATAAATTAAAAGAAAAAAAAGTCTTAATTTTAAAGGATAATCTATAAAGAAAAGTCACTTTCACCAAAGTATCTTGTTTGCCAGTTTACATAAGAAACAGTGACAGAAAATTTGTCGGATTTGAGAAATGATTTTGCAGGCAGCAATCATTGAGGTTAACGACCTTGCTATTCCACAAAATCTTTCACTTAATGGCCACCTCGCATTTATCATTTTTTCCTCTTTCTTTCTTTCTTTCTTCCGCAGCCCAAATGGATAATAAGTTCAGTAACCCCTGACTTCTCACCGGAAAATTACCAATTGTCACATGTTGACATAAGATGCTATAACTTAAGCCAGAAGAATCCTCTTTGGTTTCTCTCTATCTTTACTATTTCAACTAGAAATTCCAATCACCTGATCAGCAGGGAACAACATGTCTAATAGGAACATTTTGTTTTTGTAGGCCCCCTGTGGTGTAAACTTGATTGGGACTTTAATTGTACCCCTATCTTGAAAAAGTCTTGGTTATGTTAAATTTGACGAGAAAAATGAATTCAAGTTGAAGGCCCTTCTTATTGTAAGTTCAAAGAGAAAACTTATCATCAAATTTCTCTTTAATCATGATCCTAGATAAACCAGAAAAGATAGCAGCAGAAACTAGCTTTAACTGAAGTTGTTTACTAGCCCACAAATAAGATGATTTAGCGCTTTTCAATAACTTCATGTTAAGAACTAAGTAAAGCCACGTTTGCACAGAAATTAAATAAAACCTTTCATGAAAATAAATGCGAATTATAAAAAATTTTACTTCACTGAAACCCGAAAAACTACTTGTTAGCACATCAGTTTTCTTAAGAAGAGAAACTTGGTAGAAGTTTATGACTTACATTAAAGCAGGTGAGTGACTGAACTTGGCCGGACGGGACAGTAGCCTCACTGGAACTATGCCAGGCACGGCAACAAACTCGGTTTGCTTGCTAGTAACCATGACCACCACAGCACATAAACTGGTTGCAAACAGTAAGACCCTAAGGGCAACATCAACAAGAGAATAGTTGAAAGGGCACTTAGCATCAGCAGCAGCTGGTGGAGGTTCACGTTTGGTGGTTTCAAGGTCAGCTGGTTTATCAGTAGATGCCATGGTTTAATAACTTGGGATGCTGAGCCTTCTCAATAATCTCTCTGCGTCTATTGCTGTGTACGTACCAAGCTATAGCACGAGACCCGGGAGGGTAATGAAGAAAACTGAAGAAATAGTCTATTATATTTATATGTGGGTATGTGCCAAGGTTGAGAATAGACCAGAAGGGTCTGAAATGGTTGGAATTCCCAGCACGCCAAGTGAGTTTTTCAATACTAAAAAATTGAATAATAGTTTGGCCTTTTAAGGACTTTCAGCTTTCCCACTTCGTTGAGGATATATATTTGAGCTTTTTCCTTTTGATAAACTTTGAAATTTTTGGAATATATATAGTGATACTTGATCAGAAACTTGTGTTGGAAAAGAAAATGGGGGATTTGTATTTATTTTCTCACTGGGAAACTTGTATTCATACGTATGATTTTGATATTGGTCGATTACGACAGAGAATTAAATATCAAAGAATATTTTATCTCAAATTAATTGGTAAATAGAAGGTCGTCAACATGACTGGTGGTACAACTTGTCTCTTGTTTCTGTGTAGATAGAAATAAATCTGTTGCTTGTCAAACGTATTTGTGTTATTTAGTACTATTATATATAGAGAGAGGGGCAGGGACTAAAAATTGGGTGCCGGCTCCCTTTCGGTAGGGTTGGGGCAGCCTTCAAACCATACAGGCTGATGAAATAGACTTACTCTTGGTTTGAATATCAAACTTGGACTTTGATTATAATTTGGAAGAGAATTAAAGAAACAAAGTTGCATCTCTGGATTGCGTTCATAGAGTCCAATTCAATTTAATAGAAAATCCAAATAATTTCCAGCATATTATGCTTTCAACATATGTATACCATTAAATATTCGTAAAGAATAGCAGTATGCATTACTTTTTTTTTTTTTTTATAAAATCTGGTCTGATAAAGCCAAAAAGTTGGGGAAGAATACGGGATCGAATTTTGCCTTTCATTTCTGGCGGCCGGGATGCATAATAATCTTTAGAATCTTGCAACATTTTCTGATTAATTGAAATATAAAAATAGTACATAAATAGCATTTTCATGCGACACCATTAAAAATATTTTTATGCAGAATATTATCCCCCCACTGATATATTATACTATAATATATGTATAGTATATGATTATTCAGAGACCAGATAATAAAATAAAATTAATTAATATTAATATCTGTGTAGCCGCTTTAAATTTTAGTTTTTTTTTGTTGGTTTCCCACCCGATATCCATATATCCAAAGATTCGTTCTGATTAATTCAAATTCAACCCGCGTCACGTACCTGGATATGATGGGTGAGTCTCCTAATAGGAACAGCTGCGTACGTAAGGTCTCGAACCCGAGACCTACTTAAACTAAAATAAATCGCTTACCACTTGATCTAACCTCACGTTGATCTTTAAATTTTAGTAGTATGATTAATTAATGGGTTTTGTGGATAGAATTGGAACATAACTTTTGGAGACAACATAAATCATGTGATTCTTTATTTATTGATTCTATTGGCAATAGGCCAATAGCAGAAGAGAAACAGCCCAACACCCAAAAATGTCCTTTTTTTTATGTAAAGTTTTTTATATGAAGATAATGAATAAAAGGGGCCATCTTTTCTTATGTGCAGTTTTAGCTAGATGATATATATACCTACCGTTCCCTTTTTTTTTTTTGGACCGGGGTGGGGGGGGGGGGGGGGGGGTTTCTTTTATTAGGTGAATTTACCAACCATTTCATTTTTGTAGCTAATCAGAGAGGTAATGATCCTTATTCTATGTTTAAGCAATTCCGTTGAGGAAATATGATTTTTATTCCACTAATTAAGACCAGTGATATATATATATATATATATATATATAATATTGTCATATTTAATATAAGACTGACTGACCAAGTCCTCCATCTCCATAAAAATTTAAAAGCAGTCATCCTTTCTATAATATTGATCATATAATTAATAATTAAAGCGATTTGATTTTCTTATAAGCTTCCTTCTTCTTCCTTTACTTTTCTTCTTTTTTTTAAGAATATATAAATTTAGGAGTTAAATATTCAGATTGATTGCAGAGCAAGAAAAGTATTTTTTTTTTGCCAAAAGCAAGAAAAAATAATTAAAAGCTTGAATATATGCAATCAAAAATCTTCTTTGAAAGTGGTCTGATAAATTGATAAGCATCTTATCCTTTCTTAGTCTCTCTTTGCGCATAGTCAAATCGTAATCACTTTCTTTCCCATAATGTTTACCCAATTGCCTTCCCTAAGTTAAACCCAATCAGAAACTGACAAAGAACCAGCTTTACTTTCCTTCTAGAAGGTTTTCACATTTAAGTTATATATATATAAGTGAATCAAAAGCAACTACTTTAACCAATTAAACCATGTTTCTACTGTTTTTCAGCATATTTTGAGCCGTTAAGCCCTCCTCATTCCAAGCTACCTTGTCTTACTCTTCCCCTACCTTGTAGATTGTAGTTTTTCTAACTTGTAGCAAAGAAATTCTCAAGCATATCATGATCAACCCACCCCTATAAACGAAAAAGTATGTGGAGAAAATCAGCAAAGCAAAGAACCCAAAAAAAAAATTGAAGAAAGAAATTCCTATTAGAACATGAATGGATTTAAATTAGTTCGGAAAAACAAGCGAAAGCAATAAGATGATGAAGAAATCGAATTAGATGAAACAATGAAAAAGAGTGTTTTGTTTTGGCATTGGGCAAATTAATTAAAATCATCAATCATATGTAGATGATGATTTGCAAAGTTTTTGATTTTGATGAAAAATACGTCACTATGATTTGATTGTGCCGCAATGCTGTCAAGAATATCTAGTAGGCTTAATACACAAAATAGTCGTCGAACTTGTACAAAGTTATCGTTTTGGCTCTTTAACTTTTATTTTAAAATTTTTGACCCTCGAACTTGTATAAAATTATCGTTTTAGCCCTTTAATTTTTATTTTGAAATTTTTGACCCTCGAACTTTTATTTTGTGCACTACAAAAAAATGGCCGATTCCCACGAAAATTTTTATTGAAAAAATACTCTTTCCCATGGAAAAAATTTTCCCACACACTTTTCCGGGGTATAAGGTGCCTAGGAAAAATTTTTTCATGAGAATTTTTGTGAAAATCGACCATTTTTCTTACAGTGATATTGATGTGACCTAATTATGTATTGACGCATGAGATTTTCTCATTGGGTCACGTCAACACCAAAGGTTATATTGTGCACAAAATAAAAGTTTGAAGGTCAACATTTTTAAAATAAAAGTTGAAGGATCAAAACAATAATTTTATATAAATTCAAGGATTATTTTATGTATTAAATCATATCCAATACAACTTCATAATAAAAACAAAATCTTATAAATGCATCGCGGTGGTTTCACCACCATAATGATGTAATATATGACTAAAGCTTTCGTGTTGGCAGCAGCAATCTCTCCCCTCCCCCATTTTTATGAAACGAATACGACATCGAATCATCGATCCTATCCGTTATACACGAACGCAATTCTCTTCAATTTCAATCCTTCTTGTTTGGTTTGAAAAGAAACATATTGATTATAAACGTTCATGATGACTTTTGATTCCGATGAGATTTTGGACTTCAAACTTTTCTGACCGTATTGTATTTCATTAATTGGTACCATGGGTTCCCCATTCAATACAATTTCCGACCCATATATCTCAATTCCAGAACTTTTTTATACTGCCACATGGTGAGCTTGACCACCAATTTAAAGCATCAAAAAGAACTATTTTGTCGATTTTTGGGAACAGAAAATCAAATGCTTATATAATTTATGTTCATCAAAATTATATAATTTCAATGAGACAAAAACTCTTCTTCTTTTTTTTTTTTCCTATTGAAAAAATAGAGGAATACATATTCCTTAATTAAACCCAAACACTAACTAGTGAAGAAGGAACCTAAATTAGAGATTGGGATTAATCCCATACACAAACAGTCAAACACAATCATCCCCTCAAACCTTATATATAGCTAGCCAGGGGCTGGGGTTAGGGCTACCAAATACGAACCGTTCATGAGGTATATGTTAGGTAATATAGTACTAAAATTTAATTAGTCCTTATCTATATTTTCCGGCGTTTTAATGCTCTAAAAATTGAACTTTAATTTGGCAAAAAAATTTCTAGTAGATGTATAGTTCCACCAACCTATTGTAATTAGTTAATAGATTGAATGATTGATACAATTTTTTTTTTAAAAAAAAAAACATAATCTTGAAGGCATATATAGTAATAAATTTAGAATCTTAAAACAAAATTTTAAAAAATTTCTCTTCGATCAGTGAATAATAAGCCTTGTAATTATAAAGAACAAAGAAACTTAGCCTATGTTTAGTAGGAGGGAAGGAAATAGTAAAGAAAAGAAATAAGTGAGGAAAAGAAATAAGTAGGAAAAGAAAATAAATTTATATTTCCTTCGTCATGTTTGGTAATAAAGAAATAAATAAGAAAGAAAGAAAAAAATTTATTATTTTCTTTGTTTGGTATAACTAAGAAATAAGAAAGAAAGAAAATTTATTTTAATTAATATGACCATTTTACCATTGTTTACTCTTTAGTTAAAAATTCACTTTCAATATCTTTTACTTGTAATTGTAAATTTTGTAATTAGAAATAAATTTTAAGGGTGTAATAGTCATTTTTATTTGTTAGATTCAACAACCACTTTCTTTCCCTCCTATTTCCTCTCAATTTGGAAGGAAATTATTTCGAAGGAAATTGACTCTCTCATTTCTTTCATATTTCTTTCCTTAGGTGTATTTCTATCATACCAAACAAAGGAAAGTTATATTTCCTCACTTACTTTCTTTTCACACCCTTTCTTTCTTCCCTATTTCCTTCCTACCAAATATAGTGTTAGAGTCAGCTTTCGTGATATTGAAAGATTTGACAACCTTCAGTTTGCTTAAACAAAAACCCAGAAAACGGGTGAATAATAGCCAGCAAAGCAATTGAAAATGATGCATCGATATCCTGGGCCCGGATGATTAATGTTTGACAAGAAAGATTCATCAAAATCTTTGAAAATAATTGTTTATAACCACAACAGCTAGCTAATCAGCTGTGAGAGTATCCTTCACATCGAGTTATTTTTCTATTTTATGAAAGTTCACGCATGGGAAACCATAAGATTTATAATGATCAACTGTTGCATTTTCTAAAATAAAATTACTTAACGAATAAATTAATCAACATTGCTTCTATGCAATTGATCAAATATATATGAAATTGAACTAAATCTACGACTAAAATCTTACAAATTCTAAAAACTTCTCTTTACCGTTAAGACAAGATCTCATTGGTGAGATGAATAATTTAATCTAATTTATAAATTTGGGATATTGATTAAGCTAGCTAGGAAGTATTAAATTTGTGGATTAGATGCAATTTAATTTCACAATTTAGCCAGCTAGCAATTAATTCCACGACAAATATGGAGTTAGACCTAGATGACACTGCCAAGTTTCTCGTTTGCCAGCTATCTCATCAATTCTCAGACCAAATTTGTAATGGTTTTGTTTTTCTATTAAAGGAAATTTCAAACTTTTTGATTCGATGCACGTCAATGCCCTGTTGGCCCCATGTTTTGCTGCTCAGAATTTTGAACCCCCCACAACAGCACAACTAGAAATTAATTAAACATCACGGTGACGAAATTTCCCTGTAATAATTTGGATCCCCTCAAGTATTAAAAGCTTTATATTTCATCACGTTCACACCTTTCCAGACAAAAGTTTGACTTCAGCAATGACCCCGAATGTGAATCGGCATTCTTTACTGATCGACGTTTATCTTTTAAGGCCGCCATGATCGACGATGAATAACTTTGAAGATTATTAGAAAATAGAAAGTTATTTAAAATTTTGATATTTTCGAAGATTAATTTGTGGTTCTTAATTATTCGGTTTAAATGAAATCTCATATGAATGCCTATATATTGATATGTGTCACATCTTTTTTATTAGGTATATATCTTCTTCGCTCCTATTAATTGTGGCATTCATCTTTCGTCAATGGAGCAGGTACCAAAATGCTGAGATTTAATGGAACTGGGTCCAAATTCTTCGCATGTTTATCTCGAAAACGGAAAACCTCATAATTCACCCAGAAAAGTATATGTGTGAAAAACAAAAATTAAAAAAATATCATTTCAATTCAATAAATTTATCATAGAATCTGATTTATTAGGAAGTGAGACATTCAATTTTCAGATATATGGTATTACTTTTAAATTTTTAATGGTAAAAAACTGGAAAATAAATTGAACTGACACGTAGTTTCAGAAATTTTCATGTGAAAGGATTGCCTGTTAATGTTAAAATTCTTACAGCAGGAATTTCTGAAAGATGGGAAGTTTGATGGTATGATCAACTGCTTCCACACTTGTCCTATGGCTATACACCAACTTGCCATAATAAATGCCAGCTTGCCTTTAGGACTTGGCTGCTTTCAGATTTCCATGGAAACATTTTAGCCATTTTTTTTTTAAATTATTTTGTGGATTCCACCCCACCCTTTGCTCTCATTTCTCACCCACTTGTTCTCTCTATTTAAAGCATTTCTCTCTTCTCACAAAGTCAATAATACTCTCCAAAGTCTCTCTTTTCTAAGTCCTTTCCAAGATTCAAGGTCTTCTTCGTGCGAAAAATGGAGAGCCAAAACCACAATAAGGCGAGTACAATCGATGGCAAGCAGGGGGGAGCCATCATGTCAAGAAAAGTGAGTAACTGCGACTTGATTCTGAGGGTTTTGGCATTGCTGCTAACGTTGGCATCTGCTATAGTTCTTGGTGTTGATAAGCAGACAAAGATAGTTCCAATTCAGATCACTCCAACTTTGCCTGCTGTCAATATTGCAGCTCAAGCTAAGTGGCAATATTTGTCTGCCTTTGTGTGAGTTTATAGCAATCCAATTCATTCATTCTTCAATTCTTTTCCCAGTTAACTTGAAGTCATACAAATTAAGTTGATTTCCATCATTCTTGCAATTATATTTCTGATCACTCTCAGCTACTCTAACTTCACTTCCAAGTTAATCTTTCTCACATGGTTAATTAATTACACAAATCCCTTATGTTCTTTAACGGTATTTTTATGTAGTAATCATCAGAAAGAGTGAAGCACATAAAAAGTAGCTTTGGTTCTAACCCAATCAGACCCTTTTTGTTTTCTCCAAATTCTTTGTAAAAAGTATGCAAAATCACACAGTGGATAGTTCCCAGTTAGTTTGGTGATCCCCATGAAATGGCAGCTGAGTCGAAAATCACTTGAGCTGGTCAAGTAGGCCACATAGCAGCTACCTGATTTACCAGAAACAGAAACCCCAAGCTGGCCCCTGCGCCCTGCGCCCTGCCCCTGCTAGGCACGTTATGTTGCTGCTTTTCCTCCTTAAAAATCCATGTTTGAACCTCCCAACAGCCATAATATTATGTCAGACTAAGTAAAATTTTAGATCTCGAATATCAGTACTCCTTTAAAGTTGTTCATTTCCACATTTCAAATGGATACTTTTACTTTCAAATCCCAAAATCACTTAGTAAACTCTTCAATACTCTAACTTCTTTGTTCTTACTATTAATTAGATTTGGTATCATTTTCTTTATTGTTCTTTTTAACAAAAGGAGAGGGTGAAGACTTTAAAGCTCCCAACTGTATTCCAACTGCTTGAGTCAAGTCAAAATTACGTACTTTCTAGACAAATTTCCTCTAGTAATTATCAACGTGGGGACATGGACCTTAAGCACATGGGCTGTTTATTCAAGTATATCTTTTTGTTTCCTTGGGTTTTTATTTACCCTTTTACATTTTTACTCTAGAAATCTAGATGTGATCCAATATTTTAAAATTTTCAATAGCTTTTTCTAATATCTTTTTATTTTATTTTAATTTTTTCCCTCTTTCCAGGTACTCCTTGGTGTCAAATATCATAGCATGTTCGTATGCTGCAATATCAGTAATTTTCATGGCGATGCCTCGAAATGGAAAGAAAGGAATTGCAGCAATCATCATCCTTCTTGATCTGGTAATGGTAGCATTGCTATTTTCTTCCAATGGAGCTGCCTTGGCCATTGGCTTGATGGGCTACAAAGGCAACTCCCACGTTAGATGGAACAAAGTTTGCAACGTTTTCGACAGATTCTGTCACCAAGCCGCTGTTTCCATTGTTCTGTCTCTGGTTGGCTCGGTAGCCTTCTTGCTTTTGGTAGCCCTTGCAGCTCTCACCCTCCACAAAAGATGCAAGTAGAAGAAATTCAATGTATGTTTAACTATATGTAGAATGAACAAAATAAAATCATGTAGAAAAGCATGTTATAATTTCTTTGTATGTAAAACTGAAATCAAGATTTGGAGGATCAGCTTGATTCTTGAACTTGGCCTACATTTATTTGATGTTTATAATTAGACTTTCTTTGTTGAAACCATGAACTTTGTTCTTAAACAGAAGAATCGAAAGTTTTTACTTTTCAATGGGAATTAACATAACTCAATTTCAATGTAAACTCAAACTACTGGGGACACCTCAGAAGATTCCTAGAGGAATAAAGAAGGCTAAAGGACCAATAAAGCTGCAAGTCTAGCCAACAACGTTTTGATTTTTAGCCAACAAATCCTGAAATGGCTTCTTCTTTTTTCTTTTTTTTCTCTTCCAACTCTAAAAGTAACAAAACGACAACTACATTGTTCTTGATCCAACTAGATTGAAGGGTTCAAATGAATTACTTAAACCAGGGTTTGATTTTCGAGATGTTAGGGCACGGCCAATCAAACAAATCTTACTATTTATAATATGGATTTGTTGTTTCATCTTTCTATTTTGGGAGTACCCATATTGTGAAAAGTTCCAAAACACTTAACTGAGACTTGAGAGCATCTGATCTCCAATCCAACGGTGGAGGTTCGATACCCTAAGCAGCAAGCAAATAAAAAAAAAAAAGGCTCCCGAAAAAGAATTAACCAACAAACCAAATGGAATAAAACCGGTACAAAAAGGAGCTGGATTGAAGGTAAAGTTTCTACGGAGCAAACTCTGTTCCCTGCAGTTTCCAGAGCAAATATTCTGAAAACAGCTTCCTTAACAAATCAGATATCAAACTCTCTTAAGTTTGATTGTACAACACAACGACAAAGCTGTTTGTTTATAGAGCCTAGTATAAGCTGCAGTTTTCAATGAATAAAAGCTGTTTTGTATATAAAGCCTGGTATAAAAGGGACCTGCAGTCTTCAATGAATCAAACCTATAACGAACCGGAGCATCACCAATGCAACCGAGGCGCCTAGCGATAGAGAAGCAAAGATAATGGACTTTTTGATGATGATGTTCACATCACAATCCCGAAGCCTATATCCGAAATGCAGATTAGGAAGTAGAAGGCCCAGGTAAGGTTTTTTTCAATAGGAAATCGACGGAATTCACGAGACCGATCCCAACAATCAGAATATTGACTATATGCCAAATACTTAAAGCGATTGGAAAGTGACAGATATGTTGAATATGTATTTCTGTTCTGTAGTCTGGTTGACTCCCTATAAGACGTTGAATTTATAATGGCAAGTAAGTGAGCAACATATGTATCACTAGGGTATGAGAGATTTGAGGTAAAAGTGCGATTGGAAAGTGACAGATATGTTGAATATGTATTTCTGTTGTGTAGTCTGGTTGACTCCCTATAAGACGTTGAATTCATAATGGCAAGTAAGTGAGCAACATATGTATCACTAGGGTATGAGAGATTTGAGGTAAAAGTACCCCCACAACTCCGTCTACTATATAAAAATGTTCAATTTAGTTACTATACTATAATTTTTTAATTCCTGTACTATCAAAAATTGAATAAATTATCCTTATCAATAAAAAAAAGTCAATTTTTAATATTAAAATTGCTGATGTGGCATGCCACGTCAGTGATAAATAGTTTGTTGTACAAAGTAAAATAAAGTCCCACATGAAAAAGATAGAAAGTCATGTAAGTGCTTTATATACACCCACTTAACTTAATAGGTATCTTTGGATGCCACAAGTGTATGGGCTTAACCCATTGATTAGCTCAATTTTTGTACAATATTTATTAGTTAAAGATGGGCACTTGGACTTTGGGCTTTCTAATTAAAGAATTTTTATTTTACTAAGTTAAATGAAGAGGTTATATATTTAAACGTAATTTTTGGGGTTATAACAGTTATTTCTTTTAAACATATCTCTTCATTGGTTACAAAAAAGGGGACTTTTTTCTTCAATTAATTAACTGATTCTCTCCCAAAAGTTTCTTAAGACTGCTTTGTTGTATCCTGATGTGACTCGCTTTAATTGTAAAGCGATATTGTACTAAAGACAGTTGAATTCACGCCTCAAAGCTTTCCCCCAGATCATTGTTCTTATTTTGTTTAATCCTTTTCTTTCTCTTTCGAAATTTCCTAATAGTCAGAAATATGAATTAATAAAATTTCTAGAATGACTAATTTATTTAATTGCTAATAGTATATGGACTAAATTAAATAAATTTATATAGTATAGGGACTTACTAGAGACTTTAACATCAATACTTAGAAAAAAGTTTCTTAAATTTTATACAAATTTATATAGAATATAATTATTATTTAAAATGTTTTTATAGAATTAATGATAGAAAGTGGAAATAAATTAATAAATCAAAAGTATTATACCATGTTTTACTTTTTTTATTATAAAAAATTAAATATTATTATTAATTGTATGAAGAAAAAGCGTTTAGTATTATATAAAGAGACATATTCTTTAAAATATTTGTTTAGTTTTTATTTTTCTAGTAGAAGACAAATGGAGTGCTTTTATAAAAAATAAAAAGCAAATTGAACAAATCATTGTTTATTATAATCATATTCAAAATATATGGCATAATCATTTAACTTTATTAATTTATTTTCACTTTCTTCCTATCATTCATTACATAAAACATCTTAAATGATAATTATATATACTTATAATAATTTAAGAAAAATTATTCAATATTATATTATATATATAAATACGTGTTACAAAAATATTTGTTTAAATTTTATTTTTCTAGTAGTCAATCTTTTGATAAATTCTACATATAAAACTATTAAAAATTAAATAAAATCATGCTTAATATTTTTCTTCATATAATTAGTGATCAATGTTTAACATTTTATAATAAAAAAAGAAAGTATGGTATACACTTTTGATTTATTAATTTATTTTCATTTTTTTCCTATCATTAATTATGTAAAAACACATTCAATTAATAATTCTATATTATATAAATTTGTATATAATTTGAGAAAAAAATTTCAATTATTGATGTTAAAGTCTCTAGTAAGTCCCTATATTATATGTTTTTGTTCAATTTAATCCCTATACTATATAAATTTGTTTAATTTATTCCTTATGCTATTAGAAATTAAACATATTGGTCCTTCTAAAAATTCTATTAATTCACATTTCTGACATGGCATGTCACGCAAGCATTTGTGATGATGTGGCAATGAGACTTCAGCATTGTGTTATCGTGGCAGTCAACAATTTTAATAGAAAAAATTGACTTTGTAGTGATAAGGACTAATTTGTTCGATTTATGATAGTAGAGGGACTAAATTGACCAAAATTATATTAGAGGGACTAAATTAAATATTTTCATATAATAAAAGAACTTGTGGGATATTTTTACCGAGATTTGATGAGGGATTATTGTTAAAATTTTAAGATATAGCTAATGAAAATTAAATGCCAACGTTATAATAATCAATCTTGAAAAGAAGAGAAAATAAACCAGAAAGGTTATAACAATACAAATATAGGTAACTGGGATTACTGCCCTTCTCAATATAAGCCCTTCCTCTGTATTTACGACAATTTCATCAACATTCTGTGAAATGGGTGCAGTAACGGTACGGAGATTCGAGTTGGGAATTTGATTAGGTTCTTTAGTGTTGGTCTCAAATTCAAGGTTCGTTGGTGATGAAAAGGATCCGAAATATTTCGTTATCTGCCCTGGAGAAACCAGCTGGGGAGTTAAGTTATTCTAGCTGTTCAAGCTGTCGATGAAGCTTGGATAGATGGGTTGTTCTTGGCCTTAAATTTTTCAGGAAAATTGTTGATCTTGAAGGTCTAATGGCTTGAGACCCGGAGAAACTTAAAGAGACAAGGGCGGAGCTACATATCGTTCAGTGGGGTCAAATGACCTCACATAACTTTTGAAAACTTAATTAATTAATGTAAATTATATATTATAGTTCTTATGATTTTTCCCCTAAAATTATGGTAAGCTATAATTTAATGAGACCATGTTTTTATTACACAATCTTAATTTTTGAATTTTAAATATATAAATAAAAAAAGACAGATGACAATTAAAGAGATAAGTATATTATAGATATAAATTAATCCTTTTAATTTGTTTCATTTTTAAATTTTTTTTGTTACAAGATATTATTGAAAGCTAAGTTAACTTGAACCTCTTTGGAAACACCACACCCTTTACATCTGCATCTAATTTATTCCGAAGTTTCATAAATAGGTCCATAAGGATCCCGCAATCATCTACCATATGATATTCTTGCTTTGCTCTCCCGTCCGCACAAATACTTTGCTAACCCGTTCGCACAAAAATTTCTCTCCCTAAGCCTATGTTTGATAGGTAGGAAAGAAATAATAAGGAAAAGAAATAGGTAAGAAAAAGAAATAGGTAGGGAAAGAAAAAAAATTTATATTTCCTTTATCATGTTTGGTAGTAAGGAAAGAAATAGGAAAGAGAAAAAAAAATTGATTATTTCATTTACTTGATATAACTAAGAAATAGGAAAGAAAGAAAATTTATTTTAATTAACATGATAATTTTACCATTGTTTACTCTTTAGTTAAAAATTTACTTTCAATATCTTTTAGTTGTAATGATAAATTTTGTAATTAGAAACAAATTTTAAGTTTGTAATAATTATTTCTATTTGTTAGACTCAACAATTACTTTCTTTCCCTCCTATTTCCGCTCAATTTGGGTAGAAATGATTTCTAAGAAAATTGACTCTATCATTTCCTTCATATTTTTTTTCTTAGGTGTATTTCTATCATACCAAACAAAAGAAAGTTGTATTTCCTCACTCACTTTCTTTCCACACATTTTCTTTCCTTTCTATTTTCTTTGTACCAAACACAGTGTAAGGGTGGGTAAATTTGCAAGACCACTTACAATCCCTCAGCGAGTGTATATTTTCAATGATCCCTTAGCAAGCATATATCTTCAATGAGAACACCCAAAGGATGAACACCAATACCAGCACCACAAAGCAAGTCTCAAACCATACCTTTAGACTAAACTCACATATAATATTCCTAACGCCTTTTATAGAAAGAAATTAATTAAAATTTTAAGATTAATATATTGGTTTATCAATTTTGAATTTCATTAAATTACAAATTAAAATCAAACATATTTTATTTTAAATATAATTTGGACAATTTCTTATAAAAATCATAGTATGTATTGACTAGGTTTAAGGAGTACATAATGATAATTTAGTGGTGTATTCTAATTCTATTAGGCTTATAACTTCATGGTGAATATATGTGTTATATATATAAATATATAGGGTGTTAAAGCATTGATTATCTGAAAGAAAGAAAGAGAAAAAAACTGCTCTTGATCCAACTCGATTGAATGGTTCAAATGATTGATCCAACTCGATTGAAGGGTTCAAATGAATTACTTAAACCAGGGGTTGATTTTTCGAAATGTTATGGCACCCCCAATCAAACAACTCTTACTATTTATAATATGGATTTGTTGTTTCATCTTTCATTTTTGGGAGTACCCATATTGTAAAAAGTTCCAAAATAGTAATACTTAATTGAGACTTGAGTTGAGAGCATCTAATTGAGACTTGAGAGCGTCTGATATGATCTTCATATCGGCTTGCCAATCCAACGGTGGAGGTTCAATACCCTAAGCATCAAGCTTAGGGTTCCCAAAAAAGAATTAACCAACAAACCAAATGGAATAAAACGGATATAAAAAGGAGCTGGATTAAAGGTACAGTGTCAGGTTCAACAGACAATCGTCTGCTACAGGCAAAATCTGTCCCCTGCAGTTTCCAGAGCAAATATTCTCAAAACAGTTTCCTTAAGAAATCAGATATCGAACTCTCTTCATCACAAGCAAAAGCAAATTAGAGAAGAGAAACATGGAGCAACATCAACATAAGAGGAGAAGGATAGAAGAGGAAGAGACTGAAATCAATGAGCTGCTTTATAGTATTATGGCAGGGTATAGTGACAAAATGATACCCCCATTGTCACAATTTTCACCACTGGAAGAGGCTGCAGCTGCCGCCATTGTTGAGGAAAAGGGTTCGAGCTCGATGATATTTGGCAGGCCAAAAGAAGCTAATAATAATAAAAGGGTGATCACTGAGAGCATGAAGAAGGAAAGAGATAGGAGGGGGAAGATGGCTGAGAACTATGATCTTCTTCTGTCTATGGTCCCTAATCTTCTCCCTAAGGTTATATATTCTATTTCAATCCATGTCCTTTGCCTTTTATTCGAAATTGATAACTTTTCATTTCAATTCGGCGAGCTGTTTGTTTCATGTTCAATGAGTTTCCTCAATTTGATAAACTGTTCTATTGGAAATGGTCAGTTATTAATCTTACCATGATGAAAATCTGTTTGTCAGGAAATATGGGTTTTCCTACAATTGTTTCTTTAAGCCAGAAGTAATATCGAGATTCTTAAGTTTCATTTTCTTTCTTTTTTGGGTAAATTTAGGCCACTAGAGAGATGATTGTTGCTGAAACAACTGCATATATCCAAATGCTTGAAAAAGAGATAAGAAGGTTGGAGAAGCTGAAGAATTCATCATCTAAAGCAAGGCTATCAAAGGAAAAGATGCATCTCCACGATTCCCACATGAATTACTCAGTCAATGTCACTGTCTCAAGCAATGTCGTCTTCTTTGGGATTCAATCAGTAATTCGACCAAGACTATTGACAGACATCTTCATGGTATTCCGCAAGCACAAGGCTGAAGTTTTGGCTGCAAATGTTGCAGTTAATCAAAGGCAATTAACATTAACTGTGACAGCAGTTGTCAATGGCAATAGAGACAGTACGGTTGAGAAAATCAAGAGAGACATACTAATTCTATAGGGCTCTGAAACTTCTTGGAAGTTTGATTTCTTAAACAGGTAGCCGAAGCAGAGCAGATATGGAAGGAAAGGAAGTTAGTCGTTCCTATTGCTTATATTGGCATTTAACGCACGTCGTATTTCCAAATAGTCGTGGTTGTAAATTCATTGTATGTACCTCCATTTACCATGATTTAAAAGGGAAAAAAAATCCATCAGTTCAATCAAACAACTACTACAATTATTTTTTTTTTTGGTATAACCCAATATATCTCCAAGCCTTTAGTTTAAAACTAATCCCTTTCGAGTCAGGTTGATTCATTGTGGGGATAAAACTCTCCCAACAATGATTTTATCTATTCACAAGATTTGAACTTGAGATCTTATTTAAGGAAAATAAGTGTCATACAACTTGAATCAATCAATTATTGATTAACCACTACAATTTTTTTTTGTTACAATTCGGGATATTAAGACCCGAGGGAGGGGGATGGCAGGGTCGAACCCCTGCCTTGCTGACTCTCAAGCCTCTTAGCCACCAGGCTAAGAGGTAGAGGTCAACTACTATAATTTTTACAAATAAGATTTAACTCCCTAAGCATTCGGCTGAACGTTTGCGGTTTGAGTACAATAAAAGCCTTGAGCTGTTCATGCGTTGGCTGCCAACCAAGCCTCAACGCCTACCCAGTATTTGAGAGGGTTTCAACGAAAAAAAAGGCCCATTGGACAGGTCCGGGTAACACGTTATTTTATTGCTATTAAGAACTTAGTAAGATTCACTGTTTTCGTCCGTCTCCAAATTTGCATTTTAGAAAACCATAATTTGTTTCAATGGGAAAAAAAGTGAAATTTTTATTATGGATCTCTTATCATGTAGTATTGTTCAAAAAAGACATTATTTATATCAAAATTTGCCGTTTTAGCAAAAACAGAAAAGCACAACATCCTCGTTCTGAGTGAGCCCATCTGGCAAGTGCAATTAAATACTAATAAAGAGTTGATTTAATTTAACACAAGTGAATGGAATCTCAACAGAGTAATTGACAAAATTTGGTTACAAGGTTACAACGAGATGCTGCTTGGATGCCTCAAGCAAGTAAAGCTTTAAGCCGGTGACCATGAAGCGCTCACTTTGTGGCAACCATTTCTGAACTGTCAAAAGTAGTTTCAGGCTTTCAGCTCCATCGGCCGACGTAACAATATAGCTATAATTTGTTGCGTCCAATCCTCCTTGCTCTATCATAGAATCTCTTTTTTGGTTACATCTTCCAAATTTCCACTCATCGCTAAGCCCATGTTTAGTAGACTAGCAACCATGGTGGGGATATCTGATTTTAGGGAAGCGGCCAATGCCTGAACAATTGATTGAATGAAGGGCAAAAGTTAGGTTAGAGATTTGGAGAGAAAACCGTAGAAATAAGGCACTGAAGTTTCATTTTTTGTTAAAAATGTCAAAATTAGGCAATATACCTTCCTATCCTCCTCTTTTTTATGCTTAATGACATCTGCAGGCCACTCATTCACAAGCTTCTCAACTTCAGCTGTGATACCAGACTTCTTTGCATCAGGCAAAGTCTGGCATGCATGAGTAAAATTTTATTACGATCCCGTTGTATTCTACTCCCCACTTCCCAGCATGCTCACAAAGGGAGGAGACTGTGGTACAGAGAACCTAAATTTCAAAACACTACAAGGCACAAATGGTATTACCTGATTAAGGGCTTGAATAAGGGCAGCAGCATCCTCTGGCTTGCTTTCTAGCAGTAAACCCTGCAATATAGAAACAATTAAAGGGCAATATAATATTCACCAAATAAACAGAATCTAAACAGGACTGTATAGGTAAGTAAATGATATTATTGTTCTTTATTATTCTTTTAGCACCTATTGCAGCTGACCCTGTCAATAGAAATCTCTGTAAAAATTGGGGTATACGTGACAAGGTCCTGGTCACTTAGTAGTTTCTTTGACTTTACAAATTGAATAGCTTATTGCTATAGGTTGAACATAAAGCTTATCACTTGTATAGCTTGTATACTTTAGCAGTTGCTGTTTGGATGAAATAAAAATAACATTTTATCCCAAAAAAAAAAAAAAAAAACTCAAATTCAAGCGTAGAAGGGACATAAATAACGTAGTTACCTTGGCACATGAAAAACCAGTAGTCAGAGTGTGCTGCTTCAGTGTCTCAGATCTCAGTTTCTCAATATTCCACAGTGAGTCAGTGTCTCCTATAAACAAGAAATAATAGATAAACCCCAAGTAAAAGGAAAGAGAAATTCTAGAAGTAACTCATTGCTCCAGGATGAACTTGACTATCTCTCTCAGTGTCCCAGTTTTCAGACCCCACAGCAAACCGCATACCAAAATAGAAAAAACCAAAGGATTGAAATTCATGACTAAAGACTATCACAAAAGTATATTTAGAAAGTAGAGTAACTTTATAGGTTACAAATTGGTTATACTCTTGCCAAGAACGACCACCGAGAGAGAGAGAGAGAGAGGAAGGGAGTTAAAAAATGTAAATCATAGTAAAAATTGAAGAGAAAAAGAACAAATGAACTGAGAACTCAGAGATTAGAGACCTCTTTCGACAGCAAATTTCATCCATGTCTCAAAAGTAGTCTGTCGCAGTTTTACTCCAGCCTTGATAAACCTTTTTGAGTACTTAGAGATCAACTCCCAATTGTTTGTATGGTAACAAATTCTGCAAAATTTTAATCCAGATAAAAAATTGATCAAATAATGCACAATCATATCAACATACATCATATTTAAACATCTCAAAGGAGTGTCCTAGACAAAGAAATTGATCAAACTTGAATCGTATTATATACACTTGAACGAGAATAAGCTTTCATGTCCAGTCAATAGTTTCACATTCCCGAAACGAGAAATAGTTGCTCTTGAGCCAGGTATTCTTAGGGCATTGAGCAAAGAAAAGAGAACATGTAGCATAACTATGCATCAATTCACCTGAAAAGTATATCTGCTGTGCCAGCTTGTAGTGGTAAATTATTCCTTTTCAAAAGATGCATTACATCCGCCATGAGTTTCACATCATTGTGATCCTTAGCATACAACTGCACTCAAGATTTAATTTATTGTACAAAAATAAGAAGCCTAAATGAAAATGGAACATTTTGATGGATGAATCAATTACCAATAAATGATGTGCAGATGCAATACTTGGCGACAATCCATAAACATTGTGGTTGTATAAAGCCTTCTTCCCTGCATGAGCATTCAAGCTAAATCATGCTCAGATAGTTACATTTGAAACATCATATGGTACTTTGAAACTTTCAAAGTAATCTACAAAGCTCAAATTGCTACTAACCAAGGATTCAAGATTAGCAGCCAAACAAAAACATTGTTCAGGGTCTAAAAGAAAACTACATAGCAGGAAACACACAACTAGTTAAGAAATGAGGAAAGAAGGCATACCAAAACCAATGGCCCCTACACAAGCACATGCCCTGGTAACTTCTTGGCAGAGATTGCAATTAAAATTGGAATGAATCCGGAGGTTTGACAGTCGCTGCAACCAAAACCAGAGAGTACACCTTTCAACAGCCTACACTTCAAATGGAACTATCAAAACAAGTCAGAAAAGATAAGGAACTTACAAATCTTCGGAGATTCTGCAGAACATCGAATAGAAGCTTAATATCCTCTTGATTCTTGCAGTTTGCTATCATTGACCATAGAGAAGCATTCGGAGGCATTGTTCTTTTAACATTTACAGATTGAAGCATGTTATCATAGAGTTCCTTGACGGCCTCTGTATTGAACAGGATAAACCCCACATTTCAGAAGAAAGTTTTTCAAAACAATCTCAAACTTAACTAAAGCAGAGACTATTAGATACCAGTTGGATTGCTATTTGAGGTTCCAGCCTCTGTAGAAAAAAATGTCCTTGACATCATCGGATAAACCGGAAGCTGTGGCATTGGAAACCAACTGCCTCGACACATCCCTATCAAATTTAACAATCATAAATTCAAAACATTTACATCTATATATGTTCAAACAAACTCGATGGTCTTTATTCATTCTTCCCTCTTCAAGAATTAAAGATTTTACATTTGTCATTTTTTGCTAACAGTCTAAATAGTAATTAGCTTTGAAATGAAAGGGGATAACAACAAAATGAAATGCATTACATCTAAAGGGAAAAAGAAAAACGTTTCTGAATATCTCAGTAAACAAACGAGGAATTAGCTAAAATACCGGAAAGTACCTGAGGAATTCTCGCTGTGGAATAGACATTGAAGAGAAGACAGAGAAGATGAGTTGATTTGAGAGGAGGAAAGGAAGCGGTGATTCAAATTGAGAAGAATCGTTTGGGATCCTAAAGCCCTGGAAAATTTGCCAGCGTTCGACAGAAATTGCATTTTATTTCTATCCTCTCTTTCTTGTACTGAGTTGGAGATCGAGCGGGAGGTGAGTCGGGTTAAAGGAGCGGGTTTTAGAGAGAAGAATCTTCGAGGAGAGGATGATCAGGGTTTTACGGGAAAAAGGAGAAAGCTGAAAGCCGAAGATGGGCTTCCCGTGGAGCGGCGGTCCATGTTTCTTTTGTGGACTTGAATATTAGTGCATAAACTAGACCTGGACACGTAATTGATAGCCCACTACGCCAACACATGGCCATGGTTTCTGTTTCGAGAATTAAGTTTTATCTATAAAAAATAACAAGTGATACCATTATTGAATATTCTCTTCATTTCAAAATATAACAAGTTATACCATTATTGATTATTCTCTTCATTTCAAAATAAATATTGTTTTTTAATTTTTTTTGTTTTATAATAAGTTTCGTTTAAAAATTATATGCTTCAGTAATTGTTCTTTTTTCAAGTTTACCCTTATTTCTCACAACTAATTACATTGAATGAAATTTATTTATAAAACACAATAAATTAGATTATTGCTTTTTATTATTTGAAGATATCAAAATTTACTTTATTTCCTCATTTAAGAATTTTTGCATGATTGTACTTCTTTATTTATTAAAAATATGAATGAAGGAATGTTAATTGATTTTATAAAGCTAATGAAGTTGTAAAAGACAAAAATCAAACTCTTAAAATACTAAGGTTATGTTTGGTATATAAAAACATTTTCTGCTTTTATTCTCTAAAAAATATAAAGAAATCTCCATCTCAAATATGTATAATTTATAGAAATGTATACATATTTTAGAAAATAAAAATAAAAATGGACCTAAATTTGAGAATAATTTTTTTTTAATCTCACTTTAAATATCATTTTTTTAATCATTGATAAATATCACCGTCCATTGGAGCTGTTAATTGGCATTGTAAGGACAAATTGATGGGAAGTTATTTAGCTTAATACGTAAAATAGCCCTTGAACTTATATAAAACTATTGTTTTGGCCTTTTAACTTTTATTTTGAAATTTTTGACTATCGAACTTTTATTTTGTGCACAATATAACCCTTAATGTTGGTGTGACCAAATCATATATTAACACGTGACATTTCCATATGACACGTGGAATTTTTTTATTGGTCCACGTCAATACCAAGGGTTACATTGTACACAAAATAAAAGTTCGAGAGCAAAAAATTTTAAAATAAAAGTTAAAGGGCCAAAACAACAATTTTGTATAAATTCGAGAACTATTTTATGTATTAAGCTATTAGTTAATACAGACTATGTTGGTGCTATTTCTGCTATTCAGGATGGACTGCGAGGTTTGCTTTTCTTAAGCTGTATAGCTTTCAACTTATTTTTTTGTTGTAGTTCTTTATCTGTATCTTCTTTTGTCAGCTAGAAGTATATAATACAAGCAGTACTGCTGGTTCTCCCTTAGCTGGTAGGCTGTTTGTAGTTATTGGTGCTGGTGGTGCTGGAAAGGCACTTGCTTACGGAGCAAAACAAAAAGGAGCGAGAGTTGTCATTGCCAATCCCAAGGTTTGCCACCCTGCCATCTGTGCAATATTTTCTTATGATTTGCATATTCTCAAATTGACAATTTTCTCAGCCACTTCAACACCTTTATTTTTTTTATCCCACTATTGAGAAATGATGCAGTGTTCGCAATCCGTTAAGCAAACTTCCAGACTTCCACCTGCAAATCACATTCAAATGGGAGAGACTTGAGCAATTTCTGTTTTTGCAGGATGTTTTAAAATATTATTCACTGATTCTTGCTGCCATTTACACCCCTAAAATAACCGGACTCCTGAGAGAAGCTGAAGAATCCGGTGCCACCATCGTTTCTGGGGTGGAGATGTTTATTGGGCAAGCCTATGAACAGTTTGAGCGGTTCACTGGGTTGCCAGGTGGAAAGAAAGCCAACCATTGCACATTTACTTGATGCCCTTTTTCAAAAAGGTTATACTTTATCAATTTTCATTGATTTAGTCAAATTTTCCCTGTTCTGGTTACCCAGCAGCGCTGAAGCAGCAGTTTCAGAAAACCATGTCGAATTTGTAATGAAGTTTTTTCGGCCAATCTTCTATGTGCACCCAATATTTTCCTTTTTCTGAGAAGGGCATTGTAATAATGATAGAATATTCCTTGAAAGCATATGTATCCGAATTCTGGATAGAAAATTGAAATTGAAGACGTAAATATGGCTTTCATGATGTTGGTTAATTGAGAATAGAAATTGTTGCCTGTGTGAATTGCTTTGGGTTATATGCAGCTATATACTTCAGTTTTAACTTTGCCTCAACAATGAATATCAAGCAAAATATCATAAAGTATCAATGGCTCAAACCAGCCTTTTCCATTACGTTACATTATTTGAAAATCCAAAAACCAACCTTTCTAATTTCTATTAGGTGATTTGAAAATGAAACCAAAAAAAAAAAGCTAATAAATACCCAAAAAAGGAAATGTTGGCTAAAAGTGTAAGTTCTTAAAAAGGTAATTGCATGGATCCATATTCCAGCGGGTTAAGAAGTGTGTGTGTGTGTGTGTGTGTGTGTGTGTGTGTGTGTGTGTGTGTGTGTGTGTGTGTGTGTGTGTGTGTGTGTGTGTGTGTGTGTGTGTGTGTGTGTGTGTGTGTGTGTGTGTGTGTGTGTGTGTGTGTGTGTGTGTGTGTGTGTGTGTGTGTGTGTGTGTGTGTGTGTGTGTGTGTGTGTGTGTGTGTGTGTGTGTGTGTGTGTGTGTGTGTGTGTGTGAGAGAGAGAGAGAGAGAGAAAGAAGAAAGAAATGACTCGTATCATGTACTTAGTATAATAAATAAACTTTTCACTATATAGTAGAAATCCACCCGAAACTACGCTCCCAGCACAATTTTTTAATTTTAAATATTTAAAATAATTTAAAAAAGTAATATTTGTATATAAAATAATATGGTCCATATTACCTAAAATAATATTTTCTACAATATTGCAATTTTAGGAACCATAATTTTTTGGGCTAATGAAACCCATCATTAAGAGAAAAAAATTTTGAATAGAAAAAATTTTTAAAAAATGATAGGAAAAGAGAGAAGATGAGAGTGAATTAAAAATGCAAATTTAAAAAAAAAAAGAAAGAAAAAGGAAGAAGAAGGAAGAGGGTGACTTGTCCCCTCTCCTTTTAGCTCTTAGGTATCAACTTTCATATATATATATATATACACACTAGTGATCTGGCCCGCGCTTCGCTGCAAACAATGAGCAATGTGGTCAGATTTAACTCAAATAATGTGAAGTGGTGAATATGTTACAGGTGAAATATCTATAGGTACTGCAATATGGACAATAGAGGATCAAAATATTATGTTGCTTTTTGTCATTATCCAAGGAGAGTTTGTGCAAACTAATATTAACATCTTTTTCATAAGTTAAGCATGAAAGTTTGTCCTGGACTGCTGAATTAAAACAAAAGTGGTTATCTCTTGCACCGATCAATATTAGAACCATTCTCTTCCAACCATGCACATCTATCTTATCCCTTGTTGTCCTAAAAGCTTTCACAATGACATTATATGCATCCAGCATTCTCTGAATACCTTTAACAACAATTGCATTAGCTTCTCCTACCTCATCACTTCCACTAAAAACAGACATCCGGCTCTATATTTCATGTGCTGTGTCATAAACAATGGGCCAACAACTCAAAGCCCAGTACAAAGATCCAGAAACCAACAAAGGCCCTAAAAAATACCAAACCACCACATGACATCTAACATGGCTCTCAAGCCACCTTCAAATTGTCCCTTTTATAGTAGGTATTATATATATAAATATATATATATAGTTATAGTTATAGATTATAGATATCGAGTTTCTTTATTTTCCCATTTTTTATGTTTACTTACTTATGGTGATCGTAAAGTAAACCCTATAATGAGTCAAGAAAGGGAGTTGTCATCTCCAACGAGCGAAGAAAGCCAAGAAGAAATGCAGGAGAGTGAAGATTATATAACCACAACAACAAATAGGTCTTGCGACTTCTCCAATATGCTGCCTATCCCACAGTTTCTACAGTCTATCTCCGATCCCAGCTTTAAGCCAATGAACGACTTCTTTGGGGATTCGAAATAGTCGTAGTGCTTCTGAGTTACCTAGAAAAGGGCTTCATCCCCAACTCTTCAACAAGAAATAACTCAACTGAACACTGAATAAGAAGGCAAGAATACTAAAAACCTTGAGAATTCATGCGACTCCCCTGGTTCTTCCGGCTTCTCCAAGTTGCAGCCTATTCCTCAGTTTTTACCGTCTGTTTCTAAGCCAATGAGGGGCTTCTCTTTCCACTCTTCAGTGGCATTTTGCTAGCTTTAATACAAACAGAAACTAGTCCTATTATAGAAATGCCATTTCTTATTTGTGAAAACATCCGTTACAAATAAAATCAGGGCCTGGTGCTTTACAAGAACCAATATCAAACACAACCCTTTTAATTTCCTAATCTGTTACTACTTTATTTAAAATTTCTAAGTGATCTTGGTTGAGCTTGAGCCTGGGACAAAAGTGGTCAAGGTTAGCATCCAGTGTTGAAGGATTATTGGATTTATAGGGATTCTTAAAGAATGAAACAAATTTATTTATAATAGAAACAGAGTCATTAGACCAACCAATAATATTAGGTATATTCAATGCATGGATTCTCTTTTTGGCTCGTTTAGCTTTGACTTTTGAATGAAAAAACTTTGTATTAAGGTCTCCATCTTTAAGCCATTTATCATTGTTGAGGTATGGAAATCCGAGACCTCGACGAGAGTTTGAGCTAGCCGATAGCGACCTGAAGAGAGGAGAAACAACGAAGAGAGTGACCGGCAGGTGGCTGGTTGATCCCACTCCGATGCTTAAGTCAGCTAGGGTTTAAGGGAAGTTCTAGGAGAATGGAGCTGAAAGAAGGAATCTCATACCTGGTTGCATGGTACTGTGCGTATATATATAGAGTTTACATATGGGCTTTGCCTAAGCATGGAGTCTGGAGATTGGGCCTTTCTCACTAGGCCATCTCCTTAGTGGGATAGTGACTGGTTCTGCCGAGTTATGGTCTGGGCCGAATGGTCATGAGGCCTAGGCCGGACGATTGCGAGGCCCAGCCGAGTGGTCATGAGGTCTGGGCCGAATGCCTTGGATTGGCACTGTTGGGCTCTTACTCAACAATCATGTGCCCTTTGCGCCCAGTATAATTCTTCTTCTCTTAAAGCCTACACATATTGTTTAGAAAGATCAATTTCCAACTGCAGCAAATGTGGGGATTGAGCACTTTGTAAATTATGGAGAAGAACTTCAGTAAGTTTTTTTATGAATATTATCAACTCGTTGTTTACTATTTTTAAAAACAACACGTTTCCACTGATGAAAATGTTTTGCAATTTCCTTAAACAAGCGGTGATCTGGTCTATGATTATCTCCTATATTAGAACCTCTATGCCAAACAGTCTAAACAAGATGTTGATAGCTAGAATTCATAGTCCATACAGTCTGAAAATCGAAACACAGAATGAGTTTGAGTTTTATGCGAGTTTAGTATCCAACATAAGCGGCAAGTGATATAAACCACCTTAAACTAAAACTTTAACATTTGTATAAGTAAAACAATTTAACCACTCAAAATTTCACTAGAGCTCCATCTGTTAGGTCCCAAACCCCCAATCATCAACTATCCAACCAATCACGCAAGCGAATGCAATCTAAAACAATAAATCATTCACACAAGACATAAGAAATTACGTGGTTCGACACTCAACTTGTCTACGTCCACGAATGAGAGAAAAGATCCACTAGTTATAGTAGTTACAATCAACAATCAATCTCACACAAACTCACAATCTAATTTAATCAACCAAACCAATCCCAAACCCAAACAAACAATCATGAGCACACTCGCTCGGTTTCTGAAGACTCCAAACAAATCTTCCAACCAATCAACAAAACATACACACCCATAGGACCATCCTTTTGTCCTATGGGGTATCTTATCCCAAGATCCTATAACTCTACTTACATCTTTCTTTCATTCTAAACCCTAATAAGACCCTTACTATTTATATGTACCCTTACTCGGTCAACAAGAAAATCTAGGATTTTTTGGCTAACAAGACTTCTTGCCCAATAAGGAATATCCCTAAAATACCTCTCAATCAAATCTTCTAAAATTTGAGTCACTAACCCTAACACTATCTATATCAGAAAAACTCAAGTCCTGATGCTTAGACTAAAACACAACATAGACGGCAAGAATTGGAGTGACAACAATTTAAGGAAGAAAATTTGAATTATGATTTAGCCGGAGAACAACAATCCACCGATGGCACCCTGGTTAAGTGATTACAATAAAAGGTAAGAGAATTGTATGAGCTTTGATTCCTCTTAAATTTAAGAGGATATGTAGGCAACTTAATTGTAGTAAGAATTAAATGCAAACCCAATTTCTTTTTCTTAATTTTTCTTTTTAAACTTTCTAACATGTATAAATAGATTTTATTAGTTTTAATGTTACGTGGAGAGGTGTACCGTGTATATTTCATTTGTAAATCACCATCTTATTCATTTATATAATCTTTCATTTTATAATGGAAATAAGTAGAGCAAGTTTTTTTTATAAAAAATTTACATCTTTGTACACATTTAATTTATTTTTATTGCAAAATATAATCTTAATCTTATCTTATATCAAATTATCAAATTAAGTGTTCAACACTTAATGGTTAGCTTATATATATATATATATATTAATAGTTAACTATTTTTTTTTTGGGAACTAAAATTTGAAAAAACGAAAAGAGCCTAGCTAGCTTGTGAGTTGAGACTTCTTATTGTTTACTGTATCTAATTCTAACTGAGTTTAGAATAAAAAAATATTTGTATTTTTCAACGATGTATAGGGCCTGTAGGCCCAACTGATTATCCCTGTCATGTTAAGTCATTGATGTATTGGCCCAACAGTTGAGCTTCCCACTAGCTTCCCTTTCCCAGGGCGTCTAACTAAAATTAAAATTCCTAATTCACATGGAACAAGGTTTAATGAGTACATAATAATAATTTAAAACCTATCAATCAAAAACTAAAAAAGAGTAATTTAGTGATGTATCCTAATTCTACTAGGCTTATAACTTCACGGTGAATATATATATATACCAATAGGGTGTTAAAGCGTTAATTATCCGAAAGAAAGAAGAGAAAAAATGCTGTTCCTATTCCTACGCAGTTGCTTGAGTTGAATCAAATCAATAAAACCATGTCACCGCATGATATTCGTATTCCTAGGCAGCTTATACTTGCCGTCATGGTAGTTATACTAGTTGTATTGTATTTGTATATCTTTAAACGTTGCTACGTGGAATTCTGGGGAGATGGTCCTCGTCCAGGACATCAACCCCAACCCCAACCCCAAGATATTGAAACTGGAGGTGGAGGAGCAGATCAGGTAGCCGAGATTTTTCTCGTATATACCACCCAAGAAACCTTCTGCTTCTTTTTCAAACGAAAAACTATATGCTTAGACGACTTCCAAGATGGGAATTTGTGTAGAGAGCTACCCCACTGCAAACATCTATATCTATATATACCACAAACTTTGTACAAATCAATGGCTGCTCAATCATAACAACTGCCCCCTCTGTCGTAATCCTCTCTAGTTTCTGTAGTCTTGTTTACTTTGTTGGCAATTAGTTCTATTTGTCTTAGCCTGTTTTAGTTCGATTCCACTTACGTTGTCAACAATGTTGTAAATATTTAATTTGCTTGAAGCAATTGGCTAGAAACTAGTTTGTGCTTGCTATGCCTGTTGGTTTTTCTTTATATTTTGGATTCAATTGACAAAAAAAAAAAAAAAAAGAAGGGGAAATTTAAAGAGGAATTGGTTTTCGCTTATTTTGGATTCAATTAACCCCATAATGAAAATAGGGAGAAAAGGGTGGATTTGTTTTTTCAAATAAAACTATTACTGCTACTAAAGCATTCGAAGAATATATATAAATTGTAAAGAATTCGAAGAAAAAATTTTACATCGTGCCTGCAGAATTCTAGTATGCTTGAAAATGAAAATCATCATACACTACACGTAAATAGGAACTCAATCCCCTTGGTAAACTACTGCTTTAGATAGAAAGTTCCACTTTTGATATGAGAATGCCATCGCTATCAGCATACAGCCACTCCCCTTCATGTATGAAGGTTCCTGCAATGCGAACGGGGACATGCTTGTCACCGGCACCTTTTTTATTCGATTTCAAGGGATGAGATGCAAGCGCTCGGACCCCAATATCACACGCATTAATCTCATCCACATCTCTAATACAGCCATTCACAATGATACCCGCCCACCCCATGTTTTGAGCTAACACTGCCACATTCCCTCCAACCAAAGCACATCTTGTGCTTCCCCCACCATCTACAACCAGAACTCTTCCTTCACCTCTGGTTTCAAGAACCTGCCTGACCAACACATTGTCCTCAAATACCTTAACAGTCACAATACGTCCTGAGAATGCACAACGCTGGCCATAGATCTTAAAGATTGGGTCTAGAGCACGCAACTCACCACTTGCCAAAAGTGCTGCATTTGCATCAGAAGCATCAGTAGTGGCAATGGTGGCAAACTGTCTTCCTGCAGGGACAGCCATCCAAGATGAATAAAGTTTTCGGCCAAAAAGGAAACAGTCATAAAAATATCAACATAAATAACAACACACAAGGCACATCCAGATTCATTTGCACTTTTATACGTTAATTAACCATATAATTTCATAGCATTTTCAGTTTGTTTGCAGGCTAAAACAAACATTCAATAAAAACAGTGCAGGCCAACAAGAATCATAAATGAACTATATGAGCAGATCAGTCACTACATTCCATCACCATATTCTGATTCACAACACAAACAAATTAGGGAAAAAAAATAAAGCTTTCAAAACCATAGTTCCCGTTTCACCCAAAAACAGTATCAAAGCCACCCTACCGAAGCAATTAGCCGAAAATCTCTACTCCAGGTGCCAGAGCATTTTGATCGTTGAGCACAACCAAAAACAGACAGCCATGGAGTTCATTTAAGCAAACAAAACAATAAATTGGTGGGTAAATCTGTAGAAGAGTTGATCATTATATCGGCTTTAGTTGGCTTCCTCACAACACAAATAAAATTAAACTTCCAAATGAATGGGATAAAGTAAATACTAATCAAGATTTTTATTAATTTCAGTAAACTAAATATACAGAGAGCAGATCAAGCACAAGTGGAATTACCAATGGAGGTTGTTCCTGCATTTATAGAACAATGTGTACTTGACATCATCCAATGAACAGGACGCTGTGACATTGGGAAATAACTGCTTCCGTACATTCCTATGAAATTGAACAATCATATCATAAATTCAAAATGACTAACTAAAGATTTTTCATTTCTCTTCTTAGCTGATAATCTAATTAATTAGAATTACGAATTACTGAAAAAAAGCATCTTCCTTTTGTATGTTTCTCTCGGTAATCAAACGGAGGAATTGACTAAAATACCGTTAAAAAAGAAAAAAAAAAGTGAAAATTTGATCGACGGTACCTGAGGAAGCACCGGCGTGGAATTGACATTGAAGAGAAGAGAGTGAAGATGAATTGATTTGAGTCAAAGTGGAGAGGCATCGAGGATTGGAATTGAGGAGAATCTTTCTAGTTCCGAATACCATAGCGAGTCTGCCGGCGTTCGAAAGAACTTGCATCTTCACTCTTATGTGAATTGCGATCCGAGTGAAAGCTGAGTCGGACGACGGATAACTCGGCGGGTTTTAGTTCAGAGAGGAAAGGGCCAAAACTCGCTTATTTCGTCTTTGGTCCGAGCTAATGTGGGGGAGAGCAAGGATGACTTCCGTGTAGCGGCGGTCTATGGTTCTTTTTGGACCATCAGACCATTAACAATTACGATTTGCGTTTACGGTTACTTTTTAAGATTAAATTGAAATTAATAGAGAGTTTTAGAAATTATATATTTTTTAGCATCGGCCTAGCGGATTTCTGATTCAATCAGAATCGGGTTCCCTTACTACGAAGCAGTCACCATTCCGGTGAAAAATCAACCGTGTAATTCAATCTGATATTCCCATTTAGAGGTTGAGAATAAGACTTAAGCGAGAGAGATGCTAGATGCTTGATGCTTGATGCCATGAAAGCACCAAAACAGAGAATTAACATCACACAACTCATAAAGCAAAGGGAACCCATTGGCCATTGCTAGTGTCATTACACCATCTTGACACACTTTCTTAGTCTCATAACAGGAGAGGAAACTGTTCCCCATGAATTGCAGTATAGGCAAAGTTTACATCAAACCCATGAACCATTCACAGTTTTGGTCTAAATTCCGACATTTGGAAAAAGAATAATTTAGGAAAAGTTTATAGATGGAAAACTGGAAATACATTAAAATGCTGCATTCATTTCAATATAATCATATAGTAATGATTGAACAGGCAATCAAGAATTCCTCTTCCAGCGTCAACATTCCTCTCGATCATCATCGTTGTCATTGAGGGAGAACTGGAGGGGCAATCGTGCGGGTATTATATGAATTACAGTGACTACATTTCTGCCCTATTATGTGGAAGTAAACTTCTGTAGTGTCATTGCAGTCGTTACATAAGATCCATACCTGCATTCAAGGGTTTAAGACAATTAAGATTTTAGCCCTAGACTGAGATATATATATATATATATATATAGATATCAACATGGATCGAAAGCAAATAGGCACCTTCTTATACCGGTACTCCTCCGGCATCACAGTTGCTTCAATCTGAGAACAAGATAAATTGTGTTATGAATCAGCTTAGGACTAAATTGAAGAAAGGAGCTTGAAGAAGTATACCTCTTCATCTATCCTCTTCCAGGTTTTAGACATATCAATTACTGACTTGGAGCATATGGGACAACAATATCTGAGCATGACACCAGTAAAATTATTAGGAATAAAACACAGATTTTGACTTGTGAAAACTAAAAGAAAACTTTAGCTTATATAAACAATGATTAGAGCCACTCACTTGTCACGTATTATCATCTGATGGTAACATTCATAGTGCATTGTGTGACCACATTTCATCACGGTGGTATCTTTCAATGAATCAAACAGGTACTAGAGAAAACAGAATTATGCACTATTAGCAGATGAGAATACTCTTTAAGATACAATTGAAGAAACAACTAGAAGTGATCCAACCTCATAACAAATGGGGCAGTGGTGCCTCATTGAGTTCTCCACACAAAAATGATTATCCTGCAGACCAGTGGAATAGCAAGACCCTGTGCAGTTGCGAAAACATACTGTTACTGAGTGAGCTAGAATCAATAAATGCAGCTTATGGACTAGAATAGATGCTGTAACTTTCAAAGCATGGGATGCAATTCAAATGTTCAAGGGCCTTCTGAAAACTCATTTGACGTCCAGTTCAGGAAGTCACATCAAAACAGCATAGTGCTTAAGCAGAAAAGAATCTAATTTAAAAATAAGAATGGTATTTAGAGACGATAGAAGGGAGAATTCGAATAGTTCAATATCACCCAGGGTTGAGAAAGACAAAGTATTGAACAAGGAAGAACCCATCAAAACTAAAAACATAAAGTAAGAAATGGTGATGAATTGGATAACTTTGAACTAAGCATAACACCAATGAAATTGAAAGAAATGGAATAAGGTGACAAAGTTTGTAATTAAAAGTGTCAACAGTCCAAAGTACATACCACATTTCTTGCAGTGAAAGAAGTTCTCTCGACCACCAACTCTGTTTCCAAAATCAATTACTTGGTCACATCACTTGAATTTGAATAATCAACTGGAATTTAATAGCCATTACATACTTAAACTTGGCAACTAACCTGCAGATCCCACAATCATGACAATGAAACTGCCCTTTCTCTATCTGCACAGCATGTTTGCAAAAGTTAAACATCAAGGGAAAGCAAGAAACAGTGGAAAAACCAAACAAATGAGGATCGAAAACCTATTGATTCTCTACATTTTAAGTTAATCATTGACAATTCAATAGCAGTAATGAGCTAAAGTTCGTTTCACAAGCTAAATCTTCAAAGGGAATATGCTCACATCATCATCAAAGAACTTGCAGATTTCACAGAAATACTCTCCCATATTGACACCGCAATTTGAACAGACTTGAGCAACCTAAAACAACATATAAGAAAATCAAGATTGAGAAAACACGAGAAAACAACAACCAAAGGTTTACTTTCTATGTATCTAAAAAGTTGCAAATCCGGAAAGACACGTACCGGCTGCTCTGTGTCACAGACCGTGCAAATAACCTAAAGTGAAATTAAACAAACATATCATGAATGCTGTTAACTCAGAAAAAACAATAACACTAATGGAAAGTCGGGATTTTGAATGTCATACCTGTTCAACATCTTGTCGAATAAGTTCATGCCTGTCAAGGGGGTTTTTTAACGTGCTCTAGAAACGCAAAAGTAAAGCCAAAACCATAAATACCCAGATCACGAAATTGCACATAGAGTTAGAAAAAATAAACTTCTTTTAAGTTAAAACAGGGGAAAGCTAGAGAAGAATGCTGATTAATACCGCAGCATCGTTGTGACAGTGTCGACAAGAGAAAACCTCGTTGCAACATGGAGCTCGAATCTTGCATCTCCTCCGATAATGTTGACATCTAAAAAGCCAAACAAAAGAATAAAAAAAAATCAGAGATGAAACGAAGCCAACGAGTGGACGAGGAAAACGAAAAGAAGAAGATAGAAGAGATACCCGTATCCCATCTTCCCAAACTGAAGGCGCTCATTGGCCGAAGAGGCTTCCATCTCCGTAAGTATTGGAAGGAGGACGAAAAAAAACCTTCCTTTGGCTTTTTTCCCTTTCCAGAGAAATCCCAGGAAGAGGAGGGGGTTTTTGATCTGGGAAGATGGGGTTAGTTTTGGTACTTTGTCGCAATCCTCAAAGAGGAAGAACCGAATAAGAGAAATAAAGGTCCCCCGCATTCAAGAAAGGCACACTCGTTTATATTTTTTTATAAGAAGTAAAGAAATTGATCTATCTATTAAAAAATAAAAAAAATAAGAGATTTTGATCCAAAGATCTCATAAATGTTTTAATTTCTAATCAATTTGGTTGGAAGGAAATTATATATATATATATACATATTTTATCATTACAATTTAGTATAATTCGTGAAAAAAATTATATTTCTGTAATAGAACTAAATGATATTGTGTTGTTGGGAGAGAGGATAAGGTGGGTGGTGGAGAGTGGTGACTTTGAGAAAAAGGTAACAGGCGCCGCAATGTCAGCGAATCCTGTTTCAGTCCGTAAATTTTCTTTGTTGGCATTTTAACAAACATGTGCAACACAAATTAATGATTTCATTAGACTCCCAACTTGAGGTTTAAAAGGTGAAATTGGTGTTACTAGACTTACTAGTAGCAACTATTTCTGCTGAAAAAACCTGTACAAATTATTTTACCTTTTTCTCTTGTAAACCAATGTTCAACAACCTTCTTCCAATAAAATCAACAGATTCTTTGATTCTACTATTGAAAAAGACAATTAATCAGGTCCCATTCTTGCATGATCTGAATGTGACTTTGTGATGTCTTGTTGTTCAAAATCTAATCTAAACTTGTTCATGGCAGGTAGAGCACATGCATGCACGACACTAACTAACATGAAAAATATACCCTGCTATGGAGATGTAGACAAGATGAATAGCATGTAATAAGGACAAAGACAGACTCTGATTGCTTTTGGAGGGTAATTTTTTTTTTTTCTCTCTTCTAAGCTGAAGCAGCTACCCTTATCAACAGATAGCTGTTAATGGGCTTCAACATAGAGTCCCAGACACAATAATTATGCATCTACTTGTATTCTTGCCCACCACGCAACTCAGCTTCTCCAGCCTCAACGATCAATCACAGGTTCCAAATCCATATATATTTATTAACACTTATTATAAGAAAACGAGATAAACTGTTTCAAGACATATGGACAGAGTTGCGTGCACATTCAATAATATTTTCGATGTAAATATAAAATTCATTTATTCTAAACGATAATCTGGATGATGTCACTAGATCAGATATGAAGGCGTCCTTATGAAGAGTTCCTTTCTTGCACATTTTTCCAACTTGAGGGAGGCTGCATGATTTGCTTTTGTGCTTAAAACTCTGTTTAAGCAAAAGGCAAGTTTCTAGAGTTCTGTGCACAGTGTTCAGTGCCAGGTGAATTGGATCCTGGAAGAGTTGAGAGATGCATACATACAAAGTTCAACTTGCACTTCTTCTTTATATTCCTTTTCCGTGTATTTATTAATGAGATCTGCTAGGGAGGCTGCAGAGAGAGAAATTTTACTGCAAGTTGCCGCAAGTCATTTGTGCTTCAGATTCCATCTTGGGCCTCACTTACTACATTCATGTTTTTTTTTCTCTTATGGTCAAACATGTACCACTCAAGCTAAATTTATCGGTCTTTAGTTGCAAACATGTCTTCAAGCAAAGTTTGATTCCTTCAATGTTCGTGTGATGTGACTGTCAGCCGCCATGGAGATAAGTATCTTTTTTCTTTTTTTGGTAGAATGGAGATAAGTATCTGTCAAAGAAAGCAACCAAAGTCTAGGTTCAGACTTGAGGTTGGGGTCCAGAGATGAGTTACTATTACACATCAGATACACGTTAGAACCTTTTTTAACTTTTGGCTGGTTCTCCTCGAAATGAATTTACTGTTTCATAATATTACTCGCCATGGAAAAAGATCAAGGTTACTGGCCAAGGCTGCCTATCTTTAGCGAAGAAGAACAGCATGAAGATCAGATTGCATAATCCCTTGCATGAACGTTTAAGCATTTATCCCGCCGGAACAAATATAATTAACCAAACAACCTTGGTTAAAACTTGTTAAATTTGGTTAATTAGTTAAGATGCAGATTTCCTTAATTGGACATTACACAGTAAGTATGGTAGATGTTTGCATCTGGTTTGATTCCAGCTAATATATAAACCCTATTGCATAAAGCCTTGCTGGATTGCTTTTGATAATTCTAAAAATACACATAACACTTTCTCCGTAAAGATGATTTGGTAAATAAGCCAAGCTCAGCCTCACAAAATCAACAGAAAAAACGGTTTATTATTAGAAAATAACTGTAGGCACCAAAATTACACCCATGCAAAGCTATGTATCCAACAGAAACTGGAACGACGAAACCAAAAAACAAGAATTTTCCCATTGTCAAATCTCTCTCCAGATTAAAGGGGGGCAGCACAATCCACCGTCCCTGCATTGATCATCAGAATCTGCAGGAAAAATGGGTTGTGGTGAATCCAAGCATGTAGCAACAGGAAACACCATCAGCCGGAGGAATTCGAAAGCAGAATCCAAGAGGGAGAAAGCCTCAGCAACCATTGAAGAAACAAGCAAACCTGATAACAATGCAAGCTCAGCATTGGTGCAAGAAGAAGGCAAGAATGTGAATCAGGAATCTGGTGAAAGTGCAGAATTGAAGAAAGAAGAAAATGCAGAGACGGATAAGGAGGAGAAGAGTACTGATGTGGAGGAAAAAAACTTGGCTGATCAAGAGACAAAGATAGAAACTAAAGGGGAAAATGTGGAGGATAAAACATTGGCTGAGGAGACAAAAGTAGACACCGTGCGAGAAGTAAAACTTGCTGAGGAGACAAAAGTAGAAACCGTGCAAGGAATAAAACTTGCTGAGGAGAAAAAGGAAGAACTTGTGGAGGACAAAAAACTGGCTGAAGAGAAACCAGAAGAAACTACAAATGGTCTGTGACATTGAATTAAGGATGGCATTTTTTGTCTTAATGACGCATATGCTTCAATGGCAGCAATTCTTGTCCAGTTACTAATTTAATTTGATTCTTTTATTTACGTGTAGGAGAACCTGAAATTGTCAAGGGAGAGACCTCGGTAAAAGGAACAGAAACCGCTGAAACTACCGAAGCTGAAGTTTCAACCCAAGTCGAGAAAGAGGTATATAAATTACAAAAACCTGTTCTGTCTCCTAATTAAACTATTACAAGTTGATTTTACTATAAAAGGGAAACTTGGAAGTTATGCTCACAAGGGTTTCTCGGTGGTGCAGGAAGAAAAACCAGCAGTTTCACCGGCCGAGGATTTGAAGACACAGTGAAAATATATTTGAAGCAGTTTTATCTTTAATCTATCAGACTGCTTTCACGAGTCACCAGTTTCCTGTATTAATATTATATTTCTCTTCAAACCCCTGTTCACCAAATGAGCTAAAAATGCTTGTGTAATATGTGTCTTTTATGGAGTATTGTGGCTTGCATTAATATTGTAAGATTGGTACTTGGTCATTGATCTTCCATGCTTGCTTTTTTCTGGAATGTGGACATTGTTATATTGCATATGATTCAAAAACTTCCCAATAAGTAGTTGAAAATTTGAGGAAATTCAGGATTCGGAACTAAAATTGCTTTAGGCTATGAAAGTGAGAACGATCTCCAAATCACAAAGTCATATGTTGGTCATAGTCCGTGACCAGTTTATGGCCATGCTGAAAACTGTGTTGATTTCATCGATCTCGTTTTGCGGGTCAAAAGGAGATAAATCATAAGACTCTGATATTCAACCATAAGGGAGAGTGAGCTTCTTGCCTGTGATTGTGATTGATATGGTAAAATGTATAGGCCAGCTGGCCAGGCCAGGGTCATTCTGATCACGCGAATTTCTTCAGCTTACAGCAAGGCACTCCTTCGCTCCGCACTGGCTTGGCTTGAGTGTTTTCATAGAGCTAGCGTTAATAGCCGTTTGTTTAATACCCATATGGAATTCATCTATCATTGCCCCCTTTGATTAGGATAAATTTTTCTTGCTAGGTTGCACCAATAACCCAATATAAGCTAAGATTTGGATCTCAAGAAACGACACTCGGCCTAATGGTTTTTCTTAAACAGAACAGAGGGCCCACCTTTGTAAGACTTGAGTTGGATCCAATACAACAAGAAGAAGGAGCCATTGTTCGATTGTGTTTCTTCATTTTGAAACTTATAATTGTATATATACGGAAACAATAAGCTACTTTCCAGTTGGCATTAGAATTCAACGTATATTCTTACATACATGTAAAAAGAATGTACAGGTTTTGATGGTTATTTACACAAATTCCTGCCTAATCATAACATTCATTTTCAATGGCTTTTTACAAGGCTTACATCAATGTGCTACCAGGCATCTCGCGGAAGAAATCAGGAACAGCCAAATTATGCACTAGATGTAATTTCCCTTTCATTTGACTGAATATTCATTTTCAAAGCAAGTGTGCCTGGTTTTCTGGACAAAACGATATTTCCTTTATGATCCATTGTGCCATACTCTGCCACACGAGGATCCATCACAATTCTGCAAGATCGCCATTCTCGGCACATTAAATCAACACCATAATAGTTCAAGTGGTCCACGATGCTGTTCCCCGTCACTGACCTGAAATAGTTGTGAATGTAGAATATTTTACAACAATTTCAAAACTTCGAAATAATTCTAAGGTAGTCAGTCATGCCTAATTCTTGTTAAGCAAAAGACTAATCTATCCATTCCAGCCATCCATGTGCCTTTTGTTCACCCGAAAGATGAGGGAAAATAACACATGAATAAAAGATGCCTTTATCTTACATTTTCATAAGTTTCAAGAAAACTAAGGAACGAATCAATTAATATTTCACAAAATTAATAATCCAAAAAGTTTATATTTCTCAAGTAATAAATGAAGTTTAAACAGACTGACATATTTCCATCACAATCAAAATCCTCATACAGAAATAGCCTTACCTACTACAGGTTGGATCTTCACCAGAATCATCACAGACTTTCTCAACACTATAAATCAGACTTCCAAGCCCAAGGCTATACAGCCACACCTGCAAGAAAATTATATGGATTAAAAAACTTGTGCATGCATAAGTCTCTTTCAAGAACTAAGAAGATTAAGTACTTCATGGAGCCTGGAATTCACTCTTACTGTTGCTCAAGAGTCAAGACAACAGATGGATGTATAATGGTAACAATCAGGGCTTACTCAAAGATGGAAAACTTTTTCCAAGAATACATAACACTGAATCTCTCAATATTCAACCACTAATAGTCATCCAACAAGCAAACTATCACGCCCACTTTTCCACTTTCATAGCCAATTTAAATTGCTAGCTTAAACACAATACTAAAAGTCATAGAGGATAAATCTTACAAGCACGAATACTTACTTCTCTAGGAAAGTGGTGGTATGTCTTTTGAGGGAAATATGAATAATACGGTGGCAGATGAGGCACAATATCATGGCCATTTGTGACTCTTATAGTGTTCAGAACAAGTTGGCCATAATAAGAAGCAAAGGCAGCATTTCCGATACGAGGTTGTCCAAATGTCACAACTTGAACATTCTTGGCTTCATGATTAACCTGGGAATAAAAGATTACTTTCTCATTACAATCTGACATGGTAATCAGGGGAAATCCAGAATTTAATAAAGTAAAGTTTACTCAAAAGATAAGGAGAAACCATGGTACATTATTCAAACTCATGTACCAATCAAGAAAGTTTCACGTTTACAACATGATAAAAAGAACGGAACTTCCATCTTTATCAAGAAATGCTAAACATTACCGTTAGATCAAGTGCACAAAAGGAAGCCATTGCCCCTCCCATCGAATGGCCTGTCACCATAATGTCAAGGTCTCCATAAAATTCTTTTGCTTCTTTAATAGCAGTCAGAATTCCAGGGCGTATGGTTGTGTTGTGGTAAGCGGTATAAAATCCGTGGTGCACCTGAGATAGTGAAAGAAGACTAAAGATTAATAACAATCACTCCAGCATATACGTACTGCGATAAATTTGTCATGCATACCATAGCATCAGGCATGCCGGGGTAGTTTAAATCAAGCTGTTTCCAGAATAAATCTTCAACCCAATTCTGTATGCTGCAATCAAACAGAAAAGAGTTAAAACTCATCACTTTAGTGAGGAAAATAAAATCCTGCATACTTAAAATCTGTTCATTGTTTATGTTTCCATTCAATGAATAGAAATTAGAAAGACAAATAAGCATTGAATTAATAGCACCTGTGTTCCTGGGTTCCTCTGAAGGCAATGACAATAGCATTAAGATCCTTTGCCACTCCAACAAATGCCTATCAATTGATAGTCATTTTCATGTCAGTTACAGACAAAGTATTCAAAAGTATAACACCTACATGGGTCATGATTCCAATAAATATTCACACATTATGAGAAATGCACCTGTAAACAATTCTGAATATCAACGATAAGCTCAATAACTTCAAAACCCTGTTTCCATATAGAGCAACATTAGGACAAATGATTCAAGTGAAACCTACTCAAATGATGCAGATGAAGGAAAAACTACTAGAAAATCAAGTACCTTGGTCAAGCCATCACATCTTGCACATGTCCAAGTAAAAAGTTCTGTCAAATCCGACACATACACCTACATGGACAAAATTTGCATGAAATTAACAAGGAAATTCAAAGCAATGTAAATGAAGATAATGGCAGCTCCTATATAACTTCTTAGGCAACAGCATTGAATCATTGACCTTGTCAATCCTAGAACAAATGAGACAGGATCCTTTACATCAATCCTAGGACTTCTATTCAATTGGGTTCATATTCAGATCAACAATGGCACACGTTTACAAATAATACATTAAATCATTGCATCAACATAGCAAGAAATTAAAGTTTCCTTGATATTTAAACTTTTAAGCTCAGTCATTAAAAACCAAAGAAAACAACTTTACCGCAGAAGCATATTCTACTAAAATAGTGGCAAGAGTATGATTGTAGACGTTGGCGCTATTGTTGTGTTTGACCTTCAATTCTACAGAAAAAGAAATCCATATTAAACAAAAGTTTCAAAATCTCAAAAACAATAAAACAATTAAATAAAAACAAAAGTATATGTTCTCAAGCTGATTTTAACATTTAATTGAATAAAAAAAAGGAATAATTGAACATAATTAGAATTGGAATACCTAATTTTTTTAATCAAAATTGCGAACTTGAAAGAACTGAATTCAATTAGTACCTCTACAGCAAGAAGATACAGTTAAACAAGTCAAAATCGCCAAAATTAACCACCTCTTTGGTCCCATAATCTACAACCAACGAACAATTCATTAAGAATCATGACAAACGGAGATAGAGAGAATGAAAGAAAAAGGGGAAACATGAAGCAAAGTAATCAGAAACGGACCTGGTCAAATCAAAACGCGGACTCAGGAGCTCCGGTCGAGATTGGATTCTCGTTCCTCCACAGCCAATGTGCGGCTCCGGCTGGCTTGAGCGGTGTCGCTTCTAGGAGGTCAATGATTGAGAAAGGAAGGGGAGGGAAATTTGTTTGTGGTTTTCCAATGAAAGAGAAATTATAATAGAGGGGAAAATACAGAAATAGTGACCAACACGGATTTTCTTTCTAGTTTCTATTTTTTCGGGTATTTCTTTGTTATTTAATTATTACCTGAAGTGCCCTTGTTGAACATTTGTTGACCACGTGTTTTAGAAACACAGAGTGGCTGTCATTGGATAGCATGGTAAATTTGGAGAAAAGGCAACGCCCAAGTCCAACCGTCAGTTTGTGCGGAGTGTTTCTTTGGAATGTTCGCATAGGATTTGATTAATTGATTAGGATTTAGGTGGGGTCTCTTCTGGCTGGTTGGGTAACATTGACATTTGACATTTGACATTGCGGTACTTGGGACTTGGGAGGTTGGGCCTAAGTTTGAGTTCCATTGCGCGAAGCCCAAAAGGAAGGAGACCCAATCTTATGACGTTGCTTTGGGCTCAAAAAAACTTAACATTACCCACTATTCATTCAATGGATCCTAATTTGGATTGTAATAATTGCGTGATGTTATGTGATAATCTATACCTATATATTGATTTTATCTTTTATTAAATTATTTTTATCCTCTAATATGACATTTAGTGATTTCTTTGCTATACTTTTTGATAATTTCATGCTAAAGAAAATTAATGTTGTGCATAAATATCTTTTTTAGTCTTCTACGTTGGCAATTTAACTTTTTCTAAAGGTATTTAAGGGATAAAAAGGTATTTTCATGCTTTCTTTGTCGAAAAGTGATTTTTCTTCTTATATAATTTTTTCATCCAAATTAAGTGATATTTTAGTTGTATTTTTATAATACCAAAAGAAAATTCTTTGGATTTTTTTATAGACTTTTATTTCCCAAAAATATTTAATTAAAGATAATAAAATGATAAATGTTACGAGAAGAAGAAAAGATGAGAGAGGGAGTAAAGAAAATAAGAATAAGAAGATTATGAAAATGCAAAAATAAAAAAATAGAAAGGGAAGGGGGAGAGTGATAATATTTGGTAATAGGGTTTTTAATTTCAATTTATTACTTTACTCATTTGATCTCTTTAATCTTCACTTTTTTTAACTTAATTTATTCGTATTTTGTCTCCCTAAAACCTTATAAGAATGGCACTTAAGAAGCTAAAAATGAAAATTTTACTTTTAATCATCATATATTATATCTCATGATAATAAAGAAATCCAAATTGTCTAGCAACGAAGCATAGATAATTTTTCTAGTAATTAATTAATGCCTATTTTGCTGAATGTAAAGAATTGATTACCTTCTTAAATAAAGTCTCTGATTTCGATTCGAAGAGAAAAAAAGTTTACGAGAATTTTTGTCTTTCAGAGATCTAATGTGATCTGATTCAGAATAAACCAATATCTAATGTGACTATAAGATACCGTAAGGTTTATATTAAAACAATTGTGTGATGGGCATGAGGCTGGACTTTCGAAGGAGATGCAAATTTCAATCTCCAATTCAAAGACTATCTACTCGGCGATGTTGTAAATCAGGGAAGTACTACAGTCATGGCATTGTGTTAGCATATGTTAACGTTCATTCATTTATCAATTTGCACACGTTAAACTTTGCCTTTTTTAAATTTTCTATATTGATTTGTTTGATTCTTGACTTAGACGTGGACGTATATATGTCTCGAGTGACAAGTTAATTCGCCTATAGCGAACCTTGCAATACCTTTTTGCATATGTAAAATGACATTGTAAATGTTGTTCAAAATTAAAATCCATCTGTCTATGCTTACATATAATCTGATCAATATGGCATCCATTTATTTAATCTAATTAATGAAACCATTTCTCCATAGAGGATTAGCTTTGCAATATAAAATCATGTTCATTAACGAAAAAATACTATTCAATTTGTCAAGAGAAATAAAATGGATTTCATGTTCATTAAGTCATAACTCACAAGTTACGACGACCCCCGAACCGAAACCAAGCATGCAAACTACGTTCCGTCCATGGCTCGAGTTGGTGCGTGCATCTAGGGTCCGGACTCCGGACCCCCGCGCCGGTGGTCACTGGTCAGCGGGCTGGCTGGGCGGGAAATTCACATTCACATTCACATTTCCCTATAATTGGCGGGAAGTTCCCCATTCGTCACTTATCTACTTCAAAAAACTTTTAATCTCCGCGTTGCCAAATCCGACGGCCACGATTTCACCAGCTTCATGTCACTCATTTTTATTTGGAGTCTCGTTTCTCTACCAAAAGTCGGTCTCACTCGTTTTTTTTTTTTTTTTCCCTTCTCATTTTTTTTCTCTCTTTGTTTTGTTTTACCCTTATTATTTACCGAAACGAAAAGAGAAGAAACCCTCGATCTGGGAAAAGAGATGGCGAAATCGTCGAAGGCTCAGGCGTCGTCCGATGATGCGCTATCTAACGGCTCCAATTCATCAGAAGAGGAGCGAATCAACGACCAGATCAACGGCGACGAAGAAGACGAGGAAGAGCTCGAAGCCGTTGCTCGCTCTACCGCCGCCTCAGACGAAGACGATGACGCTGCCACCGATGACGATGCCGACGACGCCGACGACGCCGACGAGGTAATTTTACGATATTGCCCCATCTTAGCAAGCACCTTTTAGTCTGCTGTCCTTTTTTTTTTTAACGGTTTTGGTCGCCGGATCTAGCCTTTTTGCTTGTTATTTTTAGTTAGGGTTTTCTAATGGCTCTAAAATTATAGTTTTTAAGCCTTTAGTGTTTTATACGTTACAATGAATTTTGCTTCTAGGGTTTTTTTAGGAGGTTGCTGGGAAGCTTAGTTTGACCTCTATTTTTATGGTTTCCGTGTAGGATGAGTCTAACGCCGCTGATCCTCACGTTAGCAAGAGAGAAAAGGAGAGGCTAAAAGAAATGCAGAAACTAAAGAAGCAGAAGATTCAGGAAATATTGGATGCTCAAAATGCCGCCATTGATGCTGATATGGTGCGTATTTTATGGAGTAGTTCGTATTCTGTTCATTTTAAGTGTGATTATGGGTTGCTAATGTTTGGTTCAATGACAGAATAATAAGGGAAAAGGACGTTTGAAATATCTTTTGCAACAAACGGAGTTATTTGCTCATTTTGCTAAAGGTGACCAATCTTCATCGCAAAAGAAGGTCAAAGGAAGGTAAACTTGTTTTCTTTATTGCTGAAGATGATTTGTCTTGTCTGTGTTTTGTTCATGATATTACTGGTTGTAACTGATGCATATTGTTTTCTATTTGGTTTTCAATGTGCTCATAGTATTTGGAACTGTGTCATATTATAATTCTTTTAATCTATACCTATTCTAGTAATTGTTTCCTCTACTTGTTAAATTCAGGGGCCGCCATGCATCAAAAGTAACTGAAGAGGAAGAAGATGAAGAGTGTCTTAAGGAGGAAGAAGATGGTTTGGCTGGAAACACACGACTGGTGACTCAGCCTTCTTGTAATTTCTCTCGCATAGACTCATTTGTTGGAGAACTGGTTCAACCTTTCATTTCTCTTATCTGCCCCTTACCTTTTCTCTTCTTTCCAGGTATTCAGGGAAAGTTGAGGGACTACCAACTTGCTGGTTTAAACTGGCTTATACGACTGTATGAGAATGGTATAAATGGAATTCTAGCAGATGAAATGGTATGTGCCGTAATAGTGACTTTTAAAGGTTATATTGTTGTAGTTCAATGCCAAGGTTTGTTTTAAGATGACAATAAGCTTCATCTTAGGATCTCTTTTGCTATTAACTGAACTTTTGTTTACCAATTTTTGAATACAGGGACTGGGTAAAACCTTGCAAACTATCTCCTTGTTGGGCTATCTGCATGAGTACCGAGGGATTACTGGCCCTCATATGGTTGTTGCTCCAAAATCAACTCTTGGTAACTGGATGAATGAAATACGTCGATTTTGCCCTGTCTTGCGAGCTGTAAAGTTTCTTGGGAATCCTGAAGAAAGAGTAAGTTGCTTGAAGCATGGTTCACTGATTAGTCTCTCAACTTTTCTGTTATCATGATTCTCATGTCTGCTAACTTCTGCAGAGTTACATCCGCGAGGAGTTACTGGTTGCTGGGAAGTTTGATGTTTGTGTCACAAGTTTTGAAATGGCCATCAAGGAGAAGTCTGCCTTGCGTCGTTTTAGTTGGCGCTATATAATTATTGATGAAGCCCATCGAATCAAGAATGAGAATTCACTCCTTTCAAAAACGATGAGGCTCTATAATACTAATTACCGTCTTCTTATTACGGGTACTCCACTTCAGGTATCCATTTACATGTTCTCGTGGAAGTACTTACCACTTCAGCTTTTTTTGTAATATAAGTCTTATTTGGGTCATGATTTCTGTTTGGTTGGATCAATTTATGTTGCCAATTGAGATGATTTTGATGATATTTACATTTATCTGTTTTTAAACAAATTTCACTTTAGTAGCGGTTCTTATTGTGTGACTGCTTGTCTTTTTTTTGTTATTTAGTCTTTCTTGAATTGTTTTAGTAATACTTTATGTTTTGGTATAGTAACAGTAATAATCTTGGTATCTTTTCTTTGCAGAATAATCTCCATGAACTTTGGTCTCTTCTCAACTTTTTACTGCCTGAGATTTTTAGTTCGGCTGAAACTTTTGATGAGTGGTTTCAGATTTCTGGTGAAAATGACCAGCAGGAAGTTGTTCAACAACTTCACAAGGCAAGTTAAACATCTTCTCTCTATACATGCCTGGCCTCTTTGTTTGTACAGATAATTATCATTCCTTGTCTATGTATCTTTAGGTTCTTCGCCCATTTCTTCTTCGGAGATTGAAATCAGATGTTGAGAAAGGTTTGCCTCCCAAAAAGGAAACTATCCTGAAAGTAGGAATGTCCCAGATGCAGAAGCAATATTATAGGGCTTTGCTGCAAAAAGATCTTGAAGTTGTTAATGCTGGTGGGGAGCGCAAGCGTCTTCTAAACATTGCAATGCAGCTGCGTAAATGTTGTAATCACCCATATCTTTTCCAAGGTGCTGAACCTGGACCTCCGTATACTACAGGAGATCATCTTATAACCAATGCTGGTAAGTTTAATCCTTGCAACATATTGAATCCATTGGTTTGGAAAATAAGTGGTTCTGAAACCTGACCTAGTGATATACTTCCAGGAAAAATGGTTCTCTTGGACAAGTTACTTCCCAAGCTGAAGGAGCGTGATTCTAGAGTTCTGATATTTTCACAGGTAAATTTGAGGGTTGCCTAGAATTTCTGTCAATATATGGTACCGGCATGGTGCATATGAATGTGTCAGTTATTTTTTTATATTCCACTTGCTTTGTTTAGTGTTTTTTACATCGTTTATAATGTTACAAAACTTTGTTTATTTTCAACTTTTCTTATTTGTTACTTTGCTGTGGAAATTTATTGTATTCAGATGACAAGGCTGCTCGACATTCTTGAAGATTATTTGATGTTTCGTGGGTACCTGTATTGCCGGATTGATGGTAATACAGGCGGAGAAGATCGTGATGCTTCCATTGATGCCTTTAATAAGCCAGGAAGTGAAAAATTTGTTTTCTTGTTATCAACTAGAGCTGGAGGCCTTGGTATCAATCTTGCTACTGCAGATGTTGTCATTCTTTATGACAGTGACTGGTAAGCATCTTCTTTTTCTATTACTGTTATTGTGTTTTATTTCTCTTTAGATTGGTGATACCAGGGGAATCTTACAGGAATCCACAAGTTGATTTGCAAGCACAGGATCGTGCTCACAGGATTGGTCAAAAGAAGGAAGTTCAAGTGTTCCGGTTTTGCACTGAGGTTTGAAAATGGTCTTTTATGCTAGTTGAGAAGCTATCCTGTACTGAGTAGACTCATTTGTTTGTTTGTCTTTGAAACAGTACACTATTGAGGAAAAGGTGATCGAGAGGGCCTATAAAAAGCTTGCTCTAGATGCTCTGGTTATTCAACAAGGGCGATTAGCAGAGCAGAAGAGTAAGTTTCGTTGCAGCATAAAGGTTTCATTTGATGCAATAATCCTTTTGAGTCTATCTGTAACATTTCAATGTCTTCCTTGTTTCATGCAGCTGTGAACAAAGATGAATTGCTGCAGATGGTGAGATTTGGTGCTGAAATGGTGTTCAGTTCCAAGGATAGCACCATCACAGATGAAGACATTGATAGAATCATCGCCAAGGGAGAAGCAGCGACAGCTGAACTTGATGCTAAGATGAAGAAGTTTACAGAGGATGCCATTAAATTTAAGATGGATGATAGTATGCCACCCTGGCTCTTGTTTTTGTTTGTCTGTGGATACTTAATTTTCTTATAAACAATATTTAATTTTTAACCATTGCCTTTGTTCTGTTCTTGTAGCTGCCGAATTGTATGATTTTGATGATGACAAGGTAAAAGCATCTCTGTTGTTTCTTGTCCCTAATCTTTATGTTTGCTATTTGCTTAGTCTAGTGTTTCAGTGTCCTTAATTAATGGTCAGTTTTTTCCTTTTCTTCTTGTTAAAGGATGAGAACAAGTTCGACTTTAAGAAAATTGTAAGTGAGAACTGGATTGAACCACCTAAGAGAGAGCGGAAAAGGAAGTAAGTTGGTTATTTTAGCATTTCTGCTTAAGGTTGCATTCTTTATCTTGTTTCTTCACTTTACATGTGTTTCTCCCTTTGATCAGTTACTCCGAATCTGAGTACTTTAAACAAACAATGCGCCAAGGTGGTCCTGCAAAACCAAAGGAGCCTCGAATTCCTCGCATGCCTCAACTGTAAGCCCCTTTCTGGAACTAAATACTTTGCATTTTAAGATACAATAGTACCTAATGTAATTGTATTCTCTCAGCCATGATTTCCAGTTTTTTAACACTCAAAGGCTAAGTGAGTTATATGAGAAAGAAGTACGCTATCTCATGGTATGTGATTTGAGCAAATAGTGACTTTTATTTTTCTTCAACCATCAACTTGTTTTGGTTGGTTGGTTGTTTTCTAATTAGATGTTTTTTCAATTAAAATCAGCAAACACATCAGAAGAATCAGATAAAGGATGCAATTGAAGTGGATGAACCTGAAGGTATTTTACTTCTCTCGTATTATGTGTTGCTTTAGGATGCAAAATCTTCTTTATGCCTGTTTGACCAAGTCTCATGTAATTAGAAGGGGGAGATCCATTAACCGCTGAAGAATTGGAAGAAAAAGAGCGACTACTGGAAGAGGTGAGTGAAATGTGTGATGCTTTTTTGTTTGTATTGTTGTCTGCTTTGCCTAAACTTAATTTTTGTGTGCATTAGGGATTTTCCTCCTGGAGTAGAAGAGATTTCAATACTTTCATTAGAGCTTGTGAGAAGTATGGACGAAATGATATAAAGAGTATTGCTTCTGAAATGGAAGGGAAAACTGAGGAGGAAGTTGAAAGATATGCGAAAGTTTTCAAAGAACGATATAAAGAGTTAAATGGTAAGTGATCTCCAAAATCATGTTATTTTGGCCTTGTATGGGTAGGTTGAAGTTCCTTTAGTTGTTTCACTGGATGTGATCATGAGTATGAAAATTTACCAATATTTAGTAGGTTGTCCAGAGCTGGATTAAAAATGATTGAAGTATGTATATGCATGTGAAAACAATGCATAGATAATAGAATAAAGCATTGGTTCCTTAAACTAGTTGCTAGGCAAAATCTTATGCTATGTTAATTGCTGAATGTCACTGCACTACAGATTATGATAGGATAATTAAGAACATTGAAAGAGGGGAAGCCAGAATTTCTAGAAAAGATGAGATCATGAAAGCAATTGGCAAGAAATTGGATCGGTACAAGAATCCATGGCTGGAAATGAAGATCCAGTATGGTCAAAACAAAGGGAAGCTGTACAATGAAGAGTGTGATCGTTTCATGGTGCGTCTTTAACTCTTTTCTTCCGTGCAAAAATTCTGATCCACCTTAATATGTTATTCGGATATTTATGCCTTTGCCTCATACTTCAACAGATATGCATGGTTCACAAGCTTGGTTATGGGAACTGGGAGGAGTTGAAGGCAGCATTCCGTACATCACCCTTGTTTCGATTTGATTGGTTTGTGAAGTCCCGGACAACTCAAGAGCTTGCGAGGAGGTGTGATACCCTCATTCGATTGGTTGAGAAGGAAAACCAAGAGTATGATGAAAGGGAGCGACAAGCCCGCAAGGAGAAGAAACTAGCCAAGGTTCTTTATTTCTTTATGTTATCTGGCTATGTAAATGTCAATCCCCACTGCCTCAGTACATGCTTGGGCCTTATTCTTGTTGGGACTTTTCATATTTTGGTTCTTAAATGTATATTCCAGTTTGGTCTTTACCATGATCGTGTAATTGTATGTTTCAGAATATGACACCTTCAAAGCGTGGTGGGAGGCAGCCAACTGAGAGTCCTACACAATTAAAGAAACGGAAGCAGCTAACAATGGATGAATATGTTGTCTCGGTGTGTTTCGTACTGAAATTTGACAATCTAGTGATAAATTTTGTTCTGTTATCTTTCTTATAAATGTGTTTCGTTTTGCAGGGAAAAAAGAGGAAGTAATGCTAGTAACACGAACTACAAATTTTGCGTTTGAAGCGTCGGATTTTTTTTTTATTAATGGTAGAAATATCATGAGCTGCGCTTCGCATGCTCGACGCGGGGAGGTTATCTCAACACTACTTGAAAGCGCTAAATATCATTGATGCATTTTAGGTTTTGAAAGTTGTATAAATTGAGTATACTATAGGCTAGTAGTAGGTGTTTTGGCAACCATCAAAGACTCTCACTATCCCTCTTATCCATCGGGAACCATTTTGTATTGGCTGACTTATTTCATTGAAATACAATATTGGTTACCTTAGGCGCGTGACTATATGTTTATTCTTCAACGGAAGTATGTAAAACGCGGCCTTAACAACGGTGGTTGGCCAAAATTTTGTTATTAAAAATGGAAAAAGGGAACACGAGAGATTAGCACCATTGAAAGGGAATCTTGACTGGTATGAGAAATTTTGGGCTTTTGTTATGGTCTAGTCGAGATATTTTGTAAAATTGTACGCAATATGCAATCATGCCCTCTAGCTTTTCTTGGTCAGAAGTCAGAACATAATCGATGGCTAGCAATCGAAGGAAAAAAAATCGGAAGTGTTTTGATTGATTGGTGGACAATGGTTGGTCGTGAGCGGAGGATTGACGAATGTTCCATTATCAAACATCTGACCTGTGAGTGCGGCAACGTGACTTGAATATGATCTAAGTATCATTATCAGGGTACGGTCAAGTCATTCGGTTCAAAGATAAGAAGAGAGGGGGAAGAAAGAACGGAAAGAACCAAGTAATTACATAGAGAATAATAATCATACATGAAAAATAATAGGATGAAACCTCTTTTGTATAAGCCGAAAACAGGACCGACTCAGAAATCCATACACAAAGAACTGTACGAGTTCTAGATGTAACACCAATGAGAGAGAGAGACAGAAAGACCCACACAAAACCCACTGAGTTCCCCCCAAGTACAAAGACAAATATATTATGGGGCAAAAATTTAGACATCTTCCCACATCTCCTGTAACATTAAAATCTCAGATACCGAAAAAGAGAAGAAAAAAAAAAGGGAAAAGAAAAGAAAAGAATCCTAAATACATAGATTAACATGTTGCATGGAACACTTTTTTTTTTTGGCGCGGAATTTCACCTTTGAATGCCCCTAACCAAACCCAACCGCTCTTCATCCCTTCTTTAACTGTGTTTCTCCCTTCAACCACATAATGAAGCATTCAGTTTGATACTCAACTACAAGAATGATATAGGAGGGCAAGGCAACGACAGTCAAAGTTGGACACATGCATGAACTCTTATTCCCTGGCTAGGAATGGAAACTGACAGTAAAGGTGGACGCTGTGCTTTTCTTCAAAGTTTCTTCTTTTTTCCATTAAGACTGACCCTTAAAAATGATACAACATGTCTTCGCTCCAAACAGCAAAATGACATGAATTAGTATTCAGCATCCTCAATCATTTGTACCATCAAAGCTACCCATCGCGTTTGCCCGTTTTTTCTCCCTCCAATTCTCACCCCATACCTTAGCCTCTGCAACAGCACGTTCTCTATCAAGATCACGATTTCGTGGAGCTTCCCTTGCTCTCACAGGATTTAGAGGACTGTCTCTCTGAGATTCCGGCCGTTCTGAATCATCCAAGCCCCATTTCCTCCCTGACCCAGCACCAGTTTCACTCCTACCTAACTCTGCACCCGTGCTCATTTCCCTAGCATGATTCCTCTTCCTGTAATCAGGTGAATTTCTATGGGTGGAAGGGGAGCCATGCTGTCCGCGCTCATCTGGGCTGTCCAACCCATCTGCCATACTCCTTCGATCATCCCTTAGTCTTGGAGTTGATGGACCAACTCTGTTGCTCTGGTTGGTGGGTGTGCTTGGGTCATATGTTTGCGAGGCTAAATAAGTAAGAGCTGTCACTACATCACCTATTAGAGGCCTTGTGGCAGCTTGCTCCTGCAAACACATGGCTGCAACTGCGAGAGCTTGGTATAAACCTCGCACAGGGTAACGACCTTGGAGTAGTGGGTCAGCCATTTTCGGAAATTTCCTACGATCTTTGAAAAGTGGTCGCGCCTACAAACCCCCATTTTCACAAGACAACAAAAAAGTACAAGAAAGATTGTTTTAATTCAAAGGTAATATATTAAATATAAAAGTCATTGCAAAGTAGAATAGATAAGATTCTAACCCATGCAACAAGATTATGCTCTCCAGGAGCACGTGTATTATCAATGGCCTTCCGCCCTGTGATCAGCTCAAGAAAGACCACTCCAAAACTATAGACATCAGATTTTAGAGTGAGCTGGCCAGTCATTGCATATTCTGGAGCACAATAACCATAAGTTCCCATCACACGTGTTGACACATGAGTTTTGTCACCAACAGGACCCAATTTTGCAAGCCCAAAATCTGATAACTTCGGATGATAGCCCTCATCAAGAAGTATATTTGATGATTTTAAGTCCCTGTATATGACAGGAGGATTAGCTTTATCATGCAAGTATTCTAATCCCTTGGCCGCACCAGCTGCAATCTTCATTCTTGTATTCCAGTCCAAAGGTTCCTTGTCTGGCGGAAGATCTGAAAACAAATTTAAAACAAGGTATCATTGTGGTGAGCCAGAAGTTAATTTTCTAATTCTAACCTGATATGGCATCAATCAAAAGTGTGCGGAATAAGCACCTGAAGAGAATAGCTAATGTTCAGAGCGACATTGGACACCAGAATCTCACTAAAGAGTAATTTAAGAGTTATACTCATGGTGAGATGTCAATTAAAATCACAGGCCAACAGAAAAGTTTAAAGGATGACATGATTCCTTATTCAGTGTTCATATTAAGAGTGAAGGCTTTGATCTCCAGCTACTTAGAGCCTTGAGGAAACCATCTAGTGATTCAACTGCTTGATTTGCCCACCTTAGATATTTTCTTTTGACAGCTTAAACTTATGAAAAAGCAACCAAGCGCAGGCTGACAGGCCAATCGAATGTACCAAAAATTCTTTGGACGGATAAAAGGATGCGGTTAAGGAAGAAATCAAGCACTGTATATCATCTATATATCATCTAGTGGCATAGAAGATGCTAAAATGTACTAAGGTAGATCATTTGTTCATTGAAACAAAAACCATTCTCCCTTCATTACAACTCTACAATTTATGATATCTTGTTTTAACAGGCATTAACCCTTCATTACCTGTTAAAAGGCCTCAGTAAGCTGGGGTATTGTTAATACCAAAATCAAACCATATCCTTCATCAATAAATAACTTGGTATTATGGCTACAAACATTATGTGGCAATTCACTCGGTTGCAAAACTGTATTTCTGACCTAGATGCATGCCTAGACAGGTAAAACCAAACTTATGACATGGAGCCAACTTACAATTAATCCTGAGTGTGTGATTCAGTTTTCAAGTTACCAAGGCAATAACCAAGAGTTACAGGACTACAAGTTTCATGAACACAAAAAGGCTAACAATCTCACCGTGTAAGTGATCCTCCAACGATCCTAAAGGCATAAACTCATAGACAAGGAGGCGCTGGTCCCCATCGGCACAATAACCAATCAAGTTGACAAGGTTTGGGTGGTGTAAGAGGCTAAGCATGAGAACTTCAACAAGAAATTCTCTGTTTCCCTGAAGGCCGTTCCTGTCTAGCTGTTTGACAGCAACTACCTGCAAACATAAACAATAATTAAAGAATGAATTAAACCATAAGAATCACATTCTTCACACCCATAATTCAAAGGAAACAGGAGATGTTCTGGAGCTTAGAGATGATGCAAGAAACTTAAGCACGCCCACAGAACATAAGAACAGAAGAACATATTTAAATCATATGGTCATAAAGATCTACTGCATTATCAGAAACAAACCTGTCCCGTACTCTCCAAGCGGCCCTTGTAAACACGTCCAAAACCACCTTCTCCCAATAGACATTCTGGCCTAAAGTTCTTTGTGGCAGCAGCAAGCTCTCGAAAAGTAAATGTTTGGGCTGCAATATTTGCTGTTGAACTATCTTTAGGTACCACTGGTTCCTTCTTAGAATCAGAACCATTCCGAGATTTTGATTTATCTGTTCAAATAGTGAATCAAATACACTAGAAAATATGAAAGAAGGTAAGGAAAGTAGAATTACAATTAAAAGGGTACTCCTGTGGCATAAAGTGAGCACAACTGCTGATTGCAAGTTTACCTGCAAGAACTGTAAATCAAGTCACCTAGAAATAAAGGTATACCCTTCTATAACTTAAGTGTGCACTGCAATCACTTACTCATCAAAATGCATAATCTCATCTCTCTTGCATACAAACTTATTCATAATAGCGAAGCCTCAGATGATTGTATGATGTAGTCCTAAATTTATGAATTTGACACAGCATTTTACATAACAAATGGAAGAGGAAAACATCTCGTGCAAAGTTTTAATCTTTATGTTCCAGTACATTCCACATCACTGGTCAGAACATTCCAAACTCTCACTCAAAATGCATCTACTGACATTTAGTCTACACAAAATCAATAATTGGGATGAACAATAAGTCACAAGAAAATGAAAAAACTTGCATTCCTAAAACTAAGAGCAGATCTCCCAAATAATTCCTTAGGCACTCCATCCGGGTAAAATTCAAACTAGTTTACCAGCAGTTGATCAAAGAACACCACCACTCAAAGCTAAAAGATTACATTAAACTTGATAAACCATCTAAACCAATTGAACACCCCAAAATAACCACATATGTATCAGATCAAACTAGCAACAAATTCTAACAGCTAGCTATCACAAAAAACTTGGAAAAGAAGCAACGAAAAACACAGAATTCAACATACCACAGCTGATCAAAAACCAACAAGCTAAAACAGCACGGGGAAAAAAGAGTAAAATTTGGCTAAGCAAATGAAAACTTTTACCTGAACTAACTCTATTAACATGATGAGACTGTCCAACCGAGCCATCTTTAGTCGAATCCTTCTTGCTCAGTTCTTTCACAGTAGCCGCACCATTATTCCCTTCCTTGTGTGATGATCCAAAACAAGGAAAACAGCCACCCATAATCAAAATCCAAGGAAATCAAACAAAACCCAAAATAAAGACCCAAACTTTAAGACAATTCTTCAACAACTACTCCAAACCATCTTCACTTTCACCCTTCTTATAAAAAACCCATCTCCAAATTTCCCCTTAAAAATCCAATCTTTACCTACTCTTTTTTCCCCCCCGAAATCCTCTCCTTTTGAGTTTCTCTCTCTATGATCTCAACTTCCCATTTAAGACAAAGATCGAGACCAAAGTGGCGGATCAACAAATCGAAGAAAAAAAACCTCTTATGTAAGAAGAAGAGAAGGTAAAGAAAAGAAAAAAGAAAAGAGAAAAAAAAGGGAAATAGTAAGAAAAAGAAAATAAATAAATACTAGCTTGATTAATTAATGGAAATAAAAAGAGAATTTTGGAGGCCAACAAGTATAATTATACGTATAATTTCCTGAAATTTAGGGATTAGTGATAGGTTGAGTTTAGTTTCCCATAATTACTCAGATTACTGTGTTAAGCAAAAGTCTTTCCCTTTATTACTTGGGGTTTTAGGCTTGTGGGTAAATCTTTCGCCCTATGATAATGGTGAAATTTACCGTTTAGAGGTAAAAAGAAAATAAAAATTTTATGGGAAAATTTTAATTAATTTTTAATTACAATAATCATCACGGTCGGAAAAAAAAAAGTGTGGGTCCCAGTTTAGAGGATGTGCTTCCAGTTCCACACTTGTGATGGACATTCTCAACACATGTTTAAAATAAAAACTTAATTTAAAAGAGGCAAATTAAACGAAGAAAAATGGGGATTTGATTTGGTGCGGTTGATTCCCACGTTTGACGTTGCCCTTTTGCAGGTTTTCGAGGTTTGAGCCGTTGGATTAGGTCGTGATCGGGAATGATGGAAAAGGTGGTGTCGTCATATGCTTGATCCAACAATGTTTTATTTTTTGAATTTTAAATCTTAGAATGTCAGTTTCTGACAGAAATTATGTATTTGTAGTTTTGTACGAATTAGATTTTTTTTATATTTTTTAGTTTTTAGAAAAAAAAAAAAGGGAAAATACTCAACTCAGTCCAGCATGGAAGGAAGCCAATCAAAATGGGCTTTTAAAATGGAAATTGTCAAAGGAGAATTTTTTTATTTTTTAAATATTTCAAAGGAAAAGTTCCTTCATCTTCTTCACTCAATGGGAGTTTTGCAATGCCAACCTAACAAGAAATTTACTACTATAAAATTGAGTTTGAGAAAACTTGAAGAATTGCATGAGTATGGCAGTGAATTTCTTCATTGGGGTGTTTCACTTTTCACCAATGGAAAACTCTTTTTGGGACCATTTTTGGTTTTGGGGAGTCCACCAACTTTGATGAGAGCCAGAGGATGATCCTTGAGCTCCAATGCACAATTATTGGCCCTTAAAAACCTGATTCCATTGCCACTATCTTAAGCTTTTTCATAGAGAGAGGCCTTCAAGACTCATCAGCCCACAACAAAAGCATGTGCTTATACGCCGCAATAATAAAGCAACAATGGCGATTTCTCACCACCCAATTACCTCATAAATTGCTAATATCATACTACATTATACATCTTAAAAGAATAAAACTAACAAGATAAAAAAAAATGTGAATGTGGGTGTTAAAATTTTTATTGTTGTTGGATATGCGTTCTTGACTCCAAATAAATTAATCTTGGGTCAATAAGATTTTTTTTTTTGTAAACCATAAATATCCATATCTATTTAACGATTAATTCTATTCGAATTGGGTTGGCTCCATATTAAGTTAAAATTATATCAACAATGATTTTTTTTCATATTCAAACTCAATACCTTATTTAAAGATAATAAATATTAAATCACTTAAACTAACTAATTATTACTCAGATAAGATTTAAGAATACTTAAATCAAAAAATAAAAACTTCTATTGATGTTGGACTTGGGTTTCAACTACTTTTTTTTTTTGAAAGGGGGTTCTTTGGGGGAAAGGGATGGCAGGGGTCGAACCCCTGCCTAGTGAACACTTTAGTCTGCTTGTTGCCACTCGGCCAAGCGGCGAGGTTCGGGTTTCAACTACTTTTCATTAAGGATTGGGCTTAGCATCACTTAGGTTAGGTGTATCACTATATGCTTAGGTACAGCATTTGAAGGTCTACATTTGGGGCTTAGTTTGAGCCCAAAGAGAAGTCAAACCGACCGAAGTTTATTGCCCACTTGTCCTCAAATTGGGTTCGAGGTCGAGCCCGACATATGGACATGTCTGACATATCATTGTTTCTAAAAAGTTTAGATTGATGTCTGTAAATCTGACTTTATAATGTACATATATTCATTGAAAACTGCAGCTCAAAGAGAAAATGCATTTGCATTTCTAGAAAAGAATGAAATATCTTTTTCTATTATAAGATAAAATGGAATCAATTCCATCACTACTCCTTAGACAAGGTGAATATTTTGCCAATCTAACTTTTCTTGGAAAAATGCATATGGAACAGTATACTTATACAAGCCTTACAGCTTCCCATCTAGCTCAAACCCTCATCTCTTCCCTCTGCCAATCCCCATCAGTTTTCTTCAGATAACACTATGGGGTTATTCTTGACCATCAATCAAAACCAAAATCAAGTCCCGTTGCGGCGGGATACTCTACTGATAAACTCAGATATATTTCTTCTGCTTTTTCTGGTATGTTGTGTTGGATAAAGCAGCTCTGATTTGGCAATTTTTTCAGTCAGACAAGGCAAAGATGATTTAGAAATGTTCTACATTTGTTGAATATAGGTACATCAGATGATAAGTATCAGATTCAATAAAGATGGGTCATAATGAACAACTTTTCTGCACTTTCTTTTGGTTCAATGAGTCTTGGTTTTGCTTGTCGGACTTAAAATAATTTACAGTGGATATGTATGTAGCTTGAAGCTCATTGGTTTCTCATCGATAAGTAGGGTAAGGGTGCCCATGTGAAAGTTGAGAATTGAACACACAAAGCTTGCTGTCCACAGGAATCCCAGTGGGCTACATTCCCAAGGCATTTTCACTAGGGAAGTGATATTGAAAATGAGATTAAGGAACAACAGAAAGCAAAAAATAAAGATATGAACATTAACAAACAAAGAACTATAAAATGAGGCATGGCTAAAGTCAGCAGATAGGGATATGGGAGGAATTGAAGGCCTCGTCAGGTTGATCGACATTTCTCAACAGTTGTCTTATTATTTTATCTAATAAGTAATAACTCTTCTGCTTTTTGTGGATATATACCCCCAAAAGGAGAAAAATGCTCAACATGTATATAGTGGCTATAGTTTTCTAAGTTACTTTTTTCATCACAAACTTCTTCTTTTTATGTCTTCGAATGGATTTGGATGTCTGAAAGAGATAGCCAGCTTTCAAAATACTACTTACTAATCTTATTCATGTGCTTATAATTAGCCTAATTAATCCTGATTATTCAGTACATTACCAAATATGGTGTAAGCTTTGTTTTCCCTTTAAAATGGAATCATCATAATGGTAATATATTTGATAATTAGTCATCAACTTGTGCAAGATTCAGAACGGTAAAAAACATGGAAAAAGTAATCTTGACAGACTTTACATGGAAGTGCGGTGCCGAACAACTTAATCACAAGGATTAAGTGATTAATTAAGTTTAGGTGGCATGAGGTATATATTGTTACTATAAAATAACAAAGAATTGCGCGCCTTGCTGAAAATGACAAAGAGGCTTTATAAAGACATGACGTAGTGAAGCAAATTCCCCAATATCTGAGGCTTCCCTTCCAGCACAGAATGATGGAATGTCTTCTCTTTTTAATATACAAAGATTAATTCTGTTTGGCAGGCATATTGCTTAGATTTTTATTTTCTTATTAGTTTCGTTTAAAAGAAAACCTCCACACAGAATGCCGAATACAAGAGAATTTGATCTGAAAAAGATTGAAAAATGGAATTATTAAGTGATTAATCTTGCTACCTAACATAAAGGAAAAGGGAAAAAGTGCTAGCTATAATACTAAAAAATCAAAAAAAAAATGTTAGAATCACTTTGCATATGGTGCTTGACAAAAAAGGCCAAATTCACAAAGCAAAACCAACCCAATAGGTGTTTCATAAAATAGGAAAACTTTTCTCATTTGGTAATGTTGAGTGCCAACTTTCACTTCAAAACTACTTTTTGGGATTAAATTAACTATCTGTTGGATTATTATAAATCAACTTTGAGGGCTTGTTAGAGTTCATGAAATGAACCTCTCAAGGGATCAAAAGGTCTTTATTATACATGATGGAACAACACTAACCAAGAATAAATCGAGCTTTGGGTTATCTCAGAATATATGAAGATCGAAATGACATTGTCAAATTCTCTATGCTTCCGCCACGTATAAAGACTCGGCCGGGTATTTCAGAGTTGATTCTAAAGAGAATGCAGAACTCATCAAGGGGAGACTTCGATTCTATTTGTTACACCCCTTTCATCAAATTGGAATATTTATGACAGAAAACAGACTAATTAAATCCCCAAGGCACATATATCTTCAGTGTAGCGCTCAACTGTTCCCATTGCATCTATTTTTCATGCCATTATTGAATGCCCAGACACAATGATCAAATACTACTAATAGTGAAGAGATGGCCATTGATTTTATTTATAGTTCAACAAACAACCACTTGAGGAATCACTTGGTCAAATATCAAAAGGAAGAAAGGCCATTTTACATTACTACTTTAGTACTATTGAAGGGAGAACACTTTCAGTTTGACTTTAAAGAGTAGATTTCAAAAAGTTTCAAAGTCACCATAAGTATAAGTATGAGATACATCAAACTCTATATAGATTATTTTCAATACAAGGTATGGCCGGCTAGATACTAATTAGTTTAAAAGAAAATACAGAAACTAGGTTATTTTGGTTCAGAAATTATCAGTACTATCATGAGTAGGGGAACATCTCATATATCCAGCATATATTAAAGCCATATAGCTCCTGCATTTTTGAGCGAGTTCTTCAAGGAACCATTGAGCTGAAGGGTCATGATGGTGTTAGCAGAGCCAACAAATTTTCCTCCGATGAACACTGCCGGGACTGGAGGGTTGCACCCTAGCCTCATCAGAGCCCACTCCATTTCCTTGCCTCTGGCATCTTCATCCAGCTCATAAATTGCCGGACTCACCCCTTGCTCATAGAACAATCTCTTGATTGCATGGCACATGCAACAGGAACTCTTGCTGAAGATCACCACGGCCTTTTGGGATGCCAGTTTTGCTATGCGATCCATCTGATCTATATGAATGCAACTAGGAAACTTTGGTTTTGTTTTATACAAGAAGGTTGAAAAGGAAACGTGAATGCAGGTTCTAGATGACCAAAAATCAAGAAATTTCAAAGAGAAATAATGTTAATCAGGGAAATTGGGGCAAATGCTGGTCGATACTTCTAGTTTCAGGCTTGGTCTGTGATGGATGTCAAAGCTCTCATGGACGTATATATATAGGGCTAGGGCCATGGGAAGGTGGTGATGAGTTTAGCAAATTACTACATAAATGTAATGAATTTGATAATGTAAGCGAAAGAAAGGAGGAAAAGGATATGAAAAAGGTGAAGGTTCCTTGAGATATTTGGATTGATGCCCCCAAATCACCCTCAATTTGATAGTGACTTGTGTGGTTTTCGTCAAACTGTTTAACTAGTTGTCCTTAGAATCTTGCAAGCTCAATATATGTATATGGATAAGCCAAGGGCATTACTGCCGAAAGTGGGGTATGTTAACCAAAGAGAATTTAAGAAACAATTTTTTTTTGTGGGGGTGGAGGGGGAGGTAATGTGTAGTGTGTACGGTCCATGAACCATGTTTTATGGACGAAAATGCCCCTTGATTATTTCAAATCACTTTGGGTGTGAGGAGAATGTCAACTTTGGATAGGATATATGTTGATTATATGATAAACCTGAAAAATGAGATGCTGATGATATATAGATGCAGGAACCCACGAATATTTACATCAGAAAGTGATATGGATGCCTGCAAATACTAATTACCATTTTGTTTCTCTTAGAAAGTTTATTATCTATCGAATTTGATGATGAACATATATATATATATATATAAATCATCATTAGTGATGTGATTAACTCATAAGTCCTCAACCACTTTCGATACAGAGGTCAAATTTGGAATAGATTTTATGTACCTTTTTTAATTTCTTGGAGCACGGACTTATTTCTTCATTTTGGAAGTACACAGAGAACCGACTTCACATACTTATCTCTTAAATATTGTTACTTCAATAAGAAGCTTTGAATATTGCTCTACTTTATCGATCTGAATAACCCTGTATTTGGCCCCATTCTGGCCGAAGGCTAATGACTTGTTCTTTTTGTTATCAGTATTAATTAAGCTTTTTTATGTAAGTATCCCTAATTTTTCACTTATAAGACATGAGAAAGAATTAAGATTGGGAACAATTAATAATGTTTCAAGTCAAATATTGCCTAGAGTCCGCACTGCAAAGTTGCAGCCAGTTGGACAACTAGACAATATTAATATACATATGAATTTGTAAGTTCAAAGAGATAGCAGGAGAAGGAAAGATCAAATGAAGGTGCAGGCCATGCAAATGAAATTCGACTGTGTCAATTGGGCTTTGCCCAGTTGCCTTGCCTGTATGGATTCTGGGGGTTGACTAGAATATATATACAGCTACCTAGGTTCTAGTTGGGTTTCAGTCTTTCAGATATGAGAAATATATACTTCAACCGAACTAGATTCTATTCATCAAGGAATGAGACTATCACCAATATATTTTTCCTGTCATCAGTGCAGCCCATTGCCATGCATCTCGCCAATAAACAGAGCACTTGGAATATAGTTTACGTCCACTTGGTGTTTTGGTTTGTCTTTTGGCCAAAACTCATGGCTTAAACAATATAATAAAACATGCGAGACGATTCTAGCAGAACATCAAATGGAGTCCAATCATCCCTTCCGTAGGGTACTCAAGCCTTTCATATATACACCCACCTTTATTCCCCAATGAATGTTTTTGATCGAATTGTAAGAGCAGAAAGCTAGCTTTCCTTGGAGCCCGCAAAGGGTCATATGAAACCCTTTGAAATGATGGTACTACAACTTCTTTGTCCTTTAGGAGAGCTGTGCTAGCTAATCCATCTATCAATCAGTCAAGAATCAAGATCATTTTAATTCCCAAAAGATCAAATTATATCTTGATTATATATTCAATCGAATCAAGGGATTACGCGAAATGAAAGATCTCTTAATAAGACATATCGATGTGTCAAAAGAATAATTAACAAACCGGCCAGGAGAATATCATAGCATATCTTAAAGAAATATATTAGTGGAATAAGTGAAATGTAATCAACGTGATCAAAGAACATAAAGCACGTGAAAGTTCTGTAACCTTAGGGCCGGTAATATATAAGATCAACACTTTAATCCATTTTGAGTGATCATAAATATTTTGTTCGGTAATTGAAAAGACTGAAACAAACTTAGGAGAATAATTATTCCATGCTTTTGGGTTATGGATGGAAGAGAGGAATTCTTTTTTCGTATCTGCAAAAGTTAATTATATATATATATGTAAAGGCAAAGGGAAGTGTGTGTGTGGTGGATCAGCCTTTTCCATCACTTTCTTTCTTTTTCTTAGAGAAAAAGGAATAACTGTAAAATATATGAGCAAAATAAAGAGAAAGAGAGCAATTTGTACAAAGGGCCTGTACCTCACCAACCCAAAAGCTCTAATATGGGATGCCACGATCCGTCCTCGCATGCATTGCATTTCTGTTTCTAGTTTATGTATGTATGTCTTTGTTTGTGACTTATAAAAAGTTGATATTCTTTGCCAAATTAAAACCCTTTGGATCTTATTATCCTCTCTTTCTCCATCATAGCTGATCTCTCACCCATGCATGCATGGATGCATGCATGAGCTATGTATATATATATATGGACATAATTAGCCAAGCATTATTAAATAAAATGGTTAATTTGTTATTAATGATCGAAAATGCAAGATTTAATCACATGAAGGAGAAAGTAGAATTGCAGAAAATATATAGAAAACGAAAAGAATATTTATATGCATGGTCCTTTGATATGAAGTACATATGCATATGCATGCATGCATATGTATGAGAAATTTGATAGGTCTGGCGAGAGAGAGAGGGTAAGGACGATCGACCCTACAAAAATCTGGCTCTTGGCCTTCCCACTGGGCCGATTGATGATTATATGTGGGACAATATTTCTATAGTATCTATTTATTTTAGGATATGTGGCTGTCTTGGAGAGACATTACCGGCCCTCACATGAAATTCTCACATGATAAAGAGTAAGTATATCAATCTTTTTGTGGAATACGTTTACTTTTACATTACAAAATAAACACAAGCAAGATTCCAACTGGTGACGAAGAAAAAAGTGAAGAAGCTTTTGAAATTTTTGAAGCATATATATATATATATATATATATGTACATATTTTAATATATTTGTGATATATATTCTTGAGTATTCCCAGAGTTGTATTTCTGAAAATAAAAAAAGATGATGCATAGAATATATTATAACCGCAGCTGCAGCTGAAATTTTCTTTATCACGTACGCACACTGTTTCAATCGATGAGACATAATCCCCTTTGCTCGATCGGCTAGAGATTTTGTTCCAATATGGTTGAAATTCCTTTTTCTTTTTAACTTGAAATTATTATTAATTTGTTACCAATATATATATATATATATATATAATTAACTTAAAAGAGAAAAAGAAAATTGAAAGTGTATATTAGTATATATACATATATATATATATATATATATATGTGTGTGTGTGTGTGTGTGTATATATATATATATAAATATATACAGGCAAGAGAATGGATGAAGTTGGGGACCTCAGCTTGGAGCATCTATATATATGTTTCTCTCTTTTCTTGTAACTTTTTATATATTGGGGAAAAAAAAAAACAACAACAAAAACTGTGTGCTCGAAGATTGAAAGTGAGGGAATAAGCTTAGCTCACACGCCCAACTAAAAGCAAAGATCTCTTTCACGTACGTAAAAGAAGTTTCCATCCCACAAGTTTTGTATATGATCAATTAATCATTATTTCTCCATCTAATAATTAATGCCCTAAAAATTTAATCAACAGTTAACTATTTATTGAACTTATAATTAATAATGCAAAAAACATAATTATATATATATATATAGTTGATTTGCTCTTAATTAATAATTAATGTAGTATCAAAGAAAAATAACTATTTAATTACCCATTAATTTTCAAAATAGTTAGTTAAGCTCCTAGCTCTAAATAAGTAAATATATATGCAAATTAATTAACCCTTATATCTCTAAATGAACAAACGGTTTCAAGTTTCCTTTTTTTTGTTGGGAAGAATATATGTAGAATGTTTGAAAACAGTGTATTATTTCTGCAGCTTAGCTTTCGATCTGTTTTCTTTTTCCTGGGAATTTATGCCCGCTTCTGATCATAACAACAACATCAACAAACAAACAACAAAGGAAAGGTCCCAACTGGATAAATCCAACTGCTTTCTCCAACTCAGCAGATGCCTCCATGATAGCAACACCCAAAAACTCTCCCCTCAAATTCTTCATCACCCATATATACCAAATTTTTACCACCCTCAATATCTATGTAATTAAACATGTTAATTAAACCCCATAGTCATCATTAATTATCCACCTTGAAATTTTTGTATCCACCTAACTTATAAAATTCTTGAGTTTCCATTAGATCACCAGAATTAATGTTTGTATACAAATTAACATATATATGTTTTTTTTTCAGTACAAAAGAGCCGAAGAATTCGGCTAAGTTCTCAGAAAAGGAATACTCTACTTGTCAGCTTCCAAAAATTTGGCTAGACTTGAAGGTGGATGGAATAAAAACTCAACTCCAATGGGATATGACTGAGCTAAATTAGCAAGAAAATCCGCACACCGATTCCCTTCACAAAAGACGTGACGAACTTCCTTAACCCAACCTTCTCTTACCAAAGAGATAGCATCATGTACTAAGGGAGAATAAGGATGTAAACTATCAACATATATATGTATATATATAGCGTATCGACCCATAATGATAAATGCATATATAATGATGATCGGACAAAGATAATTAATAGATTAATTATACCATTATAACTTCTAGGAAAAACGGACACATGATAAAAAAAATTAGATTCGTTCGTAAACTTTTTACATTTGATAGTAATCCAAAATATTAATGTTTTGCTAGAAGGGGAATATATTGACCCACCATAATGAAAACGTTTTTTCGCCGTACAAAGGACACGTCTTTGTTTAATTTCCGTATGCAAAAAGATGCTCTTCCTTTTTATTGCTATGCTTTGCACCTCTTGATTTCATCGCTTTCAAGTAATGATCAAAGAGAGAATTAAAATGGAGTTGGAAACCGACCCTAATATCTAATCGAACATTCTCTGATTTTCTTTTCTTTTTCCTTTTTCTTTATAGTTCTCCCATCAAAGTTAGCCTTTAGTTTTCTCGTCGGCCAAATGCAACATTCCCTCCCCCTCCAAAGCCCTATATAAATGAGTGCCCATTTCGGCATTCAAGGCACACCTCACCAGCAGAACACAAATCCTCCCAAGTAGCCTTTAATTTCACTTGCTGCGCCTTTCTTTTCTACGTACACTTTCCGATCTTTTGCCATTCAGCTAGCATTGTTTTTTTGCCTTACGAGTTTATAGCAATGGAGAGAGTAAATAAGTTGGCATCCGAGAGGCCGGTGGTGATCTTCAGCAAGAGTTCTTGCTGCATGTGCCACACCATCAAGACCCTCTTCGTTGATTTTGGAGTGAACCCTGCAGTCCACGAGCTCGATGAGATCCCTAAAGGTCGTGAAATCGAGCAAGCTCTCTTGAGGCTCGGTTGCAGCCCTTCCGTGCCAGCCGTCTTCATTGGTGCTGAACTTGTTGGCGGAGCCAATGAGGTCATGAGTCTTCACCTCAATCGAACCTTAATCCCAATGCTTAGACAAGTTGGAGCCCTTTGGGTTTAAACCAACTTTATCTAACTTGCATGTCAAGTCAGTAATAAGCATGTGATTATATCTATATAGTCACATTAATTAGATCCACATAGTATACAGGGTTTCAGGTCTAAATAGTCTAATCTGTTAAGGGTCCGTATTTTATACGATCCTACTGATTAAAGAGTGAGAGTCTACTTAACGTGTGAGTATGTTACCTTTTTGGTAATGTACGAATTAACGAGTGAGCCTACTTAAGGTTCATGTATGTTATCTTTTTGGTAATGTATTAATCTACTTTTTTGAGTAATTAATAAAAGTCGCAGGTTTCATTATAGATATAAATATATTTATCTCTTTCAGTTCCTACAAATGAATTCTTGGTTTCTCTATCAATATGATAATCTTATCTTAAAATAAAATTCTTCCAAAAAAATACAATTTATTCAACTAATCTACTTAGGTAAAACCATGATTCAAGCATAAATGGGCCTTTGAGCTTTTCATATCAAATGAAATTGGATTTGGGTTGCAAAATATTTTAGCAAAACGGGCCCTGGGAGGGCAAAAAAGTCCAAAAGGCAAGATTGGGCCTGGGGGAATGGGAGGGTGACACGTGGGTTGGAGAATTGGAGGAAGAGATTGGATCGGGCTGTAGCAGGCAGAAGCTGCAGCAGCCGCAAGTCCCCAGACAGAGCGATCCCTGTAATGGAGCCCACTGCCGCTCGAAATAAATGCCTCGACTATTGAAAATTACACTAAACAACAAAAAGACACGAATTTTTTTAACTTGGACTCCTTTTCCTTCCATTTTTTCCCCCTTTTTGACACTGAAACTTATTTCTTATCAAACGGTCATTTCTCCATGTTATTTCTCAGTCTTCTTCGGTCACTCTCAATTCAAAAGTGGTAATTATATTTCTTAAAAACTAAAGTGACCCTTATTTAATTGTCGGTCAAAAAATTTAGACCAGATTGAGATTAAGTAGTCCTTGAAATTTGATCATTTACTACTTATTACTAATTGTGGTTGGCTTGAGATTCTAAATCCATGTGATTTTTGTAAGATGAGGCAGTTGTTTGTTTATGTAAGAAATTTATTCCAATGAAAATGGAAGACGTCTTTCCATTTCCATTCACTTTAGTTTTAGCCATATTTAGAACTTTATTACATTTTGATAGAACTAAGCCAAGCTAAGCAAAGCTAACTACCAACAAGTAGCTAGTTGTTAGAGACGGCGAGACCTTCCAAACCAAATCCTTGGTAAGGATCTGATCAATGATCATCATACCGAACACAACAAGACAAGCAATGCATTTCATTGTTTCTTGACTTTCTCTCTCTATTTCTCAGTTACTTTAGTTACTCTCTCTCCCTCTCTCTCTCATCACCACTTACAGAACCGAAGGTACAGCTCACTTTCTCAAGGCCACTTCCATCATTGAACGCTTAACTTTTCACTGAACCCTAAAGTAACTTATCTCTTCCTAAATAATATACTCCAACGACTTTTTTCCTTCATCATCTACCTTCTTCATTTTCTTAATGACCCATTAATTCTTTTCCTTTTTTTTCCTTCTCCATTTGTTTTCCTAGCAACCCCAACTCAACTCAAGTTTAAGGTCAAAAGGTCAAAGCTTTTGTGTCAGGTAAAGCTAAGTCCATGGTTATGGTGGATTGTACTTTGTTGTTATTTGTAAAAGAGCTTTCATAATGAGAAACAAATGGGTTTTTATCGTTTTATGTATGTATTTGTGGCTGTTAGGCTTTGAGATATTTTAGGCTGTTTTTGTTGATTGTAATGCAGCTTCATTTTTGTGGAAATTTTAGGGTTTTATTTTCTGGTTTCTGATCGAAAGAGGTCTCCTTTGCTACATAAAAGGGTCTGCTTAGATGAAGATGTTTAGCTTTTCTCGTAGACGCATGAAGCTTGGCAGGTCCGTTTCTTCATTCTATTAGTTTGACTTATTAGTCATTCATATATATATATATATATATATGTATATTCCTTTTAATTTTTATTGCTTTGACATTTTCATTCACAATTTGAATATTATGCTCTGTATTCAAAAGTATAATGTTAATGTCGGCGAATATAGTGTGAGCTAACCATTGTGAGCAATTGAGAGACTCGGTGTATGACTTCAGAACTTGATTAAAGAACTAAATTCCATTTTTCTTGAAGAATACCTCTTTTGGCTTTATATTGCTCACTTATTTGGTACATTGCTGTTTTCATTCAGAGTGAAGAAAGTGCAGCTTTCAGAGTCTGCACATGGAATTAAAAGTCCTATTAGACCACCCAAACGAAGCAACAATACCAGTGTGAGGCTTTTGACTTGCTTGATTTTGGTTTGGTATTGGGTGGGGAATGCATAATGTGCTAAACCTTCACTTTCTTTCAGGGAGAGTCCACTATGCCGGCAGGCGGTCATTCTGATGAATTTGACTCCCAGTGTCCATCTACAGCACCTGAAACCAATTCATCTGGGAACTCTGAGAACTGGATGGTGTTGTCACTTGCTGGGGACAAGCCTGTACCCCGCTTCAATGTAACATATTGTTTTCAATTTTCTGATGATTTTACGATGTCATGTTAATTCAACTTTATAGACGAGCTATGATGTAAATGTTGAAACCTTTACTTGTTCCTTGAGTAGCATGCAGCAGCTGTAGTTGGGAACAAGATGATAGTGGTTGGTGGTGAATCTGGTAATGGATTGTTAGATGATGTTCAGGTAAGACGTGTAATAATTTGTCATCTTTGAACAGTATTGTCTACTTTACTTGACAAGATGCAAGAAGTGCCACAAACTGTTGGTGGGAGAATGAGAGTCATATAATTCTCTTTCAATTTTTTATTGCAGGTTCTTAATTTTGATAACTTTTCCTGGACCATGGCATCTTCCAAGCTTTACTTGTCACCAAGCAGTCTTCCCCTGAAGATTCCTGCATGCAAGGGTCATAGTCTGGTATATAATCATACTTTTATTCCACTTTCTCTTTCATATTCTGTACATAGTCATGCCTCATTATATTCCATTTTCTCTAATACCGTACTCTCTTTGCATTTCATATGGTATACTTTAGCTGACTTATTATTTCACATGCTTTTCAACTTTGAGGTGTTAGTCTATCACTGAGGTTTAAGAGGATTGTTGTGTCACCTCCTGTACTGTGTCTACCGATTAATTTGGTATGCTGAAGGGCTTTCCGTTGTTTCCTTACCCAGGTTTCATGGGGGAAAAAAGCCCTACTGGTCGGCGGAAAAACTGACCCTGGAAATGACAGAGTTTCAGGTTCAAAACTAGAATCTTATGTGGTTATGAAATTGTCACTTTGTTTTTTGTACATGATTTAATATTTTTTCTCTTCTCAATTTTGGTTTTTGCAGTAAGGGCATTTGATATGGAAACAGAATGTTGGTCAGTTATGGAAGCTAAAGGAGAAATTCCGGTAATTTTTTTCCGAAATTACATGTAAAGTAGCATTTTTGGAGATTGACACCAAACATCATAATAGGCAAATGCCAAATGGGCAAGTAAATTGTCCTAGGCGGCGCATTCATCAGAGAGAGCAATGACACTGGCATATCCTCTGTTTTCTTTTCTCCCTCTCTTGCCATTTGTAGAGAAACTTTGGCTTTTTACTCATTTATAGAAATAAGAGGTCATAACAAACATTTTCATGCCTTCCAGGTAGCTCGAAGTGGTCACACTGTGGTCAGGGCAAGCTCCGTTTTAATCCTTTTCGGGGGTGAAGATGCCAAAAAGAAGAAACTGAATGACTTACATATGTTTGATCTTAAGTCTTTGACATGGCTCACTCTTCAGTGCACGTTTGTAGCTCTGGCATTCTCGTTCATTATTTTTCAATTAATCCCCTTTGAACTTGATGTTACCTTTCCAGTAGAGAAATCTATCTCTTATCTGTGTGTCATAAGGCTGAAGTCCATATGCAACAAGATTCAAACAAATCAAGAATTTTGTGTAACTGTACAGGGGAACAAGACCATCGCCAAGATCCCACCATGTGGCAACTCTTTATGATGATAAAACTCTTTTCATTTTTGGTGGAGCATCAAAGTCTAGGACATTGAATGACTTGTATTCTCTTGACTTTGAAACGGTGTGTAAGACATTTAACAATCTTGTCATGTTCACAGTACCAGATTATACGGCTGAACAATTTCATTTCTTTGTAATGTTTTATTAGCTATAACGGTTTTTATACAATTACGTTTTCCTCAGATGATATGGTCAAGAATAAAGATACGTGGTTTTCATCCATCACCGAGAGCTGGTTGCTGTGGAGTTCTGTGTGGAACTAAATGGTACATAGCTGGGGGTGGAAGTAGGAAAAAAAGTATGCCTCGTAATAGTAAGCATGTACCATGCTCTTGAAAGTAATTATAAGCTTTTGATTAAACAGATAAAGCATCTATGATCTCATCATTTTCGAAACAGTCGAAGCTGTAATTGTTTGATATCATATAATTGTGCTGGCTTGAAACCAATTGACACCATCTTCTTGGTCCCTTTGGGGAAGTGTGTTTGTCCATGTGTCTTTGAGTTTGTATTAGCCATATCACGGTACATAGCTGGGGGTGGAAGTAGGAAAAAAAGTATGCCTCGTGATAGTAAGCATGTACCATGCTCTTGAAAGTAATTATAAGCTTTTGATTAAACAAATAAGGCATCTATGAAATCTCTATATCGTCATTTTTGAAACAGTCAAAGCTGTAATTTTTTGATATCATATAATTGTTTTGGCTTGAAACCAATCAATACCATCTTCTTGGTCCCTTTGGGGAAGTGTGTTTGTCCATGTGTCGAGTTTGTATTAGCCATATCATGCTATGATTGGTATAGATGAGGTAAAGCATGCTGCACCAGTGTTGTTGCAATGGTTCATTTTTCTAGGGGTAGTAAATGATGAAAAGAAAATAGGATTCAAGTTCAAGGGAAAACTCATTTTCAGCATATGAATCTATGATCATACATACATCAAGAAATCTGGTTTTCACTTTTTTCTAGTGTGCGTAGTTTAGTCCTTTTCCATTCACTTAATATTCTTATGCATTTTTTCCTGACATATTTGATTCCATTATGCTTACAGGACACATGGAGACTTTCATCTATGATATTATAAAGTCTGAGTGGTCTGTTGCCATTGCATCACTTCCGTCATCAATCACCACTAACAAGGTTAACGTGCAGAATTTGTTCTTTTGTATGAATGCAGAGATTACTTGAAATGGTTTGATACTCTTTTGCTGTGAACCCTATTTTTCTTAAGATAGTTGTTCTCGCAGGGTTTTAGCCTAGTGCTCGTGCAGCACAAGGACAAGGATTTTCTTGTTGCATTTGGTGGATGCAGAAAGGAGCCATCGAATCAGGTTGAAGTTTGAATTCATATATTTGGATATGATTAGATTTTGTTTTGTTTATAATTCTTCTTTATCTGTTACAGGTTGAAGTACTGATCATTGAGAAGAATGAATCATCCATGGGCCAACGATCTACTCCTGGTAAATCTGCAGGACAAATGCAGTTTGGGAAGCGTTCATCATCTGCAGGATCATTTGGCCAGACTAATAATGGCTCTTTCCAACGTTCACTTGATTCTGCTGTTAGGCAAAATCTGGCCTCTGTAATTGAACATGGTTCGGGTAGGAGATCACTGTCAGAGTTATCATTTGTGGATCAAAATCCTCTTCCTGGAAATGTCTCACTAAGGAAGCAATTTCATAATGAGGAAGAATTCAACACAACTCTTAAAATAACAAAGAGTTCAGAGGATGAAAGTTCTGTTCTGCAGGTAATTGTAAAAGCTTTATTTAGTTAAGTATTGCCGTCGAGATTATCAAATCCTTTAATCTCTGCTTAGGTTGGAAATGATACTTTCTACTTCGGATTGAGTTATTCCAGTAACATAAGATTTTTTTTGTTTGATTTTAGGCAACAGAACCAAAATCAAATCAATCTGATGCAGGAATCCTGATTAATGCCCCTGGGACCAAAATCAGCTCAGATGAATCATTCCTATTTGAATCTGAAGGTTCAAAACCCCACGTTGAAGGGATTGCAAACATTCCCATTGATAATGATAATTTTGTATTCCCAGAAGCTGACGCTAAATCAGCAGCCATCTCAGCTCCTTCAAGTATGTATCAATTCTATGAGACAAGAATGGCTGCCTTAAGTAGGAAAAATGGAATTTTAGAAGTACAGTTGGCAGCTGCATTGGCTGGCCGAGATACTGCGGAGAGAAATTTAGCTTCTGCTCTCAAGAGCAAAGAGGAGATGGAGAAAAGATTTGCGGAAACAATGAAGGAGATGGAGTTGCTAAAGGAGAAACTAGCTGGTATAGAACTTGCACAAGAAGAGGCCAACAGCTTATCTAATATAGTCCACTCTGACAATGTAAGACTTGAACATGACATGGCTTTCCTTAAGGCTGTTCTAGATGATACTCAAAAGGTATTTGGCTGTTGTCTTGTCTTAATTCATCATGGAAACTTGCTTCTTGGGTTGTAAACCATTTGCGAAGGGTGCCTGATTTGGATTTCATTTTAGGAGCTGCACTCAACCAGGGGAGTCCTTGCAGGGGAGAGGGCCAGAGCATTCCAACTACAGGTGTGACCTGGAACCAAATTCAATTATAGAAAATGGGAAATGGAACAAAGATAAATGCTCTGTGATAGCTGCTTTAGTGGGTTTTAATCTATGGGTGTACTTGGATGCATTTGTGTGTCAAACGTGAGGTTAATGTCCCTAGAATCCAAGTCAATTTTATGCTTAATGGTCACACAGAGTTAATTCAATTCATATTTTCTTTCCATTAGATGAAGCTCATTCTATTTTCGTCATTAATATTGTCTCTAGCTTCTCTTTCTCCTGATATGCTGCAATTCACCCAATATTGCAATGCAGGTTGAAGTGTTTCATCTCAAACAAAGATTGCAGTCTATGGAGAACCGAGCACCAACTCCTAGGAAACCATTCAACGTATAGTATCAGGCTGAATCTGATGAGCTAAGGCCATCCATAGATGGTGCTGTGCAAGATGCGAGGTTGGAGGAACAGTTTTAAATAAACAACTGCAACCTGCTTGGCAGCTAGCCTATAGCACTGAACGAAGCATGGAGATTTGTATTCTTTTGATAGTTTGCTTTGTGCATATGTAAATCAACCACTATGTCCCATGTTTTACTCAGATGTAATAGTGTTTAGGTATCTGATCGATGTTAGTGAGCCATAGCATGGCCTTGACTTCAGGGGGCTTCTGAGAGGAACAGAGTAAGGTTGGGGGTCGGAACTAGCTGCAGGCCTGCTTTGTATTCAAGTCAATTGATGTCAACGTATCAAATGACAGGCAGTTACTGGAGCTTTTTAGCCTCGAATAAACAATGGAAATGGATGTTTGATTGTCTTAGAACATATTTTGTATATAGATGCCATAATCTTATATGTACATCTTGTGCCGAAATTCAAAGAATTGGATCAATCATTTCCACCGGAGGTTTGGACCCTGTGGTCCGATTCATGACGAACCAAAGCTAGCTGCAGGGTCTTGTTTTGGAAACGCTCAGCGGGTGAAATTCACAATTTCATGAATAAATGTGTGATTAATTCTTTATTATTATTTAATTATACTCGATATATTATCCAAGTAAATCTTTTAGGGTACACAAATTTATCGAATCTGTAAGTAGTCGGTACAATTTTTTTTTATCCGATTATGATTCAATCCAAATCGAAAACTTCTGAATTTAAACCATTTGATTCTAATTAAAGCCAATTATACGAAACCCAGGCATGGCATGAATCGTTTTCATAAGTCATCTTTTCAAGCAAAAATCGTTTTAGGATCTGATGTATACAAAAAGACTGTGAGCTCCCGACCCCAAGGCTTTTCTCAACTTCAACAAAATCAATTGCATTACTGATTCGAATTCAAATTTACAAGCCTACTATCGTGCAGCTGATGATCCATGCCATGTGCCGGCTCTGTATATCCAATGACGCCAAATTCTGGACCGCCCATAAATTATAAATTCGTTGGACATGATTGGCTCAAATGGTAGAATGGCGTCTCGCCTTTAATTCTTCAACTTCTCTTCTGAATAAATCTGCATTTTTCAGTGGTCAAATATCTACTGAAGAGTTCGACTGCAACCTTATAAAAGCTCAGTCTCTTCTTGGTCTCCATCTGCATCTTCAACCTCATTTTCTTCGTCTTCTTCAGGTGCATCAGGATCCACTCCCTACAAAAAAGTCACTTGTTTAGTATTCATATCTTTTCAAACACTGACCCGTACCCCTTAAAAAGAAAGAAAGAATGGGCAGCGCTAGCAGAAGAGAGACCTTCATCTGCTTTTCCAGGCGTTCTAACCCCTTTTTTGCAGCTTCATTCTGAGGATTTATTCTGCAAAACATATTAAACATTTAATTGTATTCACGGAAGGGGAAAAGTAGTTTTCTCTGTCTGATTATTATAAAAATGAAATCTTCTTTTATAATCATTCAGAGAATTGGACTTATACAGTCTATAATATGAGAAATTGGAGCGTAACCCAAGGATAGATTCACCTTAATGCAGCTTGATAATGCGTCAAAGATTCTGGAAGCATATTTGTCGCAGCAAGTACTTGAGCCAATTTGACATGAAGAGAGTCGTCAGGCCAATCTTTGAGATAACGCTCAAGAAGAGACACAGCATCTCCATTTCGTCCCTCAATGACATGGAGCTCAGCCAAAGCTAATGCTGCTCCCAGGTAACCAGGTTCCAGCCTGAGTGCTGATTCATAGAACTTTTTTGCCTGTTACCAGTTTGGGTTATGAGTAAAACTTACGGAAACTTTCGGCGGCAACCTCAACTCAATGCTAAGAAGTAAGCACAGTTTATTCCAATTTACAGGATTACCTTCTCCCTGCCACCAGAATTGCTAGCATGAACATCACCAACTAACTTCAGTGCCTTTGCAGACTGAGGCATGGCCTTCATTGCCTCTCTAGCAGCATAAAGGGCCTCCTTGACTTTAGAAAATGCCAGATAGGACTGAACCAAACCTGAAATTACACGTTACAACACTCAAATGTCCTCCATAATTTCATGATTCTTCCTTTAGAATATAACTACATCAAACAAATAGAAGGAAATAGGGATAAGATGAATCTTATGCAGCTGAACAGTGAATTTTTGCATTTTTCCTTCAAAATCAGACCTTGATATGAACGAAGATCAGCTCTCAGTTCTTGAGCTCCCCTGAAGGCCATCACAGCAGCTTCTGGCCGTTTTAATGATAAGAGCAGGTTACCCTAACAGTACACAATTGGCAAAATTGAAAATGAAGTGCAGAATAAAAGTATATTGCCAAAAGAATACCACCAAAAGATTTAATGAAGATCCGCCCATTTAGTTGGATGGAAAATCTTTCAATACCTTCATTATGTAACCAGGAATGTGCCTCTCATCAATTTTAATACTCTGTTTGTAAAGAATAAGTGAACTTGTGAGATATATAAAAAAATAATAATAATAATAATAATAATAATAATAAGGGGAAAAAATAGACTAATATAGAAAAACCAGCTAACCTTTTCAGCATAAGACAGTGCACCTCTTTCATCTTTCCTTTCCCACAATACAGACAGAGCCACAAAAACTTCTGGTCTTGTGGGATCAATAGTCAGTAAATCATGCACCAACTTGTTCAACTTTGAATAATCAGACTTCATCTTTAGAAGCATTGCATACTCATCCATGTAAGTCACAACATAAGGATCAATAGACCGAACCTACAAGGATCAGAAACTTGAATTTATTACCATACTTGAGTACAAGTATATGTAAGCATAGGCAGAAAAGACTTGAGAATAGTTCAACAACATAACAGGTTAGACATTCTAAATACCTTCTCGAAATTCATTATTGCCTCATCATTCTTTCCAATGATGGCTTCAATCTGGATATAGGAACATGTATTAGTCTAGAAAGATGCTTTAGAAAACCTGAATGATCTAGATGTGAGAAAGAACCCAAAACTAGCAAGATTTAACATCAGTGACCGCATTATAGAAGGCACCATATATTATTTTCCAAACTTTTCTTCTCCCTTCTAAGCTAAAGTCAACTCATTAGTTTTCTTTCCTACTCTGTAGGTAAAGGAGCACATAAACATGTCATACACATCCCACATGCTAGATTCATTAGAATGCAACCATCCCTAACCTTTGCAAGTTCAAGTAATACGTGTATGTTATTAGGGAAACGTTGTAAAAGTTCTGCAAAGAGTTCCAAACCACCTGCAAAAAGATTAAGGGAAAACATGAATGCTCACAAAATTAATAAAGCATATAAGCTCACAAATATATCAGAAGCATTAACTTCCATATGGGAACATCACTAAAATACTTTCTAGATTCTGAAACATAACAATTTGAAAAGAAAATTGTCTTACCTTTGTAATCATTTGAAGCAATGCAACATTGTGCCTCAACATAACGCTGCAGAAATTAAAAAATAAACTCAGAATGCTGTCAGATTAGGAATTACCATTGACATAAACAATGAAACCAAACAAATAGAGCAAGAGATAACTCCAAGATAACTGCATAAAGTTTTTTTTTTTTTTCAGGGAAACCCGTGAGGACAGTTGCCAAATCCATATTTATATTGTTCATCAGGGAACATAAAGCTAATAAGTAGCTCATCATGGGGCAGAATGTCATCTTCATTTTGTTCTTACTTGCAGCCAACGGCTTGAGTCACTATGATCTAACTGAGCCCTCCCACCTCTATTTGGAGTCTGGACATATGCAATTGCAACACAAAGATGTTAGAGAACAAAAATATATGGTTACCAAAACCATACAAAGAAATTTAACCATAGTACACAAATTGAAGATAACCAGAAAAGGACAAGGTATAGCACTTATATTAACAAACCTGAGGGAACAATGATATTATGTCCTTGGCACTGGCTCCTAGTTCAGCCAAGGCTATGATAGCCTCAATGACATAAGGACATTGCCTGCCAGCGAAGAACGCAAAGACACTTGCTTTTAGAAACTTAGCATAATAACTTTTAGTGAATACCAGTAAAAACAAAGAGAAAATTAATAACTGTAAGACCTTAAACATTCCCTGTAACAAGTAATAGCTCCACGGTTATGTTTCGAATTTCGATAAAGCTTTGCCATCAATAGACTCATCTGCAAATTTCTTGCTTTACTAGGAATTCCCTCCATCTGCAAGTTCAAATTAATGCAAGAATCCAAATTTTAAAAAGAATATAGACACAGAAAGAAAAGTACAAGGGACTGAACAAAAAATAGAGTTAAAATCAAAATGTATTAAGAAAATAATCTAGCATGTTGATTACAAACTCCTTCAAAGCAAGTCCTCAAAAATATTCAAGCAGAGACATAAAGTAAGCTATGAGTGCTGAAGAAAACCTCAACAAGGGCTGCTTTAGTTTCGCTAAGAGCAAAATGACAAGAAGCAATTTTAAACTTCACCTGTCATGGAAAACCAACTACCGCAATAAGCATTTCAGCCTCTATAATTCAAAAACTTTCAGATTATTAGAAAAAGAAAGGAGAAAAAGAAAATACCTCGTTTTCATTTATCACAGAAATATTAAAAGAATTTGGAGAAGAAGACCTGTTTGAGGCAGACAACGAACTTCTAGAAGTTGTTGAACTTTGCTTAGGAATAATCTTGTGATACTGCAAGGCTTGCTTATATGTATGCTGAAATCATTTAGGAAAGTTGAATCAATTAAAGTAACTCCGAACTTCCTTACTCTATCAATCTCCTGTGAAAATCTAAGCGGTTTAGCACATGGTATACGATAGATAGATAACAAAGAAACTCAAATGAAACTAAACTTTTGGAAAATTCTAGCGGCACGTTCATATTTCAGACAACGATTTTCGATTACGACGAACAATGAAGAAATTCGACAATAAAACAGATTTTGTTCACAGTATTCGAAACGCAGTAAATCACAGAAAAAAAACAATCGGTAGAAATAATAAAAATGATCTTACGATTGCTCTCCGATACTCTCTCTCCCGAAACAAAGCATCGCCAAGAAGAATCTGCAGAAATGCACAACAAATGTTGAGGTAAAAGAAAAGGAATAAATTAACATTTAAAAAAAAGCAGCATAAATTAAAACAAATCGAGACCAGGTTTTCAGCCTTGAGATGCGGACTAGTTTCGGCATTAACAGTAGAAGATGAAACAAGGAAAGAACCCTGCTCAAAAAAAAAAATCAATTAAACAATCAATCAGCGAAGTGAAATTTGAGGTCCGTTTATTTTTGTAATGAATAATTAACATGAACAGATAAAACACAAAACAAGAGAGAAGATTACGAGAAGTTGAGCCGAGCTAAAGAGGGCATTATCGAGAAGAGCGGTGATTTGCTCCTTCGGGACGTCCATTGCCGAGAGGCGAGAGCAGCAGACACTGTGAGGTTTTTCTTGCTGTTGGAAGGTTCTTTTTTTTTTTTTTCCAACGACAAAAAATGAAAATGATACCAATTGAAAATTTGCCCGAAACAACCCGCCCCGCTTTTTAAATTTAAAACCCCGCTTTTGCCCCTGAAAATTTTGCGCTCCGTCCTCATCAAATGCAGCATACCATAGGTTTGCTGTTCTTTTCCGAAAGTACTTGCAAAAATCTCACCCAATAAAATCATGCAATTTAATTTAATCTCATCCAAGAAAACACTAGAGTAATTAACTTTAATTCTCTTCAATCTAAAGAAAGGGAAAAAGAATGATATTATACTATGAAAATTTCCCTTTTTTCATATAGTATTACATTAGAACATGCTGTTTTTTCTTTTTTCCGTGAAGACATATTTTTCCATCATTTATATGCCTTCAATTCGTTGTAGTCCTAGACTTTTTTAGTATATTAATTCAAAAATTGAAATTGAACTGCATCGGGACCTTAAGTAGAGAAGCTCTCCCAAGGCATCATTCTACGAAAATGAAAATTTGGCCCATTAATTTTAAATATGATATCTACGATAATACTTGCCAATCATATAAGTTTTGTTCAAAGAAACCGAAGCATGATTTTGATAAGTGGGCAAAAAAAAAATCACATCTAGAATGATGGTATAATCATCACTGTATTATTACGAGAATATTGTACGCCTCTCATGTTCAAGTTCCATCCCGTATAATTGTGAGATTAAAAATAATTATGACAGTGAGATTAATAACTACAAAGTTTCTCCTAAATGATAAACCGCACAATAAATGATCCCACGATTCCACGTGGGATAACTTATCTCTCTATCAAATGCACATAAGGGCCCATACGCACGGTCAAAAGCAAAAAAGCAGCCTAAATGTCTGGCTTGGTGTTACCAAATGAAGCCTAAGTAAGTTGCTTAGCATTTAACATCATGACCACTCATCGTAACGATAAACTAACATACTTTGTGGTTCACAATGAAACCACCCAAATTGATAAAAACTTCAAATTTAATCTGAAAGGTTTAGAGTTTGTCTATCACATGTAGTCATGTGCCAAATGCATAGTCCCAAAGGTTCATTTGAACTACTACCCATTGAGTAGTATAGAGAGGAATAAAAGTAAAAAAACTTGGGTTGGTTTTTGCTTTAATCTTTGTTCCAATTTAATTGGGATTAAATCAACATAATGTTCATGAAATTCACTGCTTAATAGTGGATATATTTAGTGCACAAGCTAGCCGTCTAGTATAGTACAATAATCAAGGTAAAGTGAGAATATTAATCCCACCTCGAATGAAAAAATGATTTCATGTTAATTATAAGTACTAGACAAAAAATACAGTCGGCGGGCGGAAGCACGTAACGCTAGCCGGGGTAATTAAAAGGATTGAATAAAATATCTTTAAGATTGCCTAAAGCTCTCCTGTCTAGTGTACTAGCAATCCTTTGCGATTGCATCGAGTTTTTAATATTTAGCCTTCATTTCCCGCGACGGCAACAAGCCAGCAGCAGCCTTTCAGCGACCGGGATAAGATTAAAAATTGAAATAACCCTCTGTCTCGGAACCCATCTGTTTCTGCAATGGATTCATCGTCTCCAGCAAAACCATCGGAAAAGTTGAAAATTGAGAAATTCGTTAGGAGAGTAATCGCGCCGGCCATCGTCGGCAAAACATGTCCGATATGTTTGAGAAATCTCGATGCTCGCGGAGCTGCGGTTCTGACGGTTTGTGCTCACGCTTACTGCTTGGAGTGCATTGGGAGATGGAGCGATTTGAAGAGAAAGTGCCCCCTCTGCAATTCTGCCTTCGATTCTTGGTTCTGCAAGATAGATCTCTCATCTGCCAAATTCCTCAAACAGCAATTACCAGCTCTCTCCGAGGGCAAACCGGTCATTCCACGACCTCGGCGGCCCACCTTCACTGATCGTCGACGGTGAGTTTTGTTTCTTTTTAATAGTAATTTGCAGTTGTATATTTGGTTCTGTATTTAATATTTAATTGAATATTGCTACAACTTATAAATCAACCAGAAGCTGATTAAGCTAATTCAAGTTATACTTTCCAAAATTTTTGCTATATTTGTTTAGGCTTATTGAAAGAACGAGAGAAGAAATGAACAGTGTTAACTCGAGAACGAGGCCACTGCCTTGGAGGCGATCATTTGGACGGCCTGGTACAGTGCCGCCGCATGTTATGGCCGCAAGGAAACTTCAATGGCGTGCCAGGTACATTGAATCATATATATTATTTACCTACGCAAAGCTTATGGGAATTGCTCCGGTTATAGCTTTATGCTTATCTTTGTTGGGGGTGAAAAAGAAATATTGAAAATGGCTGATGAGAATTTTTGCGTTTATTCTTTATTGTAGTGTGTATAATCGACGATTGCAAGCTGTGCCCACGTCTCTTGGCATTGGGATTAGGTCTCAGCGGGTATGTATATTGAAACATGGTTTAGTTTTTTTCTGAGGTTTGCAATTCTACATGATTGGCTCGTGAATTTAGTAGGAAAGGGAGGGGTATAACTCGGTTTAATTGGAGTAGTATTGTGACATTGTTAACTTTTGCTTTCAGAATATGCTCAGGAATGATAGAGCGAAACAGAGAATATTGCAGAGAATAGAACCGTGGATTCAGAGAGAGCTTGAGGCTATCCTTGGCGATCCTGATACATCAATCATTCTTCATGTCGTATCCTCGCTTTTCTTTTCAAGCCAAGATGGAAAGTATGATGGCTGTTCAGGACAGCTTTTTGGTGACGACAACTTTCTTGCTCCTTTAAGGCCTTTCTTCCATGATTGGACCAACATGTTTTGGCATGAACTCAGGTGCATTGTTTTAACTAACCTAAATCTTTTTTTGCATACATAGCTTCTCTTCGATTTCCTTGAAGATTTTTCTTACATGTTGCTTCACTGTATCATAGCTATTGTTAACTTTAAGAGATATTCTTCAGATGCTTTGCAGAGAGCTCTTTCGCCATGGAAACATATGATGCAGTAGTTGAGTATCGACAGATGGGGTAGCCAACTGGTTTCCCCCGGAAGTTATCGGAGTCATCTAGTCTTGTTGGGCGCTAATCGGCCCGCACTTGGCCAGTGTGCCCGTCCCTACCGATGGCCCGATGCCGAGCGCTCCATGTGCCCGTACCCGCGCCTGGAGTTGCCTGCACCTCACATGCCCGCACTCCGGAAGGCCTTGGTCCATAACACCATGCTTTGGCATGCCATATCTGTTGCTTAAAATGAGACCATTTTCTTCAGAGCTTATTACAGTGGACAGTTGTCAGTCGCCTATTACTTGAGGCTGTGGTATCAGATGCTTTAGCAATCATATAACACTGACTCAACTTTGAGGGAAGGGCGAGTCAGTTTCTGAAGCTATGGTTTACCCAAGAGGAAAACTGCTCGCCACCGGCAAAAGCCACAAGGTTGAGAAAAGCTGTTCAGATGTATAAGAGCAGGCTTGTGGCCAACAAACAGAGCGTTATTGTCTGACCTATATAGAAGAACTTGTAAATGAATTTTCTAGGGTTATTTCCCTTATAACATTCGATATTTCCTCAGTATGTTTTGCATTGATGAGAGTAGCATTGACAACAATAGAGAGAAAAAGACATTTGTAATTTTGCCATGAATATTATAGACTGCAGTTTAATGAAGACGGTTGCAAAGTCTATGCGGCAACCTGATACAGCAAGAATGACTAAAAATATGCACACTGCAAGCATTTGAAGCAAATTTCATTAGCTTTTGTTTTGGTACAGAACTTTCTGATCATAAACCTTGCAAACGGCGGCAGTGATGCAACAAAATAATACATCTTGCAAGAAATCAAGGTGCCTTTTGAACAATTGTTTTTGTTAGTACAAGCAGAATCTTGATCGACATACAATCATCATTCTTCCTCTGGCTCTTCTTCTTCTTGGAGAAGATTTTCCCTGTTATCATGGGCCCAAAATCCCCGCACATCTATGAGCATGCTGGCCACTGTTCCACCCTGCTTACAAGCTAGGAGGTCAGCCAGTGTAATCCTCAGTGGATCGACTGGCTTGACCATATCCCAGATTTCATCCCTCACATCCTCGATGCACAGTTCATAGTTGCCCCCTTCGATCCATTTCTGGTGTACGTCTCTGTTTCAAGAGTAAAAAGAGAATTTCTTTCAGCTGATGGAATTCTTATAAAGGTAATAATGTTAACATAAATCAGCAATCCTAGCTCATTGAGAGCTGGAACTAAAGATCAGAATTGGAGTCCAATGTAATCTATGGTTCATCAATCATGTCTCTGGAGATATGAGACTTGCAGAAACTTGCTCAAGTACTACAAGCAGGAAACTACAGAGTTTTCTGTAGGAAGATTGCATCAGGCAACATCTTATCTCTTTGATGCTCCCCTTCTTCACTTCCATGTTTCATGATTATTTTGATAGCTCAGACGAGGAAATAAAACTCAAGCTCTCAGAAACAGCTCAAAACACATAATAAAGATTAAATATATGAAGAGGTCCTCACCTGAAAAGAGAATGAATATCTGCTGTTGTGAGGAATCCCCTACCATTAAGGTCGAGACAACGAAATAAATATGTTAACCCTTCTGGAGTGTCTTTGTTCTCAAGGGCTAGAACAAAGTCAAGAAAACTTTCAAAATCCATCTCTCGGTTATTTCCAGCACCACTTTTGCCACGGCGGACATGCTCATCAAATACTATTTAAAGCATGAGAATGCAAAAAATGAGTAAAAAAACTCAATGAAATCCACAATAACAGAAAGGATACAACTTCCAAATGATACCAGAAAGCGAGAAACTCAATGATGCTTCTGAGTAAAGAAGATATATGATGGGTTTACCAAACATGACAAGTTTAAATCCATTTTTGTATTAAAGGACACTCTTTAAGGAACAAATACATGTAAGAACCTAACAGAACAAATCTCTGTATACTTTGAAAGACGAACAATAGTGTTATACTTATATCCTACCTCTTTCGACGAAAATTTCAGTTAGAGTTCCATCTGCATATTCTTTAAGCTCCTGCTTACTCAGTGTTCCATTCATATCTTTATCAAGGGCAAGAAACATATCTACAGAGCAACTAGCATAAGTTAGTACATTATTACACAATACTCTACCCTTCTATGATATTCACATGCTAGAGCAGTTTCCAAATAACAAGAAACTTTATTTGGAAGAATGGGAAACATAATAAGTCTGCACTAAGGCCAAAACTATGAAATTGTCAAAAAGGATATCTAAAACAATAAAGCTAGAGGAGAATTTCTACAAAAATTGAAAATATTCAAAGTACTCACCACATATGCGCTGTGCAGATGTCAAGGAAAACCAATTTTCAGCTTGCTCGGTGTCAGTGACTTCTTCCTCACTTTCCTGCACAGAAATTGAAACAAGACAAGAAGAAATCAAAATAAGAAATACATTTGCTAAGCCTAAGTGGCTAAGTCTAAAAGGATGGTATATTCATGAGACAGATTCATAAATAACTTACCTGATGTAGTTCCATTAGTTCCTGAAGACAGTTGCTAAGCAGCACCTTTTTTATGCAGGCTTTTCCTACAAAAAATAGAAAAGATTTTGAACATATTGGAAAACACTAAAAGTCTAGAACTAGTTATAAATCGTAAGAATATGAGCTTCATCTGGGTAAGCAAATCTAGGTCATGCAAACCTCGTCTGTGAGGATCGCAAAAGAAGAAGAACTTGTGTGCAGCTATGCGACAGTACATTTGAACAAAGGCTGCAGGCATATCCCGTAGTTGTGCCAGGTTAGGAATAAGACCACGAATGTAGGACTCCATTTCCTGTATAATAGTAAAGTAATTACAATATCACGTCAAAAAAAGGTGAAAACAAACTGATGCTGGAGGCAAGAGCAGTAGTCAATTAAAACAGAGATAACATTGTAAATGATCATTTAAATACTTGAAGGCCTCAAGATACAAAGACTCCATACATGAGGTTGGAGGAAACCATCTGAATCCTCGTCAAGTTCACTCATATCTATTCTGGCCTGTGTAAGAGAAACCTGAAGAACAATGAACAATAAGGAGCAGTCAAGGAACCACTTCCCCAGTGGGGACAAAAAGAAAGTAAAAGCCGAGGAAATCTAGGTTTCTTAGGACATCAAGGTTTTAAGACTGACATCTTTAGTGAAGATTGAAATATTAAATAAAAAGGTAAATACTCACTGTGCGCATCACATAAAGATAAAAGGGTAGAATGGCTATTCTTCCTGACTCATCTTTCTCAAACTTCATAAAGTTTGACGGACTGAAGAATCGTCGACATTTTGGACCTATTTGTTCAGTACATACAGAGGCAATGTGACAAAAATCTTCATAGTTCATCTGCAAGTTAAAAGGTCCAGAAACAGGAGTCAAGCTCTCAACGCAGCTGAGATAAGGATAACCTCAAACATTTTCAATCCCCTAAAGCAATTCATGGAAGTAGAGGAAGATTATGAAGGCTGAGTGGAGAGACCTTTTCAGCACCAGTGGCATCATCGATAACACAATTTTCTCTTAAGCAAACCCACATGGCATCCAGATCATCAGCATTTAGCAGAAGATCTGATTGCTTCTGCAATAAAAAATTAAGAATCTGAGCAATGATTAAAGCGACCAATAGATTCTTAGGAACTAAACAAGCAGTCAAAGAAAGCAGAAACTCTACCTTTAGAAATCGATATTTTGCTAGCCTCTGAACCCTATGACTGATGGATCCTTCCTCAGGCTTCTGAACAAAGCAAAAACAAAAACAAAGAAAAAGTTGAGTAAGTTCATGATAACAGGGGAATTGAAGAGTAATGAATAGAACAAATAATTTTAGCACATGCCTTCTTATAGAAACTTGGTATTGTCCCAGCTTCAGCACTTTTCTGCTGCTTCTCTTTAAATATATCAAGCAAGATCCTCTTTGTCTCAAGTTCTAGGAAGCCATAAACAACTTACAGATAAGAATTCCAACGAGGAAACAAACATAGATTTCAATTGTAAAAATAAAATGCATTATATCTATATGTCTGCAGCAAGCATCACGAATTAATGAATTTATGAAGAATTGAAGTACAAACAAATTAGATTTCCCTGTTAACAAGCTTACCACATATGACCCAGTTGCATCATCTTTCTAGAAAACCAATCTTAAACCAAGACTTTATAACTAAACTTCAAGCACTCAATCGGTCTAGCTAACTGGTTTATTAGTTCTCAGCTTAGTACATGCGTCCACTTCCACAGTTCACGAATTACGCAAAATTTAAAATTTTAAACTCCAATTAAACACATTTCAGTGAGAAAAGGCCCTCAAAATTATAGCCTAATCCCAAATTAGTACTAAAAATTAAGCAAAACCACAAAAGTGTTAAACAGCATAAGCCTACATTTCAAACAAAATAACGAAACTTTGAACGTAGTTTTTGAAATGTACATATAAAGTAACAAAAAGGAAGAAATTTGGATATAATAAATAAAGCAATGAAAAGGAAAGCGACGAGAAACGGACCCATTAGTGCTTCGGATCCGAGTCCAGCACCGGATCCGATGTACCGACGGAGATTTCGGACCCAAAGCATCGACGAAGCTGGAGGTATCTTCCGTTGCGTGGCGGCCTCGTGGCTCTCGCCATCACTGGACCCACTATACATGGCCTAGTCCCGCCGATCTGGCAAATCCTAGTCGACTCGCACCAGTTCGATTTCCGATGTAAATTTCTAATTCTCTGAATCAAAACCCTTAGGTTTAAACTCCAAAACCCTAGCTCTTCTTCAGTTCCTATGATTTGTGAAAAACAATTGCTTTGCTATTTGCTGGAGGAAAAAGGCGCTTCCTTTAGATTTTGTTTTTTCTTCTTTTTTTTTTTTTCATTTATTTCAGGATGAGTGCGAAAATTGTGAGGAAGTCCCTTAAATTTTCTAATAATAAAATTTTTGCCTATAGGATTCTGAAATGCTGCTTTTTGCCCATAAGTATATTTTTCATTTTTTGAGGAATTTTCCCATAAACTTCTAGTTTAGGAACATAATTAATTTGTAAGAATATTCGAACACTGAATCTTAAATTTTTTTAAAAAATAAAGACAATAATAATATTAATTGAACTAATTTAGATTAAACTATAAAAATACACGAAACAGGAGAAAGTTTATAAAAACTAGATGCTCTGCCCGTGCTAACGTCACAGGAATATAATTTTGATATTATTAAATTTGTATTTTCTTTGGTAAAATAAAAGGTAATTATAAAAAATCTCACAACTTTGAAATACATGATTTTTTTTAAAAAAACAAAAACCAAAAGAGATAGTCTTTTTGAAATTTGATTTGCTTATTACACTCCTTTCGTTCCATAATAACAGTCTATTTAGAAAAAAATTTTATTTTCAATTCTCTATTACTTTAAAATTAACTTCATTTGGACCTCAAACGCACCGAAACGGTGTGTCAAATAAGGCCTAATTTTATCATAACAAATATTTTTTTAAAAAAAGTAAAATAATAAATATTACATGAACTAATTTTATCAATATTAATTTTTTTAAATTATGAAACATAAATTTATTATCAAATGCAATTCATGTATCTTATTAATAATTGAGAGAATAAAAAAACTTTTATTATGAAGTTTATAACAAAACATGTGAAGAAATTTAAGAGATTATAAACCTTTTTTTTTCAAAAAAATTAAAAAATCATAAAAGCTTATATATATATATATAAAAGGATGTATGTATAGATAGATGTATATAGATGGTAAATATTTTTGAAAATTGTAACCCAAAAATATATTTTTGAAAAAAAATGTAGATTATTTTGAAAACCAATAGTTAAAAAAAATTCAGTGTTTCTAAGTAATCCCAAAAGTTAAATTTAATATTTCTGTTAAAAATAATTAATTTAAGAAAATTCAAAAGATTTATATATTTAATAAATAATAAATAAATAAATAAATAATGATGTAGATGACTTGAGGAGAGCTTTTCAGGGATAACTTTAAAAGTATGTATAGATGTATAGATATATAGATATAAGATCATATGAGATGCAATGAATGATTTAAATTCAATATTTAAGTTAAAAAATAATTAATTTTATAAAGAAAAAAATTCATATTAAATAAAAAAAAATAAAAAGAGAAAAGTGAGATGCATTGAATGATGTAAATTCAATGTTTTAGTTAAAAAAACTTAATTTTATTAAAAAAATTCATATTTAATAAATGAAAAATAAAAAATTTTAATAAATGAAAAAAAAAAGAAAAATGATGAGGTGGATGCTCTAGTTAAACTTCTTTAGGGATAAATTTAATATTATGTAGATAGATTTAGATGTAGATGCCATGATCAATGAGTAACACGAAGAATGGCTGTTGCCTTTTGGTTTCTCTTAACTGCCGAATGACCTAACCAATTCATTACAAAGAGAGTGAGCATTACTCCAACTCAAATTATTCTGGATGCCTCCTTACAAGTAAATCGAAATCTACCATACATATATTCATTGAAAGTGATACTAGAATTTAATTAGTTTTAAGTGTATGTTAATTTATGACCTGTGCATGAGGTAAATTATAAAAAGGTCAAAAAAACCCATTTCTCAATACTTTAAAAATGGTTAATTTTGGTAAAACCCTGTGGGGACGATGATATGTGATGTGATGCAGCAATCAAAATGAAACAAAAGTAAGAAGGAAAAGATTCTTTTCAAGCTGAGGTGGATTGAAAGCTCCACTTTTAAAGGCGCATCCCAGTCCCCTTGGATTTTATTATAAGTGCAGACAAATCATGAAAGAGTTTTTTTTTTTTTCTTTCTTCTTTCGTTTTTATTTTATTCTTCTTTAGCTTTCTTGGTGTAGGCATGCATAAGGATCAAGGGAGCAGTACTTGGGAGTATTTAAAAACATTTATGAACATCCTGAGTGGCTGGCTGACCTTGCAAAATTATTTGGAACAAAATGCCTTTTGTAACTTTTCTCTGAATGTTGTGTTTACAGGGAGAAATTCGATCATGTAATAACAAAATATCAGTTTCCATTCTCAGTTAATGAACAAACATTTAAAACTTTTGGACCTCAAAACTTGATTCTTTTTTCTGTTTACTTCATTTTGATGCCTTGTTGCTGGCTGGTACGTAGTTTGCATTAAATTGGTAATGATATACGTTAAGGGTGACAAACGCTTGTCAGAAGAGCCCACGAGAAAAACACTGCTTTTCCGATATTTTAGATTGTCGTGTTCGTATGTGTACAGTCTTAGAGGGTATTTTCTTGCTGCGGTTTTGTGAAATCTGAACAATGTGTTGATACAAAATGCAGGGTTGGAGAAACCTAGATTCATGTCGGACTACACAGAGCTACATGAAAAGAGTCGGAATTCAGGATTCAAACTCCAAAACGAGGAAGAAGATAGAGATTACAGGCACAGCTGAATCCAAGAACAGTTAAAAGTCTTACCTAGTTTACCATGGTGTCAATGTTTTAAGGACCAGGAAAGAAGAAGCATTTAAGTTTCCTGGTCTTTGACTTATTCATCATGCATGTAACTGTGTATTAAAGAAACCAGACCTAAAGTGGTCCCCCAGAACAGGATCTTACTGTCAATCCAGGGCATATATGTAATGATCTCATAAATCCCACTGCGCCTGGTCGAAATGATATTTGATTTGTCTTGTTATTTTAGTGGATACGAAATGGGTTTGGCTTGGTTTGTCCTGTTAGGGTTCATATTATTGTGAAGAAAACAAGAAAATGAGAATATATCAAAGAACACAAATCCGTTTTTGCACAAGAATCAAAGCTTGCTAGCTGCCAAAGTCTGAGACAACAAATTTAAACATTTTGTATGGGAAATCTTCCTTTGCTAACAAAACCCTAACTCTCTGTGCCTCTCCCCATAGCCTATGTAATGGTATCTGACATTGGCCTATATATACTCTGCTTCCGAACCTGCAGAAGCAGACAATCTCACACTATCAAAATGATCTCCATGTGCTTTCCAACCCGACACAAAACACAAAAAATACTACATGAAAAGGAACAAAACAAATAAATAAGAGAGAGGGTCATCATACAACTTCCCCACCCCTTGGTCACAGCTCAACCATATGCACAAGAAATTAAATGCATACAAAAGCAGTCATGTATCAGAGAGGATAATCAAATACTAGTAACTGGTACTGCCAAAGCGGCTAATATGTATTCAAAGTCTTAAGAAAATGAAAATCAATAATCAAATTCATGTTTCTTTGTTCACCAAAAAAGAAAAAATGAAAAAATGAAAAAATGAAAAAATGAAAAAATGAAAAAATGAAAAAATGAAAAAATGAAAAAATGAAAATCAATAATCAAATAATCAAATAATCAAATAATATCCAGCCATGGAAACTGAGAGCCTGCTATACTTGCTGCGGTAATGTTTTGTTTTGTTGCAGCTGTCAAATGACCCCATCGATGAAAGTGTGCCCTCTCTCTACACCAGAATTGGTATTTCCTCTCTTCTTTCCAAATCAAATGACAGAAAAAGGCAAAAGGGAAATTTAGAGTTAATTCAGGGAAGAGACTTGAATTTGATACACTGATAACTACCTTTTTCTTTTGATCCCCTCCAATAATTATGTCTTCCTGCACTGCCTGTCTCATTAAAATCACTTTCTTACCTGTCAACATCCACTTAGTAAAATAAAATATATTAACAGTTTGTATTAACACCCCACATGGGCATTGATTTTCTGGTGGACAGATTCCACATTAAGTTTTACTTCTGGCTCCAAAGTCCAAACATATCACCTTGACAGTGTAGCATAGGCTACCATCTCTTTTACACGACAAAAGTTATTGCAACAAATCAACAGCATTCTTTGTTTCAGCTCTCGGCACTTTAGTTTTGAAGTTCAGAACTTTAGTGTCTGAATATTATGAACCAACGCCAGATACATTAGTCTATTAGCATTAAGGTAAAGGGGCAATGACTTCAGGTTTGAGCTTTTACATTTGGTTTCTGTATGACCTCCACTCCGGCAAAAGCAACTAGAACCAAAAAACGGGTTTTGCAAGGACAGGATAGTCTACAGTGACATGGCTTCTCTGTTGTCACTTTGATGAGATGCTTACAGCATGGACAGCAATGTGGGGTACTTTGGAGAGAAAATGAGTTGTCTTATGGTCTCTTATTCATATTTTCAGCAGCATTGAGCCTTACCAAACATCAGTTTTCTAAGTTGTTACTTAAGATCAGCCAGTTTGCTTTCTGAATCCTTGTCGGCACCAAAAGTACTACTGGGACTAGTGGCAATACAAAAATGCCTATGTAAATAAAGGAAGTTCAGTCATTAAGGACCACCTGATCTCCGGTTCCTGCAGCAGGTAATGAATGCTGAGTTCCTAAATCTGAAAGCTAGTCTTCAATTTCAAAGTTCTATATTTGGATTCTTTTTCCTGTGTTGTTCTAAACAGTTTTTATTGAAAGCTTAGCTTCTTTAAATACTCCGATTGATAATTCTATGGTTCTTCGGTATCACAGATTCAATGATCAACTCTAATAAGGAAGATGTCAAAGATTGCAACTATAGTTGGAGGAGCTGCAGGGGCGCTTCTATTCGTGGCTGTACTCATGGGATTCTTTTGGTTTTACAAGTCGTGTAAGAACTTTTCCAATAGAACTTCGGAGACAGGCTCCTCGGATCCTTCAGCACTAAGTAAGCTTTCCTTGCAACAAACTTGAAAAGACAAACGAAAATAGTGTAGCGATTGACGCTCCTGTTTCTGAGTTGATATCTACTAATTACAGCTTCAACTACTACAGTGGAGTGGAATAGAGGAGCAGGACCCAGTTCAGCAGGTGGCCAACCTTTATTTGGACCTCAAGGAGCAAGGCAGTTCATTCTGGAAGAGTTGGAACTAGCTACCAAGCAGTTCACTGACAGTAATCTCATTGGGTATGGAAGTTTCGGTCCGGTATATAAAGGTCTGCTCCATGACATTGTTGTGGCTATCAAAAGACATCCAGGTGCTCCTCTACAGGAGTTTGTTGCAGGGGTATATTCAGTCCTGACCCATGTAGTTCATGTCTGATATATATCTATGTGACCATGTCAACTGCATAACAAATTGAAACATTCCTCTCTCTCAAATGCTTTACTTTATCACATGATTTCATTATGTCAACCATCAGGTCCCGGATAGTCATTTCCCAGGTAATCATACAATTCTGTTACTTGTAGGCAGTAGGCACTTCATTAAGAAAACTGTCAAAGCTGTCTTTCGCTTTTTATCCCTTGGTTATCAGAATGTTCAATATGGTTTCATTATGTTGAATGATTTTCTGGGGTCGACCTTTTAATAAAGAAGCTTCACATTATACTTCTAATAGCTCCGACCTCAGATAATTCGAATAGAGTGACTTATTAGAGTGTCAAACAGGTAACATATTTGTCAGAGATTCGACATCGGAATTTGGTTTCTGTTCTAGGCTACTGCCAAGAAAGCGGATTTCAAATGTTGGTATATGAATATTTACCTAACGGCAGCATGTGCAATCATTTATATGGTATGATCGATTAACAACATATATTCTGCATATCATCAATGCAGACCTCATATCCATCTGTTGTTTTGGCAGATACCGGACGAGAGGCTCCAACCAGACTAGAGTTCAAGCAGAGGTTATCTATAGCTCTAGGGGCAGCTAGAGGTAAATCTAAAGGAAACCGATGAAGTAAATACTAGAATAATGCAAGTTTATTTCAAATTGAAGAAACGTTGTTTATTGGATATGCAGGTTTAGGCCATTTGCATGGCCTGAAACCTCCCTTGATACACAAGAACTTCAAAACGGCCAATGTCTTGGTTGATGAGGACTTCATTGCCAAGGTTGCAGATGCAGGGGTCTCAACTTTACTTGAAAAGATAGAAGAAGCAGGTCCATCTCACACGTCTAGCGTCAATGTTTTCCAAGATCCAGAGTAAATTGATGTCTTCTTATTGCATTTGTTGATGTTGTGGAAAGAACAACATTCAAAATACTTAATTTCTCCTATCCATCAATGTCAGGGTGGAAGTATCAGGAAGCTTCACTGAAATGAGTGATGTCTACAGTTTTGGGGTCTTTCTTTTGGAGCTGATAACCGGACAGGAGGCTGTGCATGTCAATTACTTAGGATCCAATGAGGGCTTAATTCAGTGGGTAAGCAGAGTAGTGCCCTGGTTTACTAGGAGTAGGAGAAATTTCATTTTTGGAGTCACAAAGACAAAAATCTCTGTTGATATTTAGTGGGCTCTCCTAGCCTTTCTACTGGTTATTTTGTGTTCAATTTACATTTAGTTTGAAGTAATCATTGCCTCATGCATGAAACTTCTGTTGAACTGCTTTGACTAACTCTTTGAAGGTACAATCACGGCTGAGTTCCAATGATTTTGTGGACCGTCGACTAGTTGGAAGCTTCACTATGGATGGCATAAGGGATTTGATTAGGTTGACACTAAGATGCATGAGTTTCCCAGGAAAAGGGCGGCCGCATATTGACATGGTTGTGCAAGAGCTAGAAAGGATCCATGATAAAGAGATGGAACTGACAACAGTCATGGGTGAGGGTACTGCAAAAATTACTCTTGGCAGTGAGTTATTTGCTTTGAAATAATGAGAGGATTCCAAATTGTTGGAGTTTGTTCAGCTTGGGCCAAGCTTAAGCTTACAAAGAAACCACTTGAACTGTTCATAAGGTAACGAGAGACAGAATGGATGGGGTTGGGGTAGTGAAGCTGGTAAAGGAATGGAAATGTAATTATGTATTTGATTTTTCAAATGATGCATAATAATATAGAATGAACTTTTCTAATATATGTATTCTCAACTAAACAAAGCAATTACCAGAATTGCAGGAACAGGATTGTAATAGGAATCATACAAGCTGAAAACATCAAAACCAAGAAGAACAAGCAACAGATTCCACAGCAAATTTGGGTGAAAAGGTCTGCATAGTTATGATAATCAGCAATGAGAGTGTCATCAATGCAGAAGGAAATAGAGAACATTATAATTAAACATCAAGTAATATATAACTGATGATTCAAATACATGGGTGGTATTTCAAGAGATCTCATCAGTAGTCTCTATTGTCATCTGATTCCAAGTATCTTAGTCACTCTGCTGGCTTGCTCTTTGTTTCGAGCATTATTTTGGGAGAATGTTTATGTTGAATGCCTCCAAAAGCTCCTGAATACAATACATTTGCAATGGTTTCTACCCCTAGTTCCAGAGTCCAGATGGCTGTGAAAGAAGCATCAGGGCCATGTGGCGAGGAGACGGTCAAAGAAGAAGGAAAGCAAAGCAAAGCATGTTGGATAGAGTCATGGACAAATATTAAGATCAGAAAGGTCAAACTAGCTGTTTTGTTCCTAAAAAAAGGACCAAAAACTCTCATTGACTTGATAAGAAGAAAACTACAGGATCCATAGCAGTAAACATTTCCATTTGGTCATGTCTATATGTTTCACAAAGCTATGCATGCCAAGTATTAATTAGCACATCATTTTTAACAAAAGACAATTTCCTTGTATAAAACCGCTTCCTAGGATATCAAGATCACTTTTCGGGTGAAAACACCATAGAATCTGCAGCTGCAGGTCCATTTAGATAAGTGCGCAGGAAGAATGTTAACTACCTTCAGTTTGAAAGGTCTGCTCCAAAGGGGATCCTAGCAAATAAAGGTGAACTAAATGGTGACTACATGGCCCTGCCTGTCTCATAATGCTAAAAATGACTTTGGTTCAAGTAGATTAATCCCCTTCAGCCGATGGAGATGGAAATGACAAAGATTATGACAAAAGCTCTCCCCACCTTTCATTTCACGTATAACCATGGGGACCATTTGCAAAAGATTCTTCAAAATCCACTTCAGGCGATAATTCTGAAATGACTCGACAAGTGAATTGGTAGTGAATCCTTGCAAGCTTACTTCAATGATCGATTACAGTTCTATGTAAAAGAAGAAAAGATTCTTTTCTCTAAAAATGAGCAGAACCATAAGCTACTATTCTCTACCAAAGCACGGAACTGATGATTCGGAAATCTAAGACAAATGACTACAAAATCACTCTATGCTTTTGCAAAGCTATTACTAAATCTTTTCCATAATCTAACATACATTAATTTTCATTTTTCGACTTTGGAAATCAATATTCCAAGTTGCTTATCAGTTGTACTCCCTGCTGCTTTTCACAACAGCAGATTCAGTTTCCCTTGTAACATCAATAATTGTAGACCGTCTAAAACGGGGAATCACATAGAACCAAACATAACACAAAACGACTCCTAGCCTACTTTGGTCCACGAGATAGCTTGTCCCCTCTTTGTCCTACGAAGATCCGCGACGATTCAGGGACGCTGGGTCCATAAAGATTTTGCATTACCCTACTAAAATCCCTTTCTTTTTCATCATTTTCAACAAAAACTTGCCCTTGCAATTTGCGTTACAGTTACAGAGATTCATGGACAACAGATACAGACATGATTTTCCTGAATGAATAAAGAGCATAAAAATTCTTAAGACACAAGTGAAGTGAGAAAATGGTACCAGAACGCTGAAAAGACAAAGACAACGAGTTGCAGTTATAGGGAACCGACAGAACAGAACTGAACACGTGTACACTGTACTGTACTATCTAATGTCCTGTAATTGCCTATGGTTTTTCACTCCAGGGCCAGCCATTTACTTGTTGATTTTAAATTATTTATGCCTAAATCTTTATCCACTTTTTTTTTTGTAGAAAAGGTTTGGGTGAAGGAAGACTGTCCCAATTCAGGGTCAAGGTATGCCACAAGTCTCAGTGAGGGCTGACAGTGATATTTACAGATCACCCACCAATGAGGACCATTGGCACAACTCGAACCTCAAATCTTTCAAGCAGAGGTCTAAAGCCTTACCAACTCAACCAACCTCAATTGACGCAATTTATCCACTTTTACTAGAAGCTTTTTCCACTTAATTTATTTGCCATGTCTCGAAGGCTGTAGCTTACTCCAATCACTGGACATTTCCCTTGGGGATATGATCACATGAATCATAAAAATATGAAAAATTACGATTGTTTGACACTAAATGCTGAATGTACATGAGATACAGCAAGAAAACTAATTGTTCAATTTATGATTATTCCATTTTATTTCTAGAATAAAATGAGGTTGGGAGAGTTTCCTCTAATTTAGGATCAATGTAACTTAATTTTAAATTAATTAGAGTCCAATGTAATTATTAGATATCAATAAATTTAATTTAGAAAACAGATAAGAAGCTGCCTTAGAAATGCCCAAAGGAATTGGGGCAGTCTTCTGGGCCCAAAGTTCATCGGAAGTTAGACTTCATCCTCTTCTCAAAAATTCAAAATTTAGAAGAAGCCCAATAGTTAAACGATCAACTAGCGACACGTGGCGCGTAATCCATAGTCCATCCCAATATCCACTTCAAAAAATCTTAAGCCCTCTTAAAACCCTCTCAGAACCTTTTACCGTTAACTATATCGGTAAAAATGGCTTCCGTTTCCGTATCCGCCGGCTTCTTTTCTCGTCCTCAAGCACAAGCTCACTCTAAAACCCAAAAACCCTCCCCTAAGAAGAATCCAAATCCCAAATTTAAGCCTAAAAGAGTTACGAAATTCAAGTCTCTTTCCTTATCTCCTCCTCCTCCCCCTTCTTCTTCTTTAGGTGCCGAAGCCACAACTTACACTCGCCTTCCTCCTAAAGAAGATTTCGATTTCGAGTTCGAAGCTTCTTCTAATAATGATTCCGATGAAATTAAGCTTTCTGATTCCGATATCGCAAAGCTCGCAATCAACGAAGCTGATGTGGAAGCTGAAATGTTAGATACGGATGACGAAGATGATGAAGAAGAGGAGGTAAATGAAAATTCTGATTTTGAGGACGAAGCTCTCGATGGGAAAATGGTGGATTTTTATAATGTTGATGGAAGTTTGGATTTTGAGGAGGAAGAAGAAGAAGAGGTTTATTATTACGGCTCCGATGGCAAACTCGTTAATTTATCAGAAAACGAGGTTGATGATTTGGAATTGGAAGTTAAGGAAAAAGGGGTGCCTGCTGTTATGCGATGCTTTGACAGGGCCAAAATTTACGTTAAAGCAGGGGATGGCGGGAACGGAGTGGTGGCATTTCGGCGCGAAAAGTACGTGCCTTTGGGGGGACCATCGGGAGGCGACGGAGGAAGGGGAGGTAATGTGTACTTAGAAGTTGATGGAGCCATGAATTCGCTGCTGCCTTTTCGAAATTGCGTGCATTTCAGGGCGGGAAGAGGAGCGCATGGGCAGGGGAGGATGATGTGCGGGAGGAAAGGAGAGGATGTGGTGGTGAAAGTACCGCCGGGAACGGTGGTTAGAGAGGCGGGATGCGAAGAGGTTTTGATGGAATTGTTGCAACCAGGGCAACGGGCTTTGCTCTTGCCTGGTGGGAGAGGAGGGAGAGGGAATGCTTCGTTCAAGTCCGGGAACAATAAGGTTCCTAAGATTGCTGAGAATGGAGAAGAAGGTCCTGAAATGTGAGTGTCCTGCTTTACTATTACTATATTATTGAATGATCAAATGCATTTTCTTGTCCTGCGTTGTCTATGGTATACCTTAAGTTTTCTGTCTTGCTTGTATTTTAGACTTTTAGTTGTTAGAATTTTTACTGTTTCATATATCTTGCTGTTGAACCACGTGATCTAAATTATGAGCGAGGTGCATGCTTCAGAAACCACGAGTTTATGAATAAGTTTTAAATCGCATTGTATTTCGTAAAAATGCACCTACTGATCATGATTTCCTAACGTCTTTTAGCAGTTCTTCATTGTAAACTCATGTAGTTTGACTTTGACAGGCCTTTGTTACGTCATGCATTCTATTTTCAGTGCCAATAGATCCTACAATTGCTTACTATCATTCTTGACCATTTGAAACCAAAAGCAATGAGTAGTATCTTGGCATGCTTTTATTGTTTCTTCCAGTATAAACATTAGGAAAAATGGTATTCTTTGAGCAGGTGGCTGGAGTTGGAGCTAAAGTTGGTTGCCGATGTTGGAATAGTGGGCGCTCCGAATGCTGGAAAAAGCACTCTTTTGAGTGTAATATGCGCTGCTCGGCCGGAAATAGCAAATTACCCTTTTACAACTTTGCTTCCTAATTTGGGTGTAGTTTCGTTTGATTATGATTCTACCATGGTTGTTGCTGATCTTCCTGGTTTACTTGAAGGAGCACACAGGGGATTTGGCCTAGGTCATGAGTTTCTACGGCATACTGAAAGATGTTCTGCACTGGTACACTTCTTTTAAAACACTGCAACTTTTCGCCAAAAAGAAAGGATAGGATGTATTTTTGATAACCTAGTAGTCTATTAATAAGGGTAAACGGAGGTCTTTTATGCTGACCACAATCCAATCTCTGCTTCTATTTCATAGATACATGTTGTTGATGGCTCTGGACAGCAACCAGAACTTGAGTTTGATGCTGTTCGGCTTGAGCTAGAATTGTTTAGCCCAGTACTAGCTGAAAAGCCATACTTAGTTGCCTACAATAAAATGGACCTTCCAGAGGCATATGAGAGTTGGCCATCATTTAAGGAAAAGCTACAAAGCCGTGGAATTGAAACCTTTTGCATGAGTGCAGTAAAAAGAGAGGGCAGTCGTGAAGTTATCTGTGCTGCTCACAATCTTCTACAAAAAACTAAGGAATTCAATGAGGGGTTTGAAGGTTACATTGTTTTTATTTAATTTTAAATTATTATTTTTCACATCCTTAATTATATTTCAATACCAAAAATTTGACTGTATTCTATGATTTCAATCCATCCATGAGTCCATTGCATTCATTGTTGACAAGTCCTACATGTTCTTTAGGTTTTCAAGATCAAGTAGATTTGAACCACGTAGCTGATATGGTACAAAGGCAGCGCAGCTCATCTATTAGTGAGTTTGAGATTACTCATGACAGTAGTTGCAATGCTTGGCATGTAAATGGAGCTGGGTTGCAACGTTTTGTTCAGATGACGAACTGGCGGTGGGTTAATTAAAAATAACTCTTACCCTTGATTATACTGCATGCTTTCTTCTCTCCGCTTGCTATCAATGTCTTTCTGCTGAGCTGAGTCTTTTCAATCCTAGTGTATCATGTCCATGTCACTTTGCCGGTACTGCTGCGTCTTCTGTATTGTTTCGTCTCATTCACATTTGGGGGACATATACAGTCGAATAGGCGTTATGCTACATTAAAACTGTATTTGACTTATAGATCATGCTCATGCAACTAGCTCAATTACATTTTTATCCTCTTGCTCATAATGTTGGGTCAATGAAATTTTTCTTTTTGTGTCAAATGGAGTTTTATGACTGAACTGTCCAGTTCTAGAACAATACTGAGAAACTGTACTGGTAAATACCTAGAATAGAAGTGGACAGTTCAACCATTATATTGAAAAATTCCCCTTGCACTCCCTTTCCCTTTTACCAAACAGAGCCTATTCGTGCATTTCTTTGTTGAAAGCTAAACACTTTTCATATTTGAGTCCAGCAAAGAGGTGAGGGTTTCTTTGATAAAAGTACATAGTGGACATTTGCAAAGCTTAGTTCTAAAACGGAGACTAAAATGAGTGCTCTGACTGGAATATATACTATATCACTGCATGTTTATCACTTGCATTAACTAGTCTAAATTGATGAAGGGATGCTACTTTATTTTTTTTCTGATGGCATGTCACTCGATTAAAACAGATACGTGGATTCTGAGAAAAGGTTTCAACATGTCCTGGAGGCTTGTGGAGTGAATAGATCTCTCATGAAACTTGGTGTGAAAGAAGGTGACACAGTGATTCTTGGAGAGGTTTGTTGACACTGCCATATACATTGTTACGGATGACATGATTCCAATTCCTTGCGATGCCTCAACCCAGCTAGAAACGATCCACTTGAACACCACCCTTCCCTTCACCCATCTTTTCCTTTTTCATTCTTAGTGGAACCAGATGAAGAATATGTGAGAGAAATTAAAACATGAGTATCCTAAGTCTTTTGTACAATGACCTCATGTTTTTCCTTTGTCGCTATCAGATGGAGATGGTGTGGCATGATTCTACCGAGAATTTTGGTACACCAAACATGAAGAAGGGATCAACAGAGTCGATCAAGTGGCCTCAGTGGAAATAATCTGCGTTTGTAAATTTAGTCTGTGAACTGCCAAGTTAGGAGGTTGGCAAAGGTGGGGAGAGCACAACCATACCACTTTCAGTGCCTGATTTAGTTTTAAACCAATGTTATACTGACTTCACAACATTTTATCTCCAGATAAAGCTGAGGACCTTGCCTTCATCCGAGAGGCAAGAACTGCAGCTTGAATATTCATGTTCAAAAACAAATAAGCGATCATGTGCAAGGAGATCCTTAGGTTGCTGTAAATGACTGAACGATGACATCGAGGTCTATGAAATGTACTGGGATTCACCACAACAGCCAAAAGATCAGAGAGGATTCAACCATGTAGGATGTTATCTTTGCTTCAACATATCCAAGTGCTAGACATTGGTGCACAAGAGCAGAGGCAAGTTTATCCAATTCTATGAGCTGGATAATATATAATTGCAGTTGCAGTCTATAGCCTTCATTCTTTGTAGAACAATTCCTTCTTTTTTTTCCTCCTTTATATTCCATCTAATTGTTGAACTAATGTACATATAATGTAATGAAAGTTCTCCAAAGGCTAGATTGTATCCAATTTCCTTCTTTTTTTAATGAAGTTGCAAACTTGCAATGCAAGTAAGTTTTGCAAAGGAGAGGGATTTCAACACTAGACAACTTAGAACTTTGGATGAATCTGAATTACTATTATTAGTGCAAATTAATGTACTTCTACCAAGACAATCACCCTGGAATTTAATTTAATTTAATTTTTAAAATTAAAGGAATGTATGTAAATGTAATCGTAAGAAATATCCACGTTGGATGGGGGAGCAAATCTCGTGGTCTGTGCCCTAAATCGAGGACAAAGGACAGTGTCACTCTCAGCCGTCCAATCTCAATCAAACCGTTCTGCATGAATCTTTGACCAACCTCCCCTTTCTTTTCTTCCCGCAGATTCGCTTTCACTGTTTTTCGACATTCCTCCGATTTCATCCCCACCGTCAATCTAACCTCGTATGCATCACGTGCTGTTTCCTCCGTGTTTTACCTTTTCCCACCCTTCTCGACACGTGTGGGTCCTTCTCCTTCCGACACGTCATCCCGTTTTCATCATTCCCCTGCACGGACGGCCCCTAGCGCTCGACAACTCATCGCACGGCGTTCTGAGGAATCGTAACGGGATGATGGGGCAACAGTGTCCACGTGTCACATCCTGCACTCTACGTTGTCAGAATCAGGATTCGGTGGCCTACGAGACAACGTGGCTTGATTTCATTGGTTAAGTGGAAAGGGTTGGCGCGTCGATTCCGCTCAGTGTTTGTTCCGTTCTCCAACACAAGAATTCGCAATGCCATTAGGCCATTGGTTGGGGTGGCTGGAGTGGACAGCAAGAAGAAGAGCTTACAGCTTGGGGGGTCCTTTTTTAGGCACTAAAATAATGAGGCTTGGAAGGTGAAAGCATGATTGCTTTAGTGGAAGGCCACGAGTGTGTGTTTGACTGCTTGACTAATGACTAAGCCTGAGCCAGAAAGAAAAGAAAATCTTTCACCAAAAAATGGGACAATTTTTCATTTTTCATGATAAAAACACTCTTCATTTTCGTTAGCAAGTGTATAATTTTCAAGTCAAAGTCCAAAGTTCTAAGAAAGAAGAACACTCTTATCTTTTCCCCTAAATCCCGGGCTACCTTTAACACTAGAAAATAAAAGTTGGTGTTTTTGGAGAATGTGCATAATTCTCATATGACCGACGCTCAAAAAATAAAACCAAAAAAGGCCCCAAATGCCAAACAAATTAGAGAAAACTTCAGGAAAAGGGTAATCAAGAGAGAAGGAGAGAGAGAGCCAGGAGGCCCCTACAACTATAAGTCTACAACCAAACAATTTTCTCTGTCTAAAATCTTATAAACAAACCAGTCCATTTTAAGGAACTGAACAAGAAAAAGGAAAAAAATTTTGAGAGACTTTGTCAAATCAGAACAGACCCTTTTGGCCCTTCTATTTCCAACTGGCCTCTCACATCTTTTCAGGAAGGAAGGCTTGACTAACCTTTCTTTCTTCTTCTCTTCAGAATAACAAGTAAACCTATCATGCAAAGTAAAGTAAGGCATAACAACACAACAACAAGGACTTCAGGTTTTAGTCCTTTTTCAATGTGGGCATTTTGGTTCATTTCTGGTCTAACCAGAATCTGAGGAAAAAGGTTGTCTTCCCTTAGACCAACCACATAAACATAATCATATACTTTCACTCGACGATCTCAAATTCATCAACTTGACAAACATCCATCCATAATAATAGAATTCGGATTTTTACCACTTTTGCAAATCTCCATACCATAAAATAACGGAAACAAGGACAGAAATCCTAATAAGACATGGGTGTCCTTGTTTTAAAAGAGAGACAAACTTTTTGCCTATTACTATCTTTTGTTCTTCTCTATATTGGTCCACATGTGATCAAAGATTATGATCCCATGTTCCTCTATTAATTATTAAGATAGGGTAAAATATGGAAACTTATCCCACATGTCATTGTTCCTTCAAATGTTTAGTGGAGGAGTCAAGGGTCATAGATTCTACTTCTTCATATCTATCTATATTGCCATCCTTAAAAGAAATGAAAATGATTAATCTAAAATTTTTATATGAAACTTGGTGATGTGTCATTGCCTCCGCTCTTGTTTTTGTTTCATCATTAATATTTTCTTTGTTCTTGTGTATATGGTCTATTATTCAATTAGGTTAGGCTATAATAGTAACTTAGTGCCTAGTGGCAAAGCATTGTAGAATTGATCGAAAATGCTTAAAGGGGAAAAAAAACAAGAAAAGGGGTTGACCCATTTGATTATGATTAGTTTTTGGCATTCCCAAGGCCATCTAGGCATGTGAATGTTTATTGAAATTAAAAGAGTGTAGTTTTTGCACTTTCCCTGTTGGAACTGCTAGATAAATTTTTATTAGTGCATGCCCCACTTATATAATTGCTTTTGTTTGGGCATTTTAATCCGAACTTTCTTTTATAATTTGTTCTTTAAGCCTTAATTTGATTGCCCTTTTGACTATGTAGCCTTTTTTCTTCTTGCTTTTGGAGATCAGAGACAAAAGATCAAATGACCCCCATATTTCTAAAAAGAAAAAAAAAACAGTTTTTTGCTGAATTTTGAGTGGAAAAGATGATCTCAAAAGGAAGGTTTTAAGGAGCTCGAAAATGTGGAACGACCCACCATCTTTATGATGATCACTCCCTTTTTCTTCAATTCCACCCTCCCAATTTTCCATTCTCTCCATGAGTTTATTCTTTCTAAAGACGTATACTATCACATATATCTTGTAGTAACCATCATAAGATTGAAAAAAAAAAAAACATCTATTATTCCAATGAATCTACATATCAAAGTTTCAAAACTATATTTTTCTACCTAATATAAACTTATTAGTATCCGGTAAACATATTAAGACCACGACTAAATGTAACTTTATTCAATAGTATTTTTCAAAAGCAACAAAAACTCTAAATTCTGAGTTTGAACATACCAAAGATATGGATTTAATGCAAACCAACTTATGTGAAAGTGGAGAACTCCCTATATACATAGCAAGTCAACTAGCAAATATGCATTAATGCAATACTGTGGGTTTATGCACCTTGAGAGACCAAGGTCAACCTCTAAGATGTTGTTTTCAAATAAGATAAACCAAATTTACCCATCAAATGATGAAGGATGAAAACAAATATTTTGAAGGCTACACACATAAATGACAAACAGAATACATCAAACTGTTTTGACCTATGGTGTCATTGGTGAAGGGACTTTGGGTTTTTGCACTCTGTTTGTGGAATTAATTGTTTCCATAATAAAAGACAGTGGAGCCATGAAAGAATATCTTGATATATAATTTTTGTTTCTTTGGGCATTTTGTGCTGAGTTAGAGATAATCTTTAACTGCTCCCTTTGAAAATAATAAAGCAGACAAGAACTTGCAAGTAAATTGATTGATTAATTTTGCTCAAAATGCGGATTCACATGTGCACATACTAGACTTGATTAACATTGCGAACTAAAGCATTAGGCAAATCCATTCATTCAAAATTCAAAATCCAAGAAAAAGTTCACAATTCATCTGTTGCCAGGCAGAAATCCAAGCTGCGGTTTTCCATTTCTGGTTTTTTCTCTACAGGCAGGCTATTAGTTCTACCATTCAAAGGCTTTTTGTTCTTACAATACCAACCACTCAATCATGGTCATGTATTTAATAATAATTCTCATTAAGTTTGACACTCTTAAGCAAAGATATTTCTTGGAGATTAACAATTCATCTAGCCTTGTTTTCATAGCTTAAGATGCTATTAATCCATCCTTTTCAGGTAGATTGGCTAGCAATTACGCGGTTGCACGTGACTTGATCATAAGGGTTAATTTCCTTTTTCCCCTGATATAATTTACTAATCCCGGTAGCTTACATGGATCTGATGTAATATTTGCATCATTACAGCTACAAAACCAGCTGCTTAATCTTAGTTTTTTGAAGATTTTAAAGGAATATAGTACTGACTACTGAGTAGTGCGACTGATAAGTAGGCCATCATTTGAAGGTTAACCCCTTGTATTTTTAATCACTGTGAGGAATCTTAAAATTTCACCCATAAGTTGGAGCCCTATAATTGTTTAAGCCGGAGGGGCTAGGAAAGTTTAATAGGAATAGGAAGAAATGTAGAGATTTTTGTAAAGTAGGTAGAAAAAGGTAGGCTGGTTATGGTCTTCCAGGGAATGACAAAACTGCAGTGTCCTTATCTTCCTCTCCTTTGTTCAAATCTCTCTCTTTAAAAGGCTTCCCTCACACTTCCATATTCAAAACAACCATCTCTCTCCCTTTCTCTCCTATCTCTACATTCCCACGGTCTGCCCTAGACCTCTTTCTTTCTTTAGCAGCATTACCTTTAATTTTCTAACAAACACTAACAGTATCTCCTCACATTCTCTTTCAGGCCATTGATATATACTTTTGATAGAGATGTCTACATCAAAAACCTTGGATAAACCCTTTGGATATGAAGCAGTTCAAACTCAAGCAGGTTTTGCTCTGCTTCAGAGAAACACGTCCCCACCTCAGTCTGGTGAGAGGAGAGGCAGAAGGAAGCAGGCCGAGCCCGGAAGGTTTCTTGGGGTGAGGCGGCGACCTTGGGGTAGATATGCTGCTGAAATCAGGGACCCAACGACGAAAGAAAGGCACTGGCTTGGCACGTTTGATACAGCTCAAGAAGCAGCTCTTGCTTATGATAGAGCTGCACTCTCCATGAAAGGGACCCAAGCAAGAACAAATTTTATATACTCTGACAACACTACTTTCCATTCTCTTCTTACTCCTTTTGATGTTCAAGCCATTTTACCAACTTCACAGCAGTTCCTTACCAGCTCTCAACCAAAACAAGCAACCAATCACCACAGTGCAACTACTCATCATCAGCCTGACATTTCCCACAGTAAAACCCCCATCCAATCTAATAATAACAATAATAATGACCCATCATCTTCAGCTGATGAAACTCCATATGGGTCAGTAGATGATAGCAACAGTTTCTTTTTCTCTCCTGATCATTCTAACTCGGGATACTTGGCCTGCATTGTTCCTGATAACTGCTTGAAGCCAGCTTCCAGTTCTCAAATCAGCTCCTCATCCTCGTACGTTTCAAACTTTTGCTCCATCAACCAAAATTCCAGCTCCCACGTTGAAAACCAAGCACATTGTGATAATTATGCTCTGCCTCCGGATATAACAAGCTTTTCTAAGTCTAGTGATCGCATGGAGTTTCAGGGTTTTGATGAAGTACTGAATCAGGGTTTTTGGAGTCATGAAGAACAGCAATCATGGGAGATGAACTCCAATGAACTCTCAGCTGTGATCAACAACGCACCATTGATGGTTGAAGAAGGGTGCATGGGAGCTTTTTATCCCTACAATGACAATCAGCCTAGCTACAGCATGATCCCACAAGCTACTTCTTCTGTAACTTGCTCTCCTTCCTTGCCTCCTTTTGGTGATGTAGTTGACTTGGGGTACTCACTCTTCTGAGGTTTTTTTTCTTTCTACAGTCTCATCATCTATCAGTAAGGGAATCGGAAGTGTCTATGCTCGAATTCCCACTTTGCATGCAATTTGTTTATCTAGTCTCGTCGTATTCTCCACTGTAATTAAACTTTTAGTTTTCCTCATTTGGGGTAGATCATCAAAGAGAGCTTGGGGAATGTCCACCTTAACTTTTGCCAAATTGAATGAAAGAAAAGTTCTTCGAAAAAGCAGCTTTAAGCAAGCTCCCTTTTCTTATTTTCAGAGAGGAAACATATGTACTAAAATGATATGCGCATTTGATAACGGCCTGTCATGCAGCAGAAGCAGCTCACTGTGAGTAGAAGTAGAGAAAAATCAATTACTAGTAATATCGACTGCATGATTGCCTGTCTCTTTTGCGGCTACTTGCTCTACTTTTTCTCAACAAACCTAGCCCTTCCACAAAGTGCATGTAACCATAGGTACTCCAAGATGGATTCACCATTAATGTTTACAGCTGTTAGCTCCTGTTACTTAATTGCTTTCCTCTTAACGAATCTTTCCTGATTTAATGGCTTGTAGTCACCTCCAGATTGATTTGTTTTCTTAGTTTATTGTCATAAGTTTGAACTTCAAACTTGAATCCACACTCCCAACATAATTGGAGAGCTAGGGGAGAAAAAGGAACCCGAAAGCACCTAGTTTAGTTATTTAGAACCTCTAAAGTCTTGTAACTTGTAAGCTTAATCATAGCAAGCTAGCTAGCAGGTGCATGCATGGTAGATGGAGGAGTTGATCATAAAAAGAAACCGGCAAGAAAATCAGGAAGAAGAACTGAACATGGGATAATTTGCTTTTTCCTTTTTTATTACTGCTCTTGATTTTATATTTAATTTGAAATGCGCATTTTAGGACACGGCAATACCAAACAGCTAAAAAGGTTAACGTAGAAGATTGACAATTAAACATCACTGTCTGTCAAAGTACCCCAACACAATAAACAACAATGACACCTCATCTTGCACATTTGCCAGGACTCTTGTTGATTGCTAGACAAAATCTTAAATGGCAAGGTCGACCTGTTTGTTCTGTTTCATTTTTCAGCACAACTTGGCCCTATCCGTAGTGCTTGAAATTGGTTTTGTTTTATCATCACCCAACACATCGTGCACTTGCCGCTGCTTCCTTTTGACGGGGAAAGTGGATTCAAACAGTGCCCCTTATTTTTTTTTTTTTCCATATAAATTAGCCAAAGAAGTTGAGAGCCTTAACGGGCTGTAAAGTGACTAAGAAGTTGCAGAAAAGTAGCTTGAATCATCTCTAAATCATCTCTCAAACATGCAAAGGAGAAATGCATGTCACGTCGGGATGAATGGTGTTCTCATTTTCAGAAGTGCTATCATTTGTAGAGTTCAATGATAACTCGGAGAAGCAATATTCAGTTCAAGTATTGTCTTGCCTGAGATTTGGCACACTTAAACGAAGCAGTGATAAAAGGAAAAATGACTAGTGCTGGAATTGAAGAAATGGGCATCCACTAAAGTCAGGAGTAATTCTCATATATATTCGTATATCATAATAAATTTACGGAACCATGTCAAGCAATTTCATTGTCACAACATAATTATGTATCTAGTCAATATATAGTCACATTTTTTATGCCTCCTTGGAGTTTCTTCGAATATTTCTCTTCTTCACAACATAACCCCTGATAAAAAGTGGGGGAACAAGAACACCCTTCAAGTTCCTCTTCTAAATTGAATTGGAAACTTGTCCCCAAATTGTAAATATAATCTAAGAATGATGGACATGAACACACAGTAGATGTAAAAGGAAGAATGCTGTGAGACCGATCTCTTCGACTTTTTGTTTCAAAAAAGATCGGATCCTTAACAAACGGAACAGACTCCAAAAATTGGATGGGTTGACACGGGATCTCCCTAATGTAACTGCAGGTTCTTCATTGGTTATTCAAAAACAAGGTGTATGGGGTTTGCTAAACTTTTTACGGTTTGGCCATGGGCTTATTCAAGATGGAAGAGATGGCCCTATGAAGATTATATGAACACAGAGATGATCAGAGCTGCTGTGTGGCTAGACCTGAATCGTGGAACCCTGACAACAAAGAAATGAAGCCTCCAGTTTTTGAAGACTTGCATAAAAAATAATGTTTTGGTTCATGACCTTGATCAAAAAAGGGGATTGAGGCAGTTGCTTCTCTTCTCTTAGCTTGAAGTGCGTCCCTCGGTGCTGCTGCTACCAGTAGAAGGGGCAGGACTCTGACTAGACTGTTGTGTGCTTGAATGAGGGACAGGAGCACCTTTAGAAAAAACTGAACCAACTGATTCACTTGATGTGCTCACTGAGGATGACATTATGACTGGGGCAGCTTCCTTGCTGGACCCTGAAATGAGTTCTGGCCGTAACTCTGAAGATGAGGAGGATGGAGCCAGGGTACCAATTGTAGATCCAACAGGATAGGGTGCAACAGGCATATCAGCCAGGGAAGACGCAGATGGACTGTAACTTAATGATCCCATAGGATGATCAAATTTGCAAGCGGCCCCAAACTTGCACACTCCACGTTGTGAATAATGAGTGCAAGGTGGTGCACCCTGATGCCATAAACAAAAGCAAACGAGTAAATACATGAACAATATGCTTGATTATTAAAAAAACAATAAGCCACTGATGAAAATTCTTCACTTGGCTGAAAAGACTTAACATTACAGGTTTCAAGCTAGCAAAGATGACACAGCCTGTCTTGGGGCTAAAATAACAAGTATGAAAATAAAAGTGTTAAAGACCAAGGAGAAAAAATTATTAAAAAACAAAGAACAAACAAATGCATGCCAAAGAAAAGAAAATATCAAATTTCAGAAGAAGTTCACGTTTCTAGTGGAAGTGCCTGCAGCCTGCTATAAGCATAATTATGCAGGCAAGCACGGAGCTCATGATAACAATAAGTAGCAATGAGAACTGTATCTGAATTAGAAGACCCCTAGGAGAGCACAATTTGTGCAATAATGCTTAATTTTCACAAACAAACTAAAAAATCAACCCTACCTAACTTTACTTTGCTCACTCAACTTTACTTATTCTCTTCAAACTTGTTTTCAGAAGAAATAAAAGTGTGCAGATAACATGAATAGGTCCTATCGCAAATACCTGTTTGCATGACTAATGTTCTAAAAAGAAACCAGAGAAGAAAAGATAGTCAGACATTCATGTAGTCAGAGTCTAAATATTAACTAGCTGGTTGTTGAAAAGGTCAACAGAAGGACATCAAGAAATATAACTGAGAAGTTCTCCTCAATAAACCCAGCAACCAGGATAGTAAGGAAGGGATGGCTAAAACACAGGATAAGACTCTTTTCAGTATCTTGTTCTGAACAACTCAGTGTTGCCATGTAAAATTTTATCAACATCCATCCATCATCCCATTTATAACGTGAAGAAAACACATCAAGCCCTTAAATTCGACTTGGTCATGGAGTAGTAGTTACCATCATTCCTCATAAAACATATATGAAAGATCACACCATAAAGAGTAAAAATTTAGCATTCTTCTAAGTTAAAAAATAAATTCGAAATCACAAAGAAAAGTAATAACCCAAGAAAACCTGCAATACAGAAAACAGAAAAAGAGAACAACCTTCGTGTTTCCAAAACAATGATTGATGAAAGTCATATAATAAACTCATTCACCTTGTAAAAGTTATTCATAAAACACGCTTACAAAATTCTAGGCAAAACTCCACTAGGAGGTCCTTCATTGTGAAAAGAAAAATCTACAGGTTCATGCAATCAATGAAAGGCTATCACATACATCTACAAGATACTAACAGATATGAAACAGATTGTAGTGATCTCTGAAAACCCAAATCAACTGTCAAAGACCTTGCTTCTGGCAGATCTTACATACTTATTAATAAAATACGCCTTCTAGTACTACTCTAGTAGACATTGTTGCCCTCCCTAAACAATGCCTTCTACTACTACTCTAGCAGACATTGTTGCCTTTCCTATATTTTATTACTTCTAGTCATAAGTTGGAACAGACACAACAAATCCAAATAGATGCCAGAGGAATAATAATAAACAATAATATAGAAAACTTAGATTCATGCCGAAGAGTAGTAAGTTTTAAACATGATCACACTTAGAATCTAGTCTTGCATAAGCATCACATTTATAAGAAATTATGAAATGCTTACTGGACGAAGAGGAAGACCAAGAGGGCTGAGGATGACATCTGCTTTTGGTGCAATCACCTCTGGTGGATGATGATATCTACAGGAGGATCCAAATTTGCAGTCACCTGTTTTCATATAGTACTGACATTCTGGTTGCCCGGGTCTCTCTGGAAATGACTGCTCCTTCTGGCTGCTACTTGAAGGACCAACACAGGATGGTACAGGTTGATAAGATCCAGAATAGGCAGGCGCTGATGGAGATAATGGTGTTAGCCCAAAAATTGAGCTTGATCCAACAGTGGGTTGAGTACCAGGACTGACAGGTGACTGCACAAAGCACATTATCAACCTCAAAAATAAAAATTAATAAAGTGAACTAACCATTGAGGAAACTGAACAAAGATTTTTCACCTACCGGATAGGGATTCCAACTTGGTACAGAAACCATGCCTGGAGAAAGCAGCAAAGGACCATATGGACCTTGCACATATGAGCCTGGCATCAGGGGAGGCCTTGCCATTACAACTCCATATTGCTGAGAGGAAGGTCCAGATGGAGACTGCACCGTGGAGTATAATCCTGCTTGAGGAACCGGTGTAGGCACAGGTGCAACTTCATGAGCTGGAGACGGTGCTGGAACCTGTACAGCAGGTGGTGGAGGATGATGAAATTTACATGTTGTACCAAACTTACACTGTCCCGTCTTCACATAATAAGAACACTCCTTTTCACCCTGTTTCACAGAACCACCCAGCGACTAAGCAACCCTAACAGTACGTATCTAAAAAATTAGAGTCAATGTCAAGTGATACAAACCGGGCGTAATGGATATCCATAATAATTTAGTGGCACAGGGCCAGCAGAACCACCTCCCTGCTTCGGATGATGGTACTTACAGGAAGCACCAAATTTACATGTCCCTGTCCTCATATAATACTGCAAAAGTGTAAATCAACAAAAAGGAAATATAATCAACATAAAAGGTAACTTGCCATTTTTCCGCAACTGTCAAACCAAACAGAAAACTATTGACCAAGACTATGAGACCTAACTCTATCCTTCAAACATAAAATGAAATGACATAAAGTTATCTTCGTGTGAAAGAATTTATTCAATGCACATTGTTGAAATTGTACCATTTCGGCACACATAACTCAAATTTGCCAAAACATTTAAGAAACAATCCAATAAAAAATGTACCTGACAAACTGGCTGGCCCACTCTCTCCGGATGCTCTCCCACACCACCTCTTCCGACTCCCATAACCTATGGCAGTCATTATAATCACATTTACTTCACCAATCCAAACAAAATGAAATGAGCATCAAAGTTTTTCCAAAATCACGATTACCAATTCCTCTAGATCTTAATGCACTAAACAAAAACTGTCCAGTTTTACCCTAAAATTCGAAATCCCATCAACCAAAAGAGCATGATCAAACAAAAAACCAATCAAAACCCTTCAAGGAACCACTAAGTTGGATCAAAAAAAGAAGAAGAATTCAATCAAATATTGATTCTTTACCGCGGCACGGTCACGTGGATGATTGAACCGACACCTTGAGCCGTAGCCGCAAAATCCAGTCCTCAAATAGTAAATACAATCAGCTTCTTCGGGTCGTTCCGGGTATGATTCCGGGCCACCCCCTAATCCCAACCGCCAAACTCGCTCTACATTTCAAACAAAAACCTCGTATCACATCCCACATTATAAAAAAAGGCAAATCCATAAAACCCCTCAAATTCCAAAAACCAAAAGTTGGAGTTCCCCTTTACCTTCGAGCCCCGTTTCGGGTCCCGGAGCTGTCCATTCCGGTTGCGGATCGGACTCTGGGCCCCGCTCCATTTAACGTACGGAAAACAACCCAAATACCCCAAATAGTTATCCGATCAAATGGGTGCAAGTATGTCTTCTTTTCTAGAGAGAGAAAGAAGAACAAACAAGCTACCAAAAAACTTCAAGAGAGAGAAAGCCAAAAAAAAAAATACAGAAACTTTCTCTCTCTTTTCCTTCTTTCTTACACTCAACCAAAAAAGAAACCCACACTGTTTTGTCTGTTTTTTTTTTTCGGGTTTTGTTTGTTTGGTTTGGTTTTTTTTCTTTTTTTTTGGAGGATTTCACTTTTCTCTCTCTTTCTTAACTTTCTTTCACTCTCTCTCTCTTTCTTTCTGCTTCAGTTTCTCAAAGTCATTTGCTGTTTGTTTGATCTTTCTTCCCCTTTATTTTTTAGGCGTCGGTTTATATACGCGCCAAATAGAGGGAAAAGGAATTACCTAAAATAAACAAAAGGTTAATTATTTTAATCCGCTGATTATATTAATGAAAGTGACGTGGATTGTCAGATATATCCTCGTATTAAGGACACGTCTTTGTCGGGATGAGGTTAAAATGGTCATAAAATGTAACAATTATGGAATTTAGTTGAATTATTTAAGGATCCAAGTGTACCTGACTGTAGCGGGAAAATAAAAGTGAAAAAAAAAAGGGGGAAGGTGGTTTGTTTAATGTGGCAAAGAAACGAGGGGATATCTTCCTTAAAAAAGGAAAAAAGGTGCATCAATAAATAAAATACTTAACACTACACTACACTAGATTATCCATCATCTTTCTACTTTCTTTTTTTTTATTGTTTTAATTATTCTTAAAGATGCAAAATTTGTCTTAAAAACCCTAAATTCAAACCCGATTTGATTAGAAAAATTAATGATTTGATCACGTTTAAATTTAAATGAATTCCCCCAAAAAAAACCTATACCTTAATTAAAAACGATTTAAAATTCTTTAAACCATTAATAACTCATCAAAAAGGCGATAAACTTACTCTTTGTAAAAACGATCCAAGAATTCGTTAACCTTATACAATTTATTACATATTATAAGGTTGAAATGGTAAAATCAGAAACCGAGCTAATTTTGAAGGATGAATATACATATTTAGACATGTGTTAGTGCTATGAACTCCCCCAACAAATTATATATCGCATTATTTTAAGCAAACATTGATTAATCATAAAAAAGTTTGATTAATTTGGATTCCTTCCAATGGGATCAAACAACAAAATAGTTTGGCGCAATTTGCTAATTTTAGAACTTAGAGGGGGACAATTCATGGCCAAAATTAGGATCCCATTGAAAGAAAAATATATAGCAACAAAACAGAAAAGCATGAAAAGGAATCTTGCAACATAAATCTCTCTTTGAGCAATCATTCCCTTAGTTTTGTCAAGAAACTTCAAAGGCAAAATCTTGATTTTGGTTCTTTAGCTGTTTGCATTCGTTGGTTTATTAGGGGATTATATTATTAAAATTTTATTTTTTAAAAAATATAACTATTTAATTAACATTGTAGAGTATAATTAATTTATAGTAAATGAAAAGTGGGGCATATTTCAAAGTTTATTTTTTAGTGTGAACTTTTTAACTTGGAAGTGTTATGAAAATGGGGATTGATAATGACACCTACGAGTAAAACACTTTTTGGATGAACCAACGATTTTCCAACACGTGTCCTTAGGAAGACCTTTCTTGCACAAGCAGTTTAACATCGGACTTCCTTTCCTTACGTGCTGCGTCACGGAGCGTGAGCCACTGGAAAGTTAGGAATATTTCTTAGTTTTTGTTTGATAAAGTTAAGAATTACATAAGAATATAAGATCATACAGAAGCTCCATTTGTTCCCTCAATTTGCAAAAGCATTTATTTACATACTAGGTTAAATCTCTCGTTTTGTTTCGGAATCACTACGTATTAAAATCAATATTAACAATATTTAAAAAGAATTAAAATAACATAAGTTAGTGAAAAAATTCAACAATTCATTGAATAGAGAATATTAATAACAAAAAAGTCAAAAGGATATTAAAATATAAAATATAAAAAAAACTTAGAGAATAAAACTCGATAATAGAATACAACTCTATTATCCCAAATAAAAAGAAATCTAACTCCAAAGGTGTTAGTTTTACACTTTTTTATAATTTAATATATAATTAATATTTAATTAATCCAACTATTAAATTTCATGCTCTATTAATATACATCGTGCATATAAAAATTTAAATTAATTTAAAATGTCTAACATATATTTTAATGTGATTGAATTTTTTATAGTTGAATTTATATTAAAAATATCTAAAAATATTAAAATTTAGTTCGCTATTATAAAAATATCAGATTAATTTAAAATTTTAAGTGAATAATAGAGTTGAATATATCTTTAAATTCAAAGATCGGATTGTTAAATATTAATCATATATGAAGTTATCAAAATTTTACACCAAATATAAATAGAGCTTGATATACACAAAATCATAAGTGAGACAAGTAATGTCAAGTCTTATGATTCTAAGGTATTTTTAGTCAAAACTTAGGTGGGTTTGTTGAAAGGAAAATAGAAAAACAAAATTCAAAAAAAAGATGAAGAAGAAGAAGAAGAAGAAAGTGTGGACAATGGCCCATAATGGCGCGTGGGCATAGTTTTCAAAGTCTGTTAAAAACCGGAAGCTAGTAAACATCATGTGAAGGTCATTTCAGTTGAAAAAATCTAGTATCGTTTAACCTCACAAAACCAACGGCTAAGATCTTCGTTCTCCCAAGAGCCGACGGCTAAGATATCCTTCATGTCATCATCGGGAGAGAACCGAACCGGGAATGACCGGAGGAGAGTAGTAGGTAAGAAGTCTATAAATGCATAATTACACTGTACCAAAGCAAAACAAAAGGCGACCGGATGCAGGCGGTGGAGGAATGGGAGGAGAAAGAACAGAAAGAAGGACGGTTACCGGAGCAAGGGGTAGTCCGGTGGAAAGTACTTTTTGTTTGACTTGGACAAGTTCTGGCCACATGTGGCACTTTATAAGATTTGATGCATTGCTCTGGTAACCGTATCTTATGAACCAAATGTCGGCGAGGTTGAATTGATGGGGTTTGATAAAGGGGGGTTTGGACTTTGTATCTCCCTAAAAATAACTCTAAACCAACTCTCTAAAAATAGTAATTAAAAAAAAAAATCTTACCTCACAAACTCATATATATTCCAATAATTAGTTTTTTTGAAATTAAATCACGTCGGATTAACTTTGTTTATTTAATTTTAAAATATAGTAGTAATTGAAAGTTTATGTGGAATGAGATATGAATAAATTTGCATTATTACTATTGATTACTATTATTGTTTATAATAACATGTTCCACGTGTGAAAGGGGCTTAATTTAAGGTTTGTTTTGTGTGATAATAAGGATGTAATGGAAGAATTGTGTTTCGATGCTTATGCAAGAACAATCTTTGTCATTGTCATCGTAAGCAAGATCTAGAATATTTTGCTCTCCGGCGTTAGGTACATAAGACATGCCCAAATGGGCCTAAATGAAAACTGTAGGGATTCATGGTCCCCCTAAAATCTTCAAAGATCCCTTTTATTACCTTCCCCATTCAAAATAAAGTGCTTGCATTAAAAGTTTCTTATGAGTTATGACCCCTAGTTGTCTGTGAAGTCTATTGTCACCTATCATTTTATTTTGGATCCTCAACCTATAGTTTCTATAATGAAATACCATCACATAATAATTTATTTTATTTCATATTGGTAAGACTGAAATCCTAAATTTCAACCCCCTTTTTTTCCCTATAAACTTTTGGCAGCCAATAATCCAACCATCCGGTTGGCTCCAACTAAAAATTTTAACCATCAAAACGTAAACATTTTGACTCCCAAGGATATATTTGTCATGTTTTGAGTTTGACCATATTCTGTCAGCTTTGATAGAATAAATAAATTATATCTATAGGGAAAGGTATTTTATATTTTAATATAAGACATGACTCTGTTGCATGATGATTAATAATGTACCGCGGCCCAAATGTGACACAATTATGAGCTAATCTGTCAATCTTTATTTACTACTATTTTTCATTTCATATAATCAATTTGTTTTCAAATGGACGTGAATTTGGTTGACTTGAGTTGTTAGGCAAAGATTGGACACTCCCACTGTTAAAAGGAGGTTATAAACTTTGTTACAATCAGTTCAGTGCACAGAGAGACAAGATGTTTAATTATGTTTAAACTTTAAACTGACAATTATCACATTATAGTTCTACTATGTTACTTCTTTCAGCCACATTAAATCAAACATGAAATAGTCACAAACCTCAATGAGAATGATGAACCCGGGACCTTATTTTCATTACCAAAAAGGAAAATCAAGCCATTGATGATCAAAATTCTCATACAGAAACATTATTGTCTTGTTTCCTGCAAATGTAACTTTGGTTTTGTTTTGTTGAGTAACACAATCCTTAATTGTGTTGCAATGATGACAGATTTATTCGTGGCAGACACAAAAATTTTGAGGGATCACATGGTCACATTGTCTGGTAAAACTTGTGCAATGAATCCCTTCTTCTTCTTTTTTCTGTGTTTTTGTTCCTTGAGGAAGAGGGGCTAGTGAGCAGCTTGTTCATGGTCATTAAGTTGATTTACTTTCAGGCACCGAAGCTTTGCATACCACTAATCGAACATCATCTTATCCTTGTTTTGGTGGCTCACCCTGACAGAAAGACATTTTTGATTATTTTGTTCCTCGAAAATCTTATTGTTTTTCCCTTTAATATCATTCAGAAAAAGTATAAAAATATCAGAATCAACTTCACGTTTTAGATATTACTATTATGATTTAGCTTTCGTTGTTTTGTAAGATTATGATTGGGTCGAATGAAAAGAGTTTGATGTCTTTTAAGTAAAGTATTGAATTCAAGTTTTAGGAATGGAAAAAATTAGTATAAGAGAGCTTATTCTATTTAGGATCCGATCCAACTCAATCTCTAAATTAATCAAGATTCAATATCATTATTAGATATCGGTAAATTATATATTAAGAAAAGGAAGTTTGAATTTCTCAAAAAAAAAAAAGGGAAAAGGAAGTTTGAAATTTGATGACTAGCCTAAACATGAGTTCAAGGATAGTGTCTTGGGCTTTGGCCTTTGACATCATAGGAAAAGAAAGGTCCTTTTTGGTTTGGTCCTTACCCAAAACTCAGTCCAAACACAAGGAAGTCCCAGGCTGGGCTTAGTATTTAAGAACCGAAGCCGAAAATAAGTGGAACTTGGAACATGGAAGCGGAACACTCTCGTTTCCACCTCCGTCTCCCTGGGATTGTTACTGGGCCTATAATATTTATTTACGGTTAGCCCATACGAGGATTGAACGCCATCGTTTTAATATATAAGCCGTGTCTCGGCTGCATGATGATTAATAACGTACTGCGGTCCAACGGTGACACAATTATGAGCTAATATGTCAAGTTTTATTACTACTTCATTGCATCAATGAATCTGTTTTCAAATGGACATAGTTGACTTGATGAGTTGTTAAGCAAAGATTGGACACTCCCACCGCTAAAAAGGAAGCTACAATATGTTACAATCTGATTGGCTAGGCAGCGGGTTCTCACCCTCGGCTGCAAGGGTTCGAACCCTTAACAGTATCAAATATTAGATATGTACATATCATCTAGGCTAGAGCAAAAAAACAAAAGATATTTGATTTAACAATTATCACATTTTACCATGTTACTTCTCTCAACAAAGAAGAAATAGTGACAACTTCAATAAGAATGATGAACTCGTACCTTATTTTCATTACGAAAACGAAAAATCAAGCCATTCATGATCAAAATCCTAATATAGAAACATTATCCTCTTGTTCACGACCCTCCAAATTATTCTGGTACCCTTAATTGAATCGATTTAAAAATGTTTGACTTTTAATTGACCAAATTAAAAGATTTCACTCTAAATTAAATTATTTTGAAAAGATTTGACCTTAAATTGAACAATTATTAGTTATTTATTTCATCTTATTACTACTTTAAAATTTACAATAAAAAATGCTAAAGAAAAAAGAATATAAAAATACACACATATACATATATAATTAAAACTTAAAACCAAACCAAATTAAAAGAATAAAAACCTAGCTTGTTCCTTTAAGTAAAAGGATCAATTCAGGAGGCCATATCCACATTGCAAGTTAATTTTCCAAGTAAAAGATCAAGCAGTCTAATCTAATGGCTGCAGCCATAACTGGGGATATATTGGTTGAAATTATTGCCTACATGCGCTTTGATAAACTGATGGCCTGACCTCAATTGAAGCTAGTGGAGGGCAAAGCAATTATTTGGGAAAAAGGGTTGTCAATTAGTGGGAAAGGGTGAATAAACAGAATCATGTTAACCTGGGAGCTTTATCCTGTCTCCATCCATCGTATACCTCTCTCTTTTTTTCCTCCCCATCTCTTAAAAACCTCTTTCTGTTTCCATAAAAGCGGCCCGAACTAACGCATTTACCAATATAAAATATCACAATATGTAAATGTCACGGGCCAAGGCCTTCCGAAGGTACGGGCAAGCCTAGATGCGGGCAATCGAGGCACGAGGTGCTGGCGCACAAGAGGAAGTGCGGGCACAATGTCAATGCATGGGCACAAAGTCGATGTATGGGCATATCTGCTAGTAGAAAGGCGGTATGTAGGCACAACACGCGGAATGGGCACGGGCAATCTGCTGAGCGAGTGCAGGCAAGCTACCGAATGAGTGCGGGCAAGCAAGCAAGCAGACATGGGCACATAACTTAACCAGAATAGGTGCAGGCCACTTGTGCGCAGAAGATGGGCACGTTGCACCTGAGTGACAGGCATATTGCGGCCAGTGACGAGCACGCGAGCCAGAAGCGGGCAATTTGGCTAAAGAGTTGGATAGAAGGTTCTAGGATACCTAGAACCTTGGGGAAAGAAATGGAGCCATGTGCAACTTGTACGAGTGGTACAAGTTGTGCAAGTTGGTAACTTGCATGACAACTTAAAGGACTGTGTGGAAATCTCTAGATGATCATGGATAGGCATTATCTAGAGCGAATTGATAAGCTTTATCTAAATAGGTTAGGATAAATCTAGATAAGCATGAGTTTAGGTGTATGTGGCGAGAGGGTTTTGCCACTTGGCGCGTGTTAGAGCTTAAAATGTACATGTATTTGCATTATAATTTGGATGAAATAGACGCCTAAGTACTTTAATTAATCATTAATTGAGGTATTTTCCAATTGTAGGTGAAATAATGGAGAAATTGCAAATACATGTTAAAATAGTCCATTTTGGGATTAAAATAAATAAAGAAGTTCGAGCCACTTAGAGGCTGCGAGAGAGCCTCTAAATGGCTGTTCGCGAGTTCAAGAGTCAGGAAGTAGAGAAACCTAGCCATTTAGAGGCTACGCGAGAGCCTCTCAGTGGCCGTGTTCTGACCTGAAGCAGTTAGTTGCGATTTTTGCAGGATTAGTTGCAACAGAAAATTCAAATTCGAAATTGACTCATTCAAAGCTGCGAAAATCGTTCTAGTTGCCAATTACCTGGGCTAAGGAGCTGGAAAATACATTTTTACCCTCACTTAACTTTGTAATCATGTTTTAAGAAAGGATAGATTAGGAAATTGATAGTTATTAGTTAGACTATAAATAGCCTTAACTCTTCTTAGAAGAGCAGTTTTTGAGTTTGTTAAAAACGTGAAAAGCTTGGTTCTCTGAAGATTTTGAAGAATTCTCTAACTTTCATGGAGGTTTCTTCATCTTCCATGAGAAGCTGAGTACTTCTAATCCGATTTAGCTTGTAATTGTAATTCTTCTTCAATTAATGGTAAGATCTTGAACTTAAAGCTTTCAATTATATTGTATTCTTTAATTTCCTGAGCTAATTGATCTTAGAAGTGTTAGAGATCAAGTGATTTTAGGGAATTCATGAGTAATGACGGCCACATTGCTTGGGCTTCTTCAATTCACTAGCTATTCTAGGCAATTTGCTATCCGTAATTTTAGATTTTGCTTAGAACCGAGTAGCAACCAAATCTTAGATTAGATTTGGGGAAATTGAAGGGGAAAGTTACATGGAGATGCGTTGAGCTCACATGGCTCTAGTTAGCTAATATTGCTCTAGATCGTAATGCTCTCTTGTGATTTAAACTTATAGCCGCTAAGGAATAGGTTGATTACGAGGGAAGAGAGTTAGATAGAGTGACCGAGCTTGCTAACTTCAACGATTAAGGAGTGATCGGGCTTAGGCGAAACTGGAGTACCTTAGGCTACGCTAACTATAATAGGTTTGGATGATTAGATTGAAGATCAAGGATCAAGGATCCATTAGTTGAAGTTGATTACAATCACTTGCTAGATTGGAGCTCAATTACTCTAGTTTCCTTTTGATTACTTGTTATAGATTTTGTTATTAGTTTGATTTCTTATTTTTGAGATTGAATTCCAAGCCACTCTACCTTTAAATTCTAGTTTACATCTCAGTTTGTTTAGTTGATTTCGAGTTTTTGTTTTATGAGCCATTGTTCCTTTGTTTGTTGTTCGATTGTAGTGAATAAGAGTAAAGAGAAGTAAAACGAGCTCCCTGTGGGATCGATCCTTGCTTCCCTAGCTATATGTTAGTTTAGTAAGGTTTATTTTGGAAGTGCCACGACAAGCTTCACCAGCGCGATGTGGTATTGACATTTGTCATCATAGGGATGTGACATGTGACGCAATATGAACCACACATTGAGGAGGTGGAAATGTCTATTTATAGGGTTGCCTCCCCCCATTTGTAACATGGAAGTTTTATGGTAATGAAAGTGTTATTCCATAAAGAGCACTCCTAGCATTCTCCCAAATTTCATAAGACTAGGTTTTCTTTGTGTTTCACTTGTTTCAGAACTAACATTAGCTTGGAGTTTTAAACTCAATTAAGGGGAGAGTAAGGCTAACTTAGGCATACAAGCTTGGAGAGCTAGCCTATGGCAGTACTGTGTGATATCCTAAGGTGTGAGCATGTGACACAAGTATTAGGTAATATTTAGAACCATCCATCCAAAAAACATCTAAGTAGTAAACTATCCAATAACTCTACATTTGTGCTTCTAGTAAAAGCTAATATGTCTAAAATCCTAATTAATAAGTCTCAAAAGGTCTCTCAAGCTTTATTTACACTTGTCCTCGCAGAGCAATGGGCAATTAAGCAATTGAGCCTCCTTTTCGGCTACTTCCTAAAATCCATATACCAAAAACATAAATAAAGAAAATACAATGAAATAAATAACTCCAAAAATTAAATACTGCACAACAATGCAAGGCCAACATACTGATGGTGACGAGCACGAATAGCAGCAGCCATATAATTAACAGCTTGAGGTGGAATTACAGCTTGAAAAGTTTACCCATATAATTAAACACATATTACCAAAAAGGAAAACATGAGAATGAAAAACTTAAAATTATACTAGTCCATGCTAGTGAAAAAATTAGTATAAATATAAGAAAAAAAATTAGAGCTTGAAAAGTTTACCCACATAATTAAACACATATTCCCAAAAAGGAAAACACGAGAATGAAAAACTTAAAATTATACCAATCCATGCTAGTGAAAAAATTAGTATACATATAAGAAAGTTTTTTTTTTTTCATTTATATAGTAATTACTCTTACAACTTTCTTATATGTACAATAATTTTCTTATCTGTACACTAATTTTTTCACTACTCCAATCTCACTGGTCTAATCTCACCGCTCTTCCAAATAGGGCCTCAATCCATCCAACTTGACAAGAGTGTGAAAGTTCGTTTAGTAAGTTGAAGATTAATCTTTTTATGTTTGCAAATAGAAGATAAATATTTTTTTCACTAATTACTATTGGGTCGAGAGAAAAGAGTTTTATGTCTTTTAAGTAAGATATTGGATTCAAATTTTATTTATGAGTGAAAAAAAGTAGATATGAAAAAGCTTCTCTTATTTGAGATCCGATATAATTTGACTCTAAATTAATTAGACACTAATAAATTATTATATATAGAAAAAAAATGAAGTTTTCAAGTTTTTTTTTTTGGCAGAAAAAGGGGAAAATGCCCAAAACTTAACAACTTTACAATTAGTTTGATTTGGGATAACTAACCCCCATCATATCCGCAAACAAGGTATTACCAATTCCTTGTGGAGGCTGGCTCAAAATGGTCACTCCCTTTCTTTGGGAGTAGCTTCATTTGGCTAGCTAGTCAGCAACCATATTTTTCTCTTTAGGAATGTATTTAAGTGACCAAGTCCAAGAGTCATCTAACATTTTCCTGATGGCTTCGACAAGTGGTTGTTGTGGATGGCTTCCATTGACTCCTTTTTGAATGGCAAGCACAGAGTTGTTGAAGTCTGACTCAATTTCTACATAGTTTAAATTCAATTGTCTGGCGTATTGAATCCCATGGAAAATGGCCCATAATTTCGCAAGATCAATACTACAATTGCCAATATTATAAGAGAACCCACCTAACCAGTTGCCATTACTGTTTCGAAATAAACCTCCTGCAGCTGCCACTTGTCTATTTTGGTCTCAGCTACTATCAATATTGAGTTTTATCCAGTTCGCAACAGGTTTGTCCCACTTCAATTGGATGGAAATTTTCTTCTTGGGGATGCTCTGGTTTCCAAGTTCTTTGTGCCACTCCATCATCACCTTTCCAATAATTTCAAGTTTATTTTTAAAGGGAATTTGGCAGTTTGAAAATGTTAGGGTTGGTGACTCAAATCCCTAGAAATTTTGATTGAAAGATTTTTTAGGGATATTGCTTGATGGATAAGTAGACTTGTGGGCCAAGAAATCTAATGGGAATATGATTTATTGTTTGCCAAGTTTGGATGGGTATAAATAGTGAGAGTCTTATTAGGGTTTGGTATGAGAGAAAGATGTAAGTAGAGTTATAGGGTTTTGGGGTGAGACACCCCATAGGACAAAGGGATGGTCCTATGGGTGTGTATGATTGTTTGATTGTTAGAAACCGAGCGAGTGTGCTCAAGATTGTTTGGATGGGTTTGTGGATTGATTGGTTGATTAGATAGGGTTGTGAGTGAGTGCTTATGAGATTAATTGGATGATTGTTGATTGTAATCTCTATAACTAGTGGATCTTTTCTCTCATCCGTGGATGTAGGCAAGTTGAGTGCCGAATCACGTAAATTCTTGTGTAATCTTTGAATGTTTTACTGTTTGAGAATGCTTCCGCTTGCGTGATTGGTTGGATGGTTGATTGATTGGGGTTTGGGACCTTACAAGTGGTATCAGAGCATGGTGACAAGATTGCGAGGATTGGTTAGATGGAGACACAACGTCAAGTTGGAGCTAAGTTAGAAGTCGCGACCTAGCTTGGTTAGAACTCAATTAGAGTTGTGTTTATGTTCGTGGTATTGAAGATATTCGCTTGTTCGTGTTCAAACTAGATATGGATGGAAAGCAAGACCGGATTTGGATTGTTGAAGATGATGCAATGAAGATGAAGACACACAAGAAAAGATTGCTATGAGACTTTCATTGTAGGTGGAGCCAAGCATCTCCAGATTGAAGATTGAAGATTTGAAGGAATTTAAGTCAAGGTGGAGATTGTTAGGATTGGTGGCTCAAATCCCTAGAAAATTTGATTGAAAGATTTTTTAGGGATATTGCTTGATGGATAAGTAGACTTGTGGGCTAAGAAATCTAATGGAAATATGATTTCTTGTTTGCCAAGTTTGGATGGGTATAAATAGTGAGAGTCTCATTAGGGTTTGGTATGAGAGAAAGATGTAAGTAGAGTTATAGGGTTTTGGGGTGAGACACCTCATAGGACAAAGGGATGGTTCTATGGGTGTGTATGATTGTTTGATTGTTAGAAACCGAGCGAGTGTGCTCAAGATTGTTTGGATGGGTTTGTGAATTGATTGGTTGATTAGATTGGGTTGTGAGTGAGTGCTTTATGAGATTAATTGGATGATTGTTGATTGTAATCTCTATAACTAGTGGATCTTTTCTCTCATCCATGGATGTAGGTAAGTTGAATGCCGAACCACGTAAATTCTTGTATGATCTTTGAATGTTTTACTATTTGAGAATGCTTCCGCTTGCGTGATTGATTGGATGGTTGGTTGATTGGGATTTGAGACCTAACAGAAAAGACACGCCTAAGTTGAATGCCGAACCACGTAAATTCTTGTATGATCTTTGAATGTTTTACTATTTGAGAATGCTTCCGCTTGCGTGATTGATTGGATGGTTGGTTGATTGAGATTTGAGACCTAACAGAAAAGACACGCCTATTCCTCCATTTCCATAATTCCCAACAGTGATAGCAAAAAGTGGTTAGGAGCTGGTCATGTTCATGTAGCCAGCAATGGTTCGAACCATGCTGGTCTTTCTCCTTCCCCCGTCCAATGTACCAATAAAAAAAAGAAGTTTTCAAGTTTAATGGTTAGCCTTACGCGAGTTCAAGGATAGTGTCTTGGGCTTTGGCCCTTACATCATATATAGGAAAAGAAAGATCCTTTGTGGCTTTGTCCTTACCCAAAACTCAGTCAGATCTAGAAAACATAAGGAAGTCCCAGACTGGGTTTAGTATTTAAGAACCACAGCCCAAAATAAGTGGAACTTGGAACTTGGTACTTGGAACATGGAAGCCGAACACTCTTGATTCCTACTTCCGTCTGCCTGGGATTGCACTGGGCCGATACTATTTATTTGCGGATAGCCCATACGAGGATTGAACGTCATCCTTTATTAAGCCCCGGCGCCTACTGCTAAAGAAAAGGTAGAAAACCTTTTTCACTTGCAGCAACGACTTTACCAGCTTCAAATTCAAAGCCACTCGCCTCTGGACTATTCTGCAAATTCTGGGAGTTTTTGTTCAAGCTCAAGGTGCGGCTTTTGTCCTCCTTTTTAAGCTTAGTCTTTTGGGTTGATGTAAAATTTGTATCTTTTGAACCATGATTTCTTCATTATGCAAAGCCCTTTTCTCCGTTAGAGCAAAACACTCGAATTTTCTTCGAAGTCACCTGTCCTTAGTACCTTTACATATGAGATATATCTCTGAAAATGCAGCATCTAGTAACTCATTTACAGTCTCTTACCTAATAAACTCATGTGGATTGTCTCCAGAATCTGCCTTATCAGTTTCCAAAAGTGTCCGCCTTGAAACCCGTGAAAGACCAGATTGTTTCCTTAACTTCTTGAAGAACCATGGTTTCTTTCAAAGCCAAATCAAAAGCGTCATAAAAAGACTCCCTGTCTTGCTTTTGAGTAATGTAGAGGATAAAATTTTGCCCAAATTTGAATTCTTTCAGTCCAAAGGGTTTACAGACCCTGACCTTGCAAACATCTTCTCAGCAAATCCACGTATACTGACGCGAAGTCTAGATGCTTGCATTATCCCCAATTTCAATTTTGTGAGTAATTTGATAAGAAGTTGTGATGACAAGAAAGTTGTTGCTTTTAAGCATTTTGTACCCATTTTTCATCATAACTTACTGTCCATTCTTGCGCCCAATCTTCAGCTTCTGTCTGAAAATGGGGTTCCTCAATCAAATGTCTTTAGTGCACTCGTTACGCACTCCAGATCCCTTACATCAGATCATGAAAAAGTTAAATCTGTTGTTGAGAAGGTAAAGAAAATGGGGTTTGATCCATTAAGGTTGTCATTCGTTGATGCTGTTCAAGTCTTTCTGGGAATAAGCAAATTATCATGGGAAAGAAAACTTACCCTTTATAAGGAATGGGGCTGGTCTGATGAAGAGATTTGGTCTACTTTCCGTAAGTTTCCGAGGTTCATATTGATTTCTGAGACCAAGCTTAAGGCATTGGTGGACTTTCATGTCAATGAGATGGGCTGGAATTACCAGCATTTTGTAAACCGCCCAGTCCTTTTACATTCGAGCTTGGAGAAGAGAGTTTTTCCTCGGTTTTCAGTCCTTAAATATTTGTTGTCCAAAGGTTTGATAAGGAAAGACTTTAGAGTTGAAAGGGTGTTAGCTTATTCTGAAAATAAGTTTCTTCAGGAGTTTGTGACCCTTTATGAGGATCCTCACTTGTCAAAGCTATATGCAGAGAAGCTAGGCCTTCCAAAGTAATGTACTACAGTTTAGATGCTGAATTGAACAAACTTTTACTTGTCTCTGAATTCAAGGTTTAATCTCACTGGTTTCACGATGATTTCATTATTCCTCTGGTTTATGACCATTGATTGTTTTGCATGATTTATCTTGTGTGCATAGCACACGGTGTAGTTTTCTGAATTCATAAAGAATAGGAGCTGAAACTTGAGAAATTGTTGTGTATTTGTCTTAGATTCTGGACCGTTTAGTCTCTGTGATCTTGCTTTCTTGTCACATGCATCATCTCTTGCCGTGTGTGATCATATCTAACGAGAGAGATTCATTATAATATGTTGAAGGGTATGACAAGATTTGTTCTTTTCAAATGACTCTATTGCATCCTGAGTATTAGGTTTTGCAGAAATATTAGTGGTTCTTTAGCCCCAGCTCAACAAGGTGCTAGCATAAAATGCAAAATTTCATCAAATGCCCAAGGATTTACTCTTTAATGTATTTATCTATGCTAATGCTTTCTTTCCGGAATGTGTGGCTGTGAAGAGGAAGCTTCCAATCGATGAAGCTATATTATGGGAACCTACATCTGAATCTTAGGTCTTCTCTGTTCTCGGTCTGTATTTTTATCCATTTTCTGAGAAATATGAAGTTGGTGAGATAAAATGCTCCAGCTGTTTAATGTTTACATCCTGGGGGCCTTGGCTAGAAGTCGAGAACTTCAATCTTGCCGAGCTGATAGAAGAAGCAGCGTGAAACATTAAGCGAGGAGATTCAGCAGCAGGCAGTAGCAAAGCATTTATCTTTTATGTCATATTGCTTTTCTCTTTGTATGTAGACAAGGCTGCCTAGTTTTTCCCTTCTCCCGAACTTGCTTCATTTCAAACTCAACTGGATAACAAATCTAACATGTATTCTAACAATTTTGATTTCTCAAGTTAATTATCCAGTTATTTGGTTTCATGAATCATGCAATGGAGTTTGAGGCTAGAGTTCAACTTGAAAATGTGGAAGGCTAAAGATTTTTGCTTACAAGTCTAATTTTTGGTTTAGTCTCTAATATGGTAGTAATTGCTTCATAATCATCACTCTTTGCCTTTAAAAACGAGATTTTTTAAGTTTAAATCATCCTTATTAGCCACCACTTAAAACCTACTATCAAATCAAAATAATAACTTCAAGAAAAGAAGAAGAAAATCCTGCAGATGTGTTTAACGGTCCATATTAGAACACATCGCCACGCGTACGGCGAAAATTGACTCGAGCTAGACTCGATCCCAGTTTTCTACTAAAAGAGTTTTCACACTGGATAATAATCTTGAATTAACGATAAAAATATTCAAAAAATGAAAGAGTTTTAAAAAAGAAACAAAAAAATGGCTTTTATTTAGCCATTAAATTGTTCTTTTTTGTTTTAATTTTTTTTTATTTTAAAGTTTCGCGGTTATATCCCCAAATTCTCCTCCTCTCCCCTCCATCTTCATCTTCAACAATCCAATCGAAAACCAAAAGGTAGCCAAAAGAGGAGCGAAGTTTTTTCCCGTCGGAGAAGAAGCTCGAGTTTTACTTGATCGCTTCTTCCTCTTCTTCTTCTCCGCTCAATGTTCTCCAAAATTGTGTCGTCTGGATCGCTACTCTGGTAAAAGCTTTCATTTTCGCTTTTTGAATATCCTTTATTTACTTTGATTTTTTTCTTCTCAATTTGGTTTTGGAAAGAAGCAAAAATATTTCGAAAATTTGTTATTTTGCGCTTTAATTGAAGTAATTTGACACTGAATTGAGTGTACTTTTCTGTTACTATTTTTTTTTAACTGTAAATTTTCCTTTGTTTTCCTGGCAACACTTCGTCGCTGCGGTACTTTGATCAGGAAAGACAGCTGACTGATCTCTGCTCTTTTCTTGTTTGGCGACTTAGTTGTTCAATGATCTTGACTTTCGTAGATTCTGGATTTTTAGTGTTTTTTTTTTTGCCCCATTACGCTTGACTTCTGCTTCTCTTCTTTTAGCTGGAATCAATAGTTTACGAGGTTAAATTTGAAATTTTTGCTGAATGTTTAATTTGAGATTATTCCTTTTCTTCTTGTTCTTCTTCGTCTTTATAAAGGAAAAATATTGAGATGAAATTATTTTTTTTTGTTTTGGAATTTTTTTACTAATTTAATGTTTCAATTACGAGCTCGTTTCAGGTAACTGAGGAAGCTCCTTATGGCGCCATCTAGAAAATCTAAAAGTGTAAATAAGAAGTTTTCTTATGCTACTGAGGTTGCTTCTGGTAAAGATGGAGATAGTAGTGCTAAGAAAAGCGGGCAACGGGTGAGTTCCTCATTAGTTTTTCAAATGCTTTAGTTTTTATATATTGCTCATTAGGTTGTACGGGTTAAGATTTATGCTCATCTCTCATGGTTGGAACTTGGATTGCATTTGTTTACTATATACTGCTGTTTTGGAGGTTTTGTGGACTTATCCTGATCCATGCTGCATGTGGTTTATTTACTATCCCTGAGCTTTTTGTGTTTTTTAATCCTCCCTAAGTGTTTTCCGAACTGTAAATTAATTTTGCTCACAAAGATGGTCTGACTAAGTATTTTGGTTAAAAGATAATCAAGTATATAAAGTATGAAGCTGTGTTAGTAAAAGAATCAACCACAGGCCATAATTTTTAAGAGTTGAAGCCGTGAAGTTTGCACATTCATCCTTTTAGTCCGTTCTATAGGTGTTCTGAGTCACCATAACTTGCTAACAAAGTCTCATGGGAAGACAAAGGAAAAAGTTTTCGTTTGATTTATTTTGGTAGAGTTTAGATTTTTTTTTCAGGATCTTTCTAGAAAGAATGGAAAATGACTTTTAAAAAATTTTGTTCTGGAATTAATTCATTGTTATAATTCATTATGAGCAGAAAAGGAAGTTGTCTGATATGTTAGGGCCTCAGTGGACTAAGGAAGAGCTTGAGCGCTTCTATGAAGCATATCGTAAGTGTGGGAAAGATTGGAAGAAGGTTAGTTGTGATTATGGTGCTGGGTTTTATTATTTGTTGCTGTAGTTAAGCGTTATTTAGATGGCATATGTTCTAGGCATTGTATTTTAATTTTCTAAATTTTTATGAAATCAAACGAACTAGTAGCTACTCTAGTATAATTGCTTTAAGGTCCTATAGTTGGGATATCTGGCTTTTGGCTTTTTTGGTTTTACCATTTTCTGGTTTTGCTTCTTGTGCAATTCTAGGTGGCTACTATGGTACGAAATCGATCTGTGGAAATGGTAGAAGCTCTTTACACTATGAATAGGGTAAGCATGGCTTTAGGATCGTATTATTATCATGTTGTAATGAAGGGTGCTGTTTTCATTATAATCTTGTCTATTGTTTACACATAATGTGGCACAACAAAATCAAGAAGTGGCTTGGGTGGTTTTGCAGTCAAACTTAACGAAAGAAAATCTCACTGTGTTTTCAGGCCTACTTATCTCTCCCTGAGGGCACTGCTTCCGTGGTTGGCCTCATAGCAATGATGACTGATCACTATTGTGTAATGGTGAGTGTCTAATTTAATCTGGCACCATTCCATAGAAATCTACCTGGTTCTTATGTTTTTGAAAAGATTTGCAGTTTTATTTTGCAACTTTGACTTATTCATCCTTTTGTTAGTCATCTTTCTGACATTACTATCTTCCCATGTTATCATAGGATGTAGTTTTCTAGCTCTTTAGTGTACCTGCTAAACTGACAAATTTTCTAAGGTAACTGGACTATTACGTGCTGCCACTTGTCTAGTTACCGTTTAAATATCAATTGTTGTCTTAATGAAAATTCCTTGGCTAGTAGTCTTGTAACTTTTAGAGAATCTTTAAGCTATGCTGTTTTGGGTTCTATAAATTGAGCTTGGATGCATCTTGGAAATGTAACGAAGGATGGTAAGGGCTTTTATGGAACTGAAGTTATTGGATTGTGAGGTGGCAGGGAGGAAGTGATAGTGAACAAGAAAGCAATGAAGGCATTGGATCTTCTAGAAAACCTCAAAAGCGTAGCAGGGGAAAACTTCGAGACCAACCCTCTAAAAGTTTAGATAAGTCAGTTCCTGATCTTTTGCAATTTCAGTCTGCTGCATCAAATTATGGCTGCTTGTCATTGTTGAAGAAGAGGCGCTCTGGTATAATCTCTCTTGCTCTAGCTAGTCTTCGCAAACATATATGTTCTGCACATAAATTATGCTATTCTAGTGAATCTCAATTTTATTCCGCAATGGATGTTGAAACTTAAGCTCTTAACATTAGGTTTCTGTAGCACATTTGCTCACTGTAATTTGACATCTTTTTATTTGTTTCAGACAGTAGGCCCCGTGCTGTTGGAAAAAGGACTCCTCGTGTTCCCATTTCTTTTTCCCATGACAAAAACAAAGGAGAAAGGTATTTTTCACCTTTTAGGCAGGGTATGAAACTAAAGGCGGATACTACTGATGATGATGTTGCTCATGAGATAGCATTAGCATTGACGGAGGCATCACAAAGAGGTGGATCTCCCCAAGTTTCTCGAACACCAAACAGAAAGGTAGAGACACCTTCACCTAACCTCAACAGGGAAAGGATGGTTAGTTTTCTTCTTTGATGTTTTACAATGCTTTATCCGATACCTTCTTACATGCAGAAATTTAATTGATTACCTTTCTTCAGAATGCTGAATCAGAAACTACTAGTGCCAAGATTCATGGAAGTGAAATGGATGAGGATGCTTGTGAGTTAAGCTTAGGAAGTACCGAAGCTGATAATGTAGATTATGTTAGAAATAGAAATGATTCAATAAATAAAGAAGGGACTAGTACCTTGGAAGTTCAACAGAAAGGGAAAAGACACTACAGAAAGAAGCCAGGGGTCGAAGAAAGTGTAAACAATCATCTCGAAGACACAAAAGAGGCCTGTAGTGGCACGGAAGAAGGACAAAAGTTGTGTGATCTCAAAGGAGAGCTTGAATCAGAGGTTGTAGATGCCAAAGCTTCTAGAGTCTCCATCAAGGGTCCAAGAAAAAGAAGTAAAAAAGTGTTATTTGGGGGAGGAGGTATGATGGTATTTGTCTTTAAGTAAAGTCTTCTTACATTCCTCTTTGTCCCTTTTCCTTTTCCCTCTATGAATGCTAATTTCTATGAGTTGATTCTGTGATGTTTGATCCGTTATTTTTTTGTGTTCTTTTGGGTGCTTATTTGTACATGTATAAACGTGCTACTTGTATACTAATGTTATCTGAAGATAGAATTTTGGCTTGTTTCTCTTCAGAAAGATAATTTCTCCTAAAACATGTTTCTTAAGAAAAATTTTCTGCCTTAAGTTCCTCGCTGCTTTTCTTGCAATATTTTCAAAGTTGATTTTGTCAAAATCTTTCATCTGACTGTTAAACATACTTGACCAGCCTCCTGCCTTCCATTCTCTTTGTAAATTTGTTTGAGTGTGTGTTGACTAACCTTTCCTTTTAGATCTGTGGATTTTGTATACAATTTACTTTAATCTGTGAAACTTTGTCTCTTTCTTATCTTTTTGACTCATTTCTTTTGCAGTTGAAGATACTTCCTTTGATGCCCTCCAAACTCTGGCAGATTTGTCCTTGATGATGCCGGACACTGCTGCTGACACTGGTAAGATGCACATGTTTTGACCGATAAACAAAACATATAGTTACAATATTACAGACGAGATTTCCTTCTTGATGGTGCATAGTAACTGCAGACGAAAATTCCTTCTTGATAATTCAAAATCTAGAGGATCTCTTTATTTTAATGTGTTTATCTAATGTGTCATATCCCACCTCTCTTCTTTTTTTCTATGGCCAGAATCATCTGTGCAGTTCAAGGAAGAGAAAAGTGAAGTTGTTGAAAAGACTAAATCGAAGGGCCATCATCCTGTTCCTGGAGCTAAAGGCACTGCCTCCAAAACATCCAAACAGGGAAAACTTTTTGGTCATGATGTTTGTGCTATTCCCGAAGCAAAGGAGGACACACAGCCCGGTAACGTTGGAATGCGGAAAAGGAGACAGAAGTCCTCGCCATATAAAGTAAGAGTTGAACTAGCTTGCTTGTTTTCTCTTTTATGGGTGAATCCTTTATTTTTTGTTGTTCGTTTATTTTTTTTTGGCCAAAACTTTAGTTGGGCGTATAACTTGAAACAATGACCATGTGCAATATGCTTACTAGTTGCAGATTCCAAAAGATGAAACTGATGCTGATTCTCATCTGGGTCAATCTCCGAAGTTTGAGGTTTGTATTTTTCACTTTTTAAGCTCCGAAGTGTCTTATGGCACCTTTTGGTGCTTTCAGTGAAAGAATCTAGCTTTGTTGGTAATTGTTTCTTTGTCCCCCTTTTGAGCATTGCAATTTGAGGGTCCTCTTTGTAACTTAAAAAATGGGCAGAATTGTTTAGATAGTAAAATTCTTACATTCCTTCTTTTCATCGTATATCACCTCTTGATGTTGTTATTTTCATGTCCAATTGTTTTAGGCTTCAGATGAGGTGAAAAATCTTATGAGCAAAGGTAAACGCTCTAATAATGTTGCTCATCCAAAGCAAGGGAAATCATTGAGAACTCCAGAGCGAACGTCCTCAAGTACTGAACATGGAAGGGACTTGAGCAAACCAGTTCCATCTACTGTACAGGTTTCATCTGTTAACCAGGTCAACCTACCCACAAAAGTCAGGAGTAAGCGAAAGATGGATGCCCTGAAACCAGTGACTGGGAAGGATACAAAGTCTGCCGATGGTATTGTAAGGGGTAAATTCAACGTTCCAGTTACATTATTCCATGGCAGAGCACACGATCTGAAGGTAAGACTATTTACTCAACAATTTGAGTGAAGTTGAGTTTCTACACCTTTGAGTTTTCTTACATTTATGTATATATTCTGTATAACAGGAGCTTTCTAACTTCCTATCTTCATATCAAGCACGGAGATGGTGTGTCTTTGAGTGGTTCTACAGTACAATTGATTATCCATGGTTTGCTAAAAGAGAGTTTGTGGAGTATTTGGATCATGTAGGATTGGGGCATGTCCCTAGATTAACTCGGGTTGAATGGGGTGTCATAAGGAGGTATATCTTTCTACTTTGGAATCTTAAGAAGGTTTTGGGTGTTAATGCTCTACTTATGTAATGTCATGTTGATGCAGTTCCCTTGGCAAACCACGACGGTTCTCTGAGCAATTTTTGAAAGAAGAAAGAGAGAAACTTAATCAATATCGGGAATCTGTTAGAACACATTATGCTGAACTTCGTGCTGGTATTGGTGAAGGACTTCCAACTGATTTAGCAAGACCTCTGTCAGTTGGACAACGTGTCATTGCTGTTCATCCAAAGACTGGGGAGATGCATGATGGAAGTGTGTTAATTGTTGACCGTAGTAGATACAAGATTCAGTTTGACAGCCCTGAGCTAGGAGTGGAATTTGTCATGGTAAATTTTTAGTTTTATAGGGTTGCTTCATTTATGATAGCTAAATGTTCATTTCATTCAATTTATAATGTAGAATTTGGCATTAAGGCCTAGTTCTAGTGGATTACAAACAGGCTTAGGATTTGGGAGGTTGCTTAAATTTCTTCTGTTTAACTACGTGGGTACATCTATGCATATGTTCTTGCCAATCTGTGTTTAATCTAATTCTCTGCCTTCTACCAAATCTTTTTAGCTTGTTCATGAATAATGCATTTTTATTGCAGGATATTGATTGTATGCCTTTAAATCCATTGGAAAATTTGCCTGCTTCTCTTGTGAGGCAAGATGCTGCCATTGGTAAATTTGTTGAGAACTACAATGAGCTCAAAATTAATGGGCAGCCAAACGAAAGCAAGATGGACGATAACAACAAACTTGCTCAATGTGAAAACCTGGAGAATGCAATTAGTCCCTCTTGTACTTCCCCATCAACTTTTTATGTTGGCAATTTAATGCAACCAGTTAAGGTAAGCTTGACTGCAAAATAGTTCTTGTTTTAGGGATAATGAATAAAATCAGTTTTAAGAATAAATTGCTTTTCAGTACCTAGCTGAAGCCATGCTTTTCAGTTGGAGTCTTCAGCAAAAATTTTGTCATAAGAAACAATATAGAACCAGAATAGCTGTTATCTTATACAAGAATAATTGCTTTTGCCAGGTTGATTCATCAAGCCCTAATTTACAACTTAAAGTTGGGCCTTTTGAAACTGTTTATGCTCAACAATCAGTAAATTCTCAGTCTTCAGCTCTGGCACTGATTCAGGCAAGGGAAGCTGACGTTGAAGCTCTCTCTCAGCTGACTCGTGCGCTTGACAAAAAGGTTGTACACCATATTAGCCATTGTGCATTAAATATTCTACTGGCAAATCTTTCTGACTTTCTCCTTCCTCCTCTCTTTGTAACTGAAGCTGACACATAATCCCTTTAAAATCATTTTGAGTTGTGTCTGAGATGTGAACATATGGGTTGTGTTAGCATTTGCAGGAGGCTGTGGTGTCTGAACTACGACGTATGAATGATGAGGTTTTGGAAAACCAGAAAGGCGGAGACAACTCTATAAAGGATTCAGATTCTTTCAAGAAGCAATATGCTGCTGTTCTCTTACAATTAAATGAAGTCAACGAGCAGGCATGAGATACTGATGAAGCACTTTTCAGCTTAAATCTCTTCACCATGTCATTTCCATTTTATCCTAACCATGCTGACTTTTACGTTGCAGGTTTCTTCTGCTCTGTTTTGCTTGAGGCAACGCAATACATATCAAGGGACCTCCTCAGTTAGGTTGCTGAAGCCCTTGGCCAAAATTGGTGAGCATGGCAGTCAGTTGACCTCTTTTGATCATTCTATGCATCATCTCCAAGAATCTGTATCCTATGTGGCCGAAATTGTTGAAAGTTCAAGGATGAAAGCTCGGTCAATGGTGGATGCTGCTATGCAGGTAAAAAGGACATTGAATTGTTTTCTTAATGGCTACTTATGGACGGATCAAATTTTTTAAGTCTGAATCTTTTTCCCCTTCTCTCCTTTCTCTTCAAGCATTTTGAAATTGTTCATTTCATTGGAGATTTATTGTTCCCTTTTAGATATATGTGAAAGTGTAAAACCAATAAGCAATAAGGGAAAAGGTCCAATGTAAAAACAAGGCAAGCACAATCCCCAAGCTAAACTGTATGAGATTATAGTATTTGACAAGGCGAATTGTGTAAAATTTTAAGATACCTCTGGCAATCATAGCGGTTACGCCTATTTTGGGCTTTTTAGGATGATATGTTCCTCACATTTTTTTGGTGAAAACTTAATGAAAGTTTATCACATGTTCATCACGCCAATGGTGCGGTAGCCACATAGGTTGTTTAGGTTCAATATTGTACTTTAGTTCTGATTAAAACTTTGATTACCTTCTCAGGCTATGTCATCATTGAGAAAAGGGGGGAAAAGCATTGAGAGGATTGAAGATGCAATAGATTTTGTAAATAACCAGCTTTCAGTGGATGATTTTAGTCTGCCTGCTCCGAGGTCTTCTATTCCAATGGAGTCAGTCCGAAGTACAGCAACTTTTAACGATCATCTGACTGCCTGTGTGCCAAATCCATTGGCAACTAGTCATGCATCTGATATAAAGTTGCAAAATTTGCCTGACCAGGATGATCTAAGAATCCCTTCAGACCTTATTGCACACTGTGTAGCCACCTTGCTCATGATACAGGTAACCATTTGAAGTCTTAAGTTCCTGTCAGTTGTTCTTAGCTGATTTCCTTTTTGTTGTTGTGATCGTAGGAATTTCACAAAGTTTTTTTTTTTTTTCAAAAGAAAGATATGTGTTATGTTGATTGTAACACCTAATACTGATTATTTTCACTTAAAAACAATCAATGCAGAAGTGTACAGAAAGACAGTTTCCACCTGGAGATGTTGCCCAGGTACTAGATTCCGCCGTTACTAGTTTGAAGCCATGTTGTTCACAGAATCTTCCAATTTACACCGAGATACAGAAATGCATGGGAATTATTAGGAATCAGATATTGGCGTTAGTACCTACATAGACAGGTATTCATTCCTCTATTGTTGTTGTAAAAATATGCGAATGCTTTTAGGGTTTTTCCCTCAAAATCTTATCCATTCTATTTACCCCCTTTTTACCTTTAATAGGAATCAATTATTATCGAAATAACCGATTTGAATTCGGTCTGTACACTTATCAGCATTTTAAAGAAATCCAATCTCATTCTATTTTCCACTCATCAATATTTCTTACGGTTTCAACCTTATTAGCTGAATTGCATTTAGAATATAAACACCATGGTTCTCTTTTATGTTGTCACTGTGATGGGATCAGCAAAGTTTAACGTTGAGGGATTGGTTAAGATATTTGCAAAGCTTTTCAAGGGTTTCAGAAGATTGTTGCGATAACGGATTCTATTTACCGTGAATTTCAACGTTCATATTCATTGTCAATTAGCCGTTGGTTTTATTATATTGCCACTGCAAAATGAACGCAAAGGGTGCGTTTGGTTGGGGTGATGTTACATTACCTGTGGACATAAGATTATCACCACATTCCCTAGTAATGTGATGTAAGATTACCATCACATTCCCTAGTATTGTGATGTTCTGGTAATGTGTGCATTTTGTGTTTGGTTGAAAAGATGGACATTTTAAATTATCATGTTTAGTTGGTGTGGGAATGTGACATATATGAATAACTATTTTTTTAGTTTGTCCTCACTTATGTAAAAAGTTTTCTAAACTTGTAATCTAATTAAATTAATATTCTAATTAAATTAACACATTTTGAAACTGTTAAACAAATTCAATAACGAAAAGTAAACATTAACAAAATAATAAAATAAAAAAATTAATAATTAAAATAATAATTTGATAAATAAGATTTATAATTGACAAATATATAAAGATACAAATAATCTAAAATTTCTTCAATTAAAATTATCAATTGTTTTCGGTTTAAATATAAATATTGTTAAACTCAAAAAAAATACCATTGTTTGTTGGTATACTGAGAAATGCCTAAAGGTAAAATAGGAAGATTGAAGTCAAAATGATAGGACATATAACATAACCTAATAGGGGGTGGTATTTACATTTTCACCCATATTACCACCTCTGTGGTAATCATATGTCTTCTAACACTATTATCAGAGAAACCAAACGAGGACATGTAATTTGACATGGTGCACATTCTCGCAATATATGTAAGATGTTTCCAACCAAACGCCCCCTAAAGTTAATGGAAGAAGAGATAGAAGAGTTGATTCCTGAGATTACAGCATGAATTGAGCCAGAGAATGATCAAATAAGACCCAATTCACAACTTCAGAGCAAGATGAAGTATTAAAGCAAATCAGATTCGCAAATGGAATGACAAGAGAATAATGCTCAAAACAGTCAAAAACATTGGGTATGGCCGTATGGGATGCATTTCTCGATTCAAACAGAGACAAGTTACAATCAACGATTTCAATTGGATCAAAAGAATACTTCATTTAAACACCAGGGCATTCTATGAATTTCTGTCTTCTGAACTGCCCTCCTACTGCAAGCTCCACTTTTTCTTTATACAGCTTTAGCAGCTCTGGTGCTTTGTCCTCATATCTGTTAACAAACCTTTCAAGGAACACCTTCTCCGAAGTGTCAAACAATGAAGACAATGTGAAGTTTTTAACTAAACCTTCTGATACCAAATATCGAACAAACAAACCCCTTGGAACAATCCGCTTCTCCAAGCTCCGTCCCATAACACTCGCTTGCTTGGCAATGACCGCAGACTGAAACCCCATTATGTTGACGAGAAAATCCATTGTTGCCGCAATCCTCTCTCCGGATGCAACCATAATACACGGATACTTAAGAAAAGCTCCCCAAATCTCTTTCTCAGACCAACCACACTTCTTATAAACCTCAAACTTACTTTCCCAGGTTGATTTGCTCAGTTGTCGCCACACAACAACAGCATAAACAAATTTCATCTTCGAAGGGTCGATCCCTTTTTCCTTGACTTCCTTCACAATCTCCTTAAATCGATCAGAATAGAACAAGAATGCTTCAGGGTGATAACTAACTGTGGCTTGGATGTTTGATTTGGGAACTCCATTCTCGAGCAGGAAATTGATGTTTGGTAACATATAAGCATCGAGATCATAACAGATGATAAAGACACAGCGTTTTAGAACTCTAATAGCTTTCTCATCTGATTCAAGCAGATTGCTAAGGAAATTGAAGGAAGGGATGATTTGCTTGTCTAAGCTTGTTCTGAAAATAGCCGGGAAACTAGACAAGTACTTGGCAAGGTCGGGGCTTGAGAAACCTCTGGCGCGAAAGAATTCCCACTTGGGTGAAAGGGTCTCCTCAACACTAGATGTAAGAAATCTTGGGAACTTGCCGACTAGGGTTTTGATCTGGGTTTTAGAAAAGCCCTTTTCTTCTAAAAATGAAATCACAGAGTCGGGCTTATGCGGGGTCTTCAAGCGCACATTCTTGGCCGCCTTCAGAGCAGATTCTTCGGAAAATCCAAGTTTTTTTGTGAGGTAAGAAACTGTGAAAGACTGCCGATCGGAAGAAGTTGAGATGAATCTAAGAGTATAAGAAAGTCTTAACATTGATGGGTCATTGTAAAGAAGTATGTGACTTTGTCTTTGAGAGGCTGTGATAGTTTGCCTACCATGGAAAACACTTCTAAGAAGAAAATTAAACATGGAAACTGAAGCTGAAGACTTTCACTTCACTCACCTGCGCTCTGAAGAAAATCTATCCCTTCAAAACGACGAAATTTCTAGTTCCAGTTCCAGTTCCCGGATTCCAGCTGAAGAAGAAAAAACCGCGGCCCACGGGTAAGCATCCACGGCGGCGGATTTAACTTTAATTCCTACTCCACTCTCCAGTCTCGTCTCGTGTCTGTCTGAATGGTAGCGGCCGCGGGCCTTTATTTGGGCTGTATTATTTTGCATAGTCCGCACTCTCCAGCCCAATCATTAGTTCATTCACCATTGCCTTCTTCTCGGCCCAAGTTCATTTTCTGTTTATTCCAATCCAATTAAGGATAACAACGATTCGGATATCCGCTTAATTTTTACTATTAATAACTGAAACCGTTTAATTTTTCACTATCCAAATTCGTTTAAAAATCGTTTAATTTTTAAACCTACTATCCAAAACTGTACCGTTTAAGTGAAACGGATAAGTGGATATGCAGATAACCATGTAAAAATTGAATTCAAATTATCACTAAATTTTTAAGTCAAAATTTTAAAACAAATTATGAAATTCAAGTACTTCGACATGTAATTAAATCAAATAATAAATAATACAAAGTTTAAAAAAAAAGTTTAGATTCGGAGGAATTTAAGATTTCATATTATTATATTTTAATTTAATTTTTTACTTTCTAATAAACAATTTTGAAATGATTTTTAATGGACAAATGAATTATGAATTAACAAAGTTTAAAAAGTTTTTAGGTAGATATTTACTATTAAAACCTATTTAACTTAAACGGTTTCGGATAGCAGATATCCGGGGCCTTAAAATCGAAACCGCTCCAAATCCGTGACGAATAGTGATTTCACTAATCCAAAACTCTACAAAACCGTTTATTAAACAGTTTAGGATTTTAAGCGATTTTAAACAGGACGATACCTGCATAATATCCGTTCATTATCATCCCTAAATCCAATCCTCATAATGTTAATTAAGTACAATTCTCAAGAATTGGTAGGCAAAGCAATAAATGGAGCTAAAAACGTGAATGGTGATGTTAAACCGATAATTGAGAGATTATGATCTCCCTTCCACTGTTAAATTGAAGATCTTGAAGCTCAGAACAGTCTTTTGCTTTTTATTTTTCTTTACAAGTTATTCTCATGAAACTTCATTTTGCTGCATTCACAACCACAGTTTTGTCTAATGGCTATTGAACCTATAAGTTCCATACTGAAGGTAAAAAACCATGCATAAGTTCCAGGCATTCCTGCACCCTGCGACAAGATTCCTTGGCAAATGACATCGGAAACCAAGAAATTCACCTTCATAATTTGTAAACAATAATGAATAGGATCTGAACAGTTACAAGAAAGAGAACTTGATTTGGACTTTCGAGCTGCTAGTATTATCAGCAGAATATGGGGAGCGGAGAGAGATAAAAGCAACTTTGAACCGGATGGCTCATATCACTTGACTCTTAGCAATCCATCTAAGGGAGGTACATGGATGACCAGCTGCAGCAGCAGCCTTAAGTCTCATCCTGCTAGTTACTTGACAACAGCACATCACTTTAAAAAAGGCAAATTCAATGCTAGGTTTTAAGCCTATTTGCTAAAAGAGGCAAAGACCAAAAAAAATTCTTGAAACAATTTCTTGTAAGCTATCCAATCAGAATGAACAGTGTTGACAAAGTTTGAACAAAATCTGATATAAACCTATGATCGGCATCCAACAACCGAAATCCCTGCACTTTGAATCTGGAACCCCAAAACACTCCAATAGGTCATTGAGCCTCACGACTCTTTAAAAGATGAAAAACAAGACCATATAGATGCAGTTTAAAGAAAGGAAACGAATAAGGTTGCAAATGAAACTCCTTTTTGCTAGCACTTAAGAGGCAGCGAGATTACTTCAAGAACACAAAAGACAACAAAATCCACAAGGTAAAAAATGAAACTCATTTTCAATATTGTAATTAAATGCAGCAGCGTTTAAATATAACAGCAAAGCAGATAGAGAGATCGCATTGTTGAGTGTAAGATTCACTGATGGCAGAATAGAATACACCTAACAAAATTGGATTGTTTGCACTTGCCAATTCCAAAACAAGTTTCTAGAGAATCAACTGAAACAAGATAAAATGACACGGAAAATCCAAATATTAATGTACCCAAAAAAATTCCTAGTCTAAACGTGCATATCCTACAAAATAATCATGCTACAACCTATATTTACTCGCTTTTCAATTTTTCTGAAGTCTTGAATTTTTCTTCATATAGCTTCAAGAGGTCTGGTGCTTTGTTTAAATAACAGTGCACAAACATCTTGATGAACACTTTTTCTGATGTGTTAAATATGACAGACAATTTAAAGCCCTTAATTAAACCTAGTGATAACAAGTCTTGAACAAACAATGCCCTTGGAATAATCCTCTTCTCCAAGCTCTGAGTAAGAATACTCGGTTGTTTGGCAACAAGATCAGAATTGAAGCCCATTTTGTTCACAAGAAATCCCATTATAGCCATGAACTTTTCCTCAGAAACTGTGATACTTGCGGGGTGCTTTTGAAAAGCTTCTAGAATATCTTGGTCAGACCAACCGCATCGCCTAAAAACATCTAACTTTCCTCTCTAGAGTGGATTTGGTCATTGATCTCAATGTAAAAGTGGCCTGAACAAACTTCAATCGTGAAGAATCAAACCCCATTCTTTTGACTTCCTCCACAATCTCCTCAAACCGAGCCGTATTAAACATAAGTGATCTAGGCTGACGTTGAAGCATTGTAAGAATATATGATTCAGGGACTCCGTGTCTTCTGAAAACATTCATATTTGGTAACAGATAAGAATCAAAGTCATACACAAGAATACCACTAAATCTTTTTATAGCTTTAACAGCTCTGTCATCAGATTGAAACAGTTCCCTTAAAAAAATAAACGATGGGATTATTTGTTTTGCTAAACTTCTTCTCAACAGTGTAGGATAATCTGTTATGAGTTTGGCAAGGTCAGGCCCGGAGAAACCCATAGAGTTAAAAAACTCTAAGTTGGACAGAAAGATTTTCTCAGCATCAAACACGAGCAGGTCTGGTATTCTTCTGATAAGGATTTGAATTTGGCTTTTGGAAAAGCCATGTCTTTTCAGAAAGGCTATGAAAGCGTCGGGCTTTTCAGGGGTTTCAAAGTGGACATACCTTAATGCCCATGAAGCTGATTCCCGAGAGAACCCACATTTGTTAATGAGGTATGAAACTGTGAATGATTCTTGCTTTGAAGTTGTTGAGAAGAATCTAAGGGAACCTGATAGCTGGAAAATTGATGGGTCATTTCGAAGAAGGTACAACAGTTTGCAACTTTGACAGGCTGAGACAGTTTGCCTCCCATGAAGAACACTAGCTCTACATACAAGATCAAACATGAGATTGCAGCTCCAGTCTTATTCACTCACCTTTTGTTGTGAACCAAAACCTGTCCCCTGAGAAATTGATTTCCAGCTAACCAGTGAGCGGAGATTTCAGATCTGCTCTTAGAAGTTAGAACCTCCAACGCTCCAAAACCTCGGATGGAGTTTCCTGGATTCTCCTTGTTGAAGTAGATACGACACGGTGGCCTTTGTTAGGTCTGTGCAGTGGGCTATTGACCAGTATATTTTATCACTACGGCTTAATGTTCTTGGGTTTTTTTTGAAGCACCAGCGTCCACGCCCAACTTGGTTTTGTTTGTGTCGTGCCCCAACGACACAAAATATAAATCTCATCAACTCGTGTATATACCTGCTCAAAGAGCGGATTATCTATTCAAATCCGAAGGTTGGTTTGAAATTTGATAGGGTTTGAATAAAAATATTAATCCTTTTTTCGAGCTTCGGACAAAGAATAATATCTGTTTAAAAAGCCGGACCAGACCTTGGTTTTATAGTTTAGGTTAGGGTTCGGTCCAAGTTATGAAATTAATATAATAAATTATTTTATTATTTATAATAAAGTTAAGTAATAAATTTATTTATCTTAATTTAGACATGTAAAATTCTAATACAACTTAAACATTTTATTAAAATTCATTTAGACTTAGTTATATTATTAAATTATTTCTATTTTAGAGTTTAAATTTTATTTTTAAGTGAATTTTAATTATTATTTTATTAAAAAAATTATAGGCAGATTTGTACAAATCTTAAACAAACTTTTAAAAATATGAACGAACTTTGAACAAACATATAGACCTGAATAAACAGACCGGGACAGACTTAGGCAAACAAATATCATGTTAATTTCATACCCAAACCCGACCCATTAGCAGGTCTATTCGTGTACCAGTTGCCAGTATAATTGTCCTTCATTTTATAGGAATATATATCAAATACAGGGGACGCCTTGAAAGAGCTGGGCAAATCTCGTCATCAGTTCAACCACATTTCCTATGAACATTGAACATCCTCTTCCATTCCGTGTGGATTTGCTGATGGTCCTCAAAGATACCAGTAACACAAATGTCAACCTCCAAGGATAGAATCTCCTTCTTGCAACAGAATCTCCCCATGCCTAGTGACCAGCAGCAGAAATTTACGTGCTAATTAAAACTAGAACTACAATAGTACAATGTGAAAGCTGGATCAAAACATCAGGTAATTTGACACACAAGGGCTAACAGTTGCATGGAAAAGAACATCATTTGGAGCTACACTTCTTATATCATACTTACGTAAATGTAACAAACAAAGAGATTCCTAAGCTCAGCAAATTGAGACTACTTTTACAGTAGCACTTTGAGCAAGACAAGTATTGAAGCACATAAAACCATCGAAGTACAAAGTTGACTTGAAGTTTCACTTAAGCCAAGAGTCAATGCTACCAAAAATGTTGTTCTAGTTGCAGTCTTTAATTCAATTTGGAGCAAGCCAGAGAGATCAAAGAATTGAACTGGAACAAAGGCCAACTCAATCAAATAAGTTACATTCTACAAATACGATATTTGCCTCCTATACCAAGATTCATTTTTTCCTTGTACAGCTTTAACAGTTCCGGTGCTCTGTCTTCATAGCGATTAACAAACCTCTCAAGGAAATCCTGTTCAGAACCATCACATAACCCAGACAATGTAATCTTCTGAATTAAACCTTTTGACAACAAATCTCGAGCAAACAAACCCCTTGGAATAATCCGCTTCTCCAAGCTGCTCCCACAAAAAAATTTTAGCCGATTGGCAATAAGTGAAGGCTGGAAACCAATTTCATTCACAAGAAAATCCATTATTGCCATAATCTTCTCCTCCGATGCTTCCATACAATTCGGATATCGTCTAAAGGCTTCCCAACACTGCTGTTCAGACCAACCCCACTTCTTGTAAACATCAAACTTCCTCTGCAACGTCGATTTGCTCATTTTTCTAAACATAATGACAGCACAAACAAATTTTATCAGCGAAGGATTGATACCCACTTCCTTCACTCTCTTCACAATCTCCTTAAACCTACTGGGGACCATTACAAAAGATCTAGGGTGAAAAAGAAACATTTGTCTGATATATGACTCAGGCACTCCATTATCCAGCAGCATATTAATATTAGGTGACACTTTAGCACCAAAGTTACAAGAGAGAAGATACGGGTAGCGTTTTATAGCTTTAACAGCCTTCTCATCAGATTTTAGCAGATTGCGGAGGTAATTGAAACAAGGGATAATATGCTTCTCTAAACTACGAGTTAAAATTTTGTGATTGTAAAATAAGAGCTTCATAAGGTCAGGGTTTGAAGAAACTTTAGATCGGAAAAACTCAAGTTTGGGCTGAAGGTTTTTCTCAACATTAAATTGCAGCAACGCAGGGCGTATCCTGATGATTTGTTGAATTTGGGCTTCTGAAAAGACAGAGTCAGGTTTCTCTGGGGTTTTGAAAGAGACATACTTGGAAGCTGCCAGAGCAGAGTTCTGGGTTATCCCAACTCTGTTTACGAGGTAGGAGAATACAAAAGATTGGGATGGGTCTGATATCTTTGAGATCCGTCTAACTCTGAGGAATGAGAAGGAATTGTTCATAACAATGTACCAGACTCCATGAAAAATACTCCTAATGTTTCGTCGAGGAAGATTAAACATCATGGCAATGAAACAAATTAAGCTACTCCCCGATACAGCGAGAGAACAAACTCACCCTAAAAGCTTTCAACTTTGAAATTAGTCAGGAGGTCGCTCTTGAACCGCAAACTCAAAGCCAGAGCTTCAAACTCCTCACATTTCAAAGTTCAAAGTTTGAGAGGATGTTATGTTGTGCTTCTCATGGAGAAGAGTTTTACCGAGAAAACAAAACATGGGAAGTGAACTTAAGAGCCATAAGAGAACAGAATTGTGTCAGTTCCAAGAACTGAAGTGAAACAATGCGTGTCATGAAATGTGTTTCCTTCTGCAAGGGCTTCTTCATGTCAAAAGTTAAAACCAAAACGACCCTGCTTCATAGTTTGCTTGGGTTTGCACCATGTAGTCTAAGCCTTTATCCGTGTGAATGGAGGTTATAGCCTTAATGGGCTTATCTGAGCCCATCAAGCCTAACTTTCTTTGGTCAATGTAGTGCCTGAAAATAAAACAACTCTAATGATTATAACGTATGAGATAAACGATTATCGAAATAAGTATATAAACATACCAATACACCAGAAGAGAACCCTCGGCGAGTCGGCGATGTTTCGGATATTATTAAAAAACAAAAATGTATTACATGAATTTAAATTAATTAATTTTTTAAATTATACATGGAATAGTGATTATAAAAGTAAACTCATTTTTCTTTAGGTTACAAAAATAAATGTAATATGGTAAACGAAATTGTATCTTTTTTTTTTCATTATACATTGAATATACTAGTAATTATCAAAAGAAAAATGGTGGACTGATGGAGGGTAAGGATAAAAATTTAGAGGAATCTTAATTGAAGGAAAATGACCATTAATCTTTTAGCTACTAAAAAAAATAAACGAACTATCAGCTTTTTAGTTACCAGAAAAATAAAAGGTCATACAACACAAAACATTTAACATACTTAAATAATCAAAATTTTTCCTCAAAAATATTTTTCAATTAAATATAATTATATTTCACTCCATTCTTTATAATCTTCATAAAATATTCCTTTTTTTAATGATATAGATACGAAATTATACTATATTATATATTATATTATATAAGAAATTGTACTATATTATATACGATATAAGAAATGTAAATGTATATATATATATGATAAATTAATAATATTTGAGGTAAAAAAATTTAAATATAATGGTAGAACAAAAAAATTGAAAAAAAATTTGTTAAAAATAAAAAATCTTAGGTTTTTTGTTTTGAGAATGAAAAATCATAGGTTAAATGTATTTAATCTAATAATTATAATAAATAACCCACACAAAGTATATTTAATACACTTAAAAATTATTTTTAAATTACCTATAAATATTTGTTTCTCTCTCCTTTTACCTACATGACACTTCCTATAACCTCCATAAGTCATTCCTTTAATTTAATGGTATAGCTATAGATGGTATAGATCAAAAGAGAGTCAGAGATCACATGAATAAACCCCTTTGTTCATTTCACCATTTCAACCAAGATAATAGGACAACGAGTGTTACAACATCAACACCACAGAACAAAGATTCCAGATGTGCCAAAAAGAATCTATCATTCATGTGTAAGAATTACAAATTAATTTGTCAAAAAAAATAAGAAAGAAAATCAAAACTTTAAATTTCCAGGCGTCTGGAGGTTAAATAGCCTAAAGAAACTACCCCCACAACCACCTTTCCATAAATAGTAGTCCAGAAATCTGATTCTCTTCTTCTGACTTTTCCTTGTTCCTTTCTTCTGCTCCTTTGGTGAACCTCCATTTTTAAATCCTACAACCAACTTTCATGCAATAACACCTAGGCTAATAACTATTAACCCCTGATCATAGTTTGACCTTCTTGTAAGGCCTTTTTAATGTACACTCCTGATCCTCCACGACCTGCAACAGTAAGGCTTCTCAATAGATCAGTCAAGAGTGGAACACAAGGCAAAAGAATTCGGTTCAGAGAAAAAGAACAAATGTGAAGCAACCTTGTTCTTTTTTATCTTCTTCTTCTTTTTCTTCTCCTTTTTCTTCTTGTTTTTCTTCTCTTTTTTTGGTTCAGGATTTTCCAATTTACCTTCTTCCAAGGAATCCTATCAAATGATAAACGAATAAGATATTAAGAAGAAAAACATCTCAACAGTTTTGCATGTATCAGTTACAAAATGGCAAATTTAAAGCACCTCAGAGTCATCAAAGGAGTCTACATGTCGAACTGTTCTTCCTGAACATGAAGCCCCAGCTGCACATACACAGAACAAAGAAAATCAGAAGAAATTACAAGTTAGTTGCACAGTCTAAAGCATCTAATATGCACATACAAAACAACTAGAGGAACCAAAACAAACTTGCAGGTAACTTGCTAATTGCCACTTTACATATCCACTATCTGGATTTATCTCTAAAGGAGAACAAACTGGGGCAAACAGAAAATCCCCAATCACCAAGGACGGCCTTATCCCTCTCTTCCCTTCTTTTCTAAAATCAGCCAAACCAAGTGTGTCTTCTCTTCAAACAAATACCTCCAGAATAATAAAAGAAAGAAAACAGTGTATCCAAGCAACCTAGAGTCCATTCAACACTTAAATTAAACCAAAATTGCGTAAAAAGGACCTTCTATTGCAAAATTCATTAATAATAGTCAATAATAAAAGCAAAGAGAAAACTCCCATTCTGTTCCGCTCCCACAATAGTCAATAATAAAGACTGAAACAACCCAAGCTAAGATTAAGAGTAGAAACTGCAGAACAAACTTTGAAAGACGGTAGCTTTAGCATTGTTGACTGCCAATTCAAGAAGGTCGGGATTGATAGAAGACAAGCCATTGGGATCTTGGAGTTTCCTTTCGAGGAATTTAGCCAAAGCAGCTGCTTTATTAGTTGTTAAAGGTCCTCCGGGATGAGCCAATCTGCAAAAAAATAACAATTCATATTATAAATTATAAATCAAACATCAGAAACAAACAATAAATTAATAAATTAGAATCAAATTGGAAAAAAAAATAAAAAACCTAACCCTAGAGTAAAGAGGGAAAAAAAAGGGAAATTGGAATGGAACCTGGGTTGAGAACGGGAGGAAAGAGAAGGGAGAGGAGCAAACTTGCTTCCTCTTAATGCCTTTCTTTCTTCTTCGCTTAGTTCTTCTATTTCTCTTCCCACCATTTTCTTTCTCTTTCTTCAAACACCCAGATGGGAGCCAAGACTCCTCCTATTAGTTACCGTTCTCGGACTTGGCGGCTAAGTTTAGTTGGACTTTTTGGTCGGCTAAAGTCAAGGAGGTTTTTTTCTTACGTTAGCTTATGCGCGATTTTCTATTTTTTTTCCAATTAAAATTTGCACAATTTACTTCCAGTTATATGATGGAATTTTAGTAACTTTAAATTTGCACAATTCACTTCCAATTATATAATTATTATTCGCTTCGAAATAAATTTTTCTTTAATAGTATTATTATATGAATTACCATAATAATGTAATTAATATGAGATTATCTTTTAAACAAAATCTCGAATTCGGAGTATTGTGAATGAAAAACATAGGTTTGAAAGAATTTCCCAAGTAACTAAAATTTCTAATGCAGAATTCACAAGAGAAGTGGAAACAGAGGCCAAAAACAGCTTAATTAAGTAGGCAGGGTACAGAATAAATCAATGGTCATTTCAGTCTATCTCCTCCCCATCTCTTTACTTATAATTTTGAAGCAACAATAAACTAATACATATCGCATGCTCCCCGCAGAGAATGACATCTACATTGGTGACACAATGGGTTTGGTATTAATACTAACTTGTGCAGGGGAGATGAACAAATTTGGAAAGAGAATCAAGTCCTCTTAAATTACATGCCTCTTTTTTCGACCTAAAATTCTTAAAAAAAGGGCAAAAGCAAGAGGCCGGAAATACAATGGTTGAATGAGATCCAATCACCGGTGTGAAGTACTGCAGTCTGTTTGGAATATTGGGGCTGGAATGGTGCCCACAAGACATGGGAGTCCAGAAGCCACTGCAAAAACCCCTCCTAGATAGGTCATTTGCAATCTACTTCAAACTAACCAATCAAGAACCGGAAAACGTCAGTAAGCGACACAATTCCTTCTACACGATTACTCCCGGCTTCCACGATAACAAGCCGTCTAACACCTAAAACAGATGGTGAAAATAATGTCATACAGAGGTTTTCACAGTTATAGAGCATGATTTGTCGGTAATGCTGAATCACTAATATAACCACCAAAAAGACCCACTCGTAACATCGTCATCCTTCTAAAAAGAAGAACAAGAACATAAATTAGTTAATGAAGAGAGAGAGAGAGAGAATCACCGGGGTTTGCCAATTGTTCCATCACTTTAAGCAATGTATCAGTGCGTAAACACATATGACATCTTTGACTTCTTGTCTCATAAGGTGCATTAGAATCTTGTCCCAACTGCAACGCCTAATGCATAAATAAAGAAAAAATAAATCAAGAAACAAGTTTTCTGTGATATAAGACATTGGATTTCAACCAATATTTAATGCACACTGTCAATGAACCAAAGGCAGCGACCTCATTAAAATAAAAAGTTGAAGGGTTGAATGTCCTTGATAGCAAATATTCATAAATATTAAAAGTTTATTAGCAAATATAAATGTTCGGGACATCAAAAACATTGCACAAATATGAAACCAACAAGTTGGCTTGCACAACACTAGCTGTTGTCAGCAGAAACACGGCAGAACCTTGATGGAGACTACCAACAAAATTCAGGAAAACTATTCTAAAAATATCCACCTCGTCACAATTTATCAACTCCAAAAACTTATTCATTGCATCCAACCTTGTTTGGGCAGTCAAATCCATAAACCAGAAAAAGGATAAAGCAAAATTCCAGCAGCTACCTGATAAACAGTCATTTCATTAAGGTTATGTGTATAAGCTCTGCCTTTTGCCAAAGCTGTTATGTCACTGCCGAAAAGGAGAAAAAAAAGGTAATGGACAACTGTCACCCTTAATCCAAGTTGGGACTAAGTTTTGCATGCTAGAGGGATAATTAATCAAGAATGACTACATACCTCCGACAATATATGTCCAATAACGAATCATTATCATCAACTATAGGTATTGAACTTACTTGAGCTGCAGGGCCAAAGGGCAAACCTTATCAAACCAATAAACAACACAAACATGATATCTCTAATCAATTCAAGGTGCCCTCTTGAGTTACTAAACTTAAACTTGTTCTTTAACTTCCATAAATAATCTTCTCTCCCTATTTATACTCCCAGTAACTTCCATAAAGCATTGATGGAAATAAGAAGCATACCTTGAACTAGCATATTTAAAGCTGAACTAAGAGAAGCAGTAGGTCTAAGCATTGCAAAAGGCCGACTGCTAGATTCTCCAATTCTTGGAACCCATGTACCCAAAGGGATTGCATAAATTGGTAGTTGTAATATGGGCAAAGAGCCAGAAGAATTTTTAAAATACCTGCATATGCCTAGAAATCAAACTTCTTTTGTTAGAGAGAAAGAAGCCATGTCCCAACAAATAGAAGGAAACAAACACTCTTATTTGACAAAACTATTAAATGGCTCACATTTTAATATTCCAGAGAGAGAAGCAAGATGTAATAATTGGGGATATGAACCGTCGTCCGAGGAAGAATGTATAACAGGAACAGTAGCTACTCCGTTTTGCAAAATTTTTATAGCTACATCCTTCAAATTATCATATGGCCCAGCCTGGATAATCAACAAGAAGGGTCAATAACACCACTTACATACACAACTATCAAAAAAAGGCTAACACCACAATGGAATTAAAAGATGAATAAAGGCAGAATCGAAAGATATACTAACAAAAGGAACCGTAAGAGGAAGCCTTCTACACCAAAGGAAAAAGGAGCATAGATATGAAGTGCATAGGTATCAGCAATTAATGAAGGGTTTGGGACATTAATATTAATGCCATCATAAAACAGAATAATCGTTCACAGAATTCTGGCATGACATTGCTCTATTCCTGGCGATCCCTATTCAACAGTCCATGTAAACTTTGGCTGAAATTGTCTTTTTAGGCACTACTGCTAGATTATTTTCTAAAGAACTCCTGTTTAACTCATAATGGCATTTTCTTTCCCTTATACTAGAATTATTGCAGCTACTTGATATCGAATCCCTAAATTAATGTGAAGATTCTGGCATGACATCTCACCAAGACAAACATCCAGTTAATTCTAGTTTCCATGCAAACCATGAATCATAGTCACACTACACCTAGATGACCTATGCACGAGTCTATACTGAAAAAACTTAAAAAATAAACCAGAATAAAGAAACAGCTTACTTCATCTGTGCAAACAAACAGAAACACACAGGCACATAAATAACAACATCTCTCTTAACTTACTATCCAAGGCAAACTACTATATTAAAACAACAAATCTTCAGAAAGTAGACTCCACAATCCCAACCATGGCACATTAACCACTCACATGGATAAGATGTCTTGAAATTGGTCTCCCTTGCTCATCAACTTGCCCGTTCAAGTATGCCTTTCCCTCTTTCCAGGCAGAGATAGTGTGTGTTTCAAGCTCTTCCTCTGTCAAATTTGATCCATGATTACCGAGCTGCATAAGAAAAAGAGAATCATTAAGAAAAATAGACAGCCAAAATGTTCCATCTATCAGAAAATTATCTTGTATTAATACCTAGAACCATTCTACTTAGATGGAATCAAGTTAAAATCCAAAATCTTGGAAGATTCAGAAGACTTGCTAGTACCAAAAATGTAGATTCTGCATTATGAACATACCTCTCTCAGAATCAAAATAAAATCCAAAGCACTTAGAACTCCAACAAACTTCGCCTCGCTGAAGTCCCAAAGAGGAGCCATAGCAATACCCTGAAAGTAGCTTGACTCAGAAAAAGATATGTATCCAAGCCCTTTACTGGCAGCCAGTAAAAATGCACAAATCTTGCTAAGAATGTAAATAATATCCATGGAGAAATCTAGGCACCTCAACAGCTAGAAAAGGCTCTAAGAAGCAATTATTAGCAAAAGAAAAGTATGAAAATTTCCTCTCTCTCTTTCTTTGTTTGCTTATAATGGCAACTGATGTGGTTATGCAGAAAAATTATCTTAAGCAACAAAAAGATCAGGAACCATGAAATGAAAATAACTAAATTCACTCCACAGACACCCCACAAAAGTAACTAAATTCTAACCTTTAGGTGAAGTAAAGAGATACCTGATCAGACAGAATATGAAATGCTTGTTTTACAGGTAAATCAACGTCCAAGGCAAAAACCTGTAAGCCAGATCTGTCCAACTTAGCAAAGTGGAAGTAATATGCACTGGCTCAAAGTCAAACAACATGCAGAGAAATCAGAAATATGCATATCATGAAGGAGGCTGATGGGAATGCATCCAAACCTTGCCTGACTCAGGTAGTAACTCATAAGTAGTATGTGCTGTCAAGAATACAGAGATGCGATGACGGGAGGCCTGCACATCCTCTTCTGAAATCCTAGGCATTGCTTGGTTCAATGAAACTGCGGAAATTCGATTCTGCATTGCAAAAAGGTACCAAAATCCACTTATACGGAGAAGTTGACAGAAAATTAAAGGCACATGACAAGCATATATTAGGCACTAAAATGCAATAAGGAATTTAACTGTCTCTTACCGTGAGACCATTATCCACTTCCATGGTATTTGGCATCTCTGAACGAGGTGGTACCTGAGGAACCTCTGCAGGTAGAGGTACAGCGTTCAAAGTGTTAACTATTCCATATTCGCCATTCCTGTGAGGTTGCCGTTCATCGTGTCGCCATTCACCATCAACAAGAAACTTATACTACATAGAAGAACAAAAAGAAAAAGTAAACACAAAGAGGAAGATCAGTGATAAAATGTTTGCATTGCCATGCACCAAAAAGTGTTTGATAGTAAAATCATCAATGATGGTACTTAACATGCTCAACATATAAAAACAAAACAGCAATTAGATAATAGCACTGAACAAATTAGAAAAAAAGTTTGAATTTCCTATTCCAATAGAGCAAACTAACCAACCTCATGGGAACCATGTGGTACAGCACAAACGGCTTGAAACACGTTGGGGTAACCTTCAACCTGTGACATTGGGACGAGTTCGGTCCACCTTCATTTTCGAATAATTGACCATTAATCAAAATACTAAGCATCACAATTTCTCACCAGTAGCATCTTAAAAGCAAATAAAGAGATAATTAAAGTGTCACCTATTGAATGAGCCAGAAAGGAAGACATTTCTCCCACCATGTGGCCACGTAAATTGAATTGGAAACAGCACCATGCCGGCCGTGGTTACCCTGCCGGCATCCCGGGCCGGATTCATATCCGAAGCAAACATTTGCCAGCCGCCTTTTCAATATAATTAATTATTAAACAAAAAGACTTTAAAAAAAAAAAGAAGAAAATTTAACAACTTGCTAGCAATCAGCTTCGTCTTTAACAATTTTCTCTCCTCCTTTCAATCACAGCGAAAAACAACGATGAAAGAGAATGTCAATAAAGCAACCAATTTTAACATCAAAGACTCGCCTTTTACTTGGTTGTACGGACAAAACCCTAACTTTAAAGGGCAAAAAAGGGGGCGAATTTGGAACTCACCAGTCACCAAACAATGGAGGCAAAATAGCTTTAAATTTTGTAGGAAAAAGTTAGGTTAAATGTGAGATAAATAAAAATCCAAACCCTAAAAAGGAAATTGGAAAAAGAAAAGGGTTAAATTTTCGAATTTATTGAATGTGGGTGTGAAGATCGAGAGCGGGGAGTTTTCGGCGATATGATCGAATCTGATTTTTTTTCTTCAATTTTGGTTTTTCCTTTTATTATAATATATTTAAGTATTATTTTCCTTTTTTTAATTTTGGAAACCCTAAGAAAAGATTAAAGCTTTGAAAGGGATGTTGAACGGTAATTATAGTCTTGTCTTGGCGTTTAAAAAATGTAAATCAAAATAATTAAATATATAAAATTATAAATACGAAGAAGGAAATTTCGAAGGAAAGAAGAAATAAGAGAGGAGGCTTTTGATTTTTAATTTTTTAAAATAATATCACTCATTTATTCATTTATTTTATTTTTACTGTAGAGTTTTTTGGGGGATATTAACGGTGCTTTTAACTGCCAAACTGTAAAATGTTTTTGTTGATGTCCTACGTTGGTTTTTTTTTTTGGTAAAAGATGTCCTACTTTGGTTTGTTTTAGAATTTGAGTCTCTTGTTTGGTTTCTGTTCTGCTAAACACGTGCGGCTGCGTGGTGGGGTGGGACCAGCTGCTCATGGAGGGACCAACCAAAATTATTATACAACTTTCTTTTTTCTGTTTTGGCATTTTTATTGTAGCAAGTTAATAATAAGATGAAATAAAGCAATAGTAATATATATATATATATATATATTTATGATCATCAAATGATCATGCTGAGAAATTTGATTTGGTTCCTTTTCTGTTCTTTTAAGCTCAAAAATTACATTGCTCTTGCGGTTAAGAAAGATTAGAAAATAATAGTAATAGTAAACAAAGAAAGAAAGATTCCACACTTAAGGAAGCATATTCTTCTCTTTATCTCATATATTTCTTTATTAATTTAATAGGTATATTATATTTTGATAAAATTGATCCAAAATAAATGAGATTAGTTTATTGACAATATATATGAAAGTCTAGCCGTATGAAAAAACAATACCCTTTAAGTAAGATTTGATGTTTGAATCTTATGAATGAAAAAAATAAACTTAAAAAAACCTCCTCATTTTAATCCGACATGGTTGGTTTCTAAAATAATCCAAACTCAATGTGATTTTTAGATATCGATAAGTTTATGTCAAAAAATAATAATGCAATTAAGAAAGAAACGAGGTAGAATGGAGTAATTACTCTTTATTTTTTTATGAGAATAGTAGTTGTTGGTGGTCAAAACAAACCTGAGTTGCCATTGTGGGAAGTGTTCATTCAACAAAGAAACAGAGTGGAGGTTGGATTGCCATTTTGGTCACCCAACAATACACTTTCTTTCTAAGTATTTGAAAATCCACGACATTGATAGGAGACGAATGGAGTTTAGCATTAAATTGCTATATACATGCATGCACGCATGTGTCAGGGACTAAGGCCTTCCGATGGTGCAGGCAATCAAGGCACATGTGCAGGCATAGGTGTGGTTGCACAGACGAGTGTGTAGGCACAGATGCACAAGTGCAAGCATGCCAGGTGGGAGCACCGTCAAGGGTGCAAACAGTCTAGCTCATGAGTGTCTAGACTAACCTTAGAGTTGGCTAGATGGCTTCGAAGTTTGTGGATAGGTCTGGAAGATTTCAGAGGGATGAGGAAGAATATAGAAAGTTCCGAAACGATGGGTGTTCGAAATATTTTGAAAGGGCTTGGGAAAGTGCATGATTCAACAAGGTTGCAAAGACATCCGAAAGAGTATAGAATGTTCCAAAATAGTGCGGAAGGTTCTATAAGGCTCAGTGACTAAAGAACTTCGGATGACTCAAAAAGACCCTAAGCACTCTAGAAGATTATGTAAATATCTAGGTTTATGTAGAGTAATGTAGAACTCTCTAAAAGGTTTAAAGAACCATGATCTAGAGAGGAATAGGGAGAGTTATGAAAAGAGTTTCTAGAGGCATTATAGGATATAGTTAAGTAGAGCAATCTTGCCATTCATTAATGAGAATGTGGAGTGCCTAGGGGCGGTCTTATCCTTCATTTATAGAGCAACCTTATGTTACGAGCGTGTTGTACCATGACTTTGTTGGCAATCAATGAAAAGATCCTTTAACATTCTTCCATAAATCATATGTGGTAAAGCTAGTCTAAGGTTGTATGTGAGCCATGACACATGGATTTGCCATTTTAACATTTATATGAGTCTCATGTTGACACAATCTTTATGAAAATGATTTGGGTATTATGGAATCGCATTCTATGAAATGAAGATGCTGATTGAATCTGTAGAGGAAGATCATCATCATAACATGTAATGCAAATCAAACCCATGGTCAAAAGATAGAAACTCTTTTTCATCAAATGAAGGAAACCTCAAAAAAATAAGAAAAGTAGTTGCCTTAAGATAGAAGGAAAAAAATATTCTCTGTTGCTCCTCAAAATGTTAAAGATTGAATAGTCACAATCATTGAATCCTATGCATTTCTATTGCAATAAATGATTTTATATTTTGATAACAATATACGAATTGTAAATGATGAACTAGATTTAATTTTAGGACAAGTCCATGTATTTTTCTCCTAAAAAAAAAATAGCAAAAGCCAAACAAAAATGATGCATCGATGGGGACAAAATATTGAATTGAAAAGCGGTGTGAAACGGTGCCGTTTTAGGAAACAAGAATTTGTCTCACTCTTACCTCCCACGCGCCATCAACAACAATTATGTAATAATTATTTTAGAATTTGGATTAATAAATTCATCATTCATCATCATCTTCTAAAAGCGGAAAAAGAAAGCCCAAGAGGAAAGGAAATAAGAAAAAAAAAAGAAAAAAGAAAAAAGAAAGACTCAAATTAAAATATTAAAATAAATAAGTTATATTTTGTTAGAAAAAGAAAAACAAAAAACAAAAAAAGACCCACAAAAACCATAGCTCTGTCTCTGCTGTTTTTTCAGAAGTGTGAACAATTTTCTGGAACCTCAAAAACCGACCGAGAAACGAACTCGGCACCGCGACCCGGAACGAGTCAATCCCGAGTCGGTGGCACTCGTTGATCACTACAATCTCCACCGTCTGATCATCAATATCTTCTGATCGTGAGTTAAATATAAAAAAAAACAATTGAAATATTAATTCACTAATTTTGTCAAATTGATCGAGTGAAAAAGGATTATTTATTATTTTGTCTTCATTCCTAGGATTCCCATCTTTTTTGGGAGATTTTCTTTGTGGGTTTTGGTGGGTGTCTTTTGAAATTATTTCTATCTCTCTCTCTCTTTCTCCTTTTTATTTTTTTTCAAAAAACTCTGGTGATGTTGGATTTTCGGGAAGGTGGGCAATTGGAGGGGTGAGGGTTTAAGATTTTGGGGTTAGTGCCAGGGTTTTGGGGGGTGGGTTTGGAGATGGATGAAAATTCAGAACTCGAAGAAGGAGAAGCTTGGTATCATAATGATGATGACGACAATATTAACCCCGATACTGCATTCTCTTACATTGTAAGGGTTTAATTTTTGTTATTTTTTCAACAAAATGTAGTTATTTTGGCCCCCATTCTCTTTCTGAGTTTGGGGATTCTCTTGATTAATGCCATTTGAGTTTTTGATAGGAATTATGCTTATTTCTGAGTTTGATTAAGCATTGATGATACTTCTTATTTCTAAGTTTGATTACACAATTGTGATACTTCTTAGGCAATGCTTAATTCTTTTAAGTCCTGTTGCAGGGAGTGTTTAATTTGAAATTATGCTTAATTTAAGGTTTTATTAAGCACAAGAGGCAGTTATTAATTAGAAAATGCATGCAGTAGAATTCCATGAGGCTTTATGTTTGAGTTCATTTGTGGCATATGACCTTGATTCACTAATGCTATTTGTGGGGAAATGGAGAGTGTGATGAAGTCAAGATTTTTTAGGTTGAAAATTTTCACTTCATTGCAAACTTAAGTACACAAAAGTGTTGTTTCGGAATGCTTTTCATATGCAAATACTTGGTTTAGTAAGGTTTATTTTCTCTTCACTGTGGATGCTATAAAGCAACTAGAAGGATATGTTTTAAAGCTGTTGTTTGTGTCTTTGTGCAGTCTTGTAGCTTGTCATGTGATGCAATAGTATTTATAATGATAAAGAAGTTGCTAGATGCTACTAACAGTTGGCTTGTTGTAGCTGTTGTAGATGTACTTCATATTGGTCTAATAGTAGTTATGGTGCAACATTAACTTCCAAAATTCTGTGTGTTATTTCACTAGTAATATGGGTTTTCATTTCTTAAAGGATGAGAAGATTAAAAATGTTTTGGGTCATTTTCAAAAAGATTTTGAAGGTGGAGTTTCTGCAGAAAATTTGGGTAAGTGGTTGATTATGAATTTAACAAATTTTAAGTGCTATTGCAAGCTTAATTGTTTTTCTATTGAAGACACTGATCTGGACTTAAATTATATTTTAGGGGCTAAATTTGGTGGGTATGGCTCATTTCTGCCTTCCTATGAACGCTCTCCTTCAAGATTATCACGTCCAAAGACACCACAGAGAAACTCCAGCGCACCAAGGTCTCCCGATAATTTATCCATGGAGGTATATGGACATTATTTTTACTATACTTTGGTCATTTCTTGGAAGAAAATGTCCAGTTGTTGCATAGACAACTTACAGAATTCTAGTTTACTTGAGTGCTGTGCATTGTGTTACCATACAGGGTGCATCCCAGAATTTGAAAGCTCCTCCATATGCACCCCAAACTGGGAGACCTGAGAATGCTTCCCTCTCAGCCAGCAATGTTGCTGCTAAACATGATTCGCATTTTCCTGCTGCTCAAGTTGTTGAGAAGCCTGCCTTTAAAGCTGAGAGTTTTAACAGAGCAGGGATTCCCCATGAGCTGAAGACGTTGAAGGTTCGAATTAAGATGGGCTCTGATAACAAAGCTCAAAAAAATGCTGCAATCTATAGTGGTCTTGGGCTTGATGATTCTCCATCTTCATCATTGGGGAACAGTCCTGAGGAAAGTGGAGGAACAGTGACTATCTCTCAGGAGACTACTAGCGAATCACCCGCTAGAATTCTTGAGGTAGAGGTTTCTCTTGGTTGTTTCCAGTGTCTGCATATGAATTAAGAAAGGATGCATTCATATTTTTATGGCTTTAAACAGGTTATGACTGCCTCCCATGTCCCTGGTGGTAAACTCATATCTCCGCTTCACGATAGTCTTCTATGCTTATTAAGAAAGCAAAAGGAAAGAGATAGTAAATCTGTCCCCTTGCTTAAGGCTTGTCAAGAACATTCAACTGGGTTAATAGATGAGTCCAATTTGGGTAATGGAAAGCAATTAAATGGGAAGAAAACAAAATTTTCAATGGGGAAAACTGGAAAGGTGGCAGAATCAAAGCACGGAAATGGAATGGATGTTGAGAATGACAAGAAATTGCTCATTAAAAAGAAGTCAGAAAATGAGATTTCAGGAGGGAAGAAGGAGTTGTCTAGTAACTTAAATCACACAGCTTTATCTAAATCGGTCAATGTTGCTGACTCCATGGAAGCCACTGCTATGGCATTTGATGTTTCTGCAGAAGCTAATCAGGATGGATCAAGACGTAGATTGTTTTCCTTAGACTCAGCAAAGGAGGATTCTTTGGAATCGATATCCGGGAGGAGTAGATCTAGTGGCAAGAACAAAAAACGAAATAAACAGAGTAGTTCAGTGGAAAAGGGTCGGGAACAGAGTGTAGTAAGTTCGCATAAGAGTGCTTCACTTGATCTCGGGAACAATGTTGGGAGCAATTGCTACCAAAATTCTGCCTCTTTAAAATGTAAGGAAGATCCAAAAATGAAGGCTGGTCAGATAGCTAAATTTCATGTAGAGGGTAAAAGGAATATTCCCTCTGAGAAGGAAAAGGTTGAGGGCAAGAAGAAGTCAAAAGCTAGCAAAAATTGTGGACAAAATGCTGATTCAGTGAAGGAAAGTATGAGGCTTGATGTGAGTGCAATGCCTAAAGACACCACTAGTTCTAGTCAGGGTTTATCTACAGGTAAAATTAAGATGCATAAGTTCAAGATGCAGAAGGATGCTAATAAGGTCAGAGCTAATCAGAGAGATGGGTTGCAGCCATTAATGAGGCCTTCTCACCCTGGGTCAAAAGATTCTGGCCGATTGGATTTTGAGACGGAGCAGAGTGCCTATTTGGATAAGTCAAAGGATATATCTAGTGGTAGGCCAGTTGATAACCTGCTGTCAGGAGTGGATGCTTCATGTGTTGTTCCTCATCTCACTGATAAGACAGTTGCCTCTCAGACTCTAGCACCAACAGCAACTGCTTCTGTACTCATTCAAGAAAATTGGGTTCAGTGTGATCGTTGTCACAATTGGCGACTTTTGCCATTTGATACTACACCAGAACAACTCCCTGAGAAGTGGTTATGTAGCATGCTTGATTGGCTGTAAGTTCCTTAGACAATAATCACATAAAGTTTTTGTTTCATATGCCTGTCCCTTTGTTTGACTACATGGTATGTGTTTGTTTATATACTTGTGTGCATCGATTATGCGTGCAAACCTGTGCATGTACACTTTCTTTTGCTGACCTTGTTGTTGAAATTCCTGTATAGGCCTGGAATGAACCGGTGTGACATTAGTGAGGAGGAGACAACAAAAGCTCTAAATGCATTGTACCCGTTTCCAGTTACTGAGAATCAAAAGAACCCACAAAATCATGCGAGTGGAACTGCATTACTAGTTACACCATCTAATCTTCAGAATCTTGATCAGAACAACTCTAGTTTCAATTCTCAGGTGTTGTCTCTGCGAGGGAAGAAGAAAAATGGCTTGAAGGAGGTGCGCAAAGCAGGTAGCAGTGGCCTGAGTCAGATTTCAAACTCCAAGAAGAACCAACAGCAGGAATCTTTGAAAAGTAGGAGCTTAAATGACATGACCCAAGTCCCTGCTGAAACAAATCTCATAAAAGAATCTAGCATTCAACGGAAAGAAAAGCATCCAATTGGAGGTAATTAGTCCAGTTTAGAGCCTAAATTTCAGTAGCAGTAGTCAGATTTTTAAAATGAGAGTATTTCTTTGTTTACTTTTGGGCATTGTTTGATTGTAGGTGAGCTTGCAAAGATGAAAACCAAGAGGGAGTCCGGTCCGTATGCATATGAAGGTTCAAAGAAAACCAAAACAGATGGTAGGTACACCACTGATAACAATCAAAGTTATGACCTGGACCCTAACCCTGGAAGGTGGGGCCGTAATTCAGTTTCTGGCTTGCGGATTCAAGCAAATGAAAGAAGTGTGCAGAATGAAAATGAGTGCTCTAATTCTGGGGATATGAAGCATGATATTAAAGAAACTGTAAAGAAACATATGGATCATACTCAGGCCTCCTCAGATGTTGGGTCATTAGACATGAGGATATGTGATAAAAGGGACACTTCTACAAAGAAAAGGAAATTGGAGGATAGGCATGATAGTCAAAATATCAAGGAAGAAAGTAGTGAGAGTGGATTTAGGAATGGAAAGAAGTCACGTGTTTTAAAGATTGAAGGGAAGCAGTCCCGCAGAAATGATGGTGATGGTACAGTAAACAGGAAAAGTATGGATAATATGATTGGTGGCACTGAAGAAGTTAGAAGTATTGATCGGAACCGGCAACCGATGAAACACAAGAAAAAGTCTGCATCTCAAAAACCTTCGGATGGCCTTGATTCATTGAGAAGGGATTCTGGCACTGGACAAATGTCGATGGCAGCAACTTCTAGCTCTTCAAAAGTTTCTGGTTCTCACAAAACCGGAGCAAACTTTGAAGAAGCAAGGGCTTCTCCGGTTGAATCGGTTTCTTCATCTCCGATGAGGACCTCATATCCAGAAAAGCATGCATCAAACGGAGGGGACGGTTCAGGGAATAATGATGCTACAAATGGTGGCATACCTCTTGGCAATTTTAGAAGAGGTTGGAATGGGGAAGGTGCTGGTGAGCTTACTCATTCCAGGAAAGAAATGAAAGTGAAAGTTTCAGGTGATACTAACGCTAGGTCACATAAATCTTCTCTCCTGAATCATCGTGGTAGAGATTCTATTTGCAAAATTAGCATTAAAACTAAACCTTCTTCTGGACTGGGTAGCCAGTTGCTTGATGGTCATAATGATAATGCACAGAATGAACAGCATGATGTAGAACATTCCCATGCAGAGGATAGAGTGAAGGAGTGCCATTTCAATGCATTTTTTTCTCAGAAATCTGATAAGGGTTCCTCTTCGCAGACAAAGGATAGTGAAAGAACACTTGCTGCTGATAAGAAGAAGGTTTATGATTCAAAGAATGAACAAGAAGATTTATCTTCTAGAAAGAGCATGAGGTATCTATCAGATATTGACCCCAAGAGTCATGCACATCTTCAAGAAACCCTTGCTAAATGCAAACACAATTTGCCTGATAAGTCTAATGCTAAATCTAGCGAGGATGAGAAGAACTATGTTGGAGGGAGGGATCCTTCAGGACAATCATCAAATGATAGTAGGGTGGAAAGCCGATCAAATATCAAGGATGATGGATTTGATGCAAAGTCTGCTGCTCTGTGTATCACAAAAGGGGAGACTGCACCAGAGCAAAACCAGGATTGTGATAGTCAATCTAAAGTAATGCAAGTAGAGTCAAGGAGTGGAATGTCAAAATCGTCCTTGCATTGTGAAGTTGAAAGTCAGCAGGAAAGAAAAGGTCATCAAACAGTAGTAAAAGCACAACAGGGAATTGTCTCTGATGGGTTTCCAGTTAATGGCTCTGGCAATAATGATATTTCAAAGGCTTTAAAACGACCTGGAAAAGCTGGCAGCAATAATGGATCAAACCACAATTTGGGACAGGATCTCCGTGTGGTCAGAGACTTAAATGCTCCTAGTCCTGGGGGAAATTCCTGTAGCCAGACAGCAACTAATGCCCTGAAAGATGCTAAGGAGCTCAGAAATTATGCTGATCGTCTTAAGGTTTCTTTCACATGTTGCTCTTAGATAGATATGTCATTTCATGTGAAGTGTAGAGTTTTGCTATCCTAACTGGTACTACCATTTTAATGTCTTCTTTCAGAGTTCCGGTTTTGTTTTTGAAAGCAATGAGATATACTTCCAAGCTGCCCTTAAGTTTCTCGGTGGCGCAGTCCTTCTAGAGACTAGCAATAGTGAGAATGGTAGACATGTGGACATGAACCAAATGCAAGTCTATAGCACTGCCACGAAACTTTGCGAGTAAGTGAATGTTTCCAAACTGATCGGGTTCTGTTGTTGCTTAAACTTAAATAGAATCTTTTGTTTACGTCTAAATTAGGAGTGTTGATATATTACTATAGACTGCCCTATGCTAATCTTCTTAAGTTCACAGAATGTGTGCCCAAGAATATGAAAAACGCCGAGAAATGGCTGCTGCTGCTTTGGCCTATAAATGCATGGAGGTAGCATACATGAGGGTTGTTTACTGCAAACATTCTACTAGCAGCAGAGACAGGAATGAGTTGCAAGCAACTCTACAGATGGTTCCTCAGGGTAAGAAGTCATCTGATGGGTTTTTAATGAGGCTGGTTTATCTTTCCATGATTAGTTGCACGTGCCTTTAGATTGTGTGAGTTCTTCTATTTGGTGATGTCCACCTTTGAAGTCCCAGCTGCTGTCCCATACTTGAAGGGGTTGAAAACATAATATTCACCATAAATAGATACTTTTTGTTTTGTTAAGATGCAACTTTAGTTACCAAACTGTTTCTTCCATGTTAATTAGCGGTCACATGTTGCAATGCTCTGAGATGAAGTACCTCAAACCATCTTTTTCAAATGGCTTCTTTCAGGTGACTCTCCATCATCCTCTGCATCCGATGTTGATAATAACTTAAATAATCAACCGACAATGGATAAGGCCCCATTAGTCAAGGGTAATGGTTCACTTGTTGCTGGAACCCATGTCATTGTTGCGAGAAACCGCCCAAGTTTTGTTCGGCTGCTTGACTTTGTAAGTTGATTCTGTCTGATGTGCCCATTTCCTTTCTCCTATCTCATTTCTGTTTCTCGGTCTCTCTGTCTCTCTGTCTCTCTGTCTCTCTTGCTTTTTTATGATTTATTTGTTTTTTGTATGTTTTATTAGGCAAAGATGGGCAGAGAGTATTTGCTTCAGTATTCATTGGAAACTATCATATAAAATATGCTTTGATGTTAAGAATGTTCCTAGGTAGACCAAAACCAGTTATTATGGACAAAAAGTAAGTTGAGCTTGTATATATGTGATTTCGGGAAAATAAAGGACAATCTGAATAATGAAGTGTCAGAAAGGCTAATGAAAATGCTTAGCCCCTGGCCCTGCAGTATACACTTGCGTTTGGTAATATATGTCGTTAACTTGCTGGTTGGCAAATCAAACTTTTGATTGCTTGAAGGATCTTTAGATGGCCTTGCTATATAATTAAGACAGGAGCTAATTTGATTGTCCAATTGATTTAACTCTACAGCCAGGCCCTGCTTCTTGAACTTGGTAGACATGTAGTTGTGGGCTTATGACGTTCCCCAACACCCCCACCCCCACACACACACCTTATCAAATATTGCTTGTTGTGCACCGGTTTAGGACAATGGAAATGTTGAGGGTTAGCCTGTCCCGAAGTTTGATTGCCCGAAGATTTTTGTTTTGAAAATTAAGCTAGAAACCATTAAGTTCTATTCATAGATTACCACCACTAAAATCTCATATCATATGAACTTGTTAAGTATAGCCTGTCTCTCAGTGTTTGTGTTAGTAGGTAGTTGGAGTAGGTATATGTGTTAATATGTTATTTTTCTGCAGACACAGGATGTAAGTTTTGCAATGGAGGCTTCAAGAAAATCCCAAAATGCTTTTGCAGCTGCTAATTTAAAGCTGGAAGAAGCACAAAATACTGAGTTTATTACTTCTGTTAGAAAGGTGATTGATTTCAGCTTCCAGGATGTGGATGGACTTATACGTTTGGTCCAGCAGGCTATGGAGGCCATAACTCAAGCTGGTTTAGGCAGTGCTAGAGATTAATCACCCCTGTACATAACTGTGCGTGTGTGGGTTTTTTTTTTTTTTTTTTGGTTTATAACCCCATTTTGGATTGGACAAGAAAAGGGGAAAAGGGGCCTACTTAGACATGCATTTGGAAGCAAACAAAGATGCGGGTCACAAAGAGTCAGTTACCTCTCTGTACATGTGTACAAAGTGAGATCAACTTGCAATTTTGTAATGTACATTTTTGATGTTCGCATTCTTCTTGACGTAGGTAAGGGCACAGCATGCTCACCCTTAAGTTTTCTGGGTTGGCAAAAGAGGATAAAATACTAGCTTGTGCAGCAAGGGATTCGGAGTTCTATGTAAGATGTCGGTTCATATAGTAGTAAATTTTTTTGCTCCATTTCTTTTGGGGCCTGAGGAAAAGAATATATATATATATATAGGGTTGGAGATTGTTAGGCAACTATTTCGAGGAAGATGAATACTGATATAGTGTTTGACACTTACTGATTTATCCGTGAACAGCTTACTGTTCTGCTTAAGCTTGTTTAAAATTTTTATTGGAATGGAAAGTGATATTCTTTTTGAAAGTTACTGTGATTTTTTAAAGCTGTCAAGCTTGAAGTGCTTTGCACAATTGTGCAAATTTCAAACTTTCAACAGAAGCATCTGTATATTCAGGTATGTAATGTTTGTCTCTAGCCATATGGGTCATCATATGGTGTGAAATTAACAGTCGACAGGAACTTTTTATGGTTATGGTGGTGCTTTCCTTATTCTTCTGGCTCTTCTCAGAACTATGGTGGATGGTGGCAGGCAATTTCCTGATCTCGAATAGAAAATTATAAAGAGCTTGTCTCATTGTGTAAATGTGTGCTGGGGTGGAGGTCGGGATGGGTTACTTTGTCATGCTCTTCTTCTAGGACCCAGAGAGGGAGGTGGTAACTTGACAGTTTGTTTGGCTTTAGGTAAAATAACTGTGAAGTTTGGTTGATGAGAGGCCTCCGAATTGTAATGCTCATTTTTCCCTTCTGCCCACCTATACCAATATTTATGCAGTTTTAACCCATACGTACATCTCATGCAGGCTTGTAAACTGTAATAGTAATATATGAAGTTATTGCAAAAGTAATTACTTAAAACTATTTTAATGAGTACCAGAAAACAAAAACAGTCTGGTTGAGAGCTGCAATATTTTAGGAATTTATGTTTGTACGTCCTTACTAATATTATTTCCACTAATTTTCTTTAAGCAAGAACTGGTTTAATGTGATAATTATCCATCCCAAGGCTAAGCAACAAGATCTAATTAGCATCACCAAAAATCTCTGCAAGTGCAGAGCCCTTTGTCAAAATGATGAAATCTGTTAACATCTCTCACGATGATATCTCTCTCTGTGATTTCACTAATCCACTTGAAAGCCTCATGGCAATCCCTGCACATTCTCAAGTTTTTCATGATTCTAATGGTTACTCCTTTAGGTATATTTAGCAACCCAAAAGCCAAGGCAAGTTTCTCACTGTGAAGACCTACTATTTCTTCCTGGGCTTCGTCTTCCACATCAACGAACACCAAACCTGCTGTCCTTTCAATGTACCCTCTCTCTTTCATTTTCCTTTCCAACTCCCTCAACAAGCTCAGGACCTTGCTCCCTGTTTCGCATGATATGTCTCCGGCATAGAAGACATAAGTCGAGTTTTTAACCTCAATCCAACTGCAACCAGGTTCCTTGTAAACTCCAGTCTGCTTCATTTTAGTACGAAGACTCTGCGCATTCTCCCACTCACCGGCCGATACATAAGTGTTTGACAATGTGACATAAGCACGGGCTACTTGTTGATTGGATTCTATTAGTCTCTTGCTAGCTTCAACGGCAATTTCTACCCTTCCATGAAGTCTACTAGCACAGAGAAGTGTCCCCCACAACAGAGCACCTTCCTGATCATTCACTTCAATAGATTTTGCTAACTGAAAAGCCTCATCAAGACGACCATTTCGACCAAGCATATCAACAACGCATGTGTAATGCTTTGCATCTGGCACTATCCCGTGCCTCCTATACATGGAATTGAAGTACTCAAGACCTTCATCCACAAGTCCTGAATGGCTACAAGCATGCAAAAGCCCAACAAATGTTACGTCATTAGGCTTTATTCTTCTACGAACCATTTCCTCAAAAAGTTCGAGAGATAATTTGCCGAGTCCATGTTTCCCAGCAGCTACAATCATGGAAGTATATGGGATTACAGAGGCATTCGAAACTCTCCGAAAAACCCTATCAGAATAAACAATACACCCACATTTGGCATACATATCCACCAATGCGCTAGAAACTACATCGTTAGAATCATGGCCAAGACGAATTACTGCCCCATGTGTAACCTTTCCGGAAACCAACTCGCCCAAACTGGCACAAGCAGTAATAACACTAGCCAACATAAAGTGATTTGGATGCTCCCACCCTAAACGATTAAAGTCTCTAAAAACTTCAAGTGCTTCATGCCCTCTACCATTTTGTGCAAATGCTGTGATCATTGAAGTCCAAGAAACAACATTCTTATACTCCATTGAATCAAAAACCCGCCGAGCTAAATCAACTTCATTACATTTCCCATACATATCAACAAGGGAAGAGCAAACCACAAGGTTACATTGAAACCCAAAAATATCCACAAGGGCATGAATTGTCTTCCCTCCTCTTAGACTAGCCAGTATCGAACATGCGCTAACTGCGGTTGCAAAGGTGAATTCATTGGGCAAAACCGTGCTTTTCTGCATCTCTCTGAAGAGCCAAAGACAAATTTCAGGTTTACCCACACTAACATAACCTGACATGACAGAAGTGTACGAGACAACATTTGGCTCAGCCATTTCATCAAACAATTGGTAAGCTTGGGCAGTCTTTTGGAGTCTAATGTAACAATTAATCAGGTGATTGGTGGCGAAAGTGTCATTAAGGATACCAGCTTTAAGGATTTTAACGTGGGTTAAGGTTGCCAAAACGAGGTCGTTGCATTTTCGAAGAGCCTGAATGAAATGGGCTTTAGTGTGGAAGTTTAATGGTTTATTTGGGCGGGAAAGATGTAGGGACTTAACGGCAAAAACGAGACTTTGGTTCATCGGCTTCTTCATCTGTCTCATACCTCATCCTGATTGTCAGTCTTCTATTTTAGGACAGTAGATTACTAAAATATGAGTGAGCTTAAGGTATTTTGGTCACCTTTTTTTCTTAAAAAAAAAAAAAAGAGGAGTGCCTTTCCTTTTTCATATTTTTACTGATTTGGTTTTTAGACTAAGTTTTAAGCTTAGATCAAGGCCAAACCCTGGAAATGTCAATACAAGCCCATGATTTTGTACTTATCCGAGTGAAAAAGTAAATTTTGTATAGGAGAGAGAGATAAGGGAGGGGAAATGGGTAAAATAAAAGGGGATCATAATTTTATCAAGAATTGGATTTGGAAGGCAAACAAGTCTCTTCTCGTCTATTGGACCGCCCTACTTTGCTTTGCCTAATCGTTTTTGGTGCTCGAATGCGTTTAAAACGGGTAATCATTTACACCAAAAATAAGGCAACTGGTTGTTCCGAAAGCAACATACACTCAAAAGAAAGGAAAAGGAAAAAATCTTTTGCAGTCTCGTCCTAAAAGATTCCTCAATGTGATATTTTTGCTTCGTGTTGTAGAGGACAAGTTCACTGGGACTGAATTTACCTTTGCATTGGTACACTCTTGAGGGGCACCAGAAATTATGTAGGATCCACCAATCTAAATCACTTTTAGAGCCAACTCCACTTTCGCTTTGCTGCTTGCTCTCTCTCTCTCTTCGTATCATTACTTGCAGAGACTTTCTTCTCAATATATTAAAGGAAGAAGTCGATTGAGGATTTAGATAATTTAAAACCAAACAAGCTTCTAAATCTTTCTCATCAGCAAGGAGAAAAAAGGGTGAGTGATGATACATTCAAAACCATGTCAAAGAGTTGTAGTTGCTATTTGCTACCTCTTAATGTGGACCAACGTGCTGCAAAGAGTGGTCCAGTCAAGAAACCATGGGTGAGTTTAAGGTGGTCATTGAACACCCATACTATATTATTAGAGCAGTGGAGGATCAAAGTGCCGAAAGTCCAAGTTAGGAGGATCTTAAGATACCATAGCAGAGAAAGAGGAGGGTGGAGCCGTGGAGGGATGGGGAGGAGGTTGGGCAAAGGCAAATTTGACGATAACATCACTAGATTTGGTCTGCAAAAATGGGGACACCTTAACTTCAGCACAACTGAGGATGGCCCCTACTAGTACTACTGCCACTCACCAAAGTCTGCAATAATAGACAATTAAGTGTACTATTACCCACTACTAGATTCCATGCCCATTTGAACTCCTTCCCCTTTGTTCACATGCTTCATTTCACATACATGAACATGATGAGGATCTGATCCAAACAGACAATCAAACAGATAAACAAACAAAACTCACAGGGACACTTACCTTATGTCTGCATACCTAGGTTCTTATCCCATATCCAGATGTTTGCAGGACCAAAGTGTCCTTATATGGTAGCAGCCGTAGGCTTAAGGAATGGCAAAGGGCTGATCAAAATCCTTCAGATCACAATGAAGAATCCTTTTTGTTACGGTTATCTTTCATAAATACTTTTATTGCCAATACTATTCTTGTAGCATGAATATGCATTAACATGTTTATGAATTGCAGGCTTTGCTCATTCCACCGAGGAGACACAGACACGGTACTGTGTTCAATTTTCATGATTTTCCTCCCTGATCCTATGTGTGATTATGCTTGATAATCCTACATTAATCAAATTGTAGCAAATATGGTTTAGTGGTCATAGTGTGTTTTCATTCTATTAATCTAATCGTTTTTAACCATAAGCTCTGCTTCAATAAACAACTTGTCAGGATGATGTAGTTTTGCATATCTGCCTTCCTAACCCAACTCACGTTCTGGGGTGTCTCAACCATGTGAGGTCAGATAACAATATCTCGACCGTGTGATGTCAGATAACATTGTTAAGCATTCTCCACAGCCAAAAGAATTTAACAGATGAGATTGTCCTAAAGGATCCAAATCAGATCACATGATTGGCAAGGACCAAGTCAAGACTGACCATTTAGGATTAGCGAATGGTTTCTGTAAACTCACAAAGGTAACTTGTTGATTTGGAACATAAAACTGTTCTACTTCACGCTGATTTAGAAAGAAATACAGATGGTGAGCTACTAACAGGATGAAAATATAGGTCCACAGTTTATATGAGCAGTAGATAAAAAGATAAGCAAAGATGGAGACAATTGATGTTGCCTGTGGTATCTCGACTCTGGTTCTTAAGATAAGAAGAGTTGGTCTCAGTCTTATCTTATTAAAAAGGGTAATCTGACAGAAAAGTTTCGGCCTAGTTTGCATTGATGGAGACTTTGGTTTGGAGGTTTTTGGACTTCAATACCTACATTTCTTTTGCTTTTGTGAGCAATGAAGGATGGATTTTTGTGCATGCGGATTGACTATTAGAGCAGACAAGTTTCCAAAGTAACCGCAGAGGATGTATGGGCAGAAAAATGGGTGTTTACAAATTTTGGGATACTATATGTCTTTATATTTCTGGCTTCCTATGGGCAGAAATGAAGTTGTTTTCTTTAAGTAATAGTACTACATTTTCTTAGTGTAAACTTTCTTTATGAAAATTATAAAGTGCAAAAAATGGCCCCCACACCGCGCATTAACACTGCAACTATGTGCACAGTGCTGATTTTCTCCATCTATAAATACAGGCTCTGTCTAAGAGCAGACTTCCAAGTAAACCTGATTACATATCTATTTCTCCCATTATTCAAATTTCTTCTTCATGGCTCCAGTACCTAGTTTGCCGATTAACGTTGGACATATTGATGATGTCCAAGAACTGAGAAAGGCTAAACCAGCCACAATTCCTGAAAGATTTGTCCGAGACATGGCTGAGAGGCCAAAACTTGCTGCAACTCTAATATCACCTAGTGGTATTCCTGTCATTGATCTCTCTAAGCTCATGAAAGGAGACAGAGATGAACAGCAAAGCGAAATTATGCAACTCAAAACTGCTTGTGAGGAATGGGGGTTTTTTCAGGTATTGAACAGCATAATCTTTGTGGTAGCTGCTTTTTTAGCAACATGATTATGGAAGCTAATGTTTAATTACATTTTCAGGTGGTGAACCATGGGATTGATCTAAATGTGCTTGAAAACATTGAAAAATTCGCCAAAGATTTCTTCATGCTACCTTTAGAGGAGAAACAAAAGTATCCAATGGCTCCAGGGACGGTTCAGGGATATGGTCAAGCTTTTGTGTTCGCAGAGAACCAGAAGTTGGATTGGTGCAACATGTTTGCTCTCGGGATTGAACCTCCTTTTATAAGGAATCCAAAACTCTGGCCATCAAAACCCGCTGACTTCGGGTAACAACATGACCTAATTTGATCTTTGAAGCATAGATAATTTCAGTTGTATTAAATGTAACCTTTCGTTTTCCAGAGAAACTTTAGAAATTTATTCAAGAGAAATCCGGAAACTTTGCAAGAATCTACTGAAGCATATAGCCGTGAGCCTTGGCTTAAAAGGGGATGTTTTCGAAGAAATGTTTGGAGTGGCTGTGCAAGCAGTAAGGATGAACTACTACCCTCCATGTCCTAGACCTGACCTTGTTTTGGGCCTTAGTCCACATTCAGATGGAAGTGCCCTTACAGTGTTGCAACAGGGAAAGGATAGTTCAGTAGGACTTCAAATTCTTAAAGACAACACATGGGTGCCTGTTCAGCCTATTCAGAATGCACTCGTGATCAACATCGGTGACACTATAGAAGTAAGAACCTGGAGCTGAATTCTGCAATCTATGTCCATTTTGAGATACCAATGTTCAATTAGTTTTCTGGTTTCTTGTTATGCAGGTTCTTACAAATGGAAAATACAAGAGTGTGGAGCACAGAGCAGTAACTCATATGGAAAAAGACCGCCTCTCAATTGTCACTTTCTATGCTCCTAGCTATGAAATAGAACTCGGTCCAATGCCAGAATTGGTGGATGAGATGAATCCATGCAGATACAGACGATATAATCATGGAGAGTACAGTAAACATTACGTAACAAACAAGTTGCAAGGCAAGAGAACCCTGGATTTTGCAAAACTTGAATCCAAGACCTCTACTTAAAACCTGCTTCACTTAGTCTCCCGCCTAGGCTTAATTGTAATCATAGTTAGAATTTAGTACATAACATTAAGGAAGTGTTAGAATCTCTCTACTTCTCTTGTTTAAGCTGTTAAGACTAAAGACACAAGTCTGGTATCTTGTACACCAAAAATGAGTTTGTATTATTGATGGACTGCACTGTTCATGTGTAACTCAAGACTGTTGTATTCATACTAGCTAATGGGAAGCCTGTGGGGTCTTTGTTTATGAAGTTTTCTTGTCAAATTATGTTTTGTCTGAACAACTTAAATTAGCAGTTGTTGGGATGGAGAGAAAACAATAACTAAACGGAAAGAAATGCCACTTTTACTGTTTCCTCCATCAGATTCCTAATAAGGAAAGAAGCATGCAATTATGTGGGGGAGCTCCACACCACCAAACCACCCCCATGTTTGAGAAGGAATCAAAGAGAAATTTAACTAAATCATCAGTCTTCCTCCGTTCAAGGGAAAGAGAACTTTTCTTGTTAGTGGCAAAGAGAGGAGAGCCCACAAAATCATTTTATGCATGCCTTTTAGGTTTCTTTTAAATGGGTATGATGGAACCACCAAGCAACTTGTGAGGGAAATTTTTGATGATTCTAAGTTGAAATGACGCAAGTGCTAACACCAAGTAAAGCACAAACCAGAGTTCCTAACATTCATGACATAAGCTGTGAGGTAAAGGGAGACAATGCAGTATGGACAGAGTTAAAGTAAGTCGGATAGACCAACCACAAGCTTCATTATATACTATAAAATCATGTTCCAAATTTAGCATCTTCACAAATAAACTTTTAATTAGCTAAACAAATGATGATTTAATCAGTTAAGTGGAATTTTCTGCAATAAAGAATATTCACCATAAGATCTTATTCAAAATGACATCAAGAAAACCTCAATAATATCCTGAGTTGGAAGCAAGAAATGCTGATGCTGTCAAGACCAACCTATTTCATAACAAATTGGGTGGAGCAAGAATCAAATATGAATTATCACCTCTTTTCCTGGTAATCTGTAGGAAGACAATGGTCACTGCTTGCTTTTTCCCATCGGTTTGTGGATTGATGGAAAAAGCACTCAGTGACAATGTATCTTGGAAGGACTAGAAATGCTTGAAGAACGAGTGGCCCCCTTGGCGTAATGGCCAAGTAGAAGGGCTGCTCACCTAGAGGCAGGGGGTTCAACCCCCTGACCTTTGTAAATGTTAGTTTATGTAAATACCACTAGGCTAGGAATCAAAAGAGGAAACTCTTGAAGAACTCTACAAAACTGACCCTAACTTTAACAAGCCGTAGACTAATGCTGAAGCAGGTTTGTGCCATTCCCCTAACTACACGCTCCTCTTTCTGGCAGACTAATGACAATGAAACAATGAACCCATCTTTTTCAACAAATTCTGTGAAGTGGGTATTTTGAGGAACGTGATATCAGCAGTTGGGGTCCATGAAATTCAAACTTGGAAGACTTTTAAAAGTTGCAGCCAGCAGAAAACGTGATTATAAAAATAATTAGGTTTAAAAAAGGTAGCACCTGTGTTTATTATTGCTAAGGAGAAATTAAGTTTCAGTCTAACAAAGGAAGGGGTCCGGAGGAGGGAGAGCTTTTGGCGTTCATGGTGGCATTTGCTGGTCTTTTTCTTTATGAGTTGGGACTTTGGACAGTCAAAAGAACCGTTGATTTTGCTTCCATTTTTGTTCACTTTTTTATATTTTAGCCACCATTTAGCAGCAATTTGGCAAAAAGTATTGCATTGCTCACGCACGCACATTCATCGAATCTCCTTTCCACTCTCCAACTTCTTCACCAAAAAGCAAAAACCCCTCGTGCTAAACATGGACAGTAACTAAAAGCTTCCATTTTCTTGCGTTAACAGAGGAAACAATGCTTCAAATTCAATGGAGAAGTCATCAGTGGACATCCCACTACCATCAACCTTAATCAAAGCTAAAATGGATCTTTAATTCAACATCCACAGAAATCCAAACATTTACATCAAACCGAAGAATGTAAAAATAAAATGCTTTCTTACACAACAAGTTATTACTTGTTTGCTGTTATGATGAGTTAAGGGAAAGATAAAAGACACTGGTAGTAAATATATAAACTTTAACTTGGCATGATTGCTGACGAGATCACCACTAATGAATCATATAATTATTACCCATAATTTAGTGTTATTTGCTCCTCCATAATCCAAGATTTCTATGATTTCGACGGCTTGAAGCCGATACACGTTGCAGTCAATTATAAGGAATAGTTTGTCAAATTTCTTATACATTTCTAAACTCTCCCACTGGTTCTCGCAGTGGTGGTTGTTCGTGGATGCGGATTGCACTCGTCTCGTGTACAAGAGTCGTATGCTTGCCATCAGAGATCGCTTTTATTGGAGGTATGATGGCGTGTCAAATTGTTGAAGAAGAATACTGCATTGCCTCATCTTTTCAAGGACAATTTCCAACTTATCAGATCTTGCCGACAGCTACTAATACGACTTGAAATATAATATCGGATGGTGAAATCCTGTGTTATGTACATAACAGAAGCTAGGATTGGCTCATCTCTTTTCTTGTGTGTGTGTGTGTGTTTTTTATGCCAAGATAAAATGAAGAAAAACCCTTAAGTTTAGATTAGGATCTAGGATGTGCCATTTCTAGCTAGGGCGAAGGCGAATGCATCTCAACCTCATCATCCTTGCGCATTAACATGCTCACCTTCACTCTTTTGAACAAAGGGAATATGATCCTGTAAAAGAACAGTAAAAACAATAGCATAAAATGCCGGGTTGCATTCAGAAAGACCATTCCTAATATTTTCGAAACTTACAATCATCATGGAGCTTGAGTACACAACTAAAATACACATTTTCTCTTCAGGCGGAACAAGGGGGCCAAAACAAACAAGCATCAACTAAGTCATGAAATGGGCTTGCAGCAATATGAAACCGGTTACTAAGATGGTCCCTGCCGCACTGGGACCCATATTATGGATCCATTACAATTTCTCCAGATTGATTTTATATTATATAGAACTTGGCCACACCTCGCTCCTACTGTACAAGCATCTTCGCTCCTGCTAAGCAATTCACCAAAAGCACTCATTGGGTAGCATCTCATTATGCTTATGCCACTTTCACCATGGACCGACTACACCTGGTCATGTTGAGCTACTTGCAGCAGCAATAGTCACCACTTCATCCAGAAATAAGACTATGCCACATCATGCCAAGTACCTGAACATATTGGGATTATCCTTGTCCCTCTCAAGATAGTCTCGAGTAATCAGGTCTTCGATTCGCTTTTTAATCGCCTTGAAATCAGGCTGCAAAGTTGAAATTTTAATTAATGACACCCATGCAGGGCAAGAAAGCAAAAGCAGGCACCAGTGAACAACATGCCACAAGAGAAAAAGAGTCGCATAAGAACCTTGAACATGCGGCCCAACTGCTCGACACACTCCATAACCAACTGCTGATGACCCAGAACTTTACGACTCTTCATGATGCGGACAATTGAGGCATCAATGGCATACCGTCTATCCTTGTCAACATCTTCAATTACTTTCTTCTTCTCATCAACAGGGGGGAGAGGAATCTGAATGTTTAACAAAGAAATGAATCAGAAGATATCATTAAATGAAAAGAGAGAACAATGGAATATTGATAGTTTTTGTTAAAAAGTACCTTGATCCTTCTCATTTTATCAGTAAATTTGGAGTTGAACTCAAAATTATCAGTTGGAGAGATGGTTTTTGTGCTTGGCTCCTTGTTAAGAATTTTATACTTCGCACAAGACAATGAATGCAGAAGTCTAACTACATCATCATCAGTTAAGTTCAGCTGTGACATGATCTCTGAATAGCTCAGCCTGTCTGAGGAATTGAACAGCAGTAAGGCAGAAGCCTACACAAGATGAAAGACTCAATATTAGCAAATAAGATTCTTCATCTCCATTCGGCTAGTTAAGAAAAGAAAACAGACTACAGAAATCTTTGATCATATTACCTGATACGTTGTGACAACCAACTCCATCGTTTTTGGTTCAAACTTTCCACTAAGGTTACAAGTACCCAAAGAGTAGATCCAAGTAAGTTTTCTATGTTTAGTTTTTGTCTGATAGAAGTCCCTGAAAACCTCAACACACTTAATCTGAAGAGGTTTTTCAGGAAGAAGAAGAATGAAGACAGAAAAGAAGGAAAATTAGTATTAGTGACTTCCAGTGAACTTAAACTGGTAATCTGACAAATGAAATATGACTCTTTTCTACAAGATCCATAAGCGTACCATCTCATTAGGAAGGTTGAGGTCAAAAGACTTGTAACTTGGCCAGAAGCCAGTAGTCAAAACAGTTACTGTCAAGTCAATCCCTGGATTTGCATTTGGATTATTGCTCAAGTACTCCTCAAAACTTGTCTGGTTTTCCCTTGCTAATGTCAGATCTGTGACCTAGAGAGCAGAGAAAAAGTTTAGAACAAGATTTATTTGAGATATTAAGAACATCTGAAGATAAGAAGAAGAGACTCCCAGTTCACAAATGATAATAAATGGCAACCAACCATTCCCTCCATCTTTGAGGTGAACTGACCGCCACACTGCTGTTTCAGCTTTGTCAATATACTTCTCTCGTGGTCATCATTGGCACTCTTGTCAAAAAGAAGCCTTCGAGCAAGCTTTTTCCTACCAACAATAATTTAACAATAAAATCAGCTGAAATTCCTGAGTTAAAAAAGTTCCATCCTCAATTACAGCAAAACATCTACCTATAGAATTCTGCAAACAAGTCCTTGTCACTAATATAAGCAAGTAGCTTCACAACCTGCAAATTAAAACAGTAAGAATGTAAGATTATGAAGAGTGAGTTTAACAAGCCCTCAAAGTAGATGGAACACTGAACACAAGTGCAACAAACCTTTTCAAGCGTTTCCTCAATTGCTTCATCGCTCAATTTCTCACTTCCACCTTTCTTAAGAATATTATCACAAAAGGTGGCAAGTAGCTCTGCACTTGAGCTTCCAGCAACCCCCTTATTGCAGAAGACTTCAAAAGCCTCCTTGAGAGCCTAGAGAAAATGGACAATAATGAGAACATAAAACATAATAGCATAGGACTTTACCTTGGGAAAAAAATCTACTACAAACCTTGTGAAAGAGAGTATGATTTTGAAAACAGTCATTCACGTAGGCGAGGTATTTGTCATGCAGCTCAATCACTTTCCTCACAAATACCTGAAAACCACCCCAAAAAAAAAAATCAACTTCCATACCTTCAAACAGCCCAGTGCCATGTAGAACTATAAGGAAATGATTTTTACCTGCTCTTGCATGCCAACCAAATCCTTTTTATCTGCCTATTGAAGGGGAAAAGATTTTAGCATGATAACTGATGTCAATATAATTCCTTAGCTTTTGCAAATTAAGCATTCAAAGATTTGCTCACCGCAAGCAAACCAAATTAATGACAAGTAAAATACCTTTTTGTTGCTTGCAGCATCCTCTGCCTGTTTGACCAAAGCTGTGCCTTCAGCAGTAACATGCTGAACCAGAAAATGAGACCACATTTTAAAATGGATAAAGAAGTAAAATAATAAGTAAAAGAAGACGATATGAAATGAGATAATAAATGAATATCCAAGTGAAAGTGAGTAAATACTCAAGATGTGTTGGTCAAAAAAAATATATACTTGAGATGCTTGCTAACATAATTCATAAAGAGACAATTGTATATCAAATTCACCATTTAGTTCGTGAACCAAAAATATTTTACCTGTTTGAAAATGCCTGATACAGGATCTAAGCCTCGAGGAATTTTACAAAAGAGTCTAAACATCCTTGACAAATCCTCCACCTAAAAGTTAAAAATAAAAGGTGATAGAGGTTAACAAGATAATATATTAAGCACCAAAATAAATAAATTATCACAGCAAGCACCTTGTCATCTCTAAGCAGTGCATGGCATCCAGAGTGCTCTTTCTCAAGGAGTTGGTTGGCATTCACAGACAGTAACTCATGCTGCACTTTCTATAAATGAAAAAGAGATCATACAGAACAACAGTTCAGGAAAAAAATTAGTATCACTTTTGAGGTGTAAATCATCTCCAAGACCAAGAGGAGGATTCTTAGGACAAACACAAGTACCAACCTCAAGTAGTTTTGGCTCACTACTAGAATGCAAATAATGTGAGACCCTATCTTTCTCTCGCTTTAAGCACTCCTCAGCCTAACATGAGAACACAAAATGCATTATTAGGCATTATTTGAATGGATAAATCAAAGAAAAGATAGTTCAAAATGTAATCACATATACTGCATACCTTCAACATATAATCTGGACAAGAATCTTCTTCAATCCAATTTGTAGCCTTCCTTGAATAATAGGCAGCGGTATCTTTGAGCATGGCAGCCTCAAAGTCATTCTCATAGTAATCCATTTGTCCCATTCCAATTTCAACAAATATATCTAGAACATTCTTCAACAAAGCTCGATCAATCTGCTCTCCCTCACGTTCTTGATCAATCTGATTTGAGATTAGGGAGTTTATTTACATTATTTGGGAGAAAAAGGAAAGGTCACAATGAATGTCAAAAAGAAAACTGAACTTACCAGAGAAATTACCGCATCCTTCACTTTTGCATTTAGCTCTTGGTATACCTGAAACCAGAGAGAGTACATTCATAAGATTCCGACTTTTTTCTTCATAGAAGAGAACACAGTGGCCATATCATAGTAAATACATCAATCTGCACATACCAGTTCTCGGAAACATGTGAGTCCAACTTCATTAAGGGGAGGCAATGACCTCCGAGCAATAAAGTAGCGGTCAAGATAATGGAAGAACCGAGAAAGCCACCTAACCATAACTTTATGATTGGCCCACCTTTTCACCAGCTCTCTCAACATAAACTCATCATGCTTTTCTCGTAAAGACGGAAGTACCTATAGATGAAATATTTCATAAATGTGTTAGTAAAGAACAGTTATAGCACATTCAACACAATGTTCAAGCAAGGAACATCATTATAACTAGAAAATGACAATCTATTATATCTTTCAACAACATTACTTGCTAAGCTACAATGATTCACTTCCATCAATAGCTTTTCTTAGAATCCTACAACTATCAATTAATTCGAGTATGATTCATCTGCCACCAAATCTGTTAATAAAGGTATAACAAGTGGTAATCCCTACACAATGAATGAGAGAAAAAAGGAAATTCACAGCATATGATTTATCCCATACACAATCTTTAAGATTGTAATAGATAAATCCATCAATGTAGTTAATGACGCAAAAAGAAATGGAAAAAGGGACCATAAAGTATATATTCCGAGTCCAAACATAATCTAAAAAACTTGAGCAAATTAACTCAAACAGACATAGAAGCAAAACTATAATTCCTCACCGTTGAAGTGATGTATTCTTCAAAAGATTCTCGATACTTATCGTATAACTGTTGAGAATAATCGTGAGGAGGCTTTTGGGTACACATATTGTAAATGGTTCTACAAAATAAAGATTAAGGCACCAACAAAAACAGGCATAACATATGAAAATCAGAATGTTCGCAATCATTCCCATCAAAAAAGAAAACGAAACAAACAAAATGTCATTGAATTGGATACGTATAGAGCATCATATAATCCTCGGAGCTGAACTGTGGCTCCGGTAAGCCTTCTAGAATGTTCTTCAGCTTTGTAATCCCTTTTTGCATAAACTCCCATCCCTGTTCAAGGTCGATCGTCTTTCTCTCGTTCATAGTCATGGCGCCACGCCGTCTCCCTAGTTATCAAAACCCTAACGGCCAAAATCTGCAAGAATTAAAGATTTAGATCAGAATAATTAGTTCACATTCTAATTAAGAACACCAACATTTCATAATCTCCTGCTAGATTAACAAAAACCAACAAATTACAAAAATAAACCCACCCAGAAACAATTAAAAATCGTATCTTTAAGCAAAAATGCCGCGACTTTTAAAAATTCCTGCGATATTCTCAGTTAACAAAACGAAATTTAAAACTTTTCTGGAAAATCTTGGAAAGTCAATCGATTCAATCTAACATCGATAAAACGTGAAATTCATCCAATTGAAAGAAAACAAAAAGCATTCCTTGAGAAATCGATAGCTACTCAGCAGAGAAAGAGATCGATAGATACCCCTAAAAGCTAAAAAAAATTCCAATAAAAAAAAAAACCCCAATCAAAGATACTAATTAATCAGAAAGAGCTGAAAATCTAATCGGAGAAAATAGGGAAAAGTAAAACCCTATAGAGAACGAAGAGTGAAAGCCGAGTTCCGACAGAGCATTGAAGAAGGAAAGGGAATTTTTTTTTTTTGGTTTCCAGCAGTGTCTGATCCTTTTTCTCTTATTCGTGTTTTTGTCATTCACCGTTTCTAAAATTCATCCTTTTAAATTGATTTTTATTTTCTCTGGCAGCTTTTCCTTTTTCATCTCAGCAGGTTCTTAGTTTATTTATTTTATGAACAGGTCCTTATACTTTCTAATATTACTAATAAAGGCCATTACATTTTGTTTCTTTGAGAAATCTAGGGAGTAAATTGACATTATTGGGATTATAAATCTTTATTGAAAGTGACTCCCATTGAGAAGCTGAAAAAAGGGAAAGATATTTTAAAAAATTATTTATAGGAAAGGGTCAACCGGTCAAGGGATGAAAAAAGTTATATATAATTGAGAAACAAAATTGGAAGTATTCTCATATATAGAAGAATAAAAATTTTCCCAATGCACTCCATTTTGAGACAAAACTCTATATTTGACAACTGATATATAATGACATGATCAGATTAGGCATCAATCTCTTGCATGTTAAATATAACTTAAATTGTTTTCTTTCATATTGTAATTTCTGTTTGTGAAGTGTTTACACATGATTGAATGCAGTAAGGATGAAAAAATTGTGGAGATGGCGAGGAAAAAGACGAGAGCCAAGTAGTGTGACAATGGTGTGAACGGGGCAGATGATGGGACCTAAAGTGAACTTTTTGGCTACTGACAGCTGTAAATAACTTGAGGAGCAGATGAGGGCATGAGAAAAAATTGAACAAGTTACAGCTCCATAAAGTTGTCATGAATGGTTCTTTCTCCTTCTTATTGTCCATGAAGAATTTTGTTTTGACCCCTTGAGTTCCTACTAAAGGAGCTCAGCAGGTTGATAATGGTCAGTTATGAAGCAGCCATCAGATTGGGAATTTACCATCTGGCTCAGTTAATGAGAATAAGAAAAGCCCACCAATCTCTTATCAGTTTAACTGCAGTTTCAACTACCTTTACTCTTAAACAATCCTGTAATGTCACAACTCAATTCATTTATAATAAATATATGATGGGGTGGTACAACTTGTTGGAGTAAGATTTTCCCAAAACTCATAAAGAACTTTGAAACATGTATACTGTACTTGATTTGTTATTGCAAAATTATTTGACTAATAGGTTCAAATCATATGATCACTTGCTTCTACAAAGTTAAAACTTTTAGAGTTCTCCAAGGCATGGCAGTTTGAATCATATTGATTTTTCTGTCAATGGATCAGATGCATCAAGTTGTTTCTTCTCTTGTAATTCAGTTGCATATACTGAAAGTAGTTCATATTCAACAACCTATTGCCAATTTGAGAAAGAAAGAGGTTAGTATAACAATAAAGGGAACTAAAAAATATGTAAAAATATGGTGACAGACCTCAAGTAACTTCTTTTGGCTTCTGTTCTGCAGATAGCCAGAAACTGTCTCTCTTTCATGTTTCAAGCAACATTCAATCTAAATGATCATCACCAAAGCAAAACATTGATCAATTTTCTTACTTATATATGAAACGTTATCAATTACAGGTGCAAAATTTCTTTTGATACCTTAAGCATGTAATCCTCGTAAGATTCATTTTTGATCCATTGAGAGGCCTTGATGGAATAAAATGTAGCTGTTTCTTTATACATGGATTCTTCAAAGTCTTTTTCATAGTATTCCATTGAGCCTAGACCAACATCCACATAGATAGCCACAACATTCTTCACCAGAGCCTGATCAATTCCTTTTCCTTCCCGTTCCTGATCAATCTGAAGATTGGAAGAAAATCACAAATGAAGGATATTAATGAAGACTGCAAACAACTATTTAAAGTTCTGAAGTTGGCATTTGTCATATAACTTCAGCAGAGAAGATTTGGGTGAACAGAAGAAACGCAAAAACGCAAAAACCTTAACATACCATAGACATTATAGCATCTCTCACTTGAACATTCATTTCTCCAAATATCTTTGACAAAACACAGAATATAAACTTTGTTAATTAGTATGAACTTTTCAAGATAGAAGAACAATGACTAAAGAAAATATAAAAATTCGGGCACTATACCAAATTATAGAAAGATGAAAGGCTAACTTGCTGGGTTGAAGGAAACTTCTTTTTAGCAACAAAGTATCTATCCAGATAATGGAAGAACCTGGTAAGCCATCTGGTCATAGTTTTGTGCCTTGACCACCTAAACTCTAACTCTCGTAGCAGAGCTTCATCTTTCTTTCCTTGCAAAAGATGGCAAGACCTTGTAACAAAGCCCAACCCAAATAACATGATAAGGTTTTAAACAACAGATTAATATGTAGAAAGTTTTACGGAAATTCATTTACCTTGCCGGTGATGTAATCTTCAAAAATGTTCTTAAACTTCTCATATAATACTTGGCACTGGGTTGCAGCAGGGTTTGGATTACACATATTATACACAGTTCTAGCAACTTGTTAAGCAAACTGGTCATTTTATTGACTGCAGAGAAAAAAGAAATGAAAAGAAGTTGCTAAAAGATGCATATAGAAACTAAAGAAGTAGATACTTCAGTCAATTTGATTAAATAAAACAACTCCTATGCTTACTGAGAAAAAGGATACGTGTAGAGAATCATGTATTCTTCAGACGAGAAACTTTGAGTTTCATCCCCTTCTATGATCTTAATCAGTTTGTCTATTCCCTTTTCCATTACCGGCCATCCTTCTTCAACCTTGAGGAGGTTTTGATGTTCTTCGGCATTTGTCATGCTTTGAGGACTGTGGTTAAGGACTTGAGGTAGAAGGAAAACGAAGCTGAGAAAATAAACTCTGTAACAACAGCTTTTTCTGTGAGTATATGTTTTCTGGTACTAGTATAAATGATGACAAGCATAGAGTCAATAACTTTGAATTTTCATACACCAAAATGGACGGAGAAACCTTGACATCGAGGAAGTTTCTTTGATGATTCTGTATCTGAAAGTTCTATGCACGGCTTTTGAAAAATCGATAACATAAAAGTTTCCTTTCTTTTCTTGGCCCGCATGATTAAACCAGTTCCTAGTCATACATACATATATATATATATATATATATATATATATTTATGGCTTAATATCCAAATTGGTCCCTGAACTTTTATTTGAAACAGATTAGTCCTTGAACTTTTTATTTTGAGACATATAGATCCTAAATGAGAAAAAATCAAAGAAAATCCAAGGATTAATTTTTCCTAAAATAAAAGTTTAAGGATCAATCTGTTCTAAAATAAAAGTTCAGGGACCAATCTGTTCTTTTTGTATAATTCAGGGACTAAAATATCTTAAAATAAAAATTAAGGGAGTAATCTGTTTCAAATAAAAATTTAAAGATCAATTTATCTTTTTTTATATATAATTCATGAACTAATTTAAGTATTAAGTTATTTTTTTTCTGATAAGGAATCGAGGTCAAAGGACCCAACAGACAACAGTTAAGCAGCGACAAGTCTAATAATGGGAATGCCGAATGTGAATCAAATACCTGGTCCAGGATTCGGTCATAAATATTCACTCACATGTAGCAAAAATGCAAAATTGGGGAAATGGAAAATGGGCTTGATCCTTGAGGTGAGGTTACTTCTGAGTCTGAGACGCCATGGGCAAACATCCACTGTACGAAGCTCAGTCCAAACATTGTATTTTGGGCTCGTTCAGCCCCAAAGTTATCAACATGGCACTTAAATAAGGCTAGGCCCATTGTATTTGGAAAGCATTTTTGTCCCAAATGGTTACTTCGGATTCTGAGACAACATGGGCAAATAATGCTACCCTTTGATTTATTGATTCGATTCATATCGAGCCTCTCCAGTCTCCATCCATGAAAAGCCCCAAAATGATGCTCTTGCCGACATAGCCAAGCCTGCCCGTGCATGAACCAATGCAAGGTTTCTCGCTTTGTGTGGCTCTGTTTAGTTGTGTCGTGTAACGCGGCATGACGACTAGATATTTCATGCCTCGTATATGGAATTTATAACAAGGTTGTGATAGTTGCAACTTTTATTTGAAATGGTACACATATATATTGAATGCAGCTTAATTTTCTGGGTTGAACTGAAATAAATTCTCCTATTCTCTATCGCTGTAGCAGTACCGTAGTTCCCAGAGAGCCTTGAATGACACTTTTTCTTAGTACCCTACTAATTAATTTCAGAGAAGTAAAGGGGGACCTGTACCCGAGTTTATCTCTTCATAGTGTCATTGTTGCTTAACTCATTATCTGCTGGCTCTTGACGTAATAAATTTACATTTTTATTACCAATATCTTCCTTAGTCTTGATACAATAAATTGCTTGTTGAATTTGGTGCAGGATAAAAATGTGCATCTGACTTACGTTTGTTGTGGCAGTGATATTTAACTGCAGCCCCTTTTTTTTTTTGCTAGAAAGGGCCTGATGCAGGCTTCTCCTTGTATAGGTCGACAAAATTACATCCTTGATGGTCAATTCAAATTATCTGGGTGCAGGCTTCAGCTTTCAGAAACCATGAATTGTATCAGCAACGAATATCGGTAAAATTTTGCAGTTTAGCACGTATTGCTGACAGATGGTCGAATTTTTATCTAGGCCTCAAATTTTATGGCCTTTTTTTTTTGAACGCAGATGCTAGAAATAAATGAAATAATGCTTTGTACATGTACCGCTGGATCTTTTATTGTAGCCTTCTATTCTCTCTCTCTCTATATATATATATGAAGTCTGATATATAAGATGATTGTGTAGGGGCACAATATCTGCAGGCAACATCCTCTTTAAGTAGCTTTAATTAAGTTAATCTTTCTCTGTCTAAACCACACGTACGTTGTAAGATGCTATACATAGGAGAAATCAGTAAATACGGTAAAGCTAAGGGTCATGCTGTTTTTGATTTACTTCATGTCATAACTGAAGATACGTACAGAAATAGCAATTAATATAGCTATAAGACTTTTAAGTTTTTCTCATTAATCAGAAATGAAAACATTGTTGCTTAATTAGGCAAATATTTAAGAACTAAAACTTTTTTGTAGCTAAAAGAGACTAAATCAGCTGGTAAGATCTCTTTTATTGCTTCTTTTGTTTGTAGAGATTCTGTTGTCTCTTCAAATTAATTGAAAGTACAATTGAAACCAAGTTCTTTACTATAATTACTCTCACTCACTGAGAGTTTGAATTAATCTTCTGTAAAAAACTTAAGTCAACATAACTAATTAATGAAAATATAGCTTTAATTTGTGATTGGTCCCTGGCTCAGTCCCTGGACCATCCTCATGATATCCTATATATATTACACTAGTACTAGTGTTGCAATGATGGAACTTTGGCTGCAGGATTCCTTTTCCTTGTTCATCTTTAATTATAATACACATTTTGGGGGATCTGGAATAGAAATTTATGCTTCTGCAGCTAGAATATTACTGGCAATGGCATGCGTGGAAGAGCATTGATTTTACAAATGACTCCATCTATTCAATGAAACCAACTCTCTACATAAGAATGATCAAAGCTAACAGGCACAAAGTAGTCCAAGTTTCCTGTTAGCAGTGTTGGTAATTGGTATATCTACTACATATATATATTTGAAGTGGTGAAAATGAGGTTGCTGTTTGTTTACATATTCAGGTTAGGATTAGGCGCGGATCGAGATCAGAAATATCCAGCAAGGCTGCGTGTGGAAAATCAACAGTGAGATGACATTACTAGTTTAGATTTTTTATCTGCTTCTATGTACTGCATTTATATACTAATTAAACTAGCTGCTACCGGTGTAACTATTAGTACGTTGCAGAAGCCAGAAAGTAGAAATGTAACTAATATCTAATTAATAATGTAATGAAGTGAAAGCATGGACAGCTTTTTGGTAGATGTGAATATAGGTAATATAATGCCGATGAATTTATGACCATAACAAATTAAGTAACACTCTACCACTGCGAGCCTAGCTATATAATACTTGAAAGGGAAAGGTACCTTAAGAACTGAATGACATTAACAAATCATGACAAAAACAATCATCTCAGATTGGTCTCTAATTATATGTATGCAGCTTTATGTCCCTTTTTTTTCTTTTCAATCTTTAAAGGATAAAAGGTAGCACAGAAGATCTCAAGAAGCTATGGGCAACAGATTTCTATGGAAGGTAACAGAATACATATACGGTTAAGCTTGCACACACCTTTCTTTAATCGTAATGTTGCAATGGCCCTTTTACTGTTCAACTTCATCAACAATTAATAAGCTCGTTATAATTTCCTTTGACACTGCAAAGTGCAATCATAATCATAGCATGCCAAGCACTAAAATATCAGTTAAAACTGTGTGGAATGGCATAATCTTGGCCTTGGGGGCTGGGGCGGCAGGCGGCTGCGCGTGAGAAAGCACGCGAAGACGCGGTGCTTGGTGTCAAGGTGACAGTTATCAGTATCACATAGAGAGTTCCTGTATTCCTGGGTTGTTTTCATCTGGGACAGACTGCTCCATATTGCCACCCAAAAAAAAAAAAATGAAAGTTATTACAGGGGGGGGGGGGGGGGGGGGGGGGCATGCACTTGCCAACTGGCTGCAGTGTGACGGCAAGCAGGCATGGCCATGCTTTTAAAATATACTGTTTCATTTTGGAGTTTATTTCGATTAGATATATTGGGAGTGTCCTAGCTAGCTAGCTAAATTGTATGAAATCAATCACATTATTCTCATTCGTAGTACGAAGATGAAATGATTGATGGAACTTTTCTGGGTGAATATACATTTTTTTTCTTCCATTCTGTCTCATTTTTTTCTGATGCTTTCTTTTTTACTATTGGGGGGTTAAAAATTTTGCAGAAACCTTAAAAAAGTATACCATGTGCTCCAATTCAAGCCCATAATTTATATAAGATGAGAAACAAAACAAACCCTAACCTCTTATGAGCCTCCAATGAGGAAAAGAGCCAATACATTAAATGAGATCAATAATGTCAGCTTTTGTAGGATTTGTTTTGGTTTTGAATAGTATTCAATAGATGCTATATAGTGATGTCTGCTAAATGGTGCCCCCTCGCTCTTCCAACATCTTAAAGGAACCCTAACCCTAGAAATAGATACTTTATAAAGTTTAAACAAGTCAACATCTACGAATTTTCATACTATACTAAGATGTGACTTACTACTTACTAGAAGGAAAAAGGAAAAAGAAAAAGGAGAAAACTTGGGAAGCAGCCACGTAGAATATTCTAGGTATATATCTGGTTGTACTGGGTAACTTGAGCTGGAGAACAATTCGCAGCCAACGGAAGAGGAGCTTCACTAAATAGATGTGGAAGAACTAATGTGATTATATAATATATATTCATTATTGGGTGAAAGATGAACCCAAATTCAACTATCATCTCTGCAACATCCTTTCCCCCCCTAAAAGCTACTCAGAATCTCTTATAGAATGCTAGAATGAATATCAGAGGGATAAGCAAATTGCAGGACTAACTTCTGGATTTCCTGGATTAGAAAGAGTAGTGCTTGTTAACTAACCTGATAGCTTTTCTTCTTGTTGCAAACGAAGCTGAAACAATGAAATACCTTGTCATCACCGTTGTCCTCTAGAATCAGATACCAATATTCCCAATAGATATGTACAAGTTAGAAAAATCACTATCTCCAATTAATCACCTATAAACATAAGAATTCCCTCACCTGTTTCCAGGCTTAAGATAGTGATTTGTAACAGTAACCAAGAGAAAAGAAAGATTTGCAGAAGATGAGTGAGAACCATGATGCACAAAAATTCCATATATGATCGAAATAAAAGCAATAAGTTGCTTATTGTCATCGATCTAAGAAAACACATGAAATCATCATAAACTAAATAGATAAGAGCCCAATCTTTGTTGATTAGTGTTATCATCATGGTTAAGGCTAGAAATAGCTGTGTATATGTTGTCTGATAACCTAACCATAACCTCAATTAAATGGTCCCAGATTGGAATTACAACTGCTACCAATCATGCCGAACTTCAATGGACTTGGAGCTACAGCCTGCTGGTTTCTTGTTTGATTTCTTCCATAGGATGAAGATGGATCCTCCTTGTCTTGATGATCTGTGTTGCTATTACTAGCCTTGTCTTGATTTGCTGCTTTATCTCCTTCTACCTCTCTATACTTGTGCAGATATCTTCTTAGTGGGGCAGCATAGTCATCAAAGCCTAGAGTAGCCAAAGCCCAGCAAATATCATCTCCATTAACAGTCTTGCGCCTTTCCTTTCTGCACTTCTCCGATGCTTCACTTGTGACGAAGCTAATGAACTCAGAAACACATTCTTGCATAGTTTCCTTGGCTTCCTTTGAGATTTTTGCATTAGAAGGTAGAATATGCTTCATTATTCGGCCAACGTTGGCTATTGGAAGTAAGCGGTCTTGCTCTTTGATGCCGCCATCTTCATTTGAAGCACTAGCTCCAACGTCTTCGGCCATTCTTTTAGATACCAAGAACTTGACAATCCCTGTTGATGAACCTAGACTTGTCGCTCCAAGGTCAAAAAGGTTAGTTCTATAAACTATTACATATAACATATTAATAAATGCTGAAAAATTATAAATACGCGCATGCAAACATACATACATACATATATACATACCCATAATCACATATCAGACTTATGTCTTTCTCGATATCGATGTGACATGTGATGACGCCGACCGACCCGGTCGGCATCAATGGTGGGGGCCATGTCTTCAAGCCCAATCTATTGGAATACATGATCTCCATGGTGATCTGCGGCCATATTGTGTAAGTTGACTAAGTCCACACCAGTGTTGACAGGCAGGCATAGCCACACTTAATTTCCAAGTAAGTTGTTAAGGCTTAATCGGCATGCAATATTGCAACAATATTGGATGCTGAGGGTAATGAGCAAATTTTTTAAACAAACGATGAAGCAGCTCCAATTATGTTTTGGTAGAAACAGCTTTCTGAACTTAACCTTTAAAGTCAGCCAATGAGCTTATAATAGTGAGCATGAATAGCATTTGGGGCAATAATAATAAAAGTTCAAAGGTGGAGATTATTATACTAATGAATATGAGGTTTCAGAGTGGATTTCATTAGCAAAAGGGACAAAAATTAAATATTAACCGCATAGGTTTTGCTGAAGATTACATCATCCTATACGACAGCGCATAAATATTCTTTTCTTACTTAATTTCATATGTTGTCTGAACTTGAACTTGAACTTGGTCAGGAGGAAGAGTGTCCAGAGGGAGAGAGCGTACAGCAGAAAGACGTGAGAAAAAAACTATATGAATATGTAGTAAAGCAACTATAATTATAACTTTCCTGATCTTATATTATACGGTCCAAATTAAAATATTGTAAAGAACAATGTTGATCCATTCATGCAGGCTGCACTGGTTGTGAAGCATTGGCTAACTGTCAATGATATAAAAAATTGACAAGTCAGAGAAGCACATTTGGCTCAACTACTTCTTATTAACTGTAGTCTGTTAGCAAACTTTTCTGCTATGTTACGGAGAGAGATTGAAGTTCTGAGAGAAGTTCCCTTCTACCCTTTGCTTAATATATATATACTCTCATTTGTCCGATGTATCTATAGCTGCGGTCCTTTGGAGCCTTAAAATCCTTCATCTGATAAATGATTGAGAGTACACTGGAACTTACTTTCAGCGTGTGATAAATGATATATTGTTGGATTTTAAGCTGTTCTGGGAGCAGAATTTTTCTATCCTCTCATACGCCGAAGGAACTTTTCACTTATTTAAAGGGAAAACATCTTAAAGAAGTAAGGGCAATTGGGTAATGCCTAGCTGATTTGACTACATATGTTTCAATCTTATCCTAATTAATTGGTTTATAAGTCGTAGTAATTTACTATAATAAGATTAAGACCTCGGTGCTGTACTGCTGTTATGGTCACTGAGCTAACCAAAAGATATCTATCTATATCTAAATTAAAAGAGTTGGTCCTTTGTACATTCCGTACAATGCTAATTATTGCATATTGGTCATGTTGGGAGACTTTATAAGTGAGTAATTTGCTTAAGGTATATATATATATATATATATATATATATTTTATTGAAAGATCATGATTGCTAGAGTGTGAATCATGATTGAGGAATGAGCTGTTAGTTTAGTGACATAAAAAAAGAAGCTTTCCAAAATCTAAAATAACCTGCAAATGAGAAGACAGACACAGGTCAACACAATCGGGTTTTTCACATTGTTTTGAGAAATAGCAGATAGGGATCGAAGTTACAAATGATATATGAACTGATAGGTGACATATATAAATCATTTCATTCTTGATTTTGGTTGATGAGGGCAGATCCCATTCTTGCAAGTAGATGAAGATCATTTCCAGCAAATGATGCAATAATTAACTATATGACCCTCCTATGTGTCCTCTCCCACCACAAAACCCACTTCCCTTTTTCTAGCTAGTTTTCTACTTCTTTTGAGTTCTTTTTGGGCGTAATACTCAATTTGGTCTATGAACTTTTATTTGAGACAGATTAATTCATTAACTTTTATTTTGAAACAGATAAGTCTTGAATAAAAAAAAAAAACTCAAAGATCATTTTGTTCTAAAATAAAAGTTAAGGGACCAATCTATCACAATTTATCAAGTTTTTGACTATTCAGAAACTAATCTGTCCCAAAATAAAAGTTTAGAGATTAATCTGTCTCAAAAAAAATTGAGGGATCAGTCTGTCCCTTTTAATATAATTTAGGGATCAATTTAGATATTAAACCATTTTTTTTTATTAGTAATAGAGTTATGGAAGGAAACAGAAGAAAAGACAATTCATTTCTTGATAAACTTGCTAGCATAAAGCCATAAACTAAGAGCAAAACAAAAGTGGACTAATATTTATATATGAAGAAAAAACAAAGGAAAATATCCACTTTCTTCATTGACTGTTTGGCATTTTGGGAATTTTCATGTATATGGTCCCCTACCAAGGATTCCTGAAAACCTGGTTCATCAAATAAATGTAGGCTATTAACTAGTGGGTCTACATTTGTTTGCATCTTGAGTTGAAGTCTTTTGGAATCAAATCCAATTGATTCCTGATAACCGAAGACGGAAGAAAACTCAGTGGAAGCAGCAACTATCGAAAGCAAACCCTGGGAATAAACTTAATGCTGGTGGAAGTTTGATAGTGCTTTGAAAATCTTGGGAATATCCTATATAAGATGTCCCGATGATCTGCTCCTCTTTTCTTAATAAAGCACAGCTAATTTTGCAAAAGATTCCACTCTCTCCCTCTTTCCCTCTTTCTTTAATAGTACAATTTTGAAATTTGATTCTGGATTTAAGGTTTGGCCCACTGGGATTTGGAGCCAAAGTTGAAATTTTCGTTTGCACAAAAGCATTTATATGTGGTCAACAAAATAAATAAACAGAAATGATTAAACCCCCTTGGGCTATCTCCTTTGCTGTTGTGCCAGTTGCCACAAGCAAGCTAAGTGGATTTTGCAAATTTAAGGTTATGTTTGATATATAAAAATATTTTTTCTTTTCATTCTTTAAAAATATAAAGAAATCACCATATAAGATATGTATAATTTATAGAAATGTATACATATTTTAAAAAATGAAAATGAAAATAGACATAAAATTGAGAATAATTTTTTTAATCTCATTTCTAAATTCATTTTCATTTTCATTTTCTAAAACAGGTATACATTTTCACTTATAACACATATCTTAAATAGTAGTTTTTTTTGTATTTTTTAGAAAATAAAAACAGAAAATGTTTTTTCATATCAAACATAGCCTAAGATTCTAGCATTCTGCATACCCCTCCTCCTATACCAAATACTAAATAGAAAACTCCTTTGGATTGGTCTAATTAAAGTCTGTGCTAATTAATTAACCACCCAATTGAAAAGAAAAAAAAATACTAACATTTTAGTTTAAACAATATATATTACTTTTCAAATGCATTTAGTTGGTGTCCATGTCCAGATTCCATGTATCAACACTAGTGATGATGGTGATTTTTTACATAAAACCAATGGGAACCCGCCTTCGATATAGGGTGAGGGCTGAGACAACAAACCAGACACATTAAACTAGCATTTATTTAGCTTTCATTCCTTAAAATATGTCCAACTTACTGTTTTATTGTTTATTTAATTTAACCAAGTTAGAAGGCTAGTTACTTTCATATTTTTGTCGTATTTTTCTACAAGGAAAAGCTATGTAGGCCTTGATTACTTGTTTCTTTTCTTGCACTCACCTAGAATTTCGATCTGGTTTAATTGTAAGTTTATGCTATTTTTTTTCCCATTTTTGGTACTGCTCATGGTATGATGATACTGTATTTTATGTAATCAGCTTCATGCAGCAGGTTTCTGTAGTAGCTAGTATTAATTCTTTTAACCTATATATCCTTTACTTCTTGTGTTATCATGAGAACCAACCCTTTTCTACCCTTCTAAGCTCTCCAAGATTTCGACTTATCCAAGCCTTTTCTATTTTTGTCCTGTTTTTTCAAGATATCCAGCTCTGCTATGCTTTTAAGTAATTTTTTCTGCCTACGGATTTTTCATGGTTGCTGATGTTTCTTCAAGTCTAGAAGTCAGAAGAGAAGCCTAAATGTGCAATTTTAAGTTATATTATTACTACTTACTAGGGAGATGGCAGATTCAGATTCGCATTGATTGGTTGAAAATTTTGCTGTCATAAGACTCATATATATCTCAAAGATATGAACTATACTAATTAAGATGCGAATCAGAAATTAAGCTCAATTTTTCTCAGTTTCCACAAGACAGACACATAAATGAAAAGTTCCTAAATAAGCCTCCAGCCCTCCAGCTGGTCTATCACCGTCCTTTCTCACACATTTATCTGCTATGCTTCCTTTATCTTCTAAAAACAAAAGGAAAATGGCTTCTTTACCAAAAACAGCCACTTTTGCATTAGCAAATGCTGTGAACACAGCATTGCCTGCCAATCTGGATATGTTTTAGTTAGTTAGGCCTTATTTCTATTGCCAAAACAACCGTACAGAATCATCTAGGTTTGCAAATACTTTTAAGTTTGACCTTGCTCTCCAGGCTCCAATCTCCATATATCAGCAATGAATAGGTACCTATTCCTTGCTTTCCTTTTCAGGAGTGAAATAAGAGTCAAAGAGTAGAGAATTTGTGAATGTGAGTGGGAAATTTTGAGAGAATCAATGGAGATGGAGATGATTGTTCTGGTGCAGTAACCATGAAACAAGTGATGATAACTCTTCTAGCCATAGACTCATCATTATGTGGGTATCTAAGGAGTAAACCTCCACGTACAAATCTTTTGACCTGCTAAATAACAGGTAGATAAAGTGTACGGATGGTAACTAGGTGCCGAATAACTTGTTACCATGCAATAATATGACTATCTGCATCGGGGAAAATTGCTGTTTTTATATCTAGGCCAGTGAAAAAAAATGATGAAACGTGGATTTTGGAAAAGAAAGGTTCCAAGATCCTTAAACCTAGCTATTTAGCCTTGAAGTTGCACTCAAAAACAAACTCCAGCATTGTTGCAAAGAAGCCGCAACCTGTTGGTATCTTAAACCTGTGTCTGCCGGCCATGAAATGGAATGGAGCCAGAAGCATGCTTGCTTTTTCACTCACATTATGTTTGGTATAAAGGAAATATGGAGGAAAGAAATAGTGTGGAAAGACAGTGAATGAGGTAATATAACTTCCTTTTGTTTGTTGGTGTAACAGAAATACACATAAAAAAAGAAATAGAAAAGAAATGAGAGAGTCCATTTCTTTAGAAATTATTTTCACCCAATTAATTAGACGAAAATAAGAGAAAAATAAAGTGGTTATTGAATCTAACAAATAAAAATTACAATTATATCCTTAAAATTTATTTTTAATTATAAAATTTATCATTAGATATTGAAAGTAAATTTTTCATTAAAGAGTAAATGATAAAATTGTCATATTAATTAAAATAAATTTTCTTCTTTTCCTACTTCTTAATTATACCAAACAAAAAAAATAATCCATTTTTTTCTCCTCATTATTTTTTTCCTTGCTACCAAACATGAGAAAAGAAATATAAATTTCTTTCCTTGCCCTACCTATATATTTCATTTCCTTATTATTTCCTTCTCTTCTGCCAAACATATATAGGCTCAAAGAGAGATGTCCGATTTTGAGGAGCTTATTCTTGTTTTGAGGGACTCCATAAAAGAACACTGTTTCAACAGGGAAAGTGACTGATTGGTAAATGTTGTAGACATGGAAAGTGATTGGTTGGAGAACAGGTGAAAGTGAACTCAGCAATGCATAAAAATCTATGTACGTTATAGTGGTTGAATATTAATGTGTCTAAGCTGTATGAATGAAAAAGATTGGTTACACAATTTATAAGGTAGGATAAGCATGAGTAGAAGAATTCAATATAATATTGCAATTAACATGAACATAAAAAAGAATTCAAAGTTGTGGGTCCAAATTGTTCGTGATAATTTAAGTTTACATTTACCTTTAGAAAAACACTACTTGCCCTGCCTAATCCATCCCAACAGATCCTACCTTTAAAGGGGGTCCTAAACAGTGGCATGGGTTGAATTTGCATCAACCTCATCTCATCATTCATGGATTGACAGGATCTATAGGATGGATTCCAATAAGAAATTGTTTCTCTTTTGGCCACTAGGATTTCGATAAGATCAGAACCTTAAATTTACAAGAAACAATAATTAAAAAAGAGAAGAAAAAAATAGCTCCTGATTTTGGTTTCTTAGTAGATAAGGTGCTTAATTCATTTGTTTATTAAATGGATGGCAGACTAATCTACTTCTAGTGGTTTTCCATGAACCTAGGGGCCCTTGGTGGTAATGGTGATATTGGAGTACCGAAACAAGTTACGTCCCTTTTTCTTTCTTTCCTCATTATTTTAATCAAATTTCTTTGTTTATTCTATTGTTAACCAAAGAAATGGGAGGAAAAAGAAGCCGTTGACAGGGTGACCATGACCATTCTGATTATTATGATTTAACATTTAACAGCTAGTCCACCAAATATCTAGGTCCTGGGTAGAAACAGATAGATCCATGGAAGCAAAACAGACTCGGTCAAACATTAACGGTGAGAAACTTCCTTGGATCCTGACATATCTAGAAGCCCATATCCATTAATAAAGGTCCAGTGTTAGACTACTAGCAGAGTGAATATTGAGCCGACAAGGTATAGGGCCTAGGCACCAGTATTTTTGAGTGAGACAGAGTAGCCCGGTACCCATATTCTTTATGAGGCTATATTGGGCTAAACCCTCAAGTCATCAGTTGAATTTGTATGGGTCACAACTCCTTCTGCCCGTCATTTTTAAGTTCAACCCATTATATATTACTATATCTACATGGCCTGAAGAAGAAAACAAGTGGGTCTCTGTCTTTCACCATATTACATTAATTTGGACCACTTGGCTTTGGGGGCTCGAAAACTTGGAACCATGGGTGGCCGGGTCTGACTTGTCCCTTGATGTAGTTCTTCCTTCCAAGAAATTCCAACGTTGCCTCGTTATAAGGTGTCTGTCTCCACGCTGGATTAATAATCACTTAAAATAAACAATCTGCTCTCTGTAAATAACAGCAAAATATTGAAAAAGTAAGCGATCAGAAGACAAAGTCAGCAGAATTCCACGCATTCTTTCTTCCTCTCCCTCCTCTACTTTTCCAACAAGCAATTGTCTGTCGTCAACTTCTTCCCCAAAAATTTAAAATAATTTCACGCTTTCACAAAACCATGACAGCCTTAAGCATATAAATAACAAATTTTCTACTATAAAAATAAGTTATCTAAAATATATGCATGGTGATTGGGTGTGAATGTAATATTTATTGCATGTAATGTGTACGATTATTATGAATTTATGATGAGGGGAATTGAAGTCCGGGAGATAAACGTGAGACACATGCAGTAGAGCCAAGAGGGATGGAGGGAGAGAGGGGAAGGCACTCGGGCAGGCTTGGCTGTGGACCTTACCAATTAATTCCCCACCATTAACCCAAAGTCAAAACACAAAGAAATAAACGATTAATGCAGTCGTCTTGATCTGATCATGATCCTCATTACATTTTTTTTTGTTTAATCAAAGATATTATTAGTCTTTTGATCTAAAATTAATTCTTTTAAGTCAGGTTAGTCTATCGTAAAAGTAAAACTCTCTCAATAATAATTTTTTCGATTCATAAGACTCGTCATCAGATTTTCACCCATTTGATTTTGATGTTAATCAAGATTATTCAAGCTACTGGGGCTCAAGTATGTTGTTAGCACTTTGCTTAATAGAGGTGTGCAGGGTGAATCCAAAAGTGAATACCTAAAAGTTCCATTTGATTATATTATCTCTCTTAATGTAATCTTGTACTTAATTAGTTGTTAATTTGGTAAATGCTGTATCCATAAGTCCACCTCATAACCGGCCATACTTCAAGTTCCAGTAAATGCATGACCTCTCCTATATGTCTCTAAAATAATCCAAGTTAAGATTAGGGTAACCGCCATTTGCATTTTTTATTTCTGCTTTTCCTTTTTATATTTATTTTTATTACATCCTTTGGAGATTTCTACTTGAAAAAAAATATAAAAAATATTATTTTTGCAAGTGAAAGAAGGAACTCATTAATTTCAAGCCAGCTATAAGCCCATAACTAACATAGTAATTAGCTTATTTGCTAACATAATATTTATTAAGTAAACCAAGGTTAGCTTAGCTTGATTTAAAGTTTGAACCCGAAACCATTCACGTGGACCGGAAATGCTATTTTTCTAATTAGATTGGAAATTATATGTATATTTATTTAAAAGTTTTTTCAAATATTTTAGATTTTATTATAAAGTTAAAAATAACATACCACTATTGTTTAATACTTCTAAAACAAATAAAATAAAGAAACGGAGTAGTCCAAAAAAATGAAGAAAATGCCAAAGCAGAAGTAGAAGAGGATAATTTGGTCATTCAAGAAAACAAATCCATTCCAAACAACGTTGTCTTCCCCGCGCCGTCCTTACCTCGCGTGACTTCCACCCTCCACACGACTACAACGACTCATCTTTTACCGCAACTTTCAACGTCCTCCGCTCTTTTTGACGACTAGTACTATTTTTTGCATGAAGATTCTTTTTTTTTTCCTTTTTACTATAAAAAAAATATAACAAAATGGTTTGCATGTAAACTTTGAATATGTTTTGCACTATATTCAAAATAAATCAAAATTTTAAACTTAACCTTTCCCAATACTTCATCATGTGTGTTACCCTTTGCTAAAAACAACAATATTTATATGATGATGATGAATATATGCCCAATGAATCATAATAGTTGTAAATAAACATTTAATAATTAGATTATTTTATGTAAATATGTCGAGAAAAATGTGATTTTATGCAATGATATAAAAAAATATAAATAACTTTCACATGCCAATGAATTTAGTGAGATATAAATATGAGGAGAATAAATAGTAAAGTTGATATCTTTCTTATCACCATAATATCGAGACAAATTAAAAAATTTTAATACAAACAATATATCTATTATTATAATATTCATTCCATCACAGCCGTTCATTTTACAATAAATTATCTATCTTATCTATAATTATAATAAAATTATAAAAAAAGTTAATGTATAAAATCTTGAAAATTGACGTGTGCATGTGTAGCAACATCCAATTATCACTAAATTTCCTTAATTTGCTAATGTGGCAAAACATGAATGGCTACAAAAGCTAAACAATTTTATGCTTGTGCCATATTATTATCATGCTACTTAGAATTTTTGCCAAAAAATTGCAAAGAGGAATCTATAGCGCCACGCGTCCTGTTTCCATTCCACGCACTATGAAAGGCGCGTGTCGATATCAATTTTCATCGTCATAAAAACGGACCAGACCAGAGCCCCCCCTCTCCTTCTTATATTAAGAAAGAAGCCTTCTTAATAAAAAAAAAACTTTCTCAGTCTCTCCCTAACAAAAACGACTTTGTTTTTTTTTTTTTTTCCTTTTCTTTTTCTCTTTCTCTTTTTTTCCTTTTCTCTCTTCGAAATTTTGCCATGAAAAGCCAGCTCTCTTCTTAACCCAGGCAAGGCAGTTCTCTCTTTCTCTCATATACATGTAAGTTTTCTGTATATATAAAGAGATATATATTCATAAAAGTATTTATGTATAATATTTGGTTTTTATTACTGTCTCTCTGTACATAAAAGTTCACGTTTTGTTGGTTTTTTTTTTCCTTAAATAATATCAATCTGAGCATAACAATGAAGACCCATTTGCTCAGGTTAGCTCTTTCACTTGGGCTTTTCTCGTGTTGCTGGGTTTATTGTTAAGTCTCCATTAAGGTAATACTAAATTTTATTCTTTGCTTTCTTATTTTTCTTGTTCTTGGTTTCCTCTTTATTATTGTTGCTGTTATTATATTTTAACTTCGGTATGTATAATACTTTGCTTGTTTCCACATGATTTTGAAGTTAACTTCTTGGTATGGTTATAGGGTCAAAGAAGTTGAATTTTTTGTTCGGGATCGTATGGGAATTATTGTTACTTTGAAACGGTGGTTTTTTTTTTCTTCTTTCAACTTTCTGTGTGTCTGGGGTTGGTTTTGTTTAGTTTTTCTATAAGGTTTTCTGGAGTTTGAATGTTGTTTACTTTACTTGAGATTGCATTGAGTTTGGTGTTTAAGGTGAATGTGCTTAATGGGCAGTTCATGTATTAATGTAAAGTTTTGGTTTTTGGGATATCGAAATGTTTTACTCTTTCGTTTTTGGCTCGAAAATGGATCTGGGGTTGGTTCCTTTGGTAGCCTCGTAACTATTTCTATCGCTGTTTCTTTTGTTTCTTTCCTTTATTATTTGGTTGGCAACTTTCCTCGAATTGGTTAAATAGTTTCTGTGTTATCTAGAATCTTCGTCTTGAAAAGAAAATGAAGTGTTCAATCCGGGCATATTTGGAATTTCTTAGCACGTTTTATAATCCCCTCTTTCCTTTTTCTTTAAGTACTGTTTCATCAAGGAATGGGTTTGAGGGGATGGCTTATTGTTTCTGCTGGGGTGGAAAAAATTGATTATTTAGTATTAGTAATTGGCTGTTCCAATATTAATTGATTTTTTCGAAAAAAAATGAAAAAAGAAGGAAGAAGAAGAAGTGGTGGTATGACTTATGAGTTTGAAAGTTGAAACTATGTTATTTCCTTATTCTGCCTTGTAGCGAAGAGTTGATAATTTATCACCTAGCAGTTAGCAGCACATGGAAGATATATGTATGTAATTCAAACAGTTTGTGTTGCTGACTCATTTTCTTTGTCAAATTCAATTTTTGTTTTTTTTTTGGATGAAATATTTCTTTGTCAAATTCAATTTAACCTGAAATCATGAAACTTTTTGCTTCTTGTCAGGGTATGATCCAAATTGCAGGAGCCTTTTTTTTCCAATTGAGAGTAGAATGTACTAGGAAATGACTCAATGTTCTTTGCATTCTGGATAGTTGTTTCTTTGAATTGTTTAAACTAAAGGGTATTGACAATTTGACTAGATAAACATTCGTGGATAGGTGTTTCTACAAGTTTGAGCCTGCTGCCTTCTCAAATTTGATTTTCTCTAGTAGCATTTCGATAAGAGGAACAAACATCAGCCTCATTTGAGGTGCATGCTTATGTTGATCTCGTTTCTGAAAGTGAAATAACTATCTGGTTTATGTTCATTATGTGACAGATGAATGTAGCTGAAATCAGTCATAGTGGGGATTGCGTTGAAGATGCATCTAATGAGCAATTACTATCCGCAGTATCTACGGGTACTTATAATGTCTTTGAAGATCCAGAGGTTTTCCCTCGAGTTGGAGATCAGTATCAGGTGGAAATTCCAGCCTTAATAACTGAATCCGATCCTCTTTTGCTGACTGACAGCCCTAATGATGTAAAGTTTCTGACTGGATTGCCTGTGTCAATAATGTGGGTCAGCAGAAATGTTGAGAAAATTTTACATGAACCTGCTGAATCTCCTGTCAATTCTATTGATCTGTACAATAACCATGACTCTGTGAAATCTGAATGCATCCAAGAAACCATTAAAGAAAATGGTGACTTAAAGGCTAGACTCAATGCTACAGATATTACAGCAGATGATGGAATAACTTCTCAAGAATCAGAGAACTTGGCTTTGCTGCAGCAAATGAAGATTGAAAATCATCAGAAGCAGAGAAGACAAGGTTACTTTGCAGTTCCAGGTACCCCGAGTGACAAGTGGAATGATTTAGAAGAAGCAAGTTTTCTCCTTGGTCTATACATTTTTGGGAAGAATCTTGTTAAGGTGAAGAGGTTTGTTGAGCGTAAAAAGATGCGGGATATACTTTCCTTCTATTATGGGAAATTCTATAAGTCAGAGAAATACCGCAGATGGTCAGAATGCCGGAAAATGAGAAGAAGAAGGAGTATATATGGACAAAGGATATTTACAGGATGGCGACAACAGGAGTTATTATCTCGTTTGCTCCCCCATGTATCAGAAGAATGGCAAAATACATTACAGGAGGTATTTTAGGAAGCATTTTCAACTTATACCTTTTTTCATCTGCCATATATTCTTTTATCTTTTATTATTTGTTCCTAAAAGGAGCCTTATTTTGTGTTAGATATGGTAGATTTTTGAACTGTCATTGTGCAGCTACACTATTGCGCTTTCTGCCCACTATAGATTGTTGTTTGTAATTTATTGTGATTATTTGATCCATTGGTAGGTTTCTAAGTCTTTTGGAGAGGGAAAAATATTTCTAGAGGATTATGTCTTCACTTTAAAGGATATTGTTGGGTTAAATGCTCTTGTCAGTGCAGTCGGGATTGGTAAAGGGAAGGAAGATCTTACAGGCATTACCTTAGAGCCTCTAAAAGCCAGTCAAATTGCCCCCATTCGTCCAGAAATACCAGTTGGAAAAGCATGTTCCGCTCTTACACCCTTGGAAATTATTAATTTCCTAAATGGAAACTACCGGTTAAGCAAAGCCCGATCAAATGATCTGTTTTGGGAAGCTGTTTGGCCTCGTTTGCTTGCAAGGGGGTGGCACTCCGAGCAGCCTCCTAGTCAAGGGTATACTGCTGGTTCCAAGCATTCTTTGGTCTTTCTTATTCCTGGTGTCAAGAAGTTTTCCAGAAGGAAACTGGTGAAAGGAGACCACTATTTTGATTCCATCAGTGATGTCTTGAGTAAGGTTGCCTCAGAGCCAGGGCTTCTTGAACTTGAAATAGGGGCAGATAAGGGAGATAATAGTAAGGAAGAAAATGGATCAGAATCTGACAGAGATGATCTTCCTAATCATCAACGTCGGTGTTATCTCAAGCCACGGAACCGCAATCATGCTGCGGATATCATGAGATTTACTGTTGTGGATACAAGTTTGGATGGTGGAGGAAAATTCAAAGTGAGAGAACTCAGAAGCTTACCTGTTGAAATGAACATGTCTAACTCCCTAAGTGATTCTGATGAAAGTACTTCTGAGGAGATTACTGATGAAACTGATTTGGTTGATACTTCATGTTCTGGTAGAGTTGAAGCTAATGGGTTGAAACCCATGGAGATTAATTATGAGAGGGAAGTGTCTCCTGATGGAATTGCTTCAAACAATAAGTTTCCCATTGATGGTCACGATTCCACTAATAAATCTATCATCCCAGATGACCCAAAAACAAAGGTCTGCAACGGCACACAGCCAGGAGAGGATATGAAGAACCAACCAAGCCAGAAAACGAAACTTGACAATAAAAATCGTCTAGCCCCTCTTACTAAACGTCGTCGAAGATTAACTGCCTGTAATCGCAAAGAGACGACCCAGAAGGCGATGAATATTTCAGTAGTTTCCGGGTTAAAACAAATGGAGGCCAGTTGCTGTGAAAGAAATCCTGACGGCAGTGCAGAAATCCCCTCTGAAGCGTATCCAGCTGAGCAGCTATTGTCATCTGTCAGTTCTTCATCCAAAGGTAGTCCAACTACTAGAGATGAAGGCATTCTCAGAAGTACTTGTGCTGGTGATGAACAAACTCATGAGGACCATCAACACAGGATGTTAATTGACCTGAACTTACCTGTCCTTCCAGATGCTGAAACTGATGAGCCTTTCATGGGGGAAGTAACCGGAAGAGAAGATGAACACACAACCAGGCAGCCCAATAATTCTAGTCAACTAGAAGCCACTTCTCACATGCCAAGTGCTGATCTGCAGCCTAACACGAATGCTCGGAGGCTGAGCACCAGAAATCGGCCTCCAACCACTAAAGCACTTGAAGCTCTTGCTTGTGGATTTTTAAGTACAACACAGAAGCGAAAACGTAGAGATGGCTTTGCTAGGGAAAACTCCTTATCAAGACCTTCCAGTCGAGCTCGGGCTGGAGCCAAAGTTTCTGACAATTATGGAGATCATGTGGTGGATTTCAAGGCAGAGGGAAAAGGAAATGACATGAGCTGTGGAAATGGAGTGATGGAGCAAACTTCCGACTTGACACAAATGGAAGTGGACTCAAATCTTGGTGTCTCATAATAATGAGAAATTCGCTGACTTGACATAAGATTGAAACTTCAAACGATATTCTTTCTTCCAATAATGTCTGCAGTGGAAGGAGTTCCTTCTCTGGATGCTATAAAAGCTGTGACCGAAGAAAATGCAGTTACTAGTTGTCCTTCCGACTGCTGTGATACATAAGCCTGCAGATGCAAAGTCGATGAACAAATTTCATTTTGGAACAAAGCGATATCTGTAAGTATAGTAAGAGTCAGGAAGGAGATTAGAGACCAGCAGTAGTAGCTTTTTCTTTTCTTTTGACATAATGAATACTTTCTCATTCCTAGTGTCCACACAGGTGGAGTGTTCTTGATTTTATGTCCGGCAATTGGAATTGGCTGCCAAAAATGGGAGTTGGCAGACTCAAATCTTCTGCTAAGATTTTGATCAAGTGTACTCATAATACTTCATTTAAGACTGGTGTATTATACGTTCAACTTTCCTTATGTTTCTGCTTTAATTATTCCACAATGAATTGTTACTGTTGGAGGACTTGCATTTACAATAGCATGCAAAATCCAAGAAATACGTTTGTTGTCTAAAGAATTCTGTTGTCATCGTAATAGTTATAGGATAGCGTCGCAACGAAGAGCAAATCGTATATATATTCCCCAACTAGAAAAGCAGGGACTAACGTGGTCTGCTAGAAAGCTGCCACGTGGCAAACAGAATCAACCGCTGCTTTTGTGTCGTATTAAATTTAGTGTTGTTCAAGATAATCGAAAAAATCGATAATTATATTAGGGTTTTGGACTGTTCATATAAAAATCGAATGAAACCCGAATGAACCGAATGAGTTAAAATTTTAAAAAATACTTGATTTTATTGGCCTAAAATTAAAAGATCTAAAATTTTTATAATCTTATTTGGGTTTTTGTAAAAGAAAAAAGTCAAAAATTAAATAGATTTCAACTATCTTAAAACCCCAAAAAAATCTAAACCGAATCGGACTGAAGCATTAAGGTATTAAAACCTTAATATCCAAACCGAATCGAACCGTTTGCACCCCTAATTAAATTCCAGTAGCGCGTGCTTTCCACACAGACTCTCTTCCTCGGCCTCTCTCTCTCTCTCTCTCTCTCTCTCTCTCTAAAACAAAGCCAAGAACAAAACCCAGTAACTGATTATTAGGGTTTTAGTTTCCGTATCGCTCGGCTAACAAATCAATGATATAAAAGCTAAATAACAATCTGCCTCTGTTGTTAAAAGGAGAAAACGGAGAAATGGGTCAGGCATTTCGTCGAGCGACTGGTAGGATTCGATCGGTGGACCAATCGCAACCCACAAAAGTCAGAAGACCTCTGGATCCCACCGATGTGCAGAAGATCTCCAGAGCTTCCCAGTATGATAATCTTGATCATGGTAAGTTATTTCCCCACTCAAAAATTAATGAAAATTGGACCTTTTGTTCTTCTTTTGAGCTTTTATTTCGATGTTCTTTCTGACGAGCGGTTGAATTGAAATTATGTTGGGCTTGAAGAAAAAGTTTCAAAAGGCAATTCTGAGAATGTGTTGGAAGAAAGAGATCCAAAGTATGATGCAATGCTTAGTCAAATGGTGGGTAGGATTTCAGCTAAGCCTGGTGGCAAACTTGAGATGGGTGAGGTCAGTTCATTCAAGTTCTCTCTCTCTCTCTATTCTTTGGCCCTATTTTGCGTTAATAACTGTTCAGTTCAGTCCAAAAAACCTGCAGATGTAATGTTGATCAAAAGGATGCCTTTGGATGGGCTGCAATTTTTCGTTTTTTGGTTTTGAAAGATTTCTCCTTTAAAGAAATGGAAACTAGAGACACTTAGATGCTAGAGTAGGGAGGAACTATTTGTATAAAGAATTGTATCACTCAACAATTAAGTGGGTAACTATCAACTGTAATTGGAATAAAGCTTAACCAAGAGCTAGGATGCAAGTTCATGTTAAAGGGGCTGTTCATGCAAGTGTAATCGAAATAATGGCCTTCATCTTAGTTTAAGGAAGTAGATCCTAATCCCTGTCCTATCCTTCTAACTTTCTTAACGTTCGTGAGTTGCACCACATTTCGCCATTCTTACTTTCCTGTTTAAACTCTCTGTTTTTTTGTTATTTAACTTCTAGTTGCCATTTCTATCAGAACCAAGTTTTGATGAGCTTTAGACCTCCATTACCATTGGTGTTCGTCCTGTTGTCCCTCTAATCCAATAAACTGATTTGCATTCAAACATAGGGATAATTGGTTAATGTAAAGAAATACTCCATAACAAGTCTATGATATAGCATACCCTTTTTAAGTGAAATGTTTTCACTTGTTCTTGATCGGGTGGTATCAGTTTAGATAACCAATTGAACAGTGTTTCTGATTATGGAGTCCTGCAATATTTCTATTTGTTAATAATTGCTGCACCGTATTACAGGCATTTGTGGCTGAGAAGCCTAATAGGCCCCTGCCAAAACTGCGGAATACAACTTCAGAGTCTGGAAGGTATGAAGAAAGGCCCGCACCTGTGGGTACTTTGAATGTGAAACAGCTACGGCAGATCATGCTTTTATACCAGGGCAAGGCTGATGACCACAATGGCCCAATGGATGTTCACCAGATTGCACAGAAGTTCAATCTGGATGCTACGCAGGTCCAAAGGATCTTGCAATTCATATCTCTGCCTCCAGAGGACAGCACTACACAGAAAAAGTAACGAAGACCGCTAACTTTCATTGCTTTTGTGAACTACGATTTGGACTTTCTTATGATTAAAGCCCAATCGATGTGGGAAGAAAAATTTTGAAGTCCTTATCATCTGACAGAATGGTTGATATTCCTCAGCATGTAGAGAGAAACAGTAGAGAATGTGTTTGGCGGTTCACTTTGATATATTTTGTATCATGTTTGATGTAATATTTGTTGTTTCGTTTTCATAGTTCAAAAATATATACAAAAAGAATAGGTTTCTTACTGTCTACCGAAAGATTTCACCCTTCCCTAAGTTCCCTTTGGCAAAGTTTCTAGAATAACTGAGGATACCTCGAAAAGCTTTAACAGTTAAAGCTTTGCTAAAATCTTGCGGAACCAGTTGCCAGTTCCCACACTGCAACTATTTTCAAATAGAAGATTGCATCCACATATTAATGCACGTGTCGTGGGAAAAGAAAAGGCATTCATTAATTTCATAACGTGCTACATAAAGTTACTCTGCTCTACATCTTGATTTCACCCTCGAATTTGTATTCTAAATATATGAACTTACTTCCTGTAAACAATGACAAAATTGAATGTAATATTAATCTCCCCTGCCTATCCTCCTCTGAGGCTTCTCAAAAATCCATAGGAAGAAGAATGAATTATCAAATAGATGAGAAGGAAACAAGAATGAAAATCCAGGTTAGATTCAAGTCCATAGAGACTCCAACCAATCTGATGTAATCTCATAAGCCACAAAAGTTACAGCACCAGCAGGTGCAGCTTTGATTGTCGATGGAACAATTCCCTTATAAAGACCATGCCAACCTTCTAACTGCAAGATTCGACGCAAGGCATCAAACATGTTCCTATAAGCATGATGTTCAACTCGAGCACCATACTTTGGATGCCTCTGTAGTCCTTCAATCTGCAACAGCCAAAAATGACAAAGTTACACAAATCGAATTTACCTTCTTTCCATATTTAAGGGAAAAGGAGCAGATATGTAACACCTTGTCCACCAGTTCTAAGAGAAATACACATTAATCATGGGACATAGATTTCAAGAAGCCCCAGAAATATACCTGGAATCTTTTCTTGACTACATCAAGAGGATGACAGACAAGTTTTGCACAAGTACCAGCTGCTAGCCCACAAATGAAAAGCTCAAAACTTGAAAGGCTATCATCTATGGTCGAGTTTGTACTGGAAGATCTAAACCGATTCCAAGCCTATGATTATCAATGTAAACACCAAAACCATGAATCCAAAAAATAAGAAAAAAAAAGCCTTTTAAAAGATATATATTCAAAATTTTAAATCAAGAGCATCTTGCAAGAGCAAATCAACTTCAGTATATCTAAAACACAGTAAAATTTGGTCAGTGCTGCAGTGAGTGCTCTTAAAGCAGCATTCCCAATTTAAGAGGCAGGCTGCTTTAAGAAAACAGCGACATCAGAAACACCAAAAATATGTTATCTATATCTATGCATCATTCTTTTGAAATAATATATTACCACAGCAACAATGAGACACACACTTTGAACACATAATATCTAACACCTATGGTTCCTTATTTTAAAAGTTAAATACTCAAAAGAGCAAAGAGATGACAGGAAACATATATGATTTATATAAGCATTAACAGAAAACACCATCTCAACATATAAAAGACCAAAAATCTCACCATGGTCCAGCGCTTAAATGTATCATAGGTGCCAAATTGCAAGCCAGCATATGGAATGATCTCAACCAATGTTGGTGACAACCCAGAATACAATCCTCTGAAGCCACGAGTTCTAATTATATCAATGAATGCTGATCTCATCTTTGGATATACCTATATTTCACCAGGAGGTGACAAATCAATGAACTACCTTAAAGAAATCAAAGTTCTTGGAAATTTAAGCATGAGAATGCATTGAATTTTTGGGTCCTAGAGATTGCTATACATCACTTTATAATTTGGAATACAATTTAAAAAGATTCCAAAGAGGTTATGAACTTGTAAATTTGAAAAGGGACTCAAGTATACATGTCCTTCACATGATTTAGTAAATGTTATCAAAGCACAAAACAAGGTCAAAGCATAAACAAGATTGATACCTTAGGTTCACCTTGCGAAGCTAATATAGTCCGTAGAAGATCAAAAGGATATGATCCAACAGTAGCTGCACAACCAGCTAATGCCCCACTGATATAAGACAGGTATGGGCTTATATTAATGTGATCCACTGCACAATCATTAACAAGGCCATGACAATTCAAAACATAAGAAAAACATAAGGCTACCATCTGATATGATAAAGCCAAATCATGAAATCTATCATTTATACTAAGGACAGCAAGCCATAAGTGATTTTGTGCTGATAACTAGCTGAATGTTGCCATTTATTATCAAGATATGGTATAAGTAAACTTGTCACTTTCAGTCATACATGGGAGAAGGCACTGTCCATTGTAACGCAGTAAGTACCTGTCTTGGAAGAACCAGCAGCAAATGACTTCAACTTATGCAGCACTGCAAATTGTATGGCAGTATATGGCATAACCATAAGTAAAGCTGGGACATTGCCACGCCAAAAACCCTGTTATAAGCAAGCAAATCCATAGAATTTCAGGCAAATACAGAAAAAAAATGGTCAACTAACAATGCAACTAACTGTACAAACTAATAAGCTCACGGTTGTAACCAGTAAAAGAAAAGGAAAAAAGTAAACATGGAAATCTATAAAAAAAATGGTTTTCATACCGGTAAACCTTCCTCCCTGAATATATCCTTTGTAGCTTGAAACATTCCAGTGTATTTTGATGCTCCTGAAAGATCTTTACGAAGCAAAGCCCATGAAGATGTAGGCTCCAATTGAACCTATCAACATAAAGGTATACAACTTTCTTAATGTTGGGCACCAAAGCATTAACATGCATGAAAGATTGAGTGCGGCTGAGATAATAACTCTTCAATTGATATGTGAACATACAAAGATAAATGAGCGCATAGGGGAAAAAATAGGGATTGCATGCATTGAAGATTAAATGACGAAAACAGATTTAGGATGATTTGAACATGGTAAAAGGAGACATAGAATTGCTGCGGTGAAAAATGATGAACGAATGCAGGAGCCCAAAGAGGAGACCGAGTAGGAAATGGTTGAAAACCTTTTTATAAAGAAAACGGCAAGTTAACGGGGACATGTTCCTAAGTACAAGATAATTATGCAATGTGATTCATATAGCCAGTATTGTGTGGTGAGAATCATGCAATGGCACAAACTTGTAAGAAAAATAAGATGTTTATACTAAAGTCAGCATTTGAAGGCTGATTTCACAAAAAATATGATAATTTCCAGGAGTACTTTGCGCCTGTCAAATCAAGCATAGACTTGGAAATGCAACATCACAAACTAAACTCAATCGGATTCACCTAACACTCTACTAGGCCCAATAACTTCCTTCCTACAAGCAGTCTTTCCACATAGAAATGAAAATGAAGACCCCAAAAGGGATTTCCATGAATAAAACAATCATTACTGTAATCCCTCCTCGTTCGAAAATAAACTCAAAATGAACAAAAGAAACAAACTTTTTACCTGGAATCTGATCTTAATAACATCAAGAGGAGAAGTAACAGTCCGGGAAATGCCACCGGCAATAGCCCCGGCGCTGGCGTCAATCAACGCCCTTTTTAACTGCCCTGGCTCTTCCATCGCCAGAGCTTTGCTTCTTTTTTTTTTTTTTAAAAGAAACTTTTTTCTCTCACGCTCTCCGGGTTTACGCTACCAAGCTGAAACACCCAATTCTCAAAAGGGGGAAACAATCCAAAAGGTTAGGGTTATTGATCGAATGCCGGTGGAAATAAAAAGAATCAGGGACGAGCAACAAAAAGAGAAAGACAAGGGAAGCTGGGAATAAGGAAGGGGCCGCAGATAAAGCGAAAGGCCGCCATCGAATATAGTAACTTATATATATAGTTCTGAAGAGCAAAGAAAGAGAAACACAGAGAGGGAAAAAGGAATGATTTTTTTCCTTTTCCCCTTTTTGCCGCCTTATTGGATTGAGAGAGCGGCGACTTGTTGAAGTAAAAACTGAGGAGCTGAGGAGGAAAATTACAAAGCCAATAGGATGAGAAGAAATTTTCTTTACATTTATGTTCCTCTATATGGTACTACTATTTAATTTTGTTTTTTTTTTTCTGTTTTTATTGTCTTAATGAACCTTTAGAAGTAATAATGGTCACAAATACAAATGAGTTTTCACCATTTTAAATTTTCCAATAATTCTTATTTGATTTAATTTTTGTAGACAATGTACCAAGGAGTAGTGGTATTCCTTTTGTTAGATTGTTTGGTCCAAAAATTTTGTTTTTTTTTTTTAATATTACTTTTTGCGGAAATGCTTCTCTTCAAAGCAATGTCCTTCGTTGGGAACCCTGGTCCTGCCATACTTGTCAAGAGTCAACACAATCTCGCCTCTGCTTTTTATCATTAACCTTTTATTTTTTAATTAAAGTATTACTATTTTAATAAAGTCCTTTAATCCTTTTGCGGCCACGTGTTACATTTGTTATTAACAATGCAGAATAAGAGTCGGTCAAAAGGGTATGAAATTAGCAATAGTACAAATCTAAAATGCCCTTTAGTTTAATTAACTAAATTTGCAATTGAGAGTTTTATTTGATTTGACCTCACTAAGTTTTTTGGCCTATGATTCTCTGTTGGGGTCGATGCGTCCAAACGAGCTAACCATCCAAGTTGCGTCTCAGATCATGGAGCTTGCTTTTGGGGGCACTATTGTTAATCATGGTATTAAAGGATTGCACAATTTGATCGCATCCTTCAATGTAAGCAAAGTTTGGGATTTTAAAGAGTATAATGCACAAAATTTTCAAATGGCTTCGTCGCACTCATGTTGGTTGTTTCCGTAGGAAAGTCGTGAGCCTTGATATGGGCAATAATTCGGTAATTCCGTCAAATTTAGACTTTGTTTGAGGTTGAATAGGCTTGCAAATGGTAACTGAATCCATCCCATTTCCTTTTTGAGAATAAAAACCCAAACTCTGGGTCAAAAATCAGCTTGAAATCGCAATCTTTCTTTCCATTAATGGCGGTAAAGATAAAAGCTTGACTAGCAAATTGGCATTACAGACATGGGAAATGGGCCCTGTTTCCAAATTCCAAGCAACCATCTCTGCTTAATTGCTTAACCTTAAAACAGCATTCGATAACAAAAGTAACAGTGATCTACCCGTTAGTCATCTCCTTCTCGTATACGTGCCTGCTTTTGAGAGCGAGTACAGTTTCTCTTAGCCGCTTATTCGAAGGGTGATTACATCGTATAGCCAGTCGCCATCCCACTCTCTGCATGCTCAGTAACTGTACTGCTCAATATCTCTGCTCTGGCGCCAGCTTTGATTTTCCATTTTCTGTTTCACATAAAAAATTTCCCTTTCCCCAACCTTCTCTCGATTCTTAAAAGTTGCTAAAACCCAAAGAAGAAAAAAGTTATCTTTTTGGGCTTTAGAAACAATGAGGAGACTGGAGAGGCTTGGCATTTAACTTCGACCAGTTTTTCTTTATCATCAAGCTGCTTGAAAGGTACTTACTGTACTGCTTTTTATGGGCTATGTATTTTGAACCCTTTTTGTTCTTGTTGTTTAATTTCTTAAATCTTCATGTTTTAAGCTTTTATGATCAACAAGCAGGCAGTAATTTGCCTCCATCCAACCTTTTACTAATTTATGAAATAATTTTACAGGGTTTAACCTCTTTGTACGGACAAGGGTTTTAGCATACTTTTTTTTTTTGGTGTATGTACTAATAAATAGCATTATAACACGGTGCATTCAAGCTTGATTTGGGTTTTTATGTTGAATATGGGTTTTTGAACTGGATGCTTTGTATGTTTTAGCATATAAGAAAATGGGGTCTAAGGAAATTACCTTTTTATGGTATGCATTCCATGGATCATAGTTGTTGAAAATGGTAACTTATGCTGAGAGATTGATACATGGAAATCGATCCTGTAGTTAAGGTTCCTGGTTCAATCCATAGCATGAGGACTGGTGGATGGAGAATGAGAGACCCACAGACGGTTCATACCATTGGAAGCAATGCAAGGACAGTGAAATATGAAGTTGGAGATATGGTGTGGGGTAAGGTAAAATCACATCCATGGTGGCCAGGACAGATATTTGAAGAAGCACTTGCATCGCCTACTGTGAATGAGACTAAGATAGAAGGTCATTTGCTAGTTGCATTTTTTGGAGATGATACCTTTGGATGGTTTGACCCCGGAAAACTTATCCCATTTGATCCCAATTACATGGAGAAATTGAAGCAAACGAATGCCAAGGCTTTTGTGGATGCTGTTCAACATGCAGAAAATGAGATTCGTAGAAGAGCTGCACTTGGTTTGTCTTGTTGTTGCCGGAAACATTATTTGAATTTTAAAGTAATTGGTGTTAAAGGATTCTTTCTGGTTGATGTAGAGGGATATGGGGCTGGTGCAGTTTATACGGCAAGGCAAATTGAAAGTGCTAGAGATGGGTTTCAGCCTACTGAGGTGCTCTGTTTTTTAAAAGGGCTAGCATTGATGCCATGTTGTAATTTGGAAAATGGTGTTAATCGGGTTAAGAAAGAGGCTATGATTCTTGCATATAGAAGGGCAGTGTTCCAGGAGTTTGATGAGACATACATCAATTCCTTTGGTGCAGAGCCACAAGACAGTAGTGATTCACCTACGATTTTGGCTCTACGAGAAAAATTGCCTTTTGAAGGTACTGAGTTTTTACGATTCCTGATATTTGCTAATTCTTTTGGCCTTCTCATCACTTGTATGGTATTATTGTTCTTCATTTATGTCCCTTGGTTAATGATGTGGTCTCTTATGTATTTGTACTTTAGTGTGCTCTGTTTGTGCTTATGACGTTTCTGTCTTTAACAGTCTGAGTAAGCTAGAAGTGCCAAGCTTGTTTATTAGGGTTGCTTATATTTGATTTAATGCATGCTCTGGATTCTCTGTATTTAATTTCTTTTGGCACATACAGGTGGATTTTTTTATGGTTTCTGTAACTTGTGCCACGAATAGGTTATTCTACCAAATTATGCAGCTTTCCAGTTTTAAAACATACCTCTATTTGTAAGGAGAACTCTTTTGAAATGCAGATTGGGAACTTTGCACCTGTTTACCAAGTATGACTTTAATTGTTTTATGTTTCTGTTAAATGAAGTGCATCTTTTCAAATTGCATCTTATTGTAGGCAATGTTAATATAACCTTCTCGTGCATTGAAACGAGTGCATTTTCTTGCTCTTTGCAGCTTCACTGAGCTGTCCTCCTGAGCGTCCCCAAGCCACAGCAATAAACGAACGCTTGTCAAGGCCTACTGAAACTAAAAAGAAAAAATATTTTAATAAGTTGGATATTTCAGGGGTCCATTCTGATAAAAGGCTGCCACAGAAGGAAAATGCTGCTGTGATTGGAGATAATATCATGCAAACAAGAGCTCTGTCTGCGGCTACGTTTTCTGGGTCCCTAAGCCAGCATAAATTTAATAAAAAATTTGGCAGTACGACTGAGAGTCAAGATGATACTGCTAATGAAGCCACAGCGATGAACAAGAAACCAGTGCATAGAAAGGTTAGCTCAATGAATTTGATGGTTGACTCGGAACAACTACCAGAAGGACCAGATAAAGTTGGTAACCTACACATCTTGCAGGCTGTTGATAATGCTTTGCCCCCTTCAGGTGTCGTTTCCCATGCAAAATTTCTTGTAACAAATTGCGGCCACGGGGATGAGCAGCCAAGCATATTTAATCAACTTGAAAAAGATTTAACTTCCAAGGAAGCTGTTACAGTTGATAAAAGGAAAAGGAAGATAGAATTCAAATTGGAAGAGGGCCTTAAAAGTTCATATAAACGTTCTAAGACTGTGAAAGCAGAAGCATCAGAAGGAAGTGCGTATGGAAAGTCTTGTCAAACTGGATTAAGTTGCCGAGATAATAATTTACTTAGTCCTCCTCAAGTGGATTCTCAAGAAGTTCCTCCTGCTTCAAGGCCACCAAAGAAACGGCTCAGACCTGAGGACTATGAAATGTTTGGTCAAAATAATAGCAACTCTTGTCAAAAGGAAGGGATGCCTGTGAAGAGGTTGATAAAACTGAGCAAGTTGAAGTCATCTTCTACGGAAAGGAAGGTTTGCCACCAGAAGCCTCCCGAGTCCCTGCCAATACAAGACAATGTAAGAGCTCTGACGGACCCCACAAAGAAAGGAAAAAATCTTATTAAGAAGCATGAACCTTCACCAAAGGCTGCTGAGCGTACGATGCTGGTCATGCAATTCCCTCTTAAATCAGCCTTGCCATCAGTTCCAGAGCTGAAAGCCAAATTTTCACGATTTGGACCCTTCGATTCTCTTCCTCGGTTGTTTTGGAAATCATCAACATGTCGGATTATATTTAAATATAAATCTGATGCTCATATAGCATATAGATATGCAACTGGAAACAGATCCTTGTTCAGCAATGCAATGGTAAATTGCTACCTACATGCATTGGAAGTGCCGGCCACCGAAGTATCTAAACCATGCAAACATAATGTTCAAGATCAAGAGAATCTAGATAACTTTCCTTGGTCGGGACCCATTGAAACTGGTGATTCTACTGAAAAACTGAAACCAGTAGCACCTGAGGAACAGCAACATTTGCACTCAACGTTTCAACCCAAATCATGCCTGAAGAAACCACAGAGCGATGACCTTGTCGCAGGTGCCCTTTGTATGAAACCACGTGTAAGATTCAGGTTAAGTGAGGATCAAAGCAGCAGCATAGAGCAGATGCCTGTCAACAGCAATGTCAAAAAGTCTAGTATAAATGAAATGGGCGGTTCTTCATTGTCTTGTGATGCAACAGTTAAAATTCCTGTGAACTGGCAGGTGTTAATTGCCCAACTGCCACCTGCTCTCCATCCTCTTCTAAACCAGACTACGGATGCAGTTATGAGCAATGGACTTGACCAGTTTGTTGCCGCCTGTAATGCAAGTTATGAAGCTCAGGCAATGAAAAACTGCATGTACAGTACACCCACTTCCCCCAATGTCGTTGCCCTATTGCCACCTGCTCTCCATCCTCTTCTAAACCAGACTGCGGATGCACTCATGAGCTATGGACTTGACCAGTTTGTCGCCGCCTGTAATGCACGTTATGAAGCTCAGGCAATGAACAAGATGAGCATCTACAGTACATCCACTTCCTCCTATGTCGACATATCCAGCCAGATGCTAAACCTTATGGGTAGATGCAGTGAAATTGTATCCAACTTGAAGGGCTGGTTAGGTTATGCGCCTATCCATCTCTAATAAATGCCATCTTCATGTGACGGCCATAGTTAACTCATGCACTTATGCTTGATCTTTTGTAGCCGAAGTTGTAAGTATGTTGGTAGGAGAATCACTGAGCAATTCAACGGCTTAGGGGGAGATTTAGATAGTAGAGATAGTTGAAACTTGAGAAGTAGAGGCACGTACAGGAAACTTGAAAGATATAGGGACTAATGATACTATCCTATTTCATGAGTAGTTTTAACCATTCTTGCCTGTTTATATGACAATGGTAATCCAGCTGGTATTATTAAGGAAAGTTCAAAGAAAGGGTTGACTTTATATGCTCTGTTGTCTGCTTTAAAATTTAAGTATTATGATGGTTGACTTTATATATTCTATCATCTGGTTTAAATGTTATGCTCCTCATTTCTAATTGGTTTCTTATACTGATAGTCATTAGGTTTGGTTTTGTGAATTCATTGATACAACTGCGTAATTTCTTTGGTTGATCTGGGTCTGGGGTGTCACCAAAGTCAAGGCAAATCAAATGTTGTGAAGACTTTTACTATGAGGTGTTCTGTAGTTACCTTGCTTGTCTTCTTTGGGTTACTGCTTGTCTTGAATGAACTTATTCCTATGTTTCTGCTTTGGAAGGTTTCAAAAATCATGGGAGGTAAATCCAAAATGAGGTATATGCAAGCTGCTAGTGCTGGCTTACGCTTACCTTACCTTCACTCATGTGATTCGGTAAAGGTTATAGTTGTGGCTTGTATTTCTCATCCCTGTTTGTGACGTTACTGATTAAATGACCCGCCCAGGAAATAAAATTTTGTATGTGTGCTCATAATTGGAGAAGAATCTTTATTTATTTATTAATGGACATCCAACTGCAGATTCTGATTAAGTAATATGACAGAACTTCATAACATCGATAAATTGGAAGAAGTGTATTTTATTCTTTAATGGCAGAAGGAAAATGGAATAAGACTTATTCCCCCCATAGGAAGATTTTTAAGTCTGAAGTCATATACGTTAACCATGGTCAATAACCCCAATATCCATTTGTCAACTATGGTTAGTTCTCTTTTCCCAATTCCCAGTGCGGATCGTGTGGCGTTGACGTAAAGTATTTCAGGCTATTTAAGAAATATAATATAAAGTGTAGATCTTTGATTAGTTTGCCCACCCTCCTCTCCACCAAAAGTTTCCTTGTTTCTCCCTGTAGGTGTAGCCATGGCGCATAGAATCTTAGAGATCAACGTGGTCTCTGCAAAAGACCTCAAAAATGTCAATCTCATCGATAAAATGGATGTCTATACCATCGTTTCCCTCAAGGGCTCGAAGCCCAAGCAGAAGACAAAAACTCATGTAGACAAAGATTGTGGTAAAAACCCAACCTGGAATTTCCCTGTCAAGTTCACCATCGACGAGTCCTTGGCCAGGAGCAACAACCTCAACCTCAAATTCAAGATCAAGTGCGAGCGTATCCTTGGGGACAAAGAACTTGGTCAAGTCAACGTGCCTGTTAAGGAGCTCCTGGATTCACCAGGGGATGGCGGTTCCCTGAAGTTTGTTAGTTACCAGGTGAGAAAACCGTCAGGAAAACCTGAAGGTACCTTGAACTTTTCTTACAAGTTTGGGGACAAAGTTGCAGAGCCTGTCAAGTCAGAGAAAATCAAGGGTGGTCAACCAGTCACTGCATATCCTGCTGCCTACATGGCGGCAGGGTCCAGTTCAGCCCCATATGTTGCGCCTCCTGGACCTTATCCGCCACCACAGCCGGCTGGCTACGGATACCCACCACAACCTGTAGCGGCGGCATATGGTGGATACCCACCACAGGGACCACCTCCACCAGGTTACGGTTACCCGCCTCCACCACCACCAGCAGGTTATGGTTACCCTCCCCCAGGGGGATATGGTTACCCACCGCCAGTGCAACAGCCCCCGAAGAAGAATAACAAGTTTGGATTGGGATTGGGAGCTGGATTGCTGGGAGGAGCGATTGGTGGGCTGCTGATTGGAGACATGGTCTCTGATGCTGGAGCTTATGACGCTGGATATGATGCAGGGTTTGATGATGGTGGCGGTTTTGATTTTTAATTCCTTCGCAAATTTGGTGTTTTGTATTTGTATTACAATATGACGGTGCTGGCTTTTGAACTTCTACTGATCTGTTTATTAGTAGATTAATATTACGCTTTTTAACAATGTCCTTTTGAATTTCGTTACTCTTTTATGTTCATTTTTACTTGCAATAAATAAATACTAAAAGATTTTTAAGCTATTTTTTGCTTTTCAATATTTGGATTGTAATCCTAGTAAGAAATGAAGCTTTGTCAATTGGAATCACCGCTTCCTTTCCTCTGTCTCTAGGTTGTTGAGAGATGCACTCTGGTTTTTCATTGTATCGACTGTCGACTGTCTAGGAAGTTACCAGGGCATGTGCTTGTATAGGGGCCATTGGTTTTGGTTTGCCTTTTCCTTTTGTTCCTCATATTTTTAGATCCTGATCTGAACAATTTCTGTAGTTTGGCTGCTAATCTTGAATCTTTGGTTAGTAGAAATTTGAGCTTTGTAGATAACTTAACATTAAAAAATGTTTCAGAGTACCATATGATGTTTCAAAATGTAACAATCTGAGCTTGGTTTAGCTTGAATGCTCATGCGGGAAAGAAGACTTTGTACAACCACAATGTTTATGGATTGTCTCCAAGTATTTTATCTGTACATCATATATATTGGTATAATTGACTCATCTAGAAATAGAATGGCTTCCATAGAGCATGTGGTGTTTCTTTTCTTTTATGTATTTCTATATTCTAACATTGTGACTGACTTGAAATCAGAAATTCCAACGTAAAAAAAATATAGAAAATAATGATTAGTAGTATCAAAGCTGAGGGATAAAAATGGGCTCAGACTGACTGATCAGAGGCTTCTTTAATGGACCGGGTACCGGGTTGGATTTTTTTCAGCCAGGTTTAAATTTTAAAACCCTAAGTAAGATCCCTACCTCCCTCTGGTTTATTAAGTTCCTTCTACGTTGGTGTTAAATCTTTTCGTGTCCTACAAGAAATTGGATTGCCTAATTACTTATAAATAGAATTGCCTTAGCTAGAGGCATAAATCATTCACTCATCACAAAAAAAGGGAAGATAAACAGACGAAAGAATCCATGGCTTCCCTTTCCAGAAAACCGGTCATAGTAAGGAAAGTTTTTGCTGAAAACCTGGAAATAGAGCTTCTTACTATACGGAACGCAATGGCTCAGTATCCTTATGTGTCAATGGACACAGAGTTTCCGGGCACCATTTACAAGGCAGACAAGGGTTTTCTCCCTCGAGCCCCTCCCGCTTATATCTATCAACTCATGAAAGCTAATGTTGATGCATTGAATATCATTCAATTGGGTTTAACATTGTCTGACAAGGATGGGAACTTGCCTGATTTTGGTCGCAGTTGCTATTTCATCTGGGAATTTAATTTTAAAGACTTCGACTTAAGGCGTGATCGTTATGATAAAGATTCTATCGAGTTGCTTAAACGGCAAGGAATTGATTTTGACAAGAACAAAGAAAAGGGAATCGACTCTAGGGATTTCGCCAGGATGGTTTTGGGTTCTGGATTGGTTTTCAATCACTCCCGGCTGACTTGGATCACATTCCATAGTGTTTACGATTTTGGGTTCTTACTCAAAATCCTGACTCGAAGGATGCTGCCTTATGGTGTAGAAACTTTTAGGCGTCAACTGGCTTATATTTTTGGCTACAAGATCTATGACATAAAGAATACCTTCAGCGCTCTGGGGCTTCATGGTGGTCTGGAGAAGGTGGCAAAGATATTGAAAGTTGATCGTGTTGCTGGAGAGAGCCACCAGGCTGGGTCTGACAGTTTGCTTACTCTTCAATGCTTTATGAAACTGAAACATTCCAAGGTTTTTGATCACGGGGCTAAGATTCTGCCTGCCCTTGGATTTTATGGATTGGTTCCAGTCATAGGATATTAGGATTATCTTTCTTTGTTCTCTGTTTATCAGTATCTCAAACTTGTACAAATTTAATTAATCAAAAAGCTTTTCATTTAGTAAATGTGGAAGTTTTTGCTTTTCTTGCATTCATAGATTCCTTGTTTGATCAGATTTTATAGAAATTCACAGGGTAATTAAATTGATTCTTTGCTGAGATAATAGCCCGATTAGCTCATGATAAAATGTTTCCATTTTTTATTCCAATGCTGATGGCAAAATTTTTAATATCCATGACCAAAAGTTCTTGTGTAGTAAGACCAAGTGTCCAATTTACAGATGCAGTGCACATGTAAGTGTGTATGATGAACAGACAGACTGATTAACCACAAGTTGTTATTTCTTGAAATCGTTCCTAAGATGCTTTTTCTAATAGCAAATTAACAAGAATGCCGGCAGTAGTTGAATAAAGGCAAACAAAGCGGAACATATGAAGTGATAGATCAGATGAAAGACTCTCAGCTGTGAAGCAATCTTTTATTATATATAAGTCAAAACTTTTTCTCAAATCCCATATCCTCATTTTGTGTGCTTCTCGGTTCTTGCTTAGCCAAAGAAGTACCTTATAGCCATGGCAATCAAAGTTCATGGAGATGCCAGGTCTACATGTACCGCCCGTGTCTTGCTTTGCCTATGCGAGAAAGGCTTGCAATACGAGCTTGTTCCGCTTGATTTGCGCAACTCTGCCCACAAACAACAGCCTTACTTGTCTCTAAATGTAAGACTACTAACTCGACATTTTTACACCGGTGACGTGGTTTGCCTTTTTCTTCCTTTATGTCTAACGTTTGTTCGACTTTATTGCCTGTGATATATTTTTTGCCGATAGCCATTTGGCCAAATACCTGCATTTGAAGATGAAGATGTCAAGATCTTTGGTAAGATTCATTAACTCTGGAAATACTAACAAATAAAGAGCTTTTGTTCTTATTGATGTGGACTATAAATTTCGTCAAACCAGAATCAAGGGCAATCACCAAGTACTTGGCACGCAAGTATAAGGACACAGGCATTGATCTCTTGGGATCAAGTAGTTTAACAGAGTCAACAATTGTGGACACATGGATGGAAGTGGAGTCTCAACAATTCAACGAGCCAATGCACATAATCATTCGCCAAATGATTGTCAATCCGATACTTGGACTCGCCCCCGATGAGAAGCTCATCGAAGCTCAATTGGAGAAGGTGGGAAAAGTCCTTGATGTTTACGAGGAAAGTTTGTCTAAATCTAAATATCTCGGTGGCGACTTCTATAGCTTGGCTGATTTGCACCACATCCCCTATCTTGTTTACTTCATGAGAACTCCTAGATCATCTGTTGTAACTTCTCGTCCTCATGTAAGTGCATGGTGGGAAGATATTTCATCTAGACCCGCAACAGTTAAGGTTGCAGAAAGTATGGAACTGTAGGTGGTTATTTTTTATGAGCATAGAATAACGAATCTGAACTCAGAAATATCCTGTTTCTGCCATTTATGCTTAAATAGAAGGAATGCATATTTATGTTGATTTCTATGTACCCTCCAAGTTTCTAAATAAAAAATGTCTTTGCAAATAAAGATTTGGCTTTTCATTTTGATCATTCAATTTTCTTGTTTTATACCCATAATTTAGCTTGTGTTATATTCTCACTAATCACTTTCTTGCCAATTCATCACAAAGCATATGAAACTTAAAGTTGAAATAAAATTTTAAATCGGACTTGTAATTGTCCATTTATTTTATATATGGAGCCCATTTAGCCCAAATTAATTCGGCCTGCCTCAGCCAATTGAGCTCTCTTCTTTTTTCATTGTGAGCCTTCTCAGTCCCAGAAGGCGAGAACACAGAGAGAAACACAATGCCAAAATCTAAAGCCCTCGTAATAGTCAGCTAAACTGAACAACCAGAGAGACAAACTCAAACCTCGGCAAAGATGAGACCTTTAGACGAGAAAGAAACCACGGCCGTGTTCGAGAAACTCTTCAAATTTACGGGCAACAACTTGAAGAACATAGTCGAAAATCCATCTCATGAAGGCCCCGACTAAAACCCTGGGCGCTACTGCTTCAGGCTTCACAAAAACAAAGTCTACTACGTCAGCGAGTCCCTGGTAAAACGAGCCACCAACATAGCTAGGCCGAAGCTGGCTTCTTTGGGAACCTGCATAGGCAAATTCACCCATGGAGGCAGCTTCCACTTGACCATAGAGTGCGTAAACCTGCTGGCTGCAAACGCTAAGCACAAGGTTTGGCTGAAACCCACCTCGGAAATGTCGTTTTTGTACGCGAATCATGTTTTGAAAGGTGGGTTAGGGAGGATAACGGACAGTATTGCGCCTGGTGATGGGGTTGTGATCTTTTCCATGTCGGATTTGCCATTGGGGCTCGGGATTGCAGCCAAGAGTTCTCAAGATTGTAGAAAATTGGACCTCAATGCAATTGTGGTGCTTCACCAGGCTGATATTGGGGAGTATCTGACGATGGAGAATCAGACGGAGCAGCTAATTGAAGAGTAAATTGGGTACTTTTATATGGGCAGTAACCAATTTTGGATTTTTGGGGGGTTAAGGTTGTTATTGACCATCTTTCATTTTGTTGAACTCGTCCTTCTATTTACTTATTATTAGTACTATAACGATAAAGATTTGCTGCTTCTTAAGGCTGCTTCTATAATGTTTGATTGAATGCTTAGTATTTGCAATGGCATCTGCTTTTGTATCACTTGGTTTGAATTTATGGCTGATAGAAGGGAATGTTCTTGTCATTATTATCCCAATTCCAGCGTCTATGTGGATTTATATTCCTTGAACGCATAAGTATCTGAATTCTGAACAGGGATTTCGTTGATGACAACTGAAATTGAAGACATAAATATGGCTCGCGTGATGCTTGGTTAATTGAGAATAGAAAATTGTTGCATGTGTGTGAATTGGGTTTCAAATTTGATCAGCTAGGGGACTTAAAGATGCAGCTTGATCCTTTAGTTTTACCTTTGCCTTAACAATGAGTATCGAGCAAAATCTCAAAATATATCAATGGCTCAAACCAGCCTTTTTCTAATTAGTAAATGATTTGAAAATCCAAACCAACCTTTTTATTAGGTGATTTGAAAATCCCCCAAAAGGAATACCAATAACAATCCATGGGAGTAATGGACGTATACAAGATGGCATGGGGTGGAGGACTTGAATACGACACCGTTGTTTGTTCGTTTCTGTCCCCATTTCGCCTTTTCCCTCCTAAACGCAATACGACAGCGTTTCCTTGAAGGAAATTTAATACCTACAATTAACAATTCCCTTGTATCTTCATTTTCTTGTTTCCCTTCTCCCTCTGTTTCTCACTTTTCTCTCCCTTCTCCCCCTCCGCCGCCGGTCGCCGCCGTTAGAGAATGATGATAAACATATGCTTTCTTTTCCTCCAGACCTCCTCTTTCTGAATCTATGATTGATTTTCTGTAAAAATACGTCCTTTCTCCTCAAAAATTCAGAAACTCGAAACCAAGGAAACCTAGATCTAGCCGCCGTTCGCCATTAAATTACCTCGATTGTTAACTATGTTGTTCTCCACCTTCTACTCTCCCCTTTCACCGCCAGGATTTCTCTAAAACCTACTCTAAAGCCTTTATCCGAAAATCGAACCCTAAAACCCTCGCCTCCATTATCTGCTTTCTGCGTTTTGTATTTTCTTGCTTTTAATTGCATGTGTTTTTGTCCATAATTCTTCTGTTTGTTTCTTCGTGCTTTGGTGGTTGTGCTTTTCCTTTTGAGGTTCTGGTGTTTGGCGTCCTTTTTTGCCTGATCAATTGTGTTTTTGAGGGTTATTATATGGTCTTGGTGCTTTAATTGCAGGTGTTGATGAATGGTGACATATTGATGGATTTTGGGAAGCATAAGACTCTTTATCCTCGAAAGAGTACTGGAGAAGATGCCTTATCAGGTACTTCTTCATAGTTCATATATCCAGTCAAGCTATTGACTTATGTTTTTCTATTGTTTAAAACTAATATATCATCTTATGAAGTCAATCTCGTAATACTGAAAAAAGAATTAAACAGTCTTCTTGCCTTCTCGTCCATGTTGTTTTTATATTTTTTAATACACATTAGTAATTTGTTCTGTTTTTGCTTAGTGAACTTCATGGATTTACTGCTTTGCAATGATCTATGTCTCAAGATTATGTTATCGAACTTTTAATCTGTTAAATCCTTGTAGCTTAATCCTTACATTTGTTGTTGCACACAATTTGAAGTCGGTTAAAAGTATATAAGAAAGAGAGAGAAAAGAAGAGTTGTTGGGGCGGGGGGGTTGTGTTGTTTAGTAGTTTGAATGGAGTACTAATTTAAGGCAGGAAATAGTCTATACTCTATAGCTTAACTCTCTCTCTCTGAGTTGGTCTGTCTATTTCGGTCTGATCACATTTTTGTATGTGTATTTTTGGCAGCTTTCCTTAGTTGTTGTTTGTTCAGATATGTTTGACTATTTCCTTTCCCCCTTATTTTTAAAGAACTTTTTTTAACATCTTCACACACTCAAGAGCATGCGACACCCTCAGCACTAGGCTTTTCAGCTTGCAAACAACCCCTTGTTTTCCTTGGAGAGGGAAAAAACAAAGTTTGACAATATTGTGTCTGATTAAGCTTTGAAGAATTGGCTTGCACTTGGGCTTGTTTTTCCTCACAATTCTAATACTTTGCTCTTTGAGTTAACTGTGTTTCTATAAACCATATCTTTACCAAGAGAAAACAAAATCACAAACCATATAATAATTATTGATTTAAAATTCCATCAAATTTTTTCATTCAACACCCAAGAAAGATTGACCAACAAAATCAGGATCTGATGTTAATAGTCAATTAGATATAGCTTTCATGATCATAAAAGTCAAGTCTAGGCTTTTGACCAATCTAGGTGATTTAGACATGATATGTAATTATACTCAAGAATTATCATTAGACTTGGAATAGCCAGTTGACTGACAAAAATAATTTCTTTTCATGGGGCCGAAGTTCAAGGGAAGCAAGAAGGCTGTATTTGCGAAGCATGAAGCTGGTCCTGCAGTGGTAGGTGTGGCTGTTGCAAACCTTCTACCTGGACAGCCACGCGGCGAGGTAAATGACAGCAATATCTTATTAAATGTTCTCAGTTAATTTCCATCTTTGAGGCTGATTTAAAGTGCATTGCAACATTCCCACTTGATTTAAAGTTTATTATGTTTGAGTTTTTGCTGCTTGGTTACTCTGTTTTTATGTGCTATTGTTTAACAATGCAGTTAGTTTTGTTTATCCATCAAGCACATTAGGAAGCTGATTCTCTTAATTTTGGACTCTAGTAAAATAGTTTTTATCAGTATGTATAATTCCTTTATCAAATGTCTTAAAGAATATTAAAGTGAATATGTAATTATACTAAAGAATTATTTATTGAGTTGGAATAGCCAGTTGAGTGACCAAAATAATTATATTTCATAGGGGATAAGAGACGAAGACTGCCAAGTTGAAGGGAAGTGAGAAGGCTGTAGTTGCAAGGTGCGGAGCTGGTCCTGTAGTGGTTGGTACAGCTATTGCAAACCTTCTCCCTGGACAACCATGCGTCAAGGTAAATAACAGCAATCTTTTTAAAGTGCATGGTTACATTCCTGCTTGATGTGCTAACACTAAACCACATTTTCTTTTTCGTTTCAGCATATCCATGAGGCAATGGGAGCATGCGGAGGAGCTGCTACAGTAGGGTGTCCCTTCCCCCTCCCCCTCGTGTGCATGGGTTGGGTTGCATTTGCATTATCACATCACGGCGAGCATGCGGGTTCCTGGGAAGCGAGGTTGCATTAGTTATAGGTTGTATCCGTTGGGTTGAGTCTCATCTTTGACATCACGGCGTGCATGCATAAGGGTAGTGAATGTGTCGTGGGACAACCCGAAGTGTCAGGCTGAATATTAAAGTTGTAAGTCATCAATTTGACCTTTCAACGTTTGCATGATTTGAAAATGGTGCTTCATTTTCTTGACCAACATGTTGATGTTCTACTGCAATGAACTTGGAACAGGATCTCTCGAGGAGTTTCTGATCATGGAAAGTTTGCTTGCAGTGAGAGGCTTGACAGGTCTCTTCCTTTGCATGTTCCATTGCATGAAACTAGTAACAAGTGTAAGTTTCGGCTTCATATATGTGATTTTCTGTTTGCATCTGTTCATTGCATTCTACAAGGTGCCATTTAGTTTGTCATTTGGTTTTCTAATGTACTTTCCTTTATGTTTGTGATGAAATTAGTCATCCTGCAGTAGTAGGTACAGCTGTTGAAAACCTTTTTCGTGGACAGCCGTGCGTCAAGGTAAATAACTGCAATATCTTATTGAATGTTCTCTTTAAGTTTTCGTCTTTGAGGTTGATTTAAAGTCCATTGCAGCGTTCCCCTTGATGTGCTAACACTAAACCACATTTTCTTTTTCGTTTCAGCATATCCATGAGGCAATGGGAGCATGCGGAGGAGCTGCTACAGTAGGGTGTCCCTTCCCCCTCCCCCTCGTGTGCATGGGTTGGGTTGCATTTGCATTATCACATCACGGCGAGCATGCGGGTTCCTGGGAAGCGAGGTTGCATTAGTTATAGGTTGTATCCGTTGGGTTGAGTCTCATCTTTGACATCACGGCGTGCATGCATAAGGGTAGTGAATGTGTCGTGGGACAACCCGAAGTGTCAGGCTGAATATTAAAGTTGTAAGTCATCAATTTGACCTTTCAACGTTTGCATGATTTGAAAATGGTGCTTCATTTTCTTGACCAACATGTTGATGTTCTACTGCAATGAACTTGGAACAGGATCTCTTGAGAAGTTTCAGATCATGGAAAGTTTGTTTTGCATGCTCCATTGCATGAAGCTAGGAATAAGGGTAAGTTTTGGTTTTATATATCCTATAAAGTATGTTTGCCTCTCTGCTTTTCATTAATATAAGATGCATTTAGATTGTGTGATTTGTTTTTCTGACATGCTCTAATTAATTTATGTTTGTGATGAAATTAGTCGTTCTTGAATGTATAATTTTCTTTGAATTATCAGGTTGTGTGTTGTTTGTGATTGAACAGAGATATATATTGGTATTTTGACATACTGATAGTTCATTATTTGTTTATTTTATAATTGTTATTCTAAGGTAATTTTATGGATATAATAGTGGTGCGGCATTCCTATTTATATTTGTGATTGTATTTAGATTAGATGGGGTGTATTAGGAATTCCTTATTGTAAAATTTGTTGTAATTCTTTTATTATTTTGAAAGCCTTGTAAAGGAATGTGCTTACGCATCACTATTGTATGCATAAAGTTAGTTAGAGTGTTTAGTCTTCTAATGTGTTTGATTGCTCCCTAATTTGTTTAATTTTGGGCTGTTATTTATTATTTGTTATTATTATTGTTTAATAACTATATTATATTGTGGGCATTGCAATGTCATTTTTATATGTTGTTAGGGGCTTGGGTTTGAATTTTTTTGATTGCTTGGCTGTTTCGTAATGCCGTTCCCTTCTTTTCATAAAGTAGAACATGTATTTTAACCAATTTTGGGTTTTTTTTTTTCAATAATTATTTGTAAATAATTTTAGCAAATATTTGGTATAGTGTTTCATGTGTTTATTTCCTAAAAGTAAAGTTAATCTTGGCGTGATGTGCTTTCCAAATACAAATTGAACGAACTCGTAGGGCTCTGTGGGGATGGTTTACTTTTTGTTTTAGGGATTTGATTCGTTATAAATCTGATTCAATGGTTTGTTATTATAAATTCGTATATAGCTTCACTTTTTATTTCTAGCAGTATTTACTTTCGCTAGGAGTATTGCCACCATTACTGTTATATTACGTGAAGTTGGACTGGATTTAAACTTCCTACGAAGGCTCACTTAATTAAGACTCGCAGGGCCCCTTAAGGCACAATCAAATTCTATTCACTCAAATCATCGAGTTGCCCTTCGTTGGCCCAAAAAGTCAATTGGTCAGAGCCTATCCGAAGTCATAGGCCTGTGTGTAGTCCAAGTTAATTGGGTATTTTTGAATAATCAATTTAGTTTTGGATGACCCAATAAAATTTGTGTTAGGTTGCTCGTTAAGTCCGTGTAAAATATCTAAGTAGCCCACTTTATTAATTGGATCGAGCGTATAGATCCATTGATAATAATTTACGGTAGCCATCTCTTACAGCTTATTTGAGGCCCTATCAGGCATTAGCTTATATGATTTTAAACTTTTTGCGGCCCATTAACGGCTCACTTAGAGAGTAGCTTACGAGATCCTGATTACATATATATCCCGACCATTCAAGGCCCAATTTGTATTAACTCTCGCGATTATAAGCAGAAGTTGCGGCCCATGAAAGGCACATTGAGGCAATTGTAACCGGATGTTAGGGCCCATATGAGGCCCAATAGGCCTAAGATTATGGACGGTCATCGTATAATGAGGCTCATCTGAGGCGTAATGAGCCCAAGATTATGGACGGACATCATATAATAAGGCCCATTTAAGGCCCAATCAGTCCTGCTAACCATTTTGGGGCCCAATTAGGTATCTGAAATATATTACGACCTAACTGTGGCCCACTTAGGTATTTGCTTACTTGATTTAGCCATATATTCTGGCCTATTTTGGGTTCAATACAAGCGATCTAACTAGTCTTTACGGCCTAAAGGTTATTTTAGACGGTCCAGATTCAGGTGAGTACAGTTAGGACCCAAACCAGATAATCTAGAAAAAGTTGAATTTTTTGTTATATGGCACAAGTGTTAGTTTTGTAAGGACAGAACCCAAAAATGTAGAATTCAAAATATGTTCCTCGGGTATTTGAAGTAGTAATTGTCAAAAGACTGCTAAAATCACAAAAGACTTGTTGCGAGGTAGCCCAGATTATTGTCGATATAGAGGTTTTGAATCTTCAAGAATTTGTGAAGTACGCAAATGGTTGTGAAAAAGGTAACAAAATTCTCAAATGACTCGGTATTTAAAAATTGATATGCATAAAAGTTCCAGAAAAATTAAAAATAAGAATACAAGGTTCTCAAAAGACTACCAATGATAATGAAAATGAGAATCATTTAACAAAGTTAAATACCCACGATAAACAAACACCAAAACCAGATTACGAGTAATATTGCACGGCAGATAGAAATCAACTATAAGAAAGCATGAGATCACATTATTGCATACCAACCACAAAATCAGAAATATAAGGTAAGTAGGGTCAAAATCTAACTTGATTTCTACAATAGTGGTGCGAAAACACATCCCTTTACAAGGCTTTCGAAATAATACATCAAAATTCAACAATTACAACACCTTTTACAACAAATCATTCTTAATACATAGTATCTAAAGAAACATTAGCATAAAATAAATAGGAATGCCGCACCACTATTGTGTTCATATTCATAAAATTACCGTGACACTATAACACTATAAACTAAACAAACAATGCACACCAATATAAATACCCACCCAATCACAAACTACATTCAATCAAACCACAAACACCATGCAATTTGCCAAGACAATTAAGAGTACATAATGAAATGTTCATCATGACCTTAAAAGAATGAATGCATAATAAAAAACTAGAGGGCACATAATGAAATTATCACACCCATTCGAGTGAATAAGTATATAAAACCTACCCACCCTTGCTACTAGCTTCAAAGTAACCATCACCATTGCTGCAACCGGTCAAGGGGTTGGGGGCTGGGTGGACTCCAAATAAAACAATGGACTTGTTATTTTTCTTTTAAAGACATAGTTTTTCTTTAAAAATAACACCAAAAAAAAAATCAAACCTAAGTTCTTTGTGATAAAGGATTTTCAAATTTTATTTTTTTAAAAAAGCGCCCACAATCACTATCATCAACCTTGCAATCGCAATCACTATCATCACCTCGCCGTCAAACCTTTGCAAATTTTGTTTTTAAAAAACGCAAGCGCACAGTCACTATCATCAACCTCGCAATCACAATCACTATCATCACCTCACCATTAAACCTTTGCAAATTTTGTTTTTTTAAAAAAACGCAAGCACACAGTCACTATCATCAACCTCGCAATCAGAATCACTATCATCACCTCACCGTCAAAACTTTGCAAATTTTGTTTTAAAAAAACGCAAGCACATGGTCACTATCATCAGCCTCGCCCTCAAACCTTTGCAAATTTTATTTTTCACAAAACGCATGTGCACAGCCACTATCATCAACCTCGCTGTAATTTTCGTCAAACCTTTGAATAGAAAAACAATACAGCCACTCAACCCCTTTTCCAGCTGTAACGAGTCCTATTTGAAGCTGTCCACGCACTCTCCTTGCCACATAGGTAGGCTGTAACAGAAGTCACATGATAAATTATATGATGAACAGAAAAGCATCGACACTAGAGCCTGGTTAGGTATTATAAAGAGTTACCTAAGAGGTATGTCCTCGGTTATTTTATTTCATAATAGGATAAAGAGTCCTTAAGTGTCCTATGCATCAATGAGTCACCATCCTTCAGTGCCTGTACTTATAAAACAAGATTTACCATAATTATAGAACACCCCAAAAATAACAATCAAATAATTATCTTATCACACAAAAAATCAAAACAAAGCAGCCATAACGCATTGTAAGCAAAAACAGCCAATTCACACAAAAAAACAAACGAATACAGCCTAAGAGATATAACATATACATGCAGCCACCAGAAGCAGAAAAGAAAATCAACAACAGCAAGCAATGATCACAACATTAGTTGAAGCATTCCTCAAATTTTCTTAGAAATGGCTAACAGTCAAAGAAAGAGCAACTACCATAGAAAAAGAAGATCTAACCCTTAAAATCAAAACCCAAAAGAAATAGAATGACTAGAAGCTAGCATCTGTTTATAATTTGAGGAGTGCTGTATATTTTAAAGATATCAAAAATTAAGATTATCTAACTAATTCAGAGATATAACTGATTTTTTTGTAATGCAAATCCTTAATGTGGAAATAAAATGGACAACCCAAAAAGAATAAAATTGATTTCTTTGTTCTTTTAAAGAATGCAAGCAAATGTAGTTCACCTTCATCAAAAAAGCTTCCACGAGAAGAGAGAATGAAACCCTTGCCCTGTAGCTCAACTCAAAAGAGAAGAAACATAGTCATGCAACCACCAGAAGCAAAAAAGTTAAATCAGCACCAGGATGCAAATCAACACAATGGCAACACAATTCACAACAAACAATCAACACAATCCATGGCAAGCAAAACCACATAATCCAACATTTAAAAAAGTGCAAGAAAGATTAGGTTGCTGACGTTTTGATTTGAGGGCATTGGGGCAGATTTGGATAATCCAAATGGTGAAAAGGTGAAGGAGACCATGGAGAGCAACATATGTGAAAATTGGCCTTGTACAACTGCATCTGTCAGCACTAAATGCTTGAGAAGAAGTCCTAACACCATCTCCATCATTGCTGAATGCTCAAAGTTCTCATGCGTTAGAAATAATGCTTTATACTGCACTAAATTCAAAATGTGTAAGATCCCTTGTTACAAGTATGAACCAAACTGAATACATAAAAAGAAATGTAGAACTGACTGGGCATACCTAGACAAGACATAATATCTGAACACATCTGTGATTGCAGTATTCGAACCAATTTTTCATGGTGTCCTGACCATGACCGCCCTGTTTTTCAAGTCATATGACAAGCATCGATGCCATATTAAACCCATTTCACAAGTTCAACTCATTTACACCAGCAGCCACTGACTCACAGCCTTCCAAAAAAACTGCCTGATTCAAGATAGTTGCACAAGTTGTACCTGTGAAAAGATACCATATATTCAAAAGATCTCAAGCACTAAACGTCAAAGATACCGTATATTCATATAAGAATCCCACCCCTAAACGATAAGAAAGATTCTCCTCAATATCGAGGGTTGTCGCAGATCCGCCATTGAATAAAGACCCTCGGCTGTTTAAGACTGAAAGGACTATGAGAAAGACTCTTTGATTTGGTCAGAAAAAGAGTTTGACATTCTCGGATAGGGTATCCTAATCTAAACCTAATTAAGAAGTAGGAAAAGCAGGTCCCAAAAGGGAAGATTGGACTGCGGATTAAGAAAGAGAATAGAGAAAGAAGACTCAAGATAGAAGGCAGAATTCATCCGTTCTAGCTGTGACTTCAGTGAGGAAAGAAACGAATAGAAGAGAAGTCCATTGAATTTTTTTACTTGAATCTGGTAGCGGTCTCTTTCCCTCTGACTCTCCCCTTTAGCCTTCCGTTAGAATAGTGCGGAGTCTTAGCACAGGATGGAGACTAGCTCTTTCTCTTTAAGCGTACGAGTTCAGTTATCGAAAGAAGAAGAGAAAGAAGCGAGTGATTCTTCCTAGAAAAAGCCGAAGCATACGAGTTTTTAGAAATTCAAGTCGAGACTCTAAACAATCTGCGATCCCAATCTGAACGAAGGCAAATACATGAAACCCTATCCTCTTTTTTAACTAGCATTGAACGCCACGGTCGAGCTTCGCCCACCTACAAAAGCTTTTATTCCCAGTTTATCGTCGATGACGGCTCTCTTCGATGCTAGCAACCGCATTTGACCCTTTTCCGCGCTTCTTTCAATTTCCTTACATTCTAGCTGAAGGAGAGACTTTACCTTTACTTAGAGAGGGGCAGCGGTACCACGCCCTTCCGTGCTCGTAGGTTGACTCCCCTATGCATCCCGACTAAGGTCTCACAAACATGCACTTCCCTTATGCATCCAGCCGCTTCACTAATGTGAATAGGTTATACAGAAGGGCGGTTTGGTTATATACTCTTATGCGTGTTCTTTCTTCGAACCTTTTGGTATGTATTGCCCCCTAACTATAGATCAGATCCACCAGACGAGAAACTCAATTCCGCACTGCTGCTGAGTCGTCGGACTTATCCACCAAGGAGATTCGTGGAATTTCTGTGGATTACGTTGGGGGAAATCTACCAAAGCTAGGCAGATAGATAGACTCCTTTCCCGCTGCTAAGAGAAAGCAAGAAACAAAAGAAAATGATTGTTTTGAAATCAGCGCCACCTTTTGGGTATGCAGATACTAAGAGTCCTCTCACTACCAACCAGCAGACATCATCTGGCTGGGTCTTGCCGGTATCAACAACGAGAAAAAAACAACCAAATGGAAACAGCAACTAACTATGGCTCTTGGCCCAGACAACGCCCTAGGCTACGGGGGGATCGAAGCAACAGGGAACGCCTAGACGACGTTTTTATTCCTGGGCTGCAGTAAGTAGATCGAGAGGTCGTTCCGCCCCCTGTCCCCGAAGATGGGTAATATGTTCTCAAAAAATGTTGCTCCAATCTGACCTAGCTGGCGAGCGATCCCAGTTCGCGGCAGAGAACAAGACAGCAAGCGAGCGTACCTTTGTTCGCTTCTTCTCCACCAAGCACGAAAGTTTAAGGATAACTGTTGGTCGGTGGCTACCTAAGGAAACTCCGATTCGATCCGCCCCCCGGCTGGGAGGCATTTACCTCATCCCGATCACAAGGAGAGGTTCACCATGATGGGGGGTACTTCTTTTTTTTTCCTTTTCAGAAAGAATGAAATGCATAGGGGACCATCCTTTTGTTGCGGCATGCTCCTCAGATTTACGGATTCGCAGGGGGCCTCAGGCCCTACTTAGTTGACTGACAATGACAAAGGCTTTCGAAACTAAGTAGGGCCTTTTTGAATTGAATCTTAAGTAGTCTATCAGTGGTGCGAAGCGGTTTTGCCCCTTTTCAGTGGGGGAGCGAAAGGTTAGACCTTAAAAAGTCAGCGAACAGCGGTTCTTCTATGTAGGTATGGCGTTCCCCCTTGACTTTCCTAACGTCGAGCTAAGTGACTTCGTAACCTTTGCGTAGCGTAGTAGAATGAAGGCTATGCACCGACGCTCTCTTATCTATTAGCCTAAGCGTCTTCGCTAACTCGCTCGCCTACTATACTATACCCTACAATACAAGACATTAGTAGGCTAGGCTAATTCAGCCGCTTACTTCTACTAATGTCTTGTATAGTAGCGGCTTTTCCTTTTTGAATAACCCATTCTCATTATCTTTCATAAGTCAAGTAGGCGAACCCATAGGTCCTTAGTAGCGTTGACAAAGAAGAACAGCCGGTTAAAAGACAACGAATCTTTTTATTTATATTATATATAGGCCAGCTTGACAAGCTCTTGATCTGAGGTGCGAAGAGAAACATTTCTTTTTTATGACTTCTACTTATCGATCCCGACCCGGAAAGTGACCGACCAGGGCCCTATTGATGAAGGAAAGAAAAGGTTTATGAGCCCTAGCCCTGTAAGCCCACACCTGTGTAGAGTAGATCGTTCAACACCTGCGGCACAAACCCATTTTTGACCTATTGGTCCTAGTATCATAGGCGACCGAACGGCCGCCCCCTAATTACTAGACCAACCCGCTGTAATAATTCCATAAACACCTAGCGAAGATATGGCAAACAAATAAAGTAGCCCTATGTTCGAATCTGACAATACCATACCATAATCAAAAGGTATGCATAGGAGACGATGCGTTATCGAAAGAAGAAGAGAAAGAAGCGAGTGATTCTTCCTAGAAAAAGCCGAAGCATACGAGTTTTTAGAAATTCAAGTCGAGACTCTAAACAATCTGCGATCCCAATCTGAACGAAGGCAAATACATGAAACCCTATCCTCTTTTTTAACTAGCATTGAACGCCACGGTCGAGTTTCGCCCACCTACAAAAGCTTTTATTCCCAGTTTATCGTCGATGACGGCTCTCTTCGATGCTAGCAACCGCATTTGACCCTTTTCCGCGCTTCTTTCAATTTCCTTACATTCTAGCTGAAGGAGAGACTTTACCTTTACTTAGAGAGGGGCAGCGGTACCACGCCCTGCCGTGCTACCTACTTAGTGGTTCTAAAGCTTACAAAATCCATAATGCAAAATTTCAAAAGAACACATTCAAAGAGAAAAAAATTGCCCATTTTAAGGAGAATCACATCAACAAACTCCATACAAAGATAAAAAAATAGGATTGTGAATCACCTAATGCTAATTAAACCGAAGAAAGACTAGAAAGCACCATGAGAAACTTTGGTGAAAAGTTATTTAGAAATTTTAATACCTCAGTAGGACATCACAAAAGGGTCGCTCCCAAGTTGCCGAACATGCGGCTTACATACTTAGGAAATGCTCTGAGCCTCTGACCACCCAACCTCCTTCGATTCAAAATGTAGATCTCCTCATCAGAAACCTATCAAATCATACACTTGACATAAGATAAAGGAAAGTAGAACAGAGCAACCAGAAATTAGAACAAAAGAACAAAAATAGTAAATTCCAAGAATGTTCCAAAATGATTCTACCGAATAGAATATACCATTAGCTTACAATTGTAGCGAGTATAACAATGCGCCACTAATAACCAACTAATGAAGTTAATTACATGCATGGGCTAGTTACTTGTCATCTCGTGCAGCACAAAAATCTCATTTTCACCAGCTCAAACAATTAAACTATATATCTACGTAATGCAAAACTATTTCATGCATTCTGCTTTTACTCACCATCTTGTTATAAACTGTTTCAGAAAAATGATAATGTCTGCTATAATACCAGTAGGGATAAAACAAGAGCCTAGAAAATAGAGTCTGATGTGCAAAAACTTATTCAATTAGCTCCCAAATCAGATTTCATTTCAAGGTCCCAAAAAACTAAAAAAAAAAATTAATTAGTTTTCATCAGATACAGGGTCTGAAAATCTGAATAGGAAGTAAAACACATAGACTATGATTACAAGCAATGGCTCACAGACATATTATGCCTTTGACAAGATCCATTACAGATATGCCTTTTGTGCATATATCATGCTTTTAAGTAACATAATGTAAAGGCATCTTCATCCATTTAATTGGGTTGACATATTAGCAACTATTAAGTTTTTCCGTATTGCTTCATACAACAATCTGGCATTTTGCAGAGAAAGCCTAACATTCCTTAACATTTTCTTGTATTTGATTATTGATACTTTTCTCATGCATGTCGTGGCAATTGTAAAAGTGGCCATGACATGCATGAGAAATCTGGCATAAAACATTCCTTGACATTTTCTTGTATATGATTATTGACTGCATGGTGTGTATAGAAGGTAATTGTAATTTGTAATATGCATGGTATACAGTTAAGTCAATCACAAAAGAATGACAAGATTTGCTATCATCATTGGATACTTAAACTCAACTTTCAAGGCAAAGAAAAACGAGAAAACTGAGGAAAATACACATACAAAAATTGACAATATGTATGGTAAATATAGGGGAAGATAATAATCAAGCATAAAACATGTGAATTAACAATAACAACTATAGGAAAACTGCTAATAAAACACGTACAAAAAAGTGATCCGAGCAAAACAAACAGATAGATATACACACACTCACACGCAGAGAGAGAGAGTTACAGCTTACAGGTAGATATTGCTCCAATGCCTGAACGAAATCAATTCTCTCCACAACAACTTTGTTGTTTCTTCTAGCGAGCCAGGTAGCTTCATTTTCAACCTTGCAAAAAATAAAAGATAACTTATAAATAATAGCCTAAAGTTGCATATGTATTAGAATAGCACAATACAACAAGACAACAATATCACAAGAAGATTTACAAGAAAACGAGTAAAAAAGGTTAAAAAGAGTTTTATACACATAAGTCCATCTTTCCACTGATCAAAGCACCTTAGTAATGAGAGAAGACATAAAGAAACAACAAGCAACAACTATTAACCAACTCAGATTTTGCAATTTAAAGCATAATTTCTGTGTATGCTGACCACAAGGCCATTTTGAAGTGAGTGGTTGCGACATTTAGTAAACATTTTGAAGTGAGCATTACCTAGGCAGGGATACAAGCAAGATAATTGGCACGAAAAATTGATACAAGTCCAAATTTAAGACCACAGCATCTTATCTAGATGAAAGATGAGATAAGACATTTAATTCTCAGAATTGTCCTAATCCATATCATTAACATTATCAAATGCTCTCAATCAGAACAGCAGGGGAGAAAATTAGGTCAATGGGTGACGAGTAGCATCTGAGTCATGTATCCAACTATATCATGTATCATAGTTTATAACACATTTTTCCCATTTTTTTAATGCCTTCCCCAAAAGCAGTTGTCACTGCCATTTGTTCCTACAAATGTGAAGGGCTTTTATAATCTCCCAGAGGGAACAACAATTAGAAACATTCTTTTTCTTTTTTTGGGGGGGCACTAAATCAGTAATGGATTGATATAAAATTGATTTTGAATTTCTAGAGCTTGACTGGACATGGAGGAGTACCTGACAACGCATCTTCTCCATTACTCTATCATACTAAATGGATAAAGCGTCTTTAAGCTTCCCAGAATGAGAATCCATCATTATGTCACCATCACTTAACACCTGTAATTAAAACACCAAGACCATGAAATAACCCTAAAACTATAATTAATTAATGACCTTATCGCAGAGTAAAATCAAGCACCAAAAAGGCAAGCAATTAAGAGTAAAATAACGCAGAAAGAAAAAAGAGAGACTGGAGTTTTAGGGTTTCATTTTCTGTTCAAGGCTTTATAGGAGGTTTTAGAGTAATCCTTATGGTGAAAACAGGGAGCCGAAGGTGGAAAAAAAATAGATGATAATCAACGGCGGCTAGATCTAGGGTTTCTTGATTTCAAGTTTTTGAAATTTTGAGGACAAATCACATGTTTTTGAAGAAAACTAACCAGAGAATTAGAAAGAAGGGTTCGAGAGGAAGAGAACGCATACCGTTTTACAATCTTCCAATGCCGGTGTTGAAGCTATGTATTTGCCGATCGCCAAACCTTTGGAAAGGGAATACCCCCTGGTCCTGAACAGGTGAGATCCCGTTCAGCGTCTCTGTCGCCGACGTCGAGGTCGTGGTGGTCCTCACGGAGGAGGCCGATGATGACTACGCCTTCGCTGTTCCCCGCATAACCCTCCTCAAATGGCTCCCAAGAAAATTATGATTTCGTTTATCCTGAAATCTAGGTTACAATTTTCTTCCCCGTTCAATGAAAATGATATCCTCGATAAAATCCACGTATTATTGAGAACAATTTAGGGGCACTTGTTCTCTTCTCTTAGTCGTAGTGTTAATTTCCAAGGTTTCAGAGAGGGCAATGGTCGAACTCGAAGATGATGAAAATGGGAGAGAATGTGACCTAAGTCACCGAACCAAGTCCAACCCATTTTCTCCTCAAATTGGGCTGGTGCTGGGGCTATCAATCACTTCTTGGACCCTTTCCCATTTCAGGAGGCCTCGCCCCATATATCCAATCATGAACCTCTCTTTGGGCATTGAGCCCTCCACGCGTTAGTCATCTCATGGACAAATTAAATATTTTATTGACCTCCACCTCTCGGCCTAGTGGGTAGGGGCCAAAGAGGTTAAGGGAGGTCACCAGCAAGGGTTGGGCCCCTTCCATCCCCCTCCCTCACTGTTTGTACCCAAAAAAAATCCATTTTATTTTTTTTTAATTTAGTGGTAGTACTTAATAATATATATGCTTGTAAGGAACCAATAAATTGAGAACATCTATCACGATTAACTTGGCAATCAAACAAAAAGTTGCTATTCTTGTCGATAAAACAAGAAAAATCAAAGGACCGGAGTATTTAACTTAAGCGATTAGTGTATATTTAGTGAGATCTAAAATCTCAAAATCAAGGCTTGTGTGCGGATTTAGTTCAATAATATTAATTGATTTAATGATTTCTCAATAAACTTATGTCCTTAAAGATTTATTATTTGATATTAATAAGAGAGTATTGTTATATAACCTATCTAAATCAATTCAGTCAGACGTAACTCTTCGTTAAAAATACTCTATCTTTGTTCGTAATAATATTCCATGCTCAAAATATGTGAAATGCTATTGCATGCACAACGGAAAGTCCTATATGAATTCTGTAGCTAATCTTATAAAAATATACCTCTAATTATTTTAATTTATTTGATGGTGTCATTTCTCGAATGATTAGCACACACATTAATGTAACTTTTACGAATTCATTCACCTTGTCATTAGCTCCATTTCATAAAATAATACATTTTAACCTGTCGTTCTCAATGAATTATATGGAATATAAATGATCAAGATTTTTCTCTCCTTAAATTTTTACTTATATATATATAAATGTGTGAGAGGGAATTGATCCTACATTCCAAGTGTCTTTAGTACTTTATTCTCAAAATCAATGTAAATGGCCTAATTCCATCTTATTTTAATCAAAGTTAGGCATAATCCTAACAATAGATTATAGATAAGCACAGCAATCTTGAGTAGCTTTTTAGTTTATTCCCCCTTATAGCAAAAATTCCTCTCTCTAGAATGAAAATTCCCAATTGATCTAACACACCATCGCTAATTTGAAATATACTCCAAAACTTTAATGCACCCAATGAGTTTAATGTCTTTATAAATTATTATTATTTAAATAGCTATGCATTCCGGAGAGAATAAGTTCATGTTCACGAGAGAGGGTCCATGCCACCATATGTACATGTAATTTAATTAATTTGAAGATACTCTAATTAAATGTGCGATTAAGGGGGATAATTGCATGTTTTAGAAATGTCTTTAAGAGGGAATTTCCCTTTGGTTTGTAAACAATGAGCACTAACTATGCAATTTCGCCTTTATGCAATATAGTGGAATCCAGTTGCTCTATATATTTGGATTAGAGACCAAAACTTCATACCAATGACTATTGAGTTAAATGAAAGGATCTCAATACCTTTTAAGTAAGATCTCGGATTAGAGTTTTATGAATGGAAAAAAATTGGTATGGGAGAGTTTCCTCCATTTGAGATCCGACCTGAGACTCGAATAAGATTATAGTCGTAGATTGTTATAACAGATATGGATAATTGTAGTCGTACCAAAAAAGAAAAAGAGATCAAAGCTTCATGATCGATGTTGATCTTGAAGTGAAGTAGTTAATTAAGAGCCTTCATTAACCACCCTTGGTCTTTCTACGTTTAAAAGAAAAAAGTTTTTTTTTGTTTTTGCCAAAAAAAAAGAACTATTGCTAACAAAAAAGAGAGAACATATCTGAATAACCATGTAAACTCATGTCATATGTTTCACACTATTACCATATCTTGTCGTTATTCTTAAAAGTTGGTTACGTATATATGTTTATTTAAAATTTTAAAAATCTTTTGACAATATTCATATCTTAGCTACTCTTGTTTAAAAAACCCTATTCCTTATATTCGGTTTAAAATTAGGGCATCGAGAATAACTTCATTTACACAAATTCTTATCAGATAAATTAATTATACTACTTTTTAGCACTGTTTGGCATTATATGTAGATCGAACTTTGTGAGTATCCCACGATAAGAGTTCATCATGCCAATTAATCTACACACATGTACATATATACTTAGCTAGATAACTAAGATTTTTGCATATACTAATGACAAAAGTAGAGAATACTTACCACTGTCATTATATTATTTTATATTGTACACATATTGATTGATAAGAGGAAACCCAGCAATTCACTTTAATGATGATTAAGATGGATGCAAGCTTTTAGTGAAAAAGAAGAGGTTAATATGAAAAGGCATATACATACAGGTATCTTGTTTGGTTAAATTTAGGACTTGAAATTTTGGCTGTGTCTATGGGACAATCACATGGGCTTGTAGTAGCGGTGAGTGTGAGTGATGATTTGAGTGAGAGAGAGAGAGAGAGAGCTGAGCTTTCATTCTTTTGTGGGATCCTTCCCCGGCCCTCGTCTCCCTTCTTTCAAATGATTCTCACCTTAATTTTGATTTAGGATTTAGAGGCAAAGCATGTTTGTGAAAGGTGGTCGAATTTTTTTTGGGGGTCTAAATTGAAATGTTCCCTTTGAATGCCTTTATTACTCAACAAGCACGAAAAAATAATCGTACAATGACAAAAAAAAAGATGATGTGGCATGTCGTCGAACCTCAGGCTCCATTGGTGGACTTGGGAAGAATCATCCACATCATCAAATCCATGTCTGCAATAAAGACCAAAACAATGGATGTGGGGTGGAAAATCTTCTCTAACGCCACCTCAGCATTTTCCCCTCTACTACGTCATGCTTTTGTAGGAAATTTTGTTTTCCCTCCTAATATTCTTTCCGTGAACAATCGGTATGTAGATGGAGATAGAGAAAAGAAAGTTTGAGCTTAGCTAGCTGAATTTATATATTACCACAATTAATTATAGGCACCCAAAAATTAACAAGTAAAGAATGCGGATTAATATTTCAATTATTAAGAGAAAATGCAAAGAAGAACACCTGAAACAAGGATTTGAAAAGTATAATGAGAATTCTAGAAGGAAACAAGTGGAGGAAAAATTGGGATGGTGGTCCAGCAAACGATTGAGAGGAATTTTTGAAGGAAGGTGATAAATAAGTTATCCAAAAAGAGAGAAAACGAAAAGAAAACGAGAGAGAGGGATCATCAATTGGATCGATCGTAAAAAGGGGAGGGACTAGGGAGATCTCGGTCATGTGAAGAGGGGAAGGGGAATGCTGGGCTTTAGAAGAAACCGGTCTGCGTCAGTGGGGAGGACCATGTGGCACGAGGGAAGCAGCTGTGGGGGGGTTGCAGGAGCTAGGCATTGGTGCTACCGTGGTGCTCTGATAAAGAAACATTGTGTGTTTCTTGTGCCCTAATAAAGCCCTACACTCCCATGCGTCATCGGTTAGGCTTGGTTGGGGTTAATTGGATGCTAGAATCTAGCATTTTGCCTTTACGGACTTTCCAAGTTGTTGCTATTGCTTGCTTCTTCCTCGACATTCCTTCCGGATTTCTGCTTCTTGTAGGAACCATGCGTTGAATTTCTATGCACATTGTCAGACGATCAGTTTTTACGAAACAAAAAAAGGCCCTTCATGGATTTGCACTCCTTGTGGTTCAAAATGGAATGAAAATCGTAGGAGTACTCTGGAAATTTTTATTCTAAATACCTGCTGGCAAAATGGTAATCACACGTAAAGCTCAAGGCACGTTATGTTAGTTAATTAGCAGGAGTCCACACATTATCAACTCATGGCAGGAATTAAATGTACATAGGTTCCTATATTTAATGGCAAAATCATTTTCTATACGTACATACTCTTTTTTTTTTTTGGTCTTTTAAAGAAAGCAAATGGCCTCTATTATTGATGTTTCTAGAAAAATATACTATATAGTTGATAACAAATTATATGTCGGAGGCAATAGTCAAAACAGTTAGGCAAGTTAGGAAAATTAACCCCACAATGGTGAAGTTCCAACGCAAAAAGAGAGCTCTTCCATTCCCAACAACCAGAATTGAGAATCCTTCTATATTTTTGTTGGTCCCACCTCACTCCCACACAGACATTTCTCTTCTTGATCATTTTAAAGAAGGCCATTCACCAAAATTTTGGAAAAGGACATTAAGCCCTTTACTAAATCCTCATGCTCCCCTTTCCCCTTGGGGAAATTCTTGGTTTTCCTTCATATGCTTTCCTCTGATCTCTCTCTCCTCAATCTTCATGATGCCATTTTGTTTCCTTAATTGCAACACAAAATTAATTCTTAATACAGGATATATGAAGTAATTAAGTTTAATTAATGTAGAAACTATGAAATGAAATAATGAAAATTAGTTTGCATATATATATATATATATATTCATGGTTTTGTGTAAAAGCAATTTTAAATAGGGTAAGTAATTATGGATATGTGTTTACAAAATGTGTATGGTAAATAGCTAGCATTCATAGTATAATAATAAGCTGTTAATTAATTAGAATGTGGACTCCTGACCTAGGAACTAAGAGTTGGTCACGTTCACCCAGCCAACGAGAATTCGAACCCCGTTGGTCGTTTTCCCCTCCCTGCTTAATGTATAAAAAAAAATGCTATTAATTAAGACAATTTCTAGTATCATACGTGTATGACAATTATTTCACATGTGTATTACAAATGGATATATATTCGTCATACCTGAAAAGAAAAAAGGATATTCATCATCACGATCGAGATTGAAGATTTCGATAAGGAAGACTACAGCTAGCTAACATATTTCCACTTTACTTTGGCGAGACAACATGTATTCATGTAGCACATAACCGTATGGATATTTTGGACACTCTTTTTTTCAATGATGCCTTTGCTGCCCTGGATTCCAAATCCAATGTCGACAGCGTTAAAAAATCAATGTTCCGCTGTGCACAATTTTTGATAGCTACATAACAAAAAATTTGTATACATATACAAAGTCATTTTCGTTTAGGTTTCTCTAGAAGTAGTTCTAGTGTTCTACACTTTGAAAATTGATCGAGAGAGCTGAAGACTACATTTTTATAACTCAAACAAAAACAAAGATTCCCCCCATGGTGGGGTAAATCAAAAGACTCCTACCAAAAAAGAAACAGGGATTCCTTTCAATCCTGTTATGCCCACATCCATGGTTGATGGTTCCATGGTTCCATGGTTGTCCATAGCAGCCCTTGCCTCATTGCATTTTAAGACTCTTTCAGTCCTTCGCACCCTCCCTCTTTGGGCCCTACCGTACCTTCGCCTATGGCACCCTAAACATCCCCATACTTTTCTCTCTCTCTCGTCGACTTTCTCTCCCCACTTTCACCTATATATAGATACCCTGCAATCCCATCATCCATGTACTCAACCCATCGCCAAAGAGCCTTGCAAATTAATTTGCAATAGCTAACTTCTTTCACTCTTCAGACTCTCTCTTTTTTCCCTCTTCCTTGCTAAAAATGTCGGGTGTTTGGGTTTTTAAGAACGGTGTGGTTCGCTTGGTGGAGAACCCAGGGGGGGATTCAATGGACGGAAACCGGCAGGGTTCGACCACCAAGCGCAAAGTGCTCGTACACATTCCGTCTAGCGAAGTGATTACTTCCTACGCGATTCTCGAGCGTAAGTTATCGTCTCTCGGGTGGGAAAGGTACTACGAGGACCCCGATCTTCTGCAGTTCCACAAACGATCCACCGTCCATTTGATCTCTCTTCCCAAGGACTTTAACAGGTTCAAGTCCGTGCACATGTACGACATCGTCGTCAAAAACCGTAACTTCTTTGAAGTTAGGGATATGTAGTTAATTCGTAGAAGTATATAGTGTATCAGTTATTGTGTTTCATCCGTTCTTCTTCTCAGTTTTTTCCTTTGTTTGTTTATTGTTTGCCCTTGAGTTTGTTTTTTTATTTTGCTATATATATATATATATATATATATGGGTTTTGGTTTTGAAATGGGTTATGTCGACCGGGAAACCTTGTGGGGTTTCAATTAGGTTAAGGAAGCTAATGTGCTTAAGACTATCGTTTGCTTGGTAAGTAGCATCACTTGGCTTTGTTATCCCTCTGTAATTTATACTATCTATAGTGCTTGTGAATGAGAATGGGTGTTTCTTTGTGTGCTCAGTCAATGCTCTTTTCTCAGTTCTTCCTCTCGATTCTCGATAGTCCTTTATAATTCAAAATACTAACAAAATCATCACCTCATCTATATAGATTACTATAGTTTTATTTTCGATGTAGATTAGGACACGTACGTATTCGAGTTGAGTTATTAGTGTTTTTAGAGAGTGGAGTGGACATAATGGAACCTGGCACGACGGGCTGTCATGCAAGATTGTGAAAGGGAAGATAAAGTGCTGCATCTTGCCCTTTGAACTGTACTACTAATATTTATAAACTTAAGATGCATGTTGATAGTTGATGAGGGAATAGCTTTTGGGCAATTGAAGAGACCTAAAGTGGGGTTGGGTGAGATATAAAATAACTGTTAAAGAAAGAAACAGAGAAAGGAAGCAAAAAAAAAAAAGGTATGTTTCGCTTTGTGTTTGCTTACCAACGACGTGGTTATGCCACGTGTTTGCACCCAAGTAGACAGGCCTATCCAATATGTATGGAACGGTACTGTCTTTTTCTGCACCCAATTTGTTCTCTCTCTCTCTCTCCGTTCGAAATTTTAGTAAGCATTAAAAAAGGGTAAAAAAATAAAATGACCAAACTGAAATTGGCCAACTTGTGAGAGACGATATCCGGTATGCCTGTGCCTGAAAACTGCTTTACGGAGTATCACAGATGTAAGATTTGTCTTCAAGTAGCCACATGATAAACTTTACCAATGCGACCCAAAATAGAAATCCTTTCCAGATTTGGAAGATGGGGATTACGGGAGAAGCTAAAGTTACCAATCGACAGAGCAATAGTTTGCATTTAACAAGGGAAGTTTCAACTTTGTGTTCATGCAAAAATGAGAAACTGCAAATGTTGGAATCCAAGCCAAAGTCTCTAAAAAGACAAAAAAAATTTCCTTAAGCTGTATAATTAATGTCCCCAAATAAAGAGGAAATGGACTTGTTCTTGCTGTCTTTTTGTACTTTTCGAGGATAAAAGTCGTCCAATCATCAAACAATTGAAACACTTGTCTAATCAGGCTTTCATTTGACCACAAATATATTCCATAACAACAACGTGACGACTAAAATTTTACCACAACGTCAAAACACCCCTAATTCCTAACCAGAGAATCATTCCAATCAGATATATGAATTTAACTTAGGAATTAATAATCGGGACCACAATTTTCGAAGCTAGGGAGCATTTGTCTTGCCATTTTGACAGCAAATTATATAGGCCTGCACATGGCCGCTCGAAAAACTTATAACATGCTTGCTGGTTGGGGTGTTCAGTGTTGGAAACATAAGATCGAGCTCGGTGAACCCTAGTGGGCCAATAGCTAGAAATCTCTTCTTTCTTTCTTTTTGGGTAACTTTTTTTGCCCTTTATTTTCTGTGATTCTTGTTTGTTAGGGCCCCTTCCTAGATTTCCAGTATACATGCCAAGTATGTAGAGATATTTGCAAGTACATTTGTCTTATTCTCTGCCAGTCAAATATAAGAGCCGAGAAAACCACTTGCTTTTGACCTTGTATCAGTACTTGTATGTGCTCGACTCTTTTGTACTGAATCACTCTGCCAATAAGTCTCGAGAATGGAAACAGTTGCCAAAGATATTGGATAAATGAAACATGTGCTCCAAAAAATCGGAGCATTCCGTCGCGTCTTAGCCCCTTTCTTCCCATTTTTACTGGCATTATAAACTCGTGTGGATAAGAGTCTTATCAACACGTGTGGAATTGCTGCGAAAGCCCGCAAAGAGGGTCTTCAAACTTTTTAAGATTTGGTTCCAGTTATGGCAGTCCAAGCCCATTCCTTCTTTGAATGGGCTGCATTACACTTTTCATCGAGTTGTCACTTCCTTCACTTGAGCTGTTTTCTAACCTATTTTTTTAAAGTATTTAATTTAAAGAGAGATAGACAGAGGAGACAAGGGGGTGAATGAACTCATAATAAAGAGGGTGATGGAGAAGAGAAAAGCTACTTCTCTGATCCTATCCACAATGGATGGGGCAAGAGAGATCCTATTTTGTCTTCTCATGAGTTTGGTTTGGATTAGCCAGACTTTGTCTTGTCATTCCATGCATTGTGTTTGTGTCTGCAATCTTCATATATATCCCCTTTTTTTAATCAAAAAGAAGGGAAAAAGGAAGAAGAAATGGAGGCTAGACTCCAACTTTGACTTTGCCATCCATTCTTCATGAGACCCACATCTTAGTTTTTTTTTTTATTACCATTATCAATAAAAGGCTAACGGGTGCTTAGATAGTGCAACATCTAATTCAAGATCATTATTTGGAAAAAGCAGATGGGATTGGTTTAGAGTTAATTTTGGATCAATATTTTGTTCATCGGTCTTCTTCATCATAGAGTTATGACAGTTGATAAATCTCTAACAAAACCCAACATAAATAGTATGATAATCATGGTTTCTCTACCTAGAACTTCATTTTTAGAGCCAGTGATAATGACTATTAAAGGAGAATAAGGGGCATAATTTGATCTCTGGCCTAGCACTTTCTGGTATATATTATTACCTCATATATATTATTCAGCTAAGAACTTTTCTTTATCACCAACTGTTGGGATTTGGGAAGTTCACCAATCTGCCAAATATATTTTGGCACCTGCCTTGATTTCATGTATTTTATTCGGCTAGCTAGGCATGCAGCACCCTATATAGGCCATTGAAATGCTTGTGCAATATAAAAAGCAAAGTTTCATTAAAAATTTTGGAGTTTGGCAACCCATGACTTTGAGGTGATTCTAAGTAATAAACTAAGGAGTGGTTAAGGGATTTATACCGCTTTTTCGTGCTTGCAATGGCATCATTTGTCTTCAAGTCTTAGTTAATTATTTGAGGGGGTGGAAATTAAAGCAAGTATTGAAAGGAATATTAAAAGTTAAAACACATGTTGCAGAGGAAATGTGGGCGAATTTGGATTGGAGAATTCATCAAAAGGCGCCAAGGACATAGACATTATCTGTGTTTTTAAGAAGTCAATGTTTGGGAACAACTTTGGAAAAGTTGTTGCCGAAAGTGTTTGTCAATTGTCAATAGAACATGCTCTAAAGGTTTACAAGAAATCATGAAGACGTGCTCTGCTCTTGACTATTTGCGCCGGTGAAATGGCTTCAAATAAGAAAAATTCCGCGCAGTTTGTGTAGGCATCGGCCTACTGGGCTTTTCAAACAAACTATAAAGGCACTTAAAATCTGGCCTCTACGTGTTGATCAAGCCTGTAGTACACAATTGTATCGATGTTGGGCTGGGTGGGGTAATTTCCCAATTTTAGCAGATTCTTGTTCAGTCCCTTTCTTTCCTTGTTCGGGCTCTACCAGTGGGGCATGTGATAATTTCTTTTGGGCAATTCTGGTAAGAATTATCAGTAGCCATTCATCATTGTATCAAAATCTTTGCTTTTGTAAAGTTTTATTGCTATAAAATAAAAGTAAGAACAAAGAAAGAAACCAAAAAATGATTGTGCTTTTCTTCTGACAAGACCACTAGTATGATACATGAATACACATTTCGCTCTCTTTCTGTCTTCTCGTTCCATCCCAATACCAACTCAGGAAGATGGTAGGACAAAGCAGTCGAAAAAGCTCATCTGTATAATCACAAGCTTGCTTTTTCACGACACAAAAGGCACTATTAGTTGGTACAATCAAATCCATGACAAACAGAAAGCCAGATTATGAGGATTAGAAGTAGCAAGATTCCAAGAACCACCAGCTTTATCTTCATGTTTTGGTACCACATCTTACGTCGGATTTGTGTCCCTTGTTTCCTGTATTCTTGGGCCTGAAAATGGCAACAAGAGAATCTGCTAAGTGCTTAGCCAAGACAAACAAAAAAAAACAAATAGATTAACCTGGAAATTGGAATTTACCTGATCACGTAGGGTCTCAGTCTTGTCAGCGAGAGTCGTCAGTTTTTCCCCTCTATCAATTGCCTGAGATGTAGATTCGAGCGTCAGATATAATAAACCATATAAATGCAGCTATTACCTTGATTTTTCTATTGAACCTGATCTTGAGTCAAGTTACTCTTATAATTATAAGGGTATTCTAGATATGAGCTATGACAAATAATTTGAAGTCTGATATTGATTTCCACTATTACTCGTTATAAATGCATTCACTAAATTAAACCACAGTTCAAAAGTTGTCTCCGGCACCCTTTTGTTCACAGCCTATCTAATATTTGAAACACTCCTCAGGATTACTTGAAACTTAATCCCTTCACAGTTCCGTAACTTGGCCGTGTGATAGGTAGTCTCTGAACACATTCACAACCATGATTAACCTAGTGCAAGTGATCACCTACAATTCCAACGCATAAAGCAGAAGAACCCCTATTCTTTTCTGAAATTTTGGTATTCCAATTTTATTTCCATATGTGCATGCAAAACACAGAAAAAAATGGGGAAAAGCTGCGAGAGGGGGAATCAACAGCATGGATTCTTAATATTAACCATAGCACCTTTACAAGCATGTTTAAAGAACTACTAATGGAAAAGAATGACAATGCCCAAGACAGAACAGGAAACTACTTACAATGTCAATATTCTCCAACATAATACTTTTAACTTCTGAGACTTGAGCCTTCACCTTTAACAGCTTGTCAATTTCTTCAGCATGTTCAATGATGTATTTCATGTGCTCTTTCATGATTGGCCTGCATATTAGATAGTTTTGATTGACCGAAAATATTTCTGCAACTAGAAAGGGAAGTTAAAAGATCATGCATGGATACACCTACCCAAACTCCTTATTGAGACTTTTGGGAACAGCTGTACCTGCTTTTCCACCCCCATATCTCTTCTTAAAGTCTGCTTTCATACGTTCCAAAAATGCAATAGAAATTTGCTTCCCCACCGTATCTTTTGCAACAACACAGTAAGCTGCTTATGGCAAAAGGCAAGTTGTCAACAGTATTCAAGACTGAAGCAATAAAATATTGATCTCAATGAAGACAATTGAAAGTGCATCACGTTCGGCATAAGTAAAACATCAAATAGATGGTCAAATTACTTAGTTAAGCATCGCCAGAGATATCTGATCAATGATCATACAATAACTGGAACTTCACTAGTACCATTGATATGCTTCCATTAAGAGGGGGAAAAAACAATTGTTTAGCATGACAAAAGAAAGATCAAGTTGTTATAGCCAAACCTCAGCTGTTACCCTTCTTGTAGTCTCAAACTCTCAATCTCATAACGTACCATGGAATAAATGTTAAATGGTCAGCGTTAACAGGCCTCTATTAACAGAGACAAGTTCAACTTCACTTATAAAGAGTAGCAGAAGCATATGGACACCAGAGGCATCCCCCTATACCCCTTATCCTCTCCCACATGCCAACTACCCAAGAAAAATCTAAATTCTTTGATCATAGATAGCAAATTGAAAGACTTGGGACTGGCTTCCAAGCTTTTATCGTGTAAATAGAATTCCTCCTATTTACTACTGGAATATTATGACCAACCAGGCCAGACCAAGAGGCAGTTTCCAATTCAGTTGCAAAATAATGGATTATTTTGCAAGCCAGTCAACTAGTTGCTTAAAGAAAACATGAATAGACTGCTTTAAATGCAGAAACAAAGTTCATCATCAATCAGATAACCAGCAAAGACGTTATCAATAATTAACCTTCTCAAAACGCCCACCATAAACTTCAAGTTTAGGCATTTACAAGGAACACATCGTTCTCAAAAGTTTCCTACAACTTAATTGAATTTGACTGAGAATTGATTGAAGACTTCATTTACATGATTGAGCTAAATACATGATTATTAACTAATTAATAAAGATCAAACATTATACAAAATCCACAACTTCTTGTGGTCTGAAACAAATCAAAACCAGAACTTTGAGGAATGGAAAAAGATCCCTTTCCACCCACTACTAATCAGCTTACTTTAACCAGCATTTATGAATCAAAGTTTGGATCATTCGATTCCTTTCCCACCATTTTCCTCAGTTCTCTCAACAATCAGATAGACATAACTTATCCGTCCCAAAAAAGGATGCTAACCTTTCAAACGTTTTAACAAAAACCCACCAACACCTATAGCATTCACAGTTTTTTAGCTAGATCTAACAGCTTTAACCTCCAATTCAACTTATAAACTTGCACTACCCCGTTTGTTTCTGCAGAAACTAATAAAAAGGAACAGAGAAAGGGAATAAAGATCAGAGTTCTCAGAATTACCGTAACCATCTTCAACAAGAAAATTAAAGGTATGGTGATCACAGTTGTAAGTAAACTTGTTGTTCGAAGAAGAGAGTCTTTGTAAACACTGAGCTGCGATGGCCGGAAAATTCCCAGTGAACTCGGTATACTCTGCCAGGATCATTGTTCCTCGAGCCACGAAGCTGTATATAAACGATTCCTGACTCATTTTTCTCTTCTGAGCTAAACCGAGTTTGCTCGCGAGTCACGAGTTGGTCAGAGAGACAAAGGAGCTTGCTTGTTCTAGCTCTAACGTTAATGTTCCTCTTTTCCTTTATATTCTGTAAGGCCGTGTTTGGTTTCTTTCTTTGTTGCGAAGAAAGAAGTTTCCCATGGATTATTAAGGCATATTTTTCTTCCTGTTTGAACGGTGCCGTCCGCTATAATCTTGTGGATTTATGGAAACGGGACTTGGTAAAATGGAGGAATCCTCAAGACTTAAAAATTGGATTGTTCTTAATTTGAGATGGTAAAAGCAAAGAAAAGAATGATTATTAGAGTGGGAAAAGCTCGAGACTTGAGATTTGAGGAAGGGTCTCAGACTGGGATTCTCTTGGCGGCGATTTTTTTATTAAAAAGAAAAAAGAGGGAGCGATTGTGGCAATTAAAAAAGTAGTTACAAGTTGACAGTTTTTTGGACCCACAATTTAATTTGTGGAACTTAAAAGAATAACAATAAATATATAATTAAATAAAGATGAAAATTAAAAAAAAAAAAACAAAAGCATGCAAATGAAATGATATGATAATGGCCGGCAATAATTATGCAGCAAAGCTTATGACCGGGTAGAAGTTTCTAGATTTTCTGTACTTGTATTTTATGCAAGATTGGGAAAATGTCAAGAAACTCTTATACATTCAGACAGAAGAAAAGTTTGTTTCCCTGGAAAATTAGCAAAGAGGCTGATGGACAAAAGTAGACCTGAAAATCTTGGTTTGTTCAATTTGATTGATGGTGGATAATAGTCCTTTTCCCCAGCTGCATAATGATTTGTGGTCCCCTTTTGGCATGCCAACCTTGCATACATAATGATCTAGTAAAGGCCAATTTTTGCTTGTGATGATGATGTTCATCATTCCACTCAAACAATCTTCAACCAGGTAAAGGAATTCTACAAAGAGGTTTGGACTATGATCCAACTGCTTTACAACAAGAATGCCCAGCAATGCAAAGCAAAGCAACCCAATGCAATGACAGTGGCAAAACTAAAGAACAAAAGCATCTGCTAGAACACATTACACATGGGAAAATAGTCATTTGTGTGCTTGTCATACTCCAATTCTATTCTATCAGTGCTTAAAATGTGCCGATATGCATTCAAGCTTCTTCCACATCAGTATCCAAACATCAGTATCCAACATGCTAATATTAAGAGGATGAATGTAGAGATATAACTGATATACATGGTATTGGTGATCTCAAGACAGATATTTTGAGTGAACATGTAGAATTTTGCTAGCTCCAATTATTCAGCTTAGCTCTATGTATGGTTTCGAAAGACAGAAGATCAGCCCTCACAAAGGTAGGAAAAAAGAGGAACGCTCATGCAAGATTAACCCTGAAACATAATGAAACACTATTTACCAAAGAATCATGTGGCCAGAACAACAATATGAAGCCTTCTTTCACTCCCTTAATCAACTGCTACTGTTAATGTCATTACTTCTCCAAAATGTCAGTCGCTGGAACTGTGAAACTACAGAATTCACGATGCCTGCAGGAACTGCATTGCTGTTTGTAGCAATGTCCTTTGCATCCACCTCAATATCAAAATCCCTCCAGAACTTGATGATGTGTAAATTCTCTTCCTCAGTTGATCTTTGGACAACTATTCTAGAAGCATAACCCTTTTTCCTCATCTGACGGCATATCTGTGAAGGATTGTTAGCTGTTAGTGTAACCATGTACAACCAACCCCGTTTTGACAGAAGCTTATCAGCAACAGGCAATATCTTATCAATAACAGCTCGACCATTCTCTCCTCCAGCCCAAGCTGAGGCAATCCCTTCACGACCCACTTCCTCTCCAGGTGTTGGCACATAAGGTGGATTAACAACCAGGAGATCAACTGAACCAGCAAGACGATTCTCCAGCGCTGATGCAATGTCAGTATTGATCAACTCAGCATGAACGCCATGTGCTTCCATTGTCTCCCGAGACACTCTAATAGCGTGATGATTGATATCAGTGGCAATAAATTGAGCGCGACTAGCTTCCTCCCCGAGCAATAGGATTAGAGAAGTAATAACATAACCACTTCCACAACCCACTTCCAAACACAATGTGGGTTTATGGTCCAACAAGTTTTTACTATCAGCTAAAAGTGCATCAACTAATGCAAAGGAATCATCACAGGGTTCATAAACCTCGGGATGTGAACCCACAAGACGAATTTGGGCAATTCTTGATGACATCTCACAGGAATAACCTGGCATAACAATTAAGGAACCACAAGTTTATTCACTCTGTTTGATTATTGGGATTTTCCTGGCATTCCTACTAAATTGAATGAAACAATAAGAATATGACATTCAAAACAAGTAGCCCAATCGAAGAAAGACAGATTCTTTATAAGAAAAACAAGAAATTTTGTGATCCAACAAAAGGCAAGTCTTGAATAAATAACCCGGATATCAGCTGAACTTAAAAGAACTGTTTTTGCCAGATATGAGCAACAACTAAAGAGGGAGAATGAAAGCCAAACCTGGGATTCAATGTGCCAATCTGAAGAAGTCAGTAACCGACGAATTTGATTGGAGAAAAGGGAACTTGAAATTCAGTTAAAGAGGAAGAGGGAAGCAGAAGGGAGCTTTGGACTTTGGGGAGAGAGAGAGAGGAGAAGACGACGAAAACAAAGGGAGACTTGTGGGCTCATACTCATTGATGTCGGCCCACTGACGTTAGAAGAAACCCCAGATATCTGTGGTTCGTTGCATTTATTTGGGCCTAACTAAATCAATTAATTGTTCAAATTTCAAGTGTTAGTGAAAATAAAATCCTATACTTAAAAAGAGAGCAGAAGTGAAGGAAAAGAATGTAGATCTTTAATGAAGAAAGTAGGTCCCACATGCGCATAAATGAATTTGACTTGAAGGCCGATGGCGAGATCAATGTCTGATGCTCTGTCTTAAAACAAACCCTATCTTCAGTTTGCCCGCCTAAACACTCCCCAATTTCCCAAATTCAAATTTCGCCTTATCAAATCCATTTCCTCACCCTTTTTCTAGATCAAAAAACCCAAATTTTCTCTACTATTTTTGTTCCACCAATCTCACCAGATCTCCTCTGGATAAACACCATCACAATTCAAAAGCCTGTCGTCTTTAATCAAACGAAATAAAAACCAAATCTTTAGTAAAATCAAATCAATCAAAGAACAACCTCTGTTAATTGTTACAAATGGCAGCCTCTGATTCCACTCCTCCTCTTCCAGTCTCTGCCGCACTCGCTCCTGTACTTTCTCTATTCACAGTTCTTTTTTTTTTCACTTATAGTTAAGGATCTTTCCTTATTGTTGTTTACTTTTTGGCAACTTTTGATTTGATTTGATATTTTGTTTACCCATTTGACAGAAGAAGGAGAATATCACTCCAGTTGGTTCAAAAATCACTGTAAGTTCTGGAATTTCTTTCCCCAGTTTGTTTGATTCATATTTGCTTCTTTAATAAAAGAAATGTTTGTTTTGAGTAATTTTGTTTCTAATTTTAATTGTCCTGGGAGCTTAGGAATTGAATGAATCAAGGGCGGAACTGCTCAGTAGAATTCAAGGGTTGAAACAGGTGAACGGAAATATCACCTTTTTGTTTCAATTTTTTTTTCTTATTTTGGCTAGTAAACGAGCTTTTAATCTTTTTTACACTAGGATCTGCAAAATTGGAGGTCAAAGTTGGACACCCAAGTTAAAATTTACCGCGATGTAAGTTCATTTTAGCTGTTTATCTCATTTTTCTCTTTAAATGTTTCTGGTTTTCATAATGCGTTGTATATTTATAGCTCCTGCTGCTTGGGGGTACTAGGTCTTAGGTATTTTCCGTGGACTCTTTTCTTTTTCGTTTATCCATATTGAGATTGTTTGTTTCATAGATTGATATGTAAAAGGTTATAAAGAAAATCCCTGGAAATGTCTGTTTTCATGTCATGCGAAGTAGGTAATGTTTGGCAACTGAAACTAGTTGGCTTCTCTTACTATGAAATGAAGCTTCTCTTAGTAGAATCTACATGTGGGTGTCTGTATGTATTGTTGTTTCCTCTGAATGAAATATCAAGAGGGGAAAAGTCTGGCTTCCAACCTTGGTTTCAATTGAATTAAGAAATCCTGTTAAGTTTACTTATGTATATTATATATCTCTGCTGCATCAAAGTCTTTTAGAGCTGCAAACTTGCTGGCAACGAGCTTAACTTAAGAGAAATTTTATGAGTCTAGGATATAAGTTGATATATAAGTGCATTTGCGTGGATATAAAAAAATACTGTACCTTTTAGTATAATCATTTCTCGTACTAATGTTCATGCCTCCTGCAGGAGCTGACAGAACTGAAGAAAACTCTCAATGTTGAAGTGGAGCAACTCCGAACAGTAAGTGCTTCTCCTAAAATGTAAAAACCTTTTCCATTCTGAATGAGGAGAATGGCTGAATGAGGTATCTAAAATGTTTCATTCTTGAAATAAGGAATTTCAAGAACTGAGGACCACTCTCCATCAGCAACAGGAAGATGTTACCGCTAGCCTGAGAAATTTGGGAGTAAGTTACCAAATACTTAGTTATTATTCCTTATGCCAATTGTCTCTTAGCGTGTGCCTATGCTTCTAGAAACTAGTATGCAAATCTGATCCTAGATTGAATTTGGAACTTTTGCAGCTTCAGGATGTGCCAGAGGGTAGTAAAGAGGCCGAACATCCCAAGGTTGAGGGAAAGGATGATGAAGTTCACACTTCACCTATAAAGGAAAATGGCAAGGAAGCAGCGAAGTAGATGGATCGATCATGGATTGTGCATTCTTCTACTTATTGCTCCTGGAGCTTGTTATGAACTAGTATATTACTTTTTCATACATCATGTTTTCCAGAATTCCTAGTTTTATCTTGCTGTCATCCATATCAGTTGACACGGTATTGGCATTCAATAAGCCTTCTTCCTTAAAGTATGCTTCCTATGGTCGTGATGAAGCCAAAATGAAAATATCTTTCTTCCAGCCTCCCTGTTAATAAGCAAGCACCTAGGGCTCAGACCTTGAGCTCAGGGAAGTCAAAATTACTTCCACATTGTGTGATTGATTTTGCCAGCATACGGCTTGTTGGTGGATTTTTCTTCCCTATAAAGCACTGGATAATCAATCTTCTTTGGAACATAAAAATAGTTAAACCATGACATAGACAATAACGGGCAGCTTTGTTTTAAGAAGACGACAAGAGTAACTTACTAATTTTTTGCCCCTGGCTTGGAAATAAATAGATCAAATACCTAGCACCAGTTATGTCAAAGAAAGCTAGGTTTGAAACAGCTCAATTTGAAGCTAGAGAAGCTCGAAAGAATAAAGGCATTAATCGTGAGAGCCAAACTTAACAGGAGCATGAACATGTAAGAACATGGCGCAGTGATTGCTCAAATTTAGAAAAGGAAACAGATTTTGTTAACTAATCATCTCATGTTCACATGTGAGAAGTAGAGGATACTTACCGTTTCGGTGAAATGGAACGAAAAATAAACATCAGCTATTTATTTATACCCAAGACCTAACCCATGATTTAAGTAATACAAAAATTGGTTTGCAACAAATCAAATTGAAAATTTATCTGAATTCAAGCTATTTACAGTTAAAAAATAAAGCAAAGATCTAGGGCAGCTAAAACACTATTATGGGGCAGGAAAGAATAAGATTGACATAGAATTCACACACAAGTTGATGCCTTAGAAGTGCGATGATTTGTTCCAAGAATAATCACAATAACAGTAACATCATCATGGTATTTCCTCCTCCTACCAGCTGGAATATTCATCAATTCTTCCTTACTGAAACCTGTAATGGCAGACCTAATGTCTTAGAGATCTCGGTATTAATACAACATTATAATTAAGAAATCTGATGCATAGACTAACCAATGTTTCAATTAAAACTGATTTGTCGTTTTAGAATTATTTTAGCTGTAATACATGACATAGAATGGCAGAAGATTAAAATGAGAAAGCAAACAACCATAAACAAAGCTGATGACAGGATATCTTGTTAATGGTTCAAACTAAATTAAAACAAACAACAGAATAAAGCAATTTTACCTGCAGAATGAGCTGCTTTTATCACAAGCTGTTCCACAAGAAATTTTGCCGGATCTCCATAGGGGTTGCTTGAAATGTAAGAATGAACAAGCTTTACAGCCTCTTCATTGCTGAAGAAGTCAAATAAACCGTCACTGCCAACTATAACAAAGTGATCAGATCTTGAAATTTTGTGCACATTCAGTGATGGTTCTGTGGAGATATATGGAGGACTTATGAGGTTACGAACTCGAAGAATACCCATCAGTGCATCATTAAGTTTTTTCTGCAAGGAATGACAAAATGATATATTAATCTGGTAAAGACTGGACAGCAGCAATGTTACAGATTATATAACAGTCAGCACTAGAGCAGTAGAGCTTAATCTTGCATAAACCACTTTCCAGATTGGAGGTGTTATTTCCATGTCTTAGTATTAAGTTGCATGCTAGGATGCAGTAAAGGTGGCTTTCTTCATTGGTTAAATATAAATATAAAGGAATATAGAGTTGTCACTAGGATGCAGTGAAAGTAGCCCTTTTAAGGGAATAAATATAGAATGCAAAAACTTTAAGAAAATCATAATGAGAAAAAGCAGCACCAACCTTTTTCAAGTAACCAACTCCAAGAGCACGAGTGACCTTCAGTTTTCCTTTCACTTTTCCAGCCACGATAGGCATAGAGTCATCAGGATGCTCATGCAAGAGTCGAGTTCTTTCAACTTCATTATCAACAGTGTGACTATCAGTGAGTTGAATTGCTTTCAACATTTCAGTCTGAACCATGTGATTGACTTCATCATATGTTGCCAATACAGCTCGACTGTCACCTAAATTGAGTGTATACAAATCTTTTCCATGAAGTAGCACAAGCAAAACACAAGATCCTACTGAAACTAAATCAGGACGGTCCTCCATTTCCTGCTCTACCATGTATAAGAAATCATTCTCAGCTTGACTAAGAGCATGCTGGAGGCTATCAAGCACCCCATGTCTAGATGAGTCAGATGACATTTCCATTTTAGGATCTGCACTTTTCTTCATGATGCCTCCAGCACTGTCATACTTCTTACCGTCCATGCTAGAAGGGGGTTTTGCCTCATTACAAACTCTACCATCATCAAGAACATATTGAAAAGGTCCGTTTGCATCCAAACCATTGGGTGCTCTAGGCACATCATGGTCAGATTCCCAGTCTAGTAAATTTAAATGGAATATAATAGTTTCATATAATGTCCCAGCGAGAAAATCAGCTGCATCCCTTCCATTGAAGCCATCATAGATTGCACAGAAGAGCCACCCATTTTCTTCAGAACAAACAGCTTGAACCCTGTCTTCACCGGCAGCTCCACCTGCCACTTGTACTTCCGTAGCATTAAGGAAACTGTCACTTCGAGAAGGAGCACTCATGGATTTCAGTGAACATAAATCAGATTCAGGCGAACCAACTGGACTTGGTGGACTGCAACTTAAGTTAGACAAATTACTTTGCAGGGAAGATGATAATATATCCAACCTTGAAAGAGATGGAGAAGAGGGCACCCGACGAAATGAATTAGGGGAATCCAAACTAGGAAGAATTTCAGCTCCTATCAGACCATTGCAGATATTTGTGTTGGCCAATGTAGCATTGGCACTTAAGGCGGCACCAGACAAGCAAGAGAAACTGCTGGTCCTTGGGATTTCCCTTCCTCGCTGGATTTTACACCCATTAGCACTGCTGCAGGGAATACCTTTGTGGCTGTTGCACTGATAGCCAAAACTTACCTGAATTTCCCCTTCAGAATTTGTAAAATTTTCTCCCAGCATTATAGACTGAAACAAAGCAAATATCTCGATTATGTAAATTTTTGAATGGAAAGAAAGCATAAATTGTACTAACAAGACGAACCCCACGAGATGAACACAACTTTCTGTAAGCTCTGTACTAAATAACTAAGTGGCTATGCCATATTATATATCTAACAATTCAACCCCAGATTGTACATCGACAAATCCATCCTGTTTCTCAAAAGAAAACTAACAACCAGAACTCAAGTCACTACACAGAAAATTACATCGCAAAAGTTAAGCTTTCTTTTGCTGCTGAAATAACCTTATAAATACTTCTAACCAAAGTACAGGATATTATGAAGCTATAAGCCTATAACTAGAATAGAACGTACTGCATCTGGATCATGAATCGATGAACATAGCATTAAAATCCAATTTTATACTTAAAAGAATAAGTAAATATGTAGGGGTGTTGAATTCCTTGTATAAAAGAAAATATAAATGCCCCTCTACATAGTATTTTGGGAATAAAAACAGCAGAAACAGTTGCAAGAGTCATAAAAGACTACACTTAAAACTGAACATGGCCCTGAATTCAAATTAGAGTCCCGGACTACCAAGCCGCATCTTAAGTCTCCTAATTCCACAACAATTCTAAACTAAACCAAGTCAACTAACACAACCGAACAGAATACTCAATGGAACAAAATATAAATTATTGTTAACAAACGAAAAGGGGTGTTGAATGATAAAATGAAAACAGAACAAAACAGAGTAGAAGAAGAAGAACCCACCTTTGGTTGTTTGATCCGAGAGAGAAAAAGAAAGTCAACAGACCCAGAAAAGGACCATAAGTAAATTGACTGAATACTGTAATGCAGGGGGTGGAGGAGTTGAGTGGAAGGTGTGAGCTTTGAGGACAGCAAAAGCACTCAAAAGGCGATGGAAAAGAAAAGCGAGAGAGAGAGAGAGAGAGATTTAGTGGAGAATCTGAGACAAGGAAGAGAGCGCAATTCGTTGGGTTGGAGAGGAAAGAATGGATGGTTAAGAAAGAAAGGGTCTCTCTGCTAAATATGGAAGAATTTTTATTTGCTTGGCTCTCGTTTTGGCCCTTCCTCCTCCTTGCCTTTGCTTGCTGTCTGTCAGATTCACTATTACCGGTAGTGCCGTTTTGCAGAGTCCCATTTGAACACTGATACTCTTTATTTATTTATTTTTATATATTTTTTCAAAAAAAAAAAAAAAAATGGCACCCACTTGTAACTTCCATCATCATTCCATGGTTGACCTTATCCTTCCGTCAAATTACTAGATTGCCACAGTCTTCTTTTCTTGTTTTTTTTCCTTAATTGGGCAAAATAGATTTTGTCGACTGTGTTACATTATTTTTCATCTGTACATTAGAAATTAACCCGGCTATGCCACGTGATTTTTTTAATTTTAAGTATTTAAATTTTACTTTCTAAAAATATGTGAGGATAATAGAGATAATAATACGTAAAGATAAAAAAATATAACATATGATTATTGATATTACATGTAAATCAAAATGTAATACAAAAATATATAAAAAATTATTTTGATATACACACCAAAGATAATGTTGATTAACTAATAAATAAAAATACACATATAAATTATTATATATAAGTTAAACATACTGATTAACCATTAAATAAAAATATATAAATCAAATATTGAATTCTTCAATAATAAATAAATTTTAATAATATATATAATATATAGAAATGTAAAAAATTTCCTCAAAAAAAAATCACCAAACTAACCCTTTTGTTTAGACTTATCAAAGGTAAAAAAAAATCTTACAAAAAATATATTGAAAATTTTAATATAATATAAGTAAATATCAAAATTAAAAAAAAAATAACAAATAGGCCCTTTAGCCCAAAAAACAAAGAAAAAAGAAAAAGAAAAAAAATGAAGAGCCAATGAAGGGATAACAATTGTACCTCTCATCCTCTAATATGCTTCATCTTTCTTAAAAGACTAGAAATTGACTCGAGCTATGCCCAAGATCTTTTTTTTTTTAAATTTTAAGTCTTTAAATTTTTACCTTTTAAAAATATGAGAGGATTAATAGGAAAAATTAATACATTAAAATCAAAGATGGAACATATAATCATATATTGATATTACATATAGACCAAAATGTAATACATAATATATATATATAAATTCATTTTGATATATATAACAAAGATAATGTTAGTTAATTAATAGATAAAAATACATAAATCAAATATTCTATATAAGTTGAACATGTTAATTAATCATTAAATAAAAATATATAAATCAAATATTGAATTCTTTAATAGTACAAAAATTTTAATAAATTTATAATATAAAAATGTGAAAAATTTCAAAATAAAAGAAAACACTAAAATGGAAAAAAAAAGAGAGGAAAAAGGAAAAAATAAATGGGCTCTTAGTCAATGAGAAAGTAACAATTACATTTTCCCTTCCTCTAATACTTATTCATCTTTTATATAGGATAGTATAGATAGTATAGATATATAAATAAAACAAAGATTAAAGATTTTTGCGAACATTCTCTCCAAGCAAGCTTATGAAATAGAGGGTGATTCAGAGATTTTGGATGAGTCACCAGCAGAGTTGAACCAGTTGCTTTCTGCCGATGCCAGGGGAGTGAGCTCCCCCACCCCCCCGTCTCTCATAGTCACGTAATTACGTGGCTCTTCTATTTACACAAAAAAAAAAGGATTTTTCCTTATCAAAAAGACTATTATCTCAGCTCAAATATATTTCTTTTATTATTGATTTTTCCGACTTAAATAGTAAAAATAGCCATCTGGCTGTGTCACATTTAAGGACTCTTTAATTAAATTTCTTAGCTTACTTACAAATTTCATGAGACGTAATATGCGACTTTAATGGACAGCGAAAGTGCATCAAATAAGCCTTTATAAATAAATGGGCTCATCAATGTAGGGTTAGATCGAGTGGTAGGTGACTTGTTTCAACTTAAATAAGTTTTGAGTTTGAGACCTTGTATACGTAGCTGCTCTCGTTGGGAGACTCACCCACCATATCTAGGTGCGCGACGTGAGTCGAACCCTGGATTAGTCAGAATGAAACTCTAAACATCGGGTGAGAAAAAAAAAATAATACATAAAGGGGCTCAACCCACTGGTTGTTATAATTTAATAAATAAAATTGAATAAATTGTCAGCCTACTGGATGCAAAATCCTCAACCATTTTGAACAGATTGAAGAAATGAGGTAGGATTATTATTAGTTCAAAAGGTTGAGGGTTTTTCAACTTGGGAAATCTGGTATATTATATTTGAATTGGGTAGCTAGCCGTGGAGCTGGAACCCAGATCAATGGAGGATTTTGGATTTTCAATCTCATTAAAGCCCATATTCACCCCCAGAGCCAACTGATGATGTAGTGCTAAAACAATCCTATGAATGAAACAAACCAATTTGGACCTCAAAACAGCCCAAAAGTAAAAAAAATTCCCAGAAACATATAAATATATATATATATTTTTTAAATTATCCATTACAAACCTGAAGCCAAAAGTTCCAAAATCCTAAAATAGATATATTTGCAAAGTTAAAAAAATCACCGCACTCCATTAGCCACGTACTGCGTAAGACCACACTTGAGGTCTGAAAGTAAAGGTGACCTATTCAAACTTTGCAGCGGCCCCCCCATCTCGCTAAGCAAGTTTTGTTTCTTCCTGAGAATTAAGAAACATACCAAACCCAATTATAGGTTTGATTATTTGTCTCCTACTAATTCCCATGCACATAACGGCCACGGAAAGGGAATAGAATAAAGATAGGGAATAAGGAGCAGGGGAGGTCAGCGACCCCCGCCCATACGGAGGTTCGTCCCAGACGAACAAAATCTTGATAACCTCGTCTAGACGCCAAAAGAAGAATGCAGACAATAACAAAGAGCAGCAAGAAGCTGCAGCAGCAGAAACCGCAATATTGTTTATGTCCAAAGCTTTGATCCTCAGAGCTACATCCTCTGGTAATCTTCGCATCATTAGCAATTTGACTGCGCAGTAGACTGAGAAGCAGCCCATAAAAATACACATGGAGAGGAGGACAGCACCAAGTATGATACCCAAAATAGCAGCTACGATAGGTATGTTTATGTCCAGAAATTGGTATTGCAATAGTCTAAAATCACACAAAAAAAAAAACCCTACTGATCGATATATATATAGAAAGCAACAAATGATACAGAAAATTATTCAATTCTTACCATAAAAATGGAGATTTCAAATTAACAATCAAGGTTATAATATTTTTTAATCAAATTAAACCCTGTTCAAGAATAAATTGATTGAAAAAACGTATAGTTTTGCTCAGTAAACAAAGGCCTAGAACAAAGATAACCCGTAAACGTGTTTTTTAAATTTTTTTTTTTTTGCAAAAAAAAAAAAGAGGCGTAGTTCGGCCCAAAAAAGTATATTAGAAAAGGCGTAGGTGATAATATAGGCCGAGAGGGTCCATTTCCTCCCGATTAAATGGGAGTGCCGCGGGAGCAGGTCCATCGCGAGTGCCTGATGGACTTGCATACCTTTGAAATACTTATATCGTTAATGCCATCATCAGATTCATCACCAAGCACTTTTCACTAATTGGTTCAGTTTTAATTTTCTAAAGGTGACTCACTTCTTCATTCCCCACACAACAGTAAACATTTTACTGGTGGCAATGGCAGCAATGCCCAAAAAAGAGAAAAAGCAACATTTTACTGATCGATATATATAGAAAGCAACAAATTGATCAGCGAAAGGGTGTTCTTTTTCCCTTTTCCAAGGCATCTAAATGTGACCATATATGGGATTACAAATGGTTAATACAAAAATTAGTACTTCAAATTGTATAAAGATGTCATTTCGATCCTTATTTTTTTATTTTAAAACTCAATTAGCCCTTCGTTGATGGCTGTTGATCACGTGAGGTCACGTGACCAATGATTCTGTTAAGTGTTAACCCATCAAAGGGCTTTTGTCATGGCAAACATATGTATAGCCACGTAATTTGAAAAAAATATTAAAAATAGAATATTTAAAGTTTAATCAAAGAAAACAAAAAAAATCTTTTATCCTTTGAATTTTTTCCTCTCCGTATTCTCTGCGCTCTCTTCATGACTTCATCCCTCTCAGTAAAATCCCCAACTGAAATTTTTTTTTCCGATTTAGTCTATCCGTGTGGATGTTTTATTACTTCCACCACATATTTCTTCTTGAGAAGTTCTTCTAAAGTCTCTTATTTTGCTTCTTAGTGAGACCCACAGCAACTGAAGTAACCCTTGGAACTAAGTTTTGGTTGAACATAGCAACACCCAGCAGGCCAGCACGCATATGACATCTAAAGAACATAGTAATGGGTACCTCGTTTACAGCCTTCATTTGGGAAATTGTTTGCTTCCTCTTTGAATTTGATGTGAAGGACCCAAGGTTGGGTTGAGAAATTCGGTTTCTTTGGATGCCCGAAACTGGAATTTTTATTACTTTTAAGTTTCATCACGTATTTCTTCTCGAAAAAAAAATATTTCAGATCTTATTAATATAATGATTTAAAATTTGGAAAACAATGAGCTGTTGTTTTTTTCCTTCATTTTTGGAAAAGCATGTGCTTTAGTCAAATCGAATTTAACTTTGGATAAGTATATTGACAATCCTAACGGTAGAAATGGAAAGTAAGGAGAGACGATCAACAAAATAGCTGAAAATAGGTTTGATCCATCAGTGGAGGAAGGATATAGGAGAGTTTGAAGGTTTTCCGATTTTCTTGGATTTAAGAGGAAAAGAGGAAGGTTCGAAGAGAACTGAGGTTGAAAACATGTTTAGGAGGTTCCAAAATCATAAATTGTTGTACGAAATCCCAAGATTTTCATGCATACTTGCAATTGCAAGCTTCAAAGGATAAACCGCGCACTCCATCGCCAGTGCATAACACTAGTACAACTACATTACTTGATGTGAAGGCGCCCCGCACGTCTCACTCACACTAGTCGATTCTCAAATGTACTAATCATCGGCCTTCTAGTAATTCCCGCACACATTGCTGCCACAGAAAGGAAAATGATGCAAGCCATGGAATAAAGAGGACATAAATACACCCACCGGTATTGATGGTCCAACTTGATCACAATATTCTTGGGAGCCTCATGATCTAGCAGCCAGAGGAATATCGCAGACAAGAACAAAGAGCAGCAACAAGCAGCAGCAGAAACAGCTACATTATTCATGTCCAAAGCTTTGATCTTCAGAGCTACGTCCTTTGGTAAGTTTCGCATCAGCATTATGACCGCGCAGTAGACAAAGACGCAGCCAAAAAATATAGCAATGCAGAGGACCAAAGCACTAAGAATACAGAAAATAGCAGGTGCGATAAATTCGGCTATATTTATTGGAGCCGGAACTGGTGCGGCCAATTCCGGATTTATTGGAGCTGGGGTTAGGTGCGGCTAATGCCGGATTTACTGCAGCTGGGATAAGTTTGGATAGTATAAGTCTTGCAAGACACCAAATAAATCCCAGCAGACCTGCAAGGCTACAGAATGCAAATGCACAAAAGACCCAAAAGGCTTTCGATGGCACCATTTTCTTAGTTGACGAAGCTACATTTTTGGGTGGGGAAGAGAAAGAACTGTCTTTGTTAACACCAACCTGAAAATTATTCATTTATTTATTTATTATAAGTTATCTAGTATTTAAAAAGAAGAAAATAGTGAAAATTAATTAAGGCTCATATTTATGGTAGTAGCAAAACAATTACTCGATTCTACCAAGGAGCTAGCAGAAGAAACAAAATACTAATCCCCTTATATACTATAGAAATCTAATTATTTGTGTACAAATCACCCGTCTTAATTGTTACATGCAAAGCACATAGAATTAACCTAATTAACGCCGCGCGCCCTAATTAGGTTTCAAACAAACAATTGGACAAGCACACCTAAACAAAGAATTAGAAGACTATAGACAGCTATATATATAATAATATTATATGTTTTTTCTATCAGCTGATGAAATAAAGAAAATTTTCCACTGGAATTAATTAGATTGAAGGTATATTAGCGGAGTAATTACACTCAATCTGCTGTTAATTCATAATAATAAAACTCTAGATTAACAATAATATATGAGATTCTACAAAGGAAATTAATTAACAACTATATAATTAGATTCTAAGACTTGTATACCTCTGGTTCTGGTTGAACGGAAGGAGGAGGAGACATCTTGACAGGCTTGTTGTTCAAGTCCACAAGACGAATCCTAAAACTTTTGTGCCTATCAATTCAAATATTTGTGCTTAATATATATATATAGAGAGAGAGAGAGAGAGACTCAAAAACCTACTCTACTCAATATATATATATATATATACGGTATTTTTTAATTCTATATTTTTTAATTAATTATTGAAAAAGGCATAGGCAGGTTGGAATGCTCCCATCAAAGTTTTATTACAATCTAGCTAGCATAATCTATAACTTTTGTACTTTTATTTTTTTAATAATTAATTTTTTAACTTTATTTTTATTCCCTCAAAAGAATTTATTTAATTTTTCTTATATTTTTCAGACTTAAATAGTAAATAGTAAAAGTAGTTGTCTCAAACTGTGTCACACTTAAGAACTTGTAGTAATTAAGTATACTTGTTGGGAAGAATTTATATTTAACGTTTTTTTATTTAAAAGGAATTAATCTTAAATTAAAGATCCAAAATATCTTAGGTAATGGACTAAGATAACGTAAATGGACAATGCAAGTGCAGATTGTTACAATCAAAATTAAATACATTGTAATTCATTTATTCATTAGGAGCTCGCAGCCGACGAGTTGCAATAAAATTTTAGGTATTCAACTTCTAATGTCTGGATTCTATTCGAATCGGGGATATATTTGATGACTAGCCCTAGTTAGGCCCATGATCTCAACAAAGGATGGCGGACTAATTTATCGGTTTTTGATCTCCGATGGGCTCATATCCATCTGCGAGATTTTGGATCTCATTAACGCCCGAGCCAACTGATTATAGCAAAATTGTTATGTATGAGATTTTAAAGTAGCCTATCAAATTAAGGCTTGGCGTCTAAGAGGCTTGAGAGGTCATTAAGACAGGGGTTCGACCCCTGCGATCCCATGGGTCTTAATATTCCGAATTATACCAAAAAAATAGCCTATCAAGTCAAGTTTATTGGAAAAAAAAATAGCCTAACTAAGATTTTAAATTAAGAAGCTCGAATATTGTACTAAAAGCTTTAGTTGTCTCATTATGTTCATAAGAGGTCCAGGTGATATTTATTGATGCTTAAATTAGAATTGCAAATTAGCAGATGAAAAGCTCTTTTGAAGTCCTTTAGCATTGTTCCTTTTATAACAACTTGAATAGCGTATTCATCTCCGTCAATATTTCTTACTAGTTTTCATTTACGTATCATTTGGGGGAACAACTTTCCATTCAATTTAATTATAAGAAAGGAACTTAAAATGGTGTCCTCTGAAAAGGTTTGAAAAACACTTGTATGGAATTTACTCTTCTTCTCAATGATACAACGATGATTGTACAGAGGAGTATTTATACAGAATTATACACACTAACTTTGGAAACAAGAGAAGAGAAAATAAAGCAACGTTCACCAGAATTATGCACTACACTCAAGGCTAACTTTTAGGGATGTGTTGGAATTTATTAGCTGAGATTTGATTCGTTATTACTCCCTGTCAAGTTGAGGTGTGAAAGAGAAAGAACACCCAACTTGTTACATAAGTTTCGAAACCTATCACGAGGAAGCGCCTTGGTAAAGATGTCTGCTAGTTGTTGCACTGATCGCACAAAGCGAGTTACTAAATATCCTTGAGCAACTTTTTCCCGTACAAAATGATAGTCGATCTCAATGTGTTTTGTCCGAGCATGGAACACTGGATTATAGGACATATAAAGAGCACTGATGTTGTCACAATATAATATAGATGGCTGAGGCAAATGAATATTTAGATCTCGTAATAAAGAGACAAGCCATGTAAGTTCTGCAGCGGTGGATGCAAGAGCACGATACTCAGCTTCTGCACTAGAACGTGCAACAGTTTGTTGCTTCTTAGCTCCCCAGGAGATCATATTTGAACCAAGAAAGACCGCATAGCCTGTGATCGAAAGTCGAGTCAGTGTGCAGCTGGCCCAGTCAGCATCAGAAAAGCCATACAGTTCAAGACTGGAGTCTTTAAGGAGATGCAAGCCATAATCAGATGTGCCTTTAACATATCACAGAATTCGTTTGACTAATTGAAAGTGACCAACGGTTGGGGAATGCATGAACTGACAGACTGTGTTGACTGCATAACAGAGTTCTGGTATTGTAATGGTTAAATATTGTAATGCTCCAACCAAGCTGCGAAACAAAGAAGGATCGGAAAAAGGTTCAGTATGAGACAAAACGGAGGATTTAGCAACAATTGGTGTAGCTATAGGTTTACAATCTGCCATCTATGCTCGATTAAGTATCTCCTGTGCATATTTCTGTTGTGACAAAAACAAACCACGAGAAGTATTAGAAACTTGAACACCAAGAAAATAATGAAGATTTCCTAAATCTTTCATAGCAAATTCTGAACTTAATTGTTTAATAAAGTTAGTAAGAAGAAATGAATTACTCCCTGTTAGAATTATATCATCCACGTATAAGAGAAGAAAAATGGAACCTTGTGCGTGATGAAGAATGAATAAAGAGGTATCACTGCGACTACATTGAAAACCCAATTGAAGTAAAAAATGGCTGAACCGTTCAAACCAGGCTCGAGGTGCTTGTTTGAGGCCATATAATGCTCGATTGAGATGGCATACATAATCTGGATGAGTAAGGTCAGGGAACCCAGGAGGTTGCTCCATGTAAACAGGTTCTTTTAAAAATCCATGGAGAAATGCATTTTGAACATCCAGTTGTCGAATAGGCCAACCTTTAGTAAGAGCAATTGTGAGCACAATCCGAATCGTTTGGGGCTTAATAACAGGACTGAAGGTATCTTCATAATCAACGCCAGGTTGTTGACTGAAGCCTTTTGCAACCAACCTAGCTTTAAGTCTTTCTAAAGTGCCATCAGCTTTCAACTTGGTTTTATAAATCCATTTTGATCCGATAATATTCATAGTTGATTGGCGAGGAACAAGAGACCATGTCTTATTTTTGTAGAGAGCTTGAAGTTCATCTTCCATTGCTTGACGCCAATTTGGATGATGCACTAGACTTGAGATGGAAAAGACCAGCCTATAATTTGCCTCTTGTTTGCATTGGATGAGTGTTCAATTGCAAATGTCGTCCTGGGTTATTGGTGGATGAGGTGGGACACGGTGTTTGCAAGTTATTGGATGTGCGAATATGAGGATGTCTAACTTGCCCTTGAGAAGGTGATGACGTGGAAGGCTCATGGGTTGCTGGGTTTATATTATGGCCAGTATCAATGGAGTCATCATGTACCATAAGAGGTCCTGGTTGTGATGTGTCCAGTGGATCGTGAGGGTTGGTGTCATCAATAGGGACAATAGTAGTTGATGGGATGGTCCTAGAATCAACACTTTGTTCTGGTGGATTTTGTTCAATCGTAGTATCAAGAATATTCAGCCATGTAGATGAATTTTGGAGCTCCTCCTGTGTTACACGATCACAAAATGAATCTCTCATGTAAGGAAAAATATTTTCATCAAAGACAACATTTCTAGAAACATAAATTCGACTAGTGGGAATATGAAAACACTTGTAACCTTTATGAATTTGACTATAACCAATAAAAATGCAGGGAAGAGTTTTGGGTGATAATTTATTCTCTCTATAATCACGTAAATATGGGTAGCAAAGGCATCCAAAGCTTCTTAAGGAAGAATAGTTTGGATGTTTTCCAAACAATGTTTTATAAGGTGAGCTCATGTTTAAGGTCGGAGTAGGTATTCTATTTATGAGAAATACTGATGTATGTACCGCTTCTAGCCATAATCGCTTAGGAGCATGACTATGAAACAAAAGTGTTAATGCCCATTCAATGATGTGTCTATGCTTTCTTTCTACTGTACCGTTCTGCTCTGCTGTGTGAGGACATGAAACCTGTCTTAAAATGCCATTTTCATTTAAGAGAGAAAGAAATTCTTTCTTATTAAACTCTCCCCCACCGTCACTTTGAAAAATTTTAATTTGCTTTGTAAATTGAGTTTCAATCATTTGTTTAAAATTTTTAAAGCATTGAAAAAACTCACTTTTGCGTTTTAATGGATATACCCAAACATATTTTGAAAAATCATCTACAAATGTAACAAAATACTTAAAGCCTTGAAAGGATGCACGAGGAGCAGGGCCCCAAATATCACAATGCAATTTTTCAAAAGGAAAATTACTATGTTCATTACTAGGAAGAAAAGGGAGCTTTGACATCTTTCCCATTTGACAACTAGAACAAATAGAATGATCTTTAGACCCTTGAACAGAAATAAAATTTTTATTCTTGAGAAAATTCAATGTTTTGGAATTTTGATGACCAAGGCGTTGGTGCCAAATTTGTCTAGAAGTTTTCCTCTGCCGAATTGAAAATAATGCCATTTTGTCTTGTCCAAGATGATAAAGACCACCATCTCTAACTCCTGTTGCAATTGTTCTCCAAGTTCTCTTGTCCTTGATAACAAAACCAGAAGATGAGAAAATGATAATAATATATGGGGAATCATCAAGTAATTGACCAATAGAAATTAGATTAGCAGTTATATCAGGAACAACCAATACTCGTTTAAGCAAAAGAGTGCCTGTGGGAGTAGTGATTGATGCATCACCAGTATGTGTAACACAAAGTTTCTTACCGTCACCAATTATAATTTTATCATTACCTCTGTAAGGTTTAATATTCACAAGATTACCTGCATCATTAGTAAGATGAGATGTTGCGCCAGTATCAGCAATCCATTCAGGATCGTCAGTGTCATTTATAGAAAATGCGGCAAGGGCTTTAGGAATGTTTGCTTCCTGATAAGCATGGTTGAAGCGCTCATAGCAATGTAATGCTTTATGCCCAGGCTTATTGCAGATCTGACAAGTCACAGAGGAACGCTGGAGTTGATTATTTTTCAGAGAATCGGGCTGTGAAAGATTAGAGATGCCCTTGCTAGTATTTTTTTCAGTTCCATGAAAGGATCCCTTTCCTCTTGGATTTCCACGGCCTCTAAAATTACGATTTGTAGAACGTCCTCGTCCACGATGTGCAACAAAAATTTGTTTTTCAGTAGCCAACCTTGCTTTGTGACGTTTTTCATAATCTGATAACATAAGGGTGAACTCATCAAAAGAAGGAGATGGGAGTCGCACTTGCATAGCAGTGACAAAACTCTCATAATTGCTCCCAAGTCCATTGAGAGACCAATAAACTTTGTCACTGTCATCAATCGGTTGATTAATAGCAGCAAGTTCATTGGAGATAATTTTGACTTCTTTTAAATATTCTTCAAGTGTGGGATGTTCATCCTGTTGAACCTCCTGTAGCTTTCTCAGCAAATCTCTAGCCCTTTGTTTAGAAGAGCTTGCAAATCGTTCTTCCAAGGTTTTCCATATGTTCCTTGCTGAAGAGAGACCCACTGTGAAAGCTCTGACTTCAGATGTTAACGTGGCTGTGATAAGGCTTTTAATAAGCTTATCTTCTTGCAGCCAAGTGGAAAGCAGAGGATTTGGTTCCTCTTTGCCATCAGATGAGAGAATTGTGGGCTTTGGGGCCTTTGAATCTGAAAGAATATGATCTTCCATAGAAATTCCTTCAATGAGTGGCAACAATTGGTCTTTCCAGGTGAGATAATTTGTGGAGGTTAATTTGTCACTAACCATAGTAGAAATCTGGGCTATGGTTTGAATAGTGAGAGAAGTGGAAGATGTTGAAGCCATTGAGAAAGAATGAACTGATAGAGAAAAAAAAATCTCTAAGGCTCAGATACCATGAAAAGGTTTGAAAAACACTTGTATGGAATTTACTTTTCTTCTCAATGATACAACGATGATTGTACAGAGGAGTATTTATACAGAATTATACACACTAACTTTGGAAACAAGAGAAGAGAAAATAAAGCAACGTTCACCAGGATTATGCACTACACTCAAGGCTAACTTTTAGGGATGTGTTGGAATTTATTAGTTGAGATTTGATTCGTTATTATCCTCATTCTCCCAACTTGTTCTCAAGATTTATGCTGTTAATAAGAAGATAAGAAATCCAAGAAACTCCAAGGACATCATACATATAATTATGGATCCATAATAAATGAAAATTACCATTCATAGTTGCTAATCACTAAAATAGTAAGGTAGAATAAAAGTAGTACTACATTATTATTAATTAATAAATAAATTATCCACTACAATAAGCACAATCCACAGCTACCAAACCAAATTAAATCCTAAAACACGCCCGAAGTTCAGTTTCATGATTCTTGCAAGTTTCAAAAAGATCTATCACCACTACTCCGTTCGCAGCTGCTACAAGCTAGGCAACTTTTTGTCATCAGAATCTGAAGTTGGGAGTATCCTCCGGATCGTTTTCCTACTTCTAATTAATCTAATTGTATGTCTTGAACAGAAAAGAGCCACGCCAAGGAAAGTGAAGAACCCCGTGGAATAAAAAGCAGGAAACCAGATACAATCATTCACATTCAGATCATCATCCTCGACCTCTAGGGTTCGAACTAACTTGCTAATGACCTCGTCTAGCCGCCACAAGCATATAGCACACAAGAACAAAGAGCAGCAAGAAGAAGCAGCAGAAACACCAATATTGTCCAAAGTAGCTTTGATCTTCTTCAGAGCTACCTCTGGGAGGCGTTGCTTAAATAGTAAGACTGCTTGAGAGATTGTGATCAAGCAGGTCCAACAAAGAGCCACAACCCAACAGAACAAACAAACACCATAGAGTAAAAATACTTGTCCAGTAGAGAAGTGTGGTTGACTGTCGGATATCATCATTCTCACAACAAACCACATAACCCCGCAATAAGACGAAAAGATAGAGTGAGCAAATGCACTTAGTACCCAGCCAACCACGTCTGGTTCTCTAATCTCTTCCATTTCATCATTAGGAGCTACGTTATCCATGGTCCGACCTTCAACCTCAAAAAAATAATATATATGATAAAGCACAATTCAACATCATATAAATTGTAACAATAATCTTAGTTATTTGAGACATCTAAATTTTCACCTTAGGTTCAAATTAACTTCAGCTTCCTTTAATTAATTATTATCAGATGTCCCTAATTGTTACATAAGGCACATAATTAACCTAATTAATTAGGTTCAATCAAATTGGGCCTTGAATGGTCGCGATAATTAAACACAGCATAAACAAAGAAGACTATAAAAACAGCTACATCCTAATATATGTTTATTCAAGAATTGTTACCCTTCCAGTTGAGAGATATAAAGGAAAATCGAACTTTGAATTTGACCAAGATCGTAGAAAATTTTCTCTGGAAATAATTAGATCAATGTTTTACGGTGTAACATAATTAGATTAATACATCATTGATTAACCATTAGATGAATTAAGATTTGTATACCTGTGGCTCTTGGTGATCAACTGAAGAAATAAAGAGAAGGCTAGGGAAGAGGTCGGTGATGCAGCCTACTCAATATATACATAAATATATGGATCAAGTGATAATCATAAAAAGTTTATTATTCATGAATTCTTATCCTAAAAAAATGGGGATTAATTTCATGAAACTGATTGGATGTTATCACTTATTAGAGAGTAATTGGATAGACTTAACTAATAAAGAGTAGAAAAAGCAAAGCCCAAAAGTGGACCTAATCAACTTGCTTAACAAGTAGTACTCTGTTTTTGCTTTTAATTTTCTTCCTTGTTTGTTGGACTATTAATATATATATTATATGGTACTCAGTTCGTGGCTAAAAAAAAAAAAAAAACTTTGGTCAGTTGATTTCAATAGGGATTTCCTAATGAATAAATCCAGGTGATTCTTATGTCGAATTGTCTCTGTCTCTAATAAGATTGATGGTACCTTGATATCTGATTTCCAAATACGTCAATTAATTCTATGGTAGATCCACTCATTTGCTGTTGGTTTTTGAAGTACTTGTATTTTTGAGAATCAAAGTCTCCGTATCTATAAGGACGGTAACAATGAATGAAGTATCCACAAAATGTTGGACGACATTGATCTGCCAAGGTAAAGCTAGAGAAAAATCCATGAAAAATTAAGCTCTAACCAGCATTTCTACAGTTGCCAGATGGAAAAATACCAGCAAAACCGCTCTCTTTCTCTCATTTGAACCCAAGGTGTGAAATCTGATTCATTGTGATAGACCCCAAACTTTATTCAGTGCTGCAAGAAAAAGACTGCAGCCTCCCCCTTTCTACAATCAATCAACATCAATAGCAACAAACGCGCAAAAGATTTTGGCAATTGCTTAATACAAAGACCTCGAGTCACTTGACCTGAGAAGCAAAAGCATTCAATTAACAAGCAGACCCTCCTCCAGGCCCCTTGCATTCACATGAGACCGAAAGAGAAATATACTATTTTTCTCCCCCCTCAAAATCCCATTATTATCAGATTTTCACATTTGTCTCATTTTCACCTTAGTTGTCCACTACCTGGCCCTTGCTATCTCCACGTTTCATCATGATGCTTATGATTTTCAATGATCAAAGAGAGACAGCTTTTTAAAGCATCAAAATTTTAAAGAATTTATGGATGTAATACGCGTCACATTCACAACTGTTTCTTCAAACGCATAGACAACATTTCAAAGTGAACAATATGGCTTGTTTTGTTCCACTTTATTTTCATTTATATAATTTTTTTTTTTTTAAAATGCAATCATATGCTTTTTGTTGGATATTATTCAATGTAATAATCACGAGGGTTAAAGATTATACCCACAGTTGATTTTTTTATTGTTGTTATTAGGACGTGTAATAAGTGAAAGTCAAAAGATGATTAGTGGGTGTCCATAAAGTGATTGACACACTTAGATTACAAGCAAAGCCGGTCACGTTAAAGTCAAGTGGCATAACCGAAAATAATTCCAGATTCCAGTGGCCTTTTCTTAATAACAATCACTTATAATCCTAAAACCTGCCTGCCCTTGTTGTTACCACTCCCTTCATCGACAGAGAGATAAACGAAAAGACGCGAAAATGGGAAGCTCTAGATTCTTATACAGTTTCCTCGCGATTTGCGCGATCCTGGCCGTCCACGTGGCTGTTTCCGCCTCGTCTCCCACGCTTGATTTCGGCGGCGACCATTTCCTCCCCATTAAGTCGGAGTGCCGCGGATCCATCGCCGAGTGCCTGATGCTGAGTGGAGGTGAATCCTCCGACTTCGATGCCGAGTTCGCCATGGGCTCCGAGATCAACCGGCGCATTCTAGCAACTAGTCGTTACATCAGCTACGGTGCGCTGAGGAGGAACACTGTGCCATGCTCACGACGCGGCGCATCGTATTACAACTGCCAACCGGGAGCTCAGGCAAATCCCTACTCACGCGGCTGCAGTAAAATCACTCGCTGTCGGCGTTAGATTTATTTTTATGTCTTCCTTCTAATAAAAATGTATTTTCTCCCCTTGTTCCGTATATTTGATTTTTAATTATGTGTATCGCTGATGGGATTGTTGTTTTTATTATTTTTCCAAATTCTCATTAAATACGTATATAAAAGAAGCGAGTGCAATAAAGATGAAGATTATTGGATGAATTATAATTATGTTGCTTATGTTATGTAATTAAGCCCAGTTTAATTTCATTAATTAATGACGTAATTTCCTGTTTGTATTTGATTTATTTCTTTCATTGATTTTTGTCAGCCCTTGAAATTTGAGTTTGATTAATTTGGTGAAAAACAAAATTATTGATTTGTACAATCTTTTAGATATATTTTGATTTTTGGCTTCATTTCTGTGGCACTGAGTTTCTCTATCTCTGGAGATTTCAGACAACCAATGGCCCAATAAAAGTAAAATTTGTTGTTGAAAAATAGTTGGATGGTTGGAGTTAGCTACAATAAATCGTTACCCTACCTTCATTTAAAGCCTTGTTTTTAGATTAATCAAGGCACTGAAGCCATGTTTAATGGTAATTCAATGGTAAAACTAATGGTAACGATTATAAACAAATTTGGATCCATGATTTACATTGACCCAGTTATTGCGCCAATTGCCAAGGGCGGTTCATGTGCAAAGCTTTCCATACGGGAATCTTATTCCTTTTCCAAAGTGAAAAGGAAACCTCAAAATGCCGGCAAAGGGATTTAAATTCAGAAATTGCAATCCAACTATAATGGCATCTCTCACTTTTTAGCTAAGCATTAAACTTACACCTCATATGTCTTTGTGATATTTGCATGTATCGTGAGAAAAAGAACTACATAAAAGACTAACATCAAAAGTCAGGACCACCGTTGCAACACTGCTCTGGGCCAGATTTTAGTTTTCCCATCTTTTCATTTCATTTTCCTTTTTGTGCTTAGTTGTTGTGAGCAAAATCAAATACCTTAATCTAATTAATTCCTTAGTGACTGGCATGATCTACAAAATAATGAGATTCCTCAAACATGAACTCCTCTACCAACTACTACTGCTATTTTCTATTATACAAATCAAATTCCTCTTCAGGTACTCGTGGTGTTGCCCACGGTCCCCGATTGACACTAACACAGCTCATCACAATCATAGAATTCAAATCATATAGAATATACATAGAACAATAGTCTAATCATGGCCTTTAAGTTCTCTATGAAGAAGAATAAAAATGCATGCTGCCACCCCTTGAGATGTTGAACGCAAGGATGAAGGAAAGCATCACAATGGTTAACAATATTCTATAAAAGTAGCAATTACAGAAGGACTAGGTTCCAAATATCAGCTATGTATATACTTGTCTCTTCTAAAGGATGAAACACTACTGGTTTTCCGTACGAGAAAAGCGAGGGAGTAGGGACCAAAGGAAATACAGAGGCTAGAAATACCATGCTGTAGATTCCAATTCACTTAGCTATCACAGAACAGATGTTACGATTCATTGGGCGACTTGGAATCATCCTTTGGACCGGCAGGAACTGACGGAGAAGGAGAGTTGTCTGCACCCATCTCTGCTCTGAGATCATTGATGCTTTGTTCTAGCTCATCTATCCTGCTGCCCATCTCATCAAGTGCATTGAAGTCAAGGAAATCAAGAAACCACTTACAAATTGATTGCAGTTTTCTCTTCTATTGAGAATAAGGAATATAAATGATAGTTAAGTACATCCCATTAAGATGTAACCGCTTCATTTTGGTTTTGGTGGCAGCCGAGGAACAAAAACAAGTGAAATGGAATTCCACAACCCTCCCACAGTTTCTTTCCTCAAGAAAATAAGATAAAACAGATTAAAACCTCAACAATACGCGAATAAAGATGCCAACCTCCATCAAACTCCACCAAAAGGAATTTCATCTCTTCAAGATACAAATTCCTAATACTATTGATTGACTAGGTAAATAAGAAAAGGATATTCTTCGTGATGAGGGAGTCAGACATTGTTTGGAACCTTGATTGCTGCATGTAATAACACAGCCAGCTTAGCTAGATCTGTTTAAGATTCACTGTTCCTTAATTCCAAAAGGAATCTCAAGGCGGTTGAAATGAAAATAAAAACTCACCATCTGTTCAAGTAGATTCTGGACCTGCAAAAGGAAGAATTAAAATTCAGTAAAAGCTGGATGAAAATAATTTAAAACTATAGAAACCATGAGATTCCAGTATGCATAAAACATAAAATGATTCCCATCCCAAATCATGTTAGTATTTGTGATATATAAAAATGTAGGTTAACTTGGAAAAGGAGCTCACAAAAACTGTCATGTCAGCAGTGTTCTGTTTTGGATCAACTGAATCCTTCCCATCCTGCGCGATGAAAGATAAATTAAAATCATTCCAACATAAAATGGTATCAAGAGTATCACAATTTGGCTACCATATCAAATAAGAAAGCATCAAAAATGCTGAAGGGAGTAAATCTTCATAGGATGCACACAGAGCTCAAGATAAAAACCAACAAATATCAACTTAATTAGATCAATAAGTTCAGTCATCTAATTAACAACTTTAAGTGTCATTGTAACGTTTGAAAAGACAAAAAAAGAAACAGATACATATCACAGTTGTTTTCAGCAATAGATTATTACTATCCTAACTCCATTAATGAGCCGAAGAAGTTCCACATAGTTAAACATTGAAATCTAATACTTGCATTTACTTTCCAAGCATTTCTCGGCAACCAAACAGAACTTCGTCGCGCTTAAAATAAGAATTCAGAAGAAATAAGACAACCAAATAGATTTTTATAATATGCCTACCTCGTTTAACATAACAGATCAGTTTTACGAAACGAACATTCAAAACCCTAATCGAATAGCATTCAATGAATGTTTACAAACATCATAAAGCGAGTTAGAGTTCAATAAAATCACCAAAATAAAAAGAGGATCTACTTATGAAAAGGAAATTTACCATTTTCGACAAATTTCAGGAAACCTTTCGCCGGTTGGCAGAGGAAATGGCTAATTTCGGGAAAGTGAGTGACTGATGAGAGCGCGAGCAGTGAAGACGACGAGTATTCAGTGGTGGAAGACGAAATTACCTTTTTCTCCAAGTTGATGTAGATATTTATTTAACATGGAGTATTAACATGTGACCTTCGATGGGCATCTTTGGAAGGTAACATTTAAATTTCCACTACGGGTACGTGTTTCTCAATTTAGAAGATTAGTAGGTCAATATCTAATTGGTCGTTCCTAGTTTTTAGAAACAATGTGACACAGATTCAAAATAGAAACTTATAGAAATTTCATTTAACATATATTCATTAATTTGAGGAGAAAAATAGGGCAAAAACATTAGTGGTCAACTCAATTAGATTTTTCAATGGTGCGTTTTAAACTCCTTAGAAAATTAATTAGAATCATAAAATCCATTAATGGGAATCCTAGATTTGCTCCACAACACCCATCTTCCGCCCCTATATTTCTCTCCTCTATAAAGTATGTTTGCATTTACAATGGCTCAATGCTGTTTAGAAATGGCCTCTCAATTTCTCGTACGTAGACCCCAGAATGATGAAAAGATCCGAGCCACCGGCATTAGGTCTAGACCAGTCGACAACAAGGCTCGAGCCAAGAGAGCTCTTTGGTCACTCATCATGGCCATTTTAATCCCTCTCTCACTGACCATGTTTATAATCTTCAAGTTTGGTTCGGGCAAAAGGTACCGAGCCATCCAGCACAAACCATTTTGGTTCCCACCCCTATGGCTCATACACCTATCATCGATCGGTTCAAGCTTCTTCATGAGCCTGGCTGCGTGGCTAGTGTGGGTTGACCGCGGGTTCCATGTAAATGCCAATGCTTTGCCTCTCTACATCTCTCAAATTTCACTAAGCTTCGTTTGGGACCCTCTGGAGCTTGTCATGGGTGCGGTTGGGCTGGGCTTCATGTTCTGTTTCTTACACCTTGGGACTGTTTTCGGTTGTTATTGGAGCTTTAGAAAAATTAATCCTTTTGCAAGAGATCTTGTCAAACCTTGTCTGGCATGGTCCGCATTTCTTACAATGGTTAGCTATAAACTCCTAGTCCTCTAAATTTTGGTCTAATGATGTTTAATTATGTATAATTTATGTCTTGTCTTCATGACTGTAAATGTTAAGTTTAATTAAGGTAGTATTAATCATGGTTGCAATTATTTTTATTATTGAGAAAAAAAAAACCTGTTTCATTTCATTTTCAACGTGAGAAGGAAGAAAATAATACATTTGAGGATCAAATGCCAAATGCCAACTAATTAAAAGGTCAACCTCTTTGCTGGACCAGAAAAAAATATTGGACCGTCCTTATAATAGCCTTTTATTATTACAAAGAAGTATTGCAGGCTACTTCAGTTGTTGACACTTAACAGTAAACAGTCTCCCAAAGCCCACGGGCCACGTGAGAGAATTGAATGCAAATCTCACGCGACATTGACACATGCGTTCGACTTCCTTGTAATGAAACCGCCATCACCGTGGATCACTCATTACTTGGCCCCACCCATGGGATCCACGGCTGTCGTTGGACCATCACAAAATTGAAAATTCCACCAACGTGCTCTCCTTAAAGGCTTACAACCGATCTCTCCGTGTTTCCAACTTTCCATTTATACTTTTTAATTTTCCCTCTTTTTCTTCCTTGCTTGCTCCTTTCCTTCTTCACTTCCCGGTTCTTACTCAACCGATTTATTTTCTTCCCCTCCGATTTCCATTTATTTACGATCCAAACCAATCGCCCGAACGGCAAAGAAACCAGGATGTTGGATCGCTGGATGCTACCTCGTCGTTCCCGAGCCAAAATAGCCGCTCTCTGCTTTCTACTACTAACCTTCGTCGTCCTCCATGGCACCTTCACCGCCGTAAAATCCGGTTCATTTGAGGAAAACGCCGACCACCGCTCCTACGCATCCCCCAAGCGCGTCGAGCCCCGGCGCTTACTCGAAGAAGCTCAGAACGACAATAACGACAAGAACTACAACGAATTTGATATCTCCAAGATTCTCGTGGACGAAGAAGATGGAGACAAGGAAAAACCCGACCCCAATAAACCGTACTCTCTTGGGCCTAAAATATCCGATTGGGATCAACAAAGATCCCAGTGGCTCAAAAACAACCCGGAATTCCCCAACTTCATCGGTCCAAGCAAGCCCCGAGTCCTCCTCGTCACCGGTTCATCACCTAAACCATGCGAAAACCCGGTCGGCGATCACTACTTATTGAAATCGATTAAGAACAAGATCGATTACTGTAGAGTGCACGGGATCGAGATTTTTTACAACATGGCGCTGTTGGATGCGGAAATGGCGGGATTTTGGGCGAAATTACCGTTGATTCGGAAGCTTCTGCTTTCCCATCCGGAAATCGAGTTTCTTTGGTGGATGGACAGTGATGCGATGTTTACCGATATGGCGTACGAGGTTCCATGGGAAAGGTACAAAGACTCTAATTTGGTTATGCATGGTTGGAATGAAATGGTTTATGATGAGAAAAATTGGATTGGATTAAACACAGGTAGCTTTTTGTTAAGGAATTGTCAGTGGTCGCTTGATCTTTTAGATGCTTGGGCTCCAATGGGTCCTAAAGGGAAGATTAGGGAAGAAGCCGGCAAAGTTTTGACTAGGGAGTTAAAGGGAAGGCCGGTTTTCGAAGCAGATGATCAGTCTGCGATGGTTTATTTGTTGATCAAGGAGAGGGCCAAATGGGGTGAGAAAGTTTATTTGGAGAATGCTTATTATTTGCATGGTTACTGGGGGATTTTGGTGGATCGTTATGAGGAAATGATTGAGAATTATCATCCAGGGTTAGGGGATCATAGATGGCCCTTGGTTACTCATTTCGTCGGGTGCAAGCCCTGTGGGAAGTTTGGGGATTATCCGGTGGAGAGGTGTCTGAGACAAATGGACAGAGCTTTCAATTTTGGGGACAATCAGATCTTACAAATATATGGTTTTACGCATAAATCACTGGCGAGTAGGAGAGTTAAGAGAGTCAGAAATGAGACCGACCATCCACTCGAAGTTAAAGATGAGTTAGGGTTGCTTCATCCGGCTTTCAAAGCGATCAAAGTGTCAGCATCTTCATAATGGTTCTTTGGAATAGCCTCGGTAGGTTGATCATTGATGTGTAAAAGCCACACATTTTTATTCTTGATTTATTCTTGTCAGTTTCAATTCCATTGGTAGCTTGGATGTTCTACTCATTAACTTTCATCCCCAAATTTCGTTTTATTGATTTATAGAAAGGAAATTATTACGGGTATATTTTTGCCCTGATCATGATCACGTACTTAAATGTTTCAAATTATAATATACTGTACGGTTTATATGCATGTCATGGGGGCCTTTATCTTCTTAGTTGTGTTTCAATTAAAATGCTTGAACAATAGTGAGCAGAAGCTGTTGCCAGATTTCAAGTTTAGATGATGAATCTTAATTGTTGTCTGGTTGTTGTTGTTGTTCTTGATTTTTTTTTTTTTGGGTGTGTGGGTTTGCAGGGTGTAAATTTGTTTGCAGATAACTAATGCTAAGGGAACTAAGCATTCTTGTTTTCATAGTAATCAACTTAAAGAGGCCTTATTACAGCTACAAGGTTGAATGGTTTGCATGTCTGGATAAATGAATATATGAAGTAGGTCTCTGGGGACTGGCCTGTCTGTTTCTAGCGTACTCTGGCCCTGATTCCTGGGAGAGTAAGAGTATCGCCAATCTCTTCCAACGCTCTGCGATGCACTTGTAATCTCTATTTAAACCTTGAAAACAAGACAGGTTAAAATAGTCTATCACGAATTAATGTACATAATACTTTTAAGATTGGTTTATATGATCTAAATACAAGGATATATATAAATCAAAGGAGACTAATTGTATTCACCAAACAGTAGTAGATTACAATTTTCCATAACCAAAATTATTAGATCACTATGTTCTCTTCCGTATAAATACTCTAGCAAAATCGCTCTCCTCGAATCTGTTGATTGGGAAGTTCACGAGACAAATGTTTGAATTTGCAGTCATGGCAGAGTCTAGGAATGGTGCCGAGTATCATTCGCTCAAGCGCAACAGCATTTTCCAGCAAATAGAAAACAAAGGGATTCTCCCTCCAGCTACCATAATATCTGCTGATTTTAACTTCTTTCAAGTGGGGAAAAGGGTGTTTACCAGGATATTGCGTATTTTGTACATTGGTTGGTCGATCAGAAGTTGTCAAATGGATCTTCTGCAGCAGGGGACAAGCAACCAGAACAGGAATCATCGTGACAAGATTGCAATACCGCCAAGGCCCAAGAACCAACTCCAGTTGCTCGAGTTGGCACAATATGCTTGTGGATACAGGTATACGAGGTTCCAGCTTAAAGTCTAATGTGGTATGCGGCGACATTAACCTTTTGAGTTTTGAGTTGAGGAGCACCGGTTGCAGAATCCTTAAACATATCATCCACTCTCTGATCCCGGAGTTCTATATCTAAGCGAATTTCTTCTAGTTTCGGGACATTGGAGAAAGAAAGTCTTGTACCATTGGGATTATGATTCTGGTACTCAAAATAGGTGAGCTCTGGTACGGAAAGTTCAAACTTCTCTAACTTTACAGGGCTAACCATTTGCAAACACTTCAACCTGATGCTTGGACAGGCAAGAGTCAAGTTTGGTGGAAACGTGCACTCCTTTAGAAACAATTTCCGGAGGTTCACACAAGTAGAAAAGATGCATTTTAATATCTTCACATTTCCTGCACGTCTTTTAACTCGAGGGTTGCCAAGGAATGTAGAGGTTCACTAACTACTGCCGGTTTTATGCAACATTTGTGCAGATGCAAATGCTTCAGCTTTGATGACAGTAGCCCTGAAAGAATCTCAAAGGAAAATCTTCTATTCCATGTAGGACTGTCATGATAGGTGAGATCCAGTTCTTCAGCACCCTTCTGAATTACTGATCTAATCCATCTAGTAATTTTATGATCAAAGCAGCCACAAGCGTCAGGAACTGACAGACGGAAGGATTCTATTTTCGCGTCCAAATAATGCTGCAAGAACTGATCCACTAATTCCACAAATCCCACCCGATCTGCCAACCAACAAATTTCTGTCCTCCGTCTACCATCAGACAAGATAAACGTGTCACTATCAAAATTGAGACGCCACATGAACAAATATTGATTTCTCCATCTCCCTGATAAAGTACCAGTGAATATTGCCTCTTTCACTGATAGATAAGAGATGATGATAGATAAGATTTCATCAGGTAGTTCTTCGATCCTGAACCTGCAGTTCTCGTGCAAACCTACTTACTGAACCCATAAATATATATTGTTGGATTATGTATAATAGTAAGAAATTAGTGAGAAAAAAGAATTACTTATTATTTATTATATGCCTGAGTTGTGATTTGCTCTTACCTTTTTCCCTGCCAGACTTTGATCTAGCTTGTTTGCCATAGTTGTGCCGTCGTCTACTTGGCGCCAGCCGCCGGGAGAAGATTGAGCTACAATTAATTAGGAAGAAATACCCTAATCTTCTCAAGTGAATAATAATACAAACTGATGATCACTCGTGCAACCCTAGGAAGTGGATATCTACTGGACTCATCCAAAAATTATATACTATTTTTTTTTAAAGAAAAAATTACTATTTACTTTTATCCGCAAGAAATCACTTTCAACTCTCCAAAGGGCTTCATTTACTTTTATCCGCAAATCTTTGTTTAATTGATTTATACAAAGAAAGTCACTACTGGTGTATTCTTGCCCTATTTATGATAAGATACTTAGGTTATGTTTGGTATGAGAAAACATTTTATGTTTTCATTCTTTAAAAAATACAAAAAAATTATAATGTAAGATATATGTTGTGAGAAAAAATGTATACATATGTTTGAAAATAAAAATAGATCTAGAAATGAGATTGAAAAACAATTGTTCTCAATGTTAGGTCCATTTTCGTTGTCATTTTCTAAAACATACATACATTTCTATAAAATACACCTATCATATATAGTGATTTCTTTATATTTTTTAGAGAATGAAAACAAAAAATGTTTTTATGTACCAAACATAGCCTTAATGTTTCAAATTATAGAATACTCTACGGTGTATATGCATGTCATGGGGCCTTCATCTTCTTAGTTGAGTTGCAATCAAAACGCTTGAACGATAGTGACCAGAAGATGTTGCCAGATTTCAAGTTCAAATGATGAACTTTAATGGTTTTCTGGGATCACAGGTGTAAATTTGTTTACAGAAAACAAATGCAAAGGGAACTAAGCACTCTTATTTTCATGGTAATCAGACTTAAGAGGCCTTATTACAGCTACAAGGCTGAGTTGTTTGTATTTTACTGCTTGCATAGGAAGTTATTGGTTAAATGAACATGGAGTAGGTCTCCAGGGGATTGGCCTCTCTGTTTCTAGCATACTCTGGCCCTGAATTCCGGGGTGAGTATGAGTATCGCCAATTTTTTCCAATGCTCTGCACTATGCACTTGTATTGACCAAAAAATTGGAAATGAAGATCATTGCCTGAAATTCTTATGTTTTTCAATTTTAATCGATAATCAAGTGAAAGAAATTTTTAACCATCCCAAATAGTCAATGAACAAGTACCATTGGCTAAGTTCTTTTATTCCCAATAAACCAAGCAACATCCCTTCAATCTAGCATAGACGACATATATTAACCACTGACAGAAAACAAGAGGAAAACATATAATAGTACTAGCATTTAAAATTCACATTGAAACTCTACATCCCCAGAAACATTTTGGCAAAATCTATCGTTTGGATAATTATCTTTGCAGCAGTAGAAGCAACCTTTAAAGGAATCTGTTCAAGTGGAAGTTGACGAGAGTCTTTGTAGCCATAAAGGTCTCTAGGAGTCGTGTCGAGTATCATTTGCTCAAGTGCAAAGGCATTTTCTAGAAAATAATAAGCAAATTCTCTCTCCCTTGAGGTACTATAATATGTATGGAATTTAACTTCTTTCAAGCGGGGAAAAGGGTGTTTACCAGGAGTTATCTTCATACTTGGCACATTGTTTGCTAATTGGGAAGCTGTCAAATTTAGTTTCTTCAGCAGGGGACAAGCCACAAGAATAGGAATCATCTTGAGAAGGTTGCAATGCCCCACACCCCCAAGAGTCAACTCCAATTGCTCAACTTGCCATAATATGCTTGTGGTTACAGGTATGCTTGGTTCCAGCTTATCGTCTACCTTGGTACATAGCGACAACCTTTTGAGTTGAGGAGCATCCTTTGCAAAATCCCCAAACATATCGTCCACTTTCTGATCTCCAAGTTGTACATCTAAACGGATTTCTTCTAGTTTCGAGAAATTGGAGAAGGTAAAGTTTGCAGCATCGAGATTAAGATTCTGGAACTCAAAATAGGTAAGCCCAGCCGCAGAAACTTCAATCTCCTGTGTCTTTCTTTCGTGAAAATATTCATTAAACTCTAAAATCCGCAAACACTTAAAACTGATATTTGGAACAGAAATGGTTAAGATAGGTGGATATTTACACCTCCTCAGCAACAACTTCTTAAGGTTTACACAGCTAGAAAAAATGCATTGCAAAATTCTTTCGTCAATCCACAAATCATCTAACTCGAGGGTTTCCAAGGAATGTAGCGGCGGTTCACTAACTGTCCGAGCTATCCAAAAGTTGTGCAGATGCAAATGCTTTAGCTTTGTTGGAGCAGGCAAGGAAAGAATCTTAAAGGAAAACATATAGTACTGATATTGCAAGAAACTTTTAAGCTTAGGATGATGAGATAAATAGGTAAGATTCAGGTCTTCAACACCCATCCGAATTGCTGATTTAATCCATCTATTAACAGTGCCACGATACTCTTTCAAGGGAATTGCCAGAGCCAGACTAAGTGATTCTATTTCGGAATGCTTATAACGCCGTAAGAAGTGATCCACAAATCTCACAAATTCCTTGTCATTACACTTATGTGGACGACCCTCATCATCATAGAGGATAAACATGTCGAGGCCATCAAAATTGAGGCGTCCCATAGACAAATATAGGCTTCTCCATCTCTTCGATAATGTGCTAGTCCGTATGGCTTCTTTCACTGTTAGGAAAGAGATTATCAGAGATAACAGATGATCCGCTAGCTCTTCGATCCTGCTCTTCTCCCCCAAACCTACTTCCTGCTGGATATCATATCAAATTTTCAAAATCAATTATTATACAGCGACCAAGCAAGAAGTTCTTGCTGATCATGATGAAACAAAGAATCAAAGACCAATACTATTATTAATAATCTATACAGAAAAGTTCTGATAGTAGTGATTTTACCACCTTTTTTCTTGCTTGGGTTTGATCCTTGTTTTCCATAGTGTTTCTGTCGTCGTCAATGGCTTCCCGGTCGGTTTCCATGGCTGCCGCCTCTGTTTTGAGTACGTAGGGTGGATTCTTGATTACAAAGAAAGACCCTACATTAAAATTCAGAAATCGCAACTATCCTTAAAAAAAAAAAAAAAAAAAAAAAAAAACCTACCATACAAAATATAACTACGAAGAATTGAATCACGTTGGCATGGTGAATGGTCAAATTTGACCTCATGACTTGGGCTAGGCGTGGATTAATAAAAAATGGCTTTTAGCTAGAATGGTCCTGGACTGGGCTTCCTCTCTCTTCCTTTTTATTGATTTATTCAAAGGAAAACATCACTGGTACATTTTTGGCCTGTTCTTCATGATCAGATACTTAAAATGTTTCAAATGATAGCCATTTTTCAAGTTTAGATGATGAATTTTAATGGTTGTCCGGGTTCACAGGGTGTAAATTTCTTTGCACATAACCAAATCAATGGGAACTGGGCATTCTTATTTTCCTAGTAATCAAATTTAAAGAGGCCTTATTACAGTTACGAGGCTGAATTGTTTGTGTTATTGCTTGCATAGAGAGTTATGGGTTAACCGCTTCCCTCTCTGTTTGTAACATACTCTGGCTCTGGCCCTCAAGGTTAAAATATTGTATCACGAACAATGCTTTTTAGATTGGTTTATATGATCTATTAATACAAGGATATATACATATAAATCAAGGAGAGTAAAATTATTCACCAAAAAGCAGCAGAATACAATTTTCCATAACCAAAATTATTAGATCACTTCGTTCTCATCCGTATAAATAAATACTTTAGGAAAATCTGAACTCTCGTTTGAATGATGTTGGATAACTAACTTGGCAGTTGTAGAATTAAGCAACCTTTGCTCGAATCCGTTGATTGGGAAGTTCATGAGACAAATGTTTGAATTTGCAGTCATGGGGCAGATTATATCTAGCTGCTGATTTCAACTTCTTTCACGAGGGTTTCTTTTTCCTTTACTAGGATATATTGCGTATTTGGTACATCGTTTTAGATTGAGAAGATAAATTACGCGACCCTATCAAAATCGAGGCGCGACATAAATAAATATTGTTTTCTCCATCTTCTTGATAAGGTGCTGCTGGTGAATATAGCCTCTTTCACCGATAGATAAGAGATGATTGTGGATAAGATTTCATCTGGTAGTTCTTCGATCCTGAACCTGCAGTTCTCGTTCAACCCTACTTCCTGAACCCACAGATACGTATACTGTTTGTTTGATTATTGTATGATCGTAAGAAATTAGTGAGAAAAAAGAATTACTTATTATTTATTAGTGTATGCCTGAGTTATGATAATTTTCTCTACCTCTTTTCCTGCTAGACTTTGGTCTAGCTTGTTTGCCATAGTTCTCTGCTTCTGCTGTCGTCAAGGATAAGATTGATCTACAATTAATTACGGAGAAAAATCCTAATCGTGTCCAGTGAATAACCCTGTGAGCACCCTATAATCTATCTATCCAGCTATATATAACAATACATTAAAGTTCTCTCTTTGAAGGGCTAAATCTATCTATCTCTAAAGGGTTCATAGGTTGTGTCATGTAGGATGTTTTTTATTAAAATTATTTTCTTATATTAATATTTAATATTTATTGGAAGAACAATGGGCATATTTATTGGAAAAAGGGAGTAAAGGAGAGGAAAAATAGAAGTTTTTTTTGGTCAGAAATTGATTGTCCTATTTATTGGAATTTTTTTTCTTTTTTAAATATTTAATATATATGACTTTGATATGTCTTAATATTTAAATAGGGAGAAAATAGATATTAATTAAAGGAAAACATTAAATCTTGCAACGACTTGTTACAAGATGAGTTAGGCTTCCTTTGATAACACTACAGCTTTTGGTAGTGGCAGTGGCGGTGAGATTGCCTACGGTGGCGATGAGATTGTCCACCGCAGCCCCTCTCCTGCAGTTGTCCACCGCAGCTTCCTCTAATCCACATAGGATAATCGCACCTCACCGCATCTTACACTTAAGGTCATCCAAACAGATTATACAACCCATTAAAGCACAAAACTCCCCTCACCTCACCGCAGTAGTGTTATCAAAGGGAGCCTTAATCAGCCTAGGATTGCTTCATCCGGCTTCAAAGCTATGAAGTATCAGCATCTTCATAAATCATAATGGTTCATTGGAATGGCCTCAATAAGTTATTGTGAAAAAGTCACACACTGCTACTCTTGATTGATTCTTTTACTCGCCAATTTCGTCATTTCCATTACTGGTAGCTTTGATGTTCTACTCCTTTACTTTCATCCCCAAATTTTCATTTTACCGATTTACAGAAAAGAAATTATTGCTGGTATATTTTTGCCCTGTTCATGATCAGATCAGATGTATACAAAGATCACAGTTCTTCTGCACCTCCTACATAAGATATATAGTTGTATATAACGGATTGCAAATTGTGATGTTAGTTTTCCAGGATCAGGTTTACCTAGGGGCGCATGAGTCGAGGAATTAATCTAATTAATTACATGAGCAAACCTGTTTGGCCATTGCTCTTGTTAAGCTAAGTTAGACTTGAATTACCTTGTCATTGGGAATGATCAAACTTGACCTGTTACCTAATCTTGAAGACAAATAGGATGAACCAGATAGCAGTAAAATACAACTTTGATGACCAAAATTAGATCACTATAATTCTCTTCTACGTACATCACCTTATGAATAGTTTAGCAAAATCTACACCCTCGTTTGAATGATGTTGGATAACTAACTTGGCAGTTGTAGAAGCAACCTTTGCTCGAATCCGTTGATTGGGAAGTTCATGAGACAAATGCTTGAATTTGCAGTTATGGCAGAGTCTAGGAATAATGCCGAGAATCATTCGCTCAAGGGCAACAGCACTTTCCAGCAGATAGAAAACAAAGGGATTCTCACTCGAGGTACCATGATATCTGCTGATTTTAACTTCTTTCAAGTGGGGAAAAGGGTGCTTACCAGGATATTGCATATTTGGTACATTGGTTGGCAGACCAGAAACTGTCAAGTGGAATTTCTGCAGCAGGGGACAAGCAACCAGCACAGGAATCATCTTGAGAAGATTGCAATACCGCCAACACCCAAGAATCAACTCCAGTTGCTCGAGCTGGCACAATATGCTTGTGGATACAGGAATTCGAGGTTCCAGCTTAAAGTCCAATGTGGTATGCAGCGACATTAACCTTTTGAGTCGAAGAGCATCGGTTGCAAAATCCCTAAACATGTCATCCACTCTCCCATCCCCAAGTTGCATATCTAAGCGCATTTCTTCTAGTTTCGGGACATTGGAGAAAGAAAGTTTTGTACCACTGGGATTACTACTCTGGTACTCAAAATAGGTGAGCTGCGGCGCAGAAAATTCAAGCTTCTCTAACTTTATAGGGCTAAACATTTGCAAACACTTCAAACTGATGGTGGTGGGACTGGAAAGACTCAAGTTCGGTGGAAACTTACACTGCCTTAGCAACAAATTCTCGAGGTTCACACAAGTAGAAAAGATGCATTCTAATATATTCACGTCTAACGGCACATTTTCTAACTCGAGGGTTGCCAAGGAATGTCCAGCAAGAGTACTCCAGCTTGGTGGAAACTTACACGACCTTAGCAACAATTTCCGGAGGTTCACACAAATAGAAAAAATGCATTCTAATATATTCACATCTAACGGCACGTCTTCTAACTCGAGGGTTGCTAAGGAATGTAGAGGTTCACTAACTACCGCCGGGTCCATGCAACCTTCGTACCATTGAAAATGCTCTAGCTCTGGTTCTATGAGAAAATGCTCTAGCTTTAGTTCTATGCGACATTTGCGCAGATGCAAATGCTTTAGCTTTGATGTCAGTAGCCCTGAAAGAAACTCAAAGGAAAATTTATTAAAATAATCATCCAGATAGGTGAGATCCAGTTCTTCAGCACCCATCTGAATAGCTGACCTAATCCATCTAACACTAGCAGTATCATCATAGCACCAAAATGGATTAGGAACTGACAGACGGAAGGATTCTATTTTCGCACCCGAATAGTGCTGCAAGAACTGATCCACTATTTTATCAACAAAGTTCATCCGTACAATGGAGATAAAGGTGTCACAATCAAAATTGAGGCGCGGCATGAATAAATATAGATTTCTCCACCTTCTGGATAACACGCGAGTGGATATTGCCCCCTTCACTGATAGATAAGAGATGATTATAAATAAGATTTCATCTGGTAGTTCTTCAATCCTGCACCTGCGGTAGCACTTGTTCAAACCTACTTCCTGAACCCACAAATATATGTGTTGTTTATTATTTATAACTATAAACTATAAGCTATAAACTAGTGAGAAAAAGAAATACAAATATTATTATTATCATCATCATATAAACTCTTATATCATTATTTACTCTTACCTTTTTTCCTGCTGCTAGATTTTGATCTGCCTTGTTTGCCATAGTTTTTCTGTCGTTAATGGCTAGCCGCGTCTGTTTGCGAGGAGACGATTCTTAATTACGAAGAAAAACCCTAATCTCTTGTCAAGTGAATTAAGTAACTCGGTTATTCATCCAATTTTTTTATTTTGGACTCCTCCCCATGAAGATGTAATTAAGATTAATACAGATGGGGCATCTAAAGGTAATCCGGGTGTATCGGGTGCTGGAGGTGTTTTGCGAGATGCGATGGGGAGATGGCTAGTTGGTTTTGTGGCTTATTTGGGGGTCTGTTCTAACACGATTGCAGAGCTTCAGGCGATGCGAATGGGGTTATTGGTTGCCTGGGGTGCGGGTTACAGGAAGGTTATTTGTGAACTAGATGCCTTGGTTGTTCTTCAGCTTGTGAACTCTGCTGATATTCGTTATCATCCTCTTGGTAATATTATTGCTGATATTCAGGCTCTGAAGGCTAGGGAGTGGGATGTCACCTTTCAACATACATACAGGGAAGGTAATTTTGTGGCAGATCAGTTGGCCAAGGAAGCTTGCGATTGGGAATTAGAATTTGAGCTCTTAGCAGACCCGCCGGATTCGGTGCGCCAACTTCTGGATGCTGACTCTAGGGGTGTCTCCTTTCCTAGAGGTTTTAGAATTTCCTAGCTATGATGATTCTCTTTTGTCACCAAAAAAAAAAAAATTTTTTTTATTTTTGTTTAACTAAGAGTTTTCTTAGGCTTTTGGCCCAAAACTAATTCATTGTGGATCAAAAGCGTTAAAGATAAAGTCATCCCAACGAGTGCATATTTGAGGGATCAAACTTGTGTTCTAACTCTTATTGGGTTAGAGTCCGTTACCATTTTAACAACACTTGTTGGTACTCTTCCAAAATTTATACACCTACATTATATATATAGGATTAATTGTAAAACAAGAGATCACTTTTCAAGAGCGTATATTATATTATTCTAATGTGCTTGAGTTATGATTTACTCTACCTCTTTTCCTGCTAGACTTTGAATTGCCTTGTTTGCCATAGTTCTGCTGCCATCAATAGCTAGCTACGTCTATTTGCTAGGTGAAGATTCTTAATTACAAAGAAAAACGCACCCTAATCATTTCGGATTAGTCGGGTCCAATATGACTACCAGACATTAGGAGATTTATACCAAGAAAAAAAATCCTAATCTTGTCAATTATATAGGTCATCCAAACATTATATAGGATTAATTGTAAAACAAGAAATCACTTTCAAGCATATATGTTACATATATATACGTATGTATGCACATATGTATATATGTATGTACATATGTATATATATATATATATGTATGTACACAAACACATATATGAAAGGTCTGAGTTAAGAAGATAGATCTGTTTATATCAAATATTGAAGAGTTAAGAAGATTTATTTTCTACGGTCACAACTCACAGCCTTATGTCTTGGGCTAGGCCTGGATTAATCAAAAATGGCTTTTACATAGAATGGGCTCCGACGGGGCTTCCGTCCTTTTCTTCTTCATTCATCTTTTAAAGGCATTTTGGATTTGATTTGGTGAAATATTGTATGCCAATATTGTATGCCATGTTCCAACTTCCGAGTGAACAGTCAATATAGCTTTAAAAAAGAATTAAATATCCAAATTGTCTCTTAAATTATATTTTTTTTAGATATATTAACTCCTAAATTTTTATTTGAAATTATTGACCTCCCAAATTATTATTTTTAGGACAATTGATCCCTAAAAACTATTATTTTGAGACAATTAACATCCTAAAATTATTATTTTGGGGCAATTAATCCCCTCAAATTATTAATTTAAGACAATGTAATCTTTAATTGAATAAAGCCCTCCATTTGAAAATAGAGGGTTCCATTGAATTAAGGGTTATTTTGTTCCAAAATAAAATTTGAGTGCTAATTGTCCCAAAATAATAGTTTGAGAGGTCAATTATCTCAAATAAAAGTTTAGGGGCAAATTGTTCTTTTTGATATAATTTGAGGACTGATTTGAATATTTAGCCTCTAAAAAAGATACATTAAAAATTCTCTACCAATTTACATAATCTAGTCTTTGACATGCAAACTTTGAGTTCTTTCATGCAAAAACAACATTCTAACTTGAAACCTACAAATAACCATTGAATTAAGTAGTTAAGTTCATAATTTGGAATCTGTAAAAAAAATTTGACCATAAGATTGAACAAGTTAGTAGGATGAAAATAAGTAATTAGAAACATAATTCTAATAATTATTTTGATTTAAGGCAAACAAAATCTTAGAATGGTTTACATGATCTAATAGAAGGATATATATAAATCAAGAAGACTAATAGATTTAACCAAATTGTAGAATACAATTTCCATAACCAAAATTATTAGAACACTATGTTCTCTTCTACGTACATCACCTTATAAATACTTTAGCAAAATCTACACCCTCGTTTGAATGATGTTGGATAACTAACTTGGCAGTTGTAGAAGCAACCTTTGCTCGAATCCGTTGATTGGAAGTTCATGAGACAAATGTTTGAATTCGCAGTCATGGCAGAGTCTAGGATTAATAGTGCCAAGAATCATTCGCTCAAGCGCAACAGCACTTTCCAGCAAATAGAAAACAAAGGGATTCTCACTCGAGGTACCATGATATCTGCTGATTTTAACTTATTTCAAGTAGGGAAAAGGGTGATTAGATTACCAGGATATTGCATATTTGGTACATTGGTTGGTTGACCCGAAGCTGTCAAGTGGAATTTCTGCAGCAGGGGACAAGCAACCAGAACAGAAATCATCTTGAGAAGATTGCAATATCGCCAACACCCAAGAATCAACTCCAATTGCTCGAGTTGGCACAACATGCTGGTGGATACAGGTATACAAGGTTCCAGCCTAAAGTCTAATGTGGTATGCAGCGACATTAACCTTTTAAGTCGAAGAGCATCGGTGGCAAAATCCCTAAACATGTCATCCACTCTCCCATCCCCAAGTTGCATATCTAAGCGAATTTCTTCTAGCTTCGGGATCGGGACATCTATCCTCCCATAGAAAATTATATACAGGGTCTAATAATCAGACAAGTGTAGTAAGGCATATCATAAATTATGTATTTAATAAGACTTTGTAATTAATGAAAAAGGCGACAGAGGAGAAAGAGATTTCAACCCCAGACTCCTCCTCAGGGTTCTCTTCCTCTCTTCTCCTTCCCCAGCTCTCTGTCTCTGCATTGTTTCCCTTTTTTTTAAGTTCTCCCATATTTTTTTTCTTTATTTTCTTTCTCATTCCGTTGTTGCTTTTATTTTGGTCTTTAGATTGAAATATAGAGTTTTTTCTTCTTCATACGAAGGAGTCACAAGAATGCAGAAGATCATAACCGAGGAGAAACAGAGGAAGAGAAAGGAGAGGAAAAACATACAAAAGAGAACAAGAGGCTAAATGAACGGTGGGTGATGGCTATATTTTTTTCCTTCTTTTTCAATTTTATTATTTTCGCAATTATTTTCAATTTCTTCACCAAGTTTATTGCATGCGAGAACTAATACAAAAGAATTAGTGTTTTCTCCTTTGTGCTACCTCTCTCATTGGCCGATGATAAAAGAAATTGAATGTAAAAGGGAAAGAGATGTGGTACTTTAGTTTTCTTTTTCATAGGATTTGCATTCAATTTGATTGCCTCAATTGTTTTTCCAGTCAATGTAAGTTTCTGTTCTATTATTAAATTAAATGCTCCCATGGTCCTGTTGAATCTCTTCAACAAAATTTTCTAATGGAATGGTTTCTGCAGAGAGCTCAAGAATCTGCACTGGTTGGTGGTTTTAAGATCAGTGGTCACGCAACCGAATCAAGGACGATTCCATCGCAGCGTCTTAGTTTTTGCCAGATGTTATATTGTTTTCAGGTAGAAGCCGCATGTTGTTACCTATCAATGATCAGGCATTCAAGCAATCCTCCAGAGAATATATATATTTCTTTTAATCAAACGTTTCTTAGAGCTCATTTTTCCAAAACTTTAAAAAAAAAAAAACATTTCTTGATGGTAATATCATGCTCTTTACTTTGATGATAAAAAAAAAAACAGTTAGTTGAGTACAAAATTTTTTACTTTATGATAATGTAATTGGAGTTGTAATGCTTCAATATTTACTTTTATTTGGCATTCTGAATTAACATTGCGTTGTTGACTAATGGAATCGAATCATTTCCTTTTTCTTTATGTATCAAATGTGTATGTTCTTTTATTTGTACTTTCTTTCTTCACTTTATAATATAAATCTATCTTAACCTTATGTGTATGTGGATTTAAGTTAAGCATCATTAGTTGTATTTGTATTCTTTAGACTAAAATAAGTCCCGCGGTTGCTGTCCTAGTTGGGGAAAGAAAGTTTTGTACCACTGGGATTACGACTCTCGTACCCAAAATAGGTGAGCTGTGGGGCAGAAACTTCAAGCTTCTCTAACTTTATAGGGCTAATCATTTGCAGACACTTCAAACTGATGATGGTTGGACCGGCAAGGCTCAAGTTCGGAGGAAACTTACACTGCCTTAGCAACAGTTTCCGGAGGTTCACGCAAGTAGAAAAGATGCGTTCTAATATATTCACATCTAGCGGCACATCTTCTAACTCAAGGGTTGCTAAGGAATGTAGAGGTTCAGTAACTACTGCCGGTTCTGTGCAACCTTCGTAACGATGCAAACACTTTAGCTTTGGTTCTATGCAACATTTGTGCAGATGCAAATGCTTTAGCTTTGATGTCGGTAGCCCTGAAAGAAACTCAAAGGAAAATATATTCCGATGGCCGTCCAGATAGGTGAGATCCAGTTCTTCAGCACCCTTCTGAATTGCTGATCTGATCCATCTAACACTAGCAATATGATCAAAGTACCAAGAATCTAAACCCTTAGGATTCTATTTTCGTATCCGAATAATGCTGCAAGAACTGATCCACTAAATCGACAAATGCCTCCTCATCTGCCGACCAACAACTTGTTCTCCTATATCTACCATCAGATAAGATAAAGGTGTCACAATCAAAATTGAGGCGCGGCATGAATAAGTATAGATTTCTCCACCTTCTGGATAACATGCCTGTGGATACTGCCTTCTTCACTGATAGATAAGAGATGATTATTGATAAGATTTCATCTGGTAGTTCTTCGATCCTGCACCTGCTGTAGCACTCGTTCAAACCTACTTCCTGAACCCACAAATATATATAGTTTGATTACTTATAATAAGAAACTAGTGAGAAAGTAAGAACAAATAATGTTCTACCTCTTTTGCTGCTAGACTTCGATCTGGCTTGTTTGCCATAGTTCGGCCGTCGTCAATGGCGACTTACGACTATTTCAGCTGTTTCTTTACCCCAAAACAACCCCAAGGTCGTGATCAATTATACACCTTATGACTTGGGCTAGGCCCGGATTAATCAAAAATGGCTTTTATCTAGAATGGGTCTCGGGACTGGGCTTTTTCCCTTTTCTATTTCTTTTATCTTTAATAATAATAAAGCATTTTGGATTTGATTTGGTGAAATATTGTATGCCATTCATTTCTAACTTCCCACTGAACTGTCGATATATAGCTCTAAAAAGATAGTAGTAGTACATTAAAAAAATTCTTTACCAATTTACATAATCTAGACTTTGACATGTAAACTTGATTTCTTTCATGCAAAAACAACATTCAAACTTGAAACCTACAAAGAATAACCATTGACTTAACAAGTTAACTTCATAATTTGGAAGCTTAGTAAAAAAAAAAATTTACTATAAGATTGAACAAGTTAGTGGGATGAAAATAAGTAATTAGAAACATAATACTAGTAATAATAATAATAATAATTTAATTAAAGACAAACAAAATTTTGTAAGATGATGAAATTCCATCCCATCATTAAAATTTGCCCTAGCACCACTTGAATATATTCAAACCCCAAAGTTGAGGCAAAACCTCACCATCGATCATCACCCCTTTGGAACCACTATCAAAACAGACCTGACGGCTGTGGTCTTCACACGTGATCACTCACACCCAAACTTACCTCTCAGCTAGTCAGTACTATTTAACTTTGAAAACAAAAAAATCAGAAAAAATGGAAAACCAGCCTTTTGTTTGTGTGTTCGGTCTTTCCATAAATCAGCTAAAGCTACTGCCTTTGTTCCTTCTCTCACGCGGTGGCGGCTCTGTCAAGCTTTGCCCTCTCATCTCTTTCTTTGAATTTTTATTTTTTTAACAGAACCCTAAATTTAGATATAGAAAATACGTTAGATATTAAACAAATTTCTATTTCCTTTCTTTGTTTTTGTATAAAATTAATGGAGGGTTCAGCTGAGCTAAAACACAGACACTCGGAGTTCACCTTGGCGGCAGTTTCTGAGCTGTCTTCTTCATCTGTTTCTTCTTCTTCTTCCTCGACGCCGGTGGTTGCTCGATTCAGTGCTGATGGTGGAGTTGCGGAGCTTCGGTTTCACCAAGATTCGGAATTTATTGATGGCCTCAATGTCGATCTTGGAACCGCTCAGGTACGAGAGAAAGAGGGAGTGTTGTTTGGTTCTTGAGAAAATGGACATGGGATAGAAAGATAAGGAAAGAGGAAATGAACGGCTGGTTCTTTTTCTGTTTTTAATTTTTACAAAATGAAGAAAGCTTGGTTCCTTTTTTGATTTTTGGTTAGTAAAGGACACATTTTTTTCTTGGCATTGAAGGGGAGCACATGGAGCACGTTTCTTTTATTTTATTTAGTTTTTGTTCCAGAATGTTTCTTTTCCGTTAAATTGGTTTGGTTTGGATTGGATTGTAAAAGTTTCCAACTTTGAAGTCAAAATTTTAGTCACTGGCAGCTTCGAAGATTGTAACATGGTTGAGGTTACTATTTTTATTGTTTTCAGCTCTTCAAGTTGGCCCCTGTTAGATTGCTTTGCGTTTCCGGGAGTTCTGATCCCAATAAAGAGGTATTAAATTAGTTCAGCTTACTATCTTGAGGATCTTTGCCTGACAGATATGGAAGTTTAGCAATATTTATGGCTTTAAAGAGTTATTCTTTTAATTTCTTGAACTTTGGCTGTTTTTTCTGGTATGGATGCATGCAATACGTTTGGAGTTATAGTAAACTGCTGGTTTCATGTAGCTACTTCATTGTTCTTGTTAGCATGATGTTAAACTGCTCCAAAGTTACCTTTTTGACAGTATTTCTTCTGAATCAGAAGTCATATTTGCGGGGAATCACCATCCAGTTTAGAAATGAGGAGGAGAGCAGAGATTTCCATTCTGCATTTGAGCAGTGGAAAAAGGAAGGTACTCCTCTGGAAACCTGCTTATAGTGATGCAGAAAATTTGACTGCTATTTGGCTTTTAATTGTTCCTTATTCTTTCGTCTTCTCATACAGGAACCTGTTTACCAAATGGAGCCATTTCTTCTATGAGCAAGTTTGATAATAAAATTGAGCCATCTTCCGCTAAAATGTATTTCCATTATTATGGACAATTGTTACATCAGCAAAATATGTTACAGGATTATGTGAGGACAGGTTATATCACAAAGCTGTGTTTCATTGTTTTCTTTGATGTCATATTGCCTATTTACTTTGAATTTTGTAGACAATGCTAGCAAATGTGAGAAATCATACCATTTGTTACTTGTGTATGACGAACACACAAATGAAGTTACCATACAAGTAATTTTTACTATAGGTCACATATTTTAGGTGCTGATAATTTATAACTACATTTTGTCTAGGAACCTATTATGCTGCTGTAATTGAGAACCGTGCAGATTTTACCGGCCGTGTGGTGGTTGATGTCGGTGCTGGCAGTGGTATCTTGTCATTATTTGCTGCGCAGGTATTCTTATCCCTTGCTTTATTTTGACAATGTATGTATGCTATTACTTTTCCTATGGTTGGTAGATTTGATTGATGCTCTATCCCTTTTTTCCCTGTTAGGCTGGTGCAAAGCATGTTTATGCTGTTGAAGCTTCTGAAATGGCAGAATATGCTCAAAAACTTATTGCTGGGAACCCCACCTTAGGTCAACGGATTACTGTATGTGCTCTCCTGCTGTTTGTGTTCTCTTCTATCCAGATTGATCTGGTTTCTGAGTTTTCGGTTATGATTTCGTGGATCCTACAGGTTATCAAGGGTAAAGTTGAGGAAGTTGAACTGCCTGAGAAAGCGGATATTCTGATCTCCGAACCAATGGGTATGTTCATGTGTGAGGCTGACGATGAAAATATCATGATAATGATGTTTCTATAGTCCTTGTGTTCATGTTTAATTGGTCTTTTTCATTCAGAAGGTAAAAAATGAAATGCTTTGAAGGTGTGATGGAATTATGTGGATGTTTAAACTTGTGTTACTTAGTTTTCATTGAAGCAAGCTTCTTTAATTGATATTTGGGTCACTTGCAGGCACTTTGTTAGTTAATGAAAGAATGTTGGAGTCCTATGTAATTGCAAGAGATCGGTTCCTTGCGCCTAATGGGAAAATGTTTCCAACAGTTGGAAGGTAAGAGCCACACTTAAATCCTTTTTTCTTTTTTATTTTCAATCAGTTGGTAAAGGACTTCATACTCATAGATCATATGATCTAAATGCTTTTAGGACTTTCACTTCATCATGGAAACTTGATTTAACTTCCTTGGTCTTACTTTAGGAGTCAATTTTTATGGATTACCATGCCCTTCCCTTTTGTCTTTGCCATGGTATATCACTACTGTCATTGACTACTTACATCTGTATGTTAGGGATTTTCTGTGCTCTTGTTGTTGCATTGATTTATATTTTTGACGGTCAGGCTGTATGGTCTAATGCTATCTACTCTTGTAGGATTCATATGGCACCTTTCAGCGATGAATATTTATTTGTTGAAATAGCAAATAAGGTATGTATTTGACATTGTTTTGCTGGAGTAATGTATGCATTTTTATACATGTGTTTGTAGCCTTGAATGTCTTTATAGAAAGTTGATCTAAGATGTCTCGTGACTTGTTGGCATGAATCTTTTTCCTTATCCAGTGTTTGTAACTTCTGATTTTGCGTTGTGTCTACCCTTGCTCTTCCTTCCTCTTAACCGAGAAAAACTTGCAGGCTCTATTTTGGCAGCAACAGAATTATTTTGGTGTAGATCTCACGCCCTTGTATGGGTCTGCATTCCAGGGATACTTTTCTCAGGTTTGTTCCATACACCATCACATGCATCTCAAGAACGAACTGTGGCGCTTCTATAGAAGCATTCTTGAAATGCAAGATTTACATTAGGGTTTTGTCAATACTTGCCAATAATGATTCATTTGTAGCTGCAGCTCTTCCTGTGTTTATGGCTACTCCATTGCTTTAGCGTTCTGTTTCATCTAAATTTGATGAAAGCCTTTTGCATTTTACAGCCTGTGGTGGATGCTTTTGATCCAAGATTATTGGTGTCTCCTCCTATGTGCCATGTAATTGACTTTACTGAAATAAAGGTATTAACAAGCCACTGACTTGAACCAGTTGTTAATTATTTAGTCTTTCATAGTAAAATTAAACTTCTTTCTCTCTAGATATAGATGACTATGTTTTGAGGCTATTAGTAAAAAACTTGTGGTCAACATGCTCTTAATTCTTTTCTGCAGGAAGAGAACTTATACGAAATAGATATTCCATTGAAATTCGTAGCATCTGTGGGGACTAGAGTGCATGGGTTGGCCTGTTGGTTCGATGTTTTATTTAATGGGAGGTACTATTTTCGGCATTTTGTCTTCTCATCAGATTTGCATTTTCATCCAATCTAACTGCTCTCAAACTTCTTTGTTAACAGTTCTGTGCAAAGATGGCTTACCACTGCCCCTGGTGCGCCTACAACCCACTGGTACCAGATAAGATGTGTTCTTTCACAACCAATTTATGTTATGGCTGGGCAAGAAATTACTGGCCAACTTCACATGATTGCCCATACTGCTCAGAGTTATACCATATATCTTACATTGTCAGGTTGGGTTTTGATACTGGTTTTGTGTTTCTAAATTTGTTTTCTTTCCTAATGAGGTATATATCAACTCTTATAGCTAAAATGTGGGGCCCTGGGGCTGAACAAGGAGGAGTGCTTCAGACCTCATCATGCAAACTTGATCTTAAGGAGCCTTATTATAGAATGTCGCAGCCACAACCCTACACATTGGCACAGGACCAGCAACCACATCAGGTATTGCAGCCTCAGGTATCAACTTATTTCACTGTCAGCTCATATCAGATTATTTTGGATTTATCTGATTACGGTGCCAATAGAAGAAAAAAGATTCATCTAATTGCTTGCATCTCTGAAATTTTCGGCTGCTTGAATGGTGATCTCATTGCAATCCATAACTGATGATCATTGGTCTGCATTTTATCAGGATATACCAATCCAGAATGACGATTTGGAGGAACCCGAGTTGCTGCAACAACCATCCGAAAATTCGGCCGCTCAGCTTCAATAAGAAACTGAGTGGAAATATTTGAATTCCAGAGACATAAAGATTCTAACGGGCATGTGTCTGTAACATAAATTTTGCTTTTACCTTGGTAAATACCAGGGTTTTGCCTTAGTTTTCTTGATTACTCTTTTTAACACCTCGGGTCATTTGTGCCATTTGCTTCTGATCCCTGTAAATTAGAACTGACGTGAGTCACTATTATTATTTCAGTGTGTGGGATCTTGTACGATTTTCTCATGATTTAACCGGTTTAATAATAAAATCCCGTTCAGTGGTAAATCTAAATCCGCTATTTTCCACCTTTACATTCTTATCTTGCAACTGGAAACTTTCATAACATTGACAATGCTCCTTTAGTTCCATTACCATGTATTCTTCTTCCGCAAGAAAATAGTCTGGCACTGGCATCTTGCTATGTTTTGAGTTGAAAACGACCTGGTTGAATGCACAAGCCAATTATTCAGCGTGACTCGAACTGCATTCATTTAGCAAGATGTGCTAGGGGGATTCTAATTTACACAATGAATAAGGTGGCCAACAGACCATGACCATCTATTCTGTAGGTTTGTTTCATAGAAGTTTCAGTTCAGAAACACCTACTATATTTGCTAAAATAAACTAAAATTTCTAGACGAAACAAAATTTAACCCCCCATTATTTAAAATGCTAGTATGTAGAGCTCTTTAAATCAGAGCCAGGATAGATCATCCGCAAGATGGAGGCTGCAATGGGTAGAAGAGAAGCAATTGCAATATGTAATTGCTCTGAGCTACTAACTTTGAGACTGATTTGGCCACTCTGCTTGTTGTTCAATCCCACGCGGACGGCCATTGAAGAACCGCGTCCGATAGAGAACTGAGACTGTAGGTTGGCAAATAGACCCAGGTCACGCCTCCACTTCACCAAAGAAAGTCCCAATGTGGTCTGATTCTGCTCGATAGGAAAATCCTTATCCTTCAGGCGGATTTCCATGTTGGCTCCATATGCCGTGTCCCCTTGGGATGTCATTGCCCCAGCACTTCCAGCCAAAACCAAGCGCTTCCCGACTGCAATCTGATCCTCAATCTTAAGTCCAGTAGCCACATTTTCACCTAAGAAAGTAACTGATAAACCAGTAGTTGTTTGGTTTATTTTGAAGTTTCTGAACTTTGTTTCACCCCTGAAGATGTAAGCAAGCTGTTTTCCAACATTTTGGATATCAAATCCTGCCATTGTAGATCCATTCTCTCCATGTTTTGCACAAACTGAGGAATCCAAATGGATATTGAACTCTCTTTTATCCTTCGTGATTTGAACAGAAAATACCCCAGGAAGAAAAGCAGCTATAGCAAGACTTCTTTCAAGGCTAACACCGTCATACCCAATATCATGATCCCAAACCTGTGAGTCCAAAACTGGCTTCATAAGTAGCTCTGATGAAGTATCCAAAATCCGATACCGGTAAGTAGGGTTGTCTCCATCAAAGGAAGGAGGGAGAACCATGTCAGGCAAAGGGACTGGTACGGTAGCTGGTTCCCCTTCTTCAACATCTCCAGCATAAGCTGAATTATTATCATCATCTTTTCCTTTCTTCTTAATCTCCCTCACTCTTTTAACCTCCTCTCTCCACTGTTTCTTTTGAAGCAGCTTCACACGGTAATCATACTCCTCGTAATAAGCCTTTCTCTGCTCCTTGCTAAGTTTATTAACCTGAGATTCCCTTAGAGGCTTGAATGGTGGAAGCCGGTCATATTCATCATAACCATCTTCATCAGAGTCTTTTGAGTCTCCCAACTCCATATCCAAGTCAACATCCTCACCACCCTGACTGGTTGCTAGTTTTGGATGAGGACGAGATTGCAAAAGAGATGACAGCAAGTAGGGTAAAGGAGGGGAACGAAGTCGGAAGCCAAAAAGCTTCCGGTGATCAAATTGACCTTGAGCTTTTGATAAGGAACCTGCTTCAGATAAGATTTTCACTGAATAGCACAAAAGTAGCAACTGTGACCTCCAACTTTGCCCATTAGGGAGCAAACTTTCTCCGTTTCCGTCTCTCTCACAGAATGGATTGTTCTCAACAAGAGCCACAGGATGCATCATACTTGGATTCATTAAACGCAGATCCCCAACTGCTTGGCTGATAGCTCGATGAACAACATGGAACCTTTGAGCAACAAAAAGTTCATAACTTAGAGGTTCCCCTAATGGTCCATCCGGGGAGGCAGATGCAGCATGAGTAAGAGTTACAATGGCATTTTGCCATATTGATGAACCGAGAGAATCAGTAAGTGACTTCAATAATAGGAAATCAGTAAAATCTCTGTCATGTGTGTCTAAACGATCAACATAGAGGACAATATCTGGTGGAAACTTCCTTACAATCCTCTTTATAGATGCTAATACTTTATGATTAGTAGCTTCTTCTGTCATAGAAGATTTAAGACCTGGTGTATCAAAGATCCTCATCTTGACTCCATCTACTGCTCCAACAATCTCCTTCACAGCAGTTGTGGATGGTTCAAAAGCATCAATTCTGGATTTTTGCTCACGGAAAATTGAATTAATGCTTGCACTCTTTCCCACTCCAGTTTTTCCTAGAACCACAATATTCAAAGAAAAGTCCAAGTCATCTTTACCTTCTTCTTCAAGCTGCATAGCTGCTCTCTTGGCAGATTCAAGGGTGAATTCTTGACCGGAGAGACCACCCGAAGCTAGGCCCAGTCTGTAAAGCACCTGTGCGACCATGGGATCTGTGGGAGAATGACCCAGTCTCTGCACAAGTCTCAAGAATTTTACCCTTATGAGCTGTAACTTCTCAAGCCTCTTCTTTTCTTCGTCACTTTTATTATCCTTGGAGACACCATTAACTGAATGTGATGTTGGAGCAACTTTTGAAGAGCGGAAAGAGGATCCTGATTGAGCAGGGCGCTCGAGAGAAAATACTCTAGAACCACCAGTAGAAGTGATTGTAATGCCACCATCTGATTCATCACCTGTTGCTGCTTTAAGAAGAGCAGCCAATGCAGCAGAATCAAATAGTTGCTTTACATCATGTCCCCTTTCTGCTTCCTCTTCCTCATCTGAGTCCAGAACAATCCGCTGACTTGCTGTCCCTAATTGATCCTCCGAATCTACCTCCAACAGAGAAGTGGACGTCATTCCCTGCGCTGCTTCATTCACTACATGTTTGGTTGTTTCAGAGCTTCCAAAGATCAGTTGCACTACATCTTCATCAGAAAGCAGAACTTTGTCTGAAGCATCCTTTGCTATACCTTCAGCTTCTGGTTTAAGTTTGCGGTCTAAAATAGATATTGAAGCTGCAAATTTAGAGTTGTTATCACTCATCAATTCATATCCTATCTGGTCACCATCAATAGGTTTGGACAAGCCATCATTCTCAGCATTTGCAATCATAATATCTTGTTCATTTGATTCATTTCTGGTCAAGGGTAGGACCTCATGCAATTCAGCTCTCAAATCAACTTTGTTGCCCAGTTTCTGGCTTTCAATACCTTGGCCGGTAGAACCACTTTCAATAACATCAACTTTGCCACATTGGTTACTTAGGCAACTCCTTGATTCTCCTGCTTCTAGACCAGTCTCCTCAACTTTCAATTCTTTCATATTGGATACAATAATTTTGTCAACAGGTTCCAACAAAGATTGAGACGCATCGTTTGCATCATTTCCCATAGAAGAAGACTTTTCCTCAATCACATTATCATCGCCAAGTCTTGATTCAATCCTCCCTTCATCTAGATTTTCCAGTGACGTAATTTTAGCAGCAGAATGCTTACCATCCTCATCCAGTTCAGAAATCTGCATCATGACATCATTTTTACTCCCTTCCAAACCAGGGCACTTAAAATTAGCCACGAAATCTTCCAGACCACCATTCTCACTCTCCGCCACAACAAAAGCGCAACTTCTCGACTCCAATGTCTCTTCTTCTTCTTCAACCCCCAAAGCCACCTTTATTCTAGGTGAACTCTCAACAGGACCAGGTATCTTAGCTACACTGGAAAGCCCTCCATTTTCCACTTCAGTGGCGATTTCCTCATCGCTCAACATTTCAGAAAACTCTTCATCATCCATTGACAACTGGGCAATAGGAACAACCGGCTTTGAATTAGAACCATCCACCAAACCAACCTCATCTTCCGTTGAATTCTCTAAGCTATCAGTGTCGTCCTCGTCGTCTTTGTTAGCCACATAAATTTTGTAATTTTGACTATTACCATTCCCTTCTTCCAAGGTTTCCTCATCCGGGCCTCCCCTCTCAGAAGCAGTCTCAAACTCCTCCCCACTCAGAAACTCCTCACTCTCGGACCCCAACTCACTGTTATTATCGAAACTATTTACACTACTCCCACCAACAGTGCTTCCAGTTTCATATTCAGAATCAGAATCAGCAGTTAAAGGAGCTCGGATAAGTAAAGAACCTGTTACCGCTGATGACGAAGATGGGGTCTCTTTTGTTGCGGGAAAAGAGACATGGGGCATTGAGTCCATGGACTTGAGCGCTTGTTTTGCCTTTCTTTCAAGAAAAAGAACACAAAAAAGAGAGATAATGAGTTAAAAAGATATAGAAAAGAGTGGAGAGGCTGTATTTGTTTGTTTTTGTTTCTTGGTATTGGGTTCTATAGTGTAAACTGTTATTGATAAGACGATAGGATTCTCTAGGGCAGGGCCAGGCTTTGTTATGTTATGTCTTGTTCCCGTCTTCGATGATGTTTAAGTTTTGTGTTTGAGTCTGTGAGTGTGTTGGGGTTTTAGATTTGGTGTGAGACAACCACTTATGCCGGGTAGTGTGCCAAGTCAGAACCCTCCAGGCCATATATGTATGAGATTGAAAAGCGGCTGGGGATCTACCAGGGAAAACATGTTTGAAACTTTTGTCCATCTCATCTGTTACTGCACTTCTAAGTTCTAATTATGTTGCCCCACGTTGCCTGCCTCGAGGCCAAAATAATAAAAAAATATATATAAATTGTGTGACTATTAAAAAAATGAATAAACAATGTAGGAAAGCAAAATTATATTTCTATCCCCATGTTTTGGCAATATCTACTTTTCATCGTGGATAATTGGTTGATTAAGTGATTTGACCTCTATTTTTCTTAAATAAAATTTAAGTTTGAGTTTTATGAATAAAAAAATTATTATACTTGAAGAATTTTATCTTTATAATAAACCAACCTAACTCAACAAGAATTAATTTTAAGGAAAAAGCTTAAGGATACTTGATTTAAAAAAAAAAATCTACTTTCCATCAAATTTGAGACTGTCCAGAACAACTTTCCATGATTTGAGGAATGACAGTTTTGATGAGAAAGAGAAAGCATGTGTGGCCTGCGGTTGTTGTGATTCCTTGGAACTTTGCAATAATGGAGGCTTCACACATCACATGCTGTACCTAATCTACATATTCTGATTGTTTTCTGGGCGGAAATCTACTTTCCCGAGCATCTGTATTGGCCCAATTGTATGAAAATGGTTCAACGAACCCCAAAAACCCAAAAACCAAACACAGAGGCCTTGGCCTATGCCCTATGCTAATAACTGAGGTCACGAAAATGGTTTAACGAATCCCCAAACAGACCAAAAACAGAGGCTTTCGGCTATGCTGATTGTTGGGGTCATACCAAATAGTCCAGAAACATTTGGGCTGACTTCAGTGAAGGCCTCTAACAGCAAAACTAAAATCAGGCAAAATCCAACATTTCTCAGCTGTCACCTCTTTCCCTCTCCCTAGCTCCACCGTCAAACCATGGCGGGGGCTGCTTCACTCTCCGCCACCTACTCATTCGTTCCCAAGTTTTCACTAAAGCCACTTCTTTTCTCGCCTCTGTCCACTCCTGTTCCCTCTAAATTCACCAAACGTAAAAACTACTTGCGCCCCAAAATCCTCAAGACCATCACTAAACCTCTCCCTTCTTCCACTCCGATCAATCCCATAGCTCCCGTGGAGTCCCCACCTGAAACTAAACCCGTCGACGTTGTTGTTCTCGAGCCTCCGTCTGATGAAATGCCAAATGAAGATGAAATTTTAGGAGACACCACTAAAGTTGAAGAATATCAGGTTTCGGAGACATCGGGCGTTGTTGGAGAAAACGGTGAAAGTTTTGGTAAAATTTCAGCTTACTCCGTCTTAAAATTTGCGCTTTATTTTGTTGGTATCTTTGTGTTTCAGACTTTGGTTGCGGTTTGGGTGATGGGAAGTGGAGATTCTCAGGATAAAGATAGGAAATTGGATAATTTTCAGACGAATAAAAGTAAAAATGGGAAATTTTTAAATAATGACAAAGTTGGATCAAGTTCAAGAAATGTGTTCTATTGGGATGATCCTCATTTGCAAAAAAAAGTAGAAGAAATTAGAGCAATGGCTAGCGAAGCGCGAAAAATTGAGGAAAAAGAAAAGAATGGAGATCAGGAAGATGATGTGATTGAAGAAAGTTTGAATTCCAAGGCAAGAGTTGGGTTTGAAAAGGAGATTGATGCTAGATTGAATAACTTGGAGAAGAAATTGAATTCTAAGAGGGAGAACTTCCCGGGGTCCAACATGAGTTTTTTGGATAAGTTAAAGGATGCTGAAGATGCAAAAGAGATTAATGAAAAGTTGTTCATAAAGAAGAAGTTTCAATTCAGAGCTCCTGAGAAGAATTTTAGAAGTGGAGTGAAGGGCTTTCCTGGTTCAAAAAATGGTAGTGCTTCAAGGAAGAATAATAGTATAGCTACTAATGGTTCAGGGAGCAAGACAGTGGATGATGGGAAGAGAGTAGCAAGTCCAAAGTTGGAACTCTTGCCAAGTGATAGAGAGAAGATTAAGAAGATGGGGGATGAGGAATTCAGAGCTGCGCACAAAAATACGAGGTTTGGTAATGTTTCTGAAAATCTTTGCGATACCTTTTGTTCTTGTACTAGTTAACTTTTTATAGCTTAAAAGTAAATCCTTGTTTCTGAATTTGTCTGACCTGTATAATATTCTGTTAGTTTCCAACAAGCAACCAGCCAAAAAAGCCAAGAATAACCAACCAGGCGTCAAAACTGATCCGTGGTGGCTGAATCTTCCTTATGTTCTAGTATGTACTACAACTTCTGCCACTTCTATGAACAATTTTTCTATCTCAATCTCATGAAAATAGACACAGTTTCAACTTTCACCTTTAGATATTCTCTGTCTAAAGTAGGTGATTTCTGGCTTTACTAAGCACTAATTGGACTTTACTACTGCTACAGGCTGTTCACATGCGAAGAGGTATTGATCCTGAGGGACCAGGGGGGCTTTTTACCTTACGAATCTCCTCTGAGGGCGAGGAGCAGAGTGAAACTTCTTGCACTGTTGCATTTGAGGACCACAATGATGCCAATAACTTCTGTTATCTTCTTGAATGTTTTTTTGAAGATCTAGGAGATTTCAGTGCTGAAGTCGTTCCTATGTCAGTAAAAGTAAGAGTTTTAATTTGATTTTTGAAGGTCCCGTCTTGTCTGGCTTCATAAACATCAGTGTTATGCGAGTGAGTCAAGCATGAATGAAACATAGAGGATAGGACTTGTTATCAGGATATAGATCGGATATGCTTTACCAATTTATTGACACATCTGAATTGCTTTAATCACTCACTACATCTAATAAACTTCCTTTTGCTCTCACATAGAATATGAACATTGTTGAGTGCTTAGACTGTACTGATATGAGAATTTGGGACCTGTGGCTTTTGCAGGAACTTTATGAAGCTATAAAATCACATGCCAAGCAGGTAATTGTTCTTAGGAAGGGGCAGCTTAAGCTTTATGCGGGTCAACCATTTGATGAGGTTGAGATGGCTTTGCACTCTTTGATCGAAGACAACCAAGGTGCTTTTATCACCAACTCAGAATAGGCAATGGAACATATAAATATAGGATCAAATTGGTTTTAGAGACTGTAAAACATGAAAAGGATCATGCTCACGGGAGGTGAAGACCATATTTAATGGATTTGCGATCCATCTTCTGGTTCTCTTCAAGCTGCAGAAATATTTCTTAATTGGAGTTTCGGATGACAGTAATCCTGTTGCCCAGTCTCTTCTCCAACACGTTGTAGTGGTAGTCAAATACTGCCACGAAATTTTGTCTACCAGTGTTCTTAGTTAGTGACATTTGAGTGCTTAGATAAGAAGGCTGATTTGTAAGACACAATATATTGCATTATTATTTGATTAATTTAATCTTTCTTTGAGAATTTCGAGGATTTACTAGAATAACTTGTGGGATGTATCAAGTTATAATTTTTTCCTTCGTGTAGGCGCTGCTGCAACTCATGGTTGCCGGCATCTATTATAGTCTGGAACTAGATTTGATTAGCTTGAAATGCCCCGTGCGGGTGTGCAAGCAGCTTTACCTTGGGGTTATGGTGATGAACCAGAACAACAGCGAGAGAAGGTAAGACCATTTGAGATTTATCAAGTGCAGAGGAGAGGAACTCTTAAACTGGAAAATCAGTGAATTTGTGCTATTGAAATCAACTTCCATTCAAGGATAAAGAAGAATATTGAATATTTGTTATTCCATCATTAAGTAGAAAGAAAAACAAGTCGATCTTGCTAGTTGGAATCATGTAAAAACAGCATTTACATGAAACAGAAGTTGAAAAACTCCCAAGTTTTCTACTTCCTGCTGCTGCTGCCCAAAACTGTTACTCTAGACTTTACTAGGAAAAACAACTTTGACCATCGACTGAGCATGAATAGGTGGTAAATTTGTGTGGCAGAAGGTTTGCCACACATCCTCCTCATTCTCTTCATCTTCTGTCAATGCCTCGAATACGGAAAATACAATGCTTCTTGCCGCTTCTCTGGCCTCTGGCAGTTTATCATTCAGCAAATCCACAGCCATTTGAAGCAGTGTAACCATCCCAAACTCTTTGATTTCTTCCTGCCCCTGCAGTAGGTAAACATGATGATGTCCAAAGGGTGAGACAATGTTGAAATCAAAACATTTTATGAATGTTTGCTGCCATGGAATTCTATTGGTAGGTTACCATTTTGAAGACAGAATTGGAAATGGAAACAGCAGCTTTGGCTCTGACTCTAAGGTTGGCATGGTTAACATATCCGCGAAGCTTCTGAACCAGCGGCAGAGGAGCAATAGACTTGACCATTGCATTCAGCGACTTATCTGCTTCTTCACACACAAACTTCTTGTCCTGAGAAGCTTTCAGCAACAGCTGCAACAACTGGTAAAGATCCAACCACAAATTTTACACACTTTGACAAGAAAGTTAAAAGCGTGAAAAGAGAACTGATGATTGGCGAATTGGGTGCTCACCAACTGATCAAATGCACCAGAATCAGTGGACTCGAGCAACTTTTCACCAAAGGCATTGAAGATATCTGAAGCAGCCATGATCGAGGTCTTGCAAAGGGCACTTCTGGGGTTCTTCATCGCCTTTACCACTACCAGCATAACCTTTTCTCTGCATAATTTATAAATTTATCAGCATTATAAGTCAACAACACACCATATAAAACGTACAAGAAGGAAAATTATAGAATCTTACAAGACGGGAAGCAGCAGGGAGGAGTGATATAAAGAGAACCGCCGAGCATCATTCAACGACTCGCAAAGCTTTAACCAATCCTTTGAATCTAACCCTTCTACCAAGCTCTGACAATTCAAATAATTAACACAAGGAAAAATCAGAATTATGAAATTAATTGTGATAAGGTTTGCTCTTAACTAGAGTATATAATAAAATAGGAATTACTTGGATATTGGATTCTGGGTCTTGAATGGGTTTGAGATTCTCGGAAGGGATGTAATCAACGGAGGCATCTGCATTTGGTGGCTTGTTCTCGTCAGTCACGCCAAATTCTGAAGGTTTTTTCTGGACTGGAACCGACACTTTGGCTTGTTTCTTGGGTCTCTCTGGTGTCGTGGGGAGTGCATTATCTATGGGTCTCAACGCCATTTCTCGATGGGTGAGAGAGTCAGAGGAGTCCCTGATCTGAAAACAGAATAATTCGAACTTATGAAGAGAGGGAGAGCGATTTGAAACAAAATCTTTGGTATAAAGACGATTGAATATACTTTGATAGGAAAAGAGATGGGCCAAAGAAACGTTCAAAATTTAAATTTTGAAGAAAGTGGAAAACATACGTAACGTTGGACTTTGCTTCTATAAAGTTCTAACGGTCGAATCCTGTAAGTGCTAGTTGGTAATTATCTTCTATACTCGTCTGTATATTTTGCTGTCGGTGTCAGTGCCACTTATGCTAATCTCTGCCGGGGAGTGGGACGCGTGGCATGACGTTAGAAAACTACTCTATAATTTTGAATTTCAGTTTAATGCTTAGGTCAAAGTAGATGAAATATTAGAAATATCAATGAATTTACATAGACCATCATTAATACTGTTTAAATCATTTGTAAAAATAGACCATAGGCTTGGATGAGCTTTCTCCTCGGGACACGGCTTGACTCCGGATTAATTGTCACCCAATGGAACTATTGGATACTTGTGGATTTATATAAAAAAAATCGTAAAAGTTAGTATGAAATTGAGCAGACAATACATTCAAGGGGGTCTTAATAACATAGTATAGGACAGAGAAAACCCCCCCAGGTTCCTTGTCTGTTTGGTTAGGTTTTGTCAAAACGCAAAACTGTAATAAAAGACCAAAACTACAAGTGGAGGCATTTTCTGTATGTGTTATTTCTTGATAGGATCAGTCTTCTCAATCATCCAAGACAAACGCAATGGCTTTGGTGACAGAGCTCCTTTGCCGTACCAACGTAACCAAAGTGTCCTGTATTCAAACAAGAAGAAATGTTTATTGTCGATGCTTGATGGAATATGAATTCACATCTGTCACCAAATATTACATATTGGAACGAAAAGTAAGCATATTGGCTTATCTTATAATGCCTGTCCATAACTTTCATTGTCGGATTGAAAATTTACTGGTTACTGCAGTCTGCAGATCCTATGTGCAGCTATGAACCATAACACACACGAAGGGGAACCATATCACTTGCAGACCCATATAACTAGTATTTAACCATATGGTTAGAAACTCAAAAGAAATGTTGATGTTCATATCGTATAAGAGATTATATGCACAGCACTCCCCTTTAAGTACTACTACACAGAATTGAATGCATATTCATAGCTCAGATAACCACAGAATACGGAATAAGCAGATGAAATACCTTAGCATAAGCTTGTGTCAGATGTGAGAACATCGTACAGCCCCACATTGCTCCACCAGCAAGACGCATAAGACCTCATCTTTGCATCAGAGACTTGTAGAGTGAAACAAGTTACCAATATTTTGAAGCATGTTGTGACTTTGCTGTTTCCTTCAAGACAGTACCCACAATTGCTGCCTGCTCAAGACATTCAGCCTTATGCAGTGCATCTAGGAGAACAACACAGGTTTTGGTATGAATATTAAAACCTTTCCGTCGAGTTTCCTCGAAAAGTGTATATGCATCCATTGCCCTATTCGCACCACTTAAACCCTCTATGATAGCATTATAGCAAGCAGAATCAGGTATACCCCCTTTAGCCTTAAACCTCTCAAACAGTCCATGAGCTTCTGAAACATTACCGGCCTTTGCAAGTCCTGAGATCATGGTTGTGTAAGTGATGGTATTGGGATTTAACCCTTGCTTTTGCATCTCTTGCCAGAAGACAAAGGCCTTATTGAATTTTCTAATCCTGCAAAGACCATTAATCAGAATGCTATAAGTAATTTGGTTGGGAGCACATTTCAAGTCTTTCATAGACTGGAAGCAAACAAGGGCTTCTTCAACCTCTTCTGCTTTCACTAGAGCATCAAGCAAGCAATTCCATGTATATACATTAGGTGTCAGACCTTTCTGCATCAACTCTTCCAAGATCAGATATGCTTCATCTATTCTACCAACTTTCCCAAAACCATCAATAAGACTACTATAGATAACTAAATTCAACTCTATGCCAAGTGACTTTGCTTCTTCAAAGAGCATGTATGCTTCATCAAGCCTGTCAATCTTAGCAAGACCATCAATGACAGAACCATAGGTGACAACAGTGGGATGATGACTTTTTGTCTTCATTTCCTCTAGCAGCTGGTAAGCTTTGTTCACCTTACCTGACTTGCAAAATCCATCAATCACGGTATTGTAAGCACGGGTGTCCAAAACACAGCCTTGCTCCTTCATTGCATGAAACAACTGATAGGTTTCATTTGCAAAACCTGCTTTCACAAGGCAATGAATCAAAATTGAATAGCTTTGCACATCGGGAATGAATCCTTGAGCCTTTATTTCTTCAAATAAAGCCCTACCATTCTCAATTTCACCAGCTTTAAAAACACAATCCATGTAGGTATTTAGGAGCATAAGGTCAGGAGGGCAGCCCCTTCGAAGCATTTCTTTATATATCTTATGACCATCCTCCTTCCTACCACACTTGAAGAAGTTCCTAATAAGAGATGTATACACAACAGCATTTGGAACCTTGTCAGAATCCAGCATCTTCTCATAAAGCCTATATGCATCATCTACTCTACCATGCTTGCCCAAACCATCTATAAGTGAGCAAAATGTAACCTCGTTAGGGCAGCAAATTTTGTGATCCATCCCTTCAAATATTGAACAAGCCTCATCAAGTTTTTGTGCTTTACATAATCGATCAATCATTATGTTTACAGTAGTGACATTAGGATACAAACCAGCTTCTTTCATGGCATCTTGAACCCTCAAAGCATCCTCAAGATTTCCTTCCTTACAAAGCAAGTCTATAAGAATATTATATGTAAGAAGGTTGGGCACTGCATCTTTTTTCATCCCCTCAAAGATCCTCAATGCCTCCTCCACTTGTCCATCCTTCCTAAGGCAAGTAAGAATGCAGTTATAGGCAATCACACTCGGAATAGAACCTTTTGCCTTCTGTCTTTCTAATAAACTATATGCTTTGTCAAACTTTCCGGCTGACCCATAACCCATAATCATGGTGTTATAGGCATAAGCACATGGCACCTTTCTATTCTGCTCCATCTCCTCAAACAATTCTACAGCTTCTTCTAGTCTATTGGCTTTGCACAAAACTCCTATCATGCTAGTGTAGGTCACATCGTCCGGCATTAGGCCTTGTGCTTTCATCTCGTGAAAAAATTTCCATGCCATATCCACCTTACCCACCTTACCAAAACAGTCTATACAGACATTGTAAAGAACAATGTCTGCTTGAAAAGAGTTGCTCTTCATCTCATCTAAAAGAGAAAGAGCAGCATCAACCCTGCCTTCCTTGGCAAACACACGGATAAGTGTAGTAAACAAATGGACACTGACTTCATAACCTAGCTCCTGCATCTGATGAAATAGGGTAAGCATAAGATCAGATTCAAAAACAGAAGATAAAGCACCAATCAGAGTAGTGTAAGCTGAAAATGCTGGCCGGAACTTGAACTTTCTCATTGTTTGTATAACATCAAAGGCCTCTCTTAACCTATGCGACTTGACACAGCTAACAACCAACTCAATGCACGTGTTATTAGAAGGGCCAAATCCCACCACACTCATTTCTCCAAGAATCTGCTCTAGGCAATCAAGCTTCTTACTCCGAGCCATTACCATTAGAAGTGAATTGTATGCTTCTGGACAATGTGCTTGGCCAGTCTTCTTCTCAGCCCATCGAAAGTAATTGATTGCTTGGTTGACATCCTTCAACTTCCTCAAAACCCCAATGACCAAGCTAGATTGAGGTTTCTCGTTGAGCAGAGAAAGAGCATGTTCAAGGGCCGGTCCCCAAGGACCACTCTCCAAGATACAACACACATCATATACTTCTTTTCTCACCCCTTCAATTTTACTAGTGTTCTCCTGAAAACTACCCTGAACCGCAAAGGGAACCGATTTCTTATACAATTCAGAAGAAGGCCCATCAGAGGAGGAAGACAGGCTCTTAGAAACATTGAAAATATGACAGCACTTTGTACCAATACAAAGTCTTAAGCCTGCAGCTAAAGAAAAACACATAAACATGGAAGTGAATTAAAAACAAAAGAAAATCCAAAAGCAGGAGACTTTCATACTACAAAATCCAAAGATTCAAATCTTCAAATAGTAATACTGATGAAATACCAGACATAAATAATTTACCTTGATTTCTCAATAGCATCTTCATCTAAACATTAGAATGTCGAGACAAAATTCAGATAAATCTATAAATAAACTGTATAAAAATTTATTTTTGCATGGAAGGAGCAAAATCTAAGAGGAATCAATCCAAAACAATGGGGAAGAATTTAGGGTTCAAGAGGGGTTTGCGCGAGTAAAGGAAGAAGCCAGGAGGAGCTGACGGAACACAGAGGAAGGAAGTCAAGTCTACTGTTTGATAATATAAAGAGAGCTTCTTGAAAGAGTAAAAACGGAGCGTTTTGCTTTGTTTTTGGAAACGAAGCGTTTTATCAAGTCTCCCTTTCGCTGTCATCATCAGCTGTAAAGTATAAACCAACAAATCTTCAATATCTTCTACTATCTCCAAACTTGAATCCACACTGAAACAAAGAAAAAGGCTCTCATTTTTGTTTTCCTCCACTGGCAAATGGCACTTATCAATGGCTTTCTCGGGATCTTAAACGACAACGTTTGCTAAACAAGTAATGGAACCGCAATTCTCGAAGCCCCGATCCTACGGTCCGCCACCGCACAATCACCATCAGCAGCAATTGAAAATGACGATTCCGCCACCGCCACAGCACTCCGACAACGACCGGAGCAGCAGTGAACTCCGCGCCGTTGATTGCAATCTCAATTCCCTTTGCGAACACATCCAAATGGAAGGTTTTAACGCTGGTTCCTTTTCCGATATCGTCGTGAATGCCATGGGGTCCACCTACCACCTCCACCGCCTCATCCTCTCCCGTAGCTCCTACTTCAGGTCCTTAACCAACAAAAAAACTCGAAATTTGAAAAGGAACAGAAAGAGACTGCCAAAATCGTAAATTATCTCTAATTAAACACTAATTTGGTTTCCGTTTTAATCAGGAACATGTTGCACGGTCCCTGGAAGGAAGCCAATGCTCCGGTTGTGACATTGAACGTCGACGATAGCAACGTTAACTGTGAAGCGATGGCGATCGCTTTGGCATATTTGTATGGACACCACCCAAAGCTTAATGATAATAATGCTTTTCGCGTTCTAGCTGCTGCTTCATTTCTTGATCTTCAGGTCCTTTAAAAGATTGAATTTTTATCATTTTGCGGTTATTGGATTAAATTTTAGTTTTCCTAACTTTTGGCATGTAAATGCAGGATCTATGTGCAATATGTACTGATTTTATTATTTCTGAGCTATGGACTTCAAATTTCTTAGCCTACCAGGTTTCAAACTATATTTTCACAATTTCTTTTAATTTTTTCACCCTCTTTGGTTCTTTAATTGAATTGTGGATGTCAATATAGGTGTTTGCGGAGAGTCAAGATTATGGGATACATGGAGAAAGGGTGAGGAACGCTTGCTGGGGCTATCTTTGTCAAAGTGGTGCCATGGAATTGAAAGAGGTAAAACAAAAAGGTTCCATCTTTAGTGTTTACCATCTTACTTTTGTTTTTCATTTTTGCTATCATGTTGTGATTGAATTGTAGAGGAACTAACAAGAGCAAATGATAGTACAAATTAATGTCACATATTTTACCTCTTCTGTAGATTAATGGTGAATGTTTATGTTATGAAGTTTTTCAGTTATAGCTTCACTAACTTGTCATTGGGTCTTCCCATCATGGATAGGTGCTGCCTAAACTTTCTTCTCAGACTTTACATGCGTTGCTGACCTCTGATGAACTGTGGGTACCAAGTGAAGAAAAACGGTAAGATGTGTGGGCAGCAGATAAACTTTGGTTTTGTGGTTTTTGTTTATGCACTTTCATGAACCAATGTTTTGTTTTTTCCCATGAAAAGGTTTGAACTGGCATTGTACACTCTCCTTGCAAAAGGTACTTTATCCAACACTGAACATTCTGATCAAGGAAGTTGCTCTCCTAAGATTGCAATGGGCATTCCTCCTAATTCTTCTAAAGCAAAGGGAAAAGATTTAGTTGATGGCTGTCCTAGTAAGAGGCTGGAATCTGAACTGGAATGCCTAAGTTTAAAAGATGACTCAGCACACCGAAATATTTCTCAGAACCTCCTTGTTGAGCTTGCGGATTGTGTGGTGGACATCCAGACAGAAGTACCTAGCACTCAACAACAGGTGCAGCTACCTGGATATGCTCAATCAGAGCCTATGTATTCCTGCAACATGGATCAGTCTTCATCAATGAGTAACTCATTTTCAGATGCAGAGGGGATAAGGGCATCATGCTCATTTGTTGAAATGCCAATTGGTGTTGGAACAAGTGGACTGGGAGCCGGTGGAATGGCCATGGAGGGACCATCTGAGGAAGGCTCATGCTACCATTTGAATAACAACAATTGGCTTACCAGCGACCAATCAAGGAATTGCTCTTCTGTGGACTCTTCCTGTAGTGGGCTTATGTTGAATGATTGGGGAAGATGTGGCATAGCATCTTTTTCTTGGGGTGGCAGGGTCGTGGGTAGAAGACAGGTAAAAAGCTGTGCTAAAGGAAATTGTGGAGTTCGTGGTGAGGAATATGATGCTTTTGTCAATATCTTTGAAGGGGGTTCTCTTCTATATTGCAACATGTCCTTTGAGGCACTTTTGAATGTGAGGAAGCAACTTGAAGAGTTAGGGTTTCCTTGCAAAGCAGTGAATGATGGACTTTGGCTGCAGGTTTGTTACTATACCATTTGCTTTCATGTTTGTTATATGGTGCCGTATGAAACATACTTGTTGAAGGTTGGATAAAATCAAGTCCATGGTAACTGTTATGCTAATGATAGACACACTAGGTTGATAACTAGATTTTGGGTTGAATCTGGTCATTTTTGGATGGTCTGTTTATTAGACTCATGGAACATGGCAATGACTCTGTTTTGTCTTTTCTCCTGGAAGTTTATATATTTCTTCCTTTATAATATTAAATATAAGCATTATGATAGAGATTATTGCCTTTGCTTCTGGCTTTGATGAGGATTTTCATTGTATTGGTATGGCTATTATGTAGATGCTATTAAGCCAGAGGGTGCAAGAAGTTGGGGCTGACACATGCAAAAATTGCTGCCTTACTAGTATGCAATGCGCTTGCAGGCAGCCATTTGGATTTCCACATGGAGTGGCTACTACAGGTTATTATGTGCAAGAGCATGATCAGAATCAGCTAACTGGAAACATTGGAAATGTGTACGTGGCTGATAACACCCAAGGTGAAGGAAATGGCCTCTTTAGGCCAGTAAGAGTGCATGTTAGGGGGCCTATTGATGGGCTTGCAGGTATTGGACGGGGAGCTACATTTGTTCCTGCCACGGCATGGCCTCCAACACGTTTTGTCTTTTCCCGTGTACCCTTTGGTATGGGGAACAGAAATGGCCAGCAATCTCTTGCTAATGATGATTCAGAGGCTAGAGCTGAGCATAATGGAGACATGTCTGGAGGTGGGTTAACAGCTCTGGTTGAACTAAGCCAGGGAGGAAACAGTGCCACTAATGTTCATGGAGAGCAAGCAGAGAGGAGTTATGAGACAGATTTACAAAGCAGAGTGCCTGTAACTTCTGTTGCGGGGCCAGCTACCACTGGGATTTCCATGCAGATGCTCGACTCACCGGAACATTCTGTTGGAATTGAATGGGAGAATGCTACTAGTTCTGCTATATCATTGGACATGAAAACCCCTCTGAGTCACTTCCCTCCCTTTCGTTTTGGGTAAGTTATCTTTGTTGTGCATAACAGTTGGTTTGTTTTTGGTAATCTGAAAGAAGTGATACAAGAGCATCCTTACATTGCAGAGGTTGGTGGATACAATTAATGGGGGAAATTCTTCCACTCAATATCGTACTTGAGCATTATCTCTCTATTTTGAAGATAACATATATTACTAATACATTTTACCTCTATTATTGTTAGTAGGATGGGCATTGCTGAAATTTTTTTGAACACGTGATCACTTCTCATGTTCAATCAGAAGCAAGAACATGTTTATTTGGATTTTAGGGTGCCATCTATTCTATACTGTCTCTGTTAATCTGTCAATCTTGTGTCAGCATTGTCCTTTTCTTTGTTTGGTAGCGAGTTAAAGTTGAAAAGGAAATATGAGACATGCTCTGTAAGTTTTTTGCTGGCTGTACAGGGTCGAATTTGAGGATGTTCACAGGCTCAATGATGGCCAAGTTAAGCACTCTCCAGAATTCTTTTATGCTGGTTCTTTGTGGAAGGTATAAAATACGAAGATCCTTTTAGGAACCTCAGGACTGGTTCCGTTTCATCCAAACCTGTCTTATCTCATCCAAATATCATTGCCTGTTTCTCTGAAGGAAAATTACCTAACCCAAAAGGGGGAGAGAGAGAGAGAGAGATTAAAAACTGTAATCTGATGGTCTGGCTTTTATGTTCTCACATGGCTCTTAATTCTCCTGCTTATAGAACTTCTTGATGTTATTTGGCTTGTCTTGTCTATATTCTATGATTGTTTGAAGATTTGAATAACAAGATCTATTTCAATTTACAGGTTAGTGTTCAGGCCTTTAATGATGAAGATCCTCAAGGACGAAGGACTCTAGGTAATGTTCTAATATCGAAAAGATCAGCCTCAAGAACTTTATATCCTGTGTGCTTCAAGGTCACTGATATTGCTATTTTCTTTTGTAACCTTTACCCCAGGATTATTTCTTCACCGGCGGAAGGCTGAGATAACCGACTCTCTCAGAAAGGTCAGCCCTCTTTGTTATTGCATGAGATGGTTTCTATTTCATACATGCGAACAAGATTTGCAGTTTAGATCTTGGTGAACAATAATTTGTTATTGCTTGATTAGTAAGAATCTAAGTAGAGCTTCTGAGTAATAAGAAACATCCTGTTTTTCAGGTTCATGTTTATGTTGATTCTCGTGAAAAGGTTACTGCCCGTTATCAGGTATAATTAGACATGCTAAGAAAGAGTTGCAAGTCCATTGTCTGTTATATCAATAATAGGATGTTTTGTATTAGTTATCACTAACATTTTATGCGTCATTTTCCAGTTAATTTGTCCGTCAAAACGCGAAGTCATGGTGTTCGGAAGCTTCAAACAGAGGGGCACTCTTTTACCAAAAGCTCCCAAGGGGTGGGGCTGGCGAACAGCTTTGTTGTTCGACGAGCTTGCTGATCTCCTCCAAAATGGGGCCCTGAGAGTGGCTGCTGTTGTGCAGCTTGTTTGAATACAAACACCGATGTCAGCATCTCGGGATAACTGATGTCAGCATCTAATCTAAGCACTAATCTACTGATACTGTAGTTGCTCCCCTGTTTCATATTCTCTCTTTTGGCCCGACCTAGTTGCTTGGACAAGGATATGTGAACTGAAACCCTTACCCGACATCAATCTTCCTGTGCAATTGTAGTGATGATCAACTGTATTCTTGCATGATCAAATTTGTTTATTATTATTATTATTATTTTTCACAGTTACTATATGTAAATCAAAGTATTATAACAAAGTATAGAAGCAACTCCTTGTATTACTTCACTTGCTAATGGAATCAATGCTGAATTCAAGAATTTGCTACACAAACACAAAGTTTTGGCCTTAACTTGGAAATCATCTGGATTTTCTTCTGATTATTGAATTGAATACTAACAAGTTATCGTGAATGTTTCTTGGAAAATGTTAAACGATGTACTCATGCATCATATAAAGTGTCAAATATAGAAAGTTTTAAATAATTAATATTTTACTTTTCTTAAGTTCAGAAAAAATTATTGCATTAGATAAAAATTACTTTCTTTTTTTAAGTCAACTCATCTTAAAAGATGCATAAATGTATCCATTAATAAAACCGATGTTTCTCATTAGGGAGTAGATAAGTAAATGGCTAAAGTCAAAGCGCGATTGAAGACAATTTTCATTTACTCATTTCCCTCGTGACATTCAGAGTCAGAAGTAAATGACGCATTTAAGTATTTGACCAAAATCTTCTCTCAAAAAAAAAATTACTATATATTTGACCAAAATCTTTCACTTTATGAAATAGTTTAAGACCTCCTTGGAAAAGAAACAAACAAATAATAAAATAAATAAATCCAGTTTAAAGCATCTGTCCGCTTTGTGCTGTGCTGGAGCCTGGGCACATGCGTTTTAGAAACACATACATAAACCTGAAAACGCAGCGTAGAAGTCGATTCCTTTCTGTGCCGCGAAAGCAAATGCAAAAATTCCTATTTCCGTTCCCAATCTGAATTTCCTCACAAACCCCCGGACGTTATCAATCTGTTCTCCTTACTTTAGATCCAAACTACATAGCCAGTAGCAGCCGCAGGCATCAGGCAGCGGCACGAAGCAGCACCGGATTATTCTCTGGAAATTCCCAATCCCATATTTTCTCCCTTGTTTTCTCCATTTAAAAAGTTTTTGTAGAGTCTTCAAAGGAATAAAGATCCGACCTTTTTCCGGGGTTTCCACATTTCTTGTTTTTTCAAATTCTGGGTTTCAACCTTTTGCTTCGAAAAGCGTTTTCTTGGTTTGTAAGCTTGAAGGTTTTTGTAGAACCCTAATCTCCCAACTGTTCTTTGTAATGGTTTTCTTTAGATGGGTAGTCAGCTTTTAGGATTTGAAGTTTGTCGATTTCCTTAATGGGTGCTTTAGCAAGTAATCGGAAACGCGCTGGTGACGAATATTTCAATTCCAATTTCAATCACAAAAACAAAGCCCCATATTTACATTCTCCAGATTTTCAACTTTCTAAAAGACCCAGGTTTTCTCTGATGATTCAAAGCCCAGAGAAAGCAATTTTATCCTCTAATAACGCAGTTTCGAGAATCTCTCGCTATCCAGAAGTTAAGCTTCCTTTCCCTAGAGAAGTTCACGCCCCTGTCAGAACCCCTAAATTTGGGTTATCATCTTCAATTCCTAGTCTGGATGTGATGGGGACGTTTTTGAGTCGTAGATTAAGTAGTGTGAAAAGGCAAGCTATTGATACTTTGAGGTACTTTAAGAAGGACAAAGAAGTGGTTTTTTTGGAGGATGATGAGGAGAAAGAAAAAGAGGCTGTCTCTGATTGTAGTGTTGAAGAAGTTGAGGCTGTTGAAAAAGGGAAGAGTAATGTGGAGGAGGAAGAGAGGAATGTTCAGCCATCATCTTCCTCTGTGGTTACGGAGTTGAATAATGGGAGTTTGAGAGTAGAGAATGCACTGGATATGTTGTCACTGAATCGAGAGGTCTCCGATGTATCTACTCTAGAAGCTTACAGGAAGTTGCTGGAGAGTGCAGAGAGGAGAACTGCCAAGCTGAAAGATTTGGATTTTCAAATTGAGTTGAATGAGAAGCGTAAAGCTGCACTTGAGTCACTGCGACCTGAGAAGAAAGCAGAGGAAGAAGAGGTGAATTTCTTTTGCCAGCTTAGTTTTAAATTGAGTTGCATTCTCTGGGTAGTATTTTCTGAAGTATTTTTCTTGCTCCTAGAATACTTTGTAATGATTGGCATTAATGTTATCATTTATCAAACTTCAGGTGATACCTAGTCAGCCTTTTATTCCTCTTTCAGACGAAGAGAAGGCAGAGGTTTTAGACGCTCTTTCTACTAGAAATAGGTATGGTATAAATTGTAATGCACGTATTATTGTTTGCTTCGATGTCACTCTTAGTGTAACATTGTTTATGTTGCTTTTGCAGGAGGAAGTTATTGGTCTCTCATAAGCCCTCATGTATTGAGATCAGGGGAGAAGTTTTACAGTGTCTGAGTCCAGGGGCATGGTTGAATGATGAGGTGGGTTATACTATATCTTGTGTATGTGCAAATAGTAGTCACTTTTGTCAAATTGTCAATATTCAATTAGATCTAATGGAATTAAGTGAGTTGGTAATCGGGTTTGAACAAGTATCTAATTTATATTTTGTAGGTTATTAATCTCTATCTTGAATTACTGAAAGAGAGGGAAAACAGAGAACCAGAGAAGTTTCTAAAATGTCATTTCTTCAACACCTTCTTCTATAAAAAGGTAGTTGCTTGCTCTTCTAATTTGGCATAACTTGAACACTGCTCTTTCTGTAACATTTCTCAACTACTTTCTCCTTTCCATACTGAGATGTTCAGTTAGTCAGTCCAGACGGTAGCTATAATTATAGAGCTGTCAAAAGATGGACTTCACAAAAGAAGTTGGGGTACTGCCTAATTGACTGTGATAAAGTAAGTATATTTCTTTTCTTTCTACACTTATTTGTTTTGCTTGATTGAGTGTTGTATTTATCCATAAATCAATTATTCTACTTTGCTCAGATATTTGTCCCGATACACAAAGACATACATTGGTGCTTGGCAGTTATCAATAAGAAAGATCAGAAGTTCCAGTATCTTGATTCACTGAAAGGAAGAGATGCTAGAGTCATGAATGCACTGGTATGATATTCAGTGACTTGTTTTTTGCTTCTTTGTCATACAGTTAATTGATTTAAAGTGCTAATGTAAGAGGATATGGAGTTTAAGATCCTATTAGTTGCAAGACTAATGTTTTTCTCAGCTACTGCTTTATGCTGTAACTGTTTTAAATTCATGATAAGTGGGTTTGCTTTTGCTCCTAGCACCCCTTCCCACTCTTCCCCCTGGAGAAGGCATATGTATATACGAGTTTTGTGACCTATGTAAAACTTGTATAATGTTGGTTATTATGTGCCAGGCAAAATACTTTGTTGAAGAAGTGAGGGACAAGAGTGGAAAGGACATTGATGTAAGTTCTTGGGAACGAGAATATGTTGGAGACCTTCCTGCACAAGAGAATGGGTATCTATTCCTATTTGTTCCAGTCATCAGTAGGGGATCAATGCTCAAAATACTTAATTCTTCCTAAGCTTATTGCATAAACAAGTTTCTTTTGTTTACAGGTTTGATTGTGGAATGTTTATGTTAAAATATACTGACTTCTATAGCAGAGGGTTGACGCTTTGTTTTGACCAGGTAAGACTGCAGAGGTTGACATCTTATGCTTATAATTCTCAATTTAAGTCATTTGCAGTACTTAAGTCAATAGTTATTGGGATTTAAGAAGTGGGGATTTGATGTGTTATCTTTGAACTGAGTTGTGATTTTCCATGCTTTTGTAGGAACACATGCCCTATTTTCGTTTAAGGACAGCCAAGGAAATTCTAAGATTGAGAGCTGATTGATTGAGAACGTCTAAACATGCTGTGACACAAATATTGTACGCAATTTAAAGATCTTCTGGATCCTTTTTCTGTTAATTTGTATAGGTACATGCCTCCTTGTCTAGTTTTGACTTTTTCTATGATGTGCAAGAGTTTGCTTCTCATCAGATTAGCAAATATAATTGACTTGGCGAAGTATGATATTAAGCGTAATTGTAAATTCAAGCTATGAGATGTAGGGCAGAACCTTCTCAAGAGTTTGCCTCGGAAGTAATAGGTTTTTGTTTGTTCTCTTTCTTCTAGCAACTTTTATTTCCTACCGAGTTATTTCTCATAAATATAGGTTTTGTTTCTCTTTCTTTTACATGTTGTATAAAAGTTGTCATAAAGGTTTACACCAGACTCTAACATGATCACTGACAGCATCTCAACCGGAAACCAACTGACCAAAACTTAAAAGTACTAACAAAGTTGCCGTGGGGCGGTTTAGTTATGGGTACGCGATGGACAGTTGAGCATTTGGAAAATGGAAATATTTAAGGCATTAATATTTCTTAAACTAGAATATTACATGCACAAGGGTGCTTTTGAGGCGAGAAAGCAAAATATACTTTCAGGGTACAAATAAACAATGTAAAGTGAAAGAAGAAAAAAAAAGAATACAAACGAAAGAACTATTTGACATTTCTCCTTTCCTAGAAATGACTTATAAAACCATTTCCCGTCACCATTAAACAACAGAAGAAGACCACAAACCCATTTCAATCTCAACAAGAACACATCAGATTATCATCTAAGTAGTACATTTGATTAAGTCACCCCTCAAGTGAAGAAGTACCCAAACCCTCGTCGCCATTGTGTCGTGTGAGCAGGAAACTTGTAAATAGCAATACAGATGCCAGCAAGAATGACCGTGATTCATTGTGTCGTGTGAGCAGGAAACTTGTAAATAGCAATACGGATGCCAGCAAGAATGACCGCGATCCGTGCAATGAAGCGAGTAGATTCATTTACGAGAATTTATCATCCAAAGTAACAGCTTAAATGTAAATGTCCAGCAGGACAAAGTACCCACAACAATACACGAGGACATTACAGGACAGGGTCTGATGCAGTAACGAAACCAGAGAACAGACTGCTGCCTTAACGAGGAACTCTCTTCCGACTCAGTATCTCCTGCTCTTTCAGTCGATGCTGGAACCTGGCAAGCCGAGCTTGAAGACTCACCAGACCAGCAGCCTTGCGTGAAAGCACAAAGCTCAGCTGGGTTACATAGTTGTCAATAAGGCTGCCTGGTTGGTCCACCTCAGCCAAAAGCTTCATTTCCTGTAACATGTACACACAAAACAAGATGAAGAGTGGTTTAATTGGTGCGAGAAGATAATTTTCCAGCTTATTGATACGGGTTTAGCATCCAATAAATCAGGCATGTACTTTTCTTAGTATCAATTGAATGGTGCATAGTACATGTGGAGCATGACGGGGGAAAGAGAACTTAAATGCACTAAAGACGTAGTTCATCTCTGTGCAAATGACTGATATGCAAGAATGGTAAATGCCATTCATTGCTGAGCACGGTGAAATATGAATGCACTTGAGTGCGTTACAAGATAGATACTCAAAAATGTCAAATTTACTTACTTCACGAACTATCTCCATTGTATCCTCAATTTCTTTTCTGTGAGCAGCAATCAGAGCCTCTTCCTCCTGCAGCAAACCGAAAGTATACACAGAATGAAGAGAATACTGAAAGGAACCCCTAATACTAAGAAGCAAAATGAGCCACATTGATGGCCTACCTCAAGAATCGCATTAATATTCCCATCATTGGGAGGCTCGGGATCATATTGTCTATGTCCAACATTATTTGCATTGTTATAATTAACAGCATTTGCCTGTCTAGAGTTTGTAGTGGATAAATCAGATCCCCCTCCGTCTTTCTTGACCCAGTTCCCCATCTTCTCCGATTTTTCTTCTCTACTCGCTTTTTCTTCTTTAGTCCCTTTTCTACGAGGTGGTGATACCTTTTGCACTTTCTCTTCCGTATCAGCTGAATTTTGAGAATTTGATGAGTAAACTCTTTGACTTGTAGAACCACCATAAGAATTAGTCACTTCAAATCTCTCCCTATCAGACGGGCCAGAGGCCATTCCACTTTCCTCCCTCCCATTGGAAGGATGACTTGATGAGAAAGTCGAGGGCTGTTTGTCAAAATCGACAGTAAAAACATCTTTGTCTACAACCCTTCGACCTGTTTCAACAACCTTTACTTCCTGTTGTCGTTCATAAACATCTTCTACATCTGCAGTAGCTGGCAGGGAGGATGCCGAAGCAGCATCCTTATTACTTGATGGTAAAGAATTCACAGCTTGATCTTTTTTTGGATTACCGCTTTTTGATAGACTTTTAACCCTGTTGAATTGAATAAGAATAATCTTCAATTCCTGAACATGTACAACAATATAATCTACAGCAACAAAGGAAGCCCCTTTTGTGGAGGCTTATTATCATTGGAGCAAGCATACCTATCAGCATATCTCAGAGTATTGAGAGTGTGTTCACATGAACCTGCATTTGGAGAAATACACGAGATCATAACTGTCCTCGAGTTGCCAACAAATGAGTCACGGAGCACTTCAGTGAGTTTGCTCCCACGAAATGGTATATGGATCTGATCATTGTCCAGAGCACGAATACATTCTTTAAGAGCCAAAAGGCTCTTATTGATTTCTGCACCCTCGATTCTGGCATGAATTCAAACAAGTGATATCAGAAGAACAAGCCAAAAATAAACGAGGTGGGAGAAAAGATAAAGTCAAGATGGTCGACAAGCTGCCTGAAAAAGCCAGCCCGTATAGACACCTTTGAAGTAGTTTCAGCACCCTTCTCTACCCACAGAAAAATTCGGACTTACCTAGTTTGGCGGTCAGTGTCAGTGGTGTCTGCACCTCTTTCACTGCCAGCAAGATCAATAAAAGAAATCTTTCCCACAACCTTCCCAGCTTTAGACTCGTTACCATCATTGTTCCTCTTGGACTCCTTTATCTCAGGGTGCTTCTTTATAGCAAGTTGTAAAATAGCATGTGACCTTGAAGATTCCTCATTTGCACCGGTAGATCCCGTGCTTCTAGCAGCATTTCCCCTTTCAATGTATTCCTTGACAATTTGGACATCTGACACCTCAAATTCTTGGAGTCCGACAATGCAGACTTGTTGTCTCCCATCTTCTCTCATACAAAGTTTCCTATAGGAGAACATTTAGATTATTTGGTGATCCAATTTAATCCTAAATCAATCATGTCTGTTTATAGGAACATAGTTTTTAAGAACATAAATAAGCAAGGATAGAATAAGGGAATACTTTCTATCACTGAGAAGGTCAAAGAGTTTTCCACCATATATCTCAAAATAGCTAAGCCATAATTTGAATCTCTGATTACGATAAACTGGTTGATGCAAGAATCTAACAAGGTCTTGTGCAGCTCTGAGAGGTAATGGTTGCATTGTGAACGTCTTACCACTACCTGAAATCAAAAAATATATTCCATGAAACAGAGCAAAAAACTAGTAACAATGTGCCACACAAACATAAAATGGAAGGACAAGGAGATGTGCAACAACATAATGACCAAGGGTAATGAGAAAATGACCATCATGCCTGAAGTTTATGTGATATCTTCAGTTCATTAAGTGTTTCCTCTCTTTTCAGGAACTAGTTGTTCACCTAGCAATAATTCTCTCATCTACCTAGCCAAGTAAAAGCAGTCTCTAAATTCCAAAGCAGAAGCATAAGCATAAACTTCCTAGTACTAATTCCAAACCTACCATATATAACTCCCCTATAAATTCTGCAACACAAGTGAACCAAAATCTAACACTTTATTATTCATGTAAAAGATATAGTTTAGAAGAAATGAAAGCTATTGATGCCAAGATGCATGTAGGCTTTGATATGGAAAATTTTCCTTCTAACATGAATAAAGCTTCAAGCACACAAATATAGAGTATAATGTAGCACATGTACCATTCAGGAAGAGAAAAATAAGTAACTCCACACACCTGTTTGCCCATATGCAAAACACGTAGCTTTTGTCCGCTGAAAAATGATAGGAATAATTGGCTCGACAGTAACACGATAAACCTGTCAAAGCAAACAAGAAGGGATATTAATCTTTTGGTCAAACAAATTTATAAACAAAGAGAACACGAACTTCTGTGATGATACACTCAACACCTGGACAACCAATTTCACAGACAAAATTATTCAGGAACCAGAATTTAGATAGCAACAAGGCAATAGACTTTAAATAAGGGTTACCTCATCATTGGAAACATGCTCATCCAAAACAGCATCAAAACAGAACTCATGCTTCTCTACATAAGCTGTCAAGTCCACCTTTCACATGACAATCAAAGCAGATATAAGAAAGAAGAAAATAAATATCAAACAAGAAGCAATCGTTCTAAAACATTCATCTAAAGAACTATAGTGATGTCCGTGAAAAGGGAAACAAACCTTTAGCTTGGGTTCATGAACAGTTAAAGCATTCTCGCTCACGCTTACTATATCATCCTCTTTCCGAGAAATCTCCTTCTTGTTTAGTGGTCTTTTTCGTACCTTATATCACATTTAAGGCAAAAAGGTAAGCCTTCCAAGAAAGCTAAAACGCAAGGCATAATACACTGCTATGCACAACATGCATCAGTTGTGCGGTGTGTAGATAAATAATAGAACAAAAAGGCCGGATAAAACTACCACAAATAGAAAGATACTAAACTGGAGAATATAAACTTAAATCTTAGCAAGGAAAGTAGCAAGGGAAGAAGGATGACAAGAGGTTAGAGAGAAAATAGAAATGAAGACGTAGTGAGAAACCAGCATACCACAACTTTAATCTTAGCAACATTATTTTCCCTTGTGCCGGTCTCTTTTTCATTGGTGGAAAACAATGAAGTGGAGGCATCTGCATCAATTTGCTCCTTCTGCTGCTGGCTCGTTGTCACGCTGAATTCATTTTCAAATGCTTGGTTAACACCAGGCATGAATGGTGATGGCTCAAAAGGTTCTGAGATAACATGCTGCAAATAAATGAAATCAAAATTTATTTCCAAAGGAAATGAAGAAGATACAGCATCAATCTCTTAATTGAAAAATATTTTTGAATGAATTTAGAAAAAATCAAAAGGAAACAACATCCTCGAAACAACTAGCCATATCACCAAAACAATGAAAGGAAAATAGTAAGTTGTATGTAACCAATTTAACTTGAAGTGGTCAACAATTGTGAACCTCGCCTGCAAAGCTATGTTAAACATACCTCAGAGAGAAGCTCTGTATCATCCATAGCATGAAGATCCAAAAGCCCAGCTCCAAAATCACCCCTGAACTCTGGAGAATAGAACCCATCAGATGTAGCCGGCCCTCCAGAACTTTGGGCAGTTGGTGTGTAAGGTTCCGACCCAGATTCCCCATTAAAATTGAGGTTTCTCATTAATTTGAATAGCCTCTGCTTCTCTTCGGCAGATTGTGCTCCATAACCCTTCAATGATGTAATAGTAACATCTCATAAACTCAGAACCAGAAAAATGCAAAGGTATTAAAAAATATATATAAATTTAAACTCGTGCGAAAGAAGCACAATGATCAACTAATTGTGAAGCCCAACTTTCTTAAAATGTCCACCCCTTAATTATCGATACTACAAGTTTTTCTTTTCTTCTGCTAAAACAACATTCTATCAACTTGACATGGAATATAAATTGACCAAAAAGTACTAATGAAGAACAATTTATAAACTTCAAAACCATTTCTCTTAATGAAAATACAAATTCCAATGAGTGCAATCACTGAAATAGTTCATCAAATTGACAATTTAAACTAAATTTAAACCAAATGAACTTAAATTAGCCCAATTCAAATCGCATGCATCTGAATCGAGCAATAAACAATTAATAATAATAATAATAAACAACAGAATATGGAAATAAATAAATACACGTGGAAACTGAAAAAGAGCGCTGGTTACCTGCATGAGGAGATTTGGAAGGAGGCGTTGATCGATGCCAGTGGAAGCCAAGGGAGAGGCCAGATGCTGCAATCCAGCAGACTGCAACCACCGCGCCATAACGGCATCACCAGCATCGCCGGCAGGACCTGCATTGTGCAAGGACCCGCCGGCGGCGGCATGATCGTAAAGCGCCGTCGCTGCAGCACTGTTTTGCTGCATCTGGCCACCCATGTGGCGCTGGGATCGCCTTTGCGGAGCCAATTTTTAAGATCTGTTTATCAACGCTACCGTGAAACAAAATTACCAAACTCCAAAATCAAAATTCAGAAAAATTAATAAAAAATAATAAAACAAATGGATATATGACTGAATTTTTTTACTTACAAGGAGGAGAAAATCCGAATTCGAAAATGAACATGAAACTGAATTCTTCAAAAATGCGACTCCAATAATCCGTTCAATTTTTTTAACCCTGTCCAAAATGAAAAATGTCACTCAAAATTCACGCATTCAAAGTAAAAAAAATAAACAAATAAATAAATTTACCAGAAATGGACTTAAACCAAAGAGGAACGTCGGCGATTCGAGATCTGCGATCAGATCTATAAAAGAAGCACAATTCCCAAAGCGCAAACCCTAATTTAATTCGATCGTACGGTGTCTTTGATTTTCCTGTCCCTTTGTTTTCCTCTCTCGCTCTTTCTGTGAAGAGAAATCAGAAAAATGCGATGAGAATTGAAGGAGAAGAGAGAGAAAGAGAGCGTAAGGGTGTGTTTTTTTGGGTTGATGATATGAAATAATAATATACACTTTCTACTTTGGAGTTTGGATGAAATTTAGAGAGAGGTAGATACACACTACTAAGATTATATAAATTGGTCATTAAGATTTTGGCATTTTTTGGGTAAGGTTACATTTTTTCAAAATTATTGAACGGCTATGTTGGATTTGTCGAATGACTTATACGCCATTGGCCCATTGCTCCCTCTTGTTCCATCGTGACAGAAATGCCCTTCCAGCTGAAACAGTGGAATATATTGAATTATTATAGTTTGCTTCTAAGAAACATCATGCTCGCTTGTCCTCAAAATTAACTAAAACCGGGGAAAAAATTATTTTACTGTATTTTTTTAATTTTAAGTTTTGGTAATATAGGAAATATAAACCAAAGTTATTTATTCTGGGGCAAACTTAATTAAAAGTTATATTTGGTTGTTTTAGATTTTTTTTTTTCAATCAATTCGAGAAAAAAACTTTGGTCGGCATTTCAACTAACGGTGATTTGATACGGGGAAAGATACTTATTTTAATGAAGATAAATAAATAAAATAAGCTATATGTCACATAAATGGCAAAACACTGTAATTCTGGAAATGTTGGCGGTCATTTTGGTACGGTCACGATTAGAGACGTCACTTGTCAGGGATTCAAGATTTTTCAAATTAGGCAATGCATGGACGGCAAGAAAATATATACTATTATTATTTCATAATAATAATCAATTAATTGATTTAATTTAATTGTGATTAAGTAGAAGATGTAATTGATGTGTTTAGGTGGAAACACATCAATTAATTTAAATGCGATTGAGTAGAAGATGCAATTGTTGTGTTTCGGTGGAAACACATGCTTTGTTCCAGTATTATAGAAGTAGCCCATCTTAGTTTCCAGTTTTCTTTTTCACCATGCAGCTTTCATCCGAACTCAGAACCTGTCCCTGTCAAGAAAAGAAAATGCTAACCATTCTCCCATGGGTCATTTTGTTATAATTTTTTAATTTTTTTTTTTGTGTAATCAAGGGTATCTCTAGGCCTTTGGTCTAAGATTAATCCCTTTCAAGTCGGGTTGGCCTATTATGGGGTAAAACTCTCCTAATAATAATTTTCTTTATTTACAATACTCGAATTCAATATCTTGTTTGAGATGAACAAATGTCAAATCACTTAAACCAAACAATTATTGGTATTTTTTTAACTTTTTATTTGATTGAAATTTGTTGGTCTTTTAACAGATATATGAAGGCATGGAAAGAAGTGAAGAAGGAAGCAAGCAAGCAAGCATCTTTTGGATGATGAATTCCAGTACCCAAAGTTTGATAGTTTGGCTTTGGCATTATTACTTATTACCATTACAGAGAAGAGAGTGTGTCAGGATTTACTGAAGCTGTTTCAGCAGGGTGGAGCAAATTCCATGTGACGACCACGCCACTTGCTGCATCATGTTAAACAACAACTGTTTGTATGATTTTGACACACTGTTTAGCTCTGAAACTCATGCCAGGCACCAGCATTTTGCCTCTTCTGTCATTATTAAATCTTCCTCCAGAGCATCATCAGGCAGACCACAAACCAATGCCTTGGTGCATCTGACTTTGATCATCAAGAATTCCAAATCCCATGGCAGTTTAAGTTTGCAGGACAGTTTTTTTCACATTAGTACATTTTCTGGTCTGCTATGCATAAATCGGAAAGCTGTGATCTTAGCTTTAACAATTCTCAGCTCTGGCTATAAATGTAAATATTAATGTGGGTATGGGCTCAATGATTGCTAGAAAAAAAACAATGTAAGAAATGAATCAATGATGATGACGACAACTGTGTAAAAATAAATTTTCAAAAGAAAATTGTATTTTACTAGGTGAACTTTAGTTGATTCATATAAAATTCCTTGAAAGATTTGTTCCTAACTTGGTCTATTTATCAGTATCTTCGGCTCCTTTCCCTACTTGGAGCCTATGCAGGACTCAGGAGCAGTTTATATTAAAAAAAAAATACTAGGCTTTGAAATATGAGTATTTTTTTAGGGTGTGTTGTTTTGGTCATTGTGGGCCATATGAAGAAGAATGATGGCTGGTTGGATCTCAAGGTGGGCCAAGCTTAAAAATCAAATCCCTTTTCAATGCGGCCTAACCGATCCTAACTTGCAGTACACTTCTTTTGAATAAAGCCTTGCTTTAACTTAAAGCATGTGAAGGTGAGATCTAATCTAGAGATTAAATTAAAGAGTTAGTTTTTTCCTCCAATTTTTGAATTAAAGTCCATCATTTCTTGACCAAATTAGCTAATTTGAAATCATTTTCTAGTACATTTACCACATTTTTGGTAATTACTGGTAATAGATAGATAGCCAAATTTTCTCACTTGCAACTTACAAATGTACCCAACAAAAGAAAAAATTATCTCACTTACAGATGTTACAAGCTTTTTGTATGGCAGCAAGTCATTAATCAAATGAACAATAATTGGGGTCCTGTCAGAATGTCATATGTTGTAACACCCATGCTTAATCATCAACTTCATCACTTTGTTTTCTTTCACTTTCTTGGGAAGAACTTCAAGAGCGAAAGATATGGATTTGTGTCTTGTTTCAAAGGGGAAGGATACTAAGATCAACTCAAATTATCTAATTTGAGAATGGGACTTTGGTCTACATGAACCAAAAAAATGCCAATTGAGTCGAAATTAGATTTTGAGTGATTATATGTCATTGTGAGGCACAGCAAATTAAATGGTTAATTGACCTTATTTCCCTGTTTGCACAGCGTCGATAATGAATTGGATTGAGATGTTTACACGTCTGCCTTTTATGGGCATAAATTGCGCCAGGAGCGTGGACAACATGAAGAGATTTTATTTTCCCGTCGACATCTCATGTGGCTTTAGAGGGGTCGTTATCCCAGTGACTATTGCCAAAATTTTGAGTTAACCACGGCTTCAAATTCAGTGAATTTAAATTTGGATTCCTTCATTGTAGTAGCCTTCTGTATGTAGAAAACAAAAGGAAAAATCGAAGCAAATTAATACGATAATAATAATCTTGTTTGGTCCATGGCAAAATGCATTACAGGCTCATAATGTGCCCAAGCCCAACCGAAGTTTCATAAGTGACGATTGACGAATGACGCAAGCCTGAAGTTTACTTGTCCGAGTCCACGGCCGCAACAACCTCACAAAACTTGCGAACAATTTGACCGGTCCAGAGGCCACTTCACAGCATCCTCGTCAACAAGTTAAGAAACCAGCAACAACCCACTTAGCAGCTCCATTTGTTTGGATAGAAGGAGGAAAGAGAGAATTGTTGAGTGATTGTAATTGTAGAATGGCTCAAGAGAAACTAGTAATGCTGGTGGCCGTGGACGATAGCGCACACAGTTTGTACGCCTTGGAATGGACCATCGATCACTTCTTTACTCCCTTTGGCCCCAACCAGCCTTTCAAGCTCGTTCCTATTCACGCCCGACCCCTTCCCTCTTCTGTTCTTGGAGTTGCCGGGCCTGGTAACATCTGTAAAAACTAATGTACTCTAATTTTTCATTCCAATCCAAGAAAGTTTAGTTTGAATTAAAGTGAATTAAGCCCTGTATAAACAGAGCTTATTTATATTAAAAATTGTAACTCTCTTTAGTGCAGCATCCATGGATGTTATACCGATTATGGAGGTTGACTTAAAGAAGGCGGCCGCTAGGATATCGGAGAAAGTGCATGAGATATGCAAGAAGAAATCGGTAAGTGGCCATTGCAATCTGCTATTGTTTTAGTTTTTCTTCCGAATATATACTGAGACGAGAGAGAAATTTGAGTTTGAATTGTTGTGCAGTTGGGCGACGTGAAAGTGGAAGTGTTGGAAGGTGATCCAAGAAATGTGCTATGTGATGCTGTAGAAAAACACCACGCTGCAATCTTAGTAATGGGAAGTCATGGATATGGGGTTGTGAAGAGGTAATGGCATGAGGTCCATTGATCTATTGTTCTTCTTTTCTTTGTTTTGGACCTTTTGCCGATAGTTTCATTGGGCCTTTATATTTCTCCAATTCATATGCGCAGGGCTGTTTTGGGCAGCGTAAGTGACTACTGTGCTCACCATGCTCACTGTTCTGTAATGATTGTGAAGAAGCCCAAGCAAAAGGCTTGAGCTCATCTATGGCTCGGCTTGCCAAACTCTAATAAGGCCACAGATTGGTCTGGCCCTTAATTTTTTGTTATGTGCTTTAGAGATTTCGAATATTCTGCATATTATTCGATTTTTTTTCTTCATTCACCAATTTCAATGGTACGTCGAAGTTGTTAGATCGACACTATGTACGATTAGCTCATTTCAGATATTGATGAACTTAATGAAATATCATTGTCAACAGAAGCAACCTATAATCTTTAGTTTAACTAGAAACAACCTCAGAAATTGATTCACATTAGATGTAATTGGTGATTAAATGGTAAACAAATTAACATCAAACCACCTCTTGTTCTTGATTCAATCAACCCATTTTGTCTAACAAACAAAAACAAGAATGGAGTTGAGACTTGGATGCCATCCACTGTTTGATGCAACTCTTGCCAACTTTGTGCTAAAATCATTCCCAAAACCATGCCATTCCAATTAAATTAAGAAGGATAGATAGAACAATGATTTGAGGTATTTAGTCACCCCATAAAATAGAAAGCATTCCATCACCAAGAAACAAGAAACCAACAGTTAAAACAAAACAGCAGCCATGAGGCCTTGAGTCTAGCAATACAAAAAGATAGAAAGCAAATACTAATCAAGACTAGAAACTATAGCAAGCACTTTTGCTTCAAGCTCAGCACTTGACCTCCTTCAATGCATGAGCAAAGTACAAAAAGGTTGGATCAACAGCACCGTCCTTGTAGTAAGCAAACACCATACAACCATCATCATGCATGCTCTCTCCCACAAAACTGCACGAGAAAACAAACATTCACTTCAACCTCTATCAAGAACCAAAAAGAATTCCTCATCACATAAAGGAAAAATACACCGAACAGAGGCACTCACAATTGAAGGTCCTTGATCTTTGAAAGCAAAAACTTGGTTGCTCCCTCAATGTGTTTCTTAAAGTGTTCGGCCTTCTCTCCCTCCAACTTGGGCGTCAAATTCTTGATAAACTTCTTAATGAAAGCAACAAACTGCTTCTTGTCAAAAGGAGGTTGCTCCTGCAAGCAGTTCAAAAGCATTATTCACATTCTACCCCAAAAAAAGCAAGAATAAAAAAAGTATGAAATGATTTTTGAGAGTATAAAGCCAACCAACTAACCTGAAGCCTAAAGGTGTCAACGATGTCCACAACCTTCTGAACTTGGTCATCTACACCCTCATCGTCCTCTCCACCTTCAGCAGAAGGATTGGCACCGATATTAACTTCAATAGCTCCTTGCACAACCCACTAGAAGTAGCAAAAAACAGCTAACGATAATTAAATAGCAATTCGCATTGCAACAAATTTAAAATTTTCATATAACAACTACACAAATTACTAACCTTTCCCTCAACTTCCCACAGAATCCCGTTCTCAATTTCCTTGTATGGAAATGAGTCAGAGAGAAGCTCATCGCCTGAAATTTAATAACACAAAAAGAGTCAACAGTTTGCTCCTCACATCGACCCCCACAGAAGCTCTAGATGATAGCAGCAACAAGATCCCATACATAATCCTAAGCATAGTAATAAAGATCTGTACTTTTTAGCTTTAAAAACGCTAAGATTACTAGAATTTCTAGACCCAGAAGCTTGAATATCAGATTTCATCTGTAATTATTCCGTTCATAAGGATTTTAGATTCAGGGAAAAGGATTTAAAATTCCTAGATTAAATCCAAGGCAGGATTAAAACGCAGATCTGGGAAAAAGAGAGAGAGCTTTAAACTAAACTAAACAATCGAATCAATCAAAGAAAATAATCGAGATGGAGAAACTATTGGGAAAAAGAAAAGCGTTCTAACCGGAAAGCAGATCCTGGTAGACCAACATGATTGCAGTCTCTCTCTTTGAGAAAGCGAAGCAAAGATGATGACTTTTCTGGTTCGAAGAGAGAGACGCAAAGCCGACGAGAGAGCAAGAGAGGGTTTCCAGAAAATCGGACAATTTCCATTTATAAGCGAGGGTTATGGTTGAGCTCCAGGCCTGGCTGCTAAGCTAAGCCGACTCTGTTTGATTTACCTAGTTTGGGAATAGGACCAAGCGTATGCTTGACTCGGGATAGAATTTGCTCATGTCGCTGCTTGGTACGAATTTTGTTCATGGATCGACTGGCCCAATCATCTTTCCCTAGAAGTTGGGCTAACGTTTTCAAGCCTCACCCAATTTTAACTTTGTGGACCATAACCCGAATTCGTTTTGAGTTAGACATACATTTTTCAATTCGATATAATTTATTAAAATTTAATTTAGAAATGTGTTTGCACCTCAAAAGTTTTTACTTGCACAAGCTAATTCAGCCCTCAACTTGTGACTTGTGAGAGGGTCTGAGGGTGTGGAGTTGCTCTCTCAAAATTTTGGGTTTTTGAATCAATCTTAGGTTTCATTAATTTTTTAATAAAATAATATATTATTATATAACATTTATCTAAATAATGCTACTTCTGTTTTATGTTGAATAAAATTTTTATAGTAATTGTGCCCGTGAATTTACTTTAAGCCAAAAAATAAATGGATTCAAAGAGATTGATCATTCACCTTAACATGACATGAAAATAAAATAAAATTTGTCTTGAGATAAAATTAAAAAAATAAAATTAGGAATCATTTTTATTTCTACTAATATTCAAACGAGGGTGACTGAGTTTAATGTCATTGTTAACTCGCTAGCTATTCTAAATTGAGTTTACATCTTCTATTAACTCGAATAATTCTTTTCACGCGTTTTCTGTTATACTAAATTACTTACATACCACAAGAATAACGTAAACAATAGTTATAATCGTTAGGTTATAATAGTCCATTTATGTTTTTTATTTACCGTTATAACCAATCTAATCTAAAAAATGCTTACTTTTTTTTCGAGAAGACTCATAAGTAAAGGAATTCTTTTGGACAATTATCAAGGTTTGTATCTCATAAAATTATTTATTTAATATAATTTTATAGTTATATAGCAATCTTAATATTGTTTTCGTGTTATTTAGAGATCAAGATTTCTATTTTAGTTATTTTCATATATTTACTCATCTAAAATTTTCAATTTACATGTCAATATTATTTTTATGGCTTTTAGTTCTTATGTGTTTTTTTTTTTAATTTTCATTATGAATTTTTGGATTTAAAATAAGCTGCTTGTTTTAAAGTATTAATTAATCGGCAAATATTAATTAAAAAGATTAATTTCAATTTATCAATACATTCTTTTCCAATATTCTCTATTCTCTATACTTTTTTTTTGTTAGAAATTCAGTATACTTTTCAAATTTTATGATTATCTAGATTTCGCCTTAAACTTTTTTTATGGTTGTCAAGGATATATTAAGGAAGTAGAGATCCATTCTTTGAGGAAAAAGGGTGATTTGATTATTGTCCTTTTTTCTGTGATTGATTTTGAATAACATTATTAAAAAAATTGTATATGAATTTCCTTGCATCATAAAGGGCTAGTCATAAGTCTTTGTCAATTTCACCAATCTCACTCGGGTATATGTGTTTATGGTTCAACAATCAAATCTTTCATTTCAAGTGAAATATCGAGTTCGAATCTTATGAACAAAAAAAATTATTTTGAAAGAATTTACTTTTCATTTAAGGTATGAATATGATGCTATTCGATTTTGAATTAATCGGGTCTAATAACCAATTTTCTTATTCGAAGCTGTCAAGACAAAGTGTGGGACTTCCTTTGACTGATGTCGCACGTGTGAAAGACCAAGAAATAAGATTTCAGACGAGCAAGCACTTCTTAGGAACCTCCAAATTCCGGATTTCCAGAATCCAATTGTATCTATGTGAGATATACTTACCATTTCAATAAATGAATAACAGCAAAGAGGATAAATTAATTACCTGCCTTTCATGGAGATGCAGGTTACCAAGACAGCCCTGCGTGTGGGGCCTTAATGGCTCCTATAAATTCATTGCCGTGTGGCCCAAACTGTTCACAGACAAAAGAAAAAACAAAGCATTTTGCAGTTATTGTGAGAGAAAATGCATGATTTTATGGCTATGGAAGGAACTGAGGAGGGTCGATGTTCGATTTGCCTGGAGAATACGTCCGACAACTGCGACCGAACCATCGTGCGACTTCGATGCTTCCATGTTTTTCACCTCGGTAAAATCTAAAATCTTTGTTCCACATTATACGCCTTTTAATTTAATAATTTCTGGTGCAATTATTATATTTCTTTTTCTCGGTTACTTATCTTATATTCTTCATAGACTGCATTGGTTCTGCATTCAATGCAACTGGTGTCATGCAATGCCCCAACTGTCGACAACGTGAAAATGGCATATGGAGGCGTTTTCCATACATCGATATTTCCGATCATTTGGAAGGCTGGACTGATGATGAAGAAGATGAGCCTCTACATTATGATCCAAGGGTAAATTCGAAGATTTCCTTGTACAAGTATCTACTCTACATATGTTTCATTTCTATGGGTGTTTCTCACTCGTCAGTGTCGTTTTTGTTTATGCCTTTTTCAGCTACAAGTGGGACATCATCACCCTGCCATCTTTCATCGACGGTACGCAATCTAGCTAGTTTGCTTTCACCGGTAGTTGGTATTGTCGTTTGCAGTTTGATTAGTTCTCCGAATTCTTCAAGCACCTTCAAAATCTGTGATCTTTTATATGTTGCTTGGATCTGTCATGAACTTTTACCTTTCGTATCTTGAGTTCTGATGTGTTTGTTTTCTGCAGGGCAAGGAGAGTTGTACCCCGTCAGAGTGAGTTGCCGACAATTTACTTATATCTTCTTTTCTCTGTTCTGGTCATTTTAATGGAGCAGTATTTTACGAAAAGCATTTCCTGACAAACATTATATATGTTTGGTGAAGTTCGAGGTCCTATGGATGACCCGTTTGTGCCCATTATGCGCGGTGAGTGTTCTACTTCCGACGGTCTCTGTCGTCATCCTCATCCTTTTGTGCCTGATCATTCTTTTGATATGATCGCCAATCTTAATCCAATACGACCTGAACCCTCTGCACCAGTGGACTCTCTTGGTCATCTGTTTTCTCTTGATCAAGGGTTAGTGTTTGTGAATTGTGAACTAATTATTTTTCTTGCATCATGCGACATACTTTTCAGCGGCTCAACTCAATTTCTATCTTATATTGATGTTCTTCAATGTATTTGCCTTGTAGTGGACCTAGTGGTAGAAATGGTTTAATTTGTGCCAAGATGCAACCATTTAGCAGTCCAACGACTTCGATGGCAGGTTGCTCCTCCTCAGTAGCGGCAGCCATAATTGCTTCCATGGCCGCAACTGGCTCCTCATCGAACAGTTTTCCGGTTTCATTACGTGATGATTTTGGGTGGAGGCGACCGTATAGTAAGTTGGTATCACCGGTAGTGTTTGCTTCGATGGCATCTGGCAGCAAACTGACAATGACATGCAGTGAATTTCATGGGAACAGGACCTTTACAGGGTCGACTTCGTCATCTGAACAGATGATGAAGGATATCTTCCACGCAGGAGCGAGAGGGTCTTCATTCGAGCCGGCTGCAGTTGACCTTGTCCGAAGAAGGCTTGGAGGGGAAGGGACATTATCGGAGGCAGAGCAATTGGGAGATTGGTTCAATGAGTGGCTTCCAGCGCCACCATCTCCATCTGCAGATCCTGCTGAGTTCTTCCTTAAGCGTGAAATGGCAACTAATTCTTCCTTAGGAGAGGCTGGAGGGGACATCAACAATATACCTTCAATAAGCATTAGCTCATCGGATGATGAGCCAGAGGAGCTTCCCATTGACCCGGCCGCTCGTTCTCCAATGGATACTCATGACAACAGGAATGCAGGCGCATACAATTTTGACTACCTGTGGGATGACATGGATCCTGCTTATTCGTCGATGTACGAGTAAGATTCTGGAAGACGACAAACGGCAAACTAAATAAAGGCATGCATCCTGGGTCTTGCGGAAGGAAACCCAGAACCGAACTCTGCGTGTCTGCCACCATATCATGATTGGATTAAAAGACTTATTTTGGCCTAGGATTGGATTTCACTAATATTTTGATGAATTAATTTGCTTGACTTTTCAAGTATATATTGAGTTTGAGTTTAACTTATATTAGGATGATCTTAAAAAGTGACTTTTTAGGCATCCAATAATTAACTTACATTTCATTGATTTTAAAAGATATTAGGATTTTAAATATACATTCACTCTCACCAAATAATTTTTTTAGAAATTGAAAAAATGATCTCTTATAATAAAGTTTAGTCCCTAATTAAATTTTTTTTTAGGATAAGTTTCAACCCATGTTATATTTATTGTTATAGGGTTTAGTTTAAATAAAGAAAAAAATTTTATGAATTAATAAAAATTGATTTGGTGTAGAGGGGTATAAAATAATTGTGGTATGTCTTCTAAAATTTATGAAGTGTCTAAATATTATTGGATGCCTAAAAAACTACATTTTAGAATCATCCTAATGTAAATTATACTCTTAAATGTTTGATGATGGTTAATTGGCTAGAAACGCACACGCAATTGTTTTTCAATCTTTACTGAATTAATCAATTAATTAGTACTAATAAATTAGTGAGACCATGAAGAACTAATTGGGCTGCTGTGGGCTCTGAAATTTAATATTTTCTTCTACTAATTGTTGGCCGAAGCCTCTTTCTTTAAGCTCTCCCAAGCAAACCACCCAAAACACTGGCCCATTTACCTTTTCCCTTAGGTATATGGGCCCATTTTTTTTCCAGTTGTTTTTGGGGCCAAGATTTCCAGTCCAGGAAAAAAGGAATTTACTAAATATTTTCATAGAAGGAAAAGGGGAAAATCCGTGAAATTCATACATGACATGATGCATCATATTTTCATTTTCTTTCTTAATTTTTAATTTTTATAAATTGTTTCTCTCTACAAGGAAAACCATTTCAGCGGGAATTGGAAAAATTCAAAGAATATCAACGAACATAATCCTGCAGAACGTTCTCTTCCAGAAAGTGAGAGAATTTTCAACCGAAAAGTCCCCCCATAATTCCCAAACAGCCACAGTCATGGAAAAAACAATAGCAAGAATCCTCACAGAGCTCGAAGAAATCAATCAAATCCCAAACACCCAGAGCCAATCTTCACTCATTGCTCGCTCTACTCTCTTAGATCTACAATCCCTTTTATCCTCAAACGAACCAGACCTTCTTTCTCAGTTCTTCGATGAACTCCCTTCAAAGAGCCTCTCCCCTTCTTCTCTCACTAACTTATTATCTCTCACAATGGATTCGGCCCCTTCCCCTAATCTCTCTCTTTTAGCTTCCAAAGTCTACCTCTCTCTTCTCCTCTCCCCAAATTCCCCCGTTTTCACTCTCTTCACTCCCATTTCCTTCCTGTCACTCCTCCGCTCCCTTCGTCGCGCCCTCAAAAACCGTCCTGTAGCCCAACCCAATGAGTCTCCCCCTTCCCAGGCGCCGCGTAATCGAAAGAGGAAAGGTGGCGGGAGGGGACGTGGAACGCGGAGTAGCGTTAGGAGTTCGGGGGGCTACAGTGAGGGAGAGGGTGAAGAGAGTGACTGTTTGGATATGAAAGAAGTCTTCTTTGTGTTTGAAATGTTGGTTTCCGTTTTAGATTTGATTCATTTGAATAGGTTTCCTGATTGTTTGAAGTCTTTGATACAAACTGTAGGTGAAATTCCTCTGATGGCAATGGAAAAGCTTGGCAATTCGGGTGGTTTTAATCGGTTAATGGATTTGTGTTCGCTTGTTTTGAGTGGAGTGTTGAGGTCTGAACACGGAGAGATGGCTAATACTGCAGCTGAGGTTTTGAAGGCTTTATCGCCATTGATTTTAATGGTTAAATCACAAGCAAGAAGCTTTGCATTGGGGTTTGTGACAAAAACTATGATGGATGTTGGAAATGAGATTGAGGGTGTTAAGAAAGCTGTTGTTAATTTTCCTAGGTATTTGGCTCAGAAGGCGCCTGAGAAAGCTGAGCCACGGGCTTTAGCAGTGGATTCCATAATGGAGGTTGTTAAAGTGATGGAACTTGATGATCAAATAGGGTATATAGAGCATGCAGTGAGGATGACTCACGGGAAGGCTAATCTTAGGCTTTTAGGTGTTGATCTTATTGCAATGATGTTAATGTCATTGAAGGACCCTTTAGGGGTTGATTCTGATTTTGAAGTGAGGGATACTTGGGGGACAAGGTGCTTGCAAGCTTTGATTCTGAGATGTTCTGATTTAAGTGCTGCAATTCGTGCTCGAGCCCTATCAAGCTTGGCACAAGTTGTGGGTTTTTTGTCTGGTGATGATAGGAATAAGCGTATTTTGAAGGAAGTACTGGGGTTGGGCGATGGTGGGGACGAGAGGCCAGAGGAGGGAATGAATGATCTTTTGAGGAAGAGGTGCATGGATGAGAAGGCAGCTGTTAGGAAGGCAGCACTTCTTCTTGTTACAAAGCTTACAGCCCTTTTAGGTGGTTCTTTTGATGGAGTTGTACTCAAGACGATGGGTATGGCTTGTTCAGATCCACTTGTTAGCATACGTAAAGCTGCCATTTCAGCTCTTTCTGAGGTTAGTTTACCTTTGCGCTTCATCTAGTTTCCTTGTTCAAACATGGTTCTTTATTCGCCATTATGCACATTTTGGTGTTCAATTAGTTTATGCTCAGTTGACCCCAATCAGGATTACATGCCTTTAAGATTTAATGCTTAATCATAATAATGAACAGGATGATTATCAATCTGTTTTCATGAGTGTATACGTTGTTTCTTATGCATTTCTCCACCTCATGTTGGATTTTGCAACAACTTTGCAGGCCTTCAGAACGTTTTCAGATAAAAGTGTGACTACAGAGTGGCTACATTCTGTTCCACGACTAATAACAGATAATGAATCTAGCATTCAAGAAGAATGTGAGAACTTGTTCTTGGAATTGGTTTTGGACCGGGTGTCAAGAGCAGGATCAGCTTGCTTACCCAAGAAAGGATCTATGTCTTTTGATTCGAATATAACAGCAAAGAGTTTAGAAAGGGAGATGGAATTGTCGTTCCCTGAGGGGTTATTGGGTCTTTTACAAGGCATCTGCAATGGGGAGGTGACTCCATGGGTGAAGAAAATTTGCACAAGCCTGGGTAAAAAGAAACGACTAAAGCCCAAGATTGCTATTTCTCTTCAAAATATTATAAAGACATCCGAATCTCTCTGGTTGAGCTATTCCATGCCAGTTGAGAAGTGGACGGCCCCAGCTGGTGCTTGGTTTCTTCTATCCGAAGTGTCAGCATATGTTTCAAAATCAGTGGATTGGGAATTTCTCCATCACCACTGGCAGCTCCTTGACAAGCATGCAGTAGAAGAGTTTCAAAGCCCACTTATGAAAGGAAATGCGGATGAAGATGAAGAGGGCATAGAATCCAATTCAGTTGCATGGGCAGGAGATCGTGTTTTCCTCTTGCAAACCATCTCAAACGTTTCTGTGGAGTTGCCTGCTGAACCTGCTGCAGATTTAGCCCACAACTTGCTTAAAAGGGTTGAAAAGTTCAGCATGCATTCCACTGAGGTATTAATCACTGGTTGCACCAGAAAACTCAAGAAATGCAGCAATGCAGTGTTTGTTTTCCTCTAGGACCTTTTCCCCCTTCCTTTTGGGAAATATACTTGTTTGTATGAAGTTATCAGTTAAATGCTTTTGCTTTTCAAGTGACTTTATAACAATAATACATATAGACTATTGGTGGCAGGTTAATGCTCATGTAAAAGCTCTCAGAACATTGTGCAAGCGGAAGGCATTAACTCCTGAGGAGGCTGACCATCTTGTGATGAAATGGGGACAGCAACTTCTCTCTAAAGCAAGTAAAATTTTAGAAAAGTACATTTCTGAAAGTAAAGAAGCAAATAAAAGCAATACTTTCTTTACACCACCAAGAAGTGGAAGCAGAGAAGGGAAGCAAGCAGCGTCCCTTTCAAGGCAATTGTCTGAAGCAGTCACAGCAGTATATACCGTTGGGTCTTTGGTTATTGTCTGTCCTTCTGCTGATGTGAGCTCTATTGTTCCATTATTATACACAGTAATAACTTCAGGGAATCCTGATCCAAAGTTAAATAAACTACCAGGGCCTACGGTATCTTTGAAGCAAACTGCTCCTTCTTTGTATATTCAAGCATGGTTGACAATGGGGAAGATTTGCCTTGTTGATGGGAAACTTGCAAAGAGTTACATTCCTCTCTTTGTGCAGGTCTAGTCATCAAACCAGTAGCTTGTCTTGCCCATGCTCTAAACTCCTGATTTTTGAGTTCCATGATTCTTCATAGTGACATCTACCTTTGATGTTGTTGGAAATTCTAATTTAGACCACTTTTTCTCATTCATTCATATTACTTGCAATTTCTCATTGTTATCATGTTAACCGTGCATTTCCAAAAGCAGGAACTTGAAAAGAGTGATTGTGCAGCCCTTCGCAACAACCTTGTAGTAATGATGGCAGATTTTTGCGTTCGCTATACTGCTCTAGTCGATTGGTGAGTCCTTTGGCAATTTAATAGGGATGAGCTTTTGGGTAGTTTCTTCCCAAGCAACTAATTACTATTAAATAGTAGAAACCCCACCCTCCATGAATATGTTGCAATGCGAAAATTATGTTGAACTATTAACTAGTCAAAATGATTGTTGAGAAGAGAGTGAAATGGAAGAGATGAAATGTAGAAAGACTGGTTTTCTATGAGACTATTAGCTGTCCTATTGAACAATTGTTGAAAGTTGCAGTTATATAGCAAAGATCACCAAGTGTCTCCGAGATCCATGTGAACTTGTCAGAAGGCAGACTTTTGTACTGCTCTCAAGATTATTACAGGTAAGTTTTCTTTTTCTCCCCCCCTTTTTTTTTTCTGAGATGTGATGTAATCTTAATAGCTGTCTTAAATGTTATAAATTTTGTTCTGCGATCCAGAGGGACTATGTGAAGTGGAGAGGAGTGCTATTCCTTCGGTTCCTTCTATGTCTTGTTGATGAATCAGAAAAGATAAGACAACTTGCTGATTTTCTCTTTGGAAGTATTTTGAAATGTAAGGAGCTTTAACAATAAACTTTTAACATTGTTGAATTTGGTAACATGTTCATTGGATTGACTTTATTTCATGTTCATTGGATTGACTTTATTTCATTCCAGCCAAGGCCCCACTTCTAGCTTACAACAGTTTTGTGGAAGCCATTTATGTTCTGAATGACTGCCATGCCCACAATGGACATAATGACTCTAAGAATTCTCGGATGGAAAGTCGACAGTTTTCTATCAGGTATTCTTGTTCTTCATGCAGCCAAAAGAGAAAGTTCTGTGATTGAGGCCCATGTTTATGATCTATTCAGTAGTTTTTCCTTGATGAACTCTATTCTATGTTACTATTTCCAGGGGCAATGATGAGAGGCCTAGGTCTAAAAGGATGCGTATCTATGTTTGTTTGCTGAAACAAATGTCTCCAGAGCACCTCTTGGCCACTTTTGCGAAGTTATGTGCAGAGATTCTTGCGGCTGCAACAGATGGTATGCTCAACGTAGACGATATAACTGGACAGTCAGTTTTGCAGGTACTTCTCATTTGCATATTTGTAAATTATGTCTGCCTAGATCTTTTGATATAATGCATGATTGCAGCCAATTTTGATATAATTGGGTGGTCGGGAAGGGGGTTTTCCTGGTTAGTAATTGCTATGTAAGTTCCCTGTTACTCATGATTGCCATGCAAAACATTTCTTGTTTGTTGAGGGAGCAGGATGCTTTCCAAATTCTTTCCTGCAAAGAGATCCGGAGCTCATCAAATCGTGGATCTGCATCTGAGACAGCAGAGGTAGAGGAAGAAGGTGGAGAGAGCAGTGCATCTGCAGCTGCCGCCAAAGGAAGGGCTATAACACAGGCAGTGAGAAAGGGCCTCATTCAGAACACCATCCCCATCTTTATAGAGCTAAAACGGCTACTAGAAAGCAAAAATAGCCCTCTCACGGGTTCTCTCATGGAATGCATGCGAGTCCTTCTAAAGGACTACAAAAATGAGATCGATGACATGTTGGTTGCTGATAAACAGCTTCAAAGAGAGCTTATATATGATATGCAGAAATATGAATCGGCAAAGGCTAGAACAACAGCTGCAGAGGCAGTTGCCAACATTCAAAACCAAAGCGGCTACCAATCACCTTGCATTTCAAAGGGTGCAAGTGGAACTCATGCTCAAAAAAACAAGTTGAAAGAGAAGTTGCAGAGTGATTCAAAAGTGGCATCAGCAATGGCAGATGCAGCTGCTGAGGCCATCGCTCGGTCTGTACTAAGGGAGGTGAACAAGGGAGCAATGACGCCGCCACTTATTTCCCTCAGTATGCCAAGAATCAAGTCTAACCAGGCAGGAAACGATGCTCAAAACGATCGCCCTTTAGATGTATTGGAATCATTGAGGAGACGACAGTCCTTCAATTCTGATGATGAAAGCTAATGTTTCTGACCGCACATTCTTCCCATCTGAACACTGGTTAATGTAAATAGTGAACAGGATTCAACTTTTCTTTTATATATTGGCAATATATCATTGCCATGCGGAGGAATGTTAATATATGTAATACAGTAACGTAATATATATGGATTTATGGATTTGGCCCTCTCTCTTTTGATAGATTTAGCAGTCTACAGCCAATTTTCAACGAAATCTTTATTTTTTTCCCCTTTGTTTCTCTCTGGTTTAATTAAAAAGAAAAAGAAATTATCTACAAGCACAGGTACTTAAAAGGAGCACTAAATAATTTAGACGGGCAGGACACCAAGCTCATCTATAATTTATATCTACAATCTATAATTTATAATATATATAAAAATACGAATAGTGTAAAACTTTTGAATCGTCTAAAATATCTTTTTTTTTTTAAATATTTCAGATTTACCATTGATGTTGTTGGTTTAAATTAAAACTCTTTATTTATTTTTTACTAAATATTTTGTACATATTTATTAAATAATATTTAATAATTAACTAATTTTACTTTCATCATAATTCAATTACCACTCTATTATATTTAAGAAAATAGTTTAATTAGCATTCAATTTTATATAGTTTAATTTGAAATTTACTGATCTATAGTTTAATTAATATATATTTTAATGTAACTAATTTTACTTTCATCATAATTCAATTACCACTATATTATATTTAAGAAAATAATTTAATTAGCATTCAATTTCATATAATTTAATTTGAAGCTTACTGATATATAGTTTAATTATTATCGTTTGTTATTCTAAATTTATTACTATTATTTTTTTATTTTTTTTGTTATTATTAATATATAATGTATTGTATCACATGCAGAGCATGTGACAATGAATGACTAGTCTACTTAAATGAGCGTTTTTGACTTTGTCTGTGTCAAAAAAAAATGAAAAATCTTTGTCGAATATGACGTGGCGCGTTTTCATTCGATTCCCATAAACTATAAATTCCCGGGTCATTGTTGTCTTTCGGGTCAATTTTGCTAAACCCCCATGCCAATCTGCATTCTCTCTCGGACTCGGATCTCTCTGTGAGGTGAGGTGAGTCTCCTTAATCACTTGAATCTATCCTAATTCTTTTTCTTTTTCTTTTTTTCAAAATTTAAATAACAATTTCCAGTGTATTTGAAACACTTTAACTGAAATTTCTGTAATCTGCATTTCGTTTTGATTTAGGTTATCAATTTGCAATTCTGTTTCAAGCTAATTGCGTTTGGGAAGTTTAGGGTTTGGAGTAGACCGATTTTGATTGGTTTTTTTTGTTTTCCTGAAATTGTTATGGATGGTAATAAAGATGAAGCTTTAAGATGCGTTCGCATTGCTGAAGAAGCAATTGCTTTTGGTAACAAAGAGCGTGCATTGAAATTTATTAAAATCGCGCAGCGTCTTAATCATAGTTTATCTGTTGATCAACTTTTGGCTGCTTGTGAAAACCTTGATTCCGGGTCTTCCCCGGCTTCTCCTGTCGCTGAAAAGTGTGTTTCTAGCGATGAGAACAAAGGTAAATCGTCTAAGTTGGATGAGAGTTTGGACGGGGAGAGGAGTTATACTGAGGAACATGTTCAGATGATTAGGCAGATTAATAGAAACAAGGATTATTATGCAATTCTTGGTGTGGAAAAGACTTGTTCGGTTGAGGAGATTAGGAGAGCTTATAAGAAGTTGTCCTTGAAAGTTCATCCGGATAAGAATAAGGCTCCGGGTTCTGAAGAAGCCTTTAAGAAGGTCTGCAAGGCGTTCAAGTGTTTAAGTGATGATGGTTCAAGGAGGCAGTATGATCAAGTGGGTTTGGTTGATGAATTTGAGTACAATCAGCAGCATAATGTGAGACAGAGGAGGAGGAGATATGAGCATGATATATTTGATGATGACTTTGATCCTGATGAGATATTCAGGGCGTTTTTTGGTCAGGGAAATACATTTAGAGCATCTCATTTGTACAGGACCAGAGGAATGGGTGGTCAAGGGAGGGAGCAGCAGCAGCATCATGGAGGAGGACCTAATTTCTTGATTCTTCTTCAAATATTACCATTTTTGTTGGTTTTCTTGCTCGCTTATCTGCCTATTTCCGAGCCTGATTACTCTTTGTTTAGGAATTACTCCTATCAGATTCCTAAGACAACTGAGAAATATGGAGTTGAATTTTATGTCAAATCAGCGGCATTTGATGTGAACTATCCACTTGGAAGTCATGCTCGAGCTAATTTTGAGGACAATGTGATTAAGGATTACACACATTTGCTATGGCGCTATTGCCACGTGGAACGCCAGAAACGTCATTGGAATAAGAATTTGCCTACTCCACATTGCAACAAACTACAAGATCTTGGACTCGCATGAAGGTAAGTTTAACTGCAAAATTGTGACTTTCATGAACTTCTTCATTCTGTAGTTTCAGTGTTTACTTGTGCACCATTGCCGGTGGGTTTTAAACTATCTGTCACCGTTAACTTCTGTGCTCATTAGATTATATGATGTTATCTGTTTGCAATTTGAGATTTACGTATGAATTTTTCTGATTGAATAGGATGAGAATCTTCGAAATCAGCAACAAGGTGTTATTTTGATTGGCATGGAACCCAAAGCAGTGCAGTTAAATGAGTCAATATAGTGGGATTAATTCTATGGCTTTAACCCCGAAATTTTGTTATTCAGGGACATTCTTTTCCAATACTCTAATCTGCTAAGATGGTGCTGCCTTATGAGACTGATTTTCAATGTACACCAAGATGCTAATGAGGCTGGAAGACACCTTCAGGCTATGATGTTCTCCTTTTGCCATGTCTGAAGAAATCTACAGTGCAGTTTGTATCTAGTATTGTGAGAATAGAAGGCAAGGATTAGTTAGCACAAATAAACATAAGATAGAAAAGAAAGGTCTCCATGATTGTTCTGTTTTTCTTCTCATTGACTTCCAGGGATGTCTATTCTTCTTTTCACTGATTCATATTGGATGCTGCATGTGATTGCTTTAGATATGCAAAATTGAAGTGTTCTTTGTTAGTTACTTTGCTTAGCTTGTTGAAATTTGTTTCTTGTTGCTGCTCTGCTTGAAAGTTTTAGGGTGGGAATTATTGTTGCAAGAGGAATGTGTGGCAAGTAGGGCCGGGCATTAACGTTGGAGATGGTCTGATGGCTGTGGGGTTTTTTGCACAAAGAATTGAATCCGTCCTCAAAAGGCTAGTGGTCTTCTGAAACAAACAGTTTCTTTGCGGTAAGTGATGGTCCAAGGTAACCCAACTTCTCAAAAAGTAAATTCTGTTGGATTTTGTGGTATTGGAGGCCCACGTACCCACTACGAAAATGAAGGTCTCTTTCTATGTACCAAAAAGGAATAACAATTCATTCTTAAATATTTTCTGGTGTAATCAAGGGTATCTTTAGGTCTTTGATTCAAGATTAATTTTTTTCGAGTTGGATTGATCCACTATGGGGGTAAAGTTTTTTCGATAATGATTTTCTTTATTCACAGTATTTGAATTTAAGATTTTACTTAAGAGAAATATGTGCTAAATCATTTAAACCAATCAATTATTAGTTAACATAAAGAAAACATAGAGCTCAACAATAATTAGTTGATTCAAGTGATTTGATATTTATTTTTTTAAATAAGGTCTTAAATTAGAGTATTATGAATAAAGAAAATCGTTATTATGAGAGTTTTACCGTCATAATAAATCAATCGAACTCGAAAAGAATTAATATTGACACAAATACCTGAAATACCCTTTATTAAACCCAAAAAGAAAGCATAGAGCTCGAAAGGAAGCATCATCTAAACTTTTAAAATGACTTGAATGATTGAATGATGGGCGGTGCACTCACGCACACATTTCTCCTTCACCAGGAGGTCCATCCTTTTGAGCTTATGGTCTTTTTCTTATTAGTTGGGTGGGCAGTGGGCTTCTATAAATAAAAATACGCTACCCATTGAACCCAAAATTTGTTTGGCCGAGAATCGAAAATTTTAAGTACACGACCCGAAGAAACGGAAGTGCTGGAGAGCTCAGCTCAGCTCATCCTTTTGATGAGCACGTGCCCACGTGCACATGTAATAAGAAATCAAGAGTCAAAGAGGAGAAATTATTGGCTAAATTGGACGTACCACGTCATTTATAGATCCGATCAATGAAATTTATGTCAATTCAAAATTTTTTTTAAAATTAAGATACTAATTTGACAAAGATTTAACTTCACCTTACAAAGAAAGAGAATTTAAATGATAAGTCCTTAAATTTAGGTTATAATTATTGTACGATTTTAGTAATTATATCAAAATACTTGAATTATCACAATTTCATTAATCAGATTTATAAATAACGTAGTACATCAGACTTACCTAATAATTTCTCGACAAAGATAGTTGAAAACATGGATGAGCGTGAATCCAAAAAAGGAGCCTCAAACAAAACGACAAAAAGAGTTAAGACTGAACTCTCAGATTCAGTGGTTGGCTGCACTAATGGCCAAGGGCCAACCACCGTGTCACCGGCCGGACAACCACCGCATGTACCGTTAATTAACAGTTTGTAAGAAAGAAGACTTTCCTCAAACTCAAGCCTAGCCAATGCGTATAATTAAACAGGGAAACAGGAGACAATTCTGTAAGATCAGTTCAAATTTTCAACGGTCCGCTTTTTAAATGACGATAATACCCCTCCCTTGCTTAATTCAAACCCGTAGATACACCCTTTGATCCCTTGGGTATTCACGTAAAATTACAAAAGTCATACTACAACTACGAGGAAAATTCAACGTACTAAACTGTATACAAATAAAAAAAAAGAAAAAAGAAAGAAGGAAAGAAAAGGCCTTCCCCCTCCTTTGTACCAAAAAAAAAAAAGAAAAGGCCTTCCCCGCAAGATCGAAGCAGAGCAGTCAATTACTCATCAGAATCATCACCACCGCCAAAGATGGAAACCCGATTGTAAAGCAAGAACAGGATCAGGAAAAGAAACAGGGCAACCCCGACAGGGGAGCCACTGACTCGGTGGATGGTGTCGGGTTCGCCTGTGGAGAAAATGCTGGACACAAAGGAGCCACGATCCGAGGAAAGGAACTGGATCGTAAGGAGGAGAATGATGGGTAAAAGAAGAAGACCCACGGGGCTCAACAGCTCAGAAATGGCTTCAGTTATGGCTTCACCTTGGTCACCAAACAGGAATGGAGCCAACACCACGATGCCTACCACCACTGCTAGTATTACTCCATGCGGCGGTCCACCTTGCCTCTCTGGTATCATTGTCTTGCAGGGATTTGGTATGTTTTTTGGGTGGTGAGAACTGAGAAAGGACTAAAATAAGAAGGCTTGAAGGAGACTGGGGAGGTTGAAACTTGAAATAGGGTGGTGGTGGTGGGCTAGGGAAGTTAAATACGCGTTTTTTTTTAGTAGTTTTCTTTTGTTTACCGAGTTTTTTAACTTGGGACTTTGGGAGAGATCGTAAGCAACATAGGGTAGTTCAACTGTTCATACCATATAGTCCTTTTATATGTCTGAAGAGGGAACTTTCGGTATTATTTTAATTGGACTTCCTGTTTCCATCGTCCACGCACTCATCAAATAAAGTAGATTTTCGACTTTTCATGAACCATGATTTTTTTTCTTTTCTTTTGTAATTATAAGTAGGTTAAATGTTTAATTTGGGGTCTAATTTTTATGATTTTATTTGATTTGGGGTCTAACTTTTTAATTTGATCAATTTGGAGTCTAATGTTTCAAAATCGGCTCAATTAAGGGCCCATCATCAATTTTACAATTGTGTGAAGTGCAATCGCCGTTAAAGTTAACGGTATCAGCAAAGGTTAAACCATTATTTGACAAACTCTAAAAGGTTAGGCCCTTTTTTGAGAATGACAAAAATTTTAACACTATCTCTAAAATACCACACATGTTTTCTCTCTCTAAACTTAAAAAACCCAATAAATGAAATAAAACCCAAAATCCGACAAAGTCTCTACCTTTGACCGCCTTTGACCGAAGTTGTTGACCGTCGTTGACTATCTTTGACAACTAATAACGATTTTAATCAAGCCCAAACTTTTCAAATAGTTTCTTTTGGACTTCCCGAATGTGAATTGAACCTTAGATTTCTCAAAATTAGCTTAAAATTTTTTAAAAATCTTTATAAAAATCGTAGCTTCCAAATTTCGATCTGGTCATTTCCACCGTTGGATGAAGTTGATTTTCATATATGTTATTTCACGAACCAAGATCTCTCTTTTCACCGTTAGGATCGAGATAAATCCTACTGGCACTTCAAAACCGATAATCAAAAGGAAAATGGTAGAGTTTTTTTCCAAAAATTACAAAAAAGTGTCCAAACTTTTCGAGTTTTCCAAAAAAGGGCCCAACCTTTTCGAGTTTTACAAAAAAAGTGACTTTAACCCACCTAAACTAACGCATGTAACACACTCGTCGTTTAAATTGACGATGGACCCTTAATTGAGCCGATTTTAAAACGTTAGGCCCCAAATTGATTAAATTGAAAAGTTAAGCCCCAAATCGAACAAAATCTCAAAGGTTGAGTCTCAAATTGAGCATTTAGCCTTATAAGTATTTCCTTATGTTTACAGAGTGAATTTTGCTTTATCGTGGTTAAAATTTGGAAGGTAATCAACTCCAGCTAATTAAGTTGATCAGTTTCTAGGAGCTAACAGGAGAACAATTATTAAAACTTCAGGATCTTGCTTTTATTATTCCTCTTAAATCGGATGGGATAAGCAAAAGCAGTAAAATTTCGTGCAGGGGCAGGATTTGAAAGTTCCATCTAGCTACCAATTATTTGGAACCACTGTGGGGGCACCGACTACGTGTGTGGGGTGTTTCATAACTCTATTAACGAACAATTGTGTGTACATTTTCTGTCTTTATAGGAGAGAGACTTATTCTTATCTGAGTAGTCTTTGTTTATTGTGGTGGAAACTGGAAAGAAAGGCAAAGGGTGATTTCGTTTCAATTGCTGGGGAGCCGCGGCGTCTGCAGAAAAGCTTCCAACGTCATTTCCTCGATTGGCTGCTTTGCCCTTGCATTACAGTGTGTTGGAAACATAGCTACGCAGGCAGCTTCCTTAATACTTATTAAGTCATCACATTTACTAATTACCAAGATTGTTCTACCAAGTCCTAGCTTTCTTTGAACCTTCTTTACTTTATGCATCTGCATGCATTTACCTAAGGGTTTAATATACAAAATTATCGTTTTGGCCATTCAATTTTTATTTTAAAATTTTTAGCCCTCGAACTTTTATTTTGTACATAATGTAACCTTTAATATTAACGTGACTTGTTCATATATTGACCCGTGAAATTTTCATATTGTGTCACGTCAGCATCAAAGACTACATTATGTACAAAATAAAAGTTCGATAGCCAAAAATTTCAAAATAAAAATTAAAATGCCAAAACGATAGTTTTGTACAAATTCAAGAACTATTTTATGTACTAAGCCTTACCCTAAGTAATTTTAGCTTTGGACCAGAAGTGAACCTGAAATGACAATGGCGGCCCTTATGATTTTTCGGCTCCTTACTTTGCAACAGAGTAGAGGAGCTGCAGCGCTGGTCACTATTTTGGTTTTCATAATTATGGTGAAAGCGAACACATGAGAAAAGTTGTGAAGGATGGCTTTAGTCAAAAGGGCCATTAAAGGGTATTTTGACTCTTAGGTCGTAGAAGCATGTGGGGAGCCTCCCCGCAGCTTGGTTGAGTAAAGTTGGAGAGGTTAATCCTTGCTTCTCAAGTATGAAGATTGAAGAGCCTTTTTCCATCAGTGACCAACTACCTTCCAATTTAAGACCATAAGCTACACGTTTCCTAGTTTTTCTGCTGCTTTTTTGACTAAGTGTTCTTCATGTCTTACAGAGCCTTTATTTCAGCAATCGTCTGGATGATTTGATCCGGAACTAACCTTTGCTTTAACCTGTTTCTATGCTTCGCAATTTTATTTGATCTTGATGAAGATTGTATAGCACTAGCATATTACTAAGAGTAAGAAAATCTGAATTTGATGATAACTAAAGAGCAAAATGGGGCAATCTTCCAATAGCAAGTGGACAATTTAGTACGCAAAGTAAACTGAGGATGCAAGGGACCAAGGGTGCAGATTAAACAAATATTTGCAGGGCAATTGGATCCCACACCACATGCTGCAGAGAAAACATTTCTTTTCTCTAACTCCTAGGCTTTGATCTTATATAGAAAGTTGGAAAAACTTTAGTAATTTACTGAATTACCTCTTTGATTACATTAATATTTTAACTCAGATCACACCCCATGACTGGCAGTTTTGAACCCAGAATCTGAGACATCTCTTATAATAACACGTCGGGTAACTGCTTATGATCGTCAAAGGTCAAGTAGTTATCATCAGATCAACAGGCAACATCAAAAACTCAGAAAATAATATATTGGCTAAGTGATTGTCGTTTTGGGTTGAAACAAGTAGAGATTGTTTGAGAATTATCAAACGTTAAAACCAATCTTTAACCCTGCAAACTGTCACGTAGATATATAGGGATTTTGGCAGCTTCATCAGAACCATATCATTTAGAAGAAAATTAGGAACCAGGAAGAACCTAAAAGAAGATAATTAGAAAATTATGCATGCATGTTTAAAGGAGAAGGAGAAGTGGTTTAAGCTCTAAATTGTTTATTAATCAAATCACCCACCGTAACCACACAATGCAAAGGAGCAAGTTTTTTGTCCAGGACACTCCTCAAAACAAGAACCACAATTGTGGGGATCATTCTGAAGATCAACACACTTTCCATCGCAGCAAACGAGTCCGTAAGCACATGCCTGACCACATACTCCACAGTTATTGGAATCCCTAAGAGTATCCCTGCAAAACTGTTGAAAACAGCAAGTGCTGCCACCCCAAGGATTCCTCTCGCGATCCGAGCAAATATTTGCATTTCTGGCACATGATAGCACCCTTTGCGGCCCTCTCAAAGCAGCCCGGAAAAAGCTCAAATGTGTTGGAGCATCATCATCATCAGACTCCTGCAAGCCAAGTTGCCTTCCAGCAGCAACTCCATGGGAAGTTTCAATGAACACAAGGATGATAAAAAGCAGGCAGAATTTTCTAACAGTATATCTGAGATGGGAGTTAGCAGAAAGCATGGGAAATAATTACATGGAACTCTTGACCTTGGTGATTATATATATATGATTATCTTTGAAGAGAAAAGCTGGTCTCATATGATGATTAACAAAAGCATCAAATTAAAGGAGACAATAATTGTTATTGAATTTCTTATTTGAACCGGTAAGGCTTTGACACAATTTTAACGTGAAGACAGTCTCATTACGTAGAGGATCAACCTAACATGTTTCAAACAATTAGAGGAGTTGCAGACTTGAATACGACTTGGGAACTTTCATTTGAGAACATTTCATATTTCTATATTAGTTTTCCTGTTAGTCAATAAGAATCTTTCAACAAATCAAAATTTTATATTGTCTCAAAACTTAAATTAATAGCAGCAGCTAGAAGTAAGATTTAATTTAATAGCAGCAGCTAGAAGTAAGATTTAAGTGAGCATATCTCAAGGCAAAATTTGGCTTAGCTAACTCTAGAAAATAGCTTAGGGAAAGGAACCAGAGGACGAAGTATACTAAATCAGAACTTCCAATTATAAAATGAAACTAACACCAAAAAAAAAAATACAATGAAACATGTAAATCAAATCAAACAAGTGTTTGAAGTACTTTTTATTTATGATTTGTAGGCCTTTTTTTTTTTTTTCTTGCCAGTTCATTATGGGTCGAGAGTCGAGACTTTGCCAAGCAAGCTAAATGCAGATGTGGGCTTACATGAATACAGTCCAGCCTGCTATGGGCTGTGAAGGGCCAAGTCTATTCCAGCTCCTGCCTTCTTGGACATGTTTAAGCATGGGATGGAACCTAACCTATAAAGAAAAATATACTAAACTTTGTTTGAGCATGAAATGAAGTGAATTTGACGCTTGATCCCAAGTTTAAGGTCTGGTTTGGTTCGGGCGGAGGGGGGGGGCGGGGGGGGGAGGGGAAAATTTAAAGGGAAGAGGATTTTTTTTTTTTATTTGGTTGGAAGGAAAGTTAGGAGGAGTTTAATATATATATATTTTTATCAAATTATTCTCATATATAAAATCTTTATTACTATCATTATTAATATTAATATATTTTTTCTATATTGTCATGCCATGTAAAAAATAATCTTTGTCAAATAATCTTTATTAATTATTATTATCATTCTTGAATTAAAAAAATATAAAATATAAAATATAAATCAAATATAAATTAAAATAAATAAAATATAAAAAAATGTAGGTAGTGAAGATTAAGAAAGAGAGGAAGCAAAAAACTAATAAAAATTTACAGACCATAAATAAATAATTAATTAAATAAAGCAATCAAAATTAAAACATGAAAATAAAAAAATAAATAGAAAGAAAAATTAAATAAACATTAAAAAATTATTTGGTAAAATATATAATTTTAAAAAAATAAAAAAAAATTAAACAAAAATGGGAATTTGAGAGAGAGAGAGAAAAAAGAGAGAGATAAATTATATAGTTAAGTTATTATAGAATTATCAATAATATTAAAAATGATAAATTTGTCAAAAACTTATCTCTCTCCCAAAAAACCTCAATTTGGAGAGTAGTCACCCCTCCTCCTTCATATTTCCAACCAAACAAAACAAGTTCTTCCTAATTCTTCTTAACTTCTCCTAAATACCCTAACCAAACAAGGGTAAAGCTTTTTTGCTCTCGCAATTGTTCGCATATTATATAAGACGAGAGACCCACGAAAATTTCCAATGATCTATGCAATGTGGTAGGCCATGGCATTTGATTCTCTTTTGCTCCATGAGAAGAGAAAGTTATTAGTATCTGTTTTTCTCCGCTAAATAACCAAAGATGAATGATAGGGCTACATGTGATTGTGATCCAACGTTGAGCACAGAACACCTGTACTTTTTAGGAACAAAAACAGTTTCTTGAGCCCGTGACGGACAAGGACTTCTGTAAGTGGGGCCCATCAGAGATGGCACTGCGTCAAAGCCTCGGCCATGCAGTCATGGAATCATTACCCAATTAGTTCTCAAACCGAACACAACACAACACATACTATCTTTATGTTTCGGTCCATCCGTCAAGGGCTTTCAGAGGAAATTGTAACTTGTATTGCCTCTAACTTGGCGAATTCGAGATAAAGAAGATGAATTTTCCCAAATCTTGTTCGAGAAAAAAACATTCCTTAAAGTTTAGATGAAGAAGCTTTTGTTGTTTATTACAAGTAATGTGTGACTGATTGTTTCCATGTCACATTGATGGGATGCTGTTTAATACAGAAAAAATTTATAGGGCATTGGGTTCTATCCTTTTGTTCTCAAGATGTCACTCGCGTGACAGCCTCATCAATGCTATCAGAATTGGCCTCCATCATACCAAACAAAAAAAGAATGCATATTTGTCTCAAAAAAAAAAAGTAGAATGCATATAGGATTATCGGAGATTGCATGTTAGGTTAACTGGATCAGATCCACAACAAACTTGTGATCATCCTGGAAAAGATCATAGGAAAGGTTAGAATTTTATCAACATTCATTGAAGCTATATCTAATTTCCATTGTCACTTCAATTAAAAAATATATATATAAAGGTTTGACTAGCAGTGATGGATAGTCTCCCAATGTTTGCACTGGAATCTTCTGAGAGGTCAATATCTGCTATCTGTAGCATGGAACTGAATGCAAGGGGGAAAATGGGTAAAAAAAGAATTCTGCTTTGGGACCTCCAAAGTTCCTCCAAGGTTAAAGACAAAGTACAATGTTGTCCACATCTCTTACTTAGAATAGATCTCGGATATTAAGTATAATAAGTTACATAATCTTCTGGTATGTTAAACTTGAACAGTTTCTTATGAATAATGCAGGACGATTCCTGTCCCGTGAGACAAAGGCAAAGGTACAGAATCCTACTTCAAGGAGTCTTCTGATAATAGTAATACAGCTAAAATGGTGTATTATCAAACTTTAATAATCCAACCAATATCAATAATTAATGAATGATTGTGGAGAATGATGGTGCAAGTAAGCATGATTAACAGAAGGGAAACGGACAAATTCCAGAAGTGATATGAGGCATGTGAAGATAAATGCAAAAGAGGGCTTGTTTTCTTTCTTGTTCTTTTTTTCTTCTTATTTCCCTCCCTTAAAGGGGCAACAGTCAATATTTTGTCTGGAGCGGCTAAGGAAAAAGAAAAATAGAGGGACCATGAAGGTTTTGGAATTTGGCTGAAATGGTCACGGGAAATTGTTATGAACCTTCAGCATTATGTAACGCCTTCTATGTCACTCTCTTCCTCTTCCCCTCCCTTTATCTTCTGTACAATTGCGCTTTCCTTCCTCAAGTAAGTAGTAAGTAAAGATGTCTAACTCTAACAACTTCATGGCTCCTGTTTCTCTTCCTCCTTCCCCTTCTTTGTTAGGTTCATCTTATGACAACGATAGACCAGGCCTTGAATCCACAAGGATACTTGTGATTTCAATCAACAGATACATTTGCGAATTGATAACAGATAATGAAACCAGGAATTCTCTGAGACTGAAATGCACTTCCAAGCTAAATTTCCAAAAGCAGGAGTTTTTTGAATTCTCTGAGCATGCTGTCCTGTCGAATCTTTATTGGGGTATTGATAGCATTGAAGCTGCATTCCAAGCAAAGTTACCGGAAGAGAAAACCTTCCGGCTAAAGAATTCAGAGAAAACGCTTCAGGTTCCTGCATTGCTTGATGAACAAGGTGTCACCGCCGGTATTCCTAATGAGTATTTGGTTTGTTGCTCCTACTTTTACCTGTCAGTGGTAAAGAATCAGCAGAAAGATCAGTTGCAGGCTGCGCTGCATTTTCTCCAAGCATTATTGGTCTCGCCAAAAGTTGTTCGAACAGAATTTGCCTCAGAACTCTGTGAAAGCCTTCTCCTTTCATTCACCAAGTACAAGACGCAAGAAATGGGAGAAATGAGAAGATTGCAATCTGTTTCCCGTAAGGATTCTGCTGAGGACAACCTTAGTGAATTGACAAGGCAGATGGCAAGGAGATATAAACATTGGTTAATGTATTATCGTGTCATGTTATATGGGGAGACAACTCAACAACAATATGGATGCAGTGATGATTCCCTTGCTTGTGAATCACAAAAATTTAGGTACTATTTCCTTTAATACTATCAATTGGACTTCCTAATTTATAGTTTTTCATTTAAGGAAAATGTCAGAAACCCATTTATCAATACTATAGTGCTCCTTAATTTCACAGCTCATTATTATTCTGTTATTTGAGCAGGCATGCCATTGCCAGCAGCTTAGAATCTTCAAACTCAAATCTGCACCTATGCAAAGGGCAGACTAATCTTAAGGTATGCGATTATGAATTTGCTTCTTACATATCGGTATGAGCTTCGAATCAGACTTAGAATCAGTTTCAGAAGGTGAGATTTCTTATTACAGCTAGGACTTACAAAATTTATTTTGTTTTATGATAAAAGCCAATACAGTATGAGAAGGTGCATCCACTTGATCCTGAAGAAGATAGAACTGAGAACATTACACATGAAGCTCAGGCATCCACAAAAGATGAAGAAAATCAAGTTCACAATAAACCTATAAAAGACTGGGATCGCATTGCAAGGTTGCAAGTTCAGAGTTCGCAGCTATACAGAAACAAAAGCATCAAACGCCTGCAGGATGTAATCAGAGAATCCCAGTCAGATACACCAACTTCTGTAAATTCGGGCCAGTATATAGATTTTGAGGATGAATATGACTTAGAGTTGAAGGTGATCTTTCAAAGTCACTATTGATCCCGGCTACATACCTTTTCTTGTTTCTTACGTTTCCCATCCATTTTTCTTTTGGCTTGAATTCTAACTGTAAGCTCTTATGAATCAGGAGAACATGGAGGACAGTCAAACCTTGTTTAATACTGCAAGAATAGGTGTAGATGACCAAGAACAATCAAGTTGTGATCAGTTCGGTTACTTATTTAGTTACTTTCAATCCTGAGCATTATATAGATGATTAAAAAGATTACTTTTCTGATATCTGCAATTCAATTGTGCTAACCTACACAGGAAGCTGGATTCTTCTGATGGTACAGCAGGCTACGAAACAATAATGTTTCCTCAAGTTCCTCGGCGTCTAACAGATGAAGATGTCGATGAAGCAAAAATTGGGAAGTATTATCCTGAGAGTTTGTTTAGATCTATCGATTTAAATTTATCCATGCTAGAGTTTGGAGACAAGAAAGTAAACACACTTCACCATGTAGAAGATGGCCAGAGTCAATTAGAGCCACAAAAGGTCCAGCTCTTTGATCACATAGCACCAACCTATCGACGGAGCAAAAGCTTGATTCAGATGAAGCAAGAAAGAACTGCTGCAAGGGAAAAGTTGGACTCACATTGCTGGGGAAAGTACAGAGAATTGTGCTTATCTTCGAGAAGAGATTCTAAGAGTGATTTATTGGAAATTATTGAGAATGCAGTTTCAAAACTATGTTTCTCAGATGGATTAGAGAAATCTGTCAAAGATTATGCTGTAGAAGTCACTGCCATTTACAGAATGTTAAACAATAAACAAGGTGTGAAGTACACAATGTTAAAGGATGTGATTCTGGACCAACTGGTGATTGCTGTTTCAACTTCCAAAGAGGAAACTGTGATAAGAGCATCAGTCACCGTACTAACAACCATCATCTCAGCAAACATATCACTAATAGATGATATAAAGAGGAAGGGTTTACAGTTAAGTGATCTTGCAAGGGCTTTAAAGCACAATGTCCACGAGGCAGCTACACTTATATATCTAATAAAGCCATCTCCTGCAGAAATAATGACTTTAGAGCTCTTGCCGACACTTGTGGAGGTTATTTGCACCTCTAACAGTTATAGATGTTGGCCACCAAAATCACTTCCAGTGACACCTCCTGCAGCATCATTGATGATCATCGAAGTACTAGTAACTTCATTTGACTATGCTACAAATAACACGCACTTAGCAGCAATAAATTCTCCCCGTGTCCTGTCTGGTCTCCTTGATGTTGCAAGGAATCATAGTTTGGAAGAACATATTTCTTTGGCCACAATCCTTGTAAAGTGCATGCAGTTTGATGGAGAATGCAGAAAGTATATATCTCAAATCATTTCAGTTGCTCCATTTATCCACTTGCTACAAAGGAATGAGAAGCGTGCCTGGGTCATAGCTCTTGAATTTTTTCATGAGGTCCTTCGTATTCCACGGTATGAGCAATTACTTAGCTACTTGCACCTAATTTGAAAACTTGGGTGAATGGAACAGAATACAAAATTTTATCTTGTTTTCAGGTCATCAGCCATTAGCCTATTGCAGCAGATCCAGAAAGAAGGAGGCATCAGTATTATGGACATATTAATGACTTGTGTTCGCCAATTGGAACCTGAGTACCGACTTCTGGCAGCAAATTTATTGCTTCAATTGGACACGCTGGTAAACTCCTTGACAAAACCTGTATTTTTTTATTCCTTTCTATCAATTTATACAGCGAGGTTAGATAACTTACATTTTCAGAGAATTATACCGTTGATCATATACCAATTAAGATCAGATAACAACATACACCAGATTAGTATTCTTTTAAGTAATGTAGCCAGTTAATAAATCTATGCAGGAAAACTCAAATGGTAATAGCATTTTCAGAGGGGAGCCCATGCAGGTCCTTCTTCAGTCAATAGCATCTGAGGAAAGCTCAAATTCACAGCTATTGTCAGCGTCCATTCTTTCAAATATTGGTGGAACTTATGCTTGGACAGGGGAATCATATACAGTAGCATGGCTGGTGAAAAAGGCAGGTTTGATCTCCTTGTATCACCGGAACCTGATAAGGAACTTTGATTGGTTGGATCAGAGCCTACAGGTAAGATGCACAAAATGAGACTGCAGAGTAGCCTATAACTATTAGATGTAATTATCGGTTTCAAAGAGGTATTATTATATGTACATTTGAAGAGAAATGTTCATCTTGCAGGATGTGGGAATAGACTCGTGGTGCTGCAAGATTGCAAGAAGCATCAGTGAAATTGGGAAGCCTGCATTCATTGCTTTACAAAAAGGACTAAGAAGTCAGATAAAGAGTGTTGCTCGGGACTCTCTCACAACCATTGCATGGCTTGGTTGTGAAATTTCTAAAAGTTCAAATAGCCTAAGATATTCAGCATGTGAGATCTTACTCGGCGAAGTTGAGAAATTTTTGCATCCAGGAATGGACCTTGAAGAAAGACTTCTAGCATGCCTATGCATCTATAACTATGCTTCTGGAAAAGGTAATGAGCTTACCACAAGAAGCTATATGAGTAAGGTTTTTTCATTAAGCAGAGAACAAAAAAAGATCAGTAGGCTCCATGCCACCATATGTGAAGTCAATATTCAGTATCCAATATGAAAATATTACATCCATAATGCATAAGTGGCACAGTAATAGGGAGAAGTTTACAATCCATTTGATCTATGTAGATGAATAATCTTTGTGCAGGGATGAAGAAACTAATTAACTTCTCAGAGGGAGTGCGAGAATCTCTAAGGCGATTTTCAAGTGTAATCTGGATGGCCGAGGAACTACATAGAGTTACCGACTTCTATCTGCCCAATAATTCGGTTAGTCTTCTTGAGGCAATCTAATTTCATAAGTCATAACCGAGTAATTATTGCTATGTCTGTCTAACCTTCTCGTTTCCATGACAAGCAGCGTATTTCTTGCATTCACACACAAATTTTAGAGGCAAGTCACAAAAACAGTGGAGCTGTTACTGCCCTCATCTACTACAAGGGAATGCTTTACAGTGGATACTCTGATGGTTCAATTAAGGTACAACCACAGGCTCCAACTCAAAAAACAACTTCTCTGATGATGTTTAAGTTAATTACAAATCACATTTGCTCTAAAATGAAGAAACTAAAGAAGCAACTCTGGGCAACATTGTTATGATAGCCTCACCTGATGAACAAAGTGGGTTGATTGAATAGGTATGGGATGTCAGAGACAGAGAGCAATCAGCTTCACTTGTATGGGACGTGAAGGAGCACAAGAAGGCTGTAACATGCTTTTCCCTTTTTGAACCAGGAGAGAGCCTTTTAAGTGGATCAGCAGATAAGACCATTAGGGTATGCTAAAACCCTTCTCCTTCTGTTTCTTATTTACCTGGACAGATACTTAGGAAGCATCAAAATCTCACTTTCCCTTTCTCTAGGTTTGGCAGATGGTCCAAAGGAAATTGGAGTGCATTGAAGTTATAGCAGCAAAAGATCCGATTCAAAAGTTAGAGACATATGGACAAATGATTTTCGTGATCACTCGAGGCCATCGCATTAAGGTAACAAGTGACCAGAAATAAAGCTATCTAACGAGTATATAGATTAAAAATAATACTTCAAAGTTCAAATGAAACTAGGAAGTACCTCTTTTAACAACAAGATTGTTGTTTTCCAGGTTTTTGATTCGTTAAGATCAGTCAACAGTGTCTGTAAAAGTAAAAGTGTTAGGTGCATGAGGGCGGTTCAGGGAAGGATTTACGTGGGCTGCACAGATTCAAGCATTCGGGTTAGATAAAAGGCTCTTCTTTGATACTCATTTATGAAGCAATTCAAAACTCTAGTCTCACAAATCTCACTCGTTCCAGGAGTTATCTATAATCAATAATCACGAGAGGGAGGTCAAAGCACCAGTAAAGAAATGGAGAATGCAAAGCAAGCCCATCAATTCACTCATCATGTACCGAGACTGGCTCTACAGTGCAAGTTCAACAGTTGAAGGTTCCAATATCAGGGTAACCAAAAACTAAATACTTCATACGTACATAACAAACAATATATAAGAGCCTTGATCCAAAGGTATGGTTCAGGAATGGAGACGAAACTCTGGGCCCCAAATGTCAATGACACCAGAGAAAGGAGCAAATGTACTGGCAATGGAAGTAGTGGAAGACTTCATATACTTAAATTGCAGCTCATCATCAAGCAGTCTTCAGGTACATGGTTAAGATATCATATGAGAAAGGGTTCAAACAAGTTGTTTCTCCATTTAAATAAAATGTATGCCTATTTGTGAGCAGATTTGGTTGAGAGGAACACAGCAGAAAGTGGGGAGAATATCGGCAGGCAGTAAAATAACAAGCCTTCTAACTGCCAATGACATTGTTCTATGTGGCACAGAGAACGGTGTAATAAAGGTTTGTTCTCTTAAATTAATTCAACCGATCATATACAAACCTGATGTTCTTCACTCTAACTTCCAATTCCCTTGCATGCGCAGGGCTGGATCCCCCTCTAGCTGATCACAGATACCTCAAAAGTTAGTGTACAATATACATAAAAGAAGAGGAATTGAGCAGTCGTAGCATTGATCGAAAATAGTTTTCACTTCTTTTTTGTTGTTTGTGTACAGATGTAATGTTAATATATAATATAATCACGGTAGTCCAAGAATAATGCCATGGTTTATTTTATGGATGGAGATCAAAGAGTTTCTGCATTGCTCATTTTTACTCCAGGTGGCTTTGGACCATTGACAATTGGCTGAATGTAAAACCATGATGAAGTCATCTCCTTGTACTTAGTACCACCATTGGTCTAAAAGAATCAAAATCACCAAATGTCAAGCAATTTAAATAAAATCAAGCATTAAAAAGAAATTTTAAACCCCAAAATACACAAAAACATCTCAAAAGCTAAATGGAACACAGGCACAGCATGTCCCACATCTGGCAATTTTTGCAATAGTGAGTGCTTTTTAAATAAGACTTCAGGAGCACCCCGCTAACCTTGGGGTGTGTGGGGGCTGGGAGAAGCCTCGATGTTTTGTTGCTAAACCAATCCGGGTCCAATCGGGTAGTAACAGCTGTTGGGGTATTTTATCTGGTGTTTACCCCGTGTGGTTAAAAAAAACGAAACACCAGGCTCTACGAGTGTATTCTCCCAAGTGGGTTCAAATCGTCCCCTCAAGAGGAGTAGCAGGCCGGGCTGGGTGCGGTCGCGTGCTTAACAGCTATCAGGTCCTCGCCTCTTGGCCACACCCCGAACTCTTTTAATGTGTACTTTCTAGATTGCTTTACTCCGCTGGCCAACCGCCTCGGCCTCCCTAATTGTTATTATTTTTTTTAAATAACTGAATCAGGGTTTAAGCAAGCATTCACGTCTTGCGTTGAATCTGTTCTAACACCCTAAGCGCCCAAATCTTTGGGATAAGATGCCCGGACCGACGCTGGAGATGGAGCCAGTAGAGCCACAGTCATTGAAGAAGCTCAGCCTTAAATCCCTAAAGCGCGCTCTCGATCTCTTTAGCCCTGTACATGGTCAATTTGCTGCTCCTGATCCCGAAAGGTTCATTCTTTTTCTTCGAGAAATCATTCGTTACCTTTTTGGTTATTTCTCAAATTTCATTAAAACACTACTTGAAACTGAAGTCTTTTCTTTTCCTCCCTGAATGCAGCAAGAAAATTCGCACGAGCCACAAGGTTAGTCGGTTCTGCTTCAATTTGAATTCTTTCCCACTTGTGGTTATAGTGGGTTTGTTTATTGGATCATAATGGATGGTTAATTTTGATTTAAATTTGTTAGATAAGTGTTGAATATAATGGGATTAAAAGTGCTGCGGGTCAACCTTCGAGGCAAGTTAAGTCAGGTGCAGCTGACGCGGGGAATCTAGGTTCTGCACCTTCCAATGCCCTAGCACTTACAGGTAAACTTCTTATTTGATTGAATAGAATGCAAGGTTTTAGCTTGATGATCTGTTCATTTAAGTTTCTTGCTTTGTGGCTGAGTGGTCTGGTACTTAATGATGCTGTGATTCTGGGCAAGTAAGTACTGAAGAATATTTATTGGCTTGTTGCCTATAACGAGGCTTCTGTAACAGTAAATGGTTAATGACGCAGGTCCTGCAGATTCTAAGGATTCACAAAAGGCAGGGACTCAAAATGCTTTAGTTGTTGGTCCATCTTTGCAACCAAAGGGACAGTAAGTTCTCTTGCTCTAAAATTTTGGTACACTGATTCTGGTACTCTCTTTCCCCATTAAATGAAAGATGTGACTTTCAATTTTAATGTTGGGTTTGATGCCGAGAGGTATATATAACGGCATGCTTGTTCTCTTGGAATCCTTTCCTACTATGAAGAAGTAAATGTATTGCTAAGTGGTGGTACTAATTTGTTTCTCTTTCTCTTACTTTCCCAGAAATGACGTTGGTACTTCGGCAAAAAGCACTGCCATGGTTTCTGCTTCTGCACCCTTTTCTGAAAGGTTTTTGCTCTCTTCCTGTTATGCAGCTTCTTACTCCTTGATAGTTTGAAATGTTGTACATGTTACTTCTGTTGCACCTTTGTACATTTCTTTCCCATGGTGGTTTTATCTACGTGCTCTTCTGTGTGAAAAACTGATATCTCGCTCAATTAGACCTATTATTTTATTTATCTTTCACTGACCAGTATTTAGGAAGCTTTGTAAGAGAATGTGCATTGGCTTGTGCGTATGGCACAAATTTGTCTGGTCCCATCATACATAAGTGAATTGGAAATTGGAGGAACCATTTGGGTTCCATTCTGTTATGTCATGCCGCTCATATCCTGCATATATAGGACATTGCAACTTGGTGATTTCTGTTCTATTTCATGTGACAGGTTAACGACCTCTGCGATAATGGAAAGAATCCCAAGCAGATGGCCACGTCCCGTGTGGCATCGTCCATGGAAGAACTACAGGGTGAGAATCTCTTTCTTTATGACAGGGTGGTGGATAGAGTGATCAGTGGGTTTGTTGTCAATTTCATTGTCACATGCAATAGAATGGAATTGTTGTGTATTTATCTTTTTGCCTTTGGGGCACATACAAGCACTTTAAAACACCTTCCATCTCTGCCATTGGGTTACTTTAGTAACCTGCATTTTTCTCTGCCATCTTGGTGATTTCTATGTCCTAACTATTGGATGAACATGTTTATAAGCTACATTAAGAGTATTATGCTCATTTTACGGAATTCTTCCTGTTGAACTGTTTTAGTGGCTACTTTTTTCCATTCCAGTTCCTGTGGAATGTTTGACATGTTTAAATGGGTAATTATGCAGGTCATTAGTGGGCATTTGGGATGGGTGAGGTCAGTGGCCTTTGATCCTAGTAACAACTGGTTTTGTACTGGTTCTGCAGACCGTACAATCAAGGTATCAAGCCTTTGACACGTTGTTCATTCTATCTTGTCTCTTTCTTTTCCCTCTGCTAGCATAGAAGCTCTATAAGTGGATGTTGATGTGACGTTTTAGCCATTACTTTATTGAAAAATGACTTTTCTTTTTTTTTCTTTTTCACCGCTTTAATTTTGGCATGTTAGATATGGGATGTAGCTAGTGGAAGGCTAAAGTTGACGCTAACTGGACACATTGAACAAATACGAGGTTAGTTGAAGAAATTTCCTCACATGTTAATTGCTTTTGCTGTTTAATTATGCAGTGGATTATGATTATCAGCCAAGGGTATTATTGAGAATGACATATTTTACACACAGGCCTGGCTGTCAGTAGCAAACACACATATATGTTCTCTGCTGGTGATGATAAGCAAGTTAAATGCTGGGACCTTGAACAGAACAAGGTCAGAACTTCACAAACTTATTGCTTTGGATATTTAGGAAGTAATTTCCATCCCTGCACACTGTTGAAATCATTCTTGTTATTGAAACTTACTAAATTGCTCTATAGGTTATTCGGTCTTATCATGGTCACCTAAGTGGTGTTTATTGCTTGGCTCTTCATCCCACCATTGACATTTTGCTTACTGGGGGGCGTGATTCTGTCTGCCGGGTACGAAATTTATCAACATATGGAAGAAACTACTCATTAACTATTGTTTTGGACTCAAGTTACTTTGACCGATTATCGAATTGGTTTAGCATTTTTATGGTTTCTTCTGATTTTACAGCCATTAAGTCAATTTTGTATCTGATAGAAACAACCAATTTCAGGTATGGGATATTCGCACCAAGATGCAAATTTTTGCATTGTCAGGGCATGATAACACTGTTTGCTCTGTTTTTACCCGACCAACGGTACAAAGACCTTTGAAATTCTTCTATTCTACTATATTATTTATTTGTGTTTTGTTGGCTGACTTTTATATTATATTATTGAACTGTGCATTGTATCTCCTGACAGGATCCTCAAGTTGTTACTGGCTCCCATGATACAACCATAAAATTCTGGGACCTTAGATACGGTAAACTAAAGAAATTTGAAATTTTCATTTTTGATTCTTTTCCTCATCTTTTTGGTTTCCTTTGTAACACTAGGGTGTTCAATGTCCAGGAAAAACAATGTCAACTCTAACACACCACAAGAAGTCTGTGCGAGCAATGGCACCACATCCTAAAGAGTATGTTGCCCTATATGTAATTTGTAAATTTATATGAAACATAGTGCTGTGGCTGAATATTTGTTGCTATTTTCTTCTCTTAATGTTCTTCAACTTTTCTGTATCAGGCATTCCTTTGCATCTGCATCAGCTGACAACATCAAGAAATTCAATCTTCCAAAGGGAGAATTCGTACACAATATGCTGTAAGTGAAAGCAATGTTGCTTCATAACTGGGATTTAGATGTCTGTTTGCTTGTATCTTGGTGAACTAACATAATATCATCGTTTCTGGAGCAGCTCTCAGCAGAAGACTATAATTAATACCATGGCTGTCAATGAGGATGGTGTATTGGCTACTGGAGGTGCTAATACTTTCTCTTTTCATTTTAAACAGCTTTGACTTGGCAAATTTTGTTGTCTACTTCTTTATTCTTCGTGCTTAGTGCTGACCTGTAAATATGCAAGTAATGCTTCTAATCATTAACCCTTGCAAATTATTGAAGGTGACAATGGGAGTCTGTGGTTTTGGGATTGGAAGAGTGGTCACAATTTCCAGCAAGCTCACACAATTGTACAGCCTGGTAGGGTTATCTGGATTCATTTTTTGGCTAGCTTTTGCTGATTGTACAGTTGGAAGATGATTAACATGATAAGTGCTTTATTACAGGCTCATTGGAAAGTGAAGCTGGTATTTATGCTCTCTCTTACGATGTAACTGGTACAAGATTGGTATCCTGTGAAGCGGACAAGACAATAAAAATGTGGAAAGAAGATGAAACTGCCACTGAGCAAACTCATCCTCTCAACTTCAAACCACCCAAGGATATCCGTCGGTTCTAGTCTCACCTTTTCTTTCTTGTTGGGTTGCCTGCTAACCCATCCTAGTTTTGTATAATTTGAGATACGTAGGACAAGTTTTCAATGTTAGTTGTGTAATTTATAGATTGTTCTCCCATATTGCTTGAGGACTAGAGATTACAATGGAAAATGAATTGTGATTCCTCAGTTGCTTCCCAAAGGATGCAGAATCAATCTCGCTCGATCACCCCATATAACAATAGTACTCTTGGAAGGGAAACATCAAACATATTTCAAATTTTGATGGCTGGGATACATTGGTGTAGCTGCTTTGTGTTTTCATCCAATTCAATGTGAAGTTTTATCAAAATTACTTCTGCTTAAAGAGTTAAAAACTCTAAACGGTATGTCGGTGATCCTCTGATATGATAAATTCATTGACCCGATTTAGGTGTTTATCCGGATATATTTATCATAAATATGGAAAGCCACTTTTGGCGGTTCAAGGAATGTAAAGTTTTCATCTGAAAGTAAGGAGAGAATTCTTCTTCCCTTTGAGATCTAAGAAGAAAAAACTACTCGTAATACAGGAGACGAGAATTGTCTCGAAGGATTTTCTTCTTGAGAACAAAAAATGGGTAATGCCATTGATGTAATGTGACACAAAAGCAAAGGCATAAAGCTAGGGAAGCAAGCTTTGAAATGTCGTTATAATACCCATAAAAATAAAAATAAAAATAAAAATAAAAAATTATAAAGCTGCACCGACCGCACGGCTTGGAGCGATTATACAGCGGAATTTCATGCATGAACGCTACTGTATCGGTCACTTCAAACAAATGCTCACTCTTTCCTCATTACTCTCGTTTTCCACTTGGAAACATTCAAAATTTTCTAATCAAAGCTCTGAGCATTTTCTTGAAGAAAAAATACCACTGATCGTTAGCATTTTCTCCAATATCCGCCCAAAAAGATGACGTCTGAACTGATTCACAGAAACCAAACAACCCCGGCAGAACCAACTCTCACTTCACCAAATAAACCTTCAAACCATGTCAAAAACTCGACGAACCCACTTCGTTACAGGCTTCAGAAGCAGCGTTTATTCTTTGTTCTTGTCGGAATAGCCATTGCTGCACTGTTTTTCAACACTTTTCCCTTGTCACCATCACAAGAAATGGGTCATGGTGCATTTCCAGGCCCGGTTTTGGCTTCCGAATCCGGCCATGTAACTAGGAGAGTCCTCTACGAAGCATACCCTGCACAGTTACGACGCAGTAACGTTGCTGGCAAGGTGCCATTGGGAGTGAAAAGGAAAAGCTTGAGGATCGTGGTGACTGGTGGGGCCGGGTTCGTGGGAAGCCACCTCGTGGACCGTCTGATAGGAAGAGGGGATAGTGTAATCGTTGTTGATAACTTCTTTACAGGGAGGAAAGAAAATTTGATGCACCATTTTGGTAATCCTAGGTTTGAGCTCATCAGACATGACGTTGTTGAACCAATTCTGCTGGAAGTTGATCAGATCTATCACTTGGCTTGCCCTGCTTCCCCTGTTCATTACAAGTTTAATCCGGTCAAGACCATTATATCCTTTCTTTCGTTCTTTCTTTTCCTTTCAGATAATCAAAACTTGTTTGGTTATAGATGTTGCTTTGATTCCAAACCAACATAAACTTAATAACCAAACTTCGACCCATATACTTGAATTTTACTTTAAGATCGAAAGGAACTCTGCTTTTCATTATTTGACATAACATAAGATATGTCTCTGCATCTTTTCTCTGTATGTCTATGCCTTTGGAATCCTTGATTTTATTGAGGCTGTGAATCCACAAGACCAATGTGGTGGGAACATTGAACATGCTAGGGCTTGCAAAAAGAGTTGGTGCCCGCTTCCTGTTAACAAGCACCAGCGAGGTCTATGGTGATCCTCTGCAGCATCCACAGGTTGAGACCTATTGGGGCAATGTCAATCCCATTGGTTAGTTCCTTTTCCTCTCCTCACCCCAGAACTGTTTAATGAAAGATTTATGATCCTCAGAATATTATTATTGGTGCACCTTATTCAAGAAATCGTGACTGATTACTCTGAATTTGAATTGTGAAATTGCTTCTTTTGAATGTGGGATAAATTTATGATTCTGTTATTAAGACGTTCTGGAACACTGGCAGGTGTAAGGAGCTGCTACGATGAGGGCAAGCGCACTGCAGAGACGTTGACGATGGACTATCACAGAGGCCTTGGCATCGAGGTTGGATTACATTGCCTGCATGTTATCGTTCATCTACAAAATTTCTCGTTTGCTTTCTATTTCCTTGCCATATGAATTGTATGGAATAACTTAAACTGAATAATCTGTAAAAAAGAACTGTTCATTCATCAGGTAAGGATTGCTCGAATTTTTAACACTTACGGACCACGCATGTGCATCGATGATGGCCGTGTTGTCAGCAATTTTGTGGCCCAGGCACTGAGGAAAGAGCCATTAACAGTCTATGGTGATGGAAAGCAAACCAGGAGTTTCCAATACGTTTCAGACCTGGTAAACTTATCCGATTGTACATTTATTCATGGGTTTATTTTCATAAAGGTTTCCAATTCTTCAGTTTCCTGTTTCAATTTTTCATCAAGGGGATTAAAGAATGCTGGTCATTTGGGTCATCGTTTGGATACTACATGCAGATACAATCTTTTGGTTTTCTTTATCCCTTTTCTTCTGTTCCTGGAGGACCACTGCCATTTGATTGGCGTTGAAACTTCATTTTCTCACACAGCTATAATCGTACTAGAACTTTACTTGCATGCAGTAGATGCAAATCTTCTAGTTAGATTCAATGGCCTAGTTAAAAGGACAGTTTCATCTGCTTCTCTTGCGGTGCGAGGTGAATGTACATAGATTATTTCTCTTGTTTATTTGTGGGGAAAAAGGTTGGTGGCTGGGTCTGGGGTAGGGTTGTACAGTTTTGTCCTCTACATTACTGTAAGTTTACAGGACGAGAATTAATGGTCAAAACAAGATATTGATGAGAAATGTTCTGTTGTATATGCACAATTAAACAGGTGGAGGGTCTTATACGATTGATGGAAGGTGATCATGTGGGTCCTTTCAATCTTGGAAACCCTGGTGAATTCACCATGCTTGAACTTGCTGAGGTAAATCTGAAAAGTGTAGAAAGTTTCAATCTATGTCAATCTAAATTGCAGTGCTTCTTCCCATCATTCTCAAATCAATTCTTGAGAATTCAATGAAGAATCGTGATCAAGGATCAAAGAGCGCAAAGCTTCTGTATAAGTAGGACCTTACTGACAAGAGTTATGTTGCTCCTGGTTGCTGCAGGTAGTACAGGAAACAATTGATCCAAATGCAAAGATAGAATTCAGGCCCAACACAGAGGATGATCCACATAAGAGAAAACCTGACATTTCAAAGGCTAAAGAGCTTCTGTTCTGGGAGCCAACAGTATCCCTCCGCAAAGGACTTCCTCTCATGGTCTCAGATTTCAGGCAAAGAATCTTTGGTGACCAGAAAACAGGAGGTTCAACCGCTGAATAATGATTGGCCCTTTGGAATGCCAATTTTTGTCAGAGCCCTGTTTAAGTCAGTACCATTAGGAACAATAATAAGCAAGCAAGCAACCCCTCCTTCCAGGGAGATCTTTTATTCTTTCCTCAGAGTGATGGGGCAATCCAAATTTTTGTATTTGTACATTATTATCTCCCTCTAATCATTCCATCCTTTGCTTCTCATTGTTTGCCTTTTAAGAGTTTGGAGAACATGTAGTAAAACTCAAATAAAGCTGAAGTTATTGAATCTTAGTTCATTGATAATTGCAAAATATGTTCTTAATCTACAATATTTAAGAAAACGAGGGGAAATTGGGAACTACAGTGTGTCATATTTCCTAAAATTTAAACCTAAATCCTTGAATAATTAAAATATATTGTAATTTTTTATTTATGAAAAAAAATAGAAATCAAATTATTTTCAATTATGTCTTTTATAAGCATTTAAAATAAATAAATAAATATTTTGCCTCAGAAAAAAAATGAATATTTGGGTCAAAATGCTTTCCAAAATGAAAGATCTGGGAATGGGCGGAAATAATAAGATGGACTTTATCTTCTAACAAACAAAGACTAAACCCAACCCAAACTGAGCCCAGCTGTGAAGTGTTAGCAGCGTGAATTGACAAAACTACCCTTCAAGACCATTAAAATAAGTACCACTATCCGGTCTATCCCTAGCTGCTGCGCTCCCATCTCTCTCTCTCTCTCTCTCATTACAAAAGCTGCGTTTTTTTTCTGCCAACCAAAAGCAAAAACCTCAAGCACTCGATCAGGTTCACACATTTCTTTTTCTTTTATTCTTTAAGTTTTTATTCCTTTTTGCTGATTTTATTTATTCTTTTTCTCATCTTTTTTCCTGAATTTTGTTATATTTTCCTTTCTATGTTCAAACTTGTATCGTTTTGTGATTTGTAAGAAAGAAAAGAAAGAAAATTGTTTAGTGTTATTTGATTTCTTTTAATCCGTCTCCGCTTTATTTTTGAAGAATTCAATTTTTACTGAGACTGTGAAGGTTGAAGTTTAGCAAAGCTTAGATTCGAGCATTGGAGGTTTATCGTATTTAGGGTTTTTGAGCCGTGAATTAGGTTAAGCAATTAGAAATTCTTAAAGTTTAGATATTATGAGAAAATAAGGATAAGGATAAAAGATGGTGCGAAAGTCCAGTTGATTCACTGGACCTTTTGCCTCCAGTGGAATTTTGGACGTTTCAGTTGGCTGCTTAGGACCCCCAACGCCGGTGAAATATGTAACTTGCGGGTTTATAGAATGTTGCTTTGTTCTATTGCTAGATCCCTGTATTTAGTAACTCTTTTGCTTTTACATTAAGTGAAGTGATTTCCTTATTTGGGATACATTCTGGTTACAGTTCATATTGAAGCAGAAAGAACTTTATTAGAAGCAGCCAAAATGTCGAGAAAAGGTTTAATGGAGCAAGACTTAAGTAAACTGGATGTAACAAAGTTGCATCCACTTTCTCCTGAAGTTATATCTCGCCAAGCTACTATAAATATTGGTAATGCTTTAACTTTGTTTTGGTTTAACTCTTTCACCTTTATTTTTAGGTTTAAATAATTAGGTTTATAACTCAGCTGCTTGTTTCTCTGGCTTTAATGATAAAAAAATTGATTTGGATTTCAATTTATCAGGCACAATAGGGCATGTGGCGCATGGGAAGTCAACAGTTGTGAAAGCCATATCTGGTGTTCAGGTGATGTAGTTTATTTTTAATGAGTGATATCTAAGTAGGCTGTGATAACTTACCATTGGAGTCTTGTTTCCAATACCTAGGTTTTCTACTGTTGATTTAGAGTATAGTAAATGTAATTCATTGTGCCTTGGTACTTTGTCTACAGACTGTTCGTTTTAAAAATGAGTTGGAGCGTAATATTACTATCAAGCTTGGATATGCAAATGCAAAGATATACAAATGTGAAGATGAACAGTGCCCTCGTCCTATGTGCTACAAGTAGGTTGATATCTTGCAATTGTTTTCTTTATCAATTTCATGAGTACTAAGAATGACTGCAACTGTGGTTATGGTTTTTGCAGGGCCTATGGAAGTGGAAAGGAGGATAGTCCCCTTTGTGATGTGCCTGGCTTTGAAAACTGCAGGATGAAGTTGCTGAGACATGTATCTTTTGTAGATTGCCCGGTAAGGTCCTAAGCGTTACTCATTGGAAATGAGGAGTTGAAGTTTTAAATTTTCTCTTTCTCTTGTTGTTCACCTTTTTAATCTTCTTTAATGCTACAAAAGGGATTAAGTATATTTCTATTTTGTCATATATTAATTCATTTCTATCTTGAATATTTCCATCAGGGTCACGATATTCTCATGGCTACCATGCTTAATGGAGCAGCAATCATGGATGGTGCATTACTTCTCATTGCTGCCAATGAAAGTTGTCCACAACCTCAAACTTCTGAGCATCTGGCCGCTGTTGAAATCATGCGACTTCAGCATATTATAATTCTTCAAAACAAGGTTGATCTTATTCAAGAGAATGTAGCCATCAACCAGCATGAAGCAATCCAGAAATTTATTCAGGTTATCTTTTTGTTTGCAAAAGTTAGGTGGATGTTTCATTCTTGTTATCTTCTGAATCTTTTGGCTAAAAGTAATTCATTCCAGGGTACCGTTGCTGATGGTGCTCCAGTGGTACCAATTTCTGCACAGCTAAAATATAACATCGATGTTGTATGCGAGTACATTGTTAAGAAGATTCCTATTCCAGAGAGAAACTTCGTCTCACCCCCTAACATGATTGTTATCCGATCATTTGATGTCAATAAGCCAGGGTTTGAGGTTGATGAGATTAAAGGTGGTGTTGCCGGTGGAAGTATCCTCAGGGTATGTTTTAATTTGGAAAGCACTTGTTAGTTTTTATTGGAAGATGAATACTAATGCTTCTGCATCACGGTTAGTGGAAATTTTACTTGCTACACACTGGAGATTTCCCATACTTTTATGCTTGTTTTATGCATATCTGTAAGAGGTTTAAGGTCTATGCTTTGTAAATTAGTTCAGTCCAAAAAACAGCATGCATTTGAGCAACCAAGTTTCAAATCATAAAATTTTGTCTGAGTAATTGCTAGAGAATGGATCTAGACTTGAGCTTGTAGCTTTGGTTAATATTTTGTTAATATTTTCTCTTTCAGGGTGTTTTGAGGGTGAACCAAGTTATTGAAGTTCGTCCTGGGATTGTTGCTAAAGATGATAGTGGGAACATGAAATGCACACCCATATATTCCAGAATAGTTTCACTGTACGCTGAACAAAATGAGCTACAATTTGCTGTTCCTGGAGGTCTAATTGGTGTGGGAACAACTATGGACCCAACTTTGACACGTGCGGATAGGTTGGTGGGTCAAGTCCTGGGAGAGGTTGGGTCACTACCAGAAGTTTTTGTTGAGCTTGAGGTGGGTGCTGAATTTCTTTGGCAGGGAGCCACATTTGGTTTGCTAAACCATTGTGGGTCATATAAAGCAAATTGATTATCTAGTTTATATCTTCCTTGCTTGGTTGGTTGGCAAGCTGTGGTGAAATCATTTCTTTATATATTCTGCTGCCTATATTTTGTTTTCAAATTGGATCTCTTGTCTCTCTCTTTTCCAAGAGGGAGATGGTTTTTGTTTGCAAAGTAGTGATGGGTTTTTTCTGTTGGATATTGTTAATGGCTGCTTCCATGGTGAACATATCATAGAAACCTTGACCTTACAAGAAAATGTAAAGAATGTTCACCCCATAGTCTTTCTGAATGGTTTGTGTGTTCTAATTTTGCAGGTAAACTTCTTCCTTCTTCGAAGGCTTCTGGGTGTTAGGACAAAGGGCTCAGAGAGGCAAGGAAAGGTCTCAAAGCTGGCCAAGGGAGAGATTCTAATGTTGAACATTGGGTCTATGTCAAGTGGAGCTAGAGTAATAGCAGTCAAGAATGATTTGGCAAAGCTGCAACTGACGTCTTCTGTTTGCACCAGCAGAGGAGAGAAGATTGCACTAAGTCGGCGTGTTGAGAAACATTGGCGTCTAATAGGATGGGGCCAAATTCAAGCCGGAACAACCCTTGAGGTTCCACCCTGCCCCCTTTGAGCATCGAGAAACAGGTAGAGAGAGAAGCAAAAAGCATCAGTAGAAAAGGCAGAGACACTTTTTTGTAGAAATGTGGGAAGGCAGGCAACATCTTGGTACTATTTTTTTTCAGGTGGAGAAGAAAACATTGTTTGGATACTTCACTGTGTATGTCGTGCTTTTTTCCCTTATTGGCTGTGCATGCAGGATCCTGGTTATTCCTAACATTGCATCTTGAGTTTTGTTTTCTCTGTGTCATTTACACTATGCGGAAACATGGGAATTTTTACTAGGCTATATTACATTAAAATCTGAAATCAGAGGATTTGTTTCCTGAAACGTGTACCCGCTGTTCTTGAAGCCAAATGACTGCCGTTAAATAACATCAACATGTGAGCAGAAATTCTCCCTTTCTTTTTTTTTTTTGGTGAGAAAAAGTTTAGGTGAGGGAAGGCTGTCCTAATCTAGGGTCAAGACATGTTATAAGTCTCAGAGAAGGTTGACAGTGATATTTACATATTATGAGGGTCATTGATACTATTTGAATTTCAAAATTTTCAAGCAAAGGTTTAAAGTCTTATTAACTCAATCAACCTCAATTGGTAAAATTTCTCCCTTTCTATTCTACCGTACTTGCATCATAATCCTCCTTTCCCCCAACTTTCTAAGAGAAGCGGTAGCTTTGTTGAACGAGGTCCATTTACCATTATGAATGAATTCGCGCAATATCTCTCCCCGTTAGTGGTCCAATTCCCCTTTCAGTGGGGTGAGTTATGAGCTTGACAAAGGCCAACTGAGGCCCAATCATTTGAATTAATTTAATTCCCTCTGAAGAGCGCGGCTCATGGTTAATGGGCTTAGCTTAGGAACCGTCTGGGGTGGGCTGCAGAGTGCCGATCTAAAAGGCCTAGTGAGGACTTTTCATCTTAAATTAAACATAGAAAGTCCTAGTCTAAGAACGATAGTTGAGGATGTGTGGGCAGTGTGGCTAAATTGATGAGCTCGATTGGTGTCCAATTACATTCCAAAGTGCAACGAAAGGCCTTATGCATGTGGAAATTTGGGGCTTGGCAGCAGACTTGGAAGCCCAATTTTCGCCCAATCATCATCTTATTCTCAAATCGTTTTCCTTATAAACTCTAACCCTAAAGTTTCCGCCTTGTCTCGCCTTCCCTCTTTTCATTTCTGCGGCGCTCAAAAACCCTAAAATCTACAGAGGTACTCGGTCTGTCTCTCAATCTCAGGTTTTGCGTCTTTATTCTTGTGCTTCAAAATCTGCTACTAAATCAAATTGCTTGTTTTTGTTAATTATCGCAGAGATTAGCAAGCAAAAGAAGCGAAAATGAGCAGGGCAGCAGCTGGAGGAGCCAAGGGAAAGAAGAAGGGAGCCACCTTCACCATCGACTGCGCGAAGCCAGTGGAGGATAAGATCATGGACATTGCCTCACTGGAAAAATTCCTCCAGGAGCGTATCAAAGTTGGCGGCAAAGCTGGTAACCTCGGAGACTCCGTCACCATCAGCCGCGACAAGTCCAAAATCACTGTTACCTCCGACTCTGCCTTCTCCAAAAGGTATTATAGAAGTTTTGAATTTCGCTTTCTTTTTTATTTTTCTACATATTTTGACTTGAGTGTTATTAAGAACCGTGATGAGATAAACAGACCTGTAATGAAATTGCGGATATGATCGCAATTCTTTTAAGAACATCTAAGGGACTGAGTTCAAATCCGCAACTCTCACTCTCTCTTTTGTTAATTTATTAATTTTATATCTATTTAGGGGCTTCGAATAATCTTGGAAACTGATAAATTTGCTAATACTTATGAGTTTTTGTGATTGTGAAGCCTAAATTTATTGTTCTCCTCGCTATCCAGCTCCATAATTATATGGATTCTGGACGTCGGGGACCAACATCCTACAACATAGTATTCAACTTGTCATGTCTGTTTAAGCTTGTTAGAACTCAGAATAGAAGTTCCCAATTATGGGTTTCAGCTTTTAATTAATATGTTCATTTGTTGACCCTTATCTAGGTATCTGAAATACTTGACAAAGAAGTACTTGAAGAAACACAATGTGAGGGATTGGCTTCGAGTGATTGCCTCCAACAAGGAGCGGAATGTTTATGAGTTGAGATACTTCAACATTGCTGAGAATGAAGGCGAGGAAGAAGATTAAATGTTTTCTTTTTGTTCTTATGTATGCCTTTGTTTGAAAAAGACTCTAGCCTTTTCTCTGTCTTTAAGATTGTCAATGTAGCTTTTTTTTTTTTTTATTCAGAAGTTTTGACTCTTCATATGTTCAACTACTTTCACCTGCTTTTCTGGTTTGTTATTGAATGATGATCATTGATGAGCTAAGGATTTTGCCCGTACCATTACTCTGTTCATGGTTGGCTTCTGTGATTTACTATTTTTAAATGTCTAATGATGATCAGAATGTTGTTATTGCATTTGTTGAAATCTGGTCTACTGCTCGCATTTCAGTATCTTCATAGAAAATGCAATTGTCGTATAACAAAGCATATAATCTAGATAGAAATTTCGATTGGGTATTTAGATAGATGCTTTCATATGCTAAAGCATTGAAGAGGTAGGCATGCAACTCTGTTGATGGCTTGCAGCCAGAACCAGGGAGCGTTGCGGCCATTAGAACTCAAAATTACTCGCAGGCCGAGTATCAAGTTGACGTGCTGTGCTACATTGGACCGCCGAGTATTTCGTTGTTGTTTTTCTATGTGTAATTAATCCCCATTAGACAAGGATACGAATATGTCCCTGGTCAGAGAATGCTTTCAATAAGCGGGGACAACTCCCCCAGAATGGAAGAGCCATGGCAATCAGAAAAGTTATGCCTCTGTAGCAGAGTCTTAGGCTTGTTCGAACCAGCATTCAAGACTTCTCTTTTCATCTTGGTGCTGTGAACGAATGCAACGTTATCAATCATAGCATAAATTTCGACAAAACGAAAGTAGCATATAATCAGTAACATGTGTAGAGAACTTTGAATTGAACCTGGGGGAGGGGGTATTGTGTTGAGAATGAAAGGGGCACCGGTGATCGTCTTTGAGATGCCTCTTTCTCGTTTTTAATAGAAAATTGTTACTTGGAGATGGTGTTATCTGAAGTCCTCAATTTCTAAGCTTCAGGGATGCTTCAAACTGAATCGGACAAAATACAAGCTAGCAGGCATTATATGTATCGACAAAAGGCTGGACAAGCTTTGGTAAAATAAATACGGCGTATACTGCAGCCAATTCCTGGATATCAAATGAAATTTATCGAGATTTTTTCATTTTTCCATTCATTTCATCTCTTCAACTCGCATCTCCAATCACCACTTGCCTACCATTGATGGATCTTGATCGACAAGGACATTAACTGAGATTTCTTATCTGTGCTCAATAGCAATGCAATGACATGATCGTGAGTCAACGTTTCCAAGCAATTAGAATCTACGACTGGGGTGAATGGACCAGTACTCAAGGCAACGGCTTTGGCATGTTTTTAGTCTCTAAGGCGTTCGCCAAGATTAATGAAACTCAAAAGGAAAACAAGATTATTACCAAATTATGCTGCAGCTTTCTAGTCGATGCTTGTCACCATCGCAATATATATATTCTGCCCGCGCCCGGAAGGAAACCGATCCAGTGGTAAGAATATGAAAGCATTCGAACATTGGAGAAAGAAAAAGGCTAGTTAAACTTGCTTTAGAGCTATATGTGGACCAATCTAAAAAAAATTTGCAAGCGATTGGGATACGGTTTCTGAAAAAGGCCAAACTATAGGTACAGCAACTTGAATTTACATATAGAGTAGAGAGCCCCCCACTCCCATTACTCGTGACAAGACGCAAGAAAGCTATTGGGATTAGAGACGGACAAAAAAAGCAAGCTAATAGCATGGTGAAGCCTATAAGGTAATATTGGCCCTGTAGGTGAAGCCCACACGGTGGCGTGCATGGTGGAGCAGAGCTGCAAGAAAGACAAACTGAAATTCTGAAAGGGGAAAGCTTGACAACAAAAAGGAGAACGGTTTGTCTTTGCTTTCTCGACTTTACTATATGCAGATCATCAACTCATCTAAACCACGAGTTGAGACTTGAGAGACATAGAAGGAAATGGGAGGTGCAACTTGGGAGGAAATTTGCTCCAACCTGGCCTCAAGTTTCCTATAAATAGGTGCCTTCACAACATTGTAGCTGCAAGCGACCTATTTGGTGATTTAAGAAAATACTAAGCTTTATCATCAGCACACTCAATTAACCAAGCTGTCCATGGCCTTGAAACCTCTGATATTTGTTTGCCTCTTGGTTGCTGCAATGGCATTGGCAGCTCCAACGGCTGAAGCCCAGCTAGGTGGTCTAGGTGGGCTTTTCAACGGCCTCCTTGGCTTGCTTCAAATCAAAGGCACCATATATTGCACTGTTAATGGCAACATGGGCATAAATGGCACTGCAACCCCAGTGTTCGCTAGTAAGTTTAATCTCTACTGCTTTCTGACACTATACATTATTATTCTTATATAAGAAAAAGGTGGATATATGTACCATATTTCCACTTACTAGTATACATTTGGTTTTAGATGCGGTGGTGCAGCTGCTGTGTGGAGCTGGCAATGTGGTTTCAAGTACAACAACAACTGATTCTGGTGTATTTTCGTTCCTGTTAGATCCCGTGCAAGTTCTTCTCCCTTCTCTGCTCAATAACTGCAACTTGGCAGTCAAAACCCCTCTCTCCGCTTGCAATGCCTCGCTGCCATCCCTCGGAGGATTGGTCTCGCCCTTGCAGGTTTTGGGAAACACCCTTATCGGCGGCCTCCTGAATATCACCAACCTCGTACCTACTGGATTTCGGCTTTTACCATCAAATTAATTAAAAGCATGCAAGAACATCGATCTCGCTTGGCCTTATGCATGCATAACTACGAGTATTTCTCTATTGTTAGCATCTATCCATAAATAAGGTGGCCATTTGTAATGTTAATGACCACCCACCACAAATCCAACTCCCTCTCTCTCTCTTTCTCAGTAGATTAATTATTGGCTTTATGTGCTTGATTTATGATATTATGATATGTGATATAAGTAATAACACTAGCTAGGTTCCAAGGAATAAAGTTGATGTTTGGATTAAAAGAGTTAATGTTCTTTAATTATAATTATTAAGGGGTTTTGAAATGCTTGATTAACTTTGATGTCCTTATTCAAATCAATCAAGACTCGAAAGAATAGCTCGATCACTAGTCCTTTAGCCATTCTTAAGCAATATAGTATAATTAAGTTTACTTTGGCCCAGGAAGCTCAATCAAGTGCAAGCATAAGGCAAGCAGCAGGAAGCACCCACCATGCCAATCGCCAATGCCTAAAATTGCTAGCATGACTCTGTGATTGTGAAAGGTACTGTTGATATCACATTATTGAAAATATACATCAAACATAGATCATATCAAATTACGAAGCTTTAGTGGGTATGTCAAAACTAAGAAATATTGAATTGATGGACATGAGCTCGCAATTAGAGAAAAAACAGAGTACTTGTTAAGCAAGTTAATTTGGGCTTTGCCTTTTCTACTAAGTATATATATACATGGCACCTTAATTTCCTCCCTTAATTTTGTGCTCTAATAAATTTCTTCAAGCAAATCAAAATCCAACTTTAGGTGAGAATATTTCGTGGACTTAGAATTAATAACTTGCCTAGGCCTTTTTTATTAATTAATTAATTAATTAAAAAATAATGAGTTAAAAAAAATACCATTTACCTTTTGTCTAGGGCCTTTGTCTATTAAAAATATACTATACGTTTTTCTTAATCAATTGAATAAATGATTTAATTTGAATGAAATATGTTATTATAACCTTGAAGGTTAATTTGAAATCCCAACTTTTTTGATGGCAAGAATTGAATAATTGTTTATGAATTTTGCTTCTATATGTACGCATTTGACTATAAGGTTTTTCTTTAGGTATAGTAAAGTAGGTTATTTATTTTTTTTATTTTTTATTTTTTGAAGAAAATGCAATTTTCATTCATTCAAATGAAATTACATCCACCAATCCAATAAAATTGAAGATTACAATAGATTCAAAGATGTTTTTCTCATTCGCTTGAAGATCTAGATCTTGCTTCATGACCCAAGTCATCTTTTTGATTATTTGAAATATCGAACATTCTTCATGAGTCTCTAGCACTTCCATCAGTCTCTCGCTTTCGCTTCGTTGTGTTATTTCCAATCGAAGGCTTTCAACAGCGACAAAAAAAGACTGATTCGAAGACTTCCTTGAATGACCCAAAAATCATAAAACAAAATCATCATCATCATAAAAGGTTAACAAACTTGGATCTACTATAAACTGAGACAAAACAAACTAAAAAAACCAAACTGACTCAAAACTTATTGACTGACTAACTCAGATAAAACTGAGACTCAACAATCTAGATCTAAGATCTAGGACTTATTTTAACAAAAAGTAAAGAAACAAAAATATAAAATCAGATCCCTCCTCCTCCCTGACGATTAAAGTCAAGGAGGAGGAGAAGAAAGGAAAAAATTTAAAAGAAAACTGTGGAGAAGAGATAGAGAGAAGGAGAGGGGGGTGGCTAGGGTTTTTTATTTAAAATAGGGTATTTATTAATTCTTTATTAATTAAGAATACATATTTGATCTGACCTAATAGGCTCCCTCACCATCGTCTTCCCTGAAGCTGTGAAACTTTGTTAGTCCAAAGCGGCCAATATGCCTTCTCTTTAATTTTTATCGTTCATCGAGACCAATAGGCATATACAAGTCTTAATTTATCTAATGGTTAATCAAAATTGCAATATTTGGTTTTCTTTTGTAGAATCCCACACACATATACATGTTAATCTAGAGTCTTATACAAAGAGTCCTTCCCTCTGATTTTTGATCCCTAAGTTGGCTTATACCTAGCAAGCATGTATCAATCTTTAAATATGAACCTTCTAGTAAGCGCTCATTTATGGAAAATTCCTGCTTTGATAATTAGTATTTAGCTTGTGAGGTTAAAAAAAAAATTAGATGACAATATTTTCACTGTTAGTTAACAACCATGTTATAAATAATTATTGAATGTTTCTACAAATTAAATAATAATTGATGAGGAGTCGTGCCCAAGATAATAAATCTCAATTTAAATATCCCACTCTCATGCTTTAAATTGAGTCATACCCTAAAGAACTAGGAAAATTGAAATTTCAAAATTTGAAAACATCGCATTCGCAAGTCGCAAGTCGCAACTCATAACTCATGAATAATCCTCAGCCACTAAACCTACCAGATGTGGCCAACAAGAACACACGATTGCCGGAGCCGATTGTGGCCAAGGAGGACGTAAGGAAGCTGAAGCAAAATAGGCAAAAAATTTGTTACAATTTATTTCTATGCTTTTTTGTGATCATTTGTGATGTGTCTTATATCGAATAATCAATCAATTTTATTAATAACTATAAAAATCCGTTCAAAATCTTGAGTAATGTTTTCCTATTCGGGGAACACTTTATTAGCGACCAAAACCGCAATGTCTACTCTGATCATTGTAAAGAACAAAAGCACCTTCAGATAAATTTTAATCCATCGTGATTTGTGGAGATTTTTCGTCGAATTCCCAAACTGGTTAACCAACCGGCGAGGAATCTCCAGCGCTTGTGGCGGTGTAAAATTTATGTGAAGGTTCTTTTTTACCTTGCAATGATAAGCATAGACATTGCACTTTTGGTCTTTTACAAGCGTTCGCCGGAAAAGAAAACACTACTCAAGGTTTTGAATTGGTAGGTGGTGGACTCGGGCTATTCTCCGTTCTTCTGGATGTACATACTCTCTGGAAGGAGGGAGTTAATTGATTCTCTGTACTAAGTACTGCCTTTTCTATTGCAATCGTGGTTGTTGCAAGGGTTGAATTCTTTCATTCGACGGAGACAATCTCAGGATATGTTTATGTCCTTACTTTTGGGACTGTGGCCTCTGCGATAACTGTAGCTGACTATATCACTAAAATTAGAGATTTCTTTGTTGACGCCAGAGCTTATCTTCGAAAGTTATCCATCACCTTTGGAGGTTCTATCTCCATTTAGGTTGTAAATTTCTTCACTTCTATTGGAGCTATTTTGAACGCTATCGGCGATGAATTGGTTTCTACCAAAGATACGGTGCTGGCCTATATGCATGGAAATGATACTGGTGATGTTTTCAAGAATAAATCTCAATTTAAATATCCCACTCTCCTACTTTAAATTGAGTCGTGCCCTAAAGAACTAGAAAAATTGAAATTTCAAATTTTGAAAACATCGCATTCGCAAGTCGCAAGTCGCAACTCATAACTCATGAATAATCCTTAGCCAATAAACCTGCCAGATGTGGCCAACAAGAATGCACGGCTGCCAGAGCCGATTGTGGCCAAGGGGGACGCAAGGAAGCTGAAGCAAAATAGGCGAAAAATTTGTTACAATTTATTGTATGCTTTTTTGTGGTCACTTGTGACGTGACATCTTTGGTCGTCCATCAACATTTTAGCAAAAAGAAGAAGGTGGTTGATCTTGTTGCCGGAGGTGGTATCTTCGCCTTGCTTTGCGATCTATACTATTTGTGGTAAAAAGGCTTACATCGGATGCAAATTTTATGTTGTTCATTTTCAATAACCTCTTTAGTGATCACCAACGTTAAGTTCCATCTTGATATGAAGCATATCTCCAGGGCAGTTTATGTTCTTACATTTGGCTCTGTTACATTCTTAGCGACAGTTGTCGATTTTTGGCCAAATGAATCACAACATTGCATTGCCTACTAGTATTTCTAAAATACTAATATACGATTACGAAGTGTAAGAAACTAATATACAAAGAAAAGAAATAATTAAAAGTCAAGGATATAAGATAAAAAATTACATATAGGAATGGAGTATATGGCTAGGGTTTTGCCACTTGGCACCATGGGATAGTCGACACTTGGTATAATATTAATCACACATTGAGGAGGAGAAAATGTCTATATATATGAGTTGCCACCTCCATCATGTATGTATGTATAATCTTGTAAAACCTACTTGTGTTAGTAATTGAAGAATATAATTCCCTTAAAACTCCATAAAAGTATCATTACCATTTTTTATAATGCATGTCTTTTTATAATATACATAATACGCACGCAATACATATAATATCAAATAATTGAGTATATTTGAATGTGTGAGTAGTGTTTTCCTATTGTGATTCATTTGGCCAAAAATTGACAACTGTCGCCAGGAATGTAACAGAGCCAAATGTAAGAACATAAATTGCCCCGGAGATATGCTTCATATCAAAATCTAACTCAACGCTGGTGATCACTAGAGAGGTCATTGAAAATGAACAACATAAAATTTGCATCCGATGTAAGCCTTTTTGCCATAAATAGTATAGATCGCAAAGAAGAAAGAATGTCGAGGCGAAGATACCGCCTCTGGCGACAAGAATCAACCACCTTCTTCTTTTTGTACTATTCACACATTCATATATACTCAATTATTTGATATTGTGCGTATCGCGTGCGTATTATGTGCATTATAAGATACTTGTGTATTGATAGATTCGTGATAAAATAGATACCTTATATAGATTTATATCGACTATGTTATATATTGAATCGTATCGCAAGATACGTACTCGTTATACCTTAGGCTAGTTTATTTTACTTTAGATGCCTAAGTAAACCTTTCTCACTAACTAAAATATAAAAACTTTAAGCTAAGGATGGTTAGGGATAGTTATGGGATAAGGAAAATACAAAGATAGTAAGGATACTTTTATGGGATTTTGAAGGAATAATATTCTTCAATTACTAACACAAGTAGGTTTTACAAGATTGTACATACATACATGGTGGAGGAGGCAACTCATAAGTTTACAAGTAGGTTTTGCATGCCCGATGCTTGATGAAATTGTACGCTTGGTGGATAGTAATATTGTACATTTGAAAGGTAAGACAGTTACTGGTAGTGGAGAGAGTTACAGACTTTATTTGGTTAATGATGATGCTTGTCCTTCAGAAGACTTTAGTAATTTTTACATGGCCAGTAGTTTGTGTTTTCTTCTGCACCTCTAGCAAAGTGGCTAGAGTTATGATGTTTGTTATTCTCTTGCAGTTGCGAATGTTTTGTGCAAAATTCTTTCAAATATTACAACTGTTTATGCAAGGGAATTGTTTCATCAAATGCAAGTTGGAATGACACATGTTTTGGTCACAATAAGACATGTTTCTTCTTTGGCATCATTTCATTTATTTAACATGTTTGACGACTTTTGATTTTATTTAATAAGGGCTTTTGGAAAAGATGTATGGTACCTTACTTTGGGGAGATACCTTTATGGCAGGGGTTCTACTTGAACCCCTGACCTTGTTTTAGATATTAGATGTAAATAGCAGTTAGACTATGAGAAATATATGATTTTATGCACTAAACTAGTAAGCTAATAAGTTCCTTTTATTAATGTTCTTTTATGATCAATGAACATGAGTGTGCCATGGATACCAGTTGAATAGTTTAAGGTGGTTTTGACATTTAGTTACTTTGTTTTTCTCCATGTCAGTTGTAATTGTTGCATATATAATCTCTATAATTTAGTGGCTATATATGTTGTTGATAAGTTTGAAAATGCTTATCTCATTGTTTATTCTTACGCTAATAGTGAAAGCTCTGCTACAAAAAACCAGTAATGGTCTTATAGACATATAGGATTTTAGGATTTAAGTGGTCTTCTAGAATACGTTACTTTTCAAGTATTGAATTCTAGTGAATCTATGACACAGTATGCCAATTTATGTTGAGATGGATAACAATATCCTTTATTTGCCTAATTGACAAAAGCATGCTGACTCCTATTAAAAAAAATTGGAAAGTGCGAGAATACAGTCAATTGTTGAGTATGGTAGTGTTCCACCAATTATGCTTTTAGAGGCGGGATTACTGGACTAAATGAGCCTAGTATAAATTTCAATGTAAAGCAGTCGTTTCAACTTTATGTTCTGTGAGCTGCAGCAAGCGAGACTTAGCAGTTACAATTTGGAAATATAAACTACATGCAATTAAGACCTAGATATTGAACAAAAAATTGGATGGAATGCAGATAGAATAGGATGTTCATGTTTGTTTATGTTTGCCTCTATTAAACAAGCTTGTTCATGAGCAACAAACAAACGTATTTGTAATCACTGAATGAACATGTTCATGAACAAACATTAATTTGTTCATATTAAAAAAAGCTTTTTTGTATAATTATATTTATCATTTTCTAATTATAAATTTTCTTTTAAAGATTTTTATTTGATTATTTATTTGTTTATATAACTCAAAAATTAAAATATGAATAATAAATAAAAAAGGAAATATAAAAGAAAATAAAAATTATTAAAAATAAAAATATAATTACTTATTATCTTAATCTTAATAAACATAAACGAATAATAAATGAACTCATAAATGAATACTAAACGTACTTGTTCGTGAATATAAATAAACGAACACATCTTATTCAAGCTCGTTCGTATACCTTAACAAACAAACATAAACGAGCTTTAACCGAGCTGGAACACGAGCTGTTTGCCGAACGCTCGATTCATTTACAGCCTTAGTTCCATTCCATTATTGTACTACACTTTTGGCTTGAAAGATGTCTGGTCAGGAAGTGAACATTTTGTGGGTCCTTCTGGAAATTGGAGATAGAATATTTTCTACACAAACTGGAGATTTGAGAGCACTAAATCTTCATGTCGTTGACTTGATGTTGTAGTACTTAAATTCTCCTTGGATCTTTCCTACAGCTGAGGACTCAGGGGGCGTTCGGTTTAAGGTATCTTAGATTAACAGAGTTATGTGATTACTAGGTTATAACATAACATAATGCATATTCTCGGAATGTGCACAATTTCTGTTTGGTTGAGATTTTCGGAATATAAGATTAACCTGTTTGGTTAGGGGGTATATTTTATGTTAAAATGGATAGTTTACTATAATGTCCTCAATACAACACTTTGGCTTATTTCTTATTTATTCAATGTTTTGTACAACTGTTATGATTTTGTTAAGTTTGATAATTAAACATGACTAATATAAAAATTATTTAAGTAATAAACTTAGTAAAATATTATATAATTCATTTAATGATTATATAAGTTAAGCTTAATTACGCTTTTAGTTTAATTGAACTAACATATAATTAATAATTTAATAATTATATAAGCTAAGTTTAATTATGTTTCATAATCAAAATAAATCATGCTTAAAAAATTATAATTTATCAATTAGGTAAGGTTATTAGGGTCCAAAAGGGTAAAATAGTTTAATTGAACCAACATACAATTAATAGTTTAATAATGATATAAACTAAGTTTAATTATATATGTTTCTTACCCAAAAAAAAATTATGCTTCAAAAAATGTTATAATTTACAAATTACTTAAAGTTATTAGAGTCAAATGGGCAAAATATGAAGGGCAAAGTAGGAAAAGATTTTAACATAACCTTACCTAAGAATTTGGAGGTTATGAGATTCCTGATAATCTTATCAAAATGCTGACGTGGCGGAAATGTGAGATTACCTAAGTTATGTAGTTCCCTCAAACTAAACGCATGAATCTTACATTCCTAAAGCCACATTACCAGGGTTATGATACATTACCCCCAACCAAATCACCCCCTCATGGTCATATGATATACGAAACCAACAATTATTATACTGGTGACTCGAATTTGAAAATCTACCTTATCCTTCAATAAATAAGGTTAACCATCTAAATTTTTTACTCGCTGGTTGAATCTAATGCTATTAGCAAATAGGGGATCCAAATGATTTCTGTAGGCTCTAGCTCCCCAACTTGAACTTTACTTAATTTAGAAGTTTGAAATTAGTTCTCGTATGTACCTATAAATAAAATTATTGTGCAATATGCATGCATGGTTATATTACAGCATTCCTGACACCAATGGGTAAAATTTTTGTAATCAGAAAATTTAAGGGACTTCCCCAAAATTTTCGCAATCATCTTGGAAGGGGAGGGAAAAAAAAAAATATATATATACAGAAACAAAGGTAGCGCTTTTTTACGTCTAGCAAGTAGCAAAGCAATTGTTATTCACAGATCAGAGGAACTGAGGAAAAGCTAGGTTTTGGAGTTTAACCTGAGGGGTTTTAATTCAGTGAATTACAAATTTACATCGGAAATCGAACTGGTGCGAGTCGAATCAGATTTAGCAGGCCGGCGCGAGTAGGCCATGTACAGTGGGTCCAGTGATGGCGAGAGCCACGAGGCCGCCACTCAACGGAAGATACCTCCAGCTTCGTCGATGGATTGGGTCCGAAATCTCCGTCGGTACATCGGATCCGTGCCGGACTCTGATCGGAGGAACTGATGGGTCCTTTTCTCTTCGCTTTCCTCTTCATTGCTTTATATCTTACCCAAATTTGTTCCTTTTTGTTACTTTATATGTACATTTCAAAAACTACGTCCAAAGTTTCACTATTTTGTTCGAAATGTAGGCTTATGCTCTTTAAAACTTTTGTGGTTTTGCTTAATTTTCATTAATTTGGGTTTAGGCTACAATTTTGAGGGTCTTTCTCACTGAAATGTCCTTAATTGGAGTTGAAAATTTTTAATTTTGCGTAATTCGTGAACTTTAGAAGTGGAAGCATGTGCGTAGGCTGAGAACTAATAAACCAGCTAGCTAGACTGATTGAGTGCTTGAAGTTTACTTATAAAGTCTTGGTTTAAGATTGGTTTTCTAGAAAGATGATACAACTGGATCTTATTCTGCTAAGCTCTGTAACAGGAAAAGGTAACTTGTTGATACTCCAATTCTTCATAAATTCATTACTTCGTGATGCTTGCTGCAGACATCTAAGATATAATGCTTTTTATTTTTACTATTGAAATCTGTGTTTGTTTTCTCGTTGAAATTGTCATTTGTAAGTTGTTTCTATGCTTCTTAGAGCTTGAGACAAAGAGCATTTTGCTTGATATATTTAAAGAGAAGCAGCAGAAAAGTGCTGAAGCTGGTACAAGACCAAGTTTCTATAAGAAGGCATGTGCTAAAATTATTTTTTCTATTCATTACTCTTCAACTCCCCTGTTATCATGACCTCACTCATCTTTTCTTTGTTTTTGTTTTCGCTTTGTTCAGAAGCCTGAGGAAGGATCCATTAGTCATAGGGATCGGAGGCTGGCAAAATGTCGATTTCTAAGGTAGAGTTGGTGCTTTCTTTGACTGCTTGTTTAGTTCCTAAGAATCTATTGGTCTACTTTAATCATTGCTCACATTCTCAATTCTTTATTGCCGAAGCACTCAATTCTTCTGCTAAATGCTGATGATCTGGATGCCATATGGGTTTGCTTAAGAGAAAATTGTGTTATTGATCATGCCACTGGTGCTGAAAAGGTCTCTCTACTCAGCCATCATAATCTTCCTCTTCTTCCATGAATTGCTTTAGGGGATAGAAAATGGTTGATGTTATCCTTGTCTTAGCTGTGTTCAGAGCTTGAGTCCTGTTTCTGGACCTGTTAACTTGCAGATGAACTATGAAGATTTTTGTCACATTGCCTTTGTATGTACTGAATAAATAGGTACAAAATATCGAGGATTCTTCAGTCCGTCAAACTTTATGAAGTTTGTGAAAGATGAGTCAGGAAGAATAGCCATTCTGCCCTTCTATCTTTATGTGATGCGCACAGTGAATATTTAGCTTTTCATTTAATATTTCGATCTGTTACTAAAGATATCAGTCTTAAAGCCATAATGTCCTAAGAAACCTAGATTTCATCCACTTTTACTTTCTTTTTGTCCCTACTGGGGAAGTGGTTCTTGGACTGCTGCTTATTCTTCATTGTTCTTCAGGTTTCTCTTACACAGGCCAGAATAATAGATATTAGGGAACTTGATGAGGATTCAGATGGTTTCCTCCAACCTCATGTATGGAGTCTTTGCAACTTGAGACCTTCAAGTATTTAAATGATGTTTACAATGTTATCTCTGTTATAATTGACTACTGCTCCTGCCTCCAGCACCAGTTTGTTTTCACCATATTTTAACATGTTATACTGTAATTACTTTACTATTATAGAGGAAACGGAAGCCTATATTCGTGGTCTTATTCCTAACCTGGCACAACTACGGGACATGCCTGCAGCCTTTGTTCAGATGTACTGTCGCATAGCTGCACACAAGTTCTTCTTTTGTGATCCTCATAGACGAGGTCTGCATGACCGAAATTTGCTTACCAACATGAAGCTGATATTATTATGATTTATAACTAGTTCTAGACTTCTAGTGTTTTCCAATATGTTCACAATCTTTTCTATTTCTTGTAGGAAAAGCCTGCATAAAAAAGATGCTCCTTGGCAACTGTCTCCAGGAACTAATGGAACTACATCAGGTAAATAATTTATGAATCTGTCTCATGAATATACCTCCTTTTAGACTTAGGCTTAGCAAATGTATTTGTGCAAGGAAAGTGAGGAAGATGTCACTGACACTGAGCAAGCTGAAAATTGGTTTTCCTTGACATCTGCACAACACATCTGTGGCAAGTACTTTGAACATTTTCGAAATTGGTTTCTACCTTTATTGTTTTAGATATCTCCTCTTTTGACAATTTCATAGTTTTGGCCTTAATGCAGACTTCTTATGTTTCCCATTCTTCAAAATAAAGTTTCTTTCTTGCCATTTGGAAACTGCTCAAGCATCTGAATATCATAGAAGGAAAGAGTATTGTGTAATAATGTACTAAATTATGCTAATTCTTCTGTAGATATGTTTCTTGCCCTTGATAAAGATATGAATGGAACACTGAGTAAGCAGGAGCTTAAAGAATATGCAGATGGAACTCTTAACTGAAATTTTCATCGAAAGAGGTAGGATATAACGCTATTGTTCGTCTTTCAAAGTATACTGGGATTTGTTCTGTTAGGTTCTTACATGTATTTGTTTCTTGAAGTCTGTCCTTTATTACAAAAATGGATTTAAACTTGGGATGTTTGGTAAACCCATCATATATCTTCTTTACTCTGAAGCATCATTGAGTTTCTCACTTTCTGGTATCATTTGGAAGCTGTCCTTTCTGCTATTGTGGATTTCATTGAGTTTTATACTCATTTTTTGCATTCTCATGATTTAAATAGTATTTGATTAGCATGTCCGCCGTGGCAAAAGTGGTGCTGGAAATAACCGAGAGATGGATTTTGAAAGTTTTCTTGACTTTGTTCTGGCCCTTGAGAACAAAGACACTCCAGAAGGGTTAACATATTTATTTCATTGTCTCAACCTTAATGGTAGGGGATTCCTCAAAACAGCAGATATTCATTCTCTTTTCAACTGAGGACCTTATCATATATCCAATCTTTATTGTGTTTTGAGCTGTTTCTGAGAGCTTGAGTTTTATGTCCTCTTCTGAGCTATCAAAAATATCATGAAACATGGAAGTGAAGAAGGGGAGCATCAAAGAGATGGATGTTGCCTGATACAATCTTCCTACAGAAAACTCTGTAGTTTCCTGCTTGTAATACTTGAGCAAGTATCAGCAAGTCTCATATCTCCAGAGACATGATTGATGAACCATAGATTACATTGGAACAATTCTGATCTTTAGTCCAAGCTCTCAATGACCTAGGATTGCTGATTTATGTTAACATTATTACCTTTATAAGAATTTCATCAGCTGAAAGAAATTCTCCTATACTCTTGGAACAGAGATGTACACCAGAAATGGATCAAAGGGGGCAACTATGAACTGTGGCATCGAGGATGTGAGGGATGAAATCTGGGATATGGTCAAACCGGTTGATCCACTTAGGATTACAGTGGCTGACCTCCTAGCTTGTAAGCAGGGTGGAACAGTGGCCGGCATGGTCATAGATGTGCGGGGATTTTGGGCCCACAATAACAGGGAAAATCTTCTCCAAGAAGAAGAAGAGCCAGAGGAGGAGTGATGATTGTATGTCTGATCAAGATTCTGCTTGTACTAATAAAAACACTCGTTTGAAAGGCACCTCGATTTCTTGCAAGATGTATTATTTTGTTACTGATTGCAAGATGTATGATCAGAAAATTCTGTACCAAAACAAAAGCTAATGAAATTTGCTTCAAATTCTTGCAGTGTGCATTACTCTAGTCATTCTTTCTGTATCAGGTTGTCGCATTAACTTTGTAACCCTTTTCATTGAAACTGCAGTCTATAGTTCATAGCAAAATTACAAATATGTTTTTATTTCTATCGTTGTACAAGCTACTCTCATCAATGCAAAACATGCTGAGGAAATGTCGAATGTTAACTAAGGGTGGGGAAAAAAAAAGAGGTAACTGTAGACAATTCATGTACAAGTTCTTCCATATGGGTTACACAATAACGCTCTGTTTGTTGGCCACAAGGCTACTCTTATATTTGACCAGCTTCTCTTATCCTTGTGATCTGTTGGTTGGCCACATGCCTACTCTTATATCTGACCAGCTTCTCTCATCCTTGTGGGTTTTGCCGTGGTAAGCATTCGCTCGTCCCTGTGGTGAGCAGTTTTCCCCTTGGGTAAACCATAGCTTCAGAAACTAACGCCCTTCCCAAAGCTGAGTCGTGTTATATGATTGCTAAAGCATCCGATACCACAGCCCCAAGTGAGAGCCAACTGTCCACTCTAATAAGCTCTGAAGAAAATGATAAGATATGGCATGCCAAAGCATGGGGAAAGGAAGACCCAAGTAACAGGCAACTGTCCACTCTAATAAGCTCCGAAGGAACTGACATCTTAAGACACAGATATGGCATGCCAAAGCATGGAAAAAAGGGCACAATGAGATACCAATTACGATTAAATGCATCTTTACTAAGCACCTACGCCAACTGTCGATACTTCACTACTGCATCATATGTATCCATGGTGAAAGAACTCTCTGCAAAGCATCTGAAGAATATATCTTAAAGTTAAAAATAGCTATGAATCAGTGAAGCAACAAGAGTCAAGAGATACCTATTATGATGAAATGCATCTTTACTAATACTATGTTTGGGAGAGCAATGAGATTGGTTCCGGGGAGATTAAAATATCACTGTACATGTGACACCAACGGTGAAAAAATATGTACTTGGTGAAATAACGGTAATGGTGAGGTAAGAATGAGAAATAACTATAATGGATAAAATTAAAGGAAATAGTATAAAAACCAAAAAGGATAATACAAGAGAAAGAAAAAAACCATTGTTTGGCCAACTGGAGCAAAAAGTTCCCATTGAAATTTTCATTGTGTAACACATTTGGGACTTGTCATGTTAGGAAGTCTCATCGTGTCATTTGAGGCACTTAAGGCCTCCAGTGTGCCGTTTGGCCCGTTTGAGCCCTCAAATGTGCCGAAACGGCGCACCAAACATAACCTAAGCACCTACGCCAACTGTCATTATTTAGAAAAAAAAAAAAAACTGATCAATCTCTTAGAAAAATCCACACTATATCTCTCTTTTTCAATAGATTAATTATTGACTTTATTGTGCTTAATTTATGATGTTATGATGATATAACCCCACTAGCTTCTAAGGATAAAGTTGATGTTTGGATTAAAGTTAATGTTTTTAATTATATTAACTAATATTGTGAATGAAAAAAATAGATTTAGAAGAGCTTTTTTTTATTTGGAGTTCGATACGACTCGAACAGGTTATAAATCATAAAATAATGACAAATACATGTAATTATACAATATATATATATATATATAAATATTAGCTAAGTGTGTTTTGAAATGTATGATTATCTTAGATGTCCCTACTCAAATCAAATCGATTGACTCATAGTCCTTAGCCAGTTAGTCTTCTTAAGCAATAGTATAAGCTTAATTTGGTCCCACGAAGCTATAATTGCAGGATGGAAAGGAAAAATCAATAAAGTGCGAGCTCCAAACACCCACCTCGCCAATGCCTGAAATTTCTAGCAAGAGAAGAAGACTTGAGACCTTCATGGACCGTCCATAGATTAAAATATATCCAGCCATGAGCCTAGGACTGTGAAAACAACAACTGAAATCACATTATTGTTGTTACTAGACCATGTGACTGGGTTGCAGTTCCAAGAATTGCTTGTTTGCTTCTGCCGTCTAGAAGTTCCTTTGTCTTCTTGCCGGTCGAAGTTTCCAATCCCCGCCTATGTCTTATATTGTTATCTATTCACAATCACAAAGCTTCAAATTTTATAATCCAAATTAATCAAAACTCCCAAACCAATTGCTTATGGCCACCGAACCCTTCCAACAATCACGGCCTGTTACAGATTCACCTTTAATTTTCTACTCCTAGCATACGTTGGTTGGCTCCGTTCTTTTTTAAATAAACTTCTTCCCACATTTTTTTGGTGTCGAATTCCTGATTAATTCGAAGTCGCGTACAACGATAAAAAAAAAAATCTCTAAATCTATGTGTGTGGTAGCCAACTAATGGATGATGGTCAATCAATCATTCCTCAAATCAAAAGAAAATTTTAGTATTTGACTAAGCTATTAACCCAAATACGACAAGTGGATCAGCATCAAAATTTTAACTTTTTTTTAATGTAAAAAGAAGGGGAAAACTCACACACTAACAAGATAAGATCCAGCTAAGATGATGAACTTGTTTCTTTCGAACTAGGAAATCTTCTTTGTTAGATACTTATCGTTTCACATCAGATTGGTTGGTCCGAACAAAGACAGCACTGGAAGTTCACAAAACCGCGTGTCACCTCCTAAGAAGACGACTCTACCGACCCCCGGAGGCTAAATATATTAATTCCAATAAAATAACTGTTTAAATAAAGAAAAAAAAACAAGGCCCAACCCAACCCATCTGGCCATCTCCTACCTATAAATATGTACCACTAAAACCCTACTCTTCTCTACCAAAATACAGAGAGCAAAACGCAGAGCCGCGCTACCGTTATATTTCTAGCTAAGCTACTGCAGGAGTTTTCTTCTTCAGAGGAACAGCTTCTGCGGTAGCTATTTACTATACAAAAACTACTACTAAGATTAAGATATATCCTTTTTACCGTTAAAATTACGCATACATATATATAGAGCGCATAGAAATAATGGCTCGCTTTCTCTCTTCCCTCAAGCTCCTTGCTGCTTCTGTATCTGATGGCCTTTCCCTCTCTATCTCCCGGTAATTATGTTATTTATTTGCATTTTTAATGTTTTCGTTATGTTTATATTATCTAATTATGTGGCGATGATTTGTGGTACGTGAATTGTATAGGCGAGGGTACTCGGCTGCACCACAAGGAGCTGTGACGGCTAGCTTTGGCAGGGGAGGGTCCAGGCCTGGTATGGTGGGGAAAGTGGATCAAAGGGGTTTGATGAAAGAAGAGTCGGGGGTTTCTTCGGCTTGGGCCCCTGATCCTGTTACCGGGTACTACAGGCCTGAGAATTGTGCGGCTGAGATTGATGCGGCGGAGCTCCGAGAGATGTTGTTGAATCACAGGGTGAGACCGCACTAGAATGAAAGATGCAGCATGAGAGCCACAGCAGAGCAGATCATGGGCTGTTCTTGAGCTTCAACTATTGGGATTTGCTTTTGTTTTATTCATCTTTTTAAGGCTGTTTTGTGTTGTATGACTCTTTTCCTTTTTAGAGTTTTGATCTTCATCATAGTTGAGTGTTGACAGAGTGGACTAAATATATAGTGTGGTACTGCTTAATTTTAAGCTAATGGGAAAGATATATAAGTTTGCTTCTTTTTTAGCTAAAACTAGTGGTAAAATAAATGGTCATTAATCTGAAAGTATTTTAATGTGTTGTTTAAATGCCATCAGAAGTTATGTTGTGTGGTAAAAACAGAAGGTAATATCTGTGGAAAAGTGAAGGATGAACTAGGAAGCACCTAAATTATGAGAGATGACTATTAATATGAAAGTAAGGGCTTAATAACAAATTTAGTTTTTTAATTATATTAAAAAATAGATTAATTTTTAAATTTTTATTTGAGATAGTTTAATTTATGAATTTTTATTTTGAAACATATAAATCTTTGAATAAAAAATTTAGAGATTAATTTGTTTTTAAAATAAAATTAAAAAATTAAGGTTAGGAAATAATTTGTTTTAATTCGTCAAATGTTTGATAATGTAAGAGGATCATTTTCTTTTCAAATGAAAGTTTAAAAATTAATTTATTTCAAATAAAAATTGATTAATAAAGGATTAATTTGTCTTTTTTATATTAGTAAGATAGACTACTAATATCAAATGGTATTTGGATCCTCCAAATCTTCAAACACCTGAAAAATGAGCAATCTGTCCTATTCTTGGGCCGCACTGGCCTAAAATGGAAAGATGTTTTTGGGTCTCATTCGTAGAGTGTTGGTTTCAGTTAGCACTCTCTTCCCTCCATCAACATTTAATTTTTTTCATTTTGGGCCAGATCCCTCCATCAAGTGTTAACTTAGACAAATCCATAATGCTAATGGGGATTTACCAAGGGGACCAAGGGGACCACTGGCCTGCCAGTAATCTTCACAATGAGCCCATTCTTCTGATTTCTATTTTACCTTTTTTAAGTTATAGGAAAAGTTTCATTCTTTTTCCTTCAACGTTGTCCCTTTTCTTTTAATCTTAATCTTATTTTCCCTTGGTATATGAACCCAGTGCTGAAGAAAAATCTCAGGATGGGCCCAAAGGCCCCAAACTTAGGAAGTGAAAAGTTTTAATGTTTGCAGAAATTGGGCCAGAACAGTCTGTCAAACGAATACTGAATTATCCACATCACTGGCGGGCTCCAACCTTTATCCCTTGGAAACCCAAATAGAGAAAGCAACTTTTTCCAACGTAATCGAAAAAATCCAGTCATGGGTTTTTGAGCTTACGAGCGCCTGAACCAAAGGCAAAAACACCGAGGAAAATCTAAAACCTTCTGTTGGGTTAAAGTACAAGACGTCCCGCAATGGGTTCCACAGGTTAATATGTTGGATCAACGTACGTACCCACACGAAGCAGCTTTTGTCACGTCGTTTTGCAATTTGTCTACAGTAATACTCCATCATCCAAGCCCCCCCTCCTGTCCCCTTCATCCTGTTTCCAACACGTTTTACTTCTTTCTTCACTTTTGTTTTTTGCATGTACTCCTACTATTATTTCTTGCTCAACCTTCTAACTTTGCAAAATTAACTCGAAAGTCCAAACCATTCTTTTTTTTGGTAATAAAGGAACTTTCATAACTAAGCAGAAATAATAGTGTGAAACATAAAGCAACCATTCTCATCTCAAAGGAGATGGTGCGAGATACAAGCAGGAGGTTCCTGGAATAGTTTGTATGCCTCAATAATATTACTACACAAAATGTTATTACCAATTTTTGCAAGAGCGTCAGCACATTAGTTTACTTCACGAAAGATATGCTTGATGACCTTGTGAGGGATGTCATCTAATATGTACCCGCAATCATCAAAGATTGGTTGCAAAAAATGATTAGAAGGGTAATTTGAGTCTTTCGAAATGGTTGCAATCATAGCCGTACTATCAAGCTCAATTTCTAGTTTTGTAATGCCTAAACTCTTTGCTAGGATGAGCCCATCCCTAAGTGCCCAAGCCTCAGCAGTGAAATCATTGTTACAGCCAAGATGTCTACTGCAGCCAGTTATTCATTTTCCATTATCATCTCTGATAATAGCTCCAGCTCCTGCTTTCCCAGGATTGCCTAGAGAAGAGCCATCTGTGTTGAGTTTAAACCAGCCCTTCTCTGGTTTTGTCCAGCTGATAGAGATAAAGGAAGGCATTGGGAGGTCTGTAATCTCTCCATTAACAGCAACGTATTCTACAGCTTTAGAGAGGATAGAGAAAGGAACAGACTCTGGCTTCTTGTTAGTACCAAACAACCAATTATTCCGAAGCAACCAAATTTCCCAAAGAGTGTGAGAAGCAATGAGGCCAAGGGGAATTTTTGGGTTAGAAAAGAAAGTCTTGTCAGTCACTAGATTTTTAATGCAAACGGAAAAACTGGAAGTCCTACGAAGGAGAATACCCAGTTTTGACCAAATTTCCAATGAGGTAGGACAAGAGAAGAAAAGATGTTGAGGACAGTCATTTGCATTGGAGCAGAGGGGGCATAGAGATGGAACTTGAATTCCTCTCTTCAGAAGAAAGTCAGCAGTAGGGACGATGTTATGAACACATTGCCAAATAAAGAATTGCAGCTTTGGGAGGATTTTTAGCTTCTAGATCCAAGACCAGTGCCCGTTATCTTTAAGGGAGTAGCCTTGTTTGAGCAAGTCATAAGCTGACTTGCCTTCGTATTGACCATTGCTTGAGTACATCCGGCTGAAGGAATCCTTTTCGGCTTGGAAAAGCTGGGTAGGAACAGCCAGAATACCATTAAAGAGATCGAGTGGAAGGGAAAAGCTTAAGGAGGAAGGAGACTCAAAGAAAGATTTAACAGACAGGGAAAATTCATTCCTTTGCAAAGGTCCATAGACTAAGTCTCTAAGATTCCCAAGTCCCGTCCAATTCTCCAGCCAAAAGTTGGTGTCAACACCACTTCTAATATTAATTTTGCAACCCTTTTCCAGCAATTGATTTGCCCATTTTAAAGCTTGCCAAGTGACAGAACCTGGCTTTGACAATGAGAGATTATCACCATATTTCGCAGAGAGTCTTTGAACCCAAAGAAAGCTTTTATCCATTTTGAAGTTCCATGCAAGTTTCCCAAGAAAAGTTTGATTTTGAAGCCTTGCTTTTCTAAGCCCAAATCCTCCATCTTTCTTGGGTAAGGTGATTGTGTCCCAATTAATAAGATGTATTTTTTTCTTTTCTTCGATGTCACCCCAAATGAAATTTCTGCAAGAACGATCAATATCATTGCATATACTAGTGGGGCAGCATACGACATTGCATGACATATGAAGGAATAGCCTCAAGAGTTGATTTCGCTAGGACTAGTCTGCCAGCTGGATATAACAGTTTTGATTTTCAGCCTGCAAGCTTTCCCCTAAGCTTGTCAATAATGAACAGATAGTCTTCTTTTTTGGTCCTTTTATGCAACATAGGCATCCCTAAATATTTTCCAAGATCAAAAGTTTCTCCGATTTACAGAGTATTCATGATGAGTACTCTTTGATCATCCAAGGTATTTGGAGAGAAAAAAATCTTGGATTTTTGGAGGTTAATCCTTTGACCGGAGTCAGCACAAAAATTTTCCAAGACTTGTTTCATTGAGCCAGCTGTGATAGCATCAATCCTTCCAAAGAGGTAAATGTCATCCGCAAACAGCACGTGTGAGAAGTATAAACCATTTCTTGAAGCTTTGATTGGAGTCCATCGTTTCTCATCACACTTTTCCATGATTTTTACGCTCAAAAATTCCAAGCACAATATAAAGATATAAGGTGACAAAGGGTTGCCTTGTCTAATGCCTCTAGAAGGGGAGAATTTTTCGGTCATAACCCCATTCACAAGAATTGAAATGCTAGAATTCGAGAGACAGCTCATGATTAACTTGATCCATTTATCGGGAAAGTTGAAAAATGTGAGAACTTTCCTAATAAATCCCCACTCTAGCTTATCAAATGCCTTTTCCAAATCAAGCTTAATAGCCATACAACCTGTGAATCCTTTCTTCCTTTTAAAAGACTCCAAAATTTCTTGCATTATGATTGTATTGTCAATGCCGGATCTGCCTGGTATGAAACTAGATTGGAAGGGGGAGATTAACTTTCCCAACAAAAGTCGAAGGCGTTAAACCATGATTTTTGTGACGATCTTATAGGGAAGATTACAAAGGCTGATCGACCTAAATTGATCTATATTGCTGGCATTGTGAAGCTTGGGGATAAGAGAGATAAGGGTCTCACAAAGATAAGGCGGCATAGAACTAGTGTGGAATATTTGAATGACAGTATCAAAGAGTTTGTCCTTAACAATAGGCCAGTAACAATGATAGAAAAAGGGATGTAGACCATCAGGTCCGGGGCTTTAAAGGATTTAAAGGACCAAACAACTTTTTTGATTTCATCAACAGTAATGGGGCGGAGCAGCAGAGATTTTTCTTGATCAGAAATTTGAAGAAGCTACAACGGACCATTATAGTAAGAGATAGACTGGAAGGAATGGAAGTCCAAACCATTCGAACTCTTCCTTTTTTCGTCCTTCTAGTTTACATTTTAAGTATCTTTTTCTCATTTCCCCAAAGAAGTAAATGGCCTACTAGCTCCTTGAATGAAGGCTCTTTGTTTGCTCCATTCTCATGTACTATCATTTTCCAATAATTAACCAATTTTCAGGGTTTTCATTTGAACCTCAAGTCTCAACTTTTGCAATGTAGCTGCTGACTTTTGGTTTCATGATAGACCTGGCAAGCATAGACATGGACTAAGATGGATGAGGGACCAATCTAAGCAATGATTAATTTAGTTAGCCACTCATTGTTTCTTCTTGGGTAAAATCCAATGAATCCCATCGAAGATGGGAACACACCAAGAACGTAAGTTCCAGACCACATTCTACGGTTGTAGAAGCACTTAAACATGAATTAAGGACAGAGAGTGCCGTGTCCCAAATCTAGAATTCAAATTAACATGTTAAATCCTACGCTTATGTTTGATTATGTGTAAGATAAGATCATGAAACAAAAGATGAACAGGTAATTGATATAGAAGTTTGATGAGTTGTTTTTCACAATAATGGCAAGACTAATTTGTTCATGTGTACCCCCACAAAGGATGCACTAAATTTAATCCAAATCTCAATGAAACAGACTAGACTCTAGAGCAAAACCAGATTCCTCTTCGAGAAAGAAAACTCCAAACTCCCACTTACTGATCCATCGTTTCTAATGTATGATTACAAACGTATCTTGCCATTAACATGTCTTTCAATCTAACAACTTGTACATCCCATGTCGTAATGTATGTTTTTCGGTGATACATATGTCATCCATTTCGGCCAGAGATATATACACACGCCAACGCCGTCACTCCCACTTACGTGCAAAATTTAATTTTCCTTTTTTATAGATCTTATGATATTCGATAATCATAGTATTAAATAATAATTAATTAATTTAGAATTGAATCATACAGGATCTCAAATAGAAAAACTGTCTGCCACTTCATATTACCAATTGTTCAAGGGTGACAGAAAGAGACATAAAAGGAAAATTTCACCACTAAGGTGATTGAAGAGCTGGCCTTTTTGGTTTGCTTTTGCACCTTCCCGATGCCCTTAAAAGCTAGCCGGCCGAGAGTATCTTTATATCTCAATCTAAGCATCGATGGGTACCAACTACCAAGAAGAAGTAAGTTCCTCAAGTCATCGTGGGTTAAAAATTTTTTTTGACAAAAAAGGGCATATATTCATGTCCCATGGTCCACAAATTAATGTTCTGATCCAATAACTGTGTCCCCGGACCAGCAGCTTTTCTCATGTCTCCTTGCAAATCCTGTACTTTTTCTCCTCAAGGTCTTGTGTCTTAGCATGACTTTCCAGATATTTTTTTCCCTCACGAAGCTCAAAACATAAGTTGGATTCATATAGCCCCCAAAATTTCAGTTAGATCTTATGTACTATAGTAAAAAAAAAAGGAACCGGGTAACTTCATATTTCCTTTTTCAATACAAAAACCTTAGGGGTCTACTGCTAAATGCAAATTTCAATAGCTAGTAGCCGGTGAAAGGTGATGTTGCTCAACTATTTGTCTCCAGTGTCCTATCAGGTTTCCTTGAATCTCAAGTCTATTAATTTGTGTTTCAGAGTACAGGGAAGAAATTTGATCCATTGTTTGTAACTCTTTCCAGCGAACCTAAATTCCCCTCTACCGGCGTCTTCACCATCTGCATTAATTTTGCGGATTATGTTGCATCAGATCTCTTAAATATCAGTACAACTGCCCAACCCCAAGCTTTCAAAATATATATATTACACGCTCTGTCCTTATTTATCTGTCTCCATTAACCGTTATATACAGGACAAAAAAAATAATTAAGATATAAAATTTTATAAACATTTATCTTAACTTTTATTTTTTATCCTTATCTCTCTCCCTCTTTGATTCTCGCTCATATTTAAGAAACTATTCATTTAAGAGATTCTCGTTCATATTTAAAAAACTATTAATTTAAGAGAAAGATCCTTTTTTATCCCTGTGTCTCTCTCTTTGATTCTCAATCATATTTTAAAAAAAAATGAAGGGATTTAAAAGGGTAAATTTCAAAAATTAATAATCAATGTTAGTTAGGAATTAGTTAAGAATAGATAAAAAAAACAAAAAAATTCAAAAAAAAAAAACAGATAAATAGAGAGTGAAAGAGTAACTAAGTAACTAATAATGGCAACCCTAATACGCGTCCCCAATTATAAGACAGTTGGTACAGAATACATAGGTTGAAGCAGCTAGCTAAGTCTTCAATGTCTTGTTTGGTAAAAAGGACTTTAATGATACAAAACCGGGCCAATATTTGCAATGGGAAACAGCAAATCTTTTTCTTGCTTTTTAAAATTTCAAACAGCCTATGGCCTCAAAGGGTTGTTAACATGGGGCTACTACTCTCATTAGCAATGGCTATAAGAAATAAATGTGTTTGTATTAGATAGATCTTCCAGTGTGTCTAAGACCAACAAACATGTGTATGCATGTGATCAGGAAAAAAAAAATCAAACCTCTTGGAGAATATTGAAATTTGAAAACCACATTCCTTTGCCATAACGTCAAGTTGATACAGCTTACAAATAGAATAGATACTAAAAAGATTAAAGAATACAAATTTTTTTAACAGAAAAACTTCTGCAGATCACAAAGTGATACAGATAATCAAGATACTAGTCAACAAATCTTGCTCCTCCTTGAAACCAGTTTCCCTTAGCCAAACTCACCTGAGTTTCTGATAAATGATAGTAATAGTATTTCATCAATGCCGATCTCAGCCACCCAACAAAGGTAAAAGGACCAGGCAACTATCTAAAACATACAGTAATTATTTGCAGATATATATAGGAACAGAAAATGAAATTAAGAAAAGAGAAAAGAGTGTGGCATTACTAATGGAATAGAGTCCAAGAAAGATCATAAACACAGAAATAAACAGGTAATTAACAAAATGTAATGTGTATGTAAGCGAAATTGAGAGCCCTCCAAGTTGTTCTCTTTAGCCTCTAACAGCTAACAAGGAAGGTATTGCTGACAGATTGGGAGTTGTGTTCTTGCTGTTTGATTCTCTAATGATGGTGGTATCTCTCTTACCATCTTTAGAGGAAGGCTTGCTGAAAGCTCTCATGGGGCTGGCAAAAGCCCAACCCCAACTCTTGCTCCTACCATGAACAAGGGACCCGGCTGTTGATTTCCCGTTTACATCCTCCGCTGAAGAGGATACCCAGTAAGAAGATGAGGAAGAGGATGATGAAGACGAGGTCATGATGAAACCACCAAAAATGCCACCGCACTTCACCCTTTCTTTCATCACAGATGATGAGGCAGCAACTTTGGGTTTGCCTTCCCTCTGTGACTCAACTCTTCTGAGAGTGCAATCTCCAAACCCGGTTGAGATTCTTTCAAAAAAATCACCGGAGAAACTCCTGCTTCCGCAACCAACAGATCTGGATCTTGAAACCTTGCGGTCGAATGATGATGCAGAGGGAGTTGCTTGACTGTTAGGACTATCATCATCTTCGACTACCACAATGCCTCCTTTCCTGGACAATGATGATCCCAAGCATTTCTCCTTTGGCCTCACAACAGAACTAGAGACTGCAGCAGCAGCTGCTGCTGTTGCTGGTATTTTTGTTGCTGCCTTTGCTGCTACTGCCGGTGCTGCTAAAGAAGCAACCTTATCTAATTTTTTGGTACTATGAGACTTGGAAGAAAGATAAAGAAATGACCAGAAACCGCCTCTCTTCCTGGGGCTAAAGTCCTCACCATCATCAATAGAAGCATCCAAGAAACGGCCTCTTCTAGGAGTTGTAGTAGACTTGCTTCTCTTAAAAACAATATCAGACGCAGCAGCAGCTTGATGATGATCTGATGATGCCACCATGATCTTCTTCTTCTTCTTTGCCAAAAGGAAAGGGATCCTGGCCCGCCTTGTATAATATTCTTGATAATGACTGTTATTGCCATTATCATTCCTACTTTTTGTTGATGTTGGACGGACAGACAGAGAAAGAGAAAGAGAAGCAGAAGAAGTTCCAACAACGCCATTACCGCAACTACTAGCAACGGCACCAGTATCAGATCTAAAAGAAGGTGAAGAAGAAGATGATGATGAGCCACGAATAGGCAAAGGAAAGGAAGAAGAAACCAACTTCCCTAGCTTCTCTTGAAGGCAAAATGCACAGATCCCACCAGGGTTGTTTCTATAAGGATGATCACTGCACTGCATGCCATCTCCCATATCTTCTTCACCAACACCAATTCTTCCTCCTCCTTTGATTCCTTCCATCATGTTAACTTCCAAAGCAATATCTCTTGAGATTCTGCAAGGCTCTACAATATCTTTTCTTGTTATTGCGCTCTTTTCATCTCAAAGATATGGCTTTTTTTTTCCAAGTCACTTACTTTTTCCTGCTCAGAGAGAGAAAGAGAGATTGGAAGGGAAGATGCAAACAAAAGAAGGGAAGCAGAGGGTCAGAGAGTGTAATTGAGTGAGGGAAAAAAATGGCATTGAAATTGAAGGATGGGGAGAGAGGGGGGGTAGGGGAAGGACTGAAAGGGAGAGAGTCCCCAGGAGCACGTGCAAGACTGACTTACCAATGCATTAAATAAAGTGTATTACAAAGACAAGCTAAACCCTAAACTTTTTGCCTCAAAGCACCAGCACAAGAATCTACGAAACACACACTCTCTCTCTTCCCCTCTCACGTACCCTGAGCTTCACTCAGGACTTTTTAAAGTCTTTTGCTTTGCCCTCTTTTTTTACGTTCGTAGAATTTAGGAGAAGGCAAAAAATGCTTCTGCTCTCTTCGATACATCATCATAGATATAGAGGAGATTCCTTCTTTCTGCCATTAGATTATTACTATTCGGCTTTCCCCTCGGACCCCTTCTCTCGAAACTACATGTATCAAGTTTACTCCTTCAACTTCAACTGTCACTCGCCGTTCTCATCTACTGTCGCCACAGGGTACCGTAAAAGAAGTACTTACGCTCCTAAACACATCATTTTAACTTGAAAAGAAGTTGATAAACAGGGTCTATTAGCCTGTTATGAAGAGTAATGGTTGGAGTCTTGTTTCAATGATTAGGTCATTAGTCGCCATGGCATAATAGATTCAGATTTTATGGCTCGAGTTTACCCAATTCAAGTCCATATAATAATAAGTCCGTGTATTTGGTGGTCCACAGGATAGAAAATATTGTCATTATGTCTACCTTAAGTTAATTGTTTCCAAAGATTAAAAAAGCCCTGTTGTTAAAAAAGGGAAGGGACTGTGTAGAGCAGCAGCAAAGAGCGTAGCAAGCAAGGCCCACAGTGACCCCCTGAGAAGCTGTAAATTGACCAAACGTCTTCATCATCATCATCATCATCATCTTCTTCTTCTTCTTCTTCAATAAGTCCATTCATCAGTTGAACCGAATTTTCTTGTGGGACTCCTCTTTATCTCCATTACTATGCAGCATTTATTACTATCTAATTTCACACAACTTTTATGCCAAATGTATGACTTAATTACTCCATTAAAACCAGAAAATTAAATGGGGTTATCTGATTAGAGTTTTCGAGCTTTCTCATTCAGTTTACACGCCATTATGAAAGGCTCAGAATTTATGAGAAAATCAGCACAATCCAAAAGCTATCTATGGTCCATTGCTGGATTCGTGCACGATCTTGAGAACATTGGTGGGTTCCCATGTTTCTTCATTTGCTCAACCTCTAATATTAGACAGCATGTAATCTTTTCAATGCCTGTTTTACGCAAAATGACACACTCCGTAGGTGAGCTAGGGCCCTTAATCAGTACTATATACTTCCTCTCTTTTTTTCCTTCCATTTTCGTATAAGAAAATTGCTTTTAATTAATAGTTAAAGATTATAACATACAAAAAGGATAATTAATCAATTGCATGAAGCATCTAAATATAGCGTCTGTAATAAATAATGGCAAATGTTTGATGCTACTATGGTATTCATTTTTATTGTTACACATTAAATTAAATTAAATGCAAGAAAAATCTAAAATTAAGTTATGAATGTAAGTAACTAAATAGGACAAGTAAGGATAAAAATGGAGATAACTATTTATGCCACATGTATTATTATAATTAAATTACCTGTTTAATCATCATAACATTTTTCTATAACCCCCCAATATCTAGTAATCTCGTTAGATAATTAGAGAAACTATCCCGAATTTATTTTCTTCATTCATTCATCGTACTCGAACATGAAATTTTGCTTATGGTAATAATTATCCTAAAGATTAGTATAAAGTAGTAGTTAGGTTTAAGGTTAGTCAAAAACTTGCGGACCGTTGGATGAAGAAGCACATGGAGATACACAGTGTTCTGGTCTCATGTGAGCCCGTGAAGAAAGGGGCTGAAACGTACAGCAAAGTTAAGAAGAGTATACATACATACATACATACATAATACATGTAATAATTTAGTTGGACTTTTGCTTTTATTAATCGAAGCAAATGAGTGGGAACGGTCTCTCTCTTTCTTTGCTTTTCTTATCCTTGTTTGTTTGTTGCATTATATATATTTCCGTTATCCACATGATTGAAATTGAATTCAGAATTCCCAAACTTAATTAAAAGTTTCTGAGGCTCCCTTATTGTTACTCTCCGGCCGTTACCCATGATTCCATGAATGATGAATTAGACTACACTCTCCATCGATCCCCTGATTCATCTCTCTCTCATGCTTCCTTTTGCCGTTCGATACGATTACTTTTGGCCCCCCATCATCTTCACCCCTCAATCATCTCTCTGTCCTTCTCTCCTTTGGATGATTATGGATCATATACTTCCCTTTGAGGGGTTGCGTTGATGCTCATATTGTACTCAATCTTACCTGATTACTATTTCTATTTATAGTCACATAAATAAAAGTACAAATGAAATAAACGATCAATTTTACATGGTGCTGGTGTCTAGTGTAGTGTCTAGTGTGTCTACATCGCGAGGTCAATTTCGATTTACCCCCACACTCGATTCTGGTGTTACTCCTCTGGCTCTTAAGTCTTACCCCAACCCAAGGTCACTTTCCAATTTCCATGTTTCTAATCTAACACATTTTTCTTATGGCCTAGAAAAGGGTATGATTTTGTCAATCAAAAGTTGGGGGTAAAAATTGAAATTCTTCATATTTCTACGGGGCACAAATGCAATTACTCAAAACTTATAATCAACAAAGAGCAAGAATGAATAATGTGGACAAATACATACAAATAATTTTGTGAATTAAAATAAGTACTACCAACTACAATAGGACTTCATCATGCAAGGAAGTAGTATGAGATGGGGACAACGAATCATTGCATAAAATAAGGAGGAAATTGAAAAGATCAACAAAGAGAGACTATCTATGAACAATTTATATATTAGGGAGTAATCGACCTATACGGAGGACTAGTGTGAGAGGTCCAACCCAAAAGGGGATGAATCTTTGATTATTTAAACAATTTAATTGGATCTGTTTGATGTTTGATTTAGAACATTATCTTTGTGCATTTGTGCCAGTTTGTAGCTTAGGGTTCAAGACGGTGACCGCTGCTCAAAATTAATACCAGCAGATAAGGACAAGAAATATTTTAGGACTATTGAGTCCTACACATATACTATATTCTCAGGGAGGGAAAGGGGGGGACCATTCTTACTTTTAGGGCACATTTCATACTTTTGGCTTTTGGGGGCACAATTGCACGACCATGTTAATAAATGCTGCTACTCCCATTTTCTTTTATTTTAATAATAATCGTATAATAATATAATACAATGGAATGGTTTGTTCATTTGCATGGACAGGTGAGCAACAACAGCAAAGCACCATCTGAAACTACCAATTTTTTTCAGTCAATGCGATAAATAAATTTGATAGAGGGATCCTGCTGAGCTGTTTATCAAAATTGAATCAAAGAACTCAATTGCAAACAAAATTTGTTGTGTAGATCAATAAAGAAGAGAGTCGGACCCGCAGCCCAAGAAAAGAAAATAAACAAAGTTTTGGGCCACGAGTGGATCTTCTTTTGTTTGCCGTGAGTCTTACAGGCCTGGAGGCTGGAGGCCTAACTGAGTACCCTCTATTATCATCGGAGGCCTGCTATTAACCAATAACTTATTTGGATTTCTAATTGGACTCCTATTTATATTTATATATGGTTGAATATTTAAGTTAGTCCCTAAATTATATATTTTTTTGACATATTAGCCTTTAAAATTTTATTTAAGATAAGTGACATTTCAAATTTTTATTTTGAGATAATTAACTCCTCAAACTATTATTTTAAGACAATTAACCTCTCAAAATTATTATTTTAGAATAATTAATCCCTCAAATTATTATTTTGGGATAATATCACCCTTGAGGGTTCTATGCAATTAAGGGTATATTGTCTCAAAATAAAATTGTGAGGGTTAATTGTCAAAAAAATAATTTGAGAAATCAATTGTCTCAAATAAAATTTAGGGACTAATTTATTTTTTTTAATACAGTTTGAGGAGTGATTTAAATATTATAAACGTTGTGATTAAGAGCTCTAACATGTTACTGGATAAAAGCCTAGAAGATTTAGTTTCATCATTGGTTGTTATTCTGAAGCCGAATCTAACGTCAAGTTGGGCGGAGACGTTTCATTTGTAGCCCAACTTTGCGTTGGAATGAAGAGCCCAATGACGTGAAAGAAAAAAAGAGAGAAGAAATTAACGCATCATATCATAGGTTGTTTTCAGTAATTGAACGAATTAAGATGCAATTCAATAGATGTATCAACCAAAAATGATTTTATTAAGATAGAAAACTAAATAATTTTAAGAAAAAAAACAATATTTAGGACTTCAAAATTCTAACTCTCATTCGGGTAATTAAATTTAAATCTATCGATATGACATATGAAGTTTGATCACATGGAGGTAAACATGGAAGATTGATGCTATTGCTTTAGAGTTGAAGAATTTTTCTCATTTAATTTAAGCTACGACGAAGCCTACAAGCTTTCTGGCTATGGATGGCGGCATACCATAGTCATTCGTCCGGCATTTTGTATTCCCACAGCACATTTTACTCTAAATTAAAAGAGTAGAAAGTTGGGTATGGTGGATTTGATTGTTTGCATAGAGATTGACTAGTGGGAGGGCGAAATAAGGGGCTCCTTTTGCCATCCTTGTTCCATTAATCCTTCCGGCGAATTTATGTTGTTTGATAGCTTTGGTTTTCTGTAAATGGCATAAAGCACAAGCTGTGCTGTTCCGAGCAGGAACCCTATCCCATTTGGTATCTATACATCCACCAAAACACCAAAAAAAAAAAAGGGTCAATCAAAGTAACAAAAAAAAATTGAATTTTAATAAGTTTTGTAGCATCTATATGATCTGTTATCAGCTGGCCCCATGGTTATTAATTCTGAGGGGAAATTTTATCATATCGAGATAAATTTTATATGAGAGGTCAGTTAAGGGTAGGTTGGCTTACCCCAAGGAAAAGATCTTGGACGAGCAGAGCATAGAAGGCCCAAATTCCTCCATTCAAGAAAAGGAAAAAGGAGAGGAAGAATGGCATGTACTCTACACTCTTGGTACTCACCACAGTTTTCTGAAAGAAACAACATAGTGAAACATCTTTAATTAAATATCCAACCATATAAAGTGAAAAAAAAAAGTGACGTAATTTAATTAATTCTTGTAATTTCCCTCGACGGCTACTTTTCTTTTTATTTTAGGTGTGTTCACGTCATATTTTTGCGTTAAGTATACGTTAGACTTGGATCATAAATGAGGCCAATAATGAATAAGGACAAGCAATAAGGGCTCATAAGGGAAGACAAGCAAGGGAAGCATAGCAAAGAAGAAATTATTACTACTGTTAATATGAAATAATATACCATGGCATCACTCAACTTCTGACGAATCTTTTAAAATTTCTTTGCAAGTTGCTCAACTAACACATTTCATTACATCGGAAAGGAGACAATTAAAAGTCAATGTAATTAGTCGTCTAATAATCCAAGCTACCCTTCGTCCTTGGGAGTCGAGAGCGGCGATGAAAACAGGTCGACCCACCAGTCATGATATTTTTGTGAACTTCTTGTAAGGTACAACAAATCTTTATATGCAACAACACTTACTGTATTGAATGGAAGGAGTTAAATATCGTTTAAGTAAAATTTAAAGTTTTGAGTTCAAATTTTGTGAATGAAGAAAATAAATTTGAGAGAATTTCATTTTATTCAGGATCTGATACGGTTCGAATAAAATTAATCGTAGACCGTTAAACGAATACGGTTAGTTATAATAAAAAAAAAACCCTATATGCAACTTTTATATACTACATCATCTTTGAAAGAGAAAATTAACTTTTTAAAGTTGAATTTGGCTCAATGATCGGACTGGGATCCTGATTATTAACAATGATATATCAGCAGAAAAGTTAGAATATGAGAGTGAACCAGAAGCATGGATGAGAGAGGGAAGGTATGAAGCATGAAATGAAGGGCTTCTTAGTTTCATACCATGGCAGCCAAGGGGGAACCGTACATAATGATATTAAGCCCAGCACCCATGAAGCCTATTGCATCTATACGAGCTTCTCCGTGCAATGCTAACCGAGTAACTGCAATGGCTGCTGCCAGGAATCCCACATCTAATATCCCTACCAGAATCCCAGTCTTCACCTGCAAAGTTTATTAAAAGTTAACCCAATTATATTAACCCACTTATAATTAAGTGAAAGTTTAAGCATGATAATGAGATTTTTCCAATATTAAGGAAACTTGGAAGTTACCCTCATCTTTCTGGGTGCATATACGAGGAATAACACAACGTAGACAGCTTCGACCAGGATGCCGAAGCCATTAACGGTGGCAACAAGAAGTTCTCCAGGCTTCGTGATCCCATAGTAAGTCCACAAAGATGAATTTAACAATGTGCAAACGTATGGAAGGCTCTCGAAATCCTCTGTTGATCGATGCTTTATGATCCTCCAAAAGGTCCCACTGCACACATAAACAAATTAGCCTCAACCAATTGAAAGCTAGCTCTCACTCTCAGATACATACCCTTTCTCATCAAGATGATCTCAGTACAAGTCTAAAAATCAAAGCAAGTGCGAAATCTATATATCAGACAATCAATCATATCTTTCAAGCTCAAAAGCTTACACGGGAGAAAGAAAAACCAGGACTGAGATAACATTGCCTGCATGAAGAAAAACACAAGACTTCGATCATTTCATATCTTAAATTGGCAAAAGGAATTTTATATAAGCTAAAGTACAGTCAAATCATAACCTTACATATATATATATATATATATAGTATATACAGTATTGTGATTGATATGGCAAAGAACTAAAAGGAGATGATGTCTGGGACTTACCAACAACACCTACATAGAAACTCAAGCCTTCCATATTTAGTCAAAAAAGATTGGAGGAAGAAAGAAGATGGAGGTTGTTGAATGTAAGGGGATACAAATGGGGAAACTCAAGCTATTAGGTGCTTGAGAAGGAACAAGGAAAGAGAGAGAAATTAGGTTATATTTGATATATGAAAATATTTTATGTTTTTAATTTTTTAAAAAAATTAAATCATCAATTAAAATATGTATGGTAGGGAAAAATGTATGTATGTTTAAAAAAATAAAAGTAGAATTAAGAACATATATATTTTAGATGATAATTGATTTATATATGTTTTAAAGCATAAAAATAAAAACTATATATTTTGTCCTACCAAACATAATCTCATTAAATTAGTTCTCCAACATTTGAGTAAGTGTTTCTCACGTTATTTTTTCCTTTGTAGTAGAGACATGAATTGAAAAGTATGCTAAAGTGCCAACTCGATGCAATTATTTTGCAGGAGAAATGAGCAAGACTCCTCACTCCACAGAGGGTACTTTACTTTAGTTTAATTTGCTGCCTTGTCCCTACGATATTTATTTCCTGTTAAAAGCAGTGGTTGTTATAAAGTTGTCAAACAGTGCTTCGTAAGACCACATCCACAATCACAAGATACCACAGAATAATACAAATTAATGTGATGTACTCTTTTTTTTTTTTTTTCACTTTCTCTGCATAAAATATATACAACCACGGAACCACCTCACCAATATATATATAGAGAGAGTATATCACAACCAAGGTAGGTTGCATTCTCATTCATTTTCCTTACTTTTTCCAAAAATAATGTTTTGCAATGAAGTTGCCGAACACTTTACTTTGCAATAAAAAACTGGTGGTGGCTGTCTCCTGACTCCATACGAGTTTTAGTTCATCACGTGTATAATTAAAATTATCTAATAATTTTACATCTCTCTTCATATTTATTTATTTAGTTACTACAAAAGAGATAACAAAAGTTCTTGAAAAGGAGTTTAATTAGTATATTTTATTTATTCTTTTGGTCGAGCGACGGACAGGGCAGTCCATTCACGATGGATTTTTCTCATCACGTCGGGATATACTTGGACCCACGCATCTTCACATTTTAGTCTCGAGCTATGGTTCTTTTAACCCTTTTTATTTTCTAAAAAATAAGGATAAAAAAGTACGGCCCTTTGTTGCGCGTTGCAACATGATCTTAGCGTAGCTATTGTTTTATGGAGATTGGAGAGACACGTCATAAAGCAAAATTAATTAATAAACTAAAAAAAATTAGAAATATATATATCAAAAGAATTGAATTTTCTTATTCAATTAGCAGTGTTTAGGATTAATTAATTGTCACGTACAAGACAATAATTTATATTTATAAAAATACTAAAGCGTGGTCCAATATTTCACGTAAAAAAGATTTTAGAAAAAAAGAAAAAAGAGCGTTGCAATTGATTAGCTACTAATAAAGTAATAATTATACAAAACGTGGAGCAATGGAAGAGTGACGTTTCACCAAACTTATATGGGGAGGGCCCTCTATTACTGAAATGCCGGAATGTGAATCACATGTTCAACCCAGTTGCAAGAGAGACAGCTACCATTCTCTTCCATACATATGGCTACAATGAAAATTAATGAAATATCCCCCCAACAAAGGTGGCTCATCTAGTCATTTTCAATTCAGAGGGGTCCTTCAGCTTTGACAATCTAAAATAATTGCCTTAAAAGGAAAGGGAATAAGAAAAGTTTGTAGAACGTTTTGGAGCCTGTAGTTGTGTTTTGTTATGAAGCAAAGTTTTCTCGTTAACAAAGACCTTGGAATCTGGATGGAAAGCTGAAACGATGCGTTTTGGCATTCGGTGTAGCTATCAAACATGCACCAGAATTGTGGGCAATGAATGCAGACATCATGAACGACAACAAATAACATTGTAGGTTGCATGCATAGATGAACAGATGACAGGGTTGTTATTGAAAAAGGAACGAAAAGACTACCATTATACAATGATTTTAAAAATGATAATAGCCGTTTGAGTGTATGACACAAATGATACACATTAGCCTTTTATGGCTTGCTTCTGGAATTCGTCTGAGATGTTTATTGTCATCCATGTTTCATCTCAACATTCTCGCCGCCTCGAGTTTTTCATTTTCATAACATTATTAAGCTCATCTTGAGCTATCGCTCAAACCTTGGTCAAGGGAAATCAGAACAAACATAGGAGATCTTAAGCAGTAGGCAGTGCTGCAATCAAAGCAGTCTTACAATCGAGATTTTGCCTGCTCCACCGGAGCACTCTGTAATGGAACAATTTGATCATCAGAAGAGAAGATGCCACAGTATAAAATCAGCTACATAATCATCCCAGATTAATTATGGACACAACCTAATTTCAAATGGTTTACTCATAGATAAGCCTATTTGCTGGTGCAGAATGCATGTATTTTCATCCTAACCACTTGATGAGACGAACAAGGAACGCGATAAAAAAGATAGTGGCATGAGCAATAATTGGTAGGTTCCTGAACAATCCTCTTTATGTACATTATGACTCCTGGAGTCACCATGCAAATAATGTAGCAAAAATATCTATAGTTATCAGGTTTTCTTACCAGTGGTGCACCCTTGGCAGCTCTTTCAGCCAAGAAGGCACAAGGCTTGAAAAATTCTCCATACATATTTGACCATTCCTGAAGCCTTGAATAGATGTACTTAGATCCCAGAGAATCGGCCCAAAACATGATTCCTCCCCTAAGAAAAGTTAAAAGCATTTTATTAGATTAAAAAACCAATGTCCTATAATGATCAATTAAAACCTTGACAACGTTACAAACCTGTAAGGAGGGAATCCCATGCCCATAATGGCAGCAATGTCAAGGTCTGCTGCTTTCACTGCAATACCTTCAGCAAAAACTCGGCAGGCCTCATTTACCACTGGAAAGAATATCATCTCCACGATGTCCTTCTCTGATAATTTCACAAACTGTATACAAGTATAGTTCCGCCGATATGAGATTGAGAACACGGGCGAGAAAGTAAAAGCAATGGAGAGTAGAGAATGGGATCTCTCTTCTCAATAATGGTTGTTAAGTGACTCATAGTTCAGAGTATTAGATGAGACCACAGCACCAAGCTAAGTAAGTTAAGTGACACAAAATGCAACAATTTCAAACACAGAGAAGACAGACCTTAGGATCAACAGCTACACCCGAGATGCTCCTTGACTTCTCAATGTATTTCTTCAGCTCGGGGTCAGGACTAGCTTTGCGTTTATTATCATACAAGTAGAACCCTTTTCGAGTAGTTTCACCTGAAACACAGCAGAGCTTGATGAGCAGGATAGGCGTGACAATGTAATTTGTTGTCAGCTAAGGCCCAAAAATGAAAATCATACCTGCTCTCTTATCCTCTTGCATGATGGGGATAAGCATTGATTTATAGGTTCGATCAGGAAAGCTCTCAATAAACTGCATGCCGGTTGCAATTGCAACACCAAAACCAACTAAGTCTGCCAATCTGCATAAATAAGAAGATTACTGAGTCCAGATCATTGACATGTCGAAGTTCTATACATTAACTGCAAAAACAAAAAAAATAACAGTTCATAAATTTCAAATGAATTAAGCACCTGAATGGGCCCATTGGCATTCCAAACTTGGTTATTACTCGGTCAATCTGATAAACATCAGTTCCTCGTTCAATAAGGAAAAGGCCTGCTTGCGTATATGGGAAGAACATCCTGTTGACGGCAAAACCCGTGCAATTTCCTACAACAATAGGAGTCTTCTTTATCTTCTTACCAACATCCAGCAAGTCAACAATTATTTGGGGAGATGTCTGCTTGGTACGAACAATTTCCAAAAGTGGCATTATGTGAGCCGGACTGCATCAGTCAGAAAGATGGACAGATGAACCATGTTAGTGAGGGAACAACAGAAGCAGCAGAAAAATGGTAACAGCTGTACTTAGGATAATACCTAAAGAAATGAGCCCCCACAATCCGATCCTGGGATTTGGTCCTCTCACCAATCAAGTTCAAATCGATTGTGGAAGTGTTACTTGCAAGTATGCAATGTGGCGGGCAGTATTTCTCAAGATCAGCAAAAATTTGTTGCTTTAAAGAAACATTCTCTATTACTGCCTGTTACAAGGTTTAAAGCAAACTATGAATATCATATCCCCGTATAACAAATTGTACTAAATGCAAAATAAATAACACAGATCTTTAACTACCTCAATGACCATGTCGACTTCTCTAAAGCTTTCGTAGTCAAGAACACCCCTAAGCAAAGAGATGGTTTTTTCAAACTTTTCTTGAGTCATTTTCCCTTTCTTAACCTGACTTTGCAGATTGGCTGAAGGAAAAAAGAATAGGATTTTACAAACAATCAACTTCTAAAACTAAACTACAACAAAATTGGGTATTCTAGAATGGAAAATACATAATCCCTCTCTAGTCTCACCTTTGACTCTACCAATCCCAGCCTCCAAGAACTTTTCATTCACTTCCTTTAGTATCACCGTATAATTGCTAAGAATCAGTGCAGTTGCTATTCCAGATCCCATTAAACCTCCACCAAGTATCGCAACTTTCTTCACCCGTCTTGGCACAAGACCCCTATCAGTAATTCCAGGAACCTGTCCATTGCTAATAGATAAGTGTTTGTAAAAAGTTAAGCAGAAATGATAATAACCATCCTTCAAACCTTTGATGTTCCACGCTGAGCAAAGAAGACATGGACCAAGCTTTTGCATGTGTCAGATTTGACAAGGGCTTGGAAAGCTTCAATCTCCTGCCAATATTAGATGTACCATTTAACATTCCATTTTCGCTGTAAATATGAAGGTAAGCCAAAAAGTATTCAAATGGTAATTGGGGACAAGTAAAGACCTTCCACAGCCCAGCCCTGGGACCAGCAACTATACCCTCTTCAATAACATCAATACAAACCAAGGGGTGCTTGAGATTTGGAGCTCGCTTCTGGGCCTGTGCTCTAGCAAAATTAAGTATTTCCCTTGCCTCCCCAAGGGGCTCTACCTTATCAGTTTTATAAAGGCTAGCAATCCATGGTTTCCTCCGTGCCAAAACATCAAGAGCCCACCGCCGTGCAGTGTTCACCAATTCATAAGATGAAACAACAGCATCAACAAGACCCAATCCAAGGGCTTCTTCACCTTTAACAGGTTTCGAAGTCTATTTGGGGAAAGATGGAGAAAGAAGAAAACACTACTATGTTAATGAACAGAGAGCTTAATGCAGTCACCATATTAACCCATAACAAAGTTAGACTTAAGAAAAAAGTTGATCTAATCAGACATACCAACATCATTTCAAGAGCCTTCGTGAGACCAACAAGTCGAGGAAGTCGCTGTGTTCCTGAATAGCAGTAGTTGGATGAGAAAAAAGAGCTGCCAAAGCACCAAGCAGAACATATAGATGCCAACATGTCATGCTTAATTAAATACCATATAAGAATTTCCCATAGGAGGTAGTTTATAAAATAAGAGAACTTTATTTGAAAGTACAAAAATATATGCGCAGTTAAAATATGATGCCCACCTTTATTTTGAGGAACAAGAATATGATCCAAACGTTGGACAGTTCTATAGAAAAACAGTTGAATGAATATAGAAAAATTTTGGGGGAGGGAAGAATAATCCATGTTAGGTCAAAAAGTTGTAAACTTTGAGATATTCGTTACTCAATAGCAGCTCAGACACCAACACAAATACATATAGACAATCTTTAGTTCAACTGAAAAATCATTGGCTTGTACATATAAAAGAACCGGCATTGGCATCTTACTCAAAGGAAATAGTCATACCTCCAAACCCAGGAATTACTCCAAGTTGAAGCTCAGGCAGGCCTAATTGTGCAGTAGGAGTTGATATACGAGCATGACATGCCTGAAAAATAGATATTTTACAATTTGTTCATCCAAGGAACAACATAAGGGATTTCTAAAGAAATTTAATTATACCTACCATCGCAATCTCCAGACCCCCACCTAAGGCAAGGCCATCGATGGCAGCAACTGATGGTTTTCTTGCAGCTGAAGTACAAAGCATATAGAATCGACATAAATGCATACAACTTTGAAATACTTTCCAGCTCAAATATTGAAAAATATCAAGTATTACCTTCTAGTGTGTCAGTTAGAACCTCAACTGATATATAGCCAGGCTTTGGCTGCTGCACTGGAAAATGCAACTAACCTTATCAATGTCAAGGTGGTTGAACATATATAGAATGTATTTGAAAAAGAAGGACTAGTGTCGCATACCATTTCCCCCTTGAACTCCACCAAAAGCAGTAATATCAAAACCTCCAGAAAATTTTCCATTTGCACCTGCTCACAGGATAAACGATAGTAGTGTCTCACTAAACAATTCCAATGTTGCAAAATTGGTAACAGGACAACATCGTCGTACAAGTTTTCAGCTCACCTGTAATAACCATAGCCTTCACATCATCTCTTCTCAAGGCCTCATCAAAACTCTCTTTTAAGCTTTGCAACACTGAGGATGACACGTAAAGGCAAAACAAGAGATCAATTACATATATTATCACTTTTATAAAACTATTAAAAGCTAACTTGTACAACGAATAAAAAGATAATTATAGTTTTCATAAACCAAGATCATTGCCCGGCAGTTGCTAAGTTTTGGTGAATATACCAAGTAAAAGCAGGACTCGCACTGCATTTTTTTTCCAAAATTGGCTTTGGACTTCAATTCTCGACATTTTGCCTACTCAACTGTACATCTGTTTCCCTCACAACTGAATAAAACCCCATAAATTCATTTTGCTGATGAACTAAAAGATTAAAACTTTTTCCAGCACAAAAATTCATAATCTGATGAAGAACAAAGAAATCCCAGAGAACTCCACAGTTTTGATTACAAGCACTGAACATGAAAAGAGAACAGAGAGATCAGCAGAGAGAGTACCATCAAGGGAAAGAGAGTTCACTGGAGGATTGATGATTGTAATAACAGCAACCCCATCAGCGCCAACTTCAATCATCGTTCTTCCCTTGTTCTTGCTCCCCATTTGGCTACAGATCGAGAATTTTTGTTTACGTCTTTTGCTTGTTCGATTAAACTGTCTTAGTCTCAAAAAAGCCAAAAAAAACAATGGGTACAGATGGAAATAAATACGAGTTCGCTGGGCGACAACTTATTAAGCAGGAGGTGTCGTGTAAGAAGGAGGAAAGAGTGATGTTAAAGAAGTTTGTACGGTAACCAAAGTTAGGAAAGATTAGGAGGTTTTAATCTGCTGCTGCCTGCTCGATGAGGAACGTTCTGATCCTCACTCGCTCCTTCTTTAGAATTAGTAACGACATACTCTCACTAAAATTAAACATTGAGGGTGTGTTGAGCACGCACGTTCCTTGCGAGTGATAATGTCCATCGAAATAACACTTTGTTTTCGTAATTTGAATTGCAATCTTCTCGAAATTCTAAATATCACAATTATCTCGCTGACGCAACGGAGGCCACGTGGATAATCTCACCCAAAACGGTTTGCCTTTACGCATCTCTATAATTGCGTCCTCAGTGCCCCTGATGTCGGCTCCCAATTGGAACTTAATTTAATTAACCATTGATGATGTGTCAATTTCCCATTGGTTCTATATAGGCGATATTTTGGACTGGAACGCATGCGAAATTAGCCAGGGAAAATGATAAGATGGAATTGCCTATACGTACAAGGGAAAAGGCATTGGTTTCGATATCTCCAAAGTTTTTAGACTTTAGTGGTACATTTTACACAATGTCGTCGCTTTGCTTTCAATATCGCGATTTGAATGAGTGGACGGTGTGACCCGAACCCGGAATTGAATATGTTATGATGAGCTTGGGCCGTGCTTTGCTTCTGGAGTTAGGTTTGGATCATATTTATTTGGGCTCTGCTGGAAAGGCCCAATCCAGACTCAAAATTCACAAAGAACCTCCGTTTTCCCGCGCAAAATGCAACACCGAAACCTCCCAAACTCCCGCCTGGCCGCCTCCCAAATCTAGACAGAGACAGAGAGAGCTTCTGATCAGAACGCAACTGAGTTATACGGCCATCGGGCCATGGCCACCACAGAATCGCCGCAACCGTTAAACGACGAGGATATAGTGCGTTTAGCCCAACAGAAGCTATCGGCAGACATCCACCACCAACAATCCACCGTTTCTCTGCCACCATATCTCCTTTCTCCTAACTCTCACAAGCCCCTCCTCTCTTACCTCCACTTACGCGCCACCTGTCCTTCTCCATCTTCCTCCGTTTCTGAATATGTTATCGCTCTCCTCTCCCTCATTTCCCTCTCTCCTGAAACCCCCTCAGTCTCTACTCTCCTCTCTTCTCTCTTATCATCCTACTCCCAAATCTTCCCTTCGCTTCCCCACGACTCTAATTCCCTCAAAACAATCAATCTTTTCAGTACCCTCTTAATCCACGTCCCGATTAACGACCTGAAGTCACTTATTGATACTGTGGTGTTAAATTTATCTACAATTATTACAGTGGATGATGCCCAACTATTCGATCTTTTCCCTCAATGTTTCGAGTTGATCCGAAACGCCGAGGAAAAAGGGGGAGATTTTTTGAATTCTGTGGTGGATAAGATTCTTGATTCTAGATGGTCAAAAGGGTTTTTGCTTAAAATGGTTTCCATTGTGAAAGATTTCAGCTTTCTTGATAAAACGAGAGGGAAGGAGTTTTTGGAGAAAGTTTTCGCGGGCATTAAAACTGTGGATTTGACGGACTTGCCTTCACTTGTTTACCAGTTGTTAGTTTTGGCTTCCAAAGGGTTCAATAAAAGGGAAGTTATCGAAGGGATTGTGTGGTTTTTTGGGTCCCAACTAGGTTCCAAAATGACTTCAACAGTTCGACAAGTTGAGGGGACTGTGTTGTTGCATGTGAATTTTGCAGTGAAGCAAGATCCTTCTTTGGGGAAGGAGGTTATGGGGTTAGTCAAATCAGATCTTAAGGTGTTTAATCATTTCACCATGGCTGTTTTATTGTCGGTGTCGAGGGTGCGGAGGTTTAGCGAGAGTTCGATTGCTATTTTGAAAACAGCGCTGCTTACGGCTTACCGTGACTATAAATTCACCAAGTAAGGATTTAGTTTTTTCCATGCGTGTGTATCTTGGTTATGTTATGTTATGGTCCTTTTGAATTTTGATAGTAGTTAGGTTCAGCTGGTCCTTTTATCTCCATTACTGAAACAGTTTTTGCTGGGACATAGCCATTAGCCTTTATGTTCATAAAGGAAAAGCTTGCATGTCGATATTCATAAATCTGTTTCAATGATCTGATATTGTCATGACAAGCAACTATCACAATGGTACAGGTGTTAAGATTTTATGTACTGTGTCGCCGCCTAAGTGCAATGATACATTCGCCTGAGCAATAAATAATTCCAATGGCGCTTAATCATGACTTAGCATCCATTTATAGTTCAGGTTATACTAACTCTTTTTCCCATCTTTATAGACTATGCTAATGTGTATAAATTTTTGTGATTGCTTCATTCATTTAGAGACTGTAAGTGGATACCGAATGATATGAAGGAAGAATATCTGAAGAGTGTTAAAGTGGTCGAGAAGTCTGTGCTAAGAGCTGTAACTCCTTTTTTGCCCTAGTGTGCATGAATTATGATTTCCTTCACATACATAATCAGATATTTAAATTTGCATTATGTATCATTTTGCTGGTCTTTAGGTAAATGAGAGCAACTATGGGAGGGAGCATATGGTGCCTAGCATGGTTCAATTTGGTTTTACCTTGCTGGAGTCAGTTGGAGAGGTAAACTGCTTGGACCTCTGCAATTCTAATGGTCTCCTTGGCATTGAAGAGCTTGGTATTCAGATGCTGAAAACTCTGTTTGAGATTCATGATATGGCAAGAAACGAGGTTCGTCTACCTCCACAAGCACGATTATACTGGGTAAACTTTTATAATGCTGCCTTAATTGATTTGATTGGCTTGTCAGATTATTGAGCAAATCAAGTTTCGCATTCTCTCTTTGAAGCCAGAACAGAGTAGGCCAATAATAAGGTAACTGCATACAGATAAAATGCTCCTTATATGTATATATATATATTTGGCTATTAATAGCATTAGACTTGATTTTCAGGCTGCTCTCACATCTCATTCAGTGTTATCCTTACCCTATGTTGGAACATATTCCACGGCTGAAGGAATTGTTGGATTATTTCACTTTCATGGATGGAAACGTTGCCTCATATGTTGTTCGCGCTCTCCTGCCTCTCATCAGATTTAGTCGTGATCTTCAGGTAAATATTCTCTGGCTCAATTTGATGGCCAAAGGTAGTTTAGGTTTTAACTTCTGAAGTTACTTAAAGAAATGCAATTATCCTCCGATGAAAGAGACAAATATAAGTAGAGAAATCTAACTAAAATGACATATCTCTACTGTATCAGTTTCTGATCAGTGACTATTGACCCTGAAGATTCACTAGGTGAAAATTTTGCCTAATTATTTCAGAATTACACTATTTTGGTTGTTCGAAAGGCTATATTCAGAAGAGAAGAAACAGTTCGTCTTGCGGCAACAAATTCTGTTATTGGCCTTATACTGGCAGAGAAACAACCTAAGGGGGATTGTTTCCAAGACTCATCAAGCCAAGCCAGTTCCAGTCAGCAAGCTGATGTACCCTGTAGTATGGGGGGAGGTCTCTTTAAGGAATTAAGTGCTTTGCTGCAGAGATGTCTTTGTCAGCAGGTTTTTTTTTCACCCCCCTTTTTTTGGTGGGTTTGGTGGGGGTGGGGGAGAGGGGTTTCTTTTTGGTGTTTACTGTTTTATTTATTTATTTTTTCTATACTTCTTTTGTTCCTTTTGAACTACGTTGTAAGTGGTGTGATAGTGCTATGTTTAGGCAAAAGTCAAGGAAGTCATGTATCAAGGACTAGTGAAGCTCATTTTGGTGGATCCATCAATTGGAGGGCTCGTCTTTGATTTTCTATTACCTCATTTTCTCCAGTTTTTCAAAGAGGTACTTATGAAAGCTTGAAAATAGGTTAATTTAGAGCATGTGTTAATCCTTAATTTCACACATTGAGCTTTTATTATTTAACATTTGACTTCACCATACCATTTCTTTTGACAGAAGAACATGGAGTGTTATTTGTACACTTCTTGCATATAGCGAATTGGTGTGTTTAGTTGGTATAAGGTTTTAAATCCAGCTCTTGATTGTTTGACATGAACTACTATGTCAGGAGGGTGCAGATGTCCAACTTGGAGTCAGCCATTGCATCAAGTCAGAAAGTGGCAAAGTACTTATTCTGGAGCCCCTGGATTGTCTTCTTTCTTGCGTTTCTTGGATTTTACTTCTTCAGCCACATGGAAAATCTGATCAGCTCTCAGATTCTATCGGGGCATGTTTTGGTTTCTCACTTTCACAAGATAATGAGGTACTGTCCTTGTCCTCGTCCTCACTAAATAAATAAGATGAGAAAAAATAAAATCTATTCCATCATATATTAAGATTATATGTGGAATCTGTTACCTGAAAGTCATATTGGTAACATCTGAATCTCACACTCGTCATAAATATGAAACTGCTTCAGGATGGTAGGAACTTGTCGAGTGAGGTATTTTCCAGTGCTTTATTGAAGATTCGAAAGTTTCTAAGAAATGCAAATCTGGAAGGTTTGAAAGTTTTCTACATTTTAAGTTGTCTGTATCTTTATATTTTAAGTACTAAGAAAAACAAAGCAGCATAAGGAGAAGAAAAGAAAAGAAGACTACTGAATCATACAGTAGTTTGATTTTTAGGCTATAATGTGGTTTAATTTCTGTTGTCTTCGTTTTGAAACAGAAATTCTTGGTCAAACTCAAGATGCAAGCTCCACAGCAGTTCATGATGAGAAAAGAAAATGTTGTGCATTGATTTTTTCGGGAATTGCTGAGGTGGTGTTGAATATCATCGCGATGGAGTTGGAGAAAGCAAGAGATCAAAAGAAGGTTGAACTTGAAAAGGAGCTTACAGAGTTTGTTGACCTTCATGACTCATTTTCAAAGGATGCATGTACTTCAAGACAAAGCACTGTCACAAAAAAAATGAATATAAGAGCTACTGTTTATGATACACCAGATAATGTTGAATCTGGGAACACCAAATTGATTCAAGAGCATATTCCTTTCTTGGCAACTTCAAGCATCAACCAATTATTGCACATAGCACTGGAACTATGCAGTGGTGAAAGCTCTAACAGTGAAGCACTGACCAATAGCCAGTCATCCTCGGGCAAGGCATTCAAAAGTTGTTTTAAGATTGTTTCGTTTGCTTTGAATGCTTCCCTTCGTCATATAAAATCTTCAGCCCTGATTGGAAATGAAGATCCCTTGAAGAAGTTGATCTATGAGGATATCAATATGCTAGGGCCCACATTACTGAGATTAACTCTCTCTCTCAAATCAGGGTCAGATTTTGCAACTAGTCAGAATAAAAAAGAAAGCAAGGCAAAGAAAGATGTTGAAGAAAGAAAGGAATATCTTCATCTAGCATTAGTTTGCTTAAAGGAATTGATAACAATCAGTTTGTCGAGTTCCCGATTGACTGGCTTGCTTGAAAATCTGTTGTCGGTTCCTCAACTTGAAAATGCTGGTTTGCATGATGAATGTGTTCTGGCCTCTGAAATTGATGATCAAGATATAAGAAACAAAGAGTTGTTCATTCTGAAACTTTTGAAGCCAATGATTTCTGAGCTTATGAAACTATCAGCTTTCCGCAATATTGAGGTATATATAAGCATTTCCTTTGGATAAGCTAATGTTACTTTTAGAAATAAAAGCAATCAAAGTGTAATTCTTTGTTTTCAGATTCTCTGTGATATCATGTTGATGATTGCGCACAAATTGCCCTGCAAGTGGAGGAATTCTCATGGAGCTTGGGCTATTCACATTTGCAAAACGAGCAACACAACAAGCTCCAGCATTGCTAAAAGCATGGTTAGACTTGCCATCAGTTTAAGCTTTTCTCCAACTGATTTACATGTAGCTCAAGACATGTTAAAGGAGCTATTAAAATTTATGGGGTCGAATAGTAGTGACACGTTGCAAGAATCTGCATACCTTCTCATAAACCAGTCAACAACCACTGCTGTAGCTTCTTGTCTACTACAAATAATTGATGCTGTCATTGTGGACATGGATTGGGCAACTAAAAAATTGAAGGCAGTTTCACAAGTCGCTCAGAAAAGCACTCATCCTAGACAAAATGGAGAATATCGTTCTGGATTGGTGTTTGAGGAAAATCTTTACTCAAGGGTAAAAGGAGTTCTTGAAGTATTATCTTCATTTGTTTTGATGAGCCTCAAGGGTAAGTATATACGCTTTGCTTAACATTCGCATCTCATTCTCTGTTATTTTAACTGAGTTTATGAAGTTTTGTTCTATACAGATACTCAAGCGGAGCATTTTCTTAAACTGACTACAAGGTTTTACAAGCATTTAGCTCAGATGTCGAAGCTCAGGATTGCTCCAAAGGGTCAAAAGCAGCTTTTACCAAGCCTTCAATTCCAGAAGCTTGTAGACCTAACTTGCAAGCAGCTAACGGTTCCAATCTATAACTTTGTGGCAGAGATGCAACAAGTATGGACCTAAATCTACTTGGGATTTTGCGCTTTATGAAATTGCACTTCAGATGCTTCATTGATCATTTACATATACATATGTTAATTCTGAATGACTTGCAGGCTCAACAGGAAAATGCTAACAGCAAGGGCATCATTAACAAGATCAAAAGGGAGAACAAATGCATCCCGGACCTGATATTCCAGATAGAAGATTACGAGAAATATCTCATTCGACTTAGCAAGGCAACCAAGGTTAACTTATTGAAGCATGCCAAGCGTAGTACTTCACGAGACTTCAAAATATTGGACCCAACAACTATAAACAGAGAAGAAGATCCTCCCAACCATGATGCTGATCCTAACAATTCCGGTGCAGATGGAAATGAATCATGCAGTGATTCTGAAGACAACGAAGGGAATGGATCAGAGAAAGTTCTGTCACCTCAATCTGGCAGCCCTTTAGCTGAAGAGGAGTCTGGTGATGATGAAGATAGAGCTTCCGTTCCCACTCACAAGCGGGTGAAAAGAAGTTGCATTGTGCAGGACTCTGATGATGAACAAGAATAGATAAAATTTAGTTGGAACATGGTATGGTTTACTATACTGCCAAGCGATGAAGATTTGAAGGAAATATAGTTTCAAAGTTGTAATTATGTTAAGACAGTAGTGTTTATGAATGAAACGTACTTATATAGAGGCTAAACATGTATGGAATATGGGGGAAAAGGATCAGTGAAGAGTAAAAAGGCCGACATACTGATTTAGCCTAATGGCCTAATGGCCTACTGGCCTAGAGGCCTAATGGGTTGGGCTTTTCAACTTTTGGACCAACTCATTTCACTCATTTAGATTGGATACATATATTATATATATGTGGGGGTCCGGTTGGTGCCCTTTTTGTTCTTTTTCTATTTGGGTACAAATCGGTGCCCATTTCTTTATTAGCAAATGGAATAACATTTGGTATATAGCTAATATGATTCGGAGAGAAAGAGAGATTACATGACACCTAACACCTAAAATAATCTTATCTAACACCAAAAAAAAAAAAATAATCTTTTGATAAACTTCTTAATTAAGTTTGCCTATAACAACTATTGATAATTTGATATGCCATTATTTTTTAATTTTATATGTTGATTCCAATCATTCTCTTCCTTTTTTTTCCCTCTTTTGCAACATAAAAATAATAAAAATTTAAAGGGTGAAAATATTTTTCTCTTGTAAATAATGGTGAAGAATATTTGTATTCCTTTAAATATGATAATAATAGGGCAGTGAAATTAACCATTTTAAATCTAAATCTAATATTCTAAAGAAAGATTAATTAAAGATAATCCATTCTTTAATACAGTCATAAGATTATAAATTTGGAGTTAGACTGCTACAAGTGACAGATCAAAACAACAGAATCGAACATAAGTCACATTCATTTACCAAAATTTCATCTGACACAATCATTTTCCCTTACCACCAAAAACAAAACAAAACAAAACAATAAAGAACCCTTATTGGAATAATTTTTCTTTAAACAAAAAATATCAACAAACAGTACAATTACAAGGAGTGACCTCTCAGCTCGGCCATTGCAATCGCAAACAGGAAGAGAGAGAAAGTGTGAGTCTCTCTTTTGTAGTTTTGTTCTATTCCACTCTCCCCTTTTTCTTTGGCTTTTGGAAATTTGAAAAACGAGAAAACAAACAAATCCAAAAAATATGAGCACTGAAGAAGCAAAGAGAAGCATCACTGGAGCTCTTACGGTGAAACCGACATCAGATGACAGGAAGCCTTCTACGGCGCCTACTGCGGCGTCGACTGCTCCTACGGGCAAGAAAGTCACCATCAAAAGCGCCGACATGAAAGAGGACATGCAAAAGGAAGCCGTCGATATAGCCATCTCTGTTAGTTCTCTTACACTTTCTTTCAAGCTTCTATTTTTACTCGATTTGGTGTTGTTTCTTTATGGCTCTTGATTCGATTTCGTTTCTGGGTTTTGTTCATTTGGTCACTCTCTGTTCCTACCTGTTGCAAATTTGTTGACTTTTAAGTGGTTTTTTCTTCTGGGGTTTTGATTAGGCATTTGAGAAGCACGGTGTAGAGAAAGATGTAGCAGAGCACATAAAGAAAGAATTCGATAACAGACATGGACCCACTTGGCATTGCATCGTTGGTCGCAATTTTGGTAACTCAATTTTCACTTTAGATTAGATTAGTTTATGCTGTATTTACTCAAGTACAACTTTTATGGAAGGTATTTTCTGCAGATTAATTTATTTTACTCAATGCTGTTGTTAGTTGAAATCAGTGTAGATCTAGGCTTAACTGAGCATAATTTCTATGTACATTAGCGATCGTAAATGCTTGCTATTGGGTATAGATGTTAGATTCAATTGTTTTAATCCCAGGCCTTGTGTTTTGGGAGTGTTAAGTAACCTATTTTGTCCATTTTTATGGAAATTCTAGGTTGGGAATTGGGATCAACAAATGCCTTTAGCAGAGCTAATGCTTTTAATGAAAGGGAGAACTCCATCTTAAGTTGCAAACTTAATTTAATTACCTGATAATGGACTAATGACTTTGATGTTCAATCAAGGATGTTGGCTTTATATAGTTGTCAATTCTTAAAGCTAACCAGAAGCAATTCATAATGGTTATATATTTTGTTCTTACCTTTTGTTATCTTATTGGATTTCGTTGTGTGTTGGTGTGTTTTGTTGTGTGTGTGTGTGTGGGGGGGGGGGGGGGGGGGGCGGCGGGGGGAGAGGTGGGTGGGTGGGTGGGTGGTGTTATGGTGTGTGTGTTGTGGTTGTGGTTGTGAGTATATGCTTGGATTTATTAAGATGGGCTAATTTACGTAGTTATGCGTAAATATTTGTTACCTGCAACAGCCATGCTATTGATTCTGTTTAATTTAATTCATTTATAGCATTAAGGTTGGACCTCTGATATAACTAGCTATAACAAAAGGTGCTAACCCCTTGTTCTACCTGACTCTATCTCTCTTGGTTTAGCTATGTTGGTATTTATTTGATGATTGTAGATGCATGATTAATCCTCTTTTGACCAACTTCTATGAAACATATTGGAAGATGCTTAGCCATTGATAAATTACTTGGTTTGTGTTTTGACTTCTATGAGTTCTAGCTGCTTAAATCTGACACCTTCTTGGGCCATTTACATATAACACTCACCCTCTTCATCACATATTTGTTACGTAAGACATGTTCTCTGGTTGATATATCATAGTGCTATAATATAGAAAGAGGCACTTTAAAAGTCTTCTGAAATTATCACATAATGTTTGGTAGCATCTTGGAAATGCCAAATGCATTAGTAGATTAACCAAATCATATTTCCGTTACAGCATGATGCCCTGCTCATTCCATATTTTATGGTGTGAATGGTAGACATTTGTAGTCCTTCTCAGTGTGGATTCTCTAGTGGTGGAACAACCTATATAACCTTTTGCTAATAGCGCTATACTTCGCCACGTATTAAGTCCTATATCCATTAATTGCAGTTTTAGTGCTTGTTCAATATAATATACATAGATAAGAGCCTTTTCTTTTAGATTTCTATCTTTCATGATCTTCGAGTTTTGAGATCTTAGACTAATTTGGGATATAATTTCCTTTTGATGATATTATATTAATGTGAAACCAACTTATAGTAAAAAATTGTGTTTAAATTTCTAAATGATGTTGTATTAATGTTTGTTTGTTGGATTTGGTGCAGGTTCATATGTAACTCATGAAACAAACCACTTCGTTTATTTCTACTTAGATCAGAAAGCAGTTTTGCTCTTCAAATCTGGTTAATCATGTTGCTATCTTGATGAAGAGTGGTGATCATGATGATAATGAGAGGCTTTTATACTTTTACCTATGCTCCTATGGTAACAACTGTATGTATTAATTGAAAAACCTGCTCGTATATGAATCCTGTCCTAAAATTCTTATATCTAATTTGTATATTTTAATACACCTGAACTGTGTTTTGAACCATGATTGTCGACTGCGCTTTTTGGCTTATTGGTTTCTTTGGCATTGTTCGCTAATCACTTTGAAATCATTTTTCCTCGGTCAACATCTTTCATAGGGATTTACATCTAAACTGATTTGGTTTGCTACCATGCATCAACTTGTGAGTTATGAGCTTGTAAATGTTGGGAATCCTTTCAAATTTGAAAAATGGAGAGAAAAACTTTGGTCTTTCTGATGATAGCAGCTGAAATGTGACGATGGAAGTGTGTAAGTAACCATGGAGAAGCAAAACTTTGTTGCAGTCAGATTCTTGGAACTACCATACGCAGTTTTTTCTTTCTGCACAGACTACATGGTCATGAAATAGATTTCAATCAGTCATTGCATGGCTGAACCGTGTCAAAATTACTAAAGAGTTCCCTTCCCCTTCCCCCGGCTCACTCAAATTATTCAATTTGGTAGCGTCAGTTACGGAGTAAAGTCTCACTTTTCTCACCTTCGCAAGCCCATTGATTGGTCTCTGAACAGGAGAAAACTCTCTGACAGCCCTTGCCCCTTAGTCCTTAACCTGTCACTGTTCATCAAACAAAATCTCCCAACCATACTTTGGGTTTTACTATTGGACAGGCCTGCTTGAAAATCCCAACATGATCTCTGCAAATGTCACTCGTTCTTTGATCTTTCAGCCTACACTCTCCAGTTCCCAACCTCAATTCTTCAATAACCGGACAATTTTGTTCTCTCTACAGAATCATGTAATAACCCGGACCGTTTTTCACCCTAATAACTCTGATTACCCGAGCAAGCATCCTAGGTTTATCTCAAAAACCAAGTGCTACATTGACTTGGAAGTGCATTGAATGACTTTTGTGTTTCTGGGACAAAAGAAAGGAGAAAAAGAAAAAGCAAAGGACGCAACTGTCCCTTTCCATGGAAGTTTTAGTGGACTGTAGCTAAGAGCATAAGGACAAGTAACTTGCAAAGCCTATACATTTATTCCAAATTAATAAGTACTCTTTCTTATATTGGTTCCCTTTCTAGGGTTCCAATTTTATTTTATTTTTGACAAAAACTGCATAGACAGTGGCACATAGTAAAGCATAAGATTCTATGGGACTATGGTCCTAATTTCTAACCTTTTCCTTATTCTGTGTTATTATTCAACCTTTTGCACCTAACTTTCATGCCTATTCAATGATTTTTACCCACAAAAAAGTTTGTTTATAAACCCATTTTGCCCCCATTTTATTCTACTTTTGTTTCCATTTTTCCTCTTATTGGACTGACAAGTTTGGACTGATCTTTGCTTGTTCTCATTTTTCTCTCTTGTAACTCCCATCCTCCCCAGTCCTTTCCATGCAATTCTTGGCTCACCTAACCAATCTGATTCCTCACTCTTTCTTGATTAACAATGAAATGAGAAAGGCTGAAAATTTTTACTTCTATGATTTGACAAATAATGCCTAATGCCTCTGATAATTGAAGTAAAACAAGAAGAGCTCAACACACTTTTTAACTCTAATAATCACTTAAAAAAGCCGACAAGTTGAAGTTATTACTGCCTTAAACATGGGATGGAATGCCTTTGCAAACAACTACTACCTTAATTAATAATCAATCCATCTGATGATCTGGGGGTCTTTCACCATTTACATGCGTTTAAGAGAGAGGTCTCACAATAAATTGAACAATATCATCTGCTTGGCAAGTGTTACGTGTCATTAAACACACATATGTACACCTGTCGCCACTACTAAAGATGTACCCCCAATGAGTTCAAACCAAAACACTTTCGAAAAACGCCAAACTCATCAAATTCTTGTGGGCAACTTTGCTATTTTGCTGCAAACAGACAAAAGGGTTCCCAGGAAAACTCTTTGTTTCAATGAGAAAATAAAACCGACAAATATAGAGAAATAGGATAAGCCAGAAGGGGGGTGGGGGTTGTGAAATACTATAAATACTATTACCTCCGTTCTTATTTAATTGTCTATTTTTAGTTAAATAGTTTTAAACTTTGATTATTAATAATAAAAAAATTATATAAAATTAAAATTTTAAAATTTTAAGATTTATATTTTTTAACTTTATTTTTAATAATTATATAGTAATTTTTTCATAATTAATTGTCAAAATTTAGGATATTTTGATAAAAAAAAAAAGATGAACAGATAACTAAAAATGGAGAGAGAAAATAAATAAAAGAATAAATATAATTTGAATTATTATGATCCTTAATGGTAACCGGTATCTTCTTATGGGGACTTGGGGACCGTAAACATTGTTCTCTTTAAAGTACTAATTCTTCATCCCCTCCACAAAAAAAGTATAAAACCAGAATTTAGCATAAGATGAAACAACATTTATGAAACATTGTCGTTTTGGAAGACAACAAACAAACACTAATTTGTTGTCCCAATGAAACGATAACTCTTATGAGCCTTTAAACCCTGCAAGCTTAAAATCCAGTACAAGTAGTTGTAACTTAAGTATTTACTACAGAATTTTTGCAGGATCTGATTAAAATTTACTACTAGTAATCAGGATTTGAACATTACATAAAGTACCATTAATGCCCTTAACCGTTACTTAAGTATTTATTATAGAATTTTTGCAAGCTAAATGCTCTATTATTAAGGATCCGAACTTTTAAAATTGACTCAATTAAATACTTAAAAACACAATTCAAATAAATTAAAACTCATACTTAGTAAATTATGATAAATTGAACTCATTATTAGTTAATTCTAATGTGAAATATATATATAAATTAAAAAGTATATAAAATTTTATATTATGTCACGTGTGTATTGAATTTATTTTTATTCATATTGTTTGATTTTTAATTAATTTAACGACATTTTTTTTCCATCAAAATTAATATGTATGGTAAGTATTAATTTCTATATAGGAATGATCTAATTTGTTCGAATTATATTTTTAGGCCCTTAATTGAATCAATTTTAAAAATTTGAACCCTTAATTAAACATTTAACCAATTTTTGCAGGATGTGATTAAAATTTACTAGTAGTAATCAGGATTTGAACATTACATAAAGTACCATTAATGCCCTTAACCGTCACAAAATTTCCCACTAATCCAAATTATTGCATGCTTTGTTTGGGTCAATGGGAGAAGCCGAGAAGGGAACAAACCAAACCATGGGCTCCCACAGATATGTGGGGCAAATATAGTTGAAAAGCCCTTTTGGCTTCATTCAGGGTAGCAAAACGACAGAGAACAGGATTGCCATTACAAAATTAGCCAAAGGGCAAACTGGAAAATACAGTTGATAGAAAAAGAAAAAAGATTAGGCCAAAAATAGTACTAAAAAATTGAAAAACCATTTTCAGTTTCTGGCTCGTTTTCCTTTCCTTTTTTTTTTCCTTCTTTTTTCTCTCTCAATAAGCAAAACCACCCGCTCGGTTTCTTGCAGCTTTGCGGTGGCGAGAAGCTGAAGATGTTGAAGAAGGAGAAGAAGCTGAAGAGGTTGAAGGTTTCATGGCAGCGAAAGAACAGTTCTCTTTCTTTGAAGTCTCTTCCTCGTCCATGAAAATTTGCCTGCACCTACACTCCACGCTACAAAAAGCTCTGTCCCCTCTAACAGAAACCAAAGAAGAAGAAATAAAAATACCCAAATCAGTCACTAACACTAACCTCTCAAACAAAACCCATGAAAGCTCATACAAAAAAAAAAAACCATGCAGAAAGGACAAACAAATTAAATAAAAACTGGCACTTATACTGTACAGTAAAAAAGGCTTAAACTAAAGCCATAAAAAAGGGCATGTATATAAACTGATGAAAGATCTGAGAAAAACCAAAAGGAACTTACTTGTACATGTAGATGTCTTTCCCAGGTAAGAGTTTCTGTCTGCAAAGAAAGCATTGTTCAAGGAAAGCAGGAACTGGGTAGTTTGAGTTCTGAGAATCTGTACGAGGAGACAACAAAACACAACTCGAAGACGAAGAAGCTTTGCTGTTGATTAGCATGGTTGTTTTGCTGATGACTTGTGAGGCTTTGTTACTAATTATACTGCTATTACCACTCTTTTGATTCTCCAAAACTACACTTAATCCCACCATATTTCATTCTCTTTTCATCTAGACTTTGTATGGTGGTGGAACTGAACTGGAGAAACAAGCTAGAGAGAGATAGAGAGAGGAACAAGGGTTAGGATTTGGGCTCATGAAAAAAATTGAGAAAAATAAATAGAGAGAGATAGAGAGGGAGGGGGATGGTATTGGGTGGGGCCCGCACAGCTATAGGCAGAGCAGTATGAAGGACGATTAGCGTAGCCAACGATTTGACTTCTACTGCTTCTTAACTGCCACGTATCCCCTCTCTTTAGTTTCCATTTCATTTTCTCTTTTAGTGTTATCTTCTTTTGTTTTTTCTGCTTATTTATTTCTAGTACGTGACACCTTTTTTTTTTCTTTTCTTTTTACTTGAAATTTCTGTTACAGTTTCCCGCTCCCCCTTTTCATTTTTGCTGTTTGTATAACTTGTTATTGCCTGATTGGTGGACTGCCTCATCAAATATTCCCACACCGTCTGCATTAATCCCCAGCGAGTGCAATGCACAATGAGATGAGAGATTTTCGATTTTAAATCAATTTAATAATAATCATAATCAAAAGAATTTACCAATTGAGGTGGTTGAAAACTTTAATTATTACTTTACATCTGCATGAATGCTCAATTACTAGTACTAAGTACTAGTACTATAAAAAAAGATCTTGGGATTCTCTTCATTTGCATTTGCATGCATGGGAATGTGAAACTTTGGTCATGATCAGCATCTTCATTTGAATCGAGAGGGCTAATTAATTAGCTTTAGCTGACTGCATTATATGCTCTCATCAATTCCTTTTTGCCTCCGCGATTCTGGTTTTATTATATCTCTCGTACGCTTGTTGTTGGCTCAAAGGCTTTTTGGCGCGGCATGCAATAATAATATGTAAATCCTCCTAGGCAGAAACAAGTTGTACGAAAACGAGCGTCGTCGACTGAGATTAATGCAAAGGGAGCCTCCATGGATATGTGCTACTAGTATAAATTTAATTATAAACTACTGCAAATATTGCAAAAAGCCAATCATGGTCGAAAAGTTTGGCCATTAGAAATTATCCAAACGTCACCAAACATTCGTGAAGGAAAATAAATCTGCTGTTTGTTCAAAATAATCGAAACACCACCTCATCAGATTGGCATTCGAAACTTATATAGGCTTTTTTAATCCTTTCGAAGCTCAAACCTGTTCCAACCTTAACAGCCCCATGCTTTTGCTTCATATATATATATATATGAATATATTAATGACATGCAAATGGTGAAATAGTGAATATATTAATATTCATATATATATGAAAATTCATATATATATATATGAATATATTAATAGTGAAATGAAAAAGCTGGGAGAAAAAATTTGTAATAAGCTCATTGATGAAAGTTGACACAGCTATGTATATTGTATCCGTCGTATCCAGCCTAGCTATATTTATATATGTATTGCGAACAACAAAGATAAACCCTAGAACCAACACTCATCAAAAACAAGAAAGGGGCATTAAAGGGCCGGCTACTTTCAAGTATTTATTTATTATTTTCTTAACTACCGGCCCGAATGATGTGATTTATTTTCTCAGGAGTTGGGCAAGGAAAAATATCGTATACACAGGGATCAAACATTACCCAATTACCCATATCTAATTCTCCAATCTTCCCCACCCCACTTTATCACCATCCTGTATCTGACCATCAAAACGAAAAGGATGGATTCTCTGGTTTATTAATTTAAATTTACCCATTAATATCCATCTCCTGATGACTAATATACCCAATTTTAAAAGAAAAATGCTTCTTGACCCTATAATATTTAGAGTTTTGTTATATGATCCGTCTAAATCCATCCTTCCAATTTTATCCTATAAATATGATTAGTTTTAATGTAGGGCTAAACTTTTATGATACTCATCAAAACTTGACAAATAAAAAAAAGTCACATCAAGAGGGTTGTCAGAAGGGTTAAATATTGGAAAAGTGATTCTTCACCCTCTAATATTTAAGTCTCCTGACAACCTTCATGACGTGACGACGTGACTTTTTTTTATTTATCAAGCTTTTATGATTATCACAAAAGTTTAACCCTTCATTTAATAAGGTTTAATCTCACATTAAAAAATTATCATATTTATAGGGTAAATTTTCTCTTCTTTACAATTATAATGGCTAAACTTGATCATTAATCACTGTGAAAGTGCAAGGCTCTTGCAATTGTTATTGCAGAAGATAAAGCTTAATTGAAAATAGCAAAATCTTCTTGTATTAATTAATATTTTGCTTGTCCATGAATTCCAATATTTCCCAATCAATTTCTTATTGCTAGCCTAATAAACCAGTCAAGAAGCAACACGACTGTTACAATTCTTTGACATTAGAAAAGCGATTGCCTACAAGAAAACTATAAAATCACACACATTCGCTTCTACCTTTATATGCTTTCACTTTCATATGCTTATCAAGTAATTCATTTACATGATCATATTATCCCGAAGTTTTGCATGATTGTTATAACATAGACCTCTACTTATATATTAAAAACATTATCTTCAAATACATAATACAAACGTAGTTTTCATTCTTGAAAACAAGACAATAATTAAGATATAGAAATATATCTACACTTATTTCTCAATAACTATACATATATAAACTAACGAGCAATTGACCATAGACCTGGCAATTCGTGTTTTCGTGTCGTGTCAACATACAACATTAACACCCATTTACCCAAACACGAACACGACACAATTAACTAATCGTGTCAAGATGTAAAACACGAACACAAATCTATTTAACTATCGTGTAACACGACACGACTAATACGATTAACCCGACTAACTCGACTGACACGTTATAAACGACATGTTTATACACGATTACACATTTAACACATTTAACATATTTATTAGAAATAGAATAATGATGTAGTTTTACTATATAAACCTTATAATAAATAATAATTACTTGAAAAATTAATATATTTTAATTACATGAAAGGTTAGAAAAGTATTTATATAACTATTAATTTAACGTATTTAACGTGTCGTGTTAACAGTTAAACATATAACAGATAAACCCGATTTGTTAAACTTGTTTTATGCGTGTTAATCGTGTTTGACACGTTTAAGACACGAAACACGTTAATCTTAATCGTGTCGACACGGTTAAAACACGAAACACGTTAAAATCAAATACTAACACAGTTTATTTCGTGTCGTTCCTGTGTCGTGTCTAAAATTGTCAGGTCTAATTGAACAGGAAAATTAACCACGGGTAACATTGAAGGATGAAAGGAAAGGTGTCGGACAAAAGAAGCAAGTATGAAAGTAAAATGTAGACGAGAGAGAGTGGCTCCCGAAATTTATTGGAAAAAAAAACAAACCAAGGAGGCAAGAAGAGTTTTTTTTTTTTTTTTTAAATGATGAAAAAATATGCATTGAGGAACGTTAATGGGACTTAGTATGGCTCCCAAGATGGGCTGCCTTTTGCCAGGTGGGTACTATTAATAGCAGGATGACGTGTCACGCCGATGGGGATTTTGTTTCTCTCTAATCCCATCATTTTTAATTGTATTTTCCTCGGCAAGCACAGAGATTCTTTACGCAAAGCCGGCGCCAACGGTACAGGGTGGCAAGCTGCCACCTGTCTCGCCGTATTTATCTGACTGTCATTAATTATTAATGCTCTAATAATAATAATAGTAATTAATTAAATCTTCCCTCTGTTGTGAAATAACGTGTTGTGAAATAGTGCATATCAACAAACTTGTGAAATAAATGAGAGAAAGAGAGAGAAAGAAACGAATAAAGGAGAGAGAAAAATAAAAGAAACGAAAAGGAGAGAGAGAGAGAGAATATCAAAAGAAAATATAAGAAGAGAAAAGTTGATCTTCATTCATACTTTCATCAGCGCTTCAATGCGCTTTTTATAAACGAAATAGTTACTGTGCAAAGTTTGAAATTTTTTGCATGTGGGCCCCACGGTTTGAATATTTTATACATAAATAGTAATATGCACTATTCATCAATAGTGATATGTACTATTCCGTCGGCAGATTTGTCCAGATCTCATAACACTCCCCCTTGGACAAATGCCACTATTAAAATTTGGACGTGTACTGCCTCGTTAAAAACCTTAAGTCGGAAAAACCCAGTGGGAAAAAACCGAACATAAGGGAAAAAGAGTACAATACAATTAAGTCCATCTAATATGTCTTCAGGACAATATGTGCTTGTCTTCAGGACAATCTATTTGTCTTCAGGACAATATAGGTAGGCCTATTTCAGTGGCCTAATTGGACGTGTTATTAATGCCTCATTAAAAACCTTAAGCCGGAAAAACCCAGTGGGACAAAAACCGGACAGAAGGAAAAAAGAGTACAGTGCACTTATGTCCATAATCGCTCCCCCTGAAATAAAACAAATTGCTACTTCTGGAGCATCTAAACATTTTCACTTCTGGGGAATTCAATCTTGCATTTTACTGACTCGCCGCATACCAATGCCATAAACTAATTTCTCAAATGTTGATGTTGGCAAAGATTTGGTAAATAAATCTGCAAGATTATCAACGGAGCGAATCTGTTTAACATCAACTTGTCGACTTTCCTGGAGTTCATGAGTATAGAAAAATTTCGGCGAGATGTGCTTGGTCCTATCACCTTTAATATATCCTCCCCTGACTTGTGCAACACAAGCAGCATTATCCTCATAAATTATAGTGGGAGAATCTATCACCGGTTTAAATCCACTAGCATTATACTGTCTTCAGGACAATATATCATAGATCTTAACCAAACACACTCTCTTCCGGCCTCATAGAGGGAAATAATTTCAGAGTGGTTGGAAGATGTAGCAACTAGTGTTTGCTTAGTGGAACGCCAAGAAATGGCTGTATCATTATAGCAAAATAGATAACCGGTTTGTGAGCGAGCTCTGTGCGGATCAGATTTATACCCTGCATCAGCATAACCTACTAAACCAGAGTTAGTAGTATTCTTAGAATAGAATAACCCCAAATCAATGGTTCCTCGGAGATAACGGAAGATATGTTTAATCCCATTCCAATGTCTCCGGGTTGGCTCAGAACTAAAACGTGCCAACAAATTTACCGCAAAAGCGATATCTGGTCTCGTGCACTGTGCCAAGTACATTAAAGCCCCGATTGCATTGAGGTATGGTACTTCAGGACCAAGTATATCCTCATCAGATTCTTTAGGACGAAACGGGTCCTTTTGGGGGTCAAGAGACCTTACAACCATAGGGGTGCTCAATGGATGAGCCTTGTCCATGTTAAAACGTCTAAGCAATCTTTCAGTGTATGCTGACTGATGGACAAGTATTCCATTCTTTTTGTGCTCAAGCTCTAGACCAAGGCATAATTTGGTTTTACCCAAATCTTTAACCTCAAACTCCTTTTTCAAATATTCAGCAGTTTCAGATAACTCTTCAGGAGTCCCAATTAAATTCATGTCGTTGACATAAACTGCTATAATAGCAAATCCGGTTTCAGATCTTTTAATAAACACGCATGGGCAGATGGGATCATTTATATACCCTTCCTTTGTCAGGTATTCACTTAATCGTTGGTACCACATGCGGCCGGATTGCTTTAACCCATATAAAGATCTTTGCAACTTGAGAATGAGTTGCGGGGAGTGTATGCTTCAAGCATTTTTAAACCTTCGGTAATTTTCATATAGATATTGGAATCTAATGAACCATATAAGTATGCCGTCACAACGTCCATAAGACGCATTTCAAAATTTTCTTGGGCAACCCAACTTATAAGGAAACGAAAGGTAACTATATCCACTACTGGTGAATATGTTTCATCATAATCTATCCCAGGCCTCTGCAGGAAACCTTGGGCTACGAGTCGGGCTTTATACCTCACGATCTCGTTTTTCTCATTTCGTTTCCGGACAAAGACCCATTTGTATCCAACAGGTTTTACATTGTCAGGGGTTTTAGTAATAGGCCCAAAAACATTACGTTTGGCAAGGGAAGTCAATTCAGCTTGGATTGCTTCCTCCCATTTAGGCCAATCTTGCCTATGACGACATTCGGTTATAGACCGAGGTTCATAATCATCATTCATAATCTCATGAGCAACTGAGAGAGCAAATGCATCATTGATGATTATCTCATTTCGATCCCATATCTCATTATGATAACTGATGGAAATTTCAGTATTCCCAAGGTTGGTGATCTTTTCATGGGTTTGTACCACTTCAGGGGCAATATGCTCATGAACTTGTGCCACTTCAGGGGCAATATGCTCTCTTTGAATATTATGTTGTGGCACTTCAGGTGCAATTTGCTTTCCTCGAGAAAGATTAATATGCTCATCTGGAGCAGAATTATACTCATCTGGAGCAGATTCTAAATTCCTCCCCCTTCTTTTTCGAGGAACAGTGTCTTTTGATCCCATCGGTCTACCACGCTTCAGGCGCGGGACATTTAGATCCATTTCGGGTGGTTCTACAGGAACATCTATCCTAGCTGGAACATTCGCAGCTGGGATATGAGACTTTGTAACTTTAGCAGTCTCATTAAATGCATCAGGCATTTGATTTGCAATAGCTTGTAAATGGATCAATCGTTGCACCTCATTTTCACATTCAGGTGTTCTTGGGTCTAAATGAGACAAACTTTTCTCATTCCATGAGAAAATCTCGACATTTTTCATCTTTCCATATGTGGAAGCATTTGGTATCCCAAGTGATGGGAATACTGTCTCATCAAAATGACAATCCGCAAATCTAGCGGTAAATAAATCACCAGTCAATGGTTCAAGGAACCGAATAATAGACGGTGAATCAAACCCAACATAAATGCCCAAACGGCGTTGGGGACCCATTTTGGTCCTTTGCGGTGGTGCTACAGGCACTTGTACCGCGCAACCAAAGGTGCGAAGATATGAAATGTCTGGCTCCTGGCCCAAGACTAACTGAAGGGGGGAATATAAATGAGAAGTAGTGGGGCGCAATCTAATTAAAGATGCAGCATGTAAAACAGCATGACCCCACACTGAGGATGGGAGCTTTGTCCTCATCAATAAAGTTCGAGCAATAATCTGAATGCACTTAATCATGGATTCTGCTAATCCATTTTGAGTATGAACATGTGGGACAGGATGTTCAACTTCAATTCCTAATGAAGCGCAATAAGCATCAAAACTTTTTGATGTAAACTCACCAGCATTATCCATTCTTATGCTTTTAATGTGATAATCTGGGAAATGAGCTCGAAGCTTTATTATCTGCGCAAGCAAACGTGCAAAAGCGACGTTGCGCGTTGATAATAGGCAAACATGGGACCATCTGCAGGATGCGTCCACTAGTACCATGAAATATCTAAATGGTCCACTCGCAGGCTGAATCGGCCCACAGATATCACCCTGGATTCTTTGCAAGAATGAAGGGGATTCATAATCAACCTTTGTCATGAAAGGTTTAATAATGAGCTTTCCTTGTGAACAAGATTCACAAATGTAATCTCTGGACAACAACACCTTTGTATCTTTTAAAGGGTGTCCACGAGTATTTTTAAGGATTCTTCGCATCATTGTAGCTCCTGGATGACCAAGGCGATCATGCCAAAGTCCGAACACATCAGGGTTCATTAGTTTCCAGGGCATCGTAGCATATGATTCTATAGCTCGTATTGGGACAAAATATAATCCCATACTAGAAGCTTCCAGCTTCTCATGGATGGTCTTCTGGCCCATCTTGTAGGAAGTGATGCAAAGTAATTCCTTATTTTACTCATTAATTGTTTCTAGATGGTACCCATTACGGCGTACATCTTTGAAGCTAAGTAGATTTCTTTTTGATCTACCACTCAACAATGCATCTTCAAGATACAATGTTGTGCCTTTTGACAAAATAACTGTGGCAGTCCCATAGCCATTTATAATATTAACAGGACCAGATATTGTCTGAACATTTGCCTTACGCAATGTCACATTTGAGAAAAAGTGTTTGCCACAAAGTATAGTATGCGTTGTAGCACTATCAAGCAAAAATATATCTTCCTTTTTCTCAATGTGTCCCATTTGCATTTATCTTGACAACTTCAGGTGTCAAGTTCCATAAAATTTAACAAATTAATAATATGATGCAAAATATAAATCAATAAATATGGAATAAAAGATATAAACTAACAAATTTAACAAATATGGAATAAACCAACAAAATATAAACCAACTGTTATGATGCAAAATATAATATGATGCAAAATATAAACAGCTTGTGAATATTGTCCGTTTTAGTACTTCAGGACCTCACGGATTTAAAACGTCCATATTTATTTAATATCTTCCTTGGTAACATAATTATCCAAGGGTATGGCAAAACATAGATGAAAACCCTCAGGATCTATTTCTGGGGACTTATTATTTTCATCAACATTATAAAAAGAAATCAGAAACCTCAAAAGGTTTTTCATTGCCAAGAATATGACAATTTTCATTGACCAAAACCTTATTGACTTCAGCATCAGTCGCAGTTAGGTCAATGGCATGGGTCTCAACATGTTTGTTTTTCTCCTTCTGGGATGCTTGGTATAGATCAACCAAATGTCTGGCCGTACGACAGGTACGTGACCAATGACCAGTCATTCCACAACGATGACAGGTACTATCATCATGCTTCTTCATGGGCCTTTTACCTTTAGGGTTGTGTGGGGAGTTATTTATATTACGGTTAAATCTCCCACTACCCTTACGGAAAAAATTCCCATGCCTGCGCTCACGGCCTCTAGGACGGCCAACATTCTTACTTGAGCCGGCATTTGCTTCAGGAAATGCCTTAGAGCCAGCAGGTCTTAAATCATGATTTTTAAGCAGCAACTCATTTGTTTGTTCTGCAGTCAACAGGACTGAGATCAATTCAGAGTATGTTTTAAACTGTCGCTGCCGGTATTGCTGTTGCAATACAATATTCGAAGCATGAAAGGTGGAGAATGTTTTCTCTAAAAGCTCAGCCTCAGTAAGCTTAACACCACAAAGTTCAAGCCGTGACACAATATCATATAATGCCGAATTATAATCGGACACGGACTTGAAATCCTGCAACCTCAGATGTAGCCAATCATATTGTGCTTGAGGGAGGATGACAGTTTTGGTATGATCATACCGCTCTTTCAATCTTGTCCACAAGATCAAGGGATCTCGGACAGATAGATATTGAACTTTTAGGCTATCACTTAGATGCCGACGGATAAAAATCAAAGCATTTGCTTTATCTTTACCATTAGCATTTCCATTTGCACCAATGGTAGCTGCAAGACCTTGGCCTTGGAGATGCAGTTCAATATCGAGACACCATGACAAATAGTTATTGCCACTTACATCCAAAATTTGGAATTTGGGCTTTTCAATATTTGCCATAATTCTGAAATGAATGGTCTCAATTAGGTTGACAACTTCTGGTGTCAAAATTAGCTTGACAACTTATGGTGTCAAAATTATTTAGAGGTAAATCTTTACACAATAAAAATTTAAATTATCTAGTGTAAAGAAAATGTTAAATAAAATAATGGAATCAAATCTTAAGAACTTACTAGGCTTTAAACTTGCTTTACTTTATAACGCTCGTGCTGACAGAGCCTCGTGCTGATAACGTGTTGTGAAATAACGTGTTGCGAAATAGTGCATATCAACAAACTTGTGAAATAAATGAGAGAAAGAGAGAGAAAGAAACGAATAAAGGAGAGAGAAAAATAAAAGAAACGAAAAGGAGAGAGAGAGAGAGAGAGAGTATCAAAAGAAAATATAAGAAGAGAAAAGTTGATCTTCATTCATACTTTCATCAGCGCTTCAATGCGCTTTTTATAAACGAAATAGTTACTGTGCAAAGTTTGAAATTTTTTGCATGTGGGTCCCACGGTTTGAATATTTTATACATAAATAGTAATATGCACTATTCATCAATAGTGATATGTACTATTCCGTCGGCAGATTTGTCCAGATCTCATAACACCCTCGTAATTATTGTTACCATTTTTCCACTTATGTAGCTTTAGGGGTTATCGCCCGTGGATTGGCATTTTTGTGATTGTAATTAAACGATGGACAGATGGAGTTAGGATATTGGCCCAAGCAAACAAAAAAAAAATCATGGCAACTCCTATTGGTCTTTATCTTCATTAAATTGTCAGGCCAATTGCGTAGAATTAAAGCCTAGTTAGTAAGAGTTTTAAAGCATTTGCAACAGATCACATAATGGTAGGTGCATATATGTGATCATAAATGACATTCATGATCATATACAAACATTCATAAAAGCTTCACTTCTCTTGTGTACCTTTGATTTTATGATTTAAGGATACTTTGAGAACTTTTTTCATTTTTTACATTTTTCAGTATTTAAGATTGTTGTGGTCTGAATTTTAATCTTTGAAATTAATTAAGAGTCCATGGCTTCATCTTATGATTGTTTATCCATATATAAAATGAGGTTTAAATTTGAGAGTTCAAATCTCATAGAGTATGCATTAACCTCATAAGTTAAATGCACAAGTAATTACTACATTAGGCTAGATATTAATATAGATTCACAAATTACTACTATTCATGTTCCTCATACATTACTAGATATATGCAATAAATTATTTATTTTTTTAAGCATAGTAATGACAAATTGAGCTTAGGTGTACCAAAAATTTCATTATTCTTTTAAAATTCTGATAATACAAGATGATTCTCACTTTTTTTTTTTTTCCCTTTCATTCATGCACTCTATTAAGATAAGAAGAGAATTGTTACTGTTTTTGTTTGTTATCAATTATTTATGGTCTTTTCCATTCATGCACTTTAAAGGTGAGACAAGGGAAACAATGAGGAGAATTTCATTAATTTTATTTACTCACATTATATATTTAGCAATATTTGTTCATCCATTCACTTTTTTTTTAATACTCATTTTCGTCATTAAATTTTTACAAAATTGACAATTGTAATCCTTAACTTTTAATTGTGACATTTTTATCCTTGAATTTGTCAAATTAAGGACAATGTTATCTTTATCACTAATGGAGCCATAAGGTCCATTGACATGATATAGCATTCATGTAGTAGTGAAAAATTTTATCTCAACAGATTTAATAGTTCTGTTACGGTAGAGTGTAACATTGTTATCCCCAATTTAACAAGTTAAAAAATGAAATTATCACAATTAGTAATTCAAGATGACAATTGTCAATTCATAGTTCGATAACGAAAAATGAATATTAAACTTTTTTTTGTTCAATAAATAAGACAAGGGCAACAAAATAATGGGGTTATTTTTATTTTTGTGGCGTGGGTGGGTCCAAAATTTACTTGTTAGTTGGGTCCCATTAATTCTCTGTCAGGGGTCCCATCCCTGATTGACAAATTTTGGTTGCTGGAGCTGGAGGGATTGAATCACGAAGAGCTCTTGGGCCACGTTTGCATGTTTTGAGAAGGATAGAGTGTGGGCCCAGAGGCTCCAATGCCTAAAACAAATCAAAGAACCATGGCCCAAATTTGAGGTTGACATGACATGTCTTGTTTCTCAAACATGAGTCGACTTTAATCACATTCTAACCGCTATTTAAAACTTAATTAATTAACTCATAATAATTTCTCTTTTGGTTTAGTTAACCTGTTTGCAATGGTGTCTAAGGCTCGAAGCAAGCAAGCTAGCAAACAAGAAAAGAAACAAACAAGTCCTTGAGGTGTTGATGGCGACTAGGCATGAATTTGTCTAAGATACTTGCGTTGGAACTAAAAAGGAACATAAAGATGGGGATTTGGGAACAAACTTAAAAAGTGATGGAGATGTTTGAGAGAAAGATAAGATAATTAGGGTTGTTGGGGGCATTTTCAAATATCTAATTGAAAATGTCCACCATTTAAAAGATTAATAATCATGATTACCTTCATGATTCACTAGATGGAATATATTCCATTGGGATTTATGAATCCTAAAGAAGGTGCTAACTAGTCAGTGTCTTTAAAATAAAGAATTGGAGAAATATAATGTAATAATTAAGATTAAATGAAGTGAGAGTTTTCTCATTTAGAGTTTAACGCGATTCAACTCCAAATTAATTAGAGTTAAATGTAGATATCAGGGTTTATACCAAAGAAAAGAATAAATGAAACTATATGATAAATTGATGGATGTTTGAACCGAATTTTTCATTGAATATATAATTAGACCTAGCTATATACTAGCACTATATAGTAAACAATTAAATACGTTCTGTTTTGTGTGGATCAGCGTCCTTAGTGATTACTGCAAATAGTGTAGGTTTCTAGGTTTAGAAGACAGTAAACTCAGAGGCCTTGTTTCTTCTGTTCGTACTTTGGCCTTTGGCTGCTAAAAGCCGATTGTTTTATTTCACAAGTAGCTGTCAAAGACTGGCTTTTCTCCTTCGATTTGGAAGGTTTTAATTTCCAGCTGGAATAAGACTACTTTATCATACGAGAAAAGCACAGGGTTACTTGTGCACCTAATGCTTTGCATCACGTCAATTCTAATCATCAAGCCCTGCTAAAGTGCCTTATCATCTCTCTTTCTTCTTCGCTTTGATTATATATAAGAACAAAAGCAAAATGGGTTTAATAGATAACTGTATAAAATTACGGTATAATGGTCCCCCCGAGAAATAAATTCTACTTGATCCCAGCATTGAGTTACTTTATTGATTGGTTCATTATATTTTTCTCCAAAAAACCGGGGTTCCAGGGGAAAAGAAAAGCAAAACAGATGAGTTTTATATAAATAATAATTATCCAAGTGAACAATGGAACTTATTACACATTTTCATATGGAAATTTAATCAACAGAATAAGGGGAAGGTAGGTAGGTGAGGATTCAAGAATAACTTTAATTTAATCTTTGACAACGAGAAAGGGGAAAAAGGAAAGACTTTCTTTTTTCGTCTTTCGAAGGTGGGAAGGAAAAAAGAATGGTGGTTGAGTTAGAAGCAGAAGCAGAGTAAAAGAGAAAAATAAAGCAAAGAAAAGGCCGGAGAAAGAGAATCAATAAAATTTAATGATTTGTGAACTTACTGAAAATGAATTATATATCTTGTAGTATTTTGAACTTGGTCCTTGATGATTGATATCAAATCAAAGGGGAAAGAATTCCCCTTTGATTTGATGTTGTATCTTCCTCCATTATTGAATAATATCTTGTAATGTAGCTCAATAAATATCTACCAAAATGCAAATCCACATCATGTCGTCTTTGTTTTTCTTCATAAAGACCAAATTTATCAGTTTTTGAAGACTCGTGTAGAGTTTAAATTTCCCCAGCCAGTATGCTTATCGGCTCCTTGACAGAAATTTGAAGGGCCTGGTGAAAACTTGTTTCCTGCTTTGTTTGGTGAAATGGGCTAGGTGGGCAATTGCTTTAAATATGGATGGGTCAGAAAAAGTAAGCCCCATTGACTTCGCAGGCCGTTAGATCAGAATTTTTGTGGAGTTTGGTGAAATAGGCAATTGCTTTGTGATGTTGTCTGTTCACTTTTTGTTGCACCCAAGCCCATTATTGTGTGAGTAATAGCTCAGAATTTCAATAAGATGCACTGTTTACGGATCAGAAAAGGTGAGCCCAAATGGCTTTGCTGGCTGTGACATCAGAGTTAAGCTAAATGGTGCATTGCCTGCTTGCAGAAGCCCCAAACTGCTCGCTGCTTTTGAAACCTTGGCAAAGCATCCTGACATTTGACCCAACCATCAACCGTGCCAGAACTGTACTAGATAGGATTGGGAAGAAACAAATCAACCATCAACATCCAGCCCTCATTGTCCATTTTCTCTTTTTTGGTCAGTGTAACTTCACTTTCCATTTTTACTTTTTGATGAAAGCTAACTGCCACTAAGACGGTGTTAAAAAACAACACAATCTCTTCCATCGGCAGGGGACAGAGAATAAAAGGAAGTAAGCCCTCACCACTTTCAGAATTTGTGCTACAAAGTGGTGTGTTAGTTAGGTCAATGAAGTTATCATCAAGCACGAACCTCTCTTTACTCCAATAAAAGACTAAAAAGCAGAACCCTTTTTTAACCATTTGAGAGCTGTGATCAGAAGTTCAAAACCATGTTGCAAAAGGTAGCAACTATCCCATGATCTAAGCCAAGAAGTGCACATTCCCCACCCTGCCAAACCAAAAATTCAAAATGGGTTGTTTCCAATTTCCATGGTCAAACTCTCTTGCATTTCCCACGTTCTGTATTTCCCCCGTTTCCTTGGCTTCTAGCAAAAATTTCCCTTTTTCCTTAACTAAGAAATAGAAAAAAGTGAAAAGGGTAAAAGATCAATGTTTGTCATCCTATTCTGATTCAACCCTTTGCTCCACCATAAAAACAGAATCATCAATTTAATTCATCACATGAAAGGAAAGGACTGAACAAAAGTTTTATAGACATGTGCTACTAGCTAGCTCCATGCATGGTTAGCCCTTTGCACATGCAAAATATCCCACAAATCAACTTAGAAAAAATAGATAAAAATGATCCCAGAATTGCCATCTTTTCTTTTTTGGAGAGTTAGATGGTGACTGAAAAATCAATTTGCAGATACTCCGGTTGTCTGTCGTTTTCCTTTACCTAATGATGCATGTTGGACTTGTACCAGACCTCGCCGCCCCCGTCCCGACTAGCTAGCTAGCTAGCTAGCTGGCTAGATATATAGCTCATGGTCATCCTAAGCAATTAGGACCATAGCCCATGTTTGTCCAAATGGCTGCACTATATAGAAACTTTAGCGACCCCTACTGACTGTCCATCCCTCAATTATATTATTGTTCCACCTTCCAATCATCTTTCCAACACATGCAGCTTCTAATATGGTATATTGTACACATGCTTACATGGATCCTACTCAATTTGATGTGTGTTGGGAGAAACAGAGACTTACGAAAGGAGACCCCGTTGCATTAGCCAGGGTAATCAATTTGCAAGTTTTGGGTACCGAGGGAATTTCCTTTCATTTGTCGAAAATACGTTTGGTTGACAACATGAATGTAATGTGAACGGGAGAAAAGACCAGAGAAAAGCTTTGACATGATCTTTTATCCATATACATACATAAATGGAGATAAGGTAGGAAAAGATAGACTCGACAGTACGATTCCAGTTCGGCCGCCAAATACATATATTTGCCTTTGATCGGGACCATATCATATCATTTTCATCCCCAAAAGGAAGGGTTTTAATTGCAGAGACAAAGGTTATACTGTAGTTCAGTTCAAGTCAATATCGTTCAAATCATATTCATCCATCAAACAGGACTGCGACGGCGATGTTCTCCCCTAATTAATCAATGTCTTTGCAGTACTGATAATCATTTTCGTCAGTACTCATATGTTTTCGATCTTATATTACTGCTAGAAATAAATGATTTGATGGGACGAAATCATTGATTACTAGAAGCTTTTAACAACAGTGTGCAGCTCTGATTTGGTCACTTGCACTTTCGGATGATCAATTGGTTAACGCTAAAAGCAAAATTAGTAGCTAAGTCTTTTCTCTTTTTCTAACCTCATGGTATGGGAGGCCGAAAGGAGTTAAGAGTTAGTATTTTTGACATAGTGACGAAATAAATTTTGAAGTTAGGTAAAGACTAGCTATCAAGGAATAAGAGGAAAATTCAGACCCAAGATTCATTTTAATTATTCCAAAAGTCAGAGAAGAATTTTTGGAGAGGTTTCACTTTCTATGAATTGTTTTATAAAATTATAGCGTAAGCCTTTTAGAATGGGTGAAGTGAGTTGAGTATTTTAATTTGGTCGAATGCATCTATGCTTGCTTTCTCAGCACAAAAATTCTGACCCCCTCTTAAGACCTTTGGGATTCAAATTGTGTTGTAATAGCAAAATGGAACCAGCCCTCTGCCAGTCTGCCTCTCCTCCCCATTTTATTTGGCTGCTTACCAATATATAATAAAGTCGTGATTCAAACACATAGCATGCACACACAATCCGTCATGAACGGTGCAAATAAAACTTTGATTCTGCAAAAATATATAATGGTGGTCCATTTTGTTAAATTTCTATCAAGGAAACAAGGAAACGTTATCTAGCGGATGTGATAGTCGTGAATTGTTTGAATCCATTGCTAAGCTTGAAAGCCTGGTCACTTTAATTAAGGCAAGCCAACGTGAAGTTGTTTTTTATTATTTGGACAACAACATCTACTGGCTCAGTATTTGCTCTCTACTGTTGAAGTACCCAGAACCTGAAAATTCAAAATAAGCCAAGTTGATTCTTGTTAACCATCAGAAAAGACAGGCACAAAATGCCTCAAAAGCCAAGCAATAAAAACAAAAACATTAAAGTGAATGACCAAATACTTACAGATGCTTTCAGTCAGTCAATTAATTCTGTATAAAGCTGTTGGTTCTTTGTTTCTTTTTAATCATATGGTACTTTTTTGCTATTCGTCTTCTGTATTTTCTCTTGTATACAATCATTTTCCTATCATTTCAGCTACTCAAGTCATTTTCATTAGCTGTAGAAATGGCCGAAAAAGGGATGATTCCAACTTCGTGAACCATTATTGTAGAGGATTTTCGATTGGGCAAACAAAGAGAATTAAGTCATATCAATATCATTGTTAAATAGTAAGGGCAGAGGATGATACTTAGGCATTATATGATCAATTTTCAACATAATCGTACTTATATACTATATATAAATTCTTCCCTTTTCCCATTTGGACAGCCGGCTTCATCCCCTTCTATCGCGCAATCTTGACTGCGAATCAGAGGGCAAGAAGACTATGCTTACATTGATGGTGATGAACTAATTTGAAACTCGTGCTTTGAAATTTTGAAACATACAACACTTTGTAGCAAGTTTTGTCGACAGAACTCTTTACAACTACTACACAGTGCCGGTTCATGATCACGAGCATAAGCATGATCTCCCTTTTTTCTTCAGCAGAAATGTTGGACCACTAGTGAAATTTCCTTGGATTCGAAAGAGAAAAGGGAAGATTAGGTGGCATAAAGATTTCCTCCTTCAACAAAACAACAATTAAATCTTCATCAGGCTCATTTTATATATATATATTAGTTGTTCAAAAATTACCTGATGTTCTAGATCTTGGTAGCTGGATTCTGTGTATAATGAGCTCGACCGACCTTTGACTGTCGATACTTTCTGATTCACATGAGATTGAACCAAAAGAAACCAATGGAAGACGAATTAACAAATAGCCAGTAAAAGAAAGCCTGCAAATCAATATCTATAACCACCAACTAACCAAAGTCTAAAAGGTAGAAATTCTTTTTTAGTCACTTTTTTAGCATGCAAGAAAGTTAACAATGACCCAGCAATTTTTAGCTTTAAAGTGAAGCTTGAATTTCTAAGATTTGTGGCGGCATTGATCACGCAATAAGTTGAATTCTCCATTTACAGATTAAACAAAGAGCAGATGATGTGTAAGTTGTAATTGTTTTTTTTTTGGATTAAATGTTTTAGTTTCATTTCAGAAAGCAGTAAAACTGCTACAAGGTTACAAAATGTTTGATGCTCAAGGTGAGCACAAAGAACAGCCAAAACCACAACTCAACTCAACAAGGTAAGTTGTAATTGTTGTATTAATGAAAAATACTGTTTCTGCGTACATGCATGATCAGCTCACATGTCCAACCTGACCAGACATGCACATGCTACACATGTGTGCCAGCAAATCACAGGGGACTTCCCCTGTTCATTCTAATGTTAGGCCCCCTGCAGGCTCCGTGGTTCAGTTTTTTGCTTGTCTTCATGTTGTGTCAAGCTTATAAGTAATTTGTTTTTCCTTGGGAAAAGATGGAATATATATAAGCCTTTTGTAGTTTAATTATTGGGTTAGGAAACTTCTCCTCATTATTTTGTTGTTCTGTACTATTTAATTAGTAGTCGTGACTAGTGATTGTGAGTAGCTTTTTTCGGTTACTTGTTCTGTGCTTTTCACAAAGATGGAAAATTTTGTCTCGCCCTTGTTGGGTTCTCTTGGATAAGTATGATTTTGTTGGAAAGCCCCAGGTAAAGAACAAAAAAGAGAGATGAAATTGACAAAGGCAAGCAATTCAATGCTGAAGCTATCTGATATCTGATTCTGATCATTACATACTGATATTTTCTTTTCTGATAATCAGCATTAATTGACGTACAAAGGTGCAAGGTGGACTAGTGGGAGTAGATTAGTAAGGAAACTGAACTTAAAAAAGGAGAAAGAAAGAAAAGAGATTAGTAGTGGGGACGACAGAGAAAGGAAGAGAAGACAAAACAAGCAGGCACAAATATATAACATGAGTGGGAGATAATAATAATGAAGACGAAAAGTGTCGTTTGAATTTGTCCTGTTAAAATGGGGCGTATTTTTGTGTATGTTTCCTTGATATTCCACAAAAATTTGTTTCCCCGATCACTTTTCAAAATCCAATCCTTTGTTGAGAAACCCGATCCCTTCTTCACATTTCACTGTTTGGTCTGCATGTGCGAAACGGTCACTTTTGGCTACCAAGTCTTTGGCCTTTAACGACTCTCTCTCCCAATCTGTCTTGAACACCACTGTTAAGATGGAGACGACGCATGCAATCTGAGCCGCTAATAGGCCGTAACACAGCCCCAGGAACCCTAGTCCCGAAACAAATCCCAAGACTATTGCCAATGGAGCACCCACCATGTAAAATGAGTAAAAGTTTATGGTTGCCCCAATCCCGGGCCTAGCACTTCCTCTAAGAATACCACAACTTGTGGTTTGTGGACAATTTGCTAGCTCACATAATCCAATTATGGGTAGTACGATCATGGTTAGTTCAAGAACCTGGTTATCCTTGGTGAAAACCCTTCCCCAAGCTTCTCTTCCAAATATGGTCCATAGTAATCCGAGAAATGACGTCGACAGGGCTAGCCCTATGGCCACCACGGCTGCCAACCGAGCCCTGCTTGGCCTCCCTGCCCCCAGCTCGTTGCCAACGCGGGTCGAGGCGGCTGCACTCAGTGCTGTAGGCAATGTGTACATGAGAGAAGTTGTTTGTATGACAATAGCTGATGTTGCCAGGGCCGCACGGGGTTCAGATAAATACCCTGCCAGGATTGTCATGAACTCGTACCACCACCACTCTAAGCAAACCGCAATGCAGCTTGGTATTGCCAGTCGAAGTAGAACTCCCCATTCCTCCCCTATCAGAGCTCTTTTCGAAGGTGGCAATACTAGCGATGTCTGGGACAATGGCGTGTGTAATGATGAATCCTCTGGGGAATGAGCAGTAGCACTGCGAGTATAGAACATGTAACAGAGAAGGAAGAAAAGGGTATTGAAATTGGTGATGAAGGTGGAAATTGCTATCCCCCGGACGCCTAGACGCAAAGTGAAGGACAAGAGGATTGTGACTGGGAGATGAAAAATGGTTGAAACAAGGGTAGACCACATTAAAGGCCAAGTCGTCCCTTTACTACGCAAGTAGATACGTAGAGGATGAAGAAGGCTGTTTGCTAGGAGATCCGGGGCTGCAAAGCGGCAGTAAAGGCTTGCAACTTTGGTTATATCAGGGTCTTGATTGATACTAAGCATGAGAGGTTCGAGGTTAAACCATATCAAGCCTATGGGTATTGAAGCGAGTAGTAGCATTAAAATTGTTCTTTGCAAAGTAAGAGATGCAACTGAAAGGTTTCTTGAACCAAAAGCTTGGCTGCAAAGGGACTCCATGCCCATAGCAAGGCCTGATAAGACTGAGTAACCACTAATGTTTGTGAAGCCGATTGCTAAGGCCCCACCAGCAAGCTCAAGGCTGCCTAGCCTTCCCATGCAAACAACTAAGATCATGTTCCTAAGATAACTTACCAAGCTCATTGCTGCTATAGGGAAGCCTATATCAGTTATTCTCTTTAGCTCCTCCATCACCTGATAGACAGGAAATTAACAAAAGTCAGCTCTCTGTTACAATGAAAAATCCTTTTCTTCAGAAGACTGAAGGGAAGTGTCAAAGATTTTATACCTCTGGCATTGTCGGGTACTTTTGATGAGATTCCACCGCTTCAACCATATCTTTATTAATTTTTTCTTTCTGCTGCTGTCTGTTTGCTTGTTTCGTTTGTGTGTTCCAAGTATGGTGATCACTCTTTTGATATGAAACAAACAGCACACGAGTGACAAATTGAGTAAGAAAATTAATAAAATAAAAAAGAAAGATATTAATTAAGACAGAGAAAGAGAAATGTCAAAGTGAGTGGGAGAAATATATGAGGGGAAGAGAGCCTTTTATAAGGTCGCGGGGGCTTTGGGGTGGGGGGGAAGATGGTAGGGTAGCAGATTACTGCTGAGTGTGTTTGTATAGAGGATTGCTCTCCCTTAAAAGCGCAAAAACAAAGGTACAATCCATGCTGCAATTGTAGAGTCAATCGTGATGTAAAACAAGCGTTTAAAAGCTTATTTTAACCGTGCGATATATAGCTGCATGTTCCCAAAGCCAGTACTGTTCCAATCAAATTTGTCATTTTCCCTGGAAAATGGAAACATATCCACTTTTCATCCGGGAAAAACCATGCACAAATGTAAGTTTACCCGAATCTTTGATCTGCACGTGAGAAAATTCAAATCGGTGGCTGTCATTCTTACCACCACCACATAATAATTCTACACTATTAATGGATATATATTAGTTCCAATAAGCTTCCGTTAATGTTAATCAACTGCTTAGCCATGCAAATGCAACTAATTAACTCTCCGGCTCTCTGCATCTCTTTTGAACTTTAGTTAGGCACCACTCCATAGAAGTAGTTCAGTTCTTGCTATTTTAGGACTTCTAGCTTGTACTCCAAGGTGTACAAGAATGCAGAGAATATGAAAAAAGGAGGCTTGAAAATGGTCACCTAGACTAGTGGAAGCCTGGGGGGGAATCTTGATAATATCCTTCCATTGTTGGTATCAGGTCATCTTTTCAAGGTCCATTATAGCCATGGGGGCCTTGATATGAACGATCAGAGGGCTGTGGCTCTGCGTCCACATCACAAACAGAGTAGAAAACTAAACAATTGGTTTGTATTGGAAGCAAAACGCTTTTTCCCACATGTTTTCCCCCAGGTATCTTTCGATGCATCCAAAACTAAAGGACCTTAAACCTTCCACGTTTCCCATTGGAGCCACGCCCCTTGTCTATTAAAGGTACTACAACAACTCTCCTTTCTATATCATCCTCTATATTTTCTTCTTATATAAACTTAATTAAGTTTCCTTTTATCTATAGTAAGATCATCATTACGCGTGTTATATAATGACAAGTAACTCTTTAATTTCTCGTTAATCTTTTAACTTTTAAAAGATATTTTTAAAATTGTAAACGATTCGTGCCACATACAAAACAAACACGGCAAAATATTATCTAATTTCAAATTTTGAGATAATTACTTAATCATTTTTAGCTATTTTACCTTTTTAATTCTTTTTTTTTTTCTGTAACAACTTTTTCCCTACTACTCTAGCTAGCTCCATGTTTCTTTCGTACCCAGATTTGCGACAACCCCTTGTTTTACAAGAGAGGAAGACTAAAATCAGAACTTATCAGTTCATTTTCTTTAGTACTACTCCTAATGTCAAAAATGCATCTTTTCTTTTCAAGAGTAGCTATAACTCCCTAGAAACGCTGTCTCTCTCACAGGTTCAATAATGTTGAAACCTCTGAAAATAATTATTAAGTGTGCTTTTCTTTTTAATGTCAAAACATTACTACCAAAACCTAAATATCCTAATGAAAAGGGAAGAACCCTTCTAACAAAAGCTTTCCCTAGATATTTTCTCTAATGTTCACTATTCTCCAATCTATAGGCGCTCTGCCGCTCTCCCCTATATATTGATGCTTAGAGAGAAAAGCAAGCTTTTCTCTCGAAAATGCATGAGTAGTTGCCAATGATATGAACGAATTAATAAAAACACTAACTATGAGGAAACAGTCTAGTGTCACACTTAGATGAAACCATGCATGTGCTATCTAGTTACACCAAATGTCTTAAAAGGAATCGATCCCTTCCTTCGACAATTATTACTACACCCACTTCAGGTAATCCTGTCGACAAAATGCATTTCATCAATCAATCTTTTCTTTTATATTTTTCCCCATCGTCTAAGATGGGATCTCATACCTTCCTAGCCAATGCCATGCCAACAAATATTGTGTGAGAGATAGACGTCGTGGTTGTTCCAATGGAAAGTATCCAATCGTCACATTTTCATATATACATTGATTCGTCTTTGTTTGTTTATATTACTGTGATGCCTTGTCTCTATATCCCCTCGTATGCAAACAATTGTCAAACAATTGACAAAAACTTTCTTACCTTATTGCTTGGTGTCCGTGGTAAAGGCCAAGGAGTGTCGATACTCTATTTTTTCCATCGATTCAACGACGAATTCTTTGAAACCCGCCTTCGTACTGGTTTGATAATTCGTGAAGGAAATCAACAAAAGCCAATCAGATTACAGATCTCATTATCTCTCTTGGTCTAAAAGCTCAAGCACATAATCCATTATTCTCACAAACCAGAGTTGACATTTGGGGGGTACCATTCTTCCATATATATGCCCCACATGTGTGTTGGTTGCTTTGCTTGCAAAATCTCTTTTAGGTCGAAAAGCACATTAAAACCAAAGAAGCTATATATATATAAAAGAAAAAAATCTGGAATACTATAGAGAGAACACCGGATTCTAGGGTTTCTCTCATCCCCTTGTCTTTTCTTTTGGTGAAAATGGCAACTTTCAGAGAGAAGTAAATATAATTATATACACAAGTCAAAAACCATGCTTTAAAAAGGAGAGAGAGACTTGTTGAATCTTAGGAGTAATAAATCCTGGGGCTGTGGGGGGCCCTTGAGTTCGACATTTCTTACTAGATATAGCACTTAATTCCTTTTCCTTCACGTTAGTCAACTTGCTTCCATATATTTAAACCCTAATATGATGGAAATCATAGTGGGAGCGAATCTCTCTATCATCTACATTGTCCACATTTCTTGGTCTCTTTTGTCATATATATTGCAAATACTACGGCCGTATCTTTGTGTCCAAGGTGGTAAGATACAATGGTCTACGTGGCACAGCAATTTTGATTTTTGACCGTATCCCCCCTTTCAATTTTTTCGTAGTCTTTTGTTTTGTTCTTCAGAGAAGATCGCGGTATTGCTTTCCTTATTGGTCCTTTTCTTTTTCATTTTGGACTTCCATTGCCTCCCTTGACGACGAAGTTTGACAAAAAGTCTCTTGGATTGGTGGACATTAATATATATTTATACTGTTGAAGGAATCTTTTCAAATATTGTCTTTAATTACTTTTTACTCTTTTTGTTTTATTTACATTTTAGTACATTACACATGATAAAATTTGAATGCAATAGAATATAATTAAATTGATGATCATCTTCATATGTTAATGTACGTATATATTGATATAATAAATTGCTTTTGGGCATCTTTTTATATATTTTAAGATTTGAGAATTCGAATTCTTGTTCTTTAAGTACGGAAAGCATATATCATCAACCATTCGAGTTAAACACATCGGGTGCTTGAAATATTATAAATATCAGAATAAGATAAATATTGGCATCCTTTACTAGTTTGATAATTATATCTAGCGAGCTAGCTAGTCTAATTATAGGTTGCATGGGTCCAAAATTCTCAATTTGGGACATAATCCCAACTGTATTAACGACTGTTGTGTGAAGCAATATTGAATGCGCATTGAAGTTCTTCAAATTAAGTTTCAACAGATCAACCAAAAGAAAAAGGAAAAACAAGGGTCAAAAGAAATTAAAGCCAATTACTTTTTGAATATATGGAGAGAGGGAGAGAGACAAACCAATTTCATTAACAGCGATATATCTTTTAAACCAAAGCATACCATAATCTTGTACAATACATCACGATGTTGGACCTAACAATATCTCATTAATGGAAATGAAAAGGACAAATGAAGACAAACAACTGTTTTGCATTGGCCCCGAATCTTAAACCTGGCTAGCTCAAGGTGAAATTAATTGTCAACAAAATGCAAAAAAAAAAAGAAAGCTTGCTTGGTGATCAACGGTGACGAAGAATTAGTACAAGGAAAATGAGTGCCGAATCCGATCCAGCCAGAACATGTCAAATGCAAAAATCTTGGGATGTCTATAGGTGAACATGGCGTATGGGTAATGCTGAAAGTTTTTTTTTTTTTTAATCATGTGAAGGCATGTTGGGGGCGCGCAGGAATAACATGTGAGTGATTGGACAAAAAACCTAAAGTTTTTTAGGCACTTAGAATGGAAAATTTGCTTCACGTCATGGCAAAAGTAGACAGCTCGTATTAGGGAATAAAACAACAAAACCTTTGGTTTATTTTCAAGGAAAGAAAACGAGTTCCAACAACAAAAAGGCTTCCAAATTCCAATTGCCTCTATTGGCAATTTGTACGTACAAAGGGATATAAGGATGAGTAACATCACCCGTTTAGAGGTAAACCTTAGACGTGCGGTTCAAAAATCAAAAGCAGTACGTACAAGCACGAAGCACCCGTAAGGAGGCCCGGTCTATTTTCCTTTCTGTTTCTGATTCTGGACTTCTCCTATTTTTTTTGTGGAGAAAAGGGGCTGAAGCCCATTTAAAGAGAAATTACACGAGGGTGGGTAACCCCTATCGCATCCGCTAGCAGACAGCTTCCGAGCCCACTGGGGGGTTGGGTGAGCAAGATGAGTCCCCTTAGCTGAGAGCAGCTCCACTTGCAATCCAATCTGTTGCCATATTCCTTTCTCTTGAAATATATTTGAGTGACCATCTCCAGTTTTCATCCAGCATTTCTCTTATGGCATGGGCAAGAGGGAATAAAGGGTGAGTCTGGCTAACACCTTTTTCCACTACCAGGACCGAGTTTTTAGAATCAGACTCTATCTCAACATAGTTCAAGTTGAGTTGTCTAGCATACTTGATGCCCTGATAAAGTCCCCATAATTCAACTAGGTCAATGGAGCAATCCCCTATATGGAAACTGAAATCACCCAACTAGTTTCCCCCTGCATCCCGAAAAATGCCTCCTGCAGCTGCTCTCTGTCTCTCCTGGTCCCAACTTCCATCAATGTTAAGCTTTATCCAGTTCCGCTTCGATTTCTCCCAAGCCAGTTGATTCTGGACTTCTCTATCTCTATCCAGGTGGGCTTGCTTAATGAAGCTGGGTTGGACTTAGAATACTCTAGCAGTGGAGTATTCTAATGTGTGACTCATTGACTCGTTCGAGTTTAACTGGGCCCAGAACCCATTGAATTATTCGGAAGTCAGAAGTTTTCTCAATCCCCATTTACACCACTCACTTATAGGTTCATTTAATCCCACCTTCAATCCATTCTACCGGCCGAGAGGGAGACCTTCTCGTGTACAGTCTATCAAGCCCACCTCCTACCTGGATGGATGCCATTCTATTCCTAATTTCTTATTCCACAACATGGAAAGCTAGCAGTTAATTAGAATTTGGTTGTTAATTCTAATTTGGAATTAGTTAATTAAGTAGATAAGTGTGGGTAATGCCACAAGCTAATCCAACTCAACTCTGAGTCACAAGTCACATCTTAGAATATTAGGCTGACTAGTTTACGCAAGCCATCTTGCCAGCGCATCAATCCTTTGACCTTAATTAGCTGGATATAGTAGTAACATAAAATCTAATCAAATCACACTCCTCCTCTCCTCTTTCTTTTCTTTAACTTCGGTCCCTTTTTTTTTATTTTTTTTAGATGTTTTAATTTATTTATTCTTTACTATAAAATAAATAATTATTAGATTTTTATTTTTAATTTTATCATTCATTTTCTTTTATTACTATCACATCATTATATAAAATTTTAAAAATATTTAAACACATTAAGGATAACAAAGTAATTTTACATAATTTAATCACTTTTTCTTAAATTTTATAAAAAGTAAAAAAAAAACAAAAAAAATCAATTTTTCTTAAAATTTTTGAAAAATCAAAGGAGAAAAAAAAAAGACAGGAGGAAATATTTTTTACAATCTTTATAAGAACTTTAACGAAATTGATCGATAATTAATTAAATGGCTCGAAAAACATTTGGTCAGAAAATTTTAAAAAAAAAAAGAAAGAAGCTTCAAACACGTGTTTCTGTTTCCCAATTGACTCCTTGCTAGTTACTGAAGCTTTCTTGCACGAAGGAATCTGTTGCTTCATTTTTGTCGTTGTTTTGTCCGAGCTCCGTAGACGAACTAAAAAGAGTATCTAAACAGTAATCATTATCCTTTTTCTCTTTTTCCTTTTCTATTAAGAAGAAAATTTTGAAAAAAAAAAAGGAAAAAAAGCTAGCGCCGAAGAATTATGATCATTTGCAGGAGGATAATACAAAGGAGAGCTTGGACGGCCGGTCGGCGGTGGCTTTGTCCCAATACGTCTTCTACTCCATCTCCGGTGCTGGAGCAGGAGTGCAAACGTCGCCTCTCCAGCTATGCTAAGGCGTCGTTTTCGTTAACCAGGAACCCAGTCGATGTGAGTTCTTGTTCATGGGTTGGATTCTTTTATATTTATATTCAATATTCAATTTAAAGGCCCCTATTAAGTAAAACTAGATGAAGAATTATCGAAACATTATTATTGGAATGGTTTCAATTATTACTGTCAAATTGTTGAATAAATTATAAAATTTGATTGATTTAATTCTGAATTTTTTAATCATTCAATGTGACTTGCTTTTTCCCCCCTTAATTGCTATTGTAGTTCAATGTCCCATACTTTGAAAATAGATGTCACTTTTTTTCGAGTAATGCGGTGGCTGATCTTCCTGTGGATGGAATCGTGGAAGTGCCATTGGCGCAAACTGGTGAAGGTATTGCCGAGTGCGAACTTCTCAAGTGGTTTGTTCAAGAGGTGGGACTCATGTTGACTTTTCAATTTTCAATACCATAATGTTTTCTATTGTTGATTATAGTTTGACTCCCCTGTTTCATACATTACACTAAACAACAGCATTGAAAATCATTGAGCTGTTTTTAAATGTTAGTGAATGTTGATGGGTTTGTTCTGGTGATCAGGGAGATGAAGTTGAAGAGTTTCAACCACTTTGCGAAGTTCAAAGCGACAAAGCAACTATAGAAATTACTAGTCGTTACAAAGGGAGAGTTGCTCACATTCTCCATGTTCCTGGTAGTATTGTAAAGGTGAGGAATACCTGGGAGTTTTTGACAATTGAGCTTCAGGATTAAAAACCTTGTCAAATAAGTTAGTTTTGTAAGAAATGTACCATAAACTTCAAAGCTACACTAAATGCTTCCAAGTTTAACAAAATTGCAGGTTGGAGAAACTCTTCTCAAGATGGCTATTGAGGATACTCAGATTCCTCCAGGAATCCCTAATACTCTGGAAGATGCAAAAGCAGTTGATGCTGAACTGGACAGAGATAGTCGTGGCGGAGTCCTATCCACGCCTGCTGTTCGAAGCCTTGCAAAACAGCATGGGATAGACATAAATGATGTCCAAGGAAGTGGGAAAGATGGCAGGGTATTAAAAGAAGATGTGCTTAAATATGCTGTCCAGAAAGGTATCGTCAAGGATCCATCAGTTACGACTGTCACTGCTAATCTCGGAGCGGTGTTACCTGAAGAAAAGAGTTGTTCATATGTGTCAGCTCAAGTTGTAGGGAACCATGAAGATACAATAATTCCCTTAAGGTATTGCATATGGATATACACGGATTTGAGGATTTATGTTACTTAAATTTAATCATCGTAGACTTTAAGTATTTTCATTTTTGGATGTCTTATATGTAGCTTTATTGAGAGTGATGATTAAAATCAGTTAAAAAGAACATCATCTAACCACTATTGCCAATCATGTTTGTGCAAGTAAACATTGAGCTAGTAAGTTTTCAAGTTAAAATGTTGGGCTTGCCATTTGATTTTAGATTCACTGGAGGTAGCATATAGAAGCAGCAATAAGATATTACCAAAATTTGTATAGTTCTGTAAATGGAAATGCAATCAATAGGATGAAATTGTCTCTATTTTATGTTGTCTTTGAGTTAATTTGAAATTGCTGATGATAGTATTATGAAGTTCTTTTTATGTTATAAAATGATCAATGAAAGTTTTGGTATGCTTATGGACATTAATCATGGCCTGGCTGACCAATTTAGTTGGAGTCAAAAGCGGGCTAATGATGTCCCCTCCCCCTCCCTACCTCTCTCTCTCTCTCTCCAGGGGATTCCAGCGAACAATGGTTAAAACAATGTCCGTGGCTGCCAAAGTTCCACATTTTCATTATGTTGAAGAGATTAACTGTGATACACTCGCAGAGCTTAAAGCATCTTTTCAAGCTAACAATGCTGAACCTGGTATAAAGTTCACATTCCTTCCAATATTGATAAAGTCACTTTCAATGGCCTTGACCAAATATCCCATGGTGAATAGTTGCTTCAACGAGGACTCACTTGAAGTAATCCTTAAAGGTTTGTGGACTTATTGTGACTTTTACTTGACTCCTTCTTTCGCTAATTACCAAAAACTGAAATGTGTTTCCTTCTTTCGCTTTTGATTACCGAAAATTGAAATGTGTTAATCACTGGCAGGCTGCTATCATGTTGAGTGGTTTTACCCTTGATGCCATCCGCTTGGTTGCTTCTCTCCCTGCATTTTCCTAACATGAATTATGGTTTGATTGTTTTAGGTTCCCATAACATTGGAATTGCCATGGCTACTCCGAATGGCTTAGTGGTGCCTAACATAAAGAATGTTCAATCTCTATCCATCTTGGAGGTTCGTTATGTTTGACTTCTCATCTATTTAGCATTGTTAGTTCCTTCCCTCCTTCTCCAACGCAACCCAAACACGCACCCCCCCCCCCCGGGCCCCCGGGCCCCCGGCCCCTCTCTTCTCTTATACATTTTTCTTCTTTATTCTTTACAATTAAAGTGTTATGTTTAATATTCCCCTGCTGTTTCAAATCCCCTATTCCCCAGTCTTTCTGTATTTGTCCATATTTCTGGTGCTATAAGTTGAAGATAATGAGCTTTTTCTGCATTTTCCTTCTTCCATCTTCAAAGATTGTTCTTCTCTGTATATTCTTGCTCTCAGCTATGCTTTTCTATACTCTGTTATATATATCTAGATAACCAAGGAACTTTCACGGTTACAACAATTGGCACTGGATAACAAGCTCAGTCCAGTTGATATATCTGGTGGAACCATAACACTAAGCAATATCGGAGCCATTGGTGGAAAGTTTGGTGCCCCCATTCTTAACTTGCCTGAAGTAGCCATCATTGCAATTGGTAGAATACAGAAACTTCCACAGTTGGGAGATGACGACAATGTTTATCCTGCCTCGATCATGACTGTAAGCCTCAATTTACACGTTCTACTTTCATTTTTTCCAATGTTTTGTATTAACACACCTTTCCTCAACAGACTAGTAGTTATAAAAGATTATACCCTTCTAATAATATGTCATAAGCTTATCTTCGATGAGATATATGTGTGTGATAATCCGATGATATCTTGCCATGTTGCTTTCCATCTCAGGTTAACATAGGTGCAGATCACAGGGTTTTGGATGGGGCAACCGTCGCAAGATTTTGCAACGAGTGGAAACAGTTTATTGAAAAACCAGAGCTCCTGATGTTGCATATGAAATAAGGCTTTGAAAATTTATCAGCCTCAGCTTTCTTTAGCTATTTCTTCAAGGGTAAATGCCCTCGTTAGCACTTTGTAAAAACGTTCATTCTGAGCTAATAAAAGTTTTACAAGATATAGAAGGAAGGAAAATTTGAGTAATAATCTTCTGTGTCTTGCAAAATGGTTCATAAGTTTTTTTTTTTTTTATTATTTTATGGAAGTTCATAAGGTTTTTTTGATGGCAAATGGTTCATAATCATAAGGTTAATTTTGGTTTGCGCATGTAAACAAGGCAAAAATTGAGGAAAATGCTTATCAGCAATGAAACGTCACCGTTCGATTTGTTAGTGATAATTACTTTTTTTCCCCCCAGAAATTAGTAGTGTTAATTCAATGCCAGCAAAAAGGGCGCAAATGGGGCGGATAAAGCTCATAAAATAAACCGTCAATCCCTCATCATCAACCGCCAGCAACCGCCATGGAAATCCAACAGCCGGCCCTTTGTACACAGAATGACACGTGTCATAACTCAGTAAACCGCCCTTGAAAAATTTCATGACCCTCAGGGACAATGTTAACGATCCTTGAGTACTTTCCCATCACACTTCTCCAATCATGGCAGCAGAGTTTCAGTTCATCTCCATTTTACTCGCATTCTTCTCAGCATCCGCTGCGGGTATATGCATACAACAATGCACTTATTGAGCTTAAGATAACTTAGTTCTTAATTCACTTAAGTATTGTATTTTAAACTTGATTAGCAAATCAATCTTCAATCGTTTTTTCTTGTTTTTAAAACTTATTTATGGAGGGAATGGTTCGACATGTTGCAGATGAAGCAACAGTGCCGAAGTTTGCATTCAGTTGGTTGGATGACAAGGACACATTCCAAGCTGGAGATACTGCTACCATCAAAATCAAAGTTCTGGGAAACTTTGACAGCAAAGGGAGTGATTCACTGGACCAAAGTGCATTTAGGCCCGCAATTACAGTCAATGGGAAGACAGGGAATAGTTCTTACATATCTGGTGTTCTTCTGGACACTGCCGGTGATCCTAGTACCTGGCAAATTATTTTTACCCCTATTGTTTCCGGGCTGTTTAATCTGATCATCGATGATGACCATTTCAAAGTCATGGATTCATCGCTACATTTCACTGTTGAACCAGGTTTTTCCTTTTTTTTTTTTTTTGATCCTTTTTCTGTTAAAGTCCATAAATGTTTAGTAATGTTAACTTCGAGCTTTCTGTTGTCTGATTGAAGGGCCGCTGTACCCTTCTGCAAGTGTAGCTTCCTGGTTGGGCTTCCTAAATGAATTTGAAACGGGTTCAGAGGCTCCACTTTTGATTCTTCCTAAAGATGCATTTGGAAATAACATTTCTTCAACTGACAAAGAACTGAGTTTCTATAACATTTCAATGACTGCTCTCCATGAAAATGGGTCCATTGCAAGTGGGCTAAATATCACTTACATGGGTTGGAATGAATTTGGTTATATCATTGTGGAATTTATAGCAGTGAAAGCAGGAAATTTCTTGTTGCATATAGAAGGGGGGAACCAAACCTTGAATGGCGCTCCACTACCATTCAAGGTAAATCCAGGTGATTTGTTTTTTCTACAAATAACATGGATAATTGCTTTAGCTAAATGAAATGCACTATGATGATCGTTCGTAGTTTTTGAATTTTTGAACCGGCCCTTGCAGGACCTCTAGATGTCCGCAATTGCGTGGCCAAATGGAATTTTGAATTCAATGCATGGCAAATCTTTTCTAAGATGGAAATATTTATACACCAGAAAGATCGGTATGGGAACCTTGTTCCAGGCTTTTATGAATTTGATGCTGATATCTTCGAGAAAGAGACCAATTTGTCTATACCTGTAGGAGATTTGCAAGTTGAAGCAGTTGTGCCCGGGATTCAGCTGTTTTCTTTCGGCCTGTCTGAACCAGGGAACTTCTTGCTCACGATTTCGGATACGAAGCACAAGAAAAGCATTTCCAATATGCCATATGCTTATTCAGTGTTTGTAGGTTAGTTAGTACGCTAAACCTTCTATGCATTTCCGAGTATTAGAAACTTTCTCTACATTCTGCATCTCCCCGACTGGTGCTGTTTATCTAAATCTGAACAGGTTATTGTGATGGATTCGAGAGTGTTATCAACGGGACTGGTTTAAATAGCTCTATTGCTGGGGAAAAGGCAGAGTTCACAGTTTATTTAATTGATGCTTTCCAGTATCCCTCCCCAGTGGAAGTAGACATACTTCAAGTGAAAATTGAAAGGGAAATTGATCACTTTTCTGTAGTTCCCATCATTTATCCTACGCTTTTCAGTGAAGGTAAGCACATTTTTTCCCCTTCCATATATAGCATTATCCATAATTTGACTTAAGAAGCACATAACTGAAATGGGAAGTAAATACACAGGAGAATCACCTGATTGTGCTCTAAGCGACACCGATTTTGCCCCAGCTCCATCTATGGGCCTAAACAACACCGTAAGAAGTGTATGTCTTAATTTATCTTTTAGATAGTTGAACTTGAGATTTTAATGACAGTTTAGCTCTGAAAACAGCCTCCTGGGAGCTTGAAAGTTCACGCCAGTGCGTTCAATGTCATGTACACTCCTGAAAAGAGTGGAATTTATAAAATTCATGTATTCTGTGGAAATATTATCCTAAATGGTGGAAATCCATTCATAAAGGAAGTGAAAACAGGTATTATGATACTCAACAATCTTCCTAGTTGTAACTTCTATATTGTTCAGAAAAAATCTTAAGTAAACTACTTTCATGCAACATTTCCCAGGTGAGGTTAATATATCAGTTTCAGCAGTAGTGAAATTTTCTCCGAAGGCACCAAAGCTCGTTAGAAATGAAATAGTAGTACAGCTGATGGATTCATTTTCCAACCCTGTCCTTTCAGAACAGTCGAAGCTAAATCTAGAGTTTGCTTCAGTTAACAAGACAGGTTTCTCGAGTTGGATGTTTGTGGATAACAGTGATGGTTCATACACAGGTCACTATCTTGCTATGGAAGTGGGCACTTATGAGATGTATGTTTCATTTGAAGGAAAGCAACTTTCGCCCTGCCCTTTTGAGATCAATGTATATGGAAGTAAGTCAGTATTTTTGTGAGCCTGTGACCTATGTAATCCATATGATTCACGGTTTTTGGCAGGGCATATGATGATACAATCTCTGTTTTTGATGTCTTTCAGGAGAATATTTTCCTAAAGCATATGATGATAAAATCTCTCTTTGGGAGGATGAGTCAATCTCTTTTGATGTGTTAGAAAATGACTACTTTGCTGGTGGAAATGCAAGTATTGTCGAATTCTCAAAAGTAAGGATTGAAAGTTAAAGCAATTTCAATAACCTCTCCCAGCCTATCCCTATTTTCTTTAGTATAATATCTTTATGCTTGTCAACTTGCAAATATTGTGCTGAGGACTTTGTTATATCTGATATTTTGTCAGCCAGATCATGGTTCACTTCTACAGTATGGAAGGCTCTTTAGATATACTCCTTATAAAGATTATTTTGGGAATGATTCCTTTCTGTATACAATATCCGATGTAAATGGAGAGCTAGCTACTGCTGCGGTCAACATTTCAGTGCTCACCATCCCACCTCAGTTTGCTTCTTTTCCAAGTCAATTGCAGGCTATTGAAGATGTGGTAAGTCCCAGATTCAGGTAAGGTATCTGCTTGTCTTGAATTTTTATATCTTGGCACTGGCAATATCTATATGGTTCATATGAGTCAATTTACTTTCACATGTATTATTACTCCTTGCAGTGGTTACTGTGGATTTGAAATCAAATATTCAGATCCAACGGAGAACATCTCTGTGATTCTCAGTGCCAAGTCGGGAACGCTATGCCTGTCACCTATGCGGATGCAATTCTGGCAGCCAATATGGAGTGAACTTTCTGTGACTAGAGGGGACGAGGAAGGAAAGACTTTGACCATAGAGGGGCGACTAGAAGTAATCAACTTTGCACTTCAGTCAATTCAGTATCTTGGGTACTAATTAATCACTGGATTTGATCTCTTCCCTTAACATTGAACTCTTGTCAGTTTATTTAATTGTTACAATGTTCATTTCCACGGGATATCGTCTTTTTCTAAACTTTGTTGTGAGTAAAATTCTCCCTCGTTTCTGTTGTTTTGTTTAATCAGGAAGGGGAATTTTTCTGGCACAGACACCCTTCGAGTTTCTGCCAGGAACAGAAATGGGGTCAATAACTTGGATGTTCCAGTTCTAGTGGAGCCTATTAATGATCCTCCGTACATTAACGTTCCTGATTTCATTAAATTGAAGAGCACCAGAGATGAATCCCCGCTATTTAACAAAGAAAAAGATAAATTTCAGTTCTCTATTGGAGATCCTGATCTTCTTTACTTCTCCGGTAAGTTCAGGAACGCATCCAGTAGGACATAAATAAACTTCATTGACACCATAAGATATAACAGTCCTTAACATTATGCCGGTGCATAAAATTTATTTCAGGAGGTCAGTCTGGCTTTCTACTCACATTTTCAGTGGAAGTCAGTGATGGTTTCTTACTAGCAGCTCTACCAGCTGCTCTTATAGATTCGACTGAACTGAAGCTGAAGAGTACTTATCAGTGGCAACCTCTTCAGACATATGTTACCATCTCAAAACATTTCATGGTCAAAGCTATTGGAATAAGATTTCGAGCATCAATTAACGATTGCAACACTGTCATGCAACAACTGCTCTACCATGTGAGTTAAAACTTCTTTTGGTGGAGACATAATTGCAGTAATCCGTATTCTGCAATTACAGAAAAGGATTGAATTAATGATGTCATTTTTCAGGGTGGCGAAGACGCTGCTGCTCTAACAGTGAAGATAAGTGATTTGGGTCACCATGGATGCTACTCAGACTGTGCTGAAAGAATATCGAAGCCTCTGAGCGCCGAGGCGACTGTAAATTTAGTCAGAAGAAGGCCAATGAGCCCATTGCTAGTTCGTAGTAAGTTTCTTCTTGTATTTTCTCAACTTACACTCTTTGCTCTAATCTGTACTCAGACTGACATGCTTGACTTCCTGCCTGGTGACAGCCCTCGGATCAGCTGTGGCGATTGAATTCCTTTCATTACTTTCACTTGGAATAATGCTTCTATTCTTCACATGCAAATGTGCAATCCTTCTTGTAAGGGAGAAAAGGCGACAAAATCCCAGAAATTCTGAGCTATCTAGAACGCAAAGTTTCCAGAAAGAAACTGTAAGCCATGCACCTTGAAAAAAATTTTGTCATGATGATGCAGATAGACGCCTCGTGAAAATGAAAATTTGATTCATGGATGTGAGGTGTTGCTCAAGCCAAGTTGTAAACAGCCAGACACTTTCCATTTAGTCCTTTCGATGAATTGATTAAAAGACAGTAATCCTTCTTTCTTGTTTAAGCTTTGATGTATCCAATGTTATGTGGCCAAATGGTTACTAGAATTAGGCACGAATTCGGAATCAATAATCATTTGGAAGTGTTAAAAAACTTAATACCAATTCTTGTAGGCACCACTCAGTACATAAAACAACGCCAATTTCAATTATCTTACCCTCTAATTTTGGAGGATAAAAATATCAACAAAATTGAAAGATTTTCAAGTTTTGCATTGCATTTGCATCTAATCTGATCAAATTAGCAACTATAGAAGCAGAATACGACACCGTTTTTTGGTTTCTTTACGTTTCCTTTTCTCCAGTTTACACTCAACCAAGTACGACCCCGTTTCGTAGAAGGGGATTTAAACCCTACAGACTACAGATCCATCGTTTCTTCATTTTTCCTCTTCCCCTTCTCTCTCTATTGCACTTTTCTCTGCCCCGTCGCTAGCCACCCTTGTTTCCCTATCCACCGAAACTCCTTCGCCGTAGAGGTGATTTTAGATCAGATTCCTCTCCATTTTGAAGTGAATGTACCATTTTCTTTCAGCTTCATAGTTTATACTTCATACATTTATGAATAGAGCGATGCCTATGGGGTTTTTGAATGCACATGAAATACTCAATACAAATTAAGAAAAAAAATCAGACAAGTGTTAAAAGGTTCAATATATACCAAGCAGAAATTTAACTCATTCCCAGATAGCACAAGAAAATCAATTATAATACGACAGAACAAATAGCAAGAAAACAGCTGAGCATTTGAACATCTTTGGAGTATGCTCTACACAACTAGAGTTTTCCTATGCTATCTCATGTACATGAGTACTCAGGGAAAAGTACCAAACAAACATCCATGAATAAGCACAGCATCTCCAGCACAATAGGCAGCAAATGGACCCGCAAGCAAGGGAGTATAAGAAAAGCAAGTCATAATGTGGCAAACTTTTGATCATCTTTTACCAAATAACTGCAATATCTTATTGAATGTTCGTCATTAGTTTGTCTTTGAGGTTGGTTTAAAGTGCATTGCAATATCTTACTGAATGATGCTATGTGCTCTAATAAATTTTTGAGTCATTTCACCTTTTTTCATTTATGGCTTATAAAAATTTATTTTGTGGTATTAATTCTTATGTTGTAGAACTTATCCCAAAATATGTCTAAGTTTACCCTTAGTTATTCTATATTCGGCCTATGGTATATTTTCAGCACGGTCCAATGTGCCCATTTTCTTTACATAATCCAAAATTTGATCCCAACAATTTCTTAATGTGGCTTTTGTTTATTTCCCATGGTTAGAATTGACCCGCTTAGGCAGTATAATAATTCAAAATGCATCAAATTAGCCAATGTAATTGAGTCGTACCCTCCAATTTTGGCGCAAATGGCTCATTGTCATCTAATGACAGTAGGAATATATCTTAGACGGTCAACTGAATTTGGTTAGCCGATCAGCTTGAACTGAATTAATCTTAGTTCTTAGATAAGAATATCTAAAGTCTATAAAAGAAAAGAAGAAGAAGAAGAAGAAGAAGAAGAAGAAGAAGAAGAAGAAGAGGCCATTAAGTACTTATTGTTATTAAAATTGTCAGAACTCACTTTACTTTTTCTCAAAAAACGTCTAATTGGGTACACAGGAGGCCAAAATTGCACCTTTTTTTGGCGGCCCATTTGAACTTTAAAGTAGTACAAATCCGACCAGAATCTATGTCCAGAATAGGCTCGAGTCAATAATTTTGTTATAATACCCCATTCTGAGTTCCATATTAACCGTGGGCCTAATTTCTTCTATAATTCGACCTTGTTCGGACCTGAAAAATTATCTTGTGCTACCATACCGGATCAACCAACTTAATACAGTTTACTAGGGCCAAACACACCTTATTGGATGAGCGACAGAGCCTAGTGCCGCACTTACTAACCTAATAGGCTCGCATTTTACATCGGGTCCTGCCTTGGATACCGTTCATCCTATCTATTTCAGTGGATAAACTTTTTTTCCTTTTATCTCGAGTAAGCCTAGAGGAAAAGTATAAAAGCTGTATATCACAAAATTATCAGATTATAAATACGACTAATTAAATCATCTTAACGCTTGCACTTCTGCAAATTGGCCGACCGGGTATTTTAGTACTTCATGCCAAGCAACTTTCATATCAGTCAATTGATACTTACTTTTTTTACTTTTCTGGTCAAACAATTTCATCTTTGACCATAAATAAATTCAATTAGACTGCATGGGGTTTCATTAGACTCACTAGTTGATCAACAGAAAGATCCAATCAACAAGCTGAAATACATGTATTGCTTTTAGCTGAAGCGGGACAACACATGCCAAACATAATCTTCTGGACCCAACAATGACAGGTTTTACATATCTCACAATGTCCCTTGGAGATTAACTTTCAGTCTGAGTAATCACATGTATATATACCTAAAATCTCAAACGAGTGGGCTTGAGGCTGATAATTGCCATAGAATTAAAAAGTAAATATATAAGCCAAATCACAGGTATAATACAACCAAAATTTTTTACCTTTCTAAAGGAACCAAGCATCAAAAAGATTTTTCCACATTCAACCAGCGCAAAGACTCTTGTATCTTCCAATTCAATTGCACGGCCATAGGGCTGTTATAAAATGCCATAACAAGTTAATCACTTGATAGATGGGACTCCAGAAGATTAATTTATGAAAGAATTTCATAGACTAGTCAAGATTAAATAGAAGACAACAATTATTGAAACTGATAGAGAAATCCTTTAGTTTCTTTTCAAAATGAAAAAAGAAATTATTCTAGGAGCTAAATGAAAATCACATGACAAAATCTAACAATAGAAATTCACTAATTTAATACTCAAATAGACACTATAAAAATTTTAAAAAAAATGAATAATAGTAATTCACCATCGGTGATAATAGCGCTGGTTTGGGTAGGGACTTTGAATTCCTCTGCAGCGATTACCCAGGTTGTTTCAAGAACGCTACACCTGCAATTTTGTCAACTATATCATATCAAATCGAGATTCATAACCAAAGAAATGAGAAAATCCAATCAAGACGGGCCGGCATACTGATAAAATAACCCCAATATCACAATCAAACAATGACCAAAGAATCACAATCGATGCATCACAAAAGAAACAACGGCAGCATAATCAACCAAAAACACATAAAGGAAATCAAAAAAAAAAAAAAAACACAGAAAACAAAAACAAAAAAAATAAGAGGCTAGGGTTTAGGGTTTGATTTTCAAGTTAAGGCTTTAGAGGAGGTTTTTGAACACTCAGAACAACGTAATTGAAAATCGAAGCCATCTAACGGCGAACGGCAGCTAGATCTAGGTTTTCTTGGCTTCAGTTTTTTAAATTATTGAGGAGAGATAAAAGGTTTTTGAAGAAAACTAAATAAATAAGTGGGGAAAGGACGGCAAGAGGAAGATAATTCATGTATTACCGTGATATTCAGACGCCGAAGGCTGGCGGCGGCCAAGCGGTGGAGTCTCCCCGGAGTTTCTGTTTAGAGAATGTCGAGAAACGGGAGGGAAAAGTCAAAACTCAAAAGTGAAAGTTAGAAAGAGAATAATGAAATAAGGTAAGAAAAATGGGGAAAGCAGGTCTTAGGAGGAGACTTTCCGTTCTAAATATCAGCTACAAAAGCGGTGTCGTTTAACTTGTCGGGGCTTAAAACACCAAGCCGACTGAGCCCCAGAGGCAAACGAGAAAGCGGCCTCTTTAGAGTCCAACTCATTTCCGGACCTTCTATTAACTGGGCTGCACTCTGCAGTGGTCAAGAGAAGCATTTTTACCTGTTGGAGAATGATTTTTTTTTTCTAATTATTGTCTTCTCAATCTTTTCGTAAATTGCTTTAATTTTTTGCTTGAATCATTGTCGGATAAATAAGTGATTTGAGCTCTTTCAAAGACATTATATTACATATATGGTAGACGCGAAACTGGTTTTCTCAAAGAAAATCTTAATAACTGTAGCTAACTAAGCGCTGAACACCGAGGACTCCTTTAAAGTTTGGGACTTCTGACCAGAAGAGGAAACCATGGCGGCTGCAGCATCTTTACAGAATCTCCTAAAAATAGGGACCAAAATCGTCGCGGTTGGCCGCAACTATGCAGCTCACGCCAAAGAACTTGGCAACGCCGTCCCCAAGGTATCTAATCCGTGTTTTCATAGAGCAAATATTGATCTGTTTCAGATTTCGGGATTAAAATGGAGTTGAATTGGGCTGCCAGGAACCGGTATTGTTTTTAAAGCCGACATCTTCGTATCTGGAAAATGGGGGGACTATTGAGGTTCCACACCCTTTGAATTCTTTAGATTATGAAGTTGAGCTTGCTGTTGTGATGGGACAGAAGGCCCGAGATGTGCCTGAAAATACTGCCATGAATTATGTTGGAGGTAAAATCGAATCATTTCTGTCTGATCAAATTAAAGCCATTTTTACTGTGCTTTCGTTGATCTAGCAAAGTTCTGGGCCGATGAGCTCAGGATCAGAATAGGTTTGAGATCTTGAGAGCTCCCCTTTTTGTGCAAAAATGTGATAAGATAGTAAAGTACTTTGCTTTTCATCCTTCTTAAGGTGCATGAACAATTTACATAGATTGCGATCATGATCGATTTGATAGCGAGAAATGACCACCTTTGTATGCTTCAGGTTATGCATTAGCATTGGATATGACTGCAAGGGAAGTCCAATCTGTTGCAAAGGTAAATTATAATTCATATGAGCTCTCGTCTAAAATTTTAGAAACATTATTACTTCACATGAGAACCTGGAGGTCTGTGCTCGTTCTCCAATTTCGTTTGTGTGGCACTGATCTTAATTAAAGGTTTACTCTTGAACAAGTTTTTCACATTTATGTGCACTTTCATCATTTATGATTCTGCATGTGCTATGATTTGAGTTAATGCTCTTCCTTTCTGTCATATTCATCAGTCTGCAGGTCTTCCATGGACGGTTGCTAAGGGGCAGGACACCTTCACACCTATCAGTTCTGTTGTAAGAAACTAATTTGAAAGAATTTCATCCTTCTTTGATCTTTCTTTTTTCCTCATGAAGTGCATTATGCCCAAATCAGTTTTGAAGCTCTTAACAAGATAATTCTTGCCTCTTTTTACCTTTGACATGTTTTGATAGGGAATAATCAATAGTGGATACCTAGATGTGAAAACAACACATCTCTCATTTATCTCCAAACTTGAAGTTTCCTCTTACTTCTAGTTGATCAATAACTCAAGTCAGGAACGAGTGAAAGCAGATAACATGCCACTTTACTCACTTTTAGTAAGCTTAGGAATCTTATTTTTGTTCTCATACTTGAAATTTTATTTGCAGTTACCGATGTCTATGGTGCCTGACCCCAATAACTTGGAACTGTGGTTAAAGGTAAAATACCATGATTCTATTTTTCACATTTTCTGTGTACTTTTGAATTCTTCACCTTAATATCTTTTGCTCCAACTGCTGAAGGTTAGAAAAAATTCTTTTGCACACAGGTTGATGATGAAATACGACAAAAGGGCTCCACCAAGGATATGATTTTTAAGATTCCTTACCTGATCAGCCACATAAGTTCCATTATGACACTCTTTGAAGGAGATGTCATATTAACAGGTTATATGAAATTCCCCTCTAGCCCTAGTTTTCTTCTTTGACATGAAATGTTGAAATTTGAACACATTTCTCTGGTCGTTATCCTTAATAAACTAATATATTAATCCATGACCAAAAAGCTGTGGGCAACAACAGCACATTCCTTAGCCAGTGGTACTTTCTTTAGTGGGATCTGATTCATGTTGGCTATCCTTAACATCCAAATAGGACTCTTTTCCCAATTCAGTTGCATGTTCAGTTTTCAGACACTAGCGGCATCTATAACAGATTGTTAAATGTGTTTCCATGTCTGTCGGACTCAATCAACTTAACTTCTGTTACTCCATTAAAGTGTAGCTTGGTATGGGTAACTGGCTGGGTAATTGTAGTTTCATATAGATTCTAACATAGCCTATCTGTTCTCTTCATTTCTTTTAACTTCTGATTTTAAAGTTTAGTTTTCAAACACTATTGTGTTAAACAGTTGGGGGAAATCTCTTCAATTTGAAGTCTTAATTAGTGCCCTGTTTCTGTAGGCACTCCACAAGGTGTTGGCCCTGTAAAGGTAGGCCAAAAGATAACTGCTGGAATAACAGGCCTCGTGGATGTTCACTTTGATGTTGGAAAACGCCAAAAGCCAGGAAGCAGTTGAGCTTATTGCGTCAAATACTGTTGCAAGCAGAATTTATTCTCTAGTCTCTGATTCAATACTGCAGCAGGGCATAAATGGCACATTCTTCCTTTTGAGTTAACTGTCTGAGCTGCTTGAAGCAAACATGAAAATAAGCAAGCATTCGAAACAGAGCCCCTAGATCTTTTTGGGTAGGTAATCAATAACCTTTTTTTTTTCTTTAATACAAGTTGTGAATCGTATGCCTATGGAATTATCCTCATTATGAACAGTCACCGTTGCGTGCATTTAGGTAGGCTGAATTAAACTCAAAATAAATGCCTGTTGGCTTTTGAAACTTGCTGAATGATATGTATTGATATCTTTGATTGATGTATTCTATCGTGGTAAAGTTGAATATTTGGTTTAAAGATAAAGCAGTCATCATGTAATTACCCCTACCGGCTGCTGGCTTATGTCCAATTTGTGGTAAAGTTTTGCCGACAGGCGACAGTGCGGTGTAAAAGTAACAAGGACTATATATATATTAGGCTCATTGATAAAAGAATTGCTGGTCAATAATGACAATGTACATTTTTTGAAAAGGATGCTTAGATTAATTTAGAAACATAAATCTTCCTCTCATAGCGGTGACAAGATACAATGGCAGCAACTAACAGCAAAAGACAAATTATTGAAGCAAACGTACGGAAACACACAAAACATACGATCGGCACTGTCACAAGCTCCCCTGGAGATGGGCATAAACCTCTCCTTCAAGTTAAAACATGAAAAATACTTCAGATGCTAGTAAATTAGAACTTCTGGAGGAAGTCGTGTATGTGTTTGTTGATCTCATCGGGCTTTTCTTCATGGAGAAAGTGACCCACTCCTTCCATTACCACAACTTCCTCCAAAAATGGAACATCTCTCTTGAGACCCCCTTTATGTAGATAGTCCTTGGTTCCTGGAGCATTGTATGTTAGATCTAGGTCCCCGACAATGAACTTAACCGGCACTTTTACTTGGCTCCCTGTCCATGGTGCTGTTAGCTCCCAGGTTCTGCAACAAAGATAACAACATATAGATATAAGTGATAAAACGTGAAACAATATTGACATCAAATTTAACTTAGACTTGTCAAACCACTCAAGTTGAAAAAAAAAAGAAAAAAGAAAAAAGGTACCGGTCTATATTTCGGTAATAGTTCAATGGCCCGGTGAAGCCTTTCTTCTCATATTGGCTGATATAATACTTGATTTCTTCCTCTGATAACCAAGAGGGCAAGCTGATTGGAGTATCTGGTTGTCCAAAATATTTGCCCTTTTGTAGAAGGAGAGGAACCGGGTTACGGTATGTCAGAAATCCCTTTAGAACTCTCTCAAATCCTAGCTCCCCAAACTCAGCTTCTATCACTCCAGGCTCCTGCAAAATTATTAAATGCAGTAAAGTTAAGCAGTGACTAATTGATGATAAAGACGACAACCCAGAGTTTTGGGGGATGGCCCAATTGAATATTTAAATGCTTAAATAAGAGCTTCGAGTTAAAATATACTACTATTTGTGCAAAATCATTGCAAATTGCAATTCGAATCATTTGATCTTTCAATCTGATTAAAATAACACTTCAAACGGTGTATTTAACATTTAAAATACCAGTAACTGTGCCTCGGCAAAGCACCACAGTGACTAGTGTCAATTAAATAGGATAAGTTGGGGGAAATAAAGGATTTCAAGCAAAATCAAATAACCTCTTGCACATCTTGAACTAAAGGTTTGATACTAACCCTTGTAGAAAATGAAAAATGAAAAGTGATTACAGAAAAAAGAAAAAAAAGGAAAACCTGAAATCTGCAGATGTAGTAATCATCACCATAGAAAGCTCTGAGAGCTTCAAGAGGTTTCCTGTTAGGGTTCCTCGGACTGAACACGACGCTCATGTTAACCAAAGCCTTGACCCTGTCAGGTCTAAACAGGGACAACCACCAAGCCGTAAGCGCACCCCAATCATGACCCACCACAAACACCTTCTCCTGTTCGGGGGCGACAACATCCAGGAGAGCGACGAGATCCCCAACCACGTTCAAGCTGGTGTAGCTGGAGGCGGAGTCGGGCGCGTCAGTGTCACCATATCCACGAAGGTCGGGAGCCACAGCCCGGTAGCCAAGCGAGGCGAAGGCACTGATCTGGTGACGCCAGGAGTACCAGAGCTCTGGGAACCCGTGGAGGAAGAGAATGACGGGGCCTTTCCCTTTCTCTGCGACGTGCATGTTTATGCCATTGACATTGACTATCCTGTGCTCCACCCCCTCCATTTGATCTACCGGATTTTTCTCTCTCCAGTTATCTTCTGGCCTGCTTGAGTAGGATTTTGATGCCAAGTTATTATAGTAACAAAATGGAAAACAAGTTTTACTAGAACTCGTGTGTACACTTGGTCTATACCAAACCGGATTGGCCGCGGCTGTTGTTATTGTTGTTGTGGAGAGGTAGCATTTGGTGTTCAATGATACAGCATTAGCATGGGCGCAAAGACTCCGAACAGCAGCTGTTGCCTTGCTCATTCTCATTTTTCACAAATGGAAATTAAGTTTAACGAAATATTATTGGTTGATCGGTTCAAAGAGTTATAGATTGATGATGATATGATCATGAGGTCCCTAATGTTTGTTTGATGGGAAAGCTATAATAATTAATAATAATAATAATAATACTAATTAAAGATGATTCCTTGTTTGTTTGATGCGAAAGAGAGGCAACGGAGACTAAAAAAAAATATAATTAGAAATGACTTTTGAAATGAGACACGTACGTACACTTTTGGAATAATAGCATTTCTGACGGTGGAAGCTAACATGAAAAAAGCCATTAAAGGAGGGTCCAACTTTATGGGGTTTAGTTCTTAATTACCAGAAAAAGATTAGAGAGTGCAAAAGTATACATAGAATACGACTCATTTATCCAATTATTATTACTTATATCTCACATATTAATCTTACTTTTTCAATTCAATGCTTTGATATAAGTAATTGATTGTTTGGCTGTGATTCACGTTTTATTCGGTCAGGCTTTCCCTTTATTATATTTAGTTACCCCATGCGTCGGATCCATATCAATTCCGTGTGGGAATGGATGTTGGTTCATGATAAGAACAATGCATTCAATACCGTCAATTGAAATAATTCAAAGTGATTTAATACTTATGTCCTTTAAATAAAATCTTTGGTTCGAATCTTGTGAATGAGAAAAAATTATTGATAGAAAAGTTTATCCTGATAACAAGTCAATTCGATTCGAAAGGGATTAATTTTGAATTAAAAACTTAGAAAAGATACTTTTAATTAAACAAAAAAGGAACAATGCATTCGATAATTGAAAATTGATAATTTTAGAATATACAACCTTAGTAAGGTAAGGGGAGAGAGAGTTGAACCGATCGAAAACGAACAATTTGAGAATTAATCTAAGAGGCCGAGGTGTGGATCTCATCTCACGGTTCTTAGAGTAAGGCTAAAAGCCTTACTTGTTAATCGTTGGGCCGCTGGTATTTACCATTGCTTTCTGAGCTTCATTTCCTTGGGCTCCATGGATCTGGTTTAGAACTCAATTTATGGACTACGCTTTTCTTAAATCAATGACGTGGATATGGGCTACTATCAAAGCTTTATAAAGACCATAAATTTCTAGAATTGGGCATCAAAATCTAGGTCTGAAGTTGTTCCTTTTGTCACAGGCCTTTTACTTTTCTCCTCTTTTTTTTTTTTTTCTCTTTTTTCCTTTTTTTCCAAAAGAGAGTATTTCTAACTTGGTTTCCTTTCTTAAAGAAGGCATTGTTAAATTATTGGATTAGATAGGCAATGGCTCTTTGCTGTTGGTTTCATACACAAAATAATCCTTAAATTTATACAAAATTATCATATTAGCTGTCCAATTTTAATTTTAAAATTTTTTTACCATTGAACTTTGACTTTTTGAACAATATAACCTTTGGAACTGATATAACATAACATGAAAATTTAACGTGTTAATATCTGAATAGGTCACATCAGCATCAATGATTATATTATTCAAAAAATCAACATTTGAGAGTCAAAAAGTTCAAAATAAAAATTAAATGACTAAAATAACAGTTTCGTACAAGTTCGATGACTATTTATACATTAAACCGTTGCTTTCTAATAATAACAGGGGATATTTGAAGGGAATGAATGTTGGTTGAAGATTAAATGGGCAATTGCGCCTTACCTAATTTTCCACTTAGAGAAAGATGATGATCAATTCGTTTGCAAACCAGCCTTTCCCATGTGGAAGGTGTAAATAAAGCACACATCAGTATGTTCGAAAAGTGCAGGGAAGCCGAAGGCCCCATCAGTTTTGCCTTTAAGACAAGTTGAATTGTGGTCCCAATTAGCTTGTAGCTAAACAACTACTCCACAAAATGTAGTTGGCTTACATCCTACATCGGCGCACAATCTCCATTCTTCACACTAATCAAAGGTTTCACAAAAGGAATTTTGTTTTAATGTACCTATACCAACATCAAAGCATAAATACCTTTGGATTCAAGACAACCTACGAGAGGATAAATCTGTTAAATTGTGTCTTAAATCAACCATTTTAACATCAAACCAAACATGGAAAGATTTTTCTCAAAGGGGTTTCTCATTTTCTCTTCTCTGTTGAAGTAATTAAGGAGTAATTAGGATTTGGGGCACACAAAGTGGGCAATCTTTTTTCATCTTTGGGCTGAATAAAAACGAAATGGGTGGTTGGATGTACATTTACCACCTCCAAATCCCAGCTGACAAAAGGCACGTTGGATTTGAGCAGTATTTCCAAGAGGAAAACGACGTTTCCATCAGGTTCAGTGAAGCGAAAAGGGTTCTGATCCGAAGCAAAGGAAATTGCGTATTAGCCAGCAGTCAATAGCACATGCTGCCGCCGCTCCTCCTTTTGGATTCTTCTGCAATATGTTCAAAACTTTCCAACAGATCATTGGCCTTTTTTTGTCAAGTTGCTGTTTTGATCTTCCTACTTAAGTCGGAAGTCGGAACCTCTCACCTATCTGTTAAATACATAGCCGTTGGACATGCAAAAGCTATTATTTGGCAACAAATGTGGATGAACTAGGCTCTAAATTATCGCAATTATCCTTAACCTAAACAGAATCGTGAGAACTTTGGCCCCAGTACTTACCAACAGAATCAAGTAGATCTCATCTGCCGGCCAGCTAACGTTTTCCATGACCTAAGAATCCCCTCCCCTTGATGATGGTCCTACATTGACAAAAGCACGTGATTAAGAATTCTCAAATTTGGTTCAATGACCCACAAAATATCAACAGGCACCGCAGGATCATGTTAAAAATGGTTGCACTTGATTTGGAAAGTACAAATAAAAATCGAATCTGACAAAAGAATACGCAAAAGATGCGAAGAGTCTTTGCATATAATAATCCAGCACCGGTTGCATGTTCATAACTTTAATAAAGCCGCAAAGGTCGTTGTTTAAGACAACTAATAATCTTAACACGTCAAGCTAACAAGCTTGGGATGACAAGTAAACGTCATAGGAAAAGGATTAAGTTAAAAGATTCTTGATTTCTGTGCGTATAATAAGCAACGGTACTAATAATTAAATAATTAAATAAAAGGAAAAAGGAGAGAAACAGAAAAGATGAGGAGTCTTAGTCAAGGCACGAGTTCATTAGTTTGCAGAAATCAATAAAGGAAGCAACAACCCAAAACAACCAAAAAGGGAGGATGAAGCCATGTCCTCCACTAAAAGGATCCCAAACTTGAAAGTTAAAAAGCACTTATCAATCAAACACTTTCATTTTTGCAGCTTGCACTTTGCAGAACCCGAATGAAATGAGGGGCCAATTGGCCAAACCCGAGATGATAACAAGACCCCAGAAGACCAAAAGCTACACATATCTAGCTAAAAGAACTAGCTGACCCGAAAAAAGATGGGTTGAAAGAGAACCAAAGAAAAAAGAAGAAAGAAAAGAGCTTGACTTGGTTAAGTGACCAAATATATGGGCATGGCAGAGGTAGAAACCCTGTGATGCTGCTCCATGTTAAGTTCCCTGAGACTCAAATAAGGAATTGCCACGTCTTCTTTCCTTGTAGGAGTCAAAGTTCCAGCCAGGGGACCGGAAGATGGGCGGCTCGTGGTTCTGTAAGGAGTGCTTGAACCGCTTCTGCTCTCGGTTATGTAGATAGGTCCCGAAATTGACGCCCTGAAAGCTCTAGCCCTTGCACGATGGACATCGGGTTCATGATCGAGATCTAAGTCAAGATTGTCGCGGTGGTTATTGCCATTGAGAGTCCATTTTTTCCACTTGAAGAACAACAGAGCATTTTTCCACCAACGTTTCTTCTTCTTAGCCTTGGTTTTCTTGGAATGGTCATCTTTCGAGATGGGCTTTTGGAGCTTGAAATGTAGAGAGTCTATGGATCTTGATGTTTCTCTCTTATGCTTTCTTGCCTCTTCCAAAACCTGGTTTTTTTGGTAAACAAGAGAAAGGTAAGTCAAAGCAAGAAACTTTAAGAGGGGAAACAAAAGACACAGCTTTCACAGAATGATTAAAACCTGAAAATAGTCGATTTGTGGGTCAAAGCCATAGTCACTGAAGTGCTGAGGCTCAGGCATTGGGAAGATTGGGGACTTGCTTGACATTGTCTCTGAAAATTCTTCTCTCTTTCAGCCTCCCTTTTCTGTCTGTTACAGAATTTGCTGACTAAAAATTGTTTTTCCTTTTCTTCTTAAGAGACGGGAAGGGAATTAAGTGTAAAAGAAAAAAAAGCCTTTTGGAAGACAAGATAAGGAGCTTGGAAAGTGAAAGAAAGGGGAGAGCTTTGGGGCTCAAGGTGGGAATGGCCGTTGGGAAGTTGCAAACCCTAGTAAATGCCAAGTTAGCATCTTTTTTAGACTTCCAATGACACCATTACAAATTTAACAACAACCAATTTATAGGATTATTTTATACAGTACATGCTTGTAAAGACAGTTACAAGTCATTTTACAAAAGAGGAGAGCCCATGTGCCATGGATTATGGATAAACTAGAACCCAAGCTATGCCTTTCTTTTTATTGTATACTTTATTACTCCTACCACCCATAGGGATTGTATTCAAAACCTTTTTTCTGTTGAAGAATATTCAAAATTGATTCAAGATAAGATCTGCGTTTTCGAATTTGTAGCTTGCAATGTTGAGTATATAGCCCACGGAGATTTTAAAAATTCTGTCAGTGTAAAATTCATGCAGCTACATTTTCTTGTTTTTCTTATCCTGTTCTATCACCACTTGGAAAACTATTATTTTGTCTTGTTTCTTAGTTCTAACAAAACGAAACGGGTACTTTCGGCCCCATCTTACCATTGTTTTTGTAAATTGTAATCACTGGGATCTGGAAACCCTTGGTGCCAATTTATCCGACGTCGTACTAAGATTTATGAACCTTTTATGGAATTTCCAATTTCCACAAAACAAGCTTTTTTATATTTCTTTGTTTCCATTCTTCTTAAGCTTTTTTTTTTCCCCATGAAATGTAAGCACCATTTCACCTTCAATCCTTCAAGCTTCACGCAGACTTGATCAAAGCAGTTTACCCTTTCCCTTCAACAACAAAATCTTGAATTCAAAAAAGTTGTTTAGACTTTTGGAAACATATTAGGTTCTTTCTTTTCATTGTTGTAATTGTAATTAACTAACACAAAGTTCATGTTAATAACCATTAATTAAAAGGGTCTAGAAGGTAGGTAGCCTGCAGATATACGGTCCATAAATCCCGAGCCTTTAATTTATTGGGAGGACATACACATAATCACATAAATGAAGGAATGGGGTAGTGTCTCTCTCTCTCTCTCTCTCTTTATTCATTACAATCACATTATACACATTCATGTTTGTCACACTCACACATCCTTAAATCATTACTACAGCATAAATAAGGCATCAAAATTTTTATACTGAGCACAGTTCCTTGAAACAGAAGCACATTGATTTGAAAGAACCTGAACCTGGCAAATCTCTCTTATTATTACAACAACAAAGACATGACTCCATAACTGACTAAGTTTTCAAGACAATCTGTCAAAAATTAACAGAACAGGGAAAACATGGTTACTAGTTTTGTTCTCAATCCCAATTCTGCATGCGCCTGGTATTTTTACCAATAATTAATTTGCATGCTTCAGCTAATTATCTTAATCTAATCATCGGAAAATGCAACTCACATACATATACTTACAGGCACTTAGATATTGATGAATAGAAGTATCTTATTATCTTAGCCCTTTCACCATCCAAAGTTTTTTATTGTGCATTGTCAGCTACATAAGGTGGTGTCCCCCCTGGAACCTAATCTAAGTTAGAGCGTCACCTCAGGGGCTGCTGCTTCTTTCTGCTTTTTTAGTCTGTAATGAAGAGAAAAGCCCTGAAACTTTGACTTAACTCTTGCTTTTCATTACAAACAAAACAATGCATTATGTGTGAAGTGGGAAGGGATCAAGGGAACCATTACAATGTTGAATAAGTTGTTCTTGAAAAATGAGAGTGGAGCATGAGCATCACGTGAATTCCTTATTTTATTATATTATGATAGTACTGATACATCACGGGAACAATGCAAAGAGAAGTGAAATTTTGCAGCAGCCTAGATCCGTCCAATCCATTCATGCCATGCTCACGAGCTGCAAACACCCTTTTAGCATTTACTACTTGTTTATTTATATGAACCGGTGAAAGAAAAGTCCAATGAGAAAATCGCACTTGGACTTTTGGAGGTGTTAAGTACGTTTTTTTTTTTTTAGGAAAACGGGGTCAAAGACCCAACAAATTAAGTAGCCATAAGTCTAGGGTGGCCAATCCCTATAGCATCAGCCAAATTAAGTACGTTACTTAACTCCTCCAACCCAAACTGGATTTATGAATCACCAAAGCCGAGGCCCATCAAAAGCCTTCCCCTTTCATTCCATGCAAATTGGCCCACCAAGCATCTCATCTGCGAAAAGGTTGCCTTGCTTCGATAATGGATACCCATTTTCCCTGCATTTACTCGGTTTCAGATCCGTACAGTTACGATGCAGAAATCTAACTACCATAAGTAATAACTGAAAACAATGCTACTCAGATCTTATATATTAGTACGATCTGAACTCGGAAGAAACAAAAATATCTCAACTTCAGTGCACACGACGATCAAATAGGAATAGCAGTACTCGGATTTGTACTATTAAACTGTAAATTGGACGCGTTGAAGTTGTAAGCCCGAAATATAAAATGGGCTATGGGCTAGACTATGGTATCCATTAAGGAAAATTACCCAAACCATTTTTATTTGACCACTAAGATAAGTAGGGCAAGGGCAAGAAAGTCAATTTAACAGAATCCCGCGTCAAACCTGGCGTCTTGTTGGACTGGAAAACCTGCAGCAGGTGCAAGGAAACTCGAACACCCACTCCAAACTCTTTACTTAAGAAACCCTCAAGAACTTTCCTCCTCATTCTTCCCTCCCCTCTCCTTATTATCCCAATAATTTCTTTCCCTCTTCTTTCTCTTTTACTAAAGCCCGACCTTAAATACCCTTTTTTATTCCTCTCAATCCAAACACAAAACACAAAGCAGAGGCTCCATTTCATAGCTGAAAACAAGCTTCAGCCATGAGTGGAACACCAGATGTGCGTAGGTTCAGCGATAACTCTGACTTCGACAACAGCAACGGCAGCTATGCTTTGAGCGGCAAAATCATGCTCAGCGCCATCGTCGTTTTGTTCTTCGTAGTGATTCTCATGTTTACTCTCCACCTTTACGCGCGTTGGTACCTTCTCCGTGCCCGCCGCCGCTCCCGCAACGCCCGCCGCCATTCCCGCAGAACGCAGCTTGTCTTTTACGTTGACCCCAACGCTAATGCAGTCCCCGCCGCCTCGCGCGGTCTCGACGCCTGTGTGCTCAAGTCACTCCCTGTTTTCACTTTCTCCTCGAAGACGCATCCGGATACCACCCTCGAATGCGCCGTTTGTTTGTCAGAATTCGAAGAAAATGAATCGGGTCGGGTTTTGCCCAAATGTAACCACAGCTTCCATTTAGAGTGTATAGACATGTGGTTTCACTCTCACTCCACATGTCCTCTGTGTCGGACTCCCGTCGAAGAATCCGTACCCGTATCTGAGAATCTGGGAGATGTAGTTTTAACGGTTCATGAAACGTCAGGGGGAGAATCGGTATCTAATCAGAGCTCGGAATTGTGTGCCACTTGTCAGCATGAGGAAGGGCAGGCAGGTACGTCGGCAGTTGGGTCCGGGAGGAAGTTGTCGATCGAGGTTCCTAGGAGGAATATGGACGGATTCGAAGGCGAGTCGAGCGGTTGTAACTCAGGCCCGAGTCAATCATATAAATCGCCAATGAGTCGAATGTTATCATTTAAGAGGATATTGAGTAGAGACAGGAGAGCAAATGGGACAAGTTCTTGTTCTTCGCCAATAAACGCGGGGAACTGTGGGTCAGTAAGTGTACCTGAGTCGGACATCGAGCGAGGTACGGAGGAGACTCGGCAAACTCAGGGTTAACTCGGTTGTTTGTGACTTATTTTTTGAGACAAAAGAAAATGGCGAGTAGCCGGCACGTTGGCGATTTACCTTATCAAAGTGAGAAGACATCCATTCGAGGAGCGGGGGGAGGAGAGAATCCAGGGGCCCTCGACGCCATTGGACTTATTTTGGGACATGGACGAGCGGAGCGTGAATACTAGATCGTAATTTTTCTTAAAAAAATCTGTGTATAGATTTGTCTTATTAAATTGATTTGTTCTTTCGTTTTCCCTTCAATTAAACCTTTTGTTTTATTGGGAGAATACTTCTAAACCAAGAAAATATGAACTCATCAATCAAATATATTTTGGTTTTTAATTTGATTGAATATTTTGTAATGTTCTTTGGATATTTGAGTGCTTGTTGAAGGATGATTGTTGGTAACAGAAGTGGGCGTTGCTGATATTCCCAGTCAAAGACGTAGGAGCTTTGAGCCACCAGTTTGAAGTCAAATTTAAACCGTGGAATGTTGATAGTCAGAGGTCAAGCATCCATACTTAGATCAGTTTTTCTTTCTTAGCTAAGATTTACCACCTCAACAGCCATGAAATAAGAAATGATTACCAAATTTTCCCCTTTTTGAGGGAAAAAGTAACACCTGAAAATTTGTTTTATTTACCTTATCCAATGCCCAACCAAAACATTCCAAGCTTTCACGAAAATAAAGAACCCTTTGTTTCTTGATTTTTTTTCTTAGCATTATTGCTCTGTAATTTATCTTGTCACCAATTGATTTGGATAGGTTAGAGTCCTTGATGGTCCTCAAATCAGTCATGTGTAGCGGTTGAAGATGCAACCAATTACAGCTAATAGTCTCAAATCTAAACCTGTTTTTAATACTACAATTATTGTCAATTTTTTTCAATAATACTAATAGAGTAATGGAGTAAGTTATTGGTTGATGGTGGAGGCAGCTAAAGCTGTTTCAACTTGACCCAACCAGGAACCACTTGCATAACCATAACCCAACCCACATTTTGCTAGAGGTGACCACGATTCGGTTCGAACCGTAAAATCGAACAAGAACTGGAACCTAAAAAACCGTAACAGAATCTTTTTTAAGGTTCTGAATCTGGTTCGGTTCCTCTTTTGTTATTATTTTTTTAATTTGTTTTTACAAATAATGTTATTTCTTATTTGTAATACAGTTTTATTTAATAATAATGAGATATAATATATATGTCTTAAGATAAATTTTATAGTATATTTATATAATAATATCATGTAAGTAATACATTATAAATTTATTATATTATTATTTATCATTTATTATTTATATAATGTTAGTTTAACTATAAATATTTACTTACATTTAATAATTTTTTAAAAAATTAAATGCTTAAACACTTAATTATTATATATCTGAAATTAAATTTACTTACTTTAATATATATATATATATATAAATATATTATTTAAACAAAATTTAGAAAAGTAATTAAAATTTTTTTAAAAAAAATACCTAAAGTTCCGGTTTGGAACTGAAACTGGCTTATAAAGGTTACGGTTTCGATTCCGATTCCAGTTCCAAAAAATCAAGAACCGGAATCGGTGATTTGAAACCGAAACCAAACCGTGTTCAGGTTTACATTTTGCATCTTATGATTCCCTTCTTTTTTTCGCTTTTTCCTTTTTTTTTTTTTTACTTTTGAACCTTTTTTTGGTTTTGTTTTTGGGATTTCCTTTCCCCATCATCTTTTACTTTTTGAAGAAAGCCACCACATTTTTCCTATGTGAAACTTCTGCAAGCAGCCTTAATGTTATTATCATGGGAGTTTAAGAAACCAAAATAATCTTAAAAAAAAGTGAAAAATACTTTCAAGGGTTTGTATTAGAGTTGTCTATGGGCTGGCTCCCATCCAAGTCCGTAAACTCATTTTATATTTAAGACAGTTTGGATAAGAATTTTAAAATTAAAGATCAAGTTTAGACAAAATTCATAAGCCTATTTAAAAATTGGGTCGAGTTTGATCATAAGTATAAAATTATGAATCCGACCCGGTCCAACCTTACTTCTACTATTTAATTTAAATATATATTTTATATATTTATTTTTTTATTGATATTGCAGTTTTCTTTTTTACTTATATGATATTAGTTTTTTTAAATATTAGTAATATTTAAACTTTGTAAAAATTACCTTAAATGATAGTTTTTTGAATATATATTGATTTATTTTTATTTATACTATAAATTGATATAAATTAATCTTTAAAATTAATATTTAAAAAAAATTCAAATGAACTTTTAGATAGACTTCAAGTTTAAATTTATATTTTAGAGTTGAGATTGATCAAAATTTCAGGCCCAAATAGCAAAATCGGACCGCGCTTAGACAAGCAAACTGCTTGTTAAATGTCTGTCAAACCCCGTTCGAATCCGACCCGAATCCGGTCTTGGACACCTCTAGTTTGTACTTTGTACCTTCCGGCGTCAGCCTTATCTTCTGGGGGAGCAAAGTATTCAGTCGAGGGCCCAACCTCTACTGTCCCTGCATCTGCAGAATGCAAGGGTTAAAGCTAAAGGCGCATAAAGCGCTTAATGACTCCCAAAGTTATTTGGTTTTTCAAAATTTGTGCAGTGTCTATGTGTTCATGTTGGCTGTTGCTCGATTTGGTGTGTCCTGTTGATGAACGCGGTTTCTTTCCTTACTTTCTACCCAAAATTGGTACATATTTGTCTCTTACTATTATATATAAAAACTAAACTCGATAAACTCATCAGACGTAATCAACACAAAGGACAAAGGGTCTTCGTAGAGAATTCCACTTTAAAGTTTAAACGGGAAGGCACAGCAGACATCCTTTTGGCTATTTGCATTTGACTTAGAGACGGGAGTGTTTTCCTCCCCGTCTGAATTTCCAAGCTTTGGACATCCCGAGTAAGAGACAAAAATGGTAGACCAACCTGGAGGTAAAGCTTACATGAATCGAAACAACCCTCATGCTAAGGTTTATGCCTTTCGTACTAATTTTGCTTTATTTGTCTGTCCGCTTTTGTACACTAAGACACGATTGAGAAGCTTGTTTGGTTAAAGACTTTTACGAAACATGGTGATTGGTGGGTTAAGTAAACCAGACCCAGAGCTCCATGGTTGGGGTCGATTTCCAAATTCCAACTCCATTAACACGCCATGTTCTCACTTCCTTCCTCTTATCAACCTTTTTTGGCCTTTGCACGTTCTGGGAACAAAGTCAAAAACCAAGACGCGACATGAGTTCGTGCCACCGGTTTGATACTTTGATTTGAAGGTGTTCAGGTGGGGAAAGCATTTTCATTTTCCATGGACACGCAGTTGACGAACCAACGTTAAGTGGGTTTTCTTAATAGTTTACTTATATTTTCCATCAAGAGAAAATTTTAGATTCCTTGGTTGATTAAAATTGCAATGGTCACACGGAAGACGTGAGGACGTCTCCTCTCTTCCACGTAATTCTTAGTTATCAAACAGACTTTTAATTCAATGGAGACGTGTTTCCTTTAGATAATAATTGGAGTTGATGCTTCCTTGGCGAATGATTGAGGCATGTTGGGGTTGGGAGTATAAACACGAGAAGCTTCACCAAGTTTGTTGACTTTGATTGAGGTTTGACCATGTTCGAAAATATCTAAACCTAAACACCAAGTTCAACAACTCTACATTTGTTTATGTTATCGTATTTGTTGGGTTAAGAATGACACTTTGACTTTGTGGACAACCGTAATAAAATCTAAGTTAAAAAGTTTAAACCAACACGCATAATTCAATAGGTCCTATTATTTCAGTCATTGGATCAAAAGATTCCACAGATGATAATTGGACAGACTTTGAAGTTTAACAGTGAACGAGAGGAAATGGCGGATGGTCCTGCCAGCCCAATTACAAGCCGATTCCAGGCTTTATCAGCCTGGATTTTCACACGGTCGGGTCCATCCTACATGAATGGCCCATTCTTTGAAGTTCAAATTTCAGAACGATTAACAGTTTCACTGGAAAATATATCAGCAAAGAGGATGGTGTTATTACATAAGGGAAAAAGCAAGATCTACATGAGAAATGGGAAATTAGCAGTACTATGTTATTACAAGGCTTTCTGAGTTCTGACTGATAAGCACATTAACATCCTAAGAATAAGTTACACCAATAATACAATTAATACCTAAATTGTCAAATAATCTATCTAAACCTGTGGTGAGATGTTCAGAGCTATTCAGCTGAAGTGTTGAATTGCTGCAACAATAGAAGACTGGCCTACTAACATCTAGGTGATGTTTTTGTCACCCTGCAGAATGCAAGTCGACGGGTTCAACCAGTCGAGATCTTCGTCTCCGCTTGCCTTCAGGAGTGCACCTCACTCCACCAAACTTTCCGAGCTTCACGGAAAATTTGCAGTTTACTTGTGATGACAATTTCGTTGATTTGTGGCCTGAATCTGAATTGATGATTGGAGATTTTTCTGGTGAAGATTTATTCCTCTCATCCTTACTAGGTTCTTTTCTCAAGGGCGATTTAACTCTTTTTTTAGAAAGTCGAAGATGAGTTTCTACCCTTCTCTTCTCATGCTTGAGGAGCCGGACATGGAAGGGGTTTACAGCCGTGTAACAAACAGACTCACTAGGAGCTCCACTTCTATTTAAATCAACATCTCCATTGTTCACCTGTATGAAAATATTAACCTTGTTAATGCACCAGTAAGGAGAAGTGCCTTCATTTGTTATATTTTCACCAGCAATTAACCTACTAAAAATGGTACAAGGGTTTTTTTCTTTTTCTGAACAATAGAAAGCCATTATAAATTTGGGTAAGAAAAGTACTACTAAATTTAGTTAAACTACTTCTAGCTAGAGAGAACCAACACCTGAAAGTTACTAAAAAATGATTAAAAGGAAATACCAATTGGAGAAGTGCAGAAAAGGTTCGAGCCACATCATGCTTTTCTTGGTCTTGAACAACATTAGTGAATGGCATGACATTTCCACTATCAGCTTCAAGTGATAGTTTTTCAAGAATTCTTTCACCATACTCGTGAATATCAAATGGAGGATGTGATTCCTATTAAAAAGAAAAGACATCCTTAGTTTGAATTGCCACGAAAAAGGAGCAATAAGAGTGACAAAAGATTGGTGGTTATAATACTGTATAACCCCGACTAAAGTTAAGAGTCAGAATTGAAGCAGATTTAATTACTTGCTCTTCCAAGTTATGCTCAATTTTCTGTTTCCACGATGAAACTCGAGCAGCCAATTCTGTTTGTTTCTCATTTTCAGCTATGCTGGCAAGGAGTGCATCCTGTATGACAAAATATATGTACTATATCAAGCAACAATCCAGCCATAAACTATAGTTCACCGCAAAGTTTATAGTCATAGGCTTTATCTAACTTGCTGCAATTGCTCATCACTGCTTTAAGAAAATGGGACAGAAGAGGAAGGGAGGGAATAAACCAGATATAAATGCATCTAAACCATTAAACATATACTAGAGATAATCAAACATCTCTATTCTCTAAACTGAGCACGACTTCTTGATGGACTAATCCAGACGATAAAAAACAATCAATAAGTCTTTCTTTGTTTGAAAGGAAAAAAGACAAAAACATATTAACTACCTAGTTTATAAGAAATAAAAAGTACCTTGTCAGATTATAAGAAACAGAACTAACATTCCTTCTCTGTCTAGAAAATTTTACATTTCATTCATGAAACTAAATAATATGGTCTTAAAAAGAGCATAATGGCATCTTAGGATCCACATTACACCATACATGGCAGGAAAAGGCTTATGCATCTTTTGTTCTTTTTCGAAAATGCAAGGGCAAAGTATGCTTACTAGGTGAGACCGACACAGATCTTCCAGGCTTGCTTGAGAATATGGATCCCCATGGTCAAACATTTCATTGGTTTCAAAATCAGCAGCATCATCCCCATGCTAGGAAAAGATCAACGAATGAGCAACAACAGAAAATCTCATACTTTCAAGTGGTGATAATAATACATGATCACATCACTCTTGTGCTAACCTTCTGACTTTGAAAAGGTAAATCTTCATCCATAGCCATATTCTCTGGCATATCAAAATCAGGTCCACCAAAATCAGCATCCGCACCATGATATCCAGTGTCCTCATTGTCATCTTCGGAATTAGCAAAAGCATCAGCTTCATGTGCCCGACCGGTTAGTGATTGCCGAAGCTGAAATAAGAAAACATATTTCACTAACCAACCATGGATCTGGATCCAGCTGATAGAAGTGCAGCTTTTTTAAGTGAACAACTGAACATACCTTTTCAAATAATGGAGGAGACTTAGATTCCCTTTGTTTTTCAAAGGCACTCTGCCGCCTATCCCACATTTCTGTAAGTTCTGGACTAATGGTGCCGTTCAATCTAGCAAGTGGAAACAAAGTAGTTATAGGTGTACTCTTGGTAGAATTAGCGCCACTCCTTCTGAAAGCTTTTACTGCTTGTAAAGAAAATTCAAAAGAGGCCAATATTAGGCACTGAACAAAGTTATATACTTAGAAAAAGCAGGAAAGAGAAACAAACTTTTAACAACCTTTTCTGAAAGGCCTCACTTTCAAGTTTCCAGGTTCATGAGGATTCAGAGGTTTCCATGGATCATTATCATCTGAATCATCTGAATCATCTAAGTTTCTAGGTTCCGAATATCTATCTTCCATATCAAATCCATGATCTACATTTCCAAAATCATCAGCAGCAGGAGGATCAGGCCCCAAATTACAGTCATTAGCACCAAAACTACAGTCAACCCTAGGAGATTGATTAACGTTAGAATCCTTGACTTTTCCACGAGATGATTTATGTGCACTCCCTCCTGAACGTCCAGTGGGAGACAAAAAGCTCTTGCGCCTTGAACTGGCCCTACAAGTTCCATTTTCTCCCTTAGCCGCATCATCACCCTTCAAATAATTGTCTACTGCTACTGCATCACATGGATCTAATAGAATAAAATCCTGGTAGAGATCATTCGTTGCCAGCTACAAGCACAAAAAACCAATCAAAGAGTTAGGCTACACTGTTAATCAAACTTCATCATACTATTGAGTGAGGCAAATGTAATACCAGATAGGACTCTAATTCGCCGCCATCACCAGAAGTGTCTAAGCAATCACCCTCCAGAACAACTAAATTTGCAGGGGGCTTCACAAAGTGGTTTAACAAAGTTTCTTTGTTGGCAGAACTATCTAAGGATATCTTTGCTTCCACTGCATATATAAGCTCATTTCAGCTAATACTAGCAGCAAATTTCAGCCAAATTAAAAACAGAAAAGGTTAATTGTTCAAGGGTACCTGGGATGTCCTCCAAGCCCCAAAATTGATCATTGTCTTCATCTAAAGCAGAACGAGAAGCACTTTGTTCAGCCTGGACCGACGCACCTTCTGGTTGGTCCTGCTGCCTGTTTAAGAAAAATGCACCATGGATAACAGGGTCAACAAGAGACCTTTGGACGATTTATCTTCTAATATGCTTTGTGAATGCAATCGCAATGCTTCGTTTGATCACCAATGCTTTCTTCACATGAAATATTCATGTATAATGATGTCCAAATGACATGAAAAACAGAATAGAGAAAAAAAAAAAAACTTGAAAAACCAAACCTCTTCTGAGAAAGAAACTCTAAAGCATGCAGAACCAAGTTATATAGATACTCTACTTTCCGGCTATACACCTGAACCGAACCCTGAAGCAGCAACGCAGCTACAATGGAAAACAAATAGATATATAAATTTTTTTTTTTTAAAACCACAAGAACAAAAATAAAAAGTCTTTCTTTTTCTAGGTAAAATGGACATCAAGCCAATACCTTCAGCGAAATTCACAGAGCTATATCCGTCTTCGCCTTGGGAGCCAGTAATTTCGCCGGAGCAAATCTTCAAGAGATAGTCTTCAAGTTTTTTGGCGAGATCAACTTCCCAATTGGCTTCCAAATCACGCTCCGGCTGGACGCGGTGGAACTCGCCAAATTCACCACCGCCGGACTCTCCGCCGTTGTCGTGGTGGTGGCTAGTCATCTTCTTCTTCTGTAGTTAGGGTTTAACTTTGCATTGTTCTCGTGCTGTTCGTGACTTGAATTCATTTGCGAGACCTAGGGTTTTGGGGTGAATGAAATGGGAGGCTTTTACTGATTGTTTGTTGAGAAAATTTGGTCAGGAACTGAGGGGAAATGAAGAACTTTGTGTTTCGTTTCGCAGCGAAGGCCAGCGGATATGGCGAAGAGAGAGAAAGGGATTTTAAAAACTTTCGACGGTCAATTTTCCCGCTTGCTTATCGAGTGCTGATGTGCTGTTTGTGTCACTAGAAAGTGAGAATTGGGCTGCTTTTCTTTTTAAAGATTAGGGCCACTTGGCCCAATTATTGGATACCATGGGCCATTGAGATCTTTCTTCTTATTTATGCCCAATTAAAGATTTCTATGAAACCCAGAATGAATCATTGACTTTTTTTTTTTTTAAATTCTTTTCTTTCTTTGAATTAACTGTTAACCATTCAATGTGTAGAACTAGAGACTGTTGCTCAATTTGCAGGGAAAAAAAAGGCACCTCAATAAGAAAAACGCAATTGATGATGATCTCATACTCAAAAATACTTTCCACTTCTTTGGGGTTTTTGCCAACTCGTGGACTCGTTACTGCCCAAGGGGGTACTCTAAACTTTCTCAGGGTAATAGAAAAACAATACAAAGTGGAGATTTTATATATAAATATGGAAATTGTAACAGTAAATTACTATAAGCTGTTCGTCATCTTCATATAGATATATATAGCGAATCTCTCTACAGTCTAGGGATCATGCCAGGGGTGTAAGGGACCCCAGACTGTGGAACCCAATCTCCACCACGTAAGAAGACTTCGGGGGTGAAAGTCCGAGCAATAGCTCCGTTGATCTTCTTGATTCCCCTCCATTTAACCCTATTGGTCTGATCAGCACCAGGTCCCCTGTTTCCGAACTCTGCATACCATAATGTGTTAAGGGCGAAGTCACCGTTCCAGGGCAAGTATCCCTCGGGTGCAATAATGTCATCAATCTGAGATTGCATGATGATGGTCTTGGAGAATTCCTTCCATGGGCGGCCGAGGTATGCCTTGTTCTTGTCCTTAACGGGGATGTATTCTGGGTCACCCGAGATGGTGCAGTTTTGGAGAACAAGAGCGGAGACTTCTCGGCGATCGATCCTTCCTTGGGCGGTGACGATGCATTGTTGGTTGTCAAGTGGCTTCCTGACGATCACTTTGCAGTTCTGCAAGACGGTGGAGGAATCACCGAAGATGAAGTCAATGGTTCCGGAAATGGTGCAGTCCCTGTAGAACTGACGGTGGCTGTGGGCGTAGAGGGTGTCTTGGTAGCCATCAATCTGGCAGTTGTAGAAGATGGATTGATCGCTTTGGACACGAAGTGCTACAGCTTGGTGCTTGATGGCTCCAGCAGAGTTCTCGAATCCAATGTCCTTGGCCATGAATCCATCGCCGACTATACCTGCCAAGATTGAAAACCAAAATTAAACACATTATATCCGTTATAGTCTATTTCTTGTAAATATTAAGTGAAATTTATGCAATACTTCCTACTAACCAACTGTTGCAGTCTTGAATGTGCCAGTTCCATCAGCGAAGTTCAAGCTACCAGTGATCTTGGTCTTGGTAGGGCCATCGCCAAGGAACATAACATTGGTCATGCTCTTGGTAACAATCACTTGCTCCTCGTAAGCTCCAGCCTTAATGTAAATAACAAACCTGGTGGGATTGTTCTTGGGGACTTCTTGCAGGGCCTGGTTGATGCTGGTGTATTTGCCACTTCCATCCTTAGCAACAACAACATTAGGCTTAATGGTTCGCGGAGTATGCTGAAGGTGCTTGCGCTGGTCTGGCCTGACCCATCTAGGCGCACCATCCACGGCAAAGAGCCTGCGCTGGCCAGCACTGATTTCGCCGATATTTGGAATATTGAGATTTTTTAGGATCGAAGACATCTCAGAAACCATGGCCAAACCATTGCTGGTCAGTTCCCGGGATGTCTTCAATAGCGCCTTCATCTTAGCTCCAGCTTCTCCGGTTGTGTTGGTGAACCCATCTATGCAAGTTTGTTGGTATGTGATGGAACCACCGAGCCAAACCTTAAGGTTCTCGATGTATTCACCGAGCTTGCTGATGTCGAATGCTCCAAGCTGATTGAAAGAGTTCTGAAGATCGTCAATGGCGTATTCCATGAGCTCATGGCAATTCTCAAGAGCCTGACGGGCCATTGGGTCTTTTGCTGCCTCTTTCACGGTGGATGAGTTGGCAATCACTTGCTGAATTTCGGTGATAGCGGCTTGGAAGCCAATCTTGATAAGCTGCTTGGGATCAGTTGTATTGGCAGATGAGAGGCTTTTTTCACATGTTTCTCTATAATCAGTGGGTTGGCAAATGGACTTGATCGCCTTGGTACTTGTAGATATTCCGCTGGCAGGAGGCGCACTACTAACGTTGCTTCCACTGCGGCTGCGGGTAACCCCAACTGCCACAGCGACCACCATAGCCACCAGGAACACAGAGCAAATGCCGATAACTGCAACCTTTTTCCCCATCTTCAAAACAGCTTATTTAAAATACCTTTTTTTAAGTGAAGTTTCTTCCTTTTTCTGCTTTTTTTTTCCCTTTGATGTACAAAGAAATGAAAGAAAAAATTACAGAGCTCTTTGGGGCTCTTATTCTTATTAGCTCTTGCCCCTGGGGCTCTGGTTTGAGAAGCTATTCTCAAATGAAGTATATATATAAGAGCCCGAGAGAGAGCATGAGCCAATATTAAAAAGTTGTTATTTTTCTGTTAATAGTTGTAAGGTGGAGAGAGCCCGATGAAACAGAGGGTTGTTAAAGTTTTCTATAAATAACTCTTTCATTAAATCATTTTCCTCAGCTGTGTGGGTTTGCTTTGATCCTTCCCTTTCGCGAATGATTGGTGGAGAACTTCCTTTCATTCTAGTCACTGTCTAAAAGAAGTCCGAAGCATATTTTTAGCTTGAACGAAAGTTTGAACCCTTCTGCTGCATATAGAAAGCTATATATTTATGAAGTAAATTACTATATCTTGTGATCATAGTTTGGTTTATAGTATTAGTTTATCTGTAAAAAGATAGTTTGCCATGAGATTGAAGGTCTAAATATGAGAAAAGAATGTAATAAGATCAATTCCACGTGCCTTTCAAAATGCATGAAAGCAATGTTGAAGGAAACCGCTTTAATTTAGTACAGGAATACTTTAGCACCTTGATTCTTGAACTAAGACGAGATTCCTTGTCAAAATTTGTGCAACATTTTGGATATTTGCAACCTCGGGTGGGGAATTCTTCCAGCGTTAGATTGAAAATGGTTCATGGCTCTTTAGTTCTTGAATTGGAAATGGTTCATGGCGTCTTAGTTCTTGCAGGTGCCAACACATATACTGTCTATTCCATGACGAAACTGCTCTAGTTTTGACCTCTCAGCTCCAAACCCAATTCTGAAAACAACAATCAACCTTTGCCGGCTTGAAATAGGTAACCTGCTGAATATAGAGAACCTAATTAAGTTTTAACTAAGCAAATTGGGACCCATTGATAGAGGACCCCCTTTTTGGCCAAACAACATTGCTGCTTAATCCCACATTGGAAAACAATTGCATTTAATATTGGTATAAAAGAAGGCTACTGAGGGGCCTACGTTTGCCGAGCTAAGTCACGATAGCTTGTAACCCATGTGGGGGCATTGAGGTTGTTGGACAATGACATAGCTCACCAGGCAGGGCCCATGGAGGCTCTATTTCAGCCCGCCCGTTCCAAGTCGAGAGTTGAGTTACGTGATTTAAGCGAAAGCCCGGATCTCGTAGCTCCTAGAGTGGAGGGCACCGCGTGAGGCTGGTTTCACAGAGCAGCGAAAACCTCCCGCTTTCGACGGTGGAAGGATAACGGGCCGCTGCATCCTAGGCCTAGATTGCCTTGTGGGCTAAAGATCAATTGGACAACAGCCTTTTTTCATATTCAAGTATAGTTATTTCTTCAGTTTTCCACTTCTACTCAGCTATTAGTAACATTTTGGATTCCTTAATTCGGCAAGAATTACTGTTGATCTTCCCATTTGATGACGTAAATCTGTCTGGTCTTGGACGGTGGACTGATAATTTTTGAAGAAGCTTGTACCTTTTTAAATGATTATTTTCAATCCAAGATTGAAAGCTAATGAAAACACAATCCAAAACGGTTGTCCTTTTCCTTACAGAACCAACGTGTAACGAACATGAAGCCACCCGAACCACAATACAGAGAATTCCAATGAGCCTATATTTTTGACAATTATTTTATAATAATGACAAAAAAACAATGCCGATTGTCTACAAATAAGGATGGAGCATATATAGATGCAAAGTATATTCCAGTACTTCGATCTTTCCTTATAACTATCTTTCCATACATTATTTACTGTCGTAACTCCCCATTATTACAAGGAAAATGCCCGAGTGCATTGCAAATTATTCCTTCTCTTATATGATTTGAAATTGGGTTGCTTGTGGATACGGGTTTCAAAATAATTCAAAGCTTGGCTCTTTGTAGTTCTAACTTGGCAATCGTACCCAAATGCACTTCATCAGGTCCGTCTGCTATTCTCAATGTTCTTGCCGTGGCCCACAGGTGTGCGAGGACAGTATCGGATGATAACCCAGCTGCACCATGTACTTGCATTGCCTTGTCTAGCACCTTCAGTGCCATGCTTGGAGCCGCTACCTGCCTCATGCAACATGAAATACATTCCATAAGAAATTTGGACCGGTGGGCTGAAACTAGCAAATGTAATGGTTACCTTTGCCATTGCAATGGTCCCACGGGCTTTCTTGTTTCCAAGACGGTCAAGCTGATCAGCTGCTTCAAGAATCAACAACCTGGTTTGCTCCAGCTCAACACGACACTGCAAGAAGCAGCCAATTTTCAACTCAACAAGACAGCTACCAGCTTCAATTTAATCAGTCTATAAACTTGGCAGTGCTCTATATATCTCTAACAATTAAATTACCTTTGCAATATCTGAGAGAAATGAACCGTGTTGAGCAATCAATTTTCCAAACGTTTTCCTATGAAGCGCTCTTTGAGTCATCAACTGCATGCCACGCTCTGCAGCACCTATAAGTCTCATGCAGTGGTGCAACCTTCCTGGGCCCAGTCTTCCCTGAAAGAATAAAGATAGCAGTTATTCAGTACACTAATAATGGTAAAATTCAATTAATCTAAGCAACTTCATTATCAGATCACTACCCAGAATATTTTACGGGGAGTGAAACTGAGAAAAAATATGTATGGCAGTCCTATCATCCTTCAATTACACAGGAAGATATATGGCTGAGGTACCTGAGCAATCTCAAATCCACGTCCTTCTCCCAGTAGGATATTCTTTGCTGGCACACGAACATTCTCAAAGGAAATTTCTGCATGTCCATGAGGTGCATCATCAAAGCCGAACACTGTTAGTGGTCTCTTTATGCGTACCCCTGGAGTCTGGACATCCACTAAGATCATGGATTGCTGCTTATGCTTAGGGGCAGTGAAGTCAGTTTTTCCCTGGATATTGTTCAGATAAACCGTTTCAGTCAAATTAGACCCAAGTAGAAGTTAATCCTCCCATGCCATTCTAGAAGATCTAACCATGAGTATAAGAATTCTGCATCTTGGATCCATGGCTCCACTAGTCCACCACTTGGTCCCATTGATGATATATGAATCTCCTTGTCTGTGCAAGGAGCACAAAGTAAGGAAGATAGACTCCAATCAGATAGGCCAGTGGAGTAAGGGGAGGGGATGCACATGATATTAGGACAATCTGCTTAAAAGGTGCTTCACAATATGCATTACCTTTTGATGGAACACTCAATATTGGTTGCATCAGAGGATGCAACTTGTGGTTCTGTCATTGCAAATCCAGAGCGAATTTTCCCCTCAAGCAACGGAACTAGCCATTCATGCAGCTGTTCTTTAGTCCCATACCGCAGCAGTACCTATATGGAAAATAAGAACCAAAAGTCACTAAGAGATAAGACAATAGAAGAAAACCAATATGATTTATTTTGCATATATCAAGTACTACAATTGCCTAACTAAAACGGCACTGACTTGGTTTTGTTGAAGCAATTTTAAGAACCATCTTAGTCTACCTCAGTCTACTTCAAGTTAGTACTTAGGACAATGACATATCATTACAATCTCATGATTAGCTAAAGATAAGAAGGGGCAATTTGACAGTGCAAGCAATTACTAATCATAGATTTTAAGAAAGTAATTCTTACCTCCATATTCCCAGTGTCTGGTGCACCACAATTAAACACCTGCGGAGCCCAAACAGAGCGACCCATTATCTCACAAAGGTATCCGTATTCAAGGTTCGAGAGGCCCACACCAAGTAAAAGATCATTGTTGTAGTCAAAGTGAGCCTTCTCACCACCATTGAAAATAAGTTCTTTTGCCCTAGCAGCACTATCAAACTGCATAAGAACATTTCTTGCCAATAAATCATATTTTCATATAAATGATAACACTTTACGAGTAAGTAAGAGTACAATTTGTGATTACTGACAAATAGAAGACTAGAGATACATACAGGAATCCATAAGTTCCACAACCCTTCTTTCTTTGCAAGCTCTTTTAGCCTCTCTTCCTCTGGATGCACAGTCCAACGCAAGTCAGACTGTGCAAGTTTGCTGAATTCAATTTCCATGGGATAAATGTGATCTTCCATGAACTTAATCAATCTGTTTCTCAATTCCTGAACCCTTTTACTAGGAACAAACCTCCCACTTCCCTCTGGAAGGCCTCGACCTTCACTCTCAACCCTATACTGGCTTGCACCTCGTGAAACTGAGTTTTAGCAATTAAAAGAACAAAAGCATCTTAAACAATTATACTTTGGACCATAAACTTTATAAATGGGTCTAAGTGCAAGTAGAAATGTATACAACAACGAACATCTCAAAAATATAGTCTCTGAAGTGCAGGTAACAAGCATAGAACCTTAAATAGACATGTTTCCTTGTTTATGAACTCTGTTAGTATTAAAAAAAAAAAAAAACTCCGATAAAATCCTGCTGTGAAAATGTATATTAAGTCACATATCCAATTGTGAGACATTATACCACCAGGAGCCTTGTGTGCTTCAAAACGCAACAAAATCCAGTAACTTTGCTTCTAATGATCAGAAGTAAATGACATCTCTAACATGAATAAAATCTTAGTACCAAAACATATAAGAACAAGGGCTTCATAACCTAACAAAACACTGTACATATGAAAATTGATGGAACAAATGACACTTTTTTCTTGTCTTGCCAGGCAATGCTCGTAGTTTCATTGAAACGCAATAATCGCTAAGAATGTGGTGCTCATGAAGGTCCAGAAATAAGAGTAAATAATTGTTGGAAAATAGTAAATCCCACAACTAGCAGAAAGGTAGAATGGCTTAGGTACCAGAGGGGGGATGCTCTGGAAGCACATTCTTCCTCGCAATAAAGGCCAATGCATAAGCAATGAGACTATCAGCTTGACTTCCTGTATGTTCAGCACGTTTACCTCCTGAAGCATTACCCTGATTAATCAAGATGAGCAAAGGCATTATATCAAATATCAATGGATTGGCCTTTCAAAATAAAAGCTTCTAACATAATCAGTCATATGAAATAACAAACTATTTAATGTCAGGGAATACCATAAGCCATCTATTATATATTCCTGCGTAGATTGATGCTCCACGGAACATAGAGAACGCAATATAGAACTTCCACTCAGAGACAGGCCATGCTTTTCCCTGTATTGCAACAATTTCCAACAAAAGCAAGCAAATCTGTCAACAGTCTCAGAGTTAACTAACCAGTTATATTCAGTAGCTTCGTATTTATGAAGAACTGAAGCCTAGGCAAATTCATGGCCAAAGAGATGAAGAAAAAGTTTATATAGGGGGAGGGTGTCGGTCATGGTACTGCAGAGGGGAGATGATTACAGAAATTTCCCCATGAGATGAGCATATTAATCAAAGGCATGTCTAGTAGCACTTACAGCTTCAAAACAGTATTCTGCCAGAAATTCGGCCTGTGAAGGAATCCCTTCTGGAATTCCAATAAGCTCCAGTCCATCAAGCAGTTGTTCAGTTCCAAACTGTACGGTGTAAGGCTGCCAACAGAGTGACGATGAGCTTACGAAATCAAAAGCTAAGAAGATATAAATGACTTTGTGCCCCCTATAGACTATATTACATGAGAAACACCATATCAATCACTGAAAAGTTAATAGGAAAAATGTAAGAGTATAAAAAAAGGATATAAGTAATTGTTCATTTTATGTAGGGTAAAGTTCGAAAAGTACCAAACAGCTGTAAGCAACATCACACATTTGGTTTCCAAGAGTAGACAGTTCCCAATCAAGAATACCAATGACTCGATCCTGCATGTTAGAAGCACTTCAACTATTGCAGCAATTAAAGATAAAAGCATACACTGACAGTAATTAAAGATTATGAAGAAGCAGACCTCAGTGGGATGAAACACAACATTATCAATGCGGAAATCGCCATGAACTAGGCCTGCTGTCGCAGCTGATGAATCTTCAGGAGGAATATTCTTTCGTAACCAGTCAACCAGCTCAAACATCCTTGGATTTCTCTCTGGTTTTCCCTCACTAGTTGAAGCAAGGTATTGTTTAAACCACCTCTCAATCTAGTATAAGGAAAAGTTGTGTAAGAGCCCATATACAAATCCATGTTCATTTTCATTAAATGTTGGAGGCATCAAAAGCCCAATATGTCAATTTCATTGTGGACAAAGCTCCTAAAATTCTATTTCATTCAATCAGTGACACTTCATAGTTTAAAAAAGAAGAGTTGATGCACCTGTCTTTTACAATAGTTATCTCGGCGCCCATAGTTTCCCAAACTGATGGCATCAATATTAGCAGAATGTAATGATGCTAACACTTTTGCAGTTTCCCGATAAATAGCCCTCCTTCTCTCAGGTGTTACACCCTTATCCAACAGAATTCAATTCACAAACTCAAAGATCCAAGAAATACCAACATAGTGTCATCAAAAGGGAACAACTATAACAAAATCAGCTACAAGTCATATTAAATCTTATGCATTCTTACTGGTAGCTTGGGGTCTACAAATATCCTGCCTTCCAAGTACTCCATGATGTAAAATGCAGTTCCAATCACAGTGGGGTCGTTACACAAGCAGAAAACTTTCGGAACTGGCACTTTTGTATTATCACCCAATGCCTTGAGAACCTGACAATGACAGGCACGCACGCACAAAAATGGGGGGAACAGAAAGAAAAAGATCCTTTATATTAGATATATTAGAAAAGCAACAATCAACTAATTCTATGCCATATGTTTTACGGACTATACACAAAATAGAAAAAAAAAAATTTCCTCATTTTATGCCATTTACGTTTGGTTATTAGCAACCAAGTCGGAATCTTTACACTTAGGAAATGAAACTATGAAAAATTAAAAGTCACCTGAAATTCTCTCTCAACGGCATGAGCAGACTGAAGCAGCTTCCCCGGAGGCTTCTTCCTCAAAACGTAGCGTTTTACAGCCCCTCCCGTTTCCACTTCCATCAAATACGTGGGATTCGATTGGCCATGTCGGAACTATATTTCATTTCACCAGTCTCTAAATAAATTTAAAAAAAAAAACCAGAACAGAAAAGACATCCAATTATACCTGAGTGAGAGTGAATTTGGAAGGAGAGAGAGGAAATCCAGGGACATGAGCAGAGGCATAGCCAAGCAAGGCCTTAACATCGAGCTTGTGAGCTTCTTGCACCGCCTCCACGAGATCACCCGTTCGATTCGCCATTGTTATGGATCAAATAGGCGAAAACCTTTTTTCTTTTCTGTCTGAATTTTTGACGGTTTGACGGGAAAATCCTTAAGTTAAAGATACTGCGATGATAATGACTTATTAGTGATAACTACAACTCCATGAACGAAGCTATGAATAGATGAATCAGCTGCACACCAAAACCTCTAGCAGATTTAATTTAAATATTTAAATCTAAATTATGATTGGAGGCAAGTTGGCGACTTTTCAAATAAATAAAATATAGAAGTTGAAGATAGAACTGTGCTCAGTTGTGGGGTAGACCTGCTCTAGGAACCGAACCTTAAATTCGGTTTTGGTTTGGAACCGAATTGGAACAAGAATAGGTTTCGGTTCCGTTTCGGTTTCTCATAGTGGATCCCAAACCGGCGCTTTTGGTTCCTTTTTTTATTTTTTTTATTTTTCTAAAATTATTTATAATAATAATAATAATAAGATATGGCATATATGTATTAGCATATACATTTTATAGTTATATTTATATCTTATCATAATATCATATACATAATATATTATAAATATATTATATTATTAATTATTATTTATATACTATAATTATAATCACAAAAAATTACTTCCCTAATATATGTTTTATATTTTATAAATTTTAAAAAATCTTTTATATTTCATTAATATATATTACTTGCTTTAATTACTTTAATTTATACTATATAACTAAAATTTAATTAAATTTAGAAAAGTAAAAAAATTGCAAAAAAGGAAAAAAAGCTAAGGTTTCTGTTTGGAACCGGAACCGAATCGAAACCGGATTAGAACCGAAACGTCATCTAAGGTTCCGGTTCTAATTTCAAAGAACCTAAAACTGAAATCGACGATTCAGAATCAAAACCGAACCGCTGTCCCCTCTAGGCCCAAGGGCCAGGCTATCCGCTCAAACTCAAAGGTCCGATCGAAATTTAGGAGGATTTGAATAAAAATATTAAGTCTATTTTTTGGATTTTGGACTAAGAAAGAGGTCCATTTAAAAAAATAGGCTGAGTCTTGATTTTATAGTTTAGGTTTGGGGCCAACCTAAGTTTAACATGAATTATATAATAATACAATTAATTATTTTGTTATTTATAATAAAGTAAAGCAATGAATTATTTATCTTAATTTAGACATATGAAATTTTAATACAAGTTAAAGTTTTTATCAAAATTTATTTAGATTTAATTATATTATTAAACTATTTGAATTTTAGAGTTTAAATTTTATTTTTAGGTGAATTTTAATTATTATTTTATTTAAAAAATATAAATATGAAGGTTTGTGCAGGTCTTAAACATACCTTTAAAAATATATACGAGCCTTAGACAAACATGTAGACCCGAATAAACAGGCTAGACAGAGGTTGGGCAAGCAAATAACATATAATTTCATACTAAAACCCGATCCGAACCTAGCCTGACCCAGCCCATGAGCAGGTCTATTGTGGGAGATTTTGTCACTTACAAATACACAGAAGCAGAGAAATGATCCTATGGACTCAGTTTCACAGGAATTATCACAGAACCAAGACATTACTTAAAGTTTAGCCACTAGTTTAAAAAAATTTAGCCTCAAATAACAAATTTTAAATTTTCATGATAAGTTTCATAATTAATTACATTTAATGGGATATGATTTATTTTAAATATGTGACCATAATTATGTCACATTTTGATTTCATGATAATCCTTACGGAACCGAATCCATAAGATGATCACTCCACATAAACGACACCGTTTTAGTTATATATGCCAAATACTCTTCCGTTTTTTTCGTTCTCTTGCTTTTTCTATTAAATACTCCTCCTATCTTCTGAAGAATTAAATTAAATTAAATTAAATAGTCTTAAACCTTGTTTCCATAGGTGGGGACTGGGGACCTGTTTGTTTTGTAACGTTTTCCTTAACGTCTTTAATTAATACTAATAAATTAACGTAATTATTGATCATTTGAAAAGGTCGATACTCAATAGCTATGTACCAAGTTTTGGGAGCGACCCACTTTTCCAACTATCTTATATCTTAAATGAAATTTAACCAAAAATATATATATTTAGGGGCTCGGACGGAAGTCCCATGGAATGAAATACTACCATATATTATAAGTTATTTAACAGAAAATGGAATTTACATTGCCTGACATCTTTATGCAGTCCTCTGCAGAAAAGGCGTCTATTTTTAGAGGATACGAATAAAAACTGGCAGCATTCTACTCGGGGCAGGGTGACAAAAATTAAGCTAATCCTTGGCTAACTCCTTAATTTGATTAAATTATTGTTGCCGAGGAAGGAGTTCCACGCGAAGAGGACAACAGTGTTGATCCAAAAACACACACGCCTTTTGTTCTGTCGGATGAAGCGTACAAGGCATTTCGATGTCGATAAGTAAAAACAACACTGTCGATATTGCACCAAAAATAGTACTACTACCAAATGGAACACATGCCGACTTTTTTTTTTTTTTTTATGTTCGGTTCCCGCAAGAAATTTAAATGCTGCTACCCACTGACTTGGAGCCGTGGACCTCACGTCATTCACAATGACGTGAACCTACACAATGTATCGTACGGCTGATCAAAGTCAATCAAGAGCATAGATTATAACGCCCAACTCAGCTATCTCCCATTGGTAACCGAGAGTCACTGTGGCTGTTCCTGTTTCTGCAATTTATTTGCAATGCTTTGGGCCTCGGAATTGGTCTTCCTCCGTGTTTCATATTTGGGCTTGTCGAGTTCTATGGTCCACTACTGAGCCATTCGGTTTGGGTTTCTTTCATGCCCCTATTATTGTGTTAGATAGTCACTTTTGAGCCTGTGGTAGGTCTTGAAAATCTTTGGTCTGGTCTCTAGTTATTACTTATTAAACTTAATTCATGGGCTGGCTGTGTAAGTGCTCAAGAACTGCCCACCTATTTTATGGACTTCTACCCTGGCCTGCACTTTATGTTTTCCTGTTTATTTTTCAATGTTCATAGTATTAATTAATTTTATCATTTTTTTTGATAAAATCTAAATTAAAAATATTTTTCTTAATGAGGAGGGAGGAATGAGGAGAGCATATATGAAATAATGGATTATTTTTTGAATTTTTTTTATTTTTTGCCTTTCAGAGAATATTGGGCATCATCCATTTCACATTCAAAGTAGAAGAATATATTATCCAAAAAAAAAAAAAGGCATATTGAAGAGAATTCTCTTTTCCAGGAACTTTATTGTATGTGCTTTCGAATCTCAATTATTATTGCGGAACAAAACGACTTTATGCTCCACTAGAATTGCAAAAGTGACAAAAAAACCCACTCTATAACTACACTGCAGAGATAAACATATATACGATCATGTATAGATGCATGAGAACTATTAATATGCAATTTACAAAAGCTAGGATGAGTACTGGACGACTCTCCTTAACTTTTTTTTTTTTTTAATTTTTCTTTTCTCTTTTTCGGGATTGGAACTAATTATATCTGTTTGTCTACGTCTATTATGTGTGCTAGATGCTAAGGTTGAAGATGAAGCTAAAAGGGATAGAGGAAGCCTAAACAGTAATCGCCCTTTCTGATCCTATAAATAGAAAGCAATCTTCCTGACTAATTGAGTTATATCAGGAAAACACGACACATAACCAGATACAAACTCTGGGCTTTTCAAAAGTCAAATATGGCATCTCGAGTTGTGCCCAGAGATAATCACAATGATCGCCTTGCTAAAGTTGCAGCAGAAGGGTTTGTGATTCTAGATGAAATATTTAAAAATAGGGGGCCACAAGATAGAAGGGTGACCGGAAGGCCTCCTCCTCCTCTTGATCAAAATCATGTCTATAAGAAATATCAATATGATTTAAAGCAGTACGGTACAGAAGGGTTTGTGATGCTAGATGGTCAATTATTTGGGCAGCCACAGAATATCTAGAAGGACGACATGCAGGAAAGGCTCCTCTTGATCAACGTCATGTCTGTGATGAGAAATATCAATATGACCCAAAGCCTCCTGTTGAGGAACAAAATGATGATAGTCTCAACTCCTTGGTAGATAATCAATTAGGTGGGCGGCCACCGGGTTACAGCACAACCGGGAAGGCTCCTCCTCAGTTTCATAGTTATAATCATCAGAATCCACGGCCGTCCTTGGAGTTCGGAACTGGTCAGTCTTATTTGAGAGAGAGAGCGTACGTGTCATCAGCCATGAGGCAGCTCAGACATACTAATGGTGGGACTCTATTCAAAGATACCCAAAACAAAATCACGTCACTAGAATTATATTTATATTAATGGCTTTCTTCTGTATTACCTACTTAATTATGATCAGCGGCATATATCATATTTGTAATTTGCATCTTCTATGAATTAATGCTAATTGTATCCTTTTCTATTAAATCATAGTTGTAAATTAATATTTTCCAATATGTCCGATTAGAAAAAATTAGGCATCATAAAGTTAGTTTTTTTTTTAAGAGAAAGAGGCAAAAATTATCTCATTAACTTATGACAATGTCCAGGTTAAAAACGCCACTATTGACCAATCCAATATCTTCCAATATTATAAGAAACAAAATTTGAAGGTTAATTTTCTACTTGTGACAGATGATATGATCAGTTGCATAATGCCTTTTAAGACCAAATTAGTGCCAAATTTTACTAATAATTACTCTGGGATTAATTAAGGGTGATTTGTGAAGCCTGCCCCTCACAGCTCACACACATGCATGATGCCGTCTTGGGCTCGTATTGACTTGGAGGAGAAGAAGCGAATAACCCAAGAAAAAAGAACAAAAAGGCCAAATAATAATAAATTAATAAGGAAATTACTAACAGGTGCCGATAGGTACCCGTCAAGCAAAGTAATTATTGTTTCAATAATTGCTTTGTTTTAGGTGCTTAGTATTTATTTTATGTTTTATTAGTACGTGTTTAAAGATAATAATACCTTTAATTAAGTTTAATCTCAAATTTATAAAATTTAGTCTCAAATAGAAAAGATAAATTGTAAAGGTAAATTTTAATATTTAAAATATATTATTGTAGGGTTTTAGAAAAAAAATTTTAACAAATTTATTAAAGTTTAACTTTAAATAAAAAACTTTTTTATATCTAAAGATAGTTTTGTTATATAATTTTTTTCTGATAATAATTATTACTATTTTAAAATTCAAAATTATTTTTTAACTCTATTAAATAAGTTTAACCAATGCCTAATCGGACCCAATTAATAATGAGGTTTGAATGATCAACTTAAGGACTCAGTAGACTGTCCCGGCCGTTCTTCGTAATTTGTTAGTGATAAGGTAACTCGATCGATGTGCCCAAGAAATTCTAAGGCAAACCTAAATTCTACGTAGGATCGATGACGTAAGTTAACTTCGCAATGCAGCTCGTCTTAATTTTAAGTGACTGACCAAGAATCGGGACCCACCGTCGATGTCGACTCGTTGCTACGATGAGATGCTTTGGCTCTTTGAGTAAAGAGTAGCATGAAAAGAAGGGATCTGAATAAATACACTTGTTTTTCCCAAATGCAATCTCCATCCTAAAAGATTTAAGGTTGGTCGTAAAGTTATATTGGAAAAGGGTAAAAACAGAGCATCCATGCCTACCTGTCTGGAAACAATATTTTACAAAATTAAATTTCATTTATTAATTCTAAAAAACAATCTTGAAATAATTATAGTAGTGGAGTATATAAATATATGGATTATTATTATTATATTATTATATATGGAAGGATATATAATATCTTTCGCCTTTCCGAGAATATTATTTGGCATAACCCATTCAACAACAAAAGTAAAAGAAGATTGAAGAGAATATAATATACACTTTTCAACAAATATTATGATACATACGTGCTTTTGAATCTCAATTATTTGGGAACAAAAATGATTTTGATGCTTTCACTAGAAATGCAAAAGTGACGAAAAATGAAAATTATCGATATGCCACCTCATCACTATGCATATATGTGAGAAATATTAATAACTCTCCTTAACCTTTTCCTGTTTATGAAAAGATTTTTTAAAATTTTTTTTGGTACGAGATCAAGAAATCTTAATTTATTATTAAAAAGGGTTAGGCCGCGAGATAATATTGGTACTAATATCTGTTTACTACTATTATATTCTCTCAGTTCCTATTTATCTGTCTCTTTTTGGGGGTTTTTTTATCCCTTTTTATTTGTCCCTAACTAACATTGATTATTAATTTTTCAAATTTATCCTTTCAAACTCCTTCATCTCTCTCTTAAATGAATAGTTTCTTAAATATGAGTAAGAATAAAAGAGGGAAAGAGATATGGATAAAATAGGAAAGTTAAGATAAATGTTTATAAAATTTTGTGTCTTAACTATTTTTCTTGCTCTGTGTGCAACGGTTAATAGGGACATATAAATAGGGACAGATGCTAAGGCTAACGATGAAGCTAAAAGGAATAGAGGAAGCCTATTGTCCCTTTCTGATCCTATATAATTGAAAGTTTAGTAATTTTCCTAGCTGATTGAGTTGTATCAAGAGAAAACAAGATACACAAAAGAGATACACTCTGTGCTTTTCAAAATATCAAATATGGCATCTGGAGTTGGACTCGATGATAATCAGAATGATCACCTCGCTAGAGTTGCAGCAGAAGGGTTTGGGATGCTAGATAAAATCTTAAAAGGGCGACCACAGGTTACCGAAAGGGCTCCTCTTGCTCCTCCTCATCAATATCAGAAAGTAAAAGTACGACTAATGCACGATTTTCAACCGTATGCAACAGAAGGGTTTCTGATGCCAGATGATCAATTATATGGGCAGCCACAGGGTAGAATGAAAAACGGGAGGGCAGCTCCTCCTCAAGTTCCTAATCGTTACCATCAGAATCCAAGGCGGTACATGGCGTCGGGAAATCAGTTTTATTTCAGAGAACGTGCCATCATCACCAGCGATGAGGTAGCTCAGATCTATGGTGGGATTCTGCTAAAAGATTAATGTACCCATGCTCAAAATCACTACACTAGAATTATATTTATATTAATGGTTTTCTTCTGTAATTACTTATGATCGGCAGGGCATCTCCATCTTCTCCCAATATCATTACGAGTATACCTTGTGTCATATTTTCTTAGATTATATTTGTAATTAATTTGCTTCTAATTCTAGGAATTAATGCTTGTATGATCCTATTCTATTAAATAATAGTTGTAAATTGTAATTTAACAGTTCGGTACTTGTAAATTGTAATTTGCTTCTTCTGTAGACCTTGTGTCATATTCTAGTACTCTCTCTGTCCCTATTTATCTGTCCCCATTAACCGCTGCACACAGGGCAAGAAAAATAGTTAAGACACAAAATTCCATAAACATTTATCTTAACTTTCCTATTTTATCCCTATCTCTCTCATTCTTTGATTCTCACTCATATTTAAGAAACTATTAATTTAAGAGAGATAATGAAGGAGTTTGAAATGGTAAGTTTAGAAATTTAATAATCAAGGTTAGTTAGGGACAGATAAAAAAGGACAAAAAAATCCCAAAAAGAGATAGATAAATAGGGACTGAGAGAGTATTATTTATAAGAAACAAAATTTGTAGTTCTATATATAGTAGTGATATTTTCTTTAATTTCAACTATCGACTTGGAAAAGAGTGAAAAGGGAAGAAATTAAGAAGAAAATGATCTTATAGTTATAACTACCATTAATTACCCTGATCAAGGACTTAATATTTGGCAATTTTTCTCCTTGTGTCAGATGATCGTTCTTGCATGACGCCTTTCTGGACCAAATTAGATGCTTATTTGTGAAGTTTGCGCCCCTCTTTAAGTATCACCCAAATGCCATGATGCCCTTTTGGATTCAATTGACTGAAAAGGAGAAGAACCGAATAACCCAAGAGAAAGGAAGAAGTAATTAATCAAAGTTCGAATGACCAACTTGGGACTCGACAAACTGTCCCGCTCCTGTTAATTAGTTAGCGATAATTAAGGTGACTCAATTGATGTGCCTAAGAAAATCTAAGCGAAGCCTAAATTTTACGTAGGCTGGATGACGTACGTAACCTCGTGATGCAATTCATCATCCTAATTTTTAAGTAACCGAGGGCCACCGTCGATGTCGGTTCCTTGCTATGATGGGATGCTTTTGCTCTTTGAGAAAAATGTAGATGACAAAAAGGGGTCTGAATAATTCTACTCATACTTTTGTTGTTTTCCCCAACTGCAATATCAATCCAAAAAGATTAACGTTAGTCGTAAAATTATACTATTGGAAAAGGGGAGCATTTATATTCTAGAAATGGATAAGAACAGAGTACCCACGGCACGCCAACCCGGGCTAGAAACTTTTTTAACAAAGATTAGATTTCATTTATTCTTAAAAAATCTTGAAATAATTATAGTATTTATAACAGTAGTGTTTAGTTTAACGGTTATTTATAACAGTAGTATTTAGTTTAACGGTATCTTTCTTTTCCAAATAAAGCAAGTAAAGTAACGGAAAATCAGATAATAAAGGGTGTGCATTATACACGTGAAATATTCACCGTCAGTCCGTCATCTCTTCTCAATTAAAGGATCTTTTGATTTGAGCCACTTTGCAAAAATATCGAGGGCACCTTTGCTGGCAAGAGGCAGCAATCACCACGAAAAAGCCCACCCAAGGATTTGGTTTAGCTCTCGGAAATGGTTTGTCATTTTCCCATTTCACTTGCAACAATAATAATAATAATAATAATGATAAATGTTAATCTAATCGAGAATAACGGAATCGCCAAAAGTTGGGATCTAGGAAAAAACTGTTCTCGATTCTTTCTTTTCTGGTAAGAATTCAAAAAATTCTGTTTAGATTGTTTCTAGTTAAAATATGAGTTGCAAAGCAGCTTCCACTTTGAAAACAAGCACCATTACTTCCTATAAATCGGAACCTCCCTTCTAACCATTTTCACAGCAAAACAAACAAACAAACAACTTTAAGTACTCTTAACTACCTGTTCTGTATAGATACCTCATCAAAGACCAGTCAACTAACTACCCCATGGCTTATCAACCGGTCGATTACCTTAAAAAGGTTGGAGAAGACGGCTTCGCCATTATAGAGAAGCACTACGGGCGAGGGAACAATCAGAGGCATGCCCCTGCTCCTCTTCCTGCCAGAAGCTGCTGGCAAGATCAGCATCCAAAGCTAACCCCAAACCAATACCAGACTGAGCCATATTCTTATGATTATCAAGAACCTCATCAAGAAGCTAATTATGCTACCGTTAAAGAGCCTGCCTTTAGAAGCCATCGTCCTACGGCCGCCGCCAAACAGGGGTACGAAACGTGGTACTTCATACCGGTGCCCCAAGCTCCAACAAAAGAAGGGATTGAAATCAGTAGCACCGAGGCAGCTAAGCAGTATCGTGGAATGTTGTTCATGGATTATGGCTACAAAAGTACTAAACCTCATCGTCGGGGCTATAACTAATTGACTTCTTTAATGGTCTTGGCCTTGTAACGCTATTTCTCCTGTAGTAATTTTCAGTAAAACAGGACCATAGCTCGCTAGTTAGTAGTATTTAGACTTAGGCCTGCTCAGGTGGCAAGTACTGCCACACCTTGTAGCAGTTTAAACATAAGCTATTATAGGCTATGCTTGTTGTGAACAAAAAAATATATATTTAGAAGCTGTATATGTTTGTGATTAATCTTATGCTTTGAATTAGTTGTTTCTCAATTTATAGTTGCTAATTATATTATTATTATTATGAGTCGATAAATTTTTTTCTCTCTTTTGCTAGAACATATAATAGTCATCCACTATTTGGCTTGATCAAGTTCGATTACTTAGCTTATAATAAAGAGGCAGTAAGTTTCGAGTGAAATAATTTTGTACTATTAAATTGCATTTATAATTGATGTATTTCTTAATCTTGATGATATAATTGACTTTGGTCAAAGTCAACAGTCAAGTTTATGTGTTCGATTCATGAGTGTGGCACCGACGCCGACTTTGGATAGAATGCCCATCGCCAGATGCAATATCCCAAATCCATCCGAGCTCTGATCGTGGGCCCAAAAACGGTCATCAAATTCTATCCAATTGAGAACACTTTTTTTTTTTTAAATAAAGAAAAGAACATTACTTGTGTTAAATCAATTTTAATCAAACGACCCATTTTGGAGCATATATAACTTGATACTATTATCCAACCAGATCTCAAATTAATTAAATTCTTAATTGCCAAATCTAGAAAGAAAAAATTATTTTATCCATTAATAGTAGAGATTTTAGACTTCATAAGCGACTGACATATGTTTTTATAGGAAATGTTTCTATATTTTTTTAATTAATTAATTAAATAATGAGATACATGTCATTCTTATACAACACTATTTGTAGAATCAAAAAATTTTTCTGATAATGTTCAAAGTAATAATTCATTGAAAGTGATCATAAATTATCTTTTTTAGAAAATAAAGAAAGAATATTAATATTAATATAAGCAAAAGGACAAGAAACAGGGAATCCCAATATTGCCAAAGGGTGGAGAGAGTATGAAGTTAAATTAATACAGATAATCATTTGACAGCAACATTAATTTTATTTTTTGGGCATTTTGTTCTCCATTTTCCCATCCATAAGTATATCGCGAAGTCCTAAAAGCGGCCACCTTTACGCTCAGATATTCACCAGCTCACCGTCATATCTTGCTGTTTGGTATTTTTGTCTATTGCCCACTTGGCTCGCATGGCTACATGGCACTTGACTGAGAAAGGGTAGTCATGGGCACGGATAAGTTCAACATCACATAAATTGGTTAGGGATAATAATAAGCAACTCCCTTAACGATTATGCCACTATGCATTCCAATTTCACTATCATTCAGGTTAATCCAGAATGGGAATCATACAAAGTTGGAGGAATAAAAATGGGGAACCCGCTTCCTTTTCTATCTTTCCCTAACTTGTTTTGTCCTTTTTAATTATAATAATGGACCCTAAAGTAGATTCAGAGCCGTACGCAAGAGAAGGGTTTTTGATGGTGGATAATCAATTATCTTTATATGGGCGGTCACAGGGTAGAAGGACAACCGCGAGGGCTCCTCCTCAAGTCCCTAACTATCGTTACCAACGGAATCCACGGTCGTACGTGACGTTGGGAAATCAGTCTTCTATGAGAGAGCATGTCATCACCATTCACCAGCACTGACACTGAGGCAGCTCAGATCTATTGTGGAATTCTGTTAAAAGATTAATGTACCCAGAGAGCCAAAATCACTTCACTATCCCAATATTCTACGAGTGTACCTTTTGTCATAATTTCTTAGATTATATTTGTAATTTGCTCCTAATTCTAGGGATTAATGCTTGAATGATCCCATTCTATTAAAGTAATGGTTGTAAATTGTAATTTCCCAGTTCGATATATAGTTATAAATTGTAATTTGCTTATTCTGTATACCTAAAAGAATATATGGGGTACTGGTTTTCCCCAAATGCAATCCCAATCCTAAAAGATTAAGGTTGCTCGTAAAGTTAATTATGTTGGAAACGGATAAGAACAGAGTATTCATGCCTACCCTGGCTAGAAACTTTTTAAACAAAGATTTTATCCTAAAAATCTTGAAACAGTTATAACGGCATAGTACATATAGTACTATAACGGTACTCCTAAAAAATCTTGAAACAGTACTTATAGTACATATAACGGTAGTATTTAACGGCATCGATCTTTTCCAAATACTAAATTATAAGTAAAGTAACGAATTCTACCAAAAAAAAAAGTAAAGTAACGAAAAACCAGACGATAGAGGGAAGTGCATGCTCCGCAAGGATGCCTTTATGCATGTGAAATATTCACCAATATCTTCTCTTCCCAATTAAAGGATCTTTTGATCTGAGCCACTTTGCAAAAAGATTTGGGGGGCACGCCTTGCTGGCAAGAGGGCAGCAATCACCACGAAAAAGCCCACCCAAGGATACTTGGATTAGCTCTAAGAAATGGTTTGGAATTTTCCCGTTTCACTAATTGCAACAACAATAATAATAATAATGCATGTTAATCTAACTAATTAAGAATAATGGAATGACCGAAAGTTGGGATATAGGAAACAACTCTTCTCCTTTCTTTCTTTTCTGGTAAGAATTTAAAAATATTCTGTTTAGATTGTTTCTAGTTAAATTATGGTGGAGTGCGAGTTGCAAAGCAGCTTCCACTTTGAAAGCAAGCACCGCTACTTCCTATAAATCGGAACCTCCCTTCTAACCATTTTCACAGCAAAACAAACAAACAAACAACTTTAAGTCTTAACTACTTGTTCTGTATAGATACCTCATCAAGACCAGTCAACTAACCACCCCATGGCTTATCATCGGGTTGATTACCTTAAAAAGGTTGGAGGAGAGGGCTTCGCCATTATAGAGAAGCACTACGGCCGAGGGAATAATCAGAGGCATGCTCCTGCTCCTGCTCCTGCGCCGGCTCCTGCTCCTCTTCCTGCCAGAAGCTGCTGGCAAGATCAGCATCAGAAGCTAACCCCAAACCAATACCAGACCGAGGTGGCAGCCGAGCACTATGGTGGAATATTGTTCACTGATTATGGCTACAAAACTAAACCTTTTCGTCAGGGCTATAACTAATTTACTTCTTTGCCTTGGCCTCGTAACCCGATTTCTCTTGTGCTAATACTTAATTTCCTTTTCTTTTCTTTTCTTTTTTTCCAGTCTGGATTTTCTAATACTTAATTTTCAGTAAAACAGGACTATAGCTACTAGCAAGTAGTAGTATTTAGACTTCGGCCAGCTCAGGTGGCAAGTACTACCGCACCTTGTAGCAGTTGAAACATAAGCTATAAGCTTGTGTTTTGTTGTAACCAAAAATGCATATATAAAAGTTATGTTTATGTGATTAATTTTATGCTTTAAAGTTGTTCTTAATTTATTGTTCCTAATTATATTATTGTATTATGAGTCGACAAATTTATTCGTTCTTTCTCTAGAACTAATGATAGTCATCCAGTATTTGGCTTGATAAAGTTCGATTATTTAACTTAAGAGCCAGTACTTAATTTAGTATTTAATTGCATTTATAAGATGAATTTTCGTGAAGATAATTGACTTTGGTCAAAGTCACCGACACCGAGTTTGGGATAGAAAGCCCATCGCCAGCTGCAACATCCCAAATCCATCCTCGTTCGGATTGTAATTGGCCCAAACAGCCATCAAATTCTATCCAATCGAGAACAACTTCCGACCAGTTCTCAAATTAATTAAATTCTTAATTGCCAACTTGGAAAGTGATCATAACCCCTTTTAGAAAATAAAGAAAGAATATTAATATAAGCAAAAAGTCAAGATTCAGGGAACTCAATTATTGCCAAAGAGATCGAGGGAGTAGATATATTCAAACAGATAATCATTTGACAGCAACATTAATTTTATTTTATTTTTTGCACTTTGTTCTTCTATTTTCCCTTCCATAAGTATATTAAAGTTATAAAAGTATGTCTGTTATATCGGATTGAATTAGATATAATGAGGGAGAAAATTATATTTTGTAATGTGATTTTATAGTATGGCATAAATTTTACGTTATGGAAAGAAGTATTTATAAGATGGATCAATCTTCTCTATTTCTAAAGGAATATTTTTTTGGGTAGTACAATAAATTCTCATTATATCAAATAAATCTTTTTTACCCACAAACATCTATGGAGAAATAATCAAATAAAGAAACTAAACTACTACAACCTCCAATATTTAAATTGGACAAAACTCATACGCGATTTACACATGGTGGGATTTGAATCTGAGACCTCAAATCTCAGAGAAGGTACTCCTACCACTCCAACTAAAGTTCAGATGCATCTATTTCTAAATGATTAAATCATCATTCGAATAACTTTTTTCATAATTAATGTAGATTTATGTCATTATTATAAAATTGTACTACAAATTATATATAATATTTTTTCTTATTCTATCAAATCCAGTTTAGTGTAATAAACATTTCCTAAAAAGGCTACTTTTATGCTCATGACCAGTTCGCCATCATATCTTGCTGTTCGGTATTTTTGTCTCTTGGCCACTTGGCTCTCAGGCTACATGGCAACTTGACTGAGAAAGGGCAGTCATGGGCACGGATAAGTTCAAATATCACATAACTTGGTCAGGGATAATAAGCAACTTTCTTAACGATTATGCATTCGAATTTCATGTTAATCGAGAATGGGAATCATAGAAAGTAGGAGGAACAAAAATGGGGAACCCGCTTCCTTTTCTATCTTTTCCTAATCTTGTTTTGTTCTTTTTAATTATAATTATAATTATAATGGACCCTTAATTAAGTGGGAACTTCGGAGGGCTTGCCGCTGAACTCTCCTATATATACACATTGGAACTTAGCCTCTAACCGTGTAGACAAGCAAAACCACACAAAAAATTTACTCGTTCCGTCTACATACTGCCAGAGAAATATTAACACGATGGCATGTTCAATAGATGTAGATCACCTCAGGAAGGTTGCATCAGAGGGCTTCCCCTTAATAGATGAGTTCTCTCGCCGGCAAGGTGGGAAGGCTTACAGGCCAACCCCTCCTCCTCCAAGAAATCAATACGTTTATCATGGACCTCAAGCCATCACTGTTGTCCAACAGCCTGACACCGGCAACTTTCATCAAATTCAGACCGCCAGAAACTATGAAAGATGGTATGTTTGTCACGTAGTCCAAGGTCCTCCTGCAGGGGAAGCAACAATTAGCAGCAATGATGCAGCTTCAAACTATGGTGGGATGCTAGTTAATGACTATGGTAAAGCTAAACAAAAACAGTGGACTTAGAACAATTACCTTTTCGTTTGTAGCTTTCTTTGTAGATTTGTGTAAAATACTAGCTACTAGCTATAGCTATAGTAGACGACTAGAAATGTACAGAGAGCTCCTCAGCTGGTTAGTGACATGAATATGTATTATTTCTCAGACTTTTCGTGTTACACCAGACTTTGTAGAAGCTTGAAAATAAGCTCTGCTTGTGTAATTAAGATCATTTTGTGGTGTTTTAAGTTGTATTATATTTTCTTTTGATTCTGCAACTTGTATTCATATTTCTATTGCTTAAAATTATATGTTTATTTCTCACTCCCTCGATATATTGCATTCAAAATTCTTCCAATCCATAATTTCGACATCTTTGTTCTATGCGCATAATTGTCTGAAAATAGTTCTTTTCGCCAAGGGATCATGTGGGCTAGCTAGCTTCTCTTCTTTCTCCCATTTTTGCAACTTCTACCGAGTCGTTTAGGTATTCTTCCAAGTTTAATGCAATGAAATGATAATGAATAGTACTCCAACTGATCATAAGAGGAAAGAATCTGATCAATAATTATTTGAGGATATGACCAAAAGGCATTAAATCTCACTTTGTTAACTAAAGTAACATAACTTTGCTAAGCGAAAAGTTCCTTTTTCGTCATGGAAGAATAAATTGTTATTTTGCGAACAGGGAAAACACTTCTTTTTTTTTTTCCCCTCTTAATTTCATTCTTTTTTTTTTTGGTAAACAATTTCAACTCTTTTAACAATAATAATGACTTTGAAAATAAAATCATACTATTACTAGCATAAAGGATATTAATTTCATCTAAATCAATAAATTTGGAAAGGATTTAGTTTGTTGCCTTTGTTGGGTTTTTGTTTCATGATCACTAACTTGATCTGTTCTTTTTTGTTGGCAACATCTTGTTCAAATGGATTTGAAACCCATCTTTTGTAGATGATAATGGGAAGGACATATGCAAATGATATCTTCGTATCAAACAAACTTTGCCCTTTATACATTGATTATTCTCCAAATAATGGCCTTTTCCTTGGGCTGAACTTCCCCACTCCACGCGGCCTATACCATCCAACATACCATTATTCCGATCGAAGGGGAGGGCCTACTCTGATTCTTCTATGTTAAAAACTTCATTGAACAATGATCAAATTTCAGATAAACTTCGTCTCCTGATAAGAAAACCCTGCGTTTTGGTTAGATATGGATTGAAGAATGAAACGCAAACAACATTAAAGATTCTTCTATGGTAAGACTAAGAGATCTTAGTAGGTGTCTCCTAATAAGCTATGCTCAGTTGAAGCCTGATGAGACTCATTAGGAGCATCCCATGTCAGCTAGGGTACTCTCTTCTAATCTTTTCGTTGGGCAAAGGAAGAAATTACTAAAATTCGAATCTAAATTTAGCCCTAATTAATGGCCAAAATAATCTCCCATATATCCCAGCTTTTGAGAGGAATATGGCAAATAGAGTAATTAATTAACTGCGTGGAAACTATCACGAAATCGAGTTAAAGATTGAGCTTAATTAATTTGTATGCTTTTGTGCGTAAATAGGACCGTTCTCAGCGGGTCAACATCTATGGTCCCTCCATAAGAATTCTCCTGTTAAAGCATCCATATATATGGAATATAACTTCCATGAAAGTCGGTTACTCCAAATCAAAATAATTGTTGGGAATTTCCGTGATGCTAACTTAAACTTCCTAAACTTGAAATTTTCGTCCCTAATGCCTTAGATCATTGGGTAATTTAATTATCATCAACAAAAAGTAAGAAAGATGTGAAAGAAATTTTCTGACTGGAAATGGAATCCTTGAACCTCCTTTTGTATTAAAGTTCATGATCACGACAACAAAAAGCTGCTGGTTTTTATCTTAGAACTCTATTTTGAATATTTCTAATCTCTTCAAATATAATTTTATATGTGAGAATATGTGAATGTGAGTAAATCCACTTTATTTGTTTGTTTTACATATAAACAAAGCCAAATTAAACAGATATAGCTTTAAACCTAATCTCTGTAGATAAGTCGGAATATTTCTGCCTCAATATTTGATCAACATCTTTACCTAATCTCTATGGACTTAAGAAGAGTTACCTTTTCTTTTGTAGCTTTCGCCCTTCTGTGTTTATTTGTGTAAAATATTCAGCTATAGTCTGCTTTGCGTAATTAAGATTGCGATCGGTTATACTACTCAAATAGTCCCTGTATTATAGGGTTTTGTTCATTTTAGTCTCTATACTCTAATTTTGTTTAATTTAATCCATGTATTATTCTAAAAGTAAAAAAATAAGGATAATCACTAATCGTATCAATCTGTTCTGTTAAATTGAATGACATGGCACTGAGATAGCAGCATAAAATAATATGTTTCAATGAAAAGTTGACAGTGACATCAATGAGGATTTAAAAAATGAATTAATTTTTTTAAAAATATTAATCTAAGATTTTTTTAGAAGAAAAAAAACAGTATATAAGGACACGTACTGCACAAAAGGTTAAAGATTTTTACCGGTACTATACACGTAGATGTTATGTGTCAAGTTCTCACTGGACACGCCTTCAAGATATTGCCACTTAAACGTTATGTCATTAGATTTAAAAGAATAGATACTGATTGTTTTTAATTTGTCACTTTTACAAGAGTACAAGGATTAAATTGTACAAAATGAGAATACATGGACTAAATTAAACAAAACCCTATAGTATAAGGACTAAATAGGTAATTTCACCGATTGAGATGTTTTAAGTTGTACTAGTATTTTCTATAACCTGTATTTATATTTCTCTTCCTTGTTAAAAATCACAAGTTTATTTTTCTATATGCATCTAGAACTCTTCCAATCCATAATTTCAACAATTTTAGTTGCTCTATGTGCGTGGGATACTCCTAATTATTGTCTAGCTTCTCGTCTTTAACTTGTATTTTTGCTGCTTCTACCGAGGCTGTGAGGTTGTATTCCAAGTTTATTGCAATGAAATGATAATGAATACTAGACGCAACTCATAACAGAAAAGAATCAGAGGAACAAATATTTGAGGATGACCATAAGGCATTAAGAATCTCATTTTGTTAACCAAAATAATTACATAACTTTTGTAGGTGGAAAATTCCTTCTTTTCCAAGTCGAAAAATAAATTTTTAATTAGCAAACAGGGGAAAAAACAATTTTCTTTTCAATAATTCTTTAACAATAATGACTTTGAATATAATCATATATACCATCAACAAAAAAAAAAGAATAAAATCATATATACCATCAAAAAGGATATTAATTTCGAATAAATATCCTTTCTACGTACTGTCCATTACTTTTCATTAGTTTTTTTGAATCCTTAATTTATGGTTAATATATGGCCTCTTCTACGTACAATACACACTTCTACAGTACACATTGATTAATCTCCAAATTATGGCCTTTTTCTTTTGGTTCAACTTCCCCATGCCTATATTGTCCAATTTTGTTGAAGATAAGGGGAGTATAACAGTAGCAACGTCTGAAGCCATATCCACATATGCCATTCCAACGCCAAACACTCTTCAGAGTGTAGAGAAACGTTCTACGATGGCAATATCCACGAGGATATCAAATGGATCAAAGAGCGTTAAATAATAAGAACCACCATTTCCATGCGCCATCTCCATCTCTGACATTTCAGACACCACCTTCGTAGATATTTTATGGGTTTCCCCACCTCCAACCTCCGCCTAGGTTTGCTCCACTGACACCGATGCCGACATTAAGTTATTCAAAATTAATTAAAGATACCTTCAGGATGATGATTGTTTGGTAGAATTAATTAAGTTCTAGGAACTGGACCAAGAATCATCTGAAAAAAAATCATAAACACCCAACATCTATACCAAATAAAGCTTCTTTATAAATGATAAGCAATTTAGACAAAGATTCTTGACAGAAACATAATTTAATAGATGATGATGACTAATTGTCTATACCTTGTGCTAAAAACTTTTTTTTTTTGAAAAAAAAAATACTAATCCTCTGTGGCAGGAAATTAAATGGAATAAAGTGCAAGCTATAACTATAAAGGTTCTTTTATTGTATGCATGTATATAAGTAACCATGGAGAGCGTATTAGTTCTTTGAGTATTATCAAATGATTCAGTAACATATATAGTTTAGTATCTGATTAACATACAAATTCCGATCAACACATGCGAAATTTATAATCAATTTTGGACAACTTTTACAATATTCAAATGTTCATATGAATTGTGAAGTACGCGTTTATTTTAAGCAGTATTTTGCCCATCGATTGAGTATGTCACCTCAACTAAAGTTATAATCTGAAATTGATTTAATTAGGCTGGAGCGTTTAGCAAAAATATTGTTCTAGTAAAGCTATTCTATAAATACTGTTTAGAGAAGCTAAAATAGTCTTTGACAAATTTAACATAAAAGTACTATAAGATATATAAAACTGTTTAGCAATAATATTATAAAACTACTGTAAAATGTCTAAATTACCAAAAAAAGGATTTTTTTTCTTTTTTTTTAATAAAAATTTGAAAAAAAAGGTAGTATTACTTTTTACCAATTCACTATTTTATATATATATATATATATATCTTATTCACACAAATTATATATTTTATAAAAAATGATAAATAAATATTTTATAATCTATCATTTTTAAAATAATTTATGTATAAATTTTCAACTAATTGGAATTCTTTTATATATAGCTTTATTATAATTAGAAATTATGAATAGATAAATTTAAGATACAATCAAATAAAATATAATAATACTAAAAATCCAAATTATAAATTTTAAAATAAAATAGCTATAGGTAAAAGTGAAAATTTAAAAGTAAATAGTAGGTATTTTTGTCATATTAAGAAAAACATAGGGGTATATAGAGAAGTTTCATTAAAAAATGCCAACTACTTGCTTAATAAACCAAAAAAGTGATTTTAGAAAGTTTCAAATTGTAACTTTGACTGAAAGTTAATATCTATTTTTCTAATAAATTAAAAAATTTAAAAGGCATACATTTAAACACATAATTTTAACTTATAGAGTAGAGAAATCTTCCAAAAAGCTAGGCCAAACATTCAATTAAGGCACTAGCTAGGAACTAGGAAGTTTCTTTAAATTTTTCATTTGGTAGTTTCCCATTTCACTATATTTTATACAGCGTGCACAATCACGAAGGGAATCATAAAAGTTGGGAATCAGTGAACCGACTTCCAATTTCCTTAATTTTATTCAAGAAAACATGTGCTTTCATATTGTTTTTAATCAATTATTATTCACCCCATGAAGAGGCTACTAGGAAGGTTCAGCTCAGCGCTATATAATGGGGATTTTCGCCAAGCAGACAACGCAAATTAACCAAGTCTACTTTGTTAAGAACATAGCAAAATTATCTCTGTGAATGGCATCTCAGAGAGATCAGCAGCTTAGGAAGGTTGGATTGGAAGGTTTTGGGCTCATAGACGAGTTCTATGGCCGGAACAGACGATTGAATCAGAACCAGCAGAGACTCCAAAGTCCACAACCACAGGTACATCAAAGTCAGTACCAATATTCTTACTACCAGCATCAACCGTCTTATGTTTGCCAACCACCCCAAGTTTATACAGTGACAAAAGAGTCTGTCACCAATTACCAGGGAACATCTCAGCATCAATTTAGCAATGGTGGACGAAGTACCATTTCTGAAGGACACCGAATTTCTATTGCGAAAGAGCCGGTTATTAGCAGCAAGGAGGCAGCTCAACTCTATGGTGGAAAGATGATTATTGATTATAGCAAGCCACTTCGTCGGCCTTATTATTAGTAGTTTTTATTAACATCTTCTCTGCTCTTTCTAGCGTGGTTACGATCCATAGAATAAGAAAATAAGCCCTGCTTCTATGGCAGTACCGTTGCTTCAAATCTGTATCTTTCTTTCATCTTCGATCGCTATATAAAAAGTAGTTGCTATTTATTGCTCCTATAATAAGGTTCTTTCTTTTTCTCAATTTTGTTTATAAAAAGAATATATTAATGCACCGAGAGAGAAAAATGCTTTGGACTCACAATCCCGGTTTTCTTTCTGAAAGAGGAGAAATTAACGGAAATGGGTGAAGCAAAGACTGTGAGTTTTCATGAAGATAGAAATCAGTTGGACAAATAAAAACCTGTATAAGAAAAATTAGGTAGAGGTGTCTCTTTAGTTCGGAACATCCAAGAAAATTGGAACCTTTAAGAAAATTTGAAAATAGTATACTAAAATTGGCAATGGTTCAATTACGTCTTGTTTTAATCAATAATTAGCACAAAATTAGCTAATGAAAATTAATTAATGTATCATCATATATCTCAATCTTGAATTAGCGAAAGACTTCTATTCTAATTTTGTTAGCGGTTGGTTTAATGCTGGTGATTAACAGATTTCTGGCTTGAAATAAAACAAGTACACTAATTCGGAGAGACAAAACAAGAAGTCCCAACTTTAGGGAAGACAAAACAGAGAAAGCATAAAACAGCTATAATTAGGAACAAGGCAAACCAACCTTGAAACTAGAAAAACCAAATTCTTCCGAGAACTTAGTCCTCCCACAGGTTGGCATTAGCGGTGAGAGTTGATCTTGTTAAACGCTAATGGGTATAAAGAAGGAAGCAAGGAAAAAAGGATTTGCACCAGACTCATTTTTTAAGCCTCTACATTGGAGGCTTTAAAAACTTCTTTAAGTAGGTTCAAGAAATTTGTTGCTCAGGTTGAAGGGTGGCAAATAATAATGGGGATAGCCACATTTGCTCGTATTACTGCCATTCTTCTCTTGTGCTTAGCTCTTCGGCGTTGCGAAGGCAGCAGGCTTCCCTTTAATGCGGCAGCGGCTCTAGCTCAAGCGAGAGCTGCCGCCGTTGGCACTGTAGGCCCTGATGTGAAAATCTTTAACGTTTTAGATTATGGTGCAAAGGCTGATGGAAAGACCGATAGCTCTTTTGTATGATTAATTTATGCTCCGAACTCTCCCTTTTCATTGTTCTTTTATATAAACAATTATGACCCCTTAGTTTTGACTATACTTGATTGGTTTTTGCAGATTTTTATCAGGACATTCAAGGCTGCATGCAATTTCAATGGAAATGCCATGATGGTCATTCCTGAAGGACATTTCTTAATTGGACCTGTCCTATTTTCAGGACCCTGCTTCAATCCATCACCCCTAATTATTCAAGCTAATGGAATGGTCACTGCACAAGCTGATATTTCTGAATTTGGCGGTGGAGCAGATGATACAGATTGGATCACATTCCAAAGCATTGATGGCTTGATTGTCACTGGACACGGTACTTTCAATGGCCAAGGTGCTGAGGTATGGAAGTACAACAACTGTGCCAAGAAGTCTAACTGTGTTCGTCTGCCTGCTGTAAGCTTCAAATCACCACCTGACCAGCATTTCTTTTTATTTATTACACGGTCTGAAGAAATATTAATGAGGTTACTTTTCTACGTGCATTGCAGACAATGAAATTCATCAACGTAAACGATGCAATCGTTCGTGGGCTAACCTCCATTGACCCCAAAGGGTTCCACATCTTCGTCAGCACGAGCCAAAACTTCAGGATTTTCAACCTTAGGTTGGTTGCCCCTAAAGATAGCCCCAACACTGATGGCATTCACATGAGCAAATCGAACCTAGTCAAAATATCCAATAGTGTGATTGCCACAGGGGATGATTGCGTCTCTATGATCCAGGGATCCACCAACATCAGCATCAAAAAAGTATATTGTGGTCCTGGTCATGGTTTCAGGTATTTAATTTCCTCAATTTCACCCATCCATGATGGTTAACAACCTTTGGAAATCATAGATATTTTTAAGTAAGCGGCCCTTGAAAGTTCTCCCTGTCAATGTTTGTAAACAGCATCGGTAGCCTTGGACACTACAAAGATGAGAAAGACGTCAGTGGCATCATCGTGAAGAACTGCTCGATGACCGATACAGATAATGGACTTAGGATCAAAACATACAAAAACTTAAACCCAAGTAAAGCTACAGGCATAGTTTTCCAAGACATCACCATGACCCGAGTTAAGAACCCTATCATCATAGATCAAGAATATGGAAGAAGGCAGAGCAGTATGGTAATTGTCATAACCTTTTAATTATTTTGACAAATTCCCCTCAGTTCTAACTTAATATAGTGACTAAAATTCAGCTATTGCTTGTTTCGTGCAGTCATCAAAAGTAAGCATTAAGGACGTTTTCTTCACAAACATCAGGGGAACTACAACTAGCAAAGCTGCAGTCGATCTGGTTTGCAGCTCATCAAATCCTTGCCAAAGCATTCACTTAAACAATGTCAACCTGCAGTACGATGGTCCTCCAAACGACCACCCTTTCAGTTCTACCTGTACTAACGTGAAAGTTACCTATGTTGGCTTCCAAAGCCCTCCCCCTTGCCTCTAGATGCTTACAGGCGAACGGCAAACCTTTCCATCTGAATGAAGGAATTGACGGTATTCTGAAGTATATCATTCTAAGGGAGAAGCGATTGGATCTTGTGTGCAACTGATGTTAGGAGCATCATGAGCCAATTGTAACTCCTGGGTGTTAAGTGTAAATTAACTCCCAACGAGATTGACAGAAGGTTTTGATCAACAACTCCTGACTAATTATGAAAAGCTATATCAATTTAATACAGATTGTCATCATACTGTGATTCGAGCCATCTTGCGGCTTGCCTGTTGAGTGTTGACCATATATCCTGACAAACTTAAAATTCATCAAGTAGAATCCAAATCCTTGTTAAGCCGACTCGGCTATTTTTCCTCTCATATTTTTGTTTGAATTCATAGCAAACCATTCAAAATGAATATAAATGTGAAGATATGACTCACCAAATATAAGAAAGAAATTGAAAGAAATCAAGACCTACCTATGTCTAAACTTTAACCCATCCGAGAAATAGAACATTTTAGCTCCTGGAATTCAAATCTTATGAATAAGGCTACCTTTATTTTCCATCATCTCCATGCAGATAACAGTTTCCTAATTACTATGAGGCATAAATTGCAGCTGTCCTGACTAGCAGTTAGCTCACATTTCAGTTCCCTGCTTTTTTCCTTTTATTTAGTACGCAACGATAATTGATCCAATAGTTATTTCCTATATTATTTTCCAGTAACCAGCTAGCCCAAACAGATACACAGCAATGCTGAAAGAGAAGGTAATCATAGTACTGTTCAATTAGCTTTCACCAGAGCAAAATGCAAGCACAAAACAAGAACAAGAATAGTTGAAAGTTATGCTCACAGAGAATGCATAGTTCAGTTACTAATGCATACATTTTTCATTTAAGTGAAATGAATTAAGACCAATGCAACCTAGGAGGAGCTTAATGCTCTCAATCTTTAAAATTTTTTGCATGGATTTTCTAGGAGAATTCATGGTGAATTTCCTTTTTCTTGTCATAATCTCATAATGTTACTGGTTTAAAGTTTAAACGGCAGAAAAACCTTTCTCCCTGTCTGTCAAGGTTTAAAAACTTCGAGTAATGAAGGAATTTATTTCAAAGCAGTTATAACTTGTTGAAAAGAAACTCCTCCCAACATTTTTAGCTAAACGGTCACAAACAGCATAAAAAAATTAAGTGCTCGGGCCTTGGAGTATGGTAAACTTCATCACATTCTGTCACTTTATAAGTACCCAAAGATGAATGCTGAAGATGAACTGATGTCAGAAAGAAGTAAAAAAGATTTTACCTATCCTAGCATAGTGAATGATGGCATTTAGCATGACAAAATTGATTCTTTTCTTAGCACAGTTTCATATAAGTAGCGTGGTGGCAACAGTTTACCCTTCTGGAAGCTATGGCTCACCCAACCCATCTCCAGCACCTGAACCTTCTTCACTTGATGAACTGCTTCCTCTTTCACCCGCTGACTCTCCAGAAACAAATAACGGACCTAAAGCTGGAGTTTTTGATGTCACTGAGCACGGCGCGAAGGCTGATGGGGGGACAGAAAGCAGCACGGTTTGTGGTTCTTAAAGTATCATGTTTTAATCTGATGTGGTATTTATTCGACAAGTATCATATTTTCAGATCTCAATAGTGAATTTTTATGAGACAATTTTAAAACATGAAATATAAGGTAAGCTCTCACATACAATAGAGAACATAAATTTCCTAATTCAGAGTAAACAAACAATGGAAATAAAGCAAGTGCATTTCTTGAAATCTAGATTGTTCTTCTTATACATCTAGTAAGAAACATAACAGCTCCATTCATTCTCACTCACATACAGATGATTGTATATAGCTTTATGTCTTGGATTTCATGAAATCGTAGCTGAAATGAGTTCCTTTTTATTCTTTTTGGGTAAGGCATTCTCTGCGGCATGGGATGCTGCATGTGCTCATCCTGGGAACTCTACCTTCTACATACCTGAAGGAACATTCCTAGTTGGTCCAATCTCATTTCCGGGTCCCTGCTACAACAACCAGTCACCAAAAATAGAGATCAGGGGAACTTTATTGGCACCAGTTAGCCTTAGCACATTTCAGTCCTCCAACTGGATTGTGTTTAGAAACTTAAAAGGATTCACTCTCAGGGGAACTGAAACAGCAAGATTAGATGGCCAGGGAGCAGCAGAAGCCTGGAAACAGTCTAGCTGTCAGAAATCAGCAAGATGTAACAAGTTAATCACAGTAAGTTCCATTACAAGTTTTCTGAAATTCAAAATTGTTGCAATAGGCAATGGTATGATTTTTCCATTCTACGTCGGCAGTCAATAGGCTTTATCAATGTTTCATACGCAACCATCAGCAATATCACTCTATCAAACAGCAAGGGCTTCCACTTAGGTCTCCACGGCAGCAACAACATTAATATCTACAATCTCAATATTTCTGCTCCTGGGGATAGCCCAAACACTGATGGCATCCATGTCAGTCATTCCTCTAACATAAACATTTGTTCTTCAACAATAGGAGTAGGTGATGATTGTGTCTCCATAGGACCTGGTAGTACCAACATCTCTGTTTTGGATGTCCAATGCGGCCCAGGTCATGGAATTAGGTAACACATATTTACAACACCAACAAGATTTGAAGTCTTATTTCCTGATTCTATAACTGTTTAATTGATTGTCGTAGAAAACAAAACAGATTCAGAAACTTTAATTTACAATCAGTTTTTTCTTCAAAATGGCAGTGTGGGCAGCCTTGGCAAGTATAAAAATGAGAAGGATGTGATTGGGATCAGTGTTCGTAACTGCACCATCAAAGGCACACAAAATGGCATCAGAGTGAAGACATGGCCTGGAGCCCCTGCAAGCAGTGCTTCCAACATTACATTCGAAGATATTTTAATGAGTAATGTCTCCAACCCCATAATCATAGATCAAGAATACTGTCCTTCACATAGCTGCAACACTACTAAAGTAAGTACCTATGTGTGTGCACAGTTTCATCTAATAGAAATATATGAAAAGAACTAAAGAAGTTTCCTTTAGCTAACCAAATTGATCTGTTGTTTCCGGCTATGCAGCCTTCACTTGTGAAGCTTACGGATATATTCATAAGGAACGTCAATGGCATCTACAACACCAAATATGCAGTAACTTTGCTTTGCAGCACTGAGGTCCCTTGTGAAAACGTTCAGCTTGTTAACATAACTCTGAAGTATACAGTACCGAACGATCCTCAGGAAGGTTGCTTGAGCATGAAGGGATTTCTTCTTGGCTTACAAGTTACTAATTCTAGGTTTTATTAGGTGAAATTCTGTTTACGAAGTTGTAGATTTGCCACTGGCTATGTTAGCCGTTAAGATTCTTATGCTGGATAAATATGCTTAGGCCCCTCTCTTTAATGATAACTACACATTTTCATTTTCTATTGTCCTCATTGCTTCAATACCAATTATTGCTCTAGAGAAGTAGAATCTTTAAAAGCAAAGTAACAAAAAGATGGGGGAAAAATAACAAAACAAAAAACAAATATGGGGATTAGGAGAGGAGAAACTAAGAAACGACGTCGTAAAGTGAAAAACATTGTAAAGTGTTAGTGTTACTCTGCGCTGCCAATATAACTAATCAAGAGATTATTATTGCGGTAACGTAAGAAAGTGCGAGGGAGAGAAACAGAGTTAAACACAGAACAGCCAGTGTCGCCGAAAATGGCTTTCATCAATGCCCGACGGTCTCTGGCGACATTCGTCACCCGCTCTCTCTCTTCTGCTTCATCATCACCTTCATTATGGCGTTCTTCTTCTTCCACAATATTTTCTCGTTCTCGCTTTGCCGTAGCTGTCCTCAACAACTCCCCAGTTTTTATCCCCGAGCCTGTCAAAATTCTGACCCGGACGAGAACATCTGGATCGGGATACTCACCTTTGAACGACCCATCACCGAACTGGAGCAACCGACCCCCAAAAGAAACGATCCTTCTCGACGGCTGCGACTATGAGCATTGGCTTATTGTTTTGGAGTTCCCAGAGGACCCTAAACCCTCTGAAGATGAAATGATTGCTGCCTATGTGAAAACGCTAGCTGCTGTTGTAGGCAGGTTTTTACAAAAACGAAATAAACCCTCAAATTCCACTCTTTTTCGAGTTTTCTCTCATTTTTCTTATTTAATTTGAGCATTGAATTTATTTTTTTTATTAATGTTGCAGTGAAGAGGAGGCAAAGAAGAAGATTTACTCTGTTTGTACGACGACGTATACTGGGTTTGGTGCTTTGATTTCTGAGGAGTTGTCTTATAAAGTTAAAGGTATTTCCCTTGTTAGGGTTTTTGGGGTCAAAGGGTCTTGCTTTCCCTCTTTTTTTTCGTTATTTTGAAGCATTGATGGAATGATTTTATATTTTGAAGTAATGGGCCTATGATGGAATGAGAATTAACTTTGATTTTCATTGCTGGAAAGACATTGAAAATCTCATGGCTTTTATAGGGTTTTTTGGTTTCAAAGGTTAAAATCTTTTGTACCAAATTCTTATAATTTGTTGCTTGAGTGCTTTTGAACTTGTCACTGATGGAAGATTTTGTTCCAAATTATGTCTTTTTGGTGTAATTGCCTAATTGGCATGATATTTCCATTGATTCTGCGCCTGTATAGTTAAACCTCATATACTCTGTTGCTATCAGTATTTTGAACTTGTCATTGAAAGATAATTTTGTTCTAAAATCTATCTTTTTGTTACAATTGACATGGTATTTTTCATTGACTCTCTGCTTTTATAGCTCAACCTGGTGTACTTTGGGTTCTGCCGGATTCTTACCATGATGTGCCAAACAAAGATTATGGAGGTGGGCAATTTTGAATTTGAGATATTAATCGCTGCTTTCTGCCGTTGAATGCCCTTTGAGTTTGACATTTTTTATCTCATTTTTCTGTGGATTGATATTATCAGGGGATTTGTTTGTTGATGGGAAGGTCATCCATAGGCCACAATATACTGGTCGGCAGATGTATGGACCAAGCCAAAGAGGCAGGCGCAGGCCTTGAAAGGAAATGCTTGAGGCTCTAAAGAGGTTGGTCGACCAACACCATCATTTTAGCTTCTGGGTGGAGGTGAAGGTTTCTCCTTGATGAACTTTTCAGGAAGAATGCCCATCAGTGTGGGGTTACCAGAAATTCATCAACTAGATGACTAAATTAGTTCTTTCTAACCTATGGTCCAAAGAATCTGTTACCATATAGCTAGGTTGATGGCCATGGCTCTGTTCTTGCTTGTATGTCATGTACTTTGCTCATGCATGTTATCTAGCATCTTGATGAAGGTTGGAAATGTGAATTTTCCTGTTACATTCTGATAGGCATAGCTGGCCAATATCTTTTCAAACTTAGATAAGCTGTGATTTTGTTGTTTTTTTGAATCTGAAGCTGTCCTCGTTTTATTAGATATTCTGTCCCCTTTATTATAACTTTTAAAAGGATTGCTTTGCCTACTTAATGCTGTAAAACCAGTGCAAGAGACCTGGTTACAAATTTCTAGTGCTGTTGCCTGTAAAAACGGCATCAATACTAAGTTGCGCATGGTTGCTTTGATAAAATGCTTCTGATTCTGCGGCCATTCTCCAAGTTTTCATACAGGGGAAACAAATTGGTGGAGTAAGGAAGGGAAGGGAAGGGAGTTCAACTACAGTTATTGGCTTAAGATTTTCTGAATTTGGTTTTGTTATGAACCTGTTTCGATGGACAATAGCTCCAACTAACGACATCTCATCTGATGCTGTTAAGCTTTCTTGGTCGTTATTGTATTTCTAGTTGAGAACACGTGAAGAGTGGCAAATGCCTATGACCAGTTGTAAATGCCCTCTTCATTCTGCTGTAATCCTTTTTTTTTCCCTTTTATTTTCATCAATGAGGAATGGAAAATTTTCACACCGTTATTTGTTTTTTGTTCTTCAAAACGAATTTAATTTAGTAAAATGAAATAAAAATAAAGGAAAAAGGATTGTAAAGTAGTGACTGGATATGATTTGACACAACTGACCCTCCTAAACAGGTGGAAATTACTTTCCTCCGGCGCATGCTAAAATTAGATTTTCAGGATCTGAAGCCAGTTCTTCCGTCCGAAATCGAATCAGACACTCAATTTTCTCAGCAAAACTCTCTCGCTCTCTCCATTAAGGCTAAGTCGCACGTGGCTATCACCATCACCATCACTGCCTCCACCGACCATCGTCCACTGCCACAGCGCTGAAAGTCTCCATCTTTTTCGAAAGGTAAGCTCTCGATCGCATCCGATCTGATCAATTCTGCTTAGATCCACACATTTGCAAAAACCATGAACTCGAATTACGGGAGAGGTTCATCAGGTTCGCTAAAAAACTTTGATTTTGATCTGGGGCTGGGATCGGGTCGACCCAAATCCCTTAACGATCAAAAGAACCAAACTACATCTTCATTTTCATCGTATTCATCAACAACAGCAGCTACACAATCGAAGCCCTCGTGGCAACATAACAAGCCATCTTGGACCCACCAACCCGCCGCGAACCTGGCCAACCAATCCGGGTTAGGCGGACCTACTTCGATGGTGGGGGATATCTTTGGGAAGAGCTGGGCGTCTTCGGGTCCTTCGGGGGGAAATAGTTCTGGGATTGGAATCGTCAACAAGAACCCTAATTTGTTTGGGGATTTGGTGAACTCTGCTATGGGACAGGGGAAAAGTAATAGCAATTCTAATGTTCCTTTGAAAAATGCAAATCCCACTTCTAATTCTTCGAGCAAAAGCCCGTTTTCGATGGGAAATTTAGCTGATTCATTGCCAAAAAGTGGTGGAAATTGGGGAACTCCTGGTGGATATAATAATAGCACTGGTAGTGGTAGAGGTACTATTAATGCTAATATTAATAGTAGTAAGAGTCAGAATCTTGGGGGTTCTTCGATGAAAAGCATGGCTGGAGGTGCAGGTGGAGTTGGAGGGGGAAGTGGGATTGGTTCAAAGAACGACCCTTTTGGTTCTTTGGTCGATTTTTCATCAAAGCCATCAGGTAGTCTTAATTCAGGAAGTAATAAAGGTGATAAGGCAAATGTTGCAGATGATACATTTGGGGATTTTCAGAATGCTTCAAAACCAAGCACAACTACATTTCCATCTAGTGGTTTTGGTTTGACTAATAATGATTTTATGGGGTCGGATAAGGCTTCTGGTTTGAATATGGATGACTTCGGGATGCCTGCAAAGAATGCAGGATCTCAAAGTCAGATGTCTGTTCAAAGCTCTGGTGCTGATCATCTAGATATGTTCTTTTCATCATCTTCAAGTTCGGCTGCAGCTGGTGCTACACAAGCATCTGGTGGAGGTGGAGGGCAGCCATTTTCTGGAGTTGATGATTGGGGGCTGGACTCTGAGTTTGCAGGAGCAGGAGGAACTGATGAAGTTGGTTCAACAACCGAGCTTGAAGGGCTTCCTCCTCCGCCAGCTGGAGTCACAGCATCTGCTGCAAAGAGCAAGGGTATCGACAACCAGAAGCAAGGCCAGTATGCTGATGCCATTAAGTGGTTGTCATGGGCAGTGATTCTTCTTGAGAAGATAGATGATAAGGCTGGCACCATGGAGGTTTTATCATCTAGGGCTTCTTGTTATAAAGAGGTTGGGGAGTATAAAAAGGCCGTAGCTGACTGTTCAAAGGTACAAATGACTCTTCAAATTGCTAAACAGAGTTTGTAGTTCCTTAATGTGAATATTTCACTTAAATGTTCAAAGGTACAAATGACTCTTCAAATTGCTAAGCAGAGTTTGTAGTTCCTTAATGTGAATATTTAACTTCAATGTCTATTGCATTCACATGGTTTGAAATATGAATTTTGTGAGTTCATTCAAATTTGAACCTTTCAATGCTATGCAATGTTATTTAAATCACCTCAAAAACTATTAGCGTGATTAGCAGTTATTGAGGTTTGAAATTTGAACCTCTGACATTGGCTCCAGAGCAAGCCTTCAACAAGTTAGTAGGGCTAGTCTCCTTTCCGTACTTAATTACCTGATCTGAGGCATGTCTTGTTGAGAAAGTACAATAGTTGATTTTTTTTTCACTTTAGGGTTGGTGATTTTTGTTGATGTGAGGGCCTTTGTATGTGTGAGAATGAGAAAGTGATGAGTCTGGTTTCTCTATTTCTGCACACTGCAAGGTCCTTTATTGTTTTACACGTTCTTCAATTGATGTATTCATTAACTCATTTGACCAATGAAATTAAGTTCTGCATTTTTCTATGCAGGTGCTAGAGCTTGATGAGAAAAATGTGGCTGTCCTTGTACAGCGTGCACTCTTGTATGAAAGCATGGAGAAATACAAACTTGGTGCAGAAGATCTGAGAACTGTTCTGAATATTGATCCTGGTAACAGGGTTGCAAGAAGTACTGTTCATCGCTTGACTAAAATGGCGGGCTAGAAGGCTTTGGGATTCTTTTGTTTGTATTAGCTTCTTCATTCAGATTGATACCTTTTCCCTTCATACTATCGAGAGAATTATGGGGAATAATAGCTTTTTTCTTATATACATGGTCTTTCAATTTGTATGTTACCTTGTGGAAGGCTCTACATGTATGATGTCGTTGAATATTTTTTCTGGCTTTCATTCTGATTGGAAATTGTTCTGATACTATAGCATAGTTCTGGGAGTTTGGCATTTTGCACTCGAATTTGTAGCATGTATTGTTTCTTTGTCTATGTCAAGAACAATATTCTTTTAAGGTTGGTTGCTACTGCTCTTCTTTCACTTTTATCAGTCTCCAATCTTCAGCTTAGGATGCCTTCTAATTGTGAGACAGCCCTCTGCTTTCAGCAAGTTTGCACTTATTATCTGTTTGGAGCAGAGCGTTAGATCAGTTTTGTAATTGGGTATGACTATTTGATGTTGCTAGGGAGCTACCCAAGAGCATCTTTTTCAAAGATTACTTTGACCCTTACTTGGAGACAGTTTCCTACATGGATTGTTATGATCTGCTTAAAAGCTGCTCAAAGCTGTACTTGACTATTGGATTTGGATGAATGAAGAAATTTAAAAGCAGCAAAGCTATGGCAGGCCTTTTGATGACAAGCAAGTGACGAGGTTTTCAATTTTGAAGCCTCTTCTTTTTTTTGGTGAGAAAACGGGGTCAAAGGCCCATCTATTTAGTAAGCATAAGCCTGGGTGGTTAACTCCTACAATGTCAGCCATGAAGACAGCTCCACTTCCCAAGCCAATCTGCCGGCCATATTTCTTTCTCTCGGAATATGCTTCAGTGACCAATTCCAAGAGTCATCTAACGTTGTTATGATAACTTTCACTAGGGGGTGGAAAGGGTGACTGTTGTCAACCCCTTTCTTAGACTCCTTTTGACAACAATATTGACTATTGCGGCGAGGTGAGGGAAATTTTGTGCTTTCATGGTTGTACCATTATTTTGGATGGCCTTAAATGTAAGCTGTGGTGAAGTGTGATTATCCTATGTGAATTAAAAAAAGTTACAATGGATAACTATAATGGAGGGATTGTAATAGATAATCTCATCTTCGCTTTAGGTAATTTCGCTGCCACCGTTAAAAGTAATAATATTACCAAGGGAGCCTTAATTGCTCCAACAGAATTGCTTGAGTCCGATTCTATCTCCATGTAGTTCAAATTAAGTTGCCTAGCATATTGAACCCTGTGGATGGCCCATAGTTTGGCTCACTTTTGAAGCCCCTTAAAGATCAGAGAAGACGTATGATAGAATATAAAGGGCTCATGGGCTTTTGTTAATGGGGCATAACTTCATGGCCATGGCCTTTTAGAATCACTTGGACTATCTTGATTCTAGAGGGAATGATAGTTTCTTAGGTATTATCACATGTGTTTCGTATCCGTATCTATTTAACATTTACTATTAATATTGTTCAAGTATCATCGAATTTGAGAAGTTCTTTCAAAAAAATTTTTATTAATAATATTCGAATTCCAATACCTTATTTAAAGTACATTAATCACCCAACTCAACAGGTGATCAGTGAGAGAGGTGAACTATGTGGTCGGAAGTAAACTTTTTTGCATTTCGCACCACAATTATGAGAGGACTTGCAAGAATCATCAAAGTCAACTTTGTCTGCTGATTGCTAAACCTGTTAAATCCAACATCCCAAGGGGCATTACATGACATTGTCTTAATTCTTACTTTCTTAGAGTGCTAGTTGTAAGTTGAAAGTTGAAACTATGCCGTGACTTCACTCAAATTAGAGTTACAGTCTACAGAGCACTCAAAAGGAGGATAAGAGATACAATCATACAAATAACCAAATCTGCGCTAGATTCACGAATAAAGACAAGTTGATTAAACACTAAAGTGGAAACACTTGAAAAGATAAGGTCTCAGAAGATAGGCCAATAGCTTCATAGTTTTAATAAAAATAAATAAAGATGTAGCCGACCTCGAGTCACTGAATGTAGCCCAATGAAGGAAACTTCGCTTTCTATTTATTTTTTCTTCCTTTTTTTTTAAAGCTATTTTACTTCTAATTACTCTCTGGGGTTTGGTCAATATATTGTTTTAACAAGGGTGCAACAATTTCCAGAGGAACAAACAAAACAGTAACAATGGGAAAACAAGATCAAAAGTAGGGAAGGTAATTTAATCCGTATCCGACGGGTTCTATCCGTCTCTAATAGGGTTAGATTTTTTTTATAAAATCGGATTTTAGGGGTGGGGTGGGACGGTTTTTGAAAATGAAAAGTCGAGGTCAGGTTTTAGTCCCGTCCCGCCCCGCCCCGGGATATATATAAATTAATATATTTTAATTTTTATTTTATTTTGTATGAATAAGTATATAGATTAAATTAATAAATACGTTAATTAATATTAATCAAGTATATTAACTTAATAATATTATATATTTATAAGTAATATAATCCTTTAATTTTCATTAATAAAATTTAATTTATATTGAAAATATACTAAAAATTATAATAAATATTAATTTCAGGTTAGAGACGGGTTTTTATTTATTTTTCAGAGTTAGGGTCGGGTGTTAAATTTTACAACCCGTTACCGGGGCGGGGCGGAACAGGACGGGTTCGGATTTATATATTATATAATCGGGTCGGATACGGGGCAGACAAAAACTGCTCCAAACCCGACCCGTTGCCATCCCTAATCAAAAGTGAGGGGAAAAAAAAGGTATGCACGTGTGAGGATTGTTGCGGGAACGTGGCAGTCACATTCCAGGATGGGTTGTGTGTAACAGAGTACAATACGAAGTTTCTTGTAGAGCATTTTGGTTGTACTGTGTCTTGTTTGTTAGAGACTTGGAGTAGGACTGATATAATAGTAATGGGGTTCATAATGAAAAGATGTTTTTATAATCTATCTTAATTACCTTTCAAGATTCACGATTCACCTCAGAATATTTCAGAAATAGAAGGGTACTTTCTGATATCATTCAACTTAACAGTAGCACTCGGAACGTCGAAACTTATCGTTGAACTTTTTATCTAGAAAGGATGAAGAGAAAATGAATTATTGTACCATTTGCAGGAGCTTTAATTTAAGGAAGAAAGCGAATTGCCCTACTTAGAGAGGCCTAATGTTAGCTTAGGTTAAATAGAATACCAGAGAAAATGCAAAAGCGTTATGATTGTGGATTTCCCATTTCAAAGCTCCACCGCAATGAGCTCATCAATGAAGTAAAAAGCTCATTTAATATTTCTACCAACCTTTTTCTCAGCTTCATGCTAAAGAACAAAACTCCACTGCCCCCAGATCTATCTCACTCGAATCATCATATTAATAAATATGTGACCAAATTCAGATACACATAAATCCCTTGCTACCAAGTTGGGGGAAAAATGGTCATAAATCAGAGAAAACAACTGTATATGAAGGAAAATGGAAACAATACTTATAGAACGAGGAAGCAGAAAACTTTGCAGAGGAAAAAGGACCACACCCACATGTCATCAGAGAAAGACAAAACAGAAAGGTGTGATGAGTAGAGGAGTTTTGGCTTCTTGCTTGTGAAGAAGAGGCCATCCATAAGAAAAAAAACTGAAGATAGAAAGGCAGAACAGAAAGCAGATAATCTGATTCCTCATTTTGTTTGCAACCTCCCCTAGCTGTTTCCTGAAAGCCTGCTACATCTTTTTTGGTCCTTTCACCAGGTGATGCAATATATTCCATTACTTATCTTCCTCAGAACTTTGTTACTACTGTGTACTGTCATTTTTTTCGGGAATGGGGAGGGTGAAATACAATAATCTCATCACTTATTTGAGCTGTAACTGCAGGTACCTGCTATGTTATGTAAATGGTCCCCTTCGAGTTGTAATAATGGTTACTTATTTTCTGGTTTAGGTTCAAGCCTAATCTATGGGCTGCCTCCCGGAATCTCGCCGTCGCAATGGCTTTTAATCTTTTATCCCGCTAGAAGCTGAAATTTTTAGACCAATTACATTCTTCTTATATTGATGTAACAGAAATTTAGTTCTAAATATTCTAATTCAAAATTTACCAACATCAATTAGATTGAGTGGAATAAATCAATATCCCTTAAATAAGATTTCGGATTTGAGCATTGTAAATTGAGAAAACATGTTTAAGAAAGTTTCTCTTTAAAGGATCTAACACTCGAATATAATTAATCGTATACCGTTAAACAAATAAAAATACATGTGACCATTAAGAAAAAAAAACTCAAAATTTATATTTTCATTTTGCTATGTATCTATACTCTCATATATGAAAGTTCAAGCATGTTAGAGGAGGAGGGGGTGCAATTGTCATCCCCTCATTGGCTCCTAATTTTTTTCTTTTTTTTTATTTTTTGGGCTAAATGGCCCATTTGTTCTTTTTTTTTTTATATTTACTTATATTATTAAAATTTTCAATATAGTTTTTGTAAGATTTTTTTTTACCCTTGATAAGTCTAAACAAAAGGTTTAGTTTGGTGATTTTTTGGGTTTGAGGAAATTTTTCACATTTTTATATATTATTAAAATTCATTTATTATTAAAGAATTCAATATTTGATTTTTATATGTTATTAAATTTCATTTATTATTGAAGAATTCAATATTTGATTTATATATTTTTATTTAATGGTTAATCAACATGTTTAACTTATATATAATATTTTATATGTGTATTTTTATTTATTAGTTAATTAACATTATTTTTGGTGTGTATATCAAAATGATTTTTTATATATTTTTATATTATATTTTGATTTATATGTAATATCAATAATTATATGTTACATTTTTTTATCTTTAAGTATTATTATTCATATTAATACTCACATATTTTTAAAAAATAAAATTTAAACACTTAAAATAAAAAAAATCCCAAGACGTAGCCCGAATCAATTTCTAGTATATGGTTTATATTTCTTGTCACCGCAAAAGGAAAGGGGGTGGTGTCCAAGATTGTAAATAAGTGGCAAACCCAGGGTCATTTGGCAAGTTTCCCACTCCAAATCTGTACCTACTACAATTTTCATCTTTTCAATCATTTGGGGTGTCCACGTGTCACCCCAATTGCCCTCTTTTTTTCAATTTCTATTTTCGTTTTTTTTTTCAATTCATTTTATTTTCTTCATTTTTTTCCTTTATTTTTCTTTGGAAGTAGGTATAGTTGAATTTTCTTTTGTTTTTACTTAATTTAATTTAATTTCTTCTCTTTTCTCATTTTTTTCTTTTATTTTAGAATTAAATAAGCCCATAATTATATACGTGCGTGTATCTAATTTTTATACCCCAATTTTCAACATCTACAGTGAAAGTAGTACTATTTGATTAATTGAAAGATTTGACAAATTTAATCCATAATAATCTGACACATGTTTATTAATTTGGACTTATATAAATATTAATAGACAATTGTTGAATAACAATAATATTTCAAAGTTAGTTTATACGATTGAATAAGGTCCCTTTTTTTCAATGAAGAAGTAATTTGATATGCAATTATAGAATGTCAATAGAGTAAGGATTATTTTTACTACTTGAAAATTGGTGAAACTATTCAGTATTAAACATAAGAATGATTAATGCACTTTCATTCAATCTACTGTAAAAATTTAATTGATATTGAATTGGAAGATAAAAAGATTAAATTATTTGAATTAGTTATGATCGTAGATTGATTCAAAGATGTAATAATCACCCTTAAATTTAATTATGCATTGGTCCCTTAATTTTGAAACAGATGAGAGGATCTTTATTTATATTAATATTTAATTGAAAATTCCTCTTGACATGCTTTAATATATCTCTCATACAACCATCATAACATGACTTTTCCTTATTTGCCTAGTATTTATATGTTTCACAAAAAATTTGTTCCATGTTACCGGTAGTTACCTTATTTAAAAATTATAGCATTAAAATTTTAGAATGAGGAAAGAGGAGACCAAATCATGAAAAATCATGTCAGACGGGATAGATTTAGACATGTTAAGTACTAAAACTCTATTTAATTTAATAAATTAAAGTTGTTATTTGGTTATTAGGATATCGGTCAAATTGTTTAAAATTTTAAATTGAAAATTAAATACTCTAAATTTTAAAATATTTAATTATTTGCTTTGATTAGCTTAATTATGATAATAGCTGATTTTTTTAAAAGATACAATAAAATCTCATTACATCATATAAATCTCATACGAGCATATCTCTCTTGAGAACATGTTAGACAAACTAATATATTAACAATTAACCAACTAAGATCATGCCTTGGGAGGTACAGGCTCGTTGCAAAGATCTACGAATCAATTATTTCTCCGTCGCTGGTAAAAGCTTTTCTTTCAGAGGAAAGAGCGAAAGCGAGAGGGCGATGGGCGTGATATTGGCAGATGAAGAAGGTTTTAGGTCTAATTTTCCTAATCATTTTAGGAAAGTACTGTTTTACAAGTCAAATCCAGTTTTTATGGCAATTAAAATAAGTTTTAGATGGCTGAAGATTTTTATCGAAAGAATGATTTATTTTCATTCTATCATTTTTGTTATTATGATGTACTTCATTTGTATTAGAACTTTTTATTAATGAAATTAAAGTGTATTTTATTCAAAAAAAAAAAGAAACTAAGAATCAATATAAAATTTGGACAAAACTCGCATATTGTAAGATTTAAATCCAAGACCTCAAATCTCAAAGAATATGTAATTTTTACTTAAAACTAAAGTTGGAGTGTCATAGTTGATGTTTTTCGAATATGCATACGTATATTTATGGATTGGAAAAAAAAGTCAAATGGTAAGTTTTTTTTTAAAAAAATTGAATTTATATTTGATAAGTTCGAGTATTTATAAGAGAATGAATAGAATGACACATTAATTTATAATATTAGTTTTAATCAATAATAATAAAAAGAGTATAACTTACATTAGGATGATCCTAAAATGTGGCTTTTTAGGCATCAAATAGTATTTAAACACTTAATAGATTTTAGAAGACATACCACAATTATTTTATACCCCTTTACACCAAATCAATTTTTAATTAAATTTTTTTCTTTATTTAAACTAAACCCTATAAAAATAAATATAACATGGGTTGAAACTTACCCTAAAAGAATAAAAAAAAATTAATTAGGGGCTAAACTTTATTATAAGAGACCATTTTTTCAGTTTTTAGAAAAATTATTTGGTAAAGGTGAATGTATATTTAAAATCCTAATATCTTTTAAAATCAATGAAGTGTCAGTTAATTATTAAATACCTAAAAAGTCACTTTTTAGGATCATCCTAATATAAGTTAAACTCTAATAAAAACTGTAGTTTTTAGTTTCTACATATGAGTTGAAAAACCTTTATTTTCTAAATGGTATGATTTATATCATTAACACTTAATTTTGATAATCTAATATTTCGTTCAGACATTTTTTAATTTAATATTAAATAAAATGTTTCTAAAACTATTAAATTTATCTTAAAATAAAATTTTAATTTAAGTAAATAATATGTCTCGGGCAACGCCCGGACAATTTCTAGCATGACCCAATTCCCGCCTCTTGCCTCCCTCCATTGGGCCGTTAATTTTTGGACCTACTCTTGACGTGCGTTACATCGAAGCCCGGCTCTGCTCACACCACCCACTCGGAGACAGCCCCGTCATTTGCTCTCCCAACCACTGACAGCCACGTAATCATCTCTGATAACCCCACTTGCCAATGTGGACCACCACCCGTCACTCCCTCCCATAATCAATCCTACGGCCAAAAATTGCTCCCCTTTAATCTATATTTTTCACGTAAATCTCGAATTTCGGCCTTTGATTTGGTTCCTCACTGAATCACTCTCAGCCGTCGATCATGACCAGAAGAAAACAAAGAAAACCCAGAAAGTAATTGCTAATTTGTCGGCTTCTACCGAAATTGGGTGTAACCGTCACTCTATAAATCTAGGCCCCGAAAGGCAAAGCTTTTCTCTCTTTGTCCGTTCTTTTTTTTTCCCTTCACTTGTGAGTTTTGTCAAAAACATTGAAACTTTTTGAAGAACCCAAAAAAGATGTGCGGAGGTGCAATTATTTCTGATTTCATTGCTGTGAAGCGTGGTCGGAATCTGACCGCAGAAGACCTTTGGTCGGAGCTTGACACCTTATCCGACCTCCTGGGTTTGGACTACAATGGGAAAGACTCATCTTTTAATCAGTTTGACAACAAGGTCGGTCCAAATGGCAAGCAAGTTAAGAAAGGTGAGATTTTTTTTCTTCTGGGATTTCTTCAAACTTTGGTTTTTATTGCTTTTTCCTGCGATTTATGCTAATTCATTTTATATCTTGCATGAGGATGTTTAATAGTTCAGAACGTGCTTTTCTTAATAGTTTGGTTTATCTTTCCTTGCCTTGGTCTCTTTGCATGATCTTGAATTTTAGCATTCTTGATTGTTTCTATGATCTTAAAGGTAGCTAAACTCTAGTTTAGTTGGTAAAAGCTACCAAAGGAACTCAGCTCTGCCTACCTACTCTTCAAACTGCAACAGAAAGTGAAAAAGAAGAAACTTTGCTGTTATAATGGATTCATGTGAAAGAAATTGCCAAAAAGATAAGCTGTTTCCACTTTCAAGAAAGATGGAAATAAGAAATTACTTTTTTTTTTCTCTTTTGGCCCAGGAAAAAAAGACATTACTTAGTCAGATGTCGCAATTGATTTATGAAATTGAAAGAATGTGTTTTTATCTCTATTTTCTCTGCTGAAAGTTCTGGTTTTCTTTTCTGTGGGGACTTCAGTGTTAAGCGAGAGGGCCCAGAAGACAAGCAGGGGCACTGCAAAGGAGGGAAAGACTCAGAGAACTCGGAAGAACGTTTACAGAGGAATCAGGCAAAGGCCATGGGGCAAATGGGCAGCTGAGATCAGAGACCCCCACAAAGGCGTCCGGGTTTGGCTCGGTACCTATAACACAGCCGAAGAAGCTGCTCGAGCCTACGATGAAGCAGCCAAGCGCATCCGTGGAGACAAAGCAAAGCTTAACTTCCCTCAAGCTCCGGCCGACGCGGCCCCCCCAACTCAGCCTCCTGCTAAGAAAAGGTGCATCTCTCCTGAGCTGACTCAGGCGAGTTTCACGGGCCCTCCAGCCCCTTTAACGCCACAGCCTTACATGGGTTTTGGGTATGGGAATGAGGTATACAGGCCAAGTGAAGTGGTGGGGAATGAGTTGGAGCTGAAAGAACAAATCTCGAGCCTGGAATCGTTCCTTGGTTTGGAGCCCGAGACTCCTCAGTCGAGTGGAAACGGTGAGGCTGACTCGGTGGACCTCTGGATGCTCGATGACCTCGTGACACATCATCAGCAACAGAGCCATCTTGTTTATTAGAGGGAAAGGAAAAAAGTTCGAATAATTAGCGTTAATCATGTTTATGTGTTACTAATTATTAGGTTTCTAATGCGTACCAACCATCGCCATGACTCTTATGCTCATGCTGGTGCTTATATGTTTATGTTATGCTTAATTACGACTTTAATATCTGTGTGGATGCATGGTTATTATTATCATCGGTAAATATATGAGAATAAAATATTGACGTGTGTATCACATATATGCTTCAACTTTTCTTTTTGGTATTTAGGTTTGTTTTGAAAACCTTAGATTATAATATTCCAATTATGTCGGTTCATGTATCATATGTTCCTTCTTTGGATTAATTAACTTAAATATTTTACTATTAATACAAATCATTTATACGTGTTAATTCTATCTTGTATTGTCTCCATTCTAAAATAAGTGTCTTTTTTTAATTCGACACATATATTAAGAAATTCTAAAATTCAGAAATAAATTTATTCTTCTTATTATCATCAGTAACTATATGAGAATAAAAGAATGACTTGTGTGTCACATATATGCTTCAACTTTTCTTATTGGTATTTAGGTTTGTTTTGAAAACCTTAGATTATAATATTCCAATTATGTCGGTTCATGGATCATATGTTCCTTCTTCTCATTAATTAACTTAAATCTTTTACTATTAATACAAATCATTTATACGTGTTAATTCTATTTTGTACTATTTTCATTGTAAAATAAATGTCATTTTTTAATTTGACACATGCATTAAGAAATCTTAAAATAGAAATAAATTTCTTTCTATATAAAGTTTATCGTTATATTGAGATTATTGACTCATATTAAAATACAACTTCCTCTATTTTATAAACAAATTTTATTCAATGCAGTTAATTAGGAAAAAGATAGGTAAAATTGAAAAAGAAGTAATTAATGAAGTATAGAATTCTTAAAACGACACTCATTGTGGAATAAACAAAATTAAAAAACAACACTTATTTCAGAATGAAAGAAGTACTAATTTGCAAAGACAAATCTTGTGAGATAGAATCCCCAGAGCTCTAGTTGGAGTGGTGCGTGTACCCTGCCTAAGATTGGAGATTTCAGGTTCAAATCTTACAATGTGTAAATTATATGTGAGTTTTGTCCAATTTAATATTAATTTAGTTAGTTTGTATTAGTTTAATTTGTTTCTTTGTTTGATGATTTCTCAATAGATCAATAGTTGTGCGTAAGATATTTATTTGATATAAGAATTCATTGAATGATCCCTTCATAAAAAAAAAATTCTTATGAGAGAAGGTTTTTTCTTTAAGATGTTGTTGATGTTGGGTGGTACAATTATATGATTATGTAAGAATTAAACATAGATATCAACGAAACATGTGATGGTAGCGTAGGCAGTGCCCATCGGCCGGCCATTGGAATATTATTAGGAAAACTAAATCTTGTTCTTTGAGAAAATTTATCCCAACGAGAATATTATGCTTCTGATGATCATACCAAACTTGGAATATTTTACTATATAAGAAGCGGATCAAATATTTCGAGCTCTCTAGCTGTTTCTGCTTTTTCTTGCGTTTTTGGAAGAGCAGAGATATAAAGAATAGATCAGCCTGCAGCTTCTGTATGTATACCAAGTCGGCCATTAGTCTTGACGATCAAATTGGGGATAGCCATGAAGATCATGAATCTAATTTAATTGGTTAGCGTGAGTTCGTGAGCTAATCAGTACAGTAGTAGCACATGAAACACACGCTAGACAGACGCACACGTCTGTACTACAATAGTATACGTGACGATTCCTGTTGCTGATGATCATATCGATTTTGCTTTTGCGTGCAATATAAGTTAAAAATGTAACGTTGAAAGTTCGTTTGATTCTATACAAAAAGATACAGCCTCCTGCCATGGCATGCAGGATATATACCAAGTTTGCTCTTTAAGAGCATTGTGAACTTTTGTAATACCAGTTTTACTGCTCTTTGGAATGAAAATTAGATTTCCCCCTAAAAAAAAACTGAAAAGCCAATGCTGAAACTGGGTGAGATCTGTTGATTTCACTATCAACTTTGAAGTTAGCCATTCATTCATTGAATTGATAATTGAAAATCAAGCCAAATGGTTTATTATAAGCTAATAATTAAGTTCCATCGTTGAATACGCAAGAGTGATAATGTAAATTGTAAGCCACAAACTCAAGGCGGCTGCGGGCTGCAGGTGGCATGGTTTTTGTGAGCAATTAAACTACCCCATGCACAATATCCACCCAACATCAATTAAAGTCAATTTAACACACGTTCCTCTTCCTCCATATGTTCACCAACTCACTTCATTGAGACAGATTATACAATTAGCTTCAGATCGATCTTAGTAATTTGTTGTGCATAGCAGTAGGTGACTTCGTAAGTATAAGTTGAATCTTTATGTTGTTGGGGTTGTACTCTGACGGGGTTAGCAGTTTGGAAACGTTTCTACGTTTGAAAAGAAAACCCAGAGAGGAAGCCAAGAAAAAGTTTGAATTCTAAGTTGAAACAAGTCGATGCATCCTAAGTCTCCTGTCGACTTCTTTTCTCCCGCATATATGTTCCATCTTTTGACTACAAGAAGATTTAATGCCCCTCATACTAGCTGTTTAGTGTTGAATTCGATCCACCTAAAATGTTCCTGTATGCGGAAGCGATTACTCGATCGTTCTATGTATATACAGCTGATGAATGATGATGATAATCAGCAGGATTATATATTCTGTAAGTATAATTATTATTATTATTATATTATAAAATAAAAGGTGAGATATATCAGCAAGCCGAGGAGTACTGTACTGTTTCGAGTCAAAGAATCGATGAGGAATTTATAAATTAGAAAGTTGGTCTCACCAAAAAAAAAAAAAAGGAAACAGAAAAAGAAAAAGAAAAAGAAAAAAAGAAAGTTGGTGGGAAAGCAATTGAAAATTGGGAGCTCATCTGGGAAGATGCATGAACCGAACTTAGCTCGAGTCAATAAAATCCAGGGTGGGTCCTTGTCAAAGACATGGCACTTCAATTACTCTTTTTATATATTTCAAAATATTCTAAATCTCAATAATTTTTCCTTTAATTCCTGTCGCCAGTTGCATAACAAATAGAAAATCAAATAATCAATCATTATTGAAAGAAAAAGATCAGATTATCAACTCATTTCAGGTTTATGTCAGCGGAGTGATCAGCTTGAATTTATTTTACGTTTTATATATAATAGATCCTCGTCGACTACATTTTTGGCAGTTAATTTGGTCACAATTTGTTTCATCTCAAGGGCCCCTGAAAGGAACCTGGGAACACCACTTGAGAATTCATTTTATCAGATAAAGTTAAACATCCAAGTTGCAATATTTTAAATGAAAATATCAAAATATTCCAGTTATGTCTGTTTAAAGAAACAATGGATCGAATTCACGCACTTGCAGTTGCCTCGGCCGTGTCTTTTAGTGCCTAAAAAAGTACTAAATCATTCAAATTTGCAAGACAAATTGTTAAAAAATAGTCCTACTTCTAATCATCATAGCTTAATCTTAATGCCCACTAGTGTTTTTTAAGCAGACGATATGATGCTGGCATTTGTGAAAAAGCAGCTGCTGACGAAACGGAAATGTGTATTTTTGATCGGGCACAGTGACTTCCAAATTCCAATCATTAACTATTTGTTGCCGTCTTATGAACATCTGTATGTATATAGACCATATGGTTAAGATATTTTCTTTCTATTTTTCAAATGATGAAAAGCTTTGTTACTGTTAGATTAGTGTCACAATCATCTCTATTGGTCAATAACTTACCGGCGACTCTTTTGAGCTTAATTTGCTTTATGCTTGACCCACTTAACCTTTTCCCCCCGCCTTAATGTAACTTCCATGTATCACCATTTTTTACAATATCTCACGATATTCATATCACCAACTTCATTGGCCTTAAGCAATTACCGTTGCGAGATTCATCCATCATATCAAGATGTACGATATGGGTTGAACTTGAATTAATTAAAACGAAACTCTGGATACGGAATAAAAAAAAACTTCATTGGCCTTTTTTTTGGATGATGGGCCGGGGAGTTCTGAATTTTGATCTTTCCCAAGTTGAAACTTCAGATTGCTCAGTTCATCCAACATGTCAGTGTTTGGCCCTCAACTCATGGATCAACCCATCAAAGCATTTCCTTGATTGTGACTAGGCCCAGCCAGAGAAGCCTGAGAAGCCTGATTCTTGTGTAAATCAGCCCAAAACATGCTATCTCGTGCGTCGTGCCCATACAGAGATTCAACTGCCACAGTTGCAATAAAACTCAAGTCTCCCACGTTAAATGACGGCAAAACGAGCCTTCCCGTGCAGAAATTTATATGCCTCTCACAAGGATCAGAAACTTACTGATTCTTGAGAAGACTTAAAATGACCAAAGTAGAACAGCTTTCTTTTTATGACATAGAGGGAGAAGCAAAACTATAGCCTAGAGATATACACATTCAACACCTAAAGCAGAAAAATCATTCCATTAAAGTAACACGTTACATTATTTTCTTCCTCTTTTCCAAGGATGCTAAATCAATCGAACTATTGCTTTAGCAACAAACACGAAATATGTCAACAACCAGATAAGTTTGACAAAGAAAAAGAGGCATAAGTTGAGTTTTCTGCTGCCTTGAGATGAAAAAGTTCCCCACTTTTGTGCAAAATGAGCAATTTTTGACAATTTCTTTGTTCACCGCAACGATCATATTTTCATGGGAGTCAAGACTACCATATCAGATTAACCCCATGCATTTGAAAAGAATTTTTCGACATCCTCAAACGGCCAAATGATCATTCCATAACTATGTCAAAAACGACTGTTAGCATCGATAAGGAAACCACAAGGTAGACATGATCGATCCAAAGCGCCACATATCAGTTCAGTGGTTCAATTCGTAAATCAAAAGGCCCAGGAGATGCGTACTGGAAAGCAAAATTCTCCCTCTATGTCATAAAAAGAAATCACATACCAAGATCCAATTCAGCATTACTCCCTTTACCTAAGCTACTTGATCCAGAGTCCGCACAAACAGACCATGACACTTCCCAATGGAAAACATTGAGTGCAACAATGGATCGAGGAGCCCGACCAGCTTGCCGACTGCTGTTTACTGAGAGTTGTTTCATCTTGAGGCACAGTAATAACCAGTAACCACATGCCCAATGTATCCGACATAAATGAAGCCTTCAACCTCTACCTAGCTCCACAGAGAACAATATTTCAACAAGATTAACACTCTCTGTCGTTAAAAGATCAATCAATTAACCGAGTTGCACTTGAAAACATAAGGCATTTTACTAATTAAAGTTGATACCACAAACTTCAGATCATCTCAACTAAGTGACTCTTCCCACATAACCTCTGCACTTGGGAGGAGTATTTCGACCAATAAACAACTTCACACAGTTTTCAACAATCAATTCAACATCATTGCAATTGCAATTTTGAAATCAAATATGCAACATCAGAAATAGATACAGCTATGGTGGGAATAGACAGTAAAAATGATTATATAATTATAAACAATGAGTATTTACAACCATATGCGCATCAGTACATTGACCTTGAATTGGGAACATTAATAAAAGCCAAAAGGCAGGGCTTTTGGAGAACCCAATTAATCTCCAAATCAGCAAACTGAAGCCAATCTCATCGGAACCTTCTCTCTAGCACCAGCTTCGTCCATCCCATCTGCCATAATTCTAACCACCTTCTTGAAGGCAAAATGCACGCAATTAGATAAGGCGATCCAGCAAATCACCTCATAAACAAAATCCAAAGCCGTAACAGTCCAAGGAGAGGACGATGAAGATTCATCCCAGTTTTGGCCTCCAAACCCGCCAAAATTCCAACCACTTCCACCCCAACTGCTCCCTCCACCACCGCCACCGCCAAACGGACCATATCCATCGCCGCCATCACTACTGAAAAAGAATCCGTAATCTTCGCCGTCGCTGGACTCACAGCCGTTGAAGGAAATCCGCTTGGTGCGGCGCTTTCTGCGGAGGAGAGTTCGAGGTAATGTCTTGTAGGAGTTAGGCTTGACGGGAGGAGGTGCGACGGAGTCCACCGGAACGATTGCGGCCGTTACGTGGAGGATTCCGAGATTATCGGCGGATGGATCGGAGGAAAGGGAAAGGTAACTGTTTCGGACGAAATAATGGTGGCGATCGAGAATTAATTTCGCAAACCCTAGGCCATGGGAGGTGGCTACTGTTAGCGTATCGCAAATTAAAGATAGATCCATTTTTTCGCACCAAAAAAGGAATAGAATTCAAGTTTCAGAAATGTAAAATTGAGGAAATTTTTAACGATTCCGGGGGATGAAAGATTTGAGATTATTTTCTCCAAAAAAAAACAAGAGATTAATAAAATGCGCGAAAATAATAAAGAGGGAAAATTGGGGGGAAATGGAAATTGGGGATTCTGTGGAGACGAGCTGACGAGGTAAATGACAAAATATAATAAAATAGTCAAAAACGCAACGTGCTTTTCATATGGCAGTTTGAAGTCGGTGTTGAATTTTCACCGGTGGCAGGCTGGCCTCTGGCAGCGGTTAGTTACTTGAGCTGGAAAACTTGGCGGGCTGAATGAATTCCCGGCCCTGGGTTAGATTGGGCCATGGCTTTGTATTTATCTTCTGGGCATATCAGATCTTAATATAGGCCCGTATTTTTATCCCGACCCAGAGAAGGGGCCCAAGTTGACCCAATTATTTCATCTCAAAAACCCTAATCTTAACAAACTTTTTTCCCATCGTTATAAAAGCCGCCTCCGCGTTTCTGCGCAAAAACCCTCGACTCTCCTATCACAGAGACACACCGATAGAGGGAGACAAGAAGAAGGGAACAACGATGGTGTCTTTGAAGCTGCAGAAGAGGCTCGCCTCGAGCGTTCTCAAGTGCGGCCGTGGCAAGGTTTGGCTCGACCCTAATGAAATCAACGAAATCTCCATGGCCAACTCCAGTAAGTTCCTTTCCTCTCTAGTTTATTCTCCTTCTTTAATTCATTTCTTAAATATAAATCCAAATCTGTTAATCCGGCATCCTGTAGTTTGTAGATCGTTGTTGTTTGTGTTCGTCTTTAATGTTTAGGATTTGTTTCGTTTCTCAGAACACGTAGGGAAGGAAATGATAGATTTGGAATCTGAATTCTACTTGTTCTTAGCTAGCGTATAGGGTAACTAAGCTGTAGAAATGTTGTCTCCAGAAACTAATTTTGCGAGATTTGGAAAAGAGTTCCGAATTTCCTTTGCCTCGTTTTTGTGTGTTAAGCTTTGGGGGATCTTCCCTTTCTGTTCCAATGAATCTTAAATTGAATCCGGTGTAGTTTCTAATGTTAAACGTTGGGTCCCATCATCCATGTCTCTCTGTGAACTAGCTATATGATTTTTATTCAGTTATGTTTAAATCAAGTTGCTAGGTGTTATGTTTTCATCCTATTGGGACGTTACTGTTTGCAGGGCAGAACATTAGGAAGCTGGTGAAGGATGGTTTCATCATCAGGAAGCCTACCAAGATTCACTCCCGTTCTCGTGCACGCAGAATGAAGGAAGCTAAGAGAAAGGGCCGACACTCTGGCTATGGTATGATAAATCCACAATTCAGTAGCATGTATGCTATGTATTGGATGCATGATTGGGTTACCTTGTTCCTCAAGGTTCACTGTAAGCAAGACAATAATAATGTCTTCTAAATACTTTCAGGTAAGAGGAAGGGTACCAGGGAGGCAAGGCTGCCAACAAAGATTCTCTGGATGAGGAGAATGCGTGTATTGAGGCGTCTGCTTCGTAAGTACAGGGAATCCAAGAAGATTGACAAGCACATGTACCATGACATGTACATGAAGGTCAAGGGTAATGTGTTTAAGAACAAGCGTGTCTTGATGGAAAGTATCCACAAGTCCAAGGCTGAGAAGGCAAGAGAAAAGACACTCTCTGACCAGTTCGAGGCCAAGCGTGCTAAGAATAAGGCCAGCAGGGAGAGAAAGCAGGCCAGAAGGGAGGAACGCCTTGCTCAGGTAATTTAAACATCTGAGTTGATCAATATATAGGTATTATGATGGGAAAATGGATTTTGGGTGTTGTATAAAGTTCCATTCCTGTTTGCAATGTATATGTGCAAGTGGTCTATCAAAAAATTCGTCATAGAAGAAAACATTTTGATTTGAACTTGACCAATTTTCACACACCGAGCTATATTTTAATGTGGCTTCACTCCATTGTATGACCTCAAAATTGTTGGTCACACCAAATCTGGAACATTCATTGGAATATCTTTGTTTTTTTGGATGCTTCTAGTCTGTTACTTGTGACTGAACTTTGTTTTCTTGATCATCCAGGGACCTGGTGAGAGGGCAGCACCTGCATCTGCACCCCAACAGGCCGAGTAAGATTCTTTTGATGTTGCTACTTTGTGGTTTTAAAATATAATCTGTTTCACTGGTGTAATTTGGATTTCTTTTGGTTTCTTCCAGGGGTGGTAAGAAAGCGAAGAAGTGAAGTGAATGAATAATGAAGATGGCTAAACTTTATATGTTAATTCCTTTTGTTTTCTCTGTAGGAGTTTGTTTGCAAGACTCTATTTTCATTTATGTTAAAAATTTTAATTATAAATTACGGAATTTTTGGGAACCCCGGAGCTGTTATATTGGATGAATATGTTTGTGGTATTAGCTTATTGTTGAATTATGATGCATGTTGTATGGTTTACAAATGTTGCTTGATGGTTCTCCTTCTCCCCCGACCTCCTGCCACTGAATGTTTAATCGTTGAAAGCTTGGTTGGATACGTGTTATAATCCTTAATTAACTTGCCATTCTTTCTAAATGGCACATAAATGGTCTGTTTCTTTCATGTCCTGACTGTCTAATCTGAGCTAAAGTGAACCAGATGGCCAAAGAAATTGACCCGCGCGTCAGGAAAATGCAACTGCTTGATTTTTTTCATTTTAAAAGCCCAAGCAAAAGTTAGCGAATGCGGAGTCGCTAATAATTTATTTTATTACCATCCTCAATTAAATAATGTATGCTTAGAAGTTAAAATCGCCTTTGAAGCATGCTCGGACCATCCAGAAGGTCAGAAACCCAACAAATCAATTGCCGGATTTGACGTCGTTTTCGCACAGTTTTCTACTTTTCCTGTTTTAAAATGAAAAACAAAAAGAGAAATAAAACAAAATAAAAAAACCATTCAAAAAGGCAATTCCGTATCTACCTCTCCACTCTTTCCCTCTGGGAGGAAGCTCTGTGGATCCAAACTCCATCGTTTGCTCGAATTCGATCTTTAATTTTATCAGATCGAATACACAAAACAACGAAGAAGAATTTGTAGGAATTTTTAATTTATAAATCCAATGGCATCGGAACAATTGATGGCCGGAGGTGGCCCCCGATACTTCCAGATGCAATCGGAGCCGTTACCGTCGATGATGTCGTCATTCCTCTCGTTCTCTCACGGTGTACCCCCCGAGTCAACTCGGATTTTCGACGAGTTACCTAAAGCCACCATCGTCTCCGTCTCTAGACCCGATGCCGGGGATATCAGCCCCATGCTTTTATCTTACACCATCGAATTCCAATACAAACAAGCAAGTCTTCGCTCTTACTTCTCCAGTAATATATTTTCATGCTGCAAATTCGAATTATATGTTTCGATCATAATTATCTTAATGCTAATAATTTCTGCGTTTTGATTTCTTCAGTTTAAGTGGCGTTTATTAAAGAAAGCTTCACACGTTTTTTACTTACACTTTGCTTTGAAGAAACGATTGTTTATTGAAGAAATTCATGAGAAGCAAGAGCAGGTGTGTATGATTAAAACGACAATGTTTGTCTTCGTTTTGTTGCAAATAGAATTTCCTGTTATCAATAGATGTTTGCTTTGAAAGTTTAGGATTTTGATGTGGTTTTCACACTGAATATTATTATATTAAAGGTTAAAGAATGGCTTCAAAATCTAGGAATAGGAGACAATGCGCCCATTGTACAAGATGATGATGAAGATGATGATGCTGTTCCTTTACATCATGATGAAAGCGCTAAAAACAGGTGATTATAATTATTGAAAATTTTCTAAAAGAAAAGGAAGGATTAGACAATTTAACTCCTTGTGCTGACTATTGGCTTTCTTCTCTTATTTCTACTCAGAGATGTTCCATCAAGTGCTGCCCTTCCAGTCATTAGACCAGCCTTGGGGAGGCAGTCTTCTATGTCGGACAGAGCAAAGGTTGCAATGCAAGAGTATTTGAATCACTTTCTAGGAAATATGGATATTGTTAACTCTCGAGAGGTATGCCTTTGACTCTTTGTTATTGTGGTGATACCATGATGCGCATGTGGCAATTGCTGTTCATTAACATTTATGTTCATAGGTATTAAATCTTTGATTGGTAGACTTTACCATGCCGAGAGAATAAACCATGTAATAGTTTATTTTTGTTACTATTTATGTGCTCAGTTTCCCCTCATGTATTTGTGATGATAATAGATGATCAAATCCGACTTAGCTGTTCTTTTTTTCTTGCAACAGTCACGAAGTAGATGAAGCCTATTAACTGCTGGTTCAGTAATTTGTCAGTTGATTAATTGAAAGGAATATGTAGTTTTAGTCAGGGTTCTTAACTGAAGTGCCATAGGTTTACTCGTAGAACTTAGAACTTGGAATGTTGTAGCTAAATGTGTCAGTTTTCTACGTTTTGAGGTTTTTGCTCTATTTCCCTCTCTCAATTTTCTTGTAGGTTTGCAAATTTTTGGAAGTTTCAAAGTTGTCATTTTCATCAGAGTATGGGCCTAAGCTGAAAGAAGAGTATGTAATGGTGAAGCATCTACCGAAAATTGCAAAGAATGATGACTCTAATCGATGCTGTGCTTGTCCTTGGTTCAATTGCTGTAATGACAACTGGCAAAAGGTAATGTGATCTCATTTCTGAAAGCTCATTTTATGTCACCTTATTTTCAGGGAGTTGCTGTGTCTGAGGTTGCCAAAATGTTCAGATTTGTTATCTTAATCTTGCCTTATGGGCAGTAACTTCATGGTCTGGACCATAAATGACCCTCCTTTGCCATCATCTTGGGTATTTTTAATTCTAGTTATTTGATAGATCCATACTTTTCTGTACTCATTCCTAATGATCATATACAGGTCTGGGCTGTTCTGAAACCTGGATTCTTGGCCCTGCTGGGAGATCCTTTTGATACAAAACCTTTAGACATAATTGTTTTTGATGTATTACCAGCCTCAGATGGGAATGGTGAGGGCCGGGTATCATTAGCGGCAGAAGTAAAGGAACGCAATCCTTTACGCCATGCTTTTAAGGTCAGTAGCTTACACTGCCTGTTCTGTGGAAATTTCAACATTTAGTGAGCATTTTAAAGTTTAAGATACTGTTGTTCATAACCAGTGACTTCTTCTTGTTACATCATTTCTCATTCTGATTTGGAGATAGGATCCCCAGTAACACAAATTTTACATCAGAAAACCTGTGGTGATATTTCTGCCATCCAAAAACATATTTAATCCTGAAAATCCTTGATATTAAATCTTTATTAATATCACATTAAGCTGTGAAGCTTTAAGATCAAGATAAATTTGTGGGGGTTTATTGAGGGTATAAGCTCTTTCAACACACTAAAAGAACTATTATCTCTATAATGGCGGGTTTAGTTGTTTGCCTGATGAATATATCTAGAGAAATTCACTTTCTAACAGATAATTGGGAACTTCAAAAGGTGACATGTGGAATTCGGAGCATAAGGCTAAGGACGAAGAATAGTGCTAAAGTAAAAGATTGGGTTGCTGCAATCAATGATGCAGGGCTTAGGCCCCCTGAGGGCTGGTGTCATCCTCATCGCTTCGGCTCTTTTGCTCCTCCAAGGGGCTTGATAGAAGATGGTAGTCAGGCTCAATGGTTCATTGATGGTAGAGCGGCTTTTGAGGCTATAGCTACCTCAATTGAAGATGCAAAATCAGAGGTATGTGCTTTCAACTCTTGCAGGCAGAAATGGGTTGATTTCAAATTTTCAAACTTATTTTTCTGCTCTTTAGCATGACAAACTGTGGTGTGATTCTAAACGTTATGCAGATATTTATTTGTGGCTGGTGGATTTGCCCAGAATTGTATCTACGCCGTCCTTTTCATGAGCAGGCATCCTCCAGGCTTGATGCTTTACTGGAAGCCAAGGCGAAGCAAGGGGTTCAGGTATTGTAATATTTCATTTTATTTTTTAGAATGTTCATTTATAAGAAGTCCATAATTAACCTTTTTTCCTGTAAATCTAAAATGGGTGTTGAATCCTTTATATTTCATCAGACATATCATCTTGTTGCGAGTGTGTTCAAATATACATGAATTATGACTCATAATATCAAGCTGTATATATGTTGCCCATGTATACTTCTCACTTTTTCTTCCGTTCCATTTGTCTGTCAGTGGGTTCAATCACTGTTTGACGTTTGGCAGACTTTTGGTTTGCTTTTGAGCCCTCTAAATATAGCCTGATTTAACTATTACATACTGTTTATTTATAATTTTTAAAAGAAATTAATATTCGCTTCTATTCTATAGATATCTCTACATTCCCAGCGTAATGATGTTAAGGTTTTGGCTAATTAGTTTTTTAATTACTTACATAGAACAGTGATTTGAATTTGCCTTCTTATGACTGCAGATATACATCCTTCTCTACAAAGAAGTTGCTCTTGCTTTGAAAATTAACAGTGTCTATAGCAAGAGAAAGCTTCTTAGCATTCATGAGAATGTGAGGGTATTGCGTTATCCAGACCACTTCTCAACTGGTGTCTATCTATGGTATGCATTACTTGTGATAATTGAATGATCACAGGCATTTGAGTTTAGCCTTTTACCATTATATAATAAGATTAGACTTTTCAAGACTCTAAATATGTAATTTGTTTTATCCATAGGTCCCACCATGAAAAACTTGTGATTATTGATTACCAAATTTGTTTTATTGGTGGACTTGATTTATGCTTTGGTCGGTATGACACATTTGAACACAAGGTGGGTGATAATCCTCCATTTTTATGGCCTGGAAAAGACTACTATAACCCAAGGTAAGTTTTTATTTAAGCAGAGATTCTTCTTTGAATATTTGATTAGTTATGTTCAGAAACTTGATTCTATATTGTACTTATCCATTCTTTCTGTCCTTTGATGAATTCATCGTATTTTAGTTGTCATTTGTTGGCTTGCACTAGATATGTGACAGAAATATTTGCAATTTCATTTTCATCAGGGAATCTGAACCAAATTCGTGGGAAGATACAATGAAAGATGAGTTGGATCGAGGAAAATATCCTCGAATGCCTTGGCATGATGTCCACTGTGCACTCTGGGGACCACCTTGTCGTGATGTAGCTCGACATTTTGTTCAGCGCTGGAACTATGCCAAGGTCCAAAATTATTTAGATTTAGTTATGCACCATAGAAACTTTTTTTTATTAACAATGGTGTGTTTTTTTCCAGAGAAACAAAGCTCCATATGAGGAAGCCATTCCACTCCTTATGCCTCAGCAGCATATGGTGATTCCACATTATATGGGAAGAAGCAAGGAGATTGAGATTGAAAGCAAGAATGTTGAAGACAATGATAAAGGCATCAAAAGACAGGATTCATTTTCTTCTAGATCATCTTTACAAGATATTCCTCTACTTTTGCCTCAAGAGGCTGAGGAGATGGATAGTTTCAATAGGCTTCCAATGTCAAATGGGTTGGACTCTGCTGCCAGTAAAACTGCACCTTTTGCATTCCGAAAGTCCAAAATAGAAACAGCAACTTCAGACACACCTATGAATGGCTTTGTTGATGACCTCAACTACTTGGATCTTCATATGGAAAAATCTTCAGATGTAAAGAGGCAGCCTGGAAACAAAATTTCTGACCCAGAATGGTGGGAAATACAGGAACGGGGTAATCAAGTTGGTTTTGTGGATGAAGCTGGACAGGTTGGTCCACGAACTTCATGCCGTTGTCAGGTGGGCTGTTTGTCATTAAGACTTTAAAACATTTTCATCTGCCTCATTATAGTAGTTTATGTTTCTTGATTTTGGTATGATGATATCCCAATTTCAAAGTCTAGTATCCCAAAGTACTTAAACATCGCGGTGAAGTTCATGTCATACGAACTGGTAAACAACATATCACCACTGGAAGTGAAATAAACAAAGTGATTGGGACGAGAAAGGAGCACCATTGAGGTCATTATATGGGTACACACCATGAGTTTTGTAAGGTTGCAGCTATATCTAGCGAGCTTTCAACTTTTTCTAATGAAAGTTAGCCTGGTCTAGGCACAATGATGATAATATTAATGCGATCTGTCATTATTTCTACCATTATATTTGACTTGCTTATTCATTTGAGAGTAGACTTTTAGCTTTAAGGAGTGTCAATCTGTTATGATCTATGGTTTTCAGATTATAAGGAGTGTCAGCCAGTGGTCTGCTGGAACCAGCCAAATAGAAGAGAGCATTCACTGTGCTTACCGTTCCCTCATTGAGAAAGCAGAACACTTTATATACATAGAGGTAAACGCTGAGCTTTTTTATCTTTTTGATTTGAAGTACTCTATAAATCATGTGATTACTTGGCTTACTCTCTTACTGCTGTTTAATTCTTGTACAACCGTTCCAGAATCAATTTTTCATATCAGGCCTATCCGGAGATGAAATTATTCGAAATCGTGTCTTAGAAGCATTATACCGGCGTATTATGCGGGCATACAATGATAAGAAGTGTTTCAGGGTTATTATTGTCATACCATTGCTTCCTGGTTTCCAAGTATTATTTCTTGGGCTATAATCTTTTAACTTGAAGTTCAGATAATAGTATTATTATGAACTGACTTTAAGTTTAACAGGGGGGTGTTGATGATGCTGGTGCGGCATCTGTGAGAGCCATAATGCATTGGCAGTATCGAACCATTTGCAGAGGACAGAATTCAATATTCCATAACCTTTATGATCTTCTTGGTCCCAAAACTTATGATTACATATCTTTTTACGGGCTTAGAGCATATGGTAAACTTTTTGACGGCGGTCCTGTGGCTACCAGTCCGGTATTTTCTTGCACTAACACTTATCTTCCTTTATCATTTGCCAATTCTGCTTAATTCTCTTAACAATGGCATAAGATACCATAGCAACTAATCAAAGAAAGCATGCACATGTTTTATTGTTTATTTGTCCCTTTCTGTTTTTTGCAGGTATATGTGCATAGTAAAGTCATGATAATTGATGACTCTCTAACCTTAATTGGTTCAGCTAATATTAATGATAGAAGTTTACTTGGCTCAAGAGATTCGGAGGTACCACTGCATAAAGAAACACTTCAACATTATATTTATCCTTGACTAAGAAATGACATCTATATCACTTTTTAAGAAATTTGATATCACAAGTAATATTTCAGATTGGTGTGCTTATCGAAGACAAAGAGTTAGTTGATTCACGGATGGGAGGAAATCCATGGAAGGCTGGAAAATTTGCTTTGAGTCTTCGTATCTCATTGTGGTCTGAACATCTTGGTCTTCGCCAAGGAGAGGTTTGTGATCCGTGAGCCATTATCCATTTTTCATTCACATTTGCTCATTACTTGGAGATCAGTCTAATGATATTTTAGAGTATTGTTTGTCTTTTAGCTGCTAAATGTGTTCATCCCTTTTCATTTTCTTGCACCTCAGATAAACAAAATAGTCGATCCCATCAGTGATTCGAGTTATAAAGATATATGGGTTGCAACTGCAAAGGTGAGAACTAGAATTATATGTACATTCACATTTCATACCAAAATGCTTTAATTAAAAGGTATCAAGTAACTTCTGGCGGTTTTAGAAATTAGTCATATAAGTAGTATAATGAAATTTAACCTTCCCTAATGAGGCTAGATAATCCCCTGGTTTAAAAACTTACAGCTGTTCAATTCCCTGATAAAGCATATTATCTTGAATGATGAGGTTACCATCTGTAACTCTCTCAACTCCAAGTAACAAACATCACATGTTTTATTTGACAGATGAATACAGCAATCTACCAGGATGTGTTCTCCTGCGTCCCCAGTGATCTCGTACATTCCAGGTAAGACAGCCATTTCGTGTTCTCTTTTCATTTCCCCTTTGATTATCCTATTACCTAACTCGATTTACAATAAACATGGCAGGCTTGCGCTGAGACAAAGCATCGCCTTTTGGAAGGAAAGACTCGGTCACACTACTATTGATTTAGGGATAGCCCCTGCGAAATTAGAATCATACCGCAATGGAGATATCAAACAAACAGACGCGATGGATAGATTAAAGTCAGTGCGAGGACATCTTGTTTCTTTCCCCTTGGATTTCATGATGAAAGAAGATTTAAGACCCGTGTTTAATGAGAGTGAATATTATGCATCTCCTCAAGTTTTTCATTGAGCGGAGAGATCATATAGAATAGAACCCACATTTTTTTTTCCCTTTTTTATGTTCAATTGGGTAAAGCTCTTCATTCCCCACACAACACAGAAATCATAGAGACAAAAGGGGAGACTTGACGATGTTTTCTCAAGTCTCTCGTAGAAAATATACGCATCTCAATCATTCTTTGTATAAAATTTAGCAAGATACTTTATATCTTTAACTTAAGATTCTCTTCTGTTCTGTTAACGTGAACGTCTACTATTTTTCTCTTGCATCTTGAAGCTTCTCCTTCTTGCTGTATCTTGTTCTCCTTCCTAGTAATCTAAACAGGACCAAGTTGAGAGCCAAGCTCTCTTCTTCCTCGAATGTGGTCTGGGACTCTGGGTAATCATAGGGACTCAACTCCGATGTTTCCATCCATAAATGTAAAATCTACGTGATCCACATATATTGGAATTGCTGGATGTTTTATCAGCGCCAATTATGTGGTTTGAGGCCTTCCTTTTTGAGCATGCTCGATGTTGGCAAAATCCGAAGCAACAAACTTTTGCAATGAAAACGACGTCCACCACAGAGTCTGTAACCAAATTCCCCACCATTTTTGTTAAGAGTGGATTGACTCCAAACTCTCGTCGTGATAAGCTTCGAATTATTGTGATTCATTCGAGGTCGGAAGACATCAAAAACAACTGGCGATGAGCCAACGACCCCAAGCCAAATAATTTCATGCTTCTAAAAATCTTTAATCCTTTTCTTTACATTAATACTATTATTATTCTAAACCCCACTTCTCGAACCAATGGCGGACGGTCGTTATAGCGCCCCCACAAACCCCCCCCCCCCCCCCCCCCCCCAAAAAAAATAAAATTTCTACTATTATTTATTTTATGTATTTACCATATACTTGTATATTTGCACCGAAAATCTCACATTAACCCCTCCAAAAAATAGCTTATTTCAAATTGGCCCCCCAATACCTCATAATCATCCGTCATTGTCTGCGACCTTCCTTTATTTGACATTTGACATTCTCTGGTCTGGGATCCGAACTTGGGTCCCATGCTCTTGGAATTCCATAATTATTCATGAATAATTGTCCGTTATTATGTTTTCAAAGCTTGGAAATGGGAAGAACTATCACCAAATAAAATTGATTATGTGGTCAGAAAAAAAGTATATGTTGTTATTATTATTATTATTATAAATTCAATTTGTGGCACAAAATCTATGTCGCGAAATGGAAAACGATTTCTGATTTTAGAATTGCACAAAGCATAACAAATGACGTCACAATTTTCCAATGCACGTCAAGTTTTACTGATTCTTACATGCAGTAATTTTTATTGTTATTAAGTAAAATTGCAGAAAGTTTCTTAATTAAGCCAGCAGTAATTTTGTTCTGGTGTCTCAATCATGAATGCGTCTTACTCTAAGGTCCCAATCTGACTGGCTAACTGGAAGCCATGTGCTTGGTTTTTATTGTTCGGAGCTGGAAACAAAGAGATATTCTTAATAATCCTCTTTTTAAATGCAAATAATTTATTGATAGTGGCTTAAAACATCAGTAGTTAGTTGGAATACTGATGAATGATTTTTAATTCACTAAATCTTTCACCATCAAGAGTTCTATAATCGTTCTCAATTAACTACTCCTCTTGATAATATTATTTTTATACCAACCATTTTCATCCATGAAAAATATCTTATTTAATTACCATTCATCAAGTTATTCATAAAAAATAGGTTTACAAGCGTCTGACCGACTTCTTATAGTTTATTCTTCTTAACTAAAGTCTTATGTTTAATTGCAATCTTGCTTTGATGAGGTATAATGAAACCCAATGTAACAGTGACCTTTTTCTTTACATAGCAATTATTTCCGAAATGTCTGAACTACCCATTGTTTTCGCATTATTCAGCAATGAAATCGGTGGTATTTTGGTCCTTTTCGTGCCCTTTCGCTGCTTATGGTTGCTGTGAAGATATACATTTCATTACGTAGGTTCACTATGCTTGCTGTTGTTTGAAAAAACATGGAGTATAAGCAACTCGAGACTTCTTCATCTTTAAGAATCCGTGGGGTTCGATCGAGTGACTCAAGGTTCCATCCATCAATATCGCAGTCATCAAGGAAGTGCAAAGTTTCAGCCGTATAAGCTAGCTGATTATTTTCTTGAAACAATAGTCTCCGGAAAAAGAAGGTACGTAATATATATGACTCAAAAAGTTCCTCGAATGATCAATTTTTTGAGGAACCAAAGATAAATATACATGGATGTATATATTCTAAGATTGTAATTTCTTCATAGACTTAAGTCTTTTTCTTTCTGTTGGCAAGTGATCAGGAGTCTTATTGGGCTTGTTGGTTGATGATTCAAGGGACAGAACAATGAAATCATAGGTGTTTTTGTTGTTGTTGCTGTGATTTGCGAAGTACTTGTATAGAAGCGATGGTGCTTTTCCCATCATTTCTCGATGGATTGGCAAGAACTGTTTCGATCAAGAAAGGGAAGAATACTCAGACGGATGCTGGAAGAGAAACAGCGGAAACCATGGCCAAAGATGCGAAGAAGAATGAGTTGATGCTGAGTTCCTCTGGCACCGTCAAGTCCAACAAGTCAAATAATTTTGCCTCCGTCTGCTCCAAGAGAGGAGAGAAAGGAATCAACCAGGATAGTGCAGTAGTTTGGGAGGTATGCTCTAATTAACTTATTCGACATGGTGATTTATAAAAGTTGAATTTAACATTAGCAAATTAAAATGAAGCCTTAAAAAGATCAGTTCCTGATTGAATTGATAAGTATGGAGATTCCTTTGTAGGAATTTGGATGCCAAGAAGACACGATCTTTTGTGGTATTTTTGATGGGCATGGACCTTGGGGCCATATTGTGGCCAAAAGGGTCAGGGAATCAGTGCCTGCTTCTTTACTGTGCAACTGGCAGAAAAATGTTGCCTTAGCCTCCTTTGGCCAGGAATTGGTTACGGAAGTGAACAGAAATATTCATCGGTTTGATATATGGAAGCAATCTTACTTGAAAACTTATTCTGACATTGATCTGGAGCTTAAGCAGCGTCCTGGAATAGATTCTTTCCGTAGCGGAACAACAGCCTTGTCGATCATCAAACAGGTAGACTAAGATAATACGCCTAACAATATGTAATTTCTGTTTTCTTCGAAGAACCTAGCTAAATTTTGTGCTGTTGATGATGGTCAGGGTGAACATCTTATTATAGCAAATGTTGGTGATTCTCGGGCGGTCCTGGCAAGCACCTCGGGTGATGGCAATTTGGTACCACTTCAGCTTACAGTTGACTTCAAGCCTAACATCCCCGGTTAGAACTCTCTCTTCTCCCTTTCTCGGTTTCTCATAGTCATTAATACCCTTTTTCTCACAGCTTTTGAGGACTTCATTCATTGATTATTGTTATCTCGATTAAATTAACAGAGGAGGCTGAAAGAATAAAACAGTCCAAAGGGCGAGTCTTTTGCTTAAGCGATGAACCAGGGGTGTACAGAGTCTGGATGCCTAATGGTGACTCGCCAGGGCTAGCCATATCAAGAGCCTTTGGTGACTACTGCGTCAAAGAGTATGGGCTCATTTCTGTGCCTGATGTGACCCAAAGAAATATCACAGGCAAAGACCAGTTTGTCATCTTAGCAACAGATGGGGTATCCAGCAGCTTTTAGTTTTTCCTTGGCAATTCCCTTCGGTCTTGTTTCGTTTGCTTTGAATAGTCAAAGAAGACAGAGAGTAATTTGACATGTTTTCAAAATGTTGTATTTAGGTGTGGGATGTGATTTCGAATCAAGAAGCAGTGGAGATAGTGTCGTCGACATCAGATAGGGAAAAAGCAGCCAAACGATTGGTTCAATGTGCCATCCGCGCATGGAAATACAAGAAAAGAGGCATTGCAATGGACGATATGTCGGCCATTTGCCTCTTCTTTCACTCCACGCTGTCCCAAGAGGTGAAACTCGTCAAGACCTCCAAAAAGGCTGCAATGGAGAAACTTGGCTAATTGCTTGTTGCCACCGCCAACTGCCTCTCTCTATCACAGTTCTATTTATATAAATTGCATGTAGTAATGTGTATGGATGCTGTAAACCTAATTAAAAAGACTTAACTAATAAGCTGCATCTCCTGCCATTGAAAGATGTTCAAACAAATGATTCTTGGTTTGTCTTCTTTATATGTTTTGATGCCAAATACATAATGACAAAAGGCATTTTGATTTCTTTTTTCTTAATAAAACCCATTATTAACAATTATTAAATATTTAATTTTATCAACTCTTACTTATAGATTTTAGAATAATTTATTAAAAGTAGTAGCAAAGCATAATTTTCTATTTATATTCTAAAGGCTAAACTATGAAAGATTATTAACAACAAAAGAAATGGTAGAAATTGAATAATCAAAAAATAATTATGTTACTGTAATGTAAATTAGTAGGTAGTAATTATATCCCTTTTGAGACAAAAGACTGTAGTAAGCAATATTTATAGTCACGTGCACGTCATGTGATCTGCAGTTTTGCTCCACACGCACTTCGACATGACAAAAACACCCCTACGCTTTAGGCAATTGACGACTGAGGAGTGAGGACCAATCAGTAATGGGCCATCCGCCCGTTTCAGTATAAGCTTTACGGTCCATAGTCCATTCCGTCTTTAGCTGTCGGCCTTTTCCAATGTCCAATTCTCTCTTTCTCTCCTTCCCGCTAACATATTCGTATCCCCCCGCAGTCCCACACGTCCGCGCGGTGAACTTACGCGCCACGGCTCTTGCTCCGATCCCTTCCTTTACTCCAACTCATTCTTCTTCTATCTCGCACCGTAAATTCCTCCGCATACCTTCTCCGATAATGCACTCCGACCAGAAACTCGCCGCGACTCAAGCGGAGGTGAGCCAACTCGAGGACTTTTCTGATTTCGAGAAACTCCTCTCACCGAGCGGTCACATCTCTATCTGCGGCTTTGGTTCCCTCCTCTCTGGTAGGTACAGCTAGCTAAGCCACCAATTTGTTCGTGATCGTGATGGCAATTCAGTGATCATCGTTTATTGATTCTTGAGAGCAGAAAGGAGCGCGAGAAGTACCTTTCCAAATCTGTTAAACTTCAGAGTGGCTAAATTGAATGGATTTAGGCGCGTTTTCGCTCACGTTGCTCCAGTTTTCTTCGACCGCGGCATAGCCAAGCCTGAAACCAAGGTATTTTTGTCTGTTTGGTTCCTCAGAAATCGAAGGAAAAGAATTCTCATTTCCTACATAATTGAAACTTTAAATTAGAAAAAAATTTATCCATATTTTTTGTTTTAAGAAGAAAATTGATGTAGTAATTGATTTCAGGAGATATCAAGCTTAAGTGTAGAGCCTTGTGAAGCCGAGACCCTCATCGTCACTGTTTTTGAGATTCAAAAATCTGAGGTATTGCTTTCCTCTTTCAAAATTTTTGAATATTTGAGCCAAAGTTTTCAACTTTTAACTGATATAACATATTCATATTACTTTGTAAAGTCAGATTCCAGCTTTCATGGAGAGAGAACTCGAGTTCAGATTTCTAGCTGTAAGTTTCTTGATAGTTTTTCGTGCTTGGCTTTGGCAATCCATTTTAGTGCTTTGGTCGTTATTGTGGATTGACTTGCTTCTGTTACAGGTCTTGCCTGAAACACTTGATGGGGAGGCCTTTGCGAATCCCGCTGTGTGTGAAATTTGATTAATTTGCCATCTTGTAATGGCATTATTCTCAAAAGGTTTGGTTTTCTCATTTTTTGTTTGGAATGTCATTACAATGCAGGTGCTTTGTGCTCGTTACAGTGATGAGGAATTCTTTCAAATTAGATGCAAAGGTAGGTTTTTCGAGATTTCTTGACTACTGATATTTTGGTTATTCTTGGTGCCTGTGACTCTGTGATCGGGAGGGATAGAAAGGGATGGTTTTTATTGATGTTGCTTCATAGTTCATTGAATCCTTCATAGTTCATTGAATCATAGTTTTGTAACCAAAGCTTACATCTTTGTACAGGAAGTAAGGATATTTACTTCCAGCATTATGGTCGATACAACATCGATAAGATTTGGCGAGATGATATCTTGCCATGCCGTGTTTATCTCCGACACTGGTATGTACTAATTGTTCTATGAATGAACGTCTTTCTGTAGTCCTACAATATGTAAGGAATGGATAATTCCTTGCCATTGTGATTATGGACAAAATGAGGGGTCAATCCCATCGGAAATAATCTGCTCACTGATTGGATTCAAGGTTGTTGATAAGCCATCTGAAATCTGATTCTTGGTTTCCTTGATTCTTTGTGGTTAGAATCAATGAATGTCATCATACGTATAAAATATTTAAGAGAACCTTCATGAAATTTCTATGCTATTGAGTTTTCTGTTAAGATTAGGTGGATAGGACTTCTGGTGTGTTCTTTCCAGTGCCTTTGGGGTTACTGATATCAATTTGTGGTCTAATGTTGCTTTGCTGCAAAATTTTCTGTATTTGACTAATTGATGTGCTATACGCTAGTGTATTGGCGGCTAAGAATCTTGGTGATGTAGCCTACAACAACTTTCTGGATCACACTTTCCTCGGAGACCGAAGAACCACCATCCGAACATATTTGGCAACGACAGGTTCAGGTATCATGGAAGAGGAGCCTCCAGAATCTCTCAAGTATCGCTATGGTGGTTGATAATAGACAATTGACAAGCTATCCTTCTGAAAGCTGTTGCACTTGACATTTCAATATTAAACCATATTTTTGGCACTGACCAGTACAGTAGCCAAAACAAAATTGTTTCCCTGAATCATTCTTGCCTTAGTTATTGCCCCTTCAACTGGCAGTGGGCTAAGTGAAGAGGGTAGATTTGTAAAACAGTTTCCTGAGCAATTGGGACACACATTACAAGGAATAAAGTGACTATGGTAATGTTTTACATATATTCAATCTGTCTCTGAGAATGGATTTGTTCTTATATCTGCTGTTCAAAATGAGAATTTAATCCTGTTAGCACTGTCATAACATTCATAACTTCGGTTTCTGTTGTTAAAAATGAGAATTTAATCCTGTCTATCCATGTGAAGATGAAGATTTTAACCAAGTAGTTTTCAGGAATATCTGAATCGTATAAATTACGCCTAAATATTTGAAATTGTTTTGTAGAGTTTGTGAGCCCAGCCTCTGGGGCGGGGCTTCCAAAAATTGACGGGCAAGTCCCACCTAAGTAGGGCAGAACTCGCTCGCCTTAAAAGAGCGTGTTCGAACAAGGTGTTGGCACGACCCGCCGTCTCTAAACGATCATTGACGAGTCATCCTTCACCCCTGACAGGACAGGTTAAGTTTAACGGCGAACCTCATGCAATACTTAATGAAGCAACTTGACTACTTCATTTCAAATGTATCCGATGTGGGACGTGGGATATGGGTTCACACGAGACCGGGTCAGATATCACATTTAAGTTTAACTGAGTCCATAATAAAATAATACTACTATCCAAAATTAGAAAATAAAAGAAAGAATCTAACATAACCAACACTTCCTTCTGTACTTGGTTGACGTTAACAAGGAAAATTCGATAAAAATTTTCAGATATAGTTCATTCGAAGCCCTTTTTCTGTTGTTTTTCAGTGACGGGCAGGCTTTATTCCGAATACGTCCATAAACAATTTTTTTGGTGGGAACAGGAGCATTTTTAGTTGAGAAATAGTGCGGTACAAAATAAAGCCTCCAATGTCAGCATAAAGGAGAGGCTGCATGAAGTCGGAGGATTAACGCAAGTTACAAAATAAGCTGAGTTATCAGCAGCAGTCCTACTTAAACTATTAGAAAAGGCATCCACATCAGGGAAGCTATCACTTCCTTTTCTTGCAAGGGCATCAACACATCTATTGCCGTCTCTAAACACGTGCATGATCCTGGCTTGATTGAACCCGTTGAGAAGAACTCTGCAATCGGGGATAAGATTATCAAGCAATGGGTTAGTGTTTGGCAGGTTGCAGCGTGTAGTTATCAGACTAATTGCAGCCGTTGCGTCAAGCTCAATCTCTAGGTGATTTGTTTGAAGGTTCCTAGCTAGGATTAAACCATCTCTTAAAGCCCAAAGTTCTGCTTTAACACTTGTGCGTTTGCCTATGCTCTGGTGAGAGCCTCCTAGGCTCCTACCCAGTTTCCGGAATTATCTCTTATGATTGCGCCTGCGCCTCCCTTACCCGGATTGCCAATTGCAGATCCATCTGTATTAAGTTCAGCCAACCTAGAGGGGGTGGCTGCCATTTAACAGGAGCAAAGGATTGCAAATACTGCAGAGTGGCATTGCTGGTCAATGCCACGAATTCAACTGCCTTCTGGGTGGCTTTAACCAAGACTGCCTTTGGTTGCTCATTCTTAAAAACTTTTGCATTTCAAGCCAACCATACTTCCCAAAGAGTGCGGATAAACAGAAGGTACCATGGGATAAACAATAACATATGAAAATGGGCAATGTAATTCTTTCACTATATTATTTAATCTTGTAAATCTTCAAAGCCACACGCTTCATCTTTTTCGAGTTCACTAATTAACAATTCCATCATTTTCTTATACATAGGCATATAGTGATCATTAATCATCGTTCTTGATAGGCGGATCTTACTATACAGTTCCCTAGGTGTTTCGTATACACCAACATGTTCATGGTTGGACCCATCATCGTCTAGGTTAGCAGCATCGGATGGAGGTACAGAAACAATATGCATAATTCTGCCAGGGGGATAGAAGCGCAGGTTCTCTGAGGCATCAGAGAAAGAGCTGGTATTTTTACTTTCTGATACATCTGCCAGAATATTCTCCTCTTCTGTAATTTCTTTGGCTGCAGCTGCTTCTTCTGCTCGGGCCTTAAGATCAACTTCACTCTCCCGCCTCTTAAGCTCCTTCTCCAACTCATACCATAACTCACCACCAGCGATTTCATCCACTGTAGATGTAGTAATAACTCTATCTACTGTGATCAGGGGCTCCTCTTCATCTGTGTCATAACAGCCCGAACCACCGCTGGAATTACATTCCACTTGGGTTTGTACTTGATCTATTGTAACCACTTCAGTCACAAGAGCATCAGAACTTCTTTCAGATATTACTGAATCTTCAGTCATAACATCCCCTTTAGGATTCAATGCTGGGCCCACATTACGACGTCGGGGACCCATGCAAGACCATGAAGATAGAGATGAGCGGCTTCTGACAACAGCTTGTGCAACATTCTGTGCACCCTTCATGACAACCTGAAGTTTGATAAACCAGATTCTTAAAGTATGCACCATTTGTGGTATTGAAGCTCAAAAAGTTATGCAATTGTTTATCAAGATTGCATTGCACATATTAACCAACAAAGTTGGGCAATCTCATTAAAAAGTGAACTATCAGTTATACCTTAGTACTGCTGGAAACCGGTCGGAGAAGTGCACCAGCACCTGCAACCCTTGCTTTTGCACTAGCAATGGAGGGAAGACGAGAACCCAGAGCAGTAGCAGAACGGTAAACAACATTAAGGACCCTAGTACGTTCAACCTGATCCCGCAAATCATTTAACCAGGACGATGCTGTAACCTGATAATAACAACTTTTCTGTAAGGATCCTCATAGCATGGTAGACTACAACCATAATAAACAATTTGTGATCCAGTGAGAAGAAATTGAAGAGCACCTCGGTGCGAAGGTCATCAACTGAAGCAGTTGAGAATGTAGGCACCAAATCAGACCCGTTGATGATAGTTGTAATAAAATGCTTGCCTGACTCTGCTAAATCCCATGTCATACAGGCAGCTGCAACATAAAATCTTTGAGCATTTAGAGAGAAGCAGTGTAATTAATCACTTAATAGGGATAAGAAAAGCCTCATCAAGCACATATCATTAAAGCATTTCAGCAAAAGGAGAGTGTGAAGCATAATTTCAACACCATACAAATTAGAGCCATCCACATTTATTACCCTTTTTTATCTCTTACAGCACCATATAAGGACCATGCACATGTCAAAATAGGTGAAAAGTGTAGGGCTATTTGTTTTAGACAGAACACTTATAGAGGATGAAGGGAATACACCAATGAGGACATAGCTTAATTGCCAAACGGTAATACATTCCATCTTTACCTGGGGCAAATGTAAAACAAGTGCTAGAATACACTAATAAGGGCATAGCTTAATTGCCAAACAGTAATACAATACATCTTTACCTGGGGCAAATGTAAAACAAGTGCTAGAGGCAAACTCTTTCTGTTCCCGAAGAATGTATGTCAATAATGCCGCTGTACCACCGCCAAGAGAATGCCCTACAATCTGACAAAGAAAGGAAACATTAGATAATGGATCACAAAGAGCACAAACAACATTTACATATTTAGTGTAGGTATGAAGATGACTTCAATCTGAATGATTAGCCATTACCTTAACTTTATAGTCAGGGCATTCACCAAGAGCCTTAAGCAGGCAAGGAGAAGTGAGCTTCGCAATCCAACACGCTGCAGCAACCATTCCACAGTGTGCATATCCTAAAACAAGATTGCTGATCCCACCATCATGTATTACTGAATGGTGGAAAGGGACCACTGCACCAGTTGCAGCTGTTAGTGTATCTTTAATGCTGTGAGTACCACGAATCAATAGAAGGAAACACTTTGAATCTTTATCACGAATAATTGTGAAAGCGGGCTTCAAAAGCTGCAACAGTTATTCCAAAAAATAAATAAATACCTCCATAGAAGAGCTAGGACAGCTTTATTGCAAACAATAACAGAATGAACAAACACACACTACACAACTATCCTCAGTAATGCAAAATCAACTTCATAAAATCAACCAGTCCATGCCAAGTTGGATGTCTTGTTAACCAGCAAATGCAAATGATAAGCAAATCATGATGGGGAGACTAGTTGTCAACAATCACTAAAGATAACTTGACTATGGTGAAAATTAAGCCATTTACATCAAGCCAAGGGATTGGAGTTCGACAGGGATATCACAGCCTATATTAACCACAACCGAAAGATGCTCCCTTGGTTCTTAACTTCCCTACTTTAAATAAGTTTAACAAAAATGGTTAATATTTTATGCCTTTCCTCTCATTCTTTCCCCCACAACTATGTCTCATTAGATATTTTGCCTAGCACTTACGTTAAAATATTCATTCAGCGTCCGACATGATTTCACAAAAACGTACACTGCTCATTTTCAAACCATCAATAAAACTACTGGATGACTAAGAATTCAAATAATATTTCACGAATTAACAGACAGGTAGGCAGTAGCACACTCAATTCATCTAAAATAAGCATTTCCGTCAAGTAGAATACTATAACAATTTAAGAAATGTTCTGAAGAAGAAAAAGTACCCCAGCTTTGGGCTTGTGAAGAAGAACATCTTCCAGCGAGTAACCGGCGGACTCTAAAAACACCAGAAACGGCTTCTTCGAGAAAAGCATACAAAGAGTTAACAACCTTAACAGATTATTCAACTCCTTTTTAATCTCTTGGCCCTTAAGTTCCACACAGTCATTTCCAGCATATACACTTGCCACTTGCAAATTTCCCTAACAACCAAAAAAAAAACGTTTTTTAAAACAAAATTTCCGACTTTTACCAAAAATAATTACTTAATGAAGCAAGCGCGTGGACTTCACGAACCTGCCTCCGCATAAGGTAATTAATGCCGAAGGCCAAGTCGCCGATGGGCCATTTTCCGAGAGTCTCTGAGTAGGTGAATCTTAGAGTTTCCGATATCGTGGAAATTGCCTCTAGCCACGTTGCAGGCGCTTGAGCTGGTCTTCTTGCTATCCTCCTCTTTATGGATCTACTCGATTTCGATAATTCTTCGTCCTCGTCTTCTATTACACCCCCTCCTTTGGCTGCCGATTTCCTTAACCATACATAGTATAGAATCACCGCCGCCCCCGCCGCCGTGGCCATTGTCCCCGCTGCCATCGTCTCAGCTTTCACAAGATCTCTTACGAGACAAAGCACCAGACCAAGGTCTCCAAATGTACAATCATTCGCCGCTGATTCCTCCGCCAAAAAGAAAAGCAAGTTCTATTTTTAATAATCTCAAATGAAAAAGAAACAGAGCTTTTTTAGTTGCAGAGGAGAGAGAGGGGAACTACAGATCTCAGCTCAAAGACGAATAAGGAAGGAGAGAGAAGTTCGAATGACTAAAAAGGACAGAAGAAATCATCCATTGACAAGAAAATGAGCTGCCTCTCCGAGGAATCGGTGAGGGTCTTTTCGTCAGTTTGTAAATTATTACACGTTAAAGCTAAGTAGATGGGGATTGGAAGGGCGCGCACGTTAGGCTTTCCGTTGGGCAACCGAATTAGTACTAAAAAAATATGTACATAATACCGAAGTTATTAAAAATTGGAAAAAGCGCCGTAACGCTGCGTTCGCGTTGAGGTGGGGCCCAATAAGGGCCCATAACTTGGCTGGATTGCAACATAAAAGAGGAGATTTATAATGAGTGGGCCCTTCGGGTCCATAAAATTACTAAGAATGAAGAAGCGTGGGGTTAAAAGAGCCCCAAAATTATGGGGCTGCATTTGTAGCATGTAGGCTCCGAAATAGTTTAATGGAGGTCCTTTTCAAGTTCTTATATGTGGTCCAAGTCTTGACCTATATATTGGGATTAATATTTTATTATTATGGGAATTTAGAATTAAGTAAAGGTTAATTGAGATGACATTGAAACTAATGGTGGTGATTCAATAGTTCACCAGTTGCTTTCTTCTTTTAATTTATTGCTTAATCTTTTTATAATTGTAATTAGATTTGCTGTCACAAATATGGGCTCCATAGTTGGATTTGTTATATTGGTAGAAGCCCAATATGGGTAGCCCATTTGCTAAAAATCTAAACCCAAACGGTCCAATAAAGTATTATGAGATCCTGGGGGTTGAGGGTTTAGAGAATCTCAGATAATTCACTGTCATGAAACAGCACTGCACTACATCTACCTGTTTTGGCATGATCCTTGATTCTTAGTGACCAGCAGTTGTTAATGATTGTGAAAATTTGGTCATTTCTTAATTTTTAATGCATATGATTTTGCTAGTTAGATGTAATTATGAAGCAATTTAAACTGTCGGATCAAATAACAGGTCTCTATCACCCTAATGCCTATAGTTTTTATTTGGTACTAAATCCATGGAATTCTAGTGGAGAATGGTGTAGAAAGAACCTTCATCGAGTGCCATAAATGTCTTGATCTTAAAGAGACAAAGATATAAATTTTTGTTGCATAGACTTTGGTATTCCCAACCCCATCTACCTAGTCCCCCCAAAAAATTGCATTGGACTTTGAATTCCAACTGCCCCACTTGACCTTTTCATAGGCTTAGGCATGAAAAACTTTGTGAAACGTGAAGTCTCCTAGCTAGTTCCATTATATTTTTGCTCATAGGTCTTAAGCCTGTGAATAGCTCAAGAAAAGGGCTTCACATTCTCTTCGGAAAAGGAGAGGTCGAGAGGGTGAGTTTTGAGAGAACAAATGTTTAAAGTATTTGCCCAAGAGAAAGAAAGAAAAGAAGACAATATATTTCATGGAAATTTATGTGCCCTCTTTAAATATCAATCTATGAAAGCCATGTTCCATGGCTCAATCCATATTAAATTTTGCATTCTTACAAACTTGGAAGCAGTACTGGATCCACCAACCAGCACACAAAGAATTTATGAAATTTCAAGCTGTTTTGTCAACAATTTGGCAAAATGGTGAAAAATGAAGATTGGGCGGTTAAAATCTCTGGCCCAAAGGACCCCCCATGGCCTGGTAGGGGGCCGGGTTGATGTTCTCTTTTTCACCTACGCTTTTGACACCTTCCTCATGCTCAGGGTTCCAACTGGGTATTATTTAAGTGGGTCTCACCAGCTGGGACGCTCCAATTTCATGTGAACCAATTCAATTCTCTTCACTGTTAACCTTTTGAAATTACTGATTTCCATGTCAAAAAGAGTCAGAAAAGAAAGAAAGAAAGAAAGAAAGAAAGAAAAAAAAGACACATTGATGATTGATGAATAAGAATAACATGGAAAAAGATTGTTTAATCTTGTGGATGTTCTAATTTTTTTGTGACCTTTAGCCATATGAAGAAATGATTCCATTTAGAAAGTTTCATCAACCCAACAATATTATAAAACACCTTTATGAGTTAATGGTTGGGGTTCGAGTCTGAGTGAGCCATTTTCAAATCTTCAATGACTGTCTGATTTGATTTCATGTTCTTTATTATTACAATCAATCATCAGAGCAATGTGTCGCTTTACTTCAGCCATTCTTGTGTTTTTCATGCTAGAACAAGAAGTGCCTTTTCATGAGACTTTGGAGTTCTAAATCAAGAAACGGAGGATGATAATTCTCCTTGTAAAATTTTGAAAACCATAAGATTTTACCACTTTAAATGAAAGTAAATGAAAGCTTTTCAGTTATCCAAAATTTTTCAGTTAAAATTTCTCTCTCACAAATATTTTTGTTCCCAATCTTGCTTACTGGTGAAGTGATTTAAATTCAAAACCAAAGTGATTTTTAGAGTTTTAAGCCTAAAAAACATAACGGGAATTGCCTAAATGCCCGTAGAAGTTCTCAAGTTTTAACTAGCCACATGGCAAGGCCAACGTTTCTTTTTCTTCCCACCAACTGATCCACTTTCAAAAGAAAATAAAAGTTACTCTCTTCTCTCTCTCCCGCAAACTTCACCCTTGTTTTTCTTAACCGCTCCACCTTACATTTGCATTATTTCCTCTCCTCTCTTCATAAAAGCCTCTTCTCCTACAGAAACCATCTCACTTCCAATCTGCCTTTCCAAGCCCATTTCACCCCATCTTTCCTCATTCCATTGGAAGGTGTTTTTTGGCTTCCAACAATGGGGAGAATTGGGCTGGAATCAGATACTGCAAAGTCAGAGTTGGTCCTGGAAATTTGCTCCATGTCAAGCACTCACATTGCATGTTCTCATAGGAACCATTTCAACAGCCCTGTTAAGTCGCATTTCATCGACTGGTATCGTCTTCTAGGAGTACGTTTTTGTAATTCTTCAAGGCTTTCTTCATGTTAATCTTGATCAGAATATTCAACCCTTTTTTGGGTTATTGCATTTGGCTCAGGATCTTCCCTTGCGCAGGTGGCAGAAGATGCAAGAATAGAGCTTATCAGAAAACGTTACCATAAACTTGGTAAGCCATTGCTTTAATGCCAGAAAATGGAAGTTTTACATTTTCTAATATGTATATTTTCCATTGTTTTGTGTTGAAAGGTTCTTTTCGTGTATCATGCAGCTTTGCAGCTTCATCCAGATAAGAATAAGCATCCAAAAGCTGAAGTTGCCTTCAAGCTTATCTCAGAGGTTAGAAACTTAGAATATTACTTTATTGCCCTTTTATTGTTTTGGTGGCAATGGAAGTTGGCATGGAAATGGATTGGAACGCTTGGTAGATTTCAACAAATTATATGGTTCACGGGAGATAAATAGATTTATGGATAAATTAAGGAATCTTTAGTTTCTTTCTATTGTTTCCCTTAAGTCAAAATTTGGCATCCTGCCATGGAAATGCTGAACTTTTAGTAAAGGCAATAGATTGGATCACAGGTTCTGAAATGCTAAAGCAAAAGAAAAGTTGTTTAGTAGGACTCTTGAGTCTTGACTTGTGTATTGTCATTGGATTAAGTACAGCAATCAATTCGTTTTAGGGGAAAGACGTGAGGGTGTCCCACCAGAGAATCATAAAGAAAGAAACGTACCCCCAATTCAATTTAGGAACAGAATTTGGTCCAACAAGATCTCAATTTTAACCAACAGCATCTGCATGTTAGGTATGCACTGGCAGCATTCATCTCTCACCAAACTCAACAAAGATCAAATATTATTAGCTTCCTGTAGAGAGGAGAAAGAAACAAAGAAAGTGTATTTTCTGTTTTTTCGAGTAAACGAACTCTTGTCTTATGTTGCAGGCATATGCATGTCTTTCAGACAATGTGAGGAGAAGAGCTTTTAATTCGGAGAGGTGGAAATTCTTCTGCATTCAATGCAATAGAATCCCATATACAAGTGGGAATTCCCTGGATAATTCACAATTTGTATCAAAAACCAGGGCTCAGGATCCTACAAACTGTTCAAGATCTGGTAGAGCTGTGCAAGATCTTAAAGATATCAGGGACAGATTGAAAGAGGAAGTCAGGGTTATAGAAAACTGTTTGAGGGTTAATAGCTTGTCCAGGAGGGAATCTCCGCTCTTTAACCCATCAAACAATCTCTGTCACGGTAAGATTAGGCAAAAAGGTCAGAGAGAGACCCCAATTTTCGAACCTACAGATTACCTATTTCAAGGCTACCCACACTCGAGGAGACAAATTTACAAGAAACCTGAGGACTTTTGGCACTTGCAAAGAGGAAGAAGGACATATCAGTCCCCAGTCTTTGAGAATGCTTCGGCAACAGGAATATTTAGGGGGATGCTTAAGAGCAAATCTCTTTGTATTCATTCATGATCATCATTCTTTTGCCTCAATCCATATTTCTTGCATCCTTGGGAAAAAAATATTCTGCTTTTGGTTCAGAGTTTGTTTGGTCACGCAAGAATTCTTCCTTGCTCTGTTTTACGTTGTTCAATTATGCACAGCACAATAAACAGTCCCACAAGGGCAAAGCTTTAAGAGAACCCAGATGCTTGATAAGCAATGCGAATAGTCTGCCCCACACTGACACACACGAGATTCTACTATCTGTGGTACAAGTCTTTTCAGGTTCGATAAATGGAAAAACAGAATACACAGGCAAGCCTTGGTTCAGGGCTTCAGGCAGAAATTAGAAAAATACAGTACAGTTGTAACGCTGATCCGTTAGGGATCAGAAGCTCCCAAAGAAAACTCGAAACTTAAAGTAATAAATACAATACCCCTTTTCTCAAGTATTACAACTGTTTTGTAATTTGACGGAGGAGATTAGTAACAAGCTTGACTTTGCGATAAGCCCATATTTCAGTTAACAAAACTCTCTGTTTTTGCTCTCTGTATTACATACATTCCTTCAGGGTTATAAATGCCGAGATAACTTAGTCACAATTTGGCCGCAGCCCAATCAACAGAGCCTGTTCAATGATCAAGAAATTCTCATCTTCTCCACTGCAAACCAACCTAACCTTCGATCCCTGATTGTTTTGTTTCAGAGATTTTGAGAATACCACCATTTATCAGGGGCTGCAACTCTTCTTTTGCCAGTTTACGGACCTTGGAATCTGAGGATTCCCAAAATGCAGAGACTACCTTGGAACTGCAAATATGGGACCCAACATTAACATGTGATATCAGATATCAAACTGATGTTCATGCTTTAAGAGCGCAAGATTTATGAGGAAGAAAGCAACTAACCTGTGACCTTGGGCCCACAATTGACACTTTCCTTTCAAAGCTTTCTTCCATAACGTGGAAGCAAATGCAGGGCAGTCTAAGACTAGTTTCCTTACGGTGCGACTAGAATGGAAACTTTCAAGCACATGTTCTTCCTCAGATTCTTCAGATTTAAGCTTTGCTGCAAGTGCTGCTATAGATTCATGCAAGCTGTTCAACTTTTCGTCCAAACTTGGATGGAGAATACCATCAGAACCCCCCATTGCAACCTGAATTATTTTCAAGATGTGCCAAGGCAAGCGAATCATGAGATTAAGGGTTGAAAATAGTCCAATAAAAGTTGACACATGAAATGATTTAAATTCAAGAGGAGAGGCTGTCTGAATGTCTAAGCACAAACCAGACCCTACTTCGAGCAGAAAATGACAAGCTGTCACAGTTAACAAAGTATTGAAGATCATGGAGGAAAGAACGGATTACCTCATAAATGACTTCTTTGCCAAAGTTTGACCTAAGCACTTCTCCTGTGTTCTCAATGCACACGTCCACGAGGTTCTGCAAAACCGACCATCAACAAAGTTAACCAGAAATAAAGATTACAATGTCTTCAGTTCCAGCCGGAGTCTAAACATAAATCCAGGCAGGAAATATTGCAAATATATCCGACAACTAGGTACAAAGCATCAAGAATCAAGTAAAACTGTAAACTGGTAGAGGTCAATAAATTGCACTGATAAAAGATTTTTCTTTAAAACACATAAACAAGGACGGCCCACTCTATGAAGAGCACCTAACCTCGGCAAGCCCACTGCTGACCAGCAATTCCCTCCTCCTTAAGGAAGGATCCTTCTTCCCACCCTCAGCTGCGTAAAGATTCTCTGCAGGAGTATCACTTTTCTCAGACTCAGTTGCTGTCAAATTGGTATCACTCCCAACTGCCTCCTTACTAGATTCTTCATCCCTTAAAATATTGTGAGATGTGACTTCTGACTCATTCTGACAACAAGGTGAAAAACCAGTAAATTCTATCACAGGTCCTTTGCTGTCTAAGATAGTTGTACTAAAGATTACAACTTTTAATCTACCTTATCACCGAGTGAGGGAACAAATAAATTTAGAGAAGCTAGATCGTCAGGATTCAAATAGCGCAAACAATTTGGATGAAGCAGCTGTAATAACAAGCGCCTTCCACTCTGAAATTGAAAAATGGCAGAACAAAAATCCATAAGCAATGCAGAATCATTGAAGACTGAACTGAGAAGTTCACTAGGTACTGTAGCTCCACCGAATGGCGAACTTTAGAAATAAGATCCATTCTATGGATATTCTACAAGAAAATTCATAAAAGGTGAACAATCTTCACATTATTATAGATGAGCAACTCCTCAATTCATTTGATGAGAGTTCGAGCAGATGAATACTTCAGGTGATATGAGGATACTATTTCGGTATAATTCGGGCTACGAGCAAAAACTAGTAATCTTTGTGTGCCTTTTCAATTTACCCATATCCCAGCAAAGTTATTTTCTTGGAAATCCAAAATTATTGATGACAGAGTTAGGACGAATAGAAACCTTGTCCAAAACAATGTCTTTCAATGTTGTTTGAAGCTCACGGAGGATAATCTGTAAGCAGAAAATTGAAGTGACAAACACGATTAGAAAACAACATTGCATAATATATAGAGAAGTAGTGCTGACTGACATCTATCCCAACAGAAACTAACCTTTGTGACGAGCTTTGTGTCATCAACCATTGAAAGAATGCAGACGAGTACCTGAAAGTAAATAACAAACACCAAATGTTCAATAAGTGCATAATAAATATATGCATCAAGCGCATATAATGTGCATTTTGTCAATGAAGTTGGTTGTAACTTCAGTTCTGATTACATGCCCGAGTAGTCTTAAGTACCAAAAAAAGAAATTCATGTGGATAGAAGTATATAAGCAATCCTTACCATGCACCCACATTGATCATGAGCTATCTTGTTTATGTGGCCTTTCATTCCCTTGATAATTTTCTTTCTTTCCTGAAATAAAACACAGATAATGAAGGATGATTCACCGGTTAACAAAAACATAGAATACTCAAAAGGATTAGTAATTTCAAAATTTAAAGCAAAAAAAAAGGCTCTTCTGCATATTGGGTTTTATCTATCACGACCAACCCCAACGAACCTTTGCACTCCCATGCTTGACACAAAGCATCCCAATCTTAGACCCATCCCGGGTGTGGATCATACGAACAAGGAGTGGACCAGACAGCTGTTGAATTATATCTGCAGCAGAGGACTATTGACAAACTTATTTTAGAAAGAGGAAAACCACATTGAGAAACTCCCTAGAAAAATGTTTCAACAATGCATGTTAAGATCTTAAATACCTTATCAGCTATGCTCAAATACTCAAGTAACACCCTGTGTATCATGGAGTGGTCTACTATTCCTTTTTCAAGGATTGGTTGAATGACTGAACTCATATGTCGTAAAACAGAAGATTTCTGCAGGCCCAGCTTTGAAATTACATCGGTTAACCTGAATTTATACAGAAAAATTTGTCAGAATATGTTACCTACTTGCATGAAAGAGTATGTGAAATCATGCTGGAGCAGAATATCTTCACGGAATCAAGTATGTGCAACACGCTACCTTAGAAACTCACCCAGAAACAGAGTCATGGAAACAATAGGCCAATAGCATCAGAAATTTTTGGAGTGTTCATCAGCCTCCAAGATTACTCATCTATTCTTTAGACTTTTTAAATAATTACTCATTCACCAAACATATGAGAGCCATGAGTATAGATTACGAATTGATTATCTTTTACCTGCTCTCTTTGATGGATGCAAGGTCTTTGAACAGCTGAAGCTCGGTAGAATATAATTCCATCAGGAGCTCTTGCTTTTGAGTGGCATTTCCTAGTTGATATGCATGCTCGATAACTGCACATGGATAAGCAAGGACATTCATGTCAGCAATACTTGAGAAGGGATTTACCTCTCAAAAAGCTGTGGAGAGATCAGCCTAATGGAAATAAACCATTCATGTCAGGCACTTCAACATATGTAACATGCAAATGAAATCAAGCTGACTCACATGCATATGTTGGAGAAAATGCACCATTAAATTCAACTATTCAGGTGAGCAGATAAACCCCAACATACCTACAGATCCAACCATATGCCGAAGAAGAGAAGCAACATGCCCTCGGAGAAAGGAGATAACCCCTGCCAGCTGTGTTTTAGATGCTGCAATTATGATTAAAGTGTAACATGAGACCATGATAACAATAGGATGAACATCACATAGAAGAGACTATACAAACTAGTCCTTCAAGCAGCATAAACATACCCGTATCTAACATTTTCTTCATCAGATGCACTGCATAGGTATTACATGCAAGGGTAAGAAGATGTGGCCGAAGTTCTGCAAATACAGCATCCCTCTCCGTTGGTGAGCAGTACTTAACACAAGTCTGAGGTCAAAGGAAAGAGTTAGACAACCATAGACCACTAGAGCAGAATTAATTTGAATCTACAAGAAATGGGTAAAAAAACCACCTGCAGAACACGAGAAGAAACATGAGAGCCAGCAATTTCTGGAATCTTTCCCTTCATTTTTTGTAGAGCTTCAGTTATCAACCTGATAACATTTTAAAGCCAATTATTAGTTTTTTCTTAGAGATAGAGAGAGAAACCATATGGGAGGACAAAGCGTTATATTTGTTAACAAAGAAACATACTTTGATCGGTCTTCTTTAGCAATATTACGACGCCTCATCTTTTCCCAGAGGGATGCAAGTTCCTATTACAAAGTAAAAGAAGAAGAAATTGCTATAGTCAATAGTTTCCATAAACTCACTGAGGTTCCCATTATATAAGTTCGTAAATTACTCCCAAAACCAACTACAAACCATTCCTTTTGGATTCATGAAGGCAGAAAGCGAACTTACTTGTTCAAGAGTATAATGTGGTTTCCTCTTCTTCTTTCTAGCTTCTGCCCTTTCCTGTCATAACCGATAAAACGACAAACGTTAACAAAAGATTTTTGGGCTCGCCCTCTTCAATTTCCAATTAGGACAAATAAATTAACCTTGGCACGGAGGCGAAGCTCTCGCTTTGTGAGCTCCTTATTTTCATTCCCAGAATCTGATTTCTGAAACTTCGAATCATTCAGGCCTTCTTGTTTTTGTTTGGATAATTTGAAAGGTTTCTTCAATGACTTGTTTGCAGAACTTTTCGATGGGTTAGAAGCAAGGAGCTTCGGCTTCTTGGATTTTGAGCTATCTCGCTTGACTTTGGCGCTCGATATTTGCTTTCTCTTTTTTGGTTCTTGCGTTTGTTGGTTCTTGGCCGCCATTGAAGCTATAGCTCGAGTCGTTCCTTCTCCTCCTCCTTTGGGCACTGGTGTGGGTTTTTTGAGGGTTTTGCGATTCGATTGGAAGCACGCCGGGTTTGAAAAGAGATCATGGACTCTTGGCTGCAGAATATCAAACCCAAAAGCAACTATTGGTCTAGGCTAGCCGTATCTGGGCTTCAGTGTATAATAGTCCAACTCATGACCTAGCCAGCTAGCCTTCTAATTTATGGGCGCTGAACGATGGTCCAAGTCTCGATGACTGCAAGCCCAGTCAACCTTTTTTTAAAAAATTTATTTTTGTTTTTTAAATTAAATGTTATTTATTCGTAATTTAATTGGTCTGTTACTTATTTAACTATACTCATCACAGTATATTATTATAGTTTTCATTTACTTACAATTTTGCATTTTTTTTTACCAATTGTGTTCATCAATTAATAAATCTTATTCACATTGAGAAAAAGTCTATAGTCTATATAATATTTGGCAATCTGCTAAGTTGACAAAAATTTTCATTTTTGATAACACTTCAATCAATTTAGAAATCTTTGTCAATTATTCCTTAAATAAAAGAATAGAAAATTGTGATTGCGTGAGAGGTAATCTCGTACACCGAAACTTTATAAAACTGCCAATCACACTAGTTGACTATAAATATTAAAGCAAATGATAAACCGCCAAGTGTAACAGGAGTTTTCGCGATCCTGAATGCTGGAGAGGTGGGCTCCCTTCTGCTTTGGGCATGGTTCGTGTTGCTGGGCCCAGATTAATGGCCACTAACTAGGCAAGAAAGACTCCAGATGACCCCGTCGACTGCCACATGTCAGGAGTCGCTTTCACGCACGAAACTTGTAGGCTTCAATGTTACAACTTACAAGCGCTATTTTGGGTCGTGACACGACTCGCGTTTTCGCACCAGAAAAGGTAGATTGCGACTCTTGTCACGTGACATTTGAATCTCCATCCGTCACTTTTCGTATAGTTTATATACTTTTCTTGGCTACTAGTATTTCTTTATTAGTAGTAGTATCTTTTTTCATTAATTATCTTTTGGTCACATTAGATTTCATTACTAATTTAATAACTAAAGTACCGTTTTTAATCTTCTTAGGTTTAAGTTAATTGTCACATAATCTTAAATTAGCTCATACATTTCAATAATTTATAAATTTGAAGTACCTATCGCCCTTTTTTTTCAATTGTGTAATTTTTGTTAGAAACGAAGTCGAATAAAATAATTTGATGAGAAGTAATACTCCCTCCATCCCTGATTATTTATCATCCATCATCTGGTACAAGTTTTAGAAAGTGGTTAAAAAGAAATGAATTTCATCTTTAACTTTGGTGTTGAGATTTTTCAAAATTTATATAAGATGTGATAGATGAAAAAGTTAAGAGTAAATTCAAAAATTCAAATATATTTATTATGGATAAAAGACAAACAAATTGAGAGTTCCTAAAAAGAAAAAGTGGACAAATAAAAAGAATGGAAGGAATAACAAAATAAATTCTTTATAGTTGAAATTTAACATGGGTTTGCTTAACCAATGCCTATAGGCACTGGTTAAGCTCAATTAATGATGATAAAAGACAGCATTAAATTTTATAAAGAGCAATAATTATTGTCAGAAAATATTTGAATGACAAAAATATCCTTAGATTTATTTGAGATTAAACTTTATAAATTTGGGGCTAAATTTTAACAAGTTTGTTTTTTTTTTTTTTTCTAAAACCCTACAATAATATATTTGAAATTTTAAAACTAACCCCTAAAATTAAAATTTTTTATTTGGGGCTAAATTTTATAAATTTGGGGTTAAATTTAAATAAGGATATTTTTATCTTTAAACAATAATAAAAACATAAAATAAATGTTAAACACTTAAAAACAAAGTAATTATTGACAATAATTACTTGCTTAACGAGTGCCTATAGGCATCGTTAGCAATTTTCATTTAACATAACTCAATCGGAGTTTAACGTAATATTGAAAATTTATATAAAAGATGATTTAATGATAGCACACCTTAACATATTTTGCTTCAAAAATATATGTAAGCTGTTTTATGTTTTATTTTCATGTTTATTCAATTTGGTGTGACATCTTCATTTTATCATTTATATAGATAGGTTTATAAATCTTAGTATATCAACTTGACTGGTTAACCAGCAATCGTCCACAAAATGAGAAATGTTGATAGGGGAATAGAGAAATTTTATTTGTTTTTTATGTCTAAGTGATTAAATAGGATATTGATTAATTGACTTTTTAATTTAATACTATATAGTAGTAACTTTTTAATTTTCTCCCTCCTTAAATTCCTTGGAAGCTTTCGGTTCTTACATGCCGAGTTGCTTAACCACTTGAGAAATTCTCGCGAGATATTATATATTCGGACAGGTGAACACAGTTGAAGAAGTCAATCAGATGCAGCGCCAAAGTGCGACACGTCATCAACCGACAACACCACGGCATGTGTTGGATTTACGTACTCCACCTTTTATTCAATCCACTTAAGTTCCCATTTTGGGTTCCGCGAGAACTATGCAAGCACCGAGCTCTCCTCCTCTACATAGACTCTCTCTCAACAACTTCCAACAAACCATTAGTTTCTCGCCACGTACATAACCTCGGCACCACCCTCATTCAATACAAACCGGTTCTTCAAAACTTGTCTGCACCTGGACGTACCCTAAAGCCGACACAGGCTTACGTACTTATCGTTTCATCAAAGTTATAAGCACCATGGCTTATCAATTTAGTGATAGGTAATTGTACGTATCAAGTGATAGGTCGGTGTGACGCAGGGACACTGCAAAAACGCATCGAAAAAAGTGAGAACTTGCTTTCTCTCTCTTCTTTATCTTTTTCTTTTCAATTTGTTTTCTTTTTCCTCTTTTAAAATTTTTTTTTGGCAGCTTTTCTTCTACTGTTTTCGTTGAACGCCAAGCATGAAATGGAACCGCCTAACCCTAGAAATCAGTCCAAGTACGACCAATTTTTCACCTTAAAAGTCTCCATCTTCTGTCTCAGCAGCCGCTAACTTCCAAGAGACGCCGTCGTTTCACCACCTCTCTTCTTCTCTTCGCTTTAATTGAACCTCCGCCCTCCCATTTTCAACTCTCTCTGTCTCGCTTCGCTCTGTTTTTTTTTTGTTTAAATTAGGAAAGCCTAAGCTTTTCTTTATTTCAATTCTCAATTTGTGGATCCCTAAGCCTTTTTCTTCGTTCAAATTAAGAAGAAATGTCATCTCTTAGCAGAGAATTAGTGTTTTTAATTCTTCAATTCCTGGAAGAAGAAAAATTCAAAGAGACCGTTCACAGGTGAGCTTTTTAAATTAGCTTTCGTTTAAATTTTGTCTCTTTTTTTTTGTTTCTGTTGTCGTTTTAATTGAAGTTTGCGTCGTTTTTGGTTGAGCTTGCAGGTTGGAGCAAGAGTCAGGGTTCTTCTTCAACATGAAATACTTCGAAGAGAAAGCTCTTGCCGGGGAATGGGACGAAGTTGAGAGATACCTCTCTGGATTCACTAAAGTTGACGATAACCGATATTCGATGAAGATTTATTTCGAGATCAGAAAGCAGAAGTATCTAGAAGCTTTGGACAGGTAATCTCTGTTTTTTTGCTTAATTAATCTGAATGATTCTGTTGTAATCATTTATAAGTAATAATTTTGGTTTGGTTTTTGTTATGTTTCAGGCATGATAGAGGCAAAGCTGTTGAGCTTTTAGTGAAGGATTTGAAAGTTTTTTCGACATTTAATGAAGAACTATATAAGGAAATTACGCATCTTTTAACGCTAGAGAACTTTAGGTAATTAATATTGTGGAATTGGATGGCTGGTGGTGAGTGTACAATTGAAGGTAATTTAGGATTTTTTTTTTTTTTGGATATAATGTAGGGAAAACGAGCAGTTATCAAAGTATGGCGATACTAAATCAGCTCGGAGCATAATGCTGGTTGAGCTTAAGAAACTGATAGAAGCGAACCCCTTGTTCCGCGAAAAACTTGTTTTTCCTACTTTAAAGGCATCACGGTTGCGAACTCTGATAAACCAAAGGTGAATTTGAAGTTTTGTCACACTACATGACATAATTTTTAGTTGTAATTATGGTAAATGTATGATGTTGAATTTTTAACTGATTGTTTATTTGCAGTTTGAATTGGCAACACCAGCTGTGTAAGAACCCTAGGCCTAATCCGGATATCAAAACCTTATTCACTGATCATAGTTGTTCACCTCCAAATGGGGCTCGTGCACCTACTCCAGTAACTCTTCCTGTTGCGGCAATTGCTAAGCCCTCAACTTATGCTCCACTTGGAGCACATGTTGGAGTATGAATGATCCTAATGTTTCCTATACTTTTGAATGTGGCCATGTTTCTGCTGCTGACATTAGATGTCTTTTGTTTTTTTGTTATGATATTGCAGCCTTTTCCACCAACAGCAGCAGCTGCTGCTGCAAATGCTAATGCTTTAGCTGGCTGGATGGCAAATGCCAATCCTTCCTCATCAGTCCAATCTGCTGTCGTCGCTGCTTCTGCTTCATTATTGACAATTCCTGAAAATCAAGGTAAATGAATGTTGTTGGCAGTTGGCAGCAGTTAGGCACGTCATGGTAGTCAAAATAATTATGTTTTAAGCAGGAATGTCTTTCTGTTTTTTTTTTTTTTTCCCACGATATCTTAGAATTTTCTGTGAAATATAAGGATTATAGTATATCTTCCAATTTAGTTGTATAACAAACCTAATTTAGTTTTGAATGTTATAGTTTCAGGTTTGAAACATCCAAGAACGCCATCAAATGCGCTTGGAATGATTGAGTATGGGAGCACCGATCATGAGCAATTAATGAAACGTTTTCGGCCTGCACAATCTGTCGATGAGGTAAATCTTCAGGAGCTCATATCATTCCATGTCAGTTTTGGATACTTCCCCTGTTCCCCTCATATTTGGCAACAACCATGCTGTAATATATGATAATCAATTATGGAAATTCTTAATTAATGTGGTCAGGTCACATATCCTGCCCCTCCTCAACAAGCTTTATGGTCACTTGATGACCTACCCAGGTCTGTTGCTTGTACCATTCACCAAGGATCCAGCGTGACAAGCATGGATTTCCATCCTTCTCACCATACATTACTTACCGGTAAAATCAACAGCAACACCATCCTGGCTAGAGTGATTTTAGATAAAAGTTCATTCTTTTAGTTTTATAGCTATGGGTTGTCTTTGCTTAACTTGCTTCAACGCATCTTTCTAAATAGTTGGTTGTAGCAATGGTGAAATTTCCTTATGGGATGTTGGCACGAGAGAGAGATTGGTGTCGAAACCATTCAAGATATTGGATATGGCTTCTTGTTCAGTTCCCTTTCAGGTTGATATCTCGTCTTTTAGTAAAAGAAAATTCTTATTATATTTATTTTTTTCTCCTAGCAGACACTTCTTTCAGATTTGTAGAATTACTGATTCACACCATCAATTTAAATGTGAATAATGTTTGAATCATTCACTAGACTTGTATTTGCTTGTGACTGGAGTCCATAAGAACATGTTACTTCAGTAATTGCTGTTTCAACGTTCAAATTGTTGCTGTTACTGAAGAATTTTCCAATGTTCCTTTTATAATGCTTCTCTTCTGTATTGAAACTATACTTCAAGTACAAACCATGTCCTGCTAACTCAAACGGCTTTGTTATTTTTTCTTCTCACCCCTTCCCCTCTTGTTTGGGATATTCTTGAAACAAGATATTATTAATGCTTTTGGTTGACATTTCTGGAATGGAATTTTGGGAAATTACATTTGGTAGGATTATAACTGATAGTCTCTTGCAGGCTAGTATAGTTAAAGACCCATCCATATCTGTAAGCCGTGTAGCTTGGAGCCCAGATGGGAATTTGATTGGTATGTGCTGCAACACTGATTTACTTCTAATAATGTTGTTTGAGCATCTTTATAGACTTCTCTTGTTGCAGGAGTTGCATTTACGAAGCATCTTGTTCATTTGCATGCCTATCAAGGGTCTAATGATCTACGTCCACGTCTAGAGGCAAGTTTCTAATTCAATTTCTGTATTTTGCTCAAGGAGGCATAACTTTTAATTGTAAGCTGATAATTGCCATATGATATCTTCTTTGATAGGTTGATGCTCATGTGGGTGGCGTTAATGACTTAGCTTTCTCTTACCCAAACAAAAAACTCTGTGTCGTTACTTGTGGAGATGATAAGTTAATAAAGGTGAGGGAAGAGAATATAATAGACCGTTTCGCTTTTCTTTGAATTTCATGTGTTCTCAATTTCAGTAACACCTGCAGGTCTGGGATTTGGCTGGAAATAAGGTTTTTAACTTTGAAGGCCACGAGGCACCTGTTTACTCTGTTTGCCCCCACCAGAAGGAAAATATTCAGGTAAGCAGTTCTGATCTTTATATAGAAGTACTTAGTATGTGCTGCAATTGCCTGGTGCCTATTGGTCAAGGAACCATGTGAGCAAGTTTAGAAATACTCTGGTATGTGAGAAGAAAAGAGGACCAGGTTTCTGTATTAGCAAAATGCTACAAATTCTAAATCTGTAACATCACATTTTAGGGAGGAAGGCTATATATTAGATGATAATTGTACTCTTAATTCTTTTTATTACCTCACATGCGGGACCGTGTTATCAGCATAAGATCAGAAGACAGTGGTGCCTGTACCTTTTTCGTCTCTTCCCTTCTTGAATTCATTTCTTGTTTTTAGTTCGGGTCTGAGCTTGATAATGTATTTCTTTTGGTACTTTAGTACTGTGTTACAGCAACCAAAATATGTTGTTTCAGTTGTGAACCATTTATGCATTTAGCTTGATCTTCTATTATATTTTTGCAGTTTATATTTTCAACTGCTGTTGATGGCAAAATTAAGGCTTGGCTGTATGACAATATGGGCTCTAGGGTTGACTATGATGCTCCTGGACGGTGGTGTACTACTATGCTTTACAGTGCTGATGGTAGTAGGTAAGTAGATGAAAACTCGAATTAGCATCTTCAATGGCTTAGCCATTTTCTCTTAGACTGATGCTCCAAATCTCCTTGGCATATATGAAATAAATTAACAATCCTCTCTCTGATTCAGATTATTCTCTTGCGGAACTAGTAAAGATGGGGATTCTTTCCTGGTTGAATGGAATGAAAGTGAAGGAAAAATAAAGAGGACATATTCTGGTTTTAGAAAGAACTCTACTGGTGTTGTGCAGTTTGACACAACAAAGAATCGCTTTTTGGCTGTTGGTGATGATAAACAGATCAAATTTTGGGATATGGATAATACTAATATTCTCACCAGCACAGAAGCTGAAGGGGGACTTCCGGTTAGCATCTCATTTTTGTTTGAGTTTCCTTTTTATACATCTTTTGTAGATTTGATGTACAGAACTACAGATGGCGTTGATTTCAAATGGTTATCTTACTTGATATTGGGATGTTATAGAGTCTTCCGCGGTTGAGATTCAACAAGGAAGGAAATTTGCTTGTTGTTACTACAGCGGGCAATGGATTCAAGGTTCTTGCCAATGCCAGTGGTCTTAGAGCATTGAGGGCAGTGGAGGCCAGATCTTATGAAGCATCTAGAACACCGCTCGAAATGAAGGTTATTATTTTACCACAATCCACCTTGCTTTGCATTTGTTTATGCCATGAGCTTTATTGACAACTTGACCTTTTGCTTGATTATGGATCAGGTATCTAGTTCTGCCATAGGTACAAGCATCAGTCCAGTTATTAGCAAAGTAGAACGTGTAGACAGTCCTGCCAGGCCTCCTCCTATTCTTGTATGTTGCACATGCACTAAGCTTTACTTTCTGCTGATAGTTTACATTTTGCTTCAAAAAAGAGTGTCAATTGCTTCACACGTTAAACGTAGAGATTATTAAACCCAAGTGGAGAGATTGCACGTAACTGTTTCCAACTGCATTTTAGTTTGCTTGTCTTCCAGTTCAATTTTAGTAGTTTTTCGAACTAGCAACTAATTGTATTAACAATTTCTTGTAGAATGGAGTTGAACCAATAAGTAGAGGCATTGAAAAGGCAAAAAGTTTGGAGGATGTTTCTGATAAAACCAAACCTTGGGAATTAACTGAGATTGTTGACCCTACTCAGTGCCGAATGGTCACCATGCCAGACACCGTGGAAACCGCTAGCAAGGTTTTGCTCTAATATCTTTTGGTGTCTCCTTTTGGTTTTAAACAGCATCATTTGCAGCTATCTTGGTCAGTTTATCATTTTTATGATTTTTAAATTGCCTGTATGTCAAGGTTGCTCGACTTCTTTACACAAATTCTGGTGTTGGAGTTCTTTCTCTTGGGACAAATGGGATCCAGAAGCTATGGAAATGGAGTCGCAGTGAACAAAATCCTAATGGCAAGGTGATTTAAGCTTTGAAAACATTCATATGTAATTATTCTTTGGAATATACATGGAAATGTTCACGTGCCTGTATTGTGCATAAAATATTGGTCGAAAAGTTTCCATGTCTAATTTTGTTTTCCATCTTTTGTGGTTTTATAGGCTACTGCTAGCATTGTTCCACAACAATGGCAACCAAGTAATGGTCTTGTTATGACTAATGACATCCCAGATAATTCTGAAGATGCAGTTCCATGCATAGCACTGTCAAAGAATGACTCCTATGTAATGTCTGCATGTGGTGGAAAAGTTTCATTGTTTAATATGATGACATTCAAGGTAAATTAATGTGTATTTTCTAATCTTTTCTGTTTTGACTGTCAGATTTTGAATTAGGTCAAATTATTGGAAAGTTTGATCCTATTTAAAGTGATTATTTACTTGATATGGAATTGTGTCAATTTGCAGGTAATGACAACTTTTATGGCACCTCCTCCGGCATCGACCTTCCTGGCATTTCATCCTCAAGATAATAATATCATAGCAATTGGGATGGAAGACTCAGCCATCCATATTTACAACGTCAGGGTGGATGAGGTAGATGATTTAAGCATGTTTATTTGCATCTTGTTTGATACCAGTACCTTTTGAAATTCAATATGAAAAGAGGTGCTAATCTCCTGTTAGGTCAAAACAAAATTGAGGGGTCACCAAAAACGAATCACGGGTTTAGCATTTTCAACCAGCCTTAACATACTGGTCTCTTCAGGTGCTGATACGCAGGTATGCTTAACCATCAAATTTCTTTCTGTGGGATTATGTGCCCTTGTGCCTATCATTATTTCTAATTTAAATATACTTGCTTTGTTTGGTAGTCCAGATATTGAGGATAAGTATAGGACGTTACCATATTTCTGATACGTAAAAAGGGATTATTATGGTTTCTATATACCTCTCTTAATGGTTCCCATTCTCAATGCTTCATGTTTTCTTCCATTTGTAGTTCTCTTCTTGTTGGTAGATAAATATGACTAGTGGTTCTTTTTATCCTCAATAGTCTTCTGATCTTGTTGGCTTCTTTTGTTTTTTTCAGCTATTCTTTTGGAACACTGATAACTGGGAAAAAATAAAATCAGTTCCTCTTCAACTGCCGGCTGGAAAGGCACCTCACGGTGACACTCGAGTGCAGTTCCACTCTGATCAAGTTCGCTTGTTAGTGTATCATGAAACACAACTAGCTGTATATGACACTAGCAAGATGGAACGCATTTGGCAGGTAGAAAGGTACCCCTATGTAATGAATTTAAACAGTCAGTGAACAAAATTTTAATGTTCGTTTACATTGCAGTGGACGCCGCAAGAAGTACTCTCTTCACCTATATCCAGTGCAGCATATTCCTGCAACAGCCAACAAGTTTATGCTACTTTTACTGACGGGAACATAGGAATATTTGATGCTGATAGTTTAAGGCTCCGATGTCGTCTTGCACCATCTGCATATATCTCTCCGGCACCATCGAACAGGTAATTCCAGTTATATCAGTATCACCATGCTATTTCTGGAAGCCTTACATATCGGTATCTTGGCTCACCTTGTCGTGAAATATATATGTGAGTTCTTACTTGGTTGCAATGTCACAGCCAAACCGTGTATCCACTAGTTGTCACAGCACACCCACAGGAAGCCAACCAGTTAGCCGTGGGATTGACAGACGGCTCTGTTAAAGTTATAGAACCTTCAGAGGCAGAGAGGAATTGGGGACTCCCCGTGCCTGTTGATAACGGATCAGAGAATGGCAGGACGGCAACGTCATCCACCACTAACACTTCTGAGCAGCAGCAAAGATGAACATTAACACCCCCTTCTGCTTCGTAGTTTGTGTAAATCATTTATGTATAATTTGTAGTTTGTCCATTTAAATTTGTCTAATTATGTGTTTGAGCATAGGGAAAGAAAAAATGTTAGATAAAGCGGGCGGAGAAATGTTCATGTATGTATGTATGTTAGACGCTAATCTGTCTGCTAAATGTAACATTCAATTGCTGCTACTTCATTTCATTAACCTGATAAAAGTGTCATTCCATTGCTGTTTCAAATGATCAGCTACTTTTTAATAAATACAGTTCGGATAATTTTCTAGTGCATTATATGTCCCAAAAAAATGAAGGGTGGAAACTCATCTTTGGATATCTAAAAAAGGAAAAAGGGTGAGAGATCGCCCAAAAATACTCAAAATTCAAAATGTAAGTAAAATTAGGAGTCTTCTTTTCATAATCTTCTAATGAGCAGCCTTATGTCAATGAGAATATCACCTATAAAACACAATAAAAAAAGAATAAATTAGTGTCCTATAAAACACAATAAGAAAGAATGAGAGTCTAAATTGGGCAAAGCGTGTAGGTCGGGCTTTCCTTTTTATACATTATTTTTCCTTATTTGGTTTTTTCGTTCTTTTCCATGAGCCACATTTCTATTAAATCAGTGATGTGCACATTGGAATGTAACATTATTTCATTTGATTTGTGGCAATATTACTAATACATCAGCTTTTTGTGCACATTATCAGGAATTTCATAATCTCCAAATTCTTAAGTAATGTGAGATTACCAGGTTATGTTGATATTTTTCCTACTTTACCCTTCGTATTTTGCCCTTTTGGACCCTAATAACCTTATTTAATTGATAAATTACAATGTTTTTTTAAGCATAATTTATTTTGATTAAGAAACATAATTAAACTTAGCTTATATAATCATTAAATTAATAATTATATGTTAGTTCAATTAAACTAAAAGCATAATTTCTTTTTTGTTAAACACATAATTAAACTTAACTTATGTAAGCATTAAATTAATTATATAATATTTTACTAAGTTTATTACTTAAATAATTTTTATGTTAGTTATGTTTAATTATCAAACTTAATAAAATTACAACAATTGTACAAAATATTGAACAAATAAGAAATAAGTTTAAGTGTTGTAAACATGGGCATTATAGTAAATTATACATTTTAACAGAAAATGTAAGAGCCGTGCTCTTAGGGGCCACAACCCCAGCTAGCCAGGCCAGGACCGCAGTCCAGCTCCACTACACTAGCCTACTCCAAGGTATTGTCTCCCCAAGGCCCAGGAAATTCAGCTTAGATGGTGAGAGGCGTGCTCTTAGGAGCAACAAAACCCCTTGGTGCCAGGGTTCAAGGAGGGCTGCAGCCACGCTGGGACTCGAATTTCTTGGGCCTTGGGGAGACAATACCTTAGAGTGGGCTAGTGCAGTGGAGCTGGACTGCGGTCCTGGCCTAGCTAGCTGGGGTTGTGGCCCCTGAGAGCACTGCTTTCACAGAAAATATACCCTCCAACCAAACAGGTTAATCTTATATTCCGAGAATCTCAACCAAATAAAAATTGTGTACATTTCGGGAATACGCTAAGTTATGTTATAACCTGGTAATCACATAACTCTGGTAATCTACGATACCTTGAACCAAACGCCCCCAGAGTTTTTCAATAAATTATTAATGATTAAAAATTAACTGCACATGAATGTTTTCATAGGCTAATAACGGTGTCCAGACTCCAGATATAATGAACAAGGCAAACATTATGTACAGTTAACCATCAAAAATTGGTTATAACTCACTAGGTTATAACTCACCTTGTAGTTGAACTCGTACAGGACGATCTTGATGGTTGTTGTTGTTTCCTTGTTGTTGGTGGTTGTTGTTGTTTCCTTCTTGTTGGTTGTTGTTTCTAGCTAAACCTGCAGATATTACAGGGTTCAGGGTTCAAGGTTCACTAGGTTCACTTCAGCCAAGCTGAATTCAAGTAAAATTAAACGTAAAAACATCTCACCAAGAGACGCCCATAACTATCGATATTCACTATGCATGCATTAATATGATTAAAACAAAAATGGTTTTGTCTTCGAAACAAACTCTAGGCAATTCATTTGAAATAACTTTACTTTTCCAGTGCGAATCGTGATATTGATTGCAGAGGACAGATAAGAGAGGAAAGAGAAGAACCAGGAATAAAGCAGAGAAGAAAGTGCAACTGTGTAAGACCTCTGTTTCTTGCAAGATAAAAGAAAAATAACCCACTGGCAGGGATAAAAAGAAAACACGAATTTTACATCCAGAACAAGTTTTAAGCATGGAAGGTGCTTTGTTTTCTCGAAGGCACCGGTCATCATATAGGAATAACAATAGATAAATGATAATGAAATTACTAAGAACAGAATGCAAGATATGCTAAATGAGTTCTTGACGTTTCACCAGATGGTAGATTATTCCCCTGTTTTAATGAATTCTTGAGTAGTTGGGAAATATATACTTTTGCAATCAAATTAGACATCTTGATTGGATTGATGCAGATCATGTTTGACATGAAGTATTACTCATAAAAGAGACAGAGCATTTCAGGTAATGCATTTTCATTCTTTTTCACATTTTCAACAGTTAGTCTATAGTATAGAGAGAGAAGGATATTTTTATTTTAGTCCGGGGGGGGGGGGGGGGGGGGGCACAACCAACATAAGCACAGAACAATAAGAATGAAAATGCATGGAACAACACAATATTAGCATTTCATTACATTATAATAAAAAATAGGCTACATTTCTCACAATATGATTGAAAGCAACTAATTATAACCATTGCATTATTTCCAAGAAAACTTCTGAGCGAGATATGAAAGAATTATATCAATTTTGGAAAAAGAAAATGAGGAAGAAGAAAGAGAAGAAGAAAATCTTTTTAATAATAAAACAAAGAACAAAGAGAACACTTAGGTTCGTAGGATAAGATTTACCTGCAATTGCATTGTTGTCTCTTCCAGCAGCATCAACAACTTTAGCACCTTCAATTTGTTAAATTCCATCTCCATAATGGTTAGTGTAATAGTTATTAGCTTTTCTACCCGTTTAGATATGCATGCATTAATATGATGTTTCCAAGGCATGGCTGACAAATTTATACGAGTATGAAAAGAAAAAGAAAAAGAAAAAAAATGGTTTCCAAGGCATATATATATATATATATATATATATTTGAGAGTAAATAAAATAGCATTCGGAAACACGAAATCTAGCAACTATGTATTACATATTATGTTTCCATTTGTTATATATTATATTATATGAAATGAAATTAAAATTTAATATTTAAAATCTAAATAATTACCCACGTGCGACTCCCGTGCGATGCATGTGCGAAGATATTAGTGTGTGTGTGTGTGTGTGTGTCTATATATATATATATATATATATATCAAGATACACGATTTTTGCATTGATAATGTTGTATTTCATCCCATGTAGTGTTTTTTATCTTCAACTAAGTGATATTTGAATATATTCTCATTATAATCAAGAGGCATTCCAGTATGTAGAGTTACACTCAAAAATCATAATTAATATTTTGTGCAATATAGGACTTCAGCTGATTTTTAATGTTTGTCAAGTTCAAGTTTAATATGAATATGCCTTCTATTAACATTTGAATTATCTGATTAAAATATCATATGAAGTGCCTCTAACATGCAGAATCGAGTCATTGGTGCTCTTAAATGAATGGAAACCATCTACTCTTGGAAACCAAATGTGTAATGTTGCATACAACTGCTTGGTACTTAGTTGTTTTTCCAACATTAGACAATTTGCATAATATGAACAAAGTAAAATGGAAAATAGGCCTATTTCTTAAAACTTAGTTATTTTTCCAATTTAACGCAATTTGCATAAAATGAACAAAATAAAGTGGAAAATATGCATACTTCTTAGAACTTTTCATAAAGACTAGTATAAGTTGTGTGTCCACAAAATGAATAAACAGATGTAGGGAGAGAATTAACATAAATAAACATAAACAATTAAGAGTCAATCTAGTCACCTTTTTTCCCTCTTCTGATAACCATGATTGCCTTGATATTGATATCTACATCACTATCTTCTTATAACCATAAGTGCCTTGACATCGATAGTTATATCACCTAAAACACAATGGAAAAGGAAAAAATGAGTCTAAAATGGAAGAAGAAAAAATAAGTTTAAATTTGCAACTGCCTAAGCTAATTAGGGATTAGGCTGATGAAAATTACTAGCTTCCCTATTTCCAATGTTTCCATTTTCATCATGTTGACCTACAAGATCTGGATTGTTGCTTACAAACAAACCTACTCAACTTCTTTTATAAGATCAACCAAGTAAAGCCTACCCTACCTTAGTATCACAAAAATATTCATCTATGAACAAGTTATTTTCATCATCACAATTCATATACGACAATGACAAATAAAGAAACAACTTAAACAAGATTGATAGGTTCAGACTACCAAGGCATCACTCAAGGCTCGATGCCCTGGTGCCTAATATGGACTAACTCTAACTTAAACTTGTATCAATCAACTTAGGTCATGAAATTCCTGTTTTGCAGCCAAATGAAGTATTTTTCTTTTTAATTGCTAATCAAGTGTTAAAAACAAATGAGGAGGATCTTTTGGCCAATTGTTTCCATCACATTACATCTCTAAATTCTAACTAAACTATTTTTTTATAAGCACATTCATTATACATCACTTAAATTATTTGATCATCAAATTTAACCAATTGTCGTTCCATTGTAATAGTTTATTTGTTAAAACAGTTTCAACTATCAATGATAGGATTTTTCTTTTTGTAAGCAGATTCATGAGACATTATTTAAAGTTAAAGTTAAAGTTATTTGACCTGTAGCTGCAGCTTGTTGACCTTGTTGATAAATAGAGGAACAATAGGGTGATACAAGATTGAAGATCGTTTAGACCTGATTGAAAGGTACAAAAATAGAGCAATGAAGAGGGGATGAGTAAAGGCTCGCACTTCCAAACGTATGAGATTGGGTGAAACCATGTCATCGAATCCATATAATCAACCAAGGCAATGTTTTGACAACCACAGAGAAAAAGAAAATAGCTTAATATCCAATTTGGTCCCTGAACTATACCAAAAAAGATAGATTTATTCCTGAACTTTTATTTGAGACAGATTGATCCCTAATTCTAGAAAGAGTTTTATAGGGGGAGTACTTTCCCTTACATAAGGAAATCCAATTTCCCACCCCCTCCCTTAGAATCACTTTTCTTGCTTTTAAAATATGCCAAACTAAAGAAAGTTCGGGGACAATCACTTTCCCTAAACTCTAACTAGAGAAAGTACTTTTCCTTACATAAGGGAATTCACCAAGCTTGTTTGTCTGGAATGAATCAAAATGAAGGAAACGAGAATTGGCCAATGATAAAGCCGGGCCTCCAGCATAAGAAATGGATAAGCTGCAATGCGGCTTGTGGGAAACCAAGCCATGTACCTGGGCCTATATCTAATGATATCAACATATTTAGGCCTAAAGAAAGAATCCAAAAAGCCTGAGAGGAAAAAAAACTGGAATACTCTAACATTTAGGTAAGAAGGGAAGAACTACCTGAAACCTCAGGAAACCAATACCGAACCTCATCGAAGAAGGATGAAATGCGCACATTTCAGAACTTGGGTGCGTGCTCGAGCATGTAGGGACAATGCATGCTGAATTCAAGTATAAAAGAAGAGAAAGAGATGGAAGAAGGGGATGGTCGAAGAACACTCATTTACGCTTTCTTGCAAATTTATTGTTTATCTCGTATTTAGCTTTGTTTTCGTTGTTCCTTTCCATTTCTAGTTTCCTTACGTGCGTTGATGTTTATTTGGTTAATCTTAAGCTTATTTTGTTATTTTTTTCCCCTCCTTTTGGCATCAAATGGTTTAAATTGTAGTTTTGTGATTTTAAGCATGTCAGTCAGATTGGTATAGCATTGAAATTCTCCAGCCAGAAGCCCTATCTTCTTGGGTCTTGTTCAAAGTTCAATATTCTTTGGAAAGAAAAAAAAAATCTTTTTTCGACTCTTTGTAAGGTTTGATTTGTTGTTCATTATTTTATGTTAATTGTGCCAAACTGATTACATCTGGAACTGGAAGTTTGGACCTAGCTCTGCAGTTCTCTTCCTTGCATCATATTTTCTGGTACAATACAAGAAGATAGTTGCATAGTGGAAACCAGGGAATAGAGAATTCGGTTTGAATCGTGAAACCGTGGCCACAAGAACCGTAACGAACCTCAAATAAGGTTCTAGAACCGGAATCAGACATGGTCCGATTCAATTCCACCTAAAGAAGAACCGTAGCTAGAACTGGCAGTTTGAATTCCATTTTTTAAAATTTTAATTAGTTTTTCATAATGTTAGTTATAATATAGTTTATTTAAAAATAATGTGATATAATATATATATATATATATGTATTAAGATATATTTTATAGTTATATAACTTATATTTATATCATTTTTTTTAGGTACAGTTTTTTTTATGTACAGACTTATATTTATATCATGATATCATGTAAATAATACATTATAAAGATATTATATTATTAACTACATAAATAATTACTTATATTTAATAACTTTTCAAAAAATTAGATAATCAATTAATATATATTTGGAATTAAGTTTACTTACTTTAATATATTAATATATATTCCTTAACTAAAACTTAATTAAATTTAGAGAAGTAATTGAAAAATTTGTAAAAAAAAAAAATATATCTAAGGTTTCGGTTTAGAACTAAAACCGGAACTAAACCGTCAGATAGAGGTTATGTTTCCGGTTCTGAAAACTCAAAAAAGGACCCTGTTTAAAACCAAAACCGAACCGCAGGCACCCCCTACTAGGAAGGCTATCCTGTACTTCTTTTAGTAGAAGATGCCTTACTTCTTGTAGGCCCTAAACTTCGCAATGACCATGGAGAAAAGATACAGACAAAAGCTCCTGCAGCGATGTTTTTTTGAGCATTTTTTCACATTGGTAAGCAGAAATCTATCCATACATAAAAAAAATTTTACTGTATAGGATTATAGTACACCTGGTTACGGATCTTGTCACCTCTGGACTCATCTTGCTATTTGGAATGATCCCTGCTTCAGCTTGATCATTATTAATTGTTGGTAGTGTTTCAATATCGGAAGAGCTCCCAACATATCATGTTCATCAGTGGGGGCAACAATCAGTCTACATCCAATCCATGATTCATACGAAAATTTTGTCAATAAGAATGAAATATGGTTTACAATGGATTGGATTTCGTCACAAATTAGATGAGATGAGACTGGAACTGGATAATGGATATCGCTTCCTGCTAAGCTCCAGTTGAGGTCCTGAATCGACTACCCCTGTATTGTTTCTAAGTAAAAGGAGAGATAATAATTAACCATGATTAAGATCTTGAGGATCTTAGAGCATGCACTTTACAAAGATCATATCTCAATTTACTTTCAAATGCTTCTTTCTTTTATCAGTATAGAGACCATGTACTATGTCAACAAACGCCCATTAATTTCCTAGATCCCAACTCAAGATTAGAATGTGAAATTATGATTATTTGACCAATTTCAGGAGGTTAAAAAGGTGTAAGAACAGTTTGTGGTTTGCACATCTAGGTTTTGAATCCTTAGCATTCACCATTCAGGCAGCTCATGTCATTTTCCTTTATAGCTGTCTCAAATGAGCCTTGAGTTGTTCCAACTTCCAAGTCCAACAAGATTAAGAATTTCTTGCCCTAGATAATGCTGCCTCTCATGTTAAGGGATCAAGATCAGACAAAGAACGTGTGAATGATTTTTCTCCAAATATTACCAGACTTTTTTATTTCTATTTGGTGTCCTACTTTCAATTGTCCTAATCGGGGTCATCCTAAGTTCCCCTTTGCCTTTTGGTGATCCTCCAGTAGGCTCACAGAGGTTTTGCTTCCAAAAAAATTTAACTGAAATATGAATGAGTTGAGAAGTAAGAAAAGTTTGTCTGCTAAATTTTATTATTATTGTTGGTATTATTATTCTTTTATAATGAGTTGAGATAAAACTTTAGGTGACAATTCAAAAAGTAGTAGTCTTAGTGAAGATTCAAGTTTTTAAAGTTGTCCAAATCCAGGCTGCACAGTGGGGCAATGCCAAAAAAGTGGTGCAGAGCAGAAGTATCCAAAGGCAGAACCATTAACCGACAAAGCTAGCTAGCGCCCGCCCCCCCTCACCCCCCTCTCCTTTTCTTTACCATTGCCAAAACATTTACTTCTACAAGGTTTCCCTGCTTCATGACTGCAGTAATTTTGATTCTGCTCTATGTGCCTAAAAGGAGTAAAATAAGAATCCTTCATTCTCATTTGCTGAAACCTATTCCAATCTGATCATGGAAAGATTGCGGTTCCTCAGTTTGTCTTGTTTCATTAAATAGCATTAAATAGCATTAAATATTCACGGTTAGAAAGAGATCAATGATGAGCTGTAGTTTCCATTTTCATTGCAGATATTGTACTAGATTTAGCAGTAGAATACATTAGCTCTCCTATTCTCCATGGAATGAACAAAGCTGCCAACAACTAGCTGATTCAGCAAATCTCTTTTGACAGGCCGAGTTGATTATAAACAGCAAGCTGACTATGATGCCTTTTCTGGGAAACCCTTAATCATTAATTACTACTAGATTCAAAGCGTAATTTCTGAATATACTGAATTTCAGGGGAATGTCTCTTTTTCCTTCCTTCCTAACTTAAGGAAATTTCCCAGGAGGCTGATCCGTAACCAGAATACTGAGAAAATTTTCAAGAATCAAGTTTAAACCTTACTTTGAGACAGGAAAATAAATCTGAATCTCTACAAGTTTATGACAAATACAAACACGTCATACAATTTGAGCAGTATTAAATCTTTGATTCTTTCATGGTTTGGTAGGAGAATATATAGAAATCTAGGTAGTGAGTGACATGTCATGGGAGGAGTTGGCCTAATTGGCAAAAACTGGACCCAAATCACAGCATGAATGGCGCTCAAAATTGGAGCTTTTTTTTTTTTTTTTACATAATTTCTTCTTCTTCTTCTTCTCTCTCTTTCAGTTGTGGTGTTTTTGTGTTATGTTCTGTCAAGTGATTGACGCCAGGCTAGCATCTTTGCCATGATTGAAGATGGGTCCCACTTCCTCACCTCCCTGCCCTGTCAACCCACATGCGGTCTCAACTCTCAATGCCCCATGCATTCTCTCTCTCTTTCATTCCGTATTTTATTCCCCCCCCCCCGCCCCCTCTCTGTCTCTCTCTCTCTCTCTCTCACCCTTTGTTCTCCTCTCTTTCTATGCTACCCTCTTACGTGTCAAACTGAGTCTTTATCTCCCAACGTACTGACAAAATCCACCTCTTAACTCAACTCCTGTCCGAAAACAAATCTTAAATCTACCAATCTATGTCACTTTATCACTTCCCACCTTAGTTATGTTTCTCTCACTAATCAATTCTTAACATAAGTAAGAGAAACATAGCACAGATGTTCTTTTTTTTTTTTCTTCTCTCCTAAGTCCTAAGGGCTAAGAGACTCTTATTACTGTACGGTTCACTGGAGTGGGGAAGGGCCGTTTCAAACAAATTTGTCGGCGAGAGACGTTATTAATCATATTTACTTAAAGGGGTAAATTACTGATTAGTGGCATTTAATGTGCTAATTTATTCTGATTATTCTCTTTGTACTGCTCAGCTCATGTTGATGTGCATGACAAAAGCTGTCATATTTTACTTAACCGTGTAAGTGTTTATTTCTATCCAAATAAAAAAATAAATGTAGCACTAAAATTTTGTGTCTTTTATAGTACACTATATAATACTATAATTAATGCTAATAATTCACAAATACTTACAGAAAAGCTGCCCTGTTTTTGCGGTGGTTCTTTTCTTCTCCTCCTTACTTCTTCCTTCTTCTTCTTCTTCTTCTTCTAGTTTTTTTTTTGCAGTTTATTTTTTTCATAAGTAATAGCAGAGCATAACAGCTTTTCTTCTTCACTACTTTTGTCTCTCTGGACACTCTTGCTGAGGCCTTTGACATATGAAGCTGCCAGTAAGTACGTTTCTTTGAACTGGGGATTTGGTTTTCTCTTCTATTTTCTGTTTTTTTGCGATTGCCAAATCAAAAGAATTGAACTTTGATTTTTCTGGATTTCTAAAAAGTCTTTTTGAAGAATAAAATTGACATCTTTTCTGGGATTTTTTGTTGACTGGATATTGTCACCATCATTGGTGGCAATTCAACTTAGATATATACAAGAATGTTTTTTCTCTGGATTTTTCTATATTTACTCTCTGTTTTGCATGATAGAAAATGCTTTCATTTTCCCTTCTTCTAAGAATAATATTCTGTCTATCGGTTTTGTGGAATTTTGATTCATTTACTGCCCTTTTTAGTAGACTTTCTTTTAGTATCTATGGATTCTAAAACTTTCAACTTTTCTAATTATCTTCCATAGTTGGAGTAATAAGATCATCTGTCGACATTGACATTTAAGATGGTTTATTAGTTTTGGGAATTTATGGTTGCCGCGGTGCTTGCTTTCATGGTAATTCCTCTATTTTAGTCAAGTTATAAATGTGGTCATTTACCTCCCTAATCAGCCTGATTTTTCCGGATTCTCTTTCAATTATTGGCTACAATCACTCATAATTTAAATAATTATGATTAATTATAATCGCATAATTAGCACAATATGTCCAAAGTTTAATGTCTTTTCTTTGTTTGGAAATGCCGGGTTGTAGTTTCCTCTTTTGGCATTACTGCATTACAAGGCAGAGCTATTTTGCTGCTAGCATTTGTATTCTTTTTAAGATGCTTGTACTGTAGTTTTGATACCCTCTACTACTTATCAGATTGATATGTTCTCAAGCTTTACGCTAATAGGGGTTTGGTTCTCTTTGTTATTGTCTTGTGTCCTTGATGTGAAAGTCTCTTTGTTTATTATATTTGAATATTTCTGTGTCTTGTAAATGATCTATCTTCCTTGGTGGATTTGCAAAGGTACAGTTTTTCTTCTGAGTATCCGCTGATTGTCCTTTTGTTTGTCATTGTGCTGCAGGTGGCATTGCTCCTGCTACTGGCATTGTGCAATGCAATCAAAGTTAATGGAGGAGAGAGCAATGTGCAGTGTGATCAGAAGCTGACGTTGGACCCTAGACCGCATAGTGTGTCCATCTTGGAATTTGGTGCTGTTGGAGATGGCAAAACTTTGAATACCATTGCCTTTCAAAATGCCATTTTCTACCTTAAGTCCTTTGCTGACAAGGGTGGTGCCCAGCTTTATGTACCACCTGGAAGATGGCTCACAGGAAGTTTCAATCTTACCAGCCATCTTACTCTCTTCTTGGAGAAAGGTGCCGTTATTCTGGGATCTCAGGTATTCTTTTTCCTCTTTGTTTTGTGCCCACATTTGAAATTTCTATTTGTTTTCCTCTTAATTTAAGGTATGCATTGTTCAATAGAAACAATACACGTTAGGCTGAGCAATTTTTATCCTTTCATTTCCTCTCACACTTGCTTCTCTTTATTGTTAAGGATCCATCTCACTGGGATATTGTCGAACCCTTACCCTCATATGGTCGCGGAATTGAACTTCCTGGGGGAAGATATCGAAGTTTGGTAAATGGGTATATGTTACGCGACGTGGTAATAACTGGTAAGATTACTAATCAACTTCATTTGCGAATTCTTTCACTATCTCTTCATTACAATCTTGGTTGATTCTCAGATATACTCTTACCTGCATGTTGGACTAGGTGATAATGGAACCATAGACGGGCAGGGCTCAGTTTGGTGGGAATGGTTCTCATCTCATTCTTTAAACTATAGCCGCCCTCACCTGGTGGAATTTGATTCATCCGAATGTGTACTCGTTTCAAACATTACTTTTCTCAATGCCCCTGCATATAACATACATCCAGTCTATTGCAGGTTTGTTTTCAACATCTCTCTGGTTTCAGTTCTCATTCTTTAAAATTTGGTTAATCTTTCAACAAATGGGGATAGTTAAATTTATATTTACTTGGATTTTTTGCAGCAATGTCCACATTCATAACATATCGGTCTTTGCCCCACCAGAATCACCATATACTGTTGGCATAGTCCCAGGTTTGTGATGACTAGTTTGTGATTTTGTTCATATTGAGAACCTAAGTACCTATCGTCGACATCTTTTGCTATTGAACTATAGTCTAGCTACCTATACTAACAAAACAGAATCCATGCTTTTGCTTTTCATTTTGCTTTCTGCCTTTTTGGTTATTTATCTTAGAAAAGGTTTAACTCCATTTTACTTATATATAGAAATATGATAACCTTTTTCTCTTTAATTATGTGCATTTGGGAGGTTGCTTCTGCAATTGGTTAAATCTTACTTTATTTCATTATCTCTCTTTTTGAAAATGGTAAGGAGTTGTTTAGTTTCCTCATTTTCAGTCAAAACTATCATGAAAAGTTTCCAAGGAACAAATTGGAAGTTTAACTGTTACTACCTGCCTGGAAAATGAAGTGTTCTAGTGTTGCCTGCAATCTTTATCTTTCATTCTGTTAGAAAGATTTTCTGATTCATTCTTAAAATTTCTTCCTGCTTTCAGATTCTTCAGATAATGTTTGCATTGAGGACTGCAGCATTAGCATGGGTCATGATGCAATTGCCCTCAAGAGTGGCTGGGACGAGTATGGCATTGCTTATGGCAGACCTACCACAAATGTCCACATCAGAAGGGTCCACCTTCAGTCATCCTCAGGCTCAGCACTCGCCTTTGGTAGTGAAATGTCTGGTGGCATTTCTGACGTCCAAGTGGAGCAGGTCCACCTCTACAATTCGCTAAGTGGTATCGAGTTTAGAACAACTAAAGGTAGAGGTGGTTACATTAAAGAGATCATTATATCAGATGTTGACTTGCAGAACGTTCACACAGCTTTTGGTGCCCTTGGTGACTGTGGATCACATCCAGACGACAAGTTTGATCCTTATGCTTTCCCAGTGCTGGGGAGAATTACCTTGCAGAATATTATTGGCACAAACATCACTATTGCTGGAAACTTCACAGGAATACGAGAATCTCCCTTTACTTCTATTTGTCTATCCAATATCTCCTTATCAATCAGTTCTGCCTCCCCCAGTTCTTGGTTTTGTTCATATGTTTCTGGTTTTTCAGAATCAGTCTTCCCCGAACCATGTCCCGCCCTTGAGAATTCAAATACTTCATCATGCTTTTTCCTCCTGAAGCCCAATGGTAGAGCCGCGGTGCTATGATACCATTCCTTCATACAAGAAAAACACATGAATTCGGAAATTTCTACCATTTACACCATGTCAAGAGTAGCTCAGATTCTTTCCAATAAGACACATGTCTAGAATACCTGTTTCTACATCCCTTCCCTATGCATTTCGGCATGTCGCAACCTGCAGATTGTTTGTACAGCTTCATTTCTTCATTCTTGTGTAAGGAAATTTTTGGTAGTGGTGGTACAAAAGCACAAAAGCGTCTTTGGGGGGATTTTTAGTATTGCTGGCTATTGAATTCTTTTCTTCTTTTCCTCTGTTCATAGTTTTGGTCCGGGTACCATCTCATTGTAAAATCATTTTGGATTGAATTGCTGAATGAAATGGTAGAAAATGGTAGATAAAGAGATACTCATAGGGTTCATTTCATTGAATAATAAAAGTGTTTTTAGTCATTGAATTGCAGATAGCTTTGCTTCTTTCCTTTTCACCATTAATTACAGAGCCATTGACCGTCAATCAGCTGGTGCTTTGGATTGCCTGTAATCACTCTTAACTACTGTTAACAAACAGTTCCCATTGCATTGGATGCCTTGCCTTGAGATCAGACAGACAAATTGCGAGATTTCTTAATCCTATTTCCTGTCTTTATCTATAGCAGGCTTGTCGGCCTAACATTTTGACCTTAGAAGTTAGAACTTCAAGTCACAACAATAATATACTCATTTTCTATTTTTGTAGCCGTATGGACTCTGTGCAGAACTAAGTGTTGTTGTCTATTTTCTATTTAATATATTACCCTCCTTTCTGACCAAAAAAACAATAATACACTCATTATTATCTGACCTCCCTTTTGCGTCACCCACTCACCCTTAGGCCATATCTTAAACAGAGTCTATCTTTATTCTTTTTGTCTTATTCTTAAACGGGAAACGTTCAACTTCTCTTTTTTGCTCGAAAATGAAACAAAACTTTAAAGAGAAGAAAATGCCAAAAAGGGATCTCATTTCAAAAGAAAATTTCTTCATAACCTTTATATGGTACTAGAAGTTAACCCCGGCTACGCCCGGGGATCCTTTTTTTTTTTTTAATTTTAAGTACTTAAATTTTTAGTTTTTAAAAGTATGAGAGGATTAATAAGAAAAATTAATGCATTAAAATTAAAGATGTAACATATAATCATCATATATTGATATTACATGTAGATCAAAATGTAATATATAATATATAAAAATTACATATAATCATATATTAAATTCTTTAATAGTAGAAAAATTTTAATAAAAATATATATAATACAAAAATATGAAAAATTTTCTCAAATCTCACAAAAATCACTAAGTAAAACCTTTTTTTAGACTTATTATAAATGAAAATTTTCAAAAATAAAAGAAAACTCTAAAATGAAAAAAAAAGGAAGAAGGAAATAACAAATGGGCTTTTTTAGCCCAAAACATAAAAAAAAGAATAAGAAGAAAAGAGGAGCCAATGGGGGAGTGACAATTGCACATCCCTCTCCTCTAATGCTCCTTGAAATTTCATTTCATATATATCCCATTGAACAGAGATATAAAAATTTTCCCTTAATTCAAAAATAGGTATAATAGTACACCCAAAAAAAATAGAAAATAGGTATAATAAAAGAATATGGGTTAGCTGATCGACTCTCTTCTCTCATAAAAAAAATTCCTCTGATTTTTCTTTTATAGTCCCAAGCTCTTCTCCTTCTTGGCCTTTGTTGCCAAGGAGGAGGAGGAACTTTGTGATAGTTTTAGTTTTTCAGTTAGTTTCCAGTATTGGAATAAAGTTTCTCCCCAGATCTATAGATCTTGGTGGTTGATAGTCCGATTTATAGATCTTGGTGGTTGGTAGTCCGAGATCTTTTGATCTATGGTATTAGTTTTTCTTTTTCAATTTCCCAGATTTTTAGATTTGTGGGTTTCGAATCGTTTAGTTTGTTTGGTTTACGTAAAGTTTAAAACAGTATTTCTTTTATGATGAGTATTCTTTTTCTGTCTCAACTTTCTTTTCAACGTCAAAAAAATTGCCTGCCTTGAGAGGTACAGGCTCGTTGCAAAGATCTACGAATCAGTCGTTTCTCCGTTGATGGTAAAAGCTCTTCTTTCAGAGGAAAGAGCGAAAGCGAGAGGACAATGGGCGTGATATTGGTAGATGAAGAAGGTTCTAGGTCTAACTTTCCTAATCTTTTTAGGAAAACGTTGTTCTACAAGTCAGATCCAATTTTTATGGCGATTGAAACAAGTTTCAGATGGCTGAAGATTTTATTTTGACTCTATCGTCTTAATTATTATGATATACTTCATTTGTATTAGAACTCTTTATTTATAGGAAATTACTAACAGGTGCCTAGGCACCCGTTAAGCAACTACTTTTTGCCTAATGATTACAATGTTTTAAATGCTCTTCATTTATTTTATATTTTTATTATTATTTAAAGACAATAATGCCCTTAATTAAGTTTAGTTCAAATTTATAAAGTTTAGTCCCAAATTTATAAAATTTAGCCCCAAATAAAAAATATAGTTTTAAGGGTTAGTTTTAATATTTAAAATATATTATTGTAGGGTTTTAGAAAAAAAAAATTAATAAATTTATCAAAGTTTAGCCCTAAATTGATAAAGTTTAACCCTAAATAAGAGATTTTTTCTTTTCATCATATATCTAAGGGTATTTTTGTCATATAACTTTTTTCTGATAGTAATTATTACAATTTCAAAATTCAAGACTCTTTTTTAACGTTATTAATTGAGTTTAACCAGTGCCTATAGGTACTGGTTAAGCAAACCCTTATTAATAAAATGAAAGTGCATTTTATTCAAAAAAAAAAAAAGAATATTTGGGTTTATATTGGGTTGGAGAATAATATGGGTGAAGCCCAATTATCTTTTATATGGGGCCTATTGACCCAATCAAAAAAGCTTCTAAATGGTCGGAAAGTGAAGCAAAAGCCCAGCCTTGTTACAAAACTCAAAATCGCCCTAAGCGGAGGCCGCTACCTTTCTCTCTCGCGCTCTCTGTTTTTTTCCACCGACCGGCAAGCGGTAGCTGACTTCTTCCCTCTCCCCCTTGGCCCTTTGCCGCTTCCGGTGCCTTAGCCACCGTCTCCTTACAGGTTAAGTCTCATCCTTCCTTTTCATTCTCTTGGAAAATGATAGCTCAAACTCAATAGAGCAAAACAGAGCTCTTTGCTGGGAGCACTGGACGCCTCCTTTAAATATGTTTCTTCTGAGCTAATTTTTCGTTTTGTTACCCTTTTTAGGCTTCTTGTTTACGTCAAATATAAGAAACTTTTGTTGCAAACTTAGTTTTAGAAAGCACCACTCTTTGGATTATGCGAGGGTTTTAGGATGGTTTAACAATGGGGAAAGTAATCTCAGTTTTGATCCATTTTCCTGTTTTTTTTTCATTTATTTTCTTATCTTGATTTTCTTTTCTTTCTCTTTCGTTGTGTCTTGAGCTATAGCTTTGTGATTCCGAGTTCTCTCTCTTTCGTGCTTTGAATTCAGTAGCTTCTGCTTTTCCTTGAAAAGACTATTTCATATATTCTAGACCTTTTGCTATTTCAGGTTATGGGGTCGTCGAATATTAGAGATATCTTGACTGCTTTTAGTCCCTCTTGGGACTACTTTGCTATTACTTCTGGAGATGGTCGTATTAAGGTATCTCAAGTCATTCCAAGTTCACAATTCATAAGGACAATCTGAGGAACAATTGGTTATAATTTATGGTAGAATGTGAATAACAATGATTAATTTAATTTAATTTTAATTTATTATTGTGTCTTGTTAGATTTGGGACGCTTTGAAGGGACAAATTCAAACTGAGTTTGCGGACATTGCATCAAGTGAGGCAACTAACATTTATGCCAAGGCAGGAAGAGGACATCTTTCGGTTGATTACAAATGCATGAAGTGGTTGTCTTTTGACAAAAAGGTTTGCTTTTCTTAGTTTAATAAAGTATCAGAATTTTATTCAGTGGATTATTGTTTTCAACAATTAAGTGATTTTTGGACCAAAACTCTTCACTTTTGCAGAAGAAAAGGAAGCTTGGAAGCTCTTTGTTAGTATTGGGAACGGGAGGTGGTGATGTCTTAGCACTTGATGTATCTGCTGGTCAGTTGAAGTGGAGAGTTAGTGATTGCCATCCTGGGTGCGTTCATGATGTTAAATTCAATTTTAATGCCATAATTCTCCTTTTCATCCCAAAGCTAATATACATATGTTGCTATTTATTTTAGATAATGCAATTCTATGGGGATGGGAAAAATGTTCTTGATGGAAATCTGTGACAAAATAAAGTGACTGTGAATAATAGTTGAATTTCCTTAATTGCTTGATGCAAATAGAAAATAAGTCCTAAGTTTCACACCTATAAATGAGAGCCCATGAAATTTTGTTAAATTTTAACAGCTGAGTCTTTTTAGATAGACAAGTTGCACTCCGCATGAATTACTGAAGATGCTGAATGGTATTATAATGAGATCATGATGATTTTGGGTAATGCATTTTCCACTAATTCTAAATCTGGACAGCTTACTTTTGTTGTCTCTTCTCATTTTCTCCATAACAATTGACAGGGGTGTCAGTGCAATTGCATTTTCTACGAATGGCTCTTGCGTTTACAGTACTGGTGCTGATGGAATGGTTTGTAAACTTGATTCACTGACTGGAAACCTATTGGAGAAGTTCAGAGCTTCTACCAAGTCAATATCCTGTATGGCTGTCTCATCAGGTAGATGTCATTTCCTCACTCCGCTTTGATTTTCACTTTTTACGACACTTCTTGCGTATTTCATCATTTGAAGGTGGACTGTCTTCTATGCTGGTATTTGTTTTATGTGTATTTATCCTTTAGCTTATGGAACATATATTTGTGGTTTAAGAAAGACAGTGTCACTCTGCCACATGAAAGAAACTTCATTATATATTCCTAAACGGTGAATGTGATAAATTTATGAGACAGCATGTGTCATATTGAAATCACTTTTCCTCTAGGTTTTGGTAGTTGTATCTTTTAGCTAATGCCATCACTTGGGTTTCTACCCTTTTTTTAGATGGAAAGATGTTAGTGACTGCGGCTGCACAGTTGAAGACTTTTGATTGTTCTAATCACAAAAAGATACAAAAGTTTCCTGGCCATCCTGTGAGTTTCCACTTTATATTCCTTTTCTGGTGATACTTGATCTATTTAAGTGAACCATCTATGTTGAATTTAGTTAGTTTTCCTTCACTTTACTGTCATTAATTAACCAATGTTTTCTATAACTTCATAGGAATCTGTTCGGTACATGATTTTTACTGAAGATGGAAAGTTTATTTTATCATCTGCTGTCGGTGAAAGGTATATTGCTGTATGGAGAACAGATGGAGGCAAAAAGCAGTCAGCTAGTTGTGTTTTAGCAATGGAGCACCCTGCAGTCTTCATAGATAGCATATGTGTTAACAATGGGGATCTTTATGTATTTGCCATTTCAGAAACTGGTGTTTGTTATTTTTGGTATGGTCAGGATATTGAGAAATTACGCAATGCCAAGCCCACAAAAGTTTCATTATCTTTGGAAGACAGTTTCTCTAAAACGCACAAAGGTGCATTACCTGCAATATTTGCTGCAAAACTGCAAGGAATTGCCAAGCCCGCATCTGTACATGCATTTCTTGCTCATGGTTTGTTGGTAAAGCCATCATTTCAGAAAATTGTGCTGCATTATGGTGTCGACCTAATGTTGAGCGGCTCTCAGAATGGAGTCCTCCTACCAATGAGTCAGTCTGTCAACAAATCTAAGAAACGGCTGGATGCACGTGATAGAGGTACATGTAGTCACATTCATAAACATGCTGGAATTGTTTACATGTTGGGGAAGTTTTATACAACTTTGTATGGTGACACTGAATTCTCACACAGTCGCTCAATACAAAATTTTGTCCTCTATTTCTCTGTTTAATAATTTTCTTTGGATAGCAAACTTCTGATTCTAATTTTTTATTTGTATTCAATTTGATTGATGCTTATGAGTCAATATCTAGGACCATCTTATGTTCATTTTGTCCAACTTTGCATGATGGCTAATTGCTTATCTTATTGTTTAATAGTAATTGCATTGGATCGTGCATTTGCTGAGGAAGCCATACTTCCAATCCCTAAGGTTTTTGATCTTGATGGGGAAGAGGAAAGACATAGAAGTTTGAGTGCTGATGACGATGATGTAATGGTTGATTCCAGAGGCCATGGGAATCAACCAAAGTTTGTGGATGGAAAAGGTATTAGCTTCTGAATTTTCAAGCACATTGAGCAAAATCTTCAAGCGTATTGAGCAAAATCTTTAATTAGTTGTATTAGTTCTTTCAACTGTTATTGGGTTAGAGTTGTCTATATGTCAAATAAATTGTATTATAGCTTATAGGTAATCCTGCAACTTGTAGTTTGCATGTTGAATCTCTGTCTACCTTTTCTTTTGAATAGTAGTGCCACAGGTATTATGATGATACACTTCTTTCTTGGTCCTATTTATTTGTTTATCTTGGTCCATGCAGGTGATATGATACAAGCAGAGGCCGACTCAAAAGCACTTTGCATGGAGGATCAGCTAAGGTCGCTAGGAATACTTGATGATCTTACATCTAACTCTTCACTTGATTCTATGATATTAGATGGTATTAATCTTGAAGCTAATGTGCCACCGAAGAAGGTTTGTTTTCTGTTGATTGAGAACATGATATAAATGTTTATGATTCCAAACAGTCTCTACTTCTTCCTTCTCTCTCTCTCTCTCTCTCTCTCTCTCTCAAAAATTTTTAAGTAGGATTTAATCTGTTTTAGCTGATTTATCTATTATATATCAGATGAGAGCAGCTGTTTTGTCTATGGTTCCTAGTGACGCTCACAAGTTGCTGGACAACTTGGTTGAACTGTGGCAATCAAGGTTTGCTCTCACTCTTCTTGGATTTCTCTACCACCTGTCATTTGATATGCTAATAAGTAATTGAAATGAGTTAATTAGTTATAACACATGGATTACCAGGTTATCTTCTATATGGAGTCAAGTTTTCTAGACTAAATATTTTCTCCATATAGAGCAAGCTCAATTGATTTTATTGAACAATTTTTGTTTCTTATGGCAAGAAAGTAGATATAAACACAGAATTTTTGAAAATTCACTCTGGTATTGTCTTCAACAGGTCAAGTAGTGGAAAGTATGTTCTTCCATGGATATATAGTGTATTGGTGAATCATGGTCATTTTATCATGTCTGAAGAATCGCAAAATCAGATGCTTAATTCCTTATTGAAGGTATGTATTGTGGAAGGAGACTTCTCTACTTCCTGCTTGTAATCCACATGCTTTTATCTTCATTTAGCTTAAGCTTCCGTCAAGGGTATCAGATTCTGTTATTGCTTAGGCTTCTTCTTGTTAGTAGCTTACCATGATAAGTGGATCAGCAAATGTTATTGAGTAATTTACAGTCGCACTAACTCATGCTGATCTTGCCTCAGATCACGTGCCTCAGATCACGCTCATTCTTTGGGAAACTATCCTTTTGGTTTTATTAAAAGAAAAAAGATCAGTATATAGTAATTGTTTTTATTATGATTCAATGTCCCTTTCATCCAGAATACTAGATCCAGAGGGTTGGCTCTTCAGTCTTTGCTACAATTATCTGGGCGATTACAGCTTGTAACAGCACAGGTTGGTAACTTAATATCGTGACTTTGATTATATATATTGTCCATCCGCATTTGATTTGATTACATTCCTCATGTTCTCAAAACAGATTGACAAGGCAGCTCAGAACAAAAGTCGACCCTCTGCCAATGATCAGCAAATGGCTGAAAGTGAAGATGAAGATGATGATGACCATGTTGAGGATGTTCTTTTCCGGGAAGAAGACGATGAATCCCAAATAAGTAGTGACGGTGATAATTAACTGCATTTAATTGCAAGAGGTGATATCAATTACCCAAGAAAAATAGAGGTAAATCGAATACCATGTTATGTTAATGTTAGTAATTGAAATTTTCACAGAATTGGGATGCTAACATGAATTTCCTTTCAAAAATTGCAGGAGGGTGCCCATTTTCAAGTGCACTGGAAAACAGAATGGGCTTTGCTCAAATTTGCGTTTGTTTATATCCATGCTCTTATTTGGTCATTGGAAAATATAGGTCATTGATTTGTTGTAACATCAACCTTTTTTTTTTCTTTACCATTTATGAATTATATAAATTCTATTTTTGTTGGTTATTTTTCTAATTGAAACATAGCTGTATGGCAGAGGTTTCCAGGTGGCCTACTTACGTCAAAGAGAATATTTTTGGTGATGATTAATTCTTTCTCCACTTTTAATCATAACACTTTAATATTCGTTCCGTTATTTCTCGATCCTTGCCGTGACCTATGTACCGTACTAGACTGTACTCCGTCAAGATCACTCCGTCGAATTTGACAATGATCCTTATCGTCATAGGTTAAAGTTCAAGTCAGAATTAGAAATTAAAAATTAAACAGAAATAACGAATGGTTGGGTGGCCTGGCTGAGAAGATTGATTGTGGCATTAAAATAGCACATTCTTTTTACAAGAAAATGACCCTCATACTGAGTAATGGCTCCCTCACAAGTGGATCGCAGGATCGATTCTTCCAGCACTCACAAGCATGGAATCTATACCTCCCTCAACATTTGCAGTTTTAGTTTTATTACCACATGCTAGCTCCCTCTTAGGAAAAACATTGCCGTCTCAATGTTCCATGGTTTTTCATGGTTTATTCTTTTCTTATTTTTCTACCCTTCCGCAGAGGCAAAAGAAAGAGCCCCTTTTTCCATGTCTTCCTCGCTAAAAATCTATCTACGTTATTGTACAAGCGTTGGGATTTTCGTCGCTGAACATTGATGTGATATTGCCATTGCTGTTGCTGTTGCTGTTGCTGCTGCTGCTGCTACTGCCACTGCTGTAATAGTTGTGATAGTCTTCGTTGTAATGATCAATTCTACTGTAATGCGTGTACCGAGGGGGTGAATGGACATATTCGTACTCTGTTACATATGGTGATGGCTTGTATGTGTTGTAGCTGTGGGTTACGAAGGCAGGTGGTTCATGAGGTGGTTCATGGTGGAACACTTGGCTATTAGGGTGTCTGGCTAGTGGCTCAGGGTAGAAATTGCCTTGGCTATTGGAGTACTGTCTGCTCATGGGCCCTCCGTAGCTGTGAACATAGCCATATCTATGTCCGTAATAATCAGGTGGATGGTGACATATTACATGAACTTCTCCCACATCTTTTGGTCCAGAACCAGAAGGTTGTTGTGGTGGTGGCTGCTGGCTGCTGGCATTGGCATGATCAGTCGGTCCAGAAGGAGCAGGTGCTGGTTCTGGTTGAGGATTCTCTGGTGGCGGTTGGTCTTTTGGTGGCTCTGCGGGTGGGGCGGCTTCAGGTTGTGATTGAAGTTGAGCAGCAGCTTCAGCCGGTGGAGCTTCTGATGGGGGAGCATTTCCTCCCTCCGCAGCTGGTGGACCGCCTTCGGGCGGTTGTTCTGTTGGCTGAGCTGCAGCTTCTGGTTCCGAATGGGAACAAATTGTTGCAATCTTCCTTGTTTTCCTAATTGCCTTAACTAGTTTTTCTGGATCGGCCCACCCAATAATTGTCAATTTCTGTTGAGCAATATCAGGATAAACTTCATATATACCTGTGGAAAATATGTACCAACACTCATAAATCAGGATTCAAGCAATGGCTAGGAACAGGATGAAACAGAATGTACGCAAGACTTGATTGCCTATTACCTTGAATACCATGCAGCGCCTTCTTGATCTTCTGTACACAGCCGTTGCAGTCCATTCGGACTTGTATCTCGGTGACTCGAGGTTTCTGCATTTGAAGGGAAAATTCAAAAAGACTGGTCAGTTTGGATAGTTGCAATGTAGTTGATGTCCTATCGATGTGAAATATTACAATAAAAGCTAACTACCTCTAACTCCGGCAACATGATGCCAAGGAGGAAAGGGGATCCAATATAGAAACCAGAAGGAGCTAATTATGCTTTTGTATGAGAGATGGAGATGATCAGTATGAAGAAAGAGAATCAATAGGTGAATTTTATTTGTACACGAGGTGTAAGGAATATTTGAAAGGCAAAAGACGTGGGGCATGCAAGGAATCTCCTTTTTTCCTTCTGGGGGTGAAATTAAGAGAGGGAGGGGGGAGGAAGTAGTGTGTGTGCTGCTCTGTTAGGCTTTTGAAGGGGCCAGTCATTATCAAATCTTAAAGAGGAAGAAGAGAGAAAGATGGGAGATGATGTTGGTTTCAAAAAAGAGTCGGCGTCTTTGTATGGACCTTGAAAAATTTTTGAGCCAAAGGGAATTTACTTTCGATTTGGATGGCCATCAAGCCATTCGTAATTGAGGACCTATGAATTTGTGCGGTCAGGATATCCAAAACCGACCATATTACATGTATATGAATTCATGTTCAAATTCATCAATAGTCAAACAACTCAACATGATCAAAGTTGCTTTAAAGGTGAATGGATATCCACTCTCAAGGAATCCTTTAGTCACAAGTAAAATACCACTATAGCAGATAAAAATGACAGGAAATTGTTGTTTAGCACAAGCATGCTGCCTGCCCTTTCATTTTTGTCATAAAGGCTGATGGAGATTGAAACCCAGATTCCTCACTAGGGTCTAGGTGTGCCCAAGAGCTAGTTTTAGCTTACCATAAAGTTAATTTCATTGATGATTCACACTTAAAACTATATATGTGATCGGTTGGGCTTTCATTTTGACTAGGATGGATTAAACTAGGGAATTTTCAGCTAGCCTTGAAGTATCAAAGCATTAAACCTTACAAAAATTGAGTTGGAGATGTGATTTTGCAGTGTTTTCCCTTTCCAAGGAGTTTTAAGCTGTCATAAATAAAACCATTTTCAATTTGGTAATTGTAACTTGTCTCTGAGGTACGTACAGAATATATGCAGCAGAGAATTGCTTGATGCTGTGGGATATTGATCCCAGCCAGTATATATAAGTTTAATTGACGTGCTGTGAAGGATGGGGATTGGAGATGGACCATGTTTGGCTAACTCCTGACCAGCCAATATCTGCCAAATGTCTGCTTTAGATGTTGATGCTCACTCATAATATAATCCAACGAGCTCTGCATAGAATAATATTGATTTAAGTTGATTAATTAATGAACACCCCTCCTTTATTAAAGCCGCCCTTGACTCAGTAAAGTAGAATGATTTTCCTTTGGAAACCGTTATTAATGAGTTTTCACATCAGCAGACAAGAGTTTTCACATTAAACCACTTAATAAGCTTTAGAAGAGAATAAATATTATTCCCATTTTGCTGACCAATTTTAAGAAAAAGGAATATCTGTATTCATTGTTGGTATATTTTCCAATTTTATTACCCACATAAACCTCTGATTATTGCAAAAATCTTACAGTTATTTGCTGAGGCAACAATGAATCTTTAAATAGCTATTTTGGGACAATTCTTGTTTCGATGCCCTAAGCTAACCTTTGACGAATTCTCAAAGGTCAAAAAGTGGAGCCCCCATAACATTAAACAAAATAATAAGGGGAAAAAGGGAAGGAAAAGAAAGAAACGAGGGAAAATATGCCATAAGTGAGATTTAAGAACTCAAGATTTGGCTTTAAACTTTAAAGCAATTATGTTACTATAAAAATTTTCAAGAGAAATATTTATATATAAACAAGTCTAAACTGTAAAGAGAGTTGTAAAGAGGGAGGGGACCAAAGGCAAAAGGTGGGTTCTTTTACTTGTTTGATTGAATAGGAAGGCCACATTTGAAAGGAGTGAGTCTGAAACGGATGAGGTGGGAATATATACAGCCTGGCTATGGCATGTCATCACCATTTGCTTTCCTAGTTTGGCTATATTATGCTACTTAGTTACTCATCATGGGCAACCAGCAACGGCAATGGCATCTCCAGATCAGCTAGAGATCAGTGCCAAATTTTGTGGAAACGAAAAGGAACCTTTCTATTCTCCATCAATTCTTAACATTTCTCCAATTCAAAACTATAATAAGCAGAACATTGAAAACATTGAAACTTGACTTTTGTTTATTTTCTTGGTTGCACAAATTGATCCTTTCTTATTGGCTATTACACAAAAGAAAGCAATTCAATCCAAGCTTGGTTTTAAAAAAAAAAAACCCTTTAAGGGGCAAATTAATCATGACAACTTTATACTAAAAAATACCGATCGTAAATCATGATTCACGAATTGATATGTGTAGAAATAGAATGGAAGCCAAAAGCATATGTTAATGGGCAAGCTGGGATTAATATTAAGCATAGACAGTAGGGTTCTCCAAAAGATAGGCTTCAACAACTTTGTATATCCCCATTGCTTTCTCCTTGCCTTCCTTGATTTCCTCCTCTTTTATCTCAAAATTCCCTATCGTGTGGTAATTGCTCGTCATCTTACAGACGCAACCTCCTTCGCCATTGTCTTCGAACTTAACCTCGTACGCAATCGAGGAAAGTTTATCACCCAAAGCATCTCCTTCGATCATCGTGTATTTCAATACAAGATTTTCTTTGTCGAGTTCGTCAATCCGATGCTTGACATATTTAAAATGGCCGGCTGCAATGGAACATATCAATCAATCAATAAATACATGACTAAAAGAGGGGTATGCAAGAAATTAAGTACCTAGTACCTTCGGTGAAGTTGACTTGCTCGATGCTTCCAGCTCCCCCTTCTCCCTGGACCACATCCACACTTTTTATGAACTGGGGCAACAGTTTGGGGATCAAAGTTCTGGAGTCTACGATTAAGGCCTTAAACATGCGAGCCGCGCCAACTGGGCAGGTGAATTCTTGACTGAAACTTGTGACACCCATTCTTTAATATTGATTTAGAAATTTACAAAGGTATGGGAGATGCAGATTGGAAATTTTTTATGTTCTGAAAATGGCACAGATTGCTTGGCCGTATTTAAAGATGTAGGTTTGGTAACAATCCATTTCATGTATTGCTATATTCAAAAAGTGAAAGTGCAAGGTAATTGCAAACAACAAGGTTTGATTTTAAAGATTTCAATGTTTGTGGGCTGAGGAGTTTCAATTTCCCTTTATATTTTGTTCTTTAGATCAACGTCGAAGTTATAAGCTTAATGCTTCTAGATAATACCATACGGGCGGAAATACTTGACTAAGAAAGTCCATTTCATTAAAATTGGCCAAAGTATTTTTGGACTCCAACATGTATACTCTTGAGTCTTGACTGAGTTTTTCAAATACAATTGATCGAGGTAAACTTGTGAAATTGAACATTTCATTACCAAGAAATAAAAGTTACCTTTATCCCACATATTTTAAACACATTTCATGAAAAGAATATATATACTTGAAACTTTACTTTCCATTTAACTTCGAAGATAGCCGTACTTGTTCTCCCGATCAAAACATGATTAGTCTTGGGCCGATAAGGTCTAAGAAAACCCCCTTGGTTAAACTCAACATATTTAAAGGCCACATTTGCCTTAATTACATTGGATTATTGAAGTCATTTAAAATTTATGCCTTTAAGATTTTATTTATATGGGTCATATTACTTTCTCGCCTTTTTTTTTGTTCCCTTTGCCATACTCACTTAATTATACCCAAAGAACAATCACATAAATGTTAATCCATGATATATGAAAAATGCCTCTACAAAATCATAAATTGCCATATAATTACTTAATTACATTAAATTACAACAAAAAACAAAACTTTGAGATTTATTGCCAAAATTACAAAAGGTAAATTAATTAGATAGATTCTAAGTATAGGCATGAGGATGTGCCATAAGGTATGCCTCAATAACTTCGTACATCCCAATGGCTCTATCCTTTCCATACTCAATATCTTCTTCTTTGATCTCTATCCCTTCTTTTGCAACGTACTCACTGGTCATCTTCAAGACGCAACCTCCATAACCATAAGCCTCAAATTTCACCTCATAGGTGATGTACTCTAGTTTGTCCATCAACGCATCGCCTTCGATCATAGTATATTTGCACGTCAATTTATCCTTGTCAAGTTCATCAATTCGATGCTTCACATATCTATAAGGACTGGCTGCAAATGATCAGAACCAAATTTTAAACTTCTTTATTTCTGATAAAAGGGACTGATCATAATCAAACATGATCACTAAAGACGAACAGTGTATAACTTAATCGGGCGCTAACCTTCAGTGAAGTTGATCTGCTTGATGCTGCCGGTATCTCCGTCCCCTTCAATGAACTCAATACTTTTGATGGATGAGAACATGAGCTTGGGGCCGAGGTTGTGAGAGTCAAGGATCAAGGCGTTGAACATCCTGGCAGGGGTCACCTGGGTTCTGAATGTTTGAGTGATCTTAGTAACACCCATCTCTTTTTCCTAATTTTTGTGCCGGCAACTGTGATAAAATTGAGAGAGAAGAAGAGAAATGATGAACCAATAAGTAATAAGCTTTAATGTGAAAACATCTACCGAAGATGGGAAAATGGAGGTTTTCTAGACTTTGTCAATTTGTCAACAGAAAGTTAGTGGCGGGTTTGGAACGAAGCTTGTAAAGTCTATATTCAAAGCAATATATAATTTACTACTAATTCATCTCCCCAATAATAACCAATTAGTCTTCTTCACCTTTGCTTTGCAATACTGTTGACTCTTTCAACGAAGGAAGGCTATAGTCCATTATTTTAGAATTTTGCTGGGATAGACACAAAGAATTCAATACGGTCCTGAAAAACGGCGTCGTATTTCGCCTAACCATCAAAATTAAAAAAACGGGGCGGTATTTTGCCTACCCATGGAAAAATCATTTAAAAAAAAAAGAATTTTTTTTCCACTTGATGAAGTTTAAATTTCTTAGAAAAATGCATGCATGCCAACATTTAACTAATTGTTGTGAAATTAAATATATATATATATATATATACACATTATTCAAGTCATCTTTTTTTTTTTTTTTGCATTATTCAGATTTCAAACAAGAGGGACAACAGTATATATATGTCCTTGTATACATTAAAGGAAAGAAACATTACAACTAAAGAAAACCGACAAGTAGAATTGGGCAAAGTTCAAGATCCTTATTAAGACCCAAACTCCAACACAAGCAAACATCGAAGGCTCCTCCAATATTGAGCATCCTTTGAAAAAGACACATAAGAGTTCAATTAATTAATTAAGCATAAGCCTCGGGGTTCTGAATAAGATAGGCTTCCACAACTTTGTACATAGCCAAGGCCTTTTCCTTGCCTGCCTTAATTTCCTCCTCAGGAAGCACAAAATCACCCTTGGTGTAGTAAGTGCTTTTCATCCTGTTGATGCTACCGCCATCTGCTGTTGGCTCAAACTTAGCCTCGTATGAAATCTTCTCCAGCTTGTCCATCAACCCATCACCTTCGATCAAGCTGTATTTGTACGAAAAATTCTTTTCATCAAGCTCGTCAATCCGGTTCCTGATGCACTTCACTTGGCTACCTGCATAATACATATATGTTAGTTAATAAAGATTCCTTTTAATCCAAAAAGTAAATAGATTAGCTCAAATTAATTTAGACAAACATAGAGAGCGAGTGCAATTGGGTAATTACTTCACCTTCGGCAAAGTTGATCTGCCTAATGCTTCCAGCCCCTCCATCACCTTCAGTAATTTCAACGCTCTTGACAGCCAATGGCATGAGTTTTGGGATGAGATTGTGAGAGTCAAGAATCAAGGCCTTGAATAGCCTGGCAGGAGGGATTGGGGAAGTGTACTCATCAGTGTAAGTGGTGACACCCATGATAATGCTGATAAGTAAGGGAGATAGGGCTAGCTTTTTTGGGAGTAGTTAACAGGTTTCCTCTGAAATTGGTAGAGCTGGTGATGGTTTCCACGGTCAAGGAGGGTCTATTTATAGGTCCTAGTTGAAGGATGTTTGATCCCTGAAATTGTTGTGTTATATTTGTCATTTTGAGAGGGTTGAGAGTCTCCAAGGACAGAAGAGACCGTGAGTGTAACTATAAATACAAACTACAAATGCAAATAACAAAATTGTGGACCTCTGTTGATGACTTGAATCGATCATCAACCTCTACATAGTCAGAAACTTGTTCGTGTCTTTATTAATAACTGAATGTATTCATTGCAACAGATGTCAATTTCCAAGTTACAGAATCAATGATCCAAACCCATAATTTGTACTAATGACAAATACAGGAATCTTTACCGCAAAACTACCGGTGCTCAAGAGTATATACCAATCATATTCTTGGGCATCCAGTGATTTTGACATTACGTTTACGAAAATACTACTTTGCCTGCTTCGACCATCCATCTTTCATACATGTTGGAATTATTTATAAAAATTATGAGATTAATTAGATTATAAATGCATTTTTTGATTGAGATTTAAGAGAAACTTTTTAGGAAAAATGTAATCAAATCAAGAACGCAAAAATGTGAATGGAGAAAGAAGATCAACCAAATATCTTTGACTAAATAACTTGGACAATATGTCCATTTTTTATGCAAAGCTTGAGGTTTGGATTTGTAAAAGACACGCTGGCGTCAAGCTTGTATGTATCTGAAGGGAGGATGCTTGGTGCAACCTCTCCTTGAATGTATTCGATAATAAAATACAACTATCCACTGAATTTCTCCAAGAATCGGAAAGAGACCAAAAAGTAAAGAGCCGCAGGATCCATCTCTACATTGTTGCTGGCATTAAAACACATGATCCTATTGCAAACACAAGAAGGGTGGCATTTGCCCAAATAAATCACATAAAGTCATACTCATCCACATCATCATAAGTAGAAGCAACAAAATCATCATCTGGTTTGCCAACATGGAGCTGTTTTTTCTTGCCACCTGAAAAAATAAAGGGTCAAAATGCAGTTAAGAGAATTGCAGAATTTACATGTAACGACTAGTACAACAAGAAATTCCACGCAAGGAAGAATCTGACTACGCAGAACAAGTTTGTTAGAATGTTGAGTTAGTCAAACACTTAATAGAGGCTCGAGGCTCGAGGCTCGAGGCTCGACAGAATCTATGCATATATGGTAGAAGCTACAACAATAATGGTGTTAAAGAGGAGTTATTTCTCTGAGAATTTTTCTAGAGGAGGTATCATAGAACATTGGAAAGGATTACATCATCTTTAGTATTTAATGGTTACTTCAGTGAGGCGTATAACATGGGCCCCAAGAATGGAAAAATAAACTTTGAAATACCTGTCTTCTTTTTAGTTGTGGCTTCTTTCTCTGCTTTTAGCTTTTCATTTGCGAGAGCTGTGATTGAAGATGCAATATCTTTGGCATCAGCTGCTTTCAAAGTAGTCATTGATAGTCTCATCACTGCCTTGAGTAGTCCAATATAATGGAAACTTTTCTGCATCACAAGGTATTAGGGCAATGTAAGAACTTTCTCAATTTAGAACCAAGATAGGAAAAGAAAGATGACTAAAACACACCTCATAAGGCCGAAGCTTATGAGAAATAAGCTCAGCATATTCTGCAAAGTCACTTTCAGACTTGGGAATAAAATTATCAAGAGTCTTGTCATCTCCTTTTTTGGAAAAAAGTTCAGTAGTGGACTTGTAATCGGCTTCTTCCACAAGTCTGTGATAGAAAGCAAATGGTCAAAATATAAGGTAAAGAAATATAAACAAAAACCTTGAAGTATTAGAGAAACATCAAATTTGAAGAAATATACATGTAAAATGTGGTGCCTTAACAATTGTGAGATCCAGTGTGTGGGTGGATGGAGAGAAAAATATCACTTCAGTTAGTTTGAAACAAAATACAAATTCTGTACAGAAGTGAAACTAAGTTCAGTTGTAGCATAATTCTATTTATGCTGTACACCCACTCTAAATGACACCAACTTTCTCAGTGTCATCACTCTACAAGCTAAAAGCACTAAATTTTTACCTTTGTTGGCGAAGCTTCTCAGCCACGGGATCAAGGGGCTCTTCCTCAGCTACCTGAATAGTTTTCCCTTTCTTTTCAGTAGCTTTTGATGCAGGGGCTTTCGGAGCCTTTTCTTCAGGAGTTTTTACTACAGGTTGCTGATACCAATTAAGGAAACAATGCATTAACACAAACAAATAGTCTCATTCTATCATCAGATATTCAGCACAAACACATTTTGCACAGAATACCCACAGAAAACAGCCAAGTAACAACTTAGATGTGTAGTAAGACATTTTACCAAAGAAAGTAACAACATATGTTCAGGTGGCAGTCCCTAAAGATCCCTGACGGTAATAAATCAGTAAACCTATCTAATACCTATTTATAATAAAATCATCATACCTGAGGAGGTTCATCTTCATCCTCCCATGATTCTTTCACATCACTATCATCAACATCCTCATCATCCCATTTGCTTTTAGGTTCCTCCTTTGAAAGGAGAGGCGGAATATCTTCCTCTGCAACCATATCATACACCCACATGAGAAAAAAATGACAACAAAAATGAAAAGAGGACAAGCAGCAGATCAAAAACAAAAACAGGACATAATGTGGTAAGTTTTTCAACTGCAGATCGGAAATCCTACAACAGATCAAAGTTCTAGTGCTTATATGAAACTTAAAAAGGCAGATGAGAGATAAAATGAATCGAAGGTTTTAAGGTAATGTGAGCCTTTTCTTTACAATTTAAACCTCCTAGAGAGGACTATGGAGCTATAGTCAGCTAATGACTCAGGCTCAATTTGAGCAGAAGCACTTGAAGATCCCTGCAACTGAAGCAAGTTTAGCTTCTCAGCATGATTTGCTGCAAAAAGCATTCTCTACAAAAGAAGGTTAAAAAACCCCTAAATTTATCCATAATCTACTCCTTTCCATCTGGCAACAACCAAGCCAATATCGAAAATAAATCCTTGATCAAAGCAGTCAGCGTTGAAACACCTCATCCCCATAAAATAAAAGCCAAAGCAAATAAAGATCCCAGCTTTCAATCAACGCAATTAGCTTTCAGCTATTATAAAAAGCAAGTGCATGCAAATTCATACATAATAAAACAGAAAACAAATTAAATACTAAGTTACCAATCCAATCCATAATAAAAAGACAATTAAGTAATCAAATTTCGGCCAGAAAAAGATTACCCCAGTCCTCCATCTACTCTTCACTTATCGAAATTCGAGGAATATAAAAATACCGAAAACCAGAGAACTACAAGAAAAAGGAAAAGAAAGAATGTTACTTCAAATCAAAAGAGTACATAAATAAGCTTGACAAAAAAAAATTAAGAAGATTTTAAAAGACCATAAAGAAATTACTTACCTTGAAACTATTATCGTCGGCGGGATTGATGTTAATCCGGCTCGGTTGTTTCTTCCCAGTTCAGACTGCAGACGCCAAACCCACCAACTCAAGGAAGATGAAACTTTTAGGGTTTTTATATTTTTCTTTTAAAACTTGTTGTTTTATAAATTAAATAGTCAATAAATAAATAAATAAAAGTTTTAATACTTCTCCGTCGTTCTTTTGCTCGCGACGGGCCGGGAAACCACGTACCGGACTTGAAGAACCCTATTAGATCTTTGGGCCTTTAATGGCCCATTCCGATATCAACATGAATTTACCTAAGTACCCTCCTCTAGATTCTTGATTTATTTCTTCTTCACGACCGGTCGGTCTTGTAGTATCTTCATTGTCTTGCTCGTTGACTCTAGAGTCTAGACACGGGTGTTTTCATTCTCTTTCTTTCCTTTAATTTTTTATTTTTTATTTTTTGAAGAATTCTTCTTTTTCATTTTTTCAATTAACATTCAATCGATTATTAGCACTATTACATTTGACATTTTGTTTGAATGTTGGTACTAAATTGCATGAGAATTGTCATTAATTATTCTCTCTCTTTATAGTGAAGGATACTATAAAATTTGATGATCTGTCATTCAATTTTCATTAATTGAGATAACAGTTCGTTTCCTAAAAAAATCGAGGTAACGGTTCAATTCATAACAACATAAAAGTTAATCGAAGAAGTGAAGCCAGAGAGACCAATTCAAAATTTTACTATAAGATCTCTGGATCTTAGCCAAAGAGACCAACATACATGTAAGACATCATCTCACTACCTCGAGGCCTTTATTTATTCTTTCAATAATTTTACTATAGTTTATTATTACAATGATGAAAACTTTATGTATGAAGCCAAAATGGCCATCTGGCTTAGGCATAGACGTGAGGGTTGGCCAAGAGGTAGGCTTCCACGGCCTTGAAGACGGCCACGGACAAAGCCTTCCCATCCTTGGTGTCCTCTTCCTTAATCTCCATGCCTGGCTTCGTCTTATACTTGCTTATTTCAGTAACCTTGGACCCCCCATCGACCGAATCCTCCAACCTGATTTCGTATGAGATTGACTCAACTTTGTCGATTAAGGCATCACCCTCAACAAATGTGTAACTGTATGCCATCTTCTCCTTGTCTATTGCATCGATCCTCTGCTTCAAGTGCTTCAATTCAGAGCCTGCACAAGATGGGAGTCGTTTAATTCGATTTCATTCATGATCTAAAAATATGTATATGCTAGAAGTAAAACTAAATTCGTGCCTTGGGCCAAGGTCATCTTCTTGATGCTACCGGGGCCGCCATCGCCTTCAATTGTTTCGATGCTCTTGATGGACTGTGGCATCAGCTGGGGAATGAGTTTGTGACCGTCTAGGACCAAAGCATTGAACAGTTTTCTGGCAGGGACAGGACTAGCGAATTCTTCTGTCAAAGTTACAATGCCCATGATAACGGTTTTGTTCTTTAGAAACTAATGAGAGTGATGATCGATAAAGAAATCTGATCAGTTGGGTATGGGGAAAAGTTGTGGTTGGGAAAGTTATTTATAGATTGCGAGAATAAGAGCGTGGCCAGGTGTTCTTGTGTTCATTTTGCTAGATAAGAGTTAAGAATTTCGTACCAAATCTCAATGGGGGCGTTGGGAGAAGCAAATCCCCTCTAATCACGGTGGCATCATTAAGAGATTATATGTAGCCAGATACAACTAAATCTAGAGTTACCAAGTTAATCACCATGGCCAATCTATACCTCCCAACTCCCAACTCCTAGCATCAGCTATCACTTGTCCGTTGCCGTCACCTAGCAGCCTAATAAAATTGTCGGTTCCCATCAAGCAATACTTCTGTTAATAACGACTTTAATGAGTTGTCGTGGCCTCTGTTTTATATAGAAATATATGCCAAAATGGATGATCCAAAGAAGAGAAAGGACGAGAAAAGCGGGATGTCCTTTTTTCCAACCCTTCATTAATTGTTGGTTGTTTGGTTCTCTGTTCAAACTTCATCATCATCATTTGAACTTGCAATTTGGTATCAGAAGAAAAACTATAAATCCCCCTTATTCTCCAGCCCTACAATCTTGACCCTTTTCAGGTTTAATGAAGGGCAATCAATTCTTTATAGGCCAAGGCCAGCAAGACACATCGCAATCAAGGCTGCAATTACCTTAAAAACATTAAATAGTGCTCATGGTAAGATCAACGTGTTCCTCAGTCTCACTCTACAGTTTCAGCCTTCCAGGTATTGATGTGGCTTAGATTTAATTAAACCAATATCGATACCCATCGAAAAATAACATTTCTAGCTTTTTCTTGCAATTCTTTTTTTTTTTTTGGACATTTTATAACATCAACCATGCCATCAAATTAATTAAATCTAATACTAATTAATAAATTTACTGTTTAATACATAAAATAACCCTCGAACTTGTATAAAACTGTCGTTTTGATCCTTCAATTTTTATTTTAGAATTTTTGGTCATCGAATTTTTATTTTGTGTACAATGTAGCTCTTGGTGCTAACGTGGCTTAATGAGAAAATTTCACATGTCAACATATGAATAGGCCACATCAACATTAAGGGTTACATTGTATACAAAATAAAAGTTTAAGGGTCAAAAATTCTAATATAAAAGTTAAATGGCCAAAACAATAATTTTGTATAAGTTCAAGGACTATTTTGTGTATTAAGCCAATAATTTATTCATAAATATCTTTGTAAAATGACATCATGATTGTAATTCAATTCTTGTATTTTTATTTTTCTTATGAGTAGAATTCCAAACAATTTCAGTATAAAGTATGTATTTGTTCACTTCCTCAATCACTCCAAATTCTAGTGTAATTTTCAAACAACTAGTCTCCTACTTCCGTGTCCGGCAATATTATCATAAATAAACCAATTAGTCATTAGTCAGCAATCAATTTATCCTGTTGACTATCTGACTTAAGTCTTAACCATTAAAATTTTATGGTTTAATACCCAATTTAATCCCTGAATATATAAAAAAAGACAGATTGATCCGGAACTTTTATTTTGATACAGATAGATTCTGAATGAAAAAAAGAAGAAGAAAACTTAGGGATCAATTTGCTCCAAAATAAAAGTTCAATTACTAATCCGTAACAATTCGTTAAGTTTCTGACCATTAAGGGACTAAATCGTTCCAAAATAAAAGTTCTGAGATCAATCTGTCTCAAATAAAAGTTGATAGACTAATCTGTCCTTTTTGGTATAGCTCAGAGATTAATTTGGGTATTAAGTCAAACTTTTATTGGATTAAAACATAAAAAATTCACTTGACTTGGCAATGTTATTACATTGATGCCCTGTGGTGATTAGAAAAAACCTTGATCTGTCCGACTCCTTCCCATAGCAAGTCTATTAAGTGAGCAGATGAACTAACTTTGCTTAGGGCCAAGTGGTCATAGAAAGTTTGCCCAACTTTCTGATTGGAGTTGGGGCCGAGTGTGCCACCACCCAAAAGGCAGATCACAAAATCCTGTATATTTGAATGTAACTCCTTTATTCAGCAGTACAATTGATTTCGTACAAATTAAACAAGTTGCTTTACTGATCACAGACCCTGTGAACTTTTATTCCCAATCCAGCGGTTGCCCTTGGTAATTGACAGCAGCAAAAACTAAGGGAAGAAGAAGAAGAAGAAGAGGGAACAAAAGATCTCTCACTGTCTCACAAACACACGTGTATTACACACATTTAACGTATATGATACTGATATGATCAATCTCGATCGCTTTTTGTTGTCTCTAGGCGTCAGGATTAGCAAGGAGGTAGGCCTCGACGGCCTTGAAGAGTCCCAAGGCCTTTTCTTTACCGGCCTTGATTTCTTCCCCCTCGAGCTCAATGTCACCGATGGTGTGATACTTGCTGGTGCTCTTGCAGATGGAGCCTCCATCTGGAGACGGCACCAGTTTCGTCTCATAAGCGATTTTCTCGAGTGTGTTCATCAAAGCATCACCTTCGATCACACTGTAGCTGTATGTAAAATTATCTTTATCTAAAGCTTCTACCTTATGCTTAACATAATTGAACTGGCTCCCTGCATGTCAACATGATTTAATGATCGATCAATACTATTATATGATTAAGCAATTGAATTAATCAGTGGCATGAATATACATAAATACAAACCTTCCCCAAAAGTAATTTTCTTGATGCTGCCGGGCCCTCCATCTCCTTCAATGATTTCAACGCACTTAAAGGCCTTAGGCACAATCTTGGGGATGAGCTGGTCACCCTCAATAACAAGTTTCTGAAACATCATGGCCGGAGGAATTGCTGTAACAATCTCAGTTTCGTAAGTGAAAACGCCCATGGTTAGTATTTAAACGAAAGATTTGCGGGAAATATGTATATGATCAAAAGGAAGAAATAGCTTTAATTTGCAGTGGTGAGAGATTTTGAGCTGCGGATATTAATTATAGACTGATCTTCAAGGTTACCTTGCCTAGTGGATCATTAAACAACTTATAATCAGCTGATTAATTTCCTCATATTTTAGGGATCAGTAGGTTCCACATGACTTGGAAATCGAAATATTTTAGTTTGAAATCTTGTAGTTATTAGTCTACTTCTAGAAAGAAAAAAGGGAGTTTAAAGATAGGAACGAGAATCAAAACGTGCAATTTGGTGCTGTCTTTGTATTCACATGAATATTCACACCAAACAAGGCTACGTTTGTGGACCTTTGACTGCAATATTTTATCTTCAAAGCAGATTAGTTAAGAGAAAACTATTAACAGTGTATCAGAAGTGGCTAATGAGAGAAGTCCTGTTTTGACTAGGATTAATTTCATTGGTACTTTAATTTCTGCCGGCCATTTTTAAACTTTGAACCATTACATTAACATCATCGGATAATTGCTAAGGGTGAGAGCCCACTCCCGATAGATATTGTTCAAGATGTTCAATAAAAAAAATAAAGTTCATACGGTTAAATGACTTGTGAAAAATATGGATCGAATTTTGGAAACAGGGGAGTTTGTACCTGTAGATATCGTGTTCATATAGTTTTGTTTTTACCTCTTTTCTTCCTTGAATTGTCTGGTTTTCAAGAATGGGCTGCCAGAGACCAATATATTAGCTAATTAAAATTAATTATTAATTTTATTAGTATTATCATTCCGTTGTCATATGGTATAGTACTATTTTGTTGACGAATTGTCCCTCTTTTTATTTCTTTTTTTGTTAATTAACGACAAATAAGTCGGTGGACGGCTGTGGCCCTTTTTCAACTTTCAGCAGTAGACTTATGACAAATTGGGCCTGGGTGGCCTGGCTCATAGATTTAAGGTCCGAAACTAATCCAGCACGGCCCAGACTCTTGCTTTTTCAAATTAACCTCGATTAGTACTAAAGTTTCAATCATTCTCGACTGAAACCAATGAATGACTGGTCAACTGTTTTGCTTAATTTTAACTGCTTAATTTCACGTATGGAAAATTTCCAGCTAAAGAATATGGATTTCAAGCAGAAAAATAGTCCGTCTTTCTGAAAATTGACCAGAATTTGTTCAATAATTTGGTGAATGATCTTCAAAGGTGAAGATAAATAAGATAATAATGCACCGAAATTCATTTGCAGTGGATAGATAGCTTGAAAGTTCAGGAAAATATATTTGACGCTTCTTTATTTGGTACGAATTTAGGCCTGCGTATCATTTGGTGATCGTTTTCTCGTATTGGGATGGGACTTAGCAACGTTTCCTAATAATCCAAGCACTTGGATTCAAGGGCTTTCGTGCTTAAAATATTGGAGTTTTTTCTTTTCGATCTTCTTCTGATATTGATTGCTTTTAGATCCATAAATTTGTTCTTTACAATGAGGCCGTCCAATGCACATTGAAGATTATGTAAAGTCAGTACACAAAGTAGAATCGATTGAAATTGTTTAGGTGCTTGCCGGATAGATTACAAATTTTCAATTGAAAATTATTTGATCCAATAAAATGCAAAGAAATCAGGATTTCACCTGGCTGAACTCTATAAATACTGCAGCTTCAGGTTTACATCTCCACAGCTCAAAAAATCTATCTGCAAAGCATTCAATCAATAACAATTCTCTTGTCACCCACCCTTCGATAATTTTCCCAAATCTCTAGTAATCATGGGTGTTTTCACTAGTGAATCTGAGGTTGTCACTTCAATCCCACCAGCGAAGATGTTTAAGGCTTGTATCCTTGATGCCGACAAGCTCATCCCCAAGATTGTTCCTCAAGCTTATAGGAGTGTTGAGTACATTGAAGGCAACGGTGGGCCTGGGAGCATCAGGAAAGTTACCTTCGGAGAAGGTTAGTTAATATACATATATATATATATATATATATTCAATATTAAGCACTTTGATTAATGTATTGAGGTAGAAACTTATTGTTCTATACTTGCCTTTCTACGCACAGGAAGCCAATTCAATTCCATGAAGCAGAAGGTAGAAGCACTAGACAAAGAGAAATTTGCCTATACTTACAGTGTGATCGAAGGTGATCCTTTGATGAACGTACTTGAGAAAATCACTTACAATGTCAAGTTAGAGCCCTCTCCGAGTGGGGGATCTGTGTGTAAGACTACTAGTAAGTACTACACCATTGGTGACATTGAGCTCAAGCCAGAGGAAATCAAGGCCGGAAAAGACAAGTCCTCGGGTTTGTTCAAGGCTATTGAAGCCTACCTCCTAGCAAATCCTGATGCCTACTAAAAATGCCAATGTCAAGATATTTAGCATCTACTTCAATGATCACAAAATGCGGAATGCAATATGTGCTTGAGTTGAGAGAGAGGGTTTCCCTTTTTTTTTTTCCTTTGTTTCGTTATGTACTACGTTTTGCAGTTGTTGGTCCACAGGACCTTCAAATTGCTAATAAGAGTTCATGGTTTGTCGAGACTACCCTGTTGAACTGTAAAAGTCAACTGCTAAATTAAATAAAGGATCATGGAGATATTTTATTAAAAAGGTTCATAAAACCAGATCAAGCTTTATGTTTTTCATTTCATATATATCAAAGAAAATACAAACTCAAACTCTTTAATAGTTTAATTATAAAGAGATAGAGATTATCACATCCGATAGCAACCCTTATTAGCCAATCGAAGATTGGTAGATTTGGTTTAGACAAAAAGAAATATCAAAATCACACCTTTTAAATACAACTGATGATATGAAGGAGAGTTTTTCAGGAGCTGTGAAAGCAACTTAGCAGGCATCAGGGTTGGCCAAGAGGTATGCTTCGACTGCCTTGTACATTCCCAAGGCCTTTTCTTTGCCAGCCTTAATTTGGTCCTCCTTGATCTCAATGTCACCAATAGTATAGTACTTGCTGGTGCTCTTGACAATTGATCCTCCATCTGGGGCCGCCACAAACTTGGTCTCGTAACTGATTTTCTCGAGTGTGTTCATCAAAGCATCGCCTTCAATGATGCTGTAACAGTAGGTGAAATTCTCTTTGTCTATCCCTTCGATCTTGTGCTTCACATAGTTGAACTGGCTGCCTGCAATTGGTGTCACAGTCAATAAAAAGGAACTTACTATATATTACTTTGGATTTGAAATGACAAGAATGGAAAACTGAAGTAAGAATCATGATACGCCATGCTAACCTTCACCAAAAGTGATCTTCTTGATGCTTCCAGGCCCACCATCTCCTTCAAGGAGCTCAACGCACTTGATTGCCTGTGGCACAACCTTGGGGATGAGGGTGTCGGCATCAAGAACAAAAGCCTTGAACATCTTGGCCGGGGGGATTGAGGCAGCAACGTCCATCTCATAAGTGACAACACCCATGATGTTAAATTAGGAGTTTGAAGATGCTCAATTGAAATGAAGACAATTAGAGAGAAGAGTGTCTTGAGGTGAGGGGAAGAAGTAGAACTAGATGGTATTTATAGACTGAGCACTGATCAGCTTGAAGCTCAGCAATACAATTTCTTCAAATTATTTTATTGGACACACCCGATATGACATTTGACGCTAGTTTTCAAAGAACTTGCGCTAGTCAAAGAACGCACCCTGCATCATAATTATATATAGTTAATCCCAATTTATCGTTTTAAATCTTATACCGACCTCTGCTACATATTTAACAGATGAACTTCAGAATTTGATTAATTATTAGTTGGATAATAAAGCTTGACAAAGTACCCTTTTCTGCGCACAAAGTAAACAAAAAACAATAAAAAAATCTTGCCACATCTATGAAATTTAATTGGTTAATTAGACATCTAGAAGTGGGGAAAGGTAGGATCATGAAAAGATCAACTGTGCATTGGGGCCCTGTGGCATCAAAACAACAGACTGCAGAATGTGAATGTAATAAAAGCAAAGTGTATCCAACCAATTTCAGATTAATTCAGGCGCTCTACCAATTGGTTCACTAGTTCATTATCGTAATTAGTCAAAATGCTTAAGAAGACTATCTAGAAAGCAATCTTGGTGAAAGAGGCAATTGCTGAGAAAAGATCAATGTCAATATTAAACCAAAAAAATGACACTGACATCTAGTATGCATAATTAATATTTTCTAACCAATACAGAGTTCACTTGACCTTTTATGTTTTGTTCGTTTTCCCCTTTCTTTTGGATTTGTGAAAAGCGTGAATTCGTTCAAACAAGGTGTGGCACAGGATTGGCCCCTCCCTACACATCTTGACATTTTGACCAACTCAACTGAAGATTATATTGCTTGATAGGTTAAATCAAAGCAAAACTGATAAAAATTAACTTCAAGCTCTGATTGATTGAAGAAGATTTATATTCCGAATTGCTGTTTACATTCTTAGAAAAGTGATTTGATCCATGCATGTTGCAATCCACAAAATGCTTATTAAGAAATTGACGACAGTTTGGGGGATTCTGCCTGATTTAGTTGACTAAACTACTCTTTTCTGGTTTTTCATGATCAAATATATGGCTTAAAGGAAATTATATCGATCATATTATTATTATGTGATGTACTGATAGTTTATTAAAACTTTCTGCATAGAATAAAGAGTTGATTTTGATTTTTGAAAGTCTGACTCTTTTTTTTGGAATAACCTAACGCGTTTCTGAACTTTTATGTACCAAAAAAGGAAGTCAACGTTTTTGACATCCAATATCCAACGTGGAAGTAATTTTGTTTTTCATCCGAGTTGGGACCGAAAGACTTCGAGAGTGCTCCGCGTTTTCGTACACTCATTCTTTTTTAACTGTCTGGTCCTGTGAAGGCTGATGTTTGACGGCGTTTACCACCTCAAAGTCTTCACACACACACACACACACACACACAAAAAGAGCCAAAATTTGTCCCCAACTGTGGCAAAGTGACAGGATGTCTAAAGAGATGCTTTACACAGTGAAGTTTGGTTTGTACTTAAAAGATTGAATTAAGTCAGTTCATCAAACATGCCCCTTTTGATCTTGAAACTAGCTCGACTGAAACTAGGCCCCAAGACCCAAGTTCGAGTTAAAACTCAATATGATCGGCCTTTAGCAACTTCCTTTTTCATCTTGTTGAGAGTAAATAGAAGAACGTAATTGAGACCTGTGGAACAGGTTCTTGATTGAAAGGTGAGGAAACGTCACAGACACCGTAAGGAGGTGCAAGAGGGGGCGGAGAGGAAGACCGGAGCAGACCCTGAGAGATGAGTGTGTGGTGGCAGGTGATGATTTCAGCCTTTGAAGGCTAGAGACTTGAAATTTGTAGTGTAGTTTGATTTCAGAGCTTTTGGAATGTCAAATGTATAGGTTCTTTGGCTAAAATTTCATCCATCCTCTCAAGTGTCAGAGGAAGACTATTTATAGGCAAAATGATTAACCGCCATCTGGAAGTTACTTCAAACAAGTCCTGTTTATAAGAACGTGGGATAGTGGGTTTCAGCAGGGAGGTATTCGGTGATGACATTCGTTGATGCACCTTTCATTCAGATGTGTTTATGGGAGAGGTTTCCTATTTCTGCGCCAAACAACCAGATTTATAATCCTGAGACTTCCCAACATAACTACAGGGCTTGGGCTTGGCATGAGTGTCGATATGAGAGCAAAATCAGGATTCTTTCGGTGATAGATAAACCAGAGAGCTTCCATGCTAGGCCTTACACACAGCCTTTGGGTGGTTTTGGTAATCCCAAGGATCATTATCCTGAAAAAAGCTCGATACCACGTGAAAACTATCACCAGTGGGTCTATAGGCAGAGTTTACCTGCTGTGATTGAAGTTACATCAGGGGCTAAAACAGGACAATGGGCAGCATCTACGGAGTCGTATTCACCTTTTAGAGTGGCATGTCAATTCGGTCTCGACCAAGGTGTACCTCCTGCTTCTCATACATCACAAGACTTTTCTCCATGTATGAAGTCGTTTATCCGAGAGACTCTTCCTTCCCGTGCAAGAATCCTCATGCCTCCTTCTAGTAGAAGAGGTTATTATAGCAATGGGTGGTCAGCCTTCTACGGTGAGTGTTACACTCGATGGCGCCAATATTGTAAACATAACTCATCGCTTCGAACAAAGTTAGTGGTTGAACACGTGGCACGAGATGACATCTCACTTCGCAAAATTACTCCACCCAGGTCCAAGAAAAGAAAGCAGGTAATTCTAGTCTTTCTTTATTAGTACCATTATACTTCAGTTGTATATTCTCATGTGTGCTGTTTTTTTTTTTTTTACGCAGCCTCATGTTGATACCCATGATGAAGGTGATGCTGAGGATAATGCCACAGAGGGTGTTGAGGATGTTGAGGGTACAGAGAATGTTGAGGGTGCTGATGATGTGGAAGATGCTGAAGATTATGCTTCAATTCATGAAGTGGGTGAGCCCATTAGAACTACTAAGATCATCAACATTAATGCTGTTGCCAGTGATGATAATGATAGTGGGACCGGAAGTGAAAGGGATGATTTGCACCATTCCGATGATGACTCCGGCAATGAAGATTATGGGCCTCCTTACTCAAGAGATCGTCAAAATGCTCAGGTTAGCATAAGAACAATATTTTGCAAACACTTCTTCTATCCTTGTATTTACTTTTCTTATTGATTTGATACCCCACTGACATTAATGCTATCATTGACAGAGAGAACAGATCCATTTAGTGGATGATGATGATGATGATGATGATGAAGCTATCAGCGTCTCTGATGCAGTTGATAAGGCTCTGAATGTTATCACTACCATTGACGCTGTGGATTCCCGAACAGCTGAGGCCATCAGAAATGTCTCTCCTAGAGGGGGCATTATCCCTTTGGCCTGTCTTTCCTCCCCAGTAAGAGAGGAGTACATAGAAGTGTCTGCCAACCCTATCACTCCTTCTGGTACTCCTCCTATTACTCCTTCTCCTCCTGCTGTTAGGACTGAGTTCGCAGACTTCCATGGTTTTTCAGTGCAGTCGAAATACATTGCTTTCTTAGAGAAAGCATATGCCACGGGAGGTGAATTCTGGAGTAGTTGCCCTCTTAAAGGGAAAAGAAGAAATGACTACATTGTTGAGGCTTTGAATGACCTCGGAGTGGCCCTTTGCACTGCCCATGCACCTTGCAAGGATCTTGGCTCAGAGGATTTGAAGCTGATCTCGGAACATCTTGACAACTGCATTACTCTTGGCTTTAAATTGGACTTTCTTGATGAATATAAGAAACGACTCGAAGATACACTTGCCGCATGGTCTTTGAAGCCAGATGAAACAATGGCACAACTTTCTCTGAAAGAAGCCGAACTTGATGCTCGTGAGAGAGAACTACAACGAGCTAGAGCCGAACTTGATGCTCGTGAGAGAGAACTACAACGAGCTAGAGCTCTACTTCATGAGGGAATTGCACAAGTTAAAGTAGCATCTGACATTCTTGTTGCTTTTCGATTAGACACAGCTTCTCCTTTTCCTTTTCTTGGCTAGGACATAGCTTTTTTATGAAAAATGGGATATCCTAAATTTCTTTTTTTTTTTTCTTCGTAGGACATGGGATTTATAAATATGCACTTTATGCTACCTTCATTCACTATGTATTTTATTTTACATGTATATGTATATAGTAGTAATGCTCAGGGGATGTATTCTTACCCCCGTTTAAGGAGGTGCACTCTTGCCCCTGCTAGGGAGGTGCACTCTTGTCCCCGTTAGGGAGGTGCACTCTTACCCCCGCTAAGGAGGTGCACTCTTGCCCCGCTAGGGAGGTGCACTCTTGCCCCTGCTAGGGTGGTGCACTCTTGCCACCGCTAGGGAGGTGCACTCTTGCCCCCGCTAGGGAGGTGCACTCTTGCCCCCGCTAGGGTGGTGCACTCTTGCCACCGCTAGGGAGGTGCACTCCTGCCCCCGCTAGGGAGGTGCACTCTTGCCATCGCTAGGGAGGTGCACTCTTGCCCCCGCTAGGGTGGTACATTCTTGCCACCGCTAGGGAGGTGCACTCCTGCCCCCGCTAGGGAGGTGCACTCTTGCCCCTGGTAGGGAGGTGCACTCACACCACTTTTAAGTATTTGCACGCATTAAATGATGGGCTACCAAGGCCAGCATGCATTAAATCAACTGGCGTCAAAGGCCATGAGTACAACTTATATACTTGTGAATATTGACAAAGAGCCATAGTTAAGTATGGAAATATGACATATGGCTAGGATTCATTGCATGCATAAGTTTTCTGTACATGATAAGTAATCTAAAAGATAGACATTGAAGAGAGAAATTTCATACATGGTACTTCTTGATGTACTGAAAGTTAATAGGAGATGTGACAGCATTGTCATTCATGGGGTTGAGCAATGTGCAATATCCACTCTCATGTACTTCATGTACTATATATGGTCCTTCCCATTTAGGACTGAACTTGTTAGGAGGGGGAGCGCCTCTCATTACATAATCTGCAGCACGAAGCACTAGGTCACCCTTTTCAAAGTTTCTCTTCCGCATCAATTTATCATATGCCCTGCCTAACCTCCTTTGATAGACAACCAAGTTTTGCTCAGCTTTTTCTCTCCTCCCTTCTAGTGATTCCAACTCCAATTTCCTTGCTTCCTCATGACTCAAACCAACATCTATAGCCATTCTTGCAGAGGGAATAAGTATCTCAGGTGGGACAACAGCCTCTGCCCCATAAACCAGAGAGAAGGGGGTAGCTTTGGTAGGCCCTCGCTTGGATGTTCTATAGGCCCATAATGCTACTGGTAATGCATCATGCCATGCCTTAGGATCATCATGCACCATTTTACTCAACACCCTGAGCAAGGTCTTATTTGTAGCTTCTGCTTGGCCATTGCCTTGTGGATAGTATGGTGTGGACTTTACATGATCAACATCATACAAACCCAACAATTTTCTCACACTGGAGTTCACAAAGGGGGTGCCATTATCAGAGATGATGCGCCTTGGTATGCCGAACCTGCATATGATGTTCTCCTTGATAAAGTTCGCCACCACTGGCCCTGTTGCCTTCCTCAAAGAGACTGCTTCTACCCACTTGGTAAAACACTCCGTTGCAGCCAAAATCCATATACGTCCATTAGAAGGTGGATTAATAGGACCTATCAGATCAAATGCCCAAGTATGGAAGGGCCATGGGGTAGTGATACTGTGAAGTTCTACTGCTGGGGCGTGGATGGCATTCCCATAAACTTGACACAAATGGCATTTCTTGGCATGACTAAAGGCATCTGTCTCCATGGTAGGCCAATAATAGCCTAAGTCTAGCAGCTTTTTATACAATCTGTTACCCCCTTCATGCTCTCTGCTGGCTCCTCCATGTACCTCCTCTAACAAAGGAACAACTTCAGCTGGTGAAACACATCTTAGAGGAGACCCTGCAAATGATGTTCTGTATAGCTCACTTCCCTTAAGAAAGAATCTCTCAGCTTTCTTCTTCAACTTTCTTGCATCTCGATAATTGGTGGGTAAAACTCCATTTTGAAAATACTCAATGTATGGTCTCCGCCAATCACCTACACTACCTACAAAATGACACTCATCTACATCTGGAGGCTCAGAACACTTAGTACACGCCATTTGCACATGTGCAGCATCCCTACTCATAGTAGGCCAATAATACCCCGCTCTTTGTATTCTACGGTATAATGGTGGTCCCTCATGTCCACACCATTGTTTGTGCACTGCCTTAAGCCTCTCATCTACCTCTTGTTTAGAAATACATCTCGCTAACACCCCATTAGTACCCACATAGTACAAAACTCCTTGAATCATAGCATACCTCTTGAGATAAGGAAGGGCAGCAGAACTCCCACCTTTGAGTTGTTGTATGATAGGAGTGCGCCAATCCTCTCCTACCTCATTCTCATGGGGCTGGAGCAACAGAGTAAGTGGACCAGGCACAGACCATCTTTTCACCGAGATGGATATCGTGTGCTCTTTCTCAGGCATGCTGATCTTAGAAGCTAAAGTGGCAAGAGCATCTGCATATCTGTTAGATGACCTTGGGCTGTGCTCACACCTTACTGATTGGAACTTATCCATCAAAGACCGTACTAGGTCACGGTAAGGGGCCAGCGTAGGTTCTTTCAATGAGAATTCTCCATTGGTTTGCTTCACTACCAAATTAGAGTCTCCGATGATACATAAGTCACACACCCCAATGATTTTAGCAGTGTATAGACCCAATACTAGTGCTTCATACTCTGCTTGATTGTTGGTGCACTGGAAATCCAATTTAAAGGCCATAGACAATACATCTTCATACGCACGCTCTGACTCAGAAGGAATTAAGACAATCCCAGCACCTCCTCCGTTGGCAGTTGCAGACCCATCAAAATACAATTTCCACTCTCCACATAACTCAGCATAATATACTTCACTATAGAACTCTCCTGGTATGGAGTCTAGCATTAGCTCTTCATCAGATTGGGCAGGAAAGTATGCTAATAAGTCAGACAATGCTTGAGACTTGATTGCCTTGGGTTGCATAACAGAAATATCAAACTCTCCTAGCATGAGCAACCACTTTGCCACCCTTCCTGATAGAGCAGGCCTTGCAAGTAGGTATTTAATAGGATCTGACTTTGTCACCACTACTAATTTGTGGGCAAGGAGGTAATGGCGTAGTTTTTGTGTGGCAAACACTAGTGATAAGCAATGCTTCTCCATAGGTGGGTAATTGAGCTCACTCCCATGCAAACATCTACTCAAGTAGTACACCGGCTTTTCTACCCCTTCTATTTCTTGCACAAGTAAACCACCTATGGAGTAATGAGTGGATGTTAAATAGAGCATCATAGGCTTACCTTTGACAGGGGGTGTCATGGTGGCAGGGGAAGACAAGACCTCCTTCACCCTTTCAAAAGCTTTCTGCTGACTCTCCCCCCATATAAAAGCAACCCCTTTCTTCAAGAGGCTTTGAAAAGGAACTATGATTTCCCCAAGGGCTGGGATAAACCTCCTAATATATGACACTCTCCCAAGTAAACTCTTCAGCTGCTTTTGATTAACTGGAGGTACCATATCCTGAATAGCTTTCACTTTCACTGGGTCAACATCAATCCCCTTCCTGTGAACCATAAACCCTAAGAACTTTCCTGATGTCACCCCAAAAGCACACTTTAGAGGGTTCATGCGCAGCCTATACTTCCTACACCTTTCAAATACTCTCCTTAAATCAGATAAGTGATCAGACGCCTTTTTAGACTTCACTACTATATCATCAACATAGTCTTCTATACACTCATGCATCATGTCATGGAATATAGTTGTCATAGCACGCTGGTAAGTTGCACCTGCGTTTTTCAATCCAAAAGGCATCACAACATAGTAGAAGTTACCAAAGGGGGTTCTGAAAGCTGTCTTCACTGCATCCTCTAGGGCCATCTTGATCTGATTATACCCACTGAAACCATCCATGAAAGAGAACATTTCATGACCTGCTGCAGCATCTACCAGGGTATCTATATTAGGAAGGGGGAAATCATCTTTTGGGCATGCTTTGTTTAAATCTCTGAAATCTACACACACCCTGATTGCTCCATTCTTCTTCTTCACTGGTACTACATTTGCTAACCAAGTGGGATGGTGGATAGGTTTGATAAACCCTGCTCAAAGTAACTTATCAATCTCTTCTTTAATTTTTACTTCTATCTCAGGCCTGAATACCCGGGCTGATTGTTTCACAGGCTTAACACTAGGAGAGACATGTAACTCATGAGTCACCAAGCTTTCTTCTAAACCTGGCATTTGCTCATATGACCAGGCAAACACATCTTCATACTCTTTAAGTAAATCCAGCAGTGCATCTCTCTGTTCTCCTGTAACACTTTTGCTAATAAACAAAGACTTGGGTGTTTCTCCCTCAAGGGCCATGTTTATCTCCTCTAACTCATCACCTTGTGGTTTAGGCTTGTCTTGGAATGTCTCCGGGGCTGGAAGTACTTCTTCATTGGCGGACTCTATTTTCAAACAATTCAAATCTCTATCTGGAGGTTGTGGCTCGGGGTGAAGGGAAGAGGTTCCCTCACACCCCGCGCACCTTCATAAATAATAGACAAGCTTGCCATCAGACCTAGCACTGGATGTGATGCCTCCATTATTTCCAACAGTCATACTTCCTCCAGAATGATTTCCACGTCTCCTCTTTCCACCACGCATGGTGCGCTTAAAACTAGTATGAGAGCTTTCAACCTCAGTGTACTCCTTCCAACATGGCATTCTCACCCCCACCGGTCTGGAAAGGGCTCCTTCTCCTTCTTTAGCCATCTCATCAAAGAAAGAGGCCTCAGCATATCTAACCTCGTTCTTATCAAAAGGTGCCTTTGTAGCTGGTATGAATACTTCCTTACCATTCCAGTAGCCTTTAATGCATTGATGAAGTGTGGAAGGTAAAAGATAATGACAGTGTAGCCATTTTCTGCCCACGAGTACATGGTACGCTACATCTGCATCCACTACATGGAAACATGTCTGCTCTTGAATATTTCCTACTTTGAAATTCACCATAACACAACCCAGAGTACATGTCCTAGTGTTGTCAAACGAATTGATGGTCATAGGGTGGCGCAAGCTTGCCTCATCTATGCCAAGAGCACGGAGGGTGGATAATGGCATAAGATTCACTCCAGACCCATCATCTATAAATGTCCTTCTGATTGGCATCCCATTGATGACACTTTCCACATAGAGAGGCTTGTTGTGATTGGGATGTGAAGTACACATGTCTGCCTCAGTGAACACAACAGCATTCTTATATGTATTAGCCATCCTCTTCATTTTTGAATCTACCAAACCTCCCTCTCCATGATATTTATCTGCTACCTGCACTAATGTCTCAGCAGCTTCCTTTCTTGCATCCTCTGAAAAACCCAACTGATCGAAGAAACATCTAACATTCGGGGTTTTTAACAAAGAGGTTGCTATGGAGGAGGTTACCAAGGCTGCAACACGTGCATCCTCATCCTGTGGCAATTGTGGTTCATCATGGAGGGAATGAATTATTGCATTCACCTGTGCCCTATGAGCAGGCAAAGGGTTGATTTGGACTCCTGCAGTGTTAATAACTATCTCCCCCCTTTGCACCCTTCTGTGGACTAATCTTCGCATGTTTCTGCATTCAGCGAAGGGGTGATTGACCGTACAATGGTAGTCACAATACTTTGGGTCAGACTTCTCTTGATTGGTTGGAGGTCGAGGAACATCAGGAAGATTAATCTGACCATCTCTTATCCACTCTTGTAAGAGAGCACGCACCCTTTCCACTGGGACAGGAAAAGGTGGTGCATCATCTCTTTGATTGTCTCTCCTTTGGAAGTCCCTCCTAGGACGCTTCACAGATCTATCTTCCTTTCCCCCAGCTTGAATAGCATGCACCGCGGGAGCATTTCTTCTATACCTGTTTGACTCCTTCTGCCTTTGGACGGTGTTATTAGTCCTGCGGGCTGCTTCCACCAGAGTAGCAAAAGTGGGAAGGGACAAATTCTCCAGGTGCACACGGTATTCATCAAACATTCCTTGTATGCACACCTTCACCAACTCCTTCTCATCATGCGCATCTTGAATATCCAACACCCTCTCCCGGAATCGCTGGATGTATTCCATAAGGTCCTCCCTGGACTTCTGGTATTCCCTCCCCAAGTCTATAAGTGTCACCTTCTCTTGGGTAGAGAAGAACTTCTCCCCAAATTGCATGCACATCTGTTTCCAGGACTCTATAGACCCGGGGATCAAATTCACATACCAGGTGTATGCCTTGCCTGTCAAGGACTTAGAAAATTCTTTTAATTTCAAATCATCATCTAGACCTGCAACCCCCAACGTCTCCACAAATTTCATGACATGCTCCCTAGCATCCCCACTCTTTCCATCAAACAGCTTGAATTTCGGGCTGGTGTAGTCTTTGGGGTAAGGTTTGGCAGCAATTCTGGCTGGATAGGGGAGCTTAAGGTCAAACTCAGAAAAGGTAAGGGTTTTATTCTTTTGTTCCAGTAACTGTTGAAGCTCTTCTCGGGTAATGTAAGTGTTGGTATCCATGTTAGCTGCATTGGAAGTACCAGGGTTAATGGCAAGGACTTGGTTCTGGGCATCATTTGGTCTATCATTGTTAGCTTCAGACGTGTCTCCACCTGCATTACAGTTTGCAACAACATCTGGGCCCTTTTCATTATCGCCTGTATCTCCCTTATTGGCTGTCTGAGACAACTGAGCAATCCTTTCTTCCATGGCAGCCATTTTTTCATTGTTGGCTTTCATCATGCTCATAATTTCAACAATATAAGAAGGAATTGTAGAGTTATCGTCACTCATTATCGCTCACGGTTTCTTTATGGCACCGCTTCTGTGATCGCTCCTCCCCAGCGGAGTCGCCAAAATGTGGAACAGGTTCTTGATTGAAAGGTGAGGAAACGTCACAGACACCGTAAGGAGGTGCAAGAGGGGGCGGAGAGGAAGACCGGAGCAGACCCTGAGAGATGAGTGTGTGGTGGCAGGTGGTGGTTTCAGCCTTTGAAGGCTAGAGACTTGAAATTTGTAGTGTAGTTTGATTTCAGAGCTTTTGGAATGTCAAATGTATAGGTTCTTTGGCTAAAATTTCATCCATCCTCTCAAGTGTCAGAGGAAGACTATTTATAGGCAAAATGATTAACCGCCATCTGGAAGTTACTTCAAACAAGTCCTGTTTATAAGAACGTGGGATAGTGGGTTTTATGGGTGGTGAGTGATGAGTAAATCATAGGATAGTGGAAGTGTATGTGCTACAAATGAGGACCCATGATTTATTTAAGAATAAAATAAACTGGCATAGTTAGGAGGGGTTGTAAGGAGGGTGACATCACTCTCTCATCAGGGAAAGGTTAGGAGGGGTTCCCAACTACCTCCTAGTCTGAGCCTCCAAGCCAAACCCTCCAGCACATCCCATGATGGGGTTGATCTTGAGACCCTGCCACGCATCTTGGATCAACACCATCAGTTATATGAAATTTATAATGTCGACAAAAATCAACATCTACAAGACCTAGCTTCAATCGAGCTATTAATAGAGGCATGCTGTATCTTCAGGGAATTCCCTTTCGGAGTGTCCATGCAACCCCAAAACTCTTAAGAAAACCTAATTATAATTTGCTTCCGAACCCCATTGATCACTGATCTTGATGGAGATATTTGAAGATTTAGGTCTTTGTTCATTTATACAAAAGCAGGGTATATAAACGGGTGGTTTTTAGGATTTTTTGCAACCAAAGGTTTTTAGGGTTTTTTGGCTAGAGTTTCTAGATTTTTCTCTTTACTCAATAATATTACTAGTTATTTTAATTGGAAAAAGCTTAAGGTAAATTATTACTATTATGCTGGAAAAAATACAATTCTCTGAGCTTGGAAAACTCTTATTTGACTAGGTACAAGAAATCACATAAAACCACCCAAATTGGAAATTTTGAAATTTAGACAAAAACTCACAAGACTAATAATTTGCCTATGGTATTACAGGCATAAGTAAACTGAAATTGGCCTAATTGTATGCGTTAGGATTCGCCAAGAGATAAGCTTCCACAGCCTTGAACATTCCCAAGGCCTTTTCCTTGCCAGCCTTGATGTCCTCTTCCTTGATCTCAATCTCACCGATGGTATAGTAAGTGCTGCTGCTCTTGCAGATGGATCCTCCGTCAGAAGATGCCTCAAATCTGATCTCATTACAGATTTTCTCGAGTGTGTTCATCAAGGCATCGCCCTCGATCACGGTGTAGCTGTAGCTGAACTTCTCCTTGTCAATCCCATCAACTCTGTTCTTCACTGCTTTGAACTGGCTACCTGTAAAATTACAAATAATATCAAACATTAATTTCTACTTTCCAAATAGGTAATGATAGAACATAATCAACTAATGTGGTTAGAGCATTATGAAACTAGCCTTCGCCAAAGTTAACTTGCTTAACGGTTCCAGCCCCTCCATCTCCTTGAAGGGTTTCAACACTCTTGATGGCCTGTGGCAGAATCTTGGGAATGAGGTTGTCCGAGTCAAGGACGAAGGCCTGGAACATCCTTGCCGGAGGGATTGCGGTGGCCACCTCCATTTCATAATTGAAGACACCCATGATTGCTAGGAGAGCTTAAAGTTTGTCTTGAAAAATAGAAGAAAAGTAGAATTGATTAGAGGAGTTATAGTCTCTGAGTTGTGTGGAGATGTGAGAAATAAAGGTGGTATTTATAAGGTCGATGCAACTCAAGATTTTCAGTGCATGAAAGACATGAATCATTTAAAATTTTTCTGAGTCTAGAAGAACATCGCCACCCATCTCTTACTAATTAAGCAATTTCAATTCGTAATAGCAATTACACATTGTTCCCATTAAGTAATGTTAGCCTGAAATATATTAAGTAATGATTGAGGGCCGACAACAGGCGGCTACGGAGGACAAACTCTACTAATCAGTCCGTGAAACATGATTACTTTTTAATTATATTCTGACCATTTTGATTTCCCACGTATATCCATAGCTCGTTTCAAGTTAATTTCAACAATGGCCAACTAGTGTTAAGTCAATATTTGGCCGGTATTTAATCAATATCCTTAATTTTTCTCTCTTGCTCCCCTACAAAAATCTAATGCTCTACCTGTCTTTTCTGAAACCTTCGTGATTTACATTTTACTTGTTTGTCTGGAAAATTAAATCTTTTTGAACCCTTTTGAGTTTTGATCATGCATGATCACTGATTTGTAATTACTTGAAAGTCCTAACGTTTGACTATTCTCATAAATTGAGATCCTGGCTAGAAATTAAGATGATCTGTTTAGACTAGGGTGGGGCTCTCAATATTTTCTCCAGTCTTCCGTTTCCTCGTGCCATTGACATTTCATGCATCCCCATTTCATTTACTAGCCAACACCGTCAGTTTCAGTTTCATTCACATTCATATTTTTGCTAGCCTGGAGTATTTCAGACACAGCAAGTTGCAGAAAAGATGCAAAACCAGTGGATATTTTATTTGCTAATTAACCTACGTATAATGCTTCAGCAAAACTCCAATTCTTCATATTCTATATTTTAGTACCCAAAAACTGACTTCAGTTTTAATAATAAAATGTGAAAGTTAATGTTGACAGCAAATACGTGGAATTTGTGGGCTTCTAGAGGCCTGGTTTCCATGTTTTCTCTCTAACGAAAAGTCACATTGGGTCCCTTTTCTGTTGACATTTGAAGGCTGAGTCCCAGCCCAGGATCTTGCTGTTTCTTTTTGTAAAGACAAAGATTTGCATACAAGGGTATATAAATAAAAGAGAACATGAATATTGAGTATCATCAAATAATATTATAGAAGTGATAAAACAAATTTCATTTTTAAGTTTAGATGAACATTACAAGAAAATCCTTCGATATCACAATGAGGAAACTCTTATTAAGCACCTAAAAGCAGTCTTTAGGTGCACGAAAAGAAATATTACTATCACAGGACAACATGATTTAATCTAATTATAAGCATCAGGATTTGCCAGGAGGTAAGCTTCAATAGCTTTGAACATCCTCAATGCCTTTTCTTTTCCAGCCTTGATTTCCTCTTCCTTGATCTCAATGTCACCAATTGTGTAGTAATTGCTGCTGCTCTTGCACACGGATCCTCCATTGGGTGCAGCCTCGAATTTGACCTCATTACAGATTTTCTCAAGGGTGTTCATCAAAGCATCACCCTCGATGACAGTGTAGCTGTAGGTGAAGTTTTCTTTGTCGATTCCATCAATCCTCTGCTTTGTGTATTTGAACTGGCTACCTGCAGGAAAATAGACCAAAACTTGTTAGAAAGTGCTTTTAACATGTTTAGAAAGGAAACATAAATGTTAATGTGAACTAGCCTTCGCCAAAGTTAATTTGCTTAATGGTCCGGCCCCTCCATCTCCCTCAAGGGTTTCGACACTCTTGATGGCATGTGGCAAGATCTTTGGGATGAGGTTGTCAGAGTCAAGAACAAATGCCTTGAACATCTTGGCTGGTGGGATTGTAGTGGCAACCTCCATTTCATAAGTGACAACACCCATGATGATATAGATGCTTGAAAATGATAGCAGAATCAAGAGTGGAAAAATGGGCTGGAATGGAATGTTTATGAGTTCTTGAGCTGTGAAGATGAGAGAACCGGATGTGGTATTTATAGATGAGGGGGATCTAGGATAGCCTATGTGAAAGAGTTGAATTGCTCTGATGATCTCTACTCTTTCTAGTTTTTAAAATGGACATAGCCACGCATGTCTTACCAAAGACTTTCAATGACTCTCAAAGAACCTTCTAATATAAGTACCAAAAAAAAAAGGGAAAAAAAAAGCATGGGTTCCATCAGCAATTGGGGTAGACAAAAATATTAATCAACTGGATGGTATTTTACATATGTTCCGATAAATGGCTCAAAAGAATTTGGTGAAACGGAATTTTCGCACCTGTGTTGTCTACTTGTCTTGAAATCACTATAGAGTTTACGTGTCTCATGTCATGTCTCCAGTTACAGGCATTTTGGCCTTACCACCACGTACAATATGCGCCAATAACGTGCCTTAAAGCATTCATCCTTTTGCAAAAGAGTATGAGTCAAATGGCCAAAAATTTCAAATTTCATGACAATTGATACCTTGTTTACAACAAATTTGGCTTTGCATGCCAAAAAGTTCAATAGATAATCAAAATAAGAAAAAAAAATCTAGAAATAAACTCAATATATAGATAAAGATACAAACTCTAAAAGCCATGCCTCTCTGTTTTTGTTTCTTTTCCCAAGAACAGGATAACAAATATCGCAAAGACAGAGTAATCCTCATGAATAGATAGAGAAGAAGGTCCGAACAAAACCTATTACTAAACCAGAGAAAAAATCAATTGGCTCAATGAAGCCTGAGCAGACCAACTGTTCTCTCATGAAGCTGGCATAATCCGTCTGTAAACTGCTTGGAAAGTCTGTCCTCCATTCCTAGCAACCTTTTGTCCTTCTTCAGTCGCGGTGCTCAAGAGTTTTACTACAGGATCAGATTCAAGCTCCTCCTCTGAGAGGGCTTCAAACATGGGATGATTCTCTAAACAAGACTTCATCCATTCTCCAAGTTCTTCCACATCTGTAATTGTGTATATAATCCCACCAACCTGAAGGACATAAGCATACTCATCTAACAAGTGGGGACTTATTACTCTACGGCGATGATTTTTCTCTTTGAAGTGAGGATCAGGAAATAGGAAAAACATCTTTGAAAGCTGTCCTTTCTCAAAGTAGTTGGGAATGTATTTCATCGAATTAGTCCGAACAACAGAGATATTTTGATATTGACCTGGATTTGCCACCCTTAACCCTGAAATCCTTTCCTTCACATACTCAGTCACTTTATCCCTCAGCTCCATACCAATCATTAGAGTTTCAGGGAAAAGAGTTGAAAGACTTATTAAAAGCCCTCCAAAACCACAACCAATATCTGCAAACTGGACCTTTTTTGAACCATCAACCCCATCACATGAGGGAAAAAACTGAGGGTAATGAAGTGAAAAGTCAACATGGCTTGGGGAGAGCGGAACAGGGAAATGGGAATCACTAAGTGGATTGCTATGCGCTCGTGCTCGGTAGAATCGTTTCCGAGGCAGACCTGTGGATTTGTTTATTGTCGGGTTTGACTTGTTTTCCAACATATCTTTCTTGCACAAGCTGTATAACATCAAGTTAGAACTTCAACATGTGATAATAATATTAAGGTGAACAAAAAAGAAGTCTAGAGAAGAACATTTTAGCAAATGAATTCCCCCTAAAGCCTCACCATCAAAAGAAACAAAGCACAGAAAACCAGGAAGTTTAAAATAGAAAAATACCAAGTAGCAAACAAAATTTGCTCTTTCTAAATCCAAACCTATTTGAACACCAAGTTAACATTCCAAAATCCAAACCCAGTCAGCAATAGCCTCTTTAGCCAAGCTACTCCCATTATCAGCATGCAACTGAGAAAGGGTACTTGAATTGTTCGATTTTTTATTTTTTTGAAAAGATTGAATTGTTCAATGTTAAATCTGTCTTATACTCCTTTGTTTTATGTCTATATAGATCATGTCAATTATCGTTGCTGATTAGATTGGTTTCAAAATCTAATAAACCCCATTTTAATTCCATTGATCCTACTAATCAGTAATAATCTAATCAATCTTAGTTAACACTTACACGTCCTAAACTTTTATTTCTAGCTGTTTGTTACCAACTGAGACAGACAACCGAAGGAAAAGCCATGAAAAACTAGATTATAAACTAATGCCAATATAGAAAGCCATCAAGAACTAGATTATAAACTAATAACAGTACAAATAAAAAAGGAATGGACAACGAAGTAAGTTACCGGAATCGGGGAAGAACAAAAGGAGCGTTTTCTCTGCTTTCTTCAGCTGGGGCGCCGCTCTGGTTGGGTATCGGCGGTTTGTACCGGGTCGTAGTCGTTTATCAGAACGAATTATATTCAGGTGTCGTTCGAAAACGACGACGGTTTTGGGTTGCTTTTTCCACTTTTTCTTTCTTCCTGTTGGATTCCTTTTCGGTCTTTTAGGCCTGGATGTCAACCTTGGGCCTTGCAAACCCATAGAACATCTTGCAGCCCGTTTCAGGCCCATTAAATTAGGTACAACGGATAAGATCAGTCAAAGTCAAACTATATTAGAATAAATAATACCAAAATTTTTCCAAAAACCACATAATGGAAGATGGATTAGATTTAGACGCAAAAAAATTAGTTGGTTTGTCAGTATTGAACTGTTGGTCAATTATTTATTTATGAATATGTATACTTATATCTTAATTTTGTCCTATAACAAATACCCTTATTATCCCACTTATCTGATATAAGGTTACTTACTTACTCAGCTGTATAGTAATTTCATACTAAGAAAGTTAATGTTAAATGGAAATACCTTTTTTATCATCTCAATTGACAATTGGTAGTCTTAATTGTGAATTAATTCATAATTTTTTCTAGCAATTAATGTGGATTAGTTGATAATTTTATCTAACAATTAATGTATGTGGCTCACAAACTTCAATATTGAAAAAATAATTAAAAGACCTAATTTTTTTAACCTATTATATAAGGTTACTTACTTACTCAGCTGTATAGTAATTTCATACTAAGAAAGTTAATGTTAAATGGAAATACCTTTTTTATCATCTCAATTGACAATTGGTAGTCTTAATTGTGAATTAATTCATAATTTTTTCTAGCAATTAATGTGGATTAGTTGATAATTTTATCTAACAATTAATGTATGTGGCTCACAAACTTCAATATTGAAAAAATAATTAAAAGACCTAATTTTTTTAACCTATTATCTTTTCACATCAGATTTAACGCATCATCTTACTTTTTTGTTTTTATTATTAAATGAGAAATTTTTTTATTCTTTATTTTATTTATTTAAGTATTTCTCTATAAAAAATTAATTCTTTTTTCATTGTAAATATCTTTTTGGCAAAAAAAGAAGAAGAAGGTAATATGTGTTCATAATTATTATTTTAGTTTAGTCAATGTTTTGAAACAAAACTTCTATTTCAATACAAGTATATAATATAAATTTTATTCTAAATTACAAATAGTCTAATGCAAAATTTTATAATATTGTTATTTTCATATAAGTATATTATATACATCTTTTCTAAATTACAAATAGTCTAACGAAAAATTTTATAATATTCTTGTGCGACTTTAAAATAAAATATAAATTTTTATAAAATTCGCAGCGCATACGTTCATGCTAATTTATATTTAATACTCCCTCCATTCCTAAATAAATGTCGTTTTTGAAGATTTTTTTTATTCCATAATAAGTGTCGTTTTAATAATTATATGCTTCATTAATTGCTTCTTTTCCAATTTTACCCATCTTCTTCCTAACTTATTATATTAAATGAAGTTTGTTTATAAGAGAGAGAGTGTATATTTTAATAAGAGTTAAGAATCTCAATACAAGGGTAAGTTTGACATAAAAAGAAATTTATTTCTAAATTTTATGAGTTCTTAATCCATGTACAAAATTAAAAAAATGAAACTTATTTAAAAATGGTGGGAGTATTATGAATATAATGAGTAGAGCATGACTCAGATCAGAGCAAGGTAGCAGCATAAGATGGGCCATGGGGTGTTGTAAGTTGTACGGTCCAGCATAAGATGGGCCATGGATCAGATTTTGTCATTTTGCTTTTACATGACTTAATGGGAATGGCCCAATTTAATGGACACATAAAACAAGAAAAAAAAATAAGGAGTGGGAAAGTCAAAAGGAATATTCTAAACTACTCAACATAATATCCTTTTGGAGATGGAGAACAAATGAACAATCATGGAACTTCTCCACAGTTCAATGGCAAAATAGTCATTTTGTTATGGATCCAAACCTACCACTACAACCCAATTCAAAGCATTTTATTACTATACATTACACGACTCTATTTAGTAGTACAAACTACAAAGTGAAAGAAAAATACCAACTACTACTGGGAAAAAGAGGAGAGTGAAAGGTCAAGAAGACTGAAAATTCTCTTTCCTTTTTAGATAAATACAAAAAAGTTAACCCAAAAACTCAACTCTCTCTCCCCTTTCTCTCTGCAACCATTTTTCTATTTGTCATCAATTGTATAATATAGCATATGAACTATTTTTTTTTCTTGGTGAAAAAAAGTTTAAGTGATGGGAGGTTGCCCCAGTTCAGGGTCAAGACATGTCACAAGTCTCAGAGAGGGCTGACAGTGGTATTTACAAATCATCCACCAATGAGAACCATTGACACAACTCGAACCTCAAACATTTCAAGTAAAAGTCCAGAGTCTTATCAACTCAACCAACCTCAATTGGCTAGCATATGAACTATTACAAATAAGTAATATGGTAGTACTTTCTAATAGCAAATGAACCATTAGAAAGTACTACCATATTACTTATTTGTTAAATGAATACGACGTGTGTCACGTAGCAATGTTTCATAAATTCTGAATGTCATAATTTAATGGATTAAGATTATCGGTACATAATCTTACATACATTTAAAGTAGTTATCAAATCTAGTTTTAGAGAATTTTAATGGTAATTTTGATGTTTTTTAAATTTTTTTGTTAAATTAAATGATTTTAGATTTTTTTTACGATTAATATCTTTAAATAAATATCCAAAGAGATAACAAACAAAAAAATTATGATAATATCTTGAAAGACTTTTATTTTTCCTAAAAAGAATTTAATGGCAATTTATTTTGTTTCTTTTGTTTTTCTTAAAACGATTTTAATGATAATTTATTTTTTCTCTCTCTCATATTCATATTTTATTCTTATATCATCCTGTTTTTATATGTGGATTATAAAATTTGATGGTAATTATATCGTTACTTATTTGATTGATTTATTTAGAATTTTACAATTAAATTATAATTATCCTGAATAGGAGTAAAGGGTTAAACCTAGTTATAATTAAAAGATTACTATCACAATTTTAAATCTTATAATAATGACCTATGATGAGTTAATTAGTAATTGATCATAAGAGTAAAACCCAATAATTAATGGAGTTAAATACAAGTATTAGTAAATTGTAGTAGTAAATAGCAATAATAATTGGATGAAGGAAAAAGAGAAAAGAATTTTATTAGTACTTTACCAAAGGGGAAAAAACACACCCAAGAAAAGAAAACTTTCTGTTTCTGGATTCTTCTAGGCTTCTTGTTTCGTTCGTTGTCCCACAATTAGAACACCGAAAAAATCTCTCTCCCTCTTTCCTAGTTCCTATTCCTTTCCTCTCCTCTCCCAATTCTCAATTTCTCTATTCTCATTACCCAACCCGGCTACCAGTCGCCACATCTTTTTCCTCTGCCTCTTAGTCATAAATCACCCACTCTCTCTCTCTCTCTCTCTCTCTCTCTCTCTCTCTCATTCAAACCCCCATTTAAATAAGAACAAGAAAATACTACTACTAGTATTTTTAGTAGTATAAAATCTAAACCATATACTGAAGAGCAAAAATTTCAGCAAACACACAGACTTTCTTAACACCAAACAATTATTACTAATTAAAAATCCTCTCTTTCTCTTTCTCTTTCATTCTCTTCTCCTAATTCACTTAAAACCCTAGGTGTACTCTCTCCACTGCCCGCGCCAACCCTATCATCATCAATCATAAGATTGAAAGAATCACCTTTGTATTTTCAACGGCGTCGTTCCTGTTTTAAGCCTTGTTTTTTCCACTTTCCGTACAAATGTCGGGTTCTGGTGGCGTTTCGCTCACGAGGAGCCGAGGCGGCGAGAATCGCTTTTATAATCCCCCGCCGATGAGGAAACAGCAGCAGCAGCAGCAGCAGACGATGATGCAGCGACGGGGACAAAGGCCGGTGATTTCCAAGACTTCGACGGAGAAAAGGACGGATCACGAGGAATGCGCCACCTCATATCCATCTTCATCGTCGGTGAATACTAATAATAACAATGATAATAACAGTCAAAGAAATTATTATAATTCGACGAATTTGGATCGGTTCTTGGAGTATACAACTCCTGTGGTTACGGCTCAACATCTACCCAAGGTAAAATTAAAGAAAACCCAACTTTTGTCGATCAAGATTTGAACTTGCTTTTTGTTTTTGTGCTTTTAATTTTGTTCAATCTTTGATTTTTGGGATCCTATGATTGACTAAAGACAATGATTCTGCTCTTTTTATCTGGCTGAGAAAATGTTGGGAAAATTGGGGTGTTTTTGAAGGTGGTGTATTTGGGTAGCCGAAGAAACTCATTAGTTGCAACTGGTGCAATTGCTGGATTTTACCTTTTTTTTTTAATTGGTTACAAAATTTAGGAAAATTGAAGATATGATCTTAAACGTTAAGACCAGACAACCAATTAACCAATGTGAAATGGGGAATTTGTTTTCTTGAAACTTGTTAGCAAAAGATGAATCTTTCTAGGTTTTGTTTCTTCCCCTTAAATACTGAATGCTGATGAATCCTTGATTGATAAAATTTCACTGATTTGTAGACAAGCATAAGGGGATGGAGAAGGCGAGAACGTGGACTGGAGTGTCCTCCACATTTTGTGCTAGAGGATTTGTGGGAGTCTTTTAAGGAATGGAGTGTATATGGAGCCGAGGTTCCTCTTTTGCTGAATGGGAGCGAGTCTGTAAAGCAATACTATGTCCCTTACTTGTCTGGCATTCAGCTGTATATAGACCCATCAAGACCCTCCCCAAGGCAAAGGTAAGCTGTGTTTTGCCCAATGTGACAATGCTATGCTTTATGAGGTTTTGCTGTTTGGTCAATAATCTTAGTGAGATCAATAAAGTTTGAGGTGCCAGGGTATGAGTTCTCTTGAGCTGTAAATTATGGCTTATATTTTTCCCTTGAAATGCTAGAATGGTAGCATGCTTGTTGCATTGTTTCATTTTCTCCTGTATCTTTTAACAGGAGGCCTGGGGAGGAGAGTGACACTGATTCATCCAGGGAGACAAGTAGTGATGGTAGCAATAGTGATTATGGTGTAGGAAGAAGAGCTAGCAACATTGTCCAGGGGGCTTGGAGTCAGGTGGAGGTTGCAGATGCAAATATCCAGAGATTGACTAGACTGTCATTTAGAAATAAACCTTCTGCTGGTTCGTCAGGTGATGAAAGTGATATCTCTAACCCGCCTGGCCAGCTTATTTTTGAGTACTTGGAGCATGATCAACCATTTAGTCGTGAACCATTGGCTGACAAGGTAAGTCCCTTGCCCTCTGTTACATTAGCATTCACAGCTTTGTGTGCTCTCTGTAGTAATCTTGCATCCTGCAGATTTCAGTTCTTGCATCTAGATTTCCAGCACTAAGGACATATAGGAGCTGTGATCTATCACCTTCAAGTTGGATTTCCGTTGCATGGTATATATTTCTCACTTTAAATAGCTATGATTCTTTTTCATTATAATTGTGATATTAAACCTGATCATCTGACAATTTCCTTTTTTTTATTTTTTCTTTTTTTTTCCCACAATTTTTTTTCTTTTTTCAATGAAGGTATCCTATATATAGGATACCGACAGGTCCAACTCTGCAAAATTTGGATGCCTGCTTTCTAACCTATCACTCTCTGTCTACACCCTCACCAGGTATGCATCTTCCTCCTCTTCATATGTGGTTGCATTTTCGTATTATTTCCTCCTGATATTTGTTTGTAACGTGATTTTCATATTGTTTGGTGCAGGTACTGGTACTGAGGGGTTACCCTTCCGAGGCTTTACTTTTAGGGAGTTTCATGGTGGTCACATGTCCTCAAAGCTACCTTTACCTACCTTTGGACTTGCTTTCTATAAGTTCAAAGTTTCTGTCTGGAATCCTGATGGTGAGCATGAATGCCAGAAAGCTAACTCCCTTATGCAAGCTGCTGATAAATGGCTTAGGCTTTTGGAAGTGAATCATCCAGATTACAGGTTCTTTGTTTCCCACAACACATACCGGAGGTGAGCACAGTTTGAAGGCATAACAAAACTGATTAACTTGGAAGAAAATTCCAGTATCTGAGCAGATAGACTTCCATACTGTTTGTTCACTCCCATCAGCGTTCACTCATCCATATGCTTGGTAATTCATGCCCTTTTTGTATGTTTGCCTCATGGCTGTGAAGAAGATGCTTTATCATGTATGGATCACAAATAATGGATAAAGAGATAGACGTGATATTCCAGTTCATCTTCTGTACTTCCTGTAATACTCCCATGCTCATTTATCAGCATCATGGCCTTGAAGAAACAGAGCTATAGAGGTGAAACGTACAACTTCCTAATTAGTTTGTCTGATGATGATGAAAATCTCTCTGATATTTTGTATATCGTTTTGTCTCTGAGCTCTGTATGTGTAACACACTACTTGTACTAACACTTTTATAGAGCTTGATCTTGGATTGAAAAATTTTAGATTTTCAGAGGAGGTGAAGTAACACGTTAGATTTTCCTTTTAAGGGAGATATATTCATGCATTTATTCAGCCTTTTTCATTGCCTTTATTGAATCTTCCTCTTTCCTTGCTTACCCACCATTCCTGCCGGACGCATGAAGTTTTTACTGCCTTTGACCGGGGTCTCTTGATTGCCCCTTGAATTACTAACAATATATGCGTAGCGTATGTAAATTTTCATACGCAATGACCAAGCTAAGCTTTGCTTTCCCAGTGAATTGCACAAGGTTTCTGCTCAAGGCTGAAAAGCGTAGCCCGTAATCATTGGCTTGGAATTGCATGTTAAAAACGTTTAGAAGTAGACAATAGGCTTCAAATTGGTGGAGTAGATTAGAATAGATGCATGCAAATCTTGTTCCCTACTTCCGCCGTACGTAACTATGTAGTGTTAGTAAAATCTCAAAATATTACCATACTCCAACCTTAGGCCATAGCCATTTGCGATAAGAGAAAGGAAAGGAAGAAAAAATGTTCACCCATTGGACAAGTAAAACAAAAGATAATTCTTAGGGAGCTTCTACTTCGCACCTTTTCTGGATAGAGATTTAAACCATAGATTTGATTACTCTTGTTCTCTTACAATACCTTGTTGGGAATGTTTGAAATCACAATTCACCTTTTTCTGGATAAGAGATTTAAATCATAGTTCATAGATTTGAAATCATCCTTGGAACATTTGACTGAGCTCGCCGTTAAGATATCATAAAAGAATTTGCTTCATGCAGATGACGTAAGATTAATACCGTCTTTATTTGGTGAATCTGCTAGCGAGCACTTCCACCGAATAGGTGAAGGTAGGTTGTTACGGTCTTTATTTCTGAACTTGCAAGTTCTTGCATCCTCTTATTGTCCTAAAGTTTAAACAGACAAGGCTCTGTTTGGCTTTCAAGAATGACTACCATTTACCATCTTATGTTTGATTTTACTCCCTTCACCAAATAACAGGAATATCTCAGGTGACAAAGGTTTATAAACATTTGACTTGGTCGGAAGCCAGTAAGGCTCCGGACTCAGACAAGATACTGCTAATGGTTTTACCATTGACATCAGATAGAAAATACTCCTCTTTCTAAAAGCCTCTTCAGCATAGCAGCTGCATTCCACATACACATGCTTAATACTCGTAATCCTATATCAGTTAACTCTGATGATAAATATAAAGAACAAGCACAGATATATAGCATAAAGTTCTTCCATCTTCCATTATGCACAAAAGTTCTAGGTACAATAAGAGTACAAAGTTCTGGTGACCTAATCAATTACCATTTCCGAGGTAAGAGTGAAGATCTTCCCTCTTTATGCTTCTCTCTCAGACCTACCATTATATTGGCATATCCACTACAAATAACAATCCCCGGCGCGCCCCCAAAAACCCACAAACAACCATTAACTTATAAGTTATCATCAAGAATGGTGGACATCAACAGTCCTTGGATGAACTCACACCTACGAGCCTTCTCCTCATGGTCCTTGTCCGACAGTTGTGACTGTTGAGGCTTTCTGTAATCATAAACTAGTGTGTTAGAGCATTATATTTGTTGATAACTTATAACATTGAATCTAAATTAAGTTTATGTGAATAACGGCTTCGCAGAAGGCAGGGGGACAGCTTCTACTAAGCAGTAAGAGAGAACGAATATGCAAAATTGCAAGTAAACCCTAAGATCACATTTCATGAAACCACAACATTTTTGCCTTCATAGGCCTTTCCAACAAGAGTAGCATTTGTACGTATAGAAAACTGCTTACATTGTAATAGCCACTATGATCGAGTGGCATCTACCTACTGATTAACAAGGCAACAATAATTATAAACTTCGCCGAAGTCATGACATTTCCTACCCTATGTCACTTGCTCAAAGTCCTTCATTTATTCAAAAAGCATAGTTGACTACTGCAGCACTGTCATATTTAAGGGGCCAGATAGTGAAAAAGAAAGGAGTAAAATGACAACAATAAGTGATGCCAGCTGATACCTTTCTATAAATTCCCTATTTGAGCCTTCCTTTGCTCCACTTGCTTCGGCAATAGAAGGAGGCTGCAAGCTAACAGGTTCATCCACCGACGGAGGATTAAACATAAATGATGACAATAGTGGATCAGGGTCTACATTGGAGGAAGAAACAATGCATGAAGATCCCCCAAGAAGCGCCTGCAAATTTCCTTCTCGCAGTTCTCTTCTCAACATAGAAAATGTTAAATTGGCACCACCCCTGCGTAATCTCCGCTTGCGCTGCACGTAATATTCAGTCAAGGAAGAACCTGAACCCTTATCATGACATACTTACCCACAGACGAGCAAGAGACATTTAAACTTACAAAGATTCTAGACAACAAAGTAAAAGCTTGGTTTATGTGAGAGCAGATATGGAGATCAATTCTAAAACAAAAATGAAAAAGAAAAATACAATTGCTCATACCTGCATGACTTCTGTCCTGTTTCACATGCATTGACACACCATGGTGCACAGAGTCAAGCACCATGGTGAAGTAAGCAAATCAAGTGTTTAACCTTTTAAACAAGACAGATCAATATTGAGGACATATGTTTGTAGGTATGCATGTATACGGATATGGTATAATTTAACCAGCCTTGACATCAGAAGTTCAGAACCAAACAAGAGATAACAAATAATACAAATAAACTAGCTAGATTAATATTCACATAAAAAGGATATCTTAAGGAAATTCCCATGTTGCATTGTAATGTGGCTAACAATATTCATTCCAACCCTCTTTGCACAAACTGGGCACACCTGAAAAAGGTAACATTGAACAAAAAGGAAACCTATTAAGCAAAATTCGAAAGCAATTCGAAAGCAATGTGCCAATGTTATGTGTCCAGAGACCAACAACTCAAATCTATTGGGAGAAAAAAGTATTAATGCAGTAAAAATAATAGAATTCATCCAATTTAAGTTAATTTATAAGTTAGACAGCTTAAAGCCCTTGTGTTACTGAATGCTAGACGCAGGTGCTTGAGAAATGAGAATGATATAAAACCAAACAACATATATCTATTGCTAAACGCCAGCAGTAAATCCACCGTGAAAGACACATAGCTAACTAAAGCTAAATCCCCAATTTAACACCGACCACAGGAGTAAAATCCCAAATTTAAAATATTTAAACCTTTTTTCCGAGTGTTTCCGCACACATATATTCTATTTATATAAACTCGAACTATTCTTCCTTCATCAATAAACGAAACTAGCTTAAACAAACTTACCTTTCTCTAATTAATTAAATAAGAAAAACACAAATTTTCATCAATACGAAAATCGGGGAAAGAAAAACAAAGTAGTTTTCTGAAGAAAAATTAGGAAACACGTACCCCATTCTTGGCTTCGACAGGATGGTCCTCATCGATGTGGCAACAAAGTCCAACAATGTCGAAATCCTCAGCGCAAAACGGGCATAAAAACTCCGCCTTAAAATCCTCATCCCCGTCCACTTCTTCATATCCGCCTCCCAGGAACAGATCTAAAACACAAGAATTAAAAGAAAAAATCAAAACTCATTACAAATTCCAATCATTTCATTTCATTCCTCATATTCTGGAGAAACAAACAGAGAAAACTAACCAGATCGAGATCGATGACGCCTAGAAGAAGAGGAGGAAGACGAAGACGAAGAATTAGAGAATCGAAAGCTCCATGAATTTGACTCCATGATTTTTGGGGTGAATCGCTCAGAAAAGAAAGCAACTTCCTTTTTAGTTTTCTTTTGATCTACTGGTAAGTTCGTGGAACTTTTCTTAAGGAGGAAAAAATGGGGTATTTAACAATTTATTGAAATCAAGTCCCTAAAAAGTTCATAAATTGATGAAATTACAATTAATAATTTAAATAGAAATAGAAAGATGGAAGTAAAAGGAAGAAACGAAGAAAGGGAAGGAGAGAGAGAGAGCAGAGAGACAGACTCTCCACCGAACTTCTGCTACGGGGGTCAGCCTCGTCTATGAACCCATTTTTCTCTTTTTGGTTTTTGTGCTGACTTAGTCCTTTAAATTTCGCTAAATTTTGGAAATGCCCCTTGCAAAAGTCTACTGACTTCTTAAAGTCTGTGGGTGGGGGGTGTGAAATTTCTGGTGGGGTGGCTGTGACTGCGTTTGCGTCACCGTGCGAGGACTTACGTACGTCACAGATGGATTTTGATTGGACTACTCGTTGAAACGCGTTTTGGACATCTGTCCACGTGTGCAGCAGTAGCCGTCATTTCATTGTTCGAGGACGAGGGAAAAAAGTGCTATACAAATCTCCACCAACTAGCTCTCGTAGCTCAGTTGGTTAGAGCACCCGTTTAGTAAGCGGGAGGTCTTGAGTTCGACTCTCAACGAGAGCAATCTCTCTCTCTATTTTCCCTTTTGAAATGTTAATCCCAAGGACGACGGGGTTCGGATGCATGTGGTAGTGGACAAATCATCCTACATTTCTTGATACAAACATTGGGAAAAAGTTTGATCCACAATTTACAGACACGAAGCCAACGCTGATCATCCATAAATTACATAACACTCTTACAAGCAATAACAAAAATTGTTACCAACTCTTCTTTTCAGCTCTTCCTTTTAGCCTTCATCAAGTGGATGGGATCTGGAGCCCTGAAAGAGTTTTCAAGAAAATCAGCAACTGTGAGCTTCATGTCAACCGTCAGCCTCTCAAGGATGGCTACCAACAAGTCCACATCTGACATGGCCCGATGTTTTTCACCCCCAGATAAGATGTTGAAGTGTTCACGGAGTGCTTTTAGTGAGAATTGCCTTGACCCTGTCAACAAAATAAGCAATTAAACTAACCCAAATATTATGAGGGAAAAAGTAAGGGAAGTGAAAGCTCTAACCATTCAACTTCATCAACTGGCGTGCCAGAGGAAGGGTGTCTAGAAACAGCCAATTGGAAGGAATGTCCATTGAGCAACGGCTGAATTCCTTGACTAAATAAGGTACATCGAAACCGCGTGCATTGTGAGCAATAAACAGAGAAATGCTACCAGTAATTCGTGAACGGCTTCTAATATAATGCAGGAGGATTGGAACGAAGTCCTTCATCCTAGAAAAATAGCAATTATCCAGCATGGAATCACCATTAAAGTGGTGAGGCAATTAATGCAAAGATAATCAATAAACTCAAACTTCAATTAATTTTAGATTAGTAAGAAATTTCAGACCATTTGAATAACATACCTTGGGACATCTGGTCTATTCACCATTTTTGTCGTAATGCCATGAATATCTGAATTTGGAACATGTTGTTCAGGGTTAATCAGGGTGTGGAGGCAACAGTTCTTGCCCCCTGAAAGATCTCGGACTGCAATTTCTATAATCCGCCCATTCTCTTTGCAAAATCCAGTGGTTTCAATATCAAAAACAAATAGTTTTACAAGTTGCCCTGGATCCTGGCTCTCGATAATCCGATGTTTAGCATCACCATGGCGGATGCTTCTAAAGCAAGTTGAAACTGAAGAACTAAGATTGCCTAACTGCACTTCTCTGTTCATGAATTCAGGCCTAATATTTCTTGGTTCACTTTTCTCAACATCTCTAGTTCTTAGCCCACTTACAGTTGAACTAGCTCTCAAAGCCAGAGTCTTATGCATTGCCCCTTGAGAAGGCTCAAAATCATGTGAACCGAGCAACTTAAATTTGGAACAAACACCAGAAGCATGCCTTGGTATATGGAACTTGCGTGAAACACAACTTACATATGGTGATGGTGATCGAAACTGCGGTAAGGACTGGAGTCCGAATCTAGGAAATTGCAGAAGGGAAAAGCACATGGCAACTTTCATCATTCAGGCTCTACAAACTGCAACACAATTAGCTTGCACTTAGAATAGCGTTTCCACGTGTTTCAAATGACAAGTATGACAATAGAATGTTAACGGCTATGATGGCATAAAATTACGTATGGTAGAAGCACCACCATAAAAGTACATAATACATTGAACTTCAATTCGAATTCTAACTTAGAAGGACTGAATTTTCTTTCTTTATCATCCAGTTGATGTTGTGGTTAACACCCAAACGCAAGGAGCTTCATATTTTTACTCTTATCGACCGTAATACACCATTGCCAAAAGGACTGCATTAACACCAGAGCAACCATAGAGACCATTCCAGAAACATGCTTACAATACAGGCAATAAACATTAAAACCCAGAAAGGGTTTGAAATAAAACCAGAGTTCACTAACTATCCACAAATCACGATCCAAACCGAAGAAAAAAATCTGGGTACCATTCAACTAAGATCAACTGCAGTAACAGTGCACACAAAAAGAAATCAAAAGTGACGAGAAGCACGTAGTAACAAAAAAGTGACAAAGATACTACCTTTAGGGAATTCAAAAACTGGAACTGGAAACTACTTCATCGGTCTTTGGGCAACTGTGTTTCTGAGCTTATAAAGAGAATTGAGGAGACAGAGAGGTACAGTTAAATGACAGGTTTTTGAGACTGGTTGCTCCTGTTTACGTGGAAGTTGAACAAGAACTAAGAAGCTATTGTGGAGATGAAATGGAAGTGCGGATCGTGCAAAATTTGAAGCCCCAATAACTGCGGGTTGTGCAAGCTTTCTGTTTTCCACTTCCACTTCCACTTCCAGGGACAAAGGATCATTAGCCTTTCCGGCCCTATTTGACGCTTTGTCGTTGTCGAGGGTGGAGTCCGAGTCCCAAGTGTCAACAATGGGCAAAAGGTAAAGGGTCATCATAGTAATTTGGAGACTGTTTTGTTTGCAACCAAACTTAAAATCCACGACCCAAACGTTTGTTTGGACCAAAACAAACCTGCGACCATGGGCACCCTTATGGAGGTTCGAGGCCTAGGCCCAAAACTAAAAGTTACTACCAGTTACGATCCAACCTAATTACTTCACTAATTAAACTATATTACATCTTACTTATGTCACCAAAATTATCTCGCAATCTCGTCCTCGAAAACTGCATACCTCTTCCTTTTTTGTAAGATAGATAACGTCAATCCAATTACCCGAGAACTGCTCAATGATTTCTTCCTTCAAATAATTGGAGGAAATGAGGTTCTCGTTATGAATCTTAAATTGAAGTGTTGCTAGAGTACTTAGTGCACAGTACTCTCCTCTGTCAGCTGGGCCACTTAGTACACAGTATTCTCTCTGTCAGCTGGGCCCAGCCTAAGCTTTTTTATATTATGCTCGGCTTTAGGTGCTAATAAATGATTTTCACCAAGCAATTCTGTTTTATAATTAAATATATTAAATTGGAGTTAGAGGTCATGGAATCAATCATCCAATAGTTGTTCTTGGTAAGGCAGAAACTGAGAAACATATAGTCGTAGTAGATTTAATTTTTCTGGCTTCACAAAGGGCAAGGAGGCTGCGGGCAGTGGCACCATCCAATGATGGATGTTGACTTAGAGATGAAGCCAATAATGCCACACCCGATGCTGTGTCACACAGGCCACTCCCAATGCCCCTTTTCCCTCATTTCGATTTATTTTAATAAAGATGCCAACACACCATTGGCCTAACGAAAAGGGACATAGTGAGAAAGAGATGGGTTTTGTTTCATCTTCTTGGATATTCTTACTTAAATGGCCAAAACTCAGGTGCTTTTGCTAATCTTACCCCCCTCAAATGGTCATGTGCAATTAATTTTGTGTCTCATGTAAAGCTAACACTCATGTTGCTTACGTTCCTTCCTCTTTCACGCTCACCTGAAAAATATATGCAAATTGCCAAGAAAAGGGTGATTCATTAATCATTCACTTTACCTTATTTTCTAGATCAATTAGGCGCAAAATATTGTAAGAAATTATCAACTTGCATTACTTATTTGAATTGTTTTAAGTTTCTTCCAGAGTGTTAGTTCTAAATTCTAATACAGTTTTATTGGGTTTTGTTAGTTTTTTATGATGCTACATTTGACCCTGCCTACTACCTAACCAATTGTAGCCAAATAAAAAGTGTCATCTTCCACGCTTCACTTGTCTAGAAGTACTAGTATATATCATCAAAGTAGTTACACTTTTAGGAATGCTAAGTGAACAATAACGATTGCTCCTTCTGATCGATTACTTGCACATTGGATGCCAAATGATCATTCGTAAGATCCTGTTGGTAAAAAAACTGAAAACGAGCAAAGGTTTTGTGGAGTTTCAAAGTCTATAATCATTAGCTTTGCGACCCATTGGAAATGTCATTTGGAAGATAAAAAATTTCCCACCGTCCCATCTCATCTCACCCCCAACAGGGGATTGGCCTGGATGGACACGGGGGAGAAAGGGTATCTGTCCCATTATTTTTATTTGCATGCTCAGGTCTCAAAGTTGGCAACTTGAAAGGATAAGTTTTTATCATAATTTATTTTATTTTCCCATAAAGAGTGTAAATCATGGCAATCACTTCCCACTCTAAGAGGTCGATAATGCCCCAATGCTTTGTAGTTCATTGGAGCATAACAGTACTGACTAGTCGATTAGTGAGTCAAAATGTTAGTAAGATAAAAAGGTCTAAATCACCGCTTGCTTTTAACTGGCATTAGATAGCTCAAAGCAAAACAGAGGAAGAGACAATCATTGGCGTCCTGTTGGAGTTGAATAACAAAATTTGGAGGCATTCAATCAAAGGTAAAAGAAACAAAGAATCGGTGGTGATTGGTGAAGAATAAAGTGTGAAGAAGAGAAGAGAAGCGGCAGAGAGAGAGAGAGAGCAGGGCGCGTTGCAAGCCTGGCAAAGTGTACGATAAACCTGGAGCTGGAGATGTGGATCTAATTCCAAGCTTTCCAAACAGAGGTCCAAGATACACCCCGCTCCCTTTTGTTGACAGACAGGCAGCAGCTGCATGCAAGTTTCATTTCACTTCAATAATAATTTGGATTGAAAATTTTTGTAGCAAATGGGAAAAAGAAAAGAACGAAGCTGGATGTATTGTCGGCGAGGCAACAGTTTCTTTCCCCACGTGCTGAATTTATCCTATTTTTTCTTTACTTATTTATAATGAATATTAGCAGTTCATATTACTGTAACCTCAAAAGTTTCCCAAAATGGGTTAAAAAGGAGAAAGCAACCCAACCAAAATCTTGCACCATCTGGGGGTCTTCTTGCGTCCATTCACTCACCCCATTGCTTTTGGTACTTTAGCCATGGAATATCTTCAATATTGCCACCCAACTCTTTCGTGTTTTCCTTCAACAAAGATTTTTCTCGAACAGAAACTATATAACCTTCACTAATTTTATTTCGCAAAAAGCCTTCATATCTTCGCATAGCTTTCATGTACGTCAGTGTAGTTAAAATCCTTTCTAAGATTGAAAATAAAACTGCGTGTCCTTGAGACAAACTGCACCTTCGTTTACTCAAAATAAGAAACGAATAAAAATGTCCTCGGATTCGACCAACTCTACTCATCACGAAGCACCAACTTACCTTCTTTTTTTAATAGTTATATATATATACATACATATATAAAATAAATAAATAAATTCTCAGGCTCTCCCAAAAAAAAAAAAAAGGGAAAAAGATGGAATTGTTGTCATAGGCTTGTGCATATTGGAATTTAGCCGTGCTGTGCGATTGGTGAAAGAGACGTGATAGAAAGAGGCGCACGTACGCTTGCAAAGCGTAGGTCCGCCATCTCTCCGCGTTGATCCTCCTTTTCCGTTTGGGTAGTAGTAGTATTTAATAATTTTGTTTTGAGTCCGGGCATTCGTTGGTGAAGGGACCCACTCTTTTGGGCACAAGGGACATCACCACGTGTCCTTCTCTGATTTCAAACGTTGTTAAAAGATCGTCCAACACGTCACGTTTGTTGCTTCTCTGCCGACGTGGACACCTCCAAAGTGGGTCTGTGGGTCCCATACCTTTTCTTGCGCTCAGCGGAGGAGGGTGGGTCCCCCGCTTAACTCTTTCTCAGTCGGTCTTCTAAGTTGTCACTTGACTGGATCACTCCTTGTTTTAGTAACACATTAGTAACTTACGACAATAATGTTCCTTCAAATTTCGCTGTTAGTAATTCATTGGTATCGTATGCGTTTAAGTCTAAAGCAAAGAAACCAAGAAAGCCATTTATAAATTAGTATAGTACTATAATGGATCACATGCCGGAATTTTTTATGAAATTAAATATTAAATATACTATTTTAAATTTGGTTAAAAATGTTAAATCACGAACACTTATACATTGTAATTGCGTACACCGACGAACATAATAATAAAATTAATATATGTCAAATTCATACCATCATTTAATTACAAAATTTTGAAATAAAGTCTAAACTTTGAAAGGGAGGTTACTTTATCTTTAAGTTCAAAGAAAATTCATTAACCATTGAGGAGATTTACAAATTCTTTTTTTAAGGAGTCGTCGCCTGCTAATAATAAAAGTTTGTGGAGTTTGAATTTAGGTATTTTTTACCGCATATCTAACTTCTTCCCTTTTTTGTTAAAAAAATAGAAATAAGATAGGTTATTTTACTTTTAAAGTCAAGTTAAGTCATCAATCTTTTTAAAAATTTATGGATCTTAATTTTATAAAATTTTTCGAACCAACAAATTACTAACCAAAGAAAATATGTAGGAACTCCAACTCAAATATTTTACATCATTAATTTAAATTTTTACCATTTTGATCAACCCTACTAACAAATATATCTAACTTCTTATCACTTTATTCAACTACATCAATCGACCAAAGAAAAATTTTGAATTAACCAATGACAACATGTTTCCATTAAGCCCGGTTTAAGTTCAAAATCGGCTCGATTAATGTTTTATTAATGGAGGATCACTCATTAATCTATCTTTGAAAGAAAAAAAAAGAATTTATGGGTGTGAGGAATTGAAACAAGGAGAAGCCAAACTATGATTCATAGCCACGTGAAATATGATAGATATTAGTATAAGATAATATATAATAATAAGACCGGTAGTAAGTATTGTATTACTACTAAGATAAACCAAAAAAAAATTGTGAACAAAATAAAAAGTGAATGGGTTGGGCTTGGGGTGGCAGTACTCATCGTTCCAGAGGCACAAAGAATGAAGGAAAGAGAGATGAGATGGCATGGTAGTATAGTAGTCAAAAGAGATAGGGAAAAGTTAAAGAAAAGTTGATTGGACTTTTCTGCAACTTCCTTGAGACGCCACGTGTCAACCGTAACAAAGAAATTTAACGGGCGTGGCGCGTGCCCTCGCACACACACAGTCTCTCTCTATCGGGGGCTACAACTTTCGAACAAAAATATTCCATTTCTCTTAAAAGCATCTCTTGCTCCATGAAAAGCTAAAAACACCAAAAGCAATAAGCAAAATTATTATAAAATGATTTTAAACTTTTAAAGGAGAAGAGAAGGGAAGAGAAGAAGAGAAGATCTAAATCTGTATCTGCTGTTGTTATTGTTGGGGCAAATAATAATAATATACTAATAATAAGTGTAAAAGAAAGATAAAGTTGCCCTCTTCACTCTTCTTTGGTGTGGGTGACACTTCAGAGTTTTGTATTCATTCTTGGGGTTTGGAGTAGGAATGGAATGGAGGTGTGTTTGTGTTTGTGTAGGGCTAAGGCTAAAACCAAAGTTTCTTTTTGACAGTGAAAGACTCGAATTCATCGTAACAAAGAAAAGGTCCTCACAGGGAATATACGGTTTTGCAGCAGCCCCCAGCCAGCACCACCAGCATGCCAGCCGTTGCTTTCTTTTCTTTTCTTTTCCCCTCAGCTTTTCTTGCTCCCGAAAAAGCAAACCCTATTATACTATACGTTCTCCTCATCCAGCTCGGCCATCTCTACTTATATTATACTTCTCCGACAAAAGTATACATTTTCAAAATAATTACTACTCCTTCTTAGCTTGTTTGTTTTCTTCTGTTGCTTTTGATCAGTGAACCGATCTTAATTCACCTCTCTTCTTTCTTCTCTTGTAGGCTAATCATACGTTCATGTTGTGACTTGCAACCCTAATTCAATTCTATAGATTGAAATGATTATAAACACTTGCCTCCTCCATTGCTATATCTTTTCATCATTGCCCTGGAATTGAAATTGAAGTCAAATGACTCATCTAATTAAGCCAACCTCCAACAGTTCAAATTCAGTATCGATAGTGTATTTCAGAAATTCCAAAATTCAGTATTTTCAAATAATACTAATAAATACTATAGAACGTGACATGAAAATGGAAGAATGGCATTGGAAACTCTAGGGTTGTTGGGGGGAGTTGGTTGAGCTTTTTTACTAAATAAAAAAATACTCGTGGAAAAAGGGATCCCACCGTCGACCTCACCTTGTACTATATATGGAGCCAATAATTAATCTTTGCTAATTTAATAAGTTTGATTAATTAAGGTTAATAGCAAACTAATTACAGAAGATTAAGAAGAAGAAGAAAAGGAAAAAAAAAGGACGAAAAATCCTCTCTTTTCTGTGAATCGTTATTTACACATGCATTGTAATTAGATTAGATAGAGGAGCAGGCAAGGATTGCAAGACGATATGTACAAGCCAAAGAGACCTTATCTATGTGGGCGGCGGACGGGGCCACGTGTCAAATGATGGGGCAGCGGTGGAAATTTGCAAAATAAAAAAATTCAATTTAATACTCTCATTAACCTCAGTCAGAGAAGAATAGAACTTGACAGAGGTAAAATAGCTGATGAGTTAGCATCAAAATGAACGGACTTCTTAAAAAGAAGAGCTTCCAGTTAAAAATACTACTAGTATTATTTTACTACTCCTGCTGCTGCTAATGAGTAAAGGACTAAAGGTTAAAATCATCAACAGATTTGTTTCCGTTCCGTGTGCTGGGGACTTTCACGGAGAATCCGTAAAGACTTGTTTGGATATATATACATTTTTTTTTAAAACAAATAAAATAAAAAAAATGAAAGAGGAGAAAGCTTTATTGAGTATTTATATTTATATATGTGTGAAGTGGTGATGGCCACTCTTGGAACTTGGAAGTGGAAACCAAAACTTCCCACGTTTGCAAGTGGGTGAGATTGCATTTGCTCCTTTTTTTTTTTTTTTTAATTAAAAATTTGAACAAACAAATTAGTACTACTAACTATTCAAAAATGTCAGCTAATTTAGCAGTAGTTGATAAAAATTTTCTCTATATACAAAATTTGAAACTAAAATTAAATGGTAGAAATTTAAAATTTGAGAATTTAAAAAAGGTGGTTACATAATTGAAATTTCTTTTAAATTTAGAAAATATTTGGAAACTTTTGGATGAGAATTGACTTGGTATTGGCAAGGGCTAAGGAGATAGAGTTTGGTGGGGCAGTTATTTTTACTTTCAGTTAAACTGTAAACAATTTAGTAAAAAAAGGAAAAAAAAAAAGAAAGAAAGAAAAAGAAGTAAACAGTAAAAAATGCGGAAAAAAAATTTTTAACGTTGGACTTGTGTTGTGCTGCGTTGGAGTAGATTTGGATGTGTGGAGTTAGTTAACTTCATGCGTGAGCTGGATCCACTCTTTTAGGACTGACCCACTTTTGAATAAAAAAAAAATTCCATAATTATTTAATAAAATAAAATATTGATAATAATGCTAAAAAAATAATCCAGAAAACAGAGAAATTGAGCTTGAAGCTGGGACAAGCAAATGTCTTCAACTTCAATCTCACAGAAAGTTTGTATAAATTTTCTCTTCTAATAATCCAAACTCTCTCCCTTTTTCCTTCTAATTTTAAGCTTATCTTAACTCTGGGTCCTTTGAATTTTCAACTGGGTATCAAGTATCAATCTTTTTTTGATGCCTAGCTCAGGTTTAAGCATGTGAAGCCAGCATCTTTATGCAAAGTTTTCCATTTCTCTTTATTATTTTTCCTGGTTTTGGATCACTTCTTCGAGAGATGAATTCAAATAGTGGAAAAGGATCCATGTCAACTGCTAGCTCGAGTGCTGCTTTGAAAGCGGGAGATGTAGTTCCTGATCAGTTTCCTGCTGGTTTGCGTGTGCTTGTTGTGGATGATGATCCAACATGTCTCATGATCTTGGAAAAGATGCTAAGAACCTGCCTTTATGAAGGTACCATACAGAATTTTCTTGCTTTATCTTCATCTTTCTCTCCTGGGTTGTCTCTTAACACTCTTTTCTGATTACTATTTTCTGTTTTTAAGACATGATTTTTGTTCTGTTTTGAGTTTGTCTTGGCATCTACTATGTGAATTGTGAATGATCATTTCTTGGGGCTCCCAAACCCCCCCCCCCCCCCCCCCCCCTTCCCCTTTTTGTTCTTGCTTGTGCTGATTTTGTTTGTGGGTCCATTGTAGAAAACAGAGAGAAATGATCTTTGTTTGTTAGATTTGGGAACAGTATACCATTTTTGTAATGCTCTGAGCTATAATTCTGTTCCAGCATCGGTTTGGTAAGGTTTTTCTGACTTGGTTTGAGATAGCGTGTTTTCTACAAATTGCTTGAAGTATTCAATTAGCTTTAAAGTTCATTCTGGCTTTTGATTTATTTTGATGTGTGCATGTGTCAGTTAGGAGTTTCTTTGTTTCTTGTGGATGTGCCTTGTTTGGAGCTTAGAGCATATTTGGAGCTTAGAGGTTTATGCTCTTATCATTTGATTGGATAATTGATGGGTTCGTGATGCGTTTCTTTTCTTCTTTTTTTTCCAGTTACCAAATGCAATCGAGCAGAAACTGCATTGTCTATGCTACGAGAGAACAAAAATGGATTTGATATTGTTATCAGTGATGTCCATATGCCGGATATGGATGGATTCAAACTTCTTGAGCGTGTTGGGTTGGAGATGGACCTTCCTGTTATCAGTAAGCACTCTTATCATATACATCTGAGGTGGATTTAATCACAATGAATTGGTAATATCATGTGGTTTAGTGTAATTCTTGGCCTCATGTTAGACTTGTATTTCTGCAGTGATGTCTGCAGATGATGGAAAAACTGTAGTCATGAAGGGTGTTACCCATGGTGCCTGCGATTACCTAATCAAACCAGTTCGTATTGAGGCACTGAAGAACATATGGCAGCATGTTGTTCGGAAGAGGAAGAATGAGTGGAAGGATTTTGACCAATCAGGAAGTGTAGAAGAAGGAGATCGGCAGCAAAAACAATCTGAAGATGCAGATTACTCATCCTCAGCCAATGAAGGGAATTGGAAAAGCTCGAAAAAGAGGAAGGATGATGAAGATGAAGCGGAGGAGAGGGATGATACATCCACACTAAAGAAGCCAAGGGTTGTCTGGTCTGTTGAGCTCCATCAACAGTTTGTTGCAGCTGTTAATCAACTAGGCATTGACAGTATGAGTCTTTTACCCATTTCTTTCTATTTGCTGATGTTTACTTGCTCAATGTTAAAAATAAGATAGTAGCTAATAATTACCAGTAATGACTGGAAATGTTATAGCCTTGTAGTGATAGTGCGTTTATTTTCTGAGGGCTGGTGAAGCTCCCTTCTTTTGCAGGGAAGAGACGTAAGCATAGGCAGAACTGTTGTCACTTTAATTGTTTTATTTGAGGTTTCTGGCAAAATTACTCGTATCTGAGTCGAAGGGTGTTTCCATGATTGGCATGTATCAGATTCTAAGTGGCATCTCAAATTATTTGTGTTTTCTGTAGTTATTTTGTTTGTTGTTTGTGGAAGTGTGTTACTACTGCCAAAAAGAATATCTGTCATTTAAGTGTTTAATATTCATTTTTCAGTTTGTTTACTGCTGAAATATACTTCAAATTAGTGTTTAATATTCTTTTTTCAGTTTGTTTACTGTTGAAATATACTTTAATTTAACTTCAACTACAACTTCTTGCTTGTTGATTTTGGTGTTTCACTTTCTTTTATTAACTCATTTACATTTGATGCATGCTGCTGTTGTTCAATGCATATGATTTTTTTTCATTTTATCTTCTTATACAGAGGCTGTCCCGAAGAAAATTTTGGAGTTGATGAATGTTCCCGGACTTACCCGGGAAAATGTTGCTAGCCACCTTCAGGTATGGTACATTTTCACTAAAAACACAATTTTCACTTCTTGGTTCATTTGCATCTAATAAGTATTTCTCAGAAGTATCTTGGGTCCTTTATATTCACTGAGTTATCATGTGATCAGAAATATCGCTTGTATCTTAGAAGGCTCAGTGGGGTGTCGCAGCACCAGAGTAATCTGAATAATTCTTTTATCAGCTCCCAAGATTCCACTTTTGGGCCGCTGTCTTCACTCAATGGACTTGATCTTCAAACTCTTGCTGCAACTGGTCAACTTCCTGCACAAAGCCTTGCCACCCTCCAAGCAGCAGGGCTCGGGCGGTCAACTGCTAAATCAGGCATACCTATGCCCCTCGTTGATCAAAGAAACATTTTTAGCTTTGAAAATCCAAAGTTAAGATTTGGAGAAGGGCAGCAACAACATATGAACAATAATAAACAAATAAATTTGCTTCATGGAATTCCAACAACTATGGAGCCAAAGCAGCTTGCCAGCTTGCACCATACTGCACAATCAATAGGAAACATAAATATGCAAGTCGCTTCCCATGGCGCACAAGGTAGTCAAAATAATTCTTTATTAATACAGATGCAGCCACAGTCAAGAGGGCAGATACTCAATGATACCACTGGTGGTCATGCTCCCAGGCTTCCATCATCCATGGGACAGCCTATATTATCAAACGGAATTGCTGCTAATGTCTCTACAAGAAATGGAATTCCTGAAAATATCAGAGGCACTAGTTACAATCCAATTTCACAGACCTCTTCAATGCTGAATTTCCCCATGAGTCAGACTTCAGAACTACCTGGTAATAGTTTCCCTCTTGTAAGTGCACCAGGGATATCCAGTCTCACATCCAAAGGGGCTTTTCAGGAAGATGTCAACTCAGAAATAAAAGGATCAGGAGGATTCATGCCTAGTTATGATATTTTTAATGACTTGAATCAACATAAACCCCAAAATTGGGAGCTACAGAATGTAGGCATGACCTTTGATGCTTCCCAGCATTCAAATTCCCTTCAAGGCAACCTTGATCTTACACAATCAGTTTTGGCTCAACAAGGATTTTCTTCTGGCCAAATGAATGGACAGAACAGGAGTGTAGCTGTTGTAAGTAAGGCATTGTTCTCAGCAGGAGATTCTACAGAGCAAGGGAATGCACAAAACGTTAATCATCTCAACAATCTTCTTGTTGACAACACAATAAGAGTCAAATCTGAGAGAGTTGCTGATGCTCGCCCTGCCAATCTATTTCCTGATCACTTTGGACAAGAGGATCTCATGAGTGTTCTGAGACAGGTTGGTGTTTTTCTTTTTAATCTTACCGCGTCTATTTTAGACAGTACTCAATTAGTCAATTTCATGAATCATTGGGCATATTTACTTACATTAAAGTTCCATTTCTGGCAGCAAGAGGCCATTGCACCAGCTGAAAACGAGTTTGATTTTGATGGGTACTCTATGGATAATATTCCAGTGTAGGGGGGGGATCTTCCATGCTCTGGTTCACTTCCTGATTGCAGTTTCTGATGTACATACTGTAATAGAAATATCTCTTCTGCAATCGGTCGGTGGGACCTCAAGTTTGTGTTTCTTCAAGAAACCATGTTTGCTCAGTTCCAAAAACTGCATTCTTCTTTGTGAATATCATGTTCTGCTGGTTTCTTTTGAACATAATAGGATCAGATGAACAAGATAATCGGGATGGATCAGTTACCTTTGGAAGATAATCATGAAGCATGTGAGATACTTATGTATGATATGCAAAGGCATTCATGCAAAATTTTGATTGTTTTTGGTAGCAAAATCTTTGGCAGGAGGCAACTAATTTTAGGGTGCTTTGAAGGTTTCAAGCAGGATATATGTCAACTTGTGGAGGCATTGTTTCTAGACGTCTGCAGATCCTAGGAGACTTTCTAACTCTAATAACAGATTAAGTTTGATGTTTCTTTTTCTCACTTTCTTCAACTTCCCTGCTTCCATGTGCAGGGAAGGGAAGATGCTATCGTCTACCCTTTTTGTATCCTTTTATTGTTTTTTCTCAAGTAATTGACTGTCATGTACATATACCATTTGATTGCTCTAGACATAAGTCTGGCTATTCATTTCTTGCTATTTTCTTGCCGTTAATTTTCATGGGATCCTCATTTGTGCTTCATTTGCTCTCTTTTTTTATTTATATATTTTTTCCAACAATACTCTTTACAGTACAGGTATTGGCTGACGCCAGACCATTTTCATTTGTTCTTTATTTCTAATTTTATGATAGATATTCCTGTCCTGCTTTGAAGTTTTTGTCCATGTTGCAAACTAGACTTGCTTACTATATGTTCAAGGGACAGTGCATACAGACTATTGAGGATTCAACGCTCCTCGTCTCCCATGGTCGAACCTCTACCATAATTTCAGAACCATGTCCTAATATTAATTTGTTCAAAATGCACAAGAGCTTGAAATCTGAGACTATCTGAGTAAAGATAAAGAAATTTTCTCCTTGTGATACAGAAGATGCAAAAAAATTATCCAAAAATTTTCTCCGTGAGGGAAAGTGACTATACACATAAATTTTGAAAATTGTGTTCAATTTCTCTTTGGATGGAATTATCCAAATCCCGAGTCACACATGGTAACCCTCAAAAGTCCTGACGATCCTTCACGGAGAACCTTCTCACCTGGCTTGTCACTTTATATTATATATCTTGGCAAACCGAAAATGAAAAAGCAAAAGAAAAAAGGTTGCTATTGCTTAAAGCAGAGCACAAAGGAATAATCAATCTGTCTTAGGATTTATAGAAAACTTAAAACCAGGAATCATCAGGATTAACATAAAGAATCAGGGTTGTCTGCATAATATTCATCCAATAATAGTCTTATGTAATCATGGTAATGACGTGTTTGGCTGCTGCGGATAGCTGGAGACCATCATAAGCCTGACTGCAATCTATGTACTTGGTGGAGTATCGTCTATATACGAATCATGGTATGGACATCTTTGCTAATGCCGAAACACATGTTTGAGCATGTCATGATCACGTTTAAAGAATGAACAAATCAGTATCAGCTACAAAATCAGGCGGCTTCTCATCACAACAAAACAGAACTTCAAGGAAGACCACCAAAAAACAGAGTTGCGGCTCACGCCAGCTATTGCTGCACCAACATGAACACAAGAACAGCTACAAACACTGAGAGCACTGTAGTTGAGCCCTTTCTATTGCTGTTGTTTGTTGGCAAAACTGTAGGAAGTGCACACTCCTCTCCATTGAAGAACACTTTAGAGGGAAACCCATCACCTGCAGCCACATTAATACCAGGGGTACCTTTTTTGGTAAATGAGATCACTGTCTGTTGTTTTCCAGGCACCCTAGGATCTTTCTGTGGGTTGGCTCCATTACTTTCCGGCACGAGATAATTCAACCCAGGAAGACCTTCCATGAATAAAGTATTGTTGACACCATTCAACTCCAAGGCACTCCCATTGAAAGAATACATCTTTTGAAACCCAGGGGTTGCTTTGTTCATTTGTACCGCAGCAAACCAATCGGGAAAGGCAGTTTCATCCCAGTTGAAGATTGTGATCCTTGCACTCCATCCCCGAGAGTAATCACTTAACAGATGCCAGTTTATGCTAACCCCACAATTGTCACCACATGGCATTGGATTTGGCACTGTAAAGTGTTTTAGATCAGCCCAAGCTTTGGCCATAGCAGTCCGGTTTTCAAATGGAATGAGAAGTGCCTCAGGTGGAAGAAGAACAGCTTGAGCATTTGCACTACAAGTTTGGGCTGTGTTGCTGGGACATCCACATGCACATGTTCTGCATGGGACAACTGAAGCATTGTAGTATGCAGAAAACGATACACAGCACTTGGGGCTCACACCCTTTGGCTGTGTAATATTGCAAACCACTTGCCAGCTGGCAACTGCAGTCGTATTTGATGGCAGGCCGCCTGGGTCTGGGAACTGGCTAGGGCTTACACGTACTGGAGGGCCACATTTGTAATCAGGGTTCAATGTGCCATTGATGTTCCAATTCTGAGGAGGAGAGAGCTCTGAGCGATTAAGATCTGGTGGCATCTTAAAGATTTGCATCTGGAACACTGAAGTCGACTTGCTTGGGTCCATTGTTGGTGGCAAGATTGTACCATTTCGGCAACATTTAGGAATTAGTCCAAGGGTTGTATCATTGGCCTTTGTTGGAGGCAGGTCAATAATTGTTGGCCTCCTCTCACAATTCAACACGTTGCCAAAGTCTAGATCCCCGTAGTACGTTCCTTGAGGGCCAAATATACAGTCAGATGAATCAACAACATAAGGATAAGCCCCTTTCATAGTATAGATAAACTCATCCCTCATCCAATCGAAGCTCAACTTCCAATTATCAAGACGCCCAAGGGGGTTATGGTTTGCAATAGTAACCTGTGCCCAATAGTTTGAGTCGTATGTTCTGGTCACATCATACATAATTGTAAGATCACCACTTTGCCGGGGCATGAATTCATCATCTACTGTAACATTTGTTTTGAATTTTGGGTCTTTGGTGCAACATACTTGCATCTCGTTTTTACCTGGAAGAACCAGCCAATAGTGAGATGTATTTCGATCAATATGGGAAAAGCATATTGAAAACAAACTTGTAGAACCAACTGTCAAAGGAAAGATTACTTCATTTGCACATTTGTCTATTAGAATTCAGCTTTAGAGGGAGGAAAGGGAGAGAGACTGTCACGGTGATGAGTATAATGAACAATGAAATTGATGCTGAAGACAATGATTACACACCAACAATTAGTCTAGTTAGGAGCATAAAAGCTTGAAACAAGATCCAAAACAGTCCATTTCAAGTAGGAGATGAGAGTTTCTACCTCAATTTCTCCTCAATTAAAAAACTGACAATATAAACAGCTAAAAACACTGGAAAATAACCCCTCTATGATAAAATCTTACTAATACAGAGCTGGTTATTATTACAGAAAAAATTCCGAATAATATAGATTGAGTTCAACATATGACCCGAGATATGAGGCTTGCACATTCTATTGTAAGCTCTTCAGGTCCTTATCAAATGATCCACTTCGAGCCAATCATAAGTTCCACCTAGCAAGCAGCCTTAAAATTAAACTTTTCTACTCCTTTTATATGATAAAAGATCATGCTCCGAACCAAATATAGAAATTTGAACAAATCCACAAGAATTCTACTGTCAATTTCGTTTTGTATTCTACTCAAATATCGCACCTCAGTCCTCATCCAAATAACACAATAGACTCAGGCAATTTGCACTCTCCAATCACAAGAAAAAAAAAATTAAACTTTACCAAAGAAAATAACAATGGAAAAAGGAAAAAAAAATCTTCTTACCTTGCAAAGAAGCTTTAGGACAAACAAACCCATCGTTAGCAAGCTGAATATTATCAGGCAATGGCACATCAGGAGACGCCACTCCAAACTGAGTGCCAACAAGCTTAACCTGAACCTGTATCTGAGTCAAATCCCCCGCCGTATCAATCGCCGTATCCAAATCACTCATCGGATACCCAGCAAAAACAGTCCCGTTTCCAACATCGGCAGGCAAACTGGTCCCGTCAGCTAACACAGCATTGGACGCAGAAACCAACAATTCATCGTGTTGAAACCCAACAAAAACCCTCCAAGATTTAAGCTTCTCGTCGCCGTTATTGAGCACCGTTAAGACCGACTCGAATCTGTAAGGCTGGTGAGTGGGATCCGTGGGCTTGATCTTGGCTCCCGAACTGTAAGCATAAGATAAGAAGATCCCATTGCAAGAATCGGCGGCGGGAGACGGCGCCTCGGGGGTGGATTGTGAGAATGAGAAAGGTAAAAGGGTAAAAAAGAGTGAAAGCTTGAAGATGAAGAGCAACTTGCAGTGCTTGAAAGCCATAATCTTTTTGTCTCTGCGTTTTCCTTTTTGAATTATCTGAAAAGATCAAAAGAAGAGAGAAACTGAAAGTTTTTGTAGAGAAGAAGAAACGCGTAAGGGGAAGTAGGGGGATTCGGTCAGGACAGCTTAGTGAAAGCTGGAACTTGAAAGCATGATTTTGTAGATTTGGTCCCACGATGTTTGAGTTTTATTACGTTCAGTTTGTTTTATATATATATATATATATATATATATATATTTTCAAGTAGTGGTAAGTGTTTTTGAAGAATTAAGGGGAACAAGAGGAGGACTCTTGCGGGGGGCAGAATTTTTCTAGGGCAGAAAGAGAAAGGGGGTGTTTTCTTGAGTGTGAAAGGGGAGGGAGAGAAGAAAGAAGGAAGAAAGAAAGTTCCTTTGGCCGTTGTAATAATAATGGGAAGCCGAAAGAGAGAGACTGAAGAGGCAGAGGGGTTGGCTCTTTGCCCTGTTTTTGAATTTGGAAAGAAAGTCTTTGGCGTTGGGTATGCGTGGCGTGTTGTTTTGTTCGATGTGAAAAGGGGGGTGAGAAGTGAGAACCGTTGTTTTATGGGCCCCACTTTGGCTCTCCTCCCATGTATTCTATTGGAGGATAAAGTTGGTGGCTATTTTCTTTTAAATGTTTGGGTCCTTTCTGCTTTGGGCAACTGGGCATTAAAGTTGAAGTTGGTCGTTAATTATGTTTTCATTTAAATTTGCAAGAATAGATACTGATACGAAAGTGTTGTTCATTTTATTTTTCGGGTACATGGATTTTTTTTATTTTTTATCTGATATTTAGAGTTTCGTTCTGATTAATTCGAATTCGATCCTCGTCGCACATTTGGATATAATGAGTGAGTCTCTCAACCGAAACAGTTACGTATGTAAGGTCTCGAACTGAGATCTGCTTGAAGTGAAACAAACCGTTTACCATTCAATATAATACCACATTGATTTTGGATACATGGATTTATATTAATACTAATAATATATATACATATATGTTTCGATATCAAAATAAAAGAGAACAAAAAGATTAATGAGGTCACCAAGGCAGAGAGAGATTCGACCTCTGCTATCTCCCTTCCTCTTAAGTAGAATTTGCCCCTCCCCCTTTTGTACCAACAAAAAAAAAAAGAAGAGAAAAAAAGACGTAAGGAAAGAGAAATCAATCATGCAAGAGGGTGGCGATTAATCTGTGGCACAATCTTCGGCTTTTGTTGCGGGCGCGTCTTTGTCCGTGCTTTACATGGGTTTGGGTTTGTTCTCAACAAATTCAATTTCCGTGAAATGGATCGAGCAAAATAATGAATCCATATTGAATCTCGCTGCCTATGGGCTTAAAATCCAAACCCACTTGGGCTAACTGACTCCAAAGTCCAATTTAGCACTGAAAGGGTTGCGCATTCTGTTCTGGACTTCTGGCCCTGTGGGTGTTTTCCATGGAACAAGCTTCTTCAAAAGCAAATTTTGATAGTTGAATTTGCCTTTGTACACGTTGAATGTGATGAAGAGTTTCACATTTCATTGTCATTAGTTTATATATAACATCTTGGGAAACTTTATTTTTGTTATGAGATCTGGACAAATCTGTCGACGGAATAGTACATATCACTATCGATGAATAGTGCATATTACTATTCATATATTAATTATGTCGGATGAATTATTGATGAATAGTACATATCACTATCGATGAATAGTGCATATTACTATTCATGTATAAAATATTCAAACCGTGGGGCCCACATGCAAAAATTTTCAAACTTTGCACAGTAACTATTTTGTTTATAAAAAGCGCATTGAAGCGCTGATGAAAGTGTGAGCGAATAAAAAGTCTCTCTCTTTTGATCTTTCGTTTCTTTTCTGATATTTCTCTCTCTCTCCTTTTTGTTTCTTTTTCTTTTCTCTCTCTTCCTCTCTCTTCCTTGTTCTTTTAATTCTGATATTACTTGCTTCTTGTTCCAATTATTATTAATACACCTTCCACAACACGTTATCAGCACGAGTGTTCTAAAGAGAAGCAATTTTGAAGTTTGCACGAGCGTTATAAAGTGAAGCAAGTTTAAAGCCAGGTAAGTTCTTAAGGTTTGATTTCATTATTTTATTTAACCTTTTTCTTTACACTAGATAATTTAAATTTTTATTGTGTAAAGATTTACTTCTAAATAATTTTGACACCAGAAGTTGTCAACCTAATTTTGACACCAGAAGTTATCAACTTAATTGAGACCATTTTTTTTCAGAATTATGGCAAATATTTAAAAGCCCAAATTCCAAATTTTGGATGTAAGTGGCAATAACTACTTGTCATGGTGTCACGGCTTGAACTTTGTGGTGTTAAGCTTACTGAGGTTGAGCTTTTAGAGAAAACATTCTCCACCTTTCATGCTTCGAATGTTGTATTGCAACAGCAATACCGGCAGCGCCAGTTTAAAATATATTCTGAATTGATCTCAGTCCTGTTGACTGCAGAACAAACAAATGAGTTGCTGCTCAAAAATCATGATTTAAGACCTGCTGGCTCTAAGGCATTTCCTGAAGCAAATGCCGGTTCAAGTAAGAATGTTGGCCGTCCTAGAGGCCGTGAGCGCAGGCATGAGAATTTTTTCCGTAAGGGTAGTGGGAGATTTAACAGTAATATAAATAACTCCCCACACAACCCTAAAGGTAAAAAGCCTATGAAGAATCATGATGATAGTACCTGTCATCGTTGTGGAATGACTGGTCATTGGTCACGTACCTGTCGTACGGCCAGACATTTGGTTGATCTATACCAAGCATCCCAGAAGGATAAAGGCAAGCACGTTGAGACCCATGCCATTGACCTAACTGTGACTGATGCTGAAGTCAATAAGGTTTTGGTCAATGAAAACTGTCATATTCTTGGCAATAAAAAACCTTTTGAGGTTTTTGATTTCATTTGATAATGTTGATGAAAATAATAAGTCCCCAGAAATAGATCCTGAGGGTTTTCATCTATGTTTTGCCATACCCTTGGATAATTATGTTACCAAGGAAGATATTAAATAAATATGGTCTTCAATAAAATCATTGTTGTGAACCTGAAGTTCCTACATCACTTGCACATGGGATTGTGTGCGTGCTTATAAACAGGGCCTGAAGCCTTTACTTGTGGACGTTTTAAAGCCGTGAGGTCTTGAAGTACCAAAGCGGACAATATCCATAAGCTGTTTATAACACGTTATCTTGTGTTTTATTCATACTTGGTTTATATTTTGCATCATATTATTGATTTGTGTTTTATTCCATACTTGTTGATTTATATTTTGCATCATATTATTAATTTGTTAAATTTTATGGAACTTGACACCTGAAGTTGTCAAGATAAATGCAAATGGGACACATTGAGAAAAAGGAAGATATATGTTTGCTTGATAGTGCTACAACGCATACTATACTTTGTGGCAAACACTTTTTCTCAAATGTGACATTGCGCAAGGCAAATGTTCAGACAATATCTGGTCCTGTTAATATTATAAATGGCTATGGGACTGCCACAGTTATTTTGTCAAAAGGCACAACATTGTATCTTGAAGATGCATTGTTGAGTGGTAGATCAAAAAGAAATCTACTTAGCTACAAAGATGTACGCCGTAATAGGTACCATCTAGAAACAATTAATGAGCAAAATAAGGAATTATTTTACATCACTTCCTACAAGATGGGCCAGAAGACCATCCATGAGAAGCTGGAAGCTTCTAGTATGGGATTATATTATGTCCCAATACGAGCTATAGAATCATATGCTACGATGCCCTGGAAACTAATGAACCCTGATGTGTTCGGACTTTGGCATGATCGCCTTGGTCATCCAGGAGCTACAATGATGCAAAGAATCCTTAAAAATACTCGTGGACACCCTTTAAAAGATACAAAGGTGTTGTTGTCCAGAGATTACATTTGTGAATCTTGTTCACAAGGAAAGCTCATTACTAAACCTTTCATGACAAAGGTTGATTATGAATCCCCTTCATTCTTGCAAAGAATCCAGGGTGATATCTGTGGGCCGATTCAGCCTGCAAGTGGACCATTTAGATATTTCATGGTACTAGTGGACACATCCTGCAGATGGTCCCATGTTTGCCTATTATCAATGCGCAATGTGAACTTTGCTGATGAGAACAAAGCTCCCATCCTTAGCGTGGGGTCATGCTATTTTACATGCTGCATCTTTAATTAAATTGCACCCTACTACTTCTCATTTGTATCCCCCCCTTCAGTTAGTCTTGGGCCAGAAGCCAGACATTTCATATCTTCGCACCTTTGGTTGCGCGGTATAAGTGCCTGTAGCACCACCGCAAAGGACCAAAATGGGTCCTCAACGCCGTTTGGGCATTTATGTTGGGTTTTGATTCACCGTCCATTATTCGGTTCCTTGAACCATTGACGGGTGATTTATTTACCGCTAGATTTGCGGATTGTCATTTTGATGAGACAGTATTCCCATCACTTGGAATACCTAATGCTTCCACAAATGGAAAGCAGAAAAAGGTCGAGATTTTCTCAGGGAATGAGAAAAGTTTGTCTCATTTAGACCCAAGAACACCTGAATGTGAAAATGAGGTGCAACGATTGATCCATTTACAAGCTATTGCAAATCAAATGCCTGATGCATTTAATGAGACTGCTAAAGTTACAAAGTCTCATATCCCAGCTGCGAATGTTCCAGCTAGGATAGATGTTCCTGTAGAACCACCCGAAATGGATCTAAATGTCCCGCGCCTGAAGCGTGGTAGACCGATGGGATCAAAAGACACTGTTCCTCGAAAAAGAAGGGGGAGGAATTTAGAATCTGCTCCAGATGAGCATAATTCTGCTCCAGATGAGCATATTAATCTTTCTCGAGGAAAGCAAATTGCACCTGAAGTGCCACAACATAATATTCAAAGAGAGCATATTGCCCCTGAAGTGGTACAAACCCATGAAAAGATCACCAACCTTGGGAATACTGAAATTTCCATCAGTTATCATAATGAGATATGGGATCGAAATGAGATAATCATCAATGATGCATTTGCTCTCTCAGTTGCTCATGAGATTATGAATGATGATTATGAACCTCGGTCTATAACCGAATGTCGTCATAGGCACGATTGGCCTAAATGGGAGGAAGCAATCCATGCTGAATTGACTTCCCTTGCCAAACGTAATGTTTTTAGGCCTATTACTAAAACCCCCGACAATGTAAAACCTGTTGGATACAAATGGGTTTTTGTCCGGAAACGAAATGAGAAAAACGAGATCGTGAGGTATAAAGCCCGACTAGTAGCCCAAGGTTTCCTGCAGAGGCCTGGGATAGATTATGATGAAACATATTCACCAGTAGTGGATATAGTTACCTTTCGTTTCCTTATAAGTTGGGTTGCCCAAGAAAATTTTGAAATGCGTCTTATGGACGTTGTGACGGCATACTTATATGGTTCATTAGATTCCAATATCTATATGAAAATTCCCGAAGGTTTAAAAATGCTTGAAGCATACACTCCCCGCAACTCATTCTCAAGTTGCAAAGATCTTTATATGGGTTAAAGCAATCCGGCCGCATGTGGTATCAACGTTTGAGTGAATACCTGACAAAGGAAGGGTATATAAATGATCCCATCTGCCCATGCGTGTTTATTAAAAGATATGAAACCGGATTTGCTATTATAGCAGTTTATGTCGACGACATGAATTTAATTGGGACTCCTGAAGAGTTATCTGAAACTGCTGAATATTTGAAAAAGGAGTTTGAGGTTAAAGATTTGGGTAAAACCAAACTATGCCTTGGTCTAGAGCTTGAGCACAAAAAGAATGGAATACTTGTCCATCAGTCAGCATACACTAAGAGATTGCTTAGACGTTTTAACATGGACAAGGCTCACCCATTGAGCACCCCTATGGTTGTAAGGTCTCTTGAACCCCAAAAGGACCCGTTTCGTCCTAAAGAATCTGATGAGGATATACTTGGTCCTGAAGTACCATACCTCAATGCAATCGGGGCTTTAATGTACTTGGCACAGTGCACGAGACCAGATATCGCTTTTGCGGTAAATTTGTTGGCACGTTTCAGTTCTGAGCCAACCCGGAGACATTGGAATGGGATTAAACATATCTTCCGTTATCTCCGAGGAACCATTGATTTGGGGTTATTCTATTCTAAGAATACTACTAACTCTGGTTTAGTAGGTTATGCTGATGCAGGATATAAATCTGATCCGCACAGAGCTCGCTCCCAAACCGGTTATCTATTTTGCTATAATGATACAGCCATTTCTTGGCGTTCCACTAAGCAAACACTAGTTGCTACATCTTCCAACCACTCTGAAATTATTTCCCTCTATGAGGCCGGAAGAGAGTGTGTTTGGTTAAGATCTATGATATCACACATTCATAATGCTAGTGGATTCAAACCGGTGATAGATTCTCCCACTATAATTTATGAGGATAATGCTGCTTGTATTGCACAAGTCAGGGGAGGATATATTAAAGGTGATAAGACCAAGCACATCTCGCCGAAATTTTTCTATACTCATGAACTCCAGGAAAGTCGACAAGTTGATGTTAAACAGATTCGCTCCGCTGATAATCTTGCAGATTTATTTACCAAATCTTTGCCAACATCAACATTTGAGAAATTAGTTTATGGCATTGGTATGCGGCGAGTCAGTAAGATGCAAGATTAAATTCCCCAGAAGTGGAAATTTTAGATGCTCCAGAAGTAGCAGTTTGTTTTATTTCAGGGGGAGCGATTATGGACATAAGTGCACTGTACTCTTTTTTCCTTCTGTCCGGTTTTTGTCCCACTGGGTTTTTCCGGCTTAAGGTTTTTAATGAGGCAGTAATAGCACGTCCAATTAGGCCACTGAAGTAGGCCTACCTATATTGTCCTGAAGACAAATAGATTGTCCTGAAGACAAGCACATATTGTCCTGAAGACATATTAGATGGACTTAATTGTATTGTACTCTTTTTCCCTTATGTTCGGTTTTTTTCCCACTGGGTTTTTCCGACTTAAGGTTTTTAACGAGGCAGTACACGTCCAAATTTTAATAGTGGCATTTGTCCAAGGGGGAGTGTTATGAGATCTGGACAAATCTGCCGACGGAATAGTACATATCACTATCGATGAATAGTGCATATTACTATTCATATATTAATTATGTCGGATGAATTATTGATGAATAGTACATATCACTATCGATGAATAGTGCATATTACTATTCATGTATAAAATATTCAAACCGTGGGGCCCACATGCAAAAATTTTCAAACTTTGCACAGTAACTATTTCGTTTATAAAAAGCGCATTGAAGCGCTGATGAAAGTGTGAGCGAATAAAAAGTCTCTCTCTTTTGATCTTTCGTTTCTTTTCTGATATTTCTCTCTCTCTCCTTTTTGTTTCTTTTTCTTTTCTCTCTCTTCCTCTCTCTTCCTTGTTCTTTTAATTCTGATATTACTTGCTTCTTGTTCCAATTATTATTAATACACCTTCCACAACAATTTTGTAATAATGACAGAAATATACTAAATAATTAGTAGATAGATATATAGATAATTGGTGCTGCTGATTCCACTACATCAGCAGACACAAATGAGCCAATTTCTCACCTTGACCGTTTTGTCACTGTCATTTTAAGAACCAGGTAATGAGACCAAAACCAGCTGGTCAGCTTCGGACTTGTGGTCTTTACTCTTGAACAAACGATAGAATTTGCCTCTCTTTTAAGATTCCTTGAGCAAAGCCTGAAGAAACTTGTCAAGTAGAAGTAAATAAGAAAACTAGTGTGAAAATCCTTTTATTACATTTTCTATTAGAACAGGATAATTCTAAGATTAAGATTCAGCCAACTTCAATCAAGCTCTCTCTCCAAGCATTTACTATAACTTAAAGAAATATCAGGTTGAATGGGTCCTCTCCTTTTCTAGCTTCTTGGCCACTTACTTTCTCCCCAACTTGAAAGAGTGAAATGTCATCAAAACCAGGCCCCCTTGGCTTAATGGCTTCTGCCCCATGGCAACATTAGAATGAACTCACCGTTTTAGGCTTTCAGCCCCTATCATTACCTGACAATGCTGAGTAAAAGTTTTTACTCGTGAAGTTCTGTTCTAACCCAAAAGAATAGAAGGACCATTAACTTACAGCTTAATTTGTCCCCTTCTGCATGTCTTGGACATCCCCACTGAAACCCTGTCCCTCTCTTTCTTGTCCATGGAAGCATTTTTCAGTGTATCTGATCCTATAATATGTCATACCCCTGCCCTCATGAATTCCCATAGACTCCTATCTGCCTCTGCTCCCACGAAGGGTAACAGCAATTTCTATCATTCTTCAATCTGCATATACCTTATTTTGAGGGCCAATGCTAAGGATTTTAATGTCAGAATTTGTTTTTATTTTTAGACTATTATTATTGCAGACCAAGAAAATTATCATTTGGGTATTTAATTGTAATCTCTGGAGTTGGACCTCATGACTTGCTCCTAAGACAGTACTAACATCGAGAAGGACTTGTTTGTCAACAGCAATTTTGTAAGGAGACATTGAAGTTGACCATGGTAGCAGTGTTTGAAAGAGCTATTTTTTTTTGTTCAATGTGTTTGAAAGAGCTATTGTGACAATGATGCTCAATTATCAGCATTTTTCAGCAAATTCATAAATTTGGCCATAGTTTTGTCTGTCCATGGGGTAAAATATAAATAGACAGAGTAAAGAGGGGCCTGGCACTTACTCTAGAGGGTCGCTTTTAATTTAAAGAAACTAGCCGTTAATTGAGTGAAGAAGCCTACAACAGATTCCACTCCGATTCTTTCTCTTAGCTTTGATTATCGGTTCTATATAAACCAGTCAAAGTGATATCTTTAATACACAAAAAGTTATAAGTATGCAAAATTTTCAGGTCTGATAATTAATTACAAGTTTATAAAACAAACAAAAAGGTTTTCCACCAGAAAAGCTCACAGCCAGTCATCACCTGCAAATTCCATTAGTCCCACAAGAAAAATCAAGTTTAATTTCAATAAAAAAGCATTGCTATAAACTTGCCAGATGTTGAAAGGTGGAAAGCTAGGTACAAAACTGGAATAGCCATATACATGGCATGTGGAGGGGTTGAGAATAAAGTGCACTGGACAATTCTCTTGACAGAGGAAAAAATCGAAGGGACCCCTGAATTCGGGCCAATGCTGACTTCCAACCAGACACAGACTTTGTCCGGTTTCATAGGTTAGGAATTTAGGATCACTGTAAATTGTCCGTAAGTGTTGTTCTATCTTCCATTCCATGCATAACCAATAACCCTATTCAAAAAAGTTATCAATCCATGAAGTAATAATAAAATTGGGTTTTGAGAAGCCCCTTGCCTAATGGCCAAGTTGTTATGGCTTCTCAGAATTTCTAACCTTGTAATTAAATATATATATATATATATATATACACGTAAATAGTCATATAGTCTAGAGCAAAAGAAATAAATAAATAAAATTGGTGGAATCCAAAATCATTTTCTTCTTTTTCATTTTAGTGGAGCAAATGGGGTTATTGAGACTTGACAATGCACCGACCATTCCACCTCAACTACGAATTATAAAGACACTCTCCTGTGTTTGTAGGTCCATTTTGATCTTAGAACTCCTTTTTCTGATCCCTTCTTAACACCTTTTCAGTTAAATAGTAGAAATTTACTATTATCATTGTGTACAAATTGTTAATTTCTTCCATACATCTTCTTGTTCTTGATAAAGAAAATTTGGTATGAACCCTTAAATTTACTCAAGAACATCCTTTCAGCCATTGCAACCAATTTTTGGATTATTGTGTTGAAAAGGAAATGAGGAATCAATCAAATTCAAAGCCAATTGAATGAGTGGTTAAAGTTTACCATAAAGTTCCATACAGGGCAACAAAACAACCATTTGGGGTTTACTTATGGCTTGCTGCTCTACAACCTGTAAATAATGCAAACCCAATTTTATATTAGTTATGGAGATTTCAATCAATTTTAGTCGTAGCCTATTCCAACTAAGCAATCATCATGCTCGAAAAGAACAAAAGGATTTGCCATGTAAAGCGCGGAAGCTCCCTTGGACGTCCAAAAAGTTAAAAGGAAGGCAAAAGAAATGAGTAAAGTTTAAGAGATTCTTGTATTTATAGTTTTTATAATCATATGATTTCACCTTTAACTATATTGAATCAGTTGAGATGTGAAAACTCTGATTCTTTTGAAACCATTGACAAAAGCTACCATTATTAACAGAAAATTAGTGTTCATTAGCAAATATAAGTATTTTCACTTGTTGATTGAAAATGATGACTGAATTTTACTGTTAATCCAAAATGGTTAATTACTTATATTCATTGAGTGAGGATTTCATTTCACTGTTGCCTGTCAGCTAACAGTACCAGACAGTTTCATAAAACAATTCTACATTATGAAGAAAAAGGTCAATGATTCATGAGCATATAAATACAATATTATTATTAAGCATTAGCCATAGACATTACAGGGATTTAAGCTGATTTGACTTTCATTTCATCCATCAGAGGATGGGGGAAAAAGTGAGAGAGGGAAAGAGGCCGACACCCATTTATGTGCTCTTTTCAGACAAGATTGCCATTTGGACAAATTGAAATTGAATTATTGTCACGAGCCCTCAGCCTCCCTGGTGGAACCCACTGCCGAACCTGCGCAAGAGAAGGCGATCCCTATCTCTCAATACAATAACACAGATTCACCAGGCTGGAAAGGTACCCCCAAGGCCCTAAGGGGCGGCCATTTGGGCGACCACTTGGCTGAATTGTTGATCAAAATTTTGCTGGAAATCAAACTTTACCGTTACCCTGGTTCGATGGTAAAGTCAAAATTGAGAAAGCTCATGGATCCTGGCTACCGGGTAGCCAGAATCTCCTTATCCTCCTTTTTTTTTTTTGGGTCAAAATCTCCTTATCCTTTGAAAGGTTCACTCATTTATGTCGCATGGACGACATTTATCTCACCACCGTATCCATACCACATTACATTTTCTTGTTGGTTTTGTTTGGTGAGAGCAGTCGAATATTAAAATATATAGCATAAGAGTCCTACAATAGGGCAATTACTGAATGTTGATGGGTGGGCAGTTTTTTTTAATTAATTTTTTGATGGAAATCATGATGTAAATTGTTGATATATTATCACCTAAAGTAGTTGACATTATTATCATGTTCTTACTTACCACAAGACTAAGATATATTAATGAGGGAAAAAGATTAATTCCTTCTCAAACTGGTCAATTTTAATGCAATGAATCTTCAAATTTTGAGTTGAAAATACGAATTTATATACGTACATAGATTCATGAATGAAATTGAATAATGAAAGCAAGGCCATGGGGATGAACAGCTAGGCCACCTTACTGCACTACTCAAGAGTCCCTTTTTTGAGGCCGAAAGAACCACGTTTTGCTTGCGTCTTCTTCACGTCTACGCTCCCTTCCGCCACGTCATCATTCCATCACCCAATCTCCGCCTTCCACGTGTGAATGCGTTCCAGGAGTCAAGCCCCTCACTTATGACTGTACATATTTAACTCTCTTTTGTTCTTTTCAAATGATTAAAACTACATGATAAAATGTTATTGGATGTTTACATTTAACGAATTACACTTAAATTGTAGTAGTATCTTTTTTTATTTTCCTGCCCCTTTTAGTATTTGGGATGGAAATTTTCCTTCACCATTAACTCTCTCCAATTACCACTCAACACGTCACTGAATGTTTCCTCCAATGTACCTAAAATGTCCCTAGTTTCCTTGCGGAATGGACATAAAGCACCCCATATTCAGCGTATGTTCGGTGCTCCTGGTCACTGCTGAAATGTTGCTGCCTCGAGTTAAAGTAAAACGTGTCGGTGTCATCTTTTAGAAATTCAAGCTCCCCTCTCCTTTTTCTTTTCTTTTTTTCCCTTTATTATTATTTCTTTAAAATGAAAATCAGTATAATCATTTTCTCAATCCATCATAAAAGAGCTTCTCTCGTTGGCGTCAATGATAAGGGACACACCACAGCACAAACCAACCTCCTTTTAACACTCTCACTACCCTTCTTCGCACTCTCTCTTCCCTTCCTTTCCCTTTGTACTATTTTAACCAATACCAACAAAAATTTAACAAAAACATTTGCTCTTTGGGTATTTGGCCTTTGCCTAGCCTTTTATTTCCTTCTTTTTTTTTTGTTGTGTTTTTCTGGGCTGCTGCATTCAAGAATTATCGTTGATCAGTCAAGGAATTGTTATTGGTTGCCCTTCTTTTTTCCAAAGATGGAAAGGTTTCGGACAGTTGTTATTTCAGCACTTCTGATGCTACTGCCTTTAGTAGTTTGTTCAGAAGGAAGCAGCAGTGCGAGTGTGACATCAAAGTATCAGATCGAATGCACAATGTGTTCCTCATGTGAAAATCCATGTCAGCAAGTCCCGTCACAGCCACCGCCAAGGCCATCACCCCCACCACCTTCGCCCCCACCTCCAGCCGACACCAACAACTGCCCCCCGCCTCCATCTCCACCCAGCTCCGGTGGTGGTAGCTACTACTATCCACCACCACCTCAATCTGGCGGTGGCGGCAACAACTACTACTCTCCACCACCACCTCAATCTGGCGGTGGCGGCAACAACTACTATGCTCCACCGCCGCCAAGTGGTGCCATTGGTGGCATGTACTACCCTCCTCCAACGTACAGAAACTATGGAACACCGCCACCTCCAAACCCTATTGTTCCTTACTTCCCTTTCTACTACCACACTCCTCCACCTCCTTCAGGGTCTGAAAAGTTGATAGCATGTCGGGTTTCTACTTTTGTTGCAATGTTTGGTCTTTTCCTCTGTTTCTTTTGATATTGAAATCTGAGAAGATGAAAAGAGAAAAAAAAATGGTGAAAATAATGTGGCAGATTGGCAGATCTGGAGGAAACTTCTACGGCTGAGAGAGAAAACGACAGACGAAATAAAAGAAAGAGAAAAGGAGGAGCTGATGTGCAGCTGCTTCAATGCGTAGAAAAATGCACTTCTTTGGACAAAAGATAGACAAGGAATGAAGGAAAGCAACAGGGGAAGAAACTGAGAATCCTAGATATATAGAGTAACCTCTCTTTTTTCTCTGGCCCTTTATTTTCTTCTCATGCTGTAGAGCGATCTGTAATTTGTTTTTGATGAATTAATTTGTATCTATTTTAGTTCCATTAATATTAAAATAGATTCTATTAGTAATTGGAAACTAATAATAATAAGATAAATTAGTCAATTTTGACAATAATTGAGTGAGCTTAAGTTTACATGCTAAGCACCCTTTTTCTGTCTTTAGCTTACTGATTCGTTTTAGGTAGATGGAGCCTTCCTACAACAGGGATTGGATTAAGATTGGTACGTACCAAATTCCAAAACCGTTGGCCCATAAGATAAAGACAGAATTATCTCAGGTCCAACTATGTTTGTTTATAGTATCATTTAATTAGCCCTTTTAGAACTTCTTCTTGGGCATCATGTTCGTGAATTAAGCATCAAAATGAACCCAATTCACTATACATAATTATACAAAATTTGTTTGTTTGAAACTTAATTAGGTAGATGCAGAAGAGTATAATTCAGTTTTGAATTTGAGTCTGTTAAATGCCTTTTATGTTATGGTCTCACTCTCACCCAAAGGAAAAAAAAGAAAAGAAAAGAAAAAAAAGACTCATCGGCCTAGCTTAGTTCTCATTGCTGGGGTTTTGCGGGTGGTTCAAACTTGAAACTGGGATTTTTTTTTAGTGTTTAATTTTTAATTTTTACACTTTAATAAATTGTTGTCTTTTTTGTTTCTTTTTCGTTTCAATTTTTTCCCCTTACAATAAATAGGTCTAACCCTTATATCTAATTATTACCTTTTGTTCAGAAGTAATTATTCTTACATAGATGCTTGCTAGTGGCCAGAAGCCCTAGGGTTGGGTTAGCAACATTAATCTAGAAGACTGGAACATTTACACACACAAGAACCTTTAAACTAGCATAAGGAGGTGGCTCCGACCAATCAGCTGGCCTGAGCAGCCCAGCTAGGAAGGATCTAGAAGGGTCTGATCTGATATCTGGGTTCTGAGTTCTGACATGCCCATCTCAATGGGTAATGACTCAATTTTATGATGCACCATTGACCACCAGAGTGTGTTATTTGGGAGTTTGGGACATGGATGATGGATCCCAAGCTTCAGACGGCAAGGCCAGCCCCTTTCCCATTTAAGTAGTTGTATTTATTTATTAAGATAATGTGAGGTCCAATTCACATAAAGTATTCGATAATCGATATTGCTTTGTTTTCTTTATAAAAAAATTTATATAATATACTTCCAACTTTTTCTTTGCTTTCTCGATGGATTCTATACCAACATGGGGGTGGCCTGAGGCCCTCTTTTTCATAATTCCATGTGGTGAAAAAGCGGTTTGTCCTTTTTATTCAACAAGGGGACTTAAAATAAAATTTACTTAATATTTAATTTGATGTCTGAATTATAAAAAAAAAAAAGATAGATTAGTCTTTGAATTTTTATTTGAGATATTAGTCTTTGAACTTTTATTTTAAGACAGATAGGTCCTGAATGAAAATAAAAAAATAAAGAAACTTCAGAAACTAATCTGTCCTAAAATAAAAGTTCAAGATCAATTTGTTCTAATTCGTCAAATTTTTAATTGTTCAGGGATTAATCCGTTCTAAAATAAAAATTTATGAATCAATCTGTCTCAAATAAAAATTTAAAGACTGATCTTTTCTTTTTGATATAGTTCATGAACTAAATTAGATATTAAACTAAATAAATTTTGTTATAAATAAGCACTTTGTGTTTGGGGTTAAAATATTATCACCAAAATTTAAAAGATCAAAAGGACAACAAAAGAAGAGATTGTACGTGGGGATATGCATTTATATATTACTTTATTATATTATTATATATATGTATATAATAACACTACCAATTTGAGGACTCAAAAGATGCCACATCTTTGCTTGAAAACAAAATATTATAACACAAGGCAAGGTGAGGGAAGAAGTGAATTTGTGGATGGATGAGGAACCGGGTGGGGCTTTAAAGGTTAAGGCGCGTGAGTGACTCCGTGGGGGGACAATCGGCCAATATCTTGTTTTACTACTACCTTAAGTATATATATTTATTTGGGTGTGGAAAATGGGAACGATAATGGGAACGCCAGGGACTATTAGCTGGATGGCACGTAATAACGTGATCAATGGTGGGATCCACCCCAAATTGCCAAAACCAAAAGGTATCCTAAGGACTAGGGATAAATAACAATTTACAACAGAATTTCGTTCATTTCTTTTTGTTCTGGCCAATATATATATATATATATATATATATAATAAAGTCTATTAAAACTTCCCATAATTGCTACTACATCATTTCCCCCCTTTTATTTATTCTTCTTTTCCATAAAATCAATTTATATGACTTATTCTATTAAAAATTAAATTCATCTCTTGTATTATCCTCTAATCAGAAAATTATATGTATCATATTATTATAATATAAAATAATAATTAATAAAAAAAGGGAAATTTTCAGTTATGTATGAGTCAAAGAATGATCAAACAATAAAGGGCTCTCTTCATAAGAAAAATTATTGGGTTTTGGGTTTTGACCCAATAACAAACAGTACTCCTGTAAATCAATTATTGGGTTTTGACTCAATTCCAATGGCCCAGGTCCGCACGTTACTACGTCATGGATCAAGAGAACGGATGCATAGCATATCTTATAGTGGAAAAATTATATTATGGGACCGTTTCACCATATCAGTGATGGGATCAATCAGTAAAAATTTGTCAACTCAAAATATCAGTTAAAATTTAGCCCTTAATTTAGTAATAGGTTTAGCACCTAGTTTAAAAAAATGGAAGTTAATGGGTAAATCTCGAAATTAAGGACATAATAGAGATAGGGTTTTAGTAAATATAGGAAAAACTTCTTTGTTGGTAAGATTCTACTGATTGATCCCATGACTGACGTGGTGGGACAGTCCCATAAAATAATTCTCCTTATGGTGCTTGGCCTATAAAATTTCCCATAATGACTGCATAGTATACTACTATTGAAGAAGAGGATTTCAAATTTATTTCTTTTTTCTTTTGGGTACATAAAAAGCCGAAATGGGCTTAAGTCCTTAAGATAGGCCTTCCTCAACGTCTACGTGTAAAATCCGCAATAAATCAATAGGTGGGCTTTTCAAAATTGAAGTACCTGCAAGACAATACTGTGTCAAATTTGCTAAAAAGTTTATTTATACTGATTAGCTCCTAAACTTTGGCAGTCTCTCGAATGTTTACATCTCAGTGACTTGCTAATTATCTCAATCACTTACCAATTAGCACTTATTGTAGGCAGCAATCAATGGCATTCTAATGGGTGGAAACAAGGTTCCAGGCCTATAAATTCTTGTTTGTGTTTAGCTACTCATCACACGGAAAAAGTATTTCAAAGTGAGAGCAAAGAGAAAAAACAATATGGCAATCTCTGTGATGGCTAAGTTAATTTCCATTATGCTTCTGCTAGTTGCAGTTCATGCTCAAGATTTCTTCCCTTCTGATCATTCCTCTCTGCTTTCAGAATCTGAATTCCTTCATGATGCTGATGATGAAAGCAGTGTGCCCCTCCACACCCCCGAGTTTCCCCTGCAAACACAGTCACATGCCGAAGAAACCTCTTTGCCTTCGGCAAATGATTTACCTCTAGATTTTGAAGACGCCAATTTCCCCCCTGTGACCAATCATGGTCAGTTTCCTCTTGAAACCCAATCACATCCTCACCAAAACTCCCTGTCTTCAGAATCTGAATTTCCTGAAGATTCTGAAGACACCCATCTTCCCCTTGAAACCCCACAGGTCTCTATGGAAACTGACTCCCATTCTAAAAGGCGTTCCCCTCCTCAAACCCCTCCAGCACCTTCTCCTTCGGAAACACCATCAACTCCAAAAGCCCCATCCCCCAAAACCTCTCCATCTTCTCCGAGAGGTCCTTCCACTCCTAAATCTTGTAAAGCAAAGTGTGCTACAATGTGTATGAGAAAGAGGGTTCCTGTACTTCACAACTTGTGCAGTAAAATCTGCAGGAGAAGATGCATACTCCATTACGCGCAGGTGATCTACAATTGCACTAATCAGTGTGCAGAGTCCATGCCCAGAAAATTCAAATCTGGTAAAAAACTATCGAAATTATCCTTCGTAATATTTCTTTTCGGAATCCAATTATGTATGCATTGATTTCTGATAGTTTTCTTTCTTGGTTATCTTGTTCTTGCAGATCCGAAGAAAGCAGCAGGCTACGTGGATTACTGCTACCGGAAGTGCATCAAGAAATTTTAGGCTGCTGCAGTTTTCTCTATGAAATTTTCTATATTACAAAGTCTCAGATCTGTTTCAGAATAAAAGAACTTGAGGTTCTTAATTTTACTATTGTCTCTTGCTATCTATCAATAAAAGATCTATGCCATTAATGTTCATTCGCCATTTCTAAATTTGTTGATTTCTCTCTATCTTCCATAATTTCCGAGACAACTTCAATTTGACGTCAACAACATGTCATAGACAAGACAACTTCAATTCTCTTACATATAATCTTCGTCTGTGGAGGCTCCGAATAAGGTTCAATATAATCTTAAATTGTGGCATCTTATTACATAAGAGAATAAACTGAAGGCTTTCTGATGTTTGCTATGAATTCTCCAACCAAAATGTCCAAATCATCCCAAAATTGCCAAAAGAGAGCAACTAAATCTACGACAGTGAAGCTGCATTCCATTTCGTAAGTAAATCACATTATTCCTACGGTTTTGTTTATTGTCATTCATTCCCATTGTGTTCTTCAAACTTTCTATAGCACCCTGAGCCATGCCTCTCACTTGCTTTCCAGTCTGCAACAACACAAATTCCCCTTTAGTCACGTCAATCAAAGCAGATAACAAACATGACATTCCTTCCTAGAAAAACTATTAGTGTAGCGTAAAAGTCATAAGCAGCATTTGATAAAATCTGAGAATTAAATTGGAATTTAGGGATGGATTAACGTGATGATTAGACTTTATTTTTTAAATCAGCCTTCAGCTAGCGTCGAAGTAGTTTATCAACTATCTGTGTACCAGCAGGACAAGACTGCTAATACCAGGGGACTTCAAATTTATTTCTATTTCAAACTTTTATTATTTCCCTTCTTTTTTAAAATTTATTATTTTTTTTAATTATTTTATACTCTAAACAGAAATTTATGATTATTTCCCTTCTTTTTTAAAATTTATTATTATTTTTAATTATTTTATACTCTAAACAGAAATTTATGTGTAGTATATTATATAATAATACTAGTAATAATTAAATAAAGAAGGGAAAATTCTTCGTTAATTACTAGTATGATTTTGGACTCAAAATGGGGACTCTGGGGGGGACAATCGCCCAATATCTTGTTTGCTTTCCTAAGTCCCTTATTTTTTGGGTGTGGTAAATGGGGATGATAATGAGAAGTCCAGGGACAATTAGCTGGATGGCACGTAGTAACGTGATCAACAGTGGGATCCACATCCATGATCCACCCCAAGTAGCCAAAAGGTATCGCAAGGAACGAAACTAAATGATTCTACTAAGTACTAGTAGTATTTGTGAAACAGTTTTACTTCTTACCGTTGCTTTTGTGTTAATTTACAGTGCCAAAGCAAATAAATTAATAGGACGGACCAAATTAGTTTTGATTCTTGATTTTGGCAAATACCCATTTCAATTTTGTTTATGCCACAGTATTAAGATTCTTGTCGATCATATAGCTTGATATAGCATGAAGACTAAATTAAGTACAAATAGATCGAATTTTAACTATAGTATAGATCACGATTCTGTCCAATTAGAGCTAGGTTGATTTGACAACAAATAGGTTCAAATAGGGTTAATACTAAATGAACAACATTTCATCTAAAAAATATGAAGTATAAATCTGCGGTTCAAGTTAAATAGGAAAGAAAGAAATATAATTTGATCCATCGACAACTATATGGTCATATATATGATTTTTGAAAAAAAAAATCATGGGGTATTTAGTTAAGTTAATTATCTTGATTATCTACAGCGGAAAACAATAAAGGTACATTAGCAGCAGAATTTTCGTCGAAGACATTTGGCTTTGCATAGGTATAAAGGAATACATAAAGAAATAGTAGCATTTGAACCAAGGAAATAGACCACCTGTTGCCAAAAATAGATCCATTAAGACTAAATTTTAATTTAAAATACGTCAAATTGGATCAAGGCGATTAAGGCCTATTAATAATATTTAACCAAATTGTTTCCCATGAAATTTTTACCTATTTGAACTTAAATAATCTTTTTTGCTGCACTTTCACACTGCAACATTGATTGTGACAAAAATTTGACAAAATTTCGACTAAATTTGATTCTAGCTTGTTTTAGGTCCATTTTGGGTCAATATTTTTATCTAATTTGACGTATTTTTGAATCACCACCATATATTAATGGACTTGGGCTAAAAACTTTATTTACCAACGACCCATTTTAGAGAAGTTTCAAAATTTCAACTAAAATTGGTTCTTGCCCAATTCTTGACCAAATCATCATCGTGAGACTCAAAATTGACCAATTCATGTCGACAGTAGATATCTAAGACTATATTTTCATTTAAAATTCATCAAATTGGGTAAAAACGTGGCCCAAAATGGACCTTTTAAGTACTTATTTGAACTTAAATGGTACATCTAAATTACATTGATGGGTGAATTAGACGCATTGGAATTACTCAGTGTCAAATTTAGAGAATTGTTTATTAAATGAACCACTTTGGGCTTTGGATGAGAATAGAAAGTTATTATATGGGCCGAGATTAGCCCTAAATGGGCCTAAATTGGACGCATTTTGAATTATTAGGACTACTTGACAGTTTCGGGCATTTGAAAAATAATGATTACAACATTCAATGAAAATATTAGGCCAAATCCTACTTTTGCTTAAATAATGTTTAAAAAAGTCCTACTTTAACTTACTCGGCCCCAGAAAAGAAAAACACAATACTCCATAAAATAAAATAAAACAAAATAAAAAAACACTTTCTACCATTTTTGAACACTATCCTCCCACCTTTGCTGAAAATAGTAAATAAAAATATACTGAAACACATATTGGTTGAATATCAATCTTTTAGCAATTATCTGACATTATGGCCAACACTCAAGAAGAGTAATCAAGATGTGGATGGTTTTATTACTTACAAGGTACAAAATATATTATAAAAAGCAGACAAAACAAAGTAATAACATTACTAAATAGTATACCAAAAAGGAAAAATATCCCTAGTTCCCTACTAATAAAGGTAACAAAACGTACAAGTAAACTACGCTTTCCACTTACATTAGGTCTAACAAAACTAAATAGCATAATTGAATCTTAACCAAAATAAATGGATAAACTAAGTAATGACGTACCAAAATTCAAAAGTAAAATAGCCAATAATAGTAGAAGGGCAATCAAACACAGTAAACTAAACATTCTACCACATTGGTCTATGATCACATGTAGAGTCTCATCCGACTCTTGTTGGTATTTTGGTGCTTCATGCCAAGACAACTTTACTTCTACAATAGTGATGCGTAAACACATTCCTTTACAAGGCTTTCAAGATAATACATCAAGAATTACAATGAGTTTTTACAATAAATAATTCCTAATACATTGCCTCTAATAAAATAATAAATATAAAGAGGAATGCCGCACCACTATTATATCCATAAAGTTACCTTAGAACAACCACAAATAAAACAAACAATACACTCCATAAGCATCTCAAAATACCAACATATATTTCTCCATTCAATCACAAACAACAAACAATTTGGTAATTTATTGAATGGAGATGTCCCACACTAATCAATAAAGAGAATGAGGATCTGGTCTGCCTAAAACCTAAGGAAAATCATGTGTTTGACAATCACTAGCATAAATTAATGAAAGCATGTAGGATGACTAAATGATGCACTATAAAATGTAAAATACACAAGCAAGCTTCATTTTCATATCAATTGCAAAAGTTGGAAGATTCAAGAATGATAAACTTACTTCATACTCAGCTGAATCAGCTAAAGCAGTGTATCTGCTGGAGGTATATAGTTTCTATATCTATAGCTGAAGGTTTACAGTCTATATCTATAGTTGAAGGTCGAAAGTCCATCTATAGTTGAAGGTCCGCCTATGGTTGGAGCTCTACAGTCTCTATACCCAAGGCTGGAACTCTATCTATACCTATACCTCTGACTGGAGCTCTACTCTATATCTATACCTACCTATGACTGGAGCTCTACTAAATACCTATACCTATCTATGAGTGGAGCTCTACAGTCTCTATACCTATACCTATGACTGGAGCTCTACTATATACCTATACCTACCACCTATGGTTGGAGCTCTACAGTCTCTATATCTATAGCTGAAGGTCTAGAGTCCGTCTATGGCTGAAGGTCTAGAGTCCATCTATGGGGGTATACCTATGACTGGAGCTCTACTCTATACCTATACCTACCTATGGTTGGAGCTCTACAGTCTACACCTATACCTATGGCTGGAGCATACCTATACCAGTGACAGGAGCTGTACTCTATACCTATACCTACCTCCTGTCGGAGCTCTACAGTCTCCGTATCTATAGCTGAAGGTCTAGAGTCCGTCTATGCGTAAATGTCTAAGGTCTAAAATCTGTCTAAGGTTTAAGGTCTATAGTCTAGCAGAAGCTCTAAGGTCTATAGCTATAGAGTCTATACCCATATACCCATTCGGAGTAGCAGATCCCACTTCGAACCTTCCATGCGATCTCTTCCTTTTGCCACATGAACATGCTGAAACACAAAACAAATTGTGCAAGGTAAGCCTTGCAAAATAGAAAGCATTAACATCTCCCATTTTGAACCTTCCATGCAATCTCTTCCGTTTGCCACATGGATATGCTGAGATGCAGAACAAATTGTGCAAGGTCAGCTTTGCCAAATACAAAAAATTAACTTAAATAATAGCCTAGCCTAAAGTTGCACACGTATGACTGACACAACGAAAGATCCTACAACCATTCTACAAGTACTATCCATGAGAAGAGCTCTACCATTACCTTTACTCCCCGAAGCTTCAACATTGTTGAACCAATTCTTGGGTCGCCAAACCTGCAAAACCAACAGTAAATTGATAGAACAGCATTACTATTACAATTAGATATGAATTGGTAAAAAGCAAAAAATAGACCAAAAAGGATGAATAGTTGGAATAAAGATATTTGGAAGGTATCTAATGACCACTATCCATGTTTCTGTAGGAAAACAAAATGCGCGTCTGCATTATAAAACTAAAACTAAACATACTGCATAAATTCAAAACGAAAATCATGCAAATTAACAAGTCTTACTAGTTCTTTTGGACCATTTTTTTTCCCAATTACCCACAAATAATCAGATACTATCAAAGCTGCCTAGAAATTTCATAAAAACCTTTTAAGAAAACGTGCAAATATACTATATGAACATTCGTTGTTCACCTCTATCAGAAAAGCCCCTAGCTCTGAAGCGCAGCTCCAACAGAGAATCGACTACAAAACAGAGAAGCATGAACATGCAGCCATCAGAAGCAGAAAAGATAGAAAAAAGGAAAGAAATCAGCAACACCAAGCAAATGTATGCAATGGCAACAGAATTCACAACAATCACCAAAATCCACAAGCAGCAGAACACAGAGAATCCAGCATCACAAAAAAAATCAAAAAGAGCACAGAAAAATAAAAGGAAAGATTAGGTGGCTGTGATTTTCTGGTTTGACCGCTTTGGACAAAGATTTAGATGATCCAAATGGTGAAAAGTAGGAGACTGAGGACAGCAACATATGTGAAAATTGGCCTCATCCAACTGCATATGTTGGCAGTAAATGCTCGAGAAGAGGTCCTAACATCCTCTCTGTTATTGCTGAACTCTGACGGTTTTGAAATGATGCTTTATACTGCACTAAATTCAAACTGTGTAAGATCCCATGTTCCAGGTCTGAACCAAACTGAATAAATCAGAAGACATGCAAAACTAACTAGGCATACCTAGACGAGACACAATATCTGAACACATCTGTGGTTGCAGCAATCGAACCAATTTATTCTAGTGTGCTGATCATGACCACCCTACTTTTCAGGTCAGATACGGCAGCATCAACTACCATGTTAATTCCATTTTGCAAGTCCATTGCATTTACAGCAGCAGCCACTGACTAGCAGCCTTCCGACAAGAATTGCCCGAGTCAAGATAGCTGCACAAGTTGTACCTGTGAAAAGATACAGCATAGTCAAAAGATCTACAACATCAAACAACTAAGATCGCATGTTCTGAGATAAAAGGGTCTCACATTAAAATTCAAATAAAATTTCATCACCTGCTCGGTGGTTCTAAAGCTTACAAAATCGAAAGTGCAAAATTCCAAAAGAACTCATTCAAAGAAAGAAAAGAATTGCTCATTTTAAGGAGAACCACATCAACAAACTCCACACAGAGATAAGAAAATAGAATTGTAAATCATTTGATGCTACTTAAACCGAAGAGAAGACTAGAAAGCACTATGAGAAACTTTCGTGAAAACTAAGTTTGAAATTTTAATACCTCAATGGGCGTCGCAAGAGTGTCAGTCCCAAGTTGCCAAGAATGTCGCTTACATAATTGGCAAATGTTCCAACCACCCAACCCTCCCATGATTCAGAAAGTAAATCTCCCCATCAAAAACCTATCCAATCAAACACTTGGCATAAGATAAAGGAAAGTATAACAGAGCAACCAGCAAGAAAAACAAAATTAAAGGCTCTGAAAATGATTCTACCAGATAGTTACCATTAGTTTACAATGGTAGTAAATATAACAATCCACCACTAATAACCAACTACTGAAGTTACTTAGAAATGGGCTCGTTAATTGTCATCTTGTCCCGCAAAAATCCCAATTTCACTAGCTCAAACACTTGTAGTTAGAAATGGGCTCGTTAATTGTCATCTTGTCCTGCAAAAATCCCAATTTCACTAGCTCAAACACTTAAACTATATATCTATGTAATGCAAACTATTTCATGCATTCTGATTTTCACTAATCATTTTATTATAAACTGTTCCAGCGACACAATAATGTCTGCTATTAAGTACCGATATGGACAATACGAGAACCTAGAAAATAGAATCTAACATGCAACAACTTATTCAATTAGTATTGAAAATATCCTCAGACGATATTTTTAACGTATTTTATACAGTGGTAAGGAGCTTTTACCATATTGCAGTGTGACTTAGAGACCATTCACATCGCTAAAGTATCTCTCAAAAAGTTTTCAGATATAACTCCTCTTTATAAAGGCAACATTGGGGAAAAAAAAAAGAAAATTAAATAGGAGATAAATCATATTTGATTTCAAGGCCACAGAAAAATAAAAACAAAATCTATTTAGTTTTCATCAGATACAGGATCTGAAAATCTCAATATAGGAAGTAAAACAAATAAACTATGATAAAAAGCAATGGCTCACAGATATATTATGCCTTTTGACATGATCCATATGACTTACAGACATGCCTTTGAGAAAATATGGGTGGCAGGATTCCATGCATGATCAGTGTTGATCCCATTTCCCACCAACTTTTTCGAGTGAAAGTTAAGCGTTTAATGGAGGCCTCTTCCTTCCTTTACCCAAAAAAAAAAAAGTATTTGTAGTTAGGCCTTAAAATTCATGAAGCGGCCAAGTTGTTCAAAGAAAATAAACTGCAAAACATCCCTACCTCAGCAGTTTGGACCTCTCGTGCATAAGTGGGTGATACTGTTGTCACTATGTTAGGGAACATAATTGCACCCTGAAAACATAGACAATTAGAAGAAGAGTAGAAAAAACTTACTTTCAAAAACGAATGATAACAAATCAGTGATTACTGCACCTTAAAAGGATTATCCTGCATTCTATCAGGTCTATTAGATGGTGAACATCCAGACAACATGATGCCAATTCTGAATTGAAGCAGGTGCACTCCCTTGGTACTCAAAATTGTAGCATGTAAAAATTCGAGCTGAATTCAAAACCTTTGGAGCATATAAGTCCCAATAAAGTGGTGCCTGAAAAGGCAGTACGACACACTTCAGTTGAACAGAACACTGAATCAGGTCACCAAAAAACATGATGTCAACAATGGTCATACAACAAAAGCAGTCAGCCAATCATGGCAATGAATTATGTCTGGTTTTTTGACAGCTTGAAGAAGCATGACTTGCAGATACACCCTAACCAACAATTAAGTTTTCCCCTACTGCTTCTTATAACAATCCGGCAATTTGCAGAGAAAGCCTGGCACTCCTTGATGTTTTATGGTATTTGGTTATTGATATTTTTTCTCATGCATGTCATGGCCATTGTAAATAAGTGACTCCCTGAGGAATAATTATTTTAGAGAAAGTATAAATTCTTTAGAATTTTGCCCTCAAATATTGACTGCATGCTGTGTTTAGAAGATAAATGTTAATTTGGAATATGGATGGGAAACAGTTAAGTCATATCATAAAGGAATGAGAAGATTTGCTAACATCATTGGATAATTAAGCTCAACTTTCAAGGCAAGGAAAAACGATAGAATGAGGAAAATTCACATACCAAAATTGACAAAATCTATGGTTTGGGTAATGTATCCAACTATATCATGCATCAAATATGTCTTATAGTTTATAATACATTTTTAATATCATTTTTTCCGTGCCAACCAAAAGCAGTTGTCACTGCCATTTCTTTCCTATATAAATGTGAAGGGCTTTAATGAATGATCAACAATTAGAAACATTCTTTTTTGTACTAAATCAATAACAGGTTGATATTGATTTTGAACAATAGAAAAACATAACTCTAGAGCTTGAGTGGACATGAAGGAGTACCTGACAATGCATCTTCTCCATTACTCTATCACACTAGTTGGACAAAGCGTCCTTAACCTTCCCCAAATCCATCACTATGTCACCATCCCTTAACACCTGTAATTAAAACACCAAGACCATAAAATACATTAGGGATAGCAACATCCACAATACAACCGTAATCACCAAAGCAACACAAAAGAAACAAGTTTTAGAGCAATCCTTCTGGTGAAAACAGAGAACAGAAGGTGGAGAAAAACATACTTGAAACTCAAAGCCAACTAACAGCGAACGGTGGTCAGATCAAGGTTTCCTAGATTTCGAGTTTTTGAACTTTTAAGGAAAAAGCACGTTTTTGAAGAAAACTAATCGGAGACTTAGAATGACAGGATCGAGAGGAAGAAAACGCATATTTATATTTTATTTGAGTTTGACATTTCTGATATATAACCCTTATGCAGTAAGGCAGTGACCTATCTTTGTGCAAAGGTGTCTTGAATATTGTAGGACAAAGAAGAATGCTAATTATATTTGATTTTGTTCCTCCTAATTACACAAATTAATTACCCCAGGAAAATTTAAGAAATCTGCTATCAATTTCTAGATGGATACATATATTCAGACATCTATACGGCTCTCGCATCATCATGTCAGCTGATTTTATTTACAACTAACAATCAATGACTCTGTTAGTAGTAGTAGTAATTAAAAGCAAATCAAAATTTTCCAACCAAAGTGATTTGGTTTTTAATTTCTCAAAATCTTTTATATATCCGGAATTTCCAAGGAAATAAAGACCAAGCAAAGAAAGAATCGTGACACACACACACACACATACATACATACAAATTCCAGCTAGTTTTCCATTTATGCCAACTAAAAGGCGAAGAAACATGGCCCAAGGAGAGGCCTTGATGGTTGATAAACAAACCATTTCTTTCAAAAATGGTTCACCTAAACAAATACTCTACAATATCTTTAAGCTACACATACCATTGAACACACTTAAGCTACATGATATTAATAGAAGACGACAGAGAATGGCCATTGATCAACTGTATAATAATAGCATACCGTTTCATAATCTTCTAACGCTAGTGACTGCAGCAGCAGAGAATCGCCGGATTTTTGTAGGAAAGCTTTTTGAGGAAAAATAATTAGAGAAGCAAGAAGAGAAGGCCAAGAGAAAGGAAAATCATATCTATGCGTGATTATTTAAGCCGGTTACCGGAGACGGCCATCGGTGGTTCGTCGGTTGTCTATTTTGAGCGTACAGAAAGGGGTGAGAAATGCGAGAGTAAAGAGAGAGAAAAGGAAATAAAGGAAAGATGAAGAAATGAGGTAGAGCCCAAAAGAGATTTAGATTTATATATACCACCATTCAAAACGACATCGTTTTGGTTAACAAGCTGGGAGATTCTGCTTTTATTCAACTCAAATCCACACCACTTAAAATATGCCTTTTTTTCTGGGTCCGAAAACCGCTTAAAATATGCTGTCTTTGAATCAGAGTTACTTTCAAGTTCCAATCGCATTGAAACCATTTTGAGCCCAAAATCATAGTAATTAACTAAAATTTTCTCTTATTTTTATTAATTATTAGTATTATCATATAGTACACATAAATACTCCCTCAGTCCCTATTTATTTGTCTCTTTTTGAGGTTTTTTTTGTTCCTTTTTATCTGTCCCTAACTAACTTTGATTATTAAATTTCCAAACTTACCCTTTCAAACTCCTTCATCTCTCTCTTAAATTAATAGTTTCTTAAATATGAGTGAGAATCAAAGAGGGAAAGAGATAGGGATAAAATAGGAAAGTTAAGATAAATATTTATGAAATTTTGTGTCTTAATTACTTTTCTTGCCCTGTGTGCAGCGGTTAATAGGGACATATAAATAAGAACAGAGGGAGTAATTAGTAGAAGTGATGAAACTAAATTTTGATTGAATAAATCATACAAATTTATTTCATGGAAAAAATAAATTTTTTAAAAAATGGAGAAATGATAAAGTTTGAAATAAAAATAAATTTGAAGTCCTCCTTTTTAATACTAGCTCCGTTCCTAATTGAATTATCCACTTTTGGTCAAACATCTTTAAACTTTGACTATTAATTATAAAAAATCATACAATTAAATTTTGAAAAAATAGATTTTAAAAATTTAAGATTTAAATTTTTTTAACTTTATTTTTAAAAATTTTACAATTTTATAATTTTTTTATAATTAATAATCAAAATTTAAAATATTTTAACTAAACAGTTAATTAGGGATGAAAGGAATAATATAGTAATATATATAATTATGTGAAATTTTATTCCCCTTTTATAAAAGGGTTCAAAAGATTTGAATTTCACCAAAGTTAGGTTATAACTTGACGGTGCTTGGCGCCTTGGAAAATTTTGGGACTTTGATTAGAAATTTTCCTTCTTGGTTGGATGAAGTGTCACCCTTATCCTAACTCAAATTCGTGATTTTCCTTTCATTTTCTCCTTTTGGCCAAGTTACATAAGCCACTCGCTCCACAAAACCATAAAAGAACACAGAGAGAAATCAAACCCCATGGCCATAAGCATCCATTACTATGTTAGGAAAAATAGAATGAAATCTTCCATTTTCTTACACTTTCCTCAAATTGATTCTTCTCTTCCAATTCCCACAATACAGATTACAGTTAGTCAAAACTCTAAAAAAAAAAAAGACAATGGAAAAAAATTACTTAGTACTAAAAGAACCAAGGAAAAATCACCCAAGATTACACTTGAAAATGGTTAGACAGCCATCAAAGATCCTATTATTCTTAACCTAAATACTATACTCTTACGGGAAAAGGACTAAGCATAAACAGATCCATAGGAGAGAGCCATTAAGAGTACAGCAGCTTGTTCTTCTTCTCCTAACTTTCTCCTCTGCTTCTCAACCGTTGATCTTTGCATCAAAACTTCTCTTCCTAAAGATAACAATCTCTGCTTCAAATTATCTCCTAAGTTTTTAGCGTTGCTTGAACTACTGTTGCTTCCTCTCTTTGATTTTTTCTCTTCTCCCTTGTTTAATCCCAAAATCGCCCTTCTCTTTTTCCTGCTTCTGATCCCACATGCATTACATAGAGACTGCAAAAAGGAACCCCATTGAACCAACAAACAAAGTCAGATCAAATCCAAACCAAAAAATTAACAGATTAAAAGAAATTCAAAAGAAGAAAGAAAATACCTTGGGGCCAGCTGGACCACCTCTCCAAAGAGGGGTTTTAGAGGTACCGCAATCAGCACAGGTTTTCTTGGTTTCATTGCTGAAGCTTTGATTCAGGGTTTCTTTTGGTGAAATCCCTTCGAGGCATTTCTTACTCTGATCCTCAGAATCTGATCCCTGCAGAGAGAATAAAAAGAAAACGAAAATCAGATTAAACAAAATGGAAGGCTAAGCTCAGGATCAAATCAAGAACTGTTTAAGAGCTATAATCAATCACCTTTTCAGTTGGATCGAGCATTTTTACTAGAAATTTTGAAGATCTGAAACCAACCCGAGGTTGAAAAAAGCAACAGGTTCAAATGGGCAGCAAAAAAAAAGGCAAGCTTGGAGAATAAGGTGTAAAACAGAGGAAACAGGGTAGAAGTTGAGGGACAGATAAACAGGAAAGAGATCTACTAAAGTTGTGATCAGAGATGTGATCAATAAACAAAACCCAGGAGGAAAATGATGCAAACAACACAAGACAAAGCAGTATAAACAAATGGAGGGAGAGTGAGAGACTAGGAGAGAAAAGAGAAGGGATCAAAGCAATGGAAATGAAGAAGCAGAAGAAAGATGAAATGAATGCTTGGAGGGCTCTTTTTGAGTCTGACCGAAAAAGGAAACCGACATGCAAAGGGAAAGAGAGGGAAAGTGAGACTGTGAATCTCTCTCACTCTCTGGACAGATTTAGAGAGAAATAGAAGAGAGAGACAGAGAGAGAGAGAAAACAGAGGCATCAAACCGACACAAAACACCGCACGCAGGCGGATCTAAAAAACCCTTTATATATGGGACGCGAAACCCTAGCTTGGCAGCTGTGAAATGACTTGGATGCCACTGGTGGGGTACAGTTATTATCCTATGTTGCCACCCGCCAAACCCCCCAAAAGGCAAAACTGAAATAAGAAAGTAGGAAAAAGAAGAGGGATCCTGAAATGAACAAAAAGAAAAAGGGCGCCATTGGGTTGGTTTTTCTGTTTGGTTTTGGCTCCAAAATTTTAATTTTCTCTACTGTTTGTTTTCCGGAAAATCTTTAAATTTGACTGAGGCATATGATGAGATACTGCACCTACATTTTCCTATACCATGCTTCATTAGCATTTTCATAGCTTCAGATGGTACCACTTTTGGCATTCTCCTCTATTATTAACAAATTAACTATCCTTCTCCATGTAACAAAAACAAAGTGCTAACATAATTTTCAATGAACTAATACTACTTAAAAGCTACAGCAGTGGGTGACTACCCAGAACTCAAATCGATCCCATTTTAAATCAACTTGATTCTAATCATAAGCTTCAAGCTTTTTCTCTCAATTTGGGCAGGAGATTTTAATGTTGTTAAGTGTTGTTAAGGTCAATAGTATATAGAATATGAACAGGGGTAGTACATAATAGTAATTGGCATGGGATGTGGAAGCCTTGAAGGATCTTTGACTTGTCTAAGGTCAAAACAGTAATGGGACAATGATGTCATTCATTCACCTAATCATGCTGGCAGAAGTTCCCTCGATCATTCTTTTTCCCTCTTCTCTTTCCTTTCCTTTCCTTTCCATAGGAAGTTAGGATATTGAGTGAGAAGAATAACCAATTCAGCTGAAAAGTTACTTGCTCTCAATTCTCATCACACCCTTCAATCAGTCTTCAGTTCGCCACCAAAAAGGTGTGGGCTTTTAGCTGGGAATAATATTTTACTCTATGGATGGAAACATGATTTAGAGGTGAAAATTATATTTGGGGGAGAATTAATTAAGACAATTTCAACAAAGCCCTTTGGTTTCAATCAAGCCATTTTTTTTGTGAGATTGTGTTGACTTCAATTAATATTGTGAAAGTATTAATATGTACGACAACAAGAATTCTAATTTATGAAGGCTGCCGGTAAGTGGTAAGAGGTGTCACATACTGTGGCAAGTCCGTGTCTGAACTAAATCTTTAACTTGCATCTATCTTTGACCACGAAATGTCAAAAGCAAAGTCGGCTAAAGAATTATGAAATGACATAAAATTGTTTATCCATGGTAGTATATATGTTTGGGTTATTTCAATTTACCATTTAAGTTAGTTCCTTTAAAACCACACGCCGCACTGCACTCGTTCATTAGCTTAGCTTGGGCTACAATTACAAGGAGTCATAGAAGATTTAAACGGGAAACAAAGTCTACAACTTGATGTTTCTAACCATGGAAATGAAGACAAAGTCAGAAGAAACGACAAGGAATTGGAAAGAAGAGCTGTTGCTTTCTTCTGGTGGGAGAATCAGAATCGGGATATGAAAAACATCGGCTGGTTTGTGGCGCACACAGCTCAAAATTATGAGAGCGAGGAGGAAGGCAAAAGGGGGCGTCAAGTGTGTGTGTGTGTATATCTTCTTCCCTTCCCCTCTAATCTAATCTCTAAATCAACCACTAATATTATTAAGAGGGGATGGAATGTGGATAGAAAGGATATAATCAAAGGACAAAAACCTGCCAGATATTATGTGACAGTGATGGAAAATGAAAGATCATGTAATCTTTTTCTTCGTATTTGTAGTGCAATACCAGACGGTTAAGAAGGACGACACAATGATAGCAGAGAATCCCTTTTTCATCTGAAAAGAAAATTTGTGGTTTTTGTTTTTACTGTTGACAATGGGGGTGTCGACTAGAGAGAGATAGAGAGAGGTAAGTAGGAAAGTAGGGGAGTAAATTGAACTGAAGGGGTGACTGAGGAAGGGATATCATGTGCCGCTCTTTCTCCAATGATGGTAAAATAATTAATAGGGACTGAAATTGACATTAGGCCTTTTCTCTGATTCTCTTCTGTCATGTTCCTTTTCTCTCACCCTTTTCCCTTCTCGTAGCTTCAAGTGCACAGCCTGTTGTTCTTCATCAACATTCAAGCAAAATGCCCTAGGGAAATCACATAAAATTTAGTAGATCTTTATGTTACCTTATTTCTAAGAAAATTAGTGGTACACATTATATTTATATACTATAAATTAATATAATTACATACTGTATGTAATAATAATAATGCTGTAAGAATAAAAGTATGCAGAGAAACTCTTTATTTAAGTGAAAATTCGATGAAACTTATAAAGTAGTGCACATGGGACATGGCAAAATTCAGTTACCAAATTGAAAGTACAATACTCAACTAAAATTCAAAGAAATTTAATAAGAATAATGACAAAATCCAATGTTGGTCCCTATAGTTTAAATAATGATAAATCTGATCTAAAAATCTTCATGATAGTATTTCGAAACATTCATGAACAACAAAACGAATATTATTAAAAAAAAATTTACAGCTCCAAGCAATGACCACGAATGAGAATTTGTGAGAACATATCATGAGGAACATACCAACACGAACTACAACTACTAGATTGTTGGATGAAAAAGTAATTTCCTTTAAAAATGAACTTTTCATGTAGTAGAATAATAATATCTTGAGGTTGACAACTGGTAACTACACAAGACAAAATTAAGACTTCTTTGACCTTGTAACGATTACATATAATACCACTTAACGAGGGTTTTGGGATTCTATCATGAATACCACAAAAGAAATAACATCTTAAGTGGGTGCAATTGCCATCATTGCTCCCCTAATAAATCTGTGTCTGCAACCAGCTATAAGGGCCTGCAATTCCAGTAAATTAGATCAGTAGAGTTAACTTCATTTAATAACTAAAAAAGCAACCACTCCAGGTTTGGGATTCAAATCCAGCACATGAAAAATATTTTAAGTGCACTACAAACCTTCAACTGAATTTGAATCCACCGGATGGAGCCTGAAGCTCATTCCCTCCAAAGTGGAAACCTTGGTTACCACCATCGCCAGGAGGTAGTGTCTCCTCTTCCTCCTCCAACCAGTAAGTCTCAAGAATCTTGACTGCCTTCTCATAGATCTCGTTATTATCATGACTCTGTAGATTTTCAATCTTTTCTAATCCCTCAGCATCTTCTATCATTTGGGCACAAAAGTTAAACTCCCCAGCGCCTGTAGCCTTCTCAGCTTCACCAACCTTCAAAATATTCTCCAACCCTTCCAGACAGACAGTTATAATTCTTGGATCAGGGCAGGCAAGGAGATCACACATAGGTTTTATGCATCCCTGACCAGCCAGATATCTACAGTCAACATAAGGAGAATGATTTTGTGATCAGTTCTATGATCCAGGAAGAAACCAAAACAACCAAAAAGAACCAACATATAACATACTTGATTTGCGGATGAGAACCACCAGAAGTAGCATTACAAATGGCCCACGCTGCTTCTTTCTTTATATCAAATTCAGCATTTTGAAGTAGGTTGACCAGGGGCCCAATTATGCCAGCATTAATCACAGCCTACAACAATTTTAAAATATACTTAATACATGGCTTTATTAAAAAACTTCCAATAGCAGACATGCCAGTGGATCAGTAAAATCGGACAAATGTCAAAAAAATTATTGAAGAACAACTACCCATGATATACTCACCTGAATCTGTTCTTTGTTTCCAGCTGTAATGTTTGAGATAGTCCAGCAAGCTTCCTTTTTTATGCTCTTTTTGTGATTATGGGTCAAGAGGCTCAACAGGCATGCTAATGCACCATTGTCAATAATACACTAAAAATAGAAGGCCAGAAAATCATTAAAAAGAAAACTAAAATTAAAGGCAATAGATGCAGAAGAGCTGAAAATTAAGAATGAGGCAGAATCATAAATTATACCTGAGTCTGCAAATCATCTCCTGTCACAATATTTCCAACCGCACGCAGAGCAGGAATGAGAACAGAGGGAGATGGATTACTGCTACAACAAGTGTATAACATATCAGGTTCACCAAAATAAAAAAGTGAAAAAGACCAAAGATGTTTCTAAGCGTTCAACTCACAGTAGAAGCTCAACAAGCCGGGGACAAACTCCTGCCTCAACCACAGCTTGAATTTTGTCATTTGTACCATCAGACAGATATGAGAGAGCCCAACAGGCATCAGTCAAAACTTCTTCGTCATTTGAATGAACAAGGCGTTCAAGTGCAGAGACAGCCGGTCTCACCTAGCCAACAAATACCCAAAATTGACGAGAGATCAATTCAAATTATAAAAGAAAGGAAAGGAGGTATAAAAGAACAATGAACAGAACAAGAAGAAAACCTGATCAAATGGAGGCTGTGGCTTGCCCCTGCAGAAATTTGATAATGTCCAAGTGGCATTTCTCAGCATTGACAGCTTAGCATGTTCATTCAGCTGTGCTAACAGCGGCATCACAGCTCCATGACTGAGAACAAGATCACGACATCTAGGAGAATCGCCAGCAATATTCCCCAATGCCCAAACAGCCTAAAGATTAACAAATAAATCACTCAATATGAGGTTCTATATTCTATTCACTGGTTAAGACAACTATTACCCCCAATTATTAAGGCTTGAACTTAATTCAAAGGATAAAAAGTTTTAGATATACTTTACCTGCTCACGAACATCATCACTTGGGGATGCAAGAAGCTTTACAAAAATGGGAACGGCCCCATGATCAATAACTACCTTAGTATCCACGGATGTCCCAGAAGCAATATTTGTAAGCGCCCAGGCAGCCTCAAACTATGGATTCCAAATATAAGTATGATCGAAATCAGAATAAGAGTAAACTACAGAAACATACTCTTTACTACTTGCTAGTAATCAAAAACTTATACCTGAAGTTGTGGAAAATCCTCCCTCATAAGAAACTCCACAAAGCGTGGAACAACACCGGACTGTACCACTTCCTCAATTGGAGGACTCCGCTCTGGTAAAACGATAAAACAACCTTTTCTTAGAAAATTTGGGACAACAATTAACAAAATAAGCAAAGCAAGGTCAAATGCATATATAATACCAATTGAAAGCAATTTCCGGAAGTGAGTGGTGGCCTCCAGCTGGGTTGCGCCGTTATCAGACCAAACTCCGGCAACCAGCGACGGAAGATTGTCTAACTGCAATAACAAAACCTAAATCATTTAAATTCCAAAAAAGGAGCGATAAAACTTGAGTTTTATATCAGGCTGTTGGATGTTCTTCTTACCTTTAGTTCGACATTAGAGGACTGAAGAGAAGCGGCGAACTGTTGAGCTTGGAGGCCTTCGCGGCGCTTCTTCTGTAAATTCTCTTCGCGCTTGTTTTTCCGGATCTCCACCATGTTGTCTTCTCTTCTACGGCGGCCTTCTTCGGCGTCTACCGCTACCTTGTACCGGTTACGGCGAACCTCGGTTCTCGTGCTCGGTCTCAACGACATGGCGACTACTTTTCTTCGGAAAAACCCCCCGGGGCAAAAGAAAATGCTCGGAAGAATCGAGATTCTACAGAGGATTGAGGGAAGGGAAAGAAAACCCTAGATACTATTGAATTGAGATTTTTGTGTAGAGAAGTTTAAAGCGAAAAGGGAAAGGCCGAAGAGAGGGAACTCAACTGGGCTTTAAAAAGGAGGCGCGTTAGTGAATTGAGAGGTACTGCACTGTTAGTGTTTTTATTTCTATTAACTTCTTTTAAATTTTATCAAAATAATCATTTTTAACCTTTTTTTCATTTAAAATTAAAATGATAATATATATTAATCTATTTTAATTTATTTTGAGTGATGATTTTATTTTAATTTTTTAGATTTATTCAAAACTTCCTTATTGTTAAACCATTATTTTATTTAAAAAAAAGTGTTGACATTGAAAATCTAATAAACTAATCCATTAATGCACTCAATTTCTACATAAAAAGTTGTTTGTAATTGTATTTGTATATAAGAAAAAAAATTTCATTTACAAAAATCAAATGAATAAAATTTTACTTGGGTATATACCCACTACTGCTACAATTTTGAACGGAAAATGTAGCTCTAGCTTGTACCTTCAGCTTTGCCAGAGGCACCGAGGCATTTCATTTTCTTTGCTCTAAACATGATACGATTGCTTGCTGAACACCCATGAATATGAAAACGATGGTGGCTCGTTTGGGAATTCTGTGACCACCGGGTCCTCTCTGGCCACGGTTGTCATTTGATGAGGGGGTGAAGCGGGCGGTGACGCATAGAGAGCGGAGGTCTCAAGGACTTGTTGCTGCACATTTTGCTGTTCTTGGAACGTTCTTTGTGCATGTAATGCTGTCAAGTATAGGCCTGCTGCCAGGAGAACAGTCATCAGGGAGAACACACCAGCGGCACAGAACAAGCCTTCTCTGACGACGAGGCAGCTCGCTCTTGGTTTTGACCAGTTTTTCAAATGTCCTGATTCCACACTAAGCCCGATCAACAACAAAATCTCTCCGACGGCAAAGCAAAGCCTACATAGAATCGATGTAAAAATTAAGGTTAGACTTTATAAAAACACTAATCAGACATTCTAGCTAATCTCAATAACAAAGCCACCTGCTTTGGCTTTAGTTGTTTGTTTAAGAAAAATGGGGGAATAAAGTATTGATTCTGCCAGATAATATGTATTACAATCAAAAGGGTAGTCGTGATCGCAAGGCAATGTAGAAAATCACCCTGGCAAAGAAGGGAAAATAACTTGTGATGCAATCAAGATGCTAGCAGAGCCAAAGAGGGTTGGAACTTGGGACGCAGAAGAAGCATGAACACACTGTCTCTGGCATGACGTATGAGATATAGGCTGAGGATATAGAAGGAGATCCTACCAGGTTGTGACAAAGAAAAATCCTGCCTGCCAAGTGAGAGTCTTGGCACGAGTAGAATCAGGGTCCCAAGAAAGCAGAGCAGGTGGTGGTGATTTGCTGACTGCAATCAACATGTACATATGTTCCACCACCATGGCAACAGCTAGCCCCATAAATGCCACGGCAGCACATAACAATGGTGTTTTGCCGCTACCGCTGTATACGCATTCATATTTTATTTCCTTCCCATCTTCTTCGGTGTTCACCCACCTTTCCTGCAAGATTAATATACATACATATATATATATATATATATATATATCACAAAAATGGTTAAGTTTGTAATCTGAATTGAGGTTTTGCGCATTGAAGGAAACAGAAACGTAAAAGCCCTGGAAATAAGTACCTGGGAATGAGTGGCTTCTGATATGAGGCAAAGGATGAAGCAAAACAGGCCGCACAGAATGGTTAAAACCATGAGAACAATACCGGTTCTGCTGCCCAATTCAGTACTTTGACGCCTTGGCGCAAGATCAGCATGTGTGATAGCCACCGGCTTCTTAGGCATTTTGGGAGTCCAAAGAAGAGAGAGATGTAATGCAGGTGCCCGAGGAAGACAACATGGGATGGGATTAAATGGTTTGCACGACAAAAGGTGAAAGAATTATAGAATTGCTTGGAGCAAAGGTTGCTTAAAGGCCAAAGATTCCAAGGTTCTGGGCTTTACTGTGAAGTATTCACACAGGGAAGATTGTCGGTTCTAAAATTTGGCCTTCAACAGCTTACTCCGTATATTAAAAGATTTAAAAGATACAAGTCACAGGCCACAAATTGCTTCCTCGTGATAGACACGTGTATAATAACAATGTTTGAGTTCTCACTTTGTCTCTAATCTTTGGCTCAAAGTGCATTTCTGGTTCTCTCTTTTCTTTATTTTAGCTCAAAGTGCATTTTCTTATCTCTGTTTGGTTAGTTACATGCACATGTAGGAATTTGAACAGGTTTCCTGCTGCAATCCCTGCAGGGAATGTGGTTCAGGCCCACAATCTTGGACGTACTTACTTTTAACATGAGCCACCAACCCTGATGATTGTATTCATCACGTGCTGCGCCTCATTCCATTAGCCTCTGGGCTCTGAGTTTATTGGACACTTTCAACCTTTTTATCTCAAATCAACTTGTTTGAACCATCCAAACCAGCAACCATATCCCAGTGCTTAGCCACCATTCCAAAAATTTGGAACCAAATTCTCAAGCCACCAACCTTCTATTAATCAAGGGAGCTACAGTCATGAAGAACAGGTCTTGTGGAACTTCAATTTTGTTACTACGATATCCGTTGGCAAAGAAACTAGTAAATATGAAAATGTCTAGTACTACTATCAATGTTTCAGTGGCATTAACATCATACCATACTATAATAAAAGTAGACAGGTTGCCTTCCAATGTTTTTTTTTTTTTTTTGTAATTTGGCCAAAGGTTGCCTCCCAATGTTGACCAAGCAAAACATTGTAGTTGTTCATAGATGCCGATCCAATAGTTGAGAGATGGCTAACTGATCTAGCAAAAAGGAAGAAACATACAGTGCTCTCACAAAAGAACGAATTCAAGAATCGACTAGAGAATATTTGATGTCGGTTTTATAGCGGTGCGTTTCTGATCTTGTTTGCTTTATTCTTTTTGTTTTTTTGGCAACATGTTTGCTTTATTCTAAGGATAGCTTTATATACAATTTCTGTTCATACTTATATCTTATACTTGAAAAGTTGTTAAGAATGTGTAGATTTTGGAATGCTCATTAGAGGAATCGTAATAGAAGATTTTTACTCTCCATTGGAGATAAAATGGAAATTGGAAATCCTTTTGCGTGGCCAGATTTGGAAGGAGAATGAGAAGGACATCATAGCAGCTAGGTAACAGTATAACACTGACCCCTTTATAAATTAAGTATTGGCTTCTCAACCCTTAGTTTATATTTACAAATATCCTAGTGCATCTGCATTCAAATTATCCCCTCCCATTATAGGACAATCTGACGAATCATGTCCAAACTGCCCGCAGCAAGACCCAGAAAAATGTCTCCGCTTTCGACTAATATCAATCCCATCTCTTGTCCTTCTCTCCTTCAGCTTTCCTGAACTCAGGGATTCATGAGAAGTCCCAATGGTGAAGCTCTGAACAATTCCATCAGTATCTTCTACTTCTGGTAGAATCAGATCAGACGGACAATTATAGACGATATCATTTGCACTATGTGTTGGCCTGGGAAGGTCCTTGATGCGGGATAAGACCATGGCAATTTGCTCACAAGCAACATCAAGGCGTTCCTCTGTTTCAATTGATTCTGCTATAAGGCTTGAAGCCATGGACTCTAACAACTGAATCTTTTCAGAATGCTCTCTCGCTGGATTCCTTAGTGTGTTTGTGGAACTACTAATGCGCCAACGGCTGGGAAGATACTGGTCTGGTATATGGAAACAATTATTATTCGATAGAACACGAAGAACATGTCTGCAAAGAATGCCTGAAAACTCAAAATGATGGCAACTACAACTAATGTGTTCTTCACATGGAACCCAGATCACTTTGCACCCTCCATCCATCTGCGTATGGTGTTTGACCTGGAAGCAACCGTCATCTACGAGAAAGGATGCATATTGCGGAGCCAATAAAAGCTCTTCTTGGATCTTACCAAAGGCATATGGTGTAAGAACAGTAGCTGCATGAGATTCAATTGGTGAACCAGTTTTGAGGCAGACTTTCTGCAGTTTCCTTTGCATCTTCTGCTTAGAACCAGCCCGATCATTAAATTCAACAATCTCAGCCACCTGCAGATAAAAATGTTTAATTAAGATTAGGCCTAGTGAAATTGAAACCAACTGAATATTTAAGAGGAAAGGACCAAACAAAATTTGCGCACTTGCTCTACAAAACGATCTAGTTCGGATTGTGCACTCAAAATCCGTTGGATGAAAGCATTAATGGTCTCTGATTGACATGAGCTCGTCAAACCTGCAAAAAAGTAAGGCCTCAAGAATGGCAAAGCCCAAAAAGTCCGCAAGGCATACAAGCTGATAATGTGCTTATTTTCATGGAGTCCATATTTATCAACCATTTCTCTCCATTCTTCTTCAAAATCTTCTAGCATATCCAGACTGTAAAGCCGATAAAAATCAGATTTCCAATCATCATACTGCGAACCAAGCAGCAGAGAGAACCAATCTGAGAACTTTGAGATTATGTGCCAAATGCAAAACCCATGCTTGGTTTCAGGCATTTCGATATTGATAGCCTCTTTCAGCCACATATTTTGGTCAGTTAGTAAGGTTTGTGGAGCCTTTCCTTTCATGAAGCCCAGATACGTCTGCACACAAATTAAAAGAAAAATGTGTTTAGAAGATCAAAAAAAAAAAAAGAACAAGGGAAATAACAGAACCAGGGGGCCTAGACACCTTAAGAGCAAAAACGTACATGAATTGCACTTTTAAATCCCCCACTTCTCACTGTTTCATAACTTAGTGACAAACTAACTCTAATTGCACTTTTCTATCTCATAAACTTCACTTTGACCTATTCAAATTCAGATATGGAATTAAAGGTGAAAACATTGTTCACAAAGTCCAGGGCAAGGGATCCATCGATATGGTAAATTGCTGATTCCTAGTCTAAATGACTAAGAGGTAAAGTGTTTGTGCATTCAATTTTAACTGTATCAAAAGTATGCTTATAGGTTTCCTACCTTCAATGCCCAGGAAAATGATTGCATGTTTTCATCCCGTAAAAGCACACAACCAAAAAATGAGGTCAGTCCATGATTGTCAACTCCAAGCCAGATACCTAATAGCATGTCATAGGAATCCATACGGTGTGTTGTATCAAATACCACAGCATCTCCAAATGTCTCATATAGCTGAACAGATGAAGCGTAAGACCAAGCTATATGCTCCAGCCTGTTATGGCCATCTAATTTGAATTCATAATGAAAGTGAGGATTTTCATCTTTGAATTTCTTGCACATTGAAATAAGATCAATAGCATCATAGTCACGATTGACATTTCTGAAAGACTGTAGTAGATTTCTCACATCTATTTCTGTAAACGGTAAACAACCTAGCTTAACTCCTTTCTCTAGCTCCATCAATCTTAACATTTGTCTCACGGACATCCCAGCTTTTGCAAACATGCAAATTCGTGCTTTGTCATCTGGAGTAATGGTGCAGTAGGCAGGAAGAAGACGCACTTCATTCGCTTTTAAGAGTTCATGATTATGGACATTGCTAAAGCCAGTAACACGCCATTCAGGGACATCAAAGTCTGCCCGCTTGACAATGCGCATATATGCTTGACAACCACAACGAGACGATTTGCGATTCCTTTGCATCTTCCCATCTTCAGATAGTTTCATCTGTGGATATCCACCTCGATGGCACGTAAAATCCCTTCTTGTGACTCCTCGACCAACCCCATCTTTCCCTCGAGTCCGATGACGTCTGATGGAGAAACCACATTGTTTGGCAAAACTGCAGTAAAATTCGTAAGCAGCATCCTGCGACACAAATCTCTGGCCAATAAATGGAACAAGATTCACAGAAGTTTGTTGTGACAATATTGTATCTTCAGGCATTTCCACTATGGTTCCATTATCGTCTTGAGATAAATCAGTCCCATTTTCAGAAGATTCCATCACCATACTTGTTCCTTCTGACATTCTCTCCGGACTAGATATAAGAAATCGCAGTTACACAACCTAAAATCAATAGTTGATAGTTAAAAAGAAAAAAAATTTGCAGGTAAAGGACAAGCCAATGAAACTTCTCCAAAAAGAGAAGTGACACTATGATTATATGAATGCAAAAAGCTACTAAGCACTGTATAACATATTAACAGCTAACAATAACATAATGTTTCCCTGGCTTCAAAGGAACTACATTCTATCAAGCAAACAAACCAGCATTCTGATTAATCAATACTCTACAGTCTACATACTTGCTCAAAGATGCTCGATATCCTCGCAAAATATCCATTGATAACTAATAATTGAACACCTAAAATTAACTTGAACACAGTTACTGCTCCCATTAACCAAATGTGTTGACTAACATTTCAGATTAAGGGGTACCAAGCAATCCACCAATTCCAGCACATTTTAATCAAACTGATCAAAAAAACCTAAGCTTGATCAACAATAAAAAAGCTCCAAGGAAAAAGGGAGTGGGGAACGATAGATTAAAGCTTATTTGGAGCAAAGGGAGCTCACTTCACAGCTAAATTTCTCGATGCAATCTCAATCTCTTAGCCATTTGAGACTCTGAGAAATGATCCAAAACCCAGAAAACAAAAATCATTGCAAAGTGAAAGAGATCAATCAACAAAAATACTAAATCTTAAATAAAGAAGCTGAAAATAAAGATTACCTTAGAATACTTCTGGTGAAAAGTTATGTTTCTATAACGGTCAATAACGAACTGAAACCAATGGGTAAAAAAAATTAAAAGAAAGAAAGGATAGGAAAAACATGAAACTGGCGGGGAGGTTAAAGTTGGGGGTGAGCAGAGCGCATCCTCTGGGGAACGATAACCATTCACAGGGAAGGTTGACTACCGTGCGCCGTAAGGGTGGTACCCGATGTTATCGTGCGCGCTTGTTCATTATTGGCCGTTGGATCAAAATGAGAGAGGGTGTTGGGTTTTGCCGCTTTGGTGTGGTGATTGGTGGGTCCGTTTGGAGACCGAGATATGAGGGGGAATAAACGAATAGTTCTCTCTATAGACAATCACGCGCGATGGAGGAGCGTGGACCCCCAACGGTTGTCACGGGAAACTCGCGTTTGCTTGTGACATTGACACGTTTGGCGTTGGTTCCGGATTTGGCTTATCCTCGACGGTCGGTGTACGTTAGCATGGACCCCCTAGACATGATAGCCTTCGGGGCTTTGGGCCTTTGGTGCGCTGGGTTTACAGAAGACATAGAGCATCACGAGACCTTGAATGGCCCAAAGAAAGAAACATGGCCTGAACTTTGCAATTTTAGTGGGCCTAAGCAAGGCCTTATCAAAATTTTTGGGCAAGTTGATTTGTAAATTTAATTTAATTTTTAGTAATATAAAAATGACTGCTGATGAATTCCTCAAAAAAAAAAAAAAAAGGCTATTGGTGAAATTAGAAAAGATGAGGTGGACAAAAGAGGATGTATTATTTGGTTGACCTTATCATAATAAAAACAAAACATAAGCATGGGAGTATGCCTACGCTTTGTATGACATAAATGAGCAAAATTCGGGGCCACATTGTCACGTTTGGTAGTAAGTGACTGCTGATGTAGCAGACTTCTATTCTAGCTAGCAGTGGACCTTTTCGTTTTGAAACTATTTGACTAGTGATGGTTGAAATCTATGAATTTCATCAAATTTTGTGAACTTTATAACACATAATTAAGAAATGGCAAATGTTTGTAAGAGTTTTCACATTCTTATTATGAAACGAATTAGTTTCCTGACTAATAAGATCTGAGATTCTCTTCTTAAATCCAATAGAAAAAATACAAAATTTTATGTTTCGAAAATGTAAATTAGTAAATCAAATTAGGAGAAGATATATCGACACTATGTTATTAATATGATCTCGAAATGTTAATGTAATATACCAAATAAGTAGGAAAAGGACTGTTAAAATTTCCAATTTTGATAGGTTTATTCTCAATCTCAAGAATAGCTAAAAAGGAACTTACTATTGCAATTGGGAATAAGTATATTGGTTCAAAAGCAAGATGTGTCAAACTGGGTCTTAATCATGTGAGATATTTCTTAGGTCCTTTTGTCACTTAATTAATTAATTATTTAGAGGGTAACCCTAGTTTGCAAAAGGCTGGTAAATTGGATCACAACTTGAAAAGGGTGACATGATTTAACTTGGCATTTCGCAGTGTGTGCCCTTTGCCTCATCGAAAAAAAGCAGAACCAACACCGATCACAAGTCCCGATCATCTGTTTTCCTACCTTACCAATATACCATAAATTTTGCACGAGCTCCATCATTCCCTACTTTTTAGTGTGTTTTCGTCCTGATTAAGCTAGATACTACTACTATTTGATGTTTGTTTCAGATGCAGTAGCCTTATTATATCCTGTCCCGTAACAGGAAAAAATGTCTGTGTAATAATCCAAGCTTACTGGGCCAATCCATACAAGGCTACAAGCACTTGATGGATTAAAGCTTTGAAATTATTGGAATTGGTTGGACTACCAAACGCCTATAGACAGTGAGGATTTAGCAACATTATCGATATCTTCTTGCTCCTATAATACACCAAGCAAAAAAAAGGAAACTACAGTATTAGAAAAATGATGAAGAAAAAAAGGCAAAGGAGATGTTTTGTTCTCCAATAACAAATAGTGGAACATGTTTTTGGATGAAACTCGACATAAACAGATGAGAATATACACATGTTCATGTTACATATGTCGATCTCATCATATACAATCATTCATTTAGGCGAGTCTTCGAATATTAATGTATCCTAATAGGCAACGTTAATCGAAGCAAGCAAGATGCTTACGTAAATACTCAGAATATTTTATCCTTGCATGAAATCATATCCCTTCTCGTCCCATAAAAAAAGTACAGTTAATTACCGTCTCCAGCTTGGTGGTTGAGTACTCCGTTGTATATAAAAGGGACCAGTTTCAGGCGTGTGAGTCGATATCGATCAGCTCTATCTCTCTGACTCTCTCCATATTTCAGGAAGTGAGTATCTAATCATCATGGCCTGCCAGAAGCATTTCGACTTTAAGAAACATGAGTAATTTTTTTTCAAGAGTTGTTTTCCTTATTGGGTTTGATGGGGAATAGTGAAGACAAGAAGGTTAATGATTATAGGCTATCTATATATAGAGGGCTTTGAAGCACAAACAATTCTTGGGAGATATTTTTCTCGGACACTTTCGATGGTTGTTGTTGTAGTTCATGTATGCTATATGGTTTGTGAAGTCAAATGAGGTCGCATTGTGGGTGACACTGCTTTTATCTCAAAGCTCTATAAAGCATGCAAAGACCATCCTGGGCGCATGTCAGTGGCCGACAGTTACCAAGAATCATCGAGCATCATTGCTTGTTTTAGCAAACTATAATGTTGTCATGCTTCTCCAGTCAAATTGATGGAGCCTATTGCATGCTACTTTAGCCTTTTATCAGACTAAAAACTGAAAACCCGATTTTATTTACAGATGACAACATGTGCATGCTGGTAAATAGTTTAACACTAAGGTAAAGAAAAAATTATTACGGACAGACATAGGGAATTGTTATAAAACAAACACTACATTAGCATGGGGATGTTGAAAGGACATAATACACGCGCTGGAAGCGTAGGACTTACTTTACAGATATGTCTTCAGTTTCGCACGAGTGCTTGTCTTCTATCCAAGGAATTCATAAAAGTTATTCACAGTAAACTGAACAAGTCTGCCTGTAGTTTTGGATATGGTCGTCACTCTTTGAGGATTAATTTTTGACGAATAATTTTTTGGGTTTGAGGGTATTTGCGTCAGTCTGCATGGCAGAGATGAATCCCTTCTATATATTTCTTTGGATCTCCAAAAAATACATCAGCAGCCCCTTTTTCCTGGTGTGAATTAGCATGAGTGCACCAGAAAACAATGGCGCTGATGAGCCTGGAGACAGAAATTCCAAACAATCTTCGACCCTGAAAATTTTCGGTTTTCCGGTAACTACCTATGACAAAGTGCCCGTAGGCAACGCTGACTACAAGAGGTTTGAGTGCCAATTTTGTCACAGAGGGTTTGCAAATTCCCAAGCTTTAGGTGGCCATCAGAATGCGCACAAAAGAGAAAGACGAGCAAAACAGGCCTCGTTTTTCGGTGATCATCATCAACAACGGTTTGTGACTTCTGGCCCGGTTATTACGGCGCATTCGGCTCGATCAAGGCGGTTAATTTATGCAAGAGGGTCCACGAGCATGAGCGCAACTGATGCAGCTGATAGCTTTCGGGGTCTCTCAGCAGCAGCACCATCTTTGCCAATGCTACCAGCTCAAAGGGGTCCCTGTCCCTTTCATGTTGGGGGGGCGTATCAGAGTCTGGGACGACCTTTACAAGTACAAACTGAACTTGGCGTGGCGTCAACATCGGATTCATCGGTAGCTACAGAAGTAAAAAATGATCAAGAAGAAAACATTGATCTCCGTTTAAGGCTCGCACCATCCACGACCTCGAGATCATCATGAGCCACTGTTTCCTAGGAGAACATATCCTTCCTGACTTTGAATTTTAGTCCTGGTTAGAGTCTCTTGCAAGCAAAAAAAAAAAATGTTGGTGTACGTGATTGTGGTTAATTTGTCCAATTTTTGACTTTTTGTTTAGAGGGCCGGGGTTAATCTTGGCTGTTAATATTCTTCCTCACCGTTTCAATTGGTTAGTTAACTGGCAACTGGCAGCTGCCCTGTCTCGTTGAGCCATGATTCTAAACATTTTTTCAAACAGTGTTCTTAAATCTAAGGGGCTCAAGTAACAGAAATATAGTTTGAAGAGTACACTATATATGCAGTTGAAGTATGGTTCAGATCCAAATTCCATGGCATGCTCCAAGCCTCCAAGTCCCAAATGTTGGAACCCTTTCTTGCCATGTAAAAATTTGACCTATATATTCAGAGTTCAATTGAACATCATCATGAGAACCCATTCACTTAAAATTGATATAGGAATGAGGATTTGCCTCTACGGTTTCATCCATGATATCTTACATGAATTCTTCATTTTAATTTACAGATAAGAATTGTGGTTCAGCAAATAGGATTGGCCAACAAGGAACCACCCTGATATCGTTAAAATGCAGCTCACTCTCTCAAAATTTCTGCTACATATATAAGCTGGCAGACAGAGCTGTAAGACAATAATATCATGAGTAGTGAATTTAAGGGGGGCAGTGTCAACATGAACCTAGCGTTTCACAATCTAATAAATAGCTGAAAACAGGGAGAAATTCAAGGTCATCCAACCAAGTCTAACACACTTCAAAATTCAAAGCCTAATCTTGGGGAAATGTAATATAACTATAAGGGAACCGCTATCGGGGCTCCAACCAAAATTCCGAAACAGGACAGCTTTACAATTCAAGAACACTCTAAAATAATTAGTAGCATCCATGTAACGACCTCAAAAAGCACGAACCAGGTTCCTCTCCCCTCTTCTCCATAAAAGCCTTCATTCTATGGACATAAAGAAACTCTGAAGCACTCATACCTTAGAAAATCTTCTCTGTATCTCTCTGCCATATCAGCAAAAGAAATGGCAGATATTGCGAGAGAGATGGAAGATTTCAAGGCTGCAAACCGGACGTTTGGAGGTGAATGGAAGCTTGAAAGGAAGGGTATATATAGTTCATCACCGGATCAACTGTCATCCATTCGCGTTACATCGGATCCTTCTCCTCCTCGACCAATCCATGTTTCAACATACAACAACACAGCAAGCAGAAAGCAAAAGAATTATAATTATAATTCGCCTGTGACATGGACCGTTACCAATTCCGAATTGAAGAGGCAACGCCGTGTGCTCAAGTACAAGTCCTACGCTGTTGAAACCAAATTGAAAACTTCGTTACTGAACGGCTTTCGTTGGATGAAGCACAAGTACTGCGAATTTGTTAGTGGATACTAGGCTGCAAATTGCAATAATGGAAAAGATGGTGAAGAGGGGCACAATATATTTTCTTAATCCGTCTCTCTTTTGTTTCTTTCTTCAAGTCGACCGCCAGAGTGCCAAGGATGGAAGGTTCGTGTTCAATTTATTGGGGTAGTTTCCAGGGTTATTTCGTTGTTTGTGTTAATTAAATGTTCTTCTGTTTGTCCTGGCATTTCTGTTGGAATGAATGAAAAACTGAAAACCCCCTGGAGAGACTGAGAAATGTGAAAGACAAAGATTACGAGCTTGATTCATGCTGTACATAACAATGTAAAAAATGAATGCTCTTTTTCCTTGTCCCTCCTCCTTACATATAACATGATGTGATGTCGTGCAATAACAACGTTTGTAGGCAAGTTTTCATCTGGTCTAAACCAAAATTTGGGCTTGCATTTCCGGGCAGGTTTAATAGTAAATAATTATGAATTTGCATGATGAGCTTGATTGATACAATAATTTCAATGGAAACAAACAATGTTCATCCTATTCCTATTCCTGTTCCGATTCCAGGCAAAACTGGCAACTTGATTTGGACTTTGCGAGTATTATTTATGACTTGAATGCAGAAATTGTACTATTACCTTATCAGGGTAAGAATTAATTTGGCAGAATCCAGCATTTATTTTGTGGAGTCAATGAGTTGCGGAAGTAGTCGGTGTAAGTAACAACTTCCTTTCGGATTACCAGTCCCCCCCCCCCCCCCCCCCCAAATTGCAGCAAATCAAAGTATATAAATCTTTGGGAACAGAGCCTGAGAATTTCAAAAATAAGTATATTTCTCAGGAAAATTTGGCTCTAATTTCCAATTATGTAGTAAAAAGGCTTTATTAAGCTTTAATTTTCACATAGATAAGTAATTAATCTAACACTATTTTCTTAAAAATACTACTAGTAATTAGCAGTCAGTACTAAGTACATTCCTTTTCAACCAAAAACAAAAAGAAGTTGTCTTGAAACAAATGGAATGGAATATGAATGATTTAAATTTAAAAATAGTTCCATTACGAACAAATTCCCATTTGTAGTTGTAGGTCATTTGATGTTGATTAGGAGTTAGGCGTCCGGTTTACCGTTTTACCCTCAAGTTTGAAGAAAAGGACTTTTGAACACGTGTACACCAGTCCATTGAGTAGTACGCGAACTAATTAACACTCGCTTGTATGTTTATCAGAAACCCCAGGACCACTCGAAAGTCTCCGTTTGGAATTTGAAATCTAGTCCCTCTCCAAAGAGACGTTATAGGCTTTTTAATTTTAACTCCTTTTAATAATAACTTAAATGAATTTTTTATTTCAAAAAACATTTTCAAAAACAAAATCCCATGTTATTTACTCTGTCTCCAGCATTTATTGCTTTGAACCACAACTCTCTATCTCTGTCAACCTCTCTCTCTCTCTGTCTCTTTCTAACACTCTAAGGGGGAGCCTTTCACTTTTGTTTCTACCAAAATTCTCAAATTTGAGCTTAACCCATAACAAAGCTCATTCTTTGCTCTATGTTTAAGCTGAACCCAGAAAAATTTAGCTGCATTTGAGCCGATCTCACTCCTTGGTTTCAATGTAAGTTCTTTTTCTTTGATTTAAAGTTTTGGGCTTTTGGTATTTTATTGAATGGATTAATGGAGAGATTGTACGCATTGATTCTTTTATGAAGTTGCTCTTTGTTGATATTTGCGATGTTGGTTTCGCTTGGTTTAAGGTTGTTTGTCTGTTGGTTGCCATAGAATTGATTTGTGTGTTTTTCTGGTTCTTCTTGAACTGTTCATTAATAGTGTGGGGTTTCTTTGGTGCTGAAAAAGTCTAGGAAAGGAATGTGGCTTAAAAGATTTGGACGTAGTTCTTGATGCAGGCTCAATGAAATTGAAATGTTTTGTACATTAAAGGAATAATCTCTCTCTCTCTCTCTCTCTCTCTGTGTCTTACTGAGAACCTTTTACTTGTAAGTATAATAGTTTCGGAGCTGTCAAATAGAGCTGAAAAGCATTTGATAAGCGACAATTGGGATTTGAGGTTTTTATTTTAGTAAAGTGATCAATGCAGTTAGTTTCTGGAAGTTTCTTAATTCCTCTTAGTGCCGTGGATACTTCAGCTGATGATCTGGTTGAGGACAAAAGCTAGATGGTATGATCTTTGGGTTTCCATTAGCAGCAAGGCAATCATGCTAAGGTATAGGGACAGTGGTGATGAACAGGTAGAGAGATTCGTATAACAGAGTGTTAACATTGTAAGTGGTCTCTCACCTGGAAATTGCAAGAGCAATATAGTTCCGATACTTAAAAAATTGAGTGCATTGTGGTATAGGTCTATGGTGGAGATGTGGTAGCAAGAGACTGGTGGTTTAGGTGTTCATTTCATGTCCTTCTGGTTGATTACTTTGTTTAACAAAGTTTAGCTGTTTGAAGTTCTTCTAACTTTAATGCAAAATGAAGCTAGAGAGATCCTACACAATGTTAACTTGATGTGCTTCTAGAGATCGTAAATTCTGGCCTGAAGTAGGAAAACAGTTCACCTCCATTAATAGTCTTTCAAGTTCTCTTAGAGGGTCAAACCTTCCATTTCCTCTAATAAAATTTTGACGAGAAACTTACTTGGAGTGTGGAACTGCAGGCATATGCTCTTTAAAATATGACTGCTCAGCTTCTTTCTTTGCTTTGAAAAGTGGAGATCTTGGTAAAAGGAGTTATCTCACAAACTTAATAACTTGTGATGGTTTAGAATCTTGTAAAGTATAGATTATAAACTTCCAAACCTAGAGTTTGCTAGTGTAAGAAATTCAGCTTACAAGGTTACTGAACCGTTTGTTGTATTTAATAACGTCTACAGATGCATCTGGTTGGTGGAACACAGTTCTGTTTCTCTTTGTATCATTTGCTTGTATAAGTTGAGCAGCCCTGCATTCTGCTTTCATACAATGGGAGTTGACAAAGAAGGTTCCAAAAATGGAGGCTATGTAGGTGGATTTTTTCAGCTTTTTGACTGGACTGCAAAATCTCGGAAGAAGCTATTCTCAACCAAGTCAGATTTTCCAGGTATAACTGTCTTAGTTGTGCAGATGAGGATACACCAGGAAGTGCGTCAGCATTCTGGCATGCATGTGATAGTGAAAGTTATATTCTTGTGCCATAATAGTTTATATCTTTGGTGGTTTCTAATGTGCTTATTTCTTCAAATATTTAGAGCGTTCAAAACAAGGGAAGAGAAGTGATGGAAACTTACCAATGACACGACTCCATCTGGTGAGAACATGGCAGTACTAAATAATTTAAATATAGCTTATTACACTGTTGAAATTGTCTGATTTAATCTGAGACTCTTTCCGATTCTTGTCATGATTATTGCAGGCAGATGAGGATGAAATTGGAGCAGGAACAAGCATCAAAGGAAGTAGTGATTACAGTTGTGCTTCATCAGTTACAGATGATGATATATATGGAACTAGGGCCCCTAGTGTAGTGGCCCGGCTTATGGGATTAGATTCTTTGCCTACACCTTCTGAGCCCTACTCCACCCCATTGTTTGACACTCAATCTCTTCAAGATGCTCATTTCCAAAATAGAAACCTTAGTTGCCATCATGACCAGCAGATTATTTATCCTGGATATCTGTTCAATAAGATGGACGGACCTGCCAGGAACTTTGTGGAGTCAAAGCCTCAGAAGATAATCAGCAAGCCTATAGAGAAATTCCAAACTGAAAGTTTGCCTCCTAAGGCAGCCAAAACAATTCCAATTAACCGCCACAAACTTTTGTCACCTATCAAGAGTCCTGGTTTTGTCCCTACTAAGACTGCCGCGCATATAATGGAAGCAGCTGCAAGAATTATTGAGCCTGGCCCCCAGGCTATTGCTAGAGCCAAAATGCCTCTGCTAGGGTCATCCTCAGTGCCAATTAAAGTTCGTGATTTCAAAGAAAAAATGGAGGCTGCACAGAAAATGCCTCTGGTTGGATCTTCATCTGTTCCCTTGAAAGTTAGAGATTTGAAAGAGAAAGTAGACGCGACACATAAAACACCCAGGCTCAGTGAAGCGACTAAGAGGCCAGTTGAGTCAAATGCTGCTAAGTATCTTAAAGGACAATCTTTGAACAGGAGTTGGAATGGATCAACAGACACAACCTCACCCAGGGCTTCTGATACAGAAGAAATTTCTTCTGTTTTAAAGAGTAAGGGGAAGTCTATTTCACTCGCAATCCAAGCAAAGGTCAATGTGCAGAAAAGAGAAGGATTGACTTCAAGCAGCAGTCGAAGTTTGCTAGGGCAGAAGGACCAGAATGAGGTTAAGTCAAGTCAGCCTTTTAAGAGCCAACCAAGCACTCAAAAGAGTTTGAATAAGAAATCTTCTACACAAAATGCTTCTGGTGTACTCAGGCAGAACAATCAGAAACAAAATTCTATAGTGGATAAAGACAAATTACCTTCAAAGCCCATGTGTTCCAACTTGCACACTAGAAAAATGCACTCTGGGGATTCATCTTTTGGACGACACAAAACGTCAGGTAAAGCTGTTGGGAATTCCAAAACTGGCTCAAGGAAGTTGGGCTTAGGTACTACAGATAGTGATAAGTTGGGCTTCGGTCCATATGCTGGTTCCAAGAACCCAAGGAAGAAAAGATCATTTGATAGGGACTTCCATTTTGATAAGAATCAGGTTGTTGATAGTGTGCTGATTGAAAAAAATCAGAAGGAAGATCATCCTGTTACTGAAAGGAACTTCAGCTGGGTTGAAGATAGCAAGAAGAAAGGTGTGGATGTTGTCTCCTTTACATTCACAGCACCATTAACCAGGTCAACAGAAACGTCTGCTCAGATCACACCAAAAAATAATGGCATTTGCATGGATAATCGCAGTAAGCGATTGTTGCTTGACACTGAGAGTATGAAGTTCTCTTCATTAGGATATAACGTTATAGGGGGAGATGCTCTAAGTATGCTTTTGGAACAAAAGTTAAGGGAATTAAGTAATGCAGTAGAATCTTCCTGCCTCAAATCACTCAATTCAGAATCAGCTTCTTCTTCTACATCAATTTCACAGGACCTGGTGCACACTCCTAATGCTGTTAGTACCGGGCCCAGGTTATACAAAAAACTGGGTAGTTGTCGCAATTCCAACCTTCCTTCAACTGACCTTCAACTTCACAGATTGAAACACAAGTTTCAGGTAAAAAGACTTGCTTTTCAATTCTTCTACTCCGCTGAAGTGTTATTTGTTTATTGTGCTTCTAAATATATTCTTTTATCTCGAGCACAAATGAGCGTTGCTTGATATGCATAAAACTATTTCACAAGTGGATCATTAATGCTAATATGGCGCATCCAGGGAGTTGATGAGATGGACGAATGCAGCAGTAGCCATCTTGATGCTCGACAACCTAGTCCAGTTTCAATTCTTGAACCTTCCTTTTCAACCGAAAGCTGCAACTCTTCAGATAGCACAGATAGTTGCAGTATAGAAGGTAAAAGTTGCTGCTTATCCTTTATGTTCATTATTAATCCATGCCATAAGTTTTTCGTTAGGTATATAATCTCTATCTCTGATACAATTTCAGGAAGCAAGCATTGTTCATCCATTCAAGGTCAGGAAGTTCTTGGGATGAGTTCTTTAAAGAAGTTACGCTCACTAGAGGCTGATACAGAGTTATCAGATTCAGCTTCATCCATATATTCTGGAGGTGTGGCTAAAAGGAATCAAGATAATCTTGTTTCCCAATCCAGGAAATCAGTCAACTTGGAAGTAGAATATGTGAAGCTCATACTGTGTAACGTGGAATTGATGTTCAAGGACTTTGCATTAGGCCGTGCTCGTGAGATCATAAACCCTCATCTTTTTGATCAGTTGGAAAGCCGAAGAGCGGGATTGGGAAGTGAAACTGTGGAGTCTAGACTAGAACGAAAGGTACTATTCGATTCTGTCAGTGAATGCTTAGACTTGAGGTGCAGGCGGTATGTGGGTGGGGGATGCAGAACATGGGCAAAAGGGATGACAATTCTCAGGAGAAATGAGTGGTTAGCTGAAGAAGTGTACAAGGAGATTTCAGGTTGGAGAGGCATGGGTGATTGTATGGTGGATGAGCTTGTGGACAAGGACATGAGCAGCCAATATGGAAGGTGGCTGGACTTTGAAGTTGATGCATTTGTACTTGGAGCAGACATTGAGGGTCAAATACTAAATACTTTGGTTGATGAGGTGGTTGCTGAACTCCTGCAATTTTAATGGCTTCATTTTGCCACTTCAATTGAGATCAACTTAGGGTGGATGAGGTGGTCGCTAGGCAGATGGGGAGTCGAAATGGAAAATGGCTGGTCTTAAAGTTGATGCAAATTCGTACCTGGGGGCAGAGAGGGGTCAAATATTGGATGCTTTGGTTGTTGAATATGTCAATAATCATAGCTAGCCCTTGTAAGCCTTGTTTTTGTTTTGGCACAGTCACTTCCAATTTAGGTTTCTCATATATAATTTTTTCTTAAAGCTCATTCTTCAAAGTCTTCACATAGTTAAGGCATTGTGAATTAAACATTTTTCTCTTGAAGTCAGTTGCAATTTAATGAATCACAATGGTAATACAGCTCCGATGTGATTTTGGGTTTGCTTCAATGGAAGGAAATAATACCAACCCATTTATATGTGCAGTCCAACTAAAAGTTCAATCATATTGATTTTAATTACTCACTTTGTTCCAAAATATAAGTCACTTTTAAAAATTTTTCTTGTCTCAAAATCTTTGTCTTTTTTACAAAATCAAGACTACTTTTATATTTTACCAAATTTACCCTTGTCAGATTAGAAATCTATTCTTTAATACATATATCCTCTTTATCTCTCTTTGACAAAAGAAAGGGAATATTATCTAAAATAAGGTGTCTTTAGAAAAGAGAGATAGAAATAATGGCAAACATAGTCATAAGTGAGAGAAATCAAAAAAGTAAAATAGGGGTAAAATAGAAAAGTACATAAAATTTAACAAAAAAAACTGTTTTTATTGATTTTGATAAAACAGCTGAAAGTGACTTATATTTTGGGAGTAATTTGTAATACTCCCTCTATTCTTAGGATCCGGCTCCTCTCCTGTTTAACTTTCAACTGGAGAGTCCGGTTTATGGTTGGATGAGATACCAACACATTAAAACATATGTCAATGGTGGAAGAAGAGCCACCTCATCAAATGTGAAAATCCTTTTCCATCTCAACTATCTTCTTCTTCTATTAAGGAGTTTTAACATTTCAATCATCCATCATTCTCTGTTTCCCTTCATCAAATATTGCTATTTTAGGGTTTCTTTTTCTCATTTTTCCAAATATCAGTTCACAAGAACATGAGAATTTGAGATTAGAAGAATTATTTAAAAATACACAAGAACTGTAAATAATCCTTTTGAGAAATAAGTATAAGTAATCTTATTCTACAATAAAGGGTAAAAATCTACATGTTCAAATAAGAATAAGCAGTTTGAATTTACTTTCTCATCATCTGCAAAATTAAAAGATCAAGAAGATTGCCAATTTTGTACTCTCATCTCATCTCAAAATAGAAAAATCAGGACTCAGTAAAAAACTGTCATCTTTCGAGCATTACACACACCAATAAGTTGTAGAAACCCAACAAAATGCTCAAAGCGTATAAAATGTTTTGGGACACAACCCAAATTTGAAGTCGCAGCTCTCATGGCAAACCCTCAAACCATATAAAACGTTTTGGAGCACGATATTTTACTCTCAACCTTCTTCTCGGTTCAAGACACATACTATTTGAAGAGAGTTGGAGTGAGAGCTTGATTAAAAATCTGGAGATTTTTCTAAAGATGAAAGAGAAAATACTGTTATACTATTGAAAGAGATGATGGCTGAACACTAACGACACACTAACGACGTCAATATTAGTTAGTTTGCATTTGATGACGTGGCTTTTTTGAAGCTTTTGATGTATGCCTTGATGCGTTGGCATTCCATCGAACCATTAATTGGACTCTCCAGTTGAAAGCTCAACAGGAGAGGAGCCATATCCCTATTTTTATTTGTTTGTTCCCTATTGATTTTCACAAAGTTTACCAAAAGGTGATTAAATTATGTTAAATTACTTTGTTATCATTATATTTGTTAGTGTTTTTAGGGATTCGTGTAATGATATAATAGTAAAAAAAGAGATTGAAAGAAAAAGAAGAATAAAATTGAGAAGTGAAATTTATTGATTATTTGTTTATAGTAAGGAATAAATAAATTTAGACTTTTTAAAAAGAAAATATGAACAAATAAAATGTTACGGAGAGAATACAAAAGTTCAAATGAGGATGTTGGTGGGTATTAGGGGTGCAAACGGTTCGGTTCGATTTGGATATTAAAATTTTAATACCCTAACGCTTCGGGTGTTTTTACTGGTTTTCGGATAGTTAGAGTTAATTCAATTTTAAACTTTTATTCTTTTAGAAAAGTTCAAATAAGATTATAAAAACTTCGAGTTAATAAAATCAATTTTAGTTCATTTGGACAATTTTGATTTCCATTCGGTTGGTTTTCATATGAACATTCCAAAATCTTTAATGAATTATCGGTTCAATTCGGTTATTGAATTTTTCGGTACTCTTATACATCCCTAGTGGGTATAACCAAATAGGGAAACGGAAGAGCCTTTTTTTTCCAGTTTTTCAGCACCATATCGTTTCATCACTTCAGATTTTGAAAACGACTTCACAATTAAAACTTTGGAGGGTATTGAAAAGTTTTTCAGACCTAGCTATAGCTATCTGGATATTAACGTGCACTGTGCAGAGCAAGCAACTAGCAAGTTTTTAATGGCTTCACCTTCCTGTCTTTTTGTGGACTGTGAGAGCAAGGAATCCAACCATCAATCATTATTAGCAGTACCAATTTCCCTTTTTCGTTTTTGGTAAACAGTACCAATTTCCATTTCGACCAAGACAACCCTGTCTGCGACCTGCCTCTGCATCATCCCACATTTATAATTCCCACGGCAAAGAGTTTCAAATCCTAGTTTCGTTCTCATCATCAACACTACTAAATATCCAAGGCAAGTACTATTCGGGTTTCTTAATTTCCCTTGGATCTACCGCAACCGCAGCCTGCAAAAGACAAAAACAATGCTGCTCATTAGGCGCTTAATTTCACCATCAATAGCAAGACACTCATATTGTAAAAGAGATTATCAGTTTCGTCCTCTTGTACACTACTTGGGGTGAAAGTAATAGTAATATGACGGCTCATCTCCATACGAACAATACTTCCTGTTCCAAGGTCCTCGGGCTATGTGCAACTGCAATTATACTCCTAATTAATCAATGGCTTAACATATAAAATAATCTTTGAAATTGTACAAAACTATCATTTTAACCCTCAACTTTTATTTTAAAATTTTTACCCTTAAACTTTTTTTTATGTATAATACAGTCTTTGATGCTGAAGTAGTTCAATAAAAAAATTTCACCTGTCAATATATAATTAGGTCACGTCAGCATTAAGGTCTACATTATACGTAAAGTAAAAAGTTCGATAGTTAAAAATTTTAAAATAAAAATTGAAGGGTAAAAATGATAATTTTGTACAAATTGAAGGGTTATTTTATATATTAAGCCATTTACCAATCATAGACGCACCAAACTTCCTTTCCATGGTTGACCGGCTGGTTTGACCTTCGTCTCTTTACGGTTAGATTTTCATGATTCACAATCCTCAACAAAACTGCCCCTCCACCCTCCAGGATCCTTCTACATTCACTTGATCAAAGTAGTTGGTTAGATTTTCATCATCTTCTTCTGCTGCGTATCGACCATTGAAATCAAAGTACCAAACATCCTCATTGCCCTAATTAATAATACTACCTGAAAATTCTTCAAAAAAATTAATAATACGACTTGAAAAATAAAATGTTCATAAAAGCTTCTGCTAGGAATAATGAGGAAACATGAGTGAAAGCAACGCTCGATCGAATCGGAAGTGTTTGCTTAACAGAGATCACGGTGCAAAAGAAATGTTATTTAGGCATTCATTAATGATTCCAAGACTTAATCTTAAAATGGTTTAAAATATTAACCCATTACTAGTATTAATTAGCTTCCAAATTACTACTACTATATATAGTACGTGACATAATGATGCTGGTGATGATACGGCAATTTTAGGAGTAAAAACGTTCCACGTGTCTATACACACATTGTTTTGTCAGTGCCACATCCCTATTATAAGACTTTAATGCTTTATTTATTTTGCAATGGTAAGAAATTGAAGTCAGTAGTACGTTTCTGACCCAAAAAAAAAAAATTAAGTAGTACGTAGACTAGGAATAATCCTCGAATGTAACCAAAAAGGGAAAAAATGGGAATTTAATTAATGGTCGAAAATGAAATGGTAACCTCAAAACTGATCTTTGCAACTAAAAGAAAATACTAACATGAAAGACCAATATCATCATTGATTAGTTGAGAAACTATTGTCAGAACTCCATATTTTCCTATTAATATTCACTTTATTTTTCTTCATCAAATTAAATTATTAAGCCCATTCTTGTTTTTTATTTAATTAACTCCCATTCAAAATTAAGCTATCAAAGACATTGCCTGTCTTAGCAATTTTGGATTTGTTTAGATATAATTAAAATGCAAAATGGGAATATTTAATTAATTACTCTTACTAATATTATGTAAGCCCAAAATCAAATATAATTGAAGAAAGAAAGGGGAAAACGAAATTATTACATTGACAATTTGGTTTAAATAAATCTGAAAATTGGGATAAAAAAAATAGAAAAGTCATAACATATACATATTCATGTTAACAAATTAGTATTTGTCATATATATGCGAGACTCTTGACATATGAAATTATATATATGTGGGTGAGCAAAATTACCAAATACCAATCCAATTTAATATTAAAGTCACCCAGCCGCTTCATCACCATTGCCACCATCCTGTAACCAACAGAGCAATAACTTGTCTGAATTATCCCATAGTAGTTCCCATTGCTGATCATAGTCATGATGATGATAGTTTTGATGGTAATTAAAGCCAGCAGCAGAAGCAAAAGTAGGATCCCAGTCAAGCCATTCCTCTTGATCAAACCCCGATGAATTCCCAGCTGCTACAGTTGTTGCATTTGATGAGCTTTCCCTTTCTTCATCTTTTCTAGGGCTTGTTTGGACCACAGCATCATTAACCCAGTCCATGGCCCCATTTCCTCCGCTTGTGGTTATCAAGCCATTATCCTCACTTGGATCCACACCTCCTTCGCTTTGCTGCAGGATGCTGCTAAGGCGCTTTATTTCACGGTCTAGCCACTCGTACGGTCCCAGCTGAACCTCACTCTCTCTCTCGCTGCAGCCGCTACCGTACGTTCCAACCTCACTATTACTCGAACTTTCCCGATCGGTACCAGAACCACTGATCAATACTGTTCCCGTGCTTTTACTCTCTTCATAATTATTGCCTGCAACTGGCCTTGCACTGCTGTTCATGCAAGAAGCATGCATTCCAAAGTTTCTTCGTCTGCCTGCCGGCGCAGAATCATTGTCTTTATGATGTTCAGGTTGTAAATTGGTCATGTCCTTGTTGTCTTTGATTTGACCTCCATGTGTGTAATTTTCCTGGCGTGTGGATTCGGACACCTCATTAGGGGTAAGAGTAGCCTTAGGAATACCCAGTGACATCAACGCCCACTTGTGTCTTTTCATGGCTGACCGGCTTGTTCGACCGCCTCTTCGCTTATTGCATTCTCCTGAGGCTGTGATAGCATCAATGTCGTTTGCTTTGGCATCTTTTATTGTCTTGGTGAAACTGTAAATTTTTCGGCTTAAATGAGAGTTCCAGTAATTCTTAATTTCATTGTCAGTTCGTCCTGGTAATTGTGCAGCAATCACAGACCACCTATAATAGCCCGACATAGACAGTACTGGTTATATCTATAGATGGTCAGATATCTTTTTGTTTTTTGGTTACATGATAAATGATTAGATTTCTAGAGAAAGAGAAGACAACTTCAACTTGCGATAGCTTAATTAGCTCGTGCAAAACGGATGATTAAAAACAAATGCTTAATCCAAAAGCTAAACTTCACCAAATTATAATCTGTTTCCATAAAATAATTTAATTTCTTTGGAGTAAAGATGTTCATAGTTATTTAGTCGGGTTCAATGTGGCTACTAGTACCAATGGATTTATAGAAAAAAGAATTCCATGGTGACTAGGTTTTTCTGGGTGTTGGCGAAAGATTCAAGCTTCATGTCCCTGGTTTGATGAGGGCAGGTGAGATAGAAAAGAAAGACAGAAAATGACGCAATAAAAAAAAAAGAGGAAAAATTGACTAATCATTGCAAAGGAAAGTATTATTTTTGCAAATTATACTATATATAATATATATATAGTATATCTCTGAGAAGTGAGAAGTGATCGAGAATAAGATGTTGACCATATATATCTTAGCCCCAAGCAAATGGCACTAAATGAACATCTGATGGGAAATTCTTGGTAAAATTAAATCATACATCTCCTAGATTATCTTGAGGTCAATTATAACTCTGTGGCTGACGGGGCTATAGTAATGTCTTGGAAGCTCTTTTGTCTCTACAGGGGTGTATTTCCTGCCAGGCCTCTAGGCTTGTTGCTTGCTCTCAGCTTCCCATTTTTTCCCTCCTACTTTATAAAGCGTTCTTTTTTCCATTTTAAGGGAGAAGGAAAAAAAAATTCTAAATTCTAAATAAAATTCTCAAGATTTACCCATCAGAGAGACTTAGAGCAAAAAACTCTTTATCTAAGTTTATGGCTCTTGTCTAGGTGATGATCAGCAAGAGTGAGAAGAAACTAGTGTATAATAGAAGAAAAATGAGTTATTATATTCTATATATATATATATATATATATATACATACCTGTTCCCCAAAGCACAATGCAACTTAACAATGGTTTCTTCCTCTTGAGCAGTGATGTTCCCTCTCTTCAAATCAGCCCTCAAATAGTTTATCCATCTTAGTCTGCAACTCTTCCCACACCTCAACAAACCTTCAAAAAGAAGAAAACCATCATACCCTTCATTCATTCATTACTTAAAAGTTAAAATAAAATAATAAACATTAAACAAGAATATTTGAGGAGAAGAATGAAAAACCCCATTCACAAAAATGTTTTAATTTGATGGTCAGATTATATATAATAATTTACCTGCATTCTTCGGCAATGACCTCCAAGATCCTTCCCCATTGGCTTGAATGTACTTTGTTAATAGTTCATCTTCCTCTGCAGTCCATCTCCCCCTCTTCAACCCCACCTTCTCACAACATGGAGATCTCCCCATTTTCTTCTCTCCTTTCCCTCTCACATTCACTCCAAAAGGCATTGAGCTTGTGAGAGAAAGGAGGCGCGGGTGCTGTAATATATTAAGCCTTTACTATAGTTAGAGTTTGCACCAATAGAGAGAGAGAGAGTTCAATAAATAAGAGAGAGACGTGATATGGACATAGGAGCAGAACAATATATATAGAAATTTCTCGAATTACGCTAATTTGTTGCTTAACAGAGAGTATTGCTAAAAATGATTATAGATTATACATGGAATATAAATGTCATTTTTCTCCTCTTATATTTGATAATATAATCTATAATATATATATATATATATCTATACCTATTTATTAATTTTATCCCCGAACAAATTTCATTTTTAACTAATTTAATGTCTTAAAAATTGTGCTAACTTTTAAACTTTTTTTGATTTTTTAATTTCTTTTTATTTAAGGTTTTTTTTTTTATGTTGATCAACATTTTTTTGCTCCCTCTTCCTTTAGGTTTTTTTATTTTAATTTTCAATTCGGTGAATGTGTTACTGTAAAAAAAATGAATAAATTAGTTAAAAAGTTGTTGTTTCGGTTTATCCTCATATAACCTAAGTATTTCTTTTCTTTTTCTTATTTTTGGGAAAAAAATAAATTAGAGGTCTGTCAATATTTGATTTTTCTTTATCAGAATGAAAACTTTTTCCTGCCGATTCTCTGTCTCTTACCCTTTCTTATTTCTTCTCGATGGAATTCAGAGAGCATTATGATTTTTTTTCCCTTTCATGAACCTTATAATAATTTTTTGATGTTTATATGTTTTACGCTATAAGTTTGTAATGTATATTATTATGACTTTCATATATAGATATAGAAATTGCTACAACTAATTTGGATAATTCTCTTTGTTTTTCTTAATTATGTATTACAAAATATTTTTTTATAATGATTAAAATATATAATTAAATGCTTAATTTCTTATAACTTTATACTTTTACTATACTTGCATATAAGATCAATAAATATAATTAAATTATGAAAACCTGTCGCATAAGTGCGGACAATTTCTCTAGTATATATATTAATTTTAATACTTAATGAAATTTCATAAAAAACTTTATGCTAATTATTGTAGTCTCAAGTTTAATATCCTTTTTGGTCTTTTCTTGTTAATATTAATGATTGTTGTGAAATCTCATAAATAACCTTTTAATTATTCTTATATTTTTATGAAGTAGAATTTATCTTTTCCAATATCTATTAACTTAATATATTAAAGTTAATGCCATTAATAATTCCATTTAAATTCTTAAAAAAAATTCAATACTTATAAGAAAAAAACCCATTAAGCCCATACAATAAAAAAAAGGGAGAAAATACATGAATTAAAAACCCCATTGAGATTATATTATCTATATTCAAAAAAATATATTATACAATCCTTAAAAAAATGCATGATTTAAAATAAACAAAAGAAATAGACATTAAGTGCATATATATTTTTAAAACAGGTGTGTTAATTTTTCTTTTATAATATCTATTAATTATTAAATATATTGAAGTTAATACAATTAGAAATTCCATTTAAATTCTTAAAAAAATCAATTCTTATAAAAAATCCATTAAGACCATACTATTTAAAAAAAAAAAGAAATACACATAAATTAGAAACCTCATTAAGATTATACTACTTATTCAAAAAAAAATAGATTATACAACCCTTAAGAAAAAGGGAAATATGCATTATTTAAAATAAAAAAATATATACATAAAGAGACTTTTTTTTTTTTAAGAAAGGCATTAACAAATTATTTCAATTGATTTGTTATTATTGTATTGGCCATGTAGTCTTTTTTCTCTTTAATAATATTATTCTTAATAATATTGTTTAAAATATATATATTTTAACAAATATAAAGAATGTATTACAATTTTATATAAAGCTTCGATATTTATATAACCATGACATTAGCATAAGATAAATCTAATTTTTTCATATATACTCTAACAAATAAAAAAAATAATATATTATAATTTTACATAATCCGCAACGTTAGTGCGAGTTAGAATTGTTAATGTTAGTTTAATCAATAACTAATTTAGGACGTCATTGTTACACTATTTAGTGAGAGTCATTAAAACTTCGGTTATGAAAAAGCAAAAGAGTAAGGAGGCGTGGATCAATCCTTGAATGGTGCAAGAAGCTCCACCAGTCCATTAATGTTTCATTTTTTTAAATTTTCCAAGTCAACCCTATAATACTTAAGGAAATTGCTATAGGCAACCGTTAATTATTACCTTAGTTTTTGTGTGAAAAGTGGAAAGTTATTAATTTATTATGCATTTTTATAATTTTTTAAGAACAAGAATACCTTTAATTAAGTTTGGCCACAAAATTATAAATTTAGCCACAAATAAAAAATTTTAGTTTTAAGGGTTAGTTTTAAAATTTTAAATATATTATTGTAGGGTTTTGAAAAAAAAAAATAAATTTGTCAAAGTTTAGCCTCAAATAAATCTAAGGATATTTTTGTCATTCAAACACTTTTTGACAATAATTATTACCTTTTACAAAATTCAAAATTATCTTTTATCATCATTAATTAGGCTTAACCAATGTCAATAGACACTAGATAAGCAAACCCAATACTTAATAGTAGTACTGTAAAAGAACAAAAAGTTAATCAACACTTGGCCTGTTGTTTGGGAATGTTGGACGGAGCTAACCCAAGCACTTATCTCGGGATCCCATCTTTGTGGGTAAGAACAAATTATAAGGTGATGAAATTTTTGAAAGAAAGAGACAAAGAGTACATGGAAAAATTCAGAACTGGAAACAAGTTTTTGTCAACCAGGGGTAGCAAAAATCAATAGCAAGTGCGATTCCAACGCGCATTATGGGGTACTTCAGGGTCCCAAAGAAAATCTGTGAGGAGATAGACTCAGACTTAGACAACTTTTGGAAGGAACAAAAAGGAGACGAAAGGAGGATCCATTGGACTAGTTGGTAGCAACTAACAGATGGGAATCTGACCAAAAAAAAAAACTAACAGATGGGAAGGAGGCAGGAGGAATGGCCTTTAGGGATCTAAATGCTAGAGGTTATCATGGGCAGGGTCGGGTTTTGACTTGAGAAAAATGAATTTGGCTTGTCCATGCCCAACTTGATTCGACAATTCGAATTTGACCATTTGTTCAAAGTTCACATAAATTTAAATATGATTGTTCAAGATTAGCACAAAAGTCCGTTCAATTTTTTTTATCTCAAATAAAAATTAAAAAAAAATTATAACATTATTTAAAAAAATCAAGAATTATTATAGAATAATCTTTAGAATTATTTAAGATTATATTTTTCTTTAAAAATATTTCTAACATTTAATATTTAAAATACTAATATTATATACACATAATATTTTGAAAACTAAATATATTAAAATTATATTATATTTAAATACGGATCGAGCAGAGCTCGGACTTCAAGCCTAAGGCTAAAGCCCGGCCCATTTTCTAAACCGACCTCTTTCCTTGTCTAATACCCGATATTCAGATCTAATATTTTTATCCAAATCCTTCCAAATTTCATATGGATAGTCCGCGCTTGAGCAAGTCTACCAAACGCTTTCAACACGCTTTGTTGCGTAGCAGGCATGGAGGATTTTAGAAAATCCTGAGGCATTATGGGTAAAAATCCTAAGGCTATATATTTTCCTAATAACTCCTTGGAGGCAAAAAAAAAGAGCTAGATCCTCACGGGTTTGGAATAGTATCCTAGAAGGAATGGATCTATTAAAGTTAAAGGACAACATGATGTGGCATATCATAAGAGGCAAAGATGTAAATATTTGGAGGGATAAATGGATAAAAGGGAGAGGAATAATAGGACAAGCGGGAAGCATTCAAGAAGAAAGTCAAAAGCCTCAGTTGGGAGCTGATATTATGGATAAAAGTCTCTAATTTGTGGCCTTTTCAAATGTCTAAAGGAAGTAGTGACTCTCTGATTTGGTGGCCTTCTAAAGATGGGAATCTTTCTATCGAATCGGCTTATAAGCTAGCTAGGGATGACTCTTCTGATGATGGTAGGAATTGGTCATGGATTTGGAAATTTAATGCACTCCCCAAACTGAAATTTTTTCTTTGGGAATGTGCTCGAGGAGTTATTCCCATTAGAGATCTGCTGGTTCATAGAGGATGTAATGTACCTCTCATCTGTCCCTTATGTTCGGTTAATAATGAAAACATGGAGCACTTGTTTAGGAATTGCGCGTTAACCTCTCGGATTTGGAATGAGATGGGTGTTCGAACTGATGGAATGGGGAGCTTTAGCGAGTGGTTATTCAACCTGGTTAATAACAAATCCCAGTTTAGACAACACTCAATACCGCTGGGTCTTATTGTTGTGCATGTGCTTTAGGAAATATGGCTGTATAGAAACCATCTTTACTGGCCATAAGGATCCTAGATACTTGTTAACTTTGGCTATCATGAAAACTGCTGAATTTTTTGCGGTCAGTAGGAAACTTAAAAAAATTCCCTTACCTGATTTTATTTCCCTCTCCTGGATACCTCCCACTGAGGGTTGGTTTAAACTTAATACAGAGATGGCTCTTCCTAAGGCAACCCGGGTAAAGCAGGGGCATGGATTGTTATCAGAAACTCCAATGGGAGTTGGACTTGTGGAACCACTAGACATCTAGGAGAGTCTGCTCTAACATTGTGGCTGAATGTTGGGCACTAAAAGATGGTCTATTACTTGCAAAACAACTCAATATTCAAAAGTTAGAAGTTGAATTGGATGTCACTTCGGTTATCTATGCTGTTTCAAACTCAAGATGTATTAATCCTGCTATAAATCCTATTATCTCTCATTGTAGGTGGCTAATGGAGCAATTTGAAGATATTAAATTGAAGCATGTATTCAGGGAAGCAAATGCATGTGCAAATGGCAAAAATGGGCAGCAACTCTTTTTGTAATAGGTTGCAGGCTGCTTTTGTATTGTGGAATGAACCACCTGATCCCATTAAAAACCTGCTTGCCCGTGAAGCTGCAGGAAACTTTGTTCTAAGACAGTTTAATTAATCATGGTTGCATGTTTATTACCAAGAAAAAAGTGCATGCATATGGAAGTTACAAGCTATTGAAGGAATGGTGCAAGGAGGAGTAATTGAGGAAATAAAGAGAATACGTATATGCAGACAAGAGGGAGCAGATAAAAGGATATGGCCGTGGTGCAAGGATGGCAAATACACCGTGAAAACAGGGTACCATGTGCAAAAGGTGAAAGTAAGAAAGCTGAGAATAAAAGATCGGAGCTCTTCAAAAGGGATAGATGAGTCTTTCTGGAAAGATGTACGGAAACTCAAAGATTCCTACAAAAATAAGGAATTTTGTTTGGAGAGCATGTAAAATGCAATAGCTACTAGCCAGAATCTTTGGAAGAGGAGAATCAAAGAGTCACCTATGTGCGGGATATGCAAAACTGGGGACGAGACAATGGAGCATCTATTATTGACTTGTGAATGGGCATCACGGGTATGGTTTGGAGTTGATGTTAGTTATATTGTTGCTAGGAGGAACATATAACTACTCTCGATAGTCGACTAAGAAAGGTATTTGACATGAAAATACAAAAAAAAAACAAAAGACAAATTGTTGATGGATCCTTTTAAGGAACAGGGTAAAGAAGCAGGGGTAGGAGTAATGGTAAGAAATGAACAAGGCAATTTGATAGATGGAGTAAGTAAGAAAATTGTCACTGGACCAGCTTTACTGGCGAAGGAAGGGATTGAACTTGCCAAAAGCAAATGTTACTCTAAGATAATTCTTGAAATAGACTCTGAAGTTTTGTATAGAAGTCTGGGAATGGAAGATGGAAAAGCCGATTGGACTATTGAACCAAAGTTTTGTATACAAGTCTGGGAATGGAAGATGGATCCTTGAACAAGTGCTAAATGACATCAGAGAAAGGACAAAGGACTTTGAAAAGGTGATCTTCGAGAAGATTAAAAGTTGCCCGGGTTTCATCCCGGGTCATATTTTTATTTTGAATTGAAAATTAAATTTTTTTAAAGAGACATTTAAAAGTTTTAGAAGTGTTTAGTATTATATTAAAAAATATGTAGCAATCAAAAAGTTAGATATTAAATTAAAATAAATGTCAATGATATAAGTTCTGACACTTTTGAGAAAAAAAATCTGTTAATATAATTATAAAAATAACTTATATTTGTCATTATATATTATAAATTAAAAGACATTTTTTTCATAAAATTAATAGATAATTTTTTTTCTTAATGGCGTTATTTTTGAGAAATCATGCTAATTAACCTAACAATACTATAATAATAAATAACAAATCAAATTAATATAAAAATTAGACAAAACTCATGCATGATAGTACTCGAACTTAAGACCTCATGTAATAAACAAAATTTCATAAGACTTACCATTTCTAATCATGAAAAAAAATTATAACAATTAATAGATTATCTATTAATCCTTAAAATTTCATAAGACTTACCATTTCTAATTATGAAAAAAAATTAACATTTCTTAATCTTATCACAATCTTCCCCTTTGTTGTTAATATCTAATTATATCGTGAATTTCCTATTAGAACCTGAAAAAAAAATCGATCAATATTTTGGTACTTAAAAATTTTCATAAAATATACCAAAATCTCCTAAATCGAATATCTCTTCATTATATGAAATTATGATATTTTAGTAAAATTTATTATTTTTTTCAATTATTGGATCCATGCTTCTTTTATATTTTTATCAATACTTCAGTCATCTGATAAATTAAAACTTTGTTACTTATCAAAAAAAAAAACTTTGTTAATTCCTTAATGTCATCATTATTTGTTATTATTATCACTATAATTGTAAAAAAAAAATTAATTATAAACTTCATTTTTGAAATAATAAAAAATAATTAATAAAATAATATTTTTATCAATAGAATATTCTCTAATAATTAAATAAAAAAATGCACTTTGGTTCACCAAATAATCCCAATATGATCTTGTGATAATAATCACCTTAATAATTAAATAATACTTGAATTCATCATAAAATTACCTCAAAATTAATATTGAAATTTATGATTACCTATGAAATTACCTCTTAATAATGATAATAATAAATGACCTTAATTCGCCAAATTATAATCATAAATTCAACCTTATATACATTATCATTACCCACTAAATAACTTTTAATAATTATATGCATCCAAATTAATTAATAGATATGTATTAAATAATTAAAGATTAAAACTATTAAATTCTTTTAATAGATTCATCAATATTTATATATTTGTAAAAAAGAATTGAAAAAATAAAAGTTCCAACTTAACTAAAATGAAAAATTTGATTAACAAAACCAAGATGGAAAAGAAAAGAAAAAAGAAAAAAGCAGAAGAAAGAAATAAAAACAAAAGCAAAAGCAAAAGAAATAGAATTGAGAAAAAGAAAAAACTCAAATAAAAATCCACCAAATTAACCACAATTATTAAAATTACTATTAATTTTGAGAAACTTATCATTTTATTATTATGCATCTAATTTTTCAATTCTCCTCCATTGATTCATTTAATCAATGGGAATTACTTTAAATGTAGGTACTAAGCAGTAGTTTTTTTTTTTTGTTTCTCATCCAGTATCCAAAGCTTCGCTCTGATTAATCCGGCTTCGATCCGCGTTACGCACTTGGATATAATGGGTGAGTCTTTCGATAGGACAACTGCATACGTAAGATCTAGAAACTGAGACCTGTTTAAATTAGAATAAGTCGCTTACTATTCGTACAACACTGCAACCCCACGTTGGTCTAGGTACTAGGTATTGATCAGCAGAAAAGCCAACAAGGCTGCACATTGAGTTTCAACTCAATCAAGAAAGGGAATGTGCCTTGCAAACTTATTCATTGTATCCCACCCTCTCTTCTTGTCCCCATTTGTGATCAGGACGGGTACCTGCACCACCACATTGTTGACAAAAGACTGCACCACCACATTGTTGACAAAAGAATGGGCAGTCTTGGGGGAGTGAGAGCTACAATCTGATTCTCCATTTCCACGTGACTTAGACTTTGAAAATCCGTTGTACCTGTATGGTGCAATTCTTTCAATGCAATAAAATGACAATTTGTCATTTGGCCAAACAAAAAATATTCAAAGACTTGGCCTGTCAGGAGCAGATTAGCGGCAACCTTAGTCTACTGCTTGGTCTTAATTCAACCAAGGTTGCCCTGCGGTCCTTTTTAACTTTTTAAGTTAGTGCACTACTACTATGTTGTAACCATTCGGATTTAATATTATATTATATCTAATGGTCAGAGTATTATCCTGTTTAAAAGGATTAAGCATGTAATAGTAGTAATTTTTTTTCTAAAAAAAAGAAAAAAGAAAAACTAATTGAATTCTTGTAATATTTGCAACAGGAAACCATCAATCTTTCCTCCAAGAGTGCCCATTTAAGGATCTGCTTCCTAGATCCTTCTAGTTCTGAGCCCGAAGACATCTACAGCAAAAATTTCTATTTTTTCATTAGAATTTAAGTATTTAAATTAATTTTTTTTGTAGGTTTTTTTTCCGGTGCTTTCTCCTCCGACGCAGGAATATGGGACAGCTCGACAGGGACAACACAACCCCCAATTAATTTTTTGACAGTTACACAGCCTTTAATTCTCTCTGCCAATGTGGAAATCTATATCTATATTATATATAATAATATAATAATAATATGAAAGCAATCCCCGTCAACCAAAATCATCAACTGAAAAATTAAGTGTATAATCTGATGTCATGCGTCCCAACATTGATGATAATTTAAGTAATTATGGTTAATTTAGTGAGCCTTTAGGATGTATTTAACTTTTTTTTTTCCAATTCTTTCTTTTTCTTTTGCTTTTGTTAATTTGTTTTCCTTTTTCCATTTTTCTTTTTTGTCATCTTGGTTTTTTTTGGGGGTCAAATTTTCCATCTTGATTAAGTTGGAACCTTTTTTTTTCAATTATTTTTCATAAATATATATTTATTGCTTAATTTATTGAAAGAATATGATAGAATTTGAATTTATGTGATTATTATTAAAAGACATTGAGTGAGTAATGATAATAAATGAAGTTGGATTTATGATTAATTTGGCGAATTAAGATCATTTATTATTATTATTATTAGGTCATTTGATAGGTAATAATAAACTTCAATATTTGTTTTGCAGTAATTTTGTGATGAATTAAAGTCATTGTTTAATTATTAAGGTGATTATTAATTTGACAATATATGAGTTTGGTGAATTAAGATGGATATTTTTTATTTGATTATTAGAGGATATTCTAATGATAAAAAAATATTTTATCAATTAATTTTATTTTACTATTACAAAATAACGACTTTTACAATCAATTTTTTGACAATTATATATGATGATAATCATAACAATTGTTAATTTATCATATAAATGAAGCACTGATAAAAATATAAAAGAAGCATCAATCTAATAATTGAAAATATAATAATTTTGTTAAAATATAATAATTTCGTATAATTAAGGGATATTTGATTTAGGACATTTTGATATATTTTATGTATATTTTTAGGAATCAAAATGTTGAGCGGATTTTTTAGTTAGGTTCTAATAGGAAATTGATGACATAATTAGATATTAATAATAAAATGGAAGATTGTGGTAATATTAAGAGATGTTATAATTTTTTTATGATTAGAAATGGTAAGTCTTATGAAATTTTAAGGATCGGTAAATAATCTATTGATTGTTTATTAATTTATTGATCTTTGGTTTAAGTTATAAATGCATGAGGTATCGGGATCGAGAACCTCTATGCATGGGTTTTATCTAATTTCTATATTAGTTTGGTTTGTTAGTTATTTATTATAATATTATTAGGTTATTAGCATGATTTTTCAAAAAGATGTATGTGTGTCTATAAGATTTGTTTTTCATAATAAGATTCCATTGTACCTTTAAGAAAAAAAATGTTTATTAATTTTTTGACAAAAAAAAGGTCTATTAAGTTATAATTTATAATAATAAATAAAAGTTATTTTTACAAATATATTGTGAGATATATGATAGAAATATGTTCGGTAACGAACATGTCAACCTATTACCTACATATTTGGAACCAAGTCCGTGCTGAAATATGATAGAAATAAGCCTTGAGGGAGAGATCAAAGTAACTTTCATTGGTTGGCAATGGCATCAAAACCGAAACCCAGCCAAGTACGTGTCATCGGGTACCTGCACACTTAGGTCACGTGACCTTCTGGCCTAGTAGTTACAGCAATGTAAATGGATGGCAGGGGCAGCATCCGTAATCACGCTCCATCTGTCACGATTTCATTTCATGGGGCAATTAAGTTGTCATTCCAAAGCTTCGATGCTGTACTAGCTTGTATGATCATAAAGTTACTTACGTACTCAAGGAATAGAATTGATGGAAGACATCAAAGGGTACCATTTTTTTTTTTTTTTGGATTTCATTGAATACAATCAGATTACATTTGATTTGTGATCATGGCTATCAATCAAAACAAATTGGCACAAGGAAAAGAACTCAACGCCTTAATACCAATGTCAATGTTATTTGCTTCTAGGGCCTCTTTTATTTCCCTCCCCATGCTGCTACGGATCATCAGATAATAATATAATATGATATATGACCCAATGTAGAATTGGAAACTTATAATACATTCTCCATTTTCAAGCGGTTTCAAGATGATAGGCCATAAATTTGGCAGTGATTCTGACAATGGTTAACATTTAGAAGCTCACAAGTACTGAGATTTTAATTTGAGACTAAACTTTTGTTATATAGAAGGTTTTTTTTCCCTCTCCCTAAAATAATTTTAGAAACTTTTATTTAAAAAAAAAAAACTCCAAAACCAAATAAAAAATAAATGGTACACATAATGTTGTCTGATGTATAGAGAAACAAAATGAGACATAAAACTGGGACAGACGATTTTCATTCTTTAGTGAGGCACTAACTAATGTCCAAAGAGAAACAAACCGGGCAGCATTAAAATCAATTTGTACAGTGTGATTAAAGAAAAAATGAACATGCTATATTTGCTCCATGAATCTTTTTAGTTGAATTTACAAGATCAGCAACAAAAACGAAAGTCATTTAAGGAACTACTACGTAATTTTTTTTCGACGAAAATTTTTTTCATAGGGAGGAGTTTATAGCTTGTATCTCACCGGAGATCAATAACATCGAATTTTATTTTGGAGTTCATAAAAACATGCGAGCAATGCTCATATATTGGGTTTCCATCTGAAGGCTCCTCATGGGGGTGGAATCCTCGTTGCTGACAATTACGAATGATGGACACACCGCCAGGATCAGACAGATGAAAGATACCATGTGGACTGCAGTAGAGAATGCGACAATTGTTAAGAAATAAAAGTATACAAAAGTAGATATAACATGAAATAGAAATAAATTGTGTAACCACGATAGATTCGCTTTTTCCAGTATAACACTGCGATATTTCATCGGATTCAGTGCCTTGGTAATTAAGAGGACAAGAATCTACCTGGATGTATCAGTTGGGGCCATAACTATTGCAATTGCTTCTGGTAACATAATCTAAAAAGTCCACCGAGAAGAAATTCAAAAAATGTATAAATATGTAATATTGGAGAACAGATGAAAAGAATGATCATACTGAAGGAGTTTGTACTTATTCTTTTACCTGATACGAATAATGGGTGTGTAGATCAACTGACGACATAAAACAAGTCTGACTTGGATGTGTCTGAAAACGAAAGTGAGAATTACATAGAATCTAAGCTTATTTGAAGAGAGGAATTAATTGCCTACAAAATGCCCTAAGATGTTTAGTTATGAGAATGCAAATTTCTGCATGTCCACGATGAATTCCTAGATAAAAACATAATTTCCTCAAACATAAATCCTACTTCATTAAGGAGAATAGGAGATCATGTATAGAAAGGCATATGCAACACTGCATGATACTAACCAGACAAAGAACAATCAAATAGTAGATAAGATTGAATAGCTAAACTATAAGCAATAAAAATGACCCCAAGGAAGCATGAACTTCGTGAAACTATGAATAAAACCATTGAAGGAAAGATGTTGCACTACATCAGTGCAAAGGCTCAGAAAACAGATAAAAGTAATGTCTTTAGGATACAATTTCGCTAACCTAATTCCAAGTAATCAAACAACTACATAGTAGTTACTTGCTCATATTTAGAAGTGCATGTTAACCATGACAACAGGTCAAGCTCAAGCAACCAAGGGAAGCTTCATAGACCATAAATTCCATATGACTTCCACATAACATGTTTGTGAGTGTGTTTAATAATGTGATAATACAGCGTTGATAACAACATCATGAACCAGAATGCAGAATAAAAGAACCGTTAGCTTTTGTCCACTCCACACCCAAATGTATTCACTAACAAACAAGCATCTAGAGGAAAAGAAAACGTGATCACACATATGTCTGAAAACTCAATGTTTGTAAACTTACATGAATCCAACCCAGAGGAAAAAGAGATAATTTATCTTGAACTTCAAAAATTTCTTCTTCGTTTAATGTTGAACACTGGATATAAACAAAGAAAAGAAAATGTATCATTGAGATAGTAATAAAGCACATGGATACAAGAAAATGGCCAAAATGAACCTCCAAGTGGTTAACTACAAGTAATATAGTTCACAGGATTACAAAGAGTTAGATTAGAGAAAATAATATATCATACCGAATCTGAGGTTGACTCCTGCTTTGGGATTATGAGTGTGGTGATGTGGAAAACCCTATTTTTCTACATACAAAATTAAAAGTATAAACATCCTACTGCAACAACTTTGAAGCTCCTATTTACTTATACTCTCAAACAAAAAAACTTATCAACTTTAAAGTATAGTTTTCGTACCAATGATCCAGCTAGAACACCACAGGTTTCCAAATTTTTTTCTGTATTTGCCCGAGCCAATCGTAAGAAATCCTCCATCATATGTACAGGCTGCAGAATAAGTCAACAATTGAATATAAATCAATATAGAAGGCCACAATCAGACAATCCTGAAATCCACCAATCAACAGGAAACCAAGAATTGATACAGGAGACATACAACATGCAAATGTTGATATGAATTAGAGTTTGGCAATCCATCTTGAGAAGGCTTTGCTGGACCAGGTCTTGGATCAGCAACTTTTGATGGAGGAATTGGAGTATAGTCCTGCTGCACTTGAGCAAGAACAGGAGGAGGAGTAGGTTGTCTGATACCAACAAACTGGAAAGGATCCTCCCTTGCTTCAGTAATCAAAGGGGGACATGACTCTTCAGCAGGACGCAACCATTGACCATCATCCAAGGAAAGCACTGATTCCATGGCAGAACCAACCACTCCTGCATCACCATCTTTTACAGCCAAAGGACCGTATTCTCCAACCTGACTCAGGCTGTAACAATTGTGACAACAAATAGACAAAAGTTAAAGCAGCCACAATGTAACAACAGAAATTAGAAGTCCAAGAATATACTCTTATCTTTTAATAGTTTCAGAATATCCAAGAGAAAAGATACCATGATAAAGATCAGGCCAAAATATGTATGTCAATTCAGACTTCAAAGAATAATGATTAGACTTTTTGGAAATCTTACCCTGAATTTTCAGCAGGTACCAAGTCCATATTGCTAGGATATTGTATCTGCATTAACACGACAGATCAATTATTTGATGCATGTTTTGAAGTTTAGCATGCAAAAAAAGACTATACAAGGAATATGGAAAGACAGAGGTTTACCTTTATCTCTGCACTTGGTCCAAGCCACTGGCCTCGAAGACCATTAGGGCCTAAAAATGAGTGTCTAGATAAAGTTTCTTTATTTGGAAGAGGTATAGTACAAGACCTGAAGACATTCAGGAATAATCAGCACATTTCAGACTTAGAGAAAAAGTTTTGAAATAATTCTTATTTTGCATAGAATTTTCAATCTGCACAGTGAAGCGCTAGATGGAAAGTCCCCAAAAAAATGATATTGAGCAAAGGCCACAACAAAATGAGAGAATGCTGTAAAACAGAAGTATGAGCACGGAATTCTTTGGACGGGCATGCTTTTGACATCAAATTAACCCCTTTACATTGTGGACCAGCTGAAAGTAGAGAGCTGAATTTGATAGATCCAATTCGTATAAATGCTGATCTTAACATTACAAGATGCTGCTTAGAACTTCAATGATAAATTGTATCATTAACAAGAAAAAAGACAAAAATTATGAGAACACTCACAGCTTCTGGAACTGCTTGTCAATTAGATTATGATCATTGTTATACTTCCATGAAGATTGAATTGCCATGTTGGCGGGCTGCAGTCAAATAATATGGAAAACATTGAGTTATAATATTGGACACTCTAGTCAAAAAATGCAAGCAAAAAAAGAAAACAAACACATAAAAGAAACAGGGAAAGGAGATAACAAAATTTACAAAAGTAAATCAGATTGCCTCCGCAAAATATAAACGGTTTAATACCTGCTTAGTATCCAAGCTCATATTTGACCCTTTATTAACGGAAGGCCAAACCAAGGTTGACATCTTCTCTGAGCCATAGGGAGTCGTTCCATGGCCATCTAGTTCAAGTAATCGAGTCCCTGCTGGAGCTTTATTTAGTTCTTCGACTCTCCGGTCAACCTCAGGTTTCAACGATTCAAGCTCATCAAGTACAGCGAAAAGTCTCTGAAAGAAACATTACAACTAAGTCATCATCAAATACCATACAAGCTTACTCACATCATAGAGCTCCCATAACAACAGTTAAACCTTACCTTCCTATATCCCGCCTTTTCCTTTGGAAGCAAAACCTGGTAATCTCGATGGAAAGGTATTGTTTCCGACACCAAACTAAACCAAAATAAATTCACAAGTAAGTTTATGCAAATTAATTTAGCATAATGAACTCAATCAGCATTAAGCTTCCTCCCTCACCTTGAATATCGAAGTAGAATTATGTACAAATCTACTATATTCTTTTCCTCTCGGTAAATGCTTGCCTGCAAGTTAAAAAATTATATAAAAAACCTGTCAATATACATAAAATTTCTAGCTAGCGTAATACACTGAGAAGTCGCAAGGTGGTGTTACCCAAGAAAAAAAAAAGCTGATAAGCACTTAAATTTCTAGCATTTTCCAATATTAAGATAATTAATTACGATAAATGAGCTAATCTAATATAACCATTGAAACTATGAATTCAGAAATAATTAAAACTTGAAAAGAGAAGAAGCATGATTAAAACTAAAACTGAGTTTAAGCTAAAAATAAAAATTAAATGATCATAACAACGTAATTATTAAGGAAACAGTACAATTATTGATAGAATTGGACGGAGAACCTGCTTGAGAAGATTATCGGCGATTCGATAATAATAACGGAGAGGAATTCGATCATCGACTTCGACTCTCCGAGCCATCGCAGAGACGTCGATCTTCATGTTCTTCGTCTATTTGATTCCTTCAATTTTAATTTTATTTTTCTTCAGTCGTTCGCGATAAATAGCCGTTTTCTTCCGAGTCCGATCGAGGATCGGTAGTTTGGGGTTTGTACGTGCGAACAAAGGAATTGAAAAAGGAGGAAACAGTGTCGTTTTGAAAACGAATGGGAACTCTCAACTCTGTTTCGTTTCCCAATTTATGTCGACGTGGTGATTGGATTTGGTTGGTGGTGAGGTGCGGAGCTTTTATTGTGTAATAATAATAATAATAATATACGGTCGTTAATACTTGAGACTACACATTTCCCGTGTACCAATGTGAGGTTGGAGTGGTAAACGGTTTGTTTCAACTTAAATAGGTTTTAGGTTCGAGATTTTACATATGCAGCTGTCTCTATTGAGAGACTCATCTACTATATCCAGGTGTGTACCAATGTGAGGTTCGAGTGGTAAACGGTTTATTCCAATTTAAGCAGGTTTTAGGTTCGAGACCTTACGTACGTAGCTACCTCCATTGGGAGACTCATGTACTATATCTAGGTACGCAGTTCAGGTCGAACTCGGATTAATCAGAATGAAATTCTGAATACTGGATGGGAAACAAAAAAAAACCGTGTAATGTAACTTCCAGTAATCTCATGACATGACATCCAGCCTTGAGAAAAATTATTACTATAATGTAGATAGATTTCACAAATATTATTATTTAAAGAAAATTAATCTTTTTTTATATGGTTAAACACCACCCCCCGCCCCCACACCCCCCCCCCCCCCCCCCCCCCAACAAAAAAGAAAATATCATGAATTTATTAGCCTTTTCCATGGATCCTATAAGTAATAAGAATAACCTCAACCTCGTTGCATTACATGCAATCTCTTCAAATGCAATTTCCTTGCAACATTTTGGTGTAGAAATTATATAAAGGGGAGGGCAGTCCCATCCCATGGCTCACATTGGCTTTTACATTTTAGTACATAACAGAAGCTTGATGAACACACAGAAAAAAACACTACATTACCCTTGAGACCAAGAATCAAAATGAATTGGAACTTGAATAGTTGCAGGCTAAGCTAGTGATTACTATTTGGTAAGTGATGGCCTGATATGAGCAGAGTGGCATAGAGAAGCTCATTCCAGTAGTCTGGAACACCAGGGAGGCACCAGTGACTACAATCTTGGAACATGCCGTGGGTCCTCTGGATCTCTGCCTGTCGATAAATTGAAGGATGCCCATCTTTTCTGTAGGCTGTCATCTTGGTAATGTTGAGATAAAATACCGGTGTTTTCATTTCTGCTATTACAGATTCCAGGATGCTCATCATCCATGGATATGGTGCCAGGCTTGTCTCGTTTGCTATAGGTTCTGTTTCACCATCACAGTGCCCACCAGTATTCCACTGCCCTCTCCTGGAAATGCCAATGAGTACAAAAGAGACAATTGGTGTGCATTTTACAGGCTATGTTTCATGGTCTATATTGGGTGCAACATAGTTTAGACTCGAGGTGAGAAACTACATTGTAGAAAAGCTTTTTTTTTTTTACCTGAAGTGAGAAGCTGAGTATCCCCCAAAGAAGACCCTGGTGCGGTTTCTCTCAATGTTAGCATCAACCCATTCTGCCCATGTCCTCAAGGCCTTTGCAAATGCTTCTTTTACTTCTAATCTGGTATGAATATGGCTGCCTTCCTGGAAGTAATTGTTGCTGCAAATTAACACCAATGCCCTGTCAGAGCTCATGTTAACTTCAGAAACTAATGGATTAAAAATGGCTGTAGAGTTTAACCCTTTGTTAGTTTTCTGATGAGTCCACCAATGACCAGTGTTGAAGACAATTATATCAGCATCCTTGTACCTAGAACCCTGAATCATGTCAAGTCTCAGTGTTTCTCTTCTGGTCCCACTTTTCTCAGGAAGTTTCCATTCTTGGACAAGGAATGGTGACTTGATGAAGTCTATTGAGCATTTGTAATCCTTACATACCCACGCACACACCAAAAATGAATTAAAGAAATATATCGAGTAGGTAGATTGATGTGCTAAAACTTAAAAGCCATAGAATGCTCAAAAAAAGGAACAAATAAAAGAGACAACCAAGAAATAAACAGTTACTCTGAATCTGAAAGAATGGAATCCTTGAGTCCTGAAGTCACCCCTACTGGAAACTTCAAAGATTCTTCTCTTGTCTTTCAATGATTCTCTCAGTCCACAGAGCAGTGACTCCCACATGTTCCTATTCAAAGAATCTCCCACAAAAACCATTCTCTTCCCTCTCAATATTTTCAACATTTTCCTCCCATCAAACCTACACAATCAACAACCAGAGAAAAAAGCGACGCGTTACACGAACTAGGAACAAAGAAAATAAATGAAACGATCAGAGTATCGTAAGTTTTATGTAAATCTTGAAGAGATGTCTCAAGTTTAGACCTTGGAAGTTGACAACCGAAAGGCTTCCACCGGTATCTAACGTAATTGAAATCTATCCGGCCATTCTTGAAGCAATTAAAAGAGTCATCAATATAGGGACAAGACCCTGGTACGTAAACAGGGTCAGAATCATCCAAGACCCAATTACCATTGAATATATCGCAAGAACTAAGGTTTTTTATGGCATAACTTCCATCTTTTACTGAATTCCGAGGAGGTCTTTCGACGATGGTAACAGAAGAAAGAGTACAGTTACTCTGCATGTCAGAAACGAGGCAAGTGTTGGAAGAAGAAACAGAGAAGTAGTTTGCGGCAAAGCGAAGGCGAGCGGCCAAGGCTAAGGCTAACGCAGTTGGTGAATGCTCGGTGAGTGATGTTGAAAGGAACAAGAGCGAGAGAAGAAGCAAGGAAACGTAGAAAATATGGGTTCTCGATCGCAAGAAAAGGCATGAGGCGGTTGTTGAAAGTTGAATCAAAGTGGAGATGGTGTTCTTGAAAGATGCCATTAGGGGGTCACGAGAAGAGGATTACTTTACTAGAACTGGAAAATAGAGGAATGTTTTCGCACATTTTGGAGGGGAAATGTAGTTTTAACCCTGGGCTGCATTTGTTTGATAAATGAGAAATCCATCAATAAAAGGGTAATTTTAGTCGGGTAATCTTTATAATTTGGTTAATCCATAATCGCGACCGTTATGAAGTACTTGTAAAATTAAATTTTGCTTTTGTCCATTCGACGAGGCCCTGTTTCTTTATTCTTAATAGCCACTTGGTAGAAAATTTAGGCTGATATGAAAAAATATTTTCTGTTTTTATTTTAAAAAAAATAGAAAGAAACTATCATATAAGATATATATTGTGAAAAGAAATGTATGCATGTTTTAAAAAATAAAAATAAAAATGGACCTAAAAATGAGATTAAAAAAAATTTATTCTGAATTTTAGGTCCATTTTCATTTTCTAAAACATGCATATATTCTTATAAACTATATATATCTTAGATGGTGATTTCTTTGTATTTATAGAAAATAAAAACAGAAAATATTTTCATGTACAAAACATAGCCTTAGCATCCCACTTCTTGCAATTGCAAGATTCGAAGATTGAAGACAGATTATCGAATTACATTAAGATAGGAAGTGAAACCAGTAACCAGAGTTGTATATATAACTGCATATCTTATATAATGCTGAGCAAACTACTATCATGTTTTATTTCCCTGATTTCGAAACAGAACAAGTCAATGTAAAGAAAGAAAATCGTTCGGCTTCTTCTGATTCGGACGATTTAACATGTCAAACTAATAGAGCGCAGCCAATAATCATCGATACTATCCCAAACAAAATCTGAGTGGCTGCCTTGTTTGCTCTGCTTTCCTCAGCTTCAAGGTGCTCTTCCACATTGAAATTACCTACACAAACACAGACAACAGATTATGGTTTCTGATGGAAAACCAGAAAGGAACAATGTTTTAACAAACTTGATAGGAACTAGGAAGCTACCTCTTTCAGGACCATATCCACATCCTGCCTGGATCGTGTCTCTAATTTCCTGAATCGTGGCCTTATTGTAGAACAGGAAGTTTGTCATGATGTTCTCTATACAGTTGAGCACTAGGTGTGTCTCTGACAAGCAAGGTCCATTACAATATTTTTCAGTGTAATCAGGAGGAACGTCTAAGTTTCCGGATGCAGTCAATCTGTAAGATTCTTCACAGCTGCTATATAGCTGTAAGTAATCCAAATAGATGGCAAATAGTAAAACAATTCCCAGTAAATCTTTAAGATATCATCACTAAGACCTCAGAAGAAACTCTCAACTAAGTCTCTAATGATAAATGGCAACAAAGGTTAATCACTCGGAAAAGGAGATATCAGATTATCAAGTGACAGTCTGTCAATTCAGGATTCAGGAACAGACAATCCTTCATACTCTTATTATGGCTGTTGATTGAATGTGCGTGTACATAAACCTTACATATTTATCATTGAAACATAGCAATGCTTTGGCGACAATTTCTGCAGGATCACCAACTACAGCACCCGTTTGGGGCAAATCTTCAGCACCCGTTTGAGGCAAATCTTCAGCTGCCTTCCCTGTTAAGAGTTGAGGCAAAAGGTAAATACTAACCAAGAATGAATGCATAGCCAGGAGAAAGTTCATGCTCTTTTGTCAGATACCTAAGTGGAAGCTGAAAACAGACATGCACGCCATAGTTAACGCTAAAACCCCTAATTTAGTTGTAAATAAGACTGCCATCCTAGAAGCTCACAGATTGTTTGAACTAGTAGAAAAGGAAGGATAAATTAGAGCTGATTATATATAGCAATTCTATGTGAACAACCTCCAGAAATACAATGGTCAGTGGTCCAATGAAAATTCTCAGCATCAGCACGCTACATAAACCGCTTCTCTTGAAACAGGGCAATAACTGTACATTCTCAAAGTCGTTTTATCTGTGTACTCCATTGGCCCTGCCCTAGAAACCATGATTTCTTTTACGTACTAGAAAACGTGAACATAAGCATCAAAGTAAGTTTGGTAGATTTGATAGGAAAAAAGATGCCCACTTGTTTGGGAGTAAACTTTGGAGGAATACCATAGACTCATAGAAATGGAGCAGATGAGTGCAAGTCACCAACTATTTTACTAGCAGAGGACTTTCCTTTTTCAAGTGACATAAATCAAACCTAATAACTTCTATAATTTCTGATACTTTCAGTGCAAGTCAAGGTTTCATTTCATTGTGGAGAAAATTAATTTAGTAGTTAGTTTGAGGCCCAGAAGCAATCTCTAGAGAAAAAGCATTCGATTTTCTACAAAATTTGAAACCATTAGAAAAATATAGTAACCGCAATACCAAAGGCTCAGCCTATATGTACTTAGCTGTAGAATGGCTTAGTGATGGTAGGCTAGAAGGCGATCAAACCGAAGTGCGCTTGAATAGACTAACAGCGCGGGAGCCTTACCAGCAAAATTTATGCACGAAATTATAACAGGAGCCCATTATAACAGACAAATATGATTATGTTTCGTTTCTTTGAATGAATCACATATATTTTCCTCGGAATATCTTTATTACAGTAACAGTACCCAGAAAAAATAAAATGAAGCACATTAGAATGTTGTTAGAACTTCGAAGTATAACCATGTTAATTCAAGGGAAAACAGAGCTGCTGGATGCTAACACCCTCAACTCATCTCATCTTCAGTTAACAAAGCCTCACAAAACAGCCCCATAAAACGTGGATGATAAGAACCACCATCCTATCATCATATCATGCCATTCTTCATCAAATAGGGCCAAAGTTTCTGTTAATATGTAATAATTGTCATTTTCTCCTATAGCAGTATAGCCTCGATGAATCCGAGAACATAAATTTGGGTGCATGATGCACAAAGTGACTAGTCTAATCAATGGCTTGATGACTGGTTTCTGGTGATCCAAGTCTGCAACTTGAACCTGCATATCCCGGCAGGTAACAACCGCAACTTTTCCAGCAGAGATTATGAAACGAAGGAATGGACAGGACACCTCAAATCCTTTACATTTCTGACCATCACAATTCTGCAAAGGAAGTAGGGAAAGCAATAGTTATAATGCTTTATGACTGCATTACTCCACGGCTTAAATCTCAGGAAAGCCATCTCAATACACAAAACATAAAAGCAGCATCCTACAACCCAGGAATCAATTTTAATTTAGCACCAGTCTGATTGCATCTTTTTGCAATATCCCGAGCCTCTTCCAACCAACCCTTCTCAACTAGAGACTCTAAGAGAAAATTGCATGAATAAGAATCAGGAACAAAACCTTTGGCTTCCAGTGATTGAAACATACATATCGCTTCATCAAATCTTTCTGATTCACACAATGCCTTAATAAAAGCACCATATGTATAATGGTCAGGATCCAAGCCCAATGTCAACATGGAGTCGAAAAGCTTTTCTGCTTTCCCAATCTTCTTCATCCTACAAAAACTTTGAATGAGAGCATTGAAAGAGAAAATATCAGCACTTATTCCAACAGCTTGCATTTTTCTTAAAAGTTTCATTGCTCTAGCAACATCCCCTCTTACACAAAAAGAACGAATCAATATATTGTATGTAACACTGTTTGGAGTGACATCCCACTGAAACATTTCGGCAAAACAATCAAAAGCATCCTCAATCATGTGTGCTCGACAAAGTCCATCAATTAGTGAACTAAATGTGATGATATCTGGATTAAAACCATATTCTAAAAGCATTACCAAAAATTCCCTAGCCTTATGTACCTGTCCTATCTTGCAATACCCATCAATAAGGGTATTGAAAGTAACAAGCGTAGGAGCTACACCTCTAAAGCACATCTCTTTAAAGGATTTTCTTGCCCTATCCATCATACTGGCTTTGCAGAAGCAATCAATCACCATGTTATATGAATAAACATTTGACAACAATCCATCCTTAGTCATCTGGTCCAAACACCGATCACCCTCAGCACATTGTCCTCTATTATACAAGGCTTGAACGAGTGCAAGATAAGTATTAAAGCCTAATTTCAAGCCTTGCTCAGTAAAACTATCCAAAATCTGACAAGTCTCATCAAGATCTAATCCCTTCACCAAACATGTCATCGTAAGATTAAATGTCAAATCATCAGGCAAATAGCCTCTCCCTGCAAGTTTCTTCATAAACAATGCTGCTTCTCTTGCCATAGAGTTATTCGACAGACAGTACAGTAGAGTATCACAAGCCAATTTCTGCATCACAGGCTCCTTTTCCAGAAACACTATCAACAACTCAAATGCCTTACGTGGAGCCACACAACGAAACACCCCATGAATCAATGACCTCACAGTGGCTTCATTTGGAATCACATTCCTCTTCTTCATGGTCTCCACAAGTCTAAACGCGTCATCCACCCTCCTAGCATTACAAAACCCATCAATTAAGATCGTATAGGTGTAAACATTTCGTAAATATCCCAACCCTTCCATCTGCTTGACTAACCGAAGTGCCTCATCCACAACTCCAGTTTTGCAAACGCCATGAATGAGAATATTGTATGTAAACCTATCTGGTTTACAGTTATGAGCTGACATTTGTTGGAATTTCAAATAAGCTAAATCAAGTGAATTGGCTTTTATTAATGCATCAATCACAGCATTATACAATCTTGTGCTAGGACTAATACCCAGAAATGAAATCTGCCCAAATATGTCAGCACAATACTTAGCTAAACCTAATCTTCCCCAACTACCAATCAAAATGCAAAGCAAATCTTCAGTTACAGTAAGACCTGAATTCCTAATTTCTTTAACCAATTCAACAGATAACAAAACCGGTCCTTTTCGATAAAGGGCAGTAGCTAAAACTCCCTTAACCGATCGATTCTTAGCGAATAAGGGGTCAACACTTGAAATCCAGATATAAAACCTCAATGGGTATAAGGGGCTTTCTTGATTTTGCAAGAGACTCACAATAACCTGAGGATTTAAAACTACCCTCTTGGCTTTCAATTCGTGGTTAAGCAGCAGAAACCAATCCTTTCTCGAAAGAATTTGAGAAATGTAGTGATGATTAATCGAAGAGTTACCTCTTGAATGAGGAGGAGAAAGAGAAAGAGAAGCCGCAGTGTAGTTTTTGAATTGGCTCTGATAAAAAGCTTTTTCGTTCTGGGGGCTGTCTATGAGGTTTTTGAGTGAAGTTGTTGACCTAGAAGCTAAAGAGGAAAGCCTTCTCATCTCATGTCCCTCTGCAATTCACCAGCGATCAAGTGCAGGCGCAGGCCAGTTTCCCTTGCCTTTGAAAGGAATAAGTTCTGTTGCTCAATGCTTTTACCATGATCAGAGCTTAAACGACATGGCATAAGGTTAACAGACAGATACAGTACAACTTGAACAGCGATAATGGAAAGTTTTACTAAGATTTGGCATTTCGTTTAATTTAAGTGATGATGACCGATGAAAGGAGACACTGTAGTTACGTTTGCCCAGGTCCGTTACACTTTAGGAACTGAGAGCTAAGCCCATAAAAGGTAAGCGTTACATTGCATATGCCATGTTATCTCTAGAGTCAAGCCCATTAATGGCCGCCTAGTTCAAGTGGAATGATACTTCTTTTTTTTTTTTTGATAGAAAAGTTCAATAATTTAATTAAATAATTACTAATTTATAGTAATTCATGCTCTTCACGTGGCATGTGGCTATTGGACTCGCTCTAAATCTCCTTATAAGCTTTATAATTAAGCAATAATTGCTTTACTTATGCTGCTATTACTAGATTTATTCATCTCACACGATCCTTCAACCAAATTATTAGTGAAAATGGAAAAGCTATATTTACTAGATTTCAGGTTCCCACAGGTATATATTTTACCTAATATGAACCGTGCAAAAGGATTCTTGATATTTTAATTTTGTAAGACAAAACGAGTATGGATAATTGTTATGTGTGGTTGCGTATCATATGGTTCGGCCACCTTATGTCGTTTATGCTTGGATTCATCATCAGCTTTTCTTTCGCATAGCCTTCGAAGATCGACTGAATCAGAGATTGTGTGGAGGATTCTGCGTCCCGCTTGTTATCATATTTAATTTAATATCGTAAACAAATTTGTCTTCTTTGTTTGACTTCTAGTGTATTAGGAGCCAAATTATGTACAGTACTTCTTATGCGTAAATACGTATACGCTAGCTCAGTCTGAACCGTCGATTTTATAGTTCATAGACTTTTTCTCCACAAGGTTGATAGCCAAAGGCCAATTCTTGAATGCATTTATATATGTGCTTACTCTGTCATCCTTGTGGAGAAAAAGTCTACGATGCAAAGCCCGGGCCAATTGCTAGTAATATAGGTGCATACGTTGGCTCATTCTGAATCATCCATTTTATAGTGCGTTATGACCTTTTGCTTATGATAAGAGTAGGTAGCAAAAGGCCAATTCTTGAGTGCATTTGCACGTCTATTCGGCTGGCCCTTTTGGTACTGCTAACGGGGTGCCTATGGGTACCCGTTAAGTTAAGCAGTAGTTATTAATTTATAATAATGTTATAAAATTTTATTTAAGAAAAGGTAATAATGAATTTTAAATGAGATTGAAAATTTATTGTACATAATTTACAATAAGTGTTTCACCAGTTAACAATTCTTAAATTGTTTTATAATTAGCATTAAATACAGGTTTATAGAGTAACTATAGCAAAAGCCAACTTTGTCCATTTATTACGGTACAGATATTGGTAACTTAGCTTTTTAACTTTCTATTAATGTGAAAAATACCCTTTAATGGTTTAAACTTTATTTTATTTTTAAAAAAATAAAAATAGAATAATAAAATTTATTTTACTATGAAAAGTTTAACCACAAATATATAAAGTTTAGCCCCAAATAAAAATATTTTGATTTGAGGGTAAGTCTTTAATTTAAAAAAATTACTATGGTAGGGTTTTAGAAAAAAAAAGTTTAACCACAAATATATAAAATTTAGCCCCAAATAAAAATATTTTGATTTGAGGGTAAGTCTTTAATTTAAAAAAATTATTGTGGTAGGGTTTTAGAAAAAAGCTTAGTCACAAAAATATAAAAGTTTAACCCCAAATAAAAACATTTTAATTGGAGGGTAAGTCTTTAATTTAAAAAAATTATTGTAGTAGAGTTTTAAAAAAAATTAAAAAATTAATAAAATTACTATTATATTATCTAAAAATATTGTGTAGGGGTAACATTGTCTCAAAATATAATCTTAACTACATTTATTATAAATTGTGTCATGGAGCTTTTTAATCTCATTTAAAGCTAATTATTACTTTTCCCAAAACAAAACTTTGTCACATTTTTAAGTTAATGATTACTGCTTAACGGGTGCCCATAGCCCATAGGCATCCGTTAGCAGCACCCTTACAATAAATATAGTTAAGATTGTATTTTGAGACAATATTACCCTTATACAATATTTTTAGATAATATACTACAATAATTTTATTAATTATTTAATTTTTTCTAAAACCTTATGACAATAATTTTTTTAAATTAAAGATTCATCCTCAAATCAAAATATTTTTATTTGGGACTAAACTTTATATATTTGTGGCTAAATTTTTGTCTAAAACCCTACCACAATAATTTTTTAAAATTAAAGACTTACCCTCAGATCAAAATATTTTTATTTGGGGCTAAACTTTATATATGTCTGGTTAAACTTTTTTCTAAAACACTACCACAATAATTTTTTTTAAATTAAAGACTTACCCTCAAATTAAAATATTTTTATTTGGGACTAAACTTTTTATAGTAAAATGAATTTTATTATTCTATTTTTTATAAGAAAATAAAATAAATTCAAAATCACTAAAGAGTATTTTTGACATTAATAGAAAATTAAAAAAACAAGTTGTCAAATATCTATATAATAAGAAATGAAAAAAGATTGACTTTTACTATAATTACTCACTAAACTTGAATTTAATACTAATTATAAGGTAATTAAAGACTCGATAACGGGTGCCCATAGGCATCCGTTAGCAAAACGCTTTATTTAGATTCTTAACTCTTTTTTATCCACAGCTTGCAACTTGTTAGCTCTAATCTCCATATTTTGCAGCATCCAGCATGGAAAAGCAAGTCTCCCTGCAGCCCTTGGTAGCACTAATAGTTGGGGTCACGGGCATGGCAAGCTTGAGCTTGGCTGAAGCCTTAAAGAGCCCAAAAGCCCTTGGCGCTCCCTGGAAAGTTTACGGTGCAGCTCGACGCCCGAAGCCGATCTGGTTCCCTTCTTCCCTACTCGACGGATACATCGCCTTTGATGCTACTGATGCCGACGACACGCACAACAAGCTTGCCTCCCTCTCCGATGAAGTCACCCATGTTTTCTGGGTGGCGATCCAAGTTCGTGAGACTGAAGATGCAAATGTTACTGTTAATGCAGCGATGTTAACAAATGTGCTCAATGTCTTAAAGTCGAGCCCAGCTTCAAGGCTCAGCCACGTCACACTCCAAACAGGCACCAAACATTATATGGGTCCAATCTTTGATCCATCCTACTTGGCACCCGCCCATGTCAAACCCCACGAACCACCCTTTATGGAGGACTCGCCCCGATTACCATACCCGAACTTCTACTACGCGCTAGAGGACCTCGTGGCATCCTACTCGCCGTCGGTAACATACTCTGTGCATCGATCTTCGATCATAATCGGTGCGTCATCAAGAAGTTTTTACAACTCGCTGCTTACACTGTCGACGTATGCATCAATATGTCGACACGAGGGTCTAGTGTTCCGATTCCCGGGGACCCGATACACGTGGGAGCATTTCTGTGACATGTCCGATGCGAGGGTGCTCGCGGAACAGCAAATATGGGCGGCAGTGACAGCCCCTGCCAAGAACCAAGCCTTCAATTGCACCAATGGCGATGTGTTTGCATGGAAGAGCTTATGGAAAGTGTTGTGTGACATATTTCATCTCGAATTTGTCCCGTTCGATGAGTCTGAAGATTTTGATTTTGTGGGGATGATGGAAGAGAAAGGAAAGGTATGGGACGAGATCGTGGAAAAGCATGGGTTATACAAGACAAAGCTGGAGGAGATCACATGTCCTGCAGCTCTTAGTTATGTGTTACACTTTGGGTTTCAACATGTTTGTAGCATGAATAAGAGTAGAGAATTTGGGTTCTTTGGTTATGCAAATACACTGAAGAGTATCGGTCCTTGGGTTGACAGACTGAGAGAAATGAAGATTATCCCATAAATTTGTTTGCATTTGTGGTGTTTGTCACTGTTAGCTGCCACGAATGGCCCAGCGTTGTTACATGGTCTTCTGGCACCGTGGATAATAAACAAATTCTCCTTTCTTATGGGCCAATGGGTTCTTTTCCTCCATCAATTCTTATCCAAAAACCAAATAAAAACCCATGGTTGAGTTGATGGGATCTTTGTACTTGGATGTCGAAATGCCCATTTATCTATAACATTATTACATAATTGTTATGTCTCCTACGAAAGCACTAGGAGATGTGTCGCATATTAGAGAGAGTGTGTGCTTTTTATATTTTAGAAAAAATAATTTCTTTTGGTGATAGAAAAAATAATTAATAACTATGATTATAACTCTTTTAATTAAAACTTATCCCCTATCGTTACATTTTCGTTAATTCAAGAGAAATTTAGACATTTAAGCTTTTGGGATTTTAATTACAAATTTCTTAATTGTTTTAATATTTGAAAAAGAATATTCATATGAGAGAGAGAGGGGTTTCTTTTCATTTTTAGAAAAAAAAAGTTAATAATTATAACTATAACTCTTCAATAAAAACTTATCTTCTATGTTTTATTTTTATTATTTTAAGAGAAATTTAGACATTTTAATCATTGCTTTTTTTTTTTTATTTTGATAGCCAATTTCTTAATTGTTTTAATTTTTATAATTTCTTTTTAAAAAATATTTCGTTTTTAAGAAATAGTTTCAATAATTTTTAATATTATTTATTTTTTTATTTAATGTCTATAGTAATTTCAAGTGTTATGGGTTTGTATTCTTAAGAAAAAAATATTATGAGTTTACTTTTTTCGTATTTTTAGAAAAAAAGAGTTAATAATTATAACTATAACTCTTTAATAAAAAGTTACCTTCTCTGTTACATTTTTATTATTTTAAGAGAAATTTAGACATTTTAACCATTAGTTTTTTATTTTGATTGTAAATTTCTTACTTGTTTTAATATTTATAATTTCTTTTTAAAAATATTTCTTTTTTATGAAATAGATTCAGTAATTTTTAACATTAATACAATTTTTAATATTTTTTATGGAACTTTTTTTCATTTAATTCAATGAATTATTAAATTTATTATGCCTTTTTAAATCTTTATAATTCCTAAAAAATGACATATAAAAGAATAATTAGAGTATCTTAAAATGATATAAACAAATTGGGAAAAGTGAAGATTGAGAAAATTCCCCAAAAACTAAGATCTTTTCATTTTTTTTTACCTCTCAAAATTTCTAATTTTCTCTCTTTTTAATCTTTTTTTAAACTATTTTTTATTATTCTCTATCTCATGACTTTTTCTTTTCTTAATGCTTTTTTAAAGTATTTTTATTTTTTTTCCTATTATTTTTTCGAACACATAATAACTCCGAAGTGAGAATTTAAATTCTGGTTTAACGACCATAAATATTGACAACTAGCAAGCCTATCTTGAGAAGAACTGAAGAGGTTTGAGGATCAGAAAATTTCCTAGTGGGACCAAGAAAATGTAACCAATGAAGGGTCGTTGGTCATAGAAATTTCTCACGGTCTTGTTGCCACTCACAAGTGGAGTGAGATATTTATCATCATAACCATTTTGTTTTTGAAATTACCTTCATCAGAATTTCTAGATTTTTAAAAACACAACCGAGATTAATTAAGACAATATATGCACAGCCCAAGAAATCAAGATTGATAAAAGGTAATTACAGAACGAGCGCAACAATGAAGACCACTTTCTCTTATTTCTAAATGATAACTATTTCAAGTGTCCATTGGAATGTATCCAATTTCATCATCACCATAAAAATGTTATAAAATCTACCGGCTACTGCCCCTGCAAAAACATCGATGGAAATATTTAATCATCAGTACGTGATAATCCGGCACACTTGATCGGGGGAAGACAAATCTAAAGAAAATTCAGTAGTAGCAACTCACGATGTTCTCTCGACCAGATGTGCAAGCAGGTCTTCTCGGAGGTAGCTGTTGGTGCGGTGTTCTCTTCACAAAATAGAACAAAATCAAGTAACATTGAAGTACGTTACGTGCCCATGCACGCACATAAAAGAACTTCAAACAAAACCAATCAGTTTCAGAGTAGAGATGTACCTGCAGTTTTGGTCTTAGAGTCTCTATTGCCACCGTTGATTTTTGATTAACTCCAGCACCTTGCTGTTCACCATTCAAGCAGAGAAGAAACAAAATATCAGAGCAAAAGCGGTGTGGTGTCGGTAAATGGATTTAAACACTGATTGGCTTCTTCAATTTACCCAACAAATTATTTTGGCGTTGGGCCAGATTAAGCCCCCGGTTTCCGGTTAAGCTCTGGACCCTCACCCTCACCGACAAAATAGAGTCGAGACAGAAAAAGAAAACAAAGTGGTCTCCAACTGTAAAATTTTGATTGGACTAATTCATCGATGTCCTTGGACACGAATCTAAATTTTTTTCTTTAATGTGACAAATACCTTACATAATGCCCAGTCTGCCGAATCAAAGAAGGCACGTTCATGGTCCTACATCCATTTAAACTATTTTGTTAGTTCATCATATCATTGTATTTCAAAAAAAAGAAAAAGGAGAGAAATTACTTACCTTTGAGATCAAAGGTTTCTTCTTTGGCACGAGTTCTCCATATTTCTTGGCCGTGGCAGTTCCCTGAGAATAATAGTAAATTACAGAGATCACTTGACAATGAAGTACAAGAAATCATGACACATTTCGTGCGACAAACTTTTCCTTACCAAATTTTGGAAAAATTCCAGTCAAATATTCAAATATAAAATGTTCCTATTCTTGTTAAAGGCAATCAAAGCAGGATTTCAAATTCAAGATCAATTCTGATTAGACCATTGCATTGCATTTGGTTTCAATTTGATTAACGTTAATTTTGAAAACTTTAATTATGGAACCAAGTAAAAATTTAAATTTAAACTAAGCAGTACATATAAAAAGACAAAATCCCAAAATAAAAGTAATGTTTAAAAATAGAAGTCCACGTGATTTTTGGTGACAGGCGTCACTGACAGCCCTAGGTCTGTAACAAGTTAACATCAACTACTTGGGGCTCGAGATACAGTAGAGTACTGTTGTACGTACAATCAAACAAAACACTGCCGACATTTCAAAAGAATGTTTCTGAGTTACACAAGTACTCAAGTTTCACCCCCTCCATCCCAACGTATACATCGTGTCGTGTCATGATAATAGCCGTTGATCTGGGGGACCCTACTCATATAGATGATGAGCACATGGAAACGCTTTTACACCATAAATCACGCAAAAAAAAAAAATCTTTTCCATGATTTGGAATTTTGGATATAGTTTTGCATATTACAATTCGGCCTACCATTTCGGGCCAAAACATGTAAAAATATCAGTGATTCCCCTGGCCCGTTTTTGGAAATTAAATCAAGGGAATTTAAAGATTTTGTTACCAAAAATCTGAAAACCTCAAATTCTAATCAAAATCTGGCATCCTAATCATGATTTTTAATATAATACTACAAAAGAGAGTTAGTTAGAGGTAAAAGCACTATGATACACCCACTTGTATGTGGGCCTCACATGCAGACTTGACAGTGAGCATGAGAACCTTTGATTCTTTCATCAAGAAACAAGAGCTTCTTAGTTAGAAATGCCACATTTGACTCCTGAAAACTCATCAATCATCATGGAGGGAGAGCTTAAAAAAAAAAAATTAGCGACGGAGATTGACTGGTAAAGATGGGCCTACGTCGTAAACATAGGAAATTTTATGGGCTAGCCATTATCATATGATGATGATGATTCTTTTGATTGTTTGCCACTACATTAAGCATGGTATTAGGGGGGAAAGAAGAAAAAATAAATAAATTTTCAAAGAAAATTAGCAAGAAAGCGAAGACTAGCTAACAGGTAACGTGTAATGGTGGTCAGAGAAAAGTAATTTACCTCGTGGTCTTGAGAGCCATACAAGTCTTCACCATGTTTGCAGTCCGCCATTATACCTTCGCCTGCATATTATTAACATAATCGAAACCCCATTAAAAACCCAATAAAACCTTAAAAAAAGCCATCAAATTCATGCTTTACGTTCAGTGTTCTTACGTAGGTGTGTGTGTAAATAAAAAAAATCAAGAAAATCACTATGGCAATGATATATATATGTATATATCCAACACAAGAACCAGGGAGAGAAAGAAAAAACAGAGTGTTTAATGAGAAACAGATGGAGGAGGAAGAGGGAGAGAAAGAGAGGGAGAACTTGGCATTACCTTGCAGAAGGGAAAAGGAAGGAAGAGATGCAAAGAGAGAAAGAGCGAGAGAAAGAGAAAGGAAAGAAGGAAAGAAAGGATTGTGTCGTTGGAGTTGAGTGAGAGGGTGAGATAAGAATCCGCTGCAATAAGAAAGGTAAGTGAGTAATATATATGATTTAGGTTAGACAAAATGAAAGATGGAAAGTAAAACAAGTTAAAAGCAGGAAAACAACATTGACCCAACCAATCAAAGCCTCCTAATCACAAGAAGGTGGGTGAAGGGTAGGATTAATTGGATTCTACATTTCCTTCTTTTTATTACTAGTATTTTTTTTTATCTTATATATTTATCATTGTAATAATAAGTGAAATTTGTAGGAGATTTATGGTTTCTGCCGTTAACATATCATTGTCAGTTGGTCCATGGCGAAGTCACGCGGTACTATTTCTCACGTGCAGAATGCCCTCTGGTACCGACACCTTTTTCTCTTTTTACACGTGTGGAGTTGTTTTTTTTCTTTTTTATTTGGAGAAGAAGGAGTGGATTTGTTTATTTCTTTTTCTTTTTATGTGCAATTTTGCATTTACATTTTTTTTTCTGATTCACATAGTGGCAAAATGGCGACGGGGTTTCAATATTTGTTGACAATTGTTTCTTTTGGATATGAAAAAAAATATTCAAGAAAAAAGAGCATGCTTTTCCCCAGTAGCCAATGCCTAATAGGTATGTGTCTGGCAATTGACATAACAAACAGAAATGACAAATGGAGGTTAGATTGTAACTATTTGGTCCAATGAAAAAAAAAACTTCACTTAAAATTTGGTAAAATTTTGAAAATGGAGATTAATTAAAAAGATTAGAGAACAATAAATATTTTTTTAATAAGAAAACAATTCAAAGGAGTTAATTTTAAATGGGAAAATTTCAGAGTAGAATCCCTAATATAAAAAAGGAATCTAGTAGAATTAGATGAGCCGCTGGAGTAGTTGCTGACCTATCATGTGTTATTTGACCGTTGTGTGTACGAAGTAGACTTCAAATATTTTCCATTTTTTCATTTTCATTCAAATTTTTAGGTCAAAATTTTAATGAGAATTCAAATTCCCATTTTCAGATTGGAACTGGTAAAACTGCTGGAAAAGTCCCATTTTGAATGCTTGTTTCAAATTCATAACTTCTTTCATTGATTTGATGGGTGATACTAATAAATTAATAGTTCAAGGAAGGAAGAGAACAAGGAATGGGATCAGGCAGATAATTAAATGCAATCAATTATATTTGTATTTCTTTGAACAGTTGCTCCCATCTCAACAGAGTTTGGGAGCTAAAAGTACAAAACCTGAAACAAGCACACAAATACAATAGTCTTACAGGACCTGAAACCGGCAAAGTTTAAGCTGGGTTCTTTCTTATGATTATTCATTGACCAAATTCTGTTTCAATCAATTTTGTTTACCTTAAACAAAACAGATTGGGACTCAATTCCTAATCTACAAGAAATCAAAATCCAAGCACTTTAACTCTGACCACTTCTTCCCCTTTGGGAGTGCAGTGGAACTCTCGAAACTTGAGATTTTCTCATATGATTCGAGAGAGGAATAATAGAATTAAGAACACTTGTAGCAATCCTTGACTTAATTATTTATGTTTCTATGGATTTCTATGCTGTCCTAACTCCTAAGAGTCTAGGGCTTGATGCCCTCCAAATTTGTTTGGAGAGAAATAGAATGCTTGAGATCTCCAATGTGTAAACTGTGTGCACCCATTGGGATTCTTCGAATCCCAAATTCATCAACAACAGAGAGGTGCTTGCAGGCATGAATGTTGATTTTGACTGGTTGCTTCGATCCGGCTACGACATGAACTCTATGAAAACCTATCAGTTGCTTGGTCGGAGACCATTTTCCAGCAGGTGGTGTAGAGAAAACGAGCAAGGTGTGAGTTCCATCCATTTTGCCTGTGTTTTCCACATCAATGTGGAAAGGTAATGACAGTGAGTCGCAATTGGCGTGTTTCGTCCTCACGGAATTGCTCGACAATGATGAGTTCTTGTTGGCGTAGAGATTGGTGTCAAGAAGTACTGAGAGCTGAGTTGGAGCTTGGGCCAAAGAGTGTTTGAAGCTTGTATAGCTCATGCCATGACCAAAAGGAAATACCACGGGACCTTTATAGAAACGGTAGGTTCTTCCAGGGTAGCTTCCGTATGGCCTCATGCCCATGTTTGTCATTGGCGCTTTCGCCACATAGTCTTGTGGATACCATGTCATTGGCAGCTTTCCTCCTATGAGAAAAAAAAGGAGAGACAGAGAAAGAGACCAAATTAGATTGAAATTAGGAGAACTGACGTGAAAATGTCCAACCAAATCCTGAAAGATTATACCTGGATTGGTTGTTCCAAATAAAACATCTGCAATTGCTGCTCCTCCTGCCTGACCTGGATAACCAGCCCACAAAATGGCGCTTATTCGAGGATCATTCTTAGCAAATGAGACATCTATCGGACCGCCTGACATTAACACCAGCACTGTAGGGCCCCTAGAGGCTCTAGCCACTCGGGAAACCAGCTCCTGCTGGTGTCCAGGCAAGAGCAGCCCTGCCCTGTCCCTGAACTCTGCTTCTATCGATTGATCAAGCCCCATTACGAGTACAGTTGCGTCAGCGTGGCGGGCTGCAGCCTCTGCGGCTCCGAACAGATGGTTTTCTGTGCAAGCAACATTTGAACACCCCGCCTGGTGAATGGTTCTAGCATATCTTGAAATGCCTTGAAGGGGACTGGTGTAACCACAAGCGACTCCTGCATAAGACGATAACGATCATGAAGTTTCCCAAAACGCAATTGGTATCTTCAGTCATGAAGCAAATGACTCAAAGTTTTGTATTAATCAAGTCATATGCCAATTTATTTGATCATGATTGAAGAACTAACTAAACTAGGACGATCGTCTCTGTTTACCTGCATAGTTTCCTATCATTGTCACAGTTACATCAGAGTTGGGCCCAATAACTGCAACAGTGCGATGACGTGAAGTGGACAATGGCAGGGAAGGCCCAGAATTCTTTAGCAAAACCATGCCTTGTCTAGCAGCCTCAAGAGCTAACTGCTGATGGGCGGGAGTGCACACATCTCTTGGCCCCAGGTTTCCGTAAGGTTGGGCTGATGGCTCTCCATCAAACATACCGAGCCTCATTTGGACTGTAATAGTGTTCGCCAGGGCCATGTCAACATCAGCCTCAGCCAACAAGCCCCTCCGTACAGCCAAGTTCGTGTAGATGGCCAAAAATGGGCCACAGTCCAAATCCAAACCTGCAAAATAAATCAAACCCACGCCGAATAAGAAAAACGAGGCTTAAATGTCTTAAATGTCTAATTGTCAAATGTCTAATTAAAAGACGAGGCTTAAATGTCTAATTGTCAAATGTTAAGCACCTGATTTGATGGAAGCAGCGGCAGATTCTTCAGGGGTAGCAGTGAAATGTTGAGTATCATACATTACCCCAACGGAATCACAATCTGATACAATATACCTAATTAAACCAACAAATATGCAACGAATGGGAAGTCAGAAATTAGAAGTTACATAAACTTTGAGAGAAACCTTGAGGTGTAAATCAAGACATCAAGACAAGTTTAATTAAGTTGAATGAATAAGAAGAGTCACAGACCCATTAAGGCGCCATTGACCACGGATGGTACCCTTGAGAAGATCAGGGTCGGCGCAAGTGGGCTTCCCATTGACTTGATTGTAAGAACACATAACACTGGCAACTTTCCCTTCCACCACACATGCTTTGAATGGCACATTGTATGTATCGGCCAGGTCCTGCTTACTAACCTGCATCCATCAAATTCTAGATATAATTAGGACCGCAACTAGTATTTTTAAGACTTTCTTTTTCTTAATTTGATATTTTGTCAACGGCCCTATTTTACAAGCTAAGTCCCCCTGCTAATCTAACTCCCAATTAAGATGGTCAAAGTTGAAAGATTTAGTTAAATTATCTTAGGGTGTCTACTTATAATTAAGCTAATTGAATGGTCCTGATCCCATGGCTAATTAAGTCACGCTAGTTGCTACATATAAATGCTCCCATGATCCCTGCAAGCTACGCAGTAGTCATTTTCAAATTTCTACATAGGTATGGACAAGGAAAAAGTTGCAAGTTTGGCCAAGACTTTTGAAACTTTTCCCTGGTTCAGTAAATTATTCTGATGATCAGAAACCAGGTAAGCAGCCGAATAAGAATAAAAAAACAAATTACAAAATAGCTCCTCTGCACCAACCAGCTAACATGTTGCTTCGGACAAAAATTACTCCCTCTTTTTTATAATATCTATCGCTTATAGAAGAATTTTTTTTTTCAAATTATCTGTCACTTTAAGATTTCTATAAAGCATTAATTACATTTTTTCCAACTTTATCTTTTTTTTTTAATTAATCCTACAAAGCATTTATTATTAAAAAAAGAGTAATAAAAGGGTAAACTTGCCATTTCATAATATTTTGTCTAAATTCTAGAAGTCTTTAATGACTAGTTTAATTCTTTTGCACAACCTTAAAACGACAGATAATATAAAAAGGAGGGAGTATTTAATTATTATATCTCCCATTTTCCTTTACAGAGCTACAAAACAACTCGGTATGTGTTCTTACCCTGGCATTGAAATGGTATCGATCCACACCTTTCCAATTATCAAGATCATAAGCGGTGTAATGTTTACAACAGGCAGCAACTTTTAACCGGTTCCCACTTGCACTCTGGAGCCCCCTGACGTAGCTGGCAGCATATTTACCGGCTAGAACAGGGTCTTCACCGGGAGTCTCCTGGCCTCGGCCCCATCGTGGGTCACGGAATATGTTGACATTGGGGCTCCAGTATGTCAAACCAGCCACCCCTCCATTGTACATGGCTCTTGCCTCGTCAGAGACCACCTGCACACCCCCACAACTTTTTAATTCATTGAAACAGTACAAAGCAAATAAATATCACTGAATCACCTTGTTAATGCCGTCTACTGCTTTGTTTAGTTTAAATCCCATTTCATCGGATCAAAGAAAATTAATCTTATTTCATGGTTATATTAAATAATTAGTAATTAATGGGTCCATTATCAGAACAATTAAGTTTGTATCTTCAAAAGTAATATGAAAATATTAATATGATTGCATAGGAACAATGTACAGATTCACCTATATAATACTCCCAATTTATTAAATTAACTATGGAACTTTAATACAGAAATTAAATGAAAAAAAAGTAAAGTAGCTGAGATAAGATAGCCGTAGCTAAGATGTGTACGCAAAATAATTTCCATGCAAGTTGCAAGTTGGTCTCCAAATGAGTGAAAAGGATCTCTCCACAGACTCGTTAACATCACTTTCAGTCACCCACTATTAGGTTTTTCTACTGACTATAAGCTAAGGGCTTTAATTATATCTATACTTCCAATCTGGCTAATTTTGACACTCAACCGTATTTCTCTTGAAAATTTTAATACAACTACATATTGTCAATATTACTGCTTTCCTACTACTATTTTTCCTTTTGCTGATTTTGAAAGCTTTCCTAGATTGTGAGGTTAGCCACAAATATTGAAATTATTATAATTATATGGACCGACAATAAAGATGAGAAAGCTTACCAGCTAGCTGAAGTATAATTTGATTTCTATTGATGTCGTAAAGAATTTATCACGAGAAAGGCCAAATCTAACAACCCCATTATGTATTTGATGGTAATAATTAATATACTTGTTTTTTGATAGGTTCCCATTGTGTCATCATTCAGCAATCAGCATCATTGCAAGACAGAGACAAAGGACGCGAGGATACTGAAGGTGCCTCATCGAAATTTGATAAGACAATAATCTAGCAACCATTATGATCACTAATATATTTATGTAATTATAAAAAATATATATTCATATACCAAAAATGTGCGATGGGGGTTGCTTGATATATAATTTGATATACTTAATTTATATACGGAAGGAAATGATTGGTTGGAGATAGAGACAAACTTGGCATAGTCTCTTTATTCATGACCGAACTGTCCAAGGACACTTATGTCCAAATTTATGGGCAGAAAAATTAAAATTAAAGTAACAAAGTGGCCGATTGGGAATGGGAAGGCTTTTGAGAAAGTACTTTATTACTTTTTTTTCTTTTATAAAAAAAAAAAGTTGGGGGAGTGACACTGTAATAGAGGTGACCGGCCCCCCTCTTCGGAACTTTTTATTTTGTAGTTAATGAATAAAAGAAACCACTCTCCGTATGGGCCAAAAGCAAAAGCCTAAGTAAGGCTACGAGGAAACAACTAGAAATTAATTGTACGTCCACGGCGAAGGCAACACATGATGTGCCTAGGCCGATTTAGAAGCAATGCAACCAATATCTCATTACTACAAAGAAAACCATGGAAACTAAAAACTTCACAAATTAAAACGAAACCATCATGAATTAGCAAAATTAACATTTGGAAAGCATAGTTAAGTTCGTATGCGATGTACCCTCGAATATTATTATTAATAATATTAATACTATAATGAAAAAACGAGTAAGTACTGTATATGATTATCCATTTTAAAATGAATTTGTTACCCGTCCGATTTGCTCCCAAAGTGATTCATTGAAAGAAGCAGCGGTTGTGATGACTTGAGGGAAGCTAGTGGCACCAGGGAAAGCACCACCAAACTTAGTCCCAGGACCCACATTTGAGACCCCATGAAGGGCCTCGGACCACCACTCGTAGCCTTGAATCCCCAACCTAGGCACCGCGGCTGCATTGTTAACCAACAGCCTGATCTTCTCCTGCAGTGTCAACCTCCCCAGCAAGTCCCTCACCCTCACATGTACTGGCAAATTCACTCTGCAAAACCTCAAGCTCCTCGTCAACCCGCTCCGGGGATCGCATGCAAAGGGCGGACGAGAATCCACCAAAGAAATAGAGGAGACTAGATAGAGAAGAGTGATGAGAAGTGGGAGAAGAGATTTTTTATTAGACATCTTATAAAATTATTGCTACAACTTCTGCTTTTGGGTGTGAGTTTGAGTAAGCTCTAAAGGTGTATATATAGAGGAAAATATCGGTTGCGGTAAGTGAAGAAGAGTGAATAGGGTTGATATCATGATTGGATTTCCACGTCGATGAAGAGGGCTAAAGCAGACTGATATGAGAAAGTAAGTAAGTTAGACACGCAGTTAGGAGAATTATAGATAGTGATGAGCAGCTAAATGTAGAGTAGTAAATGAGTGGGAAAAGCAAAAAGGGAGGTAGGAAAATAACTATATTATTATTAGCCATACTCCATACCTTAAAAAGAAGAAGAGAGAAACTATATGTGCATATGAGTGCCTGAGTTAATGTTAAAATTTAGGGAGAGGTCACGGACCAGAGAATCTTTCTGATATCAGTCACGTTAACCGCACTAATTGAAATGAAGAAAGTTTTATCGAGCTTGCTTTCTTGTTTGGTTAAGAGACTACCTTAAAAAGAAAAGTACTACCGCTACTGCAACTCACTACATTTTGTGCTTAATGATGTAAATATGTATCCATTTATAACAATCCAAAACAATATATATTCCAATCTTGTTTATTATATAATAATAATAAATGAAAATGACATGAGTGCGCTATTCAATTAATGGATCTCAATGTAAAATTTTTAATTCGAATATTATAAATAAAGAAATATAGATTTCGGAGAATTCCCCGTAGGGTTAACGTTGTTTAACTTCGGGTTAGTTTGTGTGCATATACTCATGAAAAGAAAAAAAGGAAAATGGTTATAAGTCAAAACATCTGACGACTGATCTTACCGCAGGGTCTAAAGAAAATGCATGCAACTGTCTGAGGATTAGTCTATTATAGAGGCACAAAGAGGGTTTTTCTTTCTTTCTTCTTTTTTTTTTTTTTCGATGACAGAAGAATTAATTTCTGGCAGTGCAAATTTCTCAACACGTGATTTTACTTTTAACACATTGAGACCATAAAAAGGGCAAAAATCTCGTGACTGCATAATATTTTAACAGTTTCCATCATCATACATAATGAAAACTTGAGTTTTTGTCTCATTGTTACAGACCCTATGGCTATTATTTACCCAAAGTCCTCAATGTGTATTTCAATTATTATTAATACCATGCTTCAGAAAAATAGTTTGTCTGGAAGCCATATGTTTCTTTAGACTTACCATATATTTTCGGATATGGTTGTTGACAGATGAGATAACGTACATATAATGTATAGTAGTTGTAGTATGCATTAAGAAATTGTTTTCATTGCTTTGGGACCCATCAAATTGATCAAGAATATAGTACTCTATATATAAAATATATAATCAAAATTATAAGAAAATAGATTTGGAAGAAGAGTTTCCATCTATTTGGGATTCGTAACTCAATTTCGAATTAATTATCGGAACATCTAAAATGATTATAAGAAAATCAAAATTAAGAAAAAAAAAATAAAAACCTCCATCATCAAGAGATACAATTTTCCTTGTTAAAGTGGGAAAATTCCACATCGGTTATGTTTGACAGGCCTGAGACCCTTATATTCAAGTTGGCCCTCTTCACCTATTGTCAATTGGTTTTAGGTTGGATGTTTAACATGGTATCAGAGCTCAAGTCCGTTTCTGTTGTCCCATTTTCCGGTCATCCACGTGTCGGGCTACACGTGAGGGGGAGTGTTAAAATGGAAAAATCTCACATCAGTTATGTTTGACAGGCTTGAGACCCTTATATTTAAGTTGGCCCTCTCCACCTATTGTCAATTAGTTTTAGGTTAGATGTTTAACATTCTTTATCAAATAATTACCTACCAACTACGAAAAGACATAGTACCATATATATATATATATATGATGCTTTATCATGATTAACTCTTGTACGAACTGAATTAATTAGTATAGCCATATAATTATTTTTCCTTTTAATTATAAGCAGCAGCTGAGAGATGATCTCTTTGTAGTGGAAATTTCCGATCGAAGGTGCTATTATAGGTCAATAATTGATAGTACAAGAAAGCAAGTTTATTGACCTAATTAACTTTATGAACTTCTCACGGATCAATGTAACCAAAAGACAAGCAGAAAGCTAAAACTAACGAAAGATTGATGCCGAAAGCTGTAAAAGTAAAACGTTCAAGTTAGCCAGTTGTTGGACTTGCATCGGCGTACTTCTTTTTCTTAAAGAACCCTTTTTAATTATGGATTCAATTATGGCCATGGTATGGGAATTTTTATAAATAGTAGTTGAATAACGAACACTTTGTGCAAACCTTGACGATATCCCCAAAGAAGCGGGCTTTTATTTGCAGCCAGCCAAACGTGGTGATCAGTTAATTTTTTGAGTGTCTTCCGATCGACCTGTCCGAGGACGAAAGCTCCTTTCATGTGTAATCCATTGGTCGGGCCTTTTTTCGTGGGACCATAATGTTACAACGCCAACATCTATGCAACTTGTTTGCCCAATCAAATCCCGGCTAGCTTTATTTATGCAATTTCATGTTTTCTTTTTTGTTGATTTATTTATATAACGTTTCCGAATTAACCAAATCTATGAAATAATGTTGGGGCAATTTATACACGAAATCCACGTCAAACCCCCGCCAAAGTTGAAAACTTTGTCCCAATATACATATGCCTTCTTCATGTTTGTAGAAATAATTTATTGAATTCTAAGTTATACTAGAAGATTCATTGTATTTTACCTATAGTTTGAGTTAATTTGGTCAAATTTCTTTCTTTTTTTTTAATTTTTTTGAATAATTTGGTCAAATTTTTAAATGGGAATTAGAGGACTAATCTCATTTTCGGAGTCGCTCATGTACTAACACATAGGAGTAGTTAAAATTGATAAAATGTCAAGGTTAATGCAACCTAATTCGAAGAAATTAACAAGGTAAATATATATATATATATTGTATAAAAAAATGAATAGATATAAAATTAAATGTTTTACGCCGGGTATATAAATTGATCCCTATACATATATGCAGACATAGTACTTTGATACAAATTAAATTAAAATGTTACTCCTATAAGAATCTAAACAAAATTAATTAACATTTAGAAAAGTTAAATTAAGAGGCCTCTATTATATTGAATAATACATAGTCTAAAAAGACACAAGAATTGATTGATGTAATGAAGATTCCTTTTTATATAACCACTCAAATAATTAATACAAGTATTAATATTATTTGATTTTAGACTCATCAAAGATTGATACCCTCAGAGACTAATCCCTTTTTCTATAGCATTGAGTATGTGTTCTGTGTTCTTAATGATGAATCAATAATTTGAGCCTGCATATAAAATACGAATATCTCATGATTTAAATTTTAAACAATTCAAATTAAGGTTGGTTTGGAAGTACATTTTGCTTGTGGCCATTGCCAACCAATAATATTCCAGCTCTTCTCTTGACAACATGCAATATTATCCAAAATATTTTAAAGTGACTTTCAAGTTTCATCATCCGTGCATGGAATGGATAGTGTGGGGTTGGATTATTAGGTTTTAAGTGGACAGCCAATATGACCTTCAATATTTAACCATATACCGCACGGAAGAAGAACATATGATTGGTTGGAAATGGGGCCAACGTTGGGCCTCAACTGTCCTAACCAGATCATTATTTGACAAGGCCCCACCCCACACATGAAGAAAACCCTTTTCATCACTTGAAAAATGAAAAATCTGAACAAATTTCGGATGAGAATGAATACATTTATCAGGAACAGAAACCAAAAATCAGCGATGGCCGATGGGATGAGATGAGATGAGGCCAAGAATTTCTCTGGATGACAAAGCTTCTCTTTATGGTGGCTTCAACAGGAGCATGGTCGGGGAGATACCCATGATTTAGATTTATAGACAGATAACATTCTTATCCTTAAAATATGCAACAAAACTGAGACGTCGAGAAATGGCTCTCTTTTTGCCAACCAATCAAACACAAAACCTTTCCTTATCTTCGAACTCCACCCGCCCCCACTACTTTGGAATTTGGAAACCTCTTCTTCCTTTTGCCCTTTCTTTCCTTCTAAATTCTGACTTGGAGACACATACTCTTGAAAGAACGTGAAGCTTGTCATGTGGTTTTTAACTACAAATTAGACATTTCGTTGTCAATACATGACAAGGAAAAACGTAGCAGGATTCTTAGGGAAACAAAACTTGTACTCAAAGCGTTTTGATGATTTAGGTTTTATGTGATTATATTATTATTATAGTGGCATAAAAACAGATTCACTTTTTCCTTCCGTGCAAATGCAAAACCGGATCGAATGATTGACGTAACTCAGCAACCATCCACTTTACGCCGCAGCATATATAAAACGATTTATAACTGAAACATTTTCATCTTTTTTTCCTTTCTTTCCCTTTTTTTTTTCAAGAAAAAAAAAAGTTTCTGCTGACACTTGAGGGTTATCTCAAAATGGGTATTGAGCTTAACATGCCACGTCTGCTATGAGATATGTATTATTGTTTCATGAAGTATAAATCACATTCACAGTTCACTTCTCCGGCTCCATCTTTGTTTAGACTCCCTGTCGTATCATTTTTGTTATGAGGTCTCGCAACCCTGTTGCTCCAATTACATATCGGAGTGGGGCCGATAATCTTCTCTATGTGATCACTTGGCCCGTAATGGCTAGCTCCTGATGATCCCTTTTAAAATTACCTTCCAACTAACTTGAACTTTCTAATCCCTTCCAAGTTGAGCTATAAGAATGGGCTTTTCCAAAAGCTTCTGGGTTATATGAAAAAAAAGAAATACTGGACTGAACGCGTCGGGCTCGAGTTTTAGGCCTCTTCTCGTTCTACGCATCATATACAGAAGAGGAGAGAGAAAAGAATCATTTTCCCACTCCACCTTCGGCCTACATTCTTGAAGACTTGAACTGAGATCCAGCTCCCAAAAGCCCAAAATCTCTCCTCCATGACATTTTTACAGGTTACGAACGCCCTTTGAGTCTTAGTGAACGGGCTTCATATACACCAAGATACAAAGCCCAGCCGTTCTCACGTCTCAATGACAAAATTTACAGCTTTTCTAACTCTTTGAAGTCTTAGAGAATGGGCTTCACAGTTCATAGTAATCGGGCATGCATCCGTATAATCCAGGGCTACCAAACACAATCGTTCCTTGCCGCTTTGGAAGCCCATCAAACGACCTTCAAGTCTTCAATCAAGTTCATTAATATGGAAAACTGCAAATGCCAACTTATTCAAACACTAATTAGAGAGAAGATTTGCTATGAAAATATTTGATTGATTGTTTGATACAGTAATGCTACAAGCTCACAACATTTTTCGTCGTCATACAAGGCAGAAGCACTCTATCATCAGTTTCAGTTTTACCACTGCATACCAACAGTTCCGTTTTTATTTAGTCCCTAACGATATAATTTTCAAGCTACCAACTTACAACTTACTTAACTTGACAGGTCCCAACTCTTTTGCCTTGGCTCTTAACACATGCTTCCGAATCTTCCCTGTAGCTGTCTTTGGCAATAGGCCGAAGACTACTGACTTTGGAACCCAATAAGCAGGCATCTTCGACCTGCAGAACTTCATTATGTCCTCTGCTAAACGCTTTTCATCCGATTTATCCACCCCAGGCTTTAAGGTCACAAATGCACAAGGAGACTCTCCCCAGCGCTCATCTGCCCTTGCCACCACTGATGCCTCCAAAACTGCAGGGTGCAAGTACAGACTGTTTTCTACCTCAACACTACTGATGTTTTCACCTCCAGATATGATAATGTCCTTTGACCTATCTTTTATTTCAATATACCCATCCGGATTCTTCACACCAAGATCCCCAGAGTGAAACCACCCATTTGCAAAAGTTTCCTCATTAGCTTTTGAATTCTTTAAGTAGCCCTTCATCACAACATTACCACGCATCACAATTTCTCCAATAGTTTTCCCATCAGCAGGTACGGGTTGACCATTTTGGGTACTGATGACGTCTAGGCTCTCCAGACCAATATATCGGACACCTTGACGTGCATTTAATCGAGCCTGGGTTTCAGGTGGCAGTGAGTCCCATTCAGGTTTCCATGCACACACCGTAGAAGGGCCATAGGTTTCTGAGAGACCATAAGTGTGGGTGACACGGAAGCCCTTTTGAGACATAGCAGCGAGAACAGGAGGCGGTGGGGCAGCACCAGCTGTCATTACACGGACAACATGGGGGAGGGGCAGAATTGTGTCCTCAGGTGGGGCATTAACTAAGGAATTGAGCACCACAGGTGCACCACAGAAGTGAGTCACATTATACTTTGCTATGGCAGAGTAAACTCCCTTCGCTGTTACCTGCAGATACAAAAAGAACCAACAAGGAAAAGAGTATCCAAGTAAGCAAGAAGTTATTATCATAGATAAAGAGACTTTACTGCAGAAGTTTAGCATTAACACTAAATTATAAGGGATGGAACTCAAATAAAATATTATGACAGGAATAGAAACCGAATAATAAAAGGCCCCACAGCACAATACGACTACTTTAATTGAAGAGAGCTTAGGAGTTTCAACATAATTATGCCTAGAGCAAGATCAGAAATGGATATCTATGATTACACATTGGCTAATTTGCTTCAAATACAAAAGCAGAAGTAAAGCAATGTTCCCTGTTAATTACCTGTCGGAGGCATATGTTTGTTCCAGAAAGAGCAGCTAGTGTCCAAGTAAAACACCAACCATTACAATGGAACATGGGTAGAGTCCACAGGTATACGGCACCTTCGGTCATTCCCCATATAAGAGGATTGCTCAGTGACATGAGATATGCCCCTCGGTGATGCAATACCACCCCTTTAGGGCTGGCTGTTGTGCCTGAAGTATAACCCAGAGCAATGCTTTGCCACTCATCCTGAGGAGGCTCCCAAGTAAACTCAGGGTCACCACCTTCTAAGAATTTCTCGTACTCAATGGCTCCTTTTCCCAAAGCATACCCGAGCGTCTTTGGGTCACAGAATTCATCTGCAATGACGATTAAAAGAGGAGACTTGAAATTGCCTTGGCTTTTCTCCATGATTTTCAAAGCATTCTCTGCCAAAGTGAAAAACTCTTGGTCCACTATGACAACTGCAGATTGTGAATGACCCAAAAGGAAAGCAATGGTTGATGCATTTAGACGAATATTGACGGTGTTTAACACAGCTCCAGACATTGGAATTCCAAAATGAGCTTCATATAAAGCCGGGACATTGGGTGCAATTATTGCCACCTGCAAAAAACATAAGAGTAAATGGATCAGATAAAATCTTAAACAACAGGAGCAACATAGAACCATTAAAGTTTCATAAAAACAGATTAATGTATAAACAATCCATAGGAGCAGATATAAATATGCATTTACGAAATTGATTGAGGGACTAGGGAGTCAAGAATGTACAACACTATGCTAACAACATTCAAAAATTCATGAAACTAAAGTAGCAACAACTTAAAATCAGAATATACAGTAATTATTAAAACGGTTGCCATTTGAGCAAAGATACATAGATACAAATACACACATGATATACATACATAGCTGCACACACATAAAGAAATTTCTTTTTCATGTATACAAAGTAAATTTTGCCATGTTTTTCTTTTTGGGGAATTACCGAAGATTGATATAAAACTCCTATATTTGGACCACAGATCACGCATTAAAGCTTCCTTTTTCACTCCACTAATACCTAACTGGCCATAATAAATAAAAAGCAGAACAAGAGCACGGGATGAACTCCATTCCACTAAACAAATTAAATAACAGAATCAATCAGTAACCGATTGATTAGTTCATCCGACCAGCTTCCTCATAAAAATACTCGAAACAGTGAAAAAATAAAATGAAATGAAATTGAAAAAGTCAACAAGTTTAATATATCCACTACTTATATTACTTAAAAACTTCAAGGAAACCAAAAAAAAGAAAAGAACTCTCTTTTTTATTTCATTCGATATGCCGTATTTTCCTACTCAGCAGGTCAACTAGCAAAACAGAGATTAAAAATCAAAGCTTACATTTTATAGATATACTAATATTGTACGCGTTATTACTTATTAACGATGATTAGCAACGAATGAATATTGGATTACCGTGCTACCGAGGCCGACGGAGTGCTTAGAGAGAGCTGAAGCCAAACGACGACATCGCTGGTAAGTTTGGAGCCACGTGTATATCCGAGATCCATGGACCACCGCCTTTCTTGTAGGATGGACAGTAGCTGCTCGTTCCAAGAACCACAACGGCGTCAGAGCCGTATAGTTAGCACCGTTCTTTGGAAGATCGTCTATGTCTCGCATCTCCATAACCGTCGCCGCGCCCTCCCGAACTCTCTCTCTCTCTCTCTCTCTCTCTCTCTCTCCTTTTCCTTCTCTGTTTCTCTTTCTGTTGGTCCACAGTAAAGGAAAAAGAAATGAAAAGTTTGGACTTTGGAAGCTGAGTTGTGAGGGGGGTATTTATATGTGGAGATTGTGTGGACGGCGCCACGTGGAGACAAGTCTTATCATCATCTGATGTCACCGAACCGAGGGGACGAATATTATAGTAGCTACGTTCCGTTTTGGCTTTTTCCGATTTATTTTCCCTTTTCTGGACACTTATATTTGGAGAGGTTATTTTTTTGTCTTAAAAAAGGTTAATTATTATATTATATTAATGAAGTTTCCATTTGAAGTTTTGAACTCTCAAATATTTGAAGTAAAGTTTATCCAAAAATTTATTTTAAATTAGCAGAAATAAACTTTCTATTTTTTTTCAATTAGTATGGACTCAATGTAGGTGAGAAATGAGAAAAGAATGGGCCATTATTTCACCCTTGATGACAACTACTGCGTTCGTAGTTGTAGAATCAAAGTTACGTAAATTGAGGCAAATGGTTAAAACATTCACATCAAAGCTGGTAAGTCCGTGAGACTAGGGCCCAACAAAAGCCCACCACTGCCCAATAAAAGCTTCTTTCTTAAAACTATTTTGTATTTTTAGGCCGAATGAAGCGAATTTGATAACACCTTTTTGTCATTTTTGCGTAAAATAACATCCAAATTTGCTACTAATTAACAGGAAAAACTTGATCAAAAAGAATCCAACATCCTTATTAAGTCACCAAAATTGACCTTTCACGCCCTAATTTTGTTTGCAACTTGCATCACTAATTACCTCGAATATAAAAAGATTGGGAAAAAAAGCAACCAGCCTGCCGTATTGGACTGTCATAATCCGTGGATTAACTGAGTTAACAACGGTCAAGAAAAGTTTAATTCTATTGCTTTGCACGATGAAAATATTCAAAGTTGTGTCTACTGCGAAGGGCGAAGAGAGACAACTCGTTTTCGTTTTCTCAACTTTGCACCACCAACAATTCTTGGGGCTACAAGCCTACAATAAATCTTAACATGATCTGTTTCTTTACTGTCGTGATCTTATTCCGATGGTCTATTTCTACATGTAGCTTTATAAACCATAGATTAATTAATTCTGTGAATAGATTCTATAGTTGAGATTCTATTATTTTTAAAGCAAAAGGAAGATGAAGCTAATTTAGCTTAGCAGCCCACAAGATATTATAAGTTTTAAAAAAAAAGAACGTTCCTTGCTGCTTTATATTTATATTTTTTCTTTTTTGGGGTCGAGCCATCAAGTTTTGCCCGAGAAAGGTAGAAGAAGAATGGGATTAATTAAAGTTTCTGGCAACACAGATATATGGCTCATTCAGTCACATAATAATACTTACAGTTGAAAGTAAAAATGAGTCTCAAAAATGTACACAGCATCAACTCCATCATAGTTCAAGGTAATAATGTGGGGCTTCACACAGAGACCGAATTTCAAATAATTCCGCATCTTTCAGTAATTATATAATAAAGTATATAGATGTATGTTCCAAAACAATAAACTTGGCGTTCCATTGCCAATGGAGAGGCTAATCAAATCGAGCATTGATCAACCAAAGCTTAAGATGACGATGTAGAGGTAGGAGATACGCTGAAAGGTTCCTGTTCTTCGCAGGTCAGAACATCATGGGGTCCTGCCTCCTCCCTGCCAACACCCATCAGGTCAAGGTAATAGAGATAGTGGGAAATGATGTTGTTCATGGATTCACTATCACCCTGCCCACAAACTTGATCTCCATACAGAACATTCATGGTGGTGCCGAAGCCTGGAACCCTCTTGGCCAAAGTGTCGTTCTTGGTTGGCTTCCAGGTACCAACGAAAGCATCGTGGGCTGAGGGCTGGTTCTTCCTTACTGGGGTCATCCACCTCCAGATTGCAGCCTGGAAAGCCAAGGTTGCGTTGTCTTCTATGTATTCTGGGTGGTTCAACAAGTCCACCTTTAAAGCCTCTCCTGTTTTTCCATAGTTGTAGTTCCTGTGATAAAGAAAAAAAAAAAAGAAGCAGCAAGAGACAGTCAAGTTAAAATCAATACTTAGAAATTTGTGGGGATTAAATATAGTTTCCGTTTCAAGTCAAATTGGTCCTGATAAGAAAATGGGCATCAAAGAGAAAGGTATGTGGCACACTTTTTTCGTAGGAATCAAGTATTGGTAGAAAAGCAATTCCTTCCCAAGACTAGTTCTAGCCCACATACCAGTAGATAGGCAAGGCACCACGGCCATGGTAGGAAGCTCCCGGAGAGCAAGGGTAGGTGTATTTGTAGTAATCATCACAATAAAATTGGCTGGGGCTCATTTCCTTGTTGTAGCATAGACCCCAGGCCAATGGTCCACCAGTGGCAACTCCATAACCACCTGAAATTGTTGTGAAACATTGCCATTATTTAATTTAATAGATCAGAGTTCAATTAATGTAGCAGTCCAGAAGAATAAAGTCTCCTGTAGTCCATTTCAGATTGATTTAATCAAAAGTTCACATGACCACTGATAAATTTTGTAATCTGACTCTGACCAAATTCTCTTGATGATTAATGAAGCCTAGAATGAGAAAATTTAACAACCTCATTAGGCATCATGAATTTGTACCAAATGAAGAAAGTAAATGAAACAGAGTGACAGCAAATCGGTGTCGTGGTGTAGTTGGTTATCACGTCAGTCTAACACACTGAAGGTCTCCAGTTCGAGTCTGGGCGACGCCAATTACAGCCTTTTATATATGATTTTAAGTTTGGTATTCCATATCTGAAGAGAAAAGAGGTTTTGTGTATACTCACAAGAAGTTTTGCTGCCAACATGTCCAAGAAAAGCAGCAACTTCCTTCATACTCTGGAGCTTTCCTCCCGCGGTGCCAAAACCATGAGGCTGATACTGTGCAGCAGCAGTAATGAAAGAATGGTAATCCCAGAAGCCAACTGCGTGAGCCACTGGTGTATTGCGCTTTGCAAAAAGGTTCTCGAACTGGTAGGTCTGGAAGTAATCAGAAATGGTCTGATTGCAGCAATACGGTGAAGGACCTTTACATTCCCACCCTCTGTCACACAACTTCTTGCCTTTAACGATCTTCACCACCTTCGGCGGCACAGACCCCTCCTGGCCGTTGGCCAGTGCCAGCAGTATTGCTAATGTCAAAAGAACCAGACATTTGGACTCCATTACTCTTTGGTGATGGGAGGATTAATGTTTGTTGCTATGAGAATTTCTTTATTTCTTTCTGGGGTTGGTTTTTTGAAGTGGAGAAATAACAATTGTGATTTATAAAATGGGGAGCCTTGAGAATGCTGTGTTGGAGTGAAAGGCATAGAAAGTGAACTTCTAACTTATTAGGAGAGAGAGAATTTTCAGGGTTGATGAATGATGGGTACTAATGCCTGATTTTGCTTGCATTTTATGCTTCTTACCGTGCAAGCAAGGCAAGCTTGAAGAAATCATTCATGTTTCCTTACTGTGAGGACAGGCTTGGGCCTCATATAACTGGGGCTGGGAGGATTTTGGGCCATGAACTATTCTCGGGCTGAATCAGATAAAAAGCGAGGAAACCCAACTATGTGTGCAGTAAGTAAAATAATGTTGACACTTGACATGGCTTATAATTTTGGGCACTTTGACTTTGACAAAAAGTCTTTATCCCACTTATTTTCAAATTTGTATCGAAAAAAGAAATCCAGTCTCTTCTTTTTATTTTTCAAAATAAAATTATTTAGTCAAAGAAAAAAAATTAAATGTTAGAAATTTTGCAATAACCCACAATGACAATAGTTATCGGTAAAATTTATTTCAAATTGTTCAAATTTGAATTTCACGAATACATTATTTTTAAAGAATATATTTTTTCATACAGTGATATTTCTAGAGTCAGTTTTCACTTTAAAGTCACCTTCACAATTATAAATAAGAAATAGAATTGCATTGAAGAAAAAAAAACTAATACTACAAAAGGACGGCAAAAAATAAAACTCCAATCTTTTAGAAACAAAGTGTATGAGATCAAAATCGGTAAAAGTCTCCACCAAGTCCCTCTATTATATAAATACATTCAATTTTATTCCTGTACTCAAATTTGAGTCAATTTAGTCCCTATACTATTAAAAATAGAACAATCAAATCATTTTATGTCACAAAATCAATTTTGATAGTTAGGATTGCTATTGTAGGACCAATTTCTACATTTAGGATTACTAACAGGACAATGATATAGTAAGTTAAGTCATAAATTGGTATGTCCAGCATTGATATCATATTAATATGACATTGTGCATTAGTTTATGATTTGCCTTATCACATACACGCAGACACTGTTCTAATATTTTAATGATATATTAGTACCACGTCAATACCAAGTATGCCTTTTAATGCTTTATTTTACCCATCATACACATATTATCAAGCATGCCCGTTAATGCTTTATTTTACCCATCATTAACATATTACTGCCACATTATTAATTTTAATGACAGAGTTTAATCATGTGACATACAATAACTTTATTGTTCAATTATCTATAGTACATGGACTCAATTGACCCAAATTTGAGTATAAAAACTAAATTGAACATATTTACATAATATAGGGACTTGAGAGGTACCGAAAATTTTCTTTTTCTCCAATCCTGGTTTCTCTTCATTAATGCTGAGTGCAAAAAACCAAAGACTTGTCATATCCACTAAAACTATTTACATCAAACTCTACAGCAATTTCAAGAGAATAATGGGCAAATAACGTTTTTATAAAAGCCTTTACCAACGTATTTCAAGCGTGCTGCTACATTCATTGTTTCTATTTCCCTAAAGTTAAATGTTGGACCTATCAGAATAGAGAGCTTAAAATCAAAAACACTTTGTCTAGCCCAATGCCTACGGTGCCCTGGCTGAAACCATGACAATATTATGATAGTACTAGGTTAATTTCCATTAGAGCGGGAGCAAAGTGGGCCTATGAATGTGATCGTGGCCGACCGCGCGTCATTTCGCTGTTACTCTGTCTCTTTAATTTCTTTGCCAAATGCTGAAATGCACGCTCACGCCAAGCCTAGCTAAGCAAGAATTCACGTCACTCGTTGAAAAAACACAACAATGTTGAGAAAATAAACAAATTACTACTAAAAAATACGAAAAAGAAAATCGTGATTCAATAAGCTGTAAAACAAGATAAAAAATAGGGTAGTAGCTTTCAAATCTATCTATCCTACCATGAAAAGTTAGACACATAGTCTAATTATTGAAACACCTAATTGATGGTATAAATTGATAGTACGAGGGATATTTATGTCATTAACAATAATGAGTCTAAAAATATTTGAATCAATGGGCTTTTCCTTTAGGGTCCATTTGATAGAAAGAAAAGAGAGGGATAAAGAAGGAACTTTACTCATTTTAATAATTGTAAACTTTTAATTTATACTTACACATCTTATTTTATAACTTAACCATTGGATTAAAAAAATTCTTTCTTCACCTATTTCTTTCATTCCTACCAAACGGACCCTTAAGCTCAATCCACTAATTGAAATAAATTTTAGACTTGAATGCAAAATGAATGGCCCACAAACAACATATTTAATTAAATAAATATATATTTTATATTGAATTAGATATTGTTAATTATTAAATTTATAATATAAAATAATGGTATATTCAATTCATATATATTATCTATTTATATATTATATGATATAGTTTATAAAAAATTAGTATATATTTTATAGAATTTATATACTAATTTATTATAAAAAATTAATTATATAAGTTAGAATTTAAATTTCAAAAAGTTATTTTCTAAGAGAATCTAAAAAAATAAAATTTTCCAAAGTTTCAATAATGTTATTTTTCTCTTTATTGGTGCTTATATTGTGTTATACTATTTTATAGGATAATTAACATTCTTTTGTCATTTAATTAATAATTCTCATTCTTATTTGAGAGCATTTTTAAAAAACTTTTATTTGTGTTGAACTATATGTATGTGTGTGTATGTGTTTATATATATATATATATATATAATCCAAAATTTTAATTTAAAATTTTATACAATTAACATTCTTTAGATTTATTTTGAAAAATTTTATAATAATTAAAGTTAATTGATATTTATATCTTTTAAATAATTAAAATAATTCTATTATGTAAGCATGAATATGAAAGCATCTAGTGATTAATGTTTTATGGATAAAGAAGCTAACCAGCGAAAGCGAAAGTTTTAAGTATTAACCAACTTCCATTAAATTGAGTCCAGAAAATCTTTGACAATAACACACGCAAATTTGATTTAACTCATCATAGTTGCGTTCCACGTGGTTGATTGACCTCACTATTTACTTCTGATATAGTAATACCCACACCACACATATTGTGATCCACAGCCTCCGCGAAAATTTTTTCCTCTCGCGTTTTCTTATTAAGCTTGGAGTACGATGAAGATCAAGAGGGGATTATACGCCTAATCTCAACCTAAAAACACAATTAAAACGTGCATCGCAATTCGCCAGAACACTGGCGCTCACGCAGAGGCAGAAGAAGTAGTGACGCGGCCCATCCTGTCAGAAATGAGAAAATTAAAAAGCTCGTTACGGATCCATAATCCATCCAGATTAATCCTCCCTTGCCAAGTTTTGTCGTGGCGTTCGAAAACGGAGTGCGAACGCCGTACGGTGCATGTTTCATTATTTTTTTGGGTTGTCATGTGCTTTTTTAAGGGCCGGAAGCCAACCCGTCTTCGATTTGGCATCATAACCTTTTACTCTAATAACAATAATAGTATTATTATTAGTATTATTTATTATTATTATGTATACTAAATATACTAATAGTATGTCCTAATATACTAAATAGGATTTTCTTATGGGGTACCTATAGGTACCCGATAAGAAGAAATCATTACTTAAAAAATAGTACAATAATGATCAAAATAATTAATTACATCATAAATAAAAAAGTGATAAGTATTAATTTCTTTTGACAAAAACACCTTTACATATATATTTAATAAAAATATTTGTATGAAGGTGAAAATTTTTATTAAAATTTAATATTATATAAATTAAAGTGATGTAATTATAATATATATTTAAAGTAAAATTTTACAAATAACAAATATTTTAAATATTAAGACTTATCCTATAAATTAATTTTTTAATTAGTGGCTAAACTTTGACAAATTAGTGGATTTTTTTTCTAAAATCCTACAATAATATGTTTTAAATTTTAGAATTTACCCTTAAAATTAAATTAAAAAGAATTATTTGAGGCTAAACATTTTTTTAATTAGTGGCTAAACTTTGACAAATTAGTAGATGGTTTTTTTAAAACCCTACAATAATATATTTTAAATTTTAAAACTTACCCTTGAAATTAAATTAAAAAATTTAGTTGGGGCTAAATATTTTTTTAATTTGGGGCTAAATATTTTTTAATTTGAGACTGAATTTTATTAAAAGATAGTCTTGTTAGAATAAAAAATTAAAATCACACAATTATTACACTTTTATCTTTCCTAAGAAAAAGTATTACATCATTATTACACTTTTATTTTTTTCAAAAAAAACACTTCAAAATTTAGTGCCTAACGGGTGCCATAAGGCACCCGTTAGTATTTTCCTACTAAATATATTAATACTAATATTAAATACATAAAAATTTAACAATGAAATTACAAAAATACTCATCAATCCTTCAATTCTTATTAATTTCATTCAAAAAGGGTAAGGGTTTTTTGGTCATTTTACTTTTTTAGTTTTATTTCTTCTTTATGTGTAGCCATATTCTGCTAATAAAAAATTAATATCTTATTAATATTATATACTATATATTATATATTAATATCTTTAAATATTATTATACATTATATAGATCTTTATATTATATATATTTATAATATTTATTTTTATTACTTTTTTTAATATTTTATTTTAAATTTATTTAATTAATATTAATTATTAAATATTAATATAATAATAATAATAATACATATAAAATTGACATTCAAATTACAAAAATACCTATCATCATTGTCTCAAATTATCATGCCATATCAAAAATTTTTTGATGGGTTGACGGGTTTATTAGATATTTCAACATATATTAGTTTATTAATAGAGTTAATAACTTTAACATTTTTGGTTAAGTTTAACGATTTTAGTCTTTATTTTTTTATATTTTATGAGTATTAGTTATTTTTTTGGATTTTATATGATTTCGAGACCTTTTAATATTAAATCACATATATGATATGTACACCAATTTTTTTTATAATATATATCAATCTTCAATAATTTAATTATAATATATACCTAAAATTATATAATATTTATATATAATTAATATATTAATTCTCACATCCACAATTATGCACGGATCCATTGTTAATTATTATATATTACTACTACCATTCACGTTCGTTCCGTGAAGGAAAAGGAATAAAAATGAAAAAGCAGAAGCGTAAGGACAGGTTTTGCCCCGTGCGAGGTTCTATATCTAAACACACACAAGCCAAGTCAACTGGTCAATTTCGCCAAGAACGAGTATTTTTTTTGGTTTTTCCTCCGTTCAATAGTTACTTAGTTAATTTTTTTCCCTTTAAAAACGGTTTTATTAACTATTGTATTCATATATTCTTTAAGATAAGTTCATTTTCTATTTAAAGAAAATATTTTTCATTTGATATAGTAATTTTTTTAAATTCAAGAAAAAATGAAACATAAATTATAAAATAATTTTACTAACATACACCATACACATTTTAAGATTGATTGACTTCTTATTTAAGAAAAATACTTTTTCATTTAATGTAATAACTTTTTTAAACTAAAAAAAAAGTAAAGCATTAATTATCTAAAACTTTTTATGTATAGATGCACTAATTTATATTTCTCTTAAAAGAGTAGTAAAGGAAGAAAGGAACGAACAAATTTACAGTGCTGCTGGCCAATGGCGTATGTAGTGGTTGAACCAGCTTACTAGGAAAATTTATTAAATATAGGCAATAATAAGGAGCTTTTGTGTTGCAACTTGCAAAGTTGTTTAGCCTTTGCTAACGGGGGTTGACCAAAGTGATAAGAGTTTGGGTTAATAGTGTTAAATATTTAGGTTCGAGCTCCCACAAATCTCATTTGGTAAATAATCTATAAGTACGAAAAACTTCATAAAATTGGAGTCTATAAGCCCTCAAAGAGGTTGATGACTTGCCATAACCTTAAAGGTAAGATAATCTACACTGCTCCTAAATCTTTTTTTTTTTACAAAAAAAAGTTGCTTGGTCTTTAATCAAAGAGCCCTAATTCAAACCCCTGAGCATTTGGGAACTTGCATTTTTTTAATACTCTGAACCATTATTTTGAGATAGATTGATCTTTGAATAATAAAAAATTTGACGAATTGAGACTGATTGGTTCATGATTTTTCTTTATTTTTTAATTTAGGATCTATCTATCTCAAAATAAAAATTCAAGGACCAATCTGTCTCAAATAAAAATTCAAAGATCAGTATGTCATTTTTTATATAATTCAGGAACTAAATTAGACATTAAGTCGTTTATCTATTATTATTCATTAACGTATACAAATAAAATAAAAATATATTTAAACTTAAAGTCTTGACTCAAATATTAGTCCTACTAGTTTTATTTAAATAAAAATTTAATTTATTAATTTTTCCAACTTGAGTTTGTAACTTTGTATTATTTTTCTCCATTTAATTTGATTAAAAGCATCAATAGACAAATAAATGAAAATCTTATTAAAAAAGGGCATTAATTTTTTTGGCCAAAAAATAAATGGCATTAATTACTACTATTTATTTATACATAAAAAAAAATACAGATTTCGAATGGAAAGAAAATCCACTGCTTTTTGACTCACCGACAATTCAGTACATTCTTTGCAGAAAGAAGCCCGGACAGAAAACACAACACAGGCCATTACTTTTTCCGAATTCAAATATGTTAATGGACGGCTGGGCCCAGATTTGAAAATCAAAAGTCATACGATCCATCCCAGAGGCCAGAGCCACTTTTTGTGAAATCGTAGACCCTCCCCATTCACAGAAATGTAGACACCTTTATTTAAAAAAACAAAAATAATATTTTTCAATTACTATGGCTAATGGCTAATTATTAATTAAGCTTCCAAAAAGACTTTTACACAGCAAATTAAGTTTATTCCATCTTTTCTATAATTTTCTAATCAGCTCACTGACTGTCTTCGTTTGTTCTCTCTCTGTCTTCGTTTTCTTCATCTTCTTGTTTAGTCTTCCATTTTCTCAAGCTCGGAGCCCTCGCTTTAACCAGGTAGACTGTTTCTTAGTTTTTGTTGTTAAGTTTAGTGATAGTTTACCCTATATTTTCTCCCAATAAAAATCGTTTTTATGCGTTTAATTTTGTGAAATTAACTTTCTTTTTTCTCTCAGTTTCTAGAGTTTCTCGATCAAACTTCCTCGGACTCCGATTTCGGCGATGGACAGTGGCCGTTCGGGCCGACTCGTCGGCACCGAGATTCATGGGTTCCATACATTGGAAGGTATCGAACGGAGGAATTTTGCTTCGCTTTATCTCAATCCGTTGGTTTTAGTGGTTTCCTTTTTGTAATTTCTTTTCCTCAGTTTAAGAATTGTTTTCTAAAGTAGATTAGAAGTTGCTGTGCTAAGCTTGTTTGAGTTGTGGTAGTTGCAGCGAGTGATTATTTATTAATTATTACTAGCTTTTTTTAGGTTATTTCTTACTGTTTGGTTTTGGTTTGCCTAAATATTGAATAATTGAAGTTTACTAGGAGGTTTTGCTCTTTGAGAGTTAGAGAAATAGTTGTTTCAATCAAATGGCAAATTCACTTAATAAAAATGCATGGACTGTTCCGTGAAATTAGTTTAAAACTTTATGGACTGTTTTATTTGATTCAGATAATTGGATAATCTCATGTTCCAGTTTGCCATTGTGTGAATTTATCTCTTTTGCTAATTTTAGTTTCTAAGACTGTTTTCCAATTGCACAGATTTGGATGTTCAAAATATGTGGGAAGAAGCTAGGTCAAGATGGTTACGTCCAAATGAAATTCATGCCATACTTTGCAACCAGAAATATTTTCCCATCCACGTCAAGCCAGTAAACTTGCCCAAAAGTAACTACTGATGATAACTAGTTCCATTTTCCGCTCTTTTTCAATGTTTTCCTGTATGCATTAGGAAGGGGTGTGTTTCTTGTAGAAATGATAATTGTATTCTTGGTGTTGTAGGTGGTACTATTGTATTGTTTGACCGAAAGATGCTTAGAAACTTCCGAAAAGATGGCCATAACTGGAAAAAGAAGAAGGATGGGAAGACCGTTAAGGAAGCTCATGAACACTTAAAAGTGAGATTTCTTGATTTGTAAGGGCTTATAAATGGCACAAACTGTTATTGATGCATCTTTCTTTTTTGTTCTTTTTTGAAGAGTATTGATGCATCTTGTTGTAGCTAAGCGTACTGGCATTTTTCTTGTATATTGAGATTCATGTTCTTGGTTCCTGTAATTGACCCCTTCTTGCTTCTAGTATGATATGTTTGAAGATATGCAGAACATGCATGGCAACGATTGTAAGATCTATCACTTCTATTCACTGCACACTTAAGTAATGTCTTTTTTGTGAACTAGGATTATCCTACGTATTAAACTTCTCAATATCAAGTTTCTTCTTTCATGGTTTGGCTTGCTCTTCCTTTTTTTCTTTCAATTTTAAATTTAATCTCCTCATCTTAAACCTAATGAAGTTACTTTAAATTTATCTCCTTTGACTTGGATTTATCTTAATTGTTCTTTAGTCTGGCCGAAATGTAATTATTTTGAGAAAGCATACATAGAAATTTCACTTTATTTCTTGTTCCAGGTTGGCAATGAAGAAAGGATTCATGTGTATTATGCACATGGACAGGATAACCCAACCTTTGTCCGCAGGTGTTACTGGCTGCTGGATAAGTATGTAACTTAGATCTATAACCTCACCTATATCATCTGTACATTATCTGATATGAAATGAAAAACCATGAACCTCTCTCTCTCTCTTTATCTTAACTTGCAGGCAGGTTTTTGTCTGAACATTATTAGCCTAACCTTCCAGTATTTTTGTTTCTTTGCTTCAGGACTCTAGAACATATAGTTCTTGTTCATTATCGTGAAACACAGGAGGTAGGTATTGAAAAACTAGAAACTGGAGATTTGGAGGCCCTCTATCCAAGTCATAACAGTCTTTTATGTTTCTTTATGCCTCAGACTAGACTGACCTTGGTTAATTTGTTGTACAGTCGCAAGGTTCTCCAGCCACTCCTGTGAATTCAAATTCCAGTACAATATCTGATCAATCTACTCCTTTGCTTGTTACGGAAGAGTTTGATTCTGCAGCTGCTAATGCTTGTTATGAAGGTGAGAGAGAGCATCTAGTAGTATTTAATATTCTACAAATTAAACTATATAATCAGATAACATAAATTTCACATTTGACTAGAAAATAAAATTGCTAACAGCTTATGTTTGTTATTTTGCTCTCAAATAATACATTATGTTCATCAATAGCTTTTCTGGAAAATGAACAGAACCCAGTAATAGCATTACGGTCAGAAATCATGAAATGAGGCTTCATGAGATTAATACACTTGAATGGGATGAGCTTCTGGTGACAAATGATACTAATGACTCAAATATATCCAGGAGAGGTAACGGAGTAGTTGCTAATTTAAGCAGTATCATTAGTTTTATTGCTGAATTATGAACCTAATTTTCTCTAATGGCAGACAAGAATTCTTGCTTTGACCAACGGAACCAAGTAGCTGTGAATGGCGACTCGAATGATGTAAGTGGAAGCATCTCATGGAAGCATTCCTTTTTCAGCCGGCCTGGCAACTTTTATAACCCTTCATAGATATACTTTCTTATATTCATATCTGTTTTGCATGTGTGGACGCATCTGCATGGGTGTCAACATATTTCATCTCATGAGTTAAAATATATCCCTTTTTGTTATTCTGTTACTCTATTGATGCTTGAAAGCCACTCAAGTTGCTTCAATTTTGCAGGTTGGCCCTGTCTCAGCCATTTGTAATCAAATATCAGGTGGTCAAGTAAATTCTAATGTGCAGAAGAGAGACTCTAGTGCCATAGGTACTGGTAATTCGTTGGACCTTTTGGTCGATGATGGTTTGCAAAGTCAGGACAGTTTTGGAAGGTGGATGAACTACATTATGACTGACCCCCCAGGTTCAGTCGATGACCCTGTGTTACAATCATCAATTTCATCTGGTCAAGATTCCTTCACCTCTCCAGAGCACGTATTTAGCATAACTGCTGTGTCACCTGGATGGGCCTATTCAACTGAAAAAACAAAGGTTTTGTTCTGAAAACATTCTCTCTCTTACTCTCTTCTTTTTCTGGGTTGTCAATCTTGATCATGGAATTGATGCTATAAATCATTTGAATAATATAGCTGAATTATGGTTTTCTTATTTTGTTTTGTCTGTTAATTTCCAGATTCTAGTCACTGGATTCTTTCATCCGGCTTATCAACATCTTGTAAAGTCCAATTTGTTTTGTGTATGTGGTGATATATGTGTCCCAGCAGAAATTATTCAGGTTGGGGTTTATCGCTGTTTGTTATCACAACATTTGCCAGGACTAATGAACCTGTTTATGAGTCTCGATGGCCATAGGCCCATCAGCCAAGTTCTTGGCTTTGAGTATCGGGCTCCTGTATTGCAAGACCCGATACTTCCTCTGCAAGATGAATCCAGGTGGGAGGAGTTTCAGTTGCAGATGAGGCTTGCTTATTTGCTCTTCTCTACTTCCAAGAGCCTTAACATTCTGTCCGGTAAAGTCTCACCAAATACTTTGAAGGAGGCTAAGAAGTTTGCTCAGAAGACTGCTAACGTATCCAATAGTTGGGCATATTTGATGAAGTCAATTGAAGAAAATCGAGCCTCACTTGAACAAGCAAAAGATAGTTTATTTGAAATTGCTTTAAAGAATAGGCTAAAGGACTGGCTATTGGAGAGATTAGTTGAAGGCTGTAAAATGACCGAATATGATACTCAAGGCCAAGGGGTGCTTCATTTGTGTGCCATTCTTGGTTATACGTGGGCTATTTATCTATACTCATGGTCTGGCTTGTCGCTGGATTTTCGTGATAAACACGGATGGACAGCTCTCCACTGGGCAGCATATTATGGACAGTATGTGTTTTATGATTGATAATATTTTGTTTTACCATATTAAATATCCTCAATCTACTACATGACTTGCAAAGCTCCCTGCATTTCTTTGAGTCTTGAGTTCAACTAGAAGTAGACCCTTTTGATTCTTATTGTCCCAAGCCATGACAGCAAGGCTGTCTATTGCATCTATGCTTCAAGGATTTTTGCATTTTCGTCTTAGGCGTCTTAGTTCTCAATGAGTGTGATGGAATTTAAAGGTGTTGAAAATAGGAATAGCGTTGTTACCAAATATCTTATTGCCGTCGGTAAAATATTTACCAGTGTGTGTTCTTATTCAGAATATATTCTTTTCTGAATATAACTATGATTGTCAATCTTAAAGCTGCTTTACATTGTTTATTTGATTTCACGAACCATACTCTGCAGGGAAAAAATGGTTGCTGTTCTTTTATCTGCTGGGGCAAAGCCAAACTTGGTGACAGACCCCACTGCCCAAAATCCAAGTGGTTGCACTGCTGCTGATCTTGCCTCTTCAAAAGGTTATGATGGGCTAGCTGCTTATCTTTCGGAAGAGGCTCTAGTAGCACAGTTCAATGATATGGCTGTTGCTGGAAATGCTAGTGGCTCTCTGCAAACCAGTAGGATAGAGACAACAAACCTTGATAACGTTAATGAAGATGAACTATATTTAAAGGAAACTTTAGCAGCTTATAGAACAGCTGCTGATGCGGCTGCGCGAATACAGACTGCATTCAGGGAGCACTCCTTAAAAGTACAAACTAAATTAGTTGAGTTGTCTAGTCCAGAAGATGAAGCACGGCATATAGTCGCAGCTCTTAAGATTCAACATGCCTTTCGCAACTTTGAGACCAGAAAAAAGATGGCTGCTGCTGGCCGTATCCAATATAGGTTCCGTGGTTGGAAATTGCGTAAGGAATTCCTTAATATGCGCCGCCACGCTATCAAAATCCAAGTAAAGGCTCTCTCTTTTCTTCTTAGATTTTAGTGTTTGTGGGTGTATTCTATTTATTATGTATATCCTATCAAAATCCACTTTATTATCATTGGTGACTGTCAACAAGCATGATTTCTCTTTAATCAGTCCAATTAAACTGAGTCTTACAAATTTTAGAGGTTTCTCATGTTGGCCAGTTCACAAACCAATGGTTTCATCTTCTGTTTTGGAACAAAAATTCATCTTTCCATCTGGATGTCTTATCTGTTCATACACTAGCAGTATACTTGTAAATTCACTGTGGTCAAATTGTTATGCTAGAGTTTGAGATCATTTTCTTTGGTTCTTACTGTCTGAGGAAGTGAAAATTACTTAGAATAAAAAAGATTCTTTGACAATTGACATCGTGTGAAAATTTCCTGCAGGCTGCTTTCCGGGGTTTTCAAGTAAGGAGGCAGTACCGTAAGATTCTCTGGTCAGTTGGTGTGCTTGAGAAAGCAATTCTGCGATGGCGGTTGAAGAGAAAAGGTTTTCGTGGCTTACAAGTTAACAAAGTTGATACAGTTGCGGAGCAAAGGAAGGAAAGTGACGCAGAAGAGGACTTCTATAGAACCAGTCGAAAACAAGCTGAAGAACGTGTTGAGAATGCCGTTGTACGTGTTCAATCTATGTTCCGCTCAAAGAAGGCACAGCAGGAATACCGAAGAATGAAGTTGGTTCATGATCTAGCAAGGGTAGATGACTTCTCTTGAATCTGAAAGTAGCCATTACTATTTTGTAGATTAGCTTAACAACAAAAATCCTGTTTTTGCAGTTGGAATACGAAAGCCTTCTCAACCCTCCTTCCTATATGGATGCTTGAAGACATCAAAGCTTGGAATGAACAAATGGTCGCACCCAAGTAGGAGAGTAACCTTTAGGGAGCTGTACATTTGTAAATGCTACTTAGATGTCTAATGGACCCCTTACTGTTTTAAGATTTTGAGGGGGTGGTAAGTTTATTCTGGATCCTTAGTCGTTTTGTTTGGGGTTTGATCTGTTTTAGTGCTTTAAGACCTAGGTGACACTTGGATCTGAAGGTATTAAGCCAATGTGCTTCGCGTGTATGTACTATGCTGCATTACACCGTGATTCTCATCTTATAAGATTTACAGGATATTAGATTTCTGATGGTCCGGAGATGTTTATATCCCTGATTTTATTATTAGCGTCGTTCTGAATCTGATGTCCAGAGGAGAGGATGTTTATTGCGTAATTTAATAAATCAACGTTTTATTAGTAGATTTTAAACCTGGAAAATACTTTTAACTGCCCTGTACCATCAGTGTGAAAACATTGGGCCCCGAAGCTGGTGGGCCCAAGGCTGAGGCCCAAGGTTCTCAGCCGATGACTAAACATTTAACGGCTACGAAAACAAGAGCATTCGCACCGAGGGCGATTGCCAAAATCATATATATATATATGATTGCTTTCAAGGTGACTTTTTACGAACCTATCTCTACCAAGAGGATAACAAAAAAACAAAGTTTCCAAGCTAAAATTATTATTATATTTATTAAAAGGTGCTACTGAACAAAGACTACACATATTTCAATTTACATAAACCTGAATTAAATACCCCCATCACAAGCTATCACACAGGCAGTAGTCGTAGGAAAATTTCTAGCTAAGTAGATGGCTCTGCTTCCCGGTTCGCCTACTTAATGTACTGAGAGAGCCACCTGAAGCCATCTCCGTATCCCATCTTACGCACAATGCTGCACATGAACACTTCGAGTGGTCGGACATTTGTGCCTTCGAGATTTACAATCCCCTTGCCCGTGGTGAAGTTAGTCAGGCCCATGTGATATCGTAACTCATCCTCTGAGGCCGCATATGGTAGGTCAATCTTGTTGCCCAGAATGAGAAATGGCACATTTGCTAGTGACTCGTCCGACAGCAGGGCATCCAGCTCCTTCTTTGACTCTGCAAATCTCTCCTTGTCATAAGCATCAACCAAGTAAACCACCGCATCAACCTACACAACAATTGAGATAGCATACGTTTCACTTTAACTTTAGCAATTAGCAATCAACTTAAAGAATTGAGTACCATAATCACTACGAACAAAAGACCTCAAGAATCTCAGCAAACGCAGCCATAATTATAAATTTACTAGCATTGAAGATAAAGCTATCAATAGTTGCAATCCAGCAGTGAACAGACTTCACAATGTAATATAGAATTGGCCAACATAATGTACCAAGACAGATTGCAAACCAAACTAAACAAGAGCATGCAGCCACTAAGAATAACCAAAACATGCAGGCAAGCAAATTTTGCTCTAGTTTCACCATCAGCCGTGCAATTAAAACATGTTCGTTTTATAATGATAATTGATTAAGATATGACTTCAAATAACCCCAACAAACCAAAAAAGAACCTCATAAAGATGTCTACATCAAAAGAAGACTACCTTGGCGTAATAGTCCTTCCAGACTCTACGAGCAATCTGATGGCCACCCAAATCAAAGGCCTTGAATTTGATCTTCCCTATGCTTAGCTCTTCTGATGTTGGGTACTGTGTTGGCTGATGCTGAGCAAGTCTCTGCATTTTCGACTTCAATTTCATTAACCGAAACTCTTTAATTCAACCAAAATTCAAATAAAACTAGTACTAGTAATTAACATAACCTTTGCAGCTAAAGAGTTCAGTAAGAAAAGCTACTATTTTGGTGGTGTTCTTGATTTTCTCAGCAACCAATATCAAAACCTTAAGGTTTTTGGTATTCAAAAGCTTAAGGAGAAAAGCAACAAGACTGCTCTAATATTAGCTGGAAAAGGAATTTATTTCTTACTATATATTAATAAAAGATTATTAGAAAAAAGGAAAAAAAACCTCATCTTTGAGCATGTGAAGCAGAGTGGTTTTCCCAGCATTATCAAGCCCCAGAAACAAGATCTTTGCTTCCTTCTGATACAAACCAAGAGATGCTAAAATCCCATAAAACCAATCTATAAGAAACATTTCCTTTCCTTTCGAATTCTGTTTCGGAAAAGAGAAAACCGCAGAAACGAAAAAAGAGTTTTTTTTTTTTTTTTTTTAACTAAGCTTTGAGATGGTTGTTTTGGTTCTGGAAAAGATTTTCCGGGATTTTGGACTTATAATAATGAGGTGGCAATGAGGGACTGATATGCCCGGTGACGGTGCTGACGTGACGGAGGAAGAGTGCAATAGAGGTGACCGGGAATCACCGGTTGCTTAAAAAGCGTGTGCCGCGGTGGAGGACGATGATTGGTGGGTACGCGTCATGAGGGTGAGGGTGTCGCGGCCGTTGATTTTAGAAACCGCTGGTTTGAATGATTATTAATTACTTACGTGGCGTGAGGAAAGAAAGGTCTGATAGGACCGAGCTTTATACAATGATTTCATACATCCAATAAGATTAAACCCCGAAGAAGTCAAGAGAACGCTACTGATGCAAGTCTTTTGAGCAGTAAGGAGCAAGAACATGAGGGATTGCTTCTTTTATTGTCACTGAGTTACATAGAATGTCACAATTAACAGAAAATTTATTTGAGATTCCCAGAAAGACAATTGACAATAACAACCGACAAGAATCAGAATCGATCACAACAACAATTTCACGCAAACTTTGCTCTGGACATCAATTTGGGTTCTCTAACTAAGCAATTTGTAGTCCTAAGTACTGATCAGAAACATAATAAAAAATAATTCATTTTTTCCTTTTCAATTTAACTGTAAAGTGTGAGACAGCAAAAATGGCAAGGAATACATGGGCAGCAAGCATAAGATAAGTCGAATTCTCTACTTGATATACTGAGAGACCCACTTGAAACCATCCCCGTATCCCATCTTGCGGACAATGCTGCACATGAAAACCTCAAGGGGTCGAACGCTAGAATCTGTGAGGTTCACCTTGCCCTTGCCGGTTGTGAAGTTGGTCAGCCCAAGATGATAGCGAAGCTCATCTTCGGAGGCTGCATAGGGAATATCAATCTTGTTGCCTAGAATGAGAAATGGGACATTGGCCAGTGCTTCATCAGAAAGGAGGGCATCTAACTCCCTCTTTGACTCTGCGAACCTCTCCTTGTCATAGGCATCTACCAAGTAAACTACTGCATCAACCTGCTCACCAGAGAGAACAGAAGGTTTACAGCATTGTCATTTACATGTAATGCATTCTAAATGAGTGCATTATTAGTTGGATTAAGTAATACTAGGTCCAGTAATCAACTTGAAATTTGAGAATGATTTAACAAAACAATGAGTAAAACCAAGAATCATTTCTTCCCTTAGGAAAATTTGCAGCCAAAGTAGTTCATGCATTGTTTATGCACAAAGGTTTCTGCAAAACTGATCATGAATAGATGAAAGCACAGCAGACTACTATGAAGACATGAAATTTGGAAACTGTCAAGCCAAACTCTGTTACAAATGTCACTGACATCCACTATGATGGAAATATGATTTTAAGATGACTCCTCTTCTAATTGGTATGCTGAGATATATATGGAAAGCTACTATTAGAACACCTTCCAGGAAATAAGAAAGAGGTGCTATCAGCGAAACTTCCATTATTGATATCTGCCTCCCATGAATCAGATAAACATAAAGAAATTTATCTGGGATTATGAAGGCAGGATTAGCACAAACCTAGGCAAATTAGTTGGAAAATGGTCAGAGATATGAAAGCAGATAAAAACACAGTTTCACTCGGAAACATGGGAACAACACTTTCAATTATAAGAATTGAAACCTAAAATGCCAGGACAAAAGGTGATAGATAAAACACAGTAGAAGTTTATAAGAATAGGCAGTGCAGGTGCTAGACCGAAACTGAAGGAAGAGCCAAAGGAGAGAAGAGAAGAAGCATATCCAAATCTATCATTGCTAAGAGTTACCAGTCACATCGATCAACAGGAAAAAAAATGTCATTTTTTTATTACATAGCATATAACGGCATGCATTTACCAGTTACCACAGGAATGATGACAAATTAGAGATATTTCATAGCTTACAATTAGTCATCCAGAAGGCATCAATAAACAGATTCAACCCATACAGATAAATGAATCATAGAGAAGATCCATCCCACAACATTGAAGACCATAACACACTGTAAATCAATAAATCAGGAAAAAGAAACACATTATACCTTAGCATAGTAATCTTTCCAGACACGGCGAGCGATCTGGTGGCCACCCAAATCAAAAGCTTTGAACTTGATTTTGCCTATGCTCAGTTCCTCAGATGTGGGGTGCTGAGTTGGTTGATGCTGAACTAATCTCTACAAATATAATTACCCATCATCAATCAAACTCTGCAAAATCCAGAAACAGAAAAACAGAAATCTTTGAAGAATTATTACCTCATCTTTCAACATGTGAAGAAGGGTGGTCTTGCCAGCATTGTCAAGTCCTAAAAACAGAATCTTAGCCTCTTTCTGCCATAAACCCAAAGATGCAAGAACCCCATAAAACCAATCAAATAGAAACATGCTTATTTAATATTATGGGACTGACTGAATCTGAAAGGAATTGGCGAAAAACAGGAAAAAATTTGATTAAAATGGCAGATCCAAGCTGGGGATCCGAGGAGAAAGCAAAAGCAATAATATAATACAGGTTTACAAGAACCAGAGGGTTGAAAAGAATTGAATGACGAGGAAAGCGGAATATGGAGAAATAAAGATTTTATTACATATTTTTCCAGCTAAGGTAAGGCGTAGGTTATAGCACAGCTAAAATTTTTTACTAATTTAATGCACCGAATTGGTTTTGCCTGCTTTGGACTTTGGTTAACGCTCCTTCGGTTTTTTTTTTTTTTTTTTTTTGAGTATTGATGGACTATTCCAACTGTTGGAATTTTTAGTTTGCTACATTTCATATTTTGATTTTACCTAAAAAAAAAAAACTACAAGGAAGTTTTAATGTTAACATCTTTTAAGGAGTTTATGACTAACTTGGAACAAAGTTGACTACTCAAAACCAAGATTTTAAAAGCCAAGGCCCCACATGGATTAGGTTAAAAACTTAGTATGCATCTTAAGCCATTTATTTTTTTTTTTGGGTACACTTAAGCCATTGTTGATTAATGTTGGGTTCAACTTTCACAAGCTTGGAATTGAGATTCTAGATTGATTGACATTGAAAAATTCAGCACCCTGTGTGCCATTTTTTGGAGCTTTTTTAAGCCTTTTTCAGCCCAAAACTTACAGACATCCCAATGTAAGCCCATGGTAAGGCCCAAGAAATTGCTTTGGGGCTGACATTTCCAAAACACAATCCATGTTTGCAGTATACAAGTAGGGGCATTTTAGTCATCAAACATGAAGAATTAGGGCTTTCACTAAATAAAAGGCTTAACTTCTCTCTCTTTCGACTCCTCCGTCCACAAACCCCAGTCAGAGCCGCAGCTTCTTGTTAGTCGCAGGTCGGATTTTACTTCGGCCGATCTTTCTATTGAATAAAAAACTCTCGTTTCTTTGAATAATCAGACTAAGACTTTGTTTTGTTTGCTGAGCAGAGATGGCGAAGTCAAAGAACCACACCGCTCACAACCAATCTTACAAGGCTCACAAGAACGGCATCAAGAAGCCCAAGAGGCACCGCCACACCTCCACCAAAGGGGTAGTTTTTTCAATTTTAGAATAAATTTCGATCATTTTATTTGGGGGGGTTTTTTTTTATATAAATATAAAACAATTTATTTATTTTTCCCTGTGGATATATGTAGATGGACCCAAAGTTCTTGAGGAACCAGAGGTATGCAAGGAAGCATAACAAGAAGAACGGAGAGTCTGCCACTGAAGAAGAGTAAACTTTTAATGGGAAATAAACTAGCGTTGATTAGGTTTTTTCTAATTGGCTGTCTTGTGGTTCTTTATGTTTTGGTATTTTGGGAATGTTCATTAGTATTACTTTTTTGAAAACAATTTGAAGCTATTAATATAAGGAACATGTTTTGAGTTTATTTTCTCTTCCTTCCTTTAATTTCATGTTTGAGCATTATTTTTGTGATTAGCATGGAAATGTTATTGTGGCTGTGGGGTGATGCCTGGTGACATGATATGGGCATTCTATTGTTATCCTTCCTAAATCGGATGCTTTGTGTTAGTTCTTATTATTAAGCTCTATGATCTAGTGACGAGCCAGAAATGAAACCTAAATCTGTTGTTCATAACCGGCTTGTTGCCGAGTTCATTAGTTGAATAGGCCATCAACCATAAATAATAGTAGTTCCCCTCAAGGGCGGCAGGGACTGGATTTTTCTGGTTTCCTGGGGCCTGGGCAAGCGGCCATCGATCATGTTTTAGCACCATTAATTGGAATTCTGAATGTCATTTGTCTATGGTATGTTTGCAAGCCAGAGCTTTCTTATACAAGCGTAGTCTTGTATCAAAGGAGGAGCCAATAGCGGTCGTGGACTCGATCTATCTTCTATGTTTCAATTCACCAGCAGGTTATGCGTTAGTTCATATCTCTGCGGTTGAATAGAGGAGACGATTTCCGATTGAGTATTTTAAATAAGCGAAATTGAAAACTGTTTAAGATCTAAAACAAAATTTAAGGCCTCTTATTAATTCCAGAAGTTCAAGGAATACAAACATTGAAATGGGAATAAATTATCAGGGCAGGTATCTCCGCATTGCATTTGACAACTTCTCAAACCACGACACTGTCATCAACTTATGAGTCAATTCCGCCAAGATGATTCTTCCCGTACTAGGATGGCTGTTGTGTGGACTTCTATCACCGACAGAAACGTGGTTCCTTGATACTCCCTAATACAAGCAAATCTCTTCAAAATTTTATACTACTACGTTTTTTGAGTGTCGAGAAGCTTAGACTGCAACGGGTTCACTTACTGGACTACCGGAAGCTGCGGCTTTAACCTAGTCAAGAATTAAAAAAAACTAGATATGAGGTTGAAGACACGATATGCAAATCAGTTTGGTATGAGATTGCAGATTGGCCGTGCTTGTCCTTTCAGCACATGATCTTGAAATTTCAGAAGCAACCAATCAGAAATTCACCTTTGCTGACTTAAATAGTTCATCAAGAACTTCAGACAGTGTTGGATGTGCGTGAACAGCAAATTTGATGTCCTGCATGATGCAAGTAAACGTTCATAATTACAAGATCAAATCCAGTCAGCAGCTTCACTGCGTTATCATAAAGAGAAGTTGAACCATTCATATTTCGGTTTTTGCACAAGAGACCCACCTGGATGCGTGTCCTTAAAGCTATGGCATTTGATGCCTCATGGATGAGGTCTGCTGCATGCAACCCAAATATATGAACTCCAAGGATCTCTCCATTGTCGGGTCTATATATCAACTGCATGAAAATAAGATAGGTAAAGTTTAGCAACCATACTGACAGACATGGAAGATGTTGAAAAGGCAAAAAATAAAAGCAAACAGAAGATGAGAAAACATTGCTGGTTCCCGCCGCTCTGGCATAGAAATTTAAACCTCCTGCCTGAATTATCTTTTTATTTTATGGCATCAGCACTTTATCAAAGATCATGTAAGTTTCAAATTTTATAATTTATAGGGTTAAATTGGAAGTGCGTTGCAGTGAGGTGTGCTGGGTTTCCCCTTGTTTGCACTGCATGTCCAAATGGGCTCTTATTTTATCAATTTTGTGAAAAGTATTTTGCCGAAATCGGGAAAACAAATTTTATAAAACATGGACCAACGTGGAAGAAAATAAAATAATTCATTTCTTTTTTTCCTGTAATATCTGTATTATATTTATCAATGAAATAACTGCACAAGACAAGTGTCAAGAAATAACCTTAGCAAGTCCCTCCCCTTCATTTTCTGCCAGTGCCTTGGTGTTAGCCTTGAAACTTGTTTTGGCAATAGCCACTTCAAATCCTTCCTTCTCAGCCTTCTCCCTTGCTTGGGGCTGTGAAGTTAAAGCATTGTCGAAATTTCAGAATATTTAATAGCATAAATTTCAAAATTGTGAAGTTAAAGCACCTTAAGAAGAGCTTCTTAGGAAAAGGAAACACAATGAAATAGAGAAAAGGTATCTATGGCAAGAATATAAATGGCCACGTAGAAAAATAAATCTAGCAATTTAAACTTGACACTGAATTTAAATCGAGGATGTTTATAGGTCAGTATTCACCTCTGTCAACCCAACCATACTTATTTCGGGGTGAGTGAAGCAGGCTGCCGGGATGCTAAGGTGATTAAGCACGTGATCTTTTCCAGTGACTTGTTCAACCACTGTATCAATATATTTAAGGAAGAGATGAAATGGCTCTAAATCAAAACATCAGTTATTGATTAGCAAAGAATATGTTAGTGGACACTTACCTGAAATTCCTTGTGCACTGGCTGCATGAGCAAGCATCATTTTACCATTTGCATCACCAATGCAGTACAAGTGAGGAACCTAGCATTCAAATTTAGCATCAGTAGTGTTTGTCGATAGTTATAAAAGAAAGTTGATAGACAGAATGAAGTGGAAAACTAACCAGATTGCCATTTGTATCAATTACTCGCATTCTCTCATCAACAGGAACAAAACCCCTTTGTGTTACTACATTAATCTGAAAAAAGAATATAGAAGTATAAATTCATTCCCTTTTAGTGGACAATTCCATATAATCCTACAATATTCATCAAGAAGACGTACATTCTCCAAGCCGAGACCATTGGTGAATGGAGCCCTTCCAGTTGCAATTAAGGCTGCATCTACCTGGAGCAAAAGAACAGAGTTACTTCAAAGGATAAAATTGATCAGGACCATGCAAAGTTGCAACATACAAACACAAAATGCATATAGAAGTGAAGAAAAGATCTAGACTTGACACCAGGAAAAGCATCATAAGGCAGCAACTTTAATACATGAAGACATTGTCAATGTACAAAGGTAATACTGTGCAATAACTACTAGAACAGAAATAGGCAGATTTCATGATATTCCATGAAAAAGGAACCCAAAAAATAAAAACATAATGCAAATACCTCCAAGGTCTCCTTGGGTTCCTTAGTCTTGGCATCAGTGAGCTCAATACTGACTGGCTTCCCATTCCTGGCAGGAGTGATCTATAAAAAACACCAAGGAAACTCCATAAACATTTTTGGAAGAGTCATCTATAGTGCACAAAGATCTGAAAAATAGATTACCTTGGTTGCAAATACTCCTGTATGATAGTCAATTTTCCTTGGGTTAATCAGCACCCTTTGGGCCAACTTACCAATCTCAGGATCAAACCCAGGCATAAGTTGATCTAGAGCTTCAATAAATGTGACCTGCATAAAACTTTTGAATAAACTTTTTTGCCTTTGGAATAAGAATTAGGAGATTTACACTATAACTAAGGAAAGATAAAAAGAATGCCAATAACTAGTATAATCAGCAGATAGAGATTCCAATGACTGACTTCTACCTGTGGTAATTTATGCATGCATGATAGGATTGAAAAATAAAGATCTACATTATCCACATGCGATTCTATGGGCTTAGCTAGTTTGCAGTAATTTTCTCCCTATAATAGCTGCCAAAAAGAGCAAACATCTTTCCAGCTTTGCAAATTAAACGACAGGATAAATTAACCCAAGAGTTGAGAAGCAGAAATTTGATGTAACGTTGATCTCAAGGACTTATAAATGTCAGTGAAAACAGGTGGAGCAGAAACTTATAATGTTAAGCAGAGGTAAATTTAGTCTTTTAATCCTAATAGAAAGCTTCCTGCATTCATTTCATTAAAATAATGTAAGAAGAGAAAGGAAAAGGTGTCACCTCACTGCCAAGTGCAGTGTATACATCACTGAATTCGAGACCAATATAACCACTTCCTACAATTGCAATCCAATCCGGAACAAACTCCAATTTGAGGGCATGGTCACTAGTAATAACAGTCTTCCCTGCAGGTTATAACTTAATGATTAGGAAAAACATAGTAGAATAACAACACAGAAGATTACAGCCATGAGACTCATGCATTCTTCTGTAAATGCTATATTACGAAGCTATTCTCGAGAAGCAAATTTTTGTTGGGTAGCCAGTTGATAAATTTCAGTTGTGAACTTTTTTTTTTTAAAATAAATTATAACCATGCTACACTATAAATCCCCATAAAAATCTAGAGACGACTCTGTTTTTCCCATTTTCAGACCATGCCATCTATGTGTATTAAATGTAAATTTTCCGTTACCGCAGCTAGGGAGAAAAAGGTAATAGAGGATGAAGGTAGGCAATAAAAGGAGCAAACTGTGTATTAATGCTATAAAATGCCTATATGATCTCGAACACCCAGATTACTTTTGATCAAACCTTTATGAAAAAGTAAGACCAGAAAGACCAATCAAACAAATAAGAAAGAAAAATAATATTATACCATCAACTTCAATGCCCTTGGGAACAAAAGGGACGGAACCAGTAGCAATGATTATATCTTTTGCAGTTACTATGTTGTCAGGAAAACCAACCTTCCCATATTTCACTTTTTGAGGACCCTGAATGAGAGTACACAAAATGAGGATGGAGTATTAAAAGAACCACACAAAAAAAAAATGCATTTTCCTGCAGGATATGTATAAGGTTTACCAAAATAGTACCAACACCAGTTAATATGTCTACTCCAAGAGCCTTCATTGAGTTGGTCAAATTGCTTCGAATTTTTGAAGCAAGATTATTTGCATGGTCAGCAACTCCCTGTCTATCATATCCAGCAGCAGAAACCTACCACGCATAACATGTAGAGCATTACAAACATAGATGATGAGGGTGTTACAGACAGTGAAACGGTCCAGTTAACTGATGTGATGAAACATACATTACTCTATGGACCACAGTTCACAACAAAATCTAAAGTCGTTATAAACAAAAGAGCTTTTCAGATTTGGATAGCAGCATAAACACATACAGTCACATAATGACGCAAACACATCATTAGTATCAACCACAAAAATTCAATGCTATTACCTGTAGACCCAAGGCCTTCATGTGATGCTCACTCTGAAGCTCACGCATCCGACCACTCACAGCCAATAGAGCTTTCGAAGGAACACATCCTCTGTTCACACAAGTACCCCCAACTACATCTCCTTCAATAATAGCAGTTTTCAAACCCTGAAAATAACAAAGCAAAACAACCAAAATAAGAATTCATTTCACGACTTGACAAGCCAATACTCTACACAACAATCACAATCCAGAGAAATCAAATTATTGATATCAATTGCATTAAAATGGCGGAAAACAACAAATCTCTGCTCAAATGCACTACTGACTTCGCTTAAGCAGATAAAACAAAGATTAATAACAGAGAATTACAGAAGTTTCTCTAAATTCTGAAGTTAAAATTAAATCATGGAAGTGATAAGAACCAAATTAGTAAAAGTTAAGTTTGAAAACTATACATGCGTTTAAATGCGCTTGAACTTTGAAAATGCTTAGCCAGGAACAAAGTTACACGTCTTAAGAAGTTCTCAACTTCTCATACACGCGAAAGCAAAGGCGGATATAAAGGAACTCCCTAAGATTCAGCTGAAAACTAAGCTAAATCGCGTCAAAATTGAGTGAAAAGAAAAAGGCAGAAAGTACCTTCTCGACAGCGTGCAGCGCAGCTCCGTGGCCACCGACGCCAGCTCCGATTATAATCAAATCGTAATCGAATGATTTTCGCGGAGTCCCGTTGTCTCCGGACGAAGCAGAAATTTTCTTGGAATGTCCGCTACTCGAGAGTCGAACTCGATTAGAGCATGACTGAGTCAAAGATGAAAACCCGAAAGCTTCCCTCCTGAGACCGCAGAATCGAAGATTTATAGGCTTGGAAAGAGCGAATGCAGGAGAATGAGAATCGAAGGCATAGTTTGATCTAGGAACTGTAGTAGGCTGAGAGAAGGATAAATATGATAAAGAGGAATGCATTTTCCCGTTTGGCAAGGAGAGAGAGGAGATTTTCGGAGTGAATGAGTTATGAGAGAGATCTGAGGAGATATAAGAGAGTGAGGAAAATGGGGTGGTTTGCTTTGATGAGTCCGTTGGGAGAGGACTGATGGGAGGGAGGCGGAGTTAACAAAGTCAGAGCTGATAAACCACCACTCTTTTTTGTTTTTTTTTCTCTTTGTTCCCAAACTTTTTGCTGAGCGGCGCTTGCTTGGCGCGTGTTTCGTTCTGCTCTCATGGCAAAAATTGGATCAATTTTCGGTTTTGACATTCTTCAGATTGCCCGCCACTTCATTTCTTGTACGGTGCGGTGAAAATACGAATTGCAATTTGCCACATTTTATAGAACTTGTAACGTTTAGGCAGCATTTTTTTTTGTGCATGTACATTAATTAATGTTTGAAAGACCAAAGACCAATGAAATATTTATTAAATAATAATATCTTAAATTCGAGTTTTATGAATAAGTTTGGAAGCTCTATAATATGGCCAGCGAATACCACTACATTTATACCAACAAAATTAATGGCTCAAAGGATAAACATTGGTGAAATACAATTATCATTAGTGTAGTTTTTAAATTTAAAAAAAAAATTATTCACCTGCTTTTGGAGCACATTTAATTACATATCAACACATGGACTTTCTTATCATAATAATTCAATTTTGTTAATTCTATAGATCTGTCTTTTAGCCTATATTTGGTAAGAGAGAAGAAAATAGTAACGAAAAGAAATAGGTAGGAAAAAGAAAGAAATTTAGGTAATGTTTGATATGAGAAAACATTTTCTGTTTTAATTCTCTAAAAAATACAAAGAAACTAATATGTTACATATGCATTGTAAGGGGAAATGTATATATGTTTTAGAAAATGAAAATGAAAATGGATCTAAAAATGAGATTAAAAAAATTGTTCTCAACTATAGGTCCATTTTCATTTTCATTTTCTAAAACATACATACAATTCTATAAACTACGCATATCTTATATGGTGATTTCTTTGTATTTTCTAGAGAATGAAAACAGAAAATATTTTCATGCACCAAACATAGCCTTATATTTCTTTTCTCATGTTTGATAGCAAGGAAATAAATAAGAAGGAAAGAAAAAAATTGATTATTTCTTTTGTTTGATATAATTAAGAAATAAGAAAGAAAATTTATTGTAATTAATATGACAATTTTATCATTGTCAACTCTTTAGTGAAAAATTTACTTTCAATACCTTTTACTTGTAAAGTTGTAATGGTAAATTTTGTAATTAGAAATAAATTTTAAGGGTGTCATAGTTATTTTTATTTGTTAGACTTAACAATCACTTTTTTTTCCTCCTATTTCTACTCAATTTGGGCGGAAATAATTTATAAGGAAATGAACTCTTTTACTTTCCTTCCTATTTATTTGATTAGGTATATTTTTGTCCCATCAAACAAACAAAAGTTGCATTTCCTCATTCACTTTCTTTCCATACCTTTTCTTTCCTTCATTTTTTTCTTTATACCAAATACAATGCTAGCCTATGTTTGATAGGATGGAAGGAAATAGTAAGGAAATAAAATAGATAAAGAAAAGAAAAAAAATTATATTTCTTCCTCATATTTGATAGTAATAAAAAATAAGAAGGAAAGGAAAAAAATTGATTATTTTCTTTGTTTGGTATAATTAAGAAATATGAAAGAAATAAAATTTATTTTAGTTAATATGATAATTTTATCATTATTTACTTTTTAGTTAAAAGTTTATTTCCAATATCTTTTATTAGTAATAGTAAATTTTGTAATTATAAATAAATTTTAAATGTGTAATAGTTATTTTTATGTGTTATACTCAACAATCACATTTTTTCTCCCATTTCTATCCATTTTTTACGGAAATGATTTCTAAGGAAATTGATCCTCTCATTTCTCTCACATTTCTTTCTTTTGGTACATTTATGTTCTACCGAACAAATGAAAGTTATATCTCTTTGTTCACTTTCTTTCCACACCCTTTCTTTCCTTCATATTTCCTTTATACCAAACATAATGTTAAGATTAGGTGTGACATGATAATTTTATTGCATAATGCGGAATATACATATGGAAAATATTGACTGAGAATTATTCTAGAAGCATTATTTAGTCATGTACATATTGTTGTTGATATTATCTATTTGCGCATTCAAAGTGACAGTTCAACAAATTGGCGTTTCAATTGGATGGATATAAAATTAGTTATTATCTTTATTGGTCGTTTGCTATACAATGATAATTTGGTATGGCACTATGGCAAATGGAATTTTTTTTGGGTACATTAATAGGGCGGGGGAAAATGGCCAGCAACTGGCTGGGTAGATGTGGCAAACTCTTGGCCACTAGGCCAGAAGTCCACATACAATTGAAATTAATTATTAGTGCACAAAGGTTTCCGTAGATGCACTCATTAACATGATTCAATTTCTATGTCAAAGGAGATGATTGATTATCACATGCTACAAATGATAGTTCAACACCAAAGAAAACTTTTGGGTAGGATAGAAATAATTTAATACTCCTTAAATGAGGTTTTGAATTCAATTATTGAGTTGTGAATGAAAAAAAAAAAAAGGCTTGGAGTATTTTTATCCATTTGAGACTTGATATAGTGTAACTCCGAATTAATCGAAATTCAACTTAGTTATGGATATCGGTGTGTCTACAAAGTTTAGGGACTGTAATCATTTTACATGAAAAGTGAGTTTGTAGTATTTGGTTTAACACATGAAAGTTTTAATTAAATTACATACAAAGTTTTTTATAATATTTGGTTAAAACACACTTTTCCTGTAAAGTTTATTTAAATATCAACTTTATCCTTTCATTTCATGCCTTTTTTTTTAAATAAGGGATAATAAAGTAATTTAAAAACTTTTGAACTTTCACAATTGCAATATAAAATACTTTCACATTATCACGTGCAAATACTTTCCCTACTCAAAGATAAAGTGATTACAATTGATCATTTACTTTACATGTTAAAATTGACACCGAATATTATAAAATTTTTGTAGTACTTAACTTTACATACAAAGTAATTAAATTACATCAAACCAAATGGGCTTTATATGTCAAAGGAGTTGATTAATTCTTTCATGCTATAAAATCAACAAGAAAGTGTAAAACTACAAACAGGGAAGTAATGAAGAAAGGAGGAGAGACACAAACAGTAGTAGAATAAGAATATGGAGCATCATTGTCAATGAACAATGCAATGCACCAATGGCAAAAAGAGAAAGTTGGAGGAGTAATAAAAAAACCAGAGATGATAAAGATAGTGTAGCATACTTAGCATTTATTAGTGTCACAATGCTTATTCAAGTCAGCAAAAAAGGGGTTCCCCAATTATTATTTTCTCAAAGTTACCATTCCAGTGTTGTCATTCTTAAATTACGATTGGACTACCACAAAAACCTTAGTCATCATCACATCATTTTATTTCATTCTTTACTTCTCATTTATTTGTTTATTTGCAAAAGCTTTACTTATATTGTTGTTATCGACCAAATTATAACTAAAACCCACACGAGCAAAGCAGAGCAAAGCAAAAACAACTTGATTTCACACAATCATGAGAACATGATGAAGATGAAGATGAAGCTGAAGCTGGCTTGCCACTTGTCCCGCGCGCACCCAAGCTTCCCGCCTACTGTACTGTACCATTCATCCATTTCTGTTCAATTCACCAGTGACGACTCCAATAAATGGCGACAAAGCCAAAGGCACGAGCTTAGTAGGACTGTGGTATTACAACTGTCGTACTTCCCTGCAGCCGTTTGAAATTCCGAAAGATCCTTCACCTCCTCATAGTCCTTGAACCAGTGTAACCGTACCGGAAATTCCAACCAAGGGCCTCCACATGGCAAAACCGGACTCAATCAGGTGACAATACTAGGATTACCGACCCAGATGGTGTGCATAATTGTGTGGCTGCGACACTACGTGTCTAATCACGATTGGGCAGGAAGAAACACGTGTTAAAAGGAATCTCGTGTACTTTGATTGGATGGTGGAAAGAAAGCGCGTGGATATGAGCAAGAACTCGAAGGTGAAATGGCAAAACCGTCATTTCATACGAAACCAAGCCCGTTAAGTAAGTTGTCTTTCTTTCATCTGTTGTAGTACATTGGTGTGTTTTTTTTTTTTCTCCTAAAATTTTTTTTAAGCACTTCTTTTTTTGCCTCTTTTCTTTCACTTATCGAAGGTCGGGGAAAGACAGGCACTTGCGCAGAAAATACTAGAATAGAATAGAAAAAATAAAAAGGAAAGAGAGGGAGGGAGAGAGAAACGAAGGTTCATTCTGCTTCGTTAATGGCGGTTAGGGTTTTCAATTGATTCCTCCCAGAAGGAACCTTAACCTCTCCCGCCTAATATTTCAGAGCCCGCGCTTTCTCTCTCTTCTCGTTCCCCAAAAACCCTAATTCGAGGTTCCCCCCAATCTCTCAATTTAACTTCGATATTCAATCTCTACGATTCCTCGTGGTTATTTGGGATTTGAAAATTTTGAAACCGGAGAGCGAGAAGTTGCGATGGGCGCGCAAGAGAAATCTCAAAGCAACGCTAATTCGATGCAGGTGTGTTCATCTCTCGCTGTTTTATAGAAGCCTCGTTATTTGGGACTAGAATCAGTCTTCTTTTTGTTATATCGCGTCCAGGATGAGTTAGGCTTTAATTTTGAATTTTGATGTTTTCAGTATTGAGGAGTGATGGGAATTCATTGAGTGAGTGAAGTTTTTTTAGTTTTCATTTAGTTTATATTTGTTTTTGGCTTGGCTGGTAATGGTGCGATTCTTTCTCCCTGCTGCACATTGTTGTTATTAAAACTCGTCTTAGGTTTTTATTTGAAGCCTGTGATGAACTTAATTTAGCTTTAATTCGGGTGTTGTGGAGTTCTCTTATTGAGTGGTTAGATGCATTGGTTTGATACTAGCAAGTTTTTCATGGCAGTTCTTGTGATTTGGTTTTTTGATAAAGGTGTTGAAAGGTGGTCTAGGGTGTATTTTTGTAATGGATCAAGTGTACGCCTAATAAACAGGGAAGAAAGAGGTTTTAGTATAAGTTTATGGTAAATTATGATTCATTCGAGTTAGGATGTTTACTTTAGTTGATTTTAAAGCAGATGTATTGGTACCATGGAACTGTTAAGTTTGAAATCAGTAGTTGGTCAGTTCACCTGATGTCGTGCTTATTTTGGTCAGGTTACTAGTTCACTGGGATCCTAGCATGTTTTGCAATTATTAATGTTCCCTTTTTCTAAGAAAAAATAGTACCCCTGTGGATAGACTAATTTTATGTCAGATTTGATTGTGGTTTGAAGCATCATAGTCTGTAAATCTGGAGGCCCAAATTTATTCACTGGCGTATGGTGCTGAAATGGCAAAAACATTCATGAACCCTATTTAAGTACTTATGCCAAGCGGTCATCATAATTCTTTGTTTGATCGTTTCATTAACACTTCACATAGTTTTTGCTTATATTCCATGTGTGTTTTTTCCCCAAAAGAGGCCTTGGAAGTATGATCTTATTTTAACACTTGCTATAAATTTCTGAATTATGGTAAGGGTTTTGGTCCATGGCTGACTTATCAAAGCTAGTATGCCAAAACAGTGGCACCATTGACTGAAACATGTTTGGTTGGAAATAGGACGCATATGAGGAGTTAAATGTGATGGTTTAGTGTGTTATGGATCTATGTTGAATTCTTTAATTAGCTGGTAAATTAGAGTAAACTTTTATTTACATGTTTATCTTACTTGCACGTTAAGGATCAGATCCCTGGGGGGTAGGGGGATGATCATAAATGTTATTTCTTGTTCTCATCAGTCTATGTTGTTATTTGACAATTTTGCATGATGTCTATGAATGATTGACTCATCTCTCCCCTTTTGGTCAAATTATTGTATACAAATTCAGCGAGTAAAGGTCTACCGCTTGAATGAGGATGGTAAATGGGATGATCAAGGAACTGGGCATGTCACTGTTGATTATTTGGAGGTCTGTTCAGATCTTTATCTGATTCTATGTTTTCATGTTTCAGTGCTTTTAGTCAGGATTTACTGAATTCATTTTTTGATAGTAAATGATTTAAGATCAAAATGAACTCAAATTTTTATGATTCAGAGATCAGAAGAGCTGGCATTGTTTGTTTTTGATGAAGAAGACAATGAGACCTTGCTTTTGCACCGCATCTGCCCTGATGACATTTACAGAAAGCAAGAAGGTATGTTTTTGCCTTTGTCGATACTAGCCAATATGATGTTCTTAAGTGGATGCTTGCCACTTGTGGGAAGTTCAATTTGATTGACTGATATGTGCATTATGTTCAGATACCATAATATCATGGAGAGACTCAGAGTATTCAACTGAATTAGCTCTTAGCTTTCAAGAGAACACAGGATGCTCTTATATATGGTAAACACTGTTTATAACGTGTTTCAATTATATTTGTTTGTTCCTCATTTTGATCTCAATTTTAGATCTGTTTCTTAATGTTCTCGCCATTGAAAGTTGATGACTCAACCTTTCTAACACCTTCCCCCTCTTTCCCTCTCCTTTTTATTCAAATGCAGGGACAACATCTGTAATGTGCAAAGAAATATGCATTTCAATTCTCTTAACAGTAAGTACTTTGAAATCCTTTTGAAGTTTGGTGATTCGTTACTCGTACATATCATCCCTGTAAAATGGTTTATCCATTAGCGAGCCTTGTCCAAACAAACACTAAAGTTCCACAAAAATTTAAATTGTAAGCAATTTTTGGGTGATTCAAATGATGTCTTTTTCTGCCATTGAGGTGGAAGATCTTAATTGGATGGGCTTCATTTGTCCTGTTGGCCATCATCTTCTTCCTTTAATTCATAAGATTACTTTCTTCAGATATGTGCAATGTATTTTATGGTACACTTCGTATAGAATTTATTGTTGTCCAATTTGGAAATACCATCATGAATGATATTTATATTTACTGCAGATGAGACATTTCACTCCATGAATAGTGAGTTGAGAGAGTTGCCAGCTGTTGAGCTTTCCACTCTTCCCATAATACTCAAGGTTCTACTGAATTATCCACTCCTCTTGATTGCAGTCTATTTAGGTTTATTTTTGTTGCTTGCTGTAATTTTTCGTTTTTTTTTCTTTGCAAAAACATTGGATATTTTCACTCATAATGCTTTTCTTGCTAATTCTTTCTTTCCTTTTTTTTTGGCTGAGTTTAATTATTTTTTATACCTTGGATTTGTTGTGATCATCTTTATTTGAGCTTAGCTTATATTTATTTTGCAAAAAGTGAAAGGTGACTGTTTTCTTTTGCTCGTGAATAATGTTTTCTAGAGTCAGTTTCAGGACCTTTATTCTTGTATGTGCCCTGCTTAATTTTCTTGAAAGCTTCCCTAAATTTAGTCTGCTCAGGCATGCCTGTCTATATGATTATTCATTAAGTTGATCAATTTTGTCCTGCAGACTGTGACTGAGAGTGGCATTGCTGATCAGATGCGGCTGACAGAACTTATTTTAAATGATGTATGCTTCTGTTAAACTTGTTGATGCGCACGTGTTCTATTTGTTTATTTCTTTTATAGATGCTATATAATTTGGCATCCTGTAATTGCTGCCGGTCATTCATCTATTGTAAAGTTGGTATCTCTGTCATATTAATTCATTGATTGTCGTTGTTTATGAACTGATTCCTCCTCTAGTTTCCCCTCATTACTGAGATTGTGTTATCTTGTTGATCTAATCTTCTATGTTATATGGAGAGAGAGTGAACATCTTTTTCCAACATGTAACTTTGTGTTTGATTTCTCGGTTCCTTTGACAATGACCCTAGAATGTCGTCTTTATCATTTGATTTCTTGGTTTATTGCTATTGTTTCTGTTTCAACTTTATTGTTTAATATCTTTGTCTTGTTTTTCCATCCATGTTAGTAGACATTGCTAAATTCAGTTGTGATCCTAATGCAGCAAGATTTCTTCCAGAAGCTGATGGAACTATTCAGAATCTGCGAAGACTTGGAAAATGTTGATGGTCTTCACATGATATTCAAAATAGTCAAGGGGATAAGTGAGTTCTTTCTGACATGAATGCTCTTATTTCTTGGTTAATACATGCTTGTATTATACAGGTTATCAACGCGAGTTGTGTGATTTATGTAACTGGTTTTTTTTGGCAGTTTTGCTTAATAGTCCTCAAGTTTTCGAGAAAATATTTGGTGATGACTTAATCATGGATATTATTGGTTCCCTTGAATGTAAGTTCTATTAATTTTTGTTCACACATTGATTATTGGTTATTAATTCTGCTGACTTGAATGTTTTTGTTGCTATTCCTTCACTTCAGCTTCTAAATTATTACTGAATATCCAAAACTAGAATGGTAGCTTTACTTTATAGCTTCATATTCTAAAAATTGCACAGAATTGCAAAGAGAGTTGTAACTTTGTTGGTAAGTAGGCATGATTTTTGCTTTTATATCATCTTGAGGAATACATGTAATTGATTATACCAGAAGCAATTCTTTATATGGAAGTTTTAGGTGGATGATCTATCTCATTGTTCATTGGCTTGAATTTATTTTCCTTATTGCTTTGAAATTGCTTATTTTGCTGAGCTGCTTGTTGGTTTGCCATCTATATTCAATGCACTATATTCTGTTCAATTTGGGATTTTCTACTTATTCTCATATGGTATAATCCTGTATGGATGTCCCAGAATTAATATAATTTGCTTGATAGATATCATGTTTCGCTAAGACTGTTACTTCCTTCTTTCATTTACAGATGATCCTGATGTTCCTCAGGTCCAACAATATCGAAATTTTCTGAAGGAGCATGTTGTTTTTAAGGAGGTAATATACTCTTAAATGGTTCTTACTGCTTAAATTGAGGTGTAGATTGGGGTAGAGGGAGGTTAGGTCAGGGAAAAAATAAAATCAAGGAGCTTTACATGTAAAAAAATTTTCATTTAACGATAATCATTTTTTACAGGCCATTCCGATTAAAAATCCCGTGGTCCTATCAAAGATACACCAGACATACCGAGTTGGTTATCTGAAGGTACGCTTCTTGAAGGCGTGACTTATGGGTCTGCTTGTAGCTTTGGTTGTGTAATTCTTACATTGGTTTGGTTCTTTCAGGATGTTGTTTTGGCTAGGGTATTGGATGAGGCCACAGTTGCCAGTCTCAATTCTATAATTCATTCAAATAATGCTATTGTAAGATTTTTAGTGTTTGTTGTTGAATATATTTGGCCTTTTGTTTCTTTTGCACTAACTGCAGTATTATATTGTAGGTTATTTCTTTATTGAAGGATGACAGCACCTTTATTCAGGAATTGTTTGCAAGGTTGAGATCACCCACCGCATCTGAATCAAAGAAAAATTTGGTAATCATTAAAACCGAGGCAAAGCTTTTTCGTATTACTTTTCATTTTGGTTATGAAAGTTGCTTCCATTACTGTCTCTGCATTAATCCTGTCGGCTTTACTTTTCTACAGGTATATTTCCTGCACGAATTTTGTAGTTTAAGTAAGAGCCTGCAGATGGTGCAGCAGCTTCGACTATTTAGGTAGCTTTTCTACAAGTTAGGCATCTGATATTGGTGCTGCTTTCTTTTTCCTATCTTGGTTTCGAAAGCTACCGCTTCTTTGGAATGATCTTTTAGAAAATTAAATTCTATGTCCATGGCTGATGTGTCCCCATCTTTCAATCATTTTAGGGATTTTGTGAATGAAGGTATCTTTGACATTATCACTGATGCTCTGCAGAGTCAAGATAAAAAGCTTGTTCTAACCGGGTAATGGTGGCACGTGTAGTTTCTTTCTTTGATATAAATCTTTTCTTCTTGCTTTGCATCTGAACTTTATATTTTCTAATTACCAAGTCCTGACAGTAGGTCCCTATAATGGTTGCAGGACAGACATTCTCATACTGTTCTTGAATCAGGATCCAAACCTTTTGCGTTCTTATGTTGTTCGCCAGGAAGGAATTCCACTTTTAGGACTTTTGGTATGTTTTTTGTTCCAATTGATCTGTAATATGATATTATGATTGTGTTAGATGAACGTAACAGATTCACTCACAATGGTATGTATGTGTATTATGTATACATGGGGAGAGAATTAGAAGAAGTAGTAATATATGGTTGGTTGCTTACAGGTTAAAGGGATGATAACAGATTTTGGGGAGGATATGCACTGCCAGTTTCTGGAAATTCTTCGTAGTTTACTGGATTCATTCACATTGTCGGGAGCTCAGGTGCTTACCTTGATACTTGATTTGTGTGCGCAACTCTTATATTTTTGGTAGATGGGAAAATTTTTAGACTGACTCTCAATCCGAATTCCAAAATAATTGGGGTTGTTTATATGAATTCTTTTCTTCTATTCTTCATACGTCAAGGTAATTTGATTTTTGGGTCTAGGTTAAGAGCTTTCCTACCTTGTCTTAGGTCACTTTGCTGCATGAGAATGTAGTGCTGTTCTTAGAGAAGCACAGACTTGGTATCAAATTATATTTTAGGCCTTGTTGCCGGATAGAAACTTGCAAACAAGCTCAATTTGGCTTTTCAGGCACAGGAAGGTTGAATCATAGTCATTGAAAACTGAATAGTGATAATAATTGGCTTGTGTTTCTACCGCCTTTTATTTTTAACTAGCCCAACCAAATTTCAGCAGGCTAGTCTTTAATCCTTTTCACATTGACGGTCACTATGAGGTGGTTACTTGTAGCTCACTGAGATATCATGGCAGAACATTGATTGATTATCGTGTGATTTTCATACCTCGTATTTGTGTTATCTTTAAATTTGGAGTGCACAATATTGTTGAGTTTATTTATGCAGGTGTAAGAATGTTGGATGTTGATTTGTGTTTTTATTATTTGTCTGGTGATTTTTGGAAAGTTTTGTCACTTAAAACTGTCATGTAAGATTTGATTTCTTCTCTTTATGCTGCTTTAATTAATAGTTCCCTCTTTCTAAGTAATTTGAAGTTGGATAATGCCATTAAATGCTTGACTTTATACTGTTTTTACTGCAGAGAGATACAATTATTGATATTTTCTATGAGAGGCATTTGGGCCAGCTAATTGATGTCATAATATTGTCATGTCCTTCTGATGGTGCTGGCCAGTCAACTAGTAAATCATCAAGCAATGCTGGAAGAGTTGGAAGTCAAAACAGCACAAAGCCTGAAATTCTTTTAAACATATGTGAATTACTGTGCTTTTGTGTTGTTCACCATCCTTATAGAATAAAGTAAAATTTTGGATACTTGGTACCTGTTCATCTAGAGAATTTTGGCTTATTAATCCAAGATGTTGATTGGCTTTCTTTGTTGTTTGCAGGTGTAATTTTCTCCTTAACAATGTTATAGACAAAGTTTTGTTACTGACACAGAGAAGGGAAAAGTACCTAGTAGTTGCTGCAGTTCGCTTTGTCCGCACCATTCTCTCTCGTCATGTAAGTGAATTCATTTTAAGCTTTAGAATAAGTTCATATGCCATGAGTATATGTTTGTTTGCACCATTGCTTTCCAACTGGAATGGGGTATAAAATGATACCTGTTATCTGTTTATTGCCTTCTTTTTAAAAAATAAAATAAAATGTGCACCTGGAATTTCTAGGATTCTGGTTCTTGAAACATCATGATTCCTTTTATTCTTTAAACTTTATGCACATTAGTATTTTGTGGCTGGTAAATATCTTTGACAAGTTGATTAAGGCTGTCACATGTTTTGACTAGTTAAACTAGGCTGTTGTCTTGCAGGATGAGCATCTGATGAATCATTTTGTTAAGAACAACCTTCTCAAACCAGTTGTAGATGCTTTTGTTGCCAATGGAACTCGATACAATTTGCTGAACTCTGCTGTTTTAGAGCTTTTTGATTATATCAAGAAGGTGCTTATTGTTTCTGCTCTTATATTTGGATCCTAACATGTTTGGAAGATTCTGTCCGCTGACAATTTTTTTTCTTGCAGGAAAGCCTGAAAATATTAGTTAACTATATAGTTGATTCATTTTGGAATCAGCTGGTTACGTTTGAGTATTGGGAGCCCATTCACAACTTGAAAGTTAAATATGAGCAGGTATTCCTGTTCCTGACTAGTTTTACTACTGAAATTATTAGATCTAGAGCTTCTTCGAGACATTACTTGTGTGTTTGCAGTGCTTGGAAAATTGTGGAACGAAAACAAATGTAAATGCACTGGACCCAAGAAAACGAAGTGATGAGCGTGCGCTGGATAAAGAAGAGGAGGACTATTTCAATGAGGACAGGTATGCTTTCATCGACAGATGAATTGGCTCTTTTCCTTTGACCCACTTCTAGTTAATGAATGTGTATTAATAAGCAGTGATGAAGAAGATACAGCATCTGCATCTCATTCTCAGAAAGTACAATCTCAGCCTGTTTTGTCCAATGGAGTTGCTGCAAGCTACTCATCTTTGAGGTATTTTATTGACCTCTTATCAAATCATTGATTGCTTGCAATGGTTTATGGTGTTTTTGGGTTTATGTATTATGTATTGAATTTAAATTTTGTAGCCCAAGGTCTGGTGGGCTCGTTGACTATGATGATGATGAGGATGATGAAGACTACAGACCACCTCCCAGGAAGCAGAGTGAAACCACGGAGGAGGATGAAGGAACCATTGAGTCCCTTAGGTTGAAGCGTAAGTTGGCTTCGAAGGAAAGGGAGCCTGAGCTAGCTAAAAGGCAGCGTTTGGGTAAAAGCTCTAAATCAAGTGCGAGTGTATTCGCGGCTTTATGTTCAACACTAAGTCAGGCAGTGTTGCCTGGCAAGAAAACGGCAAATGCCATGCATTTGTCTACTCGATCAGCTGAAGGAAACAAAGGCTTAGGTGAGGGAAATCATCTAGAGAAAGAATCTGGTAGTCCCAGAAGTTCTGATAACAATAGTAGTTCAGAAGAGGACAACCATAGAGACAAGGAACCTCCTAGAAGCTGTTCAGATTGCTTGCACAGCCCAGCTGACAATAGACAAATAAGTGGAGAGGACTGTCCGTTGATACCACCAAAATCCTCACCTGAAATGGCTGTAAATGGATCTTAAATTATTTCACAGAATCATTGTGATTGAAGGGTAACTTGTTTTCTTCTTGTTTTATTCGACTCAAGGATGTCCTTGGTGAACAGTCTTCGGCTGCTAAAGAAAGAGTGGACTACAAAAAGAATTGGATGCGGTAAAGTGGATGAGCATGAGCATGGAATCCTGAATTGTTTATCAGAGGGGCTGAACCTGTATAGTATAGTGCACCCGAGAGCAGGAAGAAATACATATTCACGATGCAAGCCGTCTACGACTACCAGGCCTTTCTGATGCTTTGAGCTAAGCTTTGGACTTTCTGCTTTGAGCCGCGTAACTGTTGCTCCTGTAAAACATTCAACTTTTTTGTCTAAATTTTTTCCCCTGTTTTTGTTTTTTGTTTTTTTTTTCTTTTATTCTTGCCCCCTATTTAGCTTGTGAACCTACTGATAGAATGGGCAGTAATATTCGCCCTTGCATAGTGTTCCTTTGTTGTTCAGTTTTGTGGTGGGTGTGGCTGTTATAGAGAGAGAGAGAGGGAGAGGGAGGGGGAGAGAGAGAGAGAGAGAGAGAGAGAGAGAGAGAGAGAGGAGGGTTTAGGATGTTGGTTAGAAGGTCAAATTTTCTTGATTGTAGCTGAGACCTCATTTATAGACCACTTGTAAATTAGAACTCGCTATTACGCAACTTCACTCTTCAATGGTTTTTCTTCATTAAATCAGCAAAGCCAAATTTTAAAATTTATTTCAAAACTCATACCTATGGTTGATAGGTGGATTTCATTCTTCAATTCGTACTCTGACTTTTGTTTCATCCTTCACCTTCACCTTCACTTTTTGCTTGCCTCTAGTAATTTCTTTCGGGGTGATTTATTGACTGGGACTTTACAAATTTCATACGAGGAAATTCATTGAAGTTTAGTTCCAAGTCCAACCCACACCTTGCCTTCGTTAGGCGACGGTCCATGGCTTATTGTTCCGACTTCGAACTTAAAAGGTGAATTGATATCTATCCGACAAAGCCACTATATCAAAAGAGCATCATTCATGGGCTAGCTTGGGCAGAGTGAGGCCTAGCACAGGGATTTTGACTTATTGTTACCGAATGAAAGATACGTGGCCGAAATATGGATCCAAAGAATCGCCACGAAGTCCGCAGATCTGGTTCCAAGCAGGAGACACGTAAGACCTCGGAAACACGTGTCCTCCTTGACTTTCTCTTCTTCACTACTGCTACAATATCTGCTTCTCTTCTTATTTATCCCATTCCACTTTTTATCCTCCTACTAGTACTGATCTGAAGACCATTCCGGCTTCGTTACTGTCCACTGTTCATCTCTGTGAAGAAGTTCGTGATACCAACTTCCGAAGAAGAAGAAGAAGAGCAACATCAGATTTCAGAACCAAAAGGGAAATATGAGCAGTGACTTGGAGACAAGGTCCTTGTTGGATGAATGGCGCAACTTCGATAAGGGATGCTTCTTCGACCTTGGACACCCTCTCCTCAACCGCATTGCTGAGAGCTTTGTCAAAGCTGCCGGCGTATGCTATCTTCTCCAACCTCTTTCTCTGTCTATTTTTCTATATCCATAACCATATTAGTAATTAACAGCGCAATAAAAGGATGTTTGATTTGGTGAGCAGATTGGAGCAGTTCAGGCTGTGGCTAGGGAGGCTTGTTTTATAGCGGTTGAAGGCATGCATTGCATTTCTTCTCGACTTCATATCGTTTGTGTTTAGGGTTTTCTGATTGTTATATAGAACTACGTTCATTTTCAAGTGGGATTTTATTGGATGACCGATATATGTATTTTGGTGCAGGAACTGACACAAATAATATCTCGCCACCTGATATTACAGGTGCCAAGAACAGGACACACCGCTTCCCTCACCTCAGCGGTATGATGCCTTTCCTCTCTGTTTCTATCTTGAGTCTCATCTCATGCAATACTACTGTACAAGTGGCTCATATGATACTTGGAGGAAGAGATCCCAGGGGACACAGGGGCACCACTTCAGGCTATATTATTCAACACTTAGTGATAAGTCTAAGGAATTGCCTTTTGTGCCTTTTGTTTTCTGTTTTCTAGATCTTCATAGAAATGTTAGAATTCAGAAAATTGAATGTCAACATACTAAGATTTTAACCGTATTTACAACCAAAAGTTTCATCAGCTGTTTAAATTATAAGATGTTACTCTTTTTTGAAATGCAAAGTTCAACCCTCTAAGAAGATTGGGAGTTTCCTATGTTAATCACTTGTTTATTTGGCCATTTCTAGAGACGTAATTTGCTTTATGTGGATTGCAGGTGAGACCAGTCGAAAATCTTTTGAAGCAATGGTGAGTACGATTCCAAGTAGCACTGTAGCAGTATAAAATTTCAAAACGGCCCATTTAACGGCTATGGCAATGTATACTGGTTGATTAAGGATATCGGCTGAAGCCTGATCCCTGATGTGTGGATTTATTATCTGTAGACTGTAGAAACATTTTCTTTTCTCTCTCTTTTTCCTCCAGTGAACTTGTTACAATGTTTTACAGGTGAAGAGCACTGGAAAAGAATCTCTACAGTGGGGTAAGTTTGGATCCAATAACTGAAAATGTTAAATGTTCGGACAAAAGACATAAATATGGACAAATGGTAGCTTTGAACTGGTTAATTGACTCGTCTCTAGACTCTAGAGTATTGAACTATTGATCATGGTCCATGAATTGATTTGTACACACAACAGGGCTGGCAGCAGGACTATATTCAGGTCTCACATATGGGCTAAAAGAGGCTCGCGGAGCTCATGATTGGGTAAGATCTTCACGACCTCACCTTCTAGCTTCTAGTTTTGTTTCACTGGGCTGGGGGTAAAGGCACACCTTCAACTCTCCCCTCGATCAAATCTATTGAGATATGTGTTTCTTCTAGCAATTGTTGCAAAGATGCAGACAAGAGATCCTGCTGCGATGCCTATTGTATGTTTCTTTTGACACCACTTTTGGCCAATATTTTGTGCAGAAAAACAGTGCGGTGGCCGGGGCAATCACAGGAATGGCACTGGCACTCACATCGGAGGAAACTTCCCACGAGCAGGTCATGCAATGTGCCATCACGGGAGCCGCTATTTCAACTGCTGCAAATCTTCTCACCGGAATATTCTAACTCCCTGCAAGACAGATGCAGCATCCTCAGCATTTTGATGTCTTAGGTTGCCTTCCTGTCTAGGCTTTTAGTCGTAGCATGTTGGTTGTTCAGTTATAAGAATGTTCTTTGCTAGGATCGATGTCTCTTTCTTAATGGATTTATCAATACTTCAACAGAAGTACAGGGGATTTGGCCTTAGCAGCTTCATTTGGTTTATTTTCAAAGCGGAGGGATTTCGTTTTCCTTGTTTTGGTTTTTTTGCTAAATTCAATAATTTTAGACTTTTTTATGGTGTTATATTGATATGTAAGCATATAGTAATTCAGTTCTAGCAACTAGCAAGTAAGCATTTCACCAAGAGAAAGTTGGTTCCATGGGAAATTTTCAGTTTCTTTCATTGAAAATAAAAAAATTAAAAAAAAAGGAAATTTGAAACTGAACAACTGGGTATTTAATTAAAAGAAAATAAATTGACTGGCTTGTGAAACTTTCACTTAAAAACGGTTTGGAAATTAATTTGTGAGAAAAGAACTTCATCCAAAATCATTAGACGTACGATTTAACATCCAATTTAGTTAAACAGTACGTAGCTAAATTTATCTCGCAAGGTTTTACGTAATTATTGACATATTAAATTTGGACCTGAAATTTTTATTTATTTTTTTGTCAGGAGGACTAGAATTGAAGAAATATTTACTTATTCCCTTTCGTCAAAAATTTAAAAAAAAAAGTACAAATATATCAACACCGGATCCATGCATCGGATCCATCAAACATCGGATCTCATCAGAACTCTGCAGTTAAATATGTTTAGACAAGAGAAGTATTAGAATGAATGATTTCCCAAAAAGTCTTCGTGTTGCACATCTTTTAACCTTTTTATGTTCCCAAAAAAAGTGAAAAGAAAAACTTTAAATACATGTATAAGCCTAAGCCAAATGCGCCTAATTAGTCAATTAGTGGTAATAACTTTTAACTTATACAAAAGGAGAAAATGAGAAAAGAATTCACCGCCTTAATTTACCTCAAACGTAGCAATCTAATCTCGCAAAGAGAAAAAGACGAAAAGCCCGGCCCATTTTAATAAATATATCTAAAACTCCTCTCTGCCTTCACTCTGGAGTTGGAGCCTCGACGTCGCTGAGAGGACTCGGTACGTGCTAACTCCCTTCCTCGTCTGATTTCAATGTTCTAAACGGACTCAATATTAGGGTTCAATTCGCTTGGTTATTATTAGGTTCTTTAATTTCCCGATTGAATTTTCAATTTAGGGTTCAATAGGAAGGAATTTAATTGTTTTTAAAACCTTCATTATTTAATGCTAGGGTTTTCTGTTTGTTTTTAATCTCGATTTTCTTCCTTTCGTGTTTTTTAATTAAGGATATTATGCATCTTTTTGGTTGATATTTGGTAGAAATTTGCAAAATTATCTTCTTCCTTTTGCCTAATTAGCTTTCTTGATCGTAACTATATCTCTGTTTAGCCAAAATTTTCTTGTTCGAATTTAATTTGATGGGTGAATAATGAGATTTTCTGTAAGAAATATATCTGTTCACTTTTCATTAATTATAAAGGTGCAATTTGTTGTAGAAGGAAGAAACACACAATATATTTGTATTCTTTGGTTTCAATTAGACAAATGAAATGACCCTATTGGATGTTGGAATGCAGGTGCTGAAGACTTTGGGTTATATTGGATTTTTTTTTTTTTTCATCTTCAAGATTGGGTGATTTAGAAATCTTGGTAGCCTTGTGTATTTGTTGGCATCTAAAAATATGTCGAGTAAGAAAGAAGAAAAGTCCCAGGCTGCGGCTGACAGAATCAAGGCTGCGGCATTGAGTGCTGCAAAAGGACTGAGCCGTGCGCAGGCTGAAAGGGCAGCTGCTGCTGCTGCCCGAAATGTTAATGCTTACGGGCAAAAGGAGGAAGGACCTAGTAGATGGCAGGAGAAAAGGGAAGCTAAGAGACAGATGTATTTGATGAGTACCGAAAAAGCAGTAAGATTAGGTGAAAGGAAAGACAAGACTTCAGTGTCTACCATGGGTGCTTCACAATGTCAAAAGTGTTTTCAAGCAGGACATTGGACATATGAATGCAAGAATGAACGGGTATACATGTCAAGACCCTCACGCACCCAGCAACTTAAGAACCCCAAATTGAGGATGAAGCTTTCGATCTCTTATGATTTGGACAACCCAGATATCAAGGATGAGAAGAATGAGAAGGATGACAATAGGGCTAAGAAAAGCAAGAGGAAGCACCGGTCAAATTCTGATTCTGATAGTGGTAGTGAGGCTTCAGTTTTTGAGACTGATAGTGGTACCTCATCTGTTACAGGCTCAGAGTATTCTTCAGCAGAGAGTAGTTCAGATTACAGTTCATCATCTGAGTCTGAGGAAGAGAGGAGAAGGCGGAGGAGGAAGAAGAAGCAGAAGAAGGGGCGGCGTAGCAGGTACAGCTCATCTTCTGAATCTTCTGATTCAGACTCACCTTCAGATTCTGATTCTGATGATAGGAGCAGCCGAAGGAAGAACCGGAGAAGTAGCAGAAGGCGTTGAAGGAGAGAGAGCAGTAGACATAGTGTCTGTTTGATGTTGGACTTGCCCGTTTTAAGTCCCGAGAATGTCTACCATCTCCTTATACTTCTTTGTTGGGTCGCCAGTTTTTGACTCTGGAGCGTATGGTCTTATAAGTGCTAGCGATTAAGGCCTCTGAAATAAAGTTAGCTAGATGTTTTCATTAGTTTTCCTTTTCTTTGGGATGTTTTATCATGACATTATAGACAATAGTTACCCGTAGTGCTGCATTATTAGACTGGTTTTGTGGATTCTCTTTGTTGAACGATGCTTGTAGCTTGAAAATTCACTCTTGTAAGTTTTTGACTTTGTAGTTTGTATGTGCCCCTAGATTTTGTGTTTCCGGCTGCTGCATATCTATCAAAATTTTGCATCCATGACATCGGCAGTGCACTTGGGCTTGTGTAGTGTATCTTGATATATTAGTCGTGGCTCAGTTAAATGGTTTGCCTTCTGCTAGGCACGGGCTCTGTTGAAACTTGGATGGTGACACCAATTATACTGGATACTAGTACTAGAATAAAGAATGGTGTAGAAGCAGTCACGACACTGGAACCATCTGTCTGGCGTAATCAAAGCCACCTGTTCTAACAAAGGTTAAGGGTAGAACATGGCAGAAGATACCTTTGGGGCATTCACCCAGCATCTAGCTCTCTCGTATCAACTAGTTGTGCTGATCTCATCATCATAATGCCAAAAAGTATTGAAACAGTGAGGATGCCTGGGTCTTTAAAAACTGCAATTTATTCGTTGCAATCTTAAAACAAGTGGTGTTCAGAAACGAGCATAGCTAATAGAAAGCGAAGGTGCTCTCAAAAGTTCAGAGGAAGGACTGTAATGGAAGCAATACTCTCAACAACATGAGCGTGTTTAAATTTTGTCCCCAGTGGTTAGGCTCTCCCCCTTTTCCTTGCACCGCATACAATTACATGTACATGTACTGCGGTCTGTGTATCCAGGGACGTGTTAATGTCTTGTGGGCATGTTGGATGCCAAATTTGGCTAAATTCATTAACAATTCATAAATACATGCATTTTATAAACTAAAGCAACAGATTACACATTAACATGCAAGTTATTCTCTACTCTCTTTTTTATTTTTTGGTCTTTAGTGGAAATAGGAAAAAAAATGTGTAATTTATAAAAAAAATAGAATAATATATAATAGAAATAAAATAAAAAAGTCAAACAAACAATTTTAAATTACAATAAAGCCCGAGAAGTGAGAATCCATTCTCTAGTCTTTGAAGTAGAAGAAAAAGAACCAAGAGCCAAGAGGCGAGAGGCGAGAGCCAAATCGAAGAGACCCAAAACAAAAGCCTCTGCGTTTTTCTTTTTTCTCTCTGTAAACGAACAAGATGAGTACTATGAAATTTTGTCGCGAATGGTCAGTTCTTGGCTTTCTCTCTAATGCTTCTGCGTTCTCATTCTTCGCACTGTTTTACTAATTCCTTGTAATTTTTCGCTTCTGCGATCTATTTGGGGCTTTCTTTTAAATTAATTTTATTTGTTTTTTGTTTAATGGTCGAAGCAACAACATTCTCTACCCGAAAGAAGATAGGGAACAGAAGATTCTCCTCTACGCCTGCCGCAACTGCGATCACCAGGTTCTTCTTCTTCTTCTTTAATTTCTTTTCCCAGGCTAAGTAATTTTGAACTAAGATTAGGGCGTCTTTTCTTTTCCTTTTTGTTCCTTTTTTTAATATTTATATAATTCATTTTTGTTATTTGTTTGATTCGGTGTTAAACCCACATAAAACCCTAACTCATGATTCTGGACTTTGCTGTTTCTTTATTGATATTTCTTGTTTAGGGATATGTTTTCGTTTTTGTGGATTATAGAGTCAATAGCAAAATTTAAAGTTTTAGGGCTTGTCAAAGTTTTCTTATTCAACAATGTGGGTTGATTTGCACAGGCATTTGAGCTTTAAACACTTACCAGTTGGATTTTGTTATTATTATGTTGAAATGCAGGAGGCAGCTGAGGACAACTGTGTGTATAGAAATGAGGTGCATCACTCTGCTGGGGAGCGCACTCAGATATTGCAGGATGTGGCTGCTGATCCAACTCTTCCTCGGACTAAGTCTGTCATGTGCTCAAGATGCAAACATGGAGAGGCTGTCTTCTTCCAGGTCAATTTCATACTACATGCTTAAGTTTTATTCATGCACGAATGGTTATTGGATAAATCCTCGACTTTATGAAAGAAATGTGACATGTTACATGAATATCTATCTACATTTGAAAGTTGCAGAAAACCTTTTGAACAGGGGAAGTCATAGAACAGAATTAAAATTTTTTAAACTTGTGTTTTGTATAGCATAAGATCATCTTATGGTTGTAAATTTTCTGGTGATCTTCTGGCAAAAGCACATCTTGACATTTGGCTGTTATCTATGATCACATCACAACAGGAAGTTCTCTTTCACATCTTCTTATCTTCTTTCTTCCTCCCATATATCCTTGCAGTGAGTCACATGTCGATGAGGATGAGTGGCCTTGGGTTTACCTAGAATGTAGACTAAAATACAGCTTATTCCATCTTTTACACCTTATATTATGAATGAATTTATAGATGATTGCTTATTCTGTGCATGTTTGCTTTTCTTCTTCATGTCGATTGTTAATTGATTTTGTAGCTTAAGAGTCTTATTTGAATTTGAATCATCTTTAGTGGCATGAAGAGTAGTGATTTTGCTTCTTCTAATGAAACAAATTACTTGTTCAGGCTACTGCTAGAGGGGAGGAAGGTATGACACTGTTTTTCGTGTGCTGTAATCCAAACTGTGGAAATCGATGGAGAGATTGAGATCTAACTGCTGTTTAGTTGATGCTCACGGCTTCTTAATGTAGTCTTTTTTGTTCTTTTAACGAGCCATGTTACCAAAGACTTTTTAAGGTGATGTAATATAAGGAGCTTGGACCACTTTGTCATAGACATGGTGATTCTTGGTCAAGTTTTCATTTTAGTAATCACTTGTGACGCAAAAGGTAATTAAAAGTTGTTTATCTCAGATATTGATGATTTGCGAATTAGTATAAGAAAAGTGTTATGTATTACACATGCGATTTTGTCTTCTAACATATTGTAAATTTTATTTTGGATCCGTATGTATTTGCATGCGACAGTTGCCCTTTTGGTTTCTTTTGGAAGGATACTGCATTTTGGCCAAGGAAAAAACACATCGTAATATATGGGCTTTTCTCGGCCGCTTTGATTATGAATAGAAATGTTTTCAATTACACGGGAATATGGGCCGATTTGGCCCAATAATTGGCTACGTTTACCCGCTTCTGCCCAGAAGCCTAGCCCAGTTGAGGCCCAAAGTTTAAGAGGAGCATCCATGTGTCAATGCGGGCTATCGATCGGATGATTGTCCACCACACCCAAATTTCTGGTCTACCTAAGGCCCAACTTGGAGAGATTTTGATTTTCAACTGGGCCCATTTTGTTTGTTTCCAAAAAGATAATCATTAATGGACTTCTCTGGCCCTGTCGAACATGATGATCAAAAAAATAAATAGAAAAATGAAGGGAACAGGCCATTTTGCCTTGTGCAAGAATATGGGCCCATCTGCCCAATAACGGTAATAGTTTAGCCCACCAGACTAAAATTTCTATGATCAGCGTTTGTCATAAGCAGGCCTTTTTCATTGTGCGTGAATATCGGTCGACCTGGCCCAATACAACACTCTAAACTATGTCCACCAGAACCAAATTTCTGGTATACTTTAAGCCCAATTTTGAGAGAAATTTGGACCTCCAACTGGACCCGTTCCTCCCAAAAAGATAATTATTTATGGCCTTCTCTGGGCGGCGTTCAGCATAACAGCCCTTTTCCATTTGCAAGAATGAGGGCCTATTTGGCCTAACTGAACACTTAAACCCACTCTTATCTACAAGCCCAGTACAGTTTAGGTCCATGTTCGAGACAACATCCATGGCCATGTCCATCTGGCCCAAATTTCTGGCCTAGTTTAGGCCCGATATGGTAAGAGATTTGGACCTTTTAAGGGACTTACGAATTTCAATTCTCACACTAGAATAATCTTAAAATGTAAGGTCCATATCTCCTAAAAGCCCACGTGTCCATGTCAATAAGTTGAAGGATTTTCGTCTTGAATTTGAGCTCAAAGCGGGTCTCGACTCATATTTTATACTATTAAATTAGAAAAAAATGTCCATTTCCATTATAAAAAACATTAAAGATCCGAGTCAACATTGAGCAGGCTTCAAAATCCGTTTTGGACCCAGAACCACATCAGGATCAACCCATGGCCGGACAAACAACCTTCACAAATTTCCTTTATTCATTACCCTTCTGGTAACGTTCCAGTTTCAGAAATGGAAACGCAAGCGGCCCAACAAGATAATAACAAAAGAAGCGAATAGCTACACACATTTTCAGATCTTTTATCAATCAAGGACGAGAATGCGTACGGTGTTACATGAAGCGTTTCTATCTTTCTCTCCTGTGGGACTTCTTAGAGCGACCTTGATGTGCTAATACCTTGACAACTTTTTCATTTTTTTTTTTCCAATTCAAAAAATGACTGTCTATACAATAATGGACCTTTTTGGTGGATGATTTTCCACAGCTACCAGCTAAATTTCCCTAAGACCTATGTCTCTAGAAAGGATCTAAGTATAAATCAATCTCCAAAATTGGATCCAAGGGAACAGTGAAAAATAAATGACGTAATCAAGGGAAAACTTATCTACAAAGATAGGCCAAATTGCAATTTGCATTTGGCTTGTTCTGATGGGGTCTGGCTGTAGATTCTATGACGGCTGAAAAGAAGATAACGTCCGATTAAACAATCCACTTAGCCGCTCTAGTTTAGTTGAAACCTCTTTATTTTTCTCAAAGTAAGACTCTGCATTTGATAACATGACCTCAATATCATGCTTCACTGCTTCTAAACATCGATAGTAGTTGTTCTCCAACCTTGAGTGGATAATATCCAGAGATAACGGGACAGGAAACCTGCCATAATACCGTAATCCAAACAGCAACAGTGTCAGAAACATTTCCACCCAAGCAAGGAGTTTATTTATACCACCAATAATAATTAAGGATGCGAGACCTATTAATAACTTCTGAGAGTAAACCTTAAGATTGACGTGGCTGCTATACATGATGTACCTGTTTTTAAAACGTGACTGCTGTGAGACTTGCTTCAATTTATTAACTGCATATTGATCCTGAAACATTTAAAGCAAAAATTTGTCACTTGAGCTTAATGTGAGTATTAAGCAGAATGCTGGTTTGGGTAGATCTGTTTGGTTCAAAACCTTGAAGGCTGATTCTGTACAATCTAATTACCTACCCAAATTTTAAGAGGGGAAAAAAAAAAAAAACTCAGATTGACTGACCTGAATTTTCTGGGAAGACTTCTCCAATTTGGCAAAGGCAGAGAGTAGCTTATCTCTAATCTTACTATCAATACAAGGCTGCTCCCACTGAGTTTCTGCATCATACAGCTCCCAAGGACTGTGAAGAAGCGGTTCAGGCTCACTCTTGTACTTAACAGAGTAAATTTCCCAAGGACTATCCGGAAATTCATAATATTTGGGCTTCACAGCACTAACCCGACCATCCCACCAACTTCCATAATCTTCATTCTCATTTTTCCACCAAACTGTGCACTTATCCCTGCAGCTCCATTTTCTATCCATAGCAACCTCAAAGCGAGTTCTTTCTACAATAAAGTCGGGGCAACTAGTCACTTCAGGCAGGGTCAATTTGAATGATCTATTGAACATGCTTGAAGAAGTGTCTGTAAATTTGAGTGTCATTTTACAGCAGCTTTCTCCAGAACCTGGAACTGTGGAATATTGAAGCTCTTCAACTCTACAAAATTCCACTGCCCTTATCATGTTTCCCCCCTTCATTGAAATCCAAGGTCCTAGTTCTTTCAATTTCATAAAAACTATATATTCTTCATGCCCCTGAAAGCGTAGAGCTCTCAAATGTAAATCCCTTTGTAACAATCTATATGAACCATCAAAATATAAAGCAGAGAACTAAAATAACTACAATAGATAAAAGGATACTCTAACCTGTCTCAAATATGCAACTTCATCACCCAGTTGAGGAATATAGCGGGAACCCTTCTCATGAGCTGTCAACATTAACCATGATCCTTTCCTGGTTGATTGATGGGTTTTCCTTATTGGACTAGTGTCATGGAAATAGTTATTACTTCTCCTATTTCTGGTAGGCCTCAAACCAACTGTCATCCTTGAACTTGATCCGCCTTCCTCACTAAGTTGATACCCATCTGTATAATCACCCTGGCTGCCTCTTTCTGTGTCTTTCAATTGATGTGCTTTCCCTGCTTTCAACCTACTGGACTGTTTACCATGAGCCCCTTTCGTTGAACCTTCATTGCAATCTGCTACCATACTCATATTTTGGTCGCAATTATCTGTAGTGCTTTCTCCCCTGGTACCATCACCTTCTAAATTGGGTCTATCCCTCAGTGTCCTTGACCTTCTATAAACGACATTATACATCTTTGAATCTCTGCTTAACCCCATAGAGTTGTTCAAAGTTGACATTGGCCTATCTATTTGAGTATCTGAACCTTGCAACCCATCACCTTCATGATCCAAACGAATATCATTCGATCCACCAATCCATGCCCCAGAAACTGAGTCCTTCGTCTTGTCCGAGGAGCTGTCATTTAATGCAGCAGACACACCATTCATATGATCCTCTTCCGAAAGTTTTACTTCTAGCCCAGGACATTCATTGTTATTTGTGGTCCTTTCTGAGATAATCATTAAATTTGTTGAACGTGTAAAGCCCACTTTAACCTTGGAAGGCTGATCACTTTCGTTCTTGTGAGCAGTTGGGGTAGGTGTATCTTCAGCAAAGCTGTTAAACCATTTTGATGATTCATGATTATTTATCTGTTCACTGAGACCTGAGTGCTCTCCACAATTAGCTGCATCATCCAAAACTCCCCTCTCATTCCCAATATTCTTCTCCGCTACTGATACTTCACCATTCATATAATTGCAAGTTCGGATTTCTGTAGTCGGGGATGCAGTAGCATAAACCTTTTCTCGTGTCACGCATCCATGGACATAATTTTCTTTTTCTCTGTGGTTGCTAAAACATTGCCTTGATTGAGCATATGCATCTGATGACATGGTTTCACCCAATCTCAGACGTTTGGAAGTGCGAGCCTTAACTCCTCCCCACTTCATTGCCCTATCTTTGTACCCTTCAGTCAGGTCTAAATGATCTTCAATCTTGTATTGCCCTATAGTTCCTCTATTTTTCATGCTATGAGTGGCAGCATCAGAAGAACTCTCCAGGGCCAATGAGCTTATTTCCTCTACATTTCCTTCAGTAGCTTCTTTAGAACCTTTGCAGTATAAGCGTACAAAGTTGTCTGGTGGCACAAGCTTATTTGGATCACGGCCAGGCAATTTAAGGACCAATCTTCTCCTATTCTCAGCATTATGAGATTCAGGAAGTTCGCTAATTTTAGCAGCATCCTCATACTCACCAAGGAAGACTTCTTTTCCTTTTGAATGTTTGATTTGTTCATTTGGCAAAGTTCTACCTGATTCATCACTCTCACCATATGAACCTTGCATCATAGATTCACTCTCTGATGAATCACCTTCGGAATCATCTTCATCATCCCAATCAGTTGATGTTCCAGATAATTTAGAAAATAAGTGCAAGGCATTACGGGCGGCAGCCCTTCGAGGTCTAAATGATTTTGATGAAGAAGCTTTTCTCCGTAAAGCCTTTTTTCCATTTCTTGATCTCCTAATCTGACTATTTCTGAAAGAATTGCCATCATTATCATCCAAATTCCTTCTTTTAACACGCCTCCCAGAAGATGTCATGATTTCAATCTGAAGGGGAAAAAAAAAAAATTCAAATCAACCAAGTGCCTCCAGAATGTTGAAATTAGTAATGATAAGGATAGTGAACTTACTTCAGCCTTCTGGTTTTTCCTTTTTGATCTACGAAGGCCATCTTTATGAGTATCATCAATCTCACTGTCTTCTGTACTGCAGTCCTGATGACCCGAGGAGCAACCTAAGCTTCCTTGTTGCCCTCCTATAGAGTACTCTTCTGTGACATTATACTCCGAATCATTATCATCACTTCGCACCTCATTTTCAGGCTCCCAGTCCATGACTTCTAAGAACTGTGGCAGTGGATCAGCAATTGCATCTAAGTCTGCCAAGGGCATAGGGAAATCCTGGTTGAAATCTGGCCCAACAGTGAAGTTCTTCGGAGGATTCCACTCAAAACCCAAAGCACCTAAGCGCCTTTTCTGGTACATGGTTTGATAGGGTTCTGTATATGGTATCATCCCTAAATTTTCCAACACAACCAGAAGTTATGAGAATAGCACTAACAGAAAGGGTGGATATCAGATAAAGACCTACAGTCACTTGGGGCAGTATGAATAGAGTTAAACCTGAATCACAGAGAAGATCTTGCATATTCCGTGTATACGTATTTTTCTGAGTTTCCTGAATTAAAAGTGTCACATATGCTTGAAGTCATCAGTATTTGAGTGATGAAAATGTAAGTGTTCTAATCATCTCAAAACTCAGTAATCAGCTTCAATGAAAAACTATTAAAGATATGATAGTTAACAAATTAACTTGGATATGCTCCTCTCTCCTCGCTCTAAACACACGTGTATGCATTTTGTAAGTTGTTCAAAGCGAAGGAGAAGAACAGTATACTATTCCTAGCAAAATGACAGAAGGAATTTGTACCAAGTACCAGACATATTCAGTCTTAAAATGATGATGCTAATGAGGAACCATTAAGTATAATCTTCAGTCTTTCAAATGCAATTAGACTTTCTTTCTTCAGGCCAACAGGGAAAAAAGAAAAATGCTAAGTACACCATATAGAGGAAAAGCTAACCATAATATGGTCAACCAACCTGGTCAATTGCATATCCAGAAGTGTCGTGAATAAATGGTCGATAATCACCAAGAAAGAACTGTAGAAGGGTGCAGAGTATCATTCAAGAGTTTTAGAACCTAGTTTTGACTGTGAATAAAAACACACTGAAAACATAACCAATTCTTTGTAATACCACATACCTGATCATATTTAGCATCCTTTTGGGATTCCCCTTGGCCTGTATTTAGAATGTATAATTGACCGACATCATCTGAAAGTATAATAGATGTCCCATCCCTATTTTGCAGAAAGTGAAAAATAAAATGACAGTAACTTAAGATTGCAATATAAATACATGAACACAGACATCCATAAAGATGGCAAAGGATGTTTACATGAGAGGAAAAGACTATTTAGTGCAATCCACCTAAATAATAATTCTTAAAGCTATTTATGAATCTATACTAAGTCATTCAAACCTAATCTAAGGTCGGAAACATCATAAAGCTTTTATGCCTACATTTGGCAACTATAGGGTAGAAGAAAGGATGGAGAGGTAGGGAGGGAGGGAGAGGAGAAGAAAGGGACCAAGGTGAGGCTTAATGCTATCAATCACATGGAAGGTCAGAATGTCAACAACTCTTATGCCTACGGCTTGGGATTCCATAGGAAGAAGAAATAAGGGTGCAGAGACAAGGAGTGACAGGAGGTGGAGAAACAGGGGAGTGAGAGGACATGAAGGGGTAAAGGATAAGGTTCCCCTTGTTTGGACTTTGGATTTTTGAAAAATAAGGAAATGAAAAGATAGGTTACTGACCTCGATTGCTTGAGTAGTAGAAAGGATGTTCTTTTACATCCTTTATGCATTCAAAGAGAAATGTTAGAATTGAAATATTTTTGCTTGCATAGCCCAAATTCTTAACGATCCCCTCCATATTCTCCCCATTCAAACAAAAATAGAGGTTTGGACAGACACATCTACTGCAAATCCCATCCCTGCCAACCCACCCTAAGGGCAACATATTCATTTAGGCATATTTACGAATATCCCATCAAACAAATTAAATTGATGAAAAAGCCTGCCAGATTATATCGATAAAATGCTATTTAATTTGCAATCATACTGGAATTTGCTCAATAGAAGGGTTCTAAATCAAGCATTCTGGTAGTGAGCTTACGAGGAAAACTTCCCATCAACCAACTTAAAATGAGAAATTTCATATATCCGAATTGGTGAACCTTCCCATATCTACAGCCAATGAAATATGAAAGCACATCAATAAATAGCGAAGATCAAAATATAATTCTCAGTGATTGAAGGAGCTGGAAACTCACATCCCAGACAATGGTTCTTCCATCATAGCCAGCACTCATTGCAATCCGCGGGTTGAAAGGATGAACATCCAAAACGTATGTCTTTCAAATATATGAGTAAAATGATCAGATATAAATATGAAAAAAGAGTGCATCCAACTTTAGGCAACCTCAAATTCATATGCATTCACTGATTTCGATAGAATACAGAACAGGTGAGAAATAAAAGCAGAAGAGAAGCTAGTTAATCTCTGATTATAGATGACTGGATGATGGTACACCAATAAACTTAGTCTTTTTGAGCCAAAGACTAAGCTCATGGCTCCTCTTTTCCAATATAGAATTCCTTAGGTCAAGGAAAGGTGCTCTTGGTAGTACATTATTAGCACAATACTTCATCGATAACTGAGCTTTGATGTCCAGGGGGTATTCAGTGTTTTCCTCTTTTGCTGAAATGTTCAATCGACGGTTGTGGTCCGTTGAGTCTTATTTTAGGTTTAGTTAGTCGTTATGGCTCTCACATTGTTTTTAGTATATACAAGTTGGGTCTTATCCCTAAGCCTAATGACTTGAGAAAACGAAGTGCAACATGACTGAATTCCAGACTTGCAAATTTCTGTCCTTCCCCATTTCCATCCTCCCTACCATTCAAAGCCTATGTATGAAAATTGGATGGCAAAGGGTGCATGAGTTCAAATTGTTACAAAGTTAAAACTGAAAATTAATGTCTCCCACTTTTTTACAAGGCAACAAAAGGCTAAGAGCAGGAAAGCAAAACCAAATAACATCGAAGGTTAGGTAATAAGGCGAAAATGTCAATGAGGATGCTTCATGAAAATATGATAAACATGCAACAATATGTCAAAAGCTCAAATGAACATTTGTAATATGACACTGACTGAAGCATGCTACAGCTACGGGTGGCAAGGCAGACAACAAATCAACCAGATAAACCAGTAAAGCACAGATCAATACGGGTAGGATTGTGGCATGCTAGCCCTAAAAATGTGGTAAATTTAAACATATTCATGACAGTACTTATCCTTGCATGCAATCACACAAATAAAACCCAGTGGCTAATTTCTACTCTATGAACAAGAGAAATTAATAATATAACAAAAATCAAAACAATTCCAGCTTGAAAATGTAAACGACTCACAGAATCAGTATGACCGGTCAAAGAATGTACAAGGACACCATCAGCAGCATTCCATACACATATTCTGCAATCTGCATTATTTTCAATACTCCATGAAGTTATCATCCAATAGCAACCAAAATTATTCTTTTTCAAGATCACGTTAACAGTAAATACCCATGATAGCAGCAAGGACAAAGCGGTTATCTAGGCTCCAGATTATCATATTTACACCACGAGGAGTTGGAAGAATTCTCTGGCGTGGACCCCCTCGTGATGGTTGCGGAGGCATTGGTGGAGGTGGAACTTTAAGATGATAGTGTTTAGTCCAGCGGCCCATTTTACCCTGAACCAAGAAATAAAAATATAAGTTCATATATAAAACAAGCATATGGGGAGAAGCGGTGGTTCAATTCAAATGATGAACTTCATAGATAGTCAAATGAATAAAGCCCAGCAAGAATGCGCTGGACAGGTGAAGAGCGACAAAGTTTATAGCAAGAATAAATTACATGTGATCTACGAGATCTTGGAATCCAAATAATTGCACTGCCATCACGGGAACAGGTAACAATGTTGTCATGAGAAAACCTGGAACATATAACAGTAAAAGACATCAAAATAGGCTGTTATATTATTCTTCAAAAGAAAAGCTAATTACAAATAGGAAGCTTAAGAAACCCCTTCCAACACCGCTTCACTGAGTGGGATCTCAAAGAAGGGGAGGACCACATGATGAAAAAAATAAAAGACAGAAGAAGAAAATACCAACCAGGAGTTTCTAAATTTTGGACCACTCTCTTCCTTCAAGCTGTCTGCCGTAGAAAATCTTGATGAAACAGAACAACCGCTGCAATTTAAGGCAGTAACATAAATGGAAATTGAAATCGTTAGTAAAAAATCTGAGGAATAGAGCATTACAAACAGACCTGAACTGCACATAATTGACATCATTCTCATGGCCAGCTAACACATCAATCTCATGATTTGGTTGGTCTGAATCATCTGCATTTAGTTTACAAGCATTCCAAACCTGCAAAAGATTAAGACAAAATAAGATTCTGCACCCAAATTTGCACAATAACAAGAGAACTTCAAGCATGACAAAACTTGGAAAATCGAGAACAATTCACAGCAAACATGCATAATGTGTACCCTAGCTAAAGTGTCCGAGCTACCAGTAACAAAGACAGTTCCATTGGCATTGAAGGCACAACAAAAAATTTGTTGGCTCTGTTGAACAGCAGTTGAAGATGAACCATTGTTCTTTCCTGCAACCATTTTAGTATTTACTAGTAAAGTTTATTAAGGACGAAGGACCAAGATCATGCATAAAATGGCAACAAACCAGCTAAAGAATCAGAAGGTCGTGGAACAAATATCCGTGGAGGAATATCAGCATGTATAGCATCCCATATCCTACATGTTCCATCATCGGATGACCTGCATAGGGTCAGGAAACGCAATTTAATTTCAATGCAAACAGAAACCATGCACCAAAAAGCTAACATAAATTGCAATATAAATGACAAAGAGGATATTATTAAAGGATTTACAGAAAAAATGCAGAAATTGAGCAAATCAAAGTACTGAAAAACTATCATACACTAAACACCAAAATCAGGAAGGAGAAACAAACCAAATTGCTGGTAGTACCCATGAAAAGTTGAAAATATCAGATACTATGGCTTCAACATGCCTCATAGTTGGGCATTTTAACCTTAAATGATATGACATTGGAGAGGCAACTTTTATTTATTTATTTTCAGGTTGGTGAGGGGCAAATGAAAGAATTCAACAGTATTGACAACTACTATAGAAATAAGCAAAGGGCAGTAGAAATCAATCTTACGATAGAAGCTGATATACAAAGCCTGGCCTAGGACTAAATGCAATGGCAGTAACAGCTCCAGTGTGTCCACGCAGAACGGAAACTGGCATTCCATCTGGCAAGCGCCACTGTCAATGAAAAGGAAAGGAAACCACTATCAGCTAGGAAAACACAATTTTCTCGGGCAGAAAAAGAAGAAAGAACAAAGAATTAATAAGAAGCAGGGGATGCTTACAACACGAATAATACAGTCATTTGAGGAGGATGCCACCACAATATTATTGGAACTGACAGCCAGGTCAGTTATGTCACCCTTTCATGCAAATAGCAAATACCATAATATATAACAAGAAGAAATCAAAGATAAATAGCCTATAATGGCAAGATACATGCATAGCTCATGGAACTTACTTCATGTCCACGGCAGCTGGCCAAGCAGTACGCTGTCTCCATAGACCAAATCTTCACAAGACGGTCATCAGAACCAGTAATAACATGTCTCCCAGATCGATCAAATATAGCTGCAGAATTGAAATATAGTTCTCTTAAAAAGGAAAAAAATAATCTCATTCATGATCACAGGCAAAATCTTGTCAAGTTTAAGCCACTTAATTCATAACAGTCGACAAACAGGCCTAACATATCTCTCAACTCTGAATCACATGGTACCAACTTTTACTCAGTTATATGGATATTCTAAATATATATACACAACTCAAAAGTAAAAATATGAAGACACAAAGATCATACCACAATATACAGCATTGCGGTGGCCTCGTAATATCTTATTCTTTTGCATCTTCTGCACCATGGTTGATGGTTTTGCAATGGAATAACATGCTGCACGAATAGATGGTGCACGATGATGTCTTGTGAAACCACCCCCAATTTCCCTTAAACCAAGCCCACGGACCTGATCTGCATGCATATGAGGCCAATGCATATGAACAGGAGGACGTTTGACTTCATGTTTTCCTTTATTGCCATCATCTGAAAGAAGAATACAACCAAAATTAAGAAAAACTTAAAATTTTAAATTCGTCAGAACTGGGCAATATCATAAAGGTAAATTTGTGGCAGAAGCAATCTCCTTGATAAAGGTTAGGAAGTATGAGCAAGAGGAATTCTTGTATAACCCAACAATGAAATAAGATTCCCAAAAACCAAGGACTTAATCTGATATTTTGCTCTGATAACAAGAGGAAGATATTTCTATTATCATAAAAAGTTTAAAAAGCTTAGTTTCCGACAATCAAAATGCACAGTAATCATGTGCCACAGCTGAAATAAAGCCACTTACAGCTCAAAAGAGAAAATGGCCCTGTTCCAAGAAGAGTGGGAACATCAGCTGCATTTGGAGTGTGTTTCAAACTTAAGTCTTCCGATCGGGAGGGTGCACTTAATAACAACTGCTTCAAAAGCTTTACCAAGTGATCCGTTTCAATATGAGGATTCCTACAAAAGGCAAAAAGGATGCAAGAAACAAGTCAAACCTTTTCAAGAAAAAGAACACCACAAAATGATGCACGAAATAAGATAAGTTGCACGTCAAAGACCATAAACCAAAAATGCAATTATGACTATTTGATATTAGACATGAAACCATCATCTTAAACAAAACTAAACGCTGATCACATACCTTTCTACCAACTGAGCATAAGTTAATGGGAATGACATGCCATCATCATTTTCCTGTCCACTATGTGCCCCTTTCCTGGAATACCAAGCATGATACCTTCTCGGTAGAAGTTGATTCTCAAAAAGTTCGTTCCAAATCAGTCCACATGTTCTTTTACAGGGGCCACTAGAAAGGAAACGAATAATCAAAAAGTAAACTTCTTGGAGGTCAATATCAACATCACGCTTCTTAGAATGGCGTGTCTCCGTGTTTGCAAGTTGTGCATTCTCTCCAATTTTAATAGAAAAACCCAAAGGCTTCATTTTAACTGAAGGAGAATCACCGGAGGGAACATATTTCTGGAGAGCCATAACCTGCAAATTGAAACAATAGATTCAACAGAATTGCACAAAACAAGATCAAACTCTTTCGCATATGGCCACAATACCTAAAAGCAAAAGCACATTGACATATATAACCAAAATATTGTCTAGGTCCAAGACCACACTATTACCATGAACTAGCAACAAGTGAAAGAACCTAGGATCTCAGCATAACTACAAAAATTAACCTCCAATGTGAACATATAAAAAGCATAAAATGCAACCATAGAAGCAATCTCAGCAGGCGTTAAAAATCAAAGTCAAGCAGAACTTCAATCAAGAGATTCACTTCAAATTCAATTCCAAATATAAGAAATTCAGTAACAAAGCAGTCAGCAACGACAAATACCAAATACGTTCACAATGTAAGACGTCTATTAACCAGAAGGGCAGTCACCGGAGACTCGAAAGTATATTCTATACATTTCAGAAATCCACAATGCAAACACCTGCAAAGAACAAGAACAAATGAAAAACCCTAAATTCAAATTGTTTTCACTGCTAACAATCAATAACGATCAATTCCTAAGTCAAGAGCATAAAATATTTGCTTAATTCGATATTCAATCCGATACATAGACAAAGAACTCGGCAGTTTGAAAAGAAAAAAAAAATTCCAGAAAGAAAAGGAAAAGGAAAGAAAAGGAAGAAAAAATGGAAAAGAAAAACGAGACGTATTATCAAGGTAGATACCTTCAAAGGAGAAGGTTGTTTTTGAGTAGAAGGATGCGTTTGGAGGGTTCAGTGTTATATTCTTCAACCTGGAGGATTTAGAGTGGCAATGGAGATCGACCGGAGAAAACAATCACTGAATTTTGATATTTATTAACCGAATAATTGGAAGGGAAATAGCGATTGGGTGACACGCGCCGGGAGAGGAATTTTAGATTCTTGAAGGAGCTCTGTGTGTGTTTCTGTTGGGGGGTTAGAGAGAGAATGAGGGGATTCTTCAACGAAAGAGAAAAAAGGGAGAGGTAGTAGAATTAGATAGAGCGAAGAGGCGAAACGGAGGATTCAACGCAGCGTTTTATATCTTTACGCTCACTCGATCGCCCTCGGCCTCTAGAAAAGATGCCTTGTGAGAGGGACGGGGAAATAAATAAAAAATTGCGAATATTTATAAGTGGGGCCTCACGCGCGTGAAACGTCGCGTGTTTGACGACATGCAGCACATACGACGCCGTTCTAGCCTCTCTTCCTGGGTGCGCCGCTCTGGTTAGTTTCAGCCTTTCAGGTTCGTTATGGTAATGGTACTAATTTTGATTTTGTTTGTCTGTAGTTACGCAAAGGATTTGTAACACACAGTGACACAAGCCCACGAGTGGATGGGTCCTTGCTGGCTCTAGTTTTTGTCTTGATTACAGTTTTTTGTTTTTTCTTTTTTTTTTTTTACTTTAATTGCTTTATAAAAAAAAATTTTACTACAACTAATTTGAAGGTTAAATTATGCAATATATATAATGAAAAATATTCTAAGAAATAAAATAAAATTTTTTGGATAATTAAAATAAACACTAAATAATATAGCGGATATTTGACTCCTTGGTTTGTTGGTTAAAGTTGATTAGGCTTAAACGCAGTTTAAAAGGTAGTTAAAGCATAGTAAAAGTGAAGAGGTCAGTCAATTTCAGTGGCAATATCATTTTCTTGTACATCTATTTGACTTTGCTGTATTTATTTATCCGTAAAGAAAAGATTCACTTATGTCACGTTGCATGATTGCATCTTTTGCTCACTAGAGGGTAGTTTAGAAGAAACCAGCAGTACTGCTGATTTAGTACATTTGGTCATCTTGGAATCTTGGACTATCTAAATACTACTTAAATGGCAAAATTAAGATGAGCCGAATCCAGGGAAGACCCGATAAGATAAGAAGGGAAGGTTTCAGGCTGTACGTGTTGGGCCCAAAGTTCTCAGATGCAAGTTTAGTTCACACTTGTGTGGAATGGGCCTATAGTGTTATAAATAAATGGAGAAGATATCACTAGAGGACTCGGGCCTAGAAACTCGTGGGCCGTGGATGGTTCTTTTGAAAGTATGCTATGGGCTTAGAATAAGGCCGACTTTTGTTTTGGTCCAAGTTTCATAAACAACTATTTCGTCGTCTTTAATGCAAAAAGTCTGCGAATCAAGAAATAACAAGTAAACAATCTACTGCTATTTTGAGAGTTAAATCCTCAAATCTCGTTTGTCATTCTGACCCTTAGAAGCTTGGTGTGAGGAATCACCGATACTTTCTCCTCTTGCCTGAAGTTTCTCCTCAGGAAATCATAGGCATAGTTCACGATCATCTTCTTTATAAACGATGAATTTGGTTTTGCCGCTACTTCAGCTTCCCCCAGGAGGTGAACAACTCCTTCGTCCATCGCTTTCTGCACAAGCTGCATCTCCTCTTCTGCTCCCTGGATTGGTGCAGACACGGTGGCGCTCGGGGAGTTTGTTGATCCGATTGTAGATGTTGAGGAAATACGGAGCTCGCTGGCTTGGTTGATTGGTGATTCCTCAAGAAAAACACTGAATTCACTCGTTTTTTCTGCTTTTCCTTCATTTATTAAAAGCGTGGAGTTGGGATCCTCCGAAGCTTTTGATTGTTCGACAGCGTTTCCTTCAGCGATGGAGTATTCATGACGAATGAATTCCTTCAAGTTCTCCACCAACTGTCGCTCGAACTCCCTGGCACCCTCCATGACATCCCAATAACCGTATGTCACGACACAGTGGAACATTCCACTATACTCTCTTGGCACCACCTGCCTGAACAGAAAACGCTCCTCCAACGGAACTCTGCTAATGGGAAGTTTCTTGATCGAGACAAACACCAGAACAGAATGGATGGAACGTAGACTAGAGATGAAATGAGGGAATATGGGAGGTATGCCCTCAACCAGCTCTGTATACAAAAGACACATTCCTGGTACCCTGTTTATCCTTGGATCTTCTGCCAACTGTTTCATGAACTCGCTGGAAACTTCATTCTTGAGCTCAAAATCACATCGTTTTAGGTACTGGACATAGTGCCATATTCCCATGATTGTCATTAGGAAAAGGGAAAAGGCAAGTGGAAGGTAACCTCCTTGAGTGAATTTATATAAGACTGATGAGAAGTACAAAGCCTCCACAGTGCCAAAGAACACACAGAAGAGGACAACCCCAAATATGTTTATCTTCCATATAACAAGCATTATAAGAGTAAGCATACTAGTTGTGATCATCATTACAGCCACCACAGCAATTCCTAAAAACGCAAGAGAAAAAAGTCAGTAATTCCTACAATCTTTTGATCAAAGAAGTGTTTTTTATCTTTTATCTTTTGAGGTATGATGCTTAATTACCATAAGCATTGCCGATCTTTTCTGTCGTTTTGAATCCAACAGTGACCATAACACAAGCAATCATGAGCATGTAGTTGATTTCTGGTATATAAACCTGACCCTTAGACTTAACCGAGGTGTGCACTATCTTAACTCTTGGGAAACACCCTAGGGCTAACGACTGACATATAACCGAAAAGGCTCCAGAGATCATCGCTTGGCTGGCGATAATGGTAGCAGCAACAGCTACTACAAATGTTGGCCAGTACAATGGATCTACATCCAGATAAAATTTGTATTAATCACAAGAAAGTTGTTTTCGTAAAGCATTAATTTTTTATGCTTCTTTTGATTGAAAATTTTTACTTGGAATAGATTTGTAGAAAGTGTCTCCAACGTCACCAGGGTGCTTGGTCAGGTAGGCAGCTTGACCACTATAAGCAATGAGTAAGGCAGGCAAGGCAACGCCAGAGAAACTCATCTGCAGTTCCATTAAGCAAGTGATAAGAACCAAAAGAATTTTTAATAAAGTTTCCAGTTAAAGAAACTTTCCTATAGTTTGATCCAATAGCCTCGCCAGATCCAAATTTAAAAATTGAACAACTTACTCGAATTGCTCGGACACTGAAATGACCCAGATCAGCAAACATAACTTCCGTCCCTATTGTAGATGCAGATATTCATACGATTAGAGAAAAAGGCGAAGGATCCGTCAAGTTAAAATCGTAGAAATCCATATTTCACCTGTAATGCAGAGAACCACACCACCAAGTGAAACCCATGCATGCTTGCCGTGTCTTTTGAAGTAATCCACTATGTATAATGGATTAAAAGCACGCAACACATCCCAACCATATGTGAAAAGGTTGTACAATCCGATGCAACCAAGGAAAGCAAACCACAAACAGATTATTGGGGCAAATGTACATCCTATTCTGTCAGTTCCAAATCTTTGGATACAGAAAAGCATGACCAGAATTGCTACGGAAATTCCCACCACAGCATCTGCAAATTCAATCCTTTTTTAACATTAATAACTAGAGACAAGAATTTGGCTCAACATTTCATGCTTGTCTGAATATAAAAATATGTAATCCTCAGCTAATGGTGGAGATGATCTTTCTACCTTGTCCCAAGGATTTGATGCCACCCACTGCAGAAAGAACTGGAAATGAAACAATTTTATGATGCAAAATTAGTTAGCTGCATTTAAATTTGACGGTCAGAAGGAAATTATACGTACTTATATAGCTAGCGTATATAAATATACCTGAGATGCATGGAGTCAAAACTCCATCACCCATCACCATTGAAGTGCCTAGGATGGTGACCATGAATAGAATAACTTTGGCCAGTTTACTGTTCTCTATGTTTCCTCTTATCTTGTAGGCCCGCTTCGACTGGCTCGATGAATTGTCCAACTGGTAGTTAGAGAGCTGTTGATTCGGTATTAAGCTCACCTTTACATGTCGGCATAACAGAGAATATAGTGCAAATGTTCCACCTGCAATCAAATCATACTATCCATAAATATCTATTGTTCTCTCGCCGGCTTTCAGCTTTTCATTCTGGCAAATTAATTACTTTTTCTGATGGCAAGCTATAATCGAGTGCCCATCACGGAATATAAATGTGCAGAAGTTCTGGTCGTATATAGTATTCAGAATGGCCTATGTTGTAGCTATACTATTCCAAGATTTGATGCTGAGCATCCAATCGGTTACCTGCATCTCAGGATTCAGGCTTTGGTTTCTATCCCAGTTGGTATCTCAATCAATAGTTTAGGCCAATAAATAGAAAGATGCTACGTATAGTTTGTTCAAGTGGGGATGGCTAATTAAGTACCTTCACCATTGTCATCAGCCCGCAAAACGATGAAAGTATACTTGAAAAATGGAACTAGAAGTATTGTGTAGATGATCAGGGAGAGAACACCGATGAGGTTGTCTGAGACTGGATGGCCAATGCCATCACGGAAAGTACTTGATAAAACATAGAGTGGAGAAGTTCCAATATCTCCATACACCACTCCCATGCTCTGGAATGCTAAACACAGTGTTGTCTTCCAATCTAACTGTTTGAAAGTTGAAACACACAGAAACAGTTAAACAAGAGTCCTCATATACATGTAAATTGTAACGTTAATTAGTTTAGAGAAAACAAGGCCAAGGGGTAGACCAAGAGAGATGAAAGACCTTGGACTTGGCGAACTTGTTAGCACCAAAAGAAAGCCTACCGGCTTCCAAATCGAGAGAATCCGCATTCTCTGCCATGTCTTCCTTTGTTGGGGCTGGAAGAAATTAACTGATTGCCAACAGCTACCGTAGTTTATAAGCACTAAAATGTTTTTGGATTGAGGGTAGGGGATGTAAAAGGAAGGAATGGAAGGGAAAACGGGAAACCTCTCCCTTGTTTTCCTTGTTTGACAAGTAAAACAGATGCAAACTTATAGGTTTAAAAAGGTGAATAATTTTTTTTTTCAAAATGCTTGCGGTTTGGCTTGCTAATGGACTGGGACTCTGGGAGGAGGGATATAGGAGGATATTCTGTGAGTTGGACCCACTGATGGCTTTAGAGCTCATTGATTCGGCCTTTACAAGTTTCCACCCACTTGGAGCATTGATTGAAGATACAAGGAAGTTAAAGGACAGAGAGTGGAACTGTTCTTTTCAGCATACACTTACACTACGAGAAGAAAACTTTTCTGCAGATGCCTTCTCTAAGATGGGATCACGATGGCAGCTGGAGGTAGATTTTGAGGACTCCTCCGGTGAATGTTTCTCCCATGTATATATGACCTGATGCATGGGGGTATTATTTATCTTCGTTGAACAGAGATTTCAAACTAGATTAGCTGTATGCTTTCCTTTTTGTAACCCAAAAAAATGGTGAATTAGTAATTTTTACTATGAAGTCAAAATTGTACCCAAATGCCATTATTATTGGTTTAATATGAAGGAAAACTTTTGCTACTCTTGAAGAAAAAACGAGCGATATCTGCGTCCTCTGCTTTCACGGTTTTTGCCCCGGATGGGTTAACTTTTGGACAGAGCTATCGGCAGAGAAACCCCAACTTTTCTATAACTCCAATTAAAAAAACCCCCTATATATAATTAAGAAAAATAAAGAAGACAGACATCGATAAGAACATGCAGGCTGAGCGTCCTATTCATGTTTACGTCCGAATCCAACCCGGAAGGCCAATAAACCAAAAAGGGAAAATTGAAAATGAAAAACGCATGCAGAAGTCAAAAGTAAGGCCCCATCAAATGCATCAGATGGTCAGTCCTTATATGTGTGTAATATATGAATCTCAGTGGCTGCAGAGATCATTTAAGGTGCAAGCTGTGAGGTTTTGCCAAGATTCGAGCATTCATGACATATGTCTAGGGTCATTTTCAACTCAATTTAGAAATGCAGGGTTCGCAGCTGATGAGTTTAATTATCTCTTTTAGAATTTGAAAGGTTGGCAAAAGTCAAAAACGTGTCTCAAATTAACTGGAGAAGGATAACTCATCTCCCTACAATATTGAAAAAAGGAAGAGGGGGGAGACAGGGGAGGGGGGGAGGGAGAATGAAAGAAATGAAAAGGACATCATAGGGAACTCCCCTATGATGCTTTCTCTGATCTCTTGCATTACATCAGTTTTATAATCAAGTTCAAAACCTGTTCTTCAGGAGATCTAAAGTGATTAACATATACAGCTGCAGAGCTGCTGCATTTGAGCATCTACGCTCCTAGATTGGTATAATAGACTATGGTGGTTATATTGTCGGAAGGTAGGCCTTGTATAACTCTAATTATGTTGTCCTTTTCACTAGTTAAGACTCTCTGACACGTTGTTGGTCCATATATATACCATCCAGATTTTTGGAAGAGTATCAAGTTCCATGCATTCTGAGCACGCGGTCTCACTGGCATTGAGCTTCACTCCGAACATCTGCTGGAGGCACTGAAAGTAGATAATGTCTTCAAACTCTGTTCTGAATATCTCCCTTGAAAACAAACCATCGATCTCGAACAGAATAACCAAAAAGTGTTTTTCTTCGAATTAATTAGTACTTGGACGAAATGAGTCACTCAATTAAATACTAGTCATTCATTTTCTTTGTAACCTGATTTAGGAAAAGGAATCAGCTGTGTTTTTACAGTGGACGGAATCTGTGCTGTAATTAATGGAAAGATCGTATACCATGAATGGCTAGCTGCACATTGTCAAGTTCCCGGGGATCTTATGTCAAATAAAGGCCGATTCTGTAGCCTTATAGTCAATCTCCCTTCATTCATGGTCTAAATTAAGAATGTTTGCCTAGCTACAGCTGTCTTACATTAATGCTAAAAACACGTTGAGATCCCAATCGCAACTTCCAGGAATCCTCTCAATTAACCCTAACATATGACTTGGTTGAAAAGAAAAGACTCACATTACCCACACTATATACGTGCCAAAAATTTTGTAGTAAACTTTTATGTTCCAAAGCATGGAGATGGGCACAATCCGCTAAAAGAAATTGGGCTTAGGTCTCAGGACCTATGCTACAACTTCCAAGCATGAATTCATGGACCTAGAAATCTATCCCATGTTGCTCCGGATTGCTTTATTTTATAGTTTACGATCAAAATCTGTTAACCCGGTTTTGTCCCAAGACAGGGAAACCGCGTACAGGAAATCAAGAAGTATGTCGCTGATTTCGGGGATTTCGCTGATTCCGGACATGTCATGATTTCTAGTGACTCATCACCTCCTCCTCCTTCACTTATAAGTACTCTAGCCTCCTCTGCTTTTCAGTGTTCTCTTCGCATTCTCGCCCTGCCAAGTGCCTTCAACTCTGGTTTGTCTTTGACTTTCTCTCAGATAAATCATACCAGTTCTTTCTTTTCTGCATTTTTCTCAATAATGGCTGCAGGCAACGATAACTTCTCCCATGTTTTCAACGTTATGATCTCGGATGTCGACCCACAAGTAAACTCATCGCTGTCCACTGATCATATATTCAAAATCGAAGTAAAAGCGGCATTCTTTATCAGGAGCCGAGGAGATCGTGACATTATGTTAACCGAGAAGGGGAGGTTCCATTCTCATGTGATCCACGAGTTCCCTCTCGAAAGTTTGCTTACCAATGCCAACGCTGCCGTTACCGACATGCTCAACTCCATGCATGTCCCGCATGAACCAATCGTGGTGGGAAACGTTGCTGCCTGCGCCGTTCGCTTCGCAACGGCTATGAAATCCGGAATGACGGTGGAGATTGAGGCTGTTGTCGATAAACTGCCTGACTTGGGGAACAATGATGATGACACCGAGACTGAGGCTTTTGGCATTAAACCAACCGAAATATTTTTCCTAGTATTATTATTTATCTTATTTACAAGGGTTAGTGTTTTAGCAAAAATTATTATAGTAGCGAGTATATGTATATGTTGGTATGTGTAAAGGCTCTACTAGAATTAGAATTGGTTCAAAATTTATCTTATGGTGTTTACGAGTTATTTTATGTCTGCTGCTTAAATGTATCGATTAATCCTTGGCAATGAACAGATTGTCCGATCTGTTTAGGTGGTGGGTTCCGAAGCAGCATGCACGCCTTGGTTGCGTAAATTTCTTCGTCCATGCATTCTGACTTGGTTGAACAACCATAAACGCTGCCGTTATTGTCGTTTTGATTTGTCTCCACTCCCCATGAATTGAAGATTTGAAGGAGTTTTTCTGAATTTTTTTTTGAGGAAAGAGAGGTTAAGCTCTCATTAAGAAATAGGATAACCTGGGTTATTTATACTGCCTGGCAAATGATAGGACCAGAGTAAACGATCAAGGGGCAAATGATAGGATAAGCTTTCATTTTCTTTTAATTTATGGATTTTCTGTTCCATAAATTGATTCTCGAATAAAATCAATTTGTTTCCTAATATAATCATCCAGAATCTTACCTAAATTTATATAAAAAATAAAAAGAATCCTCTCTTCTGAAAATGGTAAGAGACTAAGAATACGATCCATATATGGAAATAAGGCTTCAAGGGGTAATAATCATGAATTAGAATCCGTTAATGGAAAACTGCCATGAAATTAATTCTTTATTTCATATACTAATATATGGCGACTAATATAGGCAAATATATAAAGCCCTTAATTTAAGGGGTTAATATAATTATTGCCAAGATATATTTTGATTTGACAACTGAAATTTGGGATGCTTCAAAAAAAATTGAAATTTGAATTTAAACTGAAAAAAAAAAAAAAGAAACTTGGAATTTCACATCAAATAAAGACATGAACGGATAGTAAGTATTGTAGCAGAGAAACATTCAATAGTACTATTCAGTTCATCTGCACCAACAGATTTGGGAAAAGCCAAATAATCTATGGTAATGAAAAAATTCCAGCAACAACTGAATATGGACAAATATAGATGGAGAGAACAAATATCTGCAGCTCTGGTGAAAACTGAAAACAAGCACTTATAAACATAAACAGATGTGAGCATACTATGGGGGAAAGTTGACATCGTTGTACTTGGAGCGACCTTTACCTAATTCAACATACATCATCGTTCTTGAGGTTCCCACAGACATTGCATTCCAATACTTTAGAAGGAGAATCATCAGATGGGGGCAAAGGAGCAAGTGTGCCCCAACAATTTTCACGACTACACATGTATCTCAGAAAGAAATAAGCATGAGGAAAATCGGTGTCTCCCACTGCAGCCCCATTTTCTGTGTCGGATGCTATCATTTGTTCATCGCCGTCCTCATCCATGACCTCTTCGTCCTCCTCCTCTTCCTCCAACTCATTTACATCTCCATTATCATCAATAACATCGGCTTCGTTGTCAGACCAATTAGCCTCCACCTTGCAACGGTCACAATCACAGGTAAAACCATAGTCCTCAGCCAATCTCTTCTGTCTGCTGGAGTAGTTAAGATTGACAGGGAAATAACTCAAGCAGATCTCCCTATCTTGGGGAACATCATGGATCATCCTAACGATGATGTCGGTATTCTGGTCAGTAACCGAGTCTAGGCAATCAAATCTGCAGGCATTAGGAAGACAATCATGGTTGAATAAAGAAGCCCTGGGATAGATGCCATAAGCACGGACAGACCTCTGTCCATCGGGTTGTAGGGAGATAGGTTCCATCAAGCCAAAGGCATTGAGCTTATCTTTTGCCAATAGAGCTGCTGTGAGTTCGATGGAGAAAGGTAATGAAGGAGGGGGGCAGAGGGATGAAATGAGCGAGTATAAATATTGGGCAGCAGGAGCATCAGAAGGAGAACCCTGGCCTTGAAGAGAAAGCAAAACCTGGAAATCGGAGGGGGAAATAAGGGCAAGATTAAAGGAAGCAATAAGGAAACGAGCTTGTACGTGGCGTTCAAGAGGCTGAGAAACTAGAGAAGGGCAATCACGAAGGCGACTGAGAGCCTGACAAACCCAAGGAGAATGAGAGGCAGCTGTTGCCTTGGTTAGGCAATCGGGACTGCAAAAGAGATGATGATGAGAACAAGACTGACAAGATATTATGTTTGCAGCAGATGAGAGTGTTCTAAAGCAACTGTCACAATAAGATGCAGAGGCAGAAGATTGAGGTTTAATCAAAGGAAATGCAGAGTAGACCAGGATGGGAGAATCCTTGAGAACTATTTGGCCTGCCCTTAAAGGTTGGGAGGCTACAAGAGCCCTTCCTCTTCCTTCTATCTCCACCAACCTTAATAAGGATTCTGAATCAGCAGTCAACATCTTTTACTGCCCAATCTGTACACATTCAAATGATGCAACAATTTCATAAACTCAGAATGCAGAAATATATCTAATAACAAGAGATGAAAAACACCAAATTCAATCCCTTTTCACTAAAGTGAAAGACCCTTTCTTGATATCCTGATGATAATGGAGGACAAAAGTGATTAATATGTAACAAGGAAAATTTATTCTTTATTTCCCTTTTCACTAAAGTCAAAGCCTTTCTTGATATCCTGATGATAATGGAGGACAAAAGTGATTAACATATAACAAGGAAAATTTATTCTTTATTCTCTTCCAGCCAACCTACATTTAATCTCATTATTAATTGATTAAGTCTTCTTAATTTATCCCATAATAAGTTATTAAACCAACAAAAGTTAAAACTTCACCCAGAAACATATATGCAAATAATCCAGGGATCTCACCCAATTTAACAAAGCAAATATCACATTTTGGTCTGAGAAAAGAAATGGATATAAGAGAAGATTAGAACAAAATGAAGAGAAAAACGTTTCAGTTTTCAGGAAATTAGACAGTGCCAAGGAAGCAAACAAGTAGCTCAAGAAATATAAAGTAGGGAGAGAATTTCTCACCTGATTGTTTGAGCTGAAACAGAGCAGGAGATATATTCAGCTTCAAAGAAACCAAAAAACTAGAAGATTGTAGTATAGTACCAAAGACAGTGAAAAGAAAATGAGTTTGAAACTAGTTCAGTTTGAGTTGCCGAGACACGGAGAGAATCAGACGAGCGGCAATAATGTGCTAGGTTAGAGGCTTAATCCTAAAGAACTACCAAGTCCATGGACCACTGGTACTCTTTTCATTTATTGGGATGGGTGGGATGGGTTTAGACAAAAGATAGGCCCAAGCTTCAGTCTGTGTTTTTTTCTTGGATTCAGGAAGCCCAAAGTCCCAAAGCCCTGTTTTGTCGAAATAGAGGTAAATTGGAGGCCCAATCCAAAATTGATACCATTTGTGGCTGCTGGGACTCGAGCGCAGGTATCCACAGCCACAATGTGGAATTCTCACCACGTGCAGTGGTACATATTACCCAATATTTGATAATCTTAAGTCCCATTGCATACAGTACAGACCTTACAGTTTTGTCTAAATACTGGCCCAAGAAATAGATTTTTTCCATATCTTGTTTTCTGCTTTCGAGTTGAGCAAATTTAAATTCATAGTTCCAATTGATCCTCACGGCTGGAAGTTTTGCTAAAGAATGCCTTGTATATATAAATGGTATGTATGTATATATATATATATATATTTATATATATGTATAACAGTAAAAGTTATACTACAATAAGTTGTATGTGATACAAAGAAATCACATGTTAAGAGTACTCAGCATTTAGCAAGAGTGATCATAACAATTTCCTCCGTCTTATTGTAATCTAAAGATCATTGCCCAGCTGCAAATTTGCTCTTAGACTAGAAGGGAGGGCGGCAAGGAACTGGATACGTCGGATGATAGTGAAATTGTGGTGGTGGTGGTGGTGGTGGTGGTGGTGGTGGTGGTGCTGAACCTGCTGGTGCTGGAGGAGGATAACCGTAACTCAAATAACATGGTTCAACAGGCTGGTCATATGCAGGGCAAGAAGGCCTGTGCATGTACCTGCCACGGTCGCTTGTGGCTCTGTCCGAAGGATGCTTATGTGTGACCAAGTTGTGAACCCCTCGAGCAACTCCCTGAATAGCACCCTCGACGGCAGCCAAAGGATAGACCATGTAGCGATCAGTTATTCGGTGCAGCTTATCAAACCCATGTTCTACAGAGTCACTCACCTGATTCCTGACTTGGTTCCTCCTCATGGCCTCTGTTTCTTGTTTCTCTTAGCTTTTGGAGGCTTGAATTGAAGCACGACTTTCATATAATGCCATTGAATAAATACAGCAAAAAGAATAAAGTATGTGCTTGAAAGCAAAGCTATATATTCTTATCAGGAATTACTGACGGCGCAGAATTATTGTTCCTGACTACACCATCATCCAAATTAGGGGTACGATTTGCTAATTTCCTTTACTAAAATTTCTTTTGAACTTAAGCCTATGTTTGGTAGGAGAAAAAGAAATAGTAAAGAAAAGAAATAGGTAAGGAAAGGAAATAGGTAGGAAAATGAAATAAATTTATATTTCCTTCGTCATGTTTGGTAGTAAGGAAAGAAATAAGAAGAAAATAAAAAAATTGTTTATTTCCTTTGTTTGGTATAACTAAGAAAATTTATTTTAATTAATATAACTATTTTATTATTATTTACTCTTTAGTTAAAAATTTACTTTCAAAATCTTTTACTTGTAATAGTGAATTTTGTAATTAAAAATAAATTTTAAGGGTGTAATAGTCATTTCTATTTGTTAGACTCAATAACCACTTTCTTTCCCTCCTATTTCCGCTTAAATTGGGAGGAAATGATTTCTAAGGAAATTGATTCTCTCATTTCCTTCCTATTTCTTTCCTTAAATGCATTTTTGTCCTACCAAACAAAGGAAAGTTCTATTTCCTTATTCACTTTCTTTCCACACCATTTCTTTCCCCCCTATTTCTTTCATACCAAACACAGTGTAACTTCCGCTTGAAGGTGTCAAAAATCTCTTCAATTAATCATTCAACTTCAAATTTTCTTCAGTGCTGCTGCTGTTCCTGCATGCATTATATATATATATATATATAGTTGTATATTAAGTTGGAATTCAATGTAATTTTCTTTTCAAGTTTCTGTTTAACTTACACAGTTTGGTTATGTACTTACTGATAAAGTGATAATACATATATAGCTTCAAAATTCTATAAGAAAAACAGTAGTAATTTTGTAGGAAAAGTGGTAATTTTATAAGAAAAGTTGTAATTTGTTAAGAGAAGTTGCAAAAAAGGTGAAACAGACTCAGTGGATATAGAACTCAACTAACTTTCTCTATTTCTTTTTGTTTATTGGACTGATAATTATTGCTTTACTACCGAAATCCCCCCTAATAATTCTACTACTTCAAAAGTACGTAACTCGAAATCAATTGGATGATGGACTCAGTTGATAATATTGTACCAATAATTCCATTCGCAATTCAAATCATCAGCACCTCCTAGCAGGAGGCCTTGTGCATATTACATCTGGTTGTGCTTAATTTGCAGCATATAAATATTTGCATTATTTATAGATATGTTGGTTACAAAAGCAGTGATCAACCATTGACCTCTAGCTTCGATACTTGATTTTTAGATATTGCAAGCTCATGATCATGCACCAGCGCTACCAAAGTTGCCTACTTTGATTGCACCATTATTGATTGCGGAATTAACTGTTATAGTGATAACCAGAATATTTGATTAACATCCTGAACTTTTGGTTACCAGCAGTGCCCGGTGTGGTAACCATTAGGAGGAGGAGGAGGTAGCAGATATCCTGGATGTGGTGGTGGAGGCGGCGGTCCTGGTGGAGGAGGAGGATAACCATACACATATGGATAGGGCTGCGCATAAACAGTTGGAGGGGCAGGTGCAGTGTGGTAGGGATTAGGTGGGGCTGGAGGTGCACCATAGCCAGGCTTGCACTTATTCTTCTCTCGGTCTTCAGGATGTGTATCAGTGAGCCAGTTGAAAACCCCTCGAGCAACTCCATGGATAGCACCATCGACAGCTGCGAAAGGAAAGGTCACAGCATCGGCTACCCTGTGCATAACATCGAACCCATGTTCTATGCCGTCTCTCACATTATTTTTCACACGAGCACTGCTAGTCATGGTGGCACCTCACCTGATCTCTTCGCTTTTGGGGCTGTTTTACTTTCACCACCCCGATGCATATATAGCAGATGATGGTTTACCTTTATATAGATGTAGATAGAGGGAATCATCATGAGTTGCGGCTTAAACGGCAAGCTTTTCTGTTAACCATAGTTTGTTAGTTGCGGGGCATTTGATCCTGATTGTGTCAGCAATATTTCGTCAGGTGTTTTCTGTCAGCAATTGAGAAGAGAGAACTGATGCACTTGAATGGACCAGGGTACCTGTAGAAATATAGAACTAACAAATGGGAAAGCCTCTTTTTTCTTAACAAACGGCATCTTCATTCCTGTTGGCACTTAATTTGCTGCATAATTTGTTAGTCTACATCTTTGAAACTTCGTCACATTACATTGTCCTTCTGATTTTCTTTTTCTTCATTCCCCATCCATATATAATTAAGTAATATCTTTTTACTGAGACGACGGTGATAAGAATTAATGGATGTATGTGACATCTGTTTTGGAAATTAATCTTCATGGAAGACTGCAATTGGTATGCTTCAGAAAAAACTCATCATGCTAATTGAGACTGCTCTCCCAAATACACCTTAACTGTAGTGGGGAAGAGATGTAAAGTTTAATAGTGCTAGCTAGCTCCTAGCTGCATGCTCAAGCTATTCTTCGTAGAGCTGCTTCCTTTTTCCAAAATTTCTTTTTCAGATTATAGAATTGATCATGTGAACTTGACTACGGTTATTTGAGAGATGACTCAGCACTATGCTTAATTCATGGAGTTTAATGTAAAGATTGTTCTATGGCAGCTTTCGAGAACTGGTCCCGAAGCAGCCAAATGAGTCAACTTTTTCATGAATTCGTGGGATACTGATTTCACCTTTCATTTCCATGGTGTCTAGCAGCTCAAAATGAGAAGAATTTGCCCCAATCAAATTAAACAGATAGTTGAGTAGCATTGAAGACTCAAATGATCTTATCCTCTTTAAAACATTCAATATGTGAATATTCGGCTGCGTGGGTCTGTTCAAGTTGCTTGTCATTGTCATATACTATAACAAATCAAGATTCTGTTCAAACTAGCAGAATATATCCTCGTGCTCAATGAGAAAAGGAGCAGCACAGTAAAAATTCAATACAAGTGAACTCCCTTTATACTGACACGTACTGAAATCCTTATCTACTAGTGCTGATAAAATTAAAGCACCGGCCTCAAAACAATACCAACATAATGAGGAATCCCCAATAAGAAAAAGAACCTTCCGATTGAACATTATTCCTCTTCCACCATATATAGAAAGACCTGTAATAATTCCACATATATACCTCCCAAGTCAAGTCCCTATTAAACAAAGCGTGAAGGAAAAGCAAAAGAAAATCCGGTTTTAGGCTTGTAATTGTATGAAATCACTCAAGTTAAGAATCAGGAGTATTGAACATGCATCAGATTGCAGATCGAGTGACTTTGATTTTTTTGTAAATGGAGTTGCTCCAAGGCTGCTCAACTGGCTAAAGCAAGAAAAGAAAACGTGCAACCTTACATGGTTTATATGGTTCAACACCATCCCGTCCAATTCCAGCTATATTATGTTTGCTACTTGAAGCTGCCCCTCCGCTTTTAATGCTGCAATTAATCTGAGAACTACCCATAATCTTCAGCTCCTGGCCTCCCCCTCTGCCATATACCATACCCAAAACATGGACAGTATCAGTAGTAATAGTGGCCAATATACAGCTGCAGTCAAAGTTGGCAGCTTATTCGATCCTGCCCTATCAAGTTTGCATGCTAGCTAGCCATTCACATTAACTATCTCTGCTTAATAAGCAAGTGTGTGTGTATATATATATATATATATATATATATGAGCTACTGAACTAGCCTCCTTTGTAGAGTGCACGGTGCAGCCCATCAAACAACAACTTTGGTGGTCTCTTTACCTAATACCCACACGCAATACGCAATCTAGCTAGTTAATTTCCTTCACACATAGGGCTGCAAGTTATTATTGGAGCATGATAACTTCACATTTACTGGGGGTCAGATCAGAACATGACAAAATGACATCATCAATATATAAATTGGGTACGGCTGTTTTGCATTCGGCTTAGCCTTATCAAAAGATAAGAGTATATAATTAGCTAAATTGATACACTATTTAAGTCAAAATCGCCCGCCAAATGCATATATTGCACTCCAACCCTCGGCTAGCTTTAAGCTGTGGGTCAGAGAGTTGCGACCACAAGAATGGATATACATACGCACAGTTAGATGTCAAGTTTGTTACCGATCGAAGCTTCTGTTATATATGTCTCTCTTTAGCCATTACAAATTTTTAGGTCAAAATGAACCAGAGAGTTCAGAAAGATATAGATGTCAAGTTCCATGGGAGTATTAATTAATAGACGTAATTACGTAGAGGAAGATTCTAGCTGCCCGGATGCGCAGCCAAATGCAGAGACGTGCGAAAAGCTAATTAAAGCCTCAAACCATCTTTTACAAGTGAGGACAAATGTTGCTCTTACGTACATGTGGGGCCGAATAGATTAACTTCTTAATAATATCTATCTACAAAAGCATTGACATTTATATGTGCAAATTAATCTCATTTCTTTTTTTATGGTGATAAAATGTTTAGGAGCAGGGGAGGCTACCTCATCTCCAAGGTCAGGATAAATCACCAACTTCTTTGAGAATTTACGGATCCATTAAACTTTCATCTGCAAATTTTTCAGATTTATAGATTGTCTATCAATAAAGGACCGTGGGAGGACTCGAACCCTAATGCTTTACACGACAAGGCCAAACCCTCACCACTTGAGCCAACCGTTGGCAAATTAATCTCATTTCGGATTGCGATTGGACGATAGTTTTCAGACAAGTTCAGCCGAAAACGGCCACGTAAGACCACCTTTGGGCTTTGGCCTTTGGTCCATAAAAGCAGCCAAATTAGCTAAGAAAATAAAGAGAAAAGTTGGATGGATTGGGCAGTCACAACAAAATAAGAAAATACTTGAAAATTAATTAGGTTGAGTGGATAATGACAAAGAAACTTTAGGTAAGTAAAACGAATTCTGCAAGTCGGGAAATATTACCATATGAATTCCTGTGAGTGCCCCCAAATTAATTAAAGTTCGTGCTGTGCTGACGTTGCTGTGGTTATTATCAATATCCATATCCATATCCATACAAGCTATAAAAGTTATCCCATTGTTTAAATGGGAGAGGATTGAAAAGTTGCATGCACTACGTGGTAATTTTAGTAATTATGACTAATTTAGTAGGTTTGTGGTTAATTTGACTTTTTTTTTTCAAATTATTATTATTATTTTGCTTTTGTTTCTTTTTTCCTTTTTCTTTTATATTTTCATCTAGGTTAAGTTGGAATATTTTATTTCTTTCAATTCTTTTTCATAAATATATATATTTTTGACAATGCCAAATCTTTAATGATATATGCTTTTTATTGTGCCAAGGAAAAAAAAATGAAAAACCTCAAAGTTGACCTAGTTAATCAATATATTATTATCAACAGAAGATAGGTATATAAGATATAACAATATTATACTTTGTCAGCAATTCCCTGCTTTATCAGAATATAATAAGAAATAGTTGTGTTAGTTGCCTTATCTGATAAGGCTACGACTTTTTAATTCATTGTTGTACCAAGAATTTGAAAAATCAAATTCTTATTGAAGTCGTAGGCTTTGTTTCGGGTGTAGAATTGGAGAAGGAAAGAAATTAACAATGGGAATTTGATAAGAAAACATTTATTTCAATATACAAATTTGTACAAAATAGGATTAATTTGCGGTAAAGTCCTCAAATTTTGCGATCGTCTTCCTTAAATCTAGAAGACTAGAACAAGGAAACTTTTTTTCTTTTGGCCAAAAGAACAAGGAAAACCTAATTAGCCATAGAAGTAGCTTAAAACGCGACTTGGGTGAAAAGAATGCGATAGAAAAGATACTTGAGTTCTATAAGTATAGCAGTTTTTTGTCATTCCAGAAAACAGGGGAAATCATTAGATCTCGTCAGTTATTTTCTTGTACTGAAACTTCTGGCCTTAAAGGAATCTTTTATGACCGAAATTGGTGCACCTGATCAGTTCTTAATTTATACAAATTATTAATCTCTTAAATCAAGGAAAAATTAAGGGCAGTCCACCCAGTTGTGACTAAAAATCTGATATGGCATGTGACTACAACTTTGCACCATACATTTTCTTTGACCAAATTCTAATATAGAAATGCAACTGTAATTGGATTAACACACGTTTCTCCGCAATTCACCAACCCCACATGGAAGATTCCTCCAATTTTCATTTCTTTCATTGTCATAATCCTTTGATTGATAAAGGATAAACCTTCCTTAATTTTTTTTTATTTCCATTTTCATTGCGTTCAATCTGAACCCTTTGTGTTTATATATATATCTTCTCTTCGAGCTCCAAATTCTCCACTTTTCGGCTCTTCAAATTCAGCAGCTTTCTTCTCTTTTTTTTTTCCTGGTTCTTCACCTTTTTAAGTCTCTCTAGTCTCAAGCCTTTGGTTATGGTCCTTCTGTTCAATAGTAAAATTTTCTTCATCAAACTTATGATATGAACTGCCTTTCATCATTTTCACAATTTCTTTTATTCCATTCAGTGTCAGTTGTCATTCTTCATTGGTTTTACGTTTTCTCATTAATTTTGTTTTGATTGTACTTTCTTAAGATTTTGTTGTCATTAGTCCATTTTCTTTTGGCTGCGAGGATTAAGGTTGTTGATCTGACCGTATAGTCTAGTTTGATTTTACGTAATTTAGTGCCATATATCCAATCCAAGAAATGTCGAATCCTTTCCAACAGATGAGCTCAGGGTCTGAGGCAGATGCTCGCGGCATGATCATGGATGAAAGGAAGAGAAAGAGGATGATATCTAATCGAGAATCTGCAAGGAGATCAAGAATGAAAAAGCAAAAGCTTCTGGAGAACTTGGTTCAAGATGTTGCTTCTTTAAGTGCAGAAATACGCAAGAATACTGGCAATTATAATGCTTTAGTGCAAAAGACTCTTTTTCTGGAGTCAGAAAACAATCTTTTGAACGCTCAAAAGATGGAGCTGGCTCAGTATCTAAGGGATCTGGAACTGATGCAAACTCACATGGAACAGTTGCAACTGAACTCCGCTCAGCCTGGAAGCTTTCCTGATCAAACTGTTGACTTCAAGGAACCCCATTTGGAATCCTGGCAATGCCATGGTTCTAGCCAGCCCATGATCATGGCCTCCGCTGGAATGCTCAACTATTAATTTTGTTCCAAGATTTTAGATTTGTCGTGTTCAATTCGACTACGTTCAATAGGTTAAAAACTCTGGTTATTTTTCCATTTTGTAAATACATGGAATAAAATATTGATTTTAGTGTCTCTGTCTATCAGTTCTGTACAATTTTTTAGTCGAAGGAACCCTTTGTAGGCTGGTCCCTGCCCATCCGTATGCATTTTGGTTTCCAGATACGATGTTTAACCATTTTCTCTTTTGTGAACACGAATTTCAGAACCATAAAAAATAAAATAAAAAGGATGCTACCCGACATGATAAGGCCGTCCATGGTTATCTTGTTCTTTTTATTTTCTTCCCCCTTTTCCTTGCACTTAAGAATACGACGTGGGTCAAAATTTTCATGCTATATTTGGCAGATATTCGCTTGATGGCTTCAATGGCAATCAACTATGGTTTCTGGAGCAAGTACATACATCAGTTTGAAATTCACGTCGTGCATCAAACATTCAGACTCCAAAGAGTAACATCTGGTGCAGAGGTCAATAAAGAAACAATTATATTAACTGGTTTATTTAGTCAACTTCAAATAGCCCAAGTTTCTCCTTTCTTGTGAATGAGGAATCAACGGACATTATAAAAAGTCTATTTATGTATCAACTGTTCCTTGCCTATTTATGTACCAACTGTTCTTGGCACCAGCAACCCTTTCCAAAATAGCAAAGCAAAACTATTGATTGATTAAAACATCGAAGATACAACATCAAACAATAAAAACAAACTTCACATATGTTTCTAATGCTATTAGGTTCATGATCCTGTGAAAGCATGCCGCTAACTTCCATCAATTTAACAAAAGCTAATTCTATTCCTTTACTTCAGATGACGGAGGAGGGCAACCTACTGAAATCAGGTTAAAGTTTATAAAGTTCAGGTTCCTCCATGGCTCATATTCCAAAAGTCAGCTTCATGTTCAAGAACACCCAAGAATGTCGCTTCAGCTTTTTTGATCACATCATCAGAAGCTTTCTCTAGTTGTCGATCTGCAATTTTCCTGAGTGAATTGCAGTACTCAGCAAAACCTTCATTGCCCCATCTTTGGCAAGTTTCCTGAAGTTCAGATGGTGTTTTAGCGCCATCTTCCAGGCAATGGGCAAAACTTTCTTGATAGACAGCTTCAATCGCCCAAAAAGCAGTGATTGCAACAGTATAATCAACTTCCGCGCTCATTACACTCTCAAGAAATCTGCAATTGCATACACATAATACAGTCTGATTGAGTATTTTAATAATAAAAATATTACACTCAGGACCCTGGAACCGTGCCCAATGATCAATAATACATGTCCATGAGTCCGCTTAAGATATCCCCATGAAGGAAAAGGAGAAAGACTTGAACAGAAAATTTTGGACACCAACAGAACTAATAATGTTACCAAATCTAGATTCAGAACATCTGAAAACAATTGCTGAGAGATCACTTTAAAATACTTCATGACTAAGTGCCAACATTCTAGTTAACTTTGAAACTAGTTCAATACGCAGTTAGAAATTGGAAATAAAGAGAAATATAAGACAATCATGATTCAAATTTTGAAGCTATATAGTTTATGTTCTAAAGCTCAACATATGATTTTGAATTTGAGGAGGATATAGATTCAATCAAGAAACATCTCTACCTGGAAATGACCCCGAAGTTGAACAATAAAACACAAACAGTGGATTAATGATCACTGGGACTCTGTCCAAGGCTTAGCTTGGCTAAAACGCTGATGCATAGCAATTAGCTGACACCATATTCAAGAAAAAAATGCCCTTAAACTCTTGCTAAATTGTAATTTGATCAGACCTCCTAAACATTAGCATTGCTGATACAGCACCTCAAAGAAAAACATCATACTGTCACATGAATACATGTTTGCAGGAGCTATAACAGCCATAAAATGAAGTAATTTCAGAGTAATCACAGCAATAAGAACAATCAAAAGCAAAATCTCTAACTAATTAAACACCATATGCATAAAAAGGATTACCGGCAGTAATTCTGATTAGCCTTTTGAGGAACAATATCAGAGAGCTGAACACCCCATTTGGAAGCTTCTTTCTTGAACCACGCAATCTCATCATTTAGAGCAGCCAGACCACCCAATATCCCTTCCATATCATTACTACTGTCGCCTGATCCCTTCCAAGCTTTAGTCAACACACTTGCTACAAAGGGCACAAAAGCTCTAACAAATATGTAATCCTGTCCCTGAATTTTTATTTTTTGATATTTGACACCAAGTTAATATTATAAAGCAACAAATTTGGATTCAAAGCCATCAATTTTCTAGCAAAGAAACAACCTTCAATTGAGCTAGCTAATTACTTATGCCTCAATATTCACAAACTATTCCAAAGAGATTAAATTTGACAATGAAAATGTCAAATTGCGAAAAGATTTAAGGATCAGAAAGTACCAGCCATGTTTTGAACGAGGAAAGATCAACGTTGCCATCTCGAATGCTGCGGATGAAAGGGTGTCTCGTAGCTCCAAGGTACAGCAAGCGGTGCTTCCTGAGCCACGTCTCAGTCGCCATGGACTTACCCATTTCTTCCCTTGTGTTCCCCTCCATTATTTTTGTCTGCTCAACTCTTGTGTTTGAGTAAAATCAGTTTCCGGTTCCAGATTCCCAGTTAAAAAGTTCTTTGTCCTCGGTCTTTTAGCAGTTTCGCTTCCGCCTGCTTCTCTGTCTCCACGAGTGTCAGACATGCGAGTCAAACGTCTTACCACGTGCCAACTTCGAGATGCACGTGTAAGCATCTCGGCGCTATGCTGGGCGCCCTGGAGACACATGGGGAGGCTTTTCTGAGAAGTCTAGTTTATTGGGCTAATATATTGGGAATTTTTTTTTGGGCTGAACTCTTACAGGCCCTTAAAGTACAAAAAATGGGTCAATTAATTTTACAATATGTAAGTGGGATTTGGGCCTGTTGTGGGAATATCTTGGTCAAAATTCAGCCAGGATCCAAACGGCTGCTGTCTGGATGAAATAAAAAATACTAGCATTTTTCATTTTTGCCATCCCCTCCCCCGGGTCCTAGGACCCCATATTGTACCCAAAAAAAAAAAAAAAACTAGCATTTTATCCAAAAAAAAAAAAACAAATGAAGCAAATTTTATTTTATTCAATTCAATAAAAAGGTCATTCCTCATAGTTGCTGAGCCTAATGAAAGTATGGTGAAGCAAATTTTATTTTATTCAATTCAATAAAAAGGTTATTCCTCATAGTTGCTGAGCCTAATGAAAGTATAGCACTCTGCCAACCAATGCAAGTGGAATACAGAAGCATCATATAGACAATGTATAGGTTTGCAGCCATTCAAATTGGAATAGAAAATTACGAGAAAAAAGCAGAAGCAACAGTAAGAACACATGGAAAGCAAATTGAGGCGACTAGTTTCTGTGACATCATGGAATGTCGACATTATGTACTCATCAGGGTGAAATGTAAATGGCCCTTTTTCCTTTTTGTTGATTAGTGGAAAAGTTCTTCAATTCAATAGTTTGCCTTCTTCCATCAGCTGATGAAGCATTACCCAGTAATCTGTAATGGACAGGTATATTTGTAATTAGTGGTAAGAGGAGTCAGACTCAAATCTAAAATTGCATTGTAGAGGTCATGCCCTCAATTTTCATAGTGACTAATGACAGTGATCATCATGACTTTGGCTTTCAACTTGATGAAAAAACTTTGCTACTGTGTCGTCTGCTGTACTGTTCTTCTTGGACGAAATGTTGCTTCTAATATTCTAGCTAAAAGCCAAAATTGTTCACTTTGTGTCATCTCTATGAAGTGGTTCAAGTGTTTTGGAAAATTTTATATTCAACTTCTCAGGGACCGAATATGGTTTCTTTTTCATTATTTGTGTCTTTTGTTTGCACTCTCCATAGGGTTTGAGGGCAGCCATTAAACGCTGTGATTCCTCTCATGCTACAATCTTGTCTAAGTTCATTAATGGTTTTCAATTTTCATTTATCACAATCTGCGATATTATAATTGGCCAATAATGAAGGTGGGGATAAATCACCTCTTCATGCAAGAAAAAGCCTCCCATCTCATACGAATTTATATAAGTCCACAAAGGAGAGAGTTGCCCTCAGCTTAGCAGGAGTGTGTTTTCTCTTCTTGGATAGTCTCTAAATTCTTATAGTGACATTATGGAATCTCATCAGGAGTTATTAGTAGCTAATATCACCAATCTCTATGAAAAAATTTCGAGGTTAGGAGATCTCTGTCCCTCTGATCTTGTCAACACCCTCTTCACCAAACTTGTAGTTACATGTCTGTCCCCAAGTGACATTGATGTCACCAGTTTGAGTGAAAGAGTTCAAGAAATGAGATCCAGGCTAATCAAACTTTGTGGGGAAGCTGAGGGACTCTTGGAGGGACATTTCTCTACAGTTATAGGATCTCATGCTCATCCACTTGACCATATCGGTGTCTTCCCCTACTATTCGAACTACCTCAAACTGACTCATCTGGAATTTTCTATGCTGCAAAAAGATTGCATCACACTTCCTAATCGAGCAGCCTTCATAGGCTCTGGTCCCCTCCCTCTCACTTCCATCATTTTGGCTACAAAATATCTGATCACTACCTCCTTTCATAACTATGACGTTGACCCATCTGCAAATGCCAAAGCATTTCAGTTGATTTCCTCGGATCCTGACTTATCGAAACGATTCTTTTTCCACACTGCAGATATTATGAATGTGTCAAGTGGCTTAAGGGAGTATGAAGTCATTTTCTTGGCGGCACTAGTTGGCATGGACAAGGAGGAGAAGGCCCAAGTAATGTGTCACTTGGCTGAGCACATGGCACCAGGAGCTTTTCTGTTGCTAAGGAGCGCACATGGAGCTCGAGCATTCTTATATCCTGTCATTGATCCTTGTGATCTTCAAGGCTTTGAAGTTCTGTCAGTGTTTCATCCAACTGATGAGGTCATAAATTCAGTTATCATTGCACGCAAACATCCAAGATCTATTCTCTCATGGAATCAAGAATTTGACTCACCGACCTTACCTAAGGAATGCTCTGAAATCCCATGCTTCAATCCTTTAAACCACAAAAACTAGTTAGAAGAGTTAGCCACTGATGAGCAACTGTTGCGAATCACCTCTTCCTGTCTATTTTCATGAAAATAACCTAAATGAAAAGGGAATCATTGAGTTCTCTCTCTTAGTAATCCGTGAACTCATTTTTTTGCAGTCTTGGCTCATGTACTTCCTCAATATTTCCAAATTCTAGGGTTGCACAATAAAAAGATTGTCCTTTATCCTAATTAATTTTTCCAACATGGCCATAGACTGAGGGAAAACATAATCTCTGTTCAGTCTTTTCTTTTGGCTGGAAACTATAATATATATTAGTTCCTAGCATGGCGTTCCAAAGGGAAAAAAAGAAAGAGCTTTTCTTTTATTCCTTGTATAACAAGCAAATAACTGAACTCAAACTTTATGGTTGAATAACTTATATCACACCAAAAGCAGTTCAAGTTTTTAAAGAGGACGGAACTGTGAATCAGAAGAGGATTACAGACTAATGATTTGTCAAGACCATCAAAGTGAAAACATGAGTAAATTAAGTTTCAGGGCGGGGCTTACCGACAGATTTGTGTTTTACATTACAATTCTTTCTTCGCTTTCTTTGTTGACAAAATTTCCAAGTAGAAAGAGAAACAATTGGTGTCCCTTTCCAGTTGACAACTAGGGACTTCCCATGCCTACTACATGTGCAAGAGTTCCTACTAGCAGGCTGATTGGCCACTAAATCTGCTTGATACAAAGATGACGAACTTAGTTCTACTTCGACCAGCCCGAAATTTGTAAAAATGGTTCTCCAAGCTTCAATCTTCATGTCTCGAAAAATCCTGTCCTCGTCCTCTGCTGCAATAATGTTTCGGATCTCCAGACCTAAGTATGCAGCCTCCAAAATTGTCCTGTTTTGATCACACCTATCCATACAATCTTCAAGGCATTCAAAAAATGCAGTATAGAAAGGCAATGCTTCATAAAAACGTACCATGAAATTGGGAGAAGTATGATTTGCCTCAAACTCTTGGATCACCAAAAGACATGGATTGAGGTTCTTAAGGACCCTTATTATAGATTCCAAACAATCAGGTTGTGTTAAAGTATGTCTGATCAGCAGAAACCGAGAGCTGATGATAACAGCTTCACCATCATTTAACTCAAACATATCTTCACTAATGTCTTTGAGCTCCGTCACCAGAACAATGTTAAACATAAAGGGTATGTTTAAGGCTTCAGCAAAACAGGCCAGCCTTTTGCCTGTCTCTTCCATCTTTTTCCGTGATGTTGTCCCGACAGCAGTTACTTTTAGAAACTCAACCGGGCATTCTTCACGACTTGCAAGAGCTTGCATCAAGCCTGTACATTGTGCCCCACTTCTAATTGCAAGGTCAATAAAATGAATCCTTTTAGCTGAGGCTACATGCTCTGTAATTGCTTGGAGTCCGGCAAACTGTGTAACGTGAATGAAGGGAAGTTTTAGGGCACATGATATGAGAGCAGGGCTTAAACTCACTATTGTCTCATCTGGATGACCATGTGATGCTTCTCCTTCGCTGCTTTGCGATGTGGTTGCCCCAGTTTCTCTAGCAATTTTCACACGAAGAGCCTTACTGAAATAATGCACCACTCTCTGTATTGAACTTCCAGCATTAGAAGACAAGAAATCGCACAAGCTAAGGAACTTTCGTGCATGATCAAATTGTCGGTTGGCAACCTTGTCAGCGGAAGCTAGTAGAAGAATTGCAAGTTCTACATCTTTGATCTCATCACCAGAAAGATTGAAGCTACCACCATCAAAGAATTTGTTAAGCACAGAGAGATCAAACCATTCCAAGAAAGAAATTTCATTGAAACTTGCTCTTGCAATTTTGATTAGACGGGCAGCTGATGATTCACGTATAGAAGCCATGGCCGAAAGATAAAATATCCAGAGGCTGGCCTATAATTCTTCTACGAGATGCGTATTCCTCCTTTCGTTCACAGGTGTGGTTCAGATTGAAGGAATTCCAACGCCGTTGACATTCAATAAAGAATGTTCCATTTATCACCTCAAGTTCCTCAAAAGAAGAAGGAATATGAAAGAACCAAGGAATGGAGAAAAGGAAAAAGAAAGAAAGAACAATACAAAAAACATGAAGTCCAATGCCCTCCACAAGTGAAATCAGTTTCTGATAGGATAGACCAGTTTTATCTAACAATATACAGCTGGTTATGATGGAAACTCTTAAATATTTTTTTTTTGAGATTTTTAATATGTTGCTAAGGGAATCCTATTCCAAATATATGCAAACAATGAGATTGAAAAGATACCGTGGCAAGCAGCTTCTGGAAGTTTGGTTTAGGAAATTAGCATTTTATGAATAAATTATGAATTCTGATGGAAATTTTCAGCCGGCAATGATAATACGTAATATATATGTTAAACAATGTTTATTCACTTGAAAGCGGCAGGAAAGAGTAGCAATTCAACCTCGTGAAAGAGAAATTGTATGTAAACCAAACTCGAGAGAGGACCACTTGCTTCATTAGTTTATTCATCAATAGCCAATTGTCCTTTAAGGACTTCTCCTGCATAAATGTATGGTTAATTTCTTCTCTGATTCACCCCGTTTGCTCTAAAATGGGTGGCAAAATCTGGTATTCCTAAGAATGGAAAGCTGATACAGCATCAGGAAAATTTGCAAAAGTAATCGGCAAATCATTTTCTTATATACTCTATTAGCTATATTCAGATGGACAGTGTTTGATATTACAATAAGCATTATGAAATTTGAAACAAACACTAGTATTTTTCACCTATGCCACTGCAAACTTCAAGCGTAAACAACAGAAAGAACAGAAAAATCACAACTCAAAGCAGCCTGTAAACTCCATCGTCACAAGGGGGAAAGGGGAAAAAGAAGATCTCTTAAGCAAGACAAGGAAACAAAACTCCATCACATTCACTGTTGATGTTCATCTCATTGAATCTAACCGTTGAATGGAAGCATCAAGCCTAGAGAGTAGTCATGTGAAGACATTATGGCCAGATTTAAAGAAACTTCCAAACCGAAATCGAATGCAATGGTGTTCCTTTCCATCCAACAAGTAGGCATTTCCCGTTCATTTGAAGTGTACAAGAACTCCCACAAGCAAACTTCTTGAGAATAAGCTCTACTTGGTACAGGGATGACGTGCTCAATTCTGCCTCTTCCATTCCATACCTCACGAAGAATGCCCTCCAAACATCGAAGTTCACATGTCGTACCTTCCGTTCCTCACCTTCAGCAGCTAACATATTCCTAATTCCCTCACTAAAGAACACTGATTCTATTATCTCTCTATTTTTACAATCTTGTATCATGCAAGTAGCAACACAATCAAAGTATGCGCTGAAGAAGAAAAGGACTTCAATAAAACGGTTCACAAAGATCGGTGAGTTATGGTTGGCCTCAACTTCAGATACCACCATTAAACGAGGATTGATGACTCTGACAACTCTCATTATATTTTCAATCCGGTTTGGCATCGCAAGCATGGTCCTAAAAGCAAACCCCGCATAGACGGCAACAGTTTCTTCAGCGTCTAGTTCAAAGAGATCTTCTTTAAGATCTAACATGTCTGAGACCATAACAATCTTAAAAGCAAAGGGCAAGCCCAAGCTGTGGGCAAAACTTGACAGCCTCTTACCTGTCTCCTCCATTAAATGCTTTGCAGTAGTTGCAACAGCAGTTACTTTCAAGTGCTCAAGAGGGCATGCATATCGAGATGCAAGAGCTTGCATTAAGATTGTCCATTGCACCCCATTTCTGATTTCAAGATCAATAATGTGAATCCTCTTTGCCTCAGCCACATTTTCCAAAATGGACTGAATCCCGGTAAATTGTGTAATCTGGGAAAAAGGCAATTCTTCATGACATGCCAATGTAGTGGGATTCGGCCTCATCATTGCCTCATCAATATTAAACAGCGGTTTCCTTCTTGAATCCTTCGATGAAGTTCTTCCAGTCTCTAATTCAATCTTCTCTCGAAGAGCTTCAGAGAAATAATAGACAACCCGCTGAACTGGATTTCCACTTTTGGAGGACATGAAATCACACTGTTTCAGCAATCTGCTGGCACGGTCGTATTGTTGGTAGCCTATTTTCTCTGCAGCAGCTAGAAAAAGCATAGCAAGCTCCACATCTTTTGTCTCCAGATCAGAAAGTCCAGAGAAAGAAAGATTAAAATGACGATGAAGCATGGAAATATTATCCATAGTTTGGCAAGACGAGGACTGGATAAACATCTCTGCAGCAACCCTCATGATTTCTTCAGTTGATAGTTGTTTGCTGTCTTCCTCCTTTCTGAACACCTTTATGTCATTAACTGCTTCAGTTCTTCTTTCCCCGTTCAATCGTTCGAATCCCCTACCATAGTTATTCAGCAACCCAAGCGAGGATAAGGAAAAAGGGTACTGCTTTTCCTTCTTCATCGCAGAAACATCCTGAATTCCTGCAGGGATCTGACCAAGCTTTGTAATTTCCTCAAAACAGGTTTGAATCGGTGGAGATGCAGCATTGAAAGTTACTCCATCAAGCAGACCATAATCAGTGAATAGTTGTCGCTGCTGCTTTTGTGGCCGATAGAAAGTGAATCCCTCCTCCAGCACGGTGTCATCTTGATAGAATCCATAATCAGAAGACAAGGAATCAATGCCCCCAGCAGTCTCTCCCCAGTCCTCTGATCCACAGAAGCTACTTCTCTCCCCTTTGCTACCTGCATCAAAATTCTGAAAATCTTTATTGGAAGAACTAAGCTTATCTTGCACACCACCAACGTTCAGCTCGTCGAACGAGAATACCAAATTCGCCATGCCAGACAGGAAACTAACAGGTCAATATGTGCTTCCTCTGTTCCTCAATTCTAGTTGGTACACATTACTAATATTGAATAACCAATTTCAGCAATTTCAATGCTGTGAACAAGAAGATTTTGTTTTCCCGACAAGAAGGAATATTATAGTACTACATATTTTATTTCGAAGTTTGAAGCAGTCTTAGTGTCTTACATCTAGCATGACAACCTTGGTATATATTGATATTACCAAGGTGGCCTGCACCAGGACCAGGGCATGCAGCCAATAGAAAACATGTTTAGATGAATGCCACTTGGATAAGATTGTTTTGTCCAAATTTGTACATAGTACATAGATGTTAATAATCTTCTTGGCTCAAACAACTGTCGGAATCTGAGACAATGAAGTGAAAATGCCACAATCAATCTGATATATATCGATCTTCAGGTATGGATCAATCAACCAAGCATGGTTACAAAGCATAAATGAACCTGGAATGGTAGTAACTAACAAGAAACAAAGGTCACATCACTGACAACAAATTGTCCATACAATAAGCATAATTCAAACCTTGATTAAGACTTGAAAAGGAAATCTTACAAAGCAGCCTGCTGCAAAGACTCAAAATCCTAGAGAGCTTTGAGATTGACAGCCAAGTTATTGAGATGCATTTTGTCCTCGTATCCCTTTCCATGCCTTTTTTGTTGCTTTTTAATCTGAGTCATCAAAAGTGGGGCATTTGCAAGGGTTTATATTATCGACCAGGTCACGACAAGTTTACAAAGCTCTAAAAATATCCTGATGGCGGCTAGGATGGCTTGCCTGGAATAATCAGTGGCAATTCTTTCCTCTTACAAGCAACCTTTTTTGTTGGTGTTGTTGTTTGGATTGGACTCAACCCAACTTGATAAACAATTCCACATCAAGCCACTTGTGGACTACTTAGAGCCCAAAATAAATGGGTCTCTCCAATCTTTCTCAAGCGTTTTAGGTGAAATCAAGATTTTTAATGGGCCCCATCGATCCTTTCAGCCGGGAAATACGAAATCTAGAAGGAAATGTGACCGAACCGAACCAGTAGGAACAAAAGGCTTTTCCTCTCATCCAATAAAAATGAGCCACGTAACCAAATCTAGAGCCCATGACGTGTCAAGTCAACAACTCAACTAGGAACAACGCTTCTTCTCTCTCTCGCCATCAACTTAAAAAAATCAAATTAAAAACTCTCGGCTCCTTAAAATTTTCATTCCATAAGATGAAAAATTGATTTCAATCTCAGATTCGTTATTTTATAAACATTTCAAATACTTCGCGTCTAGTCAGCTGACGGGCGGAGGCGGAAGCGGTGGTGGTTCGGTCTTCGATAAAGTCGTGATCCAATGGCTGAAGACAAGTACAACCTTAAGAATCCGGCGGTGAAGAGGATTTTGCAAGAGGTTAAGGAGATGCAATCCAATCCTTCTGATGATTTCATGAGCCTACCCCTCGAGGTCTGTTTTCCCAAAGTCTCAAAATTTAGGGCTTTTCTCAAGTTCCAAATTGATGATTCTGGGTCCGGATAGACAGGAATTGATTTCATATCTTTTTACAGAAATTTCTTATATCTTGTGCAATTTAGAGGCAAATAGTTTGCTGATTTACCGAATTATAGAGGATTGTCGTGATAAATTTGGGGTCTCTTTCCAGGAGAATATATTTGAATGGCAATTTGCAATTAGGGGTCCCAGGGATTCTGAATTTGAAGGAGGGATTTATCACGGAAGGATCCAATTGCCTGCAGAGTATCCATTTAAGCCTCCTTCATTTATGCTGCTGACTGTAAGCTCTTGCCTTCTGTCTCTGTTTTTCTTTTAATTGTGTTTTGTGTTCGATTTTTAATTAACTGACTTGATGTATTAACAAGTTTGTTGTTCTGTCTACTTTTCAGCCAAATGGGCGTTTTGAAACCCAGACTAAGATCTGCCTAAGTATATCGAATCACCATCCGGAGCACTGGCAGCCATCTTGGAGTGGTGAGTGTCATTTTTTAAATGTGATGTGAATTTTGGCATAATTTGTATGGAAACCAGACGTTTGAGTATGATAAAGAACTATTTGTATCTTGTATGTTGTTTCCTCTCCTATTTGATGAACCTCCTCAAAAGCAATTACAAAACAGGTAGTGCCAAGTAGCGGATTTTCTCATTTCTTATACCTGTTTTTTAGACTGAAGACAAAAGCTTTCATTATTGCTTTTGGTTTAAGAGTTGATGCTTGACTAAGTTAGGAACTTTAAATAGTGGATCTTGGAAAAGGAAATATTGAGACAAAACCTGGCTAATCTGGTTTTATGACAGTGCGGACTGCTCTAGTGGCGCTGATTGCTTTCATGCCTACTAGCCCAAATGGTGCCTTAGGTTCTCTGGAATATAAGAAAGACGAGCGGCATGCCCTTGCCATCAAATCTCGTGAAGTACCCCCAAAATTTGGGAATACTGAACGCCAAAAACTTATTGATGAGGTATGCTTTGTGTAGATTAAGAACCAAATAATGTGATTTTGGAATGTTTTTGTCCTCTGTTAATGAAGCTGTGTGTGGCACAGATTCATGAGTATATGTTAAGCAAAGCACCTCCTGTTCCTCAACTCAGTCCCTCACAGGCCGTAGAAGAACACTCCAGCAACAGGGATGGAGAAGCTCAGGCTAATCAGCAAGATTCTGTTACCGTGGCTGCCGGGGATGGCATGCAAAATCAGGCTGTAGGTGACAGGGTTCTCGAAGAAGAGCCTGTGGCTCCTGCCAATGCTAATCCAGCTCCTACTGATTTCGGTGTAGTCAGAGAGATTCCTGCCAGTGGACCAGGTAATCAGCAAATGCAAAGGCCAGAGATGAGGGTGCAAAAGTCTGCTGATGACCGCTTGTTTACCTGGGCTGCTGTTGGACTTACAATTGCAATTTTGGTTCTTGTGTTCAAGAAGTTTATGAAAGCTAGTGGACATGGTGCTGTTTTCATGGATGGGTCATAGATCTAGCAAGGTTCTTCAATATTATGAACCCATGTTGGTAGATTAGTTCAAGGAACAAGAATCTATCAATATTTGAATTTCTATTTAGAATGGACCCTTCTGTAATATAGTATGTCCTCTATGAGAAGTATTCAGCTATTGTAATTACTGGTATATGTCAGCAATCAATTAACATTTCTAAGTGTGATTAGTACAATTATAATATAAGCTTGATTATTCATTGCTTGCGCTTGGTGTCTGTTGGTGAAACTCTTTTGAATGTTCTCTTCCAACTTCCAAATGTCTAAGCACAATGAGTTTAGTGGTTTGCTCTTAGTAGCGACTGGCTTCGTTGAAGTAGAAAGCATGGGCAGAGTACTTTCTGTTTATAGTCGAAGCTATGATGACTATGAACAGTAACGATACTGAGTATGAAAGAATGTCTATTGAGTATTGACCATGGAGAGAATATACCATAAAGCATTTTCTATTTACCATGGAAAGGATATTCTGAAAAATTATCATTGTCACATAGCGGACGGAGAGGGTGGAAAAAAAAGTTTTCCTTACAGTGGTTAGGTCATAGGGGCATATCTCGTTTGTAGAGTGAGCTCAAATGTCAGGAAAAAATGACAAATTACGTGGCCGAAAAGAGCCAGCTTGCGTCTAGTAAGGCCACCCTCATCTCATTTCAGAAAAATATACCAAGAGGAATTTGTCATCAGCTGTTAAAATGGAGGAACTTCATATCAGCATGCAATCAACGGTTGAGGCTTTCCTTGTACAGCCTTGTAGCAATCAAGACTACACAGGGGAAGCTTTGACTTGGAATCTCGATACTTGTATGTATTTGTACAATTTGGTGCAGCACATTTTTCTCGTGGTGGGGGATAACTAAAGGGGAAAAGAAATCCATAAATCCCATGAAGAAACAACCAGAAAAGCACATAAATTATGAAAAGCAGCAGACAGACTGATTTATAGGAGTACCTAGGGGGCACTGAATTGAATATCTGTGGTAGACCGATGTCTTCAGAAAAGATAACTGTTGTTCCACCTGGACCTATAACCCATCTCACCATGTTGGATGCAAGGGTTTCAGATTTGGCAGCCTTTCCCTGCACCAATTAAAATGAAAATGCATGAGAACAGAGCTACAAAGCACACAGAAAAATGCTTAAATGCATGATAAACAAGTTCAAGGACCTGAGCCAATTCATCTCGCTGCTTCTTCATCTTTTCTTCTCTTTTCTTTCTTCCAGAATCTTGACCAAGTATTTTTCTGATTGCCTCAGCCTGAGACAGTTGAAGAAACCAAACTAAGACAGTTTGCCAAATGATAATGGAGCAATGATAAAATTAACCAAAAGAATAAGAGAGATAATGTGTAAACCTCAGCTTCCTTGGCTGCTTTCTCTGACAACATTCTACGTCTCTGTGCAGCCTCAGCCTTCTTCAACTGTTGCTCCACTTCAGAGAGTTTCTCCTTTTGTTCTATCATCACCCAATATTAAAAGTAAAAATCATTTTCAAGATTTAGCATTGACAGCACAAAGACATTTAGGACATATTTCCAGCTGTATATTGTTACCTATCTAAATTATTAAAAGGGGTAAAGGAATTATGATAATATGAGGGAAAGGAAAAAAGGAAGTAAATGAAGTAGAATGCAAGGGAATTGCTAACTTTTAGGCGGGGCAGGAGGTAATCCATCAGGGAACTCAAAAAGACTGGCACCAGGACCAGATAACAGATCTTTCCCAGATTGAAGAGCTCGATTACGTGTAGTGGGAATTGATTCGGTTCTTCCTTCTGCAAACAAATCAACTGATCCCCTTCCCAGCTTTTTCCTTTTAGATCCAGGCTCATCATCAGATATGGGCTCATCCTCATCCATGTAATCTTTACCGTCAAAAGTAGCACTATCTCTCCCATTTCTCTCATCCTCTTCATCTTTATAATTTGAGTAGCCATTTGAAGCATTTAATCTCCCTAGATAACGGATTTCCTCATCTTCACCATCATCATCACTGTTTAAACCCACATCCAAGACACGTCTCTTAGGGACCCGCTTGCTCTTACGCGTTGGTTCATTCCTGTCATTTTCATTCACAGCTACACTTATATCATGTGCCTTTCCCTTAGAAGAATAACCCTTACACTGACCACCTCTGGAGAAATCCTTCCATTGAACATTATAGCCTTTCCCCTTATCAGAAAGATATGAGCCTCTGTCGTCCTGCAGGAATTGTTCATACAACAAACCATCAGTGTGAAATCATGAATTGCATTCTAACAGAGTGCTAGAAACTACAAACCAAGTATAACAGGGTGAAGTAAAAATGTAAAATTAACTTATGGACAAAATATAAGTGACAAACGACAATGAGTCCAGATAAACACTTGCTTTTCCAAAACCTACAAGCAATAAAACTACTACTACAAAAATATCAGAGGAGAGAAATGCCTTCTGATGAACCTCTTCCAATGCAATGAATAGAAAAATCTCAGAGACAAGAAAGATCAAATTCAGCACCCAGATTCTTGGCACAACAAACAATTCTTTATAAACAGTATAAGCTGATGACCATTAGCAATCCAGTGTTTGTGAGAATTAGATCAATATACCAGGAGAAAGGACATCTCTCGGGTTTGGGGGGCGTTAGGAAAATGAGAAGACTTAGTTAAGTTAATTACACCACCAGAGGCATGGTCAGCTGTGGACTTTGTGTGGATTGTACGGGTAACACCACCAAGCTTGAGCTTAAGTTTCAGCTTATTTTCGCTTCCTAATCCATTAGAACCATTCCTAAGATTTTGATCTTCATTGCTGCTGCTACCTATGGCTTGCGAAGGCAATGACATTAAAGTGAATTTAGGTACAAATATCTGCGGTGGAGGACAGCGGGGACGGCGTGATATACTACTCCTCTTCTTCCTTACAGCACACCCAACAGCAGCAAACCCTGACCCGCCAAAGCTTTCCATAATGGCCAGGGAATCCAACTCTTTGACAACAAATGACAGAAGTAAGCTCAAATTAGACAAGTAAAAAGCAAGAAAGCAAGCTAACAAGCCAAACTACAAAAAAAAATTCAGTAACCATATGCCCAATAAATGAAGAAGAATGTCCTCTACTTGACTGGAAAGGGCAATAAAGAAGAAAGAAACAAAAGTCAGAAAATTTTGAATCTCACACTAAACTTTACCTTGGTCAACTTCGCTCCCTTTACAAGTCCAAATTAGTAGTAATAAGGTAGCAAACTCTTCACTCTTATGCAAATGAAATAAAACCAAGTAAACAGAACTCATAACAAAAGTTTAGAAAATTATACAGCTACCACCACAAACCAAAAAACATATAAAGAGAGAGGCACTTCAAAAGAATTTATGAACAAGTCTGCGTTTTTCACCCTAAAAACCTACAATTTGGAGCTTAACACTATATATTATCCCCAACAAGGCAAAAACCAGCTTCTAAAAGTCTACACTTCCAAGAAATAAAAAAAGGAAAGAAAAAGATCAAACCTTTACTACAACATTCTCTACATAAACAAACAAACGATAAAATGCAACAAAGAAGAAGAAATGGAATCAAGTAAAAAGCAAAAGACTTACCCAAATACTACAACTGAAAAACAAAGTGTAGCCCTTTAATAAGAGAAGGATTCGTGAAATCTTCTTCTGTTTTGCTTCGAAGAAAACTTGGGTTCCAGTCTTCCAGAAAGACCAAAGGGTCTTGCTGCCCTTCCGCTTCCAGGAATGGCTTTGGTAAAGAATACTGTAAGTGGGGCTTTTTATCTGCTCCATTTTTTTCAATTTTTTTTTTTCGCTCCTAAACTAAGCAGTAGTAGTAAGCAAAAATATTTTCTCCTTTTTTTTTTCTTGTTTTCCCTTTTGAAATCCTTTTGCTACTCTAAGTAACAGCATGCTTTTTGGCCTTTTTCCTTTTCCCTGATTAGGAAATTGAGCACTTGAGCAGGATGCTGAGATGGTTAAAAGACCAAGCCCATAGGCGAAATGGGTCATTTACTCATTTATTCATTTTACACTAGTGGGTCTGGGTCGAAAGACCCTTTTTGCCCGGTCCTCTCTTCCTTCCATTATTGAAAACTTTTATAAACATAAACATTTTCTTCCACTTTACATGGCTTTCATTTTAGACTAGTAATCAAGGTCATGTTGCAAAAGTTGCTTGTTGAATCACTCATTTTCAGGATAATTTGGGTTTAGGTCGAAATTTCTTGTAAATAGAAGTGAAAAGAGAAGACATATTGCTACCCAATCAAGAGATTTGAAGAGAGAGAGAGAGAGAGAGAGATATATATATATATATATATATCTATATATATATGCAAGGAGAAAAAAAGTGATGTACATCATATTTATTGGTTTTGTGTTCTAGAGGAAATAAGATAGATGCCCTCTAAAACTTTTTTGGAGACTATATGGGAGTGTGCAAAGTATAAATGAATTATTACAAGAGCTAGGTCTTGTTTCCAATACCATTTAAAATATATCCTAGTTAAAATGGGGGGCAATTAATCAGTGAATCATCTTGGCAAGGACAAGGATAATGTCAGAAATATTCATAAGATTCTGATTGATTTCAGCCATTGGAGAAACTCCATCTGGAATCGGATTAGGCTGTCCTGTAAAACCATCATCACATGTCCCGAAATCTGAAATGGTTGCACTGATCATGGTAAGAATGGTGCCAACATCTTTATCTGCAATGGCATCACTTGCTTCTTGCAGATTGTCTAAGGCATCGTCATAAATTTCCTTGCAGTCCTTAAACTTTGACACTGTCTTCGGATCAGAATATTTAGGGTCAGTAGACATTTTTTCAGCAGTTGCAATAGCCTTCTTGGTTTGCTCGGTGCCAGCCTTTATCAACATTTCAACTACAGAAGGGATGTCTGATTCGCCGTTGAAGAAAGGTGCAATGAGCTGTAAGCAAAGATCAGCATGATCAGTTTTATCACATAGGCTTTTGATCTGAGGGTCAGATACCCTTTTCCCGCCTAGTCCAATGTCAAGGGAAAGTGTTGGTAGGGAAAATGAAAATTTTGGTATGGCCTTTAAAAATGAAGGAGATTCCTGTTCTTCAGTGGGGGGAACTGGGGCCGAGGAAGTGCTTGGAGGAGGAGGAGAAGGTGGCGGCTTTGATTTAGCTGGACTAGGGGGAACTGGGGCTGAGCCAGCACTTGAAGGAGGAGGAGGAGAAGGCGGTGGCTGTGATTTAGGAGTGGGGGCAGGAGAAGGTGGTGACTTTGATGTAGGAGGGGAGAGTGAAGACGCTTCTGAGACAGATTGATTGCGAGGCACGCAAATGGCTTGCGCAGAGTTGAAGAGAACGTTGCAGAAGAATAGGAACACAAGCAGCACTTTGTTGGTTTTAGGCTCCATGTTTTCTTGGTAATTTTTTCTTTTCAGTGTTTGTAGGTAAATAGCAGAAGAAAAATGGTTCACTGTGAAACGAAGGAACATATAAATTGTAAGGATTTTGGGGTGGTTACCTCATTCATGGTGAGAGGTAGTTGTCCAGCAAAAATAGGATGGCCATTGAAAAATGTAGTCAACAAGAACATTTTGTTGTTTTGACATTGTTTTCCGGAGTATGGTAAGGTCTTTCGAAATTCCTAACCGTGCGCCAGGCCTCCATAAGAAGGAACCTTTGTCCTGGGCAGGAAATTCTTCCAAACCATGACTGCAGCAAAGGGAGTCAAAGATTTTCTAATTCTGGCAAGTGAAGTCGCAGCTTTGTAACTTGTCTAAAATTAGACTTATCAGTGTATTGATCATTAAAGGACGCGAAATGAAAATTTTCCCATTCGACCGTCTTTAATTTGATTCGTCTTAACTGCCCAAGTATTGATCGATAGCTACTCTGCTGCAACAAATTTGCAGCAGAAGTATTTAGGGGGTCCCATTCTCAGTCCTTTTTTTTTTGGGTCTGTACAAGTGGGGGAGGGGGGATTCTAACACCTGGGGGGGAGGAGGATGGCAGGGTTCGAACCCGAACCCCTGCCATGGTGACCTCCCTAACCCCTTCGCCACCAGACCAAGAGGTGGAGGTCCAATTCTCAGACTATTTTAGGAAGGCTATTTGGTAGTTATTGGGACTGATCAAGAGGCTGAGGCTTTTACTTCTCACTGGCTGTTCCGGATTAAGGGCAATAATAGAAAGTTAGAAACACCACCTTCAACCAAGAGTGCAGTAATAAGCTAGAGGGCAAGGCAGGAATCTACCATTTGCTGGCATGTAAAGGAAGGTCAAATCCTTGGGTATCAGTTTGTTATATTTTTCTAATAAGTTACAATTCTACTGTTAAAGCAGATACTGATTAGATTGTTGGATCCAAAATCTTAAAACCAGTAAACGAAATTAGTTCCAAGATGCCAAACAAACACTAATCTGCAGTTTCAAGAACAGCAGATAGAATTCATTCGCAAGTGTAGTGTACACAAATGACAAAACCCATAAATATATACAACAAAATGAAGCTTGTCTAGCTTCAAGAAAAGGTTTAAAATCTGCAGTTTTATTTGATACAACTCGATTCTGCATCATGCAAAAGATAAACCAGGCCACATGCCGGAGAAATAAGCCATCGGAGCAAAGCAAGCATAGCTCTTAGTCATGGTGCTTCACCACGGTGACAGGGCAGGAACCGTTATTCACCACATAGTTGCTTACACTGCCCATTATTGCCCTGAAAAAGAGAAAAACGAAAATTAAATAACGCAAATAAAATCCTGAAATATGATCATGAATCATGATCAACCAGTAGGGACTCTCTATTTGCGAGAAATTATTAGGTAGACCGGGTGTACTACGTCATCTACAGGCTCAACCAATAAATTTATGTCAACTCAAAACGTTTCCTAAAATTAAGAAACTAATTTGACAAAGATTTAATCCCACATTACAAATAAGAAGAATTAAGAAGAATTTAAAGGGTAAATCCTTAAATTTAGGCTATAATTATGGTAGGATTTTAGTAAATGTATCAAAATCTTGAAGTTGTCACAATTTAATTGATCTGATCGGGCCTATGGATGACGTGATACACCCAGCCTGCCTAATAATTTCTCCTATTTGCAGGCTTTGAGCGGTAATGCAACACTGGTATTGCAACTAGTTGTTCTTGCTTGAATGCAATTTTAAAGAAAACTTTAATGCAAAGTATTAAAGGAATCTTTTTCTTGAATCATAAATTGAGACTAGAATTGAAATTTATGACTATTTATAACAAATTAGGTCTCAAAAGGTGGATGGAATTTACCCAAAAGGAAAGCACAAAATATCCCACCACATGATTTCCATGTGAATAAACAGTACTTTCAAGTTTCAAGGAAGAATAAGAAAGAAGAAAAGAAGAAAATAGAATATACCACTCAACACATAATCCATTCAAATTTACTGAGGGAGGTTTACCTCTTAATCTTGCCAAGCCCTCTGTTTCCCACAACTATGCAGCTGAGTGGGATATTATCAATGGCTTCACATAACTTATCCCGTGGATCACCCCAGAAGATCTTCATGAGCACCTCCACCTGAGAGCAAACCCAATATCAATGAATTACAGAAACCTTAAGCAAATGAAATAAAATTATATGGATTTGGAGGAGAATTACTTCTTTTTGCCTAGCAGCGGTGTTAGCAATGTCCAAGGTTTCAGGGTCAGGCTTTACACCGTACTTCTTCATGATAACAGGATCAGAGAACTCACTGACAGGGATAAAAGCTACAAAACACATTTAAAGGCAAGAAAATTTTCATGGTAAGGAAACACTCCGAAGATCAAGAGGATTTGTCACTAATAATAATCCAGTCAGGTCCCACTTAATGGTTTTTCTCAAGAAACAAACAGATAGAAAAAGTGAAAAACAGAGAGAAAGAAAGAAGAGTATACGTGAACCGGTGGCTTCCCAAAGCTGCATCTCGCCCTCTTCATAATTCCCTTCAGGTTGTATGGTAACAAGGATAAGATGATCCCCTTTCCGGATAACGTTATCCACAGCCCATTTCAACGCATTCTTGCTGCTTGGAGAGAAATCCACAGCCACTCCAATTCTCCTATCAGGCTCCATCTCTCGCTCTCTCTCTCTCTCTCTTTTTCTTTGTCACCGTCGATTAAAGTATGCACGAAGGTAATAGAAGTGTTAAGCCTTTTAAACCCCTTTATCTTTTCCTCTGGTTTCAGGATTGATCTGTGTTTTTCTTCCGTCAAAATCCAAAATGAATCTTGATATGGAAAACCAGCCAGAGAAAAAGAAAAGACCGTAACTTTAGAGAGAAAGAGAGAGAAAAAATGAGAACAGACAAGTATAAGTGGGAGTTCACTGTTTGCGGTATGGTGTGTTGCTTTTGACCTTTTTGAGCCGCTGGATTGAGAATCTAAAGTACTTTGATGAAGATCGGGCAGTGAAGCAGGACGTTCGAGGCTGGTCCAGAAGGATTGGATTTATTCTCGTTGTTGGGTCGTGGCTCCACGTGGGCATTTTTATATTTAATGAATCTTTGTCAAACAGACAGGGATGATGATTGTCTTCTGGTTCATAAATAATACTAGTAAATTAATATTCCTAGAAGTTTCATTTGAATAAGGGTAGACCATACGGATTAGTATTAGTAGTTGTCACTCTGTAAACGAAAATTGAAATTGAAACTCGACTATTACAAGATGGGCGGATGGGCCACAACCTTATTCAGTGACCTGTTGTCAACTTCTGTTGATGCTGTCTTGTAACTCCTGTGAATTGATGCTTTTTGGACATTGCAACTTGGCAAAACGGTTCTCAAAGGAATATCAGTCCTCATTCATTAATGGTAAATAATTTGGTGGCTTTCAGTGTCATAACAGATTGCATAAATCTCTTGTGTTTAGGCTTTTGCCATTGAGGTCGCAGCTGCTTCCCCAGAATAAAGGAGTATTTACAAAATGGAAGAGAGGTGATGTATGCATGATACACAAAATCTGGTATGGCTGGCCCTGGCAAGTATCTAACATTTTTACTTTTCTCCTAGAGACATGCAAGAGATCATAGACAGAACCCTTAAATACTTCTGAAGCCTGAAGGTTGTTCTTGTTCATGATCTGCATCAAACTGCTGCTTGGAAATGAAATAGCATTGAAAATAGATGTAGTCTTATTTTGTTTCAACAAATGCAAACGGATCACACTCATGATGAAATTTTCCTAGAATCTATGAAGAAAAAAGGAGACTATGGAGAACAAAGCTCCAACTAAGACGAGGAGGATGAAGAAAATTACAATGACAATCACAATACGAGGCAAAGGTTTTTGGAGATATCTAGGCCTCATAGATGGCCTCACTGGCTTCCAATTCCATTCTAGCTGCCGCCAACTTGTTCTCTTATTCTCTTTCACCTGTTCACATAGCCCATCATAGTAGAATTCGAAGTTGACATTCTCCATCACATTCATATCCTCCCACAGCCTATGAAACAAGGTACCAACCTGCGTTTTGTCAATGACATCATAGTTGGTCAGGATTTCCTTTCGTTTCAGAAGTTTCGCATCTTTTTCATCCTGGACCAGGCTTCTCATCAGAAGTACATAGGATGAGATGTGCTGCGTGCTTGCAGAACGACTCTGCTCAAAGGCAAGAAGATTCCTGAAGAGCCTTTCTGTATATTGATGGACTTGTATAGGTGGAATTTCGAGAACACCGTTGACAAATTTTATGTCTAGTAAGTCCTCCGTTGTAGCCTTCTTGAGCCTAATTCCAGCAGCTTTTAGCTTCGTTGCCTTATAAGGCAAACCTCTTTGCCCCTCTTGCTTTGCTTTGACTCTAGGCAATGTTGGGAGGAAACAGTGCCCAATTAAGTCGAGTAGATGGTTTCCTTCTTGCCCGAATTTCGCCAGATGAAGTCTGTGATCCCCTGGAATCATATTTCTAAAGAAACGAAAGGCAAGTTCAGTAAGGGACAGCTTGCATTGCTCAGGAATTGGTACCGTTTCGAACAGCCTTTGAAGAATGAAATATGGGATCTGGTTTTCCAGTAATAACATGTCACATCTCAACTCATAAAGCAGTCCGGACGTGTTAAACACATAATCTCCACGGCGCTTTATACCCTTTATAGCATACTTGAGGAAGAGCTCAATGAGGAAACCGCCATCGAGTAACATGAGTTCCACAAAGTCATTACTTGATAGTTTGATCTGTTCAGGATCTGCATAGAACAACCTCGCCTTATGCTCCAGCTCTCTCAAAGTCTTCACACATTTATCCAGGGTAGCTTCCAGGTGAGGTTTTCGATTGAGGAGAGCATACAAATAACGCCACTTGTGCTCTTCCATGACTTCTAAATTTTTCTTATCCTGATGGAAAGGACCAATGGCAACCTTCTGAGGGATATACTGGTCCTCATTTTTCTCGAGGAGTTTCTTATTGACTCTGCAGATACAACTCGCAGTGGTTTTGGTTTCCATTTTTACTTTGAGTAAAATTGCAAGGGAATCATAAGATCGTGGCATTTCAATTGCTACATGGTCTAGGTCTTGGATCGGGATATCTGTCTGTTGCGTTGGTGTAGCCATTTACTTATAAGAGCAAGCTGAAAACAAGCTTATTCGGTAACAGGCAAATCAAGCTTATTACAACCTGCAATGGCATCAGTTTAAATAATTGAACTTAGAGTAGGTTTTGCGAGCATTTCTTTCTTTCAGTTCATAACTCTCTCAAAATTCACTAAAATGGTCGTCAACACAACCAATGAAAACATAAAACACTAAAGCAAATTCAAGAAAACGGTAACAAGCAAAGAAAGCCTTATAGAGACGTGGGTATAAATATAATAGCAGATTACTTTACCTCATTGTGGAGCCATTAAATTTACCGCAAGAAGACTGACTACCTCCAAAAACAGCTCGCTTGCCCGGGAAAACTAGGCTTAGCCATTAATGACAAACTCGAAGGATTTGATTCCGCCATCTTAATCAGTTAAAATCGGAGTTTTTAAACGTCTCATTCATAAAGATAGGAAACTAAGAAGAAGCTATATATACGTTCATACCAGTTGAGCGAATCCAAGATGACTTGGGAAAATTGGTTTGGTAAGATCTAAGAAAACTATGCAGATGAGAATCTATTCATTGCATAGCTCAAGTATTAATCTGAAAAAGTACCCTCTGCCATCCTGGAAATGCCTACACGAAGCACGGCCCTTATGCAGCTTTTGGTGCAAGTAAAAGCTAAACAGATTGCTTAAAGAGAGGTTCAAAGAATTTTTAACAGCTTAATGGGCATGGTAATCCTATTATTATGGAGCCAGTAGTAACAGGTAAGTTCCAGCTTTACGAAAGTTGACGCGCGGAAACACACACGAGCAACGTCAAACACGTGGCTTTTCAAAAAAGAGACACCAAAAAAGAGAAAACATCGAACAAGACTCGGCCAACTCCAGGGGCATGAATCTCTGGGTTAGGCCCACTTTAGCTTTATAAGCAATGAGCCGCTGGGCTAAGCCTACTTTTGGGGTGGAGCAGATTAAAAGCGGAAAATCTATAGTTAATGAAGCTAGCGTCCTATTCTGTAGTTTCGATTAAAGCCAGTGGGCTGTTGAGTTGCTTCCACCTTCGGAGTTCGGAATTGGGCTGAGGGCCCAATAATGGGAGGCATTTGGATCTGGATAATTTAAAAAGATGATTAATTTATTACAGCTTAGCTTGTATTTACATCAAATGCCATTGTATTTTGTGAGTAGGCCTAGAGAGTAGAGAGAGTTTAGCGTCTCGTTGCGAGCGGCGACGCCAAACGCGGAAAAAGGAAAGCGATTTCCAAGCGGAATCTTGAATTGTTTTTTTACTTTTTTAATCAATTAAACTTTTTCTCTTTCTTCATAAATCTCCCATTTTAATATTCCGAAATAAAACAAAAATACCGGAGAAAAAAAAATGCTCACTATTATTTGAGAGCAGTTCTGTCTTCTTCAAGATCAAACAGCTCTGCTGGTCACTAACTCACTCTCTCTCTGGAGAAACGATGGCGTTTTGGTGGCCGATCATCGTTCTCGCATTTGCCTATGCGATCTGTCGTTTCTTGTTGATGCTCATTCCTCCGAATGTTCCTTCCATCGACGTCGACGCCTCCGATGGTACGTATACGGCCACGGAATACGTATAATTTCTGCTTTGATTATTGTATACCTTGCTGAAGTTGACAGCTTTCTTTGAATTTGTTTAACACAGTGTTGGATGACGGGAACCTAGCTCAAGAAAACAGCTTCATCTACGTGAGTGCTTTTTCAGTTGCTTATTTGATTTTGAACTTTCTTTTTTCCTTTCCAAGGAATCTCTTCAATTCGAACTTCAAAGATTCCGTCTTTGGTAAATTAAATGTAAATCTGATTGAAGTTAAATTAAATTAAAGTAAAGTAATCTTCTAGTTCAGCTTTTCGATCCAAGATTACGTTTGATTATTACTTTAACCGCTTGATTTTTTTCCTTGGGAGATAAATCAATTGAACCTTGTGTAATTTTTGGTTGTTCAAAACTCATTTGGAAATGCTGTGTAGATACCTCCGAGGGGAAGGACACAACAATCGGACAGAAAAGTTCAATGCTATGAGCCTGCTACCATGAAATACTTGGGCTATTTCCCGGCATTGACACCTGCTGAGGTTTGTTATTTTCTGGATACATTTGATTTTAATGGCCATATTTGTATGTTCATTGCTAGACTGTAATGGTTGGTTTGTCGCTATATTCATAGAACCTATATGATCATGATGTGAGCATATGTGCACATATATTGTGTGTGTACTGAAAATGAATGTATCATGTTTCTGCTGCTCATCAATGCAATTGTCTCAATGTGTATCCTTAGGTCAATCAGCGTGTGGCACAAGCAAGGACAGCACAGAAAATTTGGGCAAAAAGTAGTTTCAAGCAAAGGCGACAGTTTTTGCGGATTCTTTTGAAATATATTATTGAACACCAAGAGCTTATTTGCGAGTAAAAATTCTGTTCTTCTATAGATAAAGAATGGCTTTTTCTAAGTCTTTGTTTCCTCTTCTTTACATTATGCATCAGATAAAAAGATTAAAAACTTCTGAAGTTCATTTTTTCTTTTTCGTCTCTTTTCTATTTTCTGTGTATCAGAAAAATGATATTTGCACTCTTCTGATTACATGATACTGACATTGATTGAATATCTGCATGTGATGTAATGTTCCATTACCTTATTTTAAGGGTCTCTTCACGTGATACTGGGAAAACAATGGTCGATGCCTCTTTGGGAGAAATAATGACAACATGCGAGAAGATCACTTGGCTTCTTTCAGAGGGAGAAAAGTGGCTCAAGCCTGAATACCGGTACTTCCTTCCAGCTTTTGAATTTTATTTACTTATTGTTAATATTCTTGGCTGTATCTGAAATAGAGATTATCAATAACTGCATGGATTTTACTTTATTACTGAATTTGTAGATTGCACTTTGCTGACCACAGCAAACATGCAATTTTATGTTTGATGTATAAATCTATGCTTCTTCATTAACATTCTGTGTAAGCTTTTTGTTGGAATCATTGAAGAAGAATGCCTTACCATAGCAACATTATCATTATTTCTAACTTTCTGAAAATGGCTTTCAAGTGGCTTACTAGAAATTTTGAATCAATTAGCAGTGTTTTCTGTGTTTCTTATCAAAATATTCATTTGATGTCTGTAGATGTTCTGGAAGATCAATGCTTCACAAGATATCCAAAGTGGAGTTTCACCCGCTTGGAGTGATTGGGGCTATTGTTTCATGGAATTACCCTTTTCATAATATATTTAATCCAATGCTTGCAGCTGTCTTTGCCGGAAATAGTGTGGTGATTAAGGTACTCTCTGTCAGAGCATAACTTTTAATTTGATTTATCCTTTTGTAAAAACTGCCTCAAAGTTAGTTGTGTCTAATCTTTGAGGCTGCTGCCAGACGCTCAGCATCTTTGTCCTTGGTGTTTACAGGGATATATTATGACATTTTATCAGTAAGTTGACAGGAAACCATGATTGTAACTGTAGGTTTCTGAACACGCAAGCTGGTCTGGATGTTTCTACTTTCGGATTATCCAAGCAGCTCTTGCTGCTGTCGGAGCTCCTGAAAATCTGGTTGAGGTAATTACAGGGTATGTATATATCCCAACTATTTTGGACAGATTATGCTCTTTGATTCTATACATCTGATATTAATTAGACTTTTCTTAATAGCTTTGCTGAAACAGGAGAAGCATTGGTGTCTTCTGTTGATAAAATCATATTTGTTGGATCACCGGGCGTGGGAAAGATGGTATGATCTTGTGAATGGCAGCATCAGATAATGTTGTTTTCTCCACTACTGATTTTCGAACTGATTTCACCCACCTTTTATGCAGTTGGATGTTACATAAAGCACAAATTAGGAAGTTCTTTCTATTAAAATAGGAAAACTTCTGTTCATTTTTATTTTTGGTTTCTCCTAATTTGTACGATAGCTTTTTTGAGCTAGGAATCTTATTCCTGTGAGAAACATCATGACAAATTAGTTTATCTTGATGGGACTTCTTTTATTGTTTTAATTGCCAACAGATTGGCATGTTTACTTTCATTGCAGATAATGAGAAATGCTGCTGAGACCCTTATACCAGTTACACTTGAGCTTGGTGGGAAAGACGCATTTATTGTTTGTGAAGACGCAGATATTCCTCATGTATGATTCCTTTCCATCTATTCTGATAACTGACATGATTTGACATAAATCTGGTGATTTATATTTTGATGGAGAGCTAAAGTTCGCTGTTTAGTGCCATTGATCATACCATTTCCCATGATATAGGTTGCACAAGTTGCTGTGAGGGCTGCTCTCCAATCAAGTGGGCAGAATTGTGCCGGAGCTGAGAGATTTTATGTTCACACGGATATTTACACTTCCTTTTATAATCAAGTTTCAAAGATTGTGAAGTCTGTTTCAGCTGTACGTATGTTCTGCTGAATGCTGATAATGATACATACTAGGTGAAAGATATGTCTGTGTGTCTGGGCCAGTGTTATAGCTTCTTCTCAACATATGTCACTGGTCAATTGATTGTTATGTCATCTTGTGGCTGATTAATAATAACCATCAGTTGCAGCCTCCCATCTGTTATAACTTGTCATGTCATCTGAGCTGCAAATTACTTATGAACTAAACTGGCATTACTTGGAATGAAATTGGATCTCTGATGTTTGGTTATCTTTTACAGGGCCCACCACTAGCTGAAAGGTATGATATGGGTGCCATATGCTTGCAAGAGCATTCTGACAGGCTTCAAAACCTTGTAGATGATGCTGTAGATAAAGGAGCAGAAATTGTTGCTCGTGGAAGTTTTGGCCATTTGGTTGCAGGTGCAGTTGATCAATTTTTCCCTCCTACTGTGCTCATAAATGTAAACCATACAATGAAGTTGATGCAAGAAGAGGTAACAAAAATCCTCTATTTTGTTAGACACACTCTCAATTGAAGCATGCATACATGCTGTTTTTGTAGTCAATCATTATGGAAGACATAATTTCAGCTTATTAGATCTTTCAGTGCCATATTTTTTGTTTGCAGTGGCTCTACTTTTCATGATTTCGAGAAACTTAGTGTGCATGGATATTCATCCTGAAAAGGATGAAGACCCATGAATGAAACAATTATTCCACTTTTTATGTCTGAAATACTTGTGAATTTGTGATAAACTTGGGTTGGCATTCAGGCCTTTGGACCAATTATGCCGATAATGAAATTTAGCACTGACGAAGAGGCCATCAAGCTTGCAAATGATTCAAGATATGGGCTTGGCTGTTCTGTTTTTTCTGGCAGCAAACGGCGTGCTAAGGAGATAGCTTCCCAAATACACTGTGGAATTGCTGCAATTAATGATTTTGGATCAACTTATATGTGTCAGGTACATACTTTTTTTACTTTTTTCCTCTGGTTAGTTCCATACATGAGATGACCTTTTGAATTGCCTTAGATGGATTTGATCCAGTTTTCATTGATCCCTATTCAAACTCTGTAGAAGATTTTCTCTTTAATCCTGCTGAACTAAGAAACTATTGATCTTCCAGTCCCTGCCATTTGGTGGTGTAAAAGACAGTGGATGTGGGCGATTTGCTGGCGTAGAGGGATTGAGAGCTTGCTGTCTGGTAAAGTCCGTTGTTGAGGACCGATGGTGGCCTTATATCAAGACCAAGATACCAAAGCCTATTCAGGTCAGAATTGCGTGGTTGCACTTTATGCTTTGATTATTTTTTATTATTTAATATATAATATGCTGTCATGCTGACTAATGTATATTTTCTTCTTATCCCTGGCAACCGTAGTATCCTGTGGCGGAGAATAGCTTCGAGTTTCAAGAATCTCTCGTGGAGGCACTTTATGGCTTGAACATTTGGGACCGTCTACGAGCACTAGTCAATGTTCTAAAGATCATTTCCGAGCAAAATTCTGTTGCCGTTGGGAAGAAAAATGACTAAATTGAGACGCTTAGCCCCTTGTTTCAGTATTACTTGATCATCATATTTCAGTAGTGTAATGAGTTTCAATTTCTTCTCTAAAATTCTGGAAGTTTTTTTTTTTGTTAATATCTTATAGAGACATGCATGGCTCTTTTACAAAAATAACCTGTTTTTTAGATTCTTAAAAAAAAAAAAAAAAACTATGTAACTTGAAACAATACTGTAAACCCAAGTCAATTTACCTGCTTTTTCATGCTGGTTAAATATATATATTTCCAATTTCAATCCAAAGTCCAAACTCAAATAAACCTGCCTTGTAGCCCAAACTCACGAAGCGTCCTCTGCTTCGGCTATTACCTTTGGGCTGCTTCTGCGATTACCTTTGGCTTGAGTAATTAATGGGTTCGACTTTGCTTCGCTGCAAATGACACTGTTCAAACGCTTGCACATTCTTACCTTAAGGATATCTATCTATCTATTTATCTATCCTTCCATTAAAAGTTAAAGAGAAGACCTCATATTGAAACACATATTTAATGATATAAAAGGAAAGATATCCATTAAAAGTTAAAGAGAAGACCTCATATTCAAACACATATTTAATGATATAAAAGGAAAGATAATGGGTAATTGTGTCATTAACTATGGATTATGGGTTTACAAGTTGTTTGAATTAGTGGGTTTCTTTTTCAATCTTATTTTAAATTGGTCCAAACTCTAAATATATAAATAATGCATGTATATATATATATATATATTACACTTATTATTTAATAAATAATATAGATAAATTCTATAATATACATATAGATATCATAATTTTTATAGATTATATTACATAATATATAAATATATAAATAGATAATATATATGAATTGAATCCATCATTATTTTATAATATAATTTTAATATTTAATATAATATTTACTTTAATATGAAACATATTTATTTAATTAAATATGTTATTATCGATCATCTATTTTGTATTCATTTGGGTCAAAAAATTATTTATTTCTATTAGTGGACATCTTTTGAGTAAATTTTTTATAAAAAATTTATTTATAAGCTTTAAAATTATTAATAAAATTTTTATCATAATTAAATTAAATTAATATTTATATATTTTAAATAATAAAAAATAGTTTGCGGCGAAGCCCAAACAAGAAAATGATCCAGTGTGCTACTATAATGATAATAATAGACGTATTACAGCATTTTCCAGTAGAGATACTATCGGGAAAAACAAGCCTCCGCGAATGTTATCCTTTGCAAGCTGTAGAACTCAGCCATGCCAAAATTTATTTTATCATACAATTGCAGGTAGATCAAGGCACGTACCAAATCCAAAGGAAAACCACAGCTTCCTATCCCTGTCGGCTTCTACTTACTGAAAACCCCAGCTTCCCGTCCCACTTATTCACACTTGAGCGCTCGAGTGATCTCCCATGAAACTGCATTAGCCTCTGGGGTTAGATTGTCACAAGATCCATATCCCTGCCTCTCGCAATTCACTAATGCAACCATAAACGGCCCATTTTCTAGTGAAGAATGATACATAACTTGCTCATCCTGGAAATTACAGAGATTCCGAGATACAATTTTCCAACCGTTAGAAGCAATTTGATAACCAGAATACAAATGTCATCAGAGGAATCCTCGTCTTAAGAGGGTTAAATGCACGACTAGTGAATGGGATGGATCGCACATTCGTCTTTTGAAACAAACTTTCGCCTTTCAAAGCCAAAATAATGTTTTGTAAAACAAACCCTATAGCAATGATAAGTTTACGAATATAATTAAGTTCTGACTTGCAACAGCACAATGTTTCCATACCAATGAATTGGAAGTATTAAACGATTGAATATATCCCACCCCTTGCTCCCGTGAATTCTCTATTCCTTTATCTAATAGCTGAACTTCATCAAATTAGCTGTTTGATGCAAACTATGATCATGCCCCCACAATGATTGAAGTATTTAATCTGTACCTAAGAAAATGCGACTACGTTAATGAATTTAGGCATTACCTCAGGCAATTCATAGAATTCATCAGGTGATATTTGCAGCAACTCTGTAGCAGTTTGACCAGTACAACATGCAAAAATTTTTGAGCTCTCAACTGCAAGGGTGATTTTGAGGTAGAAAACACGCAAAATTTCAGCATCACGATCACAGTGACAGTGACAGAAACTGCATTCAACTGCACCACTGGGCAGCTCTTTGACAAAATGCCCACAAAGAGCATGTGAAAATCTTGTGGTAACAAGACAACGATCAACTTGGTCAAGCCATACTCGACATATCTGGACATATGTTTGCGACAGTAAAAAGGGATTAGTGAAAGAAAAATCAGGATTTGGTTATTAATTCATGCCCAAATGCATACACCCATGATTGAAATGGATTAATTCCATTTTGTCATTATAAACAGCAAAAAGTGTGATAGCAGTTTGAAAGTTGACAATTTATTCATGAACAAGAAACCAAAATCATCAGCAAATCCATACATGCATAGACCTCCTCCTGCTTGAGAGATCAGAAAGTTTTGATAGCTTGTGAAGACATGATGAGTTAAGTAATGCTGATAAGCAACTAAGGTTGACAAAATAAGCTCCAACATCCTTCTCAAACCATGATACCTCAAACCTGTCAAGCAAAACAAGCAACTATATCACAAGACGCTCACAGGATCCTAAACATAAGGCGAGTAGCAAATCAACTATAAACCTTAGATCATGTTGAATAATACATATGTATAACTATTCATCACTAAACACACTACCAAGGTAGATTGATATCTTTTCCCATATATGCTCACCTATTTTGTTTTGTCTTAGAGCATGTCAAGCCAGATATAAACACCATGTGTCCAACGCTCACTCTTCCCAATGACCTAAAGTGTATTACAAAGCAGCGAATAAGAAGAGTGCGTAATTGGATGACTGCTATAATTCCGCAATTAAGTAAATCTTACGGTACCAAGATTGAGAAAAATGTAGCTTTGCCCAAATTGTTCCAGTTACATCCTCAATTTTTAAAGAGAAAATAACTTCTTCAGTATTTGTTTCCCGAAATATGTCTATAACCACACCGTAAAGGCTGATGCCAGTCATCTTATCATGGAGGTCAACCACAAATGACTGCAAATCTTTGAACAAATGTGAGAAACTAATATAGGCAATTAAATGCAAAATCAGTTCATAACCAGATAATGTCAAGATGTGAGCAGTTGGGGAAAAAGGACTTCAAATAATTTGATTAAGTAATAAAAAGACCAACATTTGCAGTTTCTGAAACAGAAATAAAGTGTAGGATTGCATATCAACTCACCTGAAGAGGATAATTCCTGAAGTCAATGGACCCTTGAGAATCACAGGGCAAGAGAACTTGAGAAACTCTGGGACCTTGAGTAGGATCAACAGCAACATGCCACCTTGATCCTTGATAAAGATTTTGCGTTGATGACAGACAGACCTAAAGGTAAACAGAATTTAATTCTATATTCCAAATGACAATTAAATCCAGTTACATGTTAACAGATAACTCACCTGTTCCTCATGTTGAACAAAAGGTACTAAGTATAATTGTGTTGCAGTTCCGTATTCAAGACAAAAGTCATCAGTTGTTTCAATGCCAATCTCTGCAGAACTAGAAATATAAGGTCTATCCAGTGCAAGCATGCTTCCAACACTGCAAGAAATTGTGTCAAAGACTCGAATGCAGGAAAAAGCAATATCAATGTTGTTTCCAGAGCAAGATTTACCTGAAAAGATTGGCTAGGATTACCTGCTCATTCCACAAGAGAAATTTTAGTTTTACACCATCATTATCAACAAGAGTAATTTGCTTCCTCTGTAAACTACCACAACTTCCCTGAATTTCCAGTGGTCCGATGGATTCAATCCTGTCGAGAAGGGAAAAAGAAAAGGAAATCTCTCAGAAACAATGGCCATAGCCAAAGGCCAGTCATGAATTCTGAAGCGACGATAATGATCTAATCATACGTTATTTGTTAAATATTTCTTTATAAGAAAACAAAAACTTAAATAAAAATTAGATATGAAAAAAGTCAAACGCTCAAACCCATATTTACATAGCATACCTTCTAATTAAAGTTAAATGATATGGTAAAATAAAAGGAATAGAAACTATCATATCTGACCTAGCATACAATGAATAAGAAACACCATTCTTGACCACATCAAGAGAAATAGAGGAAAAAGAATCAGAGCAAAACTGTGCTCCTATCAGGATTGCATCATCGTCAAAATCCTGCAAAACAAAACTTCAAGCATGCTTCAGAAATTTGACTTGCTTTGATAACATATTTTCTTTGAAAATCGAAGATCATAGCAAGTTACCTCATCCAACAATATCACAAGATATTCCGTAGGCAATAACCGTGGGCTACCAGGTCCTTCTCTGGCAGTTCGGAGGTAGCAACCGGTGACAAAAACCTCCCTTGCTTTCTTCAAAATCCCATTGGGAGGATCCACCAAGTCATAGTATCTACAAGGTTATAATTTCACAAACTTATTGGTGGCACAGGTGAAAACAGCTACCGCCCTTTAATCATTCCAAACAGATATATAACATCCATCATGCACACTAAAGCAGCTGAACATGGATAACAATGCACACTAAAGCAGCTGAACATGTATAACAATGCATATCGAAGTCAGCAACTTGATACACTTACCTACGGTGAAGATAAAGATCAATGGTATTGGAACTCCAATAATCCCCCAAAGTAAGCATGTAAATGTTGGTACCTAAAACAGGACATAATTAGCGATGAAAACAAAACAAAGGCAAAGATACTGATTGGCATAATCAAAATGAAGCTCCACTGTCTAGCTACCTGGAAGAACAAAAGCATCCACAATTACAGCTTCCAAAACGCTGCTTAAGGACAAGAAATTCTTCTCATATATAGAGTCAATTGTAACCGTATTCGGAAGTCTCGTTCTCCTATGATTCCTTTTCAGCTGATTTATAATCTCAGGCCTCTTACTTGGAGCACCTGCCCTGTGTTGCTCACTCCACGCCTTGGAAACAATCAACAGATAAAAGGTTTAACAAAACCAACAGAACAACAAGAAATTTAAAGAAATCACTAGAACTCCTGATCAATAGCTATAGGCTATAGCTTTGAAAGGAAACAACGATCACAGACTTAGATTTATTAATGTAATAACCAACAAAAGCGACTCGAAATAACTCAAAACAGATCAATGAATTTAACAGGAAAACTCAAGGGAAGCACCAAAAAGGGAAAAAACAAGGAAAAGAGTGATAACTTTACTCGATCATTATATACTTAAAAAATAAAAAATAAAACCATGGAATCATTAGTTCGTTACTCTTTTTTTTTCGCTTCCCGTACTTCAATTTGCCGGGAACATAAAGTGAAACCGAAAAAACTGTACAGTAAGTAGAGTACCATAGAGAGATCGGAGAGCAAAATAGCGGCTGTGACTCCACTTGAGTAGGAAATACAAGTTTTTAGGATCCGAGACGCGATCCAGCTCCACCCGGGTCTAGTATTAGCTACTTCATTTCCATTGGGGTCGTCATCGTCTTCTTCGGGAAATAGCACCGACCTGGCATACTCGATAAATGCAAGAAATGGATCCTCTCCTCCTTCGACTTGTTTTTTATCGTTATCGACTTCCATCAATGAGGCTCCACTTGAGAGAGTCATCGGAGAACTTCTACACCAAAAACCAAAAAAAAAAAAAAACGGCGGTTGTTTTGTTTTTGTTTTGGGAGGGAATTTTGAGATATTGTACGTTCTTTTTTTTTTTTTTTTTTGGGTGTGTGTTTTCCCGCGGCTTCATTTCAATCATGGATTTATACCTGGCCCTGGGGGACTGAGGAGTTGCCAAAACTGGGGAATTATTGGGTGAAGTCAAGCAAAGATTTACTTGTTAGCCATCGGCCCAAAGCATAGTTGAAACTTAAAGTAGCGATTCGGTCCATTCGAAGTTTCTCCAATTGAACTGAAAAGAGCGTTTCGGCCCAAAGTTTTGACTCTTTAGCCGCTTAGATGCTGGGCCCCCATATATAGCTTTCAGTTGGGGTCAGTATATTACATCCTCAACCAGGAAAAATGTTAAAAATTTCATCTTAGTATACTTCAAATTATATAAACAGAATTCCGATCTAAATATGTACATGTGAATGAAATGTGTATAGAAGCTGTATTTGTCCACTCCAAGTTTACCACCCATTGTTCCTGTCTTCCCCTTCAAATGAAACGAAAAACACTATATCCACAGAGGAAATGGAACCTAAAAAAAAAACTGCAGTCTCATTACAAGATTAGTGCTGGAAATCTCAAAACTTTTCTTTCCATGCCATGATGAATGTAGACAAATCCTTTTCTTTGTTTGAGGTAAGAATGTAGACAAATCTTTACAGTATTGAAAAGAAAACTTTCAAGTTTCCTGCTGCAGTGTCACATCGATGATCCCTACGGCAGATTTAGGCCGACAATGTTCATCGGTATCAACCTCTTCAATTTCCTAAATGCCATGTTGAAACATAAAAGTTTACATGTTACAATAAGCCATATCAAACACAACCAATTGCAAATGCAAATTACATGCAAAAGAAAATGTTCTTACCTAAACCACATCTTCACCCTTGATGACACGTCCAAAAACAAATAGTCTATCACTTAAATCGGGTACTGGTGTAGTTGTGATAAATAGCTTAAATTCTTTGCTATCTTTAACTTTTGTGGTTCCAAGCATAAAAGCTTCATGTTTTGGACTGGTTAATCAGGAGAAAAGATTTAAGCTATTTGAATGACAAAAACCCAAAATGCCACTAAATATGCCAAGAAAGGGGACATTCCATATGACCTTGTCATCAGTTGACTGTAAAGCTCCACTTTTGATGTCCAATCTTCGATGCCTCCAACGCCATGTGAATATCCCCCAAGTATGACATAGTTTTTTATCACATGGTGGAAAGGCATTCCTTCGAAGTACCCCTTTTGACTGCAAAATCAGTCAGTATTAGAATCTTTGATGAGTCTAACAAAGTATTGTGTACAATTAACCACAGTAATCTTAATTGTCAAAAATGGAAAACATGGGATTGGAGAGTTAAAAGTTAGAGGACATCAATAGCTAACAGACTATTGTGATAAGTCCTCGGGAAAGTTTTCCAGAAAGTAGAGAATGAATTTACATAATTTGACATCAATAACCCAGCATTCAGTAGTTCGCCATCTTTTCAATTTCATTTCGTATGCATCAAATAATTCACCAAAAACAATTCTAGGACTCCTCTTAAAACAACAGCAGATTCAGTGCCGGTACTCTGCATAAGTTACAGAGGGTAACATCGGACAAAACAAGTGAAATTTGATTTGAGGGTACAACTCTCATACTGACCAGAGAAGCTAGTATGCCTACTTATTTAGGATCCACGTAAAAATATTAGCTGTCACAACAACACTCAAATGCTCAGAATCAAGACAGATTTAACCTATGGGTACAATTACAAATCTACGGTTTCTCAAATTGATAAAACAACTTCTTTAGCAAAGAAGGATGGCAAGTAACTCTAAGAGCCGTCTCCTCAAAGATTACAAGGAACTAAGCAAGAAAGCAGAAGAAAATAAGTGAGAGGGAAAGCACTCTATATATCTCTAAATAATGGTTAAATAAGCATTCAGAAAGATGAGAAATCTACCATTAAAAAGTTGAAAACATAAAACTATTGCCCAACTGCTGACCGGCTGAGGAATTAAATTCAAACAACCTCTTCTTCCTATTGAACTTTAAACAATATATAGATACTATATAAATCATGTTCCTACTGACCAACAACAGCAATAAACAAAAGGTACCAATATAGTTGGGAACTTACCATAAGTCAAGAAATTTGTCCACGGTTTCAGGAGAACCATCTTTGAAGAGTTCTATAGTTATATAACCTTTTGATGTATTTGGAACCTAGAAAAGCGGCATGGCGTGGTAATAACCAAGTAAAAAGGTATGGGTAAACGAATAAACAGGATTTTATGAAATTAGTCCATTGAAGAAACTTACAGCATATCCAGGAAGATCATACTTATTTGAATCTACAACATCATTATCGTGCTGAACCAAAAGACAATATTAAGTTCAAACGTTCAAGTTCAACTAAATACCCCACACCTAAACATTTAGCAGAAAAGAAAAATACCTCAAAAGTTGACAATCCACTTCCTGTTTGCTCTCTTGGCCTGCAGTTAAACAATGGACCACTTTACAAAAGATTGATTCGTAAATTAATTTCAGAGGAATTATAAGTAATAAATATGTAAAACAAAAAAACAAAAAGCAAGCAACATGGATAAGATAGCAATGGCAAACCTTTGTGACCAATGCCTGCAAGTGGCAAGTAAGGACAATACAGTCAATAGAAGGATTATTAAACTGCAGTAGAGAATTGCAGAGGCAGTGATCCGAGTCGGCCCTTTCTTCCGTTTCCTTTGAATTAACAGAGCCTGAGGCTTTATCCTTGCCATCAAAGTGTAGCTTCAACTGCGAACTACCGCTCTTTATACGAATAAATAAATCCTGTGAATTTCAAAAGCTTAGTTTAAATCATGGCAGAGCAGATCCATGATATTGCTTAAATCATAGATGAGAACTTGAATTACGAGTAATTCGATCTCTTTAATAAAGAATCATAAAGTTACCTTCGAAATTGATCGAGTTTGGGCTGCTTTTTCCCGGGAGTAATTTAAAAGAGCTGTGCGAGGTTTGCTTTGCTCTTACCGTCCAATCGGTGGTGGTCGTCCACCATGGTTGAGCATTGAGCAGTTCCTCCCTGGAATGAGGTGGCAGTTCGCGTCCGCCAGTCTAAACTGAGGGCTGCGATCGCATCAGATGTTTGATGTTGGCGGGAATCGGAATGGAGTCGAGAACCGGGCCTCGCTGTTCTCTGGGCTTTACACGTTGGATTTTTTCTGAAGCGAGAATCGCGTTTGGATAAAAGCCGTAGAACCCAATTTGATTGGGCTCGCTGGGTTGATGATTCGGTTTTCAACAGAAATAAGGTGATCCAACGGGCGGAGTTTCTTTATATTTGTGGGCCCAAATCCTACTATTGCGTACTGCTACACTGTGCTGTAGCAGAGCGAAGAGAGAGAGGAAGGGAAGAATGAGAGCGCGACTGACAAAGACGGAGATCAAGCTCGAAGATTACGAGCAATTCATTGAGAATCGCCACGATGATGCTTTCAGTTACCAGCAACTTAATCAGGTAATTTCTATTCTGAATTCTCTTCCATTTTCCAATCTTATTTTATTTTTCCGTCTGTTTGGTTCCCGGGAAAGAACATTACAATAAAATCTCTTAGTTATCCTTTTCTTTTTTCAATTTTCTGTTTGGTTCCAGTGAAAAAGTAAACCTAACAAGAAAATCTACAGCCGTGATTCCATCTCAGAAATGAGCAATGACTAAAAGAATAATGACAAAAGAAATCTGATTTAATAGAAAAGTCTGCCTTGTTTTTCTTTTCAAACAGTTTTTCCTGCAAAGTTTTCTGACATCTTACGTTTTGAAATGTGTTCAACAAAGATCATCTACATGCACGGATTCAAGAAGATTCACAGACGCCGCAAGGTAAATTTTATCTGCAAAAAGCTTTGATTCTTCTCGCGATAAACTGTTATCTCTTTCTTTTCGTTAACTCTTTTTCCTCTCATCAGGCTGACCTGTACGAAGCGTTGAGCACCATTGATCTGATAAAGCCGCAGCGCTCAACGCTCAAGGACGATTTCCCACCGTACAATGATTCTGCACTGACGCTGGATCAAGTCAAGCAAGACCTGGAAGCTCTGCAGTGGCAGGAGTGTCCTGTACAATCAATCCAAGCGGTTCATCCAACGGTGCAAGTTACTCCAGCTATATCCAACGGATGTGACGGCGTCTCCTCTGGCAGCGCCACATCATCCTGCACCATCAGCCGTAAACGGCAGAGATCGGGGAGAAAGAGAAGGATGAGCCCCGTATACCGTGGCGGCTTTGAACAGGGAAACGTTGCCGTTGGGACTACGAACGGCGGTGTTGAGTCTGGAGTGGCACGTGATCACGAATACCTTGGTCTGACACTGATCCAGCCCGAGTCCTCTTCATTGTTTGTCGATACGTACAGTTGGGAATTTTGATTGGATGGGTTTAATCCACGTGTCCGTTTATCATTAGGCTATAGGTTTTGGGCTTTTGTGGAAGACCATACCCGACGCTGATCATAATCGGTTAATCTTAGGTACTATTTGATAAATTGAAAAAATTAAGTACTGAAAAATAAGTGTTGAAAATTTAAGTACTGAATTTAATAAGGATTGAATTTGTGTATAAAACCTATTTGATAATTAAATGTTGAATATGAATAAATTGTTTGATATCTATAAATGTTGAAAATTTTTTGAAATCATTAATAGCTTAAATAAAGGTGATTTAGTATAAAAGGAACGTTTTTTAAACTTAAAGTATTTAATTTTTTTACCATTCAATAATAAGTAGGTCTCAACCTATTTTTTAAATTCAACACTTTTTTGTTGAAAAAATTCATTTAAGTTGTAGCCTATAAAATTTATCAAACATGTTAAAAATCGTAAAATGTTAAAAATTTTTATTTTTAACTGTTTAAAAATTTTCAATAATTTATCAAACAGCCCGTCAGCCCCTTAATCACCATCTTTGTTTTTTTTCACTTTTTTCATTCTGAGCTTAATTTCTTTCCTTTGTAGTATGAGATTGTGGACAAAAACCAGGCTGAGATGAGAAATCTGTCATGAAATGATCAAACAAAAAGGTTCAACTTTAAATGGTACTAGTTTTTAACTTATAATCTCGATTTAAATTGATCGAGTTCATATGATATAAAATGAGGTGTAATTAGCTTGTTTGATGTTGCATGGAAAATTTGTGTTATATAGTATATGGATACGGAGATCAATCTACCACGTCAAAAGCTGCTGCAAAAATAATGTTGAAAACTGGAAAGGGGGCCGGGGATTAAAGGACAAAAGAGGCAATTATAAACTCCAAGACTACTTTTGGGCAACAGCATTGAGGATGTGATTTGAAACTGGCAAATCATAATCTGTGTCCTGAGGTATATCCTATTCCTGTAGCCTGGCCAACCCTTTTCACATGGGATACTCGTTCTCACATATACATATATATATATATATATATATATATATAGACCTCTGCCTCTTGCTATAAGCAGCGAATATTATTAACTGCAGAAACAACAAAGTGAATAACAACATTTGACTGGCTCGGACTTTAGCATTGTGGCACCAAGCTAAGCCGACAATCTCTTTTGGAAGCTTCAAGCCTTCAACCCACAGCAGCAGATAAAAGATTAAACCTATCATCATCGTTTTGATCAGTTAAGAAAAGCTAGCTTTTCAGCTGTTGCAGGGAAAGACACATCAGAAATGAGTAGAAGGTTACTTTTCCTATACACATATACATTGCAGTATTTGAAGAAATGGGTGTTGGGGACTTTTCTTTGTGTTAAAAAATATATTCTGGATGGCAGCTGCAGGGTTTTTGGATGATGATATATAGATATAGGGATCAACTGAGACAAGGATGAAGATCACAAGGCAATTATAGGCTGCCCTGCCCTATCTACATATGTTATCCAGTAAGTATATACACTTAGATATTCGGGTGTTGATTGAGCTGTCCTTGAATTTTGAACAGAAGAAAAATAAGGGGGAAATGACACGGGAACATATATTAAAACATGTGAATGATTACAAAGATTCAGCGAATCACTTGATGGCACTATTGTTCCATTTTTGTGGTGCAGGGCCAGGGAGGTGGTTTACCACTTATTGTCCTTGCTAAATAAGAAAACGACTCTCTGAAACACTGCCAGCTACTTTCTTTCACACATATGCAAAAATTATACTTTCTTTATTCTAAAATATAAGTTCATTTTTTAAAAAAAAATCTCAAAATAATTATCCTTTTTATAAAACTAAGAAAATAATTTTATAGATTTTCTATTTTGTCTTTGGTTTGTCAGATTAGAAATCTCTCTTTTTAATACATGTCTCATTTTTATCTCTCTCTCCTCTTAATACAATTAAATAAGGATAAAATAGGTAAGAATATAAAATTTAACAAATAAAACTACTTTTATTGATTTTGATAAAACGATTGAAAATTACTTATATTCTAGAACAGAGGAAGTAAAAACTAGTATATGTCAAATTTGCTCACTGGAAGCAATGGTGATTAGACCCCTAAAGATGCATAATTTTTTATGCAACTTGATGATGTGGAGTTGGACATGTCAATTGGTGATATTGTGTGGGGTTCGTATTGTGTCAACATATAATATTAACATCCATTTATTCAAATACAAATACAACACGATTAATTAATCATGTCAAAATAAAAAACATAAATACGAAACTATTTAGTTTACATATAACACGATACAATACGGCTAACATGATTAACACGTTATAAATGACATGACACGATACGTTTATACATGATTACACATTTAACATGTTTCACATATTTAAATATATTTTACTAATATATCATATTTGAATCATGACTTAAAAATTAAAATTTCTTATAAGAATCATATATAAGCATATAACTTATAATTAAATCATAAACATCTTACAAGAATCCATCTACACAAAAATTTACAACTTAATTAAGCTATACACAAGCTTAAAATTGTTGTCGAAATAGAATAATATGATTTTATTATATAAATCTTATAATATATAAATATTTACCTAAAAATTAAATATCTTTAATTATATTAAAGGTTAGAAAAATATTTTAATAGTTATAGTTTAACAAGTTTAATATGCCATGTTAACAATTAAACGTATAATTTAAATCCGGTTCATTAAACGTGTTAGATGTGTATTATGTGTTTTAATTATATTTGACAGTTTAAGACACGGAACACGTTAATTTTAATTGTGTCGATAAGGTTAAAACATGAAACACTTTAAGATCAAATACTAACATGGTTTATTTCATATCATTCTCATATCGTATCTAAAATTATCAGGTCTATGTGGAGTTCACAGGAACTACAAGGAGAAAAGAGGAATTATAACTAAAACTATATTATGTGATATATAAGACTGAAAGTGAGGTCTTGTGGCAGTTAGCCCATTCAAGAAAGATTCAGTTTGAATCCATTTTACTTCCCAACATAGGCTGAAATCCAACTTGTTTCTTTTAGCCAAGAGAAAAATGGTTGACAGTCAAGAAGATAAGGTTCTGGTTAGGGAGTTTGATGGTTGCAGAGATATTGAAGTGGTGGGGAAGCTCGAGAAAAACTGTGAGATTGGGGGATCTAATAATAATAAGGGGGCCTCCTTCTTCACAAATATGTTGGGTGACCCTTTGTGTCGAGTTAGGTTCTTTCCACTTCATCTTATGCTGGTGAGTAAGTGAGACTGCGAGAGCGATTTTCCTTTCTACTGTAAATTACTTCAACCATAAAACCTTGCCGCTTGCTTCAATATATATTTTACTGTCATCTTTACCTCTGTCATGAAATAAAATATTTGTAATGATTAATAATTGTCAATGTTTCCTTATAATTGCTTTACTTTCTTTAAGGAAACCCCTTGTCCCCATGAGATCATTTTTGATGTAGATATAAGAGTGGCATGACGGCTAATGTGCTTGAAAATGGCCTACAGGTTGCTGAGCTGCGGGGAAATGGGGAGCTTGTCGGAGTGATTAGAGGCTGCATCAAGCATGTGGGGACTAAATTTGGAGGAACGCATGTCAAGTTGGGTTGCATTCTCGGCCTTCGAGTATCTCCCAGACATCGGTAATATTCTCTTTCAGCTTCCCTCTTCATGTACAACCTCATTGTAAAGTCGCTGTTATCTTTTTCTTAGTTTCATGCCTAGGGCAAAACTTTCCATCATCATGTTGAAACCATATTAAACACCATGTAATTATAGTAATACACATAAAACAGGTTTAGTGGTGAGTATATATAAACTGTCAGGAACTCAAGATCTCAGATGAAAAAAATTTAAGACAGCCAAGCATGATCTTTCAAATTTTAATAACGGTTCTTTATCCTTTTTTTTTTTTTTTACTTCTTGCCTTTGGATACTATAAGATCAGCAGATTTTGACATAAAATACATACTTTGGAAGGGTAGAATAACAGTTTCACTCTCAGGGAAAATTGTTTAAGTATTCCAAAGTTAATCTTATTCTTTGAGTTGAATATTTAAGAGTAAATCAATAATATAAGTATTCAATATGACTTATCTTATCAAGGCTGAACTACATTTTTTGACCCTATATTCCAGTCATCTCAACTTTACTTGACACCTACTACTTTGAAGTGATTTGCTAGCTGTTTGGTCTAGAGATTCCTTTTCAAGCTAGCTCATTTCATGTTCTTCTTTCCCCCTAAATGCATAAAAGATGCAATCCTCGGCAAGTAACATGGTGTATGTGATTTTCTTCTTGGAACAAATGCAGGCGAATGGGGATCGGATTAAAACTTGTGAGAGCAATGGAAGAATGGTTGATCAGTAATGGAGCACACTACACATTCCTAGCAACTGAAAAGAACAATGTTGCCTCTACAACTCTCTTCACTGCCAAATGCAATTACAGAAACTTAAGCTCATTAGTCATATTTGTTCAGCCAATCAGTTTTGCAATGGAAGCTCTCTCTCGAGATATTAAAGTAGAGAGGTTGAATATAGACCAAGCAATTTCGTTGTATGATAACAAGCTCCGAGGCAAAGACATATATCTGACAGACATTGATGCAATCCTGAAGGAAAAGCTGAGCCTAGGCACATGGGTATCTTATTTCAAACAAGATGAATGGTTAGGTTTACATAGCAAGGAGAAGAATGAAGACATTATTAGTACAAGTCCACGCTCTTGGGCCATGTTTAGCTTATGGAATTCTTGTGAAGCTTACAAGATTCATATAAAAAAGTCGCATCCATTGAAGTTTTTCCATGAGACTTTAAGCCATGCAAGAGACATGATCTTCCCTTGCCTCAAAATTCCACTATGTGATTCGCTTGAGAAACCTTTCGGTTTCTTATTTATTTATGGACTTCATGGAGAAGGAGAGAGGCTTGGGGAGCTCATGAAATCTGCATGGAGCTTCGCATCAAGATTGGCTGAAAAGATGAAGGACTGCAAGGTGATCATAACCGAGCTAGGAGTCTCAGATCCTCTCATGGAACATGTCCCCCATGAACCATCTATGTCACGCATCGATGATCTCTGGTACTTGAAGAAAGTGAATGGCTCCACCATCAATGAAGAGAATGATCTACGGATGATGGGAGAACTGGGAAATGTGGTTGTTGATCCGAGAGACTTTTAGAGTTCCTCCATGAACATAAATTTTCGTTGAAAAAACTTAAAAGCTTATTAATTAATTGTACCTTGTTATCATTATTAGTATTAATTAAGATTAATGCGCAATTGTTTCTTTTTTTGTATGCTTAATGAAAATTCCAAGTAGCAAATTGATTTCTAGAGCTCAAAAGTCGTTTATTGAGTACCTTAAACAATAAACTCATCAACCGATTTATTTATATATACATGCAAACACATTAATTACTTTAGTAACATCTATATCACTGCTATTTAGTATATAAAACCAGGCTATGTGATCCTATTCCTTACCTTATAGTAACTACAAGACCATTGGATTCGAGTCTTTGGGAGTCTAGGCTAGAGAAGAACTAGTGCTTTCTTTTCTGTTTCTGAAGTCTTCTGGTTTGGTGCGAGAATAATGAATCCCTCGGATATAATCAAAGTAGGGCCTCTTGGAAGCTGTTCAAGGTTCAGGATACTATGGAACAGAAACAGAATGGGATGAGAAGGGTCACTCTAAAATCACTGAAATATATAGTATTTCTTATGGGGACTGGATGATCAATTCTCTGCAATTTCAGTACGCTGATGAGAATGGAGCCTTAAACTTTGTCCAAGTTACACGGGAAATCCTTCGGGAAAAAATATTGTTAGCTATCTGTTTAGCTATTTCCCTCTAAAGGACGACTCATCCTTCCTATGAATATATTGTTCATCCGTTAATTCTGTTATCAGTTTTCTTTACCTGTTTCTTTGAATGGTGAAACTACCCCTCAAGTCCCTACACTATGCAAATATGTTCAATTTAGTCCCTATACTTAAATTTGGATCAATTTAGTCCCTGCACAATAGATAATTGAACAATTAAGTCCTTATATGTCACAAGATTAATTTCTGTCATTAAAATTAATAATGTGGTAATAATATGGATATAATGGGTAAATTAAGACACTAACTGGCACACTTGGTATTAACATGGCACTAGTAGGTCATTAAAATATCAAAACAGTATCTGCGTGTATGTGATAAGACAAACCATAAACTAACGTACATTGTCGTATCAATATTATATCAGTACTAGACATACTAATTCCTGAGTTAACTTGTCATATCATTGCCCTATTAGTAATGCTAAAGTTAGAAATTGGTCTATAATAGCAATCTTAGCGATTAAAATTGATTATGTGATATGAAAGAACTAGATTGTTCTATTTTCAATAGTATAAGGGCTAAATTGATTCAAATTGGAGTACATTGACTAAATTGAACATATTTATATAGTAGAGGGACTTGGTGGAGACTTTTACCTCCTTTGAATACAGTTTTGACTTTTGACGTTGGAAATTAATGTTATAAGTGGCGGGATGACTGCCGACGGTATCACTATCACTTCAACTACCATTTCCACCAATACAGCAACACATGGACTCTTCGGCTTGAGATCAGATATGGGCAGTAGTGAATTTGACTTTCGACTTGATAATCGACGTCGGTTTGGTGGATTTTACGGGATCTTTCATCGTTGTTTTCATGGAGTGCACCTCACCACCCTTGGAATTTATTGTAAACCCTCCACAGAGCTAGGAACGACAACTGGGACTAGCAGACTCCTGAAGCGGGGAATTGTTTGGAAACATTGCCTATAAATTAAGGGGTCCAGGGTCCAGCCTTCAACTTCAAGGTAGTATCAGTATTAGTATATATATATTTTACCTTTTTTTTTTTTAGATTTTAGATTTAATTGAAGTTATTTACTACTACGGAGAATAAAGATGGCCCAAAAAAAATTACTATGAAAAATGAGAGTTCCCTTGTCATCTGTTATCGATCCTTCATGGAATTCGACAATCCGGCCCACATCGCGCGAATCCCGAGACCTTAATAACCTGGGTCATGAAAAGATGGGCCTTCGCCAATCAGGCCCAAAATGGGTGGATGGCCTCCAAAATCATTCGCAATTCATTTTGGTGACATTAATAATTCGACTCAAAAAGAGATGGGCCTCGCAGCCCATATATACAAAGATCTAGTATACCATTTAAGCCCTAGAAAAATTACCTTCTATTCAATAAAATCCAAGACCATGTGATCAGCTGATGCTTACTGTGCCAAAACATAACTGATTTAGGGGTTGTTTGATTAACCATTGAAAAATTTCAAACCATTGAAAATGAAAATTTTCAATGCTTTTATTTTTTCAATGTGTTTGATAATAAAAGTTAAAGAACCACTTAATTGGAAATTTTCAATGAAAAAACATTGAAAATAATAAGTAGCTCTTAGGTTACTTATTTCATTCAACAATTTCATTTAAGGAAAAAATCACACATTAATTACATTTAATGTTGTATTCTTTCCTTTTAACCACTATTTTTTCCTTTTTATTAATTATCAATGCATTTATTTTTTATAAACTTTCATTTCTCTTATAATAGTTCAAAAATAAATTTGTTCAAACATAATAACTTATCAAACAATTTTTACACAATAAATTCAGTACTTAAAATTTTCAGAAGAAATTTTCAGCACTTAATTTTCAGTGCTTAATTACTTCAGTTTTATCAAACAGCACCTTAGTAAAAGTGTCGCACAGGTCCCTGTATTATATAAAAATATTCAATCTAATCCATGTACTACAATTTGGATCAATTAAGTCCTTATATTACAAAAAATTAAATAATTAAATCCTCACAAGTAATATAATATGATCAATTTCTACTATTAAAATCCGAAGGAGAGTGATTTCAATGGGAACATCACTTTCTCTTATTTTAAAATATTCTAAACCAAAGAAAGTATTTGCATCATTTTAAAATTAATCATTTAAAATATACCAAACCATAAAAAACATTTTTACCTTTTTAAAATCAAAAAAAAGTTAAAATTTTTCATCGAAACAAACGTGCTCTAACTGATTTCGATGGTTTTCAAGCAGAGAGTCTTCAATAATAATAATTAAATAATAATGGTGGTTGAACACACCGGTTCTGATGGCTCTAAAGCTTATCACTTCACTTGGTTGCAAGCTTCCAACGGAAGTCCCTATATGGAGAAGCTTGTTAGAATCTTGGCCGTGATTTAAATTTCCTTTCTTCATGTAGAGAGATAATTACATTTCTGCAGTCGGATTCTAAAAAATATATATACAAATTTAGCATTTTTAACGTCTGGTATCAGTCTATACTCTTCAAAAGCTGTGCACTGGATTGAATTATACCAGTAACTATTCTGGAGACATTCCACGAGTTCTTTTGCCTGCATCAAATCTTGTATCTTAGTAGCAGAGGACAAGTATTCTAGTGTGCCCCACAAAATCCCAACCGTAACTCTTATATGCTGGGCCGGGGAAAAGTCATGGTGATTCTTTTCTGTGATCCCCACATTCTTTTAGGAAATTTAGTTCTCTTAGGAGCCAAATTTCCAAGGTTTTCCATCACAATGTCCAGCTTCGATGGGTCTAATGACAATTTATCTTTGATGAAAGCATCCAAATCAAATCCACTTCCATTTTCAATGTCGATGCCTTCATATTGTCCAGAAGATGGGTTGAGCAATGGTTCTAGAGCTTTATTTTCATCAGCGACTGAATCTTTCGGAGGGGCCTGTGACTTGTTGCTCTGGTCTTGATCAAAGTGTAGGAGTCTCTTTATGCTGTCGATGGCTGGATCAATGACATCTAAAAATCCCATTACCCAGGAAGCATCATCCACCACTTCGGTACGCTGTTTCATGCAATCCAAAGACAAAGTAAAAAACCATTTGAAGTTCTCAACAGCATCAGGATTCTGAGGTACTTGATTGTACTTGAAAAAAAGAAGTATGAGAAAGCTGAAAAATGTCCTTAATTTATCAGGCAACAGCAACAGGGAAGTAGATGGCTTAGTTACAAAATGATACCACAAAGTATAATCAGCATTATACATAAGACAATGACTGACCTGCTGGAAGTAGAGGCTACGAATTTCTTCAGCACGTACAGAATTTCCTTGATCCTCCTCCAAGGCTGCCCATGTCATCCATGTTACATAACTCTGAGAATTTATATTGAGGGAGGATCTAAATAATCTTCGAGCTGCTGATAAGTTACCAACTTTCTGTTCCAAAACCCCCCAAGCCTACAAAAAATAACACTGAGCTTAAAGGTGTGCATTGAGTATGTATGATATAATAGGAGTTTAGGACAATTGAACTTGACGATTGATATGCCTCATATCAGGTGGTATTAACTATTACCTGTAAACATCGAGCCGCACTTTCAGTCGTTGAGTCAATTGACATTGCTCTTTGATAAAGTTCCCTTGCCGTTGATAAATTCCCTTCCTTCCATTCCATCCATCCCCACGCCTGATATGCTCAAAATATCACCAGTCAAATACGTTTTCAAATGAATTCACAAGTAGCATATTGAGAATCACACTCTGAAACAAGACAGAAATGCTACCAAGTACGCGATTTTTTTACTTTGGCTATGAGATATCAGATATATAGATGACATACTCTGAGACTAGAAAGGATTAGATCAAGTTTAAGAGTTATAAAATACACCACAGTTAAGTTACAGTGGGCTTTATATCCACACAGGCATAAGGTACAGCCATCACAGAACTTAAAGAAGCTTACAATCCACACTGGTTGGTGTCTTGGATCCAGCTCTGAGGCTCTCCTAAACAAAACTCGAGCTAGATTTGCTGTTGAGTGTTTATATTCCAGCAAAGCAAGAGACTGAAGTAAAACTGGATCCTTTGGATTGAGTGCATGACCTATCTTTAAAAGTTTTCTGCCCATGCCAATATTGCCAATATTAGCTTCAAAAACTCCCCAAACATGCCATGCAAACCTGTTCTTGGGGCTCGCCTGGACAGCTTTCTGTAGTTTAAATATACATATGACAGTCATGTCATGACAGTGAAATCACACAATTAGGTCAGAGGAAGTGAGCATGACTTGGCCTTTTGGCTTTCATTTACCTCAAACAGTAGCCTAGCAGCACGATTGTTTTCCTGTTGAACCTCCAACTGTGCCCATGCCTGTGTTTAACAAATTACAGATGCAAGGAGAAAAACATAATTAATGAATACTTGTGATGGAAAGAAGGCAATTTTCACTAAGGGAAAGCTAAGGCATGCCACACAGAAGACTTACAAGCCAACTGGCACAGCTTTTTGGGTTGCACTTGGTAGCCTGCCTGAACAAGTACCGAGCGTGCTCATACCTATTTGCTTTAGCTTCCAGCAGTGCAAGGGTTTGATAGACATACTCATTTCCACCACAAAATTTGAGACCTTTAGCAAGTAGATGCCTTGCCTTCTTGACATTTCCCTGTTTTAGCTCTAGAACTGCCCAGCCGTGCCAGGCAGCAATGTGTCTCTTGTCAGCAACTGTGGCCGCATCAAATAGTTCTCTAGCCCTTCTTATATTTCCCATCTTATTCTCCATCACAGCCCAGCACTGTTCCAAAAGAGTATATAATTTATCCCCAAGTACCATTTTACATTTAACATTTCTCAAGTGGATAAAATAGGATTTTTCAAAAGCATGCTCAATAATGACAATAACCATCATAATACTAAAGTTTTCATCTCAAAAAGCATGAACCTTGATTTGAAAAGCAGAAACATCATACAATTGCTCGTGAAAGTTGAACTAGAATAAGACATTCCTTGCACTTTTCTGGTTTCCTAGTTCAGTAGCAAGCAAAAGGATTGCATTGTCTTTGGTATATAGTCAAGTGTTCATTAAAGCAGGCAAGAAAGAGACATTATTAGTTCATCATTCAATAGGCAAATAAACAAAGCAGCAATCAGATTGTCAAACAAAAAGGTAAAGAATACAAAACCTGCCAAATGTAGGGATTTTCTCCTTGAGTAGCCTGGCAACCTCTCTCGTACACAGCTCTTGCTTCCGCCATTTTCGATTGCTTGATCAATACCTTCCCTAATGTTACATATGACCTCCCATCTTCTGGCCAATAGTATATACACTACAAACCAATAGAAGAAAATGGTATATCGTAAAAATCACCACACAATCCCCAACATGCAAATCAAACTACAATTTAACACATAAAAGATTAATAGAAAGAAATGCCAGAACCAAGTAGCCTCACCTTCTGCAGTATCTTTTCAGCTTCTTCATATTGATATTTTCTTGCCAAAACCCTGGCTTTATACAAGGCCAAGTCCAAGTTCACAGCAAGTGGTTTCTCTTGAGCATCACCAGCCTCTAGTCTTTCGGGCTCAAATATTGGCATCTTCCTGGCGAACTCTTCAAGACCGGCATCTATAGCCGATGATTTCGACGGCCCATTATCAACTTCACCTTCTTCGCTCTCACCGTCTTCCCCGGAAGCATCCATCACTGGCCTGCGAACGACCAGGACCTTCTTGAAAGTGTCCTGCTTGGCCTCCACAGATTCTTCTTGGTCTGCCTCTTTGTCCAGAACGGGAGAAGGGGAGGAGTTCTTGGAAGAGCATGGAGGAAGAGAGAGGAGGGAAGGAGAAGGAAGGCGAGTTTTGAAGGGAGTAACTGTTTTGAAAGTGAATTTGTTGGGGTTTTGAGAAGGAGAAAAGAGCGTAAAGTTGGGTTTTGGTGAGGTAGACGAAGGAGAAGAAGAGAAGAGTCGCATTCTCTCTTTTTTCGATTTTACTTCTCTTGTTTTTAACGGATAAAACTGTCTGATTTTTCATGGAGGGCAATGTTAGGCGGGCTCTGGAGAAGAAGAGCAATTTAATTACCAATATGCCCTTGAGCCTGATATTCTCAAATTCCTTCTATTAAACTTAAATCCGTTCATGTAATATTTGAAGCTTCCTCTAGTTACAGTTGCTTTGCTTTAATATAGTTTTTATTCATGTTTTTGACCAAAACACTGTTTTTGAAGATAATGAAATGAAAAGATATAAATATTTTTGGTCTCAAAGGATAAAGAAGTTTCAAAAAAGTTGAGGCAACCTGGGGACTCAAGGTTCTTTTGTTTAGGCTAGACCTTAGTTAAAGGTTATTGTGGTCAATTTGCAGATCGCTACACCCACGGCTTGGCATTTTGGGAGGGGGAAAGGGTATATACGTCATTGGGCATTTCAGACACGGCTGGTCTGAGACCGGCCACGTCGCCTGCTCAGCCTCACCCTATTGCTCAATCTAAGGGGAGGCAGATTTCACGTGGGACGTGGAGGCATTTCATTGGGGAAGTAATCTGAATATCATCAACAAGAACTAAAAGTGCAATTATCCCAAGTGCCCTCCCTAAGTCCCATGTTACTGTTTGCAGTTCGCAAAATCATCATATAATCAAGGTGATTCCTCGTTTTCTTTCCTTAATGATCACAATCATGACATCATATATATATATAATATAACTACTAAAGATTAACTCTTCAAAGGAGTACGGAGAGCTATGCCACGTGTTAGTCTTTAATTTTTTTCCTTTTTTTTTCAAAATATTAGAACCAAAACCACGTCATTTTGATTTGAAAACATCTTCTGCTCTTGATTTGAAAAAAGCCCACACGTGGTCTTCTTTTCATTTCTTTATTTTTTTTAAATTCGGTGTGGGCTCAAAGAGAGAAGATGAGAAGTAAGAAAGGGTGTTTGCTAAAAAATAAAAGAAGAGTGGTAGATTAAGAAGAGAGAAGGATCGAGAACGGGAAAAAGAGAGAGTGAGAGCTGAGGAGAGAGCGGAACAAGACTACAAGAGGTTCTTCGATAAAGAAAAGGAGAGAAAGGAGTATGCACGTCTTTGGTGCACATTTTTCTTCTCTTATTTTTTTTTGCCCAATTTTTCTTCTCTTTTTTTTTTTAAATGCTTCTTTGTTATTTTATTAATTTATTTATTTCATTTTTTTCTCTTTTGAGCTGAAGATAAAAAAAAGAAAAGGGTGGAGGGTAGAAAAGAGAGGGGGATTCTTAGAAGAAAAATTACGTTGGTTTTTCTTATTGGCTTGGCAAAATCTGAAAGAGTTGTTAGGAGGTAGGCATGCTTGCTGAGTCTGTCTCTCTTCTCACCTTTCTCATTTTCCTGTTACGTTGTTTCCCTTTTTTCTCATTCATTTTTCTTCCTTTCCATTCTTCGATCAAAGATCTCTCAACAAAATCTTTTTATGAAAAGTAAAGAAAGAAAATTAAAAAAACGAGGGGAAAAGGGAACGGGGAGACAGGGCGTTTTCTTTCTTTTTTTTTTGAAGAGCAGAGATATTCTCTCCTTTTATGGTTCTCTTTTATCTTCTCTCTTCTTTCTCACTTTCTTCATTTTCCTTCTGTTTTTTTTTTCCATGTTTGTGTGATTTCATTCTGTTTCTTTTTTTGTTTTATAGATTTAGGCATCAGTTTCTCTGTCAAGTGATTCATTTTGACCTCAGCACCTCGACATCATTTCACTTTTATCATTATGCATTTGCTCTAAATGAGCTATCGATCAGCCACAGTTATGGGAGCATTTGTTTATTCTTTTAGAAAAATTAAAAAATACGGAGTAGTTTACAAATGTTAAAGGATCTAATTGAGTATACCTAAATTGTTCCATGCATTGCCCCGAAAAGAAAAAAATGAATTAATGAGGTGTCCATAATCAACAAAATAATCAAGACTAATTGATTACTTAGGGTTCTTTTATGGTCAAATCATGATAAATTATGATGTTAGAAACCTATTATTTGAAATTTAGCTGTGAGAGAATATATTTAAATTGGGTTTAATACCTAAATTGGTTTCTGAACTATATAAAAATGATAGATTGGTCATTGAATTTTTATTTGAGACAGATTAGTTCCTTAATTTTTATTTTGAGACAGATAGGTCTTAAATGTGAAAAAATCAAAGAAAATTCAGGGATTAATTTGTCTCAAAATAAAAGTTTAGGGATCAATCTGTCTTAAAATAAAAGTTGAGGGACCAATCTATTTTAAAATAAAAATTTAAGGATTAATTTGTTTCAAATAAAAATTTAGAGATCAATCTGTCCTTTTTTGTATAATTCAGGGATCAATTTAAATGTTAAATTATTTAAATTTTTACTAACATGCTTTTATTTGGACAAACAATTGAGTGTGCTATACTTTAAGCAAAGAGCCGCAAGGAGTAGAATGTAATAATTGACTGCTTCCCATGCTCATCAACCAAAACCAGAATTTAATATGCTTCCTAGCTATCTTCTTCACATTCCCAGTTGTCTAGCTCTTCTCACTGGCTAACTCATTTCCTTCTTTAACAAAATTTGTAATTCATGTTATTGATGTTGATGGCAAATGGGGCTGCAAACTGAATATTCATGATTCTTTTTTTTTTTTTTGTCAAGTGTAATTTTGCTTTTTAATTTATGCACAGATTTCTTATTATTGTATCTTGCATATAGTCCATTGCCAGAATTTATGCAAGTCCTCACACAAACTCACAGCCCGCAGTGAAGCGTGGGCCACGGTTCTAGTCTCAATAATATTCTCAACCATTCAAATCGGAAAGCTTCCTAGTCTTCTCCCTAGCTAACATGGCCATCTGCATAACATAATAACAAGGCCATCTGCAAAATCATGCTTAGAATCACAGAACAGGAGCTTCTTAAACAACAAAGGTCAGAGTAGTAAGAACTATTTCTGGTAAAGCACAGTAGCAATTACTTCCATAAAGATATAGCTCCTACTTCAACTTAGCAGCTTTAACAACATATAAATGAATAAATCAGCATAAGATGTCATGGGCTACAAATATCGTATCTATAAATCATCAGAATTTTGCCAAGGTTCTTTTTGCATTAGCATTATTCTATATGGAAGAAACTCTATGGCGACTGTGGACTATAAAGGCATGTACTATTCCCTTTCTTCTGAAAGAAGAAAATTAAAAATTTGCTTAACCTGAATCAGCGTATCAATCCAAAGAAAATCTGAGGACCATATCTCAGTTACCACTAGATGATATGAAGTAAACTATACAAAAGCTAACTTACACCCCATCGTCTCTTACGAGCAGGCCTCCCATGCTCTCTTTCCTCAGTGTCAACTACCAATTCAACTTGGGGCTGAGAAGTCTTGCCTGGTTCCTTTTTTATTGTGATGGAATCCTTGAATCGTTCCCTTCATTTCTCTATCTTTGCTAGTGTCTCCAGTATCCTTTTGTTGTCATATTCAACCACAGCTATGTTCCCATCAGAAGCATTGTTATCATGCACTGTTCTCATCTTCTCGTTACCCCTTTGAATCATAGTCCCAGAAGCATTTTCCTTTTCCAGGTTAATACCTTCAATACTTTGTTCTTCACATATGATTTGACCCTCTTCAATATCCAGATCTTGGTTACATTCTGTGGCTGGAAATGTATAAAGCCGTTTCTCATTATTTCTGCCGCTATCCATGTTTGTTTGGGATGTCTGTCTTAACTGCTTTGCCTCCACAAGAATCACCAAAAGTCCTAGATGATTTCTGCTCAATATGAAATTCCAAGCCAATTTTTTCAAGCCTTCCATCGCATGTTAAGCTTCTACCATCTGGGTGTCTTCCAGAGGACTGCTGAATGTATTATCATATGGAAATGTCAAAGGTTCTATAGCACGCTCTAGATAATTTATCAGATGTATCTAAAGAAGGTAAGCAAAGAAGCATCGGATGAAAAGATAAATGTAGATGCTTGTATATTGTGCTCAATAAGAAACTAATTGGGAAAAATTAATACAAACCATGATTCTGTCTAGAAATGTAAATTTAAAATGAAAGCATTGCACTGAACACTAAAATATCAAGAACTGTCAAAAGTAATTGTTGACATATAGCAACAAATATTTTTAATTGGTAGTCTCACCAATATCCAAAAATTAAAACAAACTGTTAAACTGACATGATGAAATTATTTAATCCATCAAAGACCAAAAGAATTTGTAGCTCTGTCCAGAGAAGTTAAACATGTACCAATTTCGGTAAAAGGATAACCTGTATTCCAAAACTCCAACTAAATTAAAGGCATTAGAAGATATGGGATTCTAGATAAGATATAAATAAAAAAGGAAACATGCAATAAGATAGCATTAGTATAAAAAAAAAAAAGGAACACTTTATCAACATGAATAGGGCATTTCTATATACAAGTACAATAATACAAGGCCTTGTTGACCTAAGTTTCCCAAACTTTACCTTTCCTTCCCTAGTAATAAAGTCAACTGAATCCCTGTCCTTCAGGACTTTCTGCTCATGCTCACCTCTATACCTAACAATAGAATTTCTTTTAAGACAGTCAGCATTACTTCTTTTAGTTGTCAATTCATTTCCATGATGCTTCAACATCAAATCATTAATATGCATCTCATCCTGGAGTGATCTATGTCTAGCATGAATTCTGTCATGCCTAGAAGTCTTTTCACGGGAAAAAGACACATCTGGAGCAAACAATCTATCATTTATAAGTAGTTTATCCTCCCTCTAGTGAAGTAATCTTGCTCGCTGACTATGACCTCTTCTCCATGACTGAACTTGATGATAATTTTGCAAGACAATATCTTCATTATCATCACTACAATCATAATAATCAAACCAACCTCTGCCTCTATCTTCCTCATGACATACTATTCTCTCATGTCTATTGCATTTTTCGATTAACTTGGAGTCATATGCCTCTTTTCTTGATGCTACAGTATTAGACCACCTTCTTCTGTTAGGTATTGGAGGTTCTTTGTCACTTGCCAAGGCTAGAGTTTTACCATACATGTGTCTCTGATACTTATTGTCACCTTCCATAGGCCATGATCTTTCCAAATGGAAATAGGCAGCATCAGCATATCTACCTTTTCTGCCAGGGACTTTGACTTCTCTTCGAATTGGTGGCAGCGATCCCTCATATGGTTCAATCATGTCCCTTTCACAATGAATGAACGGAATAGATCTACCATACCATTCTTTTAACCACTCATATTCATGCTTATCATCCAATTGACAATAATCATGACCAGTTTTCTTCCTAAGTTGGAGTCTACCATTTCCCCTTCTCCATTGAATACCTCTCTGTTTTGAAGAAGAGAAATACCTTGAGATCATCCTCCCAGATTCCCTGTAAGTGTGAAAAGTCGAATGCTGCTGAGCATAAAGTTTTTGTCCATGGTACCAAAACCAATTTATCTCATCTTTTTTATCTATTCCAACTCTTCTTTCATGACGAAACTCCTTTCCATTCCAACTTTTTCTAACAAATTGATTCGACTTTTCTTTAAAGCTCAGATGATCTTCAACGCAGGCAGCCAGAGAATGACTGTCAGCAAACCTTTTACAGATGTCAGCACAAGGTCTCTCCCTGTAGTATGATGAATTGTCTCTGTCATAAGAATCATGATCTTAAGGTCTTTTTTCCCGTATACCACAATAAACAGATGAGTAATCATTATCATAGAGTTCCTGTGCGTTTGACAAAGGGGAAGCAACATTGCAGTTTTTAGGGTATATCATCAAATCAGTAATACCGTTAGGTCTACCATAGTGATGCTTCCTTCCTCCCTCAAATGGATCTTTATGTCTTGGAATTCTTTTCGTATCATCATTTGTATGTGATAGCGGAGAAGTGCCAATTTCACTGTCAAGTAACATCATCTGTTTCTCAGAGTGTTGCTGCCCATGCTTTTGCTTGTCTCGAATGGTATTCAAATTTATTGAATAACCATCTCCATCATCTGATTTTGTTTTAGGGCCACCACTTCTGGAACTCTTATCATAAGACGCAACTGACTTCGGTAATTCAGCATCATAAGCCAGTGATTGACTTCTTGATGGGCTTGCAACTTCAACAGAAACAGCATGTACACTATCTTCGGAACTCTCTTCAGAATAGCATTCAGAAAAGGAAAGCATAGAGCTAAAATGACTCCGATTTTCAAGTGATGTTTCTTTTTCGACAATGCAACGATCTGACTGGTTAGTATTTCTGCAAGACACTTCATGTTCCTTAATTTTTGTTTCCTTTGCTTCCGAAAAGCAAACTTCCATATTTGCATGGGGACCCCCATTCATGTCAGAGAGCTTGTCATTTCCATAATTATTATTCTCTAGTGAAGTTTGATTAGATGCAGTTGTTCGCTGCAAGGACCTAATTACATTAAAATGATAAGTCAGTGGTTTATTAAAATAAAAATTGTACAAAATATAATCTCATTCTAATATAATCATTAAACTACCCTGATATGACTATGCAGCCTAGTATTATACCTAATAAATGCACATGACGCTTAGAATGCCAACTTTAAACATAATAAAATATGCCAACAATAAACCCTTACCTTAGCGTTAAAAAGTAGCAGTATCAACATTATATTAATTTGCATAAGTGTTAACGGAATCCTTTAATTCTTTTTTTCTTTATCAGTGCCACTGCCACAGAATCATTTAATTGTGATACTTAAAATCAGATCAATCTAACAATACGGTCAATTAGAAACCAGAAGCTCCAACAACATGGAGCCAAATCAACCATGTAGAGAGCTCGACAAAGTGATATATTAAGTGTCTATATCTAACTAACCGCATTAATAATATGGAAAACTATGTTTCAAGAACACAATTGATCCAGACCTTCCTAGGGAAAAAGATGTGGACACATTTCTGACCCTTGTATAATGCTCTCCAGACTGGTCATCACTGCTAGCACTAACAGAAAAGTGAACATCTGTATCATACTCTGCATCCAACTTCCTAGATTCTGACATCTTAAGCTTGCTACCATGACCTAGTTCATCCTTTGCAGAGTCAGAAAAATCCACAGTGGAATCTTGCAGAGTTATTTGGCCCCACGCAATGGAATTAAAAGTGACTTAAAGGTACACAATATGTGAAATTTTTGCACGTAAAGGGTAGAGTACCAGCAGACCTGTATAATAACATCAGAATCCTGACAACGTGGATGCCTTAGATCCATGGATGGTTGGCGTTCATCAATGGTATCTTCAACCTGAATTGTTCTTCCTTTTGGCTGACATAAAGCAGGTAAAAATTAAATTAAGAAATATACTTACTAACACTGATGAAATAGATACTACAGATCATATCAGAGAATGAAGGTTTAGGCATACCAATTCCAAGGGCATCTCTCCTCCATTAGCACATTTAAATGACGCTTCAACTTTAGCTATATCCTCACTCATAGCTTCTTGAGTTGCTGCCTCATTCCCAACCTCAGCTTCATGAGCCTATTGCCATGCAAGAAAAAGAGTTGGAAATCTGAGATATCTGGGACAATTTTACAGTTTACACTTAAAAAATTAATTGTCCACCATGCAGACTAAGATAACCAACCTGCTTAAGTTTTGAAAAGTAATACATGGGAATCCTAGCCGGCCTGGATGACTGTTGCCAAAATTTCTCTTGTAATGCATCTCAGTAAAAAGTTTTTTTAAGCAGGTGGCCTCGAAAAACTATGAAGATGCTACAGGGAATTATAAAGTAAAAATGCAGCATGATGGCCACAAGCTACATACTCCAGCTAAATAGCCATAACATTGAAGGCATACAGTAGTAACTACCATATACACATACCAGAAGACCAAAGAGAGGCATTCTGGAGGGCAACTGGAAATCAATATGAGGTGAAACATGGTAGGAGTGTTAGGATTATTATAATCCACTTACCAGGGAGTTACAGTATTGTTTCCAACTGTCCTCATTGAAACCAAAATTAAAGAAATCTGTTACATCTATGCCAGGATGCCTCCAAGGTTTCTCCTCAAATGCATCAATATTCACATCAAATATAGTCCTGAAACAAATTAAGATGGGCAGGACACATCTTAGTCAAAGCCTTAAGGAATAGTGTAAAGGATGCTATTGAGCGGAAAAAACAACAGAGTTATCTTGCATGCATAACAGAGTCAATAATTCACCATTTCTAAAATAAATAGAACGAAAACAATGGTACCGACAAAAAAGAACTCGCATGACATTGTACTAAATTATGTCAATATAGTCAAAATTATAGCAACATCTACTAACCTATACCAAGGAAGAGAAAAACAGAATCCAAATTGATGCGGTATGGAACTTGAAATAGCATGTCTATTAGCAACCTGAACCAAGCTTCCACCCTTTTTTTCGCTGTAAAAATCATCCTCCAGATCACCTCTTCCCGACATAGATATAAGGAGAATGATGAAACACCATTACACCCATTAATTCACATATTACTTGGAAATGATGATCCAGGAGTTCTCACATACTACAAAACAACATTTTCAAACAACAATGAGCACAAATCATGATTTTTTGTTAAAAAAAAAAAAATACTACTCACTTTGCTAAACTAAGGATTAAACTCGAAACTATGGTAAGTAAATGTAAAAACTTACACATTAAAGAAAAATGCTACTTCAAGTACAATTGCATGGGCAAAAGAAGACTACCTTGAAGTGGGAATGCGAATTAAACCCAATTTTAGCACCGGACCCTCTTTCCACTCCACTCTCACCACTATTCAGTTCCGTCTCATCACCAACCGGTTCAACCCGTCTCGAAGTCTTATCCAACCCTATTTCCTCCATACCGAAATCGCCATTTTCATCCTCCTCATAGCCACCGGCGTGACTCTTCACACCGGAAACTGGAAACTTGTTGCAATCATCATCGTTCAACACAATGTTCAAATCGTCATCACTGTCACTATCTTCCACAACCGAATCGGGGAGGATTTTCTCATCTGCATCCGTGCTTTTGGCGCCATTGGTAGGGTCATTGTCTTTCGGTTCAGTGTACAATGCGCCGATAGTTGAGCTAGCTTGCATTTCAACTTCGGCATACAACTCACCAAAATCATCATCCATCGAATCCATTTTCTTTTCGTTTGGGTCCAAAATTAGTCGAACATTATAGTCATTTGATTAGAGATATTCGATTACGTTACAACCATTTTCGAGAGATTAAAATGAAACGAGAAAGGGACAAAAGAGAACTGCAGGGACTAAAACCCTCTTAAGAACTGAAACCCTACAGAAGCCGTTAGCAGGAAGACAGGAACAAGTGAGGCTTTTGAATTAAGTCAGTTGGGCTTCTTTGGGCTATATGGTTTCTTTGTTGCGACTTTTTTGAGACAGCAATATTCTGCGAACCTTATTTGATTAATGGCCCATTAGTAACACCAAATTTGGGCTCCTTGTCCCTTCTTCGACCCCAACGGATTTATAGGTACATCCTTGACGGCAAGACCAAGAAAATGAAAATCTTTCGAATCCTTTTCCATCGCCAATTGAACAAGAAAATTGAAGGATTTTATGATTGAATTATGTTTAACAGCCATATAGCATGATCCAACGATAAAGTTGGCTAGAAGTAAAGTTGCAAATAAAGTAATTTGAACAGTTTTTCAATGCAAGTAGTAGAAGAAGTTGCGATTCTATGAACAAAATCATACTGTAAGTAGCAATTTTATTGAGAAACCGGTTTGTACACACCAACTCTCTTCTTTTGGATGAAGTAGAACACCGTTGCTGCCATGATTGAACTGCCGAAAAGCAATGTGCCTGTGGAATCAAAATTAACAGTGACCTCGTTAGCATTTAGCCGATGGAGCCGTTGAGTTATGGCATTCGCCATTTGGAACAAGAAAATGCTCACCTATTGCTGTGTAATTTGGTCCAAACTTGATCAAATCTCCACCTGCTATTTTTTTTTCTCTCAAAATTAGCAACACAACGTAAAACTAGGCATAATCAATTTTATGATCCTATTTTCGAAAATTTAAGGGAATTAACATGCATCAACTTACCATTGTGTTGGCAATCAATTGAATGCTTCCCATCGGGACATTGACAGAAGAAACTGTTCTGCAAAGTATTAGTATTAGTGTGCCCACAAAAGCCTCCGGTAGCTTCACATGATTGACAAGCAACATCTGGTTGCTGCCATGTTAACTCGAATCCTTCCTGCAAAACTTCTGCAAAACCATTGCTTAGAACTCCCCTGACAGCCTTGTCAATCACCGGAATACTTACTGTTGATTCGCAATATTTATTCCAATCGAACTCTGGGATTGCTCCTTCCATGAACACGTATGATCTCTTGGTCTTATATTGAAGGCAAGCTATAGAAGGAAGCGAGGGAGGGAACAATGTACAATTGTAAAAGAAACGTAGCATCTTAGTATGTGAAATACTATAGTTAAACAAGGAAAATGTTGGCAAGACAAAATCATGATGTAAACTGAGACATGTTACATTATCTTTTAGTTCAAAATGAGAGATAATAAGAGAGTTGTCGGAGTAATTTATTGATCTAATGCGATAGATGTTGTTAGAGAGATGGAGGACTGAATTTTGGTCATTGCAGGAGATGTTGAAGCCTGGATATCCGCAATGCTCCAATGACTGCTTGTTTTGACGCCAAAAAGGATACTTAATGCTGAGGTCATTGCCACAGTCGAAAGAAGGGCACAAGGTATTGGATGTTTGCAAAGAGTCGGCATTGATAAATGAATAAAGAAGGCTGATTAAGCAGAGATAGAAGAGGGGATTGCCCGGAGAGGCCATGAATTGGCAAGAAAATGCTTCTGCCAAAGGAAATTAATGGCAAATAAGCTTGGAGATCTTCTTTTTTTTTTTTGTTGCCGGTACTTCACATCATATTGTTGGCTCCTATAGTATTGTTATTATATTTGGTTATTGGTGAAGATTGTTAAAATATGAAGATGGTCAAAAATTGAAGTCAGCGAAGTAAGTAAGGACATCATGGAATAATGGGAATTGTTTAATTAAGTTCTGTCCATTATTTTGTTATGTTTTGACCGTTGGAAGAAAAATGGGCTAGCCCGGTTATTGTGGGTGTGTTGTTTGCGAGCCCAAGATCAACAAACCAAGGAGATGGACCAGTGCAATGAGCCGCCGCAGCCTGCTGCTGACCTGCTGTCTCTCTTTTCCAATTTGGAATAACAAACCAGGTCGAACTTCTTTTGAAACAAAGCAACCTTGAGTTGTTGAGTTGTTCCATCGATTTGACCTGTCTAAACCATGCCCTTCCGCGTATGTACTATTCGTTGAATTTCTCTTAATCAACCATCAAATTTCGAACAAAAAGACAGACAAAGTTAAAGATTCTGAGATTTAAACGACAGCGTTTATGGAGCTAATACTACCACCGGAAACAAAACATTGTTGTCATGTCAACGCGCGTTAATGGTCGGTACTTCGTACCGTATGAAAGCAGGCTTGTGTTTGATGCATGGTAGTAATTGGTAAGAGTACCTGCATCTGCATGCTCATTGAAAGTTGAAACAAACAACCACAAGTAAAGTTAAAGGGGAACTAGGCTGCACCCTGCAGCACGTGACATATGGCTTGGTGGTCGAAAAGGGAGACAGGGATTCTTCTCCACAGCCACAGGTGCTGGACAAAACAAAGTGAAGGTTTGTTACGAAAAAACTTGAACAACATCAGTTACTGTCTTTTCCATGGTTGCTGGTTTGGATTCTTTTTTGCATATCTAAAATGCCCGGTCCAAAAGATTTACGCTTTTACCACTCACAGCGCAGCATTACCCAGTAGAATTATGTTGGTTGTAATTCTGTAGAAGTAATAGAACAAGAACTTTTGCATTTGATGGCGCAAATCTATGAAATGTAGCATCGAGTGTAGGCCGTAGGGCGGCTTAGGTTCAGCAAATAGACAGAATGCATGAAGTTTTAGCCTGCTCTGACTTAAATGCTCAAACCAATGCATGTGACCTTGATAACTCTAGCAAACTAGCAATGCAGACACCTGACACGTACAATTCTCTCGGGTGTTTAGAGGTATTCCTTCAATGATCTAATCTTATGAGCTTTTTCTTCAGGAATTAGGAATGAAGAAAATGTGAACTGGGACTGTAAGTCATCCTTCTTGTTCAACAACCATGACTTCTTAAGTTTCTGCAGAAACTTAAACCCTCTCACATGGCTCCATAAACAGCTGAACGAAACCGTTTATCTTCTGATCCTATAGGTTGACTTTTTCATATTACTAGGTGTTGCTTCCATTTTAACACAAAGTAGAAACTGAGAAACCAAACAGAATGTGAACCTAACCCTTTTGGTGAGGTCTGAGAGTCTGCTGAAATTTTGCATTTGAGAGAAATCTCAGAGTAGATAAACAGAAATGACATGTTATGTTATCTATTTCTAATACTAAATGTAGGAAAAACGCGTCTTGTCTTTTGGTGCAATTAATTGACTTCTTAACGGCAATTAATGCAATTTTCTTTTACTGTCTATACTGTGGGGAAGGATGAAAGTCTGAAGCAGCTTTCATTGCCTATATGAATGCCAAAATGATTCTTCAGACTATCTCGCTAAAACTTCATGGGATTTTTTTTTTTTATATCACTCAAACTATGAAGAAAACTAGAATAAAATTTGTGAGAGGATGAGGGATTTACTTGTAAGTTTAGATAATGTTGCCAAAAGAGTAGCATTGCTGCTTCTGCTGAAGACTGCATGCACAATAGAATAGTACACATACTATTTGATTATAGATGTTCATGTACACGTGCAAATGGTGTAGATAAGAAGTTTACATAATTGCCTATGGTGAATATAATTAAGTTTAAATAATTGCCTATGGTGAATATAATTGAGTCCATTTGTTTGTTTGTAAGTTCTATATGAATTTGGTAGAAGTCGTATTGGCTATGGATAAAAGGGAAAGGTTTGATTGCCCTGATATGGGATGGGATGAGATAGGATGCTAGCTATTACCACAAGTTCCTCTTTTAATTAAGCAGGTCTTCTAAGCCATGAGGGTACTGCCAATTCTCCCCTGCAACTTCCTTTATGAGCTCAGGACTCACTTTTTGTCTTTACTCAGGGTGCTGCCTGCTTCTTCCTCTGCCTGCGATATTAAGAGAGAGAGAGAGAGAGAGTAGAGGATAGAGCTGCATAGAGGTAGAAAATAGAAAGAGGAAAATTTTGCTTTTGACCAACAGATGGTTTTTACCTACAATGGATAGATCAACAGGGCATATAGCTGCATGGACAGCAAGGTAGAATTCTAGTTCTCCAATGGATTATGGATTAAGATGTTACAAGTCACCTCATCACTTATAGCTTGTCCATATTTGAATTTCGTATTTCTGATAATGTTGTGATCAACTAATTTTCACCTTCATTGCTTGTATCTTGCTCTTACAGCCATCAACACATTGACTGACCAAAAACATGTAACTGATAAATTTTAATCTATTAAATGGCTGTTAGAAAGCAAGTGATGGTGGTCCTCTCCTTGATATAATAACCGTACTTCACTTATAAGGGACCCATTAAAGCATTAACGTAGATATGAGACTACCACTCAATCACCTATTTTTCAACGAGATTATAAAAGCTCCACAGTCTCTTTTTCCCTATCACAATTGTCGCAGTTAAGCAGAAGCAGATTCATATAGAAGCGGGCTTATTGCTGAACTTTTTCATTTTATCCTTAATCTACATCTCCCAGACAAAGCCACATCATGAGCTCTATTCATGTGGGGATTCTCCACTTGGTGATGCTCATAATTTTATTCTCTGGTCTTGAAATGCATGCAGGTAGTGCCACTGTTCGATTCTTTTTTCTTCTGGCATCGAACTTTCTTATTTGTGTTATCAGAATTTAGGAGTTCTTATTATTTCTACCATTTTTGGCAGAATGTTCCAAGAAACTTCTGCTTTCAACTTGTGGCGATGAGTGCCAGTTAACAAGAGTTAATGCCACACGACCAAAGCAGGCAAGTTCAAATCAAAGAAAGCTTTTGGTACAAGGTAAATGTTTGGTTTCTTTATCTCATTTTTCTCTGCTTTTGTACCTTCAGCATGAGTTGAAAACTTAAAAACATCCATATAATTCTTGAACAGGAAGTTGCAGAAATAGAGATATAAGCATCTCGCAAAGCAAGGATTCAACATCTGGGATCCCACAATATATAGTTCAGATTGTCAACACCTGTGTTTCTGGTTGTCCTCCTTCAGACATCCATCTCCATTGCGGTTGGTTTGCCTCTGCAAGAATGGTAAACCCTAGAACTTTCAAGAGGATCTCTTTTGATGATTGCTTGGTGAATGGAGGGAAAGCTTTGAAGACTGGCGAAACCATCAGATTTACTTACTCCAACTCCTTCATATACCCTCTCGCATTTAAGTCTGCTAAGTTTTGCTGAACAAATTCTGTACATAGAAGTTATGTACAAGGATTGTAGGTTATATTACCAAGATTCAAATATCCAAACTAGATCAGAAGCCATATCCCATTTTATCATCCAATGAAAAACACAAAATCCTGGCCGCTAGGAAGAAGAACAACCATGGGCTCACTTTTCCTGCACCCTAGTGTATAGCCCATTGAAGATACTTCTTTCTATTAAGACTTGCTATTTAACTTTTGACGTTTGTTTGTAGCTATGGATAATGTATTGACTATTGAGTCCGGTTTTGTCATTGGCACAACACAAGGTTGAAGAATTTCATCATTTTTCTGGAATCTAAATATTACGACTCAACGGCCATAGTAATTTTTCTCTAGTTGCATGGGGCATTTGCCAAGAAATATCTGGACTCTGGACTTAGTGCTTCTTTTGCAGAGTGTATGGTCTCCTTCTAGATTCTCTTTCTTATTTTCCTCTAAAATTAGAAAAGGGAGGTTTTGGTTTCATTTTTCAGTTTTCCGTATCTCGACTAGAGCCGAAGTTGTCGGGTCATCTTCGAAGGTTGATGGGAACCATTCAGAGTGTTAGCAGAGTGGGTGGTTTGAGAAGAGAAAATGACAAAAAGTTTGAACTGGGGAAAGAAGCAAAAGATCTGAGATGGCACTTCACTCCCTGTGACTCAATAATACCCAAAGAGATTTCCACAGCTTACAATTTCTATTCTCGAGCAGTGAGCCAAAGGGAGTTTTTGGTTTTATTTTGCAGTTTTCCTACTGGGTTGAATGTGATCATATCAGCCTCCGATGGACCATACATGGAATACAATTCTACTCAGGTAATTTTCCTAGCCACATTAATTCGTACAAACATAGCAAAAAGAAAAGTGAACAAGTCTCGCGCAAGCTTGATTTGTTTTTCATAGGAAATGAAGGTTTTCATAAAAAGAACATCGAGAAAACAGCCAAAAACATCAAAACCATTGGTTGTTCTGGAAAGTGGGCAATAAGAACTCTAGTTGTTCATCACATGATCAGTTTCTATCTCGTTCCTGGGCAGCTCCAGAAATAAATCGACTATGCAGCTGACATCGTTAGGCGAAACAAAACTGCAATCCTCATTAGAGCTCTTTGTATTGTTTAATGAATAATTCATGTCTAAAGATTAAAGCCAAAATTTGAAGTTCTGCTTTAAGGTTGTGATTTTATGAAACACCAGAAATCATCAGACTCATAATGGTTATGGCGATCAAACAATCATCAGAGACATTGAAATGAATAGAAGACAACTATAGGATTGACAAAAAAGATTCCGGTCTAATTCTTCACTCTTTAATGTACATTGGAAGGGTGTTTTGTCTAAGGAGAAGAGATCTGATAAAATTTGGGAGGTTTAAACTTTAAATAAGCAGTCTGAAAGTTAAAAGAAGAGAAGACAATAAAAGCATCAAGAAGAAACAAGATACAAAAGAAGTACTAGTAAATTATGCAGTGCGTTATCTTCCTGTCGGATTCACTAACTGTGAGAAAACAACATTTTGGTTTAGCTCATCAACATCTTTACTTGCCATCAACTCCTCAATGCCAAGCATTGCTCTATGTGTAGCATAAGCATCATTGGCCTTATTTTGAGCAGCAGCCACGCCGCCTGGATTTTCCTCCAATTGGAGGGCAAACTCGAGATTCCACAGCACATCACCCATGGAAGGGCGATCGATTCCATGATCGGATAAACACTTTTCAGCTGTCTCTGCAAATTTCTTCAGGCATTCTGGATTAATTTTTCCTTTGAGATGTGGATCAATAATTTCATGGAGAACTCCCTTCCTTTGGCAGTGTAGAGCCCAATCAGCCAGACTAACCTGTTCCTTAGGCAAGTTTGGATTCAAGGCCGGCCTTGCGCACAACACTTCAAAAAGAACAACTCCAAAGGAGTAAACATCAGACTTTTCAGTTAATTGTTGCCTACGGAAGTACTCAGGGTCCAAGTAACCAAAACTACCTTTGACCATCGTACTAACATGACCTTGGTTCATATTTGGACCTGTTTTCGACAGTCCAAAATCTGAAACTTTGGCCACCCAATTCTCATCCAATAAAATATTTGTAGTTTTAACATCTCTGTGAATGATTGTATACCTGGCGCCGGTATGAAGATAATGAAGTCCCCTTGCAGCTCCAATGCTTATTTCCAATCTTTGCTTCCATGACAAGGGAGGTTCGTTGCTCTTATTATGCAGGTGCTCCCTTAAGGTCCCATTAGCCATGTAATCATATACCAAAATCATCTCTCCATCTTCTTCGCAGAACCCAATCAATGAGACTAAATGCCGGTGTCTCAGCTTTGAGAGCATCTCGATTTCAGTCTCAAATTCATGAACTCCTTGTTCTGAGGAAGGGTTTGATCTTTTTATAGCAACTTTTGTTCCTCCATCAATAGTGCCCTTATAAACCTTGCCAAATCCTCCAACCCCAATAACCAGTGATTCATCAAAGTTCTTGGTGCCATGTTTAATCTCCCATAAGGAGAAATGCCTGCAGAGACTGGCTGCAAGACTTGAAAGATGGCTATTGGTAGTGCTTTTCCCAGATGTTGTTGATTTGCTTGTTGATGTGTGGGAATGGCCATACAGCGGCAACCAATTGCCACTCTTAGCATGAATACCACCAGCTTTGTTCTTCTTTGTCTGGATAAAAGCAAATATAGCAATCACTAAAGCAAAGCCAGCAAGCCCTCCAGCAACTCCTCCAACCAAAGGGCCAAATTTAGACCCTGATGAAGAGAATTTTTTTCCTGCTTCTGCCTTAACAAGCATTTCTGATGGCACAGGATTTGCTCCAGCCAAATTCCCACTTGTGTCATTAGCTTTGAAAACTTCCAATCCATTAAGAATTGCATCATAGTATTCAGGCTTCATCGATACAGTAGGATGCAATGCTACCCATATCTCGTCATTTCCGGACTGATCACCCACATAAGCTGCATAATCCTTATAAACAGGTACCCCTTGAGATCCTGCCCAGGCAATGACATCAGCCCCAGTCTGCGCGGTTTGGTTGTTAACAAAAATATCAAACACTCTTTGGTTATTTTTGTTAAGCTGATACTCACAAAAATGTAAACGAACAACATATGTAAAATTTGCATCAATCTGAAAAACCCAAGTTAGATTATAATTCTGATTAACTTTTGGATCCGGCCCCATTGTTCTTGCAGTACTGTATACATTCAAAGGTGCAATATCTTCTGTTACATCCTTAGAATATTGAATTCTAAAATTTTTACCCGCCTCAGAGGTGACACCAATTGCAGCACCAAACAGATATGGTGAATCGTCATACCATGTTCTTGTTAGCCCGGAGTCATTATTTGGAGCAAGGGACTGTCCGCCTACATTTAGCCTAAACATTGTTTGCAAGGAGGAGCTTCGAACATCAACAGCTTGGTCACTATATCCAACCAAAGCTGCAGGCTGTTGGAATATATCAGGCATGGGAATCACTTCAATGCCATTCATAAAAGCGTATGACCCACTTTGTTCTGTAGAAGGTGTGATGGTAACATTGAGATCACCGGATGAAACAGGCGTTAGGGAGAATTCTCTTGCAATATAAGCCTGTGTAAGAGCTTGTGCTGTGATGGAGGCGCTGAAATTTTTGAGAAGCGTGAAGCCATTCGCGGTGATGGAGAAAAACCCCTTGGATGGATCAAGGTTATTGTAGGTAGACGGATAAAAATGGAGCCTCAGCCAAAGGCGCGTCTTCGACGAAACGGAGAACTTATATGATGATGTAGATGTGAAAATTCTTGCATTCATGTATGGCACTGTAGATGGCAGGGAAGGGTCTTGGTATTGGGCCGTTGCAGTTGCCGAATTATCGGAAGAGGCAAGAAACTTTGTGTCAGGGCTCCATTTTCGTCCATCTATGTCGGTAGCATCACCTAATGCGCCGCAAGAAACGATGTAGGAGACAGAATTTGATTCAGAGCTTCCACAAAGAACATAAATTGAGTTCCCGATGAAAGAAAAGAAAAGAACAAATACCCATGTCCTGTATGAAGATGTCATATCTTGAAAGGAAACCCTTTTGAAATATTTTAGAGAAATGGCTAGAACTGAGAGAGATAGGTGAACGACTATTCAAGAGAAAACAGAACAAAAACAGAGTACCTGAAAAGAGGGGAGCCAGGAAAATGAGACAAAAGGTCTTCCTGTACAATAATAATGATAATAATCATAATAATAAAAGAAAGAACGTGGAGGATTCAATAAAACAGAACTCATAGGTACGAAAAATATATGTATATATATATATATATATATTTCTTTTTTCATAAAATCTATAGATTTGCAGATTTAGTTGAAATTTTCATGTGTGGGAAATCAAGAGAAAGAGAAGGTAAAGGAGCAGCAAATTTCTTACTATTTTTCCTCGGTGTTTTTTACTTCGTGTGTTATTTCCTTTCAGGGAGACGTTAGGATAGGAGTGGTGATCAGAGTATAACGGGAAATATAAAAACGGCAAATTTGCACTTGCTGCATTGACTGCCATTTAAAGATGGCACTTGGCGTTTCTTCATTGTGGGCTCTGAATTTCCAAATCCTACCATCCTCTAAAAGTGCCTAGCTTTTTGATGAATCTTCCTCTTCTATTTTGCCATACTGCTTTCGCGCAGTGTTTGGGAAGGCTGAGCTCATATTTGATGTTTCCGTGATGAAAGGACTCCATCAAAAAGTTCTTATAGACTCTACTATACTATAACAGTGGATCCTTTGTTTTCTTGCATGAATGTTACCATAAAAGTTCATGTTTACGATAAGCATGCAAACTTTTTCCATTAATCTTGTCATTTTCCTGGTGGGAAATATTATTGGTCAAATGGACCCGAATATGACATATGGTGTGTGGGTTTCGGGTTTATATTAGGACTTGGGCCAACCTAAAAAGACTGAGCTAAGGATTGGGCCCAATCAGCAGTTGGTCAAAGGTTAGCCCAATTGACCCAAAAACTAAAAAATCAACATTTACATATATACCCTTAGCGCTAAATTCTGTTAGTAACAGAATTATCCGTTCTTGCCCTGGTGGCTAAGAGGCCAGGGGTTCGACCCCTGCCATCCCCCTTCCCCGGGTCTTAGTACCCCGAAATGTACCAAAAATCCGAATTATCCATTTAACCGTTCACTCTTTCTTTATCTCTGCCCGCTGCTCTGCCATGGCCTTGAGCTTCTCCTGCATTTCTGCAATTCCCCTTCAACATCAGGGTCTCTTCTTTTATTTTCTGGGTTTTCTTACTTTCTTTTTTTTTTTTTTTGCTACTAAAGAACTAAAACAAAACTACAATCTAATCAGCCCACGGCCAGAGCAATCCTCTGCAAGAATCGAAAGCAGCTGATCTTATTTAGTTTTCTTACTTTCTTTCTTGTGGTTAGAGGAGAAACTTCTTTGTTCTTTTTCTCTGGTTTCTTACTTCAATAGTTTGCTCTCTTACTGTAGTGAATGTGACATCTGGAAGCAAGAAATCTCTTCAGAACGTCAAAAGTCTAATCAAAAAAATTGGGATTCCTTCAAAATCAAGCTCTCCGCATGAATCTCTACAAAAGGGAAACTGGGTCAAGCTCATATGTGGTGCTAGCTTCGAGGTATCTAAGGCTTTAAACCTTCCTGAAACCCCTTATAAACCACAATATTCATTTAACCCCTTGTTGTTAAACTTACTTTCACTCTCTTTCTTTTCCTAGGATGTAGTGGACATCAGAAATCTCTCCCTTGTTTACACTCTAGCCGGAGGTATTTCTGTGTGTAAATGTGTATGTTATGAATGCTTTTAACTTGAAATTAATGAAGATTAAAGCTTTGAATAGTTCGATCTTGATGAACGGTTTTCAGTTGATTGCATTGATTGCGCTGCGGATCAATCCGTAATCAATGCTGTAAATGAAGGCATCGAAACGGCCGGGGAAATTGTACCTATCAGAAGGCCTTGGGTGATGATAAGTGTCAATGATGATGAGGATCTTCATTTCCGTAAAGCTGGTAGATCTCCATTCTCTTTTCCTGAATATTTGATGATCATTACTTTGAATAATGAAAATTTATGGTACTATATTAGTATTTTGTTTTGTAGCTACTCATAAGTATATTGCATCATGTTTGTCAAGTACATGCTGATTTTAGCGATTAAAATACAGATTGGACTTCATTTGAGCTGTGACCTTGGTACTCTCTTGTTAGAATTTGATGCAGAGAATTGTCCTTCAGACTGCTCAAGGCCTTGTGAGATTGTTTGTCCTGCCAATGCTATATCATTAGAGAAAGAAGTTCCCTCTGGTCAATTAAAGGTTTCTCTTTCTTTCTTTCCTTCTTTTTAACATGATTCATTTTGAGGTTTCTATAGATAAGCCCATATCATGCGTCATGAATCCCAATTCAACTTTTGTGAATCACTTTGAGATGCAGGGCGGAGTAATAACAGAACGCTGCTATGGCTGTGGTCGTTGTTTTCCAGTTTGCCCATATGATAAAATAAGTGAGCATGCTTCTTTCTCCCTAGTTTTATCCAACATCATTTCCCTCTTTGTCCACTATTCACAATTTCATGATGATGAAATTCATAAATTCTTGCTGTACTATGCGCTCAGTTAATCCTGGCATGTGTCCTATTCAAATTTCTATCAATTTTCTTATGTCTAGTTACCTCTTCAAACTGATTTAGGAGAGGTTACATATGTAAGAGATGCTATGGCCACAGCCGAACTCCTTAAAAGGAATGATGTTGATGCTGTAGAGATACATACAAGTGGAAGGTACAATTTCATAATAAGAACATAGTCCCTAGCATCTATTTTTTTGAATTTGATCCAAATACAGCGATTAGAGTTGTATAAGCAAAAACATACTTTTGTTTTGCAGGCAGAGTCATCTCTTTAGAGAACTTTGGGATGATTTGGGAGATTCGGTTCGATATTTGAGACTAGTAGCAGTGAGTGGTTAGACACTTGCTGATGTGAATGATGATATGTGTTATTGAGCTTTCAGGTAATTGGTTTCAGTACTTCCTCTATAGGTCAGCTTAACGGATACTGGGGATGCAACTATTTCTACAATGAATCAAATGTATGCTATCATGGAGCCTCATCTACCTTGCTTCAATTTATGGCAGGTGTGGCCAATCTAAAACCTGATGGAAATTCTTTGCATGATTTGATTGACATTAGTACCCCATAAATAGATAGCTTGTTATTGTTCTGTTCTGTCCATATGATCTTGATATATGTGAATTTCACAGTTGGATGGCCGTCCAATGAGTGGAGATATTGGACGAGGTGCCACAAGAGAATCAATTGCTTTCGCTGTTCGTTTGGCTGCTTCTAGGGAAAGGCCTCCCGGTAAGTATATGAACTGGTATTAAGGTTCATTGCAATTTGTAACTAAGCTGACTGCTAACTCCCACCCATTTCTATACAGGTTTTCTCCAGTTAGCAGGTGGAACTAATGCTCATACAGTTGATGGTTTGAAGAAAAGGGGCCTTTTTCAAACACACAGCACCTGTATTCTTCTCTCTCTTGCTTTAATTGACTAGGCTACTTCATTCTGTTACATATATCACCACTAATTTATCCCTATTTTTCTTCGTTTAAACATGTTGTTCAAGAGAACTAAAGGGATTAATTTATACAGACGCAGCGTCTAAACATGCACATTCTTTGATTGGCGGAATAGCCTATGGTGGTTATGCTCGGAAGGTAGGCCTTATAACCTTATTCAGTTGTTTTTCATCCAAAGTCACTGGTTTTCCTTTCCTTTCCAATTGTCAAAATTCTTTGACATATTATTGGTCCATATATACCATCCAGATTGTGGGAAGAGTATTAAGTTCCATGCATTCTGAGCATGGTCTCGCTGGCGTTGAGCATCACTCAGAGCATCTGCTGGAGGCACTTAAAGGAGCCCTTGACTTGGTTGGAACCGTGAAATCTTACACAAGTGATCCCTTCGTCATACAACCGTAGCTCATCTCTTCAAGCCCTCTGTCCTGACAATCAACGCCGCCCAAAGCAAATCATCCATCTTGAAGAGATTAACCCTAAATTATTTAGGTCTAATTAAGTGCTGCATCCGTATTTACCACAAAAATTACTGCTTAATGTACAGATAGTTTAAATGATTAGTCGCTTATTTAATGAGACCTAAGACCCAGCCATATTGGGCTCAGATCCAGATTTAACATCTTTTTCAGAAAAGTAAGCTCTGGGCCTATGTTACAAGCCTATATTTTTTGACCTAGAAATCTAGCCCATGTTGCTCTGGGTTGCGTTCCTTACAATTTACAATTTACAATCTACAATCTAAATACGTTGAGGGCAGTTTTGCGCCCAAACCCATTGGGCAGACTAAAACGGGGAAACTGGAAACCGCGTACGGTGAATAATTGTAAATGTCGCTGATTTCGGGGGCCGACTCAGACAGTCTGACTTACCCTTCTTTTACTTATAAAATACCATCGCTATCCTTTTCTGCTTCTCAGTGTTCTCTCCGTGTTCTTGGTGCGTCTTCAAATCTGGTTTGTCTTTTGCTTTCTCTCCATATACTCAATTACCTATTATCAATTTTCTGCATCTTTTCTCAACAATGGCTGCAGGCAACTATAGCTTCTCTCATATTTTGAACTTAAACATGGCGGAAGTCCCACAAGTGATTTCATCTTCGTCCACTGAGCTTGTATTCCAAATCGAGGTGAAGGCGGCGCTCATCGTCATGCAGAAATGCGGTGACGAAGAGGATGACATGTTTGCCGATGAGGGGATTTTCCATGCTCATCTGACTCACGAATACTCTGTGGAAGATATGATTAGCGATGGCAACCGTGTCGTTTCAGAGATATTCAACTACATGCGTATCCCTATTGAACAAGCCATGGTGGAAAGTATTGCATCCTTCGTGGTTCCCTTGGCCACGGCTTTGAGGTCCGGAGAGAACAGCGTTTCGAGAATGAAGGTGGAGATTGAGGCTGTTGTCGATAGATTGCCGCCTGGCCTTGTGATTAGCGATGAAGATGATGAAGGGGACGACGAAGAGGAGGAGGAGGAAGAGGAAAATGAAAAGGGGGAGGAGGGGGAGGGGGAGGAAGAGATGCAAGTGGGGAAGGTAGTGATTGAGGGGCCAGGAACTGATTGTCCAATATGTTTAGAAGAGTTGATGGTGGGCTCTGAAGCAGCATGCATGCCTTGCTCACATATCTTTCATCGTCCATGCATTCAGACTTGGTTGAACAGGGATAAACGCTGCCCTTATTGTCGTTTTTATTTGATGAATTGAATATGATTATTTTAGGGTTAGAAGTTGGAGGAGAAGCTTAGGGAGTTTATTTTAAGAATCGTTTAATTTTCCTCATTTTCGTTTAATGTATGGATTTCTTTCCATATATTGATTCCCAAATAATATCAATTTGTTTGTTTCCTAATCATTAAAAATATTAATGATTTATTTCCAATAAGTAATTTACTTTTATGAACAAAATGACATTCTATTGAAACATTTTAATAATTAATTAGTTGAGTAGATTGCGGATGTTAGATTAAGTATTGTCTATATACTTACTAAGTTAATCTTCTTATTAAATAGATTATTCAACTAAATATAAGTCTTCTTATTAATTCGTTTAGGCAGATAAACTAATTACTAATTGGAAACAACAACTGAAGCCCGAAAATTAGACAGTAACTTGAGGCGGAAAAAACCTAACCCTGTTGTCGATGTCGTCATGTAAGCTAATAACGATCTTTGGGCTGGGTAGCGTCTAAAACCTCCGGATTAGCCTTGTATTGTATATATATAAGGCGGGCCCTTGTAGTGGACTGGTCTGGTTGGTAGCTGAGTGTTGGAGTGGCTCAAACTTGACCAAACGTTATTGGACATGGTACTTGTTAGGATGGTGATGGATAGTTTATAACACGGTATCTTAAATTATATGATTCGATTAAATAAGATTAGGATATCTTATAATTAGGTTTAGGTAGGGTTCAGATAACAATTTTAATATCCAGATTTGTATAGTGGTCTTATGGTATTCACTACCCAAAGTCGGTTACATATTAATTTATTTTAATGTTAAATTTTTTATTTTCTATTATACTTTTACGTACTTATATATTACTCATAATTAATATGATAATTTTATAATACTTATTAAAATTTGTCAATTATCAAAAATATGATTTGTTAAACTTTGATTTAGTTTTTTTGTAACTTAATTTTAATTTATTATTTTAATTCTAATTGATTTATTAAATTTATTCGGGTATTTATCAGGTTTGGGTATTTATCAAGTAATTCTAATATTATTTGAGTTAAGGTTTGGATATGGTGATCTTACAAAATAATTGGGTAGTTATAAGGTTTGGTACCTTGAAAAATTTTCGGGTTCATATTCGAATTCGGATTCAAGTACCTCAAAATTAATGGGTACCCTACCCATTACCATTCCTAGTATTAGTGGTAGGTGTTCCAGGCCATATTTCTAGAGTGCAAATTAGGCATGGGCAACACAAGAAGGCCCAGCTACCATAGTGGGTCTTCTCCCTTGAAATAATTACATACAATTTCAAACTAAATTTTACCATTGGTTATTCAATTTTGACAGATTTTATATTTTAATCATTGAAGTTTAATTTATCCCAATTAGGTCACTAAAGTTTAATAAGCATTTCAAATTTAGTCACTCTAATATTTTTCATCCGATCAATTAATGGAAAAATGATGTGGCAACTATGTTAGTTGCCATGTAAGTTGTCATGTTACTCAAAATCCACATCAACTTTTTATTTTCCTCTTCTTAGCAATTTAATTCATTGTACGCTTATATTTTCTTTGTTAAATTATAAGACTAAAGAGGAAGGGGGAAAAAAATGCTGACATGGATATTTTGGGTGATGTGGCAACTTATATGGCAAATGACGTAGCTGTCATATCATTTTTTGGTTAGTTGGTTAGATGGAAAATGTTAGAGTAACCAGATTTAGTACACTTAATAAACTTTAGTGACTTAATTGAGGTAAATTAGGCTTTAGTGATCAAAATGGGAAATTTGTCAAAGTTAAGTGACTCATGGTGAAATTTACTTCAAAATTTTGCGAAGAATGATCTAGGAATCTGTTTGGGTTTAATTAGGTTAAATTTCATGATGAGTTCAAATTAGAAAAAACTAAACCCAGCTAGATCAACGCATGATGATAACTCATTTATTATGTATATATCATTTTGTTAATGAGGATTTCAGTATGTGAAAATATAAGTGAAATGTCATCAATAATCTTCACTGTAACGTCACATGAAGAATAGACCTGAAGCTGAGGAAGAAAAATGAAAGTTTGCTTCCTATGCTTTCTCCAAAATAGTCCTCGAACTTGTATAAAATTATCGTTTTGGCCATTCAACTTTTATTTTAGAATTTTTGACCCTCAAACTTTTATTTTGTGCATCAATATAACCCTTGATGTTGACGTGGTTTATTCATATATTGACACGTGAAATTTTTAAATGACATGTGGTATTTTCTTACTACGTCATGTCAGTACCAATGGTTATATTGTACACAAAATAAAAGTTTGAGAGCTAAAATTTTCAAAATAAAAGTTGAATGGCCAAAAACGATAATTTTATACAAATTCGAGGACTATTTTGTGTATTAAGCTGATTTTATACTCTTACATATGCTAAGTGCTGAATTCATACACGATTGACATTGTACATTGAGTCTATATAATAATTTCTTTATATTCCGGGAATAGGAATCCTTTGTGATTTGATATGGAGGAAATTTGCGCTATAGAGTGTAGTTAATGGAAATATCCTACTTAATTCAAGGATCTTAACTATAATCAAGGCTAAGATAATGGTGTTACAATTACTAGGTCTATATTTCTTCGCCTTGATTCATGGTTTTAATAAAGAATGTTTAGGGTTGAGTTTGATGTCTACAATTGTTTTACATTAATGCCATCTTAAAATTATTTATTGAAACATAAAGATGTTGAGATCCCAATTTCAACTTCTTTTAACCCTCTCGATTAGCCCAAACGTATCCAAGAATACAAATGAACATTCCTGAAGGCTTACTCACATGACATTTTTTTTATACAATTCAAGATACTAAAGCTCAGGGGGGGTGGTAGGGGTTGAACCCCTACCTTGATGACCTCTCAAGCCTCTTAGCCACTAGGCCAAGAGGTAGAGGTCCACTCACATAACATTTTAACCAAAGAAAAAGGTCACATAAGATTAGAAAAAAAGAGAAGGAAAGAATAAAGAAATGACTTATTCGAAAAAGACAAGGCTCACATTAACCCCAACAAACCACCATTTTGGGCCGTTGGATACTATTACTATCGAGTTTTGTTCCAAAGCATATGCCATACAAATGTATGCCCTATTAGCCGTAAAAGAAATTGAGCTTGGATATAGCCATACTGGGCTTTGATCCAGATTTAACACTTTTCAAAGGTAAGTTCCGGGCCTATTTTACAAGCATATATTTATTGACTTAGAAATCTAGCCCATGATTGCTTGCAATTTACGATTTACAATTTACACAATCTAGATATGTTAATGCTGTTTGCCCTAAACCTTGGCCGATCAAAACAAGGAAACCGCGTACGGAACAATTAGGTCTCTGATTTAGGGAGGCTGACTCAGACTTACCCTATCCAGCTATCCTGTTTACTTATAAATATTATCTCTAGCCTCCTCTGCTTCTCACTGTTCTCTTCGATCATGTTCCTGCTCCGTCTTCAAATTTGGTTTTTCTTTTACTTTCTCTATATATAATCAAAATACTGAGTATTTCTTTTCTCTATTTTCTCTCAATAATGGCTGCAGGCATGTATAGCTACTCTCACATTTTGAAACTTGACATAGCGGAACTCCCACAAGAGAATTCATCTTCATCCACTGAGCCCGAACTCCCAATCGAGGTCAAAGCGCGGTTCATAGTCATGAAGAAATATGGTGACGAAGAAATAGATGAAATCACGTTTGTCTATGAGGGATATTTCCAAGCTGAGGAGATGTTCTACTGCTCTCTAGAACAATTGATTAGCGATGGCAACCGTCTCGTTTTACAAATACTCAACTTCATGAGTGTCCCTGTTGAACCAGATATGGTGGAAAATATTGTATCCTGCGCGGTTCGCTTGGCGACGGCTATGAGATTCGGAGACAACAGCGTTTCGGGAATGAAGTTGGAGATTGAGGCTATTGTCGATAGATGGCCGCCTATATATGGGAATTATATATAACGTTAACGATGAGGGGTTCCCGATGGAGGAGGAGGAGGAAGGGGAGGAGGAGGAGGAGGAAGAGATAAAAGTGGGGAAGGTGATGATTGAGGGGCCAGGAATGGATTGTCCAATCTGTTTAGAAGAGTTGATGGTGGGCTCTGAAGCAGCATGCATGCATTGCTCGCATATCTTTAATCGTCCATGCATTCAGAATTGGTTGAACAAGGATAAACGCTGCCCTTATTGTCGTTTTAATTTGTCTCCACTCTCCATGAATTGAATATGACTTTAGGGTTAGAAGTGGAGGAGAGGCGTAGGGAGTTTACTTTTAAGAACTTTTAATCTTCCGCATTTCTTTCAATGTATTGATTTTCTTTCCTTAAATTAATTCCTCAATATTGTCAATTTCTGTGCTTTTCTAATTATTAAAAATAAATTATTTCTTTCCTATAAGTAATTTGCTTATACTTTACATAGACATTTTAATAATTAATTAGTGAAGTAGACTGCAATGTTAGATTAAATATTGACTATATGCTTGCTTTAATTAAGTTAATCTTCTTGTTAAATAGTAGATTATTCAACTAATAGTTAATTTGGCATTGCAATTGCCATTTGAAAAAGCTCTGCTTAAAAAAAATGATTTTAAAAAGTGTTTTGTGAAACTGCAGTGAAAAAATTTGATAAAAAGGAAATAAAAAATTATTCAAAAAGCTTTTAGTAATTTAATATTAAAAAAGCCCACATAAGAGATTAAAATGGAAAATTAGAAGAAAATGACTTATTTGAAATTTAAAGACTCACATTAACCTTAACAAACCACCATTTTTAGCCGTTAGATACTACTACTATTGGGTTTTGGTCCAAAGCATATGCCATACCCATATAGATATCATATGGGCACTATTAGCCGTAAAAGAAATTGACCTGGGATATAGCCATATTGGGCTTAGATCCAGATTTAACATCTTTCAAAAGTAAGTTCCGGGTCCATTTTACAAGCATAGAAATTAGAAATCTAGGTTAATGCGGGCCTAGAAATCTAGCCCATGTTGCTCTGGGTTGCTTGCAATTTACTATTTAAAATTTAGAATATAGATAGGTTAATGCGGTTTTGCCCTAACCCTTGGCCGATCAAAACAAGGAAACCGCGTACTGAATAAATATGTCGCTAATTTAGGGAGGCTGACTCAGACTTACCCTCTCTTTTTTACTTATAAATACTATCTCCAGCCGCTAGCCTCCTATGCTTCTCACTGTTCTCTTCGTGTTCTTGACATCTTGTTCCGTCTTCAAATCTGGTTCGTTTTTTACTCTCTCTATATAATCAATTACTTTTCTGCATTTTCCCTCAGTAATGGCTGCAGGCATGTATAGCTTCTCTCATATTCTGAAATTTAATGTGACGGAAGTCCCACAAGAGAGTTCATCTTCGTCCACTGAGCCTGAACTCCTAATCGAAGTTAAAGCGCGGTTGATGATCATGAAGAAATATGGAGACGACGAAGAAGACGTGCAGTTTGTCTATGAGGGATCTTTCCAAGTTGAGGAGATGTTCGATTGCTCTCTGGAACGTTTGCTTAGCGATGGCAACGGTATCGTTTTAGAGATACTCAACTCCATGGATGTCCCTCTTGAACCAACCATGGTGGAAAATATAGCATCCTACGCAATACGCTTGGCGACGGCTATGAGATCCGGAGACAACAGCGTTTCGGGAATGAAGTTGGAGATTGAGGCTATTGTCGATAGATGGCCGCCTATAGATAGGAATAATAACGTTAACAATGAAGAGGATCAGGACAGGGATAGGGAGGAGGTGGAAGAGATAGAAGTGGGGAAGGTGAGGATTGAGGGGCCAGGAACGGATTGTCCAATCTGTTTAGAAGAGTTGATGGTGGGATCTGAAGCAGCATGCATGCCTTGCTCGCATATCTTTCATCGTCCATGCATTCAGACTTGGTTGAACAAGGATAAACGCTGCCCTTATTGTCGTTTTAATTTGTCTCCACTCTCCATGAATTGAATATGATCTTATGGAGTTTATTTTTAAGAATCTTTTAATTTTCCGCATTTTCTTTCAATGTATTGATTTGCTTTCCTTAAATTAATTAATTCCCGAATAATAACAATTTCTGTGCTTTCTAATTATTAAAAATAAATTATTTAATTTCTTTCTTCAAAAAAATAAATTATTAATTTCTTTCCGATAATTAAGTAATTTACTCATACTTTACGTAGACATTTTAATAATTAATTACTGAAGTAGACTGCAATAATGTTAGATTAAATATTGAATATATATACTTAATTGCTTTAATTAAGTTAATCTTCTTGTTTTGCGATTTCAAAAAGCTCAGCTAAAAAACGCTTTTACAGTGGAAAAATTTGATAAGTGTTTAGTATTACTGTAAAAAAGTGTTGTAGAAAAATAAAATATCTAAAAATGATAAAATTTGAAAAGGAAATAAAAAATTATTCAAAAAATTTTTAGTCATTTAATATCAAAAACATTTTTAAAATGCAAAAACACCTAATATATATAGTTTTTCAAGTTAGGTATGCTTTTATTGTCAAAAATAGTTTTTGATGCAAACTAACATAGTGTTTGGATTAAGGGGAGGGGAGGGAAAGGAAGGGAAAATATAGGGTTAAGGAGGGCAAGAGAAAACCCTCCCCCAATGTGGAGAAAAACTTTTAAATTTTCTCAAAGGAAAAGAAGGGGTTCTCATGACCCTCCAAAACCTCTTAAACTTCAATTTTTCAGGAATCCAAATTTAGCATCTGACAAAAAGGTTATAATTATAAAATAATATTAAAATATTATCCATCCTTTCTTTTTCACTATTTAACCAAACAAAAGTCATCAAACAACCATTCATTTTCTTTCCCTCATTAAATTTGATTATCCAAATAAGGATTTGACCTTCTTTCCTTTCTCCTCCTAACATATCGTAAAACTTTTTTGGGATTGAGTTTTACGTAAAAAGTAGCTTTTTTACCTCCAACACACAATGTTAAACTAGCTCCAAAAGTAAATCTTTTTATTAATTCGTTTAGGCAATATGTGAAAAACTAATTAAACTAATTGATTGGAAACAACAATCGGAGCTCGAAAAGACAATACCTTGAGTTGGAAAAACTTCTCAAGCAAGTTAAGACAACTTGCAACACCTTATCTTTGGGAAAAATTATTAAACATATAACTATATATATAAGATCATCTCACCACGGCATGAGACCAAATAATATGGTGTCAACTTAAAATAGTTACTAAAATTCAACAACCATTTTTATCTCAAATTTAGCCCAATGTTTTAAAAAGTATATATTAAGTCCAAAGGTTAGGACATTAATTATTAAAGTATAATTTTAGTAATTGTGAAAATTTTCTGATTTGACACCATATTATTAGGCTCTATTTGATAGAAGAGTGAAATTGGTTCCGGTGAGATTGAAAATATGATATTAGTTACTATAGTGGTAATAGTGGTGATATTAGAATTGTAGCGATGAGAATGAAACTAGTGGAGGAGAAATATGTGTTTGATAAAACAACGATAGTGGTGAGATGAGAATAAAAAATAACCATTAGGGATATTTATATAAGAATATATTAATAAATTGTGTTTTATGTATATTTTATTTTGCTTAACGCTTTTAATATTTAAAAATTTTATTTTTAAAAAATAATGAGACATGTTATTTCATAATAAAATAATAAAAAATTTAAAGTGCTCAAAATTAAAAAAATTATTTTAAAATATTTAATATTTAGATAAATACTTATAACAATTATATATGCTAACAAAATAATATTAAACATAACAAATCAAATAAAATATATAGTTGAATAGTAAAAGTGAAATATTATAAATTAACTTAGGGTCTGTTTGGTAGAGCCGTGAGATTACAGCGGTGGCGGTAAAAATAATTAATAAAGGGTGGAGATTAAAATAATAATGGTGAGATTAATTATTGTACGATTGAAATTGAGTATTAACCACGATGGACTGTAGGAAACGCACTACATTGCTCTACCAAACGGATACTTATTTACTAATTATATTATTTTATAATACATTTATCATCATTAAAGTCATTAATTAATACTAATAGAAAAGTAGATAAAAAAAAAAACTAAAAAGAAGATTGCATGGGTAAAAAAGGGTACGACCGTACGAGGCCACCGTTGCATCAACTGGACCCTTGTGGTCTAGTGAAAATTTGCAGCCTTCAATGTGTTTTGGATTTGCCACATCAGCAAATCCCATCACGCCATCCTTTCACTTAAGATGTCTTTTTCACTTAAGATGTCTTTTGCTTCGTTTCAGCACGTTTGACCCTCAAACGCACTGAAACGGTCAAATAAATAGAGCCTTAGGCTATGTTTGGGAGAATAATGTAATTAAAATGATGAAATTAATTATTGCATACGCGTGAGACTGAAATGATGGTGATGAGAGTAAAACTAGTGATGAAAGATTATGTGTTTGGTGAAAACAGTGATGGTGATGAGGTGAAAATATAAAATGACAGTTAAGGGTATTAGTATAAAAGTGTGTTATATATGATTTTTATTTACTAAACAATATATTAAACAAAGAAAAAAATATTTAACTAATAAATTTAACAACACATATCAATAACAATTTTAGGTATTAAAATAATCATATGGTTGTACTTTAAACAATTTATTTAAAAATTATGTATTTATATAATAATAATTTAAAATACTATTTAATAAAATAATACATCAAATATAGAAAATATAAAATATATAAACAATTAATAAATTCCAGAATGAAACTAATTTATCAATTAATTAATTATTGACTAAATGTTCAAATCAGGACGTAATGTTTAGGGGTTTGCTCATTTCAGGACTAAGCCTTTTAATCCTAACAAATTAGGATTAAAACTATTCGGATCGTGACAAATCGGACTTTCCGTCTATATCAATTTGCGCGTGCAATAAACCCTCTCTATAAAACGCATAAACTAATAAAATTATGACACGTGGCTAGTTAGTTCCAGATCAAGTTTGACCAGATTTATTTTCCTTTTTTTTCCTTTCTCTTTTTTTCTTTCTTTTTCTTTTTTCGTTCAATTTCTCTTCTTCCTCTCCGTTTCCAGTGCGTCTACCGACTCCTCTCACTGCTAGTCACAATTCCAACCAATTTTAGCCCGATTTGAAGCTACTTCCACTCCCCTTCTGCTATTTCGACCTCTCTTCTCTAACTTCCTTTGAAAAATTTCTTGAAAAACCCTCCTCTTTTGCCTTTCCAAGATCGTCGCTTTTCAAACACCACCCAACTTCTCTCTTACTTTCTTTTCTCCTACTTTCTTGATTAGAAGAATTCATAACTTTTATTTTGGTTTTTGGTTCAGCTATGCTTTCCAAGGATTCTTTTTAAATCTATTCAAATTTTAGGTTTTTTTTTGGGGGGGTTGAAAATTCATAGTTTGTATATTTGATTATTGTTTGTTTCTGATTCCAAATACATGAATATTCATTGGGTTTTGTCAAGAACTTTATAAGATGTTTTGCTCTTGTTTTTGCCTTTTGGGATTTTTCTGTTGCTCTCTTTATATTTTAAGAATTCATAATTCTTATTTTGATCATTCAGTTCGTATATGGTCCTTTCTGTTTTTGATATTTTGATTATTTAGTTCATATTTGGTCCTGCTTCTTGTTTTTGCTATGTTTGTATGGAATCTGGTTTGAATTGCTGCAACTTTGTTTCGTCGGAAGTAAGGTGTTTAGCGAGAATCTGATGATTTTGTTGGAATATAAGTTTGGTTGGATTTATTTTTTCATTTAAAAATTATGTTAAAATATTATTACGTTTATTTGGAAGATTGTAATAAATGAATTTCTAATTAATTTTATAAAAATAAAAACAAATCATAATTTACCGTGTGTCAACATTGTTTAATTTGACGACGCGTGTTGTGTACATGCCAATTTCCATCCAGTCAAATCCTGATTTGTCACAATCCGAATATGTTTGGTCCTAATTTATTACAATTAAAATGTTTAGTCCTTAAATGAACCAACCCTTAAATGTTTAATCTTAATTTGAGCATTTAGCCTTAATTATTATATAATCTATATTTATTTTAATTAATTAATTTAAGAAAACTTTTAATAAAAAATAAGAAAAACAAAAAAAAAAGGAAAAAGGGTACAAAGTGAAAAAAAACCCCAGTTGCCTCATGTGAATTTCCACTGGACCAAAAAGGTCCTGTAGGAATTCAAGGGTCTGGTGCGATTAGGGGCATGCCAACCTGGCAAACTCCCCCGCACTGATGAAGCACCTAAGCACCGGTTGGGTGAGTTTTGCTCTTAAACGGGGCAAACGACACCGAACCGGTGAAACAAACATAGCCTTAGTTGATTTCAGCCCCTTTTGGCATGGCGTTACGGCGTATTTTGGCCCTAAACATGCTGAAATGCAGCACACGCGAGCTTAAGTGTATTTTCCATTACAACCCAATTGCCCACGTGGCTCTCTTTCTCTGTGATTGAAACGTGAGTTTTCCACTGCAAGGAAAACCTCCAGTTCTTCAACTGCACCACCTTCCCATATTTTCATTCCTTAGTTACCCTTATAATTGTAATCAACGCCACTTTGTATATAATGTATAAATTAATTTATATTATGTTTTCTTTCACTTGTGTAATTATTTTCCTCCCGTGTTGACGATAAAGAAATAATTCTATTATCATCTAAAGCTCTCAATTAATATTTTAATATCAAGTAATATGTGTAAATAGACAGAACGAAGTCTAAATAAATTAAAATTTTAATATAAATAAGTAAATCATAGTAATTATTAATTAATTACAATGTATTAATTGAATATTAATAATAATTAAATATATACATATGTAAAGTTAATAATATAAAAATTGAAAAAAATATATAATGCATCTATATGGTCATACTCCTAATGGTAATTTTCTATTCTGATCTCATTCTCACCATTGCTTTCACCAAACACATATATATTTTTTCATCGTTGGTTTTAATCTCACCACTACAGTAACTAATCTCACAGCTATCATTATTTTTAACCTAACCATAGCCAATCTCAATGTTATGCCAAAGGGAGCCTTCATCACTGACGTTGCTGGATTTAATTAGTTACTATCAATTAGGACGGATATCTTGGAGAATCTCTATAAATGGAGTTGGATTATCAGAGTGTCATCATCAGCATTAATCAAGGGATCAACATAGTTTGGTAGAGGGTCTCGTACTCTCGTAGAATGACTTACACTGTTTGAAAATAATTACTTTTGATCCTGTGCCAAAAAATATCTATGTTCGGGCTGGGATTGAATGTGTTTGATGCCTTTTTTGGTCAAATTGTCTGCACTTGGTTTCTAATGCTTTGAGACAGTTACTGCTTCGACTTTGAATAATAATTCAATGAAAATTAATTAGTTTATCGAAGAAAAAAGAATGAAACAATAAAAGATAAAAGATAAAAGATGCAAGACAAAAGAAAAGCCGAAGAACATGGTAAATAGAAATTAATAATCTAATTATCGTTAAAAAAATTAAAAACTCGAGAACTGAAATTCAAAAATATTAGTAAGTTAAATAAATAAATTTAATCACATAATATACCTTTGTTTACTTTAAGCGCTGCTTGATATGAGAGAAAGAAAAATGAAAATGAAGAAAATAGAAGGGAAGAAAAGTGCAAAGAAGGAAAAAAATATTATTTTCTTTCATTTGTGTGCATGGTATAAAAGATAGAAAAGTTGGAAGAAAATTTAATTTTCTTTCATTTCATTTCTTAGTAGAAATGAAAAATGGAAGGAAAGAAAATAAAAATGATATAATTTTACCATCATATCCTTTACAATTTTAAATTATAACGTAGATTTAAAAAAAATGTATATGGAGTGTAGATAATGTAGCATTTATACACTCCTTAATCACATCACTCTCATTTTCTCTCCATTAATTTTTTTCAATTTTGGAGTAATTTGTTTTTATACTTAAGGAGTGAAAACACCAATTTCTTTCATTTTCTTTCATTTTCTTTCTTCCCTCATTTCATTCCAGTCAAGCATCACAAATTTTATTTTCTCTTAACTTTTTCATCCTTCCTTGTCTATCTTTCCAATTTTTTTCTCTATCAAGCATAGCCAAAAGCTTAAACCTGTTGCCATGTCATCTGTATAAGCTAATTACAGTCTTTGGGCTAAGTAGCGTCTGAAACCTTCGGGTTAGCCTTGCATGTGTTTAAGGCAGGCCCCTGTAGTGGACTGGTATAGTTGGTACTTGGCAGTTAGCAGTCTGGCTGAAACTTGACCAAAATTAACTGGACATGGTACTGGTGGGTGCTCCAAGGCCTAGGCCCTATTTCTGTAGTGCAGTTCAGGCATGGTGGGGATTGGGGAATATAAGAAGGCCCAGCTACCATACTGGGTCTTCTCAAAGAGATTCATTAAATTCCATGAAGAACAGTCCAGAAATCTGTTTGGGTTCAATTACATTAAATTTGATGACGAGTTCAGATTACCAAACACTAAACCTAGCTAGATCCAGCAGTCAGCTCTACACATGCTGATATAACTGCTCCCCATCCAGCCATGAAAAGTTTGGCAGAGAGTCACAGAATCCCCGGCTGTGGTTTCAAATACCTCTTCCCACTATGCAAATAATAAAGAAGAACTGAAGAAGGGCTCGAATATAAAAGTCGAATTTTGTTGATTTTAGCTCATGATTGTGGTTGGTCAGGAATCACGAGCCCTCTAGTGCCGGAGTCAGGGTCAACTCATGACTTAAGCCCGTATTTTTCATTGACCAACTAATTATCTTTTAAGGTTTTTTTTTTTTAGATTTTTGTCCAATCCAAGACGTTCATGAGCATTGCAGTGTAATTTCATTCCTAAACATTTCAAAAACTTTGAAAATTTCCTCACTAATCAAAGCAAAGAGATTTGCTTTTTGATTCTTGAATCAGTCTTTACCAAACTCTTGAGTCTTGACTGCAATATGTTAATTAAAAATTTATAGTCAGTGCATTGATTTTCTGGTTTATTATAATCCATTAAAGAAATAAGAGATGACGTGTTCTGGCCTCAAATCAATAATTAATTTGTTTATAATAAGTTAAGCAAAGAAATACAGAATACTATCGAATCAAACGCTTTGCACGTTTCATACACCATTAATGTTTTTGCTTTGTCCACATTATTCTAAGTCGGCCGCGAGGGGCTGTACGCTAAGACTTAAAACAGAAAAAAACGAAGACCCAGTGGGAAATGACTGAGCAACTTGACTGCGACCGGAAATGGTGGAATATGTTAAAAATTTTAAATGGGTAAACTAATTCATCTAAATCTTTTGAGAGAATGGGAAACCCAAATTAAATAACTAAATGCCAATGTGCTGTTCACCAAAAAGAAAATGCCAATGGACCAACAACATATATATAATTAATGAATGGAATGTCTTTGTCACGTCCCATTTCAACTGCCCATGTAAGGGGGAGAAAAATAATATATATATATATAGATATATATATTATATATCATTTGAGATTTATGGTTAGAAAATATATTCAGTTGTTTGCTTCTGTCTATTCTAAAACTCACACTTAAAATCTCAAAAATAATATATTTAAGTTTGAGAACTTATATTTCATTAGAGATTTGCGGTGCTTGTCGTGCTTTGATCATAATATATATGAAAACATCAAATCTAATTCCGATCATCTTTGATTATAAATAATTAAAATTTATATATAAAAAAAATTAATTAAAATTTTAAAATTAAAATAATTAAAATTTATATATAGCAGTGGCATCTCAATAGTGCAGTGGATTTTGAGATTTTGATCGATGGAGAAGCAACTGCCAACTGCCAACGGTCAACAATTTAGGGGTCGTTTGGCATCGTTTTTGTTTTTGTTTCGTTTTTATTTTATTTTCGTTGCGCTGTCAATTTTTTAAAAACAAAAATACATTTGGATATATACTTTTATTGTTTGTTTTCTCATTAAAATATATTAAAAAAACCTAAACGTATGTTAGTTGAGTATTAAGGATGTCATTAAAAAGTTATTATTCACCTGTGTTATGGAAGTATTTTGAAAATATATGAAAACATAAAATTTCTGCTTTTATTTTTTTTCTGAAACATGTTTTTTGTTTCCAAAATTTTGAAAATAGAAACATTCTGTCAAACGTATTTTTAGTTGTTTTGTTTCAAAATATGAATATGACAAAAGAAAACAAAAAATAAAAACGATGCCAAACAAGCCCTAAAATTTTTGAGTTTGGCTTTGGGTTCTAAATTACTAAATGTTTGCAAAAGAAAAATCTTCCTGAGAAATCAAACAACGTCTTATCAAAACGCAGCGTATTGGACGCATATTTTCGTGGTCAAATTAGTAGGGGTCAGGCCCACCCAATGTCATCCGTGTTATGGAAGTTAGTTAGTGAACCATGAAGAGACTTGCTATCAAAGATAGTAAGATACCAGCCGGTTGTTGCACCAACGGGCCATTCAACCATCACGGATCTTCTATTCTACCCCCCAAAAAAAAAAAATGTCGAAGAGACAAGGGTCGACCCTACAAATTCCTTTTTGTATCTTTTAAATATCATAAAAATAAATGGTGGCCACATCCTTGCTTCAGCCAAAGGAAGGTGTGTCCCATCTTCACAATTAAAACCTAAAACAGACGGCGCGTGTTTACACCAAAACATCATTGAAACACTATTTATATTTATATTCATATTTATTTACAATAAAGTAAAAAGAAAGCATTAGAAAATACAATATGGTATAAAAGCTTGATTTATATTTATATTTATATTTTCTTTTTAAATTTCATCTTGCGGATGGCAATTGACAAATGACTTTTACTAGCATTTTTTTTAACTTTAATTTGGTTTGCTTGGCAAATGTCCTAATCAAGCAACTAGAAATACTAAAAACAACATACCCTAGGAGTAGAAAATTCAAGTAATTGAAAGGTATAATATTAAAAGATTTTGAAAATTATCAATATCTGTTGGGTTGAATAGAAGGACTTTAATATCCTATAAATAAGATCTTAAATTCAAGTATTGTGAATAGATAAAATATGTTTAAAATAATTATTTCTTATCATTTAAGGTTCAACGTAATTAAAATATAATTAATTCGTAAAGTATTAAATAGATATATATAGATTCAACAACATATGATAATTATAAAAATATTTTTATTTTACAAAGTCAAACAAAACAATATTTCTGCTTAGTAAATTTAATTATACCGAGACATTTGTCAGCTTTGTTAGTATGACATGCGCTACCTATTGAGTATTGACATTGATTGAAGTGCTGACAATGACCATATATATATATATATATATATATATATGGCAGAACAAGTTTGACAGAAACTTACTGAAAAATAATTTTGGGATAGTGACGGCGGGGTTGATTTTTTTGACTAATTGATGCCATTAAAAATTATAAAAAGATGTGTTGTATCTCAACAAAATTATAAAAAAAGTGAGATTAATTTAGAACATCACCTTTTTTTTTCTTCTGATGGAAAAAAAAAAGAACATCACCATAATTTAATGCTTCTGATCTTATTCCTCTTCTTTGTATACAGGTATTGATTTGAACTTTGTGAAGTCTGAATAAAAATTTTATTTCTTTTCTTTTGTCAACCCATTGCTTTCTTCCCCCTGTCAAATAAGAGAAACGTGGTTTTAATTTTCTCGATTTTCTTTTCACGGCTCATCTTTCTCTCCGTTTTTCTTTCTCTTTGCATATGTGAAGAGTACTTTTCTTTGTTTTTTCCTTCAGTTCATTAAAAAGAAAAAAGAGTTTTTCTTTACCATACTATTACTATGCAGAAGCAAGTAATCAGAAAGAGAGGAAATGAGATGAATTGTCCATCGGCCTGTTTGGGGTTGGGATGATGGTGATTGTGAAAACAGAATTGGGCAATTTCTATAAGTTGACTGAATTTTTTTCCTTTTATTATATTTCTTATTTCTTTCGTTTTCAAAGGACGGGAATATATGTACTTTTCCATCCCATTTCTCTGACTACATTTTCCTTCTTACCTAACATTACACACATGACATTTCTTTTCCATGGATATTGGCTCAGAATGTTATATATACTTCAGGTATCAGCCGGCATCTATGAAAATTATAATACTATATCAACTATTTTGCATGCTTGCTTGAACTGAGTTATTTTAATTTTACCATAAAAAAGTTAATTTAATTTAATGCATTTTTTTAAATGTCATTTGACCATTTAGAATATGCACCTTCTTTGAATTATGGCAGATTTATAATCTATATTAATATATATACCATGCATAGTCTTAAAAAAGAAAAAGAAAACCAAAAAACAATGATATTACTACTATACTATTATTATGGATATATATAGTCAACCTCTGACTGCGAAGACTAATTCAACTATATAGTCCAATGCTTCACTTTCTTTAAACTTCCTATTTTGGGCTGCTAATCTTTTCAAACTCAACAGGATTAAAATTAATTACTATTTGTTTCAAGCCTTGACATTTTGGTTTTTCGATGAGTGGATAATAATAAATAAAATACTAATCAACATTTATCTTTCTTCATTTTGCAACTATATTTCTTAAGTTAACTTTGAATTATGCATATTTTCTTTAGAAAAGTATGAACATGCATTGCATCGTCCCAAGTACCCAAGCCAACGGCCAAATTCAAATTGAATATATTTTGGACGTTTACCAAATAATAATTGGGCCACGCGATAAATGGAATGGATTTTTGTACATTGTCACAATCAAAACACTGTTGAACCATTTGTGTGATAAGGGAGAGCTGTTCCATGATCGAAAGGCCCAAGTTTTCCAGACTCGTCAATATCGACGAATTATTATTTTGATGTCATCATTTCTAATTGCAATAAAAATGAAATAAATAAGGCTACTTGCAGCGCTTAATTTACTGTTAATTACTGATATTGTAGGGGTTACACACCCTAGACTGATTTCAGATTAATAATAATAGTTGCTTTCTATGTTTTTTACAAAAAAAAGAAAAAAAATAAATATACGTATGAGTATAATTATTGCATTCCTACGACCTTAATCCAATAATGTTCATTGAATTTAGAGACCGTTTGGTTGGAGGTTATGTAGGATAATCCTGATTATCTGACGTTTGTTATCTTATATGCTCTTATTTAGTTCGAGGTAATGAGATAACCAATGTTATGTCATATTATCGCCACGTCAGCATATAACTCCAAATCATGTTATATGATAATCTCCAAATTCTTAAGTACGTAATATGAGATAACCAGATTATTTTAAATTTTTTCTTAGTTTGCCCTCACTATTTTACTCATTTGGATCACAATAACCCCATTTAATTGGTAAATTATAATATTCTTTTTAAATATTTTTTTGTAAGAAGCATATTATTAAACTGAACTTATATAATTATTAAACTATTTAAATATATTTTGGCCAAAAAAAATATTTAAATATATATTAGTTCAATTAAACTATAAACATAATTCAACTTAACTTATATAATCATTAAAATATTAATTATATAATATTTTATGTATATGACTTACCCAATTAATTTTTTCACAAGGCTCAAGTTTATAGTATCTATTTTTTTCCTTATGTAAACTAGGCATAATTTAATTTAATGAAACAAATAAATATTATTTCGTTAAGTTCAATGAAAATAATTTTGTTTTGTTAGTCATATATAATTATTGAAATAAAAATAATTAAAAAATATATGATATATAGCACAAGAAAGAAATAAACTATAAGTATTGAAGTGAATGTATAATAATAAAATATCGATTTTGACAGAAAACATAACCCCCAACCAAACAAATTAATCTAACATTGACAAATATTGAACCAAACATAATTCAATAATCTTTCAAAATTATGTGCATAAGCTTTGTAATTTCTACTTCTAACATTTCCCTTAAGTTATCTTCAACGTCTAATTTCTGTAGGGGTTGTTTGTTTGGTATACATAATAGAATAAAATAATTACAAAGTTCACATTCTATATACGTATTGTATTAGAATTATCTAAATTTCCAAGTCAAGCCACCCTCTCTGTAGCTCTAGTTCACCTAACTCCCCCCAACCGGGCCTCTGCCAACTTTTATGTACTTACTAGCAATTAACCAATTTTTTTTTTTTGGGGGGTGGGGGTAAAGACCGACTACCCTTCATCGAACATCAACGACCCTGAAAATATTTTACTATCAACTTGCAAAATTAAATTACAGAAAAAGAAAAACAAAAGCAATAATTTATCTATATTTATACCTCTATACCTTACTTTTAAAATTATATTTAAAGAAGTTTCTTCAAGACCTCCACATAGGATATTAGATTTTTTTTAAAAAAATTTTCTTAAAATATATTTATAGTTAATGCTTTTAAAGAGTTACTAATAATAATTAATTAATACTAAACTTATTTATATTTTTTTCTCATTTTTTTATTTTTCTCAAAATATTAATTACAATAAATATGTTTGAAAAAAAGTATGCTAAATAAAGTGATTTTCTCTTCATATATTTTCTTTTTGAATTATTAGATCAATCAATAATTTTATATATAAAATTATATATACTACATTGAGTTATTTGTTCATACATAATTTATGCGATTTATATTTCTCAAACCATTACAAATATATGACTGCAATTAAAAATAAAGATAAGATTAATTAGTGACTAATAATTTATACAAAGTATAATAAATTCAAGAGGAATCCATTTTTTTTAATTTATAATTTTTTATTATTTAATAATAGAGATAGAAAGAATTTTTCGATTAAATTAGAATACACATTAACATATAAGAAGAGTTTATATTCCATTACAATATATTTTATATTTAAAATATATGAAATATTATATTTAACAAATTATGATTTTATATAGATCGCGGCATTAACGCAGATTTCTTGTAATAATTAAAAATAATAATGTATTTTGGAGCAAGAAACATTCATGTTAACCCAAGTGAGCTAACCACCAGAGGGCACGTGACCATCTCTCCTCACCCATTCTATTAGCTCTACTGCTCTCTGGGCCTGCGTCTGGCCTCTCTAGCTACTCCCTCCATTTTCCCTCTCTTTCTATATAAATCCGTATCTACCGTTCCGCATTTCCAGCATTATTACTTTTATATTTCTCTCCTCTCCCTTTCTCTCACGAGGCGAGCGAGAGTGATTCTCATTTCTCTTTTCAGGTAAAGATTCCAGTTTCTCCGAAGCTTTTCCTCTTAGATCTGCTTCCTTTTTCATCTCAATTCCGATTTTTGTCACTTTTTCAGTGTTCTCTTTTTTTATATTCCGATACTTTCAAGGAGATTTCAGGATACTTTGATTTGTTTTTTTTCTGAAGAATTAGCTGTATAAAGTTAGAGATCTCGAGTTTCTTTTTAGTACCCGTCTCCTCTTTTTCATGCATTGCGGTGATTTGATTTGCTTGCTCTCGTCTTTTCGGTTGAGATCTAGTTGGGCTTAGGTTCGCGTTAGGTGTAGTTTTGGATCCGGCTCTCTTTCATGCTGTTTACTTGGTTGGTCAACCCCTTGAATTGATATAATATAAATAAGCAAGTTAATGACGTGTTTGTTTAGCAGGTTCCTTTGAGCCGAAGCCATGGCCACTGGACAGTTATTTTCTCGAACCACACAAGCTTTATTCTACAATTACAAGCAACTTCCCATTCAACGGATGCTTGATTTTGACTTCCTTTGCGGTATGGATCCTAGCTGATTTCGCGTTATTTTTGCTGATTTAGTGTTTGTAGTTTTACTTCTTAAGGAGAACGTTAGTGGAGTTTTTTGAATTAAGTTGTTTTCTGCTTCATTTGTGATCGGTACTGGTTTTTCTTTTTGCTTATGTATTTGATTGTTTTTGAATTTGTAGGGAGGGAAACGCCATCTGTTGCTGGTATCATTAATCCTGGTGCTGAGGGATTTCAGAAACTCTTCTTTGGTCAAGAGGAAATCGCAATCCCTGTACATTCTACGTAAGATTTGCTCTTCTCTTCTGTCTCTGTTTCTAGATCTAAACTGTGTTTTAAAAGTGTTGTATGTGAATGAACTATATGACATGTTACCTTATGGATCATTATCCTATACATCACTCTACAAAGTTTAATATTTGATAAAGCGGTTTAAGCACACTTCGTGTAACATTTAATTTCAAAATGAGGAAGCCATTGTTGTATTATTGTTAACATAATTCTCTTAAATCGACACGTGGCAAGCATATAAACTTTTGTGAAGCTCTTAAATTCCGCCGTGATGAGATGATAATTCATTACCTTATATATATTTTCCATTTTTTTATTAGAAAATTCATTTTGTTTACGTCAACAAAGCAGATGATAGTTGGTCTATGATTCTATAGCTTGGTGTAGCTCTTCGGTGCATGGACTTGACATTGGCCAGTCTCTTTACCATCTCGTGTATGGCAATCGTTGTTGATTGCTCTTGTGAGGTTGTAAACAGTTAGTCCGTGGTAATCATTAATCTAATTGGATCATGAGAAAGGACATTCTGTAAATACATATCATTTGATTTTACATCCTTTAAAGATTAAACTAATGATGCATGAGTTGTTTGATCGGTGAACTTGCATTTCTCCAAACTTTATGTTCTCTAACAATTGAATTGATATATTTTGCAGCGTTGAGGCAGCATGTGCTGCACATCCAACTGCCGACGTTTTTATTAACTTTGCATCATTTCGAAGGTTAGTCTTCATTTATTTTGTGCTGTTTTGGAGAGCAGAAATTCTTGTATGCATAACATAATCATTTGTTTTCTATTTAACTTTGCAGTGCTGCCGCATCGTCAATGGCTGCTCTGAAACAGCCAACCATTCGAGTTGTTGCTATAATTGCTGAAGGTGTTCCTGAGTCAGACACCAAGCAATTGATTGCATATGCACGTTCCAACAATAAGGTGAGTAAGATGATGAGAGCTGAGCTAGCCAACAAAAGTGATCAAGCAATTCTGTGTCTTCTTGGGATCTCGCATGTGCAAATGATCTGCTTGACGAACTTTAACTATTTGGTTTTCTTTGACTCTATTTGATTTTAATGCTTATGGACTTGCAGGTTGTAATTGGCCCAGCTACTGTTGGAGGAATTCAGGCTGGAGCTTTTAAGATAGGCGATACTGCTGGAACAATTGACAATATTATTCAGTGCAAGTTGTACAGGCCTGGATCTGTTGGCTTTGTCTCCAAATCCGTATGTTATCTTGATAGTTACTTTTGTGTCTTTGTGTGTGTGTTTGCATGTAATTGCATCTCTTCCTCTTCTGCTTAGCAATTGCACCCAAACACTTTGTGGGTAATGTCGTATCATTAAGTTGGCATTGAATGTCATGACTTTGGAATGAATGTGAATCCCTAGTCATGTAATTAATTGTGACATCTTTTATAAAATAATTGCAGGGTGGCATGTCAAATGAAATGTACAACACCATTGCGCGTGTTACAGATGGAATCTATGAAGGTGATATAAGCTACCACAACATTTTACTCTTATGTTAATACCTGCCAAAACAAATGCAGATATATATGGAAATATTAATTTTGGTTTAAATATTGAAAATTTATGTAGGCATTGCCATTGGAGGAGATGTCTTCCCAGGCTCTACTTTATCCGACCATATTTTACGGTTTAACAATATTCCACAGGTAACAAAATTACCCTCTTCATAAACTTTTAATGGGATTAACAATTCTAATTTTAATTGATGTTGAAGAATCATTTTGCATTGAAAAAAGAAACTTCTAATTTGTTTTTTCTTCCACATCAGGTAAAGATGATGGTTGTCCTTGGAGAACTTGGTGGACGAGATGAGTATTCCTTAGTTGAAGCCCTGAAACAGGGTAAAGTGAACAAACCAGTGGTTGCCTGGGTCAGTGGGACTTGTGCACGACTCTTCAAATCTGAAGTACAGTTTGGTCACGCTGTAAGTTATCAGCTTATTTTTCCTGGAATTGATTATTTCTTCCTTTCTCCTCAAGGATGGTGTATTGCTATTATGGGAACATGAACTTACCTTTCTTATTACTAATTCAGGGAGCTAAGAGTGGCGGTGAGATGGAGTCTGCGCAGGCAAAGAATCAAGCACTAAGAGAAGCTGGAGCTGTTGTCCCCACTTCATACGAAGCTTTTGAAGCTGTAATCAAGGAAACATTTGAGAAACTGGTTAGTTTCTGTCTTGGCCAAATTCAGCCAATTCTGTGCTTAGCTATATTAGCCGTTTTTTATTGGTTGTGTTCAGGTCGAAGAAGGGAAGATTACACCTGTGAAGGAAGTTAAACCTCCACAAATCCCGGAAGATCTTAATAGTGCAATTAAGAGCGGGAAAGTTCGGGCTCCAACCCATATTATTTCGACCATCTCTGATGATAGGGGTACCTTCTCTTAACCAATATATTTTGCTAAGTAAAGGAGATGTTTGGCGACATGGAGGTAAGGACTAAGGTGTATTGAAATCTTTCTTTCTTTGATCCAAACTTGCAGGTGAGGAGCCAGCGTATGCTGGTGTGCCCATGTCTTCAATTATTGAGCAAGGTTATGGTGTTGGTGATGTCATTTCTCTGTTGTGGTTCAAACGTAGCCTACCCCGATATTGTACTCATTTCATTGAGGTAGGCTTTTGAAAATCATATTAAACTTATGAGCTATAACCCTTAACAGCCCACATCTCCCATCCCTTTTTTGCTATTTGTACTCTTACTGAGTTATGAAAGAAAGGAGATGATATTGTTATACTGAAGTTAGTTGGGCTTAGTCCTTTTCTTCTCATTTTATGACTGCTCCATCTTTAGAAACCAAAGCTGAGTTACTTCTCTCTAATATGTATGATCTGGTCAGATATGCATCATGCTCTGTGCCGACCATGGTCCCTGTGTCTCTGGTGCTCACAACACTATAGTGACAGCAAGAGCTGGGAAGGACCTTGTTTCCAGCCTTGTTTCAGGTTTGCTTACTATTGGTCCTCGATTTGGTGGTGCCATTGATGATGCTGCTCGATACTTTAAAGATGCTTATGACCGGGTAATTTGTAATGATGGTTACTTGTAAAGATTTGGGATTATTTGTTGTCTAATGGTAACTGTTATTTTATAACATTCTAAGTTGTTGCTCTGTGATTTGTAGGGCCTTACACCTTATGAATTTGTTGAAAGCATGAAAAAGAAGGGCATTCGGGTGCCAGGAATTGGCCACAGGTACAGATGGTTTTTAACAGTTATGATGTTTTTAAACCATGGAAAAGCTAGTAATCTTGAGATCTGTTTTTCTATTATTTCTTAATCAATAGTTTACATGTCTAATTGTTACAAAATACTTGCTTTCCTTCCTGTGAAAAGGATCAAGAGAGGAGACAATAGGGATAAGAGAGTAGAGCTCCTTCAACGGTTTGCACGCACACATTTCCCATCTGTAAAGTACATGGAATATGCTGTTCAAGTTGAAACATATACTTTGTCAAAGGCTAACAACCTCGTCCTCAACGTGGATGGTGCCATTGGGTCCCTGTTCTTGGATCTTCTTGCTGGTAGTGGAATGTTCACCAAGCAAGAGATTGATGAGATAGTGGAGATCGGCTACCTGAATGGGCTCTTTGTACTAGCACGATCCATTGGTTTGATTGGGTAAGTTTCTTTAAACTTTGAAATTTTCATATTTAAACTTTTGAGCTATTGGTGTTTAAATTGCTCATCAGCTCAAAAAATTGAAGTATCTAACCATCGGATGATGATACTCCGTGTTTGGACCCTGAAACTCCATTTCTAATCCAAGTATCTGAAAAAATGAATGGTCGGGTATTCATTGAATTTGCTCAACTAGTTTTGTAGTTATACATTGCAATGTAATCCTTAGTTTATGCGAGGATGATGCATGAGAGAGAGATGTTGACCAGAATGTTTACTGCATTTCTTTAACTTTATGTATTTTCATGTTTCTGACATTGAATTGTTTGATATCTCAGGCACACTTTCGACCAGAAGAGATTGAAGCAGCCACTATACCGTCACCCATGGGAGGATGTTCTCTACACTAAGTGAGAGAATCATTCACAGCAGGTGCAATGACAGCCTGCTCTCCACGAGCATCTTCTTTTTCCGGAATTCTTCTGTCTGCATTTTGATGGGGGTATGGTTGTATGGTTATTAGCTTAGTGTTTGTAATGCTAAATGGTGGGTTATAAGTTGTATTGAAAGTCTCAATCATTCATTAAACAAAAGTAATGTTGCATGGCTATTTATAGTTCGTGGTTTGCCTGTTTCCTGGAGAAATAAGCGATGTCAGGTTGTATGAGATTCCCTCTATTCTGAATTATTGTAGGCAGTTGAAATAAGCTTTACAAAAGTTGGATCAGGTCCACAGTCTATCTTGTTTCAAACAAACAAAACAGGGTTTGTCTGTTGATGCTGTATTACGCTAGTATCTACGATGCACGCCGACAGGATATTCTATTCCTCCCTCTGATGTGGTAGTGTTGTGCTTGCGCCGCTCTTTGGAATCAGTGTTTCTACTTAGACAAAGCACAGATAAAAAGTCGGAAAGAGTTGTTGGCTTTGCATGTAGAATCCTATATCCGATGTCTACATGAATGGTCAAATTTGTCTGGCAAATCAAAACATGTCTCACCGAATTCAGTTTTCATTTCTTAAAGCTGAATAGCGTTTATTCGGTTGTCTACAATCTACGTCCAGCTATTCCCATTGCCCCAGATAGGGATTCAGCCAGTGTATGTATCTCCCAAGAAATTCAGCCAATATCCCAATGTTTACGTTTTTGCAATTGAGCTTACAAGGGAGTAAAAATTCTTCTCTGCCATAAGTGGAAAAGAACAGAAGTGAGTTCGACTCAACGGTCTGAAAGGCTGTTGTTTGGCGTTGGGCGTGGATCTAAGCTTCATGGTTCATTCTGGCAATGGCAAGCTCCTTTGACTGTGGAAGTGGAACTATAGTTCCGGATGAAAAGAAAACATGATGATAACGGTTGCTTTCGTTGCTGTGATGCGGCAGGACAAGGACTTTTAAGAATTCAGAGTGGGATCATCAGACAAAGGAAAAGAAATAAGATTAAAAAATAGTAATAAAATAATGCTTTGTGATGCGGCAATACTTAACAGTAAGTGTTAAAAAGCGAAATAAAAAAAGGTTGGTGTTTTAACGTGACAATAATATGATATAAGAAAAGGAGGGGAGAATTAATAATAATATAGACTGTCAAGGGGCCTCCACAAGAGCACATTTCCACCAATTAAATGCCTTGCTTTTTGGTTCCAACCGTCGTAGCTCTCTCCACTGCCACAAGTAATTTCCAACACAGAAGTATTAATATTATATTTATTTTTATATTATAAAAAATAAATTACTGTTACTTTAGAAAGGACAAGAAAAGCAAGCTTCCTTATATTTAAAAAAAATAAAAGAAGATGAAGCCAATAAATAAATAAATAAACCTTTTTCCGCTCTCCCGGTCCCTGTTTTGAGCCCCCACCTCCCAGTCGTCCCAAAGGTATCGAGTATCAACCGAAAGAAAGCAACAGAAACACCGAACCTTGCAGTGGATCACAAAAACAAAACAAACGCCCAGTTAACAACAAACTCACAGGTTACAAACAAAACCTAGCAATTTCGTTCTAAAAAAGAGCTTCGTGAATTGTGATCCCTCCTTTTTTGAACTGCCCCCAAAGAAAATTCTGCCCAATCCCACTGCAAAAACACAACGCCAGCATCTCCATGCCCACGTGGGTCTGTCAACACTACTTTCCCCCAAAACCTATCCTCTTCTAAGTTCTAACCCAACACTTTATAAACAGAATTTCCCAAACCCCAAAATATCAGCAAGTGTGTGTAACAACAAGAACAAGCCAAACACTGTAAACTCAACTTAGCTATGGCTTCAGGCAGTAGAGCAGTTCACTCCCATCAGCAACAGCAACGGCAACGGCAACAGCAACAGCAACAGCAACAGCAAGCTCAGTCTTCGGGCACTAGCAACATGCGGGCCCCCCACGCGCAGGCCCCCTCCCACCACCATCACCACCCTGACTCCATCAGCAAAGCCATTGCTCAGTATACGGTTGACGCTCGCCTCCATGCTGTTTTTGAACAATCAGGTGAATCCGGTAAGTCATTTGATTACTCCCAATCGGTCAGAACCACCACTCAATCCGTTCCCGAGCTACAAATCACCGCATATTTGTCTAAAATCCAAAGAGGCGGTCATATCCAGCCATCTGGCTGCATGATTGCGGTAGACGAATCCAGTTTCCGTGTCATCGCATACAGCGAAAACGCGCGTGAGATGCTTGGGATTACCCCTCAATCAGTTCCTAATTTGGAGAAAATCGAAGTACTCACTATAGGGACCGATGTTCGCACCCTTTTCACGCCTTCCAGCGAAATTCTGTTAGAAAAAGCCTTTGGGGCACGTGAAATCACGTTACTAAATCCGGTTTGGATTCACTCTAAGAATTCGGGGAAACCCTTTTATGCTATTCTACATAGGATTGATGTCGGAATTGTGATTGATTTAGAACCTGCGAGAACAGAGGACCCTGCCCTGTCTATTGCAGGGGCTGTCCAGTCTCAAAAACTAGCTGTCCGAGCAATTTCTCAGTTGCAATCCCTTCCCGGTGGCGACATTAAGCTTTTGTGTGATACTGTGGTGGAAAGTGTGAGAGAGCTTACTGGATATGACAGGGTAATGGTTTATAAGTTTCATGAGGATGAGCATGGGGAGGTTGTGGCTGAGAGTAAAAGGCCTGATTTCGACCCTTACATTGGTTTGCATTATCCTGCCACTGATATTCCTCAGGCTTCCAGGTTTTTGTTTAAGCAGAATAGAGTTAGGATGATAGTGGATTGCCATGCCACCCCAGTGCGGGTGATTCAGGATGATGGGTTAATGCAACCTCTGTGCTTGGTTGGTTCCACTCTTCGTGCCCCTCATGATTGCCATGCTCAGTATATGGCTAATATGGGGTCAATTGCTTCTTTGGCAATGGCCGTTATAATCAATGGAAATGATGAGGAAGCTATTGGGGGTAGAAATTCAATGAGACTTTGGGGTTTGGTTGTTTGTCATCATACTTCTGCTCGTTGCATCCCGTTTCCCCTTCGATATGCTTGTGAGTTCCTAATGCAGGCGTTTGGACTTCAATTGAATATGGAGTTGCAATTGGCATCACAGTTGTCAGAGAAACGTGTTTTAAGGACACAAACTCTTTTGTGTGATATGCTTCTTCGTGACTCTCCAACTGGGATTGTTACTCAAAGTCCTAGCATTATGGATCTTGTGAAATGTGATGGGGCTGCTCTTTATTACCAAGGTAAATACTACCCATTGGGGGTGACACCAACTGAGGCCCAGATAAAAGATATTGTCGAGTGGTTGTTGGCATTCCATGGAGACTCAACTGGTTTAAGCACAGATAGTTTGGCTGATGCTGGCTACCCTGGATCAGTCTCACTTGGGGATGCAGTTTGTGGGATGGCTGTTGCTTATATCACTAAAAGGGATTTTCTATTCTGGTTCCGGTCCCATACAGCAAAAGAGATCAAATGGGGTGGTGCAAAGCATCATCCAGAGGACAAGGATGATGGGCAGAGAATGCACCCAAGATCTTCATTCAAGGCATTTCTGGAAGTGGTAAAGAGCCGGAGTTTGCCTTGGGAAAATGCAGAAATGGATGCAATTCACTCACTGCAGCTTATTCTGCGTGACTCGTTCAGGGACGCTGAAGCTAGCAATTCTAAAGCTGTTGTACATGCTCAGCTTGGGGAACTAGAGCTACAAGGGGTGGATGAGCTCAGTTCAGTTGCAAGGGAAATGGTGAGGTTAATAGAGACTGCTACTGCTCCCATTTTCGCTGTGGATGTTGAAGGTCGCATGAATGGATGGAATGCAAAGGTTGCTGAATTGACAGGGCTCTCAGTTGAGGAAGCCATGGGGAAGTCCTTGGTTCATGACCTTGTTTACAAGGAATATCAAGAAACTGTTGACAAGCTTCTTCGTCGTGCTTTGCAAGGTAATACTCTTAAATACAACCCCAAAATCTTCTAAAGGTAACAACTCCTTTTCTCCAGCTCATGTCATATAAACGTTCAAATATACATGAAACCAAGTACATGAAAAAAGGGATCAATTTAAAAGAAGTTCGTTTGTTGCAGTCTTCTAGTAGTGTATCTTCATGCACATTGAAAGTTTTATCAAAATTGTACAAAGATAGGCCCGATTAAGTTCATAGGAACGTTTGTCATTACATGAAGGAATAGAAACTCCCTCTTTCAACTCCATTCTTCACAGTCAGTATTGATATTTTCCAAACAACTTAGTGTTGGCTTTGAAAGTGTGTTTATGTTCCATCAATCGGTGCAGGTGAAGAAGATAAAAATGTAGAGATAAAATTGAGGACTTTTGGCTCAGAAGATCATAAAAAGGCTATATATGTGGTGGTCAACGCTTGCTCTAGTAAGGATTATACAAATAATATAGTCGGAGTTTGCTTTGTCGGTCAGGATGTTACTGGTCAAAAGGTGGTGATGGACAAATTCATCCACATACAAGGTGATTACAAGGCCATTGTTCATAGTCCCAATCCTTTGATCCCACCGATTTTTGCTTCAGATGAAAACACTTGTTGCTTGGAGTGGAACACGGCTATGGAAAAGCTCACTGGATGGTCTCGGGGGGAAATCATAGGAAAAATGTTGGTTGGTGAGGTTTTTGGCAGTTGCTGTCGTCTCAAGGGTCCAGATGCCTTGACAAAATTCATGATTGTTTTACACAATGCCATTGGAGGGCAGGAAGCAGACAAGTTCCCTTTTTCCTTCTTTGACCGCAATGGGAAATTTGTGCAGGCACTCTTAACAGCAAACAAAAGGGTCAACATGGAAGGCGAGGTTGTAGGGGCCTTTTGTTTCCTGCAGATTGCAAGTCCAGAGTTACAGCAAGCACTGAAAGCCCAGAGGGAACAGGAAAAGAAGTGCTTCGCTAGGATGAAAGAGTTGACCTACATTTGCCAGGAAATAAAGAGTCCTTTGAGTGGAATCCGCTTTACTAATTCACTTTTGGAAGCTACAGAGCTAACCGACGACCAGAAGCAGTTTTTGGAGACTAGTGCTGCTTGTGAGAAGCAAATGTTGAAGATTATTAGAGATGTTGATCTGGAGAGCATTGAGGATGGGTGAGTCTTCTAACCAAATTATTTCTAAAACCAAATACTAAACTTTCTGGATTGCATGCATGTTCATCAGGAATATTGTTGGTCTCAATTGTTTGATTTCCATCATAGCACTTCTAGGAACATACTTCTGATGCTAGACTGTTGAATTCTTTTTTTTGTCTCCCTTTCTGTTGGATTTATTTCTTTATTATGGGTGTAATTGCATTTAGGTCTAACTCAGAATGATGGGTATGAATCAGAAATTACTGTATCATAGTTTCCTCGACTCTAGTTATGTTTGAAATATTCATTTATGGATGAATGATAACCCTGAATGTATGCTGACAGTTATCCTCTGACACTGTATTCATAATAGTTTTATGGTGTAAGATGCATGCTTCCTCTTCTCCATCACTATGGTCACTATGGAGGTGTTTATCCTTAAGGTTGCTGTCACAACATCTCATTCTGGAAATGCTTATTGAACTCCTCTATCAGTTGGTTTGAAAGTTTAAGTATAGCAAAGTTGTGAGCATTAAATTTGAAAGCAATACATTTATCTATGTCCCTGGGTTCTCTTGGACCAACCATGATTACTTTCTTTCAATTTGTATCTGGATTTTCTCTTGTCAATGTGGTTTTGCAAAACTGAAGGCAAACCACAATAGCATTGCTGAACTTTCAGACCAAAAGTTTCTTTTCCATTTTGATTTGTCATTTTGTGATTTCTACTCTATTAAAGATGAGGGATTTATTAATATTCTTAACTAAATAGCCCCAGCTTAGTTTTACTAATGAGGAAGACATGACCTAATTCTTCACTTGCCTTTGTTGAAATTAGCTCCATGGAGCTTGAAAAGGCCGAATTTTATCTTGGGAGTGTCATAAATGCTGTTGTTAGCCAAGTAATGCTACTGCTCAGGGAAAGAAATCTGCAGTTAATTCGGGATATTCCAGAGGAGATCAAAACTCTGGCTGTTTATGGTGATCAGGCAAGAATTCAACAGGTATTGGCCGATTTTTTGTTGAATATGGTGCGTTATGCACCATCCTCCGAAGGTTGGGTAGAGATTCATGTTCGTCCAACTTTGAAGCGGATTTCTGATGGAGTCACTGTTATGTGTACTGAATTCAGGTATTTGCTTTTCTTTTATGCATTGTGTGGGATAAATACTGATGATATGTTAATCTAGCGAACAAAAAGGAAAAAACTACAATATGATCTTATGGGAGTCAAAATTTTGCAATAATGATGTTAAAGCCAAAGACATAACATGTTCTGGAAAACTTGGCTCTGCTGATAAGCATAAATTTATGTGTAGTTCAAACCTGAAACCTGCAGAAGAATTTGCTGACAATGGACTTCAAAATCTTAGTTGTGGCTTTTTATAGTTTTTCCAATTACAAATATGTGAGGAAATAACCAGCATTTGTTCTTTTTACTTGGATTATTGATGGCATGAATTCTATTTATGTCGCTTGCTTACTTCTCAACCAATGGTGTATATGTGAAGGATGGTATGTCCTGGTGAAGGTCTTCCTCCTGAATTGGTTCAAGACATGTTCCATAGCAGTCGATGGGTGACACAAGAGGGCTTAGGTTTGAGCATGTGCCGAAAAATCTTAAAGCTCATGAATGGCGAGGTCCAATATATCAGAGAGTCAGAAAGATGTTATTTCTTAATTATCCTTGAACTTCCTGTACCTCGAAGAGGCTCAAAAAGTGTTGACTAGGTTATCTGCCCTTGAGGTCCCAGAAATTTCAGGCCTTCATCAAATTTAACCCGAGTTCTTTTCTGTCACATACCTAATCCTATGCTTACCCAGTTTCATGGCTTACACATGACGCAGAACCACCTGATTCAGCTAATGGTACTCAACAGATTAGAAAGTTCTGGTCTACTCATGTTGAAATGCTATTAGTGCTTGCCATTTCCTGGTAAGTTTCAGATCAGATAGCCTTATCACACAGGCCAGCTGATAGAATCCTTGCCATGTGGTGTAGTTATAAAAGTTCATAAAGATGCAGATTCTACTTCGTTTTATGAATTGTGATATGTAATTCATCAGCAGAACTAAATTAGCGTAATCATAGAATGTTGTAGATCCTTCCACAACAAAGAGCCAGTTGTGGTTGTGAGCTTGCAGTCAGATTGAGAAATCTGTCTGCCTCCCACGACATGTATTCTAGATGTATCATATGCGTTAGATCTTATGATCATAAGATAATTGTAACATATTTGCCTACCTTAGGTTATGCACTCTAAAGTTTTTCTTTTCCCATCTTCTTGTTAATAAAATCAGTTCTCCTCCTCTGGTTGTTGAAATTTATTCAAGCTAGCTAGTCATTCATTGAGGACTTTTTCTTTCGAAAGGATAAGTTAGGGATTATTTCCTGGTTTGAAACTTTTCACCATTTTTCGGATTGATTATGAAACAGATATAAAGGTGCCTTCGCATTTAAGTAGCAGGTGAATCATTGATCCAAGTTACCATTAACGAAATGTTGTTCTCTAGTGCATGTAACTACTCTGTTGTCTTTAAAACTAAAGTAAGCATGAGTTGATAGCTGAGAAGTTTGGAACTTTATCGCTATTCGGCCTTTTTGCCCACAACAAAGATGGACTCTTGTTCTTTGCCTCCCCCTTTTTTACCCCTTCCTTCTTCCTTTTTCTCTTGTGGTAGGAGGAGCTACCAGGTGCCCCCAATGCCTAGTTGGAATTTTTTGCATCTTGACTCGTAAAGAATAAAGCTAGAATGTGAAAACGAGAAGCCTTTTTCGGTCGAAAGCAAATGAACCCAAATACTTAGAGAATTTAATACTCCAACTTGGTATTGTTTATGCCGGCAGTCTGATTGGGGGTTTGTAAACTCGCGGTGAGAAAATTAGGTATGACGTATGAGATGATGAGGTCTCCAAGTCATCTTGTTTTGGCCAAAAATCAATCAAAATTAAATTATCTCCAAAGCATGTGGGTTTTTAAGATAAGGATGCACGTAAAGGGGCATCCCAAGGCTTGGGATTTTCCTTTTTCTGGTAAGCCTTTTTAACAGTGATGGGAACTGTCACTTTGTTTCCATTGTTAGCGAAATTTATTATATGATGATGATTATCATCCTGCCAATCCATATTAAAGTATACTTAAAACAGAAGAATAAAAAGATTTTTGCTGCTGCTCGTTGATTGTCTCTATCAAACCTTATGATGGGCGTCTGCACTGTGCTCGCCCCTAATCATGCTGTGCACGCAAACAAAAAGTTTGCAATGACCCAAAAAAGATCGATAGAAAGAAAGAAAGACAGGCGACAACTTGCCTCTTGCTTCCAAATATAAAACTGACCCTCACTAAAATTAACCAGAGAGAGAGAGAGAGAGAGAGAGAGAAACCTTAGGAGCAGCCATGCCCGGTAGGACATGGCCATATATACAAATACAAGGTAAAAAAAAAAAAAAACCCAATAATTTGTTCCTTCTTTTTCCTAATTTTTTCTTCCATTAATAATTATTGCCATCAAATTTCAACATTGTCACCAAATTGCTACTAGTTAAAAACTTTCTTTAGCATAAAACTTTTACTTATCTTTAGAAACTTTAAAGAAAGGTAGAGACCATATAAGCTAAGTAAGTTGTCAACTTGGTAATAGTTTTTGAAAACTTCCACCCAGTAAAGACTAAAGAGTAAAGAGTGGGAGCAAAGATTCTTCTCACCTTTAGCGGCATAATGTTTCCTTAAGACATACTACTTACCTCAAAAGCAAAACTATGATTTTAATGATTTTGACACCCTTCTCATCATTACCTCCACTCAAATAACACTGCCTTATATTATTATTATTATTATATTATTTTTGTTCGCAACACCAATTAAATTTTGGATGTATAAGTTTGACATGTGTTAATTCAAGTTAACCCATCATCATTAGCCGTCTAAATCCTAATTACTATATTATTATTATTATTATTATTTCAATCTCAATTTCTCGCTTTATGAGACCGGGCCAAGGAGAGATTTGTAATTTCCATCAAGGATAACCTTCTAACTTGTAAGTCAGTCCAATCCAATGAATTTGTGTATCTTTGTGCAAATTTAAGCAATCTAACCCTTAACGCTAACCCTCCCAATTTGTATTAAATTATTATTATTATTATTATTAAGATAAAGTCCCCAAATTTCAAGGACTTCATTAATTCATTTTTAATTAACAAAACAAAATTGGAAGTACCAAGTACCAACGCAAAGGAAAAAAAAAAAAAGGAGGGCAGAAGAAGAGAGGGAGAGAGGACGAAGCCTTTAAGCGGAAAAGAGAAAGCCGAAATCCTATTTCAGAAAAGAAGGAACTCCCAATTCTCGTGTGTAACAAACGCGCAACGTGGATTGGACCGTAGGGTAAAAATCCATCACTTTGATAGGCTATTACTATTCAGTTGAGTTAGTAGCGCGTGGAAAAGCCACCCGTGGTCCTTGGTGTATTTAAACATCTGGTCTAAATAGTTTAGGTTCATATGACAATAATTACGGTGATGAGATTAAAAATACAAAAACACACACACACCTAAACAGAAACCGCCCAAAACAAAGAAAGAAAAGAAAAGCAAAAACCCGAAAAAAGAAATAAAAAGTTGGAGTCTTTTAAGTCTTGACCTCTTTAATCTTATACAGAGGAGAGGAGAGTTTCTAGAAAAGGAGAGAAGGTGAATTAAAGTCAGAGATATAGAGAGAGAGAGAGAGAGTTCGCAAATCGATATCTCATCGAAGCTTTGAAGTCCCATGCTTTGATTTTGATTGGCGAAGGAGAGAAAGCAAAATGGAAACGCCTCCAGCGGAGGAGCTTTTGAGGAAGATCCAAGAACTGGAAGTGGGACACGCGCATCTCAAGCAAGAAATGTCAAGGTTAAAACAATCCGGCGAGTCAAAACCCGACTCCACTACTCGTCAAAGATCCCACTCTACTTCCCCCAAACGCCCACGATTCCCGGGGACGGCGGCGGCGGCGGCTGCTGCTGGTTCTTGGAAGAGAGGTTCAGGTTCCTTTCGACATTCGTCGCCGTTGCAAAGAGAGAGCAGCAGTAGGGAGACCGCAAATGGCGGCGCCGTGGGCGGGGGAAGGACCGGGAATATCGGTCCAGCAGCCGTTAATTTGACAAACGGCCAGTGCTTTAATATATTACAGTCTATGGGGCAATCTGTTCATATGTTTGATCTTAGTGGCCGTATAATTTATTGGTAAGTGAAAAAGGGTTTCCTTTTATTTTTCGATTATGTGGCAAAGTCTATGATTTTCATTTTCAAAATTAGTAGCTAATGATATGATTTCGTGTTGTTTATTATATAAGTAGCATTGACATCTCCTTTATGCATTTGGGGAAACTTCTTTCTCTTGCAGGAACCGAACTGCTGAAAAACTTTATGGTCATTCTGCGGCCGAGGCTTTAGGGCAAGGTGCCATTGAGCTTCTTGTTGATCCTAAGGACTTTGATATGGCGCATGATATAGTTAAACGTGTTACGCAGGGGGAGAGTTGGACTGGACAGTTTCCAGTTAAGAATAAAATTGGGGAGAGGTTTCTGGTCGTTGCAACTCTTACTCCTTTTAATGACGATGATGGTTCTTTGGTTGGTATTATTTGTGTATCTAGTGATTCTCGTCCTTTTCAAGAAGTGAGAATTGCATTGTCAGCTGAAAAGCAGTCAGAAGGGGATTCAACCTTCAGCCGCTCTAAAAATGCTGTCTCAGCTAAACTTGGCCTTGATCCTCAGCAGCCTTTGCAAACTGCAATTGCCTCGAAAATAACTAATTTGGTATTAGTTCCTTAATTTTTTTGTATGTTTTATGGTTGGTTCTTTTTATTGTGGTTTGCCATGTTTTGATTGTTATCTTGCTACCGCAGGCATCTAAAGTGAGCAACAAAGTGAAGTCCAGAATTAGGACAGGAGAGAATTATTGTGATCGTGAAGGGGGAAGTGGAGATAGTCATCATTCTGATCATGGTTTCTCTGATGCAGCTCTTTCTGATCAGAAAGAGGATGCAACTTCCAGTGGAGCCAGTACACCTCGGGGAGATGTACACCCATCTCCCTTTGGTGTATTTTCACCATTTGAGGATAAGTCCTCGGCACAACCTTCTAGAGATTCTGGTGATGAGAGTGAAGGAAAACCTGCAATCCAAAAGATATTTACCTTAATGAATAAGAAAGGGATATCCTGGCCTTGGAAAGGGAATGATCGAGAAGGATCAGAGGCAAGGAATACACGGTTTGTTTGGCCTTGGTTAGGTAATGATCAAGAGAATGAAAGCTTTCAACAAAAGAGCCCATTTTCTTGTACAAAGACTGAAGGTCTTGTTAATGAAAGTAATAGACCCGTCAATAATGAGGCATCAGGTTCCTGGTCATCCTCGGTTAACGTTAACAGCACAAGTAGTGCCAGCAGCTGTGGGAGTACCAGCAGTAGTGCTGTTAATAGAGTTGACATGGACACTGATTGTTTAGACTTTGAAATCTTGTGGGAAGACTTGACGATCGGCGAGCAAATTGGGCAAGGTAATGTTCAAGTGAACGGCAAGTGGGAAACATGAAGGAATTATAAAGTTGATGGTTTATGCTTTAAACTTTTCCGTGATTAGACTCTCTTCATGCTTTTCTAATGTTGGTAATATCAAAGCACATGCATGAAACCCCAGATGTCCACTGGACATTCATGTAGCTAAGAAATTGGTCATTGACACAAAGCTCTCGGTGTGTATGTTTCCATATTTTGATTATATAGTACTGTATGCTGTTTCCCCCTGATTCTTTTTTTCTTGGATATAGTATATTATTATCACTAATACTTACTTTATGTTCCTTTGCTTTTCTTCCAGGTTCTTGTGGAACTGTGTATCATGGTCTGTGGTATGGATCAGTATGTTCTTCTGCTCTTTATATTACCTTTATGGTATTACTTTTGTGCCTGTGCAAACACTTTATTGACGTATCTAATTTAAAAATTAGGGAAGATGCGCCACAACACGAATTCCCTTTTTTTTTTTCTTTTTTCTATCAAACTATTTTTATTTTTTTGGTTTCCCACCCAGTATCCAGAGCTTTGCTCTGACTAATCCGGATTCGACCCGCGTCGCGCACCTAGATATGGTGGGTGAGTCTCCCAACGGGGGCAACTGCATACGAGGGCTATCAAACCATATTTATACTCATCTGAATTGAGTTTGCATAAAAATTGGAAGAAAGGGATTCAGATTCCCATCAGCTAATGTTCTATTTGGGTAATAGACGTTCATCAGACCTTCATATGACACCTAAGCTTAATATATACGACGTGCAATATGAATTATCCAGAGTCCATTAGAGGATCTTGTGCCATACTTGTGGTCAAATTCCAGTTCATGGAAGTATTGCAGAACCCATTGTACTCTAGTTATTTATTGGTATTAAATGGCTAATGGTAGGGAGTATAAAAACAATGTAATTGGCTTATGAGTTGTGTAACTCAACCACATTCGTGTTATTGCAGGATGTTGCTGTCAAGGTATTCTCCAAGCAGGAATACTCAGATGATGTGTTACATTCCTTTAGACAGGAGGTGTGCTTTCTTGTTAAATTACTTTTCTCTGTTGTTTGCATATACAGTCAAATGTTTTTCTTTCACATGGTGGTAACTGTAGAATCATGTAATACATGTCCTACCCCTTACTTAATGGTGTGCTTTCGGCAACTGACCAAAGTCACTGCAAGAATTAATTTTTTGAGTTTCTTTATTCAACTTGTCAAATGCTGTTCTCAAGGTTTTGCTATTGCTTTTGCTTCAAAGGTATCTCTGATGAAAAGACTTCGGCATCCAAATGTTCTACTGTTTATGGGAGCTGTGACTTCACCTCAACGTCTCTGCATTGTCACAGAGTTCCTTCCACGGTTCAATCTCAACTCTCTTTTTGAAATTCTTATAGAACCAGCACTATTATTTGTAACTTTCACATTGCATATCTATTGCTCTGTGGGAAGTAGTTTTGTTTATTTAATGTGAAGTTTTTATTTTATTGATGCAGCGGGAGTTTATTTCGCTTACTACAGAGGAATACTACTAAATTAGATTGGAGACGGCGTGTTCATATGGCTTTGGATATTGTGAGTATCAAACATTTTTAGATATATATTTTTTTCATTTTTATGTAAAAATATTGTTATGAGTATCCACTTTTGAGTAATATAGTGCCATCATGTGTTGGTCTGCATTTGTTTTTATTTTCACTCTGGCTTTCATTATGGTGGGTTTTCTTTCCTTTCAATTAATCTTATAGTTATTTAACTTTAACAGGCACGAGGCATGAATTATCTTCATCATTGCAACCCTCCTATCATTCATCGTGATTTGAAGTCTTCAAATCTCCTAGTTGATAGGAATTGGACTGTGAAGGTTTGCCATTACTTATGTGCATCTTTTTCAATTTCAAATATTGTTTTAGTTTATAAAAAGTAAAATGATAGCATGGCATTTGAACAGGTAGGTGATTTTGGTTTGTCCCGTCTCAAGCACGAAACATTTCTCACAACAAAGACTGGGAAAGGAACGGTATTTACTGAAACCTTTATTTGCTTTATTGCTTTATCAACAATATTAATCTACTGAGTCAATCGTTGGTGAATTATAAGGATGCATAACTCCGAGTCTCGCGGTTGACTTATAAGTAGTCTTTCTTGCAGCCTCAATGGATGGCTCCTGAAGTTCTTCGTAATGAACCCTCAGATGAGAAGTATGTTGCTCTCTTCTCTCTCTTTTTCACCTGCATTCAACGGATACCTCGTCTCCTATCGCTGTCACATATACCTTTCGGCTTTCTCTCACAGCTGACCTTATTCTTGTTCTTCCTGAAAACTCTTAGGTCCGACATTTACAGTTTTGGAGTCATATTGTGGGAGCTGGCTACTGAGAAGATACCTTGGGATAATCTCAACTCAATGCAGGTATAGTTTTCATTAAAACGATTTACATGTCATTCTTATCTGAAGAATTAAACACTACCAAACAAATTACTTTCCTCTAAAGAGAATGCCCTGTTGTCCATGGTATAAAAGAAAAAGGTGGCAAGATTTGGATAGGTATTGGTGGAATTTCCTTAGAGAAACTGTTGAGCACTGCATATGTTGTAGCATTGCATATATCAACACCAATTTGTTTAGGATATTTGCAGGTGATTGGAGCTGTAGGGTTCATGAACCATCGGCTAGAGATTCCAAAGGAAGTAGATCCACGGTGGGCTTCTATAATTGAGAGCTGCTGGCACAGGTTCTTATCTCCTTATGATGTTTATATGCTCTCCTTTGCTGTTTTCTAGGTTCTGTGCTAAATGATAATCAATAGTCCACCAGTGCATGATTCAATATGATGAAAGTCTCAAGCATGGCATTACCTTAATGAATATAGTTACATTTGCACTTAGAGCATGATTATGGTTACATCCCTTAGTTGTATGCACCAGGACTTTGTAGTTAGGTCTATTGCAATTGTGTATGGCCTGAATTAAGTACCATTTAGGTCATTGGCTTGGGTAGTACTTTAGCTGATTGTGGTCCAACTATCTTCCAAATTTTTTATTTTTACCTCTTCTACAGCATTATAATTTCCAATTATCAAACAATTTATGGTTCTAGTTTAACATATGGAACTACAACTTTTCCATTACCAGTGATCCACAGTGCCGGCCACCCTTCCAAGAACTACTTGAAAAGCTTAGAGATCTTCAAAGACAATATACTATCCAATTCCAGCAAGCCCGTGGAGATGGCTCTCAAAAGGAATCATGAATAAGACGTATATGTTTTTTTGGTTCCATTAAAATTTTTTCCAGCAAAAGCTGTAGAAGCATGGGCATTTTTTGCCAACATTTGCACCCTTTGCTGTCGGGCTAATGGTTACCCCAAGTTGCCGTCATGATTTGTGGCATTGGCATTAAGAAAACTCAGGCCAGACAAAGAATGAGGAAAGGAGGCAGTAGCTGGTCCCATGTGAGTTGCCTAGAGTTTGATGGTGATCGCTTGGTTGTGAGATGTTTGTTGACATCATAAAAATCTTCGAAAATCTGTCAGGGGTGCTGTGTGATTAGAGTCATGTTGGTTGGGAATTGGGATCATGGCACCTATGATTTTTAAATGAGAGTATTTCAGGACCACTAAGGAAACTTGTACAGAATACAGTCTCTACATCGGAATAAATAGAGTGAGATTTATGTCTTGCTTCGTTTTCTACCGTTGTATAATGGGGGATGCTTGGTTTTTTCTACTTGTTACTGGATCGCTTTTTTGAATCACACTAATGTATCACGTTTGCGAGGCAATACAGATTCTCGGTTTTTCATTTTTATATCCTCTTCACCTTGGTATTCGAGATCAATATTAACAGCTAAAATAGATATACATTCCCTTGGAATTCAAATTTATTGTTATTATTGAATAAGGGTATATACAGTTATACACCGACATCCTTTGCTTTGCTTTGTTGGGCAGAAGAGAAGATTGAAGGGTACAAAAATAGAACCCCGTCGCCGACGGAAAAGGTCCGGTTTTCTGTCGAGTCGTAAACTAAAAGAAAATTTGATTGTCACTGCTTTCTTTATCTACCGTGAAAAGAAAAAGGCATGGATTTTAGTGGTTAGGAAACTAATTCAAATGGTTGGTGTTGGGTTTAAATGTTGGAAAAATGAGTAGGATTTGAGTCTGTCGACTTTAATTCGCAAAAACAAAGAAATCGTTTTATTCTCACCTTTCCCCTTTTCCTTTTTTGCTTTCATCCCACATTCCACACGAAGACAACACTCCTTTTCATCCTATCTTGTCCTTTCCTATTCTGTTATCTTTAACTTCTCCATTTCTTCCACAAAGCATTATTAATATGGATTCAATGGGTAAGAGGTCGTAGATTATTGGGTAATTTATCTTTTTACAATTGTTGTGGAGGTTCCACAAGATCCACAATGGCTATAGCACCAGGCACTAGCATGGCGGCTGACTTTAAAAACACAAGCTATCTATCTCCATCAAACCAACCTTGGAACAGAGCACATCCACTCATCCTATTGTTTTATAGCAACAATTCCAATAACTTTTCATGCGACATCAACAAATCAAGACAAGCTCTGTCTAAATGCTTCATGATGGCTTATTACAAGAAGGTTGAGACTTGAGACCCTTTAAGCTAGGTTCAAATGAGGAATTTTCTTTTCCAACCCACATTCTAAAATCAAAATCATAATGACAGAGTGCTGGAAGTCAAAGCATGTATGGAAAGCTGAGCATACCTAAGATGAAGAAACAGTATGCATAGACCATAAAGGCTGAGTTGATTCATTCGAAAAGATGATGACTTTGGTGTATCTATTCATTGTTAACAATGTTCTCCATAATACAAATGATTTTGGCATAAACTTGGGAAATGGCATCAATTTACTTCACCAACTGAGTCTAGTGAAGCAACGATCGAATAGCAGCAACAGCATCACCCTTGTGCTCACGAAGAGTTCTCTCAGCCACCTTTTTGTCCAACTTTTTACAGTACAGAAAATAAAAAAACGTACCATTAGAATGTTTGGCATATTAAATAGATACTCATACTACTTAAAAAACATAAAAGAACAGCGTAAGGAAGCCAACCTCTAGTTCATTTGCAATGATGTCCACATCAGCTGCATTGATCTTAACAGCAGCTAGTTCTTTCTCTCTGTATAAAACAAATATGCAACATTTGCTTCAAATAACTATCTACCACAAATTAAAATTCTAAGTGAACCAAGAAGTTGAAATCGGAGGAGATGTATTGACAAAGAAAGAAGTTCAAGCAGCAACGTTGAATAATTAAGGAGATGGTGAGAGTCTAGAAGTTGAAAAACTACAGCCTTGAATCATTTGTTTCAAAAGGACTACAGACGATGATACTGCAATAGATTTAGGGGATCCCTAATAACATGGCCAAAGAAGCACTTAAAGGATTATACACACTGAAAAGAGAAAACAGAAGCCCCATCTACTAAATAAAACTTATAGCAGAACCAAAGCATGATCATTCAACAACATTCAATTTAAGTCAAGAAGACAACACACAGAAAACTGACTTCCACTGATTCGAATATAATCAATATGGAATTTTCAAGCACAGTGGCCATGTTCACCGCTTAAGCCCTTAACAAAGTATCAGAATTCAACAAGAATAATCACATTTGCCCAAAACATACTAAATTTGCGTCAAGAATCAGGTTCTAAGACAATTTCTCATAAGAAAACTAGAGCAACAAATAATCACCTCAGTCTCATAGCATTCTTTTCTGCTTCAGCCGACGCAGCAATTGATGCCATGGCCTGCCACGTCAAGACCAAACCAATCAGCAAAAACAGCTGAATTTGTTTTAAAATAATTATTATAGAAATAAAGGAAGTAAATTTAGATAGAAAGAGGACCGTTTGGGCACGAGAAGAATCAAGCTGGCGATCTTCGACACGGTCGGTGAGTTTGTCGAATGCTTTGCTCTGTTGCTGTAAATCCTTAGAATCAACGACTCTGTCAACGCCTCCATCTCCAGCTTCCATTGTTAGCTCTTTCTAAGCTGATGCCTTTTTTCTCTTAGTGGTAGCTAGGGAGACCAGAAAGTTAGAAGGAAGAAGCTTTCCGAAGCAAAAACCCTAGCGTCGTTCCGGTTGGATCGATTTTCAGGTCCGCGTTTCCAGTTAAAGACGCAGAAAGTTTTCTCGATTCCTGTATAAGTTGGGCGATTTCAGCCCAAGAATGGACTTCTCACGCCCATTTAAGAAAAATCAGGCTTGTTTACATACGAAGTCCATGGTTGGCCCAAATTTACGATCCCAAGCCGCAACTGGGTTTCCTTCCTGAGGCTTATTTTAATAGAAAATGGACCCTATATCTGGATTGGACTTTAGAGAAGAAGTACGATGTCATTGATCTCTGTCTAGGCCGGCCGTTCATTTGTTCGTCACTATGCGGTTCAGCATTTGTGGAAATCAGCTCAGGACGAAACGGTCGACCAACCACTGTTTTGCTCGAAGTCATTATCCCCTTTTGTTACATGATCTTTAAGTCCGACAAATTTCATAAAATTAGAGTATATAAATCTTTAAAAAAATTGGCGGCCTGTTTTGAAGGTGAGATAATCTACCATGTTCCTAAACTTTTATTCACCCTAAAGGAACAAAAAAAGATGCTATTTATGATCATCATGACAATTTCAACATATCACATGGCATTGGGTACTATTCTTGCATGCCCAAAATAAAAGCTGCAAGCTAGAAAGCATTATAAGTCTTTCCTTAATTAATATGATGCTCCCACTCTCTTACATATACGTGTTGACCCAAAACCTGAACCATCTCCTGATATTTGTTATCAGTGAACATCAATGGAGAACTAGAATTAATTCGCTCAAGAAAAATTTTTGAATGATCAGATTTCAGCAATAATTGTATAACTATAAGCACTAGACAGAAGATTTGTCGAGAGAGATTCTGACGGTGGTGGTGGCGCAGCGGAGGCAGTACTGGCAAGCATTATAGCTAATTAGCTACGCTGGTAGTTGAGAGCTGGGACGACAATATTAATTACTACTGAACGACCGGATTAGGTTTTTTCAAACAAAGTTGAAATTTCTTTCCATTTCATTGAACATTGGATACACTGGTCTGGTCTGTGTATTGCATTTGCATCATTGCATGTGCATGCAAAACTCAAATCTTCAACTAATCAACTGCATGCATTAATTATGAATTCATTAATCATGTTTCCCCTTACACCATATATAGAGGGTCTATGCTAACATTTATGCTCAACATCGAGGGCAGCAAGAGCAATCCTCTTTTGTTTCCATTCTCGTATTGTTGTAATTTACATTTTAAGAAAGATGGGAAAACTTTCCAGAAGATTTGGAGTATTCGTTGTGTTTTTTGTGTTTGCTATTGTGATAACAGAATGCCGTAGACTTGAGGAGACCCTTGGAGGTGGTTTTGGTGGAGGTGCTGGTGGAGGATTTGGGAAAGGTGGTGGCATTGGCGGTGGTGCAGGAGGAGGGCTTGGTGGTGGTGGTGGACTAGGTGGTGGAGGTGGTGCAGGTGGTGGTGTTGGAGGTGGAGCTGGAGGAGGACTTGGTGGTGGAGCCGGAGCTGGTGGTGGTTTTGGAGGTGGAAAAGGTGGAGGTATAGGAGTTGGAGGTGGAGCCGGTGGGGGTGCAGGAGGAGGACTAGGCCATGGAGGTGGAGCTGGTGGTGGTTTTGGAGGTGGAAAAGGTGGAGGTATAGGAGGTGGAGGTGGAGCCGGTGGGGGTGCAGGAGGAGGACTTGGCCATGGAGGTGGAGCTGGTGGTGGTTTTGGCGGTGGAAAAGGTGGAGGTGTAGGAGTTGGAGGTGGAGCCGGTGGCGGTGCAGGAGGAGGACTTGGCGGTGGAGGTGGAGCTGGTGGTGGTTTTGGCGGTGGAAAAGGTGGAGGTGTAGGAGTTGGAGGTGGAGCCGGTGGCGGTGCAGGAGGAGGACTTGGCGGTGGAGCTGGAGCTGGTGGTGGTTTTGGCGGTGGAAAAGGTGGAGGTGTAGGAGTTGGAGGTGGAGCCGGTGGCGGTGCAGGAGGAGGACTTGGCGGTGGAGCTGGAGCTGGTGGTGGTTTTGGCGGTGGAAAAGGTGGAGGTGTAGGAGTTGGAGGTGGAGCTGGTGGTGGTGCAGGAGGAGGACTTGGTGGTGGAGGTGGAGCTGGTGGTGGTGCAGGAGGAGGACTTGGTGGTGGAGGTGGAGCTGGTGGTGGTTTTGGAGGCGGAAAAGGTGGAGGTGTAGGAGTTGGAGGTGGAGGTGGAGCCGGAGGTGGTGCAGGAGGAGGTGTTGGAGGCGGCATTGGAGGAGGTAAGGGTGGTGGTATAGGTGGTGGTGGAGTTGGAGGAGGTGTAGGTGGTGGAGCCGGGGGTGGTGCCGGTGGAGGTCTTGGCGGTGGAGGAGGACTTGGAGGAGGCGGTGGTGCTGGTGTTGGAGGAGGAGCTGGGGGAGGTGGTGGATTTGGAGGTGGTGCAGGTGGAGGAATTGGGGGAGGATTTTAATTCCAAAATATGGGGAAGGTTTAAGTTTTAAAAATGCTAATCCATGGTGCGTTTGGCATGGTGGTAAGGATGTAATGCGTTTGATATTCACAGACTAGTAGTAATTAAACAGAATATGAAAATAAAAAGCTGCAATATGCTTCCTACCAAATTTTATGTAATATTATCAATTTCATATTACCCGGTGTTATTAAGATTTACCAGTTGCAACAAGTAAAGAAAGGTATCGAACGAACCTGTTTTCTTTTAAACCAAAATTGATTCGAGAGTTTTAACTTTTTATATCATAATTTTAATGTCAACATCAGTGATTTGTTCTAATCGCCCTTCGAATGTCTATGATCTTGCCTTCCAAATCTGGCTACGTACAAAAAACTTAATTTTCTAGATTCATCCAATCGTCTCAAACTCTCAGGGCATTTTATTCATGTACGTTATTTTGGGAAGACAGTTCTAGAGGCGCAGTCTATTGTTAAAGCAACAGCCGATTTGTTTGGCACATGAATAAATTTGAAATACAAAAACCACAGAACCCTATTGATGTAGAACAATTAGCTTTTCAAATGTTGAGTATATTATATTGTCTGTCCGCAGCCGAACCTAAAATTAAGGCTTACAGACTCCAAGTATACGTGAAACCAGCAAATTTTTACAGTATATACTCATAACGTTTTCGTCTTATTTATAGTATATACTGCAGAAAATTATCTCTTTCCAAGAGGGAAAAGTTTATAGCCATGCAGGCAGCCAATCTTTGCCGTTAATAAAATCAATCGAAGTCCAGTATGCAGCTTCCTTTTCTGTCAGTTGTTTTGCCCATGGAACTCGCCCACTAGTGTCCGATCCTGGTCCGTAGCATTTGTATTCCGCTTGGAATAGATTACTGTTTTTCATCATCCATAAAACAGGCTAATATCAGATAATAGAAAATCAGATTGAAGCTGCCCGTGAACAAGGCAGGAGAATTTTGCAGCCTAAATTTTACTACAACAAGGCAAAATTCTTACTCTGTTCCGCCGCTGTAGCTCCAATCCGTCCAGCCATGGGGAACTATTGTCTTGGACAGGTATGTCTTTGCAAAAACCACGGTTGAGTAGGCACCCTTAGCCCTTCCCAAGTATACACCTCCAATGCCGTAAACCTTTCCTCTGACAAACACAAAACCGCTGTTATCACGTGGACTTCCCCTGTTTTGAGCTGTAACTGACCCATGAATCTTAATCCTCTTGTCTTGAAGCACAAAGATCTCACAGTTCTGCATCCATATATATAGGTTATAAAATCGAAATTATCTGTCTCCAAAACTCACAGTTCTAATAATAAGAAGAGAAGAATTTTCTAACTTACATTAAAAATGGACCTTCCACGGCCAAATATGAAATCTATTGAGCCCTGGATGTAGCAGTTGTCATAGTAATGCCTTCCTTTGTAATCAAAGAGGGTGTTGTGGGTACTAAAAAATGCACAATGGTAAAATGCAACCCTGTCCGCACCCACGAAAGCTGCCACTGACTGATTCTGAGAGGTATAAGCAACACCTGTAGGTGCCTCATTCTGCATTGAAGGAGGGCAAAAGATGAAGCTTTTTTCTTTTTCCCTCCTGATATTAAATGTTCTATCATACATGCCAATGATGAAACTTTGTTGGTCATAAAGAAAATTTTCAAGGCCATATATATGAGGAAATGGAATCTATAAGACAATTGAAACAAAATATTACTAGTAGTCGTGTTAGAAGGAAGAGATTTCTTACCTTGAAGCTAATGCCAAAGGCAACGAAATGTTTAGCTTCAACGGTAAATGTGGCTGAGGCCTTGTTGTCTGGAGAGCTTTGGGACCATACGATCGCGGTCTTTCCTTTTCCATTACCTCTCATGAAGATATAGGGTTTATCTTTAGGAATGTGCACCTTTTCTCTGCCAGCGAGAATATAAGTAATAATTAACGTAACATGTTAAACAAGGTCCTTGGTAACTATTTATCAGGCAATTTCAATTCACAGGAGATTACCGGTATACCCCTTTCCTAAGATGGATGATAACCCATTGAGAGTTCCCCTTGGGAACAGCATTAATGGCTTCTTGAACAGATGTGAAGTCTCCATCACCATTGATATCAACCTTGATTGTTCGGTTGGTGGCAATCTTCTCTGTTAACATAGGAGAGTCTATGACTGTTTGCCCCAGCGTCAGGCCATTAGCAAAGCCTGGGAAACAGATTGCCACAGCAAAAATGGCTGCAAAGGCAAGATGCATTGGTGTAAAAAATTTCCAAGACATTTTTTTTTTGTTTTTGTTTCTTTGAAGGGATTAAGCTGGTTTGAGGATCCTGTCAAGCTAGATTGCAAAGCTCTTTAGAGACGTTTTCGAAGATTTTTTTGGTATGCAATTTGTTTGGAAGGTAAAATTGGATGTTCATCAGTTGGCGCCAAGGGTTGGTTGGTGAAGGAAGATCTCTATTTTAGAGCTCCTCCAACAAATTCCTTCTGTGGTTCACAACCACAATCACATGCCCGGCCTTTTTAACGGTTTTTATTTTGGGCCCGGGGGAAGGGGGAGCAGGGAACAGGGAACTAGTTCTTGAACTAAATATTGCCAGTTTGCCACGTGTAAGTACTAAAAATGGAACGTATAGTATACTAGCTTAAAGTCATTTGCAGACCATGAAAAGGCAATCGGAAGTAAAGGAATTTAATTGGCACATGCAAGGTGGCTTACAAACTTTGGCCAAACTATAAGCATAATATAGGACTAGACAGAAAGAAAAATAGCATGGGCCTCTCAGTCAGCTCCAATTAACCATTTGACCATTTTCTCTTTCCATCTTCATATTAGTAATCTGCCCAGTGGCGTGGGTGTGGGTCAAGCTTCTTCACGGAAGGAAATTCTGATGGCAGGAAACAATAAAATTTCGAACCAAATGGAGAAACACGAATAAATGATGAATGAGTGGGTCTGAACTCTGGAAGCAAATGAAATCATGAAAGGGTTAGTAAATGTTGAAATTGATGGTTTCTGTCCTTTTACAAAGAAAGCTATGAATTCTGGTGGCTTTCCCTGTTATAAATCATCATACGAGATAGATGCCGAGTGAGGGAATGAGGTTAAGATGGGTATATTTTCACGGCCACACTACTGTTTGAAGTAAATTCCTTCTGAAATTGAAAGAGCCAAAGTTTTTGTGCAATAGCTTTTGATTGACTTTGCATTGCTAGTCCTTACTTCATAGTTTTTTTTATTTCATGTGGCAAATCATGAAGATGTAGTTCAGCATTATTTCATAAAGATAGAGTTGAAAGTTGAAACTCGATCTTTCCACCCAGCCCTGCAGGTTCTCTGCAGAGAAGTAATATAAATATTAACTATGCTGCCATGGTAAACTAGTCTCCATTTCTCAGGTGAATGTTAATATTTCTCAACAGAAACCTGAGAATTCTGATGGCGGTAATTCACAGCCTTAATTTGATCAAATTTACTGCTAATCACCTTCAAGGATAGCGTATCAGCAACTCTCCAAATTACTATATTTATGTACTTCAACATCTTATGACAATTACATTAGCAAAGTGATATAAATATATGTCCCAATGCACTTTTTAACAAAGCCAATCAACTACAGTCCTCCGTCTTTTATAGCCACGTAGTGTCCACCATACAGAAGACCATGGTTATCAGAATCATAGTTGCAGTATTCCTTCTGCTTCATTTTAGATTTGGGGTCAAAGCTGGTGACGGCCTGTCTTATCATTTCTATGAGAAATCATGCCCGCAAGTTGAGGAAATTGTGAGAGATGGCCTTCAGGCCATATTTCTCATGGATCCCACTTCAACAGCTGCTTTGTTAAGGCTAATGTTCCATGATTGCCAAGTTCAGGTACATAGCTCTCACTCTGCTATACTCAAGCTTTTTGTAGTCAAGGCCTCAAGAATTTCAGACAATGGTACAATATGAATGTGTGTCCTAATAATAGTTTGTTTGCATCCATAGTATGTCATGTGCTAACATAAACCTGAAACGTTCTGCTTTGTTCCCCCGTCTTTATGACCATTTTTGACATTTTGTTTATTTAATCACAGGGTTGTGATGCTTCCGTTCTAGTTGATTCAGGGGATGGAACCGTGCCAACGGAGATGGCTTCAACCAAGAATTTTGGCATTAGAAAGAGGGAGATAATAAGCATTCTTAAATCAATGGTAGAAGCGCAATGCCCCCAACAAGTTTCTTGTTCTGACATTCTCGTACTGGCTGCGCGAGATGCAGTGACTCTGACCGGAGGGCCACGGATAAAGGTTCCCCTGGGACGGAGAGATTCTTCTCACACCCCTAGCTATGAAGTTGCGGATGCATTCCTCCCTCCTGCAACAGCTGGAGTAGCCAACATGCTTAACATTTTCGCCAAGAAAGGAATGACTCTTGCGGAATCTGTTGCCATTTTGGGTAATCACATGGATCTCTTGAACGTCCATAATTAAATACATCTTGATGTTTAATACTAATTAATAAAGTCTTGTACTACCTATCAACTTAGTGTTCAAAACAAAAATGTTGATCTCTAACCTCTTCAGGTGCCCACACCCTTGGGATTACGCACTGTTCAAGCATTCAGAACCGTCTTTACAGTCCCAACAATGTTGAGCTTAGTGCAATGGAACCAAGTTTTACAGCATTTTTGAGACTAAAATGTCCCCGGGGACCCTTAACCTCGAATTTAAGCTTTGTTCTCAACGATCCTACCTCGTTCGTGTTTGATAACCAATACTATGTAAATGCAATGGAAGGCCGGGGAGTACTTAAAATAGATGCTGAAATGGTGTTAGACCCGCAAACCGCTCGTGTAATGCAACATTTCTCCGTTAATCAGGACGATTTCTTCCAGGAATTCTCTTCTGCCTTCCTGAAACTATCCAGTTCCGAGGTTCTAACGGGGGAACAAGGTGTTATTAGGAAGAACTGCAATGCAATAAACTGATCAATATTTGATTCTGCACAAATATCTGCTGTACCGAACCTATTTTCATAATCTGTTCTGCCTTTGATTATTGTTGGTAATAATTAGGCTTGTTGGACCATGTTTTTCCACTTTCTACTTGGCCAATTATACATCGAAACAATAAATGAGTGTTTAGAAAATTAATTATACTAATTAATTACTATATATTACTCCCTCTATCCCAGAATATAAGTCTATTTGGAGAAAAAATTTTGTCCCAAACTAGTTGTCCTTTTTATAAAACCAAGAAAATAATTTTACATTTTTTCTATTTTACCCTTGTCTTATCAGATTAAAAATCTCTCTCTTTAATACATATCTCTTCTTTACTTCTCTCTCCTCTTTGATCACAAAAGAGAGGGATTATTATTTGAAATAAAGTTTGTCTAGAAGAGAGAGAGATAATGGCAGACAATGCTTGAGAGAAATCAAAAAAATTAAATAAGGGTAACATAAGTAAGAGAATAAAATTTAACAAATAAAACTATTTTTATTGATTTTGATAAAACGGTTTAAAAGGAATTATATTCTGGGACAGAGGGAGTAATAGCTTATACGTAGATATCCTCATTCATAAATCATATGGAGAGTAGAGTCTGAAATATGCAACAGAAATAGAAAAGGGAAAACAAGTTTTCCCCATAACTTCCATATATGCGAAAGAAATTTTCAGCTGAGTTAGGTGCAGCTACAAAAGCTGGTTGGTCTATCATGCAAAAATCCCTCAGAAGAGCCTGTTTTGGGGTTTTTGTAGGCATTGATTATTAACATAAACAAATTCTAAGAAAACCTAACAATGTCTTATGAGGCCTTCTTTTCTAAGACTTGTAAAAGCATTTCTGATTCTCAAACCGGATCTTAATGTGTGTTATGCATTGAACATGCTCTCCATCTCTGAAGTTATGTTTCAGATTTCAACAGTATTCATCTTTTTGTTTGAAATCACATTGGCCAAGAATATTTCTGCAATCTTCATTTTTGGAGATTCCATAGTTGATGTGGGAAACAACAACTACATCAACACAATTGCAAAGGCAGCATTTCCACATGGAATTGACTTCGGCCAGAGAGGTCCCTCCGGGAGATTTAGTAATGGTAGAACAGTGATTGATATCTTAGGCAAGTTTTGCTTCTGTTGCCTTGTGCCTCAAGTTACTTTGCCAGAAGTATAAGCCAATACTGAAAAAAGAAGAACTTACTTTTTGTGGCAGAGCGGGATTTGGGTGCCAAAAATTTCACTCCTCCATACTTGGCTCCAACTACCACAGGTGACATTGTTCTAAATGGCGTCAATTACGCTTCTGCTGGTTCCGGTATTCTGAAGAACACTGGAATAGTCTGGGTAAGATTTCTTCTTGCAAACCTAAACCTTGAAAAATTCCTTTGAAAATAATGTGTTACCCAGAAATTGATGCAACTTGTGGATATGAAAGGCAACTGTTAATCCCGACATAATTTACAGGGTGCTCATATTAGCTTAGATGCACAAATCAGTAACTTTGAGAAAACTAAAAAAGCAATTGTCTCCAGAATCGGCAGGCGGGAAGCTAAAAGACTGCTAACCAATCAGGCGTTGTTTATGGTTCTCACTGGTTCAAATGATTTCTTAATTGGGCAGCAAATGGGTTTCTTGCAGAACAATCTATCATCTCAAGGAGCATACTTAAACACTCTGACTTCAAAATTCAAGGCCCAACTTACAGTAAAAATTTTCTTGGAATCCTGTTATACTGAAATCTCAATTGAATTTAATTGGTCTGACTTAATTTCTTGGTAGAAATATTATATGTACGTTTTCAATTCTGCAGAGACTTTATCATCTGGAAGCTAGAAAGATTGTTGTTGCGAATATTCCAAGAATTGGGTGTAGCCCTTATATGAGAGATAATTATCCTAATGCAACTGGTTGTGCCACTGACTTAAACCAGCCAATCCAGTCATACAACAGTAAATTGAAGCGCCTGCTCGTGGATCTCACAGCAAATCTCACCGATTCAACCTACGTTTATGCAGATATTCATGCAATGCTGGAGGACATCCTTCACAATTACAAATCATACGGTGTGTGTATAATGTTTTTAGGATTGTTTCTTTTCAGTGAAAACGGCATTTTTGTTTTCATGTATATGATGCTGTCTGTTTCATTTTGTTTCCTCAGGATTTCGAAATGTCAACTCTGCATGCTGCCACAGTGCTGGAGCTCATGGGGGTCTAATCCCCTGCTTCTCGTTATCTCGAATTTGTTCCAACAGAACCGAGTATGTCTTCTGGGATGCATTCCATTTGACAGAAACTAGCAATCTAATTGCAGTAAAGCATATGATGGATGGTGGGTTGAATTACATGTCCCCTATGAACATACACAAATTAGTCTACTCTTGAGCTATTCACTGTGACGAGATGAATGAAGCAGGAAGAATTATAAACCAGAATTGTTTATTTTATTTTCCAGAATTCCATCACAAGCCAAAAGAAAGACGAGACACAAATGCCTTCTTCTAGCAGGATGAGTTGCAGGTGCAAGTATTGATAGAAGGTCGATTCATTTTCCTGTCCTGTTTTTGCTTTTGGAAGTTTGTACAAGCATTGACAAGTTTAATTAGTTGGCTTCATTATTACATACCAAAATTCAAATGCCATTGGTTCCAGTTGTGAAATACTCCATAAATGCAAGTCTTGTTTTCTACTACTACTATATATTTGGCATCCAGTGAGTCAGCTTCTATTGTTGGTCATTCTGACAACTCTGTATTTTTCCCTATTCTCTCTTTCCATCCTGTACATGTTCCATCCTCCTAATAAATTATGTTAGGCAAAATTTTCCATTTCAAAAGTGTCAATTAGGTTATAGTAGGTGAATTGCGGTGGAACCAAGACTATAGTCATTATCATGCAAATTAAGCTGGTCTTCAAGCATTAATTGTTGACGCCGGCTGCCATTCTTCCTCGAGGAGTACAGCTATATTTTCATGGGCAAGGCAGGCAGATCTGTAAATTAATTACTCAATCCATTCCACAAAATATGTCGTTTTAAAGTTTGGCATAATAATTAAGGTTATCATTAAAAACTTCTATAATCTTAAAAAATTACTCCTTCTATTGGGATGAAAGGGTAATTTTATCCTTTTATCGGGATGATTTTATTCTTTTATTAGGATGATTTATTCTCATAAATACTTTCTTTTTAGTAATTATTGTTTTGTAAAATTAGTTTAGAAAGATAAAGGATAAAATTAAAAAAAATTAATGTTTTATAGAATTCTTAAAATGATACTAGATACTTTGAAACAAAATATTTTCCGAAAAGCCACAAATGTTGGAATGGAGTAGCAATTTCCTTGTGTGAATCCAGAATCCTTTATCGTGGCTCTATTGATAGCACCACGTGCAAGATTATTATCATTATTGATAATCTCGGATTAGCACTGAAATGAATGACCGACTAAAAGCTCATCACCAAAGTCATTAGCATTTTTCGCAATCAGTAAATAAAGGATAAAGTAAAAAACCTATAACGTGATTCGTTTTCATTTAATTGTATTCACAGAATACATGAAGATCCCAATTCCCAACCATCAGTAAAATCTAGGCAACCAGGAGACCCCCAGTGGAATTCTTGTGTGTTTAGTAATTGGAACTGTTACAAACTGTCAAGTCAAGGCAATCTTTTACTCAATAAAATTACCTAGCAGGTTCCCTCAAACCAAGTTAGACCCATGACTTGATTGACTCCAGCTTCACCAGCTTAATTTTGCATGATAAATCGATAATGAAAACTGGAACAGCAGCAGAAGATTTCATGGATAGCAGATAAGGTCCAGATCTTGTCAGGGCACAGATAGCAGGCTGTGGGTTAATAGGGGTGGCTGAGGTTGGGAACAAGGAACAGTGCTTAATTAATTATGAATTCAATTCCATGCTGCTGGTAAAAAAATGTGTAGCCCAGGAACATGAGCTAAACCTTCTTCCCTTAAAGCGGCATAAAATTAAGTAACTTGTCAATAGGAAATTAGAATCACGATACGAATCTCTTTGGCAGATTGCTGAACAATTTCTATTTTGTAATGCAACAGGGGAACATGCATTGTCCTTGGACCCCGTTCGAACAGATGGGTGGATAATTTACTTTGCTATTTCAAATGATCAAATAGATTAATATAACTGGAAAAAAAACCCTAAAAAATAAAAAAAATATATAGTATATATATTTATATAAACCCATGTGTTAAACTGCATAAATTTTGTTTCCGAACCAAAACCATTATTCTAGGATAACTTCTGAGGTCTCATAAATGACCAAGTAATTTTTTAAGCCAAGAACAATAAATGGCTAGCTACTTTTACTTGTTAAGGAAACATTCAGAGACCACGTTGAAGCACAGACCTGTTATAAAAATGATAATAGTACTGTAATAATGAATAAATTGGTTTGAAATTTGAGCAGCTAGGTAGCTAGCAAAATTAATTTCTTCCACTAGTGAGCAAAAGCACAAAGCCACAGTATCCGGAAATTCAGCCAATTTCCTTTAGGCCTTCATCTGCCCAAATTCAAACTTCCCAATTTAACAAACATTAAAACGTTTTTTTTTCCTAACATAAAAGGGCTTTCTTCTTCTCACGGGGTTAGTACTGAGATGTTGCAGTTCATTTAATGTTGCACTCACCATCTGTTACCTGTTGCATGATGCTTATCTATAAAACTATTGCTATTTTCCCTTTACATTTGAGGTTTCATCTTAGGTTAGTACTATGACTTCTGGTCCTTGTAGGAACTTATAGGAATATTTCCTAGAAGATGAGCGTTTCTTTTGATCCTCATAAGGCCAAGTAACCTTCATCTGATCTGAATCAACTTTCTATGTTTCTGTGTCTTACCCAGATTGAGTCTTGATAAGAACTAAACAAAGCTCATTTCAGTTCCATTCCAATATCTTCTTCACTTTTCTTTCTTTTAGTTGTTGTTACTAGTAAGTTTGATTATTAGATTTAGCAAGGGGCCCTACAGAATCAAAGTACTGTTCTTTGCATTCTTGTACTTGACTTCATTATGAGTGGCCTGTCAAATAGACAAATCATTACTAGGATTGTGTTCCACATAATGATAGTCAGGCTGTTATTGAAACTCTGTTTTGCTAAGGATGTTCCTGCTAACTTTGTTTTCGGAGACTCCTTGGTTGATGCAGGAAACAACAATTACATTGCATCACTTTCTAAGGCTAATTTTGACCCGAATGGAGTTGATTTTGGAGGGCCAACCGGTCGATTCACCAATGGAAGAACAATCGTTGACATTATAGGTAGATTGCAGCTTTCTGTTGCTCCCTGCATGATTTTAAATCTGCAAAAAAGGAGACTAATAGTAAGTTCAATGCCAATTCAATTGTTTTCCTTAACTGCAGGTCAGGAATTGGGCCTTCCAGGTTTTACTCCTCCATACTTAGCTCCTACAACTAGAGGACCGTTGGTTCTTCAGGGTGTCAATTATGCTTCAGGTGGAGGTGGAATTCTCAATCAAACTGGAAAAATCTTTGTAAGGTTTCTGCTACCTCCATGGAATTATAACTCCAAAATCTCAGATTTTGATTGTGAAACTAAATTCGACGTTTTGAGCATTTTCTAGCATATCTGTGCCAGAGAAGACTGTCAGCTGTTTGAGATTACACTATCCGATGGCTTGTTTAGGCTATTATCCACTATCGCCATTTCAGTCCTTAGAAATAAGTTCTAAATTAACAAAATACACGTAATGACAGGGGGGTCGAATCAACTTTGATGCGCAGTTAGATAATTTCGAAAATACCAGGCAAGATATAATCTCGAGCATAGGTGCTCCTGCAGCTCTAGAGCTGTTTCAAAGTGCTATATTCTCGGTGACGACGGGTTCCAATGATTTTATCAATAACTACTTCACACCCGTAGTCTCAGCTGCAGAGCAGAAGCTGGTTCCGCCAGAAGTATTTGTGGCCTCCATGATTGGAAAATTGAGGCTGCAGCTTACTGTAAATATTAACTCACCTCTGCTGTTATATCAACCAAAGCCTCTCATTTTCAAATGATATAATTCCAGGGGAATTTACTGTAGCACATTTTATACATTTTGCAGAGACTTCACTCCTTGGGTGCTAGAAAGATTATTATAGTAAATGTTGGTCCTATTGGTTGTATACCTTATGAGAGAGACCTAAATCCGACTGCTGGAGATAGTTGTGTTAGTCGTCCGAATCAGTTGGCTGAACTATTTAACACCGAGTTGAGGAGCCTTATCAAAACGCTCAGCACAAGCCTGCAGGGATCTCTTTTTGTCTATGCAGATGTTTACCGCATAGTAGATGATATAATACAAAATTACAGATCATATGGTCAGTAAAATTTTCATGTAAAATCCTCGGGATTAGATTAATTTTGTCTAACATGTTTTGAAATGGCTCATAATTCTTTGTACACAGGTTTTGAGAGTGGAAGCTTTGCATGCTGCTATGTTGCGGGCAGGTTTGGTGGCCTGATTCCTTGTGGCCCGTCATCAAAAGTTTGTCCAGAGAGATCTAAGTACGTTTTCTGGGATCCATACCATCCTTCGGATGCTGCCAATGTCATCATAGCAAAACGTCTCCTGGATGGTGACTCCAATGATATTTCTCCAATGAACATTCGGCAACTTGCTAATGTTTGATTATGAAAAATCTGATAAGAGAAATTCTCTGCTGGGAAACAATAGCTCATTAGACAGTAAAGTTCAAGTAATACTACATGGTACATGCATGATACTCATACTAGCTGCAACGGAAGTAAAGTACAATGTGGACTTTCACTCAATTAATTGTCCATTTCTTTAGCTAATCAAATGTAATAAACTTCAGACTTGTGTTGTTTCAATTAGAGAATGAGAATTGATTGGTTCCTAGAATCTGGAAGACAATAATCTTATCCCTTGAAGTAATGATCATTGATGAACTAAATGTGAGGATGAGGATATCAAATCCTTCCATCTTGCCAAGGATCCACCGAGCTGCACTCTTTTTGATCTCTTCATATGTGGTCCTGATATTCTAACATTAATGGCTTCCAACTGCTGTGAGTTATGCATGGATCTACTTTGCTTCATTTGCATGAGGCTTGAAACAGTATATATCCTGCAAGAACTGCAACTAACATAGATAAAGCAGCAAGATACAGTAAATCAGGACAACAGGGGGAGAGAACTGGTAAACAAAAAAATCCTAAAAAATTTTAAAAACTGGACTTGCTGAGGCTTCAATTCTCAGTGGATATATGTATTACTGATTGGCTATTAAGCCTCTGCAATACAACTAGCAACTTGATTGAATTGAATAAAACCGCAGCAGAGAGAGAAATCATGCAGAAAAAAAAGAAGAAGAAAAAAATTGTTCTGCGGTAATTAAGCGTGAATTAGGTAGCGCAAGGACCAATAGCAGGCTTCAGAATTTGGAGTGCACTTCCTAAACCTAGCATCATCATCAGTTGCCTGATATACTTGTGGCAGCTGAGGAAAGCCGAGGACTTGATTAGTCAGCCCATGTTCAGAACAAGGAAATGGATGCAACATGCGTAAATGTCTTTTGAAGAAATAATTTAATTTTAGCTTTGCATTTTTCTGCTTCATTGAACTGATGTTTTTGGTGGCCAGTTAAAGGGCAAAGTCAAAAAATAAGGATGAGACCCTTTAACTCTTTTTTTCCCTTTTTTGAGAATTGAGACCCTTTAACTCAATTACTGAAGAAATAAAACAAAAACTATAGTGTCTCTCACTCCTCACCTTTTTTGTTTACTAGGAAGATAGATCCACATTGTTAGTTCTAAGCTCTAACATTCTTAACCTCGTTGACTACTTTTTCTTTTTTGGACTGTTAGATATGGCAATGCATCAAGCATGATATGTTAGATGGTGTAATGTAATCATGCCAGGGTAGGTATCTATTTTTTAGTTTTTGTTCTATATTTTCTTGAATTTTACTCTCTTCTTTTTTTAAAAAAAAAGTGATTATTGATTTCTATTCAGTGTATGTTTTGAGCTATGTTGAGTATGTGTTTTCCCTTTGGAAATATATCTACGATGAAAATGAGCTAGACTCATTGCATATGTAGTTCAATTTCAATACTTTTTCCTATCGATGGCATCATCACTGAATCAATGAATGAGATTGTGATCTTTATTGGCTCCCTATTTTAGTTAATACTAGATTAATGAGAAATTGCATTAACTAATGAGAAAGTCAGGTTGAGAGGGAGGGATACCAAACCTTTGTGGTGCTATTCTTTGTTGCAAATTAATGATATATCACAAATTACAAGGATATTCAAAGCACTTGGTTAATTTGAGTTATTGATGGTTTAAGGTATTAAATCTCAATGTTTTTTGTCAGCTATGGTGTGATTCGTTATCTTTTTACATCAAAACTTTTAAGCTTATTCTAATTTATTCTACACATTTGATATTTTTTAACTTTGTTGGAAATGCAATATGCATAATATGAAAGAGAAAGTGTATTCTGATTTATGCTATAGAATTCGTATTTTTTAATTTTGTTACTGATGTAGTATGCTTGAAGTGAAAGAGAAAGCAGCTGTGTTTCGCATCTCTATTCACCTGATATGTTCTAAACTTTGAATTGATTTTGAGAATTTGGATTCTTGATCCCTGATTTTGTATCTTGGTCAATTCACCTTTAGATCTTCTCACTTTGTTAAAGAAGAATGTGTAAGGACGGATGGTAGTTGTAGTTTTTTTTTTTTTGCCTCCCTTCCCAATAAAAAAAAATTATTTCAAATTGATCCCTCCAATATCATGCTAATATCCATCACTAAAGATGTGACTAGGATTTTTAACTTAAAGAGTAAACCCAGCATGACATCTTATGTAAAAAAAAAAAAGAGAAAATTTATCATTTATCTATACCATCCATACTTCTATACTATTAAATTAAAGAAAAGTCTTATGGATGTTATAGAGAGTGTCATGTCAGTAAGAGAAGAGAGAAAAAATAACTATAATTAATTTAAAAATAATTTTTATATTTTTTAAGTGTATTAATTAAATACTTTGTGTAAGTTATTATTGTAATTTTACTGTATTAAATATATTTAAACTATGATTTTTCATTTTTCACAAGATTTCTTTTCAAAAAATTTTTTGTTTTAAATTATTTAATTTTTTTACCTCAAATGTTATTTAATTTATCATATATATACATTTAAATTTCTTATATAATATAATAATATAGTCTAATTCCGTATCTATACCATTAATGAAATGAACATTTTATGGTAATGATAAAGAGTATCAAGTAAGATAAAAAATGAAGTAAAAAATAATTATATTTAATTAAAAAATATTTTTGAGGAAAAATTTTGATCATTTAAGTATGTTAAATGTTTTATGTAATATGACCTTTCATTTTTCTGATAACTAAAAAATTGATGGTTGTTTCATTTTCCTTATAATTAAAAGGTTGATAGTCATTTTTCTTCAATCAATACTCCTCTAAATTTTTACCATCACTCTCCACCATATAACTATTTTTCTTTTGAGAGTTTATCTTTTATAATTGCTATCATATTCAATGTATAATGAAAAAAGTGTAATTTCGTCTAGTATATTATCCTTATTTTTATAACTCGAAATGAAATGAATTTACTTTTATGATTACTATTCTATATACAATTAAAAAAATAAATTAATTTAATTTCACATATTATATTATATTATTTTTGTAATTTAAAATATCGCAAGATTCTCTTCTAGTGTTAGTTTAAATGAATCTGTTAAATCCATCTCAAACTTTATGAGGCAGGTTTTAAAAGCCCTGACCAATACTCATGTAATTCTTAAAATTTCTTGTGCCAAATTAAATTTCTAAAAAATTTCAATTATGGAAATAGAAGTAAATGGTAAATACTTAATGCATGGTTGGCCTCATGACATGATACGGTGGACATATCTAATAGCTTTTCCAATACTAGTAAATTTCTTTGAGAAATTTCTCCAGTAATAATATTACTATCTGAGTTAGTACAACAATTGAGTCAACGGACAAAAGCTTTTGTCTTTATTTTTTCTTTCTTTCTTATTTAGTATCCAGAGTTTTATTTTAATTAATTCAGATCAAATTTTATTATAATTAATCTAAATACGATCCACGTCGTATACGGTGAATGAGTCTTCTAACGAAAGAAGCTGCGCACGTAAAATCTCCAATCCGAAATCTATTTAGACTAGAATAAATCGTTAGATCCAACCCTTGTGCTTTTTTCTTTATTAGTTCAATATAACTTACACGCTATACTATCCTCCAAAAAAAAAAAACTTACACGTGATACTTATCCGCTAGACACGTGACCAGCTACCAGCATAAAGTGGCACGCAATCCTAGACACGCCGCCTATATTCAGTTCTTCGGTAAAACCGGCGGAGAGCCGGAGACTGGACTCAAGATGTTCTTTCTCAATTTAATCTAAACTCAAGAAAGTTCTCTTTTCTCTCTCCTTTTCCCCAGAATAAACCCGGAAAGGAAAATAATGAGCCAATCCTCGTCGGAAAAACTAATCCTTGTGAAACGTGAACCCGATGGGATCGCAACCGTTACCATCAACCGACCCGCATCACTCAACTCGTTGACTCGGGGCATGCTGATAGACCTGGCCCAGGCCTTCAAGGTCCTCGGAAGAGACGACTCTGTGCGGGTCATCATCCTGTCGGGATCGGGGCGAGCGTTCTGTTCAGGCGTGGACTTGACGGCGGCAGAGCAGGTTTTCAAAGGTGATGTCAAGGACCCTGAGTCAGACCCTGTTTTCCAGATGGATCAGTGCCCAAAACCCATAATTGGAGCTATTAACGGGTTCGCGGTGACCGGTGGGTTCGAGATCGCGGTCGCCTGTGATATTTTGGTGGCCGCTAAAGGAGCCAAGTTCATAGATACTCATGCCAGGTTTTATTTTTTTCACTTTAGTTCCTTCTCATTTTGGCTGGAATCTTTAAAAGTTAAAACCTTCATACTGCAACATGGCAACGATAATGCCAAACTGGCAAACTTTTAGCCTTTCTACACGCATAATCAAACATAAACACTAAGCTGTCCAAACTTAAAAGTAAGCTTAAATGTATTTATTATGTGTTGATTTTTGTGTTTGCAAATTGCTGTTTTGTAGATTTGGAGTATTTCCATCATGGGGTTTATCTCAGAGGCTTCAACGCATTATAGGACCCAACAAGGCTCGTGAAGTATCGTTAACAGCAATGCCTTTCACAGCAGAGCAGGCTGAGAAGTTGGGGTTTGTGAATTATGTTGTTGAGGAAAGTGAATTGATGAAGAAAGCTCGGCAACTTGCAGAAGCAATTTTGAAGAATAACCAAGACCTGGTTGTTAGATACAAGTCTGTGATCAATGAAGGATTCAGGCTGGATCTCCATCGTGCTCTTGCTCTGGAGAAGGTATTCCATTTTTATCTTATCTGTAAGATGGGTTCGATGTGGTTTTAAACAGAGATTGATTTGGTTTTAAACATTTTAGCGGCAGCAAAGATAGTAGCTTCAAGTTATTCTAGCTTGCAAAGCAATGTGCTCATTGTCAAACTCAAATCTAGTTTGCATTATGACTAAGCCTTCGTAAGTTGGTGCATCTGCCAAATTTGTTTGGTCCTCTGTCCTCACCTTACCTTGAAACAAAGAGCGTTGGTGGATTGAGTTGATTGGCACCCTCATCTTACCAATCATGAGGATGAGGGACTACTGAGGGTCCCATTTCTTACCCTTTTTTTATTTGCCCTGTATTTAAGCTGTAAGAGTCAGGATTTTCCTTGATTTTCTTGAGTAGTATGTAGTATGTACCTTGACCACCAATCAGGGCTGATAGGGATAGGTTTCTGCCAATGCCATAGATAATTGAAGGATTATTAAGGGAGAAGTCAATAAAAGAAATGACCACAGCATGTCAGTTGTGGGCTGATCATGAACTTTCTTTAACGAAGTCTCTTTTCCATTATGTCCTTTGTAACCGAAGGTCTGCAGCTAATTTGATTGGTTGATCATTTATGAATCATTGATGCCAATGTTCTCATTTTCCTTTTTCAGGAGAAGGCTTATGAATATTACGATGGAATGACCGCGGAGCATTTCAAGAAGATGCAGGAATTCATAGCTGCACGGAGTTCCAAGAAACCATCTCCCAAGTTGTAAATTATGGAAATTCTATCTTCCCGTTTACTCAGCATTCTAGAAGGGAAATGTTTTGGCCATCTAAGCTGGGAAATTTGCATGAATAAATTCTTGGTTGCAGGGCCTTTAGTGAGGAGAGCTTCTCATTCAATTACATCAATATTCGCTTTGCCAAGACAAAGGATGCAGAGGTTCTAATTTTAAACGTCGTAATAATAAAGCTTTATTCGTGAAAGTGCTTATGAAATTCCTTTTCATCTTCATCTTTTCCGTTGCGTGCTATATTTATGCCAATTTTAAGTTCCAATCAATTATCGGGACCCCTCGCATAAGTAAAATTTTATGTTAGCCTTTTTGTTTTGAGTTTTCTAAAATCATTTAAATTAAGATGCTCAACTCATAGTTTCTTTAATCAGGTTCAAACCTTAATGATCTCAAATACCAAATGAATAAATAAATAAATTACTATTTAAAAAAAAACAAAAATTTCAATAAAAGATTACTATTGAATTCTTTTAATTGAAGGAAATAATAATTAACCTTAATGATCTCAAATACCAAATGAATAAATAAATAAATTACTATTTAAAAAAAAACAAAAATTTCAATAAAAGATTACTACTGAATTCTTTTAATTGAAGGAAATAATAATTAATGGGGTATTAATTACAAATGGCCAAAAAATAATAAAATTATTATCCGAATATACAGTCCCACGCGCAGCTAAACGCTTATAAATTGCTCACCGAGGTTTGCTACAACTTACAAAAATTCTAATACTAGCTCGGAGGTCGGCGAACGGGTTTTCTTCAGCTCTAGTCGCTTCTCGAGGGCGGCACATATCAATAAGAGAGGAGCTTCACCGCAGAGCAATCCTAAGAGATGCTTTCAGGTATTCTTCTAACCCACCTTCACATATATATTGACTTGCTAGGTTACTTAACCTCCATATCTGCAAACTTTTTACTAATATATACAAGAAAGATAGATCAAACAGATTTATATATACAATATTATTTATTGGTATGCCTAAAATTTGATTAGAACTGGGGTAGGCAAAGTTTAATCTGATCACTAATTAAAGTTCTATCTATTGTCTGTATACTCTTACTAATTTGTTTCTTCTTGTCGATCTATGTATTAAATACAGGGCGGCGTAAGTTCAAGCAGTTTGATTGTGTAACTGATTTCTCTGATCATCATTATAACCATGCCAAGGGCAATGGAAATATGAGTAAGGAGACTAAACAAAAGATCATGGAAGAATGGAAGATTCTTGAGGAGCATCTACCCCCTGAATCAATCTTCGTAAGAGCCTACGAAGGAAGGATTGATCTGCTGAGAGCTGTTATCATCGGTGCTCAAAATACTCCTTATCACCATGGCCGCTTCTTCTTTGATATTTTGTTCCCTTTTGATTATCCCAAGAGTCCTCCTCAAGTATATTATCATTCATTTGGCCTCAGTTTAAGCCCCAATTTGTATAGCAATGGCTATGTTTGCCTAACACTTGGTTTGGCAAAAGTGGTGAGCTATGGACCCCTTCCACGTCGACAATTCTTCAGGTTTTGCTTTCATTCCAGGGGCTAGTTCTTAATGAGAGACCTTGCTACAACGAGCCTCTAATGATAAAACCATCTTGGTTCTGGGAATCTTAAATTGAAGATTTTTTGGTATCGTCTTGCAAGACAATGAGATATCTGCTTCAAAAACCACCCAGGAATTTTGAGGCCTTCATTGATGATCATTTTGGCCGTCATGCAAGTACAATATTAAGAGCTTGTATTGCCCATAAAGAGTGTCGCGTTCGCATCGGCCTCTTTAATGGTGATGATGGTAGTGGAGCAGCTTCAAAGGAAAAAATCAAGGTATCAAAGAAATTCAAGAACTCCATCTATCCATATCTTTTCGAGGAATTCAGTCGTGTTGGAGCTCCTTTGCAAAACATACCCGAAAAGCTGGTGAACATTCAAGAAAAGCAAGAAGATTGTAGCATTTGCAGCATATTAAAATATTGGTTCATACCTAAAAAGAAATCAAATCACTTATAAAACTTTTTGAGAAGCGATCACCACTTAGATAGCAAAAAAAAAACAAAGTGGCGACCGGTTCATGTTTCTTGAATTTGGTAGGCAATAGTTAGTACCTTCAGTAGATTTAGTTTTCTTTTCGTTTATGGTTCTTTGCTTAAGTCATTAGCCAGTTTGGATTATATCACTTAATCTATAATTCTACTTTATCACTATATATATATATATATATATATATATATATTATCATTGCAATTTGCAGGCTGGTAATTGTGCTGTCGTATTTAGCTCACCATAATAACTACTGGTTAAGGTTTTCACTCTTTCAGAATTTATGCATTTTGAGATGTCTCTGGCTTATTTCTCCACGAAAGAATATATAGCCAAATGTTTCCATGAACTCCCTTGCACAAATACATATAACATATACATGGCAAGCCAAGAGCAAAGCAGAATTTAATGCGGTGACAAGTTTCCTGATTGCCTCCTTCGAACTCAAAACCTGCATTTTCTTAAATTCTTTGGTAGCGGTAAAGTTGGCTATATGCCTAGCTAGCCCTGTTCCACTTTTTCTGAGTCCTCTATCTCATTGAACCAACCAAAAGAGACAAAGTAATAGACAAGGAAAAGTTTAAAGCATAATTGAAGCTGAAATCTTGCCTCTGACCATCCCAAAAGATCACACAAAGTATTCTAATAGTCTGTTTCGCTGATAAATGGGGAATTGAATTACACGGCCAAGTCTATCAAAGTAGTACTCTCTTGAATTATAATATTTGGCCAAAAATTACAATTAAAATATAACTTTACCTGCTTCCTACCTGGCTTGGGTTTATTGAAAATTTTCAATTAAAAAAATAATTAATTAATTATGTTTTTGTGAATATAATTAATTAATTAATCTTTAACGGCCAAAAAATAACATAATTATTATCCTAAGAGAGTCCTAGGGCAGCTAAACCCCTATAAAATGCCCACTGAGTTGCTACAACTTTCGAAAATTCTAATACTCCGAGGTCGGCGAACGGGTTTTCTTCAGCTCCCTCAAGGGCGGCACATATCGATCAGAGAGGAGCTTCACCGGAGTGCAATCTTAAAGAGATGGCTTCAGGTATTCTTTTAACTCACCCTCACAAGTATATTGACTTGCTAGGTTGCTTAACCTCTATTTCTGCAAACTTTTTACTAATATTATACAAGAAAGATCGATCATACAGATATATACAATATTATTTATTGGTATGCCTAAATTTTGATTAAAGTTTGATCTGTGAAATATGAATCACTAAGTTCTCCCAATAATTATTTGTTTCTGCTTCTTGTCAATCTATAAATGTATTAAATATAGGTTCTCAGCAGCCCCCGGTTAAGTTCAAGCAGTTTGATTGTGTAACTGATTTCTCCGATCATCGTTATAACAATTCCAAGGACAATGGAAATATGAGTCAGACGACTAAAAAAAAGATCATGGAAGAATGGAAGATTCTTAAGAAGCATCTCCCCTCTGAATCAATCTTCGTAAGAGTCTACGAAGGAAGGATTGATCTGATGAGAGCTGCTATTATCGGTGCTGAAAATACTCCTTATCACCATGGCCTCTTCTTCTTCGATGTTTTGTTCCCTTGTGATTATCCCAACAGTCCTCCGCAAGTATATTATCATTCATTTGGCCTAAGATTGAACCCCAATTTGTATAGCAATGGCTATGTTTGTTTGAGCTTGCTTAACACTTGGCGTGGCGAAAGTATTGAGCTATGGACACCTTCCAAGTCGACCATTCTTCAGGTTTTGGTTTCACTCCAGGGACTAGTTCTTAATGAGAGACCTTACTACAACGAGCCTGGAATAAAACCGGCTTGGTCCTGGGAAGCTTATAATGAAGATGTTTTTGTATTGTCTTGCCAGACAATGACATATCTGCTTAAGAAACCACCCAAGAATTTTGAGACTTTCATTGCTGATCATTTTCGTCATCATGCAAGCTCAATATTAAGAGCTTGTGTTGCCTATAAAGAGTGTAGTGTTCGCATCGGCTTCTTTAATGGTGATGATGCTAGTGGACCAGCCTCGAAGAAAAAAATCAAGGTATCCAAGAAATTCAAGAACTCCATCATCGCACTCTATCCAAATCTTTTCAAGAACTTTAGTAGTCTCGGAGCTCCTTTGCAGGACATGCCTGAAAAGCTCTCGATCATTCAAGAAGAGCCAGAAAATGGTTGTATTCTCAGCATATTAAAATCTTGCTGGTTCAGGAAATCAAAGGTTAAAACTTCTTGAGAAGCGGTCACCACTTAGATAGCGCAAAAAAACAAAGTGGAGTACCGGTTCATGTTTCTTGACTCTGGTAGGCAAATGGTATCTTTAGTAGATTAGTTTTACTGTCGTTTATAGTTCTTTGATTAGTCATTAGCTAGTTTGGTAATTACGCGGTCGTAATTAGCTCACCATAACTACACGTTAAAGTTTCACTCTTTCAGAATTTATTTGAGATGTTTCTGCCTTATTTCTCCTCGAAAAGTTTCCATGAACTCTCTTATATAAATACATACACAGGTCACAAGTTTCCTGATTTCCTCCTTTAAACTAAAAACCTGCATTTTCTTAAATTCTTTGGCAGCAGTAAAGTAGGCAATACGCCTAGCCCTGTTCCACTTTTCCAAGTCCAAGTCCTCCATGACTCTGTCTCCTTGAGCTGTATATTTATTTAACCAACCAAAAGAGACAAAGTAATAGACAAGGAAAAGTTAAAAGCATAATTGAAACTGAAATCTCGCCTCCAGCTCTAATCAGTGTTTGCTTGGGAGTTAGGCTTACAGTAAGATCACACAAAAATGGGGAATTTGATTACATACCAAAGTAGCATTCTCTGGAATGATAACATTTGGCCAATGGGCCGGCTGAGGAAAGTTAAGCCATGCTTTAACTTTTTCGTAGGAAAGGAAAGGCCGAAATATCCAAGAAGTTGCTTTATTACTTATTATAAGCTAAAGCTCAAAACACTTTCCTAAAGGAAAGCTTAATCACAGTGCTTAAAGGCACAGACAAGATCTAGACAATCTGATGCTTGCACTACGCGATGGTTTTCATTACATGGCACCTTGCTGGATCTCTCTTTTAATTACTTTGTAGAGAGAAGAGATGCACAGAAATACTAGGAAAGGAGCTCCACTCGCAGGCCGAACAACCAAGATTTTACCCCAAAAAAGGGAATGCTGAATGGCAATATTTTATATTCCATGTGCAAATAATTGCAGAAGATGTATTTTTTTTAATCCTTAATGCTTTATAAGATAAGCTAATATATATGCATTTCCTTTCATGTGGGACTCTTGATCGTTCAACAAAACCTGAAAAATGAATGAGCCTTTTTTCTTAATCAACTATATAATCAAGCTTATGATAGTTGAGATGCTTTAATATATCTGAGCCAGTATATATAATAGGCTAAGCTCTTCAATTATTCGTCCCTAACCTTACCAAATAAGTTGATATGTGGATCATGTTGGACCCTCTCTATCTTTCTTTACCATTTTCGACCGTTGAACTTAGCAGCTACGAGCAATAGTCAACCTTTTTAATAGTAAAATCTTTGTCCTCTACTTTTAATCTGGTTCGCCAGAAGTCCATCAATGTCAATTATTTTGGTATTCTTCAGAATCAGAACTCAGAAGTTACATATTGCTATATATGTATGTATATCTAAACAACGTGCTACCTTTTCTTGGAAATTTGTACATTTGGAAGGCCATGTGATGTGAAGTTCACAGGAAATTTACTCTGAACTGCCAAAGACAAGCGAAGAGAGCCGAGGCGCTGAAATGGTCAATAAATAAAACAGAGTGTGCTGATTCTCAGCAGTTTCAATTGCTGAAGTATTCTCATGAATCCAAACTGCAAAGAGAAAAAGAGCATGACACCTTGACCCCGAGGGCCCGAGGGAACGCCTTTACTGTAAAATATCTTGGTGCGTGCCTATTGATTCCATGCTTCGCATCTCTGTGATCCAACGGTCAGCACTTTGGATCGTGTCGCTCAGATCACCCCTTTGAATGGACCCACTTCAGCAATCATCTCTTTAGGCCCACGAGGTTGCTTTAGAATCACTTACCGTTCGATCTAAGAGTTCTAAATAATAATCGCCGTCCATTTTTCCTTGTTGGGACCCAGTTCCCTGTTAAAGTTCAAGTGAAAAATAGAAAGACGAAATTACTTGTTTGTTGCTTTTGATCATAAATCACTCGCAGACTCGTAGTCTTACTTACCTCACAAACAAATCCCATGAAATTACAAAACCATGGCCCTTTCGGTTAGCTCCAACTCTGCAAACGGCAGCTGTGAAGTCGAAGAAGTCGAAGTCTTCCTCAAATTCGACGTCGTTTCCGACGACTCCGACCACTACTTCCTCAACTCCAAGTCCAAAACCAAATCCGCCCAGCCGGATCACTTCGCCAACGCAACGAATGGGGTCCACAAGAAGATCATGCAAGAATGGCGAATTCTTGAAAAAAATCTCCCGGAATCCATCATCGTACGCGTCTACGAGAAACGCATCGATCTCTTGCGAGCTGCAATCATCGGAGCCTCAGGTACACCGTACCACGATGGACTCTTCTTCTTCGACTTAGCATTTCCACCTGATTATCCGGCTAGACCTCCCCTCGTCCATTACCGATCATTCGGGTTCCGGATCAACCCAAACCTTTATGCAAACGGGCGGGTCTGTTTGAGTTTGATCAACACCTGGGCTGGAAGAAAAAGCGAGAAATGGAACCCCAAGGAGTCGACCATGTTTCAGGTTTTAATTTCAATCCAAGCTTTGGTTCTTAACGAAAAGCCTTATTTTAATGAGCCAGGTTATGGGATTTGGCCTGGAAAAACATACTGGGAAAAGAAATCTGTTGCTTATAACGAGGATGTTTTTGTGATGTCTTGTAAGACCATGTTGTTTTTATTGAGGAAACCTCCCAAGAATTTTGAGGGTTTTGTTGCTGGGCACTTTAAAGAGCGTGGGAGTCTGATCCTTTTGGCTTGTAAGAGTTATGCAAATGGAAGAGTTAAAGTTGGGCACTTTAGAAACGATGGGGCTGGAACATCGATTGATTTTTCTTCTGGGACTTTTGATGCGTCTGATAAATTTAAAGGCTCTCTGAAACATTTGTATCAGGAGCTGGCTGCAGCGTTTTTAAGGGCTGGAGCTTCTCTGGGGAATTCCATGGAGCAATTGAATGTGGAGGAGAAGAAGAAGAGGAAGAAGAAGCAGCAGCCGACGTCGTTCAAGAGGCAGGTGACTAATAAGGTAACTCTGAGAAGGACACATGGAGTTGCCAAGATGCTGTTCGGGAAGTTAAAAAGGGTTTTTGGACTGAAACTCAACGGAACTGGAGGAAAGCAAGGCAATGTGAAAAAGTAAAAGCTCATTGAACGGCCGTATGAAAAGGAAGAAGATGGCATTAAGTATTGGTTGCTTTTCAAAACGCTTAGTTTAGTATTTGCTCCGTTCTTCACGTATATAATTCACTAAACATGATGGTGCTTTAATTTATTAAAGGTTTAAAACATTTTCTTATGTAGATGGTACACCTGAAGGAAATGTTTTGTTGCTCAAAAAGCTTGTTACTCGATTCAATTGTTGAGTCTACTTCCGTGGCATTTCTTTTTCTCTTTTTCTTTGAATACTACTTAAATCTATGAGATCATTGGGCCTTCACTGATCATACAAGACTGCTAATTGATTTGAGATTATGACTTGATTGAGCTATGGAAATGTAAAAAGCAAGCATTGTACATGAAAAATCTGTTCCAATTAGCCTTTAGATCCTGATGTGATGTGCTTAAATATGCAAATCATAACAGTTTCGACTTAGCAAATTCATAACCTAAACACTTTTCTAGAACGCAGGAGATGGAATGTCTTACAAGCCATGAAGAAGTCATTTCTGTTTCTCGGTCCTAGAGGAATTAAGGGTAAATAAATGAAGAAATATAAAAGAAAATGCAATTTCAAAGTTCAAACCCCACTACAAGTTAGTGCTGCCAGCGGAGTCGTGGTCTGGTCCTAGTGGACATGAAAGGAATATCGAAGAAGTAAAAATTGTACCGAATTTTAGGCGGCCAGTTTGTTTGGAATTTAATTAATGTTAGGGATATGTCGCTGTTTTCATGTGTGGTACCTTTGCAGAAGTCTTTTGGGTCCAGAATCAGAGTGGGCCCTGGGAAAGTCTTGTTGGTGCCTTTAGCCCAAATAATACCAAAACGGTACTGACTTATTTGAAGCCCGTCACTGTCCATGTTCTGCCCTTCCGTATTTTAACACCATCCAGCGAGTAGGCCTTTTTACTGGACATTGAAAGTGGAATCATAGCCTGATTCAGCAAACCCAGCTGATCAGAAGGAACGCAAACCAAAACCCGTGGGCTGTGACTTTCGAATGAGACTTGAATTTAAGGCCCATCACGATTCCAAGTTAGTTACAATTGGGACCATGGACGGTTAGATGCTAGAGGCTAATGTCGTTAGAGCCGTGGCCACCACGGTTTAAAGCCTTAAAGATTACAGTAAGAGCTACATCAATGAAAACTACCCTACCCTCGCTAGAAATATAGGAAAGTATAAGATGATTTCAGCACCTGATATGTGCCCATTTGATACCTAGAATGTCACTAGCTCGGCCCCATTTTTCGCGTTCCGATGTTACCACTGCGATGGCTGTGGGAACCAGGCACCGAGTTGGACGGTGACTGGGCCGAACATTTATTGGCCGAGATTGATTTCGGTGTGTAGTGTCTCCTAACTTGGTGCACAATTGACAAATTAGAGAAATGAAATCTACTGAAAAGTTTGACAAATTTCCCTGTGTTAATGGTAATTGACCCCACTAATAAAGAAAATACGGAGACATAAACTTTTTGCTGCTGAAAATAATTGATAACGGACTATTGGCAGAGTCCATTTATGTCAATGTCTTGTTTATAACTTTATATGGCGCGCAGGCAAATGCAGCATTAAAAAGTGCTTCTGGCTGCCCACTTGTTCGAGAGATTGAAACTTTCTCAAGCAAACGAAACGCCAAGAACAGAGAGATGTGCAATACGCGTTTGATTTTCTTATCGAGCACAACTTCTTACGCGTCTACTTCGTCTTGTCAATAAATTCTCATGTTTTGATTGTTTAAACTTATCAAAGCGCCTAGGACTTGCCTACCCTAAGCAAATGACAATTTCTAGAAGTGGCATGAAACTCGAGCAAATTATTCAACACACAAAATGAGAGGAACGTTCGAGATTTTGCATGGCTGAAAATGATAGTAGTGTGGTGTCCGAGATCTGACATGATTATGTGAATAGTAACACGAGCCAAATTCCAGGGTCACGAAATGCCATGGAAACGAGCGCTTTAGTTCATTTTTCGTGCTGTCATAAAAAATGGCTCAAAAGTGCAGCAAATGAGGCCAATGACAACAGTATGGGGGCCTCTTTGGATGGTGGCTCTTTCCCCTCTTACTCTGGCAGCAACAGCTAGCAAAGATGTTGATGTCTCTATCTCACTGCATTTCGAATGTGACCTCTCACACATCCCACTGAGTTTCTGAAAGCTGGAGCCATTTGTCAACAAACAAAATTTAGTCTTTTAACAGAGGGAATTATTCCTCAACGAGTCGACCAAATTAGAGGTAGCTTTCTTTCTTTAATACTACACTTCCCTCCCATCTTTTATGCGGTTGAAAATGGAATTCTGAAGGGACCACTTCCAACGCCCTCCCATTGTTAAATGTCAACGCATTGTTTTTCCTCTAATGAAAATGAAGAAAAACAAACAGGAGGCTTTTCGAGGTAGGGCTGTCACTCTATAGCGTGCAATTAAGAGGCTCTTAAGTCTTAGTGGTCAGCAGTGAAAAACACTCATGAAACATAATTACATGCTGAAATTTACCAACAACAACTTGGGAGGCAAGGCTTTAAACCTCCCACCATTGCTATTGCCCCCCATGTTCTTATCCATGGACCATGACTTTCCTCCTCCATTACCATTTGCCAAGTAAATCAATTTATTAACTCTCTCCATCTTTAAGCCTTAATGCTCTTCGGAACGCAACCCTTTGACTTGACGAACAAGTATTCATTCATATTAGACATATAAAACATGTTCAAGCTTCTCAAAGCAATCTTTCAGTAGTAAGTAATCAATCATTCATAAACAGATTATGTTTTGAGTTTTGATCATCATTAGAACACTTAGAAATGAAATTAATTTTGACTAAAATCTTGTAGAAAAACAATCTCAAGCAAAAAGAAAAGGAAAAAGAAAACAAGAAAAACAAATTTCGAAGAAAGAAACACATAAGAAAACAAGCTGTCTCCGGATAAAAGTGCGGCATAGGGGGCGTAGACAGAAGCCTACAATACACAAAGAAACTCAAGTATTTTGCTTTGTAGCCATTAAATTACAAAGAAAAGACATTGAAAATAACACCCATCTCCTCAAAGAGAAACCCCCTCAAACAACCGACCCTCCCCTGTTCCTCTACCACCGAACACCCACCACCCCCAACTTTCACCTCCCTCTAACTTACGCCCCTCTCCTTATCCTCCACGCCGGCCCATTATCCTGCGCCCCCTCCTTTCCCAATCTCATATATGATATATGTGATAACTCCAATCAATTATCACATCAATTCCTCGATTCCTCGGTCTAGGACTTCCGGTTTCGGGTCTCAAAAGTGATATTTCTTTTTTCTTTCTTTTTGACGCAAAACACCAAAGCGATCACTTTTTAGTCTTAAAAGCTCAGATCACATCATCAGATTGTTTAAATTTGGAATTACACGGTGGGGTGTAGAATTTTGCGTTCTGGGTAATTTTTGACGAGAGATGTCTGATGCTCCAGGGATTGATGAATCTACTCTCGCTCTGCTGGAAGCCATTTGGGCCTGACGGGGGGAGTCCCGAGACAAACGGCGTTCTTGGCGGCGGAAGTACTGGTGGCTCAAGAGAAGGCAGAGACGGCTTGCTTTGGTTTCGGGATATAGGGAAATATGGGTCTGGGGAGTTTTCCATGGCCGTGGTCCAAGCAAACCAGGTACTTGAGGATCAGAGCCAGATCGAGTCTGGCCAATTCGGCACTTTTGTTGGGATCTATGATGGACACGGCGGCCCCGAGGCAGCCCGTTACGTTTGCGATCACTTGTTCAGGCACTTCCGAGGTTCGTGATATTTTTTACGGGTTGCTTTTAATACTAAATTGTAAAGCTTGCTCAACTCTGTTGAGAACACGTAATTTTGATGTGTTGTTATCCGGGGTTTTCTATTTAGATGTGTTGGTCTTTGAATTGGTAAATGGGAACTGTATATTAGTATGTTTCAGTCATTTTTGTGCTTTTCTCTTTTCCTTTTAGGTTTTGAAAAAGTTCAGCTTTTGATTGGGTACTTTTATTGTGTTTGGAGTGTATATGGTACAGTTACAAGTGAAAGGATGTAACAAATACTATTTGGAAACTTTTTTTTCGGTTGGTGAGAGGAAACTATTTTTAATACTTTGGTAAGTGTTTAGCAAGTCCTTTTGTTGCTCTTTGTGGCTAAAATTAGAGTGATTTCTGGCTTCAAAAGCAGACAGATGTAAGCTACTCTATGGATACTTTTATATATAGGACTAAAAATGGATGAAATCTCTGGTCGTCAAGATAGGGAAATAATTATGTTGAAGTTCGTAGCAAATTTTCTTTAGAAAGTTTTGTCTGCCCCAAAAATTTGAAGTCAGTTGAGTGTAATAGTCTTTAGTTTTCGTGATCAATGGATTTCAGTGGGGCATTATGTTTACCACTGCAAATCGCCTTTAATGCAAAAAAATCCCGTTTATTGCCTAAGTTCTTGTTTCTCCTTTTTAACTTCTAGAAAAAGAGCTGTTCTTATGTTGGCATTCTTAGGTTTTGTGTTTATGCAGCAATAACAGCCGAATCTCAGGGAGTTGTGACTGCTGAGACCATTCAAAGAGCTTTTCGTCAAACAGAAGAAGGGTTTACTGCCCATGTGTCAGAGTTATGGAGCACTCGACCCAATATGGCGACAGTTGGGACATGCTGTCTGGTTGGAGTAATATATCAGCAAACGCTTTTTATAGCAAATCTTGGTGATTCGCGTGTTGTGTTGGGCAAGAAGGTTGGCAACACTGGGGGAATGGCTACTATGCAGTTGTCAACAGAACACAATGCTAATATTGAAGCTATCAGGCATGAACTTAAGGAATTACACCCAAATGACCCGCAAATTGTTGTCCTCAAGCATGGAGTTTGGAGAGTAAAAGGCATTATTCAGGTTATATAAATATCTTGCTTAGCTTTCAAAATTCAGCATATTCAAGCGTGCATAAATTCATTAACTTAAAATCCTTTCTCTTTTTTTTTTTTTTTTTTGGTTTGTAAAGGGAGGGCTGGGGTTGGGGGGTGGTGTTTGTTGTTTTAGTGTGGAGGTTATTTTTCAAATCATTGGTGCTGCTGAGAGCTTCATGCTGCTACAGAGACACTGCTCCTAGGGGTTATGGAATCAGTGTTTTGTATTCCATTCTAAGTAGTTACTAAATACCTCTGTGGTCAAAGCATTTATGCAAATATGCATCTGCTTGTTTATGCCTTTTATACATGTTTCTTGAAGAGTAGATTAACTAAGATTATTTTGTTATACTGCAACCTTGGACACTTAAACCTGATTAATTAGTTGAATTCTTAGCATCTCTAATCTGAAATTCAAGCCGAAGTGAGATTTTTGCTATCCTTTCCCTGTAATAAGGCATGTTTGTTTCTAAATCACCTAAAATTAATGAATGCTTATTCTTGATTGATTTCATTTTCATATAAGTTGCTCATTACTGATTAGATGTATTAGTATATGCCTTTTTTTTTCTCAGTTTCATTGATGTTTCTTCATAAGTCGTCATGTCATGCCTTCAATTTCATGATTGTATTTGATGCAGGTTTCTAGATCTATAGGCGATGTTTATATGAAACATGCGCAGTATAACAGGGAACCAATTAATGGAAAATTCAGACTTCCTGAACCAATGAACATGCCTATATTGAGTGCCAATCCAACCATTATTTGTCATCCTCTGCACCCAAACGATTCTTTCCTTATATTTGCATCTGATGGTCTATGGGAACACTTGAGTAATGAAAAAGCTGTGGATATTGTCCACAGTCATCCACGTGCAGTAAGATTTTGACCTTTATTTTTATGTTTATTGAAGGCATAGTTTCTTACATTGCAACTTTTGTGTTTTCATGCCATTTGTAGGCACTAGATTACCTGCAAATTTGAAACTTGATTAGGAGTCCTCATCATGTCATTGCATTCTATGGTTGGTAGTTGATACAGTACAGGATTTCAGTTTTCTGATCATTGTTTGGTTGATTTTGATACGAACTGCCTTTCCATAGTCCTCAGTTGTCAATTTGTTGTTAACTACTTTGCCTCAAGTGTGTTAGAATCTTGCCCCCTTCTACCCTTCTTTTGGACAGAACAGAGTATGCTATTTTAGCTGGCTCGTAGTTCTCTAAATTGTACATTTCTGCTATCATGTTTATACTATTATGAGTTCATCCTTTTATAAATTTCATGCCTTATCACGTCAGCTAACGTAGACTTTCTCAGTTGCCATTCACAAATGCAATTGCTTCTAAGTGAGTTCTGTTAGGAGACATATGAGATGTAATCCTTTGGTGTAAAAGGTGTTGCTCACAAGCCTCTACAAATGCAGGGGAGTGCCAAAAGGCTGGTGAAGGCTGCCCTTCAAGAAGCAGCGAGAAAACGGGAAATGAGATATTCGGATCTTCGGAAGATTGACAAGAAGGTTCGACGCCATTTTCACGATGATATAACTGTTATAGTTTTATTCTTTAATCATGATCTTATATCCAATGGTGCTGTCCAAGACCCACCAGTATCCATTCGAAGTGCACTGGAACATAGATAATTCATAAAACTGAATAGATTTATGCTTGCTTCCTATGGTTTTGCCATAAACTCAGAAAACTGCACTACCAACAGAAGACATTTCAGTTTCACCAATTCACCGGTGGAATTCTGCACTGACGTAGCAGGTGCACTACTCGGATACTGATACAGAGAGCCCTTGTATTAAGAGGATTCAAATTTGTAAAATGTTAAAGAGTGCAAACGCCATGTACTGGAAAATTCTATGTAATTTCTCAGTATAATCTAATTAAATGCATGCGGCCTTTGCCATTCTGGGATCAAATAATTGAAGCTCAGTCATACCATGGCTCCTATGATAAAACATGCTGTGCCGGTGCTACTTGGTAGTTGGTTGGGATCTAACAAGTCCAGATTTGTGGCAATTGCTTAGCACTCGCACGCACCAAACCGATCTGACCTTCTGTGACGGAATGACTCGTTAATTTTTTCCAACATGTTTTTGCCTCTTCCCGTTATTCGTAAGAGTTTATTACTATTACAATGGATGACTCATGACTGACTGATTGACTGAATGAAATTATTATTATCATAAAACAAAAGAATGGAAGGATCGGCTTTCTCAACCAAAAAGAAATGATATTTCTAAGTTGGCCCAAGAAGGGGAAGCAAGAAGTCATTTAGTTTTCAATGGGCTGCTCCATTGCATCCATGATAAGGCCAACATAATATTATGACGTCTTCCCGGCCCGCAGCCGCAGCTCCTAAATCGTAATTTGTCCACAAAAGCAGGGACCATTTTGGAAAAATGAAATGAATTCACTTTCACGATTCAGTTTTCACCTTTCAGTCTAGCGTTCGTGAGTCATCGCCGCCGGTCATCAAAAAGGCAAAAACCAAGCAAAGAAAACATAGCACCACTCTCTTCGCTAATCGTAATTTGAGACCAGGACAAGGACCATGGCTAAATCAAAGTTGAGCTCTTAGAAAACTAGTAAATAGCATTTAGTAAGTCACCAATTCTTCTGTCGTTTCTCTGAAATTTTAGCTAATGGAATCAAGATCAAGCTTATCGCACTTGTTATCATGCGCGTGGATTCTCGTTGCCCTGAGCGGACTCGCAACTCACTCCGAGTCCGCTCAGCAAGCATTCAAGAGAGACCCCGGTCACCCTCACTGGCACCATAGCGCCTTCCTCGACGTCCGCGACAGCGTCCGATCCGATGTTCGCCGTATGCTCCACACGCGTGCCGAGGTCTCCCATTCTCGCTCTCAATATCTTATTCAATTAGTTTTACTTTTTCGATGCCAATTTTCTTCTTCTGAAATCATCGGAAAGTTAAGGGTCGAATTGATTACCTTAGAACGTTGAATTTACGAAAATGATAGGACTCCCAGTTTGAGCTACCGTAATTGACATATGCTACTGTAATTCAAAAGTTGATTTCGTTCTAGAAAATCTCTAGAAACTTGGAGAATTAGTGGCTTTTAGGTTAGGTTTCTTCATCTCTGATTATGATTGGAAGAGGTTGTCTTGTACAGGTTCCGTTTCAGGTTCCGCTTGAAGTGAATGTAGTGCTAATTGGTCTCAGTGGAGATGGTGGCTATAGGTACATGGTGGATGCACCGAAATTGGAGGAGTTTCTTAGAGTGAGCTTTCCCTCGCATAGGCCTTCATGTCTTGAGACCGGGGAGCCCCTTGATATAGAGCATCATGTTGTTTATAACGCGTTTCCTGTAAGCTTTTTCTTCCTTATTCACATTACTGATTATTCTTGCGCTCTTAATCGTTAATACTGGTTTGGGTTCCAGCTAGAGATCTGATTGCTAATGTTTTCCTCATTTCTACTCTAGGCAGGGCAGCCAGAATTGATTGCTCTTGAGAAGGCATTGAAAGAGGCCATGGTTCCTGCTGGTTCTGCAAGAGAGGTTACCGAATTCCTTCATAATTTATTATCACTGTTGATTGTAGAAAGGAAAATTTAGGATAGTGAATCTCTTAGAATGAAGTTCTGAATTTCTTTGCTTCTTTTTTCTTGTATATTTTAGTCTGATTTTGGGAGAGAGGTGCCCCTATTTGAGGTGGATGCAGCAGCTGTGGAGCCAATATTCCAAAAGCTTTATTCGTATATATTTGACATAGATAGTGGGGGTTACTCTGTGAAAGAGATGGATAGACCGGTGCCGAATGCTATATTTATTGTTAATTTTGACAAGGTATAGTCTAAACTCACTTTCAAATTTTAATTCAATGCCTTATCTGTATGAGAGTTTCTGATATTTATATTGCTTTTGATCCATCGTACATGTAGAGAGCAATTTACTGAAATTCTAAAACAATGTTTTCTGATTATTCTTAGTGACTGTATTTTATTTCATGGCTGCATTGGTTGAATTTTTCCTTTTTAATAGAATGGTGAATGATTCTGTTTCGATTTTCAGGTCAGAATGGATCCTAGGAATAAGGAGGTTGATCTCGATAGTTTAATGTATGCCAGACTTCCCCCACTTTCTGAGGAAGATATGAAAAAGCAAGAGGGAGACTACATTTATCGATATCGGTACAATGGAGGAGGAGCATCTCAAGTTTGGCTGGGTTCTGGAAGGTCTGTCTTCAATTGCATTGCTTATGGAAAGAAGTTTAACTTTTCGGTGCCTGATATTGGGACAAGCCTTATAGATATTCTTTGGAGTGAGAAATGCTAGGTCATAAATATTAAGAAGATATCTGATAGCATAAAAATTTCACTTCTTGGTATGTGCAACCTTGCATTTGTTTTCCTTTTGTTGTTTATCTCTGGGTCTCATTTCTGCCTCTAATGTTCAGATTTGTTGTGATTGACCTCTCTGCTGGCCCATGCACTTATGGAAAGATTGAAACTGAAGAGGGAAGTGTCAGTCCTAGAACATTGCCACGAATCCGGAGTATGATATTTCCAAGGGGTTTGGCTGCTGTCAGTGATCATACTACCCATGATAATTTCATGGGACATCTTTCTGCTTTGGTTGCAACCACAGTTGAGCACGTTATAGCTCCAGACGTCAGGTAATTTTGCACTATCTTCATCCACTGGTTAATTCATGCATTTTATGGTTCTTGAAGTATTAAGGATGGAAGCATAATTTGATTATGATTTATATATCATGCTGTTCAGCTTTGATATCTTACTAGCATTCCTATTTACTGGATTAATGCCTTCTCAATCCACTGCTTATTTGTTCGTCCCTGGTGAGTGCAGGTTTGAAACTGTTGATCTGACCACAAGGTTGCTTATACCTATTATTGTCCTCCAAAACCATAATCGATATAATATTATGGAAAAAGGTCATAATTACAGCATAGATATTCAGGCAATTGAAGCAGAGGTAATTTACTTCATCTTGAATTGCATTTTCATGTCTGGTATGTGTTAAAGGTTGGTTTCGCACTTTTTTCATGTATCATAATCTGAATAGTTTCTAGATAACTGGTAGTAATTTTAAGGTTGTTATAACTGAATTACTGAAAGCCTGAGTAACCACTTTGTTCATATACGTTAGTTCTAGGGGACTACTTTCTCTGTTTGAGACATACTGAACTAAAAGCAAAGAAAGATTCATCCCTAATGTAACTCTGCAGTATATGGCATTTGGATCCAACGCTCCAACTTTTACTTGTTTGAATTGAGTTGCTCAGGAATTGCTTGGGTTTTTTTGGCTGTGCGGAAGTCATTATAGTTATTTTTACATGGTGCTCAAGAAGCTAAGTGAATAAGTATCTAAAGTGTAAATGTTGGCCAATAGGGGGGTTCATAGGTGGGTGCTCTGTTTCCTGCAGGTAAAGAAGTTGGTTCACGAGGACCAAGAAGTAGTTATTATTGGCGGATCACATGCATTGCACCGTCATGAGAAGTTGGCAATTGCTGTGTCAAAAGCTATGCGTGGCCATTCCTTGCAAGAAACAAAGAAGGATGGACGCTTCCATGTTCATACCAAGACATATCTGGACGGTGCGATTCTTAAAGAAGTGGGTTTCATCTTTTTTCCCCATTTAGTTAATTTTTATTCTAAAAGTATCTAACTTTATTATCTTACGCACTATCATTGTGGCTATCCTTGCTCAGATACTTGTTATCATTGTATTTTGAAGTAAGTGTTCTTAGGATACTTACAGATGATTAATTCTATTTGATGCGATTTTTATTAACAATGTTCATTTGTTATAATCATTGTATTTGAAGCAAGTTTTCTTGGGGTACTGATGGATGGTTATATTTATTTACTATGCTCAATGCTCATGACAGGAGATGGAACGGTCTGCAGATGTGCTTGCTGCAGGTTTGCTTGAAATGGCAGACCCATCTCTTTCAAATAAGTTTTTCCTTCGCCAGGTAGTTTTTTTTGGCTTATATTTACTCATTTTAACAATATATATATATATATTTGTAGTACGTCTAGTGTTTTAAACTTTTCTCTTACATGATTCTGAGGCTAAGCACTCTCTCCACCCTGCTTCCCTCCCTCTCTTTTGCTTTGTTCCTGTTGCCATAACATGAATTTTCTTTTGAGCAGCACTGGATGGATGAATCTGAGGGTTCAATTGATTCCGTTCTAAAGCATAAGCCTCTGTGGGCTACTTATAACTCAAAACGTGGCAAGGATAAGAAAAAGAAAATACAAAAGAAAAAAGGGGATCTGCACCCAACTTATGGAACTAGAGTTATTCCTGTGTAAGTAGATCAACTCGTCTAGCATTTCCAATCATGCCCTAGTTGTGATGATATGATATTTTAATTCAAGAAACACATCCCAGGGTATTCTCTATCCTAGTTTGTACTTGCTACTCTAGCTACTGGGTTCAAATGGTCTTTGCAGCTTATAAGTGTTCACTTTGGCATTTAATTGACAAATCTGCAGCTTTGTGTTATCACTGGCTGATGTGGATCCACAGCTTATGATGGAGGATGAAAGCCTTGTTTGGACTGGCAATGATGTTGTCATAGTACTTGAGCACCAGGGTGAAAAAATACCTTTGAGGTGAGCAAACTTCATCATGCCTCTGGAAAAGCTTGCTGCATGATCTTGAGAGTGTTGAGCTGTTTTATATATATATATATATATATATATATATATATTTGACTTGGCTAAACTGAATGCTTCTTTTGATTTTCTCTTCTTCCCTTGTGTCTTTCTGTGCCTTGTCACCCAGATATGTTTCTGAAACAGAGAGAAGGCATGCTATTCCATCACAGGCACAGCGCCACATTTTAGCAGGGCTTGCTTCTGCTGTGGGTGGGTTGAGTGCACCATATGAAAAGGCTTCTCATATACATGAAAGGCCTGTTGTGAATTGGCTCTGGGCTGCTGGTTGTCACCCATTTGGACCATTCTCAAATACATCTCAAATCAGTCAAATGCTTCGGGATGTTGCGCTGGTAAGGCTAATTTCATCATGTTAAAGTTGTTTGTGAATATTATGTATTAGACAGCCTACTGAGGCATTTGGATTGCACTTTGCGGCTTGATGTCTGTGGTTGAAGCAAACATTGTAGTTTCTTTTTTTTCTTGTCTATGTTTTCCAGTGTAGTGGGTATATATGTATGTGCCCTCAAGTATATTTTAATGACAATGGAATCTGAAACATTACATCTTAATGGCAGAGAAACACAATTTATGCACGTGTAGACTCTGCCCTCAGAATCATTCGTGATACATCTGAGGTGATGTTACCTTCTGTTGGCCATTCCCTTGTTCATGTGAATTGATAATTGTTTCATTTTTGGTCAAATAATCCTTCCTATTTTCTTCAGGCTGTCCAATCTTTTGCTGCTGAATATTTAAAAACCCCACTTGGTGAACCTGTGAAGGGAAAGAAGAACAAGACCACTACTGAGCTATGGCTGGAGAAGTTTTACAAGAAAACGACACACCTGCCTGAACCTTTCCCACATGAATTAGTTGAGCGATTGGAGAAATACTTAGATGTAAGTCATAACTAAACTCACTAACTGACTGAGTAATTTGATTCGTGTGGTTTTTGATTCTCTGCTCTTTACATGATCAAAACAGAGCCTTGAGGAACAACTTGTTGATCTTTCTTCTTGGTTATATGACCACCGTTTGCAAGAAGCGCATTTGAATAGTTCAGACATCCTGCAAAGCACAATGTTTACCCAGCAGTAAGTTAGCCTGCTGTATTGATTTAATGAATCATTTGATAGTTTTTCATTCTTTTGGTGTTACACGTTGGAATTATCATGTTGAGCTGGTATTTATCATTCTGTTCTGCTTCTTTTGTAACGGCAGGTATGTTGACAATGTTTTGGCCGGTGAGAGGGATAGAATGAGATGCTGTGACATCGAGTTCAAATATCCGGTGCATTCTTCTCAAACTTTTGTATATGGGGGAATTCTTCTTGCTGGGTTTTTTGTATATTTTGTTGTCATTTTCTTTTCATCTCCTCCCGGTCGCTGATTACAAGTCAAAAGTTACCTCGAAATTGCACAATGCGCGAATACAAACGTTCTTTCATCGTTCATCCTAGCAGATAGATTTCCTTGAGAGAGAAACTGCAAAGGAGAGAGAGAGTTTTGTAAACTAGGCATTTCTTTATTGCTAGACGTCACATAGTATAACGAAATAGCCGATTCTTGCTAAAGCTTCCGTTTCTTCGGCTACCCTCAATCACGATCGATCCATGTGAGCTTGTGTTCATCTGCATTCCGCCCTGACCTGACGGTGGCCCCAATGCTAGGAGTATTGTCATCCGTAACTTAGCGGGGCTCGATAACTACTCGGTATCGATGAGTGAAGATAATCTGATCAGAAAAGTCAGTGCGCTTACAATTTCTTAGGCAAAACCAGTCAATTTTATATAGTCTAATGCCCATAACAGTAGAATTACCCTAGATTTTTGTCGAGAAAATAATGAAAGACTAGATTCTTCGGAGTAGACTTTCTAACTAAGTCGTCTTAATATGGAATTTTATTTTTATTTGATTAAATTAAAATTAGATGCTTTTCGAAGTTGGGTCTACCGCACTCAGGTCAGGAGCAACTGCAAAGAAGGCTTTTAGCAAAATTAAGTACTTCTTTGCAAGGTCACTTTTCCAATTTTATCATATTTAAAATAGTTAAATAAAAATTATTCAGTCCAAGGCCATCGTAGTACAATCCAACACGAGTGGGTATAGGTATGCCTCTCAATTGTCTGGAATTCACTGCAGTCACACTTTTTATTTTTAATCTCGCTTCGGCTTTGCTGCATCCTTTTTCATTTTATTTAATTTTCATTTGAATTACTAGTTTACTACTATACAAGTACATAGACAAATGTAACAAAATATTTTGGATTGGAAGAGCTAAAGTATCAGACAAGCTTTCTAGGCTGCAATTTCCATCAAATTAAGCAGTAGATTCAACTGCTCAGAGCCCAGTGCATATTTCATCATATACATTAGCATATGGTGGGATATATATTACATATATATATATATAACATTAAACCAGGGGAAAAAAAAAGGGGAAAAACTCAACTAAAATTAAATTTAAAAATACAATTTTAGTGGTAGTTCATTGGAAAAGGGGATCCTCAGTGATTTAGCTTATAGTTGTCATCAAACGAAATAAATGATCAGGTCTCAAAGATTTCACGCCATCATTGGAGCCCCAGAAATTACCTTAAGCCTTCAAATAGAATTAGGCGATTTTAAACTCCATTTAACATAAGATCAGTGCATAAAACTTTAATTGAAAAAAAGGAGCTAAAAAGGACAAAAAAAATGAAATTTCTTTTGAGGCGGTTTTGGACTTCGTTTTACAGGAGAATCATAACGGATAAAAGCCTAAAAGGAAATTAAAAAGAACAAAGAAAAAAGATTTGGCAGGATCTTATTCACTACGCCTGGTAGAATACAAAGGCGAAGTGACTCAACTCTCCTGCAAATAATCTATGCCTCATTCGTTTTGGAAAATTGATGGGTAAAATACCCTGAAACTCTATGATTATTATCAGATTAAAGGGTCCCCATCGAGAGGCAGCACCCTCTTCACTCAATTTTTCAAAGAAAGTTATGAAGAAGAAACGAATTGCTAAAGAGTCAGATAAAAGAGAAGAGTAAGCTAATTATCATAAGATGAAGCAGAGAGCGGGAGCGATATATAGTGGAAAATGTGAATTAGGGTTTTTGAAGCTGAAGGCTGAGGGTAGGGAGGGACTTGAGTTACCCAAAAACTCCTTCCACGTCGTACAATATGACCATTAAGTATCAACCCGAAGCAAAACCTCTTTTGAAAGGCTCAGCCCAAATGATTCTGCGCTGTGGGGAGAAATAAATGGCCCAAGCTCACGTGGCTCAAATTTTCAGATTCAAAATCTTGCAAAGCCCACTTGATTGGCCCACATTCAAATTATTAGTGAAAAGGATTTTGAAGCTTCAGATAATTACCCATCCTCCGTTTGGCTTGCCAATGTAAAGCTGTTAATCGCTAATGTTTACACTTTACACAGTCTAATCACTCTAACGTAATTAAAGTAGTGAGCTCATTATGAAACAGGACCAATGGTACCAGTACATTATTATGCGCAGAAATAGAAATAAAGGTCCACTTAGAAAGCAACCCTCAAATTAAAATGTGAAGTAAACCACCTGATTGTGACACGTAGTAATTTCCTAGGGACCTTCTGGAATCTGTATGTATTCCAAGGAAATTACAAAGCAACCATTATTCTAATTTAGAACAAAGAAGTTCCTTTCAAAAAAAGAACAAAGAAGTAAATGCCGATTCGGGCGAAGCAAAAACAAAAAAGAATACTTTAAGACCATCGTATACCTAACAAAATATTATTTAAATTCTGATAATATAGGCATAGAGATGTATAGATATTCTGATTTCCTTTTCAGTCCTAATAAATTAAAATTCCAAATATTTTCTCTTTCTTCCTCCTTTTTCTTTCTTATATTAACAATCAAGGCAAGAATATATATTGCCAAGAGAAGGAATAATTAAAAGACCTAGTAATTAATTTTCCTTGATACAAGGGACGTTAACACATAATAATATAGTTAGCATAACACGATACCCTTTCTTGCCTTTTAGAGTCAACCTTAGTGAAAGCGCAAGGTCCCTTTATCAGATATTCTTTGGCAGCACTGCGGGTGATGAGTAACCGGATTTCTTTTATGATTATTCCCTTTTGATCAATATTCTTCGGGTGTTCTACCTTGATCTCTTTGATTATTTGTTCCACGGCTCTGATATCGAATCGGATAATTTTATGAACATAACTAACTCTTCGTGCATGTTTTTAATTAACGGCACTGATGATCTGCTTGGTTTCGAAAGTATTGTTATTTGTTTGTGATTTTGTTTAGGAAGAAATATTAAGAATGGAGGGATCATCATCGGGAGGAAGTGGTTTGGATTATGTATTGCGGAAATACAAGCTTGGAAGAACGCTTGGGTTTGGTTCTTTTGCTCACGTTATTGTTGCTGAACATACTCTGACTGGTCATAAAGTTGCTATTAAGGTTCTTAATCGAAGAAAAGTTAAGATTACGAAGATGGAGGAAAAAGGTTATTTTTCTTTTTATATTTTGATTATTCACTCATATTAATTGTTAGCTTAATTTGATTTAGCTTAATATGACTGGTCATATATTGTTAGCTTAATTTTTATATTTTCATTTTTCTTTTCCCCTTAATTTGATTTTTTTTTTGAGAGAGAGAGAGGGGTTTTAAATTATTAGTATTTGATTTCGTGCAGTTAAAAGAGAGATTAAGATTATGAAATTGTTGATTCATCCCCATATCGCACGACTCTATGAGGTGATAGAGACAGCAAGGGAGATTTTAATGGTTATGGAATATGGCGAGTGTGGAGAGCTCTATGATTATATTGTACAGAAGGGAAAGGTGCAGGAGGATGAAGCTCGGAAATTTTCTCAGCAGGTCTGCTACTTGGTATCTCTTGTTCATCAATTTACTTTCTTTATCTAAATTTTCCTAATTTTAACTTTCTTCGCATACTTACTTATAATTATTTGTTAATTGAAACAGATAATTTCTGGGGTGGAGTACTGCCACAGAAATATGGTAGTTCATCGAGACCTTAAGAGCGAGAATATCATTCTAGATTCCAAATGCAACGTAAAGATTATTGATTTTGGTCTCAGCAACATAATGAGAGATGGTCGTTTTTTCAAGACAAGTTGTGGCAGCCAATATTATGCTGCCCCGGAGGTAATATGTAGTATATGGATAAGGGATTTCTTACATTTATGGTCATGAAATGGTGGATTGTTTCGTCTTCTTTTATTTAGTACTAGAAAATCTTACTGTCATGTTATGACGGCATTGTCTAATTTATATGGATTCTCGTTAATTTCTGCATAGATTGTTTATGGAGAACTGTACGCTGGACCTGAAGTGGATGTATGGAGCTGCGGTGTTATTTTGTATACCCTTCTTTGTGGATCCTTTCCTTTTGACGATGTAAATGGTGACATTGCCGTCATCTTTAACAAAATCAAGGTCGGTGTCATCATTTTTCTTTCTCATAGTCCCAGATATCCTCTAAGGAAAATGTCGTGTGCTCATCTGATCTTCACTGTGTTGTTTCTACACAATAATGTTTCAATTTTGTTTCTTACCTGTTTTGATCCTGACAGTGATGTATTATTTCTCCCTCAGAGTGGCGTATACAATCTTCCGAGCCATATATCTCCTGGTGCCAGAGATTTGATCCGACGAATACTTGTAGTTGATCCACTGAGGAGAATGACCATTCCTGAGATCCGCCGGCACCCGTGGTTTCAAGCGCATCTTCCAAGATATTTAACTGTTCCCCCTCCAGATGCAATGCAACAAGCAAAAAAGGTTGTTGGGTTTTCTTGTCCTGCTCTCAATAACTTCAGTTGTAAATAATCTACTACTACTTGCCTATGTATGCTTCATTAACCCTTGTCCCCTAAAATGGATTGATAATTGATGTGAAAATTGACCATTATATATGTTGATCAAATAAGCCCAGAGTGCATGTCCTTGTAAGAGTTCTAAATTATTGCCAATCTGTTGATTGAAACATTATTACAGATTGATGAGGAGATCCTTCAGCAAGTGGTGAAAATGGGATTTGAAAGGAACCATCTGGTTGAATCTCTTCACAACAGAATTCAGAATGAGGTTGAACTTCTCCAACTCCATGTAATTTTCCCGTCCTTTAGGCAGTTTCTTATGCATTGAGCATCTTATATATTCCAGGGAACCGTAGCTTACTACTTATTAGTGGATAGACGATCCCAAGTCCCCAGTGGTTATCTTGGAGCTGAGATTGAAGAAATTCTGGTGCGTTTTTATTTGTGCTTTTCTAATCTCATAAAACTAGCTTATCTAAAGCCGCTTTTCTTATTGAATTCATAATACTCGGGCAAAAATATTAAAACTCGTGATCTAATAGAGCTCCCTGTTGATTGGGGTATTTCTGTTACTTTTGTTGATCGATATAATCTTTTCTTCTTCCTTTGAAGATTTTCAAATTGTAGTAAGAATTTATCTTTTCTTTTCCCTTTAAATAAATTTTTTAGGAATCTGGCTTCAATCCCATGCATTTGAGTGAACCTACTGCTCCAGCTGTTGGACTTGGATATCACCTTCCAGGACATTCTGATTACCAAGCTTCGGGTTTAAGAGGCCCAGAGAGGAAATGGGTTCTTGGGCTCCAGGTTGAATTTGTCATTTACAAGCTGCTTTACCACACACACAGACCCAACTTGCTATTGCCTGTGATTGTAGTTGTATTGATAATAATTAGACCTGAATTCATAGGCATTCTTTCTAAGGTTTGTGTTTTCATATATTTCAAATTTCAAATAATGACTGCCATGTGTTTTTTTTCTTTTTTTTGCTCTTTTCTTAACTATGTACAAGTGAGGGGGATGGCAGGGGTCGAACCCCTTGACTGCCATGTGAGTTTTAATTCAGAAGGTTTTGGTCAATTATGACTAGATTCTTCTAGGACATGCAGAGAGTACCAGTAAATGGTGGAAGTAGCTTCTTTTATGCACCAAAGTTTGACATTGCATATTTCACTGCTTTTATTTTTGTAGTCTCGAGCCCATCCTCGTGAAATCATGACAGAAGTTCTCAAAGCTCTGCAAGAACTTAATGTCTGTTGGAAGAAGATTGGGCATTATAACATGAAGGCTCGGTGGCTTCACTACTTTGGAGATGAATCAACCATTAATACCGATGTTACCAAGATGCCGAATGTTGTCAAATTTGAAGTGCAGGTAAGCTCACTCTGATGGCAATTAGCAAATGCAATTTAATGCGCAAATCGGTCATTCAGTTGATGCTGTAGATGAGATCATGAGATAAAGAATGCCCTCAAGAAGAGTGCTAATACATTTTTGCTGCCGTTTTGGGATATTTTACAGCTTTATAAAACTCGTGAAGAGAAGTATCTGCTGGATCTTCAGAGGGTTCAGGGGCCACAGTTTCTGTTCTTGGATCTTTGTGCTGCATTTCTTGCACAGCTTCGGGTCTTCTAACAGGACAACCCCACATTTTGAAGGACCCTTGTCCATGAATCTCTTATGAACTATGATTGCATGTGTATAGAAACAAAAACATTTAATGGATATGTATATAACTCATTATTAATTCATCTTTATATATGAATTAATCATGAGTACCAGAACAAAGCAATTTTTTTTAATTAAAAGCGAATTTTTTTTTTGGTCAGAAAGAGAAAATATAATATCACCAAAACAAGTAACAGCACCTGGTTCTGGACATTGTCCCTGAGGTTACAAAAGCTATTGTCTGATCCAGTGTTTTTAGAATTACAGACCTTGGGAAATGTAATTCCCATTTTGTCAGTCATAATTGCTGTAGAAATATTTTATTTTGAGATCTCCAACCCATTACATCAAAATTTACATTATTTTGGTGTAAAAAGAGAATATTCTTAGAATATTCTAACATCAAATTTTATTCTACTCCAATGTATTGCACCATTTTTTACATCAATTATATTATAATATAACATATATTATTTAACTTAATATAATTATCTAAATAATTGTTTAAACAATTAAATTAATCTTTAGATAATACCAAAAATATATTTTATTAATTAAAAATAATATTATTAAATAATATTTAATATTTTTCTTATAAATTATTTAATCATATGTTATTAATAACTGTTAACATTATGTCACAAATAATTAATAAAAATATTATTTCATATAATTTCTATGATTGTTTAATTTGTATTTTGATTATAATTGAAGTAAAATGATGTTTAATTGCTTTAATTATGTTTTAATTGAATTTCTACCTAATTTTGTAAATTTATATTTCGAATTATTTATAAAAATAATTTAAATATATATTCAATATTGACCTCAATTTAAAGACCTCAATGAAATCTTTCTAATGGTATATATTTTTCTTAATAATTAAAAAAATTAAATTTAAATATAACTCAAAATATATAAATATAACAAAAAAACTAAATGACATAGAAGTAATTAATAAAAAATGATAAGGATAAAATGAAAAAAAAATTATCCCACAAAAAATGGTGGGATAAATAGTAACACACTAAATTTGGTGTGTTACTATTCATCCCACCATTTTGGTGAGATGAATTGATGCTTCATTGTAATACCATTCACATCATTTTTCATATCAATGGTGTTTTGGTGTCTCATCGGAGTTTGTCTAAGGAGTAATACAAAAGGTCCTAAAGTAGGTGTCCATATGAGTCCTGGCTTTAGCAAGAAGATCAGTGCATTACGTGTATATTGTAACCCTCTGATGTTCAAGTGATCCATAAGAAAACTGTAAATCATCAAGAAGATTAATGAGCTCATGTTTCGATTCAAAGCGATTATTAATAAGGTCGACAGCAAGTTGACAATCCGTTTCAGCAACCACATTGCTAAAATTACTATCAACCGCTAATTTAAGGCCATCACGAATAGCCCAGAGTTCAGCACTTAAGCTGGTGGTGTGTCCAACTTTTCTGTGGAAACCCATGATGAAGTTGCCGAGATTGTCTCTAAAAAGCCCTGCTCCTCCAGCTTTACCAGGATTTGAAAGTTGAACAGAGCCATCAGTGTTGAGTTTTATCCGACCATCAGTTGACCCAACTAATATGCCGAGTTTCCATGTTGTTGCTGTTATTTCCTCTAGTAGAGTTCGCATAAAATGCTGCCTCTTGTTCTTGAATGCTCCTGTTGATGTTAATTCGTAGAAGGAGCTTTGTCTTCCAAACACCACATCGTTCCTTGTTGTCCAGATCGCCCAGATGGTGACTGGAAAGATGATATTCGAAGGAATATGAAAGACAGATTAAAAGCGGATTTTAAGTGCTTTAAAGAATCAGATACCTTATTAATTCCTTATCTCATGCTTGTGTATAGTTCACGAATTTGAATATGTGATAGACATCGACTTCCCAGTTTCCCATTTGAATGGGAATCGTGGGGAACCAAAATTTTCGAAGGGGATTAGCTTTTTACTCTGTGGTTGGATGATAGTGAGATTAGCCTTTCAACAACTTCGTTTCAAAAGTGGAAGAATTATTTTTAGTGTATTGGTAGGTTAAAAATGTCTCAATAGTATAATGAGTCAATTTTTATTCCTCTTTAGTGTAATACTCAATTTAGTTCTCTATTAGTATATAGTGTAGTTTGTTTTACATTCTTTATCGATTTAACCCTTTAATTTCTTAAATAAAAAAGTTAACTACTTTTAAAGGAAAAAAATTTATTCACCTATTCTAACCATTTTATTAAAAGATGAAATTTATATGCAAAACTTAATTATTTTTTATTCTTTGATTATATCTTATTTTTAATTTTATAATTTTCAACATACACCCATTATGATTTCTTGTAATAGAAGAAAATAAATAGAAATTTTAATTTAAATAAAAATATGCATTGAAAAAATTTTTCATTATATTTAAAGCTATTATAAATTAATTTAATAATAATAAAAAAGCCAAAAATTCATCACAAAAAATATACTTATTAAAAAAGAAAGAGAAATGTTTAAAAAGTATAAAATGGTAAAGTCTATGAAATTTATTTAATGAATTTGAAGGGTAAAATATTAAAAATAAAATTTAATGTAATCGTTGGAAAGGCAAATATTCATAAAAAATGAAAAAGAATAGTTTATTAAAATAAAATATTTAAAAATAATAAAATGAGTGAAATATGTAAAATTTTATTACACTAAAAAGGAATTAAGTTAACGTTACATTAAAAATAGATAAAAATTGACTTATTAAATTATACGATATTTTTAACTCATTAATACACTTAATGATAATTTTCCCTTTAAAAATTGTGGACTCCAACCCAAACTCATCAAATTGCTTTGAGGGCAGACCTACTTACCTACTCAAGTGGTAGGAGAGTTGATGTTACGGATCAAAGACCACAAAAGTAGCAGAAATAGTATTAAACACAGCAGTCGATTCGGTTATTAGAAACTACAGCTTCAAAATTATTAAACAAATTAATAGATTCCAAGCCATTTGCCTTGGTGAATGGAATACCCCAGTTACCAAGCATATTCCCCAGAATGATCTCAGAAACCATTTCCCTGATCAGTCAACTTATTTCAGCAAGGAATTGTAGCAACTTTGACAGAAATGGGTTGCCCTGGCCTTGCCATATTTTTGTTTTTTCTTTGGACTCTCCAAAATATTCGTAACCAAAGGTTAAGGTACTGTGCTTTTCACACCTCAGAACCTCAAAATTCAAAGTGACATGTGTTGTTTAGCATTACCATCTATTTATGTTCACAGGAAGAACATTATTTTTGACTTTGACCTTTCTGATATATATACTATTAACTTGCTTGACAGGCAAGCTTTCAACCATGGCTGACTACCACTTGAAGAATTGTTCAATCTCTTTCCTTTTCTCCTACTAATAATATGTAATAGCTTGGGCAAGAAGCATGGTTAATTCCTTGATTACCAAACTTTTAACAACAAGAAAAACAAAATTTCATCATATAATTTTTGTAAATTTTTTGGTTTTAAAGGACTAGAATCTTCTCGGGTCTTCTTGACTCCCTCTCTTTTGGCTCTTGCCCTCTTTGCACCTCAAAATGCACTAATAAATGTAAAGGCGAAAGGTCGACCGTCCGTTTCAGACAGAAGGACAATAATCTCACGTGAGCTGTGACCATTAAGCAACAAAAACGTACCAGTCAAGTCTCAAGTGCTCCTATCAAACAAAACCAAAATCTGAATCAAAACCCCAATGACTAACCTCAAATTCAATTTGCTGCTTATCTCCACATGACGTCACTCCATACGTATGATCGAATACGAACATCCCACGTGGCCCCCTCTCCCGTGTGGGCCGTGTCCAGACCCCGTGTTTTTTTAATTTTTTCAGTTTGTAAAGTCCACATTTTATGGGGTCCCACTCTCCTTTCTGGCAGCTGCTTCTCTCGGACTCTCTCTCCCTGTATATATTCAACCAAACTTTCTTCCTTATAGCTTATATCTTTTGCCAAACAACAGAGACCGGCGTTTTCCTTGCTGCTATTTTTGTTTATTTCGGTTTGCTCCAAACATAGCCAAAGCCAGGCTGTTGGCCGGAAATAACAAAGTAATCAACCATGTGTCCATCTGAGAGAAACTTAAGCCGACCTGAGAAAACCAGCTCGGTCTCGGATTTCAGGTCCGCATTCGAGGTTATCGACGCTGATCGTGATGGGAAGATCAGTAGAGAAGATTTGCGGAGATTCTACGCCGGGCTTTCTAATGGCACTACCGGTTTTGATGATGACGAAATGATTGGGACTATGATTTCTTTGGCGGATTATAACAAGGATGGCTTCGTTGAGTACGAGGAGTTCGAGCGTGTTCTGGCCGGAGGCTCCTCGAAAAAGAGCTCTTCGGGTTTTGGGGTTTTGGAAGATGCTTTTAAGATCATGGACAAGGATGGAGATGGGAGATTGAGCCATGAAGATTTGAAAAGTTACATGAACTGGGCTGGGTTTTCTGCTAGCGATGAAGATATTAAGGCTATGATCAGATTGGGTGGCGGTGATGAAAGAGAAGGTGTTTCTTTCGATGGGTTGCTTAAGATTTTAGCTGTTGATTTTGCTGGTTAATTTCAAATATTTTTAGACATTTTACTTTTGTGAGTCCATTGGAATGCTGGATCAAATCAATAGCCGTTGAAACATTTCTGGCTCATCTTTCTCTGCTGAAACAAGGAAATCATTTCCATAATGTAAAAATACAGGACAGAGTAAAAACAATATGATTTGTCTTGTTTGGAACTCTGGATGGTTCATAAATCTCTAGGCTACACCTTGTCCTTTCTGTTCGTCTTTTTGTTTTCCCCAGTAATTTTGTCGTATTTGTTGTAAGTTTTGCCACAACTCAAAAGACATGTGATTTTTTTTTTTGAAAGAAAAAGACATGTGATTTGTTGATGAGAATCAATGATAAAAAGAATAGTGTATCTCAAGCATATCTGGGCGAGATTGATTAACGTCCTATAATCATAATTAATTTGAGTCGTTAACTAGGGAACAAAAAGAAGCAAATATATTTTAATTGAGAGAAAACTGAAAAGGCCATTATTACGAGCATTTAACATGGATTCTTTCTGACTTCCACCTCTTGGCCTAGTGCCCAAAAGAGGTTGAGGGAAGTCACCCGGCAGGGGTTCGACCCCTGCCATCCCCCTCCCCCCCTTGTATAAAAAAAAAAAACATGGATTCTTTCTTTTTGACCCATGGAATGGTCAACGCCTTTAATTAACGCTTTCGACTGTGCAACTATTGATATTGATATGCTGTACAAACGAACCTTTCCCTTCCCAAACTACTCGACAACTAATTAGTAAAACAAAATTCGATCTCCTCACTATGTCGCAATATCTAAGCAAAGAACTCTGTCTGTGTCTGGTCTAAATTTTGAGGCTTTGCCATCCGGGCGAAGGCAACCTTGAATATTGAGGCTAGCTAGACCTCCCCCAGAAATGAAAATCTGGGCTCCATTTTGGTTATATATATTTGAGAAGAGACGGACAAGGGACTAGAAGCCTCCCATCCACGAACGCTATAGAATATAATACGTTCCACCGTAAGGGCCATACAATTATCTATATTGATGAGAGACAAGGAAGCAAAAAGTGAGCTCCATAACTATCAAAGATTCCTTATCGCACGTGTTCCAAGTTTCTTATTGAACACTGAGTCAAGCCACCAAGCAATCTATTCAGAATGCAGAACAAGTTTGTGTTGACAAGCCACAAAACTCAGTGCCTAGAGCTGCTTGGTTTTCATACAATCAAATAACAGATGCTGCAGATGGTCCCTTAAACTAAACTGATATTTCCACTCAACAGTTCCTCTTGAAATGGCCTGTAACGCAAAATGCATAGATCCCCCGGCACCATTTGAAAGTGATCATCTCTGCTACATGAATGATACAGATTGTTAGCAACCAAAGAATAGTTCTCCTTTCTGAAGAGCAGAAGTTACAAACAAGTGAGTATAGCAAATTGCCTGTTGTCAAAGCTAGCAGATTGCCTGCTGCCATCAAGGTACAGAGGTCTTGTAGCTCTCTGGCATTTGGCAACAACAAACGTATCTAATTGTGGCTCTGGAACTGAAAATCAGATATATATTAGTCATCAATAATCCAAGTCTAGAAATCATTGCAGTCTATGAGTGGTTTCTATGTGTGAAAATCACGAAAGGGGATAGTTGACAAGAAAGCACAAGTTCCCAAATACGTGAATTTAAAACAATTAACCCCAAAAGAATAAGAAGAAAGAAGGAAAGAAACTTAATAACTGTCAAATAGATCAAAATGCAGCTTTTAAAGATCAAAAGGAACACAAACTAATGCATTTTATTGGACATCTCGGCAAGGAGGCAGTGTATGGATATACAAGTCAGCAGGCAACATGATTGACTAAGCTAGTCAGTATTCATTAGTTTTTCTATTTCTCCACAATATCCTAATGTATATCTTTGCTGGAACAGGGAGGAAGCACATTTTCCTGACATAACATTTATTTCTTGATTTTTATTAAACATCAAATAGAAGCTGACAAGGTGCACCTATATATCCCTTAAATCACGATAGTCCAGTATATCAGGATGTGAACAAACTGAATACTTTCCTCTTCTACTAGTCATTCCAACCAAGCGATATTAACTTGACTGCAAATATGCGAAGGCAAAAAAAATTGATGCATCAATGTGAAAGTGTAAAAGTTAGAGAAAGATTATTAATAATTACCCATATCGTCCTCTTCACTTATAATGGATTGCTTTAATAAAGACTGATAATTATCAGGCAATTTTGACAGAACGGTTTCTTCAAAATGTTTCCCAATATCACGAATACACCTGCAGTTATCATGAAATTAAAATCAAGCATAACTGTAGGATACCTTTTAGGAGCTCAGTATCTAACAGATTTGCTTTGGTGGTTTAATGAAGTTAACCAAATAAGCTTTATACACGTCTTCATAATAAAGAAACCACTTCTGAGAGGCCTTTACCTTTCCGTAAACTTCTCCTCTTCTGTGGAAAGCCTGTTGCGGTAAGTATCACTTTTCCAGATATAAAACATGAATTTCTCAATCTGTATAATAACATTTCCAAAAAACAGATGAGAAAAGGAAAAATATTTCAGGATGCAAGTCACATATGATATCAGCAAACAGAACTCTAGCAGAATCAAAAGGACTCTATAGATTTTCCTCTGGATCATTCAACGACTATTATCATGTTCAGATTTTTCAAACAACACATTCAAAAGGGACAAACAAAACGGAAACAGATCAAAATCCAGACACAGATTCAGAAGGCCACCTTCTGGAGCCGAACCCTAAGATATGATCTCAGCAAAAATTGAGCCCTGTCCAAGTCCATCTGATAAAGTGATGCAATGAGAGGATCATGACCACTTTCGGCAAAGTCGTCTACCGTTTCTTCCTGTAAATATTAGCACTACATCAGTCTCAAAAGAGATATATCGGCAAACTAACTAGAAGTGCGAGGAAGGATCAAGAATCTTCTAATGGATTCCTAGTGGAACTCTTTACTTGTCATCAATAATGGTTCAAAATTCTGAGAAATGTTAAGCAACCATAAAGCTTTTAAAGGTTTAGAGTGCATTACAAACCATAATTAACAGGCTATAATTGATTAATTTTCAATTTAACCTCAAAACCAGCTAACACAAATATTCAATTGAGAATAGATTTTGTTTAAACACTTTGAACTTCAACAATTTAAAAAATTCAATTGCATATCATGAAATATTTCTGTATTTCAGTTAATTATTTAAAAAAAAGTATAAATTAAACGTATATCAGAAAATTGAGAGTACTTATTTCTTCAACTAGATTATCACAGGAAACAAACAGAAAGAGAGAGGGTTTTGAGATTGAGGGAAACCATCAGCTGAATCTGCTCTTTGGCTCTCTTAACTAGAGCCTCCTCGAAAGGAAGAATCTCAGGAGCCGCTTTCTCGTTGCGCCACGCTCTCTTCAAGAGCTCCACATCTGTCGTCGAAATCAACGTCTCGTAATCATCGATCTGCGCCGTAGACCACTCTCCTGAACCCGACGCCATGCGATTCCAGTTCCACTGTTTCCCTCCCTTTCTCTCTATAAGTTTCTGAATCAAATTAAATTATTAAAACCAGTAAACCACTATCCTGGAAAGGATAATAGAGGGAAATTTGGGCGAAATGCAGTAGAAATTGGCGGCAAAAAGAAAAGCGAGAAAAATCGGGTGTTGCCAAGAGGAGACAGATCACGAGTTTGTGCGTGAATCTAACACCATTGGATGAAATGGTTTAGAAACGGACGGCTTTGATGGCGTCTGATTCACGCACAAACTGGAGATATGTCCCATCTACAAATAATCAGAGCAGAAAAAGAGAACAGCAATTATTTAAGATTCTGAAATTTGAGAATGTCGATGTCTAAATATATGCGGTCGATTTTGGGAGGGTTGCCTTTTAGGAAGGGTTCACCCACAGCAGGGTATCGTAAGCCGGTAAGGTCGGTGGTGATTGGACCACGCGTCCGGGTATAATACGTGTTCAATTGAAGAGTTTGTTACTTTTCACTTTTCCTTTTCTTGGGTGAAAAACATGAATAAAAAAATTATATTAAAGCGCAACAAGTTAGGAGTGATAAATCCTTACAAGTTACAACATATGCTAAAATCAGTAAATTGGGTTTGGGAGATGGACTATTAACGTAAACAAAATTTTATTGGCTATTGCATCCAATATTAGCAAGAAAGTTAGCACATTGATTGACTTTTCTAAACCTACTAGTCTCAGTGTTACGTGCATCGCACGTATACAATACATTATACTAATTTAAGAAATTCATCCAATCGACTTGAACCCTAAATTAATCTAATCTAATTTAATATTTGAAAGAAATAAACAACCTAAACCCGATTGATCTGAAATCGGATTAATCTAAGAACCGAATGACTCAAAACCCAATTGATCTAAATAACTCGACATGCTAATTTAAATAACTGAAAACATAAAAATTTGAACCTAAATGACTAAAAAAACTAAGGATCAAACTCAAAAGACTTGAGAGTCAAATAAGAAAAATCCAAAACCGATTGACTTGAAACTTGAACCTGAATGACCCAAAATTTGAATGGTCCAAAAGTTTCTTTTAGTCAATTTGACCCGAACCTCTAACCTACCTAACCCGCCTATTTTACACCTCTAATTCTTAATTTTTTATTTTTTAATTGTGCAAAATCTAATTTAAATTGATGGCATTCTTTAATCCCAATGAGTAAAAGCCCTTTAAAATCTTAATGTTTAAATCTAATTTAAACTAATGACATTCTTAATTATTTATTTTTTAAAAACCCAATGTAAAAGGTAAAACCAAAATCCAATTGTATTATTGAAATATGTTAAAGAAAAATGGATACTTAAAGTGAAACAAATCCCTTACCCGACTCACAGTTTTATATATATTATATTATGTATGTGTTATGTGTATCGAACGTAATATAATGCGTTATTAATAATATATTTTTTTAAGAATCTAATTTAATTTATTTATTATTATATTTATTTTTCAAATATATGTGATTAAAGATAATACAATAATTCATATAAGAGTAATATTTAAATTAAATTATTTTATTTTAGGATTATAAGACAATGTGTATAAGAATGATAATTAAATTAAATTACAATGACCCATGATATTTTGTATTTTTTAATTAAGCAAAACTCAATTTAAACCAATGAAAAATATTAAAATCTTAATGTTTAATTATTTACTTTTTAAAAGTCCAATATAAAACGTAGAATAATTAAATTAAATTACAATGGCCCATGATATTTTTTATTTTTTAATTATACAAAACTCAATTTAAACCAATAGAAAGTCTTAAAATCTCAATGTTTAATTATTTAGTTTTTAAAAGTCCAATGTAAAAAGTAGAACTCAAATCCAATGGTATTTCTGAAATATGATTTTATATTTTTTAATTATACAAAACTTAATTTAAACCAATAGAAAGTCTTAAAATCTCAATATTTAATTATTTAGTTTTTAAAAACCCAATGTAAAAGATATAGCCCAAACCCAATAACATTTCTGAAATATGTTAAAGAATAGAGGATATTTAATAGGTGTAAAGCACTTACTCAAGTCACACTTTTATATATATTATAGATATTTGATAAGATAAAAGAAAGTAGTAAAAAAATGAAATGAGTAACGAAAGGAAATATCTAGGAAAAAAAATAAATGTATATTTTTTTTATGTTTAATCGCAGTAGAAAAAATAAGGAGGAAAGAAAAAAATCGATTTTGTTCATTTGTTTGATATTATCAAAAAATAGAAAAGAAATAAAATTATTTTAATTAATATGATAATTTTATTATTGTTTACTTTTTAGTTAAAAGTTTATTTTCAATATCTTTTATTTGTGATGAAAAATTTTGTAATTAAAAATAAATTTTAAATATGTAATAATCATTTCTATATGTTAGATTCAATAACTATTTTCTTTCTTTCTTATTTTCATCCAATTTGGACTGAAATGATTTCTAAGAAAATAAATTCTCTCATTTCCCTCTTACTTCTTTTTTAATATACATTTTTATTTTACCAAATAAAAGAAAGTTACATTTCTTCACCCACTTTCTTTTCATACTATTTATTTTCTTTATATTTCCTTCATGCCCTACACAAGTGTAAATTGTTGAAATCTATTAAGCATTTTTGGACCGACGGATGGACATTGATGAAAAATGAAATGAAATCATATACGCTATATATATATATATATATATATTCTATAAATTTTAGAATAATATTATGTAATTTAATATTTTAATCAAATATGGACTGCTTTATAAATTCCAATAACAAGTGGTTACCAATTGAGGTTGATTGAGTTGGTAAGACTTTAGACTTCTACTTGAAAGGTTTAAGGTTCGAATGATGTCAATGGTCTATAAGTAACACGTCAACTCTCTTTGAGCCTTGTGATATGCCTTGACCCTAAACTAAGGCAGCCTCCCTCACCTAAACTTTTTACAACCAAAAAAAAGAAAACAACAAGAAGTGGTTGGCATTGATCCCTATGCTATATGGGCCAAATCTAGGGCTGTTCAAGCAATCCGAAAAAACCGATAATCGAATCGAACCGATAACTAGATTAGGGTTTTGGAATGTTCATATAAAAATCGAATGAACCGAATGGAATCCGAATGAACTGAATAAGCTAAAATTTTAAAAAATACTCGATTTTATTAGCCTAAAATTAAAAGACCTAAAATTTTTATAATCTTATTTGAACTTTTATAAAAGAAAAAAGTTCAAAATTTAATGGATTTCAACTACCCGAAAACCCGCAAAAAAATCCGAACCGAAACGTTAAGATATTAAAATCTTAATATTCAAATCGAACCGAACCATTTACACCCTTACCCAAATCCTCTTTCGGCAATACAAATGGAGGATGCATTTTGCACATACATTTTCGCTCACGACTTTTGAGACGTGAGACATAAATTTGTTTATGGGGTAGAGTCAAACGATAAGACCGCATGTGTTGAACTTTGAAATTTGCGATGCTGTGGTGCGTAAAAGAAAGGAATTAGTAGTAACCAACCCATTTGAATGTATGTACACAATTAGTCACTAGAATTGGACCGTTAAAATATGGCTTAATATATAAAATAGTCTTTGAATTTATATAAAAGTATCGTTTTAGTCCTTTAGTTTTTATTTTGAAATTTTTGATCATAGAACTTTTATTTTGTACACAATATAACCTTTAATGTTGACGTACCGTAATAAAAAAAATTCTATGTGTCAATATATAGATAGATCACGTCAACATCAAGAGTTATATTATGTATAAAATAAAAATTTTAGGGTCAAAAATTTTAAAATAAAAGTTAAAGAGTCAAAACGACAATTTTATACAAATTCAAAGGTTATTCAGTGTATTAAACCCTTAAAAAACAAATGGAAATTTGTAAAAATGTGAAGTAGTAATAACTATAATAAGGAAGAGGAGAGACATGATTGTGTGTATGTACACAACACACACAATTATCTCTCCTTGTACCAGTTACGAAATGCTGCTGCCCAACTTCATTTACGCCCACAGCCCAATCGGATACAAGTGTAGCGGGTAGGGCTGAGCAAAATGTGGATTGACAGAGATAATGAGGATGGATTGACGAAGATAATGAGGATGATGAGATATTGGAAAACAGCAAGGTAAGTTGAATGGGGGAGACAAAGCTTTATGGAAATCAACAAACAAACAAATTAACCGGGCCTGCTCAATACACTTTCGAAGCTTTGTGGATTAACCTGAATTTTGATTTTGACGGATTAATATTGAGAGCAATATATATTCCAGTTTTATCACAACAAAATTAGTACCCTCTCCATCTAATTAAGGATTGCCAATCATCATTAATACGACTAAACGAAAATTAAGTTTGAAATGATGAATATATTTATAATTATTAGTACAATTTATACCACTATAATTACATTTCAAACCTATTAAATCACATGCATAGAGGTTGGAATTAAAATTTGATCTCTAATTATAAAAGCATAAGATAATAATTAAAATTGATTTTGAAAAGTTGTTAATAGTATTAATAATTAGTCAAATATAGAAATAACTCATACATGAAATAATTCTAAAAAAAGATTTTTTTTAAAAAAAGTCTGAAATAATTTCTTTTTTTGTCTTTTTGGGCCAGTGATTACTTCAAGCATATATATAAAGTAAGTTGATCATCTCCACAATCCTCTCACTTTTTTCTTAATTAATACTAGTAATTAACTGAGTTGATAACAATCCCTCTCTCTCTCTCTCTCTCTCTCTATATATATATATATATATATGTATAGATCTACAAGCCAAATAATAATAAGAAACTTATAATTAATATTCTATTGCCATGCTTTTGTATCCAAACAGTACGTATTCAGGGCTTTGAAGAACTTGCTGTGTAGGCCTGTGAAAATTAAATCCATTTTTGTTTTAGCTGTCAAAATCAGAAGAGGTTAACTATAAAGCATAAACAAAGAAGCAGACCATGCGTCTATATATATATATGCATGGCTTGCTTGGATCTCTTATTCCATATGCAAACTGGATATATAGTTAGCCACCTAGCCGATCCAGGCTGCAAACACACGACACTTACTTCATACTAACATGTATATACGTAACACTTCTCTTAACTTTGAAGTTGATTTTCTTGGGCCAGGGGAACCTTAACATGTGTCATATATGCTTATATTATGGTATATGCTTTTAATTTGTCTTATTTCTCACATGTTAATTTCCGCTTTTAATTATTCTCAGGCACACCATGTGTAATTGTGTATAGCTAGCTAGCTAGATATATAGATAGCTGATCGAACGTCGGGCTTTTTTCAACCGAGATTTGTAGACTTGTTCATGTAAGGATTATTGTCTGGCAAGTAGCGATGGCGCAGACTACTGGCCACATCCGGATATTCCTCCTGCAGGGAGTCGACAAGACCTATATTATTTTCCGCGGTTTTATTTGGTAGCTGCACTTTGGTTTTTGATTTGATCTTTAGCTCCAACGTCGGCCTTTCGACCCACAGCACGCATATATAGTTGCCCGATCGACCATCAAGGAGCCTTAATTACGCTCGTTCTCCAGGGTTACCCGTTTCCCATCACCTTTCACAGTCACAGCCGCCAAAACCAACACAAGGGCAAAAAAAGATCACTAGATAATGTTCGGTGTTTAAGGTTTATGTAATATATATGAATGAAAAACAAAAACTGAACGTAGCTAGCTATATTACGGGGAAGTACCACGTTCAGCTACCAGAAAATATTGTGTGAGGAAGGAAAGAGGATCGAGAGATATTCCTACGCTTTTTATAGCCCTAGATTTCGGTGTTTAAGGTTTTAACTTGATAGATTTCTGAGCACCAAGAAATCAGAAGGGGATGAGGTGGGGGTATCACATTGTTGCAAAACCATTGGGTCCCGTACGTCGCTATGACCACAAATTAACCAAGAGACATCTATTGATATATAGTGAATAAATAGTGTAATTAATAAGGTGTTTGAAAATTTATCTTACCCACAGACACACACAACATATATATATATATATATATATATCAAATTATCAATGATAAAAATTACAACTTGGTTTCCACTAATTTCCACCAAACGAAATTCAAATTGCAAAATATTCTTTTGTTCATATTTTCAGAGAAATCTACTATTTTGTGAACTTCATTTGTTTAGTGTTCCATAATTCTGCAGAGCTGGTGGCTTGATTGTAACTTATAATTTGTTTTCTTATATATAAACTTATATTCTCAATATGATTATATGGTATATTGCTAAATAAGCTTTTCTTCTTTTTTTGGTTGGTAGTACGACATTATAACACTTTATCATCCTGCAAATCTCATGTGATCATCCCATCCCAATTCTATATATATATACTCTCAAATTCAATTTTCTAGACATAACATGGATTTCCTTATTGAATTAGTATGGACAAAATTATTTGTAAAATGGTCGAATCCCCTCAACTATATTTAACCATTCGAGGGGACAGCCAAAAAGACAAACATATTACATTTGCTTTTTCATAGAACAAGTAATTTGATCTCCCGAAATCCTCTCACTTTTTAAAGTTAACAATATTGCAATTTATATAATAATATATAATGTATTTCAACCCTAACAAAAGAAATCGATAGTCAATTATATAGCAACTAGTCATTGGCCAAAAACAAATAAGAGCTAGTGCTTTTTGTCTAGTATACTGAATATCATGTCCAAAAAAGATGCTTGGCCTACTATATATTGTAAAACAAGAAGAAGCAATGGACGTACGGATAACTTCATCTTTTACTGCATGCAAGCATAGCGGTAGCGTAATTAACACAAACAAGGCCTTAACAATTAGCTGCAAATTAATTAAGCCAGACTTTATCAAAGACAACAGTCGATATAGTTCAACGTGCTGCTCCATAATTGAAACTGATTCTTGGCTTGGAGAAACCTTCAATAACATGTCCTATATGCATACACATAGATGTGTATGCCTTGGCTTCTTTGAACATGTTACTTTTTTATTCTTAGGCACACTGCACCATCCATATATATATTTACAATTGATAATCTAACGAGCTAGCTGCATCAGTTTATTCTAAGCTTAATTTTGCTAGCTACACAAACTCGTGATTATGGTGATTTAGCCTTCATAGGAACGTAAGGGTTTTTGCCAGTTGCAAAGAAACGGTGGTTTTCGCCGCCCGCATCGCGGCCGTAGTGTCCAAAATTCGGGTTATCATCTACTTCCTCGGAATCGGCAACAAGGCTTGCAGCTCCAGCGTCTGCCGCCTTTCGACCCAGACTGCTGCCACTTGCCTGCTTCTGATCACTTGAGAGCATAGGGTCCGGTCTCAACTTCTTCCCATCAACTTGCAGAGTTGCCAGAAGCAACACTAGGGCAAAAAAGATCGCGACGAACTTCTTCATGATAAAAAAATTGCTAACCCCCTGAAATCAAAGTATTTATGAACAATTAATTTCAATATATATACACAGATATATTAAACGTTATTATGTTCTTCTTTAATTCTTAAGCGCTTATATATGAAGCTAGCGGGTTAATTATATAGTTATATATATAATAACTCTATAAAAGAATCAAAAATAAGATTTTGATGATCACTACTCACTAGTATAGTTTATTCAAAGCGATGGAGATTGAATTTCTTGATCTTATTACCAAGGGGAAAAAAATGAAAAGAAGAAAAACGAAAACTAGCTAGGGCTAATAAGAAAGTACCGCATTCAACTATGAGAAAAATTTATTGTGTGAAAGGATCAAACCCTAGAGCCTAGGGTTTTATAGCCACAGCTGGGTTGCTGTTTAAGGTTTATATTGTGATAGATTTTTTAGCACTATGAAATTACAGGGTAAGGTGGAAGCACAATGTCGCAAAACCATTGGCTGATGAAGCCATTACCACCAGCGAAGTAATTATGATTAATGTTATTAATAATTAAGGCTTTCTGGATTGTTGATATTCAATTTTTTAATAAGTAATCGTCAATTTTGTTGCCATTCTAGGGTTCAGCAATATTGGGAGATTCATTTTGTTAAATTGCTATATAATTTTTCTGACTTTGCCATGATTACTTCTGGGATTATATCTTTTTCACCGTTATTGAGTTGACCCAGCTATTGTCCATGGATATGTATACTGCTAGGGATATATATGGGTAAAAGTAGTGTACTCTATAAAGTAATTAAGTACCGAAAATAGTTTAAAGTAATAGTAGCAGTATATGAACGAAGACGTCATTATAACAGATGCAGATACATATTATGTGTAACGGACTAACGGTGGCGCACCTCTTGTTAATTTTATGCAGTCAATTAATAGTACTAAACTATATATAGCATGCAGATTTTTGTTTTAATCTTTGAGATTATTAAGGATTGAATTCTATTAAGAGTTCAACATCGATTCTCTAAACGTATTATAATTAAGGTTTATTGAAAATTGTTAATTAATCTTGTTATTGTGTGTGTGTGTGTGTGTGTGTATATATATATATATATATATATATATATCCATGTATGGCAAGCTAAATAATTAATAATGAGGCTTGACAATATCTAATCTAATTATCTTAATTCTAACAAGAGGGGGAGGGATCTCAATTTTTTTGTTTCGAAAGGCAATTGAACTTTATTAAGCAGAAAGAAAACAAAGTCCAATTCAAAGCTTGGGGTCAAACTGAAAAGAACAAAAACAATTAACAAACACAATGCAACCAAGGAGTTTGCCTATTGACTCATTCCTTTGCTAAATTATCAGCCTCTTCATTTGCTTCCCTCATGGTGTGCACAATTCTAAAGTCCTTCATATCTTTGTTCCATTCTAGGATCTGGGCAATCCACTTTCTCACTTTCCATGGACAATCAAAAGGATTAGTAGCCCATTTTATAGCATCCATGGAGTCACTTTCCACAAGGAGTCCAGGTATTCACCCATCGTGATGCAAGAAAAATCATGATAGCTTCTCTAATAGCTAAGATCTTTGCTTCATTAGATTCATAGAACCCCACAGCTTTGGAGAACTCTATCCAAATCTTGCCATTCTCATCTCTCAACAGGCCTCCAATACCCCCAGGTCCTGGCTTTCCTCTCACTGCTCCATCAACCTTAAATTTCATAAGGCTGAGCTATGCAGTGGAATCCAACTTAATTATATTGCTCCTCTTTCTTGTAACTTTTTCAAACCTTTCTGCTCCAGCAGGATTGATAAAAAGATCAAGTAGGGAGGTATCCATGGTTGGCCATTTAGCTTTTATCCACCATGAAAGTCTCAGTTTGATCAAATATAGCAACTCCGTGACATCAAACCTTTTTCCATTGAAGACTATATCATTCCTATGCAACCAAATGGACCCTATAACAACAAAAAGGTCATTTTCCATACCTCCACGTTCCTTATAATCCTAATTGCAGACTGCCAAGCAAGAAAGAAACTAGATGGCTCCGAAGGAGACACCAATTTAATCCCCCAAAATTTACAGCAAGCCATCCAAACACTCCATGTATAGTTGCAAGTAACGAAAAGATGAGGAACAGACTCAATTTCAAATTTGCAAAAAGAGCACATCGCTGAATTAATCTTAAGCAATCCTCTCTTAACAAGTTCCTCTTGCACATCGCTAAATTAACCTGAAGCAATCCTCTCTTAACAAGTTCCTTTTTCACTGCCAATTTCTTCCTAATGACTTGCCATGCAAAAACTTCGACTTTTGGAGAGGAGCAAGGTTGGCCCAAATATAGTTCCAAATTTCCATTCTATTAGAAGAATGATTCATTACTTCCCAGCAAAAAGAAATAGAGGAATAAACTCCATTTGGATTATATTTCCAAATTAATTTGTCCTCAAATCATCAATAAGTATAAACTCCTTTAGCACTTCATTGAAATCCCTCCATTGCTGTTGTTCCCAATCGGAAATTGGTCTTTTCAATTCAATGCTCTACTCCCAAGAGTTGCATTGAAGTTTCTAAATTCCTTTGCTTTTCCACTCTTGTTAGTGGCAAGAGCAAAAATTCTCGGGAATAAAAAGCCATTCCTCCTGCCCATATATCATGCCAAAAATCCACTCTGCTGACATTCCCAATTGACACCCCCATACTATTTTTAATCAAATCATAGTATGGACTCTGAGGAAAGAGTGGTCTGGTGATGTTTTTCCATATCAAGGAGCACTTATAATTATTACCTCTTTCTTTGGAAGAATAGCACTAGCATCCAAACCATTTTTTCTTAACAATCACCTCACGCCACAAGCTCTTCCTTTCATTGCCAAAATGTCACAACCATTTATTAAGAAGAGCTCTATTTTTCAAGTCAAGAATGACAAAGCCCAGGCCTCCAAATTCCTTGAAATTACAAATAGACTCCCAATCCACATAGTGAATTTCCTTGTAGAATCGGAACCAGACAAGAGAAAACCTTCTCATAATTTTATCCAGTTCATTCTTTATCACCACAGGCATTTTGAAATAGAGACATATAGAACGCAGGCAAAGTACCCAACACTCATCTCAATAATGTCAATCTTCCTCCCATGGAAAGATATTTTGCCTTCCATACCGAGAGCTTCGATCAAAACCTTTCCACAATAGGTTGCCAAACCTGAGTAGATTGTGTCTTTGTCCCCAACAGTAATCCAAGATAATAACAAGGTAAATTCCCCGTGTTACAGTTAATAGAGTTTGCCCATGAATGAAGTTCTTGACTATTGGTTTTGATCACCACTAAGCTACTTTTCTTGAAATTTAGCTTTAAGCCCGAGACAAGTTGGAAACACCTTAGGACTTTTTTGATATTCAGTAATTGATCTTTATCATTTTTGCAAAAGATCAACGTATCATCTGCAAATTGCAGATTAGATACACATAAGTCTCCAATTCCGACTCCTTCAAAAAGCTCCTGATGCATTGCTTTCTTTAAAAACAAACACAAGACTTCTCCAATCAAGTTAAAGAGAAAAGGGGAGAGATGACAACCTTGTCTGAAACCCCTGGCCATGCGAAATTGCCTAGTTGTAGAACCATTGACTAGTACCGAAACCGAGGCTGTTGAAATACAGGTCATCATCCATTTGATCCATATCTCTCCAAATCCCATCTTTCTCATAACTAGCTCCAAGAAGCCCCAATGAACACTGTCGTAAGCCTTCTCGAAGTCAACTTTGAAGCATAAACCAGCCCCCTCCATTGCTCCTCCTCATCCAATCTATAAGTCATTTGCGACTATAGCGCAATCCAAAATCTACCTTCCTTTTATGAAAGCAAATTGATTCAAGTCAATAATCTCGAGCATTACTTCTTTTAATCCATTTGTGAGGACCTTGGCGATAATTTTGTAGATGCTTCCCACAAGGCTAACAAGGCGATCTAAATTATCTTAATTCTCATTGACCCCAAGCTTTGAACTGGGCTTTGTTTTCTTTCTGCTTAATAAAGTTCAGTTGCCTTGAAGAAAAACAAGAGGGGAAGGGATCTAAATTTCAAATATCTTATTTTCTTTTAATTATGTATTACCATTTATAGTATTAGTGTTATATATTAATAATATAGGACTCTTGGATCACCTTTTTAACCTTTGTCCTGGATTAATTAGTCAGATAGAGAGAGTGTAAACTGTAAAGTATATAGTATCCCTCTTTGTAAATCACCAAGAATGTTATCTTAGAGTCAAGAATTGAATTACAAGTTATTCCTCAAATCACAGATCTTAGAGTAAAAAATAATTATTTTCAATACGTTTTGTGTGTCCGAGCACTTTGACATACATATATATATATATATGTATATGTATATGTATATGTATATGTATATGTATATGTATATGTATATGTATATCAATTCTTGATTCATTTTGGATCATGTAATCTAATTATTGATATCGTAGGACCTATTATTAGTAAGCAACCGTACAGGCCATATAATTTAAACATATTTATATAAAAAATAGTGTACATACATACATATATATATATATATATATATGGCAATTAAGTATGCGCATATAATTAACTGGCACTCAATTACGTACTTTATGTTGTTAAACAAATCAGATGAACTTCTTGATTAGTATTTCACTTTAAGGGTCCGTTTTGTAGAAGGAAAGGAAATTTACTCATTTTATTAATTGTTGTGATTTATAATTATACATTTAACTTTATAACTCAAGCTGGATTGAAAAATTTTCATCCCCTTACCATTTCTTTCCTTCCTATCAAATGAACCCTAAGTAATTATCATATTATAAAAGATTATTAAAGTTAGATGTGATTCAATTGGCGAGGTGACATTATTGGCAGTGTTAGAGTTGCATTGAATTTTCATCCCACAAGTCACCTTATTAGCTAGACGTCATTATTAGCTAGACGTGTGACTTTGATCGCAATTCATATATAAATGAAACGCTCTCATGTAATTATCCGTTTAAAGTATTTTCCTGATCATGTCCTTTAGAGTATATATAGTCAGTAAAAATAAAAATGATTCAAGTAATTAATTAAGGACTAATAAAAATGGTTCAATTAATAGTGCATCACACGATAACAAGAATGTTATATATTTTGTGTATATATATTATAATACAGAGCTGAAGCCAAGTTATAATTTATATATATATATATAGCCATGATCTCCTTATTCCATTGAGTTGATCAGACTTAATTTATATACAGATACAAGCTATGCATCAAAATCTAAAGAACGTACCATAAATAATTACACACCTCAGGTATATATACACATACTCATATATAAAGCTAATTAAGTAGTTGAGGATTTTTCTTTTTGGTTGAATTAATTAGTTGAGGATTCAATTATGTTCGTAGGGGTTCTTGTCGCATGTATAGAAACGATGACTGGATTCTTTTGACGGATCGGGAGCTCGTCCATATGAGTTGTAATTGGGGTTTTCCTCGGCCTCGGAAGGACTGGCCTCTTCGGTTAGGCGTCTGCAGTTTGGATCCCCACCAAGCCTTCTTCCATCGGCTTCCTTGGTCGACAAGAGCAGCAGTACAGCAAAGCAGAGTACCGTTAAAACCCTCATGATATCAGCTTCTTTCTGGACTTATAACCTGATCAAACAGAAAACAAGAAAAGAAAAACAGATTTATTATTTATTATAATTTGTAGCTTTATAACAGAAGAAAGCTTAATTATAAAAGTAAGGCAAGGCTTTCTGTAAACTACCTAGATTAAAGTTGTGAACTCTGATCAGAATATGCGAGAAAGAAGAATCCAAAGCATGGGTTTTTATAGTCGAGTTTGGATACTATTTAAGGAGACAGAAGTTTGAGCACTGAAAGACATCCTACCACGCGTAGCAGTGGGGGTAGACGGTAGAGTCACAATTGTAAATCACTATTGGCTTAAGCAGCAATTAAGGCTGTAGCCACAAGAAATAATCATGATTAATACGTTGATAATTAGGGCATACATTTTCTTTCCAAATTCCATTGTCCTTTATGTACAATATTTTGAATAATTAAACACGGATTGCATTTATGTGCCCCAATTGTAGTCGGTGAACAATAGATTGGTGCATTGCTAAAAGTGAATAAAAAGCTCAATTTATTCTAATTTGGCAATAATCATGGATTGCACTTTTTAGCCAGCAGATTTGAACTTTTTGGTTTGACCCTTAATTATTATGGTATATACTGTATCGTTGTCACGATCTCTCTGACTCATGAACATTTATATATGGTTAAAGTTAATTATAGATAGTGAGAAACTACAATTTAAAAAAAAAAAAAAAGGAACGTTGAAATGATCATAACGTCATTATTACTTACTAAATTCAAGATTTAGCATATAGGATTACTAATACAGTAATACAGCCATCAAAGAATGGAATCTCTTTTGATTGATAAAATTTTTGAAGACTTTTTTCCTTTCCAAAAAACAAAAAAAAAATCGCAATTTATCAAGACCTTTTTTTGGGTCTGGAGGCGAGCTTGGTATATTAGCATTTTGGGTTTTGAAATCTAAAGGAGGCTTTTCTCAACTCGGCCCATTTCTAAGCTTTTTAAGTCACACTTAAAACTGATTCCCGATATGTTTAACAATTGATCAAGAGGGCCTGAGTGAGCTATATATTGGCCCGGTCCTTTCTGCAGATTATATTTTTCGATTTTTGTTTAAAAGTTGGAATCGAAATCCTCCCGCCAAAGGCACACAGAAGTAGCGCGAAACTTGTGAAAATGAAAGAAAAAGAAAATCAAACTCCGCGAAAAGAACACCCGCGATCTTCAGATCTAGCCAATCGCCGATCAAGGGATTATGTGACGAAGAAGACCTCAAAGAAGGCCAGTGATTCTAACATGCGATAATCTCTCATTTTCCTTCCGCGTTGTTTCCTTTGCATTGCTAATTCATGTTCTCTGTTTGTTCTTTGTTCCTTTGTTTTCATAGCAGATTGCTCAGAAGAGTTTAAGCGAGGCATTCACTTCGCCAGTTAAAGATGTTTTGCTTGAGATTTCGGAAGAATTCGTCAATTTCTCTTCGATTTCAGATGCTAATGTCAACGATGAAACTGCAGAGGTACGCTTCATTTATGTTCATATGGAGAACTTTTTCAAGCATTCTCTAGTTTTGAGTATCAATTTGGTAAATTGAGTCTAATTAACTGAATATTTGTAAATAAATTCTTAATCGGACTTCATTAATTGGTATCACCTTAAACTACGTCTGTCATTTCAGTTCGATCAAGATTATCGTAACTTCTTCCTCTTTTAACATATAAATTTCTAATTGATCTTTAGTTTCTCTTGTATGCGGTTGCTCAATGATGAATTCTTAATTTTTATCTCGTTTCGTGATTTTGAAGAAAATAAGTTCGATGATAATGTTGTCCAAAATTTGGTTCGATAATCCATCATTCGTAGCTTCGGATTTTGAATTCTTTGCTTTCGTTTTCAGAGCTTTGTAATGGATGCTTATCAATCAATTTCACCTTCACAAGAAACCTGCACATCGTCTGGACTCACTTCTTGTTCAAAGATAAGCACTGCTAACGGAGATGAACAAATTGACTTTTCAATGACTGGATCCGCGGAAGTAGAGATTGTGATGAATTTTCTAAAACAAGCTCGACAAGAAGCATTGAATTCTGTTGGTTTGGAGAAAAAATCCAAGAAGGTTCTATATGCATTGATCGAGTATATTATTAATGAGTTTTGCACTCTGCCTCAAGAAAGAGATAAGCTTCCTCAAATTGCACCTGGAAATGCCTATGTCGGATATCTCTGCTTCTTGTTTTGGATTGTTGCGATCCTGCTGTTTTCCTTCTACTTGTTCTACCATTCAACAGTCGCTCACTCTTACACTGGACTACCGCCAACTTGAAGGTACTCTTTTGTTGTTTGGATGTCAGTATGGTTTTCTCTGCTCCTTGATGTGTGTTGGAATCATGCTAACATCAAAGTGTGTAGTCTGGTTCTGATTGTTTCACTATTTTATATCAATATGATTGATATTGCACATTGATAGCTGTAATTGGTTAAAAATGACTTTTTTAATCCCGATGTTTGATTGTTTGATGTTTGATTGTTTCTAAGCTCGCTAAACTGCCTAGTGCTTTACTTATTGATAGTAAGATTTTACTCAATGGCCCTAGTTCTGTAAATTCAGTGTCTAGTGATTATGCACATTAGCCATGCCTATTTGATGCTAAGCTTAGTTGGTTACACGCTAAAGCTTAAATTAACAGTGAACTGTACGGAAGACCTTTTATTTACTAACAACTAGGGCAGAATCTGGTTGCAAGGACATTGCATGTCTAGTTGTCTACCCACCATTTTTTGTCCTTACAGACGATTCTATGACTCTTCAGGTCAATAATTGAATTTGTTTATTGTATGGGAACAGCTTTATGCCCCTGATGCTAAACAACTAATGCATGTATATTCTTGTGGATGAAAACTATCCTCAAAGAATTTGTAAAGAATAAAGTTCATACATAAAATACTGAATTAATGCATTTGAAGTCATACGGTTGGCTTATCCGTGGTGCAGAAAGATTATCTAATTGCACAATAATGTATTTAAATCTTTGGCAGACCCAGGTTTATATGTCCTGCAACTTGACTGTCGAGATATTTTACATCTTGATGTAACTTGTATATGGCTGTATTATGTATTGTCATGGTCAAATGCCTATTACTGTTTCCATATCTTTGTTTGATTGACTTAGGTAAAACAAGTCAAATTAGCAGTCACAAATTATTGTACTGTAATGGAACCCAAGAAGAAAAGCACGACTGGGTGAGTTAATTAAGATTGTGGTGGGGAGCAAATATTAGACAACATCACGGTGACCCCTAGGATGCACAATCGCAAGCCTTGGTAGCATATTTATTTGTGTTATAAACAATTTTATCCTTAGGAAAATAAAATAGTTCTATATTATGATAAAAAAAAGGTGAATGAGAAATGATAGGCCCCTTTAGAGGAGGTAGTTAAGAATTGTGAGAAGGGATGGGAAGATTTTGAGATGGTGACGCCAAATGCGATCTAATAGGCTCTTTCTTTGAAAGTGGTTTCATGAGGGGACAAGCAAGGGGCTAATTTGACAGTTAGATGAATCATTATTAGGTCAATAGGAAGAAGCCTGAGAGTCACTTGTAAGAAGCGGATTGGACATTATAAATGATGAGGACTTTAATTAGCATGCCAAGAAAGAGATTCTCATTTCTTACCTGGGTGTGGAAGAGGAGGGCAGACTTAGCTGGATTAAAGTATATGGTTTGGTGTATTCCACAAAATATTTGTTTGTTTATGAATTAAGAATGAGAGAGCATTACTACTACCCACTGAAAATTAATGAGAAAACTAAGCTTTTTGGTCTTGACTGTACTTAAAAGAGCAGAGATTCGATGTAATCCGCAAAAATTTGTAACTTGTTAAGCAGTTAAAACCTTTTTTAGAGAGAGAGAGAGAGATGGTTGTGCTTTAAAGCAACGTTTAGTATAGCATATAAAGAAAATTTTAAGTTATCAATGAGGGAATGCGACATAATGATTTGGTGTTTGGTTTCCATCAATAAGTGTCTTTGTGAGTATTTCAGCATTTAATGAATTTAGTATTTAGATCGAGTCGCTTTGTTTTTACTTAGGATGCCCGATGGCCAATGCTGCAATTTGTTCTCCGAGACGATGACACTGCAGAGATGCAGCAATTCACAGTTAACAATTTCCACTAGTTGAGTTTTGAAACTTTATAATATTCCCCTTTAAGTGTGTTACAAATGCGATCTATCTATCTCAGGATATATTTATTTGGGTAGGCTGATAACCAAACAAGTCTTTTATATTATAAGAGTAATTTTAATCTTACAGTTCGGACTGAAATGTTTTGACCATGTTCTTATTATCTTTGGAGCATGGTTAAGACTGTTTCAAGCTGATTAGTTGAATGGAGGGTGACAGGATGTTATGCAGAGGACATTTATCTTTATTGAATCATTAGAGGATTTTTTTTCTAGAAGAAACAGGCAAAAAATTACCTGTTCTCTTTTTGCATTACCTTGCAGTCGCCTTGGACAAAACTTGAAATACGGTGTATGTTCACATATTTAGGATTGTGCTGAATCTAAGACAGATTCATAGTCATGATGTTGATGCCACACCCTAGTGTTGACCTTCTACCCATCACGCAGCCAATATGGCTTAGAGAAGAAACAAAAATTTGCCATAATTGCAAGATTAAAAAATTTGCAACAGTTCGTGATGGATAGATGGAGAGCTTGCTGCGACTACGTCATCACTCTATCTTTCTCGAAACCTTGTAATACTACGAGCCAGCCTGCCAGCAATTTTGAACCTGTAAAGCACATTAACAGAAACTGCCGTTTTCATTCCATTACTTTTGGAGTTATACATGGTATGGGGCCATATTTACCATATCTTCGTTTGCTTTCTTGAAGTTGACTTTTGCCAAATATATGCTACGGAGGAAATCTGCTCAAAATCTTATTATAAAGTTATATGTATCATGTTGATGAATTTCTCTGGAGTGTCATTTTCTGTCTCTCTTGTTTATTGTTCTGGCATAAGATAAATTGGATTCTGATTTGAGTCATGATTCATGAAAATTTCAGATTGAGATTTAGGTCGTGCTGCAAATTTATTGACATAGTGACAGAGTATTATCTGATTTGAATACTCATCAAGCCCCAAAAATTAAGAACTAAAAGTTTCCATAATCATGCAGGTTTTATCTCGGGCAAGCTTTTCACCTCATCCGATTTCCTGGACTCTCCTTAAAATCGTACACATTCTTACTCTTCATATTGTTCTAGTTTAAAACTACTTTTGATTTTTTCATCACTACCAATGTTAGCAATAATTGCGATTCACTCCAATTTCATGGTTAAATCAAAGGTAGTTTAAATAATCTTGAATCATTCCACGCCATACATATGCTGCAAGTAGCTAGCTCACTTTCTGGTTCCGTTTTAATGCTTTGCCCGTTTTGATGCTCATTACTTTATTGTGTCTCACACAAAGGAGGCAATCTCTCTGGCACATAATAATGTCGGCAAGTTTATTAGTGTTAGATTAGAACTTAGTATTTTAACATTTCCTCGATATAATGTCCCTAGAATTCATTGGCATACACATGGTACAATGATTTTTGGTGAGAATTAGGATTAGGTTCATGATTATATTAGAATTTGAGGCATGTTCTTTTTGATTATCCCAAAGTCAGGTAGAAAGGTTTAACCTCTGTTTGTGGGCTAATTTCTTTACTGATCAAAATGGGTTTCGTTAACAATCTGCATCAAATCAATGGCACCATTAAAGTAGAGATTACAGTGTTGATTACTTGAACATTATTAATCTGTTCAGGATAAACTCGGTGGGCCATCCCCTTGATACCATCATATATAGTCATTATATAGCTTTGACATCTTTACATTAGTATAAATCTTATTAAACTTTTCTGATCGCGACCAATTTGATGAAGTATTTATTTTTCCCAGCTGGAAATTTATGTAATGGGTGTGGTATAGAGCTGGTAAACGAGAAAAGAGTGCTAGAAAATTGATTAACGTTGAGGTGGGGAAAGCCATGTATTTGGTTAGTGGAAGCTTTGTTGTTAAGAATGATAGGATTAGTGAGTATTTTTGAATAAATATCTTTGGCATTAGAGAAATGGGACCCATTGCAGGAAATGTGGCGCATAACTGTCCACACCTCACAAAGGAGGGAAAATTCCAAACCTCCTCCCAACAAATACAAAACAAAGCCGAAGATAGAAAAGTGCCAGAGAAACAACCCACATTGCACATGCATTTTCCTTTGTTTATCTTTTCTTGTGTGGATCATCACCTCCAATAATCATTGCACGGAATGAAAACAAAAATGTTAAATGGGTCCGGTCCTCCAGTCAATTAGTGGAAGCCAACACCACAGATCAACCCAATCACACTGGGACACGTCACAGCACTTTCTCTCTTTTTATTTTAATGTTTTGGCATCATGGGACACTGAAATTGTGTCGAATTACTTCGTTTTGAGGTTAAAAATTTGGCGAATAGTCAGTTTCTCTGTTCTCTTTTGGGGCCAAAGAAGGGAGTTTTATTGAAACCTGAAGGTAGATTTTTCTATTCTAAGTTTCTAACTGTATCTGCTCTCGTTTTCTTTGCTATTTACAGAAATTTGACTGATATTGGTAAAAGAAGTTTAGATTTTGTAAGTTGTTTGATTGTAGAATTGTTGGCCTGATGAGATTCATGCATATTTCATACGCAAGCGTCAGTTTACGTTACTTGTCACCGATGGCTTTTTTTTTTTTTTCGATTTCTCATTCGGTATCTGGAGCTTTGCTCCGATTAATCTGGATCCGACCCTTGTTGTGTATCTGAAACGGCGGGTGAGTCTACCAACGGGGACTGTAGCGTACGTAAAGTCTCGAACCTGAGATCTGCTTAAGCTGAAACAAGCCGTTTACAATCCAACCCCTTGTTGGTACCGATGGCTTTTAGATTCATATATAGAAATTGCATTTTAGTTCTCAAATCTCATTGAACTTTCATGCAATATATAGTAACTGGCCCAAGCTTCTCTATGGATAATGCAAAATTGTTACCAAATATATACTGGAAATGACGTCTGTATTTGTTTTTCTCTGCAGTTTTGACTGCATTAGCTTGGCGTAGGACAACTTAATGGTTGTGTAACTAAGATTGAAGAAAATAATGCTACAAACATGGATTTTGCTCATCATGTATCTCTTTTACTGCACAAAGGGGAAGATTAGAAAGGTTTCCTTTTTTTTTTGTGTGGAAAAAGTTAAGGAAAACTGTAAATGCAATTAGATAGATATAAAACACTACAGTAATCAACTTTTTTTAGTATAATAATAATACGCGGTGCCTTTCATCTACTTTAATTAGTGAGGTCTCAAGAATAAATACCCACTCAAATTTATTACTATAAAATGCAATTTTTTTTGTTGGAAAAAAAAGTTAGGAAGAGAATAGATTATCCCACATTGAAAATTAAGATAAATTGTAAACCTTTTTTATAATTTATAGATTTTAATTTTGTAAAGTTTTTTTGATTTATAAATTACTATCAAATAAAGTCTGTGAGAATTTGAACTAAAGTATCTTATATTATTAATTTAAATTTTTATCACTTTAACGAACTCCTTTAGCCACAAAATGTAATTTGAAGGAAGGGATCCTATTTGAAAGGGCGATTTCATCATAGAAAATGCACGTGTCAAGCTGTCTATGAAAGGATCGGGACCGAACCCGGTAGAGCGTAGTGAGCCCCCATCAGCAGACCCAGGCTCAACCTGACTCACCGTCACCATTTCACCACACCAAAGGTCGCACCCACACCACATCCGCAAAAGTAATATCCCTAACCCAAAAGCAATAAATAAGAGTAGCAAGTAAATTGACGTGTGCTCTGTTTTCATTCCAATCCTTTATTGTAACCCTCTCTCCCTCCCCTCCTTGTGTTTCTTTCTTCTCTCTTCTCTCTTCTCTTTCTGGAGCAACATAATATATAATCGACTCCTCACCTACTCCGTTCCGTTCATCCCCGTACCCCGTTCTCAGTTTCTCTATTCCTTCGATTCGATCTTCTCACTCCCGACTTTCTGAGTTCATCAAGTCGGTAATAAATACTTTTCCTTTTGAGGAATTCTGATTTGAATCTTTTCTTATCTATAATTCTGAATCTAAAGTCCTTTATTTATTTTCTTTTCTTTTGCAGACGGTTTTCTGTTACAATTCACCGAATCGTACGGTGAAAAGAGTAAGAGAGAGAGAGGGAGAGACAGAGAGAATATTAACGGATTTGATCCGGTGAGATGGCATCCGTGATAACGAATCCAGTGACGAACACAAATTCTGATCGCAGCAAAAGGAAAAAGAAGAAGAAATCAATGATCAAAGAGAATCAGCAGAGCCAAAACCAGAACCACACCAGATGGAAATCAGAGACGCAGCAGCAAATCTATTCCTCAAAGCTTCTTGAAGCGTTGAGTCAGGTCAGTCTGAACAGTCCTTCTCCTTCGGCTCCACGCGGTGGCCGAGCCGTCCGTGAAGCTGCTGATAGAGCCTTGGCAGTCGCGGCTAAAGGGAAAAGCAGGTGGAGCCGGGCCATTTTGACGAACCGGCTTAAGCTGAAGTTTAGAAAGCAGAAGCGACATAGAGGAACGGCCGCTGCAGTAGCTGCCGTCACGGGGAGTAGCCGGACGAAGAAACCTAGAGTTAGCGTTTTGAAACTGAAAGGAAAAAGTTTACCGGCTGTTCAAAGAAAAGTTAAGGTTCTTGGCCGGTTGGTTCCTGGTTGCCGAAAGCAACCGTTACCAGTTATTCTCGAAGAAGCAACTGATTACATAGCAGCGCTTGAGATGCAAGTTAAAGCCATGAGCGCTCTCGCCGAGCTGCTATCTGGCTCCGGAGCCGCCAGCTCTAGCTCAGCTCCTCCGCCTCACTCGCCAGCGCCGACTAGCCAGTGACACTTTTTGTTTGCTTAATTGACAAGTGTCACCCTCTCCTTTTTTTCTTTTTTTATTTTTAATCTTTAATTATCTCTCTTGCCCTTTTCTCTCTCTCTGAGTAATCTGGCCTGTTAAATACATGTCTTCTTTCTTTTCCTTGCCGTTAATTGCCTTCTCACATTTTCGTTCCATAGCTTTTGAATTCAAATCAAACCTTCTAAAGAAAAACAAAAAAAGAAAAAGAAAAAAACAGTCCTGCATTTTTCCACTATGATGATGTAAACTAGTATTCCTCTCGAAATATATATTGAAATAAGAAGAAGATGTAAATGCTTGATTTTGTAGAATTATTACTCATTGATTTTCAGGCTTAGAACCCAGATTTGTTTATTTATTTTTCGGATTTCGATAAAGGAGAAGATGATGAAGAAGATGGGTCCAAGGTAGAGTAGGTGACAAATGCACTTGATGCCTGTCGCCTGATGGGGCTAAGCTATTAGCCCATTAAGGTAAAATAGGCTAATAGCTACACTACCCCGCTACTGTATCTCGGGATGCCATCCGAGGTGTGGTGTTTTCAGTTCTATTTTTAATGTTGATATTTGATAGTACTATTTGATATGACCTGTTTGGTTGCTAGATTTCAGTGAACTGTCTTCAATCGGCAAACAGGAAAAAAAAAAAAAGAAAAGAAAAAAGAAGAGCAACAACATTTCTCTGAAAACCTTTTCCTTTTCCACCTGCTAAAATGTGTCACCGCTCCTAATTTGTTTCTGGGTCGCTGTGGATTATCATTGCCTTATTATTACATTTGTGAAAGTCTGAAGAGAAATATTGTGAGAACTGAGAAGTGATTTGAATTGATTGCGTGCTGTAAGCTAATTATTGTGAGTATATAAAACGTTCATGGTGTTAGTTCATTTTCTTCGCATTTACGCATTTTTACTACTATATGTCATTGAAAGGTTGATATGTCGGTAGAATGGGTAGCCATCAGTAGCCTATAATTCGTTACTGATTCTTCATGTTGCTAGGAATGGAATGATAATCAAACTAACAGAGAAATGGAATCATAGGTCATGCGATTATTTGCATATTATGAAGAGGAAAAGAAGTGGTTGTTTTTTTCTAAATGACAAAAATGGATTTTGAGGGATTGAATTAATGTGAATGTGAATGTGAAAGTCCATGAAAATTCAACTGCCTCTACAGTCCAAAAGGTGGCGAAAGCGCCAAAAATAGTAATGAGAAATCTGGCAGGTAGGCATGTGGGCAAATGTCCCCACATTATTGTATTTGGCACATGGGAGAGAAGATGAAAGAGGCCGCCCTCCGAGCGTTTTTTCTGAAATGGAGGACTGTTTTTGGGGGTTTCACCCTATGTCCTGTGACTGTATGAGCTAGCTGTGTTGTGACCACCTGCCCTTCAAATTTAAGATCAGCAGGGGAATTGCCCAGACAAAAGTCCCTGCTGGGGTTAGGGTCACTTTCACAGTGGACTAAACGGGCTCGGCTGCCACCTGTTCCCTGTATCAATCCTCCCCAGAAGCACACGAGTGCATATGCCCCGTCCACCATGGGTTTCATCACTTTCAATAGGGATGGGGTTTTGGAGTTTTTGGGAGATCAGATCATCAACCCAAAGAGTGTTCCTTTGCAGACACAAATGAGAGAGTGGCGACACTGATGATTGAATCCAATGAAAATTTGAAGGACCACTTTGATTTTCATTTCATTTCTTTAAATTTCGGTTCCCCTTGCAAAGGTGGTCAATATTTCTTTTCCTTTTCTATATTTTCTTTTCTTTTTTAGAAGAGACAGTCCTAAGCCAAACATAGCACATGCTTGGCATTCATTTTGCTCAGGTCTACAAACATCAGACTCCCACATGCTCCCCATGTGCCTTATTTTTAACTCCCTTTTTATTCTTTTCCTTTCCAGCTTCCGCACTCCAAAACTCCTGACCCTTTTCACTGTCTTCGGAAAAAAATTAATGAACTATTTATCTTTTCTGTAACCCCACTAGTTTGCCTATTTTCACATTAATTACACTTAAAATTCTCACTTAACATTAAGATATTTTGAGTTTATATAGTCCAAGGCTTTCTAAACATTAATTTCTTCAAAGAAGTTAAATTTCGTGGGGCCCAATAACCGATCGATCAGTTTCTACATGTAAACGCAATGAGTTTCATCCATGCAAAAGCTGGATTACACACAGAGGAGACTTACCCAAGTGATCAAGAACAAAACAAAGCATAATAGAAATGAAGGCACTTTTCAGCTGTCCACATCCACCACTACACTACTTATTGATTGCATGTCAAATTGAGCGTTTACCCACGGTTTTTATTAACAAAAGGCAGGCAAATACGTAGCCTGCCAGTATATCTCAAGCATTTTTCTTCTTTTTCCTTCTCCTTTACGGTCGTCTCTTTTGTTGAAACTCGTGTCACCTTGTTCTTAACACACATGTTGCAATCATGGCGTGTAAAATTTTGCGATTTATAAGTAAATATTGAAAAAAAAAAAAGCAAAATGGAATTTTGCAGAAGTGAAATGTGTTTTTGTCTTCCACTGCATGACAGGAACTTCGATTTGGAATTTGTATAAGGAAAGGGGTGGCCTTGATTCCTAACCTGATAGCGAGAACAGAGATTTCTTGTTTTATTTTCCTTCTCTATTTTTAACTGAGTTATATATCGAGGCCGGGGACATGGTCGTGAGAATCTTGACTTTACGAACCTTTGGTTAGATTGACAAATCTTTTTTGAGTTGTAAATATTTCTATACTTTTTACTCTAAAAAGGAAAAAAAAAAAAAGATGATTGATAATGATGTGGATCCTATTGTGATTACGATAACAAATGTTTTTCCTAAACTGAATTATTGAGCATGCTGGAAATTATAAAGGGGTTTATCAACATAATAATTAATTCTCATGCATGGCCATAACTTTGGTGCTTTATAATAAAATCAGGTGCCTGATCAATGTAATTTCGTTCAAATAATTAAGTTTTAGAAATTAATGCTTATAAAAAATTAACCGAAATATATGGTTCATATTTAAGTATATATGATTTTGCATGACATTTTTAATTGAGAGGTGTGTTGCTATGAACTCAAGCACTAAAGAAATACATGGTGGTGTAGTTCAATTTTAATTCCTAATTCTATGGTTTTTTTCTCCTTTTTCCACAAGTCCCACCACCACCACCCAAAAAAAAAAAAATCTTGCGTGCATGAATATAATAATTAAAATTCGAATATATGATGATTTAGATTTGATAGATACCCAAAACAAGCCCACTTAACAAGTGGTTGAGAGCTAAGTGTGAATGTTAATCAAAATTTCAGCAACAAACTTCCCTTGATTGAAAAGCTAGAAAGCTACCATCCTCCACCATACCCACACCTCTCATTATCATGCCCATCTAATTACTTAACATTTTGACAGCAAAAAAAAAAAAAAAAGAAAGAAAGAAAGAAGAAGATAAATCATCACCAATAATTGGTCTAATTAATCTAGTCCTCAAAAGATAAAACATAAGAATTAAGAACATCACGCTCTTGCCTTAATCTTGGTTTAAGTCAAGGATTAATCAGAGAATTAACATAACACGACAACGGTTAGGATGATAAAGTTGCCATTAATTACTTAGTTGGCTCAAACTCAATCAAAATTTAATTATGATGAAATTAATTAAAAAGATGTATATTTGTCGGCTCCAAGGTTTAAATCATTAGTGCTAAGCATGTGGCGAGCAAAGGTGGTTAATTCCATAACGGTTGCTGCTACTTAACATCAGCATCCCCTCCTAGTGTCTCTCTCTCTTTTTTTTTTTTTTTTTACTTTATTAATTAACGCATCTTTTTTTTTCTTTACGTGAGCGAACAATAATCTTTTATATATATATAAGAAAGTAATTCTTCAATAATTGACACATGCAATATCTATTTAATTGTCATGTGTCAATCATTTGGATTTTTTTTCTTAAATTGACATTAATTTAAAAACTAATGAAATATGAGATATTTCAATTCAAATTTTAGTTTGAGTAAAATTATAATAACTAAATCATCTTTCAAATTTTAAATAACATATTGAAATTCCAATTAAACTCTTTTGTATCTCCAATACACTAAATCAAATTAAATAACAAACGTTTACAATTGAGTTTTAAAATGATATATTTTTCCAATACTATTATAAGTAAAGAATATATTATTATTACTCCAAGTATCCCGTACATAGCATAGGTTAAAAACTAGTATACATGAAATACTTTAACTTTAAGAACAACGTTTTAGAGCTGTTTATGTTCTAATTATGAGCAACGTGTATAATTAATTAATGTGTCCATTCTTTAACGTGGAGAGATTGGGTTACGAGAGTTAGGAATTTAGGATAGATAATGTAATGAAGTGGGAAAAGATCTTTGTCCCTCCAAACTGAAACACCTCTCGGATGATCTTCTCTCTTTTCACATTCTTTATTTATATATAGTTCCATTAATTTTCCCTTTTAATGAGATTAAATTTGTGTGTATAACAAAGATAACCAAAATTTATATACATGGTGGTACTGGTACTTGAATCTAAAATTATAAAGCTAATTTCATCCCAAATTCTTCCTTATTGTAGTCAATTATTTAAAATAATATTCCAACTTTCAAAGCATTGGACAACAACAAGCTCTTTCACTGTTATAACTTTGATCGGCTTCTCCCGTATAAATAGCAAGAAGTAATTAATTAAGCAAGATGCATGTGCTGGTTACAGTGTACAAATTAATAAAGCCATGAAAAAGCAATGAGCATACTATATTTATAGTTGAAAAGTGTAAACGGGAAGCAGCTATATCTAGCATGAATATAGATAAAGACCACACGGGGCAGGGCGGCGACATTGAATTTAATACCAACATTTGGTTCGGCCACTTGGTCGCCGCCGCCGGCGTCTATTTGGCATGGCCTGCTGCATGCTTGCTAACTTGTAGTACCTTTTTCGGTGTGTTGATTTTTCTCTTTTTTTGGCTTCCTTTTTTGTATTGAAAGTAGATGACGAGAAAAGTTACTTAGTTTCCAGATGCATTAATTAGTCAATGTCACAACTAACCGTCACGGATTGAAAAGCAAACCGTTTTCTTCACATAAACAAACACATTTGTGAGAAACCTCTCGATGTGTAACAAGAACATTTGTTGAAAGAAAAACAACAAAAAAATCAAATCAAAATTATTTAAGAAAAAAAATTGAGTTCTTGAAAAGGATGTGTCAAGCAAGCATGCATCGGGTCGGGGAGAAGAAGAGATGTCAAACGAATGACCCAACATTTATAAAAGATGGTGTGAGATATGGGTAGGATCCTTTTTGTTTCCTCTAAAATTACTCATTTGAATGGGAAAATTATTCGAAGTAATTAAGAACATGAGAAAAAAAGGTAAGTAAAAAACATCATTAGTCACATGTGACATGTCAAGGCATAACCCAACACCATAGATATTGCAGCAGACCTTTTCTTTTGCCACGTAAGCAACCAACCCTTGTTTTCCGGCTCTTTTGTTTTTTTTTCTTTTTTTTTTATTTGAACATCTAATTAGATGGACGCCCAGGCAAAAAAGAAAAAAAAAAAGAGGAGAAAAGAAAGCCCAAACGAAAGAAAAGGACATGCATTAAAAAAAATTGCATGATTTACCTAAAGTATTCTAAACCCACATGGAGGGGTCATGCCTTGTCTACTAAGTTCCAAGAAAGAGAGGAGAAAAAAAAAAAAAAAATAAATAAAAAAAAAAACTATCGAAGCAAAGGCATTGTGTGGATGGGCAAGTGCATTTGGTCACCACTCACCACTGTTTAATGATTTTGATTTTTGAGGCTTCCTTTTTCCTAATTCCTCCCAACATGATTCACTTGGGATTTTCGTCCTCTTCCAAAACTAAAAAGGGGTTCATCTGTCGGAGGAGGTAACCTTTCAAGGGGGTTTCAGGTAGGTAGGGCATCAAAATCTCTCCCTACATCTTTTCCTGGCCATATATCACCTCTTACATATATATACACACTACATGATATGACCCTTTTTTTCTTTAATTCCTTTAAAATCTTGCAATATTGGAGTATGACTTGGTTTGACACCTATATATCATCAAATTGTTAATCTATATTGTTACTAAATCCAGCTACACTATCACATTGAAACTAAATAAAAAACGATTAATTTAAAACAAAAAGATGTTTCAAAGAGACAATTTCGCATGTTATATATATAGCTCTAGGATAGGGGGAAATAATTGAGGTATGTTTGCAAAATAATTGTCGTTGTTTCTTTCTTTCATTTCCTTAATGGAGAGGAAAAGGTTAGTCCAATTGCACTGCAATATGCATTATAATTATAAGTTTATTATTAGTATAATAATATAATAATATAATAATATATAAGTTTTGTCAAATTCATACTCATAGCCTTATTCCTTGCTATAATCTGATTCCCAAATTATCCCCGCCTCTAATTTGTTTAATCAACGTATATATATCACCTATAATGACCTACAAACTGCTTTTTAGCTTATGGGAATGTGTGAATAAATATTGTGTTGCCCTTGCTTTTTTTCAACTGTACATCTCTAGAAGGTGTTAGGTTAATTATTAATTAATTAATTAATTAATTATTAGCCGCCGCCCCCTTTGAAAAAGAAATTGTTTGTTAAAGGGACACTAATCTTTTTTCTTTTTTTTTGAGAATAAGGGGACCCTTTAACCTTTATATATACTATATTAATAATAGCTGTATGGTTGGTTGTCTTCTTCTTCTTCTTCTTTTTCCTACCAAAACGACCCCGTTTGATAAGCGATGGATGAAGCACATCAGTTCACTATAGCAAATGCGTATTCTGAACCCCAGAGCTGATGAGGCCTAAATGCATATATATGGCTTTAGAAATGAAAATTAAACAAATTAAGAAAGAATATTAGGTGAAAATTAAAGCGAGTGCCAGAAATGGGCCGGGACCTTTTTAAGCTTAGACAGATACCAGATTGGATAACCTTTTTATAGCCAGCACCGGCCCAGCGCTGCCCCACCCCACGCCGGGCCCCTCCAAGAGAGGAAGAATTAAAAATTCAATTCTTCCAATCCTTGCAAATCAGCGAAACATGGAAACCCTGCTGTAATTCGGGGGAGAACAACTATTTTAATGTGCAATGCATCGGCCGTGTTAATGTCTCTTTGAAACAAGTCGTGTCGTTTTCTTTTTCAAAGAGGGGCCTTCTCTTCTATTTGGATCACTGACTAGAAAAGAAATCTGTATAAATTTGGAGAAAAAAAATGAGAAAAAGAGAGACGTTAATGCATCAACTATTTTGATGGGGACCAAACCCGGAAAAATTTTAAAAAAGAAAAAAAAAAAAGAGATAAGATAAGAAAATTCCAAATTATTCTCGATTCCATGTATATTTATTTTCCTTTTTGTCTGTCTAATTAAGACCCAACATAGAGATCACAGCACAGACAACTAAGGGAATAAAGAAATCTGTTTTAATGTGTGTTGTAGGTGAGAATTGTAAGCAATTCTACGCACTCCATAACATCATCAGTGACGACTTTAAAATTATTATTATTGTTTGCATTTCTCATTAACTAGTTAATTTACTCTTTTAGTAACTTATTAAACTAATTAAACAGTAAGATGTGCTTCTCGTATAGAAAATTAATGACAGGGGACTAATTGACTTGGACCACCATCACCATACCCATTTGTGTAGCATGCAATATTTAGTACAAAATGGTTGATGAAACATTCAAAATGAAAACATAAATCAGCAATTCCCATTATTAGCTTGAAGGATCTACAAAGTGACCAAAACATTTTCCCTCCCCATGTGAGCCTAAAAACGACGACGCACCAGGTCGCCAACGAGGAATATTAGATAGCCCCAGCCAACCTCCTTTCGTTTGTGTAGGTAATTAATTTGATTAATGGAAGTCTTTTTATGGACTAAAGGGTCACATCTCAGCATCTTTTCTAAATGGGTTTTTGATAGCCTAAAAACGACGATGCACTAGAGGTCTGCTTTTTGGAAAAAAATCAAATGAGGTCTCCTTAAATGGGTTTTTGATAGCCATCATATTTAATCTTAACTAAGAGTTACCGCTAGACTTGTTTCTAGCTTAGCGATAATCTTTAGTAAAATTGGACCTGCCATATCACAAGCTGACACTTTTTGTCATTATTAGGATAACTTTCACTATTTGTATTATAACAAGTATTGGTGGTGTTTCCACTATCCAACATTGGAATAATATCAATTTGGAGATGGGCGGATGACCGGTTGGCTAAATTCACTCGGTGAGTATGAGTGAGTATTAGTCGAAACCGACTTGATTGATCGAAACCAATCAAATTTGGTCGAAACAGTTTGGTTAAAACAGTTTCGATTTTATTTAGTTTGAAAGTTTTGTTTGTTCGGTTAATTTGGTCAGTTATCAGTTTTTAAAATTTTAAAACCAAATCGATCGAAAAACCGAACTATATAATGCTAATAATAATAAAAATAATAATAATAATTTTAAATATACTATATATAATTAAAAATGCTTTTATCTTTGCAAATTATGTTAATTTTTTTATATATAATATTTTCTATGTAATAATAATAATTTTTTTATTGAGAATTTTTATTAATTTTAACTTATTTGATCTTTTTGAAAAAATTAAAAAAAAACTAAAATTTCTTAAAACTAACCAAACCGATCGAAACCGACAGATGTAGTTCGATTTTCGGTTTGTTCGGTTTGAGCTTTTATTCGGTCGGTTCCGATCGAGATTTTTAAAAAGTTCGTTTAATTCGGTTGGTCAATTTTTTTGACCGAACCGACCGAATGCTCGCCCCTATCGATGAGTCACTAATTGGCCTACTTATCAAGTACGCATATGATATTGGCTGTGCAAGAAACTCGAAAAAATCGATAACCGAACTGAACCGATGATTCAATTAGGGTTTTTATTATTTCTATAGAAATCGAATAGTTCAAATGGAATCCGAATTGTCCAAATGAACTAAAATTTTTAAAAAATGTTTGATTTTTATTGACCTAAAATTGAAGGATCCAAAGTTTTTGTAATCTTATTTGAGCTTTTGTAAAAAAATAAAAGTCTAAAATTAAATGATCCAAAGTTTTTATATATATTATTTGGCTTTTGTAAAAGAATAAATGCCAAAATTGAATGAACTCTAACTACCTGAAAACCCGTAAAAATATCCGAATCGAATCGAACCCGAAGCGTTAGGGTATTAAAACTTTAATATTCAAACCGAACCAAACTTTTTGCACTCCTATATGATAATGTTTGCCATGCAATTTTTCCCATTTTGTCTCGACTCCCAACCCTAGAAAGCCAAATGAAAGTACCCCTTTCCTACTTAAAACACAATTGACAATCGGGAATAAGAGTCTTTAATCAAAATGTTTAAAAACATTCAACTGAAATCAGTGGGTGAGTCCAGATTCAAGTGATAAGTGAAAAAAACGTGTTTTAAATTTTTCTATATTGCTTAAACCAACTTGCCGATCATCATTAGCGAACTGGTTGCAAGAGATCCTAGTCCTACTGGCCCATTAAGATTAAGAGCCTGACTTTGTTGAGTTTGATGCAATAAAAAAACAAAAACAAAAAAGTCTACATTATTGATAATTTGATTGGACTATCTTTCTTTTTGAGTGAGTGGAAACGCTTTACACACTTAAACATAAATTAAGCAATCTGTCCCTATGTTTGACGTTTTTCCTCACATGAATGCATGCTTAAAATTAAATCCCAACAAGACTGTGATAAACTAAATCTAAGTTTGATGTAATAAGAGTCTCAGGGAAAAAAACGAAAAAGAGTAGAAATTGTCAATAACGATATTAAAGAATTAATGGAATGGCGCTGTAGAACGTTTTTGAGCAATCCCAACGGTAGAGAGGAAGATCATACGCCGGAGAACAACATAGCCCGCAAATGGCTGTTAGATCTAGGTTTTTTGGTTTCGTGTTTTATGTATTTTGAGGACAAAAAACATGATTTTACAGCTGAGCAATTAGAGATTTAAAAGGGAAGGTGGTAAAAGTACCCACAGGTCTATGTAATATAAGAAAATGTTCAACTTAATCCTTGTACTTCAATTTAAGTCAATTTAGTCTCTCTACTATTAAAATTAGAACAATTAAGTCCTTTAGTGTCACAAAATCAATTTTAATTGTTAGAATTACTGATATATGACTAATTTTTCCTATAGAATTACTAATATGGTAATGACATGGCAAGTTAAGTCATAAATTGACATGCTTAGCACTAAAATGGCACTAACACGTCAGTAATTTTAACTGCAGAAATTGATCAGATTACCTGTAAGGACTTAATTGTTCAATTTTTTCTAATACAGGGACTAAATTGAACATTTTTATATAATACAGATACTTGCACGGTACTTTTACCAGGGAAGGTCGAGAGGAAGAGAGAACATATTTTCTTCATAAATTTCAATAGCCGGAAAGAGGAACGTGAGAAATAGGGAGAAAGAAAGAGTAAGAATGTAGGGTTGTTTTTTGGTTTTTCGATGAGCCTTTTAGTTGCTAACTGAATGAGTGCATGGGCTTACCATGGGTAGATTCATATTTGGGCTAAAAATATAATAATAAGGAAAAGACATATGTATGGCAGGCCCGAAATAGAGCCCATCTGGCAGCCTGGGTTGAACAACTAAACGACGTCGCCTAATCGCATCCTATTCGTTTCGCGATCTCACGGACCCTTTTGGGAGGCAGCCTGGCGGGCCGCCCTCTGAGCTCTGGCACTCGCGGCAGCAACGAACCAAGAGCTTTCGTTCAAATAAAATTTCCTCCGATTTGAGCTGTCAATCGAAAAGAAAACATATGGCGGCAGCGTCTTCGTCTTCGTCTTCGACATCGCCAGAAAAGACGACGGATAGGAGAGGAATTCCCGGAGCTCAATTCGTAGAAGATGTAGAGACTTATCTCTCTCAAACAGGCCTTGATGTCAATTCTGCCCTCGCTTTTCTCCAAGAAAGGTCATTTCTTTTCCTCTCTATTTCTCCCCCTATCTTTCTCTTATTTATATAAAAGAATTTTCAATTCGCTTCGCTTCCTAAACTTCGAGGATCTTCCACTTCTCAGTCGACTGCGTGCTATTGCTCATGTTTACCGGAGGCTTGATTTCATCATTTTCTTAAACAAAAAATTAATTTTTTATTTATATATTTTTGGTGAAACTGAATTTTCGTATAAGGGCGTAAATTTATGCCGAATTGCTTTCAGTTTTGAGCTTCAGCTGGGATTGAACTGTTTGACTTATTTGGTTTAAGTTATTGCTTTCACAGACTTCAGCAGTATAAACTGGTTGAGATGAAACTTCTTGCTCAGCAACGAGATCTTCAGGTATTATTTTGACATCTTTTTCTTTTAGTAACTATCTTTTTTTTGTGTATTTTTCCGTTATTTGGATCTACCATACTTAATCTTTGCTTTATAAAAAAGGTGGATTTCGGTTCCTTTCCCTTGCCTTTGCCTGTGCTCGTTATGTGGACAATAGTAATGTGTTGACACTAGAATTTTTGCCTTTTAATACTAGTTTGTTTCTTATTGAAAAATCAAGGAGATCTTTTTCATGGTTACTGTTGATTTCGCTTGGAACCAATCATGACTAAAACCCTTATTGTGTTGCATATATGTGCAGAAGGAAAATGGCTGTTCAATTCTTTTATTTTTCAGTGTCTTTCTCAATGTTTGAAGCTAGAGATGTCTCTATGCTCATTTATGTTGGGTTATCTATGCTCATTCCCTACAGAGATTCAACCAGGCTATAAATTCTCATTCTTATATTGCTCTTTTTGTGACATGTCAGGCGAAAATTCCTGATATCGAGAAATGCTTGGATGTGGTTGCCACTTTACAAGCTAAGAAGGGTACTGGTGAGGTTCGTATGTCTATGTATTCAGACTTTATGTATAGCAGTTCTTCCTTGTTGGAGTTTTCTTGCCTTCATTTTCCGTATTGGGACTTGACACCTGAGGTAGTATGCAACATGGTAACATGATGAAACTCGTTGCCTTTGTTTAAAGTTTGGGCACCATTTTCAATTTGGAATTGGGGATCTAATTGTCGAGACATTCTAGTAGTGCCCTATTAGGTGTTAAGTGTTCAAATCCAATAGTTGTATGCCTGTTCTACAGACCAGCTTGAAGCTCGAGAATTTAGGCATATTTATCTCTTAAATATTTAGTAAATATGCTAATGATTTATAACACCATTTTTGTCTAGGCTCTGATTGCTGACTTTGAAGTCTCTGAAGGCATATATTCAAGGGCTCGGATTGAGGATGGTGATTCAGTTTGTCTATGGCTAGGAGCAAATGTCATGTTGGAATATTCATGCGATGAGGTCCTACACTTGCAACTTGGATGCTTACTGTTTGTGTGTATTAGGCATTAGCAGAACAAGACTAAGTTACCATATAATGTTTGTATGCAGGCCACTACTCTACTGAAAAAGAATTTGGAAAATGCTAAAGCAAGTTTAGAAGTTCTTATAGCTGATTTGCAGTTCTTGAGGGATCAAGTGACAGTAACTCAGGTAGTATCATTGCTCTATGATATTACTTTCTTCCTTTGGGTTTCAATGGTGATTAAAGGAGCCCAGACATGTCTAAAAGTGTACTAGCTTCTTATGCGTCCCCACTTTCATTGCCATAATTTGAACATTCGTTGGATGTATGCAACATGTTTCTGCATGATAGGTCTCAAACTATAAGTTCTGTTCATTTAAATGGATTGAAAGAAATTTTAATTACTTTGTGCCTTAATCATGCTTAATGCCTGCTTGATATTTGTATTATTTATCTTCAACGTATGTTCATTGTAGTTCTTAATTATTTCTGTATCATTACGCAGGTAACTATTGCTCGTGTGTATAATTGGGATGTTCATCAACGAAGAATCCGTCAAGCTGCTGCTACTGCCTCAGCTAAAGATTCATGAGCCAATAATATCATATCTTGATATAGAGGTGGAGTATGCTCCTATTCCCCATTTCGTTAGTTTTGGTGAACGGGTTGTCTGTGTCTTGCTAGTAATTTATAATTTCACTTCATGGTCTCCCCATATCTACCCTTTCCAGTCCTAGATTCTGGTTCAATGAATCGAAATAGATGCTTATGTTGCTAGGGAGCAGTTTTGATATACTATAATACTTGAACTTTTGGTGGATCAGATATTTTAACAGTTGTCTTCACGGTGATTGTTAGTTTCAGGTTGTTTGGTTTCTGTATTTCTACTGCATTCACCTACGTTTTTTAAAGTAACTTCAGTCAGATACACTAGTTTTTGAAATTTGTATTTTGTTGTTAAATCCACCAATTACTGTAAGCATTTAAATTCAAATTGAAACTCGGTTAAAAGGTGATGATGAGGCCCCAAGATGATTTAATGTGAAAGAGATTGTCGGCAAAATTTGACCACACGAGAAGACAAGTTGTCCAGATTACTGTCTCTTTAAGCTGCGTCTTAAATGATGTCAGTAAAACCTTATCCTTCCTGAAAAAGGCGTTACTTCCTGATACTTTCAATTATACATATTATTGCTACTTTAGGTGATTGGGTCAGAAATGAAATGACATTAGTGTTATGCTTGATGCATGAGCAAAGTCAGGCGATGAAATGATTCTATTTTTGAAGCCGAGCATTGCGGTCCCTATGAATGCGGAAAATTATGGCTAGGAATTCTCGATTGACTTATACTATCTCGGTGTTAGGCTGGGATTTTTTTTCCGCCTACACTTGTGATAGTATGAAGTTGAACCATGATTGGATTCTGCTGGCAACTGCTGCTTTCAAGTTTCAAGCGGCCCAGGTTTTCACATGCGGACCCAAGCATGTCGGTGGCATTTCATTTATAAGGAAAACTTCGTTGTTTTTAGGTTAATCTTGGGGTATGTTTGTGCGTGACATAAAAATGTCAGTCATTTTTTTTTTCCTCTAGCCGTCTGGGGGGCTCCAGATTTACAAATGTCAAGGCTTTCACAGTTCATTAAGTTTCCATGGTATGCTATTTAATCATGCACCTACATAAGAACAAAATTCTGAACTTGAGATCCCCTTCCGAGTCTCAGACTTTCGGTGTACCACTGGTCCTAGGCTTTCAATATCTTTTACTATATATATATATATATAGTTCATACGTTGATGCGTAGCGTAGAGTTCGTGTTGGCTTTAGAGGATGCAAAAAGGTCCATAAATTCGTATTCTTGGGGACTCTCTATGTCCACAAATTTCTTTCGAATTCCCGGTTTTCATACTTCGCTTTATTTTGCAAAATGACACAATTCTATTCATGAATGGGGAGACTCTAGTCTCTAACTATCATCCAAATCTTTTTCTTGCCCATGTATTAGAAAACCCAAAACAAAGGAAAATCTGTGCAACCTTTCTGACATACATCAGATGTAACAAGACCTTGAAACTATATACTATTGTTTCCATGGGCATCCGGTGGGCCCCTGGGCCAGGCAGCTGTTCTGTTCCCAATTCCCATCAACAGCCACTATTTCTTAAAAGACTTTCTTCCAAGGTTGGACCCTGGAAAAAAGCTTGAATTTGATAAATGGCAGTCAAAATAAAATGTCCACTGCAGAAGCAGCAAAAGGTCTCGTTTCACGCTTGGTTGACCCTTATAACCGGGCCCATTAAATATTAAAAACCTGGTCCCAATTTTGCCACCCCCTAATATAGAGTACTTGGCTAATGGCAAGTGGCTCGGCACTTTCATGTAAGTCGGCTCCGAGGCTCCTACGTTTATCTCGCGCTGCTTCCTCCTCCGGTGCTGACATTCCATCTTTTGATTAGTTTATGCTTAACTTTATAGTCCTTGCGGGATTATAAAAATGATTTGAGATAAGATTATGAATTTGATCGAATCTAATCCTTTGTAAGACTTGTGATCCTTGTATTTGACTTCCTGTATGGCCACAGTCTACACAGCTTAGATTTCTTTCTACAACTAGTTGAAATGGTAAACACTTTGATTGAGGATTAATTGATTATTCATGGGATTAAACCTAGTAGTATTAATATAATGTATATTGAGCTGAGCCCTGTTTTGGACAAAATAATCACTAGTAGAAAGAAGTCTGAACCCGTATGAGAAATGGGATTGTTTGTTGTGGTTAAAATATTGTAAACAACAAAAGCAAACAAAGCCCTAAGTAAGCTGACAAAGACTTACGTATTAGAAGAACATACACCAGAAGCACATACGATTATAACTCAGAAATTCGATTTTTTTTTTTGCTATATTTAAAGAGATAGGGGAAAAGGAAAAGGGCGATTGGAGAAGGAATATATCAGAAAAATAGCAAAGAGACGTGCACGCAAAGCGAGGGTGATTTGTCCTGAGTGGCCCTTGGTGTAATTAAAGTGGTTTTGTCTGGTTGTGTTAAGAGTTAGACAGACGCGTTTTAACGTTGCCAATTTTAATAGTCGGGAAAACTGTTGACTTTGACTCCCCATGTGCTCTCTCAGGCTCGCTCAGCTCTTCTTTTTCTTTAAAAAAAAAAACAATTAATTTTCATTTTCATTACTTTTAAGATTTTAAATGCAAATTAACAAATCTTTTCCAAACCAAAACCCTGACACCGCTAACTTCCCATTGCCGCAATCTCCGCTGGGCGTTTCCCATTTAAATTCCAATCCCAATCTCTACTTCTTCTAGAAATTGTAATGTTTGGGGTCATCGGATTTCACCTTCATTGCCATCATCTTTCCCAGTCTTCTTTGTGTTTACATTTTTATACCGATTGGCTGCTAATGCACCTTTTATTGTTTTCTCCTTGGAGATAATTAACTTAACTAAATACCCTGATCCTTTTCGAAAATCATATATATGTGACCATATAGTTGTCCATGGATCAGGTAATGTGTCGACCATATTTCATTTTTTCTTTTTTCTTTTTTTCACAACTCGAATTGTAGTAGTTTTATACTTCATATTTTTTAAATTTTATCACCATATGCATAACATATAATCTTGATAATCACAAGAGAGAGGTATATGTAATTCACCCCCCCCCCCCAAAAAAAAAAGGAAAAAAAGGGCATACATTTGCTTTTATTTCATGAATCTATACTTATATCTTATTTGTGTATTATAACAAATCTCCTTTTAGTCCTCTCTAATCTTGCATAAGATTACTTGTTTACCTGGTTGAATTGTAATTTTGTATTAAAAAATCAATGCTGTGAGAAATTTTCATTTTTGACTTCTAAATTGACAATTTGTGGTTTTAGGGATGGGTTATTTTCATAATTTTGTCTAAAAAAAAGTCTTTTTTTAATACTTTTTATATTTATTGAAAATAATTAAAATTTTTTCTTTGTCAATAAATTACTGAAATCAAATTCCACATATACTCACGCGCAGGACAAATTGTTAATTAATGATAATTTTGAGAGGAAAATTTTGAAACTGGTGGAATCAAACATGCCCTACAATTCCATGGCGGGGAATTAAACTTTTTGCATTAATTTTCGTGACATTGCTGGTGTTTTAAAGGGAGTAGATGAGCTTTTGTTGTTGGTTTCAAACCATATAGCTAGCAGTTAGTGATGAGAAACTTATCAATATTAATGAAGACATGTATATTAGGTGACTTTGTAGAAGGAACCAAAGTCCACTTCTGATGAAGTTGGCAACAGGGAAAAACAAAATATTCGAAAACATAATCAAATTTTGACTCGGTCTAAACACTCACTAAACCACAAGACTATGGTGGATGTCTACCTCAGGTTGTTGGGGTTGACTATCAAAGATTAGTCTTTACGAGAAAGATATATAGAAAGAGACTAAGATAACTAATAATTCTGTGGGCTGCTGCACGATATAAGTAGTACTTGAAAATAATTTTATCGATCTATCAAAGTATTAATTATAAAATAATTAATTTTCAATCTTTTTTTTATTTGAGGGAATATATTTAAATCTTGTTAATCAAAGAGAAATCTGGCGAGTATCCTGCATATATATATATGAAACAGATTACTATATTAAATTAAACGGGGGAGAAGAATAAGTGGTGGTTCTCTAGAATCTAACTTTGTTTCATATAATAAGTAATTAAAAAACAATGAATTAGTTTCCTTTTGCGACCGCCATTAATTAGTGGATATGATGTCAACACTAATCTAGAATCAGAATCATAACCTGTGAAATGCCGTGGAGAAAATATTGACACACCGAGAATAATTTTTCTTTCAATCAATTACTGATTAATAGTAATTAATTAAACTTATTATTAGAAAACACACAATCATGAACCCAAACTTTGGGTTTGATACTATATAGTTCACATATCAAGATCATATAGCCACGATCGAGAGTATATGTATGAAAGTTCTCAATTTGATGAATACATAACATTCACAAGATTCTCTTATTGAAATTGGTGGATAAAATTCATCTTTAAAAATTGAAAAGCCAATCCAAGAACTCATTAAATATGAACTAATTAAAGGTTCATTTGGTAGGAAGGAAAATGGTAAAGAAGAAAATTAACTCATTTTAATGGTTAGATTTACAATCACACATCCTATATATTTTTATAGCTCAACCATTAAATTGGAAAAATTTTCTTTCTTATCATTTTCTTTCCTTCTTACCAAACGGACCTTAAAGTAAAATAATGGGAGATTGTTCTATGTTACATGTCAATTTCTTATTTCTATGAAATATTCTTTTTTTTTTAAGGCAAAAACAGAAGTAATGTTAAAACTGCTATCAAGAAAGCATAACAACTGTTTGAAACCATTGTAATCCGTCAAAACAAAGCAGCAACAAGACAAAGAGAAAAATTAAAACCCATCATGCAAGCTCTCCTTAAACAACCTCAACAAGGGGCAGTAAAAGATTTTATTTCTATGAAATATTGTTCGTTACAAAGTAATTAACTTATTATTTGTTGTCAAATCAACCTAGCTCTAATTGGACATAATCATGATGCATATTAAAAGTTCTACCTATTTCTACTTAATTTAATCTGTATCTTATATATATCAGGCTATATATCAACAAGAATCTTAAAACCGTGACATAAACAAATTTGAAATGGGTGTTTGCTAACATAATCATAACTTTGGTCCATCCCATTAATTTATTCTTGATAGATTATTTAATTTGCTTTCACATTGTAAATTACTCCCCCGTCCCAGAATACAAGTCACTTTCAATTGTTTTATCAAAACGAAAAAAACAGTTTTACTTGTAAAATTTTATATACTTACCTATTTTAATCATATTTCACTTTTCTGATTTCTCTCATTTATAATTATGTCTACCATTATTTCTCTATCTCTTTTCTAAATACACATTATTTCAGATAACATTCTCTCTCTTTTGTCAAAGAGAGAGATAGATAGAAAACATGTACTAAAAAAGGGTTTTTAATCTGACAAGGGTAAATTTGAAAAAAATAAAATAATATTGTTTTGGTTAAGCAAAAGTAACAAATATTTTAGGACAAAATTTTATTTCAAAAATAACTTATATTCTAAGACCGAATAGGAGTAACATAAAAACAATGGTAAAACACTATTTGACGAATGGCATGTTGATGTTACCAGAATCATTCGTTTTTGGTCCATTGCATAGTTAAGGAAGTCAAATCTAGCTAGTCGATTATCATCATCTTCAAGAACTTTTCTTAGATATTATTATTATTATGATAAAAACATCATTGTATAAAAGCTTAATTCAAACAAATAAAGGTCGGTTATAGATTAAGGCATGAAAAGGAGTTTTCATATGGCTGGTGATTAAACTATTGTTGCAGCGCTATACCTTCCCGAAATTCCGTTGCACACCAAATATAAGAATATCTAGACGGTTTAATCAGTTGCAAAAGCATGAACGGGGGCAGTTAGGGCGTCGAACTTTAATTATACTTAGATTCTCTGCCCAGAGGGGAGGAACTTTGCAACAATAAATTAAACCTAATGATTCTTTTGCCCTAGTTCCGATTTTAGTCAATGCAGAGAGTATAAAGTAATTAACAGGGAATCTTAAACACCAAATTTATTCTTTTGACCAAACACAAAAAAAACACCAAATTTCTTCGAAGGCAACCACACTAATTACCACAGTAACACACAAATATGCTCTGCAGCCATCTTTCTGCAATTACAAACTCGGGTAGAAAATGACTGATATGAAACGTCATCTGTGCTTATTATGAGGCAGGCAAGAAAAAGGTCCTGGAACTAAGCATTAAAGTCGTTCTATTCACCTTTTTTCCCCTCTTTAAAAGTAGTAACTTTTAAAGGTACATATATATAGAAAAGAAAAGACTAAAAATAAGTGGAATTGGTTATTTCTCTGCTTAAAAAATGGGGATAATGATGGTAAAATCTAGTGTATATATCTATTATACGCATATAGATGGGGGGATGACAGATTCAAATTTAATCCTGATCTCGTGGCCCAGGGTCACACACCAATCATCAAGCTATGATATAGTTGATTTATTTGATGATGATGATTGTTTTGATGGATAGAAAACTGTGAAACCCTTTTTATTTTCATGCATAATTGTGAGAAACCCCCCGTCCCCCGTGTTGTCTTGATTCTGTAGGGGTGAGAAGGAGATAATAAAAGGCTACAATCATGGGTTATGGACGACAGTACTCCTTTCTTTTCCCGTTACCAAATCTGGTCCAACCTCTAGCTAGGCCACCGTTATCGCTAAACTCCCTCAAAAAACAATGGGGAATAAAATCTCTATTCCAAAACATAAAAATATCTTTGGGTATACGTACGCAATAAGATATACATATATAAATGGATATATGGATGGTCCTGCGCGCATCTATTCAGACACTCCGGCATGTGCTATAACAAATTACCATGTGCGCCAAAACAGGACCAGAAATTTAAAGCGCGGTGCCTTATCCCTCGCTATTCCCCCTTTTCAACTCATGCCCTTCCCACATCCCGATATTTATAGCATTGTAATTATGTGAATTTATTACCCATACTTATTGGGTTAAGTGTAAGAAGCTCAATACCTTTTTAAGTGAGGTTTCAAATTCAAGTCTTACTAATAAAAAAAATAAATTTGATAGAATTTACCTTAATTTAAGATCCGAATAGGATTAATTGTAGACATACGTATGATTATACTATATAAATTTATTATTACCATAGATAACACACATACATATCCATGATACATAATACATATATGAAACCATGATCGATAATATTACCAGTATAAATGAATGATGAGAGTAAATGTTAAAACTTCTAGTGGTTTTGGATTTAATTTTGAGTTAATATTTTACACTGTTGAACACAGTATTCAAAAGCTTTGACCTTTGACTGGTTCTTGCTCTCGGAATTCAGATCCCCAAACAAGGACGTTTTGGCCGGTATGGTTTTAGACTTTTGGAACCATGGTCAAAATTTACTTATAACTACTCCTCCATTTCATTTCATTTCATTTTTCCCCGGCCCAGTCGGTGTTCGATGGATACGAGATGCAGTTGGGTTGGGTGATTTCCAGTACCAAGCGCCGCATCCTGTCCGTGCGGAGTACGCTCCATCTCGTTCACATGCACGTGAAATGGAAGCATGGAACCCAACCTATGTAAAAAGGGTAACAAATCAAACCAGTTTCATATTTTAAGAAAACAAAAATGACAAGAGTCATTTCTGTCGGTCTCGTAGTTTGCAACCTTAATCGCCAAGTAATCGAGAGTCAACTGTCGTGTTTACAGTCACAAAATACTTTCAAGGTACAGATTTTGAAGGAAAAAAATGGAGCCCTATATTAATTAATTTGATGCTTAATTTCAATGTAGCACCACTCTTACTTTTCAGACAGAGATGTTCGCTCGGAAAATGTTGAGAGTTACCATCCGTGTTCATACTTTGTAGTAATCCATCCAATTGAAGATAACTCGAGCTCGTTGATCTTTGATGAATGATTTGGCTTTTCAGATATTGTTTTACATTATTTACTCGATCGTCGGTGAAATGTGCCCAACAGCTGTTACAAATTACTAGTACTAAACTATAAAAAGCCCAAGCATGTATGTCACCCATTTATAAGTATCTTAAAGATGCCTCCCACATGTTTCTTGAATTATAAGTAGGACTAATTAAGATTCATACCCAGAAAGAATTATATACCAAAAAAACAAAATAAAACTTTTCTTTCTCTTTTCTTCTTTTCCCTTTTCCATTGTTGGAAGCCGGGGGTAATAAATCTCACCGATTTTCTTGTAGTACTCCATTCTTTCCACAATATCTGTCACTTTAAGGTTTTATAAAAGAATTAAGAATAGTGTTAAAAACTCCTAAAATCTAGATAAAATATTATGAAATGACAGTTTTACCCTTTTATTGGAATTGTTTATTCTCACAAATACTCTCTCTTTGATAATTAATACTTTGTAGAATTAATTTAGAGAGATAGGGATAAAATTAAAAAAAGAGTAGTTAATGCTTTATAGAATTCTTAAAATAACAGATAAATTGAAATAAAAAATTTTATCAAAAGCGACAGTTATTGTGGAAATGAGGGAGTAATAGTTATTGACCAATTTTCATTGGGTTTATAAGGAGTTAAATGAGTGGTTGGATATGGGAAGACAAATGTAATGACTATGATTTAATTTGATGACAAATCAATTTAATTATAAAACTTTTATCAGTAGTTTAGAAGAAAATACCAAGCAAATTGATAGAAGAGGAATCGCGAGTCATGGAAAAACTAGCCGGGAAGAATAGTATATAATCTAGAAGAAAGAAAATTGAATAATTAAGCCATAAAAATGAAGACAAAAATGAAAGAAAAAAGTAGGGCGTGTATTAGAAGCAACCCCATCAGGCAATTAGGAGACGGAATATACTAAAACCGCGTAAAGTGCATGTGCTTTCCAAGAATGATGAAGAAAGGCTACCCGTCGGATTTGACACGTAAGCATTACCACAGACACAAAATTCCACGTGTAATTCAATCGTCGGCAACATCAAGTTTCGGGACCAAAAAGGAGGGCCGTGAATCGTGGCAAATGTGTTTCGACGAAAAGAATAGTACTAACTCTAAATTAAAGAGTGTAACTTCAATTCATTTTTTAAAGATATTATATTATATACTATATAACAATTGATATATAATGTTAATTTTATTTTAGTAAAACCATATTAAATGAAAAAAGAAACTTAAAATCGTAATTAACTTAATCTCAAAGAGTATCTATAAATTAAATACCCATTAACCTAACCACACCAAAAATCATATACCACTACAAATGACTTAGTTTTAGCATGACTTTTATTAATTTCTAGTAGGGAAGAAAATTCTTTTTTTTTTTTCTTCGTTTTCTTCTTTTGGGGGTATTTGGATTGAATTGACAATGCCGGGGTTTTTGGCATTATGTTCCGTAGAAATCAGTTTGTACGTTTGAAATGAAGAGCATAGGTTTTTTATGGGCAATGATAACTTGAACTTGGAGAGATATAAACCACATGAAACAAATTAAAGCAAGCATCATAATTGGTAGGAATATGCCATAGTCTTATCTCATATTTGCCGTGGGACAATGATGTCAAGTTTTTCATTAATTGTTGTTTTCTTTCTTTCTTTATATTTATATTTTATATATAATATAAATTCATCACTTTTCTGGCTCTCTCAAGAGAAAAAAAAAATCATCACTTTTCATCTTCAACAGTTGAACTTCACTTCATCATGGGTTCACTTTAATATTCCTATTTCGATGGATTGTGGTAATATTATTAGTAGTCGTCTACTCATCACGGTAAAAAAGGACCAAAAATAAAATTGGTGCAGCTAAAATTCGTCATATGGCAGTCTCAATTATTTATATTTTATAGTACTACTAAAATTTACTACAAATAAAGAATAAATGAATTTGTATATTAAAATGGTTTCACTAAAAAAAGAAGAGGCTAATTATCTCAAAAAAGAAAAGAGGCTAATAAATTGAAAATTTGGAAACTTAAGTACGTAGCGTAGGAGTCGTGGTCTGTCGACGGTGTTGGCTTGTTGGGGAAGAAGTGGGCGAGTGATGATGTGGAGCTTCTGCTGACGCCTATATTATGTCAGCAGCATTAACAGCGCGGTTTTTTTCTTTTTCTTTTTTTTATTCTTATTTTATTTTCAAGTACAAATCCTTTTTTTATTGGTAAATGCGTTAAATGCGTTAATTTGCCTTTATTTTTGGATTGGTTTATCTTCTTTCTAAGCGTTTTTGTTTTTTTTTTTTCCATTTCTTTCACAGCAAGTGTTTAATCTTTTGTCTGCATGAAAACGGTAGCAACCTCAATCACAAAAGTGCCCTTACGCTTTTGTTTCTTGAATCATAAGTTTCTTTCCGTTGATGGTCAAAGTTGCAATCTTTTTCATGTAACCTTCAAATTAATGAGCTAATCATCAGCTTAATTGTGATCGAGTCTGGAGGCAAAACATGATAAAAAGGAAGAAAAGTGAAAACTATACCGTCCCCAAAGAAATAAAAAGGAAGAATAAGTTACTCTATTTTTTTTTTTAGATATATATATATATATATATACTTATTATTTTATTGAAAATATTTGATCGACCACGAGAACAGATTTTAATCATGTATTTAATTTAGAGCTTTCACTGCTTAAGATTATTTAAAAAATTAAGCAAATTAAATCTTATGTTGAAAGGTATAGATCTAATAACCAAAAAGGTGGTAATAGCATTATTTTATGGAATAGGTAAATATGGGTGATGTGATTATTATTCAAATTCAGATAGCAAAAACATGTTACAAATTCACATGGAAAATATATTACATGGCTACAAATTCAAACACTATTTCCAAAGTGTTTTTTAGCCAAAAAGAAAAAAGAAGCTTCCTAAATCATGAATAGATAGAAGATTAGAGATAATTGAAAGGGCATAAACGTCAATAATGAAAGAGAAATCTTTTCTTATAAGTATATTATATATTGTACTTAAAAGAATTAGTAGCAAAAAAAATATATTATACTTAAAATAATGCAAATTCATTTAGAAAACAAATTAAAAATTTAAAAGGCGAACCGCGAAAAGAACCGAGGAAGACGGCCCCGTCCACACACAACCGGTTAAACCGGTCGACAATCCGCGTACGCAAAAGTGGACCCAGAAAGAAAGGGCGGTCCATAAGCAATAAATGCCTCCAACACCGGCCTCCCTTAATCGCCACGTACCGTACTCATAATTGACCGGCAAATGGCAGTCACTCCTCCAAAAACACAAGCTGTTCTCCAAATTCCCAGCCCGAGTCCATTCACACCTCAACACCCAAACACTCCCATTCTCTCATTCTCTTTCTAAATACAACTTTTTTTTTTTTGGAGGGGTTGTAATGCAAGGATAAAAAACTTGGAAGGAGAAAGAAAGAAAGAAAGAAAGAAAGAGGGAGGGTACCTTTTGGTTTTAAAATGAGAGAGCATATGTGAAGTTTATGGAGAAGAAGAAAGAGAATTCCATGGCAAATTTGAGATTTTCCGATGAGAATCCGGCAGCAAGTAGTTTTGGTGGAAGCATCTTTGACATGGCAGCAGGAGCATGTGACGGTAGTGGTGGAGATAAGTGGGGGTCTTTAGGCTTCATGGACTTGCTTGGTATCCATCAAGATTTTTCTGCTCCTTCTTTATTCGATTCCTTTCAGCCTCCAATTCTTTCACCACCACCGCCTCCTCCACCTCCACCATCATCAGCGTCTGAACTGTTACCTGACCAACTTCAGCTGGACAGCAAGCAACTTATTCAGCAACACCACCTTCAAGGTCTTCCATCGCCGGCTTCCACCATACCGGAATCTTCAGAGGTTTTAAACAACCCAGCAACACCAAACTCTTCCTCGATCTCTTCCTCATCGAATGAAGCTGCAACTGATGAACAAGCCAAAGCTGGGGATGATGAAGAACAAGATCAAGACAAGACCAAAAAACAGTAAGCTTTCTCTTGAGTCTCATCTCTTTTATAAGCTATATATGGCTTTGATTCAATACCAACGGTTTGAGGTGAAGGAGTGAAAGAAAGCGATGAGGTATTGAATGGGGTTTCTCTCATTTGTGCTGTTGAGTTAAGAGTTTTGGAGTGTGGGAAACTTTTACTACTACTATTGTTTTGCTGATTTTCTAAGTAAAGTTTTGTGCTTTCTTTTATGGGTTTAGGTTGAAACCCAAAAAGAAGAACCAAAAAAGGCAAAGAGAGCCGAGATTTGCGTTCATGACTAAGAGTGAAGTTGATCATTTAGATGATGGCTACAGATGGAGAAAGTATGGGCAGAAAGCTGTGAAGAACAGCCCTTATCCCAGGTATCAAAACCTCATCTAAAATCCCCTTATCTGGTCCACTTTTTCATTTATTTTTAATTATCATTTCTGAATGCGTTCCTTCCTTGCATCCCAAGAATGAAAAATCATAAAGTGATTATACTTTAATGTTCATTATTACTTTATAGTACCATACCAGCACTCTTATTATAGCTTTCTTTTTTTATTATAGCTTTCTCAATTGTGAGTTTTTAATACGATTGCAACAGGAGCTATTATCGTTGCACTAGTGCAGGATGTGGGGTGAAGAAGAGGGTTGAGAGATCATCCGATGATCCAACCATCGTCGTTACGACTTACGAAGGGCAACATACGCATCCGTGTCCAATAACGCCTCGAGGAAGCATCGGAATTGCCCCGGATCCCTCTACTTTTGGTGCTGCTTCTGCTTCATCTTTTGTTGTCCCACAGCCTCAGTATTTGCATCAACAACAACCCTATATATACAACTCATCGCCTTCTTTGAATATTACTACTACTACTGCTACTAGCTCTAGCTTCTATTCCTCTTTTCCTGCTTGCCTTCAAGAGAGACGTTTTAGTCCTTCTTCGGCTTCAACGCTTAGGGACCATGGACTTCTTCAGGATATCGTTCCATCCCAGATGAGGAACGACGAGGCCAAGGAAGAGTAGAAGAATGGTTTTACTTAGATGTTGCTGGTATGTAGTTTTCTAACTAACTTGATTGCCAGGGGATTTATCTTTAGATAATTAAGAACCCACTTCACCATTCTATATATATAATACCCTTTTTATCAGGTTATTATATCAATCATCTCCACTGTGTAAAATCAGTAGCTAGCCTTGTTAGTCTTTTGGAGGAATTGATCGCTTTCTACTTTGGTTTTTCTTGTGGCTATAATTCTTTGTATTTAGAGAGTAATTCAATTATGGAGATATTGGGTTTTTTCTCTTATGCTTCCATTTCGTTTTACACTCTAGCCATTTTCTTCTTCTTGGCTAATTCTAGCCATTCTTTTCTTGACTGTGTGCACCCCATATTATATCGAGAGATAGAGTAGCCAGCTAGTAAGTCTTTAGGTTTAGGGTTTTTCCTTCCTTATGTGAAAAGTCGTTCGAAGACTATTTATTACTAGTAACTTTTTGTTTGGATAAAAAGTTCCTGAAATTTATAGGAAAAAAGGAGCATCCTTTAGCAATGAATATGGGAAATCTACCCTATGAAGGTAGAGAGCCCTAAAGATGTGAGAGAGGGTACAACGAAAATAATAGTGCTTGAAAGTTACTATGAATGCGATGGGTGGTCGATCCCATTAGCCTTGGGATCTTTTAGGGAGTACATGCATGGAGGTGCGAGTTAACAATAACTTTTAACCATTCCCATAAGCCTTTTGTTTTCATTTCATGACATTTTCTTCCTGTTTTAGTTAATTAACGGACATGAAAGGTCAATAAATGAGGGTCATGTATTATATATAACATCTTAGCTTAAAGGCATGGTGGGAGGGACTTTTGCTAGGATCTGGTTCCGCTCCAGTCTTCCCCACGTTGCACTGTCTCCGCAGCTAGGAAAGTGCACTCAACATGCTCAACTATTCTAATACAAGATATAAAGCTAGCTGACCTATGAATTGAATGAACTGTGTGGGGAAATGGAAATGCAGTTATTTCATATTTGCATGCGTTATTTACTTATTTTCCAAATATCGAGTCCTTTTGGCTATCACTTAAAAGAATATTGATGCATATATATATATATATATATATATATATTCAATCCTAGTAGTAAAAGTTTTGTTGTTTATATATAACGCGTACGAAAATAATTAGAATTTTGTCCCTTAAATTAAAAGCATATTGTTGAAAAAAAAAAAAAAATATATATATATATATATATATAGGTGTAGGAGAAAAAGGAGGAAAGATCTAATTAATATATCAAATTGTAATATATAGTAAGTATGAATTAGTTGGGAGAACCATCTGATGAGGAACAAAAGATTTACATATTGACTAACAAGTAAAGAATAAAGATAAGGTGCGTGAAAAAGAATGATCAACTTTTCCCAAATTGTCTTTTCAGTATCTTTATCTAAGTCCTTCAAGGTGGGATCCCGTTGGAAGATTTCGGCATACAACAGCTGGCTGGAAATATAGGATATGTGTAGAGACTAAAAATGTCAAGCGTGTTTTTTGAAACTTTGCATTGATCTTAATACAGTGATCGGATCCACAAAGGAAACCTTTTTTGGGGTTAATTCTTCAAATATACAGAATCATGTGCATGGAAAGAATTGGGGGGCATTCCATGTGACGTATCTGCACAAATTGGCTGTCGTCCAACAGAAGAAGTTGCGGAAATTTTTGTTATGTCAATCGATCTCTTCCGGAACAAGATTCATGGTGTAAACATGGATAGGCCACCAGTTCACTCAACGTCAAGACTCTAGAAGAAGAAGATAAGCATTATGCTATGAACATTCCTTAATTGGTAAGGTCAAGACGGATTGCCCGACCATTGGTGGAAAGTTAGAAGATAGAAAGCTTTCTCTTGTTTTTTTCCAAATATCAAAAAAATTGCTGTTGATATATATCATCACAAACCTTCTAATTTTAACCAAGACTTATCAGTTTGATTTGATCAAACTATATATCAAAAAAAAAAAAAAAGAGGTCTCGTAGTTATCCTCAACAGTAACTAAATTAGACCCAAATTAATGCCTCAATACATCTACACCCATCATCATATATATCAATCAACTGTCCAACATATCTAAGCTGAAAAGTTAGGTGCGGTCACTTTCCCAGAGTTGCATGGGATTCTTTGATCTAACCTAATGAATCAAGAAACCACATCGAAATTTTCTTTCCGTATATGAGTTTAGAGCCCATTCAGTTGGCACTCAAATAAAAAGTCGAATAGGAGGCTGACATTTCAATTGAACGATAATACAAATAATTAGCTACTAGTATTCTGTATTAATTCAAATTAATCGGGAAAATGGAAGGGAAAAGCTTACAATTAAAGGCTACTTAAGGCAATAAGTCGAATTACTTTAGAACCAATATATGTACTGTTAGACTTTATAGATAATAAAGGTCTTTTTGGAAAAACTTTTACTCATCGATCTCTCTTTTGTGAATGAAGAAAAGTTGTCTCCTGATTTCCATGAAGGATGGATATAAAATATATACAATAATGGGGAGGGCATCCTGGGTGGGTATATGTAGATGAGGTTCAAATTCAAATCTTGTCACTCAACTGAAAAGAAATAATAATTGAGAAGAATAAAGTTGTCTTGTTGAATTTTGAGCACATAGATATTCTGTCTGGAACTAGAATTGTCTGTTCATCCAAAATTTTAAAAGGTGAGATGACCACTACACTATGTAACACTTCGTGGGCTGTGTTGGGTAGTACTACAATTTTGCCCGACCTTTCTCTTATTGGACCTAATGCCTCCGTTGCTTTCTCGACATGATGGGGCCTGAAAACACCAAGCTCTTGTTAACTTCTCTGGTTTCGGTTTCAAGTTTCAACCCGTAAATTGGGCCCCAAAGCTTCTTTTTAATAGGCCAACCGTCGTCTCTGTTTTGGATCAGTCCCTTAAATGCAACATGCTGAAGCTAATGACCCAAATCTAAGACTACTTGTACATTCAAACCACCAAAGCACTAACAACCCTCTCTGTCTCTCTCGACCAAATACAGGTATCGGCAGATTGCTCTCTTCTGTCATCGTTCAAAAGCTTCAAGCAGCACATGGCATTAGGTATTTATGCGTTTCTCATGACGAAATATGAACTTGACATCTTCCATGGCTTGACTGCTTCTTCCCTTAACCACCCCATTGGCTTTGAAGATTTCTCCTGCCCTTTATCTCAAACACTGGCAACCTATATAAGACAATCTTCACTTGCAGTAGCAACTCGTAGGAGAAGATGGGCAAGTACTTGGCTTTCTGTTTGGTGATTCTCACTAAGCTTTCCATCGCATTTGCCATTGTGCCAAATACCTTGAACGAGACATGCGTCGATGACATCGATATTGTGCTGCAGATTAACTTGTATAAAAATAGCTGCCCAGAGGCAGAGCCCATCATCTTCGCTTGGGTTCAAAATGCTGTATCCGAAGACACCAGAATGGCAGCTTCCCTGCTTCGTCTTCACTTCCACGATTGCTTTGTTAATGCAAGTCCCCTCTTCTAAACTACTTATCTGTCCTTTTAATCTCTTCCTTGAGAATATCCTGTGACATAACATAACTTTGTGTGGGGTCTTGCAGGGCTGTGATGCGTCAGTGTTATTGGATGATACTGAGGATTTCATTGGTGAGAAAACTGCGCCGCCGAACTTAAATTCTCTGAGAGGGTTCGAAGTGATCGATGCGATTAAGTCTGAGCTTGAATCTATTTGCCCTCAAACTGTTTCTTGTGCTGATATTCTTGCAACAGTTGCCAGAGACGCGGTTGTTCTAGTAAGTATACTGCTACATCCATTGAATCAATGCTTATGATTCCTTTCCTCCTATGTCTGCGAACTTTTACAGTAATGTTAGAATAAGAAATTGGGATTTGCAGTCCGGGGGTCCTAGTTGGGAAGTCCTGATGGGAAGAAAAGACAGCTTGAGTGCTGGCAAAGCAGCGGCCACAAACAACATTCCAGGCCCAAATTCTACTCTGCCTACACTGGTTGCCAAGTTCCAGAATGTTGGGCTCTCATTCAATGACATGGTTGCTCTCTCTGGTGTGATGATATTTCACCTTGAATTTCTAAACTTTTTATTAATATCATAATATATATGGGAAAACTTTACTGAGATAAACATCAATAAATATATGACGCTATGGCAGGTGCGCACACGATGGGAATGGCTCGATGCTCCACCTTTAGCTCACGGCTTCAAGGCTCAAACAGTCCAGATATTAATCTGGATTTCCTCCAAAATCTGCAGCAGTTGTGCTCGGAATCAGACGGTAACGCTACGCTTGCGCATCTTGATCTAGTGAGCCCGGCTACCTTTGACAACCAGTACTACATTAACCTTCTTTCTGGAGAGGGATTGCTACCGTCCGACCAGGCCCTAGTCAAAGAGGATTATCAAACTCGCCAACTTGTACTCTCCTATGCCGATGACCCTTTGGCTTTCTTCGAGGATTTCAAGACTTCCATGCTGAAAATGGGAAGCTTAGGGCCACTGACAGGGAATGACGGCCAGATTCGTAGGAATTGCCGTACGGTTAACTAATCAACTTCACTCACTCCACATGGAGAGTAACGGTGATGTCATTGCGTTAATATGTTGGCCGCAATAAATTTGCTACTTGCTTTTAAAGTTCAAAGTGGTTCCATCTTCATTTTTCCTCCGATTGTCACTCGCTAGTTAACCTTAGACAGTGCGTGCACTGCTTATCGTTGACGAGCCGTAGTTCAATATGCTTGCGATTGTGACAGCCCTGAGGCAAATTTAACAATTGAAGCCCTTCCCCCTTTAAAATTTATTGAAGATTTTCCCAATTACCCACTTGCATACCAAACTCTATATATATATATATATATATTCTGAATCAAGCACAGGAGTCATTAAAGGAACGCCCCACTCGGATCAAAAGCAAAGCTCTACTCTATCTGATTATATTGACTAATACTATGTTACACATGATACAAATGCAATTACAAAGTTAATGGCGTTGCCCTGGTATTAATGGCACAGAAGCTGAAAATGCCAGTGAGAGCTGGAAGCAGAGGCTCCCATTAAATTCTAAGAAAATATCTATTGCCTACGGCTGGGAAGGGGGCTAAAAGCTTACTATAGTACACGTCTGATCCGGCATTTCAGCGTAAAGCAGTTGCTGCCGCATGCATGCCCTTGCCATGACTGTTTGTTGTTTCTATCACCAATTGTTCTCCACAAAGAAACATGTTTACCATCAGCGGGGTCACCTTAGCGTTCCACTTTAAGTTCCTGGACACAGTATTTTCCCATTAAGGCAAGGATGAATAAATAAACGATTATACACAATGCATGAAATGGAAAAGAAAAGCTTCAACTTCTGACTGATATTGCCTAAATATTGACAATAGATTGCCTCATTTACAGTCAGGTTAGAATAAATACAATTAAAAGGCAGTAATTTTAAAAATGGTGAAGCAATCTACATGGGAACTATGAAAATGTCATATACAATTTCATTTCTCTAACTTTACTTTCTATTCTAGATCCAGGCTAAAAAGGCTAACATAAGATGAAAGCAAAAGTTTAAACCTTATGGCTTCTTCTTCCATGTCAAATCCTGCACCGTTTGAAGCCCCTGCAGCAAATAGACCATAGTAATAAATAAGATTAGTGAACAGGAGCCAGAATAATGAAAGTTACAACACCTGATAGGATCAGGTATCAGGCTGATACCTGTTGGAAGCGTGTTGGATCATTGGGTGATGGTGCCACTGGTAGCTGTCCATAACTGAGTTCCTGTAAAAACCCCAGATGCGAAACAATGTGAGATCTTGTGAGACAATGAACTCCTACAAGTGATAGAAAAGCTTACAAAATCATTAAGACAGAATGAGTCCAGAGGTTTCCTTTTTATTTGGCTGGGATGTTAAGATAAAATTTACCTGCATGTTTTGTTGATTTCTAATTCCAGAAGCTGGGTACTGGATTTCCACAAAATAGACTTAGCAACAGCACAACTAAAATTTAAAATACAATAAAAATATCTTAGAAGGAATTCAAAAACTAACCACTGAAGGAAAAAAGGGCTGTTGTAGCTGTGGAGGGTGGCGAATCTGTGTTTGAATCTGGGTGTGAAGCTGCATTTGTTGCGTTTGTGGAAGTTGCTGAGGAGGGCGTGACTGAGTTTGAGGCTGTTGCATAGGTGGCTTTTGTTGTTGCTGTTTCTGTTGTTCAAACAAGGTCAATTCTTCAGGTTTCTCCCACTGCATGTTGATACAGAACAGATTTATCACATCACCTGAGAATTAATTAACTGAAAAAGGTTGTCAAACAGTCAACAAAGTCTCAAACATATGTCTCACCCTGCTTTCATGTGTTAGACTGTTATGATAGTATTTGAATCCATCAGGCGAAGTATGCTCTGTCCAATGACATTCCACCGAAGATACTGTTGGTGTCGTAACGGGTGCAGCAGGAGCAGACGCTGATGAAGGGATATCTGTACCAGGAGTAATAGCCGGAGTGCTGCCAACCGTCTGTGGTGTCAATCCAGCCCACTGAGTGTTCACCAAGTAACATTCTCAGTAGACTATAATTAGAGCACAACTTAAGCAGATGAAGTTTGAAAAATAAAACTTCTTCAGCAAGAAGCAAATTTAACATGGGACAATAGCATTTCAGGCACGAGACCAATGTTAACGGCAAGTTGAAGTCAAGATGTGAGATACATTGACAATTAGGATACAGTGATTAGGAAGGCATGTTAAATCCTTCATTTTGTTGCAAAAAGTTCTCTTAGAAACCAAATAAAATTTTCTAAAGCATATTGACTGAAAATCATGAGATGTATCTCTTATTTTTGCCGAAAAAGAACTTGCTAAGCCCCAATTTCTATTAACATTGGAAAAGAAAATCAGGAACTTTGCTTGAGCCAACCATCATGGATCCACATACCTGCTGTTTAGAAGCCTGTGAATTCTGATGCAGCATCATATTATGATTTGAAGGTTGCATGAGCTGTAATTGTTGCTGCAGCTGAGAAAAAGTTTGCTGAGATGATTGAAAGCTCGCTTGAAGAGTTTGTGTTTGCTGTGACAGCATCTGAGCTAGCTGAGAAGGGGACTGCTGAAGTGGTTGAAGCAGTTGCTGCTGGATGGGAACAGTCAACTGTTGTTGATTTGCTGTAGTGGGCACAGAATTGGGTGGCAAGTTGACACTTAAAGGGTTCTGTAATGCTACAGCAGCTGAAGGGTTCTGCTGTACCTGAGGCCGAGAAGCAGGCAACGGGTTGCCCAAACCAACTAAATGTTGTGATGGAAGAGCTTGATTGAAGGGTGTCTTAGAAGCAACAAGAGGAAATTGTAGTTGACCAATATGTGCAGTCTGTGTCTGTGAATATGACACTGGTGCCAGAGGGTGTAGTTGAAAGGAAGGAGGCGGACCCTGAGGTGATTGAAGAGGCTTTTGTAAAGGTGAAATTTGCTGACCAACTATTGGAACTTGGGATAAAGGTTGATTAAACCCCTGAAATGAAATAAACCTAATTCAATCAGAACATGAAGAGTATGAAAGCATCAGAAGCACAATATCAATTTTCACAAACCAGTTCTGAAGTAGACGAAGATGAAACTGCAAGGTCGGGAAGAGAACCATCCGAAGGGCCACTGAAAGGACCACCCTGGCATGTTCAAAAGGATAGTAAGCAAGAGTTTGCATGTAAAACAATGGAAGAAATAAGAAAAATTCCACTCTGTGAAAAAAATTATAACCGAAACATTACTGAAAGGCCTAGTACGAAAGACCTAATAGGATAAAACAAAAAGAGTATGACCCACAAATTCAAAGCTCCTGGGCTCCAATGGACAGGGCACCCAACGACCGTAAACATAATTCGATTATTGAAACCTTTTATGAAAGAATCTTTCCTTTCAGATAAAGGCAAAATAAATTGCCAGTTTAACCAAAAAATAGATGTAGAAATCAATTCTAAAAATGATTCTTAAAGTAGACTTCGGTATTTCATCCAAATAATATGTTACCACTAAACATCAGTGAAAAAGGTTGGTGATTAACACAGTTGCACATTGAAAAACTAAAAGAGTGCATAGAACAATTATTCTTACCGGATTTATAGGTATTGCTAGGTCACCAGACCTAGGGAGCAACTGACTCCCCATATTGCGAACACTAGGATTAGAAGGTCCCATATTCTGTGGACTCATAGGGTACCAAGGTTTAGATGGAACTTTATCCCCCATTGTATCAACAATGTTGGGTGCTGGTCTGTGGTGGTTAACATAAAAACATAGGTATAAAACAATAAGCCAAATGAAATAAGGAGCCAAGTACAACTAAAAGGCATTAGACTTTGCCAGAAAGTGTTAAAAGGGTACCTAGGGCCTGATGCTTGGAAACGAGGACCAAAACCTGGACCTCCAAATGAAGGACCATCACCCCTGGAAAGAAAGTTAAAAACAGCCGATTGTTAATGGCAACCAGACAAAAAATTACTAAATCTGCAATCAAGTTTTAAAGAAAGGGTAAAAATATCCAAGTCAAGCTTTAACAACACAAACACCATACAGCCAATTACCAAAAGCATGATTTTTTCTCATTTATATCTCAGTTTTCAAGTGTACAAGCTTGGACTTAAAGAAATTAATAACATGTCTAAGGAAAAACCTTGAGTCTCCAGTTCCACTCCTGGGCCTCTTAGGATCAGCAAAACGGACAGTTAATGGTTGATCACAACCCTAAGATGTAGAAAACAGATATTCAGTAGGTAGCATGTGCTAATATAATCAGTAACAGAATATGAACAAAGAAATTAACAACTCTTACTCTCATTGTATAAATTCCATTGAGAGCATCTATAGCTGCTAATGCCATTTCTCTGTCAGAGTATTTAACAAACCCACATCCTTCAAAATGAATACAAATAAATAAATAAATAAATAAATAAAAATGAGGAATAGCAAGAGAAATTCTAACGAAAGTGGTTTAGCTAGAAACATTTGAGCACTGAACTGAAATAATGTAAAAGATTATTTTCGATAATATAACGTAGTAAAATAAAAGCATTTTTCAAATGCATCATGGCAGAAAATAAAACTCAAGGACACACCACGGCTCTGTTTCAATTCATCACGCATGAGGTAAACATCTTCAACTCGACCAAACCGAGAAAAAATCTGCCAAGGAAACGACAATCAATAGAAACACTACAATAGACTATTAAATAACGTAAAATATACATGACTTCTGCATAACGAGAACCAAAATTACAAGATATAATGTTACAATTGGAGTGAGACTACAAAAGGTCATTTGAAAGAGAAAATCTTCTTTCACACCAGAAGATAAAGGAAGACAGAATAATTAAACAAAATAAGATGTTTATAACATACTTCCTGAACATCCATTTCAGTGGCTTGTTTGTTCAGTGACCCAACAAACAATTTGTACTCAACTGCACCTGTCATTAGTTAAGGAAACAAAATCACTAACGGGAAATTAGATGATATTTGGATAAAGAAGGACAACCGCCCCTCCCCTTCCTCCCAAAATGACATGGCAAAGCGGAAGGTGCAGATAAACTTAGAGATCTCTGTCAATGGAGAGCTTTATTCTTCAAATCTGGGCCAACTTAGACATGCATTTAAAGCATTCTTCCAATAATGCTAACATATGTAACAAATCATGACTACTAGATTTCTTTCCTATTTAGAGTTCATTTTCTTCACTCCTTCAGAGTTTCAATTATGAGACATGAATCCAACAATGGACAAAATATGTTTGGACTGTGGAATAACACATGCAAACAAACATGTCTAGGTTTTTCAAAGATGACCATTTGACACCTGTGCTTGTACTAAGAAAGGATACACGCCCCTTAATTTTAAATCCAAAGGGCATCAGAAAAGATCACAGTAAACAAGGACATGCAGCATCTAAATTAAAAGTAGAAGTGTCACTAAATGTGGATGTCATGAACATCACATGCTTAAGGCTGAACATTAAAAGAGAAATAGTGCATCTGGTAAATCAAAAGATTTCCTATTGACACAGGTTCACACAAGTAAATTACAGATCAAGCTTCAGAAACCTACAGAAAATGTAGAATAATTACCAAGGCGTTCCCGTTCCCCATCTGCATATCTGACTTGGATAGGACCCACTCCCTGTTAATATGCATATGAGAACACATAACTATTTCGGTTTTATGAGAATGTATAACATAAAGAATAAAACAGAAGTGCTGAAGTGGCAAAAGACCTCACCCCAGGCAAAGTATGTTGATTGTGTAAGGCTCTAATTGCCCTATCAGCTTCCTCTAAGGTTGCATATTTTATAAAACAACATCCTGCACAACCATGGAGTTTTAGTTCTGATTTGGTTAGGTTACTTACACCCCCAGAAATGGAGCAGACGGGAATGGACAAAAAACCATGAGATAGATAATACATTTCACAGGGATATGTTAAATGCTTGCATATTAATGTAGTTAAAGAGGGAAAATCTATCCAAAACATCTATACATTATTAACATATATAAGTAACTTATGTAGGAGGAGGGGGGGCGTGTGTGTTATTACATGATAAAGAAAACCAGGAAGGCATGATCCTATGTATCAAACATACATACAAACAAGCCAAGTCAAACCCTCCAAAAAGAATTGCTTGTCCTTATCATTTTCAACACATGAAAGAATATTCTAGCAATCTATTTGAGCAAATAATACAAGTTTGCCATATCTCTTCAAGCAATCTATTAAATCAAATAATACAACTTTGCCAAGCACGTGACTAGGTAAGAAGATAATGAACAGCACTAAGCTCACTGTGCAACTAAAACATCATCTCATCAACACAATCAACTCATTCAAGAATGGAAGTAACAAATTAATCTAGAGACCATCACTTGCAGACTTGCGGTAAAAAATTCATGCCAAAGAAAGGAATTTCAGATTTCAGCATTTCCACGCGCTTCTCAAAGGTAAATGTTTCACGATATGAGAACCAGAAATCAAGCACCAATTTCAATAATATAACCCAAAATTCAATGTTCTATTGCTGCCTTGTAGTTGGAATAAAGTAGTAAGCACATGTAACACAGAAACCACAAGCGTGTAAAATACTATCATATCATGCCCAGCAAAGATAATTGAAGCATTTACTTCACCATGCATCCATGAACAAAAACCAATCAGGAGGACATCAACTCCTTGCCAATATCCCATTAAACAAAACTCTACCAAATCTATGAAACTCCCAAGAAAATCGAAAGGTCTAACCACAGTTCTCTCTCAAAAATGTACGCCTACATCCTTCTTGGCTGACGACAAGAATGAATAGTAAACCGAAAACAAGATGAAAAAACAAAGACAAGGACAATTAATGCTTAGAAAAAAGGCTGTAAATGCAATAAAATGAAAGCCGAAAATCCAATGTGACATTTCCACAAAAAAATTATCCTCAATGCTATATTGAACTGGCCAGCCACAAACAGAAAAGCAAAAATGCTTCACAAAACAATCTGACAGAGGAGAACTGCAATTTCAGCTAACTGTGCTGAATAATTCTAGAATAAAAAAGCCTCCAGGTTCGTTGGCATACAACCACTACTGTAGCATCTGTTGTACAACTGAAGCAGCAATTTCCTGGATCAGTCAGTAGCCCTCAAGATTACACTCGAAGCACATTCATTGCTCTATACATGCTCTATACACATTAAACTTCCAAATTTCGAAACTGCATCCAAACAATGAGATCCCTCATACAGAGAAATCCATCAGCATTCGCACTCTGTAACATAAGAGGCTAGCACTGAAAATGCACTCAGTTCAATAAAAACCACGAGGAATCTAAATGGCATGCTAATAGCCTTTAGATTTAATAGACATAACAAATAAACATTCATGGACAAGCATCGGGGGAGTTATCTCTAATCTATGCAACCCATTACCATATCACATACATTTTGAAGGCATGACCAGAAAGCCAGCCTGGAGTATAAAACAAAATTACTGAAACCTAAAACCATCAATTTAAAAACCACTCCTAGAAAGAGCTATGCCAGCTTGAAGGCACAAAATAGAGCAGCATCAGCCACCCAATAATTTTAGTCACTAACAAAGAAAAAATGAAGAGAACCTTGGCGCAATATCATAAGCATATAAGTCGATAGGAAGATAAAGCCGCCACTGAAATTAACCGGCCATCAAATTTATTGTAAAAAGAAATCCCACAAGAATATGACGTCTGTAACGCCCCAAGTAACTTGTATGGGGCATATAACCAAGGACCTTTCAATCATAGAACTGAAAAACCATCCATATCTGATGAACATCCAACTTTAAATCAATCTCATCAACATGATACACGTCCACAGACATTCCAATCCATTTAAAAATAAGAATACCAGATTCTCCAAGAGAACAACCACATAAATCCTCCAAATAAAAATGTGATATACACCGTTCAACAGAAATAATCATAGTATTTTTTGCTTTATGTCTATACAATAGTGGCATGTCCTGTCACTTAAGCTACAGTAAGGGCAACAGACACTCCCATGAAAATTTGTTGTTGGCTAATGCCCCCACAACAGAATCCATTATTTCAAAAATAGGATCAATTTGTGGTACAAGTTCCCTACTTTTTCTATACATAAACCAGTTTTTAGCAAGTTTACATTCCTCTCCTTGTTTGACAGAATCAACAATAAGAAAAGAAGGTTGCTACCAAAACCAACAAGCCCGAAACTGTATCAAAAACAAACTGAGACGAAGATGAGCTTAGGTTTGCTCCTATCAGCCTCTCAGCGAACCTGAAATAAAATAGGTACAATAACAAATATCAAACAATAAAACAAAATTCATACGTACCTTGAGGTTGTCCAGTTTTTTTATCTTTGATTAAAGCAACCTCTATGACATTTCCATGCTCTTCAAATAAGGGCCGAATCTGACCAGAGAGATAAATGACAATCATTTACGAAATAATACACAAACAAGAGCACATAGAACAACGATAGTTACTATTAATGCTTAAAATGGAAGTTTATTCAATATAAGGAACCGACATTCATGATAGGAAAAATAAGTGAATTATGTTACATCTCTGGCAGTAGAGAAGGAGCGTACAAACAGCAGTGTAATAGGAGCGTACAAACAGCAGTGTGATAGTTTAAAAAGTATGAGGCAATAATGAACTGACTTACATCCTCTTCTGTGGCTGTCCTTGGTACAGATCCCACAAAAAGCTTGGCAAAATTCCCGCCACCACCACCAAATCGATCTGGACAGAGCAAAAGATAAAGGATAATTACTGTATAAGATATGTCAGCAATGGTGTGAATATGAAATTATAGTGATCATAATAAGTAAAAAAAAGTAAAATTCGAACAATAAAATCAAAGCTATGACCAATTCAATTCAAGACATCCGCGGAGGAAGTTTATTCAAGTAAAGAATGAGCAATGGTAAATTGACAAAATAGAAGCAAAACGCTAAGGGAAATCTCCTAAAATCCTTCAAATGAATCAACTATTCAATTAAAGCAGTAGATAAGTGAAAAATTAGATTTGAAAAACACTTAACTTTAAAATATACATGATAATAATAATAATAATAATAATAATAATAATAATAATAATAAGCAATAAAACGGACCTCTATTGGGAGAACCTCCAAAACGGCCAGAGAAAGGAAACGCGCGTTTCTGTCCCGTATGAGCTTGCTGCGGGGGATGAGGTTGAGAGGACGGATAATTACCCTCAAAACCACCACCTATAGGGCGAAACCCTCCCCCATCGCCCCCTCCCATTGGCCGAAAACCTCCTCGTCCTCCTCCTCCTGCTCTGCCACCATCGCCGTGATGCTGACGAGGAGGACTGTCGAACAGGCGATACCCTCCACTGCCACGGAAGTTGCCGGGGCTGCGACGACGGTGATGGTAGGAATCTTCGTTATCGAACTTATCGTCGAAATTATTGTTGTTGTTGGTGCTGCTGCTGCTGCTATTGCCGCCATAGCGGTTCATAGGAGGCGCGTCAGAGAAACGCGATGGGCCTCGCAAGTGACGGTTGTTGTTGCTATAGTAAGAGTCTTGGTTGTTATTATTGTTGTCGCTGCTACTGCCATAGCGGTCGCCTCTGTGCCTATCCAGCTTTGCTGAGTATTAAGTTGAAACTCGAAGCCCTAAATTTGAAGTTTTCAAGTCTATTTGAAAGGGAAAAAAAAAAGGGATTTTGGGAGACAGACACAGAGAGATAGAAAGAAGAGAGGGAAGGAAAGGCAAGTGCAGTGTGTATCGGGGGAGCAATGAAAAGGAAAAGGGAAACTCTATACCTGTACTAGTTGTTGTAGTTGAAAGGGAAACGAGAAAGAAAATCAAAACAAAGCGCAGAAAATTTTGGATTTTGGAGTTTTAAAGGGGGCAGGGCAGGGCAGGGATGTATGATTGGGCCTTTATTTATAGGTTTGGGTTTTATCTTACACAGGTCACTAAAAAAGCTCAATTCAACCTCTGGACTATTTTGTGGGCTACTCAATGCAGCACAGCTGCACAGGCCCCGTCGACGAGAGAGATTTCTATATTGTTCCTTCAGAAAATCCGAAGTTGCTTGCACTTGCACTTGCACTTGCACATGCGCATGTGCTCTTTCCCTTTTTTTTTTTTTTAAAAAAAAAAAAGCTCGTAAGGGCTAGTCTTTGTTCGTTGGAACATAAAGGATGGGTCCTCGCTGGATGTATTTTATTGATATTAATATTATATATATAAGAACTTGTCAAAGTCTACAGCTCAATGTCGTTTAGAGTTTAGACACAAATATTCCTAGTACTAACCGGCGCGCTTTTGTCCTTTTTCAATTCCATTAATGAGTGAGCCCGGCTATTTTTCTTTCTGTTAGTAAGCTTTGAGTTAGAACTTAAAAGGACATGTAAAGGGCGGTGAAAAGATTAAGGAAAGGAAAACAGTGACCCTCTTATAATTAAAGGAGACACGTGGAAAAGGACGCCCGTCTGATACATTCTACAAAAATACAGCAAAAGCGTTGGCCGATGGTAGATATGCTTTGAGAGGGCCTTGCCCCCCCCCCCCCCCCCCCCCCCCCCCACCACCACCACCAAAAACCCTTATTTCGAATTGAACCCCCAATATCCCATGTCAAGATCCGCTACTAAACAAAAGCAGCAATGAAGAAATAGTAAGCCAATTCTATTTTCATAGCTTATTGGCTGTGTGCTATATTTAAGTTTCATTCTAGTCTTCGGAATTGATTCTTCCACACGATCAACTCCACCGAAAGAAATAAACGTCACAAGAAAACAGAAATTCCACGGGGCACATCGGGAAGAGATTTCATGACAAATTAGCATGATCACTCAAGCGTGAATCAGATACTTCATACTTGCCAAACAGAGATCATGATAACCAAATAGAAAGTACATTAAACCAATACGAAACAATCATATGTAAGCCTTTTCCAGGAACATAAAGGGTACTTAGTTACAAGTTATTTAAATCAGGGGCTGCATAAGCATCCAGGTTGTTGATGCTAATAAGCCAATTCCACAGAGATAATACTAATAGTTGATGAACTATCACGGGAAAAAAAAAATGTAAACTTGCACTAGAGCATCACAGGTTGCAAAAGCACTTCGGATAGGAATTGTTCTAACTACGATTATATGAAAAGAAGAAGCTCTAACACCAAACAAAATATAGCAAGTTCAACACTAACAAACTGTTTTAGAATGCTAAAGCTAACGTTAACCTCCAAGATGCTTTTTGTCAAGCAGGGTTGATGCATAAACACTAATGAGTTCTATCTCACCCGTCCGGGCAGGAAGCATCCTCTTGTAAAGAGGAAGGATCTCTTCGAATACAATGTTCCAAATCACATTTCAAACACATTTATGACACTGAAAAGTTCAAATTGCAAGTTCTTAATAGCATCAAAATTAAACCAAGCTATAGTTCAGACCCTGATCTCTTTCAGCAAAATCCTAGCTGAAATAACAGTTCAAGGACGACATCAATTACTAGTACAGATCCAGATCCTATGTTTATTTTTAGGAGGAGAAGAAATTGGTGTTGCTTGAAAGCCAGGAAAAAAGTGTATTCCTAGCATCAACCGACTTAATTATGATTGAACCCTGCCGGAGAGAAGAATTATTCTCCATGATTATCGATATACTAGCACCGAATAAATGTGAATCTCTAGAGGATGAATGGAACAGAGACTTCATTTAGTCAAATGTGAAATGAACAATCACACAATGAAACTTAACGAATCTCAATGGAACAGCATATTGAAACTTAATGGATCTCAATGGAGCAACATATTGTAAGAAACAAAAGAGACCAAAATAAATTTGTTCAAAGTGTACTACAGTAACACTTAAAATCCATTTTGTAAGCGTCTTCGAGTAAAAATCCATATCCATGGAACAAAAGTAAGCGTCTTTGAGTACCATGGAACAAAAGTAAGCGTCCTTGAGTATATGAACCAGAAAACAAAAAAGTACCCTTTTTAACCAACAATGGCAAAGACACCTAAACCTTCACTCGTCACTCCTCGGTTAGTCCTCCCAATTCCAAGCTTTCAATGTCTTTCCCAATTCAAAGCTAACGTAAGCATCGACACATGCATATTGGACCTGCTCTAATGATAGCCGGTAATCATCCCAATCACTCATCCCAATCTCTTTAGGCTTCTTAACCTCAGAGGCACCCAGAAGTATCTCAGCCATCCTCTCCATGGAAATATGCTTAGTCAACCCTTCTCTCTCAGCAGCAACATCACGAGCATCAACGAGCCTCGAAATAGAAAGCCTATGCTTGGACCTCGACAGCAAGGCTTCATCATTGTAGTTCCAGACGCCGACGAAAGTATTACGAGGATCAGACAAGAAGCGGCGGAGAGATAGGGGCACGTGAGGTGCATGGAGTAGTTGGAAGATGAGACATTGGCGTCCAATGCAAAGCTGGAGAGTGGCTGGCGGAGGACTGCCATAAGCAGAAGCGGAAGGGTTCCACTGGACGCCGAGGCCGACAACGAGTTTGTGGCGGCGGAAACGGTGGATACGGAGGACTCTGTAAAGCCAGTTGCGAACAACAGAGGGAGTGGCGGTAACCGTGGTGGTAATGGGATCTGAGAAGAAAGTTACCGTGAAAGTTCTGAACTTGTTTGGGTATGGGTCCGAATGGCGAGAGATGGTAATGTGCTCGTCGTTCATGGTTGATCTGGGAACAGCTTTAGGGCTCTGGGAGATGGGTCGGCTTCGGCTTTTGACTTAGGGCTTTAGACGGTTTTTGGTTAAGTCGGAGAAGAGATCATTTTCTTTCGGATTTCAGATTTTGTAATGTTAGCTAATGGCGTGGAAATCGGGTAAAGCAAAACATGGCAGACGATTTCTGACCAAAAAAGAAAAAAACATGGCAGACGATTCGAGAGGACTAAATGCTAAATTACCTCGTTTTATTCGGGCTATTTTAATTAATTATCTTAATAAAGGATAAAATGAAAATCGAAGCGAAAAATGATGTGGATATGGCCATATAAGTATATTTGACTTCCTTTCCAAGTAAACTTGCCTCGGGAAAATGATAGAGTGACCGTGACAGTGAGTATGGGGTACAGAAGGTAAATAAATTTTCATTTTGCATCCGAATTAAACAGGAAAAAAATTGAATACATAGAGAAAATGAAACAAAGGCAGAGTCGCAGAGAGAGACCGACCAGGGATGAGAGATCAGAGTGATAACTGATACAGAGATGGAAGGTTTATATGGAGTACTTTAACAAATGAACTAACACATGTCCTATAAATAAAAGCAAAAGAAAAACTAGTGCATCTAAGTTCATGGAGCTTTTCAAGTACTAAGTAGATGGTATATTAGTTTTTGCGTTACATGTTGTATAAGTAATTCGATAGAAAAACAAGATAAACAAATTGAGAAATTTAGAAATTTAAAATTTTTGTTACAAAAAATGGTAAACAAAATAAGAAAACAGATAAATACTTTATATTTATGTTGAATAAATCACATTAACTAACTGAAACAAATCATATTCTTATTTTTTTTTTTTGTGAACAAGATGTCTCAAAAGCTTAAAATCTTATGACAGGAGATTCATTAATATTATTGTCCAATAACAGTATCAAATTTGCAAGATGATCATCAAGTATCAAAGTCCCTCTTTAAACTCTCTAAGCCACTTATTTAAGTTGTCTGAGCCAAGTTGGTAAGAAAATCTGCGCATTTGTTGGCGTCTCTATAAATATGCCTCACTTCAACCTCCCAACCTTCTCTAATAAGAGCAATAGCATCCTCAACCAGAACCGAATAAGGATGATGAAGGAATTCCATCATTAAGGAATTGAACCACAATAGCTGCATCCAATTCCACAACAATCCTATTTAGTTCCAACTGTTTCGTTAGCAGAAGTCTCGCTCAACTCCCCATAATTCTGATGATAAACTATCCGAAGGACCTATCTGTAGAGTAAACCCTTTCACCCACTGGCCATTCCAATCTCGAATTAATCCTCCCGCAGATGCCACTCCTGAACTTATCTTAAAAGCTCCATCAGTGTTAAGAATAAAACGGCCAGTATCAGGAGACTTCCATTTAACAAACTTGGGAATTGAATTAGTATGGAGAGATTTGGCCATCGCCAATCTAGCTTCCTTAGCTACTCTTCGAGAAACAAACCAAATTCTACTTGAGACAGAAGTTCTCTTATTAAAAATAAGATCATTCCGACTTTTCCATAAATACCACAATGTAAAGACAAATTGTGTACACCAAGCAACTCCATCAACAAATATCTTTATGATTATGACAATTAGTGAATAACCAATCCTGAAGAGTAGAACTGAAAAGGGCCGAATCATTCAAGCCATACATCATCTAACAATCTCAAATTTCTATAGCAAATGACACTCCCGGAAAAAGTGGATAGCCGACTCATCCCCATTCATACATCGTGGATAGGTAGCACTCTCAGCCATATTACTTTTCATCCTATTGACATTTTGGAAGTAAATGATCTTGCAATAGCAGCCATATGAAAAAATGTACCCTTTCTATGCATGGCAACTTCCAAATCCACTGGCAATTAGAATGATTCACAGGCTCCACATTGTCTTGTTGTAGCAGTTTATATGCAGAACATGAGGACCTTACCCAAGTTGTTCTAACACCTAATTGATCGCAAAATGAGATGGGAACTGCATAAATTTCCAACAATGCCTCCGAAGGAATGAAATCCTTCACCAAAATCATATCCTTATTGATTAATTAACAATTATAGTATGATGATAAATCTCATATGCAAAAATAAATATTTCTGTTTGCATAAAGTTGCATTTTACCCCTAACTTCAATAATACCTCTATTTCTTCATTAGTTATGATCTTTGATTCTTGAATCTTGATGGTTGGAAAATGAAGATGATGGGCCGAAGTGAACCAACTTGTATATCATGGACGATAAAAGGTTCTCAACCGGTTTGGACCATAGGAGAAGAAATACAAATTGTAGTTGGGCCAACCTTCAAAGAGAAGAAATAAAAATGTGATCCAAAGTGAGCAGTCCAGTGACTTTTGAAGCCCATTTTGATTCCTAGCAGTCTTCTACTCCTAGGCCCTAGCAGAAGTACATGCAAGTAAAGTGTACTCCAAATTAATTATCATCATCCGCACTATTACTCTCCAATACTTTGATTCCTAGAACTAGAATTAGTCTCTGACTTAAGCATCCTTAAGGGGTGGGTTATCATCACCCGTCAGCCTCTAATTTATGTCCTTGTACTAGCAAATTCTATCGGCTTCAGTGGTGATGACAATTATAATTGCTTTTCGCACAACATGAATATTGTTTTCTCTTCTGAAAAAGTTTTTGATTGGACTGTCCAAAATAATCCCGATTTTCCTTCTTAATCTACTAATTTATTTAATTTAATTTAAAGCGGTTGGTTCCGTTGGGATATGGGAATGTCTCCTATAATTCCAATGCCAAAAGGTTAAAGATTTATCCTAACGGTTTGGATTCATTTGTCCATGGTCTTAGGAAACAAAATCATCTTTTCAATTTTAACTTTAGCTCTCGTTACCTCCACAAAACCCAACACCCCCACTAAGCCCAACCGCCACACTAATAGATAAGTAGTTAAGTACTAGTAATAATCTTCTAAATTCTAATTCTTTTTTTTTTTTGGTATCTAAATAAATTGTATTTGAATGCAATTATCCAAAGTAAGAGCGGATCGAGCTATGGAAATCTTGACCTATCTAAAAGTTTGAAATTTCTCTTATTATTCATATATATATTTGTATGCATTTATATTAAAAATTTCAGTTTGACACCCTCAAAAATAATTTTATTTAACTTGATTCCGTCAACACCACATGTCAAGATTCACTATTTATTGATTCAAAGTTTTTCCACCAAAAAAATTAATATAATCCTGTGGAAATTTTTTATTTTTATTACTACTATATATTTTATTTTATAGGACTTATACTTTATGGATACGTTACATATATATCTGCCACGAAATGCTCGTTAATTAAGAATTGTTAAAATAAAAGCAAAAGTTGAATTGAAATGGAAAAGGAAGTAAAATCTAAAATATTCTATACATTCCAGTATTCGACCGCACACAAAAAGGAAAAATTTTTTGGACTCATAATGATGAAAAATAAAATAAAACAGACACGAGTCATTTAGAATTTGTTTCTGTTTCGGTTTGCTTTATTTCAAACAAATAGGCCTAAGAGGAATCATCAATCAACCACAACTCTTAAAAGCTGCGGGGATCGAGAAAGAGATAGCAATGGCGAAGCACGAAGAGCTTCCGATTCCGATTTACTCTTCACTGGAGCCGGTATACGGAGAAGGATCTCAGCTGGAAGAAGCCCAGCTTCGATACGATAAATTGAAGTCTAAGTTTGTAGAAGTCTTCGGTCACCCTCCCCACGCCTTTGCTCGATCTCCAGGTCTCATTTTCACTTTTGGTTGTTTAAAATATCAGCCGGAAACGAAATTTTGAATTGAATCACTCACTCATTTCATCTTAGCTCCTTCTTCCCCCCCCCCCCCCCCCCCCCCTTTTTTTTTTTGCCTGTTAAATTCCAACTAGATTTGGAAGAATTTTATGATTGGTTGCCGAGAAGCAATTGTGAGAAAAACAGACCGTGTTTGACTTATTGAAACAAGAGCGGAAAAATAGATAGCTTTCACTTTCTCTTCCCAGAGCTTTTTTCTTGGCTGTTTCAATTGTCAGCATTGATGGCTTTTGAATTCGCTGATCAACCACAAATCGTTATTTACGTGCAGGGAGAGTGAACTTGATTGGAGAACACATCGACTATGAAGGATACTCGGTGTTGCCGATGGCAATCCGGCAAGACACGATCGTGGCAATCCGAAAGCATGATGAAGGAGAGGGTGGAAAGCTTCTTAGAATTGCTAATGTCAATGATAAATACACTCTCTGCACTTATCCTGCTGATCCTAACCAGGTTTGCGCATTAACCTTGTGTTTTTCTTCCTTATCGCTTTGGTCATGCTTTTATAAGATTTCTTATGAGTTCTATGTAAAATTTTGTTTTCTGATTGAATCAATTCCTGCAAGTTGCAAAAATGCCACTGGTAGTCTGTCGTCTCAAGGTTTACTTTGAAATTTAGGTTAGAATACCTGACATTTTCCGTTGTGCAGGAAATTGACTTGAAGAACCATAGATGGGGCCACTATTTCATTTGTGGGTGAGATATTGAATCCTTGTGCTTCTTGTATCTGCTTTCTAGTTTGAGAGTTGCATTTGTTACAAACTATTGGTAACTTAATCCTTTTCCATAATACCGAAGGTCTCTTGGGCACGTAGGTGTAGGCTATCTTATGTAGACATGAATCTCCTAATGGTGAGGGTATTATTACCGTATTCTTCAGGTATAAAGGATATTATGAATATGCCAAGTCAAAAGGAGTGGATGTTGGTGTACCAGTTGGTCTTGATGTTCTTATTGACGGAACAGTTCCTACAGGTATTCTGTTGCGTCAGTTACATGTAGACTAAGACTCCATTGCTAATTAAATAAAATTTTAGCATCGCATGGAAGTTTTTATTTTTTATAGAAAAAATTGACTCTTGGGTAATCTTTTTTGTAGGTTCTGGACTATCAAGCTCTGCAGCATTTGTTTGCTCAGCTACTATCGCTATTATGGCTGCTTTTGGTGTTAACTTCCCAAAGGTAAGCTATTTTCACTTGGTTATCACAATTCTAATTTTGAAATCCTAGGTTCCTAACATCTATTAATTTCTCAGAAAGAAATTGCCCAAGTTACATGCGATTGTGAACGGCATATTGGAACCCAGTCTGGTGGAATGGACCAGGTTAAACTTTTGCTACCTACTCATGATTTTGTTTAACCTGAATGAGTTTTGATGTGCTAAATTATATTTTCGAAGTTATTTAAATTTACCTGTGATTAATAAAAATTGTTTATTATTTATTTATTATTACCTTTTATTAATATTACAGGCTATCTCTGTGATGGCCAAAAGTGGGTTTGCTGAGCTAATAGATTTCAATCCTATCCGTGCAACTGATGTGCAACTCCCTGCTGGGGGTACATTTGTGATTGCCCATTCATTGGCAGAATCTCAAAAGGCTGTCACGGCTGCTACCAATTATAATAACAGGGTTGTTGAATGCCGACTAGCTGCTGTAAGTTATACCCCTTATATGATTACGTGCAAATGTGTGTGTGCTGAAAGCTAGAGAGACAATGACAGAGAGAAGGGAAAGTGGAGGGAATCAGTACTGCAACTTTAAGGGTCTCTTGCATTATAGGTGTTTCTACATCTTTATTTCAGGTGATACTCACATTGTGCAATTTTCCCTCTCTTTTCAAAATTTCAGATCGTGCTGGGTATAAAGCTGGGCATGAAGCTGCAGGAGGCAATATCAAAAGTCAAAACTCTTTCTGATGTTGAAGGGTTATGTGTTCAATTTGCCAGTGATCGTGGTTCCAGTGATCCTGTTGTTGCTGTCAAGGTTTCTATATTCTGTCTCCTTGATTCTGTGGTTTTTTTTTTTTTTAATGTTATAAATCCAGTTGCCCGCCTTTAAATATTCATGATACTGCTTTACCTTCTATTATGTCCAACTGTAATTTTAATTTTGATGCAGGAATTTTTGAAGGAGGAGCCATATACAGCTGAAGAAATTGAGAAAATCACTGAGGAGAGTCTTCCATCAATCTTGGGCAATAATCCGACCTCTTTGGATGTGCTAAGAGCAGCCAAGCACTTCAAGTTGTACCAGGTACTTTTCTAGTGGCTGAAGTTGGATAGATTTTTTTCTTCTAAGTATTGCTTGGTCTGGAATTCTATTGTTTCATTTTTCATTAGTTACATCGGTAGGTTAAATGGTAAGATTTTGTTGAGCTGCTTCCAGAAATGCACAGAGATTAGTCTTTTTTCTTCTCAGGGCTTATCTCTTTTCACATTTTGTTTAGAATTCTTTATATTGTGGTGAGTCATTAGTTATATGGTTGGTTCCTTACTTGACAAGTATCAGTGATCCTGAGATATTATCTTCACCCTTGTGTCATGTGTGCAATTTTATTGGATTCTGTCAGTGGTCTTGAAAATCAGTTACTGTACATGTCTAACTATCATTAGCAAGAAATATATTGGTTTATTTATTTATGATATACCAAATTCATTTATCGCTTGACCCTAATTTTCAGAGAGCTGCTCACGTGTACTCTGAAGCCAAGCGGGTTCATGCTTTCAAGGACACAGTGGCATCAAACTTAAGGTGACATTACTTTCTAATAGTTAACTATGGTCTTTGACAAATTCTCGTAAAATTTTGAAGGGATCATAACTCTTTAATAATTCCCTATGGTATTTTTAACTCTGTTGCAATGGAGCTATAATTATGTGCCTAAAGATTGAAAGTAACTTGTAATTTTGTTGGGACCTGCAGTATTGATGTTAATTGGAGTTCTAGGATAACAGCCGAATACATGATTTTAAGCAAGGGCTGAAAATTTATCTTTCTCCTTAGCAAATTTCTGAATTATTCTGTGAAAAGTGAAAACTATACCAGTTTTGATGTCTGATGGTTAGCTTGTTTATTCATTGTGTAGCGAGGAGGAAAAGCTCAAGAAGCTTGGCGATCTTATGAATGAAAGTCACTACAGCTGTAGCGTTCTGTATGAATGCAGGTACAACTATCAGATTAGTCATTCAAACTTCTCTCTATATCCTCTCTGAGACTTCATTATGAAACATAATTTGCAACCTCTTTATTGTCTTCCTTTTCAATAAAAGCCGAGTGGAGTCTTTTCTTATGCATGATTATGATTTTCGTTCATATCAGTCTTTGGTTTTGTACTTATCCAGACTCTGATTTGACTCTTTGTTGCAAGAAAATTTTATCTACTATTATATCGCAAACAATTTCAGTGTAGTGGTAGTGATGGCAAGTCCACATGTGTGCTAGTTACTCATCTTATCCTTGTTCTGTGACTGGAACCAGCTGTCCAGAGTTGGAGGAACTGGTAAAAGTCTGCCGAGATAATGGTGCTCTAGGAGCAAGGCTTACCGGAGCTGGATGGGGTGGTTGTGCTGTGGCCTTGGTAAAGGAGAGTATTGTGCCCCAGTTCATCCTCAATTTGAAGGTATAGCCTTCTATAATTTATAGGCTTAATACACAAAATAGCTTTCAAATTTGTATAAAATTGTTGTTTTGACCCTCGAACTTTTATTTTGTAAACAATACAACCCTTGGTGCTGGTGTGGCATAACAAGAACATTCCACATGTCATATGAAAATTTCACGTGTTAATCTCTGGATAGGTCATGTCAACACCAATGGCGATATCGTTCACAAAATAAAAGTTCAAGGACCAAAAGTTCCAAAATAAAAGTTGAATGGTGAAAATGACAGTTTCGTATAAGTTCAAGGACTATTTTGTGTATTAAGCCATAATTTATATATGCTCACATTTGAAAGGCAGGCAAACCAGCGTTAACCTTTTGCTTCTGTGTCAGGAACAATTCTACCAATCAAGGATTGACAGAGGTGTGATCAACAACAATGACCTTGGTCTCTATGTTTTTGCTTCAAAGCCGTCGAGTGGTGCCGCCATTCTTAAATTTTAATGTGTTTTAACTCAATTGCCATAAATACATTTCAACTTTACCTGTGAAGACACCATATGACATCTAGTCCAGTTGAATAAAGTTCGATTGCAATTTACCCAAAGAAATAAAGAAAGTTTGATTGCCTTAACGGGGTGTTGCTGATAAAACCTGACAACATATATCCATAAAAAAAAATTGATTGTTTTTGTACATGCTTTTGGACAATATAAACAATGTTGATGAGTCGACCTCCATGAATTGGACACTGATTTCGCCGTTAAATGTGGTTTGCTTGTTACTTGAATCATGTTCATTTCAAGAATCTGTAATTTGATTTGAGATGATGTAGAAACTCCTTAATATGTCGTCCTCTTCCTCCTCAATTCTTTCTCAAAGCCCATGGCTATTGAAAATCTTCTTCCATGTAAAACAAAATTTGAGTAGTGGGGGCCTTCTGAGTCTTTGATTGATCTGGTGGAGAGACTACTCTTCGAGCAGTGACAGCCGAGGACCCATTGAACAAGGGTGTGAAGGGTGACTATGGCTAGTGAGCTTGGATAATTTGTAAAATGGCTCCAGCAGCGATGGAGGGACCATTGCCGACCGGAGCACATTGGCTGTGCCGATCAGTCCAAAACATCTAGTTTAGTTCATAAAAATATTACTGAAAATTAGTTGCTCTTGTCTTAGATGGCGGGTCATAGTGGATTTAAAAGATCCAAGCCCACGTGCTTTTGCGCCATAAAAGTCACCCCGACCCTTCGGCCCCGTTTGATGTGAACTTTCGGAGGACTGGACAAGCCATCTAATCTAAGATTCTAAGTTTGCCCTTATGATTTCATATCTCTTACAAAGTTTTTTGCAGATAATTAAGCTTCTAATTTTGTCTGACAATCCATAGACTTCTTTTAAAGATTCCAATTTGTAGAAGTTTCTCGAAGGTTTTTACCAATTACCATATGAATTTTGCTTTTAAAATAAACTAAAATAGATTACTTTCGAGTTGTATTTGTATAAGTTTAGAGAAATCAACTTGCAAAAACCCAAATTCAATTTCCATAAATTGGCAACAAAATCAAAATTGATTAACCATAATCTTAATGGTTTTGAATATATCAACAAAGCTCACCCATTACCACATGAGCCCCAAATAATGTAGTCGTTTCATTTCTTTTGGGATATTTATTTATAACGTGATTGAAGGGCCGTTAGAAGTTCAGCATGATAATATATATTGGTCCCAGTCGTCAAATCTCACATAGACTCACTGCATTCATGCACCCATCCTCGTTCCAGAAACGGATTAGAGGTAGAAGATCCCACATGGTAGGTAGGACATACATAAATACTTTAGCAAATTTATATTTGGATTTCGTATATAAATAAATTTCATCAGTTTATATTTTCGTGCTCGAATTCATGTTTTCTGATCGTTCTTCAATTTTTGTCACCGAATTTTGAAAGTAAAAAAAACAAAAATGGATACCAAAGAATAGAAAATTCTCTCGATGGGACAGGATTTGATGAATTATTACACCATCAAACATCGTATCCAATAAAAATTAGGAAATGGGTCCAAAGCTTCCCAACTAGAAAGCATTGAACAAGCTGCAATTAAACCGAAACCATACCATTATTTTTCATTACCACTGTGTATGTGAGGACAGCGTATAGCATCTTTATCTTTTTGGGATGAATGAATTATTTGTGATATAGAAATCTGAAAGTCCCTTTGCATTGAAACAGTGGGAGTATACTGATATTCCCATCCTGATCCAGCTATGGTGGAGCCTAACCATGGAACCATATTTGTCTTTTACCATTATAGCCAAAAAGTGGGGGCTCTACAGTCTCTGGGGGCAATCAAACAGTATCAAATTAGCGTTCCCCTGCTTGCCAATTTACAAACAACAATTTCACTGTCTTGGGTTATTTTGCAAAATTCAGCTGCCAAGAGTTTGAACTTGATTAGAACAAAATTTTTATCTTCTTTCCTTTCATGACATTATTTCTCGATGGGAAAAATCTTGTGCCAACAGAACCGACGACTCCCTGTCCCCACATGAAAAAAAGGTGGATTTTAGTCTTTAGACCATGGGAGTGACATCGGGGATGTGTTGCGGTAACTTTGGTGAGGCCTAGTAATTTTGAGCTCTTTTACTTTCAAATTAAGCTGACCACAATGTCATTCATACATAAAACATTTAACATGCTTCTTTTTCTTTTTCTTTTTTCTTTATAAGTACTTTTTAGCCAATCAACACGGTTACAAATTATCCAACTATTCAGTGTACTAATTCTTCTGTGGTAGATCACTAACTTTATTGAAAACCATGTGATGGGTCTTAAAAATTGTCAATAATGATTAATAAATTTGCTTTTTTCCTTTTTATTATTTTTTAAAATATTCTCCCAACTACTTTTTATGGACAACTATGGCCAATTACTTCATTACATTACAACATACAGAAAAGATGACCAAAAAAAAAAAAACTCAGCAAAATGTTAGATAGATGAGATTGACAAACCAAATTGAAATTTCTAAAAAATTTTATATGTTACGAAGTAAACCAATAAACTGTTAAAACGAAAATGGTTGTTATAGATGAAAGGCAAAACGAAAACAATCCCTGGCCCCGGCCTAGCGCCTGCCGGTGCCCACAGATGGGGAGTGGGGGCTGCCATGTGTCGGTGCGGTTTCATTAACAGCATCACGTTTATATTTAAAAAATAAACCAAAGAAATAAAAACCAAGAGCTCCATTTTTTATTTTTTCTGCCTGTTTTTAAAACGAGGAAGAAGTTTCGAGTTTGTTACATCTCCAACAGTATCTTGTCTCTGTTCAATTTCCACTTATAAATGTAGTACTTTCCGAGTTACCTTCTCCTCAGCTTCTCCCTTCCTCCCTCCCTCATAATGACGCTTTCTATCCTTTTCATGTTTCTTTGAATGAATCCATAGTAGCTGTTAAACCAAGCTCTACATTGCGTACATTTGTCCGTTTATATATAATATAGTTTTAAGTTTCTTGTAGATGAATTAAGCAAAGGCTATTCCTTCTTTCAAATTTTTTCTGTGGGCTGTGTGCTTGTCTTCGGATCTGGGTTCTTCTTGCTTCCTTTCCAAGGTATTTTTTTTTATTTGTGTATTCTTATTTCTTTGATAAAGGAAGCGTTTTACTTTATTGGGTGTCGATCAATGTGGGGTTCTGATTGGTACATTTCCTGGGTTTGAATGGTTTTATATTTGTCTTGCTTTTTTATGCATCAACGCTTTGTCCTTTTGCTCTGTTTCCAAAGCTTTTGATTCCTTTTTCCGAGCTTGGATTCATGTTTTATGGGCAGTTTGAGATTTTGTAATTTACCTTTTTTTTTTGTTATATTCTGTTAATGGATGCAGCGTCTGGTCATTGGGATTATAATTCGGAGGTTTGATATTGAGGGGCGTCTGGCTAATAAAAAAGCTTAATATTAGAAGGAAAAGAGAAATATTGTTGCTTTTTACTGCATGCTGGATTATTACTTCTCAGTTGAGAGGAAACATAGGCGTGTTTAATAAGTTAAATTGCATTTATTGGAGGTCTTTTTGTGAATTTAAAGCTGGAAAGATGCCATCTTTGATTCTTCAAGTTAAAGTTTAAAATGCAACTTTGTGGGAGGCAATTTTGGTAATGCGCTGATTTTGGTTTAATTTTTGGCTGGTATTACCGTATTCCCAAAGGTTGCAGCTTGATCATTGGGAGAAGCAGACCAAATAGAATTGATTGAGATTGAGAATGAGGGACTGGCTAATGATGGATTTGGCTCCTAGGGATAATGGTTTGGAACTTGACCTCGAAGAAGGAGAGATCATTACTGAAGAAGATTCCAGAAGCCCATTTTCAGGTGTTAAAAAGAAGGCACAGGAGTTCCTTGCTAAGGTTAAAGGCAGTTTAGCAGAGCGATCAAATGATAGAGTATCTTTGTCTGGTGATGCTACAAATTCTGGAAGGGTTCATGTGGAGAATGTGCAGGCGGTGACAAGCATGAACATGGGGCAACAAGACAGTAATGATGCTAAGGAGAATAAATTAGTAAGGGTGAAACGTAAAAGCTTAAGTAATAAAAAGCCTCCTAAACCTCCTAGGGCTCCAAGAGCTCCATCACTGGATGCGGCTGACCTGAAGTTAATCAAGGAAATAGCAGAACTTGCCAAGTTGAAGCGTGCAAGAATTGAGCGGATGAAAGCCTTGAAGAAGATGAAAGCAGAGAAGGCTACATCTTCCAATGGCAACATATTTGCCATGGTGTTTACCATCATTTTTTGTCTTGTCATAATGTTCCAAGGTAAGATTTCTCTACTGATTTGAGATTCATTTGTCTTCCATTGCACGTGTCGCTACTTTTACATTACAATCTTCTCATCAACTCTAATTGTTTCAAAGCATGAAATCCTTGGCTTGCCTTGTGTGTGATAGTTGAGTATTTGCCTTTTTCACTGTGCTTCAGATTTAATAAAGTTTTAGGCAGCATAGTGGATTGTCGCCCTAAATGTGTTATCTAGGTTATAAATGCTTAAAGCTCAGAAACATGTGATGAATCTATTGTAGCTCTCAAAAACATGTCCCTTATTAGACATTGAAGCAATTCTATTAAAGTCTAGAAGAATGTGATATGCAGGACAATTCATTTTTGCCAATCACTATATTGCTTATACCTGTCATCAATTACTGTTCCGTGTTCACTATCCTGCAGAGTCAGTTGAAATATCTATGCAAATTAGGCTATGAAGAATGATTATTGACCTCTGTTTCCAAGCTCTTACAAATTATTTTGTTCTTTTTCTGCAGGAATGTCACCCAGAGGCACAGCTGCAAGTTTTCAAGGATCTCCTGTGCCAGAAGGAGCAGTTGAGGGAGGTCTAATTTCTGTTCAGTCCTTTGGGAATCCATCTGCAAGCATTCCCAATCGACCAGATTCTGGGTCTCCTAAGTATGTAGTGGCTAGAAACCAACTTTCTATTGCATTGGAATGTTGTTGTTGTTGGTTCTTAAGGTTTTTATCATGGTAGTCTTGTGAAACTGATTTGATATCTGTATTCTTTTTCTGCAGTTTAGTGGAGCAGGTTGCCGGTTTAGATGGTAAGGAAAGGCATAGAAGACTTTCTGGATAAATCAAAGGTTGTTTGGATGCAAATGCTTAATTTGTGGCTATTGAGAAATTCTTGCAGTTCCCTCCCACCAAATCGATTTCCTGGCAAATGGTTTGTAATCACGGGCGGTCAAAATTGTGGTGTTCGGTTTTCCTGGTAATTTATCCCTTGTATGTTATTTGAAACTGGGGGTGAGTTAAATTACCATGTAAAATTTTTGGTGCCTCTGGCCATGGCTTTCAGTAATTAGCCTGCACAGCAACTTACCTGTTCAGATTGTGTGTTGACTGTTGCGGGATCATGTATTGTCGATGAAGATATCCCATCATGGAACTCAAAATTCAAATTTCCGTCCAGATGGCTCGGCAAAATTTATGCAATCACTGCATTTTTTTTAATCTTATACGCCATGTTCATTAAAATATGCTTTCGGAACTCTGTGATTTCAAAAATAAATATACTACAGTACAATAACAGTGTTTGGGGATCAACAGCACCAAAGTTTGACTAATAAATCTGAATATATTTTGCTGCTTCGAGTCTCCACTTGTAAGCTTTAGGTATTATTATTATTATTATTTGCCTATTCTCAAACGTTTCTGGATTTTTAATCCCTCTGTTCTATATGGTTCATGAATGCAAAGAAAGGAATCGTTTGTCATCCGATGGCCACCACTAATACAGCTTTTCATCGTTGGGCCTTTGCTTAACAAGCGAAGTGAGTGTTTCAACTTTCAAGTTAATGCTCCCAAGCTCCACCAGTCCTGAGGAGTAGTTTAGTATTTGAGCAATGAACCAAAAAGGTGGTAGCGTCAAATTGCTGCCTTAATGCTACTATAAGACAAGTCTCATGCAACTGAACTGAAGCAGAGGTGGTAATGGTAATACTAGAATTTATCCTGAATCATGTTGTTTGAGACCAAGGCAGATGTCAGAGCTTGATCTGATTCTGCTCCAAGATTATTCATGTTAAAAATAGTGATATTGCTTTATGTTTTTTTCGAAAATTTAGGAGCAAGTCAAATCGTGTGAAAGCCACCTCCGCATGTCAAGGGAAAGCTCCTTCTTGTCATGTGGATTCACGTGTGCTTGTTTGTTTAATCTTTGTGAGCTGTACGTCTTTTAATTGCCTCTCAATGTAAATATAAAAATGCTAATAGTAAATCTTACAAAAGCATCCTCCATAATTGCCTTTCAAACCAAAGACAGCATTGGATTTGGCATTGATCCCAATCATCCTCAGGAGTCCGGAGAGAAGACCACCAAAGACATAAATATAAAACCATATATATACATGACAGGATGCGATTATCCAGGAGATCAAATTCAACACTCTTCTCCCTCCCCTGCTTACTCAATACTCACTAGGCTTTTCCAATTTTCTTTTCTTTATGCTTAACGTGTTTTTTGTCCTTTTTTTTTGTTTTTTTTAAACTAAGGTATTTCCGATTATTCGATTCAAGACTAATCTCGTTCGAGTTGGATTGACTCATTATAAGGGTAAAACTCTCTCCATAATAATTTTCTCCATTCATAATATTCAAACTCTAAATCTGATGGAAAAAAAAGTATCAAACCACTTCCGTGATTTTGTTTCTAAATCTAAGTTTATTTAGTTCCCACTCTTGCAGGCTACAACTTCTTTCGGTCAGTTAAGTATTGGGCTGACATCAAACCTGACAAAGCCCAAAGCCATTCGGCCCGCCCATACATAATCCAGAACAACTGAACGAGAGAGAGGAAAAAGGACAAGAAAGATGCTCATTGTATGGTTGAAAGCTTGAAACTCGAAAGTTGAAACTGCACTCTGAACTCTGATGTACGATGTTTGCACTGGAACTGGAACAGAATATAAAATTTAAGGGCAGAGAAAATTAAGTACACAAGATTTTCGTGACCACAAAGAAATACTACTAAAATAAACGAGAGTCACAAGAAGAATTTGTACTAGTACTACCATACTATAATTTAACCCTTTAAAAGTAACTTGACGATGGCTACGGCCACATCAGAGAGGCTATGGAGAAGTTTGTTCCTATAACTTAACGGTGACTTCATGGACCCGGAAAAGTTCTTCTCGCAAGCATCTGCCTCCTTTGCTGCATCAGATAATGCATCGCTTGCAAATTCAAACTGACCTTTACTCAATGCCTCAATGGCTTGAGGAAGATTGTACTTGACCACTGGAATGTAGAGTTCTGCGCAATATGCCAGCGCTCTCTCCATATGGGGGTCAGATGTTTGGTTTATCTGAGATCGGATATAATTCAAAGTGTCAGTTGCATTTGCCAGCAGAATGTTAGCCGCCACGCCTGCCAGGCCTTTAACATCTGATGCCTCGCTGTTGTTGGAGTTCGATCTCAGAGTGGATATGCACAGGTCATAGAATGGCGTTTTCTTGCAAATTTGGTCTACAAGATCATCACATTGGATGGATGGCAGAGAAACTGTAAGAAGGAGGAGGATGAGAATGTGGAGAGAAGAGATAGAGATTTTCATTTCAGTAGGAATGAGAGGCAGGGAAAGAAGGGGGCTGATTGGTTTTTGCTGCTTTTTGGTGATGAGATGCATGTTGTTCGACTATATATATAGGATGTTAGGCTCTTTCTTTTGGGTCATGAAAGGAGTACTTTATTGGATTTGGTATTTGTTTCTATTAGACCAAAATTTCTCTGTGTTCCCACATGAATCAATAACAACAACAGCCACATACATATGGTTTGTTGGTAGACTCACGAAGAGGTTAGTTTCTTTTCACTGGTTCTGGATGGAACTTGATCAAAGACGAAACTCTTGGATCTCAAAGATGCCAATAATTTAGGCCTCATAAATAATGCATCAACAGGAAAGAAAAATGCTGAATGGGTAATTTACTTTCCTGGCAAAATTTCCATTAGAAGTACTACACTCACTACCTAGATTCTTAATTAAGGTATGTTGGTTTCATCATTCATGGGACCTGAAGCAAAAATCATGTGCACTTTTTTTCTTCATTTTGATTGTTCACGAGCCAAGCCAAGGCTCCAGCCTTTATTCGATTATTATTACATAATAATTCTGTACAATCACCTGCGAGTACTTTTAGTGTGCAGACGACCAGGCTAGGTACACGTGTTTGGCTCTGTAAATTCCTGATTTAAAATCTTATTTCTGGCATATCATTTGTAACTTCAATTATATTAGTCTCCGATGAAAGAAAAGGGGAAGATAACAGTGTCAGCTATAAAATCATTGTTTCCCTGATTAACACAAGATCACGGATTTTTTAGACAATTAAAAAAGAGATTAAACCCTTGTCAAATGTTGACAGATAAGTGATACTATTTATTTACTAGTCTCTAGATGTTTCCATGTAATTGGACTTTTCCTGGTTAGTCTGTCATCTTGCACTACATAGATTCAAGGCAAAAGAGAGAGGAATGTGAAGTTCTAGAAAATAAGACTTTATCACATGACAATTTTGTAAGTGATTCCTACAAGAGTGAAAGTGTGTGGATTCGGAGAAATATATTGATATTATTGGCAGCAGCAAGCAGTAAACATTAATTAGTGCGAATATTGCATGCATAGGGACAGCTTTGTTCATTTGGGGAATGGCCTGAGATTTTGTTTGCACATAAGTGATGAGATAACTCCAACTTCAAGGACAGCACAGCATCAGGACGTCCCTAAATTTAAGTATGAAATCGTAATATTATGCCCAAAAATTTGCTGCAGCTCTGGTTTTCTCTGAAGCACATGATAATTTATGGGGTTTGAAAGCTGTTCTGCCTTGTCATTTGTTTATGCCATGCATTATCTGAGTTTTGAGAGCACAGGAAATCAATCACGGACGGGTGTCCGGTTGCATGTCTAGGCGCTCAAATAATTGTTCGACAATGAAATAAACGTTTGATAAGGAAAGGCGAAGGATATCAAACTGCATATTATGCATATTATCTTTGCTGGACCAATTAGGAGCCGGCTATACTCTACTACACAACTTTAATTACCTGATAGACATTAGGAAAACCTTTTTCTGTATATATGCATATGCCACGTGTCATTCTGTGTTCAATGTATAGCCATCGCTGTGGATGTTTATGCCTACTGACAAGGATCCATTTCATCTGTAATTATTTTTTTTTTAGTAATTTTTCTATCACAGTAAAGAATTATTTGATCCATATCATTTGTAACTATTTTTTCTATAATTTTTTAATTACAATAAAAAATTATGTGAGAGTCCATCATAAAACTCATACTTATAAATGATAAACCTCTACATAATTCTTTGTTGTGATAAGAGAACTGTAAAATTGTTAAAAAATTAATTACAGTTAATATGATTTCCACTGAAACAAGCAGTTGTCCCAGTGGCTGTCAAGTAAGACCAGTTATTGTACTTGTATGGAAAGAGAGGGATGACACATATATAGCTTAGTATTTCTCTCTTAGTCTCTTCTTACAGAATCTGCCTCCAGGGCAGTTCCAGTTTGTGCTAAACTATGAATAAACTTCAGGCCGTCGTGTTTTATTGACAGAATTAGACTGTAATGGCAGTTATTTATCACCTGCCTCTAAGAAATTTGCACAGGAAAAAGATAGTAAATGGGGTTGAAAGAAAGATATATTTTTTTATTGACATCCAATTCAAGCACACAGGATCATGAAAATAATCCTGGGTGTTTTAATTTCTGGTTTGATATTTTCTGCAATTTGACCAGTTCAGGACAAGGATGTAAATATGCCTAGACACCAGTCACGCGTGAGTGAGGCACAATTAATGTGAAACGCTTTTGTTCTATCACGGAATCACCTTTTTTTCGCTAAATTCCAACTTCCACCGTAATTATGTCATTTTGTGGTGCTTTTGGATTGTAACGGCAGCCAGCAGAGGTATCCACCCTCGTCCATCATCAAAGCAGGTGTAACCGCTTTACTCAACCCTTCCATGTTTGTCTATTTTGTTGGTAGTACTAAGATAAGGAACGAGTTCTAGTGATGTCAGGGGTTTCCTTTACATAGAGTCTGCCACAATTTGCCTGAGAAGTGAGAACCAAAGAGAATTTTCTCTCAAGAGACCAAAACTTTCTGTTAGCAACCTTTTTATCTTTCCACCCTCGCAAATTACCTGAATTTGATTGTGGACTAGTTCACAGTAAACGACTAAATATTTAAGTTGGATAGAAAAAAAAAATCTGATTGAGAATCAGAATTAAATTTTATTGAAGATTATTTGATTGAAAAGAAGAACTAAACCATCGACCTCAGAGTAATAATGAGGCAATGGATTGAAGTACAACAGAAAGATCATGCACAAGCTTGTTGCCATCAGAGACTGGGGACTTTGGTGGGTTTGCAAAGCTCCCTTCGCAACGCTGAGCTTCGTTGGCAGCGTCAGTTGCACTGTCCACAGCAAATTTCGGATTACCTTTGACAATTGCCTCGATGGCTACAGGAATGTCAGCCTTAACAATGGTGTTGTATTTTTCAACGCAGCCCTGCAAGGCCTTCTGCATCTTTGGGTCTTTGGCACCTTTAAGCAACCCCGAAAGCTGATTGAGTGTGGCAGTGGCTTTAGTATTAACACTGTCGGCTGCAATGTGAGCCAGGCCTGCCACGTCTGCCTTGGAACTCCGAGGGTCTGCCTGCAGAGTTGAGATACAGAGATCGAAAAAGGGTGTCTTTTGGCATGTTGTTGTTATCAGGTCGCTTGCTGAGTAGCTTACGGGGAGAAAAGAGAAGGAAAATACGGCCAGGATAAATATAGATGTAACAGTATTTGTAGTCATGTTTGTTGTGAGAACTTGTTAATATGAAGTGAAAAAATTAAAAGAGAGAGGGAAATACAAAAAATGCTTTGTTGCTTCGAAACCTCAATTACTTCTATACAAAATGGCAATCACACAAACGTATTTATAGCCTCCAGAATGAATTGTCTAAAAGGTATACTTACAAAAAAATTGAACTGTCTAAAGGCTACACAGATATAGCCCTAATTTTAGAATATATAGTATCATTTAATTGGGATCAATAGCATTTGGATGTGGATTTGGATTTTAATGCAAAAGATCATTTAAGATGCTAAAATTATGACACAATAAACATTCAATTATCACAAATATTTTCCTATACTTGACCCCTTTAACTTTGAATAGGAAATCTTTAAATTGGGAAATCAAGGTGTGTAACTACATTGAGGAGAACTCTCTATGGGAACCCTTAGTTTCTGCTCGCAACCTTTGTTGGATAAATTATTAGATAGATCAGACCTACCACGTCACCCGTACGCCTGACCAATGAAATTGTGATAACTCAAAGATTATGATATAATTACTAAAACCCTACGATAATTGTATCCTAAATTTAAGGATTTACCTTTTAAATTCTTTTTTTTTTTGTAACGGAGACTAAACCTTTATCAAATTAGTACCTTAATTTTAAGAAATTTTTTAAGTTGTCACAATTTCATGTGTTGGACCTATAGATGACGTGGTAGGCCCGACCTACCTAATAATTTTTTCTTTCGTTGACAATCTAAAATCTTTAATAAAAGCAGAGAAAATACCAGGGAATTTATTTTGTCTTAAAGGGCATGCAGGACAAAAACAGAGCCAGTTATCAATGTTGGACTCAATCTGTTGAGCAAAACTAACCTGGACCAGACAATCAATCTCATGCGGAGTTCTATGTATATCGAATTGTTGGGAACTTGAGTTTGGGACGCATGGTCGTCTTTTGAAGTTCTGTGTCAAATTAGTCCGGTTGGAGCGCACATAATAATTGAGATATATAAATTCTGCTGCAACTCAACTATTAGCTGAAGGACTCTAAATTGGTATGAAAACTAATCATTAACTATCTTATTCCTTTTCAGAAGATTTCCACCCCTTTTTGTACATGTAACTTTATTAACCGTTAATTAATAGTACGGTTAAACATAAGTACAGAGTTTATAAAATTTGACAAGTTCACCTCACAGTAATAATTGGACAATGGATGCAACCACTGTAGAAAGATCATGCACAACCTTGTTGCTACCAGAAATTGGCGACTTGGATAAGTTCTTGAACCTCCTTTCACAATCATTAGCTTCATTAGCTGCATCAGCTGCACCCTCGACGCCAAACTTTGGATTGCCTTTAGCAACAGCTTCAATGGCTACTGGGATGTCATACTTAATAATAGCGTTGTATAAATCAACGCAGTCACGGAAGGCCGTCTGCAACTTTGGGTCTTTGGCCCCTTTAAGCAACCCTGTAATCTGCCTCAGTGTTGCAGTGGCGCTGGCCTTAAGTTTATCTGCTGCTATGTGAGCTAACCCCGCTACGTCCGCCCCGGAACTTCGAGGGTCTGATTGTAGAGTAGAGAGGCAGAGGTTGTAAAAGGGTGTCTTTTTGCAAGTTGTTTCCACCAGGGTGGCACCTCCTTGCAATTCCTGGGCTGAAATATGGTGGCTTACAGGAAGAAAAGTGATGGAGAATGCGATCTGTAGCAGAAGTAAAGAGATGATATTCTCCATCTTTTGGAGTTGCAAGGTACCGGTCCTTGGTTTTTTTGACACCTCAACCACCCATATATAAATAGGAAATGGCTTCGTAAAAAGGGTGCCTATAGGCATGAGTTCAGAATAAAAACAAAAATTACTGCGATATGCGGATAAAAATCTCCTGTCCCATTTCGATGCTCCACTTTATACCCCAATTATCACAATCTGTCATGTGTCTTATTCTGTTAACTTCTCTTATTTCTTGTTTGATTTTAATAAAAAAAAAAAGAGAAAAATTCATTATTTTTTTTCTTGATTTAAACTAAAATCCTACCCCAATAATATCATAAGCGTAAAAATTTATCCTTAAAATTAAAAAATTTTAATTTGGGACTAAACTTTTGTTATAGAGGTTTTTTTTTTCTCCCTAAAATAGTTTTAATATTTTTTGTTTAAAAAAACTCTAAAACCAAACAAGGAATAAATATAATTAAATGAAGGGGACACATGGCATGTTTTGATGTATGAGACACCGAAATGGGGCAGGTGATTTCCATCCGCCATATGCAATATATGAAGTGAAAAGGTACTAAACTATCCTCCTCTTATCATTATCCATATCCTCTTTAAGAAAAACAAAATTACTGGGAAAAGACTGTGTTTGGGGGATATTTTGACAATACTCCTATTTGGGACCAAAAATGAAGATGGAAATAGATGTCAAGCATGTGACAAGGGAACAATAACATTCTTAGAAATGGCAAAAGGATGTGCCATGTCCAGGAGCCTGGAGGAGAGGATCAATCAAGAGACTTGGCAAGGTAACTTATTGTAGAAGTCTTATTATACTGGATGTTCACGGTTGGTATTTGCAAAGAATCCCTCTTTTTCATGGATGCTAGCTGCTTTCTCTCTGTCTTCACTCTTCCTAAACAGGGAGGATGGATTTTTTTTTTCCTTTTTCCTTCTCAGCTGTAATGTATTTCTCCCTTAATAATTTACTCCTCTATCATCTCTGTTCATACTTTATGGACAAGATAATGTTTCAAAAAGCACTTTATCATCGCCCTTATCATCATTTTTCCATTTGAAGGCAAAAGGAGACTAATCGCCCCCACACTCAAAGCAGGGAAAAGGAAAGGTAACTGGGGCTGAGAACATAATATATAACTAAATATATATCGAGGGGCATATTGTTATTGCTAATTATTTCAAGAATTGATCAGCCTGTAGGGAAATTAAAATTATTTCTGCTTGTGAGTGTGACGACTTGTATGCTATCAACACGAAATCAATCCTTTCCAGAAATAGAATTGAGCCATTAGCTCGTTAGATTATATGGGCTTATCATTCTCTGCCAACACCACGACAATAATGGTTCCCTTTTTACGTTACATTTCTGTCATAAGTTTCGATGCTATAAATATCGGCATTGGTTTCTTTGAAGGTTCCAAACCACAAATCAAATCAAATTCTAAAGGCTTAAAAGAGAGGAAGCAAATCTTTTCGCTGCTGTGTGATTTTCTATCCATTTTGACATGATTAACGCGTCTAACGGAAATCTTTGGTGGTTCTCAATTGTGATAAATAAGACGATAAGATGAGATTAAAAATGAATCCTGTCAAATCAAATATTAAATATTAAATTAAATCCCATAATATTTTGCAGGATTGGGGAAGATAAATAAAAAGAATAATTTCTTTACGCATGTGCTGCCAACTCAACCTAGAATTACATTACATGATGCAGAACCAAGGGCTGAAAATCTTTTACTACTATTAATTAAGTCCCACAACCAAGAAAGCCCAAATTTGAATTTCCAGATATTTCATTTGAAAGAACTGCCACGAGCAAATTTTCTTTACAAAAAGATGGATTCTGTAACTTTTGTATTGATTGTTAAAGCTTACCATGCTTATCTAATGCAAAACAAATTCAAGCCCCAACATTTCATCTTCAAGCTTTACAGTCTCATTTCCGGTAGAATTCAAACATGTTCCTTCCCTGTATCGTTGTACAATGTCCGCTTTGATCCTCTACCATAAACTGGGCCACCATGAAAAATTGGAAGCCAAATTTCCAAAAGCAGGATAAGAGAATATATTTAAGTATGCGTTATAAACCATAAGATTCCAACTAACCCCCAGCAACTGGGTACTCAAGAGTCCCCATTTGTTGACACGTATCCAACGACATACTGCAGAAGATGCTTCGAGTATATTGGGATCCTTGGTTGGTAGTAGTCAATCATCTTCCAACAAGCTTTTGTTCCTTTCTTGTTCAAGTTATCAACTTGAGCATACTCGGGTAATTGAGAAGCTTGCACGATAGATAATTCCATCGTTCCAATAGGACCCTGATGGCCATTGCTGATATTCCTCCAGAAGTCCTCCCTGACAGATTCTATATCGATAATATTAGTTTTGCCCGGTTGCAAGCCCCAGTAGAAAACGACATTTGCCTCTGCTACATCCACATCAATGTATTCTGCAGGATTAGGATCACAAAGACCCTGGACCTCCTCAAGCTGCAATAAGTAAAAACTCAGAAAATCTTGGAAGAACCATAACAAAAGATCATGAAATACATGACTAATACAAAGTAGAAATTTGAAAATAGAATCAGAGCACGGCATTCAATTAGGGAAATGCTCTCGGCCTTGCAACATAAAGCCTTGCTATGCAATCAGTAAAACCCTGAATCTAATTGGTCACAAGGAGATACTCCATCTAACCTTAGCAACTTCAACTACCAAGAACAGGACATATAGCTATTTTTAACCATCAACTTTGGACGTATGTTAAGTTAGACAGCTTTTGTTGTGTTACATCTCATTCACTGATTTTCCCCAATATGCATCAAGAATAACTGGTTCACTCTTCAAGTCCTAGCAACAAGCATCTCCCTTGTCTTCCTCTCTGTTATACCTCCAAAATAAGAGGATGCTATTGTAGAAGACACTTACCTTAAAGATAAGACAGAGAAAACGAGACTTTATCCAACCAACCCAGTCTCCAAGCTCATTATGCTTGGGAGCTGAAACGAGAATTTTGACAAATCGTGTATATTTCTTTGTGTATGGAAAAGGCTCGAATATATTGTGCCAGTCAAATTCTGACTTCAGAAGATCCTACAATACCAAAATATGTTATTCTCCACTGTAATGAGTCCAGTAACAGGGAGGAATAAAACAATTTAGGAGATGCAAGGAGCTCAGCAGCAGTTCTCACCTTCATTTTCAGGAATTAGAGGTACAATCCAAATGTCAGACAAATAGCAAAAGTTTTCCTACCTTCTCCCCCCTATTAAATTAGAAGTGGAAGGAAAAGGGAAGGAGTGCGAAAAGAAGTGGGCGAGAACAATGGAGGTTATCCATAAGAGACAATCATACAAAGTAAGGGAAGGAATCACAGAAGAAACTGTACCTTTGTTAAGTTGTGGCCTCGAAGAAACTCAGCTCTGATTTTATAGAATGTGCTTTTGGTGATATTGGAATGACAATAATCATAAGGACTACACGGTAACCGAATGGGCATAAATAACTGTGTCTCTATGGGATTTACAGTAGGTTGCAGCATTCCATCTTGCAGCACCACTGGTGTAGGCCAAGGCCAGAAGGCAAATGTCTTGAAAAATTTAGAAATTAGAGCACTTAAACTGGCATTTGGATCACACTGACAAACAAAAGCGGCAAGAATAGCCAAATGAACTCCTCCAAGAAATCCATTTAACTGCAACAGGATGCGGAATTAGTAGGCATAAGAGGTAACATAACCATAATATGCTCACAAAAAGCGCAAAACTTGCAGATTCACGCCTTAAATAAGAAGAAACTAGCAGCATATTGCACTTACATTACCATACACTCCTCGCCTCTTTGCCCAAAATTTGACACATCGTAGCATTGACTGAAATTTCTGTAGTACCAAACATGGATTTACGAAGATGGAAAATGCACAAGATTACAAGTGTTTCTCAATCTCACAAAAACTAACAAACAAATAACAGAAGCAATAATAAGCACCTCTAAGTTTGGGACAAGCTGACAAATCCGCTTGTTTGCACGCACTCCAGACAAGCTTTTCCAACCAGTTTCATCAATATCCCTTAAAAAGAATGGATTGAAAATGTCCACATCCTGCAGTTCACAGGCTAGGCTAATAAAACATTCAAATTATCAAGTGGAAGAAAGGCTAATCAATTTTGTCCAACATGATCAATTACCTCAGTTACAGTTGATACTCTAAGCTGTGTATAGGGAAGATCTATCGAGATTCCATCAAACTTAAAGCGCATTAGGGGTACTCCGGCATTCCTGACACGATGGATCTCAGATACCTCCGGTCTGCTCTTAAGCATGTTATATAGAATAATAAAAAAATCCTCCTGCATTATTGTAAGTACAATTAATATTATGTGAAACCTTCTATTCTAAGGGTTCAAATATACAAATAAAGAGACAAATTAAATGGCAATTAAATAAACTTACTTCCATGGTAGCAAAGTACGGACCAACACATAAAGCATCGATGTCTGACTCTGGACCCTGAACCTAATCAATAAAAATAAATTCGAAACCATTTGCAAAATTCAGTTGGCAATGGCAAGCGGCCACCAATGTCTATTATGCTAAGAAAACAGTTATAATTTCGAATGGGAAAATAAAAGTATTACTCCGAGGCCATAAGAGCCATATGTTAATATGGTGGCGCTGCTCGCAGCTATCCCTTGTTTTGGAAGCCGACGTTGCCAAGCTACTCTCTTCGCCCACGCCATTACTATCTACAAAACAACAAGACGATAGAAATTGATTTATTAATATCAAAATATGGTTTCAAACGAACACGATTGAAATAATTAGATGAGATGATCAGAGAAGAGTGTACACATTTTTAAGCTTTTGGATGACAATTTCCCTCTTCTCTTCTTCTTCTGGAGAAGGCACCAGTCCCTCATTCACCATTAGCTACAAAAATCAACGACCAAGAAACGGAAATTAAATTTTTAAAAAAAAATAAAGGGGAAAGATTTCAAAGATAATACTAACAGAAATGATCAAATGAAAGTAAAGTTCAGTCACCTGTAGAAGTGAGCGCGATCTTTCGTCTTCCATTTTGTTCCGCTCCTCACTATTTTGCCCTTTCTGCTGTAATTTTTGTTTTTGATTAAAATTAAAAAAAAAAAAAGGAAAATGCAGGAGTGGCCGAGTGGGAAGGGAGCGGTTGGGCATGACTGAGATGAGACACGTGGGGGAAAACAGCGGCCGCTGAGTGCCTGTTCTATTTATTATTACTACTATTTACTTCGGAGCGTCCACGTAGACCTTCCTTGTTGGCTGCGGGCTCTGCCATGTTGGCAGCTTCCAGCTTCCTCCAGAAAATGGATCGTTGTGTTTATGGGCCCATTTGAAAGCCCTTAGCCTTAACTTGGACGAAGTTTATTTTGGTTCAACAAAACTCCAATGGGAAACCCATTGATAGGAATTTTGTTACACTAGCTAGGAGCACAATGATTAATGATCTTCTTTATTTATTTTGTTTTTTTTGTTTAATACATAAAATAGCCCTCGAACTTGTACAAAACAGTCGTTTTGACCATTCAACTTTTATTTTAAAATTTTTGATCCTCGAACTTTTATTTTGTGCACAATGTAGCCCTTGATGCTGATATAGACCAATAAAAAAATTTCATGTGCCATGTGAAAATGCCACGTATCAATATATGATTGGGTTACATCAGCATCAATGGTTATATTATGTACAAAATAAAAGTTCGAGGGCTAAAATTTTCAAAATAAAAGTTGAATGGCCAAAACGACAATTTTATACAAGTTCGATGACTATTTTATGTATTAAACCATTTTTTTGTTAACAATATCTTTATATGTGTGATGGCAAAAGTGTATATTTACAAGCTGTCACAAAATTTCTACTAAATATCCATGTCATAAACTTTGAAAGATTAAGGGCAACATTGTTAATGATGGCAGGGTGAGAAACTTACTAGAACGAAGCTGCCGTTTCTACGAGGAAATACGACAAGATCACAAGCAGCAGCATGCATTAATGGTTTAGAAAGGCTGCTATAAGTTATTATGATTTTGATGAATTCATTATTAGCAACAACTTGGGCATTTCCCCAGATGTGCCATCAACAAAGCCCCTAATTTTATCTTTACAGCTTTACGAGAAACTGTTGCCCTTCTACTTGACTTGGCCATCATGTTGGAGGAAAATAACACTCGCACTTCCCCACCGGCGGAATTATGAGCGTTCATTCACATCAAAAGAAGGTCATTAATTATTTGCAAAGCCTAAAGACAAAATGGATTCATGTTGCTGTTCTACAGTACTATGCAAGAATGCAACACGCGTCACAAATACAATCTAAGATCCATGGACATACTTGCTACTTGCTTTGCTCTTTTGGATAGGATACAACGCAAGTGATCTCATTTGAATTGATACATTCTGATTAATCCATCAGCTCTGACTCGAATACTTGATCTTTTTTGAGATTTTGAACCATGTATGAGATGAAAAATGTATTCTCCGGTGGCCTTCTGGCTGACAGGCCAAGTGATCGGGAAAACAATTTCGAATGATCAAATTAGTTGGATTGATTTCCAACAGAAATAGTACTAGTCTAATGGCAATGATCCACGCAACATCATAAGCTTTTGGAAAAGGATTATGAACCCAGAAGCTTCCATCATCCTCTCAACGGTTTCTTATGGACGAAATGTTTGAGAAGACTTTTTCTTTTTGTTTTTTTTTTTCTTTCCTTAAGTAAATACGGACAAGGAAAAACCTATAAAATCTTTTCAAGAATTGAACAAGCTATGAAACTATGAAACCAAAACAGAAAATCATGCTAGTAAGTGGCTATATATCATAACAGTCACAACTCACAAGAACCAAGAAAGACATGGGTTGCGAATTCTCTAACTCTGTTATTCAGGGTTAAATTGCTAACTCACCAGAAAACTTTTATGTACAAAAAATTTGAATAAAATTCCTGATGAAGGATCAAAGCGTACATCCACAGAAAACAAAGAAGAAACAAAGCATGGCAACTAAAGCTAAGGACTCCAAAACCGTTACAAAAGTCCACAACACATCGTCAACGATCGAAAAATCCAGCCACCTGAAACTCTGGAAGCTCCAACCACTGGTCAAGTACGACAAGTTGAAGTCCGGCCACCGAAAAACCGTTGTTGGGAGGGAGAATTCGAAGTCCGGCCACCGGAATACCGACGGAGTCCACATGGGGCACATCTGCCTCTGTTTTTGTTGCCGGGATGCTTTGTTCTTATATTGGGGGCTTACCGATAGGGGTCCAAGCCTCCAAGGGAAGACTTCCAGACTTCCAGTTTAACCCACAAGTTAGATTTAAGACGACTGCTAGTGGGATATTTTTGATCATTTTTGTCTTTTTCTAATAACTATACTTTACGACTCCATTTCTCCAATTATATAAAATTAAATTAAATTAATTAAATAATAAAAAGTAAATATAGTAGAAGGATTTATTTAATTGTGCTAGATGTATAACAATCCACGTGATCCAGCATGGGTTGATCCGACTGCTTGAATTAGCTCTACGCATTTTGTTTTGCTGAGTTGACCAATGAGCATAGGCCGACAGATTTATACATTCCAAATTAATTTTGTTTATAATTATCTATTTTTTAAAATTTAAGTTTCAGTGATTTTCACCCAAAAAAATTTAAGCTTTAGTGATAAAAAATTGGTACTGCTAGTCGGATACACATATTAAAAACGTGGAATTAATTTGCCAGGAACAGTTTTAATGAATATTTTTATTAATTGGCTAAAGGCATTGGGTTTTGGTACTTTTTGTGCAAAATCCAGAGATTAATATAGCTATATTTTTGTGAGAGTTTTGAGTAATTAAGCTCGTAACTAGACAGGGTTAAAGCAGGCAAATGTTAGAAAACATAATTAAGTTCAACATTAATTATTATTCTTCTTATAAAAAGAATGAAGTAAGATTTCAAGTTCTAAACTTATAAATAAAAAAAATAAATTTAGAAGAGTTTTCTTTTATTTGAGATTCGATGCAATTCGAATATAATTAATTACAGATACTATTGATTATTAAAAAAAAGAATGATTAGTGATTACAACTAATGTTCCATTTTTTTATTTTTTATAATTTTCAAATTAATGTAGAAGGAAAGAAAGAAAGAAAACCTAAATAGGTTGATAATTTAATTCCATTGATGGTTATCGTTTGAAAGGAATTATTATTTTAAATCCGAAATGGAGAATTCTAGGTGGGTTTAAATGAGATAGTATAAGTTTTCGTGTTGGCATTTTATGTCGTGGATTGGTGATCATTAGTTGCCTTCTTGGTTAAGGCTTTGAAAGCTACAGGCCAAACTACGTCATTTTCAATTGTCCACGATCCAGATATTTCGTCAAGCTGAAAGAGGCATATAGTATTGATTTACACCCTTTTCAAATTAACAAACGAGGGAAATTTTTATTAAGCAGGCATTATTATTCTCCGTATAAAGAGCCTTCTTTTGCGACCAAAATTGTATACACGTGGCTTTTTGCCAGTTTAATCCCAACTCAACCACCTCGTGCTTCCTTCTTTTCTCCGGTCATCAATGGATACAAAATTGGGTGGATTTCTTTCCTCAAACTTTTAAACAGGTGGATATTCCCTCTACTCTCTCCTTTTGTCTTTTCCTTCATAATGTCATCCTTTTCTTATATCTCAACAAGTGCTTGATTACTCAATATAAAATTTATTTTTAACATTATAAGCTTATAAGATTTTACACTAATTTTCTATTATAGCTTAAAGAAGTGATTAATCATTTAGAACAAAGAAAAAAAGATAACAAATGATACAGAATAGAGAGAAAAAAAAAACCAAATCGAACCTTATTTATTAACACTCTTTGAAAAGTAAAATATTTTTATGCAAAATGGAAGTAAGAGGCTTAGAGCATGACAATGCGGAAAGGAAATTTTGGGCCCCTATGGCAAATAATTATAGGCTCAGCCCTTGAATGATTGGGTTTAATGGGCCAGCTTAGCTTTGAAAATTGATATACTCCTAAGATATTTTCGGAAAAAAAAAAAAGAAAAAAAAAGCAAGAGAAAATCCCTCAACCCTAGATTCCCCCCAACTCGTTCCTCGCACGTGACAAGCAGCTGACGAGCAAAAGCGGTAAAGGGCGCGCCGCCATCATCCAATTACCACAAACACTACAATTCTCTCTTTTAGGCCGTCCGATCTCTCTCCACGTCATCAATCCGCGTGAATCCTAGTTTCAACGGCTGAGATCGCAGTTGCAGAAGCTACTGGTAGCGCGAGCAAACAAGCTTCCTCTCTCTCTCTCTTCTCGCCGCTCTCTCTCTTCCAAATTTCTGATTTTAATTCTGATTTTTTTTTTCTGAGCACAGAAAAGAGAGAAATTTTCTTTCGAGTTTTCTAAACATGAAGTTGATGGAAGAAGAGAGGGAATTTGAGGAGGAAAAGGAAATTAAGCTTATGAAAGAGGAGGTGGACGGTGAAGATGAAAGTGAAGTAGAAGGCGGCGAAGAGGAAGAAGAAGACGACGACGAAGATGATGATGATGACGGCGACGACGACGACGACGACGATGGAGAAGACGAGGAGGATGATGATGAAGTGCAGGTTATTCAATCTTCTGGTGGTCCTCGGGTTCAGTCAGTAGATGACGACGAGGATGACGACGAGGACGAGGACGATGAAGACGACGAAGACGGTGAAGGCGATGGAGACGACGACGACGACGACGACAGTGATGACGACGACGACGGTGAAGAGGAGGTAAATTCTCTTAATCAACTATAATTCGTGTTAATTATTGTGATTATTTCAAAATTTTGAAATTTTCAAGCCGTTTCCAGCTGAAAAATTTTCAGATCCGTTGTTCTTGTTACATATTTGTTCATTTTCTTTCGTTGTTTGATTCTTTCACCAATCTGGGGTAAAGCCTCAAATATAGGAGTCCTTCTGATTCTTCAAAAGTAAAGCTTAATTTTTCATGCCTAATGCAATTTCTCGAAGGATATTCGGTGTTTCTTGGGTTTTCCTGTCAGATCTATTTTTTTGCCTCCTCTACGTCAAAGAAAGGATAATATAACTGGCGGGTTCTACTCCATTCACTGTTGGTTTAATTATTACAGTTATCTAAATCACCATAACTACGCAGATCTAGAAACATATGCTACTATTGATTTAGCTTGGGTACTGCTGCTTATGGCCGATTTCACAATCCAAAATCCTGAATCGCGTGGTCGTGCTTTTGGCTGGCTTAACTTTCAAATTCTAACTTGTTAAGATCTTACTTTTAAAAGGGATAGTGCACTTAAATCTTTTCATCTTAAAAGTTGTAGATCCAGGCTAATATTCTGTTCTGAAAATGGATTTTCTTTGTTTTTCAGCTGTTGTAGCCGGCTGCGGGGTCACCGCAGTTTAAATATAGATCAAAGGACTTTGAAATCCACTAAATTCTGCTTCATAATAAAAGCAATTTATTTTAGCAAGTCTTCAGTATTATGGTCAATTGATCTGGAATTTTAGTTGGCTGTAAGAAATCCTGTCTCCTGGTGGAATTATTTTATGTCCCCTCTCTGATCCCATAAAGTAGATGTTACCCAAGAGAAGTGGTGATTCGTTGCAGTTCTTTTTTTTCACTTGGTAGGAAATGTACGTTCAATCTTCTAGGCTCCAGCAATCGATTGTCATAGTCTTTGACCCCTCTTCCTTTGGGATACATCGCTGTAGTAGTTTGTGACACCTGTCTTTTACAAATGTTTCATGTACTGTACTCTTTTTTTGTTGAACATCATCTTTAACTTGTTCCAAGTTTGGCAATTTGGAAAATCGGTGGAAACTATGTTTTTTAATTTCCTTTTGTCATTTTTACCTGTCTTGTAGGAGGATATGGGGACCGAATACCTTGTCCGGCCTGTAGGTCGTGCTGAAGACGAGGCAGATGCGAGTGACTTTGAACCGGAAGAAAATGGTGAGGAGGAGGATATTGATGAAGGGGATGAAGATGAAGATGGTGAGGCAGGTGGGAAGATTGAAGCTCCACCCAAGAGGAAGAGGTCGGACAGAGATGAATCTGATGACAATGATGATGATGATGATGGCGGAGAGGATGATGAGAGACCCTCCAAGCGATAGGGCTGGCCCCTTCTTGGTTTGAGAACTGACCATTGCCACCTAGGTCAATCTCTCTTTCTCTCCAGCTCTCTTTCTCTGTAGAAAGAATGATAGGATGCATTATGCATTCTATTTTTAGTTGTATCATCATGGTTCAGTACTAGTAGGATTACATGTTCAATCCGGTAATGCATAGTTATGTTCTCTGCTAAAGAAAACTATTGGGAGCAAGCTGGTTTAGAATCTTTGTAAGTTTATGATCTTTTAGATTAAATTTAAGTTGTAGACTCTAAGAACCCCCGCCTTTTAGGTTGATAGCATGTTTTTCTAATCAGAATATCTTATGATCTGTTGAATGGGTTTGTTGGATGATGGAATATAATTTTTGCTTCATGAAATGATGATGGTGATGATGATGATGATGATGATGATAAGGGGGTCTTGATTAATCTAAAATTATTTGGATTTATTTTTTTTTTTTGAAAAAAATGAGCAAATTGGTATTCGAGAATCGAAGGGGCCTGTAATTTTGTGGAAATGGGCAAAGACGTTCGGGACTCGGGAGTAAGCTTTGAGATCATCATCTGGTTCTAGTTGAACTGGGCTTGTTGGACTTGAACAGCTCCCTGGCGACGGCCAACTTCGAAGTGAGACTGAGAACCCAATCTCTAATCCCTGTTTCCTGCTCACACTAAATGATATGGATTATATGGTAAATCTGGCTCAGCGTATGCCATGGGGGCAGGGGAACTTCTCAAATCTTCATTTGGCAGCAATTAATTTAGGTCAAGCATTTGAATGAGATAAGAGTGCAACAAACAAAAGGAATAGAGGGGCAAATAATTTTATTTTTTTATGTGGAGAAAACTACGTAGCTTTAATAATGTAGCCAGGGGACCCTCACCAAAAACAGAAAGGAAAATATAGGCAGGGGGACCGATCGCCCGTGGACCAAGGCTGCACATGTACTCTATTCTAGTAGTATTCTATTCTAGACTAGATAAGAAATTTTCACTATGTTTTTCCATTTCCCCTTAATTAAATGCATTTTAATCAATGGACAGATGGCACTCACTGGAGGCATGGGCCTGGGCTAGTGATAGAGCCAGCAAAATTCACGTCCTGAATGAGTCAGGAGGTAACAGACACAGACACATGGAGACAAATTTTTATGTCGAAAGTGTCAACAGCGTCACGCCACCGAACAGCCCAGACGTAACTTTCCTACCCCTGCAAACTTCATGACCATTGTTCGTTGCCGTTTTGTCAATTTAGAAATTATTACTTATTAGTAATTCATCAATGTAAATATGTAGGCTGATTGTTTAATTTGTGATTAAATTTTTGTCTTTTTACTTAATTTGGGATTAAATATTTCAAAGTTATTAATTAAGAATCAAATGTTTTTGGGATATTACAATTCAGGACTTACCTGGATGAAAAACATTACGCTGACTCACACGCGCGGTAAAAACTAGACTTATTCAGAATTTATATTTTAGAAAAAAAATAAAAATGAAAAATGAAAAATTTCAAAAAAGAAAAGGAAAAAAGAAAAAATCCCAGAAACTTATTCGGTCTCTCTTCTTCCAGAAATAAACATGAGGGTTCGTTGTTCTTTCTTTCATATCTATCTTCAAGTTTAATGCTTAAATACAAGAAAAGGATGATGAAAAATACCCGGTAATTTACAGATTTGAAACCCACTATCCTGGACAATCGACTCTTTCTCTCAGATCATCGACAAACTCTCTTCCCTTGCTTCTCTTTCATGCTTCTTCTGTTGACAGGATTGAAATGGTAGAGAGCTGCCACTGAGCAAGGTGGTTTTTGCAGAAGGTGCTAAAGCAGAGCTGCCCAGATGGTGTTTTTCATCTTGCACAAAGAGAAAGAAAAACGAACAGAGTGGTAGGTACCAAAAAATTGTAAATACATGAGGGCAGATGGGTATTGAAAGATTGTGAAGAGATCCTCACCTTCTTTGAGAGTGCAAGGAGGGAATTTTGATTGCAATCTCACTGGGAGACGTAAATTTTTATTGTTTTTGGAAATTTTGATTGGGGATAAGAAAAGCCTTTCTTGTATTTTCTTTTTCCTCTTTTCATTTTTGTCATATTGTTTGAACTTGTATCGTATGCTTGTTAATTCCAGCAAAAGATCGTGACTTTTTTTAAAGAAAAAAAAGGCCCTAAAAGTTGAAAGAAAAAGAGGAGTTTCCTGGTTTCATCTATTCAGTTTTTTACATTTTCAATTTTCAATTTTATATTTTCTCTTTAAAAGTCGGTTCTTCCTCTTAGATTCAAGATATCAAGCTTATCCAGTGGGATTTTTTATTTTGTCTTGGATTTTTCTTACTTATTTTGGTTTTCGATTTAGATTTGTAATTTTGGATTTGAGTTTTCATTATTTTTTGTGCTTGATTGTGGATTTTGATTTTGTTGGATTTGTGTTCTTTGTACCTGGAGAAATTTTTTACATCCAAGGTAGACCCGAATGCTTGATCGTCATCTTCTTCTTCCGATTACAATAGGTGAGAGGAAGGTTTTCGGAGATTTTGAATTTGGGTGATCGGGCGCAAACGGCGGTAGGTTCAATGGCAGCGGAGTGGTCTTATTTCAAATGAAGAAGAGATAAAAATTAAAAGAAAAGAAATAGACGAAGAGGAAAAGAACTGAGAAAGGATGAAGATTGAATATGGAGTTCTTTTTCTAGATTTAATTTATTCTTTCCAATTCATAAAAGGAATATGAATTGAAAATCCTTTTTGTTTTCGCAATTAGAAAGAAGATGGAAGACTGAAGAACTTTTTTTTTTAGAATTATTTTTTTCTTTTCCGATTCTGGGTATTAAAATATATGATGCCATGTGTCAATAAATTGTTGGTTCACTCATTTTTTATAGTATTTGTATCATACGCGCTAACGTTGGTTAACAGAAACCCTGAATTGTAATAATCTGAAAACGTTTGATCCTCAATCAAATTGAGCAAGAAAGTAAAAGTTTGATCTCGAATTAAGCATTTAACCAAATATGTACTAATTTTTCATTTTTAGGCATTAATGTGTGTTGGAAGTTCAAACGAGATCAATTCGATTTCATCGCAGGTCTATATGTCTCTGCCTTTTCTTTCGACATCATTGCTTCTCGTCTATATGGATGCCTCTGGCGTAATTCCTCTGTCCTACCGGAGCTTTTTGGTTTCTTTCAGCTTGAGCCGATGCCTATCAATTTGTCGGGATTTTTACCTAGTTCCACTCGCTAAGGACGTTTATACAATGGACATTGGTTGCGAAACTAGGATCCTACTCGACCCAAATTTACTGAGAAGATTACGCCCAACTCTGTCTCTTCATGTTTTTCTTTTTCGGCTGATAGTATTTGTCTTTCTTTTGTTTTTTTTTTTCCTTCAAGCAAGCCCGAACCCGATGTTTCATCTACCAACAAAGCTGATAAGAATGCTCACATTTCCTTTTCAATTTTGAGAGTTCAAAATGACAAGCAACTGTGATGACTTTTGTTACTACAAGCAACGATGATTACAGTATTGAGTGACATCCACGGCAGGAGGAATCACACAGCAAATTTCTATCCCTCGGCTTTAACACCACATTTCCGGACCTCAAAACTGGAAAGTAACATGCGATCTTCCAAGTTACATACTTCGCCTGTTGTAGGTTGAGCAGGGTAACCTGTCACAGGAACCGGATAGCTTGGAAAACTTCCTTTACAAAGGTTCTCAACCAAATTTGAAACCTCCAAAGGGAGGATTGGACTGGTTAATTCCAAACGAAAAATCTGAGTCTTCCACTTCTTCCTCTAACCAATACCTCTCTAAAATCTTCACTGCCTTCTTGTAGATCTCGTTGTTTTCATGGCTCTGCAAATTCTCAATTTTGTCCACTCCATCACATTCATCAATCATTTCAGTATAAATATTTACCACACTATTGCCCGATTCTTTGTCTGCTTCACCGATCTTAAGAATATTCTCTAGACTCTCAAGACATACTGTGACAATCCTTGGATCAGGACAGACTAGTAGATCACAAAGTGGCTTGATACAACCTTGTTTCACCAGGTATCTGTCCAAGAAAGAACAATTAAACGATTAAAGACATCGATGGTGCAAGGCTTGAAACTAGCCTTCTGGCAGGAAACATATTCATATAGATTTGAAGGGCTCTATATTCAAGTAATGCACTGGAACATGGAATATGGGACACAAATTTCATGACAAAGGAGGTATCTCCTGAGAGAGAGCAGCAGAACATACTCAATCTGTTCTCGGGACCCTACGGAAGTGGCATTGGAAATAGCCCATGCAGCCTCTTTCTTTACTTCAAATTCAGCATTTTGAAGCAGGTGAACAAGAGGACTAATTATGTTTGCTTCAATAACAGCCTGTTGCACTAAAAGCATAAGTAAGTAGTCTTTATTACTACTACTAAATAATCAAAACGATGACATATAGTCCAATTTGTAAGGACAGAGTCATTCAAAATGCACAACAATTATGATGGAGTATTTCATTAGGCTTTGGAAATTCTTTATTTTCATTGTAATTCAATACAAGACAAAACTACTTTTAGCTTTTAACCTTTATTTGACTTCTATTTCCAGCAGTGATGTTTGAAATTGTCCAACAGGCTTCTTTTTTGGCACTCTTTTTGCAGTTATTCTGAGAAAGAATTTTGTAGAGACAAGGCAGGACTTCGTTGTCAATTACAACCTGCAAACATACTTCATATGTCAACCCTTTCATGAACTCATAGATGAGAAAATAAGGAAACTTCATATGTCAATCCTGTCCTGAACTCACCTGAGTCTGAGAGTCATCACCCGTAACAATATTCCCTAGCGTCCGAAGTGCAGGGACGAGCACAGTTTCTGACGGATAACTGCAGGTATAGTTGACAACAAAAATGAGCATTTTTTCATCCAAAAGATGGAATATAAACGGCATATAACTACAAAACGCATCTTACTGGAGAAGCTCCACTAGTCGTGGACAAATGCCTGTCTCGATCACAGCCTGAATCTTATCATTTGTACCATCGGAAAGATAAGAGAGGGCCCAGCAAGCATCAGTTAGAATTTCTTCGTCCCTCAATTGGATCAGGTACCGCAATGCTTGCAAAGCGGGCTGAACCTAAGAAAACCAAGCATAATGTGTATATAACTGACTGCAACAAGAGAAGAGAGAAAAGGTGGAATCAAAGTTAAAGGAGGGGGGGGGGGGGGGGGGGGGGGTTGACTCTTTGTGAAGATCATCATTCTGAAATGTGAAAAATAACAGTTCACGATCCTGCCTACCTGGTCAAATGGTGCTGGTGGCTTGCCACGGCAGAAGTTTAATAAAGCCCAAGTGGCATTCCTTAGGAGAGATAAATTAGAAAGTTCATTCAATTGTCCCAGTAGCGGAATTAATCCACCGTGACTAAGAACAATGTCTCTAGACTTTGGTGAATCACCGGCAACATTACCTAATGCCCAAATAGCCTGGGTGTCCAACAGGTAAGTTAAAACTGTCAAAGGCCAAAAAACAAGAGAAAAAATATGCTTCATTGAAGCGAAATACTGACCTGCTCTCGAATATCAACCCTGGGCGAGCCAAGAAGTCGCACAAATTTGGGTATAGCACCATGTTCAATAACAACATGCGTGTGCTCAGATGTACCAGATGCAATATTTGTCAAGGCCCATGCTGCTTCAAACTGAAGATGAAAATCAAGCCCACATGATCAGTGAATGAACTCTGCATAGGAGGAATACTAGACTGATCCCTTATTGTTGCATACCTACCTGTAATTGAGGCTGATCATAATTGTCAAGAAACTCCACTAATCGAGGAACAATGCCTGCTTCAATTACCTGCTCGATGGGAGAGCATCGCTCTGCAGGAATATAAGTTAGTAGTAGAATATTAACCAACATAATTAGTTAATTACCGAGGTAAAGCACCAATCAAGACCAGCATTCATAGGCAAGAGCATCAAACAAACCAACTGATAGTAGCTTTCGAAATAGAGTGGTAGCTTCCAATTGTAATGCTGGATTATCAGATAACACTCCTCCTACCATCAAAGGAAGACTTTCCAACTGTGATTAACATTCAGCAATAGAATTACACAAGAGCCACGACCTTCTTGGTCACCGAATCATAAAAATGCATCTAGCTTATGTTATCAGCACAAGCCCAAGCCCAAATGAAAAACAGAGTGAGAAAGAAATAAAACTTGAAGGCAATTCTTACATTTGCGGTGGAAAACTCATTGAAATGCAGTTTATTGAGATTCCGGTTGAGGAAAAGGATCCCTTCTCTGCGTTTCTTAAGGAGGCTTTCTTCTCTCTTGCTCTTCCTTATCTCCACCAAATTGTCCTCTCTTCTCCTCCTTGCCTCCTCCGAATCTACTACTCCTGTCTTGTACCATTTCTTCCTCGTATTACTTGGTCTTAGCGGCATTGCTCCCTAAAACAACAACTTCGCAGTTTGCAGTCTCCCAGGTAGCAGAAGTAATTGGTTTGATGAATTATATATGGGGACTTAGGTGAGCACCTGAATAAAGGGCTTCCTTCATGTGTTTTTCCTTAAGTTTATTCATTGGCAACTTGTTTCATGCAAGAAGCCGCTCAGGACTGTCTTGTTTGTGCGTGTGCTTTTGTAAGGATTGGCTTGGAATTACATGTTCAGAAGTTGAAGCATTGAAGTAGGGAGAGACACAAAGACAATATAGGCCTGCAGACCTTTTGGAATTGTCTTGTCACTTTGTTTCTGTTTCGTCTTTGTTTCCGATTGCCTAACCCATCTTTGATTAATTAAACCATTGATGCAATTTCATTTCCCATACCATTACTATGAAGAAAATTATACAAAATGTGTAAGTTTCTTGTAACAATTTCTTTTCTTCCTTGGCCGGTTATATAGAAGCATCCAATAATTCATTTTTTCAAAGACAAATTAATTATAACTAAATTGACTATTGTGATCATATTCAACAACCGAGTGTTAAGACGGGCAACTAATTAGTTTTAATGAAGACGTTACACGAGTTTACATACTCATCTAAAGAAGGAAAGGACAAAAACACAGAAACAAATTTGTTTTAGGTATTATTAGTTTTTAATGCCCCCAACTTTGAAACCTATTTCATTAACAAAGATTTCTTTCTTTCTCCTTGATTATTGAAGTTACAAATTGAAAATTAGGAGACATTAATTAATTGATCATCTACAGATGAAAGATGACATGAAAATGATGGATGTGGTGGATGGTTACTTTCAAAGCAATTCCTTAGTTTCCAATTAAATTTCAACTTTGATAACTTCTTCACTTCATACTTCCACTCTATATTTAACAGAGTTTTATCTAATCCGACTGTACGGATTTACCACGAAATTTCTTCTTGTTATTATTACCTTGAATTTAATTGCAACAAGTTAATTAGATTTCGGGCAAGGAAAAACAAGTGGAGCCCAAGAGGCCAAGCCCAAGCTCCAAGGGACGAGGGTAAAGGTCCAGGGGCTGGGAATTAATGGATCATGTTCATGCGATGTGAACTCAAATGGGGTAGACAATGGGAGCCATAAATAATGGTGGGGATCCCTCACATCCCTCACAGGGCATTAATGTCGGTGCCGTCACCCCACCCTTCACAGTTTTGCCGACAGCTCATCGATTAAGATTTCGCTGAAAAAAAAAAAATACTACTGCTTGATTCTTATTTCCCAATTCCCATCAACAAAAAGGAAGAAAAAAATTTAAAGGAATACGGAGTATTTTTTCTATTTTAAATACTTGTATGTACGAGTAATTAAGAAAATTGACGAAATGTGATAGGCTTCATCATATCGTAGGAAATGGTTAATACTACTAATAAGTAATGAATTGATATGTGTAGGACTCCTTAGATCTCATCCCTAAATCCTAAATTTAACCCAAAAAAAAAAAGCATAGGCATAACATCAGATGTGTAATTTTTGGAAGTAAATTATGTATGGATTATGATGAGTTTAATTAATTATTCATTAATTAATCAAGTTAATGTAATAATAATAATAATAATGAAAAGGACATGAAAAATATAAATAGAATAAAAAAATGAGGTTGACACGTCAATACCCAGTCTAATCACAATTAAGGTGTTATTGTTAACCACTTAACTCAAGAATTAAGAAGAAAAACACGGGTCTCTCGGGTCTCAGGTGAGCTTTGTACTTAAATACAAACTACTATCCGTACTCTGTCGATTCCCAGTTTTTCTCTTTTCACTCGTAGTTTTTATTTCTTTTTCTATACTATATATATATATATACTCATTGGTAATTGTATTTTTGGTAAGGATTTATAAATAAACAAATAAATATAAAAACTATTGAGGCGCAGAGCATCTGTAGATTCGAATCAAATCCATCTCTCCGTGTTCTTCGTCTTTCTATAAAATTTTCTCTCTCCTTTCACTTCCGGAAAGCCGTACCAGATTTCCATCAGATCTGGTGCTTTTTGCGCTGGAAATGCGCGTCGTTTTGGCGGCTTAACTTCACTTTCCTTTCGTTTTACATTGCCTCTAAAACAAAATGACGATCGTTGGCCCAATCACTCCCGGTCAGGTGCGTGCTTTCTCCGTTCTCTGTTGCTGTTGGATCTTGCATTTTCGAACTTTTCAAATTTTCTTCTTTTGATTCTTTTTTCAGGTTTCGTTTTTTCTCGGAATATTTCCGGTCATTTCAGCTTGGATCTATGCTGAATATTTGGAGTACAAGAAAAATTCACTCGCATCCAAAGCGTAATTTCTCACTTCAACCTTTTTCTTTCAAATGCAATTACGATGAACGTAATGTATTGGTGAATTATAACAATTCCTCTTCTGTTTCTGTTAGTAGGCATTCTGATGCGAATTTAGTCGAAATCCGAGACGATGCCGTAAAGGAAGATGATAGAGCGGTTTTATTGGAAGGCGGAGGTCTTCAATCAGCTTCTCCTAAAGCTCGGACTTCATCATCTTCACTGTCCCCAATTTTCAAGTTTGTCATCAGAGCCGTTGCTTTTTTTCATTTTTCTTCTCTCTCTCATTGCTTTTGGTTACGTCAGTCAGTTGATTTCCATTTTTATGCTTTGTTTCTGTTAAGATTTCTCATGATGGATGAGACGTTCTTGATCGAGAATCGGTTGATACTTCGAGCTATGTAAGTCATCTTATTTTTGTCGATTGAGATATGAAGCATTTCGAGAATTCATAGAAGTATGTTATGTAACTTGCTCGATGTTGTAACTCCTTTTGTGTTTTATCTTCTTATAGATCCGAATTTGGTATTCTTTTGGGTTACTATTACATATGCGATCGCACTGATTTGTTTCCTTCTTCGAAAAAGGTAAAGATGATTACTTTTTAGTCGTAGGAAAAAATGCTGAATTTGTGGAAATTTTAAAATGATTTTAATTAAAGTTTCAACCATTGAACCCTTTACACCCGTTATGGAACGTTCTAGCATGCCATACATTTCAAAAATATTGTCAAGATGTTGTTATTGCTTCCTAATTTAGTTTTCTCATCCATCATATTTCTGTGCAGAGTTACAATCGGGATCTTTTCTTATTCCTCTACTTCCTTCTCATCATAGTTTCAGCAGTAACTTCTTTCAAGATACATCATGATAGGTCACCATTTTCGGGGAAATCGATACTTTATTTGAATAGACATCAAACTGAGGAGTGGAAAGGTTGGATGCAGGTTTGTGATTCTTAGTAAATCCCTAAAGTTTTGCTTCTCAGAGGTTTGATATTCTATTTACTATGATAGAATATGTAATGTTGGATTGCATAACTAGTCTGCATCAGGATTAAGAGTCTTACTCTTTCTAATTATCTCCCTTTTGTTTTTTCAGGTCTTATTTTTGATGTACCATTACTTTGCAGCGACAGAGATTTATAATGCTATCAGAATTTTCATTGCTGCTTATGTGTGGATGACTGGGTTTGGGAACTTCTCATACTATTATGTGCGTAAAGATTTCAGTCTTGCAAGGTTTGCACAGGTATGAATTCTCCTGAAGTGAAGATTATGAATTTATGATTTATTTGCTTCCAGCAATGAGTATATTTTTGCTGAACAGATGATGTGGCGGCTCAATTTCATGGTATTTTTTTGCTGTGTCATCCTCAATAATAGTTATACGCTGTACTACATATGCCCCATGCATACTCTGTTCACTCTTATGGTTTACGGGGCACTTGGTATTCTGAACAAGTACAATGAACATGGGTCAGTCATTGCTTTAAAAATCATTGCCTGCTTCTTGGTGGTTATCCTAGTCTGGGAAGTGCCTGGAGTGTTTGATATTCTTTGGAGCCCATTTACGTTTTTGCTTGGTAAGTAACATTCTAAAGTATAATTTCTATTTAAACTATTTTGGGTCATGTTGATGGGGGAGAAAATTGTAGGTTATACTGATCCTGCTAAGCCAAACTTTCCCCGCTTGCACGAGTGGCATTTCCGCTCTGGCCTTGATCGGTATATATGGATTATTGGAATGATATATGCATACTATCATCCAACTGTAAGTTCTGATGCAATTATTGGCTATATTTTGTTGACTACTCTTGATATGAATTAATGCAATTTATTTGGGAATAACAAAGCTTATAAGCTGGCTTCATCTGCAGTATAATTTTCTATTTCAGTCGATGGCTTGATACTTGGAATGTACTGTTGCAGGTTGAAAGGTGGATGGAAAAACTTGAGGAAGCAGAGGTGAAGCGGCGGGTATTAATAAAAGTGGCTGTGGCCATTATAGCCTTGACGGTATCATATATATATATATATATACACCTTTGCACTTATATTTTTGTTTCCTAGAAATTTCATCTCTTATTAATGCGGTTTTGATAAAATGCTTGTAGGTGGGATTCTTCTGGTTTGAGTACATATACAAGCTTGACAAGATCACTTACAATAAGTACCATCCTTATACCTCATGGATCCCTATAACGTAGGTCTCGCCTCACTTGTGTTGATATTGACATATCTGAAAACTTTATGTTTTAAGTCCCTTTCCCTGTTTGAGCAGTGTCTACATATGTTTACGAAATGTCACCCAGTACTTCCGAAGCTTCAGTTTAACCCTTTTTGCGTAAGTAGCCCTTTAATTCATCTCATTGTCTATTCGTTTACTTCTTGGAGACCAGTAAGAAGATCTATTTGTATGATATTGGCCTTTTGTTTACCAGATGGCTTGGAAAGATAACACTGGAGACGTACATCTCGCAATTTCACATTTGGCTGAGGTAAGTTTAAGCATAGGATACTACATGCAACGCTACCCCACGTCTCTCCATTTACTTGTTTATTTTAACACAATATCCAATCAATGTGCAGATCTGAAGTTCCAGACGGTCAACCTAAACTACTGCTTTCTCTGATCCCAGATTACCCAATGTTGAATTTCATGCTTACCACTTCCATATATGTTGCTGTAAGTAAATGGTGTGATCTTGAAGCTTCAAATATCACTTATTACTCATGCACTAACTTATGTTTCTTGTTTGCAGATATCTTACAGACTCTTTGATTTGACAAATATACTGAAAGCAGCATTTGTGCCAACAAAAGATGACAAGCGACTTATCAACAACTTGATTAGTTGTGTTGTAATCTCAAGCATTTTATACTCATTATCTTTTGTGTTACTCAGAATCCCTCAGATGTTGGTAAGAGTTACTATGTTCTTTGGATTGATTGAATTTGCAAATAGCAAGAACAGTCTCTTAATTTCAAACTTCTGATCCTACTGTCCTCGCTATATTGACATCAGCAGGTGTGAGAATTATAAAGTAGAAACTAGAAAGCTACAAGTTTGTGCATCAGTGTGCCATCCAAAGAATTGCTCGTGACTGCTGCAGACTTATTACCTTCACAGTTAGAATGTAAGTGCCGAAATTCGTCACACCATTGATATCGAAGAAGCTGGTCGTGCTTAGTCTTTAGAATATGGAACATCAGCTGTATAGGGAAAGATGAAAAGTCGTGTATAAAACCTCCAATTGAGGTGTTATTTTTGTTCTCAATTATTTACCCCAGATACTGAAATACAATATAGTTACCATATGATTCATTACAATGTCTACGGAAAATCGCATTGGCTTGCATTATCGTATGTCTTTTATCAAAATGCCCAGTAAATTTTTAGAAATCAACATTTTACCTCAAATAATTGCGAGATAATTGTCTTACGAGTTCACTATTCTGCTTGCACTCCTGCATTCTTCTTTCTAGTCCCGTATCCACAATGCATCGTTTATTTTCTTTTCTTATTTAAAAAATTCAGTGACCGATGGATGAATCCCCATTAATAGTTAACCTTAAAATTACGGAATAAATTGCAAAATGAGATGCACGCATAAAAATTAAGACGACATGATAAAATTTGGAAATATCATTTTCAGAATTCAAAATTCGTTCTTCCATACTCAGAGCTTTTACCTCTATTAGAAGTTAGCAAAGCTACAAGCGTAAGGACTTAATATTAGCCCCAACGTTGATTGGACCTAGGAATGAAGTAAAAATGGTAAGACTCAAAAGTTATTTAAAAGGAAATCAAAAGGTAACCCCATAATGGGTTCGGATGAATACAAAACTACAGAATCAGCTTGCAAACCGCAAGGATAACAAGAATATGTCACAGCCAGCAGCAACTTATCGACGATAACAACAATATGTCATAGCCAGCAGCAAGGGCAGCAGAGCTTCTCTTCCATGCGAATGCAGCAAACACTCCTTCAGAATATATGCACAATATCGTAGGCAAATCTAATCATGTTAAAGAAAATCATTATAGATGAAATCGGCTTAAGATAAGTAGATAGATGGCAAAGAATTTTACTCCTAAGATTGACAGCCTTGGTTGCATTATCACTTAATTATAAGATTTTGACAGAAGTAACATTACGTAGCCTGCAGAAAACTATTAAGGCTGAAAGAGAAATTCATATCAATAAATAAAACAGGCCATATTTTAGATTTAACATATAGGTTGGACGCCAAGCATGCTTGTGTCTCTATGTATTACTGCTTGAAAGCTTCTCAATTTTATAGAAAGGATACGTCCAGAAGAGCACGAATGACTGCAAAATTATAAGACCATTGTTAGGTGATGAAGTCATTAAAGAATAGATGAAAAGCAAAGCAGAAAATTTCGATTACTCTAGGAGAATAAAATCATAGGAGGAAATTTATGCAGACAACTGAGAAGATGAAATATGGAATAAGAGATGCGACTCATAACACAAAAATGCTTACCATAAGCCCACCCATGAATCCATCAAGTATAATCTGGTTCCAGCTATCAAAATATGAATGAACTGAGAACTTTGCCTTGGCTATGAGTCCAATGGAAGTGATTGCCATGACAACAAAATAGAAGATGAACCCCATCAAACCCGTGAACCCTAAGATTCCAGCAATAACCCCTCCGATGATAGACATAAATGTTCGGCTGCAAATGAAAACAATGTTTAAATATTGGCATCAACACAGAATTTAGCATCTAACTAAATGCGAAAACAAACCTATAATATACAACTTTCATATTATTTTGCAAATTCTCAGCACTAAAAGTTGGTACATCGTTCATATCATTTGATTTTTTCGCAGGTGAACTTGAATCACTTTGTCCAGCCATCACTTCTGCTTTATGTGGTTTACAACTTTCTGGAAACAAAAAATAGATAAAGGAATTATCAATAAATTCTAAACAAAACCAACACTCTTAATTCCATGTTTTTAAAGAAACAAAAAGAAATACCAGAAACCATATCACAAAGTGAATTACCAAATTAAGCACAAGCAAAATACTTAAAACAGCATAGCTACATAAAATCCAAGCATTATAATGACACAATATAACTTGAGGAAAAAGTCATAAAGTCCTTCTTTTGCTAATCTAGATGCAGGGAAATTTCTCTCACTGAAATTTTACTGTATTACAGATCAATTCATCCTCGACCATGACAGATAAAATCTTACCAATTAACAGAAATTGCTCAAGAAGTTATGATAAAAAGTGAACAATAAAAAATTTGCGGGAATGGTGGGTGAAAGTGCTGAACTTTTACAATTCCAATGACCCGATAAAAGAAAAGGCAGCATCTTTCAAGTTTCGGAACTTTGATCAAAAGACAGCATAGATACCATCACAATTCCGAATTTTCAACTGATTAATATGAAACAAAATAAGTAAAATTAAGAAACTTTCAAATCGAAGATAACTGAAGCGAAGGGATGGTAACAGATCTAAGCATCGAGAAATCATTCAAAAGTAAACAAAAAAAAAAACAATTGTAAACATAAAACGTGCGGTTTAGATTATGAAAGAAAGAAAGTTACGGACTTAACTTCACAAGAAAGTTTAAGTGAAGGAAACAAAGATTTACCCAGAAAATCGGAGAATACGAGAGACCCTCTTTCTTCTGTTCTGTTACTAAGAATCCAGTTCGACTTCGAGACGGTAAACCCGATTTGTTTGTACCTTTATTAAGTGTTATATTTTATGATTACCCCCTATATTTCTTAGGGATTTCTATTACTTCCCTGTAGTTTTTTCAAAATACAGAGCATTACTAAAACGACGTAGTATAGCATAGTGTTTCATTCTCCATCAAAAGGAAAGAAAAGATGTAGAGCAGAGGTGTTTCACTGAGTGAGTTCTTGTTCCCTGACAGTGTCCCAATCTTCCTCGAAGTCAATGTCTTCTTCAGTTGGAGTCTTTTGCAGTTTCGAACCAAGAGCCTTAAAATCAAATTGGCTCCTCTAGTTTGAGGTAAGTTATATGTTTTGTCTTTTCAGTTTGAGTGTTTGTTTCGTGAATTCAGGCAGTGAAGTTTTGAGCTTTAGTTTTTAATCATCATGTACTTGAAAGAAGGACGTTCTCTATTGCTCAAAGTTAAGAAACCATCAATCCCATTTGTTTTAAACACAAACTCAGTTTTGAAACCCAACAGAGAATCCCAAACTGAACAAAACCAAACCCAACTGGACGAATCTCAAGTACTTGACACTTTAAAACAAGAACCCAATATTTCTTCAGCTTTACACTATTTCCGGTCCATAGCCAATTCAAATTCCTTTAAACACACCTTACAAACATACCGATGCATGATCCATAAGCTTGCACTTGAATCTGAAATAGATAGTATACAGTATCTTTTACAGCAGATGAAATTGGAAGGAATTAGCTGTAGTGAGGACTTGTTTGTAATTGTGATTAGTTCTTATCACCAAAAGGGGTTAGGCGAACAAGCTTTGAAAATGTTTTATAGGATAAAGGAATTCGGGTGCCAACCAACAGTTAAGATTTATAACTATGTTTTGGATGCGTTGCTCAGTGAAAATAGGTTTTCAATGATTTATCCGATATATGGTAATATGAAAAGAGATGGTTTGGAGCCGAATTTGCATACTTATAATATTCTGTTGAAAGCTTTGTGTAAGAAGAATAAGATAGATGGTGCTTGCAAGTTGCTGAATGAAATGGCAAGTGCAGGGTATTCTCCTGATGCTGTGAGCTATACAACTATAATTTCTTCAATGTGTAAGCTTGGTAAGGTTGATGAAGCAAGGGAGCTTGCAATGAGATTTAAATCATATGTGAGTGTTTATAATGCTTTGATAAGTGGATTTTGTGGGGAAGACAAGCTTAAGGAGGCATTTGGTTTGTTGCTTGAAATGTTGGTGGAGGGAGTAGACCCTGATGTTAGAACGTACTCAATCCTTATTAGTTCCCTTGCAAGTCTGGGAAACGTTGAGTTGTCACTTGCAGTTTTGGCTAATATGTTTGTGAGAGGATGTAGCCCCAATATCTACACCTTTTCTTCCTTGGTAAAGGGGTATTTCATGGCAGGAAGGGTACATGAGGCCTTCGATTTCTGGAAACAGATGATTAAAGAGGGACTTGAAGCCAATGTGGTTGTCTATAACACTGTAATACATGGTCTCTGCCTCAATGGAAAGGTGAGTGAGGCTGTCTCTATTTCCTGTCAGATGGAGCGAAACGGCTGCCCTCCGAATGTAACTTCATATAGCTCTCTTATCAGTGGATTTGCAAAGTCTGGTGACTTGGTTGGTGCATCTGAAATATGGAATAAAATGATAACCAGTGGTTGTCATCCCAATGTTGTGGCATACAGCAGCATGGTGGATGTCCTTTGTCAGCATTGCATGTTTGACCAAGCTCATTCTCTAATAGAGGAGATGGTATCGGCAAACTGTCCTCCTAACACAGTTACTTTCAACACGTTAATCAAAGGTTTATGTAGTAGTGGTAGAGTTGAATGGGCAATAAAAGTACTGGATCAAATGGTGCATTATGGTTGTGCACCGAATGTAGTTACATATAATGAGCTACTGGATGGTCTCTTCAAAGTAAATAGACTAGAAGAAGCATTTAGGCTTGTGAGGGAGATTGAAGAAAATGGGATAGAATGGAATTTGGCCACTTATAATACCATTTTGTCCGGATTTTGTCATGCTGGTATGCTAGAGGAAGCTCTGCAACTTATTGGGAATATGCTGGTTCAAGGCATAAAACCTGATACAATCACATATAACATAATAATCTTTACCCACTGTAAGCAAGGTAAGGTGAAGAATGCTGTCCGACTTTTTGAGCGCATTAGCGCTGGAGGTGACTGGCATCCAGACATAATTTCATACACTAGCCTTCTGTGGGGCCTCTGTAATTGGATTGGTTTAGAAGAGGCCATCATTCAGCTCAATAAGATGATTAGTGAAGGGATATATCCCAATGTTGCAACATGGAATGTTTTAGTCCAGTGTTTGTTTAACAGCTTAGGTCATTTGGGACCAATTCGCATCATAGATGATATTCTAGGTACTGGTTGAGAATGTCGTTTAGCCGGGACTTATTTGGGCCAAAGCGGACTTTTTTTTTTTTTTGCTAACCATTGATGACAATCTAACTGATACTTCTGTTTGCTGACTAGAACTACATGTTGCTAACCCCTGGTGGGTTTATGTTTAATACTTTAATAAGAGAAGGGTGAAAGTTGTCCATGTTCATCTTTGAATCGCTGGATTTTGGCGGATAAGCATAAGCTGTAATCATTGTTATTCAAGCGTTGATCCTGTTATTCTCAGCCTATATTGTTTGTCCACCCGATTCTCTCGCTTATTGTCTCATCATGTCATACTTTTTCTGTTTTTCACCAATACAAAGTCCACTTGGTCATGTCATACTATTTCTGTTTTTCACCAAAACAAAAGTCCAACTGTCTTCTGATTCCTGGAAATCTTGTGAGAACCTGGGTCCTGGAGGTCGCTTTGATATTTGCGTCTTGTAAAGATGTTTGCTAAGACAGCTGCAACAGCAGCCGTTGCAACTGTTTCTGACAGCTCTTAAAATCCCTTTGGCGGACGCGATCATTTCATTCATCTTCTATGGCTGAACTGATTAGGAACAGTTAGCTTAAGTCGAATTCTTGTTTCGTGATTTTGATTTGATAAGCAAACATTCGTTTAACTTACCATTTTTATGCTCACTGTGGCTTTGCTTTTTATATACTATTACAAATTGTCATATTATCTTCCCTACTGTAGATGTGTTTAGACCTTTGATTGCTAACCGGAAAAAAATTAACACTCTAATTCCAATAATTATGATGATGAAAAATAGGTAGTACAAGTTATTTGCACTAGTTCATTAAGTAAAGGGAAAATATTATGTGGCGAGCCAAAGTGAACCACTGGACGCAACTTCTGACTACTCATTTATGGTGATGATTGTGTAAATAAGACCTGGCAATATGGCCATTAGCACCCTTGGGATAGAATCCGCCAGCGACGCTTTCATTGCCACTTCCATATACAATCCTCAAAATCTCCTCCGGCGTCCGGTCATAGGCAACCGAGAATTCATCTCCAGCAAGCACATTGCCTCTGATTTTCCCTTCTGCACCCCGAAAATTGGGAACAATAAGGCCTTCATCTTTCCATCCGTCGTGTCCCAGCCTGTTCCTTAGGTGTGAAATGCGATTGGTGAACTCTGCCACCGTTACCCCGTACGGATGAACCTTCAGCGTTGCCTGCTCGTACAGCAATCCTCGGATGACAGCATCTTGGCCTGATTCTACACCTAGGAGACCCGCAACCAGCTGGGAAGGAAAAAAAACACACACACACACACATGCAAAGCACATATAAGAATCAAACTCAAAAGACGCACTTGTTTTTTCTGTTTCTCTTGGAGATTGAAAGCTGGGGCTTACCCTCTTTGAAAGAGCACCCTCGAGTTTTGGGTTTGCACCGACATATCCGGTGAGTCCAACATAAGGAATTAAGTAGGAAGCAATAAGGTAGTTGATGCTATTGGCATAAGGATCAAAAGGGGGCACCAAAGGCTTCGTAAATGCATGATTTATCACTTTTGCAAATGATGATGGACTCAAATCAAGCTGTGGCCTTGGAAATCCCTTCACTGTCTTCTTAATAGCCCTGCATCCATCAAGAATGTTAGGTCCTTTAGAAACCTGTCATATGCAAAGAACCAAGTATAATATTGCAGACATGTTTGAAAAGAAAGTATGTGGGAAGAAACAAACTTCAAATGTCCCACTTCTTGGAGAGCAAATTGTAGGATTACATCTCTTGTCAAACGATCAAGCTTGGCCTTTTTGGCACCAATGGGTTTTGGACCTCCCATGGTTAAATTTGGATCAACTTTATCCAAGCCATAACCCAAAGCACCATACAAGAAAAACTCGGCCTCTAAATATTCTAGATTGAGTGGAAACTCCAACAAATTCACATCAGATTTGGGGACCGAGGAGATTTTATAGCCGTAAAGGAGGTCTGAAGAATACGCAGAAGGAAGGAGGGAGAAGACCAGGGAAGAAATGAGAACAATGGCTGCAGAGGAAAAGGGTGATCCCATGTTTTTGACCATCTTTGAGTAGGGTTTTAGTGATACTAATGCATGTTTAGCTGAAGGTAAATTGCTCTTTTATATACACAAACAAGCGTGAAGGCTGAAGGCGTTATGTTACGTGGCAAATGGGAGAGTGCTTGGTCAAACCTCAGCAGTGCCAGGTGGGGCTTTTGATGTGTTATCAGTTACTGATTCAGGAGGATTACGTGGGTTTAGTTTCCATGGTCTTCTTAAATGGACCTTGTCTTTGCACGATGAGGTGGCTTAAGATTAAGAGTTACAATAACAAGTGAAAAATTCCAATCTGTCTTTGTCTTTTTTTAGATTATTACGGATTTATGATTGATGCCATAATATGCCACGCAGATTGCAGGGTTCTTCGGAACCCATATTAGGTTTGGATTTTGGACTGCCGTATTTTACTGTAAATTTTCTTAACGTGACCCGTAACGGATTTTTTTTATTAGGCAATGCTAATAAAGTTTTATATTTCCCCATTTTTCCCTGCAGGAAATTAAAGTTTTGTTTCCTTCTAATTAAGTTTGCATTACTGCGTATTAAACTTGTTAAAGTTACCTAAATATCGTTTTGTAACGGATAGTGCAACGTATTAAGTTCATATTAATCTCAATGTTTCATAAATGGCGATGGAAGGATTCCACATAAATGCCATGAATCGGGGGTTTCAAACTGTTATTACTCGACCACTACATAAGGAGTGGAGAACCTGCAATGTTCTCCATAGAAGTCAAAGAGGAACCCCCACGGAATGTGTGGTTCTTCAGGTTTCTACTACATGATTTATATCAATAATATATAATTTCTTCTTTCAGCACTCAATAGTCATGAAATTGCAGCACGCTACAATGTAATCTTCCAAAATCTTAAACCTGAATACAAAGAGATGTTCACAAGTACCTATCTAGCAACTTTCTCAGTTTTATGCTTTCTTCTACCTATATTACCTACACTAGCTGTTTCATTATACAAATCTTCTATGTCATCATCTTCTCCAGCAATAATACCATCTTCAACATCATCCTCTCCCTCTCCATCCCAATCCTCTCCAAGGTCTTCATCGTCTTCGATTTCATACACATCATCATAATCTCCATCATCTTCCTCTTCATCATAAACATCTCCACCTGCACGAATGGTATGCCATTCAGGCGGAGGCGGACAATCCTCAGTGATTGCCTCATCTCTTTTTATCACCAGATGCCTGATGACTCTTTCATCTTTGTCTAACATGGTCTTAAAATCATTTATCCATCTAGCTTCCAACTCAAAGTTCATCAAGATGTAGTGGGCATTGTTAGCCTTCTTTATCTTGTAAGCTAGTCTTCGAAGACCCCAGTCATTCAATCTCCATATCCTGCCTTTCTTCTCCCTCAAGAAATCTGCAGCAAGGATTAATAGATATAAGAGACTTACAACAGGTACAGGATTATTGTAGTTGAGTTCTAAAAGAATCTAAAATCACAAAGGGCATTTTGAAGAAAGAATGCCATTAATTAATCTCTTTATCTTTGATCATTTGAACTAAATTTTCAAAACTAACAGAAATCTAGTTGCTTTAGTTATCCCCAGCACTCCCTTAGATATGAACTCTGCTTGCCTTTCCTCAGAAATGGCACAAGAAGAGATACATACCCACTCTGTAATTCTGTTTCAGATAGGTGCAAAGGAGTATGTTTTATCTTCAATTAAAGGAAGCTTGTAGCCCAAAACAAAAAAAGAAAGATATTCATACAATTTATTTGGAAAAACAAAAGAAAGAAAGAAGAAAAAACAGACATATGGGAGGGAAAGGTCACCTTGAACTTTCTCATTGACACTGCCAACCTCTTCTTCATGCTTCTCATGAATTAAATAAACAACCTCATAGTGGCGCACTGTATAAACAAGAAGCACAATAAAGCGTATGAAAGTGAGCAAAGTCCAAGAATCATCAGTTTGTGAGACATATTATAAGAAACAATCTACCAAGCTTGAAGGTTAAGATAGAATCGCAATAATAGAATAACAAATTCTTCAAGAAACCACCCATAAGTTTCTTTATGTTTAATCCCACATTCCTACTAGACTAGCACAAACCCGAAAGTAAACACATGAGGCAGGCTTACTGCGTTCCACATTCAATGCGCTTTGCAGCTGTAGGTTGAGAGATTCATATAATTCTTCTGCAAATTCACAAACAGCTTTAATGATTACAACACTGGTATATGTTATATAAGAGTGGATTAAACAAACTTGGTGGCCATAGTTGCCCTACGTTCTTCATCATCAGCAAACTCGGGTAGAAGTCTACCATCTTCTTGAACTTTTTTCTGAAATTCAAATAGAAAAGCCGCATGTCAAATTCAATGAAAACGATTAAGCAATAAAATTGAAAACTACAGAAGTTGTTCTAAACACCATAAGAAAGTGTTGGCCTTTTCCCCTGCTTAAGCCAAAATTTCAATCTTTACTAATTTCAGAAACGTAACTCCCAATAGATATTGGAAAATTACAAAAACGAAACAAAGCAGAGAAAGAGAAGAAAACAAGGCAGAGACCTCTTTGAGGAGGACAGATTCGGGGAAAAATCCAGTAGTCTCGTCCGGTTTGGGGATGAAACTGTGAGCGTCTTGTTTATGATCATTGTTCTTGTTCTTCTTCGCCTCCACATATAAAAGATTTCTACGAGCAAGGGAAGAGTTATCTTGCGGAAATTTGAAGAAAGAGGTTTGATTTCCTAGGAACCCACTTCCAATTTTCAGTTTTGGAAGCCTTGGAGCAACAACCGTTGCGGCAAAGTGTTGTAGGAGTGACTCCATTGCAGGATTCCGAGTCAAAGCGCCGAGACAAGAAGATGCACTATCTGGATGAATTATTATGGACATAAAAAGGATGAAGAAGGAGAGTGGGTTGGGCCAAATTCTTGGAAGTTCATGTTTACTGCTCATAGGCCCACTTCTATAGGCCCATTTGTTAGAATGTTTGTGTCAGCCCAAATAATCTGATTTCTGTATTTGCTAAGTTAGTAGGTTTTTTTTTTGAAGAAAATATAATTTTTATTCATTAAAATGAAATTATATCCATAATATTAAAAAAAGTAAAAATTACAATAGATTCAAATTTGTTATCCTGTAGATTTGGATTTTATTTCATAACTTGAGTCATCTTGCCGACTTCTTCATAAGTCTCTAGTACGTTCATCATTCTTTCGCTTTTGAGTTTTGACGACAAAGAAGTGACTGATTCGAAATCCTGGATTGACCCATAAGACATAAAACAAAATCAAAATCATTATAATCTAAAGTTAACAGTCTTAGATACACTATAAACTGACACAAAGACAAACTAAAACTAAATTGATCCAACAAACTGACTAACTGACTTAGATAAAAGTGAGACTCAAATACCCAGATCAAAAGATCTATGCCTTATTCAAGCAAAAAGTAAATAAAACTGTGATGAAATATGAAATTAGACTCATTTCTCCCCTTAACTCCCCATTGTCGTTAATAGCCAAAGAGGCGAAAGAGTAAACGAAAAAGACAGAAGAAAATTAGGGACAAGAGTGGGAGAGAAAGAAGTGGACCGCTAATGATTCACTAGTCTGATTATATTTAAAAAAAAAATTGTTATTTTCCAGGTATTATCTAGGTAGGATATTCACTATTGTAGAGTTTTAGTTTGATTAATGTTTTGATTGTAATTATCTTACCTAATGATTTTATCACTACTTTCACAAAAATAAGTTGACTCCTAATCTTTCCTCATAAAAAAAAAAAAAATTGACTCCTACTCTGATTAACAGTATCCAAGCCAAAAATGATTCAGAAGAAAGGAACAAACATTTTAACTCTTTACTCATTCTTCTTGCTTGGAAATATATGATTGAGATTGGCAGTGTGTGCTACCGTGATAACAATATTATGACGTCCGTATCGATGAAATTAAGAACAAAAGCGAAGTTAGACCTTAAACATAATTCTGTCGACTAGTCAATACCAACAATCTCCAGTGAAGTGGAATTAACTCAGAGAACAAACAGTATACGGTACAAACTCCAATCATAAAATCATAAATCATAAAATCCAAATTAAAGCTAGCCCGAAAGTGATCTTCACACAAGTTGTTCTCAAATCTCAACTAAAAACAGTTTTCTACTCAATCTCAGCCATTCAATATTTTATAAGGTCAACTCTTATCCCCTGCAGCTTCTTCTAGTGAAAAATGCTGATATGTGGGTGATTTGCAGTGTTGCAGAACTTAAACCAGAGATAATGGGTTCCACAGCTCCGGCTAAGAAAGCTTTCCCTTCTCCCTCCTTCACATGTTTTTTTCTTGGTTTCTTAATTAGTTGCAATATTAAAGCATCAGGAACGTACCTGACGGCTCAGGAATCTGATAGAGTAATCAATCTACCTGGACAGCCCCTGACCCCATTAATTTCACAGTTTTCAGGGTATATCACTGTAAATGAAGAGCATGGGAGGGCCCTTTTCTACTGGTTCTTCGAAGCTCAGTCTCAACCATCCAAGAAGCCTCTCCTACTCTGGCTAAATGGAGGTTCTGTACATATACATATACAAGCATTTATTGCTAGTTTGCAAATAGTAAAACTGACTAAAATTTATGTGCAACTCATGAATATTCTAGATGGTTGGTTGGTGTATGATACTATGAAGATCTCACCGTATGACTCTTATCCTTTTTGCTCTTTCTTAAAGGACCTGGTTGTTCCTCAATAGCCTATGGTGCAGCTTCGGAGTTGGGTCCACTACGAGTCGGTAAAAATGGTGATGGTCTTCATTTCAACAAATATGCTTGGAATAAAGGTTTCAAACGCGCGTTTCTCCTCATCTGCTGTGATTAATTAATTTTCATTTATACAATTGAAAATTACCGGTGAAGTTTTGAAAAATAATAATTTCTCATATCAGATTGTTAATTTTCCCCACGTAGTGGCCAATTTGCTGTTTGTAGAATCTCCAGTTGGAGTTGGCTTCTCTTACACCAATACATCTTCTGACCTCACAAAATTGGATGACGCCTTTGTTGGTAATTCACTGCCAGCAGAAGTGATATATATGTGGTTATAAAACACTAATTAACCATCTTGTTTTGACTTAATTTAGCTGAGGATGCCTACAGTTTCTTGGTGAACTGGTTTCAAAGATTTCCGCAGTACAAAGCTCATGACTTGTTCATTTCAGGAGAGAGTTATGCAGGTAAGATACGTTTTGATGCTTAACTCTCCCACGCCCTCTTTTCTTTCCTTGTATAAATAATCATTTTAATGGTCTGGCAGGCCATTACGTGCCCCAACTAGCAGAGCTTGTGTATGATAGGAACAAGGATAGAACCAAATACCCATTCATTAATCTCAAAGGCTTTATAGTAAGAAAGCTTCGATGTTATGCTGCAAATTCATTCACTGATAAAATACCGAAAGCTCAAACACGTATTTAGCACATATATAGAAGCAAAACATTCTTAAGGTATAATATAATGTTGCAGGTAGGAAATCCAGTAACAGAGGATTGTTATGATTACACTGGCATAGTAGACTATGCCTGGAGCCACTCTGTAATACCGGACCAGCTCTACCACAAAATCAAACAAGTGTGTGATTTCAAGGTCTTCAACTGGTCCAGCGAATGCAATTATCTTGTTGAAGAAGTCTTTAACAAATACTCAGAAATTGATATTTACAATATCTATGCACCCAAATGTCTTATAAATAGCACAAGTTCATCAACTGCTAGTAAGGTAAATATATACATCTAATTAAATGGAATAGAAACAAATTCACTGATGAAGCCATGAATGGACAGAGGATTTATGAAGTGTAAAACTGCTTTTTTCTTTTGGCAGTTTAGAGGCCATGGCTTAGGCAGAATGAGGATCCCAGGAGGAGGTTATGATCCATGTTATTCCGAATATGCAGAAGATTATTTCAATAGGGCAGATGTTCAAAGATCTCTTCATGCAAACACTAGGGGAGGAAAATGGCAAAGCTGCAGGTAATTAAATATGGTGATTCCATGTGATTTTTACATTTTCATCAATCATGAGTCCTGACACGCTTTTTCTTTTTCCAGTGATTCTATCTTGAATGCATATAATATGTCCGTTTTCTCCGTACTACCTATCTACGATAAGCTCATCAGGGCAAACCTAAAGATATGGATATATAGGTAGGATCAATTTTCAAACTCCATTTATTTAAAATACTCATTTAAAGGTTGATTATTATTAAACATTAAATTAGACCTCAAATCCTTTGAAAATTCAGATATTTCTGATGAAAATGTTAAGATCAGATCAGCGGCATCGGTATATACATACGATATTGGAGTAATTAATTAATTAAGCATGATATGGTTTGCTGTAACTAAAACTAAATGCCGAAGAGGGGATCCGTAGATAACAGTCTAAATTTGTTTGGGTTAATGTTAATAATCTATATATCTTGACACACAGCGGGGATACGGATGGAAGAGTACCAGTGATTAGTTCTCGATACTGTGTTGAAGCTCTTGGGCTTCCGCTCAAATCACCCTGGCGCTCTTGGTTCCACAACCATCAGGTTTACTAATTAATACTCTTACCTATTTTCTTTCTTTCTAACTTCTGTTGCTGCAATTTTACATTGATAATTTGGTTTCGCTAATTACTAACATGCTATATAGTAGCATCATTCATGACATAAATGGTCGGTATTTTCATATAAGAGTTAAAGAATAATGATGATGTTATGATTGCTGAAGGCATAAAAGTTTATAATTTGATTGTCTTATTTCTGTGTGGATTAATGAATTGGTGATGAGAAGATTGTGAAAAACTGATCGTACAGGTTGGAGGGAGGATGGTGGAGTACAAAGGGCTGACATTGGTGACAGTGAGAGGGGCGGGTCATTTGGTGCCCTTGAACAAACCCAGCGAGGCTCTCACTCTCCTCCATTCTTTCTTATCCGATCAGCCGCTGCCTGACCATCCATAGACAACAATGCTACAAGAAACTTATATAATTTGGTCTTCTAGAAGCTAGAGGATGTTTGCTTTGGATCAAGGCCTATTATTGGCCTAATTATTCCGTCACACGTTATTATGAAATGTCAATGCAACACTCCTCTCAAACCTTGTTTTGCATTGCATGTCTCACCTAATCAGTTCCTCTTCCTTACTTCCTTTCGTGTGGAGAAACTATATTACAAAATTTGATGGGCTTTTAAAAGTTCTGGTTTCAGGTTTCACCCAGGACCTGATTGTTGCCACGCGTCTTATTTATATTGTCTATAATGTAGTTTATTAGCAGTACCTATTATTATGAACATTGACCAAACAATACTAATTCAAGATTTTCATTTTCAAGTATGTCCGTAACAACCCCTGTACGCCAGCCATTGTCGAAGTAGGCGTCGACGGAGTCCCGGGGTTTGAGGCCACGGTTCAGCTCACAAGGCTGCAAGGGTCGCATGTGACTGAGGTCCACGTATGCCTTGGCGCGTTTGGAACCCTCGTAGAGTGCTTGGTACTCAACTATGGGTATGCGCGCGTGCCAGATACGGGCACATTTCTGGCTAGCCGACCTATACTTGCCTAGAAGCTTTTGGAAGGTTTAAGAAGAGGCCTAGCATGGTGAGTACTCTTGAATGGCCGTGAAGACACTAGAAGCATATTCAAATTGTGCAAGTTGTACTAGTTGGTCAAGTGGTGCAAGTTGTATGGGGCCCATATGTGCAAGTTGTCAACTTGCATAGTCTACCATAGTTATCATCTTTTAGGCAAGTTGTAAGACAAGTTGTAAGAATTCTCTAGACACTTATAGAGAACCATGGTCTTATATCAACACTTGGAAGGATCTAGGCCATCATACCATGGCCTCGACATCTATAAATAGGGGTGCCACCCCACCATCATTTTGTGGTGTTGTTGTGGTGTTGTGTAGGAAAGTTGCGTAACACCACCAACCTAGAGAGAGTGAGCTTTTGTGTACTCTTTGAGATTAATAAAATTCCATTTTCTTGAATTCTAAGTTCTCCATCATTACCAACTCTTCACTCATTTTCCCATCTTTGGGGCTAAGTGTTCAACACCTTAGCCAAATGAGCTAGGCTTACTAAGGAGCAACAAGCTAGTTAGCTTGCCTTAGGCCACACGATGCGATATCCTAAAGTGTGAGCCCGTGACATCAGCATGAAGCTCAATGCTGGCTATCACTAAAGAGACTATCGAAAATGAAAGGCTCAAAAATTGCATGCGATGGAAGCCTTCCTGCCACAAATGGTACATATCGCAAACCACAGACAATACTGCGGCGGCGACAGCACTTCCGGCAAAAAATTCAATCACCTTTTTGTTTTTTTCAAAATGTTGATTGACAACCACAGATGCAACATCACAAATGATAACAACAGAGCATACAAATAACTTGAACCAAATTTTCCGCCTATTTGGCTTCAGTTTCCTTGGGGCCCCCTCGGCCACAATCCGTTCCGGCAGCTGTGCCTCGTTGTTGGCCACATCCGGCCTATTTTGTGCCTGAAGATTACTCATGAGTGTTATGGGTTGCGAGTTAATAAAATTTTTAGAAAGACTAATTTGTTTAATTGCAAATAGTATGTGGATTAAATTAAATAAATTTATATAGTACATAGATTAAATTGAACAAATGTAAAGTATAGGGACTCACTAGAAACTTTAACATCAATACTTGAAAATTTTTTCTAAAGTTATATACAAATTTATACAGTATAGAATTATTAATTGAATGTGTTTTTATATAATTAATGGTAGGAAGAAGGTAAAAATAAATTAATAAATCAGAAGTGTATACCATATTTTCTTTTTTTATTATAAATTTTTTTAAGAATATTATAAAATGTTAAACATTGATTAGTAATTATATGAAGAGAAAAATATTCAATATTATATAAATTGACACTTGTTCTAAAGATTTTTCTTTTATTTTTGCTTATTCAAAAATTAATTTTCAAACATTTAAAATATAAAATTATTAAAATTAAAGAAAACTATATTTAAATTTAAATGTAACTTTATTTAATTTTTAATAGTTTTATATGTAGAATTTATTAAAAAATTGAATACTAGAAAAATAAAATCTAAACAAATATTATTATAACATGTATCTATTCATATAATATAATATCGAACCATTTTTCTTAAATTATCGTAAGTAAATATAATTATTATTTAAGATATTTTTTTATGTAATAAATGATTGGAAGAAAGTAAAAATAAATTAATAAACCTAAATAATTATGTATATATTTTGAATATGATTATAATAAACAATGATTTTTTCAAAATTTTTTAAAGTACTCCATATGCCTTCTATTAGAAAAATAAAAGCTAAACAAATATTTTTAAAACATATGCCTCTTTATATAATACTAAACACTTTTTCTTCATATAATTAGTAACCAATGTTCAATTTTTTATAATAAAAAATATAACATGGTATAATACTTTTGATTTATTAATTTATTTCCACTTTCTATCATTAATTATATAAAAACACATTCAATTACTAATTCTATACTATATAAATTTGTATATAATTTTAGAAAAAATTTTCAAGTATTGATGTTAAAGTTTCTAGTAAGTCCTTATACTATATATTTTTATTCAATTTAATCCCTATATTATATAAATTTATTCAATTTAGTCCATATACTATTTGTAATTATACAAATTAATCCTTCTAAAAATTTTATTAATTAACATTTTTGACGTGGTATGCCAAATCAGTATTTGTGATGATGTGGCAATGATACGTCAGCACTGTGATGATATGGTACTGTCATGTCATCAATTTTAATAATAAAAGTTGACTTTTTTAATAATAAGAATTAATTTGTTCTTTCAAAATCTGAAGGATGTTTGCTTTGGATTAAGGCCTATTATTGGCCTAATTATTCCGTCACACGTTATTATGAAATGTCAATGCAACACTACTCTCAAACCTTGTTTTGCATTGCATGTCTCACCTAATCAGTTCCTCTTCCTTACTTTCTTTCGTGTGGAGAACCGTATTACAAAATTTAATGGGCTTTTAAAAGTTCTGGTTTCAGGTTTCACCCAAGACCTGATTGTTGTCACGCTTCTTATTTATATTGCGTATAGTGTAATTTATTAGCAGTACCTATTATTATGAACATTGACCAAACAATGCTAATTCAAGATTTTCATTTTTCTTTCTTGGCTAAAATGAGTAAAGAAAAAAAAAAGTCTTGGTCGAATTAAAATCAACTAGGACAAACGACACTTTTATTTATGAGTCTTATTAATGCTACACAAGCTAAGCGAAAAGTGAAAAAACGAAAAGGCTAGTTCCGTAATTAAAATCCATATGAAGGGGCATTGATTTGATATGCAAGTAACAACCTCCCGCCATTGCTTTTATAGGGATACAGTGTCAGTGTGGTACTCATGTCTGAGGATCATCCTGACTCTCTTACAGACCCAGACTCGTTTCTCTCTTCTACTGATCTACTCTAGGGTTCTGTTTTCTCTTCTTTTCTTTTTTCCACGTCAAATCAAATTTTTAATAGAAAAAAATTACTATGAAATTACGAAGACGACAATCGCAGGGCCAGTTAAGTAAGGGAGACGAGGTGGAGGTGAAACGATCAAATGGCGCATATTACCGGGCCACGGTGCTTCGGTTCCCCTCGCCAATGCAGAAGAAGATGGTCTTAGTTGAGTACCAAGCACTCTACGAGGGTTCCAAACGCGCCAAGGCATACGTGGACCTCAGTCACATGCGACCCTTGCAGCCTTGTGAGCTGAACCGTGGCTTCAAACCCCGCGACTCCGTCGACGCCTACTTGGACAATGGCTGGCGTACAGGGGTTGTTAGGGACATACTTGAAAATTCCAAATATCTTGTGTGTTTTGATAGAGATGGAACAAAAGATCAAGAAGAAAGTGAGGTTGAACAGTATAATCTTAGGCTTCATAGAGAATGGGATAATGGCTCTTGGATCCCACCTATCGCCGAGTCTGAACCGGTATTGTCTACTAATCATTCCAGTCACCTTCATTTGTTGGTATTTATGTTTGACTTTCAATTGATTTTGATGGGATTTTGGTTTCGATGTTTCATCTTATCAAAGTTTTCACCTTTATGTTTGTTAGGGTGGTCAATGACTAATTTTACAGTGGAACATTTGTTTTGGGGAAAAAGAAGAGAGCTTTTTTGGGGATATGATTTAGAAGTTACCCCTTTAAGGGTTCAATCCTGGGTTCTAAAATTATTTATTCTTCCTAATTGTTGTATAATGTATATAAAATGATTGTTTTGAAGCTGGGTTCCTCAGTTCTTAAAACGTTATTGCAGTCCATGTCATACACCAAGAGGGAAGACAACTCCGGAAAGGTCAAACTGAAGATTGTGTTTGGAAAAAGATCAACAAATGCTAAATTTGAGAAGGATGATAAGGTTGAAGTCACCAGTGAAGAAGAAGGTTTTAGGGGCTCATGGTTTGATGCAGTTATTGTTGAACATATCGGGGATGACAAGTGTTTGGTGGAGTATCTGACCTTAAATACAGAGCATGGAATGCCTTTGAGGGAGGAAGTAGAAACGCGCCATGTCAGACCATGTCCACCTGGAATTTTATCCTTTGCTACTTTTCATCTGCATGAAGTTGTTGATGCATGGTATAATGATGGATGGTGGGTTGGCGAGATTTCCCGAGTACTCACTAGATCAAGATACGCTGTCTATTTCAGCCTAACAAATGAGAATATAGAGTTTGATCACTGTAATTTGAGGGTTCATCAGGACTGGACAAATGGGAAATGGACCATTGCTTCTAAGGTAATGACTTACAGATTCTAGTTATATTTTAATCTACCAGAGGTTGATATGTTTTTCATTATCCAGAACCATGTTTTGATGGAAATTTCTAACTAATTTGAGAAATTGGAAAAGAAGGAACATGCAAGTTGGGTTTGGCAACAAATTAATCACCCATTATATAACTGGTAGTAAAATGGCCGTTCACTAATAATCAATGACTGTTTATTCCTGTTTCCTTGGAGAAAGATTTACTCGTAATCAATGACTGTTTATTCCTGTTTATTTTAAGAATTAATTCTTCTAAGCTTTAGCTGTGTTTCTATATATATAAACAATTCTCCAGGATCACCGAGTTTTTCACTCTATTCTTTCAAAATTTGCATAAAATATCTTAAGCAATGACATGCAGGAAAAGTCATCAGGACAGCTGGTAACTAGCTCTGACAAGTTGCTGCAGAAGATGAATGTCGAGGAGAGAAGGCCTCAGTCAAAATATCCTAAGGGGATGACAGTAGAGGTAAAAAGTGATGAACAAGGTTACGAAGGCTCTTGGTTCTCTGCTGTTATTGTTGACTCATTATTAGACAGTGATAAATATTTGGTGGAATATCTGACGCTGAAAACAGAAGATCAAGATGCATTTCTTAGGGAAGAGGCATATGCTTCATACATAAGGCCATTTCCCCCTCATGTCCAGCATGCCTATCCCTATCAGTTGCTTGAGAATGTTGATGCATGGTATAATGAGGGGTGGTGGATTGGTCAAATCATTAAAATTGTCACTGACTCGAGGTACAGAGTCTACTTTAGGACAACAAATGAGGTACTGGAATTTGAACATGGTGATCTGAGGCCTCATCAGGAATGGATTAATGGAAAATGGGTTGCTTCCATGGTAAGACTTGCATACATTGCTAGGAAGAGAGTTTTTCATACTTCCTAGAAATATTCTTGCTGCAGTTCACATCACACTACAGTAACTCCTTTTCAAACAAACTTTGGTTTCTGACTAATGAATTCTCAGTTCTATATAGTCATGATATGAATAACGAGTTATGCCACTGAGAAATTATCTTTTGACTTTGAATGTTCCTTGTATTTAGATGCATAACATGTCCATGTTGCATTCTGAGGATTCTTAGTGTATCCAAAATCATCACTGCTAGTCTTTCAACTCATGGTATGGCTTTCTCTGTGCCACCACTATAATTAATGCTTGTTCACCATCTTCTTTCCAGGATGCAAGCTGAAGTACAGGGAGACTTGCAACCATTTCGAACCTCTCATTGGCTGCGTTTGTAGTTATCCTTTTCTACACTGTCATGTTTTTGCACTTGGCTATTTTGACAAAAATTTCTTTTATGTAAATATGCATCAACCAGCTGGTGCAATGCTGACATATAGCTCTGTATAGAAATGAACATATTGACTTAACTGGTCATGCTCTTCTATAGAAGTTTATAACCTGTGGCCTCTTATATATTTCTTGAATTGCTAAACTGTGACAACAACCTGCTCTTGTTTTGCTTTCATTCTCTCATAACCCGATTTATGATCACATCTCCACTATTTATTATGGCAAGCCCTGTGAGGCTGTAGCTGTTAGGTTTCTCTGATACGAATCTCATTGAAAAATGGATATGATCATAGAGGATTGTTGAATAACCACAAACTCATAACATAAGCTATTATATTTGGCAATGTTGAAAAAGAAATGTCGAGCCTTATAGCCAGGAGCCACACCGAAGAGGATGAAGGACTATTGAACACGCCCAGCAGAGAGTTTTTGTTTTCCTTGATGGGCCACATAGCTGAGAGTTTCAATAACTCTTCCAAGACATATAGTGGTTACATGATTGGCAAATCATTAACTCGACAATATATTTTGGAATTCGGACTTGTAAAAGATTTCAATTGTTTAACTGGATTTTAGAGAGCAGATCAGGGATGGTTTTTTCCTCTCTTCCAAGATTAAGCTGGTGGCTGACCTGTTTTACAAGACTTTTTATCCCTCCAATTGCGTGAGTGATTGGAAGAGAAGGTGGAATCTAGGAATTGGGCATTTTCAAGCATATTCTCGCCCCGCAAGCATTTTTCAGCATATACTTACATTTTTTCTGTGTCGCTATAGCCAAGTAGTTTAGTTATCTTTTACCTTCCACACATTTTTTTGGTGACAAACTTCCCCATATTGTAGATTATGACATCCTTAATTTGATCACTAAAATAATTGCACAAACATGGTGACTGTTTAAAAACACACGACAAGGGAAAAAAAATTAATTAATTAATATATTCACAAATTAGGAAAATATAAACATGCAAATATTGTAATTAAGGCTTGTTTGTTGTACCACTTAATTTCCCTTCTTGGCTTCATCTGCTTCCTCATTAAACATGACCGCCTGGACCTTAAACACCGATACCGGAAATGATCTGGACAAGCCAACCATAGTCTTGAACGTAATTGATGCGGAGGGAGATTCTTCTTCAACGTAGATCTCTGTCAAGGTAACCCAAATCATGAACTCCTTGGCTCTGACACCGGTCAGATTTTTGATCTTGTTTGGCTCGAAATAAGCTGTAATTTCACCGTCGTAGCTGATGACAACATCTTCGAACTTGTAGAAGTCCCTCTTCTTTTTATGTCTGAGCCAGACAAAGCCAGTTTCTTCGACGTACCCGCATTCTTGGATGTCCTGCAGAGTTAGTAAGCCGTTCGGCAAACCTTTTTCTTGTAACAAAAACGTGAACTTTTCTCTGCATGTTTCATCCCCGTAACAGACTTCAGCTCTGGCTTTCATTTCCTGCGTTGCCTTTACCTGAGGCATCTTTGGGCTTCACGGCTTCACCTACGGACTTGGTGCGGTGTTCTTTGTTTTTCATATACCGAAGGAATATTGAGGTGGAGGATGAGAATCGAAATGGTATTTCGATTGAAATAATAGTCCTTTTGCTTATGTTGGCGGGCACGGCTACGTGAGCATTTTGGCAAATGCCCTCATTTAAGTATATAATATACACACATGGTTAGGACTTAGGAGTACAAAGTTTTAGCTGACCCAAATCAGAAGAAAACAGGTTTTCCCACCAAGTAATTATTATAAGCCGAGAAGAAGTGATTCTCACGCTAACGACATCTGATCTGATAACGATCTGATCAAATCAATCAATGAAATTAATCACTTATTACCAGTTTATCACAATCAGAAGTTTACGGAGAACTTTGAAGTACTTTCTTAATTAAAAAAAATAGTACCTCAAAAGCCAATGCTATACTATTAAATATTAATGTACTTGCCCAATTTACTCATCTTTTTTTTTTTTTTGGTTAAACAAGATAGTTTATTGCACTAGGAATGAATATCCAAACTGTGGGGTATAACCCCTACATGCGGTACTTGGGGAACAGTCCCAAGGTTTAAGACCTGAGATGAAATCCCTGCAACAGGGATATCCAAAATACAGGTGCCAGTTTCAATATCAGTACAATTAAAAGTAGAAGCTGGTTCAGTAATTCCTGGCCTAGTGATTACACTTCTCTGGTGTTTAACACCATAAGCATCAGCTAATAACTGGAGTTTAAGCCACTCAGGGGCATTAGAATAAGTACAAAAATTGTCATTTTGGGAATGACTGGCCTTAGCCATTTTGTCCGCTGCATGGTTCTTCTCCCTAAGAATGTGATGAAGAGCTTGCACTCCCAGGGCTTGCATGAGCCATCTGCAATCAGACACAAGAGTGAAGTAAGTATGGGTTCTAGGTATATCAAACATTATGAGTTGGATTGCCACCTGTGAATCAGATTCCACAATTAATTTATTATGGAGATTCAAAGTCATAGCAAGTTGGAGTCCATCTCTCAGAGCCCAAAGTTCTGCAGCAATACTGGTAGCGTTTCCAAGTTTCCTGCTAAAGGCAGAAATCATACTTCCCTCATTATTCCTAATGATACCTCCTGAACCTGCAGGGCCAGGATTTTTGAGAGCTGATCCATCTGTATTGAGCTTGAAAAAGGAAGCTTGGGGAGGATCCCAGCCAATCAAGATATTTGTCTTTAAGCTGTTGTTTGAGTTTTTTGGGGGACGCAGAGCAAAATATTCAGCTGCAGCATTCACAATATAGGATATGGGGTCTAAATGTCTTCTATCACTAGGAAAGACTATCGAGTTTCTGTTTAGCCAGATTTTCCAAATGGCCATAGGAAACACAAAATTCCATGGTATGCCATGGAAATGGGATGAGCTGGAATCACAGCAGTTATTCTTTAACCAAGTCTTGAAATCCTCTTGATCAGAAGTTTGGTTGGGAGTATGGAGTTGATTCCAGATATTCTTAGCATTCACACAGTTTCTGAAAAGATGCTCAATAGTTTCAGGAGATTGTTGGCAGGCAGGGCAGCTATCATCTTGACAGATGCCAATGCTTTTGAGGTAAGCTCTGGTCATGATACGTTGATGATTCATGAGCCAAAAAAGATACTGAATTTTGGGATGAGTGGGGAGGGACCAGATCCATTTCCATTCATCCTTTGAGACCTCCTGAATGTTCTTTGTTAACAGATAAGCACTCTTGACAGAAAATTGGCCATTTGTATTAAGTCTCCAGCTAAAGATATCCTCACTGGAATCGTGCATTTGAGTGGGGATTGCTTCAATGTAATGTCTGATAGAGCTTGGGAGTCGAAGAGAGAGTTTATTAAGATCCCATGTTCCTTGACTGTTGAAAAACCTATTGACAGGGCAGTTTATTTCCACAAAGGTAAGGGGTCCTGAAATAGATTTTCTAAGGATTCCTAAGTTGGACCAATTATCTTCCCAGAACCAAGCTTTGCTGCCATCTCTGATATTCCACTTAAGACCACTTTCAATGATGTTAGCACTTTTGCAGATGCCCTTCCAAAGTGGAGATTTGTGCCTTTTTCCATTAGGACAGTCCAAGTATTTTGCTTGAAGGATTTTAACCCACAGGAGCTCGGTGTTATTGAGCATATTCCATCCCAATTTGGCCATATAAGCTACATTAAGGTTCCTAGTAGCTCTAATTCCTAGTCCACCAGCAAATTTAGGTTTGGTAACAGTATCCCAACTTAAAGGGTGGACCTTCTTTTTCTCTTGTGTGCTGCCCCATAAGAAATTTCTTGAGAGTCTATCAATTTCATCCTGAACAGAAGAAGAAAGGTCCATAGCCTGCATGAAATAGCTAGCTGTGGATCCAATAACAGATTTGATGAGGGTAGTTCTACCAGCAGTTGATAAGAATTTGGTTTTCCACCCTGCCAGTCTAGCGTTGATTTTATTTAAGATGAACTGGCATTTTCTCTTGTTGGGCTTCTTATGAGAAATGGGGAACCCCAGGTACTTATCAATTTCATTTGTTTTAGACATGTTGAGGATACTGCAGATATTGTCTTTTAAGAGATGATCAGTATTTTTTGAGAAGAGTATCCTGGATTTTTGGTGGTTAATCATTTGTCCCGAAATGGAACAGAATTCGTCAAGGATATTTTTAATGATACTGCAATTTTGGACTGAAGCTTGAGCACAGAGTATAAGATCATCAGCAAACATAAAATGAGACAGGAGGGGGCCATTTCTACTAATTTTAATGGCTTTCCAATTTTTGTTTTCCACGTTTTGGGAGATTTTGAGGGAAAGGAATTCCATACAAAGGATGAAAATGTAAGGGGACAGAGGGTCTCCTTGTCTTAGTCCCCTAGAGGGAGTAAAAAATTCGGTTTTGTTGCCATTAATAATGACAGAATATTGAACAGAGCAGATGCAAGACATAATCAAGCTAATGACAGGCTTGGGGAAATTAAAGAACACTAAGGTGTCATGGATGAAACTCCATTCAAGCTTATCATAAGCTTTCTCTAAATCAATCTTGATAAGCATATTACCTCTTTTTCCCTTTTTCTTGTTCATGGAGTGAACAATTTCTTGAATGATGATAACATTATTAGTACCATTTCTACCAGGAAGAAAGCTGGTTTGATGGGGGCTTATTAGGTCTCGTAGCAAGGGTTTAATTCTTTTGACAAGAATTTTGCTAACGATTTTGTAATTAGTATTGCAAAGCCCAATTGGTCTAAAATGTGAAACAAGTTCTGGACAATTGTTTTTAGGGATAAGAGTAATGTGTGTGTCATTCCAGTGGGGTGGAATGATGCCTGCTCTAAAAATAGACTTAATTTCATAGAACAAAGAATTTGAAACAGCATTCCAACATTTCTGGAAAAAGATTGGGTGGAGACCATCGGGACCAGGGGCCTTATAAGGTTTCATGTCAAAAACAGCATTTTTAAATTCAGCCCAGCTAGGAAGTAATGAAAGAGAAAAATGCATGTTTTCATCAATTGTTGGTCTATTAGGAGGCCAAGTAGAAAAGGAATTAACCTCACTAAAACACAGGGAGGTTTTGTAAAGGTTTTGGAAGTACGAAGTCAACATGTCGGTAACTGCATTAGGACAAGAAACCCAATTACCAACATTATCTTTTAAAGCCAAGATTTTATTTTTTCTTCTTCTGACAATGGTGGAGACATGGAAAAAATTGGTATTTCTATCACCATCCGTTACCCATTGTACTCTAGATTTTAATTTCCAAAGCTCTTCTTCTTGTTTCAAGATGTTTTGATATTCCTTCATAAGTTCAGCTTGAAGGTTTGAGAGAAAAGGATTACAACCATTTGCCAATTTATTTTGAATGCCACTAAGTCTGGATTCGATTTTTCTTTTTTTATAAAAAACGTTGCCAAAGACTTCAATGTTCCATTTTTTGACCGCATGCTGAAACTTAAGGATTCTAGAGTAAATATTAGAGTTGGAGGAATTCCAAATGAGATTTACGAAAGGATTAAAATCAGGATGGAGGAGCCAACAGGTTTCAAAACGAAAGGGTTTTAGTACAGATTGGTTGTTTAGGCCACAAAGGTTTAAAATGAGAGGATTATGATCAGAGTGGGTTCGAGGCAGATGAGTTACGCAAGCTTCAGGAAACTTAATGCGCCATTCAAGATTAGCCCAGACTCTATCAATTCTTTCCATTATAAGACCACCATCTTTCCAATTATTAGACCAAGTAAATCTAGGACCACAAAATCCCAGGTCAATCATTTTACACTCATTCATACAATCAGCATATAACTTAGCTCTAAGGGGGCTAACTCTATTACCACCTAGTTTTTCGAAATCATGTAACACTTCATTGAAGTCTCCCATTACTGCCCAGGGTCCATTATAGTTTCTACTAATAGTGACAAGTTCATCCCAGAGATTCATACGATTTGCAAGTTTAGAGTTAGCATATATTCCAGAAATAAGCCAAGAAAAAGCATAGGAGTGTTGGTTAGTTACCTCACAAGTGGCATGGATTGCTTGACTGCTATGTGGAAGGATTTGCACTTTGACTGTATTCGAGTTCCACAGCATCCAGATACCTCCAGAGAAGCCGGTAGCATCAATGATGTGCTTATCGGTGAAGCTAAGACCGTTACTCAATTTAATAGCCTGATCACCAGATACTTTGGTCTCTAACAAAAAGCATATGAGGGGGTTGTGAAGATTTTTAAGCTCCATAAAAGTTCTTTTGAATTTGGGGTTTGCCGCTCCCCTACAATTCCAAATCAGTATCTTCATATCCATATTAGAGAAGTTTTTATCACCGAACATCCAGTTGGCAAGTTCAGGCATGGCAAGAACTTTGTCAGTCTTTTCATCTCTCCATATCATGTTCGCCTCTGTGTGGTGGTGAGGCAGAACGACTAAATTGTGGACGAATTGCTCCGTCCCTTGCTCTTTGTAAAATTGTACGATAACGCGTGTCTGTTTCACTTTCTTTGGGATCACCATCATTTTGACGAATGGGAGATTGTTGCTGATTATTAGTCTTTTCAATGTGGTGGTCGTCCAGGGTTCTAAAGTTGGGGCTTCGACTTCTTCGTGGACTGCCAGCTTCGCTTCCCTGAATTCCTCCGCCACTAGATTCCTCAACAAAAGATCCCTGCTTTGATCTGTCAGAACTTCTTCTGAGTTTGTTTCTTGATTTAGATCGAGTAGATTGAGATGCTCTCCCAGATTGATCTGTTTGTCTGCCGCTATTACCCGATTCCAAACAATCGATAGAGGCAGGGATTGGTGTTGCAATTCCTGATCCTGAGGATTGACCAGGTTTTGTATTACTTCCTCTAGAGTCATGAATCTTCCCATTAGTTGAAACAGAAACTGGAATTCTTCGTTCTCTTTCTTCGGTGGTAGGGACATTTTTTGGTGGAAGGTTTGATTCAAAGTTTGAGTTTGTGATAGGATTTGCAGATTGGGCACAGGGGGTGGAGAGCGGTTCCCCAACAGGAGGATCATTCTTGGGTTTACTGACAACATCTTGCTTGTTAGTAAGGATATGATTTGACTCACCACTGAAGCAGGCAGAGTCAGAAAGTTTTCCTTGATTCTTTTCAATAGTCATTTCATCTGGCATGGATTGATTTCCAACGGTGTTAATTTCTGTTCTACTCACAACGGCATTATAGACAACACCGTTGTTGGAGGTAGAATTTCCCTCTTTGTCAGAACGATTTTTCCTATTTTGGCTGGGATAGTTCTGGGTCTTATGGGAGGATTGGGCTTGTGCAGGCTCCTTACCTTTGTTGCTGTTGGGCTCGTTTGGGTTATTCAGGACCGGCCCATTATGGAGGTTGTTTTTTGATTGGTTCATCGGAGTTTTGCTGGAAGCTTTTCCCCGTCGTCTGGAAACCACCATCCACGGCCCGTAGCCTGCGTTGCAAGAATCATTGTTAGTTTCAGCAAGAGTATTATCCAAAGCCATCTCATTATTGTTTATGACTTTTCCAGATTCTTGTTCTGTTGTGGTAGGCAATTTGGACGGACAGCGCTGATCTGTATGTCCAATACATCCACAGCTGAAACAGAGACCGGCTATAGTCTCATACATGACGTGCTGGACGTGATGGCCAATTTTTATTTTCGGTATCAATGGTTTGTCGAGGTCAACTTGAAGACAGATTCTGACGTATCTGCCTCTAGAGCTACTAGCAGTATTTGCATCGACTCTCATGAGGACTCCAAGTTGATTTCCTATCCTCCTTAAGATGGAGTGATCGTAGAATTCAATTGGGAGTCCCGAGAGTCTTGCCCATACTGCAGTGGTTGTGAGGGTAGCTTTGGACGGATCAAACATAGGTTCCCACTGCCGGATTGAGAGAAAATAGGGGCCGACAAACCAGGGGCCACCATAGATAACATTATTGAAGTCGCTTATGGCATGGAATCTGACTAGGAAGAAGTCTTCGCCTAGATCAATACAATCCATCTTTCCTGAAGGCTTCCATTGAGCTTTAATTCTTGGATATAAATAGTTATACCCAACTCTTCTGCCAAAAGTTTTAACAATGATTGAGTGAACCCACGGTGTTCTAATTCTGGATTTTTCCTCTTTGGAAAGGAGAATTGTAGGGATGTCATCCGCATTTTCTTCTTCCATATCAGATTCTTCATTGAGGTAAGGAGATTGGGGAACAAAGGAAATGTGAGTGTCTTGGTTTTGGTTTGTTAGCATGTCTTTGTATGAGATTTGTGGGGCTCTGCCTCTAGTGCCATCAGTCTCCGATTCCATGTTTTCATCAGAGTGCAGGTTGCTAAGCTCTGTGTCCATAGCATCAGGCGTTTCCTTCATTCTTTTTGTACTTCGTTGAAGAAGATCGGCTTCTTCACCGGATGTTCTTCCTTGATTGGGATGAGAGCAGGAGGGAGCGGGGTTGAGAGCGTTTTCAGACATAAGAGCGTTTTTCCTCTTTTTAGATATATAGATATTGGTAAAGCAGTTAATGTTGTCCCCAATTTACTCATCAAAACTTAATAAAAGCGTCCATGTTAAAAGTTAGGCATTCTAAATTTTTTTCCTTTTACACCAAAGATTGGTTCTAAGTTGTAACGTTAATGAAAGTGCCACATCATCTGATCCCCTGTCTGTCCTGTTCGGAATTCAAAATCACCGCATGGGGGTTGTTTTATTATATGGATCCCCTGAGACTGAATCCCTTCCGGCTTTTACTCTATAGTCTATGGGCTTGGTTGGGTCCATTTAATTAATTGTTCAAAAAAGGAAAAAAGGAAAAAAGGCCCATTTACATTTGTTTGTTATTGAGTAACGTGTGAAGGCCCCGCTGAGTCCCAACTAACCGCTTCGAGTTCGTGTCCATTGAAAAAGCTTAAGAGTTAAGACTTGTTCGGCTAACCGACTTTTACTTTCAGCGGCAGATCCATTTATATAGTTACTCCTTTAACGAAATTCCTCGAATCAGCCTTACCAGACGAAGCGATTCCCTTTTGGGGGAAAAAAATAGTTTTCTTTTTTATCTTTTAGAAGCCCACAATGAAAAAACAAACTTTTCGTTCTGTTTCAGAAATGGCAGTTTCGATTGCAATTCCCACCTCCAAAGTTATTCATCCGGTAAGCAAAATTTAATCATTTTCCTTTTCCCTGTTTTGTTCAGTTTTCTCAGTCGAAAAGATGGGGGGTTTCCCTGATGAAGTTATTCTGCAAATTCTTGCAAGATTGCCTGTAAAGTCTCTTTTTAAAGCAAAAACCGTTTGTAAACTTTGGTATAGATTAGCATCGGACAAGTATTTTGTAAGGCTTTACAATGAGGTATCTGCTAAGAACCCGATGGTCCTTGTTGAGATTTCTGATTCAACAGAATCAAAATCAAGCTTGATTTGTGTTGATAATTTGAGGGGTGTCTCTGAATTTTCATTGGAATTCTTGAAAGATAGAGTCAAGATCAGAGCTTCATGTAATGGCTTGTTGTGCTGCTCTAGCATTCCTGATAAGGGTGTTTACTATGTTTGTAATCCTATGACTAGAGAGTTTAAATTGCTTCCTAAGAGTAGGGAGAGGCCTGTCACTCGATTTTATCCTGATGGTGAAGCCACGCTTGTTGGTTTGGCATGTGACTTGTCGAGGAACAAGTTTAATGTTGTGTTAGCAGGTTATCATCGCATGTTTGGTCATAGACCTGATGGGACTTTTATATGTCTGATATTTGATTCGGATTCGAATAAGTGGAGGAAGTTTGTTTCGTTTCAAGAAGATCATTTCACCCATATGAACAAGAATCAAGTTGTATTTGTCAACGGTGCCCTTCATTGGCTGACTGGTAGTTGTTCCTATATACTTGCACTTGATTTGGATTATGAGGTTTGGAGGAAGATTTCATTGCCTGATGAAGTGAGTTATGGAACTGGGAATAGAGTTTATTTGTTGGAGTTTAATGGGTGTTTATCCTTGATTCAGATTTCTGATGCGTGGATGAAGATTTGGGTGATGAAAGACTATGAGAGGGAACTATGGCATATGGTGGACAGGGTGAGTCTTAGATGCATTAGAGGACTTGTGCCAGGCATTTTCCCTATCGCTCAGACTGGTGAATATGTCTTTTTAGCAACCCACAAGCAGGTCTTAGTATACCATCAGAGTAGTAGAGTGTGGAAGGAGATGTACTCTGTGAAGAGTAGTGCTACCCTGCCGCTGTGGTTCTCGGCCCACGCATTTCGCAGCACAATCCTCCCCTGTGATTGAGGTGTGGTTTACGTATCATGTACTGTTTGTACATAAATAACTCATTGGAATCATTGTGACTTATACATTTGTGATTTTTAAACTCTCTTTATCAGTTAAAATTTATTGTATGCAATTCTTCATATAAATAAACAATTTTTTAAGCAGAGTATGCCTGTGGTTTTTGAAATCATAACCTTTAATCCAGTATTCCGACTAATTTGTGGTATAGCTAGTGGGACAAAATTTTAACATGGTTTAGAGCGTTTGAAGCATGCAAGTCCATTTAGGCTGTCCGTTGCTAGGGTCAATAAAAACTTGTTAAATAGTAGTAGTCATTGAAATCACCCTATCTTAATTCTGCTTCAACAAGGACAAATGCCTACATTCTGTTCTTGAAAAGAAGTTGTTACGTTTATCACGTCTGTTTCCTCATCCAGGCTTCCCTGCCTTGAAAGCCTGTTCTAGAATTGTTTATTTGTTGAATCTCTGAATCTTTTCCTTCCTTATCCAGAAAGCAAAAGCGATCACACATTGTCAGCTATTCTTATTTGTTCAGTCATATCTGTATCATTTTTGGAGTGAACATTAGGTCAAATGTTATGGGTGCTACTTTTTCCCTTTTCTCCTCTGTCTTGCGAGCTTGAATCGGTTTCCTCTATCTCGAAAATATGTCTGCGATCCTTTTTCCCTTAAGCATAACATGCAATGTATTATATGTTTGGGTAATTAAATGGAGCGGAGTCTGTGGAGCATATTGCGGGAATGATTTGGTTTTAGGATCTTCAAAACATATTCAAGAAGGCGAACATCATATCTTGTGACAGATATTTGGCTTTTATACCTGCATGTGGATGTTCGAAAGGCATAACTTTGAACCTAGTTAAAAAGTGTTTGCAGTTATGTTAAAGCTTCTCAAAAGGGATTTACCAATTGGTCACAGTTGACCCCAGGCTCCTACATTAAACTGCTTGCGCACTTGGTTGCTCCTAGAATCACAATTTGAGCGATCTCCCAGGCCTCTACCTTTTACGATATCAAATAGGGTAGGATGGCAAGACGAGACCAATTATGGTTCTCTCATCATTGTGAAACTTGGGACTCGTTTTCTTCCATTTTCTTCCAATTTTATAGTTTTATTTGCTGTTTTAATTAGTTCAATGCAGTAACGATTCTTCTCTTCGGTGTGTAATGTGTTGGACACGAACCGAAACCAAGTTTTATTCTATAATACTGGGTCAATTTGGTTCGAAAATGATTAGTCTTGGGTCAAAAGCTTAAGACATTGGATTAGTCTTAGGTTAAAGGTGGGTCAATCTAGTTCGAAAATGATTAGTTTTGGGTTAAAAGCTTGAGACATTGGATTAGTCTTAGGTTAAGGGCCTAAGATATCCTTGATTTAAAAAAAAAGAAGTTCCTGCCAAGTGAACACTGAACAGTCGGCAACAGCAACAAAATCAACAAATTCAACATCAATTATCTGTCAAATTCGGATTGATTGTTGACAACATTGCCAAAATGTTTTGTCCCTTTTTTCCTTTGGTAATACTTGGCAATTGTATGTCACTCTACTAAATTCACGTTTCTCTTCCAAGAAGAAAATGGCTTATCCTTTTGCTAAAAAGACAGTCCTCCTTTTGTTTTAATTGCAGATAAGAATTGCAGATAAGAATGGCCTAGAGAGGCCTAGCATGGTGAGCATTCTTGAAGGGCCTTGAAGACACTAGAAGCATATCTAAGTTGTGCAAGTTGTGTTAGTTGGTCAAGTGGTGCAAGTTGTGTGGGGCCCACATGTGTAAGTTGCCAACTTGCATAGTCTACCATAGTTGTCATGTTTTAGGCAAGTTGTAAGAATTTTCTAGACACTTATAGAGAACCATGGTCTTAGATGAACACTAGGAAGGATCTAGACCATGGCCTCCACATCTGTAATTAGGGGTGTCACCCCACCAAGCCTTTGGAAGGTTTAAGAATGGTCTAGAGAGGCCTAGCATGGTGAGCACTCTTGAAGGCCCTTGAAGAAACTAGAAGCATATCAAGTTGTGCAAGTTGTGCTAGTTGGTGAAGTGGTGCAAGTTGTATGGGGCCCACATGTGCAAGTTACCAATTTGCATAACCTACCATAGTTGTCATCTTTTAGGCAAGTTATAAAACAAGTTATAGGAATTCTCTAGACACTTACAGAGAACCATGGTCTTAGATCAACACTTGGAAGGATCTAGACCATGGCCTCGACATCTATAAATAAGGGTGCCATTCCACCATCATTTTGTGGTGTTGTTGTGGTGTTGTGTAGGAAAGTTATGTAACACCACCAACCTAGAGAAAGGGAGAGTGAGCTCTTGTGTACTCTTTGAAATTAATAGAATTTCATTCTCTTGAATTCTAAGTTCTCCATCATTACCAACTCTTCACTCATTTTCCCATCTTTGATGCTAAGTGTTCAACACCTTAGCCAAGTGAGCTAGGCTTACTAAGGAGCAACAAGCTAGTTAGCTTACCTTAGGCCGCACGATGCGATATCCTAAAGCGTGAGCTCGTGACATCAGCATGAAACTCAATGCTGGCTATCACTAAAGAGACTATCGAAAATGAAAGGCTCAAAAATTGCATGCGATGGAAGCCTTCCTGCCACAAATGGTACATATCGCAAACCACAAACAATACTGCGGCTGCAGCACTTCCGGCAAAAAATTCAATCACCTTCTTGTTTTTTTAAATTGCTGATTGACAACCACAGATGCAACATCACAAATGATAACAACAGAGCATACAAATAACTTGAACCAAATTTTCTGTCTATTTGGCTTCAGTTTCCTTGGGGCCCCCTCGGCCACAATCTGCTCCAGCAGCCGTGCCTTGTCGTTGGCCACATCTGGCCTGTTTTGTGTATGAAGATTACTCATGAGTGTTATGAGTTGCGAGTTGTCGCAATGTTTTTCAGAATTTCAATTTCGCCGGCACGATTTAAGCAGGAGGAAATAGTAGGATATTTAAAGGTGGGGGCTACCAACTCACCATTGTGGCCCGGCCTTATGTACGGACCATAATGGCTGGACGCTTATACCCTTTTTAATTTGAAACTTTTTTTTTTCAGTTTTAATATTTTTTTTTATTTTTATGAGTAACATTTTTTTAAGTTTTATCAGTTTTAATTTAAACAACCAGTCCCAAATATAGGTAAAAGTACCCACAAGTCCTTTTACTAGAAGAAAATATTTAATTTAGTCCATATACTACAATTTGGGTCAATTTAATCCCTCAACTATCAGAAATTAAACAAATTAATCCTTATTATTAAAAAAAGTCAACTTTTACTATTAAAATTGATGACGTGGTAGTGCCACATCATCACAATACTGACGTGTCATTGCCACATCATCACAAATGCTGATGTGGCATGCCACGTCAAAAATGTTAATTAATAAAATTTTTAGAAGGGCTAATTTGTTTAATTGCAAATAGTATAGGGATAAATTGAATAAATGTATATAGTACATGGATTAAATTGAACAAAAATATAAAGTATAGGGACTTACTAGAAACTTTAACATCAATACTTGAAAATTTTTTCTAAAGTTATATACAAATTTATATAGTATAGAATTATTAATTGAATGTGTTTTTGTATAATTAATGGTAGGAAGAAGGTAAAAATAAATTAATAAATCAGAAGTGTATACCATATTTTCTTTTTTTATTATAAATTTTTTTTAAGTATATTATAAAATGTTAAACATTGATTAGTAATTATATGAAGAGAAAAATATTTAATATTATATAAATTGACACTTGTTCTAAAGATTTTTCTTTAATTTTTGCTTATTTAAAAATTAATTTTCAAACATTTAAAATATAAAATTATTAAAATTAAAGAAAACTATATTTAAATTCAAATGTAACTTTATTTAATTTTTAATAGTTTTATATGTAGAATTTATTAAACAATTGACAACTAGAAAAATAAAATCTAAACAAATATTTTTATAACACGTATCTATTCATATAATATAATATTCAACGATTCTTCTCTTCGGTGTGTAATGTGTTGGACACGAACCGAAACCAAGTTTTATTCTATAATAATAGGTCAACCTGATTCGAAAATGATTAGTCTTGTATCAAAAGCTTGAGACATTAGATTAATCTTATGTTAAAGGCTTAAGATATCCTTGACTTCAAAAAAAAAAAAAGATTCCTGCCAAGTGAACACGGAACAGTCGGCGACAGCAACAAAATCAACAAATTCAACATCAATTATCTGTCAAATTCGGATTGATTGTTGACAACATTGCCAAAATGTTTTGTCCTTTTTTTCTTTTGGTTATACTTGGCAAATGTATGTCACTCTACTAAGTTCACGTTCCTCTTCCAAGAAGAAAATGACTCATCCTTTTGCTAAAAAGACAGTCCTCCTTTTGTTTTAATTGCAGATAATAATTATTCTGGATAATCCTTATTCCTTAATTTTTATTCTACCAAAATGTCTCTCTTCTCCATTTCGGGGAGCAAAAAGCCATGCTCTCTAATCTCTATGAGTATATATATGTATGTGTGTGTGTGTGTTATCCGCATGCATGAAGCTAGCATGCCGAAATTTTAATTTTTGTTTTTCACTTAGGAAAAGAAAAATTAAAGGAAAAAAAAGTTTCAACAAAAGAAACAAAAACAAACAGCTTTCGCTCTAAAATATGGTAGAACCTTAACTGGGAATAAGAAATTCCAGGACGGTACTAAACCAAGAGTCAGCATCCAAACAGGCCCAACAACAACAACATCCAACGGCCAATCTTGGTCTTACGATGAGAAAGAACACAACTTCCGTTTTAGCTTCGTGTGTTTGAGACTGTCTTTTCTGCAGTCCCCAAAATCTTGTCTTTCCCATTTTTTTTCCTTTGGTTATTTCCAAGAACAAACCTTTTAACTACTTTCCTTTAAAACGTCTCCTTTAATCTAACCTGTTTTTTTTTTCTTTAAATTATTATTTCAATTAGTGGAAAAAAGGATTAGACAAACTAAATTTTAGCTTATATATTAGTATCAAGAACAAAGGAATATTACGCTTTAGAAGTCCCCTTTTCTTTGATGCTCATTTAATTAGTACTTCTCAATTTTTAGGGCTTTTATTAATATTTCTCTTTATTGGGTATCTCTCGTTTTTCTTCTCCAAAGTCGCTGCAGTCTGCACTTCCCCTGCTTCAAGGTAATTGTCAATATTCTTACCCTCTCTTCTCTTAAATGTCAAAGTCTTTGTTTTTGATGGATTTGACTATCTGGGTTTTCTTTGTTTCTTTTCTTTTTTTTTCAACTTGTATTATCTTCCTGTGCATTATACTTTCTTTAAAAGGATAAATTCCTCCTCGCCTTCATGAATTTTTTCGGTTTTGGTTCCCGAACGGGTTTTTTCTTTGTTATTCTTTCTTGTCATATCGGCCGGTTTGATAGAGGCATGTGTGAATTGTTTGTCTATGTAACTGGATTAGCTGTTTTTAGCATAGCATATTGATGAGAATCTGAATGCTATTTCTGGGAACAAAGTAAAACAGAACTTATTTACTCGTCTTATAGAATTTCAAACAAAGATTGTTTTCTTCATAGGATAGTTATCTTCAAATAGTGGGTGAATTAGTATAGAAGCCTGGTTGGTGCTGCTGTTATTAATTTGTGAGGTAGTTGTCTGTCACCAAACTTTTGCGCCGTACATGTTGCCTTTTTTTCTGTTTTGTATCAAGTGATTTGTTCTACCTGGCGGTGGATGCAATATCAAACTAGATGAATACTTTGTTCATGCACTTTTATTGCATATGTGTTAGCTTACCTGGACACTAGCATTAATAAATATATATTCTTTGCTTATTTTATCTTCTGTTAAGCATGCCTTGAAAATATACTGGCTAAATACGTGCATTCTTTGGTGGCAGGTCAAAATTTTGTTTTAGAGGAGGTGTTTTTCATGTCAACTATCTTCATAGTTCTCTTCATAGACTAGGAATGGATTGAATTAATTTCCTTAAGAAGCTACTGCAGTACTTACAATTCCATGGCTCGGAAAGGTAATCAGCAGAAGAATGGGAAAAAAAGGGGTTCAGATGCAGGTGCTCCACTCTCTGATGCAAAAGGAAGAGGAAAGAGCAATGAGGTAAAAGTTTTCCCTGGAGAGGAACTACCAAATGGAAACCCTCTTGGCAGTCCTTTAACAGAGAATGTTAGTAAAGGTCATCATGCAGGGACTGAGAATAAATATAGGCAGAATTCTGAGAACTCTGTGACAACAGTGAAGCATGGAGATGCAGCAGAGGGTCTTGGCGGATCAGTTTCTTCTGGTAGTAATTCAGGGGATGGCATTGAAAATGCCCCTTCAAAGGAAGCTTCAGGTTCAGGGGAACAATATGAGATGTCACCCGATGGGAATTTTCATCCGAAAAACAAAAAGGGAGTTTGGGGCTGCTTGCTGAATGGTCTTCACCTTAAAGATGCTGTGGGGAATCTAGAGTTTTCTGATAATGTCATGGTAAGAAATTTGAGAGCATCAGCTTTATTCACCTTGAAGGTAATAAGCCAGTGGTTAGAGAGGCAAGGGCCATTTTTCATTTCTCTAAAAACTAGCATGTATAATGCTCGAGATCATGTCAAAGTTAAGATTGAACGATTTTATCCCGTTATGTTGAAGTGGCTCTTGCATGTTGGAAATATAGTGCTTCTTTTGTCGATAGTCTGGTTGGACTGCACTATTAGGGGCATTGATTCCTTCCTGCGCATGGGTACAACATCTTTATTTTCAGTTGTATGGTGCAGCATTTTCTCCGTGATTGCCATGGTTGGGATGTTGAAGTTTCTTATGGTCTTGGTAAGCCCTGGTTGCATCTCATCTTTGGTTTTGTTATGACTTCTTTTTCAGTGTGATGGTGATGACTCACATTTCATGTTGAGAATTTCTTGAACTATCATACATTTTGTATCTTTTTTCTTTCACGAGGATGTGTTGATTTTGTTGAGAAATTGTTTGGGCTATTGATTGCATAGTTGTGTAATATTTTTAGAAAGATTTATTGATTCTTTTGAGGAATTTCTTGTGTATTTGCAAATTATGCATTCTTATATACTTGTTTAAATGTTGATTTTCAGGCCATAGCTGCTCTGACAGCTGTTTTTGTCGGGTTTACTCTTGCAATGTTGGTGGTAGCTATTCTTGGAATGATTTTCCTGTGGTTTTATGGAAGTTTCTGGACAACACTTCTTGTGATCTTCCTCGGAGGTGATTATTTTTTTCCCTTTTCTAATGGTATTAGTTCTATTTGCAAATTACTTCTGAGATTCTAATGTTTGCTATTGTTCAGGATTGGCATTTTCATTAAGCCATGAGCGTCTTGCATTATCTGTCACCACTGTATATTCTGTATACTGTGCTTGGATATATGTTGGATGGCTCGGTTTGCTTTTTGCTCTAAATCTATCGTTTATCTCAAGTGATATTTTGATCTACTACCTAAAGAACAACATAAATCATCAACCAAGACCCGATGGAGATCCTGAACAAACCAATGGAATGCACAGTCAACCAGGCTACTTCAATGATGAGTCAATGCATGCTTCATTCTCTGATAATATCCCAGGGTTTTCAGCAGATCGTGGTCCAGGGGTAGCTTCAACCAGTGGGGTTGATACTGAGATAACTTCTGAAGATGAAGTTGCTCGATTGTTGAACTGCACTGATCACTATTCTGCGTTGGGTTTGTCACGATATGAGAATGTTGATGTTAATGTACTGAAGCGAGAATATAGGAAAAAGGTACGACCTATGTTTATTGCACATTATCTGTATGATCATACAGCATATTTCCACTTGTGATTGTTGTTCGTTCTGAATAATATTCTTCAATTTTTCTAGTGCTTTATTGGCCAAATGTGATCTAGTCAATGGGGAAAAAATCTTAGTGAGCTTCTCTGAAAGTTCCATTGGATTGGCTTAAACTAGATATCTATCATCTGTTAGTGTTTTCCAATTGCTTGCGCAGTAAGATGTGTATGATTGAAGTTTTGCAAACTGTTTGCTAGGCAATGCTGGTCCACCCTGACAAGAACATGGGTAATGAAAAGGCTGCAGAAGCTTTTAAAAAGCTTCAAAACGCATATGAGGTAATCTCTTGATTTATCATGTTTGGTCTCCCTGGTGGTTTTGATACTTCCCCTCTGATAATACTATTATTTCCATTTATAGGTTTTACTTGATTCCTTGAAGCGAAAAGCATATGATGATGAACTTAGGAGAGAGGAGCTGCTAAACTATTTCCGTAGATTTCAAAATGCTTCTCAAAAGGTTTGAATATTATCCCCTTAGTTTTTCACTTGAAAATAAGGGAAGAATTTCTATCATGTTAAAGTTGCTTACAGAGTTTAGTTTATATTGACAGCTTTGGTTTTTCCCCTACATCCCCATTTGTTATTATTCTGGTTATGCATCCCTAGCACAAAATTGTACCCCATACGGTTTTTGATTTCGTAGATAACTATGCAATGGTTATGTAATTGCACACATTTTCCAAGTAATTCATTTGGTGATCTGTATTCCAGTTTATGACTTCTGGTTGTCTCATTGGACTGTCATTTACTTTGCTATCGGAGAGTTTTTGGACGTGACTGCTTTATTAATTTTAAGTTTTTATTTCCTGCCAGTGGTCGGTTGAATTAGAGGCTTTGACAGTTGCTATAGTTAGTAGAGTGTTTCTATTAATTATTGCCTAGGAATGGTTATATTGAGCATTACATTTACATCCATCTTCTTAAAGAATGTAAATATCTTTCCCAAAAGTGGATGGATATCTCTTTCTTCACATCCATCTTCTTAAAGAATGTAAATATCTTTCCCAAAAGTGGATGGATATCTCTTTCTTCAAGTGCCATAAATCAAAATTTCTGAGTCAGATACCCATCTTTGCATCTTATGCCTTCTGTTGCATTTTGATTGTGCAGAATGGCGGACATGGTTTCTTTTCTTCTGGATTTGCACGGTCAGAGGCTGATGGGGAGGAACCTTTCGGTGAATCTAGGCGAATTGCCTGCAAAAAGTGCAGTAGCTTTCACGTCTGGATACACACTAAGAAATCAAAATCTCGAGCAAGATGGTGCCAGGTATTTCTTTTGCTCGTAAAACTTGTTGTGTTATAACTTGTCTCTTTTTATGACTTTGACGATTAGCATATTGCCATCAAGCATTAGGGACCCCAATTTGTACTGTCCTTAACAATTCCTTAATTGTGTTTTTGGAACTTATCTTGACTAAGGAATGCAAAGATTTCCATCAAGCAAAAGATGGAGATGGATGGGTTGAACAATCTTCGCATCCTTTCTTTTTCGGCTTGTTGCAGAAGGTATGTGCTGTCCACCACTTACTACACGTTGATACTTCTGTGTTATGACCAAGAAAAAACCCAGCTAGTTTGGGGTCAAAGATTGTTTGAATTTATTTTCTAAAGTTATGTTTTTTCATATAAGGTTATTTCTTTATGGGTGCAGGTGGATGCTCCGGCTGCCTATGTTTGTGCTGATAGCAAGATATATAATGCTACTGAATGGTATATTTGTCAGGTAAAGTGATGTTTACTTGGTAGTATTTATCAAGTTAATTTGCCACCAATCATGAATACATGTGAGTGGGAATTTATAACATCTAATCAAAAGTTTAACATGATCTAGTGCTCTATAATTATCAAAGTTTTGAATTGACCTTGGGTAGGGTATTCACAAATGAAATTTTCCAAGTATGTGCTGTGTTATGTTGCAGGGAATGAGATGTCCACCCAACACCCATAAGCCAAGTTTTCATGTGAACACTAGCGTGACATCAAAGCATGCTACTGGAAAGGGATCGGGACAGAGAGGTGGGAGGATACCAACGCCTAATCTTGAGGAAACGATGACTGAGGAAGAGTTCTTTGAGTGGTTACAGAACGCAGTGCAAGCAGGTGTGTTTGACAATTTGAGCGGTGGTACCTCTGCTGAGAGCCCATCTGCCAAAGCCGGGAGTAGCAATAGCAGTGGTGGTAGCGGAAACAAGAGAAAGAAAAAAGGAAAGAAACAATGGTGAACACTGAGCACTCTGCGCTCATCATGATTTGTAGAACCAGACTCAATCGAGAGATAAAACCAATTTTTGGCCGTACAAAACTGACTGGCAATTGCCTCATGAAAACTTTAATACAGTGACGGGCGTTTACAGTGCCTGCACTGAAACTTTCTGATATTTTTCTTTTTGGCAGTATTATGTAATTATTCCAAGTTGACGAGGGTTTTAATTTTTTGGTAAACAGAGAGCAGCAGGAAAATTGAACATATACTAGTCTGGGGGTAAGATACCCCTGCACTGTCTGCAGTTAACAGAATACCTATTCCCAGGGGGAGGATCATCAAAATAAACAAAATTAGACACGAAAGTACCCTCAAGTCCTTGCAGGATGACATGTCACATGTTCAATTTAGTCCTTATATTTTAATTTGAGTCAATTTAGATCATGTACTTTATTGAACAATTAAGTCATGACATGTCATATGTCAATTTCTATTATTAAACCTAATGACGAGGTAGTAATATGGATATGATGTGATAAGTTAAGACATTTATTAAAATATTTGATATTGACTTAGCTACTATGTGATAAATTAAAAAAATTAAGTGTTGAAAATAAGTAATGAATTTGATAATACTGAATTTGTATATAAAAATTGTTTGATAAATAAATGTTGAATATAAATCTATTGTTTGAAAATAATAAATGTTGAAAAATTTTAAAACTCATTAATATCTAAAGTAAAGGTAGTTTAGTATAAAAGGAAAGTTTTTTTAAATTAAAACCATTAATTTTTTCACTATTCAATGATAATTAGGTCTTCATCTACTTTTTACATTCAACATTTTTTTGTGAAAAAAAAAATCTTTTAAGTAATGGATAGCAAAAGTTATCAAACATGTTGAAAATCTAAAAGTGTTGAAAATTTTTATTTTCAACAATTTATCAAACAGCCCATTTGTACTAATAATTTAGTAAAATGTTAGAAAAGTGTTTGCATATTTGTGAGGCTATCTCCAATGTTTTGTTGAACAATTAAGTCATGACATGTCATATGTCGCAAGATCAATTTTTATTATTAAAATTAATGACGTGGTAGTAATATGGATATAATGTGATAAGTTCAGATATTAATTAACATATTTGGTACTGACTTAGTACTAATAGTTTAGTAAAATGTTAGAAAAGTGTTTGCATATTTGTGAGGCCATCTTCAATGTAACACCGTAACACCAAAATATCAGTGTTAAAATTTGATGCAACCTACTCCAATGACCACGGTATTTCACGTATTCCAAGAGCACCAACAAATTTGACGGTATTTCACGTGTTTCAATAGCACCAAATTTGGTGTTTGTAGCTAACATCAAATTTGTTTTCTTTTTTTTTATAAATATTTAAATTTTAAGGTTAAATTATTATGAAAAATGTCATTAGAAAGATTTCATTAAAATCTTTAAAATGAGTCCAATATTAAATATATATTTTTTTCGATAATTATTTCATAAATAATTGTTATAAAATTCTTCTTTTAATACTCTTAACACCAATTTGGTGTAGATTACATTAAAGTGAAAAAAAAAATTAGTGTAAGTATATTTTTCAAATATTCATTTTTAACATAAAAATGGTGTAAATTTTAGTGTTATACATTGGAGATGCTCTGACAAGGTAAATTATACAGGTCATAGTCTGACACGCAATGTTGTATCGGTGTCATGTCAGTGTTGGGTATATCAATTCATCATTTAGCTCGTTGTCATTGTCCTGATAATAATTCTAAAGATAAAAGTTGGTCCTATAACGATAATCCTAATAATTAAAATTGATTTTGTGAGATATAAGGATTTAAATGTTTTGTTTTGAATAATATAGATATTAAATTGATATAAATTGGAGGCACTTAGTAGATATTACCACTTAATAAGTGATTGAAAATAAAGACATGTATACAATATTTTTCTATTAAGGATAGATATTACTATATTATTATTACTCATTCTGTCTCATTATTTGTCCACTTTTTATTTGTTTGATGTCTCAATTTATTTATTCCTTATCATAAATAAATAATAAATATTCTTAGAATTTTAAATTTATCCTTACTTTTTTGTCACATCACAGTGCAAAACCCTAAAAAAATAATTCAAACATTAAGATAATAATGTAAACTAACAAAATTTTGACATTTTTTTCTTAAACAATGTACAAGTCAATATGAGACAAGTTTTTGGACATAAAGAGTGTTATATTATTAGTATTAATAAAGTATATTTTATTATATAGTATTAATACTAATAACAATAATAATTTATATCTATAATCTATAATCTATATAAAAATACGAATGGTGTAAAACTTTTGAATCGCCTAAAATATCCTATTTTTTTTAAATATTTTAGAATTGCCATTGATATTGTTGATTTAAATTGAAGCTCTTCATTTATCTTTTACTAAATATTTTTTATATATTTATTAAATGATGTTAGTAATTAATTAATTCTATTTTCATCATAATTAAATTACTACTATTTTATATTGAAAAAAATAGTTTAATTATTATTCAACTTTATGTAGTTTAATTTGAAGTTTACTAATCTATAGTTTAATTATTATTCACTTTAATATAATTTATTTTTTTATTTTTTGTTATTATTAATAATGTATTGTATCATGTGCAACGCACGTGACAGTGAATGACTAGTAATAATATAAAAGAAAAATAAGTGAAAGGGCCCAACATATTAAGAAAGAAAAAATAAAAAAAAAACGGAGAGAGAGAAATGGTCTTAAGAACCCATAGACCATAGTATCAATCATCAATATCAAATAATCAATTAATATCAATATCAATACCTACTATGAAAGTAATCCCTTTACTAATATTATGAGATTGGAAAATTAATTGTACAATTTGTTACCAAGTGTCCCCTAATTAGATGGCAATTTAATTATTTTGACAAAATTGTGTTGGCTTTTGTTTAGTACGTGATTTAACTTATTTTTTTCAATTCTTTTTCTTCTTCCTTTTTAATTTTTTTCTTTTTTTTGGTAGAGAAGAAAAGGGTTGCTATTGAATTTCCCTATTCCTTAATAATAGTATTGTTTACTAAATAATAATATTACTTAATAATATACTTAATAATTCTATAAGTCAATTTATTATAGATAAATGAAGCATTATGACAAAAAAATTAAATATTAATAAGGCTTAATATATAAAATAACTCTCGAACTTTTACAAAGCTAACTTTTTGACTCTTCAATTTTTATTTTAGAATTTTTGACCTTCAAACTTTTATTTTGTGAATATTATAACCCTTGGTGTTGACGTAACATAATAAAAAAATTCCACGTATAAATTTTTGGATAAGTCACATCAGCGCCAGTAAATACATTATTCACAGAAATAAAAAGTTTGAGGGTAAAAAATTTCAAAATAAATGTTGAAGGGTCAAAAGACAGTTTTGTATAAATTCGAGGGTTATTTTATTAATTAAGTTGTATTAATAAATTTATTAATATAATAATTAACAAATACTACTAAATCTTATTAAAAAATTCAAATTCAAATTAAAAAATTTTTAGACCCCCAGAAGAAATTAACCGTATCAATGTAATTATTGATTAAATATTTAATTGTTTATATTTATATATTTTTAAAGAAAAAATTAGACATCCAAGATTAAAAATATTTTAAGTGCTTACTTTCAATTGATGTCCTAATTGATATTCTTGGGATATCATTGATCATATATTTAATTAAGGATATAAGTTTTTTTGTTATAAAATGTAAATGGTGAATTTTTTATTTAAGTGTTGAATTTGTATTTAATAAGTATAAATAAACATTATATGAAAATTAATAGAATGACAGACTAATATCAGGGTTAATTTTACAAAGCAAATAAAAGTTTTTCTTGTATATGTATTGAAAAATATTTGTTTTGGGAGCTATTTAATATCATATCATTAACAACTAGCTTGAGATCGATTTTTTTTTTCATACCATATTTTTAGTTTACTACTAAAAATCCTCTAAATCTTTTACATATATATACCTCTTAAAATATGTTTTTAATTTTTACTTTTAATTTTTCATGAAAAATTTAATTTTAAATTATAAATCAAAATTACTACTCAGATTTATAAATTTTTGAAAAACGCCGCGGGTCAGTTTCTAGTGTTGAATAGATATAGATTTATTCCCAAAACGGCAGAGCCACCTCCCATGCCCCTCTTCTCTGTCGAAAGTTGAAACCCAAAATCACTTCCCCTCGTAATTTCCCTCATTTTCGATCCCATTTTTCCAACCGCCCCCGCCTCCACTCCCTATGATTCATTCCCTCCGTCCTCCCTTCGCAATTAGGGTTTTCAGTATCATTTTTTTTCCGCTTTGAGAATCGGCGGTAGCTTTCCTCGTTGAAATTGGAGAAGAAGTAGGGTTTTTTCATTGGAGTGTTGATTTGAGATTTAGGGTTTCATTTTTAAATCGGAGACTTTTTCTGCTCTTTTTATTTCATTTTTCGGTTAGGTTTTTCTTGGAGTTCTCATAGTTGGCTACGGTTATGCCGTGAAGTTCAAGGCACAAATCAAGCAAGCATAGTTCTAGGGATGCTAGGGATTGCTCAGATTCGGAGAAAGATTCTGGCTTAAAGGAAAAGGAGAAGAAGACTAAGGAAGATAGCAATGCTAGGGTTTCCAAGGAGTTAGGATCCGACGAGAAGAGAAATCTCGATTCCAAGGAGACGAGTAAGCACCTCTAGAGTTTTGGAATTGGTTTGATGATCGAACCTGCTAATTGCCTAATTGGTAGTCAATTTATGATGTTTTCAATTTTATTTATGTTATATTATTCAACTGAATATACTCAAAAGTTTCAGTTCAGTTTTAGTCAATACCCTAATTGACATGGTAATATTTCCATGAAGTCTTCAGATATTTGTTTGAAAGCACGAAGTTAGAAAGAAATCTTGGAACTGTCTTAGCTAGTGTGTTTCAATTTTTTCACCATATGAAAGAGGTTTACATATATGCTCAAGAATATAGCTCTTTAGCAAAGCAAATGAATGACAGAGAAAATCTATTTTATATTGAAGCTATTTTATGAAAGCAAATGAATGACAGAGAAAATTTATTTTATATTGAAGCTATTTTATGAATCCAGTAGGACAGTGAGTTGACACTTGTCAACTGCTTAGAGAGGGATTGCTTGAATCCCTAGTCAAGTATTGTGGCCTAATCCTTTCTGCCAGATATCACAGCGCACCTTGGAGATGTATCCTTAGTCACGTTTGTCTTATATTGAATATCTAAATGTTTTCTCTGGCTCTGTTGGGGTGTATATTGTTATTATTAGTAATGTTATATATGTCCATTTTTTGAAATGAAATGTTTGCACAATACTTCAACTGCAAAGCAATTGATTACTCTGAATACTTTCAGGGCCAGATTCTTCAAGGATGTCAATGACGAAAGCATTAGTTTCTATGGAATTGGTTGATTCAAATTTAAAACTCCTTGGTGACGAAGGCATCATACCTCCTTTGCTTTCAATGGTGGTGTCTCGTAATATTGAAGCAAAAGAGTTGTCCTTATCTATTTTGGTTAAATTATCTGGTTTCCGTGCTAATAAAGAGCTTATTGCTGTTATTGGTGGAGTTTTTCTTATTTTGGAGCAAATGTTCTATCCCCATATACCACAATTCTTATAGTAAGATGCTGTAAAATTGTCGAGAAACTTTCCTCCAAAGGTGATGGAGTAAAATTCTTTGTCGGTGAAAAAGGGGTTCAACTTGAATTGGAGCCAATCATCATTGCCTTGTTGGCTTTGCAGTAGCCAATTCATCCAACAATTTTAAAAGACCTGATTTACGAGCACTTTTAGGAATTTGCAAGTCCGAAGCTGGGATTGTTAAGACAGCTGTTCTAACTGCTGTTGTCAACATTATTGTTCCAATCTTTATGATGACATTGATGTCATATATGGATTTGCAGGTATAAGAATTTTTATTTTTATTGGACCCTGCAGCTAGAAATGATTTAAACTGTTTTCTTTTAGAACTTTATCATTTATTTAACTTTTGTCAGGTGCCCTTCCGATCTCTTTTTCTTGTTGTTTGCTTAGATTGGCTACTGCTTGTGTAAATATGCAGGACTTCAATCTTGCTGGTTTCCTAATGGTGGATTTTGCAAACTTTGAATTAGTTACTTATGACTTAGGAATTGAATTTATAAGTTCTTCTAATGATGTTTTGTTGCCTTTGATGGTCTATGAAATGGAAAAAGTTCTGCTACGGATCATGGAAATTGTTTCTCAAGTTTTTATGTTCTTCTTATAAGGTTAAATGGTTCCAATTTTAATCTGTTATCAATTAAGTAAATGATTCATGCTTCTTTTTATTACCCCTCCCTTATTAAACAGGGCTTCATGTGCCACCGTTTGCTTCACATGCTAGTTTGCCGCAAAAATATTTGTCATCCGCTTGTTTCACTGGTGAGTTTACTTGGTTATATATATATATATATATTTGTTTTGAAATGCATGAACTATATCAGACCTGTGCCATAATTGGGTTGCCTGACTTTCATTACTTTGTTGCCCTCTCCCTGCCTGTCTCTGCCACATCCAAAGCACAGATTCGGTGGAGTTAAGAGTATAGTTTTTTAGAAGGTCTCCATGAGAATTTCAATTACATAGAATAAGTTCAATAAGTTTATCTTGAATATTAAGTTGAACTTCCTTGTACATCTTTATATTCCTATTTAATTGATTGGTTAATTTAGTCTTATTGCAACTCTGTGAAATCTGGTCTGAATACATGCCTTTGTTCCATAAAAGTATGGTAGCCTCAACTATTTCCTTGTAATCTATATTTTGCAGGATTCATGGCATGACCTATCTAATGCTTTTACTAATGAGAAAGTCTTGTTCTTGTTAAGTTCTGCCAATCAGGTAAGAATATGCTATACCCATCCTCTTTTTTCCATTGTTGCTTCTGTTTGCATACTGCAACTTCTTTTTCTCCTGTTTCAGCGATCACTGGCTCAGACCCCTGTTCTTTCCGCTTCTGCACTGAGAAATTTGGAGGCCTCAAATCAGTAAGTCCTGTATTTTGGGGCTTTTATTTTTTGTCTTTTTGTTGTAGGAATTTTCTTCTAAGTGCTTAGTGTCCTCTCATTGTTTTCAAAGATATGTAAGGGGTCTCATGATTCATATGACTACATATCTAGCTGAACTGTCTAACGGAATTTATCTGAAAAATGTTGCCCAACAACCAGATATCATGATGTCAGTAAGAATATCAAACTTAAAATGCAAAATATTATAAAATATTGAATCAATAAGGAATACCTTTTTATTTATATCATGGACACCGTGTAGGTTAGTTGCTTGTTGGAAAGGCTTCATGGTGCTGCCAGTGCTTGTTCTAGTTCTTCTTGAAGTTTACAAGCATGAGGTAGTACACGGTTCCATTCTTGCGTGTTCTTTTTGGTGGATCATCTTTTTGAAATTATGATTCTCTTTGTAAAGTTAGTTTGTTGTATCTAATTGGCTACATGAACCATTTTGTGGAACAAGTTAATATCAAATCATTTAAGTGGTTTTACCTTAGTATGTTGTCAATCATTGCTTCATATGTTAACAACAGATTTGTTTGTTCTTTTTGACATTTTAAGCATCTGATGACTTGATTCAATTCCAGTAACCTAACACCTTTTACTTTTCATGTTAAGCTTGTAGTAATTAAATTGTCTTCGGTAGAGAACAGAGGTTGCTTATCCTAATCTCTAACTATTGTGTAGTCTGCAGTTGTATACCTGGTACTTAAATTTATTATGTGACTCGGTGGATGGACAAATATCCTACCTAGAAGGTCAAGAAACGGCTTCTGTGATTTATTTTTTGCATGCGTTTGCTCCAGCTTTACTCATCGCACAATATTGGGAAGGTAGTCTTTGTTGAAACCCTTAAATCTTTCTAAAAAATGTTGATTAAAGTTCTCACCTTTCTCAATGATGTAAATTGCCTCTGTTTACTCATAATTGCATCAATACCTTGTAGTCAACTACTAGATTTTGTGCCAGTTGTATTGTTGCTTTTCAAACTTTTATGCAAGCTATACTTTGAGAGATTTCGTTTGCTTTATAACATCACATTGCCTGATCATCTTACTTTTCTAGTACTGATCTTCCTTTAATCTTGTTTTTATGCTATGTTACTTCACTGTGATACAATTCATTATAAGAACTTAAAATTTTTTAATTTAGAAGTTCTTTTAATCATGAATTTTTTTCTTATTGCGGTTTGATTTGATAGTATCACCTTATGCTTCGTATTTTTTTTTTAATTAGAGTACTGTTGTTACTATATTCTGCTTTTAAAATCCATTTTGGAGAATCAAATTTACTCAAGATAGCTTGAACTCTTCAAGGGGAAGGCTTCTTAATACTTCAGCATGGCTTTGTTAGTTTTCATTAAGTCTTCCTGATAATCCTTGCACCTTGCTTCATTCTGTGGATAATCTTCTGACTGTGCCATTTACTCCCTTTTCAATTGTTTTCTCACTCTCTCTCTCTGTTTTTTTTTTTTTTGTAGATTTCAGATAGTATTTCAAGCACTTTACTTAGCAAAGCAAAGACCAAGAAGTATAAAGATCTACGTTCCTTTCTTCAACTTCTTACAACCCTTTGTTCAAAGGATCTGGTAGGTGTTAAGTTGTCTGCCGGTCGGTTCTATAAGATTTTTATCACTCAAATCTTTCCATTTTTTGTAGGTTGATTTCTTATCAGATTATGTTGAAGTTGCAGGCACTGATATATATCTCAGTTTAGTTACACTATTATTGCTATCATGGAAATCTCCAAGATTGTTTTTAATGTTCTGGCTTGCAGGTTGTGTACTACGGTCTTCACATAGTCACTCCTTTGATTTCTTTGGAGCTGTCAGAATACCCCAAGCTTTGTCATGATGTAAGGTATCTATCCATTCTGACAGAATAATAGCCCATGTAATTTGTTGGACGCTGATTATCATTGGTATTTATTCTTGTAGTACTTCTCGCTTCTTTCACACGTCTTGGAGGTCTGCCTGGAAACGCTTGCACAATTAAACAGTGAAGCATTTGCTCATATTCTAGGAACTCTTGACTTTGGTCTTCATCATTGAGTAAGTTGTTATTATGTCAAATTTTCAAACTGTTACATCATGGACAAACATTTCTCAATAACCCCCCCCACCCACCCACCCAATGTGATAGTTGTCATGTTTGCTTTTTTCAACAAAAGGATTTGTTTGCAAGCCCTCTTTAAAATAAAATTGTACTTCCACCATTGCAGGCTTAGTTATTTTTTTTTATATTTGTTCTTGATGATGATACAGGACGGAGAAGTAGTTTACATGTGCCTGGGAGCTCTGAAAGCTCTAGTATCATACCATTAGGAGATTTGTGCTGGTAAAACAGGATTGTGTTCACATGCTGTGGGACATGGAAATACAGCCAAAGGAATTTTCCGCCAGTTTCTACATTCATTATTGCAATTGCTCCTTTTAAAGATTATAGGTATTTAGAAGCAAATTTCCTGAATAAGCTTATATGTACTTGCATAAGCATAAAATTATGCACTTGATGCGTGAGTGGTCCTTTTCTTTTTCTCTGTGATCATAAGCTAAACAGGATTTTTCCAGTATGCATGAAGTTTTAATCTGGATAACTATGCAACTTTTCATTCATAGTTAGAAGAAACTTGCATGCTGCAATTAATGAAACTGGAGCGAACCTTTACGCTACTTATTTTGAAATTGGATGTTTTCAAAGTCATAACATGTATGTTTTCTACTTTGCAGTTTTCACCTATGCCAGAGCATTTTTGCCTATGGTTGTCGCTGCAGCTCACTTCTTATTAGTGTAGTCATCGATAGAGAGACCTCAGTGCCTGTTTGCACCAATCTGGAGGTAGAGACGTGGGGTTTCCTATGTCTGTATTTGTAGTTCTGGTGTCTCAATTTCTTTTCTGGCCTTATCGAAAGGCATCTTCTTTTTCATGCATGTTCTGTTAATGTTCTTTGGGCTGGTTTGTTATCTTGAATAAAACGTTTTTAAGGCTTTCTACATTTTTCTAAACCGGAGGATGGGAATTGGTCTTCGTTTGAAGAGATTGGCAACCAGAATGCCATTAGAACTGGTGTTTACTGAAAGGCACACTTCAAGTAGTTCATAACTCTCCAAATTTGACTCACCCTTTCTTCATTCTTGAATAATGTATTGTTTCTCTCCTGCTGTTTCAATTTCCTTATGTATGAGGATTGCTCTAGTATTATAGTTAAAGGTGGTGGGGACGCATACTAAAAATAAAAAAGGAACCAGTGCTCATATTCTACAAATATGATGAAATATATGTGCACTTAGTCAAAGGATTTCAATTGTACTGTTTTTCTTGTAAATAATGATTTTAATACTCGTCAGGTGATATACATATAAAGTACTACAGCTCGACTGCAGTGCTAGTGTTTCTGTTAATCCCCTCCCTTATGTTTACTTGAATTCGAGTATTTCATGTACTTGTTGCATTTGTTCACTACTCAGGTATACAGAGTTTCTTATTTGGAGCTTGTCAGAGTTCTTTGAAGTGCAGATGATGAGATAAATGTAATTTGCTTTCATCCTTTTGTGGAGGTGGCCTTGTATATGGAAGGAACAAAGGTCAACATTTGATATTTTATCAATCTTCACATATGTCTTTTCCCGTTGATCCTTTTTTCCTATATATAGCTACTAATTCTTCTAAATTTCTGTATATAAGAACGCAGGAAGGAAAGCTAAGGATTCTTTGGCGGCCAATAGGGAAGTTGGCCTGATCATGGTGTCCATGTATGTCAACCTTTCCAGTCCAATGGCTTCCCTGAAGCAAAATCTGGAATTGCAGGTAACTAGCATTCATGATTTTTGGTATCTGCATTCTTTACAGTCTTTTTAGTTTCTTGATAAAATCAATATTCTATTCTGGTAAATTAGGCCCATAAATGGACCTTATATATTGAATATGGAATTCCTTAAAAGAACAATTGAAATAGGCTATTAAGAGTTTGTCTCCTGCTTCAAGGCTTAACTAGAGCTAAGCAAGTAGCCAAGAGTATGTGTCTTACTGATTTCAGTTTATACGTATTGTGTCTGAACTTGCTTGTGCTTTAAGACTCTTTTGTTGCTTTTTGCAGCTGTGTGGATTCGAAATTGCTTCAATTATTGCAAACATAGTTGTGTGCAGATATTGTATCTCATCTCACTATTCACACGGTCAGTTCCGCTTTTCTTCAGAAGCTTTTACAGCTTTTTTCAAGTGTGGAACTTGGGATCTTTACATAGTTTGAATTTTGTGCAGGTAAAGCATTATTTCAAGCCCATGAGAACTTGGGGCATTTTGCTATGATGGAGAGGGTGGTAGGACCTCTTGAGCATGAGTCCTATTTTCACCTGTGTTGCTGTCCTTGGTCTCCTTCAACATTTCATCGTTCAGATTGTCCAAATCTTCTTCCATAGTGCTCAAATCAGAAAATCACAGCAACCTAATCTTTTCTTTTATTTTTCTGTGCTCTTTTTGATTGTTTCTTGTGATGCTGGATTCTTTGTGGTTTTGTTTGTCATGGATTTTGGTGATTGTTTGTTGTGAATTGTGTTGCTAATGCATGCATTTGCTTGGTATTGCTGATTTTTTTTCTTTTTCTTTTTCTGCTTCTGATGGCTGCGTGTTCATGTTTCTCTCGTTGGCAGTCGTCTCTCTACTGGAGCTGCACTTCAGAGCTAGGGGGCTTTTCTATTGGAGGTGAACAACTTATGTTCTTTTAATACATTTGCACTTTTTTCTTTTTTTAAAAGGTTTATTTACATAATTTCTGGGAAGCTTTGATAGCGTCCGATTACTTTTTACTTTTTAAAAGGCTAACTGGGATAACAAAATGGTCCAAATGAACTATTAACCTTGTGGTCTGGTCAATTTGCATAATTTTGGTTTTGAGTTTGCGGAGTATGTTTAGTTTTAGTCTATATTGTAGATATACAATTTTTGTTTTTCTACAGATAACTAGGATACTGGCCATTAGATACCTTCAAGTATCTTTATTCCAACTGTTCATCCTATTTGGTCTATTTTATGTTTTTAACCAATTAGAATAACTAGGATATTGATCATTAGATACTTTCCAGTATCTTACATTATGTCAACTATTCACCCTGGTTGGTCTATTGTCTCTTTTACCAATTTATGGGTTATAGAAATGTTTTGGCATTTTTACCAATCTGTGATTTGGTCTATTAATGATAATGTTTTGCTCCAATTTCCTGTAGATTTGCAAGTTTGCAACTCAAGGATTGGTTCAAAGATGTTGAAGCTACGAGGGGATACAGGTAATATTAAAGCTCTTTCTGGATGTTACTCATAGGATGGTAATGGTTGGCATGGTGGAGTTAAAATATTCTTTATGATAATAGGAAGTGCATATGGTTTTTAATATGCATTATACAATACATATCTTAGACGCTTTTTATTGGGATTATTGAACTTTTTCATAGCTGTGGTACTAATTGATTTACTGCATGCTGTTTGAAATTTGGAGAAGGGAAGTTATGATATATTAACGATAATTGCTTAATACATACTAAATTCTTAGGAATCTTTTACTACTAGAAGTTGTTCTTGACATTCCCTGATGCCTTATTGTTTGCATCAGCCTCTAGCTAACCTTGCCACCAATCCAAGACCTTAAACCACCCCCCTTATAGCTATTCTACCCTTCATGTTTCAAAACATCGCAGCCCTAGCCCGTGAAGCCCATAACTTAACAATAGAACTCTTTCACTCTGCTGGTTTAAACTTCCTGCTCGCAAAAAAAAATCATTAAAACCTTAACCCTCTTCCCTAAATGAAATTCCCTTCTCTCCCTCTCTATAAATTTTTGCTTCCAACTTCATTTCTCTTTTCCAATTTTAAATTAAGTTCTTTGCTTATTGCAATGCTTCTGAGCTCTATTTTTAAGCTGACTCCGCTTTTATCCTTTGCATTGCTCTTCCCTCTCTGTTTTTCTTGGTTTCTAGCTCTTGTATTTTTGCTGTGACAATATATGTAATTATGTAAAAGAATTATCTATAGACATGGAAGAGATAGTTGAGGGACTAAAATAATTATATTTCATAGGTGATAGAGAAAGGCTGTCAAGTGGGAAGTGAGAAGGCTGTAATTGCAAGATAACCTTCTTTATGAACAGTTGCGCATCGAGATAAATAACAACAATATCTTATTGAATGTTCTCAGTTAATTTCTGTCTTGAGGTTGATTTAAAGTTTGCTGCATTCCTGCTTGATTTGCTAACGCTATTAGTATTATTCTATGTTAGTAGTTCATCTGATAGTAACTAGTACTATTCAATAAAATGATTACAATTTCTGGTGGCTCATCTTTATGTTTCTTCTCTCTTGCAGTGGTGGTGCCCTCACCCGTGCAATCCCATCACTTCCCATGTTGAGTCTCAGTTGTGTTCCATTGGCGATTCTTTGATGCCTGCTGTTGAATTGTTTGCTTTGATACTTATGAATTGTCTACTGCCATGTTTGCTGTTAAGCTGGTAATGTTTCTGAAATTTTCCTTCCTACTAAATAGCTTTTTATTTCTATTTTTTGTGTTAATTTGATTGTTTGCTGCGGCTTTGCGCTACTTCTTGTGTTCTAGCTCTCTATTAAATTATCTCTCGTCTCGTTAGGAAAATTAGTAGATAATTAGGTATTTGTTAAAGAGAATAATTGGAAAAACAAAATATTCCAAGTGAGCTATTAAAACTTGTGGTCAGGTCAATTTGCATTAATTTTGGCTTTAACTTTATGCAGCATGTTTAGCTTTAGTACCGTACAAAATCTAGGGTGTTGACCATTCAATACCTAAAATATTAAACCTTATTCCAATTATTCATCCTGATTTACTGTAGGTTTAGTAAGTTTGCGACCCAAGTATTGGTTCAATAACTTTGAAGCAACCTATTTTTTGGACCGGTTACTCTTGGAGGATCTGCAATTGAAATTGGTTGGAGCTATCTTCCGTCTTCTATTTCAAGGCTTAAGTAGAGGTAAGCAAGTTCTGGATTTCTTCTTTTGCATTCAGCTTTGTTCAGACCTTGAACATGGGATCTTACATTGTTTGAGCTTCATGCAGTGTAGATCATTATATCAAACCCATGAGAACCTGGTGCATTCAACAATGATAGGGTGCTACTGTTAGGACCTCTTTTTGAGCATTTTGGTGCCAACTTATGCCATTGGATGAGGCCAGTTTTCACATATGTTGGCTCTCTGTGGATGCTTTCATCTCTCCGTTGTTTGGTTCATCCAGATCTTCCTAAAAGTCCTGAAATTATAACATGGCAGCAACATACTTGTGTCTTTTAATTTTTTGTGTTCATTTTTTATTTTTGATGCTTAATTCTTTGTGATCTTGCTTGCCATGGAAAATGACCTTGAGTGAGGTTGATGATAGTGCCCCTGAGTGAGGTTGATGATAGTGACCCACTTGAGTGAGGTTGATGATAGAGACCCCAAGTGAGAAAACAAAATCCAGCCCAAGAAGCCAAAATCTGTGGCAAGCAAAATCATAGAGAATATAGCATTAAAAGAAAAAAGATCACAGAAAATTAAAAGAAATGATTAGGTGGCTGTAATGTTCTAATTTTAGGTTTTTCAGTGAAGATTTACTATCCAAACCATGGATAGGTGAAAGCAGCCCTGAAGAGTCAACATATGTGAAAATTGGACTAAATGCTCAAGAAGAGAGTTTCTTACAATTGAAGAATTGAAGGCATGAGTGGTCTCCTTTGAATTTACTAATAGGGGTAAGTTCTGTTTATGTTGCATATGCATATGTGTTTGTGTGTTTCATTTTATCATGTGTCATTTAGTTTTCATTAGATATTGTCTTCTCTAGCTATGCCCCGTTAGTTCTACATTTCTTTTGATGCATTCAGCTTTGTTCAGACCTTGAATATGGGACTTTACACAATTTGAGCTTTGTGTTGTGTAGATCATTATTGCAAGCCTTTGAGAACTTGGAGCATTCAGCAATGATAGGGAGGGTATTACCATTAGAACCTCTTTTTGAGAATTTAATGTCAACTTACGCCATTTGCTGAGGCCTTGTTTTCACTTATGTTAGCTATGTGGATGCTTTCACCTCTTCACTGTTTGGTTTGTCTTAAGTCTTCCCTGAAAGTCCTAAAATTAGAACATGACAGCGGCATATTGGTTTCTTATATTTTTCTGTGTTCATTTTTTATTTTTTTATGCTTAATTCTTTGTGATTTTGCTTGTCATGGAAAATGACCTTGAGTGAGGTTGATGATAGTGACCCTGAGTGAGGTTGATGATAGTGCCCTTGAGTGAGGTTGATGATAGTGACCCACCTGAGTGAGGTTGATGATAGTGACCCCAAGTGAGAAAACAAAATCCAGCCCAAGAAGCCAAAATCTGTGACAAGCAAAATCATAGAGAATCCAATTTTGAAAGAAAAAAGATCACAGAAAATTAAAAGAAATAGGTGGCTGTGATGTGCTAATTTTAGGATTTTCCGTGAAGATTTAAACTATCTATATCGTGAATAGGTGAAAGCGGCCATGATGAGCCAAAATATGTGAAAATTGGACTAAATGCTCAAGAAGAGAGTTTCTTACTATTGAAGGCATGGTTGGTATCCTTTGAATCTCTGAACAAGGGTAAGTTTTGTTTTTATTGTATATGTATAATTATATGTTTGTGTGTTTTATTTTATTCTGTCTCATTTAGTTTTCATTAATCTTTGTTCCTGATGCAAGTTCTTGTTCTTTAACACGTCTTTCCCTTTATGCTTTTTGTGATCAATTATTTGCTGTAAAGTTTCTTTTATTATCTATCAAACTTTATTTATTAATGTCATTTTTCTTTTCTTTTGTGTGTGATTAATTTTTTGTGGTCGTTTTATGCTATTTGTTGTCTTATAACTCTATGGATTTATATGTTATGGTTCTATGGATTTATATTTCTATGGATTTTCTGTAACTTTTTTGACAAATATTTTGGCATATTTTGTGTTTGTTTTATGGCATTCTTTATTGTGGATTTGCTAAGATATATATATATATATATATATATATAGAGAGAGAGAGAGAGAGAGAGAGAGAAGGATTTATGTTTGTGATTTTCTGAAAATAGTGAGCCTCAATTTAGTCGCGAAAGCTGGTTTGACACCAAATAGGCGCAAAACTAACCCATTTAAGTCATTATTGTTTGAAGTTTTTCAACATTTATGCCCAAAACTAGTCTTTTAAGGCATTATTGTAAATTTGTAATTCAAAATTTTTCAAACTCGACCTGGCTTTAAGAATTGGGGCAAGATAGGCCCGAAACCTAACATGGAATAGGGCAGGCTGATATGGTATGGTAGGATGTGTTAGTTTTCTAATGTGTTTGATTTGATTGCTCTCTAATGTGATTAATTTTAGGTTATTATTTTTGCATAATATTGTGGGCTTGGCAATGTTATTTGTATTATTGTCTCAAGGACTTGGGTTTGAATGTTTGATTGCTTGACTTGGCTGTTTGATAATGCTGTTGTATTCTTTTGATGAAGGAATTAACTGTGTTTGCTTGGTTTTTCCATTTATTGTGGTATGAATCAGTAATGTTAGTATGTATCTTTCTTTTCGGTTATACCTTCATTCTAGATTTTACTCTAAAATGCTGATGCTCTTAATTAAGCGATAGCGTATTTAACTAATTTTAAAAATGTTGTAATTTTTTGTAAAACATTTTTCGTTTTTGTTGACTTTTTGGACAGTTTTCGCCTTACTATAAGCTTTGATAATTAAATTTCTTTAATGTTGTTCGTCATTCAAGGAATTCTCTTTTTTGGTGTCGTCTCATCCAATCTGGTCTTAATTTATTTGTTGATTGATTATACATCAGATCTTTTAGTTAAATCATATTTTTTGTAATTTATGTTGTCTATCTCAAAGTAAATTTCTGCTTACCAGCATTTTAACATGTGTTCATTTATTGTTGCAAAGTAAAATTTTAGTGGAAGACTTTGCTAATATTAATCTTCTATATTTTATATTCCTTCTTTTTCATTAATTTTAAGCCTAAAATGCTAACTTATTCGGACATTTGATATTTGGTTAATATTTTTGTTTTTTTTTTTGTTTACTCTTCGTCATATTTTTAACTTGAACTTGCCGTAGGCCGTTATTATCTGAATTTAGAACTTGATTTGTGCTTTTTGATTTAAATAATTTGGGTCTCAAATGGACAATGAATTTTTATAAAATCATAATTACGTACAAATGGACTTCGAACTTGATTTATTTGGGCCTGAATTGGGCCTCTATATTATCAATATGGCATGGGCGCCAAACAGTGGCCTATTAAAATTTAAAGAATTTATTTTTAAGCCCATTCGAGGCACAAATGAAATTTGAAGATCTAATTTTCGTTTGAGGCTCAATTAATAATTTATTGATCAACATTCATTTTGGACCTTTTTTCTTCTTTATAATATATACATAGTATTATCAATGTGGGGTTGGATCAATTGATAAACGACTCGTTTTAGTTTAAGCAGGTCTCGGATTCGAGATCTTTTGTACGTAGTTGTCCCTGTTGGGAGATTTATTCACCATATTTAGATGTGTGACACGGGTCGAATCCGGATTAGTCAGAGCGAAGTTTTAGATATCGGGTGAAAAAAAAAAAAATATATATATATATATATACATAGATATTTACTCCTATTCTTTAATTTAATTACGTAAATCAAAATATAAGTTTTTTTTTTAGGAACAACTTTTCTATCAAAGTCGATAGATAAAATTGATAATAAATTAGTTATTATAACACTAATAGTAAATAGTTTAGCTAATCAACTTTCAAAGCATCAAAATTAACCACCACCAAGTGTTGGTCAAAGTCGACATCAAATCACATATGAACAAGATGTGATTTTTTTTTTCCATTCCCTATAATATGAGAATTTCAATTTACACTTGGTTCTACATGGAAATACTATGTTGACCAAAGCTCTGAAAATAAAAAGTCACAAGGCTCCTTTGGATCATTAAATTTTGACTGTATAACTCTTCAGGGATAATTTGACCATGAAAATATAACAAAAATTGTCCAGTTCAAAGAAACATAAATGAGGAGCTTGTAGAGATTAGCATATGATTTAAACTTTTTTTTCTATTTTTTCCATTTTTTGGCACTAAATGAAGCCGTTTCAAATTTAGTTTAGTTTAGCTTTAGTATTAGTGGGATGGGACAAACAAAATTGTTGGAAGTCCATTTTCGGCCCAATTAAAATTACATTTGAGCTTAAATAAAATTTGAGCCCATTTGAAATCCATTTTCGGCCCAACTAAAAATTGTTATTAATCTATTATCGGTAAAATTAAATATACTTAGCCTATTTTCACGGTCTATGTAGATAGACTAAACACCATATGGGATATAATTGCCAATTGGAGGTCAATTTGACATTTTCGAAGTTCATTTAACGTCCAATTAAATTAGATTTGAAGTTTAAATTTCAATTTTTTCTGCCCATACAAAGCAAAACATGGGCGGATTAAAGAACTTGAAATGCCTAAACAAGTTGATAAAAAAGTTCATCCATTGGTAAAACTCAGAAGTTGTCAAAAATGGGCACTAGGAAACCAGCAAGGGAGCCCAGTAATCAGCCTTTCAACTCGAGTAATCTATCTTAAGCACTAGGAAACAAGCAAGGGAACCCATTTTATTTTCTTTTAGATTTTAGATTTTAGATTTTATAGACTTTTTGGAACTATTATAAGTGTAATTAGGTCCAAAATTGAATGAAATTTGTCACGATTACGTTGAATTTCATTCTTTAAATAAATAAATTGCTTGGGTTAATCATTAGTTTCTCTTCTTTTTAAATAGGCATTTTTCCTCTTATAAGAAGTGGCCTTAGATTCAACTCTTATTGCCATATTGGATAGATTGCCGAACACTAATAATTGTCTTTATTTTTTGTTATAGTTTTAGTAGTATAAGAAGCTGCCATATCCATCTCTCATCCCCTCCCATATTCTTCCCCGTCCAATGAAGTTAATTGCTTCTATTGTGTATTCGTTCCTCAGCTTTGTAATACAGTGCGTTCCCTATAACTTAGCAGGTTAATTAAGCTTTTAATTGAGCAAGTTATATCTAAGTTTCGTGAAAGTGCTTTTTGGGTTGGATTCTGACATTGATGTAAGATGTAGACAAGAAAATGAAACTGAAGAGACATTTTGCAAGGGACAAACCTTATTTGATAATTTAATTAAAGGGTTCAGAGATTAAAAATAAGATTGTGATAAATGTCCGTATTCATCAAATAATCAAATTACCAAATTGGGAAAAATAAGACAGTGCGCATAGCATGTGTTTAATTATATCCCCATGATATTATATTTTAACTCACCCACAGGCCACTGCTAGTAATCATTATATTATTAATTAAAAAGAGTTTTTTTAGGGATAAAATGGGACAGACTTAAGAAAACCCAAAGTAGCGCTTTTTAATATTAAGCAGTTTTTCAGATTACAAAACTCATCACCAAGGCCCACGATTAATGGGCCTAACGACAACATCAAAGCGCAAAATGATAAGCCTATATTAACAAGGCCTAGGCCCATGATGAATGCCTCTAAGGCTCTAACAACTAATGGCAATATGCAACAATAAGTTGTATTTGGATTTGAGGTTGAGGTATTATTTTATATCTAGTGTAAGCTTAAGAGTTTTATATCATTTCATAATTTAATGTACTATTAATATTTGGCTAATCCACCGGTTAGATTTTGTGCTCAATTCATGTATGTTGTGCATGTAAAATTTCAAGTTAATTTAAAATGTCTATCATATGATTTAATGGGCACAGAATTTTTCACTATTAAACATATGCTAAAAATATCTAAAAATGTTAGAGTTTAGATTAATATCATAAAACTATCGGATTGATTTTCTATTTGTTCTATATATATCGATCCATTGCCTAACGAGAGAGAGATTGAAGTATCATGTTAAAGAAAAATATCTTATTATCTTTCTTATGAGCTCGAGTTAGGATATAATAATTTTCCTGTTAAAATCGATTATGGATCCACATACATATAAAAGAGAATTTCCCTAGGTTAACAACTTGAAGTCAACTCCGACTCTCCATTTCCTCCCATAGGTGATCTATTTTGACGTAGTGAACCAATCAAGTTTCATTTGAGTAATTTTAGGAGTCATTCTTTCTTTTTACTAGTATTTTCTTTCAACTCCATAATATTGACATGAAATGCAACGCTGCCACTTGTTGTTCCCTCTAGGTACAACCAAGTTCGTTTATTGATATTACCTTTCTCTATTTTCTCAATTTCATGGAACAGTATGATAATTGGAATCTAACAAATGCTAGGTTAGACTAGACAATTTGGTCTTTAGATGCATTTGCGAATCAAGCATTCATGTTGTTGTAAAACAAGTAACTTTCATTATGTTTGTTTATTGTTAGAATGTTATAGTACTTACATTTATTTTTCTTTTAGTTCTGTATTTGTAATCTAACACCACAACATAGGATATACAACCGATGCCTGATGGTACCACCGGTATAGTTGGAGCTATTGTCAATGTCACCATCTGTTTAAAAGATATTCTGATCTTAAATTTGATCTCAACCGTCTCGCAGCTGAAGCTTTGTCGGATGGGAAGCAAGCTGCCATTGCAATTGATCAAGCCCTCTTTGTTAATGCCCTTGTTCTTAACCATCCAACCGCTGACGCCTTGCCAGATGAGCATCAAGCTGCTATTTCGAATGAATAGCAAGTCGGCGCCATTGCCCTTACCCCTGCTAATGCAATTCAACTACCTTTCACAAAGGTTAAAGACAATCGATTATTGGATGGGTATGCCATATATGGTGCTCAAAAGCAACCTTGGGTTGCCATCCGAAAAAATAATTTGCCTGATAGGTTGCCTCGATCTATTGTAGCGAGGAAGGATTTTCTCTTACAGGAGGCATTTAAGGATGTTAGGGAGCCAAAAATCAATAACCCATTAGCTACTCGGGTTTAGGAAATCGTAGCAGCAGAGGCAGTTCCAGCCGACTAGGGCGCTGCATGCGGGTTATTGCAAATGAAAATATATTGGTAATGATGCTCTTTACGGTGACAGTGACTTTGACTTTTGTGTCCAAAATTAGGTGCGATGCCTCCGGGTTCTCTTCTTTAGGGCTTTTAATTTTTAGTTCTTGGTTGAGATAGCTTCAATTGATTGAAAAAGTTATGGGTTATAGTAATTTGTTAAAGTGCTTCATTTAAAGTTTCATGCCATTTATGATGGAGGCACAACTTTTATAGTATTGTGTGGTTATATATATAATTAAGATCATTCCTAGCAAGAGGCATGATCTATATATGGTGGTGAATGGTGATGACAATTGTCCATTATTAGATAAGAGGAGGGACCCTCTAACACCCGATGTTAAACTTTTAATTTTACACTCTTTTTATAACTCGACGTACGAGTAATATTTTAACAATTTGACCATTGGATTTAAAGATATATTCGAATCTATCATGAATGTAACATTTTGAGTTGATCCGATATTTTTATGATATCAATTTACACTCTAACATTTTTAATATATATTTAACGGTGGGAATATATGGCTATGAATGGTGATGACAATTGTCCATTATTAGATAGGTGGACTGGTGGAGGAATCCACTTACACTCAGTGACTCTTTTTATAACTCAACGTAGGATTAATATTTTGGCAATCTGACTGTTTGATTTAAAGATACATTTGAATCTATCATATAAGTAAAATTCAAGTCAATCTGATATTTTGATGATATCGATATAAACTCTAGCATTTTTAGATATTTTTAATATATATTTAACGGTGAAAAATTCTATCACATTAAAATATATGTTAGACATTTTAAATTAACTTGAAAGTTTGCATGCAGGATGTATATGAATACAACATGAAATTTAGCAGTTAGATTAACTAAATATTAATTGTACGATAAGTTATGAAATAGTATAAAATTCTTAATCTTACACTGAGTGTAAAATGATACCTTCTCATTAGATAAATATAAGAGTAATTTATAATTCACCATATCCATATGAGTTCATATGCAAGTCTCAAAATAGAGATTATATAAAACATGAGTTATTAATTAAAACAATTTATTTCAAGAGGAATAATATTTATTGAAGAACAATTTCAAATTGAGTTGAAACTTGAGATAAAAGTTTATGACTTTTAGAAAGAGAATATCAAGATGTTTGATTTTATTTGTATGATCTTTCACTAAATATGGATTGCCGGAGGCCTCATACTAATTAAAATAAAAATAAAAAAGGAAAGAAAAGAAAAGAAAAGAAAAGTGAATTCACCTAGTGAATGGTGAAAAGAACAATGGAATAGCAAAATATAAAAAATCTAGATATTTGAAATAAAGAGACATCTCTTAATCAAAAGATTGTAAGTTAAATTTTTTCAATTTAATTAAAAATTGCCTAACCTTTTTTTTTTTTTTTTTTGCGTAAAGAAAAGTTTAGGAACATGCGGATGTACAGAATGACACTCCTATTCCTTTCCAAACAGCAAACTGGGTAAGTGCAGCCTAACAAGTTACTTGGGTTGCCTAAATTAGTATATTGTTCAACTTTTTATTCTTTAATTTCATTAAAGAAAATTAATATATCACTTTGCTCTCGCCTATGTCCTATATGGTTCACCGAGAGGAATAAATATCTATAAATGGAGTGCAGACATTTTATTCATTTCCCTGTCTCTGTGGTGTGGAGGATTGCTTTATTATAAATGTCCATCAAAGGTACATGCATCTATATTATTAAAAGAAAGTTTTCAATATTTATTAGTAATTTTTATGAATAATTATAATAATATACCAATAAATAAGATTAAGAAAATATTACTGGTAATAACGACTAGGTTTAATTTTATTTTTTTTTTCTTATTTAATTGAGTAAAAGGGCGTAAAAGAACTCAAACAACTACTGAATTGAAGGTTCGAAGCGGCTGCTAAATTTCAAGTTGTCAAAGCTTGAGCACTCGGAAAGGTAGACTTTCCAGTGAAGTCTCTTAATTAGGTTCAAACTTCTTAGAATTTGCCGGAATTTGTCACTGCATTCAATTCTTGGTTCATTATTAGTTTCTTTTTTTAAAAAGGCATATATATTCGGATTAATTCAACTTCTTCCGGTAGGTGGATCTGATAATGTAATTAATTTGGTACGGCCTAGCGTTAGAGGCTTGATACACCTTCAAGAATATCAAGAATACATAAATGCTCTAGTTAACAAAGAACCAAATCTAAAATACAACAAAAGAAACCTTTTTATCACACCGACTTTTGGAAAAATCGGACTAAATTGAATTGGGTTCATAAATTTAAATTTAAGAAATAGAAAGAAATATTCTGTCTTTCTCAATCATTGAATTATGTGGATCTCTGCTAAGCATCCATAAATGAAAAAATGTTCCAAGGGATCACCATGTAGGAGGATCCTCACTAAGCATTCATGGCTGAATTATGACTCCATTTGCTAGCCTCGTGAGTAAGGTCACATCCCTCATTACGGGGCATCTGTTGCATTTCCCCAAAGGTGTCCTAAAGTTCCGGTGGTACGGAATCATCTCCATAGATCTCGGTTTGTTTTGCCCATTCCATTTTGTCCAAAATGGGAATGGCCTAAGGTTATAAACTTATAATAATATGATGATTGAATCATATTCATAGATCTCGATCTGTTCTGCCTAAAACGAGAATGAGCTATGGTATGGTGTGAGCTTACAATCTATAATAATATGATGATTGAATGGAATCCAAAATTATAAGTTTCATTCCAGACTAAAATGGGGTTACATACAATCTCATTATGAGAAGGGGTCATTCAAGTATCCAAAAGAAATACCGTGTTAATATAACACAGACATTAACATACCAATACATAAATATAGTCTATAATATAGTAGTTTTTATAGGTTTTGAAGGACTATTAAAGTTATATATAAGAAAAAAAAATGAAACTCAGTGGGCAGGCAATCAGGCACTCAGTTCAAGAGGCTCAAGAACAAATTCAGGATCGACTTTTTTAGACTTTCTTTTGTTTTTAAGGGAGAAAGGTAGGAGAATGAATCTTGATAAGCGGCTTAATGGGTCCTGCAGACCTTCCATCTCATAGTGTCCAAAACGCCAATCTCGTTCAATATAAGGTCGCGGTATAGGTTTATCAAGGCCCCCTGTCAAAACCAAAACGAACAAAACTTTGAACACTGTTATTGGTACCTTAGTAATTAGAGGAGAAAAAAAAAAAAAAAAGAAACCACTGACAGTAATTTATGAATCAAGTCAGATTTTGCAATTTAGAGCAAAATTTATTTGTGCACCGGCTATCTATCTTTTCCACTATATGTCAAGAAGAAGAGATTAACATAAACTTGCAATAAGAAGAACCTGCTACACTACCTGCATACATCAAACCGTGTTTATTAACTGCTCGATAGAAGGGTCTTGTTTGTTTCTCTTTAGCAGCGTTTTGAAGTTCGTTCCATACTCTTTCCCTGTCTTTACGTGTAATTTTACCCGTGGTTACCACCTGAAATCAACATACACCTTGATGTTTCAACGCCAACGACTTAGACTGCACTGGGAAGACTAACGATGGAGCATCTTTGTGGAAAGAAGCATTACCTTGGAAAATAGGTGATATGAAGGACGTGGGATCCGAGCAAGATTATTGGCACGATCAACTGCTACAAGCCCAAACTTGGGACCATAACCATCAGCCCACTCCCAATTGTCAGAAACAGTCCAAAAAAGGTAGCCAAGCACGGGGACACCCTGTAATAAAAAAGGGCTTAGTAGTTCTTGTATGCAACTAATTTCGAAAAACAAAATTCTAGATGTTCTGAAGTTTACAGTCAAACCTTAATCATTGCTGCGTAAATAGCAAGCAAATGTTCTAAAAGATACGGACGGCGGATTACATCCGTCTCATCGGAAACTCCATTTTCAGTGATAATGAAGGGAATCTTAAGGTGTTTGTATCTTTCATGGAACTGAATCAACATTCGAAACAAACCATCTGGATAGACACCTCGCCCTGATTCACTGTACTCATCAGTCTCTACCAGCTTCAATCCAGCACCAGAAACCGCTTCCTGACCAACAGAAGAATACGGTCAATAGGTTTATATGTTGTAGAACTATTCAGGTTTTGTTAACGGGAAAAATAAAATAAGTAAACGGATAAAAGGAAGAAGAACCTGTCCATAGTAATTTATGCCTATAAAATCCAGCTTGCCACATATACTATCCACAAATGGGAACAGGCAGAGAGAATTCGCCAGTGTAACAGCAGCAACATCAAAGAGACCATATGGCCGCATAAATGATACATGATGTGCTACTCCAACTACTTTGTTTGATAAAGTGCTGCTAAAATGAAACAGAACTTGGAATATTACACATTTGGGACAGCAAATGTATGAAATTTTTTGACAATCCTATCTATCCTCGAGTTTTCATGAGGAAAAACCTTTGCTCGTGGATATAGTCATAGGCTTTTGAATGTGCAATAGCTATCCAATGCATGGCCTGTTTAAAAACACCGGTAGGTAGAGCAGAAGTGGCAGCCTCTAACATATCAGGATGACCACCAGGCCAAGCACCCGCACAATATGTAAGCATACAGAAAACATGAGGCTCATTAAATGTTATCCAATAATCAACCATCTCTGATACATTGTTGACAACAAGCCTGCGTAATATGCACAGAAAAGAGGAGTCATGAAACTGGTAGGCCATATAAGAACGAGTGGTCTTAAAGTAAAACTAGCATAAAGGAGATTTGGTGAAAGATGAAGTAGAATATGCAGCCTTTTCTTTTTCATAATTTCATTGCACTTCAGTTAAAAGCAGTGGGTGCCAATGTTGAATTCTTACCACTCTGTCACCTACTAACTGTAATTTAGCATTCTTATAATATCTAAGGCAAAAGTTGATGATAATTTTCTTATAAAGCTTCCTTTCTGGCTTAAACAAAAGACAGATGAGAAATGAGTGGTCATCAGGACAACCTATATTACCATCAATCAAGAAAAGTATGATTTGTAAAATCAGACCTATAAAAAGTATGGAATGGAAGACTTACTTGGTAAAATCTAAAAAATAATCAACAGTTTTCTCCAGCTTCCATCCACCATAATCACCGGCCCATGGTGGCAGTGAGTGATGAAACAATGTGAGCATTACCTTCATTCCGTAAGAGCGAACCCTGCTAATGATCCACTTATAACGCTCCAATGCTGCATAATTGACCTAAAAAGCAACATTATTAAGCCCTGAAATCACATACTTTGTTTGTCTTTTATACTTCCTGAAATCACAGTTGTAGGTAAAAGAGACACCAATATGTGAACATGCATATTGGAGAGAGGGAAAATTCAGGGTATATTTGAGCTACTGCTAAGGATTTGAGCTATTGCCATAACTTTCAGATCTTTAGTGACCTTTTTATGGATAAGCATTTTTAGTGAATTTCCTGTTATATTTTGATTTACAACCCAAATCAAAAGTCAAAACCATATCTAGAGTCAGTCAGAATGGCACCAACTTGACTTGGCAAGTTAAACTCTAGTGTCATTTGTAATTTCTGCTGTCTATATTATGAAAAATCGAAACACTAGAGTTGAAAAGCATTAAAGCATATAGGAAAGCAGCTTGCATCAAACTTACAGCATCCTTAAGCCCATTAACTGGCTCTTGTGGCATTATTCGAGACCAGTCTATTCCCATCCTAAATATACTAATGCCAGTATCTTTAGCTAGCTTCAGTTCGGTGTCAGGATCAGACCAAAACCTAAGCCTCTCCTCCCTGAAACAAATTAAAGGCAATCCATTTCTAATTCTCAAGTTAATTAACAACAGATAATGTGAGTCCCATCTATCTATCTTGTAAACAAACGCATCACATTACATAATAAGGCTTACGGGTGAGGAACATTGTGCCACGCAGCTACATTATGATTGCATTCCTCATTTAGAGCGGGCATTTTTCCTTCTTCTTCTTCTTCTACCTCGATAAACTTCTGAAGCCCTCTGATCATGGCTTCCATGGATACCTTAAGAGGCTTCTTCTTCTTGGTCATCTTGTTAGACTCTTTACCAGTCAACAGAGCTTGATGAGAAGTACCGTCAGCGGTAGCAGCACCAATCACTGCATCAGCTTGGGGCGGATCATCTCCAGATTCTGAGTTGTGACAAGGATTTTCTTCTGCAAATTGTAGCCAAGCATCGTGGAGCCTGTCTTCAACATGGGCTGGCGCTGTTGCTAATCCAAAGAAAAACTCATTCTCCCCCTCACCTGAGCAATGAGCACATAAATTTTAGTACCAGTAACAATTCACAGTCATACATAATTTTACTACTAACAGATAATGTGAGCCCATTGTATATCCTGTTTCTCTCTCGAAGAATGGGAAATTTGCTTCTTCTAATACTAAAGCCACTTCGTATTCCAACTTCTTTCTTCACTCCCATCCAACTCGGAGAGCTTCACCGTACAATCCAAATATGCATACATTACCTAAAGGTAAATAACATGTTGTAGGCTCGAGGTATACGTACCGTTGACATTGAAATCGGCAAGCGTATCAGAGGATTCGTCGATGGGAGATTTGAACGGTCGGAGATTCTTTTTCCGGTAACGCGAGAAAGAGAAAGCGTTGGCTGCGATAGAGACTGTCACAATTATTCCGGCGATCTTCGTCGCCGACAATAACAACGCTGCTAACGCCATTGCTTTTACTCCAATAATGAGACGGAAAGACTGCTCTGCCTATCGTTTTAACTGTGTAACGGCCTAAGCCTCCAAGCCCGAGACCTTTGACTTGCTTTGCTGCTTGGTTAATAACTTGGGATTGGGAGGTGAGGTTCGTTATCTATCGTTAAAACAGCGGCCCGACTTGGGAAAACAGGATACGTCCACATGGCAGAGTCAGCCAGTCAGGACTCAGGACATGGATATAACAGAATCTTTGCTTAGTCTAAGACACCACAAGGTGAGTGGCGGGCACGCAAGTTGTTTCTTTTCTCTGGTTTTGGGATGGCGCGTGGTTAAGGTCGATGATTCTGGTACGATCCTCATATGATTGAGATCCTCCGAGCCGGGTTGACCCCGTTCAATCACCGGTAATTCATAATTGGGAGGTCCGAAACTCCGACCCCCAGGCTAGCATATAAGCAAATGAATAAATAGTACAAAAATTATTTAAACTTAATTTCGATGGATTGGTGATAAGATAAAGATAAACACAGGGTTGTTGTCAAATTGAATTAATGTTAAGATAACGGTTGACAATGGCTTTTGTGGAACAATTGGTGTGGTGGGAAAAAGTAAGAAAAATGGATAAAACCAAGTAATATATAAAGATAAAATTAATGTAAAGTTCGATCGAGTGGTAAGCGGTTTATTTTCGTTTAAGTAAATTTTAGATTTGAGATCTTATGTACGCAATTGTTCCCGTTAAGAGATTCAAAGAACGAAACTCTGTATAGTGGGTGGAAAACCAAAAATATGTATATATATATATATATATATAAAGATATAATCTTCAAAAACGAATCAAGCACTTAGTTGAAATTAAATCCTAATTTGTGTGTTTTTACTACTAGTACTGGTAATTAATTGCGATGAATGAAACGAAGCACCAATAGTCAAAAAGAGTAGGAGAGAAGGTAAGAAATAATACGCTCCTAAATCCCAATCGTGAATCATATGTAGTAGGGTTTGAGGCCCAAAAAAAAATGCCAATCATGAACCATGATCCGTTGTTTATCTGACACCTTCCAAATTCCAAGTCCAAGTTGAGAGATTGGGCCACCAAAAGAAGGCCGGCGGAATCAGAGGTTAGGCCCATATCAGAACACAAAACCAACCTTTGTATTTGTGAGTTGTGACCCACAATACAAAGAAAGCGTTTTTACTTTTTGTTTGAGCTTTGAAACCTGTGATTGTCCAGCAATCAACGAAAGGAAGAGTGGGTACAGCTAATGCAGGGAAGGAGAGGAAGCAATAGTATTGAGGAAGAGTCAACCGGGGTGGGGTGACTTTTTCAGCGCCAAGCATTTTCAATGAGTGTTTTTGTCAGCATGTAAAGTGGATAATAGTCAATTAATGGCATGTGGCCCTAATTACAATGAAAAGTCATGCTCATTCTGCAAATATCAAATATTCACTGATTTTGTGGGCCTTTCCCTAAATTGTTCAGTTTCAGAATACTAGTAGTACCGGTACTAGTATTTTTACAGTCTTCCATATAGTTTTTCAGTATTTTCCACTCTCCTCCCATCCCTCGTGTCGTGTACTCTCTCATGCTAGCTCTTCCTGGAAGCTTATTCATTTACTTATGGTTTGAATTAATAAATTTCCAAATTCAACAATGCCTGCGTTGGTGAATTACGTCCTACTATTACAAACAAAAGAAGAAGAAGAAGAAGAAATTGGGCGTCACCATTCATTTACCTGCAAAACTGTAGAATAATGTAGATGGACCACCCGACCCAAGGGAAGCGCAGTAGCACCAAGATTTTGAAAAATTAATCACTCTACTTTGTTTTATCTGCTAGAATCTTTGCAGGGTTTTGTTGGGGCGCCTCTCCAAAATACCACAAGAGAACAGCTCCGGTTTGGACTCACATGCACAAGGAATAAGGAAAAAAAACCATAGTGTAAAATTTTTGAGACATGTACGGATACGGCTGATGGAATCGAAAATCTCAAACAAAAACAATATACACTTTATCTTTTATCCCTATCTTCTACATTATTGGTTTCCTGATTTGGTTATCAAGTCTTATTATTTATGGATCCAAAGACACACTCACTCCGCATCAAAAGCTTTCATGGCAGGCAGGCATTATAATTTTCGCAATCCCTCCCTGATGATTTATATTCCTCAAAGTATAAGTGGATGTCTCCTCTCCTAGTATTTCAGTGATTCCTTGTCCAAACACATTCATGGTCTCTCATGCGTCACATCAACTTCCCAGATTTGCTATACATAAAGTGATAAATAACATGTATATATATATATATATATACACAGGCAGAACAATTTCGATGTTATCTAGCTAGCTAGCTAGATCATGGCATAGGATTGCAACTGCATCCACTTGTCCGATGGTAATTAAATTGGTTGTATATATACTCCAGATTAATTAATTGAACTCGAACTTGTTTTAATTTGGCTTCAGTTCTACTCTATTTTGCTTTGAATGCGGTTTATAATTTGGTTGTTCAAATGCATTGACGACTTTGAAGATTATTCTTGTCTTTTTGATACATTAGGCGGGGAGGGGAAATGGCCAACGAGGTTTGAACTCTCGTTAGTTGGGTGAATATGACCAACTCTTGGCCCCTAAGTCGGGAATTCACGTTTAAAGGTTATTCCTGTCTTCAAAGTAAAGGAAAACACCCAAAAAAAAGGGGAAACGAAATTGTGCATATTGTAAAAACGTATTGAATTAAAAAGATTGAAGTAATTAAATATAAGTGATGGAAAGTTGATGGAGGGTTTCTTCTAATTACATTTAATTTGTTACTAGAAAATACAGTACTACTCCCTCCTTTTTACAATATCTGTCACTTTTGGGAGAATTTTTTTTTCAAAATTATCTGTCACTTTCAAACTTCTATAAAGCATTAATGACATTTTTTCCAACTTTATCCTTCTTTTTTTGAATTAATCCTACAAAGCATTTATTATTAAAAAGAGAGTAATAAAAGGGTAAACTTACCATTTCATAATATTTTGTCTAAATTTTAAGAGTTTTTAATGACAACCTTAATTCTTGTACAAAATCTTAAAACGACAGATAATATGGAAAGGAGGGAGTATTAAGTTAGAAATATTCTTTATGGAGTCCGGGCCATGGAATTAATAAGAGTTGTAACTTGTAAGTTTGTGTGTGATTTAGTGTTGACTGCGAATTACTAGGATGCTAGAAAGTGAGGAAATGGAGAGGATCCATGCATGAGTATTAATATTAATATTAGTATATTAATTAATTAATGAAGAACGCAGGCCAAGGAATTGGGGAAGGTGAAGTGATTAATTTGGCATTATTTTGACCATTGTAACTTAGGAGACTGTGATGGCATTGGCAATTACCTCCTTTGCTCCCTCCAACTCAATGTAGGTTTCCAATTCCATTCCCCCACAACAAATTAAACCCTTTTCAATTTGAAAAATAGAAAATAAAAATCTAAAGGTTTATTGCACTTACCTAGATTCCCATTTTCATCATTTCATTGCATAATTTAGGCTTACATGTCGCAATATTAATGTCCATGTTTATTATATATAGTACATATAATTAATTTATCAACTATATATTATATTTTTTTCAATTAATTGAGAAGCATGCAAATCACCTGAAGATTTGACTGCTTAAGCTCTAATTTGTTGTGCTAACTAGTAACGGTAATAGATATAGTAATAATAATAGTAATAATAGTAATAAGTATATTTGTTTAGAGCGTGTAGAGCCCAAGTCAAAGACAGTTCATTGGCTACATAAATACCTACCTTGGATTTTTGATCATTTAGCTTATCCCTTCAAACCCAAACACATGGCCTTTTGATATTAGCAGAAAATTTATACTTTTAAAAGTAGCCGAAAAGATTACATTCGTCGACTCGAATATGACTTGAGAGTTGAGACAAATACACAAAACGGACGCCAAATTAAGCCGTCCAAACACAAAACAAGAAAAGGGCAACACGTATTGAATGGTTTTACACGTTCATTGGATGTGCTTTGAGGCCCCCAAAATAAACCATATATAATATACATAAGAAATTAGAGGAAATAATTAATTTTAAATTATGTAGTTGGATTTAATTGGTGAGTGTCGTACGAGGATATACACACTATAAAACATGGTATTATATAATATATGTATGTACGTATAACGTACGTATGAATTATTATGCAGATAGTATATTGTGGAAATTGTCGGGTTTTGGCAAAGTCATGGCCCATGGGTATGCCCCGACGTCTCACCTCAGAACGCCACATGGAAATAAGAGGCTTGGCTTGGCTGCTAGGCTGGCATCAATTAACCACAATTTGAAATCACCCTTATTCACTTGGTTGGCCTGGTCTGCCGCTCACACTAGCCAGTTACCACCCTCATCTCTTGCGGCCTCAAATTTTTGTTCATAAAATCCCTGTAACTATATACCCAATTCTATCCTTTACTTGTGCTGCCGCTTGTTTGACCCAAACTATGCAACTACATCAGCTTCGTCAACGTCTGATTAAGGATTAAGTGAAAGAAGTTCCACGTTTTTTAAATAAAATCTTAAATTTAAGTTTTATGAATGGGAAATATATATTTTAAAAAAATTTATTTAAAATCTGACGTAATTCGAATAAAATTAATTATAGATTATTAAAATAAATATGAATATCTGTGACGGGATTGTAAAAAAAAAAAAACTACATCAACTTCTTGGTACGTTAAACTCGGGAGCAATTAAAAATAAGAGCCCGTTTGGTACTTTGTAAGGAATTATTTTGCATGCAAAGTAATTCTCTGTAAAGTTTAGGCCTGCAATCACTTTGCATGTAAATGGGTTTGCATTGTTTGGTTTAATACATGAAATTGTAATTAAATTGCATGTAAAATTTTTTACAATGTTTGGTTAGAACACACTTTTCCTGTAAAGTTTAATCAAATCTCAAATTTACCCTTATTTTGTTTCTTGTTTTTTCTTTTCATTTTTCTCCGTTAACTCTTTTTATTAAAAGAACAATTAAACACCATTGAAATTCAATGGACGACTGAAACAATAAAAATTCTGTTAGCTGGGTTTGCTACAGAATGATTAGTAGCTATATATGCTTTAACTATTTTTTTTCTTTTTAAGCAAGCAGAATTTTTGTAACTATTGTGCGAATTTTAGTCCTGCAGTGGGGCTCCTTAGCTTTTTCTTCTTCTCGATGATTCATCAGAAAGATTGTTGAAAATACAAAAAAACTTTAATTAGTTTTTGACAGTGAAAATGAAAATCCCCAAGAAAAATGAAAGAGAAAAAAGAAAGAAAGAAAGAAAGGCGGAAAGGAGTAGAAAACTTACCGCCAAGGATGGCCAAAGGGTGATAAAGTAATTTAAGAACTTCTTTACTTTCACAATTGCATTGCAAAATATTTTCACACCTCCCCCATGTGTAAATATTTCCCTGGTCAAAGGTAAAGTAATTGCAATTGACCAATTATTTTACATCCTTAAAATTAAAACCAAACATTGTAAAATATTTGCAGTTCTTAACTTTACATGTAAAGTGATTACTTTGCATCAAACCAAACGGACTCTAAGTGTAGTAGTATTTCAAACTGAAACGGGGCTCTTATTAAATTTAAAGATTAAATACACATGGAGGATGACCATTTTCATATGTTATTATTGGGTTTTGTACCTGTTGCTTTCAGGTCCATGGGCTGCCCATGAAATCGTCCCTTTTCCCCACTCCCTCGTTCCCTCTTCTCACTCCCCTCCGCCTTTATAAGCCTAACCCATTCCTCACTTTTTCTCTTACACACACTTCTTCACCTTTCCTGCTGTGCTTATCATTATTTTTCATTTCTCATTACCCGTCTCTCTCTCGAAACTAGAAATATGGAGGAAAAGGAAAAGCTCTCTGAGCCTGAGGAGAAAGCGAAGCACAAGCGTCCACAGGGTATGAACAAAAAAAAAAAAACTTTTATAGAACGTCAAAGCCCTCATCTTTCCTCTGGCCCTGTCATCATTTCTTCTCATGTTCATAAAGCCTTTCCACTCCTTTACACTTCGACTAGTTTCAAACATTTAATTATTAGTTTGAAAACTTGAGATAATAAAAAAGAAACATGAAAATTTCTTCCACTCGCAGCCTCTTCTTCGTCTTTCTTGCTGCTTATTAATTTACGTACATCTCTGCGGAATTCATATTTAACTATGATAGTCTTTACTATATATCCATCCAATTCTCTTATATATTTGATAGCTAATTATTTAATTCCTATGTCATGCAGGTCGCGGAGGGATGCGTGGGAGTTTGATCAAGCGATTCGTGTTGAAGAATAATGAAATTATTGCTGGATTCGAATTTGGTGCCGGCAGCTGCTATCTGACAGCCGCTTGTTCATCTTAATTTGGTGCTATCCTACCTGAGCTTTTTTCACTCTTTTTTTTTTTCTCTTACTTGTTTCGATTTCTTTTCCTTCTTCTTTTATTTTTTAATCTTCTTGACCTTGTAAGACCTTTTCTTGACCTTGTAAGACCCTGTCCAGTTTGTCTTGTTTTTGTTTTTCGTTTGGTCGTGAACTCTATATCAGAACATTCTGATGTAGAGTTTGCGTATTCTTCTACCCCATTCCCGCCCAACTCTTCTTCTCCTTCCTTGTCTATCCCTCCTGAGCTGTTTGAATTGGCCTCTGCCCAGTGCCCAGCCTAGCCAGCTTGCTTGCTTATTAGGCGGCTACCATCTCTCCTCAAAATTGTACTCCGATCACATGGCAGCGACGACCACCTGATCAAAATCCTATTCTGGGGTTTTATTTATTCTTTTTTTTTACTTCCTTAATTAACATGTAAAATTTAGGAAGAAATATTGGTGAAAATTCATGTTTGAGGTAGAGTTCTAACAGTGGTTGAAGCATTAGTAAAAGAAATACTAGCAAGTCTATATATATTATTGGAGAGTTGCTTCTTCTTTTTTTTTTTTTTTTTTTTGGCTTGTGTGGTACTTTATTTTGTAAAAACAGTAAAAGCTTTCACTTTCTTATTCTGTTAAGGCCATCAATGTCAATTGTTATTATATGTGCAGAAATATGCTTTGCAGGCATCAGTTTCGTTGTTTTATATGTTGTTGGGGGTGAGGAAGTGAGAGAATAAATATTCTCTCAGATCTGTTGTGTGTAAGACTTCTCCTCGTGACTGCTCTAATGGTACAACAACATATATCCACTGTATTATTGGAGTTCTCTCTCTCTCTCTCCCCCCAAAACACTTTTTTCTTTTTATTTTTGTACCAAAGAAAAAGTTGATTACCCCAGTCCCACTGTGGAAAGTGGATTTTTTTTTATTTTCCCTTTTTTCTTTTTCCCTTCCATACCTTGATGATGAATGATGAATCGGGCCAACAGAGAACCCCAAAAAAGGGAAGAGAGACAGATTTAATTTCCTTAGTTTTTTATCAGACATCTTTAATTTGCTTTCTTCTTTAATCCAAGACAGGTGGGATGTAAGTGAAAGACTAGTACTGAATTTGGAATATAAGCCATGGACAGTTAAAAAACTTCTTCATCATTTTGTAATATTGGCTGATATACATGTAAATAAGTGATGATCCGTACAAAAAGCTAGGATATATACTATATAAATATCCACACACACACTTAAATATCAGAAAGCCACTTTCACAGAGAGCCTTATTAACTCAGTTCATTCCATTTCAAACAGTGCCTTTTAGACATGATCCTGTCTTGATTAAGGTGGAGGGACTGATATATTGTCCTAGCAAAAAAAGGGTGTGATGAAAACTGATCTCGGGAATATGAAAATGGTCCTTTTTTTTTTAATAAATGCTGCATGCAAATGCTTTATTTAATTATATATTTTGAAAATTAATTAGTAAATCTTAATTATATACAATAACCAAGTGTTGTATATTAATTTTGGGTCAAGCCTTCCAAAAGGGAATCCAAAGTCATGAGCCATGCATCGACCACACAAAAGTATATATGTGTATGTTTTTGAATACCGTGTCTTAATTTTTCTCTTACATATACTATATGTTAAGATATTTTGACCACACAAAAGAACATTAATTTCCTCAGTAATTAGTGTGTCATCGTTAGAAATTAAACTGGCCGTTTTGTAGGCAAAATATGTGCAAGCTTCATCCCTATATTGACTTCTAAACCTAATTGGCTAAAACAAAGCAATTTGAGGTACATAAAAATATTTTCTGTTCTTATTTTTTTAAAAAAATACAAAGAAATCATTATATAAGATATGTATAGTTTATAGAAATATATGTCTATTTTAGAAAATGAAAATGAAAATAGACCTAAAATTGAGAATAATTTTTTTTTAATTTCATTTCTAGGTCTGTTTTCATTTTCATTTTCATTTTCTAAAACATGTATATATTTTCCCTCACAACACATACTTTATATGATAATTTCTTTATATTTTTTTAAAGAATGAAAATAAAAAATATTTTCTCATACCAAATATAACGTTAACTTCTTAACTGGAGATACTTACTCGAAGCATGTATATAAAAACGACTGAATATCACCGATGAAAAAAATAGCATCACTCTGTTTTCATAATTCAACTTCACATAATTATAAAGTCTCGAGATTCCTATATACAACATTGGAAACATGTCAGCATCATCATCAAATAAGTAGCTTTTTTAGGCAGTTTGGCTCAAATAATGACTTTGGTTTTACCAAACCTATCACTTCAATTATTTCTTTTCTTTTAAAAAAAATTTAGGAAAATGTCATCAGCTAAAAATAAGCCCTAGCCGAGAGAATATACTGATTCAACATATGTATATATGATCTGTCCCCAACTTACAATGATGCTAATGATCAATCTAACATGCAATTGTGTGAAAGGGACATGAAAAATTGCGAGGGTATATATATTAGGCAAAGATGTAGACTTCACATGGACCTGAAAACGATTCCTTCTAGTTTTTGAATTAACAATACATGTGAGTTCAACCCAAACAATACAAAAACTTCAGGAGAAATTTCACAAATCAGATTACTTGTTTTCATGTTAGAATATTGAATTTGAAATCCCACCCCACCAACTGTAAAAGCTATTGGAAATCGGACACGGAGCATGCTTCATCAAAGCCATATCCATGCACCACGAATTAATTAGAGGCCTTAGCCAATCACAATGATCAGGCCATTAAAATTGTTCAATAGTTTCATTTGAGGCAAAAAAAAAAAATGTTCAATAGTTTTATTCACTAAGGCAGCTCAGTTGCTTTTGTAATGGGCCCATCCAAAAATAAATCCTAATTTCTTTTGATATAAATCTAATTAATAATCCCATTAGATTCCGACTAATCTTAAATTAAAATATATGATACCTTAAATATAAAAAAAACTCTTCAAAATCTATTTTTTTTTCATTCATAATATTTAAACCAAAAATCTTACTCAGGGCATGGAGTTTCATTTCACTTGAAAAACTATTTTAATTTTGTTTATTTACATATAGTGATCACGATATTTCTTCTATTGATTGGCTAGCTTAGAAAAGGAGCCTTTCACCTTTAGCTTATAGTAGTAGGTTGGTGTTTGTCAAACAAAGAAAATTAGAAATGTGAAATTGGGCAGGCTATGGCGTGTAATAATGAAGTGGTTAGACTTACTTTTAGGAATTGTGGGTAGTACCAAAAAGGCCGGGAAGGGGGTGGTGACTTCTAGCCACAAAATGATTGTGTCCGCAAGTTGGGGCATCGGAAAGCTGTAAGGCTTTAAACTTTAAAAGTTTTATAAAGAAAGAAAAGAGAAGTTGTCCCAGTCTCGTCCGGGTCTGGGTCTGGGTCTGGCTGTTGTAATGTCTGGCAGTGGAAGTCGGGAAGGGAATGTGACAAACATAAAGGAAAAGAGGGAGGGTTGAGGGTTGAGGACGAGACGAGCCCTCATCATTTCTCTCGTATCCTGTTTCACCTCTTTTTGTGTTAGGTATTCCCAACATTGGGCCCCTTTGCTTTTCTTACTTTTTACCATCTCTCTCTAACACACTAACATGCCTCATCATTCGTTAGGTTTTTCACCACCCTTTGACAAAACTGCACAGTATTTAGTTTGGTTTATTTATTTATTTATACGCTTTGATAATTACTATGACCAGATCAAATCAAATGAATAAATAAAGGAATCATAAAAATACACCAATGCTTTGATTTTGACAAGAAATTCAAAACGGCGTACGCAATTCGTTATAAAAATCAATCATTACATGTTCGAAAAAAAATTGAAATGGGGATATCTCACATGTTTACTCAGCTTAATTCCTGGGATTTTATCATTTTCAGTTGAAACAAATATTCCCAACAACCGCTTAATCTTGGGTCTCAATAATTACCAAATCAATCAGTTAATTAGCTCAACCTGCATTCAAAGACCGACGGTGATGGAGCAGCGGAGCCCATAACCCATTGTTCAACATCTCACTCTCTTTGTTTATTACTTTTATTATCATTTTTTATTATTAGCATTAATGATAAAGTATATATATTAAATTAATTAATTAACAAAAGGTTCATTACCTTGCCGATATTTAACCATAGAGATAGAATTAACATATTTATGGTTATAATTTCTCCTAGTTCTAGCTTTCCAGTGTTGCCTCACATATATAGTTAGACATAGAAAGGGCTGGATTCTGAAGGTAATAAGGCTTAGATATATGTTTGGATGGGCCAAGAACCATCTGGGTCTGGGTCTCTGGGCTGAACCAACAATCCTTTGGGGCTTTGAGTAGAAGCTAGAAAGTTATATGAAGGGAATTCGAATTCAATCAATCAAACATTCAACAGTAGTGAAGAGGATTTTGTGTTCGGTTAAGTAGTGTGTAAACGGTTCGGTTCGATTCAGATATTAAGGTTTAATACCTCAATATTTTGATTCAGTTTGATTCAAATATTTTTGTGGATTTTCGGATAGTTAGAGTTCATTCAATTTTGAACTTTTATTCTTTTATAAAACCTCAAATAAGATTGTAAAAATTTCGGATAATTTAATTTTGGACTTTTACTTTTTTATTAAAGTCCAAATAAAGTTATAAAAACTTTAGGTGAATTGAGTCAATAAAGTCAAGTATTTTTTAAAAATATTTTAGTTCATTTGGACAATTTAATTTTCATATTAACAAATCAAATTATCGATTTAATTCGATTATCGATTTTTTCGATTTGCTTACACAACCCTACGGTTAAGAATAATAAATACTGAATTGAATAAGCTCTCGAGCAACTCGTTTCCAAACACGTCATCGTATAGTAGATAGAAAATAGAAATGCACACGTCATCGTATAGTAGATAGAAAATAGAAATGCTAGGATAGCTATAAGGATATGCTACATATGTGAGTATATTATAAGCCAAACTCAAAGCCTCCAAAAGTAGTCAACTTTTTACTACTCTTCTTCTTCTACCAAGAAAATGCCAGCTTTGCGTTTTTACATGTGATCTTATTCTCATCTCACTTCTTTTGTGTTTTGTGTGTGTCCAATGGACGACCCACACCTCTCAATAATTAGACACCCCTAATCCATTTTTATGTAAAATTAATAATAATAATAATAATAAAAATATGCAAATTGACCCGTTTGGTTAATTTAGCAACAAGTTGATTCTAACACACTTGCCTCAAATTCTCATTCCAAACTTGCATCTTTCATTCAACCACCCCAATGACTTTGGCATATAATGAGAGCCCCCCTTCATCTCTATTCCACACACCATTTTCTATGGGTTTCATTCCGAAATAGACTTTGAAAACTCACCTCAGCTAACGTCCATCTCCATCCCATTATTGTATATACTTTGAATAAGTATATTTTTCAATTGATTAAAAACTACAAATCAATAAATTAATTAATTAATTAATTAAAATGAACTATAATAATACTATAAAAGATAAGCTTTATCAAAGAATATTCCTTTTTCCTCTTTATTATAATAATTTTTTGTTTTAGTTGATAATAAAGTGTTCTAATTCCCTTGCTGAATAACCTAAATTTATTTTCCATTTATCACAAAAAAAGGTTCACAAAGCAAACATGATTTTCCTCTAGAAATTGCTGAAAAAATGGGATTGCTGATCTTTCAAATAGGAGTGAAAAGGACTCATTATCTATTTGTTGACTTGGAGGAACATATATGCATCAACGTATAGATAGTTTATTAGCGTTATATGATTCTTAACCGATCGTTTTCTTCTGTCATTATATATATTGCATACATTCCAAAATTGTCAACTGATAGAATATGAGAGCAGCCTCCATGGCTTCTCGTCATATTTCATTTGGATTAACTTATTTTTAGATTATTCTTTTTCCAAACTCCATCCCATCCATGGATTTGAAGGTGGGTGTGGGAGTAGAACAACCCATGTTCATTCATTTATGCCAATTTGAAACAAAGAACGCAGAGTTTGATTTGTTAAGATATTCTTTGCTTTTCCCTTTGTTTATTTGATGGCAATCGGGCAGCAGGAACTCAACATTGAAACTAGAAACAATTGCTCGAAGTGTCAAGTGGCAATCGATCAAAGCTGTGGTCGGTGGGTAGTGAAGCTTGAGGCATGCTTAATCAGTCTCCACTTTTTGGGCCATGGCCCATTCTCGTTGCACTATCTATCCCTTCAGGCTATTGGTGATCTATACTCTCCTAATTCTATTCCAATAGATATGATTTCTCGCCATGATTTATTGCTATCCTTTTCTTGACAAAAGCACACATTCATGCATGTATACAATATTACTATTCAATTCACTTCAAAGTCTAGCTAGCTAGCCTTCAGTAGGTTTTTTTTTTGGGGGGGGTGTTTGGGTTTTTAGCTTTTTGTTTTTTTTAGTTTCTCATCTGATATCCAAATCTTCGTTTTGACTAATCCGGATTGGGATTTCTAGTTTGTTAACAGCAAATTTTGTTATTGACATTTAAGACTGTCTGCGGCTGGCTATTTTCTCGTAAAGGGTATAATGTTTCTTTCAAGTTTGAATGTGCATCTAAATTTAGGTCACTGTTGCATTTGTATATTTGACTCCATTATTGTCGTAACAAGGGTGAAGAGTTGTTTTCAGTTTTCAGTCACGCAAGGAGCGGATAAGGGAGAAGAAATTAGATAGCGTGTCCTGCTGAATCCTATGCTCACAAAACTTACCGCTAATTTCTTGGACTCATTCATGTTTTGATAGCAAGGGAATAAAATAAGTTTAGGTAGATATAGATGCCTTTCTCTCTGCAATTATTGCATCTCTTGGTTTGTAAATTGCCTTAACTTGAATCTCTGTCTAATGTGTTACTGTTGCTGGGTTGGACCTTTGGTTTGCTAGAAACAGAAAGAACACATCTAATTGGGCTTCGAATGGGCCACCACCGCCATGTGGCACTCAAAGCTATAAATAAATCTCATCCTCATAAGTATGCCTTTTCTGACTTTTGTTTTGCCTTTTCTTTGGTTGTGTAGTGATTCACTTCCATATGTCGCTTAATTTGGCCTATAAGATTCAAAGATTACCCAAACCAAATGTTTCTAGGCTTGTTCATGCATATGGAAAATTGCCCGACAATAAAAAAGGTCCGTCTTACCCATTAAAGTTCTGATTTTTTTTTTGAGAAAATTAAACTTCTGATTTTGAATCAATTAAATAATGTGTGCCAGTTTCCTTGAACTAGTGAAGAGGAAAAAACGTGCTTACGGAAAAGTGCCTATAAATGAAGGGGGAGGCTAGAAATGGCCCAAATGGGGTTGGGGAAGAAAGGGGGAAACTTCTCTTTCCTTTCCTATTGGCTCTTGCTTTCTTGTTCAACAAGTTGGTCTTAATGTGCCAATTTCCAATTAAGTGTGAGACTGTGGTGGACTGCATGGGAATGAGAACCCTATCAACTACTTTAGGTGTCAACTAACTATATTTAATTTCCAAAATGTCGTAAAACCAGACTATGGGGCCCCTTCCGCATCCTTCTAATTTTATCTAACAATAGTGCTTATCTATGTGATTAGTGAAATATCTTCTTTGTCTAGTGGTAGGTGCCATAGAAATGTGTAAAACCCAGCAAACCTTAAAACTCTAGTTATTAAATGAGTACTCTCTCTATTTTTAAGTAAGTGTCGTTTTTTAAAATTTTCTTTGTTATATAATAAGTGTCGTTTTAAAAATTTTATATTTCATTTATTACTTCTTTTTCAATTTTACTTATCTTTTTTCTAACTAATTACATTAAATGAAGTTTATTTATAAGAGAGAGTGTGTATTTTAATAGAAATTAAGAATCCCAATACAAAGATAAAATTGACATAAGAAAAAATTTGTTTCTAAATTTTAAAATTTTTTATTCTATGTATTAAATTAAAAAAATAACACTTATTTAAGAATTGAAGGAGCAATAATAATTAGATCATAATACAATAATTAAAGAAGGAAAAAAAACAAGTGGAATTGAATGCTAGCCTAGAAATCTGAGTGTCCAACTTCAATCAACAGTTTGGGCCACCATGGCTCATGTCAACACCGTGGGATACGAGTCCAGAAGTCACAGATATGCTGTAGCTGCCTGTGACTTGCAAACCGAGGATGGAATCGAGAGGGGGTCGGGTTAAGGTTAATTAACAAAAGTTTAAAGTAGAAGAAAATGTTGATTAGTAGTAGTAAATACAACTACTATATAAATAACTATTAGTTGTATGAGGAAAATTAAAGTGTGTTTAAAGCATAAAATAAAAGCATAAGCTGCTAAGTCAAAAAGGATGAATTAAATTAAATATTTAGAGAGGGTTTAAAAAAAAGTCAAGGGAGAGTGAGAAAATCAACGTTTTTTCTGAAACAGGAATAAGCTACTTGTGCAGCTGTACTTCACCCGAAGTCTTCGATTCCCCGAATCATTGATAGAAAAAGATTTTATTAAATCCCTTAGCTTTTCTCAGATTCTCTCTTGTAAATATCGTAGACTCTCACGCTTCTTTTCAAAACACCTTTTGCTCTTTGCTCTTTGAACCCCACACCCCCCCCCCCCCCCCCCCCCCCCCGCCCGGTCTCCTCCTTCCTTCTCCATTGTCATCAGCGCTCTTTTTGCAGTCTTTCCTTCCCCTTCTTTTGGCTTTCCTCCTCTCATTTCTCATATTCATACAGGAATATATTAGTATCAAATACTATCAATATTTATAAACATTTGTGTGTTTGTTATTGTTGGAGCATTGAAAGAGAAAGAGATATGGTGGTGGCCTCACCAAACCCAGTTCGGGCCGAAAAGGTCCAAGCCATTGAGCTCCCTGTCATAGACCTTTCAGCGGAGAGATCGGAAGTGTCAAAGCTTATTGTGAAAGCGTGTGAAGAGTATGGTTTCTTTAGGGTGATCAACCATGGAGTCTCCGAGGACATCATTGCCCCAATGGAAGAAGAAGGTCTCAACTTCTTCACAAAGCCGCTTTGTGACAAACAAAGAGCCGGGCCTGCCACTCCCTTCGGTTATGGTTGCAAGACCATTGGCTTCAATGGTGATATTGGAGAAGTCGAATATCTTCTCCTTGATACCAACCCTCTCTCAATTTCTCAGAGATCAAATAGCATCTCCAACGACCCCCAAAAGTTCAGGTACGCAAAAAAAAGCATACTTCAAAGTCAAATGTTGCATGTTTAAGTTATTTGCCGTTTATGTTAGATAGGTGAAAAAAGGAGTAATTAAAAAGAAGAAGTGCATATAGTAGTATCATACGTACTATATATTCATGTGTGTGAATAAGAGGCTGTGGATTAATCTTTGTCATCCATGTTGATATTTTTGATTTTCCAATATAGTATAGGTCTTGCCAGCATGCTTTTTTCCTGGTGATATGTTCATGAACGTGGGCTTTTGGAACTATATATGTTGCGATGAGTTGTATATCTTCTTTTCTATCCCATCGCATTCAACTCCACCTATCCCTGCTTTAAATGACAATCATTACTATATTTTGCTGATGTTAATGTGGCCTTCCAACACTCCTCAAACTAATTAATGTGAGTACGTACTACAAATACATGCATTCACATTCATTAGAAAGGGAAAAAAAAAAGAAAAAGAAAAGAGGGGGCTTCCTACTAGTACCAGTTGTTGTTGTAGTGGTTCCTCTCTTTTAACCCTATGACGCAAAGTCGATTTGGGTAGGGTTGTATGTGAGGGCCTAATTTGCAGGAATCTGCTGCATAGTCAAGTTGCTGTTTCTTTCTTTTTCTTCTTCTTAATAGTATAATATTATTCGTTCAGACAAATTGGTGAAACCGAATTCTCTTTCCTAAGTGAGAAAAATATAAATAGAAATGGCAAAGTTTAGTGAGTCAGTCAGTGTCAACTTAGCTTGTCGGTTCAACTTGGTTGTTTTGCTTTATTTAGCCAGAAAACCAACGCTATTAATTAAAAGACGTAGTAATTAATGAGTAATTAGACTTTGAAAGCGTAATTCCGTGATACGTAAGACATCCAGAAAACCATCCTACTCCATGGGTCAGTGATTGTGAATATACTAGTATAACATTTCGAGGAGAAAGTTGCAGCTGTCTTGTCTTGTTTTATTCTGCTGAAAGATTAATAAAGAAACACATGATGTAGAGAGAAGCATTTATAGTATTGGCAATTGGTCCGCGGATGAATGAGAATCAAAATTCTATTCTACTTACTTGTACAAGCAATTACTCCTAATTAGAAGTAGTCGTAGTAGTATTACTAAAAAAGAATTAAAAAAAAAATTCATGAATACACGTGAGTTTTAGAGTACCTTCATTCAAGGTCACATGGGACTGTGCTATGTGGGATATAGGTTCTACTCTCTTCTCCTACAAGGTGGGATAACATGTCAGGGACACTTCCCTTTGTTGGCTGTCTGGAACTGTCCCACGCGCCCCGTTAGGCGCGTACCATGAACACCACCTCTTAGATTAGGAGATATATACATATAGTATATATGTGGGTTGTTGGTTGTAACTTGTTGTAAGGAAAGTACCATGACATAAAAAGATTGGGAATCAGACTGACAAGTCAAAAGAGAGTTGCATCAGAGAAGGTCTAATCAAATCAAGGGGAATTGAGTTTATTTATTATTATTAGTTTCTTTTATTTAAAAAAAGAAAAAAAAACTCAGCCCCCTACGCAAAATAGAGAAAAGTAACAATTGACTTGTCTTCCCAAATGATCAAGCAAACACAAAAAGAAGAAAACTGAAAAAGCAAAAGTTAAGAAGAAAGAAAGAAATGGGTACAGTGTTTCAGGCTGAGACAGTGTCACATCCCAATGTGAAGAAGGATCGAACTATGATAACTGTCATGTATGACGCAGTTATTCGAAATTCTAATTACGCGTTCTCACAATTCATTTATAATTAAATAAATTTTATCAAATATATAAATTACATATTTCATCATTATGAAAAATAAAATATTTTACAATAAAAAAATAAAATCCTTTTTATAAAATATTAAATATATAAAAATATCTCGCCAAGTATTTAAATATACTAAAGGTAGTAATAAAATATAGCCAATGGACCCCTAACTAATTGTAAAAACTTGACCACATATTTGATAAACATCGACTCCGGTCGAGTGGCTCCTCCGGGTAGTCTACTCTTTATCTAACACTATTAACTTGAAAAATTTTATAAAGATAATAGGATGAGTATATTTGCTACACTCAGTGAGTGAGACAAGATTGTAAAATTTAACACAAAAAGGTAATTTCATCATAAAATCATTTTTATGTAAATTAGGAGAAGTCCAAGGAAAATTTTATGCACAAAATTTAGATTTTCATATTTTATAGAATTTCAGTCAGTAATTTAATCTAAGCATTTAAAAGACTCGCCAAAACATATTGCTCAAACCTCACCCTGCCAAGATGAGATTTAAGCCCGCCGAGGTTTTTCTTTAATTTCTTTATTTAGAAAATAAAAAAGCCCTCTACTCGACGTTGGCGTGGGCCTTCACCACGGGTGGTACGTGGCTATGTCCACAGTACTCCCGTTAGGATAGCATAATCACAATCTTAGTGCGCACAAAACCCCTGTACCATCCACCCCAAGTGAGAGTGAAACCCTACTCACGTTACCTCCACAAGGTCGGACTGTAAGAAGTGTCACTGCAGTGACCAACATCTCATCCACCACAATCATAATATAAACATCATAATTCAATCAAATATCATTTGGCCGACTGGCCCATTATCGAAGTCAATTCTAATAACATCAATTCCAATCAATTTCATCACATAATCCAAATACTTGATTGTAAAAATATTAAAATAGGTCAATTCATTCCAATATCATAAATAATCATCATAAATCAATTGAAATTCAAGAAAATCAAACCATTGCATTTAAAAATATTTTAAACAGCAAAACATTTATTTAGATCTGTAAAGTCCCACTCACTAGTATATGGAGGGTGTGTACTCTCTCCAACCCTTTCCTTTCCCTTTCTCTGAGGAGTTTCACCGCCTATATAATTTATGACCCAACGTGTTAACACTAATTATGGTAGGAAAATGGCAATTTGGACTAGTTATTTAACTAGTTTGCCAATTTAGGAAAATGGCGAGGTTAAGATATGAACAAGTTCGTTTCGATAAACAGTGTCTGTTAGAATTTTCCATTTTGCCTAGAAGCCTAAAACAAAAAAGTTAGACGATTTTACCCCAACATAAGGTGATTTTCGGCCTATAAATTTAATATGTAGAAAATTTAGCCAATTTAATTTCTTTAAGATTTAGGCATGTTATTAAAGCATAATGGCCATAACGAAGCTAAATTTATGGGCCTAGGTTAAGGTTTAAAATTTTAAGTAAAGTATTTAAGTTTTTCTATAAGCTTGGAATTGGTTATTTTCCTCCATAATTTTTTTATGAATTGTCAATTATCCATACTAATTTCTCATTTCATTTTACAATTCTTCAATTTCATCAAATTAAACCTTTATATCCTATTTGTCCCGAAAGTTCTTATTATGGCATAGAATACACTCATTCTACAACTATCAATTTTACAATTTTTCTTATTAATGTCTTAATTTATATTTGCTCCTAATTTTATCAAATGATTACTCATAAGATAAATATTAAAGTTCTCTAGCAACATACTATATTTCTTTTAGGTGAGATTTTATTACATATATTTTTTTTCTCCATAAATTTTTCATAAATAAACTAACCATTCATATAAATTTCTCACCACATTTATAACTTGCATGGACTTTAAATAACACCCAATTAAATCTTTATACCATATTTGTCTAAAAGGACTATACCATATCATAAACTAAATTAATTTTATAACTAAGAAATTAAATTTCTTTCTATCTCTTTTTCTTAATTTATTTTTCTTACTAATCCTATTAAATTATTATTTATGAAAAATAGTATATTATGCTCTTTGGTCAAAGGCTATATTTTCTCTTGGATAGTAATTTACTGCATAAATTCATATAACTATATTATGATCTAGTTGTAGAGTTTCTTATTAAATTAGCTATTTCTAATTTCAAATAAACATCTAAAAATATAATCTACTCACTAGCATCTTAATTTCATTAAATAAAATATCCTAGAGTTCTTGAAGCTATAATTTATATTAATATGCATGAATAAAATTTACAAAATAAAAGCTTTTAAGGAAAATTAACATACATAGTTGGAAAGAAAAGGAAAAGAAGAAAATTCCTTGAACTTCCTTTGGAAAAGAAAATTTACACTAGGTTGAAAAATCTTGGAAATCAACCCATGAAATTATTTGATGTAGTATTTTATTTGTAGGTTTGGCAGTAATTTTCTTAGTTAAAAAGGCTTGATGGAGGGATTTTCAAAAGATGGAGGATTTAAGAATTGAATATTGGAGAGGAAATTGGAAGTTGGAAGGAAAAATGGTAGAAGAATAATGGGGGGAGGTAGGTTCGGCTAGCATGAAAGAAAAGGAAAAAAGTTAAAAAGTTGATGTCTTGAAAAGTCTTACAGTCTCTAGAGAATTCAAGATTTTATTGAAATAATAAAAATACCTTCCATCAATTTTATTAATTCTAATTATATCCCATAAAAGAAATTGGCAAGTTGGGAATTTTATGAAATTAATTAAAAACTATGTTACTCCATAAAGTAGGGTCAATTAGTCAACATGACTATTCAATTTAGCTATGTAAAGGAAGTTATTCTAAAAAGTTCAAATATATTATTAGGTTTTTCAAAGATAAAAATGAAAATTTTCACCCAATAATTTCATGCAGTAACTTGGCAGTTTTCAAGTTTGAATAGTGTATGACAGTATGGAACCCTCCAATACCGTAAGAAAAATCATTTTTAATGATTAAAAATTCAATTTGTGAATTCACTAATATTTACGAAAATGCCATTAAATTTTACGATATTCTTTTCTTTAATTTTTTTTCTCTAACTTAGGATGTTCAGAAAATTAACGTGACAGCTTCGAATATTCTTAGACACACTAAAGAAGTTAACTTTGTGGTTAAAAAGGTCATTTATACCCTCAGTATGATATACGGAATTTTGAAAAATACCACAAAAAGTTGACTTTTTCTTCTTAGGTCAAATTTTGTCCTAGGTGTTTAAGAACCTAATTCTTCAAAATGAGAAAATTTTCACTAGGTAAAAGTTGTTCTTATTCTTACTAAGAATACCTCTACGTATATATTAAGTATAAAAACTCTCATTACCTAGGTCTACGATTCCAAACTAGGCCATTTTAGGACTAGGTGCTACAGACAACAAGTGAGTTCCAGTGACTGAAAGTTTTTTTTTTAATTCTTTCATGCTCCATACATACATATATATATATATATATATATATATATACTAAATACATATAAAGTTGGGCATGAAATGACAAAAATATCCATAATTCTCTTAACTCTTATCAATTTCATTTTAAAAGGTAAGGATAGTTTAGTCATTTCACTTTTCTTGTTTAATTTTATTTTTTTTCAAAACGTAGACCCCACATTCCACTAACAAAAAATACTAATATCTTATTAATATTTTTTATATATTATATATTTTTATATATTAATATCTTTAAATATTATATATTATATATATCTATATATCATATATTTTTCACTATCTTTTTTAAATATTTTAATTATAATTTATTTAATTAATTATTAATTATTAATATAATAATACATATAAAATTGATAATGTAATATTGTCGTGTGATTTTGTAATATAGACTATAAATATTAATTATTTTCTTGAACTCTATATATGCACTCATTTTTTTTGTTATAATATGTATCAACTTTCAAAAATTTATTTATAATATATATATACATAAAATTATATAATATTTATATATAATTAAGATGTTAATTTTCGCGTCCGTAATAAATCACGGTCCATGGCTAGTATGATAGTATATTTTAAGTTTTAACCAAAGCGGCTATGCCGACAGCTCTAGTTATGGTGCCCTGCCTGCTTGCTAGTTACGAGTTCTAGTTAGTGGGTTCTTGTAATGTGGTAGGTGATGGTTTGGTGATTGGGTTTTGTGGTTGTGTATGGTGACAGCTCTGCCGTGAGTGGTTACATACAAGCAGTTAGAGGGTTGGCATGTGAGATCTTGGATCTGATGGCAGAGGGATTGTGGGTCCAGGATTCATCAGTGTTTAGCAGGATGATCAGGGACGTAGAGAGTGACTCACTTTTCAGGCTCAATCACTATCCACCCATTCTCTGCAAGGATAGAGAGACGTCACCCTCCTCCTTTCATAGTCACAGCAGCAGCAAGGTTGGGTTTGGGGAGCATTCGGACCCTCAGATTTTGACCATCCTTAGATCCAACGACGTTGCTGGCCTGCAAATTTCTCTAGGTGATGGAGTGTGGGTCCCCGTCCCCCCAGACCCTACTGCCTTTTGTGTTAATGTGGGTGATGTTCTACAGGTTGGTCCATTTCTCTATTTCTCTTCACTTCTCTCTCTCTCTCTCTCTCTCTCTCTCTCTCTCTCTCTCTCTCTCTCTCTCTCGCTCTCTCGTGGTAATCATAGCAACTTCTTATTCGTAGTAATTAAACTACTAATCAAAAAGAAACCTGAATGAATAGTTGAATTGATAGAAACTGATGCTAGCACGTATATATGTGCGTTGGGAATCACTGCAATTTTTCACTGCAGATTTGAATTGATCACCCTTCGAAAGGGGACCCCACAAATAGGCTTCTATATATCCAGAGGAACCGGGGGACTTTTGAGTAATTGATGACTAACTTTTTGTTTGAGAACAAATGGAACTGAAAAGTTTCTGGTTGCCTCGGCTGTATTGCCATCTTTAGTTCGCCAGCAACAGAGCAACTATGAAAAACCAGAAAGTCTGCCGACCCTGACCAACATTTCTCTTCTACTTCCTTTTTCTTTTCTATCTAGAACTAGAATAGAAACAGTTTTGAGTGACATGTCAGGCTTTTAGGGAGAATACAAGCAGAAAAGCATTAACTGGTTCGATACCCTGCGTGGACTTACTGATTTTAAAGCTACATGCCTGTAGTATTTGTCAGACGCATATTGCCTTGCACAATGCAAATACTTGTGTTATAAGTAAAACGAGTAAGCGTCAATAAGCAACCAATCTGAGACACAGAAAAGGGAGCTAAAGCTAATCCTTCCAATTATTAAATGATTGCATTCAAAGATAGGGAGAGTCAGAGACATTCCTCTATGAAGTATGAAGTTGAAATTAATATTGAAAGTAGGAACAGTAGGTAAACAGTTTTCTTTCTGTGAGCTCCACAAACTAATATAGTAATGTAATGCTATTGTAACGTGTTTTTGGTAACATTTTCTTGAAGGCTATGAGCAATGGGAGGTTTGTGAGCGTGAGGCACAGAGCGTTGACCAATTCCCACAAGTCTAGAATGTCAATAGCATTTTTTGGGGCGCCACCACTCCATGCTTGGGTCACTGCTCCTTCAGAGTTGGTCACACCCCACCGCCCTCAGCTTTACAGGCCTTTTACGTGGGTTGAGTACAAGCAAGCTTCCTATTCTCTCCGCCTTGGAGATAACCGCCTTGACCTTTTCAGAAATAGCGCAACAGTAGAGGTGAACTGAACTTGTTCCTTCACCAGCTGTTTCCAAGTTACATCGTCTTTCGCTGCTCTTGAACTCGGATGGGGGAATTTTCGCTCTAATCCTTCCCATGGTTTTTTGTTTTAGGAGGATAATGTAGTCATATATATACCGTTTACGATGTTTTTGGATGGAAAATGAATGGTTCATGTTATTATTAGTGTAATGCTATAATGCAATGTACGTAATTTAGTCTTTTTCAGTGAAAAGTTTCTAAAACTCTGGCAGATTGTCTTATGCAGCCTTATAAATACTCTCAGCACAAGTAATAATCGAAGAAAACTTGAACCTAGCTAGCTAGGAATTAATGAGGTAGTTTCATCTTGCATAAAAGAAATAGTACAACTATTAACGAGTCTCTTGGCCGGTCCAATAATCCTTTTGCAAGATTCGAACATTGCTGTCATCACACTATCAAAGAGATGAAGACGTGTGCACTGTTTGACCTTACCTTAACTAATACCAACTGTCCTGACTAAGAAAGCGGTCGACATGCACTCACAAAGAGGGAAAAAAACCCTATGGATAGATATAGACCACGCTCTACGCTATGCTGAGTGTTGCACTTGCACCGAAGTAGGGCCGTAAATTAACAGAGCTTTCTCCAAGCAGTTCATGTTCGAGCTCGGTTAGATTCGTTTATGTTCGTTCGGTAAGATAAATAAACGAAATTGAACATATTTTTTCTATTCAATTAATAAACTGAACAGAATTTAAACAAGACATGTTTAATTCGATTATGTTTACGAACAAACTCATATATTAGTCATTTATAAGCTCGTTTATTAATTAATCAAACGAGCTCATTTAATATAAAAAGTATAGTTTTTTTTTTAAATATCTTTTATTATTCTTATTAAATTTTAATTTTCATTGATTTTATATAATAATATAATAATATATATAACTATATTACATATATATATATAAGCTAAAAACCGAGGCCCCCCACCCTATAATATATAAAGGCAATTGGCAGCCCATTTATAGCCGTTGGATTGGATTTGCACTAAATCTTTGATTTATTGGGTTTAATAGTAAACCGGCTAGGTAGTGGCAGTGTTGGTCTCTGGCACATTGAAAAATTAAGAAATGAAAGTGGAACTTGACTTGATTAATACTAGCCCCGATGAGATATGAAGTTTAAAATAATTCATTGTGATCCTTTCAAGTTCTGACAAGTCTTGACTTTTAAAACAATTACCCCCAGGCCCCCACCCCAACCCACGACGCCGCCTCCAAATTATACAATCGGGCTTGGGTATTAATATTTGCTAGAGTGGTGTAGTGTAGTGATCGTTGAAGACTTATTAGATGTGCTATTGTTTTAGTTTAGTATGTTTGTTTATTTGTTTATGTTCATTTGTTTATCTTGTTCACTTGTTTATATTGTTCACGAACAGAATTTTTATTCTAGAACTATTTCGTGAACATGCTTAATTATTGTTCATGAACATGTTCGTTTATTATTCACGAACATGTTTGTTTAACTGAGTTGAACATAAACGATCTTGAACATCCATTTTTTTAAACAAGTCGAGCTTGAACAAACCCTCCAAAAGTTTAACGAGTTCGAGCCGAGCTTGAACACCTCAAAAATAAATGAACAAGCCACGATCATGTTCGAGCTCGTTCAAGCTCGGCTCGATTGCAGCCTTACACCGAAGTGGACCAGAGGAAATGACTTTAAGATTAGGGAAACGCCATGGTCAGAAGGACATGTGAGTCTGTGACTATATATCTTATCTTAATTTTATATAAATGTAAATTTCTTTCGTTTGTTATTTATTTATTAAAATATTATTTAAAATTATCTCTTTTTTTATTAGTTTTAATGGTAAAAAAAGTATTTAATAGATATTTATTTATTTTAAATGTTATAAATATTTATTTATTTAACTATATTATATTATTATTATTAATTACAATTACTACTTCAAATAGGATTTTAGTTAGCCCTAAATATATATATATATATATATAATTCTTTTAGTATTGTTGGTTGATGTCACATTCTCAACAAAGTGAAATTGACTAACTGAGTAAACATGCATTTTTTTTAGTTGGTTATTGATTTACATAAATATCTTTTAAAATAGTCTCATATTTTTCTTAAATTTAAAGGCATAATATGTAATTGTCAATGGACGTTGGTCAAAGTGGTAAAAGTTTGGATTAGTGGTATAAGATATCCGGTTTTGTATTCCCATAAACTTCCTTTGGTAGGTAATTTGTAAATCCGAAAAATTTCGTAAAATTAGAGTCTATAAATCCTAAAAGAGGTTGATAGTTTTGCCTTAAACTGTTCAAGTTTATATGGTGAGAAGTCAATGTTACGTGGACCATCCCCTAATCTAAAATGGTACCCCCCTGAGGTAGGAACCCTGAAACTTAATACTGATGCGACATTTAATAGCATTTCTAATAGTGCTTCATTAGGGGTTGTCATGAGAAATGCTTTGGGAGAGATCATTTTTTGTGGTGTTTCACGGGTGTTGAATGTCCCTAGTGTGATGCATGCAGAGGCTTTAGCAGTTATCTTTGGTTTGGAAATAGCTTGGGATAGAGGCTGTATGGAGTTCCAGGTAGAAACTAATTCTTTAATGCTGGTCAATGAGGTTGCTCGGGAAGAACCATCTCTTTGGGATGGAGGGCATTTGATAGATGAGATTTGTGAAGCTCTTACTCTGTTTACTTCCTGTTCGTTATCTTTTGTTAACAGAGAGGCCAGTAGTTTGGCACATGCTAGCTATGTCAAAAATAGACTGTATAGAGGAAGACTTTAAAATCTGGGTGGGACACCTACCTACTCATCTTTGTAATCCTGATACAGTTTAACTAATGCATTTTGCCTCTTTCTCTCAAAAAAAAAAAAAAGTTTAGTATGATCAAAATGTATGATAAGTCTAAGTATATAATAGGGCTAGAAGTTTAGTATGATCAAAACACTTGATAAGTTTAAGTACATGATAAGCCTATGTGAGATAATTAAGTTCAATGATCAAGTAGGATAAGATAGAAATGATGGGTTAACATGAGAAACTGAAAAAATGTTTCCCTGAATTATTATTTATTTAATTAAAAAAATGCTTAAAAATGTAAAAAAAAGAAAAGAAAAATTACTTTGAAATTTTGTAGAGTCAAATTTTGTAATTACTTTAAAAATATGTTATATAAGATGTAAGATATTTTCATTTATTATATTATATAAAATAAATTTAAAATTTAAAATTTAAATAAATACCCACGTACGATACACATGCCAATATACTAGTATATATATAAGAGACCAAGCTAGTTATAGCAGTTTTCGTTTTGAAGGGTCTATATGTGAAGTGAAGATAAAGATACCATAAACTTGAAAGTTGAAACTAGCAACTATGTCAATGTGGCTTACAGAATGAAACGATTCAGTATTAGCTAGCAAACCTGGTCTCGACTCGAATCTATTCTTTGGGAGTTTGGCTCTGAAAGTTTTCAAGACATCCTTTCCTACGGTAGTGGTCAACAGTTGCAGAGCAGGAGAGGGAAAGAATGAAATTTGGTTATTGGTAAATGTGGTACTGTAATATACTAGTAGATTTTTGCAGAAGACTGAATTTAATTACTCCACCATCATAGACTTCTTTGCCTGGCTACGGAGTAAAGGCAGAGACGGGGTTTTGTGCCAAAATTCAAAATACAGGAATCCAATGCAACAAATGTAAAATCATACAATGAAAATGGGGGGACGAGGGCGTATCATTATTGTTGTTGTGTTAGATTAGACCGTTCGCTTTATGAAAATTGTTGAAGGTTCATTATTAATTATTCCGGACATGTGGGCATGCAATTTAAGCTGAATTCCACAGAAAAAAATAATGTATTCAAGTTTTAGTACTTGGGAATTTTAGGATTTGTTTTTGATGTTGGGTTCAAGGGCTACATTGATGCAGGGTGGTAGGATAGCTGTGTGTGATGCGTGGAAACCATGTTCATAAAGTGACAACATAGCTTTGGATTTTGGAAGGACTACAGACATAACTAGCCAGTTTAACCATTTATGTGTTTATTTTTCAGATTTCACTGGGCTTTCAGCGGTGCGATTGGGGCATGATTGGACCCATTCTGTAGGTTGAAGTCGAATTTGGGCCATTCTCTCTCGCTGCACCAATGGGCTCCAAATCCTAATCCCCAATGACGGAGGGCCCTTACTCTCCGCCTTTCTTGGACTCGGAGATAGCATGTTAAAATGCTTCCTCTCGCGTTGTTTCTGCAACTTTTCTCTGATTAATTAAAAAGTTCATACAGTCATGTCTGATGTCTGAACAGAATCCAATTCAAGCCTTTTTTTTTTTTTTTGGTAGCATGCAAGTTCAATTTTCTTTCAAGCTCGTGTCATTGCAAATTTGAGTCCCGTGTATCAGAAGAACATGAATGTCTTATGTCAAACAGATAAATTAGGAATCATGAAACAAAACCAGAGACACGTTTTATAATCAACTTAATTATCATTATTATTAATACAAAACCTTGAAAGAATCGAACAAATGTCAAGAGGGACGAACGCCAATCCAATGGGTCGTGGTCCAGGGTGAGGATTGATGAAAACTGTGAGGATCGTTGCAGGGTAGCACAAGGTGAAGGATGGAGACAGTTGCGCTCCTTAATCCTTATCAGTATGTGGTGAATACGTTGGATGCTTACGTGGAAGGATAGCCCGACGGCGACCTTTGCACGGACACGGTGGAGGATGATGATGAGTATATCAAATATCAAATTGTAGTAGTGGTAATAGCATAATAAAGATTGTGGCGATGACGTGGCTGCCAAAGCTGTTATGGTCAAGACCCATTTGTGGGAGTGGGCTCCGCCTCACCTTCTCCGAAACAGCCCGCGGCTGTCTTTCTTTAATTTTTGCTTACAGTAGATGAAATAACTAAAAAGGGGGATGGCAAAAAATTTGTTTTGAGCTATGAACTTGTAGTTGTAGTATAAATATAATTGATTAAATTCAACACGTTTTCATTTTAGTTGGCTATCAAAACCAATACCGTCACTTCCACACGGTAATACCATTAAGGTTTTCTCTTCATGGGCCGGCAGGGTCAAAGCGACAACTTAAATTAGCCCAACAGAACAATGTACGGACAAACAATCATGCAAAAACAAGAGTCATAATGTTCAATTACTCAAAAATAGAACCTTACAAATATGTTAAGAGGCTCTCCTAAAACTGAGCCCACGTAATTCAAGTCAGTTCCCAATGAATGAAATGATACACCAAACAAGTACTACTACTACTACTACTACTTTAAATGAATGATGATCGATGCCTGTTAGTACTCGGAATATTCCGAAAATTATTAAACCCTAATCTTTTGGCTTAGTTATATATGTCATCTCCATTCCATGTCCCATTCAGCACTTCCTAAACCTTTTATCATTTTCTCATGCTTGCAAGAAAACACAGACTGACGCCTTATTAAGAAAACCGTCATTACCGGCCCACCACTCTAGGATCTGGCAGCAAGGCGGGAGCACTTCCTTCGACTGGTTTTGCTAAGGCCACAAACACAGGTCTCAAGAAGTTCATGGTCCTCCTCCCAGAATAACTGCGATGCCTTCTGTGGGTTCTGCAATAGCATCTTTGAGGTAAGGAAACCAGCAACTGTCCATATCTGGAAGAGCCGGGATTGCTTGCCTATGAACCTCCCACTTCTTGTGTCATAATATTCAGGCCATTGGTCCACTGACAGCCTTTCCTCAGCCAAAGCCACGGCTCTTTGTGCTAATTCTGGCTTTCCCATCTTTATACAGGCCAATGTAAACTGAAACAACATAAGGCAAAATCACTTAAATATAGTCACACGACTAGGGACCATTACAATCATTACATGACAAGGTGTAACAGATAGGTAACGATTGCATTATCAACCTTCACGAGCATTATCAAAGAATTAAAAAAGACAGTTTCATCCACCATAAGCTTTACCTGCCACAGGAGTGTTGGCCAAGATCCACCATTGTGATATGACCATGGGCTGCAAATAAGACTGAGAGTCAGTTTCTGAATAATCATATCAACCCATTTGCTAAGTTTATGCAGAAGTAAGAGAAATACAGAACTGCAAAGGAAGACCCTTACGTATTCTTTGGGTCACTTCCAGTGATAATCCGCCATTCATCAGACTCCAAAGCAGGGTAAATAATCTTAAGAGGCATGTTAGCCACAAGATCATCCCATTTTGCCTCAATCAAATTCAAAACATCCTCATTCTGTTTTGAGGTTCCCAGAGAAGAAACAATGGCCCAAAGATTGCCGAGGGTGAAAAACCTAAAATCCATCTGAGCAGGTTGTAAATTCCCGATGAAGTAGCCACCTTCATCAGGAATCCAATCTACCAGCCATGAAGGAATCTGATCAGGATAGATATTAAACTTGTTGATGGCATCTGTAGAATATTCCTCTGTCTTGTAACGATATATCTCATTGATTTTCTTCATATCAACCCAATAATACTCTCTGATGTGAAACGAGAGAGCACTGAGTCTGTTGTTTATGGCAGCTACCAAATTCTTGGTCGCATCATTCACAGTGAGCATCTCACGAGAGCAACGCAGAGCAGAATAGAACAAGGCCTGCAAAGATCAGGTCTGTTAGGAAAACACCACACCAAGACAAAGCAAAGCAAGAGTAAGGATTAAGCATAATAAACAGACAAGTGAGATGTTCAGTATATGTAATAAGAACCATTCAGCTTACTTGAATCTCAAGAGGGTGGCCGTGAATGCCCATTCTTCTATCTATCATACAGGAACCATCAGTAACCAACAGAGAAGGAAACATGTCGAACCCATCTGTTAAACACAAATTCAGGATCAATCTTATGCCTGTTTGTACATCCACCCTCTCTTGTACTGCATAGTCACCGGTGATCTTCCCATAAGCTCTCAACAAGATAATCCACCACAACCCTATGAAGACAGTACAATGAGATTACGATTTTAGAAATGCTCACAGCATAAATTTCACCTTGTTTAATGTCATGTCAAAAAGATGGAGCTAATCAAATAGAAACTATGATAGCCAGAAAATTCACACTTACAATAAAAGTATTTTGATAGCATTCAAATGTTAAGGAAGTAATTATCAATAAGTGTTGCACTGACAAGAAGTCATAATATCCTACCAGAATCAACAGGGGCAACACGACCGATGGCTGATTCACCAAAATCAGGGTCTAAAACCTCTTCAAATGCGTCACTGCTTCCCTCTAGAGGAACAGTTCTAACTTTAAAACTTGCTGGCATCAACCCTTGCCCAGGGCTATAGCAGTCCACAGTCTTCTCCCAACTCTAAAGCCAACAAAAACACGATCAATGAACAGCCAATGCCCAAAAAGATTACATAGGAGCCCATCAATATATCATGCCAATTGAATAAGCAGAAGATATTAATTAACCAGTTAAAATAATGAGACTCCTTTGATACTATTTAATCATAAAATTTCGTGGTGCTCGATAAAATGCACAATGTACATGCAACATAACAACGAAGAAGTAAGAAGTGCATATTTGGCACTTCCTAAGTTGTTATTCCATGGCATCATTGCAACATTAAAACACCATAGTTAATCAGCATGATTCATGTTTTCTATGGGCTAAATGTTGGCATGGCATTGGTAACACCAATCTTTCTAATTTAAAAAAAATTTTGAAATCAGCTATACTATCATAAGTTACATCAGAAATTCAATCAATTTAAATATGATGTTCAAGTTTCCACCATGATCAAACATCCCACTGATATATCATTACTAAAATGTAAAAGCAATTTTGAGATATAAAGATCAATGTACCTGTAACTGCAATGTGTGAAGTAGAAAGTTCTTGACAATCTCCCCCTCACCATTTAGCAGAAAAGCAAGAGCTGAAGGTACGAAATCTCGGATAAATATCTGATCATAGTTCAATGGCTGTTTGTCTGCTGGATCATTAGCAGCTACAGTCCCCACTGGATTTCCACAATAGTTCACAATAGCACCTCGAAGTATTTTCCATGCGTTTTTCTCAGTCTCAGTCTCAGACACCTCTCTCTCAACCTTAGGCTCGGTCAAATTCAAACCCTTTACATTATCTATATATACACCTGACTCATTAACATCTACAGCAGTATTATTATTATTATTATTATCCTCTTTAACTATCCCATTACCTGTCTCTATCCTCTCAATAACCAAAGGCTTCACATTCAAGCCACCTTGAATGTAAATCCTCTCAAAGTTCTTGTCGTTAACATGAGGTTCAATCGATGTTGAGTGGTTCCTAAAATCTGAGGCTACTTTGGGAATTATTAAAACACCCCTAGACCTACCTTTGTTAGCACAAGTACTACCCGTAAAAATCCTAGACTGACCCCAACTCGAATCGGACACACAAAAAGCCCGCCGATTCAAATCAACAGCACCCTTGTAACCTAGAATCTGTGACTTACTATGCTTATAAGAGTGGAACCTACGGCGATCAACTGCCTTAGAATGTGATTTCGACAAATTATGGATACCAGAACGACTCATTTTCGGGGGAGAAAGCCCGAAAATGGAAGAGCTTTTGTAAGTAATTAGGATTCTACAACAAGGTTTCATGCTGGAGATTCCAATACAAGTGGTAGACTTCATTACTTTTTTTTTTTTCCCTTTTATGAATACAAGAATTCAGTTTTCTAAATAAATATATCGATAGTGCTATATATACACAGCTCTGTTAATCTTAAAATTTGAAGAACAGAGAAACAAAGAGAAGCCTAAAGCTCGAAAAAGAAAGGAGGGGAATATATAACTTAAAAATTAATTAATTATTATTCTACTACTATGGAAAGAAAAATGGAAAAAGCAATTTAAAGTGAATATACTTACAGTTGAATGATGAATTTGAGATTTGAGAGAGAGGTTTGTCTGAAGATCTGTAGATTTGGGTCAAGGTAGAAGGTGAATGGAATTTATAGGAAAAGGGGAAGTGGCGAAGGGGAAGGTTCGTATGGCATGGAAATTGAAATTACACAAGTGTCCCTGCACGTGAAAGACCTTTTTTTTTTTTTTTTCTTTCCCTTATGGTGAAAATTGCCAGAAAGAAAACCATTTGCCATTTGGTCTATGGTACCGTGAGATTGTTGCCAACTTGTTTGTCCTTTTGATTTATTCCAGCCAAAAATCATTTTGGTGCTATTTGTCGGCGACAACTTTGTTTGAGGATGACACTCAAAAATCAAAATCATGTTTTTGTTAATTGCAGAGATAGAACAACGTTTACCAAATAATCATCCTTTTTAAACATAACTTATTATTGGTACCATATTTTTAACTCCATAAGAAGACACCTAATACAAACTATAAAAAGAATCTACCATAACATTAACTAAGATGCATGTCAATAGAATAGATTACCCAATAGGGGGTACGGATCAATTTTGTTCCTATAACAATATATTAAGAAAGGTAATTTTAAATATTTTATCAATTCGGTTTTAGGTTTTGAAATTTAGAACTTTAGGCTCTATTTGGTATGAAAGAAAGAAATAGGTAAGAAAGGAAAATTTTTTAATCTAATGGTTAAGTTGTAAAATAAGATGTAAAGTTATAAATTACAATCATTCAAATAAGTAAATTTTCTTATCTACTCTTTTTTTTTTTCCTTATCAAATGGACACTTAAAGAGATTTAAAAGATGTTATCATTAGATGCTAGAAAAAACATGAGAAATATTAAAGAAACTAATTTAACATTTTATAACTGTGTCTTTTATGAAAAATGTAGGAAGTTTTTCCAGGCAGCGTATGTATTGACTCTCAATTTTTCATGGAATGAAATGTATTTATCCGATTATGACATGGAAGGGGAAAGTGCAAAAAAGTTTTTTTTTCTTTTTTCCTTAAGGCTTTATTTGGTAAGAAAGATGAAAAATTAAAAAAAATAGAAGGAAGAGAAAAGTAAAAAGATGAAAAATAAAATTAATTTTCCTCTAATATCCTTGGTAGGAATGATGGAAAAATGAGTACAAAAATTAATTTTCTTTTCTTTCATTGGTTGGTGAAGAAAAAAATAAGAAGAAAGAAAATCAAGTTAATATGCTTTTATCATTATACCCCTTAGTTAGTATGTTAGTGAGTACTAGTGCTATATGTTAGAATTTTTTGATAATGAAGGATATATAAATACTTTTACCTTAATTAATTAGACTCAACTTGTTTTTTCTTCATTTTTCTTTCCAAATTTGAAGAGATTTTGAATATGAAACATGAAAGAAAACATTCATTTTTTTAATTTTCTTTTCTTTCAAATTTCTCTCCTACCAACCATTTCGAATTTTATTTCCTCTCCATTTTTTCCTTATAAATTTTCTATCTCTTCACTTTTCTCTTCTGTCAAGTAAGGCCTAAATGATCAGTATTATCTCCAAAAAGAAATATGATCTGGAAAGGGTAAAACAGTCTTAACAACATTTTTGCAAAAACGAACGGATTAGGTTGGTCGGCGGTGGTCCCCATCTTCTTCTTAAACGAATGTGAGGAAATCAAGAAAGAGCAACGTGTGGTCCCATTGTTACATCTGCACATGTGGAATTTTATGAGTTGATAAACTCGTAGCCAAATTTCCCCATAGAGTCATACGTATCCTTGTACGTACGTTTGAAAAACATGGGCAAACGCAAATGCCAAATTTGATTGGGAGATATTACTACTATCTGTTTTGTTTTCTTTTTTCCATTTTTTCCGTTTTAGGGAGATATTATGAAAAGAAAAGAGAAAAGAGAAAAGAAAATGAAAGGAAGCGAAAAAGGCAAAATGAAAAATCTTGGGGGACGAAAAAGATGCATTGGTTGGTGGCAATGGCGATCTTTTGAAGGAAAGATCTTTGTTGGCACGTGCGGGAGGCGGAGGAGCAAAGCCATTCTTTTGTTTGTGTTGGGTTGGTGGGATGTGGCATTGGCACGCACGAAATGTGTGCGGGAGCGCCTTCTCGGGAGCGTGTGGACCACTTCTCCATCTAACGTGCGAGAGTGAGACTGGTTTTCCCAAGCCGTAAAATTACATTATCCACGACAAAAGAACATAATTTGACCAAAAGGCATTATTGCTTCTTCTTTTTGTTTGTTTTTTTGGCCAAAAGGCATTATTTCTTCTTTAATTTATTCTTTTCAAAACTCAAAATCATAATTCCATTTTTGGCCAACGGGAAAAAAAAGTTACGGGGTGAAATTGGATCCATGTTTTTGTTCAAGTTTTGAAATTAGTTGATTTGTTTATTTATTTAAGGAACAGAATTTGACTATTTTTTGAGGCTTTTTTTTTTACAAGAGGACCTAATTTTCATTTTTCTCTATATAGAAAAGTTTTTAAAGAAAAAGTAGCTAATTACTTAGCTTAATACTAGTAGTTAATACGGGGTTTAAGTGCTGGTGTTTTATCAATGCTATTTGTTTGAAAAGAAAAAGTTCTCCCTCCCTTTCCGATTGCCGTGCAGGTTCCCAACTGAAGAAGCATGGCCAATCGAAAATCATTGGACTCGAAGCCCAAAGGCGGGCTTGGTACAGAACTCAAGACGAAAGAGCTTGCTGGGCCGGTCCATTCCTGACACCAAGCTGCCAACTTTTACGAATCCACTAAACTAAACTTTTGGATTGCATGGGCCTCACTTTTACGAATCCACTAAACACTCAAGCATGGGCCTCACTTTAGCCCAATCGGCCTTATTTATGGACTGTGGTCAATTTCCTAGCAAATTGGGCCCGAAAACTCTGGGGCTAAAAAACAAAAAGGTCGTCCGAGGTGAATTGAGTCCAAAATGAAAAGCACCAACGTCGACCTCCATGATTTCGATCAATGGAATAATTATGTAGATGCAAACCACAAAGTTGAGTGTTTTCTCACCTTAACCCTCCACAAACACACATTCAAATAAAAAATTAGTTAGGTGAAAAGCTGAGAACCTAATGCAATACGCTCATAGAAGATAAGCTAAACTATTATGATAAATTTCCAATTTTTTTTTCCTCTAGATTTTAGTAGAAGTTTCAAAGTTCTTGGAGTCAAACCATTCACGTTGAACACCGTCTTCAGATGGCTCTAAATATATATACTAAACTATGAATATATAAATCTTTCCAGTTTGCCCAATTAAATCATTGGCCTAATATATAAGATTAAATTGATATTCAGTAGCTTGACCCATGTTTCTGTTGGGGTCCTTTTTTGTTTGTTTAAACTTTAAACACGTTTCCCAGTCAATCCACTGACCAGGCAGCTGAGAGCTGCTTTATCTTACTAAGAATCATTTGTTATCGAGGTTTATGATATAATCCTTTTCGTCATCCTCACTCTTTCATTCTGTGCGCAAAGCTAGCTATATGATTATGATTATTATTATTATTTTTTTATTTTTTTATTTTATTAATCAGTGGAATGAAATGGAGCTTAATTTTTTACTCGTCCGTCTCTCATTGGAGTTCCACACCGGTCGTTTCTCCGAGCTACAATATTATTTTCACAAATAATGTGCTTCACGCAAGCATACCGTACACAGAATTTGATCGAATAGTCGTATGCAAATTAAGTGCGTCATTACATTAGATATGATTGTTCCCATATTTGATAGTATTTTATGTATATCGGCTTGCTTTTCTACTATTCTTTGATGTGTGTATATATATATATATATATATATATATATATATATATTTTAATTGATATATGAGGGAAGTTAAAAACTCAATTTCCAGGAAAAATGTATAATTAATTAACGAATATTAATTGAACTTGCTTCATCGATCGATCGATTGTGGTTTTTTAAAATGTGAGTGGCACCTCAAAAGGAGTAGATCAGTTGTGTCACGCACGTTTACGCTTTCATATGAACTAATTCATTTCTATTTAGGGTGATCAAAGTTAGGAGGCTGAAACATCACCAGATAGTGCATCATTAATTAAAGCCTTTGAGGACCTTGCTTATGTAATTTAAAGTTTCATCTCTCTTATCCCGAAATTTATGTCTGAGGATCAACCAAAGCTGCATCCATATCGCTAACTATCCCATCTAGTAATTTATATATATGATCACGCATCTAATTACGACCATATCTCTAAACCGGCCATTTGATTGTTCTGACCAAGTAATCAAAATTTCCTTTTGGGTTTGCATTCGGTTTGATATTTGAGGCTTCATCATAAATTGATTGAACAGGAAAAAGGAATGGCGCAATGTTATGCCTTTCCCTCTATGAAGTATAAAACTTGTACCTTAATTACTTAGGAGTTAGGATTTAGGAGTAGGACCATATAATATATATAATATAACCATAATAACCAAGAAATTTGGAGGTCATGACTCAAAAATCATGTTTTTGTCTTTGGCATAGACAAGGATAAGAATAAGAACATATGTTGTTACTCATAGTGGAACCCCAACATGAGCACTTACTTTATTTGTTACGGGTTGGAAAAATCTTGTTCACATTCTTGGCAATCTGATGAGCCTTGCCCTAGCTACAAAATTGAAATATCACATGACATAAAACTTTTGGTTCAAACTCCATCAAAGGTGTGGCTAGGAGGAGGCCTTGGGGCTTGGACAACTTCATGAAGGATATCGCTTTCCAAAGGGAATTAAACTTCACGCAAGTGAAAGCAGTTATCATGTTCGTCAATTGGCTTGAAATGGTACTTATAGATTAAGCCAAAAAGTGCATCTTAGACCATCTACACCATTACAATTTGCCATATGAGAGATCTGGTTTAATGTGAATCTAGCGTCTTTAATTTTGGCTTTTGTGGAACCAATCTTATATATGTAGTTTGGGATTTATGATCTGTATTAGGTCAACAGGAAAAAAGATGCCTGCTTACTTATTTTTTGTTACATGTGCTTTAAGAGGAATGAAAGAGGGACAGCTTTTCCTTTTATTTATTCAATGGGTATAAATTTCTTCGTTGGGAGACTAGTCATTAACTCTGTTACGCTACACTTTTCTATTATCTTGTATCAGACTAATTCTCTTCGGGTTGAGCTATTGCTTAAAATTATATTTGGCACCTATATTTATAAAATCATATTTTAATAATAATATAGAAAAGCTTGGCCCAATAAATTACCCGAATTGACCCCTCAATTTTACGCTTCCGATAAATACTATTATTAGCCACCCTAATTCTACAATAAGGGTAGCCAACAAGCTCACCCGGTGTGGTCAGACTTTTCTTTTTGTTGACCGATGCGACCGCAAGAACAAAATCACATTTCACATGCACACCGCTAACACAATTGGTACTTTATTAAATGGCGGTAGCTGAAGGAAGGGAACGCCCCCAGCCAGCCCCACAAGACCAAGGCCAAGCCAAGTATTCCATTTTTGCATTTCTAATTTCTTGTATGTAGAAACTAGGGGTGAGCATTCGGTCGGTTCGGTCGATTCGGTCAAAAAGATCAAAAAACCGAACAAACTGAACTTACTATAAAAACTGACCGAAAACCAACCGATTAATTATGTAATCCGAAAAATCGAAAACCGAACTTGATCGGTCGGTTCGGTCGGTTTTTTCGGTTTTAAGATAATTTTATATTTTTTAATATTTTTCCCAAACAAACATCATATTTAACAATGATAACAATAAACAAAATATATTATAAATATATACAAATTAAAATATCATTATCTAATATCATTTAATTTTATAAACAAAATATTATTATCATTTAACATTATTATTTAAAATTATTATAAATAATATTCTTATAAAATATTATTTCATATAATCTTTCCAATGCAATATTTGAAAAATCTAAACATATATAAATAATAATAAGAATAAGTAAGATTTTAAAAAAATAATAAAAGAATTATTTTTTATATTGTAATATATTATCTGTTTTTCGATCGGTTCGATTCTATATTTTTAGAAACCGAAAATCGACCAATTAAACCGAATTAACCGACTTTTTCAACCGATTAAAACCGAAAATTAAACTAACTGAACCGTTTAAACCGAATTCAATTAATTTGATCGGTCTAATCGATTTGAACCGACTAATGCTCAGAAACTAGAAAAAGGCCCATCCTATGCAAACATTTGAAGGGTTGCTTTCTAACAGTAACCTTCCACGGTTCAGGTTCGCATAAACAAGGAAATTTGGTCCCGACCCAATTATTTGATGCATTATATTAATATTATATATATATATGCCACCTGGATTTCCACGTGGAACCATATCGATCGTGGGCCCTCTCCCGAAGTTTTACTCGAAGAAGGGATTAGGTTAGGGAAGGTAAAAAAAGACTAGTACGTGGCTTGAAGCTAAACACGGTTGACTGTTTTTGCTTCGTTGTGGAGTCCGTTGTAGTTTCTTTGCAATCTCAATATGCATTACAACATTTTTTGCATGTAAAGCCCACAATCGGCTTTAATCATTACTTTACTTTTTATTAGAAGTTTATCAATAAGTGATTTCTTTTAAGGATTTATAGATTTCAATTATGTGAAGTTTTTAAACTTATAAATTGTCTACAAAAAGAAGAGGTATGTACGAATTTGAATCCGGATATCATACACTATTAACCCAAATTCTTACTATTTTAACCAATTTTATTGACTATTTGGCTTTGATCCTTCTTTTTTAGTATACTATATACAACTAATTATTTTCTTCAACTCAAGTAATCATCGAGTGTGGAGAAGCCACGTTAGTTGATTATTTACCCATTTCCAAAAGTCGAAATCTATCCTTTTTCTTTTGGGTATGATAATGAAAGTGATACTGAAAAGAACAGGAAAAAGGTTCCTTTCATCTAAAATGAAAATTCAATGAATGATCCAACCGAAGTAGAGTTTTTAATTAGATTAATAGTTAAGACCTTGATTTTACTGAAGGCGCTTATTATTTTTGACTCAAATAACTCCATTAATGACTACAAGCATTTATTGGTAGAATAGAAGATGTAAAAAATGATGAACTTGCCAGTGATCATCTAAGACTAGCAGCTAGATCAGATGATACAATCTAATTGATCTTGCAAGATTTTAGTTCATATATATATATATATATATTTATTTAATTAAAGGTAATTAAGAGCTGGTTGTATAATCACGTCTCGGCAAATTAAGATTGTTTTGTTTGTGACTTGTGAGGCCCCTCCTCACTTTTGAAAAGCAAAATGCCAAAAACCAAGAAGTATATACGTGGAATTGTTGCATTTGCAAGCGGGCTGTTTCAAGAGTTGCGGCTGTGGGCTTCGAATTGGAATTGGAGTCCCGGGACAGGACACTGAAGCCCGGAAGCCTAACCGAACAAACATATTTTTATTTCCTTAAAATGACACGTGTCATCGTCTTAACAACACAAACGCACGGGACCACTAGATGGCTTCTCCCCTAGGCACGCGGCCTACAAAGATTCCCAGCCGCCATCCTCTCTCTCTGTGCACACTATTCCATCACGTGCTTCACCGTCTCGTTATCCTCGCACGTGCCACTTCCTTTTTTTTTTTGCCCTTGTACTACACTATATTATGTAAATGTAAATTGTAGTATAGTAGTAGTATGACAAAATATCAAAATCAAAACTATCATCAGTAAGGTTCTTATTTTTTATTTTATAAATATTAGCAATTGGAGACGGTTGCTGTCACCGGCTACATTTTTTTTGCTTATGTAATCTTAGCTAAATATGGGGAAAAAAAGGGAGATAAAACAGAGAGCAAGAGAGAGAATGGGAGAAAAAAAAGTCGTAGACTTATTAACTTAATGGATCCCTTATGAAAACATGGATTACTTAGAAGTCCAATGTGAAAGGAATTTGGTTTAACCGCGCACTACAAAGAAGAATAAAAACGTTTGTCTGGTTAAATGGGATGTGGCAAAACACATTGTCCGTACGAAGCCAAACAAAACAAATTAAACTAGAAAAACTAGTTAATGGAGTTTGCAATTGTACTTTTTTTTTTTTTTCACTTAAACAAACATGATAAGATGATTGTTGAATCAAAAGTTTACTAATGCCCAACTTAACACGTTAATGGATGAATCCGGTGCCGCCACGTCTCCGCATATTATTATTTTCTGTAGATCGATCGATTAGTTTAATCAATTAAGCTTGGCCTTTTTGTAAATCTAGAAGCTTAATTATAAGGGGACGGAGGGAGGGTCTCCCGTGCCTGGTTCAGGCCCCATGGACATGGTTTCAAAAGCAACATCACTTATTTTGAACTTTCATATAGTATACAGTAGTATTAAAATAATGCTAAAAAATATTCTAATTATGATATTAACACTGTGTTAAATAAGGACATGCATTTTCTCTATCCATCCATTTTGATCTGAAACATGCTTCCATTTGAATATGATAGCCAAAAATGTTTGTTTATAAGAAAAAATTTGGAAAGAAGACGAAAGCCAATTAAGCCAATATGAATGAATGAGATTAATTAAAAACAAAAGCCTCAGATTACAAGTTTTAGCCCCCCCCCAAATAAAAAATAGAAGACAAACTAACAGAATACAAACTAAGTGATGATCCACAATTAGACTATAACTCTCTATGTTTCTAAGATATTATTGTGATTTTTTTTTTTTGGAAATTTACTCTAACCCTCTCACTAATCGCTATATCCTCTTCTCTCTCACCTTTTCCTGTTTTGTTGTTTTCCCCTCTACAGTTGATCAGTTTCATCCCCCCGCCCCCCCCATATATAATTATTAAATAATTATAGTATTGGATATTTTCACATGTTGAAGTTGAACTGCTGCTGTAAGAACCAAAAATCCTCGGCGTTTAAGAAATTGTCCGATGCACCGGTACCGTCCAGCCAGTAGCTGTTCTGCTCCATCGACTGAAAATCCATGCCATGATTGTAGTAATTACCGGCTGGACTTATTAAGGACTCTGAGTAACCAACTTGGCTGGCTTGGAAATAATCCGTATTAGGGCCGTTGTTATTCACGGGCATGTTGGCGTAATAGTCGGTAGTTAAATCCGAAACCGGTGAAACTTGAGCCCCGAAAGAGTCTGACGAGGCTGCTGTGCTAGAATTCTCGGGGGTGTAACTCGAGGTTACTTGTGCACCTCCAAAGTCATTGCCGATAACCCCATGGGACAAGACCATTTGCCCAGTGCCAACGTTGGCCGTTGTAGTGGCGGACGCGGAGGTGGTGGCGGTGGAGGCCGTGGGAACAGCGCTGCTGGAGGTGGCGGTGGCTGCAGCAGCAGCTTGAATTCTTTCAACTAACCTAGGCATCCATAGGTAACGCATGGTGTCCTTGAATTGCTTACTGTTCACGTCACATTTAAGTTGTTTCGCATGCTTCTGCACACGGGTTCTCCAGTAGTTCTTAATCTCATTGTCGGTTCTGCCAGGCAGGTGTTGCGCTATTTTCGACCATCTGTAATCGTTCCCAAAAAGAAAAGAAAAACACTTTAGGGTTAGAACAAGAGATCATCTAATTATAATCAACCCATCAACGACAGAAAAACCTTTGTAAATTGTGTAAAAAATATACACATGATATGATGATACAAAGATGGAGAGACTGAGTTAAGGTAAAAGCATTTACCGATTTCCCCAGCGAGAGTGAAGTTCAAGAATCAGAAGTTGTTCCTCAAGAGTTATGTTCCCACGTCGAACATCGGGGCGGAGATAATTCAACCATCTCAATCTGCAGCTTTTCCCTGTTCGCTTGAGACCTGTTTCATCCAATTCAATTTAGATACGACAAGTTTTTGGTAAAGTTCTTTTGGAAAACAAGTGTTGGGGGAAAAAGAAAGGCCATTACTATACTTTTTTTCATGAGTTGTAGCTTTCGATTAAAAACTTTTATGATTGAGTTCTCCTATACGCACATCATCAACCTCACATTCAAAGCCACAAATTCTCTATATTATGCTCTAGCTTTTCCATGAAACGTGCAGCTTTTACTTTTCAAGTTGGTCTTTGTTATATACAGATCAAGCGATCCTCATCAGCTTTATATATATATATATATATATATTAATCAAACAAATGGAGAGAAATTAAGAAGGAACCAAACACCAAAGATTTTTTCTCATCAAATATTAGTACTTTGCACTTTTTGCTTGGCAAAGAGAGAAGAGGAAAGCAGGGACTTTTGCACTTTTGTTTATGGCGATGAAGGGCCTTTTTCATGGCATGATATGAAAAGCTCATATCATAAACCAGGAAAGGACATGAAGATGAAAACAAGACATAAAACAAAGTGGGATCAACTTGTCAACTTGCTGTACCATCAACCATGGCAAGCTCTCCGTGCCACATGTTCGATATCATCATCAACAAAAAGGAAAATAAATAATTACCTGCGCAACGAGCAAGAGAGTTCCATCGACCTTCGCCGTGATTAGCAATGTAATTGATGAGCTTGAAGTCTTCTTCAACAGTCCAAGGACCTCTTCTCAAGTCCATCTCCTCTTCACTTTGGACGTTTGCGCCACAACCCCTCGCTTTAACATCCATTCCCTTAAATGGAGAGTCTGATTGATTGAAATACAAAAGGGTTTGATATAGAGAGATATATCTTTTCGGACAGAGCGATAGAGAGAGAGAAAGATAAGGAAAGAAAAGGGTGAGAGTTGGATTAATACAGGGAAAGATAGAGAAGTGGGGTTTTATAGATGGAGATTGGTTTGAAAATGGAGAAAAAAAGGTAAGCATGTGAGAGAGAGAGAGAGAGAGAGACGGGGGGAGAGGGAAGCCGCAATAGGAACTTGGGTTTAATTAAAATAATACTTAATTAAACACTTAAGCTTGATAGTAATTATAGTTAACAATTAGCAACAGCCAACAGGGCTTTGAAGTTTGACGCTTTGACTTTCTTATTTTCTGTGTGTGTGGAGTAAGTTAATTTATCAGTTCCGTGGGAATAGTTTTCTTTTATTTTTTTCCCTCTCTCTTCCGAACAAGTTGTCTAATTTTATTTGTTCATGTTCATTCAAGTCTTCAATTTTGTCTCTGCTTCATCGCTACTAAAATTTCAGGGACTTCAGTCTTTTTTTTTTGTCCTTTTTACAAAGTTAGACTTTAGTTACATATATCTACAATGGGAATACGGAATATCCTTCTATACATAATTAGGTTATAAAATACCAACACCTATTTGATTAAATGAAAGGAACTTAATATAAGGTTTTGAGTTTAACTCTTGTAAATGAAAAAAATTAGTTTAGAAAAGTTTCTTTCATTTGAGATTGACGCGACTCGAATATGATTAATAGTTGATCGTTAAACGAATATGAATACTTACATTTATACCAAAAAAAAAATAGGCCTATATATTCTCACTAAAGGGAACACTAAAGAGGTGTTTGGTGGAGAACCATGTGTGATTCGTTTTGGAGTACTCTTCCATATTATGCAATGAAGGTATTCTAAGCTCTTCTATATATAAAATAAAAATTACATTCATAGTTGAATTAAAGATTAAATTATTATTAACATACAAGAATGCTCCTCAAATATTAAGTAGAATTAATATTGATAAAAGTAAAATAATACTCCATATATATTGATATAGATTTTTTTAAAGAAAAGGAAAAAAAAATTGGGTCGGGTCCATTGTTATATTAATAATTATATTCATCATATGCTGTGTAATTAATTAATTAAATTTGTTATTGGTTAATATTGTTGGTATGGTGATGCTGGTTGCTATTTGCTATACGGGTTTAGGCGGCTGTGGGTGTGGACGTGGCTCTACGATCTCTACCCTCAACTTGCTAATAATAAATCCATCCATACGCCATGCATTTCTATATGGTTCCAGTCTCGACTACGTATTAATTCTTGTTATTGTTTAATTCGCTCTCTTCCCAATCAACCAACATTAATGGGTATATATAACTAGCCTTCACAAATGCGTCATTGCTTTTGGTCATCCTCGTTTTTTTTCTATCTCACACTTGAATTCCGATTCCCCTAGGCTGCAGATTTGAGTTTTATTTTGCAAAAGAAATAATAAAATTTACTAGCTTCCTACAAAGAAATTAAAGGGGACAATTTTGACATTGAGAGTTGAAATTATCTTGGACTGATACAATAACTTCAAATTTAAAGAATGGCGGATATATATATATCGCAAGCTTGAACAGTTTCATATAAAAAGGTAGCATTAGGGCGGCTTCATCAGCAATCTTTTTTATTACTAGAAAGAAGAGAAGAGGATATATAGGGGAGAGGACCAAATCCTTTCTTGTTTCGACTTCATTAATTACCAAGAGTTATGGCCTTTGGTCTTTCCCCTTTTTCAAAGGCATTTGTTTGTACAAGTTTGAATGATCATACATTCGTAAGGAGGAGTTAGATCCTCTTCACTATTATTAGATCCAAAGGTGATTAATGCATCCTTGATTCTAGTTACGATCAAAATTTAATTGACGTTAAATTGGGTGATAAAAAATACTATTAATTTTTTTGAACCAATTTTCTATAACTACATATTGATTTAAAAATGTATTAATCATATTTAAATTCAGTAGTGGATTAGCTCCACTGATTTTCAAGTAATTGAGAAGATCTTTACTCTTTGTATGAGAATGGGATCAATTGCCCTGCTCAAACTGACAAATCGTATATATATATATTCGTTTTTTTCTTCTACTACATATTGATTATTTAATTTTTTTTAATATGGCCGCGATCAAAGGAGATCATTTCCTAAGGGATAAGAGCATACATATTATATGCATTTGGACAAAATTAATACTCCCTCAGTCCCAGAATATAAGTCACTTTCAACTGTTTTACCAAAACCAAGAAAAACAGTTTTATTTGTTAAGTTTCATGTACTTATCTATTTTACCTCTATTTCACTTTTATGATTTCTCTCACTTATAATTATATATGTGCCATTATTTTTCTCTTTCTTTTATAAACATGCCTTATTTTAGATAACATCTTCTCTCTTTTGTCAAAGAGAGAGATAGAGATGAGACATGTATTAAAGAAGGGATTTCTAATCTAACAATGGTAAATTTGAAAAAAATATAAAAAAAATTGTCTTGATTTTGTAAAAATGATAAATATTTTGGAATAATTTTTTTTTTCAAAAGTAACTTATATTATGAGACAGAGACAGAGGAGTACATTGGAGATTCAACCATCAAATTGTATTTAGGGATCAAAAATGTCTCATTTGCTTTTTGGTTATACGTACTGCTCCTTCTTGTAGTTCTAGAAGGGGCGATGTGATAAATATTCATGCAACTTGCCCAAAGTATTTCTACAAATTTTGGGGGGTTTTTTCTTTCTTTTTTTTTTGTGGTGGGGAATGAGGCAATATAAACTCTTATTAATCCATTTTAATTATAACTATTATTTGTTAATTCTTACCACTATAGCAATTTACTTCGAGAAGAAAAAAAAGAACAAATGAAATCGGGCTAAAATTATTATCCCCAGGTACCTTGAAAAATTAAAAAAAAAAGGAATTGTTATTATCTTGCAAGCAAATAAATTCTCTTTGGTCAAGACGATTCTCTTCTTTTAATTTCGTATGTATAAGCCGGATTAATTCAATGCTTTAATTGCCCACCACACAAGGTAAAAAGCTTCATTAAATTATTGAATAAATTAATTAATTGTTAGCCTCACATGGCAAAATGGACGGGCTGGATCGTGTTAGCCCAAAAAAAATATGGGTCGTGTCGTGTCAATCCATATATTTTGAAGGTTAAGTCCAGTCCAATTTGCAGTCTATATAAATCATGCTGTGTCGGAACATGGGGCCATAGTGAGCGGGCACATGGGCCAATGATTTTTATTAAATGTTAATTTTTTTAATCTTTTTTGTTTTTACTCAATTTTATTTTTTTTAATACTGATGATTAAATTGGATTAAGAATGAAAAGTTTCAACACAAAAATTTATGTGGTTTGACTTACGATATCTATGTCCACGGGAAAATGGGAACATTATTCACTATAAATAATAAAATTTACAAATAATAATTTAGATTATAAATTAAAGAAAATCTATCACCTAAAAATGAAAAAAAAAAGAAAATCAAATTTATTCATTTTCGTATGAAGATTCCTCTTAGTTTTTTATATTTTGTAAGCGAGATTCTACATCCAACTAATCTTTCAAGCATACATCCAAGGGTTTTTGGTGTCAATATGCTTCTTATATCATCAAGAACTCTCCCTCCTGTACTAAAACAAAACTCCGTAGAGACAAATCGGAGGTGTAAAGAGGTCACGGGCCATGATGGATTGCACATGGCATAATTTTGCATTACTTTTCCGCCATGCCAAAACATCAAAATTTTCTAATTCTTGATCATCAAAATTTCTAAATAAAAATGAATAATTATATAATTGATATATTATAAATTTACATTAAAAATGGCTGGCCCAAATAAGCACACGGGTCTTGCCATGCTGCAGGTGTGTTGTGCCGTGCTGAGCTATTCTGGTGGGTCGTGTCGTGCCGGCCCATGTGTCACCAAAAGGCTGCCTAACCGGTCCATGACTACCACGATCCACAAAAAAAAAATATGGATCGTGCTGGCACGACCCATATTAGGTTGGACCATGCTGGGCTTCGTGACGTCCGCCCATTTTGCCATCTCTACTCAAAACTAATAAAAATATAATATCAATCAAATTAAAATTATTTAAAAGGAAATTGATAATAAGTAATAACCCCTATAAAATGTGATCGAGAACATAGAAGGGCGCCTGATTTCCAAGGTAGTGGACCACTGGCGGATCGGAAGATATTCATATAGATATATATAATATTAGATGTAGATGTCACACGTTTTTTATTTTATTTTAATTTTAATCTATATATATATATAGATAAATATAAATATATATATATATATATATAATAGTGTGATGGGCTTGTGGCGTTTTTGAGGTTTATTACTATAAGGTATGGTGATATTTAGGGGTCCTAATTAGGGAGGGACTCACCAGTACCACTACTGTTATTATTGCCCATTAAACTAATATAGTATTTAAAGTAATTAATTAGTGCTTAATTTAGTGGAAAATAGTGTTAAAAAATTAATTAATATATAAAATGGATAAAAATTCAGAAAGTGATAATGGGTGTGCATTTGCAGCTGAAACTTCAAATGATGAAGGCCATTGGCGGCTTTTTCGTTTTAATTCCAATTCCTACTCTCTACTCCTATACACCTATATATATATATATATATATATATATATATTTATATATAAATGCCTCATCTGTATATACATTGTTGGTTTTGCTCATGATCAGTCATCACCTTAATTATATACAGCAAATTCAGTAAAACTACCTCATGATAATAAGGCCAAAACAATATGTATCTATATCACCAATGAGAATTGATCAAAGTGGTAAGAGTTTGAATCAATAATGTAAAATACTCGAATTCAAACTTCCACAGACTCCTTTTTAATAGGTAATCTGTAAATTCAAAAAACTCCATAAAATTAGAAACCGTAAAACTGCAAAGAAATTGACAACTTATCCTAACCTTGAAAATGGGATAACTTATGATATTCCTCAACTTTGTATCACCTTAACAATATGCATCTATATGTCTATCTGTTTCCATGACGACAACAAAATAATTAAGTTAACAGAAACATATATATTGAAGCAGCCTTTTACAGATGATATCATTTCTGATACATTTCTATGCAACTCGGGGGTTTGGCCCACTGGTTTTTAGCCTTTTATGGAAGGAGAAAGTCTTATTCAAGATTCAAATTTCTACACTCTTTTGTTTGTCTAACACTATTGTGCACATTGCAAAAAATGTGCGTAATTAAAATAGCATATTTTGGCCTGGGGAAAAATTTTCTCCCTTCAATTTTCTTTCTTTCTAATGTGCTATTCAATTTTTCCCTAATCCCATAACTTGAGAAAATATTGATCACATAATGGGAGTGACGATTAATGGGGTGATTTAAAAAGTATTATCATAAGAATTAAGCCAATGCCAAAAGAGAGAATGAATGAATCATGCATGTTTCAAGTGCCGACCTTGTTTAGATATTAAACATTGGTGGATCACCACTTGTTTATATAATTTGTAGAGAAGAATTATTAGATATATATATATATATATATAAAGAATTTTATTTTAATGTTGCCCCAAATCCAAATGCGTGCCTAGTTTGTAACAGTACTCCAATTGCTATGTAAATTCCAAGAGGGGTTAAAATTTCTACTTTTGCCTTTATCTCTCTAATTGAGTAATTAAATTTCCACAGATTCGCTTGGAAAAAATTGACGAGGCTTTCATTTTGGGGGTGAGTGTCACGCTTACTCGCTCATTAAATTTCCATGCGTATACCGATTACCGACAAATTAAAATTAGCACCTAGTTTTCTTTCTGAAGTTCTTCCTTTTCAATTCAATATATATAATAATTATACTGGGCTTCCACGTACGGCCACCGATGATTAAATAAGTTTGTAAAGAGACTGCCATTTTTGTTTTCGAAGAACCCACAGATGTGGCCACGCTCCAATTCAACCTACGCGTATACTTATAGGCGTCTTTTTCTTTAATTGGGCAAACATAATTAGAAGAGATAATCAATATATTATATTCTTTTTACATATAAACTCCATCGGCAATATATATATATATATATATATATATGAGATACTTTTTATAATTAATCATTTGATATCACGATGATCACGTGTTAAGTGTTATGTCCTATATATAATTAATAAACAAAAACTAAAAATGAAGAAAAGAGTAATTATTGCTTATGCATACTTTAGCTATCCTCAAGAGTATCCAATACATGTTACTATATATATACAATGTTTGTCTCGTATTGCAAATATTTTAGGGGACATGATATGATATATCTTTTTTTTTTTGTTGTGGTTCTTATTCCAATTCCCCCCCCTTTTTTTTAAGAAATATTTGTTTGGTCGGAGGAATAGAGAGGTTTTTCGGTTTAAGGATTTTTGGACGGTGTTACATATGCTCACGCTCTAATTTAATGCCCAATCCAATCAAGTAACCAAATGCCACCATATATGTATATATATAGTATATGATTAGTTTTGTTTGCATCTTGCTACCTCTTACTCCTCTTCCACTTATCTACAAAAGCAACCAAAAAGGAACCGAACCACCCAAGAAAAAAGCAAATATATATACCCCACAAACAAAATAAAAAATATGTACTATATACTATAAGCTTTGAGGACCCACCTAATTATTGCTATCTTCAAATCCATTTTAGATGTAATAAGAGCTTCAATTTCATTAATAATTAATTAATAAGGGCCCCGTACTAAATAATACTACTAATTAATCTTTATTTAGTGCGTGGCCCCACAGGTTGAGGAAGCCTAGCTATTGATAATTAGTCTAATTAGATGAGAACCTCCTTATTTCTTTTTAGGTTACAAAATTAAATATATAATAATATAATAGGTACATTTTGACTAATTTGTTATTTTACTATACATAAATTAGCAATTGTGAGAGCAGACTCACTTCATTTTGGATTATTAAAATAAATGTAATTCAATAGATGAAATAAGATTATATAAAAAATTTAAATATATGATAAATTCAACAAATATTAGTAAAAATTTAAACATAATTATAAAACCAATAATTTTTTTAAAAGATAACTTGTAGAAAATAAAAAATTATAGGTTAAGGTTTCTTTTGGGAGAGTGGTGAGATTAATGTAGTGAGATTGAAATTACAAGAAAATTATATTACAAATGATAAAATTACTGTACATATAAAAAAAATGTAAGAATAATTACTGTATAAATAAAAAATATGATTTTGGTGACAACAGTGATTGTGTTTTGGGTTTCTAATTGCACTGCACTAGCGCCAATCAATCTAATTCCCTTAGGCTAAACGTGTTGCACTGCCCCAAAAGGGGCCTTAAGTGTATAAGTGGTACGATGGAGTGGCCTATGTGGCAACCTTCAAAGCGCACCATCCCAAACACAGCTCAAAGCTGCAATGAAAATTCTCCATTCCCACCGTAACACTCTTTTCAAAAACAACCTTATGTCTAATATCACTTTAGATTTTGTTAATTAATACATTTTTTTGTCATTTTTCATGCTCATCTCACCGTTACCATTGTTTTACCAAATATATATTTTCTTACAACTAGTTTTATTCTCACCATTATAATTCTAATCTTACCACTACAATAATTAATCTCAGCATTTTAATCTCACCGCAGCCAATCTCACAGCTCTGCCAAAGGAAGCCTCTATAAAAAAGGATCTAAATGTATCTAATTTCTTGTGAAATTCAATATTTATAATAATAATAATAATAATAATAATTTAAAGTATTCCAATTAATAACAACCAATATAAAAAAAATTACTCCATATATTTTGATTTTTTTATCAAAATAAATAATTATGTTTGTAAAATACATAATGTATCAAATTTAATTTCATATTAAATACAACCATTTTTCTATCACAATATCACAAATACAATAAATAACTCACATTAAATATTTAATACAGTTAAAAAATAAAATAATTTTTAAATTAATTATAATTATTTTTCTTTCTCATCTTATTTTATATGATACTCTCTATGATCTCCATGAGGCATTCATTTACTAATGGAATAGATTAAACTACAACCAATATTTCTACAAATTAAGTTAGCTATATTTTTGTGATATCGAACAGCATATTTTTTATATATAAGATATTTGAAGATGCCGTTTTTTACTTTAACTACTAGACCGGATTAATTTTAACTTTATTGAAATGGATACGAATAGTATCAAAGATTAGGGTATTTGTTGCTTCCTCTCGCTTGATTATATATTATACTAATGTTCAAAGTCGAAACTTACTAGCATCTTCATATTCTCACCCAAAAACTATAATTAAATAAAACTAAAAGGCAACCTTTATATATGCTGTATATATATATATATATATATATATATATATATGCCCTAGCTACTTATCTATTTATATCAATCTGTCAAAATAAAGCAGCAGATATTAAAATGTTTTATTGTTATGAAATGTATATGATCACTACAGCTTGCCATATATATATATATATGAATATGAAGTTTCTACATATACATATATATATAAGAAGAATAAAGTCGATCGATGTGCCTGTAAATAAATTCTAAACTTCTCTCTCGTTGCTCAGCAAATCCTTGTTCCCTTCGTAGCAAGTTCTTTGCCAATCCTTAAAGATTAAACAAATGGATGATAATCTTTTTAAGTGATGTGTAGCGAAGCATCATTCATCACTAAAGGAACAAACATTGGTGCCTTTTTCTTGTTTTCGCTGATCATTTAGAACATGGAATATAAATAGTATCTATATATATAAATATAAATATAAATATAAATGTTTTTGTTAACTTTTGGGGGGTTCTTTTTGAGAAATAGATTAGTACTAATTAATAGAGACATCTGAAAAGCTTTGGCTTATGATCCTGTTTTTCCAATTTGTAACCACTGATAAAGAATAAATTATGAGGAAAACAATGGATAGAGAATGTACCAAGTGTGAAAACTGAAACAGGGCTTTCCTTGGGAAAAAAAAGTGGAGTGGAGGCCTACAGAGATTCCAAGAGCTCCACGGGTTTTCCTTTTGTTTATTAGTTAATTAATATAATAATATAATACATACTTTAATTTATTGGTTACCCCCCACAAGGGGACTGGAGTCTAGAAGGGGAAAAGTACAAACCAAAAAAACAATAGGGAATCAACAAACTCATTCTCTTGGACACGTGCCCCACCCCACCTAATCCTTTCTTACGGGATTTAAACACCATTTTCTTTGTCACTCCTTTTTTTTTTTGGATGAATGTATAAATTTCATTTGAAAAGTAATAAAACTGTTACAGGGATATTAAGTTTAGTGTTTAGAAAGTATAATATCATGGTCAAAACTTATAAAGAGAGAAATAAATTTTTTGACAACAGCTATAATTAGACATAAGTGATATTCAAACTCCAACTGCTTTTCAGTTTCAAATTAACTTGGTCTCCTTTCACCTTATCCATTCTATGAAATCTCATTCTTATTGCATCCCCAACGAGTTGAAAAACTTGTTCTGATGATTTAAAATGGTCTCCATGATACCTGCTATTTCTTTCACACCAAACAAAATAGCAAAAAGCATTCTAAGCAATCCGTAAAATTACTTGATATCAGGCACCAACTACATGTATGATCTCCTCTTTTGTCATTTACATCTCACCAGTGCCATGATGTCCACAAAATAAAATTTATTATTGATCTGGATTTCCTTTTCTCCTTTTTGACTCTAAATATTCTACGCTATTTACTGATATTAAGCAGGAGCAGCAGCAACAGTTACTGTCATCCACACCAAGACATTGAATCTGTGATATATATATATATATATAAAATTATAAATTGTGTGTTATTTGAAAACTAACCCTTTTTTCAATTATGCAAAGTGCTTTGAAGTCGCAAAAGAATTGATTGGATTAAATTACTATTGCCTAAGCCTAATTAGATGTAGTTAGGGGTGCCAACAATTTCTTTTGATACAAATCTGAGCTGAGAACCAATTTCTATGACTCAATGCTTTTGACCATCGTATAATTTATATGATTATGCTTAAGCAAATGAAATGTTGACATGGAAAGATATTAGTAGTAAGTCATAAGTCATAACTGGTAGCCTCTTGAAAATCATGAATTTTTTTTGCTTTTTTTATCAACTGTTGCTGTCAAGTTCTTGCATGCAGTTTTTTGTTTGGTGAACCAATGATATTCCTAAGTCTTTGCCCCAAAATTAATCTCTTTCAAGCTTTGTTGGTCCACTATATAAGGGTAAAACTCTCCTAAGTCCTAACAACGGTTTTCTTCATTCACTTGCATGCAGCCTTTTCCTTTTCTCTTTTTTTCCCTTTGAGCAACAAGACTTTAATAAGTGGGTCACAATAAGCTTAATCAGTTTTCAACCTAAACCCCAGAATGTTGTTTGCAAAACTCTCTGCAGAATATTGGACTCCATTATTTGATCTCTCTCCTCTTTTTCCTTTATTGGTGACTGATGATGACTAGGCAAGGCAAAAAGGCCCAGAAAAAAAGGTGTTTATCTCTAGCCAGCTCTCTAAGATAAACATAAATAGGGGTATAGCATGGTACCTTAAAGTATAAATGAATTTGTAACTTGGCAAATGCCGACAAAATTTACATTTCCAAGTGAATAGATCATAGAGCCCATTTTCATGAAGTGATAGACCTACAATTCGGATATCAGGAACCTAAAGCAAACATCAGATTAGTGAATGGTTGAAAGTTTGAAAAGAAATATTGTTACCAAACACTGCTGCGAATTGCGGTAACAAGAGTCAAAATTGTTTCAAATTCTCAACTTTAAACAATCCCGCCCCCCTTGTTGCAAGATAAACTAATTATCAATAATCAATCTCATGTAGAAAGCCGGTAACTGCGAAAGAAGAATATTAAGCGAGGAATAAACCGAGTTCTTGAGAGTGACAACCATCCATTGTTTCCTGGTCTTTTGTCAAAAAGCTAGCCCGGGTTTTCTGGGCGTATGGGGTTGACAATTTCTAATGGACGGTGTGTTCATGTCCATAGACAGGAATCCATTTTCCCCCCTCTCTCTTCCCTTTGTTAATTACCACTATGTAATCAATATATCAAAACATTAAATATATAGATTAGCTAATTAATTATAATATTAGTACGATTTTTTCCTCTATTTCTTCTTCTCAATCTGAAGCGTCTTTGACCAAACTTATGTTTTGTAACTTTAATTTTTCCTTGTTCTCTCTCATTTTCTTTGACTCTTTTGAGGCATGCGTATAATTTTTCCCACAACAAGTATATGTTAGGTATAAAAGTTTTATCATTTGTTTGACGACTGTATTTCTCTGAGGAGAGAAATAAGGAATACTTTAGACAGTTCTATAAACAGGGGAAAAGGTGCATCCAAACTGAAATTTATTGTACATATATATCCATTATTAATACTGCATCTTTCTCAATAGTTGCACAAATCACCAAATCAGTAATAGGAAAATATTTAATTATCTACAAGGGTTTAGTAATTAAAACTCCTTAGATTTATAAATACCCGAAAAGTTCAGAAAATGGACTCATATATATGATCTTTCATATATAAAGCTCATTAATGCTCCATTGGAGCCTCCAGCTAGCTGCAGCCATAGGAGAAAATATTGACTCTTGGCTTGAATAATTATTAAAACGTCTGATAAAAAATTTAACTAATTAATGGAAAAGAAAGAAAAAGGGGTTGTGCTGTTGTTAACTCCTCTGCCCTGTATGCTGATAATAATAAGTTACTTTCCCAGTTGGTGCCATTAAGGAAACCAATTGTTATATGCATATCTTCCTCTATATGTTTCACTTTTTCATCATAATAATAAGTTAACTTTCTTCTGTCGGGTCAGGCTTTGCAACAGTCACTGGCTTGATTGGCTGATTCCCCATGAAAAGTGAATTTATGTAGGAACATTAATTTAACTATTAGGATTAAATATTTGATTAGAGGAGAGCAATAAACTTATGTTTCTTTTTTGTCTTTCAGATGTTTAATTTGGTTTTTCTAAAAAGAACATAATGAGCTGATCTCTCTGTTAAATTGTTCATTTGCGAGTTATAGAAAAAACACGCATATCTCGTGGAAAACCGTTGGGGGGCGGACACAGATAGACATAAAGGAGGATCCAAACAAGCCATTAAACTAATCCTAATATATGGTACATGAAAACATGTCAAGGTTCACGCTTCATTTAGCTAAGATTAATGGAAAATTAAAAAAGCCGCCAAAGCAGCAAAGAAAAAGACGACCACCAAATGTCTCATCTCTTTGATGCACGCCTGCAATATTAAAAAGCTTGGTTTATATTAAATTAATTTTAATTAATTAAGATTAAAAAATTCATTTTGTCTTTGTTCCCCTACAGTGTGTTTTCCAGTTATACTAATTAAAGTATACGTAACAATGTTGGTTTCTACTTTCTAACTCTACATAGTTTCTGTTGATGAGTTTATATAATTATATATAAAAGATTGTAATCTCACAGCATCTGGTAAAAGCAGCTTGCTGCTGAACAACTGGGCAAAGCTGCATGCCTCTAATAATCTGTGAATCATTGATTCTTCTAATTGCTAGTATATGCTACAACCTTAGTATGCAAATTTCTTTGTCAAAGTTCACACTTTAATTAATGGCAGAGGAACAATATCAGATACGGTGGATGACGTGGCATAACCACCTGTTCTGTGGACCCTGGCGGTGTTTTTGACACGTGTGCAGGGATTAGCCATAGTTAGCAGTGGGGAGTGGGGACCAAATGCCCACTTAATTTAGGGCAGGTGGCCTTTCAAGAGGGAGGTGGGTGGGGTACGTACCTTACATTTACATATCTCCCATTTCCATTTCAAAATTATTCGATGCTTTCATTGGGCAAGGGATTATCCATCCAATTATCTAGCTAGATAAATATCAGGTATTTTTACGGTTAAACATCACCATAACAAGTAGGCAAATTGTGCCAATTAACATGTGCATGACTGCATGTCGACTTCCGATTGGTCGCTGATAAGCATATACCGGATATGGAATTTGTCAGCTAATTAGCTAGCCAAATGTGCAATTTTTATTAACCTCAAACCAATTAGATCAATCTGTCACCTCTGTATTAATTACTTAATTAAGTTAATTGGAGGAAGAGAGAAGGATTGAGATACGGGATTCTATTAGTTGACAGCCCATATATATGCCGAGATACGTCTTCATGTAGAAATTTGACCGCACAATCAATATCAAATCTATCAGTTCATTTCAGTTTATAGGACATATGTCTAATTAAACAGGCGCCATTAATCATCGGATGATCGATCAAATTAAAAAGGATAATTACTTTGTATCCATTTTTTTCTAATGAATAATTATATATATAGCACGCGTAATGCTGATTTAAACACGATAGGTTGATGATAAAGATGACGATGAGATTAGATTTGAAAATGACGATTATGAATATAAAGTTGACGTATGGTAAGGGAGATGTAACTACAGTAGTTGCATAAATAGGAATAAAAGGCTGAAGATTGTGATGTATGGGACATGGATTAAGGTGAGAGATGTGATTGAGAAAGGAAGAAAACTCAAATACCCTGGTCCAGATTCAATGGCTCCTCTTTGATCAAGTCCAAGCTCGAAAACGACATGCATTTTTATTTCTTTTAAATCTTTTTGTTTTTTTGTTTTTCTCTTTCTTTCTACATTTGGGCTTATTTAGATGATTAGGATCACTTCCTAATTGTGTTGGTCAACAATTTCCAAATTGATCCCATAATTAATCGCTCTATCGTCTCCTCAATTCCTAGTTTGAAGAAGTGATAAGTTAAAATTCATTTAGTCATGCCAAATGTTTTGCAATGATCTGTCAGATTAGACTGGCGTTGAACGACTTTAATTATATGATCTTTGATTTAACGAAACCCAATAAGTTTGTTTTCCAGTGGGGGTATATATACTTAGAAAAATTTCACGGTTAAAAATCCATAATCTTCACATAAACCTTGCCCTAGCTAGTCTGATGTTTAAGGTTTGATTAAGTAGAAGTCATGTTGAAGTGATGAAAAACTAACTATATGTATATATATATAATCTTTACTTAAAAACAGTCAACTGAACCCAACAAAAATGTTGAAAAGAAAACTTTCAATTCCTGACATCGATTTCACAATGTGTGCATAGTTCTTCTACGCTATTAATTAATTTCAAGTCGTAATGGAGTAGGGTCAGTTATACACTCATTGGAGCTTTCGAAGCACCGAAAATTAATATCTTTAACGAATTTTCTCTTTCTTGATTTATATATATATATATATATATATATAAATGAAGATGGCAAGTTCTTCTTTAATTAGATGATGATGAGAGAATTTGCAAATGCTTGAATTGTTTTAATATCGTCGCCATAGGATTAAAATTTTCCCCATCAAGGAAGAAAAATGCACATTAAGCCCGTGTTAGCCTACGGCTACGAGTCTACGACGGTGATTGACCAGCCGAATACCAAATTGGCTCGTGCGCGCATTATGTAACAAATTAACAATTATACAACTTAAGGAACATAGGTTTATGTAGCTGATCAACACGGGGGGGTTTCATACTTTGAACTTCAGCCAGCCATCCCCCCAAAGTGGAAAGCAAAGATTGAATCACATTCTTTGTTGTTCAATCCTTTGGCATGTTGAGACATTCGGTTGGTTAAAGCCCAGCATTATTATTTGATTAATTTGATTAATCCCAATCAAAGTTGCATTGGGCCTCGTATTCCATTATTTTATTCATATAGAACCCCAATGAAACCATTATTTAAGTCTCAATCCAATTAATCCAAACACAAATCAAATGTGAATGCTACAGCCCATTGTGCTTTGTACTTTACTGATGATGTATATAATTCATTGTTGTTAGACAACTTAATTTCATACATGATCCAAACATCAGGCAGACCAAATTTTATAATCAGCAACTTAAGCCATCATGCCTTTCTTAAGTGGCATAAAGTTTCAACCCCTATTTTAAATCTATAATACAGACTTCGACATGATAAAACACAAACACCCCACTCGTGCGTTTTTTAACGTCTGTGAGATTTCTTGTCAACAAAGGAAGCAGAATTAAATATTACTTCCATAATAATAATGTGTTTCAAATTGAATGATTAAAGATTGCGATAAATTCGGGTTAAAGTTGTTGTTGCCTAAGATCTAAGGCTAAAAAAAATGGGCTAGCAATTAGAATTCCATGTACTATAATTTGGAAGTGGAACGATTTCGTGACTTTCCATTTAGGTGACAGGACTAGTTGTTCCTCGCCGAGTCCACCACTTTGTAACTAATCTTCTTCTCTACCGTGCCAACATTTTGAACAAAGGCTATCAAGTCAGAAACAAAGTTTTACTCTCAGAAGATATGAGATCGAAATTCAAAGAAAATTAAGAAAGTGAGGGAGAATAAATTAGTCGATGTCGGAGACATATGGTGGTCAAACTTGCAAAATTTAAGTTGACCTTCAATTTTCAAGTGGGAATGGATAAATGAGGCAAAAGAGTCAGCTCCACAAGCATTAATGTTGCAGTTAGTTAGATAACGTTTGCAGTCACAATCTCATTGGCTCACTGAATTGGAAAGGATCACTAAAAATTAGTAATTAAATAAATTGCAAGCACAGATTTGCAGGGACACCTAATTGCGTTTGACATTTAAAGATAATGGTCTTTGTTAATCGTCCGATTATAGAAGTTTCCATTTTCAACTATCGTGGTCAAATTTATTTTTTTAATTAAAGTGTAATTTTAGGGTTATTTTTAAATTCTTCCATTCTTTAGTTTTTGGGCTTCTTGCGGACGAATTGGGACCCACTTGAAAGCCCGAATGAATTAGATCTGGTCAGCCTACCATTCCAGATGAAAGTCCAGATCTTCTCTTTTTGGGCTTATTAATGGGTTTAAATCAGATGAATAAGGGCGGAGCCTGACCCATAATTCCCATTTTCTTCCCACACTAGTTTTACTGATTGGGCTTCAACTTTGAAGCATATCATTCCCTATGTCAATTCTAAAGCAAAACGGACCGTTTTGACTTTCGAGACTTTTCAGTTTCCACTTTTCACTTTTCATGAACAAATGAACGGGGCCCTGGAAAAAAAAAAAAAAAAAAAACAAATGAAGGGGACGTATGGTAGTAAGTTTCCAAAATCCAAACTCCACCTACTACTTACTATTATTCACAAACGAAACGATAGAATTTGGTTTTAACTTTCCCACTCCCTTCCACCAAAAAAAAAAAAAAACTTTCCCACTCCCGAGTCTAAGGAATCCGAGCGCCAGAGAATTCTCCCCCAACTCTTATTCCTTCCCTCCTCCCTCTTTAGTCTGTACTTTTTTTTTTGGTTTAGAAATTATTTCTCCATTTTTCTCTCCATCAGAACAGCAAACGTCTCTCTGTCTCGTTTTCATTTTTTTTTCTCATTTTGCTTCATCGATCTTCTTATTTCGCTGTAGCGGGAAGTCTTTTTTAGGGCAACTCGATCACCGCAGAAGAATTTCTTTTTATCGAATTAAAGGCAACCTTGAATTTGCGCTGGAATATTGATCGGTTACCGTACGTAGGGTTTAGTGAAGGCGTTGAGATTCGAGAATGTTCTTCACGGGTGATCCGACCACTCGGAAACGAGTTGATTTGGGAGGTCGGAGTTCAAAGGAGAGAGATAGGCAGAAACTTCTAGAACAAACGCGATTGGAGCGCAATCGCCGTCTCTGGTTACGCCAACAGAACTCCGCAGCTCTCAAGATTCAGGTTGGCTTTTGTTCTTCTCAATTGGAATTGCCTTTTATTTTTTGGTTAATGGTTGACAACACTGGACTTGGAACTTAATTTACATCGAGCTGAATATTGATCTCTTGAAATTTTCCATGCTCTTTAGTTTAAATAGAAGTATTATGTAGCTGTTTTATTCAGGGTTCTACTTCTGCTTAATGGCAATGATTCCGCGTTATCATGTTTTTTGAATTTTATATATGTTTGTTTGGATTAAGACAGAATTGGCTGCTGTGAATATGTTGCACTCGCTTTGTATTGTCTCGTGTTGAATAAGAGACTTTGAAATTTTGGGATGAATAAATAATACAGTGAATGATATGTTTCTTTTTGTTACTAAACTCGTATGGGTTTTATATGAATGTTTTCTTTGTCTCTATTTTATATTGGAAATGAGATTCAATGAAAAAGCATTTGATCCAAGTTGGTATTTAAATGGTACAACCTAGTTGATTCCTTGATTCTTACCTAGTTATATCTGCTTATGATTAGCTAAGTAAAGTGCTTGGATAAACAGAATTAGCGTTGGCTTAGTTGGTATATGAGAATCTTTTAGCTATTTCTTTCTCTTGAGCTGAGTAAAATGGCTGTCTGGGGTTGTCAAAAAGAACTTCCTGCTATAAATTTTGCAAAGTGTTGACTAATTACTAGCTACAGAAATGCTTCAGAGGGAGAAAGGTAGTGGAAGGTGAACATGCCAAGGTGCGAGAGCAGTTTTACCAAACCTATGGGAAGCACTGCCAAAATGTGAACAGGTAAATTAGGACAACCATATCTGAGTCTCCTTAAGGTGTTCTCAGTGAAGAATCCTTTGGGGTCGTTTTAATGATAATTCTGTTTAATATAAAAAGGTGAATTGAGATACTTTTTTTTCTTTATCTTTTTTATTTCTTTTCTTTTTAAAGTGATTTCTTCTTTAGGTTTTTGATTTTGTTCAGATTGTCTCTGTTTTTGCAGGCATTGTTTTGGTCCTGAGTCAGAGTTTCTTCGCCTGCTAATTTTCTTCTTCAATGCACGGAATATAAATGATTTTTCCATTCTTGTTGAGACTTGTCGATTACTTCAGCAGTTTGTTCAAGATTGTGGTACTTTTATTAGAATTCCTTCTCAAATAGTTTTATGGATAAGTTGTGTGATATGTTTTTCTGTTCTCTACATATTAATGGCTGTCCTCATCTTTTTCTTCTTTTTCTAATCTTTGAATATAATTATGCTACAGGGGATGTTGTGGGACTCTTTGCTGGAATGGACTACTCATCCAATCATTCTTTAGTTGCCTACAGAGTGAAGCAACTCTCATTTGCTTGTATTCAGGCTATACATCAGAAAAGGTTAGTGCCTCAAGCCTTCTTTTGTTAGCTAACTGTTGTCTTATTATGCATTTTTATTTCTGTATCACATGATGGAACCGGTGTTCTTTAATGTAGGTAAGTGGCTTTTAGATGTTATTTACAATCTGAGAGATTTAAAGCAGATAATATCAACCGAAAAGAAAATTAATGCCTGATTTTGATGATAGCTTAATATATCTATGGTCATGCACCCATCTCCTCTCTCGTTTTCCTTCGCTGTTAGTATCTTGCACTGTAATGTCTAGTAGAAATTAATGTGACTGTGTATGATTGAAAGTAATCTTACTTAGTTTCCCGTTGAGGCAGAAATCAATTGAATGAGCAACTTTTGATGACTCCAGAGGAATCTACTGCACCAATAGCCATCTTGCTTCAAGGATTGGTTATATTGTTAGATCCTAAACTGCCATGGGCTTGTAAGACAGTTGGTTATCTCATGCGAAGAAATGTATTCTCTCTGTTTAGAGAAGTTGTTCTAACAGCGAAGGTACATATTTTACTACCCAGTTTTTAGGGTTTGCTTTCTTCTAATTGGATATGATTTTTATGTAGCCATTTTGATATCTCCATCTATGTTTTTCTGTATCTTAAACTTGTGACCCAGTAATTGCCTTGCTGATTTTCCAAAGTACCTTAATATATGGCACAGGAAACTATAAATGCTAAAGGTTCTTCTGGGAAAGTATCTGCATTGGAGCGTGTTCTTGCTCTTATGATTTCTCATGTTGGTCAGACGCCATTTATATGCTCAAACATTGATCCGCAGTGGAGTTTCTCGTCCCAGATTCTTACAATCCCTTTCTTATGGCAACTTTTTCCATTCTTAAAAGAGGTAGATTCTATGCCTTAGTCATTTGAGACTTTATAACTAGTCTCTTTGAGCGTACTTGAATCTTGATAGGGGTGATACACGGTATTGAAAATTTCAAAGCATTTTCTTTCTATTCTTCTTGGTTCTTCTTCCTTGTTTTAATTTTTTTTTGCAAAGAAGCAGTATATATTTCTAATATATATTTATTTTGTTCTGCAAAACTGCCAAATCTTATTTTCATTGCAATTCTTCTGTTGCAACATATATTTTGTTTTCATTTTAGGTTTACTGCAGAATATAATTTTATCATGTGTTATCTTTTAGGTTTTTGCATCTCAAAGCCAGTACTACACTAGTCAGATGGCATTGTGTGTGCAAAATCACGCTAATGTTCTTCCCACTGATATATCAAATGAGTTTCCTGGTTACGCCTGTCTTCTTGGTAATGTATTAGAAACAGCAGGTGCTGCTTTATCTCAGCCCGACTGCTCATTTCAAATGGTAAGAAGTTGGCATGCAGTGATTCAAAATGCATTATGTTTGAACAATCTAATCCTTTTCATGTGATTGAATGCTATGAGATGTTCATATTTAAATGCTAATATCTTGTTTACATTTTAGATCTAAATAATTTCCCCGACTTCCTTCTGATAATTCTTTCAAGTCTTAATCTTAATAATTCTGTTAAAGCTGCTTTTACGTTTGCAATCAAACGTGGCTATCTACTCTTATGTTTTCATTAAAGCTTCTTCATATGTTAAAAAGTTTCTAATTTGAATGTAGTCAGGTTTTGAAGCGAGTTTTTCACTTGTTCATCTCTTTTGAGCAGGCCATAGACCTTGCAGCAGTTATAACATTCTTGTTGGAAGCTCTTCCTCCTATAAAATCCTCAAGCCGAGAAAGCAGAGAAAGTGTGCTTGCCTCTTGATATATTCTCTCTCTCTCTCTCTCTCTCTCTCTCGCTAACAGAAAATTTCTTTGCTAGTACAACAAACGTGACTATATATTTTTCCCATAAAAATTTTCTTTAAATCGGCTTATTGAAATGTATACTCGTATTTGGCTTCAGGTTCCACTATTGCGGAGGATGATATGGCCATCGGTGATGAAGTTGTGGAAATAGTTTTGGATAGTGATCTGGAGCAGCAGATAACCAATGCTATAGATTCACGGTTTCTTCTGCAATTGGTAGGCAGTCTTGGCACATTATTTTATTTTGAAAATGACTTTAGACTCCTTATGAACTTGGTTTTTTCTTTTCAATATCAAAGAAAGGGTTAAAAACTTTTATTCTTCTGGGGCAGACTAATGTGTTATTTGGAGGAATTTCCATGGCTCATGATTCACCTACCGAAGGACCAGATGAAAAGGAGGTGGCAGCTGTTGGTGCTGCATGTGCTTTCCTGCATGTTACATTCGATAGTTTACCTCTAGAGAGAATCATGACTGTACTAGCCTATAGAACTGAACTTGTTTCAGTGCTGTGGAATTTTATGAAGCGTTGTCATCGAAACCAAAAGTGGTCATCCTCGCCTGAGCAATTTTCATATCTCTTGGGAGATGCACCTGGATGGCTGCTACCGTTGTCTGTTTTCTGTCCAGTGTACAAGTAAGATGCTTGGTTGATTTCTGGCAGAATCAGTTTATGCAAATTCCTGTTCTGTGTTTCATTCTTAACTTGTCTGCAAAATGCTAAATGATGTTTTGATAGTAATGGCTGAATAGTTTGGCTTCTTTGTGGCTGAATAGGCACATGCTAATGATAGTTGATAATGAGGAGTTTTACGAGCAGGAGAAGCCACTGTCTTTGAAGGATGTCAGATGCCTAATTGTCATTCTGAGACAGGTAACTTTACTTTTAACAAACTATTGTTTCTGTGAATCAAATTTTACTTTTAATTCAGAAAAGTTTTTTGCATCACTTCATTTCCTATATTAGGCAATGTTTTTTATGGATATTATCAACCATCTGACAGCATTGGTGGCAACCATGATTATTATGGCTACTATAGAAATGATAGGTAACCTGGCTTTATTTTCTAACCCACATTGATAAGATTCCTGTTTTTGTCCTCGGTACAGGCTTTGTGGCAGCTCCTATGGGTGAATCCTTCAGCTCACCCTAGCTCGGGGAAATCTGTCTCCCACACTTCTACTCATAAGAGGCTCCCGGTTGAAGCAATTCAACATAGGGTTGGTACTGTAGCCTCTGAGCTCCTCTCACAGGTAGATGCCACTGTAACTTGTTGATTTGGCTTCTCATATGTTTACATTTTGTGGAAGACTATAGATTATCTGGGTTATGCTTAATGAATATGAATATAACGATGCCTTTGATTAGAGTAATGGTATGTAGGAAAACAGTATGCTCTTTTTTACATATCTGATTTTATTATTTATTTTATCTTATTATATATATATATATATTTTACAGTTGCAAGATTGGAACAACCGGCGGCAGTTTACTCCCCCTAGTGACTTTCATGCTGATGGCGTAAATGACTCTTTTATCTCTCAGGTAATAACCTCTCAATGCATCTTCAAGTTCTCCCATGTCATTTTTTTATGCAGCTTTCTGATCTTAATTTCCTTAGCAGGCTGTAATGGAAGGCACAAAAGCACATGACATATTGAAGCAAGCACCTTTCTTGATTCCATTTACTAGCAGAGTTAAAATATTCACTGTAAGTGAACGGTTAACAAATTTTTCTCCCAATGTTTAGTTGGAAACTGTTGGATCTTGATTCTTGGAAGAAAAATATTAAGCAATTGATATGACCATCACTATATGAGTTATGAAATGGAGTTTGGGGAGTCACCTGGGAAGATTAATCTAATATTTGGATTCTTTATCTCATTTGCTTTTCTCTGTGTGTCCGTTCTTTAACTTCATGTACCAGTCACAACTTTCATTAGTTAGGCAGAGACAAGGGGCTCATGGTGTTTTTACCAGAAACCGATTCAGAATACGAAGGGATCACATTTTGGAAGATGCATATAATCAGATGAGTGCATTGTCTGAAGAGGATCTTCGAGGATTGGTATGCTTCGTTTAAGTGCTCTCACATATGAAGACTTTGTTATTATCTTTAATAGCTTTTTGGAACCTGTATCACGTTTAAAGATCCTCTGCTCTCTTAACACTGTCTAGCAGTTATATAATCAGTTTCGTTTGTTTCCTCCTAGATTCGTGTAACATTTGTCAATGAATTTGGAGTGGAGGAGGCTGGTATTGATGGTGGTGGAATTTTCAAAGATTTTATGGAGAATATTACTCGAGCTGCATTTGATGTGCAATATGGGTTATTTAAGGTTGTTAAATCTATGCTACTGCTTATTCTTGTTCTTTCCATGTACATGATTGATTTTCCTAAGAAGCTGGTTGGGACATATTATTTCCACTCTTCTTTTTCTTTTTCTTTTTAGTTATTTATTTTTTTTTAAAAATTATAATTTAGTTCAATTATGGTAAATAATAAAAGATGCCTTTATTAGCTTGCTTACCTTTCTCCAGTGGTGATGGGATTCTCTTTGATGGAAGAGTTTGAGAGAGAAGATGAATGTTAAATTCTTTCCAAACAAGGGAACGATAAGATCAAGTAGATTTTCTTGATCATGATATCTTTGTAGATGGTAGAAAGGTATCTTAATGTGCTGGGCTTGAGCAAAGAAAGAAACCCCGTTAATGGAATATTTAAATGATCGAGATGGTTCAATGCTTATATGCAATCTGAAATTGATATAAAGATGTAGAAGAGTACAATAAATCCAAATAGACGATATCATTGACTCTGCTACTTGATGTCTTCTGAGATAGCATGTCTGTTATGGAAACTTGATTACCTTTTCTTGCTTTTCATTTGAAGTCAACTTTGTTTTTAACCAATGGGGATCTGTTTTATTATATATATCTGAACTTTTCTCACTTGTTTTCTCTTATAACATATGCTTTCCTGACATCTTGATTGCCATGCCTATCCAGGAAACAGCCGATCACCTCCTATACCCTAATCCTGGATCAGGAATGATACATGAACAACACCTTCAATTTTTCCATTTCTTGGGAACGCTTCTTGCCAAGGTTTGTCGTTTCATTACAGAACTTAATCCCTTCATACTGTTCTATTTCTAATATTTAATTCACCTGTATGCTATCTCAGCTTTATCCATTACAGAGCTTATTGATAAGGCATGATGTTGCCTTTCTTGTAGGCTATGTTTGAAGGGATTCTTGTGGATATACCATTTGCAACATTCTTCTTGAGCAAATTGAAACAAAAGTAAGGTTTGAATTGTTTACTCCTCTGTGAAAGATCTCTTTTTCTATCTTATTCTAGAGATACTAATCATACATATACGTTTTTATGTTCCATTGATTAGGTACAACTATTTAAATGACTTGCCTTCCTTGGACCCTGAATTATATCGCCACCTTATTTTCTTAAAGGTGATTTCTCTTTCCCCTTTTGCCCTTTTATCTCTTGTATTTGTAAACAATGGAAGATAGTTGCAATTTGCATAGTCATATTTTGACATGGTCTGCATGTTAAGGCTATAGCCTTCTAATTCCCCTGTTTCTCACTTTGACTTTCAGCATTATAAAGGGAACATTTCAGATTTGGAGCTTTACTTTGTAATTGTGAATAATGAATATGGAGAGCAAACAGAAGAAGAGCTACTTCCTGGAGGCAGAAACATACGTGTTACGAATGAGAATGTCATCACATTTATACATCTTGTATCAAACCACCGTTTAAATTTTCAGGTAGTGAGATCCTTCATTCCTATTTAGTTTAACACCTGTCTTATACTTTGCATGACATGGTGAAATGATGTCAACTGCAGATACGACAACAAAGTTCTCATTTTCTTAGGGGATTTCAGCAGCTTATACAGAAAGATTGGATTGATATGTTCAATGAACATGAATTGCAGGTATTGTGGTCTAGTTAAAATTTTTGCAGGTTGTACTCACTTTAGAAGGATAGTTTCGTAATCTTACTTTGAAGTCATTATCTGCCTATTTAAACTTTATAGATGAGGTTGCATTGCTCAAGATTTGCAATTATGCCAGGCCGAAATGCTTTTAACTAAGGGTTGCATTCTTGCATAATCGTTTATTTTGATTCTGTTATACTTGTACGTGTGAGCTACTTTAACTTCAATTCTTAGCATATCTTTGATGATCTAACATCTTGAATTTGTTGTTGGACTCACCCTGGATGAGACATGAGCTTATTTTCCAAATTGTATTTGTATTTATCACTCGATTGTACTTGCTTAATGCCATTTTTCTGCTTTACTTATTTCTTCACTTGTTCTTTCTTTGCAGCTTCTGATATCAGGTTCACTGGAAAGCTTGGATGTTGATGACTTACGGCACCACACCAATTATGCTGGAGGCTATCATGGTGTAAGCTTTTACCGGTCTTCTCATCTCTTTTCCTAGTTTTTACTCCACTGGAGATGACATTGAGTGCAAATTATTACTGGATTAACCTGTTTCTATCTGTCATTATTATCTGGAGTCAGTTATTACGTGCATTCAAAAGCTTATTTCCTGCTTCTTTGTTTGACAGGAGCACTATGTCATCGACATGTTCTGGGAGGTCCTCAAAAGCTTTTCACTTGAGAATCAAAAGAAATTTTTGAAGTGAGTTCAGAATCTGTGTGCATATTTTCTTCCTATGTCAGATGCTTTAACTATTACCTTCAGGAATGATAAATCTGAGCAAGGATGATAACCAGATGAGGTTCTTTTTAGGTTTGTGACTGGGTGTTCCCGAGGACCGCTGCTAGGGTTCAAATATCTTGAACCATTATTTTGCATACAAAGGTAATAATTGTGCCAAATGCACTCTTGAAATACTATAGTTTTTGCTAGTCAGGTGGTTGATGTTGACTGAAGCATGATGGGCAACTAGTATTTTCCTTTTCCTCTCCACTGCTCTTCTTTTGTTTTTATTTTTCCTTTCCAATCTGAAATTAAAGATTTTGCTGTCTGACTCATTTGCAGAGCTGCTGGTGCTGCCTCTGAAGAAGCAATAGACCGATTACCAACATCAGCTACTTGTATGAACCTTCTAAAGCTTCCACCATATAGAAGGTTTGTCCCTCTATTAATAAGCTTAGTGTAGTTTAATTAAGACTTCAAGATAAGAAGTTCAAGTTCATTTCTGGCGTGGAGATGGGAGTTGTTTGTGTTGGTGATAATTCACACTTGAGGCGATTTTTACCATGATCTGATGAATGGTGAAAAGTCAGAAGTCCCTTATATGAGCCTAGAAAAGAAAGGAAGTAGTGATTCTATTTTGCACCATTTTGGTCATTGTGCCTATACTACCCTTCTCCTGCCTTCTTACCACCCAAAATTTGATAAAAACCTGCTCAAACTAATCATTTATCTTGATATCACATTTCCTCCTATAGCAATATGATTAACTCCCACATTTGGTGTTTCTGGTGCAGCAAAGAGCAATTAGAAATCAAGTTGCTGTATGCCATAAATGCGGATGCCGGTTTTGATTTGAGTTGATATACCCTGCAAATTTCGAATCCTCCGCAATGCCATGCTCTGCTAATAAGTGGAGAAGTATTCTCCTCAGTGGCAAATCACGTTTAAATTGAAGTCAGTGCTATGAAAATCTCTTCAAGTGTCGAGGACTAAGTGAAGCAGAGGTCCAGAAGCAAGGGGGAGGCTAGGGCAAAGTGATTGATGCAGGGCCAAGGGCCTAGCGTTAGCTTTAAGTGTGTATAGAAAAATTAACTGTCCAGCCTGCTGGTACGTTGAAATGTACATATGTGGAGATATACGTAGCGTATATTTTCTTCTGTGAAGCAGGCTTAAACAAATGCAGGTGGCAGAACAATAGCCTAGGAATCTGCTGTATTGTTAATGTACTTTTACACGCGTGCCGCCGGGGGGTGGGGGCGCTTCTAGCAAGTGGGTCTTGACATGACAAAGACAACGTAAGCTGTCGCCCGACCCAAGTTAAAAATATTACTAATTTCCTTCTATCATCAATTTGTAAATTGAAAAAAAAAATGATCTCTTCTCTTTAGTTTTGAGTAATTTCCATTTCTTTTTCTTTTTCAATATAGCTAAAAGCTATTAGTGCTGGCCTTTCTAACCAACGAATTATATAAATGGGTGTCTCTAGTCGTAAGTAGAGTTAGTTCAAGGGTTGGATTATTAGTTCAAGCTTGTAGATCCGTCCGATTTTTGAAAGGGTTTGGATTAGATTTTTAATTTCGAGTGTTGGACTGAGGTAAGATTTAGAGGCTCGGTTATTAAATGGGCTAAGCATGGTTATAGGTTAAAAAATCAAGGAGCGGATCGGCTTGGCCTGAATTTTTATTAATTTAATATGGATATTTTTTTATATATTTATTTTATTTGTTAATATGATACTTTTTTTTATATGATATTGATGTTTTCAAATATTATTAGTATTTTTTTTAGATGATAATTTTTTAAATGTATTGATTTATTTTTATTTATATATAAATTGATATAATTTAATTTTTAAAATTAATATATAAAAAAATAAAAAGGATTTTTGGATCACTTCAGACTTATATAAATATTTTAAAATCAAACTTGAAAAAAAAGACTTATATAAATATTTTAAAATCGAACTTGAAAAAAAACAAGAAACCAGAATAGTTGGGTCGAGTCGGACTTAAACAAACATATTATTTATAAATTCTTACTTAGGCCCGACGCGAATCTGACTAAGCCCGACCTATCGACATCTCTATTCATAAGTTGTACTGTTTTATTCCAATTCCCCGTACATTGGAACGCAAGTTGGACAGGAAAAGGCCTTGAACCTCGAGCCCTAGGCTCGATGGCAAAGCATGCCTACCCCATTTCGACGAACCACGGTTTGGGTTTGAAAGGCCCAGAGAGCTAAGTCATGATGGCGGCGTTGCCTCCACTAGAGGATCCGGGTTGAGGGGGGCCCTGCGGTCTGCAACACCAGAAACCACCTTTCTGGATTTCTCTTGCGCTCCAAGCCAAGGTTCTCGTATTTTTCCTGGGAGAGCTGAGTAGGGTATCAATCCTGAAGTAAGAGAATTACAGAAGAAGAGAAGAATGGTGAAGGTGCGCATGAACACGGCCGATGTGGCCGCCGAAGTCAAGTGCTTGCGAAGATTGATCGGCATGCGGTGTTCCAATGTCTACGATCTCTCTCCCAAGGTTCCTACTCCATTGTTCTTTCCCCCTTTCTTCAATTTTTTTTTAAAGATATCTGGTGATTAAATTGGAAATCGTTTGCGCTTTTGTAGACGTATATATTCAAGCTGATGAATAGCAGTGGCATTACGGAGTCTGGGGAGAGCGAGAAGGTTTTGTTGTTGATGGAGAGCGGCGTTCGTTTGCATACCACTGCTTATGTTCGGTCTGTTTCTTCTGCGCTTTATAATGTCAACTTTCCTTTTTTCTTTTTTTGTGTAAGAAAACAAATCTTACTTAATTGCTAGCTAATCAAGTAGTCTAAAGAAAATAATAACGGTTAATCAAATTGTTGTTATATGTTTGTAGGGATAAGAGCAATACTCCTTCTGGCTTTACTCTCAAATTAAGAAAGCATATTCGAACTAGAAGGCTTGAAGATGTTCGGCAGCTCGGTTATGATAGGGTATATATATATTTTATTTCTTTTTGCCTTACTTTGATTTCTGATTTCTGAATCTTCTTCTAATTTCTGTAAGCTTTTCTGACGACAGATAATTCTTTTCCAATTTGGATTGGGTGCTAATGCACATTATGTAATATTGGAACTGTATGCCCAAGGGAACATTCTCCTCACTGATTCTGAATTCACTGTCATGACCCTTCTTCGATCGCATAGGTAGCTCTTCTGTTACTGCATTCCTTTTCCTATTTATTTTCGAATGCATGAAAGATGGTATTCCTAATGATGTTTGGTTTGTCTTGCATAGTAAGTATTTTTAAAATTTTTGGTTTGAATGTTTGCTAGACTGCAATTAAGATAACTAGTTTGCTGGAGGAATTGTACAACTTTGTTTCATCTGTGGCAGGGATGATGATAAAGGCTTTGCAATCATGTCACGCCATCGTTATCCTACTGAGGTCTGCCGGCTTTTTGAGCGAACTACCATTTCAAAGCTGCGAGCAGCCTTCACTTCTTCTACTGAACCTGTTGACAATGAAGCTACTAGGGTCAATGAAACTGGGAATAATTTTCCTGATGCACCAAAAGAAAAAGAAAAAGAAAAGCAAGGTAGTCACAAGAGTGGGAAACCTTTGGAGTCAAACAAAAATTCCAGTGATAGCACTCGTGCTAAACAAGCTACCATGAAGAATGTCCTTGGGGAGGCATTGGGTTATGGCCCTGCACTTGCTGAGCATATTGTTTTGGATGCTGACTTGGTTCCAAATATGAAAGTTACCAAAGAAAGCGAGTTAGATGATGATAAAATTCAAGTTCTGGCCCATGCTGTTACAAAATTTGAGGACTGGTTGCAGGATATTATATCAGGCGACAAGGTTCCTGAAGGATACATTTTAATGCAGAAAAAGAATCCAGGAAAGGATGGCCCCCTATCTGAAGGAATTAATGGCCAGGTTGTTGTTGTATTAGTAAATATCATTTGTTATAGATGTCTGAGTTGACCATCTTTACATGAATTAAAGAAGCCCATGGTGTCGGATATTTTGCTTCAAGGTGCTATTGCTAATTGTTGTGTGGTTATTCTCTGCAGATATATGATGAATTCTGCCCTCTTTTATTGAACCAGTTCAAGTCGAGAGAGTATGTGAATTTTGAAACATTTGATGCAGCTTTGGATGAGTTCTACAGCAAAATTGAGAGCCAAAGGGCCGAGCAACAGCAAAAGACTAAGGAGGGCTCTGCTGTTCATAAACTAAACAAGATCCGCTTGGATCAGGTTCGTGATATGATTGCCAGAATATGTTGTTTTATGACCTTGATAGAATAAGTATCTTTTATCTCTTCATGTAAGATGTTTCATGTTTGTGTTTTTCCATGTTAATGGATGTCATTTTTGCTACAGGAAAACCGTGTTCATATGCTGAAGAGAGAAGTTGATAATTGTGTCCGAATGGCAGAATTGATAGAGTACAACCTAGAAGATGTGGATGCTGCCATATTAGCTGTTCGTGTAGCTCTTGCTAAGGGTATGAATTGGGAGGATCTTGCTCGTATGGTAAAGGAAGAGAAAAAATCTGGAAATCCAGTGGCTGGCCTAATTGACAAGCTCCATCTTGAACGGAATTGCATTACATTGCTACTGAGCAACAATCTTGATGAAATGGATGATGAAGAAAAGACACTCCCTGCGGATAAGGTACTAGTCCAGTTATAGAAATTAGGTTCCCATTGCATTTTCCATTCCTATAGATATCTGTATCCAGAATGCACATAAAGGCTTTATCAATTTCTATGCCCATAATTGGTCTGCTTCTGAATAATTGTGTGTTCTTTCCTGGTTTTGCTCAAGATGGATAAGTTTTAGTTCTTCATGTAGCATATCTTTGTAAACAAAATTTGAAGTGATGACTGTGTTATCATAAACAATAGTCACATTTTCCAAATCATATTATTTAGTTTGATTTAATTGAAGGCTTAGGTTTTTCCCCCATCATCATCCTCATCATTACTTTTCCCTCCTTTATGGGGGGTTCTACATTGGTTTAAATTTCCAAAGTATAACTATAATGATTTAATGCCTGAAAACTGCACCCTAATTTTGCTGTCACTCTTTTTTACTTTGAAAAGGTTGAAGTTGATTTGGCACTTTCGGCGCATGCCAATGCTCGACGGTGGTACGAAATGAAGAAAAAGCAAGAGAGCAAACAGGAAAAGACTATCAAAGCCCATGAGAAGGCTTTTAAGGCAGCTGAGAGAAAGACTCGTCTTCAGCTTTCACAGGTAGCTTTACCTGTTCAGATACTTATTTCTCTTCTGTAATCTGAAATGCGTTGTAAGTTGATTGTTAGAAAATGTTATGACATATATATTTCGAAGAAAGGATATACTTTCTGCAGCCTTTTCATTTAGGGCTTTTGACCTGCTGTCCTACTCCAACTCTGATTCAAATTGAGTCTATTTTATTGACTGTTTTTGAATTGTTAATCAATGGCAGGAAAAAACTGTGGCTACAATTTCACATATGCGCAAAGTTCATTGGTTTGAGAAATTTAATTGGTTCGTCAGCAGTGAAAACTATTTAGTTATCAGTGGACGTGATGCTCAACAGAATGAGATGATTGTCAAGAGATATATGTCAAAAGGGGATCTGTAAGTTATTTCTTTTAATGGTCAATACATCTGTTTTTGTTTTTTCAAGCTTCTTCATTTTAAGTTTCATCCGGATATTCCTTCACTCTAATTTAGAGATCTTTACTTATTAGCTTTAAAATGTGTTAATATATGGAAATTGAACTTTAATAGTTATTTGCATAATGAAACAGGTATGTCCATGCAGATTTGCATGGGGCTTCTAGTACAATAATCAAGAATCACAGGCCTGAGCAGCCAGTACCACCTCTGACTTTAAACCAAGCAGGATGTTTCACAGTAAACAATCTTCCCAAGTCCTTTGTTAATTTACTTTCTTTTTTGTATTTCTAGGAAGAATAAAATGCAATACATGCAGCAGCTAAAAATCCAATTTTCTGAATAGGTTTGTCACAGTCAGGCATGGGATTCAAAGATTGTTACCAGTGCTTGGTGGGTTTATCCTCACCAAGTCAGTAAAACTGCCCCTACTGGGGAATATCTTACTGTTGGGAGTTTCATGATACGTGGGAAGAAGAACTTTCTTCCTCCACATCCTCTTATAATGGGATTTGGCTTATTGTTTCGCTTGGATGAGAGCTCCTTGGGATCACATTTAAATGAAAGGAGGGTAAGGGGTGAGGAGGAAGGGTTAAATGATGATGACGAAATTGGTGCTCACATTGAAAATTCTGAGTCAGAATCGGAAAAAGCTGGTGAAGCAGTTGATCTAGCTGAATTAACCGTTGAAGGCAGGACTATCTTGAATGATGTTGGTAATGCAAACATGTCTGACATTGTTGATAGTGGTGTTGCTTCTGTCAGTCCCCAACTTGAGGATCTTCTTGATCGAACTCTAGTGCTTGGATCTGCTGCTGTCTTGAGTAAAAATTCTTCTTTTGAAACTTCTCAAAATGATTTGGTTGAGGAAGATAATGATGAAGAGAATAAAGTTACAGTTAGGGATAAGCCTTTTATTTCTAAAGCTGAAAGAAGAAAGCTCAAGAAAGGGCCAAGTGGTGATGCTGCCAATGCTAACATTGAGAAGGCAAAAGATAATGGTAATTTTGTTAGTCAATCTGAAAATAATGTGCAGGATAAGAAACCAGGTGGTGGAAAACTAAGCCGTGGGCAGAGGGGAAAACTCAAGAAAATAAAGGAGAAATATGCTGATCAAGATGAGGAAGAGAGGAGCATTCGGATGGCATTACTGGCTGTGAGTACACCAACTTGACTATCTGATTGTATCATTTTGCAGGCCAATGTAGATATTTCTTCCACTGTTAACATATCATGCCTCATAGTTACTGTTTATGGTTTAGTCATCGTTGTCTTGACTGAAACTGGTAATTCTTATGACTTGCAGTCTTCAGGGAAAGGTAACAAGAATGATGGAGGGTTAGATGATGGAAATGCTTCTACCAGCAATGACCAGATGCCTGCTGCTACTGGTATGTCCTTTCCAGAAATATTTGCGGCAGTTCAAATTTCTGGTAACTCAAAGTACAGAATCCTATTACAGAGCATTAATATACACTTGTTTTGAAATTTGCAGGTCCTCCAGATGCCCCAAAAATATGTTATAAATGCAAAAGGGCGGGTCACCTTTCCCGGGATTGTCCCGAACATCCTGATGATAGTCTGCGAGACCATTCAAATGGAGTTGTAGATGATCGCCCTGCAGGTTTGGATGAAAATAATGAGTTGGACAGGGTGGCCATGGAGGAAGAAGATGTCCATGAGATAGGTGAAGAAGAGAAAGGCAGATTAAATGATGTGGATTACTTGACAGGGAATCCTCTACCCAGTGATATTCTTTTATATGCTGTTCCCGTCTGTGGTCCTTATAGTGCTGTGCAATCATATAAATACCGTGTAAAGATAATTCCTGGTGCTGCAAAGAAAGGAAAAGGTATCATGGGATTGAAGTATTTTATTCTTCTGACTAACACTCACCTATTGATGTTGTCCATGAAATTTTATAGTTTCCATCAGAGGATCGTTTGTATTGAGTATGAAGTGATGTTTACCTCTTTTTTTTCTTTGAAATTCTTTTGTAGCTGCAAAGACTGCCATGAATTTGTTTAGCCACATGCCTGAAGCAAGCAACAGAGAGAAGGAATTGATGAAAGCATGCACAGATCCTGAGCTAGTCGCTGCAATAATTGGCAATGTCAAGATCACTGCTGCTGGTCTTACTCAATTGAAACAGAAACAGAAACAAAAGAAAGGCAAGAAGAGCAACAAAGAAGAAAGCTAGGCAGTGGATTAGAACAAAAGGCTAATGAAACTTAGCATTCTTGCATAAAAGTCCTTTTATCTGTTGTATGTAAAAGATTTTTTTTTTTGGTCTTTTGAATTTGCAGATTGGTGATCATCAATCGTATCTGCAGCTTGGACATAAGCATTGTACAAGTTAAAATACAGAATGTGTAGTATACGGAGAATCCTACTTCGTTCCTGTCTCAATATGCTAAGCCAGCCAAGTTGGGTGCTCTTCATATTCTCTATGAAGACCTTTTTATTTTGGGTATAAAAGCCGGATTTGGGGGGTTAGGGGACTCGGAGCTCTTTGCCGTTTGTATCTTCCTTTCGATCGATGACCCTCAGGCCTTTTCTTACATGCTCTTTAGCCGTCTTTCTGCATGCTCCTCGTACTCGCATTACAAAATTATGTTGTACGTACAAAGATCCTACTACTCACAGCGCCCAAAAAGAAATGAAATTCTGAAATTGTAGGGTTGTTGGTCAAAACGCTCAAAGCTCTATTGCATCACGAAAGCGAGACATTGGTTATCTCATTTGCCTATTTGGCTATGAATAAGCACTTGCACCAATTTTACATAACAAACGGCGTGAAAACTACAATCGGAAGTACTGCGAAAATTTTGGGAAAAGAGATACAGTAGATACAGTATGGGTCAAGGGCTATGCAACTAAATTAAGAATCTTCTGCTTCAGGAACATCACTCAGGTCCAAACCCTCTGCTGGCAAGTCTGATGTAAGGGGGCCCAATATCCCATCTGAGCTCAGAGTCAATCCACTCTGCAAAATTAATCACAAATGAAAAGGTTAAGGGCACACATGATAATCTAACATTACTCTTTCCGGAATGAACTAAGTGGTCACTAAAATTTTACCTCAGGCTGGAATCTAAGCATGTCTGCACGAGCCATAGCTTCAGCTTGTGCGATTCTCTGCCTGAATGTCTGAGCCATCTCTTCTGCCTGTTAGGAAAGAAGAAGCCATATACTTACATTGAGATGCTCCAAAGCATCAATATTATATTGATGCTAAATGCAGTGAATAACAACAAATAGCCAACATCCAACACGAGAAGTAATTTAGAATTCAAAAACAAAAGAGGATTGAAACCATTATCACTAACTACCTTCTCAAAAACAAGCGTTGGATTCCGAATCATGTCTCCAGGAGTTGGCTCTAATTTCTTTGTAGAAAGACTTACTCGGCCCCTTTCACGGTCATGGCTAAGTATCATGACCTACATCATATGGCATGATCTTTTAAAAACATTTCTAAGGAGCAAAACTTCTTGCCTAGAATTTACTTTGTAAGATGAGTCACCTTCAGACTGTCACCAGGTTGAAGAACTGTAGCAATATCTGAGACACGATCATGGCTGATCTGACTGACATGAAGAAGGCCATTAATTCCACCAATATCAATAAATGCACCATATGGCTTTAGGCTCTGAACGGTTCCAAGGACAACTGATCCAATTCCTAGCTGTGCCTGGCTGTCCGCCATGGCCTTGCGGTTACTGAGGACAAGCCTGGACTGTTCCTCATCAACCTCAACAAACTTCAAAGGAAGTTCCTTATCTAGAAGCTCTTCCGCAGTGGATTTCTGATAAGACATCAAAGCACAAATGTCTAAGAAGAATTTAAATTCGCATGCACAAGCAAAGAGAACTACGAAAGTAGATTTTATAACATTATTGACATGAGATGACATGAGATAATCAGATTAATACTGAAAGGCAGGTAAAAGTACTTTAGAATAATATATAGATATCAAAGGGAATTTAGCACAGTAAAACCCCGTAAAAATGATGCTGTTGGGATCATAGAACTAACTGATGATATCTGTGAGAAAGGAACAAAACCGCGAAGACCCTCCACCAATGCCACTACTCCACCCTTGTTCGCACCAACAACCTACAGGCAGATGTCTGTCAGTCAGTGAAGAGGACAGAGTACGAATGCATGAATAAGTACGAAATTTGACAGAAAGCTCTAGACACAAGTTATCGTTTTCCTATAAGAGTATTAACATTATCAGAAAGCTGGATAGAATTGGGACAGAACACTCACCTTACCCTTCACAACAACATCCTCAGCTTGAAGCTGCCGGCATCTTTCCCAGGCAAGCTCATACTGGATGGACCTTAAGCTCAAGATTAAGCTATCATCAGCTTCATTTTCTCCAATGATCATAAATTCCTCCCTTAAACCTGGAACTATACCTGCTTCTTCAACATGTTTAATTTTGTAAATGCTGGCCTCTTGGACTGGTAGATAAGCTGAGGATTTTGCAGTAATGTCAACCAATGCCCCATTGGCATCTGTGCAGAAAACTGTTCCTTTTACCTGAAAGTATATAAATCTTTCTATTGGTAATATAAAATACCATGGATAGAAGTTTCATTACTCTTCTTCACTGCGAACACCAGCACGAATGAGGGAAAATTTTAAAAATAAATAAATAGAAGAGACAAAAGGACAAGCTTAGGGATAAACAACAAAACCTCGAAATACAAAGGAACGTATCCCCATCAAAATTTCGATATAATTCACATAAAATAGCTCCCTTGAGCTCATGCATTAACTGAATTTCACTCTGACCTATTTCGCGCTATCAATAAAAGAAAGACTCAAACTTGAAATATAAATTTCAAATAAATAGCCAATAAAAGAAGAACCCAATTGACAGAATCCGCAGAGGGTTTAATCCAAGCTAATACGTATAGATTTAAAACTTTGAATTTAATGCCAGAACCAAATGAAAAGGAGGAAGGGAAAAAAAAAATGAAACCTTGGTTCCAAGCTCAGAGTCGAAGTCATATTTTTCAAGAGCAGCGTTAAAGTCTTCAAGAGTGAAGGAAACACCCTCCATGGGAGCAGTACGACAGCGTTCGTAGGCTGCTTCGAACATCTTCTTGAGCTCGAGCCTGTCTTTGGTCTGCGCATTTGAGACAGCAACAGCTGAAACTATGGGAGAGGCAAAGGCACCCACTTTCTGGGTTTGTTTTGGTTTCATCGAAAAGCGAGAAGAAGATAGTGGCGGACATCTTAGGCCTGTGAATTGTTGAGCCAAAGAAGCCATCTTGTCTTCTCGTTTCTGTTTCTCTGTTCTGTTTTGGTTGACGAAATATGCTGGGATAAGGTAAAGAACAGAACTGAAGAATGAAGATGGTCTATACGTTGGGTCCCTTCAAATCAACGGTCCAGAGTAATTTTTTGGTTTTTTTAGTAAAACGGTCCAAACTAATTGATCAATGCCTACTTGCTCTATTCTTCAATCAAAATCCAGCCCAGCCCCTCCCCAGACCAAACCAACCCAAAACAACACACACACAAACACACAATTGGTTGAAATGAAGTTGGGTTTGGGTTCAAATTGTTTGAGATTTTGGATCAACTCGCCTCATTGTGTTACCTCTGTATTTTGGTTTTCGGCTTTGAAAAAACCCAAAACGAAAAACTGTTTATTCAAGTTAATAATAATCTCATGATAATTCATTTTTATTGAAAAACATAGAAAAGAAGTGTTTTCACAAAATCGTTTGAAAGTTAGATAGATAGACAAATTAAGACTATGCTTGGTACGAGAAAATATTTTCTATTTTTATTCTCTAAAAAATACTAAGAAACTATCATGTTACATATATATTATGAGGGGAAATATATATATATATATATGTTTTAGAAAATGAAAATGAAAATGGATCTAGAAATGAGATTAAAAAAATTGTTCTCAATAATAGGTCCATTTTCATTTTCATTTTCTAAAATATACATATATTTCTATAAACTACACAATCTTATATAGTGATTTCTTTGTATTTTTAAAAAAATGAAAACAAAAAATATTTTCATGTACCAAATATAGTCTAAGTGTGTGAGTTTTATTAAATTTTCAATATCCATAATTTTGAAGGATATATATTTATTTATATTAGTAGAATTGGAATGATGGGATCATGGTCCATGGACATAGCGATGTGTATATATATGATTTAGCTACCATTCAACCAAAGTTACGTAGTCGAATATATATGTAGTCGGAGTGTGGGACTTAATCGAATTCATTGAAGCTGGCCCTTGTAAATGAAGTGTTATTTCTTCAATATTCCTCCTTTTGTTTTCCCCACCTTTTCCCCATATATAACTAATAAAGAACATATAAAGAGAATAACTATTTTTGGGCATCAAGATTCCAAACTCTATGAACTTATCCAATTAATATGGGAGGAATATCCACGTGTGTATGTTTGTGTGAGTCCAAACAGAACATATTTTCCCATCCACAGAATATATACTTGTATTTAACCGAAAACGACTATCAAAAATGGGAAAAAGGAGGAATTCCATCTGCAAAAACCGTGAACACAGATTCATATACTTTTGGTCATCCATGAGAATATTTTCGAATGAAGACTACTTCTAAACTAAGTTTCCTTCATTCTCCCATATATATATATATATATATATATATATATATATATATATGTCCAAAACCTTTTTCCCCTCCCCATCAATAATTACTCGTAGACTTGGACACTACGTGTGTTTGTGTGTGTGTATATATATATATATATGTATGTATTATGTATTATTATATATATAGTATATGGTTAATTTGTTCATGTACAAGTGTACGTACGTACGTGATCTTTTTTGATGAAAAAAATAATCTGATAAAATGCAATTAATAATTGTGCTTCTAAAGTTTATGATCTTTGGGTCTAATTGCTTGATTTCTCTCATGCACGTTCCATGTAGAGGCGTATTTCCCTATCTCTCATATAGTTAAATTGAAATAACCCCACCCAAAACCTACTCTTTATTTTTATTCTACAAAACTTTATGCATGCACTTCTTCTTTCTTTTTTTTCTTTTTTTTTTTTGGAGCAATTATGCATACACTTCTTCTTCTTCTTCCTTCTACTAAAAAATGAAAGAAAGAAAGAAAAAACCTTCATGCGGTTCCATGCATATAATTAAACAATTCCGTACGTGTTTCCCATTCAATTTCAAGGTAGAAACGACCATGGATATATATGCACATTAATTTGATTTCGCCATAGACTCATCAATTTTAATAAAGAACAAATAAATATATAATTACCTTTTTTTAATTTGGGTTTTTTTTTCTTTCCGCCCCCAAAAAATAGAACTCAGTTATGAGAAAATCCGGTATAATTAAGTATATATAATTATTGTTTATTAAGGGTAAATCAGGAGGAAACAAAAAATCTTGGGGAATCATTTGATTTGCATTCCGGTAAATGTTTTAACTGATACTTAATTAACCTAAAATTAAGCGCACCTTTCTAATATTTCTCCAATAATTAATAATAATCATCAATCATACACTAATTACTAGCTAATTCATTACTCTGTGATCCCACATCTTAATGTCGTTGAGTATATATATAGTACTATCTTTCCAAAAAGAGCACCTAATCTGCTAATCAGTTTTATAAGGTTAAGGGAAATATTACTCCCTCTGTCCCAGAATATAAGTCATTTTCAACCATTTTATCAAAACCAATAAAAATAGTTTTGTTTGTTAAATTTTATATTCTTACCTATTTTACCCTTATTTAATTGTATTGAAGAGGAGAGAGAGGTAAAGATGAGACATGTATTAAAGAGAGAGGTTTCTAATATGATAAGACAAGGGTAAAATAAGAAAACTATAAAATTATTGTCTTGGTTTTATAAAAAGGACAACTATTTTGGGACAATTTTTTTTTTCAAAATGAACTTATATTTTGGGAGAGAGGGAGTATCTACCATCGAGATACTAACACGTGGCATACATGTCATCATCTCTTGAAAAACATAGAGCCACGTACTATTAACTTCCAAAATTTCAGTTGTTTCTCCGCATTGTTTGAGTTATCTTCACAACCTACTACCAATTGATAATTAAGGGTCACCTTTTAGGGCCTCCATCAGGACCATTTGACCTCATATCAGATTTTAGCAATCAACACGCGTAGTAGCTTTTAACCCTACGATATCAACTGTGTAACCAAAGAGATAAGTGCTTCATGATATACAAAAAAAACAGATGAAGATGATCTCATAAAGCAGCTTATAATGTGTCGAATGTTGACAAGAGGCAAGAGTAAAATTTCCTTTTTCCTTTTCCATTTTCTATTTCTATTGCATCTTTAGAGAGGAGATTCAAAGAAGGAGTTTACTAAATTACCCTCAAATTTTGTTCACGCCATTTCTCGAAGCTAGCTTAATTATATATAGACCCCACCGTCTTCACCCACTCCCCATTCCATTTCAAGTTTCAACCAACAAACCCATCCTCAGTTCTTCCCTTTCTTGGTCCTTTTTTTCTTTCTTAATAAGCTTTATCCTGTTCCTTCTTTCTCCTTCTTTTTTCTTCCAATCCAAGATGTCTCCAAGTGCTGTGGCTGAGTATGATCAGTCGACCCTTGTCGACGTGCCCAAGCAGGCCAAGAGGGCTTACGTGACCTTCTTGGCTGGAGATGGAGATTACGTGAAGGGTGTGGTGGGCTTGGCAAAGGGTTTAAGGAAGACGGAGTCTTTGTACCCTTTGGTGGTGGCTGTTCTTCCCGATGTACCGGAAGAGCACCGTGAGATTCTTCGGTCTCAGGGCTGTATTGTCCGGGAGATTGAACCGGTTTATCCACCCGAGAACCAGACCCAGTTTGCCATGGCTTATTATGTTATCAACTACTCAAAACTTCGTATTTGGGAGGTAAATATATAGCAGCCCTTTCTCTCGCTTTCTTGGTACCGTACGACATCAATGCAATCAGTAGTGCACGTGCATGTTGCATAAGTACAATGGTTTCATTATCCACGCGTGTGCCATCGCATTTGTAACCTTTAGATTCGAAATCGTGCATTTCTATATTTGCATTCATGTTTTTATTTCTTTTAACTGTTCCTGCTTTTGTGCTCTATCGTTCAGTGTGTTTTTAAAAGGGATTGAATGAGCCTATTCGCATATATAGGAAAAGGGGGCTGTGTGTGTTTGTTTATTGCAGATGAGAGAGATTGGAACCTAATAATTAGTAGTAATATAAAATGTTATATTACTCGTAATTTGTCCCGCGTGAACGCTACATGTATTTATAAAATTCGATTTGATTAATTTGTTAAAGGAGAAATAAAAAAATACTGATATGATATTCATCTATAAATGACAATTAAATAAAGTTTAAAAGTTAATAAACTTATATATTAGAGAAAATAAAAGAAAATTAGAAAGTTAAAATGCAACACAATTTTTAAGAAATTAAATTAGAAAACAAAGGTTAAATTTTCACATTTAAGTATTTTCTATAAATGTAAAAATTACATTAAAAAAAGTTTTTTGAACAAAATTACGAAATAGTCCACCTCTAAAACTACCAATTGCCAATTTAGAGGTTAAAAAGGAGATTTCCATACAACATTGATTTCTTTAACACAAAATTACAATTCAGTCAAGCAAGTAAGCCACCTTATACATTAATATTAGAGAGGTTGAAAGAGGATTTGTTATGGATCAAAAATAAGATATAAGTATATATTATTTAGTAGTAATTCCATAGTGACAAATATATCTGATAATTGGATTAATGCTGTGAAGATTATTATATTACAATTACAAGCTTATAAATATTAGTAATAGAAAATTAAATTAATGCTGATTAATGTTTGGGTTTTGTAGTTTGTGGAGTATGAGAAGATGATATACTTGGATGGTGACATTCAAGTGTTCGACAGTATTGATCACCTTTTCGACTTGGCGGATGGGTATTTCTATGCTGTGATGGACTGCTTCTGCGAAAAGACATGGTCTAGCTCTCCTCAATACAAGATAGGATATTGCCAGCAATGCACCGAAAAAGTGCAATGGCCTGCTGAAATGGGCCTTCCTCCTCCTCTCTACTTCAACGCCGGTATGTTCGTTTATCAGCCTAACCTTCTCACTTACTATGATCTCTTGGACACCCTCAAAGTCACTGTTCCGACTTCATTTGCTGAGCAGGTTATTAATAATAATTTTCTTCTTCCTATTAATTCTTTTGGACTTGCACTATATCTATATATATATAATATATATGCTTCAGAATTTGCATGTAAAACTGATTGTATTTGTTCTCTTTTTCTGCTGGAAAATGCAGGACTTTCTGAATATGTTCTTCAGGGAAATTTACAAGCCTCTCCCACTTGCTTACAATCTCGTCTTGGCTTTGCTATGGCGACACCCTGAAAATGTAGACCTCGACAAAGTGAAGGTTGTTCACTACTGTGCAGCGGTAAGCTTATATATCTTCCTTCCAATAATTTCCGTAGAAATGATGAAAACCATGCATATGTATATATGTGTATATATACAAGTTAATATATAATCGGGCCTCAAATACACTACTATAGATATAGTCCAAGTTTTCTTGAGGCTTAAATGAAATGAAATTAACTTATATATATGTACGTACGTACTTAATTATATGTAGGGATCAAAGCCATGGAGGTACACTGGGAAGGGAGAGAACATGGACAGAGATGACATAAAGTTGTTGGTGAAGAAATGGAGGGATATTTATGAAGACGAGTCTCTTGATTACAAGAACGCCATGGGTGAAGAACCTGGAAAACTTGGATCTTTCATCTCTACATTTACTGATCAAGATGGTGCGGTTGATCACGAGCGGAATGCTCCATCTGCGGCTTAAAACTTTGGAGATATATAGAAATATTATTCCACTATGAAACTAGCTATTAGTTTTTGGAATTATTAACTATATTTGGGGACTTAATTCTTTGTCTTGAAAGCTATATGCCCTTGTGTATCATCATGCTGTCTAAGTGAAGGTTTAAAGTTTTATATGTTAATTGGGTGTGCTAAAATATGCATCAAAGGCTAAAGCCTAATGCCCCAATATTATTGACGACTCTTCTAATTTTGGAAATCGAAATAAGTCATTTTCTGTAATTGACATTTCCTTTTCCCTTAAATTTATTATTTATATTACTATATATAGCTTTTTTTTAAAAGCGAATATTATTTATAGAATAAATAAATTACTTATAGTAATTTTCTTTATTAATTAAATTAATATATCGGGTTGATTTTCATTTTATTAAGTTGAGATTAAATTCATATTGTATGGTACCCATTAATGAAAAGATTTTGTTGCTAAATGATGAAAGTGATTTCTTACTTTCAATATAAATGAAAAAAAATGAAAAAAATAATGGGTGATGAAGAAATCATACCAATAATAAAAAGTGTAAGATTTAGATTTCCATAAAGCATCGATGGGTGGAGATCTTTTTTTTTCCTTCCGAGGGAAAGCACGAATGCAATCGTGATATTTTGGCGGATCAGAAAAGATATCCTACCATTAATAATTAATTAACTTGTTATTCAAGATTAATGCTTTCATCAGAACGCTGGAAAGGAAAATTAATTAAGGAAACTCGCTTACTCATAATTACAGTATACGCGGAGTAGGAGTCATTAGTCAATGATAAATATTAGTATAATTTTCATCAAATCAGGTTTAATTATACAAACTTCTGTCTTAGAGAAAGAGTTAAATAGTTGTCTTTTTGAGACTGACTTTCGAAATAATCAAAGCATAATTTTCGGCTTTCCATTGATCTAATAATCTCTGTAGAAAAAGGAATTGAGCTCTTGTTTAACCGAACCCCGATGATATATTCTTCCCATAAAATAAGAACTTGCATTTATAACTGAGGGAAATGATCAGCATTTATGATTAAATTAAAACCCTTATAGTTTATTTGTGGAAACCAGAACCAAAATCATAGGAAAAGATATTCACTTGCCTGCCTTGTCTTCTATTCTTTTTTGCCCATTTTGACCATCGACCCATTGGTGTTTGCCTATATAAGGAGGGCATGCATTTTGGCTCTTCATAACTCCGCATCACAATTTTGATTCTACTTTTTCTTCATAGTCTTTTTGAGTGTTTTTTGTTTTTCAATTTTTGAGTTAACAGAGAAGGATGTCTCCAAGCGGCGTGGCTGAGTCAATGGAAGAGCCCAAAAGGGCTTATGTGACCTTCTTGGCTGGAAACGGGGACTATGTGAAGGGTGTTGTGGGTTTAGCCAAGGGTTTAAGGAAGGCACGATCTGCATACCCATTGGTTGTGGCCATCCTGCCTGATGTTCCCCAAGAGCACAGGGACATTCTTGCATCCCAGGGCTGCATCGTTCGGGAAATAGAACCGGTCCATCCCCCTTCCAACCAGGCCCAGTTTGCCATGGCCTATTATGTTATCAACTACTCCAAGCTTCGTATTTGGGAGGTATCGCCAAAATTAGCCTCTGATCTAAGTTTATGTTTGCTTTTCTTGTATTTTTATTTATAGTAATCTTGATTGATATGTTTTCAGTTAGAAAACTTTTTCGTCCGCTTTTACCGTTTGGCACCAATAAAAGAAGGAAAAAGAAAAAAGAAAAAAGAAGAAAATTGGACATGATGGTTTTCAATTTTGATGTTGTAGCTTGTGGAGTATGACAAGATGATATATTTGGACGGGGATATTCAAGTGTTCGACAATATAGATCACCTATTTGATTATCCAGATGGGTATTTGTATGCTGTTATGGACTGTTTCTGCGAAAAGACATGGGCTAACACGCCTCAGTATAAGATTGGCTACTGCCAGCAGTGCCCACAGAAGGTTCAATGGCCAGCGGAGTTGGGGTCGCCACCCGCGCTCTACTTCAACGCCGGCATGTTTGTGTTTGAGCCTAATCTTTTTACCTACTGTGATCTCCTGCAGACGCTCAAAATCACCCCTCCAACTTCATTTGCCGAGCAGGTAATAATTACACAGTAATAATATATAGTATTTAATAGACCATTGACCCCCATTATGCATATGCTTCAATAATTATTATAAAAGATTTGATTTTCCTTATTCAATGAAATTTAAGATTTTTTTTTCTTTTTTGCTGGGCAGGACTTCCTCAACAGTTACTTTAGTGATTTGTACAAGCCTATCCCTTCTGTTTATAACTTTGTTTTGGCTATGCTGTGGCGCCACCCTGAAACCGTGAACCTTGACAAAGTTAAGGTCGTTCACTACTGTGCTGAGGTAAGAGTGGTGTTTCAATCATGCAATATAATTTGATTATGGAATTTGCCCTTATAATGGTGATTAATAGGATTTTTTGGTTTTGTTATTGGAAAAAAAAAATCAAAAGGGCTCCAAACCTTGGAGGTACACTGGAGAGGAGGAGAACATGCAAAGGGAAGACATCAAGATTCTGGTGAAAAAGTGGTGGGAGATATACGAGGATGAGTCCCTGGATTACAAGAATTGCAGACGTGAGCAGGGCAATCTAGAACCTCTGATTTCAGAGCTGCCCGGTAACCAAGTTGCTGAACAGGGAAGGGTTAAGGCTCCGTCTGCAGCTTGAATATTAGTAGTATTATTACCTACTATTTTAGTGTTAGGGAATTTTATCTCAGCATCAGGAATTAGGACTACTACTTGTTATTATTGGATTTCCATGCAATTGCTTTTACCTTTTTTTTTTTTCTATAACTATGAATGACTGGTATATCAGTATTAATGATTACTCCATGAGAATAAGAGAGTAGCATATTAATTTAGCGGCAGCCATGAAAATATTAATTCATGTGATCTGCACACTTTTGAAACTTTCTAATGCAATTATTAATGGTATGAAGCATATTTCTCTTTTACTTTTTTTTTTTCTGATAAAAAAGTTTAGGTGAGGGAAGGCTGTCCCAGTTCAGGGTCAGGACATGTCACAAGCCTCAGAGAGGACTGACAGTGGTACTTACAGATTATCACCAATGAGAACCATTGGCATTACTCGAACCTCAAACTTTTCAAGCAGAGATCCGAAACCTTACCAACTCAACCAACCTCAAACATTTCTCTTTTACTTTAATCAGCATTCTTTTTACCCTTTATACATATTGAAGTAAATTAATTAATGATTATTTCAACCTTAGCTTATATATTTTGTGAATAAATGCCTTTTCCATCCTTCCAAATACTGTATATATCTCATCAGTCATCACTATATATGAAATGGTACTACCTTTTTTATTTATTTATTTTTTAAGGAAAGGAGGAAACTCCATTCATTATAAAGAGGGTAAATACCGAACCCAAACTCTTTGCTCACCCATTTAGTTGGATTGTGAGCCAAACCATGGCCTGGTCAATGCTAAACGCTGCCTAGTCAAATAACGAACTATTCCTTCGATTTAATTAGAACAAACAACTAGACGTAAAAGTTTTCTTTCAAATTAAGAAAAAAGGGGGTTCCGGAAAGCAGTTGATTTTAGGTTCTGCACAATTTGGTGCAGCCATAAGGCGGCCTTGTCAAACAGAGCAACTATTCCGGAAAATTGTGCCTAATTTCGAGTCTTCGTCAAGGGGGGCCGTGCCTCCATCTGCTGGTTCTCCTTGCACCAAACATCCCCGGTGGTTCGGGAACCTGCGTGATCAATGAATTCAACGTTGCTGGCCATCTATCCTTCATTCGCCACCACCCCCTGCCTTTCCCGGTGGCAGTATAAAGTTATAAAGTTTGCGACAACTGCACTCCCATGCTAGAATAATAGCAACAACTTACAAGGAAGATTCATCCCAAGTTCATAAATATACTTAGCAAAGTTTCATACACTAGCTCTTCGGTTAAACTCTCTGTAATTAAAACTTAATACTTGAATGTCTTCATTCTTTTCTTCCTTTTCTCCTTTGATATTCCTTGAGCAAGGTATTTAAACAAGAAATTCCACAGTTTTAAGCTCCTCAGGTGCAATTTCATGCCCATCTCTTGCAGCAATCAACTTAGTTTCATGAAAGCAACAGCAAACCTCCTCATAGGTTCCGTAGCCTTCCCATTTTTGCACAAACAATAGGATGAACATCCCCTGAGATATGACCATAGTCCTCCTCCGTCACAAAATAATTGGGCCTCAACTTGGACCGTGTGTCAACAATATTTTAGTTACAGTTTTAAAATATTTTGATATGGACGGTTTGCCCGAGCCCAATTGAAGTATCTTCCAGCCCAAGATGGCCTTGGAAGTCGTTGACCAATGGAGTGAGTTGATCTTCAATCTTATTCTTCGGTGGCCTGTCGAACTCGAGACTAGAGGGTTGAGAGAGTACAGCGTGAACTGTACTGAGAGAAAGAGACCGAGAGAGAGAAGGAAAACATGGAGGAAGCAAAGGGAGTTGTGAAGCATTTGCTGCTGGCAAAGTTTAAGGATGAAACCACCCCTGAGAAGATTGAGGAACTCATCAAAGGCTATGCCAGTCTCGTCGATCGCATTGAACCCATGAAAGCTTTCAACTGGTATTATGTTTCCCTACTCATCTCAATCACTGTTTCTCATGCAATTAAGTGTTATTTTCTTGTTTCTATCTGGGTAAGATTAAGAATATATAATTTTAAGATCCACCAACCCGCTTGTGCATAATGGATTAATGGTGCTTCTTATCTGTCTTTTCGTTTTTATTTATTTAATCTTCGTGTTCATTTTTTTTTTCATTTAATGTGTGTATTATGAGATGATCTATGGCTATAGTTATGACTTTTCTCTAGGAGGATGGATCGGTGTTCCTATTTTGAAGATTAAACTAATTTGCAATTTTGACGATTTCAGTGGCATATGCTTTGAAATTAGATGGGACATTAACTTAACAATAACTGGAAGAAGGAACAATTGAATATAATTGTACCTGAAACCAGGAATTGTTCAATCCCCGAATGTGCTTTGCAGAATCCCTCGCCTTTCCCCGTAATATCTCTTAAGTTTTTATTCCTTTAAAAAAAAGAAAAGAAAAGAATTGATACTTCACAGGCCTCAATCTTTAAGTCTTAACTCGATGATTAACAAACAATAGAATATGGTTGGTTGTTTGAAAAGAAAAAACGAACTTGTGGTTCTTCCTAATGTCGTTTTGGGGAGATGAAGGAGATTAAGAGCAAATACATGGTTCTCTCTCAGCTGAAGCATTTCATTCTTCTTCCTTGTACCTCAACATTCACCTTTCTTTTTCTTATGAATTGTTGGTGGTGCGCCAAAATCGTTTCCATATCATATTCTATTGGCAGGGGCACGGATGTTAGCATTGAGAACTTGCATCAAGGTTTCACTCACGTGTTTGAATCCACATTTGAGAGTACTGAAGCGATTGCAGAATATGTAGCTCATCCTGTTCATGTCGAATTTGCAAACTTGTTTCTAAGCCACCTGGAGAAGGTCCTTGTGATTGATTACAAGCCCACTTTTGTCCGTTGCTAAGTAAAAAGCATGGCGGTATTTGTCAAGTATCCTGCCATATAGATATGGTGGGTGTCTTTTTTTTTGTTAAGTTCATTTTATGATTCTGCTTGTGTCTATCCTCTGCTCTGCTATGTAATGGCACCTTTGTAACAAATAATATGGTAGAGCCTGGAGGTTGTTGTTTTTCTTCTTGCCTTCAGTTTTGGATGATGTATGCATCCAATCCTAGTGGTGAAGGCAAATAAGGTTGTTGTGATTCTGTGAAAATAATGCAGGCTTGATTTAGTATTTACACCAAAAACTTGACAGTAGTCCTAGAATGTTGAGCATGATAATTTTCTTTTTACTTTTTAGGTAAATAAGACACGAGTACGGGTGATGGTTTATTGGTTTCAAAAATATTGACTGATCAGTCTCTGATGTCTCGTCTGATGTGTTACAACTTTTATCCATCAGTTGATTGACCAAAGAAACAAATAAAGAAAGAAAGCAAACAAATGAAATTAAATTAAATTTCAGGGCCCTAAAATGGTAAAAACCACATTATGTGTTTCTTTTACATGTTCGTCTTCTATAAAATTAAATTAAATTTCCCAATTTCCTAACACTAACCACAAGCCTGGAATCTGTTACTTGTGTGGTTAGCAAAAAAGATACTATATGAAGACAGACATGTTCATGTTCAAAATAAAATGTTGTAATCTATTTTGCAAGTAATAATAATAACTGAAAAAAGAAAAAAGACGGTCCAAGAAAAGAGGTCTCTTCAGGAATTTTGTGAATTTTTCTAATTTACTCGGATTATCGAATGGTTTGACTGCTATGTTTATACTGCGCTGACCTAATGTAGCATTCATTATTCATTTATTCTCTAATGTGTATGTTTCGCTTAGGGTGGAATTTAGATTTTTTAGGGGAAAATAAAAAAAGAAACGTTCATATCGTTGATGTTTTTTCTTTTAGATTAAAGCTGACCATTATAGATCAACATGTGCTGCTTGAATTGATAGCAGCTTCTATTCCAGTAAAGGTAAGGACTAAGGATATAAACTCGATCTAAAAACGCACTTGTTTAAAGAGTTTTACCTTTAGGCTGTGTTTGATTGGGGGTAATGTGACATAACTCAGGTAATGTGATCTTAGAAATATAAGATTTCAGTGTTTGATTTAAAGCTATTACCAGACTGGGATAATCTCATATTCTTACACGTAAGCTTTTGGGTGAGATTATTGGGAATGTGATACCTGCCAAGTTCTTAGGTATTCTAAGATAACCGGGGAATCAGTTCTCTTTTTGCCACTTTTGTCCTCATTATTTTGCTCTTGGACCTTGCCAGGAAGCTTGCTGGTGATCCTAACCTTCATTTTGTGGAGTCCCCTGCCCTTATAGCTGTCAAGTTCTTAGTTTATTGTTTGTTAAGTTTTGATTAATTTGATTAATTAAAATATATTTTTTTGTAAGGAAGCACATTTTATATAATTATTTGAAAATATTAATTATATAATATTTTGTTAAGTTTATTGCTTAAATAATTTTTATTTTAGTCATGTTTAATTATTAAATTGAATAAACTTGTAATAATTGTATAAGACATTTAAACAAGTAAGAAATAAGGTTAAGTGTTGAGTTGAGGGCATATTAGTAAAATCTATATTTTAATAGAAAATATACCTTCCAATCAAACAGGTTAATCTTATATTCCGGAAATTTCAACCAAATAGAAATTGTGCATATTCCAAGAATATGTATTAGGTTATGTTATAACCTGATAATCACATAACTCTGGTAATCTAAGACACCCCCATAATATTACATAAGTTTGATATCCCAAAAATGAATTTATTAGGAAAATTTTACCTTTAATGCTCCGGCTCCTTGCCTGAAAGGGAGTAGTCCCTTAGTGAAACAAAAAGAAAAAAAAAACTGACTATTATATCTGCTATGGGGGAAAGAGAAAGAAAAAAAAAAGACACTAAAACTAAATTTATAACTTACAAGGGTACAGTATAGAGTATTTATTTTGGGATAAAATACTGTATTTATATTTACTAAATAATTTATATGAAAGGTATTACTCTTTATAAGTGTCAATAAATATTATAATATAATGTAACAAAAAAAATATAATACTACTACTAATATAAATAAATAAAAGGACATTCACCAAAAGATAAATAAAAGGGCCATCCAGCAAAACGATGTCGGCTTTAGTAATTTAGCGTTAGCCGTGGCAGTAGCAGGTAAATCTTTCAGTTTCTTCCTTGATTCCTTCTCCTCCTTTGTATGTTCTCTCTCTTCGCGAGGGTTTTTAGTTTTCACCGGTCTTTCTTGATGCCGCCCAAACAGCGTTTTCGCTGATAGTCGCGGAAAAGTATTAGAATATCTCTCGTCCAAACAAAACCTAAAATAAACCTTTTTCTATCTCAATGGCTACGACCGCTAACGGACTCGGCGTCTCAGGTGCCAATTTTTGCTTCAGTTTTTCTTTCTTTTCTTTTTTTTTTTTCCTTTGGGGAAGGCGCTTTTTCGCGCACAAAAGTTAACTCTTTGCCAATTAGAACAAACAAACAAGAGAAAAAAGAGAATTTTTTTTCATGTTATTATATTTCTTTAATGTATTCCAATTTAAATGGCTTTTTTTTTTTATCAGCTTCTGTGTTTTTTTTTGGGGGTTAAAATATTAGCTTCTGTTTTGTTCATATATTTGGACCCTGTTGTTTTGCTTCAGGAAATGAGGGAACATTGAATGAGTCTGTGAAAGAAGATGCTAAGGCCTTGAATTCGGAGCCTACGCGTGAAGATGGTGGTAAGATATTTATACTTTGCTCAACTTTAATATTCCCCTCCTTCTTTTTCTTTGATTTAAAACAAAAATTTGTTTTAGATTTAGTGTGAAGTAAAGGGTATGAAATGCTGTTTTTTATTATGCTAGAGGCTAAAGCACGAGTGGAAGCAATGTGGGAGCAAATGAATAAGGGAATACCTAAGAATTCTCTCAGGCAATTTTCAAGCAATAATTCCTCAACCACAAAAAAGCCTTCACCCAAACCATCCAATGTGAGAAATTTCTCATTCTCTTCTTTCCTATGTCAAGGTTTTTTCAGATGGTACTCGTTTGGTAATTGTTTGCTTTGGTTTATTTTGTAGAATTGGATGAAGTATCTGCAAATGAGACCCCCCAAGGCTGCAGAATCTCCTGGGCAAGAAAGACAGACAGATGCAAGGGCTCAAAGCGCTTTGCAGGATGCAAGTGAAAAGACTCAGTTAGGGAAAGTAGACAAAGGAAATCCTAATGATACATTCAAACCAGTTTTAGACGAGCACAATTCAACTGTGGATGCTAAATTTTCTCATAGGACATCCAATGTAAGTTGTTTTTCTTTATCCTTTTGTAACCTGTTGAACCTTTTCCTTATTTATCCTTAGGTAATTAATAACAGAAGCCTTAATAAAGATAAATCACTGAAGGACCATTGTGTGATGCAGAACAGCATCAGTGATGAGGCAAAGAAGCTTGCAGCTGCTGCTCTCTCGGCGGTGAAGGATGCTGCAGCTGCTGCTTCAAATAGAGGGAAAATTGAGGTAAGCACAAACTTCTCCTAATCTCCTTTTACAAATGTAGCTGCTGGTTTGAAAATGCCTTAGCCATGCTATTGCATGGTTTATTTGAGCATGCAAATATGGACTTCTATTCCTTAGGTTCTTGGTCTTCTAAGCAATTACTTCAGTTGATATTTCTGGATTAGCCACCTGATTAACTTCAAACTTGTAGGAATGCCTCTGTGGTTTTTGTGGATCAGCCAACCCTATATCTGAGTGGAGTCTTTTAATTTGATATTTCCTTTTGCAGATCACCGAATTTAGAGACTTTGCTGGTCAAGAAATTGAAATTAGAAAGCGCATTGATGCTGATTCCAAAGAGGCAGCTGAAAAGGCAAAAGCGCCTGCACCTTCTGCTGTAGATGCTGTTCTTGAACAAATCAAGAAGAAGCCAAAGCTCAGCGTGCTTGACAAGACGAAAAGAGATTGGGGAGAATTTAAGGAGGAGAATCAGGGGATGGAGGAAGAGTTAGATGCTTATAAGAAGAGCTCAAATCAGTATCTGGAAAAGGTTTCTTTCTTGCAGCGGGCTGATTATCGGGAATTTGAGAGGGAGAGAGATGCAAGGCTTGCTTTACAGGCTCGCAGGAGACCAGACATGCGGGAGGACCCATGACTGTATACATTCCGAAGTTGCTTTTTATTGCATAGTACGGAAGGGGCAGCATGAAAGACTCATAGTTGTTGAGAACAGAGCAGTGGCCTTTGTTCCCTTAATTAGGAGGGAAAGCCCTTTAGCAAATTACTTTTCTGACTAATATGCAAGCTATGTTAAATCTTTTTGGGGTCTTTGCTTGGGTCCTCAGTTTTTTCTCTTATCAATTAGATTTTGTAATGCACTACTCTTGCTCGTATGCTTGTCCTGGAATTCGTTTGGCTTATAAGAAAGAAATCACTGGAAGGTCAGTCGGTTAACATGTAAATTTATATGCGTAAATTGGACAGTTTTTAAGTCCAAAGGTAATTACTATATAATAATAATAATAGTATTTGCTATTATAAAATGCCGCTGCTCGCAGCTTTGAGATACTATGAAGTTCTAGTGACCATTGAACTTCTTTTAAAGCTAGTACTTACGGGGAACAGATTTTTAATATTAACCAAAATTTAGTGGGTCAAATCCTGGACGCAGGTACCACGTCGATTTGTTTAGGGGAAAAAAGTTACTGTTACCGCTTTCCGGGGCTTCTCAGGCCTTCGCCTACAAAACTGTTTCAGTATCATATTCTGAAATCCCTCGGCCACTCAGCCTACAAATCTGTTTAATTATATTTTGAAAACCCATCCTTTAGCTTTCTTGTTACAAGTATTAGTCGTATATCGACATGGAACGGTTTCAGCACCTGGCTCTATTCTTTCATGCTTGAGGCAGGCAGAAGAAATTATACAGCGCTAACAACTGCCTTTTCCACTTCCATAACAAATACTATTAGCCACCAATATGTCAACCCAACAAAGCCCCTCTAACTGAAACGCAAACAGGGAATCACCAGAGCATGAAATCTGCCACAAGTCGTCATTAATTGCCAATCAAGCAAATGACCAAACATGCTGAGTTATTCATTTAAACAAATAGCGAATGAAGAATAGCAAATCTCTATTCAAGCAGGCCATCTGCTTCAGGTAAGGACAAACAAGAAAATGAACAGTTTGTGCTGAGTCATCTTGAAAATTCTCAAACAAAAAAAAAAAAAGGAAGAAATAAGAATAACACATAAAATCTAGATTTCTAGACGTGAATTGGTTTGTCATAGGTAGCCATTGCGGCTTCCTTCAATGCCTCACTCATTGTAGGATGTGCATGGCACACACGAGCAATGTCCTCACTTGATGCATCATAATTAATGGCAAGGACGGCTTCATGAATGAGCTCTCCAGCATTTGATGCCATGATATGTACTCCCAGAATTTTGTCCGACTCCTTCTCAGCTAATATCTTCACTATTCCTTCAGCATCATCAATAGCCTTGGCTCTGCTATTTGCCAAGAAAGGGAACTTCCCAACACGGTATTCAACACCAAGATCCTTAACCTGCTCCTCAGTCTTCCCAACATATGCAACCTCAGGATGAGTATAGACTACTCCAGGAACCTTATCGTAATCAACATGGCCATGTTTACCAGCTATAAACTCCACACAAGCAACACCATCCTCTTCTGCCTTGTGGGCTAACATTGGCCCTGGAATTACATCTCCAATAGCATAAACACCTGGCACATTTGTAGCAAATCTTCCATTGACTAAAATTCGTCCTACCTTATCAGTTTCCACTCCTATTTTGTCCAAGCCAAGTCCAGCAGTGAATGGAGCTCTACCAGCAGAGACGAGAACAACATCAGCTTCAAGTGTTGTCTGCTCTCCACCAGCAGCTGGTTCAACTGTCAACTTCACACCATTTCCAGTAGTGTCAACTCCTACCACCTTAGTTTTGAGCATGAATTTCATCTTCTGCTTCTCAAGTGCACGTTGGAATTGCTTGCGAACTTCTGAATCCATTGTTGGGACAATATCTGGGGCAAACTCAACAACAGTGACCTCAGAGCCCAGTCGGCCCCATACCGAACCCATCTCAAGCCCAATGTAGCCTGCCCCAATGACAATGAGTTTCTTGGGGACTTCTGACAAAGCTAGAGCTCCAGTTGATGACACAATTCTCTTTTCATCAATGGTGATACCAGGTAAGGATTTGACATCAGAACCAGTGGCAATTATGATATTCTTGCCTCTTACAACAGTGTTCCCACCTTCAAGAGTATCAACAGAAACTTCAGAGGAAGAAATGAACTTGCCATAGCCTTTGACATAGTTGACCTTGTTCTTCTTGAATAGGCCTTCAATACCCCGGGTAAGATTAGAAACAGCTTTGTCCTTTTGGGCCATCATGGCGGGCAAATCAACCTCAACAGAAGAAACTTTCACACCATGACTAGGGAATGAGTGCTTAGCTTCATGATACATGTGAGAGGAATGAAGGAGGGCCTGAATGTGAAAAGCAACTTTAGATAGATAAAAACTTCAATATGACAAGTGATAGGTAGGCAACTAATAGAGTCCATCCGAAGACTGGGGATCAAAGCATATACATATATACATATATGTATGTATGTAGTAATCAAGAAGGTATTTCAACACTGATGATATTGAAGAGAATGGTAAAGATGGGAGTTTTTAATTATTATTACTATTATTAAAAGAAAACATATAGTATTTCTTTTCTATTCAATTAGCAATGGCATTTTCAACGCTACAGATATACCTGTAGAGGGACTTAAGAACAGAAAGTGAGGCAGCCATAAATTAAAGGAACCCATACATATATCTTCAAATCTTAACAACGATAAATAATCACAGTGGACTCAGCGACAAAAGAGAAGAATTCAGATCGAAAAACGAAAGCGTAGAGCACACCTTGGAAGGGATGCAGCCGACGTTGAGGCAGGTGCCACCGAGGGCGCCGCGCTTCTCGATACAGGTGGTCTTGAGACCTAGCTGTGCGGCCTTGATAGCGGCCACGTAGCCGCCGGGTCCGCCACCGATGACGACGACGTCGTTATCATCAGATCCTGAAGAGAAACCCCTAGAGAAATTGCTGAGTGAAAAAGAGTACTTCAACGCATCTGCGGGCAAATTGGAGAGATTCCTGGACAGAAGGTATGCCTTTCTTCGGGCCAAGCTTGCCAAAGCCATTTTCTTTTTCACTCTTTTGTTTTGTTTTTGTTTCTCAAAATTGTATTTCAACGAAATAGACTTAGACTTCGGCCTCTCTCTTCTATATTTACGGTTATTATTATTATAGATCAAACTTCAAGTTCAAACCCCTTGCGTTGGACCGCGGCTTTCGGTTTTGGAGGACTGATGAATTTATTTATTTATTTTTATTATTGTCGTATGATATAATAATTACAGGAGATAGACAAGAATAAATTTCTTTTTACTTTTTATTTACTGGTATTCTGCTGCGCCCGCTGGGGCTCCTTCCTTCTATTCTGCTGCGCCCGCTGTCCATGACTTTGATGCTGCTCTTCCCTATAGAATAAAGGCCACGTCGATGGTGGCGGATCTGGAATACATCAGAGGCTGTTGACCGTAAGATTTGGAGTTTGGTAGGTGGGGTCCTACTACCATGCATGGTCTACTAATCTGAACCGTTGATTGAGATCAGACTTTTGATTTGTTTTTCCTTAGTCTTTTCAAATGTTTAATTTTCCAGCTACATTTTTTAGAAATTGGATTAGATTAGAAGAAGCCAAATAAGTTAATGGGCTCATCTGTCATCTCTGGCAAATCAAAGAACTTGATGGTGGGCTTCATCGCGGTTAGATGCAAATGCAAAGCAGGGGACTACTTTTTGTCTCTTGCTCTGATTGATTTCTTTATCTCTGCATAGCGTTTCGAATTGGAAGATAACAAAAGGCCCCCATAAGACAAACCGTGGCCTCACAGCTCCTACCATCACCCTCAATAGTGTATATGGTGGTAGGCAAATGGAATTTCCTGCTCGGATGATCAGATTATTCTCTACCAACCATTCCTCTAAACTTCCAAGCATTTTTTTTTTCATTTTTCATCTTTTTATTTTGGTGAGGAACGCAGGATGGTTGGATTTTATGATGCAGACTGACCCTACAATGACATTATAAATTTTTAACCGCATAACCTGATTTGAGCCATGAAAAGAAAGATGTTGAAGCTTCCGATTTCACTTCCTCCTCTCGAGTCTTGAAATAAGAGTTATTGGCAGCTGACCTGAAAGTTGGTACATCCGTCGTGCTCTGTAATAAAACATCAGAGCCAAAGCCATATGGACTTCAGGGTAGTTGCAGTAAAATCCAACCCTAAGAAACACCAAAGTGCTGCGACAAACAGGCGAGCGAAAAACAAGAACCAACACAAGAAGAATTGTGTTTTGTTATCAAAGATATATGACCATTTTTGCGGTGAACAAAGACTCGTTACAATTAAAAACAATTCCGCAACCTTGTTACACCACCAGACATCATAACCTAAGAAACACTTCAACTTTATGAAATCTCCTACGCCTACAAAACTGCTGGCTACTTTTTTGAAATTATCTGAAACAGCCAAAAACAGATTGCACCATTTCCTCCTCCCAGCTGGAGTAACAGTAAATAAACGAGAAATCATTTTTATCTACATTCAATTGTCTTCTAACAAGCTCTTCAACCTATTTCTAGCCTCCTCAGAGAGATTGCAAAACCTAAACCTTCGTCGTTGGGCTGGAGATGACTCAACACGAGCAGGGGATGAGAAGCAGATAACAATTGCAGTGAGGTTGTCTGATGAATACAGCCGTGCTGCTTCACTGACTAATTCTCTGGCACATTCCTCTGGATCATCATGCCGCCTTAGACCACGGCGAACATGGCTTACAGCAAACTGGCTTGACATTACATCCCAAATTCCATCACAACCAATAATCAAAAATTCATCATCCTCTGTTAACACAATCTGTCTAACATCTGGCTCTGCAATCAGAGGTGATGATGATCCAAGAGGAAATTTCAAATCCCAATCTCCCAGCGCTCGTGTGACTGAGAGATAACCATTAAGATATCCACCATCAATGAATCCACCCAACTCCTCAACTCGCTCACGTTCTGGTACGTAAGAAGGCCTATGATCTTGAGATATTTCAACTGCAACACCTTTTCGGCATAGAACAGCTCGACAATCACCAGCATTTGCAACCAGCAAATGCCTTCCAAGCACTAGAGCAGTTAGCACCGTTGTTCCACAAGAACTGCTTACACTGGTTTCAGCAGCCAAGGCAAGGTCTGCCAGCAAAAAAGCCTTCCTATGGGAATCCGCTAACTCTTTCAAGAGAACAGAATCAATATCAGATACTTGTGGCAAATCAAAATCTTCAAGAAACAACTTCGTAGCATTCCTCTTGATATAAGTAGCCGCATCAGGGCCACCGTGACCATCAAAAACAGCATAGAAAGCACCCGGCATGGAAGGCTTAAAGACAGAACCCAGATGAGAAGATAGATCATCAATCCTAATATGTTCGTCATCCATAGATCTCCGGGGACCAATGTCGGCATAGCTGCCAGAACGAATTCTAGGTACAAATTTAACAGCAGATGACTCCATAACAGCATCTCCAATGGTTTCAGCGCAAGATGCAACCTACATAAGAGGGAGAACAAGGTAAACCCATGTCGTCAAATATGGAAAAAAAAAATTTAAAAAGGGCTTTTCATATGATAATTCGCTAGGCTACGAGGATTCTAGAGAAAGGAGTATAATTTACTCAAAAACCAGAAAACCCATGAAACATATAGGCGGAACTTTGGATCCATAATGGTTGGCAAAGCATGAACAAGCAGATTTGCCTCAAAACAGTTACAGAGAGAGTATAATTCTCATAATTCAGTTCTTTCTTGTCCCTACTAAATTACAAATCGAAATCTAGTAATTACTATATGTTATGCCCAAAAAAGAGGACTAAAGTGGTAAAATCGAGGGTGATAGAAAAGCCTCTGTGTTTTGGATGAAAGGAATCAAATATAATCCCAACCCTAAGAGCGTCTAATCAAAAGCAGTTTCCATAGCAAATTCGAGGCATTGATCAACGAGGAAGATAAGAATTGAAACAAATCAAGAAGAAGAAAGCATAGGGGAATACGCACCGAATCGAAGCGAGAAACTTGGGTGGAAATCGTCGTAACGTCTACAAGCTGCTGACGATAAATGAGGTCGGTTTCTGCTACCATATTTTGACTCAGACTCAGACTCGTGGTGGTTCGTCCGTTTAGGCTTCTTCTAGTTGTTGCTGTTGTTGTTGTTGGATAGGCATTAGCTGTTTCAAGAACAGGGGCTGTGGGGTTTTGTTTGGCCGCTTTTTCTTTTCTTTTTCTGCGTGGGGTTTCACTTTCAGCCTCCGTCGTTCCGTTGCGTGACCGAAAGCCAATGTGGATTAGTGGTTTTAATATATGGAGCATAATAGTGTATGCATATGGAAAGCGGGAGTAGTGGGTAGCGTAGTACCTGAGGCTGAGGGACACGTGTGGGTGAAGCTGCGTTGGAGTGACGTGAATGAATTGAATGACGGTGTTGGAGATTGTGGCCAATGAGGATCCACTCAGCCACTTAGTTGACTCTCTGGGACATTTGTGGGATTGTAATTAGTTGCTACTACTAGTTCTTAGTACTTGCTAATATAATAGTAATAATAATAATAATCATCATCATCATTGATCGATTGTTTTGTACAAGTGGTAGTGTGCTAGTGGTAAAACAAAATGTGAAAGTCCATTGCTTTGCCTTGGCCTTTGCCTTTGCTTTCCCTCGAAGAAGTGTGAAGTGAAAACAAACGGCACGGTGATTATTATTATCATTATTACATTATTATTATGTGATTGTGAAGGTGGTAGTTACAAAGGGGAAAGGAGAGTTGTCTCTGACTGTATTATGCTTCCATATGTTATATGAAACTTGGCAGTATTGGTTGGTTTTATTTTGTTTGAGGGTTGAAGGATGAGATTGATTCATATCATTTCACTGCGTGGTGGAAATGGAAGCACTCCATTCACCCATCAGTCTCTCATTCTCCGCATTTCACTACTCAGCTCAGGTGGAGGTGGCCAGGTGGGGAGTGGGGAATCGCTTTCCTTTGCTACCATTCATTCAGATAATAATAATTACTAGTACTGTTAAAAATATTATATTATATACTCTACAAACCAAAATTCCACCAATCCTTCATGATTGAATCCTTTATTAGGACGAGGTCTTCCATTTAACTTCCCGTTGGAGTTGAAGTGCTGTCCAACCTCTATATAAATAAGGTACCGTCTCCCGGTTGAAGCTTAACGTACAGAAAATGATTCAATGTAGAATGTATGATAGTTGCACAATTATTTGGTTTTGATCTTTCCGATTTGAGTTACCATGCTACAAAGAAAGGAAAAAAATGTTCTATTGACTATCTTTTCACCATGAACAACCCAACATAGAGTCATAGACCATATCGGTAAAGAATAACAAATAAAAAAAAAATAATATGCCACCAAATTTAATTACACAAGTAGAAGTTAAGCAAAATGAGACAATATATACATAACTGACTTATTGCGACGCTCATTGCAGTTGAAAGGTGTAGATTACCAGTGCTTAAGCTCATGGTCTCATCGCTCAAATGACATAATGGCATGAAAGAAGAAACTTGGGGTGCGCTTGACTTATTACTCACAGCAGTTGGCCGCTTGCTCTTTCTGCAACTTTTCCCAAAGGCATAACATCTTCCTTGGGCCTTGATAGTGTGCAAGAATGTAATTTGATTCACATCCGGTATTGTAGAATCTCTCATCATTGATGTAATGCACTTCTTTACCACTATTTTTGAATTCGGCAATCCATATACCCATTGCAACATCTTCTAGTTTGAAAAGCTGTCAACGGAGAATGGAAGCAATAAAATAATTTTGAGAATACAAAAGCAAAATATATTTTACTTATAGAATAATGAAGACCCTCCTATAGATATACATTTTTAGGCCCTTCCCCAAAGTTATGTCAAACTTCCAATGTAAATGTTAAATGTACCTCTATCTTGCTCAATTGTTTCCATTGTAATTGAATTAACAGAGATATAGTTGTTTCCTATGTTGCTTGCTGGATATCCGAGGTGGGATCATTGGGCATAGTTTGATAAGTTACACACCCTAAATGCATGGCCATGATATTCAAGCTACAAAGTTTGATATGGGTTCATTCCTTCACAAACCAACTTCAGTTCCCCCAATGAATCTCATAGTAAAGACACATGGTAGTCACCAAATTTGCTCAGGCTCTTTGCAAACAAGTAAACTTTACCTTGAGTTCTCTTTCCTGGTGGCCTCGGACAATGAATTTTGCAATGTCTCGAGAGAGAATATAACCTGGACCGTGGGCCCAAGGAGGATACGCAGAGTGTGGCCATTCCTGTGGAAAAGGCTCTCATTAGCAGTGAAACCAAAGGTCATAAACATATAATTAGAGTTTGACTGAGATAAATACCTCCTCACTGATGTACCATTTGCTGTCTTTATCCCTATGAGGTGATGAATCAAATGAAATAAGGCCATATAACAGGCCATCGGATGCCTTTCCCTTAAGGCTGGAGAGAACTTCATCAATCCTGACAAAGGCATCATCATCTGCTTTCATGATATATTTTGCAGGGAGGAGTTTAGTCTGCATATTTGATTGAAAGAAACAGGAAAACAGAGATATCAATTAGTCGTATTTAGAATTTCTAGCACAGAATGTAAGACATCTAGAGCAGAGACTTCCTCACACTCTTCCCCACAGCGAACCATAAAATGAATATGTCCAACCAGTATCAATTACAGATGCTGTCTTAAGATATTAGTTTTATTCCCTACTGTTAGTGTAACTTAGTCAGCATTAATCCTTGATTAGAGCCTGAAACTACACTTTTATTAGTGTGCCTTTCAGCATTTTTCTATTGCTTCATGGTCTCAGCCCTGAGATGTATGCCCACACGACCAAAGATAAAATTATGCCTTAAAGATCTGCATACAAATTAGCACTTATAATCCAGAAGGCCAAAGAACAGACTTATTCTTGATGGATAGATGGCAATAGCCCAATAACTTTCTATGCCTAATGTATGCTTCAACTTACCCCCATAATGCAAATTGCAATAGTTTTCAAACCGATCAGACTATAATAATCAACGAAAGGCATGAATTGGATGTCTCCATAGGCTTGAGCTTCTTTCCACAGCTCTAAGTTCACTTGTCTGTTCTTGTTCTGCGGGTCAAAAGTGTTAAATAAATCAGAAAACAGTTTTGTCAATAATGTTAACACTTCAGCAGAATGAGTGGTGTATCTAAGTTCCAATGCAGCTAAGTTAGATGATCCACATGGATTTGGGCCCCTTGTATATTTGCTATTTCAAGAAAATAGGGGGAAATGTCATTATCATCTTGAGACAATAGAATCATGTTTCAACCAACAATTTGTTACTCACAAGTCCAATGAAAAACCGGACTGCTACATCCCCGGAGCGTACATCCTCTAACTGCATCCAAGATCTTCTCAATGCCATACGACGCTCAAAATTATTTCCAGTGGAGAAGACCCCAACCAACATAATAAGTCTTTTCCTAGAAGTTACAGGAGCTTTAAGAAGCTCAGAATTAACTATTAAATCATGATCTTCAGGAACAGGTAAGCCTTTGGCAAAAGCTGATAAGAGATCCAAACCACCTGACACTTTGACTCCACTAACGGACCATGGTTCAAGTTTCTGTATATGTATAGATTTTACACAAGGTCTGAGAGATTAGTCCTATCCAAATACGAAAATATGAAAAATATACCTGATTTGGATTTATCTAACTTTTTTGTACATAAACTCATACCTTACCTCCCTGTATGTGAATGATGTTTCATGCCTTCCATTTACAGTCATATGGAACCCTTCCAAACCAACCCACAAGGTTGCAGTGAACGGGCTACCTTCAACAAATGGGAAATTAGCACTTGCATGACTGCTTTCCTGGGAAGCATTTGACGAGGCACCGGCACTAGAAAGACTTACATTTTGATTTTCTTCCATTATGCTTCTAACAAGTTGTTCATTGCAAAGCCCAAGTCCATCAACTGTAACAAGTAAATAAATTATTTTCGGGGCTGTATCTTTCAGTTGATATGAAGCGGTATGTAATAATCATACATAACCATTCACCAAAGAGACAAACAAGAACCAACACCTGAACATGCAAAAAATGAGTCAAAAAATGGTTAAGGAATATTTACCCTTTGAATTGTTAGAAGGTACATGAGTAGGACACCTTTCCCCTTTCCCCCAGCCAAGTTCATTTGTCCATGTATTTTGAACTATAAATGGTTCTTCTGTCATATTATCTCCAGCCACGCTGACATTGTAATGCAATATGACATGAGGTTTTGGTTCCCCTGAAAACTTCGATCCTTCAAGTTCAATGCCAAAACTCCGATTTTGCCCATTAGGGATGCCAATCACTGTGATGGATGAATCCTCAACAAGACCACAAGGCAGTTTGAGTATATCTCTACCATTAAAGAATGTATTGTCAAGGTTGCTAATAGAAAAAGGGCAGTTTTTCTCTTTTAGTATAATGTTATGATTAAGCTTGGCAGTTTTCTCTTCCTCAATCACAGCAAGTAATTCTTTCCATGCTATAGCAGCCTCTTTAATACCCTGAGCTGTTTCAGGTAAAGCATCAGACCTTGACAATAGCAGGCGCATATGAGGCCACAAAAGCAAGGCCTTTGACTCCTCCTCTGAAATATTTCTCGGAGCATACAAATCGTTGAGCCCTTCAACATTGATAACTTTGGGTTTCTTTAGTAAGGGTAATTTCTTCATTTCCACCTTGATGGAATTATTTTCCTTCGTATGAGAATCGTGGGCTGGATGGTTTCTGAAAAAATCATAAGCTGACTGCTTTTTTGGCTGGGTTTCTCTAAGGCCATAACTTAAAAATAAGATTATAGCAAGAACTAAAATCAACACGCCACCATACCACTTCCTCATTCTGACTAACCCAAAAGCTAAACTTAATGATTTCATCAGTTGAAAACACGGAACTCTTCTGCTTCTGCTTAGCCAATTTTAAACGTATATACAAATACAAATGGAAGTTTGGATCTTCATTCTCGAATCCTTGTCTTTCATTGTTACCACCTTCTTTCCATTGTTTCCGAGTTCTAACAGGGTTTTCCTCACTGTTAAAAGAAACAATAAAAGAATACCAGCAACTAATAAACGGGCCTATGTAATATAACTCGTTACATAAATCTAAAACAGAGGTGGGGATGCTTGATGAAATGTTGAGCATGAAGCACGAAGCATGAGTGTGTTCCAATTCCAAATAAGCAGTTGAATGAAGTGGATCATAACATATGCTTTTATATTTACCTCAAACTGGAGATCTCGAGAATCTGAAGCAGACCCAAAGGGAAAATGAAGTAACTTGTTTAAAACTCAGCGATTAAAATGTATATAGATCTTTCAAAAATGCATCAAATCCCCCACAAAAAGCAGATGTAATGTAAGGGGGCATGTCGTTTTCTTACAAACATCTTTGTCTTCCGATTTCCCTGTCCTCCTAACCTTAACCACTGACCGCCTATCAGACCAGCCAAACTTTTACAGCTGAAACGCAGCGTTTTGATGCCTTTAAGAGTCCTCATTATTGCCTTGTCCCTATGATAAAAGAGGCTTTTGGTTAACGGTCACAATAGATAATGAGTAAATTGTTTTTTTGGTAGAAAAAAGTACTGCATTAATCGCGATTTAAAGGTTGTTCTAAATATTATAAAACCAGCTCCATCAAACTGAAGTAAATTAGAAATAAACTGAGGAGGATCCAAAAACAGTTTAAAGACCTCATTACTATCATTACACAAAATATGGCTTCCATGTTTTACCAAGATGTCACCGCAACTACTCACTTCTCTGAAGATGTGCTTGCTGTGCTTGTCTTGTATTTTATTCAACAAGCACCTGCAATAAGCCTATAAGGGTTGCAAATGACAGTTGGAGATATTGTCATGAGAAAGACTAGATATAGCAGCAATAGTAGAAGTACCATCTAGTTCTATTTCTAATTTTGAGATTCCTAATTGCACCGCAAGAAGCAAGCCATCTCGTACTGCCCAGGTTTCAGCGAGCTGATTCGTTGCAAATCCCAGGTATCGTGAAGAACCTAAGACCCATTCACCCTTCTCATTTCTAATGGTAGCACCAGCGCCGGTTTTTCCTGGGTTCCCAAAGGAAGAGCCATCAGTATTCAATTTAAACCAGCCCGATTGTGGTTTCAGCCATTTGACTGGGATGAAAGCAGGGGAAAGCATTGAGGTTTTCCCATTGATGGCATAATACTCAGCAGCTTTAGCGAGGATGGAATGCTTGGCTGATTCAATGTTTCTCTTGTTGCTAAAGATGCAACTGTTCCTTACGAGCCAGATTTCCCATAAAGTATGAGCAGCCACCAAGCTTGAAGGGACTCTATGGGTATTGTGGAAAGTTTTATCACAGATGAGGTCCTTAACCCAATCTTCAACGCCGAGAGACCTTTTGAGAGCAATACCAGGATCATTCCACTAGATAATGAGTAAATTTTAAACTTTTTATATTAGGTAACTTTGATTATCCACTAGACTTGGTAGCATTTGATGAGGCGTGGCCACTAGAAAGACTTTACATTCTTATTTGCTTCCATGGTGCTTCGGACAAGTTGTTCATTGCAAAGACCAAGCCCAACCGTAAGAAATTCTTTTCAGGACTGTTATCTTTCAGTTGATATACGAAGCAGTATGCTATAGTCACGTGCATATATAGCCATTATGATTATTATACACTAAAATGAACCAACACCCAAAAATATTTATAAAATGACATCAAAATCCCATTTGTGAAATTAAAAAAAAAAAAAACACAATAACAACATATGAAACAAAAATCCCATCATCATCACCATCGGATAATATAGTAGTCAAAATTTTGTTTTAATCATTTATCGGGGAAACAGCCGATTGCGACTAATTGGAGATACTACAAGAGTAATAAGCGAGTTTAAACCTTGTTAATTTGAGAAGAGACTTTCTTGTGTAAATGTTTTGCACGGACAGGGAATAATATAGACATACAAAAATGTCAAAAACTATACATTTGAATGAATTCATTATATGAGATATTTACTGCATAAGCTTTATATATGAAGGGAGGTCTATTTATATGCAATTATGTCCAAGGACAAGGTCACTGCAACTGCATTGGCTCCCGCGGACGCGGACCCTTTTGCTGGTTCTTTACTTTGGATGACTTTGGGGGCAGAATGAATGATCATCCAATTTTCTGAGTGGCTTTATAAAATACTCCTCTGCTGTAAAATTTCCCGTTCTAATAATACCTTTACAACCGCCAAAACAAGTAAACCTGTTGCCGAAGAGGTAGTAGCACTCCACCGATGAATACTCCATGGTTAAAATGCGAGCTTCAATGTTACACCATAGCTGGTGAGATGTGACACTCAAAACTTTTTGAATCCCCGGTATCCATTAGTTGTCTTGGATAACTGATACCAAATTCTCAAAAGAATATTTTCTGATGGCCCTGATTCCCAAGTTAGTTGGAACTATTGCCAAAAGTTGATCTCATAGAAACCTCTGTGGGCACCTGCTGAGGCGACCAGGGGCAAGCTCCATCTTTTGGAATCATTTCAACGGCCGTGCCATCAGTAACCGGTGAATATGGTTTTGTAACTTTCTTCTTCAGCAGCTCCTGAATCATTAAAAGAAGCTTCTATGACCCAGAAAAGGGGGAAAAAAAAAAGATATAGGATGCTCCAAAGCATGCTTAGAGACAATCCAATCTATGTTGCATGCCCTTGATGCTGTCAATGTTAATACTGGGAAGGCAAAGCCGGCAAGCAATCTATGCTTCTTTCGGCCATAATCATTGTCGAAGTATGAAACAAGATGTGCAACAACTAGATGATTTATAAATGAAATAAAATGCAACTGGAAACAAACCTTAGAATGGTTTTCTCCGTATGTGTTCATTGCTCTTTCAATCGAGGAGTACACTTCAAGAGCCTGATGAGTATCTCGGCTGCATTTTATGACACGAACTTGCTCTTTTGTATCCGTTGGTCTAGACTTGAGATAAAGTATGAGCCGTGAAGGTGGAGCTTTTGGTTGGTCTTTCTTTCCCTGGGTCAACTCCATCGTTGCCAGATCATTCCACATTACATCCCACAATACTGAACAGGGATCCCTCGCCGGGTTGAATTTCCTCTGTGTAATATTAGAGGTTTGCTGAAAAAGGAAAAATGCAGCATGATCCTTTAGTTTTGTTCTCCAGGTTTAGAAATCTAAACAAAAGGCATCCATCAATTGTAAGATGTTTCCAACCAAGGTAGGGGACGTACTTGCAATAATATTATTCTACGATGAGTAACCATAATAATTTTTCCCTTTGGTAGCAAGAAATGATCTTCATAGGCATCTGATAATGCAAATTTTCCACGCACTTTGAATAGATCAACCTGGCCAAAGAAAGAACCAGATTCCGCCAATTGCAATATTACCTTCAAGATGAACACAAATGCCAGTAGGTTAAAGATTTGTACATATTATAAGCAGTTGATCATCAAAACCAAAGTTTCCAACATAAATAAAGCACAGACAAGTATATGCGCAAATGTAACACAAAATGGAGAGACAAAATTAGATTAGAAAAAGGGTCTCTCTCCACTTGCCCTATATTTCAATGTATTAAAAGCCAATGATACCTGCAAATGGACACAATAATTAAAGTACCTGTCCTTCTGCTTTATATTCATCATATGGCCGAAGCAAATTATCACCACTGATTACACGAGGCAGTCTCCTGCGGAGTAGCTGTTCATCTGATGTTATAGCAGATGCTATCTTCATTCTCATAGCATTTGCACCTTCAGTAGTTTTTGACAAAAGATCCAGAACGCCACTCACAGGCTGTGCAGCAGCACCTATTATTCCTTTTCCAACACCCTGAACAAAGCCCTCAACACCGGAAGTTTTAGCACCTTCAAGAGGCTTTGTTAATATGCCAGTAACTCCTCTGAACAGGCCCTTTGCTAGTGCTCCACCCCCTTCTCTGATTACATCACCCAAGTCCTCTACACCTTTGTTCTCCTGCCATGAAAGCAAAATTGAAAAGAATATTTGAATGTCCTTCAACCAAATGATATTACAAAGTGCAATAGATACATCTCTTTTGTCAGTTGTTCAAAAAGTTATCTGACATGTGTATCACCCATTTCTAAGGGTTTAGAGTTATCAAAGACATCTTTCAAGCCTAAGGGTTTAGAGTTATCAAAGACATCTTTCAAGCAGAACAAGCACCTGTGCAGGCAACAGTGTATGCTTTGAAATTTTAAATTTGGACGTACCTGTCTCTGGCGGCTTTGAATAAATTTCTTATCCATTGACAAGGCAGCCACTCCTTTACTCATATGTCCAAGAGCACTGCTTGCATTGCCCAATATATCAAGGCCAGAGAGCAATTGAAGCGGTTGGCCAAGAAGATCCTTTTTGATGTTTGAGATAGCATTATTAATCATAGTACTCTGCCTCATGCACACATTCTCATGAAACCTTTGATTTATTTTGACCTGTTATCCAAAAGTTGCATTAAAATGTGCATAAACAACGACAAGAGCACATGAAAGTTAGTTAGGAAATTCTTGAGAAATGTCAAGTGCTCTGAGATTGCTAGTGCTACTTCACACACAGGAAATACTTAATTAGGAAAATATTGTACTTCATAGGGTGTTAGATCTCAGTGCTATGGCACTGTATGGATAATGGATCCATACACTTTTTATTGCATCTTTGAGATGTTTGGAGGCCATGATCTCTTAACAGATACTTACTATAGCAAGGTAGAAACCTATCTGAAAATTCTTTGATCTTTCATATAATTACATAGGTGGCTTTTCAGATCAAGCCAGGGAACTGAAGGTAAAACTACAGAAATAATCTACAAACAGCAAAATTAAACGAGATCAAATCTAAAACTTACCGTCATATTCTCAGTGTTGCCTAAAGCAGTCATTAGGGATGACCAAAAACCGAGTACTCCCCTAGGCCGTTGGCTAGGTGACATAGTCATTGACACTTTCAGTCGAACTTCTGAGATGTTGAGAACCCTGTAGTTTTGGTTGAATATAAGTGACAAGCCTCAAGCAAGCAAATACAGAACAAAGCACATTCGAAGAAAGGTTCTCACATACCCAATTTGAATGATTGGATCAACAGAAACAGCAGTAGTTTTAGTATCATATAACCTACTGACATTGACCTGCTGTATCATCTCATGAATACGCCATATAATAGGTTCATGAATGTTTATCAAAAACGCAGAATTATCAGGCCCCTGGTAATACAAAGATGATAACAAATATGAATCTATGAGTGACTAGGATAGAAAAAATAATAAACACTTTGCTCAGAACCTTGAGATTTAAATGCTCACATGGAAGCCTATATATGGATAGACACATAGATCCATTGATCCATTTGTCTGTAGAGTCACAGAAATTTTCAGCATATAATCTGTCTCCTGCCCACTTCTCTGTGGCCTGAAGAGAACTGGTGTTGGGGTTAATGGCAACTGGTTATCCATTTGAATTCCTCTCATTCTCAATTTGAACCTGAAAGGACAAAAAGATACCATCACTAAACAATAAAAAATAGTTAAATATAACAGAAAATATTTAGTAAAATAAACTACAGTCTTGGTCATCTATTTTGCTTTTGCCTTCATGATAAGTACACATTCATTAAGTTCTCCACACCATAGCATCCCAAAAAACAGATTTTTGCTAAATCTAAGGCTTTCAATTTACAAATTCAGAGCCTTCTTAAGACAAGAAGGGGAAAACAATGTATGGCCCCCCAATATTTCAGGCGCAAAAGCATGTTTGGAACTTCTTAGTGCTAAATGACTTTATGCATAACAATGACACATGTAACTTTATATTGATACATGATCATAATAGCAATAAATAATCCTATGAAATCAAATGCAAAACAAATAAACTGGCAATTTATTACTTGAAATGGAACTGCCGATGGAGCATTATGAAACCATTGACAGGTAAAAATTTCACGAATTCATCAATAAAACTGCAAATAAAAAATTTATAGAAAATTCTTTGTGGCAATGGAAGTAATGCTTTGTCGAACAACCAAATTTGTCTTGAGACAATAAAAATCTTCCTTTATTGCAGCATTACAGAATTTATTAAAGCAAAGCATACCTGCTCAACCCAGAGCCCAAGCCACTTGAATATGCCAAATGAAGATTTTGCACTGAGAGGTATAGTATCTCCTCAGGTGTATGGTCAATAATAGACACCCCAAGCTCAGCAAGCTCCACAATAACATGAAACTCACATTCTGAGGTGGACTGCAATTGCTGTTGATGAGACTCATTTCTAGAGAACTCTGACAAGGAGGATGGAATCTTTTGGCTGATGATCGCTGAAGGTTCATTTTCAGGCATCCAGTCGGTGATCCTAACAACATTTACCTTTTCTTCCTTTAGGATGGTAACCCTTAAAGCTCTGGCAGGTCCTATCACATCAATGGGCTGATGGTCAAAAATCTCATCGATGTTGTACTTTTGTGACCTTGATGGGTCAGTCCCATCAGCAAGGATTTCCAACAGATGGGGTCGACCAAGATCTTCCCATAAGAAAGAAACAGCAGCATTGGGAAGAAGAAAGTGCCATGAATCACTGGTACCATCCACTTGCCGGCAGCGAAGTGGTAAAAAAATGGAACGGTTTTCAATCCTGTTCATAGAAGATAATTATATTAAAAATGAAACATGACATGAGAAAAGCACAAAGGGGAATTCAAGAAAGGGAGCATATGCACACAGAACCGGAACAACCTGACCCGAGCTGAGAGATATGTCCAAAACTTAACCTGGTCCAACTCAATTTGACTCTAAAAGCCAATGACCTGAACCTAAATAACCAGACATAGAAGCAACCCAGTTTTGAAAGGACCTCAATAATTTGAAACTTCAATGGCACATAAGTTTTATTCTATTCTTCTTTAAACTTCAACATAATTAAGCAATAATATATATTATAAAACAAATTGTTTTAAAAAACAAAAACCATGCATAAATGACCTGACTGAGGTTAAAAAAGTCAATGACCCAAAACTGACCAATTTAAACCCAAAGTGACCCTAAACCGAGATGATCCATATAATGACCCAAATAAACCCACAATGCCTCGACCTAAACCCAAATTCAAATGACCCAACCAGAACCTAACTTGACCATCAAATTGCCATCCATATATGCCTGGAAAAAAGGTTGAGTAAACTGCAAACAGTAAAGGAACAACAGAGCCCTACTTATGCTCCATTTGACAATTTTGCAGGTAATTAAGGAAGTTTTAAAAGTATATACACAGGTGTAACATGTAACCTGTAAGGACTCGACAAGGAATTCGGGCGGAAGATAACTTCGTAGCGTGAGCTTTTCGTTCCACTTCGAACTTCAACCTTAAGTAGTAACTGATCACTTCCAGTGTCATTTTTCAAAGAAACACGCATCACACCTTCACTAGAAACACTAAAAGGAGTACTCCACTTATATCCATCCACCCGCAACTGAAACAAAAATAAGTCCAAATAGTTAAAGAGGACATAACAACAATATAGGCAGGGAAATACACTGAATTGTTGGTATGACTATTTACACTGACCTTCAACAGCTCTACTTTTGAAGAACTCACCCATCCAAAGAGTTTTGGAGGATCGGTGGGATGGATCCATTCTGCTGTATGAGAATCACACTGCTGAAGGCAAAGACTGAAACCAACCCTGTTGATAAATAACATGTGTGGCTGAAGATGAATGACCTGAATGTCAAACCACTTTTAGTAGTTAATAACTGACTTAAAAAACCTAAAAATGAATATCAATAAATTATTTCACATGGATGCATACAAACTACTAGCGGCCACCAGGTCAAACAGGTGGTGTACGGATGCTAATCGGACAATCTATATGGTTCAGAACTTAGTCTGACCCGGATTTTTATTGGGTCAGAAAATACAAAGCCATTTTCCCCAAAAGAAGACCCCACTTGTGTAAGAATAAAAGAATAAAACTAATATAGTATAAAAACTTTGTAAAACTAATATCGTCTAATTACGAGGATAGAAGCAAGAACCACAATAATATATAAAACACCCACAACCTTTTAGAGACTAATTTCCCACCTTTGTTCTGTCAGAGGTCATATTAACTAGAGCTGAAAGCTTATAGTAGGACCCATCTGAATTGAATGCTTTTACATCCACACGTTCCTGGAAGAGAAGTTACTTCAGTTAGCATCACAAATGAGTAAAACACCACCAAGCAATTTATCCGAACTTTAGCCCTTTGCACCAAGGCCACAAAAGAGAAAAACAGAGCAAGATTGATAAGCAAGTAGACATCTTGAACCTCCAACACATCACCTTCTTTTCAAGCTCAAGAAGAGAAATCCCAGGACTGTAAATTTCAGAATTACGAATAGCAACAGCAATGCCAACCCGTGGGGACACATATGTATCTTTTTGTGAAGGAAACAGCATAACACCACAGCGACCTGCAGAGTCTTGTGGCGAAAGCATACTAGCAACAGGACTGGTGTCCTCAATAGCTTCAAGTACTTGGATGTTTCTCCGTAAACCAGAATGTCTCCTTTCCATTGAGTATGAAGGGGTCCTCAAAACTGTTCTCGCAGATTTAACTGCTCTAGATAGTGAGTGGGAATCCGTCTCTGCACTGTCTGAACCATCAATTTCCACTACTTGATATGCTAGAGGCAGAGATGAATCATTAATGATCCAATATGGAACAAAAAACCTTATCGTTTTTGGTGCAGCGCTGGTTCCTCCCATATCACCTTCAATGCTCACACGCAATCTCCTGCAAAACCATGAGATAAGATCATGGACTAAAAACTAATGCAGTACTCCTGAGACTATTCCCACATTTTGCCATTAATTTATCACTTCATTGTGCAAATTGCACCAAAGTTGATTATGAAGAACCGTACATGATAAAAAATCATATACATATTCCTTCCACTTATTTTATGAATTCATTGCCAAAAGATAGAGAGAACCCTGGCATGAAATTCACACCATGTACTTAGCTTTCTGTATACTTGAAACTGACAATATCAAGGAGAAATGAAAGGAATATGCATATGATTATACCCCATCCATATCATTTGTATTCGAATATAAGGGCAAAAGGACCCAGATATTGCCAGTAATCAAAAGAGGAAAAATGTAGCAATTAGTGCAGCATCCTCTCGTGCTGACAAATCTCAAGAGAAGTAGGTAGCAAAATCAGTAAGGTTAGCACCCATGGAAATGAAATCGAAGCCACAACCTTTTACTTTGCTGGTGGAACATCCAGAATGATGAAGTGGGAGTATTGGAAGAAAGATCCAGAATAAGAACCGGCTCCTGCAAATAGTGCATTCACCAGTGAGATTTAAAAGATTAACACATGTTGGCTAGCAGATAAGAAAAATATATATTGTCAGATTAAAGTTAAAAACATTACCTTCTCCAAAACCCAACCACCCTGCACAAGAAATGTAAGGTATATAGGTCTTTGGACATCCACTGAATATATATGAACACTCTTGCGTGAAGATATGATACCGTGCTCTCGCTCAATATAGTTCCCTTCTTTTGCCTTCTCCCAGATTGTGAATTCAGCTGGACAGGACAGTCGGTTTTCCAACTTCAAAGGAGAATTAACAGATATCTTCCAATCATAAACAGGCTGATTAAGCTCTGTATGAAGGGCTGTTGCATCTGCCCCTACACTGAGCCAAATTTGTCTCCGTCCAACACTAGGGCAACAACAAAGAAGTACATCCTTCTTCTCAAGTTGATTTAATTTGAGAGCACAATTGGGAATCTTGCTTCCTTGTGGCAAACTATTTTGTCTATATAGTGAACCTTGATCTAAGAATGGCTGGTCCTTTCCACTAGGAAAATTAGAAACAACAGCAGCAACAATGGTATGACCCCAAGCATAAGGGGGCTGAGGATAAACAACACCAGGACGGACACGTAAACACTGGTCAGATTCTCTAGATGTACTTCCCCATGGTAAAACAGCAGAACATCCGGGGCTTATGGTAGTGAAGTCACTCTTTGTGTGACCTTTGCCTTGCTCAGCAATTTGTTGTCTTGTACGGATCCAACGCCTCCTGCGCACATCATGACTTGACTTAATATGCGACTTTGAAGAAGTTGGAGGCCAAATTAGACTTCGATAGTCCGGGCCATAAGCCCAGCCATCCTCATCAACAAATTGGGACTTATCGATAGTCCATGTTGATATCCACTGCCAGCCGTTGGGAAGGGGAGGTTCAAAAAAATCCTTCAAGATAAAAGGTAAAGTAAGAAACCAAAATGAAGAGAGAAGCCATATTTATTAATGGTTATGCAAGAAATAAATGCCAAGAAGACGAGTCATTATGGGAAATCACTAACCTTAGATGAATACGAGAAATCTTTGGTACTCCAGCGCCCAGGATCATTACCACGAAAACCAGACCACTTATTGCCCCAACCAGTAATTGGTTGATAGCGTTGATTTTCAAAAATTTCTTCTACCACTATGTTATGACTGCTGGATCCTGATTCATGTATCATTGAAACATGACATACTGAAATATCCAAATTAATGTCCGAATCATTTACAACTGTAGCAAGACCCCTGAAAATAGAATGCTTCTTTCCATTTTTCATGACAACTTCCATTCCAATAAACTCGTTTTGTAATGATTTGGGAACTACTGACGACGGAAGCAGTGAACGAATGCTCTCCCATGAATCCTCTGTTCCAAGCTTAACCCAGAAACCTATGTCCTTAGCAGAACCATCCTTGTTTTCTTCGTCTCTTTGAAAATTTGCAGTTGAATTCCTCTCAAAATAAGAAGTGGAAAGAAAGAGGTATCCATGGTCATGCATATCTTCAACATTGTTGGACTGAACCAAAGAGCACAGCAAAGAAAAGACAGATACTAAAATTCCATGGAAACAAAGAAACGTGAAGTTAATGTACCAAAGATGAACAAAAGAGTTACTCACCTTTCTCCTCAAGGGATATGGTTCAATATTCTGAATATCATTTCGTTGAGACAGCATCCTTGCTGAAGATACCTTCTTTAAACTATATGCACCATGTCCAACTGGAAAAGAAAGCGCACCGACAACTTCACCTGCTTAATTAAATTACACCATCAAAAGACTATAGCAAGCAATATACATGTTCAAGTTTGAGAGGACGTTGACTTGAAATCTGAGAGAAGCTACGTAAGTACTTATATAAACTCTAGAAAAATATTATTCACTTAGCAGAGATCACAAGATAAACTAAAACAATAAATAACAACTTTAATACGTAGTATAGAATGAAAGAGAAGACTTACGAGCGAACCACACATGGTAATGAATAGATAACATTTCTTATGGCCATGCAAATAGAGTGCTCAGTACAAAAGGGTACATGAACTCAACAAAAATCAACTCATACAACTACAACAGGCACAGAGACTCAGCATCACATGCAACAAAAACCAGATATTTTCCAATTTCTAGCATTTACGTGAATTTGCATTAAGTCAAGTTGACACACCAATAAAACATACCTTTACCAGCTTTTGCTGATAGGTTTGTTACCTCCACCTCCAACTTAGCAACCCCCTGCACCAACACATGAAGAAATTCATTAGCTATTTTCTCAAAAAACAGGAGCTCTTCTTACCTGCTCCTCCATTCCCAATTGACATCACAGCTCCCAAAATTGCATCTATCAGAAATGGACATTTTACCATAACCAAATCTATCACTACCTTTAATAACTTATATACCATATTTTCAGAGAAACATGAATAAGCTACCTGTACTGGAGTACCACAAACTTAAGACGTGTCTCCTTTCATAAAAAAGAAGCAAAAATGAAAAGAATAAAATTGTTAAATACAAAACAGACCTTACGAGGAACTTCAAATATGAAAAGTTCATTCCATTTTGCAATGCCTTGATTTGGATAATCCATGTCAGAAACTAAGGGCTTAACACATTTTGTCCTTGCGCTCTGTGGGAAAAGTTTTTGCTGATCTGTTGCTTGACTATCAATAGCAAGGCGCAGAGCACAGAAGAAGTTATGGCTATTACCATCATCAATTATGGATAAATCCTGCCAAACATTAAGAAGTGATACGTTTTTTAGATATTAGCACTCAATAATAACAGTACACATAATGGCCAATAAAATAAGGAATACATGACGCAAGAGCTTCAAGCATAGTAGAACCTTGGCTAAAAGAATCTGTACAGCAACATAATAACGTTCTTCCCTAGATTCCTCAGCAACATTTAACCTGTCCGAGAACCTTGCAGGTGGAATCCAAACTGACGCACATTCACCATGATGAAGTAGGTCAACCACCTCTGAATTATCCTCAATCCTTTTCAGGAACATATCATTCCCAAGTTTATTTTCTACTATCACAGTCTGTAAATCCTCTTCATCCAAGGCAGAAAAGGCTAGATCTTCATGTCCGGGAGGACCACCAGCGTCCTGAGAAAAAAATAGCCAGTTAGATATTTAAAAGCACGTACACAGTATGGAAAACAACTAGGCAACTTCTCAAGCCAAAATGAAAGTCCAAATATATTGACCTCAATCAGCTTGGTCGCTTTCTGTTCAAGCTCTAACTGTCGTCTCCATGAGAGAATGCTCTCTACTAAAGTATCAAGATTTGCTGCACTGATATTTATATTTAGAATGTTGGTAGCAGCAATGCGCATCCTCTTCCCAAGTCTTGATGGAGCATGCACATTGGTATCATATGTCTCAAACCTAGAAAAAGAAAAGAAGAAGGACGCCAAATTCATTACAAGCTGGTGCAGTTTTTTTTTTTTTTTTTCACTGTTCTCTCTTTTTAAAGGCATATAGTAACTAGAACCAGGCAGAATCTAACTTGAATATGCCATCAAATGGCTCCACCAAGGGTTCCCAAGCTTCTAACTGTGTATTAAAGGTTGAAGCAGCAATTGAGGAAATGAGGACTGCATTCATTGCCTCCAGCCGACCATGTGTTGCCAACTTGATATTGGTGATAGTCACATCAAATAGCGGTGTCATCTGATAGGATCAAGATGCATTATAAAGAGAGGGCAATATCATATCGAAAGGTCCAGAGCATTTCTTCCTTTTAGAAAACATACCATTCCATGTAGGCTGTCCAAAACAGTTAGAGAGAAGTATCTTAGTTTAATCTCAGCAGTTACATTTTCCCGAGTCTTTGGCTTTATGGAATCACCAATAGTGAAAGCCAACCGTGTTGATGGCTTTTTCAGATCGGAGCGTGCAAGAAAAGTGCAAGCCTACAGAACAACAGCACAAAGACAATATCATCTGTCTTTTTCTTCCCAGTGAAAATTCAAAGAATTAAAAGCCATAGGCAAGGAAAATTATACCAGGGTCATTTGTTACACATTACCTTATCTTAGAGATCCTACATAAAGCAATCTTTCTGATAAACTTATTGGTTTCATATTAAAAAAATGACCTTATCTTAAGAAATCCCAGAAATTCAAAGTGACATTTAAGGACTATGAGTTTAATGGGCATTTATGTTAACCTGATTTTCAACTTTCCAAATGCTCCAGCACTGAGATGCCTTTGAGCTCGAAGATCTGGAAATGGGCACTTCAAGAATGTTTGCTGGGTTAACAAGGTCCATCCTTGGGCAGCAAACCAAATCCATGCATGGGGCTTCATCTGTTCTGGAAACTATACACCCTAAAGAAGCATAACCGGGGGGAGCAATTGGGTACCAGAAGAAAACGTCATCAAAACCTTTCCCTGTAATATGGGCAACTTTAGTAAATTGCACAGGCTTTGCAGAGATTTCTGGATCATCAGACATAAATATTATGCCCAAAGCAGGTGGTTCCAAGCTGGAGGACAAAAACATGTTTGCCAAATGTTAATGGAAACTCATAAAGATATAAAAAAAGTACCTACAATGGTAACCAAAAAGAGTTCTACAAACAAACATTCCAAGATAAAAAGATTTTACCCGTCAGTTATGCAATCACCCACTATGGCATAACCACCACGTGAAACAGGCCGCCAAATTGACACTGGTCTACGAAGGTCACTGCCCTTGTCCCACCACATTCTCTCAAAGTGAGGGGTTGACATATGACAACTAGTAGCTTTTGAAATTGACCTGATAATGTCCCACCCAGACGAACTAACACCCTGGTTACCTGTTTGCTGACTAGCATGATCATTGTCCACAGCCAACACATGAACAGATTCCTTCAGATGTGCATAGGACCAAACTGAATTCCAGAGAAGAAGATGACTCAGATCAGAACTATTTTCTTTGGAAGGGCATCCAGTTGAAGAATGGGCATAAAATGATCCAAGAACATTGTCTAAACGCCAGATGCTAAATCCAGAAGTAAAATGCTGACTTGATGGAGCACTTAGCATGCATTCTGAAAAAGTTGTAGATGTTACAAGGTCAGAACGCAGGCAATAAACAGCATGATTTGGAGGCGGGTGTTTTCCTATATTTGCCACACAACCCATTGAAGTATACCCTGGGGGCGCAACTGGCATCCAGAGGGAACAATCACTATTAACATCAGAATGGCCATCCACTCCATCAAATCCAAGGACATGAGAAAAAAAGCCAATAAGGTTAAAACCCACTGGCTTCCGCACACGCCCATATGTATTACTTACTGCCAGCACTGCCTGTGAAGGAGGAATTGGCCTGGAGAAAAAAAATATAAAGAAAAGCATCTTTATATTTAGCGGAATTATGTGGATGAAAAGAAAATGTAAGCTTCGCCGATAAAAAAATAGTTACATGAAAAACACCACTTATATTGAGGATAGGAGAACATCTTCCATCAAAAACTATGTGAGAGCTAATATGGAGAAGAGTGCATGAGTAAAATCGACTATAAGACAATAACAAAAAAGCAAAAAAAGATGAAAAAGAAGAGAGTAAAAAGAAATATAAAAGTGCATTCAAATAAGAAATATATGACAAATACTATTTCCAAATAATGAGACTGCTTAAAAATTATGCCCCAAATAGGAGGTTCTAAGCTGATAACATGGAACCCAGAACCTTGAAGTCTTTAACCATAATGAACAAGAAAAATAATATTTTACCTTGATGTCACACAATCTCCCAAAATAACATAGTTTGATGGAGCTTGTGGCCTCCAAATGGTAAGATTGTTATGAGATCCATTTTCTACAAACAAAATAAAACAAGATGGAAATCAAAACCAAAAAATTTAAACAAATCATAAAAGATAGAGCATCACACTACAACTAAATTGAAGAAAACCTTTAGGTGACACCCAAATTCTATCGAAATTGGTGCAGGGAGCCAGAGGAATTGCATTTCCAAATTGTAGTGCTGCAGCAGCTTGGCTATGAAGGTTAAGTAGAAGAGAAATAGCACTTAATGAAAGACGAAAACAAATGTCGGTTGATATCAGAGACATATTTGTTTTCTCCTTAATGGAAGTAAATCCCCCAGAAATATCCAGTGGATCCAAAATGATAAGACCAGAACCAGCCTCAATGGTCAGATCCTTTACCAAGGCACGAATCCAGGTATCATTTTCCTTTGATGCATACCTGTTTGTCAGATTAATAAAATCAAACACATTTAAACTATTCTCCTCAACTGCTTGATTTTCAATGAAAAAGAGCCAAAGGGATATAGTTCAAAAAACCATACAGGAAATATCCTTTCCCCACAAATTGAAAAAAGAAAAAGAAAAAAAAACATATATGAAGTAGAACACAATGTTTTTGCAGAATAAAAGGAGAAAGAAAGAGAAAGAATGCACTGATATAGAGTATACAAGAAACCACATAGAAATTCTGTGAATAACATACATTTCAATAGAACAGATCATTATTCAAGTATATTAATAGTTTTGCACAAGACATTCTACACAGTTACTTCTTTTTCTTTTTCCTTTTTTATTTTGGAGAAGGGATTTGGAACCTTGTCCCATGCGCCCAAAATGAAACTGAAAGCAGGGTGCAGTCAGCTTGATAAATAAGTTAGCAAAGATATTTATCAAAGAGCAAATATTCCTCTTCACTAAACTACAATTACGAAAAGAGCATCAGCAATAAAGAATAAAGGAAGAAAAGTAAGTAAAGAAATAGATACTATACATTATTGTTTCACATAAACAAACAAAAAATTATATCCCTTTGAAATCATTTATGACCTCTTAGCATTGACCGGCAAAATAAAAATAACCATCAGGATATATAAAAGTATTAAAACAAGATCTAATGCTACTCTTACATGAAGTTCAAATCCATTTTTGCACGCAAAAGCTTTTCACCAAAAGATGAATCATCCAGGTAAGACTTGGTCCCATCAAAGAACGTGAATTCTGGAGCAACAACCTAAGCACAAACAAATAATTTAAATCAGCCTGGATGACGAAAATTAAAGTCCAAGAATAATCAGACAGATCCCAATTAGCCAAATACTACAAAAAGATTAAAGATCATATCAAAGGAAAACATAGAATTTAACATGAACTTTTTACCAGTAATAACATGTCAAACAGAGGAATGTATATGTGCCAACTGCTAGATGAAAATTATGTATCCACAGTGCAAGAATTAATTATGCTGAGAACTGCCACTGTTGAACCTAAGTAGGTCACAATGCCAGCTGACTATAAATAGATACATTCACAAATACAGACAGGCATATTGACTTTTAGTCAAATCAGCTCCACATACACAAGCAAGTCAGCACTGCTAGTCTCTCTGAGAGAGCAGTTTGCAATTTTACAAGAAAGACCTAATCAAGTTAGTGTTTATTTCGTAATTAGTTTCCTAACAATACTATTTCATTCGTTTACAGCACCACAGAGACAGAGTTCTGAAAGGAGAAAATTCGAACTCTGAAGAAACAACTAAAAGCCAACAAAAGAATGTTTGCAGAAGTTGGAAAAACCAATATGAGATATATACAGATGCCAATTATTGAAATTCTTTCCTATAAACCGCTTCATTTCAATAGTTAACCGCACAGCAAGAATATATAACAATATTCCCAATTAATACTCATATTTAACAAGACAACATAACATGACTCAAAGAAGAGACATCGTCAGACCAATGTTTTTATAACATTCACCAGACAGCGAAACTGAACTAAGCTCCAAAAAGTTACTGCTTATAAATTACCAAAAGTTCAAGAATATGCCTTTTAGACTTCAGCAGTCACTTATTATTGACCACAAACTATTTGTTTAATTACTTCTTTTAAAGAAGAGAAAAACTACCATAAAGGGTCATAAAATTCATAGCTTTAAGAGGGGTGGGGAAGTGAGTGCTCATAGCACAGTGTAACCATACCCAAAAAATTTTAAAAAGACAAACAGAATAAGCTTTAATGAAAGGCCAATGACTATAATTTTTTTTCTTTAGGAAAAAATTTTTAAAAATCCAGCTTAAAGGATTATTAATTATAGGCAAGAACTTTTGATGGAATCATACATACCTGTGCTTCAAAAGTGAAGCTCTGCACAACATTCAGGTTAGCTTGTAACTGTGAAGATGTCATGGGAGAGTTTGACTCCTCCAGATTGTCTACAATCTTCTTCTCATCATCAGAACTTGAGTTATCCATCAATGATATGTCAACACCATCTTCCGGTGAGACTGAGTAGCTGCTATCGTTGCTCAAGTACGTATACTTTCTCAAAAGAGAACCGTTCTGACGAATGAAGGAATTTTTAGAAAACAAAGAAGAAACGAGAATGGTATAGCATTTACAGTAAATAGGCATTAAAATTACAGAAGACTCGAAAGAACATTACATGTCACATATCTCAGTCATGATCATCAAATTAAAACTTGCTCTTTATGCATAGCGTGAGAAAATAAAACAGAGTAATTGACCATAAACAAAAGCCATAAGAATGTGTTTGTGCACGTGAAAGAGAGAGGAAGAATATTATTCTGTTTTACAACACCGTTAGAAATCGTACTCCTGAAGAAAAATCACATTTGTCAGGAAGCAAAATTTGGAAAACTTCATATTTATAGGTGCATCAATCAAATTAGCATATGAGGAATGAAAGCCAAGAACAATTTGTCGGTGGCCATATATATTCTTGTCCCACAAACTGACCATTAACTGGTGCAATTATGCTTTAGAGTGATAATTTACAATTAGTTGTCACATGCCATGTATTTTGCTTAGAATGATTTTCCAGTTGCCTTTCTATGATGACACAAAAATGCAATAGAACAAGGACAGTCAAAAACTAGCATTAAGGAATACACCAGTTCACTCAAACTATGATTTCTCATTAAATTTTGTTTTCCCTTTTCACAAAGTAACTGAAGACTTCTCCTACTTAAGACACAAAAGCGAAAAAGTACAAATACCTCAATTTTTATGTTGACAAATCGCAACCTCTTACCACGCCCAATAATCATGATAGGACGAAATCTTGCAGAATGCGACTCCTTCGTATCATTCTCTTCACATAAAAGGATAGTCTTTCCGCAACCATCATATGTGTACTCATCAATGCCATGGGTATCAGCAATCAACTGTCTACTTGGGGTCAAGTGCACAACATCTTCATTCTGTTTGTATAAACTATCGGAAAGCACAATGCTATTGTTTTTACTTATTGGATCATTCTTGGGGTCCATTGTTTCTTCCCTTCCCATTATTGCACCTAATTGTGGCACAAAAAACTCACCCAAAGCTAGAAGGAAATCGGGCACAACAAGTACTCGAGGCTGCTGAACTCGAAGCACAAACGATTGGGAGGATGATCGCCATCTATAATCCATCAAAAACATTGTTGAAATTGGAACATCTAAGTCAAAACCAGCTTCAGAATTCACTTTGCTAAAGCTGCTCTTGTTTAAGAGGAAAGGAAGGTTTCCAGCGGAAGCTTGTTTTGAAGCATCAACAGACGAGCCAAGCATAAGGCGCATTTCAGGCTTTGTATTGGGGCGGATATCCAGAACAGAAAAAGTGGGAATCGTTACATACAGATCTGTTTCAGACAACGAAGTCATGCGGTATGATACCCAAAGACCTTCTAGCTGAAAAAACCAAGAAAAAGTACAGGTAAGTGGAGGCTTGCTACATTCAATAAATAAAAGTAAAAATATTCACTTAAAGATATAGGCTTTTACTTAATTATAAACAACACATGTTTAGCCCAGGGTAAAATATTTAACTAACAAAAACTATAGCCGCAAAAAGAAACAATGACAATAATTATTAGTAAATAACGATACTCACAGCTATACGAGCTAAAGGTGATTCCTCATGAATGCCATTACACAACTCCAACAGTGCATAATCGACTTCAACTGCCACAATGGTTACACTACGTGATAGAATCATCTGACTATTCATGTTGACCTTATCAACCAGCAGCTTCATTGTATCTTTAGAGCCAGATTTGCTGCCACGGAAACTTTGAGGGAGCCTTGGGGTTTCATTTAGATTCATAAATGTACAATTTAGAATAACATCGTATTCTTTATTTGACATTACACCATGCAAAAAACCAACCTGCCCAGAAGAACATTAAAAGGAATTAACTAAAGAATCAGTAAGTAACTGCTACAAGGGAACCCCAAAAAGGCATCACCAGCAAGGTATTCCAATCTAAGAAAAGCAAAATCATCAAACAACCAAGTCCTCAAACTCACCTTAACTTCCAAAGTAAATGTTGGGACTTTCCTAAAAACATCCCTCAAACTCCGCCGAACATAAACATCAAGTCCTCTGCCTTCACGAATCAGTGGTTTACCAATACAACCATCAATCCCCACAGACATGTTTACTCCAAGAATCTGCAAATTTAAGACTGTTAACTGTAGCTCAACAATCAAATTTGTGGTACCGTGTAATCAAAACTAATATACCTCAGCATGAAGAACATCAAGATGAACAGCTGAAGGATCTTTTTCTGGAAATCCATGCCAACTTATTTCATTTGTGACCTTTAGCAGACCCACATCAAGTTGAATGAAGCTGCAATGAGTAAACATATAATTAATATTCACGGTAAAAGCTTTCTATCCCAGCTTTGTAAAGTCTATGAAGAGTAAATAAAGTGAAAAAAAGGGGAAAAAAGGGATAATGACATTCAAATTCAAACCCTTAGTAACAAACAGAAAGAGAACTTTTTCAATACAGAAGATGTGATATTATAAGTAAAGGAGGGCAGGGGTGGATTCTGCTTAGGATATGATTAAGCAAATTGAGGTTTTACTACATGTTGAAACTTATTTAATACAAAAGTTTTGGAAGATATTATATTTTCAAGGAAATAGATTTATTGGTCAACCTAATGAGCATTATATAACAAGAACTAATGGAGTATTAAACCTACTCTTTACTGGTTGAATTCCTTGGAACTATAATTATTGGAGTGTCAAGTGTGAGATCCAGCTTCAGAGCTGCAGCCCCGTCAATTTCAGATTTCTGAACTAACCATTCAAAACCACCAACTTTATCAACAAGTTTTATTACTTCTTCTGTATGTGGGGTGGCAAGCTCCATGAAATAAACTGTTATCTGCACAATCAAGTTTCCAGTCATTTATAGATCCAAAATATAAAATGCCTAGCCTAATGGAACTCAAAACAAATGTTGAGTATTGTGAATAAGCAAACTTGATTTGTTAAAATGCTAACCATAGTACAGTAATGCCAACACTAAAAATGCACACAATTCAAACCATATCCCAGCATACCTCCTGGACAAACCTATACAGGAAAACAATTCGAACAGCAGAAAGTCGCCCACACAAACTGTAATTATAACCTTCATAATCATCATCTCCGGCACTGTAAGAATTAAATTTGAACTGAAAAGAAAAAAAAAGTGAAATAAGCAAACATAACTAAAATTGAAAGTGATCTAAATACCTCATATGCCAGTAAACATATAATGGTATACAACAATGTACCTTTATAAGCGATTCAACCCCTGGATTACGTATATCACACAGCCAACCCAAGCAGTTATCTGTTCCAAGTGACATATCCCGAAGTCTCAAATTTCCCAATGTGCCTTCAATAGAAACAGACGCCGGATGGACCTTAGTAGGAAAAAGATAAAATAAAGTCAGACAATAGAAAATTTATGGAATTAAATCCTGAATGAAATATGGAGAAAAAATTTTAAATACATTTAACAAGAAGCTTTTCTTCACCTTAAGATCTAACACGAAACTTTCTTGGACAAACATAGCCAGCTGAGATCCATCCTCCTTGTTAAGAAACACAGTGACACTATCAACATTCATGTTCAAATAAAATACAACACGACCTTTACCATACCCCAGCAACCCTTCAATACGATCACTTTCTGCAGCCTTTCCTTTGCTCATTGAAGATTTATCATCCAAAGCTTCATTTACGTCTGTAACACTCGCTGCATAACTCGAAGAGCTTAGATCAAAGCCAAAACCAATCAAAGCAACTAGAGTGGGTCTGTTGCAAAAGAACTCTAGCTTGGACATGCGAATACTCATCTGAAAATTTCAAGTGGAGCAATTAGCAGGGCAATTTAACTCAAATTTAATCAAGGAAATTTAGCTGAAGGTCCTTGATGCCCATTCTATATACCTGTGTGTCTATACCATCATAAGCAGGTGAACCAGAGCCCCTGGTTGAGAAAGTAACAGATACAAAATCCAAATCATTACCATCTTGAGCTTCATAAAATATCTCTCCAGAAATTCCCTTTCCTGGTACTAAATCCTTCTCATGGATTAACATTTCAGCAGACTCAAATCCAGAGGCATTCATGTCCATATATTGTGAAAGACCATCAGAATCTGTCAGAGATATAAATTCTTGCAAAGCATCTATAAAAGTATCATCATCATCTGGGTGCACTGCAGACATCTCATTTCCATGAGGATCACAACTACGATGGGATTCAAACGAACCGTCATTGTTCAGCACAGAGCAGGCTAAGTACTGTTCATTTCCCGACAGACGACCCTGCAGCTCATCCTTAACTTTCAATGAATGCAGCTTGGTCTTCACCATTTGGTCACTCCCCGAACTAATCATCTTCACCTGTTAAAAAATATTGCTGAATAGGTAGTAGCAACAAATAGAACTATGCACTAATTCAAAAAAATGGAGTTGGACTCCCTGATTTAAATATCTTAGCTACAATTCCTGTTAAAATTTCCATACTAGCAACGTAAAACCACCGTTAAATAGCACTAAAAAGCAACAGCAAGAAGCAGACCTTTCCACCACTAGCAAGAACTTCAATAATCAGTAGCTCATCTAGCTTCTCCGCCAGACCTTCTCCAGTCTGCAAAATGGTATGCATAAAAGTTGGATTGCTCAATTAGCAAATATTGTAACAGATGTCACAGCAAAAGCATTCGCTAAGTGCCTAGAAGATAGTTCTGGTAAGAAGTACATAACCATCAAGCATTTAGGAAATTGTACAACATCTAACCTTTCCATATATGCTTAACTTTGTCTCTAAAACTGCCCCATTAATCACAAGGTCAGCAGCTTTTGAATTTATTGTTTGAAGAGCATCAGATCCATTCATACCATCACTTGCTTCTCCAAGTAGATCAACCAATGCAGGAGCCTATGTGAATAGGAAGTCCAAGTAATAAGCACATATAAGAAAAATAAACACAAAGAGTAAAACGGAAACTTAATATCATCATCATACAGAAGCTTGATAGGTGGCTTGTATAAGTCCTCTCAACCAAGTGACCTTCTCTTCCTCTCCTCGAAATTCAATAACCCAGGTACCTGAAGACTCTAATGCCTAAAAACACAATCAAGTTAGCAATAATGAAAGCAAACAAATATTCAAGTCCCTGCAAAAACATAAGAGCATGCAACGGTAAAATAGAGACACATGACATTATTCAGATGTGGTGCCTCTAAATGGTTTTGTTTACCTATCAAAATAAAAAAGTTCAAGCTAAACTTTTCCATATAACAAGCTAAATAGGCATGCTATTCAGTTTGCAAAAGCATACTTATTACACCATTACTATTAAGCTTAAAATTAGACAATAAATAAAATAATTTTACCTTTTATAATGCAAATATTTAACATAATCCCTTCCAATAATGAGATGATATGAGTACATACAATGCACATTGCCCAGTCTCCTTTTATGATGCACATACTAAATCTATACAAGTATAGCTATTCCCTTCATAATCATTGTTTAATTTTCATTAAATATTGAATTTTCAATATCACTTCCTGCAGATACTGCTTATAGACTAATCTTTACTACCCAAAGCTGCACTAATTATCAAAAAAACTATTTATTGACAACCAAAAAGAAAGATATAGACCTCAAAATCTTAAGTGCCGCATCATGACAACATCAATAAACTTTTTCAAGAAATCATGGTAGCATCAAACCCTAACCCCCTTCTTTTCTTGTTTCTGGACTTGTTTATTGATACAGAATTCTTTCTTTTTCCCCAATTGTCACTACCAGGTTCTGTACTTGAGATTAAAACAGAAAAAGTAAAGAGAAAAAAAAGAAGGGCAACAAAAACCATTATGTTCAAACTTTTGAATTTCCTGATAACTGGTAAAAGAAAGGAAGATAGCTGGCAAAAGTTTTCAGAATGTACTTACCATAGATAACTCTAGTTAACAATGACTATTAACTAGAGTGCTATTAATAATGACTATTAACTAGAGTGCTATTAACTAAAGTGGTATTTAGCTGAAAAGCAAAATATGGAACGTTTCACAGGCAATAATGAATGGAAAAGCTAGCACATTTTTTTTTTTGAGGGAAGCTAGCACATTTTATTTATAAGACAAAACAATCACAGCTTAATACAAGTATGTTTGTCAAAAGATTTGAAGAATTAGATAAAGCAGAGAACTTTCAGATAACCAGCCATATGTGAGAAATGAGGATTATTCTAGTTCAGTTTAATGAAACATCTAGCAACCAAGCATTACTTTAGTCACAAAACCAAATGACTCACCTTCTGAGTGTCCATCCCTCTTGAACTCACAGCAATACAAAAAGGAGACCCACCAATATTTGTTGATGGAACCTCATGAACCTGTCTTCCAGCCATGCTGCACGTTTTCAAAATTAAGATTTAGATTAAGAGGCACCAAGAATGCCATAGGGACTATAAACAAGAACGGAACACCAGTGAAAATAAAAAATATTGACTCTGCAAAACTATTAAAAACCCACTCAGTTAACAGGTAACTAGTCCAGGAACAAAGGCAAAGAGACAAGAAAAGCCCCAAACCTCAAGTACCGCTGGTGTTTCTGAGATTTTTCTGATTCAAGGACATATAGATAGAATCCAGATAATACAACAAAACAGGGCTGCCATGAAGCTACAGAGTTTCCAATACCCTACATCAAGAAAGTAAATAATGGTTAAAATGAGAATCAGATGCATATGGGAGGTGACTGTAGAACTAGCTTTTGTAATGGAGTTGATTACCAACCCGCCAAACTAGGATTTTAGCATCAGTAGCAAGATCTGCAGCACTCCAGGGAGCCAGTCCAGCTTGGAAATCAACAACACCAGGCTGAACACAGGGATCCATAGCAACATGTAGTATGTCCGTCAATTCCATAAGTTTGCAGTATCTTGCTGGTGAAAAGTGAATGCCAAGATTAGGCACTTGAACTGAAACACGTGTTGATGGATAACTTGGATGAGGAACTTTAATCTGCAATACCAATAAACAAGTATTATTGTGAGTTGTTATTATAGAATTTAATATGAAGCACTTATAGCAATCTGTGTTGTTTGATGGATTAAAGAGAAAAAAAAAAAGAAGTCATACCTGATCAACAACTACTACCATTCCACACCTATCAATCAGAGAATAGAAATTGTCAATCTTCTCAAACCCAGGAGACATAACTATCGATTGTTTGTGAGAATTCGGTTTGACCATGGTGCAGTTTTGACAATCAGAACCACAATCTGTAAAAAAAGCAGCAATATCCCTTCCAGATATGTAGAAACGGGAATATACCTTCTGCCTCTGCTCATCAGACTGACTCTCCTGCCAGAATATCAATTTTTTAGGCAAAGAAATGTAATAACTTTCAAATTCAGAGGTTAATACACATACCATGGTATGCAATGTAAAATGACCAAAATCCAAAAGAAAATGGCCATCACATTTGGAAGAGCCAGATGTTCTCAGAGGAATCCTAACTTTTGGAGCATCAAGATCAATGTCCAGAGCAAATCTGAGAAACCAAGCAGAAAAGTGAATAATCCAAGCAAATATCATGCTTTTTCCCTTTATAGAAGCAAGGCAAAAGAAGCAAAAAGATAAACATTACAATATCCCACATTGAAATAGTTACCAAAGTTATTCCCAAGATAAAAATTTGGATTCTTCAACAGAAGTTTTTATGCTCCATGAAACACTAGATACACTATAATTCAAGAAAACAGACTTAACAAACTCATAAAGCCTGCATTGGTCCTACTTATAAACTTGGTAACTTACCTTCATGACAATAAATAATAGAAAGAAATTGAGAAAATTTTCCTAAATGTTGTTCTAGATGATCAAGGAGGATAACCATGAAGAAGGTAAGCATAAAAAGGGCAAAACGCAGAGAAACTTCTTTTTCTGTTCATTTTCAAATTCCAACATTTTCGGGATATTAAAACAGCAACTGATTTAAGAGTAATAACTGTAAATGGCAAAATCCAGTTTGCTCCCTTCACATTGTAATGCTAGTTTTAGTTAAATATCATTTCTTACATGTTCCTTTCAACCTGGCATTGCATATCTTTCATTGTCATGTTCAGAACTTACACTGAAATGGGCCTTTCCCACTCTAAAAGACAAAATTTTAATGGATGACAGGTCCATGCAGCAATAACAAGCCATGCCTCAATGTCGATCTTCACTTCAATCATATGAAATTTAGCGTAACTTGCATCTAGATTATATAAGGCAGAGCAACCTCTGAAGAAAATGATCAATACTAGCATGATTTATAAAAATTTGAAGGCCAACCTGCCCATGTGCAAGGTATAATTTAGCTTACTTCATCTCATTCGTCTCATTTTGCGACAACCAACAAGTTAGTCTGTTCAAAATTTATAGTGTCTTCCATCTATTAATCAAACACTACCATGCATCCTTAATGAACAATCCTTTCATAGACGTTTTTCTGACTCCAAGCATTTTGCACCAGAATGCGCCAGTTGTCTATACCCATTCTACATCTTCCAATAGGTAGATCAAAAAGAGATACAAAGCATGAAAAATAACATAATATCAAGTGACCAAAATCCATTCACATTAACATGGTCAAACCAATGAGAAATGAAGGATATAATTGAAAGCTGCAATGAGTATCTAACCTGCTTTGTTCCTCCAATACTGTCTGAAATTGCTCCTGTGCTCGACGAGTCACTTTTTCAATCTTTGTCTGCCATTGATTTCAAATACTGAGCAGCATAAGAGGTAACAGAAGATATTTCTATTCTTATCCTATTAATGTAATTACCTGCAATGCGGTAGCAGTTTCCAATGCAATAGTGGGACTAACTGCATTACTCCTCTTCACAAACTCAAAAAAGCGAACACAACTTTCCCTCAAAACCTGCAAAGTGATAAAATGTTATGAAGCCCCTTCTGCTAGGAGATGATACCACTAAATAAAAGACGAAAGAAAAAGTAAAAATAGAGGACCAGAAATAGTAAGTGGTCTTGCCAAATGCATTTACAAATTATAATGCACAAAATAAAGATACTTGAAAGACAAAGAATTGTCTAAATCACCAGAAAGCAAAACACCACAATACAAACATCAGAGGGATAAAAGGGAAAACGACAACAAATTTAGCCAACCCTAAGCTCATATCTTAAACTAATAGGCAACAAGGTCTCTTTGTAGAGGTTTTCACTTATGAAAAAGTTACCCAATCAACATTATCCAGATAAACAATCACTATAGCAGAATCTGAGACTAAATTAGACTAGGAATTTGCAAGATGAACTTGATAGCTTTTTCATTAATAATAATAATAGCATTTATATGCCTTAGTGCGAAGGGCCTCCAGAGAAGGCCTCAAAGATCCAGTGGAGGTACTCAGTTTTCTCTATTACTCCTATCTGGGAATTGAATACAAACGATATTGCCCCTCAGACAGCAGTCAGCTAAAAATTCCATTAGTCAGCCGGACATACTTACTACCCTATTCGATGCCATATTTTATCTTTCCTCAAACCTAGACCTGAGAGATTTTATGAATATATGAGGGCTTATTACTACCTCAAATTACTTGTCACCTTCCTAACTGAAATAGCTGCTGCAGTTTTGGATATGATTAAAATAGCATTATCATAGTCAACCGATTTACAGGATAAAATCTATTTCACATGTCACTAAGTACAAGTCACGATAAATGATTCAAGTAACTAGATCCATCCGTTGGTGATGCACACATGGCAATCCACTTTTCCTTGTAGGATCAAAGAAATTACCGTAACATGGCAGGGGGAAATCGTAGCCGACAACCTCCAATCAACATTCTCTCCTACCGGTGAGTGTACAAAACTAGCAGTTAACGCATTTACCTTTTGCTCACTGCAGACACTCTGCAGAAAAAGCCACAACATCAGCCAGTACATTGCAAAATATGGCTCAATCAGACAACAGCATAGGGTTCGAATCTATTGAATAAAGTTAACTTTCTGGAGGGTAGAAAAGGGACACAAGTATATTACAATATCAATCAGAAATTAAACCACTTAAAAACAGGCTTGCTACCTATTAAAAAAGCAGGTTGGCATACTTATAACCTCCTTTCTGGTTGTTTCTTATTTGGGAATTTTTAGTTATCATCAGCTCAGGATCTCCTAGGGAAAACAGTTCAAAATGTGGTATTCAAACAAACCTGAGCAAGTGAACCTTCAGGGGCTGACAAACCATAGAATCTTAACCTCACATCACAATGGGTACCGCGATGTTTAAACTTTGCTGAAACATGAAGCTGTTCGAATCTACCACAAACAATCTCTGTCTGGTTTATATTGATGATCCTTGCAGCAGCTTGACCAATGGATACAGTTACCAAAAGCCGGATCATGTTCTGCATGTCTTTCCCTGAATGTGACATCAACTCCTCATTAGGCTGGTAACTGAGTAACTTATTGATTGCCTGCCATTCTTCTTTACTCAGCCTTCCCTCAGTTAACTGCGATCCATCCAAACTATCCTCCTCAGATGCATCTTCAGAGTTTGTGCGCCTGCGATTAAAGGGGAATAGAATTTGCGTAAAATCAGTGTTTTGGGGCAAAACTGAAAGGAAAATCATCACAGATTCGATAGCAAAGACAAGGTAATATGCTTCCACCTACCATCTAAAAGAAAACCAACTCTTCTTCTGAAGCCTCCTCTGTTCAGCTGCTTCCTTTGACTTTACAGATTCAACCTTGGCATGAGCAAGTAACCTAATTGATCCAAATAGAAATGAAAAATATTCAGATAGGATTGAAGAACAAATTGCTAAAACCGAACTGTGCATTTGGCCTTGATTACAGTTAATAACAGATTTTGATTATACAATCTAGAGAAAACTCTCCAACAATTAAATAAAACGTCATCGTATAGAACAAAACAAGGTAATCCAACTAAATCAAGGTGAGTATTGGAACACATTTCTCTGATGAAGAACCAGACCAACAAAAAAATACTCATAACAGAGTATCCTTCTCCACTTAAGTAAAGAATGGCACAGTTTGTGGCACTTGACTGGCCATATCATCTACTGTCGGAAATTATATTTTAAAACTTTTGGTGGTGTACCTAGTGGCATCTACAACATGTCCACTGTAGTCACCATATTATACAAGGACACTGTACCAGTACATGATAGGCGGAGCTGCATTCATGTTTCAGCGGAAAACATGAACACAGGTTTCACTACCATCTAATTTCTCTAAATTATTCCAAAACAATCTTTCCACTCGCAAAGAGATACTGATGCATAAATTCAGTTAAATGGCAAGAACGCCCATGTAGCAAGCACACCAGCAATCATGGTTGAAGATGTTCTTATTGGTAAAGATGGTTTTACTATGTGAAGATACATCATACACCAACTAGTAAGCTCAGTTTGATACAGGACTTTAGAAACTAGCTTAGCTAAAGCAAATATAAAAGTTATCAGCCTACAACACAAAACTTAGTTCAGTAATTACTTAGAAATGCATGATCACTATTTGCTATAGCAAGCTACATTATGTGATTGCACTTAACCATAATATGAATTTGTGCAATAAACTTAAACCTACCTCAAGTAAGCCAAGTTTATAAAAAGAGTTAAAGATTGGGATACAATGTCCAGTGCGATTATCTTCGTCTCAAGAAGACCAAGTTTAACTTCATTTTAAATAGGGTAAGGGGAGTGTAAGGCTAAGCTAAATCTTTTTACCTCCATAGAAGAATAACTTTTGAGTCAAGATCTTTCTCAATGTCTCTAATTTCCGAGTTCACAACATTCGATGACTGTTGTAACGAACTGGCATACAAGTGAATGTAGCGTCGACGAAGTTGGCACATATGCCGAATTTGATCCCACGAGAAACGATAGCTGAAGCAATGATACATTTAAGGGTTGAAAAAACATTTATTTGTATAACAAAGTGGTGAGCAGATACAACTGATCTTTAAAAAAAATTGAATTCAAGTGTATTTCTTCAGATTATCAAACAGGTACTGCTTATGGGCAACTATTAATATATTTGAGGAAGGTACTGTCTATACCACATTTTCCGCTGTTGTAGTGCAGCCTGAGATGCATAACGCCACCATAAAAAATAAGACTCCTTCGAAATTGGCACAGCAGGTCGTAAATGGGAAATTTCAACATATGTCCTATATCTTGAAATAACTTCTAATAGTTTTATCCAATCATGATATTGTGCCTGTAAAAGGGGGAAACCAGTAAATCCTAAGACACAAATAGAAGTTTTCAGTTTCTATCTATTTCTTGGTTGGAAATGCAGAGAGCAGTGAACTTTTAATCTATCTTATTCTCTAAAAAACAGAAAACAGAGAACAGCTTCAAAACAAACCTAAGGAAAAGCTTCAAAGCTTTAAAAAAAAGAAAACAACGAATTTAAATATATAAGGAAAAAATGTATAGGGAACCTCAGTGATAGTTAAGGAGACATCGCTTAATACAAGAGAAGCCTTCTCAAAAGGAATATCGGGATCATTTCTTTCTTGGTTTCCAAGTCGATGATACTTAAGTACTCCATTGATTGGAGACACCAAGTAATTGCGATTCATAGCCCACTTAGACACCACTCCACAATTAGTAGCAGATTCATTTATACCATCTTCAAATACCTGGATAATCAACAATTCAGAAAACTTAGGAGGAAGATTGAAACCCCAGAGCAATGTTTCAGTTAACCTTCATAACACTATCGCAATGAAAATTATGGAACAATGGAAATAAACGGGATTACAATTCCATAAGCCCAACCTCAATCCAATCTTTGGGACTAAGATCTTCCCATTTCTTGTCCATATTCCAAGGCAGGCTATCCGAATCATGATACATAGCAAGCCTCTCAAGTTGCAAAGACTGAGCAAAAACTTCACAAGCATTAGCACATTAATTTTATTGTCATTCAAAAACAAACAGCTGCAATTAAGTATGACAAACCATTCACAAAGATCAAAAGTAAAAATGCAAAGCAGCAAAAGCTTAAAAGTTGCAAAGGAGAACGAGCCTGCCATCTTCTCTCACAGAAAAAAAAGGTGATAGGCATTTTTCAAACCTATTTTTAGTTTCCATGCATGCATGTGGGATTGTTTAAACTATGCCATGCACTTTCAGCTCCTAGTTTGACAATTTGTCATATATTATATGGTATGCTATCCAAATTACTAATCATGTTTTTCAGTTGAATAGCCAAATTTCAATCAAAAGAAAAGAAAAGAAAGACAATACCATTTATCAAATTGGAATTTGGTTAATTCAGAGAAAATGTCATTTTTTTCTTGAGAAACTCCCAGAATAACTTTATTAGGTTTAAAACAAGAAGAAACAATGCCACCAAACAGAAAAATACATATCACCATTCCACAAGTTCAAGATGCATCCCGATTCCATAGTCAATTTGGATGCAATACTCTTTATTTCAAGAAACAACCATAGTTTTTGCCATTAACTTGATGAGTTAAATTACTAATACCTTTCTGAACTGCTTCCAAAAGACAGTAGCAAATAATTTATACAGCAGGAAAAAAAAAACAGATCTGACCTTACGCAACTTGTCCAGAGCACCACTAGTATCAAAGGTCTCATTTCCCTGCTCGTCCATAGTAACGGCAGCAAGCTTAGCCAGGGTAACACCAGAAGCAAACGGATGGCCCGGATTACTACAAGATAACAGTCCATTAATAATAGCACATCAAACCAATCAGGACAGGAGGACAAAGGTTACAAAGCTTAAGAAAACTACAAAACCAAAAAGCCGACAGAAGAGTGAAAACACCAAAAAAGGCACATGAACACCACCTAACACAATCTTCATATCTGATATGTACATTGCTGATAGATATCTTTAGATTTCCAATTATTGTAGCAATCAGAGAACCAAGCCATGAATTTCCTGCAGGAGGCTGCAAACACAGCTCAAAGAAAAAGGCAAAACAAAAGAGATACCATTGAGTCAATCACTATTATTCACAAAAGCACGATATTTCTCCTAGATACATAAGCTGAGATGCACAAACCACAAATCATAATCAAATTAATACATAAAGGAAACATTCAAGATATACACGTAAAACAGAAAACATATGAAGAGTCATTCATCAACATTTTACTAGGACAAGAACAAAAGTATACTAGGAGAAGTAAAAATAAGTAATAGCCAGATGAAAAAAAATTGAATTCCAGAGTACCTATTTTTCATTTTTTTTAAAAGAAGAAGAAGAAGCAAAACGAGAAAAAACAAAACAGAACAGTATCACAGCAAGTAAAATGTGTTCAGCATCCAAAGACCTACACTTCCCAGCTTTGAACCCGATATTGCTTCAAGAGTAGCTGATTCTGCTTCCTGCAAGTGACAGAATGAATTTAAAATAATTATGTGTACATGGATGCATGCAGGACTAGAGATCAAAATTGCAAAATCGTCATGCATCATGCCAAAAAATCCAAAAATGCTTTACAATAACATATTTGAATCTATTTTCCAAAGATGCTATTACCGATAATATTATCCATCCTCAAAACAAAAGGAATAGCAATTGCTCAACTCAAGAAGACAACAAAATTTCATGATGAATAATGCAAATATTCTCAGAATTCTTGCTAACAAATTCAATGTTAAGAAAGTATCTCACTCACACAAATCATAGCTCCAGTAAGATATCTCTATACAGCAATCTACTCCCATAAATAAAATAAGTCCAAGAAATCAAGAATATAATTGCATATGCAAAACATCAGTAGATTAAGGATCTTATGAATGACAACTTTATAGAATCATAAACTTTAGATGGGAAAAAATGTTATAGGAAGTTTTTTTTTCTTTAGCAAGATTATACTTGGAGGAATGGCAATGATATCATTCACAAAATGCTAGAAGCTATATGAGGGTATTTTACTTATAAATGAATACAAAAGATTTACCTCAATTTGTTGACGTTTAGCTTCAAATAGTTTTTCCCTATCCTCCTTCGGAACAATATTCCAATAAGATTTCAAATGAAATAGGAAAACCCATGAGTAATAGCAGTATATATAAAATGAAATTCCATCCATAAGATAAAATAACATCCTACCTTAAGAGTCTGGCCATCAGGAGCTGGGTGAGCTAGAACAAATACACGATCGATGAGAACAATTACAGGTTCTTTACCTAAACTTTTCCAAGGAACCTATAACATAAAATTTCAAATTTGAATAAGAACATAAATCATTAGAAAATATGCCAAGTATGTTGAAGCATACTTAAGAACTACTATTGAAGAAAGCAGGATTTACTTTTGCAACACCTTGCAGTGGCAAAACTGCCAGAAGATGGACCTAGTAGAAAACAAAACAAGCAGTAATACAAAATAGCTACCTTCAGAGTTATGGTGCCAACAAAGCCTGCTTTGACAGTAACTGGTAGATTCAAAGAGTTCAGAGCCTCTGCCTTTAATTTTAAATCTTTGAGGACAACATCACCTGTGGAAAGAAGGAAGAGTTACAAACAGCTTCTATGAGAAACTGTTATTGGACAATTGTAGCTCAAACAAATGGGTTAAAAAGATCAGTAAAAATGCAAGGACAGAGAGTATTTCTGAAGAAACCTTTCCAAACACTGATTCTTAAAGTCTCCAATGAGAGACCGTGAACGTATTCCCCCAAGTATCTTCGAAGCAAATGCAGAACCTATAAACAAAGAACAATATGCACAGATACAGACGCCTGAAGAAATGAAGAAAAACATGGATATTTCAACAATTTAAATGTCTCAAAGCACAATAATAAGTAATAACAGAGGGACTGAAAACAGGCATATATAGGATGATGATTGAATGAAATTGAAAACAAAGAGCCGCATATCAGTGATTCTGCTATTATAAGCTCATAAACATTCCTAGCAAGAGAAATTGTAACATCAGGCCATGTTTAAGAACCGTTTCCTCAATCTTCTATGATATTATCATCTGCATTGGTATTATGTAGCATGTGATGATCACCTCGCAACTAATTTGTATTCTGTTTTACAACCGTTGCGTGACAAAGTTATGTCTAGAAAACTCCTCAAATAGGGTTTCTCCAATCTAATACTCATCAAACTATAACAGTTGATGGACAAAATTAAATAAAAGAGAAATTTATAAGCGCTTCCAAATAACATTGTGAAGCTATATAAATTACACTAGCGGGTGTGACGTGAAAGATGATATAGAAAGGAAAATGGAGGAGGAGCTTACGTGAGCTTCAAACATGGCGATGACCGAAAAGGTTCCTCCAGGGCGGGTAAAAATGGGAAACGAGGTGGGATTTATGTAGAGCAAATTGAGGGTGATGGAGGTCCGATAAGAGCCATTTTAGAGAGAATTTATTCTGATTTTAAGAGCGTGGGGGATGGAATATTTAGGGTTTCGTTGAGAGGCGAAACCTTTGAGCTTTGATCTATTGCACTATACACCAGCAGAAGGAGCGGAAGCGGACGGTTTTTTCCAGTGAGAAAATAAGAAAATGAAAGGAGATGAAAGTTTTGGAGTGGAAAATAAGAATGCTTTGTCGCCACTACAATTCACATTTACGTGTCCCACTCCCACTCTCACTCTTAACGGTCTTTGGTCTTTGGCCTTTGGCCTTTGGTCTTTTGCAAATGCAGGCAGAGGCGAATCAAATCAACGTTACTGTGCATACATTAAAATTAATGGCCTTATTACTTGGTCGAACCTTTTTTTTTTTTTTTGTTCTCCTTGTTTACTACTAGTGGTGACTGGTAGGTATTAGCCTTAATACGATGTTGTTTGATTGTTTGATGAAGCATCCTATTACTCTTTGTCTTAACTTGGAAAGTGGAATCAAGTCGGTTGCCATACACTCTCGGAACTTCTGATAAAAAGAAAATTTGTAGTAGCCTTTGGATCATCAGCTCAGTCAATTTTGAGTTTTTTCTCTATTGCTGGCATTCGGAGAGGAATAATAATCCCATTTAAACTTTTAGTTCAGTTACCAAGAAAAAAAAGCTCAAACTAAAGAGAAATAATCATACGAAATCAATTCCGTGAGAATTGTCACGTAACCAATATATGACATTAAATTTAGTTATTAATTTAAAAAAATTTAGTCTTAATTTTTTTTTAAATGTCACAATAAATTTCAAAATTAATGATATTTATTATAATAAGATTTAATTTAAAATTATGACCATAAATAATTATGTCACGTCTTAATTTTATGATAATTCTCACAAAATCGATTTCATAAGATCATTACTCCAAAATAAATACTATGTTGTGCTAAATTTAGACAAATAAAAAAAACCATCTACGTACGTACACTATTTATGTGAGCTTTTTGGCGTTGGATATGTCCAAGTCCAACTAAAGTATATGTCATTTATTCATAGGCATTAGGATAGGAGTTTCTTCCCCTTTAATCATTCATTGACCTTTCTTTTTTTTTTTTTTAATTTCCTTTTAACAGCTGTAAACCCATTTGCCTTGAAAACCAAGGAATATGTTACTGTATTTCATAATTGCATACCATTTTTTAACAATTTGACCGTTAGACATAAACTACCACACATATATATACCGTTTGGTGTAAAAACAGAGTCAATTACTTATTACTCTTTAATTTGCGATTCTCAGTCATCTGAAGAGGATTGGTGGCCAGTGGCACAGGCAAAGTCAGTGTTGCATTTATAGTTGATTAACATTTGAAAGATGCTGTTGTTGACATTTCTATCACAATTCATTTTATTCCATCTCTAAATGATTGGTTCATTGTAGTGTTATATATATATATATATATATACACCAAATAAAATAAAAACAGGAAAACGTGAACGGATGATAATGCATAGGAGAATTTTTTTTGTTTAATTAATTAGTATCCCCAAATTTTTTATTTATAATTAATTATTTTCGAGTTGGATTGACTCATTTTAGAGGTAAAATTTCTCGAACAACGATTTTTTTATTTAAAAGACTTAAATTTAAAATCTTATTTTAAAAAATAAATATCAAATCATCAATTGAATTAACTAATTATCGGTGATAATGCATAGGAGAATTTGAGTTAGCACTTGATAGGGCTTGAAGGCGCAAATGATGGGCATGGGCTCTTTCTGTTCTGATAGAATTGATATGGGCTGCTGTCCACTACAATTTATTCGGGCGGCTGGATGGATCCAGTGCAATTAGCTCACTTGCAATTGTATATATCCACAAAATTGGAAGGAAACCCAATAAAATGCGTTTCCAATTATCAGGGTTTACTAACTTAAGCCGGCAAAAGTCGGTCCACGTGGTGTAATATAAATCTCCCAAATGGCCCTTCTCTTCTGCAGAGAGTAGAATCATGGTGGCCGTGGCACATGCTAGCTTTTGGCTTTGGGGGTTTGTCCGGAAACTGGAAAGTTTGCATCCGTATTTAATTCTTAAACCAGACTTGTCAGTACTCAGTGGTGTGTGGGGACCGGAGAGACTCAATCACATCCTTTGATTACTCTGACCAGCTGCTATGGACCAGATAAAAGTCCAGTGATCAGATCACCATGTCCATGCCCTTTTTTTTTTCTTTTTTTAATTTTTCAGTCTCTCATTGTGTCAATTATTGAATATTTGCTGCAGATAAAAAATGAAAATTAAACAAGGTTCATCTATATACATGTAGCTGTCAAGGCTCAAGCCTGCAAAGTTTCCATGTGATAGAGAGCCATGACCCCTCCCTGTCCCTGTTGTAAGAAAGCACTTTTCATTTTATTTGTTTATTTTTTAAAATCTTAATTTATTTGTCAATTATTATAAATAAATAATAATTTAATATTAAATTCGATATCTCTGAATTATATTAAAAATAATAAATTAGTCTTTAAATTTTTATTTAAAATAAATTAATTTTTGAACTTTTATTTTAAGATAAATAGATAAAAAAATAAAAAAAAATCCAAAGACTAATGTGTATCAAAATAAAAATTTAGAGGTCAATTTATCACATTTCGTTAAGTTTTTGACAATTCATAAACTAATCTGTCTTAAATAAAAATTTAATGATTAATATATCCTTTTAAGAACCAAATTTAGATATTAAATCATAAATAATTAATAAACTTCAATTATCAAAATTACCTATCTTTTTCTCTTATTACTATCACACTAATACATAAAAACCTCAAAAACATTTAAAAATATCAAAGATCAACATAAGTCAATAAATTTTTTTTTTAACTTTATGAAAGTCAATAAAAAACAAATATACAGACAAGGAGAAAGTATTAATTAACGAGGTATATTATATAGGACAACCTGCCAGGCATATTTTCTTGTAAATGGCTTGTAAAATGTCAAAGCCGACATAGCAAGGTCAATACTCAACGGTACTTAGCAATTTCTTTTTTTCTTTTGGGTGTATGTACTTAACAATTTCTTTCTTTTTTGGCTCTGTTTTTGTTTCCCTTAAAAGAATTAAGGATATATATCTTTATAAGAGGGGGAGGGGGAGGGGGCCGGACGAGGCCGACTTTGGAAAGTTTTTTCGAGTATCTACTAGTACTATATATATATATATATATATATATATCAGGCACAAGTTCAAATCATGTACTATACTAAAGGAAAAGATTAGTATATCTAGAAATTTAAGGATTCATATCATCTATGTCTCAAAAAAAAAAAAAGATTCGTATCATCTATAATTTTTTTATTTATAATTCTATAATTATTCAATAATAATAAAGAGTTATGTAGAGGTCCATCATTTATGAGTGTTGATTTTATTATGAACCTTTATATAATTTTTTATTGTGATTAGATAACTCTAAACTTGTAAAAAAAATAATTGCAAGGGATATAATTCCAAAATTTTCACCCAAAAAAAAGTATATGTATTGAAATAATTAGAGCATGAGAGTTTAACTGCATCATGCTGCCAACATCTGTCTCCTGCTTTGTCTGTTCATGCAATGTCAGTTTTGCTCTAGTCCAAAGCATGAGATTTAAGGGTCCAAGCCCTTACATTTAAGAATCTAATCTCGTTCCCACTTTTAATCATCTTCCTCACCCGTGACACACAGGAGCTACAACCCGTGAATTCCCAGCTGACACGTGCCAAATCTTCATCTTGCCATTTCACCGACAAAGCACAAAGGATTCATCTTAAAATTTCACAGAAAGTACCGTCATTTAACAGATAGCTGCATGTGAATTCTTGCGTTGGAACCCTGATACAGAGGGCGCAGCAGCCAGAACTCGAAGCAACTTCTCCATCGATCGCACGCTTTTGCGCCCCTCATGTTTTCCCCTTTGGACGCCCCACAAGCTCCTATCCTAGCCAATCAATGTGGAAAAGCTGCCCTGCCAGGGCTGGCCCATTATACCAACCAAAGAACCAATGACTCAAGCGCGTGCAAGCCAAAGCAATCCCATGTGTCATAGCTCTCAGCCACAAACTCAGACATCAATGCTTGTATCAGTCAGGAATAAAACCAATAAACAAATCCTCTTGGACTGTAAATTCTCGCTCACTAAACCCCCAAACCTTTGAGCCTTTAAACCCACCCGTGAACCCATGCATGCATAATGCCATTTTCTTCTACAAATACCAACCTCTATAAAAGCCCCTTTAAGCTCACATTTTAAGCTAAACCAAGCCACACTGATACTACATTCCTGCCTTAACACTTCCATTATTCCATAGACCACTTCCCTTGATTTTGCATGTTGCCGCTTCTATACACTCAAGGTAACTAAAATTACCAAACTCCTTAAACTCCGGCACGAAGACGACACGTGGATTTAGTATTTCCAAAGCTGTGTCAGGTAATTTTTGGCTCTTCATCTTTACGGCCTCGGAAATATAAATTCCTTCGTTATATTAGTTTGACAGTATCACATGAGATAAAGTTGTATCGCGGAGTTCTTTAGTTTAGATGGTGTTTTTGCCTTTTGGCTTATGGACCATAGAATTTGGATGCACCCGTGAATGGTTTAATTCTGTTGTCCTCCACCTACTACATGCTTCCTAATTCTCTAGGGCCACAAGAGCTAAACAACAACAGAGAGTCACGAGACTTATTCCTTTTACATCAAAACCCACATTCATCAACATATTGCAACTGCTGCTCATTAATCTTTTTTTTTTCTTTCATCCCCACCTTGGCTAAACCAGCTTTGCTTATCTGTGGAGAGTTCATCAAAGAACCAGCAGTCAGGTCATAGTCATACTAATTAAATCTTTCACACCAAGAATGTATTGACAGAATTTTGTAGGAAATATTAATGACAGCGTTGGACAGAGTATTTTCAATTTTGAGGGTGAAAAATGACACCGACCTCCTTCTATTCGCTATTTCCACTTGTCATTCATATACAATAGTTTATTTCTATATATCCACATATAAGTATTAGAGAACCGGGAATTCTCATCATTATTAACTGTAAATTCTTATTAATGTGAAGTATTAAGAAAAATGACTACTATATTAAAGATCCCACCTGCACATGAAATTAAATACCTTAAAAGTTAAAAGAGTCATGTTGTATAGTTTTGGCACTTCATTCTAGAAAACATAAGCCGCAAGGCAGTTGGCAAGCTTATACTGTTGAGGATGCAATTCCATCTCCTGACTCACCTCACCTCACTAGAAACAACACAACATTGTGTGTGTGTGTGTATATATACACACACAATGTTACATGAGGTCTGGACCACACACACCACACGGTACAGAGGCAAGACAGAAAACAGGGGAAATAATGTATATTTAAAAAACAGGTGAGAGATTCTTTCAAAAAAAAAAAAACAGGTGAGTGATGAATCGAAAGAAAGAAATACACTGAAGGCTGAAATCACCAAGCCATGAACCTTCTGCCATTTGCCACATAAGGCCAACCTCCACAAAATGCCCTTCAAAGACTACATTCCTAGAATCGATGATGTTAAATCGACTAGAGCTTGACACCTGTTGAACTTTTATAAAAGAACCTTTTCTTTTTGTGGAACTACTGTTCAAGTATAAATTAGAGCCTTGGCTTCAAGCCTTTCAACTAGTCCTTAACCCCTGATTGGCTTCAGTAGATTACTTCAAAGCTCCAATACATCTCATTTTTTATTCTGTCTCCTTCTATATCTTTGGATTTATAACTTTGAAATCAGATTTATATTTTATTTCCACTTTTAAACTTCTGGATTGGAGAGCATTTTGTTCTCCGTGCTTAAATTGATTTGACACATTATTCATCTTGAAGATTTGTTTGCCTTCAGCTTATTCTGTCCGGCTAATGGACCTTGCTCGTGGATTATTCTTCATTTGGATTTTGGCGATCCTCTCCCTTCATCATTATTCAAGTAATGTGAATGCAAGATATCATTACCACAAGAAGCAGAAAGAGAAAGGCTCCAACAAAGGGTCAGCTGTTCCGCCATCCCCTGTTTATGCTCCTGAACCCCAAGAGCCTGTTCCTTCTTCCCCTGTTGCTGATGCGCCTCCTCCTCAAGACCCTGTTCCTTCAACCCCTGCTGACTCTCCTTCTAACCCGCCATCTATTCCTTCAGACCCCTATCCCAATAATTCAGACTGCATTTTCGACGTTACTTCTTACGGTGCAGTTGGGGATGGTTCTTCGGATGACACCGCAGCATTCAGGGAAGCATGGAAAGCTGCCTGTGCAGTAGAATCAGCCACTATTCTGGCTCCCTCAGATAAAGTATTCACCATCACTTCGACTATCTTCTCAGGGCCATGCAAACCTGGACTTGTATTTCAAGTAAGCATTTGATCATCGTTATTAGTATTATTTTCCTTAACTTTCAGCACATTTTGGTGACTTTTAGTTTTTGTAGTTCGCTAATGATAAGAGGTTTGTGTTGTTGAATGTGAAAGGTTGATGGGGTCCTAATGCCACCAGATGGACCTGATTGCTGGCCAAAAGCTGATAGCCGCAAGCAATGGCTTGTGTTTTATCGACTTGATGATATGAAACTCATGGGGAAAGGAACCATTGAAGGAAATGGACACAAGTGGTGGGAACTCCCTTGCAAACCTCACAAGGTAGTAATTATTTTCTAATCAATTCTTCTTTAATTTTATTTTTCATAATTAACTTCCCGTACATCTCATCTTCTTTCCCTTCATCTTTTTGTATTTAAGTTAAAATCAAACGCCACTAAATTCTCGTAATGTTACTATATAGGGTCCAAATGGCTCAACTCAGCCAGGACCATGCGACAGCCCTGCTGTAAGTATATTTCAACAGAAGCTAATTCAGTAAGTCGTGATACGCGAACAAAACAAGCTCAATTTTTACTAAATGGTAGTATTTTCTTTGGTCTTAATTCAGATGATCCGGTTCTTCATGAGCTCCAACTTAGTAGTCAGTGGCATAAGGATCCAAAACAGTCCTCAATTTCACATGAAATTCGATGGGTGTGAAGGGGTTTTGATAGAAAAGCTGTCCATATCTACCCCTAAGCTTAGCCCAAACACTGATGGGATCCACATTGAAAACACAAAATCTGTTGGAATATACAATTCAATGATAAGCAATGGTAGGGAAAAAGGAACTTGTCTTTTTGCACTCAATTGTGTACAGTTAGTTATATTTATTATTGATTATTCATTCATATATGTTAACTCATACTCGTGATTATAATTACAGGAGACGACTGCATTTCTATTGGTCCGGGATGCACAAATGTAGACATTGAAGGTGTCACCTGTGGGCCCAGTCATGGTATCAGGTATATATTCCCTTTTGTCGATATATATGGAATTTGAAAGCTCGGGTCTTATTAGCTAACTACTATCCTGTCCTGGGGTATCCTTTTAATTCAGATTTAAGATTTAAGATTTAAGATTGTTCTAAACCCAGTAGAAACTGATTATTTCTGCAAAAGTAGGGAGATGGAACGAAAACAAGACTTCTAGACCCTATTAGTAATGAGCCATTAAAACTATGCAGTTTTAGTCGCTGGCTGGTATTTCCTGCATCGTTAACTTTGGTTGATGCAAAGGGAAAGATCAGTTATCATAGGAACAAATTCATGTGCGCGTATTTAAGGAAGGTCGGTCTCATCTGTCATTTTCGAAACTAAATGAAGACATCAACGGTTGCTTTTCAGTAGCTATTACTAGTTTGTCACGTCTTAAATAGGTTCATCATAAATAAAGAAAATGGAAGAAATTAAACATAAGAAAGGGAATGAGATGGCGTCATAAAAGTTGTAAAGTGGACCTCAATCAGTTACAGCCAGAAATGAGAAGACTCAGTGCTCTGAATCTAAGTTAGTGAGTTCTTTCTCTTTATGCGGTTAATTAAGGGTGACTTAACTGAGTCTGGTTTATGTTCTGCAGCATCGGGAGCCTTGGAGTGCACAATTCCCAGGCGTGTGTTTCTAACATAACCGTCCGCAATGCTGTAATAAGAGAATCAGACAATGGAGTGAGGATAAAGACATGGCAAGGGGGCATGGGTTCTGTATCAGGCATATCCTTTGAGAACATCCAGATGGAGAACGTTAGGAACTGCATAATCGTAGACCAATACTACTGTTTGTCAAAGGCTTGCCTGAACCAAACCTCGGCTGTCTATGTCACAGATATACAATACAGGAACATCAAAGGCACGTATGATGTAAGAAACCCTCCCATCCATTTCGCATGCAGCGACACCGTGGCCTGCACAAACATAACAATGGCAGAAGTTGAGCTTCTGCCACATGAAGGAGAATTGGTAGACGATCCCTTCTGTTGGAATGCTTATGGAATTGAAGAGACCTTAAGTATACCTCCCATCGGTTGCTTACAGGAAGGAATGCCCCAGACAATAGCAGAGACCTCTCAGTATGGTTGCTGAGAAGAAGTTAGAGTGGTAGATTTTAGGCTTTGATATATTATATGGTGACAGAATACTGTATAGAGCCGAGTCCGAGGATATCGGGAAGGGACCTTATTAATATTAGTACGTATGTGTTAATGGGTTTGTGTTGTAACTTTATAGGCTTCATCCCTATTAGGGTTATTTTATCCCTTATTGCGCGATGAGATTGAGATGTATTAGTAGAAAAGATGCCCGAGGGGGTCTATATTTTGTTGGCCCCTGGGTCATAATGCTTAGGGTTTGTTTTATTTCTCTTACGTTGTATACTTAATAATAATTGGAGTATCCATATATCTTCTCAGACAGACTTGTTTGCTTTTTTCAGATTTTTTTTTCTTTTAAATTTAATTTCATTGATCAATATTGGGACATGGTCATGAGGTCCGAGGAGGGAGTCAGTAATAAATCGAGTAATGAAAGTACAAACTTTGATTCCTTTGAGGTAGTTTATAATTATAAAGGGCATTTTCTTAATCATTAATTGATATTATTATTATTATTAATGGGTTAAGAATATAAAATTGATTGCGGCCAAATTAAAAGGAATATAAAATTGAAACGCTTTGTTTAGATTAGAATGATAAAAATTACAGTATATTACTTGATCTGGAAAATACTACTATAAGAAAAGATGCAAAATAGACTGTCCATAAACCTATCGCATCCAATAGAATCCTTGAGAATTCAAATCTTGTTTATAATTTATTTATACTTCCAAAAGTGAAAAATGGTAGTTGTGCTATTAGTCCTATAGGGCCTTAAGTTCAGGTGGTCCAACCGGAGAGTTAATCAGCCTACGTAATCATGATCAATCAATCAGGAAGGAAACAGCCCACTATTAGGCCCAACTCGTTTCGTTCGTTTGACTATCAGTATTGGTAATGCAAAGTCCCCTCTCTGGATTTTCCTGTTTCCGGTGCCGAGCTACCACCCCAGTCTCCAGGTTCCATCTTCATTCTTTACCAATTCATTTTTGTGCACACTTGAGTTACTCCTGTTTCTTTTTCTTTTTTCTTTTTCTTCTTTTCTCTAAATTAGATGTCATGTTGTGATTTATTCGATCAGATAATCTTTTCAACTTGGAAATAAATAAATTTCGAAATTCAAGAAAAGAAAAATGCCGTCTTTGCAAACAGCGTTGCCGCCTGAGCTTGCTAACAATGTGATCAGAGTTAGTATCCTTATTTTTTTTGTTTTCATTTTCTTGTTATTTGAATTACTAATGAATACTCTGTAATTATTGAAAATTGGTATTGGGGTTATTAGATTATTTGGTTCCTGATGGTTGGTCGTCTTTGGCTGCAGCTTTACCGGGAGTGTCTTCGAAGAGCTAAATACATAGGGCATAAGGTAACCTTAATAGTCTGCATATACTCAAATGGCCATTCATAATTCTTCGACTTTGCGCATTTTTGCGCTCTTCTAAGATGACTACTTCACCATATATATATAAATATATATATATATATATATGTCAAATTATCAATATTTAACAGTTATGAGAGCATTTTTTTTTGTTTTATTTATATTATTTCTTCGCTGTATAGCTAGCTTGGAGGCTGGAACTATCTTGTTTCCTGGTTTAATGTCCTATACTGCTTCCATTAATTACTGTTAATGATCACAGAAGAGAAATACAGGCTAGTTTTCATGTTAATTCCAACCTCGTGTAGACCTTTTACTTCTATATTTCCATTCTCATCTTCTAGACCATACTCTTATTTTGCCTTTTGCTGTCATACCTAGTACCTACCCATTGAAAAGGAGAAATGTCATTAGTCATTCCACGGTTGCCGTTTATAGAATTTTGGGGTTGAATGTTATCTATCTTATAAATATTTGGCAGTTGTCGTTCTTACGACCCCGGTGTTAGTTGATTGATCCACACCATGTCATAATAGTCTTTTTGAGGTCTTGGACTCATTTTAGCCTCATACTTCCCGGGAAATTTAAACCTGATATTTAGCTCAAAAGTTTCTATGAGTAAACATCAGAAGATCTATATATATGTATATGTCAAGATCTATGTTTGTGTTTTACTTTTTTTCAAGTGAATGTATAGAGATCTCTGGATTTAGTAGAACAATTTTGGTGATGGTGCTAAGATTTTGTATCTAGAACCAGTGCCTTGAATCTTCGACATGCTTTCCACTTAGTTGGGGGGTACCATTAGTGTTGTTTGCATACATACTTACATAGGCTAACAACATCGTTAAATTGAAGTCTATGTTTTATAATTATCTCCAATCGTATTGCCAACATATGGAAACTTTTATAATTGTCTCCAATCGTATTGCCAACATACGGAAACTAACTTCCAGCCAATGTTTAATATACTGCAGCAACATAATACAACTTTAGTTGTTGATATGGTGCGACAGCAGTTCAAAAAACATAAGCACGAGACGGATCCAGAGAAGATTCAGAAGTTGAAGGATGAGTAAGAGTCTCAATTGCCTTGTTTCTTACATTTTAAAGCCATCTAATTGTGGTATCCGCATGGACTATACCAGAAGACTGTTTATATATTGGTGGTGCATTTCAATAAAGTAATCTTATCATTTTGGCTAGAATGTTCAGGGAGATACGGCTCTCTTTATCCTCGAAGTGAATTGAACTCTTTCAGTTCCAACTTTCTCAATGTTTTAGCCCTGTCTTAATTTTTGTTATTTGTGTTTGTAGTGCTGCAAGGGGACTTATAAACCACATACTGTACGAATCTGAGAAGATGTCGGGACGTAAATTCAGCAAGGGCTCTTGATAATTGGAGTTTTTGTTTGAGATATTGGTGTAAGAGACACAGTTTTGACTGCAAAACCAAGTAATAAAGAGAGGCTTAGATTTTGGTGAAGCATGTTTAATGAAAAACTTGCATGAGTTCACTTAATTATACACTCAATTATACTTGAAGCATGTTTGATGCATGAAGCTCAGGTAGTTGCAAAGTCTTTGGGTTCACAATATCGACTTATCTTGTAGTTGTCAGTGATGGATGGAGTTTTGTTTGTATTTGAATTTCCTATTTTCCTATTTTCTTGAATACTACTTACAAGATTAGTAAGTATTTATTTCTGCTCTGATGTTGAAAACATACTCAGCAAATGGAAGTCGGAGGTATCTCCAGTAAGATTCCACTAGTCTATTCCTGTAATGTGAAAAGCTACCGACCCATCAGCCACGTTACGATGCAAAACAAATGAGGGCCCAACATGAACTTCTCATTCATTAAGAGTGACACTAATAGGAAAAAACTACGGTCTCCACCGACCGCTTTGTATCCTTGCTTCTGCCTGTCCAAACTGAATAGCTTCATCGTTTAGTTACCTAATTTATCATTTCAGACAGTGGCACTGCGCTCTTTTATTCGGTTTCTGTTTAGTGGATCTGTTGTCGGATGTGGATGATTCTCATTCTCAGCCATAATGCAAATCGGCATTGACACGTTTCAAGTGTAGGGTAGTTTATAGAATCCTTATTCGGTTTTCAAGCATCACAAGAATGATTGATCCCCGCTTAAAGTTAAAAAGTGGGTGCCCATTTTTTTGCTCGTGGCTTACAGGCTTTTCCACTATAGAGATGAATGGAACAGTTCTAATACCGAAAGATGATGGATTTTGTTGTTTCTGAGGAAATCATATCAAGGAGTTTGGTTGGCCGCATGAATTAACCTTACCCAGGTCGCTTTGAGGTGCTTGTCTTTCATGATCGACAAAATGATGGAATTTAAAATTCTTTTGATGGTTCGGTTTGGTTTCATGACCGACTTGCTAATTGCTAGTATTGATTTGACAGATGAAATTGTTCTGAGGGTCAGCTAATAATTACCAATATATGTTTGACAAAGGCAGGTTTCCTTTTGGCGTTTTCCAATTCCATCTCATAGCCGAAAAATTAAAAGTAAACCGAGATCGGCTGGCTCCAAAACCACAAGTGTTTGATGAATAGGAATAGCTGTATCTAAAACTACAATAAACTTTTGACACCGACAGCATTACAGTTATTTTTGGCTTATCAATTTCATCGATGGTTGGTGCTATGTCATCCGTTTGTTGTAAACCAGATGAGATGAATTTACAGAATTTCAATCTTCTATTATTAACAAAATATCCGATTCCTCTCCTTGATAGAGTGCAGTGCAGAAGAGTAAGAATATTTTACAAAAGTGACAACCAAAACAAACAAAAAATGAAGAGAAAAAATATATTGTGGAAGTGAGGGAAATGCATTGCAGACTTCTGCATGCTCCTCCAACTATTTCTCTGCCTATATTTATCTCTTTGGCAGTTTTGGTGGCCTATTTATGCCATATATTCCTAACCACTTTTTCCTAAAATCGAAGCCCTTACTTCATTAGTTCTTGGACTGAATGGCCCTCTTCCAACATTCCCAGGACTTTGCTCCCCTCTCAATTCGCTTACTCTGGGGCTATACGTCTTTTCTGAGAAGCGTGGGCTCTGAAGACTCTTAAATTCTTTGGCTGGTGTTGCATTGGAGTTTGTTACCTTTAGGCTGCACAAACGTCTGATCTCACCCCGGCTTCGTGTAATCATGCCGTCTAGAATCTCCCCGTCGTCAGCAAATGAAGCTGTCCTAACCAGCTCCCCTTCCTGCTGGAGAAAGCCAACATTAACCGTCAAGAAAAATGGGCTCCAAAGTCAATCCTAACATCCCTACGAACCTACCTTAACCTTATCCATTAAACATTAAGGCGATGATGCAAAGCATCTAAAGGCCCCCTAATGATATATATTATCCTTCTTTGTGCTACTGGTAAGTAGTAAAGAATTATAGGAACTTACAGTTACAAGGTTGAATGGAACAGCTGGTGACTCCTCATACTCGGCAGCATCCAAATCTTGAAGGTGCGCCCCTTTGAAAAACTTGGGCAAAACGTATTGTCTCACAGGGACCAAAAGCATGATCAATAATGGGAAAAGAGCCCCAGCAATTGGGATCCAAGTAATCCCAAAGCAGACAAACAAGTAAGCAGTCTGGAAAATTGTAAATACTGCAATTGTCTTGAAAGGTACAGTTTCCACAAAGGTGGCATGGTACTCCTCCAGTACTCTGAAAACAAATTACAGAGTAAATCAGCAGGCTAAATAAATTTGATTCAGTTAAAAGTAAAGATACAGTGCAACATGATTGAGCAAAACGACTAAAGAGGTTACTTGTATCTTCTACTTGGAGCTGTGAATAGCAACAGTATCCGCTCCCAGAACTGGTTTCCCGGCAAGCTTTCAATGGCCATGAATGCGAAATAGCCCCAAAGCACCGAGGTTGGGATCTTTTTAATGAAAGGCATTGCTGCAACACATCCTCCGACCATTGTAGCTTGAAGCAAGTTGCTAAGTCGCTGTTCTTTTACCTCAACAGGCAGCAGATCATCTATTTCTTTCTCAACATCAAATACTGTCTCATCAACTGGGGCATTAATATTTCCCATGTTTGAAGCCATTTGAATAGTTAACTCTTTCAGTTCCATTAAACCCTATTCAGGAAAGAAGTTTAGGTTGGGTGACTCCAGTTTTAATTTAACCATCAGGATGAAAGATTGTGGACCTTTGGGTAAAGAAAGAAAAAAAAAAATTCAATGACAGATTTTATGCAAAGTAATCATTACACAGTGAGTACCCGAGAAGAAGGTTCTTGGTAAATCAGCGGAGTCTGCATCTGTCGATAAGCTTCTTGCATGCTTTCATATACCTGTCCTAAGCTTGCATTTTTATGCATACATTTGCGGGCTGTTGCTACTAGCCTGTTTCGTAGCAGCTGTTCCGAAAGAGAAACTTTTGTAATGACTTTAATTGTCACAAGTCACAACGTTATGAAGAACATGATGCTGAGCCACTTGACAGTATAGAAAACAAGACTGTATTTGGATATATTTACCTGGTGCTTCAATGTCGCTAAGCTTTTAGTATGCATAGGAGATTGTGGAATGACACCATTTGCCGGAGGGATGCCAATAAGACCACATAATATTGTCTGACATGCAATTATAAAAGATTACATGCTTTATTGGAGCGAAGTCAATGCAAAACCAGATAAAAATAAGAGTAAAACAAAGTGTACGTAAGAATGGAGAGTAGAAAAAGAAAGTCCATCATCTACCAAGAACCCAAGAAGAAGTAGATCATAATGAAAAGAAGGGGGTTTCCTCAAATTGAATTCCTTCTGCTGAGCGAGTTGAGAAGCTACACTGTGGTCAAAATAATATAGGACAGCGATCATTGTTGCTGGAATGAAAGCTCCAATTATATAGAGCACTGGAACCTTCAGCATGTCCTGTTAGTTTTTAACATCAATACGTTAAAAGAAATAATAATTGTCAGAAAGCAGCTCAAACTATAGAAAAGGAAACATCCAGTCTTGCCAAGTTAAAAAGGAGAACTCGATTACCTTCATGACAGTCCAGTTCTCATATGCCCCTGGTGACCATGGATTAGGACTAAAGAGGCGCCTTGGAATTCCTTTCGGAATAGTTCCAGCTGGTACATAAGAAATAGCCGTCCATGCCAGAACCATCAATGGCACACCATAATCTGCTATAAAGCCACGCAATGATCCTTTGGGAAGACAAAGATAATTGAGTTAATTTTAAGTGCACATTTAAGGTTGATATACGAACTTGTGGTCGTAGGCATAGAAGAACTAACAAAACCTCACCAGATCCATATCGCCAAGATCGTGCTTTCCGGCTTCTTAATGCAGTAAGCAGCAGACCAAATGACAAAACCAACGCAAACATGCCATTTGCAAATCTCCATGAAGGTTGAAACTCAAGAAACTTTGGATTTTCTCTTTCAGGTATGCGAAACTCATTAACGAGTCCCTAGTAAGCCCCATTCAATAGTTTATAGTTTGAAATTTGTTCAACTGAAATTTTCAGTACTAATAAGAAACGGAAACTATTAATTACTGATCGGCTTATCAACCCTTATTAAAGGACTTAGTTCTGTCTGGAAACATATTAATAGAATCATAACGTCTTGATACACTTAAATCTGCAAGCCACTTTGAACTTTTATTTGTTTGCCTCTAAGGAATGAGGATAGAATAAAACAGGAATGTATCTCACCTTAATAGCTTCCTGCATGAAGAGCATTGCAATAAGGAGGCCAAACAACTCCCCAGCAAGACGGGTAAATCTGTTGATAATGGAGCAAGCTCCTAAGATAGCCAGCAGGAACAGCAAGATTGCAGTCCACACGCATACCCTGCATAGCAACAAAAGCTTTAGTGAATACTACAAATTTCTAAAGGCAGATAAATTTTCATTGACATCCATCAGAATTCCTAGAGATAAAAGTCGAGCCTCAACAGCATGAATTACGACATCAGCTTTATCCGTTAGCAAGAAATGAAGAAGATACCATCCAGTCCATGCAAGAAAGAGCTCCGACCCCAAATCTGTCCTATTCTTGGCAAAATTGAACATAAAAGTGTACATAATTACGGTTGGCTCTGCAACTCCAAGGATCAGCAAAGGCTGACCTCCTACGATAGAGTGTATTATTCCACAAAGAGCAGTGGAAGCCAATGTTTGAACTGCTGTTAGAACCCCATCTGTCAACACGAAGGAACAATAAAAACAACATGAAGCAGTTGAGACCTACAAGCAGAATGAATATGTATCCACACATGCAAACAACTTCTGTTCATCAATTAATCACACTCATTCCATTTTAGACACAAATTTTATCCCACTCGATTAAATAAATGGCAAAGTTCAAACAAAATATGTTTTACCTGTATCCCTTTCCAACTGTTCTCCAAATGAGATGACTGGAATTGCTGACGCAAAAAATATATAGGTGGTGGGGGCCAAAATCCTTAAAAAAAATTATACAATTATAAAACCAGCATCAATGACAGTGATGACGAAAGTTAGTCATGACAAATAAAATAAGCAGAGGCTTGTGTTTGATTGAACTTGAACCGTGCTAATCAGACAATGCTTATTTCTATACTAACCAATTAATGTTTGCGATGACAAGAAATTAATAAGGTACCTGAAACCGGCCCTGAAACCACCAGTCCAATCTTGCTTGTAGCACTTAAGTCTCCCTCGAATGTCATTCTTGATTCCACGAAATGGAACAAAACTCTCTTCCATTGTTTGATGTGCAAAGTGCAAACTGAGACGATAACTTGTGCTCTCTTGAACTGTGGAACTCTGGTTCTAGAAGTTTAGAAGTTGTTGCAAATAAACAACGTTCATAGTACCATTAGGGTATGCATAAGCTGGTCATTGGAGTAACACTACCTTAAATCTGCGTAGAAAAGAGATCCATATGGCAAAATCAACACAAGCCTTAAAGATGCTAAAAAAAATGGTGCTACAAGAGAACCCAGATAGAGATTTAAATCGAACAAATAATGCAGTAAGAGGGAAGAAAATCTGGACCGCATTCCATCAATATTCAAATATCTCAAGGAAATGTTCAGGGCACACTTCAAAACCCAGAAAAAAAATGCTGAACAAATCTAAGAATAAATCTAGCATTGGATGTTTGAGTTAGAGAAGAAGACAACCCTTTGGCTTAAGCTTATGTTGAAGATTTACTTTCTCAGATAAATGTGGACACAGTGTAGCAAAAAAAAGAAGAGAGAAATGTGGTTACGGAGAAGAGCTGCAAGGAAAGCTCCAAATATATAGGCTCAACGCAGAGGGAGGAGTTGAGGGAGTTTGACTGTAGACTTTGAGGCTGACGGTAATGTGGGTCAAAAGAGAATGAAAAGAACATCACTGTCAGTGCACGACAGCAAGAGAAAAGGGCAAAAAAAAAAAGCTCCTACTACACTACTACTACGTTAAAGCCTGAATATATCTTAACACCTAATATTTTTTAGGTTTAGTAGAAGAAGTTTAATGTCTTTTAATAAGATATATTGGACCGTTAAACACATATACATACGTTATAAAAAAATAAGAAGCCTATGTAGTAAAGGAAGCTCAAAAAAGTTACTACAAGAAAATACGGTTGTTCACGTGGAGAAACAGGAGATTCGAAGTAGACGCATTCTAAGAAAAAAATGTAGACTTTTTCTTTCCCCCCCTTTGTCTCTCTCTTTCTGTAAAGGAGAAAGACAGTTTTTGGAGATGATGGGCTTTAAAATTCAAACAGTGCCTTTTTATTTAAATGCACATGAGAGAGAGAGAGAGAGAGAGAGAGAGAGAGAGAGAGAGAGAGAGAGAGAGAGAGAGAGAGAGAGAGAGAGAGAGAGAGAGAGAGAGAGAGAGAGAGAGAGAGAGTGCCAGTGTATGACAAGCTGTCTTGCAAACAAAAGAAAAGAAACACCCAATAAGAAGTAGTAGATACTAGGTTAGGTTTGGTATGAGAAAATATTTTTTATTTTTATTTTTTAAAAATATAAAAAAATTATTATTTAAAATATATATGGTAAGAGAAAATGAAAATAAAAATAAATCTCAAAATGAAATTAAAAAAATTATTCTTAATTTTAGGTCTATTTTTTATTTTCATTTTCTAAAATATGCATATATTTCTATAAACTACGCATATATTATATGGCGATTTCTTTGTATTTTTTAAAGAGTGAAAACAAAAAATATTTTTATGTACGAAACATAACCTAAACTTGTCTAATCTAATTTTCATGGTATGGTCTTTGAAAGTAATTTTCAACCCAAAAAAAAAAAAGGTCATCTTATTTTGGTTAATTTGTGATAAGCCTTTGAATAATTTATCCGGAAATAGAAAAATTTATGCTTTGGTGTAACAACTAGGGATGGCAACGGGTCGGATTCGGGGCGGGTTTTGTCCGCCCCGAACCCGACCCGACTATATAATACATACATCCGAACCCGCCCCGCCCCGATACCGGGTTAGAAAATTCAATACCCGACCCCGACCCCAAAAAAAACAATAAACCCGACCCCGCCCCGCTCCGACCCCGAGATTAATATTAATTACATTTTTTTAATATAATTTTCATGCAAATTGTATTTTTTAATGTAAATTATATCATTATTACTCATAAATATGTAATATTGTTAAGTGAATCCACTCAATTAGTATTAATAACATATTTATTAATATAATCTATATATTTATTAATGTAAAATTAAATAAAAATAAAAATATATTAATTTTATATATACCTCGGGGCGGGGCGGGGCGGGATTGACTTAAACCCGACCCGACCCGACCCCGACTTTTGGTTTTTTAAACCCGCCCCGCCCCGCTCCGAAAACCCGACTTCAAAAAAAATATCCGCCCCTATCGGGGACGGGGCGGGGCGGAACCCGTCGGTTCCGGGTTATTTTGCCCACCCTAGTAACAACATATGTATCTTTTATTCTTTATATTTATATTTTATTTATGGAAGAAGAAGGTGTGAGTAACATAGTCATAGACGACATATGTACCAAAAAAAAAATGTAGTCATAGACGACATATATATATATATATATATATAGCGGTGTTTTAGTTTTATTATTACTGTTAGATCATAGAGCCAATAGGAACAACAGGTTGTAGTGGTTGGAGATGGAATTAATGAAATCTGTCTTCATCTTCATTCTTTCTTCAGTGAGTAGTATGCATGGGATTGGGATATGGTATTTAATTAATCAAACAAATGATAAGTAGCAGTAGTAATAGTGGTAATAAGATGATGATGATGGTTGCCAAATGCCAACTATGTTAGTAGCATTAATTACACAAAATAAAGGGGAGAATGAATGTTGTAAGAGTGTAATTAAATTAGATGTTGAGGTAATTCAATACATGACGTCAGTTGACTTATGATCTTCAAATTATTATTATTTAATCAAGCCTCGGTAGTTGGTACCTTAATATTGGCCTTACCTTAATTTACTATCATGTCTCAATCTCAAACATCCTTCTTCATATTATTATTATTTAATTTTTCCTGATATGAGAGCATGTTCCTTCTTAATTCTTAATCACTAGATCTATTGCCCGCGCTACGCTGCGGGCCTAAGAGTTGTTGAATATTTTAAATGTTAATAGTTTGTCATGCAGTGTTGTGAATCTTGTGATTCTTGTGCATGAAAGGAATAATTTGTAAGAGGAGAATTCATCTTACCTAATAATAATGCAGTAGGCCTTTAAAATTAGTAGGAGATTATCTTAAGAGATAATAACTTGCGCTTCATTATTGTATGCTTTTGTTTCTTTGTCATGAGACCATCAAAACCGGCGAATATCAATATTTGACCATCAACTATAGATGAGTACATACATGCAAACATCAGAGACATGAACAGGTCCAATAGAAGAAATCAAAATCCGATTCTTCTCTTTCTTAAAAAAAATGTATTCAAACATCAATGTATGAAATGTACAATTCTCAATTAATACATAAGAATCTATTTAGATGCATGCCAACTACATTTTTGAAGATCCTGAATCTAAACTCTTGATACATCAAAAATGGATTGAAATAGACGTTAGGCCAAGAAAATAGATAGTGCAATGATTGGTATTCTTTAACAATCGACATGTAGATGACACTCCATGCTAGTTTTAGTAGAACAATTAACAATGGTTCCCCCTTTAATCCTAAGGATAACTCATTGGATCTTAGAACAGTAATTACACATATTTGTGTGAACCTCTCAAGTGTGCAAAACTATGCAACATGGTTGCTTTAAGACCTGACATATGGTCTCTGAGTTCTTCATGTTGACCACAATCCAAGAAATGTATGAGGCCAAGAGTAAACCCTGATGAGGCACTTCTATCTTTAGTCGTAAACCTATGTAACGGCAACATTCAAATTAATTTAGAGACGAAAAGAAAACAAATTGAACGAAACATAAGAATATTCTTTTGTAGCCTAAATAAAATTAATTTAGAAACGATAGAATATAAGGGCATTTAAATTGAAATCACTCCATGCTATGTATCTTTTCTTAAGGAGAAAGATGCTATCAGTGTGTAGATAGACATCGTTATAAGTTTATTAGTGAAATTGTTTAGTTCCGAAACATACCCAAATTTAATAAAGGTACAATATCAAAAAGTGACCAAAAAAAAACCCCATAATAGTCTGCAATGAGCATATAGATCAGTCCAATTTCCCAACAAAATTAGTCAAGGAATATATAAATTTCAACTGAACCAAGTTCAGTTTGGACATATGTATGAATTGAACAATGCTATAATATCCAAAAAAAAAAAAGAAATCATCACCCATATTATAAAAACTAAATAAAACAGTGAACTAAATAAAAAAATTTGAAATTCTTATGTATTAAGAGGATAACAACATGGAGTAATCACCATGAAAAGAAGCAGATAAATCAATTCGAGCAATAAGCAAGTTTCTTCCAGTAAAAGGACAAACAAAAGAAAGAGATAAAATTTCAAAGAAATGAAAAATTTGAAGAGAAATGACCTTGTTTAAAAAAAGATATTGTACATTAAGGTAGGTGGACCAAGGAGTTCCACTTCACACATCAAAGGATGAGGATAGTAAAGAAAGAAAAGAGAGATGAATTGGAGAGAGAGAGGAAGAGGCCAGGAAATTTGCAAGAGATGGACAGAAAAGACGGAGGAGAGAGACGGAGAGAGGCCTTGAAATTTTGGCCCTCTTTCTCCCAAAGCCACGATTATGATTTTTTTTTTTTTGGTTTTGTCGATGAAAAACGACACCGTTTGGAACACTCAAAAATTAAAAAAAAGAACCATCCAATCAGATTATGACAAATGTCCCCCAATAATGTTAGGCTTCTCCTTAATGGAATAATGAAATAATGAAAAAATATTAGATAAATCCATCAATGCAATAATAAAAGCATAAAAGATCAAAGAAATCATAGTCAAATAGCTATAATGGATAATATGAGGTGCTCACAATGGATAATATAATGGATAATAGCTATAATGGATAAATCCATAATTTTTGCTTTGCTGAAAAGAAAAAGGAGCTATACATACTGTTTAGACTGCAAAGTAGAGAGCCAATAGAGCTTGACAATTTGCTGACAGCTGCGAAAGGTTTCATTTCGGGAAAAGCAGAGATCGATATCTAAGCAAAGAAGGGTGGCTGTGACGGAAATAGAAGCAGAAAGGAAGAAGTAAGGTTGAAGGTTTAAAACACACACTCCATTTGCGTTTCGGTAAATCCTTAACCTTGATTATTCTTGTTGATATTACTTGTTAGACTTACTATTTTAATTATTTGTTAAGATGTCCAATCCTTGAATAAACTTTATTAAATAAACCAAAAGTTATCAACAGAGAGCAAAGTTTGAAAAGGGTAATCATTCTGTGGAAAAAAAAGAAACGAATGGTTGGAGAGAGAAATAGAAGAGGATAAGATTAAGAGGGCTTTTTCTTTTCAATGAAGGATTTTTGTATTTTATTAATTGGAGCAAAGAAGTCAACATGGAACCAATAATCAATTGGAGCAAAAAAGTAAACAATAATTGAATTCTATCAATTAAAAAGAAAAAAAACGGAGCGCCACGTGGCTTCATGAAAAAAAAGTAATTGACGTGGCATATCTAACGTTTAAGCATTTTCTCATGGTCTTTTTCTCTACTTTTTTTTTTCAACCACTCTTGTTTTCATTCTCCGAATGGTTTCTTTCTCTACTTTTTTTTCAACCACTCTTGTCTTCATCCTCCCAAATGATGTAGAGTTATGCGTTTCAAACACCCCTGACCCCTTTCTTTTCTTCAGCCGTCCCCTTCTTTACGTTTTTTCTTCGCTTGGTCCCCCTCTTAACATTTTTTTCTTTCCTTGGCCCCCTTTGTCTCCCTTTTTTTTTCAATAGTTTCATCGAGCCAAAAAGATGCCAACAGCAATTGTAATAAATACAATCAAAAGAAAATCTGAAGAAACAAAATTTGTTAGCATAAATTTTGAAAAAAAAAGTGATAATGAAAACGCACGACTTCAATTATTGAAAAAAGAAGGTTGAGAGATTATGGAGAAGAGCAGCCATACTTGCTTTCACGATCGAGGTTGAGACGATTTTCTTATCATTTAAAATGAAATCATCTTCCTTTTCTGTTGTTGTTTTATATTCTTTTTTCAGTAGATCTAATATTATTATTGGGAAAACAATTGGCAACTTCATTATGTCCCTCCATCATTGTCTTCATTTTATCTGGTAAAAAAAAAGTAAACCAAGTCTGATTTAAAAAATTATAATAATCAAGTAAACAACAAACGATTCCTATTTCCTTTTTTTCTCATGGTCTCTTTCTCTATTTTTTTTTTCAACCACTCTTGTTTTCATCCTCCGAATGGTCTTTCTCTACTTTTTTTTTTCAACCACTCTTGTCTTTATCCTCCCAAATGATGTAGAGTTATGCGTTTCAAACACCCCTGACCCATTTCTTTTCTTCAGCCGTCCTCTTCTTTACGTTTTTTCTTCGCTTGGTCCCCCTCTTTACATTTTTTTCTTTGCTTGGCCCCCCTTTGTCTCCCTTTTTTTTTCAATAGTTTCATCGAGCCAAAAAGGTGCCAACAGAAATTGTAATAAATACAATCAAAAGAAAATCTGAAGAAACAAAATTTGTTAGCATAAATTTTGAAAAAAAAGTGATAATGAAAACGCACGACTTCAATTATTGAAAAAAGAAGGTTGAGAGATTATGGAGAAAAGCAGCCATACTTGCTTTCACGATCGAGGTTGAGACGATTTTCTTATCATTTAAAAAGAAATCATCTTCCTTTTCTGTTGTTGTTTTATATTCTTTTTTCAGTAGATCTAATATTATTGAGGAAACAATTGGCAACTTCATTATGTCCTTCCATCATTGTCTTCATTTTATCTGGTAAAAAAAAAGTAAACCAAGTCTGATTTAAAAAATTATAATAATCAAGTAAACAACAAACGATTCCTATTTCCTTTTTTTTCTCATGGTCTCTTTCTCTATTTTTTTTTTCAACCACTCTTGTTTTCATCCTCCGAATGGTATCTTTCTCTACTTTTTTTTCAACCACTCTTGTCTTCATCCTCCCAAATGATATAGAGTTATGCGTTTCAAACACCCCTGACCCCTTTCTTTTCTTCAGCTGTCCCCTTCTTTACGTTTTTTCTTCGCTTGGTCCCCCTCTTTACATTTTTTTCTTTGCTTGGCCCCCCTTTGTCTCCATTTTTTTTTCAATAGTTTCATCGAGCCAAAAAGGTGCCAACAGCAATTGTAATAAATACAATCAAAAGAAAATCTGAAGAAACAAAATTTATTATCATAAATTTTGAAAAAAAAGTGATAATGAAAACGCACGACTTCAATTATTGAAAAAAGAAGGTTGAGAGATTATGGAGAAGAGCAGCCATACTTGCTTTCACGATCGAGGTTGAGACGATTTTCTTATCATTTAAAAAGAAATCATCTTCCTTTCTCTGTTGTTGTTTTATATTCTTTTTTCAGTAGATCTAATATTATTATTGGGGAAACAATTGGCAACTTCATTATGTCCCTCCATCATTGTCTTCATTTTATCTGGTAAAAAAAAGTAAACCAAGTTTGATTTAAAAAATTATAATAATCAAGTAAACAACAAATGATAACATACTGTTTAGACTGCAATGTAGGGACAATTAATCACTGTTAAATAAACTAATTGAAAAATAAAAAAAAAAACAAAAAAAGAGATAACCAATAAGATGCCGACATATGGCCTTCAAAGAAATGATAGGCTTTAAATTAAGATAGTTGAAAAGAAAAGGGCCAAAAACTTTAAGAGAAGAGTCAATAAAAAAATATGACATGGTCTCCAAAAAAATTATAATATTTAAAAGTTCTTTAATAAAAAAAATTAAAAAGTATGTTAATGTAATTAATAAAAAAATTTAAGGCCTATCATTTAGGCCATATGTACAAAGTAGGGACAATTATAATATTCTAAACATACTGTTTAGACATTAGTTGGGTGTATGAAATCAAGGATGGAGACCTTAGTGTTGCTTTATCTAATGTTTATATATTAAATTCCAATTCTATAAGATTTCCTGATTAATATAAACTTTATGTGTACAACTTTTCAAAATGTTGTCTAAACATTTTGCAGTCTAAACAGTATGTTAATGTAATTAATTGTCCCTACTTTGTACATATGACCTTCAAAGAAATGATAGGCCTTAAATTAAGATAGTGTTATAGATAGATTTACTATCAAGTCAGAAGCCAAATAATAAAAGAATTAATTATTAATGGACTAAATACAAAGATTACAAAATACTATCTGAAATGCATACAGGAACAATGAATGCATAGCAAAATGATTAGACATCATTATCTCAAAAACATGTAGTTTAACAGACCAACTATACAACATTAAAAAAAAAAAAAAACTAAAGAGACAATTGAACATGAATATAATAAAATGAAAAGGTAAAGAAATATGAACAGATATAATGAACCTGAAATAATATCTTTAGAATGCTCTCATTCCTGCAAAAATCACAACAAAATATATTTAGATTAATTGACCAACTATAAAAAGAGGAAAAAAATTCATATTAAAAAAAACGAAATGGACATGGTTATAATAAAATGTAAAAGTAAAAAAAGCTCAAGAGATATAATGAACCTGTAATAGTATACATAGTAAAATTAAATTAAAAGATCTCAATTTGAGGAAAAATGATCTGAAGAGGAAAAAAAAAAAACTCATCAGCATGTTGTGTAACCTTCCCACTACTACATTCCTTTTCTCTTATTTGAAAAAGAAGAAAATAGAAAGGTTTGGGAAGGTTATGCTTCCCGAACCCTCCCATTTCCTTTGTTTCATTTTAGTTTTTTCCCTTAAAAGAGCCAGAAGTTATTTTGGGGGAGGGACGATTCTTGAACCTTCGCCATTTCCTTTTTCTAAAAAAAAATCCTTTAATCAAACCCGAGCTACCAATAATGATGAACAATGAATACTTCATAGAGACCCAAAAAGAAACAGCCAGAAAAATGGCAATCAGTGAACTATTGAACAGAGAGAAACAGAAAAAGTAAGAAGAAAAACTCACCAACTTAGTTTTTGATATAAAATCCCATCATCCCAGAAAAAAATCTACATAAAAGAACGAAAATCATGTTAGAACATGAGAATAAAAGACCTAAAATAAACAAAGATAGATTACATAAAAAAAATATAGTGACAAAAATTTTAAAAAAATAATGGAAGAAAGAGATCGACAAAAATTTTGTTTAGCAATATCTTCCATGGAAGAAGATGGAAGGGAAAATGAAAGAAATCAATTCTCCATAATAAAATACTCATTCCATTTAAAAAGAAAACTCATTCCATTTCAAACAAAACCCGCAAATAAATCAGAAAAAAAAGGAGAAATATTTAAAGCTCAAGCATGGCACTTTGGCCCCATACAATCGGCGATACATGGTTGAAGACGGCCTGAATTGGCCGGACCCAAGCAATCTCTTCTCCCATTCCTTTCTCCTTTCTTGGTTTTCCTTTCTTCCAGAACCATCTTCACTCTTTCCTCTGCCTCTCTCCCCCGATCATATCCTTTTCCTACCCACCCTAACCCCTTTTATTATTATAAAAAGAAAAACCAATCACAAAATGAAATATGGCCCCAATAAAATATTAGGCCTTATTGTGTTTAGATTTTTTTTTTTCTAATCTCCAAAACGACGCCGTTTTACCATATGAAAAACTAAAAAAAAATATAAAAGAAATAGAAAAAAGGAAGCCAAAGAAATGCCGACATATGGCCCTCAAAGAATGAGAGGCCTTAAATTAAGATAGTGTTATAGATTCCATTTTTTTTTTGTATAAGAAAAACCTCTCTTTTATGTGTCTGTGTATATATATATATGTATGTATGTATTTGAGGCCAATACATACATATATGTAATTGTTTGTATATATGCAAATCTCAAAAATGCTTTTGGCTTAGCCTCCCTTCTTCATGATTTTGTTGTCTCCCACTCCTACAGTCCTACTCCCACTCACACACACTAATATTCTTTTTTTTTTTCTGCTCGAAAGAAATTAAGTAATTAATTATATTTATATATACGAAAAGTACAATACACAAATGTTCGGTTCAAACTTCAAACAGACAAACATAGTTCGAGCAAACATAAAAGAAAAACGAAAAGACAAAAGGTTCAAGCTGCACCAAGTCTTGAGACGAATCTTGGGTGCTCCTGCGCAAAATCATCAAACAGGAAAATCCCAAAAAAAAAAAAAATAAAGTCTGGACGAGAAGAGAAATGCATATGCGCGACTCTAGTTTGAACAGCTCTTCTCGCTAGCATGTCGGCCACTCTAATTTTGCGTCGTGGTATACTTGTACGTAAGGTAAGATGGCCCTGATCGAGTGCTCGACCATCTTTTCACTTTGATCTGTCTCTCTCGTCTCTTGCCTCGGACTTCTACCAGCCTTACAAATTAAGTTCATTAAAATGGAAAAAGAAGAGCGAAAGACAGAGATATTATTATCCACAAAAAAATTAAGGTAATTGACAGCAGCACGGAGCTAGCTATTGCCTCTTATTGGGCTCAAGATTGGTGATGCCATGGCAAAGCAGGCTGGAAGGAACCCAACCGGATGAAGGAGGATTTATTTGACATAAGGGAAGCAGGCAGGCGAGCAGCCGGGTCTGTCTAGCTTGCACAGTTCACAATTGCGCTTGCAGGACGTCCGTTCCAGACACTCACCCTGGGGATACCATGGCAGAGCATTGTCCACTCAAACTAGATTTCCTTGTGATTAAATCAACAAACCGCTTCTGACAAGTCAAATTAGTTCTCCTTATGACTAAATTATTAATCTACAAACCACCACAAGTACAGGGAGATAATCAATCATAGTTACCTCCTGCTCAGCATCATATTTCTTACACGTTGCATCACACGAACAAATTCAACAAATAAAGAGAAATCAAAATCTTGACCCGTCGATGAACTCCCATCAGAGTAGCTGCTACAGTTTTGACAAATTATCAAGTCAAAACCGCCTAATTTATCAATGAGGCTCCCAAGTTTCTTAGTTGTCAGGCTTTGAATGTCTTCCATCAGCACCAACTCTCCGGTTTGTCCACTGCTGTGCCACCAATTCTTAAGAATCCTTCGCTTTGCTTCACAAGGCTCTACGAAAACACCACCTTTCAAGAGGATGCCCAGCCGATGTAAAGCAACCGCAGCCCCACCGATGCCACTAAAAATAGATAACATTGTTAACCCTCCAGGAAACATTGACTTCAAAACTGAGAGATAATAACCCAACGTGTCAATTTGGAAAGACTGCTTCAGTAATTTTAGCCTTTGAGTCAAGTCTTTCTCTCCAGCTTGAGTGTGGTTCACTGGGTAGCCTAGAATATGCTCCCAATGTTCAGGCCCTGCCAGTTCGGGCTTGTATCGTCCAACCCATATGAGGTTTAATATCTGGCAATGACGAAGAATATCTTTCTGTTGATCTGAAGGTACTAGTCCTCGACAATCAGCTACTATCTTCCCAAGCCTATCACATAGCTTTGATACTCCAACAACTTCAGAACCCACACAATTCAACTGCTTCCTTGTATCCCAAGATGGCCACCACTTCTTTGAATGTGGTATTGCATCCTGTATGGTCAAAGGTGACTTTGGAAGGATATGAAACCTGTCTCCAGCAGGGAGATTGTGTACATAGCCTTCTTTTCTATTCAAGGCAGAGAAGAACTGTGTGTTTACAAATTCAGGCTGGATTCCGTACAAGAACTGTGAAATCTTGGCCCAATCATCAGAAGACAAATTGACAACATTTCCATAAACAAAATATGGAGGTTTGGCTACCATCTCATCAACAATCTTGCATGAACTAGATTTAAAAGCTGTGGGCACCTCAAAACTGGTTATATTAGGGTCTACTTTCTCTTCAAGCCATGCTGGATCAAGGAAACAACTTGTATCATCTACATAGTCTTGCTTTGGCCTTTTGCCTTTGCCTTTTTTCTGATAAATAGATTGCTTCAACTGAGGAGGAGAAACTGGAAAGTCATCAAAATTCTCTTCTTTTGGTCTTTTCCCTTTGCATGATTCCCCAAGGTTAATATTTCTTGACAGAGGAACAGCACTGGAACTGCAATCTTCTGTCTCAGTCTTTACTGTATCATATGATTCATCTATCAAGCCTCTACGCAATGCAGCTGATGTGAACTGCACATGATATTGCAAAGGTTTCTTCACTGAAAACCAGCTATAACCAAGCAAAAGGAAAAATAATACTTTTATTATCATAGAAAAGCGCAGAAGAAGAACCAAGTTTCAAAGTATAACTTTTCTGAGTTTTAACCTCAATGAATGCCTAACTATGCGCATCGTGCATTAAAAGTGCAGCATATCAAACCAGTAATTTTAACATCTAATCAATACAGTGAACCAGTGACCAAACCTTTTTACTTTCGTGGCAGTTACCAGCAATATAACCAGTGAAAATTGCATCTGCAAGTTCTTCAATTGAAACTTCTGAACCTGCAGAATGGCAAAAAACCAATTATTGAACATCCAAAGTAAGCTCAACAACATAGGTGGTCCCTTTGTAGCAAATAAGAGATGCAAGTCTGCAGCTACAAGATAGAAAACTGCAAAAGTACCAGTCAAACAAACTATAAACAAATACATTCAAGGCTGGTAATACTCAACAGAAAGCAAGAAAAAACTGCATTACCATTAAGATCTCCAAAGAGCATCTTACAATGTCACCAAAAAGGGAGAAAAAAAAAAGCATCTTAGACATGCCTGTCTCACAATCACAATTCACAAACTATTTACACAATAGCTCTGACTCCAGCACATGAAGTGCATTTTTAATCTCAAACTAGCTGCACTTAATCCTAAATCTTACAGATCTAAGCAACAGAGTCAGCCCAGACCAACAACCACTGAATATGCTTTATAACTTTGTAAAATCTAAAACAAAAAGGAATTTTTGAATCACAACCATTCAAAGAGGTCAGAATACTCACCAAACTTCTCAATTGCTATTGAAACTTCATTCTCTGAGAAACCCATCTCAAGCAAGCGAAGTGTCTTCTCCATAGTCCCAAACAGACTTTCATCAGTAATATTCTGGTATTGTATTGTTAACCAGCTGTTAGCTACTCTTGAAATGATATGAAATAGAGAAATCACCACTGATGTCACTGAAAAATGCTACTTAATGACACCTAAGTTACGACTTACCAGGAACATTGTGTGTAAACATATATGAGAATAACTAACTTCTTATGAGTAGCAAAAATCACTAACTTCCCATACAGCTTGAACCAATAAAAGGAAAACACTAAATAACAAAAGTTGTAAAAGGAACATAGTGTAACCAAACTAAATAATATAACTACAACGATCATTAGGACCTGATTATTTTCTTCACCACTGCTAGTTGAATCTTCTGATGCCTTCTCAAGTTCTTCTGCTATTTGAGCAGCGGCAATGAAGTCCACTAATTCATTTACTGGAGCATCTTCACCTGAAATTAGAAATGGTGATCAATATGACAACAACTTGCACAAAAAGAGCACTTGAGTAAAGTAACTTCTCCATCCTTCTTTATTAATGTTCCAATGTATTATGAGAACAGAAATTAATAAATCATGATGAGCTAAATGACATTAATGGTAGAGCCCAAGGTTGCAAAACAGGAATAGAAAGACCTTAACCTTAAGGTCAAAGAGTTTCAGAAGTTCTCTACATACCAAGTTTGTCCAACGCAAAGTCGACTTCATTTACAGAAAAATTCATCATAAGTAAAGATGCTCTTTTGTCAATATGAAATTCTTCAAAAACATCAGGCTCCTGAAATGAACGGAAAAAGGAAAAGAGCAGATGCAGTGAAGAAGAAGAAGAAGAAGAAGAAGAAGAGATGGCAGTAGAAAGAGGATGTTTATAGATAAACAAAAAGCATACGTACTACTAAATACATTACGGATTAGATTAGAATACAGAATACAACAATGCTTAGGAATTAAGCAATTTGTAATTATCGCAGAGGTACAAGTTGAGAAATAAGAGGGACAGAATGTGGCTCGATGAGGACTCAAACGGGAAACAGAGAAGGAGGCAATGTGAGACCACTAGGTAACAAGTTAATGTTTTGCTCTCTATCTCAAAGTCTATAGCCATTTTGCCCATCAATTTCACAAAGATCCCAAAAGTTATACACTGTTAACATTTCAAATATTTTATTCTAGAGTTTCTCAATTGGACAAAGTTACTATTGACACCAGAGCCAGAAATTACGAAGTCCCAATGTTTCATAGTAATCTGCACTTTCAAATCTTACATGTCACGCCAGATAGTAACTGGAATCCTAAATAACTCTGCACTATGGTCGTCGTCGTTTGATCTTTTCTCCTTTAATGCAGTATGAGAAAGGAGGAATGGTGGTACAAGGCCAATTCAAATATATGGAATAATAGTAACTCTCTAAACAGAAGAAGCAACAAGAAAATAGTAAAATGCCCATGATAAGGCATATGGACCTACTAGCTGCATAGGGAAAGCAAAAAGTTCTGTTAGTATTAAGTTACCTCTTTAGGCTGAATATAAGCAGAGATTCCCAAACAACTGCCTCCATCCTTGTGAAGCAAGCTATCCCTATAATCTGTTGACTGAGTGTCGGCCTTTTCAACATCCTATTTCATTCCAGAGAAGGCTCACAATTAGCTGTTAAAAGTTTGTACATTTAAAAAACTGAAAAAAAAGGTTCACCATTTAAAAATGCAAACTAGCCACTAACAGAAGCAACTGTCAGAAACTTAGAAGGATGTGGAGACAGAACCAATTGCACCCAAACATGTTCGGATCAGTAAAACTTTTGTGCCATAAACCATTGAGTCAAAAGGTTCAGAGTCAATTGAAAGAAACAGTGTAACACTTTGCACAAGTAAAAACAGTCAAGCTCAGCTAACAAGGACTAGTCAACACGGTTTCTGTAATCTATACGCTTGGTGCAATTGTCATATAAAGGTTTCTACACCAAAATGCATAGAAAGAACCATATGGCATTATGTATCGAATAGACTTTTAAAAAGATAAAGGGTGAAAAACGATGTTAAGTTGTTAACAGACTTTTATAAAAAGTTGTTTTTTAATATAGAAACAAAATCATATATTGAATAGAAACAAATGAAACAATTTTATTCAAAAGTTCTTCGAGGATTCTCAAAAGAAAATCTCAAGGTGTACCAGATAATGTCTCATATTACTTACAGAATATTTTATAAGAGTCTCCAGTAATGAGTCAGCATTGTCTTCACCTAGATTCAAAAGAAGATGCTCAACAATCATAATCTTATAAGAAATACTTATATATTATATATCAATACCCGGAAAATTTTTGGGTTACACGAAAGATCCGCCCCCAACCACACACATTAAAAGACTAAACAGAATGGGCTGCATGTGTATTACATACCCCTTTCTTCAATGACTTTCTCAACGAGAGATGGCAAAAATCCCATCCCAATGAAAAACGATCTTATATTGCTTCCAGTTCCAGATGAACTTGCAATGTTGTCCTGAAATGAAATGAAGCAAGAGGAGGGGAAAAAATGAAACAGAAAATTACAGGTAGCAGTTTTCTGTGGGAGAAGGAAAAAGAATGCTATTGCATTAGGCGTATTGACCTCAAAATCCACCGCATGAAAGAAGTTGAGGTAGGAAACCGTGGAGTGTGCGGGGTGGAAAAACAGTGATAAAGAGAAATTAGTGTAAAAAAGGGAGTCATAGGCATACCCCAACCTGCCGGGCATAGAGTGCATCCTCAGGCAAATCAAAATCCAACATTTCAGGCTTCGGAACTATCGTTTTCCGCCCTTCGTTGCCCGAGGAGCTTTTCCCATTGGAATATCTCGGCATGCCGTCGCCGATGGCGCCCTACACAGACAGAGTAGAGTTTTCAAGGTCGTTTGAAAAGAAGAGAAAAAGGAAAAGACGATTTTGTGGTGCGATTTTATCAGCGGCCAAACATGCAAAATAGAAGAAAAAGAAAAGATTGGGCCAAGTGGGTATAGAAGGAGAGGGAAGAAGGAGGAGGAGAAATGCGAATGACGAGGGCGGAGAAGAAAAGAGGCGCGTGGGGAGCAGACGCGATGAGGTGTGAGAAACAGGGGAGGGGCTACAGCCTACAGAGATATGATGATGATGATGATGATGAAGAAGTAAAATGCACATGCACATGCCAAACCATAATACAATAGTAGTAAATAAGAAAAAAATACTACTAAATACTACTCTGTTTCATAATATATGTCATTTTAAAAAAAAATTTGTCTTAAAATAATTGTCTTTTTTATAAAACTAAGATAATAATTTTATAATTTTCTTATTTTATCTTTATTTTGTCATATTAGAAACCTTTCTCTTTAATATATATCTCCTCTTTACCTCTCTCTCCTTTTTAATATAATTAAATAAAGATAAAATAGGTAAGAATATAAAATTTAGCAAATAAAACTACTTTTATTGATTTTGATAAAACGGTTAAAAAAGACTTATATTTTTTAATAGAAGGAGTATATACTAATATTCACTGAATAATAAAAACAATAATAATTAATGATAATAAAAATAAAAAGTTTTTTTTTTTAGGAAAAAAAAGAATTACTCCGTATGTGCGTGTCAGTGTGTTGACTTGGACTGTCGTAGAGCTAGAAACACAAAGTACGGCAGCGGGTTGGTTTGGTTGTCTCATAGTAGTACTTTCATGTTTGTTTGTTTGTTTGTTTTGTGGGTACCCGTAGGCCGTAGGCCGTAGCGTCGTTAGCGAAAGTGATGAGATGTGTCCGTTTTCTACAACTCAACCGGACACACTTTGCTTTGCTTCCTTTGCTTCGGTTCAGACTTCAGAGTTCGGACACAGTTCAGACATATAAGAGTTAGTATGAGACTTTCGAATTTAATACTATTTTACTACAAATTTACGGTACTAAGCTCTACGTATAATTTTGTTATAAATGTCTTTTTCCACATTTATATTTACACAAACACAATCCTTACATACACCTTCAATTTTCCCTTGGGCCAATATTGCTACCACTACTACTGCACTGCACCCACTGTCTGCCCACGATTGAATGCCCATGGGTGGTCTAACGCCTCCAAACTTGGGTTGTTAGACTTCCTACTCATCATCGAACCAAAGTAAAGAGAAAAAAAAAAAAAAAAAACTTTGACCAGGGAAACACTTGCACTGCTCTTCCAAAAGAACAGAAATTTCCTTGTATCAATATTGAAATGCAATATAAAATGATTACATTGATTGTACTCATTTCACTCCCACTTAATTCCAGAATAGAAAAGCAAGCACCCCCCGCATTTGAAAAAAAACAAAAAACAAAGAGAGGAGTAAAAAGACCGACTGTCAGTATTTAGAGAGTATATTAATAGATCAGAAACCAGCTTGGGTAAGTAAACGACCAAAGAATGGGCGATGAAAAACAGCAAAGTCTGACCTGACCAAGTATTTTGATTAAACCATCCTGTAACAATGAGTATGATACACTCCGCAGTGTACAACAGTCAAGACTGTACCATAACTACCGGGTAGAATATGCTCCAGCCCAAAAATTTATTCCCTCCCCCCCATTAATCACAACCCTCCGCGCGACTAATACCCTTTTTACCCGAAACACCTCCTCCTTCATCAAGCTGTAGGGCCTTGGGATTAAGAGGAATAGTACCGACCGTTAGAAACCCAGAAGACTCGTTAAATCCATTGACTTTCACGGGCATTGATCCTACAGTTACCACCTCAATCGCATCAGTATCCACGGCACCTTCTGCAGAATGTTTGGACTCAGCCTGCTTCGGATTTATGGTGAGAGATCCAATCTTTAAAGTGGATGCATCATCTATAGCTTCATCCACAATATGCTCTACTTTGTCATTCATAGTTATGCCTTTGGTTATATCAGAATCTGCATAAACCTGCTGACTTGATGAAGGAACAGTTCTGTTCAACATATCAGGATCACCATGCTTGGTAGTTTTCTCATTTTCATGCAGAAGTAACTCAACATAGTTTGGTTTATTGGCAGGATCCAACGTAGTTGCTAGGACTGGGCTCTCAAAGCTTTTAATTAGTAGTCTGGCTTTCTCTTCCTGCATGATTCTCTGACGATTTTCATAGTACATAAAGTCATCAAGTAAAGAGGTCTTCATTGTATGATTTTTGAATACTTTCAGCATCTCCATACCTTGCTTGAACATTATCTGCAATTGAAGGAAGCACTAGTAAGAAATAGAAAACAACATCAATATCTCATCAAGTTTATGATCTTGGAATAAACATCAAAATTCAAGACTCCAAATTGCCATGCCAGGACTGAAGAGCAATAAACTTTTAACAGCATAGGAAACTAGTTTCCATGTTCACTGTTTGCCTTCGATTGGAAGCAAATCAAAGTCTGAACATACCTCTTGCGTATCCCTGCTATTAGTCACTGGCTTGTTTTCATTGTTCTCTAATATGATGTGTCTAAAATGGCTATTTGGAACATCTTTAATGATGTGCCACTTGACAGGGAAGCTTCCGCTCCATTTATCTTGCTGCCAAAAATCCATATCCTTCTGGAAGTCAACTGGGCCAGTCATCTCGGCGACACCACAGAATTGTCCACTGGCATTAACCTGCATGGAGAAAGCACCAATTGGAGTAGACAATGCAAGTCAGAAATCACACACACCATTTCCATTTTATATACACAGATCTACAATGGTGAAAGTCAATATGTCCCTTATAGTCAAACTGGTATAGAACTCACAGAAAAGAATAGAAATATGGGACAGCCACTAGGTTTCCCTGCAGCTATTTTCTGTGCATCTTCAAAAGCACTCTCCAGTTTCTTGTTCCCATGGGGTGTAGATGACCAAACATTGTATTTGATGCTCTTGTGCACATCATCCTCACTATATGATTTTATTACAAAAAACTTTGCATCAACATAGTCAATTGGAAAATCATCCTTATTATATTGGTCAGTATAGATAACAATGTTTCCCTCAGCATCAGTATTTCCTGCTATAGTTGTGTAGGCTTTAACCATGATTTGGTTTTTTAATCTATTTGTTCTAGGGCCTCGATTCTGTTCACCCAAAGTGTCTGGAAATCCATGCGCATCATTGAAAACCCTGCCACCATGGATCTTGGATCGAAGCTTATCCAGCGCACCACGCCCAGGAGCACTTGATCCATATTCAGAAAAGGCATTAGCGACGGGAAAATCTGTTTTTAATTGATTACGCTGAGATGGAAGTTTCCCACCAGGAATGTTGCCAATGGGCTGAATGGAACCGGAAGCAATCCTACCCTACAAGGATAATTAGGACATCAGAACCTTCAGATAGTCTTATTTCACAAGCTATAACATTCCCATCAAAATTCAAGAAAGTCGAATTCAGAAAGGATTTAATTTAGTACCTGATGAGTACGTGCTGAAGCTGGACCAGAACTATCAGGAATGCTTCCATAAATTGCAGATTGCTTACTTTGTCCATCCGACACTCTGGTCAGGGAATCAGTAAGATTTGAAGCGGACTTTGAAGAGTTTCTAGAATATGCAGCAGATGCTGAAGCAAGGTTATGTTTAGCCCCTCTTCCGTCAGGTCTATTGGCAATTGATGCACGAGTATCTAACAAAGTGTCTGTTGGACTATTTGGAATGCCATCGGGTTGAATAACTATTGGAACATAAGCAGGTGGAGAAACTGGGTTTTGATAGGGAGGAACAGGGTAATACTGTTGCGCGCCTATGAATTGCCCATCACCCATCACAGCACCAGGTATATAAGGATTGTACGGGTTGTATGGAGACTGTGCATATCCATAGCTAGGTGTGTAATATACATAGGGCAAAGTTTCAGTTTGGGCACCCTGAAAAAGAGAAAGTAGGCCTTAAGCAATTTTAAAATGATAAATCATCAAGAAGCAACTTATTTTGTATGCAAATGTATATCTATTATAGAGTTAGAATTAGTCTACCGACCGCATATTGGACATCCGGACCATCTGCACTAAAAATATTCTGGTGGTCCTCCCATTCAACGGGTGATTCAAAACCTGTCCAAATGCAATCAACATTGTACACTTGAGATTTTATAGAAATAGCACCGTGTACATTATGCTTAAGGCATATAAATTACCTGTACAGTAATATCCAAAGTTGGAGGCAGTAGGGTAGTACATTCCCTGGTCAATAACAAACTCAGGGGCTCCTTCCTGGTACATAGCTTCTACTTATTCAAGAAGTCGACTTGTCCTATGAGGGTTTAGCTGAGCAACTTGAATCTGAAAGGAATATGCTAAATGTCATTGACAATACACATCTACAAGAATATCAAGAATAATATCAAGAAGCACAAAACACATAAGACAAGCCTAAGCAAACCATCAAACCAAATATCTTTTACTCATTAAGGTACTCAATAGCAAGTAGCAACAATCTTCAATTCACAGCAAAAATATGCCAAGTTCAATTCTGCATTTTGAGGTCAGATAGAAAATATATATCCATTCCAAGAATCCCACCCCCTGTTAAAGTAGACAGCATAAATTTTATGCATCTACTACCGTTCAGATAAAGGCCAAAAGGGATTTCATTTAACTTTTTCCAAACAATATAACGTGACACATAGACAAAAGCCTATTACTATTGAGATAATTTCAAGTAAAACCGTTTTTCATGCTCATACTTACATGGGAAAAAGTTACCATATTTACGTCAGTAGCAAATATAAAAACAACAATCACTTAACTAAAAGGGTTAAAGAAAAAGATTAAGAAAGAGGCTCGGTTTGGGTCAAGCCAACATATCCAGAAAACCACAGAAGAAAAGAAAATAGAAGAAAAACACTTGTGGTGAAGAAAACACTAACAGTAAAGAAGAACTAACATGAAAAGGCAGCAATTGCATACGGCAAAGCGGGATTCTATTCAGCTATTAGATTTGGGACCAAAGAGGGAAAAAGACAGAAAGATATGAAAAAGCGTCATAAGTGAGCAGCTCTTCAGAAATCCCCAAAAGAACAGTTTCAAAATCCAAAATTAGTTGAAGCAATTGGAAGAAACAACTTTAATACAGTAAAAGAATAAAAAACCCCTCGAATTCACGCATCCATCCAGCGCAACTCAAGAAAAACAACTCAAATCAATCTTGGAAAGAAGAATTTCAAGCAATCAGTTCTTGGGAGTTGGTGGTAAAAAGGGTGAAGATCAATCAAAGCAAATCGAGCAAACAGCTAGAAAAGGGTAGAGGAAGAGAATTTTACCGAAAAACAAAAGAATCAATCAAGCCATGGTTGACCTGGAAATTTGCTCCGGACAAAATTCCTGCAATTTATAGAGAGAGAAGGGTCTTCTGCAACATTTTTGCTCGAGGAGAAACCCTAACCCTATAAATTTAAAAATTTTAAAGAAAAAAAGAATAAAAATATAATTTTTTTATTATAAATAAGAAAAGAGATGGTAATAAATAAAACTGGAATACTAATAGGAGACTTGGAAAAGGGCGGTTTTGGTGTGGGGGGTTAAAATTAAAGAGAAAACCAGAAAAATGGACTGACGATAATGGTCCCCATCAGTTTCGTTAATATCGAGAGTGCCACTCTCTTAAACGTCGTCACTTGGCGTTTTAACTTTTGAACCTACGCGGAGGCGTAGCGTGACGGGAGAGTGTCAGGGTTTGCGATGACAGTCCAATCAGCAATCACAATCTTTTATTACAAAATAAAATAAAGTAGGAAAAAATTTGGTTGCCGACAATGGTTTTGTGAGAATGGGAATGGGATTGGTTGGTCATGGCGTACCTTCATTGTCATTGGTGGACGTCATAAATAAAATAAAAAAATTTAATCTTTTCTTGCGCCTATTATTTATGCCCCTTTGACCCTTTGACCCATTTTTTAATCCGCCTTATTAGTACTACTACTGTAGTAGTATTTACTTACTACTGTAGTAGTAGTAGTACCAGTACTGGTATTAAATTTCCCTCCCTTCAATTCGACCTTCATCTTAAGTCTCGGGAACATTTAGGTCAAAAATCAGGGCACAATTTCTCAGCTTCTCATCTATACTTATTATATCTTACTTTTGTCTCATAACAAATTTTTTCTTAATCTCTCTAATTTTGTGTAAGATAATTTACTTGTTTGGCTGAATTATAATTTTGTACTGAATAAATCAATGTTACGTGAAAATCTCTTTTTTGATCTTTAAGTTGACAATTAATAATTATAGAAGTGGATTATTTCATATAAAATTTTTGATACTTTTTATATTTATTGAAAATACTTAAATGTAAGAATTTAACTTTTTTTTTAAATTCAATGGCTTACAAATTATACTGATATTTATTTTTTTCTTCTTTGACTTTCTAATTTTCTTTTATTTTCTCTCATGTATAAGTTCATTAATTTTTTAAATTTTATTTAATTATTTTTTGTGGGATTATAGATAAACATCATATTAGTATTTTTTTTTTGGTTTCTCTTAACAATCTGATCAAATCAAATTTCATATATACTCATAGCGTTAGCACGGGATAATTTACTAGTAAATATTTAATACGAGTAATAGTAATATTTATTTATAGTGAGGCTAAGGTATTTTGTGTTTTATTTCTGCTCTCATTCACATTGTCATATTTGCTTAGCAAGAAAGTAATTGACAAAGTCAAAAGTAGTGCGCGATTGCTAACAAGTTTCCCTGGCTATGCTATGCGTTGAAGAGAAAGGGATGTATGAATGTAGCAGTAAGATAAGGATAAATGCAAATTGAGAAACATTTTGTGTTAGGGTGTGGGGTGGGGGTGATGGGTCGGTGAGTGTCACCACAAAAACGATAGGAATTAGGAATGAATGACTGAATGGGGACTGGGGAAGGAAGTAGTAGGAGTAGGAGGCCATTTTAGTCCATAAGAGCACTTACCAAGAATCGTGAATGAAATTAAGTGGAAGGTTCCTTTGGTAGGTATTGGCTTCTGCAAGACGGGGGAGGGGACACAACACAACACAAGCTGATTTTCAATGTTTTTTTTATTACTATAAAATAACTTAGTAACAGGCACCTTTGGGCTTTGTGGAATGAGGAACAAGTGACAACTGACGAGATGTAGGGTAGATGATTTCACTTTCACAGGACAAATTTTGTTTGCAGTTGCAGCAGCCTTTGCTTTGCCCTTCTTTCTTTTCAATTCATTATGCTCAGGAATGGGAAACTCCTACCGTTTACTTCCATTCCAACAATGTTGTGTATATATATATATATATATATATATATATGGACTAAGAATAGAGGCGAGAAAGAAAAAACCAGTACAACTACAAGCATAATAGAGAACCAAAGTTTTCGAAGAAAAATAAATGGTTAAATATAAATATAGGAAGGTGCCAAGTGCCTTCTGCTTTTCCCATTCAGATTCTTGCTTCCCACCTACTTTACGCCAAAAAAGAAATTCCGTTCCCATTTCTTTCTTTGTTAAATTAAATAGTAGTAAATGTTTAGTAGCTTTTTAGAACCAGAATATTTTCCTCCCCACTTCAATTGCTCCCTCTCTCTGGGTCTCACTCTCTGTTCATCAATTCTCATTTCTTTCCTTCTCTAATGCGCTTGCTCTGCTTTCTGCACAAGTTCAAGTGCCCCTATATTAAACCATCTATCAATCTATCAATCTATCAAGTCTAATAAATTGTTCTCGTCTACCCACCTACGGGGCAATTCTTTCTCCCAACACCTGCCTTTTACGAATTTAATTTAATCATGCTTGAATTACGTTAAAAAACACATTATCGTCTGGCCTTCTGAGTTTGACTGCTACCCCAAGGACAGGGACAACTCTACCATACACAATAATCGCCAAGGCTTTAATACCCACATTATTACTACTAGTTCTAGCAAAAACTAAAACCCACGTTTCATATTGCATTACAAACACTGTAGTTTCTGAATTACTTGCTGTCCATTTTCCTAGTTTACATATGACCCATAACAAGAAACTTCAAAGTATTTCTTAAAAAATATAATAAATCCATAATGCAGTTACATGACTTCAATCGCAATGAATAATTCTTGATAAGGCTGGCATCATTACCCACCAACAAGATGAATCGGAAAATTGTTCCGGGAATATGTAGGTACTTTGCACTTTGCAGAGCTACTTTTCGATACCAAAGTCCTAAAACAGAAATTCCCAAAAGCAGCAGCATCTCAGGTCAACCGGTTTGATTATGATTTTCACCATTCCAAAACCAGACCGACCTTTAAGTCATTGTCTGCATCACACCACACCACTTTACGATGCCAGAACCAATATAAGCTGGTGTCATTGATAGAGAGTAGAAACCAAAAGTGAGTGGTCAAGCAGCAAAAACAGAACTTAGGGCTCTGTCAGTGACTGATGCACTTGGTCTGCCTCCACCTCTTCGTGAACTAGCTGAGAACTTTCAACTGCTTGTAATGGTTTTATGGAATTATTTTCGGGCAACGAATCATCTTGTGCACCTTGTGACATAGGAGACATTCCTGGCACTGGAGGAGCTTCAAATATTGGCCTTACAACATCCTTCTTGTCCAAGTTGTATTTATTTGGTTTCTCATGTCTGTCATAGCTATGGCTACGACTTCGACTGCGGCCACGGCTATGGCTTCGACTACGACTACGGCCAGGACTGCCGCTATAGCTGCGACGGGGGCTGCGGCTGTAGCTGCGACGCGGGCTACGACTGTAGCTGCGGCTACGACCACGTGACCAGCTCCTGCTTCTGCTTCTACTTCTGCTTCGGCTACGACTCCAGCTCCTACTCCTGCTTCGACTGCAGCTGCGGCTTCTACTATGACGCCATGTTCGGACCCTTTCGGGGCTACGGCTATAACTTCTGTCCCTATTCCTATCAGCAATGCCTCTCCTATTGTCAAACCGTCCCCGTCCACGACCACGTCCTCGTCCATCAAAACTATTGAATCGATCATGCAAGTTTCTTTCATTCCTGCCCCAACCAACACGCCCTCCACCAGGACCACCAAATCCACGTCCCCTGTTTCCACGCCCAGAAAATGGGTCACCCCTCCCTCCAGGAGCGCTGAATCCACCATCTCTCATACCGCCACGCCCACCAAAACCACCATCTCTCATACTGCCACGGCCCCCAAAGCCACCATCCCGCAGTCCACCACGGCCAGCGAAGCTACCATCCCTCATACCACCCCGGCTTCCAGAGTCCCAACGCCCACCACTAACTGTTGGAGCATTAAATCTACTCATTCCGCCTCGATCCTTCCCAAAAGCAGGCCCACCACGAGAAGCTATCTCTCGCACTTCAGGGGGCACATGCTGGTTAGCTCTCTCCAGAACCTGAATCAAATCCGGAGCATACTTCCAGTCCTGCTCAGAGAAAAAGGTGTACGACACACCAGTTGCACCTGCTCTCCCAGTTCTTCCAATTCGGTGAACATAGTCCTCAATCCCCGTAGGGAAATCAAAATTAATAACCACCCTGTGGCATGAAAGCTTTAAGAATGTAATAATTTCATTCAGTGACTAAAATGGTTCCAAACACAGAAAAGAGGATACAAGAACTAACCTTATATCTTTGATGTCAAGCCCACGGGCAGCAACATCAGTGGCAACTAATATTGGAGCTTTCCCGCTTCGAAACTGACCCAAAACCCAATCCCTTTCATTCTGAGATTTATCACCATGGAATGCAACAGCTCCAAAATTATGTCCAAGACTACGAGCTAGCTGGTCACAAAACCTCTTGGTGGAGCAGAAAATAATAACCTTTGAACCACGTTCTTGAGAATGGAGAATCTGCTCCAGGCGCCTCTCCTTCTCCATCTGGGGAACGACCTCAACATACTGCCAAATTATTAACAATGATTAGGTAAAGGGAAAAGTATTTGTTAAGTCCAGAAGTAATGGATTATAAAAAAAGGTGAATAACAGTAGTTAAGACTTGATTTGTGTCACAGTTTGGAAGGAGTTCAGGCCAATTATTTTCTCAAAGTAACCATTCCAAAAAGAACATATATAATAAATTAACATCAAACTCAAAAGGTAAAATCAGGAGTCAATAATAGTCGAAAAACAGTGTTTTCCATGATAAATCTCCAAGACATAAGAGTGACAGCATGCCAATATTTGAAGGTAACCAATTAACCAAATTTCAATTAAGCAATCTACTCTTCAGCATTCCAAGACTAACACTGCCATCATTGCTGGCAATGAATTATCTTATATAGTATACCTGTGTGATAGCCTTATTGGCAGCAAGCTCATCAACACTGCCAATATTCACCTGGACAGGATTGACAAGGAGGTCACTTGCTATTTTCCTGACTTCTTTGGGCCAGGTTGCTGTGTACATTAGAGTTTGTCTGCGAGGAGGCATCTCATTTACAATCTTACGGATTTGGGGCTCAAAACCCATATCAAGCATTCGATCTGCCTCATCAAGAACAAGGAGTGAAACCTGTCCAAAGTCAATCTTCCTCATTTCAAGGATGTCATTCAGCCGACCAGGAGTTGCCACTACGATATCAGCTCCGCGATCCAACTCTTTCAATTGAGTAGCCTTTGAAGCTCCACCGTACAAGCACTGAAAAGTCATTCGAGTCAATTGCAAAACCCACATTAACTAAAAGGCAATCATTAGCCCCTCTTGGTGTGTGTGTTTCTATTATTATATTATTTTCTTTTTTTCTATTGAAAAAAAAAAAAAAAAAGACAAATGAGCACTCAAGCCCCACCGTGCAAGAGACTCTTGAAGATCGGCCAAATTTAATGGCCTCTTCTTGTATTTGTGTAGCAAGCTCCCTGGTTGGAGCCAAAACCAACACTGTTGGACCATTCTGAGGGTTGTTATGTCGTTGCCTCAAAAGAATGAAGGCGGGAATCAAGTAGCCCAACGTTTTACCGGAACCTGTTTTAGCAATTGCAACTATGTCCCGACTTAGTAACGCAATGGGCCATGTTTGTGCTTGTATTGGAGTGGGAGATGAGAAACCAGCAGAATGGATCTGAAAGAGAGCATAAAACATGGGTAATGAGTACTGATAAAATATCCATTGGATCTATTATGTTCTTAGAAGAAAATAGAGCATGAAACACCCATTGCAATTATCATGAAGTTTAACTAAAAATCCATGAGTGTATGGTTGCTTACAGAAGCAACTCGAGGCAACAAAAGAGGGCTATAAAGAAATAAGAGGCAGAGCAATTAAGCAAGGTCCCAGTCACATCAAGTGTGATTTGGATGAAGGGCCAACGACCCTTCAAGAAGATGCACAAGAAAGGCTCCAACTGTCCATTTTGCAGCCTCCAAAAATGAGAATAGTTGTTGCATTTGTAAGTGTACCAATGGCAGTGCAGCGTACGACATATGCTCCTCCTCCGGAGCAGATATCGCACCTGCGACAAGCGAAGAAATTAAGTTTAAAATAAATAAAAAAGGCAATAATAAGACCAAATTGTACAAACAGCATCTCATATTTGATTTCAAAACCAAGGTTTTAGGGATTTACAGCATCTGCAAAACCTACCTCTCTCAGTATCTCTGAAGGGAAGCCAGTGTCTTCAAATCTTATAAATGGTGCTGGAACATTGTCACCCTATAAAATTAATTAAGAACTGAAGTCATGAATAATCTAAATTGATGAAAGCAATTAAATTATTGCACCATTAAAACAAAGACAAGTCTTTAAAGATGAAAAAGAATCAAACAGTAACTTCAGAGGAATGAGGATAATGCACAAAGATTAGGAGATTTTCAAGAAATAATGTTTATCCAACTCCCTCCCTGGGCCACCGGCCAGTTTCCCAAAAATGAATTATAGCTCTTTGCAAAAGTTTAGCCTCAAAATTGTAAACTCTAGGAGTTCGTTTTAGTTTAAAAGTGGAGTGCCAAGTATTGATTATCTAGTGTAGTCAACTAGCTTATGCATCTACATCATCTAATGGGCATTTCCTCATTCTAAAGATAACACATAAACTTAGCCAGACAAGCTGAAATACAAACCGTTGCCGTGACTTCATGTTGTCTACGATATGCTTCAGCTGGAGATAAATTAGCCATATCTGCAGAACCAACAAATGGGGGCCTCATCAAGGTATTATTCGAATAAGGTGCACCAGCATGACCATACATGTTATTCATGGCATGCCCTGCTATAGCATTGAATCCCCCACCATGACCAGGTATGCCACTTTGCGGTGGCAGACTGCCCACCCTCATTTCCTGAAAAGAAAGGCAGCATTAATGAGACAATTGCACAAATGTCACTAAGGTGCATGAAGGATGAGGATGCATACTTCTATGAAATAACTAAACTTAATCACACAAAAAAATTGATTCTAAAAGAAGGGAAGCAAAGGAACAGGAGAAATAATGAAGGAAATAACTTGCAAAAGGTCTGAGAGTTCCATTTGCAGCCAAATATAAGAAAAGGAAAAGAAATCCACAACTATAGATCTCTATGTTCTCATTAGCTGTTACCACATACATCAAATGAGTACCCCATCATTTCCAGTAAATTCTCTGAAAAGGTGAGAAGTGCGCATATTCATATTCCTCATTTTTGTTGAAATTATGAATAATTTTAAGTTAAGGGTTCCATAATAAGAATTCAAATTCAAATTATCCAAAATCTTTTGTCATCTTAATCTTGACTAGAAGCAAATCTTCAGGTTTCATGCTTTTGATTTCCAAGAGCAACATGCTCCAGCATCAATATACAGGCATATGGCTGATAAGTAAAAATTAGCATTAGCACATATATAGGGAGGTTTTAGCAACTAACAGCCAACATGACCTCGTTATGATGCCTATATAAATAAATAAATGTCTATAACGTAACGAAACGTATGCATCTATGTATATATAATGAAAATACAGGTAGTTGATATCTCACCATGGGTATAGCTGAAAGTGAGGGCTGCTGAGAACTCAATATGGGCCCATCTTTGCTACCATCAAAGTAATAATCATTTCCAGCCCTGCCATGTAGATTATCTTCATAACTGGTGTTTAAACCTGATGGAGCCAGATTAGACTGCATCACGGCTGCACCCGTATGATTCTGAAACCTGCGACCCTGCTGCTGGTTAACCAAATCTGATCCAGTTTGCTGTGAAGGGACCATTGAGGTTGGCTGTGGCGTACCGATGGATGAGCCACTAAACTGTTGAGCTTGACCCAAATATAAACCAGTCTGCTGTATCTGAACTGAATTGGTACCAGCAGGGAGGTTCTGAGAAGATGATGTGCCCATCTGTGGAAACTGGGAAGGAGAAAAACGAGATTGGTTAACTAGTTGAAAATCAACATCCTCCCTTTTTGGAACTGCTGCCTTATAATCTTCCTGATTTGGATACTGCTGACCCTGTGCACCACGTGGAGTTGCCTGCTGAGAACCTTGTAGCCCCTGTGGAAGCATACTTTGTTGATATGCCATATACTGCAAATGCTGATGTGCATATTGATGTCCTTGAGGTTGTGCCATCTGCAAGTTTTGCTGTTGCATTGTTTGCTGCCCTAGCTGCTGAGGCATCTGATGAATCGCCTGTTGGGGTATCAGCTGCCCTGGCTGTTGGCCTTGCTGCTGTGGCAAATGCTGACTTGGCTGTTGAGGCATTGGCTGCCCCATTTGAGACATCATTGGCTGATTTGGATGCTGCATATGCTGTGGCCTGTTTTGTTGAGGAATAAACTGCCCAGGCTGTTGCATGGGCTGTCCCATTTGTGAACTCGGTTGTTGTGAACCCTGCAGGTCAGAAACCTGCACTACCATCGAACCCTGCTGCTGTGAACCTTGGGGAACTTGCTTTTGGCCCACAGGTGCCACTGCACCATTAGATTGCACTGAGTGAACGGGGATTGGTGCTAGCTTAGGTGTTGAAACCGCAGGAGGTGGACCAGGTGGCAAGGGTGGAGGCAAACTGGCAGGCCTTTCATACTGGGTGATGTTGGTCTCGGGATTCCAATAGTACAGCAGGCCAGTGCTCCCATCAATGAGGCCCTTCCAAGGTTTCGGAAGAGTAGGATCATCAGGAGCATACCGTGGACCAAGAGTTGCTGCTGCTGCTGCTGCTTCCGCAGTCGCCATTCGTCCGATGTATATCTAAAACCACATAGATCCTTGCATTTAAAACTAGAAAAAAGAAAAGAAAAAAAAAAGCTCCCTTCTATTATGAACCCACTCATACTAAGTAACATTATGAAGGTAAAACTTAAAAAACAATCTCACGGAAACAAGTAAGGTTTACGTTTATCAACAGAGAGAGTCCAAAATTAGTAATAGTAATACTAATCTCATTAGAGAAAATGATAAAAGCCATGAAGATGAAACCCTACGAGTAGCAACATTTAACTGTTATATAGTAATCCGAACTCATAATACGAACAATGAAAATTAACAAGTAGATAAAAGTCTTAGAATTATATTGAAAGTAGAAAGTGATATTATCTTAATTATGTAGTATCAATTCATTCTAGTCGAAAAATATCGGTAATCAGAGCAGAAAAGAAGAATTAGAAAAGGAGAACAGGTAATCGGATTAAGTTCATAACGCAACTAACTGAAGAGGAAATTCTGCGTACCTGAGAAAAATAAATAAATGAATAAAAGATAGGCAAGTAACTCGGAATTGCGAAAAAGGAAATCCCGAAGACGAAGAGACCATAAAAATTCGAGTAAATTAGTTGTAGCTTTGACGCAACTAATGGAACCCAGAAATTGGAGAAGAGAGATAGAGATTTCAATTCTTATTTTTACTTTCAGGCGTTATTTATGTTGACGATGATGTTAGGGTTATGGAGAAATTATTACCTCAAGCGAAGGTCCAACGTTGGCGGTGAAGCCTCGGAAAGTGGTTTTTTTTTTTTTTTTGGTTGGTAGGAAAACGTGGCCAAAGCCCAAATTAAATACTAATCATTCTGGGGTGGCCTATCCCCATGACATCAGCCGACAGAGTACCACTGAGCCCAGCAACATGAGCCCCTTTTTTGCTTACAACTCCATTTCACTATCCAGTCCGCAGCCATTTCACTATCCAGGAACATATTTGAGACTCCAAGCCCAACTATCATCAAGTAACAGACGTATGGCTCTTACGCGGGGGGACCGCGTGGGGGTGGGGGGGTGTTACTGGGGGTGGCAAACTTGATTTTGATTTTGTTGAGAAGAAGATATGCAAGGATCGAGGGCTATGAGTGATCTATTAGAGAGGAAACATGTTTGGGCCCAAAAAAGAGTGAATTTGTTGCTAACAAAAGCTACGTTGATTATGAATTTGTGGAATTCACGGCCCATTTAATTTTGAAAGCCTCCCATTTCAATTTTCAACCCAAACCCAATTACTACTTGTTTTTTTTTCCCTTTTTTTTTTTGCTCTTAAATTCCAATGCGCACAGCACATACCGAATAAATTAAAATATTCTTAAGAAAGAAAGTGCCAGCATTTATTTTCCCCAAAAGAGGAGGGAAATGACTTTCGATTCGCCCATAGACATAGTCCCACCCAGGCCATGCTGGCTGAAGCCATTAGCATTAAGACAAGCTTCCACCGCTCCCATCTTCAAAGACCACTGGAACTTTCTAAACTCTTCCTTTTCTTACTACACATAAAAGAAAACTCCCGACTGTGCCATCGCCCAAGTGCGGGCACTCAAACTCCATGGCCGCGGGAACTGAGGTGGCAATCACTGCTCCGGGACTAGCCCTTGCTGATACGGAGATCAACTGGGCCAGGTAATCTTCTACTTTCCCTACTCCTCTCATAATTAAAGTTGTACTGGCAGTAGCTTACCTTATATACATGGTTCAGTTTCTCATTTCTGCTGAATGAAAACAATCCAGGTTGGACAAGACGAGGTTTCACGTTATAGGGGCTATTCTTTTTACTGCACAGCAAGCCCTGATACATCCAACCGCTGTCGTTAAGACAAGAATGCAAGTAGCTGATTCACGGTTGGCTCACTTGCCCGGAGTGGTTGTCTTTAGGCATATCTTGAGACATGATGGTATCCCTGGCATTTTCCGAGGTTTTGGAACTTCTGCAATCGGATCATTGCCTGGTCGGGTTCTGGCTTTGACATCTCTTGAGTTGTCCAAAGATATGATGTTGAACTATACCCAAGGGCTGCATATGCCTGAAACAACACGTGTTGCTCTTGCAAATGGAGTGGCAGGCATGTTCTCTAGCTTAATCTCTTCCCTCTACTTTGTGCCATTGGAAGTGGTAGGTGACTTGCTGTTTTCTAATCTTACAATTTTTGTAATAATCAATTATCAATTATTTTTAACTAACTGCAATTTAAGACGAAACTTCTTATTTATACTCCAAACTCTTGAAGAGGTGATAGAGAGCTGAGAAAAGAAAACATCTTTAGTTAGCATTTCGTGGCTTTAGTACTAAAAGTACTTCCTTTGTTGCATTCTCAGATATGCCAGAGACTTATGGTTCAAGGTTTACCTGGAGCAACCTCTTGCAATAACCCTTTTGATGTTGCACGTAAAGTGATAAAAGTAGAAGGATTCCGTGGATTGTACAGAGGCTTTGGATTAACAGCATTGACCAACTCCCCTGCATCTGCGCTTTGGTGGGGTGCCTACGGAGCTGCTCAACGCATCATTTGGAGGTAAATTTCATGTTGCCAATGAACCTGCATTCCTAAAGCATTAATAATTAAACGAATTCTCATCAAATTCAATTTTATAGTAGCCTGGGTTATAGAGATGATGCAGAGAAGAAGCCTTCTCATATGGAGATGGTGACTGTAAAGGCTACAGCAGGAATGGTTGCTGGGGCTTGCTCTTCAGTTATTACCACTCCCATTGACACTGTAAAGACGCGGCTACAGGTAACATGTTGCCCACCTATATAGAATTGCTACATCGATCATTGAAGGAAATGAATTAATTCGGTCTGTCTTAGGTTTGATATGGCTAGCTATTTTGATATGTAGAAGTGGAACGTTATGAATAATTTTGACATTGGTCATTTGCTCTCGGCCCTATTTTGATCCAAGGTCTTGGATGATTATGGTGTTGGAAGACCATCAGTACTCAAGACTACAAAGACACTACTGAAGGAAGATGGTTGGTGGGGCTTCTACAGGGGGTTTGGTCCTCGGTTCTTAAATATGTCACTCTATGGAACTACAATGATTGTTACCTATGAACTGATAAGTATGTCAATATTCTATTGTCTCTTTTTTCAATATTGCGAAGCAAGAGCTTGACTGCAGGGCACGTGTTCTAGTAGTTTTTCCTTGCCATTTAGATTTTCTATTTTAGATGTTACAGAAATTTCCAAGTAACCTTATCTTTTATCCAAAAAAGACTTGGCGTTTGAATATTCTCTGAACCTGCTAGAAAATTTGTAGTTGGAATGAAATGCCTTTTGCATGTCATATGACCTTAGAAGAAACTATTTTGGTTCATGTTGTACAAGTCAAAATATCTGACACGGTCTGTTATTGTTTCCAAGCCATTGTAATGGTTTGTAGTAACTGTTTTTGGGAAGTACAAATTACACTCTTAGATAGTGTTATGAATGGTTGTAGGAACTAGGTAGTGATTAATGGTTTGAATTTGTTGGCGACTTTGAGGATTTAATTTTTCAATTTTTTACAGCATTGGCTAATCTATCATTCTTTCTTGGGTGGTGTTTGGTTGTTTGAGCAGAGAGGTTATCGATTAAGCACAAGTGATGTTCTCCAAGAGAAAGCAAGAGCGCTTGATATTTGTGTATCTCCAAATTCAGAGGTATGTGATGATCCTAGAGTTTCAACATGTTTTTGAACATCATTGGGAGGCATTGTAAACGTGGAATGAAGACAATGCTCCACTCTGCTAAATTTCTCTGAAAAAAACATGCGTGAAAAGGTAAAAGTTGAAGGGGATGTCAGATGATAAGCAATAGTTTTGAGCGGCTGGACAATGGAACTCAGAAGGGGCTAGTTAATGCTGCGGCGAATGAAGGAATGATATATTATTATTTAATTATAGCACAAGAGATAACCAAGTAGAGAGCTAGCGGCTCATTTGTTCCTTTTATGTAGTAGATAGATAGATTTTTAATTATGATGAGAATTCTTTTTTTCTTTTTTTTTTAATTGTTTTCTTACTATTACGTATGAAATATGAGGTCTAGATCTTGTAAATTTGTGTTGTCGCTTATAAATCTTACTAACCATTTTTGTAGTTCTTTCCTTTTTTTTTTCTTTTTTGGTACATAGAAAGTAAGAAAAAGAACTTAATTGAAAAATAAAAGATTTTAAACCTGAGACTTTTCCTAACTTATAGGTAAAATAAAGAAAGAAGTGTACATCAACCCTATGGCCAGAATCTTTAAATAAACCAAAGTCGCCTATCCGATTAGTTACAAACGTTTTTTGACAAACGTTTGCCGCAACGGGACATAAATTCCTCAACCTTTAACTGACTCAATTGGAGGGAAAATTCTCAATTCTTTCTTGTCTAATTGTCTTCCAGCTCTCCCCTATTTACACGATGACCGACCAAAGAAGTAATGATCAAGATTCAAAAGTTGATTTTGGCCCTTTGGGCTTTGGAGTTTTAATGGAAACATTACCACTTACCGGGAGGGATCGCCGTAATTTGATTCCAGAGTTCAAATTAATTAAGGCTCTGCTCGCCCTTGCAAGTTGCAACACGCTGTTTCTGGCTAATACACGCACCTTCATTGTTCATACTCTTAACATATTCAGAAAAATATAATAAACAAAATTACAATTTAAGGTTTAAAAATGATTGAAATTACAAATTTATCCTTTTCTTCCTCACACACACACACACACACACATATATATATATATATATTTACATGGATTGAGGGAAGAAGGAAGTAGAGTCGGGGAAGGCATTAATGAACCTTGAAACAAGCTGAGATGATAATGCTTGTCCCTGAACGAGAGCACTGCCGCATCTCCCTATCAATGATAAGACCATTCTCTGTTCATCAACTTCTTCCAGAGGACCTGTATGATAACAGCAAATAAATTCATGGTCCAACAAAATGCTGGTTGCCACTTCCCAATAAAGTCTATGTAAATAAGCCCACATTTCCTGTAGAGATGTAGTCAGTTCCTATAATTTCATCTATGAATTAGTTTCAAGGAAAGAATTACCATATCCATTCCCGTAATCAATTGATTGCAACCGACTTCATACAAAATGATTTACGAAAATGTAAGCAAGCAGTTTAATTAAGAACAGTGAATCCACAGGCGTACCCAACTCAATATCAAGGTCTAGCTCTTCCACATCCCCTTCTTCAACAATACCATGCTCCAATGCAGAAGCCGCTTGTGCATACCTTTCCAGAAACTCTTCTTCAGTTTCTTCATGTTCACACTCAGAGTCCTAATACAACAAAATAAAGACCGTATTATTGCCTTCAGAACAAATGCATCCATGGAAGAAGACAACAACTTGTTTTTAAGCCCAAAAAGTCTACTTTCAAAAAGCAACATAATTCGAAGGCAAAAAACTAAATCCCTCAAAAACTAACTTTTCAGCTCTATATGCAATTTCATCTTCTCACCAACTATATTATGATAAACATAATCGTACAGACTAAAACAAGATCTATGCATTTTAAAGGTTGGACCTCATCATCATCTTCGATTTCTTCCTCCTCATCATTATCATCTTCAGTTTCTCCGTCATTTTGTTCATCTTCCATTTCTTCATCAAGTTCTTTCATTTGTATAGATATCTCGATCAGTGAAGTAAAGCAGTCTCGGAACAAGCTACCACTTGGATTACCGACTCCCAACAACCTCTCAATCATCTTGGCCAGTGTCATCACTGAGAATATGAAACCGTAAGAAATAGTGCATGTCAGTTAGTTACTTTACAGGGGGGAAAAGAAAGAAGAGTGGTAAGAAAAGATTTTAGGAGGGAGGAGTAGGTGTTGGTTGAAGCCAACAAATATTAGACATGCCACTTCTCCATCAAATTAGAGTTAAGCAACAAAAAGGCTGAATAACAACTATAGAGATCATATTAATGTATAAAAATAAAAAAACTCAGCATTTGTCCAAGTTCTACAAGAGCCATGTTGTAGGTACTCACCCATCAACTTTATCTCTGACTTTGCAGACAGATTAAGGTCAGAAGAGCGAGTACAAGCAAAAGCCACTGCGGATGCCCAGGAGGTGAAGCCTCCGTCTTCCTCCTTCTCCAACACTGCCTCCACAGTATCAGGATAACATATATAGCATGATCCAATAGCAAGCAAGAGAGGTTTCCATAGTGAACAAAGCTTGCTTCTCACTCTTCTGAAATGAGAAAATGCTGCCTGACTGAAGACAACTGCCAAAGATTGCTTTAAACCTTCTGTTTCACATGAATAATTGGGGACGTGTAATAATATGTGAACAGATGAGCAAGCTCTCCATGTAGCAGATGGGTATTGTAAAATGGCCTCACTGACAAATGAACTTATTGCTTCAATGATGGATCTTTGTGGCACAGGTGGAGCAGGAGGCAGTGGCATATCTCTAACAATAAAATTTTTCAGTCCATATTTATTATGCAAACTAATGACTTCCTTGATGCAGTCAAACACGGAGAAATCTTCGGCTTCCTCCCAAGCACGCCAGTCTGAAATTAAGTCAGCCCAAACGAGTAGTAATTCTGATAGTTTAAGCTCGACAATTTCATTGCGTCCAGTAATAGAGAGAATGATGGACCGAAGCAATGTTGATGAATGATCTACGCATGATGGAGCGGGAGACGCCTCAGCATCCTGATCATAACAATAATTTGAGGAGAAGTGCAATGAATTTAAACAAAACTAACAAGCTAGGAAGGTAATATTAGTTAGCAGGATTTTACCATCTAACGACTAAAAGAATGAAGCAAAAAGGTATGCTCATTTTCAAGTTTGAAGAAAGGGAACAAAATGTTTAAACTAAATGGAAAATTAGAACAATGTCATGGAAGTTTGGACCAGAAACATAACCTAGCTATTAGTTTGAGCTAAAAAAAAATAAAACATTTCTGACAAAATCACTATACCCCAAAATCTTTTCTATTCTTCTGATAATTTTGAAATTTTATATGCTTTCTTTACAAATTTCATCATTATTTGTCAGACATGTCATAATATGCTTAAATACCAGAAACTAGAACAAAATTCCCACTCTGCTTATATACGAGCAATGCTCAAAAATACCAAATATTACAATGCAATAACAAACCAATGGAACCGCAAGCCACGCCCGTTGCAAGAGTGCTGATAAAGCTCTAGCAATGGCAGCTTGACCAGATGCCAGCTTTTCATTTGAGTCATTCTGTTCAACCTCTTCAAGCATGAAGTTTTCCCAAGAACGAGCCATCATGGCTAATGCTTCAAAGCCCTGTACAACAACCTATTATAAAAGCAATTCAGTTAATTAACCATCTAAGTCACAAATGCAGTTTACAGTCCACTTTCAAACACAATATATCAGAGAGAGTATTGAACACTCCAAACTTAAAGCAAACACTTTTGGCTTTTATATTCTTGGCAGAAACCCAACCTCATATGCAAACATACAACATGCAGAAATCAGAATAAAAACAAAAAGATAGAAAAGGTATAAAATTTTTACCAGGAATTTGTACTTACTTGAGGCCAAGGTTCCAGGTTAGGAGATATGGACATAGAGATTGCATTGACCAAAGATGAAATAATATGAGGAATGTGAACTACTATTGTCTCATTTCCAGCCTCTACCACAGAATTGAGAAGCTGAAATAAAATGACATTATCTTCATCTTCATTACCAATACTACTGATTATAACTTGAAGGAGAGGTAACCACTCAGGTGGCGGATACTCTTTCTGAGGAAGACAAATACAAAGAAATGTGAGAAATCAGCACCAAATTGAAAATAACTAGCAGCACTAAGGACTGACTAGGCAACCTACTTCAAGAAGCCCAGCAATTGCCCCTGCAGCAGCTACTCGCACAGGATAAGAAGAAGGATTCTCTTTATCAGGCATTGTCAATGCCTTAAGTAAGGAAGAATAGATGTCTGCACTCATCTCCTGAAAACAGCACAAACTCAAGTGAGATCTATTTAGTCAGTGCATACTTTAAATGGTGCTCAAGCAAACAAAAAATCAACATAATAGGGTAACCAAATTGGTCGTGGAAATCAAATGCTTAAACTAACAAAAACTTTGGTCTGACTGAACTAGCAGAAGAGATGAAACTAGTAAGAAACTGTCTCACTTCAGGCAGACATGCTGCAAGCTCCCCAAGCACCCAACTTGCAGCAGCAACCAAGTATGGTGGGCAGACAGAAACTGAATACAGCGGTAGCACCCGGGTACGAACCAAAGTTGTTGTACATGCAGGTTTTTGCTCCCTTAAAAACTGTTATTTAGAACACTCAATTACAAGCATTAATGGTAGATCTCATGGTAAAAGAAAGAAAAAGTTAATCGTAAGATTAGTCAACAATGCATGGAATGGCTAGATATACTTACATCTTGCAGGCCACCATATGCCATCAGAACACCAAAATAACTGCCATGTTTGACACACTTAACAAATGAGAGAGATTTAAATGACAGCGAAAACAATCACAATAGGGAAAGGATGGGTAAAGTAGGAAAAGTAAACTAGAAGAGTAAATACCGAAGGCAAATGAAGGCAAATCAACCAACAGAAAATTAAAAAATTACAGCAAATCCTTACGCTTCTCTTCCTGAAGAAAGATGAGGAGGGGAACAGATAGATATACAAAAGAATAGGGAGAGAGCGAGAGAGCGTACGTGTGTGTTTTAATGGGGAAAACAGTCCTAAACTACAATGACGCAACATTAACAGGACAAATATGTGAAAAGGGTTCAAACTCACTCTCTCAACATTTGATCAGAAGCAGTAGCATCTGAAGGAATAGGAAATTTTGATAAACATGGAAGCACCAATATCTCCCCAATAGAATGCTGATTGTTTCTCTTGTTTTTTTCACCTTTCTTGCGCTTGGATAGAGCTGAAGATGCATTTTTAGAACTCCCAACTGGAGGCCCCTGTATGCAGGTAGATGAAACTTTAATTAGTAACTCTATCAGGATAAAAATATCTCAAAGAGATATATCAAGGATTATATGGCACCAACCTTTGAAATTGAAATAACACCAAGTAAGTTTATTGCACTTTTTCTAGCTGTAAATAAATCCTCCCTCCATCCAGAAATTTCTTCCTAGATACAAATTAAAAAGGCTGATATAAAAACCAATAGAAGTGGTGAATATGTAAGTTGACATGATAAGGATTCACTTGGTTATAACCCAACAAGAGGTCAGAGAAATTAATTGAGACATATTAATGACCATACAAGCTCAGATGGAAGATTCTTCCTTATGTACTCCTCTGCATCTTCTTCCCACTCTGATATATCCTACTTGCAAGAAATCAAGCACCAGAAAATCATCAATTAACTCTACTTCTCTTCCAAAAAAATTTTGAAATGGTAAATGAAGATGCTTTTCCCCCTTTAAAACAGAATACCTTCTCATTCAACACCAATGCTGGGAAGATTGCAGCTTCCAACAAAAATGAAAAATGGGGTGAAACTAATCTCCATCCCTGTTTGCCATGAAAAATGCTACCTTAAAGAGATAACTTATAGGCCAAAAATACAGTGAGATAACTTATTGGATACAGAATTAGGAACACCTAACAGCTAACTTCCTGAACAAAGATGGTAGAGATGCATTTGAATAAGCCTTTATTATTTATATACTGCGAGAAGGAGAACCATAACAAAAAAGTAACAAATGAGACAATTAGATTGTTGTTGAGTGGTGGAAGCAACAAATTTCAGAAGAACTCACGGGTCCTGTCTCTAGAACATGTGAAACCACATCAAAAGCTAGTGAAATAATCCTCTCTGACAGAAAATCAAGCTTCTGCAAAAGGAAAATTCATTCTTTTAATTTTAACACAACCATAAAAGAATCAAATTACAGAGCAGCACAAATACAATGTAAATTAAGTGAGATCAACAGAGCTATGATACTGCAAGGGACTACAGCATCTAAGGTATAGAAGATACTCCTTTATTTGTTTTCACAGAGATAGTGCAACAAACAACCTTTAAGATGGTAACTGATGAAACTTACACTGACATTTGAGCTGTATTTAACTATCTTCAGAACACAGTTTATGATTTCTGGCATTAACCTGGAACCATCAAGGCCATGACATGAAAGAAGATTACAAATACAATAACATTAAAAAAAATAAGGTAATGGAGTCCTAAATATTACTTATCAGAGTATTTCCGGTGGCGGGTCGTCAAAGAACAGAAAATTAGCAAAGCCCTCTTTCCGGTCTTCAACCTCAGCAAGTGCTCATCTTCTGAAGTATCACCATGGTCCAAACTCAATGAACCCAGAATGTGAATTAGACTGTGACAGAAGGAAGGCAGAAGAGGAGCTACAGCAGATGGCATATACGATCTCACCTATAAAGCTAGTCATAGTTTCAAAAGCAATTCCACAAAAAGAAGGAAAATAACACAACCATGCAAAAGAAACTCATGGGGCCTTTTCACTTAAGTAGCAACCAACAGTAATTGCTATCCTTTTTAAGGCTTACAAGCTACAACAGGTACTGATTAATGAGGAACACAAATGACAATAGGTAGATTCCAATGCACCATTTTTATCAAGTCATAAACTTCTCATTTCTAACAACTCTACAGTGATCAAACTTACTTCTAATAGACTGGTGGGGTTCTTCAACCGTCGTAGGATTATAGAGATAAAAGATATTACTCACCGCAAAATATAAGCATTTGCATATGAGGAGAAGGATCTTCTCTGTTTCCAGTTCTTTTCTACCTTGGGTAGTAGCCTGTATTGCACACCATATAATCTTTTAGGATGGAGATCATAAAAAGTTTTTGGACTAAGTGATACAAGAAACAGTGAGGCCAGAAAACAGAGAAAAGTTTAAAGAGAACAACCTTTTCAACAAGATGATGGAGTACTGTTAGCAAAGGTGCAAGAATTTCTTTTGCAATTAGTTCCAGCTGTGGTGGTACTGGCTCCTTAGCAACTTTAGGATTCAAGAAGTACTGCCAGGAGAAACAGAAATGCAGAAGTTCAAATACATATGACGTGGGATTTTATTGAGTTTATGCCAGATTTACTTCAAAGAGAAAGATATACTACATGAAACGAGATAAAAGAAACAAAAAGAGGAAATGATGGATGACCCTAAGAATCAAAAGATATTTGCATATAGAGTATTTAAAAGAAAACGAGCATAAAAGTACCTGGAAAGGTCTAACAAGGGCATGAAGAACCGTAAGGACATTGATGGTACTCCATTCACAATTTGCACCATTACTTATGACGTTGCTCCTTTGAATAGCGGATCGGAGTTCGGGCACAAGTTCTGGCCAATAATTCTGCTTAACAAACTCGGCAACAACAATGATTCGAAACTGCAGAGGCAAAGGCGTGCAGCCGTTCATATGTAAGTAACATTGATTTTGAGTAATACAAACAATTACGAGATAAAACATGTAGCAGAAAAATTGGTACCGCTTCGACTAAAACTTTTAGAACTGAAGGTTCCGCTTGAAGCAAAGTACGCATTAACTGGCTCTTGAACTCCTTGCTGACTCTCGACGATGAATCATCACGGATTTCAATGTTTCTCCTAGCGAAATTTTTTAGATAAGTGGAAGCAGCGATTCTTTGACCTTGATTTTGACCTCCTATTGGAATTTAAAAGTTAAAATAGAAAAAACAGAGAGAAGAATTTGCCCGAACAGGACAACACAATTAAGAATTAAGTTAAAGGATACTGATTCGAAGAAGAGGAGAGTTTGGTTTACCGGCGGCAATAGAGAGGAGAGCAAAAGGGAAGTGGGGCAGCGAAGAGAGGCGATCAAGAGCTTCGGTTGATGTACGGACCACATCGCCATCGGGGCTAAGCGTCTGATCGAGCAGCTGAGCAATCTGATTGACGTCCATGGCTGTATTGATTTTGGTTTCTTTGAAGAAGCTGCTGCGGTGTTTCGTCTTTTGAAAAACCCTAAATATGAGCTAGTCAAGTGCTGTGCGGGAAAGAAGAAGGCGGGAAAATTTTACATTTGGGAATGGGTAAGGCCTTAGCACCAGCAGTCAGCTTCTCCTACTTGACGACACTCGGACTCGGGACTGCGCTATCGTCTTCTGGAAGTAAAAAAGGGACCGTGATGGACTGGTCCGTTGGAGACGTGGAGTACAGTAGAAATGATGAAATTTTCCAAAAGTTAATAGGCCCAAGCCCTTTTGGAGAAGGCTTACCCAGCTTAAGCTGCCGTGGCCCATGTGAACCTTCATCAACGTATACTGGTTCTAGTACTAGTACTAGTACTAGTGAAGAGAAAGAAATGGAAGGAATACCAGACATGCATACGTAGCGGATCCAGATATGCAGAAAACCCAAACGAAAAAGGAAAGAAGGAAACACGTGGGAGAAGATTAGCAATGCTCAATTGAATGCCCCTAGCTACACTCGCGCCACGTTAACTTCATGCACCAACCTTGACCTCTGCCATTTGCATAAATAAACACACTCGTTTCTCACTCCCCATTGTTAAAGTTCCATACACCAAGAAACTGGTAGAAATCTAAGTATTGGAGTGTTAGTAGTTTCTTTTAATCTAAAAATGCCTGGCATCACCCTTGGAGACACCGTGCCCAATCTTGAAGTAGAAACCACCCACGGAAAGATGAAGCTTCATGACTACTTTAATAATGGCTGGACTATCATTTTCTCTCATCCTGGTAGGTAGGCGGGTTTTCATTTTCCCCTTTTCTCTGTGTTCTTGAAATTCAACATAAGATGTTAATTGTTTTGTCTTGGGTTATATATGGTTTTGCATGCAGCTGATTTCACGCCAGTGTGTACGACGGAACTAGGCAAGATAGCCGCTTACATCCCGGAGTTTGAAAAAAGAGGGGTGAAGCTTCTGGGGTTCTCTTGCGACGATGTGCAATCGCACAAGGAGTGGATCAAGGACGTTGAAGCCTACACTGTAATTAACCTTTTTATTTCAATGATTTCTTCAGTTTCATTCGCATTTTTTCCTTTTTTTTTTTTTTAGTTTCCCTTGAATTTAAAATGAGAAGGGAGAGATATGATAGAGCCCTGCAGGCTGTGGCTTTTATTTCCACGCTTTGATCCGTTTCTTTGTTAATTTGGGCATATGTTGGCTGCATATATGCAGCCTGGGTGCAACGTTATGTACCCAATCGTGGCAGATCCCCATAGAGAGATCATCAAGCAACTTAACATGGTGGACCCAGATGTCAAAGACTCTTCAGGAAACCAGCTCCCTTCTCGAGCTCTGCATATCGTGAACCCAGAGAACAAGGTGAACTGTTGTTTTATATATACTAGTACTATAAATATTCAAATCGAACTGAATCGATCGAGAAAAAAGAAAAAAGAAAGCCCTAAAATTTCTTTTTGCTACTCTTAAAGGTAGCAACTAGCATTGATTAATAGTCCAAACTGCTAATGAAAGACACTTGACGATGGATATATATACGTAGATCAAGCTGAGCTTTCTGTATCCAGAATGCACTGGCCGCAACATGGATGAAGTGTTGAGGGCCCTGGACTCCCTGCACAAGGCATCAAAGTACAAGGTTGCAACACCAGCGAATTGGCAGCCAGGTGACCCTGTAGTGATTTCTCCCTTCGTCACCAACGAAGAAGCCCAAGAAATGTTTCCTCAAGGTTTTGAGACTCATAAACTTCCATCCGGGAAGGATTACTTGCGTTTCACTCGCGTCAACTGATGGTTCCCGGAAAGACTTTTGCTAATATGAAGGCACAAATATAGTATATATATATATATTTATATATATATGGACAGACAACCATCCTATGGTAGTTCATAGTCTTGACTCTTTTTTACTTTTATCTTTTTGTGCTTGTATCTATCTACCATCATAAAGACTCGTATAGAGTTTGTCTTTCGAGTTTACTATGTAAGCATTGCTTACAGAGAAATAAAGCTCTTAGCTACATTAAGTTGAAGAGAAATATTTTGCTTATTTGATCTTCTATCGTTACCCCTACTCTCTAACAACATGAAAAAAAAAATTAGAGGCAGTAAGTGTTTATATTTAGAAGATATGCCATAATGCCAGATTGCGTTTGTAGTCCAACAGTATAGGAACTTAGGAATTAAAAAAATAATTGAATTATGTTAAATTACTTTATTATCTTTAATGTTTATAATTGTTTTTAAAATTAAATTTTATGTAATGATGTAATAATAATAGAAGAAAAAAATAGAAAAAATTGAAAATTAAAATTTATTGATTATTTATTTAAAATAAGAGATAAACAAATTGAACTTTTAAAAAGTAGGATGGAGGGAGTAATACACAACAAGATCATTGGCCCTGTTCGCGTGCTAAATACACCGGAAATAATCCAGGTCCATATTTAAAATCTTGGCCTCTCAGGACGATTATGGACTTACGGTTCAGCCATACTTCTTGTATATATTTATTTCTGTTAAATCCTGTTGAAAGTTGAAACCAGTAACGCATTTTAAGTTTGAAAATACTACTAGTAAGTACAACTATAAAATAATCAAAATGCTTTCGGTGGCCTTTTAAGTTTTAGTAACATTCTTCAGCATCCGCTAACTGGTTGAACTTGGTAGAGGTGGCCCATATCTGTGACGTGTTGGATCTTTTGGTTTCGCTTTATCGACAAATAGCTCAATTTGGAATTGGATGCCAGATCATTGCCCCAATCTTGTCATGGAATTGGAATGTGAGAACTGAACCTAAGCTAGAGCAATCTCACCAAAAATAGGAAAAAGAAAAATCCTAAGCTAGGGCAACGTTATTTATTATTTCCGAAATACCAGCTGAATATTGCTTCTGGGCTCTGGCATTTCAACCTCCTTTTTCAAACTGGTGGATCCCACGCCCAGCCTAAGTGCCTGACAGACAGTCAAAAAGTTCTCCCTCAATCTCGGCCCTCGGGTAGCTAGCCACTAATTCTTTTCATACCTATAATGTAACATAAGAGGGCTACTGTTTATTCTCACACTTCTTTTCTTTAGCCCCTTCCTCCGGTTGAGCCTTATTTGCATATTCTTCTTAGATGTAGATAGCATAAATAATGCAGCATCCCCTAAAATACCACCTCAAACTTACGCTTGTAGCGTTATCCCTCCTTTTCCATTTGCGACATGTCCTTAGCGCCGGCCCTTGTCGCAACTTCTGCGGCAGCATTGCTATAAACTATCCGTTTGCCGTTGACGATGGTTGCGGTGCGCCACAGTACCGGCAAATGCTGAACTGCACCAACGACTTGTTCTTTATAACCACCTCCGGCCGCTACAAGGTTCAGTCTATCGACTACGGGAAGAAAACCATGGTGGTCTACGATCCAGCCATGTCCACGTGCTCGATACTACAACCGCACCATGATTTTGTCATGACTGATATCCAATCGGTCATAATCCCCCCAACTTCAGACACTGTTTTCGCTCTCCTGAATTGCTCCATTGACTCTCCGGTGCTGAATCACTACAAGAATCTTTGCTTCAACTTTTCTGGTCATTCCTGTGATGAGCTTTATGGTGCGTGCAATGCTTTCAGGATATTTCATTCGTTGACAAATAGTACTCCACCGTGTTGTTTTACGGGGTATGACACCATCAGGTATATGAGCATGAACATCTTGGACTGCACCCATTATACCACTATCATTAATACTGATAATTTGAAGGGTGTTGGGCCTCTGGACTGGGTTTATGGGATCAAACTGTCTTATTCAGTCCCAGACACCGGATGTGAACGCTGCACTCGATCCGGTGGTACTTGCGGCTATGATACTGAGACTGGAGGGATGATGTGCCTCTGCTCTGCTTCTTTGAATGCAACCAGAGAGTGCGGTAAGAATTAACTTATATACTAGTAGTCAACAGTGTGGGTTAGGGTTTGAACATTAATCAAACATATTTTTCAGGGTACTAAATAATCAAATCCTGTTATATACTCGCCAATCAATTAGACTCCATTTCATTAGGGTTTGAACTCTTTTTACATGACTCTGTTTTGTAGCTGCAGGTAGCATTGCAGATCTAGGAGGGGGGCGAAAGTCGGTTTTGTGGGCAACTTTTCATGCATTTGCCTCGTTGTTGGGTGCACTAATTGTTTACACAATCTCTTAATTTGTTCTTCCTCCGTGGCGCTTCCAAGGGCAGAGCGCTGGAAAATTTCAATCGAAGAGAAGGCACTTGAAATGTTATTTAATAGTCGGGAGTTGAGGTAGATGCTTGTATTCCAAAATTTGCAATGTAAAGCTATCAATTAAAAGCAACGTGCTCATAATCCTGAAAATCCCCTGCATTCAAATTTGAGCAATCAGCATTTGTTGTCTTGGGACGAAAATTAGCCGAGCATTATTTATCATAATGGCGACGTGTTTCAGACTTAATTTGTCCGATTTCTCACCCTTAATTATTTTTTAATTTTATTTCCCGAAATCGAAAATTCGCTTTTTGAAAACTTGTCCATGGATACAGGTATATCTGTTTGATAAAAGCGAGGTCTGATTAATTGATCCTGTATGCAAATTTATAGCCCAGGTTGAGGCTGATTTCATAAAACAAGGTTATCTTAATTACTCCAATCTGATACGTTTTGAGAATCTTTTTAATCGAAATTACCAGCATAATAATAATATTGACCATTAGACTGCAGAAATTGTCAAAAACTCAAAACGGCATTGTGTTAGAATTAACGTCATAAAAATTGTTAAACTGATTCTAGCTAGCATCTACATAACTATTCGCGTCTTAATTTGAGTGGAAGGAAGAAAATCATTGCATTACTAGTATTTTGGATAATTAATTTTATTTCATTGTATAATACGCCCAAAGAAAGAACATGTTACCAAAATCACGTAACTTGATAGACATTTTGTTTATTTTTTTGTTATGCGGTGTTAGTATTATAGAATCACGCACTAAGCATTATAGTAAATCCTAAATACATGTGGTGAAATCATAACACGAATAAAAAATAAAATTGTTATGTACGTACATCTGTATATATTTATCTGTAAAAAAAAAAGTAGAAATAAAAGATAAAAAAAAATACTAGTACTAAAAACGGTAAGAGGTTCAAATATGAATGAATGAAGCAGAGCTTAGTTAGACCTCAGAAAGGTAGAATTATTACGACTGCCATTGCCATACTGCTTTGCTTTCATCATCCAAATTCAAACATTGCTTTAATTCAAAAACAAATTCAAGGATAATTGGTGGATTACCACCTTTTTCTTTTTTTCTTTTTTTTTTTTTGGTGAGGATTACCACCTTTTTCATGAATCATGATTGCTTTCCCCTGAAACTGGAATTCATGATGATGGCCCATTTGGACTCCCTTTTTTTTTTTTAAATGGCGAGATGGCCCATTTGGTTTATACCCGGCCCCATTATTAGTAAGCAATGTTTGAATCCAAAGCCCACCAACTGCGGTTAGGCACCTAGGCGATAGCCAGTAGCCACCAGACCCTTTCCAAACATAGGATCCCAATCTTTATTGGCTGCGAGCGTTGATGGTTGACCCCACACTAGACACCACCACACACGCCAGAGCCCCAGCGAGCAGCCAGCCCCCTTGGTAAGGTTCAAAAGGAGTTTTGAAATCCCGTTGGTTCAGGGTCCAGGTCCAGGGACCCGTTTGCAATTTTCAAATACTCTGGGAGTGGACTATTCTATTAGCTGAAGAAGTAGTATTTCCATTTTCAATTTGAAAAAGGAGCGGGCCTTATTTTTCTCTCCGCTGAAGCGTCCTCTTCAATCCATACTCTCTCACTGCTCACTACCACTGCTATCTCGATCCAACACCAAATCCAAATTTCATATTCATAGCTATGACTTTGAGCCTCCCATTGCTGAGAGATCAGATTTTAGTGTAATTGGATCAATAATGTCAAGGGACACCTCCAGCTTTCGCCTCATCTCTAGAAATGCAGATGAGAATGAGAACGACTTCGAAAACTCTTCCACTTCCGCTCATTTCCCACCTCCCAGAACTCCACTTTACTCCATTCCAGATCCCTCTCAATACCTCAAAGAAGCTCAAAATCACCATGAACACGATTTGGGTTCCAAAGAAAAATCCGAATCTACTAAAACGCTCAATAAAACCCCCAAGCTTACAAGTCGCCAAGTGAAGCTGCATTCCGAGCCCAACTCCGCTCAGAGTACTCCGGCGAGGAGCGCTCCGTGGTTTTCACTCGGTACCGGAACTGTCCCTTGTGTCTCCGGTAGAGTTCCTCAAGTTATTGGAGGAAGAAGTGGACAGAGCTCCACCTCTTCTTCTAGAATTTCCAGAGGGATTTCGGTAACCGATACTTCCAGTTACTCGGTTGAAGCTCCATGTTTCGAGCTCATTGAGGATCCTTCCTTTTGGAGAGATCGCAATGTTCAGGTTTTTGTGCATGCATATAATTTGTTGTCTAGTCATCGTTTAATTTGGAGCTACCATCTCTTATTTGTTTATTCATGTTCACTTTTAGGTGTTAATAAGAATTCGGCCACTGACTACGATGGAGAGAGTTTCCCAAGGAAATGGTCGGTGTTTGAAGCAGGAGAGTGCACAAACTTTACTTTGGCTTGGACATCCTGAGACCAGATTTACCTTTGATCATGTAGCTTGCGAGACCATATCACAGGTTCCATCTCTAATTAACACAGACTAGTCTCATTTTGTTGTTTTAAAGGTGAGTGATTTGCGTGTTGAGTTATGTGGATGTTTGCGTGAATACGATGTAGGAGAAGCTGTTCAGAGTAGCTGGACTACCTATGGTGGAGAATTGCTTGTCTGGGTATAATAGCTGTATGTTTGCTTATGGTCAGGTAAGTTGGGGATTTCGAATTTATGGCCTTGTGCGTACAGATTAATGGCCCTTGGGGTGAATGAATTTTGGGGGAACTCTTGAGCACTCTGAAAATTTTTACCTGTGCAGACTGGTAGTGGCAAAACATATACCATGATGGGTGAGATAAATGAGGTGGAGGGCATGCTCAGTGAAGAATGTGGAATAACTCCTCGTATATTTGAATATTTATTTTCAAGGATTAGAATGGTGAGAATGTAATTCTCCAATTATTTATGTACTTTTGTTTGGTATTTGGGTGGGAAACATTTATGAAACTTTGCATGTGTAGGAAGAAGAGAGCAGGAAGGACGAGAAGTTGAGGTTCAGTTGCAAATGTTCCTTCCTAGAGATATATAACGAGCAGATAACTGATCTTTTGGAGCCTTCATGGACTAATTTGCTAGTAATTCAAAACTTTTCTTTCGATTCATGTTGAATAATCAACACATATTACACTGTTATAGGTCATAATGCTGATTTTCCTGCTTTAGCTCAGAGAAGACTTGAAGAAAGGTGTATATGTGGAAAATCTTAAGGAATGTAACGTGCAGACTGTTGATGATGTTCTCAACCTTCTGTTACAGGTAATATATACTGTTAAAATTTGTACTTCAGTACCATTCACCATGTATTGAGTAAGAAACTGATTGTTTGTCTTTTTCCTACATGCAGGGTGCTGCAAACAGAAGAATGGCAGCAACCAACATGAACAGTGAGAGCAGCCGATCCCATAGTGTTTTCACTTGTATCATTGAAAGCTGTTGGGAGAAAGATTCTATGACCCACTTTAGATTTGCAAGGTTAAATTTAGTGGATTTAGCTGGTTCTGAAAGGTAATTATGTTTATGAATCAACTTTTTCAATTTATCATTATCTTTTGAATGAAAAATAATTTAATTGAAAATTTAGGCAGAAGAGCTCTGGTGCAGAAGGAGATCGTCTGAGAGAAGCCGCAAACATAAACAAATCTTTGTCAACTCTTGGGTAATTAAACCTTAAATCTTTTCTCAGTCTGGTTGTTCTGAATTACTGTAGCTTCCGAACATATTTCATACTTAGTCATTTTGATGAATGTGGAAAGGTATCACCCGTGTGGTTCTTCTGCTAACAGTGAGGCATTTTCAAACCAACATTTATATGGAGTCTTTTTTACATGGATCTCAAGCGAGATGCAAATCTTCTTGGTTTTGTTAATAGCTATGCCCTCTGTTTCTCCCTCTGACAGATTTGAAGCGCTTAATACTCATGCTTGTGTTTATACATGATACTCTAACCAAAATATTGTGCAAAGTGATGTTCTTGTTGATTGAAGCCACTACCAAGGAAGAGCCGCTGTATTAGCAATCATAGAAAATATAGTTTTCAACGGTGATGATTAAAAATTTCACTGGTTGCCATTTGCTTGACTTTAATTTTGATTGAAAGGTTACTATAAATTTAAAATAGATGGCAACCGAGCTAGTAAGCTTCTCTAAGACAGGACAGACACACAAATAATCGCTGTTGCCATTTTCTTGACTTTAATTTTGATTGAAAAGTTACTATAAATTTAAAATAGACGGCAACCAAGCTGGTAAGCTTCTCTAAGACAGGGCAGGCACACAAATAATTGCTGTAGATGTTTGATCGGTGGGTGTTTTGAAAATACGTTGCTAATTTGATCTTGTTCGTGAATGATAGAAGTATTTGATGAAAGCCTAATTTAAGTGAAAGAATTGTTCTCTTTGACATTTTATAATGTTCAATTGAACCCAGAAGTTTTCTTTTGGTATTTTTAGTTTTCATGCATTCTAAACAGGAGGTCCGTGTGCAATATATTTACTTGTCCGTCTGCTTTTTTACATTTTAGCCTGGTAATAATGTCTCTGGTGGATTTAGCACATGGGAAACATAGACATGTGCCTTACAGAGATTCTAGGCTGACGTTTCTGCTTCAGGTTAGTTAACTAAAGCCCTTAAGTTGAAGACAATTTTATTATATTGGTACCTCACTTATCTTGAACAACGATGATTTGGAGTGCAGGATTCACTAGGTGGAAACTCAAAAACAACAATTATTGCAAATATCAGCCCATCCATTTGGTCTGTTTAACAAATAATTTTTCTTTGCAATGCGTGTAAAACTGTCTTTTTTGTCTTCTTCTAATGTATCTTGGTTCTTTCTTTTCTTTCAGTGCTGCGAATGAAACTCTGAGCACACTGAAGTTTGCTCAGCGTGCGAAACTAATTCAGAATAACGTATGTACTTCATATGCTTGCAACTTAATGAGTATAAAATCTTGTATATATTTGTGTCGTCCATGCATGTATCTTTGGGGAAGATACTACTCACAACCTTTTGGTGTTCTCATATCAGCTTTTCCATTTTTCCAGGCTAAAGTGAATGAAGATGCTTCAGGGGATGTTCATGCACTGCAACGGCAAATCCAACAATTAAAGGTATGGACTAAGTACAATTTATGTCTTCCTCAACGTTCTAAAATTTAAAGCTGAAGTGCATCACCTCAAACAGGGCCAGCTGTTCTTCTTGTGGAATCATCATAACTTCCCAAACTCTCCCAATAGCAGTATGCCAAGTTGTGCAGGATCGAAAATGGGAGACTATTCAGGAAACAATGAATACACTGGAGAAAAAGTGGCACATTGTGGAATACAGAACATTCACAAGAAGAAGGTGACTTGTATGGCCATTTTATCAACTTACTTCCTAACACTTTTTGTAGTTAATTAGTGCTAATGAAAGTCTAACAGATGAAACGCATGGAAGCTGCTTTAGCTGGTTCCCTGAGGAGAGAAAAGGTGGTAGAAACAGCAGTCCAGAAATTAGAGGCTGAAATGGAGCAAATGAACCGCCTGGTATGTGCTATTCTGAGGATCAGTTCTAAATTCTGAATGATGGATGGTCTACAAGAATTCTATTTGTAATTTTGATGAAGTGCAAATATTAATGGCTGTTTGTATGGGGTATATTAACTGTCAAGTCATCTCTCACAGGTTTGTCAAAGAGAAGAGGACGTTCAACGTATTAAAATGATGCTTAGGTTTCGGGAGGATAAGATAAAAAATCTTGAATTGTTGGCCAATGGCCTAGCATCAACAGAGGAGTATCTCATCAAGGATAATCGCGCTTTAAAGGAGGAGGTTCAGTTGCTTCAGGCAAAGATTGACAGAAATCCAGAATTGACTCGTTTTGCATTAGAGAACATTAGACTTCTTGAACAGCTGCAAATGTAAATTTCTTAATGTCCCTCTGGAGTCTGAGCCTTGTCTTGGTTCCTGTGAGTCACTTTCCATAATTTTTTATGTCAGATATCAAAATTTTTATGACCAAGGAGAGCGAGAAACACTGCTGGGTGAAGTTTCAGAACTTCGGAACCAGGTTTGGAAAGTGTATTTTTATTGCAGTTTTAATTTGGAAGCCGACGATCATAGACTGAAATGTTTTCGTGACATGCAGCTTCTAGAAGTTCTTGACGGAGAACATAGATTCTCTTCTAGATATGAGAATCAGGTTGATGAACAATTTTACTGTATTGTTTATATTATCTATGAAACTTTTTAATCTGTATGTTCTCTTATATATTGATTCCAAACTGATGAGGTATGAACTCCAGGATGGGAAAATTTTGAAGGAGTTGGAAGACTGCAGGAATATGAATTCCAAACTGATGAGGTATTAGCAAATCAATGTACTTTATCCTAGCTGTTGTTCATTGATTCACATTGCATGTGTGGAGTTAGATTTCTACTTGGCTTCTACTGAGCCTGAAAATGAAGGCCTTGTCAACAACTCTGTAATTCTATGTTTATGTTTTATTAAAATGTGCTTGACATTTTAAATAGCTGTAAGGGAATGGAAACAAAAATTTTGTAGTTCAATCAGTTTGTCCAGGCTGTCTCCAAATAGTTTCCCTTTTTTTCTTTTAATGAAAATAGAGCTTATTAGTTCTTCGTGCCTTTCTCTATGGTTAACCCAGGGTGGATTGACCATCTGAACTTCTATCTGCATTTTTCATAGTTTCTTCCCTTCTTTTGTTCTTTCCTGAATTGACCGGTCACATACAATAATGATTAACTTGTCCTTTCTTTGATGAACTGTTTCCTACCCTCCTTGTAATCTAATTAAGGTTTATGCCTTCAGGGAAGTAGAAGAGTTACAAAGGGAACCGAGAAAATGCTTGAACTGTAGCCAAGCAGAACCTGATTCTGTAAGAACAATAATGAACTAGTGAATGGAGGGGTAAGATAGGTTAATCTGTGTCCTAAGCTTAAAAACTCGTTTCATCTTTTGTAGGTTGCTTATTCTTCCTACAACGATCATGAGCAATACAGGCAACCAGATAAATATTCATTGGTAAGAAAATGAAAATAGCTTTCAGTGATTCTTTTTCTCCTGTTGTATTTGGATTATGTTCCTTCCATGCATGTGGCTACTGGTAAATGTAGATGCTTCAAAGAGAAAGACTACTATAAGTACATGCATGTGTCAAGGCAAATCTATGCCCATATATAGGGACATGCACAAACCTGAAGGAACAGAAGCATACAGATATCTATTAGATTTCAAACATTTTCTTTTTAATTTAACATATATTTTTCTAATGGCAACTACCTTACAGGTTGAAACTATATCAGTCTGTAGTGACTCTGGAGATGAAACAGCAGCATCCTATTCCCAGAAGGATGATGTGGGTTCAGAAAATCAAAATGAACAGAACATAAGTGTTGCTTCAGTCATGCAACATTGTGTCACACAAAAGGAGTTGATAGATCAAAAGGATTTACAGGACAAGTTGGATAGATTGACCCATGACCTTGATAATGCTAGATTGCTTAATTGTCAGTATCAACAGGTTCATGCATTGCAACTATCTTGCCAGCACGAAGCTGATTTAGTGTGCGATCAGGTTGAGATGGAAACAGCTAGAACAATTCTTCATTTGCAGGAAGAGGTTGCTGAACTTCAGTTAGAACTTAATGAGAGACTAGCTTCCATTACTCAAGAAAATATGATGCTAAGAGATACGATCACAGCAAAAGAGGACAAAGCAAAGGCAATTTCTGCGGAGTGGGAAATGGCAACTTTAGAATTGACTAGCTTCCTTGTAGATGGTTCTAAATCTCTCAAAGATGCCTCTTGGCAGATAGAGAATATTGCTTGTTTATTTCCTCAAATCAACAATTGGGTTGGTGAACATGTTGAGAGGGCTGCGAGAGTTTGCATTGACAAAGAAGAAAGAATTCTATTTTTGCAAAGAAGCTTGGAAGATGCACAGAGAATGATAGTGGAGATGGAGATGAAGTTAAGTTCCTTGAAGAGCGCGGCACTTGCTTTAAATGAATTTCAGGAACCAAGCGCTGATGCAAAAACAGATGACACAGCCCGATCAAGCATGTCGTTCAGTGATCAGCTTAACTTGACAGAAAAACAAACTGATGCTGCTTTCTTGGTTGCCAAATCGGTTGAAAATTGCAACAAGGCAGCTTATGATGATCATGCTGAGGTAGACATTCCAATCTCAACACTAGCCACTTCTGAGGGAAAGCAAAGTGATGTGACAGTAGATGATCTCAAGGCTCAATTAGAGTTCGTAAAGTTAGCAATATTGGAGTCTGACATTGTCATTAGTACATCTTATGAAGAAGCAGAAGTCTATTTATCTACCCTTCAAACAGACATTTTTGAAGCCTGTTCATCTCACAAGAAGTTGGTTCAGGATTTGTTGAGAGAAATTCTTGACATTAGGAGTAAAATTTTTGAACTAAAAAAGAGCTGTTACAGTTTTCAGTTTTCTGAAATAAATTTGCAATCAATAGGAACAGCTAGGTCTCTAAAGTGTCACTTGCTGCATCAAATAAAAGGTGAACTTGCTCAGGCAAATGAAATTCTTAAATTGATTAAAGACCGCTTTGAAACAAAAGCTACTATGCCCCTCCTCCTATCAAATGATGAAGATGCGATTGAAAATGAGAGCTGGAGTTCTAATTCTTCAACATCGAGTTCTGATTTTTCAATAGAAAGTTTTGTTTCGGGAAATCATTTGAGTGGATCACACTGCTCCAGGAAGACAACAGAGCTGATGGATGATGCAAAATTTGAAGAAGTCTCACCTGAATCCAATGTGAAATTATCAGAAAAGTCAGTAACATTTGGTCCAAGAAAGGAATTGTGGAAGGCATTGGATGTTTTCCATAAACTATATGTTTGGTTAACCACAATCCTCAATGAAGATGATATTGGAGAATGTTCTCACACAGCAGGTACAAAATTTATCTGGATTTTGTGTTAGTGAAATGAAAAACTGCATTAAACATATATCTAAAGGGGAAGTAACGAACTTAATCATATGGCAGGGTTTCCTTCTTTCGGGTTGACAAAGGAGATTGATGAAGCAGGATCCAGTAATACTGTAGAGGTATACTTGAACTGAAAACTGTCTTTTTTCTTGTCCAAAATGGGCCGTATTGATATATTTGTAGCTTGTTCATGTGATAACTAAATGTGAAATTCAGATAAATCACAAGCAGCACGATTGACCTTTAATTCTATGCAATGTTTTTCTGATATGTAGGCACTTGCTGATGATGTCAGTCCTGCCAAAAACTTCTTAGAAAAATTTGAGGAAGCCCATGCAACCATGAAAGAAGCTGATTATATGTTAAATGCATTGCTCAAAGCAAATGAAAACACAAAAGTTTTGAATAGTATATGGAGGCAAGCAAGTGAACAATTGATCGTAGAGAAATTGAACTTGATTGATGAACTTGAAAAGCTCAAATACTCCATAAGTTTGAAAGAAAGAGAGAATGAATTGCTGCAGGAACAAATACAATATACTTTGGTTGAAACAGCTAACTCAATAACTTTACTTGAAGAGTGTTTCCACCAAACACAAAGGCAAATAGAGGACAAGTTTAGGTTTTTGCATTCTGATGTCTTATCTATGATGCAGGAGGTGTTTTTCTCTATTTGCAACTCACGGTCATCAATTGAAGATGTTTGTGCTGAGATGATAGAGAAAGAATTCTCATTATTTGTTTTGTATCAGTGCCATTTCGGAGACTTTATCCGCAAATGTTTGAACTTCAGAAACGAACTATGCTCTCATCCATTGCAAAGGCCAGAACTTCATTCGGTTGTCAATACTTCAGTAAAGAGCTACTTCATCAGTCGAGGTGACAATGTGGTTTATCATAACAAAAGTATAGAGGAAGAACATGAAAGCAAGAAAATCAAACATTTAGAAAATCGTGACACTAATCTCTCATATAATGATTTGATAGATGAAAATTTCTCTCTTAAGGAAGAATTGAAAAGGAAAGAATCTTTGTTAGAGGGTTTGCTTTTTGATCTTCACTTGTTGCAAGAATCGGCCTCCAATAACAAGGAAATTAAAGATGAAAGTGAAAAGTTAATTTTAGCTTTGAAGCAAGTTCGCCATGAGCTAGAGGTGAAAAGAAACCAATTTGACGGCTTGTTGGTTCAGCACAGTAAGCTTGAAAGTCGTCTAAGTGATGCTGAAAATGCTCTGTTAATATCAAACTCAAATCTGGAGCAGGCTAAAGAAACAATAGATTCTCTGTTAGACCAAAATGCTGAGATGAAAATGCGTTTAAAAGACCTCTATTTCAAGAAAGCTGAGGCTGAGGAACAACTGGAGGAACAGAAGGAGGTGGTCAAAGGATTGGAGAAAGAAATCCTTCATTTGAATTATTCTATACAAAAGGACTTACTCTCATCAGTTGAAGGCATTGAGGAGGACCTGAGAAAGGTCACTAGTGAGAGAGACGAACTCCGTGAAGAAATTTTCTATCTAAATGATAAGCTTGAGGTGGCCCATTCATTGGCTGATGAAAAGGAAGCTATTGCAGTTGAAGCTCGCCAGGTTTTTATTCTTTTCAGCATCAAATTATATAGGAGGTATTCTGTATCCTGAACTTGTATTTTTCCTTTTTGTAGGAGTCAGAGGCAAGTAAAATATATGCTGAACAAAAGGACGAGGAGGTCAAGATCCTTGAGCATTCTGTTGAGGAACTTGAATCTACAATAAATGTCTTGGAGAAAAAGGTTAGGAGTTAGGAATTTTCATCTCTGTGCGAACAATCACTGACATTGCTGAACTGATAGGGTTCATATATTGTATTTAATGTTAAATATTTCTTATCCTTGAAAAAATTGCAACTTAGCTTTCTAATAATAGCATACCCTTTTCTACATCTAATGCTTGTAGCTGTCGTGCTCTTGAAATTATCTTTCGCTAGTGTCATTGAAAGGTCTGACATGTAATGTTGTTACTCTTAGGTATATGAACTGGATGAGGAGGTAGAGAGGCATAGGTTGATCAGAAATTCATTAGAGCATGAACTCCAAGCTCTGAGAGATAGATTGTCAAAAGTAGATAACTTCGCTGATGTTGTGCATTCAGCCAGCTCAAATGCTCAACAAGCTGAAGATCTTGTATCAAGGTGAAGACCACTGTTTGCTTTCTTATTTTGATTAGTGGTTGCTGCTACTGCTTAAATTGGCTTATTCAGACAGCAGTTTGGGATGCAGGCAAATGTACAATAAATTGCTAGAACCCTATGAAGCACATGATTGGATAAGAACTCTAGAGAAAGAAAAAGCAGAGCTCAGTATAGAGGTGGGCTCCTAATTTACTCATATTGACTGTTGTTAATTGGATAAGCTTTTGAAACGTGGAATATGTTACGGTATAGTCTCCTCTTCTTTTATCTTAATAAACCGTTTCTTTTGCTTTGTAGATAAAACAATTGAAAGAGTACATCTCAGAACTTGTATTACATTCAGAAGCCCAAGCATCACAATACCAACAGAAGGTATTCCTCGCTATCATATATCTTGAGCAATTTGGAAATAGGAAATGCCATAGCATAAACTTCTAATATACTCCCTCATTAGAAAGAAAAGGATTATGGTTTATGTAAAAGGGCAGGGGGTACTATTATGCAATTCGGAATCAGTCTTAAGAGATAAACCTGTGCTCTCATGCTTATCAGCCCAAGAGTTTAACATCATATCATCTGTAAGAATTGCCATTAAAATATGCCGTGTTGAAAAACAGCATCTGTAGTCTCACATAGTACGAGGACAAAAGGTAATTACAGGTTCTGAGTCCTACAAGTTCTGTTGGCCCTTAATGGTCTCTCCTCTTCCTTTTAGTTATAGGATTTGTCTTCCATGGAAATCATTTTGATAAGCAGCATCTATTCTAACCCTACTTGTTGAACAGTACAAGTCCTTGGAGGCCATGGTTCGTGAAGTGAAAACTGATTTGCCAATTTCAACAGCAACAGCATCAGCATCAGAAAAAACTGAGAAGACCTCAACAAGAAGCAGGGGTTCAAGCTCACCATTCCGGTGCATTGCAAGTTTGGTACAGCAAATGAATTCAGAGAAGGATCAAGAAATATCAATGGCAAGGCAACGTATAGAAGAGCTAGAAGCAGTGTCAGTTAGTCGGCAGAAAGAGGTATGGTTTTTATTTTTATTTTTATTTTTTTCGCATTTTAAGGAGACTTTGTGAGCCTATCATTAACGTACAATGTGGAGTAGATTCCATTTCTACTCTAAGCTCTGTAGCAACTTTGCATGTAACTAGAAAGAGGTCCAGCTGTTCCTATTCTTTTGCATCTCCTCCCCAGTCCCTGCCCCCCACTCACTAGTGACCATGTGAAACAGACGGCTAAAGCCCACATGGGTACATCTTTCTGTGCTGGTAGCTTTCGATTACTTGTAAGAAATAAGAAGTTTCTAACTCCATTCTATACTGGATCAGATATGTATGCTTAAGACGAGGCTAGCTGCAGCTGAAAGCATGACACATGATGTCATCAGGGACTTACTTGGCGTCAAACTGGACATGACTAATTATGCTGTAAGATTTAGGTTATTTTGTTTTCATGTGTGAATGTTTTTAGACAAATTCCTCATTTAAGCATCGTACTTTTCTGCATGTTCCAGAACTTAATAGACCAGCACCAGGTTCAAAAAATAGTGGGGGAGGCTCATAGGCAAGCAGAAGAGTTCCTTGCAAAGGTATGCATGGTCAAGGTTTTGGTTCATCTTTTCTTTTTCCTCAATAATTATAGTTCTAATGTATATTTTGTATCATGGGTTAGGAGCAAGAAACTCTCAACTTAAGAGAGCAGGTTAATAATCTCGTGGAGGAAAATGAGAGGTTAGAACCCCTTTTAGTCTGACTTTATAAGTCAAATATAAGAATATAAATATTTCTGCGGTGGATGCCTTTAATATTTTCCTTTTGCTTTTTTTTTTCCCGAAATTAAACTTGGGAGATCTTCATCCTCTCTTGATTGTTCTTTTTGTGGTCGATTTTCGTTGCATTTGATGGGTGTTTAAATGCGTATCTTGTCCCTGCAGCTGCTTATCCGAAATAAATAAGAAAAATGCAGATATCTTCGCGGCACAGCTAACCGTAGAGCAGCTTCAACAGCGAGATCAGTTGCTTTCCGCCCAGAATGAAATGTTAAAGGTAATATCAGGGTGCTGTTTTTGCGACCATGTTCAGTGAAATTTACAAGATTGCTACCCACCTAACCTGTTTATCCCCACAGATGGACAAGACCAATTTGATAAAGAGGGTAACAGAAATGGATGAGCTCATAAGAACACTTGAAAGAACATCAGCAGGTAACCAAAAAAAGCAAAAAAATCAGGCATCTGAGAGTAAGGTATGAGTTGATTATATCAGTTTATTTACTGTTCACAATTCTTTAGGTGTATATAGTTTTCAAGTTTTTGTTGGCGTAACAGGAGAATGGTTCATTAAATATGGGCGGTAATGGCAACGATTTTCCCAAGAGGCTGGCACCTTCCGAGAGGCTTCTTTCTCGAGTGAATACTGAAGTGGGTGTGGCTCAATTTCGTAAGACGAATGGCCGTCAGCCGCATGATAGAACATATAGACAAGGCTTTGAAGCAAAATATGCGTAGGTGGTTGGTTTGTACATTAAACAAATAAATAAATAAATAAATAAATTCCATTAGAAACGATATGGGATCACTGAAAGATTTTATGAATTTTGATTGTGAATTGTGATGGCGAACAGGAAATACAAGGATTAGAATTTACAAGACTTGGCAATTGGCATCATGATTTTGCGATCTGCGAAACCCAGGTGCACTCCACCCTATCGTATCGTCGAACTCAATTTGTATTTTTTGTGTGAAAATTTTTTTCATTTAATTTGTATCCAAACAGTTTGTAAAGCATCGCAACGTAACGTTCGTTCAATGTTGAATGTTCATCATTAATATGATGAGCGGGACTGGGACCAGATTGGCCTCCAATCCAATCATACAAGGGGAAATACAAATAGTGTGTATCAAAGATTAAAATTTCTTTAAAAAGAGATGGGAGGGTGAAGAAAGAATGAACTATTATTAACATAGCACTAATTTTAGCCATATCAATATCATCCACTTTTGACAAATCCCTTGCCGTCAACCAAAATACTGTAATAAATATAAAATTAAGTAAAATGTTCGCTTCCTTCTTTCCTTCCTCCTGTTATCTATGTCTCCCTTCTGTCCTAAAAACGGTTGCAGACAAAATCCTCATGTTAATGTTAGGAGGTACTAGTTACGGTACGGCGAAGATATCAATATATGCTATAATAATACTAATAATAATAATATTATTTACTATTAAACCCAATTAGCTGTGTACAAAGAGCTTGGGACTGGAAGCAGACCACGTTAGTTCTCTATCAATCATTGCTTCCATTGTCATTCCTTTTCACCACTCTCAGGTAGGTCAGGAACTCCAATAATCGGAAAACTCACATCACATGTAATGAAAGAATCATCAGGATATCCAAGAATTTGTCTATCCAACCATCTTCCAAAACTATCAATCTTTTCAAGCTTTCCTGGACTGATGTTGGGTTCATTCTCAATTTCTGCGGAAGATAAGACTACCTTTTGAGGACCAGAATAATTCTGAGACTGTAGACCATCCAAATCGAAATCATACTCGTCTTCTACCTGCAAGAGGTCAATTGTTGCTTGAGGAATTTTTAAGTATACCAGGAAAAAAACATGTAGGTTGAAATTGATTGTTCTTAGGATATCATGCAAGTGTTGCAAGGTGATAACACTGATGCACAAAAGTTAAAAAGACCCAAGAAGAACACCATCACATTACTCATTTGTGTTTTGAGTATTGAAACTAAAGCTGCAAAGAGCAATCGTGAATCAAATTTGCATACAATACAACTTCAATGCAATTTTGCAAACTGCACGAGTAGCTCCCAAGTTCTATCATTAAAAACTATGCAGACAGGTTAACACACCTGAATTACTTCGTGTGGCGATTCTCTCACTGCTTGGACATCTACATCACTGATTAAGTCATGTCCACATGCTAAAACATCTAACACATCATGCGATGCAGTGGACTGTTCAACGTAGAGTTTTTGATCTGGCGGGGTAATGGTATTTGTAATGGAGTGATGGATTTCCGGAAAGAAATATGAGCCGGTGCTGTGATTAGGGTTAAATCCTGCAAACCATGAACCAGAGGGATTCCTTCCTGATTCAGGGAAACCTGGAAAATGGAGAATGATGAGCCAAGATATTTGAAGATCCCAAAGATTGCCAACACAAGGTTCTAAAGACACCTGACAATTTCAGGTGAATAATTATTGTTGTTACTTCATGTTCAATTACTATATTAAAGTCAATAAATATCATCCATTTCAATATATGATTGACCTCACCTGCTACCTCACAATCCAGTGAATCAGTACACAATATGGATCCATAGACAGGTTGGGCAGGAGAAGAGGTAATTGGATAATCCCCAGAGTCGACATCCTCAATTTCAGACGATAATGTTTGCCCATTCCAATCAATTCTGCTTGTTGATGCATGAGAGGTCTCAACTGTAGGAGCGGGTGAATTTCCATCTGGTAGTGGAGGAACTGAACCCATAGGCAGGCTTTCACTCTTCGATCCTGGGTCTGCTATTGAACGGGAAATTGCAGATCTGTACCCCTGCGAGGCATCTATCAACATTATATATGGAATCAACATGAGACATTACAAATTCAAACCAAAGTTCAATTTATAAATATTTGAGCTAAATCGAGACACTGCACCATTACAGTTATAGGACCAAGAGATATTTATAATCCTAAAGAGCATTTCTCGTGGCCTGGGTCTGGGTGCATAAAGTTCTTTGCAAGTCTTCATTTTAACTTAATCCGCAGGAAGAGAGAGAGAGTGGATACCTTCTTTTCTTCTCTGTAATGAACAAAAACAATATTCTCGAAGGCCCTGAAAATAGAAGTGGAACAAGTGAAAATACAATAAAACGTTGAAAAATATGTTTTAAAGATTAAATTGAATGGTGTTACACACACTCCACGAGAGCTACAACGCAAGAGAACATAGGTGAGAAACAGAAACAATAGAATACAATAAAACTTACCTAAAGAAATTAATGTTTTGGGATTTGGGGGTGTATAGTAATATGGTATTGAGTCAGAAAAGAACTCACGGATCAAGCATCCAATAGCAACGTCGCTGGAAATTCTCATTTGACTCTTCACGTGCATAGTAGCAGTGAAGAACTTCCACACTATCAATCTACGAAAGTCAATTACGAAGATGTTAGAACGCTATTAAGCTCTGCAGAATTCTAGCTTTGTTGCTGAGGTTGGGAGTAAAAAGATGAAACTTTCAGCAATAAAAAACGGAACAGCACACCTTCAACTTTTCGTGAGCTTCTTTGATATTTTTTCCATCCTTCCTCTTCTGCCACTTGTGACCATCTTTACGAAAGTGTCTAAGTTTTTGACGGTCAAACAGAAAGGTCGATGGAGCTGAAAAGCAAATTATTTGTCACTAGTAGGCAGTAGCCTCGCATGGGAGGACGAAATTTTTATTTTTTAAACAAGACAAGATGATGAATGCATAATAACATAGATAGGGCAGAGGTTTTGAAAGAATGATAAGCAGAAGTGGGCATAATAATAAGAGAGTAAAAGTGAGTGGTGAAAGAAGGTAGAGTAGAGTAGCGCAGAGTGCGGACCTCTAGGCTGAGTGGGTGTGTGGTCTGATATGTTAAACTTGGCGGAGTTGGTAAGTATTTTGCAAATTTCGCGAGGACGAAGCCAGCGATATCGTGCCTCTTTCCATATGTGGCCAAGGTCTGCCGAATTCAATAGAGACAAATATATATAGTAGTACTAAATAAAATTAGAATGATATGATAGAGAGAGATAGCATTGCAATATGAAAAAAGAACGAACAATGGTAGTAGTAAAAAAAATAAAAAGAGAGAGAGAGATACATAAAATAGACCTAATTGATTAGTGGGGAGGGGGACGCCTTGTAGTTGTGTCATTTATTTCAACGACCGGCCACCCTATGCTCTGGCTCTGCTACTAATCCTCCACTAACGCTATTACTACCATACACCAAAAAGCAAAAACAGAGAAGAAAACCAATCCAAATGATAGAAGAGCTCTTTACTAGTTTGTATAATGTGGGAGTGGGAGTGGATGTGGGATGGGAGCTCTTTATATCTATAATAATATAGCGCTGGAGTTGGGCTGTCCGCGTACGCGTAGCTTTCGGCCCAAGTATCCAATTTTCCTGAATTTCCTGTTTTTGGTAACAAAATCAAAATTATTCTCTAATTTCAAGGTAATTATTACTGATGAATGTAATTGCTAATTAGTGATGGCTTCTTTTTTTTTTTTTCCGATCATTCATTCCATCTTACTACTTGTTTAACGCGGTATATATAAATCATTCACATCAAATTAAGGTAATTAATTTGCTATGTAATGTATGTATATATGTCAAGGACATAAAAAATCTCTCCCAATTTTAAGGAATTAAAAAATTCTCTCCAAATTTTAAGGAATTACCATTTTTCTTGAGATAAACTTAATCAATAAGCCCAAAATTGAGGGACTTCACTTGTTCTCCTTTTCTAATCAACCATACTTTCTCTCATAGAGGGTTAACCCGATTCGAAAGGAATTCATTTTGAGCTCGTTTGGTACTTTTCTTAGAAAGTTATTTTAGGGAGAGTGATTCCATAGAAAGTAATTCTAGAGAATCACTCTCTAGGGAATCACTTTCTCACCCCCCTCCCTTAGAATCACTTTCTCTTTCCCTCATATGAAGGAAAGTGATTTTAATAGAAGCACCACTTTCTCTAGTTTTAAAATATACCAAACCAAAGAAAGTGTTTCCACCCTTTTAAAATTCATAGTTTAAAACAAACCAAACCATGAAAAGTGATTCCATCACTTTACTTTCCCTGAAAAATAGATTAAAATCCCCATACCAAACGGACTCTTTGAGCCAAAGGCCTAAGGATACCATTGGTTAAATAAAAACAAAAAAAACTCTTAAATGTGGTAAAAGTTTAATTGCAACCCTAGAAATGTCTAAATCCTATAATTCACATTTAAAAATTCTTTCTTATATTCTTTAAAACATAATAATAAATAAATAATACTCTCCTGCTTAGATGTTCTCACTTGTGATGATAAAAATTTAATATGACTAGTTACAGTTGATGCAGTGGCTCTGGTATGTTCTTATTTCTTTAACCGGTTGAGACGCATTGCAAGTTTTGTAAGATCATACAACAAGGAAATAAGACCTAGTTTAAACATTATCTCAACATTGCTACGTTACACTCTGCGTCCAAGGACGAGGTCTGGGGTTCAAACAAATCCCCTCCCCACCAAACTATCCAGTTTTTCTTTCTAAAACCAAGCTTAACCTGTCTACGCCACAGAGGGGAATTATAGAAGGTACTATTAAAGGCAACGGCTGAACGCAGGCCAAAAGGCTGCAGCTGGTTCGATTATTACAAATACTCTGAATCTTATGGCCACATGAAATTCGAATACCTCATGTATCATGATACACATACCAAATAACTAAAGCTACAATCAGGTACAGCGAAAAGAATTGTACTGCAAAAGCCTCAACATCCTCATCTTCTCCGGTCAATTGCCACTTCATTCCTTTGCCTTGGCTTCCTTTGAAAGTTGAAAAAAAAGGGAAAGAAAAGAAAATAAAGTAAATGCTTTAATAGAATCAAATCATAAACGAAGTAAACAACACCAACATGCACTCAAACAACAATCTTTTTATGTCAAAGCAAGACTTTCGGCCAAATTAAGCACTTCTATACTTTAGCCACCAGAGTATATAGAAAGAAACAAAAGTCTTGAGAATATTTCTTTTTTCCCAAACCTTGGCACAAACATAAATATAATGGACGTCAGGGTTCTTTCCAAGTACATCTTCAACAGAGCTTCCACCCTCCTCCAGCGGAACAGGATTAGTCAATTCCATAGTTGGCTGTTCAGAGCTTCCTTCTGGTCCAAATTTTGCTGCATGGTAGACAATAAGATTAAAAGCAGCATCTAAAAATGATTGAGCTCGCTACTTTAACTAGATTAAAGGCACATCATCCATGCCAGGCTGCTCTAGATGGAGGATGAAACTAATTTTCTAGGCTCCAATATCAGTAAGTGTCACAGATCCTGTTCTTTTGCTGATGTGTTCTATGCTGTGGTTAGGTTGGTTAACATTTGTTGTCTCAAGCTTTAAGGCAGTACATAAGAAGATGAAAATGTTTTCTCTTCTACATATGTCAATTGATAAAATAAAACATGGTTGCTGTTGCTCCAACTTTTTGGTGTTCGTTCTTTGATAAGGTTCATTTGAAAGGGAAAGGGAGGGGAGAATGTGTTCTCGTAGATCTTAATTGTTAACTATGTAATTCAAGTCTCACTCTTCTCTGCCATTTAGATCAACTAAGAATTGCAAAGCTTTTATTATTATTACTATTATTATTATTTGTTTAAGCATAATCAATCCTTAATAAGCTCTACGAACCTTGTTATAAGACAGCAGTTTGCACCATCAGTGTTTCAATTCAAGAACTTGGGAAGAGGGTGGAAATTATGTGACGATATACAGATGGTTTAGTCCCTATGCCCACTAGGACTCCTTGTGTATCAAAAGGAATTCCTTATGGGCTCTATGTAAGTGATTGTAGAAGGGAAATAGCAATTGTAGGCAAGACAGGCCTCAACTCTTATCATTCAGCGGTCAAAACTTCCTAAACCTCATAGCTAACGGATCAAGGCAAAGCATTCTCAATCAAAACTTAAAGATATAAACCCTTAAACTACACAATCAGAGAAATGTATAAGATCAACAACATAATAATTGGAAAGGGAATACAATCAACCTATCACATGCAGTTTTATGCTCCACATGCATGACTCTTTCAACAGGCCAAGACGATACACAGGTGCTCCATATGTTATCTGCAGCACTTAGAAGAACAGTTAGGGAAGCTGGTGATTAAATGCAAACTCACATTGCAACCTGAAAGAAAGAAATTTGAATAACTACAATCCATGCTTAAGAAAAAGGTTTTTAATTTGAACTGCAGAATGGAAGAAGACAAGCAAATAAAAGGCCAGTATAGTTACCAGAATATAGACTCCTTTATCCTTGAGGACCCTATAGTGTGTTATCAACTGCTTCAATATATGGTGAAGAGATCAAGAAAACCCATAAAGGAAAATTGAAAATGGTAGGCAGTTCTAGTAATAGTAACTTTAAAGGGTTTATTATACCTCCAGACTTCCCCAAGCATTTGAGTAGCATTCTGTCGAGAATTATTTCCACACTGCAGACAAAAGAAAAAATTCCATCGGCTTACTTATTATCAAATCTGATCTCAACAAAGACAGAAGAGCTAGAATTGATGGCACTGACCAAGATAGAGTCAAGAGTTCCTGAAACACGACGTCAGATAAAAATCAGTAAATGCTTAAAGCAAGCAATCATTAAATTGTAAATGAACAACTCTTTTCCTTTTTCTTTTTTTTTTTAAATTTTTAAAAGGGAAATGACACCTTTATCAATAACTGCATCAAAGGAATCAGCTTGAAATGGACTCATATCACGTACGTCCATTTGAATATCTGCATAATCATTAAAGAAATAACAAAAAGAACAGGTGCGCGACATAACATTTTCTTTGTTTTATATATATATTTAGGTATAATTAAGGATACATTTTAGGCGTTGAAGGGTGGAGTACTTAGTTTGCATAGCTTGGATGACAACAGAGGATATGTCAACGTTGACAACATCCTCGTATCCATCGTTCACCATCTCTTCACTGAACACTGCAAAATGTGGAGTTTTGTTAGAATAAGAAAGAGAGATCTGCATTGATTTGAGGCCTGGAGGAGCGGGCACAAACCAGAGTTGCCGCAGCCGACGACGAGAACACGCTGATGGCGATGGGGGACATAAAGGTGAAGAAGGGGTGCCAAGGCAGGGTATTTTTGGTACCAATCAAAGGGAGCCGATTCCTGGGCATAGCGGTTGTCCCAATACCATGGCTCCCCGTATGCTTGAGTTGTGGGTGTTCCCAGGGTCATTGTTTCTGCAACCGTGTGAGTGTTTGAAGGTGATGATTATTGGAATTGGCGTTTTGGATTTGGAGATGGGATTTGGGGAAGTTGCAAAATGTTAGTTTGCAGTTGGGGAGTTGGCCTGAAATGATGAGGTTGGGGCTGCAGGAACTGAGGAACACCGTGGAGCTGTCTTTGTTTCTTTTCTTGTTGTTGGGATTGTGGAAATGTGTATCAAGTACAACAATGTATTTGGAAGTGGAACACGTGTATCTGCTTTAATCACCTGATTTCTCTTGTCTGTTGCAACTTACAGCGTACAACTTGGCGGTGGTAGTAGTAATTTAGAGATCATTCATGGATTGCCTACGATTCTTCGAACTAACCCAATAGACTGACAAACAGAAACAGTCATGTGGACAACAACAACAACAACAATTACATGCTTTTTGGCTAATTAATTAGCTTTACCACCTAATTTAATTACCTCCCTTTCTTTTTTGTTGGTTAGAAACTTTAGAATTAGATTAGTAGATACTATTATGCTACTTAATTAAGGAAGTGATTAGCTTTTCCCTTCTTGTTTTCTCGATATGAATTTCAATGTTCTATCTTAGTTATTCAGCTTCGTCACTCAGCAAACATCGTCAATTTCATCAGCCATGGACTTTCAGTTGCAACATTGCCTCCTCGAACTCGAATGCAATGCAATGCAATCCGAAATTGAGAATGAACACAGAGCTCCTTATAACTGAACTAACTGGACTCTGAACCCCTCGCTGCTTTTTTTGGGTCACCTTTAACAAAGTTTTGTTTTGAACCTTCTTAGTCCAACTAAAAAGCCCAAGTGAGAGCCCAACCCCAAACAATCTCTTTCTGTTTGGTTCCTCTGCTAAGCTTGTTCCTGCTTGTGAAATGTGTAAATCAAATCAAAATTTGCAGTCTCCTGGTCTCAACAAAATTGCAGGAAACTTGAATTATACTTATTAGACTGGCCGAAGCTTGAATTATTATTATACTTACTTATCATAAGAAGCGATAGTTGAAAAATGGAGCGAAATTGAAAGCAAAGCAACGGAAGGTAGATGGAAGAAAAAGAAAGGTGTTTGGAATGCCTTGAGCGACTAATCAAGTCCGATTGGTCGGATCAGCTTGAGTTTTGCTATGGCATCTCCGACTCCCCTCTCCCCTTTGCCTCCTCCGCCGTCGTTCAATTCTCCGCTTCTCAATTCATTTTGTCTTATCTTCCCTCTACTCCGCATCATTGCTTCTCTCACTACCTGTAAGATCTTCTTCATCCTTTTTTCCTTTTTCCTTCTTCTTTTGTTATCAACTATGTCTTTGCTTACTTTCTTCTTAACCCTCACTTCCTAAACTTCCTTTTTCAGTCTTCCTAAAACTGAGAGCTTTTCAATTCTTTGCCTTCCTTTGCAGGAGTCAACATATAATGATCCCAAGTGGAGAAGAAACAGAGGTCAGTGCAGGAACTGCCAACACTAATTTATCGCATTCTTTTTTCGGTCAATCTCAGCTTTTGTACGATAGCAATAGAACCGGTTATGCATCTTGTGCTTCTTGCTACCATTCTGCTAAATTCTCTTGCTTTAGAACGATTACTGCTTTGGCCCCGCTTGCTCATGTTGGTATTTCTTCTCATACTACTTTTCAAGACCTTGCTTCTACCTTCCTCTCTGGGACTTTGGAAGATCATTTACTCTCCTCGCTCAATCTTCTTATTCAAGGAAAAGCTTCTGGGAGAGACAGTGTTAATTATCTGCGTCTTCTTGGGATTCCTTCATTTGATGAAACTTGTGTCCCGGGTTGCCTCAGGCATCCCAACATAGCACCTATTCTTGGATTGCTAAAAACACCTGCATATTTCAATTTAGTGCTTCCCAAAACACCATTTACTTTGGAGAATATTCTTCATTACAGCCCTAACACATTGAAGTCGGACTGGCATGTGAGGTTTTTGATGTATCAGCTTCTCTCTGCCCTCACTCACTTGCATTCGTTAGGTGTTCACCACGGCAATATATGCCCGTCCAATGTGATGCTCACTGATAAATGCTGGGCTTGGCTGCGCATTTGGGACAGCCCTAAATTACAATTTAATTTAAGTTTTAAACATGAGAAATCTGACACTAACTGTACTCCTTCAACGGTGGGTTGTTGTGTAGAAGATTGTTCTTCTCAAGTATTATATGCCCATTTGAAGCTCTCCCCATCTTTAGATTGGACTTCTCAATTCAATAGATGGTGGAAGGGAGAGCTGAGTAATTTCGAGTATTTGCTCTTCTTAAACAAATTGGCTGGGAGAAGGTGGGGGGACCACACATTTCATCCAGTAATGCCATGGGTAATAGATTTCAGCACAAAGCCGAGCGAGGACTCTGATTCAGGGTGGCGTGATTTAAGCAAGAGTAAATGGCGGTTGGCAAAAGGTGATGAACAGTTGGATTTTACCTATTCAACATCTGAAGTTCCACATCATGTCTCAGATGAGTGTCTATCAGATTTGGCTGTCTGCAGCTATAAAGCAAGGAGATTGCCCTTAAGTGTTCTGCGCATGGCTGTTCGTGCTGTCTATGAACCCAATGAGTACCCTTCAACTATGCAAAGACTTTATCAATGGACTCCTGATGAATGTATTCCTGAATTTTACTGTGATCCGCGGATATTTTACTCTCAACATTCTGGTATGTCTAATCTGGCTGTACCATCATGGGCAGATACTCCAGAAGATTTCATTATATTGCACCGTGAAGCTTTAGAAAGCAATCGAGTCTCATCTCAAATCCACCATTGGATTGATATAACCTTTGGATATAAAATGTCAGGGCAAGCAGCTGTTGCTGCAAAGAATGTTATGCTGTCTTCGTCAGAGCCCACAAAGCCAAGGTCAATTGGGCGCCGCCAGCTCTTTTCTCAGCCTCACCCTCCCCGTCGAGGTGCTATGCAGGAAACATCTGATAGCTCAAAAAAGTCAGTTGTTTGTCAGCACCAAGAAAATGAAATGGACAGTGAGAAATATTTTCTCTATAAAACTGCTGGTCTGCAGGAATTGGAAGACGCATCTTTATTTTCTGAACATGCCCGACATTTGAGTCCTCTCTATTACCTTGATAAAGAAAACTCTCTGAAGCAAATCTCTTCTTTTAAAGAGTGTCAAAGTGAGAATTTGGATAAAAGTCTATCAAATCCACATGATATTAGTGATTGTTGTGGCTTTCCATCTGATGTTGATGTAAATTATCTTCTTGAGCATATGGAAACAAGGGATGAAGATTCCACTGGATATCAAGAGTTATTGCTTTGGAGACAGAAGTCACATTTATCAAGGACTTCCTCCGAAGATGCTGCAAATGACATATTTTCTATGGGTTGTCTGTTAGCTGAACTTTACCTCGGGAGGCCGCTTTTTGATTCAACTTCATTGGCCATGTACCTGGAAAGTGGTGTTTTACCTGGATTCATACAGGAACTTCCTATTCATGCTAAAGTATTAATTGAAGCTTGCATTGAGAAGGAATGGACTAGGTATTGTTTTTCTTTATTGGTTTTACAACTTTTACTCCTTTTTATATTTTAAAGTCAAATAAAATTTTATTTAATTATGATTCTATTGATTCCTTTCTCTATTTTATTCTCGATTGGTGAGGTCAGTGCATCAAAAATATGCATTTATATACCTAAACTACTTTATTTTATTTCAAATCACAATAACCAGGAGGCCATCTGCCAAAAGTCTATTGGAATCTCCATATTTCCCTTCAACGGTGAAGTCAGTCTACTTGTTTACTGCTCCACTTCAACTTATTGCAAAAGATGGATCACGACTTCGTTATGCGGCAAATTTTTCAAAGCAAGGAGCACTGAAAGCAATGGGAACTCTTGCAGCTGAAATGTGTGCTCCATACTGTTTACCTCTTACTGTAGCTCCTTTGTCTGACGCCGAAGCTGAATGGGCTTACATACTGCTGAAAGAATTCATAAAACGTTTGACCCCAAAAGCAGTGAAGGCAACAGTTTTGCCTGCTATCCAGAAGATCCTGCAGGCTAGTTTTAAACTTTGTTCTTTCGCACTTTCTTTTTTATGGAACTATCGTGTTTGACTTCTTGAGCACAGGCTTGTTTATTTTCAGACTGCAGGTTATTCTCATATTAAAGTTTCTCTCCTTCAAGACTCATTTGTTCGAGATATATGGAACAAAATTGGTAAACAAGCATATCTGGAAACAATACATCCTTTGGTCATATCAAATCTATACACTTCTCTGCATAAGAGTTCAGCAGCTGCTGCTTCTGTTCTGCTTATTTGCTCAAGTGAAGAGCTTGGTGTGCCTATCACAGTTCATCAGGTTAAACTCTTCCTATGGTCCTTGATTTCCTTCAGAAGGAAATAAAGTTTAGCCATACGGTTTTCTAGGTAATACATGAATGCAAGTTCTCTTTGTGATTATAACTATAAACCTTTGATCCTTAATGTAGACCATCCTGCCACTGATTCACTGCTTTGGGAAGGGACTATGCCCCGATGGAATTGAAGCACTAGTCAGAATTGGTAGTTACGGTTCATTGGATTTTCAGACTATATCTGTTCTGGAAATGGCATGTTTAGCATTTACATCACCTTCATTCTTTGACCTTTTCAGGTGGTCTTTTGGGAGAGACCTTTATTGTCAGACAGATGCTACCTCTTCTTAAGTATGTTGCTCATTCTTGTATTGATGTTTCTTGTATGAATAAGCCTGAGCCTGTGCATAGCTGGAGCAGTTTAGCACTCATCGATTCTCTATTGACATGGGATGGTCTGGTAGCCTTCTTACCAAGGGAAGCAGTTGTAAAAGACCTAATTGAAGTAAGCACTTGGTTCTGAGCCAGTAGTTGGCACTTCATGTTCAACCTTGGATGATTTTTTGAGAAGTAATAATACATCTCATATATTATGCAGGAGAAGAGTTGCCTCCATGTTCTGGTTCTTATGCAGAAAAACTTAGAGATTACAGTGCTTCAGGTGCTTTGATCTTTTATTTTTATTTAACTGCAGTGCAGTTAGTCATACATCAGTTTTGAAGAATTATATGCAAGAAAGAAAGGGGATCACATGTAGTAGGGCGTTATTTGCTACAAGTGAAGTTTATACCTCTATAATGAAGCATCATGGGGCCACATCATCAACATAAAGCTCCATGAAAAATACATTTTTTAATCGATTCTGAGGAATATGACAGTTTTTCCTCGCATACTTATGCTGCTGGATGCCTCGTATTTGACAGCATAAGTGTGAAAGCCTGATTGGTAATCAGTCTTTGTGGAGCCTTTTTTTTTTTTTAATTTTAATTTTTAAATTTGTGGTTAGGGTGCAGTAAAACAGAATAAATCTTATAACCTCTATCATCTATAATTAACTAGTTGGAGAAAACTTAGTTGCTGCTGCTCTTTGTTGTTCTTATCTTTTCTGTTTATAATCTTTTTCTGTTCTAGACCAAATTTCATGCATCTCAAATGCCAGTCAGGTAAAGTTTTTATAATTTCGCATTTGGTGAACTGGTCAGGTTGCTGCTACATCTTTAATGGCAATTTGTCAACGGATTGGACCTGAGTTGACAGCATTGCATGTCCTGCCAGAACTTAAGGAGCTTTTTGACGAGCTGGCCTTCTCACAAGAAAGTTTAAGTACATCTGCTTCTCTTGGTAAAAGCTTGAAGGCTTCGAAATTGAAAGTTAATGGAGAGTTTCAAATGGAGAGTCGGATGGATCTTGTGTGGGTGATAATCTGTTCTCTCTGGTTAGAAGTGAGTTTGATGCGAAAAGTTTTACCACATCACGTGTTCTTTCCTAAATGCAGGTTGCTTCTATATCCTTCTTTTGCCTCTATGCTTGGAATAGAGAAACTTCGTCAGTGTTGTGCTACATGGTTGCTTCTTGAGCAATTTCTTCTACGGTTTCACAATTGGAAGGTATGGAGTCCTTGCCTTCCAAGAGTGGTGTGGGAATCTACCTTTTTTTATTTGGAAATTCTTATTATGTGCTCTATCATGCTGAGTTTTTCCTATCATATATCTGAAGATGTTATGATTCAGTGGGAATATACAGGAGAATCACCTCGAAGTGGCGGTGAGCATGTAGCTGCTAAAGTGCCTGCATTGAGCAAGGGGTCAACAACTGATTACAGTCCTGCTAAACTGTTGCTTAATGGAGTTGGCTGGTCAATTCCACAATCACAGGGAGTTAGAGGTGCCAAAAACTTGACGCCTCAGAGACGTTTACCCAATGCTTATCAGAGTTCAAACCAAACACATGAAACAGTTGCAAACCATTTCAGAAGTGAACCATGGTTCTGGTTCCCTAGTCCAGCTGCTAGCTGGGATGGATCTGATCTCCTTGGACGTTTTGGGTGTCCAAAAGATGAATTTCCATGGAAGATAAGAGCATCTGTTTTATCCTCAGTTCGAGCACATCAAGGGGCCTTGAGATCTTTAGCAGTTTGCCAAGATGAAAATACAGTTTTCACTGCAGGCATTGGTCCAGGGTTCAAAGGAACTGTTCAGAAGTGGGATTTGGCAAGAATAAATTGTCTATCTGGATATTATGGTCATGAGGAGGTCGGTTATTTCTTTAATTATGTTGCATTCTAATTGGTCTCTTTCTACTTATCAATTACATCTACACTCACAGAGGACAAATAAATATCTACAGAGGAGAAAAGGTATATAGTAAATACTAATATATATGTTTTTTGAGTTTGAATTGGCATTGAGAACTTGACGCAAAAGAAGCTTTCATGATGTACTTTTACCAATTCTTAGAGGTGGCTGTATTTCTGTTGACTTGTGATCAGTAAGTTATACTGACTTATATGTTATTTGCCTAAGCTTGCTGAATTTCAGTCTTGGCATGATATATTTCTTAGCTAAGCTTGCTGTAATGTGGCTATGTAGATTTCTATAATTGCTTCCGCAACTTTCAGGTTGTAAATGACATATGTCTCTTACAATTGAGTGGACGAATGGCATCTTGTGATGGAACTATACATATTTGGAATAGCCAAACAGGGAAGCTGATATCAGTATTCTCTGAACCATCCACAGATTCCCCGCATCTTGCAGGCCCTACATCTTCTCAATCAAATGTCAGTGCTGAAGATGTTGATATGTTGAATTCAAGCACATTATCAAGCGGGGTACTGACTAGTCCATTTGATGGAAACTTGTATACTTGCATGCACTATTTAGAGCTTGTTGAAAAGCTTGTGGTGGGCACTGGAAATGGTTCTCTCAGGTAGCTAGTTACTGTTAAGAGTGAGATTTTAATTGTTAAATCAAGCTGATATGGATGAACAATCTTGTTGTAATGTCCTTCTGTTTGTATGCTTCTGCATGAGACAGGTTTATCGATGTTTCTGAAGGACGAAAGCTTCATTTATGGAAGGGTGAATCCAGTGAATCTGCTTTTCCTTCACTTGTGTCCTCCATATGCTCCTGTGGGTCTGACAAAGAGCAAAGAAATGGAGCTTATTCTTCACCACATTGGATTGCAACCGGTTTAAGTTCTGGTCACTGTCGGTTATTTGATATGAGGAGTGGAAATGTTATTGCTTACTGGAGGGGTCATGACGGATATGTGACAAAGGTAGATGCTTAATTCACCAAATTATATGGGGAGAAAGAACTTATACTTAATAAAAATGAAGTTTCATTACGTTTGCATACGTACATGCAGCTGGCTGCCCCAGAAGAACATATGCTTGTTTCCAGCTCTCTTGATAGGACTTTGAGAATTTGGGACTTGAGAAGGTAATTATTGAAACTGAAATCTCGTGATGTTAGAAATTCTGAAATGGAGATGTATGGTGTTTCATTAGGAATATTCTGCAGCGGGGTTGATATCAATGGATTGTGATTGATTGGGTAATCGCCTCTTGTTTGTTGCAGAAATTTACCGATGCCTGTCACTTTGAAAGGACATAGTGATGGAGTATCCGGTTTCTCAGTGTGGGGACAGGATGTTATTTCAATCTCCAGAAATAAGATTGGGCTTTCCTCATTAGCAGGGTCTGCTGATGAAGTACGTAAACAAGAACATACCTTCTTGCTTTGTTTGCATTATTTTTAAAGATAAAGCATATAGTAGTAGTAGTAGTAGTAGTAGTAGTAGTAGTAGTAGTAGTTGTAGCCTAATGGTAGAATTTGGAATGCCTGCTCTTGTATGTTGGCTTATGGATTTGCTAATTTGGTGGGAAATGGCAGGATGGGCAACACCGAATTATACCTCAAAAGCTCTATTCGGCGGATAATGGAGGTAGAAACATGTCGAGTATAAGTATAATACCCTTCTCACGACTATTTCTAGTAGGAACAGAGGATGGGTATCTCAGAATTTGTTGTTAGTTAGAACATTGGATGGGAGACGAGTGATGATTTCTTGTTACTCTATACGTAATAATGTATATTGTCAGAGTGTTTGTCTCTGTAGGATTAATGAAATTCAATTTGATTGTTTTGTTTTGCCAAAAATTTGTGGCCTTAATCTTATCAGCTCTGAATAATAAATGGTCTGAATTTTTATTTTTTTCTTTCCAATTTTGTACTGTGGGGGTGTGGAGTAGATATTCATATGAGATACAATCATAGACTATTCCTATCAATTACTACTATCTTTCATTTGCGCTTTTTTTTTTTTGGGCCAAAAATCTTTCATTTGGTTTTGTTTGTAAATAAATAAATAAATATGGCAATGCCATTCCTGCTGCATACTTAGTACTACTTACCTAGGATTTGAACTCTTGGCCGTATTAATTTTGTTATCAAGTAATTAATTAGGATTTAATGGGAGAACGCTGGAACTGTGAAATACTTAATATAATAGTTAACACTAAGTAATACTGTTTCCTCAAAAAAAAAAGTATAATACTTAATTCTGCTTGGTTTTTCAAAAGAAAGAGGTGTAGAATAGTTAATTATAGTTAGGGGTGTAAACAATTCGGTTCGGTTTAGATATTAAGGTTTTAATACCTTAAAGTTTCGGTTTGATTCGGTTCGGGTTTTTTGAGGGTTTTCGGATAGTTGAAATCCATTAAATTTTGAACTTTTTTCTTTTATAAAAGCTCAAATAAGATTATAAAAATTTTGGGTCTTTTAATTTTAGGCTAATAAAATCAATTATTTTTTAAAATTTTAGCTTATTCGGTTCATTCGGTTTTTATATGAAGATTCCAAAACCCTAATCTAGTTATCGATTCGGTTCGATTATCGGTTTTTTCGGGTTACTTGAACAGCCCTAATTATAGCCTAAACTAAATTAAAGGGCAAAAGAGTAAGTTTGGGTCCATCGTCCCTGGTCTTTCCTAGACCCTGGTCGTCTCCTCTCTTGTATTGTAGACTTGTAGTATTGACGAGGATTAAGGAAGAAGGAAGGGGATGATGATGTGTTCGATAGCGGGCGTAAATTCCGGCGACTCCCACGGCCACAATCTCAAAGTCACCACCTTCACAGAGGTGGTGGATGACGTCACTCTCCACTTTCAGATCATTCGCCTCCCTAAACAGGTACTACTCTTTTTTAATAATTTTTTTTTCTGGATATGATTGAAATTTCTTAACCCTAGTAATTTGATTTGATTTGATTTCCATAGATATACGCATGGATCGGCTGTAACTCTAGCAAACTGGGTCCCTTGTACGCCGCTGCTGTTACTCCTCCTGTACTCTTCCTTCTCTTTCGGATTACTACTTCTTTATTTACTTTTTCTTTTTCGTTTTCAAATAATAAAGTAGTAGTAGTAAACTAAATTCATTAATGGCAATGGCTCTATCTATGAACAGAGTAATACTGTGAGCGTCACTTCCATTCTCGGAGGTGCTTCAGATAACACTGGCTCTGGCATTGCTCGCCGATTAGGTCTCTTTTTTCTTTCCATTAACAATTTGGTTATTATTACTAGTAGTATTTTTATGGAATTTTGGGATCAAAACTCAAAAGCAATTGAATTGATTGTTTTGCAGTGCTAAAGACTGGCCTCAACGTGATTTTGGCTTGCAATATCCCAAAGAACAGCCCCATGCTCGAGGTTGAGCTTTTCATTTGCTTTCTCCTTTTTCTTGTTGCCATTTCACATTCGCCACTTTAGAGTTTAGAGTTTGCCAATGCCATGTCCTTGGTCGGTCACTTAGTTGACCTTTGGTTTAGCATCATCTGCTTTTTTCCGACTGATTCGTAGGCTCCCTGCGTTCTTGCAGGCCAATGCTGAAAAGAAGTTGGTGGAGAAGATAATTGCGCTGGGCTACTCGAAGCCCAAATCTTCTTCTTAACGGGAGAGGAGAGGGTTTATCTGCATTTGTTTTCTGTAGCCCAACAAGACAACCCTGTAACCCTTCTAGAATACATAATCAGTTGTTGGTTGGATCCGTTCCTTCGGTTATTTAACACGTTGTTTTTTCCACCCATTTGTCCAACAAAAACATACTGGGTTTACCCGTGAGAGTCCTGACTCCTGACGGTGTAGGCTTTTGTGTTAGAATTATATACTTATTATGTGCTTTGTTCCAAGTATCATGCAAGAAATTAGTCGAATTTATGGGATTGATTTTTTTTTCCCCTTTTCGGGGCCAAACATGGGATTGATTGATGTTGCCGCTTTTCTGCTTAGTAATATTTGCGTTGTATGGCTAATTGTTTCTAACTTTGCTGGTTAATCATATTTCTGGCCCGAAGCGGGGAAAATTGGACGCACAAGCTTTTTATCTTATTGTCAGCTGATTTCGAGCATCACGCCCCATTGCCATTTCCCATGCTTAGCATTCAAATTCTAAATACGTATGTTATTTTCCTGCAAATCTCAACAGTCAATTCTCTTGTAACTCGTTCGTTCTGTTCTGTCTTCTGAAGAGGAGGGCAAGCAGGTAGTGCTTAGGTATGTTAGGGTTAGTCAATTTAGTCAACCAAATAGACAACGGCACTGGGAGATTGCACTTGTACACGTCAGTTCCCAGTGATCTATCATCTATTTTGTATGCTAATACGCCAATGGAAGATCGACCTTTTGTTGCTAATGATTATGAATAGATTGAATTCATCCCATGGCTCATTGATTAAATTAATTAAATGTAAATAAAAATAATGTGATTCGGCCATTGCAGTCCAGTTTTCTTTCACCTGAACGCGAGTGAATGACGATGGACGAAGATGAGAACACGCTCACCCTCCTCACCTCGTCCTGTGGGTAATATAATTGGTTTCGGTGGAGGCCTTGTTTGGCCCTCCCTAGTACCCTTCTAGCAAAAGAAACTAAAATGAGAATGAGATCCATTATTTTAATTACATTTACGCTTGCAAAGATGTTTGGAAGAGTTTCCAAAGAATTGTTTTGCTTTATTCTCCAATTTTGAATGGATTGTGGTGCGTAACAAGGGAAAGGTATACAAGGACTTGGGTATATTCTTTTAACACTTTTGCTTGGAAATTGCTTCTTTCTTTCGTTTTCAAAACCTTAATTACTCGATGGTTCATCTTTCAACTCAGCAAGCAAGCAAAGAATGCATGCTTGTCCATTTATCACAACAATCCTCTGTAAAGCCAAGGATATTTCTATGTGTGTGTGGAATCGTAAACTTCCTATACGTTTTCTTGTGGAATATATAAATAAATGTATATATAGGGAGCAAACCTTATTTATTGATTCCACCGGCCTGTGCCTAAGATTTAAGAATTTGCTGCCAAATTAGGTGTTTCTCCATGGCGAATTCGCCAGCCTCCACTAAGCAAGACGGTACCTATACTTTTTCAAATTATTATAAGTTTAATTTGTCTATGATTTTGTAAATGCAATGCCTGGTTCACAAGGGTTTTATTAATTTTTGTTCCTAGCTCATGTTGTTAATAACTCGTTATAAATGGTAAAATAAGTTTTACTTATTATATCTATTTGTACTAATTATATACTATATTAATTAATAATTTAATAATTACTATGTATCGCAGAAGTTGTAAGATCTATATCAGAAGCAGCACCTAGTCATTACTTATTGAAGATTCAGTCATTTTCGTTGCTTGAGAAGAATGGCATAGAAAGATATGAATCTGGAGAGTTTGAGGCTTCTGGATACAAATGGTAGGTATTACTAATTAATTTCATTTTGATCATTTATACAATGGAACTGCACTAGCCTAGCCTACTAATTAATTGCTTAATACTTTCGTGTTCACAGGAAACTGGTGCTGCACCCAACTGGAAACAAAAGCAGAAATGTGAAAGAGCACCTTTCTTGCTACTTAGCCTTTGCCGATGTTAGTTCCCTCCTTAGTCATAACTGGGAGGTCCACGCTCATTTCCGATTCTTCTTGCTTGATCAGAGCAAAGACAACTACTTGATGGTTCATGGTATTAGTAGTAGCTCCATGGACCCTAGCTAGTATAATTTATTTGTTATATATATATATATATATATATATATTCACAGCTTAACGTGACGTTTCCAATATATTATAATTATATTCATGGAAGAATTAACTTTCCTATCTCCTGCATGTGCCTAGGTAATGACTCGGGCTACGCTCCGGGATTAGAAAGAAATATATTGATGTATATTTGTTAGAATGTGTTTTTGGTGGAATTGCTCATTAATGCAATGAAGTTAATATAAAAAATTTAGATAAATTAAATAATTTAACCTTAATTAAATGTGAAACGGTAACAAATTTAGAGTGACGTAATTAATTAAACAATAACACATTTAAATAAAATATTATTTTTACATGTATATTCAAGTAAAATTACCAAAATAATAAGAATAAAATAAAAGTACATTGTTTTTGTTTTACACTCGTAATTTAAATACTATTTATTTGATAGCGTTTAACTCGTTTGACTAAAAGTTTAGCGACTCTCGTATGTGAACTTGTAGCTCTGATTTTTTTCTTCCATCTGATTTCTTATCATATTTTTATGAGAAATTGCTATAACTTCTTGTTATCGGATTAATGGACCAGCAATTAAATCCAATAATCCTAAAGTACCAACATTAACACCATATATTCGGTCATCTTCATATGCGTTGTTCATGCATCTGATAATCGTTACTAATTGGATTGTGTGACGGAATAATGTAACTATCTTCATTGTAATTGGCTTGTATAATGGAACAATATAATTTTGTGAGTAGTAATATGTATCTATCTATAAATTGTTGATGTTATGATTGAAAATATTTTAATATTTATGCATAAGAAAGCGGAAGAAAATGGATTGAAATTTATAAATAATATATAAAAACATAATCAATATGGATATTGATTATCCAAGATTATGCTCACTTTGATACGTTTTATCCAAGATTATACTCACTTTAAATTTTTTATCGATTGTATAAAACATTTGAAAATGAAGATGTTGAAAACATGAGAAACAAGTTATATAATGAAGTTAATGAATTAAGATGGAAAAACAAGGGCTGTAGGATAAAAGGTGTTTTTTTTTTAAAAAAATAAACCAAGTTGAAATCAATGGACGTTGGAATTAAAAAGAAGAACGAACTATAAATTTATAAAGTGTATATTAAAAAAATAAAGAAAGAGGGACGGTAGGAGGCAAAATGATTCAAAGCAGCAGGAGGGATGAGAGGTTGAGAGGTAATGGGTTGGAGGAGAAGAAGTTAAGCTTTTATAGAGGGAAACAAGTAGAGTAAGGAGGATTGTCGTGACATGTTTTTAAAGTTTTAAATATTAGATTTAATGTTTAAATATTTGAAAGTACTGTTAAAAAATTTATTAACAATGCTACAGAAGATTTGACATGTTTTTGAAGTTTTAAATATTATATTTAATGTTTAAATATTTGAAAGTACTGTTTAAAAATTTATTAACAATCCTACAGAAGATTTGATTCTTGGAATAAGATCTGCTCAAAGATGACTGGAAATATCTTATCTTCGTTGAAAACAAAATATAACCTTTTCGAAAGACCTTCCTCTCCAATAGTCAGACAATAATCCTGCAGAAGATTTGATTCTTGGAGTAAGATCCGTTCAGAGATGCCTGTAAATATCTTTTCGTCATTGAAAACATAATCCAACCTTTTCGAAAGAGTGAAAGACCTTACTCTGCAATAGTAACACAGTTAATGTTAAAAAAGTTATAAGGGGCATATGGTTTAAGGTATCTTAGATTATTAGAGTTATGTGATTACCAGGTTATAACATAACTTAATACATATTTTCGGAATATACACAATTTCTGTTTGGTTGAGATTTCTGGAATATAAAATTAACCTGTTTGGTTGGGGGTATATTTTCTGTTAAAATGGATAGTTTACCATAATGCCCTAATTACAAGACTTAGGCTTATTTCTTATTAGCTCAATGTTTTGTACAACTGTTGTAATTTTGTTAAGTTTGATAATTAAACATAACTAATATAAAAATTATTTAAGTAACAAACTTAGTAAAATATTATATAATTCATTTAATGATTATATAAGTTTAGTTTAATTATGCCTTTAGTTTAATTGAACTAACATATAATTAATAATTTAATAATTATATAAGCTAAATTTAATTATGTTTCTTAATCAAAATAAATTATACTTAAAAAATTATAATTTATCAATTACATAAGGTTATTATGGTCCAAAAGGGTAAAATAGTTTAATTGAACCAACATACAATTAATGGTTTAATAATTTTATAAACTAAGTTTAATTATATATGTTTCTTACCCAAAAAAAATTTATGCTTCAAAAAAAATTATAATTTACAAATTACTTAAGGTTATTAGAGTCAAATGGGTAAAATATGAAGGACAAAGTGGAAAAAGATTTTAACATAACCTGATAATCTCACATTACTTAAGAAATTAGAGGTTATGAGATTCTTGATAATCTTACCAAAAAGCTGATGTGGCGTGAATGTGAGATTACCCAAGTTATGTAATTCCTTTAAACCAAAGGTATGAATCTTACACTCCTAAAGTCACATTACCGAGGTTATGATACATTACCCCCAACCACACGCACCTAAGACTTAAATAAACCTGTACAAGATTTATTTCTTGAACCAAGATCTGTTTAGAGATGGCTGAAAATATCTTGTCTCCTAACCTCAGAATTTGTCCATATAGCTATGAAGCTATATCTCAATTGTCCAAAGGATTTTGCTCCTATACTCGAAAGGAAGCCTAGGTTGCAAGTTGGCCACTAAACTTAGTGTAATTGTATAAATTCTAATATTGTCGACTCTTTTGTACTCTTTGCTCTTTTTTTTCTTTGTATATTTCAAAAACTCTATTTTCTTCTTTCTTTCCTCTATTTTTTCTACAAATTCCAATCTTCCATACTCTTATCTTTCGAAACAGGTAAAATTAATTTTTCCAACTTTATTAGCTAAAATTCTATCCTTGTTTGATTACTAATGTTGTTATATTTTTCTTTTTTTTATAAATAATTCAGAGATGTATTTTGGTGCTGTACTGTTAGTATTGTTTCTTGTATGGCTTCTTGTGATATTGTATGGATTTTTGGGCTTTCATCGAAGGGAAAAGGAAGATCAGAATCGAAACCAAAATGAAAATAATAAAGAAAATGGGGAACAATTGGATTTGGAGGCACAGTTGCCTTCTAAAATAGTGCCTGCACAGTCGGAGGCTCCTAAGAAATTGGTGATACCTTTGCCACTGAAACCTCCAACTTACCCACGGTTGGTGAAGTTTGCTTTTGATAGTTCTGGCATTGTCACTGTAACTAAATAGGTATAAATTGATAGTAGGGTTTTAGTAAGTTTTTAGGATTATAAGTGCTTCAATGCAGATCTGATTTTGTAAATTCTTGTTACATTTTGTATTGTTAAGGCTTTTATATGTATGGAGTTTCTGTTCAAATCTATTACATTCGTTGTGAGTAGTTGAATATGATTTGAAGGATTATCTGAAAAACTATTTGTGCTAGGCATCTTGATTAAGAAAAGAAATTCTTATTTTGCCAAACACTAACTTCCTTACTGATTAAGAGAAAGCATCGAAGCCCTATTCAAAGCTTGGAGTTCTTTCCTTGAATGCTAGTCTTATGGTGAGCTATAAAGAGAGGAGAGGAGATCTCAGAGCAAGTTTTGGGGTAGTCCAAGCCATGTATTCAGTAACATGTGTTAAGCTTTTGAACCAGTGTTTGTTATCGTGAATGCTTCATCCAGAAAGAACTCGTTTCTCACCCAAATTCAGAGCAATACATACTAACTAATGAGATTTAATCAATATGTTCAAACATTACCTTGGATTGTTCTTTTTTCCAATCATTGAAACGATCTACAATATCAAATTATTCCATTTTATGATCTTGTAATACCTCTATATAAGAATTGGATTACAATGACTCAATTATAACGAAATAAGAATAAGATTAACTTGGTTTAGCAAAAGTTAATAAACATTCTATATTTAAATGGTTGATCAAAATTTCATAAAAATTTTTTAAAAAAATCATTTTGATAAAAATATATTGGTTGGTTGAGACTGGTACAACGCTGCTTTCTTTTTTACTTGTAAGAGCTATGATTTAACGTGATTGGCAAAGTTACTATAACTATTGATACATGTAAGCACTTCTTCTGACATGATTTAAAAATGTCCATCTAACCCTCATATTCTATTAAGGATAGGGTTGAAGAAAAATACTTGTATGTAATCTCAGTAAAAGGGCCAAAAGTTAAAAAAATAAAAATAAAAACTCATTTTCGATGTAATCTCTAATAGGAATGTAAAAGTCAGATGGAAGGAAAAAATCGGAGCTACAAGTTCACATACGAGAGTCGCTAAACTTTTAGTCAAACGAGTTAAACGCTATCAAATAAATAGTGTTTAAATTACGAGTGTAAAACAAAAACAATGTACTTTTATTTTATTCTTATTATTTTGGTAATTTTACTTGAATATACATGTAAAAATAATATTTTATTTAAATGTGTTATTGTTTAATTAATTGGGTCACTCTAAATTTATTAGCGTTTCACATTTAATTAAGGTTAAATTGTTTAATTTATCTAAATTTAAACTATCAAATTTCTGGCAAAGATCCATGGTATTATTACTTCTCACATACGGCAACACTAACATCCGAAAATCCTAGTAAATATCTTCACTTCAATTATATCTTTATAGTAACAATTGCTTAGTTTATGTTCTCAGTAGGCACATATTGTTTGTCAAGGTCGATTTTATAGTGAAAAAATTTTCTGTGATTACAGGTTTTGATAATTGCAATGGTGCGATTCATCCTTTTAATAAGTGTCAATTTTACAATGATGTTTCCTTTGTGGTTGCATTCTACAAGAAATTAGCTTGTCGAGGTGGCAAGTGTTGTAGGAGTCAACCGGATGCGAAAGGTAACATGCAAATTGTAAAGACACAAGGAATATAAATTGCATGTTCAGTTAATGAAACCTTTCTGACTTCTATTAAAAATATTTACCTTTAATGAATTGTAAGTATTAGTTGTAATTATCCTAGTCCTTGTAGGACAACGTAATGCTTTTCTTAGGAAATATGAATAACATAATATTGTATTTTTTTATCGTGTTGAAATCTAGTAAAATTAAGAGAGCTTTTTATTTTTCTCTTTCAATTCCTTCAGTTCAAGCTTTAACATCTTATCATCTCTTTCTTTTTTCTCTCTCAGCTTTAATGAGTGGATCTCAATCTCATAGAACCAAAAGAAGGAACACAACTAAAGAGAGATTTACAGATCGCTTTAAGTTGATTAAAACAATGAGAGGTGATAAAAGATCATCATCTGAGAATTTTCCTACACTGAGTAAAGCAAGAAATTGCAAAAGAAATATTTTCTCACTTCCAATTGAGCTGCTCACAGATGTTTTAGCTCGGGTGGCTGCTTCTTCATTTTGTAATTTTTTTCATGTGAAGTTAAGGTTTATTTTCTTGCTCTTGATCTCTTTCATTCGTCAAGTTTATGTATATGAATTAAATATTCTGTTACTCTTTGTGTATTCATTAATTTGTTTGTATAATATTGTTGTAGTTGCAAGGTATTTTATCATATTGCCAGTGATAAGTACGTACTTCAACATGTGTCCCTTGACAAGGTTCCTTTTATCTCATGGAGTCCATCAGCTAAACAAAAGCAAGCTGTGTTCTTGGAGCAGTGCAAAAAGAGCATGCACCCAGAAGTCCTATTTAGAGAAGGAGTGGTGTGTATTTAAACTTTTTTTTTTTTCCTTTTATTACTTTTTTCCCCTACGTCTACTTAACCAAATTATCATGTCTGTTTATTAATCAGGTTAACTACTTTAGTTTTTCAAAGGTAGAAGAAGGAGTCAACTCTCTACGTAGTGCAGGAAAAGTAGGACATCTTGGAGCTTCTTACGTGCTAGGTGTTATTCTACTATGTGCAGAGGAACCAGACCAAGAGCAAGAAGGCAGACGACTTCTTAGTTATGTAAGATCAGAAAAAAGTATAAAAGAAAGTCGAAGGAAATTGAAGGACATAACAAAATTTATATGGCTCAATAATTTCTTGGAACCAAAGCCTAATCGTTGCTTAATGCAATACCAACACAGTTATAAAATAAGACAAGGGTGGCAAAGCGATGAGGAAGATGATGTGAATTGTAAAGCCTGTGAATGCGACTTGGAAATTACTTTCGTGTGCAATTTGTTACGTGGAGTTGTGACTTACTAAGAACAAAGTTAATAATAATTAGCACTTACTTAGATAGGCAATTGGCAATAGTAAATTGCCACTGATCATAAAAGTTTAATTATTGTACTTTCGCTATTATCTATGTTTCATAGTAGTAAACAGACCAAGGCCCTCAATTTATTGTCTTCGAAGTTATAAGTACATTGTCCACTTTACTTTATTATTTTGTTTTATAAGTCACATGATATCCTATAGTGAAATTAGATCCTGACTAATGCGGTATTTTATCCTTTTTGCTACAATCAAGAATTTAATTTGCAATCTCATTAGATAACGGTGAGAGAAATTAAGAAATTCGACTAAAAAAGTAATTAAACATGATTTTGTTTCTGGCATATATTATTTATATTTAACAAAAATATAGAGTACCAGATATTGACCCGAGTATAGTAGTATTAATTTGATCTTAAATTCTTGCTCATCTAGCCATGAGAACGTATATACTGAGCAATCATATGAAAGCTTATCATAAAAAGGAAAAAGAAAAAAGCTACGATAAGATTGAAGATAACTCCTAATAGCAATTAAGAATGATGATAACTTGGATGGAATAATTTCAATTTTCTATTCTTTGAATTATAATTTTTTTAACATATTCGTTACTCATATCTCCTTTTTTTTTTGGAAGCAGTTCCATTCATAATATTGATTAATATTGGTCACGTGCCTGTTAGATATTTTTGTCAAAAACTTTTGTTTTACATAAATTTTTTTTTAAAAAAAACCTATTTTTTATTTGTATATAATTGACTAAGTAACTGGTATAGAATACAAGGTTCCCTACTTTCTCTCCCTCAATTACAGTATGATCAATTTTTTTTGCCAATGTTTAGCTGTCGTTCGGAAGTTTTTTTGACATTTTGTCCCCTTTAGTCCTTTTATGACATGGGAAATAGCTGAACAATAAAATAACTGCTAGTACTATATGAATGAGAAATTAGTATACTTCATTATTGTATTAATTAATTAGTCAATAGTAAGAATAAGAAGATATTGTGATGGAGTGGAGCATTTTGAAGAGGCTACATCCCAACTGTAAATGGGTGGGGGCAAATTTTCAAGACAGTTTGGGATTTCGAGAGAGAAGTGGGGAAAGAAAATGCAAACTTTATATTATCTTGACATTTGTAACTGACAAAATTGACTTGTTATATTGGGTTTGGTAATAGGACCTACTATATAAGACAAGCAACAATAATTGATCTAAACATAAAGAAAAAAAACTGAAACACAACTTTTTACCAAAGAAACAGGTAGGAGGAAACAAATTTCTAAAAGTTTTTTATTTCAAAGATGAGTTCTCATAACATTTTGTAAAAATTTAAAGTAAACTAATTAAGGAGTTTTTAAAATATATATAGATAGAGAGTTATAGTTGTTGGGTGTTTTTATTTATTTGGATCAATTCCCATCATTTGAAAAGATCTTTTTGCTACAAATTTAGATTTGGAAAGATTTCATTAGATGTAAGATTGTTGAACAATTAAGCTTTTTTACTGGCAGAGAACAGTCAGGAACTTCAGTCCATTATTATTACTGTATTGAAATATTGATTGACGTGAGACAAGGTTGCTAAAATCTGTCACAACACAACCCTGTCTAATGTCTATGTAGGGTGAAGTAGGGTTTTGAGGGATGCTCATATTCAGCTAACCAACAAGCTGCAAGAAAACATAAGTCAAGAAAAAGGTTAGAACTCAGAAGAAAAACAGGTAGCTATAAAACATAAAAATTACTATTTTTTTAGAAAAGTGAAAATCAAGTTACCTCACCATGCACTCCTATAGTCTAAATCAAGACAAGAGCAAAGTCTGCAACACACATGACTCCGTGTGGGGTACTTTCCTTTTTTTTGTTGTTAATTATTATTCATATTTCATTGGCTGACTCATTGACTCAATTTCATATTTGCCAATCCATCTATCTCCCAGATTTGATGGTGAAACATGTGAAACCCACATGGTATTTTAGAATTATTTTTATTGCTTTTCCATTTCCTTTTTCTTCAATTCCAATGAAAACCAAAACCAATCTATTTTTCTTCTTCCATAAATGCATCGCTATCTTTTGGTTCCTTTTTTTATGTTGGCTTGTGTACTATAGCTTATGCTATGAATCGCTTATTTTATTGCCTATAAACTCTAAAAAGAAGGTAGAAATCGCTTAGAAGTGACAGGATTATATAGTTGGAAGGAATCTTATCAATAAAATTTTATCTTTTCTTCCAAAGTCTTCCATTTATGTCAGTTCGCACTACCGAGGCCTGGTATTCGTATATTAAATTTTTGAGATAAGCCGTCTAGAGAGTAGGTAGGTGGGCAAAGAGAAAGACGCAAACAAAGGATGGTTGTTGAAGGCAGGCAATAGGATTGAGGCAGGCAATAGGATTGAGAACTGTGTGAGTCAGTGGGAACATATTACTTCTGCGTGACTAAAAAGGAAGAAGAATAACAGTAGAATCCTTGATAAGAAGAAAGGTCAGATCGAGAAAGTAATCCATCCGAGGAAGTCAGAGAGGAACCACTTTCTATCTCCAAAACAAGTACAAGCCCACGACAACAAGCAATCCATCAAAATGAACGACATCCAAGAAGTCTATCTACCTGTAGCAGTGGAGCAAAATAAACCTATTTTTTATTTGTATATAATTGACTAAGTAACTGGTATAGAATACAAGGTTCCCTACTTTCTCTCCCTCAATTACAGTATGATCAATTTTTTTTGCCAATGTTTAGCTGTCGTTCGGAAGTTTTTTTTACATTTTGTCCCCTTTAGTCCTTTCATGACATGGGAAGTAGCTAAACAATAAAATAACTGCTAGTACTATATGAATTAGAAATTAGTATACTTCATTATTGTATTAATTAATTAGTCAATAGTAAGAATAAGAAGATATTGTGGTGGAGTGGAGCATTTTGAAGAGGCTACATCCCAACTGCAAATGGGTGGGGGCAAATTTTCAAGACAGTTTGGGCTTTCGAGAGAGAAGTGGGGAAGGAAAATGCAAACTTTATATTATCTTGACATTTGTAACTGACAAAATTGACTTATTATATTGGGTTTGGTAATGGGACCTACTATATAAGACAAGCAACAATAATGGATCTAAACATAAAGAAAAAAAACTGAAACACAACTTTTTACCAAAAAAACAGGTAGGAGGAAACAAATTTCTAAAAGTTTTTTATTTCAAAGATGACTTCTCATAACATTTTGTAAAAATTTAAAGTAAATTAATTTAGGAGTTTTTAAAATATATATAGATAGAGAGTTATAGTTGTTGGGTGTTTTTATTTATTTGGATCAATTCCCATCATTTGAAAAGATCTTTTTGCTACAAATTTAGATTTGGAAAGATTTCATTAGATGTAAGATTGTTGAACAATTAAGCTTTTTTACTGGTAGAGAACAATCAAGAACTTCAGTCCATTATTATTATTGAAATATTGATTGACGTGAGACAAGGTTGCTAAAATCTGTCACAACACAACCCTGTCTAATGTCTATGTAGGGTGAAGTAAGGTTTTGAGGGATGCTCATATTCAGCTAACCAACAAGCTACAAGAAAACATGAGTCAAGAAAAAGGTTAGAACTCAGAAGAAAAACAAGTAGCTATAAAACATAGAAATTGCTATTTTTTTAGAAAAGTGAAAATCAAGTTGCCCCACCATGCACTCCTATAGTCTAAACCAAGACAAGAGCAAAGTCTGCAACACACATGACTCCGTGTGGGGTACTTTCCTTTTTTTTGTTGTTAATTATTATTCATATTTCATTGGCTGACTCATTGACTCAATTTCATATTTGCCAATCCATCTATCTCCCAGATTTGATGGTGGAACATGTGAAACCCACATGGTATTTTAGAATTATTTTTATTGCTTTTCCATTTCCTTTTTCTTCAATTCCAATGAAAATCAAAACCAATTATATTTTTCTTCTTCCATAAATGCATCGCTATCTTTTGGTTCTTTTTTTCTGTTGGCTTGTGTAGTATAGCTTATGCTATGAATCGCTTGTTTTATTGCCTATAAACTCTAAAAAGAAGGTAGAAATCGCTTAGAAGTGACAGGATTATATAGTTGGAAGGAATCTTATCAATAAAATTTTATCTTTTCTTCCAAAGTCTTCCGTTTATGTCAGTTCGCACTACCGGGGCCTGGTATTCGTATATTAAAGTTTTGAGATAAGACGTCTAGAGAGTAGGTAGGTGGGCAAAGAGAAAGACGCAAACAAAGGATGGTTGTTGAAGGCAGGCAATAGGATTGAGGCAGGCAATAGGATTGAGAACTGGGTGAGTCAGTGGGAACATATTACTTCTGCGTGACTAAAAAGGAAGAAGAATAATAGTAGAATCCTTGATAAGAAGAAAGGTCAGATCGAGAAAGTAATCCATCAGAGGAAGTCAGAGAGGAACCACTTTCTATCTCCAAAACAAGTACAAGCCCCCGACAACAAGCAATCCATCAAAATGAACGACGTCCAAGAAGTCTATCTACCTGTAGCAGTGGAGCATGAAGACCAACGACAATGGCGACATGGACTTATCCGAGCCACCCCAAGAGAAATCTTTCAACGAACTAATATGGTATTTGAAAATATTCAAAGCCAGATTTATCATTTTCAGCATCTGCAACAAATCACAGAAGCTGAAATCCGAAGACAGAATAACCTATTGCGAAAGCTTAGGAAATTCTTGTTTAATTTCGAAAAAGAATTCACTCTTAACGAAGAAGAAAGAACTATCCAGTCAGAAGGGGTAGTTGATCCATGAGTCAACCCAAGATTACTGAGTTCTTTCAGTTCAAAGATCAGATGCAATGTCTACTTAATCGAATATTTTACTGGAAAATCAAGAAAAGCATGAGCGCATGAGAAAGCTATATTTCACTGTTTATTCACTGTATATTTCAAGATATGTACATAGGTCTAAACTATGAGTGGTTCCTTGTAATTGTCAATATCCTGATATCTTGCATAAGGTTGAGTAATTTTTTTCTTTTTTTCTAAGTGAACAACTATAACCTAATGTACTAAATGTTCTACTCTAAGAAAAAAGAAAATTGTTATTAACAAATCCATTTCTTAATTTTACTATTATTATTATTATTATAGTGCCTTGCAGTGGTCTTAACTTGAAGCTTATATATACTCTGATTTTTCTGCCTCGCTATGCAATTTGGCAGTAATTTTCTTATGCAAAATGCCTAACATCCATTCTTCTTATTCTTCTTTTTTGAATTCCCTAGAATAATCAAGCACATTTTCTTCTTGTCTAAAGTGAAATAGCAAAGCAAATTGTGTCGCAAGCAGCCAAATTGGGCTTAAAATTCATCATGCAAATATATTGTCATTTAAGAAGTGCCTAAACTTTTTCCTTTTAAATTATCCTCTGCATTTCATTTCCTTGGGCTCTTCTACATCTCTTCTTTAGCTTTTAATCATGAACATCCATAAGCCCTTTTCTCTCTCTTTTACACATATAGACCCACAGACATACATACAAAAACAGATATACATAAACATATCTTTAACGTGGGTTCACCAGGTTGTTCCTTTCTCAAATAGAACAACGTTATATTTTTTCGATTTTTCTTGATTCTGGTTTTGAGCTGTAATATTCTTCGACGTACTAACAGCACGGTATGAAAATACATGAATTTGATGCAGACAAGTCAATTTGTTGTAGATTAATACATAAATTTTAGAAAAATTTATTTATAAATAATCCGTAGATTATAAAATAATAGTGGAATTTTTTTAAAATGATTAAATATATTATATTAAAAATATAAATTCATATACATCTGTACCATTTAAAAAAAGTAATCCATTCAATCATTCATGTAAAAGAAATGTTCCTTGTCTTTTTAAAAAATTATTTTTCTTTCACCTTGACTTTAGAAGAGCTTTATATCTGCTATTAAAGTTATTTATTTTTCCTTTCGTTGCTTGAGAAGTTTCCTTTGTTTTTTTGTTGAGATGGAAAAATGATTAAGGTTGTCATGATGATGATTGGTAAAACCTTGATGATTGACCTAATATATATATAAATTCTTACTTCATATTAATATCAAATGCAATTTGACATGAAATACTAAATAAATATTGTACAATTTGACTAAAGTAAAAAAAATTTGAAATATGATTAACAATCAACAATATTAATAAAATTAGCCTGTTTGAGATATTTATATTCATTTCAGCAATTTTTTCCATATTTTTTTAATCAAATTTTATTTGATAAATAGGTTTTAAGGACAAAGGCTTTCCTACACCTCTCTTTTAGTTTTTACCCACAGAATATCTAAAAGCGCTTTTCTCTCTTTCAGACCACGCACATATACATATATACATATACACACATACAAAAATAGATAAATATAAACATATCTTAAATATGGGGTTACCAACGTGTTGTTTTTTCAAACAAAACGATGTTATATTCCTTCGATTTTTCATGATTCTGGTTTTGATTAAATATATTATATTAATAATATATATTCATATACATCTATACCATTAAAAAAAGTAGTCCACTCTATCATTGATGTAAAAGAAATGTTCCTTGTCTTTTTCAAAAATGATTGCCCTTCCTCCTTGACTTTACAAGAGCTTTATCTCTTCTAGTAGAGTTATTTATTTTTTCTTTCTTTGCTTGATCATTTTCCTTCGTTTTTTTGTTCATATAAAAAAGCCATTAAGGTTGGAATGGTGGCAACTGGTAAAGCCCAGATGATCAACCTAATATAGATATAAAGTCTTACTTTCATATCAAATATCAAATGAAAATTGATATCAAATACTAAATAAATATTGTAAAATTTGACTAAAGTAAAAAAAATATTTGAAATATAATTAACAATTAACAATATTAAAAAATTTATCATCTTCGAGATAATTTTATTCAATTCAGTAATTTTTTTCCATAATTTTTTTACAAAATATTATTTGGTAAGTAGGTTTTAAAGACAAACGCTCTCTTACACCTCTCCTTTAACTTTTACTCACAGAACATCCAAAAGCCCTTTTCTCTCTCTTAGACCACGTACATATACATATATACATAAACTAATAAAGTCATAAAGTAATTCTATCTACTTTCCAACTAATAAAGTAATAGAATGTTGCTTCGTTCCACTTAGCAAATTCAATGCACCAAACAATATTAGTTCATTGTAATAGAATGTTGTTTCGGATTCAAGTCTTAGAAATAAATACAATAACGTGATAAAAGGACCAAAATGAATAAGCTTGATTTTAAAATTACCTCAACCGAAGCTAAAAAAAATTTTATATTGCCTGAACAGTGAATATGACCTGAATCAAGAATCATCTGTTTGGCCTCCCACGTCAGTTTTATACATAAAGTAATTTGAACTGTTGCATTGATAGGGATGCTATCTTTAATGTTTTTACTGTAGATGTCTGCTTTTGAGAGCAACAAGGACAGAGCTATTTGAACATTGCTCTAATAGGATTTGACATTTTGAAGAGATTGGGAAGCATATTTGATATGTAATTGATAATTCCAAGCAGCTATTGAATTTGCTTCCATGTGAGATCGTTGTTAGGGGAATCCTATAGGCCTTGACTAATATGGGGCTATGCAACGTATTTTATTTACTGTATAGATTCCGACTTTAGTGCAATGTTCAACAATGTAATTAAATTTGATGAAAAAGGGATTTTATATATGAAAATTATCATTCATTCTAAGTAATAAGTATAGTTTCAGATTAATCTAGTGATGTTACATCGTAATAATGAGGTGATAATGTGAAATCATTGACCGTGTATTAATTTAGATCTATCCAAGTAGTCTTGGGTTATATAAGCCCAGTTTTAACATAAAACTGAAGCAAACAAAAAGAGAATCATGATGATTAATGGACTGGAGTAGAAACAGTACTTTATAAACAGTAGTTTTCATAATGGTAAAAATGTTTCTTGGATTGGGATATTTGTAGGAATTTTTCTCAAAAGTCCTCTCCTGAAACTAAAACATCATCTACTTGCAAGTACTTTAGATTTTATATTCAAAACAATTAGGTAGGAAAGTTTAATAGAAATAGCAAGAAGTGTAAAGATTTTTGTAAATTATGTGAAAAAGGTTGGTTGGTTGTCGTCTTTGAAGGAATGACAAAAGTTAAGTGTGCTTATGTTCCTCTCTTTTGTTCAAATATGTCTCCTTGACAGGTTTTCCTACAGACTTCTCTCACACTTGTATTATTTAAACCAATTATCTGTCTTCGTTTCTCTTCTATCTCTACATTCACACGGTTTGCCTTAGACCTCTCTCTTTCTTTAGCAGTATTTTTCTCTAATTATCTAGCAAACTATATCAATATCTCCCCGCATTCTCTATCAGGCTATTCATATATACTTTTGATAGAGATGCACCAAAAAGCTAAAAAACTCTAATAATTTCTAAGTTTAATTATTAACTATACTTAAGTAACAATAGTTGATTAATAGTACTAAGTCACATAATTAACTGTATCATCAGATTGCGTAATAAAGATTAAGAAAGAAACAAAAACAATATTCTTTCAAGAGAGAGGCCCTACAGATCGATTGAGAACTGTAAATTTGAATCTTGAAGTGGATATGTCCCAGTAAAGGCCAACTTCATCACCTTTCTTAAGTTGCCTTCTCTTCACAAAATCCTCTACCCAATTCTTGATAAGTACGTAGGCTATTTTCCACCGCTTGAGAACCAGCTCGTGTTCTGTTTTCGTATCACAATCCCATACACAAACAAGTAAGCCGTCCCTAATTTTTGCGATTTGATCAGTATTCCACAAAGGGAAAACATTAGATTCTATGGGCTTTAAAGGCAACATCAGCCTATACAAGTTGCCAAGATCGCTTTCACAAAGCGTTTTTTTAATGTACCAAGGATCATAACCATGCGGGGGGCCAAGCTGCAGTTTAGTCATGATTTCTTCTGTGGCAACTTTGGTTCTCTTGTTTTTGCGCAATGAAACTCTACTTTCACTCTCTGGTGTCTTCTTTTTATTGCTGGAAAAAACATCATTAAAACCCAAACTCAATTCCACAGAAGGATGTCCAATCTTGGAATTCAGAATCTGCTGTTGATTATCCTTTTGATACTGTGGTCTGCCGCCTTCACCTGCTTCAAAAAACCTTATCTCCTTGTTTTCTTTAGTTGACATGCTTATAGAACCACCTGAAGGAGACAATCCTAATTCTAAGCAAACATGGCTCGGTCCGAAAGAAAGAGTTCTTCTTTTGATCTTCTTCCCGGCTACTGCTTCAAAGTTCCTCTTAGACTCAGAATAAACTTGTAATTGCTTTCCATTATCATAAATCGTACTATTCCTGGACAGATAATCACTAGAAAGAGAATAATGTAACGAAACAATGTTGCTGTCTTCAATGCTTGGGTCTTTTGCTTCCAACTTGGTGTTGGGTGGAGAGAGCAAGCCCCGAGTAATAAAGGACTTTTTTGTTTGACATGAAAAATCAACAATAGAATTATTGTACATTAATGGTTAGTAGAAATTTATAAGATAATACTATAAAAACAAAATTTATTTAACATTATTACAACATTATTTAGATGTGTTATTACTAAATTAATTAAAAATAATTCGTTTTTGAACAATATTGTCTAAGCGAATTTGTCAAATATGAATAACCAGTGTCTTGAATTATAATAATTTTTATCATCTTGAGTATGCATCAATATGACAAGTTATATCATACCTCAGGGGACAAATTTCAATCAAAAATTTCAAACACATTAAAAAGAAAAGGATTTTACCTGTTGTAAGTGAATATTCATTGTACATTACCACGTATTCACATGACCTTATTTAAACTGTTTTGGATAAGAAAAGTATCAAAATGTAAAACTCGAGCAAGAGAAAATCTATAAAAATATTATCCTATAAGTGTAGACAGTTGATTGATGACATCATAGATAACATAGCATCTAATATAGTCAAATTCATTTGATACTTGTTGTTAGAAAAGCTTATTGATCAATAAAGGCGTTCGAAATCATTCTATGCTTGCAGTCTTCAAAATATGTGAATGAAACATAAGAAGCTTTTTAAGAAGGTTTTTCAACAGATTCTTTGAAGACAACTCAATAGAATCCATCTTAGGTTATGGTATAAAAGAAAATATTTAATATAAATTAGATACATGTAGAATGAAAACCATATTGGGAAAAGGGAAAAAAATTAGACTCAATAACGTATTATATCCTAAAATTGCCATGAATTTTGTTGGAGCAAATGGGTCTTTCTATTTTCTAAGAGTGGCCTTTCTCCCAATAATGAGATAAGTTTTTTTTCTTTTAGTTATTCTTTACTTCTCTCATCAAAATGTAGTCAGCCGTTTCTAATTAAAACTTTGGGTAATTATTTTTTTTCCTTATTTCTAATTCTAGGTGTTGGTGAATAAAACCTAGAGATGTTGAGTGTGGGGGCCTGGGGAGGGGCAAACGCACAATCAAAAACCAAAATATAATCACATGATGATCATGCTTGACAGTACACACACATGCATATGAACAGTGCTCTTGGGTTGTTTCACTTTTATGAGTGCTCCTTTTCAATTCAGAAGTCAATAATTGAATTAATATTTCTTAATTAGCTGCCATAAGTGACTTATCTGCTATGCTTCATTGATTTAAACAAGGGATTATTTATCTGCTTAGCTATGTAAATCTTTTAGTAAGAGTTTGTATTTAAAATGGGGATTATTTTTTTGCTTTGCTCTGCCAAATCGTTTAGTAAGCATTAATTTGTTTTAAAACAACGAATTCTGTATTTTTTTTTTTAAATCTTTTACTAAGACTTTGTTGATTTGTCATAAGTAATTTATTAATAATTAATTTATTAATTAGACATTATATGGGGAGACTAAGATATTAAAAAAAAGAAAGTGTTTGAAAGATATTATTATTCTTTGAGACCAGAGACAAGAAAGGAAACAAGTCTGAAAGTATTCAAGAAACATTATAGACATGAAGGGAAAAAAGTTAGAAAGTTAAACATGTGTGAATTTGTAGGTAAAAAAAAAAATTAAGGCTTTGTTTTTTAATTTTTGAAAAAAAATTCAAAAAGTCAAAAAATCATGAAGGAATATGCTTTCAGATTATATATGTATTGGTTTCAAAGTAGATATTAGGTTAAATTGTGTAATTAGTCTCTCTACTATATTAAAAGTGTCAACTTAATCTATCCGCTTTGATTTAATAAAATTGAGTACATTGATTTTTGTTTATTGTTAAATTGAGTTTCTCTATTTTTATATATTATTAATTTTAATCCAATTGCTAATGGTGTTAAATATTTACTGTTAATTATGTTGACGTGTCATTAACTATAATGACTTATGCTCTTGAAAAAATAAGAAAAAAGTTTTTTTTTTTGCTTCATATCATATTTTTCGCGGTAATAGATTTCTTTTTATTTTTACTACGTACCATTAGTTATTAGACTAAAATTGATAATAATAAATTAAAGAGAATCAACTTGGTCAAATTAATGTAAAAGTGCTAAATTCGCACATTTCATATAGTAGATTGACTAAATATACCATTTGACCTATATATTAACATTAATGATATTTCGATATCTAGTGTAAAGACATGCTGTTTAGTGTAAATTAAACTATAAAAAATATGGCAAATATGTAATAGTTACCAACTTTGTATTAGAAAATACCTTTAGGAAGCTTTTGATTAGTAAAATTTTATAATTTGTTTTAAATTTTAAAATAGGTTACTTAAAATAATATTAAAATAAGCATGTTTAGTTTAGTTTTATGTCTTACGTATTGTAGTTGGAAAAGTTATATTCCCACATGTAAAAAAATTGTCATTTGATTGGAATTTAAATTTCTAACACTTCCATAAAGTATTTTGAAACTCCGTAAAGAAGAAGAAAAAAGGAATCAGAGTCATCGAAGTGAGAACAGTTCTGTTGAGTTGATCTGCTCAAAGATGAAGATGAAGAGGAAGACGATGAGCTTAGGTCACGTAGATAATTCATTGACGCCGAGATTTGAAGATCAGAAGCAACAACTATCATCATCCTTAGATAATAGCTGTGGCAATTCTTTTCACAATAACAACAACAGTAGCCATACAATTAGGGTTTGTGCTAATTGCAATACAACTAAGACTCCTTGTTGGAGACGTTGTCCTAGAGGCGCAAAGGTTCTTAAATTGATACTCTTTATATATACTAATATAAGTAAAGATATATAGTATATGTCAAAGGCAATTACTATTCCTATATTTTGACATGAATTTTCTTCTTTTGGGTCCAGTTCCTTTGCAACGCTTGCGGGATTCGACAAAGGAAAGAAAAAAAAGCTATGGATGGGGCGGTAGTAGCAGTAGCGGAAGCGAGGGGTGATGGTAGTATTTTTGCCGCTGAGACGACACCGAGTGGTATGAAAAGTAAGGTTCAAGAGAAGGCTAAGAGATCAAGAACTAATCGGTTTGCTTTGCAGTTAAAGAATAAAACGTGCAAACTTAGCTCCAAATCTACACATGAAGGTAGAAAAAAGCTTCCTTTTGAGGATTTAAGGATAATCTTGATGAAGAATTCAGCTTTTCATCGGGTTTTCACTGAAGATGAGAAGGAAGCAGCGATCTTGCTGATGGCTTTGTCATATGGAGTTGTTTATGGTTAAGAATTTCTCAAGCTATCTACTCTTGCTAATTTATAATCGTATTCTGTTTCTTAATTACCTTTACTAATGGTAGAGTGTTATATTCTTATAGTTCGGTCAGCATAACTGTCTAAATAGCCTATAACAATCAACTTGGAAATTTGATTTCAAAGTACAGGCCTATAACAATGAACTTCTTAAATTACAACATATTTGCTTGATGAATTTTTCAGCCCAATTTGGCTGTTTGCGGCATAATTTTCTTGGCTACTTCACTTTAGACAAAAAGAAAATCTGTTTCATTATTCAAAGGAATTCAAAAAACAAGAATAAAAAGAATGGATGTTAGGCGTTATGCATAAGGAAATTGCTGGCAATTTGCAGAGCGAGGCAAAAAAATCATGGTATGTATAAGCTTCAATTTAAGACCAGTAGAAGGCACTATAATAATAATAATAGTAATAATACAAGGAATACAGATAATTGTTTTGAATAATAGAAGTATCCACATTCATCATTAGGCTATTCATATATACTTTTGACAGAGATGTCTACACCAAAAACCTTGAATAATCCCTTTGAATGAGGAACTTCAAACTGAAAGAGGTGTTTTTTGGCTTCGGAGAAACCCATCCCTACCTTATTATGGTAAGAGAAAAGGCAAAAGGAAGTTGAAGCCCGGCAAGTTTGTTGGGGTGTCACAACGATCTTATGGTAGATATTGTGCTGAAATCAGAGACTCAACGACGAAAAAAAAAAAAGGTACTGGTTTGGGACGTTTGACTCAGCTCAAAAAGCAGCTATCGCTTATGATAGAGCTGCACTTTCCATGAAAGGGAGACAAACAAATTTTATATACCCTGATAACACCAGTTCCCTTTCTCTTTTTTTTCCTTTTGATGTCCAAGAAGTTTTACCAACTTCAGAGCAGTTCCTTAGCACCTCTGAACCAAAAAAAGAAACGAATCCCCACAGTACAACTACTTATCATCAGCCTGACATTTCGCATAGCCAAATGCTCATCCAATCTAATAATAACAATAATAATTACCCATCATCTTTAGCACATGAAACTGCATACGGGTCAGTTGATGACAGCAACAGTTTCTTTTCCATGACTGATCATAGTAAATCGGATTACTTGGCCTCCATTGTTCCTGATAACTACTTGAAAGCACTTTCCACTACTCAAACCAGTTCCTCACCCTCGTACATCTCAAACTTTTGTTCCATCAACGAAAATTCCAGGTTTCATGTCGAAAACGATTCACATTGTGATAGTTATGCTGTGCCATATGATATAACAAGCTTTTCCAAGATTAATGATCTTGTGGAGTTTTCGGGTTTCGAACAAGCACTGAATCAGTGTTTTTCGAGTCATGAACAACAGTCATGGGAAATGAACTGCAATGAACTCTTACCTGTGATCAACAACACACCATTGATGGTTGAAGAAGGGTGCATGCGAGCTTTTTATCCGTACAATGAGAGTAATCCTAGCTACAGCATGATCCCACAAACCACTTCTTATGTAACTTGCTCTCCTTCTTTACCTCTTTTTGGCGATGTAGTAGACTTAGGGTACTCACTTTTCTGAGCTTTCTTTTTTTCTATTTACAGTTTTATCATGTATCACTAAGAGAATCCGAACTGTTTCTGCTCCAATTCCCAGTTTGCATGTAATTTTTTTATCTAGTCTTGTCGTTTTTCATACTGTAACTAAGCTTTTGGTTTTACACATTTGGATTACATTATGAGATAGAGCTTGTCGAATGTCCACTTTAAGTTTTGCCAAATTGAATGAAATAATTTTTTTTTTGAAAAAGTTGCTTTAAACAAGCTTCCTTTGTTTTAGTTTTCAGAGAGGAAGCATATGTAATAACATTTACAAATAAAATGAGATGGAAGAAGTATAATATATTCATGTTCTTTTGCAGCAGAGTTATTAATTAGGAGAAGGGAATTGTGCAATGTAAGAAAAGTTACCAGGACAAGCCAGAAGAAGATTGAAAGATTGAAAGAGAAACTAAAGGAAGTGCTAATTTTTTCGATCTGCAATGTGATTTTGATATATTCTTTCTATCTCCAGAATCTAGAAATATCATTTCGTTGAAATTGCTATGCGTCATTAGAAGGATATAGGTTGATAACATTTCCATTAACTAAGCAATGATGACCATCCATCTAGCTTTTTTAACAATTAAAAATACCAATAACTATTATAATAATATGTAGGTAGTTTTGTTATTTTAACATGTTCAATTTAATCCCTTAATTTTTAATTTAATTTTGTTCTTTTATTTATAACATTGGGTTTTGGAATGAATTATTACTCTCAATATTATCAATAAATAATTTTTTAAACCAACAGTAGTAGTGGATTTTAAAAAAAAAAAATCTCTGTTGAGTCAAGAACGTTAAAGATAAAATTTTTCCAATAAATATATTTACAAAACATGGAATTTGTATACTTATATTTATTAGAATAAAGGGCATTAGAATAACGATTTTCAAAGTCTTTGAGATTCATTATTGAGCTCAAATTTAAGCTAAATTTCTTTTTGCCAAAAAGAAAATATTTATTGTTTTGTTAGTGGATACGAAAATCTAAGTAATTTAAAACTAATAAGTATTACGCATTACAATTAGAAATAAAATACTTTTGGATCATGTTTTATAACTATAATTGATTAGTTGAATTTATGTATTTTGTATTTTTTTTTGACATAATTAATGGTACACAATCAATTATTTATCATTATTACCAAATTATTTTATGTCTCATCACTAAATTAATTAGAAATAATACGTGTTTCAACCATATCATGTAACCCAATGTGTCAAATATGAATAAGTAGTGTCTTGAATTATAATTATCATGTTGAGTATGCATCAATACGATACGTCAGGGGAAAAATTTTAATCAAAAGTTTCAAAAATATTAAGGGGACATTTGGTTCAAGGTATTTCAGATTATCAGAGTTATGTGATTACCGGATTATAACATAACCTAGTGCATATACCCAAAATATGCACAATTTCTGTTTGGTTAAGATTCCTGGAATATAAAATTAACCTGTTTGGTTAGAGGATTTATTTTCTGTTTAAATGAATAGTTTACTATAATGCCCTCAGACAATACTTAAGCTTATTTCTTTTTTATTCAATATTTTGTACAATTGTTGTAATTTTTTTTAGTTTGATAATTAAACGTGAGTAACATAAAAATTATTTAAGTAATAAACTTATTAAAATATTATATAATTAATTTAATGACTATATAAGTTAAGTTTAATTATGCTTTTAGTTATATAATTATTAATTTAATAATTATGTAAGCTAAGTTTAATTATTTTCTTAATCAAAATAAATTATGCTTAAAAAACATGTAATTTATCAATTACATAAGGTTATTAGATCCAAAAGGATGAAATACTAAGGATAAAGTTGGAAAAAATTTTAACATAACCTGATAATCTCACATTTCCTAAGAATTTGGATGTTATAAGAATCCTGATAACGTACACTAAAAGCTGACGTGTCAGTAATCTTAGATTACTTAAGTTATATGATTACCACAAACCAAATGAAGTAATGTTACATTTCAATGGGCACATTACTGGGGTTATATAAGATAATCCCGAACTAAACGCATCCTAAGAAAAAAAGGATTTTGCTAGCTGTAAGGGAATATTCATTGTACATTATCACGTATTCACATGACCTTATTTAAATTGTTTTGCATAATAGAACCATCAAAATGTAAAACTCAAGGAAGAGAAAATCTGCGAAAATCTTATCCTATAAACGTAGATAGTTGATGCATGACATCATAGATACCATAGCACCTAATATAGTCAAATTCATTTAATGCCTTCGATTTGATAAATGCTTTAGGGAAGCCAAATATATTTCTATTTTTGTTAGAAGGCACGTGTATTTTTTATTTTTTTCCTTTTTATGAAAAAAGACACTTTTCCTATACGCTATTCTTATACCACCTATACTGTATGCAATACCGAGTTGATATAGATCTTCTTATTGCCTTTGGCGTCGTGTATTATAGGCAACCGTCTTATTTATACATTGCCATTCAACTATAGTCCTTGGCAACTCATTTCAAAGTTTTAAAATGGAAGGCTTTCAATGTCAGGATGTTGATGAGCATTTTAGCTTGGGGAATAAACACTTATTTGATGCTATCTCAGATCTATTTATGGTGGAATCTCGGTACATGCCTTCGTCAAGCGACATCAACAGATTCACAGCCAATTTTCGAGTCTCGCTACGGTATTCAGCAATTTCTTCTATTTTGAAGGTAAGCTTTAAATCCATGATGCAAAGCTAATTCGTATAGCAAAGCTATAATAGTTATTTACTAAAATTGCTTTTCGGTGGCATCATTTTTTTTAAGCAGTACTCTTCCACTCTTGACTCCCACATAGTATATCTGGCTATTAATTACATGGATCGATTTCTATTTAGCCAACGTTTTAAGGTATGCACCAAAGATCTAAATGAATGTAACATTCTTCTTAATCTTTCCTTGACTCCATTTATGTTGAATGAATATTAGTATGCGGCTGAGTATAGCTTACTTTTAGAAGTCTTGTTTTTTCACTCAGGACCTTTGTCCAAATTTGCTAGATCTAATAGCAGTTGCTTGTATTTCACTGGCTACAAAGATGGATGAGATGAGATTTACTGCATCTAACTTTCAGGTACATAACACGATAGGAATACTCATCTTTATAGTCTTCTGTTAGTTAAATTTGCTTAACCTTGTCTTTATCTAATAATGGAACAGAATGAAAGGAAACTCATTTTCAATGCGCAAAATCTACAGCAAATGGAATTTGTAGTTCTTGACAGTCTAAGTTGGCTAATGAGGTCAATCACACCTTTTTCATTCATTTTTTCCTTCATCTCTCTCTTCAAAGAAGAAGATCCTGTCTTCATAGAAGCATTTAATGATAAAATAACAAAAATCATTCTTGAAGCGGTGAAAGGTACAATGGTAAACATTCCATGATTTATATATATTTATTTTCATAAATACTAATTCAATAACCAACATTATTAAAACTTTCTATTCAAACAGAGATCAAAATGTTAGAATTCAAGCCATCGATTATTGGTGCATCGGCATGTTTACTCGCGTGTGCTGAGATTTTACCAAGAGCATATTCATCTTTTGAAGAATCAATTCTGTCTTGTGATTATATCAATAAAGTAATAGCCTGAGATTGTTTATTTAATCTTCTATCTTTGTTCATTTTTTGTCAATCTTTGATTAATAAAACATTATTTTGGCAGGATAATCTTTTAAAATGTCTGGATACGATGAAAGGAATACTATTTAAAGAAAAAAAGATAGTAATTTTAGGTGAACAGCTGGGTTAAGATGGAGCAAAAAAAAAATCGAATCTGCATCAACTATTGAAACATGCAAAGACGGAAGGAAAAATATTAGCCTATTATTATTCGCTCCTGTTGCAATCGGAGAAAGCAAGCGACTTAAATTGGAAGATTTATACGCCAAATCCGCAATAGAAGAACAATTTCATATATGATAATCGGTTCATGGATGTGGTTTGTATAGGATCCTCTAACAGTTGAATTTCTCTGTTGTGTACATATTATGTAGCTAATTTCTATTCCTATTAACCTTCCGTCAAAACATTTTGCCAATGGAAATTACCTTTAAGCTTCCCTGGACAAATATGTTTTTTTTGTTTGCTCGGGAAATAGTTATCTTTTTTTCCCTATTGTCTAGCGATTGCTTTCTTTTTTGTTTTGTTCTGCCTCCTGATGTATGCAATCTTTGGGGTTAAGATCTAAACATAAAGAAAAAACAAACAAATAATCCTCAGATGTGAAAGCAAAGGTCAAGTATTCCTTCACAATTTTCATTGCCTAGTAGTTTAAAGCAGAATAGCCTAGTAGTCTTTATGATGCAAAAACCAAATTTTAGAGCCTGAAGATAGAAACATGTTCTCCATTTTTTCCACTTTTTTCACATGAAGTAGTTTTCAATAAGGATACTCAAGAGAAATTTTATAGGATACTCTATAGAATCCATCCGAGCTAATAGTTTAAAAGAAAATATTTAACATAAATTAGATAGCTGCAGAATGAAAGCGATATTGGGGAAAGAGAAAAAAAATCAAATTGAATAACGTACTATATCCTAAAATTGTCATGAGCTTTGTTGGAGCAAATGGGTCTTTCTATTTTCTGAGAGTGGATTTCTTCCCAATAATGAGATAAGCTTTTTTTACTTTTAGTTGATCTTTACTTCTCTCATCAAAATTCAGTAAGCAGCAGGCAGTAAAAACTTTGGGTAATTATTTTTTTTCCTTGTAATTCCAGGTGTTGGTAAATAAAACCTAGAGATGTTGAGTGTGGGGGCCTGGGGAAGGACAAACGCATAACCAAAAACCAAAATATAATCAAATGATGATCATGCTTGACAGTAGACACGCATGCATATGAACAGCGCTCTTGTGTTCTTTTACTTTTATGGGTCCTCGTGTCCAATTCAAAAGTCAAGAATTGTATTAATGTTTCTGAATTTAATAATTTTTTTTACAATACGTCAATTGAAAACAAAACAAAAAAAATTATGTAATTTCATACAATAATTATTTAATTTAGTTCGAAACTAATACGTTAATTATTATGTAATAAGATATACTTATTTATAATCCAATATTGTAAATCTAAATTGACGCTGTTAATCTTTTATCTTATCTTTTTTTTTTGTTGTGCATAAAACGTAGAAAAAAAATTTACTTAGAGGAGGGGAGTTAAAGGTCTTAAACTTAAGATCTTCTATATGAATCTTTAACTACTGTTAATTTTAATGACAAATGATGATTATCGACAACTTTTCCCCTACGTCATTCAATAAATGCAACAATTATAGACTTCAGTCTCCTTTATTTTATAACATACCATGTTTTAAGATTAATATTCAAATAAGAAAACATAGTTATTAATCTTGTAAAAGGGAAAATCATTCCATATCTAGAAATATAACTTACCATAACAACAAATATGACGCAAAAGATGAAAGGAATGTTAAGATCAATTTCATTCTGTGCTCATAATATATGCGGAATATGCAACAAAGACATTGTTGAATTCATATAATACACATAGCAATAGAGATAATTAATTTAAAAGATAAGTAGTCAATACCAAATTTGCAAAAGAGTAATTGGCTTATAACAAAGTCTCGAAAACTTCTTTATATACAATGTTCTTCGTATAACCCATAGGCTCCTCCCCTGTGCTTTCAATCAATATACGTAGACCATCTCGAGAAGTGACACAGACAGAGCAACATATAACTGACCATGAGAAAATACTGGTCTTGGAAGATATAGGCCTACCTTTGCAAGGGTCTGTCCTTGACTTTTGTTGATAGTCATACAATAACAAAGCCTAACAGGAAATTGTCTTCTTTTCATGATAAAAGGCCAATTTTTATCTGTGACATGGAAACAAATCCTTGGTATAAAAACTTTTTCCCCAACATGGCTACCATTGATTATTATTGCTTCAAGAATAGTCGGCAAGAATAGTCGGCATCATTTGACTGACAACAAGTCTCGTCCCATTACAAAGACCAATGTTTTGATTAATATTTCGAAGCAGCATAATTGCACAATGAACTTTAAGTCTAAGCACATGATCAGGAACTCCATTAAACTTCAAAGAATTCAAAAACTCCATAGGGTACTGGACGTCAGATTCTGCAAAATTCTTCGAGCCCATAGATATGGAATCACAACTTAAATAAGTTCTCTCTTCAGACGGAACCATAGATAAAAATCGATCATTTACAATATCCACAGTATCATTTCTGGGCGTTATAATTGCCCTATCCCTCATATAACCCAAATCACGATACCTATCATAAAAATCAGGATATGTAAATGCCATAAGAACTGAAAGTGGATCTGACTGCTCTGTAATTAAAAGATCATCAGGAATTTTTATCCAGCATGGCTCTTCTTCACCTTCTAATTGCAAGGCTGGTTCAATTCCATTACCTACATTCAGAATCCAATTTGCAAAATCGAACACATTAGAACAGGAACTCTCAGTCAATCGTATATTAACCGAAAGAGTAAAAATAATACAAGATTTCCATAATGGCGAGCTACTTATAAATGCATTCACAGTGTAAGTTCTCGTACCTCCAGGAATAACAGGTAGTACTTGCCTAAAATCACCACCAAGAAGAACAGTCTTTCCCCCAAAAGGCATTCCCAGGCATCCTTTTCCATCATCATCCAAAATATCTTTTAAAGATCTATCAAGAGCCTCAAAACAATTTCGATGATTCATTGGAGCCTCATCCACACAATTAAGCTAGCTTCCTTGATCAATCTAGATAATTGAGTTCCTTTTTTTATTTCACATGTTGAATTCTCATCAACATTGATAGGAATTTTAAATCTAGAATGAGCTGTGCGACCATTAGGCAAAAGTATAGAAGCAATTCCTGAAGCAGCGACAGCTAAAACAATTTTTCCATCGGAACGAATCTTTGATATTATTGTGTTCCAAAGATAAGTCTTCCCTGTTCCACCATGGCCATAAACAAAAAAAAGACCACCAGTTCTCTCTTGCACTGCCGCAACAATAGCATTGTATACCTGTTCTTGTTGAGCATTTAACCCACCATGCAACTTCAAATGCTGCATAATTAATTCATCAACATCATAGGCTAATTCCTCATGTATCAATCTGTTAGTATCAAAATGGCTTGACATGGATATGTTTGGCATCGAAAGCATGAATTCAGAAAGTGAAGAACCGCTCCGATTCAACAATTTCTCAAGTTCCAGTAAGACACCATTCCTTAACCTGCTATCTGAAACATTCATTCTCGGCATACCCATGACATTACGAATATGATATTGAATGTCATCAGTAAATTTATGCCTGTGACTATCAAACAACGCAATGGGATTTCCAACCTCACAATGTAACAACATCGTCACAAATAACTCACGCAATTGGGAAGGCATTGCCCAATTAGATGTTTCAATGATTGCTTCATTCCACTCCTTATCATCACCATCAAGAAAGCAATAACAGTGACATTTTTCAATTTACTTGCATGCACTGGCCATGACTCTTCATTTAATGTTAAGTTTACCATTGATTCTTCTTCTGATAGTGACATTGCTGAATTTGGGGGAAGAATCATCAATCAGAGAAGGGAACAATGGATGCTAAGTTTTATTGAATAATACATTGAATGATTAAGTCAACAATTGTTGGCTTTACAATTATTGAATGATACATTGAATAATTAATTTAACAATAGTTGGCTTTACAGCAAAATCCAAGCAATCTATTGTTCTAAACGGCCTGAAACGACTGGACCCGAGCAATCCCACTCCTCCACTTTCCTTCTTCTTCTCTCTTACCACTATCCCTCCTTGGTTTTCCTTTTTATTCACTTTTTCTTTCTAAAAGAGAATTCCTTGAAAAATCTTTAATGGAAGAATGGAAGGGGGAAAAACAATGGAAAGAAAAGAAGAAAACGTTAGACTATAACAACCATGAAAAATGAAACAGAAGAAAAAGAAAGAAACGTTAAAGACTTTTTTTTCTCAAAGATTTATCCTTTCCACCTGCCACGGCCCCACTGCTGAAATTTTGGCCCTGATATCTTAAATAAAAAATAGAATTGGGAAGAAAGTGAAAATTGATCAAGATAGCAATGACAATGATATTTTTGAATTTACTTGCATGCACTGGCCATGACTCTTTATTTAATGTTAAGTTTACTATTGATGCTTCCTCTGATAGTGACATTATTGAATTTGAAAAATGAAATAGAAGAAAAAGAAAGAAAAGTTAAAGACTTTTTTTCCTCTAAGATTTATCCTTTCCACCTGCCACGGCCCCATTGATGAAATTTTGGCCCTGATATCTTAAAAACAATAGAATTGGGAAGAAAGTGAAAATTGATCAAGAAAGCAATAACAGTGACATTTTTGAATTTACTTGCATGCACTGGCCATGACTCTTCATTTAATATTAAGTTTACTATTGATACTTCCTCTGATAGTGACATTGTTGAATTTGGGGGAAGAATCATCAATCAGAGAAGGGAACAATGGATGCTAAGTTTTATTGAATAATACATTGAATGATTAAGTCAGACTTTACAATTATTGAATGATACATTGAATGATTAATTTAACAATAGTTGGCTTTATATTTTTTTAGTAGATCTAATATTATATTATTATTGGGGAAACAATTGGCAACTTCATTATGTCCCTCCATCATTGTCTTCATTTAATCTAGTAAAAAAAAAGTAAACCAAGTCTGATTTAAAAAATTATAATAATCAAGCAAACAACAAACGATTCCTATTTCCTTTTCCTTTCGACAAAATCTAATCATGTTTGCAAAACAAAATTGAAAAAAAAATGATGTAGGACAAACAAATATGATGAAGCCCTGAAACGGCTGGACCCGAGCAATCCCACTCCTCCACTTTCCTTCTTCTTCTCTCTTACCACTATCCCTCCTTGGTTTTCCTTTTTATTCACTTTTTCTTTCTAGAAGAGAATTCCTTGAAAAATCTTTAATGGAAGAATGGAAGGGGGAAAAACAATGGAAAGAAAAGAAGAAAACGTTAGACTATAACAACCATGAAAAATGAAACAGAAGAAAAGAAAGAAACGTTAAAGACTTTTTTTTCTCTAAGATTTATACTTTCCACCTGCCACAGCCCCACTGCTGAAATTTTGGCCCTGATATCTTAAAAAAAATAGAATTGAGAAGAAAGTGAAAATTGATCAAGATAGCAATGACAGTGACATTTTTGAATTTACTTGCTGGCCATGACTCTTTATTTAATTTTAAGTTTACTATTGATGCTTCCTCTGATAGTGACATTGTTGAATTTGAAAAATGAAATAGAAGAAAAAGAAAACAACGTTAAAGAATTTTTTTCTTTAAGATTTATCCTTTCCACCTGCCACGGCCCACTGATGAAATTTTGGCCCTGATATATTAAAAAAATAGAATTGGGAAGAAAGTGAAAATTGATCAAGAAAGCAATGACAATGACATTTTTGAATTTACTTGCATGCACTGGCCATGACTCTTCATTTAATATTAAGTTTACTATTGATACTTCCTCTGATAGTGACATTGTTGAATTCGGGGGAAGAATCATCAATCAGAGAAGGGAACAATGGATTCTAAGTTTTATTGAATAATACATTAAAAGATTAAGTCAACAATTGTTGGCTTTACAACTATTGAATGATACATTGAATGATTAATTTAACCATAGTTGGCTTTATATTCTTTTTTCAGTAGATCTAATATTATTATTGGGGAAACAATTGGCAACTTCATTATGTCCCTCCATCATTGTCTTCATTTTATCTGGTAAAAAAAAAAGTAAACCAAGTCTTACTTAAAAAATTATAATAATCAAGTAAACAACAAACGATTCCTATTTCCTTTTCTTTCCGACAAAATCTAATCATGTTTGCAAAACAAAATTGAAAAAAAAAATGATGTAGGACAAACAAATATGATGAAGCCAAAGCCTGAAACGGCTGGACCCGAGCAATCCCACTCCTCCACTTTCCTTCTTCTCTCTTACCACTATCCCTCCTTGGTTTTCCTTTTTATTCACTTTTTCTTTCTAAAAGAGAATTCCTCAAAAAATCTTTAATGGAAGAATGGAAGGGGGAAAAACAATTGAAAGAAAAGAAGAAAACTTAGACTATAACAACCATGAAAAATGAAACAGAAGAAAAAGAAAGAAACGTTAAAGACTTTTTTTTCTCTAAGATTTATCCTTTCCACCTGCCACGGCCCCACTGCTGAAATTTTAGCCCTGATATCTTAAAAAAAATGGAACTGGGAAGAAAGTGAAGATTGATCAAAATAGCAATGACAGTGACATTTTTGAATTTACTTGCTGGCCATGACTCTTTATTTAATTTTAAGTTTACTATTGATGCTTCCTCTGATAGTGACATTGTTTAATTTGAAAAATGAAATAGAAGAAAAAGAAAGAAACGTTCAAGAATTTTTTTCTTTAAGATTTATCCTTTCCACCTGCCACAGCCTCACTGATGAAATTTTGGCCCTGATATCTTAAAAAAATAGAATTGGGAAGAAAGTGAAAATTGATCAAGAAGGCAATGACAGTGACATTTCTGAATTTACTTGCATGCACTGGCCATGACTCTTCATTTAATATTAAGTTTACTATTGATACTTCCTCTGATAGTGACATTGCTGAATTTGGGGGGAAGAATCATCAATCAGAGAATGGAACAATGGATGCTAAGTTTTATTGAATAATACATTAAATGATTAAGTCAACAATTGTTGGCTTTACAATTATTGAATGATACGTTGAATGATTAATTTAACAATAGTTGGCTTTACAGCAAAATCCAAGCAATCTATTGTTCTAAACGGCCTGAAATGGCTGGACCCGAGCTATCCCACTCCTCCACTTTCATTCTTCTTCTCTCTTACCACTATCCCTCCTTGGTTTTCCTTTTTATTCACTTTTTCTTTCTAAAAGAGAATTCCTTGAAAAATCTTTAATGGAAGAATGAAAGGGGGAAAAACAATGGAAAGAAAAGAAGAAAACGTTAGACTATAACAACCACGAAAAATGAAACAGAAGAAAAAGAAAGAAACGTTAAAGACTTTTTTTTCTCAAAGATTTATCCTTTCCACCTGCCACGGCCCCACTGCTGAAATTTTGGCCCTGATATCTTAAATAAAAAATAGAATTGGGAAGAAAGTGAAAATTGATCAAGATAGCAATGACAGTGACATTTTTGAATTTACTTGCATGCACTGGCCATGACTCTTTATTTAATGTTAAGTTTACTATTGATGCTTCCTCTAATAGTGACATTGTTGAATTTGAAAAATGAAATAGAAGAAAAAGAAAGAAACGATAAAGACTTTTTTTTCTCTAAGATTTATTCTTTCCAACTGCCACGGCCCCACTGCTGAAATTTTGACCCTGATATCTTAAAAAAAATAGAATTGGGAAGAAAGTGAAAATTGATCAAGATAGCAATGACAGTGACATTTTTGAATTTACTTGCTGGCCATGACTCTTTATTTAATTTTAAGTTTACTATTGATGCTTCCTCTGATAGTGACATTGTTGAATTTGGGGGAAGAATCATCAATAAGAGAAGGGAACAATGGATGCTAAGTTTTATTGAATAATACATTGAATGATTAAGTCAGGCTTTACAATTATTGAATGATACATTGAATAATTAATTTAACAATAGTTGGCTTTATATTTTTTTTAGTAGATCTAATATTATTATTGGGGAAACAATTGGCAACTTCATTATGTCCCTCCATCATTGTCTTCATTTTATCTGGTAAAAAAAAAGTAAACCGTCTGATTTAAAAAATTATAATAATCAAGTAAACAACAAACTATTCCTATTTCCTTTTCCTACCGACAAAATCTAATCATGTTTGCAAAACAAAATTGAAAAAAAAAATGATGTAGGACAAACAAATATGATGAAGCCAAAGCCTGAAACGGCTGGACCCGAGCAATCCCACTCCTCCACTTTCCTTCTTCTTCTCTCTTACCACTATCCCTCCTTGGTTTTCCTTTTTATTCACTTTTTCTTTCTAAAACAGAATTCCTTGAAAAATCTTTAATGGAAGAATGGAATGGGGAAAATCAATGGAAAGAAAAGAAGAAAACGTTAGACTATAACAACCATGAAAAATGAAACAGAAGAAAAAGAAAGAAACGTTAAAGACTTTTTTTTCTCTAAGATTTAACCTTTCCCCTGCCACGGCCCCACTGCTGAAATTTTGGCCCTGATATCTTAAAAAAAATAGAATTGGGAAGAAAGTGAAAATTGATGAAGATAGCAATGACAGTGACATTTTTGAATTTACTTGCTGGCCATGACTCTTTATTTAATTTTAAGTTTACTATTGATGCTTCCACTGATAGTGACATTGTTGAATTTGAAAAATGAAATAGAAGAAAAAGAAAGAAATGTTAAAGAATTTTTTTTCTTAAAGATTTATCCATTCCACCTACCACGGCCCCACTCATGAAATTTTGGCCTTGATATCTTAAAAAAAATAGAATTGGGAAGAAAATGAAAATTGATCAAGAAAGCAATGACAGTGACATTTTTGAATTTACTTGCATACACTGGCCATGACTCTTCATTTAAGATTAAGTTTACTATTGATACTTCCTCTGATAGTGACATTGTTGAATTTGGGGGAAGAATCATCAATCAGAGAAGGGAACAATGGATGCTAAGTTTTATTGAATAATACATTGAATGATTAAGTCAACAATTGTTGGCTTTACAATTATTGAATGATACATTGAATGATTAATTTAACAATAGTTGGCTTTATATTCTTTTTAAAGTAGATCTAATATTATTATTGGGGAAACAATTGACAACTTCATCATGTCCCTCCATCATTGTCTTCATTTTATCTGGTAAAAAAAAAGTAAACCAAGTCTGATTTAAAAATTATAATAATCAAGTAAACAACAAACGATTCCTATTTCCTTTTCTTTCCGACAAAATCTAATCATGTTTGCAAAACAAAATTGAAAAAAAAATGATGTAGGACAAACAAATATGATGAAGCCAAAGCCTGAAACAGCTGGACCCGAGCAATCCCACTCCTCCACTTTCCTTCTTCTTCTATCTTACCACTATCCCTCATTGGTTTTCCTTTTTATTCACTTTTTCTTTCTAAAAGAGAATTCCTTGAAAAATCTTTAATGCAAGAATGGAAGGGGGAAAAACAATGGAAAGAAAATAAGAAAACGTTAGACTATAACAACCATGAAAAATGAAACAGAAGAAAAAGAAAGAAACGTTAAAAAGTTTTTTTTCTCTAAGATTTATCCTTTCCACCTGCCACGGCCCCACTGCTGAAATTTTGGCCCTGATATCTTAAAAAAATGGAATTGGGAAGAAAGTGAAAATTGATCAAGATAGCAATGACAGTGACATTTTTGAATTTACTTGCATGCATTGGCCATGACTCTTTATTTAATGTTAAGTTTACTATTGATGCTTCCTCTGATAGTGACATTGTTGAATTTGAAAAATGAAATAGAAGAAAAAAAAAAGAAACGTTAAAGAATTTTTTTTCTTTAAGATTTATCCTTTCCACCTGCCATGGTCCCACTGATGAAATTTTGGCCCTGATATCTTAAAAAAAATAGAATTGGGAAGAAAGTGAAAATTGATCAAGAAAGCAATAACAGTGACATTTTTGAATTTACTTGCATGCACTGGCCATGACTCTTCATTTAATATTAAGTTTACTATTGAAAGTGACATTGTTGAATTTGGGGGAAGAATCATCAATCAGAGAAGGGAACAATGGATGCTAAGTTTTATTGAATAATACATTGAATGATTAAGTCAACAATTGTTGGCTTTACAATTATTAAATGATAGATTGAATGATTAATTTAACAATAGTTGGCTTTACAGCAAAATCCAAGCAATCTATTGTTCTAAACGACCTGAAACGGCTGGACCCGAACAATCCCACTCCTCCACTTTCCTTCTTCTTCTCTCTTACCACTATCCCTCCTTGGTTTTCCTTTTTATTCACTTTTTCTTTCTAAAAGAGAATTCCTTGAAAAATCTTTAATGGAAGAATGGAAGGGGGAAAAACAATGGAAAGAAAAGAAGAAAACGTTAGACTATAACAACAATGAAAAATGAAACAGAAGAAAATGAAAGAAACGTTAAAGACTTTTTTTTCTCTAAGATTTATCCTTTCTACCTGCCACGGCCCCACTGCTGAAATTTTGGCCCTGATATCTTAAATAAAAAATAGAATTGGGAAGAAAGTGAAAATTGATCAAGATAGCAATGACAGTGACATTTTTGAATTTACTTGCTGGTCATGACTCTTTATTTAATGTTAAGTTTACTATTGATGCTTCCTCTGATAGTGACATTGTTGAATTTGAAAAATGAAATAGAAGAAAAAGAAGGAAACGTTAAAGAATTTTTTTTCTTTAAGATTTATCTTTTCCACCTGCCACGGCCCCACTGATGAAATTTTGGCCCTGATATCTTTAAAAAAATAGAATTGGGAAGAAAGTGAAAATTGATAAAGAAAGCAATGACAGTGACTTTTTTGAATTTACTTACATGCACTGGCCATGACTCTTCATTTAATATTAAGTTTACTATTGATACTTCCTCTGATAGTGACATTGTTGAATTCGGGGGAAGAATCATCAATCAGAGAAGGGAACAATGGATTCTAAGTTTTATTGAATAATACATTGAAAGATTAAGTCAACAATTGTTGGCTTTACAACTATTGAATGATACATTGAATGATTAATTTAACCATAGTTGGCTTTATATTCTTTTTTCAGTAGATCTAATATTATTATTGGGGAAACAATTGGCAACTTCATTATGTCCCTCCATCATTGTCTTCATTTTATCTGGTAAAAAAAAAAGTAAACCAAGTCTTACTTAAAAAATTATAATAATCAAGTAAACAACAAACGATTCCTATTTCCTTTTCTTTCCGACAAAATCTAATCATGTTTGCAAAACAAAATTGAAAAAAAAATGATGTAGGACAAACAAATATGATGAAGCCAAAGCCTGAAACGGCTGGACCCGAGCAATCCCACTCCTCCACTTTCCTTCTTCTCTCTTACCACTATCCCTCCTTGGTTTTCCTTTTTATTCACTTTTTCTTTCTAAAAGAGAATTCCTTTAAAAATCTTTAATGGAAGAATGGAAGGGGGAAAAACAATGGAAAGAAAAGAAGAAAACGTTAGACTATAACAACCATGAAAAATGAAACAGAAGAAAAAGAAAGAAACGTTAAAGACTTTTTTTTCTCTAAGATTTATCCTTTCCACCTGCCACGGCCCCATTGCTGAAATTTTGGCCCTGATATCTTAAAAAAAAATAGAATTGGGAAGAAAGTGAAAATTGATCAAGATAGCAATGACAGTGACTTTTTTGAATTTACTTGCATGCACTGGCCATGAGTCTTTATTTAATGTTAAGTTTACTATTGATGCTTCCTCTGATATTGACATTGTTGAATTTGAAAAATGAAATAGAAGAAAAAGAAAGAAACGTTAAAGATTTTTTTTTCTCTAAGATTTATCCTTTCCACCTGCCACGGCCCCACTACTGAAATTTTGGCCCTATATCTTAAAAAAAATAGAATTGTGAAGAAAGTGAAAATTTATCAAGAAAGCAATGACAGTGACATTTTTGAATTTACTTGTGGCCATGACTCTTCATTTAATGTTAAGTTTACTATTGATGCTTCCTCTGATAGTGACATTGTTGAATTTGGGGAAGAATCATCAATCAGAGAAGGGAACAATGGATGCTAAGTTTTATTGAATAATACATTGAATGATTAAGTCAACAATTGTTGGCTTTACAATTATTGAATGATACATTGAATGATTAATTTAACAATAGTTGGCTTTATATTCTTTTTTCAGTAGATCTAATATTATTATTGGGGAAACAATTGGCAACTTCATTATGTCCCTCCATCATTGTCTTCATTTTATCTGGTAAAAAAAAAGTAAACCGTCTGATTTAAAAAATTATAATAATCAAGTAAACAACAAACGATTCCTATTTCCTTTTCCTTAAGACAAAATCTAATTATGATTGCAAAACAAAATTGAAAAACAAAAATGAAGTAGGACAAACAAATATGATGAAGCCAAAGCCAGGTTAAGTGAGACCTCACACACCCTCTATCTCACCCCTCACTCTTCATCTTTCAATACTCACCCACAATTATCATCTTCCATGGCTTGTTCTTGGTATTTTTTTCTTCTCATATGTTAAAAATGACAATGAATGAACAAAGGTAACAGAGAAAAAAAATTAATGTGGGGCAAATAAGAAAGTTACCTTTTTTCTTTCTTTTTTTTTTCATTCTCTTCACCGATATGGAGCCTAAAATAAACCAATGCCATATCAAGAAACATTAGTAGTTAGATACGAAAAAAAAAACTATCACAAAGGATAAGGAAAAAAAAAAAAAAAGAGTGGCACGTGGCTTCATGAAAAAAAAGTAATTGACGTGGCATCTAAAAAATGATGTAGGACAAACAAATATGATGAAGCCAAAGCCAGGTTAAGTGAGACCTCATACACCCTCTATCTCACCCCTCACTCTTCATCTTTCAATACTCACCCACAATTAGTATCTTCCATGGCTTGTTCTTGGTATTTTTTTCTTCTCATATGTTAAAAATGACAATGAATGAATAAAGGTAACAGAGAAAAAAAATTAATGGGGGGCAAATAAAAAAGTTACCTTTTTTCTTTCTTTCTTTTTTCATTCTCTTCACCGATATGAAGCCTAAAATAAACCAATGCCATATCAAGAAACATTAGTAGTTAGATACAAAAAAAAAACTATCACAAAGGATAAGGCAAAAAGAATACCCTTTGCTTTATTTTGAAAATTTTGGTTGAGGTTCAGAGAGAGGCAAGAAGCGCCATCTTCAGATCTAGCGATCTATAAATCTGCCCAAAAGTCGGTCGAGGGCTTAGACTGGGCCAAGAAGTGTGATAGCAAGGACGAAGCTCCAGATTTCTAGATTGCAGCTTCAGATCTACATATCCTAGCTCCATAGCCGTGACCTTTTGTAGAGATTTCAATTATTTGTCATACAAGATGTCCAATCCTTGAATAAACTTTATTAAATAAACCAAAAGTTATCAATAATCGAAGAGCAAAGGTTGAAAAGGGTAATCATTCTGTGGAAAAAAAAGAAACGAATGGTTGGAGAGAGAAATAGAAGAGGATAAGATTAAGAGGACTTTTTCTTTTCAATGAAGGATTTTTGTATTTTATTAATTGGAGCAAAGAAGTCAACATGCAACCAATAATCAATTGGAGCAAAAAAGTAAACAATAATTGAATGTATCAAAAAGCAGAAAAAAAAGAGCGCCACGTGGCTTCATGAAGAAAAAGTAATTGACGTGTCATCTCCAACGTTTAAGCATTCCAACGTGCTTTTATTCATTGTCTTCATTTTATCTGGTAAAAAAAAAATAAACCAAGTTTGATTTAAAAAAATATAATAATCAAGTAAACAACAAACGATTCCTATTTCCTTTTCCTTCCAACAAAATCTAATCATGTTTGCAAAACAAAATTGAAAAAAAATGATGTAGGACAAACAAATATGATGAAGTCAAAGCCAGGTTAAATGAGACCTCACACACCCTCTATCTCACCCCTCACTCTTCATCTTTCAATACTCACCCACAATTATCATCTTCCATGGCTTGTTCTTGGTATTTTTTTCTTCTCATATGTTAAAAATGACAATGAATGAACCAAGGTAACATAGAAAAAAAATTAATGGGGGGCAAATAAGAAAGTTACCTTTTTTCTTTCTTTTTTTTTTCATTCTCTTCACCGATATGGAGCCTAAAATAAACCAATGCCATATCAAGAAACATTAGTAGTTAGATATAAAAAAAAAACTATCACAAAGGATAAGGTAAAAAAAGCAGAATAAAAAGAGCGCCACGTGGCTTCATGAAGAAAAAGTAATTGACGTGGCATCTAAAAAATGATGTAGGACAAACAAATATGATGAATCCAAAGCCAGGTTAAGTGAGACCTCACACACCCTCTATCTCACCCCTCACTCTTCATCTTTCAATACTCACCCACAATTATCATCTTCCATGGCTTGTTCTTGGTATTTTTTTCTTCTCATATGTTAAAAATGACAATGAATGAACAAAGGTAACAGAGAAAAAAAATTAATGGGGGGCAAATAAGAAAGTTACCTTTTTTCTTTCTTTTTTTTTCATTCTCTTAACCGATATGGAGCCTAAAATAAACCAATGCCATATCAAGAAACATTAGTAGTTAGATACCAAAAAAAAAACTATCACAAAGGATAAGGCAAAAAAAATACCCTTTGCTTTATCTTGAAAATTTCGGTTGAGGTTCAGAGAGAGGCAAGAAGCGCCATCTCATTTTCACAAAAGGCAAGGTTTTCAAAACAGCAAAAGAAAAGAGAGCTTTATTTCTTTTGTTTTCAAAAGGGGGGCCAACCAAAGAAAAAAATGTATAAGGGGGGTCAGCCAAATAAAAAATGTAAAAGTCGGGGGCCAACCAAAGAAGAAAACGTAGAGAGGGGGGCTTAAGCCACAAAAAAAAAAGGGGACAATGTTGCAAGGAACAAAAGAGGGTAGCTAGGGTTCATACGAGAATTTTTTTGGGATTTCTGAGGGAGGTCTTGATTCTAGAATCCGAACGGTGAGGAAATGCTTCGTGGTCCTTGGAGTAGCATACCTTGTTTCGAGTTCAATCGGACGACTGGAACCTGCATATCATAGCTTGGTACATATTGGGATCCAAGAAGATTTCATAGCTTTGGTGAGGATTTCGGTAAAAAGGGAGCTTCGGCTTGGAGAGGAAAGAGAAGAAAGGAAATCCGAGTGCTTTACATGGGCACTGGAAGGCGTTGGTTTCAGTGATTAAGAAGAGGCATCAAGACAAGGAAGAAGGAAAGAGGGTTCTACGTCTTTGATTAGAGAAGCCAACAAGAAAATAAGTTCTTTTACTCAGTTTGAGTCATCATATTGCTTTTTGGGGTCCATTCAGTGTGTGGCCCACATCACTTCTTTGCCTCGGAACTCAAGCAACTCTAGGCTGACTTGATCGGGAGAGGCCTTCAAGTGCCGCACGGCCAAGCTAGATATTGAGAGCAAAGCTTGTCCGTAAATCAAAAAGAAGAAAAAAAAGCGCCACGTGGCTTCATGAAGAAAAAGAAATTGACGTGGCATATCTAACGTTTAAGTATTCCAACGTGCTTTTATATATTTAAGAATGGGGATTTGATCAGTTCATCCCCATCCGAACGTTTAACGATGTGTCCAACGGATACCTCCTGGACGACACTTGTGTATTTGGAGTCGAAGTGCTTGTTACCAAGGAAATTAGGCCCGGAAAAGGAGAATGCTTATCGATGATGAAAGATGCCGTCAGTTCCAAGCATGTCTGGAAGATCGATAACTTTTCCAAATCACAGTCAGAATTCCATCAATCACAGGAATTTTTAGCTGGCGATCAGAAATGGTATCCATTAATTAATAGATAAAATACTTATTAATTTTCCTACTTCTCCTACTTGATGATCCAGAGATTCAAGATTTGAAGTTCATCAATTTCTTATCTAAAGTTGCACATATATATTCCTCACCCATTGCAGGAAAATTCAACTATATCCCAAAGGAAGACGACATGGAGCAGGCACTCATGTCTCCTTGTACTTGACTTTGGCAGATTCAGCCAATCTTGCGGCTAGTTCTAAAATATTTGCAGAGTTCACCTTGCGTATCCAGGACCAACAACAGGCCAGGCACATTGCTGGAAAGGGTACAGTAATAAACATTTATTACCATTGGATATATGTATCATCGATACGTACATAAAATTTGGTCTATATATATGTTTGCAGTAAGTCACTGGTTTAGTGCGTCAAGCCAAGAAAGTGGGTGGGCAAAATTTGTTTCTCATGTGTATTTCTATCATTCGGCCACTGGCTGCCTAGTGAAGGATATCTGCGTGGTGGAAGCAGAGGTGACCGTCCATGGAGTTGCAAGTGCACTATTGTAACTAGCTAATGAATTATTGCTAAATACTCAGGTTGAAGTCTGTTCAATGAATTTATTATTATATGTCAAATAAATACACATTTCTGCAAATTTGTGCTCATCATCATCATCATCATAATATTCAAAACTCGTGTAACTTAAGCCATACCCAAAAGGATAAACTGTTGGACCATGCCTGGAAGAAGTTGCGGTAGTATTAATTAAGGACATTAATTGATGTCATTGGGAATTTGATCATCACCATATATACTAATACTTAGCCTCATACCATGTAAGTGTTAAGTGGTAAGCGGTAACCTTCCTCCTAAATAAAGATGAAATGATGAGTTAATTAGTAATATATATAGTTAGGCAATGATCGCCTTAATTATTTACCATATTTGTTTTTAAAGAAAGAAAAGAGATGGATGAATTGGGGTGTGGTTAATTTGCTGACAGTAACTAGCCTTCACTATTATTATTATTTTGGCCAAATTACATGCCACTTATAAATGCAAACAGGTGGGCGCGATTAGTATATTGCTAGTGAAAAGTGGTTCGATTTTGGATTATTATAATGAAAGTCTCTTTTAAGGTCAAGGGATCGGAAGGGTTACAATTTTGACCACAATTTGGGCTATTTTTTTGGTTAAATTGCCAACATCAAAGAGTTGAGGAGTGATGAGGAGAGGACGATGGATGGATGGATGGATATTAATTAATTGACGCAACTTCCCAATCCCAATCCCTGTCCCGTCATGGCTCGCGCCCACCAACCCACCCACACCCAAACTCTCATAATCTTTTCTTTCATTTTCTTGCTCTCTTCCTCCCACCATTATATTTTATTAGAGTTTTGTTACCTTATCCGTATAAATTTATCACTCCAATAACTCTTCTGACGTGGTAAGTTTCGTTTATTTTTTTTTTTTAAACCCTACCATTATAATTGTCAAGAAGAGAAAATTTATTTTATAAATATGGTAAATTTTTAATATGAGGCTAAACTTTTATGATACTTATAAAAGCTTGACAAATAAAAAAAATCACGTCATGAGAATTATCAGCAGAGTTAAGTATTAGAGGGTCAAGAAGTATTTTTTATATTATTAATATTAATATTACTGTTAGAGCAATTATATATATATATATATATATGTTAGATTTGGACGTGAAATGTAGCTACTATTTTGCTTGTTTGTTTTTAATTATTTGATGAGGATCATAGATAAGATAATGCCTCAAATATAAGATAATAAACCGAACTCAGACAATTATACAAATTAATTAATAGTATGCCATTATGATTTATGATTATGATCCATTACCGTACTATATATACTACTAGTTAGTAATAAGTAATAAATTCCGCGATCACAAACTTATTTTTCTATTAGTCGTCTCTCATATAAGTAATTACCAATTTACGTGCATATATCAATTCCATATGAAAATATATAAAATATAAAAAGGGAAAAGCTTGCTTATTTTTTCTTTTCTTATTGACATTGTTTCTTTTTCCCTCAAGGTTTTAGGACTACTTAGTGTTTGAGTCCTATCTTTAAAAAAAAAAAGAAAAGAATGGTACTTTTTTTTGTAATTACTAGAAAAAATTACTAAAAATAATACTAAAAAATGAAAAGAAAAAATGGAAAGGAGCTTTGAAATCAAAGTGGATTGAGTTAGGAGTGGGCTTAATGGTACAAAAGCAGCATTTAGATAGGGCCTAGACGGACAGACAAGCACGGCTGACGCCTTCACGTTGGTGTGGGCTTTGGCTTTCTTTTGCCCACCCATTTTCAGCCTTTACCGTTAGTTTTCCTTATGATAAAGAAAGAAAAACGAAAAATGAAATCTCACCCACCGCCGACACCGACTCGGCTGGCGCCTGGCAGGCAGCTCCTTCGGTAAGTAGGCTATAGTCCATAGATTAGATTGAGAACACCAAGTCACCAACGCCAACACTTGCTTCATTGCATATTTATATTATTATTATATACATAGCTATATACAGATGGGTTTCATAAACAATACAACTACTTAAAAAATAAAAAACGCGGGTACTGATCAACGCCTCACAATTAGATTCACCAAATGCAAATCTATCATCAGCCCTCGGATTCAAATCTCACCCACCCAAACACGGAAACACCCGATGAATCTAGTCTAAATTGCGCTCCTGGGGGCTTCCCTAACCTTTCCCTGCCCTCTATCTATATATACCACTACCACCACTACCACCTCTACTCTCTTTTATACTCCAATCGCCCTCCTTTCCTCCTTAGTCCTTCCTTGTCACACACACACACACATTCTTCTGCTTCCAATTTATATAAGTGGTGTCCAAAACCAAGCTCTCTCTCTCTCTCTCTCTCTCTCTCTCTCTCTCTCTCTCGCATTGGACTAGCCAAGGTTGCAGCAGCACCACCGCAACAGGTACCCACTCTATCTTTTCTTGTTCAATCAATCCTCTTCTGTTTCAGCTGGCTTTCTTATGGTTTTGCTATTTGATTGTGTATGTGGGTCATTTCCAAATATACAGAACTTACTACTGTATTTAAATCTCTGCACAAGAAAAGGCTTTGCTATGTCAGTTTTGGGTTTTAACTCTGCCTATTACTTTTATTACTGCAAAGCTGTTAGCTTTCGTATTGCAGATCTGGTTGTCCTCAGTCTTATGTCGTGAATGTGAATGATTCTTTTCTTACCATTATCATCTATACACATTTTTTCGGTTGAATTAAGACTATATATAAAAAATTTTGTTTTGCAGAGTTTAGTCAGGAATGGAGACCTTCCTCTTCACCTCAGAGTCGGTTAACGAGGGACACCCCGACAAGCTCTGTGATCAGATCTCTGACGCAGTCCTCGATGCCTGCTTGGCACAGGACCCCGACAGCAAGGTAGCCTGCGAGACCTGCACCAAGACCGACATGGTCATGGTCTTCGGCGAGATCACTACCAAAGCCAACGTTGACTACGAGAAGATCGTGCGTGACACCTGCCGTGGCATCGGTTTCACGTCTGATGACGTGGGCCTCGATGCTGACAACTGCAAAGTTCTGGTTAACATTGAGCAACAGAGCCCTGATATTGCCCAGGGTGTTCATGGCCATCTCACTAAGCGCCCTGAAGAAATTGGTGCTGGTGATCAGGGCCATATGTTTGGCTATGCCACTGATGAGACTCCCGAATTGATGCCTCTGAGCCATGTCTTGGCAACCAAGCTTGGTGCTCGCCTCACTGAGGTTCGCAAAAATGGAACTTGCCCTTGGCTCAGGCCTGATGGCAAGACTCAAGTCACCGTTGAGTATTACAACGATAATGGTGCCATGGTACCTGTTCGCGTGCACACCGTGCTTATCTCCACTCAGCATGACGAGACTGTCACTAATGATGAGATTGCCGCCGATTTAAAGGAGCATGTCATCAAGCCGGTTATTCCTGCCAATTATCTTGACGAGAAGACGATTTTCCACCTTAACCCATCTGGACGTTTTGTCATTGGAGGTCCTCACGGTGACGCTGGTCTCACTGGTCGCAAGATCATTATTGATACTTACGGAGGATGGGGTGCTCATGGTGGTGGTGCTTTCTCTGGGAAAGACCCCACCAAGGTGGATAGGAGCGGTGCTTACATTGTCAGGCAGGCTGCTAAGAGCATTGTTGCTAACGGGCTTGCTAGGAGGTGCATTGTGCAGGTTTCCTATGCCATTGGCGTGCCTGAGCCTTTGTCTGTATTTGTAGACACTTATGGAACCGGAAAGATCCCAGATAAGGAAATTCTGAAGATTGTGAAGGAGAACTTTGATTTCAGACCTGGAATGATTGCTATCAATCTTGATCTTAAGAGGGGTGGCAATGGCAGGTTTTTGAAGACTGCTGCCTATGGGCATTTTGGTCGGGATGACCCAGATTTCACCTGGGAGGTTGTCAAGCCACTCAAGTGGGACAAGGTCCAGGCATAATCGGAGCTTCTTTAAACTTGATTTGTTGGCTGGTGTTCTTTAACATTCCAGTCCGGTCTAGTATTGTCTCTTTTTACAATTTCATTCATTTTTGTTTGTTTGCATGGGTTCTTTTGAGATTGTATTAGATTTATATTTATACTAATACTATATTGAGTAAAATACCGATGGAAAGATCATGTACTTTCGGAGCTGTATCTCATTACTCTTGAAGATAATAATGGCATAATATATGAAGCAGCAACATGAAATTCTGTCTGTCGTGTCTCAAAATGTCAATGGGTAGTATTGGAGATTAATCTTTGGAATTGATTTGTTGGAAGTTGGCACCGAACCTGCAACTCAAGGGTGAGTGATTGATTGTAATGTTGGACTCTGTTAGTAAGCCTTGTATGTTGTTTGGTACTTTGTCTTGCTCTCACAGCCATTTGAAGCCAATCAGTCAGCTTTAATAGGTTTCCGGATGTTGTTGTCAAGCTTAGCAGATGACATAATTGTCGTTAGCCCTTTGAAGAGGAAGACAGTAGGCAGTGGGGCGGTACTTGCCTCTTTGATGGTATTAGATGCAGCATCCATAAATGCTGCCAGATGTTCTTCTGTCGGTGATCTAACTTCTAAGCTAGAGCTAGTTCGGTGCGTTTAGTAAAGAAAGAATCATCTATCTACAATCAATCTGTGGCTGAACTTCGAAGGGATGCCAAAGATGGATTATTGAATGCCTTGTTGAGCTGATTTAATGTATAGACAAAGTCTGAATGAATTTGCAATTCGAATTGGATATTTTAACACTACAGAGTACAGACACCAGCAGTAGTAATAGCAGTACAACATGCATCTAGTAGCTACCTCCTCTGGAAATTCAGTCTTCCAACAAAATAAGCAAAAAGAGTAGCGAACAGAGCAGGGAAGATAAAGAGCAGAGCAGCTACTATGCCCAGAAAATTACGGTGAAAGCCAAAGTAATCTTGTAAGAAAGCGGCAACCGTTTTAGTTTCTCCAAAGGCCAGTATTTCTTTGTCAATATCTCCATACTGCGAGGTGAGCAGTGCATTGAGTGCCCAAGACGTGGGACATAAATAATATAGCCAGAGCCACCACTTCGGTATTTGCTGCAACAAACGCAAACAGACATGGAAGAATCAATATCAATACTTATTATTAAACATATGTACTTGGTGAGATGGAATATGCCGTGGCCCACGTTCAGAATTTTGACTACAAACATCTAAAATGATCTTTAATTAATAGATGCTCAATAGTATATCTAGTTTCGTCCATGCTGTGATCAGTTTCAGAGAAGCAGTTTAAAGTTGCGTAAATTGCTTTAGAAGCTTACAGGTCTTGGTATTATGAACCCAGAAAAGAGATTCAGAATGGTGTAGGCAGATGATGCAACAATGGAAGCCACTTGAATATTAGGGGTGAGTGACACCAGCAACATTCCCAAGTAGTTGAAGGACAGCAGTGAGCAAAACATAGTGTAGAATGACCAAAATATTTTATAGGCAGAGTAATGGTAGCCAACCATTGGATATGTGATGGTGACATAAATAATTGCTAGGATAAACGAGTATGGAATCTCAACAAGCACCTACAAATACAAAACATAAGACGTTAGGAGGAATCAGGAAGAGGCAAAATTATGTACCGAGAATTTTTACCAAGGAAATACTTAAACCTGTGAAAATGAACAGGCCCATGAAGAGTACATTCCTGCAAATCTTTCTCGGTATAAAATTGTGCGCTCAGTCGCAACAAATGGTAGAACTGTTGAACAGTTGTTTATGCCAAAGAACACGATGACTGCATACATGGAACCCACTACATTGAAGACATCTTGTTGGTTATTGCTACAAAACAGGAAGCACAGCATAAATAAATATACAGTAGTATCTAAGAATACCAGTATCATCTTGGTAAAGATTAAACAGTATGAGAGGAATTTCAAATCTTGTGGAGTATATATTCCACCCACACCCAGCATCGATAAATATTCGACTAACATTTTGTTTCCTTGCTGCCAGAATAGGAGGCCAAAAAGCAGAGATGAGGCAGACATGAAAATGATGCGCGTCAAATTGTATGAAGGACTTCGCCAATAAGACAACCACTGTTTCCACAGGCATGCTTTCAACTGTTCCCAACCATTCTGAGGGAAGCGGGTAGGAAAACGTAATTTTTTTGAACCAGGAATGGGTGCGCTTAACTGCTTGATCAACTCCTTATTTTCCCTGCACTCACAACATCAAATGAGTCACATGCAAGCCCAAATTTTCAGATTTCTATATATAATGACTATATATCTACAAACTCTTTTCAATTTCTCATAATGATAATGTCTAGTATCTAGTAATTTTACTCGTCAAATAACTTCTACTGCACGTTTTCTCTAGTAAACTTTAATAAACAGAAACGTGCTTTGGCACCAGTGTTTGTTGCTCAGAAACGATGATGCAGAAAAACCAGTTTTTGCCCTTTTTTTTGGGCTTTTGAGCAAACCCAGTTATTTTCTTAAGGCTAAATGCTTAATTTGGGGCTCAACCTTTTCGATTTTGTTCGATTTGGGGCTCAACGTTTCAAAATCGGCTCAATTAAGGGCCCATCGTCAATTTAAACGGCGAGTGTATTACACGCGCCAGTTTAGGTGCGTTAAAGTCACCTTTTTTTTTTTAAACTCGAAAAGGTTGGGCCCTTTTTTGGAAAACTCGAAAAGGTTGGGCCATTTTTTGTAATTTTCGGAAAAAACTCTACCATTTTCCTTTTGATTCTCGGTTTTGAAGCTCCAGTACGATTTATGTCGATCCCAACGGTGAAAAGAGAGATCTTGGTTCGTAAAATAACATATATGAAAATCAACTTCATCCAACGGTGAAAATGACCCGATCGAAATTTGGAAACTACGATTTTTATAAAGATTTTTAAAAAATTTCAAGCTAATTTTGAGAAATCTAAGGTTCAATTCACATTCGGAAAGTCCAAAAGAAATTATTTGCAAAGTTTGGGCTTGATCAAAATCGTTATTGGCGGTCAACGATAGTCAACGACGGTCAACAACTCCGGTCAAAGGCGGTCAAAGGTAGAGACTTTGCCGGATTCTAGGTTTTCTTTCATTTGCTGGGTTTTTAAAGTTTAAAGAGAGAAAACATGTGTGGTATTTTAGAGATAATGTCAAAATTTTTGTCATTTCTAAAAAAGGGCCTAACCTTTTCGAGTTTGTCAAAAAATGGTTTAACCTTTGCTGATGCCGTTAACTTTAACGGCGATTGCACTTCACACAGTTTCAAAATTGACGACGGGCCCTTAATTGAGCCGATTTTGAAACGTTGGGCCCCAAATTGACCAAATTAAAAAGTTGGGCCCCAAATCGAGCAAAATCGAAAAGGTTAAGCCCCAAATTAAGCATTTAGCCTTTTCTTAAAGACAGCAGACTGAACACCTGGTATATTTTTACTTACTTGTACAAGGCAGAGCTCTCATAAATCTGTGCAAAATCTATGCCAATACCAGCCTCTACTGATTTAGAAGTGACTTCCAACATCCATGTTGCTGGATTATAGTTATCTCTAATCTTGGCCACTCCAGGGATATTCTGAGGCAAAAATGGGAGAAAGACTACCGGCCTCAGGAGTGATATTATGTTTGTGAAAGACTACTACTATTGCATCTAAGACAACAATGGGAAAAGGTGTAACCGTGACTGACCTCGAAGTATTCAATAACTTTACTGGAGCTCGCACCTAGCGGCCCGTTATAGATAATCCGTCCCCCAGTTTTCATCAGAATCAACTGCAAGGAAAGGCATGAGAAATGCTATTTTTTTTTCTCTTTCAACCTAGGGGAAAAGAACTATGAACCTCCTCAATCGAAAGAGGTGTGAAAATTTCACTGTTTAATTGCCCCCCGATCCCCACCACAACCGCCCCCACACCCTATAAAAGAGCCCCAAAGAGTTATACCAAGTTCTCTTACCTCATCGAATGCCTCAAAGATGTCAATACTTGGTTGATGGATGGTGCAAACAACTGTTCTTCCCATTTCAACCACATTTTTCACTGCTCTCATGACAATAGCAGCCGCTCTTGCATCCAAACCTGAAGTAGGCTCATCCATAAATATGATAGATGGATTAGCGACGAGCTCCACAGCTATGGTCAGCCTTTTCCGCTGCTCAGTTGATAACCCATAGACTCCCGGCATGCCTACCAAAGAATCTCTATTCTCATCAAGCTCTATAGTTTCGATGACCTTATTAACAAATTCCTGAGGAGAATCAATAGGAAAGTTTTGCAGAATTCAATACTATAATCAAATCCAGCATCGGAATAAGGAAATGCATACTCATGGTGCGAAAAGGGCATCATACGTACAGTCCTAGTGTTGGAATCAATCTGAGATGTGAGGCGCAGCCAAGCAGAATATACTAGTGATTCTTCCACTGTGATTTGAGGAGAATGTATATCGTTTTGCTCACAGTAACCTGATACCCTTGCAAATGTATCTTGAACCTTGAGGTACCCACCAATTCTAATCTCTCCGTCAATAGTACCACCAGTTTTCCTTCCAGAGAGAACATCCATAAGAGTTGTTTTCCCTGCTCCACTGACACCCATCAATGCTGTCAAAACACCAGGCCTGAATGCACCAGTGATGTCCGAGAGAAGCTGTAGTTTTTTATGCTTAAAACCTCGTTCTCTCATCTCCTGGGACAATATAACTCGCATCATCAACTTAAGAATAAGGACTTACAATTACATGAAAGATAGATGTAAAGGAGCCGCAGAATAGCTACCAAAGGGATGTCTATAAAGTATTGCACATCTTGAAATGTTACAGTTAACGGCTCAAAAGGTAAAATCATATGTCCTGTGAAATTTTCAAACAATACACCAGTAAGAAAAGTGGGGAGACATATATCATATATCCACACTTGAGATATACTACCTGGAAAGAGACCAAAAATATGCATAATACACATATCTATGCGGTCATATATGGACAATAAATATCGCCATGCTCACCAGTTTTAGATCCTGCAACATTCCCGGGACCAACAGTGGGTTTATTATCTTTGTCACCATTTTTCCTTTGAAGTTGAGCTTCAGAGTACCTTTCAAAAGAAATCATAGTCCGAGACATTCCTGGCGCTGAATGCATATAAATGTACAGATTAGCACATAAGCAGAAAAATCTTTTGCTTATTAAAGAACCTACTGATTAGCAGAAGATAAACTTACGCTTCAAGAAAGTCAAAGCAAAAGTAAAAACAACATTGAAAAGTAGTATGAACCCAAATAAAGCTGCAACTGATATCCAGTAAAAGTAGCTATCATAGCTCAATCCTCGACTTTCTAAAGTTTGTTGCCCTATGCTTGTATTTCCAGACATTACCTGTAAATACAATTTAAAAAAAAAATAATCTTCTAGGAACCAAAAAAAAAAAACGAGAAGAGAAGTCACAATAAGCAGTTTATCAGCTGACAAACCAAACCACCACACCCTTGCTACTGTTATTGTTGGGGCAGCCAACTATTACCTTCTCCCACCGAGGAGCAAGAAATTCGTTTACGGTGAGGCCTATCTCACCGTAGGTCAAAGGAGAAAGCCAGAATCCCCATCCCAGCCAAGTAGGCATAGATGCTGCAACCAATAAGACCAAGAAACGCTTAGCTCTTATCTAAACAAATGTTACTCTGATTCACCTCAAATAGACATTAGCTCATAGAATCTTACGTCTTGGGAGAATGAAGCCACCGAAGAGTAAAATAATCATAATGGCCAGGGCTCCAACTGTTGTGGAAGCCACTATAGTTTGGAAAAGCGAGGCAATACACCGAAACATGGAAATTGATGCTAGGTGCAAGCCAAAATATAGAAGGAATTGGCGGAAGAACCTAATAAAGACAATATATCATACTCCAAATTAAATCATATACTATCAAATTCAAAATTTCTTACTTTAGCCTAGAAGGGAGGAGAAATGGTCAGCTCAGAAGTAAAATCCTGTAGGTGGTTTTCTTGAATTTGATCCTGTTTAAAATTGTCACTTGTACTGAGAGAGGTGAATGGCTAAACTCATAATTGCTGCAGCTAGCCATGATTTTAGTTTATATGTTATGTTGTCCTTGTAACTTCCATATACTTGTTCCATAACCAGTATTAGCATATGATGCTAACTTTTCCTGAACAACAAAAGTTTCCATATATGCAAGTGCGAGTGTGCAACTGACCTTCCAATCTCAGGGCTGTAGCCAATGACATAATAAGTCATAGACGTCCATACGAAGGACTCCAAAAGTGAAAGTGGAACTTTTAGGATTGTGGCAGGAATGGCATACGCCCATGCCGGGTAGAAGCACAACTCTCTATGCTTGTAGAAAACTTCAATCCTTGAAACAGTCATACTCAATTCTGGAAATCCATCAACAAGAAGTATCACAAGTGCGTAAAACAAAGAACCCATAAAATAGCTTGAATGGATGACATCTACATCCATTCGAGTGCGCAGGAAAACTGTCATTGCTATTGAAGCAATTATGACAAGCTGCAAAAAGAAATAAATAGTCCAATGATAAGCTTTCTGCAATAAAGATAAAAATGTAAGCTGATTTACTATCAAAGTACAAACAAAAGAAAAAGTAAATTACCTGTACAGATTTGAACACATAAGTAAAAGAATTTCTCTTCATAAGAAGTAATTCCCTCAGTGAGCAAGCTCTAAACAGCTCCCATTTGCTCAGAGAGTACGATTTCAAGGATAAAGCATTTCTGTGGCTCTCAGACTTGTCAAATGGCTTTGAGAGCTCCTCACTCAATTTCAGACCAATATCACATTCTTTGAATCTTTTAATGAATTGGTCAACAGAAACATAGCTGTAAGGTTGCTCTTTATGGTACCAATACTGCGCTTGATCTTTTCTAGAGATTACCTGAACCAGATTAAAAGGGGAAAACATCTGAGAAATGAATGAAAAAATCGAAATAATACAACTATGAACACGAGAGACACACCTCCTGAAGGAAGTCAGAGATGCCCTTTCTCTCCGGGCACTTAAATCCACAGTCCTCAAAGAATTTGCAAATATAACTGCGTGGGCCATGATACACAAGTTTCCCTTCTGCCATCAGAATAACATCATCAAAGAGATCAAAAGTCTCTGGTGCAGGCTGAAGCAGTGATATCACTGCAGTAGCATCAGTAATGTGCACCAGATGCTGAAGGCAGGAAACAATCTGGAAAGTTGTTGAACTGTCGAGACCATTTGATATTTCATCCATGAACAAAGCTTTTGTTGGCCCCACAATCATCTCGCCTGCACAAAGGGGAAAACCTCAACAATCATACCCAACTCAATCTCCGGGAAATTAATTCCAAAACAGCATACAAAACGGTATTCCTGCCAAGAAATGACCCAATGCTATAAATTTGCAGTTCTACCCTCAAACATCTACTACCTGTTGTCAATCTTTTCTTTTGACCACCTGAGATACCTCTTCTTATGGCATCTCCAACCATTGTGTCAGCGCAGATGTCAAGTCCAAGAATCTGTAAATATTGTCATTTGAAAAAAAAGGCCCTTTTACTTTTAGCCATGTTTCAAGATGAAATTTCTTAAATATATATTCAGCTCTGTAAAAGAAAATTGGTGAGTTACCTTCAGAACATAATCTGTTTGGAGACTACTTTCTGGTCCTTCAACTGATATTGCCTGTGAAACAGAATTAAATATTAATCGCTAAAGCAGTAGAGTACAGACTGTGCGATTTGTTTTCAATAGTGAATTGAACAATGGATATAGATGCTTTGATCATTTATTGATCCAGGAAATTCATGGAAGTGCATCATGCCAAGAAGTACACATTTCGTGCAACAAAGAATCAATTTTTTCCAGGACTAAAATCCTCTACCCCACTTTGGCCTTGCTCTACTGTACCCAAAAACATTTCTTTTTGAACAAGCTATAAGGGTCTAGGGATTAACCATACAGATATATATATATATATATATATATTTGAATAAATTATACCTTTACTATCAAAACATATGACTTTGGACAGAAGATAGACAAGCTAGATGTTTACCTTCATGTAAGCATCTATGTCAGGATCAGGTACTATTCCCGCCTGCTTCTCTCTTCGGCTGACTTCTTTCATGATTTCTTTTGTACAGAAAAAAGAAAATAAATAAATAAATAAATAAGAAAACTAAAAAAATTCTGAAACGCTTCGCAGTTTAGAACTTGAAAATACTAAAATATGTACACGAAAATCACTGGTGTTGTTAAGGAGATCTTACCAGCTCGGCTTCCTATTCCCTGAAAACGAGCAGAAAAATCTAGTATTTCCCTAACAGTCAACTCTGGAGTATGGAGATCATATTGGCTTATATAAGCGGAAGTTTTTTGAGGAACAAATTCTTGCAGTTGGTAGCCATTGTAAGTAATTTCCCCTGAAACCTTTCAAGCAGTAAAGAGTGAAAAAATTATAACGAAGCACATGATTGGCTTGGAGATTAATATCTTGCTAAACACTAATGGCTTAGAGGTTATGAAGTTGACCCAGTCTTAATCAACCATTCTCACAGTTGGTGAAACAATGCATGATTGCTAAATCCAGTTCATAAAATTTCTCTTGTTAAGCGTCTAAAATTTGTAACCCAGATGTCACTTTATTCGATTTAACGAAATGCTACTACTATTTTCTTCAAAACCAAAAAAAGGAAACAGAACTAGTAATCAATATACCTGGCAAAAGTAAACTGGCATGGCTGAAACTAGTTTCAAAACATTCTTACAGTGTTGAGTAAATATAGTGAATTATACCGTGAAGCTTTCTTTTTTTTTGCCTATAAACTATTTTATTTTCAAATGGCAACTGCATCTTTGTCGCGTCACAAGTAATACTTAAATTTATTTCTAAGATGACACTAACAGCAGCAGACCTTAAGAGAATGGCTTAGTTTCCCGGAAAGCGCCAGCAGTAATGTGCTTTTGCCACATCCTGGGGGGCCAAGCAGTAAAGTCATTCTGCATGGAAAATAAATGAGATTCAGTCAAATGAAGTCCGATGATCAGAATGCTTTTAGTTTTTCACTCAATAATGCTCCTCCAGTCCTCTTCCTTTTCCTCCTTTTTTCTTTTTCTTTTTGTGTAATATGCAATTTAGACAGACTACTCAAAGAGAAATTCAGTGACAGAGAGAAATGTAAATTGGAAACTTTGGTGGAAACATTAATGGTTCCGTTTTCCTCTGTACTTATCCCTCTCTTGTTTGACTAGTTACTGGTAGTAGCAAATCTTTCTCCCTTTTATTCGGATTCGGAAGAAGCGAGAATATGACCGGTAGGGACCCAAAAACAGAAAGATGGAGATATTTTAGGAATCAGATGTCTAGTTGTATAGTGCAGCTTTGAGCTCAGTTAAGGTGTAAAAATGTCAATTCATACCATCAACAAGCACCAAACTGGCAAAGACAACAAAAACCACACAGTATGTACTTTACTCTAGAGCAATCAATATTATATACTTCAGAACAGAGACAGATATTCGGACAAAGAGTTCATGGGTAACTATCTAGCTATATATAGTATAGGATTAAGAAAAAAAATAATCAACTTCTGAGTACAACATGGGTCTACCTTCCAGGTTTAATGATGCCACTGAAATCTCTCAGGATGCTTATCTTGGCTTCTTGCTTTGAACCCGACAGATTGGTTAAACCCTGTGAAACAGGGGAAAAAAAAATGAAGCTCAGCTACTTATAACTGGAAAAATAGTACACTTACTGATTTGAAAATTCAGAGTGAGTTCCTACAGGTGATCAAAGACTCAACTCCCTGGGCGTTTGATTATGAAAGAGCACATATACTAGAAAAATGACACTTACTTTTATTAAGAAAAATTAGTACTACCATACAAAAATTCAGAAGGGCTCAAAGATAGAAGAAGAATAGACGTCAAGACTGCCTTCTATGAAAGCTTAAACTATAACAGGATTCATAATCACAGAATTAGCTAGCACTTGTCATGTAGGGAAAAGGTTTTTAATCTCTGAAATGTGAAAAGCTGAGAATGGAGATTTCCATATCTATGATTAGTCAGAGAAGCTATCCAACTAATGATCACGGCAAGGGTACTTACTGAAAGCATGCTTTTAGTGGCGTTCCACAGAGAAGGAAGAGGCTTGCCATGAACTAGCTGGCATTTTGCTTCCACAAAAAGATTCTTGTATCTTACTTCCACAGTTGGTAACTTTACCCCTACCCTGGAAGAAATACACCGTCATAATCAGAATTAGATATTTTATAATTGGCAAACCCAAAATGTTTCAGTTTAGAAAGGAAGTAGATGAGAGAGAGAAAGGACAATTGTTACTTGTCAATTCTGTCTCTAAGTTTCTGCAAGAAACGCAAGTTGTCATCTTCAATTTGTTTGATAAGCTTCTCAACAAACATGTGCCGCTCATCAGCTCCAAGTTTGGTGACATTGACAATCCGTTTCGCTTTGACATTTCCATTGCCTGACTTTCCATTTTCTTCCTCGTTGTCGAACAATGCAGTAGTAATTCTTTCAAAGGTCGGCAATCTCTGAAGTGCAGCCCATTGCAAGGCATATTCATCGTCATCAACAACATCACCTCCACTTTGGGCTTGGGGCGCAGAAATCATGCTGTGGAAACTTGACACATGGCTTCTGAATGAGGACATGATGCTCTTTCCAATATCTGATAACTCAATTCGCATAGATTCTATCTCTTGGGTACCCACCAGTAGTTGAGCCATTGTACGTAGTGTAGGATTCCAAATTTTTCAGAAAGGGAGGGGATGCGAATGTGAGAGTATAAGTATCGATATTCCCTGAAATGGTTAATCCTTTTAAAAGACGAAGCGGAAGTGGATGAGGTAATGCAATGGATCATGGATGGTGTCACAGCACAGGCTAACAGCATGAAACTGGACGCTGAAAAGGCCGCGGGCAGAGGAGACGCGTGTGTTGTCTTAGGAGGTTGAGCAACGGTCGTTGAGTCCATGATTTTACATGTCATCAGTTTGATAAAGATTCCCTAATTAATTACGTGTGTGTGTGTGTGTGTGTGGATATATATATAGACCTGTCGACGTTGCAAGAGAAGAGACCCAACCAAAAATAATGATTTAAACTAAAGCAATAATAATTAACATATAAGAAGCAAGAAACAAAAGCAGCATGTATAATTTAATTAATTAATTTAGTGTGGCGAGGATCATTCAAACGTTTTAGGTCGAGCAAGCAAAATTATTCCCTTGACTATATGAGGTTCACACTACACAGCCTCCCCTAATATGATGTATACAAAAAAACACTTGTCAGATTGAGTAGTATAAGAATATGTTTTACTAACACTTCTGCTTTCGGAAAATACAAACCCTGCGTGTGCCCCTGCTTTTAGGGGTGCAAACAGTTCAGTTCGATTCGGATATTAAGATTTTAATATTTGAATGCTTCGGTTCGATTCGAATCAGGTATTTTTACGGGCTTTGGATAGTTAAATTTCATTCAATTTTAAATTTTATTCTTTTAAAATAGCCCAAATAAGATTATAAAAATTTTGGATCATTCAATTTTGGACTAATAAAATTAATTTTAGACTTTTATTCTTTTATAAAAACTCAAATAAAATTATAAAAATTTTAGGTCATTCATTTTTGAACCAATAAAATCAAGCATTTTCTTTTAAAAATTTTTAATTCATTTGGACAATTCGATTTGTATTTAGATAATTTAATTTTTATATGAACAATCCGAACCCTAACAAAATTATCAATTCAATTCGATTATTGATTTCTTTTATTTTTCCAAACAGCCCTACTTGCTTTAATTTTACCCAACAGCCAACACTACAAGAGTAACGAGTCCGTCGCCGTCTCAAGAAATGGACTCAAACAAAACAACTACCTTTGGGACTAGGCATTGGCGGCCACTTAATTGCTGTCGGACGTTGACATTCAGTTGCGTTGTTGCCTTGTTGGATTTGGATGTCAACGTGCAATATGCCCAAAACGACGTGTGGTTATTTTCTATGTCTTCTCCTTGGACTTAGCTGATTGGGCTGGCCCGAGCCCAGGGGAATTTCTCTCCTAATCCGCTTTCCTTTCTCCTTTTAGCCACGCCCACAATAAACTTAAACGAGCGGAAGCGTAGTAGTTCCTATTGGGCTAGCTAGAGGAATATATTTGTATTCGGTTGATTGGTTGATGGTAGAGGACTAGAGCCCTGCTGTGCTGGGTCGTTCCTTTTAAGTCATCCAAAGACAAATCCTACCCCAAAGAATAAAGACGCCCTTTTCGGTTCATTCAAACCTCACTCGCTCTCTTCCATAACCTATTGGTATTACTACTTCAAATCCATAAGCTAATTAAAAAATATCATCATCATCATCAATAATCTTTATAACCTGTTCTCCCAAAATCATAAAACCAACTCCAATGTCTCAGGACAAATTAGTTATGTATAGGACCGCTAAACAAGCTATTCAGCAAACCCACACGCTAAGAGACACAGACACAGAGAGAGACCTAATCCTTTCGAACAACAGTACGAGTAATCTTTGATTTAAACATGTTCACATGCATTGCAATGAGGCATGTAGGACGGTAGCAAAAGCAGCCATCAGATACAAAAGCCAGAGACAGATTAGTTGAAGTACGATGTACATTCAGATTGTGCTTAGCTAAAAATATTTAAAGACGATAAGAATACCTAAAGGCCGAAGAAGGTGTTATTTTCAAACAAGAAAAGCAACAAAAATAAAATTTAAAAAAAAAAAGAGAAAAAAATCGAAGCTTACTCAAGCCCATAAATAGAATTGAGTTAAGTGTACCATATTGAAAGACACAAGTTTATGATCTTAGTTTGTACTCCGGGTAAAACATCCCCCTTCCCCCACCAATGAAAGTCAACAAAACGAAGGGAAACTAATCTTTTGGATTTCACAAAGTCAATTCTGGCTTTTGGAAGTAACCGAACAACCCCTAACCACAGATCTAATTACAATAACTTCGTACAGAAAAGAAAAACACAGAGGCTCCATAAGGGTTCCATCAAAACATCAATGGCCCCAGAAGATTCAGTTACAAAAAAAATATAAGAGGAGAAACAGGAATCAGCCATCTATTCTAAATAAATGCAGCGGCTGATATCAATGACTCGATTCATGTAGACCAGTCGCATAAGAAAAGAAAATTTTATGCTCCTCTCTTATATTCATGGGAAAAATACAGCAGAAGTAGTTGGACTGGTATTGGTTTAATTACAGTGGACTATTCAGGCAGGGAACCACTATTAAGCAACTCCTGCTCTAGTTGCTCCAAATCGTAGATCTTATCATTCATACCTTCCTTTCCATATGCCTCCACCATGATGGAGAAGGTCATCGAATTTGGTTGGCATTGCTTATCTCTCATCCGTTTAAAAACTCTCTCCATCTCCATCAAATCCTCTGCCTTTGCACATGCGGATATAACAGCATTATAAAATGAGGTATTTTCTGGAATCTCAAACTTGGCAGCCAATTGAACACTGCTAATAACTTTATGAAAGAGACCAGCATTGGCATATCCATTGATAAGGCAGCAAAAAGTCTTGGTGTCTGCCTTCATCCCTTCAGCACGCATTTGATCAAATGTGTATTCCATGTGTTTTGTATCCCCCACATCAGCAAATGCCTCAATGACATTGTTGTAAGTAGAGGTTGTCCATGGGAATTGAAGCTTACGCATGTATTCCATCACCGATGACATTTTATCATACATTCTTTTCTTCCCATAAGCACCGATCAAGATATTGAAAGTGCGTGTTTCTGGCTCAATACCAAAATCACGGAATTTCTCATACCATTTCTCCATCATATCAATCTGACCTTTGTTACCAAACACACTGAGGATGATGTTCATTGTCCAAACATCAGGTTTGCGTGCTGAGCTCTGCAGCATGCCGGATAGCACTTTCTCCATCAGCTCAAATTTTCCCGCCTTGCCATATCCACTTAAAACTATATTCTGGGTAACCGTATTTGGAGTTATCAACCGCTCCTCCATTTCCCCATACAGTGATTCAACTAAGTCAAATCGAGCGGCATCAACACAAGCCTTAATTAAGGTACCATAGGTGAAAACATCAGGCTGGCAACTAGGGAAGGTTTTCATTTCGTTAAGGATTGAGAAGGCATCATCAATTAGATTGTTTCGACAATAAGCTGCCACTAGTGCTGTGTAAAGCTCGGGAGTAGGTTCACATCCTTCTTGAACCATTTCCTGAAAAAGCTGATGGGCGCGGTGGGGTTGTCCGGATTTTCCAAGAAGAACAAGTAGTTTCATGTAGGTGCCTTCTTTTGGTTGATAAAAGGGTTGACCTCTTAGCATCTCAAATACCTGAATATTCAAACCGTCATACTCACACAAGAAGAAACATCCATATCCACTTGTTTAATTTGACAAAAAGTAATCTTATGACAGCTAAAAGGGATCTAACTAGCTTTATCCACAGAATATCTATAGTTTTCAAACGCTGGTTAGGAGCTTGACATTTCTACCAGCATCGGTAAGCAAGAGAATGAATTGGCATCAGCAAACTAACTAAGAATCAATTCTAAGGTTGTAAGACATTGATGGATCAGAATTCGGCACAGCCAACGGTAGAAAACGAAGGAGAAGAGAAGGAAGAGATTGGACCTGGAGAGCTTGAAGCCACTGCTTCTTGAGGATGCAGTCGGATAAAGTTTCGGTGACGGTGCAGACCCAGGCCTTGGCGTTGTTCTTGCGGTCAAGTTTCTTCTTGAGGTTCCTGAGGGGAGTTTTCTTGGAAGACCCAGGAATAACCGATATGCCAGGATACTCTCCTTCCTTCCAGAGCCTCTGCCTCTTCTTAACAGAAACAGACGCAGCAGCAGCAGCTGCACGCGGAAAAAGGACGGAATCCGGAGGATGGGGCTTACTCTTCTTCTTGGAGTTGGGTTCTGCGGCCGGGTGCAGGGGTTGACGTTGGCGTGAAAGGGGAGAAGAGAGCAGAGAAGAAGAGAAGGAAAGGGAAATCGACATTGATGGCGCCATGGTTATTGCTTTGAATTGAGACGATGGCCTCGCCTGACGCGGCCTAGGAATAGGGTGTAATCTTTGGTTAGCTTTGCTTCCGCTTAGGAAGTAATTGTAATCTTTCTTCGGTGGAGTTTGGAGTCTTGGACTCCGGAGGTAGCACAGACAGTTGAGAGACTTGAGCCTTGCTAAATATCTTGTTCTCTTTTTACCATGTTCAATCTAAACAGAACAGATTTACTAATCTTTATTACTATTATATCATTATTATTATTATTATTATTATAAGGGAAGCCCTTGTCATAAAAATAAATATAATATAATATATGAAATTAAATTAATTAATTAATTTTAATTATATATAAAATAAAAATTATAAAAATAAAGTCATTTTATTTTGAATTTCGAAAATAAGCATAATATAATAGACGAAATTGATAAAAAATAACAAATAATAAATATAAGAAAAAAATACACAAATGAATTTAGTTGATAAAAAAATAAGAAAATATAAATATAAATCAAACTTTGGCTTGTTATTTGTCTCCTATCTTGTATTTTTCTTTTTGGGATTAATATTATTTTTTTGGCCACATGGGATTAATATTATTAGTAACATCAAAAAGTAAAGAGAAAGGAAAAAACACTTGAAAAAGCAACATTAAAAATTAAAGAGGGAAAAAATCCGAGAAAATAAAAATAAAATTATAAGAAGAAAAATTTTTATTGACTTATTTTTCAGTTTCATCATTTTAATTTTTTAATTTAAAAATAAAAATTAAATTAATTATTTTTAATTTCTTACTATTTCATTTATCCTCACAAAATAATAATTCATATTAAATATTTTTATAAAAAAATGAAAGAAAAAAAATTCATTGACATTAAAAATATATAAATTAATTCATTCATCATCTTCTTCTTTTTTTAATTATCATTTCATTTCCCTTTTTCAATCAATAGAAATAATTTAAAAATAATCATAAAATACATTGAATGAATTTAATGACTTCAAATGATAATAATAATAATAATTTTATTTTTTTCTAAAAATTCACATTTAAAAAAAACCAAAAATTAAAAATTGACAGGTTTAAACTCAAACGAAAAAAAATTACTAATATAAATGGGGAAGTGGGCTCTTTAGTGTTAGTACATTGAGTTCGGCCAATGCCACTGGATCAGCAGCTGCAGCGTACCAAGAAGAGACTCGGGCAACCTGTAACTGTTGGATGGATCCAAGGGTACGTTGGACTTGGACTTGGACTTGTGACAAGTGACAACTAACATTCTCAAGACTAATCTTTTTTTTTTTTGGGTACATTAAGCGGGGGGAGGGGCCAAGAGTTAGCGGGGATCGAACTCTCCCTGGTTAGAGGAACGTGGCCAACTCTTGGCTCCTCATTCATTCTGAAGACTAGTCTACTTTATATATATGATATATCTATGTATATTAGATATTAGATATTGTAGATATTAGATATATCTTCTATATCTATAGTTTCTAAACTTAAACCCCACGAGGAAGTATAGAATCAGAGTTGCATGTATATTCCAGTTAGTTACAAATACAATGCATACAAGCCTTTGGGAAATAGGGAAAGAGATTGATTTGTGTTGAGTATAACCCAACAGTGCCCACTTACAGCCTGTCATCATTAATTTTGAACCGACTAACCGAAGCTCAAAACTACTAAGTCAATCCACAATTAACCAAAGGCATGCTCAGTGAAGTCCATCAAACTACACCTATATAAGACAACCCTCAGCGCAGGCATGGTAAGCTTTCCAACACACAACTGAATATACTCTTCATTGTCTTTCTCCCCTATTGACTTAGTCATCAGAGAGGGATCAACCGGCCCAAGGCCGATCCCCCTATATTCTCTTGCAGGTTCTCATTCCCGGGGCCTATCCGAGCTATCTGTCCTTCCAAGGAGGCCTCATAAAAGGTCCTCAACAATTTGCTTCTGCAATGTTTGACCTGGGGCTGGGGCTGCTGCTGTGGCCATTTTTAAATGGGAAACCTGCTAAAACAGCAGCACAGCTGCAGCCTAAAACCGTGTATTCTGTAGCCTTTCCATTCGGCCATTCCCAACCCGAGATTGTGACATTTGAGAGAGCGCGGAGAAGCAAAAGACGTTGGAAAGACTTTTACAAAATGGACAAGTTTGAAAACAGAAAATCCCGAAAGCTGCCTGCCAAGTGCCAATCATTGCCACTCACTGAGGCTAACAAAACCATGTGTTGGATGCCCATCCCCTGCACATGGTGCGCACTTAATGTACCGTACCCGCCTTCCCCCTGGAAACAATCACAATTCACATGCGAAAGTCTCCTTAGCTACTCTCCCTGCACTTCTACACCCAAGGAAAACTAGATTCAAAAATAATGCAGCATTAAAACTTCCTGGTAGACGTATATATATACACATGTCGGGGTCTAATCTGTAATTACGACGTTGATAATCAGCCGTCAAAAGTACCACCGTTCAAGTCAGATAGAGCAGCTGGACATCGACCACAACTACACGGACCCTCTTCGCGGCTGAGTAGGAGCAGGCAGAATCAAAGGTTACGCTTACAAGTAGTACATTTGCCACCCCAAAATCAAAATTTTTGACTCGTCACTACGCACATGGGATTGTCATGAGAGACGCCTACCCACTTCAGCTGTTTCTGTTCTGTTCAGCACACACACCCATTGGCGCGGCACCATGGACCATGCTCATAATTCTCGGCTTCAATTATTGCTACTTCCGCGCAAACATACTTCCAACTTCCATGGAATAAGTATAACCATTACTTGTGGAAACATGTGAAGACTACTCGCTGTCCCTCTACTTATATATGATAGATATCGCACTTTTTTTTCTTTTCTTTTTTTTTCTATCCAAGCAACAAAAATTCGTAAAATTGAACTGCCCTAAACCAAATCAACGAGGAAAATATATTATATAGAATCCATATTGAGTATTGACCTGTACAGAAAATGTAGTGGCCATGGTGTCACATGACAATGCCATTTCCGGGTACAAATTTATCTTCTCTAATCTCAAGTGGATATGTAATTCATAGCTCAAACTAAGAGAAAAAATTCCCTCAGTTGCCTGCATCTCTTACATATCTCCCATCTCAACCATAGGCCATTCTAAGGCATCACAATATTAACAACCCCCCCTTCTCAGCTTCTATAATGTTTTGCCCCCCAAGTCTAGTCTAGGGGTGATGTTGCATTATGCTGTCCAACCTTGAATCTGGATCATCACTCCGATCAGCATCAGAGTTTTTCCTCTGAGAATCAGCATCCGAATTCACTGCCTGATTCCTTCTGCGTCTTCTATCCTGAAAATCCAGGATAGACATTAGTCAGTTACAACCCTAAATTTAGCATTCTCCTGAAAGACGATTTATCTAGAAGCAACAGGTTGCTATCCTCATGGCTCTAGGCTAAAAGGGTTTGTAAGTAATTAAGCAAGGTAATTGTGATTATTGTAAACTATAAATATCAAACCTCTCGAGGAATAGGATACTCCTCTGATTCGAGCATGCGCACAACCTGACTCATCTTTGGTCTTTTATCAGCATCAGGATCAACACATCTCAAAGCAGTCAAAAGAGCCCGTTTAAGAGCACTAGTCGATGGTCTAGTTTCAATGTTTGGGTCAACCACTTCCTCTGAGCGTCTGAGTTGAACCATCATCTTTAACCACTCAACCATATTTACCTGAAAGTTACCATACAACATGGATCGTGTCAAAGAATTTTGTCTCACATGTGCTATATCCTTAATTGTTGGGTAGGAAGAATGAATAAACTAAAGCATTAGACTTTAAATTGACATCATGAAACAATAAAGGCTGCAAAGATCTGTAGAATTATATCAAGCATATATGATTCAATCATCTTATAAAAAAAACATGAATGAAAAAAATCTCATAGAAACAAATAAGTCCTGCGGATAAGCACAGCATGTAAAAGCTTTTTTAAAATGGCAACTTAGGTTGATAAGAAGTGTTCTTTTGTACCTCGGGCTGAGGGCGACCATAATCTACCGGATATCTTCCCGTAATTGCTTCTAGGAGAACAACACCAAAGCTATAAACATCACTCTTCTCATTCAGAAGGCCAGAATTGGCATATTCTGGAGCAACGTAACTGGAAAAGCAAGCAAGCAGGAGAACAAATACATTAAGCAGTGACGTATTTAGCAGCTTTAACTATATGGCTCCTTAAGTAAGAACAAAAAGAAAAGAATTGCTAACACCAAAAAGGGAAATGAATGAACTAGTGATGTTGGAAAATGTCAAAAGCAGCTGATTGTGAAGGAAGGCATTATCTCACCCAAAAGTACCCATAACTCTTGTTGTGATATAACTTTTCCCATCACCCAACAGTTTGGCCAGACCAAAATCAGATATCTTAGCATCAAAGTTGTCATCAATCAATATGTTACTGGATTTTATGTCTCTGTGCACAACTTTTGGTTCAATAGCCTCATGCAAATAAGCCAGCCTGCAACATTTAGCTTTGAGTAACAAATGAGATTTAACCCAAGGTAAGCATTAACAACCAAGATGTAGTTAAAGGCAGACTTACGCCTTGGCAGTTCCAAGAAGAATCTTTATGCGAGCCTCCCAAGTGAGATAACCCTTGTGACACATATCTCCACGGAGCCATTGCTCCAAATTGCCATTATTGACATATTCATAAACCAACAACCTGGATTTTATGGTATCTACAAAACGTTAGAAAATCTTTGTTTCCTTTCAATGCCACACATTATAAGAACACTGACACATAGCGATAACAATTTATAAACTTTGACTCTCATACAGGGATACAATTACAAGGCCATAGGACACCCACTTAACTCTCCAAATCATAGAGAGTAAATAAACAACATGGTACCTTTGTGTTCCCTCAATGCAGTACCCAAGAAGTCGAACTAAGTTTTTATGCCGCACATGGCCAATGGCTTCAACTTCCACCCTGAAATCCTTGTCAGCTTGTCCCCTAGAAAGGGAAAAACAGGGAATGGTATCAGCTAAAGTTACAAGCTACAGCATAACAGGAAGAACAGGATTAATCTTTGACAAAAACAAGCTTCAGTGCAGCATACGGATTATTAAGTAGCTTTTTGACAGCTACTGGGTTCCCATTAATCAGATTGCCTCTATAAACAACTCCATATCCACCATCACCAATGATATTATCCTTTGAAAACCGGTTAGTTGCAAGCTGTAGATCTCTCAGGGTGAACCAATGACCCCAGCCCAGATGTGAAAATTCAGGCAGGCCAGACAAAGGTGAAGGAGCCGTCAATGGATGGGAAGAAGGCCTGTATGTGGAAATTGTCCTGGTGCCTCCCTCTTCTCCTGGTTGAGATCCTTTAACATCTTTCTCCATATGATTAAAGGAACCAGACTGACCACTATCATCTCCATTATCTACATTAAACAACACCTTATCTGAATCTCTGTCACTGAATTTATCATTAAGTACAGCAGTCAGACCATCATTGTTTGCTGAAACTTGATCAACTCGTATCTCTTTAATTTCGTCTGAAACATAAGGCGCTTGCCTCACAGGAAGCATGTCATTAGCCCTTCTGGCTTTCTTTCGAAAACTAAGCCACAGAGATACGGCGAGGATAAATAAAAAAACCACTCCTAAGCCAATAACAATAAGTACCCACAACTGCAGGCCAATGTATGTTTTTGACAGAGTATTGTTCAGATCAGACCCCATTTTCATCAAAACCAAGATGCCTGAAAAATGTTTAATTAAAACAACTTAGATCACAAACTGCACCAAGTAGTAATTAAAACCTGATACATATGTTGCATTGATTCAAAATATTCATTGAATTATGACAGAAAATTTGTCAATCAAATGTCCCTTCTAATCGTATAAGATATTAGACTGAAGTCTATGCGCAAATAAACTGAAAAAATGGCTAATACGTTTCAGGAAAAAAAAAAGTCCACATCCCATCACGGTAAAAAAGTGAAGTTTGCAAATCAAACATATAGAGATAAGGAGCAACAGAGTCGAAAAGTAAAGCAGACCATGAATCACAGTCAAGTCTCTAGAAAGAACCCAAAGACCCTTCAAGATCAACCAGAGAGAGAGAGAGAGAGAAGCTGAAAGGAAAGCAAAGAGTTTTCTTTAAATCAAAGTCCGCCGACTACCAAAACCTTATCAATAGAGTAATAAACAAAATTCAAAATCGAATGGCAGTAGGCATCACATTTCCAACACACACTACATTTGACAAAGCATCACACTCACGCATGATGAAACATTAAGACTGAACCAGATATCACATTCCCAGCAATTTTTTTTTTCTAAAAGCAAGAAATTTCATGCATCGTTTGACGAGATCAACAGGAAAAAAAAAAGAAATCAAAACTTTGAGCATTAGATGCCCGTAAATGCCAACTGAATGAAGAGGAAATGAATCATAACAAACCTTGGGAGAGACAAAGGTGTTAAGAGGAAAAGGAGAAAAAAGAGCAAAGTTGGGGAATATGGGTGTCTATAAAAAAGAAAGGCGACGAGAGGAGAGGAGGAAGCACATTAAGAGGCTAGAAAGAGGGGTGCTGCATTGTGAAAAATTTGTGTAGGGTTTCTATGTGAGCTGGGTTTATGTGAGAAAAGGATTTTGGGTTTGGGTTATTTTGTTGGTTTATTCTGATAACTAAAGAAGAAGATTTGGAGTTGTCAGTGGTAGGTGATGAGGAAAGACATGCCTTATATTACATTACATTAACAGTGAAATGAAGCAGCTTGGATTTGGATGCTTTCTTTCTTTGTTCGTTCTTTCTCCACACCTTCTTTTTTTTTTTTTTTCGTAAATCTATCTTATTTCTAGTTACTGGATACTTTTTTTTTCTTTATAGTATATATATACTTATTATTGCTCAAAAGAAGAAGGAAAAAAAGTTTGTATCGTAGGTCTTTCCTTTTTCTTTTTTTTGATGAAAAAAAGAGGCTTTCTCTATTAACACAAATCTGAATTACAGTTTAAATTATATTATGATGATCTTAAAAATTCACTTTTTAGGATGCCATTGATATGGTGACACTTCACCTATTTTAAGAGATGCCTAAGTTTTAAAATGCACCTACTCTCACCAAATCAATTTTCTTAATCCATCTTAATTTTGATTAATTAAAAAAAATCAATCAAAACACCGATTCTTTTTTGGACAGAACAGTAACCTCTCTCCCTGTTCTCTTTCCTCTCTCTTTTTGTTCTTTCCCCTGTTCTCTCCCTCAATCCTTCCTTTTTCACATCGATTTCGGTCTTCCGATTAGTCTACACAGAGGTATGATCACTTGTAGCCTTCCTTCCTTGTGACATAATCTAAATTCATGTTCTGTTTTTGGTTGCCCGTGAGCAAGATTAATCGGAAGAGAGAAATCGATGTTAAAAAAGAATGGCTGGGGGGAGAACAGGGAAAAGAACAGGAAGAGAGAGGGAAGAGAACAGGGAGAGAGGTCACCGTTCTGTCCAAAAAAGAATCTCTTAAAATAAGTGAGGTGTCACTGTATCAATGGAATCTTAAAAAATAGACTTTTAGGATCATCCTAATATAATTTAAACTCTACAAATATTTGGTGGAAGATATCCCATCCAAACTTTTCTTTCCCCTACAGTACAATCAACTTTAGCCACATTGTGTGCTAAAGAATTAGCCTCTCTTCTCACAGATTTAAAAGAAACAAAAGTAAGACTATCAGCCAGCAAAAGGATCTCATCAACTAGATGACTACCTTCCCAGAGGGACTTTTCTCCAAAATTAACCTCCGCAATTACCTTAGCAGACTCACTCTCCACTTCCATCTCTATATACCCTTTCTCCCATGCCACGTCCAAGCCAAATACAAGGATCGTAGGTCTTTCTTGTTCTTTAATATTAATTAATTGTATAATAATATATGTATTTCTTTCTCTCTTTTTTTTTTTGTAAATGAACCCTTTTTTAAGTATTTATCAGTGCAAGGAAGAGTTAAGTTGAAAAATGAAAAACGAAACGAAGAAAAATATACTAGAAAAAGAAGAGAGAATGATTACAGGAGACAAAGCGAAGCGTGAAGGAGTGAAAAGGTTAAAAGGTCAAAGATAAACAGAATGGACCCAAACCAAACTAACCCCAAAAAACGATTCATGCTCTCATGATGACCCTTTACTTATTATTATTATTTTTTTTTTATGGAAGACCCTTTACTTATTTATTAGTACTATCATGTAATGTAATGTGATGTAATGTACCGCAAATTTCATCGTTTGATAGAATTTGGCTTTTGGGATTTTCCTTCTTTTTTTTTTTTTATATTTGGGTATTTGAAAATTGAAGGTGATAGTAAGAGACAAGATATAGGAGATAGGACATGTGTAAATGACTAATTGTTTGTTTAGTCTTAATAGATGTAGATCTGTACATGGTCAAGTCAAAGAAACATAGTGGAGAGTGTAACAGGTTTGTGATTGAGAGCTTGTGTGCCAAAAATGCCCTTGCTTTCGCTTCCCGGTTTGGTTCCCAATTATATTTATTTACTATTAATACTTAAATAGTAGTAGTAAGTTAGGACCCTTTCGTTTTTTTTTTTCCAAAGAAATTTAGGACCCTTTAACTTTAATCAAGGTTAGAGTATCACATTTACATTCACATTATCACGTATATATAGTATAAAAGAATGAGTCATAAATGAGCGTGAATTGTCATGCATGGTATGGTATGGTATGGTGGTATAGGCATGAAAAGAATATTTCATGACAGAATTAACCATATATTATAATAGAAAAATACTAAATGGTACTCCCTATACATCATTTAAAGTGTTAAATTCATTAAATTTTTTATATATGTATCAAACAAAATATATTAAATTTTATATAATTAATATTTTATTTTTTATTGAATTCAAAAAAAATTATTACATTAAATAAAAATAAATTCCTTAAACAAAAAATCAACCAACTTTAGTATTATAATAAATAAAGGATCATGGATGTACATCATAATTATAATAAATAAAGGATCATAGATGAGTTATACATCATAAAAAGGATATATGGATATACCTGATAACAAAATCGATTGTAATATTATAATAATATTATAAATAAACAAATAAATAAATAAAGTGCCCACAAACAAAAACACAACACGCATAGCATAATTGGTGTAATGATACTATGAAACCTGCGTGTGTGTGAGATGATGGATGAATTGAGGATTGAGGAAGAATCATCATGAATGATGGTTTATTATTAGTCGACCCCCACCCTCAGCATTTACAGCCAAAAAGAGCTGTGTCCCTGTGTGTCTCATCCGCAGACATTTGGTTTCAATGTTGTTGTTGGGTTTAAGCTGTCCGGATTTATTTAAAGAGTTTCGTTGCTGCTGTGTTTTTTTTTTTTTTTTTTAAATCTTTGCTGTTAATAATATTTATATAACTTAATAGAGAGAGACGTGGACCTGTTCAAATGATCATTTTGTGGCATTGGCAATACCAAATACCAATAGGTCCAATACCCTCGAGTTGAGCTAATTCCAAAGGCCTAAATTTTATATTATTAATTAATAATTAATTTAATGCTGTAATATTTGTCCCAATTGTGTTGCTTCTCATTTCTACGATTTTATGTGTATATATATATATATATATATACATACATATACATATATATAAGGGATCTATTTATATTTATTGTAAAATTAAAACCCTTTTTATAACTTGATGTACGATTAATATTTTAACAATTCGACCGTTAGATCTAAAGATATATTATCATGCATGTAAAATTTCAAATCAATCCGATATTTTTATGATATCAACTTAGGCTCTAACATTTTTAATTTATATTTAACAGTTAAAAATTTTATAGCATTAAAATATATGCTAGACATCTCAAATTAACTTTAAATTTTACATGCACGATATATATGAATAGAGCATGTAAAATTTCAAATCAATCCGATATTTTTATGATATCGACCTAAGCTCTAATATTTTTTATTTATATTTAATGGTTAAAAATTCTATCGCATTAAAATATATGCTAGACATCTCAAATTAACTTAAAATTTTACATGCACGATATATATGAGTAGAGCATGAAATTCGACGGTTGGATTAATTAAATATTAATTAAACGTTAAGTTATGAAAGGATATTAGACTCTTAATCTTACATCAGATGTAAAATGATAATTTCTCATATAAATATATATATCATTTTACTTCTTTTATAACTTAATATACAATAAAAATTTGTACTCTTATTGTTGAATTTCATAATCTATTCTCCTAAATAACATATGCAAGATTTTTAGTCTATTTAAAATATCTACCATTTGTTTAATGTATCAAACTTTCTCGCCAGCCATAAATATATATATATTGGCTACTAGCCCTAGATATTTAGTCTTATTTTTCTACTTTTCCTTTTGTTGTTGTCCTTACTATTTTTATCTTAAATTCTCTCAAATTTCGTACCATTTTGCTTTGGGCCTTGGGCAAAGGGTGGTTGGGTGGGTCTCTTTTGAGATTTCGTGGGGTTCCTCTCACGAGGCCCACTTGATTGGGCTATTATATTTTCCTTTTACATTGTTTCCTTAATTAGAACGTCGCCGTTTTTAACATTCGAGAGAGGAAAACTATGGGTAGAGACGGGCAAAGAAGAGTCAGACAAAAATAAACAGAAAAAAAAAAAAGGGGGGAAAGGAGAGGAGGCGAAGGTGGCAGAGAAGGCTTCCTTGGCTGTTCCATTGCTGCTTACACAATTGACAATAGGGAATAAAAGTTTTTAGTCAAAATGTTTGAAAACAAACAACTATTCAAGTGATAAGTGAGAATTTATATGCAAAAAATCTTTCATCTACCTTTTATCAGTTTAGTCTAGGTGGTTTTCACATGGTCCTTTTAAATTTTGAAGGGCCTCTAAATTCTAATCGGCTCAAATTTTTCTTAGATGTTGTTTGATAAATTGAAAAATAAATATTGAATCAATATATATATATATATATATATATAATTTTACTTTTGTAATAAACTCACATAACTCAATTTTATTCAACTAATAATAAGGATGACTTTTGAGTTATCAATCTTAACTTTGCAATTAAAAAAAATTTTGGACTACTAATCTTAATTTTATAATAATGAGAAAAATGAAAAGTCATTAAAAAAAACCTTTGAGTTACCAAAGAATTTCAATATCACTATAAATAGAGAGTTTACGAACTAAAATTTTTTTTTGCAAACGAGTAAGTTTAAAAAATCTTAATTTTCAATTTTAAATATTTTTTTCATTTTTCATATAATGGTGATTTTTTATGCTTTTGATTTTTTTTGTAGGTTTATATCATTGGAGTATAATATTAGGCATGAGATTTGTTAATTGATTTTTTATAATGGAATATTAATGTTTTTAGATCTCTCTCCCCTTCTCTATTAATTAAAAGATATGTTTATGGCTTTTAATTTTTTTTAAAATTATATTGCAGTTCGATCATGCCGAATAAGTAATTAAAATATGTAACAATTGATAAGTTATCTTCTCAAAGAGACGATTGGAGTTGTCTTCTAAAAAGGATGATTGGAGATTCAAGGTTAGTATTTATCGATTATGAGATGTTTATAATTATAAAATCAAGAAGCATGTTATCAAAAAAATGATTTTGATTGGTGAAAATGTAAATTGATTGTTGTAAGAGTCGAATGGTTTACTCTATTAATTTTGATAATTTTTATATGTTGTTTTGTAGGTAAAAAATTTAATTACATTTTCTTTATATCTTATTTTGATGAGTTAAGGCTATTAAATTAACATGAAATTAGTTTATTTTAATTTTCTTATATTATTAATTGTTTTGCGTTTATATAAATTAGTTTATTTTAATTTTCCAATATTGTTAATTGTTTTGTATTTGTATCTACCATTTTACATTTTAAGTAAAAATTTTGATGTTCTCTTTTTTTTCATTTACTATTTAATTGTATATGATGATTTCATTTCTTTTTCTAATATGTATTTTGATTTTTATACTTTTTTATATCTTATTTTGATTAGTTAAGGTAATGGTACTAATTAAACATGAAATTAGTTTATTTTAGATTCTATATGCTGTTAATTATTTTGTGTTTTATAAACCATTTTACATTTTGTATAAAAATGTTGATATTCTCTTTTCACATTGATTATTTAATTGTTTATGATAACTTTTCTTTGTAATATATATATTTTGATTTTTATGTCAAATTAATAGTGTAAAATTTCTAAAATACTATATTATTTCGTCCACAATATAGAAAATCATTATTCATCTCAAGTAAGCTATTTATGCTTTTTATTTTCGATTTTTGTATTTACTATATTTGTTTTGAGGACAGGATAGGGGATAGGTAGAGAGAATCGGGATAATGGATGAAGAATGTATCCCCTGCATATGCCCCACCCAATTGCCATCAATATATTCATATTTATGAAATTAAAAATCACTTATTACCTTTCACAATTAAATTCACAATAATATTTTTAAAATAAATTATAAAACGCAATGCACGAACCAATTTTGCTTAAAAAAATCAAAATAAAAGTACAAAAAATCACCATTATATGAAATATGAAAGAAATTAAAATTGAAAATTAAGATTTTTCAAACTTACTTTTTTGTAATTTTTTTTTAAATTGGGAAACTCTCTATTCATAATGATATCAAAATACTTTCAAACTTACTCTTTTACAATGTTTTTTTAATTCAGAAACTCTTTATTTATATTGATATTAAAATGTTTGGTAACTCAAAAGTTTTCTTTAAATGAGTTTTCATTTTTCTCATTATTATAAATTAATATTAATAGTTTGGTAACTTAAATTTTTTTTAATGACTTTTCATTTTCCTCATTATTACAAAACTAAAATTAGTAGCTAATTTTTTTTTTTAGTTGCATATGACTTTTGAGTTACTGATATTAACTTTACTATTAAAAAAAAAAACTTTAAGCTACCAATCCTAATTATGTAATTTAAAAAAAATTTTGAATCACTAGTCTTAATTTTATAATAATGAGGAAAATGAAAAGTTATTAAAGAAAACCTTTGAGTTATCAAAGTATTTTAATATCACTATAAATAGAGAGTTTGTAAATTAAAAAGAATGTTAGTATCATACTTTTGTAATTAAATCACATAACTCAATTTTATCAAACTAATAATGAGGATGACTTTTGAGTTACCAATCTTAATTTTGCAATTAAAAAAAAAAAACTTTAAGCTACCAATCTTAATTATACAATTAAATAAAAAATCTTGGAGTCACTAATTTTAATTTTATAACAATGAGAAAAATAAAAAGTCATTAAAAATACTTTGAGTTACCAAAATATTTTAATATCACTATAAATATAGAGTTTCGAATTAAATTTTTTTTGGCAAACACATAAATTTGAAAAATATTAATTTTCAATTTAAATTTCTTTCGTTTTCATGTAATGGTGATTTTTTATACTTTTGATTTTCTTTTGTAGGTTTATTTCATTGGGGTAATAATATTAGCTATGAGATTTGTTAGTTGATTTTTTGCATTGGAATATTGATTTTTTAAAATCTCTCTCACATTTTCTCTTAACTAAAAGATATAAATTATAGTGTTTATAGTTTTTTCTTAAATTATATTATAGTTCTAAGTAATTAAAATACATAACAATTAATAAGTTATCTTCTCAAAAGAAAGATTGAAGTTGTTTTTTAAAAATGATGATTGAAGAATTAAGGTGTATGTTTATCGATTAAAAAATATTTATTATTCTAAAATAAAGAAGCATTTACCACAAAAATGATTTTTATTGATGAAAAGGTAAATTGGTAAATTGGTTGTTGTAAGAGTTGAAATGTTTAATTTATTAATTTAACAATTTTTATATGCTACTTTGTAGGTAAAAGCTATCAATTACACTTTCTTTACATCTTATTTTGATGAGTTAAGGTAATTAAACTAACCATTAAATTAGTTTACTTTAATTTTCATTTATGTGTAAATATGTTGATATTCTCTTTTTCTTTCTCTTTTTTTTTTCATTTAGTATTTAATTGTTTACGAAGATTTCATTTCTTCTTTAATATGTATCTTGATTTTTATGCATTTTTTATATTTTATTTTGATGAGTTAAGGTGATTGTACTAATTAAACATGAAATTAATTTATTTTGTTGAGAACAGAGACAAGTGAAGAGAGTTGAAGTTAAGGACAGATGTACCCCTCGCATATTCCCCGCTTAGTTGACATCTCTATATCCATATTTATCAAATTAAAAGTAACTTATTATCTTTTATAATTAAATACATAATAATATTTTTAAAATAAATTATAAAGCGCAACGTGCGAGCCGATTTTGCTAGTTTATATATAAAAATTGTTTGATAAATAAATGTTAATATAAATATATTGTTTGATAATCATAAATGTTGAAGATTTTTAAAACTTATTAATGTCTAAAATAAAGATAATTTAGTACAAAAGAAAAGTTTTTCAAATTTAAATAATTTAATTTTTTTTCATCATTCAATAATAAGTAGATCTCAACCTACTTTTTAAATTTAACACTTTTTTTATTGAAAAAAACTTTTAAATGGTAACAAAAAAATTAGCAAACATATTGAAATCTAAAAATATTGAAAATTTTCATTTTTAATTGTTTATCAAACAATGAGAGCTGGGCCACTAATGGGCTTATCATTGTTATCAATGACCTTTTTTAATCGGGCCTGTAATGGGCAGCAGGAATATCATTTTTCTTTATTGACCTCGATTTTATGTATTTGGAGTCGTCATCGGGTTTGTAATCCGCTCCGGCCTAAAAAGGGTTCAATTAGATCGCTTATGTTATCATGGGTCTAGAATATATATTTTCTTAAGTATATCTTAAGAGGCTCAAAAAATAAAATTAGGGCCTTTTCATTATCCATTTGGGCCCAGATCAACCATGTTTAGCAGCGTAATAAGGAAAATGGGTCGGACTTTATTCTGAATTGGGCTACAGGTCAACCTTATTGTCCTTTGGGTTAAAATATGGAAATTAATTCCCAGTTGGGCCTCAAATGAATCCAAAATTTATTTATGTAAATCATAATTAGGCCGTAAATAAGCCTTAATTGTACTGTAAGCTTAATGGGCCGTAGAAGAAACTCAAATGGAACCTAAAAATTTCAGTTGGGACATTAGTTCTTCAAATCTTGAATGGGCCAAAATTGGGCAGCTTTTTTTTCGTTTTTGGCAACGGAAATATTACTATTATACTTTCAAAGAGAAACATACAAATAGTTCAAATAATCAGCTACAACTAGCAAGGTAATGACTACCGAGACATGAAAAAACATCCATCATCCCTACTAGTTATTAACAATGTATTTACAAGGGAGGTGTGAGAACCCCATCCTTATTCTAGATCTCAACCAATGAAGATGGTGAGTGTCTTCTCTAGGTGACACAGCTCATCACCAACTTGGATTGTTTCGCAAGCCAATCCGCCTCCTTGTTGGCACTCCTATGCACATGAAGTATTTCTTTATGTGGAATCTTTTGTAACAGAGCTAAAATAAGTTAGATTGGGTAGCTTAGTTCGTAGATCATATAAATGAATGAGATTGTACAATTGAGGAAGAATTTCAACCTAATAATAAATTAAATCCAACGGCGCATTGTAAACTCTATTAATTCTAAGATTATAACGGCCGAAATCACTCAAAGCCATGAATGAGGATTGGCCAAAGTGGTAAGATCTTTGATCAGTGGTGTGAGGTACTTGTATTCGAGTTCTTATAGACCTAATTTGGTAGGCAATATGTGAGTTCGAAAATCTCTGTAAAATTGGAGTCCGTAAATCTTCAAAGAGGTTGATAACTTATCATGACTTTGGAGATGAGATTAACCTACACTGCTCTTAAACTTTATTTTGAACAAAAAAAAAATCACTCAAAGCCTAATTAAATTAAAATTTTGACGAAGAGTTTGGCCAAATTTAAATTTAGCAACCCTTTCGAGGCCTTAATTAAAAAAAAAAAGACTACTAATTGGATTGCTAAATGAAGTAGAAAATAACGAAGGGGGTTTGACTCTTCTTAACAAACCACCTACGGCTTGCGGACGAATTCTTCTCACTAAGGCTATAGCCCGTAAGGGGTTGGTGTTGAAAAGCCCAATGGATAAAACGAAAACGTTTTACTAGAGCAACGTCTATTGAGCTGGTATATACTATACATGCTTTGAGTTCGTGCAACTCAACCGCTTCGGACATCGATTTTTTTTTTATCAAAATAAAAAAGATTTGTTTTCAATAATTGGGATATAATGTGTAAAATATGAAAAATATAAGTAATTATATTGATTCTATATTATTAAAATTATTTATATATCTTTAGTAAACAAATTTCAAAAAATAAATTCTTAAAAAAGTAGGAAAAAGTATACTTCCAATTTCTAAATTTCATAATTTAAAAGGAAATAAAAATAGTTTAACAATATAATTTAATTGTCATATTATAACAAATCTTTTTTGTTTTAAAAAATTATTCATTTGCTTAATTTGTTTGTGTTGGCTCTTGGCTGGCGTGGGCCCAACAGGCAACATCCAATTAGTCCAACCAGTCAGTCATCAATCATCAATCAATATAATAAATTGAGAATTGAAATGCCTTCCTTGCTGTTTTGCTGGGCTTTATTATAATTACTAAAGGATTAAATTAATTGTGATGGAAGTGAGAGTGGCGGCAGTGGATAAATGATAATCATCAAGATTCTCAGGATATCACATTCACAAAGAAGGAAATTACATATTCTTTCAAAAAAAATAAAAAAACAGAAGAAGAAGAAGGAAATTACATATGAAGTTGACAAATAATAGATTAATCCTGCAGGATAGAAATTAACTTGGTATTACATATTCACCCCCACAAAATTTAATAATTGATCAGTTACATAAGACACTCATCTGGCGAGACCACAACTACTGCTACAGCTTTCAGTTACTGTGTTTTATTTAGTATTTAGTTGTAAACACTAAACAGGGGAAAAAAACTTGGATTCACATACAAATTAAGCAATCCCAAAACAACAAACAAACTAATTATATATATGGATTAGATATAGATGCTGCCTTGTTGTTATTATACTTTTAATACTACTCCTGCATGCTATTGCTCTGTATATACTACTAGTATTTATATATTTATGACTTCTACCTCATTGGCCTGGTGGCTAAGAGGCTTGAAGTCACCAAGGCGGGGTTCGACCCCTGCCATCTCCCTCCCCCGGGTCTTAGTACCCCGAATGTAACCAAAAAAAAAAAAGTATTTATATATTTATATATAGTGGGTGTGTTTTCAGCTGGTTGAGGTTCCAGTTCACATTTATGTTTCCTTGGGGTCAGGGCAGGGTTCATGAGACTTGCATTGCACCGCAACAACCACCAAAACTTTTTCAACCAAACCAATCCAAACCCAAATATTTTATTATAATATATATATACACACACACACACATTTCAGTTTCAGATTTGGAGATGCTTGGAATTTTGTTAAATATATATACCACTCCTACTACAAAATATATCCTGATTGTCAGATTTTTATTTTGTTTCGTAAATATACATGGAATTAGTCTTCCATATCTACCTTTCTACCGCTAGATCTTTCCATTTTTACCACAAGTGTGTGCTCCTGGATTGGTCACGACGAGGGCTACATATTTCTCATATATATATATATATATATATAGATATTAGATATGTGTGTATAATAGTATATATGCAGTGGAATGGTACCCAATTTTCTTTTTAAAAAAAAAAAAATAGAGAACTTGTGGTGTAGGAGTATTTTATGGCCCATATATGGCCATGGTTTCTATCTTAGAACTTATTAGAACCTTATGTTTAGAATGTAGATAGAGAAAGAAACATGAAACATGTGGGTCTTCATTTTGTGATGGGGTGCTCCTGCAATTGTTGTGGTTAGTCAATTTCTCCATCCGCCCCGCGTCCCTCCCGCCCCCTCAAGCCTCAACCTCATCGGCTCATCCTCATGGCTAATGTTTGTGGCTTTCAAAAGGGAGTGATGACCGATTAGAGATTCAACATGGAAACTTTACTCAACTGAGGTAGGAATTAGGATTAGGGAAGGGGAAGGCGCAAGCAGCAGTAGTAGTACTAGTAGTGGTAGTTTGGTGCTGGATGGAGTGAGCGATGGTCCCTCTTTGGCTTTGGGCGGAAAATGAAATGAAAAGGGGAATCTTCACCATCGTTCATTCATTCACCGGTGCGTTAGCGTTTTGTGATATAAAGAATGTGCAGCAGTTTGTAAGAGAGTGAGTAAAGATGAAAGATGGGAAATTTGGATGTTGATGCGCACGTTACTAGTTACTACTAGACACCTAAGTAGTGAACAAAGGATTGATTATTGATTGATTGATGAATGAAAGCGGAGTTTTTCCTAATTTCCTAAATTCCAACTCCTCCTCCTACTACTACTATGATCCGTCGGGGATTGGATTTAGGATCCGCATTTTGCTTCTTCTCTTTTCTTTCTTTTACTAGTCTTTTACTACCACCGGCACAGCACAAAATTCCTAATCTTTCTCCTCAGTCCTCAGTTCGCACCTCACATTCTCTCTCACCGCTATTGTGTATGGTGGTATTATCTTCCTTTTTTTTCTTTTTTTTTCCCTAAAATACCCTAAAATAATACTAATACCTAGTAAGTACTCTCTCTCTCTCTCTCTCTCTCTCTCTATATATAGGTAGTCCTCGTTAGTAATTACATTTTCAATTGCCGATAGAACTATTGCAATTTACAAACACTCCGTCTTCCGCTCTCGCTTTCCTTCCTTCCTTCCTCCTCCTTCCTAATCCCCAATCCCCAAACATCATTCAGCGTTCAACACTCAACACCTCACCACTCAACACTCGACACTCGACACTCGCACTAAATCCTTTGCTTGACCTAATTCTAGTTAATCCCCCTCTGATCTGCAAAATTAGCTTCCTCCTTTTTCAGATTCGCCGCCGGTGCATCTGCCGCAACCCGCCGCTTTCCTCTTTTCTCTTATACTGGTACACAGATAATAGATAATAGAGATCGGATCAATCTCCGTATTGCCCTTCCTCCTCCATTTCTCTCCTTGTTTTCTTGCTAAATGTAAGTTCTATGCCTTCCTTCTTTTCTTTTAATGAGTTATTAATCTATTTCATTAAATGAATGCTGTCCGCATTTGCTGCACTTAATCATCTCTTTGTTTTTTTCCCCCCTCATTTTCAGGTAATCCTGTTACTCTTTGTTTCGGACCTGCACCACTTCCTGATTTTTATTACACCGGAAATTAAAATTTAATTTTTAGCATTCTGCATTTTGATATTTGGGGAAAGCAAAGGAAAGACCCAAAATGATAAACAAGCCGCTTGTATTGACTTATCTCTACCTATTGATCTACATTTTGCTTTCTTCCGGAGTTATATTGTACAACAAGGTAAACTTCTCCGTTCTGTACTTTGCTTTCTTTTTCTCTTTAGCTCTCCGGCCCTTTTCGGTGTTTTGTTGAACTAATTTAATTGATGAAAGCATTTCTTCAAATGGTTTGGCTGCATTTAGAATTAGAGCAAGCTATGCTATTGATTTTCTGCACCTAGTCACTGTCTTCATCTTGATTGCAGTGGGTTCTGTCTCCCAAATACTTCAATTTTCCACTTCCTATAACGTTGACAATGATTCACATGGCCTTCTCTGGACTCGTTGCATTTTTCCTTATCCGTGTTTTCAAGGTATTCCATGCTACCACTTTCAATGTTTCTTCTTATACTACTACTGCTAAATAACTTAACTGGTGAATGCAAGACATAAAATTACGAGGCCATTGTTTTTCAGTGTGTACATAAGCAAGACATAAAATTAAAAGCACTATTATCATATCCCTATCCAAGGTTCGTTTTCCCTTTTTATGCTTATCTTGGTAACCCATTTTCTTCTTCCTTCATCTCAACATCAGGTTGTAGCTCCTGTCAAAATGACATTTGAAATGTAAGTTCATTTCCATGCTTTTTCCCAATCATTGCATTATTACAGGATTCCTCTTCTCTTTCCTAAACATTTTTTCTTGGTATTGCAGATATGCTACATGTGTAATACCTATAAGTGCCTTCTTTGCGTCTAGTCTTTGGTAAGCACTAACTGTGGTATGACTGAACTTCTTGTTTGTTGTGAGATGTAGTATTTTCCTCATTGAGATGGTATCATTTATCCTATGTTATCAGCCATTTCTGTTGGCAACAAGTACAAGCATGCTGCTTCAAAAGCCTGCTGAGCATTACTGATTAACTTACCAGTAGAATGACCCTGCATTAAGTAGAATGTATCATGGTGTGTGTCCCCTTTTCCTTTGTGATTATGAGACCATTTTTCTTCTTTTGATATATTATTATTCCACATTGTATCTCTCTGCTTGGCTTTAATCCTGGTTCAAGGAGTTACTGTACCCTAAGTAGCTAGGTTGACTTGAATCTGAATCCAGTATAACCTACAAATATTACTTTCAAGCTCAAATCAAGTTGACATGCAATAATAGTACCTACTAGAATAAGTGTTATTCAGTCTTTTATCCTATCTAGGTTGGACTTGAATTGAGGTCAAGGTCTCTCACCACTTGGTCAAGCTTTATTTTGTTGCCTTCATTCTTGCCATAATGATGTATCTTTGCTAATCTGCATCTTAATCGTTTGAATTACTGCCCGTTGCTTCTTGTTTCCATCTCTTAATGTCTGGCCCTGAATTAAGCTCTGTCAGGTACTAATTTGTTGTTCTCCTGCATGCTTTGGATGAGAATTTTTAAATTCAATTGCATTTATGCTATTGAGTTGCCTAAAGGTGTCTGCTGTAGACTGCAAATTACTTAGGATATAGAGCTTGTTGTGTACTGGCTGTACAGAATTTTAATTGCTTTGTTTATATTTCTCCATGTCGTAATGTCTTGCATGTTCTAAGCAGAATTTTTTGCTTTCTGTTGTCAATACAGGTTTGGTAACACTGCTTATCTGCACATCTCTGTCGCTTTTATCCAGATGCTCAAAGCTCTAAGTATGTCGAAACAAAGTTTACTTTTCGTTAGATTGCACAAAATCACTCTAATATTCCAATGACTGGCTATTTTTGCTTTGATATTATAGTGCCAGTTGCAACATTTTTCATGGGTGTTATGTGTGGCACTGACAAACCAAGGTGCGATGTGTTCTTGAACATGGTGCTGGTCAGCGTTGGAGTTGTCATTTCCTCATACGGAGAAATTCATTTTAATATAGTTGGCACAGTTTATCAGGTTACAGGCATCTTTGCAGAAGCTCTTAGGCTGGTCTTAACTCAAGTCCTCCTGCAAAAGAAGGGCTTGACACTAAATCCCATTACCAGCTTGTACTACATTGCACCATGCAGGTACACTGATTTTATGAGTTTGGCCCCCCAGAAGACCAATTTTATCACATGACTGACATCCCTTATACATAATCTTTACATTGGATATATGTGCAATATATTGCTCAAGTGTCAATGTGTGATTTTCTTTTTCTTTATTGCAGTTTTGTATTTCTTTTTGTTCCTTGGTGTTTGCTGGAGAAGCCTGGGATGGAAGTTTCACAGATACAGTTCAACTTCTGGATCTTCTTCTCAAATGCTCTTTGTGCTCTGGCACTCAACTTGTCCACATTCTTAGTAATTGGGAGAACTGGAGCCGTCACAATCAGGGTTGCTGGTGTTCTGAAAGACTGGATACTGATTGCCCTTTCCACTGTTATTTTTCCGGAGTCTACCATAACTGGGCTAAATATAACTGGTTATGCAATTGGTACTTCTCTCGACTCAGTTTCATACTGTTACATGTTTCCCATTTTGGTATTTCAGAAGTTAATTTGATACAAACTCTTTTTTTTGCTTGCCAGCTCTTTGTGGAGTTGTTATGTATAATTACATAAAGGTTAAGGATGGTCGTGCTTCTCAGCTACCTTCTGACAGTATTCCAGAGAGAATCACTAAGGTCAGCCTTCGCAAAGAATCCCTTAATTTGACAACCTTGTTAAAATTGTACATTTTCTGATTGAAAGACTAGTAAAAAAACTTGCAAATTAGTAATCTAGACTCCAGATTGTGTTACGATTTTGGAAGATTAGAAGAAAATGCTTGTGACTTGTCACATTCATGATCTCTTTATGTGGTTAATACAGGATTGGAAGTTTGAGAAGAAGTCATCAGACATATTCAACCCCAATAGCAGTAGCGATACCAATGGAGGAAGTGGTGGAGGAAACTTTGATGCCCCTGAAGTGACTGATGAAGAAGCACCTCTGATTTCATCAAGGCTTTCTCATATTGGGCGTTCACAACTCAGCAACCATACTGCATGAAAGGGTATTTGGACGAAATGCCAAATGCAAAAAGAGAACCAGTTCACATGGGCCCTACCATCTAAGTAGAAGGGATAGATTCTTTTGTAAGGGATCGGATCTTTCACACCTGAAGTAAAGGGTGATTTTATTGTAATTACTTTGATTTGTATCGTCTATCTTTCATGCAAGATTATCGATCATAGATTGCGTAAATGGTAGCTCAGGACCAATAACCGGGTGATGAGCTTACCATAATATAGCTGACGCTTATTTGGATATAGTTTCATTCTTTGACTTCCACTTGGTGATACTTAACCCATTTTGGATGCGCAGCCAACTGCAGTATTGTAATGTTCATTAAGTAGGGTCGTCGCATGTGCTGTTCTTGAACCATTCTGTCCCTGTCCCTATTTCTTTAGTAAAGTGTCTGCTTATAACTCCAAAGAATCCAAGGAGAAAAAGAAAGGGGGCGGGTAGAAAATACCTTGGAATTTGGTTGCGCCAGCAGCTGACCAAGCTAGATAGCCTTTTCTTGGGTTGGGTGTTGTGGGGCCGGGGGGGGGGGGGGGGGGGGGAGCGGAGCTGGCGGGCTTTGTGGGGGTGTTGTTGAGGTCATGGTTCAACTGTCCAACCGTTAAGTGCTTCCATGCTTTTAAGACTAGAGGTGAAAATTCATAAATATTTATTTTGTAAAATAGCATTCATCTCGTAGGACCCGTACATATACATGTGAAATTCAATTCCCAAAAGAACCACGACTTCACGACATTCCATTCCAAAATAATTCAACCAACTACTTCCACATGATTTACACAGACAACATCACAAACCGAATATGCACATCTCAGGCAAGAATCAATAATAAAAATTGATACGGGTAAAACTGACACATTCCCTCAAACGGCATCTTCCCCAACCTCCCACTCCCATTCACTCAAGCATAAGTGGAAACCATTCCCTTCATTGTATTCCAATTATTGTGGGTCCCTTAGATATAACAATCTCCTTGAAGGTGCAGGAGGCGCCAATCCTGGAATGTCTCTGATATTTTTGTTGTTTGGATGGATAATCTGAAAATTTCCACATTGTGATTAGAAAATGCAAAGCTTCAGACAGTACTATGAGCATTGTTAAAAAATACACATTAATATACTATCTCTTGATGTGCTTGAAAGAACACAACTGCTTAGTGGCTTAGGTTTATTGCTAGTACTTAATCATGACTTTTTGTGACAAACATTTGTTCAAATTCTTCCATCTTGCCATACCATCAGAGAGATGGTAGAGCAGTTGAATATGTTTAAGCAAACATCGCTGAAGGTCAAGTCCCCACAAATATTCTATTTTCAAAAGCTTCACATTCTAAATATACACAACCCATGACATAAGTTAGTAATTTTAACAGACTAAAAAGACTCAAAATCCATAAGCAAAAAGAATACCTTCACAACTATGATGGCTATAACACCAAAAACGATAAGAAGTAGAAAGAGCATGATGCATTTATCAGTGGCCACCTGGAAAAGAAGAAAGATATTTAAATGTAGCAGAAAAGAGTAAAATGGAACAAAAGCAGCATTTAGAGTACTAAAGAATCAACTAACCTGCCTACCAATCTCCTTTACCAGCTGGGATGCCTTCTTAATTGAGAACTGAATGGTATCCAGCTCATTTACAATACGACCCATTTGTTCAGTCTGCATAACTTTTCTGTCAGTATATGCAATGGTACAGCTTAAAAAAGAAAAACAACAACCGAAAAGACTACCGAATCCTACTTACTTGGCCCTTTAGAGTAACAGCAGTTTGAGTTCCTACTTCAATTGTTTGTTCAACAACCTGTGACTCACACAGTTAAGAAAACAAAAGAATGAAGCAATCAAGCTGAAGCATGAACAAAAATCTGTTTACCTTCTTTGAGCGTTCAATGGCCTGATCAGTCTCATCCATTGTCTTCATTCCATGATCAACAAGCTCTTGATTTGACATTGCTGCAGAGCAAGCCATGTAGTACTAAGATAACTTGATAAAAAAGTACAGATAACCATTATATTAATATTCTATTGTTATAACTGCATCATTTCAGCCAATATGATGGTTGACAATTAAGAGTATGGAATCCAAAGTGACAAGTACTTCTTGGCACCGTTCCCACATTTATGAGCTTACATTTAGCATTCTATAAAGAGTTCACCTCCCAGTTTCAGACAGGAGATAATTCAAAATGTATATAAACTATAGAATGATGAAGTCCGAGAAAAAATTAGTCAGCATAATTAAGATTGACACAAGATACTTGCTATTCGAACATTTTTACATATCTAATTAAAGAAAACTACGATAGTGGGTAAGGGAAGCATAGCCATCATTTTCATATCTAAGGGTCTTTGATCCCAAGTAAACACACTATATAAATATAAACTCGATGGAGGGGGAAATGAAATTAGATCTTACATGATGCCATTTTAACATTATCATCAGCGGTGGGTTCACTAACTCCAGCTCCCATATCAAAGAGTTCAATTTTCTTGTTACCAAGGGTGTTCATATATCTGCAGTTATGCCAGAAAGCCATACAAATTACATTTAAGGGAAAAGAAAAGGGCCAATTTCATTGGTTAAATTCTACCACTCAAAAGGTGGTTTCATCCAACATTAGGAGGGCCAAAATTCAAAATGAGTTATTTCTCCAAACTACACAACTCAACTTGCATTATTCTATGTACGGATTGAATTCGGGAAGGCAATACTTGAAATTTGTTACCTATTCCCTTTAAAATAGTCACACTTACGTTTTCCTCAAAGCCACATAGGAATTCAGTTCTTTGATCTGCAAAAGTTAAGAAACAAAACTTAGGTTAGAAGCCAAAATATAAAAAGATGATATACCAAAAGAAAGATAATTTTTCCACTGATAAACCACTATGATCACCCGTTTCACATCCCTTGAGCAAGGGCATTCTAGTCCCTCAAATTCATGCATTTCGAGATGTGATCCCCAAAACAATTTTGCCAACTTCCAAAGTGTAGCAGCTCTACCATGCATATGCTCTTTGTGCTGATAAGCTAATTACCAAACTTGAGGTTGAGAAAGAACTTACCATAGATTGCTTCTCATCATTGAGTTGCTTATTTAGTTCAGGAGGATTTCTGCTTTCCTCATCCTTAGTTTCACGATCAAATTCCTTGATTAATCTGCAACAAGTCATTGAAGTTAAGAATTAAAAATGTACAAGTAAGACCAATAATATCTCACTTTTATTAATACTATTAACATAGCAGATAAAACAATGTGGCAAACCTTTTACATTCCCTCATCTTGGTAGTAAGTTCTTCCAGCTGTTTGCTTTGCCTATTGGAATCTTTGATCTTGTCCAGCCTCTGGAAGCCATTTCTGAAAGTGAAAGCAATATATCAAACCTTCATCAATTTAGGCGCTGGAAAGATGAAGGGCAAAACAACAAAGTTGAAAACTTGAAATCCGTTGCTTTATAGTGTTTTCGACTCTTCTCCTCACCAAACCCAAAAAAATTGCAACTTTTGTGCTGGGGTTTTCATGGATGGCGAATTGATATATTAAATAAAACAAGGAATATTTATCTAAATGGGATGAATATCTCGGTTCCTGAACCCTACACACTAATCAGTTAAAAGTAAGGATGAAAGCTTTAAGAAAAAAAAGAAAGAGAGAGAGATACGCACGCAAGAGCACGGAAATTATCGCGAATTTCACCGTGGATCTGCTCCAACTGAGGGCTCATCTGCAAGTCCGTCGTGGCCATCGCCTCCTGCTTTCAATTTCTATTTCCCAATCTTTATTTCTCTTGTTTCATCCTCATTCAGCCGACACCAAAAAAAAAAATCAAAACCCTAACCACTAGCTGGATTCTATTATGTTTCCAATTTTATTGATTTTTTTTTTTGAGAAAAAGTAAATTCCAGATAACCTTTTTGTTTTGAAAGGGAATGAACGAATTTCAGAAATTTAGGGCTACAGTCTCATCAACGCCCAAGAGAGAGAGAGCGAGAGAGGGAGAGAGAGAATACAGTAGTAAGGAGAAAGAGAAGAATGCAACTGTAAGGAAGAGAGAGAATGAATAGAATTTGGGTGTCTGGTTGTTGCCTGTTGTTGGTGTTGTAATAATTATCGTTATTTTTATTTATATTAATTAATTACTAGTATATACTAATATTACTAGTAGTTACTCATTTTTTCTTTTTTTTTTTGGGGTACAGACTACAGATAATAGTTACTCATTTTTGGGATGCAATACTTATACGTATACATGATATAATATACATATATTTTTTTGTTAAATGTAAAAGTGAAAAGTCAATAATACCATCCAATCAAACATAGACATAGCATTTTGGTATATACTTTTATGTATAAGAAAACACATATTAAGTTCAAGTTGGCTGGAAAATAGTCAAATACAATAGCAAAGAGAAAGAGTGGCAGTAGACGTAGTAATAAATCATAAAAAAAAAGTAAAAATTTGGTTGGAATGCGCTGTCAATGGTTAATGATAGTACAATTAATTAATCAAGTAAAGCCGCTGCCAAGTAAGTGCTAACAAGAAAGAGTGAGAAACTATACTTGTTTGCTGCAGTTAATCGTTGATGATGAGGTGCAATGTGCAAAAGTGCAATTGCAAGGCAAAACAAAAAATATGTTAATTAATTAATTAATGAGAATGAAAGAGCTTACGTTGGGTTGGGACGTTAGGCCCATTTGGATGCGTAGTCATGGAACAGGATAGCATTGAATTACAACTCACACATCCAAACCCAAACCAAAGTGTATACTTAATTAATTAATTCACGTTTTCTTGGCCTAATCTATTCCATAAAGAAAAATAATATATATATATATATATATATCTTATAAAGATCATAGACAATATCATGTAAGATAAGAGAAGAAAGAAAAATAATTATAGGATAATTTAAAAATAATTTTTATTATTTTGTAAGTGTGTTGAATACATTGTATGGAATATTTAAGAATTTATTGTATTGTAAAAGGGAGAGAGAAGTTTGATATAATTTTTTATTAATAAGTTAAATTTTTATTTATTTATTTATTTTTGTTAAATTGGCAATTTGGTTAAAAGAAAATGTGGAGAAAAAAAAAGATTATATTTATCTTACAATTTACATGTTAGCTCGTAACGTTAGTGCATGTATATGATTTCATTCCTTTTAATATTACATTTACATTTACAACTTACAAACAAATACTTCACCTTGTCCTTGTGTTTCCATTGTTTTAAACGGAAATTAATATAAACTTCATTTGTTGTGCACTTCTATAAATTTTTAAAGACAAGAAAATCTTTAACTAAGTTTACCCCTAAATTTATAAAATTTAGCTCTAAATACAAGATTTTGATTTTAGGGGTAACTTTTAAATTTTAAAATAAAATATATTATTATAGAGTTTTAGGGAAAGAAAAAAAACTTTTCAACAAACTTGTTGAAATTTAATCCTAATTTTATAAAGTTTAACTCCAAATAAATCTAAGGATATTTTTGTCATATAAATATTTTATGATAATAATTACTATTACAAAATTCAACACTTCCTTTTATTGTCAGTAATTAAGCTTAGCCATTGAGCACTGATTAAGCAAACCCTATATATATATATATGAGAAGGGATCATTTGACACCGGGTGTAAGATTAAGAGTTTTACACCGTTTCGTAACTTAACGTACAATTAATATTTAATTAATCCGACCGTCAAATTTCATGCTCTATTCGCATACATCGTGCATGCAAAATTTTGAGTTAATTTAAAATGTCTAGCATATGTTTTGAAGCGATAAAATTTCTCACCGTTAAATATATATTAAAAATATCTAAAAATGTTAGAGTCTAGATCGATATCATAAAAGTATCGGATCGACTTGAAATTTTACGTACATGATAGATTCGAATATATATTTAAATCCAACAGTCGGATCGTTAAAATATTAATCATGTGACGAGTTGTAAAAATGGTGTAAAACTAAAAGTTTTACACCGAGTATAAATAGATCTCTCCTCTATATATATATATATATATATATATCAAAAATACTTTTTGACTCGCTTACTCTATCATGCCTCTCAGCCTCTGTCTTGTCTGACATGGTTTTGCTAATTACCATAAAGTTTAGTCCCATTTTTTAGATTAATTACTCAACTTGGGATCAAATCTTCTAATTTGATCAATAAAGAGTTAAATCTTGCAAGATTGATTCAACGTGAGATCTTAGGCCAATTTAGACAATACGTGTGTACACTCGACATGAAAAGCGCGTTATGTCATATTAGAGTAACACGTGGGATCTGGTATATTCAAATTTTCTATCAATTTTTTTGTGTTTTCCTTTTACTTTTTTTTTAATTTACAAATTTGAAGGGAAAAAAATCAATCATAAAAAACAAAAAAGCCAAGACAAAAGAAAACAAAAGAAAAAAAATAAAAATACTTATAATCTAAAAAAAAAATAAAGAAAAAAATTCTTGCCGCTTGCCAATGTATCCTTTCAATCTTTCAATGCAAAATTCAAACATCCATTCGTTTCTTCCCTTATCTTCTTTTTCCTTTCATTTTCTTTCGGTTGAAACCACTTGACAAACCAAACCTCTTAGTTGGACCTTCTTTCATGCCATCGTCAACGCCATCTTCTTTTCCGGTCACGGTTTCTTCATCTTTTCCTTTATTGAACATGATTTCTTTTTTTTTTTATTCTTTCTTTCTTTTAGTATTTACTTTTGTTCTTAACTTCACTTCTGCTCAGACAAGCTTAATGCCGGTAGCACCTTTGAATAGGCAAGATGCTCAAGGAAAGAAATCAAACAATAATAGATAAAACACTATCTTAAATAAAATCTATGTACAAGTTAGTTTCAAATTTCGATTTCAAGTTAGTTATAGGTTAGGGTTTTTCGTTTTTAAATTAGAGGAAAATTGGGAATTTTCGAAAATTTGATGGGTTGTTGAGAGATTAGAATAGTGAATAGATAGCTAATGAGGAAAGGATAGACATAGTTGATTTTCGGTTAAATATCCAAATTAGTCCTCAAACTATATCAAAATGGATAAATTGGCCACTAAACTTTTATTTAGGATAATTAACCCCTTAAACTTTCATTTTGGGACAATTAACCCCTCAAACTTTATTTTCAAAGGAAATTTCTATTGAATTAAGGGCTACTTTGTCCCTAAATAATAATTTTGAGGGTTTAATTGTCTCAAAATAATAATTTTGGGGGGTTTATTGTCTCAAAATAATAGTTTAAGGGGGTAATTGTCCCAAAATAATAGTTTGAGGAATCAATTATCTCAAATAAAAATTTATAGGTCAATATGTCTAAAAATATATAGTTTAGGGGTCAATTTGAATATTTATCCGTTGATTTTCAAGTGAAGGGAGGCCCTGTCGTGGGTGGATCTAGAAATATAGAAAGTGATTTTTATAAGTTTCAAGTAGTTTTTTTGAATAATTTAAACCATTGGACGCATAGAGAAGAAAGAGAGCTTTTGATAGATTTGCAAGTGGTGGTCAATGGTGGCAATATAGCATAGTGATATGGGTTTTGTGGTTGTTGTTCTTCAATTTCTAAAGAAATTTTGCCTTTTATAGGATTAAAAATTAAAAAAAAAATCTTAACATCTTAACCTTTTCTATTACATTTAATCGAGCGTGAGAAGCACGCACATTCTAAACACTCAGTAAACCTCAAATTAAACTGATTTTGTAAGATTTTACATTTAATCAACTAAATTAAAAGATTTGGTACAAATTAAGTAATTTTGAAAATTTTTTGTCCCAAATTAAGCAGCTAGCCCATTTTTACCAAGTTTAATCACACTCAAATAAGAATAGTTATTAAAGGTAAGTTTAAAAATTGATATGGTTGTTGTGGTAGGTTTTACAAAGAAAAAAAAGTAAGACCACATAAATGAAACTACGTAAAAGGAGATGTAATATTATTATCATTATTATATATATATATATATATAATCAAATGTAAAAATTGTCAAATACTATACGTATATTTGTGGCAAAAAAAAACTATATTTGTCGTAAGCGTGGAATAAAAAAAGGGACCGAACCAATCGATTGAATCGAGAATCGGTCATAGATACAATCCATTAAAGGCTAAAAAATCGTTTTACGATAAACCGATTGAATTGGTGAACCGGTTAGACAGATTGAACCGAAAATTTAAATTTTTTATTTTTAAACTATTTTTAATTGATTAACCCAAATAAAAAAATTTAAATTAATAAAAAGCTCAAATTCTATTTTTTTTGACAAAAAAATTGTAATTTTTTTTATTATGTTTGGACTTTTGATTTTGAATTGTTGACCTTAAATTTTTAATTTTTTTTATTTTAATATACTCACATAATAAAAATTTAATTTGTAATGTAAAATAATTTGTAATATTTATTTATATTATGTGATGTACTAATATTTTATACTTTTCTAATTGTTATGAATTAAAAATTAAAAATTTAAATATTTTAAAAAATTAATAAAACCAAAATATTTATCTAACCGATCTAAACGATTCGATCGATTGAATTGGTTAAACCATGAACCACTAGCCTCACCAATTTAAAGACTGGTCTGATTTTCCATTCATCGGTAATAAATCTATACTCTCCCTGTAGGAAAGCTCAAGTGTATTAGAGGAGGAGGAGATGCAATTGTCACCTCTCATTGGCTCTTTTTTTTTTCTTTTTTGATTTTTTAGGCTAAAGCCTATTAGTTATTTCTCTTTTTTTTTAAAATTTTGGTGCTTTCTTTTATTTTTGAAAATTTTTAATATATTTTTTGTAGGAATTTTTTCACACTTAATAAGTCTAAAAAAAGGTTTAGTTGGATGATTTTTTGTTGGGTTTAAGAAATTTTTTTCACATTTTTGTATATTATATATGTTATCAAAATTGATTTATTATCAAAGAGTTAATATTTGATTTATATATTTTTATTTAATTTTTTAGCAAATATTTTTATTTAAATTATTAATTAACATTTTCAACTTATGTATAATATTTTAGATTTGTAGTTTTATTATTAATTAATTAATATTATCTATGTATATCAAATGATTATATATATATATATATATATTTTATATTATATTTTGATTTACATATAATATTAATATATAATTATATGGATTGATCTTAAAGTATTATTAATTTTTATCCTCTTATATTTTAAAAAAATAAAATTCAAATCTTTAAAATTAAAAAAAAAATCCTGGGACATAACCGGATCACTTTCTAGTTTCTAGTAATACACGTATGACAGAAAAAAGGGTAAATACTATACTAAAAGTTCCCTTTTTTCCGAAATTAATTACTAACTTAAATTTACCGCTGACCGGGACGCAGGGGCAGAGGAAGGAGTAAGGAGGATCCCTACCCCGGCGCGGCTTCGCTCTTGCCAGTTGCAAGCAAAGCGTGCGTAGCCCCACTTGTCCACACACACACACTTTCTCTCTCTCTCTTTCTACCACCTTTATCTCTCTCTCTGTTAATTCAGTACTATTTCTGCCAGACGTTACATTATCCAATTAGATTCCATTTCAATTCAATTTTCTTCGTCTCTGGGCTTTTGCAGATTCTCCATTCCAATCCTATGTTAGTTTCGCATTTCCTTCATAAAATTTCTGGAATTGCGTGTTACTCGCCTGGGCCTGGCTGAAGGGCTCGAGCTCTCAACTCTCCACTCTCCACTCTCAACCTCAACCTCAACCTCAATTGCGATTGTAAATTGTAATCATTCCTGCCCTGATGGCCGCTAAGAAGGCGTGCGAGTCTTTCTCCAAGACATTCATAGAGGAAGTGCAGAAATGGGGTTGCATGAAGCAGACTGGGGTCAGCTTGAGGTACATGATGGAGTTTGGGTCCAAGCCAACTGACCGCAACTTGTTGATTTCCGCTCAGTTTCTCCACAAGGAGCTCCCCATAAGAATTGCCCGGAGAGCTATCGAGCTCGAGACCCTCCCTTATGGCCTCTCTGAGAAGCCTGCTGTTTTGAAGGTTTCTTCTTTTTCATTCTCTTTCTCCTTCTATTTCATGTCTTGGATTCCATCCCATGCCTTGCCTTTGCTTGCTGCTGTTCTGGACGACCACAGTGCTCCGTTTTTGGTGTTAAAATCTTGTTTAGTCGTTTTCCCCAAACTCAGCCCTTCTACTTGTTACTTCACTGGCATAGAATTCCATTTCCCTTTTTTTCTCTTTTGAGTACTATCTTGCATATACGGAGATTCTTGCTGTCTCTTCCTTTTGATATTCCGGTTATTTGTGTTGCATGCTATTCCTTCCGTCCCAATTACATCCTTTTCCCGATATGCATACGCCTGCTTTACTGCTGACTGCTGACATCTTACTGCCTCTAATGGAATTATGGAGAAATTCTTTCGACCCTGATTTATTTCTTGAGGCCCTCATTTTTTTTAGACAGAGATGTTAGTTAAACAGTTTTTAGTGGAGAATATTCTGATTTCATATATTCACGCTGCTTTGCTTTTGGCAGGCTTTCATCTTACAATCTTCCCGCATCTTGGAACCATATTTCTTATGCTTACAGTCTAATATTAACATAGTAGATTTTAAATTCTCAGAAATAGATTGCTTCTACATCGAATCTACCTCTTTTTTCTGAACAGTATGACACTGGCATTCCTTGTTCTGTGGGGAAGGATTTTGTTTTGAATTGAGAGATGGTTTAGAGGATGATGGATTGAGTCTTTACTTTTGAAGATCTTATAACCCCTTTAAGTTAACTTGTCTTCTTAGGTGCGAGACTGGTATTTGGATTCCTTCCGTGACTTAAGATCTTTTCCTGAGATCAAGGATATAAATGATGAGAAGGAATTTACACAAATGATCAAGGCTATCAAAGTGAGACATAACAATGTGGTCCCTATGATGGCTTTGGGGGTTCAACAATTGAAAAAAGGCATGGATCCAAAGATTGTTTATGAGGATCTTGATGAGATTCATCAGTTTCTAGATCGGTTTTACATGTCAAGAATTGGAATTCGCATGCTTATTGGTTAGTTTTAACCTTTTTTTTCCGCTTTTTTACATAATCTATCGCCTTCTCGAACCACCGGCCCCTGGCATATCTTTTTCATTATTGCATTTATTACTTTTTCTTGGAGCTGGTTTCGACCACTGTCTGCATGTTTAAATTTTGGTAAAACCAGGGCAGCATGTGGAGTTGCATAACCCCAATCCTCCTCCACATTGTGTGGGCTATATACATACAAAAATGTCCCCAGTGGAGGTTGCACAAAACGCTAGTGAGGATGCTCGTTCCATTTGCTTGCGAGAATATGGCAGTGCACCTGAGGTTAATATCTACGGGGATCCCAATTTTACATTCCCGTAAGTTGATTGTCTCACATTGGTTGAGTTTGCTCAATTTTTGTTTCATTCTGGGTCCTTGGTTAAACTCTTATTTATGGTAATCTGTGATGCTTTCTGTCCTATGTATCATCTGTTTCCTTGCATAACAGGTATGTTCCCACACACTTGCATCTTATGGTGTTTGAGTTGGTCAAAAACTCCTTGCGTGCTGTCCAAGAGAGTTTTATGGATTCAAACAAAGTTGTGCCACCTATTAGAATAATAGTTGCTGAGGGAATTGAGGATGTAACTATAAAGGTAGTTGGTCATTGCCGTCATCCACAAAATTTCTAGCCATTTTTTTTCCTTATTTGCAGGAAGGCATGTGTATTACTTGAACTTCTAAAGTTTACTATTAAACATACAGTTTTGCTAACGGGTGCACCCATGCACCCTTTAAGGTTGGTTGACTTTCCATTTAAGGAAAGTACTTTTTATTTAATGCAATAACTTTTTTTGAATTCAAGAAAAACTGAAACATTAATTATATAAAATTTTCTATATTTTGCACCATTTAGCATTTCCCTTAAACATATGAGTTTCACTCTTTTCTAACAATATGACTTGGTCTGACTGGGAATCGTAGGTCTCAGATGAGGGGGGTGGCATACCAAGAAGTGGTCTTCCCAAAATTTTTACATACCTTTACAGCACTGCCAGAAACCCATTGGATGAGTACTCAGATCTGGGAACAGCTGATACAGTTACAATGGCTGGATACGGTTATGGGCTGCCAATAAGCCGCTTATATGCTAGGTATTTTGGAGGGGATCTTCAAGTTATCTCTATGGAAGGATATGGTAAGTGCAGTTGTCCTACAGTTTAGTAGATTAAATGCTTAAATTGCTCATGACATTAAGGTGAAGCTCTGTGGTCTTGACATTAAACTGTTTTGCATGTAGTAAGCATATCATTTCAATTGTCTGTAGTGTGCATTTATTTTTGTATTAGATTATGTGTATCATTTTTGTAATAGTTGAAATACCGAGGAGCTTGAATCCAAGTGTGTCTTTTCCCAGTTGAAAACACTTAGTAACCTGGATAATCTAGAAGTGCAAAAAGTCTAATTATAGAAGAGGAACTACTGGAGGTCTACTTTCATCCATGTTGAAAGCAGATTACCTCATAACTGATGGTTAATGCTAAGAGAGTTTCCTGAGACATTTATTACTCAAACTTTTGAAATTTGAGATTTCTCTGAATTAAATTTTTGTTAAATGTTACTTTTTGTTTGCAGTCTCACTAAATGTGAATAGAGAATTTGCATTGCTAAAGATGTGCCTTTCTATGGATCTCAAAATCCTCGAAATTCATAGAAAGCAATAATCTAGGCTTGACCTAGAGTTTGTTACCCATCTTCAAGAAGGTTGGAGTCTAAGGTTTCAATGTACTTTCACCCCCTAAGATTTCATCATATGTTCTAAAAGGATCACTCAATACTGAGCAGTGTCAAGTCCCACTTCACCCGAATAAAAAAGTTGGTAGCAGAGTTAATGCTAGGAATAATGAAGCAACAATCTGTTGCAGAAGAACCACTCTTCAATTTCACTATACTTTGATGATTGGACATTACCTATTGATTTGTTTCTACAGGAATAGTTACAACTCTGTTGATAAAGTTTCTGAGGTAGCTTGTCTTAGTTTCATATTTCATAAAATTTTGCATGGCTTTTGTTTTTCTATTGAGTCAGTCATCCCAAGCTTAGAATTAACTAGTTCTTATTATTGATAGCAATAAATAACATTGTGCATCAAAGTATCAACTTCTACCTTGGGATGAAAACGTTTAAAACTTTGCCTGGTGCTACAATCCAGTTGCATTGTTTTGGTTTGTATTTCAAAATATTTACAGTTCTATTTCATAAGATTAATTCACTTGTGTTTCGTCAGTTAAAGTATTAATACATATAAAATCCACTCCATTGTTTGTCAGGGACTGATGCATATCTTCATTTGTCTCGTTTGGGAGATTCACAAGAACCCCTACCATGATACAGGTCTTCGGTGCCTAAAGCGAGAAAGAAGCAGGATTTACAATTAATTCATGAAATATTAAACAGGGATATTGTGATGCATTTCTGTCAATTTTCATTCCAATAAATTAGCAGCCGTTTTTATATTCCTAGATCATCTGGGTTCTACATCAGTTGGTGCTAATGTGGAGTTATCCTCCTTTTCTGTTTCTATAAGTTAGCAGTTCTCTCACATTTTCTTCTGTGAACCAAACAAATATTCTATAATTATCTCTTCGGCTTCCCAAAAGGTAGAAAGGGTAGTCTGTTCTATTATATTTTTTGCATTGGCAAAAGGTAGTTGGGAAAAAAAATGCTTAAGAATAAGATTTGTATTTGTATTTGTCACAGAAGTTGGTGGATAGAGGTTTCCAAACAGGTTTTGCGTATTTTACCATAAAAAGATGTGCCACTGACAAAATGCCAAAATTCTAATAGAATGAAGAATCAGTAATGGATATCCTAATCAAATATCGAGCTCACTTGAACAGCCATCGATGAACATGTCCCACGTTTCAAGCTTCGATGGTTGCATTGGACATTCTACTGATAAATAAAACTTCCCTTCCGCTCAAGTAACCCTAATCGGTCAAAATTCCAAAATAAAATATACTACCACAAGCATGGAAACATCAGTGCCTTCGTTGCTTTGCCCGCTTGAACGTTTGTCGACCTTTTATCTTCCATTTTTCATTTCCAGCAGGATGATTCCGTTCTTCAATCTCCTGAACCTTGCGCTTGCTGCAAAATATTGCCAAATGTTAATGAAAAGTGCAGCACTATCGTGCAGGGATATCTAGGCCAAAATATCATAACCAAATGAGAATTGTTGACATAGAATACTCCTCTCCTCTAACTGCAGATTGGACTCTACTGTAGGCCTACCCGTACAGAATTGTGAGATCTAATATCAACTTTGGAAACAATCTTTTTTTTTTGGGGGGCCTCCAAGGAGGGAATGAAATATATTGTTTTCCAGGCCAAACTCTTGTCGTAGGTATTCTACGATGCTAATGCAGCAACTAACTGGAAATAATTAACTTGAGAAGGAAGAAATTGATTGGACATCTCACCTGTACTGCCTAACAGCTGGATCAGAAAGCAACTCGTCAGCAATGGTGGACTTTCTCTCCTTCTTTGTCATTCTACCTGAGTAATAGTCTGTAACAGATTCTACCACTCTGCCTACCTGCTTTGTCATAAAGAGTTACATGTACAGAGAATAATAAAGCCATTAGAATGCCTAAAACATAAAGGATAAGAAACCAACATCTCATCACCGTGAATACCATGCAATCAGTTTAGCAGGCCATGATTAGTAAACTTGCCTGGAAATACTTGGGCAGTGCCTTGGATTTTGAATCTTTCTTATAATGTCTCTTGGGATCAATGGCACTCCTCAACTGTACCATTTGCAAAAACAATTAGACCTAGTCAAGAATTGGGTTCCATGGGAAGACATGGAACATTTGATATCCTTCCGGCCACAACACCCCATAGGAGAAGAACGGATTCTTAAACAGTAGTTTTCCACAGAAAACAGAGGTCCAACGCAAACTAAACATAAAATCATTCATCTTTATAGACTGATTAATTTGAAATTTAGGCTTTGCTGGTATGAAGGATGGAAAGAATGATTGTAACAGCACTACATCTAATGCTCAGAAATCAGGATTAAAAACCAACTCGTAGTTTACTCATGTGATCAAATTAAATGTTTTTCCATCCCTACTCCCCCACCACTCTCTTTGTTTCCTTCTTACCAAGAAAACCCTAGAAGGCTGCCGGGAAAACAACCGTGCGATGTGATATAGTTATAAGTATACAAACAGTAAAAACATAGAATTAGATGTCGAGAAAGACGCAGTTAGCACCAGGGAAGAACATAGAAAAGAAAAGCCAAGGCAGCGCACCTTGAGTAATTGAAGATCTTCCTTCAACTCAGGAGTGACAGTAGGGGCAGGCATATCAAACCTGTTGAAGTAAGAATTGTGATGTGAAAGGAAGTAGAAGGATGAAAAAAAAAGGGTAAAAAGTGGTAGAAGAGTACCAGGCAGTACCGGCAGTATCTTTGACTTGCTTTCTGAGCAATTTGTTAAGCTTGGAAGGATGAGTGGGCGGCAGAAAGAGGCCATCAATGAGGTGCTGATTGGGTTTCCAAAGGGCGGAGCTTTCCGGCTCACTCTGCGGTATAGACCCAGATTTGGTTTTAGATTGGGAAGAGAAACCAGGGAGCTTAGGCTCCCAAGTCAGACCAATCGCTGCCTTGCTTTCAGGCATTTGCTATATCACTATCGCTCAAAAAGTGGGAAAAATCTAGAGAAAACAAAGCAAGGCGATTCAAGTTTGAATTGAATTTTCAAGCAAAACAAGGAAGAGAGTAGGCCTGTTGGATGGCGGCTAGGTTTTTTTCTGGCCTTTTGGTAATTAGGCCCGACCGAGCGACCGAGGAGAAGACGTAAAAGGAGACTTTTGGTTTTTTTCTGCTTTTTTGTTATAATACGTTGTACGAGATATAACGTGTTATAAATAATAATAATAAATTTAAAAAAATAAATTATATTCAAATGGATAATAATTAAATTATAAAATAGATTTTAAATTAAACTACATGAAATTAGATGATAATTAAATTATTTTTTTCAATATAATATAGTATTCCCTTAGTTCCTTATTATCTGTCTCATTTTGGGATTTTTTTGTCCCTTTTTATCTGTCAATGTCTTAGTATTAATTGATAGTTTTCCAAATTTACCCTTTCACTCTCTCTATCTCTCTCCAAACTTCTCTGTCTTTCTTAAATGCATTAAATTTTCTGCTTTCCTTTTATAGGCCAAGATGGGAAGAGAGAGAGGGGGTAAAATTGGAAAGTAAAGGTAAAAATATATAAGATTTTGAGCCCTAACTAATTTTCTTGCCCTGTATGAAGTGGTTAACAGGGACAGATAATAAGGGACAGAGGGAGTAATAAATTAATTATGATGAAAATAAAATTGTTAATTACTATCATCATTTAATAAATATATGTGTCAATGTCTTAGTATTAATTGATAGTTTTCCAAATTTACCCTTTCACTCTCTCTATCTCTCTCCAAACTTCTCTGTCTTTCTTAAATGCATTAAATTTTCTGCTTTCCTTTCATAGGCCAAGATGGGAAGAGAGAGAGGGGGTAAAATTGGAAAGTAAAGGTAAAAATATATAAGATTTTGAGCCCTAACTAATTTTCTTGCCCTGTATGAAGTGGTTAACAGGGACAGATAATAAGGGACAGAGGGAGTAATAAATTAATTATGATGAAAATAAAATTGTTAATTACTATCATCATTTAATAAATATATAAAAATAAGCTTTAAATTAAACTACATGAAATTGGATGATAATTAAACTATTTTCTTCAACATAATATAGTAATAATAAGTTAATTATGATAAAAATAAAATTGGTAATTATTATCATCATTTAATAAATATATAAAAAAGGAAAATACTAAATGGTACATCCCATGCAGAGTTTAAGAATCCAAATATATAAATTTTTTTTATAATTAATGCTTCACTTTTTCTTGGATTCAAAAAAAGTTACTGCATAAAAATAAAAAAATAAAAAATGTAAAAAAAACTACATTAAATTGAATAATTATTAAATTATAGATTAGTAAACTTCAAATTAAACTACATAAAATTAAATAATAATTAAACTATTTTCTTCAATATAATATAGTAGTAATTTAATTATGATGAAAATAAAATCAGTTCCTCACTAACATCATTTAATAAATATATAAAAAAATATTTAATAAAAGATAAATAAAGAGTTTCAATTTAAATCAATAATATCAATGACAATTCTGAAATATTTAGAGAAAAAAGGATATTTTAGGCGATTCAAAAGTTTTACACAATTCCTACTTTTATATATATTATAGATGTATATGTGATTAACTTTATCAAAGATAACTTATACATATAATCTGAAAAATTATTAAATTGTGTTTGGTTCAATATTTGTCAATGTTAGATTAATCTGTTTGGTTGGGGGGTTCTGTTTTTTGTCAAAATTGATATTTTAGTATTATGTCCTTACTTAAAGATTTGTAGTTTATTTCTTTTTTATACTATGTATCCTATATTTTTCAAATCTTTTTATTTCAACAATTATATATGACTAACAAAATAAGTTTATCTTCGTTGAACTTAACAAAATAATATTTATTTGTTTCATTAAATTTAAGTATGCCTAATTTACATAAGGAAAAAAATAGATATTATATACTTGAGCCTTGTGAAAAAATTAATTGGATGAGTCATATGCATAAAATATAATATAATTAATAATATTTTAATGATTATATAAGTTAAGTTTAATTATGTTTATGACAAAAAAATTATGTTTCTAGTTTAATTGAACTAACATATATTTAAATAGTTTTATTAGCCAAAATATATATAAATAGTTTAATAATTATATAAGTTAAGTTTAATAATATGCTTCTAAAAAAAATGCTTAAAAAAATGTTATAATTTACCAATTACATTGGGTTATTGTGGTTCAAAGGAATAAAATAGTGAGGTAAACTAGGAAAAATTTTAAGATAACTTGATTATCTCAAATTACCTAAGAATTTTGAGGTTATCAGATAACCTGATTTTGAGGTTATATGCTGACGTCAATGAATAAAAAACGGACCGGACCGGCCAGTTTAACCGGTTCAACCACGAATCGGTCATCAGTTTAGTCCTTTAAGGGTCAGAAAACTGGTCACTATTTGAACCGTTTTTGAACCGATTGAACCGATAAACCGATTGAACTGATTTAGTAAAAAAAAATTAAATTTTTTACTTATTAAGTTATTTTTAATTAACTAACCCAAATCTAAAAAAAGTCCAAATTAATGAGAAGTCTAAATTTTATTTTTATGATTATGTTTGAACTTTTAATTTTGAATTTTTAACCTTAAATTTTTTAATTTTTTATTCTAATGTACTCTTATAACAAAAATTTAATTTGTGATGTAAAATAATTTGTATTATTTATTTATATTATGTGATGCACTAATATTTTATACTTCTTATTTTTTATGAATTTTTTTAAAAAAATTAATTGAAACTTTGAAATTTAAATATTTTAAAAAATTAATAAATTAAAATATTTAAATAACCGGTTTAAACGGTTCAACCGATTGAACCATTGATCCTCTAATCTCATCGGTTCTAGCACCGATCTGATTTTTTATTCATTGGCTGACGTGACAGTAATATGATATAACCTTAGTTATCTCATTGCCTCAAATCAAATAAGGGCTTATAAGATAACAAACAAAACAGTCCCTTAGGGCTTAGGCAAATCCATCCGCAATTAGATTTTTTTTTTCTTTCAAATCCCCTTAGATATGTCTATATATATATATATATATATATATATATATATATATATATATATATATATAATAGGCACCCCTCCATCCAGTCCCGAAAATAATTGTTTGCAAGATGATCTGTTAACTTCCACTTTTCTGGCTCTACACCTATCATCTTGCTGGCTTAGTTGAGCTAGGATTTTGATGCCTCGATTAGGACCTTCTCCAGGCTTTCCTTTCAACGGAGAAGCTTTCAGCCAGTCACCATATTTTAAAACTTTAGCCTCATTCCCAGTATTTTCCCCAATTTCAATACAATCCACTTCACAATGTCCCAAGATTCCACAACCATAGCAGAAAGTCCGTAATCGCTCATAAGAATTTGAAGGAAAAAAAAAACAACTTTGCTGACAAATTACAATTATAAGTATAATTACAATTATAAATTATATAAAAATTAAATTAGAATTATATAAAATAGAAATTCTTTATTTTTAATTATTATTTTATTTATTAAAATTAATATTTATTAAAATAAAAATTTATTATACTTTTTAGTTTTTTGATATATTTTCTATTTTGATCAAAAGAATCCTTCGAATATTCTGGTCTTGGATTAGTGATCAGTTTCGATATTTTGAAATATGAATAAAGAAGAGAAGGAGAGGGTAAGCTCATTTCATTAGAAAAAAAAAATATGAAAATTCATTTTAATTCTTAATAAATAATAAATAATTGAGCGTGAGAACTAAATGAATCGAAAGATTTATATTTGGTTCGGGAAGGGATCATAGAATTTTTGAAATAAAAAAATGAATGTAAAGATAATCTACTTTCATTAAGTGATTTATTAGATGATTGAAAAGAAAGGATTTTGAATACTATTGAAAATTCGGGAAGCACTACGCCCGGGGGCTATTGAACAGCTGGAAAAGGCCCGGGCCCGCTTACGGAAAGTGGAAAGTCTCCCTTTCACAGTTGATCCCCCGGTGCCACCTATCATGACCTCTCGTCGTAAAGGCTTAGTGATGTCAATTTCTACTCGGACTCGGATAAACCTTGCCCAGCCCCCAGCCCCCAGCCCCCAAAGTCGGATCAACAGCGACCAGTTTCCCAATCCTGCTGCCTATCCTTTCCGCCATTTCTTTGCTTCGTTTCCCTAGAGGTAACTCGTAAACCCGAATCCAGAATAGAGCCTTAGTGAAACTATACTCGTCAGGTCGCAGATCGCCATTGTACTCAGAGAAAAGTAATAAGTGTTTATCAAAGAACCAGGGAGATCCCTCAATAACACGATCTTTATCCGTTTCTGAGGAAAACTTGAACAGGAACAAGTTATCCTCAAGAGCCATAATGGTAACTTCCTTTGCCAATTTCCAGACCAACTTTAGAGTGTTCATCATCGCCTGTTTACTGAACGGCCTAGTCGTGAGAAGTCTCCCAACCATCCAAAGTTTTTCATCAGTGTTACTCACGGCAGCCGTAGCTTCATCCTCAATAACTAAATCTTGTTTATCCTCCGTGAGAGTGAGATGCCGCCGCAATCCCTCCAACTCCTCTGCCATCCCACCTTCTTCTTACAACCAAGTAATAAAACCCACACCAATAACGCCAACTGACAAAACAAGCTTCGTTGACTACTCAAAAACTCAAAGAACCCAAGATTACAAAGTAATCTGAGATGGAGAACTCCTTGCCAGCCGCAAGACTTAGAACTCCTCCCTCAGAAACCTAGGCACTGAGAGAGACTTTTAGTAACGCACATATATATTTATAGTTAAATATAGTAGTAGTAGCTAGTCTTCTTCTTCTAAGTTACGGAGTTTTTGTATTAGAGTGAATATTACCGTAAAAAGATATTACTATATATTTGATGAATGGGGAAGAATTCATTTCGGGCAACTGCTGGACCCTCCTTTGCTCCAACACCACAATTCCCGCTGTCAAACTCTTTAATCCAAAGCCATAGGACCCAATTAACTGCCTAAACTAAACTTGACACTTTTAATTTCCAACACACAATTTTTTGGAACACAACATTAATCCCCCTATATATAACTACTCCTTCCCAACCCTTTCTTTCCAATTAAAACTCTCCATTACTATACCTTTTGTTTCTCCTTTGTGATCTGACATTTCCGTTTCATTGCTGGGTACATAAATATACTTGTTTAAAATCTCTCCATTGCAACCTTATTACGCTATTCATAAAAGCTTTACAACACCACCAAGCAATATGCACGGAAGCAAAGTTGCCCTTGGGGGAGTCTCCATTATCCTTGTTGTAGGTGTATGCATTGGTGTTATAGCCAGTGTAACCAACAGAAACAGCTCTGATCAAGGCAACAGCGACAAAGATGTCTTGTCTACTACTTCCAAGTCAGTTGCTGCGATATGCGCCCCTACCCAGTTCAAGCAGGCATGCGTCGATACCCTCGGTTCGGTCTCCAACAACGGGAGCGCAGTCCCCAAAGACTTTATTCAAGCAGCCATTCATGTCACCCTTCAGGAGCTGCAAGCAGCCCTGAACAGAACAGGACCCATATTTGGGGATTCTGTACTAAATGACAAAACTGTAAAAATGGCCAAAGACGATTGCGACGACTTGTTGCAATTTGCCATCGATGAGCTACAAGCCTCCTTTTCAATGGTAGGCGACAGCGACTTGCATAACATGCAGGAAAGAGAGGCCGAGATCATGAACTGGTTAAATGCTGTGATATCATACCAAGAGTCGTGCGTGGATCAGGTCCCTCACCCTCAACTACAGCAGCAATTGTCAAACGGCCTTCTAAATGCCACTCAACTAACCAGCAATGCCTTGGCCATTGTCAGTTCCATTTCGCAGATTTTAACTGACTTCAATTTGACATCGTCCTTGAACTTGAACTTTGGTGGGGGAAACAATAATCGACAACTGATCACGATGGATGATCATGACAAAACATACCCTTCGTGGGTTTCCTCTGCCGACCGGAAGCTGCTGGGCAGCGGGAACAATGCTCGCGTGACGCCTAATGCCGTAGTGGCTAAGGATGGTAGTGGCCAATTTAAAACCATTGGGGATGCCCTTAAAGCATACCCAAAGAACTTGCAGGGAAGGTATGTTATCTATGTAAAGGCTGGGATATACGATGAGTTCGTCATAGTCGACAAGAACCAAGTGAATGTTTTCATGTATGGGGATGGACCCCGGAAAACCATGGTGACCGGGAGAAGATGCAACACTGATGGTTACACCACCACCGATACTGCCTCCTTTTGTAAGAAATACTCAACTATTCTTTCCTTCCTTCCACCTTATTCCCTTAACCAATTTATTATAAAAAGTTTTTAGCTCCTAAGTTAACCACTTATAAATAAGCCATATATACACACACAACGTTAATGGACTTTTAATAATTCGAACATTGGTCATCTGCAGTGAATTTCCTCATTATATATATATCAGTTCTTGATATGGTAAGTATATATTTATATGACATGGATTCCATATATCCACACCAAAGGCCTAAATTAAAACGGGATCAATTACTTATTAACACAGCAGAAGGAGCTAGGCATGACCAATTGCCGATGCTAATGACATGTCATTTTGGATTATCCGAGTTGCAGCTGCTATTGGAGACGGATTCATGGCCAAGGCAATGGGATTTCAGAACACTGCTGGTCCTCAAGGACACCAAGCTGTGGCTCTCCGAGTCATATCAGATCGTGCAGTATTTTACAACTGCAGGATGGACGGGTACCAAGACACCCTCTATGTTCAAGCCCATCGACAATTCTACCGGAATTGTGTCATATCTGGCACGGTTGATTTCATATTTGGCGACTCTAGCACGGTCATCCAAAACTCTTTGATCATTGTCAGGAAGCCCATGGACAACCAACAAAACATCGTGACAGCTCACGGGCGTAAATTTCGGCAAGAAACAACCGGTTTGGTTATCCAAAACTGCCGCATTGTCCCGGACCAAACACTTTTTCCAGTGAGATTCAAGCTTCCCTCTTACTTGGGCAGGCCATGGAAGGAATATTCAAGGACTGTTTTCATGGAATCAACAATCGGTGATTTGATACAGCCAGCAGGGTGGCTGGAATGGAGTGGAAACTTTGGTCTGGATACACTGTATTATGGTGAGTATGCAAACCGAGGCCCCGGTGCCGCAACCAATGGAAGGGTGAAATGGAAGGGGTACAAGGTCATAACGAACAGAAATGAGGCTCTCCAATTCACAGCTGGTCCATTTATCCAAGGACAGACCTGGTTGCCGGAGTCTGGTGTACCTTTCTTCCTTGGCTTCCGGCAATAAACTCTACTATATTCTTTGGCTCTTTGCATATACGCATATTTGGTTGGATGCTAACCTCAAATACAACTAAGCATACAGATACAGCCTCATGGGAAGAAGGTGAGAGGTAGGCCATTGATCCCTTGTTTGTCACCCCACCTATGACCCTACAATATTGTTTAGGCCCACACACATTTGTAAAGCCAATGTAATTAATAATAATATGCTTCTTTTTGCATACTATTTATCAGCCTATAATCATAATTAATATGTGATGATATACCAATACTTATTCTCTTAATATTTAATAATAGAATTAGTTTATTCAAATGATTTTTTTTATATCATAGTGTGTGTATATATTATTCTAAAAGCTAGCTAGAAACTTGTTTTTTTTTTTTTATTATTATTAATTATACAAAAAAGAAAGTTATGAAATGAATAATTGAATGAAGAAAGGGGTAGCAAAAGTATGATCCAACCCATCAACTTATCTTTGAATTTGAGGTAATAAAACTCTCTCGTGAGGTTCACGTTTATTCATTTTCTTACAACCAAAACAGTAGCAAAGATGTACTAATGAATAAATCAAGAATCCTGCATGGCTTTCGTTCTACAGTTTTATATGGAAAATTAAAGAAAATATAAGGTGGAATTAAGTATACCATAAGACTAACTTAAACAAGAAAGTACATGTTTTTCAATTCAGTTGTTTGTGGAACTGGAATGCACAACTCTAGGCATGCTTTTGATGCTGAGAACGTGCAACAAAACTCTAACGTGATTCTATTTAAGCCACTTAATTGAAAAGAACTTTACTATACAATACAAAGTAGTATTTGCTTATTTATAATTTCTATTTCGCAGTCCTTCCAGCAAAGATTAACAGCTTTTCATCAACTTCTAATATCATATCAACATCTAGAGTCAGTGACCTTTAGATTCTAACCCCAGTATATATATGCATATTGAAAAAAAAAAAAAAAAGACGAAATAAGCTAGTACAAAATTAATAGCGTAATGTAATTTTCTTTTAATAACTCAAAGAAGATCATGAGCTCAAAGTCAGGCTTATCAACTCCAGCTTTGATGTTATTGAGTCCGTACTCGTGTGACGGATAAGATTTATGTAAGGACATCCATCTAAATTCTAAAAGATAGTTCTGTGAGAATGAAATTGGTTGTTCTATACTAAAAGATAAGTGGCAAAAATCACCTGTAAGAACAAGGGGTCGGTATTGTGTATTCTATAGTGAAAATCATCGTCCGGTGCAAAAGTTCAAAGTCTTGTAGAGTATATGCTGCCGGATCTTCATGTATTTCTTCAATTTGAGTTCTCCTTTTTGACAAGTAACCAAGAATTCTTCCGGAGAAAAATTGAAGCTATTATCAGGTTCAGAATCTGAAAACTTGCTGATCACACAGAGAGAACCCTCTTACGGTCTTGGAGCAAAAGGTTTAGAACTAATGCCTTCGTTACAAAGCTTAAAAAACAATAAAAGCCACCGTAATGATAATTTAACAATCAAAGATCCAGCATAGACCAGTTGATTCTGGGTTAAATAGCAACTCACAGAGCGAAGAGCAGAACCCATTCAGACCAACTACAAACTATAAAGATTAAAGCAATCATATCATCTCATATCATATCAAAAGTGAGGGATAACACCAGCTGTGCTATGTATGATGCATTTTATTAATGAACATTTCAAGGGTTCAAACTCTTCAAAAGACTTTGATACTTCTCTTCTGTCAGAGTTATCTAGTGTAGACTAGAATTCTACTCTAGATTTTGATAACAAAAAGGCCTAGATAATGTAACCTTTTAATTTGCAAAAACAAATAAACAGAGAAAGAGAAGGAAGGCGAATTGACAAAGAAAACAAGGGAAGGAAGCAAATGAAGAGAAACAAATGGCCTTGATAGAAATACATAAAGGGGCAGTACAGAAAGCTACATAAGAATGTAAAACAAAAGGCAGAGCACAGAAGAAAAACAGGCTATTTCTTCCCTAAATCATCTCTACAAAGACTTGCCCACATGATTCCATGAACAAAAGGAAGCCAAACAAAAGCAAATCTCTAACATAGATTATCCAAATCCCAATGATCATCAATTAGGCATGCCATGAGCGCTGTGTTGACGCTGCAATTTGGGAATTGAAATGGGAGCATTAGCAGCAGAAACAGAATAGAAACCATTACTATTTCCTTTTTCAGGAAGAGGGGACGGAAGAGATATAGCATTTGTTTTGGGGTCAGCGGCGGCTGCGGCTTTCGATTTAGGTATGCCTGCAAAGGAGGGTTTAAGTCTATCGTTGTCCTTACGGGCCAGAAAGGCCAGTCTCTCGAGAGCCTCTTTGGCCCTTTTCTTTGCCAAAGTAGCTTCCTTGACCCTCCTCTCAGCCTCCACTCTAGCAACGGCCGCTGCTTTACTCATGGAGGTAGCTGCGATCTTTGCAGCTGCCAGAAGAGCTTTAGCCGCCTCCCTGTTAACAACCCGCTTGTTCTTGTCGGGGTCGCGATTGTCGTCGTCGGTGGATCCTTCCTGATGATCGGGCGTTGACTTAGGTTTCTTATTGGTGAAGTTGGGGGCCACATTGAAGAAGGAGAAATTAGGGTTGGAGCAAGGAGGGCAGGTGAAAGAGGAATGGGAGGAATAGGAAGAGGAGCAGGAGAGGTGAGAAATAGAGGGGCATTTGAGACAGATGAGGCGCTGGTGAGGAGGAGGGGACTCGGTGAACACTTCAAGGCAGACAGGACAGAATAGACCCTGGTGGTTCTTCAGAACGCAGTTGGTGCACAGCCGTCTGTAACTGGCTCTGTGACGGACGTTGTGGAGGAGCAACCGCTCCGGGGCGCCGCATCCTCCGCATTCGGCCTGCTGCTCCCGCTTCATGCCCTTTGTATTTGCCTATGCCTTATGAGTTTTGCCTATGCCTTTTGCGTTGCTTAATGGGTGAGTTTTAGGGTTTAATTGAGAGGCCCAACTTTCAGTTCCGTTAAAAGGCCTCAATCAGGCCCAAATAAACAAAAGAATACGTTCATGTTACGCAATGAAAAATCATTTTCCTTTCTCCGGGTCATTTGCACATAATAACATACTAGGACGACGAGTCACAATCTCTTTCCCTTCCATCGAATCCTGCCTTTAACCAATTCTCCTCCGCCAGAATCAGCCTTTACTTTTCTTTTCTGGTTAAGTTTTGCAAATCAGCCGCTTGCCACATGCTATTCATAAGCCCATCACTAGCTCAGTTGCATCAAAAACAATTAACAATGCTTCTTGTAAATGACTTAAGCTTATGCAATTATATCATTTTCTCAACATCATTAACAACAATCAGTCATCTTCTTAGAAGATTAAGAAGCTAAAAAAAAAAAGAAAAAAAAGAAAAAAAGAGCAGAAAAATGCTAAAACTATCCTGGCAAAATTTTAGGTTCCCTGTATTTATTTGGACAACTCCATTCCCAGAGAAGAATCGATGGTCAATTTCATACATCCAAGTCAACTCAATAATGATACTACATTCCAGCCTGGCACCAAATAACTAAGAGACAAAACTCACATCATCTCAGTATTCTCTATACACCCAGAATTGCAAACTGAGTGGGGAAGTTAATCTGCCAAAACCCAAGCACTCAAACTAAGTCCTCCATCAATCTGCCACCATAAATGGATCTATCTCCCCCAGATCTGCAACCAGAGGTTCCAAATTAGTTGCATCTTCATCTTCTGCTGCAAAATAAGTCGGAAAGGGAAGCTCTGAAACATCGGGTTTCTTGTAAACAGCATCCTTTATGAAAACAAAACCTCCTTCAGCACCTGGGACCTGTAAAGATTAAGAGCTCTTTGAACGATTAGATGTCAAAATTTCTGTTCCATGTAATTTGTTCCCAGGTCTCTCTAATCCATCCGGCCAAACAGAGAATATATTGGGGAAAACACACATACACATCCCAGCATACACAAGGAGTTGAGTTCTTGTCACTGATGACAAATCTTTGAAGCTTGCTACTCTACAAAGACTATAGTCTCCTGCTTGTCCATAAAAAAGCTTAAGCACTTGAAATAAGAAAATCATACCTGGCCTTTCACCCACATCAAATCCCTTGCTGGATCTATCTTGTATACCCAAACATTTTTAACCGTTCTCTGCTTCCCACCCATGCGGCCAGGCATCTTTTTTCCTTTAAATACCTACATGACAATAATAAGCCAACAATAATAATAATAAGCCAGACTGATAATCACATGATTAAAGAGAGTTATACTTTATTTTGTCCAATAATAAGCCAACAATTAAACAGGTCAATTCATGAGTGGAGACAAAAAGAAGAAAAAGAACCATGCAGATTAGGTTGACACCACAATAATGTCCTCAATCTGGCAAGCATGAAATACCTCAGTAAAGTCAAAACATCACCTTGAACTTCTTAAAAAACGTTCTGCAGTCTGCCCACCAAGTCGATGACTCGGTTCATGGGACTGAAAACTAATCAACTACAGTTTGCATAACTATGTATTTCCACAAGCAGGCCCAATGATTTGCTTACCAAGATAAAGCTATTAGTTCACAAAAACATAACTGCTTCAGTGAAAAGCACCACTGAAGAGTCTATCAAGTGATCCTCAAAATAGAAAGAGAGCTATAGGGACAAACAACAAATATTGCTCAAGGCTATAAGATGTATGCCACTCATCCTAATAACATGGTGTACTCCAAAAGAACAAGCAGGTGAAGTCAAAATGACACTAAAAAGATGTATGGCACTCATTTCCTGATAACTTGATGTACTCCAAAATTGCTCAAGGCTTTACAAATTGAAACTAGCTATTCAAACCTTTCCGGGAGCATCCCTCTGACCAGTAGAACCGATACTCCGATGTGATAAAGATGCACCATGAGATGCCGGCATTCCTTTAAATCCCCATCTTTTCATTCCACCCTGAACAAGTAAAAGAAATATGAGACGTGTGATTGTTTAAGACCCAAATCACTACAACTTTATCATGTCTAAGGACTCAAAAAAGAGAGGAATTATGAGGCACAAACTTGCTGCATATTGTTATTAAATTTTATACCACTCCTCACCAAGCACCTCAAATGGAAGGAATAAATGAGAATGACCAAAATTTGTATGCACATGAGCTGCCCCCTTAGCCTGAATGGCTAGGCAGTAGGCTGCTAGCCCTCAGCTGCAAATATTAGATATGTAAATACCACCTAGGCAGAAGCCAAAAAAAAAAAAAAACAGTTGTATGCACATAAATATGCCCAATGCATAAAATAACATAAAAGATCAAGATGTTTATGTGCCAATATCAACCAGTAAATAATGAATCACTTGTAAAATTTGCAATTCTTTTTAAACATCAAAATTCAAAAGTGTCACACTGTAAATAGTTTTCAAAGCAGTTTAAGTACAGATGGTAGCTCTTATAAACACAAGGATGGAGTATCAACTAACAGCAACTAGAATAGTTTCGCCAGTAGCCATTGAATATTAACAAAATCTTATAAAGAAATTGGATTCATCCCCGAAATCATGAACAAAGGAAAAAAAAAAAAGATAAGTAATTATAACCTGAAAGCCTTTCCCTCTAGAGATTCCGGTGACATCCACATATTGGCCCGGAACAAAATGGCGAACACCAAGGGACATGCCAACAGGAAGAAGGGCGTCTTCGGTGACGGGGAATTCCTTCAATTTCCTCTTCAAGGGAACACCTTGAGCTCTGAAATGACCCACTTCAGGCTTGGTCAAATGTTTAGCCTTCTTGTGGTTGCAACCAATCTAACTAACACCGTAAATTGAGGCAGTTTGAGTGAAAATTTAGCCATAATTTGATTGTAATCGACATCATCAAATTCATATACATTTTTTTTTGTAGTAAAGAGAAAGGGGACTGGAATACCTGGAGGGAAAAGATTCCTTCTTTTTCCACAGTCTTGACCTGAGAGACGATATTGTGATCAACCCAGAGGATGGTGATGGGAAGCCTAGCACCCCACTTGTCCCAAAGAGCAGTCATCCCGCACTTGATGGCAATGAGCCCAGTGCGCCTGGAGTGAGGAGTCATGACAGCTGGAGTAGCCTGGATGATGCGGGTGGGCCTGGGTGGTTGTTGGAGGGCCTGGGGGGCGTCCATCAAGGCATCGGAGCTGAAAAATCTCCTGGTTAGGAGATGAAAAGGAAAGGGAGTTGGGGCTGCGGCGGATGAGAAAGATGATGAGAGGAGACGAGAAATGAGGCCTCTGGATAAGACCGACATGCCGGTTGTGTTCATCAAACGAAGATAAATCAGTTATTTTGGTAGCTCGCGGGTTTTGGGAAGAGATGGAATCTTAAGGTTGCTGCTTCCGAGGGGGTCTGCGCCTGTGCAGTCTACCATGGGTAGTAATCTATATTCGGTGCGTTAGGCAAAGGCCGAAGAAGAGAAAGATGCTTTCTACCTCTTCTTCTCCTTCTTTTTCTTGTGTTCAATTTACTAACTATAGTAAAACTATAAAATCTTAAAAGTAGGGTTTTTGGAAATGAGCAAAAGAGAGTCGGACAGGGAGAGCGGAGCAATCAGCAGCAGCTACGCAGTCGCAGAGGAAATTATTAGGGTTTAAGCATTAGGAGTTTAGGCAACATATGGGCTCAAGTGAAGTTCGGCCCAATTTTATTTTATAAAGTCCAACCTTTTTATCACTACTGAGTACTGACTACCACTGTCTGCCAGTAATAAATTGACGGACAAAAAATTTCGACCAAAAAAAAAAATTAACGGCCAAAAACAAAATGAAGTGAAAAATCCGACAAAGGCCCCCCCTGACCTCCTCAACCTCAGCACTTAGCTTAACCACGTCACCCTTGTTGGTGAATTACATTATGATTATATAATAATAATAATAATAATAATAATGATTTACTATTGAATATAGTACATGAAATGAATTATCAGCCACACATAATAATAAATATAGAAAGAAGAGAAACCAAAATTTCCAAAGCATTTTTGGATTTTATTTGAATGAATTTGAGGCAATAGTAGTCGTTCAAACCCCAAGTCCAAAAAAACATGGTGGTGCTGAGATGGACGGAGTTGCCGATCCCCAAATTAAGATTGGGAGAATGCCATTCCAAATCCCAACTATTAGCACCATCGTCATGTTTGCCAAACCAACAGCCGCCGCGGCGTGCATTCATATGCACAGCATCAGCGGTGACACCGAATGCGACGGCGCCGGAGCAGACAGGAGGGAAGATGGTGGTGGAGTTAGTGGGTGCTTTCAACCAGCTGACCCAGAATATCAACGTTTTATCGAGTAGCTCCTCTCGCTTGCTCTTCAAGACTCTCAAGCTCTCCATTCCAATCCTGCAGGCGCTGCCTCTTGCTCCGGATGGCCGTCCTCCTCTTTCTAAGGCCTTATCTCTTGCACTCCTTCTCGCCCATCTCCAGGTACTCATCCATCTTTTCTTAATCCAACAATTCCAAGTTTCCAACCAATCAGAAATGTTTCTGTTATTTGTTTTCCAAGTTTATAATTTAAATTAAAAAATGTACACTGTCCATCTAATTAACAAGCTGTACAGCATTTTATTCCTTATGCCCGGTTATTTTGAAGAATTAACCCTGATGCATGATGTATGTACTCTCCATATGTTTTTTTTTTTTTTCTTCACGCTTGAAAGTGGTTTCTGCCAGTTTTCCAAATAAAAAATCTTAGCATAATGTCTTCCAACTTGCTAACTGATTGCAGATGGATGCAGAAGTTATTTCAGCTGGCCTCCTCACCCAAGTTCTGGAGGCAGGTGCCATTTCCATCTATCAAGTCAGAGATCGTATTGGTACTGGCACTGCACATCTTTTGCATGAAAGCTTGCGCTTGAAGAATATTCCTTCCAAAGTCGAAGTTTTGGATGATGATAATGCGGCTGCCCTAAGGAAATTCTGCCTTACTTACTATGACATCAGGGCTCTCATTTTGGACCTTGCTCTCAAGCTTGATATGATGAGGCATCTTGATTACCTTCCAAGATATCAACAACAAAGGCTTTCTCTTGAGGTTTTGAAGATATATGCTCCCTTAGCTCATGCTGTGGGTACCAACTACTTGTCGCTCGAGCTTGAGGATGTCTCCTTTCGCTATCTATTTCCTTACTCATACCTGTTTGTTGATACATGGCTCCGAAGCAATGAGACTGGAAATAAGCCTCTAATTGACATATACAAGGAACGGCTGCTCCATTCTTTACAAGCAGATCCTATCTTAGCTGGCATGATTGATGATGTCTCTGTTAAAGGCCGCTACAAAAGCCGTTACAGCACAATGAAGAAGCTCTTGAGAGATGGCCGTAAGCCAGAAGAAGTTAATGATGTTTTAGGATTGCGAGTTATATTGAATCCTAGGTCTGGCATTGACATGTCACAAGCAGGTGAAAGAGCATGCTACAGGACACGTGAGATCATTCAATCACTATGGAAAGAAATGCCTCATAGAACAAAAGACTATATTGCAAGCCCTAAAGCAAATGGGTATAAGAGCTTACATATGGCTGTTGATGTGAGTGACAATGGAATGACTATACCTCTTATGGAAATACAAATACGCACTATTGAAATGGACAAGTTGGCCACAGGTGGAACTGCATCCCATTCATTGTACAAGGGAGGCTTAACTGATCCAGAAGAGGTCAGCACTCTGTTTTTCGATTGAGATCAATCTTTAATTAATTAATTCTACATTAGTAACTCAGCCATGAAACAGTACATTAATGCTTCTTGTTTCCTTTAATTTCTGTTTTAAGTATTTGGCTATCTGTAAATTCTCAGGCAAAGAGACTTAAGGCCATAATGATTGCTGCAGCTGAACTTGCGGCATTGCGGCTTAAAGATTTTCCATCCGCAAATCATAAAGGCCTTGAGTTTGGTCAGAGAGATGAAGTATTCCGCCTTCTTGACAAGAATGGGGATGGTAAGATAAGCATTGAAGAGCTAATGGAAGTTATGGAAGAGCTCGGCGCACCAAGGGAAGATGCCCGAGAGATGATGCAGCTCCTTGATTCAAACAGTGATGGTTCTCTAAGTTCTGATGAATTTGATTTATTTCAGCAACAGGTAATAAGTAGTAAGGAATTTTATTTCTTGTACTGCTAATGCTCTAGCCCTTTTTTAAAAAAACTTTTTATTTTATTTATTTTCCCATTCCTTTTCAGGTGTGAGTGTGCTATTTTATCTTTAACTCCATATTAACTTGGATAGGTACTTAATAATTGCCAGGAATTTAGGTTTAATATGCATGGAACTTAAATAATTTTCCAGCCCATCGATCCTAACTTTGACAAATCTAAATTTTCTTGAAAATTGCTTGACCTTGTCATTGTATTTGAGATCTGGGTTTACTTGTGTTGTTGGTGAATCAATATCCTAGAGCGTTAGAAGGTGCAGCCTAGCTTTTCTAGTATTCATTGTTTTCCCTTGTAAGCGTGGTTCTTATAATTTTCTACACAGGTTGAATTTATGCGTATTTTAGAGGACAGAGATGTCCAATACAAGACCATGCTAAATGACAAGCTCCAAATAGCAGACAGCAGTGGCCTGATTCAGGTATATAGTAAAGAATTTGGTGAGAGGTTTGCAAATTAAGATGTGATTGGAACTTGATTGATTTATTCTGCCATGTAAATCATAGGTTCTAATGTGTATAGTATCGAGTGAACCACCCTGTTGTGTATAAGCATACTCGAACTCTTTTGTTTCTCTGGAGTTGTAATTATTTCAAGAGAAATGAAGAAAAGAAACCCTATATTTTATGATAAGTATGAGCAACACCTGTGGTGGAAGCCCTGATTTCAAATATGTAGAGAGAGTATAACATAATCAAATTTTGTATTCATTAATCAACTATCAATAAAAGCAACTTTACCTTATGAACCATGCAGAAAGCGGTAGCAGTAATATGTGCGCTTTGATTGAACATATGTGCCTATAGGTATATTACTTGGTTTGAATCTTTCTGTCTTAACCTATATTATACTCCATATCTACAATATCTATAATTTGTACAAAGTCGATTATCTGACTCTGAGATCCTTTAATGTTTGCTTGAATTGGACCACCAACGATTAGAGTCAAGCATCTGTGGACACCAGCCCCTGGCCCTGAGGAACGCCCAAGTCATTTGATAGCTTTTTGCATAACTGCAAAGTATCAAATATCAAATTAAACTGAGAACAAGATGAGTCAACGATTGGTTTGAGCCAAGAATTGGTATATATTTATACCTGTCTATAAACTGCAGAATCACCATATGATTTTCTTAATTCAACTACATTCAAGGATGGACTTATCTCAAACACCTGACATGGTAACAGAGACTCGGATAAGTTTGTTGAGTAACCCTTGTCCAGCTCACGAATCACAAGGAACCACACACACACACACATTTTGACTTCAGAGGAACTGACAATAAATTTGCTCAAAAGTATAGTAACATAAGAATTACCTCAGCTGCGACAGAAAGACTGCCAAGACTTTTCTGTCCCCCGTGTTCTTGTGTCGCTTTCAACTTAAACAAAGGAGCATAAAAGTGTAGCACAATCTGTCGCCAAAATTATTAGGATGAAGCATAACATTTTATGTTGGGAAAAACTGAATGTATTGTATTAAGTAACTATTCAAAGCAGTAACCTTTCCGTATTTCATTTGGACTCGAAATCCCATCTCTGTCGCAATATCCTGGATCCTTGCAAGCAAATCTTTAGCCGAATGATTGGATGTAAATCTGATCTTCCTCTCGGATACATCCTGTGCATAACTTTGCAATCAGCTATTCTGGAAATTTTGTGAATTTGGTTGACAAAATAGGGACAAAGCTACACAAAGAAACATTAACGAGGGACAGCCCTACTTTTGCCCTTACCTCCTTCTCAAAGAAACCAGAAAGGTCTAGGCATGAGGACATTCCTATCAACTGAAAAGCATTAATGAGAGTGGGTGATTCTGGACTCCTACCTCCATCAGATGCCTTGATCATCATAACAATGCTTTTATAAGTTCTAGTTATGTTCAAGATTTGCCAAGGAAGGGCTAAGGAAAGAAAATTTTGGGAGCTCATACCACTTCACACATTGAGAAGGCTTCATCGTCAATGTATATGTCTTCTTCCTCATCATCAGCAACTGCAGGAATATAGTCTTGCTTGAACCATTCATCATCTTTGATAGCTGCAATTGTTATCCTCGTATCAGGATTTGGATCAAGAATCCTTCTTATCATGTTCCTAGCACCAGGTGATAACCATTTAGGCAATTGAGTATCCCCTTTGAAAATCTGAAACCTCACAAGAGTATGATTAGAATTGGAGTTGATGAGCATGAAATTATTAAAATTTATTAGAGAAATGACCAAATGCAACCATCAGATACCTTCTGATAGAGAACTGCAAGATTTCTATCATCAAAAGGGAGATATCCGGTAAGAAGTACATATAAGATTACACCACATGACCATATGTCTGAGGTGAAACCATCATACCCTCTATTAGCAAGAATCTCTGGTGCAACATAATTAGGACTTCCACATGTTGTATGCAGTAAGCCATCCTCCTGATACGTGAAACTGAATTAAAAATACTGAAGAAAATCTTTTTTCATACAAAATTTTTTTGTTCAAGAGAGTACTCTACCCTAAAATGTTGAGGCAATGCACTGAGGCCAAAATCAGATATTTTTATGTTCCCTTTTGCACCAATAAGAACATTTTCGAGCTGCAATGTGGAGAACAGATTTAACCAGAATAATATTATGGAGAGACGAGAAAAAGAAGAAAAATTCATATTAACATAAAATTCTTATATATGATTCATCATAATATTAGCATTTCATTTTTTTTTTTTAAAATACTGATGAAATTAAACAACCTTAAGATCCCTATGGAAAACACCTTTATCGTGACAGTAACTAACACCATCAATTAACTGCTGGAAGAGCTTCCTTCCTTCAGATTCGGAAAGCTTCCCCTTAGAAGCCTGTGATACAAAAGCAGCTTAGTAATATATATATTCATTATTATTCATACTGGATGCAGAAGGAAGCCTAGAAATTCAAGTAGTTGCTTACAATTCTGTCAAACAATTCCCCTCCAGTTACATACTCAAGGACCATGTAAATCTTGGATTTGCTAGCCAACACCTGCATGTTATTTATCATCAGCAAAGTCATCATTAGAGCAATTCAGCAGGTAGTATAGGCTTAGCTAGACATGTACATGCTTCTGTATCTGTACAAAAAGAAAAAGCTATAACTCTAATCATAACCTGCTGATTCATATCCCAATTATCATTAATTTGCTAATCTCCACTCTCATTCAACCCAGGAAGTGGGAGTTTGAGAGTTTTTAATTCATTGAAGCAAACATATCAAGAGTAGTTTGAATTGGTTATCAGTTAGATACAAGGTGCAACTACAATCGCCCAAACGGCTAAAGTGAAGCATCCGGTTGCACCACCTAGCATCGGATCCTTCTTCTTGTGTATTCAAAATTTATTTTCATCACTCATTTGCTCCACGGAGGCAAATTAAGTAGACCAGCGTGGAATATATGAGGTTAATTAACAAGAATTTGGAAAATTGGACCAACCGACCATGATGATGAATAAGCAATACTAATAGCTCATAAAAGGAAAAAAGAAAAAGAAAATGATGAGCTATATATATACTCAATATGTTTGGTATGGGTTTTCCTAATTTCTGGTCAACCTTAAGTATAACTCATAATTCAATTGGCATACATATGATTACATAAACTACACTACCATATATAATATAAGAAAGCAGTGATGACGACTCCCATGCTTCCTGGTTAGAAGAAAGCTGAAAGACAGAGAGAGGATGTTGGTTGGGTCACAGGGTGAGGATTTGTGATCACTCACTGGCACAGGCGTTTCTCCCCTCCTGACTCCTGTGCCTGTCTGCGTCCGTAAAGCTTATATAGTTATAATACTAGTGATGATAACAAACAAACCCAAACCAAACCAGATTTATGGTCGGTTTCACGTGCAAAATAAAACCGTGACGCATGTCCGTGTTAAACGCGGCTTAGTTTGATTGGGTCAAACTTAAACCTTTGGAAGCAAAAGCAATTACGGGTCCGCATTGGTTGCCCCTCGAAGCCGTAATTTGAGTTTCTATTTCTAAGATGCTGACGCAAGGAGGACAGCCACCAACAAATGCGGACTAGGTTGATAATTGATTTCCAACTTATGAGCAATTATTGCTCGAGGGGGATATGGATTGGAACTTGTTTCAGTAATCAGGATACAACTTGCACCGCCACCATTAATACCAATACCAAGTACTATACTCAAATGCCATTCCAATCCAATTTCAGTTCTTCTTCTTTTTCTTCTTCTTCCATAGAGTTCCCTCCTCCCAGAAAAATAATAAATGATTCCAATAGACATATTGGCCACAAAAGAAAAAAGAAAGAAAGAAAGAAAGAAAAGCATATCTTTATCAACATCAATGAGAGCGGTTGAGAGAATAATAGTAATAATAATAAGAGAAAGGCATATATACCTCATGCAACCGAACCACGTTTGGATGTTTGAGCAGCTTCAAGGTGGAGATTTCTCTCTTTATCTGCAGTTTGAGATGGAAAAGAATGAGTCCTACTAGTCCAAGGTGGAAGTTGGAACGCGTTGATAAGGAGAACATAATGCGGGCAATTTATAAATTATGGTGATGCTGATGCTTTAGGCTTTATGGTTTGCGGAATGAGGGGTAGAGGGAATCCCAGAAAAGACAAGGAGCGAAGGAACTTGAAGATGGAATACTAAAGAACGAAATGCAATAAATAAAAATAGGCCAATAGTATTCACACTCCTCCCATGGGTATCTCCATGTCCATATGCACAATCATTGATATCAGAATTAAAATGCAAAGGAAGCAGAGGAGAAGAATGCTGAGCAGAAAAAAACAGAGAAACAGAAGCAAAAGGAAAGAGATCTTGGAGTTGGGGATGGGGATGGGGTTGGGGTTGGGATATAATATATAGGAAGAGGAGGAGGAACCTGATCGGTGATGTTGAGTTGAATGATTTTGTTCTTGTCCAGGATCTTAACAGCGAAAGGGTGGCCGGAGCTGAGGTTCTTAGCCAATTTCACTTTAGCGAAATTTCCCTCTCCAAGAGTCCTTCCTAACTCGTAATTCCCCAACTGCAGCATTAAAGATTAATCCTTGGTTTTTCTTCTTCCTCCCTCTAATCCCGAACGGGTATCGTAAACAAAAACCAATCTCAATTCAATGTTTGATTGTTTAAATATAAAAGTAAGAATTGTTTTACTTATCATTTTTGACGATGTGGGCGTGGATACACGTAGACACAGATAAGCAGAAAAAGGAAAAGAAAATCATGTAGTTTGTTCACCGACCACAATCCCAGCAATCTCCCTCTGCCTATCATCATCCATATTATTACTTACTATATAATAATAAATCCAATAAATCTGCAACGTGTTTGATTTTTCATTTTTGAAACAAATTAAAGACAAGACAAGAGAGAAGAGCTTCGTATCGTACGCACAAAGTTAGTAGCCTTTGAAACGGTCATGTGCTTGTTTAAATTTAATTCGACCACATGGGCGAGCCCACGGTTTCATCCCAAATTCCCAATCTCTCGTCCGCACGCTAAACTTATGCATACTCTCTCTCTTCTCGCTTTGCTTGAATGAATTAACTTTCTAAGAAACCTCCAATCCAATCTTCATCTTACATTCTTGTGTATACTACAACATTTGCCCGGGCTTCGCACGGTGTTCCTTTTACTTTAATAAATAGTATAAATATAAATATAAATATAAATATATATAATGAAAATAAAGGAAATAAATAATAATAACATGAGGATTATTTTATGATTAAAATAATACTCTCCATCCCTGATTTTTTTTCCCATGATTTTCATAAAATTTAAGAAAAAATGATTAAATTAAATTGAATTACTTTATTATCCTCAATGTTTGTAAGTGTTTTTGAGGTTTTGATGTAATAATATAATAGTAAGAAAAGAAAATGAGGCTAAAATTGAGAATTAATATTTATTAATTATTTATTTATGGTAAGGAATAAACAAATTAGTACTTTCTAAAAAGGAAAAATGGACAAAATAAAATGGGACGGAAGGAATAATATACTAAAAATAATAATTAAAAGAAGCTTCCTAAGAAGTGATACAAGTTTTGTTATTCTTATATTTACAATAATCATAACTAGGTTTAAATCTTTATTCCGCTGCAAGATCATTGTAATTTAACTGTAAAATTTCAAATAAATCAATAAAATGGAGTAACGAAATAATTATTTTCAAACATTATAATCCTTTTGCAAAAATTGAATGAGAAAAGAGTAAAGCATGAGATGGAAAAAAAATTACCATTATCTACCAATGGAAATTTTGAAATAAGCTAAATTAATAGAATTCAACAAATAAATTGAATAAAGAGTTACTAATAAGAAAAAAAATTTAAATAGAATATTGGCATATATATTAAAAATAAAAGCACTAGAGAGTAAAACTTACTTTTCCTCATTGAATATAAAGATTATGACAATAGGTAACTCCATTATCCATTACTAAAAATAAATCAAGTTAACAAATATAAACAAATATACAAAACTTTGATAGGAAATTGAAAAAGCCAAAGCAAAATCAAGTTAACAAATATATAAGACACTTATATTTCTCATTCAAACAAAAAAAAATAGATGTTCGTAAAAGCAACTGAAATAAGAATTTCATTCTTGAAAGTAAGTGAAATTGAACAAAGAACATAGAATATCAAAATATAAAGAAAAAGTAAGAAAAAAAATACTTACTTCGTCCCATTTTATCTGTCCACTTCTAAAAAGTTTTTATGTCCCAAAATATCTGTCAACTTTTAAGCAATTTTACCTATCTAACCTTACTTTTCCTCATCAATGAATCTTGAAAATAAAAGAATGTTAAATGCATGGAAAGAGAGAAAATGGTAAAAAACAAATCATAATGTAAAATATGTAAAAAAGTTTATAAAATAATTATTTTCTTATTCTATGTGATCAGTTAAAAAGGACAGGACAGAGATAATAAAAAACTAGAGACAAAATGAATGAGAGAAATGATATGTAAGTGAATAAGAGGATGAGAAAAATGAGATATATCTAAAAACATCTTTTAATTTATTTCACGTAAATTTTTAAGATTAACTTTTTTGCTTTTACTTGGACACTCTTAATAGAAAAGTCTATTTATTGTCCTATATTTTTAAAAAGTAAAAAGAAAAAGATATCTATCCAATAAATAAAATTGTACCTTCTTTTATTTGACTTCAAATTAAATTAAAATATTTCAATATTATATTATGTTTAATTCAAACACTTAAAATTTAATGATTGTCCTGCATTAAAATCTTTTTGGAAAAAATAAAAACCTTTTAAGATATTATCATAATTTTTTTATTACCTCTTCAGTACTTATTTAAAGAATTAATTTAATAAAATACAAAAAAATTATCAAAATTACTCTTTGGAGTCAGATTATCTTACATACTTTTAAAGTAGTTATAATTTCAAGTAAATACATGTGATGTAGTCAACATGAATTATTTTACACTCCTACAGAACGGAAAGAGTATAAATAAATATGTATACATAAATTGATATATAACCCCAGTTCAAATTATTCTTAAAGAAGCTCATTTAGGTTATTCATATCATCATTTCTTTTCTTTTTTTATTTTTTTTAAATCTTTATATTTTATATTTATGATTCTTCACTCTTCATTTTTTCTGAAAATTATTTTTTCTAAAAAAATAATGAAATTATTTTTTTGGTTTAACAAAATTAATGTAATTCTTCTTCAATGAATGCATATATTAATTTCAATCAGAACCGAATTAATGTAATTCTTCTTCAATGAATATATATATTAATTTCAATCAGAACCGAATTAATATGAAAAAAAAGAAGAAAGCTTTTGGTTTATTTTTAGGGAACTCATTTAAGTTATCCACATTATCATTTCTTTTCTTTTTCTTTTTTTTTTAAATGTAATACCCCAATCCCACATCGTGAGAGTATGAGATTTCAATGTGATATATATAATGAGACCCAAACCCAATACTGTGAGGCGCCTTTTGAGTGAGACAAAACCATGAGGCTTCGGGTCAAAGCGGACAATACCTCGCAGGTTGGGCCGGGTCTCCACAATTGGCATCAGAGCAAGCACCAGGTGGGCTTGGAACTAAGTGCTACACCGCGTGAGCGCGGTGGGAGCCACCTCTAGAATCCCAACGCTTGGTGTGGTCCTGGATCTGTGTGTGTTGGGCTTGTCGGGGACGTCAAGCCTTTAAAGGGGGTGATTGTAATACCTCAATCCCACATCGTGAGGGTGTGGGATTTCAATGTGATATATATAATGAGACCCAAACCCAATACTGTAAGGTGCCTTTTGAGTATGACAAAATCGTGAGGCTTCGGGCCAAAGCGGACAATACCTCACAGGTTGGGCCGGGTCTCCACATTAAATCACTCAAGTTTCTTTGAAAAATACTTTTCCCCATTCCTAAAAAAATTAATATAATTTTTATTCCACTGAATGTATATATTGATTTTAAGTCCGTTTCTTTTTTATATTATTAATAATATATATGAATTACAATAAAAGAATTGTATTTTTTTATTATTAATTTGGAAATAACAACTGAGATTTTCTTTTAAATAGATTATACCAATAAAATCTATGTAAGTGGCAAGTAAGTTATATTTACTGATACAATATAGAAACTCAACATGTTTTTCCTATAAAGATTTGTTAACTTTATGAAGTAAAATTTTACAACGAGGAAAAAAAAGTCTCTTTTTTGATATATTAATATTTATTTACAAATATCTTGTCAAAAACCTTTTTTAAAAATATTTATATCTAAAATATTACTTCACATAGATTCGAGGTATTAGCATGGAAGTAACTCCTAATTATGATTATATTTATAACAATTAAGAAGTGAAGAAGAAAAAGTCGGTTGTCCTGTATAACTAACGTAATTAATTTGGTGATTTTCCTATACCTTATTCTCGAAATGTGTTTTAATTTATTATTATTATTTTTATTGGTTTACGTGAATTGAATCTCAGATTTCAAATTCAAGGAGCATATACTTACCATTTCAATTAAAATTCCACTGTAACTTGTTTTCGAGTTATTCAAAATTTAAATTGTTTCGAATTTTAATCATTCATTTTATATGAAAAAATAACGATATTAAAGGTGTCCATGGAATTCAATATCCGTCGATATATCCGTAATCGATATGGATACTGTGATATTTGTCGGTGGTCCTCAAACCACCTGATATCCGTCGATATATTCATATATCCGAGATATATATTACGATATTTAAAATATCCGTTAAAATGTCTAGTTTAATTTTGTAATTTGGTCCAAATGGTAAATTAATTTGAAATACTTAGGTGCTCGACTCAAATGGAAAATTGCTTGGCCTGTCGTGGAAACAAAAGGCTCAGGCCTTAGTGTCAAATTCAATCGCTTTCTTATATTGTAGGATTCACTTAAGTAAAATTCAAAGTTGATGTCCTAAATATTAAAAAAGACGCTCCACACTTGGATATTTTTCTTATTCTTAAAATATTAATGGGGATTTCTCTTTATTACATCGTGTATTTGACTTGTAATTACTTAATGGCAAAAACTTAGTTAATGCAACATTAAACTTAAATAGTAACTTGGGAAGCAGAAAAAAAATATAGCACTTTGTAAATTATTGTATATATTTTTTTGATATGCTAATATTTTTACAAAAAGTTTTACACAACTCTTGAAGTTTTCTTATAAATCACCATTCTTAATCTAAGGAGCATTGAAATTTTTAGTTTTTTTTTTTTTCATTCTTCACCATCATATTTGAGTGAATTTGTTTTGGGGCTTATCTTTTAGTTCATGGTCACGAATTAACAAAGTAAAAATTTATCAAGTTTTTCAAGTTTTAGATCCTCAGTCAACTAGACAAGATCAATTTGGAAATGATGTGAGATAAAATTCATCTTTATTTAAATATTTTGAAAATTTATAATTTCCTAAATAAAATTTTCTTTTTGTAAAGATAATGTTGTTTAGAGAAGCTAGAAGATCTTTTGGGGAAGCATGTGCACGAAGTTCAATGGCGACCATGAAACCTGATATAGATATAATTACAAAGTTGATTAATTCTCTATTTTTGCTTGAAAAATTATTATTACTACGATTCATTCAATGTAAAATATTCTTCGCTTTTTTATGTAGTTGATTGGTGGGAGTTATACGGGGAAAGTACACCAATACTGCGTAAATTGACTATGCAGATATTATATCAAACTGTTTCATCTTCAACTTGTGAAAGAAATTGGAGCACATTTGCTTAAATCCACACAAAGCAACGAAATCGATTAGCCCATAGAACTCTACAAAATCTTGTGTATTGTTACTATAACATGAAACTACGAGTTAGAGATATGGAAGCTGCACAAGATGAGATGTCAGTGCTAGACCCATTGAATCTTCTTGATGTTACTGTTGAAATTGGTGATGAAGATGAATATCATCTTTTTCAATAGATTAGGTCTGCACATTTAGATGGCCGTGATACGAAGTCTAATCCTGAGATAAGTAGTCATGCTCAAGAATTTTGGATTGATGTTGATAAAGTGATGTCCGAAGAGGTTGGCTTAGATTCTTCATCAGATGAAACCATCGGTCCTCCACCTGGATTCGAAGGTCATTTAATGAATCAAGATGATGATAGTGATGGTGATGATGATGATGATGATGATGATGATGATGATGGAAGAAGTGGCGAAAGGACTATAACAACAGGGACTCAGGGTGGGGGTGGAGAAAGAGGTACATAATATGTTTCAATGTATGATTTTTCATATGACAGTGATCATTATAGACCATTGAGTCCTTTCACCGGTGAGGCGACTTTTACACATGCTACACAAGATGAGGACCATGGGTCTTGCAAAACTAGGCATGGAGCTAAAGGAAAAAGGGAGAAAAAAACTATGGGTAATCTTGCTGATGATTTTGGCTCCATGAGCATAATCACAGAACAAAGTTCAGTCGGTTATAATGCACCAATGGAATCAAATTTTGGAAATTGGACTGATGATAGATATGGAGAATATAATTATGAAGCATCATATTCATCGGGTCAGTATCCGTCAGATTATAGGGCTGTTTAAGCGAACCGAAAAAATTGAAAAACCGAGCCGAACCGGTAGATTTGGTTCGGTTCGGTTTTTTGAATGTCGGTTCGGATATGGACTGAAAGGAAAGTGGAAACAAGTTATTCGGTTCGGGTTCGGGTTTTCCATATGGAACCCGAATAATCCAAATGGACTAAAACTAAAAGAAAGCCCAATATTTTTTCAATTATTGGGCCTATCAATTATATGCCTTTAGCCCTTATAAGCTTATTGTTTGGCCCATATAAATCAGCTAAAATTAAATTAAAGGAAATTAAAAGTTTACAAAACCCTAAATTTTTTTTCCTTCGAGCATCAAGCCGTTTCCACTTTCTCGAATGTGCCGCTGTTCTTCCTGGGTTCTTCACTTCTTCATCTAATATACATTGCAACTTGGCTTCTGCTTTGATTTGAAAAGCATATCTCGGCTTTTTAATCTTCTTGTCTCCTTTCTTTTTACCTTTTTTCCTCACTTTGGGTTCAGACTCAGTCCCAGCCGCCAGCGCCAAGTCGTTAGTCGTTACCCTGAGGAATGCTTTGGTTCTGAAATCTGAGAAACGTGTGCACATTCAAGCTGGTAAGAATTTTAATCTGATCTGCTATTAATCCCGAACCCATTCCCTTGCCATCTTCAAATTCATATTTCAGCATAACCTCGATAATCTACTATTAGCATCTCTGTCATGCACTCATGCCTTTGTTCTGCTTTTATATATCCTTGCTCTCCTCGGATTAATTTCACTAATATTTGAAATCTTCATCGATTTAGTTGGAGTTGTTGGAGTAGTAAATTGAGACATTCTAAAAATAAAAGATGAACAAACAAAAGGGAACGAAGACAGTAGTATAATAGAAGAAAAATACCAGTAAAAGAGTAGTGAGGTGAGGCCCATAGCTAGCTAGGTCGTCCTATGCATTTTTGTGCACGACAAAGCTTCAATCAGCTAAGGTGAGCTAATGTCCTGTGGCTGTTGAAAAAGTTTGCTGATTTTAGTTTTGCCGATATAGGCCATATCCATTATCCTATAATACTACACATAGCAAGTTGGAGCCAAAATTATTACTACTGCATAGTTAGAAAATCAAATTAATTAGCAGGCCAGAACCTGCTGCGACAGCCAAATCAGCTGTCTATGAATGGCTAGCTAGAGACGTGCGTGGCCCATAGGCCTAAAAATGAAAAGGGAAATCTTTGTTAGCCGAAAAGGAAAATAGTGGGGGAATTGGAGGAGCAATTGGCAGAGTAAAATATTTGAAACAATCCAACTAAACTTCAATTTCTTAGCTAACATACAATAGTATTCCGGTCAATCTGCTTAAACTGATACATTCACAGACATTTGAAAAACAGTAATGATATTAGACTAATTCAATCAATCTTATTGTCAAGACATAATCAATCATAATAGCAGGACTGGCATATTACATTCACAATAGAAAAGATTGACATGATTCAAGGCTATTTTGAGAGTGATAAGTACAAACAGGTGTTATGATACAATTTTTTCAAAAAGTGGCGTAAAATCCATATGAGAAGGAAAATTAAACTTTGTTTCAAGAAATTTAAGCATTAGAGACAACAGAACAAATAAAAAATTATTGCTCCAAACATACAGCCAAAGAGGACAGTAGTCTTCAAAGATATAATGATGAGAAATCACTGCAATACTCAAAAGGAAACTGTACCTAATTCAAAAAGAATCATGAATTTCCAGTCTCTAGCTAGTTAAACTGTACCTAATTCAACTATATCAACTATCAAAAGCATCAATCATACTAATTGCTAGAATATAAGAGTAAATATGGCTGAAATATTGAAATTAAATAGGATATTTCACTGAAATAGTAAGTAATAAATACTATTTCTTTTTTCTCTGAAATAGTAATAAATACTTGTATTTTGCTCCACTCCACTCCTTCCTCCTCCTTGAGCAAATTCTTTCTTTTTTTTTTTAATTGGAAAACAGGGAAATCATATCTGCCAAATTTAGCGGGGAAAAGAGAAGATACGCAAAGAAATAGCTTATGTCCTTCCCCTAATTTTTCTTTATCCTGATTTCTAAATAGGTAAACAATGGAAGTAATGTCTAAATAGTTTAGGCACCAATAGTGAGATGTAACTCAAAAAGAAAGCCCAGCTGTAAGAATGAGCTTGAATCAAAGAATTACTTAATAAATATGAAAAACACTGGTTGACCTGTTTTAACATGTAACAAAGAAGTTTGAAGCTAGTATGCACAGTTTGACATGTAATAGAAATAACAGGAATAATGGTTTGATAATCAACTTGATTGCCAATAGCAAAGAAAATCAACAGTCTGTAATCTCTTTTTATTGTAGGATGATAACATACCAAGTTTGATTATCCTTACCCTTACAAACCTAAAGTGACCAAACTTAGGTAGTTTCAACAATGTTTCGTCAATGTCAAAACCTGTAATTAAACAAAAGTTAAGTATCAATAAAAAAAACTTCTGTGATAGCATGTATAATTATATTTAATCATATCTGAGAGTAAAAATTGATGAATAGTACACAGAACATAGTATGGCACACAAATCCTTTTAAGTCATATCATCAATGGAAGATACAGTTCGCACAATATTTAGGAAACATAACATTTTTATGAAATCATCAGCCTATCAGAATCACATAGAGCAAATACGCATATGATTAATTTCTGCCAAAAGCCAAAAACATATTTAAGCAAACAAAAGTGATATTAGCCATGCCGTTCAGATTTTTTCAATCATTGGATTATCAAAATAACAAAAAAGCTCATATATACAATGAACGTGAATTCTGCAATGCCAATGTGATCTTAATCACCAAATATTAGTTAACTTTAAAAACTAAAGTAACTCATAGTAATTAGCTCAATCGAACTTTATTTGTCGCAACTTGTTTAGAATCAAAGATTATAGCAAGATGGTGAACTTAAAAACCCACTGACTGTATTGCTAAATATAGATTAACAATAACTAAACAGGGATTGATTGAGTGGAAGAGAACGCTTACCTGATCATAGAACAAATTGTGAACAGACCTTCATTGGGAAGAAAAAGAAAGAAAACACAGAGAAATCTATCAGCAAAATTAAAAAAGAAAAGAAAAGAAAAAAGGATGTCAGTGAAAGAAGACCAAATTTGAAAGAAAAGAGATTGAAAAGAACAATCAAGAACTACACCTGCCACCATCAAATTGTGAGCCAACGATCAATCCGGCAAGCAAACTAACCAACCATCATTTTTCTTTTCTTGTCAAACTCTACCTCACTTCCGTTGTGTCCATCTTTGACAAAACCATTTCAATTCATGAGTCCCAAATGAACATTAAAATTAAAACAATCGACAAAAATAAAGAGAAAGGATGCTGACTTTGCCACTAAGAGAAAGTGAGGAAAGAAGTGACAATGGTGGATAAAAAATTTTTCCAGCTACCTTCAATTGCTTCTCAACCTTCAGTTTTTCCCATCTCCCTCATCCCCTTTGACTCTCTCCCTCTATCGTTGTTTGAACACTTCCACTCTGTTTGTTGATTTCGTTTTCCCCATTTCTTCATGCTCTCTAGAACTCTCTTATCTCTCTCTTAATCGCATTTTTTTCTTTAAGAGTCTTGATTCTTCCTCTCTAGAACTCTCCGTTTCTCTCTTATGAGGCTTCAAGATATTTTTTTTTCTCTTGGCAAATCCGGAAGCTTCCTCAGCTCCTCTTTCTCTCTTGTTGTTCCAACATTATCTTCTCTCAACCACTCACGATTTTTATGTTTTGTTTTTCTCCTTTATTTATGTTGACCAAAAAAAGAAAGAAATGGAAAAAGGCAGCAATGAGCTGCCGAAAAATGGCCTCCAAAGGACGTCAGGCCCCATCTTAATATATGTTTGTGGGTCCCATAATTTATCAAAATTAAAAAAGAAAAAGTAAAGGGAGGAGATAACGTAAAATGACAAAAAAGTTATTGTAATCAATAGCTAAAGTGAGGAGGTTTAAGATAAAAAGGATATTTTTGTAAATTCACAGTATTTTATTTATCTTTCTTTTGGTGAAGTTCTTCATATTAATTTTTTAAGTAGTTGTGTTGATGACCTAAAAGCACTCACTTTCCTTTTGTCTTAGTTTCTCTGTTGGTTCAATTTTCTTATTCACCTTTGCTTATTTTTATATTCAATGATAATTTCTCCAAAAGATTGGAACAATTCTAGATCAAGATATGACGTCATTTTGACACTACTATGACCAATGCTAATATATTTATACAATACCAGACGATTTATAATTATAGAAAAGAGATATGTTTGCTTAAGCAGGGAATAGGTACGGAATTTTTGTGTTACTCAAGTCAAAAGCAACCTTATGAGAGGGGAGTCATACTGTTTTACATTGCTCTGTGCATAGATTCATCAAAATACTATTGCAAATTAAAGAGAACAGAATCTATGATTGATAATAGTAATGGTCAATGAATTTTCTATTTTGGAACAGGCAATATTGGTTTTCTATTTTTTCCCCTCTGATTAGCCAATCAGTGGCTTCTAATTAATTTTTCCCTTTTTTGGGCCAAAGGCCTCTAATTAATTTAATATGATCACTCCACAAGTAAACTAATTATTAAAACCTTTGATTGATTAATTACGCTTATGTATCATTTTATTACTTGAATCTTTGGTAGTATATTTTATTTTAAGTAATGACTGCAAAAAGCAATAACCAGTCAAATGTATAAAGAATCATATGCCTTTTTGCAACCCAACCAAACCCCAACCCCCAACAAAAAAAAAAAGAATCATACCCTTTCGGTTTCGAACTCTCTTACCCTCTTGGTGTCTTTATTATTGGTGCATGCTTGCAAATTTAAAATGATGTGCAACAGTTTCCAAGGGAGGTGCCCAGGAAACATGTGGTAGTGATAGTCATTTCTCAGCTCCTTTGCCTTTTGTAACTACTACTAAGTACTAATCAGCTTACCATTATTTTTTACGATTACTTAATTAACTTAGTCATTGAATCATCGGATGAGAAAATTGCACTTGTGCTGATTATTGATCTATGGTTTTAATTTTTAACTTATGCAGATTATTGATCTACATGGATTCAACAGCATCAAGTGCTCCCAGTCCTAGGAATGAATCTCACAACGCTTGTGGTCTTTCAAGTGGCTCGGGTAATGCTGAGACTTTACCGCCACTGACACCATCTCTGCAAACAGCATATGCCCCTGTACCTGCTGCTAATGCTGGAGCTACTGGTAATTCCTCTAGCAACCCTGATATTCCTAAACCAAAAAAAAAGGGGGAGGAAAATTAGGTAGTCAGACTTCAGTAGTATGGGAGCATTTTACTAAGTTACCTTGCACAAATAGGTCTGAACAAAAAGCCTCTTGTAATTATTGTAGCACCCATCTTAGATGTCCAAGTACAAGTGGAACTACTGCCTTGCGTAATCATCTAGGTAGATGTGCTAAATACCCTTTTAATATGAAAGATGATAACCAACAGGTTCTGAATTTTAAACCCATGTCTGCTGTCGAAGAAAGGGGGGATAATAGTTCAGGTACACCTCATGTTTGGAAATTTGACCAAGCATTATGTAGAAAATATTGTGCTAGGATGGTTGTAATGGATGAGCTGCCTTTTAGGATTGTAGAGCATGAGGGTTTTCGTGATTTTTGTCAAATGATGCAACCAAGGTTTGTAGTTCCCTCTCGAGCAACTGTAACAAAAGATTGCATGGAAATCTATTTGGAAGAAAAAAAGAAATTGTTTAACTACTTTCAGAAGTCTAAACAAAGGGTTTGTCTCACTACTGATATTTGGACTTCTAGGCAGAATCTTAGCTATTTGTGCCTCACTGCTCATTTCATTGATCATGAATGGAAACTTCATAAAAGAATATTGAATTTCACTCCTATACCTGGTCATTCTGGTGATGTGATTGGGAAGTGTATTGAAAAACACTTGCTTGAATGGGGAATAGATAGAGTTCTAACAATCACAGTAGATAATGCTAGTTCTAATGATCTTGCTGTCAAGTATTTGAAAAGGAGGCTGAACGGTTGGAAACAAGGTGTTTTAGGGAGTGAACATCTTCACATGAGGTGTTGTGCACACATATTGAACCTTACAGTGAAAGAGGGTTTGAAAGATTTGGATGATTCAATCTTTCGAATCCGTGCTGCTGTTAAATATGTTAGGTCATCTCCTGCGAGGTTACAAAGGTTTAAGGCTTGTGTTGAGCAAGCAAAAATAGAGAGTAAAAGTCTAGTTTGCCTAGATGTTGAAACTAGGTGGAATTCAACTTTTTTGATGTTAGAGGCTGCTCTGAAATTTCAAACAGCTTTTGATAGGTTAGAAGAGCAAGATGCTAAGTATAGAGATGAGCTTACGAATGCAAGAATGAAGGGTTTGCCTACGGAGGCAGATTGGGAGAATGCAAGTGCTATGTTGCCTTTCTTGGAAGCCTTTTATGATTCTACTTTAAAGTTATCAGGTTCTTTGTATGTCACTAGTAATGATTATTTTCATCTTGTTTTTGGTATTGGTATGAACATTAATGATAAATTGCATGATCCAAACCCAAGTATAAAGTTGATGGCTTCTAAAATGAAAGAGAAGTATCACAAGTATTGGGGAAACATACAAACCTTAATCCATTGTTGTTCATTGCTGTGATTTTAGATCCTAGGCACAAGTTGGATTATGCAATATTTGTGATTGAGGAGGTTTATGAGGTTGAAAAAGCTCATGAATTGTGCTCTAGTGTAAAAAAAACTTTAAATGCTATATTTGAGCATTATAGTTTAGCTAGTGGCATATCGAATGAAGAACCGAGTGCTAGCTCTCAATCAAATGTGGTTGTTGAGGAGAATGTGCATTCAAGAGATATGGCTTTTTACTCTAAAGCGAAATATAAGAGGAAAAGGGCTGAAAATCAAGTTACTGAGGGCAAATCAGAACTGGATAGGTATTTGGAGGATAAAACAGAGGCTGATGTGGAGAAATTTGATATACTAGCATGGTGGAAGAAGAATAGCAGTGTTTATCCGGTGCTTAGTTTGATGGCTCGAGATGTATTAGCCATTCCTGTGTCAACAGTAGCTTCAGAATCTGCTTTTAGCACTGGAGGTCGTGTTCTTGATCCATTTCGAAGTTCTTTGATTGCTAAAATTGTTGAATGCCTCATTTGTGGACAAAATTGGCTAAGATCTTCAACTATACCAGCTCTAGATGAGGAAAAAGTTGAAGATTTGGAAGAAATTGAAAATGGTAAATTACTCTTATTATTAAAATTTGTCATTTCATTTTTTTTTAACTAACAAGTAACATTATAACAACTTACTTTTTTTACTTTACTGTTGTAGCTTTTGTGGATTTGGTGCTTAACGAAACAAGGGTGGTTATTGATGATTGACTTGGAGATAAAGTCATAAAACCTAAAGGTAATATATAATTATATATTTTATTATTTTTATCTACAACTTCGTGCTCTATGTTTATAAGTCATTCTAATTGACTGTCTTTTTTTCATTGTTCGTTTAGGGAATTGAAGATGGAAGAAACTGACAATTTAATTGATAATTCAGATTTGTGCCTGCTTATGTTGTTCTGTGAAATTTTAGTTGATTTGTTGAATGATTGTGGTTTACATTTGACTTTCAGACTTTGTATTATTTGTGTTTTTTTTGTTTTCTATTTGGAACTTACTTTATGGACCAAATATCCCTCTTTCTAGTTTACTTTGTGGACAATTATCGAGAGTATCTGAGTAGTTTTGGTAATGCATTAGCGAGATGTATTATTGTGGGAAAATGTTGTGTGCCGCATGTGTATTTTGCTTGTATTGCTGTTTGTAGTTCTATAGGCCCTTGCATGGGCTTCTGTCCAGATTTGGTTTGAAGGTTTAGAGCTTCTCCCTGAGAGCAATAACAGATTTTGATGAGACATGTAGCAGCAGTGAGTGTCTGAGTGATGATGTTGGAGGTATTTCTGGATTTACCTTGTCAAGCGTGTAGGTTTAAGGCATTTTTCTTCTTTGATTGACAATGGAAATCTGTTGGTGATTGATTGGTACATCTGACTTCGCCAATTATCTCATAAGCTGCTATACTTCCTAGCCAGTTTTGATATGCCAGTGGCTGGTGACTGCAGGTTAGAAAATGAATATTTATATTTCCAGTGAATTACCAAGTTTACGTAAAATTTGCTCTTGCATATTCTTTATAGTTTATACATATTTTGAGATTTGGAGCTGTTAGGGGGACTGAGGTTCAAACTGAGTTTGACGATGAGGATGAATGCAAAGTGATTCTTCTTGTACATGGTAAGTGAATATTATGATCTTCTCTTAATTGTTGGAGTTACTCTTGATCTAACTTCAGTCCTGGTTGCTTTATACATTAGCTAAAAGTTCTGCATATCTTTTGTTTCCAACTTTCCATAGATACAAAGCCTCCATTCTTGGATGGCAGAATTGTTTTCACCAAACAAGCATAGCCAATCATGCCCTTAAAAGATCCTACATCGGACATGGCTATAATTTCACCCAAAGGATCTGCTTTGGTTAGGGCAATTCATGAGAAATAAAGCATGATTAAGTCACATCAACGATTTTGGGAGCTTGCAGGCTCTAAGCTTGGTGATATCCTTGGAGTTGAGAAAACAGCTGGACTGCTGAACAGGTATAGGTAAAAAAGTGTTGTTTTTTACCTTTCTCGTTTTCTTTATAGATGATAAGTTGATAACATAGTTCATTAATTAACACGTCTCTACATTGAATGCTAGATTGATGCTGACACTGCTGAAATAGGCGAACATGGCAAAATTGATTTCAAGGAATAGGCAAAATTCGCACAGCATTTGAAGAAGGGGAAGGCTGTAAGTGAATTCGGATCTTACTGGCTTGGCTTGTTTGCTAAGCTTTTTGAGAAGTGCAACATCGAGGATCTCATGACTAATGTTGGAGCTGCTGGTGGCGGTGGTGCTCCAGTTGCCGCTGCTGTTGTACCTGCTATCTGGTGGCAGAGGTGGTGATTCTGCTCCACCTCCTACCGAGGAGAAGAAGAAGGTGAGACTAAAAATAAATATATATATATATATATAATTGGGATATTATTTGGTTGTCTTTATTTTCTCTTTGCACTTCTATTCTGATATATATGCATTTTTGTTGTTAATTTTGCAGCTTGAGCCAGATGAAGAGAGTGATGATGATATGGGATTCAGTTTGTTCGATTTGGAGCTTCTTTCAGTATGTGATTTGGTCAATTACTGATTTAGTGCATTAAGCAATCAGACTAGTTACTGTTTTGAGTTTTATTGGTACCAATATTTGTTTGTTAATCTGAAGTATATGTAGTTTTGAATGAAGTGATGCGTAATCGTTCTTCTTTTTTGAATTGCACATTTGAATCTTCCTATATATAAGTATTCCAGACCAATTGTTGCATTGCTTTGGTTTGACATAGTTTCCCTATCAGTAGTTGATGATGCTGTTGATGGTATCTCTTGATGGTGGTTTATACATTCTATGGATTGTTGGTAATGGTTCCAGTCTTTTAGGCTTGCTTTTTGTGCATATTGCAATGGATTGCTTGGTAGATTTAGCCATTTGCTGTGATGAATCAACTGAGTCTCCTATAATAAATTGAATCTCCTATACTGAAATTTTGTTGATCATTAGGCTCACCTTGTATAGCTGAATCTCCTATAATAATGAGGTCAGTTATTTCCTATTTGGAGAGTCTAGTTTGGCCTTATGATAAAAGGCACTTGTGTTGATGAGAAAAGAAATGGAATTAATGGAAGGCACTTGTGTTGTGTTGTATACTTGTATGCAGGAAAGAGTGGCAGCCGAAACACAAGCATCTTTTGTGTGCTCCTGGTTCCTTCTATGACCAGCATCTTTCTATCGAATTAGCTTAATAGGATGAGTTGATTATTTCCCCTTCTGGCTTCTTGAAGCCAAAGTGTTAAGACTTCTATTTTGTGTGAATGATTTTGGACAAAGTTAATTTAGTTAAATGTAAGTAGGGTTACTAAATTGTAATCACTCTTCACCTTTTGTTAAATAACAAATTCTAATATGCTATGTTTGAAAAGAATATTTGCTTGGAAATTCAAAAAAAGTTCTAACATATTTGGAGTCTGGGAGATGATGTGCAAAGAAAGTCCACATTGAAGACTACCCGAATGACCCGCATTAAATAACCGAACCGAATCGAGAATGTCGGTTTCGGTTAATTCGGGTAATAGTTCTATGCGGTTCGGTTTCGGCTCAACAAATGAAAAACCCGAATAGACTAATTCGGTTAGTAAACATTAAAAACCCGAACCGACCCGAACCGGTTACACCCCTATCAGATTATTCCCATGAGCAACAAACTTTTCATGATGATCAATCAGCACAACTACAGGTGAATTATGGTCACTTCCCTCGCATTGAAAATCATTTGGTAGCTAGTACAACTGATTATTATGCCCATGTGCACAATTATGTGAATAATTATAGGAATACCATGACTTGGCATGAATATTGCTGCTATATTCAGCCTACCGACGGAAATCAGGTTAATACTTTTGAGCCTCCAAGAAACCCAATGTGGTATTAAATGAGGTTGGAAACTTTGTATTATCAGTTAAACTTTGTAATATTTGATGTTGTTGGATATAAATATGTCACAAATATACTTGGTTGTCTTTTTTAATTATATTTCATACATTTTCGCCGATTTAAATAATTAGCAATACATTAATCACACATCTAAATATACTTTAATTAAGATATTATGACTCTAACATATGTAAAAATATGTAAATAAACATAGGGTAAAATTTCATTTCAAAATTCCAACGTTTACTATAAATATCTATGATTTTATATAATTTTTTACCACTTTTTTGCGATATCGATATTTTTTGCGATATATCCGTCGATATATCCGTAATTTTGAGGGTGCGATATCGATATGGATATCGATATCTAATTCCATGAAGGTGTCTTAGTATACAACGCGACATGTGTAAACATGTGTCATATAGACTTAGATCTCGAACTAAACAATTGTATTTTTGTACTCCCTCATTTCCACAATATCTGTCGTTTTAAGGTTTTACACAAGAATTAAGAATAGTGTTAAAAACTCCTAAAATCTAGACAAAAGATTATGAAATGACAGTTTTACCCTTTTATTGGAATTGTTTATTCTCACAAATACTCTCTCTTTGATAATTAATGCTTTGTAGAATTAATGTAAAGGGATAGGGATAAAATTGGAAAAAAAGTTGTTAATGCTTCCTAGAATTCTTAAAATGATAGATAAATTGAAATAAAAATATTTGTCAAAAGTGACAGTTATTGTGAAAAGGAGACAGTATAATCGTGGGAGACGGAGACAAACAAGGACCGAATAAATCCGGTCATGTGCCACGGGTTGGGAAAGCTATATACAGATAGTATTTGGCTGATTAAAGTCTTCAAAACGACGTCGTATATTGTTTAAAACTGTTTAGTCAAAGAGTATTTGGCTTCTTGCTGACCTTCCTCTTACTTTCTTCGAAAATCAAAAGGAAAAGTAGGAAGAAGGTGTTGGCCATTTCATATTCCTGATTCCTTGACTTTTGCTAAAGGTGTCGGCCATATCGTGATTCCTCACCCGTTTTTGTCTTTTTGGTGATCTGTATATCATTTTCAACAAAGCCAACGTGAATCTACCTTTTTCCCCTATTTGTATCTTGCTAATTATCACAATCTTCAATCAGTTACCATCTCAAAAACAGAATGGCTCAATCGCTTGTTTCTACTATCCTGAACCAGTTGGCTACGATCACACTTCAAGAAGTGAAACTCGTCAGAGGGGTTGATGCAGAAATCGAAAAGCTCACCAGCAATCTCCAGGCTATCCAAGCTGTGCTCGAAGATGCAGAGGAAAGACAGATGAAGGAGGCTACCGTGAAGCTTCGGCTAAAAAAGCTAAAAGATGTTTCTTACGACATTGATGATGTGTTGGATGAGTGGAACACCGCAATCCTCAAACAAGATGCGGAGAAGGTATGTTCGTCCTGTACTGTTTCTTTTGGTTTTTGCTTCCACCAAGTTTGTTTAAGGCATGACATCGCTCGCAAGATAGAAGAGCTAAATGTGAGGTTGGCTGCTATCGCCAATGTAAAAAATGCATACAATTTTAAATCTGGGAAGGGAAGGCAGGAACCCAGATTATTAACTACTTCTGTCATTGTTGATGTGTCAGAGGTGTTTGATAGAGAACAAGATACCGATAATATAAAAACCATGCTGTTGAGTGGGGACAAATGAAGGAGCAACTCTCCGCATCATCTCCATAGTAGGGATGGGAGGGTTAGGAAAAACCACTCTTGCTCGATTGACTTTCAATGATGCTCAAGTTGAAAGCCATTTCGACAAGAGAATATGGGTTTGTGTTTCCGATCCTTTTGATGAGTAAAGAATTGCCAAAGAAATTCTTGAATCGGTAAAAGGGGAAAAGACAGATCTAGATGGAATGGACACCATACTCGGAAAAATCCGTGAAAGCATTTCTAGTAAGAAAATCCTCCTCGTCCTAGATGATGTGTGGGCTGAGGATTCAACTAAGTGGGAGCCATTGAAAGGCTCCCTAAAATGTGGTTCTCCGGAAAGTAGAATTTTATTAACTACCCGGAAGGAGAAGGTTGCAACAGTTATGGGAAGTAGGAGAACAGATATGGTTCCGGTAGGGCTTTTGTCTGAGGAGGGGTGTTGGAAATTATTTACCCATCTAGCCTTTTCTGAGAGGTCAGATAAGGAGTGTAAAAATTTGAAAGTAAAAATTTGAAAGATGTTGGTAGGAGAATTGTGAAAAAGTGTAAAGGATTGCCACTTGCAGTGAATACCGTTGGTAGTCTACTGCGGTTCAAGAAAAATAAAGAACAGTGGCAAAGATTAAAGAGGTTGAAGGTGGTGTTTTTCTTCCTCTTATGGTGAGCTATTATGACTTACCATCTGTTTTAAAATAATGGTTTTCATTTTGTGCGGTCTTTTCAGAAGATTATGTGATCAACAAAGATGAATTGATCAGGTTGTGGATGGCACAAGGCTTTTTTTATGGAAGCCAACATAAAGAGATGGAGATGGTTGGTGAAGAATACTTCAATGAATTAGCATTTCGTTCATGTTTTCAAGATTTTGAAAAGAATGAAAATGACGAAATTGTTAATTGCAAACTGCACGACATGGTGCTCAGTTTTGCATGATTTTTAACAAAGAAAGAATTTTGTGTAGTGAAGGTGGATAGTTCAGAGACAGCAAGGAAAGTCAACCTTTCGTGCGAAACAACTATTCGTCATTCATTGTTATTGATGGAAGAGGAAGCCAAATATCCTGTTCCAACGGATAATTGGAAAAAAGTCCGTACCCTATGGGTTGAGTCAATTAGTTGGAATTCCAGATCAAGCAATTTATTAAATTCAATTGAAAAATTGATGTGTCTAAGGGTTTTAGGTTTAGGACGTGATGCAAAGCTTACAAAAAAAATTGGAAAATTGATACACTTAAGGTATCTTAATCTATCCAATAATAGTAGATTAAAATCATTGCCTGAAGCATTGTGTGATTTGTACAATTTACAAACCTTAGACATTAGGGGTTGTTATAATCTACGTAGATTGCCGCGTGGTATTGAAAAACTTAAAAACTTGAGGTATCTTGAGAATGGGTATACTCCATATCTGAACTTTATGCCAAAGGGACTAAAGAGATTAACTGGTCTACAATAACTAAGAGAGTTTAGGGTAAGTACCAAAAAGAATGCATTTAAGATGGAAGATTTGGGAAACTTGGGCAATTTGCAAGGGAGTCTTTTGTTATGGGGATTGCAAAGCGTGGAAGCAAGTGAGGTGAGAGCCGCACGACTTTCGACCAAAATAAGCCTCTGGGAATTGACTCTATCCTTTTATTCCCGCGGGAAAAGTGCTACTCAGAATAAAGCAGTTGTTTTGGAGGCCTTAGAACCACCCCCATCACTGGAAAGTTTAGCGATACAGGAGAGTGGGGGTCCCACCTTGTTCCCTAGTTGGATGACATCATTGACCATGTTGAAGACCGTTGTATTAGAGAATTGTGATAATTGGGAAAGCTTGCCTCCCTTGGGGAAGTTATTGTTTCTTGAATCTCTAAGGATAGATTGGTTGCCCAAAGTAAAAAATGTGGGAGGAGAATTTTTAGGAGAAGAAGAAGAAGAAGAAGAAGAAGAAGAGGAGGAGGGACAAACAATAACATCATCTTCATCTATCATTGCCTTCCCCAACTTGAAAGAATTATCATTCTACAGTATGTTTGAGTTGGAAGATTGGGAATATGGGAACCTATTGAGCAGCACAAGCAGAGGTGGTGGAATTACAATAATGCCACTCCTTTGTTCCTTACAAATTTCGCGTTGCTGGAAGCTAAGGGCGGTGCCCCACCACGTTCTTCATCAACTGCAAGAATTGAAGATTGAAGGATGCCCTATTCTTTCACGACGTTTTGAGGAGCAGAGAGGGGAAGACTGGCGCTACATCTCTCACATCCCTAAACGCCACATCCAAAAGGCTCAGGTATTTTTCTATCTAAAATTTTCCACATGTCATTTATTTATTACCAGAAATTACCATAATTCAACAACTTGCAATAAAAAAACAAAAACAAAAATATTGAGGTTGTTTGGCCAAGCTGAATCATTAATTATTTACGGATTAGCATCATTGGATAATTAACAATTTTGAGGATTAGCATTGCGCTAGTAAATTTGATAGACCATCTGATGTCGAAACTTTCTTGGCTAGTACCACACCAACCCAAATTCATGGAAATCTTGATATCTATTGAACGCAAACTCACCCTTGATTTTTCCTTTTCGTCTACTTGTAGGAGGAGGATGACCTTGCAACGCCTTATGAAATTGAAGAAGAGTTATCCTCTATAGAGTTTAGCGCAGAGGATTAAAAGTAAGCAATTAGATAAGTGACTAAGTGGCTTAAGTTGCATTATATCATGAGATGGTATTTGTTTTCCCTCTTTAGTCCATTTCTAGTAGCCTTCTAATAAATGCTTTCTTTTTTCTTTCTCGGCATTATGTAATCAGACATAAATTCCATTTGGCATTAAAGAGTGGCATGACATCGATCAGTTAACACTACAGACGTCAAATTTTCTAACCGACTCAAGGATTTTTAAAGGTATTATTATTCTTGTCAGACAACAATGTTTAAGAAAGTGGAAATTGTAGTCAATTCTTCTGTTCAAAATTTCAAATGGCTGAACCCACACTGGGCTAATTGTTTGCTAGTTCAGATTGTCCTTCCTCAAGCATTTCACAATCAGGAGACAGACTATTAATGGATGTGACAACAAGAGAAGAACATTGTACCTTACCTTGGATTTATGCTTAGAAGTTCTACCTATCTACTTGATGAGCACGATAGGACTTGGGGCGAGTCTAATCTCTATCAGCTTTTCATGGCTGAGTTAGGGTTGGATGAAGTAAGGTTTAGTACTTCTGGCTAAATCTCTCATATATTCGTTATTATATCATTGAAATGAATGTTTGTTGTGCGGTCATTGAAACAGGCCGAATGATCTTCATGATGGTATACAGTCTAGTTTGAGACTGTCTTGCCCTTTTGAAATGAAACTGACTTATGAAGATAGGAACATTCTTCCAGAGGGAAACAGAGCTTCCAAGGTGTTGGCTGATGTGCTCAAGTTGCTGATCCTGGTCGACAACTTTGTTCCACTACACAGTTGGGGGCTATTTGAATGTCAGACATGACTGGTCCTCCTGTAAAGCTGCTGTTGTTTAGGCTTTTCTCAATTCCTTTGTACCAAGGGAGTAAAAAGGGTGTGGATCAAAATATATGAGATACTCAACATTCTAAAATGGTTATTTACTCACCCTTTTGCTGCATCAATTTAATCATGTTAACCACTTGAAGTATTCTACCTTTAACTAAGCTAATAAATTTCCTTTGCAGCAAAATATTCTCGCCCCTTTTTCCTTTTGAGGTACGTCTTACAGAAATTATCATGCATGGTAGGTTCTCTACCACAACTGTGTTTTTCTTTTCAAGGAATATTCAATGTGACACAATATAAGTTCTTTTCTAGTTTCTCTCTTAATTGTGCTGCTGGTGTTTAGTCGATGAGTATGCTCCAAAATGGTCCTTTATGCGCACTTGGTAATTATCAAGTATTTTAGATGGTGCCCCTACTAACTCGTAATTCTCCTGAATGACTTATGTCCTATGTCTCGAAATTGAATCATTTTCTACATTTTGAGAAATTCTAAAAATATACTTCACATAGAGTAAAAAACATTATTCAACATTTCAACCCATACGTGTCATCCTTTCATTAAAATTGATTAATAGTCCAAACTATTCTCTGAATTTGTGCAAAATCAATGATGGTATCAATGGCTGAAAATTTGATGTGCTGCATATTATCTTCAGATTAGAAGAAATAGATAAATTTACTTAGAATTATATAATTGTCAACTATATATCAACCGTAGACAGGATAATTTGCAAAAGAATAAAGTTTCAAAGCACACATGGGAGTCTAAAGCTTTCAGTTACAATCTAATGCTTCTATTTCATTCTCTTCTTTAGCTTAAACTTGCACATAATTGGTGGGGGCTATGATGGCTGGTGGAATGCTCATGCATGTTGCTTACTATGGTCTATGGGTGAGTACCATGGAAGTTCAGATTTTTACATCTCTTTTAACGTTGTCCTTTATGATGAATTTATTAATTTATTAATTTCCCCTTCTTTTTTTTTTCCCTCAATTTTTGGGAGGGGTGAGGGTTTGACTTTTTTTAAAAAAGCCAGTACTTATCATTAAAGTGGCATGATATTATTCATACTTTCACCTATATATTCATGTAGTTTTATAGATATTATGCATGTCAGAGTCACACAGTGAAGTTTGGAAAAGTGGAAATTGTAATCATCCTTTAAAATTTTTGTAATCTTATATTCAAAATTTCAAATGATTGAATCTATACTTAACTGATTATTTGCTACAGCTATTGGAATTATTCCTCAACCATTTCATGATAAGGAAACGCATAAAGAATGGATGCAACAATAACAAAAGAACCATGTACCACCATTTAGTGCTTAGAACTTCTACTTGTACCTATGTGCTTGATTAAGCATGAATACGATAGAACTTGGGGCGAGTGTGATTTCGGACAGCTTCATCGTGAGTTATGGGTGGGTGAAGGAAGGTTTACTTCTAGCTTAATCTCTCATAAATTCATTGTTTAGTTGTTGAAATGAACGTTTGTGTTGTGTGTGGTTATTGAACCAGGGAGTTGATGATCTTCTGAGTCTGTCTTGCCCTCATACATGCTACCAAACTTGGTTCTGAAGATAGGGAACATTCCTCGAGAGGGAAACAGAGTTGCCAAGGTGTTGTGTTGGTAAGACGTGCTCAGGTTGATGATCATAGCTAGTTAACAATTTTATTAGTTCCACCACTTAGTCGGCAGCTTCAGACATGGCTGGTCTCTTTTATCAATAAGGAAAAGTAAGAACCTGATTGAGGTGCCATTTATACTGGTTTCTGGTTAATATGGAAGATGGAACCATGTGCGAGGAAAAGAAATAAGATTCACCATCAAAGTATGCTTCTCCTTTAAGACTAAATTGTGTTCTAAGACAAAAAATTTGCAAATGGAAATAAGAAGATAGTAAACGGTAGGTGTAAAGAAGAAACTGAGCTAAAGTCAAAACGTGGAACAGTACTCTTAACTCGCGCCGTCCAGGTTCCTCATTTTAAGTCATAATAACCTTATTGTAGTTTAATCAGAGTACTGAATCCTACTACATTGAAGCAAACGAGACCACAACTGATGCCAAATGAGCCATTGTATAACTAACTTAGCTAGAAAAAACCTGGAGATGATAAACTCGAAGTTAGCCATTTCAAATACTACTAAATATATAAATATATAACTGAAATAAACACACTTTGAGGACATGGGAAGACAATTTCTGATTCCTCCAACATTAATGCTAAAAATCACTAGGAAGTCCATATGTACAAATCCAGACAAGGAAGAATCACGACTGAGATCAAAGTTCAGTGAATTTGGGAGCACAAATATAATAACTGTACTTCAGGTATACACTATATACAGTATGCTAATTTACTAACTTCATCACCTCCTCCACCTTTCATTCTGATTTCTGATCCATTGTTGTTAGATCCAGATGTCATAAGAACTGAACATAAACATTCCTCCCCTGGAACATTATCAGATCATGCATAAGTATTTGAAAACAAGGACTATTTTGGATTTAAGGTTCGATAATTAGCTTAGTTAAAGTATTTGTATTTTTAAATTTTTTTCAAAAAATCGATTCTAACATACTAATTATTTTATTGTTCTAATTTTATACTTATAAATTCTTTAGAAATCTCAATGCTATAAATTGTTTTAGATATTAACCTCTAATATTTCTTTAATGTAAAATTTTTAAATAAATAAAAACAACACACACTTTCGTTAGAATACATCTATGTTATATTAAACTGTATAATAATATTACGTACTCTTACTTTTGTTCAATATCATAAATTAAATGTCATATTAAAAAAAACCGTAAATTTATATGCAGTTGCTGAAAAAAAATTTTTTTGTTAAGGTAAGGTGAAGTCATTGAGTACTCTGATGCAGTATGCACGCATTTTAAATTTGTTAAGGTAAGGTGAACCTTCTCTGGTTCACTGCTCTTAAATTTCTTCTTCGATTTTCTCTCCTTTCATTTCATATTTTTTTTTTATAAAAGAATTTTAATTTGATGCGGCGAGGAAAGGGGCGAGCTTTGTAGTAATCAGAAATCATGAACTTGGATTTGAATCCTAAAGGAAGGGCTCAACAACTGATTACCAAATCTTATTATATTTTTAGTTTTGGATTTTTTAAAGTTTAATCTTTTTATGTTTGCGAATCCTTGTTACTAAATCTTATTATATTTCGTTAATTGCAGACCAAAGCTGATAGCTCTGCAGCTTCTTCATCTGCAAAACCCGGGTATGATTCGAATTAGTATTAATATTGGATTATTGAGTTGTCAATTGCTCAATCTTTTGTTAATATGGTTTTGAAGAGAGTAAAAGGTTAAAGCAACATAAATTTTGTTTTAATATGTCGTGGCAACAAGAAATATGTCTGCTTTAGTACAACATTATGAGCATGGATTGACTGATGTTATCCAATTTAGCTGCCTAATGATATTCATTGAAGATAGCATGGAATTCTTTTTTCATATCTCCTTGTTATTATATTTTAAGAATTTTACGTATTTTGGTTTTCTAATCAGATTTATCAATTGGTGTCTTCAATGCAAATTTGCTTCTTGTCATGTTTAATCACATAATTTTGGTATGTCTCTTATTCTTCATACTTTTTAAAAATAAACCTGATAGTTAAATTGATACCATAGATTCTAGCATGCCCAGTTTCTCTGATGTGTGTTTTTGGATAATTTTAACTAGGTCTTCTTGCCAGTTTTCCTTCTATTGTCATCTACTGGATTCCATCTCTACCTTATTACAATATTTATCTGTGTTTCCTTTGCATTTCGTTACTGCTATACTTGTCTTTGATACTTGTTGCTTTAGTCTACTTAAAATGGTTTCAAATAAAATTTCAGTAGTATATAGAAGGCGTCTCACACTTGTTTCCACCAACAGTAGAAAAGCCTATAACATTTTAGTTTGTAGCAAAGTTTTATATTGCAATCATCATAGGAAAGTTTTGTAGCAAAGTTTTTAGTATAACCTCATAGGAAGGGGCTGAGTTTGGTTGCATATGTGTGTTAAAAGTCAAATGAAAAGGGCATCAGCTGAGTGCTGCCAGGTGTAGCATGTATGTCAGGGTATATGTCTCTGTTTTTGTGTGTTACAATGGTTTTGTATTGCATCGTCTAAGGCCTCCATTCATTCTTGTCTGCAGTATCATGTCGTTTAATTTGTTTTTGTTTTCCAGACAAATGTTAGTACTAACATGTCATTATCACTTACCAGTAATGAATTTAACTAGATCTATGTTTTATCTGCAGGCATGAGCTTTTACTTTTTGAAGCTCTGCAAGAGGGCTTGGAGGAAGAAATGGAGAGGGATCCACGCGTATGTGTCATGGGTGAAGATGTGGATCCCTATGGAGGATCATACAAAGTCACCAAAGGATTGGCTAAAAAGTTTGGGGACCTCAGGGTTCTTGACACCCCTATCGCAGAGAACTCCTTCACTGGTATGGGAATTGGAGCTGCAATGACTGGCCTGGGACCAGTTGTTGAGGGTTTGAACATGGGATTTCTCCTCCTTGCTTTTAATCAGATCTCCAACAACTGTGGTATGCTCCATTATACATCTGATGGCCAGTTTACCATACCAATAGTCATTCGTGGACCTGGTGGTGTTGGACGTCAACTAGGTGCTGAGCACTCTCAACGCCTTTGAGTCGTATTTCCCATCAATCCCTGGAATCCAAATGGTTGCATGCGCAACCCATTACAATGCCAAGGGCTTAATGAAGGCTGCAATCAGAAGCGAGAACCCTCTTATACTTTTTGAGCATGTTTTGCTTTATAACCTCAAAGAGCGAATACCAGATGAAGATTATATCTGCAATCTTGAGGAAGCTGAGATGGTAAGGCCTGGAGAACATGTCACTATTCTAACCTATTCAAGGATGAGGTATCATGTCATGCAGGCAGCAAAAACTTTGGTCAACAAGGGCTATGATCCCGAAGTAATTGACATTAGGTCTTTGAAACCGTTTGATCTCTACGCTATTGGGAACTCAGTTAAGAAGACACATCGTGTTCTGATGGTGGAGGAGTGAATGCGTACTGGTGGTATTGGTGCTAGCTTGACTGCTGCCATCACTGAGAACTTCCTTGATTATTTGGATGCTCCGGTTATGTGCTTATCTTCACAGGATGTGCCTACACCATATGCTGGATCATTAGAGGAATGGACTGTAGTTCAGCCCGCCCAGATTGTGACAGCCATTGAGCAGCTGTGCCAGTACTTTCAATATCATAAATAGTGAGGGAATAGTTGAAGTTCTGTTACTCGTCATGTTTATTTCTAAAGTGGTTTTCTTGCAACTTCGTTTTTGAAGTCTAATTTCTGTTTGTTAGCAATTTTGTGTCAGTTAAAACTTGCGAAAGCTCATCGAGTTGAGAGGCCTTCTCTTTGATCTTGTTGTTTCTTTTTCACTGAAATGGCAAGTAAGATCTTGCTGAAGCAATAGTTACAAGTAGAATACTGGAAAATAACTCTGTACTTCCAGTTGCTCTGTCTTGTTACAACTTAGGGTGTTACTTGGGCCTCTCGGCATTTATTTTGTACAGTAAAGAAAGCCCAGTTGAAAGTTGGAAACTCCTTCCGAACGACACCGTTAAAGAAAGTGGGATTTAAAACATTGTCTCCTGAAAAGCTTTTTTTTCTTTGCGCCACACTCCTGAATACTTCATTTTCCCCATTTTCTTACATTTCCCTCTTCTCTCTAACTCTCACTTTGTCTCTCCCATCTCTACGCTCTCTACGAACACATCTCCGGCGACACGTCACCGCTGTGGCCGCCGCCGGCCATCGGCGTCAAAAGATTATGAAAATACATGAATTCTCTTCCTCTTGCCCTCCTCTACCCACTTTTCTATTTAATTTTCTTCAAAAGCCTTTTCTCTGTACTCAATAATTAGAAAAACCGAAGCAAAGAAAACCTACATCTAGCCGCCGTTCGTCGTTAGATGGCTTCGATTTTCAACCAAGCTGCTCTCCCCCTTCTGCTCTTCCTTTTCGCCGTTGTGATTGATCAAAAACGTCCTCTAAAGCCTTGAATCGAAAATCAAACCCTAAACCCTAGCCTCTTTTTTTGGTTTTGTTTTCTGCAATTTTTTGCTCTTGATTGCCATATTCTCATTGTCGCAAGAACCATCGATCTCCCTCCGACGATGAAGAAACCGAGAAATCCCCAAACAACACAAGCATTGCCACCACAAACATAGTCAGTAACGCCATCGCAGCGAGAAGCATGAAGACGAAGCCGGAGATGGTGCCAGAGACTTCCCCCTACATCTTCGGTTCTCGAATTATCTTCGTTCGGTTGGTGAGAAAGTTGGACGGAATGTGGAGAATTATCTTCTTTTTTTTTTTCTGTTTTTTGCAAATGAGTTGCTTAACTTTTTGAAATTCACGTAGACTTCTATATTTTCAGGTTCAAAAATATGAGTGTTATTCATGAGTTCGATACTTTAATTATAGAGTCACTCAGGTCGGTTGACGCACTTACTCTTATCATTTAACAATTTCTTTCTATTTGTAGTTTATATTCGTTTTGTTTTATTTTATTTTTTTTCGATTTTGTGTTATTCTAAGCCAGATAAAAAGATGATGTGGCGGTCTTGCTGGTTTCAATTTCTTACAAAGAAGGGGATATACGAGTTTTGGAATTGGTTTGATGATCGAACCTGGTAATTGCCTAATTAGTAGTTAATTTATGATATTTGCAGTTTTAGTTCTGTTATTAGTTAAGATTTTTGAATAGAATGTCTTTCGTATATTTAACAGGGGAAAAAGATTATTTCTATCAAATTTTGCTTTTATTTTTGGGTATAAGTTCGCCATTATTTGCTTTTGACTTGTTTTTCTGCTCTGGGGCGTGTGATAGGTGAAACTGTTTACCCTGGGTTGACTTTGACGGCTGGCACTTTATGATGGTATGTTTTCCTGAAAGTTAACGGGGAAAAAGATTATTTCTATCACATATTGCCCTTTTTTTTTCGGGTATAAATTTGCCATTACTTGCTTTTGACTTGTTTTTCTCCTCTGCATCAGGTTTTTAAATTCTTTAAATATTCCTCTGTTTGTGGAGATCAGTTGTGTTTTCACTGCACTTATATTCTCTACTTTTGCTTCATGGGCAACATACCTTTTGACCAAGGTCTCTATTCTGCCAAAAGTCAAATGTGTTTAGTTAATTGTTATGTAGCTATTAACCTCAAAATTTATTGTTGATATTTTATTGCCTCATTGATAGGAAGTTACAGGAACTGGTGCTGGGTTGGCAGCTGCTGCTTTTTTGGCCATGGTAAATTGTGCAAGAGCTATATGTGACATTATGAGAGTTCATTATAGTAATTTTTTTTTTCAACTTTGAGTTTGAACAGCAGTGGTTGAATATCATTTAACACTGCAGATTGATACATGAAACTAATTATTGTTCTCTACCAGTCTGTAAATGTCTCTGTGAACAATATTTGGCAATGTCATTTTTTTCATATCAACTTGTCATGCCAATCTAGCTTTTGATTGACAACCTTGTTTTGACTCCTTTATGGTCTTTTTGAAGGTTCCATTGTATCTCTTGTTCTGTGGCTGGTAGCTATGACAATAACGCTGTAGCAATATTTGCTTTGATCTTCACTTTTTTTCTTTATATAAAGGTTAGATTTTGATTGATTTAAGTAAATTTATCTAATTTCCAATAATTTATAATTATATTACTTGAGGTGCTGTCAAAACTATTTTACTGGTGGATATTTTGTCATTATTTATACGTAACCTGCTAGTTTATATTGTTTGAGTGTTTTTCAATTAGTAATTTTAATATCACTTTTCTCTTATTCCTTATTGTCAATTTACAGACACTAAACATTGGATCCTTGTTTTATGCCACCTTAAATTCAATTGCAGACACTGTTCTCTTGTTTTCATTCATGGTATATTTTCATCAGTTAATTATTCTGTTATCCAGGTCTGCTCTTTGGGGAGGGTACAAGTTCATTATTATCCACATTCCAGTGCATGAGCTTTTATGCAATGTAACCGGTTGTTATTCTTCTCAACTGTACATTGCATATGCTCCTCTTGTAAGTATCCATACCACTCAAGAAGCTTCAATACAAGTCAATAAACAACAGGGATATTTTCTGTTGAAGAATTCATGCTAACAGTTTTCAACAAGAATTACCATTTTCTGCTTATCCAAAAAAAAAAAAAAAAGAATTACCATTTTCCAAAATGAAAACCAGGGCATGGGCTTTTATTGAGGTTAGTCAGGCCATGGAAAATAAAAAAATTTTGTTTGAGGGATTAAAATTTAGATTGATTGGCAATGTACAGAAGATTATCATATTTGTGGAAGTCCTAAATGTCAGAGCCTTTCCATCTGTTATATGAATAGTCAAACTCGTTTGCGCATGTATGCATGTATTATATTTAATTTTGACCTTCAATTTGTCTTTGAGGATAGGTCACTGATAAAAAGGTCTGTTGTAATCTTCCCTTCACCTAGTGATGGTGGCATGTTTAGGAAATATACCATTTTCCTAAATAGAGGACATAATTTTTGTGGAGATTTCTACTTGGGCTTCCTTAATTTTAGTTAAAATTGTAACTATTTGGCTGCAGGTTGTTCTGGGAACGTTGTTAGCTGCTTTGGTGCCTGTAGTTGGGTTTAACGCTGTAATGACGTCAAAACATTTTGCATCATTTTTGGTCAGTTTTATTTTCTAATACTTAGTAAATTTATATTTCCTTTAATATGTTGGATTAGCAACCAGAAATTCTCATTGATATGACCATAAATTCATGTCGACATATTGGTGAATGTGACTAGGTATGCCTATGTGATCTTTTTTTATGCTTTTCTAGGCATTAGAAGAATTGAGCTTGATCAAGGGCAAGAACTTGATGATCATATTATGAAATGTCTGTGTGACCAGAATGGGAATCATGTGATACAAAAGTGTAGAGTGTGTCCCTACCAATAGAATTGGATTCATTATTTCTGCTTTCCGTGGCCATGTAGCCACTCTTTCTATATGAGCTCCTTATCGGCTGGATAGTGCATCTGGCTGTCTTGGGAATGTTTCCTCATTGTAAATTTGTGGGAATGGGAATGGTCTTGGAACTTGGTATGATGTCAGTACTCTGGGAAATGGTATTAATACCTTTTTGTTCCTGGAGAACCTCCTTGAACTAGGACAACTTTCAAGCTTGGACATGTATGAGTTTTTCTTTTTGTTTATTTTAGTTGTGTAGTTTCAATCAGTGTAAGAGTTAGGTTCCTGAGATTTTACTGCTGTTCTTTTCAGTTATCTTTGGCTTTGATCTCTCAAACTGAACTTAACATTCTTTTGGATTCTACTACTTCTAGCGTGTCCTAGAGAGGGGAAAGCCACTTGAAAGAAGCCACATTATTAGCAAATTGACTGGTGACATTGTACGATTGAGTCAAGATAAATATACATCAAATGCTGTTGAGAAGTGCTTGGAGTATGGTGATAATGCTGAACGAGAGCTTTTTGTTGAGGAGATAAGTGGACGATCTGCTGAAGGTGACACTTTATTGGTGAGTCAAATAAAACGCATTAATTGCAACTCATTTCTCTTAGTTTAAGTGATAGGCAGGTGAAAAAAATTTGTTGTTGTGTGCCTTTTCCTTTTAAATTTTTTGCCACTTTAGCTTTAGCCAGATAAAGATGACAGACCTATTTAAGCCAAGTTTAGTTGGCTCCTACAAAAATGCATGTATACTTATTGAGGCATGCACATGTAAATGCCCCCCCTTTCATTGTGCATCGGTTTTGACAAGTATCCTGATGTTTGATGCATAATATATTCTTAATCCAATTGCATTACGTTTTGAAGGGCTATTCATATGAAATCTTCTCACTAACCCCACATCAGCACAAACTCAACTTTATCACTTGTGTTTTAAGACTCTTTTGGTTACTTCTTGCAGCTGTGTTCATATGTAAAGATTGGTTTAATTACTGCAACTACAGCTGTGTGCAGATATTCACTATGCATGGTCAGTTCTGCTTTTCTTCGGATGCTTTCACTGCTTTTTTTGGGCATGGCACATAGGATCTTTACACGGTTTGAATTTGTGCAGGTACAGCATTATTTCAAACCCATGAGAACTTGGACCATTTGGCTATGATGGAGAGGGTGTCAGGACCTCTTGAGCATGAGCCCAATTTTCACATATGTTGCTGCCCCTGCTCTCCTTCAACGTTTCACCATTCAGATTGTCCATACCTTTGTTCAAGCGCTCAAATCAAAAAATCATAGCGACTAATCTTTCTTTTTTTTTTCTGTGGTCTTTTTGGTTGTTTTTTATGATGCTGGATTCTTTGTGGTTTTGCTTCTTGTGGATTTTGGTGATTTTTTATTGTGAATTGTGTTGCCTTTGTTTAGATTTGCTTGGTGTTGCTGATTTTCCTTTTTCTTTTTCTTTTTCTGCTTCTGATGGCTGCATGTTCATGTTTCTCTCTTTTGCAGTTGTCTCTTTGTAGGAGCTGCGCTTCAGAGCTAGGGGATTTTCTGATGGAGGTGAACAACATATGTTCTTTTAGTACATTTGTACATTTTCCTTTTGTTAAAGGTTTATTTCTGTAACTTCTAGGAAACTTTGATGGCATCCACTAATTTTTAAAGGCTAATTGGGATAATAAAATAATTCAAATGAACTACTACTAAAACTTGTGGTCTGGTCAATTTGCATAATTTTGGTTTTGAATTTATGCAATATGTTTAGTTTTTGTTTTATATTGTAGATATGCATGCTGTTTTTCTACAGAAAACTAGGATACTAGCCATTAGATACCTTCACGTATCTTACTTTATTCCAGCTATTCATCCTTTTTGGTCTATTTGGCTTTTACCAATTTATGAGTTTGTGATATGCAGTAGTAGTGTTAATTTTTTTCCCCAATATACTGTTGGTTTTGTTAGTTTGCTACCCAAGAACTGGTTCAGTAACGTTGAAGCTGCCTCAACTATGAGGCGATGAAGGTAATGATAGAGCTCTTCTTATGGATGGTACTTGTAGGATGTTGTGTCATTTTAATATATGTGCAACTTTTGGCTATTATTTCTATAAGTTAATTTTATATTTTGCAAGGTTGATCTTGCACAATGTCTTCTGCGTTTCGGCATATTCCTGTGGCAGATGGAAGAGATTGTGTTGAAGGTTCCAAATGGGAGCTGCATCTTCGAATGGGTATATGGGGTTGGGTTCAGCAGGGGTCGGGGTAGTTAGGCGCGGGGTTGGGTTCAGCAGGGGTCGGGGTAGTTAGGCGTGGGGTTGGGCCAGCAGGGGTCGGGGTTGGTAGGCGCCGGGTTGGGCTAGCAGGGGTCGGGGTAGGTAGGCGCGGGGTTGGGTTCAGCAGGGGTCGGGGTAGGTAGGCGTGGGGTTGGGCTAGCAGGGGTCGGGGTAGGTAGGCGCGGGGTTGGGCTAGCAGGGGTCGGGGTAGTTAGGCGCGGGGTTGGGCTAGCAGGGGTCGGGGTAGGTAGTAGGTAGGCGCGGAGGAGGGTCAGCAGGGATCGGGGTAGTTAGGCGCGGGGTTGGGCTAGCAGGGGTCGGGGTAGGTAGGCGCGGGGTTGGGCTAGCAGGGGTCGGGGTAGGTAGGCGGGGTTGGGTTCAGCAGGGGTTGGGGTAGTTAGGCGCGGGGTTGGGTTCAACAGGGGTCGGGGTAGTTAGGCGCGGGGGAGGGCCAGCAGGGGTCAGGGTAGTTAGGCGCGGGGGAGGGCTAGCAGGGGTCGGGGTAGTTAGGCGCGGGGTTGGGCCAGCAGGGGTCGGGGTAGTTAGGCGCGGGGTTGGGCTAGCAGGGGTCGGGGTAGGTAGTAGGTAGGCGCGGAGGAGGGCTAGCAGGGGTCGGGGTAGTTAGGCGCGGGGTTGGGCCAGCAGGGGTCGGGGTAGTTAGGCGCGGGGTTGGGCTAGCAGGGGTCGGGGTAGGTAGTAGGTAGGCGCGGAGGAGGGTCAGCAGGGATCGGGGTAGTTAGGCGCGGGGTTGGGCTAGCAGGGGTCGGGGTAGGTAGGCGCGGGGTTGGGCTAGCAGGGGTCGGGGTTGGGTTCAGCAGGGGTTGGGGTAGTTAGGCGCGGGGTTGGGTTCAACAGGGGTCGGGGTAGTTAGGCGCGGGGGAGGGCCAGCAGGGGTCAGGGTAGTTAGGCGCGGGGGAGGGCTAGCAGGGGTCGGGGTAGTTAGGCGCGGGGTTGGGCCAGCAGGGGTCGGGGTAGTTAGGCGCGGGGTTGGGCTAGCAGGGGTCGGGGTAGGTAGGCGGGGTTGGGTTCAGCAGGGGTCGGGGTAGTTAGGCGCGGGGGAGGGCCAGGAGGGGTCGGGGTAGTTAGGCGCGGGGTTGGGCCAGCAGGGGTCGGGGTAGTTAGATGCGCGGGATGGGTCAGCAGGGTTCGGGGTAGTTAGGCACGGGGGACGGGTTCAGCAGCGGTCTGGGTAGGCAGGCGGCTTTGGCGGATTCAGCGGGTTCAGCTGAGTATGAAGTAAGTTTGTTATTTAATTTTCCAGCCTTTGCAATTGATGTGAAAATGGTGCCTGCCTGTGTGTGTTTCACTTTTCATTCTGTTCTAGTTAGTTTTCTAATGTGCTTTCTTAATCTATGTTTGTGATGAAATTAGTTATCTAATGTGCTTTCTTAATCTATGCTTGTGATGAAATTAGTTATATTGAAACTGTTGACCACATGATTTTCCTTTGGGTTTTATGCAGAGCTGATGCTCACTCTCTTAGTTGACGAGTGTGGGACATCTCCATTGAATATACTACCAAATTGCATGTTGTTTGTGATTGAATGGTTGTTTGTGATTGAATGGAGAGATATATGTTTGTATTTTGAGATGTTCATGGAGTTTATTGTTTGTTTTGTTTGTGGTTGTTGTTCCAACATAACTTTATGGATATAATAGTGGTGCGGCATTCCTATATATATTTGTTATTTTATTAGATGCAATGTATTAGGAATTACTTATTGTAAAATTTGTTGTAATTCTTGATGTATTATTTGGAAAGCCTTGTAAAGGAATGTGTTTTCGCATCACTATTATAGAAATAAAGTTGTTTTGGCATGAAGCATCAAAATACCAACAAGAGGCTACATACCGCTATATGCTGATATGGTGGAATGTTTAATTTTCTTTATTTGTTTGATTGCTATTTACTTTTCTTCTCCATAACTATTTCATTACTTCTGAAGTTAGGCATGTAGTTGCTCGTTTCATTTATTGTGGTTATAATTGAGCTAATTATTTATCTTAATTTGTTAGACCTTTCTAAAAGCGATTTTACTGCCTCAAAGATAGATTTAGAAATAGGGTCCTTGTTCTTGATTTATTATGGTCATCAATTATTTCTGTGTATTGAATACATTAAATTTCTTTACTTTCGATCATTTTTAATTGAATTCATTAGATCTTTTTAGTTTTCTCTTGTAATTTGTAACACTAAATTACAAATTTAGTGTTACAAATACTGTTTTATTGAATTAATCTGCAATAAAGCACCATAATGCCAATGAGAGTGTGGAATGAGACTCTACGGGCTGATTAGCAAAAGCATAGGCCTTAAGCTGGTTTGATAATCGCTGACTGCTGACATGCGATAGCAAAGAAAATTATATTGAGAAAGAATAACACAATTAGCAGGATATTTAATAGGCCTATTATTGAATATAACAATTTATATTGGGTCTTAATTGACTAAGTGAGTGTTTGGTCTAGTTTTTCGAAAGGCTTCTTTACTCTAGAAGCTAAGGTTATGTGTCTCAAGTTATGCGTTTAATTGTATGGTTTTTGAATTTTTAACTTATGAACAAAACAGTTTTTTAGTTTTAAGTCAAAGTTACAATTTGAAATTTTTTCTGAGTTCATTTTACAATTTGAAACTTTTTTCAAATTTATTTTTTCGTTTTTTTTAATATAACTTTTTCATATACCTTAAAGACCTTTAGGGGGCGTTTGGTTCGGGTAATCTGAGATAACCTTAGTTATGTGATTAGTTCCATTGAAGATAACCTATACATATGACCTGAAAGATTACCAAATTGTGTTTGGTTTAACATATGTCAATGTTAGATTAATCTGTTTGGTTGGGGGTTATGCTTTTTGTCAAAATTGATATTTTACTATTATGTCCTCACTTAAAGACTTGTAGTTTATTTCTTTTTTATACTATGTATCCTATATTTTTCAAGTCTTTTTATTTCAACAATTATATATGACTAACAAAACAAGTTTTTCTTCATTGAACTTAACAAAATAATATTTATTTGTTTCATTAAATTAAATTTTACCTAATTTACATAAGGAAAAAAAATATATGTTTTATACTTGAGTCTTGTGAAAAAATTAATTGGGTAAGTCATATGCACAAATTATATAATTTATAATATTTTAATGATTATATGAGTTAAGTTTAATTATATTTATTTATGACAAAAAAATTATGTTTCTAGTTTAATTGAAATAACATATATTTAAATAGTTTTTTTAGTTAAAATATATTTAAATAGTTTAATAATTATATAAGTTAAGTTTAATAATATGCTTCTTAAAAAAATACTTAAAAAGAATGTTGTAATTCACCAATTACATTGGTTTATTGTGGTCCAAAGGAATAAAATAGTGAGGGTAAATTAGGAAAAAATTTAAGATAACTTGGTTATCTCAGAATACCGAAGAACTTGGAGGTTATCAGATAACTTGATTTTGAGGTTATATCAGATAACCTGATAACCTTGGTTATCTCATTACCTCAAACCAAACAAGGGCATATAAGATAACTAAGGCCAGATAACCGGGGTTATCCTAGATAACCCCCAACCAAACGGGCCCTTATGGTTTTTCCCTTTTAACAAAATAACCTTATTATACACCTTTCACCTTTTTTTTTACTTAATTATAGTTTTTATTTTAAAATTTAGATTTTTAATATTATATATTTTATTTGAATGTGTATTGAATTTATCTTTCAATCAGTCAAAAATTTATATATAAATTATTTTTCCAATGATTTGAAAGTAATCTATAGATTAAAAAAATATTTGTTATCATTTTTATTATTATATAATTTATATAAATAAATAAATATATATATATATATACATAATAGTTAACATGTAAAAAGTAATAAAAATTTTCAAATATTTAAATAATTTTTTTTTTTGTAATTTTAACATTTTACAACAGTTTTATAATATTACTGTCAAACAGTTTTTTATCTCTTACAGTAATTATATGTTGAATTTGTTAAACGTTATTTTAATTTATCTAAAAGTATTTGAGGAAAAGCTTTACTAAAATAACACTTTTACTATAAACTCCAACCGTGCCAAGGAGACCTTAAATTAAACATAGGGCCTGTTTATTCTACCAATGATGGAGTTATTCATGTTATAATTTGATCAAAGTTGACCGTCTTTGTTCATTCTTTTCGTTGCCTTAAAATTACTGAATATGACAGAGAAAACTGTGCAAATATCACGTAGAAACTTATTGGGTCTCAAAATGGGCCGTGAAAATAATAATCAGGTCTAAAAATTGGCCTCGTGAATAATAAGTGGGACTAAAACTGGGCTATAAATTATAAATGGGTTGAAAATGATAATTGGGTCTGATAATGGGCCATTAAAAATAATTGGACCTCAAATCTATGGCTAAATGATAATTGGGCCTCAAAGTGGGCTACTGAAATTGAAATTGCACCTCATTTATGTTTGCGTCAAACTTCTTGGGCGTTTGTTTGTACAGACTGCCTTTTTCCTGGGGAGGGGGATGAAATGATGATACTAAACAATTGAGGATACTAAGACCTAGTAGGGAGGGGGATGGCAGGGTCGAACACCTGCCTTAGTGACCTTTATAGCCTCTTCGGCCACTAGGCCAAGAGGTTGAGGTGGGGTTTAGAACCTTTTTCGTTAGACTACTAAAAGTTATAACCAAGTTTAAACCATCGTGAGTTAGGTTCAAGTTGGCTTAAAGTTTCGGTCATTGCTTTCAATTTAGGGTTAACTTTCGGAATCATTTAATAAAATGTCTCATCAAACTATTTGGTTCATAATTGTCTCATTAATTTACCTCATCATTTTTATCATTCATGAAGTAATGTCAATGGCAATTCTATTTGGGTTAGACTGTTAGAGATGGCTTGGGAGCATGGGATTCAACAACTTATAATTGAAACAGATGCACTGATGGCTGCTGCAGAGGTTCAAAAGGTTGTTATGAATCTTTGGGAGGATGGCTGTTTGGTTCAAGATATTGTGGATATTCGTACTTTGATTCTTGTTCTTTTCGTTTATATTTTAAGCGAGACAAACGGTCGTAGAATGTAACGTGGGAGAGAGGAGAATTTGGTTGGGTATATCTTTTTCTATTTGTAATGCTAGCTGATGTTCCAGTATAAATGAAATTTGCCTTTCTCTCAGAAGGAAAAAATAACGAAAATATGATCACAATGTTTATTTATTTTTTTGAGTTTAATATTCCAAACTTTATTGGCCTGAAACTAATTATAAAATTAAACTAAAAACTTATAACAATGATCATCTTATACTTCGAACTTTTCTTATAATTTTTTTTTATAACTTATCTTATAAATCAAGTTTTTATTAGTTTACTAGATTTTGTTCATGAAAAAAATGAGGCAAGTTAATTGGGGAAAATAGTAGTATTTTTCATAAATCAGAGTTACTATTAAATGTAAATAAAAAGAAAAAAAGAAAAAGAGTTTCCATTACATATACTCATCAAAATCAGATTAAACCCTTGACATTAGCAACTAATCAAAGCTCCTCTTTACGGGCTCGACCAGATATATTATCATTTAGTTCTTGTGATTTCTGTTTTGAAGACTCGTAACTCGAGGCCGCACTCTCCTTCGCAGACCCTAAAGTCTCCTCGGCTTTGCTTTCAGCCACATCATAGCCTTCCTTAGCTTTCTCCTTGGCCCAGCTTAGGTTCTCCTCTGTTTCTGCTTTCTTCCGTTCGGTTTCATCCATGGCACTCTTTGCTTTCTCTGCGGATGTCTCTCTTGCTTCTTCAGCCACCCGGGCTGCTCTTTCCTTGGCTTCTCCGGTTACTTGATTTGTAGTGTTGATCATATCACTGATTTTGTCCTTAGCTGAGGTTGTAGCCTCTCTAGTTGCATTGGAGGCAGTGTCAGCCGTTTCTTTTGCCACATTAGTTAATTCACTGGCCTTCTCTACCGCTGAATTCTTCATCTCCGTCGCCTTCTCCTTCGCCGCATCTGTTATGTCACCGGCCTTCTTGCTAGCTTTATTTTTCATGTCCCTTGCCTTCTCTGCACTGTATTGGCAGGCTCCTGTAAAGAGTAATAATTAAAGACGAGTAGTTAGTGTTAATCTATCCAATGAGAGCATTCAAGCTTTTCCGGCCCCTTGTAAAACATGACTCCTATAATCAAATTTAACGCTTTACAGTGCATTAAACACGTAATTGAAAGACTCCCTTGGGTGAAACTTGAAAGTAGTTTGTTTGTATTTTAGTTCAACTAGTAAAACTAACCTGAGGCCAGGTCTTGGAGTGTGTCCTTTGTCTCTGTAGCAGTAGTGTCAGTCAGTAGTGGATCATAAGGTTTCCTAGCAGAATCCTCAGGATCCTCTTGCTTGAACCCAAGACCTTCAGAGATCTTCTCTTTCGCCCACTCAGCCCATGACTCTGTGGACTCCTTGGCCTCTTTCCCAGCCTGTGATACCGAATCCTTGGCTTGTTCTGTCTTGCTTTTAACCTCATCAGCAACCTGTTGTGTTTTACATTTCAGCTCATCCTTGGATTGTTGAGTCTCGCTCTTTAACTCCGCATAGTCTGTAACTTCCTCCTCAGTCGATGGCAGGTGGTCAACACTTGTGCACCTAACGCTCACACTGGCTACAGTCAGGACCAGCACCGCCGCCCCCAAGAGAATGAAAAACCAACGCCCACAGGGATCCGAAGCCATGAATATGGAAAGGAAAAAGCAACACAAGTGTTTCTTGTATTTTCTGGAATAAGTCTCGTATCTATAGCCTAGAGGTACCGAATCGAAGGAAGCCTTCTTCTAAAGATGCAAAACCTTCCTTCCTGGGGGTTTAGCTTTAAGGGGGAAGAGAAGGAGGTGATCACGCTAGACCTGGGAGATACGACAGCTGGCCTGCAACGTGGCAACGTCGGACGCATTTGAGGTTTGCCACGTGCCGCGTTACACATCCAAGTGTCAGCTCCCTACCTCTTTTTACTGTGAATGAAATTCGTGCGTGTCTTATCGCCGATGCCCAAGCAGAAAGATTACTTCTATGACTAATGGCTAACTAGATGATGACCCGCGCCTCGCTTCGGGAATATTCTGTCCATGTTTTTGTACCGATGACATGAATAAATGGAGAAGATAATTTCTTATTAGATGCATTTGACATCAACAAAATATATCAAAGATCCACCAAAAAAAATCTTCTAGCTAATGATATTTACATAATTGTCTTAGAAACTACTAAGAGAATCCAACCATGAGTTAAAACGTCTAAGTTAAATATATATACAACATAAATGAAGTCAATCAGGAAGCCCTGCAAATTAAAAAAAGATAAACAGTGTTAGGACAACCTTGCTGATTAATGCATGCATGACAAAGCCTCAAAAAGTTATATACCATACAGACTAAATATAGGACCAGAATTTGAAAAACCATAGAATTAATGAACGTTGAGTGGAAAATAATGCAAAGGGGGGATGAAATACCTTGATCATCTTATACCATGAAGGTCCTATATATACTAATGGATATATTAATTTCTAACCATGTTGACCAAAGCATCCATTTCGAAAAAGAGATCAAACCACATTCATCCGCATAGCTGCAAAAGACGATAAAGTATAATTAATGAAATGATCGTAGACACACATGAAGATCACCTTTGTTTTTTACTTAGAACACTCAAAACAATAAATACGCTCATTTACTATAAACTATAATATTGGTAAAATACAATGAGGCCATAATGGTGCATTGCAAAAGCAAATGCATGAAATTACAAAACTGTGCAGATTAGAGCCATTCCACATAAGCTGAAATTAGAGCATTTAAAAGATAAAAAATACTAATTAAATAAGATAAATTAGTCTTCAATATCCAGTCTAATGAACAACATGAACATAAACCTCTTCAAGCTCATTCAGTTTGAAATGAAACATAACACCTTAAAACTTCAAGAACTAAACACCATAGGAAGTTCTCCCCCTTTCTTGTTTCAGAAGAATGCAACAAATCTTTTACATTAAATCAGTTTTTTTTTTGGCACATGTAAATATAAGTAGACAATAAAGAGTTAATCCCTAAACGTTCTTCAAATAGAGAAAAATTCTAAAATCAATTAAGTAAAATAAATAAATAAATGAACACTTCAGCCAAAAATAAAAAAGAACGAATATATTTAACCACTTTTGTAGCACAATCAACAAGCCAAACTCATGACATTCATTCTTTTTCTTAGATGTACACCAGCATTCTACTCAGAGCTAGTAAACTCCTTTAATACAGGTGTTAAGTAAGAAGGAAAATATACAAATATTTTTCAAACCATGTGTGCATATAATTAAACAGTTTCCGAGAAAGTGCCCCTAGACAAACACTGGAATCTATTCTTTTTTTTCAATCGAAGACTCCTTTAAAGAAAAAAAAAGTACTAAAGAAACCAAAAGCCATGCCCTGAAGTCCCTAAAAAATCAAAATATAAAACATTCACAAATTACAAAACCATGAAATATATTATGTGAATGGAATTGTCAATTCTAAAAAGCACTAAGAGATGTCAAGGTGCAGCTCAATCTACTTCTCGAGAAGAGTCATTAGTTAACTACTTATGATATAGATAGATTATTCCTTATTTCGTAGAACAAATACTTTATTGGCTTTATAGATAATCGGCTTCTATTCAACGTATTCTTTCAGGCCAGGATGTGGAAGGAAAAAGTTATTGATGATTTTGATGAGTTAAATTTAAGAAAATGGTTTTGAAAAAAATATATCTATGATGAGATATATATATATATATATATATATATATATATCTTATAGATTTGGCCAGATAATTACATGCAACAATCACTCTTGAAAAGTTGAAAAGCAGTAGCGATCAGAAACATTTCATTTTACACTAAACTTGAAGCTAAGAATTGAATACTTATCAGAAACAGCTTCACATTATATTTCTTTCTCTTTCATTTCCCTAGCTTTTCCAGAATTTATAGAATGCATATATGCATGTATGTAAATTTATAGAATGCATATATGCATGTATGTATAATAGGTAATTACCTCTCTACAGCTTCCAACCTATTTTCTGTCCATAGAGTGAAAAAGAGAGTAATGGGTTATAAAGAGCAAACTGTGTTTCATAGTAAAAGGATAATTAAAAGAACATAAAAAACAACACTTTCAATAGAGAAATATGATCAAATATAGCTTCCAAGATTATTATTTCATTAATGCAATAATCCTAAGAAACCAAGACCATTCAGGCACCTAAAAAGCAGAGTAATAGCTCAAGAAAATGAACGGATACTCAAACATATCAAGCCACCAGTGCATGCAAGACCTACATCAGATTCTTTTGGTTTTGAGAACAAACTAATAAAGACAGCAGAAAGAAATCTAGACCAACTTCTTAATTAAATAATAATATAGTAATACATAAAAAAGGAAACCCTTTAGCTGGTAAAATATAGTAGAACGTAGCAAACTGATATGGAGCAATTTCTTAATTCTTAAAACTGGTACAGAAACTCCGAATTCAATAAATGATGACCTTAAATACTTATAAATATGTATCTTTATCAGTTCAAAAGGAATTTGGAGAGTGGATACTTCTCCTCTCCACCATTAAAAGCCTATGAACCAAAACAATATGATTAAAGAGGTAAAATTTAGCATTCAACAATATAACTATTTCATGACAGCTCCGAGTATAGAAAACAGGCATAGAATAACATAAATCATAGGAAGCATAGCCTGCAGGTAAAACAATTACAAAATATCCTGCTTAACTGTGAAATTAATTATCTATATGACCTATGGAACATTTTACTTCTATAATATTGACTAAGCTAACCCCATTAGAAGCACGAACATAGTCCAAAAGCCACTTCTTGGGAAAAAAAAACATGAAATATGCTTCAGGACTTAACTTTTTCATAGAGATATGTATGAGTGCTTGTTTAACATGGTGCTTTAATATTTTTTATAATGAACTGAAGCTAACACCTACAAAAATAATATATAAGAATCATAAAATTATTAGTAAAACAATAATCTTCCAGACTAACCATCAAAGCCAAGGATACATGAAAGAATCAAATAAAGCTAAAAAAAGAGAAGAATAGTCAGAACAAAATAAACTCATCCTCCACTCTCTGTGTTATGGTAAATAGAACTAATAATGAAAATAGTCAAAGACAAACTCAAGCGCAAAGATTTACTACATTTTTTTTCATACATAGTAGTATATAAAAACGCTAACTACACTAAACATAAGAATTCAATAATGCATTGAAAGTACAATCAATTGTTAAGACTCAAAACTAACGCACATTATATATCAACATCTACCTCAGAGTTTTTTGTAGTTTGTAAACACCATTTAAATCATTCATCTTCCGTCTTTGAGGCTTCATCATTTTCTTCCTCTTAAGACAATTCATATAAATATCAAAAGTCAAATTACCTACTTATCATCAAATTAGAAGGAAAAAAAAAAGGGTGATATTCACAATGAAAAAAAAGTATGGATTCAACTCACAGCAACGTTTGTTGTCAGATAATTAATAAAAGTTCGCACCTAGAATTGCCTGAAATCAAAAGTAAAATAGGAAAAAATAGGACAACCAAAATTCAATTGTCACTAAAAAAAGTTTCACAAATATAAGAAAACCTATCAAAGAAACGGAAATAAGAAAAAGAGAAGGAAAATAACCATCGGTAATTCCATTTTTTCCCTTCCTTTTTTATTTCGCTTTATTTCATTCCAGAGCTGCTGTTCTCTGCCTCTCTATCGATTCTTCCATCCTCTGTCTCGGTTCTTCCATTCTTCCTCTCTAGATTCTTGTCCCTTTACCATCAACTCTGAAAAAGAAACTAAACCAAAAGAAGAAATCCTATAAATAAATCAGTAAAAATCAAGAACAATTTCAGGATAATCCATGAGAGAGAAAAAGAGCAAGTGAGAGAAAGAACTATAAAAATGGGAAAGAGGAAAGTAAACGAAAAAAAACCTTCTGGAAATATGAAATCATGGTCAGACCCAAAAAAACACCTTGCTAGAAAGATAAAATAACGGTGAGAAAGGAGAAGAGAGGAAGTAGAAAAAAGAAGACAAAAAAAGGAAGAAGGATCGGGCGAGAAAAAGGAAGAAAGGAAAGAGTGAATAAAGAAGCATCTAGAGACAACTATCAAATCATCTCTGTGTCAGCTCTTCCAGATTCTTCTTGCCTTTTCTTCCAATTTTTCTCATCCTGATCTCTCAAACGACGTCGTTTTAGGGCAAGGAATTAAAAAAAAAAAAGGCCCAGCCAATTAGCACTTCACAGGTGCTGAAAATTTTGAGTAATATTCGTCAACTTTTTCTATATTAAATTAAATAAATAATCCAATAGTCTTTTTTTTCTCTCAGTCATCTCTTCGATCTTTATCCACCGACTACTTTTTTTTTTTTTTGGCTATCAAAAAGAAAAAACAACATCGGTTTGAAATTGACATATAAAAAAAAAAATAAAACAACCGACGTGCCATAATTTTCAAGAAGTCTTTAGGGGCTAATCTTTAATGTATTGTATTGTATGTAGTGTATGTATATGATGACTAACTAGGAAAGGTCGCAGCTCAGAGCTCAACCACAATTAAGAAGTGTAGCGTACAAGTACACATCGGCTTCGGCTACCCGGAGGGTAAACTTGCAAATTCTAGAAGGCACTTCCATAGTGGTACCATCCGAAAATCATAATGCATGGAGTCTGAAGGTGGAGTTTTCGTCTTCAAGCCCCCACAACTTCCTGCGCCCGTTTCCGAAATTACTCGGTTAATTTAAGCTAAGGAAAGAGTGCACCGAATAGCCAGAAACAACATTGGTTTGCTTTCCATCACCTGACTCGGCAGAGGATTGGCTACGAGCAAACAAACCTCCCTTGATTATCTATGTTGATGATTTTCAGTAATATAGGTATATATAGATATAAAAAACATAAGGGCACCATCAGGAGACTTAGGTCCCCCAGCAAAAGCACTGGCACGTATACAAGTATATTAGCGCTTTCCTATCATTTCTACTGCGACTTATGCAGTGCAACAAGCATTAATGAAAAGTTTCTAGGGTCCGGAGACGGTTATAACTTGAAAATTAAAACTGCCTTAAATTAATCAATATATGGGCAAAAAAAAAAATCTGAGTGAAAGGCAAACATGTTTTACCCCGAAATGCTGTACCACAAAACTGCCCGGCTCAACCGAAGAATGTTACATCAACCTTGCTTCTACCATTAGTTAACTCTAAACCAAAATTAAAAGAAAGGAGTCCACAACCATGGCTCCCATAACTTTACATATAAAAGCAAACAGAGAGAAGTCAATGAAGCTGCAGAGAGTGAGGTATCGTTAGTGCATGCACTCACTCCTTGGTTTTTATCAGATCGGACTGGTGATGAAGGATCATCACGCAGTAGTGAAAGCACACTCAAGAAATCCAAATAATAACCACCTGTTTTGCGACAAAGAACACATCTTCAGCAAGAAAGATGGTCACGAAATCATTGTATAAAGTTCTTAAGTTCTGTAATAATTGGAGGGCCTGCACAGATCAGTGAATCCATGAGGCTGAAACGAGGAAAACCAGCAGCAGAGCTACAAAGAGAAACCAGAATAAGAAATTGAGTTCAAAGTAAAACGAAAACAGATAGGCTAAAGTTTAGAATTAAATTTCCAACATTTGCATCTCCTATTAGATGGTCTGGGAGAAACTAGAACAAGCTGTTCACCTTGTGGTCCAATATCAAATGAATACTCGATAAGGACAAAATTGTAAGTAATATAAACTATATGCTTTACTTATTTATCTATCTTTTGGCTCCTAAGAGTTATTCGGTCATTTTATCTACCCCCAAGTAGGCTATTGATTGGAGCATAGGATCGCAAAGCACTTAACAAAGCAGTTTTGACTTGGAGCAGGAACTATATGTTTATGGAAAAAGCACACCAAGTGAAGCTCATTACTGACATGTAGAATATAGTCACCACTCGCGTGGTATAAGACATGTCAGCCTAAGTCTTGAAGCTTATCAATCTTTCTTCAAATAAGAATTATAAAAAGACCTTGTTTTTGGGTTAATCTTAATACATGAATCAGAACTTCAACATAGAATTTACCGAATGTGCCATGGATGATGATGATTGATGTAAAAGAAGTAAAATGTCTTCAAATAGAGTGTTAGTAGTGGCATGCAAAAAGACACGGAAAAAGATTTTAGATAGCCAACCAAAACTATTGAAACTTATATAGGTGAAAAGCCATGAAGAGTGGACGCTTACTAACAGCATCCTAACATCTAGACTAAGATTCTTTGCATGTTTTCTTGTTGTGGCCAAGGCCCTTGCATTTGCTACATTGGAGCTGCCGTTTAATAATGTCTATTGATTCAGCCTGCTTCATCTTTGGCCGACCTGGAGGACGTTTAGTTGGGGGAGGAGTTACAGTGACGGCTGCCTCAGGTGATTCATCCTGAACTGGTTTGTCCACGTTTGGAACAGGGTGAATGGACTCTGCATATGTTAGGCGGAAGCTCTCGGTTGTGAAGTATCTGGAGCAGTAGTCATAAGGACTCCTACCAATGCATTCAAAGACAGCAATAGCATGACGGCAAGGCAAACCAGTAAGTTGCCAGCCCTTGCAGCTACAGTCCCAATGATCAATATCAACAATGTCAACAGATTCCCCACGAACTTCAAATATAGTACCTTGTGTTAGTAGCACATGAAGTGACCTTGCCATTGCAGTTTCCTTCTGCAATTTCTCCTCATTACATGGAGTTAACCTTGTCGTCCATTGATTGGAATCTACACGACGCTTGTAAATTGATTCCATCATCTTACCCCGTAATACATCAATCATCTGTGTTATAGGTAACTCATGTGCTTCTGATACCCAACTATAGAACTCCTGCCCAAAGTTTGAGGTCATGTGGTTATACCTTGCTCCTCCAAAAAATGCATTTGCCCAGTGCTCTGGTTCACTTTGTATGACCCAGTTGTATGCTTCAGGAGAAATGCCTTTTATATTCTCAGCAGAACGCTGAAATCCCTCAAGTCTTGGGGCATGGGCAGCAGCGTAAAAGTCATTGATCATAAACCGTCTTGCCTCATGAGAAAACTGGCCCTTTAAATCCCTGTTAAGTTTCTCAGCAAGATGACGTAAACAATAGCTGTGGTAGCATTTGTCAAATACATCAGTCAATGCCTGCTTTAAACCATTCTGAAAATCCGCAACAAATGTAAATTGGCTAGATGTAGAAACTGCAGATTTCAGTTCCCCTAGAAACCAAGTCCAATTGTCCTCATTTTCGGAATCAACTACAGCAAAAGCTACAGGAAAAATACCATCCTCTGCGTCTGCAGCAATTGCAGCCAACAAGATTCCTTGGTACTTAGAATTTAAAGCAGTGCTGTCAAGAAAAATGAGAGGTCGGCAACCTTGTTGGAAACCAGATACTGAGGCATGAAATGAGACAAATAGACGATGGAAGCTTGAGTCATCCTTTGTAGTAAATGTAGCAACACTGCCTGGGTTAGTCTCCTTTATCTTCTCACAGAAAAAAGGTAAAAGATTATATGCCTCTTTGTAGGAGCCTTGAAGCTGTTCCCTAGCAATCTCTTTTGCACGCCATGCCTGAGAATAATTCAGTTGGATTCCATATTCTCGCCTGATGTCATCAGCAATATCTTTAGGTTTGTAGTTTGGGGAAACTTTTAATTTCTCCTTTATAATACTTCCCACCCAACCCCTTGTTGCCCGATACCCAGCTTTTACAGCAGCTCCTTCACATGTATGTTTTGTGTTCATTTTCTTGATGCAAATCAACTGGGTCGTGGACAGTCTTGATGCATATATTCTCCAGGGACAGCCTTGAGATTTGCATTTGACAGTAACACGATGACTGTCGTTTTTCTTATACCTATAAGCAAACCCATGCGCAATTGAGTATTTATGCAAAGCTTCTCGGAATTCACTAAAACTACTAAATCTTTGGTCAACACCAGTGATAGTATTCTCCCACTGCTGTGCAGCTTTATGATGCTTCTCATCAATGATACTAATGGGCGTACAGTCTAAAGGAATTTCATCAGGGATGTCCATGTCCACTTGGTCAGTTGCATCGGTCATCCCAACAGCTGCACTGACAGGAGCAACCATAGGAACAACGGCTTCTGAGACGGTTGTCCTGCTAGACCTGCACAGTCAAGCAGCCATAACAATGACAGCAAGGGCTCAACTCAATCTATTTAAAAAAGCTAAACAGAAGAGTAACTACCTACTAGCAGGCATGTTGGAAACGTTACGAGCAGCTGCCTCTTCTGACATGATGAAGACATCGACGGTGGCAGAGTCACCGAGAAAATTAAGCATGCGCTGCAAATCCTTGTCTTTGGAGATGGTGATGAGGGTCTTCTTGTTTCCTGGGAGGAAGTACTTGATAGACATGTTATCGGAGCTAAAATTAAACATTTCTGCAATTTCAGACTTGAAATCACTCAACCTCATTCGCTGGTCAATGTCTATAGCATAGGCCTCACCACCATTATAGGATAATGAACCATCTTTATTGGGGACAAAATCACCCCCAGACTGACAAATTGCTATAATTTTTTTTGCAGCCATGGCCTAACCATGAGAAACCAAACTGTAACAAATGCAAGAGAAACCAAATCAAGAGCAACAAACTAAGTTAATGAAACAAGAAAAGGGGCAGTTTTCTTTTTGCGCACTCAAACATACTTAAAAATTCAAAAAAAAAAAAAAACAGTTATGAAAATTCTAAGCAATAAAGAGAGGAAGCTAATCAACTTTATCTACCACGAGATTAACTTTCTGAGATTACAATCAAGAAAAGCAGAAAATGAGAAAAATAAAATGCATACTGGCAATGGCGAACAGGATTAAGAAACCCTAATATCTATAGAGTTTCAAAAAGAAAAAAGATGATACCTTTATCGGAGACACATGAAAAAAAGCAGGAATTTTTTGGTGGGTCGTTGTTTGGAGGTTCAATCCTCGAATTGAGTTGAAATTAGAGAGAAAGACAGAGCAGAGGCCAGAGTCCCAGAGACCCAGAACCCCTGAAGCTGAAAGAAGAAGGAAGACAATCCGCAGCGTATGCCCACTTCCAAATCCAAATCCAATCCTTTGATTTGTTTGACTTGGTATATATTTTTAAATTTATTTATAGACGTTTGACTTTGCCAAGCGGCGGTTTCACTGCCACTTCTTCAATTCGTGTTGTTTCTTGTTTCTGGCGTTAGAGAGCAGCTCCTCCTAATCCTTGACTCAGCCCAAAAATTTATTTTGCTTATATTTAGCCCAAACGTCATGTACTGATTTACACTAATATTAATTTTTTTTTTGGTGAGGACTAATATTAAAAATTTTGAGTAGCCATTCCCCACCCCATGAACCTTTATACGATGGTATTATGGTTTTGATTTCGAAAAAATCTACCATACTACTAATGAAAAAGAATAATTTCATTCATAATCATAACTAGCAAATAGCAACGAGTATGGTTATTGTTATAACAAGTTCAATATCTTTGAAATACATTGGTTGAGAAGATTTTTAAAATGATTTTATCTTTAACATTCATGACTCAAAAGAAATTAATCTTCAACTAAAGATTTATTATATCATTGGTTAAATTTATTATAATAAAATAACATATTGTAAAGAATGAATTGGGAGTTCGTGACGCGACGTGAAAAAAAAAAAGAACAAGAAGAGTGAATCTGGAGAATTACAAATTAGTATTATTAATAATTCTCTTGCTCTCAAAACGTTTTTTTTTTTTTTTTTAATTTTTTATAGGTTTTACTTCACTCACATATCACAACTTGCTTTACCCCCACTAGCTGTTAGCTCCAAATTACTTCCGGACTCTATGGGACTGAAGTTGGCTGTCAGTACGAATGCAAGGGAACTGGTGCATATATGCAAGGCTCATCATGCCACAATACAAACAAAACAAAGCAAGATGAGGGCGGCAATTTTGTTTGATTCTCAACTGAGCAAACATACGAATTCACCAGATGAGTAACAATAAGCTATTCACGACCTGTCTGCAGCTCCCTCACATGACTCGTTCAACAACTTATGCTTTATCAAATGACTCTGCATTCCATAGAAAAAACACTAAAGCCATAAGCCCATACTCCTGTCAGTACAGAAATGGAGACCTGGCACCAAAATCAAACGGCTTCCTACCCCCAAATAGAAATTATTAGTACAACCACCCAGTTTCTAAATTTCCAGACCAATCCACATACAATATTCAAATATGTCCGTGCCTCTCAACTGGATCTGACTTATCACAAGATTTCTTTTTAACCAACCTAACTACAATTAAACTACATTTTTACCAGGCACACCAACAGAGCAGAGCTATTCAGATTCCTTGCATTTCCTTTTGTTGTGCCCAAGCTTTTTGCACTTGCTGCACTGAAGTGTTCTCTTAACAACTTGCTTGGATTTAAGTGCGTGCTTTCTTTCCTTGGGCCGCCCCACTGGACGGGGTATACAAGGAGGATGAACATGCACTGGCGAGGAATCTCTTTGCATGGACCTGTCTAAAGCTGGAATCGGGTTTATAGACTCTGAATATGTAACTTTAAAAGCCTCAGTAGTAAAATACCTATAGCAATAATCATACACATTCTTGCCCATGTGTTCAATTGCTGCTGCAGCATGTGGACACGGTAAGCCACTTATCTGCCACTCCCTGCAACTACAATCCCAATTATCCAGGCTGACAACATTTATTATGCCCAAATTATCACGAACTTTGAAACCACTTCCAGGTGAAAACAATACTTCCAGAGAACGTGAATTGAAAAGACTTCTTTGGAGGTTTTCCTCGGCAACTGGGGTAAGCTTTGATGACCACTGATCTGAATCCATCTTGCATGTGTAGATAAATTCCATCATTTTATGGCGTATTCTTTCAATCATTTGTGTTATTGGCATTGCCGGTAAATCTGAAACCCATTCATAAAATGACTCTGCAACACTGGATTTAAGATGATTGTACCTTGAACCCTTAAAAAATGCATTTGCCCAGTGCTCAGGTTCAGTTTGCAAGACCCACTCATAAGCCTCAGGTGATATATTTTTTATGGTCTCAATGCACTTTTTGAACCCTTCAGCAGTTGTTGCATAAGTGGCACCATGAAATTCAGAAATTAACACTCGAACAACCTCTTGAGTAAATGATCCCTTAAACTTGTTTTTCAGGCATTCTGTTAGCTGATGCAAGCAATAACCATGGAAACAATTTGGAAATATCAGGCTGAGGGATTCACTCATCTCCTTTTTCATATCTGCCACAAAAGTTATCTCAAGAGATGTATAAAGCACAGTTTTCAGCTGCTCCAAAAACCAGCGCCAATTCTCATCACTTAGTACATCTACTATTGCGAAAGCTACGAGAAAAATACCATCATTTCCATCCAAAGCAGTGGCAGTAAACAGTTCTCCCCTGTATTTTGATTTCAAAGGAACACAATCAAGAAAAAGTAGTGGGCGGCAACCATTCTGAAACCCATGGACTGATGCATGGAACGCAACAAATATTCGGTGAAAGCTTGAGTCTTCTTTGGTGTTGAGAGTGGCAGCACTACCAGGATTTGTTTCCATTATTTTCTGACACAGCAAAGGCAACTGATTATATGCCTTTCTATGTGAACCTTGAAGTTCCTCTAATGCAGCTGCTATCCCTCCATACGCCTGTGCATAATTTAGTTCAATCCCCAAGTCCCGTCTGATATCATCGATAATTTCTTGTGGCTTGTAAGTAGGGTTATCTCGTAACTTTTCCTTTACAATACTTGCAACCAATTTCCTTGAGGCATGTCTCCTTTTTGAACCCACACCACAGGTGTGCGTGTCATTCATTTTTTTAATCCTGAATAACTTGGTGGTGGACAATTTTGGTGCAATAAAGAACCAAGGACACCCTTCCCCTTTACACCTTGCACAGAAACGTCTACCATCGCTGTTTTTAAGAGTATAGAGGAAGCCTTGAGCTAAAGAAAACTTGTCCAAAGCATCATGAAGTTCACGTCGAGTATTAAAAGTCTGACCTATTCCTGTAATGCAATTCTTCCACGATGAAATGCCTTGTGTACTTTGCTGAACAGTGTCTTCCCCATCGGGGGGAGAATCCATAGGAGCATTAACAGGAGAACCAGGTTCATCAGGGACAAAATCCGTAGGAGCTTCAACTGGAGAAACAGGTTCATCAGGCATTGTACGACTGGACCTGCATTGGGGCAAGTATTTTCATGCAATTTCAGGAAACAAAATGTCAAAGCATCAATCTACAAGACTGCAAATAGCTACCTCTATCTTGTCTGGGGTGTACCGTAATATCTGCATAAGTTTACTTTTGCCATAAACTAGATGGCAAAGTAATTTCAAAAACAACTGAACCCAAAAAATGGTTCCGATCCTCCATAATTATTCTCAAAACATTTGATGGCATAACAAAATGGCTAAGCAGACACCGAAAGAAAAGAAAGAACTTTAAAAAGCGCGGGAGAGAAATGAGAGGTAAAGGAGAGGTCTTGACCTGCTACAGGGCATGGAGGTAGCATCGCTGGGAGCAGGAGGGGTGGGTGTGATGACATAAACATCGGCAGAAGCAGAGTCTTCATGGAATTCGAGGAAGCGGCGTATGTCTTTGTCAGTGGAAATGGTGATGAGGGTGCGCTTGTTGTTAGGGAGGAAATACTTAATGGTGAGAGCATGGAGATCATACTTCCACATATCAGCAATTTCAGACTTGAAATCATCAAATTTGGTGTCAAGGGTGAGGCTGGTCGCGTGGGCATCTCCACCGGAGTAGGAGAGAGTGCCATCAGCATTGGTGGTGAACTTTCCACCGGAAAGACACACAACGATCAGCTTCCCGATAGCCATTGCAATAAATGATAAAGAAAACTGAAACCGACCCACCAAGCAAACATTAATCAATTAATGTACGCCATGGATAAAAATTGAATGGATGAATGGCCAGAGACGGAGAAAAACAAGAAGAATTGAAATTTGAAAGAAAAAAAAAAAGAACAAGGGACGAGGTAGAAGACCTTGTGATATGATATTCAGCAAAGCAATTAAAACATGGATAGAGACCAAGAGAGCCGGATTCCCCGAGTCCCAGAGACACAGAGTGAGAGTGGTCAAACTTAATGGCTCAGTTTCAATTTTCCATTTTCAATTTTCAATAGATGAGAAATCCTCTCTTTCTCTTATACCTCGGCGGACAATTACAGTGATCAGGATTCTATTAGCAATAATATTACTACAATTATTAAAATTATAGGCAGGAGAATTTGAAAGGGTTTCTTAATGGACTCGTCTCGTGGGCTTCAGGTCCAGGTTGAGGTCAGGATTTCTTAAACGACGCCGTGGGAGGGTTCTTTGTTCTACTACCCTTAGTATTATTTTATTTAAATTTAAAATTTTAATCTACGTCTGTGAATATCAGTATAAGGCTTTTGGCAAAAAGGATGCAGGGTCCACCAGCTTTAGACGGGGTGATGATGGGGTTGCAGTGAAGTTTTGGTGATGTCAAGTGTAGGAAACTAACCATTTAAATTTAAAGCCGAGCTGTGGATTTGGCAATTGGCAGGAGAAGGGTGGAATGGAACAAACAAGATGAGTCGCGCAGCCTTAGGCCTTTCTTGTCCCCTATTTCCAAATGGGCATCTTTCTACCTCTGTATCAACTCAATCTCTGCATCTTTTTCTTTTCTTTCTTGCAAAATCAAAATCAAAATCAAAATCAAAAAGCATTCTTTCTTCTCACTGGAGCGTTTGATTGTAGGTCGAGGAGGATGCTACCAGCCCCTTGGTAATGCTGAAGCCCACCGTAGCTCTTCCCCACTATAAGTGGCGTTTGCTTATAGCTTATGACGGCACCCACTATGCAGGTTTCCTTCTTTTTATCACTACAACTTATAAGCGTTTTAGCTTCACATTCATCTTTTCAGCTTTTGCTCAAATATATATATACTAATAATTCTGCTCAGGCATATAACTCTGAAAAGTTTTCTTCCAAAGATTCAAACAAGCTTGCTTTTAGGACGGATGAAGCTCGTATGGTAGCATTAGCATTTGGCAGGAGAATCATCATTACCGGCACCGGGCTCATTTGATTAGACTTATCATCTGGGTTTCCTCCATAAATATAGCATATTGGTCAATGCTCATCCCCCATTCTTGGCCTTTGCAGCTTTGTCGCATAGTCCAAGAACCAACTTGTTTCATCACCCTAACACTCAAAATATGGCTCTATCTGAGTTTCAGTCTGCTCTAAATCTTAGTATCTTACCTCAGCTCATATAAGCAACAGTTAACTTCCTTCCCATTCCCAACTACCAGAGAAAAGAAACTTCTCTGGCCTTAAGTTAATGTAAATTTTTGCGGATTTTACTATAATCAAAATGTTCATGCATTATGAAATGTGCTTAAAAACATGGATGACTCCTGGTTTCTAATGCGATTAGAAAATTTTGATTTACTATAATATCATTCTTCTAAGCTACTTTTTTTAACGAATGGCAGTCCTTTCTTTTTAAGTCAGCAGCCTTAAAATGATGTTAACCCCTTCAATTTATATCACGACGTATTAAACATCACTATCTTTATGTAGGGTGGCAATTTCAAGCTTCACCACCAACTGTACAGTGCATTGTAGAAAAGGCTTTAGTTAAAATAACAAAGCTAGAGCGGGAGGATCTCCATTTTGTTGGTGCAAGTAGGACAGATGCAGGAGTTCATGCCATGGGTCAGGTCTGACTTAGTTTCTTATTTCTGAGAGGGTTCAACAAGCTGTACCCATCAATAACCCCCCAAACTTACATTCAATTAAGATTTCAGGTGGCACACTTCGTTACACCTTTCAATTATGACAGCTTGGAGACCATTCATGCGGCTTTAAACGGTCTCCTTCCTTCTGATATCCGAATTAGAGAGATGAGTGCTGCAATGCCTGAATTTCATGCTCGTTTTTCAGCAAAAAGCAAGGTTTACATCTACAAGATTTATAATGACAGCATCATGGACCCATTTCAGCGTCATTATGCTTATCATAGTGTTTATAAACTTAATACTGCTGCCATGAGAGAAGCGGCAAAAAAGTTCGTTGGAAAGCATGATTTCTCAGCTTTTGCTAATGCATCACGTAATGATCGAGTGCCAGATCCTGTGAAGACAATATACCGTTTTGATATCACTGAAATGGTAATTTTTTTTATCCTGAGGATAACATTTCTTAAAGATTTTGCTATCCATCAACATTAGCTTCCAGCTATAGAGATTTGCTAATTCCTTTCCATCCCATTCACTTCTGTCTTACCTTTTCAGCTTTTCTGTTCTGTCATTTAACTTGAATTTGTGAAGAAATGATGCTTTGCCTCTAGCCACTCTACTCTTGTTGTTGTTCAGGGAGCTCTTTTACTGCTAGAGGTTGAAGGTTCGGGATTTCTGTATAGACAAGTTCGAAACATGGTAAGTGGTTACAAAATAAAATGTCTGTGATAAATTGCCTATATGATCGAGTTTTTTCTCATACTTTAGTTGATGTTAGTAACGACTAATTTGCATTGAAAAATTTGTAAGCTCTTAGAAAAGTTAAAATGAGCTTCATCCATGAATTGATTCGTGACAGGCATGAATGATAGCCTAAGCACTTTCTGCTGCTAACTTCTTAGTTTGCAGGTTGCTTTGCTGCTTCAAATTGGAAGGGAAGCAATTCCTCCTGATATTGTTCCCAGGGTTTTGGCAACTCAAGATCGCAAAGTGCTGGCAAAATATGCCTTATCAGCTCCACCACATGGGCTTTATCTTGTGACTGTCAAATACAACGAAGATCATCTACTGCTTCCATTAGGTTGCCCCAGAACTAGCTTTGGTAGGCATCACACTGTTAGGAAATGTAAGCTTCCCTTTTATTAAATTCCAAATCACAGCCGCGAACAGCTTTAGAAAGTGTGAACAATTAGTCAGTAATGAAATGTATTGAATTGTGCTAGTTGAGTTTGTGGCCTGTCAACTTGAAGTTCATTTCATCAAAACCCTGTTGTTCTGGCCAAAAAAAAAAAATTCTGATGTAACTTGCCAACATTTGAAAATGTCTAAATAGGACCTCATTTGCATGTCTCTAAATTTTTGCTTCCAGTCTTCAATGTAGGATCTAGGTTGGCATCTAATTTTCCGTTTGTCGATGAAATGTCAAACAGCAATGGTTTTCATTGACCAAATTCAGAGCTCCGTCTTTCGCTTCTTCATTATTTACGAAAGAAGAACAAGCAGAAGTACTTAAAATTCAGATGACTGGTTTCTTTACAATTTCCTAACAAGTTGTATTTGAAGGAACCTGATATCCAGCTTTTCCTTCTTCATTATCCACCATAGAAGAATGAGCAAAAGTACTTAAAATCCCGTTGCGGTTCTTGTCAAGAAGGCCAAATACTTCATCTTTTTGACCAAACTCAAGGCCTTATGATTTGTAGATGGAAAATCTTTAAGCCGCAGCGCTGCAAGTTCAGCTGCGGGAATGTTATGGAGCCTGACAATTTTACACAGCCAAATATTTGAAAATAAAGGAGAAAGGAGATAATGCACTGTTTCATGGCTGAGTCACCAATGTAGAACTAAAGACTGATCTCAATAACTGAATCAACTTGATTAGTCCCTTAATATGCCGGCACAAGAAACGGAACAAAAGAAATGTATAATCCACTGTGACATCAATTTAAATTTTGAGCAGGCTCTAACGGTTTTCCAGAGAAACTAGATTTACTTCTTAAGCAAATAGGTGTTGCACCATAAATTGTTCTATGTATATTTGAGTTCACCAAAAAAACACCTTGAAGTTAACCTGGATCAGGTAGTAACAGAGTTTGAGAAAAACATGCCCAGAAATACAATCCCCTCCAAACTGGACATAGCACCAAACTTTTTTCAGTTAGTCAAAAAAATAAGTCCATCCTATAAAAAGGTAGTAATGATATGGTCTCTAATCCTAAAGGGTATTTTGATCATGCCACAGGAAGGTTCTCGTTTCAATTTGAGATTCCCGTTTTGTACTTGGAGAGCTTTATTGCTTAAATAACCAGCCAACTACAGCATCTAAATGGTGAGAAACACCCCTCAATCCACAAGGGAACATTGAAGATACAATTAAGTTTCCAAAAATACACAAGGGGACTAGGTTTATGTATCAAAAAACCGAAGCTCTACCATAAATTCTTGATGCTTTGGGGAATACCAAGCAACAGCCTTTGCTGAACCAAGGACTTGCAATGCATACTCAATGGCAAACACTGGTTCATCTGTATGTATGTGCCAACTTTTGTTCTTGAAATCAATCACAACTCCAGAATCCACTCTAAAACTGAAAGGTCCAGCAATCTGTAAAATGTATACAAAAATGTTAAAAGTATGTCCCAAACAAAAAAAAAATGTTGACGTACAAGATAGAACATTGTTGCACCATTCAAAATTAAAATAGGAAATTTCCAGTTCATTCAACCAACAATTTAAGAAATCCCAGGGACAAGCGATGGCATTCAAAGCAAGGTTTAGCAGTGGATAAAGTCTTATAACCAAAGTTGAAAAACATGTTTTGCTGAACAACTGCATTGGATTCAACTGCCGCTCTTGTTAACAACCTAATTAAGTACGACTGAAAAGCATTTCAAAAGACATACCTGCTGCTGAAGAGAAAGGGTGGTAGTGGGGCAGATCATTTTGACAGCTTCTAAACTAGTCTGGCGGGAATTCACAATATCTTGAGCTACTTGTATGGCACCTGATAGGAATTTCGAACCAGAAGGAAAATCAAAGCGAACATGAAATCTTGTAAGATCAGAAAATAGCCGTTGAAAATTCCCGTACTGGGCTGTAAATGATGTAGATGCAAATATGTCCCCTTGAAGGGCAGATTTTAGAGTTGGATCATAAAATGAGAAGCATTTAATCTCTTCAGTATCTTCAAGAGATCTGACCAAATTTTCCCCCAAAGTTGCAGTCAAAGCAGCACCTATACATATAAAACAGGGAATCTTTTAGTATTTTGCATGTGTAGCAGTCATATAAATGGCCTCATTCATAAATTGAACAAGAATTATAGTGGTAAAAGGGGATGTTAAATGTATATTACCATAACTGCTATAACAGGATGTCAAATGTATAACTTTACAACTTGGATTGCCTATATACTCATTATCAACTAAAATGAAGTGTTACCTACAGCAAATGGTATGATTCCCTCTCCACCCTCCATAAGCAAACATCTAAATTTAACTGGGTACTTTTGTTACTCCATATCTTACCAATTATTCCTGAGATTGAAATGTGGGGATCTGAAAGGAATAAGTCATAAGGCTGAACCATCTTCAGTTTCTGAGCTTTACTTCTCCAAATGTCAACATTCTTCTTGTAAGAAAAGGCACCTTTGACAGAAGAACCAGGAAGTAGAGAAGCAGGGGCTTCAGCCATGCGATCACCTTCGAATTGCTTGGGTGAGCCATGATTATGGCGCAAGCACAGATGATAACTAGGACCGGAGTCGGAAGGAAGAGAAGCCCAATCAAGTGCCATAGAGAAGGGCACATCCCAGTAATTAGCAGTGTTTTTGTCCAGAAAGAGAGCAGGCCAAACTACGTCCAGCGTCAAATTATGATGCGGGAACTGCTAATAAGCAAATTTTAAATTAACAATAATAATAATAATAATAATAATAATAATAATAATAATAATAATAATAATAACCATAGATAGAAGCAAAGTATGCTTATTACGAGCAGCAGGAAATAATAGTTAATGGGAAAAGGGAAATTAGCACCAGCCTTATGATGGAAAACTGCTTTCTTTCTCGGAGGGTTGCTGTGAGCATAATAGGAATCAGAGGAAAGAAGCAGAGTGTCATCAGGGGTTAGTAAGAGCTCAGAAGAGAAGCCAACAGCATACAAGGACTTGTCACGAAGAAGCCTCCCAATGGATTTGAGGTCTCCCTGGAAGGAAGATAGAAACTTGCGCAGGTTGAATTGGGCAAGCAAAATAGTAAACCAATTGTCCGTAAAAGGAATGGAGAAGACTCGCTGCAGAGTAAAGCCGAGGTGATTGGAGTAGGAGGGAACAAAAGGGGCGGCCATGAAGCGCTGCATGAAGTCGATCTGCTTGGGCCTCGAAAGTCTGGTGCCCCTTGACAAACCCAGCGGTAGAGCCTTTCCTGGGACAGCACGAGCCCCTCCTTCAAGGGTCCGGGGAGTGGAGGCGTCCAATTCCCAGAAGTCCCCATCCATTGCCCATCGGAGCTTCTTCATTGCGGCCCCCTTTTTTTATCCCCTCGTCTCAATTTAACAATAGAGTTTGTGAGCGGTTTAGTTTAGAGAGGGAGAAATGGTAGTATCTGGAACCTGGACGCTACAGGAAAGATCACTTTAGCAGTCAGGGTCGATTCATACAGGTCCAAAACCATAAACCATTGGCTCGCCTAGCAAAACTCATGCGCCTTGAAATTAAATGTTTGGGCCAAACGCATCGATACAAAATGTTCGGATACCTGGAGGATGGATCAACCTATATGGCCCGGGTTCATTCACTCAAAAAATCGAACTGATGAAATTGATGCGGAGATCTCTGACAACACAAGAATCTATTCTAACGGCATCAAAAAGATAAAAGCTATCAAGCCCTTTTAGCTACTTAATACATTGTCCCTTGCATATTTCACAATCTGAGAGGCACTGGGATACAAATTTTAACGAATTCTTCCTGCACAATGAAAAACTTGCCAACCCCCAACAGTCAGGACATCTGTCCAGTCTTACACATTGATCCTCCAGATATTTAAAAATCACATGAACCCGTTTTACACTAGTATCTTATTAATTATTGTATATACAAAGACCACACTTTAACAGCACAAAATTGTCAATCAATCAACTAACAGGACAGCAGCTGAGCTAAAAAGAGTACTCTAGCGTTTTTACAGCTAAAGATGGTGCATATCATCCCACATTGCAGGACGGCGCAAGTCTGCTTGCTGCACCCACTACTTCAAAATTACGGATGCTGCCTGTCCTTAAATAGCCTATCCACAACACATCAGTCTTGAGAACAGTCAAGCAAAATCCATCGTGATACAGATCAAACTCCCTCTCCTAGCTGCCAGGATCGATACCTCATCATTATATAGTTCATTCTCTCCTACAATTTAATGATTGTATGTCTACAAAAATGGTAGCAAAGCTCTTTAGGTTTTAGCATAGAGAATGTCCAACTGGCCGCTATTGCTGATCCTGAATTTTCAGGGAGATCAGTTCACTCTGTTGCTGTTGGTTTCTATACCTTGAACTGTTAGGGAACCATCTCTGAAGCCTCTCGGGCCAAAACCTGGTAAAGGATGCAAGCACTCAGCTTTCCTCATCATCAAAAATAAAAACTACTTCTACAACAGCAGCCATAGCCAAAAAAAAGAATCATAGCTTTCTATCATACTTCCAGCAGATATCCTCTGTTTTATAATAAGAAATGCCAATATCATTTCATATTTAAAGTTCACCAGCTACGTGGTCTCAATCTTCTACATCATATTTATTCACTAACCAAGAGAAAAGTGTCAACAAAATTTCCAAAACCACTTCACTACTTTGGCAGTGGAAAAGTACAGCAAAAGGGGCATAATTCCAAAAGAGCGATTAAGTTCACATTATTGAGTTCTCCCGATATAATATAAGGAAAGGTCCTGATGGATCCTATTGATGAATGTATAATTTACGAAGAAACAAAATAAACCCCAACTTGCTACTTACAGTTCAATTCTTTCATAAATTGCCCGCCTTACTGAAGCATTCAAACCATATGCTATCGAGTTGAAAAGACCCTAAAAAAATAGTCAGCAGTAATGAAATCAGTTTCTCAAACAAACTGAACAACAAACAACAAGCAATTCATCACTTATACACTATACCACACTAAATCAATGGCACTTAAGAAATTCCAATTCTTTTTTGTCAATCAACCTTGCAAACAGGATAAAAAGAACTTTCCAATAAATTGATGGTTGCCATCCTTTAAGATATTTTACAATCAGTGTGTGTGCGTGTGTGTGCGTGTGTCGGGTGGTATCAGTTTACCCTCCCCCTTAGATGCCGTAAAATTTTGACAGAAAAAGAAGAAAGAAAATAGGATTGAGACATTGGCATATCATGATCCATCAACAATAATTTAGATAACCATCAAGGCAAATTTTTCGCCCATAATATGACCAGGAACCTGGGTTAGTTTCTATAAAGGAATTAAACCAAATTTTCTTAAACCAACTGCTGCTACATAATATGCAGAGGAAAAGGCCATTTTGCTGAATAAAACTCCCGTATTAACAAACACAGTGATATAGATATACATATAGATGAACATATTGGAAGCACTCTTGTTAATTTGCAACCGAGGGACAACTGGAATTTATGTATTTCTTTGCTGTTGTTTTTGTTTGCTGAAAAGTTATTTTTGTTTTGAAGTACATTTATGTTGTTGCTTTGCTCAGATTAGCATTCAACATTGTAATTGGTAACAGTTTTACTGTTTCTGGAATGAAACATACATTTCACCCAAAAAAAGAACATATTCGGAGTAACTAGAATCCTACACCATATGAAACAAAACATAGCAGTCCAATTCCATGAGCAATTACCATAAGTGCAGCTGTCCCAACATCAAGAAATGAGAGCCAAAAGATCTTGTGGCCAGGCTCAATAAAATCATGGATACGATTAATCGTGCCAAATGCCCATGATCCTATTAGGATCAGTGGATAGTATCCCCAGCGATTCAAAGCCTATGGGAAAAGAGAGGCAATGGAAATTGGTTAAGAGGATAACTAGTTTGACTCAACTGCAGTATTCCTTTCAAAAGCTTAAATTAAATTAAAAACAATGGAAGGCAATTGAGGAAACAGGTAGTTAGAAGCTAGTTCCCACGAATGCCTACATTCCTGGGGCTTTGACAGGTAAATCTCCAAGAAAATAGAAAAGGCACTAGAACAACCATGAAAGCAGGAAGCAGCTTATTCTGACTCTTTCATACCAGGGTGGAAACCTGAGAAAATGGTGCTCTACCTGTTCTTATATAGCAGTGTAAAACAAAGGCCAATTGGCCAGTATGTCATCAAGCATTGTGATTTCTGTTCAATAAGTTTCTTTCAGGTAGCAAGAGAAACCAAAACAGGCATGACTCTCTCTAAGAACTGGAAGAGTTAAATATTCAGATTTGTAGAATGAAATGAGGATTACACTGGAAAATAATCAAGGTAGTAAACAGCCCATATCCTCTAATGCAAGAAGAATTACCTTCATGTCTGTCCTTGCATCAAATTGATAAGCACGATCTGACATGCCAACTGCCATCTGATAATTTTCTAAGATTAAACAGCATGACCTCAAAGTTGCAGAAATACTTATCAGTTAAACCTGTGAAAGTAGGTATAGATAATTATACGTACTCGGGTCGCATTGTTCAGCATGCGTATCACTTGAAAGTACGTAAAACCATTGTAAAGAATTGCACCCCATAGAGGGATGTAAAATGTTATAAAGTGAACTACCTGCATAAATTAGCCAATCAAAATCAGAAAATTCTGCAATTAATATGTTAGAGTACACAATACATGATCGTAAAGACTCAGCAACTCAAAAACTATATCCAGAAAGATTAAAAGAAGGCATTGAAATATGAAAGTATTACAGAAACCAAGTGGTTGACGAACTACTTAAAATTTAGTAACATAAAACATTAAATCTAAGTAGGCAATCTGCTAGACAATGATACGTTTCACTAGCCTTTCCGGTGCGACCAGTTTGTGCCCAACACCACACACCCAAATGCGCATGGTCATTACCAATAGAACGTATGACAGTCATAACCAGTGAAGTTCCTGCAGGAAGTAATTAAACTCTCATATAAGAAGTTGGCCAAAGGAAGAAGAAAAGAAAATGGCGAATAAGAAGCACCATTCTAAACAAGTCTAAGCAGTCAACAGAGTAGAGGGAGGAAGAGGAAATCATGTGCATTGCAAGAAGGCTAAAGATGGTAGTCCTTTTGGAAAGATAATGAATGAAAATGAATATATGTGAGAGAGACATATGCGATCATACCCCAAACATACAAGTGAAAGATGGCCTCCAAATCTTCAACATCAGTTTTGTGTCTAACAACAGTTCGATGAAGAGTAAAAGCAATAGTTGTGGTCCAGAGGAAGGAAGCGACGCAGAAAAAATGCGTGGTGTAGCCCTGAGCATAACAAAAGAAACCTTTCGATGGGTCTCTGCAAGGAATACAGATTAGCTTATTTAGTTTTTATAGATTGGAATTCCCCAGTTGCTAGTTGCTAGAAAAGAATAGATGCACGGGATATCAATTGAGACAGAAAAAGCATACCCGACCATGTTAAAGAAACTGCAAAGCATGTCCTGCAGCGTGCAAAATAGACCAAAGACAAAGGAGATGAAGGGATAAATGAATAATTATAAAGAAACGGCAAAGCATCACATTAGATCATATATGTGGTTTGCCGAAAATTATTGCAAAGTTAAGCAATATAGTAATATTTTTATACTATTTACTACTAGTATTATCCTAGTGCATTAGGTGGATAATAGAAACAAAGACTTGGATCCTTAAATCTTCATGTGTATGAACATGATCGAATTGAAAAGGATAAGTTTAGTAAGTTCCTAATTCTACAACATGTTTTTGAACAAATCAACCCAAATGTGCTGCCTACAACAAGTAACTAGTCTAATCTACTGCTAAAATTCTGGAATTCAGGAAAAAAGATAATAGTAATTAATTTTTTTTTTTTTAAGAAAAGGAAAGATTACGGAGAGGGAGAGGTAGAAGACGAGCTTGAAGGAGAACTTGCGGAGTTCCTTGAAGAGGGAGTAGCAAAGCACAATGAATCCAGATCCCAGGAACGATAGACTCGATGCTCCACTATTCACCGCCGTCAGTATCCGTCGATCGTGAATCGAGAGCATCGTCGCCATTTTAACTTTTTAACAATTTTCTATGCTTACTCCTGATTCTCATTTAGTAACCAAAAAATTTCTGGTTCTATCATTTCTAATTCTCAATGTTTGTTTAACTTGTTTCCCTTTAATGTGGCAAATTTTCTTTTTTTTTTTTTTTGAAGGAATTTAATGTAGCAAATTTTGGGGTTTTTTTTTTTTCGGGTCATAGAACGGGGCAAAAGCCCAATTAACTAGTAATCGTTCTGGGGTGGCCAACCCCCATTACATCAGCCAACAAAATGAAGCCCAACCCAGCAGGTGGGTGACTCAACCGCGTGAGACCTCTTCTTTGATGTTGCAAAAAGAGAAAAAAATTCACTAGCAAGGAATCTTAACCTACATGTGCCATGGCCCACGGCCCATTTCATTGAACAAAGCAAACCTTATAAGACGAGTCTAAACAAGTGCCTTTAGACCCTTGGCCCAGTTACTTCCCTAAGACGCTAGTCTTCCTTTATCTCGCCCGATTGGTCTGCCAAGTCTTCGTTTTTTCTTTTTCGGGCAAACAAGGCCTTATATTCCTTTCTATAATTCTTTTTCATCTACCTTTCTGTAATTCTTTTTCATTTTTTACGATTACTATTTCTTTCTTTAATAGTACTAAGTAATTGATAAAAAAAGCATAGTTAATTAATTAGAATTATTACTAGATACGCTGCCCTTTTTTTTTAATTCAAGTTATAAATGATAAGATATATATATATATAGTTCTATTATATATCAATAAATCTATTAGAGTCGAGTAGAAGGTATTCAATTTTTTTTATATACAATTTTAGATTTTAGTCTTGTAAAGTAAGAAAATAAATTTGAGAGATTTTTTCATATTTAAATTTGACGCTACTTGATTTGAATACAAAAATTTAAGTTTTATCAGTATTACATGGTTTTTATAATATTATTATATTAATAAAATTTTGTCAATTAATTAATAATATTAATTTTTTATAGTATTAAATAAAATTAAAATTAAATTTTTTATTATAATAAATAATGTTATTCTAGTATATTGTTGTTTTAAATAAAATAAATATAACGAGATCATATGTCTGAACTAACGTTGTAGGACGTTGTGGATTAACATCCTACATCTTATATACATTTAAAGTAGTTGTAAAATCTGGCTCCAGATGCTCCAAATGGTAATTTTGATGCTTTTTAAAAAGTTTGTTGAATTAAATGATTCTAGAATTTTTTTTTTACAATTAATATCTTTAGATAAATACACAAATGGATAACAAACAAAAAAAATTATAATAATATTTTGAAAGACTTTTATTTTTCCTAAAAAGATTTTAATTAGAATTTATTTTTTCCTCTCAATGCCATGCTTTATTCTTATATCATCTAATTTTTGTATAGAGATTATAAAATTTGATGGTAATTATTTCGTCACTTATTTTGTTGATTTGTTTGAATTTTACAGTTAAATTATTATGATCTAGAGGCGGAGCGAGGGTTTAAATATAGTTTATATTAAGAGATAAATATAATCTTTTTTTTTCACCCTATTTCTCTTTAACCAAATGTTAACTTAACAAAAAAATAAAAATTTCACTCAAATATAAAAAATTATACTATCATTTCTCCATCCCACAATACAATAAATAACTCGTAAAAATATTTAACATACTTAAGAAAACAATAAAAACCATTGTTAAATTCTCTTATAATTATTCTTCTCTCTTCTTTTATTCTATAAATGACATATCCTATTATCTACATAAGATATTCATTTTCCTTAATGGTATAAATATAATAATAATAATAATAACAACAACAACAATAATAATAAATAAGTGAAACCCATAATAATAGGGTCATTAGATTTAAAAATTAAAAAAAAAACAAAAAATGAGAGAGAGAGAGAGGGGGGGGGAGGCGACATGGCCTCCCTGGCTCCGTCCCCATTGGTTTAAGAACCTAAAAATAGAATAATGTATGTATGTATGTATGTATGTGTAGATTAGTACATACATAAGTCCATATATACCATAATATAAGAGCAAAATGATGTTCAAAGCAAGCGACAGCGGTATTAAAAAGGAGAATTATTAGTGAGAATAAGCTGAGCGCCGGCGGGAGAAATTTGCTGTCGCACTGGTACTCGTGCATAGTGCCGGGGCCACCAAGGAGGCATAGAAACCACCCTTGATCTTGATTAACTTTTCATGTCTTCCTTTCTCAATTATAACTCCATTTCTAAGCACCACAATCAGATGTGCTACCCTAACGGTAGATAACCGATGGCTCACAACCAAGGTTGTGCGGCGAATCATAAGTCGATCGAGTGCATCTTGAACCGCTCGTTCAGATTCGACGTCGAGAGCACTTGTGGCCTCGTCTAGTAGTAAAATCTTTGGAGCTCTCACGATGGCACGTGCAATTGCCACCCGTTGCTTTTGTCCTCCAGACAAATGGATTCCTCGTTCACCTACTATGGTCTTGTACCCCTGTATTAGAATTAGTATTAATTAATACTAGTAATTAATTAGCGCTATCCGTCTCTACTTATAATGGCCTTGCAAATTACGGCTCAAGTTGCAGAAATACTAGTACTAACTAGCCGCGGCCTGCAGGCTAAAATTCATTAGTTTGGTTTTAGTGGCATGCAGGACACATCGCGCATATGCTCTCACAAGAATTAAATGCTAATTAAAACTTAACCTGTTGCAAGCTGCTAATGAAGTTGTGAGCGTTTGCTAATTTGGCTGCGGCTACAATTTCAGCTTCGGTTGCATTTCCTTCCTTCCCATATGCAATGTTTGCTCTGATACTCTCATTGAATAGAATGGGCTCCTGGCTCACAAGACCCATCTGCTGCCTTAACCATTTTAACTTCATCTTTCGAATATCAATTCCATCCAAGGTAATACGACCTGAATCGGGTTCATAAAATCTCTGCAACAATGATATGACTGTTGATTTTCCGCTTCCACTTCCTCCAACTAAAGCAACTGTCTGATATGCGTACGAGGCACAGATGATCAGTTTCAAACTGCTCCAACTCTCTCTCTCTCTCTCTCTAGATCTCTCTATCTCTATCTATATATATGTATATATATTAGATCAAAGTGTTAAGAATTAAATTTCAAACATTAGACGGCCATAATAAAAAGTAAAAGCTCACCTGGCCAGAGCGAATAGCCAGACAAAGATCTCGGAATATTTGAATTTCAGGTCTTGAGGGATACTTGAAACTGACATGCTTAAACTCAATATGTCCCTTAACATGTTTTAAAACTATTCCGCAATTCTTACTTGGGTCTATTTTGGATTTCTGGTCTAGAATTTCGAAAACAGAAGCCGCAGAAATCTTGGCTTTACCAGCGTCGGGAGCCAGGGAATTTGACTGAGAAATCCCTATGGCTGATGCACTGAGAGCAAAAAAGACCTGCATATAGCTAGCTAGGACTGATTAGTAGCAGTTAGTAAATAACCTTCTCCCTTATTTTAAACATTTAAACAAATTCAAAATCGTTAAAAATTTATTAAGATTCTTAGAATGCCTCATGTAAAGTGGTGTCAGAAAAACATACGCGAAAAACCTCATGGAATGTTGTCTTCCCACGGTGAACTAAAAGAGCTCCAACGTAAAAACTGATAGCGTAGGCAAAATATAGAAAGAACGATGATATTCCAAAACCTACGCCACTAATCAATCCATGCCGTATTCCAGCCTTGAGAGGGTCTTCGCATTTCTGTTTATACTGTTGCACCACCTTCTTTTCCGCATTGAACGAAGCAACAGTCCTAATACTGCCAACTGCTTCATTGGCAACCTGGCTTGCTTCCTCATACATTTTCTGCAACCATTTAAAACAGAAGTTCTTCTCTCAGTAAAAGTGGGGATTATAATGATCTGTACGTAGAGACTTTGAAGACTGTTCGACTCTTGAATCCCAGACCAAACATGCAACTAATATATAAAGCAACCACATTTAAGTTTGTTGTTGACATGACACTGAAAAATTAGACACACTCATTCTGCCTACCTTTGCACGGGCACTGAATCCTTTCATGGATTTCAATTGAGCATATCCACTTATTCCTATAAGAGGCAGCAAACCCAGGATGGCAAGAGCCAGTTGCCAGTTTGCTTCAAAAGCAATGACCAGACCAGCGACTGCAGTGGCAGTGCTCTGAGCAAGCAAAGCCAGCGTGTCCCCTACCACCCTTCTTACAGACACTGCATCGGTCGATAGTCTTGTTCCAATTGAACCGCTTGAGTTTTGAGGTTCATCAAACCAACCTATATCCATGTTTACAACTTTCGTAAAGCACAATGATCGAACCCGCTGTATTAACTTACAACCGGCCATGGCGAAAAAGTATGTGCTCAACGAGTTAGCCAACAAAGATGCAAAGCCAAGAGCGACAAACATTAATGCCCAAAATCTGGAATCCTTCTTGAGTTGCTCTGCTGGCTCATAAAACGTTTTGATTACACTCGAAAGTACATAGCCAAAAACTGGCAATATTACACCGTTGGCCACTGCCAGTACAGCTCCTAAGAGCAAGACAGGCATCTCCGGGCTGTTCAGATAAGATAGGCGAGAAAGGGAAAGTGGGGCTTGTCTCGGCTCTTCTGAGGCTTTTGAAGTAGGCATATTGGGTAAGTTTGGTGCTGACTTTCCTGAATTTCTAATATCGAGGAATGCAGGAACTGAAAACAAGCGGGGACTAGTATCTGAATCCACTACTATATTCTGTTCCATCTCTTTGCCAATATCTTGCAAACATAGGAGCTGAGTATACACTCCATTAGGATACTTGAGTAGCTCTGCATGTGAACCTGATGAGGACGAGGAAAAACTATAATTATGTAACGTGTATTTATATCTAAGCCTAGTTATATATTAAGGAAACGAATAGTAAGGTTATGTTTGGTACATAAAAATATTTTCTGTTTTTATTTTTTAAAAATACAAAGAAATCACCATCTAAGATATGTATTATTTACAAGAATGTATGCATGTTTTAGAAAATGAAAATGAAAATGGACATAAAATTCAGAACAAATTTTTTTTAATTAATCTCATTTCTAGGTCCATTTTCATTTTCATTTTCTACAACATGCATACATTTAATCTCACAACATATATATTATATGATAGTTTCTTTATATTTTTTAGAAAATGAAAACAGAAAACATTTTCTCATATCAAACATAGCCTAAACTTTTGACAATAGATTCGTAATACAGACGAGCGAAATTGTGCTAGTTCCCTAGGGATTCCCGACGTGGTTTATACTCCCACGCATGGGAGCACTTAATTTGGACAGAAGCCAGAAACTAACAGCAAAAAACCAGTACCTTGGTGATTTTTGATTAGATCATTGATCAATAGCACAAGGTAAAAACATTTTAATTAAAAAAAAAATCCGTGAGGAAGGGAGAGATGTCAACTACTTGTTCTGAAGTTGATTTGTCCACAAGAAAATTCCTTCTTCTCTGAAACTATGAACATAGATTTATCAAGCATTCTTTTATGCACACTCTAGAAAATAATTAAGTTGTGTGACCGGTCAATATTTGATCGTTAAAATAGCAAATCATCACAAAGTATATTCCCACCTTTTTCAACAATCTTTCCTTGCCCAATAACTGCTATCAAATCCGCATTCCTTACAGTGCTCAAGCGATGGGCTACAATGACAACAGTTCGGTTTTTCATAGCTCTCTCTAATGCCTGTTGAACAATTCTCTCAGACTCTGCATCAAGAGCGCTTGTGGCTTCGTCCAGAAGCAGAATTCTTGGATCTTTTAGAATTGCTCTAGCTATGGCAATTCTCTGTTTTTGTCCCCCAGACAGCTGTATTCCATGCTCACCAACCATTGTGTCTAGTCCCTAAACCCATGAATTAAAGAAAAACTCTTAGAGAAAAAACAAATGAATCATATATTTAAGCGGTCCAAAATCTTGAAAATTCACTTAACAGCTTTATTATATAGATATGTTATATAGCTTTATTATATATAGAGATATTAATGGTAAGAATAAGATCTGCCAGCTATAACGAGGGACTCATTAAGCATGAAGAGGAAAAGGTTCATACAAATAAAAGTTGGCTTAATACCAAATTGGTCCCTGTATTATACAAAAAAAGGACGAATTGGTCCATGAACTTTTGTTTGAGACAGATTAGTCCCTTAATTTTTATTTTGAGACAAATAGGTCCTGAATGAGAAAAAATCAAAGAAAATTCAAGGACAAATATGTTTCAAAATAAAAGTTCAGGGATCAATCTGTCTCAAAATAAAAGTTGAAGGATCAATCTGTCATTTTTTGTATAGTTAAGAAAACAATCTGTTCCAAAATAAAAGTTGAGGGACTAATCTGTCTCAAATAAAAGTTTAAGGATTAATCTGTCATTTTTTAGATAGTTTAGAGACCAATTTAGATATTAAGCCAATAAAAGTTAATTATAAACAGTAGAAATCAAACCGGATGTCCCAAGCATTTAAAACCTGAGGCAATTTACGGATGAAGTTAACTGCATTGGCAAGTATAGCGGCAGCTGTTATATCTTCGGAAGTTGCATTGTCCCTTCCATAAGCAATATTGTCTCTAATGCTTGAAGCAAATAATACAGGTTCCTGGCTAACAAGACCTATTCTCTGCCTGATCCATTTAATCTGGAACTCTTTCAGATTGAAACCATCTATAAGAACTTCACCTGCCTGTGGATCATAAAATCTTTCTATCAAACTGATCACTGTCGATTTTCCGCATCCATTATGTCCTACTAAAGCTGCAGTTTTACCACAGACAATTGAAAGAGAGAAACCTTTCAGGATTAGTTCTTTCGGTCTTGCTGGATAACTGAAATAAATATCTCTTAGTTCAATTTCGCCAGAAATATCATTCATTTTTCTTCCCTTTGTGTCATAAGCATCAATCGCAGGTTTCCTATTTATTGTCTCAAACATCTTAACAGCTGCAGCTTGCCCAGCAGCAAATGCACTCAAGCATGGAGATGCGAGGCCTAGAGACCTTCAATATATAGGCCAATAATAAAATGTTATTAGAATTTTGGGGACTATATGTATGTAGTTGTAATTGCCTGAAACCATTTCTATTTCTTCTATATATATATATATAGAGAGAGAGAGAGAGAGATCCCCTTACAAGGAGCTAATAACAACGGCAAAAATTACGTTCATGACATCCCCTGCTGTGTATCCTTTCTCAAGTATCATTTTCCCTCCAAACCAAAATGCAAATCCATATGTGCAGAATAAGATACACATCAACGTCCCAAGTCCTAGGCCAGCAGCCAGACTTTCTTGTAAGCCAGATTTGTAAGCTTCGGATAATGACTTATTGTATCTGGCAATGGCTAGCTTCTCTCCTGTAAATGATGCAACCTGTTAGTGCAGTATTATACTTACGTCCATATTCTAGTGCAAAGCAGAAAGCCATATTCCTATGCTGATTTTGCATACAGTTCTTATAGAGCCAACCGTCTGTTCTGCAATAGTCGCTGCAAGTGAATTGGCAATTTGTCCACGGGATGCAAGCTTGGCTACAAGCTTATGCAAGATAGTACCAGAGATGACTAGCGGTGGAATTGAAGAGAGCATTACTAGTGTGAGCAGCCACCCCCTGACAAAAGCGACAACAAAGCCTCCAGAAAATGCAGTCACATGCTGTATAAAGCTTCCAACCTGTACGCGCAGTAAATAAATGAACCAAACAAACATTGTAAAGTACTAATCGGAATTTCATATGTAGGCAAACAACAATAATCGTAATAAACAGCAGTACCTTCCCTCCAATGGCGTCTTGAATAACAAGTGTGTCACCTGATAACCTCCCAATAACTTCTCCAGTATTAATTGCCTCATCGAAAAAGCCAATATCCTGCCTCAATATAGCCTTCAGGTATAAACTTCTTATTCTTGCCGCCTGTCGCTCCCCTGTGACCATCCAAGAAGCCACCTCTGGTGGACAACAATTAATGTATCTTTCTGAATATTCTTCTTTGAACATAGTATATCAAAATTTATCGACTACTTGAATGATAGTATCTTTTTTCTTTGTTTTTTGTTTTCCAAAAAAAACCCTCATCATCCATTTAAGGAGGAAAATAAACTTACGGAAAAATGATGCCACAGCTGATGCCAAAGCCAAGTACACAAACTTCAGTGACACCTGAAGATATTGTTCATTAATTAACATAATTGCCAATTAAATCAGTTTAAGGTTCTACAAATGACTAGATACAGGAGCTTAACTTTTACTGATGTATGAACTACGGAACCATACAATTCCGCTATCATATTGAAAAAAAAAAAAGAATTCAAAAAAGAGGAATATTTAATTGTTGACTTATATAGAAGGCATATATCTGTATACAGAAGAATATGGTATAGTTTCGATGTTGCATCGATCGATACAGATGAGATGAGTCAGCCAATGTTCCCGGATACCTCTATAACCTCATGTACTGCGGTTGTGATGGTCACTCTTTTTCCGACAGCATCAATTAATTCCCCGAATACAATTGTCATTACTGGCATGCAAATCCCATTTCCAACAGCAAAAATTGAGCCGAGAAACATTAATAGATAATCTAAGGAGTCAGCAAAGGAAAACAGCTTATAATGGGGTATTATGGTTCTGCGCTGTTTCTCCCCGGCCATATTCAAATTTTGTGGGTTGCCACTGGACTGGTTCAACCAGGATATAATTGGATCTCTGCTAGCGATGTAGGGGCCCTGGTGGGAGCTTGTGCTGTGCTCTTATCTTCATCCAAACTTTTTTCACACCGTGTCACTGATATTGATACTTTTTCATTCTGTGTTCTCCTTCAGTAAATTTGAGAACTTAAGTTGCAGCTGCAAAGAAGGAATAATAAGAAAAAGCAGGGGCAGGTGAAAATGGAAAACTGCGTTTAAGCAGCTGTGACATAGCAATAGCTTTAGCAATGAAAATTAGATACAAAAACATAGACATGGTAAATTGAATATACAGGAGAAGAGTGGCATGATGAGAGCATGAAAAAATGGAAAAGGAAAAGGAGACATGCCTTGGAAGGAAGTCAGGAACATTGGTGGCAAGAAACGGGGAAATCGATGAGAACCCAGAAACCAAGTTTTGAAATGCCATATAATTAGACGGTGAATGTCGAGGGAGGGTAAACAAAAAACCAAAAGTAGAACATACAGGTGTATCGTTAATCACTATATAAGTAGTTTAGTGCGAGTTTTAAATAGTCCAAAAAAAAAAAAAGGGTAAGTTTAATGTGAGAAATATGCATGTAACTATAACCATAAAATAAAATATAGAACCGATGGCGATGGATGATTTATCCACTACACTTTTTTTTTGTTTAATATACAAAATAGTTCTCGAACTTATACAAAATTATCGTTTTGGTCCTTAAACTTTTATTTTGAAATTTTTGACTCTCGAACTTGTACAAAGTTGTTGTTTTGGCCCTTTAACTTTTATTTTAGAATTTTTTACCCTCGAACTTTTATTTTATGCACAATGTAACCTTTAATGCACTATAAGAAAAATAGCTGATTTCCACGAAAAGTTTCTACCGAAAAAACACTCTTTTTTACGGAAAAAATTTTTCCACGCACCTTATTATACTCACGGAAAAAATTTTTTCATGGGTATAAAGTGCCTGAGAAAATTTTTTTCCGTGAGAATTTTTGTGGGAATTGGCCATTTTTTTTGTAGTGATGCTGACGTGGCCTAATTATGTATTGATACGTAGAATTTTCTTATTGGGCCACATCAGTACCAAGGTCTAAATTATGCATAAAATAAAAGTTCGAGAGCCAAAAATTTCAAAATAAAAGTTGAATGACCAAAACGGCATTTTTGTACAAGTTCAAAGGCTATTTTGTGCACAAAATAAAAGTTCGATGACCAAAAATTTCAAAATAAAATTTGAAGGATCAAAATGATAATTTTATACAATTTCAAGAGCTATTTTATATGTTAAGCCTTTTTTTTAATTCCTTGGACAGAAGTTAAGTGATTTTATATAAAAAATAAAAAATAAAGTGAAAAAAATAAAAAGAAGGGGGTCAATGGAGGTTTGACATTTGCCCCCTCCTTAGTAATCTCCATCGCCCTTTTCATAAAAAAATATATATTTATTTATTATTATATTTATTATTATTATATTAGTTGTTCAAGCTTCAATTCCACCGGCTCCACCAGACTTGGTACTTTGGACAACATATGCCATCGGCGAAGAACACAGTTACTAAACTACAAGAGGAGGAATAATCGTTACGCTATATAATCATTTTTTATTAATCTAAACAATTAATGGAAATTCTTTTATTCAAAAGAAAAAAAAAACTTAGTATAGCTTATACAACAAGAATGACATTGGACTTTTCGTCTTATAGCCTCATATATGTTCCAAATTGAAAAGGAAATCGTCTAATATACACATATGTCAACGTCTAAATCTAATTCTACCATTTATTCGTTTCCCAAACCTATGATTGTAAAGTGAAGTGGATTGCAGGTATATTATAGATCAATTGGACATCAAAATATTAGAACATACGCATAAGGAAAGAAACGCCTGTACGGTCTGCTAACGAAAGAAAGCACTGTCATGGAGGCCTCCTTTAGAACTTTTTGTGTCCCTCCTACGTGTATTTTGAATGATCTTATGACTGACAATGGGGATCTCTTTCCCCAGGTCCTACTGTATTAGAAACACTGCTCATAACAATGCTGTCTGTAATATTGAAGACGATGTCCCGGATTTTTGTTTTGTAATCCTTTTGTCTTATTAACTTTTGATTAAAAGCATTTTTATAGTTTTATTTTTTTTTTCTGAAGAAATTTATACAAGTATCTTATTTTAGTTATTTCTATGCAATGGGCTTGTTTTGATACTATAGTAGGCGAAGGCTTAAAGGCAAAAGGCATTGTTTAGTTGGCAGAAAGTCCATGCATAAACTGTCCTATTCTCAATTAATGAATTATGGTTTTGCAACTAACAAAGCCCATACATAAACTCTCCAATGCAATTCTGAACTAACAAAGCCCATATATAAAACTTTCCAATGCAATTCTCAATTAAGCAATTATTGAGTTCGGCTCAATCTCAGTTTTCACGGGCTTTTTACTTCCCTTCTTAAAAAATTATTATTAGTTATTATATAATAATAATAATAACAACAACAACAATAATATAACTTATAACTTAACTCTATACAAATAAAATATAATAATAAATAAATTTTTTTATATAAATATAGAAGGAGATTACTAAGGATGGGGCAAATGTTAACCCTCCATTGAACCCCTTCTTTTTATTTTTTTCACTTTATTTTTTATTTTTTTTATATAAAATCACTTAACTTCTATCCAAAGAATAAAAAAGGGATCAAACCGACCGGTTCAACCAGTTAACTCGAGAACTGACTACAAGTCTGGTTCGTTAAAGGTCATAAAATCAGGTTTAAGTTGAATCGTTAAGCGGTGAATCGGTTGGACCGGTTCATCTGAAAATTTAAAATTTTTAAAAATTTTTAATTTATTTTTAATTGATTAATCCAAACCCAAATTAATGAAAAGCTCAAATTTAATTTTTTTATTATGTTTAGATTTTGAATTTTGAAATTTGTAGCTTAAATAACTTTTTTTATTTTAATATACTTCCGTAATAAATATTTAATTTGTGATGTAAAATAATTTATAATATTTATGCACTAATATTTTTTTATTTTTTCTTATTTTTCAATTTTTTGAATATTTTAAGAAATTAAGTTATTTATTTAATTGAACCGGACCGTGAACGGATGACCAATCGATTCAAGGACCGGTCCGATTTTTATTCATTACTTCTATCTATCGATCTATCTTTTCTATCTTCTATCTATCTATATCTATCTATCTATCTATCTATCTATCTATCTATCTTTCTATCTTTCTATCTTTCTAACTAAGGGGACTAAAAACAAAAGGAGACTAAAAACAAAAGCAGCAGATTCTTAATTAATGCTACTACTATCTTAACCTTTATGGGATGTTTGGTTCGGGTAATATGAAATAACCTTAGATTATGTGATTAGCTCCATCAAAGATAACCTATGCATATAACCTGAAAGATTACCAAATTGTGTTTGATTCAACATTTGTCAATTTTATATTAATCTGTTTAGTTGAAGAGTTATGTTTTTTGTCAAAATTGAGATTTTACTATTATGCCCTCACTTAAAAACTTGTAGTTTATTTTTTTTATACTATGTATCCTATATTTTTCAAGTCTTTTTATTTCAACAATTATATATAACTAACAAAACAAGTTTATCTTCATTGAACTTAACAAAATAATATTTATTTGTTTCATTAAATTAAATTATGCCTAATTTACATAAGGAAAAAAATAGATATTATATACCTGAACCTTGGGAAAAAATTAATTGGGTAAGTCATATGCACAAAATATTATATTTAATAATATTTTAATGATTATATAAGTTAAGTTTAATTATGCTTATGACAAAAAATTATGTTTCTAGTTTAATTGAACTAACGTATATTTAAATAGTTTTTTTAGTCAAAATATATTTAAATAGTTTAATAATTATATAATTTAAGTTTAATAATATGCTTCTTACAAAAAAAATGCATAAAAAAAATGTTACAATTTACCAATTACATTGAGTTATTGTGGTCGAAAGAAATAAAATAGTGAGAGCAAACTAGGAAAAATTTTAAGATAACCTGTTTATCTCAGATTACCTAAGAATTTGGAGGTTATCAGATAACTTTATTTTGGGTTATATGCTGACGTGGCAGTAATATGATATACCATTGATTATCTCATTACCTCGAACCAAATAAGGGCATATAAAATAACAAAACCCAGATAATCAGTGTTATCTAGCAACCAAACGGCCCCTAAAGGTAGAAGGGGATTACTAAGGAAGGGCATATGTTAACCTTAACCCTCTATTGACCCATTTCTTTTTATTTTTTCACTTTACTTTTTTATTTTTATATTAAATAATATTTTCATTATTTAAATATTATTTATTTATTATTTATTTATATTATTATATCTATAAATTATATATCATGTGGTGGTGAAGAGTACTAATGTCGCTCTCCCCTTTTGCAACTGCAACTGTTGATCTGGAACCTTCCAGTGAAGAATCTGATCTTCTCCATAGAAGCACTAAACGTATCAAGGAAGCAGAGGATTCCATGGAGCTTGAACCTCCAACTGCTCCTCATAATGAGGAAGTTATGAATGATGTAGATCTGCACACTCGTTACAATGAGGGTTCCTTTAATAACTCTCATAGTATTAGTCAGGGAAAACATGAAGCTCTACAACCTTCTTACAGAGACATACTGACCATCAACAATGATGACTCGCAAATCTTATTCACCTCATGCCCTTCCTTCCTTAATGAGGAATCTGATCATGAGGAGAATGATGGGAATGAGGATATCCCTGTTATCCTATTATCTAAGGAGGAGAAGAATAGGATAAGGTCCCCATGGGTTCACTCCATTATTATCAAAACCGTAGGGAAAAATGTGGGGTATAATTTTCTATATCCCAGAATCAAAGCACAATGGAAACCCACTGCTAGGATGGATTGCATCGACTTAGGTCTTGACTTCTTCCTTATCCGTTTCCACGCCATCAGCGACTTTAACAAGGCTTTCTTTGGTGGCCCTTGGTTTATTGGACCACATTTCCTTTCAATGAGACAATGGCAGCCATCTTTTGATCCTAGCAAAGCTAGCATCACTACCACTGCAGTTTGGGCTAGACTCCCAGGACTCCCAATTGAATTCTACGATCACTCTGTTCTAAAGAGGATAGGAAATCAACTTGGAGTCCTGTTGATAGTCAATGCCAATACTGCTAGCAGTGTTCGGGGAAGATGCGCAAGAATTTGTATTCAAGTGGAGCTTGACAGGCCATTGGTTCCCAAAATAAAAATTGGTAAGCATGTCCAGCATATCTTGTATGAATCTGTTACTGGTTTATGCTATTCTTGCGGCTGTATTGGCCATAGTCTTAAAAATTGTCCCTCCAATACATCTGGAAATATGTCCAATGTTAAAGATGCCGAAGAGGATCGCTCCAACAGATTGAATGAAGATAACATTTATAAGGATGCAGGTGATTCCAGTAACTCATCCGAATTCGGCCCTTGGATGGTTGTCACTCGGCGGAGAAACCGGTTTTCCGGCAAACAGCAAACTGCCATTGACAATACAAGGAAACAAGTGGAGAAGCCTATCAGTGGGCCTGTTCGGACCCATGCTAATAATTCCAGCAGGGAAAAAATTTCTAGCCCAAATCCATCTACTGGCCCAAAACCCTCAAACCTTAGTGCCGACTCCAACCGTTCCAACCCAACGCACACTGAACAATCCTCTTCAAAGGTTGACAACGGTCTTCAAAAGATCCCCTGCAGTTCTGCAAAAAATCCAAGCACTGTTCATGAAACCTCCATCAATCCGTGTGCAACCTCTAAGGATTCTGACAGATGCATGGGAGAAATCCACACTTATTCTGCCTCCCCCTCAGCGACCCCTATCAACGGCCATTTTCCTATATCTCAAGTCCCTATGGAAGTTTCGTCCTCTGCTGATGAGTTGAAAGCTGTCAATCTGACTGTCTCTTCAAAAGCTCTCAGAATAAACCAAGAAATTTGTCTATCAGCTCCTTCGCAAATCCTTACCAAAAAATCTCAACCAAATCATGACCACAGATCCGGAGCCGCTCCAGATCCACTTCCACTTGATGGGTCGTTTCATCACCATGGAACAAGCGGTCAGTTGCTTTCTATCAACGAGTCCACAGAATCCTCTCTCCCATCCAATGCTTCCCCTTTCACTAGCCTGGAACAGAGTTGTGTTATCCCCACTGGAGATCAACCCAGCGAACTTCCTTCATCTAATCGAGCCAGTAGAAGCAAGCGAAGGAATGGAGTTGACAGAAGAAGCAAAGAACCTTCTCCTACAGAATCTGGTGGAGGAGGAATTCAGAGAAGCTCGTCTGAGCGTATTCTCAGAAGTCGAAGCCCCGACGTCAGAGCCTTGGGTCATAACAACCCTCAAGAGAATAATATTCACTCAAGAAATCCCCTTCACCAAAATGATCGAAATCCCCAAGAAGGTGAAATTGACGCGCGTTATCGCACAATTCTACATAGAGCCAGAAACCATGGTGATGGAACACAATCTCGCGATCCTTCCCCATCATCACCTGGATCCAAACATGCTCTGGAAGGACGAAAAGACAGGTCGCGTAACTGCAATGCCTGAGATAGCCAAGTGGTGGCTAAGTGAAAGTATCCCCTCAAAATCTGATATGAAGATTCTCATCTGGAATTGTAGAGGGGCAGCAAGCCCTGACTTTAAAAGAGCCTTCAGGGACCTTGTTAGAATACACCAACCTGTCATTTGCTTCTTAGCTGAAACCCGAGTCTTAGGAGATCAAGCCAATAGACTCAGTAGCAATTTGGGATTTGCTGGCAAGCACATTATTGACGCTATGGGATTCTCTGGTGGTCTCTGGATGCTTTGGGATCCTGCTTATGTCTCCATTGACATTCTTCCCCATGGAAACCAGGCTATTCATGCACGTGCCCAGGTACTTAATCATCCTACCCTTACTTCTCCTTGGTTAATTTCTGGTATTTATGCAAGCCCTTATTTGCAAAAAAAGGAAACTTCTCTGGGATGAACTTATGACTGTCCATGATAATTACAATGGCCCTTGGGCTATTATGGGTGATTTTAATGATGTCCTCTATGATTATGAGAAATTTGGTGGCAATTCTATTAATATGAACAGAGTCCGTTTATATAGAGATTGCATGAATTACTGTGATATGATTGACTTAGGCTTTTCTGGTCCTAGATTTACTTGGACTAATGATAGGAGTAATGGTGACTTTATGTTAGAACGGCTTGACAGGGTTTGGGGCAATCCCGATTGGAGGTTATGGTTTCCTGAAGCTACGGTTAGACACCTCCCTAGAACCTGCTTTGACCATAACCCCCTTTTACTTGACTTATGGCCGACCCCTAATCCTAGTATTAATCGCCCTTTCCGTTTTGAGAGCTGTTGGTTTACCCACTCCGACTTCTTTGATTTTGTTAATACTATTTGGAATATTTCTAATGATTGCATTTTCACTAGAATTAAGGCCTTCCAAATTGCTATTAAAGATTGGAACATTCATACTTTTGGTAATGTTTTCCTTAAAAAAAGGAAAATCGAATCCAGGTTAGATGGTATTGAAAGAAGCCTGAGCAACCAGTATAATCCTTTTCTTGTTAATCTTAAAAAATCCTTGAGAGCTGAGTACTTTCTGCTTCTTAAGCAAGAAGAGGAAATTTGGAAACTGAAATCTAGAGCAGATTGGGTGATTGATGGGGATCATAACACTAGATTTTTCCACCTTATGACCATCAATAGAAGAAGGAGGAATAGAATCCTTGCTCTGAAAGATAATGTGGGAAATTGGATCCATGATTCTAACAACATTAAGACTCTGGTTTTCAATCACTTCAAGTGCCTTTACTCTACCTCGTTGGTGACCTCTAATAGAAGTCCCAACTTAGGTTGGCTTGTGAATAGACCCTGTGTCCCTACTAGTTGGCATAATGACCTTTGTAAAATTCCCTCATTTGCTAAAATTAAAGATGCGCTCTTTAGTATGAAGCCTCTCAAAGCCCCTGGCCCGGATGGCCTTCACCCTATTTTCTTTCAAAAGTGTTGGTGTATTGTTAAAAACTCTGTTTGTAATGATATCCAAAGTGTTTTCAGGGATGGTATTGTTCCCCATGATTGGAATAATTGCCTCATCTCCCTTATTCCCAAGAACAATTCCCCCGAACATATCTCTAATTACAGACCTATAGGGCTTTGTAATACTGTTTATAAGATTGTTAGCAAGATTGTGGTGAACAGAATAAGACCTTTATTGCAAGACCTTATTAGTCCTCACCAGTCTAGCTTCATTCCTGGTAGGAAAGGTCCTGATAATGTCATCATTATTCAGGAAATTGTCCATAGTTTCCATAAACAAAAAGGGAAAGTGGGAAATATGTTGATAAAAATTGACTTAGAAAAGGCTTATGATAAACTTGAATGGAGTTTTGTTCGGGAGACTCTCATTTACTTTAAATTTTCGGATCATCTCATCAATTTAGTCATGTCATGCATTTGCAATGTTAATTATAATATCCTCATTAATGGTAATATGTCCGATTCTCTGATTCCTTCTAGGGGAATTAGACAAGGTGACCCTTTGTCCCCTTACATCTTCATATTGTGCCTTGAACTGCTGTCCTTAAAAATTAACCAAAGAATTGAGGATAGAAGCTGGCAGTGCTTTAAAACTAGTAGAAGAGGCCCCCTCATTTCTCACCTCTTTTTTACGGATGACCTGATACTTTTTGCCAAAGCAACCACTCACAATTGTAATACCATCAAAGCTGTCCTTGATGAGTTTTGCTATAGTTCTGGTCAAGTTATTAACCCCCATAAATCGAGAATTTTGTTCTCATCCAACACTGCTGACCAGACAAGGGATGATATTTGCTCCTTACTCAATATGAGGGAAACTGCTGTTATAGAAAAATACCTTGGTTTTCCCTTATCCCATAAAAAACCGAAAAAAAGTCATTGTCAGCACATCATTAGTAAGATTAGCTCCAAGCTTGCTGGATGGAAAGCGAGATTTCTTTCAATGGCTGGGCGGGTTACTCTTATCAAATCTGTCATCGACTCTACGACCAGCTACTACATGCAGGCCATGTACATGCCAAAAGCAGTTCTTGATGAGATTGACAAACTGAGCAGGAACTTCTTGTGGGGTAGTTCTGAAGATAAAAGGAAAATTCATGCTCTGAATTGGGAAACAGTCACTAGCAACAAAGTTTTGGGAGGTCTTGGGATTAAAGCTGCTCGCAATATGAATGATGCTTATATGGCGAAGCTTGGATGGGACATACTCACTAACAACACCTCGGAGTGGGTCAAGATATTCAGAGCTAAATATTTAAACTCCAATGTTAGCCAGGCCAATCAATCTCCCCTCTGGAATGGTATAGCCAAAAGCTCTCACATTATCCAAAAGGGTCTCAAATGGAATATCAAAAATGGCAACAGAGCTACTATTTGGGAAGATAATTGGACGGGCTTGGGACCATTGAGAAATTTGATTGAAGGCCCCATACCTGCTAATGAGATGGAGCTACCTGTGAGTAACATTGTCGATGAAGAAGGGAATTGGAATCTGGATATCTTGTCAGTACAGTTACCTGATACGATTGCAAACAGAATACAAGCTATCCGCATCCAGAATTTCAGCCTTGGAGAAGATAATATTAGTTAGGGAGGAAGAATTGATGGAAAATTCACCATTGGAAGTGCTTATCAATTATCAAAAAACAGCTCTTGTAATGGAGAACACCTTTGGTGCTGGATTTGGAAAATCCCAACACTTCCAAAAATCCAGCACTTCATTTGGTTACTCAACCACCAGAGAGTCATCACAAGAGTATATCTCAAGGGCATTGGGATCAGCCATGATGAGACTTGCCCTTCCTGTAGTCAAGAACCCGAAACACTCGACCATCTCTTTAGAAGATGTCCTGCCGCTATTGCCATATGGGTTCAGCTGAAAGTTCCTAATATTAGCACCAGTCAAGACGACTTCAAGGAATGGCTCCACAAAAACTGCACCAGCAATACTATTTCAGATCTCCAAAAAATACCTTGGTGCTATTTATTCCCGATGGCATTATGGAATATATGGCTGAATCGTAATGCTAAAGTATTCTTTTCTGGAAAAATCATGAGAGACCCTATTGATCGTATCGTTGAAGGGGCTGTGGAAATCTTCGCATTATTCCCTTACAAGAACACTACTAAGGCAAGAAGCCTCACACTTGTTGGATGGGAACCCCCATTAATCAACTCTTACAAAATCAATACTGATGGCTCTTCCATGGGCAACCCGGGTCCTGCTGGAGCTGCTTGCATCATCAGGAATCATGAAGGAAAATTTATAGGAGCCTGCACAAGGAAACTTGGAGTCACTACTAGTCTTGCTGCTGAGCTATGGGCCATCCGAGACGGTCTTCACTTAGCTATTTCATTGGGTCTTAATAATATTATTATTGAGTCTGACTCACAGGTGGCCCTTAATTTAATCAAGTCTTCTAACTCTGAATCTCATTCTTATAATGCTCTTCTCTCTGACTGCAGATGGTTAGGGTCGAATGTGGGGCTTCAAGCTCTCAGGCATACCCTCAGGGAAGGGAATAGCTGTGCTGATATTTTAGCAAAGATGGCTGTTTCCCAAGAGCAGAACTTTTGTTGTTTTGATTCTGCTCCAGATGCTATTTATCTTAGCTTACTTGCATATACTATAGGGATCCAATACCCCAACTTACTAATGTAGGGAGTCAATCCCAAACTGTTTTACCCGACTACACGGGTACTTTTGTAGGGGATTAACCCTTCTTGTATTTCCTTTTACTTCTATGAAGTCCTGTTTCACAAAAAAAAAAAATCTATAAATTACATATCTATAAATAATAAATAAATTCTATATATAAAACTTATTATTATGTATTAAAGAAACCTATGAAAGGGGCACTTGACACTCCTTCATTGTTTTTTTTTTCTTTATTTCTTTTTCTTTTACTTGTTTGAATTATTTTACATTTATTTATTTTATGATTAATGACACATGGAATTTAAATATTAAAGAGAAAAAATTATTATAAATTATAAATAAATATATAATAGCATTTTAATTAATGACACGTGAAACAATTGGTTGTAAAATTTAAAATGAGATATAATATATTTATTCTTTATTTATTTTGTTGAATCATTTATATTTTTTCTTAAGTTTTTTATTTGGCTTTCAAAATTTTGATTTACAAAAATAAGATTAAACTTAAAATATTTTAAAGGCTTAGAGATTTTTTTCTCCTTTCATATATGTATATAAGTTTATTAAAAGAAATGTATAATTAATGAATTCATACATATTACACATATATATTACACATTTTGTGGTAGTTATATCAAAATTATGTTTGTTTATATATATTATTATGTATTTCATTTTTTTTTTGATGTGTTATTTGTCCATATTATTCCTTTATTTTTTTTAAAAATACAATTTAAATATTTAAAATTTAAAAAATTTCCAGGGACAGCCCTGGCCATTTTCTAGTTAATTATACTATAATAATATATATTTCATTACTACTAGTAAAATTACATGCACTTTGCGCTCTGGATTTTCGTCAATTTAATTCTATTTCTTTTATATGCAAGCTAAGTAAGAGTGTAAAGCAATTTAATTAGGGGTTTAATAGCTAAATTAGCCCTCAACCTTTCACAAATGAATCAAATTTGTGTCAAACCTTTTTTTTACCCTAATTGGCCCACAACCTTTCATTTTTGACCATTTTAACCCAATTTGGATGGAAAAGTGACGGAAGTGTTAACTGCTGACTTGACACTGTCACTCATTTATACGTGGCTTTTTAAATTTACTAAAAAAGAAAATAAAATTAAAGTTCAAATTTCCCCCCTTTCTCATCAAGCTTTCTTTTTCTCTCTCTATATTCTTCTTCTACATCGACCTAAACCTAGAATACAACCGTGAGGATTCCACTGGTGGTCATCGGCCACCTTTAATGGCCACTAAAATCCAGATAAATTTCTTTTTCTAGCTCCTTTCAACCTCGTCTTCACCGTAATTGTATCAAATTTTGTTAAGAACCCATTATTTTTTACAAATCTTCAAGAGATAGAAAATAGAAAATTCTAGATCTAGTTTTACAATTGTCTATCTAACCTCCCAGAATGCTTCCATCTTTTCCCATCATTCTCTTCATTTCACGGGCACCGAATTATTGGCTTTAGATCATCATCTTGTCTCAATCTGTGAATAAAGATTTTTGTAGATTAAAAAAAAAACTAAATTAGCTTTGGGTGGTTTCTTCATTTGTTGTTCAGTTGTTTGATGAGTCTTTTCTATTCGGAGGGACGAGATGTCTGGATTTTTCGGAATCTGGGTTTGCGACTGGTTGGGGTGTTCTTGAGATGCTAGGTTTTGAGTTTGTTCAACTTTTTTCCTATTGTGTTTTTTTATGTTTTTTCTGTCATGGTTTGAGTATGCTTCTTTTCTGACATGCCTTCCTTGGCTTTGGGTTTTGGTTTATGGTTGTGCATGTGACGAGCTTCTTTCCTTTTGCGATGGTCGATGGCTGTTCTAAAACTTTTTGCTCGCTCGTCACATGTTTTAATGACAAGCCTTCCACGGCTTTTAGCTTCATGGTTTGATTTTTCATTTTTTTTATTCTGTTGGTTTTTGGATATTTGATATTGACGCTCAAAGTTGTGTTTTTTAAACTTTATTGATTTTTCTACCCCGGGCTATTTGCTGTGGGTTCAGAATGTGTGTTTTTCCTTTTGGATTGCTGATTTCGTATGTTCAATCTTGGTCTACAATTATTGTTTTCATAGTTCTTGATGTTCTTGAGTTTTTGTTGGTTTGATTTTTCAAAGAAAGAAAAAGAAATTAAAAATGTGTTTGCAGCAAAATTAAAATTTTTTGGCTAATTTTCTATATTTTATTTAATAATGGGTATTTCCATGTCAATATCCAATCTGACGTGGAAATGCCACATCATAGGATAAATGACTCTGTCAGGTCACGTGTCCTCACATGACCAATTCTGTCCAAATTGGGTTAAAATGGTCAAAAATAAAAGGTTGAGGGCCAATTAGGGTAAAAAAAAGGTTTAGCACAAATTTGGTTCATTTGTGAAAGGTTGGGGGCTAATTTGACTATTTAGCCTTTAATTAGGGATGACAGTGGGTAGGGTACCCGTTAATTTTGAGATATCTGTATCCTAACACTATTATTTTCTAGGGGCCCCGAACTCGATAATTTTCTGATTATTTTTAAAAATTATTACCCGAACCCTACCCAAATAAAATCTCAACTACCCGTTAAATACCCGAACCCGATAAATACCCGAATAAATTTAATAAATCAAATAAAATTAAAGTAATAAATTAAAATTAACTCATAATAAAATAAATCAAAGTTTAAAAATATCATATTTGATAAATTTTAATTAGTATTAGATAATGATTACATTACTTATTAGTAATTTTTAAGTAAAAGTATAGCAAAATCTAAAAAATTAATATTAAAAAAAATTAATTTTATAACCTGTTTCGAGTAGTGGATACCCTAAGACCACTACCCGAACCCGTCACAGATATTAAAATTACTACCCGAACTAGATTATAGGGTACCGCTATCCTGTTGTATATGATACTTCTATTGCAACCAAAATGAATATGAAATGAAGAAAACTTAAGAAAAAGAAATTTGGGCAAGACACTTCTAGGAAACTTTCTTTAGGATAATAGTTTTCCCACTGTGGTACAATTGGACTCATGGAAACGTTATCTCCAGGATACAATGCCCAAAAGAAAGAATAAAAAATTACACTTCTAAGAATCTTTTGAACACACTTGAACCCAATCCAAGAAAAGAATGAAAAATGCTTGAGAAATTTAAGATGTTAATTGTGTTGTTACATTATGTTATAAATGTTTATGAACATATTTATAGACTCCAAGAGATGTCATTAACATCTATTCAACTTATAGACATATCTTATACTTCATTTAGATGTACCTTTTCTAAAAAAAAGATGTCTTTTAAGGTTTCTACAGTTGTTCAATTGATTTATCATCATGTTCAATCGATTCAGCATCTGTCAGAAACTTTGAACCTATTCAGTTTCAGTTTCAATCGATTCAACAAACATTCAACCTGTTGAGTTGAGATTCAACCTGTTCAATTTCCCTAACAACAAAACTAACAAGTCTTTGACTAGTTAAATTTTGAAACTTGAAACTTAACTTCATTTTCATATTAACAAGAATATTATTAGAAAATATATAGACTCAAATATACAACATATCCTACTTAATCTGGTCGGGTAGTTCAAGGTACCCTATTACAAACTATTGCCATCCCTAAATTTTAATCACGCAAAATAAAGTAAACTTTTGAACTACAGTTGAATATATGTCTATTTTTTGAAGTAAATATATAGAAAAACATAAAACATAATATATATATATATAAATATATATATATATATATAAAAGAAGTAAACTGGAACTATGAATTATAAATCCTAATCTGCTCTCAAAACTTGGAACTTCTACTTCTTGTAGTTGGATCAGATAGAGCATCCAAGAAAGGCAAAGTAGATGGCTCGAGTAATTTTCTTGTCTGAAGCTAGCAATCTTAGTTCATTCAATTTTTCCTCTACCACTTTCTTCTCGGTGTTAATTTGTAAGCCAAAGACATCATTGAGTGTTTCTCCATGCTGTGTGAGGTTTCTAAGATAAGCCTTGATCGTTTCACCGACAGAGAAGTTGTAAGAAAAAAAATCATTAATTAGTGAAAATAGAAGGGGAAGACTTGCCATGACTTCCTACTTTGTATTTGTAAATATTATTTATAAAATAAAAGATAAACATTAGGTGGAAAAAGAAGAGAAAATTCGATTTCAACCTGGGTATACATAAGCCGACGTTTTTAGTTTGGCACATTTCTTGGCAAAGTTTACCACATATTTAGCTACAAATGTGTAGAGGCCAAGTGCCATATCATATCTACATTATAGTAAGAAATCTCAAAACTTGCATATAATATAATTACCAATTTGTTTTACCTAAACTATTACTTATTATGGTAGCAAAATTATTTAAATAAATATATACGACATCCACTTCCCTCCACTTCTTCTAGCAAATTAAAATCTTTGACACCCAAATCCTCTTAAAAGATGGCTCAAGGTTTCAAGTGTTTAATAGATGTCTCGTGTTAGAGCTAAAAATGTACACATATTTGCATGATAATTTGGATAAATTAGACACTCAAGAACTTTAATTGATGACTAGTTGAGGTGTTTTCTAATTGTATGTGAAATAATAGAGAAAATGCAAATACATGTTAAAAGAGTTCATTTTGGGAGTAAAATAGAGAAGAAAGTTTTGAGCCACTGAGAGTCTCTTATGCAGCCTCTCAATGGCTGTTGACGAGTTCAGAAGACAGGAAGCAAAGAAACCTAGCCATTTAGAGGCTATGCGAGAGTTTTTCAGTGGCCGAGTTCTGACGTGGTTAAGATAGAAGCGCATAATTCGGATGCGATTACAACAGAATTTCAAACTTGAATTTGACTCAGTCAAACCACGAGACTTCTCCCATACGCAAATTAGCTGGGCTGAGGAGCTAGAAAAGACACTTTTGCCCTCACTTAACTTTGTAATCATGTTTTAGGAAAGGATAGATTAGAAAATTGACAATTATTAGTCAGATTATAAATAGGCTTAGTTCTTCTTAGAAGAGCAGTTTTTGAGTTAGTTTCTAAACGTAAAAAGCTTGGTTCTCTAGAGATTTTGAAGCAATTCTTCCAATTTCAATGGATAATTCTCCACCTTCCATGAGAAGATAAGTACTTCTAATCTGATTTAGCTTGTAATTGTAAATCTTCTCCAATCAATGGTAAGATCTTGAACTTAAAGCTTTCAATTCTATTGTATTTCTTGATTTCTTGAGGTAATTGATCTTGGAAGTATTAGAGATCAAGTAGATTTGGGAATTTCTAAGTAGTGATGGCCACATTGCTTGGGTTTCTTCAATTTAATTGACACACCCAGACCTAATACGATTTTTCCATACAAATGGAATAGTGTAAGACGGCGTATTAAGTGAACAATACGTCAGTCCGGATGTATCTAATTAAGGAAAGCAGTTAAAATTAGGATAAGACGAAGTTGGAAGGTAAAGTAATTAACCGTGCATGAAAATTAGTAAATGTCAAAAAGACCTCCAATTAAGTCCCCAGAAATTTATTATGGACCCCGTTGGCACAAGAAATCAAAGGATTTAGCTAACGGGTGAAAATGGAAGAAAGTTGAAAAAGGGGAAAAAGTTTGACCCGGGACCCGAGTAGACCCGGTGTCGGGTTCCTTTATAAATTGGGGAGAGCTAAAGCTTTTTCTTCATTTCTCTTTTTCTTTTTTCTTTCTTTTTCTCTTTTCTCTCTGAAGCCAAATGGAGGCATTTTGGACAATTGGTAGATCCGGACAAACCGGCAGTTAGATCAAGGTGAGTTTCCAATATGTTATTATACTCACCTCGATCTACGTTATGTTAAGTTTGCACGTATTTCCATGCATCGGTTTAGCGTAGATCTCAATTTTCAGCTTTTGACCGGTTTAAATTTTAAAACTCAAATCAACGGATATCGGGCCAATGAAATAAAGTGAGTTTTTAGTATGTTATAGTACTCACCTTAATCTATGTCATACTCCGTTTTCACATATTTCTGTGAACCGAGTGAGAATAAATAGGAGATTTAGTCAATTTAGGCTAAATCTCGGTTTTACAGAAATTGGACCAGTGTTTCTCGTTTCTGCCTCGGTGGATCCGTCATGGATACCATGAGGATCGCTTGTCTAAGTTTGTACGTCGAAAGGAGGAGAAACGAGTGAGAAAATCAGGAGAGAGACCGGCCAAGAAACAGGCCGATCGAGTCTCTGTTTAGATATTTTTATATTATATTATTATATTTAAGATATTTATATATTATATTATTATATTTTAGATATTTATATATTATATCATTATAATGCATAAATATCTCGTAAGAGGGCTTTTTGATCCCAATTTCGAGTAGAACTTGGCCCAACTCAGGTGGGGCCCAGCCCAGTCCGGGTGTGTGGCCCACGGGCCCGGGGATATTTTAGTAATTTTTCGTTAAGAGTTCGATTTTAGCCCCAAAATCTCCCGGACACTTTTCTAAGTGCCTGACCCAGCCCGAGTGGGCGGCCCATGGGCCCCTAGTGGTATTTTCGTAAATTTTCTTCAAGTGTCCAATTTTTACCCCGGAACCTTCCAGACACTTTTCTAAGCCCCGAATCGCATTCAAGCCCAGTCTTAGGTCATGTTAGAACCTCATAGGTGCATTTATAGTTTAATTATGAATGCTAACGTATTTTCGTGTACTAGGGCTTCGGGTGAATCAAATGTGACGATGCGCCGGAAGTTAAGCTACATAGAACACTTGGGAGTATACGAACCTCCCAATACTGTGAGTGGCCTTACTTTCAGTGCTTAGCCACTAGGGACAAACGTTTTTAAATGTTTTAAAAATATAAATTGTTTTAAAAGGGTTTACAACTGTTTTTGGGATAAAGATAATCCACGACATGCACTTTTTATTTTGTGATACACCCACTTAGAGGGTGGGATGGTTTTAAAATACAAAAGCTTGTGTGTGTTTAAATGTTTTAAACATATATGTTTTGAATATATATATATATATGATAAATATATGAGGGGGATGCGAGATGAGTAATTGAGTGGCTCCTCGGGGCTTCAATATATGTGGGAGCGTGGACCGAGTTGGAAAAGCATGCTTGATTCTCAGCCGTGGACCGCCTATCGAGGGCACGGTGAGACGAGACCCTGGGAGAGGTGCGTAGGGAAGCTCGCCAGGGCTCCAGAGTTGTGTTCCACCACAGCTGGCCCCTACCGAGGGAACGGGCTAGAGAAAGAAAAATTGTGAAAGTGTGTTTAAAGAGAAAAGAGATAGCCATCGGCGCAATAAGGCATATGACCACCCAGTTGTGCTTTCAGTGTATTAGATACCAACCCGTTTAGTATATATTTATTTTAAAGGTTTTAAATCTAATTCTCCTTTGGAGAATTATAAAGGAGATTTTGAAAACAAGCTTATTCATTTTATTTTTGTTATATTTTGGATTACCCCTGTTTTCCCTAACCTGATGGAGATTCATTGAACCTCTATCACTCACTTGTATCCAATGTGGATGGATGCAGATCCACGTACGGGGTCAGCAAATAGAACGGAGGCTCACTAGGAGACGTCGGTGGCTTAGGCTTAGCAGTTTTCCGTTGCGTAGGTGTTCTTTTAAATTAATCCATTGGTGTTGCTTATAAATTAAAAGTTTATTAAATGATTTCTAATTAAAACTTTAGTTTTGTTTTGCAACAATGATATCTATTTCAAGCCTTGTGGTGCCCCGGATGCATGGTTGCAGATACGTACTTCGAGGTAGCGCGGCGGTTGCCACGTGACCTACCCAGGCGGGTCAGGGTGTGACAAATTTACTAGCTATTCTAAGCAATTTGCTATTCGTAATTGTAGATTTTGCTTAGAACCGAGTAGCAACCAAATCTTAGATTAGATTTGGGGAAATTGAGGGGGAGAGTTACATGGAGAGGCACTGAGCTCACATGGCTATAGTTGGCTAATATTGCTCTAGATCTTAATGCTCTCTTGTGATTTAAACTTGTAACCGCTGAGGTATTGGTTGATTACGAGGGAAGCAAGTTAGATTGAGTGACCGACTAGCTAACTTCAAAGAATAAGGAGTAATCGGGCTTAGGTGAAACTGGAATACCTTAAGCTACGCTAACTATAATAGGATTGGATAATTAGATTGAATATCAAGGATCAGTGATCCATTAGTTGAAGTTGATTACGATTACTTGCTAGATTGGAGCTCAATTACTCTAGTTTCCTTTTGATTACTATTGTAGATCATGTTATTATTTTAATTTCTTAGTTTCAAGATTGAAATCCAAGCTACTCTATTTTCAAATTCTAGTTTACATCTCATTTTGTTTAGTTGATTTGTAGTTTTTGTTTTAAGAGCCATTGCTACTTGTTGTTATTCAATTGTAGTGAATAAGAGTAAAGAGAAATATAACGAGCTCCCTGTGGGATCGATCATTGCTTCCCTAACTATATGTTAGTTTAGTAAGGTTTATTTTGGAAGTGCCACGACAAGCTTCATCATCTCGCTTGTAAAAGGAAAAGAAAAGGCAATGATTCAGCCTTAAGTAACGGAAGCTTAACTTTTATCAGAAAAGCAAGTTTTTAGAAAGTCCAAAAATGGACAATATATAATTAGACGCACCTCATTGTGCAAACGGTGTGTGGCAAATTTATGGTCAGCTGCTCTCAAAAGAAGATATGACCTTTTTACATTAGCTTGCACTCTTAGTATTTTCTCCACAAAAACTACATTAAAAGAGAAAGCAAATTCATTCACTGGGGAAAAACAAAGAGATTAACAGGAATATAAAAAATGTTAACAAAGAAGATGCTGGATATGTAGATACTCTTTGCTAAAAACCCAACAGCACCATGTGGTTACACACATAAAAGTATGGTCACCAAATTTGAAAGGAGAAAACCCTATAAGACTCACTCAATAGTCTACTTTAGATCAAGGCAAGTACCAATAGCAAAGAATAAAAGCAAAACTAACGGCTACTTAGAGGCCTTAACTTTATTCTCTTTTCTATTTGTTTTAATTAAAAAAAAAACACATGGATGGTTCAAGTTTTGAACCGTTTCTCTTTACCTTACCACATATTTAACATTAAATACAGAAACAATGTTTTTGCCATTTTTACAACCTAAAAAAAATAAATCAAGTAATTAGAAACCAATTATTTCTTAAGCATTCAGTTAACAAAATTGAAAATTTATTTCTAAAAAGTTAAAACTTATATCTAGCATAAACCAAAGGAATTTGGAAAAAGCTACTATTTTCCTGCATCAAAAACAAATTACAGTACATTAACCTATTACCACATTTGATTTAGATCTCTTAAACAACTTATCAGAGTTTGCCCAATTAGAAACTTCATTATCCAAAAGAGAAACAAATAATGTTAAGGCAAAAATAAATCAAGGGAAAATAACTATTTTAATGAATAAAGTAATACATAAATAGAAATCAAACATGATTACAATTCAAGAAACAAACAGCAACTCGAGAAGGTGGGTGTTCATAACTAAGCAGAAATTAAAGCAACAAATTTATGTATTTCACAATGCACCTTGTTCTTCTGCCAACATCTATCCGTAAATATTTGCTCAAAAAAATTGTAGTAGCCATTTCAAGTGGACATTGTGTTTGAGGAAAGAAAAACTTGTGAAGTAATTATGCAATCAAGTAACTTGGGGATTATCATAGAGAGGTTAACAAAGTAGGGGAAGACATCTCCCTTACCACAATAAACTTCAAAATAACAAAAAAAATAAAGATTGTAATTACCTACATTAAATGAACATATCAAAATTTTAAGGAATGATGAAGCGTATCAAACCTTTGGAAGAAACAACTAATGAAAATGATATATAATCCATCAGCAAGAAGAAAGAAAACAAGAAAAATGTAGCAAGTGAACACATCCAAATCAAGCAATTGGTTCCGAAACAAAAATCTGAGTTCTCCATCACTACAAACAATACATTACATTTCTATCTCTTCAGTAGACAATTAGAAAGGGAGGAAATGGGATACAAACTTAGTCAGAGAGCATAGTCAAAGTGGAGTCAAAACCAACACAGGGAAAAAAAAAGTCCAATTTAGGGAAAAAATATTAAAAGAAAACTGAAAAACCAACATACCTGCCACTGTCTGTCTTTGTTTTTCCCCTATTTCCCTTATTCCATTTCCCTGTTCCTTCATCGTTCTTTTTTCTGTTTGTTTATCCCTTAGCCTTGTAGATTAGACCCGAAACAAAAAATGATAAATATTAGAAAGGGAGAAGGAGAAAAAACCAAGGATCGTAGAAACATAGATGGGAGACAAAATTAAATAAAAGAATGGAAGACTTTCAACCAAAATACACCAAACCGACTAAAAAAGTGAATGAATCATTACGTTTTGGAAAAATTAATAAGGGAGAAAAAACGAAGAGACATAGAGAGAGAGTTGTAAAATTTTTTCTGTTAAAAAAAATAAATCATAAATATAAATATGAACATTTGGGTAAGGTAAAAAAGGCTGAAAGTTCAATTAAAGTATTGAACTTTTAAAAAAAAAGTTAAATAAAGCTCCAAAAACATAATTTTAATAAATTAGAACCCATACTTAATAAATTGTAATAAATTCGATTTGTTATTTGTTAATGCTAGTGTATAAGATATATATAAATTGAAAAGTATGTGAAATTTTATATCATGCTTCGTGTATTGAATTTATTTGAATTAATATTGTTTGATTTTTAATTAATATCATTACATCATTTTTTTATCAAAATTAATGTATATGCTGATAAGGTCATATTTAGTGTAAATTTAGTGATTGATTTGGATTACATTTTAACACTTTTATGGCTAGATTTATATGTAATTCATGATATTTTCTCATATTTGATTTGTTTGCTTGTAGATATTAATTTGAAACTAATTCCATGAAAAACTAGTGGTTAAAAGGTAAAAGAAGAATTCAAGGCTGGTTGAACAAGATGAAGCAAGCTGCTGGGCCAGAAAATAGCAAAAAGATGAGGCTAAGTTTGAGTTTTTAATTTAAGGCCTGGTGACATGATCAAAGAATCCAAGTTTAATTGGGATTAGCTCTTCTTAACTTCCAAGCAATTTTATGTAAATTACTAGTATAAATACTCATCCTAGGATTCTCCTAGGGTGTCTTGGATTTTATATTTTAAACCTTATTATTTTATTTTATTTTTATTTTGTTCTTATTTTATTTTATGAGTAGCTAGTTCCCTAGTTAGGGTTAGGGATGTAGCCTGTTTGGATTTTTAATTATATATGCATATTTTGATTATTTGATGATTGAATTTGTTCTTCTTATTCTTAATCCTGAATTTATGCTTGATCATCATAGATTCACTCTTTGGGATTGTATGAAGAACTGGGAGATGAAGTATGATCCGTGCACTAGAAGAATAAACATCTTAGAGTTAGAGATAGGGATATCCTAAACTAGGGTGATAACCAATAGATTACTTGTTCCTAATGAGTTTGATTAATTAGGTTATGCATCGGGAGATGATAATCACTTAATTGAATATACATGTGTACCTTGGGAGAGGACATAGATACATTAGTGTAATCGTTATTTCAACTTGAATAATTGGATTTGCATGATAATTAATTATTCCTTGCAGGTGAACCCCAAAGCCCTAATGTTTTCTTATCTATTTATTTTCTCTTTATTTAATTAGTTGTTTTGATTAGTTAATAATTTAGTTAATTTTTTCTTTAATTTAATTTAATTGTTTGCTTTAACTAAAATTAATTAAATCGGTGAATATTAGTCTTCGTGGGAACGATATTCTTGGAATACTGCTTTTTCTATACTATCTCGATTCTGTGCACTTGCAGATTAAGGCAACCATATGCATGATAAGCATTAGTTTTCACCTATAGAAGATCTAATTTGTCACAATTTACTAACTATGTGTTCTAATTTGTTGGAATTATATTTTTGGGGCCTTATTTGACATTTTCTTGAAAGTTTAGAGTTTTAATTGAATCTTTATCTGGGTAAAAATAATAAAATGTCTAATTAATTTGACCCAATCTTTAAAAAAAAAAATCCAATATGAAAATTGCAAATGATTTTAAATTTAAAAAAAAAAGATGATAAGCTAAATCTAATGTGAAAAAATAACAGACTTTAATAATTAGGTCTTGTAGTTGCTTTTTTTTCTTTGGTACATTGTAGTTGCGTTTTTTTTTTTATATTGAAATTTGTGAGCTATATTAATTGTGGGATAAAATTACTAATTAATTCATATTTAAGACTATCAATTGCTTCCCTAAAAAAAAAAAACTATAAATTGCCAATTAAGAGGACAAAAATAATATTTTCACACGACATTAACCTTTTTAACATAAAATTATCATTAGCAAATGGATTTATTATAAGACAAAAATAAGATAAGAATATAAATTATTATTCTTATTATTCATTTTCAATCCTAATAATGTTGTAGGTCTTCCATAAAAATTGAAAAACATTCATTATTCTAATTTATTTATTATTTTGTTTCTTAAAGAAAAAAGTTGTCCAAAAGGATCGATTAACCATCCCAAAACACAAAAGGAATTCTCGTAACTTGTAAGAGCTTTGATCCCAGGACCGTCTTGAGAGCCCTGACCATCCATGGATGGATCAAGTAAAAGCTTTCTAGACTCTAGATAATGGTTAGGTAAAGATCAAGGAAAGGTTACAGTAATTGCCAAAATATTATCCAGTGTACCGTCTGGAGCAGGAGAGCAAGCAAGCAAGCGAGACAAACATTTTGTAATTTGTATGTATTCTTTTTACTTATAGTTTAATTTATTTAACCTTAAATTACACAATTTAGGAACTCGGCCTTTCAGTTTCAGATATCTTTTGGTTCGTCTATTTTGGCCAAATTCGCGGTGACTTGCAATGGCTACGACCAACCTGCCATATTTCCAAAGCCCATTCCCAAGACCCACTGTTTCTACTGCATGTTTAGTGATCAGAGCTCCCAGAAGGGTTTTCAAGTGTTGGTGCAGCAGTCTGCAGGAGGATGCTTTCTCCCTCACTTCTTCCAGCAAATCTGATGTTGACTATCTAGGACAGAGCACCAAAGGCGATTTAAACGTCAATTTGGAGCATCTTGAGGCTTTCGGTACCTTCTTTCTCGTTTTTCTATTCCCCACTTAATTCTTGGTGATGAATTCTTTTTTGACCACATCTGTCCTTGAGTTCCTCCACATGTATCCCATCCCATTGTACTACTGACCGCTAATATGGAATGGCCTTTGAAAATCTAATCTTTTTTCTTTCTCTAATTTAAACAGTTACGTTTGTTTTACAAATTTTATGTTCTTGGCATTTTCGTGTAGGACTTGATGGCCAGGCCGCTTTAGAAGGTCCAATTGAACAGGTAGCTAGGATGGAGGCTGAGGAGGCTGAGAGTTTACTCAGAGACTTGGGTATTCCGGTGCCGCAAATCCATCCCTTTTCTTGTCTTTTACATTTTATTTTTCTCTTGGTTTCTCATGCCGTAAATTCAACATGTCATGTGACACCTTCTGATGCTTAATTTCATTACTTAAGTGGACAGCTGAAAAGAGTTAGTTCTTTGTACTTGTTTCCTAAGTTGGTGGATCCATTCTTCTTCTTAGTTGCCACAGAATTAGTTGAATTCATTGCTTAAGCCAATTTTGCTGATTTTTTTTTTGTTCAGTCTCACAAGTCTCATTTTCAACATTCAATATGCAGAGTCCTTCAGCAGCGAGGCTTTCTCCTCGTGGTATATTTTGTAGCCGGACTCTAAATCTCAGGTCAATAAGTGCCATAGGATATGACATGGACTACACTTTGATGCACTATAATGTGATGGTGAATACGTTTTCCTATTTTCTTAGGAATGGAAATCATTCTGGATTTGGCTCCTGCCTCATCAGCATAATTGGATTTATCTTTGTCAAGAATTTAGATTGTATGACATGGAGTGATCTTTGCAGGCCTGGGAAGGGCGGGCATATGATTACTGCAAGGACAATTTAAAGAATATGGGTTTTCCCGTTGAGGGACTGGCCTTTGACCCTGATTTGGTAACGTCTTCATTTCTGAGGACGCTTTTGACTTTTAATTGAATTGCATTTGTCAGTTTATTAAATCTCTCACTTTGTCTCATGCACATATTTCATGTCCCTAAGCATGCTCTCTCCTGGTATTCTGCAGGTAATAAGAGGTCTTGTCATAGACAAAGAGAAAGGCAATTTGGTTAAGGCCGATCGGTTTGGCTATGTTAAAAGGGCCATGCATGGCACTAAAATGCTATCCACCCGAGCTGTTAGGTATGATTGAGCCCTGTGACATTAACTCTTGTTGACTGTAATGCAGGAAATTGGCCAAAAAGAAGGGGAAAAATACCATTATGCAAGATTGATTGTGCAATATCTGGCTTAAGACTCTAGTTTACGAATCATCTTGTAGTGGACATATGATCTAGACCAACGGTCCTAGATCAATATGTCTTGGAAATCACAGCTGTTCTTTCATATACTAACCTGCATATGCATTAAATGGATGGCTCTCTTGCAATCTCTTCCCAGCATTTCATATTTTGTGCATCATTTGCGGCATATTTTCAATAGTGGCGCTTAACTTTCTATGCATGGAAGTGAGATGTATGGGAGGGAACTGGTGGACCTGCGGAAGGAGAGTCGATGGGAGTTCCTTAATACACTATTTTCCGTTTCTGAAGCTGTTTTATACATGCAGGTAGTTTCTTTCTATTTAAAGCCACAAAACAAACAACTCATGCTTTTCCCTACAGAAGTAGAAATTGTTTTCAGGCCACATGCACTTCATTGTGAAATTTTAGCTACTGAGTTCCATTCCCTTTCTTTTTGAATATGGTTAGTAATTATGACATACCTGCTGCAATTATGTGTCAATATTCGCACTTGTATGGTGCTTCTAAGACCTCTTAATCCACCTTTTTTCCTGCTATCATCAATGGATGCAAAACCTTTAATTGCTGAATCACCCTCACTTTGTTCAGCCTTGCTTTTGCCAACAATTTGCTCCATTAGATTGTTATGGTTTGAATATTTTGAGCCTCTCATTTTTCCTCTTATTTAAAGTTATAGTCTTCTGATTCATTTGTTATGCCACTTATTTGTTTTACTTCTGTTGTCAAAAGCATTTTAACCTTGGTTAATATGAAATGATTTTACTTCCAGATGGTGGACAGATTGGATGAAGGAGTGATTCCAACAGATATTGGTTCACTGGATTATAAAGGACTTTACAAGGTAAATTGTTGCAGAATATTAAATGGTCCGTCAGCTCTAAGATGCATGCGTGCTTATCTTTTACTCTTTGCTTGGTTTTAAGGCCGTTGGAAAGGCTCTATTCAGGGCACACGTAGAAGGTCAACTTAAGGTAAATATAACCTGGAAACTGTGGCTGTTCAGTGTAGTAATTCAGAAGCGCTTAGTGATGGATGTATTTTACAGAGTGAGATAATGTCGAAACCTGAGCTTTTTGTTGAGCCGGATCCGGAGCTACCTCTAGCACTTGCGGATCAAAAGGAGGTATTTTCTTTTACTGTTTTATCTTCTCACCCTGGTATGACATGTAAAACTGTAACTATATTCTTTGATATTTACTTGAACATTTCATGCAACAGGCAGGTAAAAGGTTGCTGCTTATTACAAACTCGGATTATCATTACACAGACAAAATGATGCGGCATTCTTTTAACAGATTCCTACCAAATGACATGGGTTGGCGAGATCTTTTTGACATGGCAAGTATAATTACGCTGTGGGCTTACCTTATAATTATTGGTTTTTTGCAGCACACTGATTTGTAAATTTCTTTCTCAAAAGCAAATTATTTTAAAGTGATAATTTGTGATATCATGTCCTGGAAAATTTCAAATTGTTGCTTCTATTTGTATGTGAAAAAAAGAGCTCCATTGCACTCACTTGAGCACTTCTTTTCTCTCCTTACAGAAAGGCTTTGCCATAAATGATGAAATTACTTCAATAGATGAAATGTTGAAAGTTAGATATAACGGCATAATGGTATAACCTATCTATACATTTGTATTATCTTTTAATCTGAATTTGTATAGGTGATAGTCTCAGCAAGGAAGCCAGAGTTCTTTCAAATGTCACATCCATTGTATGAGGTAGTGACAGGCGAGGGTTTAATGCGTCCATGCTTCAGGGCTCATACAGGTGATCTTTGCTTGGAGGCTATGTTTTGATCATATTTCTTCTTTATAATGGAACATGTATATAGATGAAACTATGAGATCAAGAAGCTGTTTTGATCCTGTTCCTTGGTTATCATTGAAGCCGACCTAGAGGAGAAATTCTGGGTTGACAGAGACAAAACCATTTAGGGGATATATACTTGGTTATTTGAAAGCTTGTTATGGTAATAGTCTGCAGCATTTCCCCTCGCAGAAACTTCTTCAAATTGGTCAAAATATCCTCTCAATTAAAATTTGACGATGCTGAGAATTTACACACCAATGATATGAACTTTGTAGCTTGTGATGGTAGTGCTATTTCAACACCCTCTAACCAAAGAATTAATCTTAGAAAATCTTGTTCTGTCTATCCTGCAGTGTGCCTGAAAGAAGAGATAACAATTCTGCTCACATGATTTGGAATTCTCATTTATTCTTTTTCGTTTTTCTTCTGAAGGTGGTTTGTATTCTGGGGGAAGTGCTCAGATGGTTGAAAATTCCCTAAATATCCATGGAGATGAGATTCTTTATGTTGGTGATCATATTTACACTGATGTAAGTCAATCCAAAGTTCATTTACGATGGCGAACAGCATTGATTTGTCGAGAATTAGAGGAAGAGGTATCAATATGTTTTTTGCCTAATATTCTCTATTGCACATTGAATCAGAATTTTATGTTTTAAAAATTCAGTTGTTTTATTTTGTTCCAGCATTTTATTGTGATGATTTGCCTTCTCAATAATCCATTTTGGATGAATGTAAATCAGAAGTTTAAGGTGAAGAAAAGGGGGCATATCATCGAACTTGAAATAATGTTAACTACTTACTGTTGGTTCTGAAACATGGTTGTTTTAACAATAAAATTCTATCATCGATAGTGGTGATGCATTCCTTGAAATCCTTGACTGGTAAGTCCTGAAAAAGGCCTCTATCTTGTGAACAACAGTATAATGCTTTGATTCATAGTCGGTGTCATCGAGCAACTTTGATAGAGCTTATAAATCAAAAGGAGGTTGTAGGAGATCTCTTCAACCAACTACGTCTGGCTCTGCAACGACGAAGGAAAGGACGTCCAGCTCAGGTCACTTGATCCTATTGTTTAATGCCTATTGTGATTTGTTGGAAGTTAGATTCTTAGTTACTCTTCTTGTTAGCAGTGTGGTGAAACATTTGACATTAGATAGCATTTTACTAAGTCTCATATCTAGAAAATGGTGTTCAAACTTTGTATATCATGCTACTACTTGCCTTTTTCTTATCAAAAGGAGGTAGTACCATGATGAACTTGTTCTCTAGCTTCTTCCATTACAAAGTTTCATGTATTTGTCTAGAATTCATGCTCAGATTTGGCTTATGCCAATCTTGGAACTAATGCTTTGCTGCCGTAAAAGCATGTGCCAAATACATTATTCATGAACTGTTGCCAAAATATTTTTTACATGGATTCGGGATTTAGGATGGTGAAAGAAAGAGCTTGACTTATTCTCTGTTTTTAGACACTTGCTGCAACTAACATGGATGACCAAGAACTGACAGAGAGCATGCAGAAGCTTCTTATTGTTATGCAAAGACTAGATGAGAAGATTGCTCCAATGTTAGAAGCAGATGGAGAGCTGTTTAATAAAAGGTAAAATTAGGGAAGAGAACTTACATCTACTGAGATTATTTGAATTGTCTATGAAAGGCTTCTCCATTATTTGAATATTTCAAAATGATTTTTTTTTTGGTTTGGGGGGGGGGGGGGGGGGGGTGTTATTCGAATATAGGAATGGTTATTTTTTGTGGAGTCAACTCATTAAAAGAGTTGTTGACCATATATTTTTGTATATCGAGGGTGTGCATGCATGTGCATGCATATTTGTCTAGGATTGGACACGTTAGAAACAAGGAGTTGAGATGGTCTGAAACTTTTGCTTTAGGTGGGGCTTTCTTTCACGTGCAGGTCTGTGGGACAAAAGCCACTTGATGCGACAAATAGAGAAGTACGTGATTATACCTCAAAATCCTGTCATGATTTTTGAAATAGAAACTTCAAATAATTGCCTAAACTGGGTTATATTAATGACTTGTAATTTCAGGTATGCTGACATATATACATCGAGGGTGTCCAATTTTCTATATTATACACCCTTCATGTATTTTCGGTCACAGGAGCAGGTACTGGGAGTGTTGAATGAATTGGATATAGATGGAGAATGGGTTTCTGGAACTGACTTTTGGATGTTGTTTGTGTTTGCAGACACTTGCTCATGATTCATATTCACATTATTGTTCACAGCATAGTGGGCATTGGGTGAACAAGGAGTGAAATTAGGACTGATTGATGATGATGCAACAGTTGGAAGGTAAATTTTGGTGTATTGTAAAATAAATAATCAATCATGTACTTTGTAGTAAACAATAAACCATGCGTAGAATTGTCTGTTTCTATTTTTAACGAGTTAAACTGTTTTGATTTTCACTTTACTTTTACCTGTGCTGTGTGTGAGCAAAGGCCCGCAGAGCATGAACGGACTTGGTACAGCAGGGAATGTGGAATAAATATCAGTCAATAGGTTGTGTAATTTTGTTTGAATGCCTAATCTATTGTTGTAGGTATAGGTAAAAGTCTATAACTTGTTCTTTTCCATTGACAATGTCGTTTTGTATTCATCGACAATAGCATATTCTCTCTCAGCATCTGCCTTTTACTCTCCTTTCCCCAAACAAAAAACAAAATCTGTTTCTTTCATTTTCCAATTTCCAATTTTCCATCTCTTACTCTCAACTTGTAGCCTCTCTCTTAATGCTTTCGTTCTTGAGTGACGACACTGAACATGCTCATCGCCATCTGTCCAATGATCAAATCCAATTGGGTGTTGGATATTTTCTTCTGCGTCTCCAATTCTTCATGATCATCAAACATTCAAACTATTAACGGTTGTCTGATTACTACAGATTAACTCACAATCTACCCCAGATGAGTTGTTGAACACACAAAAAGGAGAGAACATTAAATTTTGCAGAGAAGCAGCTGGACGTATATGCACCACCAACCAACACTAGAGGCTAACGGAGATGAAGGATTTGCACTAATGTCAACGTAACTTTGAACCAACCATTTTGTAAGTTATGATCAGACAACTTGAACGGAGATCTACATGTGAGTATGATTAGGGTGTAGGCATGAAGATTCCCGCACACCAAGATATACAGATTATTCCAGTTCCGCTTAAACGTGCGCCTGTAATTCTATCTTTACACCATGGATGATGGATTCATCCCCATTATTTATCCGATCATGACCAGGAATCCAGGAACAAGTACGAGAACAAACATTTTGGCAGTATATATATATATATATATATATATATATATATATGTAATAATAATAATAATGATGAAATGATTAGATTTAGGAGACTAGAAGAGGGACTCGGCCTCATGCGCATGTTTGTGTGTGTGTATATATATATATATATATATATATATATATATATTGACCCCCTTTAGTTATCAATATACACACACCACATATAATATATATATATATATATATTATATGTGTGTGTATTGACCCCCTTCACTTATCTGACCATAGATTATTATCTTTTTTTTTTTTTTGGATAAGTGACCATAGATTATTATCAATTACCTCCTTCCCACTATAAAATTATCGGCTTAATATACAAATATACCCTTGAATTAAGTCCAATAGAGAGATAAGCCTTTAAACTTTTATTTTGATCAATTTAACATCTAAAACTATCACTTTTATCAATGAAGCCCTTAATTAAATGAAAAATGCTGACTAGACTAACGAGACTATTAGTCTCCTACCACTTTAGTAGAAAATGCCACCCGGTAGCCATGTGGAATTAATAATTATAAAAAAAACAACATTTTTTCCCATTTTCTTTCTCAATTTTTTTCTCTCGCTAAACCTGAGCCCACTGTTTCTTGGTGCCTACCTCTTAGCAGGTCTTGTCCTTACCACTGCTACTTTTGTTTGTTTCTGCTGTTTTTTTAACGGTTGGCGCTGAAGCTGACTATGACAGGATTGAGTTGCTTTTTATCCCAAGTCATGGGAAAGGATTTGGCTGATAGCTTATCGGTGTTGGAAGAGAGAATTTAGAACGTAGAAGCCATGCCTTCTGGCGGAGCTGCTGTCGCTATTATTGAAGCTCCTGCTGCTTCTGCCCCTGACGCTAATCAAGCCAAGAAAATTAACCGAAGAAGAAGAAGAAGACGACGACAACGATCATGACTTGCGCTTTGAGTCTGTTTGATTGAGGAATTTAACGAGACTATAGATTTCTTTATATCAGCCAATAGGATAGGATAAACCTTAGCTAATACATTTTATTTTCAGATTCCCGTACGTGTTTCTTCCTTCATGATTTGACTTAGGCCTTTCACTTGTTTAAGCTATTTTTTTTTTTGAAAGGCATGCGGAAAGGCAATTATATTAGAGAAGCACCTGAAAGAGGTGCAAGGTAGGTACAAGAATGAAGCGGAAATGACCCAGGCTAATGAACAAGAAAACAACAGAAACCATCAACCTGCTGGGAGTAGGACAAACACTATAGCAGAAAGAAAAAATCACAGCAGCCACAAGCAACAAAACAGCAGCCTTCAGAGCTACAGCAAACATCCAAGTAGCAAAAATGCATCTCATCTGTTAAAAAACAGCAGATAGTTTTATGAACCCCCTCCTTAGCAAACTGATCAGCCACGTTTAAGCATTTATCTGGTTTGAAGCTTTTTATTTACATTAAAAAGCCACAGTTATTACCCCTGCATCAGTTGATTCATCTCATCAGCTGCAACAAAGAAATTCATGTGAAAGTAAATTTTCTCCATCAACTTGTGTCATGTTTGTTTAAGATTTAGTTTCTTTCGTTAGCATGATATTATTCTTTTAGAGATAACCATTGTACCACACGTCTGTGAAACTTACTGATAATCCACAAGTGGCTAGACCATTCCCGTACAAGGACTTGTTTTAGCTTTTAGATGCTTCCAGCCATCTCTCCTAGCCTTGAAACCAAGTTTAACGACAACAAAAAATGTTGATGAGGTCGCATTTCTGCTGCCTTTCTTTCTGCTATGTTTTTCTATTTTTCTGCTCTTTTGTTGTTCTGTCTGAGTTACATGGGTCCGTTTGTTAGCCTCTTGGCTTTATTTGAGTTGGATGCGATGCTTTGTGTTGCTTTGGTGTGGAAGGGATTTGGCCTCTTTTTTCTTTTTGAGTCGAAGTCCTATGTTTTTGTATTTCGGATGGTGTCCCCTTCCTTTTGGACTCTGTGTGGTTTTCCTCATGGAATAAATTTTATCTTTCTTGCCTTTCCAAAAAACAAAAAAAAAAAAGAAAAGAAAAAAAATTAAAAGCTTCCAGCCTTCCACCCATCTCCCTTTACTCCACTAGACTAAAACTTGAAGATTCATCCATAGCGTCTTGAAAGGATGCGGAAGAAGTAAGGAAGAAAGAAAAGAAGGAGAAGCACGAGAGATGTGAGAAAGCGGCAAAAAAGGGGGAAAAACCATAGGCATTTTACTTTTTCTTAAAAATAAATTCACTTTTTTTTTCTTTAAAACAATTTTTTATTTTTTAATTCCACATGGATGCCACATGGCATTTTCTACTGAGGTGGGGCTGATGGTCCCGTTAGCCTAGTCACCATTTTCCATTCAATTAAGGATTTAATTGACCAAAATTAAAAGTTTAGATGTTAAATTGACCAATTAAAAGTTTAGGAACTTATCTACTCAATTAGCCATAGTTCGAGGATGAATTAGTATATTAGGCCATAAATTATCCAATGTACCAAATCCTTATATGAATGATCAAATTAATGAATGTATAAAATAGCTACAGGATACAAAGCTAAAATAAAAAAAGGAATGATTTATTTGTGTATAAAGATGTTTAATCTGTTTCATAGTGTTAAAGCCATAAGTAATTTTTAAAGAAAATGTAACTTTCATTTCTTCAAATGAAATTATATCCACTAATTCAATTAAAAATTATAATTGTTTGTCAATAAAATTAAAAATTATAATAGATTTGTGATCCAAGTTATCTCGTTGATTATTTTGGAATCTCGAAAGTTTTTCATGAGTCTCTAGTATGTCCATCACTCGTTCGCTTTTACTTTGTTGTGTTATTCCTAATCGAAAGCTTTTAACAGCGACAAAGAAATGATTGATTCGAAGACTTTTTTAAATGACTTAAAAATCATAAAACAAAATCATCATCGTCCAAGGTGAATGATCTTGGATCTACTTAAAACTGAGACAAAACAAATTAAAAAAAATCAAACTAACTTAAAAAATTAACTGATTGACTCAGATAAAACTGAGAGTTAACTACCCTAATCAAAGATTTAGGACTTATTTTAACAAAAAGTAAAGAAATATAAATATGAAATTAGGCTCCTCCCCCTCCCTAGGATAGAAGACGAGGAGGAGGAGACGAAAAAAAAAAATTGAAGGAAAACTATGAAGAGAGATGGAGAGAGAAAACCATAAGTATTAATTAGTAAAGCTAGTGATTAAGTCAAGTAAAGCTATATACCTGGTTTGGAAGGAAAGAAATATTAGACTGTTCGGGAGAGCTGAGTCCAACCCATCACAAACTCTGTTCAGAATTGTTTCAGTTGTGCAAGGAAAATTGCATTGCCTTAAAGCTATAGTAAGAGACCCAGTAAACGTGGAATTGTGCAGAAGTTGGGGTCTTTGCGACAATATTTTTGTTTGATAGATTACTCACCTTCAAACACTTTTATACTGTATAGTCCTGAAAAACTTTTGTATTGTTTGTAAAGACAAGTAGCACCTTCTGCTGCTTTTGGATAAATAAAGCTAACAACTTATCCCAAAAAAAAAAGTACGGTTTTGGTCGCAAATGGTTCCAAAACTCCTATGTTTATAGGTGGCAAAGTGAACTCGAATCTGAAAAACTCATCCGAATAACCCGAATCTGAACCCAACCGAGACTCGATTGATAAAAAAAGTCAACCACCCGAACCTGATCGAAACCCAATCCAAAATGGTCCGATCCCAAAATGAACCCAATCCGAAACAATCCGAACCCGAAATTATCCGAATCCGGAAGTGTCCGAATCCAAACCTAATTCGAACGCAAACCGAAATAACTCGAATTTAATAGTAAAAATTTAAATATAATTAAATAATTTTTTAAATACAAATTTTAGTTAAAATTTTATTATAAATTTTCATTATAATTATACAATTAAGTAAACAAATAATCTCCACTTAATTACAAATTTACAATTCAAAAGCTAGATCGATAATTTTTTGTGGAAAAAGAAAACTTAAAACAAACTTAAATTATACTGTAGTCTCTAGGAAAAATAATCTTCATCTCATCTGCACGTAGAGTAATAATAACTTGTGTAGGTGACGTAAACAAATTATAGAGGTGCAACAAATTATGACTGGTAAGCCAAAATTATCCCGCCAAATTAAAGTTCCTTATATTTAAGTGGACAATTGACTATCTATTTATAATTTGATTTTTTAATCTTTTTTATGACAATTAAATAGTAAATATGTAAATCAAATGTTTACATTTTAAAAATATATATTAAATAATATCAAAACATAATAATGTATAATAACTAAATAAATAAATAAATAAATGAATTTTATATATTAATTTTAAATAAATTATAATTTTGTTTGGTCAAAAGATATATAATTTAGATGTAGACAAATATAATAAGGGTTTTGCTACTGCAGTAATTTTTTTCGAATTCAAGAAAAAGTAAAACATTAATTACACAAAACTTTCTATATTTAGCACCTTAAATTGTGCATGGGTACACCATTTAACATTTTTCATATAATAAATCTTGTAAGATTAATTATTATCATTAGTAGAAGAAGAAAAGTTAGTTTAATTTAACGTATTATATCATTTTCTATGATACATATTACCTTTACTTACACAAAATTAACGTTCAAATAATCAATTCAATAGTTATACCTAATAAAAGTTAAAATTAAGCTAAGTAATACATGTCAATGCAATTATCATGTTATAAATATACAATGTTACATTCATTTTAATTATTACTAGGAATTTTAGTTTGACTTGCAAGAATTAAGAGTTAAAATTATCTTATCCTTAATTAATAAATTATTTTATCAATTCTTAGTCTTATTGATATATGTTTCGCTTTCAAATCTAACAATTTATTTAAGTAATGTTAAATATCTAATGAGTATGATATGTTTTTATTGATACTATATTATATATTAATTTATGTAATGTGTACGGTATTTACTTAATCATATATATATATATATATATATATATACGTCTTCTTATTTAATTAGTGTTATAAATAAATAAATATATATAATATGTCTTCTTCAAATTTAATTATTTGTAATTTATTGATTACTACTATTTTTTTCATAAATTTTTTATATAAATTATTTTATACTATTTTATATACATGATTAAATCCAAAAAGTATAGTAAATAAAAAATAATTGATATTTTGGATTTAAGATTTTGAAAATTTTAGTTATATAAAATGGATTTTTACATAAAATTTTAAAAAGTATAGAATCAGCTTGAAATCCGACTCGAACCTAAATTAACCTGATCCGAAAACGATTCGAACTCGAATCAACTCGAACCTGATTAAGTTCAAACTTGAAAAAACCTGAATCCGAAGAGATCCGAATCCACAACAAGCAATGAATAAAAAACCGGATCGGTTAGTGAATCGACGAGGCTACCGGTTCAATGATTCAACCGGTCCAATCGGTTGAACCATTTGGGCCGGTATAATGAATATTTTAATTTTATTAATATCTTAAAATATTTAAACCTTCAATTTTCAATTCAATTTTTTTTTAAATTCCTAAAAAATAAGAACAAGTGTAAAATATTAATACATTGCATAATATAAATAAATATTACAAATTATTTTACATCATAAGTCAATTTTTATTATGAGAATACATTAGAATAAATAAAATAAAAAATTTAAACTCAAAAATTCAAAATAAAAAATCTAAACATAATAAAAAAAACTAAAATTTGGGCTTTTTATTAACTTGGACTTCTTTTGAACTTGGATTAGTCAATTAAAAATAGGTTAAAAAATTAAAAATATTGAATTTCCAGATCAATCGGTCCAATCGGTTTAATTGGTTCGATGGTTCAAAATGGTTCATAAAAAATCAGTTTAACAACCTTTATCGGACTGAACTTATGATTGATTCTCGGTTCAATCGACCGATCCGATTCAATTTTTTATTTATTGACTAAGGTTAAAACTTGAATGATCCGAATCCGAAAATGTTCGACCCAAAAACCGCCCAACCCACACAATTGCCACGTCTACCTATGTCTATGACCCTACTTAGCAGCCCCTTGTATCCCAATTCCGACAGCTGTCAAAAATGTTTTTTTCTCACCAACCGAGAAATAAAAAACAAAAATTTAGACCATGGCAAGTCAGACGATCAGATGCTGACAGACCTTCCGACGGCCACGGGTTTCACAAACAGATAACTCTCTTGAAAATGACATGACATATACCTTTTCTTTATTTAAGTTTAACAATATTCTCAATTCTCAAATTCTGTTAGTGTTACTTAACATCTACCAGCTTTCTTCCTTGCATTTCCAGTTGCAGGCACCTGGCTTTCTTGAGAATTAAGTCAATTAAGCAATGCATGATAGAAGATTGAACCATCAATGAGGCAGCAAGAAAAACCAATAAGCCTAAAATCAACAGACTGCAACATTACTCCCATGTCGCACTCGCAGAGCACAATCCCATCTCGCTTTAGAGTCATGTCCAAGACTGAAGATCAGTCAACGAAAGTAGAAGCAAGGCCTAAAACTGTAGCCTCTGATGTCAAGGACAGCAGAAATTAAAGAAGATCAAGAAGTCTCTGCTGGTGCACAACCCTAAATGTGGAGACCAACTTCAAGCTGTGGGATCTCATCACAAGGGTAGAGTTGTGGAGCAACATGCGCTGCCTAGGCGTCTTAGCGCTAATGTAATTAAGAAGAGTGAAGAAAACACAAGCTCGACAGAGAAGTACAATAATGATGAGCTTAGAGAGAAGCCAAACTGCAGTGAGACTTTGGTTAAAGATTTGCGGACTCAGATACTGCATCTGAAGGCGGAGTTGGATGGGACACGGGCTAGAATATGAAGCTGGAGTCTATCAACAGAAAGCTTAATGAGGACCTTACTGCTGCTGAAGCAAAGATAGCAGCTCTAGGTAGCCGCGACCAGGTGCAGCCGCATGTAAGATCCTTAATACCAAGTACAAGTACTACTATTATACTATATACTATATACTATATAGTATATTATAATTTAGCACATATATGAATCCAAGTATCCAAGATTATTATATATTTAAAAATTTTTCAAATTAATTGCCTTTTTAAGTTTACCATTCTTCCTCTAAATTTACATATTTGGAAACCACTTTATGGACTGTCTTTTATAGTAATCAGAAATCATTCTTTCTGACCAAAAACAAAGAACAAAAAGAGCTATGGTATTTAATTTTCCAAATGGATCATTGAAAAAGGCATGTGTCTCAAATTCAAGGATATTCAAAAACTCATATGTAGAGGTGTCAAAAGCTGACCCGACCCGAGAAACCCGTCTAATTCGTCCGAATCTGAAACTAACCCAACCCGACTTGACCAAAAAAAATAAACAATCCAAACCCAACCAATCCGAAACCCGATTGACCCGAAACCCGTTTAACTCGAGAGGCTAACCCGAAATAACCCGAAAACCTATTTAAGTAATATTTTACCTTCTCATTCTTAGATATTATTAAATTTATTTAATAAATTTGTTAAAAAATAAAAATAAAAATAAATGTCTTATTAAATTGAAATAAAAAACATATTTCATATTCTTAAATTTTAATCTTTGTCCTACAATTTATAAATTATAAGTTATACTTTAATATATCTCTTATTATATTATACTTTTAATAAGAGATAGAATAATAGTTAGTCTATATTTGAAGAAATATACTTAATTCTTATCATATGTAAAGTGTGCATTTTACATGAGACATGTCACATGTCTCATAAATTATAGGTCAATATAATCCCAATATATTTATAGATTTAATACTTTAATTTGATTTTATCATTTATATATGTGTTAATATGTTGTATAAATAGTATTAAAAAGCAGGAACGCATAATTTTATTTGTTTTAATTACTTACTTATTTTTATTCAACTTAATAAAATTAAAATTTACTGTTGAATTAGCAATAGGAAGTGGAGAGTGAAAAGAAAAAACATAAAGAATTGAAGATTGAAGAGTTACTTATTAGTTTGTTACTTAAGAATTAAGATTTATAAATTACAAGTTTAATGGTATGTAATTTGTGTGCATGAAGACTCATGCTTACAGATGACAATAAATAATTACTTGCCTTCGATTAGTTGATTACTTGATATATTATTGAAGAGTTAACTTATAAATTTAATTTTTTAAAATAAATAATTAGAAACTCAAATGAAAATAATTTATGAATTAACCTAAAAACCCGAACTAACCTCATGACTCGTGTCAAAATGATTCAATGAACAAATTTGAAAAATCGAAAATCCAATGACCCATTGGTCAAACCCGAAAAACTCGGGTTGAAATGACCTAAAACTTGAATGACCCGAGGTCTAAACCCGAGTTCAAATAACCCGAAACCCATGTGACCTGAACCCAACTGACCCAAAATCCGTGTGATCCAAAATTTTCTTTAAATCAAATTAACCTGATTCGATTAACTCGAATCCGTAACCCATCCAACCCGCCCATTTCACACCTATGCTCATAGCCAACAAATTGGAACATCTAGAAATTATAAAAGAGGCAATCAAGGAGACAAGAACAGTTAAAACGCCATTACCAGAACCTGCTGGTTTGACTCTAAAGAATTTTTGTTGTAGAGTCATGTGCACCCGCAGTGTCCTCTCTACCACCGCCTCCGCCACTGCCACCACCTCCACCCCGCCATCAGCTAAAGCAGCAATCACTCCATCGGCTCATTCTCCTGTATTGGGCCTTCAACAATGTTACCACTCATTGTCATTTACTCAGCAACAAAGGAAAAAGTATCCTCCAGAAGTACCGGTGCTGAATCATAACAAACCCACCATTATCAGTGCGCATAATAGCATAGTTGGTGAAAATCAAAATCGATCAGCTCATCTGAGGGCAGTAAGAATCTTGTAATTTCAGTTGAAATACGCAACTGCTGGGTTTGTTTCTGTTGGTTGTCTTTGAACTCTGAAGATTCAACCGTATTGAATTTATGATGTTTTGCCAGATAAAATCGGATATTGAAACAAAAGGAGAATTCATCAACTGTCTCATCCACAAAGTCATGGTTGCAGTATGTACAGATATAGAAGATATCCTGCACTTTGTGGATTGGCTTGACGTCGAACTTTCATCGCTGGTAAAGTATCAAATATCTCAAAGCTTTGTTTGCTTTATCTTAGTCTTAATTTGTGTTCCGGTGCTATGTGTGACTCTGCAAAAAACGATTGGCACCACCTGCATTTCAATTACTAGCTCTGATTGCTCCAATGGTAACAAATTAATGGAAGATATTACTTTACAGGATGTCGGCTGCCCACTTCCAATAATCCATAGTAGTTGTAATCTCCTCTTAATGATTCCATGCCTAGCATAAAAGTTAAGTAGTCTATATCATCTCATAATCTTTGAAAAGAAATTTAGTCACGTAGGAGTTTAGGTTGTCTTTCATTATTGTGGCAAATTCTGTTTTATCATAAGAAAGTATCCCCTAATTGTTTCTCTACATAAGAAAACATGTTTTTTTTTTAAAAAAAATAAAGAATTGTATCTGTTAAATGAAAAGATATCTCATTTCAATAAGAAGAGAGCAACAGTCCCATGATATTGAAGAAGTTTAAGCAAAGTTTTCTGAGGCAGTTACATTTTGGTAATGCACAATTGAGTTGTTTTTGTATTTGCCGGTATCCTGTTTTTCCAGGCCGATGAGCGTGCTGTGTTAAAGCATTTTAAGTGGCCAGAGAGGAAAGTTGATGCTATGCGAGAAGTTGCTATTGAATACCGTGATCTAAAATTGCTGGAAATGGAGATTTCTTCTTATGAAGGTAATACTAGCATTTCATGTGCAGCTGCCTTGAAGAGGATAGCTGGCCTACTGGACAAGTAAGTGCAGAATAATATGTACTCTACATCTTCATAATCTTAATTCTAACATATGTAGGTTTTTAGTCAGGGAACTAATTAATATTCAGTCGCTTGATAAGCCTTTCAATGCTCCTTTCCGACCTAGCATGGTGAATAATGCCTTTTCATCATCCTTTAAAGAGACTTTAGACATATGTTTATCTAAAGTCTCTTGATTAACAAGGATATTTTCTAACTCTGTTAGAGTTGGCTCTCTCTCTCGACCACGGGTGGCAGTAATAATTCCATGGTACTTAGGTTTCAAACCATGGATAATGATGCTTCTCATATGTGTTTGGGTGATGGCATTATCTGGATCTAATTTTGAGATTTCATTGCGAAGGGTTTTAACTTTAGAAAAGTAATCACTCACCGACATGTTTTGTTGTGAGACTGACAGGAGCTCGTTCTCCAACTGCTGGAGCTTTGCATCATTCTTTTTAGCAAGCAGGGTTGCTAGTATATCCCACGCCTCCTTTGGCGTCTTCGAATCTTTAATACTTTGAAGTAAGCCGTCCTCAATAGTGATGGACAACAAGTACATGGCCTTTCTGACTTTAATTTTCCACTTCCTTAATTCCTCCGCTTCAGTGGGTGGTGTAGTGTTTCGACCGCCAACAATTTCCTCATAATTCCAATCTTTTTTTGGTTTAAGATTCTTGGTTTATCGTAGCAGCTTATTCAGAGAACAGGGAACTAGTAGCAAAATTTATCTAATCTAGGTATATAAATGAAACTATATACTATAGTCCTTTTCTACACTAGTGTAACTGAATCCTTTGTTAGTGTCATTGTTTTCACCAGATACCAAAAGAAATTTTAACTATGGCTTGAGAAACTTGAGGTCATGAATGTCACCAACTATGATTAGTTTAGGACGGCTAGAGTGATAGTACATCTGTGGAATTTTTACAACCCATGTATATTCCCTAGTGCATGACTATATATATCTTTACTAAGTCACAAGAGATTGATTGGGATGAAAAATTGAATTGTCATCGCCTTGTATTTTAACTGCTCTGTCTCTTTCACCATGTTAACAGTAACAAAGACCATTGTCAGTAAAGAATTTCAAATTTTGTAGATAGAGCATGTTTCTATGAAGTTGGCCACAATGTATATAAAGCGAGTCGCAACGGAGCTTCAATTGGTCCGTAGTTTAGACAAGGAATCTGCTCAAGAGGCACTACTTTTTCACGGCATGCATTTTGCATATAGGACTTACCAGGTAATCCTTCAGTTGGGTACTTCCTTTCACCATTCTAAATATAATTAGGATAAAGTTTTCTAAATTAGTAGAAATGTGATATAAAAGTGAAGTTGGATTCTTGAAATATAATTTGTAGTATTTCTTTTCTTATCTTGTTGGTATGGAAAATCCTGTGGCCATTTCAGTAGAGTTTAAAACCTTTTTTCTTTTGTGCAATCAATACATGAAGGTGAGCCCAACAGGCAACAGCAGCTTGGCCAAATTGCATCTACTACGTGAGAGTTAAGAACAATGGACCAAAAGCCGCTTCTTGTATAAACTCAATTTGTTTTTTTGGATAAGTTTTATTTTTAATATATCCAAAGAGGTACAAGAAAATAGCCACCAGCTAAAGCTACACAGAGATTTAACCGGCCAATCCCAGTTTGTACACAATAGCAAGTTAATGGAATCTGCACAACACCCTCCGAGCCATGCAACCTGCATCTAACAGCATCACTAATTAGCTCGGGCATAGCTTCCATTGTCTTTGACTGATGGCCTCCAAAACGTCTGGTATTTCTTTCTTTCCATATATGGAGTAACAGTAGGCATTCCAAGCGATCCTTAGAACAGTAGAGAGCAAAGCTTTTCCTTTAATTATTCTGTCTATAGCCCATCTCAGCTCCATGCTCCAATCCCCGGCAGCTCGTTAGTCCATAGGCCTGCAGGGCCTTGCACCATAACTGATTTGAACAACTCACAGGAGAAAAAGGTGGGATCCCTAGTTTAGTAGTTTTCTATGTGCTGCTCACATAACATAACAAATCAGTTCACAGTGTCCATAGAGATCACCAAGATGCTAGCATCTCTCTAGTAGGCATTCTATCTTGCAAAGTTATCCAAGCAATTACACAGAGAAATTAACCTTCTCTTTTTTTTGCCTTATACACATATATGCAGCTTTATACACATTACCAGGCACTCTCCAAGTACTGTCATATATATCAAACTGTATAAACTCAATTTCATTTACATGCATATATTGAACTTCAGAATTATTACTTATAATTAGCTCCTGTTTTTGTGCAGTTTGCTGGCGGTCTTGATTCAGAAACATTGTGTGCTTTTGAAGAGATTAGGCAATACATTCCATGACACCTGATAGGATCCCAAGGTCTGTTGGCTGGAATAGCGACGTCATGGAGTCGTAGTACATAGAATCAATTTTCTTGAAAAGTTAAGACCCTGCTTGGTCGATATTTTAAGTGTTTTTATTTTTTGTAATTAAGAAAATCAATAGAAAACAAAACTAAAAACTAATAAAAAAAGATTGTTGAGGCTGTTTAGCTCGGCTTGGTGATTTGTAAGACAAATCTAGTTAGAGGGCACCGGAGGGGGTCCTCCGAGGTGCACTCCGACGACGGTCAAGTCAGTGAGCGGGTAGAGAAATATGAGAGTAAGAGTAGAAGAGTCGTAGAATAATGAGAGTTCTAGCCCTTACCTAGAAAGGAGTGACCTTTTATACTAAGAAGTGGGGTACTTTGTATTGGTGGGTCTCCGTGTAGTCAAATTATACTTAACAAAGATAAATAACAAAACGTAAATAATAAAAATGTTATACTAGGAATACCATGTTATAAATATATGTCAATGCAATTACCATGTTACAAATATACAATGTTACATTCATTTCAATTATTATTAGGAATTTTAGTTTTGACTTGCAAGAATCCAGAGTTAAGATTATTTTATCCTTAATTAGTAAATTATTTTATCCCAAGGGTTGCTGGCTGGAATAGCAACGTCATGAAGTCGTAGTACATAGAATCAATTTTCTTGAAAATTTAAGACCCTGCTTGGTCGATATTTTAATTGTTTTTATTTTTTGTAATTAAGAAAATCAATAGAAAACAAAACTAAAAACTAATAAAAAAAGATTGTTGTAGCTCGGCCTAGTGATCTGCAGGACAACTTTAGTTAGAGGGCACCGAAGGTGGTCCTCCGAGGCGCACTCCGACGGGTAAGTTAGTGAAGGAGTAGAGAAATATGAGGGTAAGAGTAGAAGAGTAGTAGAATAATAAGAGTTTTGGCCCTTTCCTAGAGAGAGGAGTGACCTTTTACATGGGTTCTATCATCATAGATGGGTAGTTGAACCATTTGATTAATGTGGGTTTCGTTAATTTGGAAAGATGATGAGTTTTCTCTTCAGTTTAACTATTTCATTCTTGCTATAATTATGACCACACAAAGTTAAATCCAAAATCATTTCCCATGTAATATAAAATTATAAATTAGCAGAATGTATTACTTGGAGGGCCAAATTGTTTAGGCTCTTTAATTCTCAGTTGTAAATAGTACCAGTATGTACTAATCATGCTTCCAAGTAAGTTTCAGATTTCAGATTACCGAGGAAAGGACTAGCTAGCTCAGTAAGTCATTTTCTACTATCTTTTGCATAGGAAAAGGTACTACACTTAGCTCTAAGTGAAAATCTAGGAGAAACTGAGGGGTCGAGTGTAAATCAAAAGAAAAAAGGAGTCCAAGTGTAAATCACATGATGTTGCATGCCTTCAAATCTTAGGTAAAGATTAGGAGACTGACGTTACTCATTCACATATCTCCATTTCGTATACAGAACCTAGCTTGAATCCATATGTTACAAGAACAGAGAAAAGAAAATTTGCTTGTAAGTTACTAGTACTATTACCTACAATTGAAAGAACTTCAAAAAAATTTCGATGGAAAATTTATTCAATTCAAAGCATGAAAGGGAGCTGAATTGTTTAAATATTATATTATATTATATTATATTTACTCAAGGAAAGACAGAGTAAGGCCTCTGCTTTGAATTAATTATTACTACTATGATAGACTCCGTGTAGCACATGTAATTAATGGAATATCTCTGGTCTTAACTAAGAAATAAGGAATTTAAAATAAATATTAACCATACAATTCCAGAAAAGAAAAACTAAATATAATAGAAAAACTTACGTGCGAAATGATTCTGTTGCTTCATGGTGGAAAAGAACATATCTATGTGCTTGAGCCCATGCCACATCATCTAATTCTATAACTTTTATTTCGCCTAATGGTTGTCCCGCAAATGAGAACAAGTAGGCATATGAATCCTCACAATCATAATTTCTCACAGGTTTATTAAGCCTTGTCTCAACCCCCTTAAGATAACGTGAGAAAAAAGTGAAAGACTCTTCAGCCAAATACCCTTCAGCAATTGAACCTTCAAGATGGGTTTTATTGCACATATATGATTTTAGTGTAGAAAAAACCTATGAATTAGACAAAAAATGACTTCCTTAGACACAATATCTTGAATGAAAAAAATTAAACACTTAAGTTTAAGTTCAAACCTCTTAATTGGATACATCCAACGATATTGGTCAGACCCAGCCAAGATAGCCTCCGCTGGAAGGTGAATGACTAAATGAACCATCACAGTGAAAAAAAAAGGAGGAAATATTTTCTCTAATTGACACAAAACAATTGCTACACGAGACTGAAGTTGCTAAAGGTCTTCAACTTTAAGGACTTTAGCACATAGTTCCTTAAAAATATTACAAAATTCAATCAAAGTTGAAATGACATTATCATTTTACAGTGATGCTTTGCATCAAGATATGATGGTCATGGGACTTAAGAGATAAGAGTTGTGCTCCCTTGCATTAATGTTTCTTGAGATGTTTGAGGCATAACCATTTGGCACTTTAACGTCTTTCAATACTTTGCAAAATATATCCCTCTTACCCTTAGACATTGAATAACAAGCAACAGGCATACGCCTTTTACCATTGGGAAGTACTTAAAGATGTAAATCACGCCTTATACCCATATCCATCAAGTCAAGATGTGCTTGCATATTATCCTTGGACCTTTTATCATTAAGTAACGTAAGAATCACATTTTCATCTATATTTTTCTCTATGTGCATCATGTCAAGATTATGACGAACTAAATTATCTCTCCAATAAAGCAACTTAAAAAATACGCTTCTTTTTTTGCACACTTCCTTATCTAGTTTCTTAGGCTGTTAAAGATCCTTTTCCCCTTCTTTGCCTCTTCCTTGCTTTTCTTCATACACATCGGTCCTCCTTTTTCTGCTTCCCCTACTACTGCCTTGTTTCATTTTCCTATATGTAAATTGAATACTTTGCAATTGCCTTAATGTATCTGATCCAGACATAGGTGTAGGTGCCACTCCCAACTCTTCTGTCCATTAAAAAGATGCTTTTGGAAGCGAAATTTGTGACTCGCAGGAAACCATCAACGATGTCCCATGTAAGCATGTTTTCTTCCATGATTCAGCCATTGTGAACAAGTATTACCAGCACAACAAGGACATGCATAAGCACCTATTGTACTCTAACCTGATAAGTATGCATAAGCTGAAAAGTCGTTGATCGTCCACATCAATCCAGTATGTAGATTAAACATTTTTTTTTATGATGCATCGTAAGTTTCAACACCTTCCCATAGCTGCTGTAATTCTTAAATCAACGGTTGTAAATAAATATCAATATCATTCCCTGGCCCTCTCTCACCAGGTATGATCATTGATAAGATTAGAAAGGGTTGTTTCATGCAAGCCCAACCTGGCAAATTGTATATGATTAATACAACAGGCCATGCACTATAAGAAGTACTTATCATCCTAAAGGGGTTAAACTTAAACCCATCACTTGCAAGTCCAATTCTAACATTACGAGAATCTGAGCCGAAATCAGGATACCTTTCATCAAAGGACTTCCATGCCGAAGCATCTGCAGGATGCCTTAGGAGACCATCTTTTGTGCGTCCTTCATCATGCCGCCTCATTAGGTCTGAAGTTTTTGAGGACATGAAAAATCTTTGAAGCCTAGGTATTAGCAGAAAGTAACGCAATACCTTTGCTGGTATTTTCTTCCTTTGTACATCATCCATTTCATCGGCATCTGAATCCTCACTATTCATTATCCAACGAGATGCACCACACTTGTCACACAACTCCGCATCTACTTTATTACCCCAATATAAGACATAATCATTGGGGCATGCATGTATTTTCTCGTAACCCAATCCTAAATCTTTTATAATCTTCTTTGCTTCATAATTAGATTTAGGAATTGCAGCATTTGGAAAAACTTTCCTAAGAAATTGCAAAATTCCAGTGAAAGCTTTACCAGTCATCCCATTTAAGCATTTTATGTGGAAAAGGTGAACCACAAAAGAAAGCTTAGAATAACTAGTGCATCCTGGATACAGTTCTTGACTTGCATTTTCAAGACACTTGAAGAGCTTTATTGCTTCCATGTTCAAAGAACATCCAGCTACATGTTCATCAAAATTTGCAATAGGTGTTCCAAAACTTGGAGACACATAATTGTGATCAATGTCACCTACACTTCTAGCAGCAGGTGATTGATTGCATGGAACTTGATTGTACATACCAAAAGCATCTTGCAGCAAGTTACCGATATTATCAACACCAATTGCATGACTCTGATTATGAGATTTTTTAGGAACAAGTGATGTGGCTTTAACATTTGAGAACAAATTACTAGAAGAAGATGGTGGACGCTCTCCATGAAAAACCCAACATGTATACCCCAATAAAAAGCCATTACACACCAAGTGCTCCCGTACAACCTCACTAGTATGACGTAAAAGATTTACACATTTACAACATGGGCATAGAATCATCCCTTGTTGAGAAGTGTTTGCAAAAGTAAAATTCGGAAATGTATCAACTCCATCTAGGAATTCCTCACTTAATCGCGAACTTGTTATTGAACTTTTATCTATCTCAATAGGGTTACTTTACTGTAAAATTTTAATAAAAATTACTAGAAGAACCATGAATGCAAACTATGCACTTAAATTAATTCAAGGTAATATATGATATTAAAACAAGAAGCTCATTCATTAAGGCATGAAAAGAACCCAAACAGAAAAGACACAATAGTAATTTTTCAAGTACTTACTTAAATAATAACGTGTTAAATATTAAACCATTAATATATATAGTTAATTATGGCCCATATCTATAAAGATGGATAAGTATTTGACATGGAAGAAACATATAATCAAAACCACTTGCCAGAATTGATGCATGAGATAATATACCTTTGATATGGGGAATGAGGAAAGAAGAAATCTACTAATTGTAGATTGAGATGCAGGAGTGAATACTTAAAAGAACTTGATCCACAATGGGGTTGACCATCTTCAATATTCCTAGAACATGGGAAGGCAACTCTATAAGACAAATTATGATTATAAGTAGCATATTAGAACAGACAAGTAATGGGAAAAGTAACATGAACAATCCAAGTTATAAATTTATTATATTATTATAATTAGTACTGATATAAAGTCTACTCTTGCAAGTAAGAAATCTGATGAAGACAACCCATTGGCCCAATTGGCATTGGGCCGTTGAGTTGGGTTCATACTTTATATTTGCTTTCTAGGCATTTTATGGTTGACTGTAAAACTTTAATCTAATAATATATTTTATTGACCACCGTTAAAACTTTAATCAATCTCTTTGTATAGTCTCTGCTCTTAACTTTATGTTCATGCAAGCTGTTTATTAAAAACTTAAACTAGGCATAAACAAACAAAGTGGACCAAGCTAAAAATATAATGCATCAAATTCAAACAATTCTTTAGTTATAAAAAATGTTTTATGCAGTGGCTTCTAGTAAATTTCCCCACTTGCACTCAGACTAATTTATAATACCCATAATCATATAAATAAGATATTTAGAACATCCTAAACTAAAAGAATCAGAATGCAGTAGTTAATAACCTCTCAAAGAAGAGAAGAAATCGTTTAAATCACAAACCGACTGTAAAAATAAAAAAGGAAAACCATCTAGTATTTTATGCATAAGAAAAACCCCACTGAGAGAAAAGAAAAACCCGAACAATCGCAGGAAACTCGAGAATGGACTCCGTGAAATTGAACGAGCTGAAGAAGTTTATCGATCAGTGCAAATCCAATCCTTCCATTCTCAACGATCCTTCTCTCTCATTGTTTCGCAACTATCTCGAAAGGTAAATTTCAATCACTATATTTTCCACTCTACTCTATTCCACGCTATCAATTTTTCTAGCTAATAGAATGTAAATAAACAAAACTGCATCGTACTCTGCTATTAACTTTCAAACTTGAAAACAAACTTCTTTGAAAGGAAAATAAAAGAAGAAAAAACTTGCAATTTCTTTTTCTTTCGACAACTGAATCTTCTGAGAAACCTCTCCAGTCACTCAAAAAAGAAGAAAAACCTACAAATTAAGAAGAGAGCATTTAAATCTTCAAAGCGTTTGAGAGAGAAAGTTAATTTCAAAATAAAAAATGGAGAAGCTAATCGAAAAAAATTTCAATTCAAAGAACAAAATCGAAATCCTACCTGCGAAAGGGAATGGGTCGAAAAGGGAAACTAAGGTTATGTTTGGTACGAGAAAACATTTTCTGTTTTAATTTTCTAAAAAATACAAAGAAAATATCATGTAAGATATGTATTGTGAGAGGAAATGTATACATGTTTTAGAAAATGAAAATGAAAATGGACCTAGAAATTAGATTAAAAAAAATTATTCTCAATGTTAGGTCAATTTTCATTTTCATTTTCTAAAACATATATACAGTTCTATAAACTATACATATCTTATATGATGATTTCTTTATATTTTTTAAAGAATGAAAACAGAAAATATTTTCATATACCAAACATAGCCTAAGATTCCGAGCAAGACACTCTGAGAGAAAAAGTTCGACACCAATCAGGATCCAAATCTCCGATCAAAGTCCAAGACCATCAATGTTGTCCATATAGCGTTCTCAGCTCTCTCAGGAATGCAGCTCGATGAAAAAGTGGGAAAATTGTAAATATTTCACTAAGAAAAATATATGTCTAAAATATTTATTTTTTGTCCATTGTCCGTAAAAGAAAATAGTAACCCTATGAGAAAAAAAAATAATAGCTTTCTCTGGCATTTAGAACGCCAAACACTGATTTATTATTTACAGTAATTTTCTATGCTATCCTTAAAAGAGTTAGTGGCAATGAAAACACCACTGTCTTTTTTAAGAAAAATTAATAAAACATAAAAATCATTGGGGTGTTGGGATGAACCCAAAAAATTCATTAAATTGTGGCAGTTAAATGCCTCTATTTATTTGAAAGGAATCTCTCTCTTTGAAAAAAGTAATAATAAAATTATTAGTTAGCTATTGGCAATTAAATCGCCTTAATATATATGTAATAGTGGCATTTAAAATACCTTAATAAATTCAGGAAATTATCAGCAATTTAAACGCCCCTATAGATTATGATAATTCCACCTAACCCACCTTGCGCACCATAGTGGCGTTCACAAAGAGATACGCCCCAGTTTTATATGTTTTGCCAGTATTTGGCAATAAACGCCACTAAACATTTGCCACTATTTCTCCTTTTTCTTGTAGTGAATTATACTCAAAAAAGATAAATAACAAAACGTAAATAATAAATATGTAACCCCAAGGGAATCTGTGTGTAAACTGTATAGTCACATAACTAGTGCATATTTGCTGAAAATAAGTGAAAGGGTATTTGATTTTCCATTTTATCCTCCACGAAACTAGTGGTTGTACATATTAATATTTGTGGAAACATTATTCCTATTTTTTAACAGCTGTAACAGAAACAAAAATAACTCTGTGATATATCATATATGGGTGGAGAAAGAGACCGGTGCTCCGGTAAAGTAACCCTTTTTAGCAATAAATTCAGAAAATCTAGCATATCATCCTGGAATCTTTTGATGAAGCTTAGCTAGGGAAGGCGGAAGGGTCTCAGTGGAAAAGAAATTTCATGAAATTTGTTGCCATATTGGCAAATGGGCTTTAGCATTCACCATCCAAACTTTATTGCCATATTTGCTAATGGGCTTTAGCATTCACCATCGAATCATTGTTCTAAAGTGAAAAATTCAGTAAATCAAAAATCAAAACATTATAGACATTATCCATAAATGAGAGACTATCATGAGATGGTGCTGATGGTCGAGCCAAAGATAAAGTATTAGCTTCCGTTACCATGAGTGTTAACGTATTGCTTTGCTGAAGCTGGTTAAGAAAACCCAAACAGCAGCTGACAGAAGAATTTTCCTAAACAGCATTTAGTGAAGTGATGCACCTAGCTGAATAAGACGTGTTTTTTAACAAATTAACCTTATTAGAAAAAGTTGCAGACCGTTTTAGCAATTAGCATTATCGGCATTTACCATGTGCTAATCTAATAAAAGTTGCAATAGCCTTAGAAGTTGCATTTTTGTGTTGAAGCAGCGGAAGAAGAGTACTAACACCTTGGACGTGTTAGGCGCATTTGGTTTTCTGTAGATGGTATTAGGGTAGACATTGACTAAGAGCCGGTTGCTTAAGCTGCTTCTGTGGTACCAGTAAAATGGACTTTTACCAGAATGCAGCTATTTTATCCCGCTTTAGATTGTCAAGTGTTGGCAAATTACACATCCATACAGAATCAGGCATAAGCCACCTGGTTCGATAAGGGAATAAGGTGCTGGACACGGGTTACGGATTGAATTTCCTAACATCTATCCTGATCAAAGTTTGAAAATGAAAATAAACTGATAGAGCTAAAGAGTCATATCCATTCAAATGCCACGATGTTTACCGAGGATTTTTCTAAAAGTATTACAAAGTGGGAGATCAATAAGAGTTCCTCTGAAGCCTAAATAAATCAATACAGCCGCGCCATCAACGTCCGCCCAAAATTGAGAAGGGAAAAAAAATATACACATTGAAGTTCTCCATAGAGGACAATTGAATCCTGTCGTGTTGTAAATTAAGACGAACAAGGCAAACTTCCAGTTCCATTCCATGTACACACTGACTTATACACTCTGATGTGAGTGGTGAGTGTTTCTTTCCCTAGACACGGCCGTACTCGTCGGTTATGATCCATGATAGTAATTGGAAACTACCTGGTAGTTTCGCTGGTAGAGGATAGAGAGGTCGTGAGTGAAAACTGCGGGATGCCTACTTTGTCGAACCCCTATCAACTCATCTCTTCCTACTTAAGGAAGGAGCAACAGCGACCAGAAAATCCAAACAAAAAATAATAATAAAAATCAGGCAGCTCACTCCTCCCCTGCTTTATGAACACTGCGAACCTCTTTACCAAATTCACCTTCCAAACTCTCATCAAGCCTTAGGTATGAACTTCCTAAATACTTCTCACACAATTATCATATGTATGATGAGGCTATTGTAATTTTATTCTTGTATTTTTCTACTTGTATTTAATTTGTCTCTAAACCACTATATAATATGAACAATGGCCTCAACTTGTACATAATACTGCCACTTACAGGTGTGGGGAACTAAATCAATTATTTGCAGTTGTTGAATTCAATAATATAAAGACTGTATTTTCTTTAAGAAAGATGATCAGTTGAAGGGCACATGCGCATAGTCATTACACCTTCTGCAAAGCTTTATATTCTATGTAATTTTCTTTCTCTTGTTAAACCCTTTCCGTTAAAGCTTGCGTGTTGATTTTATTTGGGACCAGGAATACTGCATCATGGGCATTAAGTTTCTTCTGACTTCATTCTGTATATGGAATTGGATAACCTCCTGGGTTCTCACTGCTTCATCCGATGGGCTAGTGCGGATCAGTCTGAAAAAACAGCCGTTAGATCTTCAAAGAATAAACGCTGCAAGGATCACCGCTGTAAAGCTTCAAAGCAATGTGAATGATCAGGAAGCAGGTGTAATATATCTAAAGAATTATCTTGATACCCAATATTATGGAGAAATTGGCATAGGCTCTCCCTCTCAGAGCTTTTCTGTTATCTTTGACACTGGCAGCTCTAATATTTGGGTACCATCTTCCAAGTGCCTTTTTTCTGTAAGTCTCGCCTTGAATATTCAGTGAGTTAACATTGCTAAGCCATAGGAACTACTCTGTGAAGTATGACTTCATGCAGATTGCTTGTCATTTCCATTCGAAGTTTCGGTCAAGGCTATCCAGTACCTATACCAAGATTGGTAAATTTTTGCTTCCTGCCTTTTGTTTAAATTTTATCCAGTACCTTTTGTTTGAGCAGTCTTCCCCCTTAAAAGTTGTTTTCTCCGGTTGTATGTATGCCTTTCGTTAACACCTGTTTTGCAACATTTTTCTAATTCTTTCAGGGATACCATGCAAAATCCATTATGGCTCTGGATCTATTTCTGGCTTCTTTAGCCTAGATCATGTTAAAGTGGGAGATATTGCCGTTAAAGATCAAGTGAGTTATTAGTGATTGAGGCTATGTTTGAGAGGTTGATGAGATTGGTTCCGGTGAGATTGAAATAATAAAATTAGTTACTGTACATGTGATATTGGAATTATTGTGGTGATATTAAAATCAACGATGAAAAAATGTATTTAGTGAAAACAACGGTATAACAGTGAGGTGAAAATATAAAATGACCATTGTGAGTATAACTGAAAGGGTAGAATTTAAAATATTTATATATAAAAGGGTATTATAAAGGAAAAGGGCAAAAAAAAAAAGAACTAGTTGCTCCATGGAGCAAAAAGCTCCGATAGAAATTCATTGGTGCGTTTGGCTTTAAGTTGGCCACGTAGGCTTTTGGAGCAAAAAGTTGCTCCAAAAGTGCGAAACGGCATGCCAAACATAACCTGAAATATTTTGTTTTAGGATAAAATGTTGGTATTTATTGATATCCAAAAAAAGCAGTTAAACTGCTATCGTTTTACAAACTGTACAAAAGACTGAACTGTACAGTAAACATATTAACAATCTAACAACAGTCAAGCTAAATGTCAAAAATGCCATCGCTTATGCTTAGACCCCAATTGCTGCATAAGACTTTGTTAACAGGATTACCTGAAATATGCTTTATGCAGTGCAATTTCCCGTATGATTGAAATATTATGCTCCAAGTGATTGTGTTTCAAAAGATTTATATGATATCTACCATCTTCCAGGAGTTTATAGAGATTACAAGGGAAGGTTTTCTACCATTCCTAGTTGCAGAATATGATGGGATTCTAGGACTTGGGTTTCAGGAAATTTCTGTGGAACAAGCTACTCCCCTGTGGTATGATTTTTATAAGATCTTTTAAGAAACCCTAGCAGTATTATTTTGATGAATTTAGTCCTGGCTTCTCCCCTGCCACTTCTTGCCCTTATTTTACGTAGTTAATTACTTATCTATTGATTTTTCTTTCTCAATTATCTGTTAGCAATATATATTTCAAGTCATAGGGTTTTATGTTCAGGTTTAATATGGTGCAACAAGGTCATGTTAGCCAAAAATTTTTCTCTCTCTGGCTAAATCGAGATTTAACATCAGAGTTAGGTGGTGAAATTGTCTTTGGAGGTCTTGACTGGAGGCACTTCAGAGGTGATCACACTTATGTCCCGGTCACCAAAAGGGGTTATTGGCAGGTTTTTTAAGCTGAGAATTTGGTTAAATTCCAAGCTTCTTCTCATGATATAAGTTGACATTAACTTTACAATTTCATTCACAATTCCAGATTGAGGTGGGAGATATATTAGTAGAAAATAACTCAACAGGTACCCTCGTATATATCTACCTTGTTTAATGATTATAAGAAATTCTATCTAACAAAAAGTTTGTAGAGATTTCGGGATTTTTAATTGGGTTTTTAGGGAAAAAGGAAAGAAAACTGCAGCTTTGCTTATATTTGCAGGACTGTGCAAGAATAGTTGTGCTGCCATTGTGGATTCGGGGACATCCTTAATTGCTGGGCCAAATGTATCTTTTCATACCATTCGTGTTCTAATCAATCTAACTTTATTGCTATTGATCTCTATACTTTTTCTCGCTTGTTTCCAGGAAATTGTGGCACAGATCAACCGTGCAATTGGAGCAGAAGGAATTCTAAGCTTGGAATGCAAAAATGTTGTTTTTAAGTATGGGTATTCTATGTGGGAGTCATTAATATCGGGGGTTTGTTCTTGTTCCTTTAAGATGTTTTTTATTAGTGGCTTAAAATCCTAATTCCTAGCTCTTGAGTGGATGCAGCGATATCTTCTAACCCCTATCTCTACAGCTACGGCCTGAAATCGTGTGTGTTGATATTGGGTTATGTGCATATAATGGATCACAGTTTAGGAGGTAATAGTCCATCCAAATTTTCTTTTCGTTACTTGAATTGTTATTGAGTTAGTAGTTAGTAGAAGTGTGACACTCAACCTGAATCCCTGCAGTAGTGGCCTCAAGATGGTGCCAGAAAATCGAACTAGGGAAGCATCAACAATGGGTGATACTGCTCTGTGTACTTTCTGCGAGATGATTGTTTTCTGGATTCAAGTTCAGCTCAAACAACAGAAGACAAAGGAAAAAGTATTTAAACATGTAACCCAGGTGATTCTTCTTACGTACACTTAATTTACCTGTATCTAATATCATATTGAGGAAACATGTGCACGACCCAGGACTAATACTATACCATTTTATGCCAAAGCTGTGCGAAAATCTTCCCAATCCCATTGGAAAATCATTTGTCAACTGTGAAGACCTTAAAACTCTGCCAGATGTTACATTTACCATCGGAAACAAATCATTCCCTCTTACTCCGGAACAGGTATCAGTCAGCATTTCGACATAATTGACTATTCCGTTTTGATAGTTGATACCTCATATATCTGACTTGAGCAAACAACCGTTTTCTTATCCTATTAATATTGACATTCTTCTACCATAGCTTTGTTTCACGTATTGTTAAAATCAGGAGAGAAAAAGAAAAGTTTTTACCCGCTGCATTCCTTGTGGAATTCGATTCCTGTCTCAATACAAAATTTCTCACGTGCTCCTTTCCATTGGCATATATATATATAGTATATTCTTAAAGTTGAAGAGAGCTGTTCTACCGTGTGTGTCAGTAGCTTTGCCTCTTTCGATGTGCCTCCCCCACGAGGTCCACTCTGGTGCGATTCCATTCTCTAATTATTTCTTTCGGCAAATTCATAGAGGTTGCTGTGTAGTTGTATCTGAGAAATGCCATTGAGATGACTTTCCGCTGTTCAGACAGAGTCTGTCAGTATGTTATTGTAATAGTACTAAGTATCACAATAATGACTGCTGCAGGGTACTTGGAAATACGTTTCTGAGCGCTTACCATACAGTGTTTGACTTCGGAAAACTGCGGGTAGGATTTGCAAAAGCCGCAAAATAGTCCTGCCTGGATTTACTTACCGGCAGAGTGCCATCATAAATCCATAATCATGAATTTCCAGAACTATTGTCTTACTTAAAGGTTATTGGTGTATATGTCACTTATCAGTCATCGCTGGCTATGAGACACCTAGAAATTTCAGATACCCCTTGTTTTATTATATGCTTGAGATGAAGCTATGATCATGGTTATCTCGATTAATATTCATGTTTCATGCACATAATCAACTATCATTTGTACTTTAACATCACTTTTCATCAACCAGATCAGTCTTTCCCTATTCTTTTAAGTACTCAAGTAGAAGATTATAAACAAACATACCTGATGGATTAGAAAATATGGGTTGCAGAAACTGTTCTTTGATTAACCAAAGGGATGTACACGTATACAAGTGACCCTTCGTCATTCTCCCGTCTGAAATAGTGGATTTATTATTGCTTTGATTACAGCAAATAAATATGGAACCCTAAGTAGAAAACATTCATAGCTTGGCATACTTCTTGAGAATTTCTCCCGCATCCTTCGCATGCTCTGGCACAGGCATATTGCAGAGGAGAGTAACCCTTGATGACGATACAAGGGATCTGCTCTCTGAGCTTGAAGGGTCTGCTTTCCATAGTCGCACCTCCCATACCTGTTGAATATTACCATTGGCATTTAGCAGTGTTTGTGAAACAACCTCATTAATTTCTTCCCAAAAAAAAAAAAGAAAAAGAGAAAAAGACAACTTCATTGATGTAATTATATCAACAAGGTAAGACGCGTTGGCATTTAAGACCAAACAGCTAAATCATTGTCATCAAGCGGTTAGGATATGCCTTTTATATCTTTTGCCAAAAGTAAAGCTGTGGCTCAGCGGTTATTTTCTACTTCTATTTATTTATACATTGTTGGGGGTTGAACCCTTGGTCGGTGTAGCTCATTGGTGTTCATGGCAATTGGTTGATTAAATTTGGTGAACATGAGTTAGCCGAGGCCAAAAATAGGAGGTGATGGTAGATGTACAGCACACGAGTTTGAGGAGAGAAATGAATCCAGTACGCAAGTCCTGAAAGATGTGCTGGAGCCGGGGAAAAATCTTCAAACAAATGAAAAAGTTTCCCTTTGCTCCCAAATAAATGAAAAAGGGGGGAAAAAGAAGAAGAAAGAAACATGATTATCATAAACCTCGCGGTTGGATGCACAAGTGTAGAATGATGCGTGAAGCTATTCAATCCAGAAGACATTGCTTCGCGGTAGAAGCTATATGAATAAATGCTAGTAGTAAAAAGGAAACACAGTGGAAACGCGGCATTCACATGCGCAATTCTTTTTGCTATGAGTATGAACCTGTAAGTTATTCTGTTTCTTTTTGGCCAAAAGCTAGCAAGGATATCATGGAATTACTCAATCACAACAGAAACTTATATAATACTATAATGCTCCAATAATTACAAGTACGACCGTATGTTTTTCGTTCACTCATTTGCTGGACCGTGTACCCAACAGCCAACAGCAACGGAGCAATTATAATTTATATTTTAAGCAATTATCAGACACAACTATAATGGAGCATGAGGTTTTAAGTAACTTATTATGAGCCGTTTATAAATGAATGTATACAAATATTTTATGTTTCAAAAGACTAACAAGTAGTGAGAAAGTTGGGTAAAAGACTAACAGGGTACTCGATCCGTCCTCAATTATGGCAAAAAACAGGAAAAAAAAAAGAAAAGAAAAGGAATTGAGTAACTAGTTGCTACTCAACGGTGCATACCTGAATGGTCTTGCCCACATTGACCGGGATGGCTTCTGCAAAGATAAGGTCTCCCAGTTCGGCACGCTTTAAATGATTGATGCTAAGGTGGATCCCAGCTACTCTCTGGTAACCGCTGGCCATGTGTGCCCCGATGCTAGCCAATGCCTCCGCTATCAGAGCCGACACCCCACCGTGCAACACCTTGAATGGCTGCTTTGCCAATACCCAATTGCAACATAATTAATTAATTTTTAAAGCTGGAAAAGATTAATTTGTTCGAAGTTGGATAGACAAAGACTACCTGAGAACTTACCTGGCAGCACTTTTGCGTTACTTGGAGGCGTCCGGTGACTTTGCTAGGGGACAAATCTTGTAATTCAAACCCAAATACATGCAGCGGAGCGTCCAGACTGGCCGTCTTGGCCGGAGATGTTGTTTCATCCATCAGCAGCGAACTGTAAGTACACAAAGGACAGATACAAATATAGCTTAACTACTTCAGTCGTTTCTGTCTGAGAAAAACTTTGATTTTAGAAAGAAGAAATGGTGAGAATGGTTGCTGGGGAATGTATTGTCGTTTTTCTTTAACATATGTAGGGCTATTTTGGTAATTACAATAATCGATGATAATTGGATAATCTGGTGCCTGGCGGTAGGTGTACCTAGTGCCTCCATCGTGATATTCAGGCGATTCCAACTCCCAAGTATGGAGTTTTAGGCCTAGTTTCGGGGTTAGGTGGCACCAATGGATCATTTTTGATCTGGTAGACTGCTCTCACGAGTCGGGCCAACACAGTACATTACCATTAACATAAAATTTGTTGGGAAGATTGCAGTCCGGCCTACAGTCCAACCCAAAAAATTTGATATTTTTAACCTTTTTTTATAACTCTAAATAAATTATTATTTTATTTACTTAAGTTTTTTCTTTGGGTATTTTTATGCAGTGAATAAAAAACCGGACCGGACCGGCCGGTTCAACCGGTTGAACCAGGAACCGGCCATAAATCCGGTCCGGTAATAGGCTTAAAACCGGATTTCAATTGAACCGGAATTGAACCGGGAACCGGTCCAACCGGTTCAACCGGAAATTTAAATTTTTTTAATTTTAAAAGCTATTTTTAATTAATTAACTCAAATTCAAAAGAAACCTAAATTAATGGGAAGCCCAAATTTTAATTTTCTTATTATGTTTCAACTTTGAACTTTAAAATTTAGAGCTTAAATTTTTAATTTTTTTTATTTTAATATACTTCTATGATAAAAATATAATTTGTGATGTAAAATAATTTGTAATATTTATTTAGATTATGTGATGCACTACTATTTATTATTTTTTCATTTTTTTATGAATTTTATAAATTTTTTCATATTTTTATCAATTTTTTTAATATTTTCAGAAATTAATATAATTAAATTATTCAAATAATTGGACCGGCCGGTTGAACCGTGACCCGGTCAAGCAACCGGTTCAATGACCGGTCCGGTTTTTTATTCACTGTTTTTATGTTAGTTTTTCATTTTCCTTTTACGAGAAAAGAGGAGGAGGAGAGAGGGTGTTGGGGGGGGGGGGGAGTGGTTTTCAAAAAATTGAACCAACAAAATAATATGAGGCATCCCTAAAAAGTTATTAGTCCTCCATAATATATTACTCCCTCCATTCCTAAATAAGTGTCGTTTTTGAATATTTTTTTTGTTCCATAATAAGAGTCGTTTTAAGAATTCTATGCTTCATTAATTGCTTCTTTTCCAATTTTATCCATCTTCTTCCTAACTAATTATATTGAATGAAGTTTGTTTATAAGAGAGAGAGTATGTGTTTTAATAGGAGTTAAAAATCCCAATGCAAGGGTAAACTTGACATAAGAAGAAATTTGTTTCTAAATTTTAGAATTCCTTAATCCATGTGCCAAGCTAAAAAACGACACTTATTTAGGAATGGAGGGAGTATTCATTATCCTCAAAACATATCTTCTTTTATCACTCAAAAATCATGCACCTTATCCCCCATAATATTTTTTTATTTAAACTAAGTATAATGAGTTATCTTCAAAGAATTATTAGTCATTCCAAAATAATAATTATCTCCATAACATATAGACTACATCGTCCAACTTAAATACGCTCTATATATATTCATTAAAATTTCATCAATCTGTAATTCAATATCATAAAAAAAAAAATCAAAGGTCTATCTCTAAAATTATATTTATCATCCCTTAAATAGTGTTAATCATCTTCAAAATCATATAGTTCCCATCCCAAAAAAAAATTTTGAAAAAAAAAATTCAACTCATGAATACACTTTCAAAACTTAAATATGTCATATGTATATATTTTCATTCAATTTCATATCAATTCATAGTTCAATATTATCAAAAAAAAATTGACAAAAAAGATTAAAAGTTCATCTCCAAAATTGTATTAATCATCCCTACAAACTATATATTATTCATCTCTAAATAGGATTTTGAAAAAAAAAATCCAACCCCAAGAATAGACTTCCTAAACTTAAATATGTCATATACATATATTTTCATTACACTTCATTACTCCATAGTTCAATATCATCAAAAAAAATTTTGAACAAAAAAAATCAAAGTTCATTCCCAAAATTATATTCGTTGTCCACATAACATAATCATATAGTGCTAAACCCAAAAATAAAAATTTTGAAAGAAAATTCAACCTCAAGAATACAATTCCTAAGCTTAAATATGCCATGCATATATTTTTCATTATATTTCATCAATTCATAGCTCAATATCATCGAAAAACTTTTTGAAAAAAAAAAAGTTCATCCCAAAATCATATTCATCATCCTCAAAATAGTGTTAATCATTCCCAAAAACATATAGTCTTCATCATAAAAATAAATTTTTGAAAGAAACTTCAGCCCCCAAGAATATAATTCCTAATTAAATATGGCATGTGCATATATTTTCATTATATTTCATCAATCCATAGTTCAACATCATCAAAAAATTTTTGAAAATAAAAATCAAAGGTTCATCCCTAAAATTATATTCATCATCCTTCAAATAATGTTAATTATCCCCAAAATCATATGGTCTTCATCTTCAAAATAGAATTTTGAAAAAAAAAATTCAAAACCCTACACTTTCAAAGCTTAAATATGTCATATGCTTATATTTTCATTAAATTCCATAAAACCATAATTCAAAATCATCAAAAAAATTTTGAAAAAAAAAATCGAAGATTAATTTTCTAAAATTATATTCATCATTCTTCAATTAGTGTTACCCATCCCAAAAATTTCATCAGTTTATAGTTCAATACCATAAAAAATTGATTAAAAAAAGGATCAAATGTTCATTACCCAAATTGTATTTATTATCCTCTAAATAGTATTAATCATTTTCAAAATTATATATACTTCATCATTCTTTTGTGGATGGTGAATAATATTTTAAAGATGACTAATACTTTTTTGGGATGACTCATATTATAACTTTTTTTATTTAATTGTTTGGCTTCACTGTTGAATAGTAATGTTTCGCCGATTGCTTCATCTCATTCAGTGACAAGAAAATGAAAAACTAGCATAGGAATACCCAAAGAAAAAAAATTAAGTAAATACAAAAGTAATTTATTTAAAGTAATAAAAAGATGATTAAAATTGTCAAATTACATGAGGTTGGGCTGTAGTCCGGACCATAAAGTTTGGACTGCAGCCCTCACTAATTTGTTTGCTTAAGTCCAGCCCAACCTGGTTAATATAAAATAAATTAGTTTTGATAAAAAATTTACTAAATTAAACTTTAAAAAGTTAATTGTTTAATTTTATTATAAATAATTATACGTCAGCTCAGCTACAATCTAAAACATCAAACCTGCCGCCAAAAAAAAAAAACAAACTATGGTCTGACCAATTTTTTAAACGGATTTTTCTCTTCAAGGCACAAGAATAGATTAAAATTTTTATCCAAATCCTCTCGAATGTATTTTTGAACGTGGATTTGGCAAGATAATCCAAATTACATTTTTTATCAGGATTAAAAAAAATAAATTAGAATAAAGATTACGTGGATGTTCATGAATTATACGTGTGACTTTGATTGAAGAATCCTAATAATTTTACTAGAAAACGCTCCTGGGCTTTGCCCCGGGCTTTTAAAAAATTTTAAATTTAAATATTACTATTAATTTTTTAATAAAAAATGAACTTATTTTCCTTTTTATAATATTCACACATGAATAAGTGTAAATTTTGTTGAAATTATTTTTTAATATATGATATAGATGTTTACATTTTAGTCTTATAGGCATGGAATTCAATATCCGTCGATACATCGATATATCCATCGATATATCCGTAATCGATATGGATACTGCGATATTTTGTCGGTGATCCTCAAACCACCGGATATCCGTCGATATATTCTTATATCCGCGATATATATTGCGATATTTAAAATATCCGTTAAAATGTCTAATTTAATTTTGTAATATGGTCCAAATGGTAAATTAATTTAAAACACTTAGGTGCTCGACTCAAATGGAAAATTGCTTGGCCTGTGGTGGAAACAAAAGGCTCAGGCCTAAGTGTCAAATTCAATCACTTTCTTATATTGTAGGATTCACTTAAGTAAAATTTAAAGTTGATGTCCTAAATACTAAAAAAGATGCTCCACACTTGGATATTTTTCTTATTCTTAAAATATTAATGGGAATCTTTCTTTATTACATCGTGTATTTGATTTGTAATTACTTAATGGCAAAAACTTAGTTAATGCAACATTAAACTTAAATAGTAACTTGGGAAGCAGAAGAAAAATATAGCACTTTATAAATTATTGTATATATTATTTTGATATGCTAATATTTTTACAAAAAATTCTACACAACTCTTGAAGTTTTCTTATAAATCACCATTTTTAATCTAAGGAGCGTTGAAATTTTTAGTTTTTTTTTTTCATTCTTTACCATCATATTTGAGTGAATTTGTTTTGGGCTTATCTTTTAGTTCATGGTCACGAATTAACAAAGTAAAAATTTATTAAGTCTTTTAAGTTTTAGATCCTCAGTCAACTAGACAAGATCAATTTGGAAATGAGGTGAGATAAGATTCATCTTTATTTAAATATTTTGAAAATTTATAATTTCCTAAATAAAATTTTCTTTTTGTAAAGATAATGTTGTTTAGAGAAGCTAGAAGATCTTTTGGGGAAGCATGTGCACGAAGTTCAAGGGCGACCATGAAACCCGGTATAGATACAATTACAAAGTTGATTAATTCTCTATTTTTGCTTGAAAAATTATTACTACTACGATTCATTCAATGTAAAATATTCTTTGCTTTTTTATGTAGTTAATTGGTGGGAGTTATACGGGGAAAGTCCACCAATACTGCGTAAATTGGCTATGCAGATATTATCTCAAACTGTTTCATCTTCAACTTGTGAAAGAAATTGGAGCACATTTGCTTAAATTCACACAAAGCAACGAAATTGATTAGCCCATAGAACTGTACAAAATCTTGTGTATAGTTACTATAACATGAAACTATGAGTTAGAGATATGGAAGCTGCACAAGATGAGATGTCAGTGCTAAACCCATTGAATCTTTTTGATGTTACTGTTGAAATTGGTGATGAAGATGAATATCCTCTTTTTCAATGAATTAAGCCTGCACATTTAGATGGCCGTGATATTAAGCCTAATCCTGAGATTAGCAGTCATGCTTAAGAATTTGGGATTGATGTTGATAAAGTGATGTCCGAAGAGGTTGGCTTAGATTCTTCATCAGATGAAACCATCGGTCCTCCACCTGGATTCGAAGGTCATTTAATGAATCAAGATGATGATGATGATGATAATGATGGTGATGATGATGATGATGGAAGAAGTGGGGAAAGGACTATAACAACAGGGACTCAGGGTGGGGGTGGAGAAAGAGGTACATAATATGCTTCAATGTATGATTTTTCATATGACAATGATCATTATAGACCATTGAGTCCTTTTACCGGTGAGGCAACTTTTACACATGCTACACAAGATGAGGACCATGGGTCTCGCAAAGCTGGGCATGGAGCTAAAGGAAAAAGGAGGAAAAAAACTAAGGGTAATCTTGCTGATGATTTTGGCTCCATGAGCATAATCACAGAACAAAGTTCAGTCGGTTATAATGCACTAATGGAATCAAATTTTGGAAATTGGACTGATGATAGATATGGAGAATATAATTATGGAGCATCATATTCATCAGGTCAGTATCCGTCAGATTATTCCCATGAACAACAAACTTTTCATAATGATCAATCAGCACAACCACAGGTGAATTATGGTCACTTTCCTCGCCTTGAAAATCTTTTGGTAGCTAGTACAACTTATTATTATGCCCATGTGCACAATTATGTGAATAATTATAGGAATACCATGACTTGGCATGAATATTGCTGCTATATTCAGCCTATCGACGGAAGTCAGGTTAATACTTTTGAGCCTCCAAGAAACTCAATGTGGTATTAAATGAGGTTGGAAACTTTGTATTATCAGTTAAACTTTGTAATATTTCATGTTGTTGGATATAAATATGTCACAAATATGCTTGGTTGTTTTTTTTAATTATATTTCATACATTTTCGCCTATTTAAATAATTAGCAATACATTAATCACACATCTAAATATACTTTAATTAATATATTATGACTCTAAAATATGTAAAAATATGTAAATAAACATAGGGTAAAATTTCATTTCAAAATTCCAACGTTTACTATAAATATCCATGATTTTATATAATTTTTTACCACTTTTTTGCGATATCGATATTTTTTGCGATATATCCGTCGATATATCCGTAATTTTGAGGGTGCGATATCGATATGGATATCGATATCTAATTCCATGCTTATAGGTTAGCTTTTAAAATTTGAGAGAGAGAATAATTTTGGAATGAGGGAAAAAAGATAACAAAAATAAAATTAATTTTACTCAATCTTCAAAACAACAAATAAATATATGAGCAGATTAATGTTATGGAAAAATACTTTAAAAGAATATAATCTATATATAACAAATATACTTGATATAATTAATAGAGTTTTATTTTAAATTAAAAAAAGTAGAAGACTAATAAGAAATAATAAATAGTACTCAAAAATTCTTTTTAATTAACTTTTAAGAAGTATAAATATAAATATTAATTGATATAAATTTTTTAGAATTTTTAAAATTTTAAATTTAACCTTGTATTAGAAAAAGTTTGAAAAAAAAAAGAAGAAAAAAATGAAAATGACAAATGATACAACATTATTGAAGTAAAAGATTATTAATAATTTTTTAAAATAAATTTTGTAGGAATTTTTTTAAAAAAAATTAAGATAAAATCCAAAGAAGAATAAAGATAGAATTCTTGTAATTTTATATCAAGTAAAAATAAAAAAATTTGAAAGTCATCATTTTTCAAAAGTCGAAATAACTTAAGATATAAATAAATTACTAAAATATAAATAAATTATTAAAATACATAAAAGAGAAATAGTTTTTTGTTTCCCTTTTGTATGAAAGGATGAAGAAAATCTTTTTTTTTTTTTAAAAAAAAGATCATAAAGATAAAACTTAAATAAGAAGAATGATGGAATTGTTGTGATTTTGTCTCAAATAAAATTAAAAGAATTTAAAAGATACTTTCTTTAAAAATATAGGTAGTTATGGGATTTTTTTGACAATTCTTTTTCTTAAAAGGAATTAAAAGGAATAAAATTGTTGGAATTTTAAATATTGAAAAAAATCAATTCTTTTTTTTAAAAGAAATTAAAAAAATATTGTTGGAATTTTAAGAATTATTATATTGAAAAAGACAAATAAAAATACTTTTTTTTAAAATATAGGAATAACTAAAGGGATAATTTTGACAATTCACTTATAAGCATTTAAACTATTAGAAAAAGTCTAAAAAGAACATTAAGCTTGTAACCACAACAATTAGCATAGAGTCATTTATATATTTATGTTAGGTGTTAAAATTAATATATATACATATATATATATATATATATGTAGATTAAATAGTAATCAGATAAATTTTTAATTTAATTTTCTTAATTAAGTTCAAATTTGAAAAATATATAATATTCAACTTTAAAATAGTATTTTCAAAGAAGAAGATATATATATATATATATATATATGTATGTATGTATGTATGTATGTATATATATATAGACACACACACAAACACATGTATATAATCGTTTTGAATCTCATTACCCTAAGCCAAAGCTCGAAAATGCTTGGTCTTCCAAATATAATATACCGAAAACCTGAAACATATTCAAATTGATTTGCTTGCTTTTGGGTAAATAATGATAAACTCTTTTTTTTTTTTGGTTGTAATAATAAACAAGCAACTGTCATTAATTAAATTGTCTAGATTAGAATATAGTTCCCCGCTGTCTCAAGGGCGATAGGTAATGGAATCAGGTGGATCGTTCCACAATACAAAAGCATCCTGCAACCTATTACAAAAGGAATTGTTGCCTATTTTTGCCATATCATCCGCACATGCATTAGCTTCCCCGAAGATATGCTTCAGCTTAACATATTGCTCCATTAGCCACGCACAATCAGAAATAATATGATTTACAGCAGGATTAGTACAGCTTGAGTTTGAAACAGCAGATATACGGAGGTGGCATCCTACATTCCAAGTCAACTTCTACCTTTTGAATATTGAAATGTTTTGCCAGTAACAAACCATCTCTTAGGGCCAATATGTTGGAATTTAATCCCTTTAAAGCCAGGATCTATTCATATTAAGTCATCAAGTATTAAACAAACAGAAGTAAAAATATACTTGAATTCTCCATTGAAAAATATTCTTTGGAGTCTTGTGATTTGTCTTTCAAATTAGAACGTTGCCTTAAGTTTATCTCTGATGATAGGATGTCAAAAAGAATAAACGTACATTTAATTTGGAAACCACAAACACTTATAAGGTGAAACCCTAATGTAATAACTTCTAGTTTGACCAATCATTAAACTAGAAACTATAACCCGGTCTCTACATATACGAAGCCCATACTTAAATTAGATGCATAAAGCCCAAATACTTTAAATCATATTAGGTCACTTTAATTAATTGGGCTCAAGCTTATATGACAGCATTTTTACAAAAGTATACACATATAAGCCCACATGAAATATTTAAAATTCCCAACAATCTCCCACTTGGGCTATATGTGTTACCTTACAATTGTGTATTAACCTTATGAGTACTCAAAATTTTGCTATCATTACCGAATGCATCTCCAAACAATCCGGTTCATCAATCATATCAATATAGGATCAAAGCGACTTTTGCTACATTCAATCGTAACTAAGCCCATCAATGGTCACAATGCTGATATAACTAAATGCCATGGATCAAGTATGGATGTGTACCATGGAATTACAAGCAGTGTGACCTTAGCATGCTTGTTTCCAACTGGTCCTACCTTATGCCTTAGTAAACTCAATTTTAAACAAGTTCAGAGACAAAATATATAGACAAAAAAAAAACTTGAGTAGGAGTATTTATGATATTGTCTTGATCTGGAATTACTTCTTGAATAATATCAAGAATAGAATCCTGACCCTGATCATTGTCAATAGCAATTAGAGGAATTTCAACATTTTCCTCTTCAAAGAAAACGTCCTTAATCCTTCTTACCCCTACAAACTCTACATCCACAAAGAACCGGGCATTTCCCGTCTCAAAAATTGCCTTAGTAGTGGAATCATAAAATTGTAACCCATAGATCTTTCAGAATATCCAATAAAGTTTCAACTAACAGTTCTTGCATCCAATTTCTTTTCATTTAGCCTATAAGGCCTTGCCTTAGCGGGACATCCCTAAATGTGCAAGTGCTTCAAACTAGGCTTTTTGCCTGTCCAAATCTCATAAGGGGTTTTATCAGTCGTTTTAGTTGGAACTCTATTGAGTACATACACAGCTTCTTTAATGCTTCACCCTAGAGTGATTCCGGTAAGGTTGAATGACTAATCATACTCCTTACCATATCCTTAAATGTTTTGTTTTATCTTTCAGCAACACCATTCATGCTAGGCGAACCCAACATGGTGTACTGTGGGACGATACCGTTTTCCTCTAGGAATTTAGCAAACGGTCATCGACGTTGTTCACCTGATCCATCATATCTACCATAGTATTCGCCACCATGGTCAGATATAGCTCTTTTAATCCTTTTGTTGAGTGGGTTCTCAACTTCAGCCTTGTAGTTTTTTGAACACATCCAAAGATTGTGATTTTTCATAAATGAGATAAAGGTAGTCATATTTCGAGAAATCATCTATGAACGTTATAAAATACATTTGACCATTCCAAGAAGCCGTAGGGAATGCCCACAAATATTCGTATGTATAAGTTCTAAGATGTCTGAAGTTCTATTGGCACTTAATCTCCTAACGTTTGTTTGTTTGGCCATGATACAATTAATACAAGTATTAAAATCCATAAAATCAAGGGGATCGAGATTAGGTCACATCCATAATTGCCACATGTTACCATCATAGGTATATATGCAATTCGGGCCAAATATTAATCTTCTTTTTGGCCGATTAATATCAGCATGAATAGCATACACACAAAACCTTTTAACATCCAAAGTTAAATTAATTTTCACAATAGAGGTTGCTTTGGCAACATGTTATTTTAATTAATTTAATTTCAAATGTTATATACTTAATTACCAAATTCTAGAATACCCAAATTTTGCATCCAAATTGAGAATTGGGTCAAATTACAAATCAAACCAAAAATTATAAATTGAACCCTAAATCTCTTCCTTATTACCTTAATCATAATTCCTTAACATGCATAAAAGAATTATAAACCTAAATTCTCAATCATGCAAGTAGATCATATAAACCGAATACATATATTGCCATAAAATTTTGAAATATTAATAATATGCTAAATGGCTTTAATCATCCAAAAGCAACCAAAGTATAAAATCAAGACTTTCAAAGCCTAAGTTGAAACCTAAAGTAACTGAATATTACCAACGGCTTTAACACGTAAAGCCGAAACTAAAAGCTTCTAAATTAAAAACCTAACATGCGAGCATATCGATGATTGAAGCCATAAATCCTTTGACGGCTAAAGTCTCAATTTAATCGAAACTTGTTAAGCTTAATTCCTAGAAATTAGTTTCCAAAGAGCCTTAAACTTTTTCTGTAGAAAACTCAAATCACGATGAAGCAAACAACCAAATAATAGCTTTAGCTTACGCCTTGAAACAAAGTTTCCAAGACTATCACTTTCGTAAACCGAAACCTTTTATATCTTATGACTATAGCAATTCATCAAAAACTTTAATACTTTAGCCGAAACCTAAATCACTAAAGCCATATCGATTTTAATCGATTCCATAGAAACAAACTTATAAATATGGAAGACAAAAATAAACTGTTCACTAAAAGCATAAATTCTAGTAGTGTTCCTAAAATAAACAAGCTCTGTTCCTTGGAGGTGGAAAATTCGCCCACCGGATTTTATCAATTTGCAAATTCTTCCTCAGTTAGTTAAAAAAAAGAAATTGGCTGATATTATGACGATATTGGGTAGCATAGATATCATTATGGGAGAAGTTGATTGTTGAAATGATAATTTATATAACAGAAATACAAGATATCAATTCCTTTTACAAATTGGAATCTTTAAAAGAGATCTATGGGATCATATGGATGTTTGTCCCTATTTTGAGATATCAAAAAGTATAAACGTACGTTTAATTTGGGGGGCCATAACTAGAGCTGTTCAAGGGCCGGGCTACCCGTCCAAACCCGTAGGCCCGCCCGATATTTGGGAGGGTTTGGACAAGATTTTTAATTTCGAGGGCCGGGCTTGGACAAGATTTAAAAGCCCGTTTAATAAACGGGCCGGGCTTGGTCATAGGCAAAAAAACCAAGGCCCGGCCCGGCCCGGCCCGAATAACTATTCCTTTAATATAAAAATATTTTTATATACTTATTTTATTTATTAAAGTGGTGTTTTCTTTTTTTTTGTATATGATATTGATATTTTCAAATATTATTAGTATTTAGACTTTGTTAACTTTGTAAAAATTATTTTAGATGATTTTTTTTAAATGTGTTGATTTATTTTTATTTATATTATAAATTAATATAATTTAATTTTTAAAATTAGTGTACGAAAAAAATTTAAAAACGGGCTTTTGGACGGGCCTCGGGCTTATATAAATATTTTAGGGCCGGGCTTGGACAAAGGAGGAGGCCCGTTTAGTCGGGCCGGGCGGGGCTTGGACAAGAAATTTTTTTGTAAATTCTTGCTTGGGCCCGGCCCGGCCCGGCCCATGGACACCTCTAGCCATAACCACTTATATAGAGTGAAACTCTAATGTAATAATTTCTAGTTTGACCCATCATTAAACTAGAAACTATAACCCGGTCTCTACATATATGAAGCCCATATTAAATTAATTAGATGAATATCCAAATACTTTAAATTATATTAGATCACTTTACTTAATTGGATTCAACCTATATATGACAACATTTATACACAAGTATACACATATAAGTCCGCATGAAATATTTAAAATTCCCAACACAACATTCAATTACAAAGTTAGAGCAAACTCCTATACGTCTAGTGGTTCCAGAAATCCAAATTCCATTGGAGTTTCTAATAACAGACCCTGCCCCTACTTTTACCGGGAGGAACAGCCATCAGTATTTAGTTTAAACCATCCCTCTTTGGGAGGTTTCCAGGAGACGGAAATAAAGTCAACTAAGGGAGCTCTGTTAGGTTTCCCACTGACCGCAAAAAATTCTGACAGCTTTCACGATAGCAGAAGTTATCCAGAATCTAGGATCCTATTGTGGCCAGAAAAAATAAGATGGTTCCTATAAAGCCATATTTCCCAACGCAGATGCAACCCAATAAGATTTGTTATTAACAAGATCGAACTAAAGCCCCTTCTTCCATCAGTTTGAACACCAATGTCATTCCAAATCGGAGAGGTTACTGTGCATTTCCTAAACAAGTGCTCCATATCTCTTTATCAACCGAACGTAGGAGACAGACAAGAGGAACATTGCAGCCTCTATATGAACCAGCAAATCTCTAGGGGGAATACTTCCATGAATGCATTCCCAAATTCTTTAAAGAAAGAATTCATTTTGGGGAGAGCGTTAAATTTCCAAATCCATGTCCAATTGCTACCATCAGAGGAGTCACCCCTAGCTAACCTATGTTAAACATGCACCGTTGAAACTCACAGAAAGCCCTTAATTGAGCAGCATTTGTAACGTTTGAGCCTTAATGTGCTGTTTGAAAGATTGGACATCAAATCTGAGTAACCTCGTAAACATTGGGACCAAATTGAGCATTAACTCAACTATATTAATCCCTCTATTTAAAAGGATAAGGAAGGAATTCTTTTGGTTGTTAAGAATGTTTATGAGATTTCATGAGAGATAGTATAGAAGTAAGCTGTAAAACAAAAAAAAGGAAAAGGTCCAAACTACAGAAAATTTCCGCCAAAAGGAATCGTATACTACTGATTAAATCGAAAAAGGCAAAAGAAAGATATTATGCCTTGTTTTAAAATACGTCTAAATTGGATGTGCGCACCAAATTCTGGCCCCAGATGTATTTTTTTTCAGGTTCCAAAAAGGTTGATAGCTTAAATGCACTGTTGAGGTAAGGAACAAGAAATTTCTTTGAAACATCAGCTAGCCTATAGCCAATGCCATCCGAAAGGCGAAAAATGTGTACTTTATTGTTTTATTCAAAGAAAATAAAAGGAAGAAAGCAACCTGCTGAACACGGAGAAGCTTGCTTTTCATTTTTGGATTTGGTTAATCAATCTTTTATCTTAAGAATTAATAACTTATGAGGTAAATCTTATATACTTTTAAAGTAGTTACAAAATCTAGCTTTATAGAGTTACAAAGTACAATTTTGATTCTTTTTTTAATATTTATATGAATTAAATAGTTATAATTTTTTTTCTAATTAATGCATTATTATTATATCTATTTATTGGATATAATATCCTATCTGGAGGATATATAATCGACTAATTAAATTATTATGCATTATTTTAGAGATATTAGAACTAATTTAGATGATTAATTGATTACAAAAAATTCCAATATCACTAAAATAATAGATTAAATTATAATGATCCGAAGCGGAACAAGGGTTTAAACCTAGTAATTTATTGTATGATTTATATTATATACATGATTAAATTGTTATTAATCAAGATAATTAGTCATTCGGTTAGTGTATGATAACTTAACTTGTTTTGAGACATCCTCCCTATTCTTACACAAAAATAATTAGTCTTCTTTATAATTTAAATATATATAAATAATACAAACTATATATAATTACAAAATATAAATAAATTTTCTTTTTATCTTATCTCATCTCAAATAAGCCATAAAGGTATAATCTTAGAATTGACCCTTAACCTTTGCCTAAAAATTTCAAATAACTTCTAAATTTTTAATTTAAAACTTCTAACACTTTGTCAAATAATTAGCCATAATTTGAATGAAAACGAGCCAACTGCCCATATACGTCTGTTGGCCAAAAAAAATCTATATATATACTTCTAATTGGGTTAATTAAATATCTTTTTAATTTGAAATAAGTAAGAATCCAAACCACAACCACACCCCCCCCCCCACCACACCACACACACACACACACACACACACACCACTACAAGAAAAAGGCAAAATAGCCACGGAAAACAGGGACGGATTTTTCCGTCCCTAATTTTCCAACGGAATTTGCAACGGAAAAAAAAATCCGTCCCTAAATCCGTCGCTAAAGAGTAGAACGGAGAAATAGGGACGGTAAAATAATCCGTACCAAAATCCGTTGGAAAATTAGGGACGGATTTAGGGAGGGAATAAATTAGGGACGGAAATTAGGGCAAAAAAAATGGAGTTACTTTGGGACGGTTTTAGCAACCGTTTTAGCGACGGATAGAGTGAGATAAATGGATAAATATCTGCCTTATTTTTGGGACGGTTTTAGGGACGGATTATCAAAATCCGTCCCTAATTCCGTCCCAAATGTCAGCCACGAAAAAAATTATATTTGGCCAGCCAAAACGGTGCGTTTTGATTGGCCATGTTTTTAGGGTTCTGCACTTAGCAAAACCCTCATTTTCTCCGCCTCCCTCCCCATCTTCTTACTTCTTTCTTCTGCATTCTCTCAATTTTCCCATAAGAAAATAGTAGTAAAAGTCAAGTTTTGTGTTGATTTGGTGGAAATCAAGGTAATATCTTCAAATCTCTTTGTATATGACTTTATTTTGATGATTAACATATGTTATAAATTAAGGAATTAGATAATATTCAGATTTTGATGATTATTTTTAAATTTGAATGTTGAGTTTTGGTGATTTTTTCCATATGTTAGTGTAAAAGTGTTAGATTTCTTTGAATGTTAATTGATGAGGGTTGTAAAATTGTTAGATTTCTTTGAATGTTTTGAGTGAGGGTTTAGGTTTATTGTGATGCTTATTAATTTTATTATGTACGTTACATAAACTAATTAAAATTGAATTACATAATTGTGAGTTTATTTGTGATTGGGTTTAGGTGTAATATTTATTTCGTTGTGTATAATTGTTTTTATTAATTGTAACTTAGTATTTGATATTAATACGATTCACATTTCGATTATTGTAATTGTAGAACTTTGATTGAATGGAATTACTTTTATTGCATTTGTTGAGTATTATTTAATTGCAAGAACTTACATTAAGTATCTTGTTTTATATTGTGTGCAATGTAGTTATTATTTCGCTCAAAATGACCAAATATAATTGAGTTGAAAAATGTAAAAGAAACTTCTTCATATATTTCATAATTCATTATAGATTTTCATTGCAGTTGTTAACAGTATCGAATAGGGTTCGAGAATAGTAATCGAACTAAATTTGTGGAATATTTGACAGGAGAAATGGAAAAGTTGATATGCAGTCGACAATGGATGTATCATCGGAAGGAACCAGGAAAAAAGGGTGTAACCGACGAGTTTATAGCTGGTGTTGGAGAATTCATTAGTTGGGCATCAAGTCAAGACGCGTCTTGGAAAAATGGGGAAAAAATTCGTTGTCCCTGCACTAAATGCAATAATATGCACTTCTTTTTACCAATGAGGGTTGCACAACATTTAATACTACGTGGATTTAAGGAGCATTATTGGAATTGGGTTAGTCACGGAGAACCATTGTGTAGTATTGAAAATAACGAGCAGCAGCAGCACGAACAAGTGTCATTACCGGATGAGATGTCACATTGGGGTTGCTATGATGACATGACATGGGATCAGCGTATGGTTTTTGATGCTGCACGATCGAGCTTTGCCCAAAATAATGAAGACGAGCCCGGACCTAGTGGAGAAGTAGCAAACCAGTATGGATATGAGCAAGATCCATTCACAGAGCAACCTGTGACACAGTTGGACGATAAGTGGTTTGACATCGTGCAAAATGCGGATCGGCCTTTGTTTGAGGGGTCTAGTGAGTCATAGTTGTCTTTTGCTTCCACCTTATTAAATGGGAAGTCGGAGTTTAACTTGTCTGAAGGTGCATTCAATTATTTTTGTGATGCCATCAGGAAAGTATTGCCGGAGGAAAATAACTTTCCTCCAAACCATTATCAACATAGGAAAACCATCAATGAATTAGGTTTACTTGTGGTAAAGATTCATGCGTGCAAGAATGGGTGCATGTTGTACTGGAAGGAACATTCAAACTCTGATTGCTGTCGGTTTTGCGGTGAACCTAGATTCAAGGACACAAGTCGACGTGGGGATAGAACTCGTAAAAGAATTCCGACAGCCATTTTGAGATACTTGCCACTGACTCCCCGGTTGCAACGGTTGTACCATACCGCAGGCATAGCTGAACAAATGACGTGGCATGCTACACATGAAGCTCAAGATGGGGTTATGTGCCATCCATCCGATGCCGAGGCATGGAAGCATTTCGACAGGACATATCCTGATTTTGGTTCAGAAGCTCGAAATGTTAGATTGGGATTATGCGCAGATGGTTTTGCACCGCATGGGCAATTCGGAAGGACCTATTCTTGCTGGCCAGTTATTGTAACTCCTTACAACCTTCCTCCGGGTACGTGCATGAAGAGCCCTTACATGTTCTTAACATTGATCTGTCCGGGTCCAAAAAACCCAAAGAAAAACATAGACGTATTCTTGCAACCTCTGATTGATGAATTGAAGCAATTGTGGGAAGATGGGATCTCGACATACGATGCTTCGAGGAATGAGCATTTTTGCATGAGGGCTGCTCTTATGTGGACCATTAATGACTTCCCCGCTTATGGCATGCTATCCGGGTGGAGCACCGCTGGAGTACTAGGATGTCCTGTATGTATGCAGGAGAGCAAAGCATTCATGCTTCCACATAGTAGGAAGGCGACTTATTTTGATTGCCACAGGTGCTTCCTTGACTCGAATCATCCGTATATGAAGGATAAGAAGTCTTTCCGCCGTGGTCGAGTTGAGAAGATGGCTGCACCACTAAGGTTGACAGGGGAAGAAAGATATGGACACGTTTGGCATTTGCCCACAGCTATGGATGAGCCAATTAATATGCCTGAATATTATGGCACCCATCACAAATGGACTAAGAGGAGTATTTTTTGGAATCTTCCTTATTGGAAAACAAACTTGATCCGCCATAACCTTGATGTTATGCATATTGAGAAGAATGTTTTTGATGTAGTATTCAGAACTGTCATGGAATTGAAAGGCAAATCAAAGGACACTTTAAATGCCAGAAAAGACATCAGTGCTATATGCTTTCGAAGTTCAATTGCAGTTGATCCTGAAAGCGAGCAACGCACCAAACCTAAAGCTGTCTATAATTTGTCCAAAACACAGAAGACAACTATTCTGAGATGGTTGAGGAATTTGAAGTTTCCCGATGGGTATGCCTCAAATATTGGGAGATGTATTGACATGAATGAAGAGAAGGTTTCCGGCATGAAGAGTCACGATTGCCATGTCTTTATGCAGAGACTGCTTCCAATCGCATTCAAAGAGATGTTGCCTCCTAGTGTGTGGAACCCTGTGACCGAACTTAGCCTCTTTTTTCGGTGCATATGTTCGAGTATGCTGGACATTAATAAGGTTCGAGATTTGAACGAGAAAGTTCCGATCATTCTTTGTAACTTGGAGAAGGTCTTCCCTCCAGCCATGTTCGATTCAATGGAACACGTGGTTGTTCACTTGCCGTACGAAGCATTAGTTGGAGGGCCGGTTCAATTCCGATGGATGTATCCCTTTGAAAGGTAAACTAACAACTTCTTTATTTTGAGGACACTTGATAATTTGAGTGTTCATAATTTTGTTGAACAATGTGTATACGTGCATCCTAATACATATTTGTTTAATTGAATTCATATAGGTTCCTTCACCAACTAAAGAAGACAATTCGTAACAAGGCTCACGTTGAAGGATCAATTTGCGAAGCTTACGTTGCATAGGAATTTAATTACTTCGCGCAAAATTACTTTCATTCGGACGTGTATTGTCACACGAAGCGACCCAGGCGCAATAATGAAGGATTAGCCAATGAGTCTCTCAAACCGTTCTCCATTTTTAACTATCCAACCTGATTTCAGGGTAAGGAGAAAACGAAGTGGCTTGGTGAGAAAGAACAATGTGTAGCGCATACGTATGTTTTGCGAAATTGTCCGGAGGTGCAACCCATCCTTAAGTAAGTTAATTGCAATTTTTCACAACGAAATCGTTTATTTCATTCTATGTAGTTTGTTTCGCTTATACCGATTTGTTTTTACCCCAGCTCCTTTGTCCAATATTATCAAAATGATGGATTCGATTAGCGTACCATTGATGATTCGATTGACGCCCATTTCGCCGATTGGTTCAAGCGATATGTTAGTATAGTTCGATTTTGATAATTAAACTGTTTAGAGAATTATAAAGATTTAAGGGTATTAGTTTGATTATTCTAACTCCTGGGTTATCACATACAGCTTGATGCACCGGTTAATCGAGCAAAGCATATTGATGATTTGCCGGTGCTTATGCTACTTGCTTGGCCACCTTCAAGGAAGGCAACCTCTTGGCCCGGTGTGTTTATAAACGGGTATAACTTCCACACTCTTCAACGTGGTGCTGGCAAAGCAACAATGAATTGGGGTGTTTGTGTTCGAGGCACAAATACGGACGATCCTTCCACCAGTTATTATGGCCTCTTGAAAGATGTTTTGGTCCTTGAGTATAATTCTTCAGACAGCATGGCCATAGTTGTTTTGTTCGAGTGTGATTGGTTTGACCCTACCAACGGAATGAAGGTTCATCAAGATTACAAGTTGGTTGATGTCCATCGGCAAAAGATATATCAGAAATATGATCCATTTGTTTTAGCACAACAAGCCATTCAAGTTTACTTCTGTGATTATCCGGGAGCTAGCAGAGACAGAGCTAATTGGTTGGTCGTCTGTGAGACAAAATCGAGGAGAGTTGTTCATAATGTTACTGAAGAAGTTGAAGATGATGCTCCATACCAAAATGAAGAGATCGTGCAAACCCCAGCTGTTACCACTAATACAGATGCAATACAATTGTTTGACATGGCTGGTATCAACTTAGCTGTTGACTTAGGGGAGCTTCAACCAATCGCGGAATTGGACGACTCGGAGGATGAGTTCGATTCAGCAGAATCAACAAGTTGCTCCGATGACACTGATGATGATGTTGGATATAATCCAAATGAATTTTAACTTGCTTTGTACCAGGATTGTAATGAACAGATGCCATAATTATATTTCGCCAATTGCATTAGCAATATGTTAAGTGTTAAGTTATGTACAAGTTCATGCAATCATCAACTTTTACTAATTCCCCAATTACTTTAGACATAATTTTTAATATGGGAGTGATGTTATTATAATAATATGGTGCGAAGGAAATAAACTAATACCCACCTCGAGGTAATTCTACAAAGATTTGATGAAAACTAAGTAGGGACGGATATAGGGACGGATTTTGCCTTTTCCGTCCCTATATCCGTGCCTAACATAAGTCATTTCACATAACGCTTAGCAACGGTTTTAGCAACGGAAATGCCTAAAACCGTCCCTAATTCCGTTGAAAGCTTGTTTGACATTTTGGATACCAGGTACGAATTTAGGGACGGATTTGCCTTTATCCGTCCCTAAATAAAGGTTTAAATCCTAAATACGAAACCTTGAATTAGAATTTTCGTCCCTAATTTCGTCCCTATTTTTTGATCGTAGGGTTTAAGGACTTTTTGGCACCTCAAACCCTACGGTTTAATTGTATACCGTCCCTAACAACGAAATCCGTCCCTAAATCCGTTGCTAACGTAATTTCCGTTGCTATAACCGTTGCAACTCATCAATCTCGTATAATATCGATAGAAGGACTAAACCGGCTCATTCGTCATTCAATTTACCATTCACCAACTATAAGCTATCAGAGGTATGTTGATGAGAGTATTAGAACGTTGGATCGCTTATCGGAAGCCTCTACAGGCTTTAAATTTGTTTCGAACGAAGAGTACTCGATGTGTTAGTAACATAACTATAGTATTTAACAAATCCGTTTGTATATTTCATATAAAACCGATGTTCTTTAAAGTTTACACATAGGTAGTGGGTTATTTTGACCAAATTGCATATATAATTGAAAGTAATTGTCCCCGTTCTTCATTTAATTCGAAATCGACTGAAAAAACCGATCTTTAATACTTGGGACGGATAAAACCGTCACTATATCCGTCTTTATATTAAATATCCGTCTCTATTTCCGTTCCTATAACACAATTTATCATTTTATCTATAACCTCATAGCGACAGATTTAGGGACGGAAATTTAACAATCCGTCCCTAAAATACATGATATGGCGCGTGATTAACCCGCCATACTTTTTATAGTTAAGTTAGGGACGGATTTAGGGACGGATTGTTAAATTTCCGTCCCTAAACAAAAATAATTGGAGCGTTTCTTCCCGCCAACATTTTCGGCTTTTTTATAGGGACGGAATTAGGGACGGAAATTTTGAATTTTAAAAATCCGTCGCTAATTCCGTCCCTAATATAAGAGTCTTTTCGAATTTATTTTTTTAAATAGCGGTTGTTTAGGGACGGAATTAGGGACGGATTTTTAAAATTCTGTCCCTAATTCCGTTGGAATACTCAAGCACTTTTCGACGGCTCTCCGAATTCCAGCTGTACTTTAGGGACGGATTTAGGAACGGAATTAGGAATTTTGATTAATTTAGGGACGGTTTTTCAATAATCCGTCGCTAAATCCGTCCCAAAATCCTACGTCCTTTCAACCTTTAGTTGTTGACAGCTGTTAATTAGGGACGGATTATTATTTTTTTATTTATTTAGGGACGGATTTAGAAATATCCGTTGCTAAATCCGTCCCTAAATATCCGTCCCTAAATCCGCTCCAATTCATTTAATATAATCGGGCCGACGATCCTTTCCCCCCATTTCTTTCTTCTTCTTCTTCTTCTTTCTTTCTTCTTCTTCCTTCCTCCCCCCCCACCCCGCGAGCCGCCGTGCGCAGCGCCCTCCTCCTCGCCGTCGGCCGCCATTTGGTCCGTCACCAACGGCGGTTCTCTGCCTGTGATTGCCGGCGATGTTTTCCCGGTTCAAATCCGCTCCAATTCCGTCCAATGACGGTATAATAGTTGTTTTCTCTTAGTTTTGTTAATTTTGGTCTAATTTTAGTTTTGTTCTCATTGTTTAATTGTTTTGGTGTTCATTATTTTGTTCTCATTATAATTACTCTAATTAGTATTATTTGTAAATATATAATAATTAGTAATAAAAATGCTCATTACTCTAATTAGTATTATTAGTTAAAATATTTGATAGTTTGGTAATTAGTATTATTAGTTTATAAATATAATAAATAGTAATAATTAATACTAATGGTTCAATTAGTATTATTAGTTGTAATATATAATAATTACTAATTACTCTAATTAGTAATATTTGTATAAATATCTAATAATTAGTAATCATACTAATTACTCTAATTAGTTTAATTAGTTTAAGTAAAGAACACTTTGTAATACTAATAATTACTCTAATTACTTAAATTAGTTTAACTAATGTCATAATTTGTAATGTTACTAAATACTCTAATTAGTACCATTAATTTATAGATATAATACTTAGTAATTATACTAATTAGTCTAATTACTCAAATAAGTTTAAATATTAACTCATAGTAGTTAATTTAATAAGTTTAAATATTAAATATTGATTACAATATAATTACTTGTTTAATTACTGTAGTTAGTATAATTACTTAAATAATGTCAAACATAAAATAGTAATATATCTTTAAAGCTGTTCAATATTACAATAATTAGAACAACGTTTAATTATAGTAATGCATTAATAGTATAATAATTATTTAAAAATTAAATACTAATTTCTTTAATTACTTTAACTTGTTGTTCATTACTAAATAGTTTAATAAATATATAACCATTAAATACTAATTTCTTTAATTAGTTTAACAATATGATTTAATTAGTAAACAGTTTAAGGGTTTAATACTACTTACTTGAATTACTTTAAATATTAAATCATAAGTAATTCGTTTACTCGGTTTAAATATTAAGTATTTAAGTCTAATAAGTTTGTTAGTTTTTAATTAGTTTACTTACTTTAATAAGTTGAATAAGTTTAAAAGGATATTTGGTAAATTAGATTACAAATATTTAAATCACAATATTAATTACTTCCCTAAATCAATGAATAAACTAAATATAATTATATTTACTTAATAATACTATTCAATAATCATTTTAATTAAATAATTTATTTAATTAAATTACTTACTTAGTTGTAATTATAAAATTTGTTAATTTTAAAACTAATACAAAATTGAAATAAACTAGTTTATTATTAATGATAAGCCACAATTTTGTAGAGTTCACAGCACGATGATCATCCCTCGAGTTCCGGTCGAGGACGAGGTCGAGGTCGAGTCCGAGGCCGAGGTCGATCGGCCAGTTCTGGTCGAGGGGGCTCCGGGACTCAGTCACACCATTCCAGATCAGGATCTCCCTCAGTCGGTCATCCTGCTTCGCGATTACCACCACTTCCACCCACCGTTCTACCTCAGGAGACGTTCCCATCCCCACCTGTTCCAGCTTCGCAGCATACACAGGTGCTTTTCAATATTTATTCACCAAAATTGATTAACTGTCATGAATGTTCTTATATATAATTAATTAAACTAACAAGTTTGTTATAATATTTCGTACTTAGCCGACGTCTGCATCAGCGGTTCGATCTCATTCCCCATCACTTCCGTTGCTTCCGGATATTGGTCTCCACTCCTCCATCCCTACATCTAGCCATGCTCCTCTAGCACAGAGTTATGGTGCATCTCCATCTCCATCTCCACCGCCAGTTCAGGAGGTGACAGTCGGCGGATTGACATACCGCCTTATGCCGCCAGCACAGACGACTGCTTCCCAGCGAGCCTCCTCTTCCCACACTGCCCCGTCGTCTTTCATGCCTACACCTGCCTCCCAGCCCTCCTAGCCCTCCCAGTCCCCCCAGCCAGCCCAGGCCACCCAGCCATCTCAGCCTGATGTGTCCGGCCCATCTCAGCTAGATCCCCCGACACCGATGACAGTGGCCCAGATTTACGAGTAAAATCTTAACTTTTTTTAATTTTATAATGATTCCTAATTATATTTACTTGTTTTTCTTACTAACTACCTTTGATAATGGAATTTTGAAGGGATGAGAAGACAAACAAGAGGGCGAAGACAGAGATCAAGCATATCATATACGGACATTGGATCGAGCCGTGATTATCCTGGATGAAGGTTCCGCATGAGACGCGCACCCGTATGTTTGATTTATGGATGGTAAGTCATAACCTACATTAATTATTTGTTTATTCATATAATTTAATTATTACATTATTATTATTTGAATATTTTATTTAATAATTATTATTATCATTGCTTAATTTGTTTAATTGAATTATGACATTATTATTTGCGCAACTTTCATTATTTCTTTCAAATTACAGAGGCGTTACTTGTTCCCCGCCGAGGAGCGGAAGGCGGCACGGGCCTTCTTTGATGCCACAGCCGGCAAATTCATCAGGCATGAGTTCAGTCGGGCTCGGCAGATACGTAGGGCACCTACTTGGACTTCAGATCATGTCTGGGACCGCCTCCGTGCACAGTGGGATGCCGACCCTACTTTCAAGCTTCACAGTGAGGTGAACAAGAAGAATCGCAGCACTAAGCAGGCGATTGTCTATAGATGTGGTAGTAGGGGCACCGCATTCCACTGGTCCGATTTGGTAATAATTAAATCCATATTTTATTTTGCTTTAGTTTTTTATTTCATACATATTTTCCTTATAATTATTTAACACATTTTTTGCTTTTGTAGGTTAAGGAGGCGGGTGGTGATCCCGGTCCTGACAGATTATTCGGCAAGCTATACAAGACCAAGGCCGGTGATTATCCCGAGGGTCGTGCCAAGACCATTGCTGTAAGTTTAAGTACTTAAATATATAATTATTGCAGTTAAAGTTTAAGTAATTATAACTCATTATATATAATCATCTTAAGTAATTACTTATACAATTGTAACGTTAATTTAGTTTATTCTTATATAATTATTCAATTTAAAATAAGAATATTCGATTAATCTTATACTTCACACACCTGATAATTTAATTTATATTCTACTTTTTAGGAGGATTATGATCTAGCGATTGCGGAGGCGCGTGCATGAGCTGCCGATGACTCGGAGGTCAACCCGCATACGGTCTTTCAGGGGGTTGCGGGTGGCGAACGCGGTCGGATGCTATGGTACGGCGACTTAGTTCACCACCCCCAGTTTCAGGCCGACTCTTCTTCCATCCCATCTCAGTCGCAAGAGAATATTTCCTTGCGACAACAGATGGCCGACTTACGCTCCGATGTCGACAGGAGGCTACAGGAGGCTGTACAGGAGTCTGCTCGACAGTTGGCTGAGAGAGATAGAGTGTGGGAGCAGCGATTACAGCAGATGCAGCAGATGATAGGCCGTTTTCCTCCGCCTCTAGGAGCTTCGCATCCGACAGACGAGCCACCTCCGTACCCTCAGGCTAGGACCGGAGAGTCCATCTCGCAGGTACAGCCTCAGCCCCAGGACGTCCATCATGCGGCCCATCAGGGCGATGCCGAGGCCCGGGGCGAGGGCGAGGGCGATGTCGAGGCCGAGGATGACTTCGATGAGATTGCCTCTTATTTAGGTGATTTTTAGATTTATTTTTGTACATTTCATGTATACAACATTTACAGTAAATATATAAAATTATAATTTATTTTTCATTTTCGTCTATTTTAATATTATTTTATATAGTAATAATAATAATAATAATAATAATAATAATAATAATAATAATATTACTAAATATTAATAGCACTAATAAGAATAATACGATTAAATTTTATTATTATTATAATTATATTATTAAATATAATAAAAATATTAATAATATTATTTATTATTATTATTACTAATAATTCATAAAAAATTTATACCCCGCCACTACATAAATAAAATATTATTTTAAAAAATTATTTTTTACATTTTCCGTCCCTAAAACCATCCCTAAAAGGTAAAAAATAATACAATCCGTCCCTAAATCCGTCCGTAAACTCTAAATCCGTCCCTAAAGTCCTCCCCAAAAAAATCCGTCCCTAAATCTGTCCCAAAATCAGTTCATAATACCTTTCAGCTATTACTTTTAGGTACGGAAAAAACCGTCCCAAATTCCGTTGCTATTTCCGTCCCTAATTCCGCTGCAGTAGCTGCCTATCCGTCGCAAAATCCGTTTCAATTGTCATTACCCTGTCTCGTGTCTTCCACCGAATTTAGGGACGGATTCCAAATCCGTCCCTAAATATTTAGGGACGGATTTTATTATCCGTCCCCAAATATTAGGGACGCGCGTATAGGGGCGGAAATAAATCCGTCCCTAAATCTGTTGGAAAGGCTATTAGGGACAGATTTTTCATTAAATTCCGTCGCTATTTCCGTTGCTATGGACTGTTTTTCTAGTAGTGCACAAGGAAGAATCATTTCACAAAACTGGTCTCACTTGCAACATTGATACTTAATACTTGAACGTCAAGTATGCATATGATAAACCGATGTTGAATAGTGAATATGCAATGGAACATCATCATAACTAAAAGGCTATATATATATATATATATATCATGTGATTTTTTTCGTTTCAATTAGTTCAGAGTTATTTGATACGAAATACGAATAAGAAATATATAAGGGTTTAATTGACTAGACGGAGCATATTAAACTCTTTCAATAAAGATTAGGAACCAATTTTGACATTATGCCAAATTAAAAACTCTCCTCTTTAAAAATAATATCCCTAGCCGAATTGTATTATAGAAACTAGAAAGTAAGTTGTCATATCATCATATGTGCTAGAGTACAAGCAAAAGTATATTAAATATATTTATTGTTCGATAAAAATAAACTGAAAACATTCCAGTTGAATGCTTGATAGAACAAAGTCCTTTTGTTTAAAATTTGCTTGCCTAATTCTTATAATTAAGTAATACAATAAAGATTTTGTCATCATTGCATATTAGATTGAGTGAAATGAGTTTATCTCTTAAATAAGGTATCAGATTTAAATCATATAAATGAATAAAATAGGCTTGGAAGACCTAACTTTCCCCATTTGAGATTCATCGTTCCAAAATTTTGATTTTTTAAAATTTTAGAGATAACGCCGTTAGTTTCCCTGGTTAAATCTTAAAATAGAAATTCTTTAAAGGTATTTCATAACTCTTCTTACACTATTAACTTACACACAATAAAACAGCCACATGCAAAATTTCTCTTAACTCGCGCGGCTCTTTATATCTAATTTTGAAAAAAATTATTCACGGTAATTAAGTTTATATATAAGTAGCTAGATATATATGTACTCTAATTAATGGTAATCTTATGTCCAAAAAAAGTTGCTTAATCAGGTAGATTTGGCAAACCCCAAAAAAAAAGAAAGTGCATGCTCTGAACTCTGAGGTGTGCTTCCTTCATGTTTCCTGTGATCCAGTTAAATAATTCAATAATGTGAAACCCTCCCAACACATTATTATATATTAATTAGGAAAATATATAGAAAAAAGCGGAGAGGAAAGAGAAAAGGAAGAAAACTAATTAAGAATACTTTTGAGAAAGTTTGGTAGCAATAGCAGTGATGCTTCCTGTGAACCACTTCATGTTTCCTGTGATCAAATAAGTTATATAAAGTAGTGATGAACTAGTGATAGAAGCAAGTTTGGTAGTCTTATAGGGAATACTTTATAGTGAAAGGAAAGAGTTATGGGGATCTTCAGCAATTAAACTATGAATGAAAGGAGAGAAATTAAGAGCAGTAACTTATATATATATATATATATATATATATATATACATACACTCTCTCTCACATACACACTATAAAGTTGGTAAAGTATACGTTACTAACCAAAGAAAGAAAAAGAGAGAGAGAGAGAAAGAGAAAGAGAAAGAGAACTGTTTGGGTCAATAGAAAAGCAGAGGACTATAACATATATGCTTTATTCAAGATTTACAGCCATGATATGCATTAGTAGCTTGTCAAATCAGTGAATCTAGACCATCCAATAAATCTAAACACCCAAGACACAACAACCTCGTCCCCATCCAATGCTTAAGGCAAGTGGTTTCTCCTTGGTATAAAAGCGAGATCTCTCATGCCATAACATATATACCAGGGAGCGCCAGTACCAGTGCACTACTGCAGGCTGAAGCCTAAACCCTAAACCTTTAATCCTTTAACAAATAATAACACAGCCTAGGCGCTCTAAAGCCAGCCGAAGACAGTAGCAATGGGTTCAGGTTACACCAAGCAGAGGAAATCTTCTTCCTTCTCTATATTCAGCATATTCACATCTTGTTGTTCAAATGGAGAGGACGATATGATGAGCGAGGAGGGTATTTACGTAAGAAGAACATGGCGTAGCGATGAAGATGGAAGACGTTGGACTGCCGAACCAGGTATCGACCGCAAAGCCTCAGCCTTCATTGACAGATTCAGAACTCGAGTTTGCGACCCCGAGCGCCAAACTCTTGCTGTTTAGTTGTAGATGAGCCATCTAATATTTTGGTAGTATTCCTTATCTTTTATCTTGTACTTTTCCTACGCACTGAATTGGCCTCACATTCTTTTTTTCAACTTTCAAGAATAAGGGATTCAAAACAACAAAAATTTGTGACATCTGATTTTCTTAAATATATGTATCTGTCTCTGTCGATTACGTTAGCGCGAATGACAAAGAGATTAAAGAATGGGATTTTAGATCTCAGCTCATAAAATTGTGTTCCAAATATTCTTTGATGATCCTTACATACTTACGCGCAGTCGTTTGGTTAATTTCTCCGGTGATGATTTTAATTTCCTTGCTTATCCTATAGTTGTTCAAAGTAACCTATCCTCTTTCGGCGGAATAAATTATCTACGACTTTTTGTCCTTTTCCTAGCGTTAGATATTTAAACAACGAGCGTTTATTTTAGACACACCCTAAAACTTAATTACCTTTTTTTCTATGGACCAATCTACACGAAAAATTAATTTCGTCCTTATTTCTTTGTCAAAATTATAATTTGAAATGTATTTCAAATAAGGGAATTTTCTCTAAATTGAAAATTAGTACCGTTTAATTTGTTTGTGAAACGCTAACAGGATGATGAACTCCAATCACGGGATAATGGGGCGGTTTCATTTAGACAATATATAGCCCCAATGGTATATGAGTTTTCTAATGTTTAGTGTGATGATCAACTTAATCCCCATAAATGCAATGTATTTTACAGAGTTTACATATTTTATCCTTTTAATTTCTAAAATAAATTGTGGTGCAAGAGATAACAAGTTTTTTATTTTATTAAAGAATGAAAATTTTATATATTTCAGAATTTAACTATTCTTAAATTCTTGGATAATTTTTTATTTTGATTTTTTTAGAATTTTCAAAGTGCACCAATTAGAATTTCTTACAATGAAAGAAACTAAAAATAGAATTTTTAGTTTAAATAAAAATATAAACTGGAAAAATTGATAAATATTTCAATCTATTTGAAGCAATTACAAATTTAATTTTAAAAATAAATTTAAAGTAATTATAAAAAACCCAAACTGATCATTGGAAAAAAGAATAGTTAAAAGATATAAAGGGAAACTGGAAAAGGTTTAAAAAGGAAAAAAAGGGTAAATTAGGTGAAATGCATTACACTAAACATGGAAAGAAATCTGATTATACCATTGAATTGAGGCATATTGAATTAACCCACCATTAAAGGAACTGAACTTTAGCAATAATAATACATGTGTCGGAATCGAGCAAAATATAATAACAATTAATGGAAATTTAAACCAAGTAATAAACAGCAAATAATGCTAAGCTTGGAATTGGAAAATATATATCAATAATTTACCGAAACTTGAATTAAGAATCAATAAAAAATTATAACAATATATTCAAAAGAATAAATATGAAGAATGAGAAATTAAGAAACCAAATCAAAATTGGAATAGAAAGAAAATCGTAATGAAATCAGTTCAAGGCCAGTTAGGAACTATATATTTCCTTAAAGTAGATTTCGCTCTCCTCGTAGGTGTTGAGGATTTCAACTCGGTCTTCTACTTCCTTGGATACAACGAACTTAATCGCAAGTAGTCAGCATGGACGCTCTCACAAACGAATTAACGAATGAAAGAATATCAAGAAAATATGCAGAGAGCGAGAAGAGAAGAAAAATTTTTTTCTATGCATTTTCGATGTAATAAAACAAAATAGGAGTCTCTTATTTATAGGCTAATTCAGGGGGCAAAAACATCAAAAAATTATCCACAAAATATGAAAATTTTGAATTTTAGATTCAAAATTAAATCAACTAAAATATGCTGATAAGATAAGATGATTGTTGACAGTTTTAAGGAAGATTGAGTCTTCCTGATAAGATGATTGTTAAAGAGTTTTAAGGAACATTGAGTCTTCGTGACTGCCTCAGTCTCTTTCCTATTTGGACTTTGTCTAACTAAATCTCTTTCCTATTTGGGCTTTGAATTTTAAATTCCCTGTTTGGATATTGGTAACATCAAGAAAATATGTAGAGAAGGAGAGGAGAAGAAATTTTTTTTTTTAATGTGCATTTTTTATGTGCGTAAAATAGAATAGGAGTCTCCTATTTATAGACTAGTTTAGGGGCAAAAGCGTCAAAAAATTATCTACAAAATCTGAAAATTTTGAATTTTAAATTCAAAATTAAATCAGCTAAAATCTATTGATCAGATAATATGACTGTTGATTGTTTTAAGGAAAATTAAGGTGCTATTTGATAAATTGAAAAAAAATTAAGTGTTGAAAAATAAGTACTGAAAAATTAAATATTGAATTTGATAAGTATTAAATTTGTATATAAAAATTGTTTGATAAATAAATATTGAATATATATATTGTTTGAAAACCATAAATGTTGAAGATTTTTAAAACTCATTAGTATCCAAAATAAATGTAATTTAGTATAAAACGAAAGTTTTTCAAATTCAAACTATTAATTTTTTCACCATTCAATAATAAGTAGATTTTCACCTACTTTTTAAATTCAACACTTTTTTGTTAAAAAAATCTTTTAAATAATGACTAACAAAAATTATCAAACTTGTTAAAAATCTAAAAATAATAAAAATTTTCATTTTCGAAAGTTTATCAAACAGCTCTTAAGTCTTTTTTCTGTTTGGACATTATTGAGTGTTTTAATTAAGGAAGACTAAGTCTCTTTCCTATGGGACTTTGGGCTTAGGAGTGTTTTTATTAAAGAAGACTCTGTGTGGACTTTGGGGCTTGGAAATAAAATTTAATAGTGGGCTGCAGCACCCAACATGCATGATGCTAGGCTTTCGGCCCATCAAAATAAGATAAGTTATCACATTAAGTTGGGTTTGCCTATTTAAATCCATTTCTCAAGTCTCGTGGGTTTCAATCTTCCTATCAAATCACACAACTCTTTCAAGTGATGAGATAGTTTTTTCATTCATAGTCAAGCTTAATTAATTTTCGACAACAATAAAACCTTTATATAAGGCTGTCATTAAATTTAATATTAAAAAAAAATTAATTTAATATATATAAAAACAATATGTTTTATCAATAAATATTTATTTAGGTTTGGCTACCTAGTTAGAGCTTTTTTTTTTAAGGAAAAAAAGGCAAAATTCATTAATTAACAATGTCAGGGTTACAAATGGAAGATGGTAAAATGACCCATCCAAACTCTTTGGCTAGTTAGAGTTGGACTTTAAAAGTATGTTTATTGCACATGATAAAATATATAACATAATAAAAATAATTATGTATAGTTTTAGTATAATTTATATTTTTTACGCAATCTGAATTATGAAAAGTTTATTCAATTTATCAATCTATTAGTATAAGACAGTTGAATCCAAACGGATTAAGTCATCTTACAAACGAGTGGTAAAACCTTTATACAGATCAGCAAGTGTTGGCGATGGACATGGTCGACCACGAAAATTTGACATACATATATACACACACACACATATATATATATATATATTGTTGAGCCCATTTTAGTTCAGTCTAGTGATCTGCAAGACAAATCCAAGTAGACGGCACCGAAAGTAATCTTTCGGTGCGCATTTCGATCAAGTCAGTATAGGAGTAGAGAAATATGAGAGTAATAGTAGATAGCAGTAGAAGAATGAGAGAATTGTCCCTTCATCTAGATAGGATGGACTTTTATACCACGGAATGTGATACCTATAGTGGTAGGTCTCACTAGTTAGGCCAGTGTAGTTAGCTCCAGTGTAATCAAGTCTAATCAAATTATACTAAAAAATTATAAATTCCTTTTTTTTTTTTTGTTAGAGACTGATTATATATAAATTCTTCCATCTAATGTTAAGCACCAGTAACATTTTAGGTTGGATAATAAATATTGTAACAAATCGGACCCACATTGTATAGGTGTTCTGGCTTTCCCAATTCCAACTTAAATCAATGTGAACATTTTGTCGAAGGAAAAAAACATGTGGACATCACACAAGTCCAGTGCCCACCCCTCGGCTCTCCACCATAAGAATTTTAGACCATAGGTGCCTGCGAGTTGCGAGTCATATTCGATACCTCTTCTAGCAACGCATTATAAATGCTTTTACCAGAAGAAAGATCTAGAAGCAATGCACGTGTGACGTCGTCGGACAGTGGACTCAACATTCACCCCGAAGACTAAATGTAGGAAATACTTTTATTTTCCAAAAAATGATTAAGACTATCGTGATTTTCTATTCATTTCAAAGAAAGAAGTGCTAAAATCATTGTCAATAGAATATATTGAAGAAATTAATAATATCATCTGTAAAACTATATGTTCTTTCCAACAATTGTTGTGATTTTTTAATTGAATGTGTTCAATTTAATCACATTTTGATAAAAATGCAATGTGATTTTTAATAACTTCGATTCAATCTCTGTCAATTATCGTAAAAGTGTAAACAAAGAGTAAAAGACGAAGACGCTAAAACTAGCTATAAGCGACCCAAAAAAAAACTTCATACATACTTATTCCATGTTTGTCAAGTTTGAAATTCGTAGCATTTTTTTTTATAGATAAAGAAGCATGCATTACTTAATTAACTAGATAAATAAGTCCGAAACAAAGTGCAACCATTCTCATCCCAAGAGAGAAGGTGCAAAATATAAACAGGAGGCTGCATAAAAAGTTTATATGCCTCAATTAAATTACAACACAAAAAGTTACTTCCAAGTTTTTTCAGTGCATCTGCCCATTGATTTGTTTCTCGAAAAGCATGCTTGATACTTTTGTGAGAGATTTCATCCAGTAAGTACTTGCAATCATTGAAATTCATACCATAGAAGCTTGTCTTAAGTTAAAATTGGCAAATATTTCTCTTTACGGAATAAACAAAAGGGACTGAACCTGAATAAGCAGGAAGCTAGATGTTCCTATAAGACGTTAAGGGGGCGTTTGGTTCGGGGTTATCTTACATAACTCCAGTAATGTGTCCATTGGAATGTAACATTACTTCGTTTGGTTTGTGATAATCACATTATCGAGGTAATGTAAGATTACTGACAAGTCAGCTTTTGATACACATTACTAGAAATCTCATAACCTCCAAATTTTTAGGTAATGTAAGATTACTAGGTTATGTTAAAAATTTTTCCTACTTTACCCTTAATATTTTACCCTTTTGGACCTTAATAACCTTATGTAATTGATAAATTACATATTTTTTAAGCATAATTTATTTTAATTAAGAAACATAATTAAACTTAGCTTATATAATTATTAAATTAATAATTATATGTTAGTTCAATTAAACTAAAAGCATAATTTCTTTTCTATTAAAAGTATAATTAAACTTAACTTATATAATCATTAAATTAATTATATAATATTTTACTAAGTTTGTTACTAAACTAATTTTTAAGTTTGTCATGTTTAATTATCAAACTAATTAACAAAATTACAACAATTGTACAAAATATTGAACAAATAAGAAATAAGTTTAAGTGTTATACGAGGGCATTATAGTAAACTATCCATTTTAACAGAAAATATACCTCTCAACCAAACAGGTTAATCTTATATTCCGAGAATATTAACCAAATAGAAATTGTGCATATTCCGGAAATATGCAGTAGGTTATGTTATAACCTAATAATCACATAACTTTAATAATCTGAGATATCTTGAATCAAACGCCCCTTAAAGGGTATGTGGAGGTGGAGCGGTACTGTACTTGTGGTTGATTTATTTTAATTCCAATTTGCTATTTTTCTACCCAAAAAAAAGTGAAAAAAAAAGAAAAATGCTAAAAGGCAGCTTTGAACTTAGTATATTATTTTTATCACATTAATTAATGATTAAACATGGAGAAGAACAAGATAATCAAGGGAAAGGGAGCAACGGGGCGGGGGAGCGGTTATTTTTTTTTCTCGAATCCAGATGAAATGTACATATCTAATATTTGACACTATCGAAGATTGAAGGTTCGAACCCTTACAAGCAGAGGGTGAGCAGCCCACTGCCTAATCAGTTAAGGGCGGTCAGTTTTAGTTTAGACGTCACGTTCAGAAAAGTAATAGCATTCACGTGTAAGAGTTCTGTTTGAAAGCGTGCACCATGTGCTCTGGTGCAGTCGGCGAAGAACCTTTGTGATAAGAAATAACATAAAAAAGGTTGGCGACGTTCATCTTAGCCCATCTCGCGGATCTTGCCTCACCTTCTATCTATCTCCTCCTAATAATTATATGCATAGCTTTTGACCAAATTTAAAAGGGCCAATGCCCTGTAAAGAAAGGGATTCGGTCATTTTGTCGAGATCAGAGCTAGCGCCAAGCAAAAGAAAAGCACGATTCCATGGCTTCTTGGAAGAAAACCATTACATCCCCGTTCAAGAAGGCCTGCACCTTCTTCAATCAGCAACCAAGGGATAATAAGAAGTCCCCAAGAGGTATGTCTACGACTACATATTGCCTATAGTTATATATATATATAGTTGTGTGTACACCTCATCCTTTCAGGTTCAGCATATAAGTCATATGGTTACACTACAATATATACTTACGTTGGTACCTGATTTTGTGGGTGCAGAACATGAACACCGTGTGATGGATCTGCACGGGGAGGTGATGGCATGTGCCTATGAGGATGTCCAAGTGATGTGGTCGATTCTCGATAAGTCCAAGCCCACAGCTTGCAACATAAATGCATGATATATATTCCTCTCCTCTTTTCCTCCCGCTTATTAATTTTTTCAGTTTCAGTTATTTTCGCCTTAACCATGATATGGCCCCTCCCCTGTTAATCCAACCGATTGTTTTATGCATGTATGACTTTTGTAGATATGCCTGATTGGTCGTAGCATTTTCTTCAAGTGATGATAAGCAAGATCAGTAGATCTCTTGCATAAATTGGGAAGGAATTGGGAGATTAGAAGGCCTTATTTGTTAGGATGCCCTTTTCAGTTCAATTGGGTGGCAGTTGAAATTTGTAATTTTGAGTCACGATTTGAGATGTTATTTTATAGGGAATCCCCGTGATTGAATGAGATTCATGGCGAGATTTTTAATGGACTTTCAAATTCTCTCTTTCAATCTCTTTATTTATACGAAAGTTTACTAACCGACTAAAGTTTTCCGATCACTGTGAAAGAAATTATTAAATTAATTTAAAATTTTAAGTGCATTATACATGTAGACTTTTGAATCTTATGTACACCCAAAAAAAAAAAAGGATCCAATTGTTAGTTTATTAAAATATTAATCATCCTTCAAAATAACACTCATTCTGTCCTTATTTAACTGTCCCTTTTTAGTCAACTTATCATAATTTTGACCATTATTTGTGATAAAATTATAAAGTTGTAAATTTTTTGAAGATAAAATTTAAAAAGTACAAATCTTAAACTTTTCAAAATATATTTTTTGAAAATTTAATTCTATATATAGTTTTTATAATTAATGGTCAAAGTTATGATAAGTTGACCGATAAGTGATAGTTAAATAGGGACAGAGGGAGTAATGGTTACATGTTAATGAAATTAAGGAGAGTATGATAGCTTATCTGTTACCCACTCGGTTATTTTAGTAACATAGTTAGAAAATTGGTAACCAGCATCTATGCTTTCTAAAATTATTGATAGCAAAATTGCTAACCTATATCATTATTACACAATCTTATAAAGCAGCAATATTAGTATACGAGTAATCAACATATATGGGGTACTAGCCATATATATAGCAATATATTAATAGATATATATATATATATATATAATGAGTATATGAATATATAGTATATTATAGATGTAATATATGATTATAATGAATATATATATAATATATGCATTACTATATATGTTATTATATATTATATTAATATATCAATTATAATATATATTATAAAAAATCAATTAATATATCTATATATATATATATTAATATATCATATTTCAATTATAATCAATATTATAATATGTATCTATTAATATAATTAATGTACCAAAAAATCTATTAATATAATTAATATATATCTATTAATATTATATTATAATTATAATATAATTTGATATATTATGTATTATAATAGATATATAGTAATGCATATATTATATATAATATATAATATATGCATTACTATTTATATTATATATAAATTAATATAATATTAATATAGTAATATTCGCAAAAAAAGCCGTCAATAAATCCTCCAATGGTATAGATCTATACCTACGAATTTTTTGTCCGTTGCAATAGGATTCAGGGAAATACTGACGGAAGGTCTAAGGAATTATTGACGGATGGTTCGTCAATAAGAGTTTTTTAATAGCCTCATTTTTCATTAAAAAAAATAAAATAGTTTTTATAACCTAATAAAGAATATAATAACAATGTCTAAAATTTTTAATGAACTTGAAATAAAATTAATTTATTTTCAAAAATAAATTATGATTAGATAATAAACAACTCAAAGTAGCAATTTGCCCATTGAACTAAGTCAAATAATATTACATGATATTACTAACTACAAAAAGCATCAATGCGGATGATCCCATCTTCCTAAACCACAATTCCTGCAAGTAACAAATATCAAATAAATGAAAAGGTAAGCAAACCCACAAGATAATCAATTGCAGTAAGAGTGAAAAAAGATACATGAAAAGAGAAGGCAAAAAAAATACAAGAGAAGATGCATGAAAATTAATGATAAATGTACGAGGTAAGTTGAAAGTATTATAACCTTGGATAGAGAAAACTGGTTCTTTCGTTTCCACTTATATATATAGTCTTTGAGCAGCCAAGGATAATATTCTAGTATTTCCCTGTATCTTAATTCCCTAAGGTCCTCCTTTGTCACCCTTCGCCTCTCAAACTCAACTCCAATTTTGAGATTGGCTGACAAGAAGGTTCCCTCTCGATTTTAGACATGCCATTGAAGTAAAGATCGGCCAAGGCCTATTATATTAATACAAAAAGTTTCAGTTTGATTAACTTAAAAGAACATAGAAAATCTTAGATGTAATATAGACAAGCGCAAGAAACCTCCATTGACTATTGACTGGATTGCATCTAGAGGTTACCATATTTATAGCATGAAAAATAAGAAAACACACCTCCTCAGCCCAGGCTAGTCCTTCGGAACAAATGCTAACAGCCTCTCCAATAGCCGTAGTGCTAACGAGAGTCTGAATTTGGAAATTTCTATGAAAATGAAATAGGATGTTTTCTTCGCATTTCTGTTAAGTATTTTCTGAGTTTCTCATTTCAAACCTGCAATTATGTGTAATAGATATCACCAATCTCCACTATAGAAAAGGAAAGCAAAGTAGCTTCTGAAGCAAACATAACCCAAACCCAAAAGCGTTCAAGTATTCTTTATATAAGCACTGAAGCACTCAAGGTTCTCTTTCTTTCTTGTCTGTTAGTTTCTTCATTACAGTAAAAAGAAATGTGAACTAAATAAGATATTTCTAAGCTTTCTTCAGTACAGAGGTTAAAAAGGAATTGGAGTTTTTGAGTATAATTTATATCTAGAAGCAAAATACCAGTTATTCTAGCAATCATCACATAATGAAATTACTCCCACCAAACCACTTATCATTTTCTTCCGAGATAGTATCTGCTCATAACTAAAAGGAAAAAAGAAAAAAAAACCATTAGCAATTATGTATATAGATAAACAAGGACTAGTTCGCCTTATCCAGAACTACACTTTGTAAGCATATTTTCAAATATACTATTATAAAAAATATGAATTAAC